>AP026544.2:0-5000000 GCA_026075535.2 Tricholoma matsutake
ACCCTAACCCTAACCCTAACCCTAACCCTAACCCTAACCCTAACCCTAACCCTAACCCTAACCCTAACCCTAACCCTAACCCTAACCCTAACCCTAACCCTAACCCTCCCTAACCCTCCCTAACCCTAACCCTAACCCTAACCCTAACCCTAACCCAAGGACAGACTCCTGGTTCGGCCAGGGGTTTGTGCGAGAATGCTAAGATGTGCATTTTAGAAAATATGGTGAAGAAGCAGAGATCAGGTTAGAACCTACATTGCAACATCAGGTAGATCAATGTCTGAGCTCAATTCATGTAAGGTCCCATGGTGAGCAGGGGAATCGGAGTACAGGGTTCTGAGTTGCATTCGTGATGAGTCTGAGAAATACAGAAACCAAGACAACATACATATCCCGTGAACTTGGATAAGACACATCTACAGACGACGAGGCACGACAAGCTCTGTGTGTACAAAAATAAACTTGCAGAACAAAGTTCAATAGGGTAAAATGTGTGCACAGCTTTGGATACCAGTCATTCACAATAACGGACAAAGATATGGCAGACTTTTGTACAGGTTGGTAATGTTTACTGATAATTGAAGGAGGCATCAGCGAGGAGACAGATGACAACTTGGAAAAGCCACCTGCTATTGTCAGGAAACTCAGAGCTGGACATCTTGTGCTTAAGAGTTCTGCAACAAAAGCACAGAATAATAAAAAATCAGAAATCAGATAAGACCAAAACAGCAGTACTTGGGAGCCATTAGCCTGTCAGATATCGCCAATGGGTGGTGTTTGGCAGTGAGAAGAGTGAATGGGAAAATGCACAAGACTGTAAAATAAAGCCATAGTCATAGTTGGAGTAAAGAAGATGTTTTCAATGCCGCAGATGTAACAGACACTGGCATGTAAAAGAAGCAGTGGCTGTCACCCCCAAATTTGAACGAACATGACTTTAAAGAACTTGAACGTGCAATACACAGTAGTTCAAGGCCACAGGCATCCAACACCCAATGTTGCTCCCAACAGAGCTAGTCCTAAAGATTATCCACAATGCTCTTGATGACAGGCCCGAGCCGGAGGGAGAAGACCAAGCAGTCCACAAGGACTGGCTATCTATTTGACACACCCACTTTGGCATGATCTCCTGCAGACAATGAACAATGTCAACCCCTATCAACAGTTCAGCATCGACTTTGAAAGATCAGTGCAGAACAGTCACCCTACACATTTCAGGACAGACTCTGCTGTGTTTAGGACATGGGCAAAACACATAAACTATTTGCTTACTGCAACACCATTTCCCATAAATCTGTTGATGAAATTCACATGATGTTTGGCGATATCTATGGAAAACATACAATCTGTGTTCAGCGGTCTAAAACAGGCACACCTGGGTGAATCCCTCGTATCTTTGAACATCAAACTCGCATCCGATTTCACTCACACAATCAACCTACCCATATTTCCATCTTTGACTCAGTTACACCTGGGACTAGACAATTTCAAAAGTTCATTGCACCCCGTTTTTACCCATTGCAAGCACCCAAATAGCAATGGGGACACAACATTCATTGTACGCACTCCCAAGCTGCAAACATTATCCATGTATCCCAGCGACACAACAACCATATGGGTCAAAGACCCTGAACAACTGAAGAACTTGATGATAAATTTCCTGTCAGTAGGATGTCTCAGGGGATGCTGGATGGATGGAAGCCCTCACAGTACAAAATGGTGTCTCCAAGGCACACTCCTATGCCCAAAGTCATTGTTTGATGATTTCAACAATGTAGCAGAGGGATTGATGCACCTTGACCTGTTCATCAAAATATCCTGGCTTGGCAATGTTGACTGCCTCCATTTCACAAATGTGACCACATTGACACTGCGCATAACCATTCCATACAACATACCACAAGCTTCAACTGTGATAAGGCATGATGCACCAAAGTTAGAGTGTGGCACGCTGTTCATCTGTGATACATGGATCATCAACTTCACAGGAAGCTCTTTTACAGCAAACGTGAAACAGCTCACAGTATGCACGCCTTGCTACAAAATGAAAATGATGATGGTAGACTCAAGAAGGTGGACACAAAACAACTTCATCGTTAAATTCCCACTGCTTGAACAGGTCACACTTGGCATGCATGGAATACACAATGCCATCATGCCTCCTGACAACGTACAGTGGAGCAAAGTCAAAAGGCTCGCACTGGCCATGGATATCAGGATTGCAGACCTAGTCGCTCACATCAGCATGCTGGAACTGGAAAAGATAATGCTTGTATACCCAGAGTGGCAAATGAAAGAGACTTCATGGGGTGACAGTGAGGATGAGCGAACAGCAACCAGCGATGAAGAGTCAGAACAGAGCACTGGCATGTCATGGGCTATGGCACCAGGCATGAATTTCATTACATGAGAGATGATAATTGGACATTACAAGCTTGAATGCAGAAAGCTGAGCACATATTTCCCACACATCCAGATAACAAACTGTCACACCTTCGACTGGCCTGACAGAGATTACTTTGACATCCTCAAAAGGGTGCACATACACAGATGACTGAGCTAGATCCTTCTTGGAATACCAACTGCAACATCAGAAATGAGCTCACCCAGCTCAACCCCTCCCCTGAAATGTCAGGTGACCTTCCAAAAATGGAAATGCTGACAAACTTGGTTGAATTTTGATGCCTGACCAAACAGAACATCTTCAACACACTGCGTGATCACGCCGGAAAATGACAACTGAGAGCAGCAGCCTGAGATGAGCCATTGCACCCAAAATGGGCCCAAGTGATTTGTTTGCGCCCTAGGTATATTTCATGATGTTTCTTTCAACCAACTAACTGTTTTCATTAGTTTTAGGTTATACACATGTTACAGTGACAGCCCCATGCCCAACCACAACAATGGATAACTAGCCTATGACAACAACAACAAGGCCCAGGTCCCCACAACAGCAATGGACAACTCAGTGCCCGCACCCCAGCACTGTGAGCCACAGCTTGCAAGTTTGTGGGTGCTCAATGACAAACCAGGGGGCTAGGAGGAGGGGGACAATAATGGGAAGGGATTATGACGACAGGACCAGGCGACAACATGGACAGGGAGGACTCGAGGACAGGGACCCTGACAAAACAGGGACAGCAACACATGGACAACAAGGACAAGGACGAGGGAATGACAGTGCCAACCCAGCACCTGCTCCTGCCACTGCAAGCAACTGCTCACATGGGGGATTGTGGGTGCTCACAGCAATGAGGGATGACAATAAACACCACCACACTATGGATGCGGGGACGTGAACACCACGCACAACAGCAAACAAGGGGCAGCAGGGGAAGGGCCAGTGGGGAGCCACAAGGAGGAGAGGGGACACCTCACCCATTGCTGCATGGGGGGGTAGGATTTTTTTCTTGTTGTTTTCAATTACTAACATCCTTTTGGGGTTTTTTGATCTGAGTGATCCCAAGGAGGAAGCCCCAACACCACCGCTACAAGCCCTGCTCATAAGGTGGATTGAGGGGCTTATTTTTTTATGAGTTATGCCCTCATAATATATTTCTATTTCTTTCATATTGAGAGTGCCCCTTGAGGGGGAGTAAGATACTGGTAGTTAAATAATAGATATTCAATGTCAGTGACTCAGTGCCTTCAAGAATTGACATGCACTTGTTTTCACTTCATGTAATTATGTGTAAGTCACCTGACTTTTCAGGGGAGGGGTTGAGCAAGGGGAGCTTCAGAAACACCTGGCATTTTCTTATACCCACGGTTATGAATATTTCGCATACTAGTACTTATTGATCCTTTTCTGTTTGACTGATACATATTTCCAAGAACATACCCTACTTACACAAGGCCAGCCTCATAATTTCTCCTTTCTGAAATATAGTTAGAAATTCTTTGTGAAATATTATATTTGAGACTAAATTTCTACAAACAGAAATTTAGTCTCAAATATAATATTTCACAAAGAATTTCTAACTATATTTCAGAAAGGAGGAATTATGAGCACAAGGCCAGCCTTGTGTTATGTATAGCCAAAGTACATGAACACGGACTGAAAGCTACTGCCAACAGAGCCAAGGCTACGATTATGCAACAGCAGTAGTGTGACAGGTACACGGCGGTGTTAACACAACCAACTGCTGCCGTCTGCGGCTAACTTCGAAGAGCTTGCGGATGATTCGACGAAGATGATAACCAATGAGCCCATCAGTCACTGATATGAGCCAAGCCGCCCCATATAATATATGCATCGAGGATCGTATACTACTTGTTCAACTTGACTCTTGCAACCTTCATCCACTGGTTATGTCCGACGAGCATGGTTCCTTAGTATGTTGGCCAGCCGAGCTGTTGCACAAGATCATCTTAATATGTGTCCATGAAGAACTGACGGACCCCTCACTATATGCGCAAAAGTTCTATCCTTGGTGGCTGAATATCCGACATGTTTTGACTGAATTTCGTGACATTCTCATGACGTGCCCAATTCCTTACAGGGACCTCGCTGCCACATTTTGCGAGGATGACAGTGACGACAGCGTTTCTTTTCTAGAGACATGCAAAATGTTTGTCAGACGCACAAACCACATCGACACTATCTGCAACCCCACACCTTTCGACATCACTCTTGACTTGATATTCGAGAACCACTGCTACACATCCTTAAATCCCTCTTGTGTCAACATGATTTTTCGTGCATTGAAAAACACTCAAAAGCTTTCTCGTTCCATACGCGCCTTATATCTCACTTGCACGTCACCATTTGATCACGCTTTCATTCTTCCCCCCTTTCCCTGCATAACCTGCGCCTACATATCTTTGGGCAACTTGAGCACACAAAACCCTACCTTAATCCGACAAAACATCAACCGTTTTGTATTACGAGCTCCAATGCTGGAGTCGCTCTCATTATCCGCAAGCTGTTACGTTCATGTACCGGATGTACTCAACATTAAACTGCTTGAGCTCAACTTCGTTGGAGCAGGGATTCGGGAACATGGCAGTCTTCGAACAATGGCACTCCCTAACAACTCGTTATTCACAAACTTCCACATCACCTCGCAACAGCTTACACACCTTCGACTGAGCACGTCACATCAAACTCCAGAGAATCTTGACCTTCCCAACGTAACCCATCTTTCCATATGTATTGTCGGAATACCTGGCACGCCCGATCGTAATACGAACCTGACCATCAAAGCATCCCACTTGAGAGTAGCACACTTGCTGCTCACTGACACACGTTCCGTCGCATTCCATGACAGCGCGCTTCCTTTAACCATCGAATACATCGTCATATCCACCCCGCATCCCTCCTTCATGCCACTAGATGTTCCTTCATTTCTGCAGGGGTCAGACCTTTGCTGCACCCACCACAACATCATAACCCATCTTCCTCAGGTGAAGGAGGCTGTGGTTGCATTGCATGGATTGCCTGACACAAATTCAGTGAGATCAGACATGCGATGGCCAGAACTCACAAAACTATACGTCATATTCGAAATTGGCATCAGCGAATTTCTTGACCACATACAGATGCCGGCTCTCGAGGTCATCTGGGTTATCTTTCCAGCATGGCTCACCTCGAAAACACAGTCACCAACACAACCATTATCTGCACAATCGTTCTTAGTTCACTGTCTTGAGGACCCGGGTACATACGGCACAAACAGCAGCCGTGGCGATGACGAACCTTATGCCGAATCAGATGGTAGTCAGGATGACCCTGCGCAACAAATGCTCATGATTTCGTTTGAGGAAGAAAAAAGAAGGCTTAGTATTAAATTTCCCAATGTTGACGTACATACATACGACAACCATACACACCCTGATCGCCACTACTTCGATTCTATACCCCCCCACATGGCCCCATTTTTCAATTGCTAGACATCCAAATTGAATGCAGTGTCGTTGTTTTCTTGCTTTTTTGGTAAATAGCCCTATCACTAGTAGGTAGGCCACAATTGAGAGGAAACTCGCACAGCATCATCATCACGCCTGTATTTGTTTTTGCACGAGGATGGTGGGAAATCTACATTATCGCGACAATGGATATTTCCCGCACTTGCCACGCCAACCAAAAAAGCCGGACGGACCTGTGCAGTTTTGAAACACCGCCACGAATGTAAATTTAGACTCAGACCGGCAATCACCGCACGAATAGATGCTTACTGATTCGTTTGGGTGGTCAGGATGGTATAAGACCGAGCTCTCAATACTGAGAACTCGGAACAGAGCATACAGACAAGAAAAAAAATAGACACTAATCCACATCGGAATTGAAATTATTTGATACTCCCTTGGCTGGGATCTTACAAGCCTTCGACCGGGGTTGCCTGTTCCGCACACCTCGATAACTTTCCAGTGGGAATGAGCAATGTAATCCACGCTTTTCACATTGACTAGACAGTAAAAGACGTTCAGTAACGATGTAAAGAAAAATGAGTGTCAGTGCAAACCAGAGGCGTACTGAAAACTTACGAGCATGTTTTTTTCTCACTCCCAGCTAGTGGGGCGCCGCATGCAATCTTGCGAGTGCGGCAAAATAGGCAAGCCAACGGGGGTTTTGGCTGTGCAGGTTTCGGTGGCGTAGGTTTTTTTGCACGTCTTTTAGTGGGTGGGGCACTGAGGCACATGCGCGAAGGGCGAGGTGTGGCTGTGATGCCAATGTAGGGATGGGATTTAGAATGCCTCGCCTTTTGCAAGTCCTGGGTGAGACGGCTTCGATTCGCCGGGGCGACGACGGAAGCATCTAATGACCTCGCATCCGGTACACAAGGATATCGGGGTACCAGGGCATGAAGCTGATCATTTACAATAGGTGCGTCAGTTTGCCAGTTTGGGGTCTGGGTGATGAGGTCAAATGGTTGGAGCGTCAGAGACAGGGTATCATCGCATAGCAACTGTTGGAGCAGACTATATACGCTGCACAGGGGAAGAGACTACACGTTCCTTACAACCTACCTGGGGTTTAGTTAGACTTACAGCTAGGGTTAGCAGAGGTAAGAACACTGTATTCCTACTACGGTACAGGTTCTCCTTATATACATAATAATAAGGATGTCACATGACTCGGGAATGTGTTTACCGCATGTATGCGCAGTAAGCGCAGTAACATGCGTATGCTGCATGTATCGCCTCATGTATACATGTGTATGCTGCATGTATTGCCTCATGTATACAGCATGCATCAGGGATTAATTTCAACACCCCCCCTCAAACTGTACAGCGCTCTAAGCAGCTAAGTTTGAATCTCGAAAGTAATTCCGAGAGAGTCTCTAAATTTCCTGAATAGGACGGCGCCAAGGTTCTTTGTGAACATGTCAGCCGGATTATCACTTCCAGGAATGAAAACGACTGTGACTTTGTCATTTTCTATGCATTCGCGGGTGTAGTGGTAGCGAATGTCTATATGTTTGGTCCTTCTTTCCTGAACTGGATTTGATCCAATAAAGATGGATCCTTGATTATCAGCGCAGATTGGTACGCGCTTCAGTGTATATCCAAGTTCCTGGAATAAGGACTCTATCCACACTATCTGCCGACAAGTGTCGGAGAGAGCCATGTATTCGGCTTCTGTGGATGACAGTGCTACAGTTTTTTGTAAACGGGACTGCCAGCACACAATGCCACTCGCCAGAGTAGCAAAGTAACCCGTTGTAGATCGGCGCTTGACTGTGTCAGCTGCCCAATCAGAATCTGTGAAGGCCTGTAGCCCCTCGGATTTCTCTCCATCATAGACCATACTGTACTTCTGGGTTCCCACCAGATAGCGCATTATGTACATCGCTTTGTCTAGATGTTCTTGGCTAGGATTAGCCGAGAATTGCGACATCTTGATTACCGCGTAAGCGATATCAGGTCGCGTTCCGAGCATCAGATACAATAAAGATCCGATCACAGACTGATATTTTGATCTAAGCGCCGCGTTTGGCGTCGCTGTGTTCTCCGACGGTTTGTAGCCAGTCGGGAGCGGAGTGGGGGCAATCTTGGCATTTGTCATCTCGAACCTCTCAAGCACTTTGGCGAGATATTCTGTTTGATCGAGTTTGACTTTTGCAGCGGTCTGGGTGACGCGCATGCCTAAGAATTCCGTGACTTTTTCAGTACTACGGCACTCCCAATGCTTCAGGCAAGCATTCCTCTTTTCATCCACAAGTTTCTTGTTCTTGCCCATGAACAAGCCATCATCAACATAGACTAGCGCAATAACGATGCTGCCTGTCTTAGGATCCTTGTGTATGAAGATGCCGGCATCGGAGCTGGCGCGCACAAACCCAATGGTGCGCATAAATGCCTCTAGCTCTCTCCACCATGCTAGTGAAGCCTGTTTAAGGCCATACAATGCTCGGCGTAAGCGCATTACTTTGCGCTCTTTACCCTCGAGTTTGAAACCCTCGGGTTGATCCATATAGATCTCCTCATCAAGTTTGCCGTATAAAAATGCGGTTTTTACATCTAGACCGGTCATATACATGCCTTCTAGAGACGCAAGGGCAAACATGAGGCGTACGGTCTCGTAGCGGACTACTGGTGAGAAAATCTCATCAAAGTCAACGCCTTCGACTTGTGAAAAGCCTTTGGCCACGAGTCTGGCTCGTTTTCTTCCGTCCGATTTTACGGAGAAAACCCATCTATTTTTGATCGTTTTTCGATCATGTGGAAGATCGACGATGTCATAGACTTGTCGCTTGCGAAGAGCCTCTAACTCTTCACGACAAGCCTGTTTCCACTCAAGTTGCTGCTGCCGGGGTAGGCGCGCAATATCGCGAAATTGGTTTGGAACTAGGCTTTTTCCGCTTGATGGTGTGACTGCTTTTGACAACAGCCAGCGGATAAGCTCATCTCCACCTTCCTTGGTTATCTTTTTAATATAACCTGCTTCGTCCGGTTCCCCCATTGGGTGATCATGTTCTTGATTATTGGAATCGGGCACACTCTCGTGGGGTGCCGAACTCGGTCCAGCAACCGGTTCTTGCTGTTGAGGTCGTGGTCGTGTTCGGTTATGATCCGAATCTTGACCCACAGACTTCTTCCAATATCGATCACGCGCAATGTCTCTCTCTATGTCAGAGGGGAGTCGCTGTTCTCCATAGGTATTGCCGGGACGGTTTGGGATTTTCCTCTGCCTGCCTGATCGACGGGGCAATTGCTGCCATTCCTGTTGATCTTCACGTCTTGGACGAAAGTCCTCAGTGCTAACTGGAGGCGGCGGAGGAGGAGCGTTAGTCGCATCGTCATGCGCCTTTTGCTCGCTTGGTAAATCATCATCATCTTCTGATGATGGAGGAAGGGGCGGATTTTGTGGTGGTATAGGGTCATCGCCATCCGTTCCAGATGAGTGGTCGTCATCTTCTGGTTCTGGTGGAAAATCACCAAGGTCTGTCTTGGCAGGAGTTTTAGCTCTGGGACAGCATGGGAACATCGTTTCATCAAATAGTGCCGTAGCACCAATGAATATTGCGCCGTTTCGTCGCATGAAACGATATGCTTTAATGCCATCTTCTACTCCAAGGTACGTCATTAGCTCCGATCGAGGAGACAATGTTGTTGGACGTTTTTCTTTTGGTAGATAGACATAAGCACCGCAACCGAAGACCTTCAGATTGTTTAGATCTGGGCGGACCTTTGTCAGGTCCTCAAAAGGTGTCAGCCATTTCAGGCGCCTTATTGGGGTTCGGTTGTATAAATGTGTTGCATGTTCTATGCAAAATTCCCACCATGATTGTGGTAGACAAGCGGTGAATCGCAGGGTTTGCGACTTTTCCATTATTGTCCTTATGGCGCGCTCTGCACGCCCGTTCTGTTGATGAACGTGGGGTGCAGACATCTCTATTTTGATGCCTAAATCCTTGAGCTGTTTTTGTAGCTCACGATCCTTGAACTCCCCCCCTGGATCGACACGCCAGCGCTTGATTGTAGCGCCATATTGGGTCTTAGCCATCGCTTGAAATTGTCTAATCGCTGCAGCAGCGTCAGATTTCTTTCTAAGGCATTGGACCCAAATATATGACGTTTTGTCATCCAGAAATACAATGAAGTATTTATGTTTGTGGTACGATAGTACCGGGAGTTCCTTTAGGTCGGAATGTATTAATTCAAAGGATTTGTCAGCTCGTGAGTCTGACTCGGGAAAAGATTTTGAGGTCATTTTCCCTTCTGCACACCCTGGACATATAATTTTGTCTTTAGGAATAATTAAATTCCTTGGGAATTTTATGGTGCTTTTAGGCATTTTCCCTAGCGCCTCTTTGGATGGGTGTCCAAGTCGCCTATGCCAAGTCAAGTAGTCAGCGACATAAATGGTCGCGACATTAACCTTTTTGGTGCTCAATATATGAGTCCGAGCCCAATAGATCGTGTCATTCCTCCTTAGAGGGACACAATGCATGATTGGGTTTCCATGCTCGATGAATGAAATGTATGCGGAGGAACCACGCACATCACTTCCGTCTTGTAAAAAGACCCCCATTGACATCAATCGAGTATTAATGTCGGGTATGTAGTAGACGGGGTATAGTCGCGTTTCACGCGTCTCTGACTTCCCATTACATACTACCTGGTGCCTAATGAAGACTGCTCCTTTTCCTACTATATGAGTAGTACCAGTGGCCGTTTGGACCAAGGTAGAGTCCTTTCTCGGTAAAGGCTCGTAAGAAGCGAAATCTTTCATTTCACCAGTGAAGTGTTTTGATGCGCCTGAATCCATGATCCAGTCGGCACCTTTCTTACAATCTCCCTTTGCACACATAGCACATATATTAAGATCTACATAATTCCATGATACATTTAATAGCGGTAAAATTTCACATGAAAAGTTCGCTGTATTCATAGGAATTTTAATCTTAGTGCTTGTGGCAGGGAAAAGGACTGACCTGTCATCATACGCCCCTGTATCAAGGGGTTCATCGACGAGCATTTCGTCGACGGCTTTCCACACTTCCTCGTCAGTTACCGGAGGTTCGGATCCGAGGGAGACAGTATCGTCTTCTACCTCCTCGATCATTGCCTCGGTTTCTGGCTCTATCCTCCTTCTCTTACCTTCTCGCACCGTAAGGTGCTCTTCCAGCGGTCGCAGGTTTTTCGCGCTGCGCGGAAGTTGCATGCGCTCGAGGGTGTCTCGAGCTTGCTGGTATTCGGTGTAAACCGAGCGAGAAGAGGAGGCCGCGCCCGTGTATGCCTGTGCAGGTGGTCGGCGGCGAGGATCCCTTGTGGGAGTGTGTTCGCGTCGCTCGATGCGCTGTATGAGCGGCATCGGCGGTATGATGGTGCCATTACCATTTATGGTGGTAAAGGCGTTGGAGGCGAGGTGGGTATGTTTCTCTTTTGGCTTCTCCTCCTTAGTCTTTCTGTCCCCACGTCGTCCACGTTTTCGGGATGAGTCTCCGTTGCTGTTTTGCCCTTCTTTGGGCTGCCATTTGGGGTTTCCCCCCTTGCGCTT
The DNA here is from genome assembly GCA_026075535.2 of Tricholoma matsutake. NCBI lineage: Eukaryota > Fungi > Basidiomycota > Agaricomycetes > Agaricales > Tricholomataceae > Tricholoma > Tricholoma matsutake. The sequence continues at coordinate 11,447 of AP026544.2, forward strand.
AACAGCGGAAAGTTTGTTGGCCTGAGGCTGGCCAGCAGGCTTTCCAACTGCTGTGCGCCTTGAGGCTTCAGCAACAATGGAGTCCTTGACATGTTTAAATGTCAAGGCGCTAGTGGCGGTCGTGTTAAGGACCGTTGCAGACAATGAGTCGTACTCGCGCGGCATCGCAGCAAGTAAAATCATCGCCTGTACTAGCTCAGGGATGGCGACGTTAGCAGCCGTGAGGCGCTCAAATTTGTCAGCCATTCTCGCAATCTCCGGTGCGGGGTTCGCAGCCGGGATTTTGATTGCTATTGCGGACCTAAAGTCCGAAAAGACTTGGGAGGGGCCGTCCACACCATAATCGGTGCGGATGAGGTCCCACACCTCCTCAGCAGTGTCCTTTGTGTTGGCACGCTGCCGAATGGAGGGGGCCAGGCGGAGCACTAGGCTACCAATAGCCTGGTCATTTTTGTTGCTCCAGGTCTGGAGCTTGGCATTAGCGTCCGCTACCAAGGTAGCGTTCGTCGCCGTCAAAGGAGGCGCCGGGGGCGGTTTTTGCTCCGCCCCGCTAGTTATTTGCCAGAGGCCCTGAGACCTGAGCCACGCCTTCATAGAGTCGGCCCATAGAATGTAATTTGATCCATCGAAAGTTTGAACGAGTTTTTCAAGAGTTGAAGACATGATTCTGTGGTGGCAGCTGTTAAAAGCGCTCAATCAGTCTTTTTACTCAATAAAACACGTTTAACGTTCTCAGGAGAAAACACTCCTTCAGAGTGGTTAACCCTAGTCAACCTAGGTTTTATATGCAGCTCGCAGGGAGCGCAATGCAGCTCACAAAGAGCGCAAGGTTATAATTTGGAGACAATGAAGTCAACGTCGTTCGCAGCTAATTAAAGCGCGTTCGCGACGTGCCCAGCAGGGCCCATAACCTGTTGGAGCAGACTATATACGCTGCACAGGGGAAGAGACTACACGTTCCTTACAACCTACCTGGGGTTTAGTTAGACTTACAGCTAGGGTTAGCAGAGGTAAGAACACTGTATTCCTACTACGGTACAGGTTCTCCTTATATACATAATAATAAGGATGTCACATGACTCGGGAATGTGTTTACCGCATGTATGCGCAGTAAGCGCAGTAACATGCGTATGCTGCATGTATCGCCTCATGTATACATGTGTATGCTGCATGTATTGCCTCATGTATACAGCATGCATCAGGGATTAATTTCAACAGCAACGAGTTTGAGGACAAGTCGATCAAATGTTGCTGAGAAGGATAATTAAATTCCTGTGTACTGACGGGCAGCATGAGCAAAGGAGTCCAGGCGGTGGGAGCAGCCGTGTAGTGTTGTTTGGGATGCATCGTTTCCCAGTCACTCCGCTGGTCAGTCCATTCATGCTGAACCGATTCGAGTGGGAAAGCACCAGATGCCATTGAAGCGCTGTAGCCGTAACCTGTGTCGCGCAGAAATGTTGCCTCAAGATAGCTTGCAGGAAAACAGATGTCAGCGGCACACGCGGCATAAGCGTCTGACGAATGAGGAATATTCTCGTAATGCTCCGCCGCCGTGTAAGTGTTGGGTTCTGGACAGTATTGAAATCCGAGACCTTCAAGATATTGACTAAACAGGGCTTTCTGATACCTCCATCGTTGCTCTATTGCTGCCCTCCGAGCTTCTGGAAATGTGGCGTAGAACTTCTCGTCTTCCTCCGGCATGGTTTGGGCGAACAATGACAGTGGTTGGTACATCTCAGGCTGAGAAACCCAATTATCAGGTCATGGACAGCTATTAGTGTTCAGATTTCACCCACCTGATTCATCCAAAAATGGTTTTGTTGGGGGACTACGAGGTCCGCCGGATAGGAAAATTGCGACGCCATTGATAGGCGAACGGCGAGTGGTGGACTTAATCATTAATTGTGCCCAAGAGTAAGTCGAGAGTGAATAACAAGAGAGATTGAAAAGATGACTCAACTAGTATACTGTGAGTGTCAATAAGTAATACTGTAGGAACCTTTCACATAAGAAGTTGAAGTTTCCTCAAGAAAAGAAGACCATCGCCACATGTCTCACCGATATGCCACTGGAAACCCCATTTGTTGCTCAGTGTTGCTCATCGGGCCTAGGCTCCAAATTATTGTTTCTCCTGATCTAGATTGGACCCCGCTTCTTTCATCTGATTCGGAAAATTTTAAAAGTCAAGGGGAAGGTTCTCCGCAGTTGGCGGTGTTCGCGTGATATAGTGAGTCCGGATGGCAGGTAACTGTGAGGTTTTCGACATGATGGTCAATCTGGAACATTGATGTGTATAGCTGGCTCTCGTGCTGAGCTGGCAAACTTGGTAAGGCTCACTTTCAGCTCTGCATTAAATAAATCTTGTGTGAGATCTTTTCCAGGCGATTGATCGAGATAACTGCGTCCAGTTCTGGCCTTCATATGTTGCGGCCCCACAGATCATTGTGTTCAGCCGATAATTGCTCTTTTAGGAAGAGATTTCTGCACACGAGGCTAAAGACTCCCCCCTCAAGCTAGTCCAGGGCTCCACGCTCCCGAGTATTTTTTTTTTGCCAAAACAGCAGAAAATAGGGATCGACAAATTTTGCATCCACTATGTTAGTCGCCTCTCGATCTTGTTTTGATCTAGGTGCATGGACTTACCTCACAAAAGGAACCTTACCCTCTATTTGTCTAGCTCAGCGCATCCCACAATTACAGATTCAAATAATAAACCCAACTTCGAGAGAACAGAGCCGTGACCTTCCCCAGGGATTTTCTGAAGAGGAATGGCCGCAGGCCGTAATTGCCAACGATCTTAGATATGCGAAGTATGCCGAAAACTGGGAAGGAACCGCCGACATGCCGAGTACACCGGGTCCTGTGGCTTGCGAGGTCCATCAAAGAGAAGTTAGGTGCATGCAAGTTGAGGGGCGACCGTGGGCTGAGCACACCAGTAAACTGTAAAGGAGCATTGAATTGGCTTGGTCGAGGATGGAATACACTATGATTTATCATTTATCATCTGACACTGTATTGCAACTTATCAGTGCAGGCACTCACGAGGGTCATTTTTTATCTGACGCTGATCTGTTCGGGACCGATTGACAGGCAGGCCGGTTAACGCACCAGGTGCCACAAAGTGGCGTCGCCTCCGTCTCAATGGCAGAAAAATTGAGATCCTTCCAGCGGAGCTTCGAAAACCATGTTCACGAAAACACCGTCAACCCTGAAGAACTGATGCGAAGTTAAAGCGAGGCACACTTGATTCGCTGCCCGACAAGGCGATGACATCACGACCAGAGTGACAAGCAAACTCTGATTTTTCCCACAATAACCTACAGTTGCGGACAAACAAAGTCAACCAATTTGATATCTCTTGATTGGGAATTTTTGGCAGGAAACTGACTTCAGATTTGGATTCAGCGTGGCGAAATATGTCAAAAAACACAACTCCGAAGTCTTTCCCACGGGTTTTCGGGGTGGCCAAATTTTTATGCCAAAAAACATAACATTCTGTATCCTAATTGGGGTTCAAAACAGCATCAATCGACATCATCGCCTGGTTAGAAACCTGACGATGTTGTTTTTGCTTCCTGACAGCCCATGCGGCAGCATTACCAGTACTTTCGGTATGCACTCATGAACCGCCAGGAACGGTTAATAAACCGCCGGATTACATCGGCAGGGCATGCATTAAGGTAGCGAAGTGCGACATCTTTCGCCTCTGCGAAATTCTTCTTGGGTACCTCTCGATAATGATACTTGACCCATCCCCAGTACTTGAACAATGTATTAGACTTTGTTAATAATGATACAAGACAATCTTCATGTACCATTTCAATTGGATTGAGCTCGCAGTGGAACTTGGGTAAGAAAATGCATTCATGTCCTGCTTTCTTGATAAGAGTCTCGAGCATAGATGCTTGGTTGATGAAGCAACAATCAGTATTGTCAAACGGGCATGTACTGGTGCACACTTGGCACACATTTTAAACCCCGTTCAGTAAGAACACGTTCTAAACCTTTTGGCCTCCCGTCTGGAAGGGTCATCTTCTGGACTTTTCCTCGGTGCTCGGCAACTGGATTTGATTCAGGGATGACTGTATCATGCTGTATACGCTGCTTCCCACCATCTGACTTGTTCATCTCGGAAGCTTTGAGTGCATCGGGACCCAATGATGCATGAGCTGATGACTGATCGAAAATGAAGAGCGCAACACAATGTGGGTGGGCTTTCTCAAACACTTCAATGGCATGTTTAACTTGAGCAAGTAATTGTTCTGTATCCCACCATGCATCACCCTTAGAACCAGGGTAGATGATTTTTCGAGCCTGATCCACAATATTTCCTTGAGCATCGTGAAGTACGAGACGGCTCGTGATCGGATTAATGAATTCCGAGACATGAATGAGACAGCCTCGACCTTTCTTCTGTAAGATTGTCTGCCCTGGACCAAGCCATGCCTTCGCTTTGTAATCATTTACTGTGAGGCAGCTTTCATCGTGAAACTGGGGAATGATCTCTTTCTCGCCCTCTCTCAACATAGGAGCAACCTTTGTCAACTCAGGACCCTCAAACTTTATCATCCGCTTCTCGAATTTCGCCATCGCGGGAAGAAACACCTCATTGCGATACTTCACGACATCTTCCCTTTCGTGCCCATCCATATACACTCCCTTTTTCAGTGTCTTCAAGCACCATCCAAGTTTAAGAAGCCATCGCCGAGCTGTTCGTTCACAAAGCAGTCGTTTTAGCGAGATAGAAAGTGCAGGAAGGATCTCGTCATTGAGGGCATGCTGGAATTGACGAGGGGTGACTTGGCCAACAGGCTGTGAGGTGAGCCATGACCTCGCTGCTGTTTTGACGCGTTCATCAAGCAATGCGCTGCGTGACATCTTCTCTCCGCCATGTTTCTCTATGGGCAACTGCTCGAAAACCTGATAATGATGAGCAAGCACTCGGACTTTGCGTGCATAATGCATTCCCTCACCCTTTTGCCATTGCCGCGCAATCTCAAGGCTTGCTTCCATTTTCCCATATCCTTTCAGTTGGAGGGTTGCAAAGTTACGAAGAATGAGAAGCTGGTTGACCTGGCTGATAGGTAATGTGTCACCACCCTTTTTCATGTCTTTCTTGATTTGTTTTCGTAGACCATCCCAGCCACGAATCTCAACTCCACCTCCCTGCACACACTCATTAAGATCATCCTCCCATCCCATCTCGTCTTCTTCCGGGGGAATAACTGCCTCCACGCTCTCCGCTCGGATTGCGGGTGGGATCTCGATGTCGACGGTCTCTTCGTGAATAACTGCTGGGTTGACACTCTACTCGCAGATCACAGGTTGGATCTGGGCCTCGACGCTCTCTTCACGGATCACGGGTGGGATTTCCACTTCAACACTTTCTTGTCGGATTGTCACCGCCTCTGAATTGATAACATCATGTCCAGCGCTACTCTGTGGCAATCTCGGAGCATGAACCACCTTATGCATCGAAAATATAAAGCCGTCCAAAGTCTTTTGATTGCGGCTGGCCTTACGATAACGGTGTTGCGTGCGCTTTGATTTACTCATTATGTCAGGACCCTTTACATACTGCTTGGGCCGCTCTGTGTTCCATAAGGTGAGTTTCCCTGATTGTGCATGAGTAACGCAAGACTGACCTGTTTTTAGCTTTTTAGTTTTCCTCAACTGATAAGGAAGCCAGTCTTCATCTGACATATCATCTCCCTCATCCAGTCCTAACTTGAACATGCTCTCCTGCAGTCCCTCATCCTCCCAATCTCCACATAATGATGCTTCTTCGATTTCTGTGTCTGATTCCATGCCAGCATTGTCGTCACCGATAAGGAATCTTGTGCTGTCAATATGCAAGCCTAATGCTTGTTCGGGCCTGTCAAGGGAGCTGGGATTAATGGGTTCATGGGAATCATGTGGCGATGGCGAACACTCGACATCATTTATGATTTGGTAGCTGTGGTATGTTTGACTGGGTCGCCTGATTCCGAAGTCCAGCAGTGTTTCGGATGTGTTTTTGAGGTCGTCCATGGGCCATTGGAAAATTTTTAGGAATGTGAGGTGGCAGTCTGGTCCATTTTTCCCATTTTTTTTTGCGCCACAAATGTTAGACTAACCCACAAATATTTTAGTGTAATCATGCTCAGCTCATCGAGCGCTCTCGGTTGCACATTTTTTTCGGATTTTTCCTGATTTTTTAAGGGGGTGGCCAAAATTTTGGGGTTGTCAGGCCAAATATTTTTGAAATAAGGAAATCGGCTCATAGAAATGTCTTCATTAGGTCCTAATATACATGTTTTTATGGTTTTTGACTACTCTGGAAGTTTGTGGCAGTGTCAAAAAATTGGGTCACCAAATTGGTTGACTTTGTTTGTCTGCAACTGTATAGCAACCAGGCCTTTCTAGTAGTGCCCATAATATTACTAAAGTTGATAGTACTCGCCACTCTACTCTAATTTGGAGTACTCTAATTTGCTCTCCAGCTCCAATGCTCATATTGCAAATACATCTTCTATTACAAATGTGAATTTATTATATATGGTAAACTACTGCTCACTTTACTTTCCAGGTATCCTGACTCGAAGCGAGAAGAGTGGGTGATGCCACTTGTGCCACCATTGTGCAAGAAGCGTCAAGTCCCCACCCAAGTCTTCAGCTTCCCATTCACAGAAGATGACCTTAGTGTTTGGGCAGAAAGATACAACATCCCAGGGGAAGACAATCATTACAGGTGCCACAGTGCTTGGAAGGCCATCTGCTTGAGGCTACCTTGTAATCACCATCACATTATGATCATTCGCAACCCCATGGCGCCCTACTCACAATCAATGTGCTTTGTCATAGGAACCAATTTTAAAGCTAAAGACATGGAGCACACCCAGAATGTCGAACTCATCAAATCACTTTATGATGCTATCGACATGGGCAACTGCCTGGGATGGTTTTATATGTCTTGGGGCTAGGTGCTGGTGATGACCGTGACATGTTGTGGATGGTACACTTTACTTTTTGAAGATGCTAAGCCCCACTCACTAGCATTGCATAGTGAGAAGAGCAACAATGGTCTGCTATGTAGCTAGTAGTTCCAAATGAACTAAGAATTGTTTACTCCTACCCCATCACTATCCATGGCGCTGCAATGATGAATGACTATGCATTATGTTTCCTTGTTCCTCCATCCATCGAAGTATTTGAAGCACACATTCACTGCTAGGAAAATAGTTACTCAACATCGCTTGGACCTGTGCTTGGACAATTGTTGTGTGGATTGGTTGGAAGGTCCCTTACATGTGCTAATTCTTCTAGTCTCTACTTCACTTTGGCTCTTCCTGTGCTTGATCTTCCCACTGCATGTGACACTCCTTCATTCAACACAAGCAACATGCTCCTGGCCCACTACTAGCAGGTTCTCAATACATGCATCTCCTGCTCAGAGAAGATCTCCTTGAATGTTCTAACAATTTGGTGGATGACTATTTCATGGAGGACTTGCATGGGAGGACACATGCCAGTGAGCAGATGGAAGTGCTGAGAGTTGTCACCCACTCGCACCATTTAACTGCTACCTTCAGTGTGGACGATACCAACACCTCGTCTCTTGTAAGAACATGGTGAATTTCTCAAAAGACCTGCTTCTAATGACAATTTTTCCTCTGCACCAGATATCGTCTCATCTATTGTGCCTTCAAACTAGCATCAGATGCAATGCACCACTGCTCCTATGCCTCTCATCATCTATTCCATCTATACAAATCCCCAAAACCTAGTACTATACATAACAATCAACTCTTCTGAGTCCACCCTGCATTTCCGCATCTGTCCCCATTGGAAACACCTCGACTTTACAAAAAAACTCTGATAAGTACTTATGTATGCAACCCTACATATGTGCTGTGCAAATACAGGGTCATAATGACTCAGACATGATCAGGCAACTACTGTCTTTCCCTATGGCCTCAACACATACAAAATTCCCACTGGCACCCTGCCCTCATGCCAAAGCATTTGTTCCTCTACCCTACCCTCCTCTCCAAGTATGTTGGATCTCCCAAGTGCCCTTGTGACACACAGTCGGGTCACACTGACCAACATGCCAGCAAATTCGGGATTTAGCAATATGAAGCAATTTTCAGGGGTGGACAAGCAGGCAGACATACACTACCACTCTCCTGCATGTTACTGTGGACAGTGTTGCTGTCGCCATTGGTGGAGATCCAGGGGAAGATGGACCTGTAGACAAACTGATCATGGCTGGTACAGTTTTGTCACTACTCTTACCTTTCGCTAAAGCAGCCGAACACAAGAGGACCAGAATGGATGTGATGGTGATCCCTAACATCTTGCCAACATCCAGTGCAACAATTTTGTGGTGTTCAAGAATAGACAGGCTTTGTATAAGTCAGACATGGAGAACGAAGAAAGGAGGTAGCTTACTAAATGAACATTTCAAAAAGGAAAATGGCAACCAGTGCAGAGAGTTTATCACCCTGTGGAATTTCCATGACTCCAATCCACTGAATGCCTCTTGGCGCTTCATCACATGATCATAAGGTGAGCAATGCTCATGAACCCAACTTATATATTGAATGGGCCACAGTTTCCCCATCATCACTCTCATTGATGTCATAATAGCAAAAGCCAAGCCAACAAAAAGCAGTGTGTTTAAAGTGATGGCCATGTGATAGGCATCTGGTTCCAGTTCTGTGACCTTATCAAGTTCAAGAGAGATGTCAGCAACAGAGCTGCTGTTCAATAATGTGTTCAAGATAAGCATTTGGAGAAGCTCATTGGTTACTTCAGTGGGATTGCAGGAGAACATTTTTGGTGTTTTGATGATGAAGGATCCTCCCCCATATCATTGATAGCATCACCCTGTACATCATCAGCGCCAAAAGCTTCAACTTCATCTTCATCATTCTCATTATCCTGCCCCCTACCCCAGATTAACCAAGCACATCAGCAGCAAGATCCTGCCAAGGCTCTGATGAAGTGGTGTATGGGTTGAAGTCAGGATGGTGATGAAAAGACCAACCTCCATATAAATTGTCAAATGACTTTGTTAAGCCATGGGGAGGAAAGCACATATAAAAATGAGTATAACTTCTAGAAAGCTGTTCCACTCACTGGGTTGCTTCAAATCAAAATTTTGCACTATGTCAAGATGACGAGTCCATATGTTTACATAAGAAAGACTCAGATCCAACCAAAAAATCAGTGCAAATGAAAAAATCAGTGCTGTTTTACCCATGGTCAGTAATTCAAAGCAACCATTAGTGACTTTTGAAACTGTGAGACATAAAATTAGCTGAGATGTAGATTTTAGATATAAAAGGCAACTCCCAGAATTGGCTACACTTGTAACCATTTCTGGATTGACTACCCTTTGTGCTTGCTTACCTGCAGTTCAACTGCAGGTAATGCAATTGACATTAGATGACCCTCATCTGCCTCTCATGTGCTGGCTCTAGGCTGTGTTGGTCTATCCTATGCCATAGAGGGGGTTTGTCAGTTGTTGTCTATGCCGGCATGTATCCTGCACTTGACACACTTTTTTTTTTTTTTTGTTACTTGCTCCTTTAGATTCTGCACCTCCTTCTCTTCTTCCTTCACCTCCTCTATCTGAGGGAGTGATGCTGTGTGGATGGCCCTGCAGAATGATGCTCAGTCAGTGTGTCCAGATCCAGTTACCTTCTGTAAGACCCTTGGCATTGCCTTCCATATGTTGCCTATGAGTAGACCATTCATGTCTGGGATTGCAGCAGCTAGCTTCTTGATCTTGTCCATTCATACCACATGAGCGAACTCCTTTATGCCAAGTACTTTTATTTGTGTACTGACCTCCTCCATGATCTTTGTCCTTTCCAGTGTGGCTTGCTTCTCTTCCACCGTCTTCACTGTAGGCATCTTTTCAGGCCATCTTGCTTTGAATGCAAGGAGCAAGTGCTCCCACATGTCCTTGTCAGTGGAGAGCAGGGCAGTCCACCACTGCTTTGCAATGGAGCCTGATCTAAGATGTAATTTGAACACCCATAGTTTCTTTGCATCGGGGGTGTTTGGCTTCTGGAGGAACAGGATCTTAATGGCATTGATAAAGTCCTCAGGGGCCTCATCATTGTGTTCATCATCTCCCCAGAACTGTTTGATGGCCTCTGTCATTACTTCTTTGTCTTCATTGTCCAGGGGTGTAGGGGTAGTTCATGCTGAGAACAGTGGTGTGGGGGGTGGTGCAACTGGTGAGGATCGGGGGTTGGTTGTGGTGGGGCTGATTGAGATGGTGCTGAATGTGATGAGGCTGATTGTGTTGGGTGTAGATGGGAGAATGAATGAGGATTCTGTTGAGGCTGGTGCTGCAGTTCTGGTTTTGGGCATGAATCTGCCCTTTTTGTCTCGTTCCATGACCCTCATCAGTGTTGTAAATGTGTGGCCATCATATGGTAGACAGATCAGAGTAAAATGAAATGGGTCTGGTCAGCAGATGCATGAGAATAGTTATATGAATTGACAGGCCAAATGTAGACAAGTGTCTGAGGACAGTGCTTTGTACCCTCTCAATCATTATCAAACTTCTCTTGAACCTTATTGCAATGCTTTGAATACTCTTGAACCTCATTGAACCTCATTGCACACCCTCTAGAGTCGAGACTGAATGTGCTGTGATGTTGAGACTGGGTGGAGAACTGAGCTGAACTGAGGACACCAAGGAGCATAGATAGACATTGAAATGAACAGTTGACAGGTGCCAAGAACAGTGTTCCAAGTGCAAATTACCTAGTTGTCACCAGATGGAGCTGGCTAGACTCTCAGTGTTGCGTCTGCTACCAGACAAGACAACTTAGACAGGGCTCACGTCTACTACTAGATCTGAGTTGTGGGAATGGACAGGAAAGGATGCATTCTCTATCTGCACATGCGCATCTCTGTCTACTAGATCATGTGATCACTAAGGAAGTTGCCAGGCTCTGGCTCTGGACTCTGCTATGGACTGCACTGTGGGCTCTGCTGCCATGGTTACAGCATACCACTCCTCGGCTGGTGAGTCCAGTGTAAGATATAACCCAAATTGTGCTACTTTTTTGCAGTCGTTTGTGACTTTTAATTCTTGTATAACCTGCAGGAATCTTAGGAGGAGAACTGGGCCTTGAATGTTGTCATCCAGTTCTCCATTGAACTCCTCAAGATTAGTCAGTTGCATAGGGCTTGGGCCATCAGGGGCAGGTAGCTTCTGGACAGGTGATGGTGGTGGCATGGGGGGTAGTGCTGGGGAAGTGGCTGGTGATGGACTAGACTCGATAGAGGTAGTTAATGAGCTTTCAGATGTGGACCTGGACATGGATGTGGGGGCTGTTGATGGGGTAGGTATTATAGTGTCTGCTCTTTTTTGTTTTAGGAATTGCCCTCTGCCATCTTGTTCCATGAAATTATAAAGGTTATTTTGCATGTATTCAGTGAGGCTGTAGTGAGGTGTTTGTTGTTACATGTTACTGGGAAATGAAGTGCACTAGGTCTGGTTCCATGGTTCTGTGGCTGCTGGTTCTGATACTGGTTCTGGGGTTCTGCTTTCAAGGTTGTGGTTTGAAGCGTGCTCTCATCACCAAGATGGAGATGTAGCAAGTCTCCTGTCCCTAGCTATCACAGAGACTGTCATGGTATCTCGATCCTGACTCTCTACATGCCATGTGGCTGCTGACTATGTGATCATGTGACTACCTGGAGTGGGTGCCCAAACACCCTACTCCACTAGGACATTCATATAGCATTGTGCTCATTTTGCTTGCCCAGCAGATCCCTTGTGCCCTTCGGAGGTTTCTTGATCTTGATGCTGGTGTGGATGACCATTGCCATGGACAATAGTCATGTGATGGATGAACAATGATGAACAGTAGTCATGTGATGGATGAACAATTTCTATGGGCAATATGTCTTATTTCCAGCACATTTCTCATATATATACACTTTATTTTGACTTTAATACCATGTTGATTTATTTGGAAGTCACTCACTGTATTTATACTTGTTTTGATAAACAAATTGTGTTATACATATAAGTCGATCTTTGAATATTAATACAAGCAAAACATAAGACTCTTTTATTTCATATCATGGCCAACCCACCAACACCTGCACAATAGAAGGCTGCTGAGATTTGAAAATCATTCTCACTCACTTACACAGGCATGGAAAATGAATCCACAGATATAGCAGAGATTGTGACTTATTGTTAGGAAACCACCCCATTATCTAATAAAATTTCATTTTATTTATTATGTTGAATTACGCTACATGACGCCAAATGATGCTACACTTTGATAGTGTGAGAATTTTATTTTGCACGCATCAAGATGTATGCGCATGTATGCATGCATCGGTCACAACAATGTACAATATATGTAACATAGTATATAAACCCTAAATATACACCTAGGTGACCCAGTTGTGTTCTCTCAGGTATTCCACCTACGTTTTCGGTGTGAAAAGCCTATCTCAACAAACTCATCTATTAATAACCCATTGCATCAAAACCATCAATTCCCCATCACAAGCGCAGATCCTGCCCCCTTCTTGTAGAGAGAACCCACATGGTCTTAGCTAGCAGATAGTGGGTGTCACCCTAACAGAAGAACACAACTTCCCATATCAGTGTGCCTTCTCTTACTTGCACATATGTCATTGTTTCACTGCACCATATCCAATTACTCATCCTTTCAGCACGAGCCAGAAGTACTTGTATATATGTAATCTACCTTTTCTTTCATAAGCCGACGCCAGGCCTTGCCTTACATTGTGACTGCCAGTGATCGAGAGGCAGCGCTTGTCATTAGGACCGCTGCAACCAGACAACCGATTGGATCTGGTTTAGTTATGATTTACATTACTCTATTCGGACGACTATTTTAGTTACAAGCCGAATTCAGTGATATCTCCCAGATCAGGCACTGTTGGAAGGGTTATTGATCCAAAGTGTCAAAATAGGCACCCGACAAATGACGAACAATCGACGAACAATCGACGAATGATTGATGAACCATCACATGACCCGTGGACGTTTGGAGAGGTCTTGAAGAAAAAAAATTTTGAATTGTCAAAGAAGTGATTCATCACAGATTCTACAATTATGTCCAAACCTTCAACTTCTAATCCTGGCCCTAATCCTGTTCCCACGCCCGCACTAGAAGCAAAAATTGATGTGCTTACAGTGCAAATGTTGCAATTAGTGTCAGTGTTGGCAGCATCATGGCCCAGACAAGTGGAAGTACAACCAGAGACGACAGAAGAAAGAGATGATGAAATGGAGGAGATGGTGGAGTGGATGTCGCAGGAGGATGAGATGGTGGAGAAATCTGGAAATGGAAAAGTGCACTTACCTAAGTATGCGCCCCCGCAAACTTTTGACAGTACCATGGAGAATACAAAATCCTTCATCAGCTCTATAGTATTGTACATCCATGGGAGGAAGCCAGAGTTTCATACAGCCAAGTCTAGGATTATGTTTGCTCTTTCATACATCCAGGGGGGGAAAGCACAGTTCTGGAGGAATGAAGCTATAAATCAAATTGCCATGGGAAATAAACCATTTGCAAGCTTCAAGGAATTTTTGGAGAGATTGGAGGCACAGGTTGGAGATCCTAATCCAAAGGCGACAGCCAATGCTAAATTAAAGACCATGCGTCAAGGTTCCTTAACGGTGGATGAATTTATTTTGCAGTTCAAAGCAGAAGCTTCGCAGATGGATATGGGAGAAGCCGCATTGGTAGAGTTTTTGAAAGCAGGATTAAATCCCTCTTTATTCAAGTCTATCTACCGACTACCTTCTATGCCAGAGAAGTTGGACGAGTGGTATAATTGGGCAATGCGCCTTGACCAGCAATATCGGCAGGAACAGGTGGAGTCAAAGTTGTTGTATGGAAGTAGTAAATTTGGAAAGTCATTGGGAGGAAAGTCCAAGAAAGGAAAAGCACCTCAGGTGCAAGCTCCAAGGGCGCAGCCACCGGCCATGGCAGTGACACCTATAGTTATGGAGTCAGCAGCACCAGCAGAGGCAATGGAGGTTGATCAAGCAGGGAGATGAGCCCCACTTAAATGTTTTAACTGTGGGCAGTTAGGACACATTTCTAGGAATTGTAGGCAGAAGAGAAAGATAAGGGAAGCTACCATCGAGGAAGTGAAGCTGGAGGAAGGCAGACAGAAGAATTTTGTGGAAGAGTCCCAGTGAAGGTTTCCCCATTGGTGACCCAGAATTGTTACAATGTATTCATATCTGAGGAAACCCAGAACAACTCAGAAAAGGAAATCGAGGAGGAGTACAACTGTTGCAAATTACATGACAAAGAAAATTTTCACACATCATTTCCGAAAACCCCTAAATTCTTTATTTGCTCTGTGCAAATAGAACCCGAAATCACCTTGACTATGGGATTGAAGACATTGGACACACATGCAGCGATTGATGTGGAAGCGTTGCTTGATAGTGGTGCTACAAGATTATTTATTAATCGATCCTTAATTACTGGAAACGGTATTAACACATGCAAGCTGGTGCAACCTATAATGGTGTATAATATTGATGGAACAGTCAATCATGGAGGAACTATTAAGGAGGAGGTGACTATGATATTAAAGTATCAGGAGCATCAGGAGTGAGCCATATTTGAAGTGTGCGATCTTGGGAAAACCAATCTAATAATAGGATGTCCATGGTTATGGAAGCATAATCCCAAAATTGATTGGAAAACTGGGAAAGTACAAATGACTCATTGTCCTAAGGAATGTAATGTGTATGGGAGGAAGATGAAGAAGGAGAAAAGGAAAAAGAAAGAGAAAGAATGTCCAAGGAAGTATTCTGTTACGATGGAGGAAGTGGAGGACGAGGAAATGCCAAATGGGGAAGTTCTGATCATGATCGAGAAAGAAGAGCAGAAGCAAACCTTTAGAACAATTCGTGGAGGACAGTCATGGGACAAGAATATCATGAAGGTGGAGAAGCCAGTGGAGGAATGGGTGCCAAAAGTGTATCATAAACATCTGTCAGTGTTCCAGAAGAAGGAGTCTGAGCGAATGCCAGTGCGGAAGCCATGGGATCATGTGATCGAGATGAAGCCAGGGTTTGTGCCGAAGAAGTCAAAGGTATATCTGTTATCTCTGATGGAACAAGAAGAAGTGGACAGGAGCAATTGTGGAAAGGATACATATGACCTTTGAAATCACCAATATTATTCATGCCAAAAAAGGACCAAAGGAAGAGGATGTGTACAGATTATAGGTATCTGAATGAGTGGACAGTGAAGAATGTGTACCCCTTGCCGTTGATCTCAGAAATAATGGACAAGGTGGGAAAAGCCAAAGTCTTTACAAAATTGGATTTACGATGGGGATACAACAATGTACAAATAAAGAAAGGAGATGAGTGGAAGGCTGCATTTGCCACGCATTGAGGATCCTTCGAGCCACTTGTCATGTTTTTCGGGATGACAAATAGTCCCCCAACCTTTCAAAATATGATGAACAACATTTTCAAGGATGTAATAGACAATGGCGTGGTAATAATATTTATTGATGACATTCTGATATTCATGGAGGATGAAGAGAATCATGAGGCAATACTGCAGGAGGTGTTACAGAGGTTGGCAGAGAATGATCTATTTTTGAAACCAGAGAAGTGTGTGTTTGGGGCAAGCGAGATTGAGTTCCTAGGATTATTGATTGGCCCTGATGGGATCAAAATGGATCCAATCAAGGTACAGGTGATCACAGATTGGCCTGTGCCCACCCATGTCAAGGAGGTTCAAGCCTTCTTGGGACTTGCAAATTATTATCATCGCTTTGTGCACAATTTTTCTAAAATTGCCACACCCTTACATAACCTTACATGAAAGGGAGTAGTGTGGAGGTGGGGAGAGCAGCAGCAGACAGTGTTTGAGGAGTTGAAGAGGAAGTTTGTGGAGGGACCAATATTAGCCCCAGTAGATTTCACATGCCCTTTGCGAGTGGAATCAGATGCATCAAACTTTGCTACTGGAGTGGTATTATCAATGCTGTGCAAAGATGACAAATGGCATCCTTGTGCATATCTGTCCCAAGGGTTGAATGATGTGGAAAGAAATTATGATGTGCATGACAAAGAGATGTTGGGGATAATACGAGCATTGGAGGCATGGAGGCATTATTTGGAGGGATGTATGCATGAGATTGAGATCTGGATGGATCATCAAAATCTGCAATACTTCATGTCTGCTAAAAAGCTTAATCGCTGGCAAGCACGTTGGGCACTATTCCTATCATGTTTCAACTTTCACTTGGTCCACAAAGTGGGAAGCTTAATGAGGAAAGCAGATGCATTATCCAGACATATTGATCATAAAAGGGGGGTGGAGGAGGAGACAATAAAAATGTTACCTTATTGAAACCCGAATACTTTCGCATTTGCGCTATGCGTCAAGGGCATCTATTAATAGATAGCTCGGAAATGGAAATGTTGTCTAAAATTAGACAATGTTCAGAAATGGATGATGAAGTAGTGGAAGCCATGAAAGCTCTGAAGGGAGAGAAGAAGGGTAATATTAAAGGAGATGAGTGGGCTGAGGGACAAGGGTTGGTGTTGTTTTGAGGAAAGGTGTATGTACCGAAGGATCAGGATTTATGAAGGGAGATCATCTGGTTACATCATAATACACTGACTGCTGGACACCCAGGAAGATGGAAGACATTGGAATTAATAATGAGAAATTATTGGTGGCCTGGAATTTCAAAGTATGTGTTGGGGTATGTGGATGGATGTGATATGTGCATGAGGGGGAAGAAATTTCCAGAAAAACCTGCAGGAAAATTAATGCCGAACCCTATACCTAAAGTGCTGTGGCGAGGTATATCTGTGGATTTTATAACCGGATTTCCCGAGGCTCAAGGGTACAATACAATATTTGTAGCATGCGACTGCTTTACAAAGGAGGTCCATATTATTCCTACTACTACAGAAACCTCATCATTGGGCTTGGCATGCCTCTATCTAAATCAGGTATGGCGGTTACATGGGTTACCCAATACCATTATCTCCGATTGTGGACCACAATTTGCTTCTGCGTTTATGTGAGAACTGAACAACATATTGGGAATTCAAACTAAATTATCTACGGCATATCACCCACAGACTGATGGGCAGACAGAGAGAATGAATCAGGAGTTGGAGCAGTATCTACATATGTTTGTCAACTACCAACAAACTGACTGGCCCGAATGGCTGGCAATTTTGCCAAATTTTCCCACAATAACAAATTCCATTTGGCTACTCGTATGTCACCCTTTTTCACAAATTATGGATATCATCCCCACATGGGAATAGAACCCCAAAGGGAAGTCAAAGTACAGTCAGTAGAAGACTTTGTATCTAAGATGCAAAAGGTACAAGAGGAAGCAGAGGCAGCATTGAAGAAAGCATGTTGATGACGTGATGTGACACACAGATCATACTCAAGCATGCACTCCAGAGTACAAAGTTGGTGACTTGGTGTGGCTAAGTACCAAGGACCTGGATATTCCATGACCTTTGAGGAAACTTATGGAGAAACAAGCTGGCCCATATGCGATCTCTAAAGTGATCTTGCCTAATGTGGTAGTGCTAAAATTACCCCGATCATTCAAGATTGATCCCGAGATTAACATATCCCACCTATGCCCTTACCGCCCACCCACTATTCCTGGCCAACAAACTACTCTGCAACCTCCAATAATAGTAGAAGGTGCTCCAGAATACATAGTTGAAGAAATTCTAGACTCACATCTTTGACAGAACAAATTGGAGTTCTTAATAAAGGGGAAAAACTATACCGACGAAAATAATTTGTGGGAACCTGAAGAGAATTGTAAGCAAGCGCATAACACAATTGCCCAATTCTTTAAATGTAATCCGAATGCTCTGCGTTGCATTGCGAGAGTGGTGTATGAGGGGATGAAATTCTGGCCTTACCAAAATTTCACAGAGGGGACAAACACAATATTTTCTCACCTGGAAGTTGAGGCATAAAAGGGGGGTAATGTTAGGAAACCACCCCATTGTCTAATAAAATTTCATTTTATTTATTATGTCGAATTATGCTACATGATGCCAAATGACGCTACACTTTGATAGTGTGAGAATTTTATTTTGCACGCATCAAGATGTACACGCATGTATGCATGCATTGGTAACAACAATGTACAATATATGTAACATAGTATATAAACCCTAAATATACACCTAGAGGACCCAGTTGTGTTCTCTTAGGTATTCCACCTATGTTTTCGGTGTGAAAAGCCTATCTCAACAAACTCATCTATTAATAACCCATTGCATCAAAACCATCAATTCCCCATCACAAGCGCAGATCCTGCCCCCTTCTTGTAGAGAGAACCCGCATGATCTTAGCTAGCAGATAGTGGGTGTCGCCCTAACACTTATCATTGCAGAAATCTCATGGAATCTTTCAGAATGGACATTTAGTGTGGGCTCATTTTGCTTAGTGAGCCATACAGGCCTTGATGGCCTTCCACTGGACAAAAGGACAAGAGGTAAATACTGGAAGGCATGCATTGTAGAAACTTGGAGCCCAAGGAGAAAAGGAAATCCCACCTCTAATGTGGTAAGCAGTAAAAATGTCTAGAAGGTACCTGCTCACCTCATATTATTTCAGGAACACTATGTACAAGTGCAATGGTTTTACTCCAAAGAAGACATTAAGCAGGTCAGGCCTAAGGGTTAGTGTTGCCTTGACCAACTTGGGGCATTTTTGTATTTTTAAAATAACTTGACACAATGCACTCAGCCTGCTTAGTGTTGAGAGAGGACACATCGACTTTTGGGGCTCCCTATCTATGTGAATATTTTCAGAATGTTATACAATTTATTGGAGTTGATATTGCCTTTGACTCATTTTTGCTGGTTGACTTGACAAAAATGAGTCAAAGGCAATATCAACTCCAATAAATTGTATAGAATTCTGAAAATATTCACATAGATAGGGAGCCCCAAATGTCGATGGGTCCTCTCTCAACACTAAGCAGGCTGATTGCATTGTGTCAGGTTATTTTAAAAATACAAAAGTGCCCCAAGTCGGTCAAGGCAACACTACTAAGGGTATTGACGATTTAGACCAGTAATATATCATAGAGTTTAGCTCATGGGCATAAGATTCTACTAATGTGGTTTCAGGTACTTGGAAAATGGAGCTGAACCAGAAGTTTATGCCTCAAACCATGAGTCTATAATCAGCTCTGAAGGGATTGTGGGTGGGCTAGTTCTTTACCACATAACCATTTGGGCTGAAATCCTTTTATAGCCTACCTACATAAGTGCAAAATTATAATACTTGACAATATGTGTCTTGACCACCCCTCAATTGTCACATATTTCTCCCAGTATGAGTTTTGAGATATAAAATAAATCCCTGGCTTATAATTGACATTACTTGGAAGATTTTTCTGGAACTACAAGGATTGGTGTCTTCAAGTATGCTGTTTCTGTAAAATTTTGACTACTTACATTCACCAAAAGGTATGAAAGGGGTCATCCAATGATTGCAGTCTAGATACATGCATGGCCCTGTGGAACCCTGATATAGAAGAGCAGAGATTTTGTTGGGAATGCAAAAGTTGGTTCCACACCACATGTCTCCCTAATGATCACATCACCACACAATCAGAATATCTGGAAACCATATTCGCAAAGAATTCTGATGTTCCAAGATCTATCCTTCAGATCGCCTTCCAACCTACTGCCAGGGGAGGAAGTCTTCACTACATAGCTGGTAATATCTGGTTTGTCCACAAGGCAAGGATGCTCTTGGACAAAATGGTATGGGAAAATATGTTGTCTAATCCAGACCCCTGGATGGCTGCGAACATTGTTGATAATGAGGAGGACAAGAGTTCTCTGAGGTGGGAGTACATGGTGTATGAGCACAATATTGATGAAAATAACAAGGATACTGAGCAGCTGGTAGTGACCAATCAGGATGTTTATACATGTCCTAAGTGTGGGCCCTTTGCTTCATTGTAATAAATAATGGAACATTATTCTATCCTTTCTGACAGAATAAAATGAAAAGACTCTGGGATTACACAATTTAGGAAAAATTGCAAACAGAGATAAATGATCACATCTAAAAGAACATTGAAACTCAGTCTCATTTTTATTGACAACATGACAGTACCATCTCAAGAAACTGCTCTTTCTGATAGTATTTTAACATCAAAACACCTCATAGTGGTGCTTGGTATGAAAAACAAATCAATTTCTACCTTGTTAACACCTCTGATTTCATGGAAGGTGCAGGGGTTTCACAGGCAGCAGAGATTCAGACTTTTCAAGGACCCACAGGTCTTTTCAGTCCAACTCAAAAGGTATTCTTGCCTTGTTTCACAAAGACACTTTCGAGGTAAGGTGGGTTCCATCACCACTGTGATCAATATGTTGACACCAGAAAAGAACCCTAAGAAATCTGCTGCACATGCTTTGCAGATGGCAAATCTTGCAGAGGCTGCTGCACAAGCACAACCAACTGCATTCCACAAGCTCCTAGTAGTACTGCAGGCTCTTGGCATCCTGGGATGGGTGTCTACTCAAAACATTGATGACCTTGAAATAAGAGCTGGGTTGACCACAAAAGGTGACTATCTGAATTGCATGCAACTTCATGGTTTAGTGATGGAAGTCATTTGTACACAATGCAGTTTCACTGAATATACCATCATTTCCTATCCCTGAAAAGTGGGGAACTTCCTATCTGTCCTCAATGTGAAACCTGAATTGAGGACAGGAGAATACAAGGAAAATGGGTCTCTGGGCAAGGTGGATTGCTTTCCCCTGCCATCAATTTATATGGGGAATCACATCGTAAAGGAGAAGAGATCACTGAAATATAGGCTCTCAACAAACATAAAGCTGACAATTTACTGGTTGTAGGAACATCCTTGAAAACATTTGGGTCAGTGGACCTTATCAAAAGGTTCTCAGCCAATATTCAGCAGAACCACCATGGGAAGGCATATTACATGGACCTGAAAAATCCACCCACCAACCTAGTGGATGTCTTCCACCATATTCTCCAAATAGATTGCCAGAAATTTGCAGAAAATATGCTTGAGAGGTTGGACAAGGCACAGAGAATACCTTTGATATCTTTCCAAGGGATGGATGATCTGAAGGATTGGCTTAATGCAGGGTCTATTTGTAATGATATTCATCCATCATGGGCTTGGGTATGATACAACTACATCCTGTAATTTATATTATCTCCAGGGAATCTGTATGCGCCCATCTGCAAGTTCAACCACCATCATTTTCCTAATCCACTCACACTACTTCTCATTGAAAGATTTCTGAAAAGGAATTTCCAATGCAAGATGTTTGGAAAATTGACAGGCATATATGCCACAGTCTAAGCTACCTTTCTGCTGGGGAGTGTTTTTCCTTTTCTCAACATGCCAATTATCAAGCCCCAGTGGGTGTAAGATAATCTACTTGTTAAGAAGCATCAGAACAATTTGTTAAATATAGTGGAGATCTGACCTTTCAAATTTTCTCCATTTCTGCATATCATAATCAGGTGCCATGCTATTTAGCACCTCGAGTGTTTCTCTTTTTGGATTGAACTGAAGGGTAACCCAGTGGTGTTGAGGATAATTTATAACCATGATGACTGCTGTAAATTTTTTCATGGCAGTTGCCACATCAGCAGCACCATTTGAGATCTGGATCCCAGAAGATATTGAGTCATATTTAATTAAGATGCACTAGTGTACCCACCCAAGTGACTATATTTGTTTTTGCATCTTCTCCCCATTTTTGGAGGCCAGGAAACCACTGTGGGGAGGAATTTAATATCTGACTGCAAGCATGCACATAATTCCAAGTATGCATTGATGACCTCATCATAGAGCCACTTTCCATGTAGCAATCACTCTACCTCTGAGTTCTGGAAGGGTGTATTCCCAATCATCCAGACATGTGAGGTAGACAACTCCTGAATATCCTCCCATTTCCATGCCATAACTTCGGATTTTTAAAGGAGCACAGCTGGATTGTTTTCCAAGGAGTTTGAAATACCATGGCTTTCACATTTGATCATGTGAAAGATAGGTATATCCAGTCCTGCTGTTCTGAGAAATCTGCTGTTCTGAACAGATTTTATCAATCATCTGGGTCAACCCAGCCTGGTGGTGGTTATTATAAATTACTGTCTTCCAATCTGGTAATGGAAACTAAGCACATGTAAAAATTGTGAAGGGAAATAATAATACATCTTCTTGAAAATCCCCTGTTTCATATTTTAAGCTTTTGTCTTTGGAAACATTATTCAGGATAGACTCCACCATCTCCCTTCCACTTCTATTATGCAGCTTCATGAAAATGACTCTCACTAGCCATGGATTGAGAAAGGGTGGGGTGTGGTAGGTCAATGTGGCATTTATTGATTTAAAACTATGTTCCACATTATGTTAAAGCCCTCAGTGATATCTCTGGAGATACTCTGGACTTGTGGTCTCCCAATATTGAGAGTGAACTTCATGAAGAGCAAGTTTGTATAGTGTTGCCTATCCAGTATTCCTGAATGCACTGGGTAGCTGGTCCACTTGTGAGGTTGACACTTCTGATTGGCCAAATTCATTAGTTACATTTGGGTTTGTTTGGTTTGCTCTATATATATATAATGAGCCAAAAATGAAGTCAAAAATGAGCTAAAAATGGCCCGAAAATGGCTACTGTGAACAACCCTAATATGTCTTATGTGAGCCATAAGCAATTTTTCTATAAATCGAAGGCCAGACAGCTGTTCAGGAACTTCTCCAAGCCACAATCCTTGTGCCAATGCAAGCCTTGGAACTTTGCCTGCACAAAGTGCTCTGCAACATGTATCACATACTTTGTTACATTTATGATCCAATACTGGTCCACTGTATTCTCTTTTTGCATCATGTTCATGTTTTCTTTCTATGCTTGTGACACCATTTGCCTTTAATACATGAAGATGATTTTTAATTCCTTTAAGACAAGTAAGTTTATTAATAGGAGTCAACTCTCCCCAAACAGCACATCCTGCCTCCTCAATCATTTTGTAGTCAGATTGCTTACATGCATGCTCAATGATATCTCTTTCTAAATTATCATTTAATGGTTCAGGTGGAAATGCATATGGAATGTAATTATCATTTTTAGTGTTTTTAATAGTACTGTAGATATGTTTCTGCTTCTGATGTAAAATCTGTTGTTTCTTTATGTCAGTAGCCTGTCTTTGGTTTTTTGTCATGGCTGGAGTCTCAATAGAAAATACAGAAACAAGCAGATTGCATCTGGGACAGCTATGACCTTCAAATTTCTGTAATAATACATCTTTGCTATCATGAGAAGCACAAACTACACCATGGCTTTTAGCTATTTTCATCATAGCTGTTTTAGAAATATCTGGCATTAAATCACAGAATGGGATTCTCACATGGATGAACTGGCTCTCAGGATACTTTAACAAGTGTTACAATTTTCCTTGTAACTCATGGAACCCAACCAACCTGACTGACCCGATGATCCCCTCCAGACAGGAGGCACTCCTGGATTCATGCCTAGGGCATGTCTTTGACATGACACATGCCGACTGCATGCATTCGATCCCCTTCCTGTGGAAGGCACCCTTGATGCATGGTGACTCCATGCACCCGAACCCACTCCCACACATGCTGTGATATGACAGCCCCTTGACATGAAGTCCATGATGTCAGACTCTCACAATCAACATGCTGTAGTGCAGCATGTCCTTGACGTTGGATCCTTGACATTGGATCCATGACATCAGACACCTCATGCAAGGCATGAGGCCTATTGTTTCTATTCTTACCTGATATGCATCTACCTTTCCAATTGGATGATAAGGACCTTCCTCATAGTATAAGCACTGTGACTCATAGTAGGGATGTCCTTAGTTTAGATCTAGGCAATCTACAGCCTTAACTTGCAAACTCATAAACTTGAAACCACTAAGGAAGCCCCTTAGTGCATGAACCTGAATGACTCTATGCAGAAGACCTGCTAGAGTGCACTATCCATCTTACATTGGATGCTCTGAGTAAGACTAGTGCTGAATGACTCATCAAGGAAGCACCTCATCGAACAACATCGACTAGATTGAGTGGTTGAGACTTCACCCTTAACAACAAGCCTATATCATCTACATGATCTTTGTAAATAAATACATTAGATCATACATCAACTTGCATACTATCTCATGGTAGTATAAATGATGATAATTGTGGATATGAGAAGCTATGACTGTGTCCACCCCCTACACTTATGACATGGGACATATTAGAAACTGCCATAAATGAAGCTTCAGAGAAACCACCACATCCTTGACTATGTCTTGTATACTTATTGCAATCAACTATCAAGTTTGTGTATATATTTAGCAGCATTATCCAAGCCATATGGTAACCAAAAGTTTGCATGTGTAATTGTACCCTGGAGGGGGTCCAATTCACTCAGAGGCACAGGGGCAGAATAAGACCAGGAAGCAGCTATACAGGTGGTGATTATGGAGGTGATGGGGAAGGAAGGTAGTTAAGTCTGTTTGATCGATAGACATCAGTATATGTGAGAGATTGTATCAACAAGAACAACTGTTAGTAAGCAGCATGATTACAGCATGCCATGGACAACCAATCCTTTACTTTGAAAATAGTACAGTAGGCAAATGACTTTATAAGGCTTGTTAGATATAGAATATATATATCGCCTTATCCTTTTAGTACAGTAAGGATGAGAAATATTTTGTAATTGAACTAAAAAAATTATGCTTATACATATTGTTTCTTCCCATTAGCAGCACCAGCTTCTGAATATATCGAAAAGGTTTTCTGATGTTGTCCATGGCAATAAACCAATATTCCTATTTTAAATAACTTTCCATCAGCATTAAAATGTCACCCATTGCAAGGAATCTATAGTTACCAAGCTCAAACAAGGGATACACAATAGCTTTCATATAATATCTGATAGTGATGGTAAGATAGTTAAAAAAGTTGTAGGCCACATCCAAAAACATTTCACAGAAAAACATCACAAATGATTTGGATACCCTATGTGATATGTTTATAGAACACAGCATATCAGATGTGTGATCACATGAAGTGGAAGGACTGAATTCAGATGCATGACTACATCCATTATACATAATGATAGGACAGCACCGTACATTTAGATGGGGAGTAGTAGACAGTGCAACCCAGTTGCCCTCTTTGAGGGAACCCACATTGGGGGTCAAATATTTGTCCTTTGTCAGACAACCTGCATTGGAGGCTATAACAAACTTGTTGTCCAACAATGGTTGAAAAGAAGTTATGGGTGTTGAGGAATCAGGTCATGTAATGTGAGTACATCTAACAGAAAGGCAGTAGCTAGCTATTAACAGCAGGACTCAAGGTTGACAAAGGATAGACAATAGAAACAACCAGAAGAATTGGAGCAGCATCATACTCGAACTCAAGTGGTAGATCAAATTCAAGAGGGAAAGAAATCAATTGATACATACCTTCTCTGTGCAGCATTTTCTGATATCACATGCAAGTCTCTTGGTTACCATTCCTTATGACAGATTGATCAAAGTTTTATATTACAACATAATTGGGCATAAAGTATGTAATAACATTACGTAGACACAAGGCTATTGATAATGCAAACCCTCCCATACTGTATGCTCTTGATGAGAATGACAAAGGCTGTTTATAGGAAAATAGACACAATGTAAATATTGTCCATCTTTGTGTACAAACACACAAACCTGATTAGGCTGGAGAGGATATGCAGAATGGGATGCAGCAACAATATACCAAAACAATCCAACAAACTCAATCTTTCCATCCCAAGATGGACCAATGACAATGACCCTTTGACAATTAATCATGTCAATCTGGACTGCATCCTCACAACACACTAAATAATCCAACTTGGTAGTTGTTTCTGGGTACAGATATTCAATAAGACACTTTAACTTGACTTGATTAAAGTACAGCTTGACCAACACACAGGTAGAGTTTTTCTTCAGTGCCTCCATAAGTACAAAGTAGCCCCGATGATCCTCACACTGTCCAGACCTCCATATCTTCTTGTGAGTGCCTGTCACTACAATATCAAGGCATTTGTGTAACAACCATGGATCAAGCACCCATTGTCCTGTAATAGCCAGTCAATCATATACATACACAAAATAATACAGCTAGCACCCACTATCTTTTGGTACATCCTGTCCAGGGATTACTGAGTACTTTACACTCCCCCACCTATTCTGGTTGGATTCTGGTTTGTCTGGCCAGAATTTCTGGAATTTCTGGAGTCCAGTGGAATTTTCTTTGTATGTAGTTTTCCCTATGCAGCACAATTCCAGTTGGAATAAGGATCCAATTTACACCCGGAATCCCTGGAATCTGGCTGGACTCATCATGACTGGAATTAACAAGAATAACCAGACTCACTGGACTAACCGGAATGCATGTGCTTCCCCAAATAAAAGTTTGACATACAGGATGTGGTTGTTGGCGAGGGTAGCCAGGACTTCATCAGTAGTGAGTTTGGGGCAACAACACTCTCCAAAGTCCATCTGGGTCAGGGTGATTGCCCCAGAGGTGGAAATGAAGGGTTCAGTGGAGGGGGCCTGAATTGCTGAGCCAGCAAGATACTCAGTGTAGCAGCCAGGTACCATGACAATGCCAGTGAAGTGGCAGAGGAATGATGCCCAACCAGAGGTGGATGTGGGGCACAGTGCCCACACCAGTTGGAACCTGAACACACTGTGGTAGTGAGCCTGGAGGGCATAGTTAAAGGCCACACTGATGAATTGGTTGGGGGTCCCAGGGTGTCCATGATACAACATGTATTGTGCCCAGTCAGCCAGCGCAAACAGTTGGTTGGGGTTGGGGGCAGCCAAAACTGGATTGTTATGGCAAGGGCCAATGAGAGTCCATGACAATGTGTCATGGGGAATGCATTTGTGAGCCCAGACAGGGTGACCCTTCATGAAGGGAGGAGGGGTGGTAGTCATCCTCCAGTGCCATTAGCATCACTCGGTCCCATCGATGATGTGACCAGCCATCGTAGTTTGCCTAGGAGTAGGAAGCCCTCTGCCCGATCAAGGGTGGACTAGTGGGAATTGGTGGCTAGGGTTGCAAGGTCATGTACCTCCTGGGGATTCGTCTCACTATGGTATACAACCAGCAGTTAGTCTCAGGCATGTACGACATTACACCATCCATTTCTGCCTGAGCTGCCTGAGCTGCCATGTTCCCTGCAAAGATGCAGTTCCAGGATGGGGAGTGGTAGAAGTGCTTGGCCAGCAGTCCATGGAACACATTGTTACATTCCAGGAACTGGTTGATGGTTACCACCCCTAAGCCATCCAGTACATGCTGGCCACAACAGGTTGTATCAACAATGTTGGTGGATTCTCTTCCTCAACATTCCTCCCCTTGTTCTTCAGCTTCTTCTTGTGCTCCTTCGTAAGCTTACGGTTGTAGCTGAGCCATTGTTCCACCTGAAATGGTCTGCTTGTAAGACTATTGGGCCTCTAATTGTAATTTTTTGCTCATCCTGATCTCTTCCTGTATGTCTTTCAGTTCCCATCTCTCCTCCTCAAGGATATCCTCCAGCTGTCACTTTGTAACTTGATTCTTGTGCTCTGAATCACATTCTCTTTGCAAACTAATATGGCTTTGGATTGCATCAAGAAAGAATTCATATGGAATTGAAATAACTGGGTTGTCACAATGTTTACCTTTAGGGATCTTCCAAAAGATGTGCCTTTGCAGAATGTGGATTGGTTGATTCTTTTTCGAATCATCTGGGGTTAACTGTTTTTGCAAATGGTTACAATATCCTAAACCATTGTAAAACTTCCCTTACCAGATGTCTCTCAGTTTGTGACACAACATACTTCCAGTACAGGTTTGACAATAGTCAATGAACATCTGCAAATATTGTTCCAACTCCTAATTAGAGAATACCGTGGGTACACAAAACCCTGGGGGTATGGGTGAGGGGTATGAAGGGGTGGGGGTGGGGGTTTATAGTTAGGGTATATCACAGGTTTTTGGCCCCTTTTGTTCCCACAGTCCATGGAACATAGAGTTTTTGATGAAATCTTTAATTGAGGATCAAAACTGATGCAAACTTGATTGAGCTATATTTCCACAAGATCTCAACCGATTTGGATAATTTTTGGTGTGTTTTAAAGCTGCTCTTTATCCACACAACTGCGGGTACACAGGTATGGTAATGTACATGGTTATTTACTTCAAAATACACCCAAAATTATCCAAATTGCTCAAGATTTGGTTGAGATATAGCTTGATCAATTTCAGATCAATTATGACATTTAGTTGAAGAATTACTTGATGACATTGACTTCTCCAGGCCAATATACTGACCGTGGGAACAAAACCTGTCAAAAACCTGTGATGTACCCTATTTATACTACTGTACCCTTCACAAGGCCAGCCTCATAATTTCTCCTTTCTGAAATATAGTTAGAAATTCTTTGTGAAATATTATATTTGAGACTAAATTTCTACAAACAGAAATTCAAAAAATTACCCATTAGAAATATTGATTTTTAAAGTATATTTCTAATGGGTAATTTTTTGAATTTCTGTTTGTAGAAATTTAGTCTCAAATATAATATTTCACAAAGAATTTCTAACTATATTTCAGAAAGGAGAAATTATGAGGCTGGCCATGTGCTTGTCCTACCCCTACCCCTAAGCAGGCTTTGTAAGGGTACAGGGGGTTACTAAAGGCTAAGTTGTCACCACAGCCCAGCATACCATTTGGCTGAATTATTTACATAAGCAGCTTAAAAATGTTACTGTAATCATACCCAATAAAGCAGTAAGATTCACTCAGAGACACCAAGGCAAAATAGGATCAGATAATATAGGAGGAAAGCAGATATGGGAGGAGTACAATAGGGATTATGGGAGAATAGATATGAGGGGGAGAAGGAAGGAGAGTGAGTAAGTAGACATCAGTATATGTGACGAGTGAACAGACAAGCATGATGCAACAATTAGTAATCAGCATGATTACACCCTCCCCTCTGAAAAATTCCCAGGTAAATAAAAAAATATACCAAGGTATCATAAAAACTGCTCGTCGGGTGCATTAAAAACCTGGTGGGAAAAGCTACTGGTGGCAGGAACATGAAAAAAAGTTGAAATAAACAATGGTCCCTCAACATTGACTGGCCTGCCAGTCATCCAACACAGTGTTATTGACGAGTTCCAATCCAGGGAGCCAAGTGTCATCCCCAGGGCCATACCCAACCCATCTTACTAAATATTGCATTCCCCTTCCTCGCTTGTGAGCATCGACAATCTTCTCAATGTACTCTTCTGCACCATTCTCCATAATGATAGCACCAGGCCTCGCAAGCTCATGGTCAGGGAACAGATCACAGTCATTGGCATTGTACAACATTACCTCAGTGGTGTGGAAAGTCGGGAACTTTTTTGATGCCTGAGGAAAATCCAGGGTGACCGTTGACTTCTCCTGGTTGACATCGATGATGTATGTAGTAAGGCCTGTCGAACCTAGTCATAAATTTAGCCACATGCTTCTCACCTTTTGCAGTGTATTCGCTGCACCAGTTTTCAGTTGACAGCATCACCCTGTCTCCGATGTCCAGCTTACAGGTCAGGACCACGTGATGCATTCACGAATGTGGCCTGAATTACTTTTGCTTTCAGCAGGTTATCAAATATAGCCTGAAGTATGCTGTGTGGAAAATATGCTACAGCAGAGGTCGCTTAATAATTATCCTGTCGTCATTGGTACTCTGAGTTGCATTTCGCATCCATATGGTTCACAATCTAGGTGAACCATTCGCTTTGTGTGATTTTGCCTGTGAATGATGAACATGCTATGGGGCAAGAGTTAATTTGATTGGGGGGGAATACAGCATGGCTCATACACGAGGCAGATGTTGGGGGAGATCAAAGTGGCTTTACAATGCTCTCTTCCATAGGTGGTAATGTGGAGCTGGAGGAGTCGGAGAGGCACTAAGGTGAATGTGACTCTGGAGATGGATTTGAGGATCATGGAGGGATTGTGGCTGGGAAACAGAGAGGTGATGACCATATGGAGGCCCGAGTCAATGGATCAGGTAAATAGTCTGGCTCCTGTGAAAAAGGAATGGGGGATAGGGGAGGATCAGACAACACAGAAGAGGATGCTCACAACACTCATTGCTGCGAGGGCTCATCTGCCTGGAAGAAGCCAAGCTGCGAGTATGTCAATGGCTCTAGTATAGCCTCCTGCAAGGTCATATCTAACTGAGATGGTGGTATGGAACTGTTATCAGCTACTGGCCATTGTAGCAAGCCATGTGCCATGACAAAAGGTGTATCAATATATGATTCAGATTCCTGTGACTCGAAATATAGAGCTGGCACCTGAGAAGCTGCTGAATCACTTTGTTGAGAGTTGATGATGACTTGAGAATCTGAAGCAGGGTCATAATCATCGAGGTTAACAAAACCTCGTTTGTGTGTCAGGAGAATACCTAGTCGGAGGACTGGTTCTGTGACCATACACTCCAATTTCGATTTCTTTGAGGAATTACCTTCCCCTTCCACTGGGTTTCTGGCAGTAGGTTGAGAAAATACATCTTCAACATCATTAGCTCTTATGTGTTTGAAGGGCCTGAGCCCAGGTTGGATTTGATGAGGTAAAAGATACATTGGCTTGACTGGCAGCAATGTACTTTCATATGCAAAATCTCTGACTTTAATGCCATAGCTCACTAATTTTTCTGCATCTGGTTGCTGGGACTCGTGAACTTGTGCACAGGTAGATGAAGCCTTGGCTGTGCTTCGCATGATGGGTGAAGCTGATGTCAGTGGTTGAGGTGTTGAAGAAGGATGAGGGGATGATGGAACCTTTGATGCCAAAAGCTGAAAGAATGTGGACACGCCTGTGTCTGATTGAGGCAGGACCCTTTGCTCTTGAGATGACTCAATTTCCTCAGCCATGCGATGAGATCATATGGCATGTTCTTGGGCAAAACTCGATAGAGCAGGTTCCGAGTAGTCTACAAGAGGAGGCGACCTGACAGAGGAGACAGATAGAAAGCAACTCACGGAGGGTGTAATCATATTCACCCAGCACATTGTGACACATCACGTGTAAAATAAATAACAGCAAATTCAACTAATTTTATTGTGTTGGAGTTGTGTATTTCAGTTTGGGTGTCCATTTTGTTAGTACATAGATCTTACCTCAGATTTGATAACTGCTATCATCAAGTGATCATTTCAAAACTAAATGTCAAATAATCAGACCATGGCAGCCTCCATCTCCACCTGTGTGCTTCTCTCAGATTATGTAATCATTGAGATCTCTTAGCGCTCAGTTGTGTCCCTGGGTAAGTTACAATCATCACTACCTCCGTAATCTCCCCTTCTCTCATTTCCATCCCACTGCCATCCATTATCCACCATGTCCACATAGAGCAGCTACACTGTACCGAGTAATACGGTATATAGAACGTATACATTGTACTGAATGATATGGGTTCATGGGGGCCTGTAGAATGCTCTCATAATAAGTATAATATGTACTACTATCAAATAGATACAGTATTAGTATTCTGGCTTGTTATTTACTTCAGAGAATGTTAATAGCCAGATCAGTCACCAATGAGATAGTGTTGGACACAATATATGGCAACAACATTGGCACCAGCAATGGAACTGGCAATGGAACCAGCAAGGGTAGTGGCAATGGAACCAGCAATGGTAGTGGCAATGGAACTGGCAATGGTAGCAGCATAAAGTATGGCATCAGCATCAGACACCACATAGTATGGGTGAATTGTGATGGTGAAGGCATCATAAATTCCTCGTGTAGCGATAATTGATTTATTGTGGTATGCAGACCTATGCATGGCACCAGCACCGGGATCACAATCATGCCGAAAATGTTCGGTGTACCAAAAGCACCAACAATTATTACTACATGTTTATGTATACAATGCAAAAGGAATTGAGCATCATGTGTCCTCCATAGTGTCCATATCATCATCAGAGCCTGACAACCAACTGCCATCAACATAACTAAAGTCCACATGAGTATAGATGGGCACTGGCAGTGTGGTGCAGGTTGGGGAGGGATGCTCTATCTGGGAGGTGCTTGGGGATTCATCACTAAAACTGCATTCCAAGTCAGAATTTGCACTCACATCATTGGCATCAGCATCAGATTCACCCAGAGATCCAGCAGAATCTGCCTCTGATGATGAGAAAAAAACCTCTGCTGCATCAGACGTGGTGGCAAAGGCTGAAGGGGGATTAGAATGTCCAGATGAAGAGGTAGTAGAGTCATCAAAGTAGATGGCAGCGGCATCAAAGCCAGTTAGGGAACCCATACCAGCGAGGACAGGCTCGGCATTGGCAGTAGAACCCGTATGGGTGGATGATGAATCACAATCAAATGCCATGGCTACCTCAAAGGCAGTATGACAAGCATTAGCAACATCATCTTGACCTAGCCCCTGCATGAGTGCGTTGCCATGCGAATCGGCAGTGGGGAGAGGATCAGCATCAGTAGTAGAACTAGCACTGGTGGATGATGAATCAAAATCAAATGCCATCACCACCTCAAAGACAGTATGCAGATCAGTGTCATTCGCTATATCATGGGGAATGGGGACAGAATCACAGGAATGGGGGTGGCATCAGGGTCAGCATCGGGGGCAGCTGCAGTGGGGACAGGAAGAAAGGGAGCAGTTCCAGCATTGGATACATTGGAATCAGATTCTGGAAAATAGAGCCCTGCATCGTGAGCAGTTACCATGGGTGGTCGACTGTAGGAAGAAACTGTTGGGAGACTTGGGGTTTCTGACCACTCCTTGTTTGGTGGTGGGCCATCGGGTAGAGATGCTATGTACCCAGAATGCTGTGCCTTTCCCTTGCCCTTCTTCTGATTGATTGCTAACACCTCATTCTCCATAATATCCACACCCCAGGTCCACTTGTAGGAGGTGGGGGGAAGGGCCTTCAGGCGCTCAAGTTCAGCCTGTGCATGTGCAGATACCCATTCCATTTCTGATTGCCTTACCCATCACCCAGTGGGTCCACAAATGTTTTTCAATGCCGATGATGTTGCCGGTGCCATTGCCATTGCTGCAGCTGGTCCCAGTGCTGGTGCTGGTGTTAACTTACTTGATTTGGACTGAATCTCCTTGAGCAGGGCAAGCTCATGGAGATGATGAAATCCTGCCGCTTTCCTCAAATTTACATTCATTTCAGCATCTGCTGCTGATTCACAGGTGCTTAGGAAGCCATGCATCACACATGCTTCATCAAACATATTGTGTATGAGAGTGCACAGGTCAATGCATGATTGGCAATCAACTTGGCCACTGGGAGCATCCTGCCCTGACTGGCTATCGATGGGTGTTGAGACTGTCACAGGGGTAGAGACCCATTGCCGATAGTGATCAAGGCATTCATCTAGGGTGTCAATGCCAAATATTCTGGTGGGTGCCGGTTCTGTCTTGTGACACCACCAATCACATGCATATGACTCCACAAGATGACTAGGACTGTCGCTGGCAACACCATCATCCAACAAGGCCGAGAGAGATGGATGGAATCCCAGGGGTAGGTGGTCATAATTCACATCGGCAAGACTGTCGGCCAAGGACCAAAGAAGGATTGGCACATCTATCATAAGGCCGATCGAGGTGCCGATGCCGATCCAAAACATAACATACATCTGTCATACATCTCAGTGATGTATATTTACTTAATTTAGGAAAGATCTTCAACTTACAACCTTGGCATAGAGAATTCTTTGTGTCCAACTTTGTTTTACAAAGTTTGCCTGGTCTACCTCCAACAAAACCTGGCGGAATTGGGACTCTGCATACCAAATGATCTCTTGTGCACACCTTTGGAGTTGCACTTTTGGGCCCGATTGCAAAGAAAAATGGCTGTAGACTGAGAGACTTTTGTTTGACATGGTTTTACCGATCGTGGTTGGTTATTAAGATAATCATATTTACATCAAGGTTACATAATCATCAGTCACAAAGGGGAGATATAATCAGCATTTGTTAATCTAAACACTTTGTCAGCCCTCAAAGCTAATTCATACCATGAAGCACATTGACAATTAGCATAAGCAAGTGGACCAGGAAGGGTATTGTTGGACTCTGAGGCTGACTGCCACCATTGGCTGTGATGGATGAAATACTGCACAGTCCACTGCATTTCATATGTGATGAGTAGAAACTCATCCCTCCACTGATTTCTCTGAGCCTGTGAACAAAGCCAGTGTATGCATCTGACTATGAAAAATGTGAGCACAACAAATAGAGATGACCACCCAAAAAAATTTACATTCCCAGAATGGACTGAGGTCGGCATCAGAAGTGGGTACGGCTGCAGCCCTGCTCCCACCATTGGCACTGACGCCACTGTTGGCTAAGACACCAGTACAAAAGGAATTATGCCAAATCCAGGACAGACGAACAGAGGTGGAGCCAGCTACATTTGGATTCAAAATAGCTGTGCTGGCGTTGAGGTCATCCTTGGTTACCCGCTGAAACATACTCAATGTGTCAGCATCACAATACAGTGCCAGCAATCAGCTATGGCAATGGTTATACATCCGAGCGTGCAAGCTAATTTTGTTAACCAACTCATGGAGAACAGCTCGTGACCAGGTGCAAACTCCCTTTTGCAGTGCTGCTCGCATGATATGTGAATATTGAAATGATTTTTCAGCAATGAGCTCCCACAGCTGATGCAGCAGTCAGCTTGCCTGACACTTCCAGAGCTTAATCTCTACCTCAGCCAGGTGGCCATGACAAGGGAGGGTTACTTGTTGCTCCTCCACTGAAATAATAGATGTTGCAGGAAGGTTTGATGGGCCAGCTGCTGATGCCATTGCCGGTGCCGATGCCTCATCATCATCAAGTTCACCTGGGGTATCAAATTCGCCTTCATTATCACAGTTGATCCACAAGGAAGCAATGTCATGATCGGCTATGTTGGCAGCATTTTGTAACTGGGTTAAGGTTACCATATGGGATGTCAGAGCTTCTCTTTCCTGTTCAACAGTTTGTGTGTCAGAAATGTGAGGTGATTTACCTAGTCGATGGACTTCGTCTCGCAATTCAATCCTGGTGACAATAAATGATTGGTTGTCATCTGGGGTAGGCAGTGGAACTCACTGCATTTGCTGAAAAAGAATAGTAAAATCAATCCACTCCTCAACCATGGATTGAACCAGTGCCATTCCTGAAGAAGAGGCCGCACCCAAGGCGAATCCTGATCCTGCTGCCACGTCTGATATCTGCATGGCATACATGTCCATTACCTTGATATCTGTAAGTCTTCTGGTTTCTGCTGAGATGACTTCATCCTCCCATTGTTCAATTGGTTGCTGGCTGAATGCTGCCATTAGTTCAGTGTGGTATAGGCCAAGTTGTGTGGAGCTCTCAAGTGCTTCCCGAGCTTTTGCACATGTGACCATCATACCGAGCATTTTCTTGTGATTTGAATCTGTAGCATGATCACCAAGCATTTCTGCCCAATGTGGCAAGGTTGCTGTTCTGACTGTTGGGGAGATGGAATTCAGT
This sequence comes from Tricholoma matsutake, assembly GCA_026075535.2. Taxonomy (NCBI): domain Eukaryota; kingdom Fungi; phylum Basidiomycota; class Agaricomycetes; order Agaricales; family Tricholomataceae; genus Tricholoma; species Tricholoma matsutake. The sequence continues at coordinate 47,095 of AP026544.2, forward strand.
GTTGCCCACAGAGACTCAAGTATTTCTCCTGCTACGATGCCAGATCCTGGGATGAAAGACAGAGCATAGCAAAAAAAGCATTCATCTTTGTGGCCATGAACATGTAAAAGCCCGTCGATCGTCAAGCCAGCCAGAAGATGGGCACCAATACATTCCTGAAGGGAGATAATGTACTGGCAGACAATGTCATAAATGAGCATGACTCCCTGTTGAGGGTCAACTCTAGTGATCTTCAGTGCTTGAAGAAAAGCAAAGTCGATATTCTTCTGCTGTTCTCCATGAAACAGGTCTACCAATGCATTGGGAACATAACATCCATGCCGTGCACATGCAATGGCTGCGCATCCAGTCCTGTCACATGCCTTAGATGCCAGAAAAGCATTCACAATGGCTAGGAATTTATTTTTGCAAGGGGCCTTCTGAAAGACTGGATAGAAATCAGATTGGCATTGGGGCAGGCAGTGGGAATGGCAATGGCAATGGCTGCCATCAAGGGAATGTACCTACCGTTAATCATTCTATGGCGGCTTGGAGAAAGCGATGATATTCAGCCTGATTTGGGGCCATCCCATCTCCATCCCATAGCCATATGTCAGTTTCTGAGCTTTTCTGCCAGACATGATCAGCTTTGAAATTGCCATTGGCCCCGAATATGCATTTGAAAACAAATCTGAATGGCAATGTGTCATTATCCATGCCACTGCAGAGACATTCTGTCACCCACCAGTTCACATCGTCCTTCCAATTTTCTGGTATGTTTATGCCTACTTGAGGACATGCTGGGCAGAAATTAGCAAGTGTTCCTGGTTCGGGATTCAAAGGATCTTTTTGATTGTGTCCATACCCTGCCCACTTCCATCTTTTCATCCAACACCATAAGTGGGACATGCACCGAAGCTCATGGTAGATATTGACCACTTTTGGCAGGCCTCATTGGCAATGTTACATGCCAAATCAGCTGGTAAAACTGATAGGCTGAGGCCTTTAATTCCAGATCACAGAGCCAAAAATAGTCTAGGACCTGCACAGTGAACAGAGTCTGTACATTGGTGAAGCTTGTGGGTAGTAAGTTGCTGGTTACCAGGTCCAAGGGAATTCAGTGTTCCCCCTGACACTGGCAGGTAACCATCACCATGTGATGTATTCCATTTGTATGGACCACATGAATATAACTGTTGTTCAAGGCATCAGCAGTGGGAACGGCATTGGCAGTCAGATTTATGGTAGGCAAATATGGCTGAAAGGCATGGACGTCTTCATTGGCTTGTTGAACTTCAGATTCATCATTGCCATCAAAGAAGTCTTCATAACCATGCTCAGCATGAACATTACCATCCCCTTGACCCCAAAGGGAATCAAGGTGATCCAAAAAGGCTGAGTCGGCAGCAGTTTCATCATCCAAAAAGGCAGAGTCAGTGGCAGTTTCACTTTCCCACTCATGATATGGCTCCAATGCTGAGTGAGGCAAAGTCAGCCATTGCCGCTGCTGCTGCCAATCGTTGGCCTGAGCACTTTCTGACTCTTGATCTGCTTGATCCTTCATGTATTCAAATGACTCCAGATACTGCACTTGAAAGTCCAAGGCTTGACAAATGGGATGATCGGTGTTGTGCTGGACTAAAATGTATGTGCTGACCTCCCGTAGTTCCACCTGGCAGAAGTGCGTGCCAGTCCAGCATTCAATGCGATGGAAAGGATTTTGCCTGTGAGTTACATGCATGCATGAGCAGCAAAGCGTGGTTCCCAGTGAACAATCGACACATCACCAAATTGCCTGTTTATTGAATGCACAGTAGTTGCAAACTTGTTTGTCAACCAACCATGCCTGCTGAGTGAGGGATGCTTGCAGCAATTCATCTATTCATCCCACAAACTCCAGTACATAGTCTCGCTGTCTCTATTATGTTTTAATGAGCATTGTTCTGTAAGCAATCAGTGTCAGAAACTAACCTTGCTGATGCAGGGCTGGGTTGGCTCGGCGGGCACCTGCGGTTCTTCCATGTCCCATTCTGGAACACCACTGGGATAATCCTGTATAACAGAAATAGATTGAACCTGTTCCTGTTCCTCTACATCCCTCAGTGGGACCATGACTCACTGTCTTTTTGGATCAGCCTTCATCATGACCTCAACTTCTACATGTGTAACAGTATCCACTGTAGCATCGTTGTTCTCCCACAGGGAGGCATTCTTCTTTGATCTTCTCTTGTGCTTGACAGGAACATATTCTAGGTCCATGGTGATTGGAGATGAACCAAACCGATGACCTTATTGTACTATCGGCCTCATGTTACTATCAACCTCATGTGATCCTCATGTTATCCTTGTGTGATCCCCTCATGCCGATGAAATATTTTATGTCAATCAGAAGAATGATTCTTCCTTTACAATAATTCCCTCAAATGCCACCTGGGCCATCAGAGAATCTGTGGTTGAGAAAGTACTGGAAGGGAGGCAGATATATGGATGAAGAGCAGAGGATCATAGAGCCATATAAAGTTTCTTTCCGATTGCAGCAATCAAAAGCTGGCTGATTGCAAATACTCAAGACCAACATCCTCCCAGCAATGTTCAACTATTGGGCAGCAATTGACAAGGCCCCTGTGGATCAGGAGGAGAGTTGCCTTCATGCCAAGGTAAACTCACAAGGATGTGAAGGTTGTACTACTGATCACATCGCCAGGAACTAACAACCTGGCTTTCCAACAACTGGTGAATGACTCAAGGACTCTCACGGAAATTGAACAACTTCAAAGTCAAGCAGTTGGAAGTCATTTGGAGCTTGTACCACAACCGAGTCATGCAAGAGATCATGAACATGTTACATGTTGAGGATGCCACCACGAGTACACCAGGATGGTTCCAAATGTGAATGCCGGCTATCAAGAATGTTTACGACCAGATGACTACAGAGGAGAAGTTAGGTGTGCATGACGAGTGGGATCAGATAATGTATCAAGGATATCCTGAAGAGACAAAGCAAAGGTGAGTAGTTCCCAATGCCAATGCTGCTCCCAATACCAATGCCAGACCTTACAGTCTTGCAGCAAAATACCTGCTTAAGCATGTGCAGGAGAATGCTCAACAACAGTGGCTAGAAATGGGGGCATTGTCAGTAACCATGACAGCCTATGTCCACCCTAAGGGTTTGCTGGTTGTTGACATGAGAGTCCCTGAAGTTATGATGGCCGATGCCGATGCTGATGCCGATGCTGATGCTGTTTGCAGTCATGACCATATGGCCAATCTGATAGCCACCCCTACACGATCATTTCTAGACACATATCCCAGTGCAGTAACTGAACTGAAGTGAAACTTCATGACTTATGTGAAGGCTTTACTCACACTGGACATTACATCAATGGCAACAGCAATACAACACAAAGAAAAGCTAAGCAGATTACTAAAGACTAATGATGGCTTCCTGATCCTTCCGACACCATGGAATGCCTCACTGTATACCAAAAAGGAGTTGGAAGTAATGTATACCTTATATGTTGGGTAGTATGATGGTACATCAAGCTCCTAGTCCAGAAACAATTACTTATATCCATGCAGTACTAGCCAATAATGGTTGTAATTGCCATATCCCATTCAAAGCAAATGCTGATCACACTTCTTCTTTCATTAGTCCTGAATATCTCCCAGCCTGGTTCAAATTCACAGGCCCAAGGAACATGCAGAAGAGTACCATGGAAGACTTCTTCGACCACATTTCACAGCAGCAAATGGCACAGGGGCCAGAAAGAGCCTTCAGGTTCAAGGGAATCAAAGCAGATAATGGGACTGTGGCTCCCACACACTATCCAGGTGATTTGAATCCCCTTCCACCTTCCTGACATAAACCAAAATGCAGTAGTCAAAGGAATGCCAATGCCATGCCCGATGCCAAATCAGTGACTGGCACCAGTCACCATCTCACTGCCGAGTCCAATGCTGATCCCCAAGCAAGTGAAATCGAGAAAACACAAAGGGAAATCTAAGGGAAAGCAACCCCGTCGACAATCAACCACAGCACAGCCATCCAATTCTGAACCCAATGCCGCTGCTGATCATGGCCCTATGACCGGCCACCAACCTGATGCTGATGCCCAAAGCTGCGATCGCAATACAGCAAGACAGTCATCCTATGTGCAAGTCAATCAGGCTACAATGGATATGCTCTACACAGCTGGTGTCACTCATCCCCAGCCGATTAATGGTCCCAGTGATGGTGAACCAGAGTATCTCATTCCTCATCAGATTTACATGAGGTACATGTACATCACACAACCATCAGTTCCGAATGACACTGTGAACAAACTCCCATGCCCGATTGATCCATCTCTGTTAGAAGAAAACACCACTTCACCTCAAGAGCAAGTACCATGTCCTAAACCTCAATGACTTGTTGGAGGAAAGCAGACCGAACACCCTATTGCAAGGGCAAGGGCAAGGGCACTCATTGCTTTAGGTATGCCATTGGCAATGGCCCAAGTAGTGTCAGCCCAAGTAGCACCAGCAACGGCCCAAGTAGGAATGGCCACAGCACAGGCGGCAACAGCCACATTGATGTTAGCAACAGCCCAAGTAGTCTCGGCCCAAGTAGCAATGGCAACAGCCCAAGTAGGAATGGCCACAGCATGGGCAACAACGGCCACAGTTGACCCCACCATGGCCCAGAACACATTGCAACAGATGACACCACCATCATCTCAAAGCACTGAGCTTCCTCAAATTCCATCAGCATCGGCACTTGCTCGACAGACCCAAAAGACAGCTGATGACCTTGCACAGGAGGAAGCCATCTCAACCCAGACTGTTGGGAGAAGACCAAGAAATAAAAGAGTCAAATTTGTAGACCAATAGATTTCTATCAATTATATACATATGAAAGTCTAATATTTTTTACATGTGTAAAGAAAATGTCTATTCCTTTCTCCCTTGCTTGGCATCACCTCTGTCCTCAGAAGTTCCCACTCTTTTCTTAGGATTTGGCTGAGGGGTGGTACTTCTGGAAAGTGGTCCAGCTGGACCAGGTGTAAGTCCACGAGGGGATTGGCACAACTGTGGCATGTACACAGTTGGCTCATTGTCAGGATCGGCCATGTGAACATCAACATCCACAGCTGTTGGCATATGTATTAGATAGTGGTTTTGTCATGATATGGAAGAACTCACCTTTTGATTTGCCCTTTTCTTTTCATGTGAAATGGTGAGGCAATTCTGTGCCACTATGTTCACTGGAGAATCATGTTCTCTTCATTTGTCTTCTTGATTCTTTTTTTGTTTTCTTTCTTGAGACTCGGTCCTCATCTTCTGGATTGCATCGAACCTTGCCACACCTGCAGTAGTAGCATGCTGTTTTTCCATTTCCCTGCACCCAACACTCACGCTTAAGCCTTATACATCGTGCACATGGCATTGTCCTGAGATTCCCTCACAGGCATGCTTGTGCTCTTGCTGTGGTGTCCCACTTGTGCCTCTTCCTGGAATTGGTAGCGGTGTCGCTCTCCTCTATTTTGTCTTCTCCACTATTGGACTCCTCAGCTGCTTCTTCATTCCGGAATTCATCATCTGATCCACTGCTACTCTCCACCACCCATGGCCTGGGTGTCACTGTGATAGCCAGCACCTTTGGTCACGATCAGTGCTGGGCAGGAGCTGGATGACTTGATCCGGAAGCTACTGGTTGGGCCCCCATGTTGGCTGCTGGTGGTGGTGCCATTGCCAGTGCCGGTGTCGCTTTTGCACTCTTTCCTGGGGCTGGCCTTTGTTTCCTCATGACAATGCCATCTCTCCTCTCTGTTCTGCTGCCATACCAGATGTGACCGCCATTGCCATTGCTGTTGCTGGTTTTCCAGCTGTTGCTGCTGCTGCTACCCCTTCCGCTGCTGTTGCTGCTTTGGTCACACCTTTTTCTCATTGAAGCTCTTCATTGCCCTCTGTTGACCTTCAATGAAACCTTTGTTCCCTGTCTTGTCTGAATTGAACCAAGCCACCACAAATCCCCACAAGAATGCATCAGCCTCAAAGACTTCCTGAATGTCAGCCATGAGATTCTGCTTTCTCCACCCAAATAATGTTTTCTGCAGGATGTTAGTGCATGGTTGGTTTGATATTACATATCCACTCACAAGCTCCACCTTTCTTTCCTTCATCACAGCCTTGAGGTTTTTTTCATGAATTCCTTGGTGAATCACTTGCTCAATCTGGCTGATGTGGCTGAGTACTTGTTCACGTGTGACATTCATGTTGGATGAATCAGCTGTGGGTGCGGGTGTGGGGTCGGGTTGGATGGATGATGCTGATCGATGGATGTTGATAAGAAAAAAAGTGAAAAGATGAAAATCAACAGTCATGTGTTGTGGATTGATATGTACCGCTGATTAAACGGCATTTGTTGATATCACCCTGTTATCATCTCTGTTATCTATACCATGAGTGATCAGCAAAGCAACACTTATATTCTTGATGGATATGTCGCTATCCGAGGTGACAATGGGCAGCACTATCTTGTGCCCTCTTTTATGATTCCAGCTACGCAACAAGCAATGGAGGCATATTGCAAGAAGGTTGAAGTTGATGTACACATGGCAGATGGGGGGGTAAGATTTTCTTTTTTTCGAAGTGTCATTATATCCTTGGGCCGATGTCAGGCTGTTGGCCAATGCTGTCTATGGCCAATGCCATGCCTTGACCGATGCCATGTGTTGGCCGATGCTGTCTGTTGGCTGATGCCTTCTCTGGGCTCCTGCTGGCTTGTCTATCCATCCCTCTCACTGATGAATTTATAGTCTGGAAACATGAGGGATACACCATCCTACCTAGTGGCCTGGAATATGCTACAGCTACCAGCCAATCCAGTAAGTGCTGTGTCCTCATTTGCATGACTGTTAGTTAATCCTGTTGCAGACTTTGACAAACAGGGAGCTGTTGGGCTGCCATGCCAAAGTGAAAGCCCTGCAAAACAAGCTTGGCACCTCTTACAAGGATGCCAGCCATTGTCTCTACATGGCTGAGGTTGAGATGCTGGAACAGCAAGATATCATGTTATGCACATATGCAACTTTGAAGAAGAGGATGGAATGTGATATGACATCATTCAAACAGCGATTGTCAAACATTCCACTCAGATCATCATCCCATGACAAGAACATGGCCAATCCTGCCGATTCTCAGAATTAGGTTGTATCGACATTGTTATATTAAGGTAGAATGAACACTGTTGTTTAGTTGGTTTTGTGATTTATATGCCCGATTCCATATGAAAGATATTGGATTCCCACCACACATATATGCCAATGCCGCTGCCATTGCAGTTGCCATTTACTGTGTACAACACTACCTCGTAGGTCACTAATCTGGCTATTAACATTCCCCATAGTAAATAACAAGCCAGAATACTAACTATTTGATAGTAGTACATATTATACTTATTATGAGAGTGTTCTACAGGCCCCCATGAACCCATATCATTTGGTACAATGTATATGTTCTATATACCATATTACTCGGTACAGTGTAGCTTCCCTATCTGCCATGTCCACTCCCAATCTCCCATCCCGTATTCCCAAATTGCTGATATTATGAGTCACCGCATGCATGCAGCTAGGTCATACTGTTATGGCAAAGTGGTGCCTGATGCCGATCCTGTACCTCTATGCCAGTGCCAATGCCAATGCCAATGCCATTGCCAAGTACCATGTATGCTATCTCTGATCTGTATATTATTAACATTCTTCATAGTGTATCACAAGCAAGAATTGTAAAAGTGTATTCATTTGATACTAGTACATGTTATACATACTATGAGAGTGTTCGACAGTGTCCACTGAACCTGTATCATTCAGTACACTGTATGTGTTCGATAGACTGTATTATTTGGTACAGTGTAGCTTACCTATGTGGGCTAGGAGGTTTTCTACCATCGTCTAACAGCGATGGGAGTGGTCCATAACCTGTAGAAAATCAATCCTAGTACAAGAAGAGTGAACTCAGTCTTCATATAAGCGACTATATTAGTAATGTACCTAGTACAAGAAAAGTGAACTGTAAGTACAGTAAGTAACCATTCACTACTAAATAATAATGTCAGTACTCACCTCAGTCTTTGTATAAGCAACTGAGGTGATCAGATATCTATCTGCTGTATATATATGATCCACATTAGATAAAGAAGAATTGTATAAAGGTATCCATGGCATGGATACAAACATGCATCTCAAAGGGATGTGCTAAATATAGGGCACACATCAAATATGTGCCTCGATCTGTATATGGCAATATGGTGTTTGTATGCGCTCACAGTGTCATTCTCAACAGATTTATGCCGTATTGACCATCAAAAGATGGCCATTATGGCCATGCATATGGTTATATGGCGCTTTCTATAAGCACTCAGCCAAAAATAGAAATGCTGACAAATTTGTTTAGGTTTCGATCACACACAATGACCAATGAAGATAAGCCCAATGACAACAACAATGGGGAGCTCACCTTGTCAGTAAGACAATGACGATGATGATGCAGGGCTACCACCACCACCAAACAAACAAATGGTGGGAATATGACCACCCCAGGTAAGTGTTTTTTATGTCTCTCTCATTTTCTTCATTCAACTAACTTCTATTGTTATTATCTACAGGTTTTATCTAACAACAACACTACAACAACAACCAATGCATCTCCACCCACTGGCTGAGGACTGCCTCATCATTTAGGCATAGGAGACTGCAGAAGGGCATGAAGACAAAGGATGCCAATGACTAAATCACAACAACAACAACAAAGAGGATGACAATGACAGGAATGACAGGGATGAGCATGACAACAACCCAGACCCAGCACCCATTCCACCACTGTGAGCTACTGCTTGCAGGGTGGACTACTTTTGCTATGGATTATGACCACAGCAATGCAAGCAAAAGAAAACTGAACAACGACAAGGGGATGACCAGGGATGACCAGGGTGGCAGGGCCAGAACGAGCCGCACAATGGACCCCATGACAGCAGAGATAGGACAGAGACAGAGAGAGTACCTGACAATGATGGAGATGATGGGTGAACACAACAATGAGGAGGATGGGGAGGATGAGGACAAGAACCACCACCACCACCACCACCACCACCACAGCACCCCCAATCACTGCAGGCAGGTGGAAATGGGGAGCAACAGGGAAGGGGGATGGATGGCTACCAGACGGCCAGGGTGAATAACTCATGTTTTTCATGGGAGCTTTTTTTGTTTTCTGTCATTCATTTTTTTTGTATTACCAGGGTTCTTCCTCATATGACCCCGCTGTGCCTTAACACCTTTCTCAATTTTTGATTGCTTGGGGAGTGGACTATTCAACAGTCTGTCATGTTATGTCCTTGGGTTACATGTTTCTCACCCCACCCACCCTGTATGTTGGTGCTGGCCCTGTCCAGTCTATCTATGTAATTATTATTCTTTGAATGAATAATTTCTCTAGCTTGTCTATGTAATGTTAATAAGTTGTTGAGGTGCTGTCTTCTAGTAATAGGTATATTGGCCATGTCAGTTTTCACCATTCTGTGCAGGAAAATGTGTGACTGTGGGGGTGGGAGTTGCAGATCATGATATAATATCAGTCATTACAGGAAACTATTAACACTGTATTTGGGTTAATATACGAAGCTCATTATTAATTCTACTTATCCATTAAATTCTTTCTTGTATGTAATCCAATACCAAATAAACAATTCTCATATATTGTAAAATAAATGGGGCTTGTAGACATGTTACTTTTGAGCCCTGAGAAAACAGAGCAGGCTTTTGCCCAGATATCCTCTGTGTTGATGATGTACCATATCAGTAAAGGTGTCAATTCATCAACAGGACAAACCAACTTGACACCTGGCTTGAAAACTGGATGAGTGATAGGAATGAATTCATTCTGTGGAAGACCACATTTCCAGCAGTATTGGTATTTTTCAAAATGGAACTGTTGTTTCCTGATAACTGATATCCAGCCAAGCACTTAATATTGAAATTGCAAACATACCTCAGCAATGTGTAATGTTACTGTAGGGACACAATCCTTCATGTCACATGATGCTAATGACTTTAGGGCATGTTTTTTGGACTTAAAAAAAAAAAAAAGGTGATTCATCAGCACAAAGCTGGCCTATCATGGGCCCCCTTTGGGGGCCCATGGAGAAGGACCCATGACCATGGGAGCTTAGTAAGCACAGGAGGGGGGTGCAATTGACCACTTCTCCAGGGTGCAAGTTGAACGGAGATGATCCATTAGCTCAAAAAAAAGTTCCCACACTAGGCTAGCCTAGTGAAAAAGTAAGATAGATAGGCTGTACTTATTTGATCCTATTTTTACGCCGTGTCTGTCGTAGTACTATAAATGGTATGTAATTCAGAGTTGATATTGCTGTGACAGTCAGCGACCATAGACAGATGCGGTGATACCTTGATATATTAATGGCTATGTAGTACATTCAGCATATAATGACCGGAGGAAGGTTTTCATGACTGCACATAAGTTGCTCTGTAAAGCATGTAAACACAACTCATCGACCTGATGTTTGGGGAGTGGTAAAATGAGCAATGACACTGGCCATCACCCCCAGTACTTGTCCAGGCCTGAACGGAACTACAATTCCTAGTTGAGGCATGGCAAATTCTGCCCCTTCCCAATCCCCCACAGCCCAAAGCCACATAATTGTGTTTTTTCCATCATTCCAGTCGATGTGGATCTTCTCGCTAGTTCCTTCTCTTACTGCTATTGCAAAAAAGGCCCCGCCACAATCCAAGGCTGAACGATCTGTAAGTTCCTTGCCTAGCCAAGCAAGAACTCGCTTATGGGCCCTATGTACAATATTCAGCATTTTCTTTTGTGACTTGAAAAGGTGTCAAGTCAACTTGCCGTTCTTGCCATATCCACTGATTCGGCAGGTACTCCTTGGTAACTTTGATAATCTTGGCAACGACGTGCTTCTTCACCATGTCAAGCAGGTTGTCAATTGAAAGTATTGCCTCGGGTGTTTGTTGGTGACTTTCCATAGTTATGTATGGTCATGAGGCAGTTACTTCCCAAACACCCCAGTGGTATGCAGGTGTAGTGGAGCGGACTCCTTCACGTTTGATAAGGTGCCGTGGTGATGTCGCTTGCACCTGGTCCCAAGCATGAAGAATTATGCCCTGCTTCCTCGGCGAGAGAAGTGAATCTAAGCGCAGTAAAAGATATGGCGGATGCTGGGGGTTCAAAGATCGTTGGGACTCTGGCGTTGGGATTGTTAGAATTCCATTGGGAATTGATGGGATGACTGGATAGTCTTCTGGATGTCGGGCGTCCGGGTATTCTTCAGAAATAATGCACAGAACTAACTCTGAATCTTTTCTTGTACCGACAAAATCATCAGGATAGTGGGAGGCATGGTGAACCTCTAATGTAGTGGTTAGTTATATATCCTCATCTTATTGAAAATTTCATACCAGTAAGGTTATTGATCACTTTTCGGGCCCGCGCTGGGCCTCCACTGTCGACGTATTTTTGGCGCCTTGCATTTTGTGACTTTTCGCTACGTGTGCCCCGACGTGTGAACTTCTTTTTGCCGATAGTTTCAGCAGGTAATCCGTTTGGCAAAGCCCAATCCCCTTGCTCTTCCTGTTCAACATCCTCAATTGGCCTTTTGTTGTTTGGTTTCTTGGTGGGCATTTCCAGCATTGTTATGATTGCAGTATGTTTTGCAGGGGTTGCACAGGAGCATCAAATGTAATGCAAATGGAATCTGGCACACTTCGAACACGTCACAGAGGCCGTACACAAGCAGTAGTAGGTGCCTTGGATTTATGGACCAGTATAAACTGGAAGCTACTACTAGCAACAACTTTACAGATTGTCAAGGTTGGCAGCCAGGAAACATGGCCACACACGAGCGTTTGGAAGTTCCTTGGGTTAATTAATAGATGACTACCATCTCGCAGCTACTACTAGCAATGAGTTTGTAGATATCAAGGACAAGGATGAAGTTGTATGTTCAAAAATAAACACATACCAAACATGTGGTTTCTTTTCATGCCCACGTGATCATACACACGTCATTCTTCGAAGACGAATGTAAGGCCATGTATCTGAATTTCGATTCAAGTACAAGACGGAGGAAATGGAAAAATGTTAGGCATTGTCCATGAAATTTATTAAGTATCAATTTGTAGTTAAACAGGAATTGAATTGGTAGGGTTGAAGCAGTCGAAAGATAGCGCAAATTGGAAAACTCAAACTGCTCAGGCATTCCAAAGGCCACACACAAGCAGTCGTCGAAAGATAATACATTCTGGATTTGTCAAATTACTCAGGCGTTCCACAGAGGCCACACACGAGCAGTTGTCGAGATCTAACGCGTTATAATTGCCTTCAATGGTTTTGATAGATGACTATGAACTTGCAGCTACTACTAGCCATGACTTCACAGATCGTCAAAGATGACTGCCTCGGATAAGAAGGCCATATATAAGTAGTTGCATAGATTCGTCAAAAGATAATGCGGATTGGACAAGTCGAACTGCTCAGGCGTTCCACAGAGGCCGCACACAAACAGTGGTCCAAAGATAACGCGTTCTGGATTTGTCAAACTGCTCAGGCATTCCACAGAGGCCGCACACGAGCAGTTGTCGAGATCTAACACGTTATAATTGCCTTCAATGGTTTTAATAGACAACTATGAACTCGGATCGTCAAAGACGACCGCCTCAGAGCACAGAGGCCAAACATAGAACCCTTTGCATAACACACGACTACCAACTCGCAGCTACTACTAGCCATGAGTTTGTAGATCGTCGAGGAGAATGTGTGTAAATATAGTAAACGAAACAACCGGAAATATTGATCATGTGACAATATCTCGTGCCCTGGTCGCCCGAGTAACCCAATTCAATTCCTTGAGTAAATACTGGCCGAAAGGTCATTTTAAAAATATATTTGGTTTGCATAACTTATAATTCAAGAATGGAATGATATATATAGGCATGGACCAAAAATAAACTATGTACAAATGATAATGGCTGACGTATATGAACAACCAACGAAAAATGTCTGTGTGTATTTTACTACTCCTCCCAATATGATAAATCGCCTTGCAGGAATTTGTCACAAGCGGCATTGATTAATGTCTTGAGTTTTGTAACGGGCCCCACGTGAATCGTTGCCAATGCGGCCCTCCACTCTTTGGAATTTTTTGGTTTTGATCCGGCCTGAATCTCGTGCAATCGATTCTGGTACCACTGCTCATTATCCACCGTCCAGTAGCTGTGGTTATACCCAGATGATGCCCATATTGAGGCCTTGGGAAACCAAGACCTGTCTTCTGTTTGTAACTTTTGATCTGTAGATATAGTAGTGTTAGTAGTATTTTTCATCTGAAATGAAAGTTATACATACTGGTGTAGACTCTGTAGACACCACATATGGTGTCCTCTGCAGCCGGAGATAGGTTGTCATCAACCAGAGTATAGCCATTCAGATCCGCGACGTTCTTTCCACTCCAAGCCACACTTGATACTGGACCACTGGTAATCCTCTTATGCTGTACAGCATCAACAGCTAGCCTCCATACTATTCCGCCATGCATAAGTGCAGCACGTCCTGCAGAACCGGAGAGTAGATTGCCTTTTTTCTTTTCATACACTGAAAAATCCGAGAGGCTGAACTGGTAGCTGTGAGGGCAGTAGCCAAGGGTAAGTTCTGAGGGGCGAGCAGGAGTGCGGGGTGGTTTCCTAAAGGGCTTTGCAGTTGAGAAGGGGATACCTTGCTGAATCAGGTATTGGACCATTTGTCCAATAGATTCAGGCTGCTGGTAGAACAGTTCTGTGACTGCCCGCGCATCATATAAAATGAGAAGGTACCACTGGTTGACCAGCGGCTTTCCTCGAACACCAATGATGTGGCGCTCGCTGCTGATGCGGCAGTAGTGGAAGTAGGCATGGTCTACTATTTCATGGCGGAGCGTTGGTGCAAAGTCCCATGACGGAGGAGAGAACTTTGGGTCCTTTGCGAGGTGGAAGTAGTTGTAGAAGTCAGCCGCGCATGCTGTCGTTTCTGGAGTGTGATTTGCCGAATCTAACCCCAGCCTCTTTAAGGCAATCGTCACTTTCGAGAGGCCTGCGACCACTTTACCGTCCTCACACCGTATTACTTCTGACATATGACGGCTAGGGGTGTAAGGCTCAGATATCAAGTACCTGTATTTATTGCGCATGACAGCCTTCGCATCTGGGCTTGGAAAACGAGAGGCTGAGAAAGAATAAATGGAGGGGTCCGAGTCGCGTTGTTGGGTTGACTGTGGTGTCGTTTGTTCCATGATATGTGGCTCTGCATGATTGTCCCGAGAGATAACTCTCTTGCGTGGAATGGAGGCGCCTTGGCTCCGTTTCCTCTTGCTGCTACTACCCTTCATGTCTTCGTACTCTTCTTCTTCGTCGTCGTCGCTACTACTCAACCCATCGGCGTCATCATCTTCTCCAGAATATCTAACCTTCCACAGCTTCTCGATCCGTTCTTCTATTGTCTTGCTTGAGTGGCATTCCTGGCTGTCGGGTCCAAGTTCAGACAGTCTGGCAGGCTCCATAGGAGCCTTTGCACGTGTATATGAATACTCAAGAGGAAAAACGCCTCTATCACTGTCATTGAAGTCTCCTTCCCTAATCAGGTTCCATTCATCATAATCTGTGGTATAGTGACGCTCCTCCGGTAAATATAAATGCCATGTATCCTCCCACTTTTCTTGAGGTACAGCATACAGCCTATGTGCGTTGTTTCCTTGCTCGACCCATACAATCAGGGCTTCTCCAATCGTCGGTTGACTTAACATCTGGTCAACCCTCTCCGCCTCGGCTTTAAACTCCATATGTTGTCGACGATGAGCTGCATCGTCAGTCTCACTTTGCATTATGGCCATCCGCTCCTTGGCAAGACGGGCCAGAAGGACTTTAGGACCATCTATTCGTGGATTGGGAGAGTCGTCTTCTCCTTGATGAGATGGGGATGGGGATACCAGAGAATCATCCATGATGACCTGTGGGCCTTCATTATTTAAAAGTGGCGATGGAGAGCGATAGGTTTGAAGGGTGGGTAGTGACGATTGTGGGATGACTGATTGGCCCTGGGCATTCATGTTGTACCAAAATGCAATACTTCCACGAGGATCATCGGTGGGTGGCATTTGATTATAGTAAATATCTATGGCATGTCTCGCTTCAGCTTTGCATGGGCGATATCGCCAGACAAGGTCATCGTCCTTGAGTATTGGAGGGCAGTAGCCCCAGTTAATGAATAGAGGGACATTTGCAGTCTTGAATGCAGCAAATATCTGCTTGTACGTGGAAACATTGGACTTAACATAGCTTCCAGGACGAAACCCTGGGGTGAAGTTACAGACGAAAGACTCTGCAAGCTCGCTGAGCCATGCAGGGTCTATGCCCAGCTTAGTTTGCACATAAAATAGCCAGTTGGGCATGGTTCCTTCAACCGGAGGGTATGCAGCCAAGTCCAGGGCAATGGTGAAGGATACGAATGTCGTAAGCATGATAAAGGCATTGCGAGATCTATAAATGGCCGCGGCACAATCGTCTGACAATCTAAAATGGTCCATGTAGTGAAATTCGTATGGGAGGATGGAGGGGCGGATCTCTGACCAATCATACCGAGCCATGATATGTCGACGAAGAAGACCAGTCCCAAGCCTAACCAGTTTCCCCTCCAAGACCTGCCAGCCTACAGCCATGTCCGAATTGATATGCCATGTTTGCCCATCCTTCCACCAGATTATGGGGAGGCGACCAGGTATAAGATTAAGGCATGCAAAAGGTCCAATCCACTCGGGGCGTAATGGCCAGAAGCCAAGGAAAGGCTCTAGGGGATCGAGCCAGCGTGTCTTGCGGGGCCTGCGGTAGTAGTCCCTCAATAACCCATTGTCGCCATCGGAGGATGGGCAATGAACAGGTTTGCGGAGGTACCGCATGTTGGGTGATGACCAGAGGCCCCAGTTTTCAGGCTCCCAGAATACATAGATTTTCTCCTGACGGGCATGCCATATAGCTAATTCATCCTGTTCTAGTGGAAAGTCAAAGAAGTCCATGCTGTGTAAGTGTATTGCGGCTATAGCTACAGGAAGGAGGTTAGACGGGGAGAATGGGTTTAAAGATAGCTCTTGGGATACTTACTGGAGGAATCGAACGTGTTAGTTTGTCGTCATCGATGTATAAGAAGATTGACGATGTGCGGTGAGCAGAGGAAATAACAAAGCCCCAGAGTGTATGTCGAGGATCCTTAGACTTTATAACCCGGAAAGTGGCGTTGGGATAATAGGCAACTATGAACTCACGGCTACTACTAGCCGTGACTTTGCAGATCGTCAAAGACGACGGCCAAGAGCATACGTTGAGGACCTGTAGAATCTAGAACCTTGGATTGGAATAGCAGACTACGACAACCTCGCAGCTACTACTAGCCACGACTTCGCAGACCATCTAAGAGGACAGGCAAGTCCCAATGATAAGATGGATTCCCTCGTTGGTACTACTACCAGCGAGTTGCCAATGATGATCAATGATTGAGATCGATGAAGTTGAGAAAATCCCGTTACTTATATATAACCGGCTATAACTATGTGGCAGTGTTGAGTTTACAACATGTACGTGTATAGTACTCACTACAGAATTTTATTTATAAGTCCAAATATCTAAGCCATGTGTTATGTGGTAGATTAAGTGCTTTTCTAACCCTAAGCAACAGGAAAGATTAGATTAAGGGAGAATGGGTTAAAAGGTAGCTGTCGGAATACTTACTGGAGGAATGGAACATGTTAATTCGTGTAGGGAGAAGAGATTGGCAGCCTGCACTGGCGGGTTAGCAGAGGAAACAGCTCAAAGATTGTATGAATACTTACTGAAGGAATAGAATGCGTTAATTTGTCGTCGACGATGTACGGTAAACCTGTGGAATCACAGACTACTACGAACTCGCCGTGACTACTAGCAACGACTTCATCGTCAAAGACGACGGCCAAGAGTGTAGGGTTGTAGGGTTGAGGACTTGGAGAGTATGTGATCTGGGAAAGACAACTACGAACTCGCCGCTACTACTAGCAGCAACTTTGTAGTTGTATGGAGTCAAGATGGAGTTGATGCCCGTCGAGTGTGTGGCTGTGTTAAATTCGCGGCTCGAATTTAACACAGCCACACACTCGAAAGTTATAGTCGCCGGAATTTTCTTACGTTCTTCAGCATCAACTCCATCTCTGACAACTACAAAGTCGCTGCTAGTAGTAGCGTCGAGTTTGTAGTCATCTTTCCCTGGTAACCCTAATCTCCAAGGCCTCAACTCTAAGCTCTTGGCCGTCGTCTTTGATGATTTTCGAAGTCGTTGCTAGTAGTAGCGGCGAGTTCGTAGTCGTCTATTATTCCACAGGTTACAAAGTCTACGGATCCTCGACGTACGCCCTGAGGATTTGTTTCTTCTGCTTACCGTACATTATTTGGCTCAACATTCAACAACGTCAAAACCATGTCCGACACCTCTCTAAAGTGTGCTCTCCCTGCCGACATGCAAGACACAATACAACCCAAAAAAAGGGAAAGAGTCAGTCAGTCATTACCCACTCCTATCACACATACCTGACATTTCAATTCTAGCCCAGAAAGGTGCAAGCCTGAACACCTGGTTGTTCAATTTTGCACATATTAACCATGCTTGTTAGGACTGTCCACATACATGCAAGAACTGTAAATCTCTCTCAGGAGCAGGGGGCACCCTGGCCACCCATCAATCCAACTCCAACATTCATAGCAGTTGTGACCCTGACTGCCCGGGCAACAAATTTCTAATGGGCAAGAAAAACGACGCAACAATTTTGGATACTACCATTCTGCTGAAATTTTTGTGGGTTCTTCCAGAGGAACACAGCAGCCATCCCGAAAGAAAAGAGGGGTTCCCTACGCTTGAATGGGTGATGCAAAGTTTCTGGAGTGTGACGGAGGCAAGTGCATGGAAGTCTGATCAAGAAGCTCTGTGGTCGTCCATTCATAAGCCTGAACATAAAAGAGCTTGGAAATGTGCAATATACCAAGACTCAAGGAATAAAAAAGAACCTTCTGTGTCGGTACTTTCGTGGGTAAGTCCCAATTTCAGTACATCAATGACATTACCGAAAACAATTCTAGGTTTTGGTTGCAACCAACATCTTGAAGAGAAACCAAGGGTCATCTGGCAAACTACTTACATTCAAAGACTTCACCAGCCATGTCAATGACCACAACTTTGTCTGGTTCCAATCTTATGATGTCATTGTTCTTGATTTTCCATGCAAACAGTGTGCGCAATTGTTCAATCATTTAAACCACTGGAAAACTGACCGTTTTAATTGTCAGGTCACAACTAGAATGGATGAACGTTCGTTGTAACCTTAACGACCTGGCGAAGCTCGTCCCCATATGGCCACCGCTTTGGGAGCAAGACTTTCATACCGAAAAATGGCAGCTGGAGCGTGATCTAGATTACATTGCAAAAGAGGTTACCCACACAGCAAGACCAGCCATACAAAATTCGGTTCCGACTGACGGTCCTTGGGTTGCAAAAAGGTATGTCTTTATATTTGCCATATCCATACTTGCTTGACTCCCTCAAGATCGTACTCGTGGGGGTGCTGCCATGTCAAACCATTTACAATTGGCTCTCCGCCTCCACAACGTGATGGAATTGCTACCTGGTTCTATCAGGAGTATAACCCCCTGGTCGTGTCAGCAGGTGAACTGCACATATGGTGTGGCATGGAAGGGGAGATTATTCAAAAATGGGATTCTCATACCGAAGGGTTTGGCAGCTCTATTTGGAAATGCACTATCCTTACAACACCTGTCCCACTGTCGAAATGGAGAAACATGTAAGCTTCCCTTATCTATGAAGGCAGTTTCATTTTTCACTTAATTTATAGGGGTCCTTCAAATACCTGGAAATTAGACATAGGCTCGAATACTTCACTCACCCGGGATGAAAAGAAGCAGGGTATCAATGACCTCCATGCATTTGTAGTTGCTACACTTAAGGCTCTCCAAATATTGGAAGCTAAACGCCATGCAATTCCTGCAAGTAAAAACGATATTGTGCGAATGGACATAGGCCTATGCCTCGATACGGCCGGGAATCCCCAGTATTATGTTAATGAATTGCAGGTGGCGGTGATGGCAGATCTGTGGGAGACGCAGTGGTCAGGAGAGCCCATACTTCAGATGGTTGGTGTTTTCACAAACACTTCTTTGTGCAAACAGGTGGAACATCACAGGTCAATGTATCCCTACTACGACAGATCATAGGATAGTCCTGTTATGGCACACATGATGTATTAGACAAGAAACCATGGAGTAGGATGAGTAGTTGCTTGGCAGGGTCAGGGGATGACGATGAACCATGGGAATGGAGGACAGTAGACCATTGACAAGGTGAATGACCCCAGCATCATAACCAACCAACCACCATGCCGCCATAAAGTAAATGAATTATATGGTTCAAAGGCTAATAAAAAATACGAACATAAGAGTAGCTCAATGTAAAAGACTGTATGTACAAAGTGTCAATCCGATCAGCTCAGGCCTTGGACTTTTTTACACGTTTACCCTTAAGAGCAGACTTAGGCAGAACAGAAATGTTCTCCAATCGTCCTGGTTGACGACTGGGAGCCTCATGTTGCATGGGTGGGCGGGCAAAGGGATTGGGTTTGGGCGTGGGCGTGGGTTTACTAGCAAAGGGATTTGGTCTTGCCTTCTTGGATGTTGATTCATTAGGCAAACCCAAGCTTCTTGCTGCTAGTACCCTGTAACAATTGATTGCAAAGGAAAACTATGCTCGACTTACTTTGTTCTTCTGAAGAGACGAGGAATTGCCGAGGTAGAGTGTTTGTCGATGACGCAGATGTCTTAACCTCGTTTTTCTCTCCAACGTGGCTTGATGAGGCATGTGGAATAGCTGTAACGGCGCCGAGTTGGTTAAATTCTAAGTATTTTGATATCAATTGAAAGACTTACGGGATGACTTTGATGCAGTATTGTTCTTCCCAATCATTTCCGAGTCCTTTTCTGGGTCTACCAAAGAAGCTGTACAAAACGTCATTCCTGGTGATTCTAGGTTGGAAGACTTACAAGTAATGGGCTGCTGCTGTAGGCGGACATGTACAGCCATTATTTGAGCATGGCCTTCAGCCCCGATTGTTCCTTGTCTGGAACATTTTGGTGGAGGGCTCTCTTCCTCAGAGCTTCCATAAGCAACCAGGGGATTCAGGATGACGAGTTCTGTATGAATGTTGTCAGTAGTATGCCACCTTGAATGGGTTGAGGAAGGTACCTTCTTCATCTTCGTTACCTTCTCCACCTTCATTGACAATCTCGGGTGACCTCCAGTGTTTGGTTGTGGATACTCTTTGGGCCTTCTCCCCTATCTCGTCTAATTCCATCTCCTCTGCACAAGCAATAAATAAGCATTTTCCCTCCACATGTGGCAGGTAAGGTTTACCTTCAGGGTGATGGCCATACGACATATTTGAAGTTGGCGCATCACTGAACCCCTCTCCATCCGAAGTACCTATATCTGGTTCTGATTGGAATTGAGAGGTATCAGGGTCTGACGGGAATATGGATGTATCGGGCTTGCTGACAAAGGGTAATTCGTCATCAACAACGACGATAGGCTTTTTATGCTTTTTTGGCTTGTTGCACCGTGGGTCAGGCTTCGTGTCATTATGGACATCCGGAATATAGCCCTTTAGCAGCTTTTCAAACTCTAAAAAAATCGGTTTGAATTCCTATGGTAGTAAGGACAAATTTGTGGACTAACCTTCTCTGAGTTCCTTATTGACAAAGGCGTCAAACATATCACGTTTGCCTTGTGCCACGGCATTCATCAGAAGGTCAGCTGAATCATTTGCAAGTAGGTGGATTACTTTGACAATTTTCTTCTGGGGTTGACGGTGCGCTCGTCCACGTATCTGTTGTTCGTCCTGAGCCAACCATGGCTGGTCCTGCAGATTTGTGATTAATACAGATGAACGTTAGTTTGGCAATGTGGAATGGTGATACTCACGAAGAATATAACCATATTGGACAAAGAAAGGTTAAGCCCAGCCGACCCGATGCTCGAGAAAATGAGGACTCTGATGGGATTCTTAGGGTTGTAGAACTCCCTTATTAGCTGGTCTCGCTTTTCAATGCGGATCTTGCCATTGATGGCAATGCTCTGGACCCCATAGAGGCGGAGAACCTGAAAAGATAGTGTCAGGCATATGAACGAAGTGAAGGATGAGATACATGCATTTTGAAGAAGTTGCGACATGGAAGAGAATTCCTGGAAGACGATGATATGGCATGTCTTCTGAAGCGGTTGCCCCGTAACACCCAAAATCTTCGGGAAGACAGGCTGCCCATCCACAAAGGATACGTCATCCACCTTGTCGTGGGTAAGGTAATGTGCGCAGAGTTGTGCACAGATGTCCATCTTCGTGCTCTTGACTGGCATCCATTCCTTGAGCATCCGGAAGGATGGCCAAATTGCAGTAGAGTCTTCCTTCGCATATCCGACAGCTGTGCGGTATTCAAGGTAAAACTTCTACAAGACATTTGTTAGACCGGACCATATTACACAAGCAGCAGCTTACTTTCGTTTGGATCTTCGATATGTCACTAGCCACTTCAAGACTATGGACAGGGTGAGAAATGAGGGGAGAAAGGGGATGGTGTTGTACTTATGCTGCTTTGGCAGCGGCGGCTCGGGTCTGAATGATGTCAGTCTCTCTCTTGGTCAACGTTACTATGCCTAAGATCTCTTGGTATGGAGGTAGTGGCAACAATGGCTTTTCCTCATAGTCGAGGCTCTCTGTCGTCCTGCGGAGGAAATGGCCCTTGAGATGGCTCTGCAGGCGCTTTACAGCCTGCACTTGCTCAGCAAGTAGACTTTCTCCATCATCATCAAGCTTCTTTGCTCTCCGAACCAAAGTAGCATCATTCTTCTCCTGAGAGAATGCAGCCTCTGTGAAAAAATGGGATTTACCAACAAGACGACCCATTGCCGCAATATCCTAGAAGTATGAAAGGATATTGTGCATTGTTACAATTCCATATTTACATCACTGACTCACCTTCGAAGATGTGTGCAGAGGAGTGGCAGTCATAATTAGCCGCACTGTGGCCTGCTCAAGGAGTTTCAAGGCGCTGGAATGCTTGTTGCCTGGGTTGCGCATGTAGTGTGCTTCATCAATGATGGCAGTGAGAAAGGAGTGTCTGAAGAGGGTGTGCTCTAAGGACCCTTTGGCAGTTGGCAAGTCCCAAGGCCGAGCATCTTTCCTGATCTTCTTGGATATACAGAAGTTATTGTTCATTTCTTTGAACAAAGCCTGCGATACTACATGGTGAGTAACACTGAATTTTGAAAAAGCTCTATGCACCGCATGCGAGACAATGATGATTCGGTTGTGTGGTTGATGCTTGGAAAGATGCATGGGTCCTGAGGTACTCCAGAAGTTGTCACCATCGGTTTGGCTGTCATAGACGAAGATGTCCACGGATTTGGGTTGTAAGAAGACCTTCAGTTCGCTCATCCACTGTGCCACGAGGGTACCAGGACAAACGATGAGGTGCGGTAATGACGGGAACTTATCTTTGTCGCCAAGAAAAGGCTGTTCCACTGGAATAAGGCTGGATGAGTGTGGGTCAATGATATAGAGATGGTGAGATGCGCTTACATAGGATTCTTGGGCACTTTCTCTTGGTCTGCTGTAAGAAGATGGCCTGCATGAAAAACGCAATCACTCCAATTGCTTGTGCTGTTTTCCCAAGGCTGACCTCATCTGCAACAAGGATTCCAAGGATGCGTGAGGAGTCTGGGTCTTTGGAAAGGATGGATCGTATGATAGAATGATTGCCAGCCAGCTGGTGCCAATGAAGGCATAACTTGGAAAGATTATCAGGTAGAGCATCAGAATTCTTATAGGAGAACGAATTAGGGTTGTCCCAGGGGGTCAACCCCGATCTATCATGGATGGTGTTGAATGATGGAGGTAGGCCTGTCCTATAGCCCAACGACATGGCCAAGGATACAGGGGTCATCTTTGCCTCTTCTTCCATGCCAAAATCGCCACCACAATCATTGAGCATCTGTTTTTCAGATAGAGCATTGGATATTGGTGGCTCCTCTTCATTCTCCATAACCTCGTCAAAGTACTCGTGGTAGAGGTTGAGCACATCACTGACGTCTTCTTCAGTAGCTAACTGCTGCAGGGCAGCAGGGTTTACCTTGGAGGGACCTAGGTATATGACTTGTCAAAGAGGAAGATTAATGGAAATAATCCACATACTTTTTGCAGCTACTTGCTTTTTGATCTTCACTCCCAAACCCTCTAGGATTACCTGAAGCTCAGCAAGCATATCCTGGGCCTTCTGTATGTTATCGACGGTATGGAAGAGCTCGGCAGTGTCCCTCCACTTGGCAACGTTACAGATGGCACACGAGACTTTCATCTTAGTTACTTTGCCAGTCTCAAGATCTACGATCAGTAAGAAAAAAAATAAAGGGTGAAACAGGATCAGCTTGCCTTTGAATGCAGCTAGGGCTGCAGCCTCAATCTCAATTGGACGGTTCTTCATTGCATTTACCTGAATGTGAATCGTATTCCAGGACCTCTGTGGAATAATTCGAAACACTTCCCACAGAGCTGGTCTCAAGACGAGGCTGCCATTTGGAAAGGCCTCTTCGCCGAACAACTTTAGCGCGAGAGAGTCCAGGATCATAGGAAGATAGTTATCGGAGGAAGGCCATGGCACATCGATGTTGTTCTCAGAGATAAGAATATCGAGGGGGTGGATATCCCACTCTTTGAGCTCAGCAATGATGACAGTATGAACACCCCATGAATCCCATTTTCTCACGATGAAATTGTTCCAGAACTCACGTCCTGGATAGGTCAAAGCACCCTTCGCGTTGATTGCAAAGGCAAGCTTCTTGTCTTCGTTCAGAAGAAGATGATATGCTCAGAAGTAGGACTGAACATCCACAGCATCCTTACGAGTCCAGCCTTTCGGCAGTTTGGAGTCGTCGTCTGGAAAGAGTCCATGGAGGATGCCAGTACGCTCCTGCCAGGCAGGCCACTGCCAGGGAGCGCCGTCAAACAAGAAAAGTTTTATCAAGGCACTGGAAGGAGTGTGACTAGGCATAGCAGAGGGGGGATGAGGGCTTCTAATGTGAGCTTGTCTTTCGAGGTAAAATCTGGGGTTTGTTATAAGACATGACACAGTACGGATATGGTTTATATAGAGGAGAAAAAAATACATTTAAAAATTGGAATAGTTTATGGTGAAATTAATGTAGGCTCTCTTCAACCAGGGGTGAGGCGATGGCCACAACAAAAGGAATGACTGATTTGGAATTGGGGGTGGAACGTGTTTTACATGAGTTCTAGAGCGATAATTTGTGCTTGAATAACAAGCCGTCTGTTCAACGTGGGTGCGTTGACAAAAAAATCACAGACATCCAGGGGAAGACAATGAGATAAGGGTCATACAACGTGCAGAGAAAGATCCAGAAATTCCGGTAAACGGAAGGGAGATAGCAGGGCTGCACAACGTGCCAGGGCCCAACATGGGGGACTTTGAAAAAAAAATTGCAGCGGTCCAAGGAGAGCGGGACATGGCGGGAGGGCGAACTAGGAGCACCACATAAGGAATCTTAAAGGTCGAGAGGGTTGGGGATAGCCAGTCAGGGACGTAGAACACATTCATATTGGGGACTACTCCCTAACAGAACTCGTCGTTGCCATTACTGATGAAGAAGACCTGCATGGAACTACTTCCATGCAGGTTGCATGGTAGGTGAGGGTTGGCCAGGAAGGAGAAAGCAACGCGCTGTTCATCTTTGACGAACAGACATGGTGGAGATGAGTTGAGCTATTTTCGGAAAATGCCGAACAATGTCGAGAGGATTTAGCACAGCCACTCCGACCGCCTGATCATGTCTGTTCGTCAAAGACAAACAGCGCGTTGCTTTCTCCTTCCTGGCCAACCCTCACCTACCATGCAACCTGCATGGAAGTAGTTCCGTGCAGGTCTTCTTCATCAGTAATGGCAAAGACGAGTTCTGTTAGGGAGTAGTCCCCAATATGAACGTGTTCTACGTCCCTGACTGGCTATCCCCAATCCTCTCGACCTTCAAGACTCCTTATATGGTGCTTAGCGTCCTCCAGCAATGCCCATTCCTCTTGGATGTCTGCAATTTTTTTTCTTGAAGTCCTCCACATTGTGCGGCCCTGATATCTATCTCCTTTTCGTTTACCGGAATTGCTGTGTGCTGCTATCCCTTTGTCCTCCCCTGGTGGAAGGACGGATCATTATTCAAGCGCAAATTATTGTTTCTTTAGTTCTTCGTACACAGTCGGAATATAAAACTTTCATCGAAAATTCACCCTTTGTCAATTATCCACACACTATCTCCTATGGCCAATCTCTTCAACAACCACCCAGTCATAACCCACAGCCTGCGTGAATTCATTGACCGTGCTTATGGCTTTCATGAAAATGATGAAACAGATGACAACTACATACACTTTGTCCTTACCGGTGAATACGTCGATGACGATGGACATCCGAAGCAGGCCTTTGTTGATGCTATTCAGAATGTCATTGAAGTTGACCACTCTCTTTTGATCTCCCAGGACTATGACTCCCTCCTTGGCATTGCCGACAAAGTCATGGTCAACTGCCCGATCTCTGTATATGTCGTTCCACATGATACTTTTGCTCTGAAGACAAGTATTCATCTCAAGCACTTATCGAGGCGTGAGTTTCTGGAGTTCAACTTATAATTGAATCTTTTATCTAACCAAGTATTTGTGCTATAGGAGGAGAAACTAGTTGACTACCACAAGATCCCAAATTTTGAGTTTGGCACATTTGGCATGCGCCACCACTTACATATATTTTTCCCTGCACTGTGGTCGCCCGAACGTTCCCAGCGATCAAGCGCCTACCATTTGACTGAACGCGAGTGAGCCTTCTGGTACGAAAATGGCTTTCGTCCCACGATCGCAACTTTACTTGGCCAAAGCATCGCCTCGGAATGGCCAGCCAACTATTCAACAGAGCAGTTTAGAGCGAAGAAGACAAGAGGAGGCTTTGCCTGGGGTACGAAGCTCATTCCCAGCAACGTCGTTGACCACCTCGCCAACCGTATTCGCACGGAACTGGATTTGAACCCCCTCATCGCAGATAATGACAGTGCATGGGCGCGCGACTTCTTCATTCTGCACACCATCCAAGGCACAAAACATAGCACTTACCATCAGGTAGATGTCGAATCTGTGGAATACTACCTTTACGATTTTGTCTGGAGTGCACAGCTCTCTTATGAAGTCCTGGAGGTTGGAGACTGGTACATCGACGTCGGTATCGAGATCAGTAGTGATCAGGAGGAATGCCTTCAATGGACTACAGCCACCCATTACCAGGTAGTCCAGCAGGCATTGCGCATTTCGGATCAGAATGCCGAGAGGATTTCCGATATTAATTCATCCAAATATTCAAGAGATCCTGTCAGCCATCTTACTGCCATTAGTGGCTTTCATGCCGTTCCTGGTGTCCGTGCTCAAGGGGAGTATGAGGCTGTGTACATCCAGGCATACACAACCGATAAGTCTATCGTTTACCACCCTGAAGGTAGGCACCATGTGAAATTTATCACCATCAAAGAGGCTATGGGCGGGGATCATCCAACAAAAACTATCGAAGGCATCTACAGTATCTATGAAGAGGCACGTACTGCTAACTCTTCAAATGCATGTCTCGAGGTCTGGGTACCTTATAGATTTGCCACAGAAGTCCTAATGCAGTTTGACCCTGATACATTAAAGGACTGTCTTTGTTCGTTTACCCATCAGGAGTGGTGGTAAGTCTTTTTTTCTTCAATGTTACCCTTTATATTGATTTATTTATTCCCATAGGTCTTTCCGCATGACGAGGCTGCTGGCGATCAGCAAAGCTCTCTCCCACCAAGCCAGTGGTGCAACCCGTAGTCAACTCATTCCTGAATCGCTCACATTGACTGCAGCGTGTGTGTGGTTGCTGAATGGATTACATGCTCACCCTGAAGATGGACCAGCAGCAAGACGACTCATGGCTGCAGCTCTTCCGTTATCAGAGGCTGAGGGCCTGAATACCGATGTTCTCACATATAACACGTCCAGGCAGGCAGATTGGCAGCAGCAGGAGGAGGAGGAGGAGGAGGAGGAGGAGGGAGATGGAGATGAAGATGGAGAACCCAACAATCGCCGCCGCTCTCATGGCCGGGTTCCTTATATACCCTATGGCTGCGTCTTTTTCCGTCGTATAATGGTCAGCGAAGTTGTTCCTCGCCTACGCATCGGTGGAACCCTCCTTACAGAACCAGCTTTTAAGTTTTGGTTTGACGGCATGACGTTGGACCAGGTCCAGGCAATGTATCAGAAGTCAGGCATTATCCCCAGGGATGCGCTTGCTGGTAAGCGCTCTACAAATAAAGGAAGGATGCCGACCTATATCAACTTCACTGGCCAGCCTGAACCAACTCTATTCGACCTACAATCTCAGGGTCATACGCTCCCCCCTCCTACGCAGGATGATGGCTCGGATATAGACGATCGTGAGACCCCTCCTCCTGCTGACGAACATCCTACAATCAATACTTTCCTTTCCCAACTCTGGCGTCAATTCGTCATTGATCTCACTGGCAAGGTGCCTAATCCACGGGGAATCACAAACCCCTCTTACCTCAAGCTTACCACGGTCGAACGCCGAGAAGGGAAAGAAGATATATACAAGAATCTAACCCTTTCCGATGTTTTCACCCATGTCACCTACAAGAACGCTTCCACCACCGATTGGCAGAGGGCCTTCAAATGGCTCTTTCCTGAGCCTGGTTACAAGACCACGAATGCTGTCCAGAATTACCCTAGCTCACCATATTTTGTGACGTGGATGACCTTTATCGAGGACCCTAAAAATTCGACCCTCATTTCCGCATTGCGCTTAGAAATCTGGAAACGAGTGAGGAAGTGGAGCTGGATCCCAGATGCACAACAAGACAAGATGTGGCCAACATCCACAGCATCAGGATTTACTCGTTGGCCCAGTTCTTCTGGGCATGGTGGTAAGGATCGAGCTGCACCTCGCATTCTCCTGAAGCGCCATGCAGTTCTGGACTTTGCTGATGAGGGTGAGGAATAGTATCTTTGTTGTTCCATCTTAAACTGCTTCATAATTGTTTGGCGCATTCAATGTTTTTTTCTTGGATATTTAATTAATAAATAAACATTATTCAAGGATTGAGCACTCTAAGATCGCTCCAGCATGGAAGTAGTTCCATGCAGGCCATTCCATCCCTGATCTTCATCTTCATCATTGTCCACAAAGGCAATTGATCAGATTTGCAAGGTGTCCATTCTTCAACGACAATGAACAGCAAGTAACTGGCTTCCTCCCTCACGTCCATCACAAGTTCTATTGCGGAGTAGTCCCAAATATGAAGGTGTTCGTGTCCTTGGCTGATGAAGTGTTACTTTTATTTATGCTAAATCAAATTCACTTTACAGTTGAATAACAACTGCTGGTATGTGGCCTCCGTGGAATGCCTATGCGGTACACCATATGAAATTCATGTTACCTACCAACAGTTGCTTGTGTTCCACAGATTTTACCTCAATTGAAGTACAAATTATCATTTGTTTCTATCTGTTCATCTACCCTTGAGCCAGTCAGAATGTAGAACACTTATCAAAATGATTATTCACATAATCTCCTATGGCTGATAGTTTCAAGAGCCTCAATTAAACTTACTGACCATGCTTAACACTTTGTCATTACAGGTGAATGCTGTATGTGTGGTACATGTCGTCGCTGACATTCCTGAGTCACAAGTGAAATTTTGCAGTGAGTACTGTATGTGCTGTACATGTCGTCTGTGATGTCCCAGACTTACAAGTGAAATTTTGAAGTGACGTGCTAAACATGTCGTCGTGGACATTCCAGACTCACAAGTAAAATTGTGCAGTGAGTACTGTACATGCTGTACATGTCTTCGTTGATGTTCCAGACTCACAAGTGAAATGGTGCAGTGAGCACTGTACGTGCTAAACATGTCGTTGTTGAAGTTCTGTATGTGGTGAGTATTGTATGTGATATACATGTCGTCATTGACGTTCTGTCCTCACAAGTGAAATTTTGTGGTAAGTACTGTATGTGCTGTACATGTTGTCGTTGACGTCCCCGACTCACAAGTGAAATTTTGCAGTGAGTACTGTACGTGCTGTACAACATGTCGTTGTTGACGTTCCAGACTCACAAGTGAAATTGTGCAGTGAGTACTGTATGTGCTAAACATGTCATCATTGAAGTTCTGTATGTGGTGAGTACTGTATGTGCTATACATGTCGTCGTTGATGTTCTGTCCTCACAAGTGAAATTTTGTGGTGAGTACTGTACGTGCTGTACATGTCGTCATTGAAGTTCTGTCATCAGAAGTGAGATTATGCCATGAGTACTGTACACGCTGTCGTTGACTTTCTGTCCTCACAATTGAAAGTATGCAGTGAGTACTATACATGCTGTCATGGACATTCTGTCCTCACAAGGGAAATTATGCGGTGAGTACTGTACATGTCATCGTGGACGTTCTGTCCTCACCAGTAAAATTATACAGTGAGTACTGTACATGCTGTCATTGACGTTCTGTTCTCACAATTCAAATTATGCAGTGAGTACATGTTGTCATTGACGTTCTGTCATTACAAGTGACATTATGTGGTGAGGACTGCACATGCTGTCCTTGACGTTCTGTCCTCACAAGTGAAATTATGCGGTGAGTACTGTACATGTCGTTGTTGACGTTCTGTCCTCACAATTGAAATTATGTGGTAAGTACTGTACATGCCGTCGTTGACATTCTGTCCTCACCAGTGAAATTATACAGTGAGTACTGTACATGCTGTCATTGACGTTCTGTTCTCACAATTCAAATTATGCAGTGAGTACATGTTGTCGTTGACGTTCTGTCCTCACAAGTGGAATTATGCAGTGAGTACTGTATGTGCTGTACATGTTGTTGTTGATGTTCTGTCATTACAAGTGAAATTATGTGGTGAGTACTGTACATGCCGTCCTTGACGTTCTGTCCTCACAAGTGAAATTATGCAGTGAGCACTGTACATGCCATTGTTGACGTTCTGTCCTCACCAGTGAAGTTATACAGTCAGTACTGTACATGCTGTCATTGACGTTCTGTTCTCACAATTCAAATTATGCAGTGAGTACATGTTGTCATTGACGTTCTGTCATTAAAAGTGAAATTATGTGGTGAGTACTGGACATGCTGTCCTTGACGTTCTGTCCTCACCAGTGAAATTATGCGGTGAGTACTGTATGTGCCATACATGTTGTTGTTGATGTTCTGTCATCACAAGTGAAATTGTCTGGTGATAAGCATAACAAATAAAGGTCCTCATATATATTTATATGGCCACTCCACGAGACAATGCCCCCCCCCAACCCCCCAAGGGGGGATCATTGAACGTTCTGACCCTAAGCAGCTAAGCCAAACACTAACGCGGCAACCCTAACCGAGCCTAACATGGTTACACCGAGACTTTCCCATGAGTGAGTCAGATGACCTAGCATAACTATAAAAATCCCCCAATGGCCATCAAAAGTCCTCGTGACAGCCAAGCAGAAAAAATCCATTTCACGTCCATACCCCCCCTCATTAGAATCCCCCACCACCCTACTCCCCTAATTTTCCACCCTACCCTACAATCTCAAATATATCTCCTGATAACCTTGGCACTAAGTTAATAGGAAACAAATCAATATTACTACACTATTTTGTGAAGCCAGAGGAAAACAAGGAGATATGCAGTGTGTATACAGACTGGATGAAGTGATTATAATTGTCCAGGAAATAAGGGTAGATCAAAATGCAAGTACTTGTAGTAAGCTAGGGCCTTCAGCTTGGGAAGAGATGAATATTGTATGAATATTCTAATTAGGTCAAGTTCAAGGTACACCTAGGGATCTGCACAGCCTCACAGGTAACCCATGGGTATTTAAAGACCATCCCATACTTTGAGCTGCAAGGGTTCCAACCTGCATTACTGCAGGCTTTTACTAGTACGTGTATTGGCAGGTACAGGTCCACTCTGAGTCAGGGAAAATTCATGGCTATATATATATAATTACTGTTCTACTTTGCATCATGTTGTGCTATTCTATACTATACTAAAATGTTGGAACAACACTATTTGTAATTAGAATCAAGCAAATATATTCATGAACTCACTGAAATATTATACTTCTCCTCATACCCCTGCTTGAACTGAGATGAGGTATTACAGAAGAACAAGAATGCGTGAAACTCTCATTTAATTAGAACTTTAAAACAACACTAGTGGACATTATAAACAAGCCTAAGATCATAATAAACCATGAGCCAGAACTCACTGAGATTCAATACACACTTCCCATGCCCTGCTTGAACTGAGATAAGGTATTATAGAAGAACGAAAATGCGCGAGCCTCTCGTCTAATTGGGACCTGAAAATAACACTATTGGACATTAGAAACAAGGGCAAGATCATAATAAACGAGCCAGAACTCACTGAGATTTAATACCCCCTTCCCATGAACTGAGATGAGGTATTACAAAAGAACGAGAATGCGCGAGCCTCTCGTCTAATTGGAACCTTAAAAAAACACTATTGGACATTAGAAACAAGGCCAAGATCATAATAAACGAGCCAGAACTCACTGAGATTTAATACCCCCTTCCCATACCCTGCTTGAACTGAGATGAGGTATTACAGAAGAACAAAAATGCGTGAGCCTCTCGTCTTATTGGAACCTTAAGACAACACTATTGGACATTAGAAACAAGCCTAAGATTATTATAATAAACGAGTCAGAACTCACCGAGATTTATTTAATACCCACTCCCCATGCCCTGCTTGAACTGAGATGAGGTATTACAGAAGAACAAAAATGCGCGAGCCTCTTGTCTAATTGGCTAACGGTATTGTTGGATTTGGAAGCTGGATCGTCGGCTGGACAGCCACGACTGGCACACGAAGTATAGCCACATGGCGGGGGAACCGAATAGGGAAAAAGTGCCTCGCTAATATTAGTCCATAGCAATTTTTAGATGTCGAATTCAACACTGTTTCCTGCAGTTCTGGACACCCCTGTACAGGAGCACAATTTACCTTGAGATACAACTATGTATCGTGGATGAATAAAAACTTAATACATGGCCATATATCAAATCCTGCACAACCTGCCTGAGTCGTCCAATCTTCCGACTGTCTGATTGCTTACATGCATATCGGGTAGAATGTCCAATCTGGCGGTGTCCGACAGTTGCTAAACAACATGGCTATCTTGCTAGGATGGTACAATAGGTAGACAACCACATGAAAGGATGGATACATAACATATGAGATGGCGGGCACATCATGATGTGGTGGTGGTCAGCACGGCAAGTGCGAGCGAGGCTAGGGGACTCCCGCCATGGCCACGTTCAGACGTCCTTTCATCAACTCCGAAATTTATCGAACTAAACTTTTATTGCAAGGCTAGAGTCAGACAAAAGGGACATGGCCAGTGCCTTCCTCACTCCATATCCAACATCAATCCTCTTCAGCATATCCCCAAAGCCTGGGGACAGTGTCGTTCCTGACTGATAAAGAGGCAGCTAGATATCTCTCGAAGGCAGATTTACCCTCGCCATATTCTCTTTCCTTCATGCTGAATTGTTCCATCTGCGAATATGCTCTCATAGTCCCGCCAGGTCCTCCTTGGGTTTCAAGGTTCAGGTGGTGCAGTCGAGCGACTAAAGATGCGGCTGGGTCCGCCGGATCATCTTCCTGAGGCTCGTCATCGGACATCCCTTCTATAGCTTCAGGAACAAGATCAAGAGAGTCATGTTTCCACCCTGGAAAGAGACAACATCGCCAAACCCCTTGCATAAGATGATCTGTGAGGAGCTCAGGAAGTGGGCGGTACAGCGTGTCCACTAGGTCTACCTTGAGGTGACACCCTGCGAGATCTTCGCAGCCTATGGAAAAACTGATCACACGATAGTTATCCTATGAAATGTGGATGAACGGCATTCAAGGTCAATAGATAAGAGTACTTACATGGATATCCACCCCGATTTCATATGAGTCAAAGAGGTTATGGACATCGGAACATAACGGGATCATGTTGTTGAGGGAACAAATCTGGTGATAGCCCGTGTACTCGTGGCTGCATTTATTGTCCGGGCTGCTGTCAGAGCAGAATGTCGGCCACCCATTGGACACCCACTGGCCAGAAATCAGTTCAGGGGGCAAACGGTTGAAGAATGCACTAACTCTCTCATGGTATGCATGAGGGAATATATGACAGGAGATGATGTCAGGTGGCTTTGTGACATCGTTTTTGAGCAGCGGACCCCTACCGGTGATGCAGCATTGTTTGTACATGTCCCAGCACCTCTGGGGGGCCTTAGACGCCTGAAGGGAGGTTATATAAGTAAGAGTTGGAATGTTTTTGTGTGCACCTTACCCGGTTCTTGTTCTGCACAGGGGATGGAATACCAGAAGAGCGACAGGCTGAACGGGCATCGTGTCCCTATAGATTGGTGTGTGTTTTGTCAGGGTCATAAAGGAGAAGAAATAATGCGAACCTGCTGCTGGGTATCGACAGGAGTAGAGATGCCTGAGCGATTGTCAGAGGGTGTCATTGGAAATGGGGAGCCAGTTGATGTGTGAGTTGGTGGCTGGGAGGGAGTACCCGCCCTGCTTTTGGCTCGTGGTCGTGGCAAGACTTGTTTGTATGTGATATTTCCTGGTCGGGGATATTGAGGAGGCTGTCCCCGGAATGAGACTAGATAACAGGATTAGAGTTAAAAACACATTTCTATATAAGCAGGATGTATGCACCTAGGAAATCATAAGTTTTACAGTTTCCAAACGTTTGTCTGGATTGTAAATCCAGGGGGATCAACTTGTCAGAGGAAGGTTGTTTCGGTTGAAGGAGGCCGTTGTAACCGATGGAGAGAGCGACAACGGTGTCCATACAGGCCCACAGATTCCCCCAAGTGACATTGGGACCTGTTCGAAAGCCTGAGAGTGGCGTGGTAGGCAGTGATATGCGATGAGGGATGGATGCCCTGACCGAAAAATAGTTTGTCGTTGATGTATATGTGCAAGTCATTACTATCGTAAAATCATTCCACATTGATGTCCGATAGGACCAGGCCTGGGGTACTGTAGGACATAATGATAGTAGAGTACTAAGTTAGTCTGTTCACGTGTGGGATCCGAACCGCAGCACAGAACTTCGGATTTCAGAACATCATGTGTGAGCAAAACAAAGGACCAAATAAAGCGAATGACGCTTCCGCTCCACACCTCTACACCACCATATCCATGCCAGCCAGAGCCACTAGTGACTGCAAGCAAGATTCATATTCTATCTATGTTGTAACAATGAGACCGCGCCAAGACAGCTTCACTTCAAAGTTTCCCGGCAAAACTTCAGACAGCTTGGCAAAATTTCCAGGCAAAGCTTCAGACAGATTGGCACACACAACTCAGCTCAGACTCCACATTTCTGGTCAAAGCTTCTGACAGCTTGGCAAAATTTCCAGGCAAAGCTTGGGACAGCTTGGGACACACAGCTTAGCTTCGCTTCAAAACAGCTTGGCAATCACAGCTCAGCTTTGCTTCAAAGTTTCCCGATTGTGAAGCTGTCAGAAGCTTTGCCTGGAAATTTTGCCAAGCTGTCCGAAGCTTTTTCCAGAAACTTTGAAGCAAAGCTGAGCCATGATTGCCAAGCTGTCCAAAGCTTTGACCAAAACTTTTGAAGTGAACCTGAGCTGTGAGTGCCAAGCTGTCCAGAGATTTCTCAAGAAATTTGAAGCAAAGCTGAGCTGTGAGTGCCAAGTTGTCAGGAGATTTGTGCAGCAATTTTGAAGCTAAGCTGAGCTGTGCTGTGATTGCCAGTGGCAGGTGCTACATTTACCCAAGCAAAGTGGCAGCTGCTATGTTTTCCCAAGCAAAGTGGTCACTGATATGGTTACCCAAGCGAAGCGGTAACTGCTATGCTTACCCAAGTGAAGTGGTAGCTGATATGCTTACCCAAGCAAAGCAGTAGCTGCCATGCTTACCCAAGCGAAACAGTAGCTGCCATGCTTACCCAAGTGAAGCAGTAGCTGATATTCTTACCCAAGCAAAGCAGTCACTGATATGCTTACCCAAACAAAGCAGTAGCTGCTCTGCTTACCCAAGTGAAGTTGTACCTGCTACACTTAACCAAGCAAAGTGGTACCTGCTTTCCCAAGTGAAGTGGTAGCTGTTATGCTTATCCAAGCTGAATTGGCCCTCCTCACATACTGTTACTGTATGCTATACCCCCCACTGGCCCACCCATTGATACTGGTTATAATCAGCTCTGTGGGCCGACATTGGGTGGTCCATCACACTTGTGCTATCTGCACCATCGGCTCATCCATGGTACATGGGCAAATGTACTATATGCCCTGCCATAGCCTTGGTCCTTCTTGACGTGTTGGATCTGACACTCAACTGGTTCAACGCCAGTTGTCCCCATGCATGCACATCCTGCACCTGCAGGATGGTGATTCCATCTGCTGCGAACAATCATGCGATGTCCTCCACAGTGACATTGTCCGATGGTGTTGCCACCATCACCCGTGGTGTTGCCACAATGGTTAGATGCAATTTGTCTACCAATCGGCGGTACCTTCCCCAAGTAGCTACCAATTCAGCAGCCCTGAAGAGGAAGGTGTTCCTCACACATTGTATACTGGCACCTGACCAACAACAGGTCCTGACAAGATAACAATATCACAGAAAACCCATCTTCTTCTTCTACTGGCTCAGCAACAGCATCAGCAACTACACCATCAGATTGAGAGGTAGCAACCCTGAGCTACATCAGAATATGTGATAAACAAATGAGACAGTTAACTCACAATTCCTCATCAGAGGCCACCCACTCCACAACCTGTTCACCTTCCTCAGATTCAGCAGCAGCGGCATCAACATCACACTCAGGACCATCCTTGACACTATGCAACCAACAAAACCGTGAGCTCAAGGCACAGGAAATATGAACACTACAATCCACAATGTCAAATCTGATTCCTTGGCTTTGCCTTTCACATCGGAGGTTTGAACATCAGAAATTAATCTAGTGTGCCAGTCAATTGCAAGCTCAGATAAAATAGACTACAACATGATGCACTGCAGCACATCAGGAAGATCATCATCTGAACTAGTCAGTTCAGATGAAACAGGTTCACCCTCAGAAGCAGGAGGTACACCAGAAACAACACAATAAGTACTGGAAACAAAGAGGACATAGAGGAATACATATGTGGAAGGCAGTGTGTGCAATTTACGTGCAATTGGCAGGAGAGCCTCCTTTGAAGTCTTTTTTCTACAAAATATTACATGAAGTACCCAAATACTGAAGACACTGAGGGCTAACTTGGTCTTGACCACATCGCTATAGGTTGCCTTGGCAGTATTCACAACAGTCCTTCTTATCAGAAGCATAAGCATAAGCAAACATCAAATATCAAAGACACAAACTTTGGGCAACCTTCACAAGCAATTCTAACAAAAGGTGAGGCTAATACAAGGCAAAGTAGAAGACCACAAGCTTACTTTGCAGATCCAAATGTAATGGTAGGCGAGAAAGCACCTTCAGTCAGTATGGCATCCAATGCAGTGCTAGCCTGGAGAATGATTAATGTTGTGAGCACACGATAGAATATGTTCCATTTTTTTTGATGCATGTTTTGATGCAGAATAACAACAGTAGTTATTTGATGCCAGAGGGCCTTCCAGATTGCAGCTTCCTGATCATGAAGACTCTGTGGATTTGAACCCACTGTTCTACTATACAAGGATGCATGTTCTTGCCCAATTGCAAGAGGAAGTTGTGCAAAATCACCAGCAAAAATCATGTTTAGTCCTCCAAATGGTTCTTCCATATTATTCATTACTTGTTCAAGTCTTTCACTAATCCTATAAATGTCCTTACAGGATAACATTGAAACCTCATCCATAAAAATGTAATCAACACCCTGTAATCTCTGCTTTACCTCTGCAAGTTGCAAATTTGCAGACTTGTTAGATGTAAAATCATTTATCCCAAACATATAATGATAAGTTGAACCTCCAAGTAATGCAGCTGCACTGCCAGTTGGCACTACAATAACAAAACAACGGGACTCTTTTTTATGCTTGAAAAACTCCATCAGGGCTTTCAATACTTGGGACGTTCCTGTTCCTCCCATTCCACCAATATGCATTTTCAATTGCTCAGATGTTGAAGAACAAGAGTGGGTTGGCAACTATATGAAATGCACGCTCCTGCTCTGCATTTACACAAGAGGCAGAGCAATATATTAGCTTGGAGAATATGCTGAGAATAATAAGAGAAAAAGACACTTTTTCCCTTGGGAAAAATAAAAGGAACCATCAGTGAAAATGTGTCATTTTCCCACACTTTTCTCTATGTTCTTACTTGACTAAAATAACTTATCTATTCCTGAGAGAAAATTAGGTGAAAATATAGGGGAAATATCTCTTTTTTTCAACATTTTCTCTATTTTTGGTGAAAATAACATTTTTTCTCCTGATTTTCACAATATTTTCTCCTAGCAACAGATTAGATATTTTTTCATAGAGAAAAAAGTGGGAATGTATGGGGAAATAACCTTTTTCTCCTTAAGTTTCTCAGGTTTTTCTCCTGGAAACAGGTTAGCTATTTTTCAGCAACAACCAAAAGGAGAAAAGTGTGGGAAAATAACATATTTTTACTGATGGTTCCTTTTATTTTTCCCTAGTAAAAAAGTGTCTTTTTCTCTCATATTCTCTTAGGCAAAATATTGCTTTGCCTCTTGTGTTAATTGGAATGTATTTACCACAGAGTCCATTTCATCTTTCCACTCTGGCCTAATACAGTTTTTCTCCAGATAACTTTTGTCAACAATTTTGATGCCCTGAAATATATTTTTGTCTGTTGGAGGAGCATCAGCACTTCTACTGTCATGGTAACTTTGTAACTGGGACTCAATAATGTGCTGTCTTTTTGAAGTGACCACATTTTTCCATTCACTTCCAACACATATGCCTGAAACAGACTTATGAGATATTGAGTCATGATCATTTGGAAGGGTGTCTGGTTGGTGTGCAGTCCAACCAAGGCAGGTCATGATAAGCTTGGTTATGGACATTGATTTCATCATTTGGTGAAACCATTGACTTTGCTGATCATCAATTTCAATCTCATCAGCTGGTAATCCATCCACTGGAATATCATCTTGTTTGTCCAAAAGTCCTGACTGATGCAATTCATGGGCAATGGTATCATCATTCATCCAGCCAGGCACAGCAGTAGCTCCCTTCTTCAATTCAGATAGAAAATCATCCCTCTGATCAAGGCATTCATATCAGATGTTGAAGTCTTTTGTTATCCCTTCCTGTTGATCAGTAAATGTATGAGCAACAAATGCCTCATCCTAGAAGGCATCTTTTGCTTTGAGAGTAGAACCAGTTTGCCAGGGTTTAAACAAAGTCAACATAGTTGTGCAATAAAACTCTCTGTCACCTTGGTCACAATGAGGAAGTGTTTGTCCTACAAAATTAGGTACAAGTGGAGAAGGCAAAGACTTCAAGCCATGAGTAGCAGCTAGTGGATGAAACTCTGTGAATTGCAGCAGACTGCTATTGTGTATACCATGATCTGAACTATCATCGGCATTCTGGTCACCAGCAGCATTTTGACCATGATTAGCTTCCTCAGCATCCTCCACATCATCATTATGATCAGATGGATCAGAAGTCACAGGTTTCTTTGTGGTTTTACTTGAAAACTTCACACATTTATAGTTTGATATCCAGTCATAAAGTGACATATCTTCTAGGTCAACTGGATGGCAAACATAATCATCCACATTTGATATTCCAATGATTCTTCCCCCATGCTTCAAGATGGCAACTTTTTGGGTTTGCTCTCCAGAAAGATCCTCATCCCAGGCCTTTCTGACCTCATTGACAAAGGACTGCCAGTAAAATGGTACAAATTTATGACTAGTGTAGTGGTCTGGGTTACGAAGTAAGTACAAACATATCATGGGTGAACCCATTTCCAATTTTGTAGACATTGTGTTTACCATTTTTGTCATAAGCTTCCTAGCCTTCACATGACTACTCTCACAACCACTTAGCATCTCTGTATTCTTTCAGAATACAGAACAGATGGATTCAAAAACTACATGTGTCTTCAAACCCATCTTTGTTATATAGTTTGAAACATATAACAGAGTCCCTTTGATGCCAGTTCCAGATCTGAGACTTGTAACATCAGTGTTGCAGTGGAATAGATAGGATACGACAGATGAGAAATTGTTGATCCATGGCTCCAATTTTTTCAGGTTGAGGGCACCAGTGACTGGGTCAACTGGCTTTCTGCGAATGACTCTTGGGGAAAGCGTGACTTACATCTACCCCACTTTTTGTCAAGACAGCCTTTGTAAGATTTTGCTTTATTTTGAGACCCATCCTTGTTGGTGTTGGTATTACAGGTATGTACATTAGATTTTGACAATATGTCATCAACATCACTTGAAGATTTATCCTGCCAGGTCTTCAAATTCTGGCACTTTCTACAGCCATCACACTCTGTTCTGGTGCATGGTAAAGGTGGAGGCTCAGGAAGTGTTTTGGTTGGATCCAGATAGCCTTCAGCCTGTGAAGCATGAAAAACATCAGACAAAACCTCAGCTTGTGTCCTGGTCAAAAATTCTCCTTGGAAAGAACTCTCAAGATATTTGACCATTTTTTGCTGAAAATCAGAGGAAGGGTCAATTATACGATCTCTTATCTCATCTGGAGTTAGGCCACCCTTAATCCAAAGCAAAAGATGGATATGAAGTGTAAGTTGACCTTGTTGTTTAACAGTGCCATAGTATGGAGAAGTCTCTCCATAAAGTCCAGGATGGTATGAGTCAACACCAAGTACATGTTTGATGAACTGTTGTAGCATGAAGTGGAAAAGCTGTGCACAGGCCACAGGATTATTGGCAATAAGCCGATATCAGTCCTCTGGAAGTCTGATACATGGCTTAAATGTAACATCTTGGTTGGCATAGTACAAAGCAATGGGATTCTTAACATCAGCAGGTGAAAGTGTGATATACCAGAGTGGAGCACCTTGATGGGCTATCAAAGACCATATTTCATTTCTCATATACTTCTTACTAGTAACTGAGCCAGAGATCTTACCACCTATGTGATCCAAATCTCAAATAACTTGAAAGCAATCCTTTTCCTCTTGAGTAAATGGTTTAACTACATCCCCTTTTGACATCATATCAGCCATTGATGACAGAACTTTTTGATCAAGGTTGAGAAGATGATTTGCTACATCATCAAATTTTCTAGTTTCAGCCAACAGAAACCCACCTGTAGTACTGGCCTTTATCTGCTCATGGCTGAAGGCTACAAAGGGAAAGCTGGGGTCCTTCTGGAAGTGCTTGTCATGATACATAAGGAGATGTCTCTTATGCTTCTTATCAGATAGTGAAGTGCACCCAATTCCTCCATGACCATAAGGAAAGAGCCAAGGAAAAAGTTGTGGGTATAGTCCTGGATTTTCATAAATTGATTGAGCATATGGGCTGTGACCAATTGTTAAGGCCTTTCCTCTTTTTCCCCAGTGCTGAAGAGTGAGAGTCTTTTGTGCATCAAGTGTTTTTGTATCTAATCCTGCTCCTGTCAAGCCATGAACAGTGAAAGGGCATTCTCCTTCAGCAACACCATCATTTACTTCATTATCAAATGCACTTGTACCTTCAGGAGCTTTGTTAGAGTCTGCTGGGTGATATTCAACAGACACAGGAGGCATATCCTCAGGATAGCCATTTAGATTTTCATATGATATGTTCAAGTCACTGTAATCAACATGGTTCAGCTTTAGCCATTCAAGTGTTTTTGCTACTTGGTTTCTCCTGACTAGAACTGGTATACATTCCAAGTCCTCTCGAGTGGGCTTCAAAGGCCCTGTAAATAGAATAGCAAGACCATCATCCATTTCTTCAATTGGAGGAGGCAGAGCATGGTATATCTTTGGGAGAGGGGATTCAAAATCAATTACATGAGCAACCATTTTCTTAAGGCCACTTGAAGCTACCCTGACAAAACAATGGTTGTGACAAATGCAAGCAACAAGAAGTCTCTCCATAAAGTTTAAGTCTGACAGCACCTTTGGAACTTCACCAAGCCACAGGTTATTAGCTAAAGCAAGGTGTGGCACTTTGCCTTTTCTGATGCTCACATGGCAGTCATCACAGACTGTCACATTGGTAGTCAAGAACAGAACCCTTGAGCTCAGAAACCTTTTGAGACAAAGTCTTGTGTTCAATATGAGTCACACCTGGGGCTGCCAAAATTCCAAGCATTGTCTTTATAGCTTTGAGGCAACTCAGCTGAGTGACAGGCACTAACTCACCACACACTGCACATCCAGATTCCTCAAGGGTCAATGGATTTGATTCTTTGCACCATTCTTTGACTATGGTCTCACCCAATTCTTCTGTTAATGGTAGAGGAGGAAAAATGGCTGGTGGAATAACAGCACTGGCATTAGGCTTACCATGTTTCAAAGGTTTGCACTTTTTTATATTGCACTCAATCCTCTGCTCTTCAGTGAGTTTTGAGAATGCATTGGCAGATACCTTTTTTTTCTTTGCAGAAGCAGACAACTGAGCCTCAAGAACAGAAGTATAAATATTGCAATTGACACAATTATGACCCTCAAACACTTTTACAAGCTCATCCTTAGTGAAACACCAATGTGTACTGAGAGGAATTTTATGTATCCGCACTATTTTTTGCACCATCTGCTTAGAGATATGTGGTACAATATCAGTAAGGGACAAGTCAGTATGTACAAAGTCATGGTGTACAGGGTAAGCAAGGCACCCTATATCATCTACATGATCCACATAATGAAACACATGAGCAGACAATAGTTCATTGCTGCTGTTCTTAATAAATGATGTGACAGATGGATGCGAAAACAAATATGCCCTTCCACCTCCAACAGGCACTGATGTACTGCCAGAGCCACCTAACTCAGAGGAGGATTCCAATGGATGGCTACAAACCAGAGGTGTACACAAATGTTTGGATGACAACTGAAAATCAGCAAGCACAGAAGAAAATATACCCATCAGATTGCTTGTTGATACAAACAAAGTTATTCCATACATGACAAAACACATTCCATGGCAAACATGAACACCCAGTGGAGGGTTGTCAGGCAATACAGCAGACCAAGAAGACAGAGCAACAACCTTAAGTACATAATTATGGCAGGAATACTGGTTCTGCAAGAGATGGAGAGCTACACGATGACAGGTTGCTGAGACATGAGGCAAAGGAAGAACATAAATGCAAAGCAGCAACTGCCAAAAAGGTGAACAAAAATAATCCAAAAGCTTCACAAAAATGCACAAAACCAGAGCCATAGCACCATGCAGAGTAGAGAGCAATATTTGATAGAATGATCTCAAAAATGTAGAACATACAGTTGAACAACTCACAGGATCAAGGGTATGCTGCACAGTCAAGACAACAATGCTCAAATTGAGCACATAGTCAGGAAAGTTTGTTTCAAGAGACCACATATGCAGCTCAAGTGGGGTGACAGTCAAGGTAGAACTGGGTGGGACGGTTGAAGATTTGGACAGTGGATGGCTGGCACTGGATGGTGCAGGGCACGGTGGGCTGTACAGAGAGTGTGTATGTTAGCATTCACAACAGCATTTGAAAAAACTTGATCCACCCATATACTTTGACCAACTTT
This sequence comes from Tricholoma matsutake, assembly GCA_026075535.2. NCBI lineage: Eukaryota > Fungi > Basidiomycota > Agaricomycetes > Agaricales > Tricholomataceae > Tricholoma > Tricholoma matsutake. Next base: position 90,045 of record AP026544.2, read on the forward strand.
GAGGTATTTGGCAGAATTCAAATACAAGTTGGTGAACTAGTTCTCTTCATTGATTTCTGGAGAGTGCTCATGATCTGCACTATACAATGTTGTGCAATTGGGTCATCTTCCAGTAAGAACTGGAACATTCTTGTGAATGGTATTATTTTTCACAAGTGTTACAAAGGGAATATCTCTTTGTTTGGTTATCTGAACCAGAGACCGAAATCTGCATCCACTTGTGACACATTGATATGATTCAGGACAAATAATATGTATTGCTTCAATTGCTTTGTATGATATTGGTTTGAGAGCAGTCTTTAGATGGCCCTTTTTGTTGTATTTGATGAGGCCCAAGTGCTCTGCCAATTTATCAAGTTTGGTTGCAATATTGCTGACAATGTGTTTTTCAGAAATGCCATCATACCGGTCAGATTCATTCAATAACATGGTGTTAGGGCGACACCCACTATCTGCTAGCTAAGACCATGTGGGTTCTCTCTACAAGAAGGGGGCGGGATCTGCGCTCATGATGGGGGGATTGATGGTTTTGATGTGAGGGGTTATTAATAGGTGAGTTTGTTGAGATAGGCCATTCACACCACAAGCATAGGTGGAATACCTAAGAGAACACAACTGGGGTCCCCTAGGTGTATATTTAAGGTTTATATACTATGTTACACATATTGTACATTGTTGTTACCAACGTGTGCATATGTGCGCATACATCTTGATGTGTGCGAAATAAAATTCTCATGCTATCAAAGTGTAGCGTCATTTAGCGTCATTTGGTATCATTTAGCATAATGTTGCGTAATTCAACATAATAAAATAAAAATGACATTTTATTAGGTAATGGGGTGGTTTACTAACACATGGATGCACAGTTGTCCACTTTTGCATGCAGTGCCTATGACAAGCTTTTGATCCAGCTATTAATAGCAGAAATGTTTTCTCCTTCCCCAAGTGAATACTGTTGTCTTGCATGTAAACTGAGAAGATTGGGATTCTCAGTCATTGTAAACAGCATTAATAAAATTGAAAGTGATATGTCAGCTGAGAAATTTGTCTGGATGAATTGACTGAAGGAGAGGAAAGTTAATTCTGGGAATGGGCTGAATTCTGGCAATGCAGCAGCTGTGGGCAAAAGACTAAGACCCAGCAAAATCCACAATGGCAAAGGTAGATAGCAAAGATTTGAAATTAGCCAGAGCATTGCTTTGGAGCAATTGTTACTAAAATCATGATAGTGAACTTAGAACTATAACACCATTGGGTTTGTCCATTGTAATTACTTACACAGTCTCCTTAGCTTTCTTCTTCTTGCCTCCAGTTGCCTCTTTTGCTTTGCCTTTGCCTTTATCCTTTGCCTTTCCCCCCTCTTTCTCCTTCTCTGTCTCTTGCTCCTTCTCCTTCTCCTTCTCCTTTCCCTTTCTCCTTTCCATTCTCTTTTCCTTCTCCTTTTCTTTTCCCTTTTGAGTTTCCTCTATGTTAGATTCTGCCTCTGTTTCTACCTTTGTCAAGCCCTCTCCTCCATTTGCCAGCCACTCCAAAAGATCTACAAATGTATATACAGGCTTTGATATTCCCCACAGCGCAATATCTGAGAGCTTGTCATCACTATCCTCCAGCCAAGACACCATCGTAGGATAACCAGAAAGCTTTGGAAAAGCCTTGCTGTATGTCAGATGCCACTGTGATTTTCCTTTGAAAATGCTGATAATATCTGCCTGTGTTGGCTTTCAATCAAAAATGTCTCTCAACTTTTTACCCTCCCACAACAAATTGCAGGTCTTGATAGCTGCCAAGCAGGCTTTGTACTTCTGCCATGCATAACCCAAATGTATGTCCTTGTGATCTGTTAACTCAACTGGAATGTTGAGAGATGCAATAATCTTGTCTTTGAACAGAGAGCCAGTATGACTAGAGGTCATTGGAAAAAATGAGAAGTTGTAGCAGAAAGAGGTGTAGAGTCACGGGTATCAGATGGGGTAGTACCAGTAGAACCAAGTCGAGTTGAGACAGATAATGCAGGAACAAATGCAGGTTGTTGTTCCTGATATGAAATAAATATCAAATAATCTTGAAGAAGACCATAAAAAAGTCTCACATAACAGACTGGAAGAACATAATCTCTCTTTTGCTTAATCCATTCAATATCTTCATCAAACGTTACTGCTGCAGTATATCGACCTTTGTCAGTCCACTCCCCTTGATCATAAACAGAGATTTGAGGATTGGATTCTATTATGAGATTATTATAAATGATAAACATGCATCAAAATCTCATATTTTCAATAGGAGACCACCTCGCAGCAATAGATTTGAGGACAGGAGCCATAGAAAACTTAACGTCAACTTTGAGAGTGTGGAATGACTTGACTTCAGTAGGATTGACTGGTGAGTTATAGAGATGTACTTTTCCAGTTCTCAAAACCAGAGTCTTGAGATTGTCATCATCACCAGCATCAGCAAAATTGAAGACATTTCCAACGGCACATCCATGAGTACTTCCACCAGTAGTGCAGGATGATCCATGGAGAGCAGGTGGTGGACTGGATGGTGGACTAGCCATATGAACATCTACAAATGTTTTACAACACTAAAAACAAAAATGGAACTAAAAACCTCCTACCATGATCTCGAATTCCTTTGGTTTGGACCATGGAAGTCATGTCAGGAACAACTAAGACAATATATTACAAAGATATAAGTAATGTTATTTTTCATTACCTGTGTCACCCATGGAGGTTTCACCAATATCTAACACAAATTGTAGATTAAATTACAACTAAGACAAATTACAGTACCTTTTGTTGTCTGGGCTATGTAGATGGGGAGATGGTCAGCATGTAATGTAAAAGGAAAAAAAAGGGCTTGCTGGTGGTCGTTGTATCCCTCCTGTCGGCCCCCCCATAGCTGTTGTTGCCATCATTGGCATTCTTGCTGCTAGCGTTGGTGGTGTCAACTTCCCTGTCATTGGCCTTGGCCTTCCCACTGCTGGTGTTGGTGGTGTCAGCCCTGTTGTCAGTGTTGGCATTGTCATTGTCATCTGAGGCCTTCCTGTGGCTGGCGCTGGCATTGGCATTGGCATTGGGGTCATCGGCCACCCTGTCACTGTTGTTGTCATCCCCAGCCTCCCCATGGCTGGTGCTGGTGTTGTCAGCCTCTCCGTCATTGTCATTGTCTTCCCCAGCCTTCCCGAGGCTGGTGTTGTTGTCCTGGGCCTTCCTGTGGCTGGTGTTGGTGTTGGTGTGGTTCTCAGCCTCCCTGTTGTCATTGTTGTCGTCCCCAGACTCCTCATTGCTGCTGCTGTCATTGCTGTCATTGTCATTGCTGTGCTGGCTTGTGCTGGCATTGTCCACATCGTTTTCATCACTGGTCCCCTCGCTGCTGGACTCGCCTTTGGGCAGCGCCGCCCGGAGCAGGAGATGGGGCTAGGAGGCTCACCTTCACCAAGCGAGCACATTGAGGGGGGGTGACAGAGACCCTGCTGACCTCGAGAGCAAGGTCAGCTCTAAAAAAGAAACAGTTAGTTAGTAAGATGAAAAAAAAAAGAAACATACCTTGAAAAAAGGGCAGCTGAAGCCACACCCTTTGCTTTCGAGCCTTTTTTTGAGGTCCTGTTGGGTGATTTGGGTGATTAGGGTGATAACCATGGATACACAGCCCAGATTACTTACCTTTTATGACCTTTCCCCTTCTGAGGCTCTTCTTTGTCTTCCTCCTCTTCATCTTCCTCCTCCTCATCTTGCTTTGCATTCTTTGAGTGGTCCTTTTCAAGCACTGACATGGCATGTTTGGGGTTTGTGCACCCGATTTGGGAGGTGATTTGAGTGGCGATGGGGCTGATCCCTTGTTGCACATGGTGGCATGGGTCATTGGCATGGTTTTTGGTTGGGGTGGTTGGCAGATGGGTCGCAATGGGTCGGTGGTGGTTGATGGATGGGTGTGAGAGCATTTGATGTGCCACATCCCGCTGTTGTGATCTATTACTGGTGAACCCAACTCAGTTGGGTAATAAAGTCATTAAATGTACCTCACAAATAATGGTCAGTTAGCGGAGTGGTAAGAGTGCACATTTGGGTGTGTCACAGAAACTGAGCATTCAATTCCCATGGTATACAATACTTTTCTTTGGTGATGCACATGCATTCTGGTTTGTCCAGTTATGCTAGTTGCCATGCATCCGGTTGATCTGACTGCTCCAGGTAAAAACGAGTCTGGGTAGATTCTGGGGATTCTGGGGGTAAAATTGACCCTCCAGTCCGATTGGAATTATGAATTGTAAGCAAAATATATGTAAATGGAATTCTGCAGAATTCCGGAAATTCTGATCAGAATGGTCATTCTGACCAGAATCCAACCAGAATAGGTGGAGGAGTGTAATGTACTCTGTTTGTTTGGCATTGATGTCATATTGTTTGTTGTTTCACAACTTTCTTCCTTGTTTGTAGGCTTACCAGTCATGTTTGTATACAGCCTTCTTGTTTGGGCACTCCTTTTTACCCAATCGGGCATCTTTGTCAACCCTGCCCATCTATTGCCTGATGAGTTTGTCAAAGAAGGTGGTCATCTCAAACTCAAGCACCCATCCTCCACAGCTGTCTGTCTGATGACAGGCATCATAACTGAAAGCTTAGCAGGTGCTGCTGACAATGCCAAAGCTGTGCATAAGGTTTGTATTGCACCCTTTCAACAGGACTTTCACTGCAGCACAACTCTCTGGGGTGTAGTCCTCAACTTCTACTCCATGTCATGTGCTATCTCTGCATTGCCTTTACAACTAGGCCAAAATCTGCTTTGTTCCCATCATCTTTGTGTGAGTTGTTCCTTGTTTTTGCATTCTCTTATATGATGGTCTACACAGCTGGTTCTGCACTGTCATCTCCCAGAAAGGTGGGATCTCAAACCCTGACCATTATGCATAGCCCCGGTCCAGCTTGCCATCCCAATAATTATGTCACTACCCAGACATTTGATCAATGAGGTTCTTTTTTTTCTTTTTTTCTTCCCATGTGCTCACCTTACTTTCATAGTACCCATCTATGATGGTCGGATGGTCGTGATTTTGATGGTGCAAATGAGTTCACATTTTCCACAAAACTTACTAGCTGGCCATTGTACGAGCGTGGTCTGCAGGACTTGCCTTGTGACTCCCTTGTGACTGTCAGCTATATGGTTAATACTTTTGGTGGGGATGCATCACAGGGCACCACAAGTCTTTTGACAAATATCCACTTTGTCATATTGTTGGCATTGCCTGTTGATGATCAGGAGTGAATGACTGTGAGTTATTGCATATTATATTGGTCTTGACTTTGTATATTGCACTATAAAAATTTGGTTTGTGTTTCACACCCTGCACATATCCTCCCATGAACATAAGTTCTCCGATGTTTGAAATGCAATGGAACATTGGTTGGTATTTTTTCCGTGTAGGTATGGTACAATGTAGAATGTTGGGCTTGAATCGAGCATGTGAGCCATTTGAGCCATTTGAGCCATGACTAAGTCAAATACATAAAAATAAAGTGTCCAATGATGAAACAGCACATAACTGGCTCTTCTAGCAAGGTACTACCTCACTGTTAGCATATTTTCAAGCTTTTCACAATTGAGCAATGGGGTTTACAAGTTTACAGTAGCCATTCTTGGGCCATTTCCAGTTCATTTTCAAACTCATTTTCAACTCATTTTTGTGTATTTGGCAGAGGAACAAACAAAAGGGAACAAAAAACTGGCTACAATTATTGTACCATATGAACGAAGTGTTTCAGCCAGTGGGGGGCTCACCTCCTGCCCTCCAGATTTCTACCCCAGAACTACTAGAACTCTCCCTAACTTGACCAGGTCCTGACAAAAACTGAGCCAATCATAGCCCCCCAATATCAGGGTTAAAAGCCTTGTGAACTGCAGAGAGCCAATCTCAGCACTTTAGTTTCCTACAGTTCACCCCTCATGTCCCAGCTAGCTGGTGAGAGGCCACCACTGGAGACTGGTGTCAAGTAGCATCCTGGGAGTTTCTTCCAGCCACATCCGGGAGCTTGTCACTGGAGCATGGTGCTGGCAGATGACTGAAAAAGAGTGACTGTGATACTGTGACCTGTGACCTTAGTCAAACTTGAAGTTGAAGTTTGCTCAGGCAGGTATTGATGCAGGGTTGAATGAGAATAGTAATCTCACTTCAAGTTTGACAATTTCAATGGTGTTGTCTGACTTTTACTAATTTCTCAAGCTCCCAGTGAGATTTTAATTCCAAAACATTCTAGTACAATAACACATTGTATACCAATGTTTTCTAGACCTTTGGACAACTGTCTTGGACTAAGGTGAGGCTCCCATTATTGTTGATTCTGTTCTGAAGTCATGGGAACATGTGGCAGTACACTGCCTACATCAACTCAACTCAACCAGTAGCTCACTGTTCAACCCAACAAGAAAGGAAGAATCAACACATCTGCCCAGTTCCAGTACTGACATACGGTCGATGTCTATTGCCACCCACAACAGCCAGCTTCATCAACAAATACAGTACAGAAAGGGGTAGTAGGAGATCGCTTGACAAAGGCTTAGGTCAGCACATGGTGCCACTTTATCAATGTATGTATCCTATATATCTATCAGTTAATCATGATCTTATGTTTTTGCCCATTCATCATCCTACTTCATCATCGGGTGGAATGTTGGTGAAACTGACCTACGAATCAGGACCAATGACCAGGACTGCTAAAGCAAGACCCCAACCACAATGACTGCACCACCACCCCTATGAACAGACTGCTCATGGTGAGACCCTGGGACCATGGGACAATAGGGCAGGATGACCCACCAGCACCACCCAAAACAATGAGGGACAACCCACCAGCCCTGGGCCACTGCTCACAGGTGGAATGTGTGTGCTGGTGACCAATGACAGGCCCCAACAACCATTATCACTGGTGATGACAAATGCATGATGATCAGATCAGGGACAACTGATACAGGGCTGCACATACTGACCCAGGACTCCTCACCACCACCACAAGGTGATGGGGTGTTGTCAGGCAGATTTCTGCGAATCAATCCTTGCACATTGTAAGGATGTACTACTTACTATAATATAAATGATGCTTCGCTGTAGGTTGATTAATAAAATATTTTATTGCTGTGAAAATAATATCATGAAACATTGGAAAGTAAGACATATCTGACAGGGATCAAACATATATCATGAAACGAAGACATTTGGGAACATCATTAGCCTGTCAAACCTGAGAATAGGTGGAATAGAAGTCCCATCAATTGAGCATCATCCTCAGAGGCTCAGTGCCTGTTGTCCTCATCATGCCTGCTACCTCTCTGTCGTCCCTGGCCTTACTGCTCCCCATTTCCACCCTGTGAGCAGTTTGCTTGCAGCAGTGGTTGGGGGTGCTGTAAAGGCAGCAGTGGTGATGGTGGTGGCTGTCCTTGTGCTCGTCTTCCTCTCATTGTCATAGTCGTTCGAGAGTTGGGGCTGCTGGGTTGTGCCCATCGCTCTGTTGTTGTCCCCCTCCCCATTGTTAGTGTCATTGTTGGTATGCATGTTTCCTCCCCCCACAAGGAGTTTCTTGCAGCAGCAATTGGCTGTTATCATCCTGTTCTTCTGCCAGTGATCCACCCCATGAACAGGCAAGAAGTGGTAGTGGGGTCATTATTTCTCCCCCTTGTTCCTGTCGTGCTCCCCATTTCCACCCTGTGAGCAGCTGCTCGTGGCAGCGACTGGAGATCGTGTTGTGGTGTCAGCTCATCCTGTTGTCCACCCTGTGAGCAGGGGTTCACAGTGGTGTGGGCATAGGGGATTGCCATCTTGTGTTTCATCAGCTGGGGAGGTTGCAACATGGCAGGAGGTACCTACCTTGTGGTTATCCCACTAACTGGGCTCTCTGATACCTCCTATTCAATCTCACATCCCATTTGCAAGGGGAGGAGAGGATGGGTGGGCTGTTGTCAAAAACCTAAAGAAGAGTAGTTAGCCAAATAACAACCAAAAGTTCAAGAGAAAAACTTAATATAATATCTGAAGGCTTCCAGAACTACAAAATTAGTTGAAAGAATTAACAAAGAATGTCAAATTAGAAAGAAGTGAGGAATGGCATTGTGGATGATGGTGAGCGTTGGATGGTGGGAAATGTTTGTTTGTTGATTTGGTGTCTGTGGGAATGCTTTTCTGTAAAAGGAAATGTCAGTGTGGGGGATGGGGCATCCACTGCCCTACTTGCTCTTCGCTTTGACATGTATATTTTCTATGTCCTCTTGCTTGTGTTGTTCTGTTTCCTCAATATTGCAGTTCTACAGTGTTTGTATGCTGTAACTGTGAGTTAATTTCCATTATTGCCCAACTCTGTCCACTGACAAACTTTTTCCATAGCGCATCTTGCCTCAAGCTGTTCAGTGTCAGTCATCTGCCATCAAAACCCTTGTTAGTCCTATCCATCTGGTTGAAAGTTCTACCTGGACTGTCCCACAGTGTTTGTATTCTGCCACTGTGAATGAATTTCAATTCCTGCTTGACTTTGTCCACTAACATGTCTTCTGTGTAGTGCATTGTGCCTCCTGCTGTTTGGCATCAGTCACACGCCATCTGAACCCTTGTCAGTCCTATCCCCCTGGTTGAAAGTTCTGTGTGGCCTGTCCTATGGTGTTCATATGCTGCCACTGTCAGTTAATTTTGATTCCTGCTTGACTTCATCCACTGACACATCTGTTGCACAGCACATTGTGGCTCAAGTTGTTCAGTGTCAGTCATCTGGTGCCCAAACCCTCGTCTGCCCTATCCATCTGGTTGAAAGGCCTACCTCAACTGCCCTATGGTGCTTGTATGCTTCTATCATGAGTAAATTTACACTCCTGCTGACTCACCAGGGTACAATTACAAAGCATTAGGATTCACTTTAGATACACATGGGATGGATCTTAGGGAATATGTATTCAATGAATAAATGTACTTTAATAAGCATTGAGTGAAAAGACTGGGATAAAGCAAGCTCCCCATTCTGTAGGTGAGGCACTCACATACAAAATCGTTCTTGGATGACTATGCATGGACACATTGTCTATATGATCACGTGAAGTTTCACCCTGGCACATCTATGCCATACTGCATTTGCTGTGTGAGGGAAAACAAGACAACAACCGCAATACCAACACCAGACATCTTCAGTAGTATGCCAACTACAAGACCCGTGTGCTTTGCGTTAAATATGGGTATGCAATATATACTCATAATCGTGATACCCACAAGGGAGAACAGTGTTGAAGGAGAGAGAAAGAGAAAAAGGAGTGACTATGTCAATATCACAATGATGGAAACGATACTGAGATGGACAGTTGCAGATCAATATGCTTGTTCAGAATGCACTCATAGCTACATTGCAACAACTTCTGATAATACTCCAACTGCTCATTCTGCTGCTGTAGTTGGAGTTGATGAGGATGTTGAGCAATCCTCTCAGCAAGCTGCTGATTCTGGTTCATCATCATCTGGTTCAACATCTGCATCTACCTCTGAAGATGTCATGGATGTTGACAAAGCACCAGTAAAGACAGTGGTTGGTGATGGAACATGCTTTGGGCTGAAGCACTGTGCTTATGAAAATTGTGCAGATGATCTTATAAACTATCGTGGTGGTGTCTTTTGTGAAATACATGAACAAACCCATGGTGCAAAATGCCATGTTCACAACTGTGACAGTTCCAAAATCAGAGGAACACAGGCATGTCAACAACATCAGCAGCAATGGAAGAAATATGTCACTCAACACAAAAGACAATCAGCACCTGGTTTCCAAAGAATTACACAAAGGCCAGCTGAAAACCTGCCTTGGATTTCAACAAACACACAGACTGAACAACCACATGATGAACCAATGGAGGAAGTGGAGCATAAAAATCAATTCAGTGCTCCTAGGTTTTACTGTGTTGAAACATAATATGTGCACCATGTGGTGTTGTTATTGCCTGGGCAAAATTCCCTAAAGCTGAATCACCTACCAATATATTGGCATTTTTGGAAAAGGTTTTTCACACTGAAGAGTCTAGACCAGATTACATTTGCATTGATAAAGCATGCCTGGTACTTTGAACTGCTCTCAGAAATGGATCATGGGAAAGGGCATGGGAAAAGATGACACAATTTATTGTTGATGCTTATCATTACATCAACCATCAAGATGATGATGAACTTTGCAAGAAATGGTGTAATCCTGCACCAGCTGATGGTTCTGCACCTAATCTGGTTGTTGAAGCCAAAGATAAACAAGGCAAATCTTGTTTCAGACATGCATTCAATACACAGGCAAGCTTTGATACTTGTTTCATGTACCAATGATACTTAACTAAAATACAACAAACAGGCTTGTGAACAGTTAAATGCATGGATGGGAGGATATGAATCAATGTTGAAGAAAACGACACCTGGCAACTTCAACTGGTTTCTGCATAGCATGCTATACATGTCATTGCTAAACAAGAGGAAAAGGCAAGTAGGGTAAACAATAGTGATAGTGATGGTGATAGTGATAATGACATGTAGATAGCAATTATGGTACAATCAAAAATACAGTAGGGATATCTTGATGAGGCCCATCCTAAGTACATAACAATCCAGGCACAGCCAGTAAATTATCAGTACTAAGTCATGTTGAGTCCAAGTCTACCACAAACTGTAAAGTTCCATTGGAATCTGGTGGAGTCCAGTGAGTTCAATTGGAATAGGTGGAGGAGTGTAAATTACAGTCTTTCACCTGTCTTTGATTATATTTATTGGGCACCTGAGCTTGAGAACACATCATTATATGATTGGGTCAGAAGATGCAAAAGAGAAAAAATGACCAAAAAAAGCAAATCAAAACTGGATAATACTGCTTCTGATAATCCCAACAATGGTAATTATCTATACAATCTGATCTAATTGGAGACCAATCATTTGAGTCTGTTGATACAAAATATAGTTGTGAAGATAAGCCTCCAACCTTGACAGAAGTGAACAAAAACAAGTACCAGTTCTATCATTTTACAGACTCTCATCCTCTTTACAACACCCATCATATCAAGGTTGGCCCTGATGATGATAACATAGTTGTTAACTTTATTGGAGCCAATTTTGTTGTGATCAAGAAGATAGAGAATATTATTGTTCTACTATGCTTACTCTTTTTAAGCCTTGGCAAACTGGAAAGGAACTGAAATTTAGTATTGAAAGCTGGAATGATGCCTTTAGTAATTACTTACTCACTGAAAGACAATTGGAACTTATGAAGAATTTCAATATTTGATTTGAATGTTTAGATGCAAGAGATGATTACCAGGCTCAATTAAAGAAAAATGCCGGTGTTTTGTCTACATGGGAAGAAGCAGATTCTACTTTCTTGGAGGATTGTACATCTGATAATCTTTATGCACAATGTCCTTAAGATGATCAAGATGATATTCCTCTTCATTTGCTCCAGTTGGGAAAAGGAGAAATAAGAAGGCAATGGGAAACTATGACCATGCAAAATATTATGACCAACCTTGGTTGGACTGCTGAAAACCAGATCAATACTCATACTAATATTGAGCTGAACCCTCTGCCAATCAAGTGCATCTTATCAGGATTAGAATGGAAAAATGAAGTTGCCAAAAAAAGGCAAGAGGTTCTGGAGCAGCGAAAGCAAAGAATGCCTGCAAATCATAAGCATGAAACTGAACAATCTTTTGAACAGTTGTCTTCAAATATTGTTAAAATTGCTGACAAATCTTATCCGACAAAAAAATCCACAAGCCTGACACACAACAGGTTCTTGATACTGTAGTTAAGGAATTCAGTCTTAACACTGAGCAAGAAAAGGCATTTTGCATTGTAGCCACACATGCTAGTGATCCTTATTCAGAACCTTTACAAATGTATATTGGTGGAATGGCAGGAAATGGCAAGTTTCAAGTTCTAAAAGCTTTAAAAAGCTTTTTTAAGGAAAGAAATGAATCATATCAATTTATAGTAGTAGCACCAACAGGAAGTGCAGCTGCTTTGCTTGGAGGATCAACTTATCACTCACTTTTTGGTATTAGCAACTATAATGAGAAAGGACTTACAAATTTAGCTCAGGTGAGATCTAGACTTATTGGAGTAGATTATATCGTCTTAGATGAGGTCTCTATGTTATCTTGTCATAATATGTATCGTATCTCATGTCAGCTTGCTATTGCATTGAACATGCCAGAGCAGCCTTTTGGAGGTTTAAGTATGCTATTTGCAGGTGATTTTGCACAGCTACCACCAGTTGTAGGTGGTGAAGGAACTTCTTTATACAGTAGACATATTGGAGCTATTGCATCAACTCAGAGATCTCAGGAAGAAGCAATAGGAAAGTCTTTGTGGCATCAAGTAACTACAGTGGTTATACTTTGGGAAAACATGAGACAAAAAAACCAGACTCCAAAAGATGCTAAATTTCACACTGCATTAGAAAATATGAGGTACAAGGCCTGTACACCTACAGACATTGCATTTTTACAAACACTTATATCATCTCCCATATCTGGACAACCATCTGTATGTGATGATAAGTTCCATGACATATCAATTATTACTGCACTAAATGTTCATAAGGATGAGATTAACAAGCTTGGCTGAGAACACTTTGCTGCTGAAACTGGACATACTTTTGCTCTGAAGATTCTCAAAAAAGTCCGCTCAGAGAAATCCAAATTCAAAGGTTCTGTACTTAAACTTGATAATATATCAGACAAGTTGCAGAAAATTCTTTGGAATTGGCCATATAGTACAACTGACAGACATATAGGTGGAATATTATCCTTATGTAAAGGCTTACCTGTGATGATAAGATATAATGGTGCAACAGAACTTTGTATTACAAAAGGTCAAGAAGCTACAGTATATGACTGGAAAGTATCTCCTGGTGTACATGGTCAACCAACATTAGAAACACTTTTTGTCAAATTGACCAATCCTCCATCTGATGTTAAATTTGATGGACTTCCTGAAAATGTTGTACCATTATACAAAACTACAAATCCAGTTTACTGTTCTTTGCCTGATGACTCAAAGGTACATGTGTCAAGAACTGTTGGAGCAGACTATATACGCTGCACAAGGAAGAGACAACATGTTCCTTACAACCTACCTGGGGTTTAGTTAGACTTACAGCTAGGGTTTAGCAGAGGTAAGAACACTGTATTTCTACTATGGTACAGGTTCTCCTTATATACATAATAATAAGGATGTCACATGACTTGGGAATGTGTTTACCACATGTATGCACAGTAAGTGCAGTAACATGTGTATGCTGCATGTATTGCCTCATGTAGGCAGCATGTATCTCAGGAGTTTAATTTCAACACCCCCCCTCAAACTGTACAGCACTCTAAGCAGCTAAGTTTGAATCTTGAAAGTAATTCCGAGAGAGTCTCTAAATTTCCTGAAGAGCATGGCACCAAGGTTCTTTGTGAACATGTCAGCCAGATTATCACTTCCAGGAATGAAAACGACTGTGACTTTGTCATTTTCTATGCATTCGCAGGTATAGTGGTAATGAATGTCTATATGTTTGGTCCTTCTTTCCTGGACTGGATTTGATCCGATAAAGATGGATCCCTGGTTATCAGTGCAGATTGGTACGTGCTTCAGTATATATCCAAGTTCCTGAAATAAGGACTCTATCCACACTATCTGTTGACAAGTGTCAGAGAGAGCCATATATTAGGCTTCTGTGGATGACAGTGCTACAGCTTTTTGTAAATGGGACTGCCAGCACACAATGCCACTCACTAGAGTAGCAAAGTAACCCATTGTAGATTGGCGCTTGACAGTGTCAGCTGCCCAATCAGAGTCTGTGAAGGCCTGTAGCCCTTCGGAATTCTCTCCATTGTAGACTATGTTATATTTCTGGGTTCCCACCAGATAGTGCATGATGTACATCACTTTGTCTAGATGTTCTTGGCTGGGATTAGCTGAGAATTGCGACATCTTGATTACTACATAAGCGATATCAGGTCGCGTTCCAAGCATCAGATACAATAAAGATCTGATCTGTTATGATTTGTCTACAGGAACCCACAAGTACAGGCAGTTCATTTTTTCTTATTCGACTCAACTCTCTTCCGACAGAAGACACCTTGACACATGGTGACTCCATGCACCCGAACCCACTCTCACATGCACCATGGTACGACACCCCCTCTACACGAGGTCCATGACATCAGACGCCTCATGCAAGGCATGAGGCCTGTCTTTCTATTGTTCTTTCTATTTATATTGGATAACGATCCTACAATCCGATTGGATGATAGACATCTTCAAACTGTATATAAGCTGTAGTAATACTGTCTGTATTCCTTAGCTTGACCTAATTCAACCAACAGTCTTAGACTCAACCAGAACACTTGACAACTAAGGAAGTCCCTTAGTTGTGATACACTCAAACTCGACAGTTTAGGAAGCCCCTAGCTGTGATAACCTGAACTTGACAGTTGGAAAGCCTCCAACTGTGATACATGAACCGACGGTCTACTCAGAAAGCCTCTGAGTACAGAAAGCCATGACAACTTGAGGAAGTACCCAAGTGAAGGCAGGAAGCCCGATACATTAGGAAAGTCTCCTAGTGTGATACGAAACAGTTGGAAAGCCTCCAACTATAACACACAAAGCCGAGGCTGAGTTAAAGACCTATAGTCTTAACAAAAGGTCAAGCTGATCTACGAAGTCCACCTACCTAGGTGCAGACACAACGTCTTTCAGACAAAGCCCAGATAGACCTCTGACAGGAGCATCGACATCAGGAAGAACCTCGTGGTACAGATACCAAGGTCGACTAGTACGATACTCAGAACCAGCACAAAGGTGGTTCTCAAAGCGAACAGAAGACGAGGAACCAAGATACCTCACTGAAGAAGACTTCAGATCGACAAGCAAAGAAGAAACCCCAGAACGAGACCCATTCTCCTTATCCAACGACAACATCCCCAATAACATGTCTACCAAACCCACTGCATCTACCAAGGAGATTAGAATCCAAACCCCCTCTGACTTCACAGGGGACCGAGCAAGAACTGCAAAGTTCTTGCAAGAAGTGAAACTCTATCTGAGAGTAAATCACAGAATATACAACACTGATGAAAAGAAAATCATCTTCACGTTGTCGTTCATGAACAGAGGAACCGCTGCACCCTGGGCACAGACATGGGCAGAGAAGGAAGACCTAGGGACATGGTCAACCTTCGAAATGGTGCTCAAAGTAGCATTCACCCTGATCGATGAAGCTGGCAGAGCCAGAACCGAAATGAAAACACTGAAGCAGGGACAGGACCTGGAGGATTACATTGCACAATTCCGAATCCTGCGAGAGAAGGCAGGGATCAATGACGATACCGCCCTGATTGAACTCTTCATGGATGGGTTAAACCCCAAGCTCCTTGAAAGACTATTTAACATGGAAACGATCCCCACAACCCTTGAGGGGATGATCAATGCTGCCTCCAAGTACGACGGACAATGGAGGAGAGCCAAAGCAATAACTGGGAAGTTACAGGAGAGCTGGGCAAAGAGGCCCGCAAAGTCCAAACCAAGAGAAACCCCACTAGAAATCAACTGACTCTCTGACCAGGAGAGCGTTGAACACATGAAGAAGGGGCTATGCTTTGTGTGCCACCAACCCGGGCACAGAGCAACCAGACACAAGAAAGGGGAAACGAGAACCGAGAACCGGTCATTCATGAAGAAGAAAGGTGAAGAAGCCTACTCGAAGATCCAAGCAATCATAAAGGACCTCGACGAAGAAGACAGGACGAGGGCTCTCACCGCAATAGAGGATGAGGGTTTTTAAAGAGGTGGCCTGCCTCGATGCCAGGTACCACCGAACTTTCCGTTAGCTCTGTACTACTAGCCACTTTGAAGAATCAATCTATGCATCTAGATGTCAAAGTGCTAGGAGCAGACGGGAGGAAAGTCATCGAAACCGAAGCCCTACTGGACTCAGGAGCGGGAGGAGTATTCATGAGCCACAAATTTGCAGAAGAAAATGGACTCAGACTGCGCCCCCTGGAGAGAATCATCAAGGTGAAGAATGTGGATGGAACCCCAAACAAGAAAGGGGAAATCTCCCAATATGCCAGGGGATCGCTAGCGATCAACGGGCAAACATTCCTGATGACCTTCCTGATCGCGGGATTAGGAGGAGAAGCAATCATCTTGGGCTTGCCATGGCTCAGGAAGATTAACCCTGTGATCAACTGGAGGACCGGAACCTTCCAGTTCAGGGCAAAGAACAAGAGTCACATGGAACTCTCACATGGGAAAGGAAGAACCCTCATCGGGAGGGTGCGAACCAAGAAACCCAACGAAGGGTGCCTATCATGGCACCAGAAGGGAACCAAGAAAAAGGAGAACCCCTTCGACATGACAAAAGAAGAATGACAGGCATGGTGCCGAAGAATAGTGGCCAGAGAAAAAGAAAAGATCGATCTCAAAATAAAGACGAGAGAAGAGCAACGGGCGCAATTCAAGAGGCTAGCTGCCAGGGAAAGAGAAAGACTCCTTTCCAAGACAAAGACACCGATGAAAGAAGAACGGCTTGAGCAATGCCGAAGAATCGTCACCAATGCAAAGGTGATGGGAGGAGCCCTCCACACCGAACCAAAAAGAAACAGAATGCCCACCGAGACCAGAAGGGCGGCAGTAGAAGTGAACGACAAAGAGATTGCAGTTACAACTCTTCAGGATGCGGAGCCCATTGGGCCACAGGACAAAGAAAGCACTGGGAAGGAAAACCCAGCATCGGCAAACCACAAACAGGCAACGGAACAGACAACAGGACAACCAGAGGAGACACCCATGCAAGGGATCATGGACGACGAACTACTAATCGCCTACATCCAAGGGGAACCCGTCATTGGCATTTTTGAACCAAGGAAAACCCCGCTGACAGAAGAGTACGACGAGCCAAGATACTCGTACTCCCAATCAACGAAGAAGATCTCCCGACTCGTAAAGGCAAAAGGAACACCGCGATATGTCTATTGGCAGAACATCTGGATTAGGGCAAAGACATCAGTCTCACAGCACCTGGCGCATCAAAAGGAAGGAGACCCGGAACAGAAGACCCTGGACAAACTACTCCCAGAGCAATACAAAGAGTACCGACGGATATTTGAAAAGGAAGCATCAGAAAGATTCCCAGAACCAAGATCCTGGGATCACGCGATAGACCTCAAATCGGACTTTACGGCAAAAGATTGCAAGGTATACCCACTGTCACCAGCAGAACAAAAGAAACTCGACGAGTTTCTCGACGAAAGCCTGCAGAAAGGATACATCCAACCATTGAAATCGCCCATGGTGTCACCATTCTTCTTCATTGCGAAGAAGGACTTGGATGTGCTACGACCTTGCCAAGATTACAGGTACTTGAATAATGGAACGATCAAGAACACCTACCCGCTGCCACTGGTAGGGGACCTGTTGGACAAACTAAGAGGGGCAAAATGGTTTACAAAACTGGACATCCGATGGGGATATCACAACATCAGAATCAAAGACAGAGATCAATGGAAGGCAGCCTTCAAGACAAATCGGGGGCTGTTCGAACCAACGGTGATGTTCTTTGGATTATGCAACTCACCGGCGACCTTCCAGGCAATGATGAACAAGATATTCCGCGACATGATCGGAGAAGGATGGCTCATCATCTACATGGATGACATCCTGATATTCTCTAAGGATCAGAATGAACACCAGGAAAGGACAAAAAGAGTACTGCAAAGACTGGCGGAAAACAACTTATACCTGAAACCGGAGAAGTGCAAGTTTGACGTCCACGAAGTGGAATTCTTGGGTCTAATCATCTGACCCAATGAAATTGCCATGGACGACATGAAACTGGCAGGTATACAGGATTGGCCTACCCTGACTAACGTAAAGGCAGTCAGATCCTTCCTAGGGTTTGGGAATTTCTACAGGAAATTCATCAGACATTTCATGGAGACAAGCAGACCGCTTAATGAACTAACAAAGAAAAACAAGATGTTGGACTGGACAACCGAATGCAAAAAAGCCTTTCAGACGCTGAAAAGGAAATTTGCAGAAGCACCGGTACTGCTGATGCCAGATCCAACAAGACCATTCACAATTGAATCAGACACCTCAAAACATGCAACAGGAGGAGTGCTGAGACAAAGTGACATGAATGGAGATTGGCACCCATGCGGATATATATTGCATGCACTGACACCAACGGAACGAAACTACGAAATCTATGACAGGGAACTACTCGCAATAGTACGATCACTAGAAACCTGGAGGCACTACCTGATGGGTTCAGATCACCCGGTAGTAATTCTCTCGGATCACAAGAACCTGACATATTTCCGAACGGCACAGAAACTAAACAGGAGACAGGCAAGATGGAGCTTATTCCTGTCAGAATTTGAATTACAGCTTGTTCACGTGCCCGGATCTCAAATGGTGCAAAGTGATGCTTTATCACAAAGGGCCGACCACATACTGGAAGAAGACAACGACAATGAAGATATCGCAATGTTACCAGAGACGGTATTCATGAAATTCATTGACACCGAACTACATGACCTCCTTGCAGGGAGCATCATGAAAGACGACCTGGTGAAGAGCGCGATTGAGGTGCTAAAGACCAAAGGAGCACCACCGATAAAGTTGGCGTTAGAAGACTGGAAGATCGAGGATGGCCTCCTATTCTTCCGAAATCGATGCTATGTCCCTGACAACGGGGACATATGAAAGAAGCTGGTACAGAAATACCACAAAGGGGTAACCAGCGGACACCCAGGACAATGGCAGACAACCGAAATGGTTAGAAGGGGCTACTGGTGGCCAGGAATGATGATGTACATCAAGAACTACATTGCTGGATGCGCTACATGCCAGCAGATGAAAGTGAACACCCACCCAACGACACCGCCCCTACAACCAATCAAATCCGAAGCGACAAGGCCATTTGCAATGGTGACAACTGATTTCATAACTGACCTACCGGAGTCCAATGGTTATGATGCGCTCATGGTCGTGGTAGACCATGGGCTTGTGAAGGGGGTAATTTTCATCCCTTGCAAGAAAACAATCGATGCACTGGGAGAAGCGACCCTCTATCTGGATTACGTCTACAAACAGTTCGGCCTTCCAGACAAGATAATATCGGACAGGGACCCCAGATTTGCCTCGCAGCTATTCCAAGAATTAGGAAGATTGCTCGGAATCAAGCTGGCAATGAGTATGGCATACCACCCCCAGACCAATGGAGAAACAGAACGGGTGAATCAGGAAGTAGAAGTCTACCTGCGGATCTTCTGCTCGAACAACCAAGAGACATGGAAGCACTTCCTTCCAACAGCAGAGTTCATGCACAACCAAAGGACGCACTCCACCCAGAAAAGCTCCCTGTTCTACCTGATGATGGGCTATGAACCAAAGGTGATCCCACTCCCATACCTGAAAACAAACATACCGGCTATAGAGAAACAAATAGTCGCATTGCAACGAGCCCGAGATGAAGCAAAGGCAACTCACGAGTTGGCCAGACAGCTGATGGCAGAAAGAACTACATGGCACTTCACGCCATTCAAAGAAGGAGACAGGGTGTGGCTAGGAGCAAAGAACCTCAAAATGACGCATGCGACAAAGAAACTCGCACCCAAAAGAGAAGGACCATTCTCCATCGAGAAGGTTCTAAGCCCCCTCTCCTACCAACTGAAGCTACCAAACCAATGGAAAATACACCCGGTATTCCACGCGGCACTCCTCACCCCATATAAAGAAACCGAGACGCATGGTCCAAACTTCCCAGAACCTCCGCTGGACCTAATAGAAGGTGAATCGGAGTACAAAGTGGAAGCGATCATCAGACATAAAAAGAAAGGAAGGACCATGCACTTCTTAGTGAAGTGGGTCAGATACCCGACCTCGGAGAACTCCTGGGAGCCCGAGGGAAACCTGAAACATGCCAAGAAAATCCTTGGAGCATATAAACAGCGACGACAGCTGTAGAACCCCCAGAACCATGATCAGAACCCACACCCTGACATGGCAGAGCAGACACCCGTCATACCCCCCAAACGACGTTTCAACAAACAATTCCTACGAGACCCATCAAACATCGACACCCTCCGCACCCACCTCGCCCACGACCCAGCCAGATATCATCTTGCAAGAATATGCTTCTACTATCAGAGCACTATTGACCAAATGAAGAGAAACCTAGAAGAAGCCATGAACGATGCTGATGACCTTGGTATCGAACAGGCTATCCAAGACATGACCAATGCACGGTCAGACAGAATGAGAGCGGTTGAAAGAAACCCTCATACCTCCACAGATCACCCCAGACGCCAATGAAACTCTCCCTCGCCCTACAACAGGCAGAAAAACAAAAAGACAACATGCACCACCTCTGGAAATGCCTCCCCTTCTACGAGCAACCAGACGAACACCTCCCTAGCAATCATTGACCTCACAATGCCAGAACCCGAACCTCGATCAACCCAACCACTGTGGTCCCCTCCCCACATGAGAAGCGCCAGATGCTTCATTTGCCACCAGATCAGACATTTCGGCCTCATCTGCCAGAAACACATCTGCAGGTACTGCAAACGACGAGGCCCCGGGCACTACAGCCCCGACTGCCCGACAAGGCAGCAGAAAGAACAGGAGGAGGAACTAAGACGACTGGACTTCCTCGAGGCGGGATACAATGACTTCAATGATGAAGCGATAGCGAATATGACTGGGGAACCCTATGGGGAGGTGTAGGAGGGTGGGGAGAATAGTTCGAAGTCGAAGTTGGTGACTTCGAAGATAGACGGGAGGCGATGTTATGATTTGTCTACAGGAACCCACAAGTATGGGCAGTTCATTTTTTCTTATTCGACTCGACTCTCTTCTGACGGAAGACACCTTGACGCATGGTGACTCCATGCACCCGAACCCACTCTCACACACACCGTGGTACGACACCCCCTCTACACGAGGTCTGTGACATCGGACCCTCACAATCGACATGCTGCGCTGCAGCACTCCATGGCATCAGATGCCTCATGCAAGGCATGAGGCCTGTCTTTCTATTGTTCTTTCTATTTATATTGGATAACGATCCTACAATCCGATTGGATGATAGACATCTTCAAACTGTATATAAGCTGTAGTAATACTGTCTGTATTCCTTAGCTTGACCTAATTCAACCAACAGTCTTAGACTCAACCAGAACACTTGACAACTAAGGAAGTCCCTTAGTTGTGATACACTCAAACTCGACAGTTTAGGAAGCCCCTAGCTGTGATAACCTGAACTTGACAGTTGGAAAGCCTCCAACTGTGATACATGAACCGACGGTCTACTCAGAAAGCCTCTGAGTACAGAAAGCCATGACAACTTGAGGAAGTACCCAAGTGAAGGCAGGAAGCCTGATACATTAGGAAAGTCTCCTAGTGTGATATGAAACAGTTGGAAAGCCTCCAACTATAACACATGAAGCCCAGGCTGAGTTAAAGACCTATAGTCTTAACATGATCACAGACTGATATTTTGATCTAAGCGCCGCATTTGGCATCACTGTGTTTTCTGATGGTTTGTAACCAGTCGGGAGTGGAGTGGGGGCAGTTTTGGCATTTGTCATCTTGAACCTCTTGAGCACTTTGGCGAGATATTCAGTTTAATTTAGTTTGACTTTGCTTGCAGTCTGGGTGATGCACATGCCTAAGAATTCTGTGACTTTTTCAGTACTACGGCACTCCCAATGCTTCAGACAAGCATTCTTCTTTTCATCCACAAGTTTCTTGTTCTTCCCCATGAACAAGCCATCATCAACATAGACCAGCACAATAACAATGCTGCCTGTCTTAGGATTCTTGTGTATAAAAATGCCAGCATTGGAGCTGGCATGCACAAACCCAATGGTGTGCATAAATGCCTCTAGCTCTTTCCACCATGCTAGTGAGGCCTGTTTAAGGCCATACAATGCTCAGCATAAGCACATTACTTTGCACTCTTTTCCCTTGAGTCTGAAACCCTCGGGTTGATCCATATAGATCTCCTCTTCTAGTTTGCCGTATAAAAATGCGGTTTTTACATCTAGACTGGTCATATACATGCCTTCTAGAGATGCAAGTGCAAACATGAGGTGTACGGTCTCGTAGCAGACTACTGGTGAGAAAATCTCATCAAAGTCAACACCTTTGACTTGTGAAAAGCCTTTGGCCATGAGTCTTCCATCCGATTTCATGGAGAAAACCCATCTATTTTTGATCATTTTTTGATCATGTGGAAGATCGACGATGTCATAGACTTGTCGCTTGCGAAGAGCCTCTAATTCTTCACGACAAGCCTGTTTCCACTCAAGTTGCTGCTGCCATGGTAGGCATGCAATATCGCGAAATTGGTTTGGAACTTGGCTTATTTTGCTTGATGGTGTGACTGCTTTTGACAACAGCCAGCAAATAAGTTTATCTCCACCTTCCTTGGTTATCTTTTGAATATAACCTGCTTCGTCCAGTTCCCCCATTGGGTGATCATGTTCTTGATTATTGGAATTGGGCACACTCTCATGGGGTGCTGAACTTGGTCCAGTAACTGGTTCTTGTTGTTGAGATTGTGGTTGTGTTCGGTTATGATCCAAATCTTGACCCACAGATTTCTTCCAATATTGATCATGTGCAATGTCTCTCTCTATGTCAGAGGGGAGTCGCTTCTCTCCATAGGTATTGCCAGGACGGTTTGGGATGTTCCTCTGCCTGCCTGATCGACGGGGCAATTGTTGCCATTCCTGTTGATCTTCACGTCTTGAACGAAAGTCCTCAGTGGTAACTGGAGGCGGCAGAGGAGGAGCGTCAGTTGCATCATCATGCGCCTTTTGCTCACTTGGTACATCATCATCATCATCTTCCGATGATGGAGGAAGGGGCGGATTTTGTGGCAGTATAGAATCATCACCATCCGTTCCAGATGAGTGGTCGTCATCTTCTGGTTCTGGATGTGGAAATTACCAAGGTCTGTCTTGGCAGGAGTTTTAGCTCCGGGACAGCATGGGAACATTGTTTCATCAAATATTGCCATAGCACCAATGAATATTGTGCCACTAAGTTGCATGAAACGGTATGCTTTAATGCCATCTTCTAATCCAAGGTACGTCATTAACTCTAATTGAGGTGATAATGTGGTTGGACATCTTTCCTTGGGTAGATAGACGTAAGCACCGCAACCGATGACCTTCAGATTGTTTAGATCTGGGCGGACCTTTGTCAGGTCCTCAAAAGGTGTCAGCCATTTCAGGCACCTTATTGGGGTTTGGTTGTATAGGTGTGTTGCATGTTCAATGCAAAATTCCCACCATGATTGTGGTAGACAAGCAGTAAATCACAGGGTTTGCGACTTTTCCATTATTGTCCTTATGGTGTGCTCTGTGTGCCCATTCTGTTGGTGAATGTGGGGTGCAGACATCTCTATTTTGATGCCAAAATCCTTGAGCATATTTTGTAGCTCACGATCTTTGAACTCCCCCCCTGGATCAACATGCCAGCACTTGATTGTAGCGCCATACTGGGTTAAAGCCATTGCCTGAAATTGTCTAATTGCTGCAGCAGCATCAGACTTCTTTCTAAGGCACTGGACCCAGATATGTGACATCTTGTCATCCAGAAATACAATAAAGTATTTATGTTTGTGGTACGATAGTACTGGGAGTTCCTTTAGATTGGAATGTATTAATTCAAAGGGTTTCTCTGCACGTGAATCTGATTTGGGAAAAGATTTTGATGTCATTTTCCCTTCAGCGCACCCTGGACATATAATTTTGTCTTTAGGAATAATTAAATTCCTCAGGAATTTGATGGTGCTATTAGGCATTTTCCCTAGTGCTTCTTTGGATGGGTGTCCAAGTCGCCTATGCCAAGTCAAGTAGTCAGTGACATAAATGGTCGCAACATTGACCTTTTTGGTGCTCATTATATGAGTCTGAGCCCAATAAATTGTGTCACTCCTCCTAAGAGGGACACAATGCATAATTGGGTTTCCTTTCTCGATAAATGAAATGTGTGTGGAGGAACCATGCACATCACTTCCATCTTGTAAGAAGATGCCCATTGACATTAATCGAGTATTAATGTTGGGTATGTAGTAGATGGGGTATAATCATGTTTCACGCATCTCTGACTTCCCGTGACATACTACCTGATGTTTAATGAAGACTGCTCCTTTTCCTACTATATGAGTAGTACCTGTGGCTGTTTGGACCAAGGTAGAGTCCTTTCTCAGTAAAGGCTCATAGGAAGCGAAATCTTTCATTTCACCAGTGAAGTGTTTTGATGCGCCTGAATCCATGATCCAGTCTGCACCTTTCTTACAATTTCCATTTGCACACATAACACATATATTAAGATCTAAATAATTCCATGATACATTTAATAGGGGTAAAATTTCACATGAAAAGTTCGCTGTTTTCATAGGAATATTAATCTTTGTGCTTGTGGCAGGGAAAAGGACTGACCTATCATCATACACTCCCGTTTCAAGGGGTTCATCGACGAGCATCTCATCGATGGCTTTCCATACTTCCTCATCAGAAACCAGAGGTTCCAATCCAAGGGAGACAATGTCGTCTTCTACCTCCATGATCCTTGGTTCTGGTTTGATCCTCCTCCTCTTACCTTCTCGCACTGTTAGGTGCTCTTCCAGTGGTCGCAGATTTTTTGCACTGTGTGGAAGATTCATTTGCTCGAGGGTGTCTCGAGCTTGCTGATATTCGGCGTAAACCAAATGAGAGGTAGAGGCCACGCCCATATATGCCTGTGCAGGCGGTCGGCGGTGAGGATCCCTTGTGGGACTGTGTTCGCGCTTTTTGATGCGCTGAATGAGTGGCATCAGCGGTATGATGGTGCCATTACCATTTATGGTGGTAAAGGCACTGGAGGCGAGGTGGGTATGTTTCTCTTTAGGCTTTTCCTCCTTAGTCTTTCTGTCCCCATGTCATCCACATTTTTGGGATGAATCTCCATTGTTGTTTTGCCCTTCTTTGGGCTGCCATTTGGGGTTTCCCCCTTTGTGTTTGACAGCAGAAGGTTTGTTGTCCTGAGGCTGGCCAGTGGGCTTTCCTACTGCCATGCGCCTTGAGGCTTCAGCGACAATGGAGTCCTTGACATGTTTAAATGTCAAGGCAGTAGTGGTTGTGTTAAGGACCGTGGTGGACAAAGAATTGTACTCGTGTGGCATCGCAGCAAGTAGGATCATCGCCTGAACTAGTTCGGGGATGGCAACATTGGCAGCCATGAGTCGCTCAAACTTGTCAGCCATCTTAGCAATCTCTGGCATGGGATTTGCAGCTGGAATTTTGATTGCTATTGCAGACCTAAAGTCTGCAAAGACTTGGGAGGGGCCATCAACACCATAATCAGTGCGAATGAGGTCCCACACCTCCTCAGCAGTGTCCTTGGTGTTGGCACACTGCCAAATGGAGGGGGCCAGGCAGAGCACTAGGCTACCAATTGCCTGGTCATTTTTGTTGCTCCAGGTCTAGAGCTTGGCAGTAGCATCCACTATGAGAGTAGCGTTCATCACTGTCAAAGGAGGCACTGGAGGCGGTTTGATTTCTGCCCCGCTAGTTATCTGCCAGAGGCCCTGAGACCTGAGCCACACCTTCATGGAGTCAGCCCATTGAATGTAATTTGAGCCATCAAAAGTTTGTACAAGTTTTTCAAGGGTTGAAGACATGATTCTTGTGGTGGCAGCTGTTTCAAGCGCTCAATCAGTCTTTTATCCAAGAAAACACATTTCACAATCTCAGGAAAAAACACTCCTTCAGAGTGGTTAACCCTAGTCAACCTAGGTTTTAAGTGCAGCTCATGAAGAGTGCAAGGTTATAATTTGGAGATGATGAAGTCAATGTCATTCACAGCCAATTAAGGCACGTTCATGATGTGCCCACCAGGGCCCATAACCTGTTGGAGCAGACTATATACGCTGCACAAGGAAGAGACAACATGTTCCTTACAACCTACCTGGGGTTTAGTTAGACTTACAGCTAGGGTTTAGCAGAGGTAAGGACACTGTATTCCTACTACGGTACAGGTTCTCCTTATATACATAATAATAAGGATGTCACATGACTCAGGAATGTGTTTACCACATGTATGCACAGTAAGTGCAGTAACATGTGTATGCTGCATGTATTGCCTCATGTAGGCAGCATGTATCTCAGGAGTTTAATTTCAACAAGAACCCAGATAGAGGTTCTTCCCAACTTTTCTATGACAGACTATGCTTCTCAAGGTAAAACTAGGCCTTATAATGTAGTAAACTTTGATGACAATTGTTCTCATCAGTCTTACTACACAGCATTGTCACACAGTGCAACTGCAGCTGGTACACTAATAACACAGTCATTTCATCTTCAAAAAATTACAGGTGGTGCTTCTGGTGCCTTAAGACAAGAATTCAGAGAGCTAGAGTTGCTTGATGAAATTACTGACTTGAGATATAATGGAAAATCGCACGGAAGTGTGGTTGGTGAACAAAGAAATATGCTAATCATGGCTTTTAGAAAATGGAAAGGAATGCATCATGTACCATCAACTGTACACAAAGCAATTAGGTGGAATTCCAGAGATCCTTTATTAGAACCTGAAATAGAAGATGTCAGATGGAAAATTGTAGAAAAACAGAAGAAGAATGCTGCAGCTACTCCTGCAAAAGCTAATCCCCCTTCTGCTTCAAGTAAATCCTTAAAAAGAAAAATCAGTATGATAACTGATATTTCCACAACTGAAAATCTAAAGAAAAAAGCAAAAAGCATTCACAGCACAGCTCACATGCCATCTGGTAGTACAACATTTCAGATTCCACCTCCTTCTGGTTTAATATGGAGTAATAACAGCTGTGCATATGATGCTGTATTTTCTATACTATATTCACTCTGGAGAAATAATCCAACCACTGGAAACAATTCTTTTATCACATGAACTGTGACTTGCTAGAAGAGATCTGTAATGGATTTAATAATCACTCTTATAATCAAACTTCATTAGAATCTGTTTGAGACACATTTAGAATGGCTTTAGATGATTTGCAATTAGCTGGCTTATGCTGGGGCAGATATACATCTGTGGTCAGGCTCTTGGAGTACATGTTTAAAGCACCTACAGAGATGGTGTCTTCCCAGCTTACCTGTAGTGAGGGACATCCCATTATCCATAACCAATGCCACTCTAATACAAGGGTGCTCGGGAACCTGAATGCTGGATGTGGACCTGGTTAGTTAGTCCAGCCCCAGGCTGCGAGGAAAATAATTGGAACCCCAAACTTTGGGCAAAATTTGATATCTGGAGCTTGTTTTAGACAAGGGGGTGGCAAATTGGGCAATCACGGACATGGTTGATGGCTCAAGTAGGTTCCCCTCCCCAAGTAAGGAGATTGTTGGTGTGTGTGATGATGAGTGGCAAAGTGGCATCAAAGTGGCATCCATTACGTGACATGTGTCTCTCCTGCTCTCAACACGTGTTTTTATCTCTGAGTGACCCATTGATGATACTCAACCCAGAAACCCCAACAAAACCCACAAAAAGGCTTCAGATGGTATAACACAAGTCAGAGGAAGGATGCGAGGCCCTCTAGACATCACCTGTCAGATCAACCATCAAATAGCCATAAAAGGACTGCTTGTCGAAGCAGTTCAAAGCTAAAAGAATGTGTTTCAAGATGTCGCAATGATTTTCGAGATGTTGCAATATTTTTCGAAGAAGTTTCGAGGAATTTCAAGTGCACAAATATGTTTGGATGCAAGATTGGGGGACTAGACAAGTAGTAGAAGCAAAGCAAAGGCAAATCAAGGGAAATGAGAGTGAAAATAGTGTAATGCAAGGAATTTCAAGGAATTTTGAGGAAGTTTAGCATAAAACACCAAACTTCAGACTGAATAAGACTAAACTGAACTCTCAAATCACTGTGATCTGGGAGGAAGATGACGACTTTGTTTTTTTCTTTGTATCTAGTACATCTTTTTATGTAAAATAACAAAAGTACCTAAAAAGGCTAGAGAACATGAGGCAAACATGTGGAAAACTCGAGGCCAAAGACAATATAAATATATCAGAACAATAAAGCGAGCCTAGAAGGGTGAATATAACACATGATGAAGAAATAATAAGCAAGAATAGCTAAAAGCAGACTGTCCTTGTTATAAATTGAATAAAAGTGCTTCGAGCAGATTGTATGCGTGCACATGGGGTCGAAATGTGTTTGATATACTCAATATAGTGTCCCATGTGTCCAGCATGCATCCAAAGATTGTTCGAATAGGAAATACTGTGTCCAACGATGTTTTTCGAGGTTCAATGTTTTTCAAAGATTTTCGAAGATTCTTCGGACTTCATTCATGGCCCGATATCGGAGCGATATTGTTCGACAATGGTAGGGGATACATCTGGCATGTGTGCAATGACAATTCGGATAGCGATATAGTGTCCAATGTCAATTTTTGATGTTCAATGATTTTCGAAGTTGGTTGAGGAAATATCGGACTTGTTCGAAGGCTGATAGCGCTGCAATATTGCTCAATACTGGTTTGGAACTCATCGACAATGTTCCAAGTGTATATCCTGAGCTGTACAAAGGTCGGGGGAATTGTATTATGGTGGCTGAAGGCATACAAAGAATTTTGAGGTGTCGCGAAGAATTTTGAAGTGTTGCAAAGGATTTCAAAGCATTCTCATGACTTTGTAGAGGTTTGTAGAGCTTTGGAGGGGTTTGTATGGGTTCTTAGAGCTTCTATGACTATCGTAGATGTGTTTTCCGAGCTTGAACGACAAGGTGGACCTATCATCCTCCCCCTGACTAAAATACTGACCGTGCTGGTCAGTCAATCAAACTGCAAAGGTAAATCAATGTGAAATCGAGTGTCAAAGCTGAAATAAAAGCCGTTGAGGCTAATCAAAGACTGTCGAGCATGGTGAAGATGAGTTCAATAAATAGAATGAAGTCGAAATGAAAAAGATGAGTAAGGAAATAGGCAAATTTGATCAATGTCGACAATGCTACCCATGATCACAATAATCGGGTCGAGGAACTAGTTGAATATAGTTCGCACAAAAGATCAAGGGATCAAATAGGAGGTCGATGAAACTGTGGTTGACAATGGATGTAATAAACATTTTGGGGATGATGACAAGGGTTGCAAGCTGAGGACTATGGATATATGATGGATAGGGAACTTCGAGCGCTATATTGGACTTCGAGGGCAAAGGTGAACATGAAACTGGTTGCAAAATATATGAGGGCGAATGCGATAGGAGTGGTGAATGTGAAATTGAGGTCAAAGTGGGTGATGACAAGGACAAATATGATGAGAATATTGGAGGTGAGATTGAGCTAGATTGCAGAGGCAAAAATGGTGTCGGAGGGCAAGTCAAAGTCGAAAATGGTAATTTGAAAATTTCACATTCTTTGGACGATGTCAAAACTGTCAAAGGTGATTAAACTGCAACTATCAGAGTGGACTGGGTTGAAACTATCGAAGGCAAAGATGATGAAACTCATGTGGACATGTGCGATGAAGCTGGAACTATGCGATGAAGACTGCAAGGTGCAACATGACAATTTCAAAGTGCAAAAATCTCTAAGCTCTTTTTTGAGAGCTAGTTCCCATTTGAGCGATGCAATGAGCTTCTACATTGTCATAAATGTGCATGCTGTGATGCATAACATCAAACATTTGGTTCGATGTGGTTGAAGGTGTGATATCAGTGATGAACGAGGTCGGAACAGAAATTTTGGATGCTATTCTGGTCAGATGTGAAGCTGCAACAACCGATTCAAAGTTTGATGCAAAATGTTTGAAAATGTGTCACATATCTTTGGAGTTGATCGATGTGTTAGACTGCAATGAATTTGAGGTCGAGATCGATGGCTGGGGAATGGAATACGAGTTCAAGGATGCTATAACAAATTTCACAGCATCATGGATGTCGTTCAGAGCGTATGGGTCATTGGGATAATGGTCTGGGAACTTAACTTCGAGATGATGCACAATTTGAGTCCATATATCCGTTTGAAACCCTCAAACAAAAGCTCGACTTTGTTTGGCTTCCAAAATTCTGTGTTTTGAGAGAAGAAAATTTGTAATGTTGTAGAATGACCTATAATAAACTCCTAGATCATTCGAGTCAAAGATACCAATGCGAAGCTGTTTGCGAACAAGAGTATCCATGTCCAAAATGCTGCATTTGTGTTTGTCTTCTGATCCAGGATAGAACTTGTGTACTGCGATGCAAAATGCATTAAACAAGGTTCTGGGCTGGTACTCTGGAAGCGATTCCCAGAGTTTGCAAGAATTGATGTTGATGTATCTGCAAGTGTGCTTCTTCTTTAGGTCATGATCTGTAATACCACAAGTCGGAAAGAGAAATTCAAGCTCTTCAAAATATTTTCGGAGTTCTCTAGGCTGTTTCAGATCGAATGTTGGAGATGTTGAATGACCACGAGCTGGCATAAAGGACATTGACATGTTCGAAGTAGATCTTGGGGGCTGCAAAGTCAAAATTCATGTGATATTGGGTTTCATATGTTTTGAAGTTGAAGATGGTAGCGAAATAGTAAATGCCAAGGGAGAAAGGGTGTGAAATGATATTATCGATGATTGAGATACTGTATCAAGACCTCCTGGTTGTTCAGGAGGGTCAGAGGTGCTAGGAGTTCAATGTAAAATTGAAATTGTCAAGCTTCCTTCAGCCAAAGGCTGAATAAATTGGTGGTGGAAAGCTGGGGAGGTCCAATGATGAATGGATTAGAAAGCCCTCATGGTGGGCTCCAAAATGATGATACTCAACCCAGAAACCCAAACAAAACCCACAAAAAGGCTTCAGATGGTATAACACAAGTCAGAGGAAGGATGCAAGGCCCTCTAGACATCACCTGTCAGATCAACCATCAAATAGCCATAAAGGACTGCTTGTCAAAGCAGTTTGAACCTAAAAGAATGTGTTTCAAGATGTCGCAATGATTTTCAAGATGTCGCGATATTTTTTGAATAAGTTTCGAGGAATTTTGACTGCGCAAATATGTTCAGATGCAATGTGTGCAATGACAATTTAGATAGCAATATAGTGTCCGATGTTGATTTTTGATGTTCAATGATTTTCGAAGTTGGTTGAGGAAATATCGGACTTGTTCAAAGGCTGATAGCGCTGCAATATTGCTCGATACTGGTTTGGAACTCATCGACAATGTTCCATGTGTATATCCTGAGCTGTAAGAAGGTCAGGGGAATTGTATTATGGCAGCCAAAGGCATACAAAGAATTTTGAGGTGTCGCAAAGAATTTCAAAGTGTTGCAAAGGATTTGGAAGCATTCTCATGACTTTGTAGAGCTTTTTAGAGGTTCGGATGGGTTTATAGAGCTTTGGAGGGGTTCATATGGGTTCATAGAGCTTTGACAACGATCGTAGATGTGTTTTCCAAGCTTGAATGACAAGGTGGACCTATCAGCATCTACCTGACATTTTGCTAATATCATGGAGGATTGATACTGTACATAATGTATCAAAGCCTTCTTCTCATGCTTCTGTTCATATATCTTCATTTTCATCAAATAATGCAACTATACCAATCCTGATGCTGAACTGTCTGGCCTACCTCTCAAGAAGCTTGACCCTTCAAATGGAAACCACCTAGTCCTATGTACTATTTGTCATGAATATGTAAATCATGGAAAGGATAGAATTGGCACCAATACCCTTAATAAACATGCAGGGACACAGAAATGCAAGTTGGGGCTTGCAGGTGCAAAACAACACCAATCTCGAGCTCACTCACTTTACCCATCAGAAGTCAAATTAGACTGAATACTCACAGATCCCAGCCACTTTCAACCCCAGCCTTTAGCTGAGCCCTTGCAATGCACAGGTGGGTTTCATTGGGATTTGGAATCACCATATGTGACCTACCCATTTGCCATCCACAATCCTGGATCATGTTTCATGCCAGGCTATGACCTCATCTTTGTTGAACACCTTAACTCAACCATTCATGTTTGCTCTCCTCACTGCACTGGAATGTCTCCCAGCAAGTCTGATCCGTGTCTCACATGTCAGAACACGAGTGCACTTGTTGCAGCTGTCAAAGAATGCACTATGAAACCTGTGGTGAGGCTCAATCATAACACAATGAGCAATGACCAGCTTAGAGAGAAGCTGAAACTTATGGAGCAGAATTTAAAGGATCTAACACTCAAGGTTCTTGTTCACACATGGCAAATGTGCCTTAGAGTGTTATCTGACTTTCTTCGCATAGCATCTTAAGGATTCCAAAGCACTCGCTCCACTTCATGGCCACAAAGTAACCTGGGATGAACTTCTTGAGCTTGTCAGCACCCATGACATTCCAGCATTACATCGTATCTTCAAGAATTCAAAGTGCTGAAACTGGAGCATGGAGCAGCTGCTTGAGAGGGTGAAGATGGCTCTTGTGGGTGAATACCATGCTTGAAACTACTCCAACAAAATGGATTTGCAAGGCTTGTGATCTGGGGGTCCAGTGTGGGCAAAGTGCCCACTGATGATACTCGACCAGGAAACCCAAACAAAACCCACAATAAGGGCTCAAATGGTATAACACTAGTTAGAGGAAGGTTGCAAGGTACTAAATATCACCACTGTAAACCAAGGGTATGAAAACAACTCTAGAGGGTGTGCGATGAAGTCTGATGAGGTTCGAAAGTATTCGAAGTGTTGTTCAAGAGAAATTCAATAACAATCAAAAGTGTATAAAGCACTGTGATAGCGTTCGAGGGAATTTTAGTGAAGTTTGCAAGTGTGCGAAGAGTGTAACAATGTTTGAAGAAGTTTGAAGAGGTGCAATGATGTTCGAAGAAGTTTGAAGGCCTTTATAGAAGATGAAGACGCTTTCAACAGTGACTGAAGATAGACTATAAAGATGTAGAAAGGTGTTGAGAGAAAATAGACGATATGCGATGGTTTTGAGAAGCTAGTATGAAGAGTTCCAGGAAATTGGGCATAAAACACTGAATTTCGAGACTAAGTTGAGACACTTGGACTCAAGAGAATGGCTCTTAAATCAGACAATTGGTGTGAGAGAACAATGTTTTTTTTTTCCAAGTAGCTAGTACAAGGCTATATATGTTTGGGAGAAGTGATACTAAAAAGGGAAATAAAACATGAGGAATACATGAGGCAAGATATAAAACAATAGAGAATCTTTGCAAATCATAGAATAAATGAAAGAAGATAAGAAGGGAATAGTCTAGAGGCATGATTTATCACTGGTACCTGTCCCCATTGATCCAATATATCATCAAGATGTCAAAGTGCCACAATTGTGTCCTAAAATCCCATTGTTGTGTCTCCTCATGTCTGGTGGTGCTCAATATGCGATGCACTAACTCTTACAAGGTGTGCTGTGTGTATCCGAAGGGCAGTGCGATAGGTGTACAGCAGCCGAAGGTGTTCAAAGTGCTGCGACATCGTTTGAAATTGTTTGAAGTCAGTCAAAGTTGATCAAAGTCATTTTGGAGTGGTCTCGTGGGGTTCATAAGGGCTGGGAGCATGCGTGTTGATGTGTCGATGCCTCTGGAGATGTTCCCAGAGCTTAGAGCACACAGTGGACCTATCACCATGGAAGTGACATCATATTACCATTGTGCCTGATTATGTAGTTAGTTAGTGCAGAGAAACTGGCCTTAACAAAAAAATTGACCCTGTATATTCTTTTTCAATTCCCAAGCACCCTTGCTCTAATAGTCTATTTATTCATTTGTGTTGTCTGCTGGCACAAATCCTTATGTATCAACAACAGACTGGATTCAGAATTACAAAGAGGATCCATGCCTCTTGTGTGAAGAATGCAGTCAGTGCCTGCAGTGCTCCTCAAGCACTCCTACTCATTTTCAAGAATTCCAGATCTAATTGTATTTGAGTTTGAAGGCAAGAGTATATGTATATATCCAGAGGTAACAATTACCTGTAGAAATAATCAATCTTCTACTATGAAACTACAGGGTGTTATATACTATGGAGAATTGCATTACACTTCATGCATCATGATTAATGAACAGATATGGTTTCATGATGGCATTCAACTGGTACCAACATGGAATATGATGGACAATTACTACCCACTACAGATCTACTATGTTGCAAAGGAAAACAGGCAAACATTGCAATTTATGCCTAAGCAGCCTAACAGTATACAGTATGAGTCATGAACCTCTCATCCTTTACAAACTTCAAAATTGCTGTCTTGCTTCATTTTATACCACAAGGTCCACAACTGTATATATTATCTTCCATATGGCCTTGCATCTAAAGAAAACAATTGCAGACTAAAGAAAAAAAAGTTCATGAAATGAGGACTCGTTCATGCCAGGCGTAGCTGTTTACGTATACTTGACCTTCAATGAGTAAACGTAAACTAAACAGTTGGAGCCTTAGACTCAGCCTTTAAATTGTCAAATCAGGAAATCAGATACACACACCTATTGGCAAATAACCGTAGCAGTGCAAGCCAATTCTCCAGCATCCGAGATCATATCAGAGTCGCATAGCTGATTTCCCGCATTCCATACATAGCAGAGGACAACCATAACACCATTGTGGTTCAGTCCTCCAATTTCACACCCATCGTTGCCGCCATTGTCGTTGATATTGTCCATGGGGTGGATGCAGTTGAAATTGTACCTGCCCAGGTTCAGGTTACCGCTGACATCCCATACCTGCCAAGGACCATTGCAGATATCACTGAGGGTGGTGCTGGAGCTGGACCTGGAGATGTAGGCAACTTCACGAGGGTTTCCAACAAAGAGGTCAGTATACTGAGGAGGGCATTGGAAAGAGAGAAATCAAAATTAGGCAAGGGTCGGTTGAACAAGAGATAAAGCGAACCTGGCGAATGTTCCAGCCAGTGTTACCAGAGGACTGGTGCCCAACAACCCAAGCCGTAGCATGAATGGTGGTGGTGTACAAAGCAAATGTGCCAATGAGAGATGTAAGGAGCTGCATGATGATGTGTTTGAAAGTCGATTGGGTAGAGTAGTGCAGTGAGTAGGATCGATGATGATCCTACAGGTAGTGGCCTTCCAGCTGAGCTTTTATACCTAGGATGATAGGCAGAAAGTACCAATCCAGAATATGGGCAATCAAGTTGAATTCAAAACATCAAGTCATGACCTCCAGAGAATGTGATGCATTGATGTGTCATGTACTATGTCTGAGTTATGCTGCATGATGCATGATCTTGACCATAACCATTTGGTAACATGATCATGATACCAGACGCACCTCATACATTAGCATCCTTCAGTACTTGCTTGATCGACTTCAAGGTGTTCCTGAATAGATCCATATTAAGCTTTGCACACAGGGCAGACAGGATGTGAGCCCAAGCACATAGGTAAGCTACACTGTACCGAATAATATGGTCTATCAAACACATACAGTGTACCAAATGATATGGGTTCGGTGGATGCTGTCGAACGCTCTCATAGTATGTATAACATGTACTAGTATCAAATGAATACACTTTTACAATTCTTGCTTGTGATACACTATGAAGAATGTTAATAATATACAGATCAGAGATAGCATACATGGTACTTGGCAACGGCATTGGCATTGGCATTGGCATTGGCATTGGCATTGGCATAGAGGTACGGCATCAGCATCAGGCACCACTTTGCCATAACAGTATGACCTAGCTGCATGTACTATAGTGAATTACAATGCTTGGTATAGATGTGCATAGGAGACTGTATGGCCTAGCTATGGGCAATGATGCAATAATTCATTCTATGTAGTGCAGACCTACCAAACGGGTATTTTACAATTCTTGCTTGTACCTATGAGATAGCGTTGGACACGGTATTCAGCATCGGCATCGGCATCGGCATAGATGTGCGGTAAGAATCTAATACCATTGATGAAATAGTCACAGCCATCGGCATCGGCATCAGCAGACACGTCGGCACAGAAATCAACATCAACGTCAACATTGGCAGCAGCAGACAGACACTTTGGGGTGGAAATCTATATATCAAGAGCATCAGCAATGGGCATTAGCAAACCAGATGCACAATGGGCGCAGGCAGTATGAATGAATGAAAAAAATCAACAAAACAGCAGGGTTCATCCTAGCTAAAATAACAATTTTGGTACTAGCTAATTGTGAGAACCAGCAGGATCGGCCATGTTGTTGTCATGGGACAATGATCTCATTTGAATGTCTGAAAACCTGCGTTTGAATGATTTCAGATTATATTCCATCCTTTCCTTCAAGGTCGCATATGTCTTCAATGTGACATCTTGCTGTTCCAGCTTCTCAACCTCAGCCATGTAGAGACGATGACTGGCATCCTTGTATGAGGTGCCAAGGTTGTTTTGCAGGGCTTTCACTTTGGCATGGCAGCTCAACAGCTCCCTGTCTGTCAATTTCTGCAACAGGATGAACTAACAGTCATACAAATGAGAACAAGGCACTTACTGGATCAGCAGGTAGCATTCGCTGGTTGTGGGCCAATGCATAGTAGTACAGTTTATCAGTCATGTTTCCAGACTGCAAAGTCATCAGTGAGAGGATAGACGAGGCAAACAAGACATGGCATCAGCCAAGAAATGGCATTGGCCAAGACACAGCATCGGCCAAGACACAGCATTGGCCGAGACACAGCATCGGCTAAGACACGGCATCGGCCAACAGGATGACATTGGCCCAAGGATGGCATCAGGCCAAGATGGCTATGCCAGCAGCAATGAGACTGAAAAGAAGGAAATCTTACCTCCCATGTGCCATATGTACATTGAATTCAACCTTCTTGCAATAGGCCTCCATTGCCTGGTGGGTAGCTGGAATCATAAAATGGGGCACTAGATAGTGCTGCCCATTGGCACCTCAGATAATGACATATTCATCAGGAATATAAGTGTCAGTTTGCTGATTGCTCATGGTATAGATAACACAGATGATAACAAGTGATACTGTTTAATCAGGACATTATTTGTTTGTATATATTGTATATTGATCAGCAACACATGATTGTTGATTTTCAGTGTTTCACTCTTTTTCATCTCAACATCGACCCCGCTGCCGCAGCCAACTCATCAACCATGAATGTTACACACCAACAAATGCTTGGCCAGATCGGCGAGATCGAGCAATCCATCCACAATGGCCTTTGGGACCAAAGTATCAAGGCCGTGATGAAGGAAAGAAAATCGGCCCTTGTGAGTGGATTGGCATGCTATCAGATCAACAATGCACTTACCAATTGTAGAAAATGTTATTTGCCTGGCAAAGAGAGGTTCTCACAGAGGATGTGCAGGCCATCTTCCGGGCCGATGCCTTTTTGTGGGGATTTGTGGTAGCATGGTCAAAGTCAGACAGGACAGGGGACCAGAAGTTTATTGAAGGTCAACTGAGGGCAATGAAGACCTTCAATGAGAAAAAGGGCATAACAGGTCTTGTGTCCACATCAGCTGGACCAACGGCAGCAGCAACAGCAGTTGGAATGGCAAGGGCAGGTGGAATGGCCACAGCAGTGGGAATGGCCATGGCAGTGGGAAAGGGAACAGCAGAGGGAAAGGGAATGGCAGTGGGAAAGGGAATGGCAGCAGGAATGGGAACAGCAGCGGGAATGGGAATGGCAGCAGGAATGGGAATGGCAGCAGGAATGGGAATGGCAGCAGGAACAGCACTGGCACTGGCACCAGCCAAGAAAGTGGGGACGGCAGCGGCAAAGACAGGGATGGCAGTGGCAGGGAAAGGAAGAGTGGCAGTGGCAGTGGCAGCAGCAACACCGACACCAACAAGGATAGAAGTGGCACCAGCACTGGCCAAGATGCGGGCCCAACCAGAAGCATCAGGATCCAGACTTCCAGCCCCAGCCCAGCGACCAATGCTGCCAGCAATCACAGTGAGACCCAGGCCATGAGAGGTGCAGAGTAGCAGGGGATTGGAGGAGGATTTTGATGAGGAGATGGAGAGTGATGCCAGTGCCAATCCCAGGATGGAGTGGAAGCAGCACAATGCAGCAAGGGCAGCACGAGGAGCACCCCAGTGAGGGAGTTTGCAAACAATGCCATGTGCACAATGTGTCAGGCTTAGGCATGAGTGTTGGGAGCAGGTGAATGGGAAAATGGCCTGCTACTTCTGTGGGAAAGGGAAAATTTGGTGTGATCCAGAGGATGTGGATCGAGTGCCGAG
The DNA here is from genome assembly GCA_026075535.2 of Tricholoma matsutake. Taxonomy (NCBI): domain Eukaryota; kingdom Fungi; phylum Basidiomycota; class Agaricomycetes; order Agaricales; family Tricholomataceae; genus Tricholoma; species Tricholoma matsutake. The sequence goes on from AP026544.2 coordinate 128,255, forward strand.
AACCAAGAAAGCAAAAGGATCGGCAAGAAGAAAAGCAAAGAAGGCGCAATTTTCCAGTGAAGACAGTGGAGAGGAATCGTCTAGGCAGTTCACTGCAAGCCAAAAAGGAAAATCCAAGGGTTAGTTCTTCCATATCATGACACATAAAACCACTAACACGTATACCCATAGCTGTGGAAGAGGATATCGACATGGCCGATCCTGAGCCCGAGCCGACTGCCCTCCCTGCCCTGACTCCCTACCCCTCTGCCGGTGACTACGCCAGCTTCACTGGACGTCTATACCAACTGGAGGAAGACATTTACAAGCATGCACAGTGGAATGAAGAGTCATTCATAGAGTCCCAACTGCACATACAAGAACTCTGGGAGATGGTCAACTTGCTTCAAAACAGGTTGAATGACATTGAAGGATACTTTGGGTTGCAGGAGGGTGCACAGCCCATTACGTTGTACAATGGTTACATGTCTGGGCAGGTGGTTTGCCTTGAGAGGACTCCAAGCAGGAGGGCAGAGGCAGATTGGGAAGAAATGACAGATGCCAAGGAAGGCGATGCTGCTCCTGCTCCTGCTCCTGTTCCTGCTCCTAGTCCCAGTCCTGCTCCTGCTCCTGCTCCTGCCCCTGCCCCTGCCCCTGCTCCTGCTCCTGCTCCTGCTCCTGCTCCTGCTCCCACTCCTGCTCCCACTCCCCCTGCCACTCCTGCTGCTGCCCCAACTCCTGCTCCCACTCCCATTGCTGCTCCCGTTGCCACTGCCAGCAACAAAGATGAACAGATGGCAGAACTGGTTGTCGAGGGTAACAATGAGCCTGAGCATGGTGAGGAGGGACTGGCTGTGCTGGAAGAGATGGCAGGGGAAGCATCCTTAGCTGGCGCCCCCCCCCCCCCCCCCCCCCCCATCCAAATTATTCTGGCCACACCACAGGATTCCCAAGAAATGGTACAGCCCACAACATCAATGGCCCCACCACTCCCTCTCCTCTTCCCCCCAATGTCGCTCGCCAAGCCCAAGCCTGCCCCTCCGGCATCGGCACTTACCCCACCGGCATCAGCAGTCGATGTAATCACCTCACCCTGTCCCTCCCCTCCCCCTGCACAGCTGCACTGATCCCCACGTGGGCTGACCCCTGGTCCATCTGGACTATGTTCCAGAAGTACCACCCCTCAGCCAAACCCAAGGAAGAGAGTAGGAAAATCTGAGGACAGAGGGGAGATGAAGCGAGGCAGAAAAGAATAGATGTGATTCGGCATGTAAATAAAAGTTGGACTATCTTTTTTTTTCACATTACATAGTGTTTTATTTGTAAATCTATGCAGCAAATTTCACTTTTTTAATTCTCTGTCTCCTCCCAACAGCCTGGGTTGAAATGGCTTCCTGCTGTGCAAGGTCATCGGCTGTCCTTCAGATAGGTCATGCTCATGCAGAGGATAGATTTGCTGCCGATCCTGATGTTTGTGTTGCCAATTGTACTTTTGCCATTGCCAATGTTGGTGTTGCCGTTGCCAATCCTAGTGGTGCCTTTGCCAATCCTAGTGGTGCTGTTGCCAATATTGGTGCTGCCATTGCCAATTGTACTGTTGCCATTGCCGATATTGGTGTTGCTGTTGCCAATCCTAGTGGTGCCGTTGCTGATATTGGTGTTGCTGTTCCCAATCTTATAGTTGCCATTGCCAATATTGGTGCTGCTGTTGCTGATTGTACTGTTGCCATTGCTGATATTGGTGTTGCCATTGCTGATCCTAGTGGTGCCATTGCCGATATTGGTGTTGCCTTTGCCGCTGCCACTGTTGCCATTCCCGATCCCACTAACGCTGCTAAAGCCCTTGCCCTTGCAATAGGATGCTCTGTCTGATTTTCCCCTAAAAGTGGTCGAGGCTTAGGGTGTTGTGAGCTCTCTTGAGGTATATCCAACAGAAATGGATCAATTTGGCATGGGGGATCATTTACAATGGCATTTCCAGCTGATCCAGGTGTGATGTATCTCATGTAAATGTGTCGAGGAATGAGATATTCTGGTTCACCGTCACTAGGACCATTAATTGGCTGTGGTTGAGTGACACCAACCATGCAGAGGCTGTCCATTGTCATTTGATCCACTTGGACATATTGTGATTCAGTTGTATCAGAATTTTGGGTCTGTCCTGCTGTTGATATTCGGTGAGCTTCCTTGCGCTTGGGTTTGCCTTTGACAACTTTTCTGCCTCTTGATGCAGCAGGCAGTTCAGCAGTGGCAATGGCCTCCAGTTCAGTGCTGGGTTGATCGGCATCAGCATCATCATTTCTTTGGCCCCTGCAGTTTGCAGACAGCAGTTTGGCATTGGCATTGGCATTGGCAATGGCCCCGAGCTCAGTTCCACTCTGAGGATCGGGATCGTCATTTCTTTGTGGAAATGTGTCAGGAGGGTGAAGGGTTATTCAAATCATTTGGATAGTGTGCAGGAGCCACACTCCCATCCATGGCTTTGATCACTTTGAACCGGAACACTCTTTCAGGGCCCTGCACTATTTGTTGCTGCAGAACATGGTCAAAGAAGTCTTCCATGATACTCTTGTGCATGTTCCATGGGTCTCTGATTCTGAACCTAGCTGGGAGATATTCTGGACTGACAAATGATGATGTCCAATCTGCAATTGCTTTGAATGGGGTATGGCGACTATGACCATTGTTTGCTAGTTCTGCAGGAGATGAGTAACGGTTTGTGGAATAGGAAGTCAACATACTGTAATGCTGGCCAACATACAACATAAACCATTCTTCCAGCTCTTTTTTCTTGAATTGTGATCCTTTCCATGATGTGGGAAGGATCGGGAAGCCATCGTTAGTCATTGTTAATTGGGTTAGTGTTGCATTATGTTGCATTGCTGACCTTGAAGCAAGGTGTGATAGGCATAAAAACTTGATATAACTCATAAAGTTTTGCTTCAGTTCAGTTACTTGATCATGATACGTGTCCAGAAACAATCATGCAGGGGTGGCTATCAGAGAGGCAACATTTTCATGACTGGAGTTGGCATTGGCATTGGCATTGCATTGGCAGTAAATGATTTGGGGACTCACACGTCAACAACCATCAAACCATTAGGTGCAGTATAGGCTGTAAATGTCACAGACAACACCCCCATTTCCAGCCACTGTTGTCGTGCATTCTCCACCACACATTTAAGGAGGTATTTGTCTGCTAGACTGTGAAATGTTCATTATGTCCAGCAATGGCAACGGCAATGGCATCGGCTTCAACTTACACTCGCTTTGTCTGCTCAGGATATCCTTCCTGCATCATTTTCTCCTGTTTGACTTCAAGGATGGCTTTCTCCTCTGCATTCATGGTGTCAAAAACATGCTTGATAGCTGGCAGTCACACTTGGAACCATCCTGGTGTACTTGTGGTGGTGTCCTCAACACGTAACAGGTTTGCGATCTGTTGGAAAACTTGGTCCCGGTACAAGCTCCAAATGACTTCCAACCACTTTACTTTGAAGTGGTTTGATTTCTGTGAGAGGCCTTTGGTCATTTGCCAGTTGTTGGAAAGCCAGGTTGTGAGTTCCTGGCGATGTGATCAATAATACAACCTTCACATGCTTGTGAGTTTACCTTGGCACAAATGCGACTCTCCTCCTCATCCACAGGGGCCCTGTCAATTGATGCCCAGTAGTTGAATATTGCTGGGAGGATGTTGCACTTGAGAATTTGCAATCAGCCAGCTTTCAATTCCTGTGATCGGAATGCAACTTTATAAGGCTCAATGATCTTCCGCTCTTCAACCATATATCTGCTTCCCTTCCGGTACTGTCTCAACCTCGGGTTCTCTGATGGCTCAGGTGGCATTGGGGGGGACTGATGTGAAGGAAAGAATCATTCTTGTCATTGACATGAAACATATCATCGACATGAGGATCACACAAGGATCACACAAGGATCACACAAAGTCGATAGTACAATACCCTCATCAATAATTGGGTGTCATTGTGACTCAGCCCAAATCATCATGAGCCTAACAAGAGTTCCTTACAAGCAAAAGAGAAGATCAAAGAAGAATGCCCCCCTGCATGAGGACAATGACAATGCAGTCGATACTGTTACACATGTAGAAGTTGAGGTCAACATGAAACATGGACCAAAAACAAAGTGCATCAAGGTCCCCCTGACTGCAGTGGAAGAACCAGGTCAATCAAATTCTGTTATACAGGATAATTCCAATGTTGCTCCAGAATGGGACATGCAAGAACCTCAGGTGGCCGCTGAGCCGACTTGGCCACACATTGGCATGGTTAGTTTCTGACACTGATTGCTTATGGAGCAAGGCTCATAGACAAATAATAGAGACAGCAAGACTATGTACTGGAGTTTGTGGGATGAGTAGATGAATTGCTGCAAGCATCCCTCACTCGGCAGGCATGGTCGGTTGAGAAACAAGTTTGCAACCACTGTCCATTCAATAAATGGGCAATTTGGCGATGTGTTGATTGTTCACTGGGAAGCACGCTTTGCTGCACATGCATGTGTGTAACCCACAGGCAAAATCCCTTCCATCGCATTGAATGCTGGACCGGCATGCACTTCCACCAGGCTGAGCTATGGGAGGTCGGCACATACATTTTAGTCCAGCACCAGATGGATCAGCCAATTTGCAACACTCTGAACTTCCAATTGAAATATCTGGAGACATTTGAAGATGTGAAGGATAAAGCAGAGCAAGAGTCAGCCAATTGGCAGGCAAACGATCAGCAATGGCACCGGCACTGGCCCTCTTCACCTGACTCAACCTCGAACACCTATAATGAGTCTCAGGCTGACGAGTGGGCCAAAGATGAAACTGGGGCCAACTCAGCATTTTTTAATCACCTTGATGCCCTTTGGTGTCAAGGGAAGGGGAATATTGATGTTGAGAACAATTTCCAAGACTTCTTTGATGGCAATGACAAATCTGAAGTTGAGCATGCTGATGATGACCTCCATGGGTTTCAACCATATTTGCCTAATCCTAATCAAACTGCCAATGCCGTCCCAGCTGCTGATGCCATCCCAGCTTCCAATGCCATACATCCCAACTGCCGATGCTGTCCCAACTGCTGATGCCCTGAACAACAGTGATATTTGTGTGGTCCATACAAATGGAATACATCACTTAGTGATGGTTACCTGCCAGTGTCAGGGGGAACACCAAATTCCCTTGGACATGGTAACCAGTAACTTACTACCCACAAGCTTCACCAACATATGGACTCTGTTCACCGTGCAGGTCCTAGAGCATTTTCAGCTCTGTAATCTGGAATTAAAGGCATCGGCCTATCAGTTTTACCAGCTGATTTGGCATGTAACATTGCTGATGAGGCCTGCCAAAGTGGTCAATCTCTACCATGAGCTTGCGCATGTCCCACTTATGGTGTTGGATGAAAAGATTGAAGTGGGCAGGGTATGGACACAATCAAAGAGATTTTTTGAATCCTGAACCAGGATCACTTGCCAATTTCTGTCCAGCCTGTCCTCAAGTAGGCATTAATATACTGGAAAATTGGAAGGACAATGCGAACCAGTGGGTGTCAAAATACCTTGGTGCAGTGGCATCTAAAATGATACTATGGATTTCAGATTTGTTTTTAAACGCATATTCGTGGCCGATGGGAATTTCAAAGCTGATCATGTTTGGCAGGAAAACTCTGATACTGATATATGGCTATGGGATGGACGTGGGATGGCCCCAAATCAGGCTGAATATGAGCTGTTTCTCCAAGCCGCCATAGAACAATTAACGGTAGGTACCTTCCCTTGGTGGTGGCCAATGCCATTCCTGATGCCGCCCCCAAAGCTGGTCTGATTTGTATTTGGGTTTCCAGAAGGCTCCTTGCAAAAATAAATCCCTAGCTGTTGTGAATGCTTTTCTGGTGTTGAAGGCATGTGACAGGACTGGAGTAGCAGCCATTGCATGTGCACGGCATGGATGTTATGTGCCCAATGCATTGGTAGACCTGTTTCGTGGAGAACAGCAAAAGAATGTTGACTTTGCTTTCCTTCAAGTGCTGAAGACCACCAGAGTTGACCCTCAACAGGGAGTCATGCTCATTTATGACATTGTCTGCCAGTACATTATCCACCTTTGGGAACATATTGGTGCCCATCTTCCAGCCAGCTTGACCATTGACCAGGCCATTGGGCTTTTGCATGTTCATGGCCACAAGGATGAATGCTTTTTTTGCTATGCTCCATCTTTCATTCCAGGGTCTGGCATTGTAGCAGGAGAAATACTTGAGTCTCTGTGGGCATCACTGAATTCCATTTCTCTGATGGTCAGAACAGCAACCTTGCCACATCGGGCAGAAATGCTTGATGATCATGCTACAGATTCAAATCACAAGAAAATGCTTGGCGTGACAGTCACACTCTGCTCAAAATCTTGGGAAGCCCTTGAGAACTCTACACAACTCGGCCAATACCATGGTGAACTAATGGCAGCATTCGGCCAACTGGCAATTGAATGATGGGAGGATGAAGTGAGGGCAGCAGAATCCCAGAGGTCACAGATATCAGGGTAATAGATATGTATGCCACTCACATATCAGAAATGGCAGAGGCAGCAGGGACAGGATTGGCAGCAGGGATGGGATTGGCAGCAGGGACAGGATTGGCAGCGGGAACAGGATTGGCAGTGGGGACGGGATTGGCAGCAGGGATGGGATTGGCCTTAACTTTGGCATCGGCACTGGTTCAATCCACGGTTGAGGAGTGGATTGATTTTGCTATTCTTTTTGAACAAATGCAGTGAGTTGTACTGCCTACCACCAATCACAACCCATCATTGATCATCACCAGCATTGAATTACGAGACAAAGTCCATCGACTTGGTAAATCACCTCACATTTCTGACATGCAAGCTGTTGAACAGGAGAGAGAAGCTCTCACATCTCACATGGTAATCTTAATGCAGTTACAAAATGCTGCCAACATTGCCGATCATGACATTGCTCCCTCATGGATCACCCATGATAATGAAGGGGAATTTGATACCCCCAGTGACCTGGATGATGATAGTGCTGTGGCATCAGGCCTGTCAGATCTCCCAGCCCACACACATCCTATTCCAGTTGAGGAGCAACAAGTATACCTCCCCTCTAATGGCAATCTTGCGGATGTAGAGATTAACCTCTGCAAGATCCAGGCAAACCGACTGCTGCACCAGCTGTGGGAGCTCATTGCTGACAAATCATTTCAATATTCACACATCATTCGAGCAGCACCATGAAAGGGAGTTCACACCCGGTCACGAGCTGTTGTCCACAAGTTGGTTAACAAAATTAGCTTGCATGCCCAAATGTATAACCATTGCCATAGCCAAATGCTGGCACTGGATTGTGATGATGACACATTGAGTATGTTTCAGCAGTTATCAAAGGATGACCTCAATGCCAGCACAGCTATTTTGAATCCAAATGTACCTGGTTCCACCTCTGTTTGTCTGTCCTGGATTTGGCATAATTCCCACATTCATACTGGTCTCATGGCCAATGCTGATGCCATTCCCATTCCCAATGCCATTGCCGATGCTGGCCAATTCTGGGAATGCAAATATATTTTGTAGCCATCCGTATTCATTGTACTAACAATTTTCATAGTCAGGTGATTACATTGACTTCGTTCATGGGCTCAGAGAAATTGATGGAGGGAGGAATTTCTACTGGTCACATATGAAATGCAGTGGACTGTGCAGTATTTCATCTATCACAGCCAACGGTGGCAGTCAGCCTCACAGTCCAAGAATACCCTTCCTGGTCTGCTAGCCTATGCTAATCGCCAGCACACTTCATGGTATTAATTAGCATTGAAGGCTGACAATGCATTTAGATCAACAAATGCCGATTATATCTCCCCTCTCTGACTGAAAAGGGCCACATGTATTATGTAAACATGATGTAAACATGATGTAAACATGATGTAAACATGATGTAAACATGATGTAAACACAATTATCTTGATCACCAACCACGACCATGTTGAACAAAAGTCTCTCAATCTTCAACCCTTTTTCTTTGCAATCAGGCCTGAAAGCACCACTCCAAATGCGGACACAATAGATCATTTGGTATGCGGAGTCCCGATTCCATCAAGTTTTGTTGGAGTTAGACCAGGCAAACTTTGTAAAACAACGTTGGATGCAAAAAATTCTCTGTGCCGAGCTTGTATGTTGAGATCTTTCCTAAAGGAAGTAAGTATACCATCACTGACAAGTATGACAGATGTATGTGATGTCTTGGATCGGCATTGGCACCTCCATCAGCCTTATGATGGATGTGCCGATCCTTCTTTGGTCCTTGGCCAACAGTCTCGCCGATGTGAATTTGGACCACCTACCCCTTGGATTCCATCCATCTCTCTTGGCCTCGTTGGATGATGGTGTTGCCAGCAATGGTCCTAGCCATCGGGTGGATTCATATGTATGTGATTGGTGGAGCCACAATAGTGAACCGGCACTGGGGCAAATTTTCGCCAGTGACACCCTGGATAAGTGCCTCGATAGCTATTGGCAGTATATTCCTGCCCCTGTGATCACCAGCTCACTGCTCACCGATAGCCAGCCAGCAGACAATGCTGCTGATGGCCAAGCCGACTGCCAATCTTGCATTGACCTGCAGGCTCTCATTGGGGATTTGTTCAATGAAGCACGCAGGATGTGGGACTTCATAGATGGCTGCAAATCATCAGCAGAGGTTGCAATGAATGCAAATGTCAGGCAATCAGGAGGGTTCCAATGGCTTCATGAGCTAGCCCTGCTCAAGGAGCTTCAGTCCGAGCCATGTAAGTTAACAACGGCAGCAGCAGTGGCATCAAAAAAAAACCATGGACACGCTGGGAGATGGTTGGCCATAAGAAAACAATCAGAACTGGTATCTGCACATGCACAGGCTGAACTTGAGTGCCTGAATTCAGGCCCTTCCCCCAACCTCCTACAAGTGGAGCTGGGGTGTTGATATTGCAGAGAATGAGGTTTTAGCAATCAATCAGGCAACCAAGGGCAAGGGAAAGGCACAGCATTCTGGGTATGCAGGGTCTCTACCTGATGGCGCACAGCAAAAGAAGGAGTGGTCAGATGCACCAAGTCTCCCAACAGTTGTCTCTGCCTACAGTCAACCACCCATGGTTACTGGTCATGATGCTGGCCTATATTTTTCAGACGCTGAATCCAATGTGTCCAATGCTGGGACTGCTCCTGTTGTTCCTGTCCCCGCTCCCATTGCTTCAGTCCCCATTGCCAATGCCAATCTCTCTGCTGCCAATCTCTCTGCTGCCAATCTCTCTGCTGCCAATGCCGATTCCAATTCCATCCCCATTCCCACTACCAATTCCGTCCCTGCTGCCACTGCCAATGCCAAGGCACTCATGGTTTGGCAAGGTGAAGATGGTGTAGCAAATGATGCTGATCAGCATACCGCCCTTCAGGCAGCCATGGCATATGGTTCTGATTCATCATCTGCCCCTACAGGTTCCACAACCGGCATTGATGCTGCTGACTTCTACCTCAATGATTCTACCTCTTCATCTCCACCCTCAAATCCCCTATCAGCTTTTGCCACTGCATCTGATGCAGCAGATGTTTTTCTCTCATCATCAGAGACAGATTCTACAGGACCTTGGGGTGAATCCAATGCCGATGCCGATGATGCCGGTGCCAATTCTGACTCATTGCACCATTTTAGTGATGAGTCCCCCAGCACCTCCCAGATAGAGCACCCCACTCCTTCTCACATCACACTGCCCATCTATACTCATGCAGACTTTGATTATGTTGATGACACTTGGTCGCATGGCTCTGATGATATGGACACTACAGATGATGGATGATGCTCATTTATTTCATTTACATATTCTATACATGAACATGTAGTAATAATTGTTGGAACACCGAACATTTTCTGCCCGATCCCTAATCCCAGTGCCGGTGCCATGCTCAATTCTGATGCCGATCACTGATTTCATGAAGGTCTGTATTACGCGTCTGCTGCTGCTGATGTCGGTAAATTTTTAATTTCTGCCAGTGCCAGTGCTGACCCATTTCATAGGTCTGCATACAACAAATGAATGATTGCTAATTGAGGCATTTATCATACATGTCACTATATAACCTTCGGCATCAGGAAATTTCCATAGGCAGCATTGGCAGCATTGACCAACACCAATCGGGTGGGCAAGCTGATCCCATTTGGTAGGTCTGCACTACATAGAAAATCAGTATCATTGCCTATAGCTAGGCCATACAGTTTCCTATGCACATCTATCCATTAGCCTGCTGCTGATGCCATATATTTATGCCATTGCCATTGCTGTTGCCGAGTACCATGTCCAATGCTATCTCTGATCTGTATATTAACATTCTTCATAGTGTATCACAAGCAAGAATTGTAAAAGTGTATTCATGATACTAGTACATGTTATACATACTATGAGAGCATTTGACGGTGTCCACCAAACCCATATCATTTGGTACACTGTATGCATTCGATAGACCGTATTATTCAGTACATTGTAGCTTACCTATCTGGCCTACTGAGCTATCTGTTCAACAGATGCAGCATTTCCAAAGTGCCCAAAGTGGAAAAGGGCAATCACTAATTGCTTGTCCACTGGCATCTGCTCTTGGGGGCCATCACTGATGAAGACCTCATGTGATTCGATCTTCTTCAGAAGTTTGTCAAAAGTTGCAGGATGAACACAAAGGTTCTGATGGAATCATTTTGGATCATCTTGCTTGTACAGAACAAGGACGAGATATAGCTGAGATAGTTTATGGACTTGGTTGGGGTACAGAACATGGGTGTTGGTTAGGTAATTGATCTGTTCTCGGACTGCAGCTAGGCGTCAAATGTATGTAACATCTGCCTCTTCCTCAGAAGACATATCATCATCCTGAGACTGAAAGACTCTCACAGCTGGAGGTATGGCATGATGGTTATCAACAGAAGACACTGATGATATTGAAGAAAATGATGAGAATGATGATAGAGAGGAGACATTGCCAAGATCACCACCGGGATCACCAAGGTTGCCAAGCTGCCTGTCAGAGTCAGAGTCACTCGGCTCCCTGGATTGGGTCATCCTCCGGTGGAACTCCTGTAGTTTATGGGCATACTTGAATGCTCCACGTAGCAAGCACTGTCGGATAGGGAGTGCTGGCATGTGGGTTGTGCTCTTGATGTGGGAACTTGTAGTAATAATTTATATTATTTATAAATTTTCTGAGTGAAAAAGCGGAAGTGCCATATTTTCAAATACAACCTTGGAGGGGTTTCATGCAAGACCTGCTTTTTAGCCATTTTTTGGCATGTTTTTTTTTAGAAAACTTGAATTCAAAAGGTGCATCAAAATCTGTTGAAAATGACTAAAAAACTGCAACGTGAAACACCCTAATGAACTGAAAAGTTGAACCCTCCCTTGCTTTTTCACAAAAATGGTCATTTTCACATTGATTTTCACTTTTTCCATTTTTGCCATTATTTCACAAACTCCACTCCAAGGCCTCCTTTGCAGTGACCACCACTGACGATGATGCCTCCCTCCCTCCTCTACCACCACCACAACTCTGTCACCACCCGCTGTCACCACTCCCACACCCACTACCATGCCTGCAAGAGCCGTGAGTGGCTGCAAATTTTGGATGCCCAAACAATGGCAACCCATTGTTTGGGCTCTAGGGTATGTTTTTTGTTCATTTTTTCTTATAAGCTAACTAACCGTACTTTTCATTTTTGGGATCTATACTATGGGTAACGACAGGTGCCGACATGGCACAACCCATGCCCACATGTACCCACACTAACCCCTCCCTGTCCAAACAGGATGTGAGGGTCTTGATTTGGCTTAGGAGATCAGGGAGGGGCACCAGGAGACCCGTGGAGGGGGACACCCATCAGGTAAGCAACAGCCAATTGCCACGTCACTCGCACACAATGTCCCACCCCTGATGCAAAACATTGACCCAGCACCCATTCATGTGGAAAGTGAGTTCTAATAAATCTACAGTGCCCAGCCTTATGAGCAACTGCTCAGACCTGGGGCAACAACGACGAAGTTGCATTCTTCATTGTGGCACTAACATTGTTCTTTGAATGTTTATAGGTTTTCGCATTGTCTACATGCATCGTTGATGTCTCATGCCAATGTCTTGCCCGTGTTTTGACAGACTGTAGATGTGTTGAGGGAGCAGACACGTTGAATCCACAGGAATGTTTTCAAAGGTGTTGGATGTTGGATAGCAGGTGCATCTGCTGCTTGGTTTGTGATGGTGTGCTGTGATTTTCACGGACTTTATTTTTGATGAATGACTTTCGTTGTTCTCCAGGTCCTCTTGGCCCATCGTTGACGCCAATGCATCTCTGTTTTCATCTGGCACACTGTGTACTGGTTTAACCAGACACAGCCTCCATTCTCCTCCTTCGATAACCCTGATGTCCTGTTGGTTTGTCATGGTTGGCTGCTTGCCTCTTCTGCCTCAACTCATGACAGAGACTTTTTGACTCAACGTGTATCACCTGGGTACACGTCTATTCTGTTTCCTTGACAGCTGATGGACCATATTCGACGTCCATCCCTTTCTACTCTGCCTCTCTGGGTTGATTGGCCTGGGTCGAGGCATATAGCTACCCAGGACATAAATATTTGGCCCATTTCTGCTTCCAGCTTGATGGCTGATGGATGTTGTTTGATGTCTGTCTCCTTTTTAGCAATCTTCTCCCCCTCTGCCTCGACTTCCCATCCAGGTCTTTGACTTTTCGACACCTTGATACACATCTCTCTCTTTTCATATCAAACCACAGATCTTGTTGGTTTCCACTAGTTTCATGGTGTGATCATACATTGCCTCAAAAAGGGACGGGGACGATAAGGATGGGACATAGGCAGAAAGCGCAGGCAACAAGGACAGCAGTGTATGACAAGGGAACACAAAAAGGGCAAATCTTTTTCTTTTGTCTCATTTCATTTTTTTGTTACTAACAAAATTTTTAGGTATTAACTACTGATGTCAACAGTGACGACTACTCCGACCCAGCACTAAACCAGGAAGGATGGCAAGGATGACACTGAGTGCAGCAGGCACAAGCACAACGAGCACAACAACAGCGAGGACAGCAACAACAAAGGCCTGGCAAACCTAGGGTGGATCATGGGTGCTACCATGACGAACAGCCCCGCGACCACCTCCATGACAACAGTGCGGACAATGGGGACAAGGAGACAATGACAGGGACAATGAGGAGGCCCCCATCACCCAGTACAGGGTGCTCGTGTCCACTGGCTTTCCACATAGCTGGTGCCATTTTTCTCTTGTAGTTTTTTTTGTAAGTAGTACGAAAGAATATATATATTTCCTATGCAGTCTACATCAAACTTGTAAATAAGAGACTTGAAAGGTGAATGACTGGTGACATGGTTGTGACCAGGAGTCACACATACTGAGGCCCAATCACATGTCATCCTTTGTCCTTCCTTTCCCAATAGCCACAGGCAACAACCCGTCCACACAACCCGCTCTAGAGGCATTTGTTCCAGGCCCTCAGATCTCCATCAGCAATGGCGCTCCAATTTTCCATGTTGACGAGTGTATCCTCATCAGAATTCCTGTTCCTATCCAGATAGGTGGACACCTAGATGTTGATACGGAGCTCTCAGCATCGGCTCTCCCCCTTACGTCCAATGCAAACAGCCCACAACACTTCACATTCATATGGTCGGTCCAAATCAATGCCAGCGGATGGCTCCTTGAAGTCTTCCCTGTCGTTTCTTTCTCCCGTGATGGGGGAGCCATGGAAGTATACTGTCAAGTGAATGATCATGCAAAAGAAACTCTAATCCCCCTCCCGGCCCTTTCACACCAACACCCCACTCCTGCACTCCTCAGTGATCCCCTTACTATCAGTAGTTGTTTGACCCCTAGGCTCTCATTTCTGCACATTGTTCCGCACGCATTCGTTATCTGTGAGGAAAGGCTGGTGAGTACAATCTCTATCTGTCTACCACCCCTTTATTGATCATCCATGTGTCTAGTTCAAAAGGACGATCCCTTATCGTGACACCTTGCACATGACTAGGGAAGCTCCTGATGGTGACAACCAAGCTCAGCCTCCCTCCAGTGGTGGATTGGGGGGTGCTGATCCACAAGGTGGTAACTCTGGACAGGAGGGAACACAGCAGGGCAGCAGGGATGGGGCAACAGGGGAGGTTTCGAACATCGGTTCCATGACAACTTGGGCAAGTGTGGTGAGCAGCGGGAGAGGAACTGTCATAGCTACAGAGGATCTTGGGGATATCATGACATCTGATGGCATCTTGATTCTTGAGGGTGTTGATGAGGATGCGGATGGCGAGGATTGTACCTCGAAGGAGCAACTTATCATGTTGGCATATGGCAACCCGACTTGGATTCCAGACCTACAAAGGTACCTCCAGGAGGAGCGTGAGGGGCAAGAGAAGCTGAAAGCAGAGCGTATGGGGAGGTTGACATCCTGGTTGCAGAGCATGCCCATTACAGCATAACTTTGTAAGCAAGTGCTCTTGTTTTTGTACCTCAAGCAAGATGGACGCAAAGTATTTTTTCATTGTGCATTCATTATAGATGTCCGCAATATTAGATAGTCATCGAGTCTTTCCTCATTCCTTGTGTTACTGTCTTTAGTTATTCTTCGTACATTCTAAATGTCCCATACAACAATCAATCCAGGGTTTAGTTTGTTGCTCCATGTTTGCATTCAACATTACTCTTCCTTTATTTTCCCTGTCCCCTGGTTGTGAAAGGCTGTAAACACCTCTGGCAAGGAGTAATTTGCAGACAGAAAATATTTATAACATATTTGGATGAAATTGTCAGTTCCATCACTACAAATTAAAAAAGCCCATCCATTGGGGAACCACAGGTTCACATGTTCAAACTTTCACACCCAGCAGCACTAGGGAACAAAGCTGACATTCCCCTGGGTCAATTGCAAGCCTGAGTACTGTTGCTGACTGGGGTCAGGTCGAAAATTGTTGCCCTAATGGAGTTTTCTGTCAATTAGTGAGCTTTCCAATATTAGTGAATTTTAAACTGGTCCCTTTGGCAATGGTGTCTAATCTATCATTGTTTCCTTAAAATTAGTGTCATTTTCTGTACATTTCTGATGCCTTAGTTGGCATTTACTCACCAAATGTAAAAATAAACAATCATATATGAAACTACTATAAAGGTGATAACAGATAACTGGCCTAGCTCTATTGTTACACTGTCCAAGGTCCAGTCCCAGATAGGTAAGCTACAATGTACCGAATAATATGGTCTATTGAATGCATACAGTGTACCAAATGATACGGGTTTGGTGGATGCTGTCGAATGCTCTCATAGTATGTATAACATGTACTAGTATCAAATGAATACACTTTTACAATTCTTGCTTGTGATACACTATGAAGAATGTTAATATACAGATCAGAGATAGCGTTGGACATGGTACTTGGCAACAGCAATGGCAACAGCAATGGCAATGGCATAGATATACAGCATCGGCAGCAGGCTAATGGATAGATGTGCATAGGAAGCTGTATGGCCTAGCTATAGGCAATGATACTGATTTTCTATGTAGGCAGACCTACCAAATGGGATCAGCTTGCCCACCCGATTGGTGTTGGTCAATGCTGCTGATGCTGCCTATGGAAATTTCCTGATGCCGAAGGTTATATAGTGACATGTATGATAAATGCCTCAATTAGCAATCATTCATTTGTTGTATGCAGACCTATGAAATGGGTCGGCACTGGCACTGGCAGAAATTAAAAATTTACCGACATCAGCAGCAGCAGATGCATAATACAGACCTTCATGAAATCAGTGATCGGCATCAGAATTGAGCACGGCACTGGCACTGGGATTAGGGATCGGGCAGAAAATGTTCGGTGTTCCAACAATTATTACTACATGTTCATGTATAGAATATGTAAATGAAATAAATGAGCATCATCCATCATCTGTAGTGTCCATATCATCAGAGCCATGCGACCAAGTGTCATCAACATAATCAAAGTCTGCATGAGTATAGATGGGCAGTGTAATGCGAGAAGGAGTGGGGTGCTCTATCTGGGAGGTGCTGGGGGACTCATCACTAAAATGGTGCAATGAGTCAGAATTGGCACTGGCATCATCAGCATCGGCATTGGATTCACCCCGTGTTACAATTTTCCTTGTAACTCATGGAACCCAACTGACCCAACTGACCCAACAATCCCCTCCAGACAGGAGGCACTACCTGATTCATGCCTAGGGCATGTCCTTGACATCAGACACACACACGATGCATGCTGATTGCATGCATTCAATCCCCTTCCCGTGGAAGGCACCCTTGATGCATGGTAACTCCATGCACCCGAACCCACTCCCACACATGCTGTGATATGACAGCCCCTTGACATGAGGTACGTGATGTTGGACTCTCATTATTGACATGCTGCACCACAGCATGTCCTTCACATCGGATGCCTCATGCAAGGCATGAGGCTTATTGTTTCTATTCTTACTTGATATGCATCTGTCTTTCCGATTGGATGATAAGGACCTCCCTTGTAGTATAAGTACTGCAACTTGTAGTAGGGATGTCCTGAACGACTCTATGCAGAAGCCCTGCTAGAGTGCACTACCCATCTTACATCGGACGCTCTGAGTAAGACTAGTGCTGAATGACTCGTCGAGGAAGCACCTCATCGAACGACATCGACTAGATCAAGTGGTTGAGGCTTCGCCCTTAACATAAGATCTAAACTATCTGCTAGCCCACCTACCTAGGTGTAGGCAATACGTCTCGATACACACCACAGCAACCCGGGTCTAGACAAACCCCAGACCGACCACCAAGAGAAGCAGAACCACAGCCAGGTTCATCTTGGTACCGATACAATGGAAGACTAGTCTGTTACTCGACCCCAGCACAGTGTTGGTTCTACAGATCAACCAACAGACAAAGAGGAGATTTCCTCACCAACGAAGACTTTGAACAACCACACACACCCACACCCAAAACATCCACCTGCTTCCTAACAGACAAAACCGACGACCTCTACAATGGGATGTCTGAACCCACTGCAACTGCACCAACAATGTCCGTAAAGGACATTCAAATCTGATAACCCACAGACTTCTCAGGAGAGTGGACCAAGACCGCCAAGTTCCTGCAGGAGATAGACCTGTACTTGCGAATCAATGACCAGGTCTATGACACAAATGACAAAAAGATCATCTTCACACTGTCCTTCATGAATGGAGGGATGGCAGCTGCCTGGGCACAGGCATTTGTCAACCAACACCAGTCCGAGGGACTCAGAGAATATGCAGACTTCTGACAGAAGGTCCTAGAGGCCTTCTCACCAATTGATGATGCCGGAATGGCAAAGACAGAGACTAAAAATCTCAAACAAGGTTCAGGGAACCTCAAAGAATATGTGGCAAACTTCCACATCCTGAAAGACAGGATGGGAATCACTGAAGATGCAGCCATGATCAAGTACTTCATGGACAGACTGCACCCCAAATTACTGAAGAGGGTACACACAATGGAGACAGTACCCAACACTCTCAAAGGCTGGATAAAGGCAGCTTCAAAATACAAAGGCCAATGGAAACGGGCCATGGCAATCCTGGGGAAGACCAGGCAAAACCAGATGACAAAAGAAACAACAAAGAAAGGACAGCCCTCTCTTGACATCAACCGACTGATGAACCAAGAACACATGGAACACCTCCGAAAGGGATTGTGTTTCATCAGTCACCAACCAGGATACCAATCATCTGACCACAGGGATGGGAAGAGCCCCACCCAGATGGGATCAGTGCCCCCTCCCTACTGAAACCGCTTCACCCAGAAAAAGACTAGGGTGGACACCTACCAGAAGATCTGCACGATGCTGGATGAACTAGACAAAGAAGAGAAAGAATGAGCCCTCAACCTCATGGAGGAATCAGGTTTTAAGAACAGCGGCCTGATACAACGCCAGCCACTGCTATAGTCTTCCTAAAATCTGTACTCTTAGCTACCATGAATAGACAATCTATGCGCCTGTCTATTCAGGTAGCTAAGTCAGACAATGGGAAAGACATCGCAACAAATGTGCTCCTTGACTCTGGAGCAGGAGGAGTCTTCATTGACTCAAAATTCATTGAACAAGAAGGGATCAGGACATATCCCTTAGGCCGCACCATCCGGGCCACAAACATAGATGGAACTCTGAATAAGTAGTGAACGATCACCAGATGCATGAAGGGGAGGCTCCACATCAACAGAAGGAACTACCCAATGGAATACCTAGTCGCTGGACTAGGCAAAGAATCAGTAATCCTGGGCCTGCCATGGCTGCAGGAGATAAACCTGATCATCGACTGGAAGAAGGGAACCTTTGAGTTCCAAGATGAAGAACAATGGGCTCAGATCCAACAAATCTTGGAGAAGACAAGAAGAGCTGAATGGGCCTTCCCAAATACCCTAAAACTCCCCAGGGTCGACACTGGAAGGGATGCACCCAATGACAGAATGGCACAAATTCGACACATCGTGGCCAAGACAAGACAGAGGCTCTCTGAAGAGAAAGAGAGAAGCCTTGCCTGAGCCAGATTGGCTGTGGCAAAAACAAGACAGAGGCTCTCTAAAGAAAAAGAAGGGAACCTCGCCCGAGCCCAACTGGTAAACTGTCCCAATAATAGTCTATCCAACTCCGATTCAATCTGATCAAGCAGTTCATCCTGTATGGTTTTTATAGCAACCAAAGTCAAAACTTTCCCATTCACAGTCGCAGATCTTCCATCATTGGTTGGCGATGAGAAAAGGATCATATTTTCTGATGCTGACTTGATTTAAGAAAGACCTCATTTCAAGAGATACAGATATTATACACCCATAGTAATATGCACTCACTTCATATAAGAAAATGTATGATTAAGTGCTTTCTGCCACAACATTTCATTTGCTATAACCAGATGCCCGATAAAGAGAATTGCCACCACCAATTGAGTAATAACTGATGCCATATGCCCACCACCATCACAGGTCACAGAAGACAGAACAACATACTGGATGAAAATACTGCAGAATGGATTGTCATGACCATCATTGGGATTTTGAGTGAACAGCATATATAACAATCACTGCAATAGCTCCTGGGTTTTGTCACAGAATACAGGAGCCAGTCATTGCTCCGACATGCCATACACATAATGTGCAGCGCTATGTGTTTTCTCAGCATCATCTTCTTCCATCGGTAAGACATCATCAAGAACATCAGGCAATGGCTCATCATCAGGAAAATGCTCTTCATCATCAGAGTCTTCTTCTTCGATGAGAGGATCCACCTTGTCATACAAATATTCATGCAACCGAGTGATCGGATTCATTATCATTGAGCAACATGTGGCTATGGTTGCAGTCTTGATATCTTTTGGCACAGCAAATGAATACTCTGTATTTATGGTTTGTATGTTCTGATTAACAGAAGGAGAGCACCTGCAATAACAAACACATATTTTTTGTGCATATCAAAGCCAACATCAGCATGATGACATTGATAGCTATGCAAGTGCTCCCATGTAAGTCTTGTCCCAATGAGTCATCTAAGGGAATAACTTTGAATATGACTCTGAATGTCTGCCAAGTATGCATGAATGTGTCAATGTAGACCACCAAATTTGAGATCCTTCATCGAATACACCACCAATGCAATCATGGTGTCTGCTTTCACACCATGGACATGTTCTAACCACCTCTCTTTATGCAAGAACTGATCCAACACTCAAAAGTTTTCAGGAATTGAAACATGGGCAGGCAAAATTGGCTGAGTGGCCATCTTAGCTTTATAAACTGGTTATAACCAGATCAGGTGGTGTGAGGATGGGAAAATATGGATGGCTATGCGCAAATCACTGACCTGCAGAGAGATGAAATTCTCAGCCACTGGGATCCACAAATGTGTTTAGGGAAGGATTGGGATGCAGTTCTGGCATTGCCTCCCATGTCAACAGAGTAACCATGAGAACATATCAAACAGAACTGAAGCATTGGGATGATAGGTAGCTCCTGAATGCAAGGAACTGGGTTGGTGGGTTGGGAGGGTGTAGCTGTTAGATTGGGATACTCCTTGAGTACCTTTGACTGGAATTGTAGTTGAAGATCATGGGGGGGATGGACATCTTTGTGGTATTTGACCACATGCTCACAGATTTTCAGGGGATTCATCATATTATACAGATAATGATGTTATGCAGTGAGTTGACAATCCCCCCATGATGACACAAAAATTTGTCAACAGCATGTATATCGAGTCCAGGTGAAGCGGAGGATAATAGTGATGAGGTAGGATCAGGTGATGATAACACATTATGAGATGATGCCAATCTTGTTGAGCTTAGCTGCCTGATTAGTGTTTTGCAATGCATCAGTCACATGGGACTGTATTGACAAATGTCTCTTCATGTGGTCGAAGAACCTATTATATGTATACATTAGGGTTTCTATAATTTGGACAAAGTTGCAAATATGGACTCACAGTTACACATTAAGCTAACAAGACCAGTGGTATAAGAGAATGATTGATAATGAGAATGCTAATGACAATGATAATGAGCAAGATGCTGAAAAAAAAAATCTGCAGAATACAAGCGGAGATGAACTGAGACTGATAGATGAACCTGAAAGTGGTTGACCATGTGCTCCTGTCACAGAATGGCAGCAATAAAGAAAGACCTTCTCTATCAGGACTTTCAATCTACATAAGAGGAATACAGTTACCAAATACTGCCTAGGCTTGGCAGAAAAGAGAGTGACATCATATATACTATAACCAGAGCTCTTTACACTGCCCCATGTATTCCTGGAGGAATCCTGGTTATCTCTGCCACAGCCATTGTTCACCAAATGTTGCATTCCTGGCTGTTTTTCCTCCAGTGGGATTCCTGGTTCAGTCCTGGTATATTCCTGGTAAATCAGGCTCTTCCTGGTACTATTCCAGGAATTGGACTCTCAGGAATCTGGGGGGACTGACCAGGAATCCTGTAGGACTCTATAAGAGTAACCAGGACTCTGTAGGACTCACCAGGACTCACCAGGACTCACCAGGACTCACCAGGACTCACCAGGAATCCAGTAGGATTGAACCAGGAGTCCTTACTACTACTACTACTAAGTAATAAAATAAATGACATGAGCTGGAATTGAACCCTAGGCATGAGACAACATCATTTTAGCATAGCCAATATAACCACTAGACCACATAGACTTATGAGGTATGTCCACTTACTGCTCTAGGTACCATTGGGGCAGCTGTGCATGACAAAGCACACAGCTGCATATCAACATTGCCAGCTCATCATCCACCATCATCACCACTCTTGACAATGATGCCACCTCCCTTCCACTGCCTCCCTCTGTCAACACCTGTCACCACTGCTCCTATGGCCACCACCACCTCATCTAATGCTGCCAACGGCTGCATTTGAACCACCTTGGGCCCAAACAACGACAGATGTTGTTTGGGGCCCAGGTAATGTTTTTTACTTTTTTTTTATTGAACTAACTAATATTTTCTTTCCTTCTTTAGGTTCTAACTATATCATGACAACAAGATGACACCAAACAACAAATGAATAACAGCAAGTGAGCAACAGACAACAAACAACAAACAACAAATGAAGAAATGGAGAACAACAACGCAGAGAGGGAAGGCTGGGCCCCAGGTAAGTTTTTTTTTGTTTATTTCATTCATTTTTGATTAATATTAGTTCTCTTTTGAATTTTTATAGTTTCTCATTGTATGATGTGACCCACCACCACCACCGCACCCTCCACCACCATGAGCAGCTGCTTGCAGGGTGGAAACGGGGAGCGACAATGAGGACCATGATGTGGTAGGGTGATGAGTCCCACTCGTCAACCCCTACCATTTCCAGAATTTTCCAGGAAGCCCTTTGTTGCACAACAACAACAACATGTCATTGTACATTCTTGATGTGTCCCCATATACCCAACAGCTTCATTTTACCGATTAATCATCTGATATTTTTGTTTCACAGATTATTATATTTTATTTAGGTCGATATTTCACCCATGTGGTTGCAGCCATGTGCATTGCCGCATTCTCAGCTCCCTCGGCCTTCTCGTCGACAGCATCACCAGTTTGAAGGATGGGTGCCAACTTTTTCATCTTCCCCCTTCTTTTTGCCTTTTACAGTTTCACTTCTTGTACCTTTTGCTTCGATGATCTGCAACATCAAATGTCAACACTTTGGCCAGCTAAATCCGACTCGATGGGTTGAGTCACTGGATGATAGGGTTGAGGGGTATCATTTGGGTATGCTCTGTGCTTGCAGGGGGTACAGGCGATGCAACATCAATAGAGGAACTCAGCGACAACCTCTCCCTGAGCCATTCCCAGTGGCAAGACTCTTAGAAGAGGTTTTGACAAAAGCCATCTTGTTTCCCTCAAGGACAATTAGTTAGTATAGAACCTTCCCATTACCATCCCAGATCCAGCAATCCCTTCCCCTTTTCATTGTTCATTTCTGGTTGCTCAGACTGTCGGCACAAGAGAACATGCACGATCAGCTTTAGCTCGTAATTACAGTTCATTTGTATTAGGGTGTCCTCCCACCTGTTGAATGGAGTGTGTGTTTTTCTTGACCCTTCACCTAACGCTCCCTACAAAAAGTTTCTCCTTAGTCTCTCAAGTCTTCTGCACACCAAGGTGCAGAAACCAAGTTAAGTTCCCAAGTTCTTAAATTCACAGGCTCATGTGGCTTTTTTTTTTTTCCCTTCATACATAAGAACCTCATTCACATAACAATCTGAGACTCAACTCATTATGTTGAGTTTACCTACTGCCAAACAGCCCCATTGCACTTTGCATTCAATGACCTGTGTTTCTAATGCGTGCCTCACATGACTCTGTTGAACGTGTTTGCATTGCCCATTATACCTACTATCTGTCAAACTCCTCCCCTCACACTTTCCTTCCTCCACTCATCCACACATCTATGCTTACCTCATTCTTCACGACGTGACAACCATTGTCAATGAACTTCCAGTAGACCTTTGACAAGGAGCTGCAAATGATGAGAGCAGTGGGGTGGCAAGGCCCAAAATGATGAGAGCAGCAGGGTGGCAAGACAAGGATGGGAGGACAATGGACAACCACAAAAACAATGGGACAGGGAGGACAATGGATGACAAGCACAACCCAGCACCCAGCACTGCCACTGCAAGCAACTGCTCACAGGGTGGAAGGAGGGGTGCAAGGACAGAGACAACCATGCAACGATGACAGGACTGCATCACCAGGGAACACAACATGGCCAGGACAGCGACAGCAAAGCCAGGATGACAAACTGGTGCGAGGATGGAGACAACCAAACAACAATGACAGGACACCAGCACCAGGGAACGCAACAGCAGGAGATGGCCAGGACGGCAATGACAACCAGGAAGAGCATGACCAGGAGCAGCACAGAAACAATGCCTTCAGGAAGGGCATGACCAGGAGCAGCATGGACATGACACCCAGGATGGCAACAACGAGGACAGCAACAATGAAGGCCCAGCACCCAGGACAATGGGGACAGGATGACAGGCATGACTCACCAGGCCGCCCCCGCATTTTCCATGGGGCAGTTTTTTTCATTTTTTATTTATGGCAATACCTTCCCCCTTGCCCACATTTTATGTGGGTGAGGGGTTTTTCTTTCTTTTTCTTTATAATTGTCCCCTCGCGTTCAATGCGAGGGGAGATTAGTTTTATATGTATATATTTGTAGGACTCCCCCTTGCACCTTGTGTGGGGGAGGTTTTCTGTTTATGTAATTAATGGTGTATCCCTCGTGTCCAACGCAAGGGATATAGTGAATAAATTTTATTTGATCTTAATTGTGAGCTTTGAGAGAGAAATACCTAAGTTTGAGTTTGAGGGTATACATACACTTTTATATTGCAGCTAATAATTCTCCTGTGGCTCAACTGGTTAAGCACTTGTTTGGTTTGTCATGTGATTCTTGATCATGAGTTCTAGAGTTCAATCCCTGCTCTGAAAAGTTTATTTTGTAGGTACTTTGTGAAATTCATGAAGTCCGAAGCACTTGAAACTTGTAAGATATCTCAAATTGACTTTCCATTATGGTATGACTTTAGGGTACTGAGTCTCACTGGATTCCTGGTGGGTCCTGGTGAGTCCTGGTGAGTCCTACTGTGAGTCCTACTGGATTCCTGGAGGATTCCTCCAGGACTATGTGGGGCAGTGTAAAGTTCAGTATAACCGATGCAAAGCATTGGTCATTGACAATATAGTCTGCCCTGCAATAAACTCTCCAGTTATATATCTTGACTTCACAATAATCACCAAAGTAAGAAGTTCAACTGATCCAACATATAACACATGAGGAAAGTCAAAATCCCTTAACTGTAACTGATAGAATCCATGTAAAACAAATTATACTTACACATGCCACAACTGACCCTATGCATTATTAGGAATACTAATTTGAACCATGAGACACTATCTAGCTAGCCTGTTTCTATATACGTCAGTTAAGTCGATCTACACAACTAAAGTGCAGCAAACTGAGAGAGCAAACTGAGTACATCACATGACTGATGTGGGTTGTACTATGGTTGTACCCATGATCATGGAAAAGGATGATGGAAATTATTTAATTAATTGATATGGTCACATGATTGCAGTGAGTTGTACTTCAATTGTCAATGCAATACTTCCCCCAGCTTCAGTTACCACCTTGATCAATGGAAAAGGTTGCTATACATACAGTCCCTCTGTCCCTCTGGTGGTCATCAATGTGGAGAAGGGTAAACAATACTGTTTCCACCTCATTGCTATGGTGTGCAATCTGAATTTTACCTTTTCAATTGATAATCACTTCATGACCATGATCGAGGCAGATGGGGAAAATACTGTTCCATTGATTGTTGATTCACTACAGATATTTGCAGGTAAACAATATTCTGTGATTGTGCATGCCAATAAACCAACAGACAACTACTGGATTTGGGCAGAACCTAATAGAGGTGTTCTAGGCTTTGCTGGGGGAATCAACATGGCCATTTTGTGGTATGCGGGTGCTCCAGCAACCGATCCAGTGACTGATCCCACAAAGCTGCCAACTAGTCTTCTTCCCCTGAATGAAACTGCTCTACATGTGCTGCAGTCACCTTCAGCACCTGGAAAGCCTTTCCCTGGTGGGGCCGATGTTGTCCTCAATATGGTGCACATCATGAATCTTACCACCTTTCACTTTAAAGTGAATGGTGTTACATTTGAACCACCTACCATCCCCATCCTGCTCCAGATTCTCAGCAGTGCTCACAAGGCGCAAGATCTCCTCCCAAAAGGAAGCCTGTATGCATTAGCACCTAACAAGGTCATCGAGCTCTTGTTACCCAGCAATCAAGGTGGACCTGTGAGCACTTAAAGGATCGGTGTCATTGCGGATGGACTGCTCATCCACCACCACTTCTCCTAGCATCCCTTCCATCTGCATGGCATATGTCTTGAGACTCTACTACGTGTCTGGAATTCTAAACTCTATACAAGCATTCATTCTCTGTTATCCACAGTGCAGATAGTCATGCATATGATATAATTTTGTGGATCCTGTATGTCAAGACACTGTCAGTATACGGCCAAATGGGAGTAACACAACCATTCACTTCATCACCAATAATGCAGGACCCTGGCTCTTGCACTGGTAAGCTATGTCTGTCTTCACCCTGTATCTTAACACTCAGTATTGCATTGTCTCTACTAGTCATATTGATTGGCATCTGAAGCTGTACATCATCACAACATTCCCGTCCTTTAATTGTTAGTCCAAAGTGATATGAATGAACACAACATCTGCAGAAGAATGGAAGGATCTTTGCCCCAAATATAATGACTCATATTCAACACAATCTCAGTGATCTGTGCATTCTCCACAAGCTTTAGCCATGCTTTCCTGCAGAATGTCAGCTTGTCTCAAGTGGTATACTAGTATTTAGTATAGATGTACTTGCTTTCTGGCCCAATGATAAAACACACATAGTGATTGCGTTGGTACAGTAGTATACTATATTTAGATCACCAGGCCATGCTCAGGTTGCCACTCCCAATAGTTTGAACTACTTAGGTTCAGGCAAGGTTCAGAGATTTTGAACCTTGCCCAAACCTAAGACCAAACTTATGGTCTGGTTCTACCCATCCACCAGAACCTTGGACCAAACTTTCAAAGGTCCGGTTCTGAAAAGTTCAGGTTCAAACTTTGGTTCAGAACCGGACTGCGGCATCCAAGCGGCATCCCTATGTCTTGCACTGCAGGGATTGTTTTGAAAAAAACACAAGCACATCATATTATTGTTCAGCTAACTACAAGTAAATGCATGTATTATTACAAGTAGAATAGCACTACAGAGAAGTGAATGTCACCAGCCACAGCAATTGCCATGTCAGATAACATCAAGGGGGTGGTGGAATGGGAAAAACTGACATCCACTCACCTTTTTTTTTTCAAGCCCTTGGTTGACCTCCTCCCCCTCCTGCCATATATAGTAATTTTCCATCACATGTATTGATTTTTTTCCCAAGCCATTTCCCAAAAAGTTTTGTCACTGGCATGTGCCACATACTGATGTTCCATACTGCCAATACTTGTCGCTTTTAGATTGATGACCACCTCTCAGTGCCACAATGATTCTACAGCTTTAGTTTGACTCATCAATCCACCACAATCAACTGCAATCCCATGGATTCCCACCTGTTTACTATCTTGATCACATCAGCATAGTGCAAACCTCAACAATTCAAGTTCTCAAGATTTTCTGGCTGTGTTGGAGGGTAGCATGCTTCTGTATGCCTAGGACTTTGGATAACAAGGCCTGGGTAAGTGTGTTAGGAGGATAGTGCCAGAGGCACTGTCCGACATTTACTGACAAGTTTATTTACAGAACAACATATTTGTTGGTCTGTCATGGTTCAATGCTGCCATCAAGACTCAGGATGATGGCAAACCAATTCCTCATGGAATTGCAGGTGGATTAATGGAATGGCCATTATACATTATGGATGTTGTGACACAGCTTTGAGGCCAAGCTGGCCGGAACAGCATGTTAGCAGAGAGACATCAAGTTTTGTAACACTATGGAAGTGTGCCTGGCACTGAACTTAACACAATTTATGATAAAACTGTCTGGTTATACCAATACAAACCATATTAGGTAGCTATTCTAAGTACTTTGTGGCCTAACAAAGCCATTCTGCATCATTTAGGTATAGGTCAAAAATCTTTTTTTCAGCCTCTGGCAGGACACCCCCCCCCCCTACCTGTGGTTCAGGATTCCCCCTTGGATAACATGTTATCTGACACCCAGTAATATTGATTGGTTAACCCTCACCTTCGATATTTTTCCTGTCTCAGCTCAATCTCTGCTGGAAATTCCCCAGCACTGAAGAACTGCCGAGGGAGAGAGAGGGGTGCGAAGGCACCTTGAAAAATGCTACAGTGCATGTCACCACCTCACCAACACAGCTTGGGTTCCCCCGAAAGGAAGGAAACCCATGAAAAGAATGCTTTTGCCACAATATTGTATTTTTTCCCACATGTTTCCCTTTTTTCAACCCAAATAAAAGAAATTTCACCTGTCTTCCACAATGCCTAAGTGAAATAAGTGTGCCCAAAAAGCTCGAGAATGCGAGGCTGCCAAATGAGGTGAAATAACTCTGGCTATCTGCACATACGTGAAAGAGATCAGTGCCGACCCGACATATGAAGATTCTGGAGATGATTTTGATGGCTCTGCATCAGAAGATTTCGAGATGGGGCCAATTGTAGCATGAAAAGATGAGATTGAAGGCTTAGGAGTAGAGGGTTTAGCAGAATGAGGGGTTTATAATATGGAAGAGGAAGATCTTGAGCATGCAAAGGATTGGTGCATGCAGTGTGTTCTGTCCCTTCAACCAGATTTCCGGGCTGAAAAACCTTTACTCCAGCTTGTGATTGAGAAAGCAGGCCATAAGTGCTTCTTTCTTCCTAAATTTCACTGTGAGTTGAACCCTATCGAGATGGTCTGGGGTCAGGCAAAGTGATGTAAGTGGAGGTTTTGGATTTGATGATGGCATATGTTAACATGTTAGGGTAGGGTTTCATGAGCTCTAGTGATGGGACCTTTGCAGCTTGTCACAGAATGTCTCACTCATGTTAAAATAGCGAACATCCGTCACTACTTTCAGCTCTGCCACCAGTATCTCAAAGCTTACAGGTAAGTTCTCATTCCTAACTTTACTGTAGCAAGAATTCTAACATCTTACTTATGGCAGGAGGGGTCTCAACTTTTGACTAGGCAGCCTATGCTGTTAAGATATACAAGTCACATAGGCATATTCCCACCAATGTTATGATGGATATTAATATTATTAGTCGAGGAGTGAATTTGTAGCAGTACCCAAAATGGCAGGACCCTTTATTTCCTTTTTGGGACATTGTTTCACTTTTTTCATCAACCAAAAAAAAAAGTTGACCAATAGACTAATGGTTGACAAGGGGGGTACCTATAGCATACTAAAGTACTATACAAGTGATTTTAATGTGATACCTATTCATTGAAAAATGTAGTTTAACTTGTGGAGTTTTTGTTTGTTTACACCAAAACCAGTTGTCATGACCTGGGGACTGTGACATGCACTGTCAGAGAATGTGGGAATTGGAAACTCCAGGAACATTACGGCGATCACTGTGGCATCACTACGGGGCTGACATCATCACACATGACTGGTTGTGATGTGTTCTCTCTTGATGTGATACCTGCAATACCTCGCAATGGCCACCGCTCCAGGTATTATGGGCCCTGCCAATCCCTGCCCACAATGTGGTTGCATGGTTTCCATGAAGCTAGCAAAGGGTGGGCAGTACCCAGGGCATCACTACATGCATGTATGTTGTGTATAATATTTGATCAGTTGGTTGTCATTAACACACCCAGTGTCTTTCCTGCAAAAATCATTATGTGTTTCCTGCGACCATCTCTGCTCCAAGCCCAGACATTGTGTTGCCAACGACCCTCATTCTCGCCGGCCTCAGTCTTCACTGCTCATTTTGTCAACCTACAACAAACATCTTTCCTCGCCTGTCGACTTTACTTTAGATGTAGACACATTGATCTCAGCTAACAACAATGACCCTCATCCTCGCTGGCCTCAGTCTTTGCTGCTCTTGCCAACCTACAATGAACATCTTTCCTCACCTGTCAACTTTACTTTAGATCTAGACACATTGATCTCAGCTCATGATGCATCTGTCATACTGGATAGTTATGTAGAGAAGATGATGGAATTGCTGCCGAGGCTGGGAAGGAAAGCACTTTATGGGCTGCTGCTGCTACTGCAGAAGAAGCACATCTTGTGGCTCAGGAAGAACAAGGATACCAAGCTGTGCTAGCTGCCTCTCATGACTTCAGTCCCTATTCATCACCCACTCCCCCTCCCTCTCAGCCAGTATGGGCACAGCTACCACCCATTCTTACCACTGTTACCCCTGCTTCATGCCATCCCACGATTATGACACAGATGGAGGTCTTTACACTCCCCCACCTTTCCCATCAGACTCTGACTGGAGTCCACTGGGACTGGTCACCAGCCAACTGCCTGCAAAGTTGCCAGTCCAGTCCCAGTCCAGTCCAACTGGACTCCAAGTGGAATCCACTCAAACACTGGATTCCACTCAGACTGGTCCAGTGGAGTCCATTTGGAGTCCCATTGAATTCTGGTTGGAGTCCAGTTGGATTCCAGTTGGAGTCTGGTTGGAGTCCACTGGGAGTCCAGTCAGATTCTGCTCAAAAAGTGTGTAAGAAAAGGAATCAAACCCAGATCCCTGTCAGTTGCTTATGTAATCATAACACACAATATAACTGTTACACCACAGTACCTTGTTTAAGGTATCATCTACTTGTGCTAGGTACTGTGTATGGCTGTGTATGACAAAGCATATAGCTGCATCATCAAATGTGCCAGCTCATCACTCACCACCACCACCACCACCATCGACGGCCACCTCCCTCCCTCCTCTCTCTACCACCACCACTGTGTGGACACCCACTGCCACTGCTCCCATGCCCAATCCACCATCACCACCACCCGCAAATGGGCCCAATGGATGGGCCCTACATAAGTTTTTTTTTTGTTTGCTTTTTGTTTTTATAAACTAACCAACCTGTTTTTTTTAGCTTTCTAGGTTATAATCTACTGGCAACAATGCCATGACTCGCAAACAAGTCAACACGGGCCCAAACGACACGATCTGTGTCGTTTGGGCCTTATGTAAGTTTTTTTCGCTTGGTTTTTGTTTTTATAAACTAACTAACTTGGTTTTTTAGTTTTCTAGGTTATAATCTACTAGTAACGACACCACCACTCGCAAACGAGCCAACACGGGCCCAAACGACCCAGATCATGTCGTTTGGGCCCTACATGAGTTTTTTTCATTTGCTTTTTGTTTTTATGAACTAACTAACTCGTTTTTTTAGTTTTCTAGGTTATAATCTACTAGTAACAACACCACCACCTGCAAGTGAGCCAACACACCCACCCCATGCCTGTGAGCCCCTGCTCGTAGGGTGGATCGTGAGTGTGTGCAGTCAACGATGACAACGAGGACAACAACGACGCCTACCAACACCCCCCAAAGCCAACAACACACCCACCCCATGCCTGCGAGCCTCTGGTGGATGGGTGGTGAGAGCCCATGCTGATGAGCAGCTGCTTGTCGGGTGGATGGCAGGCACACCAGGGATAAGACAGCCACAGCACCCATCCCCATGCCTATGAGCAACTGCTCGTAGGGTGGATGATGGGTGCGGCTTGCTATGGCGACGGATGCATGCAAGGAGGGGTGGGCGACGACACCCACCCCAGACCGCATCCCCCAACCCCCCCTCCCCTGCATTTTGCATGGGGAGGGGTCTTTATTATTTTTAATTTATCTGCCCCCCCCCCCCCCCTTGCACCAAATGCGAGGGGTATATATATTGTAGTACTTATGAATCCCCCCCTCTTAGTTTTTTATGTACATAGTAATAATCCCCCCCCTCTTGCATCTTGTGAGAGGGGGTTTTTTTTTTGTGTATTATAATATTATACCCACTCCCTCGTGTCCTACACGAGGGATGTGGTTAATTAAAAAATTTTGATCTTAATTGTTTGAAAAATGCCTCCTCGAAGAATATGAAAAGTTGAGTCATAAATAAACCTTATATTGATTGCCAATAAATCTCCTGTGGCTCAAGTGGTTGAGCACACTTGTTTGGTTTGTCATGTGATTCCTTATGGTGAGGTCTTGAGTTCAATTCCTGCAGTACACAAATTTATTTTGCAGGTACTTTATGAAATTCACCAAGTCCAAAGTCCTTTGAGCTCATATCTAATTGACTTATCATTTAGTTGCACTTGGACTCCAGTTGGACTCCAATGGGGGATTGAACTCTACATGACTTAGTGTAGTTCAATTGAACTCCACTCGGACTCTAGTGGACTCCAGTCAGTCTGGTCAGAGTCCACTAGGACAGGTGGGGGACTGTAAAGTACTGCACAGATGACCCCAGCATGGATGCGAGAGTATGAGGACAAGCGCAACATGGTAGCTGTCAAGAAGGGTGTGCCATGGGTTGATCCCATCATCACCCACCAGTTTCAAATTGTCTATTGGGATAGAGATGGTGAGTCGCCAACAGTTCACAGCATTCATGACTGTCCCACCTGGCCTAGCTGGTGTCTCAGCAAGGCCCCAGAAGTTCTTGCAGGATTGGGAGCAGATATCAAGGCCATCAACCAGTATGATGTCAAGCACTGCTATTGGAAGCAGATGGATTTTGCCTACCCCCACTGCCTCACAATGGAGTGTTACCTCTTCTTGCACAGAAGAAAGGTAGCATGCTCTGCTCTTGAGGAGTGGGTGGCACATTTACTCCCCAACCACCTTAACATCTGGTTAGGAATGAAGGCTCAGCATGATGGTATTTGGGAAGATCTGAAGAGACGATGGAAACTGGCTGCACCTGAGAGCAGTGACTCGGAGGTTGAAATTGTGGAGATGACTCGATGATCATCCAAGCAAGCCATCAAGCAGGAGCAAGAAGGCTCCACGCCTCTGTGCTGTCAGTGGCCATTGCTCTCAGTTACTATCCCTACCAAGAGCACAGGACACAGCTCATTGCATCCCATCACCATCATCGACTCCCCCATATCAGTGTTGTCATCAGGATCATCGCAGGCATTGTGGTCAGCAGTCTCAATTTTGACATCAATCACCTCAGCCTCATCCAGCATGGTGACATCGCCCATCTCATCCCCTTCCCCTGTCCCATCACTGCTTGCTTTACCTGGAAAATGGCTGAAAGGGCAATATGTGGTTGATATGAGCTGCAAGTTTGCAGAGTTTGATCAACTGCAAGGCATGTCACTGAAGGAGCACTTCGAGGTGGTCTTCCAGGAGCCCTTTGTGTCTGTGACATACTATGACCAATGGCAATGCTGGACCAAAGCAACCGAACAGCAATGCAGTGCCACCCTGTCTGCTGGTCACATGCCAGCTGGTTGCTGGGTAGTGTTGTCCCAAGGAGTTCCTTTGAGATGATCCATCACACATTTCTTTATTTCTAGTTGTGCCCACGTTGCTTTATAGCACTGTATTTTTTATCATCCACCCATGTATTGATTTGTACCCATATCGATCACTTGTCTTTCATATCAACACATTGCCATTACTATCTACCAAAGCTACAACGTATGAGGGTGATGCCCACCAGCCTCCAAGGTCTTCAACATTTCAATGTTCCTGAGCTGAATCATTTCATCGAGGAAAAAGTTAAACTTCGCTGGCAACATCTCATGGCACATCGAGTGATATCCACCCAGCCATGTGTTTGTCTGCTCTGCAACTGATGTGTTGAAGTACTACTTGCCTTTCTCATTCATCAGCTCAGGGTACATTGCGGGGTTGCAGTGGACTTTGCAAAACTCATGAGTGACCTTGTCCTTGTTGAGGAAATGCCACACATCAACAGACATGCCCATGTCGGCAAAGAAAGGATTGCCTGAGGCCATCACCTGTTGCTTCACATCACAATTGCTATCATACACAAGATGTTCTGGCTTTTGGGCACCAGGCACAGAGAAGGCATTCTTGACCATCACGAGAAAGTTCAACACAGCTTTGGCTCCAAACATGGTGGCTCATGCAAATATGATGCCGCAGGGGCACACCAGGGTCTGCTCATTATGTGTATGACACCATCCAAACTGGGCCTTGATCTTTGTGTTCCCTGTCTTGGACTTCTTTGAGGGGCAAGGTGCCTCTGTGTCATCGATGTGATCCACAACTTTGATAGAAGAGATTGGCATGTTGAAGAGATGTATGCCCTTGCCATCCACCTCAAACCACTCTTCATGTTCTTCAATGTCCTGGGCAGCCTTGGCTTCATGCTCATCTGATGTTGGGATGGCACTCGCTGGGTAAGACACTTGGGCATGCTGCAGGCGGTCCTTCAGAGTGAACACAGCCTTTCCACATGCTTTGTTTAGCCTCTCCATCTCCTGGTGCATGGGCAGCAAACATGTCTTCATATCAATGACAACCAGCAAAGAGCACCTGGCGACAGCACATATAGAGTGATTCATGAAGTGGATTGGACAGAAGCGATGGCAGTTGTTTGAGAGTGATATAAGACAACAGAAACTACCACAACATGTATGCCCCATGTTGATACCATCACCAACAATAACCTGACATTTTCCTGAGAGAAGAAGCACATCGATCGCACTATGAAATTGTTAGCAGTCTGAAAAACTTTTGAAGTCAAATGAAAAGACTTACTGGACCTTCGAACTCAAGCAGTCAGCTTGTCGTGAACTTTGCCTGCTTCCCCACCATCCTGTCCTCACCAAACTCATCCTCCCCATCATCATTTGTGTCAATCTCCACTACCTTCCATTCCCCTATCCTGAATCAGTTAGTGTTGCCTTGACCAACTTGGGGCAT
Organism: Tricholoma matsutake; assembly: GCA_026075535.2. Classification (NCBI taxonomy): domain Eukaryota; kingdom Fungi; phylum Basidiomycota; class Agaricomycetes; order Agaricales; family Tricholomataceae; genus Tricholoma; species Tricholoma matsutake. The sequence goes on from AP026544.2 coordinate 162,300, forward strand.
TTTTATATTTTTAAAATAACTTGACACAATACACTCAGCCTGCTTAGTGTTGAGAAAGTAGCCAGCCATCCACATTTGGGGCTCTCTATCTATATAAATATTTTCAGAATTCTATACATTTTATTGGAATTGATATTGCCTTTGACTCATTTTTTGCAAGTCAACCAGCAAAAATGAGTCAAAAGCAATATCAACTCCAATAAATTGTATAAAATTCTGAAAATATTCACAAAGATAGGGAGCCCCAAAAGTCAATGGGCCCTCTCTCAACACTAAGCAGGCTGAGTGCATTGTGTCAAGTTATTTTAAAAATAAACAAATGCCCCAAGTCAGTCAAGGCAACACTAATCCTGATGGTTGGCAATTCCTCCTCTTCGTCTTCATCACCAGCCTCTGCCCTCTTGATGTCCTTAGCCTTGGCTGCAAATTCTGCATTCCATCTCAGCAAATCCTCCTTTGAGAGGGTCTTTGTACGAAATGCAGCAAGAGCCAAGTTACAAGCCTCAGCGAGCTCTGCCCTTTGAATGTCCAGTTTTGCCTGTTGAACATCTGCCACCGCTCGACAAACCTCCTCTTCCACCTCCTGAACCCACTTCGTTTCAGCCAACTGCTCCTCCCTCTCCAGTTCCTCCTTCAAGTCCAAAAATAGAAGGTTGGCACCCCATGAAAGCCATTCGCGCAGTGCCAGTGGTTTGTACAGCTCAAAGACCTCATTGACAATCTTTTGGACAGCAGAATCATGTTCCTCACCCAGGTTATCTGCCAATTCATTGTATTCAGCCTAAATGAAACACTTTAGCCCACTAAACAGTGAAACAAACTTGAAAACTTACCATCTTCTCACAAAACTCCTTTCCCCATGCTTCAAAATCCAAATCCTCAGCAATGGAGTGTTCTGGCATTGCTTTCATGTAATCCAGCACCTCATTGTTGAGATTGGCAAGGAGAGACATGATAGAAGCTAGTATTGGAGGTTTAGGAGTTGATGAAGAAGAACAAGAAGTTTTTTGAGTTTTGTTCACAATTTCAACACAATCATGCATTTTGCACATGACTCTGATTGGCTGACTGGGACAGTCAGGATTTCAGTAAGGGGGAGGATGATAGGTCCACCTTGCACTCTAAGCTCTGGGAACATTTACAAATGCATTGACACATCACCATACATGCTCCCAACCCTATGAACCCCATGAAACTACTCCAAAATGATTTTGTAGCACTTCGAACAATTTTAAATGATTTTGAATGACTTTGACTGACTTTGCAACACTTCGAGCAAGTTCAAACAACTTTGCAGCACCTTGAATGCCTTTGGCCGCTGTATGCCTATTGCACTGCCATTCAGACACACACAGCACACATTGTATGAGTTAGTGCATCACATATCAAGCACCACCAGGACATGAGGAGACATGCCAATGGGCTTTTAGGACACAATTGTGGCACTTTGACATTTTGATGATATATTGGATCAATAGGACAGGTACCCTTGATACATTGTGACTCTATATGTTTCCCTTCTCATCATCTCTCATTTATTTTATGATTTGGAAAGTTCTTTAGTGTTTTATATCTTGCCTCATGTGTTTTCATGTTTTATTTCCTTTTAAGTACCATCTCTTCCAAACATATATAGCCTTGTACTAGCTACTTAGAACAACAGAACATATCATCCTCTCACATCCATCATCTGATTTAAGAGCAATTCTCTTGAGTCCAAGCCTCTTGTCTTGGTCCTGAAGTTTAGTGTATTACCACGAACTTCCTTGAACTTTCTATACTAGCTCCTCGAAACTATTGTCTATTGTCTATCACCTCTCAAAACCTTTCCACATCTCTATAGTCTATCCTCAGCACCAGTCAAAACCATACTTGTTCTCTACAAGCCCCTTGAAAGTCCTCAAACCTCTTTGAACCTCCTTGAACTTTCCTCAAAGCACTTTGCAGAGCTTTGTACACCCTCGAACTTCATCAAATTTCATCAGACCTCCTCAAACCTAGTTCCCCCATGCTTGGGTAACAGAAGTGATATTTAGTACCACCTTGCACCCTTCCTCCTTGTGTTATACCATTTGGGACCTTTTTAGTGGGTTTTGTTTGGGTTTCTGGGTCGAGCATCATCACTGCCGTCAGTGTGCTGCCATTTTCACTTAATGCACCCCCTAGCACCATGGACACATCAGAGTGCCTCGATGCACTTGAAATGTTCAAGTGACATTACTGGAATATGCATGGATATTGATTCACTTAAATCTACAATCAAAAACTTCATCAGTTTTAGGAAACCACCCCATTACCTAATAAAATTTCATTTTTATTTTATTATGTTGAATTACACTACATGACACTAAATGACACTACACTTTGATAGCATGAGAATTTTATTTCACACACATCAATATGTATGTGCATGTATGAATGCATTGGTAACAACAATGTACAATATATGTAACATAGTATATAAACCCTAAATATATGCCTAGGGGACCCCAGTTGTGTTCTCTTAGGTATTCCACCTATGCTTTTGGTGTGAAAGGCCTTTGTCAACAAACTCACCTATAAATAACCCCTCACATCAAAACCATCAGTTTACCCATCATGAGCGTGGATCCCACCCCCTTCTTGTAGAGAGAACCTGCACAGTCTTAGCTAGCAGTAGTGGGTGTTGCCCTAACAGAAGAACACAACTTCCCATATCAGTGCACCTTCTCTTACTTGCACATACATCATTGTTTCACTGTGCCACATCTGATTACTCATCCGTTCCACATGAGCCAGAAGTACTTGTACATATGTAATCAATCTACCTTTTCTTTTGTAAGCCGATGCCAGGCCTCGCCTTACATTGCGACTGCCAGTGATGGAGAGGCAGTGCTCATCATTAGGACAGCTGCAACCAGACAACTGATTGGATCTGGTTTAGTTACGATTTACATCACTCTATTTGGATGACTATTTTAGTTACAAGCTGAATTCAGTGTTATCCCCAAGATCAGGCACTGTTGGAAGAGTTATTGATCTGAAGTGTCAAATTAGGTGCCTGACGAATGACGAATGATCAACGAATGATTGATGAATGATTGATGAACCATCACGTGACCCATAAACATTTGGAGAGGTATCGAAGAAAAAATCTTGAATTTGTCAAAGAAGTGATTCATGACAGATTCTACAATTATGTCCAAACCTTCAACTTCTAATCCCGGCCCTAATCCTGTTCCCACACCAGTACTAGAGGCAAACATTGATGTGCTTACAGTGCAAATGTCCCAATTAGTGTCAGTGTTGGCAGCATCACAGCCCAGACAAGTGGAAGTACAGCCAGAGACAACAGGAGAAAGAGATGATGAGATGGAAGAGATGGTGGAGTGGATGTTGCAGGAGGATGAGACGGTGGAGAAATCCAGAAATGGAAAAGTGCACTTACCTCAGTACATGCCCCCACAAATCTTTGACGGTACCATGGAGAATACAAAATCCTTCATCAGCTCTATAGTATTGTACATCCATGGGAGGAAGCCAGAGTTTCATACAGCCGAGTCTAGGATTATGTTTGCTCTCTCATACATTCAGGGGGAAAGCACAGTTCTGGAGAAATGAGGCTATTAATCAAATTGCCATGGGAAATAAACCATTTGCAACCTTCAAGGAATTTCTGGAGAGATTGGAGGCACAGTTTGGAGACCCTAATTCAAAGGTGACAGCCAATGCTAAATTAAAGACCATGTGCCAAGGTTCCCTAATGGCAGATGAATTTATTTTGCAGTTCAAAGCAGAAGCTTCGCAGATGGATATGGGAGAAGCCACGTTGGTAGAGTTTTTGAAAGCAGGATTAAATCCCTCTTTATTCAAGTCTATCTACCAACTACCTTCTATGCCAGAAAAGTTGGATGAGTGGTATAATTGGGCAATGCACCTTGACTGGCAATATCGGCAGGAACAGGTGGAGTCAAAGTTGATGTATGGAAGTAGTAAATTTGGAAAGTCATCAGGAGGAAAGTCCAAGAAAGGAAAGGTGCCTCAGGTGCAAGCTCCAAGGGCACAGCCACCGGCCATGGCAGCAATGGAGGTTGATCAAGCAGGGAGACGAGCCCCACTTAAATGTTTTAACTGCTGTAATTTACCCCCCACCTATTCCAGTCAGAGTCCAGTTATTCCAGTTGGAGTCCAGTTATTCTGGTCAGAGTCCAGTTATTCTGATTGGAGTCCAGTTATTCCGGTTATTCTGACCAGATTCTGGTTGCTCCAGATGCTGAACTTAGAGTATATACCCTAATGGATAGTCAAATTTCAAGTCTTGAGTTGTCAAAGTGCCTACAAAATATATTTGTGCAGAGTAAGGATTGAACTCAAGACATCTTGATTAGAGTGATCACATGACAAACCAAACATGTGTGCTTAACCAGTTGAGTCACAGGATAATTATGAGATAGTAATATAATGTTTATTCATGACACTCTAATTTTTTTTGGAGTAGTGAAAGATCAAATGTTTTTAATTAACCACACCCCTCACATTGAATGCAAGGGAGTGGGGATGATTGTGATGACATAGATAAACAAAAAATCCTCCCTCTCACAAGATGCGAGAGGGAGTTTTATTTATATACATAAAAAGCTAACCCCTTGCACCAAATGCGAGGGGGGAGGTAAAAACATGAAGAAAAAAATCCCTCCCCCACGCAAAATGGGGGAGGGGTGGCACAATACTAATAAATAATTAAAAGTACAAAAAAAATCCCTCCCCACACAAAGTGCGGGGGAGGGGGAGGGGACACGACCCCGCTGTTGTCTGTCCTTCCACCCACAATCCACCCCATGAGCAGTTGCTTGTGAGGCTGGGGGTAGGTGGCTTGTCATCGTTGTCATTCCACCCACGGTCCACCCCATGAGCAGTTGCTTGTGAGGCTGGGGGCGGGTGGTGCATTGTTGTCTCCTATCCCTGCACCTGGGCACCGTTCCACCCATGTTCCACCCCATGAGCAGTTGCTCATGAGGCTGGGGGTGGGTGGCTTGTCATCGTTGTCATTCCACCCGCAATCCACCCCACGAGCAGTTGCTCATGAGGCTGGGGGCGGGTGGTGTTTTGTTGTCATCTCCTGTCCCTGCACCTGGGCGTCATTCCACCCACAATCCACCCCACGAGCAGTTGCTTGTGAGGCTGGAAGTGGGTGGCTTGTCATCGTTGTCATTCCACCCACGATGCACCCCATGAGCAGTTGCTCGTGAGGCTGGGGGCAGGTGGTGTGTTGTTGTTGTCTCCTGTCCCTGCGCCTGGGCATCATTCCACCCACGATCCACCCCACAAGCAGTTGCTCATGAGGCTGGGGGTGGGTGGCTTGTTGTCATTCATTGCTGTTGTCCCCTGTCTGGATTTCTGTTTTTTTCTTTTTTTTTGGGGGGGGGGGGGTTTGGGCGCATCAGTTGTCCCCAGTAGTATACAACCTAAAAAGCAATAAATTACAATTAGTTAGTTTATAAAAACAAAAAGCAAATGAAAAAACTCACATAGGGCCCAAACGACGCGATCTGCATCGTTTGGGCCCATGTTGGCTTGTTTGCGAGTGGTGGCATCATTACTAGTAGATTATAACCTAGAAAACTAAAAAAATGAGTTAGTTAGTTTATTAAAACAAAAACCAAATGAAAAAAACTTATGTAGGGCCCAAACGATGTGATCTGCGTCATTTGGGCCCGCGTTGGCTCGTTTGCGAGTGGTGGCATCATTGCCAGTAGATTATAACCTAGAAAGCTAAAAAAAAGTTAGTTAGTTTATAAAAACAAAAAGCAAACGAAAAAACCTTACTTAGGGCCCAAACGATGTGATCTGTATCATTTGGGCCTGTGTTCTGTCCAATCATGTCATTTGGGCCCATGTTATGTCTGGCAGTCGAGCAGAACCTATCAAACAAATCAAACAAGTTAGTTAGTATGAAAAAACAAGAAGCAAATGACAAAAAACATACTTAGGCCCCAAACGATGCAATCTGCATCATTTGCGCCCGCGTTCTGTCCAGTCAGCTCGTTTGAAGGTGGTGGTGATGGTGGCAAAGTGGTGATGGTAGAGTGGAGAGGAGGAGGAGGCAGCATTGGTGACAGTGGTGGTGGTGGTTGGGAGCTGGCAGTCATGTGTCACATGTCATGCATATGCATATAATGGCTGTGATTAACTATGTACCTTGGTTGGGTAATAAAAATATTAAATGTATGCCCAAGAATAATTGCTTGGTAGCTCAGTGGTTAAGCGTGCTGTTATGTATGCAGACCCAAGGTCGAGTGTTCAATTCTTGATGTGTGTCAAACTTTTATTTGGGAAAGCACATGCATGCCGGTTATTCTGGTTAGTCCAGTTAGTCCAGTTATTCCGGTTGTGATGAGTCTGGTCAGATTCCGGGGATTCTGGCTGTAAATTGGATCCTTATTCCGACTGGAATTGTGCAGCATAGGGAAAACTACATCCAAAAAAAATTCCACCGGATTCCAGAAATTCCAGAAATTCTGTCCAGATGAACCGGAATCCAACCAGAATAGGTGGGGGAGTGTAAAGTGCTCTGTAACTGTGGGCAGTGAGGATGCATTTCTAGGAATTGTAGGCAGAAAAGAAAGATTAGGGAAGCTACAATCAAGGAAGTGAAGCCGGAAGAAGGCAGGCAGAAGAATTTTGTGGAAGAGTCCCAGTGAAGGTTTCCCCATTGGTGACCCAGAATCATTATAATGTATTAGTATCCGAGGAAACCCAGAGTAAATCAGAAAAGGAAATCAAGGAGGAGTACAACTGTTGTGAATCACATGACCAAGAAAATTATCACGTGCCATTTCCGAAAACCCCTAAATTCTTTATTCACTCTGTGCAAATAGAACCCGAAATCACCTTGACTATGGGACTGAAGACAGTGGACACGCATGCAGAGATTGATGTGGAAGCATTGCCTGATAGTGGTGCTACAGGATTATTCATTAATCGGTCCTTAATTACCGTAAATGGTATTAACACATGCAAGCTGGTGCAACCTATAATGGTGTACAATATTGACAGAACAGTCAATCGTGGAGGAACTATCAAGGAGGTGACTATGATCTTAAAGTATCAGGAGCATCAGGAGCGAGCTGTATTCAAAGTGTGCAATCTTGGGAAAACCAATCTAATAATAGGATGTCTGTGGTTACGGAAGCATAATCCTGAAATTGATTGGAAAACTGGGAAAGTACAAATGACTCATTGTCCTAAGGAATGTAATGTGTATGGGAGGAAGATGAAGAAGGAAAAAAGGAAAAAGAAAGAGAAAGAATGTCCGAGAAAGTATTCTGTTATGATGGAGGAAGTGGAGGATGAGGAAATGCCAAATGAGGAAGTTCCAATCATGATTGAGAAAGAGGAGCAGAAGCAAACCTTTAGAGCAATTTGTGGAGGACAGTCATGGGACAAGAATATTGTGAAGGTGGAGAAGCCAGTGGAGGAATGGGTGCCAAAAGTGTATCATGAATATCTGTCAGTGTTCCAGAAGAAGGAGTCTGAGTGAATGCCAGTGCGGAAGCCATGGGATCATGTGATCAAGATGAAGCCAGGGTTTGTGCCAAAGAAATCAAAGGTATATCTGTTATCTCCGATGGAACAAGAAGAAGTGGATGCATTCCTGAAGGAGCAATTGCGCAGAGGATACATACAATCTTCAAAATCACCACAGACATCACCAATATTCTTTGTGCCAAAGAAAGACCAAAGGAACAGGATGTGTACTGATTATAGGTATCTGAATGAGTGGACAGTGTAAGAATGCATACCCCCTGCCATTGATCTCAGAAATAATTGACAAGGTGGGAAAAGCCAAGGTCTTTACAAAATTGGATTTACGATGGGGATACAACAATGTACAAATAAAGAAAGGAGATGAGTGGAAGGCTGCATTTGCCACATGTCGAGGATCCTTTGAGCCACTTGTCATGTTTTTCAGGATGACTATTAGTCCCCCAACCTTTCAAAATATGATGAACAACATTTTCAAGGATGTAATAGACAAAGGCATGGTAATAATATTTATTGATGACATTCTGATATTCATGGAGGATGAAGAAAATCATGAGGTGATAGTGCAGGAGGTGCTACAGAGGTTAGTGGAGAATGATCTATTTTTGAAACCAGAGAAGTGTGTGTTTGGGGCAAGAGAGATTGAATTCCTAGGATTATTGATCAGCCCTGACAGGATCACAATGGATCCAATCAAGGTACAGGCAATCACAGATTGGCCTGCACCCACCTGTGTCAAGGAGGTTCAAGCCTTCTTGGGACTCGCAAATTATTATCATCGCTTTGTGCACAATTTTTCTAAAATTGCCACACCCTTACATAACCTTATGTGAAAGGGAGTAGTATGGAGGTGGGGAGAGCAGCAGCAGACAGCATTTGAGGAGTTGAAGAGAAAGTTTGTGGAGGAACCAATATTAGCCCTGGTAGATTTCACATGCCCTTTATGAGTGGAATCAGATGCATCCGACTTTGCTACTGGAGCAGTATTATCAATGCTATGCAAAGATGACAAGTGGCATCCTTGTGCATATCTGTCCTGAGAGTTGAATGATGTGGAGAGGAATTATGATGTGCATGACAAAGAGATGTTGGGGATAATATGAGCATTGGAGATGTGGAGGCATTATTTGGAAGGATGTACGCATCAGATTGAGATCTGGATGGATCATCAAAATCTGCAATACTTCATGTCTGCTAAAAAGCTTAATCGCTGGAAGTGCATTGGGCACTATTCCTATTGCATTTCAATTTTCACTTGGTCCACAAAGTGGGAAGCTTAATGAGGAAAGCAGATGCATTATCCAGATGTATCAATCATAAAAGGGGGGTGGAGGAGGACAATAAAAATGTTACCTTACTCAAACCTGAATACTTTCACATTTGCACTATGCATCAAGGGCATCTATTAATAGATAGCTCGGAAATGGAAATGCGGTCTAAAATTAGACAATGTTCGGAAATGGATGATGAAGTAGTGGAAGCCATGAAAGCTCTGAAGGGAGCGAAGAAAGGTAATATCAAAGGAGATGAATGGGCTGAGGAACAAGGATTGGTGTTGTTTCTAGGAAAAGTGTATGTACCGGATTTGCAAAGGGAGATTATCCGGTTACATCATAATATGCCAACTGCCAGACACCCAGGAAGATGGAAGACATTGGAATTAGTAATGAGAAATTATTGGTGGCCTGGAATTTCGAAGTATGTGTTGGGGTATGTGGGTGGATGTGATATGTGCATGCGGGGGAAGAAATTTCCAGAAAAACCTGCAGGAAAATTAATCCCGAACCCTATACCTAAAGCGCCGTGGCAAGATATATCTGTGGATTTTATTACTGGATTACCCAAAGCTCAAGGGTATGATGCAATATTCATAGTATGCAACCGCTTCACAAAGGAGGTCCATATTATACTACTACAGAAACCTCATCATTTGGCTTGGCACACCTCTATCTAAATCAGGTATGGCAGTTACATGGGTTACCTAATACCATTATCTCTGATTGTGGACCACAATTTGCTTCCGCATTTATGCGAGAACTGAACAACATATTGGGAATTCAAACTAAACTATCTACGGCATATCACCCACAGACTGATGGGCAGACAGAGAGAATGAATCAGGAGTTGGAGCAGTACCTAGGTATGTTTGTCAACTACTGACAAACTGACTGGCCCAAATGGCAATTGCTGAATTTTCCAACAATAACAAATTCCATTCAGCTACTCATATGTCACGCTTTTTTGCAAATTATGGATATCATCCTCACATGGGAGTAGAACCCAGAAGGAAAGTCAAAGTACAGTCAGTAGAAGACTTTGTATCTAAGATGCAAAAGGTACAAGAGGAAGCAGAGGCAGCATTGAAGAAAGCATGTGATAACATGATGCGACATGCAGATTGTACTCGAGCATGTGCTCCAGAGTACAAAATTGGTGACTTGGTGTGGCTAAGTACCAAGGACCTGAATATTCCATGACCTTCGAGGAAACTTATGGGGAAACAAGTTGGCCCATATGCAATCTCTAAAGTGATCTCACCTAATACGGTAGTGCTAAAATTACCCTGATCATTCAAGATTGATCCCAAGATTAATGTATCCTGCCTATGCCCTTACCACCCACCCACTATTCCTGGCCAACAAACTACTCCACAACCTCCGATAATAGTAGAAGGTGCTCCAGAATACATAGTTGAAGAAATTCTAGACTCATGTCTTTGACAGAACAAATTGGAGTTCTTAATAAAGTGGAAAAACTATACCAACAAAAATAATTCATGGGAACCTGAAGAGAATTGTAAACAAGTGCATAACGTGATCACCCAATTCTTTAAATGTAATCCAAATGCTCTGCGTTGCATTGTGAGAATGGTGTATGAGGGGATGAAATTCCAGCCTTGCCAAAATTTCACAGAGGGGACAGATGTAATATTTTCTCACCTGGAAGTCGAGGCATAAAAGGGGGGTAATGTTAGGAAACCACCCCATTACCTAATAAAATTTCATTTTTTATTTTATTATGTTGAATTATGCTACATGATGCTAAATGATGCTACACTTTGATAGCATGAGAATTTTATTCGCACGCATCAATATGTATGTGCATGTATGAATGTGTCGGTACCAACAATGTACAATATATGTAACATAGTATATAAACCCTAAATATATGCCTAGGGGACCCCAGTTGTGTTCTCTTAGGTATTCCACCTATGCTTTTGGTGTGAAAGGCCTATCTCAACAAACTCACCTATTAATAACCCCTTGCATCAAAACCATCAATTCCCCCATCACGAGTGCAGATCCCGCCCCCTTCTTGTAGAGAGAACCTGCACAGTCTTAGCTAGCAGATAGTGGGTGTCGCCCTAACAGAAGAACACAACGTCCCATATCAGTGTGCCTTCTCTTACTTGCGCATATGTCATTGTTTCACTGCGCCACATCCGATTACTCATCCTTTCGGCACAAGCCAGAAGTACTTGTACATACGTAATATACCTTTTCTTTCATAAGCCAACGCCAGGCCTCGCCTTATATTGCGACTGCCAGTGATTGAGAGGCAGCGCTCGTCATTAGGACAGCTGAAACCAGACAACTGATCAGATCTGGTTTAGTTATGATTTACATCACTCTATTTGGACGACTATTTTAGTTACAAGCCGAATTCAGTGATATCTCCGAGATCAGGCACTGTTGGAAGGGTTATTGATCCGAAGTGTCAAAATAGGCGCCCGACGAATGACGAACCATTGATGAACCTCGACAAACCTTATCACGTGACCCGTAAACGTTTGGAGAGGTCTCGAAGAAAAAATTTTGAATTTGTCAAAGAAGTGATTCATCACAGATTCTACAATTATGTCCAAACCTTCAACTTCTAATCCCGGTCCTAATCCTGTTCCCATACCAGCACTAGAGGCGAAAATTGATGTGCTCACAGTGCAAATGTCCCAATTAGTATCAGTATTGGCAGCATCACAGCCCAGACAAGCAGAAGTACAGCCAGAGATGACAGGAGAAAGAGATGATGAGATGGAGGAGATGGTGGAGTGGATATTGCAGGAGGATGAGACAGTGGAGAAATCCGGAAATGGAAAAGTGTGCTTACCTAAGTACGCACCCCTGCAAATCTTTGACAGTACCATGGAGAATACAAAATCCTTCATCAGCTCTATAGTATTGTACATCCATGGGAGGAAGCCAGAGTTTCATACAGCCGAGTCTAGGATTATGTTTGCTCTCTCATACATTCAGGGGGGGAAAGCACAGTTCTGGAGAAACGAGGCTATTAATCAAATTGCTGCGGGAAATAAACCATTTCCAACCTTCAAGGAATTTCTGGAGAGATTGGAGGCACAGTTTGGAGACCCTAATTCAAAGGCGACAGCCAATGCTAAATTAAAGACCATGTGCCAAGGTTCCTTAACAGCGGATGAATTTATTTTGCAGTTCAAAGCAGAAGCTTTGCAAACGGACATGGGAGAAGCTGCATTGGTAGAGTTTTTGAAAGCAGGATTAAATCCCTCTTTATTCAAGTCTATCTACCAACTACCGTCTATGCCAGAGAAGTTGGACGAGTGGTATAATTGGGCAATGCGCCTTGACCGGCAATATCAGCAGGAACAGGTGGAGTCAAAGTTGATGTACAGAAGTAGTAAATTTGGAAAGTCATCTGGAGGAAAGTCCGAGAAAGGAAAGGCACCTCAGATGCAAGCTCCGAGGGCACAGCCACCGGCCATGGCAGTGACACCTACCGTTATGGAGTCAGCAGCACCAGCAGAGGCAATGGAGGTTGATCAAGTGGGGAGACGAGCCCCACTTAAATGTTTTAACTGTGGGCAGTTAGGACACATTTCTAAGAATTGTAAGCAGTAGAGAAAGATCAGGGGAGCTATATTTGAGGAAGTGAAGCAGGAGGAAGGCAAGCAGGAGAATTTTGTGGAAGAGTCCCAGTGAAGGTTTCCCCATTGGTGACCCAGAATCGTTACAATGTATTAGTATCTGAGGAAACCCAGAGTAAATCAGAAAAGGAAATCGAGGAGGAGTACAACTGTTGCGAATCATGTGACAAAGAAAATTGTCACATGTCATTTCCGAAAATTCTTAAATTCTTTATTCGCTCTGTGCAAATAGAACCCGAAATTACCTTGACTGTGGGACTGAAGACAGTGGACACACATGCAGTGAATCATGTGGAAGCATTGCTTGATAGTGGTGCTACAGGATTATTCATTAATCAGTCCTTAATTATCGGAAACAGTATTAACACACACAAGCTGGCGCAACCTATAATGGTGTACAATATTGACAGAACAGTCAATAGTGGAGGAACTATCAAGGAGGAGGTGACTATGGTACTAAAGTATCAGGAGCATCAGGAGCGAGCCATATTCAAAGTGTGCAATCTTGGGAAAACCAATCTAATAATAGGATGTTCGTGGTTATGGAAGCATAATCCTGAAATTGATTGGAAAACTGGGAAAGTACAAATAACTCGTTGTCCTAAGGAATGTAATGTGTATGGGAGGAAGATGAAGAAGGAAAAAAGGAAAAAGAAAGAGAAAGAATATCCGAGAAAGTATTCTGTTACAATGGAGGAAGTGGAGGATGAGGAAATGCCAAATGGGGAAGTTCTGATCATGATCGAGAAAGAGGAGCAGAAGCAAACCTTTAGAGCAGTTTGTGGAGGACAGTCGTGGGACAAGAATATCATGAAGGTGGAGAAGCCAGTGGAGGAATGGGTGCCAAAAGTGTATCATGAACATTTGTCAGTGTTCCAAAAGAAGGAGTCTGAGTGAATGCCGGTGTGGAAGCCATGGGATCATGCGATTGAGATGATGTGCCGAAGAAGTCGAAGGTATATCCATTATCTCCGATAGAACAAGAAGAAGTGGATGCATTCCTGAAGGAGCAATTGCACAGAGGATACATACGACCTTCAAAATCACCAGACATCACCAATATTCTTTGTGCCCAAAAAAGACCAAAGGAAGAGGATGTGTACTGATTATAGGTATCTGAATGAGTGGACAGTGAAGAACACGTACTCCCTGCCATTGATCTCAGAAATAATTGATAAGGTGGGAAAGGCCAAGGTCTTTACAAAATTGGATTTACAATGGGGATACAATAATGTACAAATAAAGAAAGGAGATGAGTGGAAGGCTGCATTTGCCATGCGTCGAGGATCCTTCAAGCTGCTTGTCATGTTTTTTGGGATGACTAATAGTCCCCCGACCTTTCAAAATAGGATGAATGACATTTTCAAGGATGTAATAGACAAAGGCGTGGTAATAATATTTATTGATGACATTCTGATATTCATGGAGGATGAAGAGAATCATGAGGCGATAGTGCAGGAGGTGTTACGGAGGTTGGCGGAGAATGATCTATTTTTGAAACCAGAGAAGTGTGTGTTTGGGGCAAGAGAGATCAAGTTCCTAGGATTATTGATCGGCCATGACGGGATCAAAATGGATCCGATCAAGGTACAGGTGATCACAGATTGGCCTGCACCCACCCGTGTCAAGGAGGTTCAAGCCTTCTTGGGACTTGCAAATTATCATTGTCGCTTTGTGCACAATTTTTCTAAAATTGCCGCACCCTTACATAACCTTATGCGAAAGGGAGTAGTATGGAGGTGGGGAGAGCAGCAGCAGACACTGTTTGAGGAGTTGAAGAGGAAGTTTGTGGAGGGACCAATATTAGCCCCAGTAGATTTCACACGCCCTTTGCGAGTGGAATCCAATGCATCCGATTTTGCTACTGGAGCAGTGTTATCAATGCTGTGCAAAGATGACAAATGGCATCCTTGTGCATACTTGTCAAAAGGGTTGAATGATGTGGAGAGGAATTATGATGTGCATGACAAAGAGATGTTGGGGATAATATGAGCATTGGAGGCATGGAGGCATTATTTGGAGGGATGTACGCATCAGATTGAGATCTGGACGGATCATCAAAATCTGCAATACTTCATGTCTGTTAGGGCGACACCCACTATCTGCTAGCTAGGACCGTGCAGGTTCTCTCTACAAGAAGGGGGCGGGATCCGCGCTCGTGATGGGGGAATTGATGGTTTTGATGCGAGGGGTTATTAATAGGTGAGTTTGTTGAGATAGGCCTTTCACACTGAAAGTGTAGGTGGAATACCTAAGAGAACACAACTGGGGTCCCCTAGGCATATATTTAGGGTTTATATACTATGTTACATATATTGTACATTTTTGTTACCGATGCACTTGTACATGTGCATACATTTTGATGCATGCGAAATGAAATTCTCACGCTATCAAAATGTAGCGTCATTTGGCGTCATGTAGCATAATTCGACATAATAAAATAAAAATGAAAGTTTATTAGGTAATGGGGTGGTTTGCTAATATTACCCCCCTTTTATGCCTCGACTTCCAGGCGAGAAAATATTATGTTTGTCCCCTCTGTGAAATTTTGGTAAGGCTGGAATTTCATCCCCTCATACATCATTCTTGCAATGCGACACGGAGCATTCGGATTACGTTTAAAGAATTGGGCGATCGTGTTATGCACTCGCTTACAATTCTCTTCGGGTTCCCATGAATTATTTTCGTCAGTATAGTTTTTCCACTTTATTAAGAACTCCAATTTGTTCCTATTAATAACCCCTCGCATCAAAACCATCAATTCCCCCATCATGTGCGCAGATCCTGCCCCCTTCTTGTAGAGAGAACCTGCACAGTCTTAGCTAGCAGATAGTGGGTGTCGCCCTAACAAACACTAAGCAGAGTTTGTATGCCACTTTTGTCCCTCAACAAGTCCGACCAAGCAGTTACACAGCTTGAGTCATCCTCTTAACATCAGGCACATCGATCCATAGATGATTATATCGATGAGTTTAAGGACTTGGTAGACATGGCAAATAGGCTACCAGTGGTGGTGAAGTTCTGACAGGGCCTCAACCAAGAGATTCAGGACCAGATTGCACAGATGTTGGAAGGGTGCCTTGCAGATGATGATATCTATGCTTGGTATGAAGCTCCTTCACTCTGTGATGAGAACCAACTCACAAATGTGGTGTTTAACACTGCATTCCAGGCTCCAACTACCACTCATGCACCCTATACCTTCAATCAAACTTACCCCCAGTGCAACCCCTTCATCCTGCAAGGTCCATCCTCTCTCTCCCAAGGAACAGTGACAGCTTGACCAGTTCATTAGTCTTTGAAGGTCCAGTCAGGTTGCAGTCACAGCCCCTTTTGGCGGCAACCTGTTAGGAAACCACCCCATTACCTAATAAAATTTCATTTTTATTTTGTTATGTCAAATTACCCTACATTATGCCAAATGATGCTACACTTTGATAACATGAGAATTTTATTTTGCACACATCAATATGTACATGCATGTACAAGTGCATCGGTAACAACAAAGTGCAATATATGTAACATAGTATATAAACCCTAAATATATGCCTAGGGGACCCCAGTTGTGTTCTCTTAGGTATTCCACCTATGCTTTCAGTGTGAAAAGCCTTTGTCAACAAACTCACCTATTAATAACCCCTCACATCAAAACCATCAGTTCCCCATCACGAGCGCGGATCCTGCCCCCTTCTTGTAGAGAGAACCCGCATGGTCTTAGCTAGCAGATAGTGGGTGTTGCCCTAACAGAAGAACACAACTTCCCATATCAGTGCACCTTCTCTTACTTGCACATACGTCATTGTTTCACAGTGCCACATCCGATTACTCATCCTTTCCGCATGAGCCAGACACAAGGCCAGCCTCATAATTTCTCCTTTCTGAAATATAGTTAGAAATTCTTTGTGAAATATTATATTTGAGACTAAATTTCTACAAACAGAAATTCAAAAAATTACCCATTAGAAATATACTTTGAAAATCAATATTTCTAATGGGTAATTTTTTCAATCTTTTTTTGTAGAAATTTAGTCTCAAATATAATATTTCACAAAGAATTTCTAACTATATTTCAGAAAGGAGGAATTATGAGGCTGGCCTTGCATTGTGTGCCAACCTATGACCCATGTGAAGCTCAGATTGGACACATTGGAGGCTTTTGTGATGGGCCAGCCTCATAATTTCTCCTTTCTGAAATATAGTTAGAAATTCTTTGTGAAATATTATATTAGAGACCAAATTTCTACCAACAGAAATTCAAAAAATTACCCAGTAGAAATATACTTTGAAAATTAATATTTCTAATGGGTAACTTTTTGAATTTCTGTTTGTAGAAATTTAGTCTCAAATATAATATTTCACAAAGAATTTCTAACTATATTTCAGAAAGGAGGAATTATGAGGCTGGCCTTGTGAGATGTACTTGTATATACGTAATGTACCTTTCCTTTTGTAAGCTGACGCCAGCCAGGCCTTGCCTTACATTGCGACTGCCAGTGATCAAGAGGCAGTGCTCATCATTGGGACAGCTGCAACCAGACAACCAATTGGATCTGGTTTAGTTACAATTTACTTCACTCTATTCGGACGACTATTTTAGTTACATGCTGAATTCAATGTTATCTCCGAGATCAGGGACTGTTGGAAGGGTTATTGATCCAAAGTGTCAAATTAGGTGCCCAACAAATGACGAATGATCAACAAACCATTGACGAATGATCAACAAATGATCATGTGACCTGTAAACATTTGGAGAGATCCCAAAGAACAAATCTTGAATTTGTCAAAGAAGTGATTCATCATAGAGTTTACAATTATGTCTGAACCTTCAACTTCTAATCCCGGCCCTAATCCTGTTCCCACACCAGTACTAGAGGCAAAAATTGATGCGCTTACAGTGCAAATGTCCCAATTAGTGTCAGTGTTGGCAGCATCACAGCCCAGACAAGCGGAAGTACAGCCAGAGACAACAGGAGAAAGAGATGATGAGATGGAAGAGATGGTGTAGTGGATGTTGCAGGAGGATGAGATGGTGAAGAAATCTGGAAATGGAAAAGTGCACTTACCTAAGTACACACCCCTGCAAATCTTTGACAGTACCATGGAGAATACAAAATCCTTCATCAGCTCTATAGTATTGTACATCCATGGGAGGAAGCCAGAGTTTCATACAGCCGAGTCTAGGATTATGTTTGCTCTCTCATACATTCAGGGGGAAAGCACAGTTCTGGAGAAATGAGGCTATTAATCAAATTGCCATGGGAAATAAACCATTTGCAGGAATTTCTGGAGAGATTGGAGGCAGAGTTTGGAGACCCTAATCCAAAGGCAACAGCCAATGCTAAATTAAAGACCATGTGCCAAGGTTCCCTAATGGCAGATTAATTTATTTCGCAGTTCAAAGCAGAAGCTTCGCAAATGGATATGGGAGAAGGCGCATTGGTAGAGTTTTTGAAAGCAGGATTAAATCCCTCTTTATTCAAGTCTATCTACCAACTACCTTCTATGCCAGAGAAGTTGGATGTGTGGTATAATTGGGCAATGCACCTTGATTGGTAATATCAGCAAGAACAGGCAGAGTCAAAGTTGATGTATGGAAGTAGTAAATTTGGAAAGTCATCAGGAGGAAAGTCTGAGAAAGGAAAGGCACCTCAGATGCAAGCTCCGAGGGCACAGCCACTGGCCATGGCAGTGACACCTATAGTTATGGAGTCAGCAGCACCAGCAGAGGAAATGGAGGTTGATCAAGCAGGGAGACAAGCCCCACTTAAATGTTTTAACTGCAGGCAGTTAGGACACATTTCTAGAAATTGTAGGCAGAAAAGAAAGATCAGGGGAGCTATATTTGAGGCAGTTGGCATTTGTTTGGGTGGTGGAAGGTCATCCAGATGTGAGATCGTGCATCCATATCCATTCCCAAACCGAATCGGGTGGGGGAAATGGCATTCACTTGAACACATCATCGTCGCCAGCGCTGCTGGACAGAATGGGATGTATGCTATGTGAACGAGGAAAACATAAAAAAAGTGAGGCGTTCCGTTTTTGGTTTAGCATGGGAAAAAAACACCCCCCCCTTGAAAAGGAAAACCGGGGCCGCCATCGCACCCGGGGAAACAAATGGTTAGCGTTCCAGTGTCGTGTGTGGAATGAGCAGCAGAGCAGAGCAGAGTCCGGGAGGGCTTTAACCCATCCAGGATATTGTGACTACAAACCAAAGCCAAGAGAATGCTCCTTCATGGATTCCACCACTGTCGGTTCATGGGAAAATGTTGAGGTATTTAACGGAGCGAATTGGCTGGCACCGACCAAGTCTAAGTCTCCAGTGGCCTTGACCATAGGGACCAATATGATTTTCTCCCAGTCAGATGGTACATAATCTAAAAATTCAGATCAATTACAATATCATAGTCTAGTCTAGGTGTAGTAAATAGCTTAAGAAACAGAGCTTTAATATGTTCAAACATGTCCAGGTATAAGGTAGACTAAGTTGACAAAATGACAGCACCCAGGCGTTCGGATGAGCGATAAAATGTCACTTCACCAAAAACAAACCAACAGATAACTGAGAAACAAAATGGGTCGTAGATGGAGAAGGAGCGTGGATATGGAGGGCAGACAGCCGACGACATTGTTTGCGTTTAGAAGGCGATGCGGTTGAAGTCGGCGTGCGGATGCTTGACCATGAGTTGCTCGATAGCCCACCAGGCAGGGGTGGCATAAGTAACGTGGTTGCTCCTGCCTTTCGGCATCCCAGAGTGGAGAATACCAACCATATGACCCTCGCCATCGAAGATGAGCGAGCCTGAGTCGCCCTTGGCAGAGAACGGGCCAGACTGTTTGTCGTAGTTATATATGGCGAGTTCAATAGACTCGACGCCAAGGTCGTTGCAAATGTAGGCCTCGAGGCCAGCATAGCGTCCAACCGTGAGGTCGGTGGTGTTGCCGTCCTTCATGACGATAAGGCAAGGCTCGCCGTTGCTGTCGAAACAGTTGGGAACAGCCAGGAGCTCACGTGTGACACAGCTTTTGATCCTGAGCTGGCGATTCGTGGGCCACTTGAACATCGTCCTACCACCACTCTGGGGGTAGAACATATCGGTGAGTTGCCGAGGAGTAAACTTGGATCCTGCATAAAGTTCTTTGTGTTAGACGAGAGAAATGAGAAAGATGAGTCAAAATATACCTAAGTCGACAACGTTACCCTTGAACTGGGCCTTGAACCTCGCCATATCAACCTCGAACGTCCCAATGTCTCTGGTGTAGCTGTGACCCTGGATATCAACGGAGATCTTGGGAGCCCAATGGACATGGCCAATGTTGCGACGCGCAATATCGCTCCATTGGTTGTTGACCTCATTGTAGAAGGTCTCGAGTACGCAGATATCTTTCTTCACTTTGGCCAACTTCTCCCGCTTAGCCTCCATGGCCGTCTCGTCCTCCGCAACCTCCTCCGGGTCCTCGCTCTTTGGCTTCGCCTCCAGCTCAACAATCTCCCTAGCTAAGATGTCGGCGTCTGTTCCACAGCCACCAATGCAGGCCTTGATCTCATCGAGCCCGCGCTGGAATCGACGGAATCCGGCAAGTCGAACGTGCTGGCGAGGTGCGCCAGCGCCCTTGAACTCGTAGTCGACGGTGGTGTCCTCACGGAGAACATGGCAGTTGCTTACTCCGAAGACCTTGGCGCTGGGGGCGCCGCGGTTGTCCTTGTTCTCGTGGAAGAACAGTGCGACGCCACCCTGAGCATCCACGGCCTCCCTCTCTGCGGTAGCGATGGGCATGCCGAGCGCAGCAGTGAGGAGGCGACGGAGATAGTGTGTGGGGTTGGTGTCATTGGTGATGCGCAGAAGGTGTGGACCTGTCAGCTTCTCCACGGCTCCCTCATACCATTCGACCACTGCACCCTCGACTCCATTGGCCTTGAGAAGAGTGAGGATGTCTGGAGAAGTGTCGTGCGCATTCTCGGCGGTGGTGGTAGTGGGATGAGTCGAAATCCAAATAACGATGGGACCGATAGTGTCTTTCCCGTCCTCGCCGTGGGTGATGAAACGAGCTGCCTTGATGGCCGAGTAGCGAATCTTCCAACTTTTCAAGAGGTGGCGGATCTGGGGAGCGACACTGTCCCAGACAGCGTTGAGCGGTGTGTTGAAGACTCCATAGGCGGTCTTGGTAGGGAGATGAGGGTGTCTACCCTTGGGGATGGGGAAGGGATGTTCGAGGAGATCCGAGCGGTAGAGGAGGTTGGGATGGTCGGAAGAGATACCATGGTAGTACATGGTTCTTTCCCAGTCTGAGATAACGTAGGAGGAGACAGCGGTGCTATCTGTGGCAATGGAGCAGTAGGAAGATGCCTCGCTCAGGTTTGAGGAGGCGGAGGAGGAGGGTGAGAGAACAGACTTGCGATGACCTGAGTAGTTGATACACTCGAGCGTGAACAGAGACAGGTCTAAACGGGAAGTGGTAAGTGTGGTACAGATGCGGAAAGAAGATAAGGGACTTGCCTAAGAGTTCTGGGTGCTCCGTCATCATCTCCATTGCCTGTGCGACGAACTTGGAAACACCTACAAAGGAGATGAGATGGTAAGTCTGGGATAGACACACAAAATGACTAAAAGGGACTCACCTTCGCCTTTAAGACCCGCTGCATCCAATTCCTCGTCGGTGAATGGAAAAGGTTCTAAGACAATGCTGGTCAGTGTGAAACAGAAGAGGGAAAAGACGGATTGACTCACTCGATGGATCCATATTGAAGTTGTTCTTGCAGGTAGCCGTCTGCTTAAGTTCGTAGCCGGTTTATAAGGATTTCGGAACGTCACGTGTACTTGACCAAACTCAACCACAAAGGGGTTTATTATCGTTCCGTTGGTTTTGATGATCTAACACTTTAGGAGGTACGAGTAAGGGGTTAGAACTAAGTCTATGTATACAGCTGTAGCAGTCTGAGACAACAGTCTTCGACTTACACCATTACCCACTACTGCTACATCCCACTCGTCATTCAACGAAATAATTCGGCTCAATTTTTAGACCCACCCAGCCCTCCCTTTAAGCTTGGATTTGGATCGGGGATTTTTCACTCATATTATGTTCCTTCAAGTCTGAGTTGTCTCCCTGTTCGAGTCGAAAAGTGCTCCCTCAAGAGTGCTTTTGCCCATTTCTATTCAATCTTAATCCTTCGCTATTAGTTGTAACACCACAAATGCCAAATACATAGATCCCGACGAAGTGAGCGACGACAAGGTAGGACTTTGCCACCGCGTTTAGTAACTAGGTGAGCTTAGTCGTGCGGGGTATGGAAAAGTGACAGAATTGAACATATATTACACTATTGACATCATTGGGGTACAAATACATTGTTGTACTATGTAAAAGGGAATGTTAGCATGGAGGGAATATGGTTCGAAGCTAATTGACTCACCTAACGCTACGAAAACCTTTGTGCTGTTTGTCCTGCACCCTTATTGTTTCACGTCCCCCAACCATTGTCTTGCTTGCTGATGTCCACACTCTTCTGGCTCAGCCGCACCCGATGCAGACTCTGACGACGACTCAGGCTATGATAGAAATAGAGCCTGACGGCGCCCAAGCATGTGTTTCCTACTACATAGATCAACTAAAATAGAAGACAAAAATAATAGTTAGTTATTGACCAATGATGATAGAAAAAAGCTTACCTAGCTGCAAGGATACACGATGCAAAGCGGCTGTAAAATAATGGTTAAGAGAACAAGAAGTGCACCTTACTTCCTAGCATACATCACAATGACCATGCTTCAATAGGGTGGCCGAAGTTCAGTTCAGTCCGGTTCTTCGCACTTTTTGCCGAACACCGAACTGAACTTTGAGAAAATTTCCTGGACCGAACTGAGGACTGAACAGAACTGGATAGAACCGGTTCTGTAGAGTTCTGTCCAGTTCACTTCTCGGTTCGAACTGGGTGAACTGGAAGATTTAAAATAAAATAAAAATTCTATGGTAACACCTATCTATCAAATTTTGATCGGTTCTACTACTTCATGGGCATCAGCATCAGTACGAGCATCAATAAAGTGAGATTTGTAGGCATGTTTGAGGATCTGCACCCTCCCAAACAGGAATGGATCCATACCATTTCGGTGCAGAGTATCTGTGATGCCACTACTCGAAAAAGATCTTTCCGAGGCCACAGATGAGCCTTGGATGGCCAGATAATCACATGCAATTCGTGATAGGGTAGGGTACTGCTTCGAATGATACTGAGAGGTCATTTAGTAACTGTCTGTCTCACGAAAAGAAGTGTACATACCCCCCACCACTTAATTGGGTCCAGGTCCTGCTCTCCAGCCTGAGCTGCCTCCCGAGGACTATTGACATACTCTAAAAGCTCTTTCCTTGGATCACCGGGGACCAATTCCTCTGGTCCATCATTGAGAGATGATAAGATCCAGTTTGCACCATAACCATTAAATGGCAATGGTTTTTCTAAGAGAATTCAGAAAAAGCTTAAATTACTGAAATTCAAAAGTTTAAGAACCTTTGGGGGTGGGGGCAGCAGCGGTGGCTGTGGATTTCACAGGATGTTGATAATAGGAGTCAAACTATGCAAAATGGCTTAGAAAGCTACTACTTCAGAAGAAAAAAATGACAACATGCACCACTTTTTCAAAAGAGGCATAACCTGCATTGTAGGCTTCACAATCCCATTTGTTCTTACAATAACTAAGTTTCATTGATGTATGCAATGCTAAGTGCTGACATCAGCAAAAATCGTGCTGAAGGATTGAAAACTCTGCCAACACACCAAGACAAATAAAGTAACTATTGCTCTGGTCAAGAGACTTGTACCATTTACCCAGTTTGTCGAGGCCCTTTTCAATTGCCTCACTGACTGGGAAAAATTTTGGGGTTTCTAACATAGTCTCCCAGCGATGTTGGAGCAACTCTAGATAAGGAGTTGTCCTCCAAAGTCTCTGATGAAAATGATGCTTGGGCCCCACAGGGTTCCTTACCTCATACATAAGATGCAATAAATAGAGAATTATGGGTAGGCACATACCGCAAGGACCTCCTGAACCAAATCTAGGATCTCCCACTCACCGGGCTCAAGTTTGTAGTCAGAATACTTTTTGTTTTTGAGCTTCGGGAGCTTCTCATCAGCAAAGAGACAAAACTTCTGGACAGCCTTTGAAGAATTAACAAAAATTAAAATGAAAATAATTTTGAAGTACTGCTTTGCATTTTGTAAATTGTTCGACGAGATCATGCATGGATCCCCAACGGGTTCAGACCCATTTAATCAGCTCAAGAATAGGTATACCTTCAGACTTGCAGCACAGAGCAAAATACTGCTTTGCTTGAGGAGAAGCACGGATCTATTATATATATATAAGCAGGGGAAAATAAATGAAAGAAGAAAAAAAAGACACCCGATTGACAAGTGCTAGAGTTTTTCCGAGGACATCCCCTGCAGTGAAATCAACAACATCATCTACCTCTTCATCATCTGGAAGCTCATTGAGTTGGTTCCAGTCCGAGATCCAGTCATCATTGTCAACATTCATCATCATCCACATCCTCCACAGAGGCCATACCGTTTTTACTTGACCTCTTGTTTTTGGGGGTTTGAGGCTTCACTTTATTGATAAAGGCTTTTGCAGCGAGGTAGACAGTATGCTCCATGCATCTAGATACAATTAGAATATCAATATAGACAAAATCCTAGTCTCACCAAACCCGCTGATCCTGGGCATACCACTTCTGGACAGAATCAGGCATCGCTCGTTGGATCACCCGCAATGCTTTATCATTAGTTGTCAAGTTGTCAGCTGTCAGCCAACCAAGCTAATATACAGTATACATGGGTTGGCATTCTCATAGAACTAAAGATGAAACTCACCTTATGCCTGATGTTGTACTGGTCAAGGACCTCAATAATCTTAACAGTGACATTTGCACCAGTATGACTGCCTTGTAGTTCTTTGAAGCCCAGTAGTTTGCTCTTCAGCTCCCACTCTAATGGTTGATCAGACGGCACATCGATGTAGTGGGCAGTGATTGCCAAATATGGGTCATATGCTTTTGATGTCCAGGCATCAAACGTAATGGAAACCCTGCTGGGCACACACTCAAAAAAAGTCAGACAAAAAGGAATACAGTTGAAAGAAGGCATGCCTCATTAAGACGCTGAATTGCCACTTTTGACTTCTTGATGACCTCCTCCTGAAGCTTGGTTCGATGGGGGATATCCGACTCCTTTGTAGCTGGATGTTGATACTGCAAGAGTCGTCGAAACGGCGCTATTTCAACAACACGGAATGACTGAAGAACAATTTAGAAACCACAGGATAAAAATAATCACACACTATGCTTACCTGGTCATCGGATACGACAAAGTCCATGATGTGCTCGAGAAGACCTTGTCGGCTCCATTTGACGTTTGGAATAGTCTTGACAAAACTGTCAAGACTCGTTTGGTTGGGAAGGCCTTCCAGCTTTTTAGTCTTTTGCTTTGGCAATGCGCATTGATCAGGGGCGATTTCTAGCTCTCGGCACCTTTGAATATACATGTCGCCGTGAGATGACCAGTGGCTGTAAAAGAAAATTTAGCAAGGTATATTTGTAACAAAACATTAATCAATTACCGCAAAATATGTGTATGCAAGGTGCTGTTGGCACCTTTTAAAAAGGCATGGTCCCGGCGGTAACCTTTAGCGCTAATAAACGAACCTATGAGTGCAATAAAACATGATAAACACGAGGACGTACATGCAGGCCTTGCATAAATGGCCTTTTTCAACTTTACCCGTCGCCTTGTCCCAGATTTTGCCTGGTGTAAACATTACGCGTAAGTCTTGTGTATGTGGATCTTCTCCTCGATGGAAGTGCTTTCATGGTGGCTAAGAATACTTGTAAGTGAAGAGGTTGACAGAAAGGCCATGCAATTTACCATATGTTCGCGCTGAATCTCTTCCTTCATCTTCTCATATTTCTCCAGAGGATCCTCCGCCACTTCATCCTCAGCCTCATCAACTTTGTTACCAACTTCCTTTTGGATGTCAGATCACTTTCAATCACCCTTGTCTTCGGTTTTGATGTGGTAGGGCGGCGGGGTTTTGAAGTGGAAGTAGCTACCTTTGCAACAGAACCCTTTTCTGGGGATGGAGGGGCAGAGTTCGCATGTTTTCATTCAGGCTTGAACTTTGCAGCATTAGTGGGTTCTGAGATAAGCGAGATCAGCTGAGCAGTTAGCAGATAAGATGAACGAGTTCACTTTTCTCGCCAACTACACAGATGAAATTAGAGATGAATGGTCGTGAATAGGAGATATGGAATGTAAATGCACGAATAAATTTTGATTGAAAGAATTTGCGGCTTTTGGGCGATTGGAATGTGGCACCTGCACCTGCCCTGTCGGATAGCTTTGGGACTCGTTTGCCGCTGACTTTTCTTGCTGGGGCTTTGTTCTTCAATCCTGGGAGAAGATCGTCCTCTCTGATGTCTGTTGAGCTGAGCTGTCGGATCTTTTGCACTTGCAAGTAGCAGGGTGGCTCTCATCACTCGTAGAGTTGAGCCATTCAATCTCCGTTGCATCCTTGAGCGTGCCGTCATCATTTAGTGCTGGTGCATCAGAGTCATGCATAGCGTGAAGCAAGAGCAGAAAAAAATATATTGACTTGGAAAAAATTATTTCCGGCCAAGTACGCATCAAGTCAGGGCACATCATATCATATCATATTAATAACGTCAATGCACCTCTCCCCCCACAAAAGTTCGGTTCAAACCAGTCCGAACCCAGTTCCCCTGTCTACTCCAAGTCCAGAACCGAGAACCAGAACCATTCAGTCCAGAGGCTGGACTGAACTCGAACTGAACAGAACTGTCGGTTTGGTTCTGTCGGTTCCAGTTCTTTGTGTTGGTTCAGGACTGAACTTCAGCAACCCTATGCTTCAAAGGCTAGATGTAATTAAATTTATCAATACTCATTTACAACGATCATTAATGCCATATCTGGACTTTAACCACTATGTATATGAGATGGAGAAAGCGACCGATGAAATATGTGGAATCAGTGGGGACCAACTTGAAGTTGGGAACTTGGGGATGAGCAGGCGTGATGCATTTGAATGGCATATAAATTAAGGGTAGCTGCATAGGCACTGTTGCATCACGGCCAAAGCAAAAAAAGACAGCATGCAAATGGAGGTGCGAATGGGCTGCCAAGTAGAGGAATGGCTGCCCAGCCGTTTGCTTGAGCATGCCTGGGCTGGGACATTTTAGCTGCCCACATCAGATATAAGAAATATGAATGCCTTTCAGATGGCTGAGGGATTAACTAAGCTAGAAAGCGCGTCAGCTTTCAATCTTTGATTACCTGCCGCCATACAGCTACACGTCGTGTACGCCAATTTCCTGGGCTCAAGTAAAGGGCGGGCATTGCATACCTGACAGGGCAGAGTAAGAAGGGAGGCTCTCACCTTGGGAAGCCCATCCGAGTCATTGCCACTACTCATGCCAACACTGATGCATACCCTGAACGCCAAACACTGCATCAGATATGGGAAGCATTAACAGCTTTGTCAAGGTGAATGGGCTTTGGGATGAACTAAAGTAAAGAAAAAAACGCGTCAGTTCTCAATCATTGATTGCCTGCTGCCGTACAGCTACACATCGCTTGCGCCAATTTCCCAGGCTCGAGTAAAGGGCAGGCGTTGCATATTTGACAGGGCAGGGTAAGAAAGGGGGCTGTCACCTTGAGGTGCCATCAGACGTGTTGAGAAGCTTATCGTCACTGCTACATCAAGCCAACACCGGTGCATACGTGGAGGTGCATCCACCAAGCAGCTTGACTGGGCACCCCTGGAACAAAGTACCTCAGCCAACCACGTCAGATATAGGAAACATTAACACCTTTGTGGAGGTGAATGGGCTTCAGGATTAACTAAAGTAGAAAACGCATCAGCTCTCAATCTTTTATCAGCTGCCACCCTGTTGCTATGTGCTGCTTGCGCCGATTTCCTGGGCATGAGCAATGGACAGGCATTGTGTAACTGATATAATGGGTAAAGGGGATCTCACCTCGAGTGGACATCTGACACTTGGATGTACTGAAATTCCTGTCAAGGACTCTAGGGCGAGCTGCTGACAGGTTCAAGGGGCCAGAGGTAACCCAAATATATGGTTGCATGACGAAAAGTCAGACACAACCGGGCAGGTGACAAAAAGTCAGACCTGCAGGGCCAGGAAGTAAGAGCAACACACGCAGAAGTGAGGAAGGACAAGAGGGAGTTGAACTTGAACAAGAAGTCGAGCACTGCCACTTCAACTTGAACTTCCCGTGACTTGTTTATAATTATGTAAGGGTGTAAACATGTCCTAATGTCACATCTGATCGAGATCAGACAAGCCTTCAAGCTTCAAGTTCAGGCTTGGAGGTTCTATCAGGCCACTGGGGTCTCCACGTTCTCATTGTACTAGGAGCTAGAAAGCAAAAGACAATATATTACTGAGCAGATGAATGGGTCCAATTGTAATTTTACATACAATGCAGCTACTAAGTTAGCTCTGTTGTGCCATTGCACACAGCTCATCCATCGTAGAAAACAAAGAAAGACCAAAATCCTTACGTGCTGCCCTATGAACCTCTTCTGCTGCATGCTCGGCTGCCAAAGATCCATTAGCGTAGCTCTCCTCCTTCTGAAACCCATGCTCAACCCATCGGAATAGACCACCAGCTGCATACTGCATGAAGGAGTACCAAATCTCGTGGGGTTGGATGGGGAGGTTCGAGTGGCTGATGACAGCTGAGGGAATGATGATGGATGTGCCTGAAGGAAACTCAATAACAATGCCACACTCCCATAGGATGAGGTGGCCGCCATGTGTTGAATCAAACTTTCCAACATTGGTTATAACACAGACTCTGAAGGTGAGGTTCCCCCAATCCACATGCCGATAGCACCAAGTCGCTGGGCCGAAGTTGAAAGATGTTGCTGCCATACTTCTTACCCGCATTTTCCAGCCGACCAGCCAAGGTTGATGCAGTTTCCCCTGGCACCGACTGGGGATCTGGGGGGAGATTGTGGTCATCCAAAGAAGTCAGTTTTTGAGTAGGTGAGGGAGGTGGAGTAGGCTCTGGGGTGGTGAGGGGAGAATCGCTAAAAAGGCCGTGTCCACTGTCTAAATAGCCAAATACCTCCTCCCTTTCAATACTCAATACTATTGCTGACTTGAAATCAAACGATGGGTCATGGGCACTGATGGGGGTGGGCCAAGGTTTGTCCTGTGCCAAAGTATTTCAGCCAACTTTCTCTGATGTAAGACATATTCATTCATACTTTTTTTTCCATATGAGTGGATTTTGGGGTCAACTGTCAGTGAAGTAGAAACATCGGAAAGGGGATCTCACCTCGAGGGGCCATCTGACACTTGGATGGGTTGAAAGAGGTGTTGATAGGTTTAACTTGTTACTTACCTGAACCTTTGTGTCAGCCAGGTGATCTGTTAAATGAGTGATGAAAAGTCAGACCTGCAGGCAACCAGAAATGTAGGAGAGAACAGATGAGTTGTACAGATGATGGAAATATAGTGTTGAGTCTTCAAGGCGCCAAAGGTGACCCAAACGGCAAGCGGGAGGACTCAGAAGAAATCCACAGGCAACTTAAAGCTGAGGTTCAGAATCCAAGTCCAAATGTACGAGTAGGATTGAGTGACAAAAAGTCAGACTCAAGGCAGGTGACAAAAAGTCAGACCTGCAGGTAACAAAAAACAAGTAGGAGAAAATGGAGCACAGAAAGAAGCGGCAAGCTTCAAGTTGGAAGTAGTACTCGGACGAACTTGAACTTCAAGCTTTTAAGTTCAAGTTTGAACTTGAAACATCTGACTCAGCTGTCTTAAGTTCTCACACTAATGTAGGGTTAAGGTTAACTGCGGGCAAATCTTACACAGCCACCAAAATTCAAGTTCTGAGTCAAAGTGGTGGCAGCCCTTGAAGTTCTTGAAGCTTAAAGTCCGAGTCTCATTCTCGTCGTATCTTACCATATTCCTGGCAGCAGTTAAAAGTGCTGGTCTGACTTTTTGTCACCTGCACTGGTGTTGAGTCTGACTTCTTGTCACTCAAGTGCCACTGCTTGAAACCTCTAGTACCCAGTGACATTCATGTATAACTTGAAGTTCAAGGTTGCAGTGCTAGGACAAAATGGCTGACCAGGAGAAATTTCATACCACAAGCACCTTTTTCAAAGACATTCCTTGGAAAATGGATGTTGTCTCTGCCCCCGGTGGTCTTGATAAACTAGAAATGGCGGTATCTAATGTGTGTGTGAGTTGACTCACTTTTCAATTATTTTCTGTTAATGCTTATTCTGCTAAGGCGTACTTGGGTGTGATTCGTGAGCAGGAGAACTTGTGCCAATCCAGGTCAACATACTTTACAGGAATGGAGAAATTGATGGTCCTGTGAAGATTTTGTCTAACTGGTGACTTTCCTGAGAAAAAGGCCGACATACTTGTGAAGGAACTTCTGAAGTATAGCCTCCTGGATGTAGTCACATTCGTTTTTGATACGGCATCAGAGAGCAATTCCAAAGAAAGGGGGGAAGTGCCATTCGTTGATAAGATTGTGCATCTCTTTTTCTCTGTAACACTACTTGCCTGTTTAAAAGTATACCTCTCAGGGCCATGCAACTATGTGTCACTTGCCCAAAGTCATCAAAACTGCAATCGGAAGCATGGAATCTGATAGCACATATATGTTTCTTAATGCAACGACTGTTGATGATTGGCTCTCTGCCTGTTATCACGCAGTTTGTCATGCCACGGGGAATGTTCACAGGGCGAAGATTATCCAAAACTTTGCAGCTGCTGCATTTCATCTGTCCTATCTTCTCCGAGTATGTGTGCCACACTCTCCATATTTTTTTCCCCCAACACTTTAGTCATCAGGGTAATTTGTACTTGCCCAATGACAAGAACGATCTCAAGGAGGCACTTGGAAACTAAGGGCATAATTTCATGACAGACCTTTCCTAATGTTCACAACGTGTCAGATATGGTGTTTCAGTAGACCACGAGAATTTTGACATAGCGCCAGAAATGTTACAAAACCCTTTATTTATCGCTCTTGCCCTTAACTTCAAGTTGGAAGTACAAGGTCAGAAAGTGGACTTCGACATCCTACACTGGTGGACCTCGGATAATCCCTGTAGTGGCAGTGCTCCAGAATGCTGGACCCTGGGCGCCTGCCAGTGAAGTATACCCCCAACCACTGTTCTATGCCACTCAGGCTTTCAGAGTCTTCCTTCCATGCAAGTTGAACTTGTAGTTGAAATGATGTGTTGGAGCTGCAGTACAACATAGGATGAGCAAGTACAAGTGCATACAAAATGAGCTGGATCTGGAAGGAAAAAAAAACAATCCATAAACTTCCAACCAGCGATGCGATGACAACTACTTCTGAACCTGAACAGGTTCCTGCTTGAACTATCAGGGGGAACCATAAGCAGAAAGCATGAAATAAATAATGTGCATGGTTATACACGAACAGTGGGAAGATGAGGCTGGAATGAAAAAAAAATGTGCTACTTTTTACTGTGACTGAAAGATAGGAGACACAGTACTTGCACAGGAAAAACAAAACTCTGAAAAGCTCGTTCAACAAGATAATAAGCATCATATACAACCCAAAGGCCTCCATGCAGGTTTCGACCATTCATTCAACTCGGTGGTCAGACAGAAGTTGGCTAAAATTGGCTATAGCAGATGGTTGGGATTGAAAAAGATAAAAATGCTTACCTATGGAGGAATTCAATATCCTCCTCCTTGTCAGGGTCTGGTATTGATACACCGCTACTGGCGGTTTCGATGCTCATGTTACTTTTGCGAGAGAGGTTATGGGTGTGTCCACGGCCAGTGTTCACCGACGAGTCATGGGCATTGAGGATTTCAAGTTGCTGATATGCAAAAAGTTGAAATTTCTGTATCATCGCCTCCAAAATATCACGAGGCAGCCACTCTGGCAATTCCACATCATAAAGATGGGCATGACGACCATGGACTTTAAATGCCTGATCTGAGATATCCTCAATTTTGATGAGTTTTATCAACTCCCAGCAAACAGGACAGCATAGCTTTGACACCAAAATCCATTGATCATGAAACTTCAGTCTCTGCACAACAAGTTAAAATAATGAATTTAAACCTCAAGGTAAGTGGATCAAGTACCTGGCTAAGCTCTTTAGATTTGGGGTCGTCCTTCTCTTCCAAAGTCGCTACATTACAGTAGGCAAGGAAAGTAGCCAAAATAGCCTCGCAATGTGTGCCTCCAGAAAACTCCAATGATGACTCAGGGTGGGCACCATTCTTCACCAGGTTCTGGAATATCGAGAATATCCTAATCTGCTCTGTCCAATTGCCACTGGTATCAGCTCCAGGGACATGGTTTCTGACTTCGCAGATGTACTTCGCCGTCATTATTTTATAGTTCACCGAATGGGCCTTCAATGTGTCCTCGATTAAACCCTCCATGTAGGGCCAGGAACCGATTTTCACCCTAGAGCGGGGCATAATGAGGAGATTGAGATGGACGGGTTCACTAGGTGGGAGACCACCAACATGTTTCTCCAAGGCATGCTGGCTCTTTAATTGGACATAAATCTATTTATATATTGTATGGTATGTTGACTGTAAGTACTAAACACGCCCTTCTCAATCAGTCACAAGTACCAGCGGTTCTATGATCACATGACCTAGCCGGTCCAAGGTAGCTTTTTTCCCATGATGGACACTATCTGTCCTGGCGTCTATGCCTGGCTCCTGAGATGAGACAAGGAAAGGGAGGAGGGAGAGACACTGGGAGAGATCATGGGGCTCAGGTCGGTCTTGAAGGCACAAGTCTGTGTGATTTGCGAGCAAATAAATGTATTTGGTTGCCCAAGCTCTTTTGCACGGACTCTGTGTTGGGAGGCCGAACTCAAGCCGGCACAGGTGAATGTACGTACATGAGTATAGTGCCAAAGAAAAAGAACAAGAAAAAGAAAAAGAAAACAGAAAAGAGGGGTAAGGGGTATGAGGGGTGGGAGAAAGAAGAAATCTTGAGTCCTTTGGACTAACTAGCTCTATGTGAGTAATGGGAAAGGAAGCAGGACGAGAAAAATCTAACCTAATGAGCTCTATGTGAGTAATGGGAAAAGAAGCAGGACACGGAAACGAGACATGGGAGAGAATCTAAATAGGCGTATCATGAAAGAGGTGTATCGAAGAGACCAAGAAAGAGATGTATGAAAGAAAAAACAGATCGCTTACATAGACCTTGGTCAAATGTTTTTGACCTGTTCAACCTTGGGATCACATGACCTAGCCAGTCCAAGGTAGCTTTATTCCCATGATCAACAGATTCTGGCGACCATTGTTCTGGACAGGCTAGGTCATGTGATTATATACTAGTGTGGCTCCAACACTCATTACTAGTCCTAACAGCCCAGTTGTAACTGGATTTCCAGACAACTGACTGTTTGAGCTTATCCCACTATCTTACTACTCCTAATAGTCCAGTTGTTGGCATTCCCTGGGTTCCTGGTAACATCAATTATAATAGGCTGAAGCCCAGCATGTAAGGCACATACACACCCGTACACCATACCAACTCAGCCTCTCAACAAGTCATTACTGTTTTAATTACTTGTTGGCCCGATGTTGGTTATTCAACCTACCCAATCATGCTCTGTTCATTGCAATGTCTCAATGCCCTGAATCTCATAGCTACCAAAAATGGCCAAGGAGAAAAGTAGATGACTGACATTTTTTGTCGGTGAATTATTATCAGTGAATTACTGATATGTCGCAAACCAAAGAACACAATTTCCACTCATGCACCATTGATGTCTCCCTCTCGCATCACACTACTGGTTCATAATCAGCTAGTGGTTGTCATTCACTAGGATCCCAGGAACGTCAACTGTAATATTTCGACCTGTGGAATTGCCAACACCCAGATCTCCTTTACCTTATGGCATGCACCAGTATCCCCTACTCAATGACAACTCAACAAGGGTTTATACCTTTAATAATTTGTTGGTTTTCCGACACAAGGGAGGTAAGTGATGATCTCAAATACCTGATCATGTCCCATTCATTGTAGTGTTCAGTGCCCTGCCACTTACACATCTTGTAGCTCACAAAACTGGCCAATGAGGCAAGTTGATGACCGACATTTTTTGTCGGTGAATTACTCATTTATTGAAAACACGTCATCATCATGTCATTCCACATGACCTTATCGTCTTCCTCTCGCCAAGATGATGACCGACATTTTTTGTCGGTGAATTACTGCTTTATTCAAAACATGTCATCACTACGTCACCTCACATGACTCCTCTCGCCAAGATGATGACCGACTTTTTTTGTCGGTGAGTTACTGCTACGTCGCAAACACAAGAACACAAATTCCGCCCATGTGCCATTGATTTCTCCCATCTTGTGCATTCTTGCTTCCTTCTCTCATCAACTCTAAGTTACTTTGCCCATCTTTTTCACCATTCCATCTTTTCATATGTAATTTTAAAATATATTAATTCCTTCTCAGCTTAGGCTCTCCGTTCCTCACCTATCAAATGATGGGACCATTTTGGTGGCCTCAGTTACTGCTACTTTGTATTTTGAGTCAGCAGCAGAGGCCACATACCACGTCGGTTGAAAGTCACATGACTGGTAAATGTTTGGAGAGCTCAGCATGGTTATAAATTTATAAGCTGTTCAATGTAGTAATCTGCTTTTTGAGTCAGGAGGCCACATACCACAGCATCGGTCAAAAGTCACGTGACTGGTAAACATTTGGAGAGCTCAGCATGATCATAAATTTATAAGCTGTTCAATTTAGTAATCTGCTTTTTGAGTCAGGAGGCCACATACCACAGTGTCCATGATTATTCCCGCTACTTTAGTGCACCAAATGCAAAATGGTGCCAGATTGAAACATGTGATATTTTTGGACTGGTGAATGGACCGCATAATTGATCTCACACCATCTGTGTCATTTGACAAACCTGTCCATGTGACTGTGCTTTGCATCCAAACACAGTTGCCAGTGTTTCACATTGTTCAGTTTTCAGTTCTCTCATTCAACGTCCAATGTTCAACCATGAGTGCACATATAGCCGGTCAAGCCATCTCTGTTGTCTTTGATAGGCATTGACCTCGGTCCCATATTGCTCGGGCTTGGGCGGTGTCACACAATGTTTATTCTGATTTGTTAACAACAGGTGTCAATGCTGATATGGGTTGAGGTGCGCTTACTTGTGTCATCAAACTCATTGTTGGGGAGAATTTAGTGGCCGATCTAATTCTTGGAGCAGATTGTACTATGGAGAATATCTGGTATCTGAGGGATTGATTTCATCTCCTGGGTGGAATCATGAAGCGAATGGATTCCACAGTCGTGGTGAGTGCTACTCACTTAATCTTCAAATTGTTGCTGATAGATATCTTACCTCCTCCATGAGATACTTTCAGTCTCAAATGATAGTATTGATGATGGTGAAACTATCACCATTGAAAATCATTCTTCTACACATTATAATTTGCCTTTGGTAAAGCAATTATTACTGGATCCAACTTCAGCCCTTTATACAATTTCAAAGATATCTTGAGTGGTCATGGGATTCAATTTTTGGTTGATAATCCTCATTCTTCTCAGCTGGCTTTGATACATCATATATTGAATGGATTTTGTGCATCAAATCATGATTGTTGGCTTCTGTCTGGTTCTGTTGGACTTGTTGACTTATCTTCTGCTATGTGTAATATCATCGTCGATGCTCCCATACATCTTCTTCAATTGATGTGCAAAGGCATTGGTTATTTGTCTACTGATTCTTTGACTGAGGTTGAGTTGTTGAAATTGATACGTGTCTGTCATGATGTTCTTTTAAAAAATTCTTCCCTTTCCATTAATACTTGCCTTCGATTGATCTCACACCATGGCAGTGGCCAGTGTTTCAGATTGTTCAGCTTTTATTCCAGCTACAGAGTACCGACTACAGAATACCATCATACTGTACACCGTATATCGTACAGCATGATCAGGACTATATAACAACACCAACAAAACCCTTTATTCAATAATTTATCAAAAGTAGCGGGCTTTGCCGGTGCTCGACAGCGCACTACTTGGTAATAAATTTATAAGCTGTTCAACTTAGTAATCACATTACTCGGTTCTGGGCCTGTCACGTGAATATTTTATGTTCAAATTTGTCAGCATGCAACGTAGCTAATGCTGGTTGATGCGGCTGCAGCTAGCTGCAGCTGCGGGTGTGGACATGGATATGAACACAGCCTCTCCCCTGCACTCTGTGTGCTGTCTCCCCGTCCCCATCCCCATCACCATCCCTGTTCTCACAACTGGAGGCATACCCTCCAAGCATACACTCTGTTCTTCCTCTTCATCTTCTGCATCCCTGTTGAAATTAATCCCTGATGCATGCTGTATACATGAGGCGATACATGCAGCATACGCATGTTACTGCGCTTACTGCGCATACATGTGGTAAACACATTCCCGAGTCATGTGACATCCTTAATATTATGTATATAAGGAGAACCTGCACCGTAGTAGGAATACAGTGTTCTTACCTCTGCTAACCCTAGCTGTAAGTCTAACTAAACCCCAGGTAGGTTGTAAGGAACGTGTTGTCTCTTCCCCTGTGCAGCGTATATAGTCTGCTCCAACAGGTTATGGGCCCTGCTGGGCACGTCGCGAACGCGCTTTAATTAGCTGCGAACGACGTTGACTTCATCGTCTCCAAATTATAACCTTGCGCTCTTCGTGAGCTGCATATAAAACCTAGGTTGACTAGGGTTAACCACTCTGAAGGAGTGTTTTCTCCTGAGAATGTTAAACATGTTTTATTGAGTAAAAAGACTGATTGAGCGCTTTTAACAGCTGCCACCACAGAATCATGTCTTCAACTCTTGAAAAACTCGTTCAAACTTTCGATGGATCAAATTACATTCTATGGGCCCACTCAATGAAGGCGTGGCTCAGGTCTCAGGGCCTCTGGCAAATAACTAGCGGGGCGGAGCAAAAACCGCCCCCGGCGCCTCCCTTGACGGCGACGAACGCTACCTTGGTAGCGGATGCTAATGCCAAGCTCCAGACCTGGAGCAACAAAAATGACCAGGCTATTGGTAGCCTAGTGCTCTGCCTGGCCCCCTCCATTCGGCAGCGTGCCAACACAAAGGACACTGCTGAGGAGGTGTGGGATCTCATCCGCACCGATTATGGTGTGGACGGCCCCTCCCAAGTCTTCGCGGACTTTAGGTCCGCAATAGCAATCAAAATCCCGGCTGCGAACCCCGCACCAGAGATTGCAAAAATGGCTGACAAATTTGAGCGCCTCACGGCTGCTAATGTCGCCATCCCCGAGCTAGTACAAGCGATGATTCTACTTGCTGCGATGCCGCGCGAGTACGACTCATTGTCTGCAACGGTCCTTAACACGACTGCCACTAGCGCCTTGACATTTAAACATGTCAAGGACTCCATTGTTGCTGAAGCCTCAAGGCGCACAGCAGTTGGAAAGCCCGCTGGCCAGCCGCAGGCCAACAAACTTTCCGCTGTTAAGCGCAAGGGGGGAAACCCCAAATGGCAGCCCAAAGAAGGGCAAAACAGCAACGGAGACTCGTCCCGAAAACGTGGACGACGTGGGGACAGAAAGACTAAGGAGGAGAGACCAAAGGAGAAACATACCCACCTCGCCTCCAATGCCTTTACCACCATAAATGGTAATGGCACCATCATACCGCCGATGCCGCTCATACAGCGCATCGAGCGACGCAAACACACTCCCACAAGGGATCCTCGCCGCCGACCGCCTGCACAGGCATACACGGGCGCAGCCTCCTCTTCTTGCTCGGTTTACACCGAATACCAGCAAGCTCGAGACACCCTCGAGCGCATGCAACTTCCATGCAGCGCGAAAAACCTGCGACCGCTGGAAGAGCACCTTACGGTGCGAGAAGGTAAGAGAAGGAGGATAGAGCCAGAAACCGAGGCAACGATCGAGGAGGTAGAAGACGATACCGTCTCCCTCGGATCTGAACCTCCAGTAACTGACGAGGAAGTGTGGAAAGCCGTCGACGAAATGCTCGTCGATGAACCCCTTGATACAGGGGCGTATGATGACAGGTCAGTCCTTTTCCCTGCCACAAGCACTAAGATTAAAATTCCTATGAATACAGCAAACTTTTCATGTGAAATTTTACCGCTATTAAATGTATCATGGAATTATGTAGATCTTAATATATGTGCTATGTGTGCAAAGGGAGATTGTAAGAAAGGTGCCGACTGGATCATAGATTCAGGCGCATCAAAACACTTCACTGGTGAAATGAAAGATTTCGCTTCTTACGAGCCTTTACCAAGAAAGGACTCTACCTTGGTCCAAACGGCCACTGGTACTACTCATATAGTAGGAAAAGGAGCAGTCTTCATTAGACACCAGGTAGTATGTAATGGGAAGTCAGAGACGTGTGAAACGCGACTATACCCCGTCTACTACATACCCGACATTAATACTCGATTGATGTCAATGGGGGTCTTTTTACAAGACGGAAGTGATGTGCGTGGTTCCTCCGCATACATTTCATTCATCGAGCATGGAAACCCAATCATGCATTGTGTCCCTCTAAGGAGGAATGACACGATCTATTGGGCTCGGACTCATATATTGAGCACCAAAAAGGTTAATGTCGCAACCATTTATGTCGCTGACTACTTGACTTGGCATAGGCGACTTGGACACCCATCCAAAGAGGCGCTAGGGAAAATGCCTAAAAGCACCATAAAATTCCCAAGGAATTTAATTATTCCTAAAGACAAAATTATATGTCCAGGGTGTGCAGAAGGGAAAATGACCTCAAAATCTTTTCCCGAGTCAGACTCACGAGCTGACAAATCCTTTGAATTAATACATTCCGACCTAAAGGAACTCCCGGTACTATCGTACCACAAACATAAATACTTCATTGTATTTTTGGATGACAAAACGTCACATATTTGGGTCCAATGCCTTAGAAAGAAATCTGACGCTGCTGCAGCGATTAGACAATTTCAAGCGATGGCTAAGACCCAATATGGCGCTACAATCAAGCGCTGGCGTGTCGATCCAGGGGGGGAGTTCAAGGATCGTGAGCTACAAAAACAGCTCAAGGATTTAGGCATCAAAATAGAGATGTCTGCACCCCACGTTCATCAACAGAACGGGCGCGCAGAGCGCGCCATAAGGACAATAATGGAAAAGTCGCAAACCCTGCGATTCACCGCTTGTCTACCACAATCATGGTGGGAATTTTGCATAGAACATGCAACACATTTATACAACCAAACCCCAATAAGGCGCCTGAAATGGCTGACACCTTTTGAGGACCTGACAAAGGTCCGCCCAGATCTAAACAATCTGAAGGTCTTCGGTTGCGGTGCTTATGTCTATCTACCAAAGGAAAAACGTCCAACAACATTGTCTCCTTGATCGGAGCTAATGACGTACCTTGGAGTAGAAGATGGCATTAAAGCATATCGTTTCATGCGACGAAACGGTGCAATATTCATTGGTGCTACGGCACTATTTGATGAAACGATGTTCCCATGCTGTCCCGGAGCTAAAACTCCTGCCAAGACAGACCTTGGTGATTTTCCACCAGAACCAGAAGATGACGACCACTCATCTGGAACGGATGGCGATGACCCTATACCGCCACAAAATCCGCCCCTTCCTCCATCATCAGAAGATGATGATGATGATTTACCAAGCGAGCAAAAGGCGCATGACGATGCAACTAACGCTCCTCCTCCGCCGCCTCCAGTTAGCACTGAGGACTTTCGTCCAAGACGTGAAGATCAACAGGAATGGCAGCAATTGCCCCGTCGATCAGGCAGGCAGAGGAAAATCCCAAAACATCCCGGCAATACCTATGGAGAACAGCGACTCCCCTCTGACATAGAGAGAGACATTGCGCGTGATTGATATGGGAAGAAGTCTGTGGGTCAAGATTCGGATCATAACCGAACACGACCACGACCTCAACAACAAGAACCGGTTACTGGACCGAGTTCGGCACCCCATGAGAGTGTGCCCGATTCCAATAATCAAGAACATGATCACCCAATGGGGGAACCGGACGAAGCAGGTTATATTAAAAAGATAACCAAGGAAGGTGGAGATGAGCTTATCCGCTGGCTGTTGTCAAAAGCAGTCACACCATCAAGCGGAAAAAGCCTAGTTCCAAACCAATTTCGCGATATTGCGCGCCTACCCCGGCAGCAGCAACTTGAGTGGAAACAGGCTTGTCGTGAAGAGTTAGAGGCTCTTTGCAAGCGACAAGTCTATGACATCGTCGATCTTCCACATGATCGAAAAACGATCAAAAATAGATGGGTTTTCTCCGTGAAATCGGACGGAAGAAAACAAGCCAGACTCGTGGCCAAAGGCTTTTCACAAGTCGAAGGCGTTGACTTTGATGAGATTTTCTCACCAGTAGTCCGCTATGAGACCGTACGCCTCATGTTTGCCCTTGCGTCTCTAGAAGGCATGTATATGACCGGTCTAGATGTAAAAACCGCATTTTTATAGGGCAAACTTGATGAGGAGATCTATATGGATCAACCCAAGGGTTTCAAACTCAAGGGTAAAGAGCGCAAAGTAATGCGCTTACGCCGAGCATTGTATGGCCTTAAACAGGCTTCACTAGCATGGTGGAAAGAGCTAGAGGCATTTATGCGCACCATTGGGTTCGTGCGCGCCAGCTCCGATGCCGGCATCTTCATACACAAGGATCCTAAGACAGGCAGCATCGTTATTGCGCTAGTCTATGTTGATGATGGCTTGTTCATGGGCAAGAACAAGAAACTTGTGGATGAAAAGAAGAATGCTTGCCTGAAGCATTGGGAGTGCCGTAGTACTGAAAAAGTCACGGAATTCTTAGGCATGCGCGTCACCCAGACCGCTGCAAAAGTCAAACTTGATCAAACAGAATATCTCGCCAAAGTGCTTGAGAGGTTCGAGATGACAAATGCCAAGATTGCCCCCACTCCACTCCCGACTGGCTACAAACCATCGGAGAACACAGCGACGCCAAATGCGGCGCTTAGATCAACATATCAGTCTGTGATCGGATCTTTATTGTATCTGATGCTTGGAACGCGACCTGATATCGCTTATGCGGTAATCAAGATGTCGCAATTCTCGGCTAATCCTAGCCAAGAACATCTAGACAAAGCGATGTACATAATGCGCTATCTGGTGGGAACCCAGAAGTACAGTATAGTCTATGATGGAGAGAAATCCGAGGGGCTACAGGCCTTCACAGATTCTGATTGGGCAGCTGACACAGTCAAGCGCCGATCTACAACGGGTTACTTTGCTACTCTGGCGAGTGGCATTGTGTGCTGGCAGTCCCGTTTACAAAAAACTGTAGCACTGTCATCCACAGAAGCCGAATACATGGCTCTCTCCGACACTTGTCGGCAGATAGTGTGGATAGAGTCCTTATTCCAGGAACTTGGATATACACTGAAGCGCGTACCAATCTGCGCTGATAATCAAGGATCCATCTTTATTGGATCAAATCCAGTTCATGAAAGAAGGACCAAACATATAGACATTCACTACCACTACACCCGTGAATGCATAGAAAATGACAAAGTCACAGTTGTTTTCATTCCTGGAAGTGATAATCCGGCTGACATGTTCACAAAGAACCTTGGCGCTGTCCTATTCAGGAAATTTAGAGACTCTCTCGGAATTACTTTCAAGATTCAAACTTAGCTGCTTAGAGCGCTGTACAGTTTGAGGGGGGGTGTTGAAATTAATCCCTGATGCATGCTGTATACATGAGGCGATACATGCAGCATACGCATGTTACTGCGCTTACTGCGCATACATGCGGTAAACACATTCCTGAGTCATGTGACATCCTTAATATTATGTATATAAGGAGAACCTGTACCGTAGTAGGAATACAGTGTTCTTACCTCTGCTAACCCTAGCTGTAAGTCTAACTAAACCCCAGGTAGGTTGTAAGGAACGTGTTGTCTCTTCCCCTGTGCAGTGTATATAGTCTGCTCCAACAATCCCCTCCTGCACGCACACCTCGTCCCCCTGGGTATACAAATTCATGTTCCTGCAGAACCTCTCCAGCACTAATACTTTGCTGCCACCCAATCATAGGATGTCTCTGCTCGGCATGCACCGGTATCCCAACTCAATAACTACTCAACAAGAGTTTATAACTTTAATAATTAGTTGGTTTTCCAATACAAAGGAGGTAAGAGTTGATCTCAAATACCTGATCATGTCCCATTTATTGTAGTGTTCAGTGCCTCACCACTTACACATCTCCCAGTTAAATCAACTGACCAATGAGACCGGTGGATGACCGACATTTTTTGTTGGTGAAATACAGCTCCGTCGCAAGCACCTGGACACAATTTCTGCCCACGTGCCATTGCTATCTCCCTTTCGCATCACACTACCATTTCATAATCAGCTTGTGGTTATCATTGACTGGGTTCCCAGGAACGTCAATTGTAATAGTTCGACCATAGAATTGCTAACATCCAGAACTCCCCCACTTTATGACACGCACCGGTATCCCAACTCAATGACTACTCAACCAGGGTTAGGGTTTAGACTGACTACCTTCTATGCCAGAGAAGTTGGACAAGTGGTATAATTGGGCAGTGCGCCTTGACCAGCAATATTGGCAGGAACAGGCAGAGTCAAAGTTGATGTACGGAAGTAGTAAATTTGGAAAGTCATCAGGAGGAAAGTCTGAGAAAGGAAAGGCGCCTCAGGTGCAAGCTCCGAGGGCACAGCCACTGGCCATGGCAGTGACACCTATAGTTACGGAGTCAGCAGCACCAGCAGAGGCAATGGAGGGTGATCAAGCAGGGCGACAAGCCCCACTTAAATGTTTTAACTGTGGGCAGTTAGGACACATTTCTAGGAATTGTAGGCAGAAAAGAAAGATTAGGGAAGCTACAATCAAGGAAGTGAAGCCAGAGGAAGGCAGGCAGAAGAATTTTGTGGAAGA
This sequence comes from Tricholoma matsutake, assembly GCA_026075535.2. NCBI lineage: Eukaryota > Fungi > Basidiomycota > Agaricomycetes > Agaricales > Tricholomataceae > Tricholoma > Tricholoma matsutake. The sequence continues at coordinate 204,781 of AP026544.2, forward strand.
GTCCCAGTGAAGGTTTCCCCATTGGTGACCCAGAATCGTTACAATGTATTAGTATCCGAGGAAACCCAGAGTAAATCAGAAAAGGAAATCGAGGAGGAGTACAACTGTTGCAAATCACGTGACAAAGAAAATTGTCATGCATCATTTCCGAAAACCCCTAAATTCTTTATTCGCTCTGTGTGAATAGAACCCAAAATCACCTTGACTGTGGGACTGAAGACAGTGGACACGCATGCAGCAATTGATGTGGAAGCATTGCTTGATAGTGGTGCTACAGGATTATTCATTAATCGGTCTGTAATTACCAGAAACAGTATTAACACATGCAAGCTGGTGCAACCTATAATGGTGTACAATATTGATGCAACAGTCAATCGTGGAGGAACAATCAAGGAGGAGGTGAGTATGGTACTAAAGTATTGGGAGCATCAGGAGCGAGCTGTATTTGAAGTGTGCAATCTTGGGAAAACCAATCTAATAATAGGATGTTCATGGTTGCGGAAGCATAATCCTGAAATTGATTGGAAAACTGGGAAAGTACAAATGACTCATTGTCCTAAGGAATGTAATGTGTATGGGAGGAAGATGAAGAAGGAAAAAAGGAAAAAGAGAGAGAAAGAACATCCGAGGAAGTATTCTGTTACGATGGAGGAAGTGGAGGATGAGGAAATGCCAAATGGGGAAGTTCTGGTCATCATCGAAAAAGAAGAGCAGAAGCAAACCTTTAGAGCATTTTGTGGAGGACAGTCATGGGACAAGAATATTGTGAAGGTGGAGAAGCCAGTGGAGGAGTGGGTGCCAAAAGTGTATCATGAATATCTGTCAGTGTCCCAGAAGAAGGAATCTGAGCGAATGCTGGTGCAGAAGCCATGGGATCATGCGATCGAGATGAAGCCAGGGTTTGTGCCGAAGAAGTCGAAGGTATATCCATTATCTCCGATGGAACAAGAAGAAGTGGATGCATTCCTGAAGTAGCTATTGCACAAAGGATACATACGACCTTCAAAATCACCGCAGACGGTACCAATATTCTTTGTGCCAAAGAAAGACCAAAGGAAGAGGATGTGTACAGATTATAGGTATTTGAATGAGGGGACAGTGAAGAATGCATACCCCCTGCCGTTGATCTCAGAAATAATTGACAAGGTGGGAAAAGCCAAGGTCTTTACAAAATTGGATTTACAATGGGGATACAATAATGTACAAATAAAGAAAGGAGATGAGTGGAAGGCTGCATTTGCCACGCGTCGAGGATCCTTTGAGCCACTTGTCATGTTTTTTGGGGTGACTAATAGTCCCCCGACCTTTCAAAATATGATGAATGACATTTTCAAGGACATAATAGACAAAGGCATGGTAATAATATTTATTGACGACATTCTGATATTCATGGAGGATAAAGAGAATCATGAGGTGATAGTGCAGGAGGTGTTACGGAGATTGGCAGAGAATGATCTATTTTTGAAACCAGAGAAGTGAGTGTTGGGGGCAAGCAAGATCCAGTTCCTAGGATTATTGATCAGCCCTGATGGGATCAAAATGGATCCAATCAAGGTACAGGTGATCACAGATTGGTCTGTGCCCACCCATGTCAAGGAGGTTCAAGCCTTCTTGGGACTTGCAAACTATTATCATTGCTTTGTGCACAATTTTTCCGAAATTGCCACACCCTTACATAACCTTATGTGAAAGGGAGTAGTGTGGAGGTGGTGAGAGCAGCAGCAGACACTGTTTGAGGAGTTGAAGAGGAAGTTTGTGGAGGGACCAATATTAGCCCCAGTAGATTTCACATGCCCTTTATGAGTGGAATCAGATGCATCTGACTTTGCTACTGGAGCAGTGTTATCAATGCTGTGCGAAGATCACAAATGGCATCCTTGTGCATACTTGTCAAAAGGGTTGAATGATGTGGAGAGGAATTATGATGTGCATGACAAAGAGATGTTGGGGATAATACGAGCATTGGAGGCGTGGAGGCATTATTTGGAGGGATGGATGCATTGACTTGGTATGGCTAAGTACCAAGGACCTGAATATTCCATGACCTTTGAGGAAACTTACGGAGAAACAAGTTGGCCCATATGCAATCTCTAAAGTGATCTTGCCTAATGTGGTAGTGCTAAAATTACCCTGATTATTCAAGATTGATCCTGAGATTAACATATCCCGCCTATGCCCTTACCACCCGCCCACTATTCCTGGCCAACAAACTACTCTGCAACCTCTGATAATAGTAGAAGGTGCTCCAGAATACATAGTTGAAGAAATTCTAGACTTGCATCTTCAATGGAACAAATTGGAGTTTTTAATAAAGTGGAAAAACTACACCAACAAAAATAATTTGTGGGAACCCAAAGGGAATTGTAAGCGAGCATGTAACGTGATTGCCCAATTTTTTAAATGTAATCGGAATGCTCCATGTCGCATTGCGAGAATGGTGTATGAGGGGATGAAATTCCAGCCTTACCAAAATTTCACACAGGGGACAAACATAATATTTTCTTGCCTGGAAGTCGAGGCATAAAAGGGGGGTAATGTTAGGAAACCACCCCATTACCTAATAAACTTTCATTTTCATTTTATTATGTCAAATTATGCTACATGACGCCAAATGGCGCTACATTTTGATAGCATGAGAATTTTATTTCGCACGCATCAAAATGTATGTGCATGTATGAGTGCGTCGGTAACAACAATGTACAATATATGTAACATAGTATATAAGCCCTAAATATATGCCTAGGGGACCCCAGTTGTGTTCTCTTAGGTATTCCACCTATGCTTTCAGTGTGAAAGGCCTATCTCAACAAAATCACCTATTAATAACCCCTCGCATCAAAACCATCAATTCCCCCATCACGCGCACGGATCCTGCCCCCTTCTTGTAGAGAGAACCTGCACAGTCTTAGCTAGCAGATAGTGGGTGTCGCCCTAACAGTCACCACCCCCATCCACTCTGTGAGCAGTTGCTCGCAGCAGAGGTGTGGGTGGTGTGTTGGTTCTGTGGTGGTGTTGTCCAGGACAGGACCCATTATGACCCTGCAAGCAGGGGCTCACAATGGCAGGGGGTATGTGTTCTTCACTGTCCACTCATTCAAATACCTATAATCTGTACACATCCTCTTCCTCTGGTCTTTCTTTGGCATGAAGAATATTGGTGATGTCTGCGGTGATTTCAAAGGTTGTATGTATCCTTTGTGCAATTGCTCATTTAGGAACACATCAACTTCTTCTTGTTCCATTAGAGATAACGGATATACCTTCAACCTTTTCGGCACAAACCCTGGCTTCTCTCAATCGCATGATCCCATGGCTTCTGCACTGGCATTTGCTCACACTCCTTCTTCTGGAACACTGACAGATATTCGTGATACACTTTTGGCACCCACTCCTCCACTGGCTTCTCCACCTTCATGATATTCTTGTCCCATGACTGTCCTCCACGAATTGCTCTAAAAGTTTGCTTCTGCTCTTCTTTCTCGATTATGATCGGAACTTCCCCATTTGGCATTTCCTCATCCTCCACTTCCTCCATTGTAACAGAATACTTCCTTGGATGTTCTTTCTCTCTCTTTTTCCTTTTCTCCTTCTTCATCTTCCTCCCATACACATTACATTTCTTAGGACAACGAGTCATTTGTACTTTCCCAGTTTTCCAATCAATTTCAGGATTATGGTTCCATAACCATGGACATCCTATTATTAGATTAATTTTCCCAAGATCGCACACTTCGAATATGGCCTGTTCCTGATGCTCCTGATACTTTAGTACCATGGTCACCTCCTCCTTGATAGTTCCTCCACAATTGACTGTTCCATCAATATTGTACACCATTATAGGTTGCGACAGCTTGCGTATGTTAAAACCATTTCCAGTAATTAAGGACCAATTAATGAATAATCCTGTAGCACCACTATCAAGCAATGCATCCACATCAATTGCTGCATGCGTGTCCACTGTCTTCAGTCCCACAGTCAAGGTGATTTTGGGTTCTATTCGCACAGAGTGTATAAAGGATTTAGCGGTTTTTGGAAATAGTACTTGGCAATTTTCTTTGTCATGTGATTCACAATAGTTGTACTCCTCCTCAATTTCCTGTCCTGATTTACTCTGGGTTTCCTCAGATACTAATACATTGTAATGATTCTGGGTCACCAATGGGGAAACCTTCATTGGGACTCTGCCACAAAATTCTTCTGCCTGCCTTCCTGCAGCTTCACTTCCTCAATTGTAGCTTCCCTAATCTTTCTTTTCTGCCTACAATTCCTAGCAATGTGTCCTAACTGCCCACAGTTAAAACATTTAAGTGGGGCTTGTCTCCCTGCTTGATCAACCTCCATTGCCTCTGCTGGTGCTGCTGACTCCATAACAGTAGGTGTCACTGCCATGGCCAGTGGCTGTGCCCTTGGAGTTTGCACCTGAGGTGCCTTTCCTTTCTCAGACTTTCCTCCTGATGGCTTTCCAAATTCACTACTTCCATACATCAACTTTGACTCTGCCTGTTCCTGCTGATATTGCCAGTCAAGGCGCATTGCCCAATTATACCACTCATCCAACTTCTCTGGTATAGAAGGTAGTTGGTAGATAGACTTGAATAAAGAGGGATTTAATCCTGCTTTCAAAAACTCTACCAATGCAGCTTCTCCCATATCTGTTAGGGCGACACCCACTATCTGCTAGCTAAGACCGTGCGGGTTCTCTCTACAAGAAGGGGGTGGGATCCGCGCTCGTGATGGGGGAATTGATGGTTTTGATGCGAGGGGTTATTAATAGGTGAGTTTGTTGAGATAGGCCTTTCACACTGAAAACATAGGTGGAATACCTAAGAGAACACAACTGGGGTCCCCTAGGCATATATTTAGGGTTTATATACTATGTTACATATATTTTACATTGTTGTTACCGACACATTCACACATGTGCGTACATATTGATGCGTGCGAAATAAAATTCTCATGCTATCAAAGTGTAGCATAATTTGGTGTCATGTAGTGTAATTCGACATAATAAAATAAAATGAAAGTTTATTAGGTAATGGGGTGGTTTCCTAACATTACCCCCCTTTTATGCCTCGACTTCCAGGCAAGAAAATATTATGTTTGTCCCCTCTGTGAAATTTTGGTAAGGCCAGAATTTCATCCCCTCATACACCATTCTCGCAATGCGACATGGAGCATTCAGATTACATTTAAAAAATTGGGCAATCACGTTACATGCTCGCTTACAATTCCCTTTGGGTTCCCACAAATTATTTTTGTTGGTGTAGTTTTTCCACTTTATTAAAAACTCCAATTTGTTCCATTGAAGATGCAAGTCTAGAATTTCTTCAACTATGTATTCTGGAGCACCTTCTACTATTATCAGAGGTTGCAGAGTAGTTTGTTGGCCAGGAATAGTGGGCGGGTGGTAAGGGCATAGGCGGGATATGTTAATCTCAGGATCAATCTTGAATAATCAGGGTAATTTTAGCACTACCACATTAGGCAAGATCACTTTAGAGATCACATATGGGCCAACTTGTTTCTCCGTAAGTTTCCTCAAAGGTCATGGAATATTCAGGTCCTTGGTACTTAGCCATACCAAGTCACCAACTTTGTACTCTGGAGTGCATGCTCGAGTACGATCCGCGTGTCCCATCATGTCATCACATGCTTTCTTCAATGCCGCCTCTGCTTCCTCTTGTACCCTTTGCATCTTAGATACAAAATTTTCTACTGACTGTACTTTGACTTCCCTTCTGGGTTCTACTCCCATGCGAGGATGATATCCATAATTCATGAAAAAGGGTGACATACGAGTAGCCGAATGGAATTTGTTATTGTGGGAAAATTCAGCAATTGCCAACCATTCGGGCCAGTCGGTTTGTCGGTAGTTGACAAACATATGTAGGTACTGCTCCAATTCCTGATTCATTCTCTCTGTCTGCCCATCAGTCTGCGGGTAATATGCCATAGATAATTTAGTTTGAATTCCCAATATGTTGTTTAGTTCTCACATAAACACGGAAGCAAATTGTGGTCCATGATTGGAGATAATGGTATTGGGTAACCCATGTAACCGCCATACCTGATTTAGATAGAGGTGCGCCAAGCCCAATGATGAGGTTTCTGTAGTAGTAGGAATAATATGGACCTCCTTTGTAAAGCAGTCACGTACTACAAATATTTCATCATACCCTTGAGCCTTGGGTAATCCGGTAATAAAACCCACAGATATATCTCACCATGGCGCTTTAGGTATAGGGTTCGGCATTAATTTTTCTGCAGGTTTCTCTGGAAATTTCTTCCCCCTCATGCACGTATCACATCCATCCACATACCCCAACACATACTTTGAAATTCTGGGCCACCAATAATTTCTCATTACTAATTCCAACGTCTTCCATCTTCCTGGGTGTCTGGCAATCGGCATATTGTGATGTAACCGGACGATCTCCCTTCGCAAATCCTGATCCATTGGTACATACACTTTTCCTCGAAACAACACCAACCCTTGTTCCTCAGCCCATTCGTCTCCTTTAATATTACCTTTCTTCTCTCCCTTCAGAGCTTTCATGGATTCCACTACTTCATCGTCCATTTCCAAACATTGTCTAATTTTAGACAACATTTCTGTTTCCAAGCTATCTATTAATAGATGCCCTTGATGCATAGTGCAAATGCGAAAGTATTTGGGTTTGAGTAAGGTAACATTCTTATTGTCCTCCTCCACCCCCCTGTTATGATCAATATGTCTGGATAATGCATCTGGTTTCCTCATTAAGCTTCCCGCTTTGTGGACCAAGTGAAAATTGAAACATGATAGGAATAGTGCCCAATGCACTTGCCTGCGATTAAGCTTTTTAGCAGACATGAAGTATTGCAGATTTTGATGATCCATCCAGATCTCAATCTCATGCATACATCCCTCCAAATAATGCCTCCATCCCTCCAATGCTCATATTATCCCCAACATCTCTTTGTCATGCACATCATAATTCCTCTCCACATCATTCAACCCTTTTGACAAGTATGCACAAGGATGCCATTTGTCATCTCTGCACAGCATTGATAATATTGCTCCAGTAGCAAAATTGGATGCATCAGGTTCCACTCGCAAAGGGCATGTGAAATCTACTGGGGCTAATATTGGTCCCTCCACAAACTTCCTCTTCAACTCCTCAAACAGTGTCTGCTGCTGCTCTCACCACCTCCACACTACTCCCTTTTGCGTAAGGTTATGTAAGGGTGTGGCAATTTCGGAAAAATTGTGCACAAAGCAATGATAATAGTTTGCAAGTCCCAAGAAGGCTTGAACCTCCTTGACATGGGTGGGCGCAGACCAATCTGTGATCACCTGTACCTTGATCGGATCCATTTTGATCCCATCAGGGCTGATCAATAATCCTAGGAACTGGATCTCGCTTGCCCCAAACACTCACTTCTCCAGTTTCAAAAATAGATCATTCTCCGCTAACCTCCATAGCACCTCCTGCACTATCACCTCATGGTTTTCTTCATCCTCCATGAATATCAGAATGTCATCAATGAATATTATTACCATGCCTTTGTCTATTACACCCTTGAAAATGTTGTTCATCATATTTTGAAAGGTTGGGGGACTAATAGTCATCCCAAAAAACATGACAAGCGGCTCGAAGGATCCTCGACGCGTGGCAAATATGGCCTTCCACTCATCTCCTTTCTTTATTTGTACATTGTTGTATCCCCATCATAAATCCAATTTTGTAAAGACTTTGGCTTTCCCCACTTTGTCAATTATTTCTGAGATCAATGGCAGGAGGTACACATTCTTTACTGTCCACTCATTCAGATACCTATAATCTGTACACATCCTCTTCCTTTGGTCTTTCTTTGGTATGAAGAATATTGGTGATGTTTGCGGTGATTTCGAAGGTCATATGTATCCTTTACGCAATTGCTCCTTCAGGTATGCATCCACTTCTTCTTGTTCCCTCGGAGATAACGGATATACCTTCGACTTCTTTGGCACAACCCCTGGCTTCATCTCAATCGCATGATCCCATGGCTTCCACACCAGCATTCGCTCAGACTCTTTCTTCTGGAACACTGACAAATGTTCATGATACACTTTTGGCACCCATTCCTCCACTGGCTTCTCCACCTTCATGATATTCTTGTCCCATGACTGTCCTCCACAAACTGCTCTGAAGGTTTGCTTCTGCTCTTCTTTCTGAATCATGATCGGAACTTCCCCATTTGGCATTTCCTCATCCTCCACTTCCTCCATCGTAACAGATTACTTTCTTGGATGTTCTTTCTCTTTCTTTTTCCTTTCTTCTTTCTTCATGTTCCTCCCATACACATTACATTCCTTAGGACAATGAGTCATTTGTACTTTCCCAGTTTTCCAATCAATTTTGGGATTATGCTTCCGTAACCACGGACATCCTATTATTAGATTGGTTTTCCCAAGATTGCACACTTCGAATATGGCTCGCTCCTGATGCTCCTGATACTTTAGTACCATAGTCACCTCCTCCTTGATAGTTCCTCCACAATTGACTGTTCCGTCAATATTGTACACCATTATAGGTTGCGCCAGCTTGTGTGTGTTAATACCATTTCCGGTAATTAAGGATCAATTAATAAATAATCCTGTAGCACCACTGTCAAGCAACACTTCCACATCAATAGCTGCATGCGTGTCCACTGTCTTCAGTCCCACAGTCAAGGTAATTTTGGGTTCTATTTGTGCAGAGTGAATAAAGAATTTAGGGGTTTTTGGAAATGCCATGTGACAATTTTCTTTGTCATGTGATTCACAACAGTTGTACTCCTCCTCGATTTCCTTTTCTGATTTACTCTGGCATGAAAACACAGGCCTCGGAAACATGTTTTGTGACTTTGATGTGTGTTTCCTTGAGAAACACCTTATGTAAGCACTGCCAAAAAGGTGATTATGTAATGGTTATCCCAAGGAAACATGGATTAGAAGTCACAAAACATGTTTCTGAGACCTGTGTTTCACATGGAAACACAGGTCAGCCCCAGCTGTGACTAGTACATGTTATACATACTATGAGAGCATTCAACAGTGTCCACCAAACCCATATCATTTGGCACATTGTAGCTTACCTATCTGCCACCACAAATATTAGTACATCTATTGCTTATCTCTTTCTTTCTTTCAAATAATCTACTGAAGGCTCTCTACAATCTGCTAAGTCCTATGACATTTGATGCAGCCTTTATTCTCCTATTGCAGTTTTTATATTTTGCATTTTTTTAACTTCCTTGTTAATTCATCTAATACTTGTTTGTCATTCTTGAAATTAATCCCAACTATTTAGCCTTAAAATGGCTCTTGGGATACCCAATTCCCATAGGATATCATGCATCTCCAGATGTTGTGTGATTGATTTACACTTTACTATTCCAACTATGTGGCTTAGAAGAACTAAAGAAATCCTGGTGCATACAAGAGGCCCAAATCCATGTTTGCACCTGGGGTAGTTAATTAATTGCCAAGATGCACAGGGACTGTGAGGGAATGAACAGAAAATCTTCTTCCTTCCTTTTTTGTATTTTTCCTTTTTGCAAATTTATTTTCTAATTAATTATATCATCCCACAAACATCAATATCAAGCCGACATAAGAATGATCAGAATGAAGTGAAAAATGAAGTGAAAAATGCTCTGAAACACAAACATCTGGAAAATGAAGTATAAATGCATTTTAATGTCATATGTGGTGAAACATCACACTGAGTTGTCTCAATCGTTCTGTGCAACACTAGGATTATTGATTGGTGACAACTCCTCTCCAATCCTATGGACACTATATATGGCTGATTTTCACCTGGATCCTGACTCAGATGATATCAAACTGGCCGGTATTATTATAGCAAACCTGGAGCAGGCTGATGACATTATACTCATATCGACAAGTACTAAGGGGGCTCAGAAAAAGATGAATGTGCTATGGCAGTGGTGTAGCCTAAACTTCATGTTACTCAGTGCAATCAAATCTCTGATCATGATATTTGGACCAATTCCCCACACACTACCTCTCTTCCTGTTTGGCAACAAACCTGTCATGTTGAAGGCAGAGCAAACATATGTTGGTATAAATTTACAGTCTACCCAACACAACATCTTTGCTAAACACTACAAAAATAAAGCAAGCAAAGCTCAATCAGTTGGTAATACAGTGCTAAGTATGGAGTCCATTATAGACACTCTTCCCCCATGGGAGGCCAAGAAGCTCTATATGGCACAGATTGACCCCCACCTTATCCATGGATATGAGGTCATACTTGATGTCGACCTTCCTCTTCTGGAGAAACTCTCTGATGTGCAAACATCACATCTCTGCCAGGTCCTGGGTTTACATAGAAGCTCAATGATAACACCACTTTTTACAGAGACCTCTTTGGTACCACTGTGGTTTTGGAGAATCATACTCACTCTTGGTTATCTGTGCTACCTCACAAGCCTACCCATTGAGCATTATGCAAAGAAGGCAAACATGGACTCAGTAATGCTTGCAAAGGAGAATAAAGCATCATGGGCAATGGATCTACAATACATATTTCTAAATCTGCCATTCCATGTCCTACTTCCTGACCTAAAAAGCATCACACCTCTTCAAGGGGATGAGGTGACAAAGCTTTTTAAAGTCAAGATGGAAGGCTATATCCAAAGTGAACTTGAGGCCTCCCCTAAATTGTATCTTCTTCAAAACAGACTTGAACCTGTGGGAGATTGTCCTCCAAGCCATAAGACACTTTATTTCAGACATTACCTCAGTGTACACAACAGTGTTCATAGAAAAGCACTTACAAGTCTCCTGCTCTCTTCGCATGCATTGGCTATAGAGTGCCTTAGATGGCTGGAACATCGCTGCCCACATGTTCAGCAACAATGGAGATTATGCCATTTTTGTAAAAATCCAGTGGAGAGCCCTGAACATGCATTGCTGGAGTGCACCAGCTCACATGAGCTGAATAATCTTTGCAAGAAATTCTCTGACAGAGTGTACACTGAGATACCATATTTGCCCCAGCATCCCATGGTCTCTTCTATTGATCTATTCAAAATGATCTTGAAGGAAAGGAGCTCTTTACACTGCCCCACATATTCCTGGTTATCCCTGCCACAGCCATTGTTCACCAAATGTTGCATTCCTGGCTGTTTTTCCTCCAGTGGGATTCCTGGTTCAGTCCTGGTATATTCCTGGTAAATCAGGCTCTTCCTGGTACTATTCCAGGAATTCCCAGGACTTGGACTCTCAGGAATCTGGGGGGACTGACCAGGAGTCCTGTAGGACTCTATAAGAGTAACCAGGACTCTGTAGGACTCATCAGGACTCACAAGGACTCACAAGGAATCCAGTAGGATTGAACCAGGACTCACCAGGACTCACCAGGAATCCAGTAGGATTGAACCAGGAGTCCTTACTACTACTACTAAGTAATAAAATAAATAACATGAGCTGGAATTGAACCCTAGGCATGAGACAAAAACATTTTAGCATAGCAAATATAACCACTACACCACATAGACTTATGAGGTATGTCCACTTACTGCTCTAGGTACCATTGGGGCGGCTGTGCATGACAAAGCACACAGCCGCATATCAACATTGCCAGCTCATCATCCACCCATCATCACCACTCTCGACGACGATGCCACCTCCCTTCCACCGCCTCCCCTCCATCAACACCTGTTGCCACTGCTCCTATGGCCACCACCACCTCGTCTAATGCCGCCAACGGCCGCATTTGAACCACCTTGGGCCCAAACGATGACAGATGTCATTTGGGGCCCAGGTAATGTTTTTTACTTTTTTTTTATTGAATTAACTAATATTTTCTTTCTTTCTTTAGTGTTAGGGCGACACCCACTATCTGCTAGCTAGGACCGTGTGGGTTCTCTCTACAAGAAGGGGGCGGGATCCATGCGCATGATGGGGAATTGATGGTTTTGATGCGAGGGGTTATTAATAGGTGAGTTTGTTGAGATAGGCCTTTCACACTGAAAACGTAGGTGGAATACCTAAGAGAACACAACTGGGGTCCCCTAGGCATATATTTAGGGCTTATATACTATGTTACATATATTGTACATTGTTGTTACCGACGCACTCATACATGCACATACATTTTGATGCGTGCGAAATAAAATTCTCATGCTATCAAAATGTAGCGTCATTTGGCATCATGTAGCGTAATTCGACATAATAAAATAAAAATGAAAGTTTATTAGGTAATGGGGTGGTTTCCTAACATTACCCCCCTTTTATGCCTCGACTTCCAGGCAAGAAAATATTATGTTTGTCCCCTGTGTGAAATTTTGGTAAGGCTGGAATTTCATCCCCTCATACACCATTCTCGCAATGCGACATGGAGCATTCGGATTACGTTTAAAGAATTGGGCGATTGCGTTATGCACTCGCTTACAATTCTCTTTGGGTTCCCACGAATTATTTTTGTCGGTATAGTTTTTCCACTTTATTAAGAACTCCAATTTGTTCCGTCAAAGACATGAGTCTAGAATTTCTTCAACTATGTATTCTGGAGCACCTTCTACTATTATCGGAGGTTGCAGAGTAGTTTGTTAGCCAGGAATAGTGGGCGGACAGTAAGGGCGTAAGCGGGATACGTTAATCTCGGGATCAATCTTAAATGATTGGGGTAATTTTAGCACTACCGCATTAGGCGAGATCACTTTAGAGATCGCATATGGGCCAACTTGTTTCTCTGTAAGTTTCTTCGAAGGTCGTGGAATATTCAGGTCCTTGGTACTTAGCCATACCAAGTCACCAACTTTGTACTCTGGAGTGCGTGCTCGAGTACGATCCGCGTGTCCCATCATGTCATCACATGCTTTCTTCAATGCCGCCTCTGCTTCCTCTTGTACCCTTTGCATCTTAGATACAAAATTTTCTACTGACTGTACTTTGACTTCCCTTCTGGGTTCTACTCCCATGCGAGGATGATATCCATAATTCACGAAAAAGGGTGTCATACGAGTAGCTGAATGGAATTTGTTATTGTGGGAAAATTCAGCAATTGCCAACCATTCGGGCCAGTCAGTTTGTCGGTAGTTGACAAACATATGTAGGTACTGCTCCAATTCCTGATTCATTCTCTCTGTCTGCCCATCAGTCTGCAGGTAATATGCCATAGATAATTTAGTTTGAATTCCCAATATGTTGTTTAGTTCTCGCATAAACACGGAAGCAAATTGTGGTCCGCGATCGGAGATAATGGTATCGGGTAACCCATGTAACCGCCATACCTGATTTAGATAGAGGTGCGCCAAGCCCAATGATGAGGTTTCTGTAGTAGTAGGAATAATATGGACCTCCTTTGTAAAGCGGTCGCGTACTACAAATATTTCATCATACCCTTGAGCCTTGGGTAATCCGGTAATAAAATCCACAGATATATCTCACCATGGCGCTTTAGGTATAGGGTTCGGCATCAATTTTTCTGCAGGTTTCTCTGGAAATTTCTTCCCCCTCATGCACGTATCACATCCATCCACATACCCCAACACATACTTTGAAATTCTGGGCCACCAATAATTTCTCATTACTAATTCCAACATCTTCCATCTTCCTGGGTGTCCGGCAATCGGCATATTGTGATGTAACCAGACGATCTCCCTTCGCAAATCCTGATCCTTCAGTACATACACTTTTCCTCGAAACAACACCAACCCTTGTTCCTCAGCCAATTTGTCTCCTTTGATATTACCTTTCTTCTCTCCCTTCAGAGCTTTCACAGCTTCCACTACTTCATCATCCATTTCTGAGCATTGTCTAATTTTAGACAACATTTCCGTTTCCGAGCTATCTATTAATAGATGCCCTTGATGCATAGCGCAAATGCGAAAGTATTCGGGTTTGAGTAAGGTAACATTTTTATTGTCCTCCTCCACCCCCCTTTTATGATCAATACATCTGGATAAGGCATCTGGTTTCCTCATTAAGCTTCCCACTTTATGGACCAAGTGAAAGTTGAAACGCGATAGGAATAGTGCCCAATGCGCTTGCCGGTGATTAAGCTTTTTAGCGGACATGAAGTATTGCAGATTTTGATGATCTGTCCAGATCTCAATCTGATGCGTACATCCCTCCAAATAATGCCTCCATGCCTCCAATGATATGGGAAGTTGTGTTCTTTTGTTAGGGCAACACCCACTATCTGCTAGCTAAGACCATGCGGGTTCTCTCTACAAGAAGGGGGCGGGATCTGCATGCGTGATGGGGAATTGATGGTTTTGATGTAAGGGGTTATTAATAGGTGAGTTTGTTGAGATAGGCCTTTCACACCGAAAACGTAGGTGGAATACCTAAGAGAACACAACTGGGGTCCCCTAGGCATATATTTAGGGCTTATATACTATGTTACATATATTGTACATTGTTGTTACCGACGCACTCATACATGCGCATACATTTTGATGTGTGCGAAATAAAATTCTCATGCTATCAAAATGTAGCGTCATTTGGTGTCATGTAGCGTAATTCGACATAATAAAATAAAAATGAAAGTTTATTAGGTAATGGGGTGGTTTCCTAACATTTAGGTTCTAACTATATCATGACAACAAGACAACACCAAACAACAAACGAAGAGCGATGCGCGAGCGACAGACAACAAACAACAGACAACAAATGACAAATGACAAACGACAAACGACAAACAAGGAAACGGGCCCAATTGACGTACATCATCGTTTGGGCCCCAGGTAAGTTTTTTTTTTGTTTGTTTCATTCTTTTTTGATTAATATTAGTTTTCTTTTGAATTTTTATAGTTTCTCGTTGTATGATGTGACCCACCACCACCACCGCACCCTCCACCACCGTGAGCAGCTGCTCTCAGGTTGGAAATGGGGAGCGATGATGAGGACCACAGAGACAGAGACAAGGAGCCACAAACAACGAGAGCAGTGGGGTGGCAAGGCCCAAAATGACAAGAGCAGCAGGGTGGCAAGACAAGGACGGGAGGACAACGGACGACCACAAAAACAACGGGACAAGGAGGACAATGGATGACAAGCACAACCCAGCACCCAGCACTGCCGCTGTGAGCAACTGCTTGCAGGGTGGAAGGAGGGGGCCAGGACGACAAACAGGTGCGAGGATGGAGATGAACATGCAACGACAACAGGACACCAGCACCAGGAATGCCCAAGAGACATTGATGATGTCTCTTGGCCCATAAGTAAGTTTTTTTCTCTTATGACTATGACGAGACTGGATGGAACACGGGCCCAAACAACGCAGATCACGTCGTTTGGGCCCTACATAATTTTTCTTTGTTTGCTTTTTGTTTTTATAAACTAACTAACTCATTTCTTTTGTTTTATAGGTTCTACTCTACTGGTAATGATGGCCGGACACGAGACAACCCAACACACCCCATGCCTGCGAGCCTCTGCTCATAGGGTGGATTGTGAGTGCGTGCAGTCGACGACAATGCCAATGCCACCGCCTACCAGCACCAGAACCCCAAGAAGGCAAAGCACGGCCACCAACCATGATGGACAACGACAACAGGGCCAATGACCCACCACCCACCTCCAGCCCCATGAACCACTGCTCATGGGGTGGATTGCAGGTGGAATGGCGATGATGGCCACCACCACACAGCAGGAGATGGACAGGACAGCAATGATGACCAGGAAGGGCACGGCGACCAGGAGCAGCACAGAAACAATGCCCAGGATGGCAACGACGAGGACAGCGACAATGAAGGCCCAGCACCCAGGACAACGGGGACAGGATGACAGGCACGACTCACCAGGCCACCCCCGCATTTTGTGTGGGGCAGTTTTTTTCATTTTTTATTTATGGTAATACCTTCCCCCTCGCCCGTGTTTTACATGGGTGAGGGGTTTTTCTTTCTTTTTCTTTATAATTGTAGTGCTCCCCTTGCATTGAACGTGAGGGGAGATTAGTTTTATATGTATATATTTGTAGGACTCCCCCTCGCACCTTGTGTGGGGGAGGTTTTTTTTTATGTAATTAATGTTGTATCCCTCGCGTTGGATGCGAGGGATGTAGTTAATAAATTTTATTTGATCTTAATTGTGAGCTTTGAGAGAGAAATAGCTAAGTTTGAGTTTGAGGGTATAAATACACTTTTACATTGCAGCTAATAATTCTCCTGTGGCTCAACTGGTTAAGCACTTGTTTGGTTTGTCATGTGATTCTTGATCATGAGTTCTAGAGTTCAATCCCTGCTCTGAACAAGTTTATTTTGTAGGTACTTTGTGAAATTCATGAAGTCGGAAGCACTTGAAACTTGTAAGATATCTCAAATTGACTTTCCATTATGGTATGACTTTAGGGTACTGAGCACTGGATTCCTGGTGAGTCCTGGTGAGTCCTACTGGATTTCTGGAGGATTCCTGGTCTTCCTGGTAGGACTACCAGGATTCCTCCAGGACTATGTGGGGCAGTGTAAAGTTCAGAAGGAAAGGACAACAATCAGACTGCTTGCAAAATTCACACATGAAGTGTGAGAGCTCTTTGAGGCTGTACCAGTCCATGTGTCTGAGAATGCTGTATTTGAATGATACATCCTCTTCAAAAAAAATAAGAGAAAATCTTAGCAGGGTTCTACACCCCTTGCCCATGGTCTTAGCTGTCCAGTGATAGATGTTGAAGGCCATTTTGCCCACTGGAAGTTGTGATCATGGGACCAAGACAAAGATGTATAATAGTTAGATAGCTTGCCTGTACTTATTGACATCAGGAAACTCTCGGACCCCTGGCATTCAGTGATTGGATCATGCCAGTAATATACTACTACTAGTACTACCTACCTCTGGCAGTCCACGGCATATTCAAACTTCACCTCAAAGGACTGCATGAAATTATTGTACTAAGTTCATCACCAAAACTCACTGTTGGCATATGTTCTAGTCATTGAACAACATGATTCAATTACAAGAATAAATATATTCCTTCATACTTACTTACAAAAATAACTATGAAAGAAAAATAACTCTGAAAGAAAGGCCACTCATCACCCCTGACTTGCCCCATCTGCATCATCTGCACCATCTCTGTCGCTTCCCTCCTGAGCATTTGTGTTGCTTGCCTCTTGAGCATTCACATTGCTTGCCTCTTGAGCATTCACGTTGTCCCCCTCCTCATTGACTGCATCACCCTCCTCGTCCCTGTTGTCCCCATCTCCATTGCTTGATTGTCATCGTTCACCAGGTGCTGTGGTCATGGTCATGGTCATGGCCCCTTTCATTCATTGCCCAGGGTAATCACTGCATTGTCCCCACCTCATCATTGACTTGCCCTGTTCATTGTTGACCTGCCCCCCTTCATTGTTGAATGACTGCACACATTTGCTACCTTACCACCCTGTGAGCAGTTGCTTGCAGCGGTGGGAGAGGGTGCTGGTGCAGGCAGTGGTGGCGGCCCTTGTCAATGTTACTGCTGCTGGTGTCAACATGGCTGGCTCCTGGGTATGGGTCATCCTGCCAGTGGCAGTAGTGGATCCCTATGTCATTCATTGTCCTTGTTCATGAGGCTGGGATGGGTGGCATGGCCATTAGGTTGTCATCAGCTGGTAGCACCTGCAATCCACCCTATGAACAGTTGTTCATAGGGCTGGAAGTAGTGTTTAAAGGTCCGGTCCTACAAACTGGAAAAAGACCGAAACCAAACTGAACTGAACTGAAGTCCAGTTCATCAAGTGGCTATTTATAGGACCGGTCTTTTGCAGTCCAGTTGCCAGTCTTTCACTTTGAAGAATATCATCAAACCGATGAAAACCGGTCTTAGCCAGTTACAACCAGTTCATATGTCATGTGATCTATTCCCCCTGATTCCCACACATACTGTTTTCAATTTCGCTCCCTGGATCATCAAAAACAGTTGAGAACTGAGAGAGATATGACCAAATACATTTTGGATGAGTATTTTGTTGTGACTAAAATAACTTTGATTGTACTGCTTATACCTTGTGTTACAAAAATGTTGGGTACAATTGGACACCATCCAAGACATACAAATAACACCAATGGTGAAAATGGGGAGACACTCCCCCATGTATTCCTATCAGAATCCGACCATATTCTGATGTCATTTTCACCAGCCAAATTGACATGAAATGGCAGGTTCAGTCCTATTCCAGTCCGATGCAGTCTGATCAGAATCCAATTAGACCATCAGAATTTCCTAGGAATTTCTGACCATAGGAATCACATAGGAATATTCTGATGTTATGCAGAGATATCAGACAACATAGGATTCCAATAGGAATGATAGCAGCCTTGCTTAGTAATTAATAGTAGAAAAAGTAAACATGCATGGCAGAATTGAACCTGGGACCTCTGAGATGATTACATAAGAATACAGTGACAATAAGACCATTAAACTAAGGATCCATTGTAAGTAAGCGCTCTTACTGCACTACATACTGTTCCCACAGGTGTGATGACAATGCACATAGCCACATCACCACACCTTGCCAGCTCATCACTCCCCACCACCACCATCAATGTCGACCATGGCCTCCCCCCCTTCCCCCCTCTTCCCACAACCCCAACCACATCACTCGACACTCCCATGATGACCACTGCCTCCACAAACAAGCCACCTGACACACAATGTGGCCCAATAGTAAGTTTTTTTGTTTTATTTCTTGTTTTTGTAATCTGACTGATTTTATTTCTTCCTTTCTAGGTTCTAATCTACTGGTAACAATGGTTGATGACACCTAATGATGTGCACCCAATGGTACCACATCATCTGGGCCCAAATGATGTGATTGCATCATTTGAGCCCACAGTAATTTTTTTTTTTAATTTCATTTCTTTTCATAATGTCACGATCTGTTCCTCGCCCAATCAGAACCCGCAATCATCTGACCCTTTTCTGCCAACATTTGTCAACTTATTCCACTTCATTCCTGGCTGCCTCACACTGCCCACACTGCTGTGCACCAGGCTGCCTTGTACAGCATCCATGGCTGCCTTTCCAAGGCTGCTGTCTAGTTTTGCAAATTCGACTACGGATTCCTGTGCGGCTCCGCCAGGTAATTTATCTATGCAGTTGAGACACTGCTGTGGCTCCCGTTTCCACTCCACTTTTATTCCGGACTCTAGTATTTAAGCTTAGTTAGTTTCACCTTGTATTCCTCAGTTCATATGTATATTGACATAGACTCAACTTTAACCTGTCAATCTAAATCCTATTCTACTCCTACCTCTGTTCTCTAAGAGACTGAACTCCATTCGACTTGACCTCTAGTCTCCCTCTGAAGTTCTAATCTCATCTGAACTTAACCCAAGTCCTTTCATACTCCTTCCCACATTTACCCACTACTTCTCCACTTCCACCTCTAAACCTTTGTCTTGAAATTAGGACACCAGACGAGGTGAAGGGTGCAGCTTCTTATAAGCTGAAGCCAAGTCCTTTTTGTTTCCCCTCTGCACAATCTGCTATGACCCAACAATCTTCTGCTATTGACACCCGCTGGGTCCGACTGGATTCTGATGAGCCCTTATGGATCAGTTCTTAACACATAAACAAACTAATGTATTTCTTTTGTTTTCCAGGTTCTCGTCACAAGGGACAGACGCGAGACCATGCCAATGCTGCCATGTCATGACAGCACACCACCCATGCCCAGCCTCATGAGCAACTGCTTGTGGGGTGGTTGGTGGGTGGAGCGATGAGGGAGGAGAGATGAGATGGGGGGATGACGACAGGGGAACAACCAACAGGAGACCCCCACAACACTGACAACAACCAGCATGCCCCACCACCGCCGTGAGCCACTGCTCGCAGGGTGAATATGGGGTGTGAAAGCACAGGGACAACAGGGACAACAGACGGTGCACCACAATGGGGAGGGGAGACGATGGGGAGGGGGGGAAATGGCAGGACGACAGGGGGACAGCATGACAGAGATGAGAGGGAGGGGAGATGAGGGGCAAGGGGAAGGGGCAGGAGATGAGGGGCAAGGGGAAGGGGCAACGAGGAGACAGCAGCAACATGATGTGACACACCACCACCCCCTCCCCCATGTTTTGTGGGGGGGGTGGGTTTTTTAGTTTTAAATTGTATAATTAAATAGTATAATGATTACAATTGTTCCCCCATGTGTTTGTGTGTGTGTGGGGGGGGGGGGGGGGGTTTCAATAGTGAACTATCCCTAAGTGCTTTACATGGACATTATATTATAAATTTATTAATTCTCCTGTGGCTCAACTGGTTGAGCACTTGTTTGGTTGTCATGTGATTTATATTCCAAGGTCCATGGTTCAATCCCTGCTCTACCCATTTATTTTGTAAGCACTTGCCAAATTAAGTCTTCCAAAATGTGGTATTCCGACTCCATGTTGGAATTGCATAGTAATTTACTCAGAATTTACTAGGAATATCTTGGAAACAAAAGTACATAGTTATCAAGATACATTCCAATCGGACTCCTATCAGAAAACTCGGAATCCTAGGACTCCTAGGAGTCCAATAGGAATCTGTGGGGGACTGTAAAGTATTGGAGGGTGGTGACAAACAACAGGGAGGGAGGGGACGATGAATGACAATGCAGGGACAATGACAAATGACAGTGCAGCAGGGAGGTAGACAATGCAGTGACAACAACAAATGACAGTGCAGGGACAACTAATGACAATGTGTGGGGGACAACTAATGACAACATGGGGGACAACTAACAACAACATGGGGATGATACAAATGGGGGATACAATGAACTATGAGGCCAACAACAATGAGCACTGGGGAATGTCATATGATGCCCCACTCTTGCTACAAACATGAGACTGTGGGGTGCTTTTTTCTTTTCTTCTCTTCTTTCTTTTGTTATTTGGTGTTTTTTCATTTTTTCTGTAATTTACCCTCCCCCACCTATTCCAGTTGGAGTCCAGTTATTCTGGTTGGAGTCCAATTATTCCAGTCAGAGTCCAGTTATTCCAGTCAGAGTCCAGTTATTCTGATTGGAGTCCAGTTATTCTGGTCGGAGTCCAGTTATTCCGGTTATTCTGACCAGATTCTGGTTACTCCAGATCCTCAACTTAGAGTATATAGCCTAATGGATAGTCAAATTTCAAGTCTTAAGTTGTCAAAGTGCCTACAAAATATATTTGTGCAGAGTAAGGATTGAAGTCAAGACATCTTGATTAGAGTGATCACATGACAAACCAAACATGTGTGCTTAACCAGTTGAGCCACAGGAGAATTATTAGATAGTAATATAATGTTTATTCATGACACTCTAATTTTTTTCGAAGTAGTTAAGATCAAATTTTTTTAATTAACCACATCCCTCACATTGAATGCAAGGGAGTGGGGATAATTGTAATTATATACATAAACAAAAAATCCTCCCTCTCACAAGATGCAAGAGGGAGTTTTATTTATATACATAAAAAGCTAACCCCTCATGCTGAACGCGAGGGGGGAGGTAAAAACATGAAGAAAAAAATCCCTCCCCCACCCAAAATGGGGGAGGGGGGGCACAATACTAATAAATAATTAAAAATACAAAAAAAATCCCTCCCCACACAAAGTGTGGGGGAGGGGGAGGGGACGTGACCCCGCTGTTGTCTGTCCTTCCACCCACAATCGACCCCATGAGCAGTTGCTTGTGAGGCTGGGGGTAGGTGGCTTGTCATCATTGTCGTTCCACCCACGATCCACCCCACGAGCAGTTGCTTGTGAGGCTGGGGGTGGGTGGTGCATTGTCATCTCCTATCCCTGCACCTGGGTGCTGTTCCACCCACGTTCCACCCCACGAGCAGTTGCTCGTGAGGCTGGGGGCGGGTGGTGTGTCATTGTCATCTCCTGTCCCTGTGCCTGGGCACCATTCCACCCATGTTCCACCCCACGAGCAGTTGCTCATGAGGCTGGGGGCGGGTGGTGTGTCATTGTCATCTCCTGTCCCTGTGCCTGGGCACCATTCCACCCATGTTCCACCCCACGAGCAGTTGCTCATGAGGCTGGGGGTGGGTGGCTTGTTGTCATTTGTCACTGTTGTCCCCTGTCTGAATTTCTGTTTTTTTCTTTTCTTTTGGGGGGGGGGGCACGTCAGTGCGACATGGCATGGGTACAGAAGTTGGTGGGTGCTTACTAGGCAGGTGCCCCCCTTCCAGGGTCTCCTGGCATCCCTCTGCACCCTCCTAGCCCGTGTCGACAGCCTCACATCGTTGACAGCCTCACATCCCATTTGAATGGGGAGGAGGGGATCAGGTGGGCATGGGCATGGGTTGCGCGTTTTTTGTTGTCGCAGGTCGTCCCCAGTAGTATACAACCTACAAAGCAATAAATTACAATTAGTTAGTTTATAAAAACAAAAAGGAAATGAAAAAAACTCACATAGGGCCCAAACGACGTGATCTGCATCGTTTGGGCCCATGTTGGCTCGTTTGCGGGTGGTGGCATCGTTACTAGTAGATTATAACCTAGAAAACTAAAAAAATGAGTTAGTTAGTTTATTAAAACAAAAACCAAACGAAAAAAACTTACATAGGGCCCAAACAATGCGATCTGCATCGTTTGGGCCTGCATTCTGTCCAGTCAGCTCATTTGAAGGTGGTGGTGATGGTGGCATTGGGCGTGGGAATGGTGGTGGTGGGTGCGCAGGCAGTGGTGGTGGTAGAGTGGAGAGGAGGAGGAGGCGGCATTGGCGACAGTGGTGGTAGTGATTGTGAGCTGGCAGTCACGTGTCATGTGTCATGTGTATGCATACTTATCAATTATTCCATTAATGGCTGTGATTAACTACATACCTTGGTTGGGTAATAAAAGTATTAAATGTATACCAAAGAATAATTGCTTGGTAGCTCAGTGGTTAAGCATGCTGTTATGTATGCAGACCCAAGGTCGAGAGTTCAATTATTGATGTGTGTCGAACTTTTATTTGGGAAAGCACGTGTATTCCGGTTATTCCGGTTATTCCTGTTATTCCAGTTGTGATGAGTCCAGTCAGATTCTGGGGATTCCGGCTGTAAATTGGATCCTTATTCCGACCGGAATTGTGCTGCATAGGGAAAACTACATACAAAAAAAATTCCACCATATTTCAGAAATTCCAGAAATTCCAGCTGGATGAACCAGAATCCAACCAGAATAGGTGGGGGAGTGTAAAGTACTCCATTTCTTAGCAACATCCCACTGGTGTGATCACCTGCTTGCAGGGTGATGTAATTGGTTTTATTATGTATATAATATAATTTAATTAGACAGTAGTAAAACTGGTTGAAACCAGTTTTTCAGAAGCAACCAAACCAAATAGGACCAGTCCTATTTGGTTCAGTTGTGGTCCTTCAAGAGTGGGCAATGGTTTGGACTGGTTGTGGTCCATGGTTGCCCCTCTTGGGGGTTGAAAAACTGGACCAAACCCTCGTATTTTGATCATTTTGCTTCATTATATTTTTGGATATGGAGATTTTATGCAGGTAAATATGCTTGCCATCCATCAATGTAAGATATGCATCACATAATTTATGGTTGTCACATTACATTTTGCCTGCATCTTTAGCAGATGTAATTCAGTTTCAGTCATAGATATGTCAAATCTCCATTAAATCTCTTAAGAATTGGATCAAAAGCCAGGTATTTACAAGCTCTATCATGTTAAATTATTTTTTTAAGGTTCCAAGCAATGATTGTTGAGATACAGATGGCTTATATTAGCATGCATTCAAGTTGTGTCTGTAGTTCATAATTTGTAATATGTAGTTAAAACTTGTGAGCTCTTTACACTTAGCCACATATTCCTGGAGCAATCCCCAGGAATCCAGGAGGAATAATAACCCAGCCAATGTCCCCTGAAATGGCTCATCCCAGTTCTTCCCAGTTCAGGGGAATTCCCGGTAGAATCCCTGCAAATCCAGGGAATTCCTGGGACTTGAGTTCACCAGGATTCCCCGGGCCTCCCCAGGACTGCTTAGTAGTTAATTATAATAAAATACAGTCACAGAGAATTGAACCCTAAGCTCAGCATCAAGAATCACTGTTCACCAGGATTCCACGGGACTCACCAGGACTGCTTAGTAATTAATTGTAATAAAATACAATCACAGAGAATTGAACCCTAAGCTCAGCATCAAGAATCACCAATAGACCAGACCAACAGAACCACTTGACCAAATGGTCACATAGATCACATATACTAACAGCTCTAGATACCACATGCATGGCTGCCATATCTAGAAACAGGTCTCATGCTATCAAACCAGCTGTCAAACCAGCTGTCAACATTGACATCAACCACCACCACTATCAACAACACATCAGACAACTGCAACATGCCCATTACCTGCTCATCTGGCACCAAGACCCATAGCAAGATGAAACGCAAGGCATCACCTTCCCGATCAATGGCATCACAGACCTGGAAGCGTGCCACCTCACAACTTGATGATGACCACAAGGTTAAGAAGCAATGAAAGGGCAACCAGACTGAGGACAGTGAAGTGACAATGAAGCAAAAACAGAGGAAAGGGGCCTCCAAAAAGTATGTTTTCACCTTCCTACCGTACATATTGATATTTTCTCCCTACTGCAGAAAAACCTCGAGCAATAAGGCTCAAGCAGATGATGCAGCTGTTCTGCCCTCCCAGCTCACAAAGTAAGTCTTAAATTACACTCTTATTTCACTAATTAGTTGTTTACAGGACCAAGCTTGCACTCAAGCAAGGCGGTGTCACCGTCGTTCCCCTGCCTTGCACCCATACCACTGCCACTACCACAATGACACTGCCACTGCCACCTGCCATCCAACTCCAGGGCTGTCGATGACAATCTGATATCCCCCAGGTAACCAGCTCTGAAGAAAGCAACAGTGACGACAACAAAAGTGATGAGAGCAACAACAATGAAGATGGCAGCAACAGCAACCACAACAGTGCTGGCAGCAATGCCAGCAGCAATAGAGATGCAGGGAGTGAGGAGGACAAGGACAAGGACAAGAATGATGATGATGAGAACAATGATGATGAGAATGACGATGATGAAAACGATGAGGACGAGAATGAGGATGAGAAGGACGAGGATGAGGATGAGAAGGACGAGGATGAGGATACCTGATACAAGAACAAGGACAAGGACATGGATGACACCACCAGCAGGGCTGTCGACGGGGCCTCCAATGACTGCAGAAAGGGGGCCAATAACAGGATTAATGGTGGCACCGACAACAGCTGGAACAGGGGCAACACCACCACTTGAGGCCAACGACAGCCGCTGCTGCACCAACGAGAGGGCCAATGGTGGCACCACCACCAACTGCAATGCCACCAACAATGCCACCAACAATGCCACCACCAATAAGACAAATAATGCCACCACCAACAAGACAAACAATGCCACCACCAATGACACAAATGACGCCACCACCAGTGAAGCCACCAACATTGCCACCACCAACAATGCCGCCAACAATGGCAGTAACAATGGTGCTGCCCCTCAATTTGTTAGTCAGGGTAAGACTTTTATTTTTATTGCCATATTAATGGTGTAATCGACAATGTACTATCTATACTGGTATTGGTAGATGTTCTCATGGTCAGTCTGCCAACAAGTCCATCTCAGAATCTTCAAGGCGCCTCTCAAATTTCAGGAGGAGTCATTTGTGGTCAGGCTCTTGGAAATGTATTCAATCTTGGGGATGCTTTGGATGTTCAGATTGACCTTGACTTTATGCTCGCTGTTCTGGGAAAGGTCTATATTTATGATTCAGCATCTGATGTTGCAAACTTGGATCCTACCAAGGTCAAGCCACAGCAGGTTCTCAAGGTTGATGTTTCTTGAACAATTATGCCTATTCTTACTAAGTTGGGTCAGAAATATTCACCTATTTGCAGTGAGTTGATTTTTTTTTTCTTGTCTTCATCTCAATCAATACATTAGAATTAAATGTTCGAATTCATACTTATGAGGACCATGAATGGATCATGAAGGGTAAATATGACACAGCAATTGATGATGATGATGAAATATCCTGGATGAAAATTAATCAGGATCATGTTTTACCGATGTGGCTGGTAAGCAGTATAGATTTTTTTCCAATAAATATTAACTATTTTTAATAGGAAAATAACAAACTCCAAACTGACTCTGCCAGTACTGTATCAAGTGGCCAAGTTGCTGTGTCTAGCAATTTCAGTCACCCTTCTCGCCAAAGAGCACCTGGTGGCACCTCTATGCCTGCAGGTTATCTCATGGAGCTCTTGGATCATCTTGACATTCCATCTCATCTTGCAGACCAATCTCAACAATCGTTACATTTATCCTATGCAGAGTACAAGGCTTTTCTTGCTGTGATTAATGTTTTAGACCAAAAGTGGAAGGATGGTGATTTACCATATGACTGAAAGCCCACACAAGAGAATGTGATCGAAACCATGCAGTCCAAGACCTTCTGGTATACTTATATCCAAAAATATTTTCCCCATGTGTCAGAGTATGGTGATATGGTTGCTTGGCTGGAGGGTGGTGAGGATGCACCATCTGATGTTGAGGTGTGGGGAGTAGTGAACGGGCAATATGGATCTGGGGATCTTAGTCTGTATTTGAAGAGAGAGGGGGCTGGTCTGGTTTCTGATGAGGAGCTGAAGGGGAAAAAGAAAAGTACCAAAGAATCTATAGGGAAGGGGAAGGGGAAGGGGAAGGAAAAAGCCCAGGAATAAGTAGGGTACAGACAATTATGATAATCAAATTGGTGTTCAATTTTCATGCCAGAAAGTGCCTTTTACTTGCAACATTCTCTATCATTTTTTAGATGATTGGAGCCCTGGCATTTTTGCCACAGATTACTACATCACCTGAAATGATGCCATTTCCTGATATTCCATTTCATAAATTCTGCCAGTTCATCCAGATTCCACAATCTCGTTGGCTTCAGTTTTGTGCATTTTATTCAGCCTAACCCAAAATCCAGAGTTGCTTGCCTTACATGCAAGACAACAGAAAGGCAGATATGAAGGCAAAAATAACATTACTGTTACTGCCTGGATGAAGTGCCTCTCACATTCAATTCAAGACAAGCTGGCAGACAAATTTCTCAAGGAATCAGATGATGCCTCCAGTGATTATAAAGTTACTGCATTGGGCTCACAATTGGATGCAATGGCAAAATTGTTACAGCTTCATCCAGGAAGCAAATCTGGAAAAGTCAAACAAAAGTTCAAGCTAGTATCATACAAAGCAATAGAAGGCATTCATATGATCTGCCCTGATGTTTTCCAATGTGAGACACTGTCTTCCAAACCCCACTCTCTACAACAAGTCACCAGGATTTGTGATATACCACTCATCACATTGATCAAAAGATTTACCATCCATGATAGATGTCCAGTACTTGCTGGAAAATGCACTGAGTGCAATACCATGTACTATGCTGATCATGAACGTGCATCTATGATGGAAGGCAACCAAAGCCAACATTCCAGAGTATACCTAAACTCTGCACAGTATCTCAAAGTTGGCCAAAATTTATGGGTAGATTGACATTTCTCCAATACTGTTTTGAGTGGGATATACCACTTTCATGCATCAGCATCTGCATATGCAGAGTTCTGGAATGATGCAACCTGGAAACTACAGCCTGGAAACTCGAGAAAAATAGCTCGCCACCAAATCTGGCATACATTTGTTCAAGAGTCAATCTGATCTCTTGCAAGTTGTTCTCATGTAAATCTGGAGTTGGAAGATGGTCTTGCATTGGCTCAGGTTACAAAACAAGCATTTTCTATTTTGGGGGACAAGGGGATCATCAGAGCTGCAGACCACCATCACTGTTCAGAATGCACTCAGAAATACAAAGCACAAACAGACCAGTTGTCCTTATATGATCCTGCAGCGACAGTTAAAATGGATGAGAATGGACTTGTCCCAAGGCTTGAAGTTGAAGCTGAAGACAGCCAGGATTCTTCAAACTTGCAGTCAATACAGCCATCTAATACAATGCAAACCTCAGCAGATGACAATGCTGATGTAAGAATGATAGTGCTTGATGGACTGGTTGTTGGCCCCAGTGTGCGTTCTCCTTCATAAATGATATATCCAAATCTGACTATAATTCCAGTTTTGTGCTTATGATGATTGTGAAAAGTAACTTGTTAATTCTTGGGGAGGTGTTTTTTGTGAATCACATCAGCATCAGTTTGGTGCAAGATGTCATGTTCAGAATTGCCCAAATTCCAAAGTTGCTGGAACAAAGGCTTGTTTAACCCATCAGGATCTATGGAATAAACATGCTCAGCAACATACATTGCCTGGTGCACACAGAATTTTTCAATGGCCAAATACTCAGCCATGGTTGCAGACTAGTCAAACCAACCAACCAGCACATGATGAACCTGTGGAAGAGGCACAACAGAAAACCTACTTCTCACCTTCCCAATTTTATTGTGTGGAGACTATCTGTACACCATGTGGTGTAGTGATTGCATGGGCCAAATTTCCAAAATCAGAATCACCTACAAACATCTTAGCATTTTTGGAATCTGTGTTTCCAACTGAGGAATCAAGGCCAGATTATATTTGTATTGACAAAGCATGTGCTGTACTTTGCACTGCAGTTGCAAATGGCAGCGGGGACCAAATCTGGAAAAAACACACATGCTTTATAGTTGATTCATATCACTATATCAACCATTGAACAACTGATTACCTATGCAGAAAATGGTGCAACCCAGAACCATTGGATGGCTCTGCACCTAACCTGGTTATTGTTGAGAAGGATATGAATGGAAATAACTATTAAAAACATGCCTTCAATACACAGGTAAATTTATGCAAATTGCTGTTTTCTTTTCCCTAACAATGGCATTTTTAGGCATGTGAACCACTTAATGCATGGCTAGGAGGTTTTGAAAATATTTTGAAAAGAATGTGGAAGCCTAGCCCATAGTTGGGCTAGGAAACACTAGAGGGAGGGAAGAAAAGGGAGAGAAAAGAGGAACTCACTACTAATCATGTGATATAACAAGACAACGACATGTTATTAGAAGTGAGGAACAATACAAAAGCAGATTTCTAGGGAAGCAAGAGGGGGAAAGGGAAGAATGGGGAATCCTCCTATTTACATAGTAAATAAGGTATCGAAGAAAGATGCATACAAACAAGTGTCAAGATTATGTAAGCCAGGCTTACACCCTCCCACACTTAAAAAAGTGTCTCTATCCAGCAGCAGTCACAAAAACCC
Source organism: Tricholoma matsutake (assembly GCA_026075535.2). Taxonomy (NCBI): domain Eukaryota; kingdom Fungi; phylum Basidiomycota; class Agaricomycetes; order Agaricales; family Tricholomataceae; genus Tricholoma; species Tricholoma matsutake. The sequence goes on from AP026544.2 coordinate 233,959, forward strand.
AACATCAACCAGTAACATCAGGTGCATTAAAAAACCCAGTGGGAAAAAGCTACTGTGTTTCCTCTGCCTTACTAGCCTTCCAGATGTCAGTGCTTCGCAATTTTCAAGTTCTCGTTGAGGGAGCCATAGGTCATCGCTCTCGGAGTATCCTGACCATCTAACGAGGTATTGGAATCCGCGTTGCAGCCATGGCAGTAGTGCCCATAGCAGAGTCCATAGCAGAGCCATGCCAGAGTCCGGCATTCCCCATAGTGGTCACGTGACCTGGTAGATAGACATGCACATGTGGTAGACAGAACCCATCTTTGCTTGTCCACGTCCTTTCCGACTCACGTCTAGTAGTAGACGTGAGCCCTGTCCAAACCATCTCATCTAGTAGTAGATGAGACCCTGAGAGACCCCATGGCTCCATCTGGTGACAACTGGGAATTCAAACTCGACACACACAGCCGACCACTTTCATTTCCACAAGTCGCTCCTTCTCGTCTCATTTATCTCAGTTACCATCCTTTTCAGCTCAACGTTGCCCTCTGATTGCTCGCCCACATTCGTTATTGTCTACATCTGTGACACCCAATCGCATCCCTGCAACATGCACCCACCTATGCACCTCGTGTTGTGCATCCTGCTCTGCCTCATGGTGAGCCTCGCATCCGCAAAACTGGCTAAACCTGTATGATGCAACCCTAGAGGCAGATTTCTGTCTGCCACTTCGACGACTGTGCTGAGTGAAGCACCATCCCTAACTACCTTGTACATATTCCCATCGTTACCTGACCTCGCAACCAGCCCAACTCCCACCTTCGAGTATATACTACCACCTGTACCCCCGTCTACACCTTAGCTCTCTACAACCCCACCAGACGATGACGACTTCATGCCCGAGAATGTCAAACCATTCTGGGGCGATGATGAACATCCAGAGGAGAGCCCTCAGGACTTCCTAAAAGCGATGCAACGCTGGGGCCTCAACAAAACCAACGCCACGGACACACAGAAGCTGGAGAACTTTGGGCTCAACCTGAAATTGAATGCCACAGCAGAACAATGGTTTGACAACCTACCTACCACCAACATCGACACCTGGGACCACCTCGTCAGTGCATTCAAGAGGAAGTGGCTGAGCAAAGTGCCCACCATGAAGACCGTCGAGGAGAAGCAGGCGGCGCTAGAGCAAACCACGATTAGCGAAGAAGAGGTGGGGAAACGAGTGGTGACAAATGGAGTAGAAGAACTCGTGCACGTCGTATGGGCTGACAAGATAGAGCGTCTCGCAGCTGCAATCCCAGATGCCAATGGTTTGTTGGTCAACTCCATTTGCAGATCAATGCCAAAGGGCCTACAGATGGTAATGGGATCAGGGCACACCACCTGGGCATCATTCTGCAATGCTATATGCGCAGCTACAGTCACCCAGATCACCGAGGCAAAAGAGGAAGAGAAGGAAGCACGGGAGTTATGAGAGCAGGTAAAGAAGTTACAGGAACTATGCGAGACGTCACGAATGCACTCCAACAGCTCACCCTCAACGCACCACCCCCCGTTCCCCAATTCCCAATGCTCCAAACACAACCACCCAGCACCCCAAACTATTCCCCCGCACCAATGCTCAACGCAAACAACCAGGCCCCACGCACCACCTACCAAACACCGAACCAACCAACATACCAGCAGAACAGAACCCCTGCCAAGCACATGAACAATGTCATAAGGCTCACACTCCCCATCCACCCAAACACCCCAGCCAGCTGGCCTTTGTACGAGGCCCAGATCACAAAGTGGCACACTGAATACGCCGGACAGCAAGTGAGCGAGACACGTCCATACCCACTCTCACCTGGAACCATGCCTGTCACGTCAGGAGAGTGCTGGAGGTGTGGCTTGCCAGGACACATGGGCCCCAGCTGCAACAGCTCCATGCCGGTCCCAAGATCTGAAAGTCGCTGGAGATCCATCGCTGCATCTATCAAACGCAGCTGCCCACCAAATGTAACAAGAAACGTCAACCTCATCAATGAGATCAGTCCATGGGCATCAAGGGAAGAGTACGACCAACAAGTGATCGCCAACTACTTAGCAAGTCAGGGAAAAGGACCGGGGTCATCAGCATAGAACAAGAGGTCCCGCTGATGACCCAAGGAAACAAGCATGATAGCAGAGGAACGGTCCTTGGGTGTGAGAAGGCATCATCCAAGGACAATGAAATGCCGTTGAGCGCAAGGTTTACCGTAGAGAAGGAAGACAAACTCTTACTTACAGATGCAAATAGTAAACCAGACACCACCATGTACACCGCCCAAGCAGAATCTCATATCGTTGATCTGTATTGCATGGAGAGCAACGACGACGAAAGAAGAACCACACCATTCCAATACATGGTCAAATTACATGGACCACGAGGAGAAATTGTGAGGCTAAATAGCACATTCAACGATGGAGCAATGGTGAATGCCATTGATCTCTGGACATTCCGAACTGTCAAGCACTGCCTCGAAACACTGGGGAAGTCAAATCGTATCATGCATATGGCAGATGGTAGGCTGGTGCCATCTGCTGGAACATGGACAGGAAGTGTCACAGCAGCAGATGTCTCACATCGAGGTACCTTTGAAGTCTTCAATAGCAATGGGGCTTGGTCAGTGCTGTTTGGGAAACCCCTCCTGAAGAAGTTCAAAGCAGTGCACAATTATGACCTGGACATCATAAGGATCCCCAAGGATGGCAACTGGGTCATGCTACAGAACCAGCACAAGTCGGAAGGAAGAACCCAGTCACTGTTTCCAGCGAATGGTAATTCTGGTAATAACCAGGGCATAACTCCAAGGGGGATCTCTGTGCATCCCCCCCGAGAACACGAGAGTCATCAAGAAACCAGAACCAAACATCCAGAGGCACAGGACAGGCACATGCACCAGAATCTTGCAACACCACAAACTCAACACCCACTCATGCAGGATGGAAACAAGAGATGTACAAAAGTGGAACATGCCCAGTGGCAAGTAGCCAACGGCTTGCATGAAAAGAGGTCTCGGGCAGAATGTGCATCAGCAAAGCACAAGAGATTAGGGAAATCACTACAGAAAGATAAACGACTAACTGCCCAGCTTTCATCCTCCACCAAAATACCTCTTACTAATAATATACCCAACACCCCAGACCCCAAACCAAGTGAAGGCAACATATGGAACATCGGCTCAGAAGAACATGACATCAATACCAGCACAGAGCAAAAAATACTTTCCGGGGACCGAGACAAAGCGGTGTTCACCCAGTCATCAGATCCATTTAAAGTTGAGCATGTGAACGCAGTGCTCTCAGAACTAACTATAGGTGATGATTTAACTGAAGAACAATGTGTAAGCATCGATAACCTACTCCACAAGTTCGCTGACTGCTTTGCACTATCCATGAGCAAGGTAACGGTAGTAGCAGGAGCCACACACAAACTACACATACCCAAGGGCACAACATTTAAAAAGAAGGTAAATCAACATCCTCTCAGTGGCCCTCAAAAGGAATACTTCAATGGTGTGCTGGACAAAATGCTAGAGGCAGGTATAATTGCCCCAATCAGCCACAGTGCAGTCAAGTGTTGTGGTGCAACTACCTTGGCAAAGAAAGCACATGAAGGCATAGGTCTAAACTTAGAAGAACTGCAACACCGGGTCAATGATGAATGCATCACCGCCGGAATACCTTCAGCCTTCAAAAACCTCCCACTGAGAAATTCTGAATGGCCAGACATGGTACCAGAGGAAACACAAACTAAGTGGCGAGTGTGCCAGGACTTTGCTGAACTGAACAAAGTAACACAGGTACCACCTATGCCCCAAGGAGACATATGGGCCAAGCAACAGCACCTGAGTGGCCACCGATGGGTAAATACATTCGACTTTGCAGCAGGATTCTATGCTTGCAAAATCAGCCCAGAGGACCAACCATATGTATGCTTCTATGTGGAAGGAAGGGGGTACTTCTGTTACAAGTGCATGCCCTTCGGATTAACAGGTGCACCCTCTACCTTTGCAGAAATGACAGCTCAAGCACTTGGCGACCTTGTAGGTATACTTTTTGAACTGTTCGTAGACAATGGTGGAATGGCCGGAGATGATTTTGAAGAAACATTGGCCAACATTTGAACATTGCTAACCAGGGTAAGAGAAAAAGGACTCTCTCTATCAGCAGCCAAATCAAAATTCTTCATGACTGAAGCCACCTTTGCGGGAGCAAGAGTGGGACTAACAGGTATAAAACCAGACTTGACAAAACTAACAGCCATCGTAGACTGGAAATGGCCCACAGATCTACAGAATCTAGCGGCATTTACAGGACTCACAGGTTATTTTAGATTGCTAATCAAAGGCTATGCAGCCTTGGCCCAACCCCTCACCGACCTAGCCAGAGGCCTTGACCTCCCAAAGGGAAAGGGTACAGCAGCATATTGACGCGCCATGAAAGGGCACTTGCTGGCAGGCCTATGGAAGGAAGAACATGAAAAAGCCTTCCTGGGACTGAAAATTGCCTTAACCAATGAACCAGTTTTGAAAGGACCAAAATTTGATGGAACACCCTTCATTGTTACCATGGATGGTTGCAAATACAGTTTTGCAGGCATGCTGTCACAAAGACATACCACGGTCTCACCAAATGGAAAGGACATCACACATATACATCCAGTCGCATTTGGCAGTAAACGAACATCTGAGACAGAAGAGAAGTACAAACCATACTTACTAGAATTTGCTGCACTGAAGTTCTCTTTAGACAAATTCTCCAACCTTATATGGGGCTACCCAGTGGAACTAGAAACAGACTGTCAGGCACTCAGAGACCACCTGCTAAATGACAAACTCAACTCCACCCATGCTCATTGGAGGGACAGCGTGTTAGCCCACCAAATCGTGGACGTACAACACCAACCTGGCTGCCTAAACCCCGTAGCAGATGGTATCAGCAGGAAATATGTGAACCTACCCAAGGAAGAAAATGATGGTCACACATGGACAGTAAGTGAAGATTGGGAAGCACAAATGGGCATTCAGAACAACATATTCCAAATTGAGTCACCACTCATTTATGATGCTCTCAAAACCCGGTTCGCTAACAAAAAAGTATTCCTAAATGTTATAGAGGTGCTGGCTGAACTAGATCATGGGAGGAGTATTAAGGAACGGAAGAAAGCTAAGCACCGGGCAGAAGGGTACATAATCCAAGATGGTAAGCTTTGGAGGATTGGCGACACCAAATCTACACGGGCGAAACCACGAGTAGAATGTGTACCACAATCGGAGGCAGTCACACTAGCATGGGAGGTACACCAGAGCCAAGGACATTTCCACCGAGATAATGTGAAGATCGCACTAATGGACAAGATAGCCAGCCCACATCTAGACCAATCCATCACCAAAGCAATCATGGATTGTGGTAAGTGCAAAGGACATGGCCTGAAACACTTACATTCACTACTAGAGCCCATAATGTGGTGACACCCATTTGAACTGCTTGTGGGAGACACACTGTCAATGCCGAAAGGAAAAGGGGGTTTCATGAAAATTGCATTATATGCAGATGTCTACTCACAACATGTTTGGGCAGATAAACTCAAGATGGCTGCAACAGCTGCAACCACATGCAGAACATTCAACAACATTTGTACCACGTTCACAGCACCTGAAGCCCTCATGGTTGATGGAGGACCTGAGTTTGACAACAATGCTGTTCGTGAAGCATGTGCCACACATAAGGTTGAGTTGCAGATCATCCCAGGATATTCCCCCTGGATCAATGGCCTCATAGAAGAAATGAACACAAAATTGTTGGGGTGATTGAAGAGGCTATGCTCACCCGATCTAGGGGAAGATGAATGCAATGCAAAGGACCTACCAGCTTCATGGCCTGGCCACCTTGAGGAAGCCATTGAATCCCTTAATAATTGCATACTGCCAAATCTCAAATTCTCACCAAATGAACTTCTTCTAGGCATCGTGATCAACACAAAGCACACTCCAGTAGACTGAGCAGAACAGGAAGTGTCAACTGGTGAAGTGGGGGTCCAGATGGCATACATGGAACAGCAGCAATTAGATGGGTACAAGCACATACTATCTCATGCCCATAAACGGAAGCTGGCATTCGACAGGAGACTATTAGCCCAAGCTCCAAGAGAGGTCATATTCAAAGCAGGACAACTCGTATAGGTATACAGGAGTGACCTGGACTTCACATTTAAGGTAGAAAGGAAGATGGAGCCTAGGTGGTCAGCACCACGCCGAGTAACAAACAGGGACTGCAATTCTTACAAGTTGGAGACTCTCGAAGGATTACCTATTAGCAACAGGTTCTCCTCCAGGCGACTATGAAGGTTCATTCCACGTAGCGGCACAGCGCTACATGAAGTACAAGCAGAGATTGAAAAGCTGCGGAGTAAGCAGGAAGCCAAAGAAGACATTGTGCAAGGGGTAGAAGGAAGACAGGTGATCAACGATGATAGCAATACAGATTGGGAGGATATAGAGCATGGAGCAGAGCAGGAACCATCAACCCTGAGCTGAGTTCAGCAATGGCCCTGGCTGCTGACTAACACCAATCACTTTAAGCCTGACTCCCTATATATTAGAGGCCCTAGATCGCTTCAACCACCTTGCCCAACCCACACTCAGTCTAATGAACACAAGAGCCATGAATAACAGATGGTTTTCTGGATATACCCTATTCTTCATTGTCATGGTGTTCCTCAGCCCTTTCATCCTAACATCAAAACAACTACAACCAGACCCTGAATATGATGATTTCGAACTGGGGGAGTTACCCAGTTTTGTCAACCCAGAGCTAGTTCAAGAATGACTTGCTATCCCAATACTACCCGACATCGACTTCCCGCCGGCTGCTCATTTACGGCCTTCACAAGATGCACACCCAGTAACCCTGACCGATCCAAGAGCCGACTACAATGATGGACAAGGTCCCAGAAGGTACCTGTGTCCCTAAACACCATTTCTATGTTGGGCCTTAGGGGGAGCGATTGTCACGGACATGCCTCCTGATGTACATGGGCCAAGGTGAGGGTGAGGCATCAGTGCCTTGTACATACATAATTCTCTCTTCCTTCCCTGAGTTGAGATTGCAATGAGAGCATTGCTATTTGGAGGGGGGGCACATGTAGCTGTGGCAGTAGTGCCCATAGCAGAGTCCATAGCAGAGCCGTGCCAGAGTCCAGCATTCCCCTTAGTGGTCATGTGACCTGGTAGATAGACACGCGCATGTGGTAGACAGAACCCATCTTTGCTTGTCCGTGTCCTTTCCGACTCACATCTAGTAGTAGATGCAAGCCCTGTCCGAACTGTCTCATCTAGTAGTAGATGAGACCCTGAGAGACCCCATGGCTCCAGTGTCCCCTTTTGCACTCATCGACGATTTTCTCGATGTGGTATTCTTCCAGACCATTGTCAGTCATAACTGGGCCAGGCCATTCCATTTCTTGAGAAGGGAAAAGCTCTGCATCATTTTCATTGTGTCACTTCAGTAGGGAAGCATGGAAGGTAGGAAACACATTCGGGGAGTTTGGCAATAGTAGAGTGTATGACGAAGTCTCTGGAAATGTTTTTGTAACCGAGTATGGTCTGTCAAATCAAGGAAAAAAATTTGCCACTCTAGACTTGTCTCCCGCTTTAAATTCTTGCTGGCGGTGAAGTGTCGCAAGCATGACTTTGTCACCAACTAGGTACACATCTTCACGCCCTCGCAATTTGTTTGCAAAGAATGCTTGCATAATTTTTGCGCCAATCAAAACATCTTTTGCTTCGTCAACATTGCATTCAATTTGTGATATCATCATGCATGCAGCAGTTTCTTCCGGAGTGTCATCACACACTATTCCAGGTATTAAAGGCAGAATAATTCGTGGGCTTCACCCCATTCGGATCTGGAATCCAGAGAATCCTGTTGATCCATTTACTGAGTTCATCATGTGGAACCGGATGATAGGTAATGCTCAGACCCAACCTTTCTGGTTGCATTCAACATGAAAGTGCACACATTGGTTCAGAGTCTTATTAGTGCATTCACTTGCACCATCAGTCTGAGGGTGGTATGACGTGGACATTTTCAGATGTACCCCAGTCAATGAATGTAGTGCTTTCCAGAATTTTGACATGAACAATTTATCGTGGTCAGACATCAGTTCCAATGGTAGTTCGTTCTCACAGTACCATTCATTGAAAAATATCAGTGCCAGCTTTGGCACTGTGATATCTGTGCATGTTGGGATGAGGTGGATATCAGAGCCCAGCCTATCTGTTATCATCAGAATGCAATCAAATCCTTCATCTTTGGGGAGCGGCCCCACAAAGTCTAGGCATACAGAATTGCCATGCTTCTCAGGGATAGGTAATGGATGCAGTGGCCCTTTGGCCTTAGACGTGTCACTTTTGTTATGCTGGCACTCGGAGCATGCTGGTATGTATGCATTCTCTAGATCTTTTCACATGTTGGGCCAATAGTAACAATTTCTGATGCTCGCATAAGATTTGTCTGCAGTGAAATGTCCCAGTGAGTCATGTGCCAGATGGAACAGGTCCTCACGCAGCCGCCCATATCTGGGGACTACTAGTTGGTCTCCTAAGTACCACAGTTCATTAACCATGTGCACATCAGGCAAGCTACAGGTCACTTTGCTCAATTTTTTACAGAAGTTATTGTGTTTGTATCCTTCTCGAACATCGTTCAGGAAGGATTTGTCAGAGCATATACTGAGGATTGCATTGCAAGAGTTAGGTTGGTCACCCCAATTGTGCCATCATAGAGGTGTGTCAGCTACATCGATGTCCTCAGTCGGGTCATCAAGAGTTTCCACAGGAAGGTGGGACAGAGTGTCAGCCACCGTGTTGTCCTCTCCATGGAGGTAGTATATCGACATGTCAAATTGGGAGAGGTGTTCCATCCACCGAGCTTGTCATCATGACAGATCTTTCTGTGTATCAAAATTTTCCAGAGTTTGGTGGTCTGTATACATGATAAACTGGGACCCAAGTAGGTCTGAGTGCCATTTCTTTAGTGTGCACACAATCATAAGCATTTCTTTCTCATGGACTGGGTAGTTCTTTTGTGCATCTTTCAGTTGCATTGAGTCAAATGCCACCAGCCAGGCAGTCTCCCAAGTTGGGCCCCAGCTAAGTACAGCACCAGTTCTCCAGTCGCTTGCATCGCAAGTCACAAAGATTTTATTTTGGCCAGGAAGCGTGTGATCAATGACCATCAAGCATTCCTGGCTAACAATGAGCACTTTTATAGCTTCAAAAGCATTTTGGTGCACATTTGACCAAGGGGGGGAATTCTTTTCGCTTTCTTTTGTAGTCAAAGGTGTAAGGACTGACATGTGGTCTGCCAGGTGAGGTAGAAAAGCAGCAATGTATTGTACAAGGCCTAAGAAGCTACAGACATTGCTTGTAGACTTTGGGACTGGCCAATTCAATATTTTGTCCACCTTTGAGGAACAAGCTTCAATCCCTTGCTGTGAGATGCAGTGCCCCAGAAAGATCAATTCGCTGAGATAGAATTTTGATTTCTTAGGGTTGCAGTACAGCTGAGCCTCGCGAAGCACTGTCATAACCTGTTCAATGTGCCTCGTGTGTTCCTCTACACAGTTTGACCAGATAATAATGTCATCCAAATAGATGTGAGCAAATATTCCAAGGAAGCATCTGAGTGCAGCTGTTACCCATCGCTGATGCATGGGCAGTGCATTTCAAAGACCTTGCGGCATTACAGTCCATTCATATAGCCCAAGTGGAGTTGTCACTGCGGTTAATCCTATGTTCTCCAGGTCCATCTTAGTATGGAAGAAACTGTCTGTCATGTCTAGTTTACTCCAGATTTTTCTGTGCCCAGCATCAGCAAGAATGTCGTCTATATGCAGAAGTGGGTGAGAGTCCATGACAGTGTTGGTGTTTAGCTGTTGATAGTCGTTTACCCAGCAAGGCAAATCTGATGGGTCTGCCTTTGGAACCAAGAAAGCTGGAGAGGCATGAGCAGAAGAGGATGGACGGATGCGACCTGCATCTAAGTGTCATTGAATAAGTATGCTCCATGCCTCACAGAATTTACGCAGGCAGGAGTAACTCCTTGTGGTAATCATTTTCCCAGCATCTTTCAAGCTGATTTTGCACAAGATTTTGTTTGGCATTTTATCAATGTGCAGAATTGGCTTGAAAACATCAGAGTAATCATCTTTGATCTTTGAGCCAAGCTTTTTCAGTTGTTCTTCAGCAGCGAGTTGTTCAACGCGTACTCATATCGCAGCTATGATATCTATTCCTATAACTTTTTCACAGCATGCATCGATCCAAGGTCATCGTGACTTGCAAACAGCTTTCAGTTCTCTAATAAGTAGTTTACAGTTGGCTTTAATGGTTGCAATCACATTGCAAATTTTCATTTTTACTGCAGGTATTACATGTGGAGTAGGGTGTAGAAGGTCGAAGTTGCAGCTGGAATCTATTGCAGTATTGTTATGGGCATCGACAACAATCTTATTATGAGAAAGGAAAGGAAGTCCCAGAATGACTGGATGGCAAAGCTTTGGCACAATGAGCGCGCAGACAGTACAAGCAGAATACAACTTGTTTTGATCATGCAGTTTAAGTTTGACCCAATGGGTGAGAGAGACATTGCCAGAGCCAGAAGATTGGTCAAAAAATGCACCAGAGACAGGGAACAGGCAGGGAAGCAGGCGAATAGGCAAGCGCAGATGATAAGCTAGTTCTGCCTCAATCAATACTGCAGGAGAGCCATGATCGATTAGCACAGAAATTTCAATACAAGAGAGAGCAGCGGAATGGAGGCTATCTACAGTGCACTTCCATACAAGGTGTGGCATGAAGAAAGGAACACGGGTGCTTACCGAGTCGTTTGAGTCACGAGAGAGATCACTATCGCCCCCGCCAAGGATAGAGCTGTCATTCAGTGGGTGCACTGAAGTGATAGGATATGTCGACATTCCCAATACACTTGCGATAGGCAGGGGAGGTGGAGCAGGGGCATAAATCCCATTCAATGAGGTAGTGTTGACAGCACTGACAGTTGAGACGTATTCTTCTCTTGGAATTGGCAGAGTCGGCAATTTAGCATGTTTGTGTGCTTCATTCACCACCGCCATAGAACGTTCAACATACCCATCCCTGCTAGGGAATTTGCAGGCATGACCATCGGGCATGTAGAAACCTCAGCACTTCTTGCAACCATTATAAGTGTCCAGGTACTTTCTCTCGCGATCTGTCAATTTGGGTGGATGGGTGGTCGATGACGTAGTTTGTACATGGGAGGTGGTCGCAGCTTGTGTTCGATTGTATGGTGCCCATCTCAAGCTCTCAGTGAGGCCTACTGCTGAGCTTGAGCACTTCAGGCTTCTAGCTGCATCTTTGGCATCCTGCTTGCGAGCATTTCTATCCTCAATGAGCTTTTGATCGAGCTTCATTAATGTATCAACAAAAGACTGTAGTCTCTCCTCAGATTTGAGTGCATCCGAGGCTGTTTTTGCGACCATGGCTGTAGCAGCAGCGCCCGGGTCCGCAATAGTGTTAACGAGCTCTTCCTCTTTGTCATCGGAGGACTCATGGTTGTCCTTACATCGATCGAAAGCAGCAGCAAGTTCAGTGGAAATGTTTGATTCAATCTGAGTGCATAGTTGAGCAGGAGAAAGGTGGTATTGAGATCCTTTTAGCAGCAGGTTATCACAGCGCATAGAGTCAATGAAGTCAGAGAAAGGGGTTTTGTTCTGTTTTGTAGAGCGAACTTTCTGGGCCAAGTCCTGCTGCCATCATTTTGGCAACCAATGGGAGCATACTTTGATCATGAAGTCGGTGAATGAAAGCCCCGACAGGAGTTCCTGCTGAGACTGGTACCAATCAGAGAACATGGGATCTTCAAAAGAGTAGACGATGTGGTCTACAAATCTTGCAGCATCAAGGCCATCTTTGTTGTGAAGATATCCACGTGCATGGTGTTTGAATCAGTGAAGAAGTTTGGGTGTCATATTCCCAGCAGAGATCATTGGTCGTTTTCCATTGTTCAGGCTCAGTATAGCGACAGAGGAGGCGAGAGACATGTTCATTATCAAAGGAGTGATTTGGTACTTGTCAGACGATTCAGACGAGGATCATTTACATCTGGGTACAACGGAGGAGGTAGGGAAGGTGGTGCCATTTGCTATGATGGGGGCAGGAGGGGCAGTGGTGCTTGTATGCGCGTCATTTGCTACGACGGAGGCAGGAGGTGTAGTGGTGACTATATGCGTGTTGAATGTGACAATGGAGGCAGCAGGTGTATGATCGGATATATGCACGTCATTTGCTACGACGGAGGCAGGAGTCGGCGTTAGAGCAAATGCATTCACAATAGCGTCAGGTGCTAAGGCATTCTGCGCCCTACTATGTGTAGTAAGTGGGATCTGTACCATGGGATTTCGAGACAGCATTATGCTGTTGTTATAATGGAGTTTGTAAGTTTCAAAGAAATTACGCGTCATTGTTTAGATTTAAAAAAAAGTGGAAGCCTAGCCCGTAGTTGGGCTAGGAAACACTAGAGAGAGGGAAGAAAAGGGAGAGAAAAGAGGAACTCACTACTAATCACGTGATATAACAAGACAACAACATGTTATTAGAAGTGAGGAACAATACAAAAGCAGATTTCTAGGGAAGCGAGAGGGGGAAAGGGAAGAATGGGGAATCCTCCTATTTATGTAGTAAATAAGGTATCGAAGAAAGATGCATACAAACAAGTGTCAAGATTACATAAGCCAGGCTTACAGAATGGTGCCAGGTAATTTTGACTGGTTTCTTCATACAATGTTATTTTACCACACCAAACATGTGATTGAGAAGCAGAATAGCAAAAAGAGAGGTGATCAGGATAGTAATGACTCTGACAGTAGTGATTCTGATAGTGATGATTAGACATCTTAGTCAGAATAGTATATGTTCCATATGTTTTAGGTGAAATCTAATAGAGTGCAATGCAGACCATTGGGTGCCATATTAGAATCACTATATTCCATATTATGAATGCCATTTTCATGCTTGGCTTGAAAAACTGGTCAGAATGATATATAACATCAATATGTTCCATATAAGGTAGGTCACATGACTATGTGAATGCCATTTTCATGCTCAGCTTGAAAAACCAGTCAGAATGACCAATGTGTGAGAGTTTACAGTATGGGCACAGAGTAGGGAGGAAGAGTCATTCGGCGACCCTTAAGGTCAGCCTTAATGACTGACATAATATTTGTATTGTCAAGGTACACCTATAGTCCTATATGATTGGGAAAGGTGAATAGTCTGGGAGATGAGGTGACGATGTAAGATACAAAGAGTTGTCCATTGGTAGTAAGTCCATGCCACAATACCCATGTCTGTCTGTAAAACATATAGAAACAAGAAAGAAGAAAATTTTGCAAAACTGCCAGTAATGCAGGGTTATCCATCAATAGTATGTCCAGTGAGAAACTATTTACAAAGCATGAGAAAGAAGCAAAATCAGCCTGTGAAAGTCAAAGAAGTCCAAAAAAACCCAGTGCATGGGTACCACATGTGAATGGTGCTGCGTGCCCAGCGGGGCAGTGGTGCTGTCAGAGGTGGTGATGCTCATGCATGGAGCATAGCCTGTAGCAGCATGGGGTGTTTGTGTATGTAGATCTGCCATGCCATGGACACCCAATGACCAATCCCTTGGATTATGTGCAGTGCGACTCCATTCTCTGCCAAAGAAGTTGCCCCCCCAGCTCACATAAAGAAAATGAAAATGATCAATTCATAAGAATTAATTATGAATTACCTGAAAACCCATATCAATACTATGACATATTCTGGAAAATCCAAGGCAAGTCCAACCCAGAAACCATGCTCCTACCAAGTTAAATTGAGAATCAGTAAACAGGTAATATTAAAACAATATGTTTATTTACTTTTTCAGAACACATTTGACAGAATTTTCCCAGACCTCTTTCTTGAAAAATTGAATAGATGTATGTGTGAGATATGACAATGGTCAATTTACATATCTTGTCTATGAACAGCCACAGAATCTCATACCTTAAGACATGCTGAACCACAGTCAGAATTATCACATGCACTGTTCCAGACACATCTTTCAATTCCAGTGTAGTCAGTGGAGGTGGATTTGGCTGATCTTTAGTTTTGGAAAGCATATGTGGATATAGAGGATGTGGCTTCCTCCCTCATTGTTAGTTTATTATATATAATATGTACACTATAGGGTATATAGTCTAAGGCAGTAATTTACACTGCCCCAGTCCACATAAGTCCACACAGACTCCGACCATGTGGTGACCCAAATGAAGAATTGAGGCATGGATTGATGGCATATGGGTGAGTTTGTTATGTATATAAAGTTTATTCATGACACTCAAACTCAAACTTAAGTATTTACCCTCACTCAAAAATTACACAATTAAGATCATATAAAATTTATTACCTACATCCCTCACATTAGATGTGACATTAAAAAAAAAAAATTTTAATTAACCACATCCCTCGAGTTCAGTGCGCATTGGGGGCCCCTCCCTGGTCCCACCCTCCTCATCGTCATTCCACCCACTGACCACCCCACGAGCAGCTGCTCGTGAGGCTGGTGGTGCATGGTGCATCATTCATTTGTTTGCTGGTGGCAGCATTCATTTGTTTGTTGGTGGCACTTGTGGTGGTGTTATGGGCATGGGTGGTGTCATCCCCATCGTCCCCCCCTTCACCATCATCATCAGCGCTGTCCCACCTGTGATCCACCCCCAGAGCAGTTGCTCAGGGGGCTGGAGGCAGGTGGTGTGTTGTTGGCATTGTTGGTGTTGTTGGTGTCATTGTTGTTGTTGTTGTTGTCATTGTTCCACCTACCAACCACCCCACAAGCAGTTGCTTGTGAGGCTGGGGGTGGGTGGGTGCCATCATGACATGGCATGGGTGTGGGCATCCATTGTGATGTGGCGGCATGGGCGTGGGTGTCCGTGCCTCATTACAAGCACATTACAACCTAGAAAACAAAAAAAAACATAGTTAGTCCATGAAAAAGAATGAAAAAAAAAACTTACTTTGGGCCTGCGTTGCATCTGTTTGTGTCGCCGCCATTCGTTACAAGCACATTATAACCTAGAAAACAAAAAAAGACATAGTTAGTCCACTAAAAAGAAAAGAATGAAAAAAAAAACTTTGGGCCCAAACGATGTGATTGCGTTGTTTGGGCCTGCATTGTGTCTGTGTGCATCGCCGCCATTTGTTATGAGCACATTATAACCTAGAAGCAAATTAGTTAGTTCATAAAAAAGAAACAAATGAAAAAAAACATACCATGGGCCCATTCAGTCGGCTCCAGTCAGCTTGTTTGCAGGTGGTGGTGATGGTGGAGGGGGCATGGGAATGGTGGTGGCAGGTGGTGGTGGTAGTGGGGAGAGGAGGGAGGGAGGAAGGTGGAGGTGGCATCAATGGTGGTGGTGGTGGTGGTGAGAGAAAAGTGGGATGAGCTGGCACATTTGATGGTGGCTGTGTGCTTTGTCATACAAAGCCAAACAGTGGTATGTAGTTGCATCAATGGCCACAAACAATAATGGCTGCATAGTGTAATGGTAATGCATGTCTGTACTCTCTTACTTAGTCATGAGGCTACAGGTTCAAATACCACTTGTGACATTATTTTGCTAAGCTCAAATGGTCTGTTTGGATGCATGTGGACTGTCTTTGCTTGTCCAACCTGGTTGATCACGGATGCGGATGGATGAAATCCATGGAATCTGAGTAAAATACACAGAATCCATGTTAGTCTGCATGGATCCATGTGGACTGTCACACCCTGTTGCATAGCTAAAATGGTTTATTGTATGGATTGCAAATCTGCATGGAGTCCGCGCAATTCTGCACAGATCTGCACAGAACATATGGGGCAGTGTAAAGACCTCAGTCTAAGGGTAAAAATACTGGTTACAACTGGTTACAACTGGTTTTACAACAGTTTTTGAATGTTTTCAAAACAGGTTAACGAATAACTGAACTGCGGTCTTGGTTACTCACTTTTTCAGAAAAATGGAACAGACTGGAGCATGGACTGCAGTTCAATCTGGTTTGGTCTTCGGTCCTATATGGACTGAACCTTGATACACTATTGGTGACCCACATAGTTGTGAGATTGTTGAGAGGCTCCAACAGTTCTTCTGCAAGTTGGGAAACCTTGTGCATGGCCATCCCAATATTCTCTGTGAATTGGGGTTGGCATTCTAGATCTTTGCTGATGTGATTGTTGGCCATGCTGCATATGGCCACTTGGGTAAACAGAATGTCCTTGTGCTCAGTCATAAAGGTTATACTCAGTAACCCGAGCACCATAGTGAGAACAAACCTCAGTATTGGAGTCTCCACAATAAGCCTGAGGAACGGTAAGCTCAGAGTGATAACCCTGGGGAAGGGTATATTGGTGCATGGTTGTAGGCAGAGGAATACTATGAGTGCATGGTGAAGGTTCTGGTGAAGATGGGGGTGGATCAAGCTCAAAGCCTGGGATGTTTCTTGGGATCCCATACTCATCACAAATCACTACTCAAGGATGAACAATAATGACTTTCACATGCCCCGGAAGAATGATTGCAAGAGAGAAACTCAGGCTGACATTCAAAGGGTGGAGGATTGAATTGATATTATGGTCATACAGGGGCACCATGGGTATACTGATGGTAGCCAGTGCTATCGTGGGCTTGTGTGATTACTATATATAGGTAGCATGTTACTGAAGGTCAACGAAAACTTGCATGAATTTGAAGAATTACACATAGACAGATAAGCTAGGCAGAATTATTTATGAAAAGGCATACTCACATGTCAGTTCATTTTGGGAATCATTGTTCTTATCAGTGTCGTCAGTGCTGGGTTCATGGTCAGGGTCCAGGAGACACTCAAAAGGGTTGTCAGTCAATCCTGAGTCAAATCCCCATTTTATGGATACTCTCTGAGCCTTGACAGGTCTTGGCTTTCCAGGATAACTTGGGCATGACTTGCACTAGCTTGTAAAGAAATTTTTATTTTTATTGCTCACAAATCTGGATTTAGTCACATGACCCTTCAATTTTCAGACATTGCATTTTTATGCTTTTTGACCCTACTTTCCTTCTTAATCCAAAATCCCTGGCTGCCAAAGTCAAAACTGAGCCTGGCCCTGAGAGGCTGTTTTTTAGTGTCCGACACTGTACCAGTGCCCATCCAGATCAACACCCAATCACTGTCTCCCACGGTTGATCAACATGCACCACAGTCTCTGCTAATGTCATGCTCATCATCCCTGATGATGAGCAGGCTATTTCACTCTTTCCTGACCCTTTCCCTTCGCTTTTTTTGGTAGATAACACTTATGTATGTATATATAGTGTTAATAAACAGTTGTTTCCATCTTTACAGCTATATTTAGCTCATAACAAGCACTCTCCCTGGTGGAGAGAAGGGAGGGGGGTCTCTTCTATTCATTAAGGGGGTCTGTAATGCATGTATATGCTATATATTCACATTTATAACTATATACATGACTGTAAAGAGTGCTACATGAGGTGGGAAGGGATGAAATGTGGAGAAGTGACAGAATGAGGGGAGGAGGTGCCATCTACTGGGCTTGTACACCCTCTACAGCTGAAAAAAATGTATGTAAAGGGTAGAGGGATGTATGTAGAGGTGGGAATTAATGTTGGCAGAGCTGGGGATAAGGTGCTCTCTGTGAGTGCACCTGTATGGGGAGGGTGGGGTGTTGTCACTTACCTGCATCCCTAGGCCTTCCCCTGATAAAATGCATTGTAAGAGAGTATAATGGTCCTGATAAATGACCGGATAGAGCCCCTTAAGGCTCTACAGTTGTCAGCATAGACAGAAAAAAGAATATGTACTCAGAAGGAGATATGTCTTCCCCTGTAGAATCTGTGGCACCAAAGCATTCACTTTCTTCAATTCCTAGGCCTAACTGTAAAGTAAGGAGGGTCAGGAAAGGGGATAGCAGGGGGGAAGGTTCTGGCTCACCAGAGCATGGGTTCCCCATCAACAGAGGTGAATTTTGCTCACCATGAATCACACACCTTACCTATGATCCAAAACTTCTCATAGGCAGTCGGAGTAGTCCATTACCCTTAAATTATAGCCCACAGGCAATCCAAATAGTCAATATTTCATCCTACAAGGTAGGATCTTCACCTACTCACCTAATGTTCTTGTTACTCCATGCCAGCTCATGGGACTCACTAGTGGCCATTATCCTGCACATTCCCAATTTATGCCTGGTGATGCTTATGTGAGCATAGTAACATGCACCTACCTTGGTGGTGTTTAGCTGTGAGCTGGGGAATGAGCCAACACTGGTGTCAGGTTTTGACAGAAACAAGTATAGTTATGGTGAGTCAGGGATGGGATCACCCACTATTATTAGGCTGGGTTTGTGGGAAAGCCAGGTGCTGATAACTTGTTGATGAGTCACATGTTTTGTCACACAGCCGCACAGTGCATGCATCAGCAAAATGGAAAATCATATTCTGAGTTTCCTCTAGTTTTCACTGGTTTTCGGGTTTTTGAAAACCTAAAAACCTGAAACTTGGAAACTAAAGGCTCCCATAATTATTATTTTAAGATTTTCATACAAATTTTGGTATAAGCAACAAAATTAATGTGGGGGCACACAATGTGGGTGGGTTTATATACCCCATTCTGGTGCACAGACCATTTGGCAATGTTTGGCAGGGATGACATGTACACCTCCTGACATACAAGGTGTATGTGTCATCCCTGCCAAACATTGCCAAATGGTCCATGCACAAGAACAGGGTATATAAACCCACACAACCAGTGAACAATTTCCTGGGCATGCCACACTTTTATGTTTGTCGAGAATTAGTCAATATACTCTACTATTTAGGTTTCATAGGTTTCTGCCTGTGGTACCTTTAGTTGGTTTCCACCAAATGAGACATATGTTTCGAGATGTTGAAGTT
The DNA here is from genome assembly GCA_026075535.2 of Tricholoma matsutake. Lineage (NCBI taxonomy): Eukaryota > Fungi > Basidiomycota > Agaricomycetes > Agaricales > Tricholomataceae > Tricholoma > Tricholoma matsutake. Next base: position 252,968 of record AP026544.2, read on the forward strand.
TTCAGGTTTTCAGTGGTTGCTCAGGTTGAGCAACCTCTGGAAACTAATTTGCTTAATTACTGATGTGTGATGTAGTAGAGAGTGGCTGAACCCTATCTTGAACATAAGTGAAAAGTAAGTGTCAACTCTGAGCACCCCTACTAAGTATTTGGTCATGAGTGTAGTTTTGTATGTAGGGTTGCCGAAGTTCAGTTCAGTCTGGTTCTTGGCACTTTTTGCCAAACCATGAACAGAACTTTCACTAATTTTCTAGAACCGAACTGAGAACCGAACAGAACAGGAAAGAACCAGTTCTCAACAGTTCTGTTCAGTCCGGTTCTCGGTTCGAACTGGTGAACTGAGATATAAAGAATAAAAAAGTGCTACATACAAATTTCCACACACCAGACTAGCCCAGTGACATGTACAACTTCAAGTACATTCAGTTGTTAAAATCTTATGTATTCGGAGGTACTACACCATTACGTACATAAAAAAAAAACTAAGCCCCCGAGTCATGCAAACACGAGGGGACAGAGCAACAATATTAAACCGAAAAAATAATAATTCCTGCCCCACACAAAATGCGGGGGGAGGGTCATCTCATCATCCAGAGCATTGAAAATAAAATAATACTAAAGTACCCTCCTCTCGCAAAGGATGCGAGGGAGGGGGGTTAAAGGCGTGGGCCCACGGTACCATCATGTTGCATTGCGTTGTCGTCGCTGTCCTCGCAGTCATCCCACCGTTGCTCGTCCCCCATCTTTCTGGTCTTCCAAGTTGTCCTCCTCCTCCTACCACCCTTGGTTCGTCATCGAGCACCCACCTGTCATCATCGTCAGCAGTTCTGGTTAGTACCTGAGAAAGTTTGTTGGTAACAAAATAATGAAACGAGAAAGAACAAAAAACTTACCAATTGCCCAAGAAACGTTTGATGTCTCTAAGGCCTTTTATTCGTTTGCTTTGCCTCCTTCTTGTTGTCTCCCCCTCGTCTCCCACCGTCTCGTCGTTCCGTTGACGTTCCGTTTAGCCTGGTGGCGGCGTTGCCGTTCTCTTGCTGATTAGTTGGACGCGTTCCCACGAGCAGTTTTCCTCGTGGCGGTGGTTGGGGGTACTTCCGTGGTCCTGTTAGTGACCACTGTCATCGTCCGGGTGTCGTTTTGTTGTTATAAATCAAACCTATAAGAAACGAAAAATATAAGTTGAAAAAATATAGGAAATGTCAGTGTGGAGCACCCCTCAAAAAGTTCGGTTCGAACTGGTCCGAACCTCGGTTCTCTTGCCACACCCATGTCCCGAACCGAGAACCAGAACCGTTATGTCCAGTGGCTGGACCGAACCTGAACTGAACAGAATCGTCGGTTCGGTTCTACTGGTTCTGGTTCTTTGCATCAGTTTGGAACTGAACTTCGGCAACCCTATTTGTACGGTGTACTGGGGACATGCCTGGCACACAGTGCGATCACGTGACTATCTATGTCTTATTTACCCATTGCACGAGAGTTTTCTTGTTGCCTCCTTCAACTCTGTGTGACCACCTGGAATGGCAACTCTTATTGATCGATGGTGCTTACCAACTCTTAACCGTATGATTTGCAGAAGCTGTGCAATCGATGGCTGCAGATAATTATGATAAGCAATGTTTAGATCGGTAACCAAGCGCCAAACTGCTGCCATGCCTGCGCTGCCATTCCCCTGGGGACTCACCTCATTCTTACTTTGATCGTGCTGGTGGGAAGTTCGGTTCCACAGGATGTTATCCTGTCTACCTGAATTTAGCTTTTCCAAGCCTGATATCAAGGGTCTAGCGCCATGTCTGGAACAAATTAGTGCCTGATTTGGCACTAAGTTGGTGCTGCTTTAGGGAATGACAAATCAGTATTACTATCATTTAGTGCCCAATTTGGCACTAAGTTAATAGGAAACAAATCAATATTACTACACTATTTTGTGAAGCCAGAGGAAAACAAGGAGATATGCAGTGTGTATACAGACTGGATGAAGTGATTATAATTGTCCAGGAAATAAGGGTAGATCAAAATGCAAGTACTTGTAGTAAGCTAGGGCCTTCAGCTTGGGAAGAGATGAATATTGTATGAATATTCTAATTAGGTCAAGTTCAAGGTACACCTAGGGATCTGCACAGCCTCACAGGTAACCCATGGGTATTTAAAGACCATCCCATACTTTGAGCTGCAAGGGTTCCAACCTGCATTACTGCAGGCTTTTACTAGTACGTGTATTGGCAGGTACAGGTCCACTCTGAGTCAGGGAAAATTCATGGCTATATATATATAATTACTGTTCTACTTTGCATCATGTTGTGCTATTCTATACTATACTAAAATGTTGAAACAACACTATTTGTAATTAGAATCAAGCAAATATATTCATGAACTCACTGAAATATTATACTTGAACTGAGATGAGGTATTACAGAAGAACAAGAATGCGTGAAACTCTCATTTAATTAGAACTTTAAAACAACACTAGTGGACATTATAAACAAGCCTAAGATCATAATAAACCATGAGCCAGAACTCACTGAGATTCAATACACACTTCCCATGCCCTGCTTGAACTGAGATAAGGTATTATAGAAGAACGAAAATGCGCGAGCCTCTCGTCTAATTGGGACCTGAAAATAACACTATTGGACATTAGAAACAAGGGCAAGATCATAATAAACGAGCCAGAACTCACTGAGATTTAATACCCCCTTCCCATGCCCTGCTTGAACTGAGATGAGGTATTACAAAAGAATGAGAATCGTCTAATTGGAACCTTAAAAAAACACTATTGGACATTAGAAACAAGGCCAAGATCATAATAAACGAGCCAGAACTCACTGAGATTTAATACCCCCTTCCCATACCCTGCTTGAACTGAGATGAGGTATTACAGAAGAACAAAAATGCGCGAGCCTCTCGTCTTATTGGAACCTTAAGACAACACTATTGGACATTAGAAACAAGCCTAAGATTATTATAATAAACAAGTCAGAACTCACCGAGATTTATTTAATACCCACTCCCCATGCCCTGCTTGAACTGAGATGAGGTATTACAGAAGAACAAAAATGTGCGAGCCTCTCGTCTAATTGGCTAACGGTATTGTTGGATTTGGAAGCCGGATCGTCGGCTGGACAGCCACGACTGGCACACGAAGTATAGCCACACAGCGGGGGAACCGAATAGGGAAAAAGTGCCTCGCTAATATTAGTCCATAGCAATTTTTAGATGTCGAATTCAACACTGTTTCCTGCAGTTCTGGACACCCCTGTACAGGAGCACAATTTACCTTGAGATACAACTATGTATCATGGACGAATAAAAACTTAATACATGGCCGTATATCAAATCCTGCACAACCTGCCTCAGTCATCCAATCTTCCGACTGTCCGATTGCTTACATGCATATCGGGTAGAATGTCCAATCTGGCGGTGTCCGACAGTTGCTAAACAACATGGCTATCTTGCTAGGATGGTACAATAGGTAGACAACCGCATGAAAGGATGGATACATAACATATGAGATGGCGGGCACATCATGATGTGGTGGTGGTCAGCACGGCAAGTGCGAGCGAGGCTAGGGGACTCCTGCCACGGCCACGTTCGGACGTCCTTTCATCAACTCCAAAATTTATTGAACTAAACTTTTATTGCAAGGCTAGAGTCAGACAAAAGGGACATGGCCAGTGCCTTCCTCACTCCATATCCAACATCAATCCTCTTCAGCATATCCCCAAAGCCTAGGGACAGTGTCGTTCCTGACTGATAAAGAGGTGGCTAGATATCTCTCGAAGGCAGATTTACCCTCGCCATATTCTCTTTCCTTCATGCTGAATCGTTCCATCTGCGAATATGCTCTCATAGTCCCGCCGGGTCCTCCTTGGGTTTCAAGGTTCAGGTGGTGCAGTTGAGCGACTAAAGATGCGGCTGGGTCCGCCGGATCATCTTCCTGAGGCTCGTCGTCGAACATCCCTTCTATAGCTTCAGGAACAAGATCAAGAGAGTCATGTTTCCACCCTGGAAAGAGACAACATCGCCAAACCCCTTGCGTAAGATGATCTGTGAGGAGCTCAGGAAGTGGGCAGTACAGCATGTCCACTAGGTCTACCTTGAGGTGACACACGAGATCTTTGCGGCCTACGGAAAAACTGATCATGCGATAGTTATCCTATGAAACGTGGATGAATGGCATTCAAGGTCAATAGATAAGAGTACTTACATGGATATCCACCCCGATTTCATATGAGTCAAAGAGGTTATGGACATCGGAACGTAACGGGATCATGTTGTTGAGGGAACAAATCTGGTGATAGCCCATGTACTTGTGGCTGCATTTATTGTCCGGGCCGCTGTCGGAGCAGAATGTCGGCCACCCATTGGACACCCACTGGCCAGAAATCAGTTCAGGGGGCAAACAGTTGAAGAATGCACTAACTCTCACGTGGTATGCATGAGGGAATATATGACAGGAGATGATGTCAGGTGGCTTTGTGACATCGTTTTTGAGCAGCGGACCCTACCGGTGATGCAGCATTGTTTGTACATGTCCCAGCACCTCTGGGGGGCCTTAGACGCCTGAAGGGAGGTTATATAAGTAAGAGTTGGAATGTTTTTGCGTGCACCTTACCCAGTTCTTGTTCTGCACAGGGGATGGAATCCTGGAAGAGCAACAGGCTGAATGGGCATCGCGTCCCTATAGATTGGTGTGTGTTTTGTCAGGGTCGTAAAGGAGAAGAAATAATGCGAACCTGCTGCTGGGTATCGACAGGAGTAGAGATGCCTGAGCGACTGTCAGAGGGTGTCATTGGAAACGGGGAGCCAGTTGATGTGTGAGTTGGTGGCTGGGAGGGAGTACCCACCCTGCTTTTGGCTCGTGGTCGTGGCAAGACTTGTTTGTATGTGATATTTCCCGGTCGGGGATGTTGAGGAGGCTGTCCCCGGAATGAGACTAGATAACAGGATTAGAGTTAAAAACACATTTCTATATAAGCAGGATGTACGCACCTAGGAAATCATAAGTTTTACAGTTTCCAAACGTTTCTCTGGATTGTAAATCCAGGGGGATCGACTCGTCAGAGGAAGGTTGTTTCGATTAAAGGAGGCCGTTGTAACCGATGGAGAGAGCGACAACGGTGTCCATACAGGCCCACAGATTCCCCCAAGTGACATTGGGACCTGTTCGAAAGCCTGAGAGTGGCGTGGTAGGCAGTGATATGCGATGAGGGATGGATGCCCTCACTGAAAAATAGTTTGTCGTTGATGTATATGTGCAAGTCATTACTATCGTAAAATCGTTCCACATTGATGTCCGATAGGACCAGGTCTGGGGTACTGTAGGACATAATGATAGTAGAGTACTAAGTTAGTCTGTTCACGTGTGGGATCCGAACCACAGCACAGAATTTCGGATTTCGGAACATCACGTGTGAGCAAAACAAAGGACCAAATAAAGCGAACGACACTTCCGCTCCACACCTCTACACCACCATATCCATGCCAGCCAGAGCCACTAGTGACTGCAAGCAAGATTCATATTCTATCTATGTTGTAACAACAAGACCGCACCAAGACAGCTTCACTTCAAAGTTTCCCAGCAAAACTTCAGACAGCTTGGCAAAATTTCCAGGCAAAGCTTCAGACAGATTGGCACACACAACTCAGCTCAGACTCCAAATTTCTGGTCAAAGCTTCTGACAGCTTGGCAAAATTTCCAGGGAAAGCTTCGGACAGCTTGGGACACACAGCTTAGCTTCGCTTCAAAACAGCTTGGCAATCACAGCTCAGCTTCGCTTCAAAGTTTCCCGATTGCAAAGCTGTCAGAAGCTTTGCCTGGAAATTTTGCCAAGCTGTCCAAAGCTTTTTCCAGAAACTTTGAAGCAAAGCTGAGCCATGATTGCCAAGCTGTCCAAAGCTTTGACCAAAACTTTTGAAGTGAACCTGAGCTGTGAGTGCCAAGCTGTCCAGAGATTTCTCAAGAAATTTGAAGCAAAGCTGAGCTGTGAGTGCCAAGTTGTCAGGAGATTTGTGCAGCAATTTTGAAGCTAAGCTGAGCTGTGCTGTGATTGCCAGTGGCAGGTGCTACATTTACCCAAGCAAAGTGGCAGCTGCTATGTTTTCCCAAGCAAAGTGGTAGCTGCTATGCTTCCCCAAGCAAAGTGGTCACTGATATGGTTACCCAAGCAAAGCGGTAACTGCTATGCTTACCCAAGTGAAGTGGTAGCTGATATGCTTACCCAAGCAAAGCAGTAGCTGCCATGCTTACCCAAGTGAAGCGGTCACTGATATGCTTACCCAAGCGAAACAGTAGCTGCCATGCTTACCCAAGTGAAGCAGTAGCTGATATTCTTACCCAAGCAAAGCAGTCACTGATATGCTTACCCAAACAAAGCAGTAGCTGCTCTGCTTACCCAAGTGAAGTTGTACCTGCTACACTTAACCAAGCAAAGTGGTACCTGCTTTCCCAAGTGAAGTGGTAGCTGCTATGCTTATCCAAGCTGAATTGGCCCTCCTCACATACTGTTACTGTATGCTATACCCCCCACTGGCCCACCCATTGATACTGGTTATAATCAGCTCTGTGGGCCAACATTGGGTGGTCCATCACACTTGTGCTATCTGCACCATTGGCTCATCCATGGTACATGGGCAAATGTACTATATGCCCTGCCATAGCCTTGGTCCTTCTTGACGTGTTGGATCTGACACTCAACTGGTTCAATGCCAGTTGTCCCCATGCATGCACATCCTGCACCTGCAGGATGGTGATTCCATCTGCTGCAAACAATCATGCAATGTCCTCCATGGTGACATTGTCCAATGGTGTTGCCACCATCACCCGTGGTGTTGCTGCAATGGTTAGATGCAATTCGTCTACCAATTGGCGGTACCTTCCCCAAGTAGCTACCAATTCAGCAGCCCTGAAGAGGAAGGTGTTCCTTGCACATTGTATACTGGCACCTGACCAACAACAGGTCCTGACAAGATAACAATATCACAGAAAACCCATCTTCTTCTTCTACTGGCTCAGCAACAGCATCAGCAACTACAGCATCAGATTGAGAGGTAGCAACCCTGAGCTACATCAGAATATGTGATAAACAAATGAGACAGTTAACTCACAATTCCTCATCAGAGGCCACCCACTCCACAACCTGTTCACCTTCCTCAGATTCAGCAGCAGCGGCATCAACATCACACTCAGGACCATCCTTGACACTATGCAACCAACAAAACTGTGAGCTCAAGGCACAGGAAATATGAACACTACAATCCACAATGTCAAATCTGATTCCTTGGCTTTGCCTTTCACATTGGAGGTTTGAACATCAGAAATTAATCTAGTGTGCCGGTCAATTGCAAGCTCAGATAAAATAGACTACAACATGATGCACTGCAGCACATCAGGAAGATCATCATCTGAACTAGTCAGTTCAGATGAAACAGGTTCACCCTCAGAAGCAGGAGGTACACTAGAAACAACACAATAAGTACTGGAAACAAAGAGGACATAGAGGAATACATATGTGGAAGGCAGTGTGTGCAATTTACGTGCAATTGGCAGGAGAGCCTCCTTTGAAGTCTTTTTTCTACAAAATATTACATGAAGTACCCAAATACTGAAGACACTGAGGGCTAACTTGCTCTTGACCACATCGCTATAGGTTGCCTTGGCAGTCTTCACAACAGTCCTTCTTATCAGAAGCATAAGCATAAGCAAACATCAAATATCAAAGACACAAACTTTGGGCAACCTTCACAAGCAATTCTAACAAAAGGTGAGGCTATTACAAGGCAAAGTAGAAGACCACAAGCTTACTTTGCAGATCCAAATGTAATGGTAGGCGAGAAAGCACCTTCAGTCAGTATGGCATCCAATGCGGTGCTAGCCTGGAGAATGATTAATGTCGTGAGCACACAATAGAATATGTTCCATTTTTTTTGATGCATGTTTTGATGCAGAATAACAACAGTAGTTATTTGATGCCAGAGGGCCTTCCAGATTGCAGCTTCCTGATCACGAAGACTCTGTGGATTTGAACCCACTGTTCTACTATACAAGGATGCATGTTCTTGCCCAATTGCAGGAGGAAGTTGTGCAAAATCACCAGCAAAAATCATGTTTAGTCCTCCAAATGGTTCTTCCATATTATTCATTACTTGTTCAAGTCTTTCACTAATCCTATAAATGTCCTTACAGGATAACATTGAAACCTCATCCATAAAAATGTAATCAACACCCTGTAATCTCTGCTTTACCTCTGCAAGTTGCAAATTTGCAGACTTGTTAGATGTAAAATCATTTATCCCAAACATATAATGATAAGTTGAACCTCCAAGTAATGCAGCTGCACTGCCAGTTGGCACTACAATAACAAAACAATGGGACTCTTTTTTATGCTTCAAAACTCCATCAGGGCTTTCAATACTTGGGACGTTCCCATTTCTCCCATTCCACCAATATGCATTTTCAATTGCTCAGATGTTGAAGAACAAGAGTGGGTTGGCAACTATATGAAATGCACACTCCTGCTCTGCATTTACACAAGAGGCAGAGCAATATATTAGCTTGGAGAATATGCTGAGAATAATAAGAGAAAAAGACACTTTTTCCCTTGGGAAAAATAAAAGGAACCATCAGTGAAAATGTGTCATTTTCCCACACTTTTCTCTATGTTCTTACTCGACTAAAATAACTTATCTATTCCTGAGAGAAAATTAGGTGAAAATATAGGGGAAATATCTCTTTTTTTCAACATTTTCTCTATTTTTGGTGAAAATAACATTTTTTCTCCTGATTTTCACAATATTTTCTCCTAGCAACAGATTAGATATTTTTTCATAGAGAAAAAAGTGGGAATGTATGGGGAAATAACCTTTTTCTCCTTAAGTTTCTCAGGTTTTTCTCCTGGAAACAGGTTAGCTATTTTTCAGCAACAACCAAAAGGAGAAAAGTGTGGGAAAATAACATATTTTTACTGATGGTTCCTTTTATTTTTCCCTAGTAAAAAAGTGTCTTTTTCTCTCATATTCTCTTAGGCAAAATATTGCTTTGCCTCTTGTGTTAATTGGAATGTATTTACCACAGAGTCCATTTCATCTTTCCACTTTGGCCTAATACAGTTTTTCTCCAGATAACTTTTGTCAACAATTTTGATGCCCTGAAATATATTTTTGTCTGTTGGAGGAGCATCAGCACTTCTACTGTCATGGTAACTTTGTAACTGGGACTCAATAATGTGCTGTCTTTTTGAAGTGACCACATTTTTCCATTCACTTCCAACACATATGCCTGAAACAGACTTATGAGATATTGAGTCATGATCATTTGGAAGGGTGTCTGGTGGGTGTGCAGTCCAACCAAGGCAGGTCATGATAAGCTTGGTTATGGACATTGATTTCATCAGTTGGTGAAACCATTGACTTTGCTGATCATCAATTTCAATCTCATCAGCTGGTAATCCATCCACTGGAATATCATCTTGTTTGTCCAAAAGTCCTGACTGATGCAATTCATGGGCAATGGTATCATCATTCATCCAGCCAGGCACAGCAGTAGCTCCCTTCTTCAATTCAGATAGAAAATCATCCCTCTGATCAAGGCATTCATATCAGATGTTGAAGTCTTTCGTTATCCCTTCCTGTTGATCAGTAAATGTATGAGCAACAAATGCCTCATCCTAGAAGGCATCTTTTGCTTTGAGAGTAGAACCAGTTTGCCAGGGTTTAAACAAAGTCACCATAGTTGTGCAATAAAACTCTCTGTCACCTTGGTCACGATGAGGAAGTGTTTGTCCTACAAAATTAGGTACAAGTGGAGAAGGCAAAGACTTCAAGCCATGAGTAGCAGCTAGTGGATGAAACTTTGTGAATTGCAGCAGACTGCTATTGTGTATACCATGATCTGAACTATCATTGGCATTCTGGTCACCAGCAGCATTTTGACCATGATTAGCTTCCTCAGCATCCTCCACATCATCATTATGATCAGATGGATCAGAAGTCACAGGTTTCTTTGTGGTTTTACTTGGAAACTTCATACATTTATAGTTTGATATCCAGTCATAAAGTGACATATCTTCTAGGTCAACTGGATGGCAAACATAATCATCCACATTTGATATTCCAATGATTCTTCCCCCATGCTTCAAGATGGCAACTTTTTGGGTTTGCTCTCCAGTAAGATCCTCATCCCAGGCCTTTCTGACCTCATTGACAAAGGACTGCCAGTAAAATGGTACAAATTTATGACTAGTGTAGTGGTCTGGGTTACCAAGTAAGTACAAACATATCATGGGTGAACCCATTTCCAATTTTGTAGACATTGTGTTTACCATTTTTGTCATAAGCTTCCTAGCCTTCACATGACTACTCTCACAACCACTTAGCATCTCTGTATTCTTCCAGAATACAGAACAGATGAATTCAAAAACTACATGTGTCTTCAAACCCATCTTTGTTATATAGTTTGAAACATATAACAGAGTCCCTTTGATGCCAGTTCCAGATCTGAGACTTTTAACATCAGTGTTGCAGTGGAATAGATAGGATATGACAGATGAGAAATTGTTGATCCATGGCTCCAATTTTTTCAGGTTGAGGGCACCAGTGACTGGGTCAACTGGCTTTCTGCGAATGACTCTTGGGAAAGCGTGACTTACATCTACCCCACTTTTTGTCAAGACAGCCTTTGTAAGATTTTGCTTTATTTTGAGACCCATCCTTGTTGGTGTTGGTTTTACAGGTATGTACATTAGATTTTGACACTATGTCATCAACATCACTTGAAGATTTATCCTGCCAGGTCTTCAAATTCTGGCACTTTCTACAGCCATCACACTCTGTTCTGGTGCATGGTAAAGGTGGAGGCTCAGGAAGTGTTTCGGTTGGATCCAGATAGCCTTCAGCCTGTGAAGCATGAAAACCATCAGACAAAACCTCAGCTTGTGTCCTGGTCAAAAATTCTCCTTGGAAAGAACTCTCAAGATATTTGACCATTTTTTGCTGAAAATCAGAGGAAGGGTCAATTATATGATCTCTTATCTCATCTGGAGTTAGGCCACCCTTAATCCAAAGCAAAAGATGGATATGAAGTGTAAGTTGACCTTGTTGTTTAACAGTGCCATAGTATGGAGAAGTCTCTCCGTAAAGTCCAGGATGGTATGAGTCAACACCAAGTACATGTTTGATGAACTGTTGTAGCATGAAGTGGAAAAGCTGTGCACAGGCCACAGGATTATTGGCAATAAGCCGATATCAGTCCTCTGGAAGTCTGATACATGGCTTAAATGTAACATCTTGGTTGGCATAGTACAAAGCAATGGGATTCTTAACATCAGCAGGTGAAAGTGTGATATACCAGAGTGGAGCACCTTGATGGGCTATCAAAGACCATATTTCATTTCTCATATACTTCTTACTAGTAACTGAGCCAGAGATCTTACCACCTATGTGATCCAAATCTCAAATAACTTGAAAGCAATCCTTTTCCTCTTGAGTAAATGGTTTAACTACATCCCCTTTTGACATCTTATCAGCCATTGATGACAGAACTTTTTGATCAAGGTCGAGAAGATGATTTGCTACATCATCAAATTTTCTAGTTTCAGCCAACAGAAACCCACCTGTAGTACTGGCCTTTATCTGCTCATGGCTGAAGGCTACAAAGGGAAAGCTGGGGTCCTTCTGGAAGCACTTGTCATGATACATAAGGAGATGTCTCTTATGCTTCTTATCAGATAGTGAAGTGCACCCAATTCCTCCATGACCATAAGGAAAGAGCCAAGGAAAAAGTTGTGGGTATAGTCCTGGATTTTCATAAATTGATTGAGCATATGGGCTGTGACCAATTGTTAAGGCCTTTCCTCTTTCTCCCCAGTGCTGAAGAGTGAGAGCCTTTTGTGCATCAAGTGTTTTTGTATCTAATCCTGCTCCTGTCAAGCCATGAACAGTGAAAGGGCATTCTCCTTCAGCAACACCATCATTTACTTCATTATCAAATGCACTTGTACCTTCAGGAGCTTTGTTAGAGTCTGCTGGGTGATATTCTACAGACACAGGAGGCATATCCTCAGGATAGCCATTTAGATTTTCATATGATATGTTCAAGTCACTGTAATCAACATGGTTCAGCTTTAGCCATTCAAGTGTTTTTGCTACTTGGTTTCTCCTGACTAGAACTGGTATACATTCCAAGTCCTCTCGAGTGGGCTTCAAAGGCCCTGTAAATAGAATAGCAAGACCATCATCCATTTCTTCAATTGGAGGAGGCAGAGCATGGTATATCTTTGGGAGAGGGGATTCAAAATCAATTACATGAGCAACCATTTTCTTAAGGCCACTTGAAGCTACCCTGACAAAACAACAGTTGTGACAAATGCAAGCAACAAGAAGTCTCTCCATAAAGTTTAAGTCTGACAGCACCTTTGGAACTTCACCAAGCCACAGGTTATTAGCTAAAGCAAGGTGTGGCACTTTGCCTTTTCTGATGCTCACATGGCAGTCATCACAGACTGTCACATTGGTAGTCAAGAACAGGACCCTTGAGCTCAGAAACCTTTTGAGACAAAGTCTTGTGTTCAATATGAGTCACACCTGGGGCTGCCAAAATTCCAAGCATTGTCTTTATAGCTTTGAGGCAACTCAGCTGAGTGACAGGCACTAACTCACCACACACTGCACATCCAGATTCCTCAAGGGTCAATGGATTTGATTCTTTGCACCATTCTCTGACTATGGTCTCACCCAATTCTTCTGTTAATGGTAGAGGAGGAAAAATGGCTGTTGGAATAACAGCACTGGCATTAGGCTTACCATGTTTCAAAGGTTTGCACTTTTTTATATTGCACTCAATCCTCTGCTCTTCAGTGAGTTTTGAGAATGCATTGGCAGATACCTTTTTTTTCTTTGCAGAAGCAGACAACTGAGCCTCAAGAACAGAAGTATAAATATTGCAATTGACACAATTATGACCCTCAAACACTTTTACAAGCTCATCCTTAGTGAAACACCAATGTGTACTGAGAGGAATTTTATGTATCCGCACTATTTTTTGCACCATCTGCTTAGAGATATGTGGTACAATATCAGTAAGGGACAAGTCAGTATGTACAAAGTCATGGTGTACAGGGTAAGCAAGGCACCCTATATCATCTACATGATCCACATAATGAAACACATGAGCAGACAATAGTTCATTGCTGCTGTTCTTAATAAATGATGTGACAGATGGATGCAAAAACAAATATGCCCTTCCTCCTCCAACAGGCACTGATGTACTGCCAGAGCCACCTAACTCAGAGGAGGATTCCAATGGATGGCTACAAACCAGAGGTGTACACAAATGTTTGGACGACAACTGAAAATCAGCAAGCGCAGAAGAAAATATACCCATCAGATTGCTTGTTGATACAAACAAAGTTATTCCATACATGACAAAACACATTCCATGGCAAACATGAACACCCAGTGGAGGGTTGTCAGGCAATACAGCAGACCAAGAAGACAGAGCAACAACCTTAAGTACATAATCATGGCAGGAATACTGGTTCTGCAAGAGATGGAGAGCTACACGATGACAGGTTGCTGAGACATGAGGCAAAGGAAGAACATAAATGCAAAGCAGCAACTGCCAAAAAGGTGAACAAAAATGATCCAAAAGCTTCACAAAAATGCACAAAACCAGAGCCATAGCACCATGCAGAGTAGAGAGCAATATTTGATAGAATGATCTCAAAAATGTAGAACACACAGTTGAACAACTCACAGGATCAAGGGTATGCTGTACAGTCAAGACAACAATGCTCAAATTGAGCACATAGTCAGGAAAGTTTGTTTCAAGAGACCACATATGCAGCTCAAGTGGGGTGACAGTCAAGGTAGAACTGGGTGGGACGGTTGAAGATTTGGACAGTGGATGGCTGGCGCTGGATGGTGCAGGGCACGGTGGGCTGTACAGAGAGTGTGTATGTTAGCATTCACAACAGCATTTGAAAAAACTCAATCCACCCATATACTTTGACCAACTTTGAGGTATTTGGCAGAATTCAAATACAAGTTGGTGAACTAGTTCTCTTCATTGATTTCTGGAGAGTGCTCATGATCTGCACTATACAATGTTGTGCAATTGGGGCATCTTCCAGTAAGAACTGGAACATTCTTGTGAATGGTATTATTTTTCACAAGTGTTACAAAGGGAATATCTCTTTGTTTGGTTATCTGAACCAGAGACCGAAATCTGCATCCACTTGTGACACATTGATATGATTCAGGACAAATAATATGTATTGCTTCAATTGCTTTGTATGATATTGGTTTGAGAGCAGTCTTTAGATGGCCCTTTTTGTTGTATTTTATGAGGCCCAAGTGCTCTGCCAATTTATCAAGTTTGGTTGCAATATTGCTGACAATGTGTTTTTCAGAAATGCCATCATACCAGTCAGATTGATGCAATAACATGGTGTTAGGGTGACACCCACTATCTGCTAGCTAAGACCATGCAGGTTCTCTCTACAAGAAGGGGGTGGGATCTGCGCTCGTGATGGGGGATTGATGGTTTTGATGTGAGGGGTTATTAACAGGTGAGTTTGTTGAGATAGGCCATTCACACCACAAGCATAGGTGGAATACCTAAGAGAACACAACTGGGGTCCCCTAGGTGTATATTTAGGGTTTATATACTATGTTACACATATTGTACATTGTTGTTACCAACATGTGCATATGTGCGCATACATCTTGATGTGTGCGAAATAAGATTCTCATGCTATCAAAGTGTAGTGTCATTTAGCGTCATTTGGCATCATTTAGCATAATGTAGCGTAATTCAACATAATAAAATAAAAATGACATTTTATTAGGTAATGGGGTGGTTTACTAACACATGGATGCACAGTTGTCCACTTTTGCATGCAGTGCCTATGACAAGCTTTTGATCCAGCTATTAATAGCAGAAATGTTTTCTCCTTCCCCAAGTGAATACTGTTGTCTTGCATGTAAACTGAGAAGATTGGGATTCTCAGTCATTGTAAACAGCATTAATAAAATTGAAAGTGATATGTCAGCTGAGAAATTTGTCTGGATGAATTGACTGAAGGAGAGGAAAGTTAATTCTGGGAATGGGCTGAATTCTGGCAATGCAGCAGCTGTGGGCAAAAGACTAAGACCCAGCAAAATCCACAATGGCAAAGGTAGATAGCAAAGATTTGAAATTAGCCAGAGCATTGCTTTGGAGCAATTGTTACTAAAATCATGATAGTGAACTTAGAACTATAACACCATTGGGTTTGTCCATTGTAATTACTTACACAGTCTCCTTAGCTTTCTTCTTCTTGCCTCCAGTTGCCTCTTTTGCTTTGCCTTTGCCTTTATCCTTTGCCTTTCCCCCCTCTTTCTCCTTCTCTGTCTCTTGCTCCTTCTCCTTCTCCTTCTCCTTTCCCTTTCTCCTTTCCATTCTCTTTTCCTTCTCCTTTTCTTTTCCCTTTTGAGTTTCCTCTATGTTAGATTCTGCCTCTGTTTCTACCTTTGTCAAGCCCTCTCCTCCATTTGCCAGCCACTCCAAAAGATCTACAAATATATATACAGGCTTTGATATTCCCCACAGCACAATATCTGAGAGCTTGTCATCACTATCCTCCAGCCAAGACACCATCGTAGGATAACCAGAAAGCTTTGGAAAAGCCTTGCTGTATGTCAGATGCCACTGTGATTTTCCTTTGAAAATGCTGATAATATCTGCCTGTGTTGGCTTTCAATCAAAAATGTCTCTCAACTTTTTACCCTCCCACAACAAATTGCAGGTCTTGATAGCTGCCAAGCAGGCTTTGTACTTCTGCCATGCATAACCCAAATGTATGTCCTTGTGATCTGTTAACTCAACTGGAATGTTGAGAGATGCAATAATCTTGTCTTTGAACAGAGAGCCAATATGACTAGAGGTCATTGGAAAATGAGAAGTTGTAGCAGAAAGAGGTGTAGAGTCACGGGTATCAGATGGGGTAGTACCAGTAGAACCAAGTCGAGTTGAGACAGATAATGCAGGAACAAATGCAGGTTGTTGTTCCTGATATGAAATAAATATCAAATAATCTTGAAGAAGACCATAAAAAAGTCTCACATAACAGACTGGAAGAACATAATCTCTCTTTTGCTTAATCCATTCAATATCTTCATCAAACGTTACTGCTGCAGTATATCGACCTTTGTCAGTCCACTCCCCTTGGTCATAAACAGAGATTTGAGGATTGGATTCTATTATGAGATTATTATAAATGATAAACATGCATCAAAATCTCATATTTTCAATAGGAGACCACCTCGCAGCAATAGATTTGAGGACAGGAGCCATAGAAAACTTAATGTCAACTTTGAGAGTGTGGAATGGCTTGACTTTGGTAGGATTGACTGGTGAGTTATAGAGATGTACTTTTCCAGTTCTCAAAACCAGAGTCTCGAGATTGTCATCATCACCAGCATCAGCAAAATTGAAGACATTTCCAATGGCACGTCCATGAGTACTTCCACCAGTAGTGCAGGATGATCCATGGAGAGCAGGTGGTGGACTGGATGGTGGACTAGCCATATGAACATCTACAAATGTTTTACAACACTAAAAACAAAAATGGAACTAAAAACCTCCTACCATGATCTCAAATTCCTTTGGCTTGGACCATGGAAGTCATGTCAGGAACAACTAAGACAATATATTACAAAGATATAAGTAATGTTATTTTTCATTACCTGTGTCACCCATGGAGGTTTCACCAATATCTAACACAAATTGTAGATTAAATTACAACTAAGACAAATTACAGTACCTTTTGTTGTCTGGGCTATGTAGATGGGGAGATGGTCAGCATGTAATGTAAAAGGGAAAAAAAGGGCTTGCTGGTGGTCGTTGTATCCCCCCTGTTGGCCCCCCCATAGCTGTTGTTGCCATCATTGGCATTCTTGCTGCTAGCGTTGGTGGTGTCGACTTCCCTGTCATTGGCCTTGGCCTTCCCACTGCTGGTGTTGGTGGTGTCAGCCCTGTTGTCAGTGTTGGCATTGTCATTGTCATCTGAGGCCTTCCTGTGGCTGGCGCTGGCATTGGCATTGGCATTGGGGTCATCGGCCACCCTGTCACTGTTGTTGTCATCCCCAGCCTCCCCATGGCTGGCGCTGGTGTTGTCAGCCTCTCCGTCATTGTCATTGTCTTCCCCAGCCTTCCCGAGGCTGGTGTTGTTGTCCTGGGCCTTCCTGTGGCTAGTGTTGGTGTTGGTGTGGTTCTCAGCCTCCCTGTTGTCATTGTTGTCATCCCCAGACTCCTCATTGCTGCTGCTGTCATTGCTGTCATTGTCATTGCTGTGCTGGCTTGTGCTGGCATTGTCCACATCGTTTTCATCACTGGTCCCCTCGCTGCTGGACTCGCCTTTGGGCAGCACCACCCGGAGCAGGAGATGGGGCTAGGAGGCTCACCTTCACCGAGCGAGCACATTGAGGGGGGGCGACAGAGACCCTGCTGACCTCGAGAGCAAGGTCAGCTCTAAAAAAGAAACCGTTAGTTAGTAAGATGAAAAAAAAAAAGAAACATACCTTGAAAAAAGGGCAGCTGAAGCCACACCCTTTGCTTTCGAGCCTTTTTTTGAGGTCCTGTTGGGTGATTTGGGTGATTAGGGTGATAACCATGGATACACAGCCCAGATTACTTACCTTATATGACCTTTCCCCTTCTGAGGCTCTTCTTTGTCTTCCTCCTCTTCATCTTCCTCCTCCTCATCTTGCTTTGCTTTCTTTGAGTGGTCCTTTTCAAGCACTGACATGGCATGTTTGGGGTTTGCACACCCGATTTGGGAGGTGATTTGAGTGGCGATGGGGCTGATCCCTTGTTGCACATGGTGGCACAGGTCGTTGGCATGGTTTTTGGTTGGGGTGGTTGGCAGATGGGTCGCAATGGGTCGGTGGTGGTTGATGGATGGGTGTGAGAGCATTTGATGTGCCACATCCCGCTGTTGTGATCTATTACTGGTGAACCCAACTCAGTTGGGTAATAAAGTCATTAAATGTACCTCACAAATAATGGTCGGTTAGCGGAGTGGTAAGAGTGCACATTTGGGTGTGTCACAGAAACTGAGCATTCAATTCCCATGGTATACAATACTTTTCTTTGGTGATGCATGTGCATTCTGGTTTGTCCAGTTATGCTAGTTGCCATGCATCCGGTTGATCTGACTGCTCCAGGTAAAAATGAGTCTGGGTAGATTCTGGGGATTCTGGGGTAAAATTGACCCTCCAGTCTGATTGGAATTATGAATTGTAAGCAAAATATATGTAAATGGAATTCTGCAGAATTCTGGAAATTCTGATCAGAATGGTCATTCTGACCAGAATCCAACCAGAATAGGTGGAGGAGTGTAATGTACTCTGTTTGTTTGGCATTGATGTCATATTGTTTGTTGTTTCACAACTTTCTTCCTTGTTTGTAGGCTTACCAGTCATGTTTGTATACAGCCTTCTTGTTTGGGCACTCCTTTTTACCCAATCGGGCATCTTTGTCAAGCCTGCCCATCTATCGCCTGATGAGTTTGTTGAAGACGGTGGTCGTCTCAAACTCAAGCACCCATCCTCCACAGCTGTCTGTCTGATGACAGGCATCATAACTGAATGCAGTGTCATTTCTGAAAGCTTAGCAGGTGCTGCTGACAATGCCAAAGCTGTGCATAAGGTTTGTATTGCACCCTTTCAACAGGACTTTCACTGCAGCACAACTCTCTGGGGTGTAGTCCTCAACTTCTACTCCATGTCATGTGCTATCTCTGCATTGCCTTTACAACTAGGCCAAAATCTGCTTTGTTCCCATCATCTTTGTGTGAGTTGTTCCTTGTTTTTGCATTCTCTTATATGATGGTCTACACAGCTGGTTCTGCACTGTCATCTCCCAGAAAGGTGGGATCTCAAACCCTGACCATTATGCATAGCCCCAGTCCAGCTTGCCATCCCAATAATTATGTCACTACCCAGACATTTGATCAATGAGGTACTTTTTTTTCTTTTTTTCTTCCCATGTGCTCACCTTACTTTCATAGTACCCATCTATGATGGTCGGATGGTTGTGATTTTGATGGTGCAAATGAGTTCACATTTTCCACAAAACTTACTAGCTGGCCATTGTACGAGCGTGGTCTGCAGGACTTGCCTTGTGACTCCCTTGTGGCTGTCAGCTATATGGTTAATACTTTTGGTGGGGATGCATCGCAGGGCGCCACAAGTCTTTTGACAAATATCCACTTTGTCATATTGTTGGCATTGCCTGTTGATGATCAGGAGTGAATGACCGCGAGTTATTGCATATTATATTGGTCTTGACTTTGTACATTGCACTATAAAAATTTGGTTTGTGTTTCACACCCTGCACATATCCTCCCATGAACATAAGTTCTCCGATGTTTGAAATGCAATGGAACATTGGTTGGTATTTTTTCTGTGTAGGTATGGTACAATGTAGAATGTTTGGCTCGAATCAAGCATGTGAGCCATTTGAGCCATTTGAGCCATGACTAAGTCAAATATATAAAAATAAAGTGTCCGATGATGAAACAGCACATAACTGGCTCTTCTAGCAAGGTACTACCTCACTGTTAGCATATTTTCAAGCTTTTCACAATTGAGCAATGGGGTTTACAAGTTTACAGTAGCCATTCTTGGGCCATTTCCAGTTCATTTTCAAACTCATTTTCAACTCATTTTTGTGTATTTGGCAGAGGAACAAACAAAAGGGAACAAAAAACTGGCTACAATTATTGTACCATATGAACGAAGTGTTTCAGCCAGTGGGGGGCTCACCTCCTGCCCTCCAGATTTCTACCCCAGAACTACTAGAACTCTCCCTAACTTGACCAGGTCCTGACAAAGGCTGAGCCAATCATAGCCCCCCAATATCAGGGTTAAAAGCCTTGTGAACTGCAGAGAGCCAATCTCAGCGCTTTAGTTTCCTACAGTTCACCCCTCATGTCCCAGCTAGCTGGTGAGAGGCCACCACTGGAGACTGGTGTCAAGTAGCATCCTGGGAGTTTCTTCCAGCCACATCCGGGAGCTTGTCATTGGAGCATGGTGCTGGCAGATGACTGAAAAAGAGTGACTGTGATACTGTGACCTGTGACCTTAGCCAAACTTGAAGTTGAAGTTTGCTCAGGCAGGTATTGATGCAGGGTTGAATGAGAATAGTAATCTCACTTCAAGTTTGACAATTTCAATGGTGTTGTCTGACTTTTTACTAATTTCTCAAGCTCCCAGTGAGATTTTAATTCCAAAACATTCTAGTACAATAACACATTGTATACCAATGTTTTCTAGACCTTTGGACAACTGTCTTGGACTAAGGTGAGGCTCCCATTATTGTTGATTCTGTTCTGAAGTCGTGGGAACATGTGGCAGTACACTGCCTACATCAACTCAACTCAACCAGTAGCTCACTGTTCAACCCAACAAGAAAGGAAGAGTCAACACATCTGCCCAGTTCCAGTACTGACATACTGTCGATGTCTATTGCCACCCACGACAGCCAGCTTCATCAACAAATACAGCACAGAAAGGGGTAGTAGGAGATCACTTGACAAAGGCTTAGGTCAGCGCATGGTGCCACTTTATCAATGTATGTATCCTATATATCTATCAGTTAATCATGATCTTATGTTTTTGCCCATTCATCATCCTACATCATCATCGGGTGGAATGTTGGTGAAACTGACCTATGAATCAGGACCAATGACCAGGACTGCTAAAGCAAGACCCCAACCACAATGACTGCACCACCACCCCTATGAACAGACTGCTCATGGTGAGACCCTGGGACCATGGGACAATAGGGCAGGATGACCCACCAGCACCACCCAAAACAATGAGGGACAACCCACCAGCCCTGGGCCACTGCTCACAGGTGGAATGTGTGTGCTGGTGACCAATGACAGGCCCCAACAACCATTATCACTGGTGATGACAAATGCATGATGATCAGATCAGGGACAACTGATACAGGGCTGCACATACTGACCCAGGACTCCTCACCACCACCACAAGGTGATGGGGTGTTGTCAGGCAGATTTCTGTGAATCAATCCTTGCACATTGTAAGGATGTACTACTTACTATAATATAAATGATGCTTCGCTGTAGGTTGATTAATAAAATATTTTATTGCTGTGAAAATAATATCATGAAACATTGGAAAGTAAGACATATCTGACAGGGATCAAACATATATCATGAAACGAAGACATTTGGGAACATCATTAGCCTGTCAAACCTGAGAATAGGCAGAATAGAAGTCCCATCAATTGAGCATCATCATCAGAGGCTCAGTGCCTGTTGTCCTCATCATGCCTGCTACCTCTCTGTTGTCCCTGGCCTTACTGCTCCCCATTTCCACCCTGTGAGCAGTTGCTTGCAGCAGCGGTTGGGGGTGCTGTAAAGGCGGCAGTGGTGATGGTGGTGGCTGTCCTTGTGCTCGTCTTCCTCTCATCATCATAGTCGTTCGAGAGTTGGGGCTGCTGGGTTGTGCCCATCGCTCTGTTGTTGTCCCCCTCCCCATTGTTAGTGTCATTGTTGGTATGCGTGTTTCCTCCCCCCACAAGGAGTTCCTTGCAGCAGCAATTGGCTGTTATCATCCTGTTCTTCTGCCAGTGATCCACCCCATGAACAGGCAAGAAGTGGTAGTGGGGTCATTATTTCTCCCCCTCGTTCCTGTCGTGCTCCCCATTTCCACCCTGCGAGCAGCTGCTCATGGCAGCGACTGGAGATCATGTTGTGGTGTCAGCTCATCCTGTTGTCCACCCTGTGAGCAGGGGTTCACAGCGGTGTGGGCATAGGGGATTGCCGTCTTGTGTTTCATCAGCTGGGGAGGTTGCAACATGGCAGGAAACCTTGTGGTTATCCCACTAACTGGGCTCTCTGATACCTCCTATTCAATCTCACATCCCATTTGCAAGGGGAGGAGAGGATGGGTGGGCTGTTGTCAAAAACCTCAAGAAGAGTAGTTAGCCAAATAACAACCAAAAGTTTAAGAGAAAAACTTAATATAATATCTGAAGGCTTCCAGAACTACAAAATTAGTTGAAAGAATTAACAAAGAATGTCAAATTAGAAAGAAGTGAGGAATGGCATTGTGGATGATGGTGAGCGTTGGATGGTGGGAAATGTTTGTTTGTTGATTTGGTGTCTGTGGGAATGCTTTTCTGTAAAAGGAAATGTCAGTGTGGGGGATGGGGCATCCACTGCCCTACTTGCTCTTCGCTTTGACATGTATATTTTCTATGTCCTCTTGCTTGTGTTGTTCTGTTTCCTCAATATTGCAGTTCTACAGTGTTTGTATGCTGTAACTGTGAGTTAATTTCCATTATTGCCCAACTCTGTCCACTGACAAACTTTTTCCATAGTGCATCTTGCCTCAAGCTGTTCAGTGTCAGTCATCTGCCATCAAAACCCTTGTTAGTCCTATCCATCTGGTTGAAAGTTCTACCTGGACTGTCCCACAGTGTTTGTATTCTGCCACCATGAATGAATTTCAATTCCTGCTTGACTTTGTCCACTAACATGTCTTCTGTGTAGTGCATTGTGCCTCCTGCTGTTTGGCATCAGTCACATGCCATCTGAACCCTTGTCAGTCCTATCCCCCTGGTTGAAAGTTCTGTGTGGCCTGTCCTATGGTGTTCATATGCTGCCACTGTCAGTTAATTTTGATTCCTGCTTGACTTCATCCACTGACACATCTGTTGCACAGCACATTGTGGCTCAAGTTGTTCAGTGTCAGTCATCTGGTGCCCAAACCCTCGTCTGCCCTATCCATCTGGTTGAAAGGCCTATCTCAACTGCGCTATGGTGCTTGTATGCTTCTATCATGAGTTAATTTACACTCCTGCTGACTCCCCAGGGTACAATTACAAAGCATTAGGATTCACTTTAGATACACATGGGATGGATCTTAGGGAATATGTATTCAATGAATAAATGTACTTTAATAAGCATTGAGTGAAAAGACTGGGATAAAGCAAGCTCCCCATTCTGTAGGTGAGGCACTCACATACAAAATCGTTCTTGGATGACTATGCATGGACACATTGTCTATATGATCATGTGAAGTTTCACCCTGGCACGTCTACGCCATACCGCATTTGCTGTGTGAGGGAAAACAAGACAACAACCACAACACCAACACCAGACATCTTCAGTAGTATGCCAACTACAAGACCCGTGTGCTTTGCATTAAATATGGGTATGCAATATATACTCGTAATCGTGATACCCAAAAGGGAGAACAGTGTTGAAGGAGAGAGAAAGCAAGGGGAAGAGAAAAAGGAGCGACTATGTCAATATCACAATGATGGAAACGATACTGAGATGGACAGTTGCAGATCAATATGCTTGTTCAGAATGCACTCATAGCTACATTGCAACAACTTCTGATAATACTCCAACTGCTCATTCTGCTGCTGTAGTTGGAGTTGACGAGGATGTTGAGCAATCCTCTCAGCAAG
Organism: Tricholoma matsutake; assembly: GCA_026075535.2. Taxonomy (NCBI): domain Eukaryota; kingdom Fungi; phylum Basidiomycota; class Agaricomycetes; order Agaricales; family Tricholomataceae; genus Tricholoma; species Tricholoma matsutake. Next base: position 276,458 of record AP026544.2, read on the forward strand.
CTGCTGATTCTGGTTCATCATCATCTGGTTCAACATCTGCATCTACCTCTGAAGATGTCATGGATGTTGACAAAGCACCAGTAAAGACAGTGGTTGGTGATGGAACATGCTTTGGGCTGAAGCACTGTGCTTATGAAAATTGTGCAGATGATCTTATAAACTATCATGGTGGTGTCTTTTGTGAAATACATGAACAAACCCATGGTGCAAAATGCCATTTTCACAACTGTGACAGTTCCAAAATCAGAGGAACACAGGCATGTCAACAACATCAGCAGCAATGGAAGAAATATGTCACTCAACACAAAAGACAATCAGCACCTGGTTTCCAAAGAATTACACAAAGGCCAGCTGAAAACCTGCCTTGGATTTCAACAAACACACAGACTGAACAACCACATGATGAACCAATGGAGGAAGTGGAGCATAAAAATCAATTCAGTGCTCCTAGTGTTGAAACATAATATGTGCACCATGTGGTGTTGTTATTGCCTGGGCAAAATTCCCTAAAGCTGAATCACCTACCAATATATTGGCATTTTTGGAAAAGGTTTTTCACACTGAAGAGTCTAGACCAGATTACATTTGCATTGATAAAGCATGCCTGGTACTTTGAACTGCTCTCAGAAATGGATCATGGGAAAGGGCATGGGAAAAGATGACACAATTTATTGTTGATGCTTATCATTACATCAACCATCAAGATGATGATGAACTTTGCAAGAAATGGTGTAATCCTGCACCAGCTGATGGTTCTGCACCTAATCTGGTTGTTGAAGCCAAAGATAAACAAGGCAAATCTTGTTTCAGACATGCATTCAATACACAGGGAAGCTTTGATACTTGTTTCATGTACCAATGATACTTAACTAAAATACAACAAACAGGCTTGTGAACAGTTAAATGCATGGATGGGAGGATATGAATCAATGTTGAAGAAAACGACACCTGGCAACTTCAACTGGTTTCTGCATAGCATGCTATACATGTCATTGCTAAACAAGAGGAAAAGGCAAGTAGGGTAAACAATAGTGATAGTGATGGTGATAGTGATAATGACATGTAGATAGCAATTATGGTACAATCAAAAATACAGTAGGGATATCTTGATGAGGCCCATCCTAAGTACATAACAATCCAGGCACAGCCAGTAAATTATCAGTACTAAGTCATGTTGAGTCCAAGTCTACCACAAACTGTAAAGTTCCATTGGAATCTGGTGGAGTCCAGTGAGTTCAATTGGAATAGGTGGAGGAGTGTAAATTACAGTCTTTCACCTGTCTTTGATTATATTTATCGGGCACCTGAGCTTGAGAACACATCATTATATGATTGGGTCAGAAGATGCAAAAGAGAAAAAATGACCAAAAAAAGCAAATCAAAACTGGATAATACTGCTTCTGATAATCCCAACAATGGTAATAAAGGAGATTTATCTATACAATCTGATCTAATTGGAGACCAATCATTTGAGTCTGTTGATACAAAATATAGTTGTGAAGATAAGCCTCCAACCTTGACAGAAGTGAACAAAAACAAGTACCAGTTCTATCATTTTACAGACTCTCATCCTCTTTACAACACCCATCATATCAAGGTTGGCCCTGATGATGATAACATAGTTGTTAACTTTATTGGAGCCAATTTTGTTGTGATCAAGGAGATAGAGAATATTATTGTTCTACTATGCTTACTCTTTTTAAGCCTTGGCAAACTGGAAAGGAACTGAAATTTAGTATTGAAAGCTGGAATGATGCCTTTAGTAATTACTTACTCACTGAAAGACAATTGGAACTTATGAAGAATTTCAATATTTGATTTGAATGTTTAGATGCAAGAGATGATTACCAGGCTCAATTAAAGAAAAATGCCGGTGTTTTGTCTACATGGGAAGAAGCAGATTCTACTTTCTTGGAGGATTGTACATCTGATAATCTTTATGCACAATGTCCTTAAGATGATCAAGATGATATTCCTCTTCATTTGCTCCAGTTGGGAAAAGGAGAAATAAGAAGGCAATGGGAAACTATGACCATGCAAAATATTATGACCAACCTTGGTTGGACTGCTGAAAACCAGATCAATACTCATACTAATATTGAGCTGAACCCTCTGCCAATCAAGTGCATCTTATCAGGATTAGAATGGAAAAATGAAGTTGCCAAAAAAAGGCAAGAGGTTCTGGAGCAGCGAAAGCAAAGAATGCCTGCAAATCATAAGCATGAAACTGAACAATCTTTTGAACAGTTGTCTTCAAATATTGTTAAAATTGCTGACAAATCTTATCCAACAAAAAAATCCACAAGCCTGACACACAACAGGTTCTTGATACTGTAGTTAAGGAATTCAGTCTTAACACTGAGCAAGAAAAGGCATTTTGCATTGTAGCCACACATGCTAGTGATCCTTATTCAGAACCTTTACAAATGTATATTGGTGGAATGGCAGGAAATGGCAAGTTTCAAGTTCTAAAAGCTTTAAAAAGCTTTTTCAAGGAAAGAAATGAATCATATCAATTTATAGTAGTAGCACCAACAGGAAGTGCAGCTGCTTTGCTTGGAGGATCAACTTATCACTCACTTTTTGGTATTAGCAACTATAATGAGAAAGGACTTACAAATTTAGCTCAGGTGAGATCTATACTTATTGGAGTAGATTATATCGTCTTAGATGAGGTCTCTATGTTATCTTGTCATAATATGTATCGTATCTCATGTCAGCTTGCTATTGCATTGAACATGCCAGAGCAGCCTTTTGGAGGTTTAAGTATGCTATTTGCAGGTGATTTTGCACAGCTACCACCAGTTGTAGGTGGTGAAGGAACTTCTTTATACAGTAGACATATTGGAGCTATTGCATCAACTCAGAGATCTCAGGAAGAAGCAATAGGAAAGTCTTTGTGGCATCAAGTAACTACAGTGGTTATACTTTGGGAAAACATGAGACAAAAAAACCAGACTCCAAAAGATGCTAAATTTCACACTGCATTAGAAAATATGAGGTACAAGGCCTGTACACCTACAGACATTGCATTTTTACAAACACTTATATCATCTCCCATATCTGGACAACCATCTGTATGTGATGATAAGTTCCATGACATATCAATTATTACTGCACTAAATGTTCATAAGGATGAGATTAACAAGCTTGGCTCAGAACACTTTGCTGCTGAAACTGGACATACTTTTGCTCTGAAGATTCTCAAAAAAGTCTGCTCAGAGAAATCCAAATTCAAAGGTTCTGTACTTAAACTTGATAATATATCAGACAAGTTGCAGAAAATTCTTTGGAATTGGCCATATAGTACAACTGACAGACATATAGCTGGAATATTATCCTTATGTAAAGGCTTACCTGTGATGATAAGATATAATGGTGCAACAGAACTTTGTATTACAAAAGGTCAAGAAGCTACAGTATATGACTGGAAAGTAACTCCTGGTGTACGTGGTCAACCAACATTAGAAACACTTTTGGTCAAATTGACCAATCCTCCATCTGATGTTAAATTTGATGGACTTCCTGAAAATGTTGTACCATTATACAAAGCTACAAATTCAGTTTACTGTTCTTTGCCTGATGACTCAAAGGTACATGTGTCAAGAACTGTTGGAGCAGACTATATACGCTGCACAAGGAAGAGACAACATGTTCCTTACAACCTACCTGGGGTTTAGTTAGACTTACAGCTAGGGTTTAGCAGAGGTAAGAACACTGTATTCCTACTACGGTACAGGTTCTCCTTATATACATAATAATAAGGATGTCACATGACTCGGGAATGTGTTTACCACATGTATGCGCAGTAAGCGCAGTAACATGTGTATGCTGCATGTATTGCCTCATGTAGGCAGCATGTATCTCAGGAGTTTAATTTCAACACCCCCCCTCAAACTGTACAGCGCTCTAAGCAGCTAAGTTTGAATCTTGAAAGTAATTGCGAGAGAGTCTCTAAATTTCCTGAATAGGATGGTGCCAAGGTTCTTTGTGAACATGTCAGCCAGATTATCACTTCCAGGAATGAAAATGACTGTGACTTTGTCATTTTCTATGCATTCACAGGTATAGTGGTAACAAATGTCTATATGTTTGGTCCTTCTTTCCTGGACTGGATTTGATCCGATAAAGATGGATCCCTGGTTATCATTGTAGACTATGTTATATTTCTGGGTTCCCACCAGATAGTGCATGATGTACATCACTTTGTCTAGATGTTCTTGGGTGGGATTAGCCAAGAATTGCGACATCTTGATTACTGCATAAGCGATATCAGGTCGCGTTCCAAGCATCAGATACAATAAAGATCTGATCTGTTATGATTTGTCTACAGGAACCCACAAGTACAGGCAGTTCATTTTTTCTTATTCGACTCGACTCTCTTCCGACGGAAGACACCTTGACACATGGTGACTCCATGCACCCGAACCCACTCTCACATGCACCGTGGTACGACACCCCCTCTACACGAGGTCCATGACATTGGACGCCTCATGCAAGGCATGAGGCCTGTCTTTCTATTGTTCTTTCTATTTATATTGGATAACAATCCTACAATCCAATTGGATGATAGACATCTTCGAACTGTATATAAGCTGTAGTAATACTGTCTGTATTCCTTAGCTTGACCTAATTCAACCAATGGTCTTAGACTCAACCAGAACACTCGACAACTAAGGAAGTCCCTTAGTTGTGATACACTTGAACTCGACAGTTTAGGAAGCCCCTAGCTGTGATAACCTGAACTCGACAGTTGGAAAGCCTCCAACTGTGATACATGAACCGACGGTCTACTCAGAAAGCCTCTGAGTACAGAAAGCTGTGACAACTTGAGGAAGTACCCAAGTGAAGGCAGGAAGCCCGATACATTAGGAAAGTCTCCTAGTGCGATACGAAACAGTTGGAAAGCCTCCAACTATAACACACGAAGCTGAGGCTGAGTTAAAGACCTATAGTCTTAACAAAAGGTCAAGCTGATCTACGAAGTCCACCTACCTAGGTGCAGACACAACGTCTTTCAGACAAAGCCCAGATAGACCTCTGACAGGAGCATCAACATCAGGAAGAACATCGTGGTACAGATACCAAGGTCGACTAGTACGATACTCAGAACCAGCACAAAGGTGGTTCTCAAAGTGAACAGAAGACGAGGAACCAAGATACCTCACTGAAGAAGACTTCAGATCGACAAGCAAAGAAGAAACCCCAGAATGAGACCCATTCTCCTTATCCAATGACGACATCCCCAATAACATGTCTACCAAACCCACCGCATCTACCAAGGAGATTAGAATCCAAACCCCCTCTGACTTCACAGGGGACCAAGCGAGAACTGCAAAGTTCTTGCAAGAAGTGAAACTCTATCTGAGAGTAAATCACAGAATCTACGACACTGATGAAAAGAAAATCATCTTTGCGTTGTCGTTCATGAACAGAGGAACCGCCACACCCTGGGCACAGACATGGGCAGAGAAGGAAGACCTAGGGACATGGTCAACCTTCGAAACGGCGCTCAAAGTAGCATTCACCCTGATCGATGAAGCTGGCAGAGCCAGAACCGAAATGAAAACACTGAAGCAGGGACAGGACCTGGAGGATTACATCGCACAATTCCGAATCCTGCAAGAGAAGGCAGGGATCAATGACGATACTGCCCTGATTGAACTCTTCATGGATGGGTTAAACCCCAAGCTCCTTGAAAGAGTATTTAACATGGAAATGATCCCCACAACCCTTGAGGGGATGATCAATGCTGCCTCCAAGTACGATGGACAATGGAGGAGAGCCAAAGCGATAACTGGGAAGTTACAGGAGAGCTGGGCAAAGAGGCCCACAAACTCCAAACCAAGAGAAACCCCACTAGAAATCAACTGACTCTCTGACCAGGAGAGGGTTGAACACATGAAGAAGGGGCTATGCTTTGTGTGCCACCAACCCGGGCACAGAGCAACCAGACACAAGAAAGGGGAAACAAGAACCGAGAACCGGTCATTCATGAAGAAGAAAGGTGAAGAAGCCTACTCAAAGATCCGAGCAATCATAAAGGACCTCGACGAAGAAGACAGGATGAGGGCTCTCGCCGCAATAGAGGACGAGGGTTTTTAAAGAGGTGGCCTGCCTTGATGCCAGGTACCACTGAACTTTCCGTTAGCTCTGTACTACTAGCCACTTTGAAGAATCAATCTATGCATCTAGATGTCAAAGTGCTAGGAGCAGACCGGAGGAAAGTCATCGAAACCGAAGCCCTACTGGACTCAGGAGTGGGAGGAGTATTCATGAGCCACAAATTCACAGAAGAAAATGGACTCAGACTGCACCCCCTGGAGAGAATCATCAAGGTGAAGAATGTGGATGGAACCCCAAACAAGAAAGGGGAAATCTCCCAATACGCCAGGGGACCGCTAGCGATCAACGGGCAAACATTCCTGATGACCTTCCTGATTGCGGGATTAGGAGGAGAAGCAATCATCTTGGGCCTGCCATGGCTCAGGAAGATTAACCCTGTGATCAACTGGAGGACCAGAACCATCCAGTTCAGGGCGAAGAACGAGAGTCACACGGAACTCTCACATGGGAAAGGAAGAACCCTCATCGGGAGGGTGCAAACTGAGAAACCCAATGAAGGGTGCCTATCATGGCACCAGAAGGGAACCGAGAAAAAGGAGAACCCCTTCGACATGACAAAAGAAGAATGACAGGCATGGTGCCGAAGAATAGTCGCCAGAGAAAAAGAAAAGATTGATCTCAAAATAAAGACAAGAGAAGAGCAATGGGCACAATTCAAGAGGCTAGCTGCCAGGGAAAGAGAAAGACTCCTTTCCAAGACAAAGACACCGATGAAAGAAGAACAGCTTGAGCAATGCCGAAGAATCATCACCAAAGCAAAGGTGATGGGAGGAGCCCTCCACACCGAACCAAAAAGAAACAGAATGCCCACCAAGACGAGAAGGGCGGCGGTAGAAGAAGTGAACGACGAAGAGATTGCAGTTACAACTCTTCAGGATGCGGAGCCCATTGGGCCACAGGACAAAGAAAGCACTGGGAAGGAAAACCCAGCATTGGCAAACCACAAACAGGCAATGGAACAGACAACAGGACAACCAGAGGAGACACCCATGCAAGGGATCATGGACGACAAACTACTAATCGCCTACATCCAAGGGGAACCCGTCATTGGCATTTTCGAACCAAGGAAAACCCCGCTGACAGAAGAGTATGACGAGCCAAGATACTCGTACTCCCAATCAACGAAGAAGATCTCCCGACTTGTAAAGGCAAAAGGAACACCGCGATACATCTATGGGCAGAATGTCTGGATTAGGGCAAAGACATCAGTCTCACAGCACCTGGTGCATCAAAAGGAAGGAGACCCAGAACAGAAGACCCTGGACAAACTACTCCCAGAGCAATACAAAGAGTACCGATGGATATTTGAAAAGGAAGCATCGGAAAGATTCCCAGAACCAAGATCCTGGGATCATGCGATAGACCTCAAATTGGACTTTATGGCAAAAGATTGCAAGGTATACCCACTGTCACCAGCAGAACAAAAGAAACTCGACGAGTTTCTCGACAAAAGCCTGCAGAAAGGATACATCCAACCATCGAAATCACCCATGGTGTCACCATTCTTCTTCATTGCGAAGAAGGACTCGGATGCGCTATGACCTTGCCAAGATTACAGGTACTTGAATAATGGAACGATCAAGAACACCTACCCGCTGCTGCTGGTAGGGGACCTGTTGGACAAACTAAGAGGGGTGAAATGGTTTACAAAACTGGACATCCGATGGGGATATCACAACATCAGAATCAAAGACGGAGATCAATGGAAGGCAGCCTTCAAGACAAATCAGGGGCTGTTCGAACCAACGGTGATGTTCTTTGGATTATGCAACTCACCGGCGACCTTCCAGGCAATGATGAACGAGATATTCTGCGACATGATCAGAGAAGGATGGCTCATCATCTACATGGACGACATCCTGATATTCTCTAAGGATCAGAACGAACACCAGGAAAGGACAAAAAGAGTACTGCAAAGACTGGTGGAAAACGACTTATACCTGAAGCTGGAGAAGTGCAAGTTTGACGTCCATGAAGTGGAATTCTTGGGTCTAATCATCTGACCCAATGAAATTGCCATGGACGACACGAAACTGGCAGGTATACAGGATTGGCCTACCCCAACTAACGTAAAGGCAGTCAGATCCTTCCTAGGGTTTGGGAATTTCTACAGGAAATTCATCAGACATTTTGTGGAGACAAGCAGACTGCTTAATGAACTAACAAAGAAAAACAAGACGTTTGACTGGACAACCGAATGCAAAAAAGCCTTTCAGACGCTGAAAAGGAAATTTGCAGAAGCACCAGTACTGCTGATGCCAGATCCAACAAGACCATTCACAATTGAATCAGACACCTTGAAACACGCAACAGGAGGAGTGCTGAGACAAAGTGACATGAATGGAGATTGGCACCCATGCAGATATATATCGCATGCACTGACACTACCGGAACAAAACTACGAAATCTATGACAGGGACCTACTCACGATAGTACGATCACTAGAAACCTGGAGGCACACTACCTGATGGGTTCAGATCACCCGGTAGTAATTCTCTCGGATCACAAGAACCTGACATATTTCCGAACAGCACAGAAACTAAACAGGAGACAGGCAAGATGGAGCTTATTCCTGTCAGAATTCGAATTACAGCTTGTTCACGTGCCCGGATCTCAAATGGTGCAAAGTGATGCTTTATCATGAAGGGCCAACCATGTACCGGAAGAAGACAACGACAATGAAGATATCACGATGTTACCAGAGACGGTATTCATGAAATTCATTGACACCAAACTACATGACCTCCTTGCAGGGAGCATCATGAAAGATGACCTGGTGAAGAGCGCGATTGAGGCGCTAAAGACCAAAGGAGCACCGCCGATAAAGTTGGCGTTAGAAGACTGGAAGATCGAGGACGGCCTCCTATTCTTCCGAAATTGATGCTATGTCCCTGACAACGGGGACATACAAAAGAAGCTGGTACAGAAATACCACGAAGGGGTAACCAGCGGACACCCAGGACAATGGCAGACAACCGAAATGGTTAGAAGGGGCTACTGGTGGCCAGAAATGATGACGTACATCAAGAACTACATCGCCGGATGCGCTACATGCCAGCAGATGAAAGTCAACACCCACCCAACGACACCGCCCCTACAACCAATCAAATCCGAAGCGACAAGGCCATTTGCAATGGTGACGACCGATTTCATAACTGACCTACCAGAGTCCAACGGTTATGATGTGCTCATGGTTGTGGTAGACCATGGGCTTGTGAAGGGGGTAATTTTCATCCCTTGCAAGAAAACAATCGATGCACTGGGAGCAGCGACCCTCTATCTGGATTATGTCTACAAACAGTTCGGCCTTCCAGACAAGATAATATCGGACAGGGACCCCAGATTCGCCTCGCAGCTATTCCAAGAATTAGGAAGATTGCTCAGAATCAAGCTGGCAATGAGTATGGCATACCACCTCCGGACCGATGGAGAAACAGAATGGGTGAATCAGGAAGTAGAAGTCTACCTGCGGATCTTCTGCTCGAACAACCAAGAGACATGGAAGCACTTCCTTCCAACAGCAGAGTTCATGCACAACCAAAGGACGCACTCCACCCAGAAAAGCTCCCCGTTCTACCTGATGATGGGCTATGAACCAAAGGCGATCCCACTCCCATACCTGAAAACAAACATACCAGCTATAGAGAAACAAATAGTTGTGTTGCAACCAGCCTGAGATGAAGCAAAGGCAACTCACGAGTTGGCAAGACAGCTGATGGCAGAAAGAACTACATGGCACTTCATGCCATTCAAAGAAGGAGACAGGGTGTGGCTAGGAGCAAAGAACCTCAAAACAATGCATGCGACAAAGAAACTCGCACCCAAAAGAGAAGGACCATTCTCCATTGAGAAGGTTCTAAGCCCCCTCTCCTACCGACTGAAGCTACCAAACCAATGGAAAATACACCCGGTATTCCATGTGGCACTCCTCACCCCATATAAAGAAACCGAGACGCATGGTCCAAACTTCCCAGAACCTCCGCTGGACCTAATAGAAGGTGAATCGGAGTACGAAGTGGAAGCGATCATCAGACATAAAAAGAAAGGAAGGACCATGCACTTCTTAGTGAAGTGGGTTGGATACCTCACCTCGGAGAACTCCTGGGAGCCCAAGGGAAATCTGAAACATGCCAAGAAAATCCTTGGAGCATATAAACAGCGATGACAGCTGTAGAACCCCCAGAACCAAGATCAGAACCCACACCCCGACATGGCAGAGCAGACACCCGTCATACCCCCCAAACGATGTTTCAACAAACAATTCCTACGAGACCCATCAAACATTGACACCCTCCGCACCCACCTTGCCCACGACCCAGCCAGATATCATCTTGCGAGAATATGCTTCTACTATCAGAGCACTATTGACCGAATGAAGAGAAACCTAGAAGAAGCCATGAACGATGCTGATGACCTTGGTATCGAACAGGCTATCCAAGACATGACCAACGCACGGTCAGACAGAATGAGAGCGGTTGAAAGAAACCCTCATACCTCCACAGATCACCCCAGATGCCAATGAAACTCTCCCTCGCCCTACAACAGGCAGAAAAACAAAAGACAACATGCACCACCTCTGGAAATGCCTCCCCTTCTATGAGCAACCAGACGAACACCTCCCTAGCGATCATTGACCTCACAATGCCAGAACCCGAACCTCGATCAACCCAACCACCATGGTCCCCTCCCCACATGAGAAGTGCCAGATGCTTCATTTGCCACCAGATTGGACATTTTGGCCTCATCTGCCAGAAACACATCTGCAGGTACTGCAAACGACAAGGCCCTGGGCACTACAGCCCCGACTGCCCAACAAGGCAGCAGAAAGAACAGGAGGAGGAACAAAGATGACTGGACTTCCTCGAGGCAGGATACAATGACTTCAACGATGAAGCAATAGCGAATATGACCGGGGAACCCTATGGGGAGGTGTAGGAGGGCGGGGAGAGTAGTTCGAAGTCGAAGTCGGTGACTTCAAAGATAGATGGGAGGCGATGTTATGATTTGTCTACAGGAACCCACAAGTATGGGCAGTTCATTTTTTCTTATTCAACTTGACTCTCTTCTGACAGAAGACACCTTGACGCATGGTGACTCCATGCACCCGAACCCACTCTCACATGCACCATGGTATGACACCCCCTCTACACGAGGTCCGTGACATCGGACCCTCACAATCGACATGCTGCGCTGCAGCACTCCGTGGCATCAGACGCCTCATGCAAGGCATGAGGCCTGTCTTTCTATTGTTCTTTCTATTTATATTGGATAACAATCCTACAATCTGATTGGATGATAGACAACTTCAAACCGTATATAAGCTGTAGTAATACTGTCTGTATTCCTTAGCTTGACCTAATTCAACCAATGGTCTTAGACTCAACCAGAACACTCGACAACTAAGGAAGTCCCTTAGTTGTGATACACTCAAACTCGACAGTTTAGGAAGCCCCTAGCTGTGATAACCTGAACTCGACAGTTGGAAAGCCTCCAACTGTGATACATGAACCGACGGTCTACTCAGAAAGCCTCTGAGTACAGAAAGCCATGACAACTTGAGGAAGTACCCAAGTGAAGGCAGGAAGCCCAATACATTAGGAAAGTCTCCTAGTGTGATACGAAACAGTTGGAAAGCCTCCAACTATAACACACAAAGCCGAGGCTGAGTTAAAGACCTATAGTCTTAACATGATCACAGACTGATATTTTGATCTAAGCGCCACATTTGGCATCACTGTGTTTTCTGACGGTTTGTAACCAGTCGGGAGTGGAGTGGGGGCAGTTTTGGCATTTGTCATCTTGAACCTCTTGAGCACTTTGGCGAGATATTCAGTTTGATTTAGTTTGACTTTGCTCACAGTCTGGGTGATGCGCATGCCTAAGAATTCTGTGACTTTTTCAGTACTACGGCACTCCCAATGCTTCAGACAAGCATTCTTCTTTTCATCCACAAGTTTCTTGTTCTTCCCCATGAACAAGCCATCATCAACATAGACCAGCACAATAACAATGCTGCCTGTCTTAGGATTCTTGTGTATAAAAATGCCAGCATTGGAGCTGGCACGCACAAACCCAATAGTGTGCATAAATGCCTCTAGCTCTTTCCACCATGCTAGTGAGGCCTGTTTAAGGCCATACAATGCTCAGCATAAGCACATTACTTTGCACTCTTTTCCCTTGAGTCTGAAACCCTCGGGTTGATCCATATAGATCTCCTCTTCTAGTTTGCCGTATAAAAATGTGGTTTTTACATCTAGACTGGTCATATACATGCCTTCTAGAGACGCAAGTGCAAACATGAGGTGTACGGTCTCGTAGCAGACTACTGGTGAGAAGATCTCATCAAAGTCAACACCTTTGACTTGTGAAAAGCCTTTGGCCATGAGTCTGGCTCGTTTTCTTCCATCCGATTTCATGGAGAAAACCCATCTATTTTTGATCATTTTTTGATCATGTGGAAGATCGACGATGTCATAGACTTGTCGCTTGCGAAGAGCCTCTAATTCTTCACGACAAGCCTGTTTCCACTCAAGTTGCTGCTGCCATGGTAGGCATGCAATATCGCAAAATTGGTTTGGAACTTGGCTTATTTCGCTTGATGGTGTGACTGCTTTTGACAACAGCCAGCAAATAAGTTTATCTCCACCTTCCTTGGTTATCTTTTGAATATAACCTGCTTCGTCCAGTTCCCCCATTGGGTGATCATGTTCTTGATTATTGGAATTGGGCACACTCTCATGGGGTGCTGAACTTGGTCCAGCAACTGGTTCTTGTTGTTGAGATTGTGGTTGTGTTCGGTTATGATCCAAATCTTGACCCACAGATTTCTTCCAATATTGATCACATGCAATGTCTCTCTCTATGTCAGAGGGGAGTCACTTCTCTCCATAGGTATTGCCAGGACAGTTTGGGATGTTCCTCTGCCTGCCTGATCGATGGGGCAATTGTTGCCATTCCTGTTGATCTTCACGTCTTGGACAAAAGTCCTCAGTGGTAACTGGAAGCGGCAGAGGAGGAGCATCAGTTGCATCATCATGTGCCTTTTGCTCACTTGGTACATGATCATCATCATCTTCCGATGATGGAGGAAGGGGCGGATTTTGTGGCAGTATAGAATCATCGCCATCCGTTCCAGATGAGTGGTCGTCATCTTCTGGTTCTGGATGTGGAAAATTACCAAGGTCTGTCTTGGCAGGAGTTTTAGCTCCGGGACAGCATGGGAACATCGTTTCATCAAATAGTGCCGTAGCACCAATGAATATTGTGCCACTAAGTTGCATGAAACGGTATGCTTTAATGCCATCTTCTAATCCAAGGTACATCATTAACTCTAATCAAGGAGATAATGTGGTTGGACATCTTTCCTTGGGTAGATAGACGTAAGCACTGCAACCGATGACCTTCAGATTGTTTAGATCTGGGCAGACCTTTGTCAGGTCCTCAAAAGGTGTCAGCCATTTCAGGCACCTTATTGGGGTTTGGTTGTATAGGTGTGTTGCATGTTCAATGCAAAATTCCCACCATGATTGTGGTAGACAAGCAGTAAATCACAGGGTTTGCGACTTTTCCATTATTGTCCTTATGGTGTGCTCTGTGCACCCATTCTGTTGGTGAACGTGGGGTGCAGACATCTCTATTTTGATGCCAAAATCCTTGAGCATATTTTGTAGCTCACAATCTTTGAACTCCCCCCCTGGATCAACATGCCAGCACTTGATTGTAGCGCCATACTGGGTTAAAGCCATTGCCTGAAATTGTCTAATTGCTGCAGCAGCGTCAGACTTCTTTCTAAGGCACTGGACCCAGATATGTGACGTCTTGTCATCCAGAAATACAATAAAGTATTTATGTTTGTGGTACAATAGTACTGGGAGTTCCTTTAGATTGGAATGTATTAATTCAAAGGGTTTCTCTGCATGTGAATCTGATTTGGGAAAAGATTTTGATGTCATTTTCCCTTCAGCGCACCCTGGACATATAATTTTGTCTTTAGGAATAATTAAATTCCTCAGGAATTTGATGGTGCTATTAGGCATTTTCCCTAGTGCTTCTTTGGATGGGTGTCCAAGTTGCCTATGCCAAGTCAAGTAGTCAGCGTCATAAATGGTCGTGACATTGACCTTTTTGGTGCTCATTATATGAGTCCGAGCCCAATAAATTGTGTCACTCCTCCTAAGAGGGACACAATGCATAATTGGGTTTCCTTTCTCGATAAATGAAATGTGTGCAGAGGAACCATGCACATTACTTCCATCTTGTAAGAAGACGCCCATTGACATTAATCGAGTATTAATGTTGGGTATGTAGTAGATGGGGTATAGTCGTGTTTCACGCATCTCTGACTTCCTGTGACATACTACCTGATGTTTAATGAAGACTGCTCCTTTTCCTACTATATTAGTAGTACCTGTGGCTGTTTGGACCAAGGTAGAGTCCTTTCTCGGTAAAGGCTCATAGGAAGCGAAATCTTTCATTTCACCAGTGAAGTGTTTTGATGCACCTGAATCCATGATCCAGTCTGCACCTTTCTTACAATTTCCATTTGCACACATAACACATATATTAAGATCTAAATAATTCCATGATACATTTAATAGGGGTAAAATTTCACATGAAAAGTTCGCTGTTTTCATAGGAATATTAATCTTTGTGCTTGTGGCAGGGAAAAGGACTGACCTATCATCATACGCTCCCGTTTCAAGGGGTTCATCGATGGCTTTCCATACTTCCTCATCAGAAACCAGAGGTTCCGATCCAAGGGAGACGATGTCGTCTTCTACCTCCACGATCCTTGGTTCTGGTTCAATCCTCCTCCTCTTACCTTCTCGCACTGTTAGGTGCTCTTCCAGTGGTCGCAGATATTTTGCACTGTGTGGAAGATTCATTTGCTCGAGGGTGTCTCGAGCTTGCTGATATTCGGCGTAAACCAAATGAGAGGTAGAGGCCATGCCCGTATATGCCTGTGCAGGCGGTCGGCGGTGAGGATCCCTTGTGGGAGTGTGTTCGCGCTTTTTGATGCGCTGAATGAGTGGCATCAGCGGTATGATGGTGCCATTACCATTTATGGTGGTAAAGGCACTGGAGGCGAGGTGGGTATGTTTCTCTTTAGGCTTTTCCTCCTTAGTCTTTCTGTCCCCATGTCATCCACATTTTCGGGATGAATCTCCATTGTTGTTTTGCCCTTCTTTGGGCTGCCATTTGGGGTTTCCCCCTTTGTGTTTGACAGCAGAAGGTTTGTTGGCCTGAGGCTGGCCAGTGGGCTTTCCTACTGCCATGCGCCTTGAGGCTTCAGCGACAATGGAGTCCTTGACATGTTTAAATGTCAAGGCAGTAGCGGTTGTGTTAAGGACCGTGGTGGACAAAGAATTGTACTCGTGTGGCATCGCAGCAAGTAGGATCATTGCCTGAACTAGTTCGGGGATGGCAACATTGGCAGCCGTGAGTCGCTCAAACTTGTCAGCCATCTTAGCAATCTCTGGCGTGGGATTTGCAGCCGGAATTTTGATTGCTATTGCAGACCTAAAGTCTGCAAAGACTTGGGAGGGGCCATCAACACCATAATCAGTGCGAATGAGGTCCCACACATCCTCAGCAGTGTCCTTGGTGTTGGCACGCTGCCAAATGGAGGGGGCCAGGCAGAGCACTAGGCTACCAATAGCCTGGTCATTTTTGTTGCTCCAGGTCTAGAGCTTGGCAGTAGCATCTGCTATGAGAGTAGCGTTCGTCACTGTCAAAGGAGGCACTGGAGGCGGTTTGATTTCTGCCCCGCTAGTTATCTGCCAGAGGCCCTGAGACCTGAGCCACGCCTTCATGGAGTCAGCCCATTGAATGTAATTTGAGCCATCAAAAGTTTGTACAAGTTTTTCAAGGGTTGAAGACATGATTCTTGTGGTGGCAGCTGTTTCAAGTGCTCAATCAGTCTTTTATCCAAGAAAACACATTTCACAATCTCAGGAAAAAACACTCCTTCAGAGTGGTTAACCCTAGTCAACCTAGGTTTTAAGTGCAGCTCATGAAGAGTGCAAGGTTATAATTTGGAGATGATGAAGTCAATGTCATTTGCAGCCAATTAAGGTGCGTTCACGATGTGCCCACCAGGGCCCATAACCTGTTGGAGCAGACTATATACGCTGCACAAGAAAGAGACAACATGTTCCTTACAACCTACCTGGGGTTTAGTTAGACTTACAGCTAGGGTTTAGCAGAGGTAAGGACACTGTATTCCTACTACGGTACAGGTTCTCCTTATATACATAATAATAAGGATGTCACATGACTCAGGAATGTGTTTACCACATGTATGCGCAGTAAGTGCAGTAACATGTGTATGCTGCATGTATTGCCTCATGTAGGCAGCATGTATCTCAGGAGTTTAATTTCAACAAGAACCCAGATAGAGGTTCTTCCCAACTTTTCTATGACAGACTATGCTTCTCAAGGTAAAACTAGGCCTTATAATGTAGTAAACCTTAATGACAATCGTTCTCATCAGTCTTACTACACAGCATTGTCACACAGTGCAACTGCAGCTGGTACACTAATAACACAGTCATTTCATCTTCAAAAACGTACAGGTGGTGCTTCTGGTGCCTTAAGACAAGAATTCAGAGAGCTAGAGTTGCTTGATGAAATTACTGACTTGAGATATAATGGAAAATTGCCAGAAGTGTGGTTGGTGAACAAAGAAATATGCTAATCATGGCTTTTAGAAAATGGAAAGGAATGCATCATGTACCATCAACTGTACACAAAGCAATTAGGTGGAATTCCAGAGATCCTTTATTAGAACCTGAAATAGAAGATGTCAGATGGAAAATTGTAGAAAAACAGAAGAAGAATGCTGCAGCTACTCCTGCAAAAGCTAATCCCCCTTCTGCTTCAAGTAAATCCTTAAAAAGAAAAATCAGTATGATAACTGATATTTCCACAACTGAAAATCTAAAGAAAAAAGCAAAAAGCAGTCCCAGCACAGCTCACATGCCATCTGGTAGTACAACATTTCAGATTCCACCTCCTTCTGGTTTAATATGGAGTAATAACAGCTGTGCATATGATGCTGTATTTACTATCCTATATTCACTCTGGAGAAATAATCCAACCACTGGAAACAATTCTTTTATCACATGAACTGTGACTTGCTAGAAGAGATCTGTAATGGATTTAATAATCACTCTTATAATCAAACTTCATTAGAATCTGTTTGAGACACATTTAGAATGGCTTTAGATGATTTGCAATTAGCTGGCTTATGCTGGGGCAGATATACATCTGTGGTCAGGCTCTTGGAGTACATGTTTAAAGCACCTACAGAGATGGTGTCTTCCCAGCTTACCTGTAGTGAGGGACATCCCATTATCCATAACCAATGCCACTCTAATACAAGGGTGCTCGGGAACCTGAATGCTGGATGTGGACCTGGTTAGTTAGTCCAGCCCCAGGCTGCGAGAAAAAAAATTGGAACCCCAAACTTTGGGCAAAATTTGATATCTGGAGCTTGTTTTAGACAAGGGGGTGGCAAATTGGGCAATCACGGACATGGTTGATGGCTCAAGTAGGTTCCCCTCCCCAAGTAAGGAGATTGTTGGTGTGTGTGATGATGAGCAGCAAAGTGGCATCAAAGTGGCATCCATTAAGTGACATGTGTCTCTCCTGCTCTCAACGCGTGTTTTTATCTCTGAGTGACCCATTGATGATACTCAACCCAGAAACCCAAACAAAACCCACAAAAAGGCTTCAGATGGTATAACACAAGTCAGAGGAAGGATGCGAGGCCCTCTAGACATCACCTGTCAGATCAACCATCAAATAGACATAAAAGGACTGCTTGTCAAAGCAGTTCAAAGCTAAAAGAATGTGTTTCGAGATGTCGCAATGATTTTCGAGATGTTGCAATATTTTTCGAAGAAGTTTCGAGGAATTTCAAGTGCACAAATATGTTTGGATGCAAGATTGGGGGACTAGACAAGTAGTAGAAGCAAAGCAAAGGCAAATCAAGGGAAATGAGAGCGAAAATAGTGTAATGCGAGGAATTTCAAGGAATTTTGAGGAAGTTTAGCATAAAACACCAAACTTCAGACTGAATAAGACTAAACTGAACTCTCAAATCACTGTGATCTGGGAGGAAGATGACAACTTTGTTTTTTTCTTTGTATCTAGTACATCTTTTTATATAAAATAACAAAAGTACCTAAAAAGGCTAGAGAACATGAGGCAAACATGTGGAAAACTCGAGGCCAAAGACAATATAAATATATCAGAACAATAAAGCGAGCCTAGAAGGGTGAATATAACACATGATGAAGAAATAATAAGCAAGAATAGCTAAAAGTGGACTGTCCTTGTTATAAATTGAATAAAAGTGCTTCGAGCGGATTGTATGCGTGCACATGGGGTCGAAATGTGTTTGATATACTCAATATAGTGTCCCATGTGTCCAGCATGCATCCAAAGATTGTTCAAATAGGAAATACTGTGTCCAACGATGTTTTTCGAGGTTCAATGTTTTTTGAAGATTTTCGAAGATTCTTCGGACTTCATTCATGGCCCGATATCGGTGCGATATTGTTCGACAATGGTAGGGGATACATCTGGCATGTGTGCAATGACAATTCGGATAGCGATATAGTGTCCGATGTCAATTTTTGATGTTCAATGATTTTCGAAGTTGGTTGAGGAAATATTGGACTTGTTCGAAGGCTGATAGTGCTGCAATATTGCTCAATACTGGTTTGGAACTCATCGACAATGTTCCAAGTGTATATCCTGAGCTGTACAAAGGTCGGGGGAATTGTATTATGGCGGCTGAAGGCATACAAAGAATTTTGAGGTGTCGCGAAGAATTTCGAAGTGTTGCAAAGGATTTCAAAGCATTCTCATGACTTTGTAGAGGTTCGTAGAGCTTTGGAGGGGTTTGTATGGGTTCTTAGAGCTTCTATGACAATTGTAGATGTGTTTTCCGAGCTTGAACGACAAGGTGGACCTATCATCCTCCCCCTGACTAAAATACTGACTGTGCTGGTCAGTCAATCGAACTGCAAAGGTAAATCAATGTGAAATCGAGTGTCAAAGCTGAAATAAAAGCCATTGAGGCTAATCAAAGACTGTCGAGCATAGTGAAGATGAGTTCAATAAATAGAATGAAGTCGAAATGAAAAAGATGAGTAAGGAAATAGGCAAATTTGATCAATGTCGACAATGCTACCCATGATCACAATAATCGGGTCGAGGAACTAGTCGAATATAGTTTGCACAAAAGATTGAGGGATCAAATACAAGGTCGATGAAACTGTGGTCAACAATGGATGTAATAAACATTTTGGGGATGATGACAAGGGTTGCAAGCTGAGGACTATGGATATATGATGGATAGGGAACTTCGAGCGCTATATTGGACTTTGAGGGCAAAGGTGAACATGAAACTGGTTGCAAAATATACGAGGGCGAATGCGATAGGAGTGGTGAATGCGAAATTGAGGTCAAAGTGGGTGATGACAAGGACAAATATGACAAGAATATCGGAGGTGAGATTGAGCTAGATTGCAGAGGCAAAAACAGTGTTGGAGGGCAAGTCAAAGTCGAAAATGGTAATTCGAAAATTTCACATTCTTTGGACGATGTCAAAACTGTCAAAGGTGATTAAACTGCAACTATCAGAGTGGACTGGGTTGAAACTATCGAAGGCAAAGATGATGAAACTCATGTGGACATGTGCGATGAAGCTGGAACTATGCGATGAAGACTGCAAGGTGCGACATGACAATTTCAAAGTGCAAAAATCTCTAAGCTCTTTTTTGAGAGCTAGTTCCCATTTGAGCGATGCAATGAGCTTCTACATTGTCATAAATGTGCATGCTGTGATGCATAACATCAAACATTTGGTTCGATGTGGTTGAAGGTGTGATATCAGTGATGAACGAGGTCGGGACAGAAATTTTGGATGCTATTCTGGTCGGATGTGAAGCTGCAACAACCGATGCAAAGTTTGATGCGAAATGTTTGAAAAGGTGTGACATATCTTTGGAGTTGATCGATGTGTTAGACTGCAATGAATTTGAGGTCGAGATCGATGGCTGGGGAATGGAATACGAGTTCAAGGATGCTATAACAAATTTCACAGTGTCATGGATGTCGTTCAGAGTGTATGGGTCATTGGGATAATGGTCTGGGAACTTAACTTCGAGACGATGCACAATTTGAGTCCATATATCCGTTTGAAACCCTCAAACAAAAGCTAAACTTTGTTTGGCTTCCAAAATTCTGTGTTTTGAGAGAAGGAAATTTGTAATGTTGTAGAATGACCTATAATAAACTCCTAGATCATTCGAGTCAAAGATACCAATGTGAAGCTGTTTGCAAACAAGAGTATCCATGTCCAAAATGCTGCATTTGTGTTCGTCTTCTGATCCAGGATAGAACTTGTGTACTGCGATGCAAAATGCATTAAACAAGGTTCTGGGCTGGTACTCTGGAAGCGGTTCCCAGAGTTCGCAAGAATTGATGTTGATGTATCTGCAAGTGTGCTTCTTCTTTAGGTCATGATCTGTAATACCACAAGTCGGAAAGAGAAATTCAAGCTCTTCGAAATATTTTCGGAGTTCTCTAGGCTGTTTCAGATCGAATGTTGGAGATGTCGAATGACCACGAGCTGGCATAAAGGACATTGACATGTTCGATGTAGATTTTGGGGGCTGCAAAGTCAAAATTCATGTGATATCGGGTTTCATATGTTTTGAAGTTGAAGATGGTAGCAAAATAGTAAACGCCAAGGGAGAAAGGGTGCAAAATGATATTATCGATGATTGAGATACTGTATCAAGACCTCCTGGTTGTTCAGGAGGGTCGGAGGTGCTAGGAGTTCAATGTAAAATCGAAATTGTCAAGCTTCCTTCAGCCAAAGGCTGAATAAATTGGTGGTGGAAAGCTGGGGAGGTCCAACGATGAATGGATTAGAAAGCCCTCATGGTGGGCTCCAAAATGATGATACTCAACCCGGAAACCCAAACAAAACCCACAAAAAGGCTTCAGATGGTATAACACAAGTCAGAGGAAGGATGCGAGGCCCTCTAGACATCACCTGTCAGATCAACCATCAAATAGCCATAAAAGGACTGCTTGTCAAAGCAGTTTGAACCTAAAAGAATGTGTTTCAAGATGTCGCAATGATTTTCAAGATGTTGCGATATTTTTTGAATAAGTTTCGAGGAATTTTGACTGCGCAAATATGTTCAGATGCAATGTGTGCAATGAATATAGTGTCCGATGTCGATTTTTGATGTTCAATGATTTTCAATGTTGGTTGAGGAAATATCAGACTTGTTCAAAGGCTGATAGCACTGCAAAATTTCTCGATACTGGTTTGGAACTCATCGACAATGTTCCTTGTGTATATCCTGAGCTGTACGAAGGTCAGGGGAATTGTATTATGGCAGCCAAAGGCATACAAAGAATTTTGAGGTGTCGCAAAGAATTTCAAAGTGTTGCGAAGGATTTGGAAGCATTCTCATGACTTTGTAGAGCTTTTTAGAGGTTCGGATGGGTTTATAGAGCTTTGGAGGGGTTCATATGGGTTCATAGAGCTTTGACAACGATCGTAGATGTGTTTTCCAAGCTTGAATGACAAGGTGGACCTATCAGCATCTGCCTGACATTTTGCTAATATCATGGAGGATTGATACTGTACATAATGTATCAAAGCCTTCTTCTCATGCTTCTGTTCATATATCTTCATTTTCATCAAATAATGCAACTATACCAATCCTGATGCTGAACTGTCTGGCCTACCTCTCAAGAAGCTTGACCCTTCAAATGGAAACCACCTAGTCCTATGTACTATTTGTCATGAATATGTAAATCATGGAAAGGATAGAATTGGCACCAATACCCTTAATAAACATGCAGGGACACAGAAATGCAAGTTGGGGCTTGCAGGTGCAAAACAACACCAATCTCGAGCTCACTCACTTTACCCATCAGAAGTCAAATTAGACTGAATACTCACAGATCCCAGCCACTTTCAACCCCAGCCTTTAGCCGAGCCCTTGCAATGCACAGGTGGGTTTCATTGGGATTTGGAATCACCATATGTGACCTACCCATTTGCCATCCACAATCCTGGATCATGTTTCATGCCAGGCTATGACCTCATCTTTGTTGAACACCTTAACTCAACCATTCATGTTTGCTCTCCTCACTGCACTGGAATGTCTCCCAGCAGGTCTGATCCGTGTCTCACATGTCAGAACAAGAGTGCACTTGTTGCAGCTGTCAAAGAATGCACTATGAAACCTGTGGTGAGGCTCAATCATAACACAATGAGCAACGACCAGCTTAGAGAGAAGCTGAAACTTATGGAGCAGAATTTAAAGGATATAACACTCAAGGTTCTTGTTCACACATGGCAAATGTGCCTTAGAGTGTTATCTGACTTTCTTCACGTAGCATCTTAAGGATTCCAAAGCACTCACTCCACTTCATGGCCACAAAGTAACCTGGGATGAACTTCTTGAGCTTGTCAGCACCCATGACATTCCAGCATTACATCGTATCTTCAAGAATTCAAAGTGCTGAAACTGGAGCATGGAGCAACTGCTTGAGAGGGTGAAGATGGCTCTTGTGGGTGAATACCATGCTTGAAACTACTCCAACAAAATGGATTTGCAAGGCTTGTGATCTGGGGGTCCAGTGTGGGCAAAGTGCCCACTGATGATACTCGACCAGGAAACCCAAACAAAACCCACAATAAGGGCTCAAATGGTATAACACTAGTTAGAGGAAGGTTGCAAGGTACTAAATATCACCACTGTAAACCAAGGGTATGAAAACAACTCTAGAGGGTGTGCGATGAAGTCTGATGAGGTTCGAAAGTATTCGAAGTGTTGTTCAAGAGAAATTCAATAACAATCAAAAGTGTATAAAGCACTGTGATAGCGTTTGAGGGAATTTTAGTGAAGTTTGCAAGTGTGTGAAGAGTGTAACAATGTTTGAAGAAGTTTGAAGAGGTGCAATGATGTTCAAAGAAGTTTGAAGGCCTTTATAGAAGATGAAGACGCTTTCAACAGTGACTGAAGATAGACTATAAAGATGTAGAAAGGTGTCGAGAGAAAATAGATGATATGCGATGGTTTTGAGAAGCTAGTATGAAGAGTTCCAGGAAATTGGGCATAAAACACTGAATTTCGAGACTAAGTTGAGACACTTGGACTCAAGAGAATGGCTCTTAAATCAGACAATTGGTGTGAGAGAACAATGTTTTTTTTTCCAAGTAGCTAGTACAAGGCTATATATGTTTGGGAGAAGTGATACTAAAAAGGGAAATAAAACATGAGGAATACATGAGGCAAGATATAAAACAATAGAGAATCTTTGCAAATCATAGAATAAATGAAAGAAGATAAGAAGGGAATAGTCTAGAGGCATGATTTATCACTGGTACCTGTCCCCATTGATCCAATATATCATCAAGATGTCAAAGCGCCACAATTGTGTCCTAAAATCCCATCGTTGTGTCTCCTCATGTCTGGTGGTGCTCAATATGCGATGCACTAACTCTTACAAGGTGTGCTGTGTGTATCCGAAGGGCAGTGCGATAGGTGTACAGCAGCCGAAGGTGTTCAAAGTGCTGCGACATCGTTCAAAGTTGTTTGAGATCGTTCAAAATTGTTTGAAGTCAATCAAAGTCGATCAAAGTCATTTTGGAGTGGTCTCGTGGGGTTCATAAGGGCTGGGAGCATGCGTGTTGATGTGTCGATGCCTCTGGAGATGTTCCCAGAGCTTAGAGCACACAGTGGACCTATCACCGTGGAAGTGACATCATATTACCATTGTGCCTGATGATGTAGTTAGTTAGTGCAGAGAAACTGGCCTTAACAAAAAAATTGACCCTGTATATTCTTTTTCAATTCCCAAGCACCCTTGCTCTAATAGTCTATTTATTCATTTGTGTTGTCTGCTGGCACAAATCCTTATGTATCAACAACAGACTGGATTCAGAATTACAAAGAGGATCCATGCCTCTTGTGTGAAGAATGCAGTCAGTGCCTGCAGTGCTCCTCAAGCACTCCTACTCATTTTCAAGAATTCCAGTCTAATTGTATTTGAGTTTGAAGGCAAGAGTATATGTATATATCCAGAGGTGACAATTACCTGTAGAAATAATCAATCTTCTACTATGAAACTACAGGGTGTTATATACTATGGAGAATTGCATTACACTTCATGCATCATGATTAATGAACAGATATGGTTTCATGATGGCATTCAACTGGTACCAACATGGAATATGATGGACAATTACTACCCACTACAGATCTACTATGTTGCAAAGGAAAACAGGCAAACATTGCAATTTATGCCTAAGCAGCCTAACAGTATACAGTATGAGTCATGAACCTCTCATCCTTTACAAACTTCAAAATTGCTGTCTTGCTTCATTTTATACCACAAGGTCCACAACTGTATATATTATCTTCCATATGGCCTTGCATCTAAAGAAAATAATTGCAGACTAAAGAAAAAAAAGTTCATGAAATGAGGACTCGTTCATGCCAGGTGTAGCTGTTTACATATACTTGACCTTCAATGAGTAAACGTAAACTAAACAGTTGGAGCCTTAGACTCAGCCTTTAAATTGTCAAATCAGGAAATCAGATACACACACCTATTGGCAAATAACCATAGCAGTGCAAGCCAATTCACCGGCATCCAAGATCATATCAGAGTCACATAGCTGATTTCCCACATTCCATACATAGCAGAGGACAACCATAACACCATTGTGGTTCAGTCCTCCAATTTCACACCCATCGTTGCCGGCATTGTCGTTGATATTGTCCATGGGGTGGATGCAGTTGAAATTGTACCTGCCCAGGTTCGGGTTGCCGCTGACATCCCATGCCTGCCAAGGACCATTGCAGATATCACTGAGGGTGGTGCTGGAGCTGGACATGGAGATGTAGGCAACTTCACGAGGGTTTCCAACAAAGAGGTCAGTATACTGAGGAGGGCATTGGAAAGAGAGAAATCAAAATTAGGCAAGGGTCGGTTGAACGAGAGATAAAGCGAACCTGGCGAATGTTCCAGCCAGTGTTACCAGAGGACTGGTGCCCAACAACCCAAGCCGTAGCATGAATGGCAGTGGTGTACAAAGCAAATGTGCCAATGAGAGATGTGTTTGAAAGTCGATTGGGTAGAGTAGTGCAGTGAGTAGGATCGATGATGATCCTACAGGTAGTGGCCTTCCAGCTGAGCTTTTATACCTAGGATGATGGGCAGAAAGTACCAATCCAGAATATGGGCAATCAAGTTGAATTCAAAACATCAAGTCATGACCTCCAGAGAACGTGATGCATTGATGTGTCATGTACTATGTCTGAGTTATGCTGCATGATGCATGATCTTGACCATAACCATTTGGTAACATGATCATGATACCAGACGCACCTCATACATTAGCATCCTTCAGTACTTGCTTGATCGACTTCAAGGTGTTCCTGAATAGATCCATATTAAGCTTTGCACACAGGGCAGACAGGATGTGAGCCCAAGCACATAGGTAAGCTACACTGTACCGAATAATATGGTCTATCAAACACATACAGTGTACCGAATGATACGGGTTCGGTGGATGCTGTCGAATGCTCTCATAGTATGTATAACATGTACTAGTATCAAATGAATACACTTTTACAATTCTTGCTTGTGATACACTATGAAGAATGTTAATAATATATAGATCAGAGATAGCGTACATGGTACTTGGCAATGGCATTGGCATTGGCATTGGCATTGGCATTGGCATTGGCATTGGCATTGGCATTGGCATTGGCATTGGCATTGGCATTGGCATTGGCATTGGCATAGAGGTATGGCATCAGCATCAGGCACCACTTTGCCATAACAGTATGACCTAGCTGCATGTACTATAGTGAATTACAATGCTTGGTATAGATGTGCATAGGAGACTGTATGGCCTGGCAATGATGCAATAATTCATTCTATGTAGTGCAGACCTACCAAATGGGTATTTTACAATTCTTGCTTGTACCTATGAGATAGCGTTGGACATGGTATTTGGCATTGGCATTGGCATTGGCATAGATGTGCGGTAAGAATCTAATACCGTTGATGAAATAGTCACAGCCATCGGCATCGGCATCAGCAGACACGTTGGCACAGAAATCAACATCGACATCAACATTGGCAGCAGCAGACAGACACTTTGGGGTGGAAATCTATATATCAAGAGCATCAGCAATGGGCATTAGCAAACCAGATGCACAATGGGCGCAGGCAGCATGAATGAATGAAAAAAATCAACAAAACAGCAGTGTTCATCCTAGCTAAAATAACAATTTTGGTACTAGCTAATTGTGAGAACCGGCAGGATCAGCCATGTTGTTGTC
Organism: Tricholoma matsutake; assembly: GCA_026075535.2. NCBI lineage: Eukaryota > Fungi > Basidiomycota > Agaricomycetes > Agaricales > Tricholomataceae > Tricholoma > Tricholoma matsutake. The sequence goes on from AP026544.2 coordinate 302,983, forward strand.
ATGGGACAATGATCTCATTTGAATGTCTGAAAACCTGCATTTGAATGATTTCAGATTATATTCCATCCTTTCCTTCAAGGTTGCATATGTCTTCAATGTGACATCTTGCTGTTCCAGCTTCTCAACCTCAGCCATGTAGAGACGATGACTGGCATCCTTGTATGAGGTGCCAAGGTTGTTTTGCAGGGCTTTCACTTTGGCATGGCAGCTCAACAGCTCCCTGTCTGTCAATTTCTGCAACAGGATGAACTAACAGTCATACAAATGAGGACAAGGCACTTACTGGATCAGCAGGTAGCATTAGCTGGTTGTGGGCCAATGCATAGTAGTACAGTTTATCAGTCATGTTTCCAGACTGCAAAGTCATCAGTGAGAGGATAGACGAGGCAAACATGACATGGCATCAGCCAAGAAATGGCATTGGCCAAGACACAGCATTGGCCAAGACACAGCATTGGCCAAGACATGGGATCAGCTAAGACACGGCATCGGCCAACAGGATGACATTGGCCCAAGGATGGCATCAGGCCAAGATGGCTATGCCAGCAGCAATGAGACTGAAAAGAAGGAAATCTTACCTCCCATGTGCCATATGTACATTGAATTCAACCTTCTTGCAATAGGCCTCCATTGCCTGGTGGGTAGCTGGAATCATAAAATGGGGCACTAGATAGTGCTGCCCATTGTCACCTCAGATAATGACATATTCATCAGGAATATAAGTGTCAGTTTGCTGATTGCTCATGGTATAGATAACACAGATGATAACAAGTGATACTGTTTAATCAGGACATTATTTGTTTGTATATATTGTATATTGATCAGCAACACATGATTGTTGATTTTCAGTGTTTCACTCTTTTTCATCTCAACATCGACCCCGCTGCCACAGCCAACTCATCAACCATGAACGTTACACACCAACAAATGCTTGGCCAGATCGGCGAGATCGAGCAATCCATCCACAATGGCCTTTGGGACCAAAGTATCAAGGCCGTGATGAAGGAAAGAAAATCGGCCCTTGTGAGTGGATTGGCATGCTATGAGATCAACGATGCACTTACCAATTGTAGAAAATGTTATTTGCCTGGCAAAGAGAGGTTCTCACAGAGGATGTGCAGGCCATCTTCTGGGCCGATGCCTTTTTGTGGGGATTTGTGGTAGCATGGTCAAAGTCAGACAGGACAGGGGACCAGAAGTTTATTGAAGGTCAACTGAGGGCAATGAAGACCTTCAATGAGAAAAAGGGCATAACAGGTCTTGTGTCCACATCAGCTGGACCAACGGCAGCAGCAACAGCAGTTGGAATGGCAAGGGCAGGTGGAATGGCCACAGCAGTGGGAATGGCCATGGCAGCAGGAAAGGGAATGGCAGAGGGAAAGGGAATGGCAGTGGGAAAGGGAATGGCAGCAGGAATGGGAACAGCAGCGGGAATGGGAATGGCAGCAGGAATGGGAATGGCAGCAGGAATGGCACTGGCACTGGCACCAGCCAAGAAAGTGGGGATGGCAGTGGCAAAGACAGGGGTGGCAGTGGCAGAGAAAGGAAGAGCGGCAGTGGCAATGGCAGCAGCAACGCTGACACCAACAAGGATAGAAGCGGCACCAGCACTGGCCAAGATGCAGGCCCAACCAGAAGCATCAGGATCCAGACTTCCAGCCCCAGCCCAGCGACCAATGCTGCCAGAAATCACAGTGAGACCCAAGCCATGAGAGGTGCAGAGTAGCAGGGGATCGGAGGAGGATTTTGATGAGGAGATGGAGAGTGATGCCAGTGCCAATCCCAGGATGGAGTGGAAGCAGCACAATGCAGCAAGGGCAGCACGAGGAGCACCCCAGCGAGGGAGTTTGCAAACAACGCCATGTGCACAATGTGTCAGGCTTAGGCATGAGTGTTGGGAGCAGGTGAATGGGAAAATGGCCTGCTACTTCTGTGGGAAAGGGAAAATTTGGTGTGATCCAGAGGACGTGGATCGAGTGCCGAGAACCAAGAAAGCAAAAGGATCAGCAAGAAGAAAAGCAAAGAAGGTGTAATTTTCCAGTGAAGACAGTGGAGAGGAATCGTCTAGGCAGTTCACTGCAAGCCAAAAAGGAAAATCCAAGGGTTAGTTCTTCCATATCATGACACATAAAACCACTAACACGTATACCCATAGCTGTGGAAGAGGATATCGACATGGCCGATCCTGAGCCCGAGCCGACTGCCCTCCCTGCCCTGACTCCCTACCCCTCTGCCGGTGACTACGCCAGCTTCACTGGACGTCTATACCAACTGGAGGAAGACATGTACAAGCATGCACAGTGGAATGAAGAGTCATTCATAGAGTCCCAACTGCACATACAAGAACTCTGGGAGATGGTCAACTTGCTTCAAAACAGGTTGAATGACATTGAAGGATACTTTGGGTTGCAGGAGGGTGCACAGCCCATTACATTGTACAATGGTTACATGTCTGGGCAGGTGGTTTGCCTTGAGAGGACTCCAAGCAGGAGGGCAGAGGCAGATTGGGAAGAAATGACAGATGCCAAGGAAGGCGATGCCGCTCCTGCTCCTGCTCCTGCTCCTGCTCCTGCTCCTGCTCCTGCTCCTGCTCCTGCTCCTGCTCCTGCTCCTGCTCCTGCTCCTGCTCCTGCTCCTGCTCCTGCTCCTGCTCCTGCTCCCACTCCTGCTCCCACTCCCCCTGCCACTCCTGCTGCTGCCCCAACTCCTGCTCCCACTCCCATTGCTGCTCCCGTTGCCACTGCCAGCGACAAAGCTGAACAGATGGCAGAACTGGTTGTCGAGGGTAATAATGAGCCTGAGCATGGTGAGGAGGGACTGGCTGTGCTGGAAGAGATGGCGGGGGAAGCATCCTTGGCTGGTGCCCCCCCCCCCCCCATCCAAATTATTCTGGCCACACCACAGGATTCCCAAGAAATGGTACAGCCCACAACATCAATGGCCCCACCACTCCCTCTCCTCTTCCCCCCAATGTTGCTCACCAAGCCCAAGCCTGCCCCTCCGGCATCGGCACTTACCCCACCGGCATCAGCAGTCGATGTAATCACCTCACCCTGTCCCTCCCCTCCCCCTGCACAGCTGCACTGATCCCCACGTGGGCTGACCCCTGGTCCATCTGGACTATGTTCCAGAAGTACCACCCCTCAGCCAAACCCAAGGAAGAGAGTAGGAAAATCTGAGGACAGAGGGGAGATGAAGTGAGGCAGAAAAGAATAGATGTGATTCGGCATGTAAATAAAAGTTGGACTATCTTTTTTTTCACATTACATAGTGTTTTATTTGTAAATCTATGCAGCAAATTTCACTTTTTTAATTCTCTGTCTCCTCCCAACAGCCTGGGTTGAAATGGCTTCCTGCTGTGCAAGGTCATCGGCTGTCCTTCGGATAGGTCATGCTCGTGCGGAGGATAGATTTGCTGCCGATCCTGATGTTTGCATTGCCAATTGTACTTTTGCCATTGCCAATGTTGGTGTTGCCATTGCCAATCCTAGTGGTGCCTTTGCCAATCCTAGTGGTGCTGTTGCCGATATTTGTGCTGCCATTGCCAATTGTACTGTTGCCATTGCTGATATTGGTGTTGCCGTTGCCAATCCTAGTGGTGCTGTTGCTGATATTGGTGTTGCTGTTCCCAATCTTATAGTTGCCATTGCTGATATTGGTGCTGCTGTTGCTGATTGTACTGTTGCCATTGCTGATATTGGTGTTGCCATTGCTGATCCTAGTGGTGCCATTGCCGATATTGGTGTTGCCGTTCCCGATATTGGTGTTGCCATTGCCGATATTGGTGTTGCCTTTGCCGCTGCCACTGTTGCCGTTCCCAATCCCACTAACGCTGCTAAAGCCCTTGCCCTTGCAATAGGATGCTCTGTCTGATTTTCCCCTAAAAGTGGTCGAGGCTTAGGGTGTTGTGAGCTCTCTTGAGGTATATCCAACAGAAATGGATCAATTTGGCATGGGGGATCATTTACAATGGCATTTCCAGCTGATCCAGGTGTGATGTATCTCATGTAAATGTGTCGAGGAATGAGATATTCTGGTTCACCGTCACTAGGACCATTAATTGGCTGTGGTTGAGTGACACCAACCATGCAGAGGCTGTCCATTGTCATTTGATCCACTTGGACATATTGTGATTCAGTTGTATCAGAATTTTGGGTCTGTCCTGCTGTTGATATTCGGTGAGCTTCCTTGCCTTTGACAACTTTTCTGCCTCTTGATGCAGCAGGCAGTTCAGCAGTGGCAATGGCCTCCAGTTCAGTGCTGGGTTGATCGGCATCAGCATCATCATTTCTTTGGCCCCTGCAGTTTGCAGACAGCAGTTTGGCATTGGCATTGGCATTGGCAATGGCCCCAAGCTCGGTTCCACTCTGAGGATCGGGATCATCATTTCTTTGTGGAAATGTGTCAGGAGGGTGAAGGGTTATTCAAATCATTCGGATAGTGTGCAGGAGCCACACTCCCATCCATGGCTTTGATCACTTTGAACCGGAACACTCTTTCAGGGCCCTGCACTATTTGTTGCTGCAGAACATGGTCAAAGAAGTCTTCCATGATACTCTTGTGCATGTTCCATGGGTCTCTGATTCTGAACCTAGCTGGGAGATATTCTGGACTGACAAATGATGATGTCCAATCTGCAATTGCTTTGAATGGGGTATGGCGACTATGACCATTGTTTCCTAGTTCTGCAGGAGATGAGTAACAGTTTGTGGAATAGGAAGTCAACATACTGTAATGCTGGCCAACATACAACATAAACCATTCTTCCAGCTCTTTTTTCTTGAATTGTGATCCTTTCCATGATGTGGGAAGGATCGGGAAGCCATCGTTAGTCATTGTTAATTGGGTTAGTATTGCATTATGTTGCATTGCTGACCTTGAAGCAAGGTGTGATAGGCGTAAAAACTTGATATAACTCATAAAGTTTTGCTTCAGTTCAGTTACTTGATCATGATACGTGTCCAGAAATAATCATGCAGGGGTGGCTATCAGAGAGGCAACATTTTCATGACTGGAGTCGGCATTGGCATTGGCATTGCATTGGCATTGCATTGGCATTGCATTGGCATTGCATTGGCATTGCATTGGCATTGCATTGGCATTGCATTGGCATTGCATTGGCATTGCATTGGCATTGCATTGGCATTGCATTGGCATTGCATTGGCATTGCATTGGCATTGCATTGGCAGTAAATGATTTGGGGACTCACGCGTCAACAACCATCAAACCATTAGGTGCAGTATAGGCTGTAAATGTCACAGACAACACCCCCATTTCCAGCCACTGTTGTCGTGCATTCTCCACCACACATTTAAGGAGGTATTTGTCTGCTAGACTGTGAAATGTTCATTATGTCCAGCAATGGCAACGGCAATGGCATCGGCTTCAACTTACACTCGCTTTGTCTGCTCAGGATATCCTTCCTGCATCATTTTCTCCTGTTTGACTTCAAGGATGGCTTTCTCCTCTGCATTCATGGTGTCAAAAACATGCTTGATAGCTGGCAGTCACACTTGGAACCATCCTGGTGTACTTGTGGTCGTGTCCTCAACACCTAACAGGTTTGCGATCTGTTGGAAAACTTGGTCCTGGTACAAGCTCCAAATGACTTCCAACTGCTTTACTTTGAAGTGGTTTGATTTCTGTGAGAGGCCTTTGGTCATTCGCCAGTTGTTGGAAAGCCAGGTTGTTAGTTCCTGGTGATGTGATCAATAATACAACCTTCACATGCTTGTGAGTTTACCTTGGCACAAATGCGACTCTCCTCCTCATCCACAGGGGCCCTGTCAATTGACGCCCAGTAGTTGAATATTGCTGGGAGGATGTCACACTTGAGAATTTGCAATCGGCCAGCTTTCAATTCCTGTGATCGGAATGCAACTTTATAAGGCTCAATGATCTTCCGCTCTTCAACTATATATCTGCTTCCCTTCCAGTACTGTCTCAACCTTGGGTTCTCTGATGGCTCAGGTGGCATTGGGGGGGACTGATGTGAAGGAAAGAATCATTCTTGTCATTGACATAAAACATATCATCGACATGAGGATCACACAAGGATCACACAAGGATCACATAAGGTCGATAGTACAATACCCTCATCAATAATTGGGTGTCATTGTGACTCAGCCCAAATCATCATGAGCCTAACAAGAGTTCCTTACAAGTGAAAGAGAAGATCAAAGAAGAATGCCCCCCTGCATGAGGACAATGACAATGCAGTCAATACTGTTACACATGTAGAAGTTGAGGTCAACACGAAACATGGACCAAAAACAAAGTGCATCAAGGTCCCCCTGACTGCAGTGGAAGAACCAGGTCAATCAAATTCTGTTATACAGGATAATTCCAATGTTGCTCCAGAATGGGACATGCAAGAACCTCAGGTGGCCGCTGAGCCGACTTGGCCACACATTGGCATGGTTAGTTTCTGACACTGATTGCTTATGGAGCAAGGCTCATAGACAAATAATAGAGACAGCAAGACTATGTACTGGAGTTTGTGGGATGAGTAGATGAATTGCTGCAAGCATCCCTCACTTGGCAGGCATGGTCGGTTTGCAACCACTGTCCATTCAATAAATGGGCAATTTGGCGATGTGTTGATTGTTCACTGGGAAGCATGCTTTGCTGCACATGCATGTGTGTAACCCACAGCCAAAATCCCTTCCATCGCATTGAATGCTGGACCAGCATGCACTTCCACCAGGCTGAGCTATGGGAGGTCGGCACATACATTTTAGTCCAGCACCAGATGGATCAGCCAATTTGCAACACTCTGAACTTCCAATTGAAATATCTGGAGACATTTGAAGATGTGAAGGATAAAGCAGAGCAAGAGTCAGCCAATTGGCAGGCAAACAATCAGCAATGGCACCGGCACTGGCCCTCTTCACCTGACTCAACCTCGAACACCTATAATGAGTCTCAGGCCGACGACTGGGCCAAAGATGAAACTGGGGCCGACTCAGCATTTTTTAATCACCTTGATGCCCTTTGGTGTCAAGGGAAGGGGAATATTGATGTTGAGAACAATTTCCAAGACTTCTTTGATGGCAACGACAAATCTGAAGTTGAGCATGCTGATGACAACCTCCATGGGTTTCAACCATATTTGCCTAATCCTAATCAAACTGCCAATGCCGTCCCAGCTGCCAATGCCATCCCAGCTTCCAATGCCATACATCCCAACTGCCGATGCTGTCCCAACTGCTGATGCCCTGAACAACAGTGATATTTGTGTGGTCCATACAAATGGAATACATCACTTAGTGATGGTTACCTGCCAGTGTCAGGGGGAACACCAAATTCCCTTGGACATGGTAACCAGTAACTTACTACCCACAAGCTTCACCAACATATGGACTCTGTTCACCGTGCAGGTCCTAGAGCATTTTCAGCTCTGTAATCTGGAATTAAAGGCATCGGCCTATCAGTTTTACCAGCTGATTCGGCATGTAACATTGCTGATGAGGCCTGCCAAAGTGGTCAATCTCTACCATGAGCTTGCGCATGTCCCACTTATGGTGTTGGATGAAAAGATTGAAGTGGGCAGGGTATGGACACAATCAAAGAGATCCTTTGAATCCTGAACCAGGATCACTTGCCAATTTCTGTCCAGCCTGTCCTCAAGTAGGCATTAATATACTGGAAAATTGGAAGGACGATGCGAACCGGTGGGTGTCAAAATACCTTGGTGCAGTGGCATCTAAAATGATACTATGGATTTCAGATTTGTTTTTAAATGCATATTTGTGGCCGATGGGAATTTCAAAGCTGATCATGTTCGGCAGGAAAACTCCGATACTGATATATGGCTATGGGATGGACATGGGATGGCCCCAAATCGGGCTGAATATGAGCTGTTTCTCCAAGCTGCCATAGAACAATTAACAGTAGGTACCTTCCCTTGGTGGTGGCCAATGCCATTCCTGATGCCTGGTCTGATTTGTATTTGGGTTTCCAGAAGGCTCCTTGCAAAAATAAATCCCTAGCTGTTGTGAATGCTTTTCTGGTGTTGAAGGCATGTGACAGGACTGGAGTAGCAGCCATTGCATGTGCACGGCATGGATATTATGTGCCCAATGCATTGGTAGACCTGTTTCGTGGAGAACAGCAAAAGAATGTTGACTTTGCTTTCCTTCAAGCGCTGAAGACCACCAGAGTTGACCCTCAACAGGGAGTCATGCTCATTTATGACATTGTCTGCCAGTACATTATCCACCTTTGGGAACATATTGGTGCCCATCTTCCAGCCAGCTTGACCATTGACCAGGCCATTGGGCTTTTGCATGTTCATGGCCACAAGGATGAATCCTTTTTGTGCTATGCTCCATCTTTCATTCCAGGGTCTGGCATTGTAGCAGGAGAAATACTTGAGTCTCTGTGGGCATCACTGAATTCCATTTCTCTGATGGTCAGAACAGCAACCTTGCCACATTGGGCAGAAATGCTTGATGATCATGCTACAGATTCAAATCACAAGAAAATGCTTGGCATGACAGTCACACTCTGCTCAAAATCTTGGGAAGCCCTTGAGAACTCTACACAACTCAGCCAATACCATGGTGAACTAACGGCAGCATTCGACCAACTGGCAATTGAATGATGGGAGGATGAAGTGAGGGCAGCAGAATCCTGGAGGCTCACAGATATCAGGGTAATAGATATGTATGCCACTCACATAATGGCAGAGGCAGTGGGGACAGGATTGGCAGCAGGGACAGGATTGGCAGCAGGGACAGGATTGGCAGTGGGGATGGGATTGGCAGCGGGGATGGGATTGGCCTTAACTTTGGCATCGGCACTGGTTCAATCCATGGTTGAGGAGTGGATTGATTTTGCTATTCTTTTTGAACAAATGCAGTGAGTTGTACTGCCTACCACCAATCACAACCCATCATTGATCATCACCAGCATTGAATTATGAGACAAAGTCCATTGACTTGGTAAATCACCTCACATTTCTGACATGCAAGCTGTTGAACAGGAGAGAGAAGCTCTCACATCTCACATGGTAATCTTAATGCAGTTACAAAATGCTGCCAACATTGCTGATCATGACATTGCTCCCTCATGGATCACCCATGATAATGAAGGGGAATTTGATACCCCCAGTGACCTGGATGATGACAGTGCTGTGGCATCAGGCCTGTCAGATCTCCCAGCCCACACACATGCTATTCCAGTTGAGGAGCAACAAGCATACCTCCCCTCTAATGGCAATCTTGCAGATGTAGAGATTAACCTCTGCAAGATCCAGGCAAACCAACTGCTGCACCAGCTGTGGGAGCTCATTGCTGACAAATCATTTCAATATTCACACATCATTTGAGCAGCACCATGAAAGGGAGTTTGCAACCGACCCGGTCACGAGCTGTTGTCCCCAAGTTGGTTAACAAAATTAGCTTGCATGCCCAAATGTATAACCATTGCCATAGCCAAATGCTGGCACTGGATTGTGATGATGACACATTGAGTATGTTTCAGCAGTTATCAAAGGATGACCTCAATGCCAGCACAGCTATTTCGAATCCAAATGTACCTGGTTCCACCTCTGTTTGTCTGTCCTGGATTTGGCATAATTCCCACATTCGTACTGGTCTCATGGCCAATGCTGATGCCGTTCCCATTCCCAATGCCATTGCCGATGCTGGCCAATTCTGGGAATGTAAATATATTTTGTAGCCATCCGTATTCATTGTACTAACAATTTTCATAGTCAGGTGAGTACATTAACTTTGTTCATGGGCTCAGAGAAATCGATGGAGGGAGGAATTTCTACTGGTCACATATGAAATGCAGTGGACTGTGCGGTATTTCATCTATCACAGCCAACAGTGGCAGTCAGCCTCACAGTCCAAGAATACCCTTCCTGGTCTGCTAGCCTATGCTAATCGCCAGCACACTTCATGGTATGAATTAGCATTGAAGGCTGACAATGCATTTAGATCACCAAATGCCGATTATATCTGACTGAAAAGGGCCACATGTATTATGTAAACATGATGTAAACACAATTATCTTGATCACCAACCACGACCATGTTGAACAAAAGTCTCTCAATCTTCAACCCTTTGCCTTTGCAATCGGGCCCGAAAGCGCCACTCCAAATGCGGACACAATAGATCATTTGGTATGCGGAGTCCCGATTTTATCAAGTTTTGTGGGAGTTAGACCAGGCAAACTTTGTAAAACAACGTTGGATGCAAAAAATTCTCTGTGCCGAGCTTGTATGTTGAGATCTTTCCTAAAGGAAGTAAGTATACCATCACTGACAAGTATGACAGATGTATGTCATGTCTTGGATCGGCATTGGCACCTCCATCAGCCTTATGATGGATGTGCTGATCCTTCTTCGGTCCTTGGCCAACAGTCTCGCCGATGTGAATTTGGACCACCTACCCCTTGGATTCCATCCATCTCTCTTGGCCTTGTTGGATGATGGTGTTGCCAGCAATGGTCCTAGCCGTCGGGTGGATTCATATGTATGTGATTGGTGGAGCCACAATAGTGAACCGGCACTGGGGCAAATTTTTGCCAGTGACACCCTGGATAAGTGCCTCGATAGCTATTGGCAGTATATTCCTGCCCCTGTGATCACCAGCTCACCACTCACCGATAGCCAGCCAGCAGACAATGCTGCCGATGGCCGAGCCGACTGCCGATCTTGCATTGACCTGCAGGCTCTCATTGGGGATTTGTTCAATGAAGCATGCAGGATGCAGGACTTCATAGATGGCTGCAAATCATCAGCAGAGGCTGCGATGAATGCAAATGTCAGGCAATCAGCAGGGTTCCAATGGCTTCATGAGCTAGCCCTGCTCAAGGAGCTTCAGTCCGAGCCATGTAAGTTAACAACGGCAGCAGCAGTGGCATCAAAAAAAAAACCATGGACATGCTGGGAGATGGTTGGCCATAAGAAGACAATCGGAACTGGTATCTGCACATGCACAGGCTGAACTTGAGCACCTGAATTCAGGCCCTTCCCCCAACCTCCTACAAGTGGACCTGGGGCATTGATATTGCAGAGAATGAGGTTTTAGCAATCAATCAGGCAACCAAGGGCAAGGGAAAGGCACAGCATTCTGGGTATGCAGGGTCTCTACCTGATGGCGCGCAGCAAAAGAAGGAGTGGTCAGATGCACCAAGTCTCCCAACAGTTGTCTCTGCCTACAGTCAACCACCCATGGTTACTGGTCATGATGCTGGCCTATATTTTTCAGACACTGAATCCGATGTGTCCAATGCTGGGACTGCTCCCATTGTTCCTGTCCCTGCTCCTGTTGCTTCAGTCCCCATTGCCAATGCCAATTTCTCTGCTGCCAATCTCTCTGCTGCCAATCTCTCTGCTGCCAATGCCGATTCCAATTCCATCCCCATTCCCACTACCGATTCCGTCCCTGCTGCCACTGCCAATGCCGAGGCACTCATGGTTTGGCAAGGTGAAGATGGTGTAGCAAATGATGCTGATCAGCATACCACCCTTCAGGCAGCCATGGCATATGGTTCTGATTAATCATCTGCCCCTACAGGTTCCCCAACCAGCATTGATGCTGCTGACTTCTACCTTGATGATTCTACCTCTTCATCTCCACCCTCAAATCCCCTATCAGCTTTTGCCACCGCATCTGATGCAGCGGATGTTTTTCTCTCATCATCAGAGACAGATTCTACAGGACCTCGGGGTGAATCCAATGCCAATGCTGATGATGCCAGTGCTGATTCTGACAATTTTAGTGATGAGTCCCCCAGCACCTCCCAGATAGAGCACCCAACTCCTTCTCGCATCATGCTGCCCATCTATACCTCATGCAGACTTTGATTATGTTGATGACACTTGGTTGCATGGCTCTGATGATATGGACACTACGGATGATGGATGATGCTCATTTATTTCATTTACATATTCTATACATGAACATGTAGTAATAATTGTTGAAACACCGAACGTTTTCTGCCCAATCCCTAATCCCAGTGCCAGTGCCATGCTCAATTCTGATGCCAATCATTGATTTCATGAAGGTCTGTATTATGCGTCTGCTGCTGCTGATGTTGGTAAATTTTTAATTTCTGCCAGTGCCAGTGCCGACCCATTTCATAGGTCTGCATACAACAAATGAATGATTGCTAATTGAGGCATTTATCATACATGTCACTATATAACCTTCAGCATCAGGAAATTTCCATAGGCAGCATTGGCAGCATTGACCAACACCAATCGGGTGGGCAAGCTGATCCCATTTGGTAGGTCTGCACTACATAGAAAATCAGTATCATTGCCTATAGCTAGGCCATACAGCTTCCTATGCACATCTATCCATTAGCCTGCTGCCGATGCCATATATCTATGCCATTGCCATTGCTGTTGCCATTGCTGTTGCCGAGTACCATGTCCAATGCTATCTCTGATCTGTATATTAACATTCTTCATAGTGTATCACAAGCAAGAATTGTAAAAGTGTATTCATGATACTAGTACATGTTATACATACTATGAGAGCATTCGACGGTGTCCACCAAACCCATATCATTTGGTACACTGTATGCATTCGATAGACCGTATTATTCAGTACATTGTAGCTTACCTATCTGGCCTACTGAGCTATCTGTTCAACAGATGCAGCATTTCCAAAGTGCCCAAAGTGGAAAAGGGCAATCACTAATTGCTTGTCCACTGGCATCTGCTCTTGGGGGCCATCACTGATGAAGACCTCATGTGATTCGATCTTCTTCAGAAGTTTGTCAAAAGTTGCAGGATGAACACAAAGGTTCTGATGGAATCATTTTGGATCATCTTGCTTGTACAGAACAAGGACGAGATATAGCTGAGATAGTTTATGGACTTGGTTGGGGTACAGAACATGGGTGTTGGTTAGGTAATTGATCTGTTCTCGGACTGCAGCTAGGCGTCAAATGTATGTAACATCTGCCTCTTCCTCAGAAGACATATCATCATCCTGAGACTGAAAGACTCTCACAGCTGGAGGTATGGCATGATGGTTATCAACAGAAGACACTGATGATATTGAAGAAAATGATGAGAATGATGATAGAGAGGAGACATCGCCAAGATCACCACTGGGATCACCAAGGTTGCCAAGCTGCCTGTCAGAGTCAGAGTCACTCAGCTCCCTGGATTGGGTCATCCTCCGGTGGAACTCCTGTAGTTTATGGGCATACTTGAATGCTCCACGTAGCAAGCACTGTCGGATAGGGAGTGCTGGCATGCGGGTTGTGCTCTTGATGTGGGAACTTGTAGTAATAATTTATATTATTTATAAATTTTCTGAGTGAAAAAGCAGAAGTGCCATATTTTCAAATACAACCTTGGAGGGGTTTCATGCAAGACCTGCTTTTTAGCCATTTTTTGGCATGTTTTTTTTATAAAACTTGAATTCAAAAGGTGCATCAAAATCTGTTGAAAATGACTAAAAAACTGCAACGTGAAACACCCTAATGAACTGAAAAGTTGAACCTTCCCTTGCTTTTTCACAAAAATGGTCATTTTCACATTGATTTTCACTTTTTCCATTTTTGCCATTATTTCACAAACTCCACTCCAAGGCCTCCTTTGCAGTGACCACCACTGACGATGATGCCTCCCTCCCTCCTCTACCACCACCACAACTCTGTCACCACCTGCTGTCACCACTCCCACACCCACTACCATGTCTGCAAGAGCCATGAGTGGCTGCAAATTTTGGATGCCCAAACAATGGCAACCCGTTGTTTGGGCTCTAGGGTATGTTTTTTGTTCATTTTTTCTTATAAGCTAACTAACCATACTTTTCATTTTTGGGATCTATACTATGGGTAATGACAGGTGCCAACGTGGCACAACCCATGCCCACATGTACCCACACTAACCCCTCCCTGTCCAAATGGGATGTGAGGGTCTTGATTTGGCTTAGGAGATCAGGGAGGGGCACCAGGAGACCCGTGGAGGGGGACACCCATCAGGTAAGCAACAGCCAATTGCCACGTCACTTGCACACGATGTCCCACCCCTGATGCAAAACATTGACCCAGCACCCATTCATGTGGAAAGTGAGTTCTAATAAATCTACAGTGCCCAGCCTTATGAGCAACTGCTCAGACCTGGGGCAACAATGATGAAGTTGCATTCTTCATTGTGGCACTAACATTGTTCTTTGAATGTTTATAGGTTTTCACATTGTCTACATGCATCGTTGATGTCTCATGCCAATGTCTTGCCCATGTTTTGACAGACTGTAGATGTGTTGAGGGAGCAGACACATCGAATCCACAGGAAGGTTTTCAAAGGTGTTGGATGTTGGATAGCAGGTGCATCTGCTGCTTGGTTTGTGATGGTGTGCTGTGATTTTCACAGACTTTATTTTTGATGAATGACTTTCGTTGTTCTCCAGGTCCTCTTGGCCCATCGTTGACGCCAATGCATCTCCGTTTTCATCCGGCACACTGTGTACTGGTTTAACCAGACACAGCCTCCATTCTCCTCCTTCAATAACCTTGATGTCCTGTTGGTTTGTCATGGTTGGCTGCTTGCCTCTTCTGCCTCGACTCATGACAGAGACTTTTTGACTCAATGTGTATCACCTGGGTACACATCTATTCTGTTTCCTTGACAGCTGATGGACCATATTCGATGTCCATCCCTTTCTACTCTGCCTCTCTGGGTTGATTGGCCTGGGTCGAGGCATATAGCTACCCAGGACATACATATTTGGCCCATTTCTGCTTCCAGCTTGATGGCTGATGGATGTCGTTCGATGTCCGTCTCCTTTTTAGCAATCTTCTCCCCCTCTGCCTTGACTTCCCATCCAGGTCTTTGACTTTTCGACACCTTGATACACATCTCTCTCTTTTCATATCAAACCACAGATCTTGTTGGTTTCCACTAGTTTCACGGTGTGATCATACATTGCCTCAAAAAGGGACGGGGACAATAAGGATGGGACATAGGCAGAAAGCGCAGGCAACAAGGACAGCAGTGTATGACAAGGGAACACAAAAAAGGGCAAATCTTTTTCTTTTGTCTCATTTCATTTTTTTGTTACTAACAAAATTTTTAGGTATTAACTACTGACATCAACAGTGACGACTACTCCGACCCAGCACTAAACCAGGAAGGACGGCAAGGATGACAGCGAGTGCAGCAGGCACAAGCACAATGAGCACGACAACAACGAGGACAGCAACAACAAAGGCCTGGCAAACCTAGGGTGGATCATGGGTGCTACCATGATGAACAGCCCCATGACCACCTCCATGACAACGGCGCGGACAATGGGGACAAGGAAACAATGACAGGGACAATGAGGAGGCCCCCATCACCCAGTACAGGGTGCTCGTGTCCACCAGCTTTCCACATAGCTCGACAGACAACTACTGGATTTGGGCAGAACCTAATAGAGGTGTTCTAGGCTTTGCTGGGGGAATCAATATGGCCATTTTGTGGTATGCGGGTGCTCCAGCAACCAATCCAGCGACTGATCCCACAAAGCTGCCAACTAGTCTTCTTCCCCTGAATGAAACTGCTCTACATGTGCTGCAGTCACCTTCAGCACCTGGAAAGCCTTTCCCTGGTGGGGCCGATGCTGTCCTCAACATGGTGCACATCATGAATCTTACCACCTTTCACTTTAAAGTGAATGGTGTTATGTTTGAACCACCTACCATTCCCATCCTGCTCCAGATTCTCAGCAGTGCTCACAAGGCACAAGATCTCCTCCCAAAAGGAAGCCTGTATGCATTAGCACCTAACAAGGTCATTGAGCTCTTGTTACCCAGCAATCAAGGTGGACCTGTGAGCACTTAAAGGATCGGTGTCATTGCGGATGGACTGCTCATCCACCACCACTTCTCCTAGCATCCCTTCCATCTGCATGGCATATGTCTTGAGACTCTACTACGTGTCTGGAATTCTAAACTCTATACAAGCATTCATTCTCTGTTATCCACAGTGCAGATAGTCATGCATATGATATAATTTTGTGGATCCTGTACGTCAAGACACTGTCAGTATATGGCCAAATGGGAGTAACACAACCATTCACTTCATCACCAATAATGCAGGACCCTGGCTCTTGCACTGGTAAGCTATGTCTGTCTTCACCCTGTATCTTAACACTCAGTATTGCATTGTCTCTACTAGTCATATTGATTGGCATCTGAAGCTGTACATCATCACAACATTCCTGTCCTTTAATTGTTAGTCCAAAGTGATATGAATGAACACAACATCTGCAGAAGAATGGAAGGATCTTTGCCCCAAATATTATGACTCATATTCAACACAATCTCAGTGATCTGTGCATTCTCCACAAGCTTTAGCCATGCTTTCCTGCAGAATGTCAGCTTGTCTCAAGTGGTATACTAGTATTTAGTATAGATGTACTTGCTTTCTGGCCCAATGATAAAACACACATAGTGATTGTGTTGGTACAGTAGTATACTATATTTAGATCACCAGGGATTGTTTTGAAAAAAACACAAGCACATCATATTATTGTTCAGCTAACTACAAGTAAATGCATGTATTATTACAAGTAGAATAGCACTACAGAGAAGTGAATGTCACCAGCCACAGCAATTGCCATGTCAGATAACATCAAGGGGGTGGTGGAATGGGAAAAACTGACATCCACTCACCTTTTTTTTTTCAAGCCCTTGGTTGACCCCCTCCCCCTCCTGCCATATATAGTAATTTTCCATCACATGTATTGATTTTTTTCCCAAGCCATTTTCCAAAAAGTTTTGTCACTGGCATGTGCCACATACTGATGTTCCATACTGCCAATACTTGTCACTTTTAGATTGATGACCACCTCTCAGTGCCACAATGATTCTACAGCTTTAGTTTGACTCATCAATCCACCACAATCAACTGCAATCCCATGGATTCCCACCTGTTTACTATCTTGATCACATCAGCATAGTGCAAACCTCAACAATTCAAGTTCTCGAGATTTTCTGGCTGTGTTGGAGGGTAGCATGCTTCTGTATGCCTAGGATTTTGGATAACAAGGCCTGGGTAAGTGTGTTAGGAGGATAGTGCCAGAGGCACTGTCCAACATTTACCAACAAGTTTATTTACAGAACAACATATTTGTTGGTCTGTCATGGTTCAATGCTGCCATCAAGACTCAGGATGATGGCAAACCAATTCCTCATGGAATTGCAGGTGGATTAATGGAATGGCCATTATACATTATGGATGTTGTGACACAGCTTTGAGGCCAAGCTGGCCGGAACAGCATGTTAGCAGAGAGACATCAAGTTTTGTAACACTATAGAAGTGTGCCTGGCACTGAACTTAACACAATTTATGATAAAACTGTCTGGTTATACCAATACAAACCATATTAGGTAGCTATTCTAAGTACTTTGTGGCCTAACAAAGCCATTCTGCATCATTTAGGTATAGGTCAAAAATCTTTTTTTCAGCCTCTGGCAGGACACCCCCCCCCCCCCTACCTGTGGTTCGGGATTCCCCCTTGGATAACATGTTATCTGACACCCAGTAATATTGATTGGTTAACCCTCACCTTCGATATTTTTCCTGTCTCAGCTCGATCTCTGCTGGAAATTCCCCAGCACTGAAGAACTGCTGAGGGAGAGAGAGAGGTGCAAAGGCACCTTGAAAAATGCTACAGTGCATGTCACCACCTCACCAACACAGCTTGGGTTCCCCCAAAAGGAAGGAAACCCATGAAAAGAATGCTTTTGCCACAATATTGTATTTTTTCCCACATGTTTCCCTTTTTTCAACCCAAATAAAAGAAATTTCACCTGTCTTCCACAATGCCTAAGTGAAATAAGTGTTCCCAAAAAGCTCGAGAATGCGAGGCTGCCAAATGAGGTGAAATAACTCTGGCTATCTGCACATACGTGAAAGAGATCAGTGCCAACCCGACATATGAAGATTCTGGAGATGATTTTGATGGCTCTGCATCAGAAGATTTTGAGACGGGGCCAATTGTAGCATGAAAAGATGAGATTGAAGGCTTAGGAGTAGAGGGTTTAGCAGAATGAGGGGTTTATAATATGGAAGAGGAAGATCTTGAGCATGCAAAGGATTGCTGCATGCAGTGTGTTCTGTCCCTTCAACCAGATTTCCGGGCTGAAAAACCTTTACTCCAGCTTGTGATTGAGAAAGCAGGCCATAAGTGCTTCTTTCTTCCTAAATTTCACTGTGAGTTGAACCCTATCGAGATGGTCTGGGGTCAGGCAAAGCAATGTAAGTGGAGGTTTTGGATTTGATGATGGCATATGTTAACATGTTAGGGTAGGGTTTCATGAGCTCTAGTGATGGGACCTTTGCAGCTTGTCCCAGAATGTCTCACTCATGTTAAAATGGTGAACATCCATCACTACTTTCAGCTCTGCCACCAGTATCTCAAAGCTTACAGGTAAGTTCTCATTCCTAACTTTACTGTAGCAAGAATTCTAACATCTTACTTATGGCAGGAGGGGTCTCAACTTTTGACTAGGCAGCCTATGCTGTTAAGAAATACAAGTCACATAGGCATATTCCCACCAATGTTATGATGGATATTAATATTATTAGTTGAGGAGTGAATTTGTAGCAGTACCCAAAATGGCAGGACCCTTTATTTCCTTTTTGGGACATTGTTTCACTTTTTTCATCAACCAAAAAAAAAAGTTGACCAATAGACTAATGGTTGACAAGGGGGGTACCTATAGCATACTAAAGTACTATACAAGTGATTTTAATGTGATACCTATTCATTGAAAAATGTAGTTTAACTTGTGGAGTTTTTGTTTGTTTACACCAAAACCAGTTGTCATGACCTGGGGACCGTGACATGCACTGTCAGAGAATGTGGGAATTGGAAACTCCAGGAACATTATGGCAATCACTATGGCATCACTATGGGGCTGACATCATCACACATGACTGGTTGTGATGTGTTCTCTCTTGACGTGATACCTGCAATACCTCGCAATGGCCACCGCTCCAGATATTATGAGCCCTGCCAATCCCTGCCCACAATGTGGTTGCATGGTTTCCATGAAGCTAGCAAAGGGTGGGCAGTACCCAGGGCATCACTACATGCATGTACGTTGTGTATAATATTTGATCAGTTGGTTGTCATTAACACACCCAGTGTCTTTCCTGCAAAAATCATTATGTGTTTCCTGCGACCATCTCTGCTCCAAGCCCAGACATTGTGTTGCCAACGACCCTCATTCTCGCTGGCCTCAGTCTTCACTGCTCATTTTGTCAACCTACAACAAACATCTTTCCTTGCCTGTCGACTTTACTTTAGATGTAGACACATTGATCTCAGCTAACAGCAATGACCCTCATCCTCGCTGGCCTCAGTCTTTGCTGCTCTTGTCAACCTACAATGAACATCTTTCCTCACCTGTCAACTTTACTTTAGATCTAGACACATCAATCTCAGCTCATGATGCATCTGTCATACTGGATAGTTATGTAGAGAAGATGATGGAATTGCCTTTTGCTCAACTTGCCAAGGCTGGGAAGGAAAGCACTTTATGGGCTGCTGCTGCTACTGCAGAAGAAGCACATCTTGTGGCTCAGGAAGAACAAGGATACCAAGCTGTGCTAGCTGCCTCTCATGACTTCAGTCCCTATTCATCACCCACTCCCCCTCCCTCTCAGCCAGTATGGGCACAGCTACCACCCATTCTTACCACTGTTACCCCTGCTTCATGCCATCCCACGATTATGACACAGATGGAGGTCTTTACACTCCCCCACCTTTCCCATCGGACTCTGACTGGAGTCCACTGGGACTGACTGCCTGCAAAGTTGCCAGTCCAGTCCCAGTCCAGTCCAACTAGACTCCAAGTGGAATCCACTCAAACACCGGATTCCACTCAGACTGGTCCAGTGGAGTCCAGTTGGAGTCCGGTTGAATTCTGGTTGGAGTCCAGTTGGATTCCAGTTGGAGTCTGGTTGGAGTCCACTGGGAGTCCAGTCAGATTCCGCTCAAAAAGTGTGTAAGAAAAGGAATCAAACCCAGATCCCTGTTGGTTGCTTATGTAATCATAACACACAATATAACTGTTACACCACAGTACCTTGTTTAAGGTATCATCTACTTGTGCTAGGTACTGTGTATGGCTGTGTATGACAAAGCATATAGCCGCATCATCAAATGTGCCAGCTCATCACTCACCACCACCACCACCACCATCAACGGCCACCTCCCTCCCTCCTCTCTCTACCACCACCACTGCGTGGACACCCACCGCCACCACTCCCATGCCCAATCCACCATCACCACCACCCCCAAATGGGCCCAATGGATGGGCCCTACATAAGTTTTTTTTTCGTTTGCTTTTTGTTTTTATAAACTAATCAACCTGTTTTTTTAGCTTTCTAGGTTATAATCTACTGGCAACAATGCCATGACTTGCAAACAAGTCAACACGGGCCCAAACGACGCGATCTGTGTCGTTTGGGCCTTATGTAAGTTTTTTTCGCTTGGTTTTTGTTTTTATAAACTAACTAACTCGTTTTTTTAGTTTTCTAGGTTATAATCTACTAGTAACAACACCACCACTCGCAAACGAGCCAACGCGGGCCCAAACGACCCAGATCGCGTCGTTTGGGCCCTATGTGAGTTTTTTTCATTTGCTTTTTGTCTTTATGAACTAACTAACTCATTTTTTTAGTTTTCTAGGTTATAATCTACTAGTAACAACACCACCACTCACAAACGAGTCAACGCGGGCCCAAATGACCCAGATCGCGTCGTTTGGGCCCTATGTGAGTTTTTTTCATTTGCTTTTTGTTTTTATGAACTAACTAACTTGTTTTTTTAGTTTTCTAGGTTATAATCTACTAGTAACAACACCACCACCTGCAAGTGACCCAACACACCCACCCCATGCCTGTGAGCCCCTGCTCGTAGGGTGGATCGTGAGTGTGTGCAGTCAACGATGACAATGAGGACAACAACGACACCTACCAACACCCCCCAAAGCCAACAACACACCCACCCCATGCCTGCGAGCCTCTGGTGGATGGGTGGTGAGAGCCCATGCTGACGAGCAGCTGCTCGTCGGGTGGATGGTGGGCACACCAGGGATAAGATGACCACAGCACCCATCCCCATGCCTATGAGCAACTGCTCGTAGGGTGGATGATGGGTGCGGCTTGCTATGGCGACAGATGCATGCGAGGAGGGGTGGGCGACGACACCCACCCCAGACCGCATCCCCCAACCCCCCCTCCCCCGCATTTTGCATGGGGAGGGGTCTTTATTATTTTTAATTTATCTGCCCCCCCCCCCCCCCCCCCTTGCACCAAATGCGAGGGGTATATATATTGTAGTACTTATGAATCCCCCCCTCTTAGTTTTTTATGTACATAGTAATAATCCCCCCCCTCTTGCATCTTGTGAGAGGGGGTTTTTGTTTTGTTTATTATAATATTATACCCACTCCCTCATGTCCTACATGAGGGATGTGGTTAATTCAAAAATTTTGATCTTAATTGTTTGAAAAATGCCTCCTTGAAGAATATGAAAAGTTGAGTCATAAATAAACCTTATATTGATTGCCAATAAATCTCCTGTGGCTCAAGTGGTTGAGCACACTTGTTTGGTTTGTCATGTGATTCCTTATGGTGAGGTCTTGAGTTCAATTCCTGCAGTACACAAATTTATTTTGCAGGTACTTTATGAAATTCACCAAGTCCAAAGTCCTTTGAGCTCATATCTAATTGACTTATCATTTAGTTGCACTTGGACTCCAGTTGGACTCCAATGGGGGATTGAACTCTACATGACTTAGTGTAGTTCAATTGAACTCCACTAGGACAGGTGGGGGACTGTAAAGTACTGCACAGATGACCCCAGCATGGATGCGAGAGTATGAGGACAAGCGCAACATGGTAGCTGTCAAGAAGGGTGTGCCATGGGTTGATCCCATCATCACCCACCAGTTTCAAATTGTCTATTGGGATAGAGATGGTGAGTCGCCAACAGTTCACAGCATTCATGACTGTCCCACCTGGCCTAGCTGGTGTCTCAGCAAGGCCCCAGAAGTTCTTGCAGGATTGGGAGCAGATATCAAGGCCATCAACCAGTATGATGTCAAGCACTGCTATTGGAAGCAGATGGATTTTGCCTACCCCCACTGCCTCACAATGGAGTGTTACCTCTTCTTGCACAGAAGGAAGGTAGCATGCTCTGCTCTTGAGGAGTGGGTGGCACATTTACTCCCCAACCACCTTAACATCTGGTTAGGAATGAAGGCTCAGCATGATGGTATTTGGGAAGATCTGAAGAGACGATGGAAACTGGCTGCACCTGAGAGCAGTGACTCGGAGGTTGAAATTGTGGAGATGACTCGATGATCATCCAAGCAAGCCATCAAGCAGGAGCAAGAAGGCTCCACGCCTCTGTGCTGTCAGTGGCCATTGCTCTCAGTTACTATCCCTACCAAGAGCACAGGACACAGCTCATTGCATCCCATCACCATCATCGACTCCCCCATATCAGTGTTGTCATCAGGATCATCACAGGCATTGTGGTCAGCAGTCTCAATTTTGACATCAATCACCTCAGCCTCATCCAGCATGGTGACATCACCCATCTCATCCCCTTCCCCTGTCCCATCACCACTTGCTTTACCTGGAAAATGGCTGAAAGGGCAATATGTGGTTGATATGAGCCACAAGTTTGCAGAGTTTGATCAACTGCAAGGCATGTCACTGAAGGAGCACTTTGAGGTGGTCTTCCAGGAGCCCTTTGTGTCTGTGACATACTATGACCAATGGCAATGCTGGACCAAAGCAACCAAACAGCAATGCAGTGCCACCCTGTCTGCTGGTCACATGCCAGCTGGTCACTGGGTAGTGTTGTCCCAAGGAGTTCCTTTGAGATGATCCATCACACATTTCTTTATTTCTAGTTGTGCCCACGTTGCTTTATAGCACTGTATTTTTTATCATCCACCCATGTATTGATTTGTACCCATATCGATCACTTGTCTTTCATATCAACACATTGCCATTACTATCTACCAAA
Organism: Tricholoma matsutake; assembly: GCA_026075535.2. Taxonomy (NCBI): domain Eukaryota; kingdom Fungi; phylum Basidiomycota; class Agaricomycetes; order Agaricales; family Tricholomataceae; genus Tricholoma; species Tricholoma matsutake. Next base: position 325,996 of record AP026544.2, read on the forward strand.
GCTACAATGTATGAGGGTGATGCCCACCAGCCTCCAAGGTCTTCAACATTTCAATGTTCCTGAGCTGAATCATTTCATCGAGGAAAAAGTTAAACTTCACTGGCAATATCTCATGGCACATTGAGTGATATCCACCCAGCCACATGTTTGTCTGCTCTGCAACTGATGTGTTGAAGTACTACTTGCCTTTCTCATTCATCAGCTCAGGGTACATTGCAGGGTTGCAGTGGACTTTGCAAAACTCATGAGTGACCTTGTCCTTGTTGAGGACATGCCACACATCAACAGACATGCCCATGTCGGCAAAGAAAGGATTGCCCGAGGCCATCACCTGTTGCTTCACATCACAATTGCTATCATACACAAGATGTTCTGGCTTTTGGGCACCAGGCACAGAGAAGGCATTCTTGACCATCATGAGAAAGTTCAACACAGCTTTGGCTCCAAACATGGTGGCTCATGCAAATATGATGCCACAGGGGCACACCAGGGTCTGCTCATTATGTGTATGACACCGTCCAAACTGGGCCTTGATCTTTGTGTTCCCTGTCTTGGACTTCTTTGAGGGGCAAGGTGCCTCTGTGTCATCGATGTGATCCATGACTTTGATAGAAGAGATTGGCATGTTGAAGAGATGTATGCCCTTGCCATCCACCTCAAACCACTCTTTGTGTTCTTCAATGTCCTGGGCAGCATGCTCATCTGATGTTGGGATGGCACTCGCTGGGTAAGACACTTGGGCATGCTGCAGGCGGTCCTTCAGAGTGAACACAGCCTTTCCACATGCTTTGTTTAGCCTCTCCATCTCCTGGTGCATGGGCAGCAAACATGTCTTCATATCAATGACAACCAGCAAAGAGCACCTGGCGACAGCACATATAGAGTGATTCATGAAGTGGATTGGACAGAAGTGATGGCAGTTGTTTGAGAGTGATATAAGACAACAGAAACTACCACAACATGTATGCCCCATGTTGATACCATCACCAACAATAACCTGACATTTTCCTGAGAGAAGAAGCACATCGATCGCACTATGAAATTGTTAGCAGTCTGAAAAACTTTTGAAGTCAAATGAAAAGACTTACTGGACCTTCGAACTCGAGCAGTCAGCTTGTCACGAACTTTGCCTGCTTCCCCACCATCCTGTCCTCACCAAACTCATCCTCCCCATCATCATTTGTGTCAATCTCCACTACCTTCCATTCCCCTATCCTGAATCAGTTAGTGTTGCCTTGACCAACTTGGGGCATTTTTATATTTTTAAAATAACTTGACACAATACACTCAGCCTGCTTAGTGTTGAGAAAGTAGCCATCCACGTTTGGGGCTCTCTATCTATATAAATATTTTCAGAATTCTATACATTTTATTGGAATTGATATTGCCTTTGACTCATTTTTTGCAAGTCAACCAGCAAAAATGAGTCAAAAGCAATATCAACTCCAATAAATTGTATAAAATTGTGAAAATATTCACAAAGATAGGGAGCCCCAAAATTCAATGGGCCCTCTCTCAACACTAAGCAGGCTGAGTGCATTGTGTCAAGTTATTTTAAAAATAAAAAAATGCCCCAAGTCAGTGAAGGCAACACTAATCCTGATGGTTGGCAATTCCTCCTCTTCGTCTTCATCACCAGCCTCTGCCCTCTTGATGTCCTTAGCCTTGGCTGCAAATTCCGCATTCCATCTCAGCAAATCCTCCTTTGAGAGGGTCTTTGTATGAAATGCAGCAAGAGCCAAGCTACAAGCCTCAGCGAGCTCTGCCTTTTGAATGTCCAGTTTCGCCTGTTGAGCATCTGCCACTGCTCGACAAACCTCCTCTTCCACCTCCTGAACCCACTTCATTTCAGCCAACTGCTCCTCCCTCTCCAGTTCCTCCTTCAAGTCCAAAAATAGAAGGTTGGCACCCCACAAAAGCCATTCGCGCAGTGCCAGTGGTTTGTACAGCTCAAAGACCTCATTGACAATCTTTTGGACAGCAGAATCATGTTCCTCACCCAGGTTATCTGCCAATTCATTGTATTCAGCCTAAATGAAACACTTTAGCCCACTAAACAGTGAAACAAACTTGAAAACTTACCATCTTCTCACAAAACTCCTTTCCCCATGCTTCAAAATCCAAATCCTTGGCAATGGAGTGTTCTGGCATTGCTTTCATGTAATCCAGCACCTCATTGTTGAGATTGGCAAGGAGAGACATGATAGAAGCTAGTATTGGAGGTTTAGGAGTTGATGAAGAAGAACGAGAAGTTTTTTGAGTTTTGTTCACAATTTCAACACAATCATGCATTTTGCACATGACTCTGATTGGCTGACTGGGACAGTCAGGATTTCAGTAAGGGGGAGGATGATAGGTCCACCTTGCACTCTAAGCTCTGGGAACATTTACAAATGCATTGACACATCACCATACATGCTCCCAACCCTATGAACCCCATGAAACTACTCCAAAATGATTTTGTAGCACTTCGAACAATTTTAAATGATTTTGAATGACTTTGACTGACTTTGCAACACTTCGAGCAAGTTCAAACAACTTTGCAGCACCTTGAATGCCTTTGGCCGCTGTATGCCTATTGCACTGCCATTCAGACACACACAGCACACATTGTATGAGTTAGTGCATCACATATCATTGGCATGTCTCCTCATGTCCTGGTGGTGCTTGGGCTTTTAGGACACAATTGTGGCACTTTGACATTTTGATGATATATTGGATCAATAGGACAGGTACCCTTGATACATTGTGACTCTATATGTTTCCCTTCTCATCATCTCTCATTTATTTTATGATTTGGAAAGTTCTTTAGTGTTTTATGTCTTGCCTCCTGTGTCCTCATGTTTTATTTCCTTTTAAGTACCATCTCTTCCAAACATATATAGCCTTGTACTAGCTACTTAGAACAACAGAACATATCATCCTCTCACATCCATCATCTGATTTAAGAGCAATTCTCTTGAGTCCAAGCCTCTTGTCTTGGTCCTGAAGTTTAGTGTATTACCACGAACTTCCTTGAACTTTCTATACTAGCTCCTCGAAACTATTGTCTATTGTCTATCACCTCTCAAAACCTTTCCACATCTCTATAGTCTATCCTCAGCACCAGTCAAAACCATCCTTGTTCTCTACAAGCCCCTTGAAAGTCCTCAAACCTCTTTGAACCTCCTTGAACTTTCCTCAAAGCACTTTGCAGAGCTTTGTACACCCTCGAACTTCATCAAATTTCATCAGACCTCCTCAAACCTAGTTCCCCCATGCTTGGGTAACAGCAGTGATATTTAGTACCACCTTGCACCCTTCCTCCTTGTGTTATACCATTTGGGACCTTTTTAGTGGGTTTTGTTTGGGTTTCTGGGTTGAGCATCATCACTGCCTTCAGTGTGCTGCCATTTTCACTTAATGCACCCCCTAGCACCATGGACACATCAGAGTGCCTCGATGCACTTGAAATGTTCAAGTGACATTACTGGAATATGCATGGATATTGATTCACTTAAATCTACAATCAAAAACTTCATCAGTTTTAGGAAACCACCCCATTACCTAATAAAATTTCATTTTTATTTTATTATGATGAATTACACTACATGACACTAAATGACACTACACTTTGATAGCATGAGAATTTTATTTCACACTCATCAATATGTATGCGCATGTATGAATGCATTGGTAACAACAATGTACAATATATGTAACATAGTATATAAACCCTAAATATATGCCTAGGGGACCCCAGTTGTGTTCTCTTAGGTATTCCACCTATGCTTTTGGTGTGAAAGGCCTTTGTCAACAAACTCACCTATAAATAACCCCTCACATCAAAACCATCAGTTTACCCATCATGAGCGCGGATTCCACCCCCTTCTTGTAGAGAGAACCTGCACAGTCTTAGCTAGCAGTAGTGGGTGTTGCCCTAACAGAAGAACACAACTTCCCATATCAGTGCACCTTCTCTTACTTGCACATACATCATTGTTTCACTGTGCCACATCTGATTACTCATCCTTTCCACATGAGCCAGAAGTACTTGTACATATGTAATCTACCTTTTCTTTTGTAAGCCGACGCCAGGCCTTGCCTTACATTGCGACTGCCAGTGATGGAGAGGCAGTGCTCATCATTAGGACAGCTGCAACCAGACAACTGATTGGATCTGGTTTATTTATGATTTACATCACTCTATTTGGACGACTATTTTAGTTACAAGCTGAATTCAGTGTTATCCCCGAGATCAGGCACTGTTGGAAGAGTTATTGATCTGAAGTGTCAAATTAGGTGCCTGACGAATGACGAATGATCAACGAATGATTGATGAATGATTGATGAACCATCACGTGACCCATAAACATTTGGAGAGGTATCGAAGAAAAAATCTTGAATTTGTCAAAGAAGTGATTCATGACAGATTCTACAATTATGTCCAAACCTTCAACTTCTAATCCCGGCCCTAATCCTGTTCCCACACCAGTACTAGAGGCAAAAATTGATGTGCTTACAGTGCAAATGTCCCAATTAGTGTCAGTGTTGGCAGCATCACAGCCCAGACAAGTGGAAGTACAGCCAGAGACAACAGGAGAAAGAGATGATGAGATGGAAGAGATGGTGGAGTGGATGTTGCAGGAGGATGAGACGGTGGAGAAATCCAGAAATGGAAAAGTGCACTTACCTCAGTACATGCCCCCACAAATCTTTGACGGTACCATGGAGAATACAAAATCCTTCATCAGCTCTATAGTATTGTACATCCATGGGAGGAAGCCAGAGTTTCATACAGCCGAGTCTAGGATTATGTTTGCTCTCTCATACATTCAGGGGGAAAGCACAGTTCTGGAGAAATGAGGCTATTAATCAAATTGCCATGGGAAATAAACCATTTGCAACCTTCAAGGAATTTCTGGAGAGATTGGAGGCAGAGTTTGGAGACCCTAATCCAAAGGCAACAGCCAATGCTAAATTAAAGACCATGTGCCAAGGTTCCCTAATGGCAGACAAATTTATTTTGCAGTTCAAAGCAGAAGCTTCGCAGATGGATATGGGAGAAGCCACGTTGGTAGAGTTTTTGAAAGCAGGATTAAATCCCTCTTTATTCAAGTCTATCTACCAACTACCTTCTATGCCAGAAAAGTTGGATGAGTGGTATAATTGGGCAATGCACCTTGCCCGGCAATATTGGCAGGAACAGGCGGAGTCAAAGTTGATGTATGGAAGTAGTAAATTTGAAAAGTCATCAGGAGGAAAGTCCAAGAAAGGAAAGGTGCCTCAGGTGCAAGCTCCAAGGGCACAGCCACTGGCCATGGCAGCAATGGAGGTTGATCAAGCAGGGAGATGAGCCCCACTTAAATGTTTTAACTGCTGTAATTTACCCCCCACCTATTCCAGTCAGAGTCCAGTTATTCCAGTTGGAGTCCAATTATCCCAGTTGGAGTCCAGTTATTCCGGTCAGAGTCCAGTTATTCTGATTGGGGTCCAGTTATTCCAGTTATTCTGACCAGATTCTGGTTGCTCCAGATGCTGAACTTAGAGTATATACCCTAATGGATAGTCAAATTTCAAGTCTTGAGTTGTCAAAGTGCCTACAAAATATATTTGTGCAGAGTAAGGACTGAACTCAAGACATCTTGATTAGAGTGATCACATGACAAACCAAACATGTGTGCTTAACCAGTTGAGTCACAGGAGAATTATGAGATAGTAATATAATGTTTATTCATGACACTCTAATTTTTTTGGAGTAGTGAAAGATCAAATGTTTTTAATTAACCACATCCCTCACATTGAATGCAAGGGAGTGGGGATGATTGTGATGACATAGATAAACAAAAAATCCTCCCTCTCACAAGATGCGAGAGGGAGTTTTATTTATATACATAAAAAGCTAACCCCTTGCACCAAACGCGAGGGGGGAGGTAAAAACATGAAGAAAAAAATCCCTCCCCCACGCAAAATGGGGGAGGGGTGGCACAATACTAATAAATAATTAAAAGTACAAAAAAAATCCCTCCCCACACAAAGTGCGGGGGAGGGGGAGGGGACACGACCCCGCTGTTGTCTGTCCTTCCACCCACGATCCACCCCATGAGCAGTTGCTTGTGAGGCTGGGGGTAGGTGGCTTGTCATCGTTGTCATTCCACCCATGGTCCACCCCATGAGCAGTTGCTTGTGAGGCTGGGGGCGGGTGGTGCGTTGTTGTCTCCTATCCCTGCACCTGGGCACCGTTCCACCCATGTTCCACCCCATGAGCAGTTGCCCATGAGGCTGGGGGTGGGTGGCTTGTTGTCGTTGTCATTCCACCCACGATCCACCCCACGAGCAGTTGCTCATGAGGCTGGGGGCAGGTGGTGTTTTGTTGTCATCTCCTGTCCCTGCACCTGGGCATCATTCCACCCACAATCCACCCCACAAGCAGTTGCTTGTGAGGCTGGAAGTGGGTGGCTTGTCGTCGTTGTCATTCCACCCATGATGCACCCCATGAGCAGTTGCTCGTGAGGCTGGGGGCAGGTGGTGTGTTGTTGTTGTCTCCTGTCCCTGTGCCTGGGCGTCATTCCACCCACAATCCACCCCACAAGCAGTTGCTCGTGAGGCTGGGGGTGGGTGGCTTTTGTCATTCATTGCTGTCGTCCCCTGTCTCCATTTCTGTTTTTTTCTTTTTTTTTGGGGGGGGGGTTTGGGCGCATCAGTTGTCTCCAGTAGTATACAACCTAAAAAGCAATAAATTACAATTAGTTAGTTTATAAAAACAAAAAGCAAATGAAAAAAACTCACATAGGGCCCAAACGATGTGATCTGCATTGTTTGGGCCCATATTGGCTCGTTTGCGAGTGGTGGCATCATTACTAGTAGATTATAACCTAGAAAACAAAAAAAATGAGTTAGTTAGTTTATTAAAACAAAAACCAAATGAAAAAAACTTACGTAGGGCCCAAACGACGCGATCTGCGTCGTTTGGGCCCGCATTGGCTCGTTTGTGAGTGGTGGCATCGTTGCCAGTAGATTATAACCTAGAAAGCTAAAAAAAAGTTAGTTGGTTTATAAAAACAAAAAGCAAACGAAAAAACCTTACTTAGGGCCCAAACGATGTGATCTGTATCATTTGGGCCTGTGTTCTGTCCAATCATGTCATTTGGGCCCATGTTATGTCTGGCAGTCGAGCAGAACCTATCAAACAAATCAAACAAGTTAGTTAGTATGAAAAAACAAGAAGCAAATGAAAAAAAAACATACTTAGGCCCCAAATGACGCAATCTGCATCATTTGGGCCCACGTTCCGTCCAGTCAGCTCGTTTGAAGGTGGTGGTGATGGTGGCAAAGTGGTGGTGGTAGAGTGGAGAGGAGGAGGAGGTGGCATTGGCGACAGTGGTGGTGGTGGTTGGGAGCTGGCAGTCATGTGTCACATGTCCATATGCATATAATGGCTGTGATTAACTATGTACCTTGGTTGGGTAATAAAAATATTAAATGTATGCCCAAGAACAATTGCTTGGTAGCTCAGTGGTTAAGCGTGCTGTTATGTATGCAGACCCAAGGTCGAGTATTCAATTCTTGATGTGTGTCAAACTTTTATTTGGGAAAGCACATGCATGCCGGTTATTCTGGTTAGTCCAGTTAGTCCTGTTATTCCGGTTGTGATGAGTCTGGTCAGATTCCGGGGATTCCAGCTGTAAATTGGATCCTTATTCCGACCAGAATTGTGCTGCATAGGGAAAACTACATACAAAAAAAATTCCACCGGATTCCAGAAATTCCAGAAATTCTGTCCAGATGAACTGGAATCCCACCAGAATAGGTGGGGGAGCGTAAAGTGCTCTTTAACTGTGGGCAGTGAGGATGCATTTCTAGGAATTGTAGGCAGAAAAGAAAGATTAGGGAAGCTACAATCGAGGAAGTGAAGCCGGAAGAAGGCAGGCAGAAGAATTTTGTGGAAGAGTCCCAGTGAAGGTTTCCCCATTGGTGACCCACAATCATTATAATGTATTAGTATCCGAGGAAACCCAGAGTAAATCAGAAAAGGAAATCAAGGAGGAGTACAACTGTTGCAAATCACATGACCCAGAAAATTGTCATGTGCCATTTCCAAAAACCCCTAAATTCTTTATTCACTCTGTGCAAATAGAACCCGAAATCACCTTGACTATGGGACTGAAGACAGTGGACACGCATGCAGAGATTGATGTGGAAGCATTGCTTGATAGTGGTGCTACAGGATTATTCATTAATCGGTCCTTAATTACCGTAAATGGTATTAACACACGCAAGCTGGTGCAACCTATAATGGTGTACAATATTGACAGAACAGTCAATCGTGGAGGAACTATCAAGGAGGTGACTATGATCTTAAAGTATCAGGAGCATCAGGAGCGAGCTGTATTCAAAGTGTGCAATCTTGGGAAACCAATCTAATAATAGGATGTCTGTGGTTACAGAAGCATAATCCTGAAATTGATTGGAAAACTGGGAAAGTACAAATGACTCGTTGTCCTATGGAATGTAATGTGTATGGGAGGAAGATGAAGAAGGAAAAAAGGAAAAAGAAAGAGAAAGAACATCCGAGAAAGTATTCTGTTATGATGGAGGAAGTGGAGGATGAGGAAATGCCAAATGAGGAAGTTCCAATCATGATTGAGAAAGAGGAGCAGAAGCAAACCTTTAGAGCAATTTGTGGAGGACAGTCATGGGACAAGAATATTGTGAAGGTGGAGAAGCCAGTGGAGGAATGGGTGCCAAAAGTGTATCATGAATATCTGTCAGTGTTCCAGAAGAAGGAGTCTGAGTGAATGCCAGTGTGGAAGCCATGGGATCATATGATCAAGATGAAGCCAGGGTTTGTGCCAAAGAAGTCAAAGGTATATCTGTTATCTCCGATGGAACAAGAAGAAGTGGATGCATTCCTGAAGGAGCAATTGCGCAGAGGATACATACGATCTTCAAAATCACCACAGACATCACCAATATTCTTTGTGCCAAAGAAAGACCAAAGGAACAGGATGTGTACAGATTATAGGTATCTGAATGAGTGGACAGTGTAAGAATGCGTACCCCCTGCCATTGATCTCAGAAATAATTGACAAGGTGGGAAAAGCCAAGGTCTTTACAAAATTGGATTTACGATGGGGATACAACAATGTACAAATAAAGAAAGGAGATGAGTGGAAGGCTGCATTTGCCACATGTCGAGGATCCTTCGAGCCACTTGTCATGTTTTTCAGGATGACTATTAGTCCCCCAACCTTTCAAAACATGATGAACAACATTTTCAAGGATGTAATAGACAAAGGCATGGTAATAATATTTATTGATGACATTCTGATATTCATGGAGGATGAAGAAAATTATGAGGCGATAGTGCAGGAGGTGCTACAGAGGTTAGTGGAGAATGATCTATTTTTGAAACCAGAGAAGTGTGTGTTTGGGGCAAGCGAGATTGAATTCCTAGGATTATTGATCAGCCCTGACAGGATCACAATGGATCCAATCAAGGTACAGGCAATCATAGATTGGCCTGCACCCACCCATGTCAAGGAGGTTCAAGCCTTCTTGGGACTTGCAAATTATTATCATCGCTTTGTGCACAATTTTTCTAAAATTGCTGCACCCTTACATAACCTTATGCGAAAGGGAGTAGTATGGAGGTGGGGAGAGCAGCAGCAGACAGCATTTGAGGAGTTGAAGAGAAAGTTTGTGGAGGAACCAATATTAGCCCCAGTAGATTTCACACGCCCTTTATGAGTGGAATCAGATGCATCCGACTTTGCTACTGGAGCAGTATTATCAATGCTATGCGAAGATGACAAGTGGCATCCTTGTGCATATCTGTCCCGAGAGTTGAATGATGTGGAGAGGAATTATGATGTGCATGACAAAGAGATGTTGGGGATAATATGAGCATTGGAGGTGTGGAGGCATTATTTGGAAGGATGTACGCATCAGATTGAGATCTGGATGGATCATCAAAATCTGCAATACTTCATGTCTGCTAAAAAGCTTAATCGCTGGAAGTGCATTGGGCACTATTCCCATCGCGTTTCAATTTTCACTTGGTCCACAAAGCGGGAAGCTTAATGAGGAAAGCAGATGCATTATCCAGACGTATCAATCATAAAATGGGGGTGGAGGAGGACAATAAAAATGTTACCTTACTCAAACCTGAATACTTTCACATTTGCGCTATGCATCAAGGGAATCTATTAATAGATAGCTCGGAAACAGAAATGTTGTCTAAAATTAGACAATGTTCGGAAATGGATGATGAAGTAGTGGAAGCCATGAAAGCTCTGAAGGGAGCGAAGAAAGGTAATATCAAAGGAGATGAATGGGCTGAGGAACAAGGATTGGTGTTGTTTCTAGGAAAAGTGTATGTACCGGATTTGTGAAGGGAGATTATCCAGTTACATCATAATATGCCAACTGCCGGACACCCAGGAAGATGGAAGACATTGGAATTAGTAATGAGAAATTATTGGTGGCCTGGAATTTCAAAGTATGTGTTGGGGTATGTGGGTGGATGTGATATGTGCATGCGGGGGAAGAAATTTCCAGAAAAACCTGCAGGAAAATTAATCCTGAACCATATACCTAAAGCGCCGTGGCAAGATATATCTGTGGATTTTATTACTGGATTACCCAAAGCTCAAGGGTATGATGCAATATTCATAGTATGCAACCGCTTCACAAAGGAGGTCCATATTATACTACTACAGAAACCTCATCATTGGGCTTGGCACGCCTCTATCTAAATCAGGTATGGCAGTTACATGGGTTACCTAATACCGTCATCTCTGATTGTGGACCCCAATTTGCTTCCACATTTATGCGAGAACTGAACAACTAAACTATCTATGGCATATCACCCACAGACCGATGGGCAGACAGAGAGAATGAACCAGGAGTTGGAGCAGTACCTATGTATGTTTGTCAACTACTGACAAACTGACTGGCCCAAATGGCAATTGCCGAATTTTCCAACAATAACAAATTCCATTCAGCTACTCATATGTCACGCTTTTTCGCAAATTATGGATATCATCCTCACATGGGAGTAGAACCCAGAAGGAAAGTCAAAGTACAGTCGGTAGAAGACTTTGTATCTAAGATGCAAAAGGTACAAGAGGAAGCAGAGGCAGCATTGAAGAAAGCATGTGATGACATGATGCGACATGCAGATTGTACTCGAGCATGTGCTCCAGAGTACAAAATTGGTGACTTGGTGTGGCTAAGTACCAAGGACCTGAATATTCCATGACCTTCGACGAAACTTATGGGGAAACAAGTTGGCCCATATGCGATCTCTAAAGTGATCTCACCTAGTGCGGTAGTGCTAAAATTACCCTGATCATTCAAGATTGATCCCAAGATTAATGTATCCTGCCTATGCCCTTACCACCCACCCACTATTCCTGGCCAACAAACTACTCCGCAACCTCCAATAATAGTAGAAGGTGCTCCAGAATACATAGTTGAAGAAATTCTAGACTCATGTCTTTGACAGAACAAATTGGAGTTCTTAATAAAGTGGAAAAACTATACCAACAAAAATAATTCATGGGAACCTGAAGAGAATTGTAAACAAGTGCATAATGCGATCACCCAATTCTTTAAATATAATCCAAATGCTCTGCGTTGCATTGTGAGAATGGTGTATGAGGGGATGAAATTCCAGCCTTGCCAAAATTTCACAGAGGGGACAGATGTAATATTTTCTCACCTGGAAGTCAAGGCATAAAAGGGGGGTAATGTTAGGAAACCACCCCATTACCTAATAAAATTTCATTTTTTATTTTATTATGTTGAATTACGCTACATGATGCTAAATGACGCTACACTTTGATAGCATGAGAATTTTATTCGCACACATCAATATGTATGCGCATGTACGAATGTGTCGGTAACAACAATGCACAATATATGTAACATAGTATATAAACCCTAAATATATGCCTAGGGGACCCCAGTTGTGTTCTCTTAGGTATTCCACCTATGCTTTTGGTGTGAAAGGCCTATCTCAACAAACTCACCTATTAATAACCCCTCGCATCAAAACCATCAATTCCCCCATCACAAGTGTGGATCCCACCCCCTTCTTGTAGAGAGAACCCGCATGGTCTTAGCTAGCAGATAGTGGGTGTCGCCCTAACAGAAGAACACAACGTCCCATATCAGTACGCCTTCTCTTACTTGCGCATACGTCATGGTTTCACTGCACCACATCCGATTACTCATCCTTTCGGCACGAGCCGGAAGTACTTGTACATACGTAATCTACCTTTTCTTTCGTAAGCCAACGCCAGGCCTTGCCTTACATTGCAACTGCCAGTGATCGAGAGGCAGCGCTCGTCATTAGGACAGCTGCAACCAGACAACCAATCGGATCTGGTTTAGTTACAATTTACTTCACTCTATTCGGACGACTATTTTAGTTACATGCCAAATTCAATGTTATCTCCGAGATCAGGGACTGTTGGAAGGGTTATTGATCCAAAGTGTCAAATTAGGCACCTGACAAATGATGAATGATCAACAAACCATTGACGAATGATCAACAAATGATCATGTGACCTGTAAACATTTGGAGAGATCCCAAAGAACAAATCTTGAATTTGTCAAAGAAGTGATTCATCACAGAGTTTACAATTATGTCTGAACCTTCAACTTCTAATCCCGGCCCTAATCCTGTTCCCACACCAGTACTAGAGGCAAAAATTGATGCGCTTACAGTGCAAATGTCCCAATTAGTGTCAGTGTTGGCAGCATCACAGCCCAGACAAGTGGAAGTACAGCCAGAGACAACAGGAGAAAGAGATGATGAGATGGAAGAGATGGTGTAGTGGATGTTGCAGGAGGATGAGACAGTGGAGAAATCCAGAAATGGAAAAGTGCGCTTACCTAAGTACACACCCCTGCAAATCTTTGACAGTACCATGGAGAATACAAAATCCTTCATCAGCTCTATAGTATTGTACATCCATGGGAGGAAGCCAGAGTTTCATACAGCCAAGTCTAGGATTATGTTTGCTCTCTCATACATTCAGGGGGGGCACAGTTCTGGAGAAGCGAGGCTATTAATCAAATTGCCATGGGAAATAAACCATTTGCAACCTTCAAGGAATTTCTGGAGAGATTGGAGGCAGAGTTTGGAGACCCTAATCCAAAGGCAACAGCCAATGCTAAATTAAAGACCATGTGCCAAGGTTCCCTAATGGCAGATGAATTTATTTTGCAGTTCAAAGCAGAAGCTTCGCAAATGGATATGGGAGAAGCCACATTGGTAGAGTTTTTGAAAGCAGGATTAAATCCCTCTTTATTCAAGTCTATCTACCAACTACCTTCTATGCCAGAGAAGTTGGATGTGTGGTATAATTGGGCAATGCACCTTGATTGGTAATATCAGCAAGAACAGGCAGAGTCAAAGTTGATGTATGGAAGTAGTAAATTTGGAAAGTCATCAGGAGGAAAGTCTGAGAAAGGAAAGGCACCTCAGATGCAAGCTCCGAGGGCACAGCCACCGGCCATGGCAGTGACACCTATAGTTATGGAGTCAGCAGCACCAGCAGAGGAAATGGAGGTTGATCAAGCAGGGAGACAAGCCCCACTTAAATGTTTTAACTGCAGGCAGTTAGGACACATTTCTAGAAATTGTAGGCAGAAAAGAAAGATTAGGGAAGCTACAATCAAGGAAGTGAAGCCAGAGGAAGGCAGGCAGAAGAATTTTGTGGAAGAGTCCCAGTGAAGGGTGACTCAGAATTGTTACAATGTATTAGTATCCAAGGAAACCCAGAGTAAATCAGAAAAGGAAATCAAGGAGGAGTACAACCCTTCTGAATCACGTGACAAAGAGGAGTACAACCATTGTCAATCATGTAACAAAGAAATTGTCACGTGCCATTTCCAAAAACCCCTAAATTCTTTATTCGCTCTGCATGAATAGAACTTGAAATCACCTTGACTGTGGGACTGAAGACAGTGGACACACATGCAGTGATTGATGTGGAAGCATTGCTTGATAGTGGTGCTACAGGATTATTCATTAATCAGTTCTTAATTACTGGAAACAGTATTAGCACACACAAGTTGGCACAACCTATAATAGTGTACAATATTCATGGAACAGTCAATAGTGGAGGAACTATCAAGGAGGAGGTGACTATGGTACTCAAGTATCAGGAGCATCAGGAGCGAGCCGTATTCAAAGTGTGCAATCTTGGGAAAACCAATCTAATAATAGGATGTTCGTGGTTGCAGAAGCATAATCCTGAAATTGATTGGAAAACTGGGAAAGTACAAATGACTCATTGTCCTAAGGAATGTAATGTGTATGGGAGGAAGATGAAGAAGGAGAAAAGGAAAAAGAAAGAGAAAGAATGTCTGAGGAAGTATTCTGTTATGATGGAGGAAGTGGAGGATGAGAAAATGCCAAATGAGGAAGTTCTGGTCATGATCAAGAAAGAAGAGCAGAAGCAAACCTTTAGAGCAATTTGTGGAGGACAGTCATGGGACAAGAATATTGTGAAGGTGGAGAAGCCAGTGGAGGAGTGGGTGCCAAAAGTGTATCATGAATATCTGTCAGTGTTTCAGAAGAAGGAGTCCGAGTGAATGCCAGTGTGGAAGCCATGGGATCATGGGATCGAGATGAAGCCAGGGTTTGTGCCAAAGAAGTCAAAGGTATATCCATTATCTCTGATGGAACAAGAAGAAGTGGATGCATTCCTGAAGGAGCAATTGCACAAAGGATACATACGACCTTCAAAATCACCACAGACATCACCAATATTCTTTGTGCCAAAGAAAGACCAAAAGAACAGGATGTGTACAGATTATAGGTATCTGAATGAGTGGACAGTGTAAGAATGCATACCCCCTGCCATTGATCTCAGAAATAATTGACAAGGTGGGAAAAGCCAAGGTCTTTACAAAATTGGATTTACGATGGGGATACAACAATGTACAAATAAAGAAAGGAGATGAGTGGAAGGCTGCATTTGCCACATGTCGAGGATCCTTCGAGCCACTTGTCATGTTTTTCAGGATGACTATTAGTCCCCCAACCTTTCAAAATATGATGAACAACATTTTCAAGGATTTAGTAGACAAAGGCATGGTAATAATATTTATTGATGACATTCTGATATTCATGGAGGATGAAGAAAATCATGAGGCGATAGTGCAGGAGGTGCTACAGAGGTTAGTGGAGAATGATCTATTTTTGAAACCAGAGAAGTGTGTGTTTGGGGCAAGCGAGATTGAATTCCTAGGATTATTGATCAGCCCTGACAGGATCACAATGGATCCAATCAAGGTACAGGCAATCACAGATTGGCCTGCGCCCACCCGTGTCAAGGAGGTTCAAGCCTTCTTGGGACTCGCAAATTATTATCGTCACTTTGTGCACAATTTTTCTAAAATTGCTGCACCCTTACATAACCTTATGCGAAAGGGAGTAGTATGGAGGTGGGGAGAGCAGCAGCAGACAGCATTTGAGGAGTTGAAGAGAAAGTTTGTGGAGGAACCAATATTAGCCCCAGTAGATTTCACATGCCCTTTATGAGTGGAATCAGATGCATCCGACTTTGCTACTGGAGCAGTATTATCAATGCTGTGCAAAGATGACAAATGGCATCCTTGTGCATATTTGTCCCAAGGGTTGAATGATGTGGAGAGGAATTATGGTGTGCATGACAAAGAGATGTTGGGGATAATACAAGTGTTGGAGGCATGGAGGCATTATTTGGAGGGATGTATGCATCAGATTGAGATCTGGATGGATCATCAAAATCTGCAATACTTCATGTCCGCTAAAAAGCTTAATCACCTGCAAGCATGTTGGGCATTATTCCTATTGCGTTTCAATTTTCACTTGGTCCACAAAGTGGGAAGCTTAATGAGGAAAGCAGATGCATTATCCAGATGTATTGATCATAAAAGGGGGGTGGAGGAGGACAATAAGAATGTTACCTTACTCAAACCCAAATACTTTCACAACTGTGCTATGTGTCAAGGGCATCTATTAATAGATAGCTCGGAAACGGAAATGTTGTCTAAAATTAGACAATGTTCGGAAATGGATGATGAAGTAGTGGAAGCCATGAAAGCTCTGAAGGGAGAGAAGAAAGGTAATATCAAAGGAGATGAATGGGCTAAGGAACAAGGGTTGGTGTTGTTTTTAGGAAAAGTGTATTTACCGAAGGATCAGGATTTGTGAAGGGAGATCATCTGGTTACATCATGATATGCTGACTGCTGGACACCCAGGAAGATGGAAGACATTGGAATTAGTAATGAGAAATTATTGGTGGCCCGGAATTTCAAAGTATGTGTTGGGGTATGTGGATGGATGTGATACATGCATGAGGGGCAAGAAATTCCAGAGAAACCTGCAGGAGAATTAATACCAAACCCTATACCTAAAGTGCCATGGCAAGATATATCTGTGGATTTTATTACCGGATCACCTGAGGCTGAAGGGTACGATGCAATATTTGTAGTATGCAACCACTTCACAAGGAGGTCCATATTATTCCTACTACTACAGAAACCTCATCATTGGGCTTGGCATGCCTCTATCTAAATCTGGTATGGCGGTTACATGGGTTACTGTAAGGGGACTAGGGGGGTGCCTTGTGTGTTTCTCCTATATTTTATGTTCATTCTACATTTTTCCTCACTTCATTTCCTTCTATTCTTCATTTTCTATGATTTTTCCGGATTTTATTACCAATTTTCCCTTTCTATCATGTTTGTGCATGTTGACAGTTTTATATTTAGAGGCGGAGCACCCCTTCCGACATCTACCCCTTGGTATGATGTCATTCGGCGGCCTTGATCTGCCTATCTCCGCCTTTTCTATTTTTAGGTTATTATTTGATTTTTGTCATCTTCACATATACTGGGCATCGGCAAAGGGATCCTTAGAGTTTTCTTTTCAGATTTCCCTTTGCTAGGTGCATCCCCAATCCCTGTACTATGTAGTATAATTTTAACTTTGGATTTCCCCTTGCTAGAGGCTGAGGATGCCCTTATAGTAGAAAACTCTCCCCTAAGGCCCAAAAATTGCGAACGCACTGCCCAAGATAGGCAGGTACGGAGTGGATGATGCTTCCCAAAGCTCCACAGACTCTCTACACACCATTCCAGACAGTCTCACCTTTACTGTGCCACCATTTTCACCAAATGTGCCCCCAAGCGACATGGACACATCGGAGTGCCTCGACGCGCTTGAAAGCGATGTTTCCGGAATATGCATGCAAATCAATTTGCTTAAATCTATGATCAAAAACTTCGTCAGGACCCTCCAGACTAACCCTATGACCAATATTCCCCCCATTGCAACTCCAAGTGCACCCAACAATGACATACTGCCAAACGTGCCCACTAAAGAGCACACCCAGATCAAACTGTCTCCCCCCGCTGAATTTAATGGTGCACATGCGCAGGGACGTGCATTCCTTAATTCCTGTGAGTTATACATCAGTCTCCAGTCACATCAATTCATCAATGAGGCTGCAAAAATTTATTGGGCCTTCACATACATGAAATCTGAACACACCTACATATCTCTACATGGACCGTATTGTGCATCAAACTAAAGAACTCAGTTCTCTACCTTTCTCCACTTGGGGTGACTTTTGAGCCAAGTTTGTATGCCACTTTTGTCCCCTCAACTAGCGCCACCAAGCAGTGACATGACTCCAGTCATCCTCTTACCACCAGGCATGTTGATCCATGGCCGATTATATCGATGAGTTTAAGGATTTGGTGGATATGGCAGGATATGGGAGTGGGCTACCAGTGGTGGTGAAGTTCCAACGGGGCCTCAACCGCGAAATTCAGGACCAGATTGCACAGATGTTGGAAGGGTGCCCAGCGGACAATGATATCTATGCTTGGTATGAAGCTGCTTCACTCTGTGACGAGAACCGACTCACAAATGCGGTGTTTAACGCTGCATTCCATGCTCCAACTACCACTCATGTGCCCTACACCTTCAATTGAACCATTCCCCACCTTAACCCCATTCCTGTTCATCAAACTCCCACACCAGCCATCAATGTCCCACAATGGATGTTGATGCAGCCCACAGCCATGCATGTAGGTTGGATCTCTGCTACCATTGTGGGGAAACTGGGCACAGGGCTGGAACATGTCCCCATCATCAGGATATCCACATGCTCACCCCCAAGGGGCGAGATGAACTCCTCCAAGACTTGTTGGTGTTTGTAGATGTCGAGGAAGCAAAGGATCAGGTTGCAGAGGAGATCAAGTCAGAAGTTGTAGAGGAGCAGGATTTTCTATTCACAGCAAGTGAATTGTATGCCCTCACTGCCTGTCCATAACTACTTTGAAGTCTTGTCAGTTGAATCCCTGGAAAATGAATCCATTTCTGTGACTGTTCCCCTCTCTGACCCTTCAAAGTTGGCTGAAGACATACCTGCTCTTCCGATCTCTCCCTCTGCTCCACACCCCAAAATTAAATCATGGGAGCATAAACTACCACGCAAATATATTGTTGCATCCACTCCCTCTACACATTCTTTGAACCTAGCAATTGAACTGCAGATGACCAACACCGGACAGATACTTGGTGTCTCTGCGCTCCTGGACTCTGGTGTGACCAGTCTCTTCATCAATGCCCATCTTGCACAACAACATCGCCTAAATACTTGCTCACTCTCGCATCCAATACCTGTGTATAATGTGGATGGGTCGCCAAATAAAGCTGGTGCCATCTGAGAGATTTGTAGACCTGGTCCTCCATTACAAAGATCATAGTGAGCGTGCCCTGGGGTTCCTGATCTGATGCCAGACTCAGATGATGATGAGGAGGAGCCAGAGGAAGTGGAGGAAGGTGATCGGATCTTCTACACTACGATTTGTCCATCACATGAGGTGTGTGCTACATCAAACATATCCCAATGCCTCGCTGAGGCCTTCCACAAAAATAATGCTGCTAAATCCTCTACTAATTCCTTGCTCCCTCATCTCCATGAGTTTGGAGACATGTTCTCCCAGGAATTGTTCAACTCTCTCCCTGCACGCAAGCCATGGGATCACACAATTGAACTCACCCCTGCTGCAACCCCTTCATCCTGCAAGGTCTATCCTCTCTCTCCTGAAGAACAACAACAGCTTGACCAGTTCATCGACAAGCACCTGGCCTCTGGACATATTCAACCATTGAAGTCACCCATGGCCTCTCCCTTTTTCTTTGTCAAGAAGAAGGATGGCTCACTTCGACCGGTTCAAGACTACAGAAGGCTCAACAACATCACAGTCAAAAATTGCTACCCATTACCTCTCATCTCTTAACTTGTGAACCAGCTCCGTGGAGCCCAATACTTCACCAAGCTCAACGTCCATTGGGGCTACAATAATGTGAGGATAAAGGAGGGAGATGAGTGGAAGGCAGCCTTTTGTACCAACCGTGGTCTTTTTGAACCACTTGTCATGTTCTTTGGCCTTACTAATAGTCCTGCCACCTTTCAGACCATGATGAACAACATTTTCCATGACCTCATCCTTGAAGGCATTGTCTGCATCTATCTCGATGACATCCTCATCTTCACTCACATGGTTGAAGAGCACCATCGCATCATGCACCTCATCCTAGAACAGCTTTGATGGTACAAACTCTACCTTTGTCAGGACAATTGCGAGTTTGAGAAGACCAAGATCGAGTACCTCAGCCTGATTATCTCAGAGGGTCAGGTGGAGATGGATCCTATCAAGGTGAATGGGGTCATGGCTTGGCCGATGCCCATGAACAAGAAAGAGGTGCAGTCTTTCCTGGGCTTCATCAATTTCTATCAGCATTTTATCAAGGATTTCTCACATCATGCATGACCACTGTTTGACTTGACAGGAAAGGAGGCATGGAGGTGGGATAATGCACAACAGGAGGCATTCGAAAGGCTTAAGGAGATGGTCACTTCCACTCCCATCCTTACCTTTGCTGACAATTTGCATCCTTTTCATGTAGAAGCCAACAGTTCTGACTTTGCGACAGGTGCCATGTTGTCTCAGCAGTCTCCAGAGGACCAGAAGTGGCATCCTGTTGCATTATACTCCAAAAGCCTTAGTGCTGTAGAGCGAAATTACGAGATCCATGACAAGGAGATGTTGGCGATAATGCATGTGTTAAGACTATAGGTCTTTAACTCAGCCTTGGCTTCATTCGTCACAGTTGGAGGCTTTCCAACTGTCTCTGTATTGCACTAGGAGGCTTTCCTAGTGTATCGGGCCTTCTGCCTTCGCTTGGGTGCTTCCTCAAGTAATCACGGCTATCCATACTCAGAGGCTTTCTGAGTAGACCATTGGTTTGTATATCACAGTTGGAGGCTTTCCAACTGTCGAGTTTGAGTTATCACAGCTAGGGGCTTCCTAAGTTGTTGAGTGTTCTGGTTGAGTCTGAGACCATTGATTGAATTAGGTCAAGCTGAAGAATACAGGCAGTATTACTACAGCTTATATACAGTTTGAAGATACCTACTGTCCAATCGGAATGCAGGATCATCATCAAGTAAAAATAGAAAGAACAATAGAAATGACAGGCCTCATGCCTAGCATGAGGCATCTGATGTCACAGATCCGATGTCGATCGTAAGAGTCCGACATCACGGACCTCATGTCAAGGGGCTGTCATACCACAGCATGTGTGGGAGTGGGTTTGGGTGCATGGAGTCACCATGCATCAAAGCGTCTCCATTGGAAGTGAGTCGAGTTGAATCAGAAAAATAAAGTACCCGATCTTGCTGGCATACGTCTGGTCATCCTGGGTTATGATAACAAAATCGTAACATCACCCTCTTTCTATCTTTGAAGTCACTGACTTCAAATAATATCTTTGTTCCTCCTCTGGGGTCTGATCGCATGTGGTCTGGATAGGTGAATGGGTCGGGGTTGAGGGGTGCGATGGAGGAATAACTTGTGTCCAAACTCGGACCACGATCGGGTTCTTCTGGTTCATGCTGCCTCAGGCAGTGGTGTCAGCAGGGTGGTGATCTTGTTGAGAGGTGGATTTTCCATAGGGTGTTGTAAAATGGAGAATTCGATGTCTGTAATCAGGGGTTCAGGTCTTGGTCGAAAGATGGCATAGAGGCAGAATACAAAGGTCAGGGCTGCAGCCACAGCCAGGATCATGCCAACAACGATGGCGAGGATCTCAATCCCTGTGGGCATGGTTCCACCTCTATAGCCATCGCTGTCGTTTATATGTTCCTAGAATTCTTTCGGCATGTTTTAGGTTTCCCTTGGGCTCCCATGAGTTCTCCAAGGTTGGGTATCTGACCCACTTCACTAAGAAGTGCATGGTCCTTCCTTTCTTTTTATGTCTGATGATCACTTCCACTTCATACTCCGATTTGCCTTCTATCAGGTCGGGCGGTGGTTCTGGGAAGTTCAGTCCATGTGTCTTGGTTTCTTTGTATGGGGCAAGAAGTGCCGCATGGAATACCGGGTGTATTTTCCACTGTTCTGGTAACTTCAGTCGATGGGAGAGTGGGCTCAGGACCTTCTCGATAGAGAACAGTCCTTCTCTTTTCGGTGCGAGCTTCTTTGTTTGGTGCATCGTTCTGAGGTTCTTTGCTTCTAGCCACACTCTGTCTCCTTCTTTGAATGGGGTGAAGTGCCTTGTCGTTCGTTCCACCATCATTTGTCTGGCCAACTCGTGAGTTGCCTTCGCTTTGTCTCGGGCCTGTTGCAGTGCAAGTCATGGAGCTCCCCAGCAGTAATGGGAGTGGGAGTGGGAGTGGGAGAGGGTGAGGGTGAGGGCAAGGGCAGGCATTCATGTGTGACATCAACCATCTTGATGTTGGAGGAATCTGTTGCTGTGGTTGATGTTTAGTGGTTATTTGTATGGTGATACATAGTACTTACCCTTCAATTTCCCTTTTGCTTCCCTTGTGAACCTCTGCAAGGATCCAGCCTTCTTCACCTTTCTTCTGGCCACACCCTTTCCTTTCTCTGGCCTGTCCCCTGCATGACCATCTTTCATTTTTTTGCACTTGACTTTGCCCTTCCCACATTTGAAACATGCATTCTTCCCATTGACCTGTTCATGACATTGTTGCCAAAGCTGGAAGCATTGTGTACAAGGAGTGGGCCTTACTGCCCTGCATGCTGGTTGTTGCCAATGTTCCCTTCACTCCTTTTGCTCCAACAATCCATCTCCATCACTTTACATCCCCTCTGATTCCCCATCATTTTTGAAGTCCTCACCAGAGCTCCCACTGCTGCTCTGCTGAACTACACACCTGGTCCTGCCACTCCCACTTGGTCTTGCTGGAGTGGTTGGGTGCACATCTGGGCATTGAGGTTCTGGCTGGTGTAACCTGGATCCTGATGGCTCTGCTGGTGCCTGTGGTTTCTTTCGCCTAGTGTTGCCATGGCTCAAGCCGCATTTTTTGCTATCTTGGGAAATAAATTATGTAAAATCACTAAAATATTTGAGGAGCTAGATCCCCTCGGCTTGAGCCACGGCAACACTACTTTCACCTGCTCTCTACCATGCTGGTGCAGTTACCAGTTCTGTTGTGGCTCCTGTCCCTTGTCCCACCCCTTGAGCTCCCACTCCCATCCCTCATCTGGTCCCTTGAGCTCCCACTCCTGCTCCCACACCTACTCCACCTGCTGCACCCTCACCTGCCCCTCCCGCACCTCCAGCTGCTGCTGCCACTCTTTTTTGTGGTGCTCCTGCTCCTTGTGGTCCCACTCTTGATCTTGAAGAAACAGCGGCTGCTCCACCTCCTGCTCCTGATGCCAAAACCCCTGATGTTCCTGCAATCCCACCTTTCTCATCAAATTTCTTCATCACATGCAGCTGACCTTCCATGAAAATCTCATCACCTGTTCTATCAGAACTTCCCCATGCTACCAAAAAACCCCACAAGAATGACTTGGCACTGAATGCCGCTTTCAAGTCCTCCCCAAGATCCTGTCATTGCCATGAAAATAATGTGTTCTACAGTATATTAGTCCCACTGTTGTCCTGATAGTATTTTACTTACAAGTGCCCATTTTTGTTCCCTCATGATGTCCTTGATGTTTCATGTTTGAAGGCCATTTCAAATGGCCTTCTCAATCTGGCTGATGTGGCCAAGTACTTGTTGAGCTGTAATGTTCATGTTGAGATGAGTCAGGGCAAGGACAGGAATGGGAACAGGTGTGATGGGGAGGAGTTAAAAGTCAACAATGAAAATCAACCATCACGTATGTTCATCAAGGCCAAACAAATAACATCTGATCGATATCTGATCACTAGATTAGATCATTATAACCTCTGTTACATTGATCCATCCACAATGAGTGACCAGCAGCAAAGGCAAGGCAATGTTCTAGATGGCTACATCCCTATCCAAGCCAACGATGGGCACCACTATTTAGTGCCCCACTTTATGATTCCCACCACTCATCAGGCAATGAATGCCTATTGCCAGAAGTTGGAACTTGATGTCCATAATGCGGATGGAGGGGTAAGTTTTGTTTATTTCAAATCAGGTTGAAGTTAAGGGCTGCTGCCATGTCTCTGGCTGCTCCCATTTCTCTGTCTGCTCCCATGTCTTGTCATTTTCAATCTCCTATGACCTGTACTTATCAATACATGAGGATGTCCAATGACATGTGAATGTTGTACTTCAACATGATTTGCCAAGGATGTTCTTATGAAAATGAACATGTCTCAAACAGGTGTGCATCTTTGAGTTTGCATGGTTCCCTAACTTATGACCCTGTTTCTCAGAGTACAAACTTCATAAACACATAGCCACTGCCCTGCTAGTCCACTCTCAAGCCATATGCTGTGCCCTCAAGCAGTATAATGCAGCTGCATCTGCCATCTCCCCCCCCCCTCACCCAAATCTGTCATGGGATGACATTGTTGAGTACATTCCTTGCTGATTTTGATCTCCTACTTGAATCTCGACAGGATGTTCATGACCAGCCATGGTCAAAGCCAGCCTATCATGTGATGATAGACCAGTACTTCAAGCTTGAGTGTGCATGGGAGGAAATTCAGCACCTCAACATTGAAATTCCCCAAGTAATCACATACATATGAGACAAAGATATCTTCCTCCAGATGAAGGAATCAGAAGTGAGGGAGGAAAGCCTGGGCCTAGCACACCAGATAGAGAAGCATAGATTAGAAAGAGGGCGCTCTAATGAGCAGCACATGCATTGGTTCAGGCAGCTAGCCTCCCAACCTGCCTTCAGCAGCAGCATCAAACCTGGGGTCAGTGTGGAGTCATGTTGGGGTGTAGGGTTCCCAATGGATGTTGATGGGGAAGTCAATGCACTGTCCAGCAATGACTAGTGTATGGACCATAATGGTGATGGAGAAGGTGATGAGGAAGATGAGGAAGATGAGGTAGATGCTGACATCACAGCCACAGTCACACTCCTCATGCTCCTCACACTTGACAGCCCTTGAGTAGACACATTAGAGTAGTTGAAATTGTAAAACCTGAGTTATGTAGACAATTATATCATGTGGGGCTTCAATATGGCAGGGGGTACAGGTAGTGAATGGCAAGGGTTTACATACCCCTGGGGGTATGGGCAAAGGGTATGTGAGGGTAAGGGTAAGGGTATGAACTTTCCTACCCTCTACATACCCTTACCCCTGAGGAGGGTACAAGGGTATACAGAGTCACACTTTAGAAGATGTCAACCACCCATGATATCAGTATAGTAACCCTTATGAAACTTGATGACCTCTCTGACCACTCTTTGCTGTGCAAGTTGGGTTATTTCCTCTATGGTCCCAGCCTATTGAATTATTCAGGCAAAGGTATTCTCCTAAAGACAGTACTAGACTACTACCTTGTGCTTTTCAACATGCTAAAAGCTCAGATAATTACTAAAAATGGATAGGACCATGTTTGAGCATCATCAGGAAACTATTTGAAATAAACCCTTGCATCATACCCCCAAGGGTATTGAATACTCTCTATACCCTGGGGTAACAATGGAAATACCCAAGGGTTACCCCTGCCAATCTCTAGTACAGGGTTATCCTATGGGAAGGTATGTACAGAGTATGGTAAACATTGGACAAAAACTCGGCGGACGCATTCAGTGCGATGGGCGGGAAGGCGGGACGATGGGCGGGACGATGGGCGGGAAGGTCTGAACAATGACAGAAGGGCGGCTGATTGATGGGTGCTGGTGATGGCGATGTGATGGAGATGTCAAGCAGTGCCACTGATGTCGGCACACGCCGTGCATTGCTTAGGAATTCTAAGATGTTCACACACATTAATCAAGGTTTATCGAAGGAGGCCTGTACCTCTCCAACTTCCTCCTGTTGGAGGGGGAGCTCATATCCAGCTCCACCTCTAGTAAGAAGTCTTTGGTGGGACTATCAGGTGAGTCCGAGGTACGAGGACTCGTAATTCGACAAATTAGACACGAATTCGAAGTCGTTAAATTACTATCCGAGTCAGTCTATCACAAAATTTGCAGAAAATAACCTGAAAACAGATAAATACTCCAAGATTCTGCATTACGATTGAAGTATTCATGTTTCTGTCTAGTAATCTAATGACCCCAGTAACCTATTAACTGATTAATAACGGAGGAAAACAGGAATATGGATTTGGTATTAGGCAAGAGGGGGTACACCTATTAGCTGATCAACAACGGAGGAATAAAGCGAAGAAGATTCGGTAGGAGGGATGAACTGTGTCCTGCGAATACGCAGATCTCGAACCTGTTTGATAGCCCGTATGGCCAACGCAGTGGTTGCCCCATCATTTCTAATGAGTATTCCAGACGATCCATATTTATAAAACCAACCATTGCGCCACGCGCCGTCTTCACATTGCATTGAAAGAAGAGTTTCAAAGTCACGTTCGTCAAATAGATCGACGACGGTCGCTGCAATAATCCGTGAAGCGAGAGATAGTGAGTCTGCTTCTAATACAAATTGTTCCGTTATTCTTTCCTTGAATACGGGCTCGAGGCGTTGGCGGACCTCAGAAGAGGTGTGGATGAGGCGGGATAAAAAGAACAGAAATTGGTCAGCGCTGACATAGTAGTATGTGCCAGAAATGTAGGCGCGATTCGTTAGAACTTGCTCAACCCAATCGAGCGTTCCAGAAAGTTGGCGACCCCTTCCATTTTCATAGAAGAGAGTGAGGACGTTTACGCAAACGATGGGATCTAGGGAAGAGTAGACGTTAAACGAAAAATTGACTGCGACGATAGCAAACATTGGAATTACCTATGCGAGGACGTGAGTGGTCAAAGTAAACTTGGATTATTCCGTCGCTGTTTCTGTATTTGAGCATTTCGTCCATTACTTTGTGTTTCGTCACAGCATCGACGTGATCCGAGACGGTGAGGCCAATTGAGGTCGTATCGAGGTCATTTCTGAATAGAAAACGAGATAGATACTGTATAGTAGAGGAATAAAATTTGAGCTTGACATACGGGAAGAGTTCGGTAGTGAGTACCCCGCCGTTCTGGAAGAAATTGAACTGCCCGGGGTGTTTCACGTAGTCTACCAGAGACCTTGAAAATGGAAGATATGAGAAAATGTATTACACCATCAATGGAGAACACTTGCTTATCTCCTGTGGCCTCGAGAATCAAAAGTTGTGCAAAGTTCTTGAAAAAAGAGAGATTTGAATTTAGAAACGAGAAGGCTATCAATCGACATAGTACCTCAGAAAGTTGGATGTTAGTTGACGTCACGGATATTAAATTTCTCTTATGAGAGGCCAAAAACCCGCTGCCTCGCATGACTGGATCGAAACAAAGGTTTTTGAGCTCTTGGATTACTTTCGACTGATCATCGAAAACGATTCCATGCATCCCAAATGATCGAGCAGTCAAAACGTTCTCAAGTTTGTCGTCGACAAATATTGTGGATGAGGGATCAATCTTAGCCTCTTCAATAACGTGCTTGAAGAAACCGATATTTGGTTTGCGTTCGCCGGCGGCCGCACTAAGAAGTCCATTAGCTAACCGATTGTATAGATCGTGCAAGAGAAACACGTGCGATGTGAAAGTGTGATTGAAAAGTGCCCACTCTTCAGGAGTGGCTTTCGTGGATAATACTTCCCAATCCGGAGCTGAAATATTTGACATGGCGTATATCACGAGACCTGCTCGCTTAAGCTCGCGAATGATTTCGAGCATTTCAGGGTTACTCTGCAGGGAGTCTCGGGCAGCTTCGAAGGCGGCCTTGACGTGAGTGGCAGACACTTTGAATTCCTGCGCGACAAGCCCATAGACTTCTTGCTCGCCGAGGTTGCGCTTTTCATATTCGAACCAGTGGTAACAGCGAAGAATATTTCGGAGAACGTTTGCTGGAAGAGGTGATTTTGGAGTAGAGGGAGACCAGGTAAAGAGGACGTCTCCAAGATCGAATATGACGGCGGTGTAGCTCTTAGACCTTCGCCAGCCGTAGTTGAGTGCGCTACAATCAGCGTTCACTTTTTCCATCGTGATAGCCAAGTAAAACCACCTTTCGTCTCCTTTTTACCCTTCGGAATCGATTCTTACCTTTTCTGACAAAATCTCCGTGAACCATGCATTACCTTGTAACGGAGCAAGTTACCTAAGCAAACTCCATGATATTTCAGAGGCTGAAAGCGTTTAGGTGACAGAAATCACGTAGTGAGAGTGTCAGCAAGGGCTGAGCGCTGAAACGTTGTTACGCCGAGCAGCCTGCGCGGATATCAGATATCTGGATACGTGTGCTACAAGGGCCGCTCATCAGGAAAATGACACACCATTGGAGTTTCTAGGCGGTCTGATCCGTCTGGAAATACTAGTGATGCTGGAAATCTCTGGAAATAAGCTTCGGAAGAATCTCGGTTGCAAGGGACAAAAGTGTGATGGCAATGTAACATGACCGGTTTGGCAATTATCGGATCGAGAATAGAACTTGTCTCCTCTTGGTCTCCTCACTATGCCCGTTAAACTCGCAAGCCAGTCCGGCTCACAAGCTCTAGATCGCAATCGGCTTACGTCATATGATTTTAAGTCATGTGAGGGTTGAGCCAACTGAGCGTCTGACTCTTAGTGGTGGGCAACCTCTGCCGCGAGCTCAAGGTGAAGAGTTTAGCGAAAACAGAGGTCTAGGCGGACCCCGGAATGAATAGGCGATGGAGCGGACGTGCTATAGAAGTTCTAATATTAAAAGCGCTCGTTGTTATGCTGCGTGCTCAAGTTGATATAGTATAGCAGAAAACAGAGTCCGCCTAGACGGACTCCCAAATTTTATAGGCGCGGGAGCAGACAAGTTATACAAATACAATTCGATACGTTACATGCCATGGAACAGAAAAGGGAGAGGAAGGCGGGCCGTGAAAAATTGATAAACGACGAGACTGGTCTCCTATCAATCTGAGCGTGACCACGTGAGAAGACAAATCAGATAGGTAACGGTAGAGACACCGCTCACTGTTAGGATTCAACTGGGTGGGGTAGCAACAGCTATAAATTTACCAGTGAATCCTGTAAAGTGAAAACCTAGTTGAAAAGATAGTTCTAGAGATAACGGGAGCTCTTACGATGTGAGTAGATGATATCTTTAAGCTGGCCTTAGATAATCAACTACTGAAAATGTGAGAGACCGAATCTGTGAAGAGAGCATGGTGCGCTTACCTGTGTTGCTTGTCAACGAGATGAGGGCAGGAGGAAAGCAACACAAGGGCTTTAAACTGTCCATGTCTCAGCATCTGCTAGCCCCTAGCACCAAAAAACATGGACCATGCAAAAGGAGGCCAGATGTTTGATGCAGATAGCAGAGCCAGATGCGTGATCAAGGACTTGTGGCGCAGAGGCCTACAAAAAGCTCCTTACCCTTGGAACCTGCCTTTACGACAATTATTTCTGTCAGTGCTTATGTATTAAGACAGGCACATGATACCTCTCTTATCTTCACCTTCAGTTGTCTACCAGTATGTTCCTGGGCACTGAGGAGCGAGTACCAGCTTTCTACTTACAGCATCTTGTACTTACTATTACCTACAGCTTGTGTACTTGTGACAATAGGAACTCAATTGGAAACTAAGAATAAGTAAGCTCAGTGTTTGTGAGTAGCCAAATGACTGAGGGGAGATGACTCGCCGAGACTGTAAAAGTACAAAAGTAGAGAATGAGCTAGATTACAATTAGCCAAACAAAAGAATAGCCTCTGGACGAGAGCTGCAAGAGAAGGGGAAAGCACAGGTATGAGTAGTAGTACAAGCACAGCAATGCAATATTGTAGTATGATAGGGTCATAGAAAGGGATGGCAAATGTAAATATCACATAAAAGGTAACTGGCAGTGAGTGCAGGGTTTCAGATCTTGTACATGTGTTAGCCTTGCCAATCCAACACTCCCCTTCAAGGTAATTTGAGTCTGAGTTTGGCAGCAAAATACTTGACTTTCGCAGAAGGGAGGGCCTTGGTGAAAGTGTTGGCAATCATGTCATTAGTGGGACAGTAAAGGAGCCAAATAGCTAAACCCTGTTCGACAATCCAACAGATAAAATGATATTGATGATTTTTTGTGAGCGCGATAGCCAATTGATTGTCAGAGTAAAGGGCTGTAAAGGGTTGTCAGGGATAAGGTGCAGTGAATGCTAGTAACTACTAGTATTCACCCAGCACTTTCTTTGCAACACATGATTTTTGGGAACAGCTGAAGTTGAACTTGGGCTTTGTTTACTGCATCACACAGCAAGGGAGACCACTAAGCTCCCTCTTTAGTTTGGGCACCTCAAGAATGTGCTTTGTAATTTGCTTATCTTTTGGTTGAGTTTTGAAAGAGTTAGTCTGAGTCCAGCCAAAAAGCAACCACACTCTCGACGATGCTGCCACCTCCTCCCTTCCTCCTACCTGTAGAACCAACCACAGAAACAGGCCCAAATGATGATAATGTCATTTGGGCCCCTGGTAAGTTTTTTTATATATATGCTTTGCTTTTTATTTTTCGACTAACTTATATTTTTTGTGTCTTATAGGTTTTGATGTATAACAACAAAACAACATCAGGACAACAGTGGCGGCCACTTACGGGACCATGAAAGCACCCCCAACCACCGCCATGAGCGACTGCTCATGGGGTGGGAATGGGTCCAACTACAAAATGGCAAGAGAACAGCAATGCTGCCACCAAACCAAATGAAAACAGAACGAGGATGGAATGATGGGAGAGGAGGGAGAGACAATGAGGAGGAGGCAAGGCAAACAAAAAAGCTTTCAGGTTATGTGCTGTTGTGGTCAGCCACTCCCTGATGATGCTGACAAGGTCTCATCACTGCTCCCTTGAGAGTTGACAGTGGCCACAGTGGTCTATAATCTCAAATTTCATAGAGTATTCCAATATGCACTACTCTAAACAATCTGCATCCCTCAGATTATCTGCATGCCTCGTGGCACTTGAAATATTACTTGCACACACCTTTTTGGCTGGACTCAAACTAACTCTTTCAACACTCAACCAAAAAATAAGCAAACTACAAGGTGCTCTAGAGCTCAATTACTAGTAAAAAATTATTACAAGATCATGTAAAAATGTGGCCTGGTTGTTGAGATATGGCTTGCAGAAGATTTATGGCTTATTTGTGCAAAAAAATCATCAAAATCACACAACCACCAACTTTGATGCAAACAGAAATAGACCAGCTATTTACATAGAGCATATAATTGTCTAAAGCACATTCTTGAGGTGCCCAACTAAAGAGGGAGCTTAGTGGTCTCCCTTGCTGTGTGATGCCATCCAGTAAACAAAGCCCAAGTTCAACTTCAGCTGTTCCTGAAAATCACATGTTGTGAAGAAAGTGCTAGGTGAAGAGTGTTCACTGATAAGGTGGTGTCCAGGCATATTAGCTTGCAAAGCATTCTTCTAATAAGAACAAATAGTGTATGCATATTCCATTCTAATTAGAGGTGCCATAATACATGCAAAATTTTTGCAAAATCTCACTTGTGACCCAAAATGGAAATAACAACATTTTGCAACACAAAACCTCTCAATGTTGGATTTTTGGAATGGCCCTATTGGGATTATTGTGTGGAGTAGAAGCTTGTAGGGATTTAATGATGGGTGTTCAGGACAAGGTAGAACATCTTGTATTCTCCTATACTATGATGTACATATGTTGTGATCTATAAATACATTGTGTTCTATTTTTATATGTGATGTTGCGCTTGTGATGCACTAACATGATGCACTAGGATTGACTATCCCAACACTCCCCCTCAAGCCTAGCACAGTAGAGTCCATAGAAATGGTTAAATAAATAATTGTAAAGTTAAATTTCTCGCCTTTCAGGTGCATTAAAACCTCTATGTGGTGGAAAACCCTGTGGGAAAAACCAACTCACATGTGAGGAAAGCTACTGAGTTCACACATTGACTGAATTCCCATCTCTGCCCTATGTCATATATATATTGGCCTTGTTAATGCCTTTGTTAACACATCCACTGTTTGTTCTGGGTCTCGACAGTTTTGTATATCAAGTATTTTGTCAGTTACTAGAGTTTGGACCCAGTGATGGTGAATAGCAATATGTTTCGAT
Organism: Tricholoma matsutake; assembly: GCA_026075535.2. Taxonomy (NCBI): domain Eukaryota; kingdom Fungi; phylum Basidiomycota; class Agaricomycetes; order Agaricales; family Tricholomataceae; genus Tricholoma; species Tricholoma matsutake. The sequence goes on from AP026544.2 coordinate 357,502, forward strand.
TGCTGGTGAAATTGAGGGTTATGCATCAATATTATGGATCCTTCATTATCACCTTTAATTTCTGTTGGTGAGCTTTGTGGGAATCTGAGTTTACTGTACAAATTTCCCAGCCATGTCACCTTGCATCCAGCCTCTGACAGTGCTACATATTCTGCCTCTGTAGAGGACAATGCTATCACAGTTTGTTTCTTTGATTTCCATGTGATTGCTCCCCCTGCTGCTAGAAAAATGTGGCCAGTTATGGATTTGAGGTTGTCACCATTTGCATATGCAGCATCTGTATATCTGTGGAAGATGTTTTCAGTTCCAGTTTCATCTTGGCATTTTCTATACATTATCCCTAGAGTTTTCATACCCACCAGGTATCCAAGTATTTGCTTTATTGCACCATGGTGTTTTAAACCTGGGTTTGTGGTGTTGGCAGCCAGTTTATTAACTGCATAGCTTATATCCAGTCTTGTGGAATTTGCCAAAAATTGCAGACTCCCCAATAATTGTGCATATGAATTGCTTTGATTGGGTTCGTTATCATCCAGGTTCGGTCCAAGCTTTATATTGGGGTCCATGAGTATACCAGTAGGATTTGCATCAGCTATTCCTTCATTATGGAGAATATTTTCAATATATCTCTGTTGAGATATAGTTATTGTGTTCTCGGTTCATGTAACTTCAATGCCAACAATTTTACTCAGTTCTCCAAGATCCGTTACTTCCCATTCTGAGTGGAGTGTTTCTTTCATATTATCCATCATTTTATCAGATGAAGCAAAAAATACATATATATGTGCATGGATCAGTGTTAGGGTGACACCCACTATCTGCTAGCTAAGACTGTGCAGGTTCTCTCTACAAGAAGGGGGTGGGATCTGCGCGCATGATGGGGGAATTGATGGTTTTGATGCAAGGGGTTATTAATAGGTGAGTTTGTTGACAAAGGCCTTTCACACCAAAAGCATAGGTGGAATACCTAAGAGAACACAACTGGGGTCCCCTAGGCATATACTTAGGGTTTATATACTATGTTACATATATTGTACATTGTTGTTACCAATGCACTCATACATGTGCATACATATTGATGCATGCAAAATAAAATTCTCATGCTATCAAAGTGTAGTGTCATTTGGCATCATGTAGCATAATTCGACATAATAAAATAAAAATGAAATTTTATTAGGTAATGGGGTAGTTTCCTAACATGACCCCCCTTTTATGCCTCGACTTCCAGGTGAGAAAATATTACGTCTGTCCCCTCTGTGAAATTTTGGTAAGGCCAGAATGTCATCCCCTCATACACCATTCTTGCAATGCAATGTGGAGCATTCGGATTGTGTTTAAAGAATTGGGCGATCACATTACGTGCTCGCTTACAATATTCTTCGGGTTCCCACAAATTATTTTTGTCAGTATAGTTTTTCCACTTTATTAAGAACTCCAATTTGTTCCATTGAAAACATGAGTCTAGAATTTCTTCAACTATGTATTCTGGAGCACCTTCTACTAATATTGGAGGTTGCAGAGTAGTTTGTTGGCCAGGAATAGTGGGTGGGCGGTAAGGGCATAGGCAGGATATGTTAATCTTGGGATCAATCTTGAATGATCGGGGTAATTTTAGCACTACTGCATTAGGCAAGATCACTTTAGAGATCACATATGGGCCAACTTTTTTCTCCATAAGTCTCCTTGAAGGTCGTGGAATATTCAGGTCCTTGGTACTTAGCCACACCAAGCCACCAACTTTGTACTCTAGAGTGCGTGCTCAAGTACGATCTGCATGCCACATCATGTCATCATGTGCTGTCTTCAATGCCGCCTCTGCTTCTTCTTGTACCTTTTGCATCTTAGATACAAAGTCTTCCACCGACTGTACTTTGACTTCCCTTCTGGGTTCTACTCCCATGCGAGGATGATATCCATAATTCGCAAAAAAGGGTGACATACGAGTAGCCGAATGGAATTTGTTATTGTGGGAAAATTGGGCAATTGCCAGCCATTTGGGCCAGTCGGTTTGTCAGTAGTTGACAAACATACATAGGTACTGCTCCAACTCCTGGTTCATTCTTTCTGTCTGCCCATCAGTCTGCGGGTGATATGCCATAGATAATTTAGTTTGAATTCCCAATATGTTGTTCAGCTCTTGCATAAATGCGGAAACAAATTGTGGTCTGCGATCAGAGATAATGGTATTGGGTAACCCATGTAACTGCCATACCTGATTTAGATAGAGGCGCACCAAGCCCAATGATGAGGTTTCTGTAGTAGTATGAATAATATGGACCTCCTTTGTGAAGTGGTTGCATACTACGAATATTGCATTGTACCCTTGAGCCTTGGGTAATCCAGTAATAAAATCCACAGATATATCTCGCCATGGCGCTTTAGGTATAGGGTTCAGCATTAATTTTCCTGCAGGTTTTTCTGGTAATTTCTTCCCCCGCATGCACGTATCACATCCATCCACTTACCCCAACACATACTTTGAAATTCCAGGCCACCAATAATTTCTCATTACTAATTCCAATGTCTTCCATCTTTCTGGGTGTCCGGCAGTTGGCATATTATGATGTAACCGGATAATCTCCCTTCGCAAATCCGGTACATACACCTTTCCTTGAAACAACACCAATCCTTGTTCCTCAGCCCATTCATCTCCTTTGATATTACCTTTCTTCTCTTCCTTCAGAGCTTTCATGGCTTCCACTACTTCATCGTCCATTTCTGAACATTGTCTAATTTTAGACACCATTTGCATTTCCAAGCTATCTATTAATAGATGCCCTTGACACATAGCACAAATGCAAAAGTATTTGGGTTTGAGTAAGGTAACATTCTTATTGTCCTCCTCCACCCCCCTTTTATGATCAATACATCTGGATAATGCATCTGCTTTCCTCATTAAGCTTCCTGCTTTGTGGACCAAGTGAAAATTGAAACATGATAGGAATAGTGCCCAATGCGCATGCTGGCGATTAAGCTTTTTAGTGGACATGAAGTATTGCAGATTTTGATGATCCATCCAGATCTCAATCTGATGTGTACATCCCTCCAAATAGTGCCTCCACCCCTCCAACGCTCGTATTATCCCCAACATCTCTTTGTCATGCACATCATAATTCCTCTCCACATTATTCAACCCTTGGGACAAATATGCACAAGGATGCCATTTGTCATCTTTGCACAGCATTGATAATACTGCTCCAGTAACAAAATTGGATGCATCAGATTCCACTTGGGAAGGGTGTGTGAAATCTACTGGGGCTAATATTGGTCCCCCCACAAACTTTCTCTTCAACTCCTCAAATGCTGTCTGCTGCTGCTCTCCCCACCTCCACACTACTCCTTTTCACATAAGGTTATGTAAGGGTGTGGCGATTTTCGAAAAATTGTGCACAAAGCGATGATAATAATTTGCGAGTCCCAAGAAGGCTTGAACCTCCTTGACATGGGTGGGTGCAGGCCAATCTGTGATTGCCTGTACCTTCATCAGATCCATTTTGATCTTGTCAGGGCCAATCAATAATCCTAGGAACTCAATTTTGCTTGACCCAAACACACACTTCTCTGGTTTCAAAAATAGATCATTCTCTGCCAACCTCCATAACACTTCCTGCACTATTGCCTCATGATTCTCTTCATCCTCCGTGAATATCAGAATGTTGTCAATAAATATTATTACCATGCCTTTGTCTATTATGTCCTTGAAAATGTTGTTCATCATATTTTGAAAGGTCAGGGGACTATTAGTCATCCTGAAAAACATGACAAGCGGCTCAAAGGATCCTTGATGCATGGCAAATGCAGTCTTCCACTCATCTCCTTTCTTTATTTGTACATTGTTGTATCCCCATCATAAATCCAATTTTGTAAAGACCTTGGCCTTTCCCACCTTGTCAATTATTTCTGAGATCAATGGCAAAGGGTATGTGTTCTTCACTGTCCACTCATTCACACACCCATAATCTGTACACATCCTCTTCCTTTGGGCTTTCTTTGGCACGAAGAATATTGGTGACGTCTGCGGTGATTTTGAAGGTCATATGTATCCTTTGTGCAATTGCTCCTTCAGTAATGCATCCACTTTGTCTGGTTCCATTGGAGATAATGGATATACCTTTGACTTCTTCAGCACAAACCCTGGCTTCATCTCGATTGCATGATCCCATGGCTTCCACACTGGCATTCGCTCAGACTCCTTCTTCTGGAACACTGACAGATATTCATGATACACTTTTGGCACCCATTCCTCCACTGGCTTCTCCACCTTCACAATATTCTTGTCCCACGACTGTCCTCCATGAATTGCTTTAAAGGTTTGCTTCTGCTCTTCTTTCTTGATCATGACTGGAACTTCCCCATTTGGCATTTCCTCATCCTCCACTTCCTCCATCGTAACAGAATACTTTCTCGGATGTTCTTTCTCTTTCTTTTTCCTTTTTTCCTTCTTCATCTTCCTCCCATACACATTACATTCCTTAGGACAATGAGTCATTTGTACTTTCCCAGTCTTCCAATCAATTTTGGGATTATGCTTCTGTAACCATGGACATCCTATTATTAGATTGGTTTTCCCAAGATCGCACACTTCAAATATGGCTCGCTCCTGATGCTCCTGATACTTTAGGACCATAGTCACCTCCTCCTTGATACTTCCTCCACGATTGACTGTTCCATCAATATTGTGCACCATTATAGATTGCGCCAGCTTGTGTGTGTTAATACTGTTTCCGATAATTAAGGACTGATTAATAAATAATCCTGTAGCACCACTATCAAGCAACGCTTCCACATCAATAGCTGCATGCATGTCCACTGTCTTCAGTCCCACAGTCAAGGTGATTTTGGGTTCTATTCATGCAGAGCAAATAAAGAATTTAGGGGTTTTCAGAAATGACGTGTGACAATTTTCTTTGTCACGTGATTGACAACAGTTGTACTCCTCCTCAATTTCCTTTTCTGATTTGCTCTGGGTTTCCTCGGATACTAATATATTGTAATGATTCTGGGTCACCAATGGGGAAACCTTCACTGGGACTCTTCCACAAAATTCTTCTGCTTGCCTTCCTCCAGCTTCACTTCCTCGGTTGTAGCTTCCCTAATCTTTCTTTTCTGCCCACAATTCCTAGAAATGTGTCCTAACTGCCCACAGTTAAAACATTTAAGTGGGGCTCATCTCCCTGCTTGATCAACCTCCATTGCCTCTGCTGGTGCTGCTGACTCTGTAACTATAGGTGTCACTGCCATGGCCAGTGGCTGTGCCCTCAGAGCTTGCACCTGAGGCACCTTTCCTTTCTCGGACTTTCCTCCTGATGACTTTCCAAATTTACTACTTCCGTACATCTACTTTGACTCCACCTGTTCCTGCTGATATTGCTGGTCAAGGTGCATTGCCTAATTATACCACTCATCCAACTTCTCTGGCATAGAAGGTAGTCAGTAGGTAGACTTGAATAAAGAGGGACTTAATCCTGCTTTCAAAAACTCTACCAAAGCAGCTTCTCCCATATCCATTTGTGAAGCTTCTGCTTTGAACTGCAAAATAAATTCATCTGCCATTAGGGAACCTTGGCACATGGTCTTTAATTTAGCATTGGCTGTCACCTTTGGATTAGGGTCTCCAAACTGTGCCTCCAATCTCTCCAGAAATTCCTTGAAGGTTGCAAATCATTTATTTCCCATGGCAATTTGATTAATAGCCTTGTTTCTCCAGAACTGTGCTTTCCCCCCCTGAGTGTATGAGAGAGCAAACATAATCCTAGACTTGGCTGTATGAAACTCTGGCTTCCTCCCATGGATGTACAATACTATAGAGCTGATGACGAATTTTGTATTCTCCATGGTACTGTCAAAGATTTGCGGGGGTGCATATTTAGGTAAGCACACTTTTCCATTTCCAGATTTCTCTGCTGTCTCATCCTCCTGCGACATCTACTCCACCATCTCCTCCATCTCATCATCTCTTTCTCCTGTCATCTCTGGCTGTACTTCCACTTGTCTGGGTTGTGATGCTGCCAACACCAACACTAATTGGGACATTTGCACTGTAAGCACATCAATTTTCACCTATAGTGCTGGTGTGGGAACAGGATTAGGACTGGGATTAGAAGTTGAAGGTTTGGACATAATGGTAAAATCTGTGATGAATCACTTCTTTGACAAATTTAAGATTAGTTCTTTGGGACCTCCCCAAACATTTATGGGTCACGTGATTGTTCGTCAATGGTTCATCGATCGATCATCGTTTGTCGGGCGCCTAATTTGACACTTTGGATCAATAACCCTTCCAAGAGTGCCTGATCTCGGGGATAACACTGAATTTGGCTTGTAACTAAAATAGTCGTCTGAATAGAGTGATGTAAATCATAACTAAACCAGATCCAATTGCTTGTCTGGTTGCAGCTGTCCTAATGACGAGCACTTCTTCTTGATCACTGGCAGTCACAATGTAAGGTGAGGCCTGGCATCAGCTTACAAAAGAAAAAGTAGATTACATATATACAAGTACTTCCGGCTTGTGCCGAAAGGATGAGTAATCAGATGTGGTGCAGTGAAACAATGACGTATGTGCAAGTAAGAGAAGGTGCACTGATATGGGAAGTTTTGTTCTTCTGTTAGGGCAACACCCACTATGTGCTAGCTAAGACCGTGCAGGTTCTCTCTACAAGAAGGGGGCGGGATCCATGCGCGTGATGGGGGAATTGATGGTTTTGATGCAAGGGGTTATTAATAGGTGAGTTTGTTGAGATAGGCCTTTCACACCAAAAACATAGGTGGAATACCTAAGAGAACACAACTAGGGTCCCCTAGGCATATATTTAGGGTTTATATTATAAGGGCAATCTAAGCCTCTAGCAAAGGGAAATCCGAAGAGAAAACTCTAAGGATCCCCTTGCTGATGCCCAGTATATGTGAAGACGACAAAAATCAAATATAACCTAAAAATAGAAAAAGGCGGAGATAGGCGGATCAAGGCCGCCGAATGACATCATACCAAGGGGTATGTGTCGGAAGGGGTACTCCGCCTCTAAATATAAAAGTGTCAACATGTACAAACATGATAGCAAGGGAAAATGAGTAATAAAATCCGGAAAAATCATAGAAAATGAAGAATAGAAGGAAATGAGGTGGGGAAAAATATAGGACGAACATAAAAAATAGGAAAAACACACAGGGCACCCCCCTAGTCCCCTTACATATATACTATGTTACATATATTGTACATTGTTGTTACTGACACACTCGTACATGCACGTACATTTTGATGCATGTGAAATAAAATTCTCATGCTATCAAAATGTAGCGTCATTTGGCATCATGTAGCGTAATTCGACATAATAAAATAAAAATGAAAGTTTATTAGGTAATGGGGTGGTTTCCTAACACTGACAAAGATCCATTTATTTTTGATTGGCACTGCATCATGAGGCTTCTGGATGAGTTCCCAAGTCTCTTCTCTGACAATAAATCCAATTCAGTCTTCATGGCCTTTTGCCATTCAGGCCAATCTGGGGAGTTCTTTGCATCTTCAAGACTTGTAAGTTTGTCTCCAGCAACAATTGCATAGACTTCTTCTAGTGATAAGAAATTGTCATCTTCCTCATATGCAAAAGGATTGTGAAGGTGCTTATAATTGGTATGAATTCCATGCGTCTTCTGTAGTTCATCAATATTTATATCTTCCTATGTTTCATTCCATTTTTGCTTCTTGGGTGCAAGGTTCCAAGTTGTATCATCAGAATCTGTTACACCCATTGGCAGTGTGCTACCTGCAGACTCCCCCTCACATGGTAAATCAGGTGTAATTTCAATATGGTTGGGAGTTTTAGGTTGTTCTGCACGTGTGATATTCTGGAAGTTGTGGGAGGTAAGTACTTTGTGAGTTTCCACATTGTAATATTTTACTGCCTCAGTGCCATCATCGTAGCTGATGTATGCTCAGCACTTTGATTTTGGTAGCATTTTTCAGGGTTTCTTTTGACCTTGTAGTAATATCCATATGTGGCTTCCAAATTCCCACAAATGTGATACATTGGGTTTTATTTTATACCATCCTTCATAAGGTGTTGATTTCGGGAGATGTTTCATAAATGATCTGTTACAAAGATAAGCCACATGTGAAATTGCATATTCCCAAAGAAATTCAGGAAGTTGGTTGGCACTTATCATGGCATGTGATAGTTCAACAAGAGTCCTATTCATCCACTCTGCAACACCATTCTGTGAAGGTGAGTATGGTGCAGTTAGTCTTGCTTCTATACTGTGTTCATTACACCATTTTTCCAACTTCTCATTTACACATTCCTTTCTGCAATCAATTTGGATCCCCTCCAGCTTTTGACCTTGAGTTATCAGATGTGCCAAATAATTTATTACTGCTTGTGTTGAGTCTGATTTCTCTTTCAAACACTGGACAGTTATGTAGCATTTTGTGTTGTCCACACATAACAAGTAGTATTGATTTCCATTTATAGATTTGATTGTGTATTTTCCCCATAAGTCAATATGCATCAATTCTCCAGGTTTGGTTTGTTGTGTGGATAATTTAGGAAAGGGTTCTATGTGCTGCTTCGCCTCAGTACATGTGATACAGTCTGGTTTAGGACTGTGTTTATTGACATTAAATCCATCGACCAAATTCCTATCCAATAATTTCTGCAGGCCAGAATACCCGACATGCCTGAAGTGCCTGTGCCAAGTTTCCCAATTGAGTGCTGCATCATTATTGATGAATGATCAGTGATTGGCAGCTTCTATTGTAAGTGTTGGGTGTCAGTCACATACAGTTAATTCCATCTTGTATAAGTGGTTGTTAACCTTGTTCCCTTGTGCTATTTTCTTGCCCTCCATAGTGATAAAGGTATTTCTTTGCTTTCCACCTGTATATCTTCCCCCAGCTACATCCCATCCCCCCAACAAAATCGAATTATTCCATGTTCCAGGTATGTAGAGTAAGTGCTCCAAGCACAAAATATACTTGTGACCATTACATGTCAAAATTAATTCAACAGTTCCACAGCCCTCAATTTTCACTTCTTTACCACATACACCTGTTATGGAACATTTTTCCACAGCTGTGTACACAATAAAAGGTTCTCTTTGATGTGTAACATGTGAAGTTGTTGCTGAATTGGCTAACCAGTCATACCACATCAATTGCTCGTCATTTCCATCAAGGTTACAGGCTTCATATGTGTCAAAATTGTAAAGTTCTTCATATGCTAGAAATGTGATCAATTCCTCCCCCACATTTGAATCTTTGGTTCCTTTCTTTGATCCCTCTTTTTGCTTCTCTTTTTGCTTCTTTTTCCTCCAACAATCTTTTTTTTTTTGTCCTATTTTTCAACAGTTCTGACATTTGTTACCAGCATATTTGTGACATTTACTTGTCCAATGTCCTGGTCATTTACAATGTTTGCAATAAGGTTTGTTGGAGGATTTATAATCCGTGATGCACTCTTCCAAAGTTTTGTTAGTTCTGCTATTCTTCTGGGTATTAACCAGGTTTGTGCTAGAACCATTAGAATACTTGTTATGAGAGCGTGTCATATGAATTTTATATTCCTCCTGTAATAAGCCAATAAAGGAATCTGAGGACATTCTCCTTTTGGGGTCTGGATCATTGGGATCATTGGGATTCCCATTATAGGGTTTGACATAAGTCTGCCAAGATGAAGACGCCAAAATAATCACTTTGAAGTGCATGTCCGAGACATGGAATTCAGCATTGGGGATTTTATTAATGAGGTCATGATACAGTTTAAGTGTATCAAGATGCTTTGGGAGATCATCTGCATCTAGTATCTTGGTCTCATATAACAGGCACTGTATATGATTTACTGTTTGATGTGCCTTGTTCTCATGAGTGACTGTAAGCACTGAATACATCGCTTCAGCTGATGTTTTTGATCCGATGTGATTCATTTGAGAGGAGGTGATGTTATATATGATTACTTGTTGCGCCCAAGAATCGTTTTTGTCCCAGTTATTTGCGTTAATGGGATCTATGGTTTCATCTGGTCATTTCACACTGCCAGTTAGTATATCCAGTTATATCACAATTGATAAATACCTTTTCATTCTTTCCTTCCATTGGTGCCAATTTTTGTCCATTAAGTGATTGTGTTCAGCAATTCTGTTCACATTTGAATATTATTTTGTCCAAATCAATTTGATTGCTGGTTGAGCTGCAGCCTGTTGCCATTGTTGAGCAGCGTTAGAGGTGTAGACTCTACTAGCTTGAATTGGGGCTGAGGGTGTGCCTCCCTCAGGCTCTTCTGGGTCAACAAGTTGATCTGACATAGTGTGTCCAAGTCCAGAATGAGTTATTTAAATATGAAAAAGGCCAGGGCCCATAATTTATTGGGATTATGGTGTGGAGTAGAAGTTTGTAGGGATTTAATGATGGGTGTTCAGGTAAGGTAGAACATCTTGTATCCTATACTACGATGTACATATGTTGTGATCTATAGATACATCATGTCCTATTTTTATACATGATGCACTAGTGTTGCGCTTGTGATGCACTAACGTGATGCACTAGGATTGACTATCCCAACAGGCCCCAAGGCATTTATTTTCTTTCCTCAACCAGAAACAATATTACCACGCGGATAAAAGGGAATGCTAAAAATAGCACATGCATCAAACACATCAAAAGTGTTATGGACTCACGGTGCAATTCCAACACTCCTCCTCACTGTGAATACACTCCTCCTTGCATGGAATCCCACTAACAAAGGCCAAGAGATGCACAAAGGACAGCAAAATGTTTAGGTTCCAGGGCTTTAGTAAACATGTCAGCTACATTGTCACGGGTGTGGATGTAAGTGATAGGTAGGTTGCCCGACTGTATACGCTCGCATAGGAAATGATATTTGATGTCGATGTGCTTAACGCGTGAATGAAGTAATGGGTCCTTGGATAAAGTCTTTGTAGTGTTGTTGTCGCAGAGGATGGTAGTAGGCAAGTTTTGATGAAAATCAATAGCGCGTAGTAGCATATGCAACCAGACGCATTCCTTTGCGGTCTCAAATGCCGCTATGTATTCTGCTTCACAGGTGGAAGTTGCCACTACCTTCTGTTTATGTGCTGCCCAAGACACTGCACCTGAGCCAAGAGAGCACATGTATCCCCCAACGCTGCGATGAGTGTCATGGCAATTAGCCCAGTCGGAGTCACTATAGGCGTGCAGGAGAATGGGGTTCTGTCTGCCCAGATAAAGCTTGAAGTCCCTAGTTCCCTTTAGATAATGTACTAGCCATATAGCAGCACTCCAGTGTTCTAAGGAGTACAAATCAAGGTATTGAGAGAGCTGTTGTACTGCATAAGAAATGTCGGGACACGTAGATATTGCCAAGTACAATAAGCATCCAACAAGAGAGCAGTAGGGAAGCTTGGCCAGGGCATTCCTGGCATCCTGGGACATACATTGCAGATTGGAGCGCTGTAGTTTCGAACCAGGGTCCAATGGGGCAGAAACGGGGTGTGCTTCTTTCTGACCAAACTGTTCCACTATTTTGTCAATAAGAGCGGTCTGTGAAAGTGCAACAGTATGCATGTCTCGGTCCCATGAGACAGCAATACCCATAATAAAATGTGCCGTCCCCAATTCGGAGATAGTCCATACTTCGCGCATCTGGTTCTTGAAGCGCTCATTTTCGTCCTTGGAGTCGGCGATGGTTAGATAGTCATCGACATGGACAGCAGCGATAATTGTACCAGTGTCAGTTTTATGGTAATAGATACAGGACTCGCATGAAAGGCAGGTTAATCCCCAATTTAGCATCTGCACATTAAGGGTCTGATTCCAAATGCCCCCACTCTGTTTCATACCATATAAGCCGCACTGTAGTTGCCAAACCCAGTCCTCCTTGCCCTGCTCCTTGAAACCAGCAGGCTGCTGCATATATTGAATTTCATTGTCTGGAAGTAAGCTGTAAAGAAAGGCCGTCATTATGTCGATCTGTTGTGCATCCCAGCCAAGTGAGGCAGCTATGTGTAAGAGAATCTGCCATGATTCCATGTGCGCAGTCGGTGAGGTAGTTTTGGTGTAGTCCCTGCCATAAATTTGTTCATTTCCTCTGAAGACGAGGTGTACCTTCCATCTAATAGGGGTACCCGCCTCATTGCGCTTAATGTGGAAAATCAGTCTCCCACACCTAATATGTTTCCCTAGTGGAACCTCTGACCTAGGTATTAGTTTGTATACCCCCATTTCTTTCAATGAGTTCAATTCCTCCAGATATCCACGCTCCCATCATGTTGCATCAACAGATCTTCTGGCTTCATCCCATGTTTTCAGCTCATCCTCAAATTGAAGTGACTCCGGATCAAAATCTACCATTTCTGAGATCAGGGCCTGAAATTGATGCGCTTGATCGCCCAAATCAAGATTATGAAATGATTGTTGGAGTTCTTCCATGTCATCATGATCATGATCGGAGGATTGATCCGGAATGTGATCTGATCGTGCAGCCACAATAGCAGCCCAACACTCCCGCCGCACCTCCTTTACATGCGCAGCGCTCTCCAATGATTCTTGCACTGCAGCCACTGTTCTAGTAATAGCAGGGCCACCATTGGGGTTTTTGTCTGTGGGTATTAGAACATGGGTAGATCGATGAATAGGCTGAGCGACGGGTGGCGGTGGTGGTGTCGTGAAACTATTAGAGGGCGCATCAGGGAGAGTGAATTCATGAGAAGACTCAACATCATCATCTTGCTGTAAAATAGGACCAAGGAATGTGGGTAGACTACCACTGGACCCAATATTATCATCCTCTCCTAATTCATCGATTGAAGGTGGTGAATAGCCTTCATGGCTCTCAAGAAAGTGAACATGATATGAAATGTGAACCTTACGCATCGCGCGGTTATAACAGCGATATGCTTTTGATTTTGGCTCGTAGCCTATCAAGACGCATTCGATGGATCGTTCAAGTATCTTGGGATTATCCTTTCCTGGGATAAGCACAAATGCCCTGCAACCTATCTTCCGAAGATAAGAATAATCAGGTTTTCTCTTGTACCATAATTCCCAAGGCGTTAGGCTTGGTAGTGAATGGGTCGTAGTCTTGGCATGCAAGTGGGCAGCTGTGAGGTAGAACTCGTCCCACAAATAAGCTGGCAGACCAGCATATATTTGCATAGTGCGCACTTTAGCCATAAGCATCCTATGCATTCACTCAACACGGCCTATGTGAGCCGAGGTGTGAGGTGCCGTGAAATGCTGATCAATACCACAAGTCTTCAACCACTCCTTCATTTTGTGCAATTTAAGTTCACCATTATCAGTGATATAGGTCCCGACTTTGAGGCCAGTTTCGTTCTCCTGGGCAAGTTCCCAAGCTTTAAGTCCCATGAAAGCATCATCTTTATTTTGCAATGGTATAGACCATGGGAATGAGGTGTAGTCGTCTACTATATCCATGATATAATGGTTCCCCGCACACGACGTTACTGAATGTGGTCCAGATAGATCCACCCACACCTTTTCCAGCTTCCTTGTCACCTTATGGCCTGGTCCCTCCTGACGTTTCTTGGGGACTGGAGACTTGGTCTGCTTGCCAAGGACACAGGAATCACATTTAGGTAATTTTTGCAATGAAGCGAGCGGCGCACCAGTGAAAGCGCCCTTCTTGGCCATATCCCAGAGTGCCTGGTAATTTGAATGACCCAGACGACGATGCCATGTCTCGAGAGTAGGGGTATTGTGAACCATTAGCACGTGATCAGCCTGGGCCGATGCAATGTTGAGCATGTAAAGCTTTCTAGATATGCGCAATCCACGAGCTATGAAGGCCCCGGAGGATTTATCAGTGAACCAGCATGTGTTACTGTCAAAATGTGCGACAGCGTTAGAGTCGTCAGCCAGTGTGCCCACGAGATCAGCCGAACTGCTGATTTTGGGATGTAGAGGGCATTACATAAAATAATTGATGCACCCCAGGCTATTCTTAGCTGTATATCACCAACACCGACAGCATCAATAGATGAACCACTGACACCTCTGACAGAGCGAGGTGAAATGGGTCATAAGGTGAGGAAGTCAGACTTGTCAGGGGATATATGTACTGTAGCCCCAGAGTCAATAATAAAGGGGAGAGTGTCTAAGGTGATGGGTGAGCAACAAGTCTGTGAAAGGGGTTCCACGGTGAGTGCATTGTCAGGGATGGGTGATGTATGGTGTTTCCAGTCCACTGTAGTGGTAAGCTCCTCCTCCACAGCAACCCATCCTTCATATTCCAGTGCATCCAAAGGGTCTAAAGGCAGCGGGTCATGAGCAAGCCCGGCAAATTCCGGTGCAGGTGGGGTAGGAATATTGGGGTCAACCATGACAGTGAAGGCATGACCATTAATGTCCTTCACGGTAATAGGAACCTTTGTAGTGCCAGCCGGTAAGGATTTCTTCTCATGGGCAGCCATGCAAGCAGCAATTGACTCCTCGAGTGATTTCCCAGCCATACCACCGCCAGGTTTAATGCAATATTGTTTCATGTGGCCAAGTTTCCCACAGTTAGTGTTGGTGCAGATTGGTGCATTAGGGAGCTTGGAAGATTTGGACTGTGCGGTAAAAGTGGCATGGTTTTTGGAACCACCACGCTGATCATTCTCAAGTAGTGATTGTTCGTTCTCCAGAAATAATTTGATATCCTTCGAGCCATATGGAGCTGAGAGGGAAGAAGCAGCAATATCCCGTGAAATAATGGAGCAAGCATGTGGAAAATTATCACTAAGGGAATTAAGGAGAGCGATGCAACAAAGAAGATCGGCCTGTATATCACCCATGACAAAAGCACGTTCAATTAATGCGCAAATCTTTTCTGCCGTCTCGGGGAGTGGTGTGTCCTTTGTACACTGGATGGAAAGCATGTGTTGTAAGAGCTGGACCTGCCGAATGGGGCCTTCCTTCCGGTGACGGTCCTGGAGAATTTTCCAGTTCGCATCAGGGCCTACTTTAATGTCCAGGAATTTACGCTCAGACGGAGAGATGCTGGACGTGATAAATGCATATGCGAGGCAGGAATTCGCCTTCCAGTTGGCAAGCACTCGGAGTTCGGTAGAAGTGGGCTCAGGTATTCTGCCCATAACATACTCATAAAGGCCGTTTAATGATAAAGCAATAATAATCTCCTCGCACCATTCTTTGTAATTTGATTTAAGTTTGTTGAGCTTCTCCCTGGTATATTGCACAGAAAGTTTGATAGGGGAAACGGACGGGGGATCAACAGTATTGGTACCCATGATAGAAAACCAAGGTCAGTGGACAATGAGTGTGCAAAGGGAGATGAGAGAGACACAATGGTAGAGCAGCTGGGTCCGTGAAAGACAAAGGAATTGATCCGAGATCAAAAATGATCAGGGAAACGGATCAGAAGGTATGATGAAGCAGAACATCGAGTGGCTAGGATACTTTCTCCCATTGTTCAAAGACGATGAGAATGGCCCATAACCTGTAGAAAGTAAATCCTAGTATAAACAACTCAGTCTCTGGATAAGTGACTGTATTAATCTGTACTATACCTAGTATAAACAACTGTTGTAGTAGAGTAAGTATGTGTCAATAAATATGTATAGTAAATATAGCTCACCTCAGTCTCTGGATAAGTGACTGAGGTGATAAAGTAAACTACTGAAGATATATATACATGTAATGCATAACAAAAGGATGTGTGTCAAAGGAAAAGAGACAAGGGGAAACTTAAACACAAACCGACCACGTGGATCAAAGGGAATGCTAAAAATAGCACACACATCAAACACATCAAAAGTGTTATGGACTCACAGTGCGATTCCAACAGAGCAGTGTGTGAAATCCATCACTATTGCATAACCCTAATCAGCTAATTGGTGAACCATAACTGAACCTAACTGAATTCTAACCACTAACCTGGTATGCCCACTGGCAGTGTGGGAATTTGCTAATACTGAGATGAGGCTTCTAATGAGAAAGGTAGCTTGCAAAATGAGGGTTCTAACTAGAAGAATAATTTGCAAAATAGTCTTCTAATGCTCAACATATTTTGCATACACCTTTGTGTTCTAGTAGAAGGGTATTTTGCAAGATACTGCCATCCTCTGGTGGCTTTCAGTCGTCGACAGCAAAACAATTTCCTGACATTTAACACTCCAAGAAATGGCTCCCCCATGAATAATGAAGGTGTACCCAGAAATAGCATGCCTGTCTTTGGCCATACTCTCATCTGCATCTGCATAGCCTGTCAAATCAACCTTCTTTTGCCCATATGACAACCAAAGATCTGTTGTGCCTTTCAAATAGTGAAAAACTCATTTAATGGCCTCCTGATGAGCAACTCTGTGGTTAGTGGAAAAATGTGAGAGTGTTTGAACAGCAAAAGATATATTGGACAAGTGCCAAGTGATGCATACATAAGGGATCTGACAGCTTTGTGGTACAGGATGTCATGCATCTGAGCAAATTTGGCAGTGGTGGCAGGTGACTGAGATGTTGAAAGTTTGATGTGGGTTTCCATGGGCATGGAAATGGGTTTGAGGTCCTGGAGGTTATAATGATGAAGAATAGAGTTGATGTACAGATGTTGGGACAGAAAGTTTGTGTTGCAAAAGGTGAGGACAATGGTGATTTCCATTGAGCCCATGGTGCTGTGCCATGAGTCCGAAACATGTTGCATGGTCTGCCATGTATATGAATGTTTTTGAAAACTCATAAATTGAAAATGAATACATACAAGCTGATATACAGCACTTGATTGGATGATCCTGTAAGGTGCTTCACTGAACATCACATCCCAGATCTTCTGCATAGCTGCAGATCCAATTTTGATATTGTGCTCAAAGGGATTGTCTTGCTGAGAGACATGCATCATAAATGTTGGGACAAAAATGCAACACCAGACCTGGCAATTGATGGAAGATGGAAGATCTTCATTCTTGAATTTCTTGTTGGTGTCCATCACTTTGCATTTTTTTCGGTCATGAGTGCATAGTTTAGATGTGAGTTACAGCTATTCATGAAAAATGTGCTTACCTTGCTGTTCAAGCATCCCTTGCCTTTGATGAGAGAGGCATAGGCTGCATCACATTCAACTCCAGCAGTTTCCTCATGATCTGAGAGACCTCCATCATACATGTAGATAGAATCCAGATCTTGTTTAATTTTGGCAGGGTCTTGAGCACTAGTGATTGTGATAGCACTGGTAAGAACAGAGCTGGCAGCACAGGAAGAAGCACTTGTTAGTGCAGGTGCAGTGGAGCCATAGCAGTTGGTACTCAATTTCCCCATCTTGACTGAGTTGGCCTGACTCATGGGGCAGCTTGCTGGTTTTGCACTGGATGGGATAGACTTTGCCCAAGACTCAACAGAATACTTCATCTTCTTTGCAGGGGGGTCACTAAGCATCCAATAGAACAACATCATGGGATCAAGAGTTAGCATGTGGAGTGTCAACTCAAAGGAGTTGACATATTCCCTGGGAGATCAATTTGATTGTTCTGAATCTTCTGATTTGAACACTTGACAGGGCAGTTGGTGATCAATTGATCTCCTTCAAGTTTCTCTACATCCAATTTCTCATTCCTTTCCCCTCATTGATTCCACTGGGGACCATCACTGAAATGCTTGGATACACCCTTCAACAGAATTTTTACCCCAGTAACCACTGCTTGTGCCTTCTCTCCCACTGCCACCTCTGCCCACTTCTCTCTCGCTCCATCATTGTTGCCCATTTGACCTTGTTGAATGGCTGCAATGGCCTCATGGACACTCTCTTTCTTCTTCTTACCCATCTTCTCCATTGACTGCTCCATGACTTTAGGCTTCTTTGATGGTGGCACTTCCATGTCACTTTCAACAGCAGCAGAGCCCTCAGTCTTGGTAGCTTGCCCTCTCACCTTTGGCTTCCAATGCTTCAATGGCAGATCTACTCCATTGCTATCAGTCTCCTCTTCTATCTGTCCCCACCTTGACGACATCTGTGCCTTCTTTGGTGCCAGTGGCTTGCTGTCACCATTGGAACTCTTGGTGATGGTGGCAAGCTGTTTGGTGACTGTTGAACTGGCTTTTCCAGCCATGCCTGGCTTTGTTGATTTACTGGCAGCTGCTGCTGGAGTCACTTTCTTCTTCCTCTTTGGTATGGGCATAACTTCTGCAGATTGAATAGAATTATCTGACTCATCATCAGACTCATCACTAGCAGGTGGGATATATATAGCCCTATTGGGGTTAGGCCCATCCTCACTGGTCCCAAGATCTGTCTCCAAATCAGGATGGCTGTGTCATGAGGCATAAAGTTGGGTTGAGGCATGGCATTCATGAGGTCCTCATTGTCTTTGTCACTACTCTCATGCTTGATACAGGCTTTTTGTGCCTGCTTCTTGGCCACATTAGCTACTTCCTTGGCTTTAGCAGCTGCCTTCACCTCTGCTGAGGTTCAACATGGTGCAGATTTGATAGCCAGGCCCAGGCATTTGGTGGCATCAGATGCATGAGTTATGTGGGAAGACATGTTGAGAGAGGATTGTAAGTGTTTTGAAGTATACATCAATGTGTTGGTTGAACTTCAAACTTAGCTGATTAAGTTCTGATATCTCCACAAGTTCTGATATTTCCATGCCTGTCAATGCTCAAATTCTCATGCTCACTTTGCATTTATAGTTTTTCTACAGTTTACACATGTCTGCTCACCTTTGCTTGTATCTCTACCTGCCTGTAGACTACCTGTTTTTGTATTTCCTCTCCTGCCTGCATCCTCACCTGTATTCTGAAATTTCCAGCTCTTGTCATACTAATCTACACTCAGAGAGTCTTTGGTCACCTTGCCCATTGCATCTATTCTTGTCTCCTCTCATATTTTGACTTCCTCTCATGGTTCAGGCCTGACATTTGTTCCTGCATTTCTACTTTGTTGTGTCTTGAGGCCTTTGTGCCTATCTGTGAGTACAGTGTAACCCTGCAGCATAGATCACATGACCATTGTAGTAGTAGAATCATCTTTGCACACACATGTGCTTGGTTTTCCAAGACACTCCCTTTCCTCTCCAAGTCTCTGTGCACTGTGCATCTAGTCAGGCACAGCATGTCCAACACACTTGTTTACCACATTGTGCTGCCTGCATTCTTGCATGTGCCTGCATCCTGCTCAAATTGTTATATTTGCTTGTGGTGATACTACTTGTGGCTCTACCCTGCCTGTGACCATTTCATATTCATACTCCATCAGTATTTGCACTCCTCCTTGAAAGCAAATCTTACAGCTGAACCTTGCTGTGTTCCTCCATTATCTGCACACATTCCTACCAGCCTACCCTTTAACCTGCACCTCTATCACAAGGAGAATGTCTTCCTCTCAAGACATGCAGAACAGTATCTATACTCCTGCAGCTCATCAGCCTAAATTCCAGTGTTTGCAGTGCATTCATCAATTTTATAGCAGAGCTGGACTCAAGAACTATGTTCATGCAAAGCATGGGTCTCAGGCAACTAGTAGTCATGCATCACCTCCAGTTCCTGACCATCCCCCATCTCCTCAACATTCAGACATTGAAGGGGAACCTTTACATCCAGATAATGTTTCATGTGAAATTCATGTTCAAGAATTTCCTGGCCCATCACCACCTCTTTTTTCCCTTGATGATGAACCCATGGATGTTGACTTTGGAGTACTTTACACTCCCCCACCTATTCCAGTTGGATTCCGGTTTGTCTGGCCAGAATTTCCGGAATTTCTGGAATCTGGTGGAATATTTTTTGTATGTAGTTTTCCCTATGCAGCACAAGTCTGGTCGGAATAAGGATCCAATTTACAGCCGGAATCCCCGGAATCTGACCAGACTCATCACAACCAGAATAACAGGAATAACAGGAATAACAGGAATGCACGTGCTTTCCCAAATAAAAGTTTGACACACATCAAGAATTGAACACTCGACCTTGGGTCTGCACACATAACAGCATGCTTAACCACTGAGCTACCAAGCAATTATTCTTGGGCATACATTTAATACTTTTATTACCCAACCAAGATACGTAGTTAATCACAGCCATTAATGGAATAATTAATAAGTATGCATATGCATGAGATGTGACATGTGACTGCCAGCTCGCAACCACCACCACCACTGTCGCCAACGCCACCTCCTCCTCCTCTCCATTCTACCACCACCACTGCATGCACACTCACCACCACTGCTCCCACGCCCAATGCCACCATCACCACCACCATCAAACGAGCCGACTGGACCCAAACGACGTGACTGGACAGAACACAGGCCCAAACGATGCAGATCACATTGTTTGGGCCCTAAGTAAGGTTTTTTTTGTTTGCTTTTTGTTTTTATAAACTAACTAACCTTTTTTTTAGTGTTCTAGGTTATAATCTACTAGTAACAATGCCACCACCTGCAAACAAGCCAACATGGGCCCAAATGACGCAGATCGCATTGTTTGGGCCCTATGTGAGTTTTTTTCATTTGCTTTTTGTTTTTATAAACTAACTAACTCATTATTTTAGTTTTCTAGGTTATAATCTACTAGTAATGACACCACCACCTGCAAACAAGCCAACACACCCACCCCACACCTGCGAGCCCCTGCTTGTAGGGTGGATTGTGAGTGTGTGCAGGCAACAACAACAATGACGCCGCTGTCTACCAGCACCAGAACCCCCCAGAATGCAAAGCACGGCTGCCAACGATGACAGACAACGACGACAGGGCCAATGACACACCACCTGCCTCCAGCCCCATGAGCCACTGCTCGTGGGGTGGATCGTGGGTGGAATGATGCCCAGGTGCAGGGACAGGAGATGACAATGACACACCACCCACCCCCAGCCTCACAAGCAACTGTGTGGGGTGGATCGTGGGTGGAATGACAACGATGACAAGCCACATACTCCCAGCCTCATGAGCTACTGCTTGTGGGGTGGATCATGGGTGGAAGGACAGACAACAGTGGGGTCACGTCCCCTCCCCCTCCCCTGCACTTCTTGTGGGGAGGGATTTTTTTCTTCATGTTTTTACCTCCCCCCTTGTGTTCGGCGCGAGGGGTTAGCTTTTTATGTATATAAATAAAACTCCCTCTCGCATCTTGTGAGAGGGAGGATTTTTTGTTTATCTATGTAATCACAATCATCCCCACTCCCTCACATTCAATGTGAAGGAGGTGGTTAATTAAAAACATTTGATCTTTCACTACTCCAAAAAAAATTAGAGTGTCATGAATAAACATTATATTACTATCTAATAACTCTCCTGTGGCTCAACTGGTTAAGCACACATGTTTGGTTTGTCATGTGATCACTCTAGTCAAGATGTCTTGAGTTCAATCCTTACTCTGTACAAATATATTTTGTAGGCATTTTGACAACTTAAGACTTGAAATTTGACTATCCATTAGGGTATATACTCTAAGTTGAGCATCTGGAGTAACCAGAATCTGGTTGGAATAACTGGAATAACTGGACTCCGACTGGAATAACTGGACTCCAATCAGAATAACTGGACTCCAATCAGAATAACTGGACTCTGACTGGAATAACTGGACTCCGTAACTGGACTCCGACCGGAATAGGTGGGGGAGGGTAAATTACAGTGACTTTGAACCACCTTTTCCTGATGACTATAATGAGAATCATGATCATGATCTCCATGATGGTGATGGTCACAGCTCCCCTCCCATTATTCCAAGCAGTCCACAGCATGAATCCAGGTCACATGGACATCAACAAACACCTGCAAATGATAAGTTTCTCAGGAGAGTCTATCATGATAAACTCAATGGTGAGTTTCTGACATATTTTTGTCATTTTAAATTTTAAATAATTTATGTATCATGTCCAGGTCAGAAATGTGATCAACATGGTGTTAATATTGTTGTAGACTCTCCTCCTTCTCCTCATGAGTCTGACCATGGGCCTAATGACTGGACACCATATGCAGAGTGAGTTGAATTTGAACTTGCTGATTTTCTCTATCATCAAAATCAAATGTCTGCATCTGACATTGACACCTTGCTCAATCTGTGGAGTGCCTCAGCAGCTGCACATGGTGGATCAGCACCATTTCAGAACCATAAGCACTTATATGATACTATCGATGCTAGCAACAATGTGGCCTTCAATGCTCACTGTTCCCTGAGGAAATGCTGTATTGGCTATGAGATAAAACCCATCCAGTGTACATTCCAATAGTTGGTCATGAATTGGATATGCAACTTGTGCATCATGCCAACTTTCTGGTGCATTGAAGTTTGCAGATATAATTGTTCCATGATAGTAAAATTTGTCAGAACAATAACTCATTTGATAGCTTAGATATAAGTATACTATCAGGGGTAAAAACAATGACACTGCTGATAAAATCCTCAGATAACCAACCATTATGAGTTGTGTTCTTGACATCTATGTCATCAGCAGTCTTGACCATGAGATTAAGACCACAATGGTTGCAAATGCCCCATGTAACCATGGATGGCATGCTGTGATCAGATTGGTGAAGTTTTTGAACTGCTGCTGAGTCCATGGCCATTGTATCCTGGAATTGAAAATGTGATGCAGAATGATGAGGAGTATTTCCAAGCTGAATGTAATGCACTGAGACAGTGTGGAGGGAATCAAGCTGAAGATCTCCTGGAGACTAAGCTCTGTGGCCATTGAATTGAGATAATGTAACACCAAGCCCAAAGCTCCATTGAGATCTCGAGATCTTTGCCCAGGCTGTGGGCTGCCTGATGAGCTTGTATCATCACAGGGAATTAGTGTGAGGTACCCCAGTTCTCTGAAACCTGATGTCAAGAATGATTTCCCTGACTGGAATTCCAATCATTTCCACCACCTTTCCTGCCCACCTTGCATCACAGCCCACCTCCCATCAGCAGCACTGCCTAGAGGTGAAATTCCCTCATTTCCAATTTGATGAAACAGTTTCAGGATATTTGCCTTGGAGGCCAGTTTGCAATTATTGCAGCATCGGAAACTCCAATTGCCTCCAACCTTTAGTATTTAAGCTAGCCACTTTCATCTTGTACTAGCAGTTTGTAAATCAACCAAATCACCCACTTAATTCCAACCCAGTTACACTCCAAATATTCTCTTAAGTCTATCTCAAACTTTAGCTCACCCTCTCCAGAAAATCTCTGGACCTCTGATCTTCCTATTTACCCTTGTCTGTAAGGGGACAACCCTCAGGTATATATAGCTCCCTACCTATTGTTTATACTTCCCTTTCATTCCTTTCTATCCTATCATATTCTCCTTATTTGGTCTTGTTTACCTACAGCCCTATACCTGACAGCTGGTTGTAGTTAGATACCTTGAATCCAACATCTTCGAATCTCCCCAGTATAACTGCTTATATAGCCTTGACTTCTGTCATTACATAGTCTTATAGACTCTCTGTGCCCCTCTGTGGCCCCTGGTGCTTTTGTGCCCCTTAGTTTCCTCATCTTCTGGGTCTTGCCCTTGCATTGTCTTGAAATTAGGACACTTGATGAGGAGAAGGGTGCAACTTATAAGTTGAAACCAAGTCCTTTCTGTCCCTACACTTGGTATGGTGAACCTTGGGCTGGAATCCCATTGGGTTCCCTTCCCCACTTAATCCATCCTTATCAACCTCTACCATCTGGATATGACTGGAAATCTGACAACTTTCTCCACTCAACTCAGAACTTAACAGTATTTACAAACTCAAACTTCTCTTGTCAAATCTATCACATTTCCATCTTCTAAACCTTTCTATGACTCCCACTGAATCTCAGACTCAACAAACTACAAGGAACTCTCACTGTGCTGGCATGGCACTGGGTTTATCAGCAATCCACCAATCTATACTTCCTTCACCTAGGCACACTTTGACTTTTGGTGCATCCACTAGACTATCCAATATCTTCTGACAGATTGGCCCTCCATCAGTGCAAATATCATGTCTCAACCTCTGGAGACCCCTCAGAATATGACTCCACTTAAGTATGTAGAGAATGTTGGGCATCCTAACCCCTTCAACAAGGAAGGTCCAGGTAAAGAAGATGGACTTCCCAGTGGACCTGATGACCCTAGTAGTCCTGATGGCCCCAGGGATGACCCCAATCCTGACAACCCTGCTGATCCTCAACCTCCTGATGGTGGAAATCCTGACACAGGAGATAGGTTCCTCGATGCTCTCTCTGAGCTCTCAGATAGTCTCTGAAACCTCCAACAGAGTCAAGCACTCAAAACCAAGAAGATCAAAGTTTGGGATCATGACACTTTTGATGGGGCCAATCCCCAGAAACTTTGGGACTTCCTAGTCTCATGAAACCTTCACTTCCATGATTGTCCTCAAGTTTTTGCTTCTGATGAAAAGAAGATCCTGTTCATCCTTTCCTACCTCAAAGGGTCAGCCCTTAGCTGGTTCAAACCTGGGCTAAATGACCCACAAATTCTGCTCATTGGATGTGGAACTATGAGGTATTTCTCAGTGAGTTAGAAGGTAATTTTGGTCCTCACAACCCAGTTGGGGATGCCAAGAAAGCCCTTTCAGAACTCACCATGAAAAAAGGTGGATGTAGTGTTTAAAGGTCTGGTTTGGTCCAGTTTTTTCCCATCTTGGGGCCAAACTGGAACTGCAACCAGTTTAATTTAATTCAACATCTATGTAAAACTGGACCAGACCCCTTGCAGCCAGTTCATTGCAGTTCTAACTGGTTTAGAAACTAGTTGGGGCCAGTTTGAGCCACAACCAGTTGCTGACCAACCCTGGGTCAGTCAGAACCATCTTCTAAATCTACATATGTAGTTAACAGTAATACTACTACTACTCTAAAATGATATGAAGCCCCTCACAGGGCAGGGGCCCATGAGCAGGCATACAGATAATAAAATAAAAAAGTACTACAATAATGTTAGTGTCCTCATTGGCCCTGGTGTCCTCATCTGGTGTTGGCATTGGCGTTCTTATTGGCCCTGGTGTCCTCATCTGGCATTGGCATTGGTGTTGGCATTGGCATCCTCATTGGCCCTGGTGTCCTCATCTGGCATTGGTGTTGGTGTTGGTGTTAGCATTCTCATTCCTTGTCTGGCATTGGTGTTGGTGTTGGTGTTAGCGTCCTTGTTGGTCCTGGTGCATTGGCATTGGCATTGGCATCCTCATCTGGCATTGGTGTCATGTTGGTACTTTGTTTGTCATCACCACCCTCATCCATCCCATGAGCAGTTGCTCGCAGTGGAGGTGTGGGTGGTGTGTCAGTTCTGCAGTGGAGTCATCCAGAATGGGACCCATTACTGCCCTGTGAGCAGAGGCCACAGTGGAGGTGTGGGTGGGCATGTCAGTGCTGCGTTGGTGCTGGCTCATTGTTACAATGAAGTTAGAACCTAAAAAATGAACAGAAAAGATTAGTTAGTTCAAAAAAAAAAACTAAAAAAACATTACTTGGGGCTTAAATGATGATGGATGTTGTTTGGGCCAGATGTCATTTGTTTGTGGCATTTGGTGGTGTTGTCCAATGTGGGGGATGCAGGAGTAGCAGCGTGCATTGATGAAGTGGTGGTGGAAGGAGGAAGAGCAGTGGCAGCAGGGTAGTGGTGGTTGATGTTGATGTACATGGCCTGGGTTGTGTTGATGGTTTGGCAGCTGTGGGAATGGTGAACAAGTGGCACCACTTTTCTTGTTTGGGTGCGCAAACATGACCAAGTGGTCCATGTGCAGCCCCAAGGTATATAAACCCTCACTTTTGTTAGTCATTCCTCAGGTATGTCCCCACTTTAGTTATATTAGTTAGTATATAGTTAGTATATGTAAAGTATACTATAGATTGGTTACAACCGGTTGTTGGTTCAAAATAAATATACAATCTGAGAAACTGCACCATGTACACAAACTAAGGCAACCACAACCACAAAAAAGACTGGACTGCAGTTCGGTCTGGTTCGACTTTAGTTTTTTTCTGGTTTGATGAACCAGACCTTCAAATGCTAGGTCGATAGATAGTGAAGTACAATGTGGACTTCTGGGAGCTGGACTCCTGGGTCAATTGGAATGAGGCTGCCCTTCATGACCAGTACTTCTGAGGACTTCTGCTCTGCCTTCACATAGAAGTCTTGTGGGGGGCACAACCTGAAACTCTAGCATCCCTACATCTTAAAGCTCAGGATGCTGACAACATCTATTGGATGCAGGAAGAAGAAACCTGCTTAGAAGCAAAGACCCCTGGGAATTCTGCAAACCCCAGGAAAAAGGATTCTAAAAGTTCTCCTAGCTCCAATTCCAACTCTAACACTCAGTACAAACCTCAGTCCTTGCCCAACTCTAATCACACAAACCAAACCTCTTCCATCACCTCCTCTGGATCAAAGAATCACTTCCAGAGGGACAAGCCAAAGAATTCTATTTCTGACAAGTTGGGAAAAGACAGTAAACTAACCAGAGATGAACACAAATGTCTCTACTGCAGTGAGAAAGGACATGGAGCTGGGAATTGTTTGAAGTCTAAGTGGCCAAAGCTAGGGCATGACAGGGATCACCCTTATATATATTTTACTCAACCCCTACCCATATTGTAATGGGTGCAGTGTCACTGTGGGTTTGGGTGGGTTTACTTAGGGTTTGAGCAGTTTCACTCAGTTTTCTACAGTTTATTATAAATATATAAGTAAGCTACATAACTCCATTTGGAGTGAGGGAGGGGGTAGTGGCAGTGGCAACTGTAGTCATGTAGAAAAAAAGACAGGAACCCCCCACTCACATTTGAAGCAAGGGAGGGGATGGGGGTGGCCAGTGTCACCCAGAAAGGAATACAAGAACCCCCCCCCCCCTTGTGTTTGAAGTGAGAAAGGGGGGGGGGGGGTGGCTGTTGTCACCTAGAAACAAAAACTAGAACCCCCCCCTTGCATTTGAAGGGAGGGAGGGGATGGGGATGGCCATTGTTGCCTAGAAAAACCAGAACCCCCACTCATGTTTGAAGCGAGGGGGCAGCCATTGTTGCCTAGAGGGGGTTGTTGTCAGCTAGAAAAGAACAAACCCCTCTGCTCGCATTTGGAGTGATGGAGGGGGTGGTGGTGGTCAACTGGAGGGGGCTGGTTGTTGCCATTGTTGTTGTTGTTGTTGTTGATGTTGTTGTTGATCATTGTTGATGCTGATCAACAAAGTCAGGTAACTGGGCACCCAGCTATTGGTACCCACAAAACCCATACAACTGCAGGAATGGGTATGGTATTGCCCAGGTATGGCAACATCTGACCCATACCTGTACCTGAGCATACCTGTGACCACATTATCACGGTGTTACCCATACCCATGTCATGCCTTAGCCAAAGCTCATGCTGCAGCAGTCACTGAGTCCAAGCTGGACTCTGCAGACTCAAATAAATAGTCTGAAACCCTCAGGAACACACCATTGGGGCTGAGGGTTGCATTGACCTTTCCCAGCTGGCTGCTTATGTCTGTTTCAACATATCCACTCATTTCAATCCTGAATCCTTTACCATCCTGCCATCCCTTTCCAAACATTCCCTAAAAATCTGAACTCTATTGACTCTGGTTCCTCACATTCTTTCCTAGATTCATCATTTGTGTGGAGCAACCAACTTAGTACTAAACCATTCCTCCAATCGGACTCTGACTATTTGATGGAACTTGTAACTCCACCATAACCTGAGTCATGAAACTTCTGGTCACCTTTCCATCTGGTGAAGTGTTCAATCTGACATTCTATGCAACCTCACTGGACTCTACCTGTTCTGCAGTTCTTGGTCATAACTGGCTGAAGCAATACAATCTGTTGATTGACTTGTCTTCAGGCTGAATAAATTTCCACTCTTCAGCTCAAAGAGGTCCTGCCACCTCAATGTCCTCCAACTCTCCTAGCTTGTGTGAGTCACCTTCACCTCTGAATCTTCCAATGGAAACCTGCAAAAACCCTGTGGTCATTCAATTCTTGAAACTTATACCTCCTGAAATCTCTTTCATCAATGCTGCCACTTACATGGACACAAGGAAACTCCCTGGGGCTGTAGCCTTTCAGATGACATTCTCCCTGGAAGGACTGATGGCTAAATCTTCTGTAGCATCCAGAAATCCTCCAGATCTTTCAGATGTTCCAGAGGAATATCGTGAATTTGCAGATGTCTTCAACAAACAAAAAGGTGACACCCTTCCTCCACACTGTTTCTATGACCTCAAGATAGAGACAGAGAATAATGCTCCCTGTTAAGGGCGAAGCCTCAACCACTCAATCTAGTCAATGTTGTTTGACAAGGTGCTTCCTCGATGAGTCATTCAGCACTAGTCTTACTCGGAGCATCCGATGTAAGATGGATAGTGCACTCTAGCAGGCCTTCTACATAGAGTCATTCAGGTTCATGCACTAAGGGGCTTCCTTAGTGGTTTCGAGTAAGTTTATGAGTTTGCAAGTTAAGGCTGTAGATTGCCTAGATCTAAACTAAGGACATCCCTACTACAAGTCACAGTACTTATACTAGTAGGAAGGTCCTTATCATCCAATCAGAAAGGTAGATGCATATCAGGTATGAATAGAAACAATAAGCCTCATGCCTTGCATGAGGTGTCCGATGTCACGGAGTGCTGTGGCACAGCATGTCAGGGAACAATAAGAGATAAGCCTCATGCCTAGCATGAGGCGTCCAATGTCACAGATCTGATGGCAAGGATCCAATGTCAGGGATGTGCTGTGGCGCAGCATGTCAATTGTGAGAGTCTGATGTCATGGACCTCATGTCAAAGGGCTGTCGTATCACAGCATGTATGGGAATGGGTTCAGGTGCATGGAGTCATCATGTGTCAGGGGTGCCTTCCATGGGAAGGGGATCAAATGCATGTTGTTGGTATGCATCGTGTGTTGTATCTGGTGTCAAGGGCATGCTCTAAGCATGAATCAGGAGTGCCTCCTGTCCAGTGATAGGTCGTCTCCTCAGCTCAAGGACCGATTCACCACTTTAGCATCATTCTAATCACATCGGCTAACTCCTATGACATCCCAGACGCAGTGCGACCCAGTCTATCGATCATGATATCATATTGACCACGTCGAAACATCACCAGCGACATCGATCATATCAAGAGCCCACATCACACAACCTTAGGACTACCCCGAAAGCCCCTAAGATCCCTCTACATGACCATCGAACATCCCCGATCAACTTCAAACAGCTGCAACCATGATCGAGCATTGTCGAGCATCCTCAATCGATATCGAGAGACTACAAGCGACATTGGGCGCCGCCTTCATTATCTAAATGGTGGAAGACCATCCACTAGGACATATTCCAACTTGTGCTCAAACCTACTGATCATAGGTCAGCCTCGTTCCAAGTCCCTATTGTGCACAGAACATGCTGGATGCATTATTGTGAGACTTAGCGCAGTTTATACACAAAGGACAGTCTCTTTTAGTTCTTTCCCTTTATTACTCTTTCATCATATGATATATATATCTTTCTTGTTCGGATTCCAGTCTCCTTTATGGCCTTGTGCCTTAACTCATATCTTTTGCCTCATGTTCTACACATGTTTCTCATTCCATTTTAGGAATTTTCTTTAAAACATATAAAACTCTGTAGTATCTACTTGGAAATAGAAAGGAAATCGTCTTCACCTATCGTCTCATATTAAGTTCTAAGAATCAGATCGATCCTCTAAAACAATCTAAACTTCTACGAGTTTTCTCGATCGACAAGAAACCTCTACAATCATTGTCATCCTCGTTTTTCCAATGATCCTCTGATCGTTATCATTAGCAACTATTCCAACACATCCTAGCCATCAACTATAGCCTTCATATACTTTCGACCTATCGAAAGGTCCTTGGAATTTGCACTTTGACCATCGACAATCAACATCGTTCACCGTTGATATCATCAATCATCCTCAATATTGATCGATACTCGATCGGACCATGCATAACACCTTTGTCTCTCATAGCACTACCTTCACAACTAGTACCCACTAGTTATCTTCCCATAGGTTTGACTATGAACATTTGGAACAGCTCGCACCCTTCCTCGGACTCGTTGCAAATACCATCGGTTGCCTCATCGGCAGTTTAGGTGGTTTTCCCGGGTTGAGCATCATCACTGGAGGGGATTGTCGGGTATGTCGGGTCAGTTGGGTTCCATGAGTTACAAGGAAAATTGTAACTTTACCCCCCCACTATGGTTGAAAGTTCCACACTTTGACCTAAATTTTCATCTCTCCTCCACGGTCTGATTGGGTATGGTCTGGATATGTGGGTGGGTCGGGATTGAGGGGTGCAGTGGAGGAATAATTCATGTCTGAACTCAGACCATGATTGGGTTCTTCTAGTTCATGATGCCCTAGGCAGTGGTGTCAAGGAGTCGGTGGTGTCATTGGAAGGGGGGGCATTGCGGGATGGAGAATTCAATGTCTGTAATTGGGGGTTCAGGTTCTGTTTGGAAGATGGCATAGAGGCAAAATGCGAAGGTTAGGGCTGCTGCTGCAGCCAGGGTCATGCCAATGACAATGGCAAGGATCATAATTCCTGCAAGCATGGGTCTGTCTTGTCATGCCATCGTCTTGAGCTCTGCTTCTTAAATCCTTCCATGTGGTTCTCCCATCACATCATCATCAAAATCATTGTATCCAGAGCCGCTGTCTGTGCTTGGCTTCTCTTCATCAGTCTCTTGATCTTTCTGAGGTTTCTCCAGGCAATTCATTCTATAGTGTCCGGGGCCTCATTGTTTGCAGTACTTGCAAACATATCGCTGGCAAATCAGGCCGAAGTGGCCTATCTGTTGGCAGATGAAACATCTGGCATGTTGGGGACCAAGGTGGTTGGGTGGTTCATGGTTCGGGTTCGGGAGTGGTCAGGTCAATTACTTCGGGTGCCCTAGGCACAATCTTCTGGTTCTTCATAGAACAGGAGGAGCCTCCAGAGGGAGCTCATCATTTGTCTCTGTTGTTCTGCTCGCTGAATGGCGAGAGCGAGGTCAGTGGCCATCTGTGCCAATCTAAGGGGGTGTGAGGTCTCTCCTCAGCTATTCTCGGTCTGTCTGACCATGGTGCAATCATCTCCTGGATTGTCTGTTAGATCCCCAGGGCATCTGCATTGTTCATTGCTTCTTCTAGATTTTGTTCCATCTGTTCAATAGCATAGTAGAAGCACATCCTGGCAAGATGGTATTTTGGTGGGTCATGGGCAAGGTGAATGCGAAGGGCATCAGCATTCGATTGGTTTCATAGGTATTCTCGGGTGAATCATCATTCAGCAAGGTCACAGAGCATCAGAGTCCTTCTTCGACATGAAGAAGAACAGGGATGCCATGGGTGATTTCGATGGTCAGATGTATCCTTTCTCCAGGTTTTTGTCTAGAAACTCATTGAGTTTCTCTTGTTCCTTTGGTGTCAGTGGGTAGACTTTGCAATCCTTCACTACAAAGCCTTCCTTCAAGTCAATCACATGATCCCATGGTCTTGATTCCGGGAATCATTCTGATGTGGCTTTCTCAAATACCTGTCTGTATTTCTGGTATTCTGGTGGCAGTAGGTCATCCAGGGTCTGCTTGCTGGCCTCTTTTCCCTCATCTTGTTCATGCACAAGTCACTGGGAAATGGACATCTTTGCTCTGATCCATGCATTCTTCGAGAGCAGATATTGTGGGGAGTCCTTGCTTTTTGTGAGCCTGGAGATCGTGTTCATTTTTCATGTGTACATATGAGTCAGTTCTCGGTGCTCCTTGGTCAGGGGTGGTTCTTCTGGTGGTTTGAATATGCCAATGACTGGTTCTCCTCATATGTATGCAATCAGGGTGTCCGTCGCATCCTGTTTGTGGGTTTCTTCCATTGCTCATATTTCCATGCCTGTGTCTGCCAGTAGTTCCTCATCTGGTACTTCTTTGACCTTTACTTGAGGGGGAGTCTCCCTGGGCATAGGTACTTCAGTATTGATGGTACCATGATCTGGGGTCCTAATATCGTGGGTCAGGGTAGTCCCTTGTCGAGGGTCATTTGTCCTGTTTTGTGGTGTCATTTTTGAGTTTATTTTGCTGGTGCTTCCCTCCCCTGTGGAGGTTAGCAGTTCTTTCATCTTTTGCAAGATTCATTGTGTCCTGTCACATTCATTGTATTTGCCCTTCTCCAGTTGTTCTTTCTTCTGGTTTTCTTGGGTGTTAGTGATGGCATGTCTTGCTGCTTTGAGGTTCCTGTCTTCTTTAGGAGTACCCCTGGTCTTGGTTCTTGCAACAGCTTTCTGGACCAAATTCAGTTCTTTTGCTTTCTTTTCAGAAAGCCTTTCCTTCATCTTTGCCACGGCCAGTCATGCTCAGGCAAGGTTTCTCTCCTTTTCTTCAGAGAGTCTTTCTCTAGTTTTTGCCACAGCCAATCTGGCTCAGGCAAGGCTCTTCTCTTTCTCCTCAGAGAGCCTCTGTCTTGTCTTGGCTACAACACATCAAATTCATGCCATTCTGTCATTGGGTGCCTCCCTTTCAGTGTCGACCCTGGGGAGGTTTAGGGTGTTTGGGAGGGCCCATTTGGCTCTTCTTGTCTTTTCCAAGATTCATTGGATTTGAGCCCATTGTTCTTCATCATGAAACTCAAGGGTTCCCTTTTTCTAGTCGATGATCAGGTTTACCTCCTGCAGCCATGACAGGCCCAGGATTACTGATTCTTTGCCCAGTCCAGCGACTAGGTATTCCATTGGGTAGTCCTTCTGTTGATATGGAGCCTTCCCTTCACGTATCTCGTGATCATTCCCTGTTTATTCGGGGTTCCATCCACGTTTGTGGCCCGGATGGTATGGCCTAAGGGATATATTCTGATCCCTTCTCATTCAACAAAGTTCAAGTCAATAAAGACTCCTCCTGCTCCAGAGTCGAGGAGCATGTTCATTGTGATGTCTTTCCTGTTGTCTGACTCAGCTACCTGAATAGACAGGCACATAGATTGTCTATTCATGGTAGCTAAGAGTACAGATCCTATGGAGACTTCAGTGGTGACTCGCGTTGTATCAGGCCACTGTTCTAAAAACCCGATTCCTCCATGAGGTTGAGGGCTTGTGCTTTCTCTTCTTCGTCTAATTCATCCAGCATCATGTGGATCTTCTGGTAGGCATCCACCCCAGTCTTTTTCTGGGTGAAGCGATTTTGGTAAGGAAGGGTGCTGATCCCATCTGGATGGGGCTCTTCCCATCCTTGTGGTTGGATGATTGGTGTCCTGGTTGGTGACAGATGAAACACAATCCCTTTCAGAGGTGTTCCATGTGTTCTTGGTTCATCAGTTGGTTGATGTCAAGAGAGGGCTGTCCTTTCTTTGTTGTTTCTTTTGTCATCTGGTTTTGCCTGGTCTTCCCCAGGATTGTCATGGCCCATTTCCATTGGCCTTTGTATTTGCCTAGATCTAAACTAAGGACATCCCTACTACAAGTCGCAGTACTTATACTAGTAGGAAGGTCCTTATCATCCAATCGGAAAGGTAGATACATATCAGGTATGAATAGAAACAATAAGCCTCATGCCTAGCATGAGGCATCCAATGTCATGGATCTGATGTCAAGGATCCAATGTCAAGGACATGCTGTAGTGCAGCATGTCAATTGTGAGAGTCTGATGTCATGGACCTCATGTCAAAGGGCTGTCATATCACAGCATGTATGGGAATGGGTTTGGGTGCATGGAGTCACCATGCATCAAGGATGCCTTCCATGGGAAGGGGATCAAATGCATGTTGTTGGTATGCATCGTGTGTTGTATCTGGTGTCAAGGGCATGCTCTAAGCATGAATCAGGAGTGCCTCCTGTCTGGAGGGGATCGTTGGGTATGTCAGGTCAGTCAGGTTCCATGAGTTACAAGGAAAATTGTAACACTCCCCCACCTCCAGGTCGCATGTACTCCCTCTCTCCCTCTGAACTTGAAGCCCTCCAAATATTCATTGAAGAAAATGTTTGTTCAGGCTTCATCTGCCCCTCCAAATCCCCTCATGACACTCCTATGCTCTTTGTCAAGAAAATGGATGGAAGTCTCCAGCTATGCGTCAACTACTGGGGACTCAACTGCATCTCAATGAAGGACCACTACCCACTTCTGCTAATGAACCTTCTGGACTCTCTGGGAAAAGCCCCAGTGTTCACCAAAATCAACCTCTGGCATGCCTATCACTTAGTCTACATTGCTGAGGGAGATGAATGGAAAACCACTTTCTGCACGTGCTATGGCTCCTTCAAATGGGGTGGTTCTGTTGAGACTCACCAATGCACCTACAGCCTTCCAGCGCCTCATGAATGACATCTTCAGTGACCTTCTAGATGTCAGCATCATTGTCTACCTCAATGACATCCTAATCTACTCCAATGACATCAGTCAACATAAGGGTCACATCAAGGAAGTTCTTCAGAGACTCCAAAAAAATGGGCTCTATGCTGCCCCACAGAAATGCAAATTCCACAAAGACAGCATGGAATGCTTGGGATTCATTTTCTCTCAGGATGGGCTCTAGCGAACTCCAGGGGTAACCCTCAGGTATATTTTCACATACCTGTACCCATACCTGTGAACACTGTACCTGCATGGGTAAGGGTACAGTGTTGCTGCAGTTACCACGGTGTTACAGGTATTACTACATGTCACATCATATACCCAAACCCCCCACAAAGCTGAGGGTTTGGGGGGATGGGACACTCATATACTACTACACTACTACTATTCAGGACTTCAGAACAACTGTAAAGTAGATTAGAACATAACAAATGACCAGAAAATCTGGGATTCGGAAATTGCCATGAGTGCCACTGCTGCCGCCTATGTCAGTTGGCTTACATCATTGTATTTCTTGTCCAACTCACCCAAGCGACGACTATCTCCCCTCAACTCCCCTCACGTGACCCACCCACACCACAAGGCCCCATCTTCAAGTATGTACAACTACACCTACCACTGTGAGCTCTTGTCTCGCTTGCATCTGTTTTGGTTGTTCAATGACATGAACATGTCTTTTTATCCACAGCCAGCGATGAACACACTAATTGGTGCGTAATCCTCTCTCCATGCTTCGACAATGTCTCAAGAGTAGCTTTAGTTACTTTATAGGACATCTATCATGAGCCAGGAATCACAAGGTCCCTTAGCCTGTGGCACCTGTCACTGCTTGCTCAAGGTCAGAATCTGCAAAAGCAACAAGAACAGAAATGCAGGCAAGGCCTTTGTATCCTGCCACAAAAGACACAACAATGGAATGTCATGCTCCTACTATCATTGGCTCAATGGATCCCGGGGCTCCCTCTCACCATCCCTTTCCTCCTCTCCGGCACCATCTTCCCAATGAATCATTTCCCCAACTTTGCCATCTCCAACCCTTCCAGCTCCAACACCTTCTTGTTCTTTCACTATAACTCTACCATCTAGAACAGTGGCAAAACCTACACAATGTGTGTGAAGACATCTTGTAAATCAACATGACTCCATCCTTATTGTATGCACCAGATGTGTTGTTGGCATTATAAGGGCAACCTCAGCCTCTAGCAAAGGGAAATCCGAAGTTAAAATTATGCTACATAATACAGGGATTGGGGGCGCACCTAGCAAAGGGAAATCCAAAGAGAAAACTCTAAAGATCCCTTTGCCAGTGCCCAGTATATGTGAAAACTGCAAAAATCAAATAATAACTAAAAATAGAAAAGGCGGAGATAGGCTGATCAAGGCCACCGCATGACATAATACCAAGGGGTAGATGTTGGAAGGGTACTCCGTCTGTAAAAAATAGGAGAAACATGTGGGACACCCTCTAGTCCCCTTACAGGCATTGCATAGAAGCCAGGGGGTGTCAAGCAAAAGGCCATGCTGCCACCTCCAGGCCTAGTGTGACATTGGGAGATGGGTACGAAAAGACACCCTCAGCCCTGCCTCATTTGCTGACATCATCTTCGCTGCCATCTCCAGAATGATCGGTATGATAATCCCAAACCTGTACCTGTACCTGTGCATACCCATGACCAGATACTCAGGGTGTTACCCATACCCATGACACTCCTTAATGGGCTCCGGATGTCCAAAGATAAAGTCAAAACCATCCTTGGCTGGCCTGAACCTTGAAAGGTTAAGGATATTCAATCCTGCCTTGGATTCTGCAACTTCTACCAACACTTCATCCATGGATATTCTGACATCATCATCCCTCTCACCAGACTGACCCAGAAGCATGCGCCATGAAACATTGGCAAGAAATGTCAAGAAGCCTTCAACAAATTAAAAGAAGAATTCACTCATGCCCCAGTACTCACTCAATGGTTACTGGACTCCCACATTATCCTGACACACCCCTCAGACAATGCCTTAGCAGCTATCCTTTCCATCTATACCCCAGATGGAGAAATACATCCGGTTGCATTCCACTCCCATTTGTTAGGAAACCACCCCATTACCTAATAAAATTTCATTTTTATTTTATTATGTTGAATTACGCTACATGACGCCAAATGATGCTACACTTTGATAGCATGAGAATTTTATTTTGCATGCATCAATATGTATGCACATGTATGAGTGCATTGGTAACAACAATGTACAATATATGTAACATAGTATATAAACCCTAAGTATATGCCTAGGGGACCCCAGTTGTGTTCTCTTAGGTATTCCACCTATGCTTTTGGTGTGAAAGGCCTTTGTCAACAAACTCATCTATCAATAACCCCTCGCATCAAAACCATCAGTTCCCCCATCACGAGCACGGATCCCGCCCCCTTCTTGTAGAGAAAACCCACATGGTCTTAGCTAGCAGATAGTGGGTGTTACCCTAACACCATTCCTTCAACCTGGATGAATTGAACTATGACACCCATGACAAGGAACTTTTGGCTATCTTCGAAGCCTTCAAACACTGGCAACAGTACCTCAAAGGTTCTGGAGATCTGGTGGATGTGGTCATGGATCACAAACACCTGGAATACTTCAGCACCACAAAGCTTACTTGTCATCAAGCTCGGTGGTCAGAATACCTCTCACAGTTCAACCTCGCCATTCACTTCTGCCCTGGTAAGCTAGGGGCAAAACCTGATGTGCTCACTAGACACTGGGATGTCTACTGCAAAGGGGGAAATAGCAACTTTGCCTTGGTACTTCCATCCAGTCTTTACTCAGGAACAACTCACATCCTCCCTCTGAGCCACTTTCCTATCATCCAACAAGCTCTTCTCATGGATGTTGAGAAACTCCACGATGATATCTGATCCTCACTCCCTCTTGATTGGTCTCTAGATGACAGTGCTCTGCCACTTTGACCAGATTTATGTTCCAGATGTTTCAGACCTCAGTCTTAAAGTCTTACAAAACAAGCATGACCATATTCTCTCTGGTCAAAATGAGACCCTTCAGCTCATCTGATGTGACTATGTTTTGCCCAACCTCTGCACCTTTATGCAGGATTTTTGCAAGTCTTGTACTATGTGCAAACACTCCAAATCACCCTGACACAAACCCTATGGATTTTGAAGCAACTTCCAGTCCTGGAAATTGGAACTCAATCTCAATGGACTTTATTGAAAAGTTACCAGATTCCAATGGACAAACTGCCATTCTGGTCATTGTAGACCAACTCTCCAAACAGGGCATCTTCATCCCTACAGTAAATGAAATCACAGAACAAGAACTTGCCAATCTATTTGTCATGCACATTTTCTCCAAACATGGTGTTCCTTCTCATGTCACCTGCAACTGGGGTTCCAAGTTCATTTCCTATTTCTTCTGCTCTCTCAGACAGGCCCTGGACATGAAGATCCACTTCACTTCGGGTTACCATCCAGAAGGTGATGGCAGACTAAGCCCCTCAACCAGACCCTTGAACAATTTTCTGCAATTACCAACAGGATAACTGGTCCCAGCTATTACCTTTGGGGGAATTCACTTACAACAATGCTCCCTTGGCTTCCACTGGAGTTTCACCCTTCTTTGCCAACAAGGGTTACCACCCAAACATCATGGTTCTCCTGGAGTGCAAACTAGCTTTGCAATGCATGTGCCATTTTGTGGTCGACCTTGATGATCTCCACACCAGGAACTCTGGAAACAACTTACGAAAGCACAGAAGCGCTATCAAGATCCTGCAGACAAATGCCAGGCTCCCACTCCCGACTTCAAAATTGGTGATTATGCTTTTGTCAAAGGCAAGCACTTACACACTACTCTACCCTCTAAGAAACTCTCAGAGAGGTTTTATGGCCCTTTCAAAATCATTGCTCAACTAGGTACCCCTCTGTTGCCCTTTGACTACTGGATCACCTCTGGGCTGTCCACCTGGCATTCCACCTCTCCCAACTGGAAGAAGATACTTCCAACACAATTCCTAATCATATCCAACCCTCCACCTCCTCCAATCATTATAGACAATGAACTGGAGTATGAGATTGTGGAAATCCTTGACTCAAAAATTGACAACCATCATCAATGCAAGCTACTCTATTTTGTAGGGTGGGAGGGAACCGACAAAGAGACCTCCTGACTTCCCACTATGGAACTTGATCATGCCCAGGAACTCATTACAGACTTCCACACTCATTACCCAGGGAAACCCAGGCATCTTTCCATTTAATACTCCTTCATTTTGAAACCAACCTTCATTCATGCAAATAATAATAATAATAATAGAATCTATTGCTATTGGATCCCCACTGGATCCCTACTCCTCCCTCACTCCTTCACCCTCTGCTTCCTCTGCCAGTCCTGGCAGCTCCCCCTGCACCTCTTCATCCTCTTCATCCTCTTCATCCTCCTCATCTTCCTCTTCCTCCTTGGACTCTTGCCTCCACTCCAGGTCCAAGGCCCCCTGGATATCTGTCAGTGAGTCATGGAGTGCCAGAACTCCCTCACTAATTACATGGAGCTCCCAGAGCTCCTTCTTGACCCCCTTCACCACTCCCACCAAGACCCATCACCCCTTCATCGTCCCCTAGCCTGGGTCCCACCGGCAACTCCTGTCCCTCCCACACTACCTCCTCACACTTGTGCTTTGCCTTTGTACAAAGCTCGCACATGTGACCTTGGGTTCCCATCTGGAAACCCAACAATTTTTGACTCAAACATCTAATAGGAGTCAGAATGGAATTACAACAAATAAAGCAGGACTCACATTTTACAAGAAATAGCAGCTTGAATCCACACAGGGGCATCTGTGTCAGCCCCCTCTGCTCTCACCTTCCCTTTGGCCTTCTTCTTGGGGGAGGTGCTCCCCTCAGCTTCTTCAGGCCCCACCTCCCCAGCTTTCTGCTTTTTTTCAGCCCTCTTGGTGGCAGCTGCTTTTTTCTGCTCTTGTTCTGTGGCCTTCTTCTTGGCCTCCACCCTAGCAGCTTCTGCTGCCTGGCATTGCTCAGCTTCCCTGGCCTCCTCCTTGAGCCAAAGCTCCTCCATCAATTGTTCATGTTGGGCCTTAAGCACTACTATCCTTTCTGTGTGTGATGGAATAGAGGACATGTTGTGGAGGTGTTGGAGGTGGTGGTGGTTGTAGGAAGACCTGGGAACCCCATCAAAATCAACATTCCTGATATGGATTTGAACCTTCACATGCCTCATAGGCTTGGCACTAAGGGGGAAATACTGTCAAGACTGATTTCCCCAACTGGAATTCCAATCATTTCTGCCACCTTTCCCAGCCGCCTTGCATCACAGCCCACCTCCACTGCCTAGAGGTGAAATTCCCTCATTTCCAATTTGATGAAATAGTTTCAGGATATTTGCCTCAGAGGCTGGTTTGAAATTAGGGCATGGCATGGGTACAGGTACAGGTATGGGATTGCCATACCTGGGCAACACTGTACCCTTTTCCAAGGTGTTACATTGATGATACTCAACCAGGAAACTGAAACAAAACCCACTAACAGGTCTTGAATGGTATAACACAAGTTAGAAGAATGGTGCAAGGTGGTGCTAAATATCACCACTGCTAACCAGGAGTAGCCGAGTAAGGCACAAAGTTGTGCAAAGTGATGTGAAACACTACTGAGTGTTTTGCAAATATGTTCAAAAAAGTTTGCAGTGATGCAAAATAGTTTTGAGATGTTAGGATAGTAAGGGCGATGTCAAATGATGAGGGCGATGGACAAAAATGATGTACGATAGAGACAATAGATGATGGTGATGAAGTGTGATAGTTTTGAGAGGTTTCAATATGAGGTTTGAAGAAGTTCATGATGATTTGCAGAACTTAGCGATAAGACAAAAGAGGGACTCAAGTTTGAACTCTTAAGTCAGATGATATATGAGAGGTGAAGATGATCTCTTTCTTGTTCCTCCAGGTAGCTAGTACAAGGCTATATATGTTTTGAAGAGATAGTACTTAAAATGAAATAGAACATAGGACTACATGAGGCAAGATATAAAACAATAAAGAACTTTCTAAATTAGAAAATAAATGAGAAATGATGAGAAGGGAAATGTGTAGAGTCACAATATATCAAAGGTGCTTGTCCTATTGATCCAATATATCATCAAAATGTCATAACACCACAATTGCATCCTAAAAATGTGTTGTCATATCTCCTTGTGTCTGGTGGTGCTTAATATGTGACGCACTAGCTTTTGCAAGGTGTGTTGTGTGTGTCTGAAGGGTGGTGCAATACATATATGGTGGCCAAAGGTATTTGAAGTGCTGTGAAGTCATTCAAGCTTGTTTGAAGTGCTGTGAAGTCATTCAAACTTGTTTGAAGTGTTGTGAAGTTGTTTTGGAGTAGTTTGAAGTGTTGACACTATTGATGCTGGAGCTAATGTTGTCAATGATGCAATTTCCAAACTAAAATGCAAACTCACTGATTTTTGAAAAGAGCAAAACAAAAACAACAACTTGGTCCAATGCCAAGTTGCCATTATCCACACCAGCATGGAGAGTCAAATGAATGCAGTTGCTGTAAAGGGACTAGAGGGTGCCCCACATTTTTCTCCTATTTTTTACATTCATCCTATATTTTTCCTCACCTCATTTCCTTCTATTCTTCATTTTCTATGATATTTCCTTATTTTATTACTAATTTTCCTTGCTATCACATTTGTGCATGTTGACAGTTTTATATTTAGAGATGTAGTACCCTTCTGGGTACAACCAGAAATCTGACAACTTCTTCTGCTCAACTCAGAACTTAACACCTGACTTGACCATGAAATTGAAAGTTTCCACATCAAAGCCCATTGCTGTGATGAACACCCAATCATTTTGGCTTTTGAAGACATGGTTTCATCCTGTGCCAAAGTGTGGGTTTGGTGCAAGATCATGTTGAGTCACATAGTTCTGCATTGGCCCATGTTGTTCATTTCCAGAAAGTTGTCCAGCCTCCACCACAGTCACTATCAGTGTGGCTGTTGTTAAAATACAAAGATCTTCTTCATCTTCTTCATCATCATTAACAACAGTCATGATACCCACAGGAATTGAAGTGTTGTCCATCAATCACAGATTGCACAGGATAACACTAATCATGTGTGTATTGTACTAGGGTAGGAAGTGGGGCACCTAAGCAAGAAGAGTGATTTACTTGAGTAGAATGGAGCTTTTATAGTATTTGATAGGCTAGGATGGTAGACAATTATCCTAGGAGGATGATATACAACAGTTTTAATTTTAGAGAACATTGTTGTTGTGCTATGAATATTTTTGCATGGCAACTTCCAAAGCAAGAAAATCAATGATCTGGGCCATGTATGGGAACTGTTCTTGTTGACTGCAACCTCTACTTCTCTGCACCATTCTGAATGATGTAGAGAGCTTCACATTTCAAACTTTTTGAGTCATGTTAAGAGGTGTGTATTCTATCTCTAATTCAAGCTTTCATTGTATCTGACTGCTTTCCACATCTAGGATTTTGATGTCTTGGTGGATCTACCTTGGTCTCAATCTCACCAGACTGCATCATCAATGCCACCTTGACACCTCTGTCTTCTGCCTCCAAACCATCCTCCATGACCCCAGGTACCAAGTTAGGGTCAGACTTGGGACTTATGACCTGTTCATGTATGCCCACTTCTCACAGAGCTTCTGGTTCAACCTGATCTCCAACAGCATCTGCAGCACTCAGAATCTCAGCTTCCCCAATTTCTTCAGTCTCAAGTGGCAGTTGGCATATACATGGGAGTGGGCATGGGCATGGGCAAGGTTGTGGTTGCTCAGTATGTTGACTTATTTCTTGCTCAGTGGCCTCCTCACAACATCCTTGAATCACACCAACAAGACATTGTCAGCATGATCTAGGGATTGGAATCTCTGCTTCACTCTCAGAGTCAGAGTCAGAGTCAGAGCCACTTTTTGATGACTCAGATGAACCAGATGATCCCAAGCTCAACTCCGAATTGTCTGTGACAGCACTAGCACTGCCTATTGCAGCTGTGTCCCTCCCTCTTGCACCCCTCCCTCTGCCTCTGCCTCTGCCTCTCCTGCTGCCTCTACTACCTCTAACATGAGCATGAGCCCTTTCCACCCTTTCTACAGCTGTGGCAGCCTTCTTTGCCTCATGCTCAGCCACCTTCTTTGCTTTCTTGATCTCCTTGTGATAGTTGAGAATGCTCTCCTTCAAGACTTTGAACTGTGGAGCTGCCTTCATCAGTACATCTTTCATGTTACTCTCCCACTCCTGTTGAGCAAGGAAGTCCAGGTTTTTGGCCACTGTCATATGCCATGCTTGTCCTAAGCTTCATTTGTTCTGGGTTTTTGCTTTTCCTTCTGGATCACTCACTTTCTTGGCCTCTCATTTTCCAGGTCCATGAGTTTCATCTGGGCATAGCCTTCCTCTAGAGCAATACCTGTCTGGACAATGTTATCTTGTAAAATCATGTTCTCATCTCTAAGTGCTTGTCAAGATGCAGTACCTGGAAGCAGTGAAGGAACTTCAATGTGATATGGCTCCATCAGCTCCTCATCATCATCCAGTAATCCCTCAACCAATATTGTATCAAGTGTGGTGGCATCATGGTGAAGTGTTGACATTGCTACAGCTGATGGAGTTGGGGTTGGGGTAGGTGTTGGTACTAAAATAGAAGGGAGATGTGCAGAAAGGGGGTGTGCAGCCTGTGTCATTGTATTCTTTGATGGCTTGAAGGCTGAAGGGGGGATCATGTGAAAATCCATGGCCATATTCCAGTTTTTCAAAATCCTGATTGAATTGTTGTAGTCTTCAATGCAGTGATGCATGCAGCATGGTAGTAGGTCAATAGATTATCTTTTCTGATTGCAATCAGAGATTGTGATGCAAATGTCACCTCATGCTTCCACAACTGTGCAAGAGGTCCATAAGCACCAACCTCACAAGGCTGAATGGCATGTGTTATATGTGAGGAAGGCATATAATTATGATTTTGTGATCCACAGCATACTTGCAGAATGTGAATTTCCAATGTGAGTTGTGGCCATCCAAGGTCCAAAGACAATACTGTCCTGCAGCTTTGTCTCGTGTTGCAGGATCAAAATTGTTCTGAAGCCATGTGCAGCCCAGCTCTGGTCCATCCAACCATTCAGAGAAATGGATATTGGAGACACCAGATGTGTCTCCTATAGTAATGCAGTGGTCATTTGGATAGTGATAGTGTGGTGGCTGTATACAGGCATGACTGTGTCTACTGAATACATGATCATGTGATGATCACACTACTCCATCTGCCTGTCTCCCAAATGGCGATGTCCCCATCACCTCAGAAAACAAACAAATGAAGAAAACAAAACAATAGGTATAAAACCAATGTAACAATGCAATGCCAAAAATTCTGTATGAAAAAAGAATTATAACAAAAGAAGACTCAACATGTAGGTGCCCATCCCAATGCATGAAGAGCACAACCTAAGTCTACCAGTCAAGGGTCACTGTCCCAATCAAGTTTCAGGGGGTCTTGAAATACTGGACTTGGAATGGTTGGTTTACCTGGGCCCAGTCCAAAAGGATGTTTGCAGGTGATGATAGGACCTGTGGTCCACACTGGTTGACCTCGTCAAGTGA
This sequence comes from Tricholoma matsutake, assembly GCA_026075535.2. Classification (NCBI taxonomy): domain Eukaryota; kingdom Fungi; phylum Basidiomycota; class Agaricomycetes; order Agaricales; family Tricholomataceae; genus Tricholoma; species Tricholoma matsutake. The sequence continues at coordinate 401,375 of AP026544.2, forward strand.
ATGAGTGGATTGGGGGGTTCCTCACTTGATTATGGCAATGAGCCTGCTTTTGTATGGAGTCAAAAGGTCAGGGGGTATTAGAACATAGTGCCAAAAGGTCTCAAGGGGGTAGCTTTGACATGATTGGTATGGATTCAGCATCCTCTTCCCAGTCAAAATGTCGGCTGGGTTTGGGTACGAGTGGTGGTGTCAGTATAGGCTTTTGTTCCAGGGGTAGTTGTGTGGCAGCAGGGTCTGGCAGGGGTTTGAACACCTTGTTGTGCAGGAGTGCAGAGCATGAGCCTTGTAACTCAAGGCTCAGCATCCATAACCACCAGCTTTGATGAAGGTGGCTGTTTGCTATTGAGGGGTGCTGTCTGTGTTATGGCCATTCTCTGCTCAGGGCTGTACATCATCTGTGTGCCAGCATTGATGGTGGTGGGGCTTGTGGAGTTTGTCTGGGAGTCGACATCGATGCTGAATGTGGCAGTAATGTCAGTTTTGGCTGGCACTGATATGAGCCATTGGTACTGTGTTTTGTGCAGGTATGGGGGGTTGGACTCCTTCTGGGCTCAATTTTGGAACTGCAGGGCTTCCACTAGTCTGTGGAGCTGTCTTGCTGGTCCTGGGCATGGTCTGGGCACTGGAGTTGATATGGATGGTGGGTGTCAATGACAGGGGCTGGTGGGGGGAATGAGAGGGTCTGGGGGGTGGTGCCATCATTGCCATGGTGTTTTTTCATATTCATTGTTGAGGGCTGTGGTAGGCAGCAAAATGGCATGTTTACAGGGTGCCTGAGGCAAGCTGAGGGGTTGAAACAGGCTGTGGGGGTGTTCTGATGGCTCTAGTACTGTGTTTTGTCATTTCAGAGCTGTGGATGGTGGTCCAGAGTGGGGTGGGGGATGGGACTCAGGAGTCATTGATGATGAAGCAGCTGCAATGAGGGGAGAGCTGGGGTGCATGTTGGGGGTTTGCATGGCCGTTTCAGTGGTATTGAGAGTGGCTTGGGTGCTGAAGTTGACAGTGGTGGGGGCAGGTGTCATTTGGGTGTTGGCACTGGTGGTGGTGATATCATTGGTCTGAGTCTCAGCCTCCTCCAGGAGAACTGCACCATGGAAGTGTGCATGTGCATGAGCCACCATCAATAGGCAGAGCCCAGCGCCATGTCCTTCCACTAACCATTTGTGTTGCTTGTCTCTTTCTCCATCCTCCATCCTGAGCCTGTAGCCTTCCAGGTGTCCCTCCCTCTGTGCTTTCTCTTTTTTCTCTTGACCTAGTCTCTCCCTCGCTTTGTACCCCACCTTGTAGCCTTCTGTCAACATCCTGCTTCCTTCTTCATATCCTTCATCATAGCCATCCTCTTTTCCTTCTCCATGTCCTGTTTTCTTTCAAGTTCCATACCTTTCTTTGAATCCTCTTTGCCAACCTTCAAGCTGTGCATATTCCAGAAGCTGCTGTACTTCTTCATGGCTGTAGGTGAATGAACTTGTGTCAGGTGGTGAGTCGACTGGTGATGACGTGGCCATGGCTGTGCTGACATGCATTGCATTGTTGGCATTGTTGGTTGCATTGGTTGGGGCTATATCTGCTGCTGTAGCTGTAGAAGGATCTGTAGTAGTTTGTAGAGCTGTGTATGAAGTGGTTTTCACTGCTGTTTCACTTGCAAGTGATGTTGCAATGATCTCATCATTAGGTGATGACAATTTTGATGTGGTGGTTCTCACCTTTGGAGCATCTGTGCTTGATGCCATCATCATGGCATTTACAGCTGCAATATTCACATTCAAATTAGATGCATTCTCACACCATTTCTTCTTTTGGGTTTGTTTGCCTTGTCCTGGACCTGGCATTGCTGAATAGAGGAACTAAGAAAGAAATAAACTGAGGGGCTGGTGCTGGGTTCTGTGTGACTGGAGTACTGGGGTTCTGCAAGACAGAGGTTCTGGTACTATAACTGGGTGCTGAAACTGAACGAGAGCTAAAAATAAGAAGCAGATGTAGGTGCAAACTTGGTGCATTATGACATGGCTTGCAAGAATCAAAAAGCTAGAGTGCCAAAAACAGACCAAAGCAGCAGTGGGTGCATTGAATCATGCTCTAATCACCAAGATGGAGATGCCAGATGCATCTCCTATAGTAATGCAGTGGTTGTTCAGATAGTAATAGCATGGTGGCTGTATACAGGCATGACTGTGTCTACTGACTACATGATCATGTGATCACCTGATCACACTACTCCAATATGCTGTTGGCAACTTTGTAAGATCGATCTTTGGAGCTAAAATATTAATGATATGACACAACAGGCAGGGCAAAACTTTCCCAGAGAGAAAATGTGGAGAAAATGTGGAGAAAATTACACTTTTCATGTAGGAAACATGTAAAGAAAAACTGGTGAAAATAGATTATTTTCTCTTTATTTTCTCTGCAATCTGCCTAGGGGAAAATATATCATTTGTGTTGAGAGAAAAAAAGGGGAATCTGAAGTGAAAAGAACTTATTTCCTCTTGATTTCCCTTTTCTCCACATTTTCTCCACATTTTCTCTCTGGGAAAGTTTTGCCCTGCCTGTTGTGTGAACCATGCATTACAAGGGTTGTTGCGACCCCACTCCACATTTCTTTGCAGACCCTGGAATATCACAGAAGGATGAAGAACAGATCCATCTGCACAGATGGTCTCGATGACTGTGACAAGCCCCCTATTCCATACTCAATTGAATAGATAGTCTGTTGATGATGATCAATCATGGCAGTGATTCTTGCACCAATGCCAAGTAGAATACCCTTTTTGTCCATATTGTAGAGATTCCCTGGCAGAATATAGACTCTTTTATCACATCAGTGAGCATATTGAAGAATTCATCAATGGCAAACTGATTGAGTGCTTTGGCATGTGTTTTCTCCAAACCTGTTGTCTTCTTCATTGTCAAATTGGGATGATGCTTACAGAAGCATTTTGGCCATGATCCCCCAACTTGCTTACCAGAAAGTTCACTGGCACACTGTGCAACAGATGTGTATGTCATGGGTATACCACAATGGCCTTGAATATTAACCTTTTTGGGTAAGATCTCCTCCTGGGCTTCAGTGAGGAGTAGTTCACCAGCATGTTCTTCCATCCTAGAAAATTATTCAGCAACACAAAATGACTGTACAATACCACATACCTTGCAAATGGCAGCCAAGGGAAGATCTTGGAATACCAAATTCCTGTTCTGCTTGATGCACATAGTAGTGCAGGTCACCATTGGGTTTTGTACCTGATTCTTAAATCACAGCTACAGCCAGTTGGATGTGTTCCTCTTGTGGTTGGGTGAGAATATCATCAGGAGTTAAGATGGAAACTGTTATTTCAGAGGGTATGGCTTAAGTTTGAGGTGGACTGGGATTGCTGTAGGGTATCATCACTCAGAGCTCACTCCTGACTTAAATACAGTACCACACGGTTGGCAATGGTAAAAGCATTGATATATTGGCAGATTCTAGATACTGGACATGAGGTAGGCAGGGGCAGATATTGGCATAGGGTGGAAGATGCTTGGAAGGAACATGAATATTGGCAGCATTGGTGCAACATTCTGCAGGCCAGATAACATGAGGATGGTTCAGACAATTTAAAATAAGCCCTATTTCGTGCACCTGCTGTGAAACTTCAACATCCCTGTGCCTCCCATGCCCATAACAAATTCCATAAGCTAACATGTTGAAAAAGTGCATATGGATGTAACAGAGTGCATAGAGGCATGAATAAAAATATAACAACAGCTGCTAATGAAACATTAGGTTAATATGAAGATGACTACCGAAGGTCATGGACACACCTTGTCATCTGAAACTGACATGTGTCAATCAAGGCTGCCCATCCAAAATGCAAAACAGAGAAGGCCACAAAAGATTGACAAGGGAAACTAGCCAGTAGACATGTGATCATACAGAAGTGATGATTGAAAGGAAGCAAATGGGTGAGACAAATGTATATGTGAAGTTTTGAAGGATTCAATTTGAAATTGCATCCACAAGGCAGTGGCTACTGCATTTGGCCATGCCATTGATGTTACCAAATTAGGCAAATTCTCAGCTTGGCAACAATAACCTACCTGTTTACAATGTTTACAATTTGATATCTGCCTACAGCTACAAAAGACTTAGGACATGCCTAGGCAGCCTCGATAGACCTAAAAATGTCTACTGTTACTGATCTCCCATGTTCCAATGTCTTCCCCCTTTCTCATTCTGCCTTGCCATTTCCCTCTGCATGTTACCCCATATCCTCCCTGCCAGTCAAATAGCCTCAAGATGCCAATTATGTCATATATGGTAGGTTAGTTGTTGTTGTAATACACTATCAAGTTGTCCATTCTTTGTTAAATCCCATGGTATTTGAGGGGTCAGCCCTAGATAATAAAAGGAATAATGTAGCAGCCATATATCATTGTTTTTGAACATGGACTTCACTATCGAGAGGAGACCACTTGTCATAGTCTCCACTAAGCCCTTGTCTGCCAACTTGATCTTCATCTTCTCTACAATTCTTTCAGCAATTTCCATCCTCCATCTTTCATAGTGTTTGCATTTGATGTATAAGTGATGCATATCCTTTAGCTGAAGCAACACCTGTTCTCTTCTAACTTCCCTCTTTTGTGCCAAGTTTCTCCTGTTGCCAGTTGTCCAGAGCAAACATAAAGTTGTATGAGTATTGTAGGGTGATGTGGCTTTCATATAAGGGTAGTCGGTGGGTGGGATCATATAACCATGTTGTCATCCTCTGGCTACTACCAGCCCACAACTTTTCTGCAGTGGATTTTGCAACATCTTGTTTGATGAAAACCTATATGTTGGATTCAATCCATCCATCCTGTGTGTGATAGAATGCATAATTGCCCATGTAAAGTGATGGACTTGGGGCTACTAGAATGTGATGCATGACTCTTTGTGCAGACATCACATAAGGGTCTGCCTCTGCATTTAGCTTTGATGGCACTGTGAGGCCATCCAAATGTCCTTGAGTATAGTGGACTAGAACTTGCTTCTGTCAGACTAGTGACATAATCCAACTGTAATATGACTGGCCATTCATGTGTCAAAGCTTGGGTTCCTGATCCGCTATTGTTTTGCTGTCACTGATGAGACATGTGGAATTCATATGATCAGAGTATAGTTGAGCTGTCTTGGGGGGTTCAACAGCGAGAACTAGTCCTAGGATGAGACCCATCAGTTCACCATGTAGAATTGAGGAATTACATCCTGTGGTTTGCAGCACCAGGGTCTGGGGACCCATCACCATGGCCATAACTGTTCTGTCTTTCCAAATTCCAGCTGATGCTGGTATCATTGAGCCATCAGAGGCCCATAGCTGCTTGTCACTTGACATTTGTGAATGGGTTAGGTTGCTGTTGTCAGCTAGGTGCTGAATAAGGATCTCAGCCCATCTGTGGTGTTCAGGGCATTTGACCAGGAGTTCTGCATCTCCATTTTAGGTCTAGATGTGATAGTGCTTCTGACACCTTATGGTAGTTGCATATGCTAGCCAAGGACTGTGTGGCATTAGTTATCATATTTCACACTATGAAGGTCAGCCATCCCACATCATCCATTGTCCACTTACCCATATCCACCAGTGTTCATATTCCCTTGCTTCTAAGAGATAAGGCATGACATGGGTATTGGTAAACCTGTAATAATATGGTTACAGGTATGCATGGTTATGGGTTGTACCCTTTTCCACAGTGTTACAGGTATGTGTGGGTATGCTGGTACCAGGGTTTTGGTCAGGTGAGTGATCATCTGACCATGTTGATATACTCACAATGCTTCTAATTTAAAACTACAGGATGATTCATGACCACTGCCACCACTATAGCACCCCCAACCACCACTGTGAACAATTGCTCATGGGGTGGAAATTTGGAGCAAGGATGACTAGTAAGCAACTACAAAGGCCACATTGTGGCCCAAACAATATCTATCATTGTTTGGGCCCTAGGTATATTTTCTATCTTTTGTTCTTGTTTTTTTCTAACTAATGTTTTTATTCAATTTTTTAGGTTCTAATAGTGCTATAACAATGAGACAACACTGTCGACAGCACCACCCCACCACTGTTGCAAGCCTCTGCTTGCAAGGTGAATAACAACAGGGATGGGACCAGCGATGAACAAGAAATGACACACCCCACTCCAGCCTCACAAGCAACTGCTTGTGGGGTGGATCACAGGTGGAATGACAATGATGATGATGACCCAAGATGACAATGAGGGTGGCATTGTGGGGTGGAAACAGGGAGCAACTTGTTCTGTTCTGGGCAACTACAGGCACCACTACCCCCCCTCTCTTGCTGCAAATGTGTGTGGGGGGGTTCTCCTATATATTAGTTTAGTGTAATTAATTTAGTGTAACTATATTATTAAAATCCATAAACCTGTGAATAATGATGGGTACAGGTGCAGATACCACAAAATATACCCAGGGGTTACCCATGTCATGCCCTACTAAGAGAGTGCATTGTGTTCCCATTTGGTTTGTTAATGTTTCCTAAGAGGTGATGACTGTCTGCACATGCAATGGCATGAGAGATAGAAACATCACCTTTTACATTTGTAAGGACAGTTTGGGGCTCTGTGAGAAATCCTTGATAAAATGCCAATAGAAATTGATGATGCCCAGGAAAGGCTGCACCTCTTTCTTGTTTGTGGGGGTTGGCCAAGCCATGACCACATTCACCTTATCCATCTCCACCTGACCCTCTGAGATAATCAGGCCAAGGTACTCAATCTTGGTCTTCTCAAACTTGAACTTGTCCTGATGAAGGTAGAGTTTGTACTGTCAAAGTTGTTCCAGGACAACACACATGATGTGACAGTGCTCTTCAACTGTGCAAGTGAAGATGAGGATGTCTTCAAGATAGATATAAACAATGCCTTCAAGGATGAGGTCATGGAAGATGTCATTCATCATGGTCTGAAAGGTGGCAGGACTATTAGTAAGGCCAAAGAACATGATGAGTGGTTCAAAAAGACCATGGTTGGTACAAAAGGCTGCCTTCCATTCATCTCCCTTCTTTATCCTCACATTATTGTAACCCCAATGGATGTCGAGCTTGGTGAAGTATTGGGCTCCATGGAGCTGGTTCACAAGTTCAGAGATGAGAGGTAATGGGTAGCAATTTTTGACTGTGATGTCATTGAGCCTTCTGTAATCTTGAACCAGTCAAAGTGAGCCATCCTTCTTCTTGACAAGGAAAAAGGGAGAGGCCATGGGTGACTTCAATGGTCAAATATGTCCAGAGGCCAGGTGCTCATCAATGAACTGTAGTCTTTGAGGGTCCAGTTGCTGCAACCAAAAAAAACCGGAACTCAACTGGACCCATCTGCAAGCAACTGGTCTTTCTGGTTGCAGTTGGGCCTCATTGTCAACAGTTGTGGTTGCAGTTTGTAGGCTCAGGCTCACAAGTCCAACCAATTGGAACCAGTCACAACCAGTTGCAACTGGGTAGCCTTACCTCGCTACTCAATCTTAGATAGTACAATTTTTATTTTATTTTCTATGTAATTTACTTACTCCATAACAAATTTGGGGCATGCCCAAGGAATGACAGGTTGGATGGGCAAGGGTTTATATATGTTTGGGCCATTTGTATATGTTTGAATATGTGTGGTGCAAGTAAACAGCAATGTGACACATTTGTTTGTATGTGCCATCATTCACTTCTCATGACAACAACAACGATGGCCACAAACAACATGGGCCCAAACAATGTTATCGTCATTTGGGCCCATGGTAAGTTTTCTTTTGTATATCTTTATGTTTACTAACTTCATTTCTATGTTTTTAGGTTGAAAGTCTTTGGTAATGATGTGTGCCAACATGTACAAACCACACCCACCCACCCTACCTCCTCCTCCCCATCGAAATGGGATGTGAGGAGTGCTGATCAGTCAGGAGGATGGGGAGGGACACCAGGAGACCCCAGCAGGGGGATACCTGCCAGGTAAGCCCCTCCAGCTGCACCCACCTCCATGCCACATCACAGCTAACCCACCCCACCTAGATCAGACATGCCCTCTCTTGCTCCAAATGCGAGATGGAGGGGTATGTTCTTTTTCTATGGCAACACCCCCCTCCCTCACTCCAAACATGAGACGGAGGGGTCTCTATTATGTTTCCAGCACCACTACCCAGCCTGCGAGCCACTGCTCACAGGGGGAGATGGGGGTGCTGACTGAGAGGAATGACAATGGGGGTATGACCACCAACCCGACAACAACGATGTGGCACTGCTGCAACATTGCCAACCCCAACAACGATGATGACAATGACAATGATGATGATGACATGGCACTGCTGCCACTTCACCAACACCCACCACCAACCCCAATAATGATGATGGTGGCCCCCCACCCCCCTCTCTTGCTCCAAACATGAGCAGGGGGGGGTTCTTGATATTTTCTACATGACTACAGCTACCTCCCCCCCTCTCTTGCTCCCAACATGAGCAGGGGGAAGGTTCTTGTTATTTTATTATTAGTTTTATTAGTACATATTATTATTTACAAATTACTATACATATGTATGGTTGCGACTGGTTGGAACCAGTTGCAAACCAACAACAACCGGTCACCAACCGGTTCACCATGGTTGTGGTCACGGTTGGTGGGATTTTGTAAGTGAGACAACTGGTTGTGGTTGCGGTTGTGTTAGGGTGACACCCACTATCTGCTAGCTAAGACCATGCAGGTTCTCTCTACAAGAAGGGGGTGGGATCTGCACACGTGATGGGGAACTGATGGTTTTGATGCGAGGGGTTATTAATAGGTGAGTTTGTTGACAAAGGCCTTTCACACTGAAAGCATAGGTGGAATACCTAAGAGAACAAAACTGGGGTCCCCTAGGCATATATTTAGGGTTTATATACTATGTTACATATATTGTACTTTGTTGTTACCAATGCACTCATACATGCACATACATATTGATGTGTGTGAAATAAAATTCTCATGTTATCAAAGTGTAGCATCATTTGGCGTAATGTAGCATAATTCAACATAATAAAATAAAAATGAAACTTTATTAGGTAATGGGGTGGTTTCCTAACATTACCCCCCTTTTATGCCTCGACTTCCAGGTGAGAAAATATTGTGTCTGTCCCCTCTGTGAAATTTTGGTAAGGCCAGAATCTCATCCCCTCATACACCATTCTCGCAATGTGATGCGGAGCATTCGGATTACATTTAAAGAATTGGGCAATCATGTTGCGGGCTTGCTTACAATTCTCTTTGGGCTCCCACACATCATTTTCATTGGTATAGTTTTTCCACTTTATTAAGAACTCCAATTTGTTCCATCAAAGACGTGAGTCTAGAATTTCTTCAACTACATATTCTGGAGCACCTTCTACTATTATCAGAGGTTGCAGAGTAGTTTGTTGGCCAGGAATAGTGGGCAGGTGGTAAGGGCATAGGCGGGATATGTTAATCTTGGGATCAATCTTGAATGATTGGGGTAATTTTAGCACTACTGCATTAGGCAAGATCACTTTAGAGATTGCATATGGACCAACTTGTTTCTCTGTAAGTTTCCTTGAAGGTCATGGAATATTCAGGTCCTTGGTACTTAGCCACACCAAGTCACCAACTTTGTACTCTGGAGTGCATGCTCAAGTATGATCTGCATGTCGCATCATGTCATCACGTGCTTTCTTCAATGCCGCCTCTGCTTCCTCTTGTACCTTTTGCATCTTAGATACAAAATCTTCTACCTACTGTACTTTGACTTCCCTTCTGGGTTCTACTCCCATGCAAGGATGGTATCCATAATTCGCAAAAAGGGTGACATATGAGTAGCCGAATGGAATTTGTTATTGTGGGAAAATTCAGCAATTGCCAGCCATTCAGGCCAGTCGGTTTGTCAGTAGTTGACAAACATATGTAGGTACTGCTCCAACTCCTGGTTCATTCTCTCTGTCTGCCCATCAGTCTGTGGATGATATGCCGTAGATAGTTTAGTTTGAATTCCCAATATGTTGTTCAGTTCTCGCATAAATGTGGAAGCAAATTGTGGTCCACAATTGGAGATAACAGTATCGGGTAACTATAAGGGCAGCCTCAGCCTCTAGCAAAGGGAAATCCAAAGAGAAAACTCTAAGGATCCCTTTGCCAGTGCCCAGTATATGTGAAGATGACAAAAATCAAATAATAACCTAAAAATAGAAGATGCGGAGATAGGCAGATCAAGGCCGCCAAATGACATCATACCAAGGGGTAGATGTCGGAAGGGGTGCTCCACCTCTAAATATAAAACAGTCAACATGCACAAACATGATAGAAAGGGAAAATTAGTATTAAAATCCGAAAAAATCATAGAAAATGAAGAATAGAAGGAAATGAAGTGAGGAAAAATGTAGAACAGACATACAAAATAGGAGAAATACACAGGGCACCCCCCTAGTCCCCTTACATCACTCCCTCTCTAAGATGCATCGCCCCGATGCATTCGAAATCGCATACGACCAAAGTCCGTGACTTGAATGTGACATGGTGCAGCAGTGTGCTGTCAGTGGAATTCCTTGACTAACCAAGGGGCATTCACATCAGACTCTTCGACCCATGAGTTCTCCTCATACCCATAACCCTTCCAATGCACCAAATACTGGAGTTTTCCTCGACGCAGATGGCTGTCCAAGATTGACTCAACTTCGTCTTGGGGTTCTCCCTCGATCACTGTAGGCAGTGGTGGTGGATGTGAATGGCATCCCAGAAATAGATCTGGGGGAGCTGGAAGGAGTTTGACAACATGGAAGACTGGGTGGAGTCTGGACATGGAGGCTGGGAGGTGTAGATGATAGGCATGCATTCCAACACACTTGACAATGGGGAAAAGTCCCAGGAAGCGATGAGCAAGTTTCTTGGATGGACGCATAGTGGAGATGTCACTGGAGTCAAGATAAACTTGATCACCAACCTTGTACTGAGGGGTCAGAGAATAGTGTTGGTTGTAAAAGTGTGCCATGTCGTCCTTTGCCTTTGCCTCCTCCAAGCTATCCCACATGCATTCTGTGAACTCATTCACCATCTCGATGTGTGAGGGAGTTTGGCAAGGTTCAAATCCCATGTGTGGATGTGGTCCAGTGTCTAACAGGAAAGGGGTCTGTTGAGTGGAAGCATGGACATGGTTGTTGTATCCGAACTTGGCCAAGGGGAGAAGATCATCCCAATCATCCTGGCATTCATTGACAAAGATGTGGATGTACTGCTCCAGTTCCTGGTTGACTTGCTCAGTTTGGCCATCAGTTTGTGGGTGATAAGCAGTCCAAGCAAGGAGTTTGATCCCCAGGAGTTGGTACAGCTCACGAGTGAACTCTGCCATGAACTGAGGGCCATGATCAGAGAGGAAAGCACCAGGAAGTCCATGTAATTTCCACACATGGTGGAGGTAGAGTTGGGCAGCACCCAGGGCACTGACAGTGGTGTGAGTGGGAATGAAGTGAGCACATTTTCACACTGAATCAACTGTGCACAAACCCATTTGACTCTGGCAACTCCACCACAAAGTCAATGCTGACAACATCCCAACAACTCTCTGGGACAGGAAGAGGGTGTAGCTCGCCAATGGGATTGTGATGAGGAACCTTGGTGTGTAAGCAAAGGTCACAAGTGCGACAATACTGACCAATGAGCCATGACATTTGTGGCCACCAATAACTCTGCGAGGTGAGCTCCAAGGTCTTCCAGCATCCAGGATGACCAGCAATCTGTGAGTCATGGTGTTGGGATATCATCTGCCAGCGAAGGTCTGGGTCATTAGGGATGTAGATGTGATCCCTGAAATACAACAAGTCCTCATTTTCAGCCCACTCTGCTGCACGCAAGGAAAGGGTGGATCCCTTCCTCAGTTCTTTAACAGCTCGGGCAACAACATCCTCATGTAAACTGCTACGGTTGGTGCGACAAATGTCATGTAGGATGTCCTGCTCCTTGCCCTGGGGTGCGATGCCTTCCAGTGCCCAAATGGTGAACAGGTCTGGCTGCAACAACACAATGTTTTGGTTGTCACTGCTGCCATCCCCATGGTGTGCATGTCAGGAGAAGGCATTGGTCCTCCCCATGCTGTGACCCAGATGGTGGTGCAAGGAGAAGTAGAATCTGTATAGATTCAGGGACCAATGAGCTTGACAACGGTTCAATTTCTTGGCCATCATAAAGTACTCGAGATTCTTGTGATCCATCCAAATTTCCACCTTGTGTTGGGCACCCTCAAGGAAGTGTTGCTACTCCTCAAGTGCACGCTGTTACGATTTTGTTATCGTAACCCAGGATGACCAGACATACGCCGGCAAGACTGGGTACTTTATTTTTCTGATTCAACTCGACTCACTTCCGATGGAGACGCTTTGATGCATGGTGACTCCATGCATCCAAACCCACTCCCACACATGCTGTGGTATGACAGCCCCTTGACATGAGGCTTACCCTTTATTGTCCCCTGACATGCTGCGCCGCAGCACTCCGTGACATTGGATGCCTCATGCGAGGCATGAGGCCTGTCATTTCTATTGTTCTTTCTATTTTTACTTGATGACGATCCTGCATTCTGATTGGACAATAGGTATCTTCAAACTGTATATAAGCTGTAGTAATACTGCCTGTATTCCTCAGCTTGACCTAATTCAATCAACGGTCTCAGACTCAACCAGAACACTCGACAGCTTAGGAAGCCCCTAGCTGTGATAACTCAAACTCGACAGTTGGAAAGCCTCCAACTGTGATATACAAACCAATGGTCTACTCAGAAAGCCTCTGAGTATGGATAGCCGTGATTACTTGAGGAAGCACCCAAGTGAAGGCAGAAGGCCCGATACACTAGGAAAGCCTCCTAGTGTGATACAGAGACAGTAGGAAAGCCTCCAACTGTGATGAACAAAGCCAAGGCTCAGTTAAAGACCTATAGTCTTAACAAAAGGTCAAGCTGATCTACGAAGTCCACCTACCTAGGTGCAGACACAACGTCTTTCAGACAAAGCCCAGACAGACCTCCAACCGGAGCATCATCATCAGGAAGAACCCCGTGGTATAGATACCAGGGTCGACTAGTACGATACTCGGAACCAGCACAAAGGTGGTTCTCAAAGAGAACCAGTGACGAAGAACCCCAATACCTCAACGAAGAGGATTTTAGATCCTTCGATAAAGAAGAAACCCCAGAATGAGATCCATTCTCCCTATCCAATGACAATGCCAACATGTCTACCAAACCCACTGCAAACCCACTGCATCGACCAAGGAGATCAGAATACGAACCCCCTCTGACTTCACAGGGGACCAAACTAGAACTGCGAAGTTCTTACAAGAAGTGAAACTCTATTTCAGAGTAAACCATGGAATCTATGACACCGATGAGAAGAAGATCATCTTCACGTTGCCTTCATGAATGGAGGAACTGCTGCACCCTGTGCACAGACTTGGGCAGAGAGGGAAGACCTAGGAACCTGGTCTACCTTTGAAGCAACACTCAAGACAGCATTCACACTGATCGACAAAGCTGGCAGAGCCAGGACAGAAATGAAAACATTGAAGCAGGGACAGGACCTGGAGGACTACATAGCGCAGTTCCGAATCCTGCGAGAGAAGGCAGGAATCAACAATGACACTGCCCTCATCAAACTCTTCATGGATGGGCTGAACCCCAAGCTCCTTGAAAGAGTTTTCAATATGGAAATGATTCCAACGACCTTGGAAGGAATGATCAATGCCGCCTCCAAGTACGATGGACAGTGGAGGAGAGCAAAAGCCATAACAGGAAGGCTGCAGGAGGCTTTGACTAGGAAGCTACCAAGCTCTAAAGCAAAAGAGACCCCACTGGAGATCAACCGACTCTCCTATCAGGAGAAGATCGAACACATGAAGAAAGGGTTGTGCTTTGTGTGCCACCAGCCCAGACACAGAGCAACTGAACACAAGAAAGGGGAAAAGAGGACCAAGGACCAGCCATCCCCAAAGAATAAAGGAAAGGAAGCCTACTCTAGGATCCGAGCAATTGTAGGAGAACTAGATGAAGAAGAAAGAAAGAAGCTCTCGCCGCAATTGAGGATGAGGGTTTTTAAAGAGGTGGCCTGCCTCAATGCCAGGTACCACCAAACTTTCCATCTGCTCTGTACTACTAGCCACTTTGAAAAATCAATCTATGCATTTAGATGTCAAAGTGGCAGGGACAGGCAGAGGAAAAGACATTGAAACTGAAGCCCTACTTGACTCAGGAGTGGGAGGGATATTCATGAGCCATGAATTTGCAGAAAGCAGTGGATTTGAATTGCGCCCCCTGGAGAAGATAATCAGAGTCAAGAATGTGGATGGAACCCCGAACAAGAGGGGGGAAATCTCCCACTATGCCAGAGGACTCTTAACAATCAATGGAAGGACTTTCCCAATGACATTCCTCATTGCAGGATTGGGAAGCAAATCAATCATCCTAGGTCTACCATGGCTCAGAAGAATCAACCCAGTGATCGACTGGAAGATCGGAACCTTCCAGTTCAGAATGAAGGACGAGACTTACCCAGAGTTCTCATATGGGAAAGGAAGAACCCTTATCGGAAGGGTGCAAACCAATGAAGGGTACCTATCATGGCACCAGAGGGGAACCGAAAAGAAGAAGGACCCCTTAGACATGACAAAAGAAGAGCGACAGGCATGGTGCCGAAAGATTGTCGCCAAAGAACAAGAAAAGCTCGCCCTCAAGAAGAAGACTGCCAAGGAAGAATGAGCACAATGGAAAAGGGTGGCCACCAGAGAGCTGGAGAAACTGGCTGCCAGGAAAGAAGAAGGATGACTGGCAGTAGCCTGAATAGTCGCGAAAGAGACAGAAAAAGCAGCCCTGAAAAGCAAGAAAGAAGAGCTGGCAAAAGAAGAACACCAAGAGCTATGCCGAAGAGTTGTTGCCAAGGTGAAACTGATGGGAGGAGTCCTCCACAAAGAACCAAGAAGAAGCAAGATGCCCATTGAGACAAGAAAAGCGACGATCGAAGAAATCAACGACAAAGAGATCGCGATCACGACTCTTCAAGATGCGGAGCCCATTGGGCCACAGGACGAAGAAGACACTGGGAAGGAAAACCCAGCACTGGCAAACCACAAAAGGCAATGGAACAGGCAACGGAACAGGCAACGGAATGGACACCCAAACAAGAAATCGCAGACGATGAACTACTGATCGCCTACATTTGAGGAGAACCCGTCATTGGAATATTCAAGCCGGCTAAGACGCCACTGACAGAGGAGTACGACGAGCCAAAATATGGATACTCCCAGAGGACAAGGACAATCTCTTGAATTGTGAAGGCAAAAGGATCACCGCGATATGCATACGGACAGAATATCTGGATTAGGGCAAAGACATCGGTCTCACAACACCTGACACATAAGAAGGAAGGAGACCCTGAACAGAAGACCCTAGATGAACTACTCCCAGAACAGTATAAGGAGTACTGATGGATATTCAAAAAGGAAGCATCAGAAAGATTCCCAGAATCAAGACCCTGGGATCATGCGATTGAACTTAAACTGGATTTTATGGCAACGGACTGCAGGGTTTACCCATTATCGCCAGCAGAACAGAGGAAACTCGATGAGTTTCTTGACAAAAGCCTGAAGAAAGGATACATCCAACCATCGAAATCACCCATGGCATCGCCATTCTTCTTTGTTGCGAAGAAGGACTCGGATGCGCTATGGCCCTGCCAAGATTACAGGTACTTGAACAATGGAACAATCAAGAACACCTACCCATTGCTGCTGGTAGGGGACCTGTTGGACAAACTGAGAGGGGCGAAATGGTTTACAAAACTGGACATTCGATGGGGGTATCACAATGTCAGAATCAAGGATGGAGATCAATGGAAGGCAGCCTTCAAAACAAACCGAGGACTGTTTGAACCAACGGTGATGTTCTTCGGATTATGCAACTCACCGGCGACCTTTCAGGCAATGATGAATGAGATATTCCATGACATGATTGGAGAAGGATGGCTCGTGATTTACATGGATGACATCCTGATATTCTCCAAGGATCAGAACGAACACCAGGAAAGGACAAAGAGGGTACTGCAAAGACTGGCAGAAAATGACTTATACCTGAAACCAGAGAAATGCAAATTCGACGTCCACAAAGTGGAATTCTTGGGTCTGATCATCCGACCCAATGAAATTGCCATGGACAACACGAAACTGGCAGGTATACAAGATTGGCCAACCCTGACAAACATAAAGGCAGTCAGATCTTTTCTAGGATTTGGAAACTTCTACAGGAAGTTTATCGGACATTTTGCAGAGACAAGCAGACCACTTAATGAACTGACAAAGAAGAACAAAACATTTGACTGGACAACAGAATGCGAACAGGCCTTTCAAATGCTGAAAAGGAAATTCGCAGAAGCACCATGCCAGACCCGACAAAGCCATTCACGATCAAATCAGACGCCTCAAAACATGCAACAGGAGGAGTGCTGAGACAAAGGGATACGAATGGGGACTGGCATCCGTGTGGATACATATCGCATGTGCTAACACCAACAGAATGGAACTACGAGATTTATGACGGGGAGCTACTAGCGATAATACGATTGCTAGAGACCTGGAGACACTACCTACTGGGCTCAGAACACCCAGTGGTAATCCTGTCAGACCACAAGAACTTGACGTACTTCCGAACAGCACAGAAACTGAACAGACGACAGGCAAGGTGGAGCCTATTCCTAGTGGAATTCGACTTGCAAATCGTCCATGTGCCTGGATCACAGATGGTGCAGAGCGATGCATTGTCACAGAGAGCGGATCATGTACCGGAAGAAGACAACGATAATGAAGACGTCACAATGCTGCCAGAAACAGTATTTGTGAAATTCATTGACACCGAAATGCATGACTTACTTGCAGGGAGATGATCTGGTAAAAAGTGCAATTGAAGCGCTAAAGACAAAAGGAACTCCGCTGATAAAGTTGGCATTGGAAGATTGGAAAATAGAGGACGGCCTTCTATTTTTCCGAGACAGGTGCTATGTCCTAGACAACGGAGATCTACGAAAGAAGCTGGTGCAAAAATACCACAAAGGAGTGACCAGCGGACATCTGGGACAGTGGCAGACAACAGAAATGGTTAGGAGAGACTACTGGTGGCCAGGAATGATGACGTACATCAAAAACTACGTTGCTGGATGTGCAACATGCCAGCAAATGAAGGTCAACACCCACCCGACGACACCGCCTCTACAACCAATTAAATCTGAAGTGACAAGACCATTCGCGATGGTGATGACAGATTTCATAACCGACCTACCAGAGTCCAATGGTTATGATGCACTCATGGTCGTGGTAGACCATGGGCTTATGAAGGGGGTAATTTTTATCCCTTGCAGGAAAACTGTGGATGCATTGGGAGCAGCCACCCTCTATCTAGACAATGTCTACAAACGATTTGGCCTCCCAGACAAGATCATCTCTGACAGAGATCCCTGATTTGCCTTGCAGCTGTTCCAGGAGCTAGGAAGACTGCTCGGAATCAAGCTGGCAATGAGCACAGCATACCACCCCCAGACCGACGGGGAGACAGAACGGGTGAACCAGGAAGTGGAAGTATACCTACGAATCTTCTGCTTGAACAACCAGGAGAATTGGAAGCACCTCCTCCCGACTGTGGAGTTCACACACAACCAGAGGACGCACTCTGTACAGAAGAACTCCCTGTTCTACCTCATGATGGGCTATGAGCCCAAGGCGATCCCCCTCCCCTACCTGAAGACAAACATACTGGCCATAGAAAAACGAATAGTATACAAGAACTGGAGCACCATCTGTATGATCAGGGTCATTGGCTCCATCAGAACTTCCCCAGAGTGATGGCCAACATACAGGAGAATATGGCCAGCTTGAGCAGGAGGATGGATGAGATGGAAGAGTACATGGGGTTCTGCCCACAACCCCTTGTGTTGTACAATGGTGCAGGTGAGCTGCACTATCTTGAAGAGGGTCTAAGCTATAGGTAAAGGTATGGTATGGAGGTCAAAGAGGATGAGCAGGATGCTGGGGCTGCTGTTTGGGAGGATCACTGGCACATGCTGCCGCTGATGCTGGTAGTGAGGAAGATGGACATGAGGCTGCTTGGCCTGAGGAAGATGGACACAAGGCTGCTCCCACTCCCGCTGGGCTTGATCATGATGTCCATGGGGCCTCTCCCATTGGTGTTCAGGACAACAGACATGGGGCCGCTGCTGCTTCCACTTGGTTGGAGGAAGACAGTTGTGGGACCACTCCTGCTCCCACTGGGCTTGAGGAAGAAGGACATGGGGCCACTCCCATGAGTCCTGGGGACAACAGATGAGTGGCTGTTGCTGACAGGGCCACTGCCACTCCCATTCATGTTGGGCAATTATCCTCATCACCTGCTGATGCTGATGCTGAGCCCTAGCCCGCTGGTCCTCAAATCAAGGTTGTCCCTGCCACACCACAAGATTCTCAGGAATCAGTTCAATGTATGACCTCTGTGGATGTGCCCCTTCCTCCCCTCCTTCAACCCCCTTTAACCCCCAATGCTGACCCTGTGGAACTGGTAATGGTATCCACCAGCAATGTGTTTGTGCCACCTGCCCCTCCTTCACCACTGGCATCACATTCTCCCTGTCCTTCCCCTCCTCCTCCACAATTATGCTGGTCCCCTCACCATTTGTCACCTACCCAGCCTTCGAGAAGTACCACCCCTCAGCCAAACCTGAAGAAGAGAGTGGGAACATCTGAGGACAGAGAGGAGGTCAAATGAGGCAGAAAAAAGTAATGGTTGGATGTTTCATTTTACATTCATCCAGAAATATTGTTGTATAATTAGTCTGAAAATTTCACATTTTTCCTCTTCTCTCTTTTACCAAGGGTTGTGTTTAAAATGGCCTCCTGTTGCACAAGGTCATCAGCTGTCTTTTGGTGTTGACCCTCTGATTGGTAGATTGTCAGGTTTTGTTGGGATGGGGGTGGGGTCATTGGTTGATTGCTAACTGCTGATGATCCTACATTGGCCAAGCTGGCTGCTGCTGATGCAATCACTGCTGACACTCATGTTGTGTTTCCTGGATCATTTCCTTCCCCTGCCATTACCATTGAAGTGGGAACCACTGTATGATGTTGCCCAAAAAGGGGGTGAGGTTTAGGACATTGTGATGTCTGTTGAGGAGGTGGAGTGGAGTTGTCGTTTTGTAACAGGGATGGATCAATAAGGGGGTCATTCACACTGTCCTTTCTTTACAATCGGGGCCAAAAGGTCTGCTTCAAATGCATACACAGCAGATCATTTGGTATGCAGAGTCCCATTTCTGTCAAGTCCTGTTGCACATGGAAGGGGCAAATGTCTTAAAGCAAAAATGGATGCAAAAGATTCTATATTGTGAGCTTGTAAGCAGGATCAGCCCCTTCAGTGTATTTGGACCATTACAAATGGACCAACTAATGGTGGCTTTAAGATGTTTTAAATGGTCCAGCTAATCTGGGCCCATGGATTATAACAGACCATAGTAGATAAGTGGGCTCATGTGGTAGATGGAAATAGGATGGGCTTATGGGTGATATGAGTACCGCTATAGGCCATTTGTCATGAATGGGCCCATGGGTCAAGTCAATACTGCAGTGGACCATATGATGGATGGGCCCATGGGTCATGTCAACACTATAGTGGAACATATGATGGATGGGCCCATGGGTTATATTAATACTGCAGTGGACCATATGATGAATGGGCCCATGGGTCAAAGGAAGACACACAAGGGTCTCCGCAAGGTCACATGTATTTGTGCATGGCATCCTTCAAAGGTTATGTTCTCTGTTGGGCATGCTGGTCAAAATATGTTGAAGGGCTAGCTCCACATCATTACATCAGAAGATAACCATACAAAAGTTCATTTGTCACCCAGTATGATATTGTATCATGAAATAAAATTGGAAATACAAATCATTCAGACTGGCACAGATGAGAAAGTCTTGGTCACTGTTGTCCACTCAGGTGATCTCATCCTCATCCTCTCATGAACATTATCCCTCATATATTGGGCAATACATACCCAGTTCCCATTAATCTCTGACATTCCATGTCAGATTACCTTTCCCAGCAGGAAAACCATTGTTCCCGAAGGATAATCCAGCTCCAATCCAAGGTTCTTGAGTTTCAACTGAGCTCCCTTTTCATAAACTGTGATGGTCATTAAACAGTCATACCATGGGCCTTGGGAATTGTTGTCCCAATGCATAGGGGTGATGCAATTACTGATCAAACCATATCCTGAGAAAGGTGTCATCCACAGCCATAAAACCTCTAGCACCTCCTCACCATCCTTTACCATGTCCGGAGAATCTCCCACCTTCTTCAGCACCCCCTGACCAATCTCATACAATTCAGGATGAACAATGCTGAGCAAGGTGCCCATCAGCACAAACAATTCCAAAGTTTCTTTCAGCCATCCAAGTGTGGTCAGGTTCTCCAATCTTGGCTTCAAGGTCTTTGAAATCTTGGGCTTGAATTTAGGAGTCTAGAACAATCAGAAGATAGAAGAAATATCAAACCTTCAACTTACATTGTGTGCTTGCTGGAACCAAGCTGGTGAGAGATTGATATTGCCAGGATAAGGCTGACATTTTCCAGGAGATTTATAATATTGAGGATCCAAATGCCATTTTGTGCAAGTCAGATTCAGAGTAAGGGATCCTCTGAGAGATTGATCCATCTTCAGTGCAGCCTCCCAAAGAATTCTCTACAAGCCACATGATAGTTGAATGAATCAGAGGGGGTATTATTATATCAACAAGTTCTCACCTGTCTTTCAGGGCTCAGGATGCCAGGCAGGAACCAAAGTAGGATCTGTTCATGCATGTCTAGGACAATGGTCAGCTGGGTAAGTAGTCTCTGTCCATCATAATGGTTTGTCACGATCAAGGAATCCTCCTTGGAGTCGTTCCAACCAGTTAGTCTCTTTGATAACATGTTTGAGTCATATCTTTGCACATCAAGATCATTGAATTTCACTGAAATCATTTAGCCAGAAATTTCAAATTGACAAAATCTAAATATCACTTCTATTGCAATATGCATCAGCTGCCATTGTTGCCATTTGTTCACAGTCAACTGCTGGTTGAACTGATAGTAAAAGTGGATGAAGTGGGCCAGGATTCTGTTGGTTATAGATCGGCCAAATTGCCTTCATCTTTGTGAGATTGGGAACGTTCTGATTCTCAGGGAGCTTCCTTGAAATCACCCACCAAAATTGTTATGATTTTGCTATTGAGACCTGCAAGTCTGGGGCACTTTATTTTTCTCATTCGACTCGACTCACTTCTGACGGGAGACGCCTTGACACATGGTGACTCCATGCACTCGAACCCACTCCCACACATGCTGTGGTACGACAGCCTCTTGACATGAGGTCCATGACATCGGACTCTCACAATTGACATGCTATGCCGCAGCATATCCTTGACACCGGATCCATAACATCGGATGCCTCATGCAAAGGCATGAGGCCTGTCATTTCTATTGCTCTTTTTATTTATACTTGATAACGATCCTGCATTCCAATTGGATGATAGGTATCTTCGAACTATATATAAGCTGTAGTATTACTGCCTGTATTCTTCAGCTTGACCTAATTCAACCTATGGTCTTATACTCACTCGAACTTGACAGTCTAAGAGATCCTTAGCTGTGATAACCTCGAACTCAACAGTGGGAAAGTCCCCTACTGTGATACATGAACAGACAGTTTACTCAGAAAGCCTCTGAGTACAGACAACCGTGATAGCTTGAGAAAGCACCCAAGCAAAGGCTAAAGAGCCCAAAACACTAGGAAAGCCTCCTAGTAAAACAGAACAAAGAACAAGTCGAGTTAAGACCTATAGTCTTAACAAAAATTGGGCTCGGAGGTAGTCCGAAACAGTGTCAGTCAAGAAGAAAGGCAAGTTAGATGGTAATGACATGTTGAATCCGATGAATCTGACATAGACAACAGATTGTATTTATATAAATCAGAGGGGCCTTTATCTACTGATCACTCAAATCAATCTGATATCTGACATTCCAATTGTCAAGAATGTCCAGTGAAATGAAATGTCACTGCTATTGTTGTCCATCCCGATCCTGATCCCAATTTATGTTATCTTTCATCTATGAACATCATCTGAACATCATCAGTGACTTTGATCTCCAATACCATTAAGCGATCAATGATAGATGTTGATTTTTCTAATCATTCTCATCAATATCTATCATTACTCCCGACAATGAGTGCTCCAAAAGTAACATGCCAGGCAGTTGTTGATTATCTCTGCTCCTGGGCTAGAGCAGCTACACTTGAAGCTAAACAGCCTCATTGTCAGTCAGGTCTCAATGAGTATTATCATGTTTGGAAAGCCAGGATGAAGCAAGAACTTGTAAGTTGCATTACTCCTACATAACTACATTTTTATCCAGTGTTAGGTGATTCTGGAAATTATACTTGGATGGATGATCCTTGAGAACAAGTTCCTTTATCTCATCCCTTCTCAAAAAAGACTGCACTCCTTGGTCACTGACATATCAAGTTTGGACATCGGCACATTCAAGGCAAGCCTTTTGTTGCTCAGGGAGGCTACTACCAACATCGACTTGACAAGGATTGTGGAACCATACCTTGATCCTTGGTGGATCACCAGTACTCCCATGGTCATCAATCCAGACCTTTTCCCAGATGTACCAAGATTCCGGAATATGGTATGTAGCACTACATCTTATTATTAGATACTAGAATGATAATATTTCTTATTGATAACAGGTGGGGCCAGGTGTCAATGAAATTGCCCCTTCCTTCCAATCAAGGGTTTTGCTCGATGTCAGCCAAAGTCAGCAGGACTTGTCACTGGCATTGGGAATGGTACATGTGGCTGTGAAAGAGCTCTTGATAGAAAGGGAAGATCTTGTAGATGATGAGGAAATCTCCAATGTGGAATGTCCAGTTTAACTTACCTTGCCTTTAACCCAATGATCAAAAGTAGATAATGGAGTCTTGATGATTGGAAGTCTGCTTATGGCTATGCAACTTATGTAATGATCAACATTGGATATATTTACTTGAAACTTGAGAGATGGTCAGATAACCAACCATGAGTGTCAACTGGAATGTATTGCCAGTGTTTATCCATGAAGGTGTCATTGATTTTCCCTTTTCAAACAATGCCAAAGCACAAGAATTCATGGATCTTCTCTGCTCATGGAGTTTGTTCATGGTGGCAATCAGTCCCAATAATGATCATTCAATGGAGCATAAATTGCAATATCTGGAAATGATTAGAGAAGAATCGGTAAGTGAACCAATGGGAAATGTCATTTCATTCAGTTTTCTAAAATCAGGCAGGCTATGGGTCGACAATTCCTGGGGAAATGTTATCTGAAGAGCTTCCAGATTATAGTTCCAGAAGTTTATAAGCAAATGCATCATATTGTCAAGGCAGAGGAAGAGCCCCTTGGACTCCTTGAAAAGATTAGAGGATTGCATTCTAATTACTTGGAAGAACATCCCACCACTAGTGGCCAGAAAAGACAGCCCTGGTTCTCGATATCTTTGAACAACCAGTGGGGTATGAGTCTGGAGCAAGCACTTCAGGCACAAAGAGAATTTGTGAGTGATCCTCTTCATCTTGGATTTAATTTTAAATGTAACTGGACAATGCTCGTTGTGATCATCATAGAACATCGCTGGTGATGAAAACACCAGGCAACACCATCCTATACTTCTGAGGGAACTCCTACCTGCTATGATGGCAGCATATCGAAACATGTTGGAGAGTCAAGCAAGAGTGGCTAGTATTAGGGCAGCTATACAGGATGATTTGAGATAATGGAGAGAGACTTACCTCTGGAATTGTATATTGGATCACCCTTATTTACATTTGGACCATGAAAGATATTTGAATGTATGTGAAACCATTACAACAATATAAAACAACCCGACAAAATGAAAATGACATGACAAAATGACCTGACAAAATGACCCGACAAGGTAATGACTAAACAAAATGACAATGTGGTTGGATCAGTTTGTCAGGGTATTTTGTTGGGTTGTTTTGTGGGCTTATTTTGTTCGGTCATTTTGTTGGGTCATTCTTGTTGGGTCATTTTGTCAGGTCATTTTGTCAGGTCATTTTGTTGGGTCGGGATACTTATCTGGTCATTTTGTCAGGTCATTTTGTCAGATCATTTTTTTGGGTCATTTTATGGGGTAGTTTTGTCAGATCATTTGTTCGGGTCATTTTATTGGGTCATCTAGTGTCAGGTCATCTAGTGTCAGGTCAGGATACTTATCTGGTCATTTTGTCAGGTCATTTTGTCAGATCATTTTTTTGGGTCATTTGATGGGGTCTTTTTGTCAGGTCATTTTGTCGGGTCATCTAGTGTCAGGTTGGGATACTTATCTGGTCATTTTGTGGCATCATTTTGTCAGACTGTTTTGTCTTATCATTTTGTTGGGTCATTTTGTCGGATCATTTTTTTGGGTCATTTTATTGGGTTGTTTTATTGGGTTGTTTTGTTGGGTCATTTTGTTGGGTCATGTTGTCAGGTCATTTTGTTGGGTCATCTAGTGTTGGGTCATCTAGTGTTGGGTCTGGAGACTTATCTGGTCATTTTGTCAGGTCATTTTGTTGGGTTATCTAGTGTTGGGTCATCTAGTGTCGGGTCAGGAGACTTATCTGGTCATTTTGTTGGGTCATTTTGTCAGGTCATCTAGTGTTGGGTCATCTCTTGTTAAGTCAGGATACTTATCTGGTCATTTTGTTGGGTCATTTTGTCAGATCATTTTTTCGGGTCATTTTGTCAGGTCATTTTGTCAGATCGTTTGTTCGGGTCATTTTATTGGGTAGTTTTGTCATGTTGTTTTGGTCATTTTGTTGGGTCATTTTGTTGGGTCATTTTGTTGGGTCATTTAGGGTTGGGTCATCTACTGTCAGGTTGGTACACTTATCTGGTTGAAACAATACTACTCTAATCAATAATAACACCCAATCAAATAAATGACTTCCTTGCTCTATCAGCAAAATCCTCCCACATTGCCTCCTGTTGTGCAGCATAGATCTTATGTCCATGAGAGTAATCAGCCTCTTTTCTCTTCCTCCACTCTGCTGCCCAATAATTGAAGTATGCTGTTGTCCATTTCATCTCATACTGAACAAGGGTGTTTTCCTCCATTGCTCGTTCAAATGCTGCTTTTGCTCTCAGCCAGTTCACCTGGTGAACTAGATATATCTTTAGTTTTACAAATCAGTCAATCTTTGATCCACTCACATTCTTTCATATAATTAGATGACAAACTGTCACCCTCGACATCCATATACCAGAACCATGGCAATGAATCATGCTTCCATCCAGACTCCTTTGGGTTTATCAATGTAGTACTCATCTTTAGATGGCTCTGATCAAGGATTTGGAATCAATCTAGCATTTCTTTTGAAGCTCCCAATGACACCAGGGCTTCCCTACCAGCCCAATAGTTTTGAGCATAAAGTTTTAATGCCTGGTCAGTAGAGTGAATACCAGCCCAAGATTTCGTCTTTCCTGTTTTAGGTCCTTTGGGTCAGATCTTCATAATGAACAAGAAAGCTTTCTTTCCCAGCATGAGCCTGATCCCTTTGAGGTTGTTGTTGCACTGCCCACTCTGAAGTTCTGTCTCAAGCTTTGCCAGCTCCACCAGGCCTCGCTCTCTGATTGCTTTGGAGGTCAGAGATGATGGCAATGCAATGATGGAAGTCTCAGGCCTGTTTCCTGATCCCACATCATTGAATGGGTTGCATCAGGAAAAACACTTTTGGACTCAGAATACTCCCAGGGTTCCTGACTGTTCTCAGGGTACCTGGCTCTTCCCAGGGCTTCTCAAAGTATTTCAAGGGAACACAGGGTACCTCAGAAACACATATGGTTTTTTAGTCACCATGAGTATCTACCACAGTAATTGATCTATATTTCTACTTACACAAATCAAAACTTCCATAATGCAAATGATACATCAACATAAGCCTCTCTACTCACTGGGCCATTTGAACGACATGTAACTAGATTAGAATCAAATATAGGACCATGAGAAACAAAGCACAACTCACTGTGTTCTGCCAGACCCAAATTGTAACATCTGCAAAGCAAAAACTTCAAAATGCAGAAGAACATACTGACTTAGGCCTCTCGTCTCACTGGGCCCTTCAAACGGCATGTAATTAGATTAGAATCAAATATAAGATCATGAAAAATGAAGCAGAACTCACTGAGTTCTGCCATACCTATGTTGTAACCCCTACAGAGTAAAAACTTCGAAATGCAAAAGAACGGATTGACGTAGGCCTCTCGTCTCACTGGGCCCTTTAAATAACATGTAAATAAATTAGAATCAAATATAGGATCATGAGAAACAAAGCACAACTCAATGAGTTCTACCATACCCAAATTGTAACCCCTGCAAAGTGAAAACATCGAAATGCGAAAGAACGAATTGGCATAGGCCTCTCGTCTCACTGGGCCCTTTGAACGACATGTAAATAGATTAGAATCAAATATCAGATCATCAAAAACGAAGCAACACTCACTGAGTTCTGCCATACCTAGTATGTTGTAACCCCTACAAAGTGAAAATGTCGAAATGCGAAAGAACAAAATGACGTAGGCCTCTCGTCTCATTTGGCACTTCAAACTACATGTAAATAGATTAGAATCAAATATAAGATCATGAAAAATGAAGCAGAACTCACCAAGTTCTGCCATATTCATGTTGTAGCCACTTTGAGATGAAAACATCAACATACAAAAGGACAGCATATCATAGGCCTCTGTGCTCTGAATGACATGAATATTAGATTAGAAAAGATCACAAAGCAGAACTCATCAACTTGTTACAACTTTACAAGTTGTAGGTCATGGTGTCATTTAGAATGGACTCAGATTTAGTGTGCACTGGCAAGTGAGGTGAAATCTCAAACATTTTATATAGAACTATTCTAGATTAAACACGAGAGCAAAGCATACAGGGAAAGTGTTGTGTCGGTAAGAGGGGTGGGAAACAATTTGGTCAGCCAAATTGTTTCCCATGAATCTTGGCATTTTTTTGGACAAGGAGATTGCGGTCCTTGTTCATTACCTCAAGTTCCAACAGGTAGGGATCTGCATGGGTTTGGCATACCCATGAGGGAACAACACCAATAACACCAACAACACTAATGACAATGACAATGCTAGCAGCAAGAACAACAATACCACAGCAATAGCAACCCAACAATGGTGCATTGGATGGTGCTCGGGGGTGTCACTCCCTCCTCATAAGTTTTATTCATTTTATTCAGGTTCAGAACACTCATGACACCACCCAATGCAATGACATGAACACACCAGCTGCCATGTCACACCAACTGCCCCACAAGAGACCACAATGCCAGATAACAGGAGGAGCCCACTGGCAGGGAGCCAAACAGCAATGCAGGGGAAATACTCAGGAGGTGATACCTCTCGAGCTGTTCCTATGTTCTTTTTTTTTTTGTTTCTCAATCTTCTTTTTTACTGATTTGTTTCATCTTACTTCTGTAGGCCACACCATAGGGTGGTGACATGTCCCCCACACCTCATGATCCACCACATGAGCCAGGGAGCCAAAAACAATGCCAAGGGACTTCAACGACACCAAGGCCACACTTCCAGCATCCCAACCTGCCACATCAACACCACAAATGAAGAGCACCAAGGACACAACAGGGAAGACTGTGAAGACAGTGAAGACAAAGACAAAGAGATGGCAAAGATGAACACAAAGGCAAAGACAGCAAACAAGGCCAAGGACAAGGACAAGGACAAAGACAAGGACAGGGATGAGGATGGCAGTGATGATGCGGGTCCCGGGCCCTCTGGTATGTTTTTCATTTCTTCTTTTTTATTATTTTACTAATCTTACATTGGTTTTAGTTACTACAAGGTGGGAGGGTGTGCCTCCCAAGCTAAACTTATCTTCTTTTCTTCTTTTTTGTCCTCATCTTTTGTTACTTACAACTTCTATGAACAGAGTGCAATGGAGTGGAGAGCAAAACAGTGGTGATGCGTGTCAATGACCAAGGGCCAACAAGCAACACAGGAACACAGGGCTGCCAACCACAATGACAGAATGACGAGACCAGGGCCACCAAGGCACAGGAGCACAAATGATTGGGAATACTGATGATGACAGTGACTCAGCACCAACAAGGTCCAGCCAACAACGAAACCACTGGGAAGCCCTAATGATATGAGGGGAGCATGCACAACACAAAGGTGACAACTAAGGTGATGAAACCCTGAGTTGCAGCAATGCCTCCAAGATCTGGTATGTTTTCTTTTTCTTTATTCTTTTGTTGATTTGTTTTTTTTACTAATCTTATCTTTATTCTAGTGACTACAGGCTACAAAATACTGCAAATGGGCACAAACCAACACCAGGCAACACTTGGAAGGAACCTGGACCATTCGCTCATCCATGAGTGAAGGCAGTGGTGGTGGAGTAATTTACCAATTTTGTGTTTATACATTCCATAAATAATATCATCATTGTCGACCATCAAAGCTGCTAAAGCTGACAAGGCTGAGAGGATAAGGAAAATTGAGCCATCTGAAAGGTGCTCCTTATGGCTTTTGATGATATTTGTGTGACCTTGAGATGCCTTCAGATACCCTGGCAACCCCACTCAACCTCAACACTTGTTTCATAGTTCAATGGCATACATCAAAACAGATATACAAGGTTGTCCCCATGTCCGTGGCCACTCCTGTGGCCATGTCAGTGGCTGTGTGCATGGCTGTGTGCATATCCATGGCCAGGTCTGTGCCCGTTGCATTTCAAATGTTACTAATGTCTGTATTACATTCCTAATGCATGTCTATAGTTCAATGGCATACATCAAAACAGATATACAAGGCTGTCCCCATGTCCGTGGCCGCTCCAATGGCTGCTCCCATGGCTGTGTCAGTGGCTGTGTCCATATCCATGGCCATGTCTGTGCCTGTTGCATTTCAAATGTTACTAATGTCTGTACTACATTCCTAATGCACATCTATAGTTCGACAGCATACATCAAAACAGATATACAAGGCTGTCCCCATGTCCATGCCCACTCCCATGCCCACTCCTGTTAAAAAGTTGATTAGCATCGAAAAATGAAATGAGAAAAGAAAAAAAAAATTCCCTAGGATCCAAGAGATGTTAATGTCTCTTGGGTCTCCCCTAATTGTTGTCGTTCCACCTGTGATCCACCCTACAAGCAGTGGCTCATAGGGCTGGGGCGGGTGCTGTTGTCATTCACTGCCATCGTCATCATTCCACCCACCATTCACCCCATGAGCAGTTCCTCATGAGGCTGGAGGCAGGTGGTGCGTCCTGCATGGTGGGCATGAGGGCTGGGGGTGGGGGCTTGTTCTGTTGGGGTAGCCATTCTTGTTGTTTCAAAGTTGCACCCATTTCCACCCCATGAGCAGCTGCTCACAGCAGTGGTTCTGAGTGCTCATCATCATCAGCAGTACTAGATAATACCTAAAAAAGTTCATTAGTAATAAAAACAAGAAAAAAAAAACTTACCAACAGCCCAAGAGACATCATTTGACATCTCTTGGGCCTTTTCTTCATTTGCTTTGCCTTCCTTTTGTTGTTTCCCGCTTGTCCCCTCATCATTCCATCTCCCAGTCCCCGTTGTCTCCAGTTGCCTCGTTGCATTGTCATTCCATTTGGCCAAGCCAGCATTGCCATTGTCCTGCCATTTTGCAGTTGTACCCATTCCCACCCAGTAAGCAGTTGCTTGCAGCAGTGGTTCTGGGTCCTAGGGTGGTGGCTGTGTCAGCCGTTGTCATGATTTTGAGGCTGTGACATCGTTATAACATAGATAAAACCTATCATTAAGGAAAATTCAGTTAGTTAAACACAACAACAAAAATCATGTAAAAAAAACACTTACAAGTGAGCCCAAATGACAATGCTGTCATTTGGGCTCATTCCTGTTGTTGGTTATTGGGGTAGAAGGTAAGGAGGAGGCGGCGCTGTTGCCAGCATTGTTGATGACATGGCTGTGTTGATTTGTCATCACAGCTGGGCAGTACATAGAGAGATATAACTAATCTGTAATGATGCTTTAGTTTAACAGTTATATTGCTGCCTTAATTGTACTTTATCATGTGACTATGAGGGTTCAATCCCTGCAGTAGCCACTGATTTTTCAGTCAATTACATAAGCAACTCAGACAGTCCTAGGACTGTATGAGTGCTGGTCCACTTGGACTCCACTTGGACACTCGGACTGGACATTTAGTTTGGCAGGACTTTCAGCCAAAGAAGTCTGAGCAAAGTCCTCAGACAGTCCTAGGACTGTCTGAGTGTCTGAGTGGAGTCCGCTTGGATTGGGGGGGGGGGGGGGGAGTATAAAGACCTCAGAGGAGGTGGTGTTGACAACAGTGGTGGTGATGGTTGTGAGCTGGCAGTCATGTGTCTCGTGTCATGTAATATGCATGTATGTGTATTCCATTAATGGCTGTGGTTAACTACACACCTTGGTTGGGTAATAAAGGTATTAAATGTATGTAGACAGATAATTACTTAGTAGCTCAGTGGTGAAGCATGCTGTTATGTGTGCAGACCCAAGGTCAAGTGTTCAATTCTTGTTGTACATTGAAATTTTATTTGGGAAAGCATGTGCATTCTGGTTATTCCAGTTATTCCAGTTATTCCAGTTAGTCTGGTTGTGATGAGTCTGGTCAGATTCCAGTGATTCCAGGTATAAATTTGATGCTTATTCTGACCAGAATTGTGCTGCATATGGAGAACTACATACAAAAAAAATTCCACTGGATTCCAGAAATTCCAGAAATTCCAGCTGGACAAACCGGAATCCAACCAGAATAGGTGGGGGAGTGTAAATAGGGTGTAGCACAGGTACAGGTGAACCTGTGGTATTCTGCCTGCAGGTAGCACAGGTGCAGTTATGGGTTTGTATATCTGTACCTGTGGCAACACCACACCTCACAGGTTTGAGTTGTGATAGATTTCATATCAGGTTTTGTGGTTCCAAATTTCTTCTGAGCTCTTTGCTTTGATTAAAAGGACATGTATCTGCCTGGTACTGTGGGATCTTATGACATACAATGATCTAATTCAGTGAAGTTGATGTTATTTTGCATGGTGACTTGAGTGTTCCTTCCAAAAATTGCTCCTCTCATGCTGCCCAGATGGAATGCAGCAAATTACTAGTTTCTTTGTGTTCTTCATGATGGATCAAAAAAGTTGACAGATGATTTGTTAAAGAATTGAACATTATATCATAATTTATATGTGGATTCAAGTGTTGAAGCAGTATAGAAAAGTTGGATAACTTTCTAGTATAGCTACCCTTATCTTTGTTTTAGCTATACATAGTTTATACTGAAGTGCTACTGTAGTTTTGAAACACCATACAAAACCTGTGCTTATAACCTGTACCTGCAGGTATGGTGTTTGTACAGGTATGGTGTCACAGGCAACAGGTATGGTGTTGCCAGTAAAACCCATGGTGTCACCTGTGCTACACCCTAAGTGTAAAGTACTCAGGTTTTAAATGAGGTAAATAAGGAAAAATGGAATGCAGAGGGGTGCATCACACCTTTCCATGTTGGGAGACATATGAGGATGTAGCGGAGAAGTTGAAGGAGATTGAGCAATAAGGAGCCATGCTGTTGGCAGTGGAGGTGGAGGTGGAGGTGGAGTGAGAGCAGTAGTGGCAGCACTGACATCAGGGAGTGGGAGGTTCTACTGAAGGAGCAAGAGGGGGACCCGAAACAAATGCCAGTCCTAGGAAACAAGAAGACGAGCTGTACTTATGGTGGATTGTAACTTAGCAGTGCATGAACACAAATGCGATCATCAACAGCTCTTGGAAGACCTGAACTTGAGTGATTAGGCAGATGTCAACGTCTAGCCATCTATAATAAATTTATCAATTATCAATAATGAGGTATACTTCCAAGGCTTACTTTAGCCCACCAAGCATCAGACAAGTTTAGGAATGAGATTTATAATAAGCATTGAATCTTGATATCAGGTGGGTATTTAGTACCGCTGGGATATGAGGAGCAACAGGGCATTTAGGGACTGGGACAGATTCCTTTGTAGTTGGTGGTGGTGGGGATACAGATCTCTTTAAAACTAGAGCATACATGATAAGACTTTGAGGAGAATTGGAAGGAATGGCCTGACATGAGAAACCTAGGAAAAGACTTACAACTTCCAAAGATGCACGCCATACTTCAAGTTGAACTTCCCACAACTTCAATCCCAGTCAAAATTGGACCTAACCATGCCAAGAAAGAATGAGATGGGAAGATTGGCTGAGTCAGAACTGAGTTGTATCATTGTATTTGAAATTCTGCTTACCACAAGATCAATTTGTGTGTTGGAATGCCAGAAATGCCCAGCATTTGATAATTCTCACAGTTTGTTTATAACTTCTACATGCATCTGTGCTTTGTAACTTTTTCTATTAAACCATCTTTGAAGAAATTTGAGTCTCATCGATATCCAGTGCAAATGCATCAAATTGTAACTTTAATGTAAGTCCATTATACACATCATTATAGTTTTAGTTTTGAATTGTCTTTGACATGCCTCTACATTGGACATATGCTTCCCTTACTCTCAATATTCTATCAGAGTCCACTGAGAATCTTGCTGTGCCATTACCAGCACCATCGGTGACTTCTCCAACACCCACAGCCTTGCAGGCTTTACAACCCATCATCAGAAACCCCACCACACCCTCTCATCATTGGTCTTATCCATTAGGCTCTCGTTGTTCTCTACTAGGCCCTCATCAGTCCTTGCTCCCTCATTGATTTTTTCACCCCAACCATCAGATATTTCCACCCTTCAAGCCAGGACAGAACCTTTATTGCAAGGTTCTGGAACAAGAGTGCTTGTGTGCAACCAAGAAGGCTACCCTGAATGATACAGAAGCCACCATGAATGTTGCAACCAACAATCTCACTGTGAATGTTGCAACTAATGATCTTACTGCAAACATCACAACTGATGATCAATGACCAGTAGTTGCCTAGATGTGGAGGAAGGATTGAGAAGGTTTAGAATGTTCAGATGGTAGATGATAACACTGGATGCTGAGGAAGGTTCAATGCTAGGATGTTGAGATGGTAAATGCTTGGATGGTTACACTGTGGGTCTATGGATTACAAGTCATGATGCTTGATATCTGGATATGTGAATTTTAACATTTCTTTACTCATTTAACATTGGTACTACTGCAGACAATATAACAATATTTCAATTTCAATGATGTTGCATATGTTGTGTGCATACACTACATGGTCACATGGTGGATTACTTCCTCCCTTATGCCAGCACAATGGAACAGCACTGACAGTGATGATGCTCAACCTGGAAACTCAACCAAAACCAACTAAACTGGTCTTAGGAGATATAACACAAGTCAGAGGAAGGTTGTGAGGTAGTACTGAATATCACTGTGCTATCAAACGGCCAGTAAATGTACTGTAAAACATTGTGAAGCAGTATTAGGCAGTGTGAAGTTCTGCAAAGCTGTCTGAAGTAACATGAAACACTATGAAGCATTCCAAAATGATGTGAAAGAGTTTAGCAGCAATGTGAAGGAGTTCGAGAATCTCTGAAATGGTTTCACGAGTTCAGGAGAGGGTGACAATAGTTGAAGGTGAGGTAAGAGATGATGACACAGTAGATAGAAGATTTGACAAAAGTTTCAAGAAACTATGTGGTGAAATGACATAGTTTGCAGAATACTTGAGTGAATTCGGACTAAGACTGAGCTAAAACTCAAGAGTTAACTTAAACCCTTAAGTCAGACTATAGGCAATGGGAGAAGACGATTTCTTGTTGTCTTGACAGTAAATACACCAAACTATATATGTTTTAGAGAGATAGTACTAAAAAGGTAAAAGGCCATGAGGCAAAACATGTGGTAAATGTGAGGCAGTGAACAAGGTGTCGAAATCACAAAGTAAATGAGAAAATGATAAGAAAGAAACATGCCATATACATGATATATCAAATCTCCTTGTCTTGTGGTTCCAATAAATCATGAATATGCCTAAAAGTGCCTCAATGTGCACTAAGTTGCTAGCCATTGTGTTTCCTCATGTTTGTGGTGGTGGGAACACAATGTGTTAGTGGGTGTAATGGTGGGAGCATGTGTTTGAGGTTTGGTATGATAGGAATATGGCGGCCAAAGTCATTCAAAATGGTTCAAAGTCTTTCAAAACATTTTGAAGTGTCGTTTCCTTGTTTCATGCACTCATAGGCATTTGTAAGCATTTGCGAAATCATAGGACTTTGGGAAGGAGGTGTCTGAGTGTGATTTCTTGATTTCAGAGCTCTGCTGCCATAGTGGACCTATCAATGGCAAAAAGCTCTACTCCTGTGACTGTGAAAGGTATTGTAAGGGTCATGCTACAGGTGTATCTTGTTCAACCTATCAGTGACATGCACCCTTTCATAAGTCTGGCCTCTCGAATACATTTGTAAGATCCCTCTCAAACATAAGGGTGTTGGTCAACTTGGTGCAATCTGGAGGGGTTCACAAAAGTGCATGGGCTAGGGCAGATACTTCTGAATCAAATGTATGACTCCTATGCTACATAATGAAGTGTACTTACAGACTGAAACAGGCCAATGTTGGGCATGGTGAGAGAGACATGCAGAATGATGTGGCTTCCCTGGATATAGGTGAAAATGAATGTGGCAGGGGTGACACAACTGGAAACAATATCACAGGTGCCTCTACTGGTACTGAATCTGGAGGTTGTGAGGGGCAGGGTGACATGGGTTCCTCAGGCTTGGGGGAGAACACATGTTACAACAGGGATGTGGCTTGGGACCAAGCTCAAGGCCTAGGCTCCTGTGATGAGGATGAGATGGATCAGGTGTATACACAGATGCCTATAAGGAGTGATCATGCAGATCCAGGTTCTCTTGATGACGATGAAAATAATGGAACTCAAGGCAATTCGATGGATGAATATCTCTGTTGGGATAGTCAATCCTAGCCTATCACATTAGCGCATCACAAGCGCAACACTAGTGCATCACATATAAAAATAGAACACAATGTATTTATAGATCACAACATATGTACATCATAGTGTAGGAGAATATGAGACATTCTACATTGCTCTGAACACCCATTATAAAATCCCTATGAACTTCTACTCCACACCATAATCCCAATAGGTTATGGGCCCTGGTCTTTTTCATATTTAAATAACTCGTTCTCAACTTGGACACAAGATGTCAGATCAACTCAATGACCTGGAAGAGCCTGAGGGGGGCACACCCTCAGCCCCTATTTGAGCTAGTAGGGTCTATACCTCTAATGCTGCTTGACAATGGCAACAAGCTGCAGCTCAACCAACAATTGAATTAATACAGATGAAAGAATATTCAAATGTGAATAGAATCACTGAATGCGATCACTTAACAGATGAAAATTGGCATGAATGGAAGGAAAGAATGAAATGGGTATTTATCAATTGTGATATAACTGGATATACTACTGGCAGTGTGAAACAACCAGATGAAACCAAAGATCCCATTAGTGCAAATAACTGGGACAAAAACAACTCTTGGGCACAACAAGTAATCATGTATAATGTCACCTCCTCTCAAATGAATCATGTTGGATCAAAAACATCAGCTGAAGCAATGTACTCAGTGCTTATGGTCACTCATGAGAACAAGGGACATCAAAAAGTAAATCATATACAGTGCCTGTTATACAAGACCAAAATACTTGATGCAGATGATCTCCCAAAGCACCTTGACACACTTAAATCATATTGCGACTGCATCAACAAATTCCCTAACTCAGAATTCCACATCTTGGACACACACTTCAAAGTGATTATTTCAGCATCTTTACCTTTGTCTTGGCAGACATATGTCAAACCCTATAATGGGAATGCCAATGATCCCAATGACCCAGATCCTGAAAGGAGAATGTCCTCAGATTCCTTTATTGGCTTATTATGGGAGGAATATAAAATTTGTAAGATGAGCTCTCATAACAAGTATTCTAATGGTTCTAGCACAAACCTGGTTAATACACAGAAGAATAGTAGAACTAATAAAACTTTGGAAGAGCACATCACAGATCAAACAAACCTTATTGTGAACATTGTAAATGCCCAGGACATCAGACTAGTAAATGTTGCAAATATGCTGGTAATAAATGTCAGAACTGTGGAAAAATGAGCCAGATTGTTGGAGGAAAAAGAAGCAAAAAGAGAAGCAAAAGGGGGGATCAAAGAAAGGAACCGACAATTTGAATGCAGGGGAAGAATTGATCGCATTTCCAGTAAATGAAGAACTGGACAATTTTGACACATATGAAGCCTGTAACCTTGATGGAAATGACAAGCAATTGATCTGGTATGACTGGTTAGCCGATTCAGCAACTACTTCACATGTTACACATCAAAGGGAGGCTTTTATTGCATGCACACCTGTGGGAAAATGTTCTGTGACAGGTGTAGGCAGTATAGAAGTGAAATTGAGGGCTGTGGAACTGTTGAATTAATTTTGACATGTAATGGTCACAATTATATTTTGTGCTTGGAGGATGTACTCTATGTGCCTGGAACACAGAATAATTTGACTTCGTTGGGGCGATGGGATGCAGCTGGGGAGAGATATATGTTAGGAAACCACCCCACTACCTAATAAAATTTCATTGTTATTTTATTATGTCAAATTACGCTACATGATGCCAAATGACGCTACACTTTGATAGCATGAGAATTTTATTTTGCATGCATCAATATGTATGCGCATGTATGAGTGCGTCGGTAACAACAAGGTACAATATATGTAACATAGTATATAAACCCTAAATATATGCCTAGGGGACCCCAGTTGTGTTCTCTTAGGTATTCCACCTACGCTTGTGGTGTGAATGGCCTATCTCAACAAACTCACCTATTAATAAATCCTTGCATCAAAACCATCAGTTCCCCCATCATGTGCACAGATCCCAACCCCTTCTTGTAGAGAGAACCTGCATGGTCTTAGCTAGCAGATAGTGGGCATCACCCTAACAGAAGAACACAACTTCCCATATCAGTGCACCTTCTCTTACTTGCGCATACATCATTGTTTCACCGCGCCACATCCAATTACTCATCCTTTCGGCATGAGCCAGAAGCACTTGTATATACATAATCTACTTTTTCTTTCATAAGCCAATGCCAGGCCTCACCTTACATTGCAACTGCCAGTGATTGAGAGGCAGTGCTCATCATTAGGACAGCTGCAACCAGACAACTGATTGGATCTGGTTTAGTTACAATTTACATCACACTATTTGGACAACTATTTTAGTTACAAGCTGAATTCAGTGTTATCTCCGAGATCAGGCACTGTTGGAAGGGTTATTGATCTGAAGTGTCAAATTAGGCACTCGACAAACGATCGACAAATGATCACATGACCCATAAACGTTTGGAGAGATCTCGAAGCACAAATCTTGAATTTGTTGAAGAAGTGATTCATCACAGATTTGACCATTATGTCTGAACCCTCAACTTCTAATCCTGGTCCTAATCCTGTTCCCACACCAGCACTAGAGGTGAAAATGGATGTGCTTACAGTGCAAATGTCCCAATTAGTGTCAGTATTGGCAGCATCACAGCCCAGACAAGTGGAAGTACAGCCAGAGACGACAGGAGAAAGAGATGATGAGATGGAGGAGATGGTGGAGTGGATGTTGCAGGAGGATGAGACAGCAGAGAAATCTGGAAATGGAAAAGTGTGCTTACCTAAATATGTGCCCCCACAAATCTTTGACGGTACCATGGAGAATACAAAATCCTTCATCAGCTCTATAGTATTGTACATCCATGGGAGGAAGCCAGAGTTTCATACAGCCAAGTCTAGGATTATGTTTGCTCTCTCATACATTCAGGGGGGGAAAGCACAGTTCTGGAGAAACAAGGCTATTAATCAAATTGCCATGGGAAATAAACGATTTGCAACCTTCAAGGAATTTCTGGAGAGATTGGAGGCACAGTTTGGAGACCCTAATCCAAAGGTGACAGCAAATGCTAAATTAAAGACCATGTGCCAAGGTTCCCTAACGGTGGATGAATTTATTTTGCAGTTCAAAGCAGAAGCTTCACAAATGGACATGGGAGAACCCATGTTGGTAGAGTTTTTGAAAGCAGGATTAAATCCCTCTTTATTCAAGTCTATCTACTGACTACCTTCTATGCCAGAGAAGTTGGAAGAGTGGTATAATTGGGCAATTTGCCTTGACTGGCAATATTGGCAGGAACAGGTGGAGTCAAAGTAGATGTACGGAAGTAGTAAATTTGGAAAGTCATCAGGAGGAAAGTCCGAGAAAGAAAAGGCACCTCAGGTGCAAGCTCTGAGCGCACAGCCACTGGCCATGGCAGTGACACCTATAGTTATGGAGTCAGCAGCACCAGCAGAGGCAATGGAGGTTGATCAAGCAGGGAGATGAGCCCCACTTAAATGTTTTAACTGTGGGCAGTTAGGACACATTTCTAGGAATTGTAGGCAGAAAAGAAAGATTAGGGAAGCTACAATCAAGGAAGTGAAGCTGGAGGAAGGCAGGCAAAAGAATTTTGTGGAAGAGTCCCAGTGAAGGTTTCCCCATTGGTGACCCAGAATTGTTACAATGTATTAGTATCTGAGGAAACCCAGAGCAAACCAGAAAAAGAAATGGAGGAGGAGTACAACTGTTGTCAATCACGTGACAAAGAAAATTGTCACACATCATTTCTGAAAACCCCTAAATTCTTTATTTGCTCTGCATGAATAGAACCCAAAATCACCTTGACTGTGGGACTGAAGACAGTGGACATGCATGCAGCTATTGATGTGGAAGCATTGCTTGATAGTGGTGCTACAGGATTATTTATTAATCAGTCCTTAATTATCGGAAACAGTATTAACACACACAAGCTGGCGCAATCTATAATGGTGCACAATATTGATGGAACAGTCAATCGTGGAGGAAGTATCAAGGAGGAGGTGACTATGGTACTAACGTATCAGGAGCATCAGGAGCGAGCCATATTTGAAGTTTGCGATCTTGGGAAAACCAATCTAATAATAGGATATCCATGGTTATGGAAGCATAATCCTGAAATTGATTGGAAAACTGGGAAAGTACAAATGACTCGTTGTCCTAAGGAATGTACTGTGTATGGTAGGAAGATGAAGATGGAAAAAAGGAAAAAGAAAGAGAAAGAATGTCCGAGGAAGTATTCTGTTATGATGGAAGAAGTGGAGGATGAGGAAATGCCAAATGGGGAAGTTCCAATCATGATTGAGAAAGAAGAGCAGAAGCAAACCTTTAGAGCAATTCATGGAGGACAGTCGTGGGACAAGAATATTGTGAAGGTGGAGAAGCCAGTGGAGGAATAGGTGCCAAAAGTGTATCATGAATATCTGTCAGTGTTCCAGAAGAAGGAGTCTGAGCGAATGCCAGTGTGGAAGCCATGGGATCATGCGATTGAGATGAAGCCAGGGTTTGTGCCAAAGAAGTTGAAGGTATATCTGTTATCTCTGATGGAACAAGAAGAAGTGGATGCATTCCTGAAGGAGCAATTGCACAAAGGATACATATGACCTTTGAAATCACTGCAGATGTCACCAATATTCTTCGTGCCAAAGAAAGCCCAAAGGAAGAGGATGTGTACAGATTATAGGTATCTGAATGAGTGGACAGTGAAGAACACATACCCCCTGCTGTTGATCTCAGAAACAATTGACAAGGTGGGAAAGGCCAAGGTCTTTACAAAATTGGATTTATGATGGGGATACAACAATGTACAAATAAAGAAAGGAGATGAGTGGAAGGCTGCATTTGCCATGCGTCGAGGATCCTTCGAGCCACTTGTCATGTTTTTCAGGATGACTATTAGTCCCCCAACCTTTCAAAATATGATGAACGACATTTTCAAGGATGTAATAGACAAAGGCATGGTAATAATATTTATTGATGACATTCTGATATTCACAGAGGATGAAGAAAATCATGAGGCGATAGTGCAGGAGGTGCTACAGAGGTTAGTGGAGAATGATTTATTTTTGAAACCAGAGAAGTGTGTGTTTGGGGCAAGCGAGATTGAATTCCTAGGATTATTGATCAGCCCTGACAGGATCACAATGGATCCAATCAAGGTACAGGCAATCACAGATTGGCCTGCGCCCACCCGTGTCAAGGAGGTTCAAGCCTTCTTGGGACTCGCAAATTATTATCATCACTTTGTGCACAATTTTTCTAAAATTGCTGCACCCTTACATAACCTTATGTGAAAGGGAGTAGTATGGAGGTGGGGAGAGCAGCAGCAGATAGCATTTGAGGAGTTGAAGAGAAAGTTTGTGGAGGAACCAATATTAGCCCTGGTAGATTTCACATGCCCTTTGCAAGTGGAATCAGATGCATCTGACTTTGCTACTGGAGCAGTATTATCAATGCTGTGCAAAGATGACAAATGGCATCCTTGTGCATATTTGTCCCGAGGGTTGAATGATGTGGAGAGGAATTATGGTGTGCATGACAAAGAGATGTTGGGGATAATACAAGTGTTGGAGGCATGGAGGCATTATTTGGAGGGATGTACGCATCAGATTGAGATCTGGATGGATCATCAAAATCTGCAATACTTCATGTCCGCTAAAAAGCTTAATCACCAGCAAGCATGTTGGGCATTATTCCTATTGCGTTTCAATTTTCACTTGGTCCACAAAGCGGGAAGCTTAATGAGGAAAGCAGATGCATTATCCAGATGTATTGATCATAAAAGGGGGGTGGAGGAGGACAATAAGAATGTTACCTTACTCAAACCCAAATACTTTCACATTTGTGCTATGCATCAAGGGCATCTATTAATAGATAGCTCGGAAATGGAAATGTTGTCTAAAATTAGACAATGTTCGGAAATGGATGATGAAGTAGTGGAAGCCGTGAAATCTCTGAAGGGAGAGAAGAAAGGTAATATCAAAGGAGATGAATGGGCTGAGGAACAAGGGTTGGTGTTGTTTTGAGGAAAAGTGTATGTACTGCAGGATCAGGATTTGTGAAGGGAGATCATCTGGTTACATCATGATATGCTGACTGCTGGACACCCAGGAACATGGAAGACATTGGAATTAGTAATGAGAAATTATTGGTGGCCCAGAATTTCAAAGTATGTGTTGGGGTATGTGGATGGATGT
This sequence comes from Tricholoma matsutake, assembly GCA_026075535.2. Classification (NCBI taxonomy): domain Eukaryota; kingdom Fungi; phylum Basidiomycota; class Agaricomycetes; order Agaricales; family Tricholomataceae; genus Tricholoma; species Tricholoma matsutake. The sequence continues at coordinate 442,645 of AP026544.2, forward strand.
GATACATGCATGAGGGGCAAGAAATTCCAGAGAAACCTGCAGGAAAATTAATGCTGAACCCTATACCTAAAGTGCCATGGTGAGATATATCTGTGGATTTTATTACCGTATTACCTGAGGCTCAAGGGTACAATGCAATATTCATAGTATGCGACTGCTTCACAAAGGAGTTCCATATTATTCCTACTACTACAGAAACCCCCTCATTGGGCTTGGTGCACCTCTATCTAAATCAGGTATGGTGGTTACATGGGTTACCCAATACCATTATCTCTGATCGCAGACCACAATTTGCTTCCATGTCTATGCAAGAACTGAACAACATATTGGGAATTCAAACTAAACTATCTATGGCATATCACCCGCAGACTGATGGGCAGACAGAGAGAATAAACCAGGAGTTGGAGCAGTACCTACGTATGTTTGTCAACTACTGACAAACCGACTGGCCCAAATGGCTGGCAATTGCTGAATCTTCCCACAATCACAAATTCCATTCAGCTACTCGTATGTCACCCTTTTTTGCAAATTATGGATATCATCCTCGCATGGGAGTAGAACCCAGAAGGGAAGTCAAAGTACAGTCGGTAGAAGACTTTGTATCTAAGATGCAAAAGGTACAAGAGCTCCAGAGTACAAAGTTGGTGACTTGGTGTGGCTAAGTACCAAGGACCTGAATATTCCATGACCTTTGAGGAAACTTATGGAGAAACAAGTTGGCCCATATGCGATCTCTAAAGTGATCTTGCCTAATGCAGTAGTGCTAAAATTACCCTGATCATTCAAGATTGATCCCAAGATTAACATATCCCACCTATGCCCTTACCGCCCACCCACTATTCCTGGCCAACAAACTACTCCGCAACCTCCAATAATAGTAGAAGGTGCTCTAGAATACATAGTTGAAGAAATTCTAGACTCACGTCTTTGACAGAACAAATTGGAGTTCTTAATAAAGTGGAAAAATTATACCAATGAAAATAATTCGTGGGAACCCAAAGAGAATTGTAAGTGAGTGCATAATGCAATCATCCAATTCTTTAAATGTAATCCAAATGCTCTGCATCGCATTGCAAGAATGGTGTATGAGGGGATGAGATTCCAGCCTTACCAAAATTTCACAGAGGGGACAAACACAATATTTTCTCGCCTGGAAGTTGAGGCATAAAAGGGGGGTAATATTAGGAAACCACCCCATTACCTAATAAAATTTCATTTTCATTTTATTATGTTGAATTATGCTACATGATGCGAAATGACGCTACCCTTTGATAGCATGAGAATTTTATTTCACACACATCAATATGTACATGCATGTATGAGTGTGTTGGTAACAACAATGTACAATATATGTAACATAGTATATAAACCCTAAATATATGCCTAGGGGACCCTAGTTGTGTTCTCTTAGGTATTCCACCTATGCTTGTGGTGTGAATGGCCTATCTCAACAAACTCACCTATTAATAACCCCTCGCATCAAAACTATCAGTTCCCCCATCATGTGCACAGATCCTGACCCCTTCTTGTAGAGAGAACCTGCACAGTCTTAGCTAGCAGATAGTGGGTGTCGCCCTGACAATATGCAGGTGGAAAGGGAAAATTTACCTTTATCGATGACAAAAGAAAAATGACAACAGGGATGGGGACAATGACAATGACAGCACCAGTATCTAGCCCCATGAGCAGGGCTCGTGGGGTAGTATTTTAGTATATTATTTTTTGGTATATATATTAGTTACATAAAATAGTTAGTATACAGTCATAGGACCAGTCAGAACCAGTTGAGAACCACAGATGGACCACTCAGAACCAGTTCTGAGTGGTTTGGTCTGCGGTTATGTAGAATTTTGAATAGTATAGGACCAGTTTGGTCCTCAGTCCTCACCCACAAGGGTGAAAAACTGGGACCAGACCAGACTTTCAAGCACTATGTGGACCAGGGCAACCTTCAGATATGCCTGAACTACCTGTCCACATGATGGTAACTGAGTCAGTCGACCTTCTGTGGATGAGGTTCAACTTCATGTTCCTGCTGATGGACATGGCTGTGGTGGGGATCCAGCTCTTGCATCTACTCTTTAACCTTCCTCCATTGGATGGTATACACCATCCTCAACCTCATGCACTGTATCCATGGCTTCTACTCCGTCCCCTGTGATGACTGGCAGTACACTCAAGTCATTTTTGAAACAACATGGGTGGATTGTGAATGAGGCCCATAACATCATAGTTTGTCTGCAGTGTAAATATATCCTCAATCCAGTGAAGATCCATGAGCATGTTGTTAAATATCATAAAGACATTAATCCTGATGGTCAGCTGCAGGCGCAATTTGATTCCATTGTCCTGACAGAGTATCCAAACCTCACATTTCACCCTGATCATCCCAGGACACCTGTTGATTCTGATTCTCCTGTTCCCTATGTGCATGGTTTAGACACAATGATGGAGCTTCAAATTTGCTCTGTGTGTTTTTGTGGATTCTCAAAGGATCCAGGAAGTACTCCCAGATGCAAGTCTCGCTCTTTTTGGAAACATTCTTGTGGTGTGGCCCCTCATCAACTGTGATGCAAACTTGTTGTTCTACCTGGCCTACAATTTGGAAAGACTTTTTCATGGTTTGCAATTGTGGCAATCCCCTGGCCAGCTGTGACTTCCTTGTTATGGGGTCTTTACCAGGCCAAACTGGCTGCATGTCCACATGTTGCTGAGGTGGTTTCTATTCCACAGAACTATCACATTCTAGATCAGTTCTTGCACAAAGAGAGGTGGCTAGAACATGTTAGCAGAGTCAAAGTGTCTATGGCTGTGGGCCTGATAACCTATTCCCCAACTGACCCCAAATTTGGCGGTCTACACAAATGTATCCATGGTTCCTGGCAGAGGTGCAGAGCAAAACTTGAAGATACTCACTCAGATGATTAATTGGCACAAGACCTACTTCTGAACACTTGCATAGCTATCAGTGTCATCATAGTGATGTCAATTTTGACACACATAAAAGATATGCTTTGACAATGGCCAGTGCACTTGTTCTTCTGATGTGCAACATAAGGAATCCACACTCTGAGTATTTGTTCCATGTACCCCCAGATATTGTGATGACCAGCCAGTCTGCACTCTGTGCAATGCTGTTGCATGCACCTCCACTGCATGATGACAAGATGTATGATGATGTGGGACCTGTTGATGATGTGGAAGATTTGGATGATGAAGATTCCTTACCTGACAATCAGCCATTACCTGAGGTTTTATACAATGTGCTTCTTGTGGATGACATGGGAAGCACCATAGTTGATATTATTGCCAATACCTCTGCCTCTCTGTATGGCATGACTGAAAAGCGACAGCCACCTGTCTTCCATGATAAAGCCCAGGAGCTCATGAAGTGTCTCCTGTACATGTTATTCACATGATGGACAAGACAACCCATCATGGAGTGTTTTTACCTGTTATGTAGTGTTGTCATCACTTACTCCAAGTGGCAGTTGGCGTGTGGGATCTGTGATCACCCAATCAATTGCAGCTATTTTGTTTACTGGACATCTGGTTATCGCAGATGAGATGCTGTGTCAGAAATCAATCAACCCCACATTATCTTATATGAAGTCAGTGAACTCTATTTTCTATCCTGTATTGCACTCATATTGATCCCATAGGATTAATGACATTGTCAAGCCATTTCTTGAAGAATTGTCGGATGGGGTCATGCCCCATCTATATCTCTTGAAGCGTGGACTGTCATCAATTCAATCTGCATCAGAACACACAATACTGTTCTCCTCACCTACCAATGATGGCAGGAGTGCAATTGTCAATGGAAAACTGCTCACCTTGGACTCTGTGAAACACATGCATGACAATCTCATAGATTGTATCAAGACAGAATTGGATAACTTGTTGTGGGGAAAGTTTACCCTACATGAAGATACCTATATTCATGATGAACCTTGAGAACTTATGGCAGGATATGGGTTTGTTAATGAACAGATAAACCTGTGGATGCAAGAACAATCTGTCATTGAGCACATCATCACAACTCCCCACCTGTGGTCACAGTTTGCTGATGTAGATGATGAGGGAAATGTCTTTTGGCTCCCTGGCGCTTGCATGAGAAGGATGCAAAGTATATATGACCTTCAAACTCTCTTTGTGATAGTAATTGTGCTAACAGGAGGAGAGCCCGCCTGAGCATCTGAGTATGCAATGATGGTGTTGGAGAATGTTGCAGGAGGGTCCATACACAATATCTCTTGGCTATTCAATATGTGTATCATCTGGGGATCATACAACAAAACCAGTCACTTTACTGGGGAGGACAAGATGATGATTCAAGTGCCACTTCTGAGGCTTGGATGGTTGATGGCACAGTTTTTGGTATATCTCCAACCATTGTACCAGGAGTGGCAGTATCATTTTTGACTCACACTTTATGCCAATGCAAAAACCTTCCTCTTTGTTGGCCTTTACAGGTCTGTCACAGGTTCAGATATCTTGATGTTGTTGGCCAAATATACGGAACAAAACTTGGGAATTCACCTGACAATCCACAAGTTTTGACAGTTCATGGCATATGTAACATCATGGCATTGGCATCTCTTGAAACCCATGCATGTTGGGATGAATTATGCACATGCGCAGTTGGGGCATACTGGAACGGTGGATAGTGATCATTATGGGGGTGATGCACAACACCTGGAAGGCATAACACAAACCCTTTTCATGGAAATGGCAAGGGTTAGTGCCATATTTCACATCATATTTGGCCACCCCCCAGAACTACTTGAGTTACTCAACAAGGGACAAATATTTAGTGCTTCCATTGAGTGTGTTATTGAGCAGGTTGTTCTGGCACCCGATATCCTTGATACAGTGGCTGATGCTGTATAGTTTCTGAAGTCATCAATCATAGTAAACATGCTCTAGTCCAAGCACATGCAACAGTTGTGCAACTATTTCATCAGTCCAATATGTTTAGTAGGGCACACGAGCCCATGTCCTTGTGTGTTATCTATCCACATCCCTATCTCATGGGGCAACTGTGGCATTTTCTGGGTTTGAGCCACAGAAACCTAGGATTCAAAAATATCCAAAAATATCCAACAAGCCATTGCAAATCAGCTCATGTATAACTGAAAGATGCATGTTCTATATATATCTCCAACTGGTGAATACTTTGATGGCTTTGTATGTTCTGTTGTAAATCTGATGATGCACAAGGATCTGGAAAAACAGCACCTGGAATGCTATGCAGTTCTGCTTTGGATGATGGGTTGAGCACAATTATCATACTGCCACTTTGGTCGATGCATGAGCAATACAAGTATCTGTGTACAAAATATGGGATTTCATAGGAAATCTGGTCAAGGACAACATCTGTTTATCAACCCCCTATCAGCATCATTGTGGTGATCAAGCAAACAGAATGGGAAGTGTTTTGTATGTTTTGGATGTGCTGGTGGCTAAGGGTCAAGTTGCCCATGTTATTGTGGATGAGGCACATTTGGTTCAAATGCATTGATGCTTCAGGCCAGTTATGGAAACACTGGCATGGCTTGGCAAGAAACATATCCAGATTGTCTTGGAGACTGCGACATGGCCCCCTTCCTTAGAAGAGGAACTCCTAACTGATTTTGGCATTCCTGTGGAATTGTGCCATATCACACGATGCAAAACATCTCAATCAAACATATCATTCAATGTTGTGCAATCTGACACTCATGACCTAGACACTGCCATTGAGAAGGAGTATGTTAGAGCAAAGGATTACTCTGACATGAATTGGGTGCTTATTTTCTGCTTGACAAAGCAAGAAGTGCAACAAACAGCCCATTATCTGAACATTCCATATTGTGATGCAAGTTTGACACGATGACATCAATACAGTATTGTGAAAATTTAGACTCAGAGAAAAGAGGCGACTTTGTTGCAGTTTTATCTTGGGGGTTGGACTTGATGTCCCAAACATCACACATGTGATCCATCGAGGACATACCTGTGATGTTATTTCTTTTGTGCAAGAAACAGGACATGCGGGGAGGGATGACATAATGCAGAAAGTATGGTCAGTGGTTGTGTCAGTGTTATGGATCTCACTCCAGGGAGGTTTGGTGAATGACTTGTGTGAGTGGCTCTGAACAGCACTGAACATTGTCGCCAGCTCTTGGTATAGATGTTCATTGATGGAGAAGCCAATCTGTGTGTCCTCATGGAGAGGTTCACCCACCTTTGTGATACATGCAAGGAACAGTGTATATTGAAGCTGACAAAGGGAGAGTTTATGGTATTCCCATGGTCATGGATGCATGATGGTTTAGGAGGCAAGTGTTACCATGGAAGACAGTATCACATGCTAACCACATGCTGTAGATGACACTCATAGCTTGGGACTGTCACTGAAACTTCTGCTCACTGCTCAGCCCACAAATGCCTCATTATAAATACTGGTAGCATCAACAATCTCTGAATGTTGGTTTGAGCAATGTGCAGATTTGGTTGACAAACATGACAAGAGGATGAAAGCAGCTCATTCACTGCTCCAGAAGTTATCCATGTGTTGTGCTGCATGCTGGGCTACTTGTACAGCCTCACAATGTGAACATATCTAGGCAACTTGTGTGCAGCCAAGACAAACCTCTAGTACAGATGATTTTGACCTGTGGAGAAATAGCCTCGAACTCCCATCTGGGACATGCTACCAGTGTGGCATCTAGTGTTTAGAGGTCCGGTCCTATGAACCAGAAAAAAACCGAAACCAAACCAAACCAAACCAAAGTCTGGTTCACCAGGGGGCTATTTATAGGACCAGTCTTTTGCAGTCCAGTTGCCAGTCTTTCACTTTGAAGAATATCATTGAACCAATGAAAACCAGTTTAAACCAGTTGCAACTGGTTCATATGTTATGTGAGCTATACTCCCACATTTCCACACATAATCCCATCAATTTTGCTCCCTGTATCATCAAAAACAGTTAAGAACTGAGAGAGATATGACAAATACATTTTGATGGGAGTGTTTTGTTGTGATTTGAGTAGTTGTGATTGTACTGCTTATACCTTGTGCTACAAAAATATTGGGCACAATCGGACATTATCCAGGGCAAAGGAATAACATACATAAATGTTTGTACCATGTGGATTTGATCCATTTAACAGCCCTGACAAGTTGTAAATACACATGACAAACTACAAACTACAAACTACAAACTACAACATGTAATACAATGTACTTTTGTTCTGGTTATATCTCAGTCAGATCTTAATGAAATCTCTTAGAATTTGAACCAATCGCTGGGGAATTACAATTTCCAAGTGCCTACATAATGATTAAATTGTCCACATAATAGTTATTGAGAAACAGATAGGTTGTATTGGCACAACAAATTTTACAACAACAAACCAGTTTGGACTGGGTTTTTTCGGTCCATGGACCAGTTGCGGTTCTGGTTGGCCCATTTATATGTAAAAAACCAGACTTAACCAGATCTTAAAACACTATCTAGCACCCACACTCCACCCCATGAGCAGTGGCTCATGAAGCTGGAGGTGGGGGCTTGTCATTGTCATCTATGGGCATTGTGGTTCCATCAGCCACCCTGCAAGCAGGGGCCCACAGCAGTGGAAGATGGTTGCATCATTGTCACAAGTATAGAACCTAAAAACAAATAAAAAAGTTAGTTAGAAATGTTAAGTGACCGTCCACACAGTACTGGTCTACATTGAACACAATGGGACTGACAACATGCAAGTTATTCAGCATCAGGACAGATGTCATGGGATACATACCTGCAAATCACTCCCAACCTCGCATTCAAAAAGACACCAAGGACACTTCAACATTCCCAGGTGCCATTCTATGGCCAATAACCCTGAATGTTCCTGCGCTTGGATTTTCACCGTGATGGGGTGGCAAATGTTGTGACAGCCTTGACCACTGGAGATGGCAACTGGGCACTGACAGTGATAACATGCTTTTTGACTAAAAAAAGATCAGTCAGGCATGATAAAATTCGATCTGGAGCTTGTATGTACTCAGAGTTCATCTTTGCTTTCTTATGTCTACAAGAGATGAGTAAAAATGGGGGAATAGATAGATAAATAACCCTATGCAGGAAGTCTGGGAGCTGACAAAGTCTCCACAACAGAAGAGGAGTCAGTTGCCTGTGATTGAATGGACAGATTACACTTCATAACTTGACTGTGGCACACTGGCATTAGAGAAGGAAGAAAAGAACAGATGAAAAAAAATCTACCTAGTCCAGATCAGGAAACAAAAAAGGCAAAAGGGGGGTTGGTTGTAAACCAGACTGAGAGAGAGAGGAAAATCAGAAAATATAGTGGCCAGCATAGGGGTTGAATCTTCAGCAACAATGAAAAGAAGAATCAAATATGGACATGTGGCAGGAGATACTCACAAATATCAATAAAGGTCACCCTGCTGTCAATAATATGACAGCCATAAAAGAAGCTTCTCTATAAGGATTTCCCATCATATCCCCATGTACTAGACACCAATAAAGATGCCTTTACAAAGCTATCACTGCCATCAGCCCCAAATAAGAATGAAGTTTCATGCACAAAAAGACAATGTTCAAGACCATAAATGCGAACATAGTGAATACAAAGCAGTGCCATGGTTTACCACCAATGCAAAACATCAGCCCTGCTATACCCACCTGATGGGTTGGCAACCACGTGATTGAGAGATGATGTGCTGTGTGCAAATTCTCCCATAAAGGAAATAATTCAGATCTTCAGGCATAGCAACACTGGACCTGAATAATCCATCCTGTATAGTCACATCCATGATTGTGCAGTCATCCAATTGCACACCATTATAGAGTCGCAAGGGAATAGGTTGACCATGCTATAAATCACAATGGAATAAGATCATGTGACTCACTACAGATGTACTCCTGAGAATGGCTCACTACTTAGTCACAGGATTGAATGAACCCAAGCCAAACATATGAAAACCAATACCATGTGTGGATGGAGTAACAATGTATCAGTTTTGAAGGCTTCAAGGAAGCATGTCAACATGGGTCATCATACAATACAGTCAGGTAATAGACAACACTGGTAATGTTGTAAACAATCACAGTGCCAAAGTAATTAGTAGAAGTTGTACCATTTGTGGACACAGACACAACAAAATGAGGATCAGGCATATGATCACATGACTCACTATCAGGTACAAATACCAATGGATCACATGACTGAAAGCAGTTGTACTCATGAGATTGAGATACAAGCATAGCCAAACAAGTGACCATGAATCCACATTATTTATCAGTCTTGGAAGAGATTACATGACTGACAGTGGTTGTACTCCCTGAACATATATAGACATAGGTGCATGTTGATGGCTCTCCCCAACCCCTGCTGCAAGTAAGTGAGGTGGACAGTCAACCCCAAGGCTCATGGATGACCCAGCACCCCAGCCACTGTGAGAATGTGTTTGCAGAGGTGCTACTGACAAAGACAAGGGGAATGACCAGTCTGTACTACTGCCTTCATCTTACAGGGGGATTGTTCTTTCGAGTATTGGTTGTTGGGAACCCCTGATGTCTCATCTTCTATTTGGTGAATGCCACTGTGCCTTGGGTGCATATTTGCACAAGTTGAATGAGAGTGGACACCATTTACATTGTGACTATGGTGATGTATGCATATGTACACACCATGCTAGCTTATTCAGTTTTCTATTAATTGGGTTTTGCTTCCACCATAGGTCATAACTTGTGAGATCATTGCAGAGGTGCTATCAATAGCTTGTAGCTTGTAGTTTGTGACAACTTTGTCAATCATGCACCAGTATATCCAATGATTAAGGAATGTGAACTCAAAAGATTTACTGTCTTTCACCAATGCAATATGCTGGTGAGCAGGTTCCAGGTAATGAGTGTGATGACATTATATGCAACAAGTGATTGTTTGCCTGATCCATCCCAAAAGGAATGTAAGATGGAGGTGCAGAAACATACAAGTGGAAGTAGCAACACATGCGACATCCACACACTGCTGGAAATAGTAACCTAGCCCTAAGGAAAACAAGTACACTTCCATATTCTGGATAGCTACCAAGTGGACTGCAAACATGTAACCATGATAGGGGTTCAAGACAAGCACTGTGATTGCAAAAGGTCCCAAATGGTGGGATGAGGTTTCATGCACAAAAACCTAAATCCTACATTATAAGTGTTAAATGTTATCACAGTAAACACATTCCACTGCCAACCAATGTAATACATTGGCCTAACTGCATCCACTTGAGGGCTCAGAAACCACATGTTTAGAACCAGTTATCTGGTCCACAGTAACTCTGCCATAAAAGCATTTATGTGGATGAGAGCATCAAGCCATAAGATTGGGATGAGGAGACTTCACCATTTAATTCACAGGAAGGATTATGCTGATGATGGAGACATGGTTGCAAGGAGTTCTAGTGCCTATTAGTATTTTGAAGAGTTGACATAATCACATGACTGAGCACAGATGTACTCTCTCAGGATGATCTCAATACCAAAGGTCAATCAACAGGTCACATGACTGGGTAGCAAGATATATATAGAGCAAACCCAACAAACCCAAATGTAACTAATGAATTCGACCAATCAGAAGCATCGACCTCACAAGTGGACCAGCTACCCAGTGCATTCAGGAATACTGGATAGGATCTTCTGAACATGGTTTTGGCTACAATTCTCTCCAGAACTCATCCTCCATGAATCTCTCATGCAGTGGACACACTCATGATGGCCACAATTTCAATTTTGCTCAAATTCAATCAGTGCCAACATTGAACTTCATCTCGTCTTCAGATTCTTCAAACTCTTCAGAATTGTCAATTCTTGGCAGGTACTCAAACTACAGAACATCTAACCAACAAGAAAATCATTTCAAAACAACATCTGTGCAGTACTCACCAATCAACATGGTGGTAACATTCAGCCAATCTGTGTATTTGCTGATATTGTGTCTGAATTAAATCATTCTGGCTAGTCAACAAGATCTCTTTCACTTGCATCACACAACATGCTGATAGTGTCAAGACACAGTGCATACATTGAACTGGTCAAATGAGTTACTATGTTGCAGAAAGAGAATGAGGTTTTGAATGAGAAGAATCCTACACTGCAGTGTGATCTCTAGCATTCCCAAGAATGATTGGTTCAATCATTCAACAGGTCCACATACATGGAGCTAGTTGAGGTGATCCCAAGAGCACTGTCCTTGACATCAAATCCCCTTGGACTTGCAGCATCTTCCTTGATGACCAGCATGGTGACCACATCAACCTCATCAATAGCTCCCACATTATCTAGAGATGACTTCCCTCTTGTTCAATGGTGGCATGAATAGCACTGGACACAGACTAAGGACATTACTTACCCTGAGGAATCAGACAATGAGGGCAACTCACTAGATCTTGGCAATACAAAAAAAAGAAGGCTGTGGCATATCTGGAGGACAAGCAAGGCCTGCTGATCTGTGAGGAGTGGTGAAAAGTGATCTACAAACATGCATGAGGGATCTGGTCACTTCTTGCAAGGACTATGCAACTGCCTACAGGTTATGAAAATGCTGATGTTGTTGTGCTTACTCACTACCAGAATGAGATGGAAGCTAAATTCCCATAACTCCAACTTTGCTCAGAACACTGGAAGGCAAAGAACTTCTCTAGCTGGCAAAAGTTGCACATGAAGCAGCAGGCCAGAATTGAGATTAAGAAGGAAGAGTCTGATTGTTTATCAAAGAGCAGCTCCAGAAGAAGCAGACTCATGTGGGAACTGATGACAATTCCAGACCCCTCAACAAGAAGCAAAACAATCTCGGAAGGACTCAGAAACTGAAGGCATGGACATGGATGCAATTAAGATAGACCTCATTCATGCTCGACTACATCACATGAATTGGGCACTTTTGCCCCATCTGGTCCATGAACAGTTTTTGGTGAATTTTTTGCAAAGTATAGCTCCAAGAAAATGTTGGGATCCATATCAGGAAGGTGCTGATCAAAAATTTGGGGGGGCCCTGTGTGTTTTGGTCAGGAGTATAGATTTTTGTCCTGGAAGTCAACAATTTGATTGCAGCTGATTTTTGACTGACCACTGACTTTGAATGCAATACTCCTCTGTCACTTGTCCTTCAACCCACATTTGGTGGGGTGGGTTAATTTTAAAAATAGTCAATAAACATTTTCTCAGTCTTCTTTTTTTAATAAATGTTGTGTGACAATGACATTGCCAGCTTTCAACTCAATTTGATGAAAACATGTGATGTAGTCAAGTATGAATGAGGTCTATCTTATGGGTGCCCAAGTCATGCATAGCTTGACACCCAACCAGGTTCTGTGACAACCTCTGCACCCAGTGATTTCTCAAGACATCAATACAGGGATAACCCCCTCATTAGACACTACCCCAGTGACCATTGTAGTGAGTACTTCTGAGTTGGTCCCTTGATATTTTGTCAATACTTATCTTGATTCAGATGTCGAACCCAATGTGACTGAAGCCATTAATATGTTACACTCACATAATTTTTATCCCATCATGCAGTTCAAATGTCATTGTTATCATACCAACAACCATCAGACCTCTTCCCAAAGCTGTTACACACCCATCTGAACAAGCCATTATGCACCCATCTGATTGTGCTGCAGCTCTGAGTCATAATGGGCAAGATACATCATTACCCTCCACTCCCTTGACAGGTCCAGCAAGTTAGTTGTGCTTTTGCAGGCAAAACCAGACGAGTTGGATTCAAAGAGGAGTTTCATGTCAGTCAAGTTGGGGGATTGAGCAAAGTAAGCATAGAAAGCTTCAATGTCTTTTAAGATGAGAATGGTGGATTCCCAGGAGTCCATTGTGAAGATAAAGTATTTGCGATCAGGAGAGATGCAGGTATCAAAGACATGGGTCATCTTGGCAGCATCATCTTGTACATATTTGTAGTAGAGCCATTTCTCAATGATTTCATGTAAGCCTTCATAATCATTGAGGCCACTGATGCAGAGTTCAAAAGGGTTGTTGATCAGGATGAATTTGGGAGGGGATACATGGAGACCTTCTTTGGATAGTGACAGGATGACATAGTACATGGAGGTGAGGATAGAGTCAACGGAATGAGTATTGGTGAGGGTGATCTTGACCAGGCCATTGTAGGATATGTGTCCACTGAGGGTTTGATGGCCTTTAGATTTGAGATGGGTCCAGATTCTGTCAGGGGCACCAGGGGGAACTTTGTCCTTTATATCAACTACACAGAAATATACAATCATCTGACAATCCTGTCCTTTGTTGTGAGGAGCCCAGATAACTTCCCAAGACGGGCGAGCTATACATAGGCATTCATCCACTTGATGAGAAGATTGGGTTGAGGAACTGAGTCAAGCATTTTGACCTGTTGGGTCAATTCAAGATAGGCTGAGGCACTATGATGGTCTTGTGGTCAGCCACCGGTGATGACAATGAGGTCAATGTCAGCAAGTTCTTTGCCATTATCTGTGCTGATTACCTCCATGAGTGCTTTCTTGACAAGTACAATTGGATCACCGAAACCAGTTTTGTTATCAGGAAGTATGTTGCCAATGAGTAGGAACATTCTGCTTGATCCAGGGAGGGGAGTGCTGTTGATGCTGATGTCAATGTCAGGGGGAGGTGAAATGTTTCTATGTTGGTTGGAAGGGGACACCATTGCCTTAAAAGGGCAAAGTTTTTGGGGTGTCATGGGGTTATAAGGGCAACCTCAGCCTCTAGCAAAGGGAAATCCAAAGTTAAAATTATAGTTCATATTACAGGGATTGGAGGCACACCTAGCAAAGGGAAATCCGAAGAGAAAACTCTGAGGACCCCTTTGCCAATGCCCAGTATAAGTGAAGACTGCAAAAATCAAATAATAATCTAAACCTAGTCCCCTTACAGGGGTGGGAAAGTGTCCATGTTGATATTGAGAGGGTGTGAGTAAAAGAGGGAATTAGCAAATGATGAATGAAGATTGGTATCAAGTGAAAAATAGAGAGTCAAGGTGTGTGAATATGCAGGTTTGTAAAGGGCTCCTGCACCTTATGATGGACAAGGGCACTGTAATGAAATTGAGGATGATGGTTGTAGCTGTTGTTGTTGTTACTCAATGCTAGCTCATAGTACCCATTGGTGGCAGTATAGACAAATATACAAAGGTGCTGTGAGTAGAATTAATACCTTGGAACAGTCCATGAGTCTATACAAGAGGGGTGGAGAGTAAATGTACTGAGATAGGTTACACTCACTCACCAAAGGCCCACAGAGATTCAGCTTCTCAATAAAGTATGTAAATGGTGAATAGTAATATATATTATGAGGTTCCCATGAGCTTTAGTCCATCCACATAGCAGGAGAGGCTGTGCTGTGCACTAGAGAGGTAGGTTGAACCAAGTGTTCCAAAAAAGGCAATGACTCAAATATAGCTCAACAGTAACCTGTTGATCAATACAGTTACACCTTTTATGCTGCACACCCTCTCCTCCGTAGAGATTGGCAGGGGTAACCCTTGGGTATTTTCATTGTTACCCCTACCCTTACCCTTCAATACTGTCAAGAACCATTCCTCGCCCGATCAGAACCCGCATCCATCTGACTTTTTCCTGCACGTCGAACATGACTTTTGCCCATGCCTCCCGATTTCATTCCTGGCCGCCTTGCACTGCCCACACTGCTGTGCACCAGGCTGCATTGTACAGCATCCACAGCTGCCTTCCCAAGGCTGCCATCTCTATTGCAAATTCAACTACGGATTCCTGTGCAGCTCCCACTAGATAATTTATCTATGCAGTCGAGACACTGCTGCAGTCTTTGTTCCTGTTCCGCATTATTCCAGACTACAGTATTTAAGCTTAGTTAGTTTTGCCTTGTATTCCTCAGTTCATATATCGACATAGACTCGACTTTACCCTGCCAATCTAAAACCTCCTTCTACTCCAACCCCTATCCTCTAAGAGTCCAAACTCCATTTGACTCAACCTCTAGTCTCCCTCTGAAGTTCTAGTCTCATCTGAACTTAACCTAAGTCCCTCTGTACTCCTCCCCGCATTTACCCACACTTTCCCACTCCTACCTCTAAACCCTCAACTTGAAATTCGGACACCAGACGAGGTGAAGGGTGCAGCTTCTTACAAGCTGAAGCCAAGTCCTTTCCATTTCCCCTCCCGCAGAATCTGCATCGACCTGACAATCTCCCACTATCATCAACCGCAGTGTCCAGTCAGATTCTGAAGCGGCCTCTAGGATCAGTTCTTAACAGTATATATGAACTCTCACTTCACTCTTCTCTTCTCCTCTTATGACCCCCACCAAAACTCGCCAGTGCACAACCAGGAATTCCCAATGCGCCGGTAGTATTCCAGGGATCTCTGCAATCCAGTGATCCACCCTTTCCGACCCTCGACCTGCTACTACTTTTGGAGTGTCTTCCATACCCTCAAACATATCCCAACAAATCGGCTCAGGAGCCCCTTCAATCAGTGCCAATCTCATGTCCACCCATGCCCCACAACCTTCCAGCAACCCAGAAGGTTTTTGATCAAGAACTCCCCTTGAGTATGTAGGGGGCATTGACCAGCCTGAACCCTATGGGTTGGAAGATCGTGGTCTAGAGGACGGACCTCCCAGCAGACCTGACAACCCTAGCAGTCCGGACGGCCCTGGGGGTGACCCTGATCCCAATGATCCTGATGGTCAACCTCCTGCAGGGGGAAACCCTGATCCAGGGGATAGGTTCATAGATGTTCTTTACAACCTCTCGCAGAGTATCCGCACCCTCCGACAAAACAACGCACCTAAGACTGAGAAAATCAAAGTTTGCGATCCCAACACTTTCAATGGCTCCAACCCAAAGAAACTTGGAGACTTCCTAGTCTCGTGTAATCTTCATTTCCGCGACCATCTGCACGTATTTTCCTCTGATGAGAAAAAGATCATATTTATCCTTTCTTATCTTAAGGGATCAGCTCTCAGTTGGTTTGAGCCTGGTCTGAATGACCCGACAGATTCCGCACACTGGATGTGGGACTATGAAGCTTTCCTTGCCAAGCTGGAAAGCAACTTTGGTCTGCATGACCCAGTTGGAGACGTGGAAAAAGCTCTCTGACTTAGCAATGAAGAAAGGTGGTTGCATCACGAAATATAATGTTGACTTCTGGGAATTAGCTTCTAGGGTCAACTGGAATGAAGCAGCCCTTTGTGACTGCTATTTCTGCGGTCTTCTGCTCCAACTTCACATAGAAGTTCTTCGGGGTGGTAAACCTGACACCCTTGCAGAACTGCGCTTAAAAGCACAGGACTGCAATGATATCTATTGGATGCAGGAGGATGAATCCCGTTTCGAAACAAAGAATTCCAGTAACTCTAGTCAGAAGGACTCTTCCCCACCAACAAACCAAGCCACTTCAAACTCCGCTCGTGGTAACACCTCCAACCAGCAGTCTTCCACGACAAAGAACACTTCCTGGGACAAGCCCAAGTCATCCATCTCCAATAAGTTGGGGAAGAACAGCAAGCTTACTGGGGAGGAACGAGAATGTCGCATGAGAGAACGACTTTGTCTCTACTGCGGTGAGGAAGGGCACGTAGCAGGAAACCACCCAAAATCCAAAGCCGCAAAAGCCCATGCATCCACCGTCGTTCCCGAGACTACGGACTCAGAAAAATAGTCCGCAACCCTCAGGATACAGCCATTGGGCTGGGGGTTGCATTGACCTTACCCACTTGGCTGCCTACGTTCGTCTCAACATGTCCACTCTTTCCAACCCTGACTCCCTAACCATTCTTTTAACCTTTCCTGACTCATCTGCCCCTTTCCGAACCCTTATGGACTCTGGCTCCTCCCACTGCTTCCTTGACTCCTCTTTCATGTTGAATAACCAACTCAGCACGGAATCCATTAACCTGATCAGTTTATGACTCTTTGATGGAACTTGCAATGCCACCATAACTCAGATCATCAAACTTCCGGTCACCTTCCCTGCCAGTGAAGTATTCAATTTGTCATTTTATGTAACCTCGCTTGACTCTTCCTGTTCCACTGTACTCGGTCATAACTGGCTGAAGCAATACAATCCGTTGATTGACTGGTCTTCAAGCCAACTCGCTTTCTGCTCTGCAGATCATAGAGGTCCAGCACCCCTGACGTCACCTTTGTCCCCAAATCTTCCAGTAGAAATCCTCGACTCTTCCACACTTTCTGAACCCCCCATTCCTCCTAAGTTTACACCTCCCGACATTTCCTTCATCAACGCTGACACTTATGCGCGTGCTAGCAAACTTCCTGGGGCAATAGCTTTTCAGATGACCTTCACTCCAGAAGGGTTATCTGCCCGCTCCGCCCACTCTGCTAACTCCTCTGACCTCTCCGATATTCTGCCCAAGTATCACGAATTCGCTGATGTCTTTAATAAGACTAAAGCGGATACCCTTCCTCTGCATAGGTCTTATGACCTCAAGATAGAGACAGAAGATAATACTCCTCCACCTCCGGGCTGAATGTATTCTCTCTCCCCCTCTGAATTAGAAGCCTTACGAGTCTTTATTGACGAAAACATCTGCTCAGGCTTCATGGACCCATCCAAGTCTCCGCATGGCGCTCCGATCCTCTTCGTCAAGAAGAAGGATGGTAGTCTCCAACTTTGTGTCGACTACCGAGGACTTAACCATCTTACAAAGAAAGACCGCTACCCACTTCCTCTCATTTCCGACCTACTTGACTCTCCCCGCAAAGCCCACTTGTTCACAAAAATAGACTTGCAGCAGGCTTATCACCTAGTCTGCATCGCTGATGGTGATGAGTGGAAAACTACTTTCCGCACCCACTACGGATCCTTCGAGTGGTTGGTGGTCCCCTTTGGGCTCACTAATGCACCTGCAGCTTTCCAGCGGTTTATGAATGACATCTTCAGTGACATGCTGGATGTTTGTGTCATCATTTACCTCGACGACATCCTATTCTATTCCAATGACAAGTCCCAGCATGGGGCTCACATCAAAGAAGTCCTCCACTGTCTCCGGAAAAATGGACTTTACGCCTCTCCACAGAAATGTGAGTTCCACAAAGACACCATCGAATATTTGGGTTTCATCCTTTCACCGAATGGACTGCAGATGTCCGAGGATAAAGTCAAAACTGTGCTTGACTGGCCTGAGCCTAGGAAAGTTAAGGATATTCAATCCTTCTTAGGCTTTTGCAACTTTTACCGCCGCTTCATTAATGGCTATTCAGACATTGTCATCCCACTCACTCACTTGATGCGGAAATCCACACCATGGGACTTCAACAAGAAGTGCCGCAACACTTTTGAAAAGCTCAAACAAGAATTCACCCATGCCCCCATCTTAACACAATGGGTACCTGACTCACAGATGGTACTCAAAACCGACGCTTCTGACTATGCCCTAGTGGCTATCCTTTTGGTTTACACTGCAGATGGAGAAATCCATCCGGTAGCTTTTCATTCCTGCTCCTTCAATCCTGCTGAACTAAATTACGACACACATGACAAGGAACTCTTGGCCATTTTTGAAGCCTTCAAACACTGGCGGCAGTACTTCGAGGGTTCCGCAAACCTGGTTGATGTGGTCACCAACCACAAAAATCTTGAGTACTTCAGCACTACCAAGTTGCTCACCTGCCGCCAGGCCTGTTGGTCTGAGTACCTTCCCCAATTCAATCTCGTCATCCGCTTCTGCCCCAGAAAACTAGGGGCCAAGCCAGATGCGCTCACTAGACGTTGGGACATCTACCATAAAGGGGGAAATAGTGACTTTGCCTGCATAAACCCAACCAACTTCCGACCTGTATTCACACAGGAACAGCTTGCCTCTTCCCTCCATGCCACCTATTTTGCCACACCCATTCTTCAACAAGCAGTAATCATGGATGTTGAGAAACTTCACAACATCTGCACCTCCCTACCCCTTGACCCCTTTTCATCCGCACATCTTCCGACACCCACCAACCCCAACTGGACCATAGACGAGGCAGGTCTTCTCCACCACTTCAACCAGATTTATGTTCCAGACATCGCAGATCTTCACCTCAAGGTCCTTCAGTACAAACATGATCACATCCTCTCTGGCCACTTCGGACAAAACAAAACCCAGCAGCTTGTCCACCAGGAATATGTCTGGCCAAACCTCCACACCTTTGTGCAGGAATTCTGCAAATCCTGTACCCCTTGCAAATGATCCAAATCACCTCAACACAAGCCCTATGGGTTCCTAAAGCAACTTCCAGTTCTGGAACAACCTTGGAACTCCATCTCCATGGATTTCATTGAGCAACTACCCGACTCCAATGGTCACACCGCTATCCTGGTCATTGTTGACCATCTCACCAAACAAGGCATCTTCATCCCAACTGTCAATGAAATCACAGCCCAAGAACTAGCCAACCTGTTCGTCCTCCACGTCTTCTCCAAGCATGGCATTCCATTGCACGTCACTTGCAACCGAGGATCCGAGTTTGTCTCCCATTTCTTCCGCTCCCTTGGGAAAGTGCTCAACATGTGGATCCACTTCACTTCTGGTTATCACCCGCAAGGTGATGGTCAGACAGAACGACTAAATCAGACCTTGGAGCAGTACCTCCAGATCTTCTGCAACTATCAGCAGGACGACTGGTCTCACCTCTTGCCCTTGGGCAAATTTGCCTACAACAATGCTCCTTCCGCCTCTACAGGCGTATCCCCCTTCTTTCCCAACAAAGGCTATCACCCAAACATTTCCGTCTTTCCAGAACGCGACTTAGCTTCACAGCACACCTGTGAGTTCATCGTCAATTTAGACGACCTTCATCAGGAGCTTCGGAAACAGCTTGCAGCTGCTCAAGAGCATTATCAAGGCCCTGCGGACAAACATCGGGCACCCACACCCGACTTCAACATTGGTGACTCTGCCTATGTCACTGTGGAAAATATCCGCACCACTCATCCTTCCAAGAAACTTTCCAAAAAGCACCATGGCCCCTTCAAAATCATTGCCCGCCCGGGCACTCACTCAGTCACCCTGCAGCTCACAGATCACATGTGGGCCATTCACCCTGTTTTCCATGTCTCTCAACTTGAGAAACACTCCCTGAACACAATTCCAAATTGAATACAACCTCCACCTCCAATCACCATCGACGACGAGCTCGAATATGAGATTGCCAAAGTCCTCAACTCCAAAGTCGACAACCGACATCGCTGCAAGATTCTCTACCTTGTCTGATGGGAAGGTTACCAGGGAACTGATGAAGAGACCTCCTGGCTACCTGTTACGGAACTTGACCATGCCCAAGAACTCCTTGCAGATTTTCACACCCACTACCCACAGAAACCTGGACCATTACCCGCTTAAAGACGATTCATGTTACTTATTCACTCGGTTTGTACTCAGAAACAAATTTCATTAAAAAAAAAAAAAAAAAATATGGATCTGACCGGATCCCTACACTACCTCCGCTTCTCCCTCTCTGTCTTCTCCACCCTCGTCCTTCTCTCCACCCTCCTCATCTCCACTCTCGCTCTCCTCCTTGTCATCTGCCTGCCTTTTCTCCAGATATCTCTGGAAGGCCTCCCAGTCATCTCCAGATTTTCATATCCTGCGTCTTTCCCACCAGGACTCTCGCACTGCCCACTCCACCTCTTTGTCACCCTCATTGCTCTCCTCGCCGGCACTCTCTTCCTCCACCCACTCAGGGTCCAAGGCATCCTGGATCTCCCCCATTGACTCCCGCACTGCATTGGCCACCTCAGCAAATCCCTTCCTTATCACCTTCATCACCTGTTGCATTACCTCCGGGTTATCCCTGGTCGCCCTTGTCATTCCCGCTGTTTTTGCTGCAGGGGCTTCCTGCCCCTCCCACACTACCTCCTCGCACTTGTGTTTTACGCGCATGCAGTTGTCGCACACATGTCCCTTCGCACCCATCTTGAAACACGAGACCTTTTGATATTTGCATGTGGGCCATTTGTCAGTAAGAGAAGACTGAGAAAAGAAACCAGTATGCACCTTTTGCAAGGCAACGTGGCCTGCACCCACACCAGACTCTCTGACTCCTCTGACCCCACTCGCACTGTGGACTTGGCAATCTTCTTCTTCTTTGGGGACTTGCTCCCCTCTGCCTCATCCTCCAGACCCACAGCTGCAGCTGCCTGCTTTTTCTCTGCTCGTTTTGTGGCCAAAGCCTCCTTTCTCCGCTGATAGGTTGTCTCCTCGGCTCAAAGGCCGATTCACCATTTTGACCACATTCTAATCACATTGGATAACTCGCACGAGGTCCCAGAAGCAGTGCGACCACTCCCAACCAAGTCTACCAAGCGCAATATTGTGTAGAACACGATCAAGCATTGGCATTGTCGAATGCAGATGAGCATTGTCGAACATCGTCGAGCATCATCGAACATCATCGAGCATCGTAGAACATGATCAAGCATTGTCGAGCATTGTTGAACGCGATCAAACATCGTCGAACATTGTCGAGCATCGCCAAGTGTTGTCGAGCATCATCAATCAATATCGAGAGACTGCGAGCGACATTGGGTGCCGCATTTGTTATCTATATGGTGGAATAACATGTGCCAGGAAGTATTCCAACTCATGCTCAAACTTGCTGATAGTAGGTCAGCCTCGTTCCAAGTCCCTATCGTGCACAGAACCCGCTGGACGCATTATTGCGAGACTTAGCGCAGTTTATACACAAAGGACAGTCCCCTTTTAGTTCTATACCCTTTATTACTCTTTCATCATATGATATATATCTTTCTTGTTCGGATTCCAGTCTCCTTTTTGGCCTTGTGCCTTAACTCATATCTTTTGCCTCATGTTCTACACATGTTCCCTAGCCTTTTTAGGTACTTTCTTTATTTTATATAAAAAGATGTACTAGATACAAAGAAAAACAAGAAAGTCGTCATCTTCCTCCCAGATCACAGTGATTTGAGAGTACAGTTTAGTCTTATTCAGTCCAAAGTTTGGTGTTTTATGCTAAACTTCCTCAAAATTCCTTGCATTACACTATTTTCACTCTCGCTTCCCTCGATTAGCCTTTTCGTCACTTCTACTACTCGTCTAGTCCCCCAATCTTGCGTCTGAACATATCTGCGCACTCGAAATTCCTCGAAACCTCTTCGAAAAATATCGCAACATCTCGAAAAGCATCGCGACATCTCGAAAATCATCGCAAAGTCTCAAAACACATTCTTTTAGCCTCAAACTGCTTCGACAAGCAGTTGTTTTATGACTATTTGATGGTCGGTCTGACAGGTGACATCTAGAGGGCCTCGAAACCTTCCTCTGACTCGTGTTATACCATCTGAAGCCATTTTGTGGGTTTTGTTTGGGTTTCCGGGTTGAGTATCATCACCGCACCGCTGCCTGGCATGCCTCCTCCACCTTCGCAGCCTCCTCTGCTGCCTTCTGCGCCTCCTTCCCCCGATGCTCCTCCTCCCTTGCTGCCTCCTCCAGTTCCCTCACCTCCCATTCCATCTGCTCTTTCATCTCCCGCTCCCTCTGTTCGTACTGAGCCTTCATTGTGGCCAGCTTGAGTTGAGCAGAACCTGCTGGGGGGGACATTTTGTATAGGTGATGGGAGTAGGAAGTCAACAAAATTTTTCAACCAATTGCCGCATCCGGAAAATTCAACCAACTTCCTCATTCGGACTCAAACCCTCATGTGCCTCGTAGGCTCAGCACTAAGGGGGAAATACTGTCAAGAACCGTTCCTTGCCCGATCAGAACCCACATCCATCCGACTCTTTCCCACACATTGAACATGACTTTTGCCTACGCCTCCCAATTTTGTTCCCGGCTGCCTTGCACTGCCCACACTGCTGTGCACGAGGCCGCCTTGTACAGCATCCACGGCTGCCTTCCCAAGGCTGCCATCTCTATTGCAAATTCAACTACAGATTCCTGTGCAGCTCCCGCTAGATAATTTATCTACACAGTCGAGACACTGCCGCAGTCTTCATTCCTGTTCTGCATTATTCCGGACTACAGTATTTAAGCTTAGTTAGTTTTGCCTTGTATTCCTCAGTTCATATATCAACATAGAGTCTACTTTACCCTTCCAATCTAAAACCTCCTTCTACTCCAACCCCTGTCCTCTAAGAGTCCGAACTCCATTCAACTCAACCTCTAATCTCCCTCTGAAGTTCTAGTCTCATCTGAACTTAACCTAAGTCCCTCCATACTCCTCCCCGCATTTACCTGCACTTTCCCGCTCCTACCTCTAAACCCTCAACTTGAAATTAGGACACCAGACAAGGTGAAGGGTGCAGCTTCTTACAAGCTGAAGCCAAGTCCTTTCCATTTCCCCTCACGCAGAATCTGCATCGACCTGACAATCTCCCACTATCATCACCCACAGTGTCCGGTCAGATTCCGAAGCAGCCTCTAGGATCAGTTCTTAACAAAAACCCTTACCCTTGGTCAAGGGTAGGGGTTTTCAGGGGTAAGGGTAAGGGTACCCCAGGGTATAGAGAGCATTCAATACCCTTGGGGGTATGATGCCAGGGTTTATTTCAAATAGTTTCCTGTTGATGCTCAAACATGGTCCTATCTATTTTTAGTAATTATCTGAGCTTTTAGCATGTTGAAAAGCACAAGGTAGTAGTCTAGTACTGTCTTTAGGAGAATACCTTTGCCTGAATAATTCAATAGGCTGGGACCATAGAGGAAATAACCCAACTTGCACAGCAAAGAGTGGTCAGAGAGGTCATCAAGTTTCATAAGGGTTACTATACTGATATCATGGGTGGTTGACATCTTCTAAAGTGTGACTCTGTATACCCTTGTACCCTCCTCAGGGGTAAGGGTATGTAGAGGGTAGGAAAGTTCATACCCTTACTCTTACCCTCACGTACCCTTTGCCCATACCCCCAGGGGTATGTAAACCCTTGCCATTCACTACTCCTCCTCCCCTACACTTTCGCTTTTTTCCCACTGTAGTCACTGCCTTATGGCTAGAACACTTATCCTAATTATGTACATAGCCATAAACATGGTTTTATTGGCCTGGACACCAAGGGAGAGCCTCATGGATGAGTACAACAATCTCTCACTCTCACTTCAAGAAGGTAGTGCTCTAGTAGGCTTATAAGGGCAGGTAGAGTGAAAAGGATGGCAGGTAGTCATTCTATGTACACATATAGTCAATGTAACCAAAAGAAACAGGGCAGAATGAAGGAAATAGTGAGCACAAAGTTAGCTTACATGGGCAGACAGAAGCTGACAGTGATGTGAGAGATTGATGGCTTTGATAGCATGTGAGCAAGTGTTTGGGACAGTAGACGACATTGATGGCAGGTACTGATGTCTGTCACATGCCATAGATGTCTTAGAGATATGACTTGAGTTCTACATAGTATTTATTCACTAGGTTTATTGAAAGAGGCATATACACATTAAACTAACTCGTGTTAGAGAGGGACGGCATACCCTACTCCACCTCTAATATGAGGTGATTGGTGGGCTCACTTACTTACTGGTGTGGTGTAGGCGAGAAAGCTAAACCCGGAAAGCCGCGGCTTTTGGGGCAAGCCGGGCCGGAACATCCACTATTGATAATCATCACTTTCATCTTATCATATAAGTTTTTGACACTCAGTTCGAATGATGGTATGGAATTAGATAGCCCAAACGCCATTTGGCTACAATTCTATGCCAGAATCTGATATGGTACTTAAGTACGTCTAGATCCTGTATATTCTATTTTATCTATCCTTTCATCTATACGCATTCATTGATGTCGATAGCATATTCTAGAACAAAAGTTTGTAGATTTAGATCAGACAAAATTCCCGTGACACTGCAACATGAATCTGTCGACTCATGTCCGAGGATCACGAAACCGTATTGTCTTACATAGTTTGACCATAACGATAGCTGCAATGTTGAATTCCTTCTGACGACTTTTTTGCTTGCGTTCCGCGACCTCAGGCTGCAGGGTATCCACGAGTTGAGTAAAAATCGCGGCGCCGAGTTTCACTCAAAGGTCATCCAAATGTTATACTTGCCTTTATGTTCAAGAAAGCTTGTATTGTTTGATATCTATCCTACAGATGTGCTATTTGACAGAGTACGAAAACTGAGAACATCTACCCAGAAGCCGCGCTAAGGATTTTGAGGAGCTCCTCGGTATACTCCTTCGTATTAATCCCATCTATGTTCGAAGATTGCGAGAAGTCTTCCCATTTCTCGCTATCAGCGATCGTCGTCTGTGCTGTGTGGCGAACAATAGTGAACGCATCGCTTCCAAGTTGAATCCTCAAAGGCAAGTCTGGCTTATCACCCAAGCTCATGAGTATTTTGCCTGCCTTCGTTGCGTCGCCGATGAAGGGAGCACTGCTTAGCATGGAGCGGTACTGCCCAACCGGAGACGTCTCCGTATACGCAGGGTGTTGGGGGAAGATGACCATGTTGCCACCACGCCACTCAGTGTTGAACCCGCCCGGTTCGACGATAGTCGCCCGTATGTTCCATTCTGGCGACATCTCTTTTCGGAGAGATTCAGTGAATCCCTCGAGTGCTAGAGGAAATCAAGGTCAAAGAAAGCGGCTACAAAGGGCGTCTACCGACGTACCGAATTTTGCAGAATTGTAGAACGACAACGTGGGTTGCGCAGAATATCCTCCAGAAGTGCTCATGTTTATAATCAGACCACCCTTACCCGGTGAATTGACCTCCCGGAAAACTCTGATACCCTTGTAGACAGATTTTCAGTCAACCTCCACTCTATCGACGACGAAGGCATTCATTACCTCCTTTGAGATATAAACTGGTCCCCAAAATAAGACCTCGTACAGAGTGCGTCCTTCCTCTATGGGGCACGCCTCGATCTCTCCGACGATTGCCTGGTCATACCCAAAAAAAGGTCAGAACAAAGCAAAAACGCTGACAGAATCGGCACAACGAACATATCCAGCGTTGTTAATAACGACATTGATTTCCCCGAATTTCTCAACTCCAGCACCGAAGGCGGCCTTGACTTCATCCTGTTTCGAAACGTCAAGCTTTACGAATAAAGCACGCTTCAAAGTCTCTGCATCGTATTCTTGAGCGAGTTGTGCTTGAAGCTTCTCGGGGTTACGACTGGTAGCGATAACAGAATGGCCCGCGGCGAGGAGCTCGCGTAGGAGGGCATTCCCCATCCCAGAGGATGTGCCTGTGACTGTCAATCCAGTGAGCCGACAGAAGATCCACAAATCGCTCAGACAACGCACCGAACCAAACCTGTTTTTGCGACATGATAAAAATTTTCAGTCTACTGAAAGATTGCTGAGAGACGCGAGACAATGAGGATGTGGCTTAATATAATGAACCCACTCAGAGCCATCGTATCTCCAATTGGTCTCTCTGGATAATCCAAGGTTCATCCCAAATGCGTCAGAGATCTTTACACCGATGGACTCGGACGTGACGATTCCAATTCCTTGCTGGAAGAGAAATGGAACTGGACAATGCCACCGAATGCGCATTCGGCAAACCCATTAGGAATTCGTTCTTTTGATGTCCATATGGAAGAGCTGAAGATAGTTATCAGTCCTTCGCAACACGTGACCTTCGGGAACAGCCGACGGTGAACTTAGGTAGCATGGGCTCCATGATCCCCGCGTCTGCAGGCCCTCTGGACGACAAATCGGTTACATCCGCTATCACAGGCCCACATACCATCGTCATGAAGCTCCTCGGCTGCAACGTCTCAATCCTCCATGGGCGAACTTGTTGGGATCATTGGCAGTCTCGTCCTCTCAGATTCTCATAATAACTCCGCAGTGATTTATACTGACCATCTCAACTCAACTAGACTGATCGATGATAGCAAAACCTCCGCTAATATTGAGGCTCGCCTTCATCACATGAATGGCCACTCCTATTATATTATAAGTGGATACTTCATCTTATTAGTACTCAACAGACTGTCATCCACTACACAAGGGGCCACTCAGCTGAGTCTTCCACTCCTTCTATTCTCAATGCATCCACAGACTATTACACCTCTAAATCTCAACACATCCACTCATACTTACATTATGCTCCTCTCCCCACCTTCTTCATGGATCCCTTCACCTTTTTCACCCCTATTGACGGCTGGATTGAGTCAAACATTAGAGGTTTCACTGATCATGTGCTCTCAGATCAGAGCTCTCGCAAACTCAAGCTCAATCATGGCCTACGCTTAGTACAATCAGTCTACAACCCCCCCCCCCCCCCCCCCAGCCTATCTCTACCTATGCTCCTTATCTTGCTATTCTGCACTCGTTCAACTCTATGCACATTCTGGACAGCTCCCCACAGCGATGCATCTCCACTCCCAACACAAAATCAACTCCTATCAATGCTGTTTTGGCTGTCATGATGCTCCAGAGGATGAACACCACCTCTTTGTTGAATGCCCTTACTTTGCAGAACTATGGTCCTTTAGCCTCTCAGTCATTTTGGAATACACAGAACTCAAGTGCCATGACTTGGTTGAAAAGCGCCTACTGCCTAGTGAA
Organism: Tricholoma matsutake; assembly: GCA_026075535.2. Taxonomy (NCBI): domain Eukaryota; kingdom Fungi; phylum Basidiomycota; class Agaricomycetes; order Agaricales; family Tricholomataceae; genus Tricholoma; species Tricholoma matsutake. The sequence continues at coordinate 470,161 of AP026544.2, forward strand.
ATAGTGCAATGCCTCATGAGTGCAGCTAAGTCCCTGTTCTCTGATGACGGTGCCATATGGCCACTACACCATACTGCCTTCTACCTAGGTTGGATCCCCAACATCTTCAAACTCCTGGGGTTTGAGCAGCATACACTACACTCCTCCCTACACCCCTCTATTCAACTGTCTCACAACTTACACTCCATTGCGTTGGAATGGCATACTCAGTCAATTTGTCTTGCCAGTTGCATTTGGGGTCAAGTTCAGCATGTAACTGCCTCGGGAGCTGGTTTTTGATTTAATGATGTTATACTACTACACATTGCACATCACAGTGTATTTTGTACTGCAGTGGTGGCAAGCTTTCCTCATCGAGGTTTTGATGCTACCCCACTAGTGCCCTTTACTTATTTGCTCATACTTCTACTTGGTCTATCAAGGCTTACTTATTAGTTTGTCCTTAGCTACTCATGTAGCATAGGTAGATATCAATATAGTAACATAGTAACACATGAACTTAGGTAGCATGAACATGTGAACTGAGTTACATTCAAAAGATTGCTGTTGAAGTCTCTTCAAACATATTTTCAGGAAATCCATTTCAACACAGTTATTTAAATAATACATGTCCAAGTGCTGATGTATTTATATTAGAAAAACTTGAGTGTGGAAGTTGCCGTTAGGTTTCTCCAAGTGAGACCTTTGCTTGTGACAATATGGTCACAGCATACAAATTTAGTGCTCACAAACTATGCAGAAAATATTCTGGCCTGGTAAAATACTGGTAAAATATTTCACATGACTATTTAGGCACAGATTTTCTGGATATCAAAAAAATTCTGGCACTATGCACATCCAACCATTTGGATGGCTTACAACACTGTAACACAATTACATCCTAAATTCTGTTCAGTGACCATTATCCAGGACTGCTCCATCAATGTCAGGGATATCATGTGACAGGCTACTAAGCACATGTAGTGTTTGAAAGTCCAGTCTATTGGACTGAAAAAAGACCATGGACTGAACCAAACCAGACTGATGGCAACTGGACCATCATTTGCGGTTGCCCTAACATTTTCACAAGTCTGGTTCACAGTTCATCAATGATATGGTATCTCAATGGACCACCTAAAGACCAACCACAACTGGTTGTGGACTGGACTTCAGTTGCATCAAGCTTGGGAGGTATGAATATATGAATAAATGCTAATTACTTTTTGTAATAGTATACTTTACAGACTGAAATAAATACTATTTTATTACTACTGTTATTTATGGGCAAGAGGGCCAAAGGTATGAGCTATTTCATGGGTGCTTATATACCTGTGGCAGTGCATGGACCATTTGGTCATGCTTGTGCTCACAAAAAAACAAAGTGGCACCATTTGCCAGATGACCCACGACCACCAGCACAATGACACATGACTCCCATGAATGTCGCATTCAATGCAAACTGCCACCTCAACCACCCCCGCCCCCCTCAAACCCCGATATACAGCAACAAATGGCAATGCACATGGCTGCAAATAGGGAATGCCAGGGGTAACCCTCAGGTAAATTTTCCCATACCCATACTTGTACCTGTGAACACCATACCTGCATGGGTAGGGGTACAGTATTACCATGGGTTTCCACTGGTTACCCATGCTTATTCACAGGTTTTGGCAGAAATATGTATTTTAACAGTTTAGTTACACTAAATTAATATATAGAAAAAAAGAAAAACCCCTCCACTCACATTTGCAGCAAGGGAGGGGGTGGTGGTGGTGGTGGTGGTTGTCGCTCAGAACAACATGAGAAACCACCCCCTACTCATGTTTGGAGCAAGGGAGGGGGGGTGGTGCCTGTGGGCCTCATCCTGTTGTGCTCTCATCTTGTCATCTCTTCATCATCCCATCTCATTGTCTCATTGTCATCCCATCTTGTCATCCCATCATGTTGTTGTCCCATCATGTTGTTGTCCCATTGTGTTATCGTCCCATTGTGTTGTTCCCTGTCTTATCATTGCCCCACCTTGTCACCCTGTCATCTTGCCACCCTGTTACTTGCCACCACCATTACTTGCTACCCCGCTGCCCCCATGCCCTGTCATCTGGTCATCTTGTCGTTCCATCGTTTTGCTGCTGTTGCTTGCCATCATCATTGTTGTCCTCATTCCACTCACAATCCACCCCACAAGCAGTGGCTTGTCTGGCTGGGTGTGGGTGGTGTGCCCTTTCTCTGTCGCTGTCATTCCTGTTTCTGTTATCCACCCTGCTCACAGCTGCTCACAGTGGTAGTGTGGGTGTGTCATTTTGCCATCATCTTGTTGTTGTCCATCCCGTTGTCCTAGTCTTGTCATCCCGTCATTGTTGCTGTTGTTAGGAGTAGTAGTTAGTATCTAAAAAGTTTGTCAGTAACAAAAAAACAACATGAGAAAAAAGAAAAACTTACATAAGGCCCAGTTGGGGGTGCTATGAGTGTGGCATGGTGGTGGTGGCCATCATTATTGTTGTTGTTCATTGTTGTTGTTGTTGTTGTTGTTGTTCATTGTTGTTGTTGTTGTTGTTATTGTTCATTGTTGTTGTTGTTGTTGTTGTTGTTGTTCATTGTTGTTGTTGTTGTTGTTATTGTTCATTGTTGTTGTTGTTGTTGTTGTTGTTCATTGTTGTTGTTGTTGTTGTTGTTGTTCATTGTTGTTGTTGTTGTTGTGCCTCCATTTTGTCATCGTCGTCCCCATCTTCAATGCTCCCCATTTCCACCAAAATATTACACTCCCCCACCTATTCTTGTTGGACTCCATGGATTTCAGAAATTCCAGTTGGAATCCACTGGAATCCACTGGATTCAACTGGAGGGCTGTTCTTCCATCAGTTGCACAAGAACAAAAAAAATAAAAAATAAAACTCAAAACTTACATATGGCCTGTTTCCCTGTTGTTTCCCTGTTGTCATTCATAGCCCCCACAACCCATCCTATGAGCTTGTGCTCATAGGGATTGGGTGGGTGCCATGACATTCGGCGGTGGTCTTCTGCCCCTCTTTGCTCACACCTGCCGCTATAGCAAACTGCACCCATCATCCACCCTATGAGCAGTTCTCATAGGTGTGGGGGTGGGTGCTGTGGTGCTCAGTGCTGTCTTGCCCTAGTGGTGGTGGTGGTGTCACTGGTGGTGGTTGTCGTCCTTGTCGTATGGCCCTGGTGCACCTGCCATCCACCCAACAAGCAGTTGCTTGTTGGCATGCTGGGGCCTGCAGGGTCGATTCCTGTCATTTGGGTGTGCTGGAGTCAGTGTCAGCACTGGCATCATCATTGGGTCATCATGGCAGGGACCTTGTGCCATTCTGTGGGGCCCTGGTGCTTGTTCCTCCTCCTCATCAGTGCCCACCATCATCCACTTGCCCTACCCAACCTGCAAGCAGATGCTTGCAGCAGTGGGAATGGGTGGCAGGTCAGTGTTGTTGTGGCATTCTGTTGGGGTGGGGGGGTTGAGCACATATGGGGGTTGCTGGGTGCTTACCAGGCAGGTATCCCACTCCTGGGGTCTCCCAGCATTCCTCTGCACTTTCCTAACCCATATTGACAGCCTCACATCCCATTTGAATGGGGAGGAGGGGATTGGGTGGCCTTGGTGTCATCGCCTGGTCCTACTGGTGGTCATGGTGCTGTTTGGCATCATTGTCATTGTCATACAGCCCTGGTGCACCCACCATCCACCCAATGAGCAGTTGCTCATTGGCATAGCTCCATTGTCCCTTGGTCATTGTCGCCAGGTGGCCCTGGCCCTGTGCTGGTGCTGGTGCTTGTCATCAGTGCCTGCTGTCATCCACTCACCCTGTGAGCAGGTGCTTGCAGTGGTTGGAGTGGGTGGTGCCATGGATATCTGTTGTGGGGGGGGGGGGGGGGCATGTCAGTGTGATGTGGCATGCATACAGGGGTTGGTGGGTGCTTACTAGGCAGGTATCCCCCTTCTGGGGTCTCCTGGCATCCCTCTGCACCCTCTTAGCCCATGTCTCAAGCCTCACATCCCATTTGAATGGGAAGGAGGAGATTGGGTGGGCATGAGCATGTGTTGTGTGTTTTTCATCATGGCAGGTCATCCCCAGTAGTATAGAACCAAAAAAGCAATAAAATACAATTAGTTAGTTGATAAAAACAAAAAGAGAAAAAAAAAACTTATATGGCCCAAACAACAGTTGCCATTATTTGGGCCCTTGTTATGTCCAGTTGGCTCATTTGAAGGTGGTGGTGATGGTGGGAGTGGGCATGGCAATGGCAGTGGCAGATGTATATGCAGTGGTGGTGGTAGAGTGGAGAGGAGAGGAGGGAGGGAGGGAGGCAGCATTAGGGAACTGCATGGGTTTTACCTGCAGGTTTCCCATGCTTTTATTTCCTAATTTATTCAATGAGTTTTGCATAAAAACTCATGAAAAAATAATTTTCTGATAGCTATTCAATGGATGCTTGTGATACAAGGGACAAAATAATTTATTTTCAACCTTGTCACATGACAGATGTCTCCCAAATATTGTTTTATGTGTTAGATCACAAGAGCCAACAAAAAGCTTGCAGAAAATCTTTTTTTCATGATTTTTCATGCAAAACTCATTGTTGAATAAATTAGGAAATAAAAGTGTGGGAAACCCGCAGGTAAACCCCATGCAGTTCCCTAGGCAGCATTGATGATGGTGGTGGTGATGAGCTGGCAGATGATGCGGCTAACCACTTTGTCATCCACAGCCACTGGATATGGTATCTAGGTTGACTAGTAGGCATACTTATAATGACTGCATGATGTAGTGGTTAATTGCCATACTTAGTGGCTGGTAACTTGCTGAGGTTGAGTGTTTGATTATTAGTATGCACAAAAATTTTACTTGGTGAAACATGTGCAGCATCTGGTGGAATCCAGTGGAATCTGGTTAATTGTGTGAATTATCAGTCTGGCAAGATTCTGGGGATTCCAGTTGCAAATTTGATCAATATTCCATCCAGAATTGTTCTACATAGGGAAAACTACATACAAAAAAAATTCCAGAAATTCTGGTTGGACTAACCAGAATCTGACTGGAATAGGTGGCTTAGTGTAATCCACCCAGTGAGCAGTTGTTCATGGCAGCGGTTGGGGGTGCTATGGTGGTGGTGGTCTGGATTGTGAGTCTTGAAGCATGTCGTGAGTGAATCAACAAGGTCATATGACCCCTCACCTGACTGGAAGTTTGGTACCAGAATACCCATAACCCACGGGTAAGGGTACAGTTTTGCATGGGTATGGCAATCCCATACCTGTACCTGTGACCAGAGACCTGTGGTGTTACCTGTACCCATGCTATTCCTTACCTCGGTATTGGTTGGTGCATCTTCCTGGTCCTGAGTGGCTTTTGTCTGTTGCTGCTGTTGCTGTCATAGTCCCTGTTGTCCCACATGGTTGCTGTCATTGTGTCATTCCCATTGTCCTGTGTCCCATGGTGCTCCTCATTGTGCTCCCCACTGTGCATTCCTGTTGGTGGCTGTGCTTTGTATTCTGGGGGTTCTGGTGCTGGTAGGCAGTGGTGTCATCATCATTGTCATCACCTGCACACACTCATGATCCACCCTACGAGCAGAGGCTCACAGGTGTGGGGTGGGTGTGTCATCTGTTACTGGGGTTTTTTGCATTTGGCAGTCATTACCATTAGTGTACAACCTAAAAATTAATAAAGTACAATTAGTTAGTTCATAAAAACCAAAATAAAAAACAAGAAGACTTATGTAGGACCCAAACAATGCAATCTGCATCATCTGGGCCCTATGTGGTTTGTTTGTGGCCCTTTCAGTCATCTTGTTGTCATAACATTGTTACCTAAAAAATGAGATGAATTAGTTGTAATAACAAAAAGAAAACAAAAAAGACTTATGTAGCATCATTTGGGTCCATGTTCTGTCCAGTCACGTTTGAAGGTGGTGGTGATGGTGGAGTGGGCATGGGAATGGTGGTGGCAGGTGTGCATGCAGTGTTGGAGGTGGTAGAGTGGAGGGGAGGGAGGGAGGTTGCAATGTCGATGTTGGTGGTGGTGAGTGTGATGGCAACATTGATGACATGACTGTGTGCTTTGTCATACAAAGCCAAACACTAGGTATGTAGAGTTGCATCAATAGCAACACAATGGCTGCATAGTGTAATGGTAATGTGTGTCTGTGCTTTATTAGTTGATCATGAGGCTATGAGTTTGAATATCCTTCAGGTCATTATTTTGCTAAGCTCAAATGGTCTGTTCAGATGCATGCAGACTGTCCTTGCTGGTCCTTGGTGTCTGATCTCAGATGCAGACAGCCAAAATCCATGGAATCTGGGTAAAAAGTGTGGAATCTGAGCTAGTCCATGCAGATCCATGCAGACTGTCTGCTCCTGTTGCATAACTAAAACTGTTCATCAGATGGGTTGTAAATCTGTGTGGAGTCCACACAGTTCCACACAGAACATATGGGGCAGTGTAAAGACCTCTCTTGCAGGGACAGAGAGAACAATGGAAGATACTACCAAAATCAAATGCCAAGTTTATGTTGGCTTCAACAATGGCACATGAGCAGTCAAAGTACTTGTCTCTTGAAACTTCCATAATATTACCCCTCCTGACAACCCCACACCTCCTGAACCCATTGAACTTACACCTGATATGCTGCATGAGGGGGAGGCTGGAGGGATCATGCTGTTAGGAAACCACCCCATTACCTAATAAAATTTCATTGTTATTTTATTATGTCGAATTATGCTACATGACACCAAATGATGCTACACTTTGATAGCATGAGATTTTTATTTCACACGCATCAAAAATATGTATGCGCATGTACGAGTGCATCTGTAATAACAATGTATAATATATGTAACATAGTATATAAACCCTAAATATATGCCTAGGGGACCCCAGTTGTGTTCTCTTAGGTATTCCACCTATGCTTTTGGTGTGAAAGGCCTTTGTCAACAAACTCACCTATAAAAAACCCCTTGCATCAAAACCATCAGTTCCACCATCACATGCGTGGATCCTGCCCCCTTCTTGTAGAGAGAACCCACACAGTCTTAGCTAGCAGATAGTGGGTGTCACCCTAACAGAAGAACACAACTACCCATATCAGTGCACCTTCTCTTACTTGTGCATATGTCATTGTTTCACTGCGCCACATCCAATTACTCATCCTTTTGGCATGAGCCAGAAGTACTTGTATATATGTAATCTACCTTTTCTTTCATAAGCTGATGCCAGGCCTCGCCTTACATTGCAACTGCCAGTGATCAAGAGGCAGCGCTCATCATTAGGACAGCTGCAACCAGACAACCAATTGGATCTGGTTTAGTTACAATTTACATCACTCTATTTGGATGACTATTTTAGTTACAAGCTGAATTCAGTGTTATCTCTGAGATCAGGCACTGTTGGAAGGGTTATTGATCCGAAGTGTCAAATTAGGCGCCTGACAAACAATGAGAAAAAATCTTGAATTTGTTGAAGAAGAGATTCATCACAGATTTTACAATTATGTCTGAACCCTCAACTTCTAATCCCGGTCCTAATCCTGTTCCCACACCAGCACTAGAGGCGAAAATTGATGTGCTTACAGTGCAAATGTCCCAATTAGCATCAGTGTTGGCAGCATCACAGCCCAGACAAGCAGAAGTACAGCCAGAGATGACAGGAGAAAGAGATGATGAGATGGAGGAGATAGTGGAGTGGATGTTGCAGGAGGATGAGATGGTGGAGAAATCTGGAAATGGAAAAGTGTGCTTACCTAAGTATGCACCCCGACAAATCTTTGATGGTACCATGGAGAATACAAAATCCTTCATCAGCTCTATAGTATTGTACATCCATGGGAGGAAGCCAGAGTTTTGTACAGCCAAGTCTAGGATTATGTTTGCTCTCTCATACATTCAGGGGGGGAAAGCACAGTTCTGGAGAAACAAGGCTATTAATCAAATTGCTGTGGGAAATAAACCATTTGCAACCTTCAAGGAATTTCTGGAGAGATTGGAGGCACAGTTTGGAGACCCTAATCCAAAGGCAACAGCCAATGCTAAATTAAAGACCATGCGCCAAGGTTCCCTAACAGTGGATGAATTTATTTTGCAGTTCAAAGCAGAAGCTTCACAAACGGACACGGGAGAACCCATGTTGGTAGAGTTTTTGAAAGCAGGATTAAATCCCTCTTTATTCAAGTTGATGTATGGAAGTAGTAAATTTGGAAAGTCATCAGGAGGAAAGTCTGAGAAAGGAAAGGTGCCTCAGGTGCAAGCTCTGAGGGCACAGCCACCGGCCATGGCAGTGACACCTATAGTTACAGAGTCAGCAGCAGCAGCAGAGGCAATGGAGGTTGATCAAGCAGGGAGATGAGCCCCACTTAAATGTTTTAACTGCGGGCAGTTAGAACACATTTGTAGGAATGGTAGGCAGAAAAGAAAGATTAGGGAAGCTACAATTGAGGAATTGAAGCCAGAGGAAGGCAAGCAGAAGAATTTTGTGGAAGAGTCCCAGTGAAGGTTTCCCCATTGGTGACCCAGAATCATTATAATGTATTAGTATCCGAGGAAACACAAAGTAAATTAGAAAAGGAAATTGAGGAGGAGTACAACTGTTGTCAATCACGTGACCAAGGAAATTGCTGAGCACTATTTCCAAAAACCCCTAAATTTTTTATTTGCTCTGTGCAAATAGAACCCGAAATCACCTTGACTGTGGGACCCAAGACAGTGGACACACATGCAGCTATTGATGTGGAAGTGTTGCTTGATAGTGGTGCTACAGGATTATTCATTAATTGGTCCTTAATTACCGCAAACAGTATTAACACATGCAAGCTGGCGCAACCTATAATGGTGTATAATATTGATGGAACAGTCAATTGTGGAGGAACTATCAAGGAGGAGGTGACTATGGTCCTAAAGTATCAGGAGCATCAGGAGCAAGCTGTATTCAAAGTGTGCAATCTTGGGAAAACCAATCTAATAATAGGATGTCCATGGTTACAGAAGCATAATCCAGAAATTGATTGGAAAACTGGGAAAGTACAAATGACTCATTGTCCTAAGGAATGTAATGTGTATGGGAGGAAGATGAAGATGGAAAAAAGGAAAAAGAAAGAGAAAGAATGTCCGAGGAAGTATTCTGTTATGATGGAAGAAGTGGAGGATGAGGAAATGCCAAATGGGGAAGTTCCAATCATGATTGAGAAAGAAGAGCAGAAGCAAACCTTTAGAGCAATTCATGGAGGACAGTCGTGGGACAAGAATATTGTGAAGGTGGAGAAGCCAGTGGAGGAATAGGTGCCAAAAGTGTATCATGAATATCTGTCAGTGTTCCAGAAGAAGGAGTCTGAGCGAATGCCAGTGTGGAAGCCATGGGATCATGCGATTGAGATGAAGCCAGGGTTTGTGCCAAAGAAGTTGAAGGTATATCTGTTATCTCTGATGGAACAAGAAGAAGTGGATGCATTCCTGAAGGAGCAATTGCACAAAGGATACATATGACCTTTGAAATCACTGCAGATGTCACCAATATTCTTCGTGCCAAAGAAAGCCCAAAGGAAGAGGATGTGTACAGATTATAGGTATCTGAATGAGTGGACAGTGAAGAACACATACCCCCTGCTGTTGATCTCAGAAACAATTGACAAGGTGGGAAAGGCCAAGGTCTTTACAAAATTGGATTTATGATGGGGATACAACAATGTACAAATAAAGAAAGGAGATGAGTGGAAGGCTGCATTTGCCATGTGTCAAGGATCTTTCGAGCCGCTTGTCATGTTTTTGCTAATAGTCCCCCAACCTTTCAAAATATGATGAATGACATGTTCAAGGATGTAATAGACAAAGGCGTGGTAATAATATTTATTGACGACATTCTGATATTCATGGAGGATGAAGAGAATCATGAGGCGATAGTGCAGGAGGTGTTATGGAGGTTGGCAGAGAATGATCTATTTTTGAAACCAGAGAAGTGTGTGTTTGGGGCAAGTGAGATTGAGTTCCTAGGATTATTGATCACCCCTGACGGGATCAAAATGGATCCGATCGAGGTACAGGCAATCACAGATTGGCCTGCGCCCACCCATGTCAAGGAGGTTCAAGCCTTCTTGGGACTCGCAAATTATTATTGTCCCTTTGTGCACAATTTTTCTAAAATTGCCGCATCCTTACATAACCTTATGCAAAAGGGAGTAGTATGGAGGTGGGGAGAGCAGCAGCAGACAGCATTTGAGGAGTTGAAGAGAGAGTTTGTGGAGGAACCAATATTAGCCCCAGTAGATTTCACATGCCCTTTGCGAGTGGAATCTGATGCATCTGACTTTGCTACTGGAGCGGTATTATCAATGCTGTGCAAAGATGACAAATGGCATCCTTGTGCATATTTGTCAAAAGGGTTGAATGATGTGGAGAGGAATTATGATGTGCATGACAAAGAGATGTTGGGGATAATACGAGCATTGGAGGTGTGGAGGCATTATTTGGAGGGATGTACGCATCAGTTTGAGATCTGGATGGATCATCAAAATCTGCAATACTTCATGTCTGCTAAAAAGCTTAATTGCCGGCAAGTGCATTGGGCACTATTCCTATTGCGTTTCAATTTTCACTTGGTCCACAAAGCGGGAAGTTTAATAAGGAAAGCAGATGCATTATCCAGATGTATTGATCATAAAAGGGGGGTGGAGGAGGACAATAAGAATGTTACCTTACTCAAACCCAAATACTTTTGCATTTGCACTATGCATCAAGGGCATCTATTAATAGATAGCTTGGAAATGCAAATGGTGTCTAAAATTAGACAATGTTCAGAAATGGACGATGAAGTAGTGGAAGCCATGAAAGCTCTGAAGGGAGAGAAGAAAGGTAATATCAAAGGAGATGAATGGGCTGAGGAACAAGGATTGGTGTTGTTTCAAGGAAAGGTGTATGTACTGGATTTACAAAGGGAGATCGTCTGGTTACATCACAATATGCTGATTGCCAGACACCCAGGAAGATGGAAGATGTTGGAATTAGTGATGAGAAATTATTGGTGGCCCAGAATTTCAAAGTATGTGTTGAGGTATGTGGATAGATGTGATACATGCATGAGGGGGAAGAAATTTCCAGAAAAACCTGCAGGAAAATTAATGCCAAACCCTATACATAAAGCGCCATGGCAAGATATATCTGTGGATTTTATTACTGGATTACCCAAGGCTCAAGGGTACGATCCAATATTCATAGTATGTGACCGCATCACAAAGGAGGTCCATATTATTCCTACTACTACAGAAACCTCATCATTGGGCTTGGTGCACCTCTATCTAAATCAGGTATGGCAGTTACATGGGTTACCTGATACTGTTATCTCTGATTGTGGACCACAATTTGCTTCCGCATTTATGCGAGAGCTGAACAACATATTGGGAATTCAAACTAAATTATCTATGGCATACCACCTGCAGACTGATGGGCAGACAGAAAGAATGAACCAGGAGTTGGAGCAGTACCTACATATGTTTGTCAACAACCAACAAACCGACTGGCCTGAATGGCTGGCAATTGCTGAATTTTCCCACAATAACAAATTCCATTTGGCTACTCATATGTCACCCTTTTTTGTAAATTATGGATATCATCCTCGCATGGGAGTAGAACCCAGAAGGGAAGCCAAAGTACAGTTGGTAGAAGACTTTGTATCTAAGATGCAAAAAGTACAAGAAGAAGCAGAGGCGGCATTGAAGAAAGCACATGATGACATGATGCAACACGCAGATCATACTTGAGCACGCGCTCCAGAGTACAAAGTTGGTGACTTTGTGTGGCTAAGTACCAAGGACCTGGATATTCCATGACCTTTGAGGAAACTTACGGAGAAACAAGTTGGCCCATATGCAATCTCTAAAGTGATCTCACCTAATGTGGTAGTGCTAAAATTACCCTGATCATTCAAGATTGATCCCGAGATTAACATATCCCACCTACACCCTTACTGCCCACCCACTATTCCTGGCCAACAAACTACTCCACAACCTCCAATAATAGTAGAAGGTGCTCCAGAATACATAGTTGAAGAAATTCTAGACTCATGTCTTTGACGGAACAAATTGGAGTTCTTAATAAAGTGGAAAAACTATACCGACAAAAATAATTCATGGGAACCCAAAGAGAATTGTAAGCAAGCGCATAATGTGATTGCCCAATTCTTTACACATAATCCAAATGCTCCCCATTGCATTGCGAGAATGGTGTATGAGGGGATGAAATTCTGGCCTTACCAAAATTTCACAGAGGGGACAGATGTAATATTTTCTCACCTAGAAGTCAAGGCATAAAAGGGGGGTAATGTTAGGAAACCACCCCATTACCTAATAAAATTTCATTTTTATTTTATTATGTTGAATTATGCTACATGACACCGAATGACGCTACACTTTGATAGCATGAGAATTTTGTTTCGCATGCATCAATATGTATGCGCATGTATGAGTGCATTGGTAATAACAATGTACAATATATGTAACATAGTATATAAACCCTAAATATATGCCTAGGGGACCCCAGTTGTGTTCTCTTAGGTATTCCACCTATGCTTTCAGTGTGAAAGGCCTTTGTCAACCAACTCACCTATAAATAACCCCTCGCATTAAAGCCATCAGTTCCCCCATCATGCACCTGGATCCCACCCCCTTCTTGTAGAGAGAACCCGCATGGTCTTAGCTAGCAGATAGTGGGTGTCACCCTAACACATGCCACCAATGGATGTAACAGGTTCTGATGATAGAACTTGCAACCTTTAACCCAAGTGGAAGTGAAAGCAGAATGAAATAGAGGAAGATGTTGATATTAATGCACCATGGACAACACATGAAATTTGTACTGATTATCAAAACCTTCATGATCCTTTTCCAGAAGAGAAAGAAGAGGAAGAAGAAGAAAACTTCCTGTCCATGGAGGAAGCCTTTGCAATTATTGCTGGTGATGAACTTACCAGCCTGAAAGAGGCTAAAGAATCCCCAGAATGGCCTGAATGGGAACAAGCCATGCAAAAGCAATTGGATCTGTTAAAGGAGATGGGCGCTTGGGAAACAGTGCAGAAACCTCCAGATGCAGTACCAATTGCTAACAAATGGGTCTTTGTCAAGAAGCGGAATAAGCAGGGGGAAGTGGTAAGGCACAAAGCTAGACTGGTGATAAAGGGATGCACTCAATGTCCTGGATATGACTACATGGAAACATTTTCCCTGGTTGTCCAAATGGACACACTACATGCAATACTGGCCCTTGTAGCTGAGAAGAGACTCAAGATGCAGCAGATGGACATCAAGGGCACATACTTGAATGGCACTCTGAAGAAAACAATCTACATGTGACAATCTGAAGGATGTGAAGATCAAATGGGCCAAGTACATAGGTTGGTCAAACCACTTTACAGCTTAAAGCAGGCAGGGTGCAAGTGGAATAATGAACTTGATGATAAACTCAAAGTTCATGATTACCAGTGCCTATTTTCCAGTCCATGCACTTATATTCAATGGGTTGATGGTGATCTCAGGATTTTGATGGTCTGGGTGGATGACTCATTACCCTTTGCTTCATCTGATGAAATGATGGATCATATGAAAGATACACTGGGAAGTCATGGACCTTGGAGAGCCCAGCAAAATTGTTGGCATCAAAGTCACACATACCAACAAATCCATCACAATTTCTCAAGAAAAATATATTGAGAATGTTCTCCAGAAGGAAGGGATGGCTGATGCAAACCCTGTTGGAATGCCTATGGACCCAAACATCAAACTAGAGCCTAATCCAGATGAAAACAAACTTAACAAAAGTAATTTGTTTCATTGCAAACTCCACAAGACTGGACATCAGCTATGCAGTGAACAGACTGGCCACCTACACTGCTAACCCAGGTTTACAACACCACAGTGCCACAAAGCAGAATCTTTGATACCTAGCTGGTATGAAAACTCTTGGGATCACTTACAAAAGATCTCAGGATGAGACTGGAGCCAATAACCTCTTCCATGGATATGCAGATGCTGCATATGCAAACACTGACAACCTCAAGTCCACCACAGGCTATGTTTTCCTAGCTGGAGGGGGAGCCATTATGTGGAAATCCAAGAAGCACACCATGATTGCACTTTCCTCATCCAAAGCAGAATATGTGGCATTATCAGAAGCTGGACAAGAGGTTACATGGCTGAGAAACCTATATGGAGAACTCAGATATCACCAAAATGAACTGACCATAATTAAAGGCGACAATGAAGGATCTGTGGTTTTGACACATAATCCCCAATTCCATCAACGATCCAAGCAAATTGCTATTTGCCATCACTGGGTTTGAGATCTTGTAACTGACAATGTATTGGACATTCAAAACTGTTGCAACCCTGAACAGACAGCAGACATCTTTATGAAGGCTTTACCAAAGCCAAAACACCAGTGACATTGGGAAGAGATGGGAATTCAGTTGAATAACAAACCTGGTAGCTTTCCTCATGTGTGACAGTATTTTTCCCAAAGGGTTTTTGTTCACATGAAGGTTTTGACACACCCAGTAGAAAACCATTTCCCCATACTTGGTTTGAGGGGGAGTGTTGGGACTGGCAACCTGAGCATGGTCCAGTGATCTAATTATAGTATACTACTACATATGTGATAATGAAAGTCTAAGACTCCCTTGCCTCCTACTGTCATGAATCCCAACACATATTGTCTCTTTGTACATGGTGGCTTGTAGTTATCCTGAGTGAACATGGTCTGAGGCTGTTTATTGAATGAGAAAATTATGTATGTATTGTTCTAACTAGCTTCCTGTACAACCAATGGACCTGTGGGCAAAATTTGAACATTTTACATACAAAAGCCATGGCCTGGGCCAGGCCAAGCCAAGGCCAGGCCCTGGTTGATGGCTGTGGCCTGGCCTATCTGTTGAGAAAGGCAAAGCCACCTCAAGCCAAGCCAAAGCCACAGCTTTCAGGCCAAGCCAGGCCAGAACAGAACTACTCACAGATCTCAGGATCAATGACAAGGTTATTTAGATGAGAGCCTGTGCTGTAATCAATAATCATGATTTCCAATGATTGACTCAAGCTTACGGATGTTCATGTAGTTGTATTTGGGGTCCATAATGATGTTAATTGACACCTATTCATGACAGATGGTCTTTATGTCAATCGTCAATAGGGTTTTGGTGTGAAAAAGGAATTTCTCACCCAGGCTTTAAATAGGAGTTGTGGACACACAGAGGTGTTGGACCACATCAATGCCATCATGAAAAACCTCTTTTCCAAATTTGCTGCTAAATTCCAAGCAATTTCCTGGAATTTCAGGAATGTCAGGTAATTGTACCAATTGAATGGAAATCTCACTTACAGAAACAATTTTTTTGATATTCTTTCCTACCTTCAGCTTGATATAACTTTCTACTAAGTACCAATCAGGCATAATATGTAGAGGGGCTGGTAGGGGGGTGATAAGACTGATTACACAAGGATAAGTAGGACCACTGTATAGTGTAGTACTGTTATCGATGTAGTGTGTAGTAAGTTGTGTACTGTGATTAGCAGTTCACATGGTTCAAATCAACAACATATGTTTGTTTGGTTCACATGTCAGACTTTGAAAGGACTTGAAGGAATCTCAAGTTGTAACATCATGATGCAAGTTGCTGTTACTCTTTTCATGTAAATAGTACTTGAGTAGGATCTGATGGCTATTGCCTGCACATTGGCCCCTGACACCTGATACCAGACAGAGTTACTAGTAGAATAAATACAAGATGCTTTTGTATTGAATAAATGTTCAAGTTATTATGTAGGGTCAGGAGTGGCACCCTACAGGGTGGCTGTGATACCCCAGGTATTCCCAGGGTATGTTACTAGTGTTACAGGTAGTCACAGGTAACAGGAAGCACTACTTCCTCCTCCCTCCATATCTGCCTACAACCACCACAACAACCACCACTCTGTAAACATCAACCTCACCCATGCCTATGCCCTTTTGACCATGCAAATGTCCCACGTCATTTGCATTCTCCAACTGCTAACTTGAAGATGAGGTAAGCCCATTATTGTATTTTTTACCTTTTCATACTACCTTCTGTTTTTCTAGGTTATAGCTATGTTCTTAGGCACTATGGCTCCCCCAACTCACCCCCCACCTCCACACTCAAATGGGATGTGAGGCCATCAAGAGGGATCCCAACATGGGTGACTTGTGCAGTGGGGTACATGCCTACCACCATCTGCAAACTTTCAACTGACCCCTCCTAGTATGAAACTGACCAAAGCTGTTAACTAGGACAATGAGGACAATGAAATGATGACCCACATGACTGCCACACCATGCACACCTGCTCATGGGGCGACAATGTGGAGATAGGACCACAATGATGGGGACATGGGCAGTGTGACCCAGCACCCTCTTCTTCCATTACTAATGGCTGCTCATGGGGTGCTGGTGGCATACAGGAATTGAGGATGGGGATGGGGATGGAAGGACAACCAGTGGGGGGATGAAAGGATGATGGGAAGATGGGAATGGGCAGAGGGACAATGGGGGACCCTCCACTGTCATGTTGCCCCCCTCGTGTGTTGTGCATGATCCCTTTTGTTTTCTCTTTATGTGCATCCTCCCTTTCCCACCTGTGTGACACCATCAAACTTACTACTTAGTAAGGGAACCAGGGTGCCTGCTTTGTTACTAATTAGCTAGGTTTAGCTACTGCTGATAGATTCAGCAATTGAATCACTGTTCAGCACTCTTCTCCATCATTATACAAGTCCCCTCCCTATACCAAAAGTAGACAGATAGATATATAAGGCAATATTACCAGTGTGGATGACACCTCCGTAGAATAACTTCAGCTGTCATCAACATTGATTGCTCTGCCCTGATCTGTGCCTCCCATGTAGTGTTGCCAATGGTGCAGCTCAGAGCCCCAAGCTGCTGAGCCAAGCCACTATTTAGGGCAAGCTGCACCAATAAATTGGCTCCCAGCTCAGAGCCACCCAGAGCCGCTCGAGCCATGTCTTAAGTTGTCTAAATTTCAGGGCTGCTAAATAGCTTTAAACCTTCTGAAAACATTATAAAAAACTCTGTACAAGGCCCTATTGCTATTTTGAATGTATATTTTTATATCTTACTTGCCAGAGCCATCTTGTGAGCATGTTTTGTAATAGGTATGAGGAGATAAACACAGCCAAATAATCTCATCAAAGATACCAATCTGCACAAAACTCAATAGTATGACTTACTTCTTTTGTAGGCATGGTCTACACAACCTATTTGACAGTTATGTAAAAGGCATAACTGAAGCATAAATACAACTAGGATGGCGAGCCCATAACTTTGGGCAATCTCAATCGGCTTAGCCAGCTCAGAGCCACTCAGGGCAACTTAGCACCATTTTGATCAGCTCAAGTGCCTGAGCCACGCTGCAAGTGAGCCAAGCCAAGCCGTGACATCACTACTCCCATGCCATCAAACACTGTCAGCTAATGTTGTGCTCGCTGTCAGGGACAACAAGCACACTGTTCCACTCATTCTTGACCTTTTCCCTTCACATTTTTTGCAATATAACATGTATGTGTATGTGTGATCATAATAGACCTTTATTCTTGCCATAACACCAATAGCAAGCATGTAGTGACCATTCTCTGTTGACTATGGGAGGAGGAGGAGTCTCTTCATAAAGGGCTCAACTGTATTCAAAGAGCTAGATAATGGTATATACAGGTATATAGAAGGCTGGGGATGGTTGTAGATGTGTGGAAAAGAGGGGAAATAGAGAGAAAATGAAAGGGGTAGAGGGTAAGGTATCATCTACTGGGCTTGTGCATCCTCTGAAGCAAAGATAATGTATGTGGAGGGTGTAGAGGTGGGTGTAGAGGTGGGGAATGATGTTGTGAGACCTAATATTAAGATTCTCTCTGTCAATGCACCTGTATGGGGTGAGGGAGAGATTGTCACCTACCTGTATTCCTATTCCTTCCCCTGCTAAAGTGCCTATGGAAATAGAGTATAGTGGTCATAATAAACAAAATAATAGGCCCACTGAAGTCCCTGCAATTGTTAGAATAACCAAAAAAGAGAATATGGAGGCAGGAGGGGATATGCTTGCCCTGTGATATCCATGGCACCAAAATTGTTCACTTTCTTTGATTCCTGGACCTAGTAGTAAGATAGAAGAAGGGTCAGTAAAGGAATAAGTAGGAAGGGAAGGTCCTGGCTCACCAGGGCATGGGTTCCTCATCATCATCAGAGGTGAACTTTGGTCATCATGGATCATACACCTTTCCAGTTGTCCAAATCTTCTTCTAATCATTGATAGTAGTCCTTCATCCCTCAGATATAGCCTACAAATAGTCCATATAATTCGTCCTACATGGTAGGGTCTTCACCCACTCACCTATTCTGCTTGTTATTTCATGCCAGCTCATAAAGCCCATTTGGGGCATCATATACCAACACAGTGAAGTATTTGGAGTAGAATTGACCAGTTATAATGGTCCATTGGACTATAGAAGAGAGGGAGAGAGTTGATACATTAAGCCTAGGTAGGTTATAGTCACTCACCCAAGGCCTACAGTACTTTGACAGCTTGGTTTAGTGCAAGAGTTAGTATACAGTATGTTAGTAGATGATGTGCCCTTCAGTTAGAGACCATGCAGATAGCAGGAGAGGCTGTGGTATTGACCAGAGATAAAATTGAACCAGGTGTTCTGAAAAAGGCAATAATCTCAGAATATCTCAACAGTGAGACAACATGCTGTTGACTAGAGAGCACAGACAAATAGAGGTGAGCCTATTCCATGGAAAACAAAAAGACTGAGAGAGATCCATGGAGAAATGAATGAGATATATGCAAGATGACACATTTTGAGTGGTTGATCAGGCAGACATTGACACATCCAATTGTACCCCATCAAGTAGCATTTGTAAGGGGACTAGGGAGGTGCCCTGTGTGTTTTTCCTATTTTTTATGTTTGTCCTATATTTTTCCCCACCTCATTTCCTTTTATTCTTCATTTTCTATGATTTTTCCGGATTTTATTACTAATTTTCCCTTGCTATCATGTTTGTACATGTTGACACTTTTATATTTAGAGGTGGAGTACCCCTTCCAACACATACCCCTTGGTATGATGTCATTCGGCGGCCTTGATCTGCCTATCTCTGCCTTTTTCTATTTTTAGGTTATATTTGATTTTTGTCGTCTTCACATATACTGGGCATCAGCAAGGGGATCCTTAGAGTTTTCTCTTCGGATTTCCCTTTGCTAGGTGCACCCCCAATCCCTGTATTATGTAGCATAATTTTAACTTCGGATTTCCCTTTGCTAGAGGCTGAGGTTGCCCTTATAGCATTCATCAACACTCTTCTGAGCACTCCTCCCCCACTTCTTGACAGATTCTTTCCATTCCATTTGCTTTCTGTAGAACAGGCTCACATCTATTTGTCTGGCTCTCTAGTCAACAGCATTTTGTCTCACTGTTGAGATATTCTGAGATTATTGCCTTTTTTGGAACACCTGGTTCAATTTTATCTCTGGTCAATACCACAGCCTCTCCTTCTATCTAGTGTTTAAAGGTCCAGTCCTACAAGCTGGAAAAAGACCAAAACTGAACTGAATTGAACTGAAGTCCAGTTCATCAAGGGGCTATTTATAGGACCAGTCTTTTGCAGTCCAGTTGCCAGTCTTTCGCTTTGAAGAATATCATCAAACCAATAAGAACCGGTTTTAACTGGTTACAACTAGTTCATATGTCACATGAGCTATTCCCCCTGATTCCCACACATAATGCCTTTAATTTTGCTCCCTGGATCATCAAAACAGTTGAGAACTGAGAGAGTTATGACCAAATACATTTTGGATGAGTATTTTGTTGTGATTAAAATAACTTTGATTGTACTGCTTATACCTTGTGTTACAAAAATGTTGGGTACAATTGGACACCATCCAAGACATAAAAAATAACACACATAAACATCTGTACCATGTATCTTTGATTAATTTAACACCCCTCACAAGCTGCAACTACATACTACAACTACAACTACAACCTACAAACTACAACATGTAATACAATGTACTTTTGTTTTGGTCATATCTTGGTCAAATCTTGATGAAATCTCTTAAAGGTTGGACCAGTCACTGGGGAATTACGATATCAAACTGCTGGTGTAACCGTTAAATGGTCCGGGTAATAGTTGTTGAGAAACATATGGGATATATTGGTACAACAAATTTTACAACAAAAAGTTGGTCCTATGTGGTCCAGTTGCAGTCCATCAATATCTGGGTCAGTCCTGGACCAGTTGTGGTTGTGGTTGTCCCATTTAAATGTCAAAAACCAGACTTAACTGGACCTGTAAATGCTACTGCTATCTGCATGGTCTCTAACTACAGGGAACATCATTTACTAACATGCTGTATATTGATTCTTGCACTACACCAAGCAGTCAAAGTACTGTAGGCCTTGGGTGAGCGACTGTAACTTACCTTAGTGTATCAACTCTCTCCCTCTCTTCTGTAGTCCAATGGACCATGATAAGGGGTCAGTTCTACTCCAAATACCTCACTGTGCTGGTAAATGCTGCCCCAAATGAGCTCTATAGGCTG
This sequence comes from Tricholoma matsutake, assembly GCA_026075535.2. Classification (NCBI taxonomy): domain Eukaryota; kingdom Fungi; phylum Basidiomycota; class Agaricomycetes; order Agaricales; family Tricholomataceae; genus Tricholoma; species Tricholoma matsutake. Next base: position 490,752 of record AP026544.2, read on the forward strand.
GCACAGAATAACAAGCAAAATAGGTGAATGGGTGAAGACCCTACCATGTAGGATGAATTATTGACTATATGGACTATTTGTAGGCTATATCTGAGGGATGAAGGACTACTATCAATGATTAGAAGAAGCTTTGGACAACTGGAAAGGTGTATGATCCATAGTGACCAAAGTTCACCTTTAATGATGGGGAACCCATGCCCTGGTGAGCCAGGACCTTCCATCCCTACTTGCTCCTTTACTTAACACTATTCTACCTTACTATTAAGTCCAGGAATTGAAGAAAGCGAACACTTTGGATCACAGGGCAAGCATATCCCCTCCTGCCTCCATATTCTCTTTTCTGTCTATGCTAATGACTGCAGAGACTTCAGGGGACCTATTACTTCATTTAACATGACAATTATACTCTATTCCAATTCGCACTTTGGCATGGGAGGCCCCAGGAATATAGGTAAGTGACAATCTCTCCCCCTCCCTATACAGGTGCATTGACAAAGAGCACCTTCTTGTTAGCTCTCCCAACATCATTCCCCATCTCTACATATATCTCTTCACCCTCCACATGCATCATTTTTGCTTCAGAGGATGCACAAGCCCAGTGGATGATGTAGGGACCTTGAACTAGATTCCCACCCCTCTCACTTCTCTCTACTTCCTCTCTTTCCTACTCATCTATGACTATCCCCAGCCTTCTATATACCTGTATATACCATTATCCAGCTCTTTGAATATAGTTGAGCCCTTTATGAATTTATGAAGAGAAGAGACCCATCCTCCTCCCATGATCCACAGAGAAAGGTCACTACATGCTTACTATTGCATTATGGCAGGAATAAAGGCCTATTATGATCACACATACACACATACATGTTAGATAGCAAAAAATGCGAAGGGAATAGGTCAAGAATGAGCAGATCAGTGTGCTCATCGTCCCCAACGACGAGCGCACCATTAGCTGACAACGTGGGAGGCACAGATTGAGGCGGAGGAATTAGCCGAACAGCGTTGATGACGACAGCCGAAGTTATTCCGGGGAGATGTCACGCACTGTAATATTGCCTTATATATCTATCTATCTACTTTTGGTATAGAGAGGCCCTGGACTTGTACAACGAAGAGAAGTCCGAAAACCATCGGAATCGACTCATCTTGATGAGAGCTGAAATTCGGATGAACTCAACCTTTTTTTAAACTTCCAACGTTTAAAAAAAATTCATGTCCCAAATCTGGATTTTGGACCCTTAAGGGTCATGATGACCCTTGATGGACCCTTGATTACTATATATAAGCAGCATGTTACCGAAGGTATTTGAAGAATTAGACATAGACAGATAAGCTAGGCAGAATTATTTATGAACATACTCGCACGTCAGTTCATTTCCGGAATCATTGTTCTTATCAGCGTCGTCAGTGCTGGGTTCGTAGTCAGGGTCCAGGAGACACTCGAAGGGGTTGTCAGTCAATCCTGAGTCAAATCCCCGTTTTACGGATGCTCTCTGAGCCTTGGCTTGCCAGGATAACTTGGGCATAACTTGCACTAGCTTGTGTAACGAAATTTTTATTTTTATTGCTCACAAATCTGGATTTAGTCACGTGACCCTTCACTTTTCGGAGATTGCATTTTCACGCTTTTTGACCCTACTTTCCTTCCTAATCCAAGGCCGCCAAAGTCGAAACTGAGCCTGGCCCTGAGAGGCCGTTTTTTAGCGTCCAACACTGTATGAAAAGTAATTATATTCACCAATCTACATATACACAAAGCACTTCCAGGCACTTCCCTAAATCAAGACTATCTTCTATCTGAAGATCTGAAGAACGGAAAGGGCACCTGTGTGACACCATCAAACCTACTACTTAGTAAGGGAACCAGGCGCCTGCTTCGTTACTAATTAGCTAGGTTTAGCTACTGTTGATAGATTCAGCAATTGAATCGGTAACTTTTCCCGGGACTTTTGAAGACGGAGATACATTAGCAAATTTTTGACCTCCGAGAGGTCGGTTCCTGGCGTCCGACACTGTACTATGTACTACTTTGTGATATCTAATTGAAGTAAATGAAATTGAAATGAAAAGGAATGTCAAGTAATTGCTCTCGAAAAACTTCCGAAATGAGAACCCACTAATGACAAGCTAAAAAAATTTGGAAGAATTCCTAATTCTAGGAATAGTAATAACTGTCAGTGTCACTTGTGGAACTTTTTTCGACTTATTTTGGGTAATTGGTACTAAAGTTCTGGTAATATAGGTTCATTTGGAAAACAGGCTTTTTCCTGATGACATCGTCTTCACAACCGTTCTCTTTAAACAGATACGACCCGGTTGTTCGTCTGGCCCTCCGGGCCCTGTGTCGAATCAGGTGCTAGCCGGTCCAGGCCGGTCCCTGTTTCAAACATTACTTTTCACTCAATCCGTCTACTTGTAGTAAGTCTGGCAATCACAGGATGCTCCAAGGATGCTCGGTTCCTACTCGCGTAAATTCATACAGCACCTGCGCGTCTCAAATCTACAAACTCCAAAGCTACAAACCGTGATAGGAGATTAACAATAGTAGCGGTCAAAGTAGGGTGATTATCCGCGGATTATGTCCACGATTTTAGGGACACGGATAATTGACGGATAATTGCGATTAGTGTAATAATCGCAGAATCGTCGAATCGCCTCTGGAGGCGATTAATCGACGATTATTTGTACGATTATCGAAGGCGATTATTTGACGTGCTTACATTTTTGCTTATATCACGCAGAAAATCATAGATCTGTCAAAATAATTGTGTCCACAATCGCCCCGTAATCGCCCTCGATAATCATCACGGTCAAGGTGACTCGGATTATTGACACGATTTTTGATTCATAATCCGCACTATTAATCATACAATAATCGCCCTACTTTGACGTCTTGACCGCTATGTTTAATAATAGGACTGCTGCGGCCCCAATAGATCGCATGAGACATCGGATCCGCGAGTTCAACGTTGTCAACCTCAATACTGAGAACTCGGAACCGTGACCACGCTTTTGTGATAACTATCGGTGTTTGATGCATCACTCTCGTTCGATTGGAAGCGCCTACTATGCCAGACGGGGAAAGGGTTCGACATATTCGTATGTGACTTCTACTGTCCGATCAGTTGTTTCCGTCGTTGAAAACCAGAGTACATCATCTTTTCCAAAAACCCGGTGTTGTAGGATCATCAATTATGTATCCATGCTGCCATGTGAGACGTTCTCTCCATCCTGTTCGAAGTAGATGTTTACTCACCCACTCCTTGTATCTCGGTGGGAATAATCCCAAGTCGAATACTAGGGACAGTGCACGACGTTGAGCTTATATGAACAAGCTGTCGACACACAAATTCCCACTAACTACGCTATGCTGAACTTACCTGTCGGATGGCAATTCATACTCCCGATCCTCGTGATCGTAGCTCTCATCAAATGGGCACTCACTCCTCCCGCTGAACTTCGTCATCTGCCAAGGGCTCCTATCATCCCGCTATTATGGAGTTACGCATCTGGAGAGGTCGAAGATGTTCGTATCAAGCGCCTTCTTCTACCCTTTTCAAACGACCAGGGAGAAGGAGTTGTACTTGTGTACGCCCTCGGACGTTGGATCGTTCACGTACTTGACCACCAGGTATGGAGGAATCTTTGAACACCTGATGATTTTACTCACTCTCCTTATAGATCGCCAAAGACTTGTCAGATAACATTAGCCTCTGGCCGAAGGAGAAACCTCCCGGTTCGTACTCTACGCATCCCTCCTAAACTAATCGTGACCGTGACGCAAAATTACAGATGAGATGTTGCTCTGGAGGTTCGTCGGAAGAACCAATGTCATTCTCTCCAACGGGATGCCTTGGACCAGACACTCGCACGTTGTTAAATCCGCACTCTCGAGGAATCTTCCTATATATCAATTTGTATCGTTGGCCAATAAGCTATTCAAGAAGATGGGAAACGGCGGGCTGATTCGATGGGACGATTACACGATGGCAGCGTTTATCTTGAGTCCGTGCTCGGTTGCTTGCTGACGACAATCAATAGCGCTTTGCCCTTGACGCTGTTGGAACAACTGCCATCGGACACGATTTCCACGCAATTGAAGATGACCACAGCCCCTTCGTTCAACAATACAACGACGTTATGGATGCCTTAGCTGATCCTATGCAAGTAGATTTAAATTCAATGTTGTAATCCATACTAAGCATTTTCTCCAGATTCATCGTCTTCCCTAAGCTCGAGAGGTGGTTCCCGCGTCGCAAGGTAATCTCCAAGATCGACAACCTGGTTTCGAAGTTCCAGGGTATTCTAGAGCACAAGAAAGAGAACAAGGGGAACGATATGCTCACCTACATGCTGGAAGAGCCTGGGATGACGGATGAAGAGTATCGAGATAACATGTATGTTACCTCGCCACTGTTTTTCAAGCATGTCGAGCTCACCACAAACTGTTACAGGGTCGTATTTTTCATCGCTGGTCATGTGTGTATCCTTCGAGTCCTTGGTTTTGTCGTTCTGTTATCCTGACAACTTTGCAACAGGATACTACAGCTGGTGCCATGTCTAGCTTCGTTTACTATCTGGCGAAGTACCCAGATCTCCAGAGACGGGCGCGCGAAGAAGTTTTATTGGCGCTCGGAAACGATGAACCAAACTTAGCCAACCTGCGTCAATTGAATTTCGTTCAAGCCTGTATTCGGGAGTCATTGCGCATTAACACTCCCATTGTAAGTCATCGCCTAGAGTTCCTTGAACATTGTTTCAATTTTTAGATTTTCAGACTTACATGGTACCCCGTTCATGCGAACACGCCGCGAATTTAAAAGCATCAAACGGGAAGACCTACCATCTTCCTCCCCGAACTTCTGTTATATTGAATATCACTTCTATCCATCACAACGAGAACTACTGGCCAAACGCCAGATCCTTCCTTCCCAAACGATTCTTGGGCAAGTCGGAGAAGGACGAGGTTCGCGTGGACGCCAGTCTATGGCTGTATGCATCATCTTTGGGAAAATACGAGCCTTTGACTGACGCATTTTCAGCCCCTTCGCCCTCGGTCCCCGTCAATGTCCCGCTCGTAACTTTGCAATGTACGAACTCAGGACTTTAGCCTCGCTGCTCCTTCAAAACTGGGAATGGACCTTACCGGAAGATTCTCCGCATAAGACCTATCCGAAGAATGGACCATCTCCATTTGCTCTCAGCTTACCGAAGGATATGTATATCAACTTCACCAAAAGGAAATGAGTCTTCATAGAGCACACGATCTCCCTGTCATTTTGTCATGTTATTTCTGTAATGAATATGATTCTTTCAAAACTTTCACAATGATATATCTGCGGAAGCCATCCATCATTTGAGACTCCAAATAAACAATCAAGTGAGAGCCGTGCATCGCCAGCTGTGCATCTTGTTTATCAAACATTGGTTCTTCGTTCATTTGGACGAGATCATTTCGGGTTATGGTATCTACATGTATGGAGGAATTCGAGAGACTGAATGAAGAGACGAAGCGATTATATGGGATATTCGAAAAGTACATTCAACGAAACATAATAGATCGGACCAAGTCCCGAAGATCGGTTCGCATGTCACGAAAACTTGCTTGGGTTTTCCGCTGAAGGGACGTATGGATAAAACTAATCAGCAACCCGGGTGTCAGTGGCAACCCCCTTTTGATTTTTTCATGGGTTTTTCCATACCCTTACCTTTCTGCTGAATGCAAATTCTACTTTATGGCTTAAAAACTTGAGGTTTCTCAAAGCTTTATATATTGCCCAGCTGGGATAAACTTTTGATAGGCAGTTAGTAATAATATTTGAAGTTATGGCCATACCCCTGCCATGCATTTTTCATACCTGCCATTCCTTACCCATGCATCAGGTACCAGGCTTTATATTAGTGAACGACTATCTTCACTAATACTACAAGACAGGCTTGTGTTGCACAGGTCGTCATGATTTATGTGGCCCATTCTATGGTGGAGCTCATGGATTGACATGACATTTGTAGCAGCAACAGTAGCTGTTTGGATTTTGGTGGTGGTGATGGCGTTCTCACTGATATGGTAAAGTCCTTTGACCAGGGGAACTCATCCTATGACTTTCATCTTTGGTTGTGGGCTCTCAATTTCACAGCAACCATCACAAATATGGAGTCCAAGTCCAGCACAGTCCATTTGGGAGATGGAGAGGATGGTGAATGCCATGCTGGGTGAGTAGTGGACATTGTAAGGGCAACCTTACAGCAACGGCATGGGGTCTGCTGACCTTGCAAGGGGGAACCAAAGTCAATTAGATAGTGACATAATACAGTGACATAATCTGCTAACCTTGCAAGGGGGAACCAAAGAGAATTCTCTAAGGTCCCCCTTGCAGGGTGTGAAACTTATATACACATTTCTCAAGCCATTGTTCCTACTCCATTGTCCTACATCATCATAATATCCCATGGGCCTCTGACAGGTTTCCATGGTAACCATGTACTCCTCAAGGTTTGCGTTGTATCGCATCATGGTAGCACCATAAGGTGGTCAGTGGGAACCCATCGGAAACCCAGTGGTGGGCTGTCCCCTTACATCACCCCCCTCTCTAGGGTGTTGTGACCTCATGACACATTGGAAGGCAAAACTAGCTGTGTGGATGGTGTGAATCCTTTGCAGAGCCCTGGGGTTTCTGTGATAGAATTCCACTACTAAGTCTGGCGCTGAGACATCCCTCTTGTTGACCCAGGAGTGCTCTTCATATCCATAGCCTCTCCATGCCACTAGATACTGCAATGTGTTGCGGTAGAGCTGACTGTCCTTGATTTCTTTGACTTCATATTCAAGGACTCCCTCTACCAACTTGGGATCCAGTGGTGGTTGCATGTGCCTCCCTGGAATTGGATCCTGTGGTGCGCAAAGTAGTTTGATGACATGAAAAACAGGATGGATACGATGCATAGATTGGGGTAGTTTGAGATGGTATGCATGGCTTCCTATGGCATGGACTACCAGATATGGGCCCAGATAGTGATGCACAAGTTTGGGTGAGGTGGTTTTGATGTCACTGGAATCTGGAAATACCTTGTCACCTGGGGTGTACATGGGAGTTGGTGTTCTATGCTAGTTGTAGTACCTAGCCATGTCATCCTTAGCCTTCGTCTATCATGCTTTTCATGCGACCTACAAATTCATTAACTGACTCCACATGGGAAGCTGTGGCACTCAGCTCAAAATCCATCTGCCCTGTGACCAACAGAAATGGTGTATGCTGCATTGAGGCATGGACATGGTTGTTGTATTGGAACTCTCCAAGTAGCTCATCCCAATCATCCTGTCTCTCACCTACAAAGAGTTGAGTGTACTGTTCCAACTCTTGGCTGACCCGCTCTGTCTGCCTGTCAGACTGCGGGTGATAGGCTGTCGACACTGACAGCTTAATCCCTAGTAAGCAATAGAGTTCCCATATGAATTCTGCCACAAACCATGGGCCTTGGTTGCTGAGAACATTGAGTGGAAGGCTGTGTAGCTTCCACACATTGTTCAAGAAATTGCGCGCAGTCCCAAGAGCAGTGATAGTGGTGTGCATTGGTATGAAGTGTGCACATTTTCCTGCAGAGTCAACCACTACCATGACTGCATCGAACCCATGGGCTTCTGGCAGCTCGACAATGAAGTCTACTGACACAGTGTCCCACCTTCCTTCTGGGACCGGTAAAGGATGTAACTCACCCATCAGCAGCCACCACTTCACCTTAGTTCACAGGCAGAGGTCACAAGTGCTACAATACTTGCCAATGTAGCGGGACATTTGTGGCCACCAATAAGATCTGGACACTAGTTCTAGTGTTTTCCAAGGTCCCATGTGTCCCACTATTTTTGTGTCATGATGCTGTTCCACGATCTTGCAATGCAGTTCTGCATTGTTTGGCATGTATATGCGATCCCTGAATAGGAGAAGTCCTTCTGACTCTTTCCATTCAGAACTGCAAACCGATTTCCTGTGGGTTTCCTGCAGCGCCTTTGCTGTGGTAGCCACTAAGTCCTCCTGTTCACCAGCATGGTTTCATCAGTGGATTTCTCGCAGAGTGTCTCATTCCTCTCCTTTGACAGTAATGCCTTCCAGTGCCCTGATGACAAATGATTCTGGTGTTAGCAGCATGATATTGTTGTTATCCATGCTTCTGTCCCCATGGTCTGCTCATCGTGAAAGTGCATCTGGTTTTCCCATACTTCTCCCTGGTCAATGATGCAGCAAGAAATTGAAGTGGGATAGGTAAAGGGACCATTGGGCTTGTCACTGATTAAGTTTCTTGGCTGTCATGAAGTATTCCAGATTTTTGTGGTCAGTCCAAATCTTGGATTTATGATGGGATCCCTCTAGAAAGTGTTGCCATTCCTCTAACACATGAATAATGGTGAGCATTTCTTTATTGTGGATCTCATAGTTCTGTTCCACTGCATTAAGGCTTTGGGAATAGAAGGCAATGGGATGCCACTTCCTGTCAGCATCCAACAGTTGTGACAATATGGCTCCCATTGCAAAATCTGATGAATCTGCCTCAACTCTGAAGGGTTTTGACTCTTCGATGAATGTAAGCACAGGTGTAGAGGTGATGGATCTGTGGAGTCCATCGAAGCTGTCCTGTTGCTCTAATCCCCATTTACAAGGTGCCTTAGCACCAGTCAGATCAAACAGGGGGCGAGCATGGTGCAAGAAATCCCAGATGAATCTTCTGTAGAAGTTGGTGAAACCTAGGAATTGCTGTACTTCCTTCTTATTTTTGGGTACAGGCCATTCCGCGCCTCCTGCTACCTTGACTGGGTCCATTTCAATGCATCCTTCCGAAATGACCAACCCTAGGTATTTGATCTTGGTGTGTTCACACTCACACTTATCTGCCTGTAGGAAGAGTTTGTGCTCTCGAAGCTGCTTCAACACCAAATGGGTAACCTGTCAGTGTTCCGCAATGTCTTTGGTAAAGATGAGAATGTCATCCAAACAGTCACAGACCACTCCTTCTGAGATGAGATCCTGGAAAATATTGTTCATCATAGTCTGGAAGGTGGCAGGGCTATTGGTTAATCTGAACATCATTACCAGGGGTTTGAACAGCCTATGATTGGTTCAGAATGCCACTTTCCACTTGTCCCCTCTTTTGATTCTAGCATTCTGGTACCCCCATTGCACATCCAGCTTGGTGAAGTAGCAGTCCCCATGCAACTGTCCTATTAACTCTGATATCATTGGGAGTGGGTACCAGTTCTATTATTGTGATGGCATTGTGGGCCCAAGAGTCCTGAATCAGTCGAAGTGTTCCATCCTTTTTCTCAATGAAAAAACAGGGTGAAGCCATGGGAGACTTAGAAGGTTGGATGTGAGGTTTTCCATGATGAATGTGTCAAGTTGCGCTTGCTCGTCGAGTGATAGTGGGTAAACTTTGTAATTGGACAGCTTTGCATCTGGTATAAGTTCCACTGCATGGTCCCATTCCTTCAGTGTGGGAGTGCTTTGAATGCCTTTTCTGAGAAGACTTCTGAGAAATCACTATACTGACTGGGTATGGTGGATTCCTTGGGATCAGAATTCTTGCAATGAGCCTCTGCCAATTGCTGTGAGAAGTTGGACGAGGCACGGATTTCTGTGGATTCTGGTAAGAGCTGAATGTAGAGGACTTTCTAATACCATCTCACTTTCTGCCTCTTCCTCATCATCCTCATCATCTGGGACTAGATTGGGGATTCATTCCAGTCAACCTCTGGGGCAGGGAAAGAACCTGCTCTACAAGTGCAAATGTGACAGGTTTCTGCATGTCAAATTTTGGACTCTGCCTTTACCTCATCTTTGCAGGTGGGGCATTTCACAAAGCAGCGACTCATCTTTACCTCCCCTAGACTCCAATTGACCTCTGGGTTATGTTCCTTCATCCATGGGTACCCAAGTATCATTTGCTGTTTGCCTAGCCAGTTACTGCAAACTGTGCAAGTTCCAAGTGATTGCAATATCTGAGGATCATTTCCACTATTTCCTTGATAGGTCCTGCCTCATTTGGGGTTCCATCCACATTGTTCATGGGAATGGGGTGGCTCAACTTTTGGGTAGTCAGTTTCTGTTGCTTGACATATTCTGTGTCCATAAAGAAACCACTAGCTCTGCAATCTAGTAGTGCAGAGACTGACCTAGCTTCGTCTGTTCCTGAAGTAGGTAAGATCTCTACATTCAGGTCCAGGGAGTTAGTTGATGGGATTGTCATTATAGTGAATTGTTTAGGGAGTTTTTGCTCCCAACTTGGTAGTCAGAGGTGCGGGTTGCATGGGTTTTGCACAGGCTGGGTTTGTACATCTAATAGATCTGATTGGTCTGACACTTCTTCAATGTTTAGCAAATGAAATCTATTATTTGACAATGAGGGTGTACATGTCACTCATTGTGCATTGTAAAACACATGTTTTCCATTTTTTCTGTGATGTCCTCCCTATCAATCTGGGCTATATCCGACTCTCATGCCAGGTTGAACCCTTGTTGCCATTCCTCTTTTTCTTCCAGTGTCATGAACCTTATATCAAAGTGTTGTGGGCAGTCTGGTTTTAGGTGATCAGTACTGCTGCATCTAAAGCAGGAGGGTTTTTTCCATGTATCCTCTGTTTTGACTGGGGTGCAGGTCAACCTACTCCTAACAGAGCGATCTGATCTTGAATTTCCTGTTGTAACCCATGGCGGAACTTGACCACAATTGCCAATCCTTCAGAGTACCCTGCCAGTTCAATCAACTCATGGAAACTGTCTATGTAGTCTCCTATGGATTGCCATCCCTGATGATACTCCGTGGTTTCTAGCTTTGCAAGTGATAGCTGTGCCTCATTCTTAGGGCAGAACTCATCTACTATGGCTGCATGGAAATCTGTCCAAGTGTGATACTTAGGTGTGCCTGTTTTGGCCTCATGTCGCATCATGCGATCGGCAAACAGTGTGGCTCATCCCGACTTCATGAAGGTGATTTGCCCAGTAGATGCTGGCATCATCGTTATCAAACTGCTCTGGTGCCAATTGTATGTACAGTTGGCATGAGTTAAGGAAGGCCATTCCATTGGAATGGTCTCCATTGAACTCACTGGGAGGTGAAGCTTAAGGCCCACTTTTTTCTGCAGTTTTCTGATGGCATTTGCAAGGGTCAGTTGATCATCTCCATCGATCCATCACAAAGGCCATCTTCGGAGGTTATGAAGATCTTTTGCTACTCCTTCAAGAACTTCCAAACTCACCAGTATGTTTGTTAACCATCCAAATTCCATCCTATAACATATCATTTCTATCAAATCAGGGATTGAATACCCTCATCAGGCAACAGTTGTTGGTATGGATTGACAAGTGCAAGCTGGAGATTGTTCTTCTACAACATGGCTGAGGCTATACAGTAAATGAGGAAAAGTTGAAGAGTTGGATTGTAAGTTAACTCAATTTACCTGTCAATTAGTTTCTAACATATTTCCTAGTTCACTACTTCATCTGGTGCTCAAGATGTACTGGAATGTGAGGGAGACAGCTGATATGACTTTGTCCCATCTTGTCTGCTCATCAGCACGGCCTTGCAGCTTGACCAAGCTGATACTCAAGGAACAGAAGTCGACTTTGGCAAGATAAAGTGGGAGGACCCCTTGTTATGGTACCACCCAATGCTTTCAGAGGAGGGCAGCAGGACTCGGGAGTGGTTTTCAGAAGGGTGTCAGACACCAAGTAGGTTTCACTCAGTTTAGCTTAAATTATCTACATATTGAATCACATATAGTACCTCATGCAGTTCAGAACAGAGTGGCTGCCTCTATAATAAATCCAATCGTCATCCCAGGCAACATCCAGATTTGTTTGAGGGATGAAATCTTACAAATCATTCCCCCACCTCCCACTTCAACTGGCCCAGCTTCAAGTCATCATAGCATTCCCTTGGCCAGAATGACAGTGGATCCATCAAAACAATACTAGCTTTTGAAAATGACTCCCAAGGGATGGAGGAGCTGTTCACAGACTCGTATCAAAAGCAGCAAGTATGTGAATGACTCTTCTGATGAGGCAAGAAAGGAAGAGGCCCCATTGGAAGAAGCAGGAGACAGAGGGTGGAGCAGGATGAAGAGGTTACAGGAAAGCAGAAGGATACAGCAGAGGCAATGGATGTGGATTTGGAGGAGGTCAACCAGCTTGTGGAGGGGTCATCACAACCCTCAAGAACATCACAACCCAAGGCAACAACATCAAAATCAAGCATGAAGCCTGGAACAGAGACCATGCATACACTGAATTTGGGCAACTCAGAGGCTTGTGCAAGGTGTGTGAAGCTGGAGGTGAGATGCATGTATGCAGGCAACACCACTTGTTTGTCATGTCGAGGTCACAAGCAGAAGTGTACAAAGGTTGCTGGGGAGTGGTGGACAAGAGGGAAAGCGACATTGACAAAGGAAGGAAAGACACAGGTCATCAAGTCAGAACCACTAGCAACCCCAACAACACCTGCATTGGGCGATAAAACATGTTGGAACCCTCCTCATTGAACCCAAGCCTACGCTGATCAACCAGGACCTGAAGCACTTCAAGGCCACCTGAGGCAGCTAAGACTTCATCAACCCCAAGCAGGGGATTGATTCCAAAGCCACCAGTGACACCAAAGAGAGGGACAACTTCAAAACCAACAAGGACAGCCACTTCAGGCAACCACCCCTGACCCCCTAATTAGGGTAGATTGTCCCACCAAGAAAGACTACCCTAAGTAGGCCTAAGACCAGGGGATAGTTCCAAGCTCCATGGTCCTCCCCATGCTTAGGCCTGGACATCTCATGGGAAGCCCCAAAAGGCAGTTTGGTCTGCCCCACAGAACTATATTTGGACCAAGTATACCTCGGGGAGGTCCAACTGCTGTGGGCAGCCCCAGGTTACATTTGGGCCAGTTCCAATAATGTGGGATTCCCCTGCCCTGTCACATCACATATACTTGGGAGTCCCAGAGGTGATGTGACAATCAACTAATATAGCTTCATGTAAACAAGAGAATCAATTCTTTACATGTTATATGTGTAACTTATGTTTGAATAGCCAGATACTCTACTGTAACCTACAGGTATGAGAAGCCAGGTGAAGATAGAAGGTGATACAATTGAATGAGGTATTTTACTTTTTGTGACATGTGACAATTATTTCTACCGAAAAAGTCAAAAGCTCTATAGCAGTTATTACAAAGAGACTCTAATACACACCTTTAATGTATATTATTTCTTTGTAGGAGGTACCCCAGTGGTGTATCTCCTGCCTACTGAGGCCACAACTTTCCCCTTCTGGTGTATTGCTTGTACATGTTTATGATAGGCCAGTGTGACACTGACCATTTTGGCTTGATATTGATGTTTGTGGGCTTGATACTCAGTATCGAGTTCCCACACCAGTATCAAGTCCACATTTGGCCTCATTAGTTGTAGTGTACAATATTCCATACTAGATGCCCCTAAAATCCTTCAATCCCAGAGCCAGTTACTGATCTTGTTTATCTTGATGCAATGGGGTCTTCTCAGCTTTTTTTAACCATGGTTCATTCATTCTTGGGCTTTGCTCTGCCTTGATCTCAGGGTCTTGGGTGTCACCTCTTTGCTGTCTTTCTAGGGCACTACCCTTACAACATCATACTATAACTCTTGAATGCCTTTGGACATTCTCACTCAAGATTTCGGGAGCTACTACATGTTGGTGTCTCGATGCGACATGATGTTTCACTTGCACAGCCACTTTGATTTTCAAAATCTTCGGACTATCATATCTCCTCTGTTGTGGATTCATTTTCTATCATCTCTTTTGGACTCTAATTAACTTGCACCTGCTTCCTTTCCTGTCATGATCAATCCCCATACTTGCTCTTTTATTCTGGAATTTTTATGCATCTAGGTAGTAGGTCCCACCACAAATACTAGTACATCCATTGCTTATCTCTTTCTTTCTTTCAAATAATCTACTGAAGGCTCTCTACAATCTGCTAAGTCCTAGGACTTTTGATGCAGCTTTTATTCTCCTATTGCAATTTTTATATTTGGTATTTTTTTAACTTCCTTGTTAATTCATCTAATACTTGTTTGTCATTCTTGAAATTAATCCCAACTATTTATCCTTAAAATGGCTCTTGGGTTACCCAGTTCCCATAGGATTTCATGCATCTCCAGATGTTGTGTGATTGATTTACACTTTACTATTCCAATTGTGTGGGTTAGAAAAGATAAAATAATTCAGGGAAATCCTAGTGCATACAAGAGGCCCAAATCCATGTTTACACATGGGGTAGTTAATTAATTGCCAAGATGCACAGGGACTGTGAGGGAATGAACAGAAAATATTTTTCCTTCCTTTTTTGTATTTTTCCTTTTTGAGAATTTATTTTCTAATTAATTATATCATCCCACAAACATCAATATTGAGCCACCATTTCACCTCCCACAGTATTGGACATGCCAGATGTGGTCCTAGCTATGGTGGAGGCAGCAAGCAACAATGTTCTGATGCAACTCTACTACATGTGACTGCTAACTAGCTACAGTCACGTGACTAGCTGGAGTAGGTGCCCACACACCACATATTAGTTGACATGATCCTATCATGTCATGGCTACTGATCTGTAGTAAATCTGCTTATCTCCCTCACCCATCAATAATATTGTTGACTTCAACCTCATAAGGTATCCCACCTAGCCCGCCCAATGTAGGCTGCCCTTTGATATCATGTAAGCAATAGATAATGGACTGATAACAGATCAAATCATAGATCAAGCTTGGCACAATGAGATCAAGGTGATGGGCAACTCAGCTACTTCTGATGTTGCCATCAACATTGCTGCGCCACGTCACACTCATCATCCCTCATGACAAGCTCACTATTCCACTCATTCTGCACCCTTTCCCTTCGCTTTTTTTGGTAGATAATACTTATATATGTGCATAGAGTGTTATTAAACAATTAATTTCGCTTTTACACCCATTTTGGGCCTATAACAAACATCTTCTCTTGATAAAGAGAGGAGTAGGGGTCTCTTTTTCCATTGAGGGGCTCTACTACATGTGCATGGGTATATAATTATATTTAGAGCTATGTACACAAGTGTTATTTGTCCTGTATGAGGTAGGAAGGGAGGGAAGGGGGAGAAGTGAGAGAGTGACCAAAGAGGGTAACCTGTAATGAGCATGTACATGCTCCACAGTCACCAGGGTGTATGTAGAAGGATGGAGGGATGTATGTAGAGGTTGGGAATGAAGTTGGGAGAGCTGGGAGTGAGGAGTTGTGTGTCAATGCAGCTGTATGGGGAGGGGGAGAGGTTATCACTTACCTACACTCCTGAGTACATTACACTCCTCCACCTATTTCAGTCAGATTCCAGTCAGAATGCCCATTCCAATCAGAATTTCTGGAATTCTGGGGAGTTCCATTTACATATATTTTTCTCACAATTCATAATTCTGGTCAGACTGGGGTGTCAATTTTACCTCTGGAATCCCCGGAATCTACTCAGACTCATTTTTACCTGGAACAGTCAGATCAACTGGATGCACGGCACTAGCATAACTGGAATAACCAGAATGCATGTGTTTTCCCAAATAAAATTTCGACATGCAACAAGAATTGAACACTTGACCTTGGGTCTGCACACATAACAGCATGCTTAACCACTGAGCTACCAGGTCATTATTCAGCTACATACATCTAATACTTTTATTACCCAACCAAGGTGCGTAGTTACAGCCATTAATGGAATATGCACACATGCATATTGCATGACATGTGACACATGACTGCCAGCTCACAACCACCACCACCGTTGTCAACACTGCCTCCTCCTCCTCTCCACTCTACCACCACCACTGCATGTGCACCTGCCACCAGCACTTCCATGCCCACTCCCACCATCACCCCCACCTTCAAATGAGCTGACTGGACGGAACGTGGGCCCAAATGACAGCAATTATTGTTTGGGCCATAGATAAGTTTTTTTCTTTTTTCTTTTTCTTTTTATCAATTGACTAATTTTAATTTATTGCTTTTTAGGCTATATACTACTGGGGATAACCTGCTGCAACAGCAAACATGCAACCCATGCCCATGCCCACCCAATCCCCTCCTCCCCATTCAAATGGGATGTGAGGCTGTCAACATGGGCTAGGTGGGTGCAGAGGGATGCCAGGAGACCCCAGAAGGGGGATACCTGCCTACTAAGCACCCACCAACCCCAGTACACATGCCACGTCGCACTGACGTGCCCAAACCCCTCCCCCCCCCCCAAAAAAAAGACAGAAATCCAAATGGGGGACGATGGTGACCAACAATGACAAGCCACCTGCCCCCAGCCTCATGAGCAACTGCTCGTGGGGTGGTGGGTGGAACAATGCCCAGGTGCAGGGATAGGAGATGACAATGCACCACCCGCCCCCAGCCTCATGAGCACCTGCTTGTGGGGTGGATCATGGGTGGAACGACAACGATGACAAGCCACCTACCCCCAGCCTCATGAGCAACTGCTCATGGGGTGGATCATTGGTGGAAGGACAGACAACAGTGGGGTTGTGTCCCCTCCCCCTCCCCCGCACTTCATGTGGGGAGGGATTTTTTTTATACTTTTAATTATTTATTAGTATTGTGCCCCCCCTCCCCCATTTTGCCTGGGGGAGGGATTTTTTTCATCATTTTTACCTCCCCCCTCATGTTCAGCGTGAGGGGTTAGCTTTTTATGTATATAAATAAAACTCCCTCTCACATCTTGTGAGAGGGAGGATTTTTTGTTTATGTATATAATCACAATCATGCCCACTCCCTCGCATTCAATGTGAGGGATGTGGTTAATTAAAAAAATTTGATCTTAACTACTTTGAAAAAAATTAGAGTGTCATGAATAAACATTATATTACTAACTAATAATTCTCCTGTGGCTCTTTGGTTTGTCATGTGATCACTCTAATCAAGATGTCTTGAGTTTAATTCTTACTCTGCACAAATATATTTTGTAGGCACTTTGACAACTTAAGACTTGAAACTTCACTATCCATTAGGGTATATACTCTAAGTTGAGCATCTGGAGTAACCAGAATCTGGTCAGAATAACCGGAATCCAGTCAGAATAACTGGAATCCACTGGACTCCAGTGAGTCCAATCAGAATAGGTGGAGGAGTGTAAATTACCACACAAAGCCATCACCAGTGTGGCCACCTTGGTTTGGGTATTCTTCGCCTGCAGGTTCTTCTTCCTGAGGATCATGAATGGGAATAAAATTATGTATAGCACACAATGCTGCTGGGATTTGTGCTTGATTTGTCATGTCATATTCTGGTCCAATCAAAAGTATGTGAAAGTGCTTCTTGAGAACTCCAAAAATGCACTCGATTACATTTCTTGCCTGAGCATGATGCAAGTTGAAAAGCTCCTCTTTATTTTGTGGTCTGGACATTTCATGAATTTAGGCATGCCTTATACTGAAAAACACAAACATACCATAATGAGGCATGCCCCCTTTCAGCAAGATGATAACGGTGATAGGTTGTCCCCTCAGCTCAAAGGCTGATTCACCATTTCGGCCACATTCTAATCACATTGGATAACTCGCACGAGGTCCCAGAAGCAGTGTGACCACTCCCAACCAAGTCTACCAAGCGCGATATCATATTGAACACGATTGAACATCATCAAGCATTGTCGAGCATTGTTGAACACGATTGAGCATCATATTGAACACAATCGAACATCATCAAGCATCATAAAACATCGTCGAATATTGTATTGAATGCGGTCGAGCATCATTGAGCATCATTGAGCATCATCGATCAATATCGAGAGACTGTGAGCGACATCAGGCACCACATTTGTTATCTATATGGTGGAATACCATGCACCAGGAAGTATTCCAACTTGTGTTCAAATCTGCTGATAGTAGGTCAGCCTCGTTCCAAGTCCCTATCGCACACAGAACCCACTGGACGCATTATTGTGAGACTTAGCACAGTTTATACACAAAGGACAGTCCCCTTTTAGTTCTATACCCTTTATTACTCTTTCATCATATGATATATATCTTTCTTGTTCGGATTCCAGTCTCCTTGTCGGCCTTGTGCCTTAACTCATATCTTTTGCCTCATGTTCTACACATGTTCTCTAGCCTTTTTAGGTACTTTCTTTATTTTATATAAAAACATGTACTAGATACAAAGAAAAACAAGAAAGTTGTCATCTTCCTCCCAGATCACAGTGATTTGAGAGTTCGGTTTAGTCTTATTCAGTCCGAAGTTTGGTGTTTTACACTAAACTTCCTTGAAATTCCTTGAAATTCCTTGCATTATGCTATTTTCACTCTTGCTTCCCTCAATTCGCCTTTTCTTCACTTCTACTACTCGTCTAGTCCCCCGATCTTGTGTCCGAACATATCTGCACACTCGAAATTCCTCTAAACCTCTTCGAAAAATAATGTGACATCTTGCAAATCATTGCAACCCCTCAAAAATCATTGCAAGTCCTCGAAACACATTCTTTTAGCCTTGAACTGCTTCGACAAGCAGTTGTTCTATGACTATTTGATGGTCAGTCTGACAGGTGACATCTAGAGGGCCTCGCACCCTTCCTCTGACTCGTGTTATACCATCTGAAGCCATTTTGTGGGTTTTCTTTGGGTTTCTGGGTTGAGCATCATCAATGGATGCTGTGGTAGGGAACAAGAAGCTCCTTGCAATGTGGGAAGCCTGCATCAGCAAGGAGATACAATCCCTCAGGTACAATTAGATCATCAGAGATTGCACTTTCATAAACTCGGGCATCTGATGCAGAGCCCTCCCATCCAGTAAGAACATATGTGAAAAGAAGATCAAACGAACAACAGAACAAGCAGTTCTGTGATATGAAGCCCTTCCAGTTGTGCCACGCTTCATGAGACTCAGCATGAGCAGTGGCATGGATGTAAAACCATTGATTGCCCCAAGGGCACATTGGAGACAATACCATAATTTTGGATTGTTGAAAAGTCATGATGAAGGTGGATCATTGGGGGATATTTGTTTTATGTATTTGGAATTGAAAGGAGCAAATGCAAAGATATGAGCGATTTTACGGAAGTATCTGTGAACCTATGAGTCCAAAATGATGATAACAGAAATAAATGAACTCTTTACACAGATATTGTCTCAGGAGCATGTTGAAACCATTCCTCAAGATGGTGGATAGGAAGACCAGTGACACAACAATATAGAAAAATAGCAAGCTGCTCTTTGAGAGTGATGTACTTGGAATCCCCATGGCCCATCCCTTGTAATTCAGACATGAGAGCCCTGAAAACATGCTTATTCATTCCAAGAGCTGTGCAAATGTGCTTTGGATGACTGTGGAGTAGTTCATTGACCCAAGCCTGCCCTGTGAGGATTGATGTGTAACATGGTTCCTTGAAATAATACTGCTGTATAATCTTCAAGGTTTCAGGAATGACAATGTTGATGATCAGACCAACAAGTTGCTGAGCAATTTGAGCAAAAAGTTCTTGCTCTGAGGAATTTTGCTGATGGGGAGGAAACATGGTGATGATTTGCACATTTCATTGGAATGCTCTTGAAATACTATCATAGGCATCTATCGATCAGTCAATATTGATAATCATGAAGTGATCAATTCTTAGGTATGACAGTGAATGAATTTCTTTGGCACCACCAGCAGGTCCAAATTGCCCTGGGACCCTTGCATCCAATGATTGATGGTTAGTCAGCAGTTCACACAAGCAACCAACATCTCATGCCTAGCAAGAAATTCAATCCTAATCTCAGAAATATAGCCAGTGGTGACACTCTAATTATCAGCACTACCAGCCATTACACAGCTCAAGGCCTGGTGAAGAAGATGAAAGTTAGCAAGTAAAATTTACACTCCCCTGTGTCTCCATCAAAGTCCCCTTCCAAACCTATCAAAGGATTGACTCCCTTGATTTCAGTTGAAGATAGACAAAATATTAACTTTGACAATGTGCTCTTAGAACCCCCACAACTTCCAAAGTCTAAGGTGAGAGCTTTACCCATTTGGCCCTTGATACCTTTTTGACCTTTTGTATTCAGTCACAAAATGACTACATGAGGGATTACCTGCATAAAAGGAAGTTCTATTTAGCACATATTCTCTCATCTGAGGTGCCTCTGATCAAGATGCTTTGCAGCAGCTGTGGGTCATTGGGAGACTGGCATTGTTTGGACTGTCTTGGATGTCCAATGTTTTGCAAGGACTGTTGTCAGAAGGCTCATCAGAACAACCCCTTTCACAAGATTCAACACTGGGAAAATGAGTACTTCAAAGATTCCGCCCTCCTACAGGCTGGTCTTACCCTTCACTTCAGTCATGGTGGGAAGCTATGCCCCTCAAACCCCAGCAATGACTCCCACCAAGATGAGGGTGAGGATGAACAGCCATTTGGCCTTCCTGATCTCCCATCCAAGTCATTGGATGATGATGATGATGACCTCAAGTTCAGCTCAGTTCCTTTCTCTCAAATGGAATTGGATGACAATGGATCATTGCTGGAGAGAGATGTTAGGGATAAAACTACCTATGCAAAGAATGTACTAGTCATTGTTCATAGTAATGGTGTCCACCATCTTCCGATCCAATGGTGCAGGTGCCCTGGACACATACCTGATGATATACAGGCCTTTGATCTGCAATTCTTCCCTGCCTCCTTCAAGCAAGTCAAGACCTTGTTCACGTTTGAAGGTCCAGATTCCTTCCTTGCTGAAAACCAGGAGTGCAAATCCTCTGCTTGGCATTACTACCAGAAGCTGAGGAGATTTACCTCCACATGCTTTCCCGAAACTATTCCAGTAAGCTCCATCCCATTCATCGAAATACTGATCATCCTGACACTAATACTCATGTAATCTCCCAGGACTGATATCGGGAACTTCTCCGATGTACAAGGCAATTCCAAAACCTCAAGCATCTGAAGTGGCATGGATTTGGGCATAATATTGAGAGTCCAGGACTTGGGGATCTTGCTGTTCTTTGCTCCGCCTGTCCACAGGCTGGGATTAATTTGCCCAAAGATTGGAAGAACGATAAAGAACAGTAAGCACTACTTTTACACCAAGTCCCTGATAAACACTAAAGATATTTAGATGGGTTTATACTCAGTCTTTTGCCATTGATGGATAGCCAGGGAATTCAAGCAGCCTCCCTGTACATGCAATGAGTTCAAAGCTCATCGGAATGTCAATGTTGCTGGCTATGATGCAACTGGTATCAGATCAGTGGTTTGTCTTTGGCATGGATTTTTTCAACCTGAGGCCACCATTGACTTCCAAAAAGGAGAGCAGTAAGTCTCTTCCCATCACAAATCCTCAATTTACAAGCCCTTTCATCTGAATTTACAGGCAGAAAAACATTGACTATGCAATTTGTAAAGCCCTGAACAGCAAGATGATGAAGGGGATCAATTGATCACTACTCGTATACAACATCTTTTGTCAGTGGATAATCCTCTGAGTGAATCAGTCACCCTTTCTGTCTATCATAGAAGGTCTTAATATCACAGGAGCGATCGGGGACTTTCATGTGGTAGGACACGTTGATGATTGCCTTCCAAGATATACATTTGCATTGATGATGCTCAACCTGGAAACCCAAACAAAACCCACAAAATGGCTTCAGATGGTATAACATGAGTCAGAGGAAGGGTGCAAGGCCCTCTAGATGTCACCTGTCAGACCGACCATCAAATAGTCATAGAACAACTGCTTGTCGAAGCAGTTCGAGGCTAAAAGAATGTGTTTCGAGGACTTGTGATGATTTTCGAGGGGTTGCGATGATTTGCGAGATGTTGTGACGATTTGCAAGATGTTGTGATATTTTTTGAAGAGGTTTCAAGGAATTTCGAGTGCGCAGATATGTTTGGACGCAAGATCGGGGGACTAGACGAGTAGTAGAAGTGAAGAAAAGGCTAATCAAGGGAAGCAAGAGCAAAAATAGTGTAATGTGAGGAATTTCAAGGAATTTTGAGGAAGTTTAGTGTAAAACACCAAACTTTGGACTGAATAAGACTAAACCGAACTCTCAAATCACTGTGATCTGGGAGGAAGATGACAACTTTCTTGTTTTTCTTTGTATCTAGTACATGTTTTTATATAAAATAAAGAAAGTACCTAAAAAGGCTAGAGAACATGTGTAGAACATGAGGCAAAAGATATGAGTTAAGGCACAAGGCCAAAAAGGAGACTGGAATCCGAACAAGAAAGATATATATCATATGATGAAAGAGTAATAAAGGGTGTAGAACTAAAAGGGGACTGTCCTTTGTGTATAAACTGCGCTAAGTCTCGCAATAATGCATCCAGCAGGTTCTGTGCGCAATAGGGACTTGGAACGAGGCTGACCTACTATCAGCAGGTTTGAGCACAAGTTGGAATACTTCCTGGCGCATGGTATTCCACCATATAGATAACAAATGCAGTGCCCAATGTCACTCACAGTCTCTTGATATTGATTGATGATGCTCAACCATGTTTGATACGATATTCAACAATGTTTGACGATGCTTGACGATGTTTGATTGCGTTCGACAGTGCTCAACTGTGTTCAATGATGTTCGATGATGCTTGATCGCGTTCGACAATGCTCAACAATGTTTGATCGTGTTCGATATGATGCTCGATTGTGTTCGACAATGCTCAACAATGCTCAACAATGTTCGATTGTGTTTGACCATGCTTGACCGCATTTGACAATGCTCGACTGCATTCGACGATGCTCAACAATGTTCGATTGCATTCGATATGATATCGTGCTTGGTAGACTTGGTCGGGAGTGGTCATGCTGCTTCTGGGACTATAAGGGCAACCTAAGCCTCTAGCAAAGGGAAATCCAAAGTTAAAATTATGCTACATAATACAGGGATTGGGGGCGCACCTAGCAAAGGGAAATCTGAAGAGAAAACTCTAAGGATCCCCTTGCTGATGCCCAGTATATGTGAAGACAACAAAAATCAAATATAACCTAAAAATAGAAAAAGGCGGAGATAGGCAGATCAAGGCCGCCGAATGACATCATACCAAGGGGTATGTGTTGGAAGGGGTACTCCGCCTCTAAATATAAAAGTGTCAACATATACAAACATGATAGCAAGGGAAAATTAGTAATAAAATCCAGAAAAATCATAGACAATGAAGAATAGAAGGAAATGAGGTGGGGAAAAATATGGGACAAACATAAAATATAGGAAAAACACACAGGGCACCCCCCTAGTCCCCTTACATCACCCCCTCTCTAAGATGCATCGCCCCGATGCATTCGAAATCGTATACGACCAAAGTCCGTGACTTGAATGCGACGCGGTGCAGCAGTGTGCCGTCGGTGGAATTCCTTGATTAACCAAGGGGCATTTACGTCAGACTCTTCGACCCATGAGTTCTCCTCATACCCATAACCCTTCCAATGTACCAAATACTGGAGTTTTCCTCAACGCAAACGGCTGTCCAAGATTGACTCGACTTCATATTGGGGTTCTCCCTCGATCACTGTAGGTGGTGGTGGTGGGTGTGAATGGCGTCCCGGGAACAGATCTGGGGGAGCTGGAAGCAATTTGACGACATGGAAGATGGGATGGAGTCTGGACATGGAGGCTGGGAGGCATAGACGATAGGCATGTGTTCCAACGCACTTGACAATGGGGAAAGGTCCCAAGAAGCGATGAGCGAGTTTCTTGGATGGACGTGTAGTGGAGATGTCACTGGAGTCAAGATAAACTCAATCACCAACCTTGTACTGAGGGGTTGGGGAGTGGCGTTGGTTGTAAAATCGTGCCATGTCGTCCTTCGCCTTTGCTAAGGCTGCCCTTGCCTCCTCCAAGCTATCCCTCATGCGTTCTGTGAACTCATTCACTGTCTCGATGTGTGAGGGAGTTTGGCGAGGTTCAAATCCCATGCATGGATGTCGTCCAGTGTCTAAGAGGAAAGGGGTCTGTTGAGTGGAAGCATGGACATGGTTGTTGTACCCGAACTCGGCCAAAGGAAGGAGATCATCCCAATCGTCCTGGCGTTCATTGACAAAGAGGCAGATGTACTGCTCCAGTTCCTGGTTGACTCGCTCCGTCTGGCCATCAGTTTGTGGGTGATAAGCAGTTGAAGCGAGGAGTTTGATCCCCAGGAGTCGGTACAGCTCACGAGTGAACTCTGCCATGAACTGAGGGCCACGATCCGAGAGGAAGGCACCAGGAAGTCCATGTAATTTCCACATGTGGTGGAGGTAGAGTCGAGCGGCACCTAGGGCACTGACAGTGGTGTGAGTGGGAATGAAGTGAGCACATTTTCCCACTGAGTCAACTGTGCACATCACCGCATCAAACCCGTTTGACTCTGGCAATTCCACCACAAAGTCGACGCTGATGACATCCCAATGACTCTCTGGAACAGGAAGAGGGTGTAGCTCACCAATAGGCTTGCGACGTGGGACCTTGGTGCGTAAGCAAAGGTCACAAGTGCGACAATACTGACCAATGAGCCATGACATTTGTGGCCACCAATAGTTCTGTGAGGTGAGCTCCAAGGTCTTCCAGCGTCCGGGGTGGCCAGCAATCTGTGAGTCATGGTGTTGGGATATGATGCGCCGGCAAAGGTCTGGGTCATTGGGAACATAGATGCAATCCCTGAAATACAACAAGTCCTCCTTTTCAGCCCACTCTGCCGCACGTAAGGAAAGGGTTGATCCCTTCCTCAGTTCTTTAACAGCTCGGGCGACAACATCCTCATGTAAACCGCTACGGTTTGCGCGACGAATGTCACGTAGAATGTCCCGCTCCTCGCCCTGGGGTACGATGCCTTCCAGTGCCTGAATGGTGAACAGGTCTGGCTGCAACAGCACAATGTTTTGGTTGTCACCGCTGCCATCCCCATGGTCTGCATGTCGGGATAGGGCATCGGTCTTCCCCATGCTGCGACCCGGACGGTGGTGCAAGGAGAAGTTGAATCTAGATAGATACAGGGACCAACGAGCTTGACGACGGTTCAATTTCTTGGCCGTCATGAAGTACTCGAGGTTCTTGTGATCCGTCCAAATTTCCACCTTGTGTTGGGCACCCTCGAGGAAGTGTCGCCACTCCTCAAGTGCACGCATTATCGCCAACATCTCCTTGTCATGGATCTCGTAGTTTCTCTCTACAGCACTAAGGCTTTTGGAGTAGAACGCAACAGGATGCCACTTCTGGTCCTCTGGAGACTGCTGAGACAACACAGCGCCCGTCGCAAAGTCAGAACTGTCAGCTTCTACACAAAAAGGACACGAATCGTCAGCAAAGGTAAGGATCGGAGCAGAAGTGACCATCTCCTTAAGCTTTTCGAATGCCTCCTGTTGTGCATTATCCCACCTCCATGCCTCCTTTCCTGTCAAGTCGAAAAGCGGTCGTGCATGATGTGAGAAATCCTTGATAAAACACCGATAAAAATTGATGAAGCCCAGGAAAGACTGCACCTCCTTCTTGTTCGTGGGCGTCGGCCAAGCTGTGACCCCGTTTACCTTGATAGGATCCATCTCCACTTGACCCTCCGAGATAATCAGGCTGAGGTACTCGATCTTGGTCCTTTCGAACTCGCATTTGTCCTGACGAAGGTAGAGTTTGTACCATCGAAGTCGCTCTAGGACGAGGCGCGTGATGCGATGGTGCTCTTCAACCGTGCGAGTGAAGATGAGGATGTTGTCAAGATAGATGCAGACAACACCTTTGAGGATGAGGTCATGGAAGATGTCGTTCATCATGGTCTGAAAGGTGGCAGGGCTATTAGTAAGGCCAAAGAACATGACAAGCGGTTCAAAAAGACCACGGTTGGTACGAAAGGCTGCCTTCCACTCATCTCCCTCCTTTATCCTCACATTATTATAGCCCCAATGGACATCGAGCTTGGTGAAGTATCGGGCTCCACGGAGCTGGTTTACGAGTTCAGGGATGAGGGGTAGTGGGTAGCGATTTTTGACCGTGATGTTGTTGAGTCTTCTGTAGTCTTGAACTGGTCGAAGTGAGCCATCCTTCTTCTTGACAAAGAAAAAGGGAGAGGCCATGGGTGACTTCGATGGTCGAATACGTCCAGAGGCCAGGTGCTCGTCGATGAACTGGTCAAGCTGCCGTTGTTCTTCCGGAGAGAGAGGATAGACCTTGCAGGATGAAGGGGTTGCGCTGGGGGTGAGTTCGATCGCGTGATCCCATGGCTTATGTGCAGGAAGAGAGTCGAATGACTCCTTGGAGAACACATCTTCAAACTCATGGAGATGAGGGAGTAAGGAGTTAGTAGAGGATTTAGCAGCATTGTTTTTGTGGAAGGCCTCGGCGAGGCGTTGGGATATGTTCGATGTGGCACACACCTCATGCGATGAGCGAATCGCAGTGTAGAAGATCCGATCACCCTCCTCCACTTCCTCTGGGTCCTCATCATCATCATCCGAGTCCGGCATTAGATCAGGAACCCCTTCCAATTCCACTTCAGGTATAGGCAGGGGTCCAGCACGACACTTCTGAGTTCGTTGTATTGCCGCCTTCTGTCCACGACGTTCTTGCCTGGCTTCTGTGAAACACGTCCGACAGCGGGATGGACATCGGCTCATGGTAACCTCCCCGGTGCACCAGTTGACCTCCGGGTTATGGTCTCGAAGCCATGGATATCCCAAAATCGCCTTTTGCTTTCCTAATTGAGCGACAGCAAAAAGGGCATGCTCACTATGATCTTTGTAACGGAGAACCAGGTCTGCAACCTCTCGGATGGCACCAGCTTCATTTGGGGATCCATCCATGTTATATACAGGTATCGGACGTGAGAGTGAGCGAGTATTTAGACAATGTTGTTGTACCAGATGGGAATCGATGAAGAGACCAGTCGCACCAGAGTCCAGGAGCGCAGAGACACCGAGTATCTGTCCAGTGTCGGTCGTCTGCAGTTCGATGGCTAGGTTTAAGGAATGTGCAGAGGGAGTGGATGCCACAATATATTTGCGTGGTAGTTTACTGCAACCTCTCGGATGGCACCAGCTTCATTTGGGGATCCATCCACATTATACACAGGTATTGGACGCGAGAGTGAGCAAGTATTTAGGCAATGTTGTTGTGCAAGATGGGCATCGATGAAGAGACTGGTCGCACCAGAGTCCAGGAGTGCAGAGACACCAAGTATCTGTCCGGTGTTGGTCATCTGCAGTTCAATTGCTAGGTTCAAAGAATGTGTAGAGGGAGTGGATGCAACAATATATTTGCGTGGTAGTTTATGCTCCCATGATTTAATTTTGGGACGTGGAGTAGAAGGAGAGATGGGGAGAGCAGGTACGTCTTTAGCCAACTTCGAAGGGTCAGAGAGGGGAGCAGTCACAGAAATGGATTCATTCTCCAGGGATTCAACTGACAAGACTTCAAAGCAGTTATGGACAGGCAGTGAGGGCGTACGATTCACTTGCTGCGAATAGGAAAATCCTGCTCCTCTACAACTTCCAGCTTAACCTCCTCTGCAACTTGATCCTTCGCTTCCTCAACATCTACAAGCGCCAACAAATCTTGCAGGAGTTCATCTCGTCCCTCGGGGGTGAGCATGCGGATATCCTGACGATGGGGACATGCTCCAGCCCTGTGTCCAGGTTCCCCACAACGGTAGCAGAGATCCAACTTACGTGCACGGCTGCAGGCTGCATCAACATCCATTGGTACCGGGACATTGACGGCTGGTGTGGGAGTTTGACGAACAGGAATGGAGTTAGGGTGGGGAAGGCTTCGATTGAAGGTGTAGGGTGTATGAGTGGTAGTTGGAGCACGGAATGCAGCATTAAATGCCACATTTGTGAGTCGGTTCTCGTCACAGAGTGAAGCAGCTTCATACCAAGCAAGGATATCATCATCCGCTGGGTGCCCTTCCAACATCTGTGCAATCTGGTCCTGAATTTCTCGGTTGAGCCCCCATCGGAACTTCACCACCACTGGTAACCCACTCCCATATCCTGCCATGTCCACCAAATCCTTGAACTCATCGATATAGTCGTCCACAGATCGATGTCCCTGGTGGTAAGCAGATGACTCAAGTCGTGTCACTGCTCGGTGGCGTTCATTGAGGGGGCAGAAGTGGCGTATGAACTCAGCTTGAAAGTCACCCCAAGTGGAGAAAGGTAGAGAACCGAGTTCTTTAGTTTGATGTAGAATACGGTCCACATAGAGATAGGCGCGTTCAGATTTCATGTATGTGAAGGCCCAATAAATTTTTGCAGCCTCATCGACGAATTGATGCGACTGGAGACTAATGTATAACTCACAGGAATTAAGGAATGCACGTCCCTGCGCACGTGCACCATTAAATTCGGCGGGGGGGGGGGACGGTTTGATCTGGGCACATTCCTTAGTGGACGCGTTTGGCAAAACGTCGTTGTTGGGTGCGCTTGGAGTCATAAAGGGGGAACTATTGGTCGTAGGGTTAGCCTGGAGGGTCCTAACGAAGTTTTCAATCGTAGATTTAAGCGAGTCGATTTGCGCGCGCATTCCGGAAACGTCGCTTTCAAGCGCGTCGAAGCATTCTGATGCATCCATGTCGCTAGGGAGCGCGTTTGGCGAAAATGGCAGCGTAATAAAGGCGAGAGTATCTGGAACGGTGTGTAGGGACTCTGTGGAGCTTTGGGAAGCGTCATCCAGTCCGTACCTGCCTATCTTGGGCAGCGCGTTCGCGATTTTCGGGCCTTAGGGGAGAGTTTTCTACTATAAGCGCAACCTAAGCCTCTAGCAAAGGGAAATCCGAAGAGAAAACTCTAAGGATCCCCTTGCTGATGCCCAGTATATGTGAAGACGACAAAAATCAAATATAACCTAAAAATAGAAAAAGGCGGAGATAGGCAGATCAAGGCTGCCGAATGACATCATACCAAGGGGTATGTGTCGGAAGGGGTACTCCGCCTCTAAATATAAAAGTGTCAACATATACAAACATGATAGCAAGGGAAAATTAGTAATAAAATCCGGAAAAATCATAGAAAATGAAGAATAGAAGGAAATGAGGTGGGGAAAAATATGGGACGAACATAAAAAATAGGAAAAACACACAGGGCACCCCCCTAGTCCCCTTACAGGGACCTTGTGCGAGTTATCCAATGTGATTAGAATGTGGCTGAAATGGTGAATCAGCCTTTGAGCCAAGGGGACAACCTATCAGCGTATGTGCCAGGGAGTGGTAAAATTGATGGTGAAATTGTGGAAACTCTGTGGGCTGTCTTGAATGAAACATCCTGAAGCGCCAAGGGTGCAACTATGGCCCATCAGAATGAAATTCTGGTTGACCACATGATGAGTAAATATCTCATCATCCTTCCCCTACACTGAATATTGACTACCTTATTTAATGTAGAATCCACATTGGTTCAGAAGATGAAATGGGCAATGAATTTGTTGAAGGGTTCAGAAGAATCCTATAAGAAACTGACTGAGTCAGCAGCACCAGCAGATTTAGAAGCTTGGCGAGAGGGTGAAATGATGGCACAACAAAATTAGGATAAAAATGTCAAGAGTATGGATTACTATGCCCTGAAATGCAAACAGAGTACTGTCCTCTTCATTTCTCATTTCCAATCCCCTGATCTCAAGCATTACCTGGATCAGCCCCAGGTAAAGCCAAGATGCAGTTACAATTGAGCCAAGAACAGCCATTGGGCAAAGTCTCTGCAGTTGAATTGCTTTCAGAAGGGAACTCAATTCAAGAGTCTAAGTAAGTGTTTAATAAAGGTATTGTCAGCATTTTCATTCCTTTCTTGTGACAGGCTGTCATTACAAAGTTACCTGAGACAAGTTGGTGGTGTCCCGACAATGACCGAGCAAATCAAAATTACTAAAAAATGAAGTCGGCTTCTCACAAGAATCTTGGATCATCAGAGGAAAGCAAATCACTTTCTCTGACCTGACTCATCATCGGAAAATATCAGTTTCTCCTATGAACCTTCCAAAGTCTTCATCACTGATGATGACAGTGACATTGATCTAATCTCTTGCCCTGTTTCATCCACATCAGGAAAAATGACTTGTGTCCCAGGACACCTTCAGAGATGTTGGGTTGCTCCCAGATGCTCCCAGAGCTTTCAAGGCTCCAAAGCTCAAAAGTTCTCCCAGAATACATACATTAGTAAAATTTGAAATGCAATGGGCACAGACATGGCCATGGATATGGACACAGCCACTGACACAGCCACGGGAACAGCCATGGACATGGGGATGGACACAGGATCAGCCTTGTATAGCTGTTACAATGTATGCCGTTGAACTAAGGCTGCTCCCATGTCTCTGGCCACTCCCATTTCTCTGATTATTATACCTTACAATTGACATGCATTAGGAGTGTAATACAGACATTAGTAACATTTGAGATGCAATGTGCACAGACATGGCCATGGACATGGACACGGACATGGGGATGGACACAGGGATGGCCTTGTATATCTGTTTTGATGTATGCCATCAAACTAAGGCCACTCCTGTGTCTCTGGCTGCTCCCATTTCTCTGATTATTATGCCTTACAATCGACATGCATTAGGAGTGTAATACAGACATTAGTAACATTTGAAATGCAATGCACACAGACATGGCCACAGCCACAGCCACAGACATGGGGATGGACATGGGGATGGCCTTGTATATCTGTTTTGATGTATGCCATCAAACTAAGGCCACTCCTGTGTCTCTGGCCACTCCTGTTTCTCCATCTGCTCCCATTTCTCTGATTATTATACCTTACAATTGACATGCATTAGGAGTGTAATATAGACATTAGTAACATTTGAAATGCAATGCACACAGACATGGGGATGGACATGGGGATGGCCTTGTATATCTGTTTTGATGTATGCCATCGAACTAAGGCCACTGCCATGTCTTTGGCCACTCCCATTTCTTTGTCCACTCCCGTTTCTTTGATTATTATACCTTACAATAGACATGCATTAGGAGTGTCATACAAACATTAGTAACATTTGACATGCAATTGGCACAGACACAGTGAGGGCCATGGACCCAGACACAGCCATGGGGATGGCCAGGGCATTGCCATCAGGCACAGACATGGGAATGGGCAATATTAACCTATGCATACTATTGACTGTACACATTGTATATCTGTTTCAATGTATGCTGTCGAACCAAGGCTGCTCCTGTTTCTCTGTCTGCTCCTGTTTCTCTGATTATTATACCTTACAATGGACATGCATTAGGAATGTAATACAGACATTAGTAAAGTTTGAAATGCAATTGGCACAGACACAGCCATGGCCACAGGGATGGCCAGGGCATTGCCATTGTGCATGGACATGGGAATGGACAATATTAACCTATGCATACTATTGACTATACATATTGTATATCTGTTTCTATGGATGCCATTGAACTCACTATATATCTGTACATACTCTATTAATTAACCAATGACTACTACTTTACTTGCTGTACAATACAGATAGATGTGCATTAAGCACATAGTACAGACATTAGTAATGTTTTTAATGCAATTGCAGGGGAAGGGGATGGGAATGGGAATGGGAATGGGAATGGGGAAGTGGGACTGACATTGGGGCTTGACAGGACCACAAAAACAATGATATTACTACAATGATGTGCATTAATAACAGAATACAGACAAAAGCTACATAGATGTATATATAATGAGTAAGGTATTAATTATCCTTCCACATCACTGGGAATCGCAGGGGGATTGTCCATAGGATTGGCGATGCCCTGGCTGGCCCCATGGTCATGGCTGTGTCTGTGCCCATTGCATTTCAAATGTTACTAATGTCTGTATTACACTCCTAATGCAGGTCTATTGTAAGGTATAATAACCAGAGAAACAGGAGCAGACAGAGAAATGGGAGCGGCCACAAAAAGGGAGCAGCCAGAGACACAGGAGTGGCCAGAGACATGGGAGCGCCCAGAGACACGGGAGTGGCCTTAGTTCGATGGCATACATCAAAACAGATATCCAAGGCCATCCCTGTGTCCATCCCCATGTCTGTGTGCATTGCATTTCAAATGTTACTAATATCTGTATTACACTCCTAATGCATGTCGATTGTAAGGTATAATAATCAGAGAAACAGGAGTGGACAGAGAAATGGGAGTGGCCAGAGACATGGCAGCGGCCTTAGTTTGATGGCATACATTGAAACAGATATACAAGGCCATCCCCATGTCCATCCCCATGTCTGTGCACATTGCATTTCAAATGTTACTAATGTCTGTATTACACTCCTAATGCATGTCAATTGTAAGGTATAATAATCAGAGACACGGGATTGGCCAGAGACACAGGAGCGGCCTTAGTTCAATGGCATACATTGAAACAGCTATACAAGGCCGACCCCATGTCCATCCCCATGTCTGTGGCCGTTTCCATGGCCATGTCAGTGGCTGTGTCAGTGGCTGTGTCTGTATCCATGGCCATGTCTGTGCCTGTTGCATTTCAAATGTTACTAATGTCTGTATTACATTCCTAATGCATGACTATAGTTCAACGGCATACATCAAAACAGATATACAAGGCTGTCCCCATGTCCGTGGCTGCTCCTGTGCCTGTTGCCCTTCAAACATTCCTAATGCATGTCTATTGTAAGGTATAGTAATCAGTGTACAATGTAGTTGTTGGTTAATATAGTATAGTGACTTTATATAGTGAGTTCGACAGTGTCCATCAAATCCATATCATTCGATACAGTGTATGCATTCAATAGGTCATATCATTCGATGCAATGTAGCCTACCTATGTGGACAGGAGAGCAAGACAGCCAGGGGATGACCTGGGGAGAGATGAACGCTGCCACAAGCAACTGCTCATGGTGGGTGTTTTAATTTATTTTTATAATTGATAGTTATGGCCCCCTCCCCTCAAGCTTGTGAGGGGAGGGCTTAGTATTATACATATTAATTACCCCTTGCACAGATGCAAGGGGGTCAATTTAATAATCTATTCATGATATATAAAAAATTAGATTTCAGTAATAAATAGATATAATGTATGTAACTTTGAATGACTACTTGGCTTAAGTGGTAGAGTGTGCATGTTTCATTGTCATGTGATTGCTAGTCCAGAAGGCTGTTGGTTCAATTCCTGCTGTGCACACATCATTTTGTGAGACTTATAAGACTTTCTCTAAGACTGGAACTTGGACAGTACTTTAAAGGTGTAAATAAATGCACCATTGATGTTGTCTGAGCAAAGTCTGAGTGCAGTCCTTGGACTTTACTCAGACAGCTTGGACAGTCCTAGGACAGTCCAAGTGTCCAAGCAGAGTCCGAGCAGAGTCTGAGTGAAGTCTGAGGACAGTCCAAGTGTCCATGTGTGTCCGAGCAGAGTCTGCTCGGGAGTGTAAAGTACTGCCTCCTCCTCTCCACTCTACCACCACCACTGCATGCACACTTGCCACCAGCACTCCCACACCCACTCCCACCATCACCACCACCTTCAAACGAGCTGACTGGATGGAACATGGGCCCAAATGATGGCCCAAATGACAGCAACTGTCATTTGGGCTATAGATAAGCTTTTATTTTTTTTTATTTTTTATTTTTGTTTTATCAATGAACTAATTGTATTTTATTGCTTTTTAGGCTGTATACTACTGGGGATGACCTGCCACAATAAAAAATGTGCAACCCATGCCCATGCCCACCCGATCCCCTCCTCCCCATTTGAATGGGATGTTAGGCTGTCGACATGGGCTAGGAGGGTGCCAAGGGATGCCATGAGACCCCAGAAGGGGGATACCTGCCTAGTAAGCACCCACAAACCCCTGTACACATGCCATGTTGCACTGATGCACCCAAACCCCTCCCCCCCCCAAAAACAAAAATAAAAAAGACAGAAATCCACATGGGGGACAACAGCAACAAATGACAACAAGTCACCCACCCCCAGCCTCATGAGCAACTGCTCATGGGGTGGATCGTGGGTGGAATGACACCCAGGTGCAGGGACAGGAGACCACAACAAGCCACCCACCCCCAGCCTCACAAGCAACTGCTCGTGGGGTGGATTGCAGGTGGAACAATGCCCAGGTGCAGGGACAGGAGACGACAACAACACACCACCCACCCCCAGCCTCACAAGCAACTGCTCATGGGGTGGATCGTGGGTGGAGTGACAACAATGACAAGCCACCCCCCCCAGCCTCACAAGCAACTGCTCATGGGGTGGATCATGGGTGGAGTGACAACAATGACAAGCCACCCCCCCCAGCCTCACAAGCAACTGCTCATGGGGTGGAACATGGGTGGAACAATGCACAGGCACAGGGACAGGAGACGACAACAACACACACACACCCCAGCCTCATGAGCAACTGCTCGTGGGGTGGATCATGGGTGGAATGACAATGACAAGTAAGCAGTGGGGAAGAACAACATGCACAATGCGACACCCCATGGTGGGGCCATGTCCCCTCCCCCTCCCCCACATTTCACATGGGGAGGGTTTTTTTGTAGTTTTAATTATTTAATATTATTACACCTCCCCCTCCCCCATTTTGTCTGTGGGGGAGGGTTTTTTTTCTTGATGTTTTTACCTCCCCCCTTATGCTGAATGCAAGGGGTTAGTTTTATGTATATATATAATCAAATTTAAAAAAATTTCATCTTAATTATCTACTTCAAAAAAATGAAGTTATGAGTTTGAGTGTCAGAAATCAACTTTATAATAGCTAGCTAATAATTCTCCTGGGGCTCAACTGGTTAAGCACAGTGTTTGGTTTGTCACATGATGACTTTATTATGAGGCCTTGAGTTCAATCCTTGCTCTGCACAAATTAATTTTGTAGGCAACTGAGGAACTTCAGGACTCACAGTTTGACTTGACTTGACTTTCCACTGTTGTATACTGTAAGTTAATTATACATACATAACTTGGAGTCTAGAATAGCTGGAATCTGGTCAGAATAATTGGACTCCAGTGGAATCCAGTCAGAATAACTGGATTCCAGAGAGTCCAATCGGAATAGGTGGGGGAGTGTAAATTACAGTAAAACCTGCAGGAATGGTGCCAACAACTGTACTGCTATCTTGTCCCTTCCATCTCATCCTCGGCACCCCAAATGCGGGAGGATGGTGCAAACAGTGCAAGGGCATACCCCATCATTTGGCAGGTCAAAGTAGGAACATCATAATGCTGTACAAGGTGTCTTTGTACATCTCTTAATTGTATCCTGGTGTTCCTATGCTAATACCCAAGGCACCAGACTACTTCCTGCCATTGTTCTGGCCTTGCCAGATGGCCATGGTCACTCCCAGGCTGCCCTTGCTAGCGATGCATTGAAAGAAATTTTAATGCATGGAGCACCCATCCTTGGTACGCTTCATATCACTAACTTGTCATTCACAACTGATGCATCTTTGCAGGTTTCAACACTGGGTGCTCAAAAATGTCCAAGACCTGTGACTGGATGGCCAGGTTCCCTGATAGCACTAAGCTGGTGCACATGAACCTCCCCAGGACCCACAATACTGCCACTTGTGCATGCCAACCTAGATATCTTGATGTGTAGCAATCTTTGATGTCTTTTAACATAACATATAGGGAACTACTCGGCTGCTACTCAGGCCTCGTTGGTGCACTACACTGTACCATAAGTGATGGCATCACACACCCTTTATGTGTATCTGATGATTATCCATAGTATCCCTGATTCTGATTTCTTCCGCTGCCAGGAAAAATCCATCTTCCAGCGCCTGAATGATGGAGTTTGCATCTTTGATCTCCGCATTGCATACAACCCTGGTAATGACACCATCGGCTTCCACCACTGTAAGTGCCCCTGCCCAGATCTCCACACTATGACAATCAATAGCTGATGTCATGTACAGCCACTGTGATGTTGGCACCACACACCAATGTCGAGGATGTGTTCTTTGGTTTCCACAACTGGCTGGACAACCACCCCACCAAGGCCATGCTCATCTCCATCAACTTTGAAGGCGGAACAGGCACACTGAATGATGTGCAACTCCAGACCCACCTGCACGATATCTGAGAATCAGAGAGCAAGCACTGGGTCTGCATGCAGATATGTGTCACTGTGCGTATGCAGTGCAGCAGCTGCCCATGTCTTTGTAAGTCATTCAACCTCAAGTTTCTTTACAATGATGCTAATACCAAATTGGTGCCAGCCATGTGCAACTCTTAATTGTTACCAGTACCCAAGAAGCTGACATAGAGAGCACAAATAATAGGGATTTGGTCATGTCATCCCCAATGACCCTGTGGTGACCTGAGGTGGAAAAGTTCACTGCCTTTCCCATGCCCATCTTTGTTACTTGGAGATAACCTTGAAAATCTCCAACACATTCCATAATGTATTCAGTCCCCCCTTGAGCCATATGATCAATGCAGCCAAGGCTTACAGCATGACCATCATATACATGACTCCATATATCTTTGCCTTGCACCTGTTTCCCAGCCTCTGAAGAATATGACATCCATTTCTTAGATTATTGACTGTTGACATTTATGTATGTGACCAAAATAGTAATTTTGCTTGTTGAAGGTATCAACCTCACTGGTAATAGATCCTCATCCACAATGCCCCATTGTCCATGATGCGGCAAGAAGTTTCACAACAATATGTGTATTCAAGCTCACCTGAATAGCCAAAGTGTCTTCATGTCACACTCATTTTGAGGAGCTAGTTGACATTTCACAGGTCCTTCAACTTGGACACAACTTTTCTGAACCACCGTCTCATGCCTGCAAGCCAATGGCTGAGGGAGAGGTTGACAATGCTTTGGCAAGCGAGAGTTCAGCTGGATACAGGGATACAGGGAATGATCCTATGGATGTCAATGAACCAACTTATCACAATCCTTTCTTTGTAGACCAGCATCCTTCAGCCTCTCAAATCTATGGAAAAGGGTGCTCATTTATGGATACCTTTGATATGGATGAGTATGCAGACAAATGAGCAGAGCAATCATATTACCCATTTGCTTTGAAGGATGAATGGGAACTTGCTTCATTTCTTTTGCAGTCTAACCTTAGTATCACAGCCATTAACAATTTCTTGAAGCTTCAACTTGTAAATCTCATTTTTTGTTCTTAAATCAACCATTCTGAATTCAGCCAATCACAGATTGAAAGGCTAGGCCTCTTGTTCTGCACAGCAAAGGATCTGCACAGCTGTGCTGAAATATTACTGGCAGGTCCTCAGTGGAAATGCAGGCCATGTCTGACAGTGTATCCAACAAAGAACAAGCTCAACCTGTTCTACCGATGATGATGCTCAACCCAGAAACCCAAACAAAACCCACAAAATGGCTTCGGATGGTATAACACAAGTCAGAGGAAGGATGCGAGGCCCTCTAGATGTCACCTGTCAGACTGACCATCAAATAGTCATAAAACAACTAACTGCTTGTCAAAGCAGTTTGAGGCTAAAAGAATGTGTTTCAAGGACTTGTGATGATTTTCGAGGTGTTGCAATGATTTTCAAGATGTCGCAATATTTTTCAAAGAAGTTTTGAGGAATTTCAAGTGTGCAGATATGTTCGGACGCAAGATCAGGGGACTAGATGAGTAGTAGAAGTCAAGAAAAGGCTAATCAAGGGAAGCAAGAGTGAAAATAGCATAATGCAAGGAATTTCAAGGAATTTCAAGGAAGTTTAGCATAAAACACCAAACTTCAGACTGAATAAGACTAAACTGTACTCTCAAATCACTGTGATCTGGGAGGAAAATGACGACTTTCTTGTTTTTCTTTGTATCTAGTACATCTTTTTATATAAAATAAAGAAAGTACCTAAAAAGGCTAGAGAACATGAGGCAAACATGTGGAAAACTCAAGGCCAAAGACAATATAAGTATATCAGAACAATGAAGCGAGCCTAGAAGGGTGAATATAACACATGATAAAGAAATAATAAGAAAGAATAGCTAAAACCATACTGTCCTTGTTATAAATTGAATAAAAGATTGGAAACTACTTTGAGCGGATTGTATGCGTGCACATCCAGTCGAAATGTGTTTGATATACTCAAGATAGTGTCCCATGTGTCCAGTATGTGTCTGAAGATCATTCGAATAGGAAATACTATGTCTGACAATGTTTTTTGAGGTTCAATGTTTTTTGAAGATTTTCAAAGATTCTTTGGACTTCGTTTGTGGCCTGATATTGGTGCGATATTGTTCGACATTGGTATGGGATATGTCTGGCATGTGTGCGATGATTATTCGGATAGTGATATAGTGTCCAATGTCAATTTGCGATGTTCAATGATTTTTGAAGTTGGTTGAGGAAATATCGGACTTGTTCGAAGGCCGATATCGCTGCGATATTGCTCGATACTGGTTTGGAGCTCATTGATGATGTTCCAGGTGTATGTCCTGAGCTGTCCAAAGGTCGGGGAAATTGTATTATGGTGGCCAAAGGCATATGAAGAATTTTGAGGTGTCACAAAGAGTTTCGAAGTGTTGCGAAGAATTTCGAAGCGTTCTCGTGACTTTGTAGAGCTTCGGAGGGGTTTGTAGAGCTTCGACAATCGTAGATGTGTTTTCTGAGCTTGAACGACAAGGTGGACCTATCACCAGGATCTGCTAGAGTGCATCCAGTCTTTTATGCACAGTCCTCTTGTGAAGGACTTCATAAGCTTTGAACCATTGTGCGTATTTAGGATGGCAGCAAAATTGATGTGTGTATATACAGAGTGGTTGATGGGTGATACAGCTTGGTTTATGCAGGTGTGCATATGTTTTGGTGGGAGA
Source organism: Tricholoma matsutake (assembly GCA_026075535.2). NCBI lineage: Eukaryota > Fungi > Basidiomycota > Agaricomycetes > Agaricales > Tricholomataceae > Tricholoma > Tricholoma matsutake. The sequence continues at coordinate 529,485 of AP026544.2, forward strand.
CTACAGTACTTATGGAACATAGACTCAGTTACCATTTGGTGCAACACTCCTTGGAACCATTCTATCATCAGACAAGACCAACATCTCTGCTATGACAGGGAATTGTGTTGCCCACCCATTACCAATCAGTCTTGCAAACATTGCGCTGGATTTTTGAATGAAGTCGTTTAACCATATTTTTCTATTGCTTGCTCTTCTTCCCATCCCCTGATTCACTCACCCAAACAAATCTATGCATGGAACACTGGAAAATCAGCTAATTCATGAATGCCTCAACATTGTGTTGGAGCCTCTCAAAATTGCTGCAAAAATCAGAATTATGATGTCAGACCCTCTCAGTAATTCTCGACATTACTTCACACCACTCACCACATACATTGTGGATATGCCAGAATCTGCACTTTTGGGAGGCGTAGCAAGTAAAACTTCATCTGTAATGGTGGTGTACAAACACTTTGGTGACAACTTTCAACATGAACCTCGCACAGCCTCAAGAACTCTGGCGAAACTTCAAGCAATTGAAGCCAAGGTTGAGCCCTGGAACCTGGAATCATATGTCAGAGAAGCAAAGTCACAGTGGCTCTGCAGAGCTCATTGGCCATTTTGGGTGGATTGGTCAATGTCTGATCTCTCCATCTTTCTGATGCCTGAACCTCTGCATCATTGGCATAAGGCATTCTGGGACCATGATGCCAAGTGGTGCATTAATGCTGTAGGGAGCAGAGAGATTGATTTTTGTTTCTCAGTTTTGCAATCCCATACTGGCTTTCAGCACTTCAATGAAGGCATTTCAAAGCTGAAACAGGTGACTGGGTGAGAACACAGAGATATTCAGCGCTACATAGTTCCTGTCATTGCAGGAGCTGTTTCGAAGTGTTTCCTCATAGCAATCTGGGTGCTCATGGATGTCGGCTATCTCGCGCAAGCCCCAGAAATCAATGATGACATTTGCAGGAATATTACTGAGGCTCTGAAGGAATTTCACTCATATAAATCTGCAATTTTAGAAGATCATGCACATTGTGGGAAAGGGAGAAAGGTAATTAACAACGCATATCCCAAAGCTAGAATTTCTTCAGAGCATTGTGCCAAGTATCCAGGCAAATGGTGTGGCCATTCAATGGTCTGCTGATATCACCGAACATGCAAACATCACTGAAATCAAAGACCCAGCCCATGCAACAAATAACCAGAACTATGATTCCCAGATATGCCATAACCTTGACCGTGCAGACAAGTGCCAACATTTTGATCTTGCAACTCTCATTCATGATGCTGGGGTGGACTTCTGAGTCAATGACAACACTGCAGGTATTGTGGATGGCAAGGATGAATTTGAAGATGCTGAAGCTCTGACCACCACATCCTCTCTCTTGGCACAGATTGACCCTGTATCACCACTTACAGGCTCGACTTGTACAAAGGTGGATTACTTTGGACTTGCTTGAGAGCTTGAACAAGGAGTGATTGCCAATGCACCTTTGGTTGCTAGCACTGCAAATGTTGCTTTTCACCTGACATGCAATCCAAGCTTTGCACGGATGGGAATTGATGACATTGTGAAAAGTTTCAGCTTCCCGATCTGTGTGCAGTGCTTTGTTGGGATAGGCAATCCAAGTCCATGATCTGAGGACAGATGCTGGATATTATTAATAGAGCAGCTGTTTTGGAGCATGTTCTATTTATAGCACAGTTACATACAGCCATAGTATAGAAGAAATAATAATAAGTTCCTTGTCTCATTTCCCCCACTTGTCTCTAAGAGAATTATCTCTTCTCTGTTCGTTTCCCAGCCTGATTTCCAAAAGGTTAGCAACAATTACTACTATGACAAATACTCCTGATGTTGAGGAGCAAGGGGAACAACAACGAGAGGAAGAATATTATATGCCTCCTAAACGTGCAAAGAGGGTCTATCACAGCAATGCCAATGTGCCCACAGAGAACCTTTTGAAGATAACAATTTACCATCTATCAAACTAATTTGTACCAAAGAATATTCCAACATAAACAGAATCACGGACTGCGATCACTGGACAGACAAGAACTGGCATGAATGGAAAGAGAGAATAAAGAGGGTATTTTTCAATTGCAATATTCCTGGATATGTTAGAGGAGATGTCAAACGTCCCAATGAGAGTATCGACCCCAAAGGTGCATGCAACTGGGACAAAAACAACTCATAGGTGCAGCAAATTATTATTCATAAAATCACCTCCTCGCAAATCAACCATGTCGGGTCCAAAACCTCTGCAAAAGAAGGGTGCAGAACAAGTGAGTGTGGCAGAGGAATATATTACATTCCAAGCAAACAAAGAGCAGTACAACTTTGATACCTTTGATGCTTGTAATGCTGATGCAAATGATGAGCAATTGATCTATTATGATTGGTTAGCTGACACGGCAACAACATCCCATGTTATGCATCAAAGAGAAGCATTCACCAATTACACACCTATGGGAAATATTTCCGTAACAGGTGTAGGCAGTAAATAAGCATTAATTTCAGGCCACAGAACTGTTGAATTAAAATCAACATGCAATGGCACTGATTATATTCTCTGTTTAGAAAATGTTCTTCATGTGCCTGGAACACAAAGGAATTTAATTTTGTTGGGGCGATGGGATGCAGCTGGTGGATGCTACAATGGCAGGAATGGAGTAATCACACTCATCACAAAAGATGGAATGCTGGTAGCGCAAGGAACAAAAATATGCAAACATCTATATCGCATGAAGATGGTTATTAGACCTCCCACACAATGCAATATAATCCAACCTCATCAAACATTCATCAGAAATACTATGCTGCCTACATGGGAAACATGGCATTGATGCTTTGGACATGTTGGATATACTGGGCTTCAAAAATTATTTGATGGAAAAATGGTTGACAGATTGATTGTGGACGAAGATTCCCCTAAGCCTGATTGCATTGTGTGCACAGAGGCAAAGCAACATGTCAAACCGTTCCCAAAATCATCAATCAGAAATACCAAACCCAGTGAATTAACCCATATTGACTTATGGGGAAAGTATGCGATCCAATCGATCAATGGCAATCAATACTACTTGTTATTTGTGGACGATGCCAAGAGATTTGCAACCGTTGAATGCATCAAGCAGAAATCTGATGCAACACAAGCTGTAATAAATTATTTGGCACATTTGAAGACTCAAGGGAGGAATCCAAAGGGTATTCAAATTGACAATGGGAAAGAATTTGTAAATGAGAAGTTGAGGGGTTGGTGCAAGGAACATGGTATGGAAATTTGTTACACTGCACCGTATTCACCTTCACAGAATAGTATTGCCAAATGGATGAACTGTACACTGGTTGAATTCTCTCGAGCAATGATAATCGCCAATGACCTTCCTGAATCTCTCTGGGAATATGTGGTCCTGCACGCTGCTTATCTCCATAATCGATCATTCACCAAATATTTGCTGAGATCTACACCATATGAAGGCTGGTATAATAAAAGACCAAATGTCTCTCATTTACATGAAGTTGGTGCACCTGTATGGATTTTATTACAGGGACAAAAAGTAGATTGAAAAATGCAGGCAAAATCCAAACGGCGCATTTATGTCAATTTTGAAGATGGCGCTGGGGCCATAAAATATTACAATGCTGAAATGCACAACGTCCTCACCTCAAGAAATTTCAAGCAGATGACACTTCCAAAATCGACTCCAATCCCCAAAAACATCGACATCACACCCAATAGTCAGCATGAGGGGGAGTCTGTAGGGGATGTGCTGCCTATGGGTGTAACAGGCTCAGATGATATAACTCCGACTCTTGAACCTGGCAGCAGAAAGCGTAAAAGAAATTTATTGGAGGGTGATATAGACATTAATGCTCCATGGAAGACTCGTGGAATTCATATCAATTATAAAAACCTTCACAATCCTTATCCAGAAGGAGAAAATGAAGACAACTTTCTTACAATGGAAGAAGTTTATGCAATAACTGCTGGAGACAAGATGGCAAGCCTCAAGGATGCCAAGAATTCCCCCAATTGGCCAGAATGGGAAATTGCCATACAAGCCAAACTCAACTTACTAAAAGAGAAGGGGACTTTGGAATTTGTTGAAAAACCACCTGATGCAATTCCAATTGCTAATAAATGGGTATTCATCAAGAAGCGTGACAAGCAAGGAAAAGTAATCAGGTACAGAGCAAGACTTGTGGCCAAAGGATGCACACAACATCCAGGGTACAATTATATGGAAACATTTTCACCTGTAGTCAGAATGGACACTTTGCATGCAATTCTGGCTTTAGTACCGATGCAAAACCTTAAATTGCAACAAATGGAACCTGAAGGATGTGAAGATGGAATGGGCCAAGTTTGTAAGCTGGTCAAGCCATTATATGGATTAAAACAAGCTGGATGCAAATGGAACAATGAACTTGATGGGAAACTCAAGAATCATGAATATCAACACTTAACATCGGATCCATGTGCATATATTCAATGAGACAATGGTGATTTTGGTATTCTAGCCATCTGGGTTGACGACTCACTTCTATTCATATCATCAGATCAAATGATGGATCACATGAATAATGCGCTAAGCTCAGAATGGGAAATTACCAATCTAGGGGAACCACACAAGATTGTTGGCATTGAAGTAACGCATACCAACAATTCAATTTCCATTTCTCAACAAAAGTATATTGAGAATCTTCTTCACAAAGAAGAGATGCTGGATGCGAACCCTGTTGCCATGCCTATGGACCCAAATATTTAATTTGCACCAAATCTGGATAACAATGAATTAAACCATAGCAATTCATATGCTAGATTGCTGGGGTGTTTACAATTCATCTCAAATTCCACAAGACCGGATATCAGCTTAGCAGTCAACAAACTAGCCCTTACACTGCTAACCCAGGTCTTCAACACCATGGTGCAATAAAGCAGATACTCAGGTACCTAGCAGGTACAAAAACTCTGGGGATAACTTATAGAAAAACCCCCAATGAAACTAATACTAATAACCTCTTCCATGGTTATGCTGATGCCACTTTCGCAAATGCCAACGACCATAAATCTACTACTGGCTATGTCTTCCTAGGATCAGGAGGAGCGATCACATGGAAATCAAAGAATCAAACCATGATCGCACTTTCCTCAATGGAAGCAGAATATGTAGCTCTCTCAGAGGCTGGACATGAAGCAACATGGCTCAGAAATTTGTACAGTGAACTCGGATTTCCTCAAAATTATCCAACTATTATTAAAGATGACAATGATAGTTCTGTCATATTAACCCACAACCCGCAATTCCATCAGCAATCAAAACACATTGCCTTATGTCATCATTGGGTCTGAGATCTTGTAAATACTCGATATTCAAAACTGTCATGAGCTGGAACAAACAGCAGATGCATTAACAAAGGCACTACTGAGGCCCAAATTTATGCAACATAGGGTGGAGATGGGAATACAGTTGATCAAGTAACTCAGTAGCTTTCCTCACATGTGAGTTGGTTTTTACCCACAGGGTTTCCATCACACAGAGGTTTTAATGCTGGACAACAATCCAGTTAACCATTCCTGATAACTCAAACCATGCTTGGCTTGAAGGGGAGTGTTGGGATAGGCAATCCAAGCCCATGGTCTGAGGCCAGATGCTGGATATTATTAATAGAGCAGCTGTTTTGGAGCATGTTTTATTTATAGCACAGCTACATACAGCCATAGTATAGGAGAAATAATAATAAGTTCCTTGTCTCATTTCCCCCACTTGTCTCTAAGAGAATTATTTCTTCTCTGTTTGTTTCCCAGCCTGATTTCCAAAATGCTTTTTGACTACATTGGTCATATAGGAGGCTCTGAAGGATTTGTCTTGCTCATAGGTGGTTGCTGTGTAGTGTGAGATGAATGTGAACTTCCCTTTGAGCAGCTTGAAATCTGGTTGAGGGTACGACTACAGGGAAAGTCTTATTACTATCCGCATGACATTCTTCCACCCCAGACAGTCAATGTGTTACCTCCAGTGAACACATTATCTCATGGGTGCAGTGATGCTGTACTTGTAAATCTTGACCCCACAGCAAACTGGCCCCATAGCAGCTTGCATGGTATGTCCAGCTTCACATATACTCAATACCTTGGCAGCTTATCATCTTGTTTTATTAGGGCATGTTGTTGTACAGCTTCGTCTCATTATGCACATTGTTCCTACAAATCCCCATCATTTTGAACTTGCTGATTGCTTCCTCTGCTATGTCCAGCACTTCAACATTGTCTCTCAAGGAAATGGCAGAACATCTATCTCAGCTTCAGGTAAAGGCCCATACCCAGACCCTGCATTGGGAATGTACATTCTTAAACAGGCAAGGCACATACTTGTGTGATTTGGTGCATACTTGGGACAAATCACACATTACTTGGAGACATCATACCTTTAAGCCAAGTCAGGTCACTGGTTGAGCTTACACCACAATTTGGAGAACAAGCAGACCAGCATTTGACAAACATGAATGCCTTTGCCTACTTAGTGAATTCTTCCTAGATAAATTTTTCACCAAGGAGACCTTTTATGCATTGACACTTGACAGAAAGTATAGTACTGAGTAGTACATCTTGTGGTTGTGGCTCGAACTTGTTAACTATGTATGCAATAACGTTGGGATTGCGTGTTTGAATAATTCATGAAGTATTATAAAATAGATCTACATTCAAACTCTAGGAAGTAGCATACCAGTGGTATGGGGTGCTATTGAGCTGTCTGCTATCACTACCAAGCTCTAGTGAATTCTATGTACCATAGCATCTTTACTATGGGTGCTACTAGAAACTATGATGTTGGTCTGGTTGCTATAGGTTACTGTGGGAAAAATCAGAGTTTGCTGATGTAATCTATGAGAGTTTGGTAGGTCTTTCTGAGACAAGTGATGTCTATCTTGAGATCTCTCTGATAGTCATTCTAGTCTCTCATTGCTCACATGGAATCTTAGAGGACATGCAAAATATGCCATAAACATGCAGACAAGCAGTAGCTACAGTACAGCTGCACAACTTTAAGAATCAACTTGGTTTCATGAGAACAGGTTAAGTTAATCATCTGATAAGAGAATGATGTCCTCAGAGCTGGCACAGGAGGAGAGGCTGGGGCATGATTTCTGCTTCTGTGACATGAGTACCCATGAAATCTCAAAAATGTCATTCCAACGATCTTCCTTGAATGCCTTGACAGTGGCAATGTACTGTGTGGCATGATTGTCCCTTCTTTGCTTGAACTTTCCACAGCCACTGGGAATTTTGACAAGCTCCACTCTATCACTATAATTGTCTGCTGAGAAATGACCAGCTGGGGTGTGGTCCTGTTTAAGCAAGCTGGTATAACACAACAATGCATGCCCCACCTAGAAAGATGTTAGTTGGTGATCAGGTCTAGAACATGCTCCACTCACAGCCTGCATTAAAAGAATCAGGGCACCAATCAGCTTCTCATCACCAGGATGATCAGTTGCTCGGTGTGCAAGATGTGCATTGGTGAACATAGCAAGGATGAGTTCATTTTGGAGGAAACCCTGCAATGAGTGTGTTATTGTGAAATCTATTGTGAAATCTGTGATGTACCTTTTTCTTTTGGCCATCATTCCATTGGTTCCAATGAAAGGCAGCTGTCTTCAAGCCACTTTTGAGGGTAACCTCACTCAGGGAGGTTGCAACATAGTTGGGATAGCTTTGGATGTATCAAAAATGTCTTCATAGTCCTTGAGTAGCTGCTTCACAGTTTTGAGAGCTATACTTGCAAATGTACTGCACCAACTTGTCAGGTGATACCCAACCTCAAAAAGTGTGGTTAGTAATCAGGATCATGTCAGGAGATATGTGGAAGTGGACACACCAAGCTGAACCAGACATTGTCCTTGGTGACTACATGCTTTCCTTCCCCATATACCTCATCCACAAGGTCCTGCACTTGTTTCACAGACAAAGTCTCCCAGGGGTTGAGGGCACCTGCCTTCTCACAAGCGTGAGGGATGATGATGCTGGTGAAAGTGTCTGCAATTTCATGGATGGGGAGGTGCTTGAGTTGCCATTTTTTGTTGCCTCCATGCACTTCTTTCTGTGTCATTGGCTGAGTGGGAAATTGATGATTATTTTCAATCTTGATCATAGTCTAAACCAACAGTGAGTGCATGTTAGTTGAATGGATGAAGATAACACTCAGCATTAAATGTTCATTTCATAACCAGCAATGGAGCAGCAATGATTGCCTTATGTTCCACATTGTCAGTCTCATGATCCCTGACTATACCACCATATCTTACCATGGAATCATCATCAGGCTCTGATGCTGCTGCCATTGGGGTACTTGCTAATGATGAGGCATGTGATGGCTTCTGTCTGGATGTTTTCTTCCAGCTGGGAAGAAGGCTGGAGGAATGAGCCTCTAAGCCCTTTGGCTTCTTGTTGGTTTGTTGTACAGCTTGCTCAAACCTTCAGAAGAATGAGTCAGTCATGATGAAAGTATTGCTGCACAGGATATGTACTTCTCCACAGACACCTTATGCTTGTTGATGTTAGAAGTTCCTGAAGCAGGTTCAGTGCACCTCAAGACGATGATGTCAGCATGCCCAGGTTTTCCTTCTTCTGGACCGTGACAACTAATTGCTTTTCTTTGTTGATATCTAGTTCATCCTCATCCTCATCCTCACATTCAGGTCCAGGTTCCCCCATCCTGTAGTCTGAGTCATCTCCAGATTGATCAATTGCCACTATCATCATGATAAGATCAGTTCAAATGGTTCAACTTGGACATCTGCTTGCTTACTGTCTGACAGATAACCAATTTCTTTCTCAGCTGATGTTGGCACCTCTTTCCTTGTACCACGAGGAGATTCAGCACCTTGCATTTCTTTGCTGTTCTTCTCGTTCAAGATGGTGTTCAACTTTTGACTTGGACCATGACCTGCATGATTGGGAACTAATGCAAATTCGACTTCTCATGCCCAGCCTGACTACAGCATCAGAGACTTGGACATTCTTACCTTCATTCATAACCTTGTCATTCCCAGAGCCTGCTCCTTCTGCCCCCTGCCCTAGAGCAAAGTGAGTATACATGGACTCAGAAGGAATTTAGTTGCATTCACTTGCCTTCCTTAGGTGCTGGAGCTCTGCTGGTTTGAGGCATCTGTGTTACTTCTTTTGCATGGCACTGCTTAGGATCAGTGACAATTTTCAACTTGGGTTTGGCTGCACACTCAACTTCCTGAGAAATGTCTTCATGATGTAAGGCATCCTCAATCACAGCTACATTTTTGAAGCCTTGCTAAAGCTTCTCCTCCTGGACCTGTTTTTCTCTGCCTCTTCTTGTCATATTGATTCCATTTCTGCATGTAAGTGACAAGGTTTGGGAATATAGTAAGCACCAGGGTGCTGGTTGTTGAGAATCACACCATGATCATGCAACTGACACATTTGATGTGTGTTCTATTCTTGGCATATCCCTTTGATGCACAAGACAAACATGGTATGTGATTGGCTGAGATCAGCTTCTGTGATGTGTGTGCTATTATTGGCACTTCCCTTTGATGCATTCACACAAATGCATCAAAGATACCTTTTCTCTTGTCTCCCCCTTTATTAGACTGAACATATATATATACAGGTAGATAGATACATGAGCATCTCAGTCACTTATACAAGGACTGAGGTGAGTGTTGTCTACATGCTATTCATAGAATGATACTTACTGTACCTTAGTTTATCCTTGTATATTCTAGGATTGATTTTCTACACTGGTCCTTATTTTTTGAGCACGTTGCAATGGGAGTAAAGTTGAGTGCAAGTTTTGTGGGCATTGTAATGGTTGTTGGATGAAGGAACAATTCAATTTTCTTACACCAAATGAAAAATTTTCAAGGGGTTGGTGATGTCATCAAGCATGAAAACCTTTGGGTCATGAGGCCAATCATGCAATATTTGACCATGTTTGTCAAATTAGGCCAGTCAACTCAGTCTGCCTTCTGCAGCTGTGCTTCAGATTTGTGACAATCCAGTTGCATTTTGTGCTTATCATGCCTCAGAGCTTTGCTGCCCATAACATTCCCTGTCTGATGGCTAGATGCCCAAAATTCTTCACCAATCAGGGAGGGCTTTGTAATCATCTGTGAGCTCATTGCCATCTTCCACACTTTAGGCAGCAACAATGGAACCTTGTGAATGGCCTTAATGGGCCTTCCCACAGAGAGAATGACAAAGATGATATTTTCCCACTCTCACTGTCTGGAACTCCAGTTTGGGAGAATGAGGCACCCACACTAAAAATTGGTGGAAATTTATCCTTTCATCAATGGTTCATATTTTCTCTGATGTGAATGCTATAACATCTAATCTTGCAGTACAATTTGATACAGGTCAGCCATATAATCTAGAGGGCAATTATCTACCAGATGGATCACCCCCTCTGTCATGGGACCATTTGCTGCCCAATGACTGGTTGCCATATGCTGATTGGAGCTCCTTCGAGCTTGCAGATCTTCTCTATCAGCATGACCAGATGCCAGGATCATGTTTTGCCAACTTGATGCAAATTTGGGCTGCATCACTTCCACCCAATCATGATCCACCATTTGCTAACAAGGCTGATCTGTACAATACTGTCAACAACACTGCTGTTGGTGACATTCCATGGGAGTCATTCACTATCTCGTATACCAGTGAGATGGGAGAAGGAGAAGTAGCACTGTGGAAATTAGCAATGTATGACATATGGTATCAGGATCCTCATGCCATCCTCAAAAGCCAGCTGGCCAATCCTGACTTCACCAATGAGATGGACATGGCACCCAACGTAGTAGTGAAATGGATGCTTCTTGATCTTGTACCACCACCACCTTGACACTTCCCACAGTCCATAGACTGTGAAAGACGAGAAGGAGGTCAAACAAGTACATAGAATAGTGTGGAAACCACTACCCCTAACAGCACTGAGCTCTACCCTACCATGTCTCAACCCTCTCACCCAGCAATGAGACTGAGAAGCTCACCAACAGCAAACAAAAAAAGCATGAAAGAATTTGAGAATGCTGAAGGCATAGCCATGGATGTACAATCTATGGAACAGATGATTACATTCCTACAAGGGAAGGAGTACCTGGTGCCAGCTAAGTCAATCGACTTACAGATCTTAGCTCATGAACTTTTGCAATTCAGACACATAGCCATGGGCAAAGTTCCGAGGGTTGTAACAGATGGAATTAGAGCAGTAGCATTCCTCATGACTGATGCAAATGCACAACAGATGGCTAATAATATCTCAGAAATGGTCAAGCAACAACTCCAGGAGCAGATGGAAGTGTTCAACTCAAATGTGGAGACAATGAGAGATGCGGTTGAGCAAGTAATGAACGCAGCACAGAACATAGTGGACAAAATGGATGAGCTCAAAGATGGAATGCATGAGACAGCTGAACACCTCACAGAATCCACACAAAAACTCAAACAAGCAACACAAGAACTAGCAGAAAAAACATCAGAGAACTACACTGCTGCACAAGTTCCACCTCTGCCACTGGTGAACCCAACAACATATGCTACAGCAGCCCAGCGACACATACCTATGGCACTGGCCACAGTTGTTACAGAAGGAGAAGCCAGTGATAAGCAAATGCTAATCCAAAGTGATCCAAATAATACTAACAACACACTTCACCAAGCATGGCAACAAGGAGCAAACTAAGTGACAACCACCAATATCAACAACCAACAAGTGCAACAATTCATGGATGAATGGCAGGAGGTAAGGTGAAGAAGAGGATACCAAAGGCCACCCTCAGGAGCACAAGGCAGGAGAGGACCGCCAAACTACAGAGGTAATGAAAGACTGACTGACAACAGCTGGCCTACACGACCAGCACAATCAACACTAGAAGAATTCATGAGGCCCATACAATCATGCAACACCCAGAGGCAACACCAACAAGCACAACCAAATGTCCCATGGGGTGACTGTAACATGAATGAACAAAGTCCAGGCCCAGACCCAGGAAGAGAATGCAAACACACCCCACTATCCTATGTTGGATAATCAAGAACATACCAAACAGTGGCCGATACAAATATATCAGCAAAATATGAATAAATCACTAATCAGCCAGAGTGATCTCCTAGCAAGCTTAAGATGAGATGACTATGACCTCTGCCTAATACAAGAACCCTACATAGACTTCCGAGGTAAAACACAAGCTAACAGAAATTGGGTTGTCATATACCCGAGTACACATCACAAACACCCCGATCATACACAGTCAGTAATCCTTGTCAATGCTAACCTTGTTTCAGATTCATAGAAACAGATACACTTTGAACACCCAGACATCATGGCACTCAAAATACAAGGAACGTTCAGTATGCTATGCATAATTAACATCTACAATAATTGTAACAACAATAGCTCACTAACCCATGTGTCTGCATACATGTGAGACTGAGAGAGACAACAGTCCATGACCACCCCATTACACACTATGTGGATGGGTGACTTCAACTGCCACCACCCACTATGGAACAAAGCCCACAATGCACATCTCTTCACAAAAGAGAACCTCAAACTCATGCAACCACTACTAAACATGCTAGGGCAACATAACATGAAAATGGCACTACCCACATATATATCAATGCTCTAATCACACAGTACAGGTAACCACACAAGAGTTGACAACATTTTCTGCATGGAAGACCTCCTGGATGCGACACCAATGATGCAGCATGCCCAGTAAAGACCGACCACTACCCAATTGTCACACAACTAGACATATATACGCCAAAGTCAGCATGGGAAGCAAGACAAAATTTTCACCTAAATGATGGGCCAGAGCTGGTAAAGACACTGAAGTCTAACCTCGCTAATCCCCTACCTGCACAGATAGAAAATATTGAGGAATTCAATGACAAACTCAAAGCCCTAAATGACGCTATACAAGATACAATTAGAAAACATGTCGAACTCACCAAGCCAAGCCCATATGTGAAATGATGGTGGACTGTCAAACTATTGGAGGAAAAGAAGAAAATGTGCCAACTCAGAGGATGTTCAAAGTACCATCGCCTCAATGAGCAACACCCAATACATGAAGAATACCAACAACAATGCAACCACTACTCAGAATTAATACACAAGACCAAAGCTGAACACTGGGCACAGTGGATAGAGGGCATAGACAAATTGAGCATATGGCAGGCAAGTAGACTAATGACATTTCCGGCAACAGATGCAGGAAGATCCAGAATTCCCACTCTACAAGTCAAGGACCCAGTAACAAAAGAAATTATCTGAGAAGCTACTAACAATGAAAGCAAGGGAAAACTCTTCTACAAATCTTTCTTCCCACCACCAAATCCAGCAACCACAACAGTTCCACAGGATTTTCAATACCCACTGCTGCAATGGACCTTTACTAATGTCACAGATGAGCAGATACATTGAGCAATCAAGAAAATGAAGCCATACCAAACCATGAGAAAGGACACAGTACCAAACTGTGTATTCATCCAGGCAAGAGAAGACCTTGTTCCACATCTAGGACCTCTCTTCTGAGCCACAAACACACTAAAATATTACCCACAGGAATGGTCTATTACAGAAATGCTCATACTAAAGAAGCCAGGAAAGCCTGACTACACATCCCCATCAGCATGGCAACCCATAGTCCTCTCAGATGGTATGGCACAACTACTGAATAGCTGTCAAGCAGAAGACATAGTCATAGTCACCGTGTGTGAACATTACAATATCCTACCAGCAAACCACTTCAGCACAAGCCCCAGACATACTATGGTAGATATTGATGGGCTAATCCACAACATGAGAAAGAGAGGTATACTGCAGGAATATACCAAATGGATGAAACAATGATTAGGAAACTGCAAAACCTTGCTTTCTTTTGATGACTATCAAACAGCATTCTTCACGGTAATAAATGGTTTGGACCAAGGTGATCCTTTTTCTGGCATATGTTACCTCTTATATAACACTGACCTATTGAAAATATCAATTCTCAGATTAGGTGAATGGGTGCTACTCTTCATTGATGATGCAGCTGTTATTGTGATTGGCAAGGACTTCCTAGAGACACATGAAAAACTAAGGGACATCATGACACGCTTGGAAGGAATCTTCACATGGGCCAAGGATCACAACTGTGAATTCAGTATTGAAAAATTCCAGCTGCTCAACATCTCAAAAAGAACAGTCCCACATGCCTTTAATCCCAGAAAACAAGTCCCTATACCTTGGTGAGCTTTATTCCTAGGTAATGTTTGAATCCCATCAAAAGATACAGCCAAATTCCTCGGGGTAATTGTTGACAAAAAATGAGCTGGAAAGGACAATGTGCAGCGGCTCTCACAAAAGGACAAGACTGGATCATACAGTTCAGCAGATTGGCCCATGCATCAAAGGGAGTAACAGTGAGGTATGTTCGACAACTCTATCTTTCCATTGCAGTACCTCGCATGCTATACACAGCTGACATCTTCTTAACACCACAGCAAAGAACAAATGCAGAACCAAAAAATGGAAAGTCAGGTCAAGTCATCATCAACAAGCTGGCAACAATTCGATGGATGCTACATTGCCCTGCACACCATGCCGCTAGACAAATCTTACACAACAAAATGGGAGGAAGGGATATCAACATCACAACATTGCTAACGATGCTGAAAACCCTATGAGCACTATTCTGCTTCACTGCCACAACTGGCCAATTCCACAGTACCTTTGGTGACATACTGAGATTGCAGGAAGAAAGGAGAAGAGGATGAGAAGGAGAATCAACCAGTCACACATATACACTACAATATTCATGGTCCAAGCACCACTTATTCCAGCACCTTGAGTGCTTTGAGGACCACTGGTCTCTCCTAGCTGATGACAAAGAACAGGAAACACAGCACAGGGAAGGATAAATGCTTGCATTTGTACATGTACCTATTTACTCTCTTACATATGGCTCACCACAATGGAGAATAAATGGGAAAAAAAAAAGTAGTGAAAGCAATGATTTTAAAACTTCATGTCAGGGAATTGGTCAGGTCATCAGGTGGTTCTCCTTACTTCATTGTAATTCCATACCCTTGTATCTACAGTGACCCATACAGGATAAAATTGCAGAAGATGAGAGGAATCATGGTGCTACCTTTTGCCCCATGATTTTGGGAAGTGACAAGACCATGGTTTCCATTGCCACTGGCCAAAATGAATATTATCCCCTGCATATGTCTAACAGGCTCATCCACAACAATGTCCATCAAGCACATCAAAACAGCATAACACTGATAGCATTCCTGGCCATCCTAAAGACTAAATATTGGAACTATTGTAATCTCATCACTTACAACATTACTTTCAGCTGATTGGGAACATCACAACTCAAACAATTTCCCATGGTTCTGACACAATCTATTCCATGGAGTTTTGCACAAGATTTTGAAGAAGTTGCAGCCAGGGCTGATTGAGCCAGAAATTATTCGATTTGCAGATGGTCACTTTCATTGTGCCATCTATGGAATTGGGCCATATATTGCAGACTACCCTGAGCAAGTCTTATGTACATGCATTGTTCAAGGACGGTGTTTGTGGTAAGTCCACCAATGATCTTTCTTGTTTACATATGAGACTAACATTGTCTTTCAGGTGCAGTGCATGGTGGGACAATCTAGATGGGGAAGGTGGGAGGCATTCACATGAGCTGACACTAGCACTATTTGATGTGTTGGACAAGAAGCGTTTATGGGACAACTATGGCATTGTTGATGATATCATGGTATACTACTTCTCCTTTCTTCTCTGTCAACTGGATATGAAATAGTTTAGTAGCCATTCACCTATAGGCTATGGGTTCCCTTGAGCAGACATACATGAACTAATAGCACCTGATATTCTTCATCAAGTAATCAAAGGGACATTCAAGGACCATCTTGTTACATGGGTCAAGGAATATATCAACCTAGTCCATGCTCTGTCAGAGGCTTCAAAAATTCTGCCAGATATTGATCGCAGGTATGTTTGTATATGCCCATCACTTTCTGTTAGTCACAATGTTGCATTTGGTATTAGGATTGCAGCAGCACCTTCATTCCCTGGTCTTCAACATTTTCCAGAAGGTCAGGGTTTCAAGCAATGGACTGGTGATGATTCAAAGGCACTCATGAAGGTCTGTAATCTCTAATGCTTAGTAACAAACTAGAATTTTGATTTGTTTGCCTAGGTATATCTTCCTGCAATTGCTGGTTATGTTCCACCACAGATGCTGTGAGCAGTGAGCAGCTTTATGGAATTCTGCTACCTCATTTGCAGATTGGTTCTTGATGATGATGATTTGGATGCAATTGACCATGCTCTTGCAAATTTTCATCAAGAGCCTACAATCTTTGAATCTAAGGGTATCCATCCTGATGGCATCTCCCTTCCACATCAACATTCCCTTGGTCACTATGGCCTCCTCATTACAGAAGTTTGGGCACCAAATGGACTTTGCTCCTCCATCACCAAATCCAAACATATCAAGGCTGTGAAGGAGCCCTGGTAGTGTTTGAATCACCATGAGGCTCTGTCATTCCATCTTCAATCACACTCATCCACTTCTGCAACTCATTCCACCACCTGATGATGATGATGATGATGGTGGTGGTGGAGAAGTCAATGCCCACAGTGTTCTGGCTGAGGTAATTGTGTGCAGAGACCTGAGTAAATGATGTCACCCAATGCCCTGAATGCCTGATGATAAACTTGTCTAGTTCCACATCTCCCCCACTTACTGCCTGCTCTTAACAATCATCTGGGCCTTCCAACTCTTCCAGAGCTTGTTTCACAATTTCCCTATGAACAAACCCACCCTGATCTTGACATTCCTCTTATTGATGTCCTCCTGATGGATTGTCCAAGCTATAGAATTTTCGCTTTGCACTACATGCTTGATGTCCCACTTCCTGGAACATTTTGTTCACCCATGGTGGTCATATCTTTTCATGGGAGAGATTATATGGGGAGAGAGAGACTGGAAGTCCTTGCAAAGGATTGGGACAAGCCTGGAGAATGTGAGTGGCCTGTGTTGTACCTGTGTTTACATTTCTTTCTGAGAACCTGGTGCAGCTCACTTCAAATTTGAATGGAACATCAAATTCCCCCCTTGGCAGACCCATGTGGCTAAACCATCATGTACTAGTGCAACCCTGGAAGCAGCAACTCTGCACAGCCACTGTGATGTAGGGAAGTGTCTTGTTATTGACGCTGTGAGATTCAATTTGCATAGTTCAAGTTCACTACCTCTTCATTGTTAATCTCAGTAGTATTCTATTACATCTGACATCATTGGAATTCATGGACTCAGTTATGTTTATCTTGAAGACCCAAAGATGAGCAAAGATCCTGAGAGACACACAGCACTGAGACAGAGATGAGAAATTTTGAGATAAAGACTTGGTGAGACCTGATTCCAAAGACAAAGCTCTCAAAGACCAGCCCCATGTTTTGCTGATGTGCTAACAGGCAACAACAAGGGATGATGGGTGGGGACAACAGGAGCAGGAACCACAACAGGGACAAACTTTTTTAGGTAACTAACTACTACTGGATGACAATGGAAGATGGCAGGGGCCAAACAAATGAACCACCATGGCACCCCCACACCACCACTGCAAGTCCTTGCAATCAGGGTGGACAACTGAGCAATGACAACATAATGATGATGGGATGATGAAGAACAACAACAACCAAGTCCTTAGTATGCAAATAACATATATTGTTTTGTATTACTCTAAATACCTCCCATGCACTGGTTTCACAACCTATACACCCTAGCACATACAAAGTTTGTAATGAACTCATGTGATCTGTCCCAGTGTTGTCATATCTTCAAGCTCAGGCATCAATTTCAACTGACAAAATCATTGTCATCAAAAGCACAAAAATCACTGAGCTCATTGTCCTCCCTATCCTCCAACTCATCCTGGAGGGCTTTCAAGCACAGCCAGGAGCCTTCTTTTCAGTAGTTTTCATTGAGCACTTTCCACAAGTTTCTAGTCTCCAGACATATCACTGGGGTTAAGGGAAGGACAACTTCTGAATCAAATTGTATAAGACTGTCTTATCTAATTAACCTATCTTGAACTCAAAAGGATGTTGTTGAATCATCTGAGAGTGAATCAGATTCGAATGGTTGAACCACCTTCAGAGTCCAGAGGCAATTCAACGATTCAAAAATCAAGTGGTGTTTGCAGTTGTTGAATCAATCGCTCACTGATCAGCCAACTTGAATCACCATTGAAGATTCACCATGTTTGACTGCTACTAATGTTTCTGATACTTATCACTTCACACATCAAGAGCAGCAAGTTTTCAGATCAACTGAATATCTTGCTGAAAACAATCATTTCGGTCACAATACTGAAATTAGTAATCTCAGAAACGTGACTGAAACTATTGTTTTCAGCAAGATTTTCAGCTTGATACTGATAGATGTGGAAAAAATTAAATAAATAAATAAAAAAGTCTTGGATACTGAATTGGGAGTGTGCATACTCACTGTCGAAGGTAGCAAGCCACTCAGGCATTAAAAGTATTGTATTCAATTTGATCCAACATTGATAACATGCCTCTAAGAGCTTTGCCCTCAATGGTAAGATATTTGATGCATGTTCAGCTCCCTATCAAAAATTTCTGTGCGCTATGCGCACTCTCATCTACACCATGTCAAGATCATTTTTATGGCTGCCTCTGTGGCCTCCTAGTTATGTATTACAATGACTTGGAAGCCTGAAGTTATATGTCAAATTCTCAAAGAATGGGCTGAGTGAGTGGTCACAAATGAAATTTCAATCAGTATTTTACAACAAACACCAAAGCCTATCTTGCATTAAACACAGGTTGGGCACTGGGACTACTGTATTAGGTGGCTGTTTCATGAACAGCAGAGGAGATAAGAATAGTGAAGATACATCAATTTTTAGGAGCATAGTTTTTGGTTGGATGAATAAACCAACATTTTGATTGTAAAAATCAAGGTAAGATGTTTAGTTCATGGACATTTTGAGCACAGTAATGTTGAACATGCCACCAGGAAGTACTTCTTGCAGGTAGTCCACCCTGTGACTGCCAGGGGACAATTATCATTAGTGAAACATGAAACACTGAACTGAGATTTATCAAATGCAACACATTCTTAAATAATCCCCCAGAATCACTATTCCAACTCAATTTGCTATGCTATAAACACCCCCCTCATAGCTTGAAGGTGCACAGTTGTCATTCAGACACCTCAAGCTTGCTGTCATCGTAAACTTGGGGTCGACCAGCTCTGACAGAGATGTATCGCAAGATCAGTGGTAAGGCTTGGTCACACTGTGGAATCCCAATCAATGCAGCTGTTATCATGGATTTAATGTGGTTGAAAAATATTATTCCTTCAGCAGTTGGGATTTGCTTCACTGACTCAGGTATGTGGTCCAATGACAATGCCGACATGGTTATGTGGACAGACGCAAGCCTTCAGAATGCACTTGCCTTTGTCTACTCTAACAAAGGGTTTCTCTATCCCATCAAGCCACCACCCACGGACAAGAAGGTCGACATCTTTTTCCTTGAACTTCTGGCAATTGCATCTGCTGTTCATCATGCAGGATTGCTCATGTGTCCACCCCATCACCTCCTCATATGGACTGACAGTCTAGATTCTGTTGCCATGTTGAATTCCCTTCACACTGCAGAGTCCTTGCATAATTCTCCTTTGTTAGTCATTGCTGATATCATTCTTTGCACTGGAATGGATCTACGGGTTCGCTTTATTGAAGGGAAAAACAATGTGTGTGCCAATATGCTTTCTTGTCTTTGGATCGACAAGTACTTGCACAAATTCTCTGCTGACCACGTCAAATGCTTTACTCCTCCATGGGAGCTTTTGCTGGCATGATGGAGAGAGTACTTTTGAGTGTGCTGGGGGGGAAAAGGACTACTGCACATGTCCCTCACCCCCCCATGGAGCTGGCAGACCTTGATGCTTGTACGCTCTATTTGCAGGTGAATTCCATTGAATGGTCCACCTCAAAAAAC
Organism: Tricholoma matsutake; assembly: GCA_026075535.2. Lineage (NCBI taxonomy): Eukaryota > Fungi > Basidiomycota > Agaricomycetes > Agaricales > Tricholomataceae > Tricholoma > Tricholoma matsutake. The sequence goes on from AP026544.2 coordinate 549,567, forward strand.
TATGCTACTGGTGCACATGACTATATCAACTTTTGTATCCTTCACTCCCTCCCCTTGGACCCTATGCCAACTACTCTGTCTCACTATGTTGCATATTCATCCCAGTTCATTGCATCCAGACCAAAATATCTTACTGGCGTGTGACATTTTCTCAAGGATCTCTACTCCAAATTTGATGCCAATCGTTCTCACCCTATGGTGAAAGCGACCATTCAAGGGGCAAAGAAGGTGTGAGCAGATCCCATGAGCAGGAAACTGCCCCTTTACCTTGCACACCTTCAATCTTTCTTCGATGTGGTGCACTGTACAGGGACCTATGACAACTTCTTGTTTATAGTTCTGCTCTCATGTGCATTTTATGGGTGCCATCGCATGGGAGAATTAGTTCAGAAGAATGATTGTACTTTGTTCAATTGGAGGAAGATCGTCAAATGGGCATCCCTTACCTTCGAGAATGGGCATGCAATATCGCTTACCATATCACAAAGGTGACCCGTTCTTTTGTGGAACGGACATCATTTTCACCTGTCAAGATACTGCTGACCCCGTCTTCATGTTATGAGACTACACATGCTTATGTGTTCATCTTCATGGTGCTAGATCTGCTTTGTTCCTTTGTGAAAATGGTTCACACCCCTCTCATTCGTGGTTTGAAATGAAGTTCTTCGTGGTGCTTGACCGGCGTTTTGGTGGGCACTCTGCATGAACTGGGTATGCCACTTTTCTTGCCTCCTTAGGGGTTTCAGAGTCTATCATTCAAGTGGTTGGATGTTGGTCTTTGGAGGCTTGGAAAATATACATTCGCAAAAATCCTGCCATCAGGGTGGAACAACAGTTAGCTGCATTGCGAATGCATAACTAGCTTCAGTGGTCACTGCTCCTCGCTTCCCACCTTTCTCTCACCTCCACCACCCCCACACACAACATTATCAGCTCTTTTTAGCACATCCGCTTACTCACCTATGTAATTTTGGGGTCCATCCAGGTGGGCCTCAGTTTTCCCTCTTCTACCACTCTGAGCATGCAGCAGAGGTCATCGTAAAAGCGGGTCCCAAGGGTAAGGAGCTTTTTTGTAGGCCTCTGCGCCACCTCAAGATCATGCATCTAGCTCCGCTACCCACACGGTCTCAGTGAGCTCCAACTGAACTCCTATTTTTTTTGCATCGTCCATGACTTGGTGCTAGGGGCTAGCAGATGTCAGGTTATAAGAAAGTTGAAGTGCGACTAGGAGATCCTGTGTTGCTTCTTTTCAACCCCCATCTTACTCATAAGCAACACAGGTAAGTGCACCACACTTCATATTGTTTTCAGCTTCTTACCCTCTCAGTTTTGTTATTTAAGGCCTCGCCTCTTGTAATAACATTTCCTCGCTTTGTAAGAGTTCTCACAATCTCATATGGATTAGACTCAACTAGATTCTCACTCAACAGGATTCTTCTGGGACTGTTTAATAGCTTCACTACCTCATCCAGTCGAATTCTATGAGTGAGCAGGTGTTCCATCCACTTCTATCCGAGTCTATTCTTTATCTGACACAATACATGTAGGGTTCATCAAAGCGTTCTATACATTTGATTTTCATGGCCCTCCCACCTCTGCCCCTGTGTTGATGAATGTTTGGCTCAAATTGAGCATTCGAGCCATTCGAGCCATTCGAGCCATTCGAGCCATTCGAGCCATGACTAAGCCAAGTACATACAAATACAGTGTCTCGTCTTCATTCCCTGGGTTTAACTTTCTGTCGAAATTTAGCTTACTCGCCTATGTAATTAGCACGTCTGCTTACTCGCTTATGTAATTTTGGGGTCTGTCGTCCAGGCGGGCCTCAGTTTTCCTGCTACTACCACTCTGAGCATGCAGCAGAGGCCATGAAACTGACCATGTTTCATTATGTATAGAACACAAAAATGACATTGCTTAGCACCTAAACTTCTGGCTACAACTCCTCAACTAGGATTTCAGACCTACAATTACACACAAGGTCAATGAATTGGGCCTCCAATAGGAAGCAATGAGCATAGGAAACACAAGAGTGAGGATGATGGTGGTAAGAATGTCCGCATTTGGCGTGGGAAACACTTACAAACTCCGCTCAGTGTTAGTATCGGCCACACCTATCAGTATCGAGCCGAAAATCTAAGGATTTTCAGTTGACTTGAAAACCTGTCCATCCCGATGTGTCAATGTTTCCGATACTTATCACGTAACCTTGGTGTCCCGTGTTTCCAGTTGCGTAATCGACTCGGGGTCCTCTTTGACTGTACGCCATTGGTATGCCCATTACTGCAGTACTGAGGCGCCGGCAGAGAAAATGACGTTTACATAGCATATTCTACGGAGTGTGTGCTTTGTTCCGCTGTGACTAGCATCTTTTCGAATGTTAACAGCTGTGCAGGACTGGCATATACCGTTCATTTCGGATCTAGGTGAAAACCGCGCTGACCGACAAATTTTCAAAATGACGGTTCTCGATGCTCCGAGTTTCATCAACTTGAATTGGCAAGTGGTAAGTACTACAAGTTCTTATGAATCTGATGTAAGAGTTACAGTTATCAAAAAAGTCCATTTGTCTTGGCTCGCGTTCCGTGACGGCGGACTGGCGATAGCGCTGGCGCTGACGGAGAAGCTCGATGATATGGTGGCAACCATCAGCTTGCCACCTCTGCATTCATGACATTTTATCTCCGCCCCTCTACATAGGGTCGTAAACGACGGATAGTAATTCTATGGGTGTACGCCCGCAAGGCTACCGTAAGTGGAACGACTTGAATCTGCCATGATCGTTTCTCGTAATGGGCGAACTTTTCTACCGGTGCCCCATTAATATTCTTCTGCATTAATGTTAGTAGTCTTGACTCGGATCTTGTCCTGAGTCGGAGTCGGTGAATATCCACGCACGCACGATCTTCATCAAGTTCACGATTTTTGAGGCTAACACACAACTGGCCCACACTAAGTACTAAACAATTTCCAATTCTCGTTGTTTGTTCTAGAATAGCTTCTGCTAAAATTTACGATTACGATGCTACTATACTGCTCTACGCTCTGCATCGCCCTGAGATACGTCCCGAACAGCCGCACCTCGACAGTGAAGAGGGGCCATGCCATAATATATCGGCCCACAATCTTCCCGATTACCATTAAATTAACCGAAAGTAGGGTCCAAAAAGTCTCCACTCTCCAATGTGGCGCGCGTAGCGCTTGTAAGTCCTACTGATGAATATCTACCGTGATTCATCTTAAAAGTGCCATAGGGTCCCCACAATAAATTAGGATAACGCTGAACCGGAGATGAAAATGACGCACAAATGCTGGAATTCCTGCCTCCTTGCACCCTTGCATCATTTCCTCATTTCCCTGAAAGTTTGACGTGATGAAAACAACTTCGGCACCCCATGAGCTGTATACATCTTTTATGAGTTTCATGACATCCGGACGTCCACCTTCCAGTTTTAGCACGTTAATTTTGCAAGGTAAAGAGGAAACAGATATTCCAACGTGCCTCATTGCTTCGAGTCCCAGAGCGTCACACGTTCGGGACCGAGGTTTTTGTGTATAAGTCCCGATATTGTTGGGCCAAATGTTTCTTCTTGATCAGAACCAATCCAGATCAAATACCTGTCAGATGATGTGTCAGCATTTTCAGAAGATGGCAAAAAAGGTTCCGTCCCGTCGCCGAAACGAGATAAGAGCTTACCAGTCTGGGCTCTGCAATGCACGGCTGACTTTAGCAAAGCCATGTGGTCGAACAAAGAACGGATGCTTAACTGTAGGCATGTCGAGAGAGCGGCACCGAGACCTGTTCCTGTACATACTCTGATGCCTCGCTTATAAAGTGCCGAAGTGTTTGACACGCCAGCAAACTGCGTGACGCATGTCAATCATGAGAATGGACATTGTATGATGGCACAGACCTTTAGCTGTCTCGTCCAGATTCGTGTTGGTGTATCATTTACCAGACTTCGAGTGAAATATATCTGTTCATGCAAGTTTGTAAGATCAAAAGCTTATGTAAACATGTTCGGTTATCGGAATTACGGGGCTGTGGAATTGCTTATCATTGTCACCGACGGTGAGCAATGATACATTGCATGATACATCCCCCTTGCTCATGTACAATTACAAGGATGTAGAAACTAATTCATTCTTTCAGACTGATGTCATAAGGCTAGGATTTGTGTACATGTGATGGAAGACCTCGTTGACATCGTTGGGAACGACGACAACATACGGCGAAAACTTGGTCATCATCGATCTTCGTCGGGATTTCAATGAACAGCAGGTACACCTTGGCACCTGACTGATATCACATTCTGCTGCTTACAGAGCCCAACCTCAAACCTCACAGGTTTGGTTGCCGACAAGAGTCTTTACGGTATTTGGATTTGTACAGGTCGTTCATTCAATCCTGATTCAATCATTATCAGACGGGCGAAATAAAAGTCGGGAGGTCTAAATTTGGCCTTGTCCGCCATGCTCTCCGTTTGCATCCAGATTTTCTCATAATGCAGGTAGTGGCAGGTGGTACACATAGGAAGCTTTGTGAGCTCCATCTCGAGCTCCTCGCATCTATCTTGTTACCGGAACAGCTCCCTGGTACCCTGACACAACAGACAGCCAGTTTTCTACCCAAAAATATCTGTCTGATATCCGAAAATGAGTTTCGAGTTTGCTGGCATTTTCCAGATGAAGAAAATTCAGACTATTCTTTGATAATTCTTTCTCCACAGAATCCATGTGATGTTTGGCTGAATCAACCAAAATAGGAACAGAATAAACACTGATCAGTGATGTCTGCCATGTGGCGACCCGCACCACGCTAACTCCAAACCCTGCAATTATATGAAACGCAAATGGGCGCCACTGGCACGGCGGTACTTGACCATATCCTATAAATGCCTGTTGCGCGTTTGAATTGTCCTCACGCCTTTCGACATGGTCAGGCTGTCATACCTTGCTTTCGCCCTCACGGTGGCCATTTCTCCAATTCAGGCCGCAGCGACTTGCAAATGCCTTCCCGGTAACTCCTGCTTTCCAAGCCAGCAAGTAGTCTCTGCCTTCGAAAAGACCCTTTCGCATCCCTTGATCCATCCTCGCCCCGTCGCGTCCGTGTGTTTCCCACATGATCCGAGCTTCAACCAAGCAGCCTGCGACTTGGTTAAGAACAACTGGAACAGTGGCACGTTCCGCGCCTCCCTTCCAAATACATTACAGTTCATAAACTGGGAATCGATCATCAGCTCGACGGGCATTGAAGAATGTGATCCCTTCGGAAACGTTCAAAGCAGTACTTGCTTCCAGGGAAGAGTACCTTGGGGCATTGTCAACGTCACGACGGTCTCTGACATTCAAAATACTGTCAAATTTGCCTCTGAGCACAATTTGAAACTGACCGTGAAGAACACTGGGTGAGGATTCTCTCTCGTTGCGGGTTTTTGTCATATATGCTGACATCCGTTATCGAAGGCACGAGAATTTAGGTCGCAGTTTTGGAGAATCGTCCATTATGCTATGGACCCATAACATGCAGAACATCACGTTTTCCGACACTTTCATTCCAAAAGGTGCTCCCTCTAACACTCAAGGGGTCTCTAGTACGTAAAGATTCGCAACCCATTTTTATTGCTGGCTAATCGAATGACATTCAGCTGTCACTATCGGAGCTGGTGTCCAGTGGGGACATCTGTACAACGTTGTGGCCCAGCACGGAAAAGTCGTTGTCGGAGGAATCGGTGCCGGAGGAACTGTCGGAGCTGGTGGTGGTTGGCCCATGGGAGGCGGTCACAGTATTTTATCGCCTTTCTATGGCCTAGGTTTGTCTTTTCCTTGCAACAAAAAGGTTAAAGTCTGAATAGATCGCTAGGAGTCGACAACATCGTGGAAGAAACTGTCGTCCTGCCAAACGGATCGCATGTTACTGCCAACCCGTACACCAACCCTGATCTCTTTTGGGCATTGCGTGGTGGCGGCGGTCCCAGTTTTGGAATTCTCACATCTGTGACGTATTTGACTCATCCAGCTGAGCCAATCACTGCAATGTTCCTTGTTAGTCATACCACCAGTGATGTCGCACGTCTCCAACTATTCAACGAGTGGGTCAAGGTACACCCTGCTCTGATTGATGCTGGATGGGCGGGCTTCTGGCCTTACACCGGCAGTCAGTTCTTCCTAACGCTCATGGCGCTCGGCAATCCTCCTACCAATCTCAATGCAAATGCGACACTCCAAGGCTTTTATAATACCATATCTCAGATACCCGGCGTTGTCATTGATTTGGAAGTAACGAAATCTTACTCCGGCTTTGAGCAGTGGTACCAAGACAACTTTATTAATAGTCAGAATGGTATCGGGTTCAATTATACCGTTGGGGACTTCAGCGGAGTCCCTCTTGCCGTTGCATCTGTCTTGATACCCCGCCAGAATTTCGAAAACAATACTTTGGCATTGGCAAAGGCTCTTACGGCAATTGATGACGGCCGCCCCTTGTTTGTACAACTTTCCTTCTCAGATTAGTTGAAACTGATTCTTATCATACAGCCTTGTCGGAGGTGGAGCCGTATCAAAGGTCGATCCTGATGCAATGGCCGTCAACCCGGCCTTCCGTACAATGCTGAGCGATCTTACTATCTCCCTTAGCTGGAACGTCACTACGGCGACTGCCCAGGACATTCAGGCGGTCGAACAGAATGTTACGAACTTGGCGAACGGCATTCGGGTAGTCGCTATGAATGCTGGATCTTACGTCAATGAGGTCAGTTCATGTTGTAACATTTAGTACACCCTACTTATCTGCTTCTCAGCCTGCAATCTTTCAGCCCAACTTCCAGGAGACCTATTGGGGAAACCATTACCCTCGTCTCCGCGCATTCAAGGAAGCCCTTGATCCCAAAGACCTACTGATTGTTCGGCAGGGTGTTAATTCAGAGGGGTGGGACGACGAGATCCTTTGCAAGACTGTCTGAGAACTTTTACAAGGCCATCATCCAACCTTTTCTATGACAATCAGTTAGTTATTTATTGGGCGACTATCTGTAGGGTTCAGAAACCTCAGCCGACGGACTTATTACTTAGAGCATATTTTTTTAATTAAACCCTGCCGACAAGTACGATGAGCTCAGCTGTTGTAGGTGCACGAGGAAATGAATCTGGTGGAGGCGTATATAATCAGTCCCTGCAACTACGGGTCATTGGTTATGCATGCTCCAGCATGACAGCACTCAGCAGGCTGCAGGCCTCCAAAATTCTGCTTAGTCATTTCAACCTTGAGGTCAACCTTTATGTAGCTCCGAGGCTCGATCAGGCAATTACGTCCTTTTCATGTATAAACATGCTGTAATGACAGGTTATAGCATGGTACATGTAGGACTGTAATTACAGTTCAACTGGATATATAATGAATCCAGGTGATGTTCAGATTATGGTGTGCAGTTCCCGGTAGCCCTTGCTCATTAATCATTGGGTGGCGGGCGCATTCCCTCTCATCATATTGTTGGGCTGCCCCATCCTTTTTATTAGGAGTTCTTCCTGTCAATTAGTGCTGCTGAAGTTCAGTTCTAGACTGAAGTTCCCAAGAAGTTCCGTTCAAAGTATTGAGATAATATAGCGCAGTGGTGGTCTAAAAAGTAGATTAAAATTTTGTATTCTACTTCTGTCCAGTTTATATACTACTCGATAATTCTACTAGTGCATTTTACAGTATACTCGAGACTTAATCTTTGTGCTTAGTAAGATTATTAGTAAGTAATATGTCTCCGGGTACTAATGTCCGAATCTAAGATGTCCGACCATTCATTCCAACACTCCCCCTTGGTCGGATATCACACCAATTCCTGTAGTTAAATCTTCATGTAATGGCCTTGGTAATCCTTTCGTAAATACGTCTGCTAGGTTCTCGCGCGTCTGTATATAGATGATTTCGATTGTGCCTTCTTCGACTAAATCACGTAGGAAATGATGCGCGATATCGATGTGTTTCGTTCGTGCGTGAAACTCCGGATGATGTGAAATGGACATCGCGGCTTGATTGTCCGAGAATAAAATTGATGTCTTGGGTTGCGGAATTTCGAGTTCGTCGAATAAAGATCGATGCCATAAAATTTGCTTGGCAGCGTGGGTAGCGGCGAGGTACTCGGCTTCTGCCGTAGATAACGCAACGGTTGATTGTTTCTTCGAGCGCCAGCGAGTAAAAATACGTATCCGCTGATAGATTTTCTGTTGCCCAGTCGGCGTCGCTTGGGTGTCGCAATACATAGTAATTTCCGGCTTTCATTTTTCATCTGATCCGCCGTAAGTCAGAAAATCTGTGTTTGGGAACCAAGTCTGTCCGGCTGTCCGGCTGACTATGCACAGCCACTTCCCATTTTGCGCCTTAGGAATTGTCCTTGCCCGTCGAAAATTGTTCCGAGCTCAGTGCGAGGTAGGCACAAGCATCGAGGAACACATTCGCACATTGCATGGATACCAGGAGGAATTACACAACCTGGGACAGGAATTAAAGGATGGTGAATGTTCCATCATCCTACTCACATCATTGCCAGATAGTTGGAATAATTATATTTCATCTATTGACACTACTACTCTCGATGATGCATCAAAACTGATTGCTTGGATCCTTGAGCATGACCGCTGCTTACAGATCCAAACCTGTGATGATATGGCCCTGGCAGCCAAAAATGGAAAGAAGAAATACACTCCTTGCACTAGGACCACCATCATGGTGTCTGGTGCCTGGCCTCTACAAGGCACAGGGAGACTAGTACCTTTGGGGAAGCAAACAGGACATCCTCTGCTAATCTTAGTAGGGGTTAACAGGATCTAGACCCTTCAATGACGCCTGAGTCCAACATGGGCCACCATGCCTACATACACCTAGAGCATTAGCACAATACCACACCTAGACCTGACTAGCCAACTGGATAACCCCCAATAGAACCCTACTTCCCCCACCTAGCCTGAAGGCCCAACTCTGTAACATCAATCCATGCTACTACCCAACCTGCTAAGAGCCACCTGCTGAGCCACTCCCTCACTTCTGAGCCACTCAATGAGTCACCCACGTTACCCTGCCCTAAACTTGAAAACAAGCAACAACGCATTCCTTTGAATGATCAAAGGAAACAAAGGAAGACACAGCTTAAAACCATCAACGGATCCCAAGACACTCCCCCTCCCACACCCAATCCTCTATGCCCACACTGGCATCTGCACGCACTGACCCGCCAGATAACCCCTCCCCCATGATTGGCAAGAGGAAACATCTAGACAACACCAGAGTTATGACAGACTTGCCAATGGACAAAGTACGTACCGCATCCCCCACATAGACAAAGCACTTACTATATGCCACAGCTCCAGAACTACAGCGATACCGACGCTTCACCACATAGAACAGATACAGCCAAAGACCATCCCACACAGCAGATGACTGTACCAGACAATGTTACAGCGCATGCCCAAACAGATTCTCAGAATCCCCCTGACATGACCCCACACCACGCCGGACAAAACAAGGCTGACCCCACTGCTGTCAATCCCCACCTCCAAACAAACCAGAGAGGGATGGAACTGACCACCCCACCAGCCTCCAGTATCCCCTTCACCTCCGCAGTCTTCCCCCAAGCAGTGATCCCATATCACACCCTCTTTGGGAATATTAACGATGAAACCACAGAAGCCATTAAAAGCAACCCAAACACTTTCCTTGCAATTGTCCCCTACAGTGGTGGAAAATGACTCCTGGAGGAGAACCCCTCACTTGCGAGAGACATTGAATGCTTTATCCGATCCTTCGGATACGCCAACTCTGAAAACATATGAGTTGCCATGCCAAAGGCCAAACACCCCCCCTCTGATGACTTCAGAAAACCCCACATTTTGCTCCTCACAAACCCCCCCAGCAAGCTGACTGCATACCTCATATACCAGCAGACCTTTGCCTTTGAAATGAGTAAAGAGGAGGGCCTGAAGAAAATTGCTTTCCATGTCCTCCCCTTTGATGAGTCTGTACAATCTTGGATAATCATGGACATATGAGGTGATTTTGTTGCGAACGACAAATATGCTAAAATGTCCACCCTAGCTATGATCAAGTCTACTCTCAGTCATGATCGCAACTTCCAAAATATAGTTGACCACTGCTATGCTGAGGCTGGAAGCACCCTAGACCTCAATGGCTGGGTAGAAGATGCACTACTCTCTTTTCACCTAACAATGACCATGCTCCAACAACAAGGAAAAGAAGAATGTGTTATATGGCAACTAATGGCAAAACCAATCTCAGCCAGCCACAACCACCAAAACAAATGGACCCTATCCATCTGGAAAGTCTCCTACCTTGTTGACCATCTTTTCTCTCTCAACACACACTGAGTTATCAAGTGCTGCAATTTCTGCAAAAATGAAACACACCCCCATTACATGTGTCCCTACCCGCTCATCAAAGGATGGAAGGGACCTACACCTGAAGTAGTTCTTAGTGCACATGACTCCCAAGAAATACACTGCCCCTGAACCAACACCCGAGGCAGTGGAAGAGGGGGTAGAGGAGGCAGAGGAGGCAGAGGAGGCCAAGGAGGCAGGGGAAGCTGAGGCCATGGAACTGGCTCCCCTTCTGCTGTCAACTATGGTTCCCCAAAATGCTCCAGACCATACTAGCCTTATCCCTCATAACCTTAACTAGAACTTTGTACTCTGGAGTGCACACTCGAGTATGATCCGCATGTTGCATCATGTCATGATGTGCTTTCTTCAATGCTGCCTCTGCTGCCTCTTGTACCTTTTGCATCTTAGATACAAAGTCTTCTACTGACTGTACTTTGACTTCCCTTCTGGGTTCTACTCCCATGTGAGGATGATATCCATAATTCACAAAAAAGGGTGACATACGAGTAGCCAAATGGAATTTGTTGTTGTGAGAAAATTCAGCAATTGCCAGCCATTCAGGCCAGTTGGTTTGTCAGTAGTTGACAAACATATATAGGTACTGCTCCAACTCCTGGTTCATTCTCTCTGTCTGCCCATCAGTCTGTGGGTGATATGCCATAGATAGTTTAGTTTGAATTCCCAATATGTTGTTCAGTTCTTGCATAAATGTGGAAGCAAATTGTGGTCCATGATCGGAGATAATGGTATCAGGTAACCCATGTAACTGCCATACCTGATTTAGATAGAGGCATGCCAAGCCCAATGATGAGGTTTCTGTAGTAGTAGGAATAATATGGACTCCTTTGTGAAGTGGTTGCATACTACAAATATTGCATTGTACCCTTGAGCCTTGGGTAATCCAGTAATAAAATCCACAGATATATCTTGCCACAGCACTTTAGGTATAGGGTTCGGCATTAATTTTCCTGCAGGTTTCTCTGGAAATTTCTTCCCCCTCATGCACATATCACATCTATCCACATATCCCAACACATACTTCAAAATTCAGGGCCACCAATAATTTCTCATTACTAATTCCAACATCTTCCATCTTCCTGGGTGTCCAGCAGTCGGCGTATTATGATGTAACCAGACAATCTCCCTTTGCAAATCCTGATCCTTCAGTACATACACTTTTCCTTGAAACAACACCAACCCTTGTTCTTCAGCCCATTCATCTCCTTTAATATTACCTTTCTTCTCTCCCTTCAGAGCTTTCATGGCTTCCACTACTTCATCGTCCATTTCTGAACATTGTCTAATTTTAGACAACATTTCCATTTCTGAGCTATCTATTAATAGATGCCCTTGATGCATAGCGCAAATGCAAAAGTATTTGGGTTTGAGTAAGGTAACATTCTTATTGTCCTCCTCCACCCCCCTTTTATGATCAATACATCTGGATAATGCATCTGCTTTCCTTATTAAACTTCCTGCTTTGTGGACCAAGTGAAAATTGAAATGCAATAGGAATAGTGCCCAATGTGCTTGCCGGTGATTAAGCTTTTTAGTGGACATGAAGTATTGCAGATTTTGATGATCTGTCCAGATCTTGGACTGATGCATACATCCCTCCAAATAATGCCTTCACACCTCCAACACTTGTATTATCCCCAACATCTCTTTGTCATGCACATCATAATTCCTCTCCACATCATTCAACCCTCAGGACAAATATGCACAAGGATGCCATTTGTCATCTTTGCACAGCATTGATAATACCACTCCAGTAGCAAAGTCGGATGCATCTGATTCCACTCACAAAGGGCATGTGAAATCTACTGGGGCTAATATTGGTCCCTCCACAAACTTTCTCTTCAACTCCTCAAATGCTGTCTGCTGCTGCTCTCCCCACCTCCATACTACTCCCTTTCACATAAGGTTATGTAAGGGTGCGGCAATTTTAGAAAGATTGTGCACAAAGCAACAATAATAATTTGCAAGTCCCAAGAAGGCTTGACCCTCCTTGACATGGGTGGGCACAGGCCAATCTGTGATTGCCTGTACCTTGATCAGATCCATTTTGATCCTGTCAGGGCTGATCAATAATCCTAGGAATTCAATCTTGCTTGCCCCAAACACACACTTCTCTGGTTTCAAACATAGATCATTCTCCACTAACCTCTGTTGCACCTCCTGCACTATCACCTCATGATTTCTTCATCCTCTGTGAATATCAGAATGTCGTCAATAAATATTATTACCATGCCTTTGTCTATTACATCCTTGAAAATGTTGTTCATCATATTTTGAAAGGTTGGGGGACTATTAGTCATCCCGAAAAACATGACAAGCTGCTCGAAGGATCCTCAATGTGTGGCAAATGCGGCCTTCCACTCATCTCCTTTCTTTATTTGTACATTGTTGTATCCCCATTGTAAATCCAATTTTGTAAAGACCTTGGCTTTTCCCACCTTGTCAATTATTTCTGAGATCAATGGCAGGGGGTATGTGTTCTTCACTGTCCACTCATTCAGATACCCATAATCTGTACACATCCTCTTTCTTTGGTCTTTCTTTGGCATGAAGAATATTGGTGATGTCTGTGGTGATTTCAAAGGTCATATGTATCCTTTGTGCAATTGCTCCTTCAGGAACGCATCCACTTCTTCTTGTTCCATTGGAGATAACGGATATACCTTCGACTTCTTCAGCACAAACCCTGGCTTCATCTTGATTGCATGATCCCATGGCTTCTGCACCAGCATTCACTCAGACTCCTTCTTCTGGAACACTGACAGATATTCATGATACACTTTTGGCACCCACTCCTCCACTGGCTTCTCCACTTTCACGATATTCTTTTCCCATGACTGTCCTCCATGAATTGCTCTAAAGGTTTGCTTCTGCTCTTCTTTCTTGATCATGACCAGAACTTCCTCATTTGGCATTTCCTCATCCTCCACTTCCTCCATTGTAACAGAATACTTCCTTGGACATTCTTTCTCTTTCTTTTTCCTTTTCTCCTTCTTCATCTTCCTCCCATACACATTACATTCCTTAGGGCAATGAGTCATTTGTGCTTTCCCAGTTTTCCAATCAATTTCAGGATTATGCTTCTGTAACCATGGACATCCTATTATTAGATTGGTTTTCCCAAGATTGCACACTTCGAATACAGCTCGCTCCTGATGCTCTTGATACTTTAGTACCATAGTCACCTCCTCCTTGATAGTTCCTCCACAATTGATTGTTCTGTCAATATTGTACACCATTATAGGTTGCGCCAGCTTGTGTGTGTTAATACCGTTTCTGGTAATTAAGGACTGATTAATGAATAATCCTGTAGCACCACTATCAAGCAACACTTCCACATCAATCGCTGCATGTGTGTCCACTGTCTTCAGTCCCACAGTCAAGGTGATTTCGGGTTCTATTCATGTAGAGCAAATAAAGAATTTAGGGGTTTTTGGAAATGACACATGGCAATTTTCTTTGTCATGTGATTGACAACAGTTGTACTCCTCTTTGTCACGTGATTCAAAATGGTTGTACTCCTCCTCAATTTCTTTTTCTGGTTTGCTCTGGGTTTCCTCAGATACTAATACATTGTAATGATTCTGGGTCACCAATGGGGAAACCTTCACTGGGACTCTTCCACAAAATTCTTCTGCCTGCCTTCCTCCGGCTTCACTTCCTTAATTGTAGCTTCCCTAATCTTTCTTTTCTGCCTACAATTCCTAGAAATGTGTCCTAACTGCCCACAGTTAAAACATTTAAGTGGGGCTTGTCTCCCTGCTTGATCAACCTCCATTGCCTCTGCTGGTGCTGCTGACTCCATAACTATAGGTGTCACTGCCATGGCCTGTGGCTGTGCCCTCAGAGCTTGCACCTGAGACACCTTTCCTTTCTCGGACTTTCCTCCTCATGACTTTCCAAATTTACTACTTCCATACATCAACTTTGACTCTGCCTGTTCCTGCCGATATTGCTGGTCAAGGTGCATTGCCCAATTATACCACTCATCCAACTTCTCTGGCATGGAAGGTAGTCAGTAGATAGACTTGAATAAAGAGGGATTTAATCCTGCTTTCAAAAACTCTACCAACATGGCTTCTCCCATATCCATTTGCAAAGCTTCTGCTTTGAACTGCAAAATAAATTCATCTGCCATTAGGGAACCTTGGCGCATGGTCTTTAATTTAGCATTGGCTGTTGCCTTTGGATTAGGGTCTCCAAACTGTGCCTCCAATCTCTCCAGAAATTCCTTGAAGGTTGCAAATGGTTTATTTCCTGCGGCAATTTGATTAATAGCCTCATTTCTCCAGAACTGTGCTTTCCCCCCCTGAATATATGAGAGAGCAAACATAATCCTAGACTCGGCTGTATGAAACTCTGGCTTCCTCCCATGGATGTACAATACTATAGAGCTGATGAAGGATTTTGTATTCTCCATGGTACCATCAAAGATTTGTGGGGGTGTATACTTAGGTAAGTGCACTTTTCCATTTCCAGATTTCTCCACCGTCTCATCCTCCTGTGACATCCACTCCACCATCTCCTCCATCTCATCATCTCTTTCTACTGTTGTCTCTGGCTGTACTTCCGCTTGTCTGGGCTGTGATGCTGCCAACACTGACACTAATTGGGACATTTGCACTGTAAGCACATCAATTTTTGCCTCTAGTGCTGGTGTGGGAACAGGATTAGGGCCAGGATTAGAAGTTGAAGGTTTGGACATAATTGTAAAATCTGTGATGAATCACTTCTTTGACAAATTCAAGATTTGTTCTTCAGGATCTCTCCAAATGTTTATGGGTGATCATTCATCGATCATTCATCAATGGTTCATCAATGGTTCATCGTTTGTTGGGTGCCTAATTTGACACATCGGATCAATAACCCTTCCAACAGTGCCTGATCTCAGAGATAACACTGAATTTGGCTTGTAACTAAAATAGTTATCTGAATAGAGTGATGTAAATCGTAACTAAACCAGATATAATCAGTTGTCTGGTTGCAGCTGTCCTAATGACGAGTGCTGCCTCTCGATCACTGGCAGTCTCAATGTAAGGCGAGGCCTGGTGTCAGCTTATGAAAGAAAAGGTAGATTACATATATACAAGTACTTCCGGCTTGTGCTGAAAGGATGAGTAATTGGATGTGGTGCAGTGAAACAATGATGTATGCGCAAGTAAGAGAAGGCACACTGATATGGGTAGTTGTGTTCTTCTGTTAGGGTGACATCCACTATCTGCTAGCTAAGATTGTGTGGGTTCTCTCTACAAGAAGGGGTTGGGATCCACGTGTGTGATGGGGGAACTGATGGTTTTGATGCGAGGGGTTATTAATAGGTGGGTTTGTTGAGATAGGCCATTCACACCACAAGCATAGGTGGAATACCTAAGAGAACACAACTTGGGTCCCCTAGGCATATATTTAGGGTTTATATACTATGTTACATATGTTGTACATTGTTGTTACTGATGCACTCATACATGCATGTACATATTGATGTGTGCGAAATAAAATTCTCATGCTATCAAAGTGTAGTGTCATTTGGTGTCATGTAGCATAATTTGACATAATAAAATAAAAATGAAATTTTATTAGATAATGGGGTGGTTTCCTAACACCTATGGAATAAACTCCTTTTCATCTTCATAGACTTGACCTTGCTCTTGGAAGGGCCCAGACTTCATAAGGGGATAAATAATACCTGTTATAATTGTCACATGCCTTGCATCAATCACATGACATTGATGCCACATCGCAACACAATGTGATGCAACAGCTTTGGGAGGGTGTGTTGTCATGCATGAGTGTGCTCAACATGTAAAAGATAGACACCTCACATTTTTACCAGCTATATAAACAACATTGATCATAATTTACTTCAGTTACATGCTTCCAGTTAAACTCAAAACCATAGGCACCCCCCCCCCAAAAAAAAATACACACAAAGCCAAATCACAACTTCTTGATTGCCAAGGGCTTTTCAAGAAAAAAAATTGCATGCAAAGCTTTCAGATGTTGAAAATAGGCCAGAACTGAGAGTAGTATGCCCTGTGTGTATTTTCTCAAGAGTGGCCTATTTCAAGTTGATGAGCTTAATATTTAACTTTGATCTCACAGTGGACAGGGACTCCAACTGACCACCCAAAAAGTTGGAGGTCTTCATCCTCCCCCATGTATTCCTGGCGGAATCCTGGAGGATTATTGGGAACCAATGTTCCAGCCATTTGTGACTCAAGTATATTTTTTTTTTTTTTTTTTTAATGTCATTTTTTCGACCTCTCAGGGCATGCCCTACAATGGTCTTTACGTATTAGAGTGTCTACACTAGGCCCCTTTGCCTTCCCTCGCCCTAGTCCTTGCCCCTCAGACAGCATGCCCTAGGCAATCGCTCCCCCTGAGGTCTGGTTTCTTTAGCCGTTTAGGACTATGGGACCTTCGTCGACCTCTCCTTTCCTTTTCTCCTCGTAAGTTGCTTTTGTTCGGTATGCATCTGTTATTTGCCTGACCACATAGTGGAAGGCACAGTGTGAACAGTGTAGGTGTATGTGTTTTTGTACTCGGCTGCTTTTTGACTGTAAACCTCTTGTAGTTTAGCATAGTTCTCTGTGTCACAGGTAGTAATTTTTGGTTTTTGGGATTGTGTTTTCGCGAATCAATATGGTGTTGCGCACATGTGTTCGCGTGTAGTCCTGGAGGGGTTTATCTCTGTGGGGTTTATGTGCAAGAGTCTGTCCTTCATGAGATTGGGTATTCACCTTTGTGGGGGCGTAAATGTCCTGTCTTATTCACGTAGTTTGTTAGCACTTCGACTCCCTTCCTGGAACTTAGTAGCGCTGTCAAATCCCTGGAGTCTCTCCTCATCTGATTGTCCAGTTCGTGTCTTTCCCTTGCGTAGGCTCCGCACTCAAATAGATAGTGCCTGATCATCTCTTTGGCCAGTGGGCCCTGTCCCTGGCATGCATCGCAATTACTTGACTCCCTCTTTTTGATGCGGTGTAGGTAGAAGTTCAGTGGGATGTGGCCTGTGTGGATTTGTGTTAGAATGCAGACCTGTCGTCGCTTTAAGTTATCCTGTAGTTCTGCATATCTGCCATATGTAAAATCGGGGTTGATGTGGCTTAGCTTTGGCTGATGAGGTGACGCCACCCATATGCCCTTCCATCTGTCCCTCAACTCTCTCTGAAATTCCTGTCTTAGTGCTGCGATACTTTTCGGCAGTTCCCCTTGCAGTATCAGAGGGAGTCTGTGTGGCGGACTAGACTCGCCCCTTGCTGCCCTTTTTGCCTCTTCATCTACCCTTTCATTTCCCTGTACCCCACTATGTCCTGAGATCCACACTAAGTGAAACTTTGTCAAGTTCGTGCTTGCATTGTCTGTGTTAATGTTATTTGCTGCATTTAGTAGGTCTTTGATTAGATATTGTGTGGTCATTGCCCTGTGCGACTGGGTTCTCTTGATTAGTGATTGGCTGTCTGTCAGTATTGAAATCGGTAAGTGCCCTGCTATATGTTCTGTTCTGATTAGCCATATTCCCAGAGTTGCTCCTACCGCTTCCACTTCAAATGATGTGTAGTTTTTCGCGCTCCCTAGATGATACCTTAATATTTTGGAAGGTGTGGTTCTCCCTTTCCTATACATCACCGCCACTGCTCCTATTTTTCTGTCCGCTCCCAACCCATCCATGAAAATCTTGATCTTGGGTGTACTTTCCTTTTCTCTGTGTATGGACATGTTGCGATCTTGAGCTATCTCTGTGGTGAACGTTGTGGGATTGAGTGTCGTGGAGTGTGACTCAAGTATATATTCCTGGCTCTTCCCATTCCAGGGGGATTCCAGGTTGATTCCTGGTAAATTACACTCTTCCAGGAGGAATTCCTGGAATTCCCCAGGACTCTGGTACCAGGAATCCACCAGGACTCTACCAGGACTCTACCAGGAATCCACCGGGACTCCACTGGGATTTAACCAGGAGTCTTTATTACTACTAAGTAATAAAATAAATGTCATGAGCCAGAATTGAACCCTCGGCATTAGATGACAACATTATAGCACAGCCAATATAAGTACTACACCACATGGATTTACAATATATATCCACTAACTGTTCTAGGTACCATTGGGGCAGCTGTGCATGACAAAGCACACAGCTGCGTCATCAACACTGCCAGCTCATCATCCACATCACCACCACTCTCAATGACGATGCCACCTCCCTTCCACCACCTCCCCTCCATCAACACCTGTCGCCACTGCTCCTATGGCCACCACCACATCGTCTAATGCTGCCAATGGCTGTATTTGAACCACCTCAGGCCCAAATGATGATGGATGTTGTTTGGGGCCCAGGTAATGTTTTTTACTTTTTTTTTATTGAATTAACTAATATTTTCTTTCCTTCTTTAGGTTCTAACTATATCATGACAACAAGACAACACCAAATGACAAATGACAAATGACAAATGAGCAACAGATGACAGATGACAAGCAACAAATGACAAACAACAAGCGAGTGACAGATGAACGACGAATGAAGAAATGGAGAACGACGATGCAGAGAGGGAGGGCTTGCAAAGGGCCCAAGAGACGTCGATGACATCTCTTGGGCTGTAAGTAAGTTTTTTTCTCTTATTTTTTTGGTCACTGACAAAACTTTTTAAGTACTAGCTACTGACTACGATGAGACTGGATGGGCCCTACATAATTTTATTTTGTTTGCTTTTTGTTTTTATAAACTAACTAACTTGTTTCTTTTGTTTTATAGGTTCTACTCTACTGGTAACAATGGCCGGATGCGAGACAACCCAACACACCCACCCCATGCTTGTGAGCCTCTGCTCATAGGGTGGATCATGAGTGTGTGCAGTCGATGACAACAACAACGCCACCACCTACCAGCACCAGAACCCCAAGAACACAGAGCATGGCTGGCAACCATGACAGATGATGACAACAGGGCCAATGACACACCACCCGCCTCCAGCCCCATGAGCCACTGCTCATGGGGTGGATTGCAGGTGGAATGGCGATGACAGCCACCACCACACAGCAGGAGATGGCCAGGACAGCAATGATGACCAGGAAGGGCACAGCGACCAGGAGCAGCATGGAAACGATGCCCAGGATGGCAACAATGAGGACAGCAACAACGAAGGCCTGGCACCCAGGACAACAGGGACAGGACAACAGGGACAACTCACCAGGCTGCCCCCACATTTTGCATGAGGTGGTTTTTTTTCATTTTTTATTTATGGTAATACCTTCCCACTCGCCCACATTTTATGTGGGTGAGGGTTTTTCTTTCTTTTTCTTTATAATTGTAGTGCTCCCCTCGCGTTTAATGCAAGGGGAGATTAGTTTTATATGTATATATTTGTAGGACTCCCCCTTGCACCTTGTGTGGGGGAGGTTTTTTTTATGTAATTAATGGTGTATCCCTCGCATCCAACGTGAGGGATGTAGTTAATAAATTTTATTTGATCTTAATTGTGAGCTTTGAGAGAGAAATACCTAAGTTTGAGTTTGAGGGTATAAATACACTTTATATTGGCAGCTAATAATTCACCTGTGGCTCAACTGGTTAAGCACTTGTTTGGTTTGTCATGTGATTCTTGATCATGAGTTCTAGAGTTCAATCTCTGCTCTGAACAAGTTTATTTTGTAGGTACTTTGTGAAATTCATGAAGTCTGAAGCACTTGAAACTCATATAAGATATCTCAAATTGACTTTCCATTATGGTATGACTTTAGGGTACTGAGTCCTGCTAGATTCCTGGTGAGTCCCACTGGATTCCTCCAGGACTCTGTGGGGGAGTGTAAAGTTCAGAAAAGTTGCCAAAAAAGACTAATTGAGCTTGTAAATAATGAGTTCTGTTTAGTATTGCCATGGCTCAGCCACATTGTTTTGCTACTTGGGGAAATAAAATAGCTAAAATTCTGAAAATATTTGAGGACCTAGATCACATGATAAGCCGAGGGGTCCTCTGCCAACTCTAAGTGATCTGACCACTGGTTCCCATGTTATTTAAGCGGCTTGGATGGTGGCTTGCTAAGCTGCATTTTAAGCCACTTACATAATGTGGGAACCGGTGATCGGATCGCTTAGAGTTGGCAGAGGACCCCTCGGCTTATCATGTGATCTAGGTCCTCAAATATTTTCGGAATTTTAGCTATTTTATTTCCCAAAGTAGCAAAAAACGCGGCTGAGCCATGGCAACACTAGCTGTTAATTACATACAGACCATGGTTGGAACTGAACAATTTTTGCTGCTCAACCCCTCAAAAGGGGTGTATAATGTTGCGAAAAATGACCCAAAAAATTTGGCCACCCTAAAACATCATGGAAAAAACTTTGGAAATAGGGTTTTCAACATATTTTGATGAGCTGAATTTGATTCTGAAGTCTGTTTGTCCCAGAAAATTCCTGATCATGAGATATCCACCTGATAATACCACCAATCACCTCTTATGAGAGGTGGAATAGGGTGTGCCATCCCTCTCTAACACAAGTGTACATGCCTCTTTCAATAAACCTTGAATTAATACTACATAGACTCAATCATATCTCTAAGACATCTACGGCATGTGCCAGACATCAGTACCTGCCATCAATGTCTAGCATTTGAAGGTCCAGTCTGACCTGGTTTTTTTCCATTTTTGGATCAAACCAGAACCAGAACCAGTTCCATTACATTTGAAAAGTCAATACAACTGGTTGTGGCTAGTTTGGACGACAACCGACTAGCGTTATATATATAATATTAATCTAAAAGCCCCTCACAGGCAGGGGCCTGTGAGTGAGCATGTATGTAGTGTAATGTATAAAAATGATACACCCCCTACCTCACAGGATGTGCAAGGGAGGGGGTCAGTTAGCAAATGTATCAAAAGAAATATAAAAAGCCCTCCCACACTTGAAGTGGGAAGGGGGTGTTGTCATCCACTGTTGCTGTCATCATTGTTGATGTCTCCCATCATCCCTTGTCATTGTTGTCATCCACCATCACTGTCATCGTCCACTGTTGCCATCATTCATCATTGTCATCCACCATAGCCATCATTGTCCACCATTTCCATGGTGCCGTTCATTGTCAGCACCTCCATTGCCCCCTACAAGCAGTGGCTCACAGGTGGGGTGGTGGCACTGTCTGACGTGGCATCCTGGCATTGTTATTCATCATTGTCATCATTGTCAACATTGGTAGTAGGCAGTTGTGATGTGGCAGCAGCGCCACATCATTGTATTCATTGTCATTGTCATTGTCGTCAACATTGGTGGTAGGTGGTTGTGATGTGGCACTGCCACATTGACGAGACCTCAGTGGATGCAAAGCAGGTGGGCAGGGCATCTTGGTATGGTCTCATTAACATTGTTATAAACATAATTAGAACCTAGAAAAGAAAAGAAAAGTTTGGTTTAGTTAATTGAAAAAGAACATTAAAAGAAAATACCTGGGGCACAAATGACATCTGTCATCATTTGCACCTGATGTGTTTCATTTGTGGCATTTGGCAGCACTATCTGATGTGGGGGATGTGGGCATAGTGGCAGGTGTTGACAGAGTGGTGGTGGTGGTGGAAGGAGGCAAAGTGGTGGTGGCAGTGTCAAGGGTTGTGTTGATGGTTTGGCAGCCGTGAGAATGGTGAACAAGTGGCACCACTTTTTTTGTTTGTGTGCAAACATGACCAAGTGGTCTGTGTGTTGGGATAATCAATCCTAGCACATCATGTTAGTGCATCCCAAGCACAACACTAGCACATCACATATAAATAGTCTTTCAAGGTCCACTTGCAGCAACTGCAAAAAACTGCAACCCAACTGAACTGCAACTGGTGGCAACTGGACTTTTCAGTTGCAGTTGCTGGGTTTTCATAATGAGCAACTGCAGTTGTACAACTGGTTGCAACCAGTTGCAACATGTGGCTGTGCAGTAGCATAATCATGCATGTTTTCTTATTAAAATAAGCCTAAAATCATCAAAAATGGTCAAGAAATAAGCAAGTTATGATCAAAACAATGATTCTACTCATAATATACCTTAGCTTTGGTTGTTTTACTTGATTTTTATATATATTACAAGGCACAGATACATGACAATTCATTTTCTGCACCTGAAAGTGCTAGTTATAATTGGTTGTAACCAGTTTAAACCAGTTACAACTGAAGTCTAGTTGCAAATGGTTGCAACCAGTTGTGACCAGTTGCAGTTGCAGTTGTTGACAATTGCCTTGTCTTGCAACCAGTTGCAGTTGCAGTTGCTCCAAATATGGTCCACAACTGCAACCCAACTGGACCTTCAAAGACTACATATAAAAATAGAACATGATGTATTTATAGATCACAACATATGTACATCGTAGTATAGGAGAATACAAGATGTTCTACCTTGCTCTGAACACCCATTATAAAATCCCTACAAACTTCTACTCCACACCATAATCCCAATAGGTTATGGGCCCTGGCCTTTTTCATATTTAAATAACTTGTTCTCAACTTGGACACAATATGTCAGATCAACTCGATGGCCTGGAAGAGCCTGAGGGGGGTGCACCCTCAGCCCCTATTCAAGCTAGTAAGGTCTATATCTCTAACACTGCTCGACAATGGCAACAAGCCACAGCTCAACCAACAATTGAATTAATATGGATGAAAGAATATTCAAATGTGAACAGAATCACCAAATGCAATCACTTAACAGATGAAAATTGGCATGAATGGAAGGAAAGAATGAAAAGGGTATTTATCAATTGTGATATAACTGGATATACTACTGGCAGTGTGAAACCAGTACTTTACACTCCCCCACATATTCCTATCAGACTCCTAGGAGTCCAAGTTTTCCAATAGGAGTCCTACTATTCTGATACTAGTCCAAGGAGTCTGATAGGAATCCAATCAGAATGTATCTTGATGAGCATGTACTGTTATTTCCAAGAAATTCCTAGTAAATTCCGAGTAAAGTCCTATGCAATTCCAACAGGTAGTTGGAATACCACCATTTGGGAAGACTTAAATTGGTGATCACCAAGTGCTTAGAAAATAAATGGGCAGAGCAGGGATTGAACTGAACCATGGACCCTGGGATGTAAGTCATATGACCACCAAACAAGTGCTCAACCAGCTGAGCCACAGGAGAATTAACAAATATGTAATATAATGTCCATTTAAAGCACTTAGGGATAGATCACTTATTTTTTAACCTCACAAGAGCTCATAAAAAAATTGGTTGCCCTTGCAAAGATGTGAGGGAGTAATATAATTAATATAGATCAAAAAAAAAACCCCACCACACAAATGCAGGGGGGGACAATTAATTATACTATTTAATTATACTATTTACCCCACAAAATGGGGGGGAGGGGGTGGTGGTGCATCGCATCACTGCTGCTTCATCGTCACCCTTTCCTCTCCTCCCTCATCTTGCCTCCCTCACCTGCATCGTTTCCTCCTCCATCGTCATGCTGTTTCCCCCCCTCCCCATTGTCATTCCACCCACCATCCACCCCATGAGCAGTTGCTCGTGAGGCTGGAGGTGGGTGGTGCATTGTTTGGGTTCCCCTTGTCTGGTCATCCCCAGCCCCTTGTCTCGTCTCGTCTCTCCCCCCTGGTCATTTTGTGCCCCTCATCTCCTGCTCCCCCCTCTCATTGCTGTTGTCTCGTGCCCCCCTCCCTCCTCTCTCCCTCTGTCATTTCCCCTCCCCCTTGTGCCTGTTGTTTCCACACTCTTGCACCCCACATTCACCCTGTGAGCAGTTGCTCACAGTGGCAGTGGGGGGTCCGGGGTGTTGTGGGTTGGCATAGGTTCCCCCTCCCCTCCCCATTGTCTCCCATCCCCATCGTTGTTCCACCCATCAACCACCCCATGAGCAGTTGCTCATGAGGCTGGGGGTGGGTGGTGTGCCATCATGACATGGCGGTGTTGGCATGGGGTTGTCTCGCATCCATCCCTTGTTATGAGAACCTTAAAAACAAAACAAATACATTAGTTAGTTTATGAAAAGAAATGAAAGAAAAAAACTTACTGTGGCTCAAACAATGCAATTGTGTTGTTTGGGCCTGGATGATGTGGCACTGTTGGGTGCACATCATTAGGTGCCATCGACCATTGTTACCAGTAGATTTGAACCTGAAAAAGAAGAAATACAATTAGTCAGATTACAAAAACAAGAAATAAAACAAAAAAACTTACTATTGGCCCAAACAACAATTCATGTCATTTGGGCTGCATTGTGTGTCAGGTGGCTTGTTTGCAGAGGTGGTTGTCATCGTGGGAGTGTCAGGGTGATGTGGTTGGGGTTGTGGGAAGAGGGAAGGGGGGGAGGCCATGGTCGCCGTTGATGGTGGTGGTGGGGAGTGATGAGCTGGCAAGGTGTGGTGACACAGCTATGTGCTTTGTCATCACACCCATGGGAACAGTATGTAGTGCAGTAAGAGCAGTTACCTGCAATGGATGCTTAGTGTAGTGGTATTCTTGTCACTGTGTCCTTATGTAATCATGTTAGAGGTCCAGGGTTCAATTCTGCCATGCATGTTTACTTTTTCTACTATTAATTACTAAGCAAGGCTGCTATCATTCCTAAGGTAGGGGCAATTCATATGCATCCAATGTTAGCTGTTGTGACTGATGTGTGACAAGACCTTAGCATGCACTAAATTGATCACATGTTTGTTTCACTTGGACACTGTAGAATCTCTTGAAAACACATATCATTTATTCATGCTGATATCTCAAAAATGTACAACCACCAAAAACTCATGAAGTGGAAATAAAACTTTTTGGTGGTGGCAGATTGCTTGAAATTTATGTGCTTTCTTTGATATGTGAATTTTTGCACTTTTGTCATGTTCATCACACCAAATCAGGTGACACTGGATGCATATGGATTTCCTCTACCTTATTGGAATCCTACGTTGTCCAATGTCTCTGCATAACATCAGAATATTCCTGTGTGATTCCTATGGTTGGAAATTCCTAGGAAATTCTGATGATCTGATCAGATTCTGATCAGACTGCATTGGACTGGACTAGGACTGAACCTGCCATTTCATGTCATTTTGGCTGGTGAAAATGACATTGGAATATGGTCAGATTCTGATTGGAGTCCAATCAGAATCATCGGAATCATTGGATTCTGATAGGAATACATGGGGGAGTGTAAAGACCTCATGTGAAATGACCAGATGAAACCAAAGATCCTGTTGATATGACTGCATACTGTTCTGCACACACGCTATGGTATTTTTCATGATTCTACTAAAACATTCATAAGATGTTCTGATCATCTGGCACACTATGCTACAAGCTGCATTCTGCACTTCCCTTCATGGCTTCTCTACAAATGGCCTTATACACTGGACTATGGTTCCAATCCACTGTTCGAGCAACTTGGTATCTTACGAGGTCATTCTCCACACCCTTCCACATCAGCGATCTGTGTTTGCCAAATGCGCCTTTTTGCGCCTTTTTGTGCCTTTGGCGCCTTTTGCAGTTTCGATAGCATCATACATTGGCAACTCATTCCAGTCACTCTGACAGTTGGAACGATGATATAATCAATATTCATTAATGACATCAGGTGTTCCTACTGCATAGCGCTATGGTTCACAAGAACTCCAAGAAGCGTGAAGCACATCAATGAAGGTGCACCAAATATGGTAACCATTTGTGATCCAACATTATATTCATTTTGTCCTCTTTTATCTTCTTATCAAGGCAATTGTTTTTATGGGTGGAACTTGCGATCTGAGAGTTTGCGCTTTGTCATCTAACTCCTTTTACTTTAATTTTTGTAGCATAAAACAGTCTTGTAAAATAGTGCCTAGAAGAAGAGGAGAATCATACATTAAACTCATTCCCTCTCCCTCTTGCATAGTGCTCATTTTTCAAAATTCTACATCGTCCTGCTCTCGAATTGCAGCGTTGCGCCTTTGTCTTATTGCACATTATCATATCACATTGCGCATTTCAGTTGTGCTTATCATATTGTCGTACTGTGGCTTCATATTATTAAATCTTTTGCATCCATGTTTGCTTTCCGCATTGTTCTGCATAATTGTGTTTTCTCGACTATCACTATTATTCTTATATCAGGTTCAGTTGTATTTTGAAGGACGAATCAAGACCCTCTAGCTGAATCTTCACAATTAGAATGCACCTGCAGTTGTAGAGTTTGTGTTTTATTGGTGTTAAACTCAGTATCGAGTTTCACCAAAAGTCATCACCGTTAGCATGAATAACTGGGACAAAAATGACTGAATAAGGTTAACAACCACTTATACAAGATGGAGTTAACTGTATGTGACTGACACCTGACACTTACAATAGAAGCCACCAATCACTGATCATTCATCAATAATGATGCAGTGCCCAATTGGGAAACTTGGCACAGGTGCTTCAGGCACATCGGGTATTCTGGCTTACAGAAATTATTGGATAGGAATTTGGTCGATGGATTTAATGTTGATAAACATAGTCCCAAACCAGACTGTATTGCATGTACAGAGGCAAAGCAATACATAAAACCCTTTCCTGAAATATCCACATGACAAACCGAACCTGGAGAATTGATGCATATTGACTTATGGGGAAAATATGTGATCAAATCTATAAATGGAAATCAATACTACTTGTTATGTGTGGACGATGCAAAATGCTATATAACTGTCCAGTGTTTGAAGGAAAACTTGGACTCAACACAAGCAGTAATAAATTATTTGGCACATCTAATAACTCAAGGTCAAAAACTGAAGGAGATCCAAATTGATTGCGGAAAGGAATTCATAAACAAGAAGTTGGAGAAATGGTGTAATGAACGCAGTATAGAAGTAAGACTAACTGTGCCATACTCACCTTCACAGAATGGCATCACAGAGCAGATGAATAGAACTCTTGTTGAACTATCACGCGCCATGATAACTGCCAGCCAACTTTCCAAATTTCTTTGGGAATATGCAGTTTTACATGCCGCTTACCTTCATAACTGATCATTTATGAAACATCTCCCGAAATCAACACCTTATGAAGGATGGCACAAAATAAAACCCAATGTATCTCATTTATGAGAATTTGGAAGCCATGTATGGATATTACTACAAGGCCAAAAGAAACCCCAAAAAATGCTACCAAAATCACTGTAATTTACACTCCCCCACCTATTCCAATTGGACTCTCTAGAATCCAGTCATTCCAACCAGATTCCACTGGAGTCTGGGTATTCTGACTGGATTCCAGTTATTCTGACTGGATTCCGACTGGACTCCAGTTATTCCAGACTCCAAGTTATGCATGTATAATTAACTTACAGTATACAACAGTGGAAAGTCAAGTCAAGTCAAACTTCAAGTTCTGAAGTTCTGAAGTTGCCTACAAAATTAATTTGTGCAGAGCAAGGATTGAACTCAAGGCCTCATCATAAAGTCATCATGTGACAAACCAAACACTTTGCTCAACCAGTTGAGCCACAGGAGAATTATTAGCTAGCTATTATAAAGTTGATTTCTGACACTCAAACTCATAACTTCATTTTTTCAAAGTAGATAATGAAGATGAAATTGTTTTAAATTTGATTATATATATACATAAACTAACCCCTCGCATTCAGCGTGAGGGGGGAGGTAAAAACATCAAGAAAAAAAAACCCTCCCCCACAGACAAAATGGGGGAGGGGGAGGTGTAATAATATTAAATAATTAAAACTACAAAAAAACCCTCCCCATGCAAAATGCAGGGGAGGGGGAGGGGATGCAGCCCCACCATCCTTGGGGTGTCATGTTGCACACATTGTCCTTCCCTGTTGCTTACTTGTTGTTGTTGTTCCACCCATGATCCACCACACGAGCAGTTGCTTGTGAGGCTGGGGGCAGGTGGTGTGTCATTGTCATCTCCTGTCCCTGTGCCTGGGCATCGTTCCACCCATGTTCCACCCAACGAGCAGTTGCTTGTGAGGCTGGGGGGGGTGGCTTGTTGTCATTGTCATTCCACCCACAATGCAACCCATGAGCAGGCTGGGGGCAGGTGGCTTGTTGTTGTCTCCTGTCCCTGCGCCTGGGCATCATTCCACCCACAATCCACCTCACGAGCAGTTGCTCGTGAGACTGGGGGTGGGTGGCTTGTCATCATTCGTTGCTGTCATCCCCCATTTGGATTTCTGTCTTTTTTTTTGGGGGGGGGGGAGAGGGGTTTGGGCATGTCAGTGCAACATGGCACATGTATGGGGGTTGGTGGGTGCTTACTAGGCAGGTATCCCCCTTCTGGGGTCTCCTGGCATCCCTCAGCACCCTCCTAGCCCACTTTGACAGCCTCACATCCCATTTGAATGGGGAGGAGGGGATCAGGTGGGTGTGGGTGTGGGTTGCACGTTTTTCATCATGGCAGGTCATCCCCAGTAGTATACAGCCTAAAAAGCAATAAAATACAATTAGTTGATTGATAAAACAAAAAGAAAAAAAAGAAAAAAAAAGAAAAACTTGTCTATAGCCCAAACAACAGTTGCTGTCGTTTGGGCCCACATTCTGTCCAGTCAGCTCATTTGAGGGTGGGGGTGATGGTGGGAGTGGGCATGGGAGTGCTGGTGGCAGGTGCACATGCAGTGGTGGTGGTAGAGTGGAGAGGAGGAGGAGGCAGCATTGATGATGGTGGTGGTGATGGTTGTGAGCTGGCAGTCATGTGTCACATGTCATGCAATATGGATGTATGCATATTCCGTTAATGGCTGCAGTTAACTACGCACCTTGGTTGGGTAATAAAGGTATTAAATGTATGTAGACGAATAATTACTTTGTAGCTCAGTGGTTAAGCATGCTGTTATGTGTGCAGACCCAAGGTCGAGTGTTCAATTCTTGTTGTATGTCAAACTTTTATTTGGGAAAGCACATGCATTCTGGTTATTCTGGTTAGTCCAGTTAGTCCAGTTAGTCCAGTTGTGATGAGTCCAGTCAGGTTCCGGGGATTCTGGGTATAAATTTGATGATTATTCCAACTGGAATCATGCTGCATAGGGAGAACTACATACAAAAAAAATTCCACTGGATTCCAGAAATTCCAGAGATTCCAGCTGGACAAACTGGAATCCAACAGGAATAGGTGGGGGAGTGTAAAGTACTCCAAAATCAAGGCGCCGAGCATATGTTGGCTATGATGATGGCACTAGGGCAGTAACATATTACAATGCAGAAACTCGCAAAGTACTCACCTCCCACAACTTCCAGAATATTACACCTACAGAAAAACCATCTTCCAACCATATGGAAATTATACCCAATTTACCACATGAGGGGGAGTCTGCAGGTAGCATGCCGCCAATGGGTGTAACAGATTCTGATGATACAACTCGGAACCTTGTGCCCAGGAAGCAAAAATGGAATGAAATACAGGAAGATACAAATATTGATGAACTGTGGAAGACGCATGGAATTTGTACTGATTATAGACACCTTCAGGATCCTTTTACATATGAGGAAGAGGACAATCTCTTATCACAAGAAGTCTACGCAATTGTTGCTGGAGATGAACTTACAAGTCTCAAAGATGCAAAGAACTCCCTAGATATGGCAAAAGGCCATGAAAACTGAATTAGATTTATTTTCAGAGAAGGGGACTTGGGAACTCATCCAAAAACATCACAATGCAATAACAATTAGAAATAAATGGATCTTTGTCAGGAAGCACAATAAAGAAGGGGAAGTAGTAAGGATCAAGCAAGACTAGTGGTGAAGGGATATGCACAATGACCCAGATTTGATTATAGGGAAACATTTTCACTGGTGGTCAGGATGGATACATTACATGCAATACTAGCACTCGTACCTGAAAAGGGACTCAAGTTACAACAAATGGATGTAAAGGGCACATATTTAAATTGCAATTTGCAAGAGGAAATATATATGCAACAGCCCAAAGGATGTGAAGATGGAATGGGTTGAGTATGCAGGTTAGTCAAAACACTTTATGGTTTAAAACAGGCAGGCTGAGAGTGGAATAACAAACTTGATGCCAAACTCAAAGTTCATGGCTATGTGCACTTACTTTCTGATCCATGCGCGTATATATGATGCAATGGAGATGACTTCAGAATAATGGCTATCTGGGTGGACGACTCACTACTTTTTGCTTCATCTGATAAAATGATGGATCATATGAAAGAAACACTCTGCTCAGAATGGGAAGTAACAGATCTTGGAGAGCCGAGTAAAATTGTTGGCATTGAAGTTACACAAACCAAGAATGCAATAACTATATCTCAATGGAGATATATTGAAAATATTCTACGTAACAAAGGAATAGCTGACACAAATCCTACAGGTATACCCATGGACCCAAATATAAAGCTTGGACTGAATCTGGATGATAATGAACCCAATCAAAGCAATTCATACATATGCACAATTATTAGGGAGTCTGCAATTTTTGGCAAATTCCACAAGACAGGATATAAGCTATACAGTTAATAAACTGGCCACCTACACCACAAACCCAGGTTTAAAACACCATGGTGCAATAAAGCAGATACTCAGATACCTGGTGGGTATGAAAACTCTAGGGATAACATATAGAACATCCCAAGATGAAACTGGAACCAGAAACCTCTTCCATGGATATGCAGATGCTGCATATGCAAATGCTGATGACCTCAAATCCACAACTGGCTACATTTTTTTAGAAGCAGGTGGAGCAATCACATGGAAATCAAAGAAACAAACTGTGATAGCATTGTCCTCTATGGAGGCAGAATATGTAGCACTGTTGGAGGCTGGACACAAGGTGGCGTGGCTGAGAAATTTGTACAGTGAGCTTGGATTCCCACAAAGCTCACAACAGAAATTAAAGGTGAAAATGAAGGATCCATAATATTGACACATAACCCTCAATTTCACCAGTGATCAAAACATATCGCAATTCACCATCACTGGGTCTGAACACTAGTAACTGACAAAATACTCGATATACCAAACTGTCGAGACCTGGAACAAACAGCAGACATGTTAACAAAGGCATTACCAAAGCCAAAATATATACAACATAGGGCAGAGATGGGAATCCAGTCAATGTGCAAACTCAGTAGCTTTCCTCACATGTGAATTGGTTTTTCCCATGGGGTTTTCTGCCACATAGAGGTTTTAATGCACCTGAAAGGTGAGAAATTTAACTTTTCAATTATTTATTTAACCATTCCTATGGACTCAACCATGCTAGGCTTGAGGGGGAGTGTTGGGATAGTCAATCCTAGCACATCACATTAGCACATCACAAGCACAACACTAGTGCATCACATCTAAAAATAGAACATGATGTATATATAGATCACAACATATGTACATTGTAGTATAGGAAAATATGAGAAGTTCTACCTTGCTCTGAACACCATTATAAAATCCCTATGAACTTTCACTCCACACTATAATCTCAATACTGTGCACAGCCCCAAGGTATATAAACCCTCACTTTTGTTAGTCATTCCTCGGGCATGTCCCCAGTTTAATTATATTTGTTAGTATATAGTTAGTATATGTAAGGTATACTATAGATTGGTTACAACCAGTTCAAACTGACTTTTGTTGGTTCAAAGTAAATATACAATTTGAGAAACCACGACTGACCACATAAACAAACTAAGGCAACCGCAACCACAAAAAAGACTGGACTGTGGTTCGGTCCAGTTCGACTTCAGTTTTTTTCTGGTTCAATGAACCAGACCTTCAAACACTATCAATGTTGTACTGTCCTGAACACTTGCTCACATGCCATCAAAGCCATCAATCTCTCCCATCACTGTCTGCTTATGTCTGCCCATGTCGGCTAATGTTGTGCTCACTGCCTCTGACAGTGAGCTCACTATTTCCTTCATTCTGCCCTGTTTCCCTTGGTTTCTTTTGCTTACATTGACTACACATGTACATAGAATGACTACCTGCTATCCTTTCCACTTTACCTGCCCTTGATCCACATGCCAGCTCAGCAGTGGGTACCCTCTCCTCCTCCCCTACATTTTCGCTTTTTTTCCACTGTAGTCACTGCCTTATGGCTAAAGTACTTACTTATCCCCATCATGTACATAGACATAGACATGATTTCATTGGCCTGGACATCAAGGGAGAGCCTCATACATAAGTACAGTAATCTCTTATTCTCACTTCAAGAAGGTAGTGCTCTAGTAGGCTTATAAGGGCAGGTAAAGCGGAAGGGATGGCAGGTAGTCATTCTATGTACATGTGTAGTCAATGTACACAAGAGAAACCAAGGGAAACAGGGAAGAATGAAGGAAATAGTGAGCTCACTGTCAGAGGCAGTGAGCACGACATTAGCTGACATGGGCAGACATAACCCGACAGTGATGGGAGAGATTGATGGCTTTGATGGCATGTGAGCAAGTGTTTGGGACAGTAGCCAATGACATTGATGGCAGGTACTGATGTCCAGCACATGCCATAGATGTCTTAGAGATATGACTGAGTCTAAGTATGTAGTATTTATTCAAGGTTTATTGAAAGAGGTATTGGAAATCAGGCTGGGAAATGAACAGAGAAGAGATAATTCTCTTAGAGACAAGTGGGGGAAATGAGACAAGGAACTTATTATTCTTTCTCCTATACTATGGCTGTATGTAACTGTGCTATAAATAGAACAGGCATCAAAACAGCCACTCTATTAATAATATCCAGCATCTG
This sequence comes from Tricholoma matsutake, assembly GCA_026075535.2. Classification (NCBI taxonomy): domain Eukaryota; kingdom Fungi; phylum Basidiomycota; class Agaricomycetes; order Agaricales; family Tricholomataceae; genus Tricholoma; species Tricholoma matsutake. The sequence continues at coordinate 582,607 of AP026544.2, forward strand.
GCCTCAGACCACGAGCTTGGATTGCCTATCTCAACACTCCCCTTCAAGCCAAGGATGGTTTGAGTTATTAGGAATGGTTAACTGAATTATCTTTCAGGTGCATTAAAACCTCTGTGTGGTGGAAAACCCTGTGGGTAAAAACCAACTCACACACGAGGAAAGCTACTGAGTTACTTAATCAACTTTATTCCCATCTCCACCCTATGTTGCATAAATTTGGGCCTCGGTAGTGCCTTTGTTAATGTGTCCACTGTTTGTTCCGGGTCGCGACAATTTTGAATATCGAGTATTTTATCGGTTATGAGATCTTGGACCCAATGATGACATAAGGCAATGTGTTTTGATCGCTGATGGAATTGCGGGTTGTGGGTTAATATGACAGAACCGTCATTGTTGCCTTTAATAATAGTTGGATAATTTTGAGGAAATCTGAGTTCACTGTACAAATTTCTGAGCCATGTTGCTTCATGTCCAGCCTCTGAGAGAGCTACATATTCTGCTTCTGTGGAGGAAAGTGCAATCATGGTTTGCTTCTTTGATTTCCATGTGATCACTCCTCCTGATCCTAGGAAGACATAGCCAGTAGTAGATTTATGGTCATCAGCATTTGCAAAAGCAGCATCAGCATAACCATGGAAATTAGTTTCATTGGGGGTTTTTCTATAAGTTATCCCCAGAGTTTTTGTACCTGCTAGGTACCTCAGTATCCACTTTATTGCACCGTGGTGTTGAAGACCCGGGTTAGCGGTGTAAGCGGCTCGTTTGTTGACTGCAAAGCTGATATCTGGTCTTGTGGAATGTGAGATGAATTGTAAACACCCCAGCAGAAATGGAAATAGAATCGTCAGTACACATTACTTCAATGCCGATGATCTTGTGTGATTCCCCTAGATCCATAACTTCCCATTCTGAGCTTAGCGGATTCTTCATGTGATCCATCATTTGATCTGATGATGCAAATAGAAGCGAGTTGTCAACCCAGACAGTTAGAATACCATAGTCACCGCCATCTCGTTGAATATATGCACATGGATCCAATGTCAAGCATTGATAATCATGATTCTTGAGTTTCCCATCAAGTTCATTGTCCATTTGCATCCAGCTTGCTTTAATCCATATAATGGTTTGACCAGCTTACAAACTCAGCCCGTTCCATCTTCATATCCTTCAGGTTGCCACATGTAGATAGTTTCATGTAATGTGCCACTGAGATATGTGCCTTTGACATCCATTTGTTGCAATTTAAGGTTTTGCATCAGTACTAAAGCCAGAATTGTGCACAGAGTGTCCATTCTAACCACAGGCGAAATGTTTCCATATAATCGTACCCTGGATGCTGCACGCATCCTTTGGCCATGAGTCTTGCTCTGTACCTGATTACTTTTCCTTGTTTGTCACGCTTCTTGATGAATACCCATTTATTAGTGATTTGGATTGCATCAGGTGGTTTTTCAACAGATTCCCAAGTCCTCTTCTCTTTTAGTAAGTCGAGTTTGGCTTGTATGGCATTTTCCCATTCTGGTCAATTGGGGGAATTCTTGGCATCCTTGAGGCTCGTCATCTCATCTCCAGCAATTATTGCATAAATTTCTTCCATTGTAAGAAAGTTGTCTTCCTTTTCTTCTACTGAATAAGGATCTTGAAGGTTTTTATAATTGATATGAATTCCACGAGTCTTCTGTGGAGCATTTATGTCTATATCATCCTCCAATAAATTTCTTTTATGCTTTTTGCTGCCAGGATCAAGAGTCAGAGTTATATCATCTGAGCCTGTTACACCCATAGGCGGTGTGTCCCCCACAGACTCCCCCTTGCATTGATTATTGGGTGTGATGTTGATGCCCTCAGGGATTGGAGTCAATTCTGGAAGTGTCATCTGCTTGAAATTGCTTGAGGTGAGGACATTGCACATTTTGGCATTATAATATTTTATGGCCCCAGCACCATCTTCAAAACCAATGTAAATGCGCTGTTTGGATTTTGCCTGCATTTTTCAATCCACATTTTGTCCCTGTAATAAAATCCATACAGGTGCACCAAATTCACATAAATGAGAGACATTTGGTCTTTTATTATACCAGCCTTCATATGGTGTAGATCTCAGCAAATGTTTGGTGAATGATTGATTATGGAGATAAGCGGCATGCAGGACTGCATATTCCCAGAGAAATTCGGGAAGGTCATTGGCGATTATCATTGCTCGAGAGAGTTCAACCAGTGTACAGTTCATCCGTTTGGCAATACCATTCTGTGAAGGTGAATATGGTGCAGTGTAACAAATTTCCATACTGCGTTCCTTGCACCAACCCCTCAACTTCTCGTTTACAAATTCTTTCCCATTGTCAATTTGAATACCCTTTGGATTCCTCCCTTGAGTCTTCAAATGTGCCAAATAATTTATTATGGCTTGTGTTGCATCAGATTTCTGCTTGACACATTTGATGGTTGCAAATCTCTTGGCATCATCCACAAATAACAAGTAGTATTGATTGCTGTTGATTGATCAGATCACATACTTTCCCCATAAGTCAATATGTGTTAATTCACTGGGTTCAGTTTTTCTGATTGATGATTTTGGGAATGGTTTGATGTGTTGTTTCACCTCTGTACACACAATGCAATTGGGCTTGGGGGAGTCCTCATCCTCAATAATCTGTCAACCATTTTTCCATCCAATAATTTTTGAAGCCTGGTATATCCAACATGTCCAAAGTGTCGATGCCATGTTTCCCATGTAGGTAGCATATTATTTCTGACAAATGTTTGATGAGGTTGGATTATATTGCATCGTGTGTGAGGTCTAATAACCATCTTCATGTGATATAGATGTTTGCATATTTTTGTTCCTTACACTACCGGCATTCCATCTTTTGTGATGAGTGTAATTATTCCATTCCTGCCATTGTAGTGTCCACCAGCTGCATCCCATCACCCCAAGGAAATTAAATTACTTTGTGTTCCAGGCACATGAAGAATGTTCTGCAAATGCAGAATATATTCAGTGCTGTTGCATGTTGATTTTAATTCAACAGTTCTGTGCCCTGAAATTAATGCTTCTTTACCGCCTACACCTGTTACAGAAATATTCCTCATAGGTGTGTAATCGGTAAATGCTTCTCTCTGATGCATAACATGAGATGTTGTTGCCATGCCTGCTAATCAATCATAATAGATCAATCACTCATCATTCACATCAGCATTACAAGCATCATAGGTATCGAAGTTGTACTGCTCTTCATTTGCTTGGAATGTAATATATTCTTCTGCCACATTTGTTTCTTCTGCATCTTTCTTTTTCTTCTTTGCCTTGTCCTTTACCTTCTTCTTACTCCAGCATTTATCTGCTTGATGTCCAATCTTTCCACAGTTCCCACATTTGTTCCCTTCAAATTTACGGCATTTGGTTGTCCAGTGTCCAGCACATTTACAATGATCACAATAAGGCTGTAAGGAGGATTTTCAATCAGAGATTTGACCTTCTAGGGATTCACTAGCACTGTTAGCATTCTGGGTTTTCACCAGATTTATGCTCCCCATAGTACCATTTTTATTATTCCCATTGTTAGATCTGGTCAACCATATCTTGTATTCCTCCTAAGGCTCCAACCATATAGTATATATATATGGCCAATGGTGTAAATATACAGATATAGTTATTTATACACTATTTACTGTATATATACAGTTATATTGTTAGGGTATATGGTTGTTGATAGTGATCAAACAGATCCATGTTTTTTACACTTCACGATCGGCTTGTTTACATCCAGCATGCCACTTTGAATCCATAGCTTTGTCAAGAGTGCTTGTGAGATGGTCTCCACCTTCAATGAGCTATGCAGGTCCATGCAGATGTGCCGAGATTTTGAAAACACATGCCCGACTGAAACACTTGTTGCTGGGATTGTGAGAAAGTCTTGAGCCATGCGCATGATGGTTGGGAAGGAAGCACCATGTTTCTATCAAAAGAAGATACTTCAGTGAGTCACGGTTGAGTAACAAAGAGCCAGCACAAACCTTCCACCAAGCCAAGGGATTCTGGAGTTTGCCACAACCACCTTCAAAGTTTAAGTACCACCGAGTCTCCTCTTTGAAAAGATCTTCTGACTGGGTGACAGGTGTCATTGTCAAGGGCTCAAACTCACAGATTTTGGCAAGCCACGCATCTGAGTCTCGTGAAATTGGATTTGATACTTGGGTAGCTGATGGGGTCTCAGATAGTAATGGATTTTTGTAGTATGTTTGCGCAACATGGAGAAATAGGGACTCGGCCCTTTCAATTGCATTCCTTCATGCCTGGACTATGTTGGCAGGGCTTCCTGTCTGTGGTGCCCTTGTCTTGAACCACTCGGCTCGTAGATATGGATGTAGAACTAATGGGAAAACACCAGTCAGTAAGCCTGAAAAAGATTGCTGATTCGAGACATACTAGTGCCAAGGATGTAGTACTGATTTGTCACTGTGAGGGCCTTATACTTCAACAGCTTTTCTCTTCCAGCTGATGCAGCACATTGAATTTTGATTGGCAGGCTGGGATTGTGGGAGGTGCTTGATAGATGAGCATCCATCTGCTCGTACACAGGCAAGACAAAGGGAATAGTAGGTTGAGATGTGTGTGACATCTGAAGGGTGACTTTTGTGAAAATCTGATACTGACATTATGCATGATGAATGAATATTGTAGACAGTCTACTTACCTTGAGGAGATCCGCAATCTTCCCAAGAAGCTGCCAATCACCCAATCTAAGCATAAAGCCATGAAGCTCAGGTGTTTTGAACGTCCATTGATCAATAGCCTAGCCACCTAAATAGTGAGAATAATTTATATCTTATATAAAAAGGTTACTGACATCTTGCAACAACTGAGCATGTCGAATCATTGTGTGAGTGTAGTTCCAGTGTGTCTGGACATCCCACACAACCATGAGTTTTGCAAGATCTGCTGTGGAAGGTTGGTTGCTGTACTTGAGCAGGCAATTTTGTGGAACTTCACACGACACTGTGGTGATGAAACAATTTTTGTAGTAATGAAATGCAGCTGTAGCTGAATGTAAAATGAAAACCAAGGTTTCAAAAATGTTAACATACTTGTTTAAGTGCACTTTGATCTGCTAAGCTCATTTCTTCATCATCAAGGACCATCTTGTCATCTTCTTCCATCACATCTTCATTGAACTCCTCCTTTTCCAAGTCAATCTGGTCCTCATCCTTCTCCACATCATAGTGTAGTGGTGTATCCTTTGTAGAAGTGAAGTAATCCTCTTCATCTAGATTGTCAGCTTCATCTAACTCGTGCAGGAGAGCTTGTACAACCAGGTTGACTACATGAGCAATACATCAGATGTGCATGTCAGGAGAGAATGGGATGCTATACTGTGCTAACAGACACCATGCAGCAGTATGAACGAGAACATCATTGACAGACGCATTGTCGGTAGATAAGCTTATGAAGTAATAGAGGCAGTGATGGGTCAGTTACATAAATCTGAGTATATCCAAAGAATTGACTCATCTTATTAAGCCCACCACGTTTCCTTGCACCATCAACAAAGGCTTTACCAGTGTATAAACCCTCATGTTCCTTATCTTCAAGTGGCTTAAAATCGACAACACGCTCAATTAACTCCCAATCCTCATTGATGAATGAGCCGACTGTGCAGGCAAATGTGAAGACCATCTGCTTTGTCATCCAGGTATCTGTTGCATATGGTATTTTTGACTTGACATTCTATTATATCTTGTTCAGATGCAGCAACCAATTTTTGTGTGCACCAACTTACTGTGAATGTCCTGACAACCTTTGCATGGAGTTCTGCAAATATCTTTGCCAGCTGATTACAGACAGTAGTGTCACTCAGTAGGATAAATTTGATTTTGAGATACTTGAATAAGATATGCAGTGATGGTGCTTCTCCTGTTGTCCATGGGAGACTTTCATTGAGTATCCATGCTGAAAATAGATGCAAGAAACCTTTCTGGGTTGGTTCGATTGTGGAATTCAGCTCTCCGTTTTTCAGGTACAATGCCATAATGTCAGCACTCTGCTTGAGATTCAGTCCTTCAGACAGGTGCTCAGCCTGAGTTGGTAGGCTCAAATCCTTCTTCTTGCACTCGGAAACATGACTTGCAAGGTTGTTAAGCTTGGGGAGAAGAGGTTCATCATCAAATTTCATTCCTGGCTTATTGATTGTGCATGAAAAGGAATGAGAACTAGAGGTACATTCAACAAAACGATAACATTATCCACTTGACACACACTTACCTACTGCATGAACGGCATTTAAATTCCCAGTGCATAGCCCCATGATTATCATGAACAGGTACAGGGTCATGAAAGTATTGCATACTGCTGTTCACAGGACCACAATGTGCACCTTGAGATTGTTCCTTCTCTTTGACATCTCTCAATGCCGATTGTCCATCAGATTCTTCACCTGAATCTATGTCCATCGGATCAACTGCAGTTCCTCTCTCTTTATCCTGGTTCAAGTGGTCAGTTAGTAAACTGGTAAAATTTATGGTGTCAAGATGATGTACTTGGTTCACTTTTTTTGCTTTCTTCTTCCCAGATTGTTTCACAGGTGCTTCAGTCTGGGCCAGTCCTGTGCACTTTTTGGTGTGCTTTTTCTTCTGGGGATCAATAATTAGTTAGTAGCAAACTTGATAGATGTATTTTGTGACTCACCAAAGCTTCTCCCTGCTTGGTGTCTTCTATGTTCTCCTCCCCATCAGTGCCAAAAACTGAGCTTGGGGAGGGAGGCTCTGGATGTGCTCTTCTGGGAGGAGTGTAGTCGTTATTGTCATCTTCACCTGAGCCATCAGTCATGGTCTTAGCAGCTGGTTTGCGCTTTTCAGCTGTTTTTTTTGATGCATCATATGGGCTTGAACTTCTGCATATCAGTATACACTTTAGCAGAGCAGTAGTATGGCCAAATACATGAGAAATTGTAGTTCTTTCACAAGTCGCTCAATCTTCGGCATTGCTGCATCCACAAGAAGCTCTCCAGTTGCCGTCGCTTCTTCAATATATTGTACAACCATGTCCATACCAAAGGGACCTCGCATGATATGTTGCAGGCAGCCATCGCTATTGTGCACATTTTCACCAAAAAGGATATCTAAGTGGCAGTTGAATGTTTGCCAATGTTGCTCGCCGCTGTAAGGGGACTAGGGGGGTGCCCTGTGTGTTTTTCCTATTTTTTATGTTCGTCCCATATTTTTCCCCACCTCATTTCCTTCTATTCTTCATTTTCTATGATTTTTCCGGATTTTATTACTAATTTTCCCTTGCTATCATGTTTGTATATGTTGACACTTTTATATTTAGAGGCGGAGTACCCCTTCCGACACATACCCCTTGGTATGATGTCATTCGGCGGCCTTGATCCGCCTATCTCCGCCTTTTTCTATTTTTAGGTTATATTTGATTTTTGTCGTCTTCACATATACTGGGCATCAGCAAGGGGATCCTTAGAGTTTTCTCTTCGGATTTCCCTTTGCTAGGTGCGCCCCCAATCCCTGTATTATGTAGCATAATTTTAACTTCGGATTTCCCTTTGCTAGAGGCTTAGGTTGCCCTTATAGTAGAAAACTCTCCCCTAAGGCCCGAAAATCGCGAACGCGCTGCCCAAAATAGGCAGGTACGGACTGGACGACGCTTCCCAAAGCTCCACAGAGTCCCTACACACCGTTCCAGATACTCTCGCCTTTATCACGCCGCCATTTTCGCCAAATGCGCTCCCTAGCGACATGGACGCATCAGAACGCTTCCACGCGCTTGAAAGTGACGTTTCCGGAATGCGCGTGCAAATCGACTCGCTTAAATCTACGATTGAAAACTTCGTTAGGACCCTCCAGGCTAACCCTACGACTAATAGTTCCCCCTTCACGACTCCAAGCGCACCCAACAACGACGTTTTGCCAAACGCGTCCACTAAGGAACGCGCCCAGATCAAACCGTCCCCCCCTGCCGAATTTAATGGTGCACGTGCGCAGGGACGTGCATTCCTTAATTCCTGTGAGTTATACATTAGTCTCCAGTCGCATCAATTCATCGATGAGGCTGCAAAAATTTATTGGGCCTTCACATACATGAAATCTGAACGCACCTATCTCTATGTGGACCGTATCCTACGTCAAACTAAAGAACTCGGTTCTCTACATTTCTCCACTTGGGGTGACTTTTGAGCTGAGTTTGTACGCCACTTCTGCCCCCTCAATGAACGCCACTGAGCAGTGACACGACTTGAGTCATCCACTTACCACCAGGGACGTCGATCCGTGGACGACTATATCGATGAGTTCAAGGATTTGGTGGACATGGCAGGGTATGGGAGTGGGTTACCAGTGGTGGTGAAGTTCCGACGGGGGCTCAACCGAGAAATTCAGGACCAGATTGCACAGATGTTGGAAGGGCGCCCAGCGGATGATGATATCCTTGCTTGGTATGAAGCTGCTTCACTCTGTGACGAGAACCGACTCACAAATGCGGCGTTTAATGCTGCATTCCGTGCTCCAACTACCACTCATACACCCTACACCTTCAATCGAAGCCTCCCCCGCCGGAACCCCATTCCTGCTCGTCAAACTCCCACACCAGCCATCAATGTCCCAGTACCAATGGATGTTGATGCAGCCCGCAGCCGTGCACGTAAGTTGGATCTCTGCTACCGTTGTGGGGAACCTGGACACAGGGCTGGAGCATGTCCCCATCGTCAGGATATCCGCATGCTCACCCCCGAGGGACGAGACGAACTCCTGCAAGATTTGTTGGCACTTGTAGATGTTGAGGAAGCGAAGGATCAAGTTGCAGAGGAGGTTAAGCTGGAAGTTGTAGAGGAGCAGGATTTTCCTATTCACAGCGAGTGAATCGTACGCCCTCACTGCCTGTCCATAACCGCTTTGAAGTCTTGTCAGTTGAATCCCCGGAGAATGAATCCATTTCTGTGACTGCTCCCCTCTCTGACCCTTCGAAGTTGGCTAAAGACGTACCTGCTCTCCCCATCTCTCCTTCTACTCCACGTCCCAAAATTAAATCATGGGAGCGTAAACTACCACGCAAGTATATTGTGGCATCCACTCCCTCTGCACATTCCTTAAACCTAGCCATCGAACTGCAGACGACCGACACTGGACAGATACTCGGTGTCTCTGCGCTCCTGGACTCTGGTGCGACTGGTCTCTTCATCGATTCCCATCTGGTACAACAACATCGTCTAAATACTCGCTCACTCTCACGTCTGATACCTGTATATAACGTGGATGGATCCCCAAATGAAGCTGGTGCCATCCGAGAGGTTGCAGACCTGGTTCTCCGTTACAAAGATCATAGTGAGCATGCCCTTTTTGCTGTCACTCAATTAGGAAAGCAAAAGGCGATTTTGGGATATCCATGGCTTCGAGACCATAACCCAGAGGTCGACTGGCGCACCGGGGAGGTTACCATGAGCCGATGTCCATCCCGCTGTCGGACATGTTTCACAGAAGCCAGGCAAGAACGTTGTGGACAGAAGGCGGCAATACGATGAACTCAGAAGTGTCATGCTGGACCCCTGCCTATACCTGAAGTGGAATTGGAAGGGGTTCCTGATCTAATGCCGGACTCGGATGATGATGATGAGGACCCAGAGGAAGTGGAGGAGGGTGATCGGATCTTCTACACTGCGATTCGCTCATCGCATGAGGTGTGTGCCACATCGAACATATCCCAATGCCTCGCCGAGGCCTTCCACAAAAACAACGCTGCTAAATCCTCTACTAACTCCTTACTCCCTCATCTCCATGAGTTTGAAGACGTGTTCTCCAAGGAGTCATTTGACTCTCTTCCTGCGCGTAAGCCATGGGATCACGCGATCGAACTCACCCCCGGCGCAACCCCTTCATCCTGCAAGGTCTATCCTCTCTCTCCGGAGGAACAACGGCAGCTTGACCAGTTCATCGACGAGCACCTGGCCTCTGGACGTATTCGACCATCGAAGTCACCCATGGCCTCTCCCTTTTTCTTTGTCAAGAAGAAGGATGGCTCACTTTGACCAGTTCAAGACTACAGAAGACTCAACAACATCACGGTCAAAAATCGCTACCCACTACCCCTCATCTCCAAACTCATAAACCAGCTCCATGGAGCCCGATACTTCACCAAGCTCAATGTCCATTGGGGCTATAATAATGTGAGGATAAAGGAGGGAGATGAGTGGAAGGCAGCCTTTCGTACCAACCGTGGTCTTTTTGAACCGCTTGTCATGTTCTTTGGCCTTACTAATAGCCCTGCCACCTTTCAGACCATGATGAACGACATCTTCCATGACCTCATCCTCGAAGGCGTTGTCTGCATCTATCTCGACGACATCCTCATCTTCACTCGCACGGTTGAAGAGCACCGTCGCATCATGCGCCTCGTCCTAGAGCGACTTCGACGGTACAAACTCTACCTTCGTCAGGACAAATGCAAGTTCGAAAGGACCAAGATCGAGTACCTTGGCCTGATTATCTTGGAGGGTCAAGTGGAGATGGATCGTATCAAGGTAAATGGGGTCACAGCTTGGCCGACGCCCACGAACAAGAAGGAGGTGCAGTCTTTCCTGGGCTTCATCAATTTTTATCGGCATTTTATCAAGGATTTCTCACATCATGCACGACCACTGTTCGACTTGACAGGAAAGGAGGCATGGAGGTGGGATAATGCACAACAGGAGGCATTCGAAAAGCTTAAGGAGATGGTCACTTCCGCTCCGATCCTTACCTTTGCTGACGATTCGCGTCCTTTTCGTGTAGAAGCCGACAGTTCTGACTTTGCGACGGGCACTGTGTTGTCTCAGCAGTCTCTGGAGGACCAGAAGTGGCATCCTGTTGCGTTCTACTCCAAAAGCCTTAGTGCTGTAGAGAGAAACTACGAGATCCATGACAAGGAGATGTTGGCGATAATGCGTGCGCTTGAGGAGTGGCGACACTTCCTTGAGGGTGCCCAACACAAGGTGGAAATTTGGACGGATCACAAGAACCTTGAGTACTTCATGACGGCCAAGAAATTGAACTGTCGTCAAGCTCGTTGGTCCCTGTATCTATCTAGATTCGACTTCTCCTTGCACCACCGTCCAGGTCGCAGCATGGGGAAGACCGATGCCCTATCCCGACGTGCAGACCATGGGGATGGCAGCGGTGACAACCAAAACATTGTGCTGTTGCAGCCAGACATGTTCACCATTCGGGCACTGGAAGGCATCGTACCCCAGGGCGAGGAGCGGGACATTCTACGTGACATTCGTCATGCAAACCGTAGTGGTTTACATGAGGATGTTGTCGCCCGCGCTGTTAAAGAACTGAGGAAGGGATCGACCCTTTCCTTACGTGCGGCAGAGTGGGCTGAAAAGGAGGACTTGTTGTATTTCAGGGATCGCATCTATGTTCCCAATGACCCAGACCTTTGCCGGCGCATCATATCCCAACACCATGACTCGCAGATTGCTGGCCACCCCGGACGCTGGAAGACCTTGGAGCTCACCTCACGGAACTATTGGTGGCCACAAATGTCACGGCTCATTGGTCAGTATTGTTGCACTTGTGACCTTTGCTTACGCACCAAGGTCCCTCGTCACAAGCCTATTGGTGAGCTACACCCTCTTCCTGTTCCAGAGAGTCGTTGGGATGTCGTCAGCGTCGACTTTGTGGTGGAATTGCCAGAGTCAAACGGGTTTGATGCAGTGATGTGCACAGTTGACTCAGTGGGAAAATGCGCTCACTTCATTCCCACTCACACCACTGTCAGTGCCCTAGGTGCTGCTCGACTCTACCTCCACCACGTGTGGAAATTACATGGACTTCCTGGTGCCTTCCTCTCGGATCGTGGCCCTCAGTTCATGGCAGAGTTCACTCGTGAGCTGTACCGACTCCTGGGCATCAAACTCCTCGCTTCAACTGCTTATCACCTGCAAACTGATGGCCAGACGGAGCGAGTCAACCAGGAACTGGAGCAGTACATCCGCCTCTTTGTCAATGAACGCCAGGACGATTGGGATGATCTCCTTCCTTTGGCCGAGTTCGGGTACAACAACCATGTCCATGCTTCCACTCAACAGACCCCTTTCCTCTTAGACACTGGACGACATCCACGCATGGGATTTGAACCTCGCCAAACTCCCTCACACATCGAGACAGTGAATGAGTTCACAGAACGCATGAGGGATAGCTTGGAGGAGGCAAGGGCAGCCTTAGCAAAGGCGAAGGACGACATGGCGCGATTTTACAACCAGCGCCACTCCCCAACCCCTCAGTACAAGGTTGGTGATCGAGTTTATCTTGACTCCAGTGACATCTCCACTACACGTCCATCCAAGAAACTCGCTCATCGCTTCTTGGGACCTTTCCCCATTGTCAAGTGCATTGGAACACATGCCTATCGTCTACGCCTCCCAGCCTCCATGTCCAGACTCCATCCCATCTTCCATGTCGTCAAATTGCTTCCAGCTCCCCCAGATCTGTTCCCGGGACGCCATTCACACCCACCACCACCATCTACAGTGATCGAGGGAGAACCCCAATATGAAGTCGAGTCAATCTTGGACAGCCGTTTGCGTCAAGGAAAACTCCAGTATTTGGTACATTGGAAGGGTTATGGGTATGAGGAGAACTCATGGGTCGAAGAGTCTGACGTAAATGCCCCTCGGTTAATCAAGGAATTCCACCGACGGCACACTGCTGCACCGCGTCGCATTCAAGTCATGGACTTTGGTCGTATACGATTTCGAATGCATCGGGGCGATGCATCTTAGAGAGGGGGTGATGTAAGGGGACTAGGGGGGTGCCCTGTGTGTTTTTCCTATTTTTTATGTTCGTCCCATATTTTTCCCCACCTCATTTCCTTCTATTCTTCATTTTCTATGATTTTTCCGGATTTTATTACTAATTTTCCCTTGCTATCATGTTTGTATATGTTGACACTTTTATATTTAGAGGCGGAGTACCCCTTCCGACACATACCCCTTGGTATGATGTCATTCGGCGGCCTTGATCCGCCTATCTCCGCCTTTTTCTATTTTTAGGTTATATTTGATTTTTGTCGTCTTCACATATACTGGGCATCAGCAAGGGGATCCTTAGAGTTTTCTCTTCGGATTTCCCTTTGCTAGAGGCTTAGGTTGCCCTTATAATTATAGTAAATACAGCATCATATGCACAGCTGTTATTACTCCATATTAAACCAGAAGGAGGTGAAATCTGAAATTTTGTACTACCAGATGCCATGTGAGTTGAGTTGTGACTGGTTTTTGCTTTTTTCCTCAGATTTTCAGTTGTGGATCATACTGATTTTTCTTTTTAAGGATTTACTTGAAGCAGAAGTGGGATTAGCTTTTGCAGGAGTAGCTGCACCATGCTTCTTCTGTTTTTCTACAATTTTCCATCTGACATCTTCTATTTCAGGTTCTAATAAAGGATCTCTGGAATTCCACCTAATTGCTTTGTGTACAGTTGATGGTACATGATGCATTCCTTTCCATTGTCTAAAAGCCATGATTAGCATATTTCTCTGTTCACCAACCACACTTCTGTGCAATTTTCCATTATACCTCAAGTCAGTAATCTCATCAAGCAACTCTAGCTCTCTGAATTCTTGTCTTAAGGCACCAGAAGCACCACCTGTAATTTTCTGAGGATGAAATGTCTGTGTTATTAATGTACCAGGTGCAGTTGCACTATGTGACAATGCTGTATAATAAGACTGATGAGAATGATTGTCATTAAGGTTTACCACATTATAAGGCCTAGTTTTACCTTGAGAAGCATAATCTGTCATAGAAAAGTTGGGAAGAACATCTATCTGGGTTCTTGACACATGTACCTTGGAATCATCAGGCAAAGAACAGTAAATTGGATTTGTAGTTTTGTATAATGGTACAACATTTTCAGGAAGTCCATCGAATTTAACATTAGAAGGAGGATTGGTCAATTTGACAAAAAGTGTTTCCAAGGTTGGTTGACCATGTTGGCCAGGAGATACATACTGTAGCTTCTTGACCTTTTGTAATACAAAGTTCTGTTGCACCATTATATCTTATCATTACAGGTAAGCCTTTACACAAGGAAAATGATTATTATCATTATGAGAGCAATAGAAATTATGTGATAAGGAGATCACAGACAGGGAGTTGAGCAGTAGAGAATATGAGAGAAGCACACAGTGAGATGAGAACAGATAGAGGAGAGTGCATGAGAAAATAATAAGGAGAGTGATATGAAGCATCATGCAGGAAGCAAGAGAGGAGAATGAGATGTCAGAGAGACATACAATTTCAGCGATGTCAGTTGCTTTCCCCCAGCGCATGGGATAGTCATCTGAATTGATCTCGTCGTTGATGGAGGATTGAGCCTTTCCCTTGTAAGAGAGGTGTTGGCATACACGGTATTTAGTCGGCTCACCAGGAGCACCTTCTTCTGTAGCCACCTGTAGTGGCAACGAGCAAAAAGGTCCAATCTTGTGCTCAAGTTCCTCTTGAGTGAAGGGACCAGATAACCGGCCAAGACAGAGTTCTTCAGCAATGTACACATGGATTGTGTCAGCATGAAGATTCGCACCAGGAAGATTGGGGGGTGCGAAGGTCTGATTGAGTGGAGCGAGATTGACAATGGGAAAGCCATTTGTGAGCTTGAAAGGGAGTTCTGGGTAGCAGGAGAGAAGTTGTGTGTGTTCGAGAAAAATCTGGAAGTGAAGGGCCAAATATGGTGTTTGTATTTTTGTGTAGTCATGATCATTGTCATATGATGAGGGTTCTTCTGTTTGAAGGTTGTCAAAGTAGACATGATGCACTGGAACATTCGAGTCTGCATCAAGAAGCAGAGATTGCCAGTCTCTGTAAAATGGAGTCAATGCAAGAGGCATTTCCAAGAGGTGTTTAGGTGTCGACAACACCTCAAAGACACCTTCGTGTGCAGGCTCCATGATCAGTGGAGCCACACCACGAACAGGCATGTTGAGAGGGGTGGTCGATCTTGCAATGACGCTTGGCAGAATTGAGCTGGAAGGTGATACAGAAGATGATTGCGGGATTGCTGCAGAGGGTGAGCTTCCCATCAAGGTATTTCGAGTACATTGGAATGCCCGCTGGCGTCACATCTTCACAACAGTCACTGAATTTGTGTAGTTCATTTGCAATATAAGCAGAGGGGAGCAGAGGGGGTGCCTTCAGACTTGGGATCTCGGTCGTGAAAGGATAATTTGGAGTCCATGGGTGCGGGACGAAATTTGCTGGTCTCACGATTATAAGGTTGATATTGGGCCTTGGAGGTGGAAGAGGACTGAGGATCCTGCCCGAGTTCTCGCGTTGCATTCCAGACATCCGCTGACATTACCTCAAGCTTGACCAATTCGAGGTGTCACAGGTAAGCATCCTTGTTGAATGCCTGAGGATTGATGCAGTAACGGGTCTGTTCTGCAATGTCAAATCAAAGAATCACTGGAAAGTTGAGATGAAAGTCATCATGCATGGAAAGAAGCAGATAATGCTCTCTCCACCTGGTAGTGACCTCCGTGTCAGAGTATGTATCTTGGAACATCATATAACGCTGCCATGCCTCGTGCCACTCTACACTCTCAATTTTGAGCTCTTCCGGAAATTGTGAGAGATCGAGTATATGACACTTGACACCTGATGAGTTGTAGACAGTGTTCTATTTGAGGGAAGTGGCTTCTGTATGCAGCCTTCTAGTAGCATCGAGGTGAACAGTGTTAATGGAATGTGGACTTTGTTCTTTGCTAAAGTAATGATGAAAGGATGGATGCCATAGCTGAAGTCAATGGAGGAGGAAAGTGTGGGAAGCTCGTGTGAGGCAGAGAATAAAAATTTTGATGGTAAAATGGGAGCGGATGTATTGTTGATTAGGTTCAAAGCCTGGCTCTGGGAGTTTGGTGAAAATTGGGAGAATGCAGAAGCAAATTGTATAAGATTGGAACTATGAGAGGTAACCGTGGTGAGAGGTAACCGTGGGGAGAGGAGTTGTAATACGAGAGTTTGTAGAAAGCATGGGCTCATCATTCGGAACATTCAACTCACCGGCATCACGCCGGATACGTAATGCATCGTTACGTGTGGTGCGTAAAAGATTTTCGGCATCGATTTGGGTCTGAGTGAGGTTGTTGACGGATGTGGGGGCGTTAGCTGCTATTGTCGCTGGTGTCGTGGAAGATCCAGAAGAGATCGCGGACTGGTCTTTATTGGTAGCAGCGGGTGGAGGCCCTGTGTTCGTCATTGTGAAGATTTCGAAGGAATCAGAGAAGATCTGAGGATGTTGATGAAAAACTGGACAGACGGCGTCTGTCAAAGTGAGGGGATGAGGAAGAGGAAGGAAGGACGTGTTTCTTCTTCTTGCCCTTCTTGACCTTCGTCGTGCACAGACCCCCAATGACGCTAGACGTCAAAACACGTTGGGGAAATGTCAAAATCACGTCGTGCTTACAAAGCCCGGACACAACTTTTTCGGCCAAGCTCGCAAGCTCGCCTAGCCTATCGTTGAGTCACCATCAACGTACGGTGCACCAGCTACTTAGCTCGCTTTCCCACGTGTAGAAGCCAGACAAATACAATACTTATGGAATGAAAATTGCGGTGGGAACCAAGTGGGAACGGCAGGGCAAGGGGGTGATACATTGCATAGGCTAGATAAAAGTAACGATACTTCAAGACTCGGTAGTCGCTTCCTCAATCAGTTTGACCGCATTCTGATCTCTTACAGTCACCACACAAGGGAACGGGTCAGGTTTCCTGAGAAAAAAATGAATCTGACGTTTGCTATTGAGACTACAATGAAAAAAACGCACCCGACAAAGCCAGGATAATTGGGTACAGGAGTGATCTCCCTCCCAAATTCATCTGTCGCTTTCTTTATATCAAACGTCGCAATCAAGCATGCGACTGTCAACCAGATCTGTTGGTCCGCAAAGAACTGACCGACGCAGACCCGACGACCAAAACCGAAGATCATATTTCTAGGGTCTATCTTTTTCGCTTTCTCCGGATCTAAGCCTAAGAATCGTTCGGGTTTGAAGTTGAATGGGTCTGGATAAACGTCTTCGTTGTGCGTCATCGACCATATATTCGGATGAAGGATCGTTCCAGCAGGGATTAGGTAGCCGTTGTACACATCATCAACCAAGATTTGATGCGAAGGTGCTAAAGGGCGTGGATTGTGAGACGGTCTGTACGAAATGATCGATGGGACACTTACACAGCGGAGCAGCAGGATTCCATCGGAAAAGTTCTTTCACCATGGCATCGACGTAAGGCAAGGATTCCCTCTCTGTAAAAGTAGGAAGACGATCAAGCCCAACGACACGGTCTATCTCCTCTCTGGCCTTCTTCACAGTTTCGGGGTAAATAATACTTGCCAAAAAGAACGAGTTGATGATGGAGTACGTCTGACGCCAGAAAATGGTTATTTTACAAAGCGTCCAGAATAACCTAGTGCGACCCACCGAATCCGTCCCAGCTTTGAGAATAAATGGTCAGGTCCTAAACAGAGGTAGAAGGAAGCGTCGTTGCTTACCCGCATATAATACAGCAGAAGTCTCCTTGACGACCTGTTCCTTGTCCTTGGGCACTTCATTGCCTCCGAATTCGTCTAGCAGACGAGTCACATAAGAATTTGGCGCTTTTCCGGCAAGCTATTGAAGAAATGAGGTGGAATATAGTAGACAAAAATGTAATACTTGCCCAGAGATCCTTAGCGTTTTTGAATGGTTCCTCCAAAATTTGTTCGCAGTACGGTCGTCCTTCCTCTGCGAATCTCTTGAAGCGAGCGCCAGGGAACCAAGATGGCACTGGCGAAGCAAACAGATAATTACCACAGGTTAATGGATAAACAATGCGGCCACTAACCATATTTCACTGTTAACATGCGTTGTTAAGTGCAGAGAAGGAACATAATCGAGTTGGAGCATACAGATAGGAAGCTTGTCCACCATGAAACCGATTCCCTGGGATGTGGTCAAGACCTCGACAGCTTTTTTGATCACTGGCATGTATTCGTCTTTCTCCTTCAGATCATAACCATAGGTGCTGGTGCGCAGAGAAGGATTGTCCAGATTGCTTGTATCGCGTTCGGCATATTCACTCACAACTTCATGATGGCTGATCCGGTGAGACTTTGTCATACCAGTCAGTTTGTCTGTCAAAAGGTGGGAACCCGTGACGGAATAACGCACTGTTCAATTTGATAGAGCCAATCATCTGGATTGATGATGAGCTTCTTCAGGAACTTGCGTATAGCATCTTGCTGCGTCTGACGCCATTCACGAACGGCGCGATTGTTGAGGTTCTGATGCATGACACGTCGATGTTCCTTCCATCTCGTGCCGTAGTTGAAGAATGTCATGTTAAATCCCCATCCGAGCCTTTAGAAACATTTCGTTAACTGTATCAAATCAAGGGAATGTATGCTTACAAATCTAACATGACGCTCCTTGGCCTATCAGAATAGAGATGTGAACGCTTATCCAGGAGCTCAAATGCAATGTTATAGTCGTTGATGACGATAAATTTCGTCTGGAAGATTGTGAAATAGATTAGGCCACCTAATGTTTCGTTAGTCTGATTGAACAATAAGTAGTGCGAGATCACTCACCATATTTCTGGCTCCACTTATGGAATTCAATCCATGGCTTTTTATGCGGGATATCACTGGCATTGCCGTAGATAAACCAAGGTTTGGGCCCAGGGGGCAAAGCCAAGCTCTTGCGAGAGCTTCGAAAAGCACCGTACAGAAACAAGGATGTCGCTGCAAGTGCGGCCGCCGTAACTGTAAAGGATAGTGGATAGTCCGACATCTCTGAAAGCTACTTAGCAAAATCAAAATGGACTAAGAAAAGGTCTGAGAAGAACCGCTCACAAATATATGCCGTAGGGTACCATCCCGAGTGCGGTGAGAATTTCGACGTTCGGTGGCACTTCACAATTTGTTAGATCGGCCGTAAGTCGACGGTCGTTCGATATCCGCGGAGTCTTGGGTGGTGGATCATGCTTCGTGGTAAAAATAGCAAGGTGTGTTGACACGGTCTATTACACCGGAATAACTGGACTTCAACCGGAACCTTGCATAATAATCCGGAGCAATCACAAAATTTCTTGTTTGGTTGGCTTTGTCTTCACCTATAGTTGCGGACAAACTGTCAAACAAACATGATATCTCCACCTGATAATCCCACCAATCACCTCTTATTAGAGGTGGAATAGGGTATGCTGTCCCTCTCTAACGAGTTAGTTTAATGTGTACACGCCTCTTGTTGAGATAGGCAATCCAAGCCCGTGGTCTGAGGCCAGATGCCGGATATTATTAATAGAGCAGCTGTTTTGATGCGTGTTCTATTTATAGCACAGTTACATACAGCCATAGTATAGGAGAAAGAATAATAAGTTCCTTGTCTCGTTTCCCCCACTTGTCTCTAAGAGAATTATCTCTTCTCTGTTCATTTCCCAGCCTGATTTCCAATAGGTTATGGGCCCTGGCAGATTTTTCTAGGCAACAATTACTACTATGACAAATACTCCTGATGTCGAGGAGCAAGGGGAACAACAACAAGAGGAAGAATATTATATGCCTCCTAAATGTACAAAAAGGGTCTATCACAGCAGTACCAATGTGCCCACTGGAGAACTCAATGAAGATGAAGATTTACCATCTATCAAACCAATTCGTACCAAAGAATATTCGAACGTAAACAGAATCACTGATCGCAACCACTTGACGGACGGGAACTGGCACGAATGGAAAGAGAGAATGAAGAGGGTATTTTTCAATTGTGATATTACTGGGTATGTTAGAGGGGATGTCGAATGCCCTAATGAGAGTATCGATCCCAAAGGCGCACACAACTGGTACAAGAATGATTCTTGGGTGCAACAAATTATTATTCATAACATCACCTCCTTGCAAATGAACCACATCGGGTCCAAAAACTCTGCAAAAGAAATGTACTCTGCACTCTTGGTAACTCACAAAAATAAGGCACATCAAACTGTTAATCATATTCAATACCTATTATACAAGACCAAATTACTCGATGCTGATGACCTCCTAAAACATCTGGATGTTCTCAAATCATATCGTGACTGCATCAACAGATTTCCTAATGAGGAATTTCATGTCTCTGACACATGCTTTAAAGCAATCATATCTGCATCCTTACCTTCATCATGGCATACCTATGTTGAACCTTATAATGGGAACACCAATGATCCAAATGATCCTGACCCTAAATGGCGCTTAACCTCTGATGCATTTATTGGACTGTTATGGGAGGAATTAAGACTCCAACCATACTATATATATACTGTATATATATGTATATGTATATGTATATGTAAGCTTACCTCAGATAGAGATGAGCTTCACTGGGTCTGACAGCACAGAATAGGACCAGAATATACACGGAGCGAGAGTCTAAGGGAGAGGTACAACAGTGAACAGTGGTGTATGTAAAAAATGGGAGAAAAAAAGGAAGGAATCTGATCTCGAGCTGTAAGTATATATATATATATGGGGAAAGTGACAGATGTGCAAATATGAGCATTGGATGAGTAAGCATCAGGATTACACCCTCCCCCCCTCTGAAAAATTTCATATCATCTGCAATCAACCAGAGAGGGAAAAAAATACATAAGTATCGTAAAACTGCTCATCGGGTGCATCAAAAACCCCATAGGGAAAAGCTACCATCGGCAGGGACATGGTGAAAGTGAACAGAACATGATGCCATCACCTTGGTCCTGCCAACCAGTCCTCGAGAGCTGCATTACCCACAAGTTCCGATCCTGCGAGCCATTCGTCTTCTTCGGGCCCATAACCAAGCCACCAAATGAGGTATTGCATTCCTCTTCCATGTTTGCGTGCATCGATTATCTTGTCAATGTAGTATTCTTCAACTCCATTTTCCGTGATGATCGAGCTGGGTCGAGTGAGCTTTTGTGAAGGGAAAAGGGTGCAGTCGTTTTTGTTGTACGGAAGGATTTCGGATGTGTGATATGTTGGACACCATTTTGATGTTGCAGGCAAATTCAGCGTTACCGTCAAGGCATCATGGTTGATGTCTGCGATGATGTACGGGCCGTCAAACCTAGGCATAAATTTAGCTACTTGTTTCTCACCTTTTGCAGTGTATTTGTTACAATTTTCCTTGTAACTCATGGAACCCAACGCACCTGACGATCCCCTCCAGACAGGAGGCACCCCTTGATTCATGCCTAGGGCATGTCCTTGACATCAGACACACACATGATGGATGACGACTGCATGCATTTGATCCCCTTCCCATGGGAGGCACCCTTGATGCATGGTGACTCCATGCACCCAAACCCACTCCCACAGATGCTGTGATACGACAGCCCCTTGACATGAGGTCCATGATGTCGAACTCTCACGATCGACATGCTGCACCGCAGCACTCCATGACATCAGATGCCTCATGCAAGGCATGAGGCCTATTGTTTCTATTTTTACTTGATATGCATCTACCTTTCCGATTGGATGATAAGGACCTCCCTTCTAGTATAAGTACTGCGACTTGTAGTAGGGATGTCCTTAGTTTAGATCTAGGCAATTAACAGTCTTAACTTGCAACTCGCGAACTTACTCGAAACCACTAAGGAAGCCCCTTAGTGCGTGAACCTGAACGACTCTATGCAGAAGCCCTGCTAGAGTGTACTACCTATCTTACGTCAGATGCTCCGAGTAAGACTAGTGCCGAATGACTCATCGAGGAAGCACCTCGTTGAACGACATCAACTAGATCGAGTGGTTGAGGCTTCGCCCTTAACATAAGATCTAAACTATCTGCTAGCCCACCTACCTAGGTGTAGGCAATACGTCTTGATACACACCACAGCGACCTGGGTCTAGACAAACCCCAGACCAACCACCAAGAGAAGCAGAACCACAGTCAGGTTCATCTTGTTACCAATACAACGGAAGACTAGTCCATTACTCGACCCCAGCACAGCGTTGGTTCTACAGATCAACTGACAGACAACGAGGAGATTTCCTCACCGATGAAGACTTTGAACAACTGCACACACCCCCACCCAAAACATCCACCCACTTCTTAACAGACAAAACCGACGACCTCTACAATGAGATGTCCAAACCCACAACCGCACCAACGATGTCCATGAAGGACATTTGAATCCGATCACCCACAGACTTCTCAGGAGAGCGGTCCAAGACCACCAAGTTCCTGCAAGAGATAGACCTGTACTTGCAAATCAATGATCAGGTCTATGACACGAATCACAAGAAGATCATCTTCATGCTGTCCTTCATGAATGGAGGGACAGCAGCTGCCTGGGCGCAGGCATTCGTCAACCAACACCAGTCCGAGGGACTCAGTGAATATGCAGACTTCCAACAGAAGGTCCTAGAGGCCTTCTCACCGATCGACGACGCCGGAATGGCAAAGACAGAGATTAAGAATCTCAAACAAGGTTCAGGGAACCTCGAAGAATATGTGGCGAACTTCCGCATCCTGAAAGACAGGATGGGAATCACAGAAGATGCAGCCATGATCGAGTACTTCATGGACAGACTGCATCCCGAATTACTGAAGAGGGTACACACAATGGAGACAGTGCCCAACACGCTTGAAGGCTGGATAAAGGCAGCTTTGAAATATGAAGGCCAATGGAAACAGGCCATGGCAATCCTGGGGAAGACCAGGCAAAACCAGATGACAAAAGAAACGATGAAGAAAGGACAGCCCTCTCTCAACATCAACCGACTGATGAACCAAGAACGCATGGAACACCTCTGAAAGGGATTGTGTTTCATCTGCCACCAACCAGGACACAGATCGTCTGACCACAGGGATGGAAAGAACCCCACTCAGACGGGGTCAGCGCCTCCTCCCTACCAAAACTGCTTCACCCAGAAGAAGACTGGGGTGGACACCTACCAGAAGATCTGCACGATGCTGGATGAACTAGACGAAGAAGAAAAGGAACGAACCCTCAACCTCATGGAGGAATCGGGTTTTTAGAACAGCGGCCTGATACGACGCCAGTCACCGCTGTAGTCTCCCTAGGGTCTGTACTCCTAGCTACCATGAATAGACAATCTATGCACCTGTCTATTTGGGTAGCTGAGTCAGACAATGGGAAAGACGTCGCAACAAACGCGCTCCTTGTCTCTGGAGCAGGAGGAGTCTTTATTGACTCAAACTTTGTCGAACAAGAAGGGATCAGAACATATCCCTTAGGCCGCACCATCCAGGCCACGAATGTAGACGGGACCCTGAACAAGGAGGGAACGATCACCAGATGTGTGAAAGGAAGACTCCACATCAATGGAAGGAGCTACCTGATAGAATACCTAGTCGCCAGACTAGGCAAAGAATCAGTAATCCTGGGCCTGCCATGGCTGCGGGAGATAAACCCGATCATCAATTGGAAGAAGGGAACCTTTGAGTTCCAGGATGAAGAATGACGGGCTCAGATCAAACGAATCTTGGAGAAGACAAGAAGAGCTGAATGGGCCCTCTTGAACACCCTAAACCTTCCTAGGGTAGACGCCGAAGGGGAGGTGCCAAATGACAGAATGGCACGAATTCGACACATCGTGGCCAAAACAAGAAAAAGACTCTCTGAAGAGAAGGAGAGAAACCTTGCCCGAGCATGACTAGCCGTGGCAAAGATGAGAGAAAGGCTCGCTGAAGAAAAAGAGAGGAGCCTTGCCTGAGCCTGATTGGCCATGGCAAAAACAAGAGAAAGGCTTTCTGAAAAGAAAGCCAAAGAACTGAATTCTGCCCAGATAGCTGTCACAAAGACCAGGAGTAGCAACACCCCTAAACAAGCCAGAGGCCTTGAAGCAGCACGACGTGCTGTCGCCAAGACCCGAGAAAACCAGAAGAAGAAACAACTGGAAAAGGGCAAAAACAAGGAATGCGACAGGGCACAATGAATTGTGCAAAGGATGAAGGAATTGCTAACCTCCACAGGGCAGGGAAGCACTGGCAAAAGGAACATGAAAACAACACTACAAAACAGGATAAACTACCCTCGACAACAGACTACCCCGACCCATGATTATAGGACTCCAGATTGCAGTACCATCAACGCTGAAATACCTATGCCCAGGGAGACCCCCCCTCAGGTAAAGGTCAAAGAGGTACCCGATGAAGAACTACTGGGAGATACCGGCATGGAAATACGAGCGATGGAACCGACCCCTGAACGAGATGTAATTGAGGATGACTCTATACTGATTGCATACATACGAGGTGAACCAGTCATCGGCCTATTTGGACCAGCCATAGAACTGCCCCTGACAGAGGAACATCGAGAACCAACACACAGATACATCTGAAAAACGAACATGATCAGCAGGCTCACAAAAGGCAAGGGCTCCCCACAGTACCTACTCAACTCGGACATATGGATCAGAGCAAAGACATCCATATCCCAATGACTAGCGCACAAGCAAGAGGAGGGAAAGGAGACTAGCCAACAGACCCTGGACGATTTACTGCCACTGGAATACCAGAAGTACAGACAGGTATTTGAGAAAGCCACATCCGAATGATTCCCGGAATCAAGACCATGGGATCACACGATCGACCTGAAGGAAGGCTTTGTACCAAAGGATTGCAAAGTCTACCCATTGACACCGAAAGAACAAGAGAAACTCAATGAGTTTCTAGATGAAAACCTAGAGAAAGGATACATCTGACCATCAAAATCACCCATGGCATCCCCGTTCTTCTTCGTGTCGAAGAAGGACTCCGACACTCTACGACCTTGCCAAGACTATCGCTATCTGAACGAAGAAACAATCTGGAACAACTACCCCCTGCCACTGATCGGAGACCTCTTGGACAAGCTGAAGGGAGCAAGATTTTTCACGAAACTTGATATTCGATGGGATATCATAACGTACAGATAAAGAAAGGAGACAAGTGGAAGGCAGCATTCAAGACTAACCAGGGGCTATTCGAGCCAATGGTGATGTTCTTTGGGCTGTGCAACTCACCAGCAACATTCCAGGCCATGATGAACAATCTCTTCCGAGATATGCTAGATGAAGGATGGCTCGTCATCTATATGGACAACATCCTGATCTTCTCGAAGACGGAAGAAGAACACTGGATAAGGACCGAAAGGGTCCTCGAACGACTATGACAATGTGATCTCTACCTGAAAGTAGAGAAGTGCAAATTCAATGTACAGGAAGTCGAGTTCCTGGGCATGATCGTCAGACCCAATGAACTTGCAATGGACAACATGAAACTGGCTGGGATCAAGGACTGGCCCATGCCAAGGACAGTGAAGGATGTAAGATCCTTCCTAGAATTCGGAAACTTCTATTGACGATTCATCGGACACTTCACAGATCTGGCCAGACCGCTGAATGACTTGATGAAGAAGAACCAGAAATTTGAATGGACGAACGACTGCCAGCAGTTGTTTGATGTGCTAAAAAGGAAATTCAACGAAACCCCAGTACTGCTGATGCCAAATGCAACGAAACCATTTGTGGTAGAATCTGATGCCTCAAAATTTGCGACAGGCACAGTACTCAGACAACAGGATGCCAACGGAGACTGGCACCCATGCAGATACATCTCACATTCTTTCAACGAAGTGGAAAGAAATTACGAGATATACAACCGAGAACTATTGGGAGTGATCCGAGCGCTAGAAACATGGAGACACTACCTACAGGGGACGCCGTTCCCTGTGACGGTATTGTCTGATCACAAGAACCTGACGTACTTCCATCAGCCACAGAAACTGAACCGACGACAGGCTAGATGGGCCATCTACCTGTCACAATTTGACCTGAAGCTACAACATGTACCCAGATCACAGATGGTACAATCTGATGCCCTATCAAGGAGAGCAGATCACATAGCCGAAGAAGACACCAATAACAAGGACAAGACCATCCTCGCTGATGAACTGTTCGTCAAAACGATTGACACTGAGCTCCAGGGAGCCCTGGTCTCAGCAATAATGAAGGACGACCTTGTAAATGATGCTTTACGAGCCCTGAAAAACAATGGAACTCCCCCAATCAAGTCTGCATTGGAGGACTGGAAATTCGAAGATGGCCTGCTCTTTTTCAAAGACAGATGCTACGTGCCACAGGACGAAACCCTCCGCCGAGCGATCATATGAAAATACCATGATAGCATCACGACAGGACACCCTGGACAATGGCAGATGATCGAACTGATCCGACAAGACTACTGGTGGCCAGGAATGGCCAACTTCATCAAGAAGTACATCGAAGGCTGCGCAAAGTGCCAGCAAATGAAAGTTAATACACACCCGACGACCCCACCACCGACACCAATATCATCCGACACCAGCAGACCATTCGAGCTGGTAACAACAGACTTTATCACGGATTTGCCCGTGATAAATGGATTTGACTCAATCATGGTCGTGGTAGACCATGGTCTTACGAAGGGGGTAATTTTTATCCCTTGCGCAAAGACGATCGACGCACTTGGCGCTGCAGACCTTTACCTGCGCCATGTATACACAAGATTTGGACTCCCTGGAAGAATCATCTCAGACAGAGACCCTCAATTTGCATCCAAACTCTTCCGAGAACTCGGACGACTGCTCAGGATTAAGCTATCCATGAGCACTGCCTATCACCCCCAGACCGACGGAGAAACAGAGCGAGTAAACCAAGAGCTAGAGGTTTACCTCCACATGTTCTGTTCGAACAAACCTGAGGATTGGGAGCGTTATCTCCCAACAGCAGAATTTGCGCACAACCAGAAGACACACTCCACAGTAAAACATTCACCATTTTACTTGATGATGGGATATCAGCCATGCGCTATCCCCACCCCTTACGAAAAGATGAATGTGCTGGCCGCCAAACAGAGAATCCAAGAACTTCTCTCTGCGAGAAGGGAAGCTCTTGCTGCACATGAACTAGCCAGACAGACTATGGCTGCCCAAACAAAAGGGCGATATGAACCGTTCAAGGTTGGAGAACAAGTATGGCTTGACTCCAAGAACCTGAAGATTGGCTACCCAACAAGAAAACTGGCGCCAAAACGAGAAGGGCCCTTCATGATTGAAGATGCCTTGTTGAGAATGACATATGGATTGAAACTGCCACCGAGATGGAGGATCCACCCGGTATTCCATGCGGCTTTACTCACGCGATACCATGAGAATGACACTCATGGACAGAACTTCCTGACTCCACCACCTGACCTCGTGGAAGGAGAAAACGAATACGAAGTGGAAGCGATCATCACACACAAGAAGCACGGCAAGACACGCTGTTAGCTTGTGAAATGGGTTGACTACCCGACCTCCGAAAACACATGGGAACCTGAATCGAACTTAAAGCATGCCCCCGAGATCCTGACGGCATATAAGAAGAGGTACCATCTCTGATGAGAACCCAAGAAACCCCCACTATCTGAACCAAACAACACCCCTGATACCCCCTAAACGACGATTGACCCACTGAACGTTGACGCCCTTCCCATTCACTCCCACCCCCACCCCCTTTTGATAAAGAACAAATACGAGAAGAACATGGCAACTGGATGACAAGTCATTGACCAGTCACCAAGAATGAACAGACTGCTGGGGCAACCCTCTTGGGAATGCCCGCACGGAATCACATTCTGGATAAACAGAGATGACTGGATAAAGAGAATATCCTTGACTTGCCCAACATGCTGCCTCTATGCGCGAAGGAGCACAAAAATGGATTTGACCTGGGTAAAAGCACAATTTGAGGAGTGGTGCTTTGAAGAAGAGTTAGACGGTGGAGACTATCTCCCCGAACAATTTGTTGTCGACCGCAATGGTCTGA
Organism: Tricholoma matsutake; assembly: GCA_026075535.2. Lineage (NCBI taxonomy): Eukaryota > Fungi > Basidiomycota > Agaricomycetes > Agaricales > Tricholomataceae > Tricholoma > Tricholoma matsutake. The sequence continues at coordinate 610,429 of AP026544.2, forward strand.
CCCCAGGCAGGAGACCACTAGTGGGGATTTGCCCACTACTGTGGAATGACCTTCAGTGGAACACCCACTACGATGAAGAAAGCGGATTTGAGCTGGCAAGGCAGCTCTTATTTGGATGGCATGGAGAACTGGGGACATTGCTGCGTTCCAGCCAACACCCCCATACACCCACACCCCAGACCACTGAGCACAACTAGGTGTGAACTGATCATCCACAAAGATGTTAAACTACCGATTGTCCACAAAGACGATAAAACTACCGATTGTCCGCAAAGATGTTAAACTACCAATTATAAGCTCTAAATATAAAAGTGTCAACATGTACAAACATGATAGCAAGGGAAAATTAGTAATAAAATCCGGAAAAATCATAGAAAATGAAGAATAGAAGGAAATGAGGTGGGGAAAAACATAGGACAAACATAAAAAATAGGAAAAACACACAGGGCACCCCCCTAGTCCCCTTACACCGATCGTCCGCAAAGACGTTAAATTAGCGACCGTCTGCAGAGATGATAAACTACCGATCATCCACAGAAGATGTAAAACTACGACGATTTCCCTTGACACCACACAAACCTACAAGACCCCTCCCCTTCCAATGACACCACCGACTCCTTGACACCACTACCTAGGGCAGCGCAAACCAGAAGAACCTGATCATGGTCCGAGTTCGGACATGAATTATTCCTCCATCGTACCCCTTGACCCTGACCTACCCACATAACCAGACCACGCCCGATCAGACCACAAAGGAGAGATGAGGATTTGGGTCGAAGTGTGGAACTTTTGACCATAGCAAGGGGGTAATGTTACAATTTTCCTTGTAACTCATGGAACCCGATGCACCCGACAATCCCCTCCAAAGAGGAGGCACCCCTTGATTCATGCCTAGGGCATGTCCTTGACATCAGACACACACATGACGCATGCCGACTGCATGCATTCGATCCCCTTCCCATGGGAGGCACCCTTGATGCATGGTGACTCCATGCACCCAAACCCACTCCCACACATGCTGTGATACGACAGCCCCTTGACATGAGGTCCGTGACATTGGACGCCTCATGCTAGGCATGAGGCCTATTGTTTCTATTCTTACTTGATACACATCTACCTTTCTGATTGGATGATAAGGACCTCCCTTCTAGTATAAGTACTGTGACTTGTAGTAGGGATGTCCTTAGTTTAGATCTAGGCAATTAACAGCCTTAACTTGCAACTCGTGAACTTACTCGAAACCACTAAGGAAGCCCCTTAGTGCGTGAACCTGAACGACTCTATGCAGAAGCCCTGCTAGAGTGTACTACCTATCTTATGTCGGATGCTCTGAGTAAGACTAGTGCTGAACGACTCGTCGAGGAAGCACCTTGTCGAACGACATCGACTAGATCGAGTGGTTGAGGCTTCACCCTTAACAGTATTGTTGTCGACAATTCTTGGTGGACAGCATGACACAGTCCCCTATGTCCAGTTCAAAGTCAGGTCCATGCGTGAGGTTCGCATAAGCAGCTTGAGAGATCTTTGCTTTCAGTAGGTTGTCCTGTGCTTCTAATACATCCAGATGGAGTTTGTCAATCAGTTCCCATGCCCATGTCTCTTCTGGTGTGGTGGGTACCACCAGGGTGATTAAGGGAGGGATCAGTCGTGGGCTTTGGCCAAGCTGCAATTGGAAGGGCGAGAAGCCTGTCAATTTGTTAATGGTGTTCATGAGATCAAAACGTACATGTGGCAATGCTCGTGCCCATCCTTGCTGATTCTGGGCTACATGATACCGTAGTGCTTGGTTAACGGTCTTGTTTGTTTGCTCACTAGCACCATCCATTTGTGGATGGTATGATGATGACATCTTCAGTTTTATGCCTGTTAGCTTGTGTAACGCTGTCCAGAATTTCGACATGAAGAGTTTGTCACCATCAGAGATGATTCCCAGTGGTAGTCCATTCTCACAGTACCATCGATCAAAGAAGATGGCTGTGAGATCCGTTGCTGTGATATCTGTCCTGGTTGGAACAATCTGGATATCAGCATTGAGGTGGTTGGTCATTGTTAAGATGCAATTAAAACCATTGTCTTCCGGTAATGGTGCAATGAAATCCATTGCAACAGAGTCTCTGCATTGGTCTGGAATGGGTAATGGATGGAGAGGCCCAGCAGGTTTAGATGTTTTCAATTTGTTTCTCTGGCAGTCGGAGCAGCTGGGGACATACACGGTGTCGAGGTCTCTCTGCATATTTGGCCAGTAGTAAGAGTTATGCAAGGAACTGTAAGATTTTTCGAAACTGAAATATCCCAGCGTGTCATGTGCAAGCCAGAACAGGGATTCTTGTACGCTGCCAGCTGCAGGTATAACAAGTCGTTCACTGATGAACATGAGGTCTTCTTTTTCTTGGACGATGGGCATGCCAGGCGCTGCACTGCACATCTTCTTGCACCAGGGGTCAGTATCATATCTGCTGATGATCACAGTATGTAGTTGGGGGTCTTGCAATATTGACAGCACAGCCATCACTGCTTGTGTGGATGCAATGTTGGTTTCAGCCAGTGCATGTGCAGCAAAGAGGGGGCAAGCATGTGTTGCCAGGAGGATGGTGTTCACAGCCACAGAGTTCTCTTTGTCATCATCTGGGCAGAATTCATAAGGAGATTTGGCAGACAGTACAGCAGATTCACTAGAGGTACAGAGATTTACCGGCAGTTGAGAGAGTGCATCTGTGACAGTGTTTTCTCCTCCTTTGATGTACATGATTTTGGCATCAAATTGCAACATGAATTCCATCCAGCATGCTTGACGTTGTGATAAGTCGGGCTGGGTATCGAAGTTCTCAAGTGTTTTGTGGTTGGTGAAGATGGTGAAGGGTGAGCCCACAAGGTCTGCTTGCCATTTCCACAACGCACGAATGATAGCTAGCATTTCTTTTTCATGAACTGGGTAGTTGAGTTCCGCACCTTTGAATGTCATGGAATCGAACGCGATGGGATGGGCTGTTTCCCATGTTTCGCCGAATGACAGTACAGCTCCAGATCGGAAATCACTGGTGTCAGTGGTAACGAAAATCTTCTTCGTGGTGTCAGAGTGGTCAATGGTTGTTAGGCAGTCATGGCTGATGATGATGGCCTTGATAGCTCCAAAAGCAAACTGATGCTCACTTGTCCATGTTGGGAATGAGCGGTTCGCTTCTGCGGTGGTCAGTGGTGTTAGCATCGCGGTTTGTGTAGCCAGGTTCAGCAGGAAAGACATGAGATAATGGACAAGTCCCAGAAAACGTCGGACATCTGTGGCCGATTGAGGTTGTGGCCATGACAGGATGCGGTCCACTTTTTGTGAGTCTGCCTCAATACCTTTCGTGGAAGTCTGGTGTCCTAGGAAATCAATTGATGTGCAGTACAAGCATGTTTTCTTAGGGTTACAGTACAGTCGGGCAGCCTGAAGAGCAGTCAGGATGGTCTGCACATTGCGGTGGTGCTCATCGATGGAGTTTGACCAAATGACGATATCATCGAGATAGACATGGCAGATTTTGCCAATGTATTCCTAAAGTGCGACAGCCACCCGGCGTTGGTGGATCGCGGGTGCATTTCGGAGGCCCATGGGCATAATGAGCCATTCATACAGCCCGAACGGTGTGGAGACAGCAGTCAAAGGTATGTCATCTGGGTGCATCTTCGTCTGGAGAAAACTGTCAGTCATATCAATGGTTGCCCAGATTTTTCCTTTTGCACAGTTGTTCAAGATATTGTCCACCCGTCGTAGAGGGTGGGAGTCAATGACCGTATTTGTGTTCAATTGTCTGTAGTTGTTCACCCAGCATGGAAGTACCATGGGGTCTGCCTTCAGGATAATGACAGCAGGGGATGCCCATGATGACAATGATGGCCTGATTCGTCCAGCATCCAGATGTTTTTGTATCAAGATACCCCAAGCTTCACGGAATTTCCGGGGGCATTGGTACGTTCTTGTTTTGATGGTTTGCTCGGCATTTTTCAGTTTGATACGTGCTTGTACATCTGTTGGCAGTTCATTGACGTGTGGTATCGGTTCAAAAATTTCATGAAACTCAGCTTTCAATAGGTCCTCATGGTGCATCAATTCAGCGAGGTGTGTGAGTGTTTCAACACATTGGTTGATAGCTCCCACAATGTCGATGGGCTTGACGTAATCAAATGACATCAATTGTTGTCAAGCATGTAGCACATATTTGAGCTCTGCCAGCATTAGCTTATGGTCAGCTCGAACTTGTTTGAGCTGTTTTTTCAATTTCGGTTTGGCGTGTTTTGGCAACGGTGCAGGTTCAGGATTTAACAGATCATAATTATTATGTTTGTCCATACAGGTGCGTGCAGAGTGGTCGGTGACTATGAAGTTATGCAATAAGAATGGTAGTCCAAGTATAACAGAAGTGCAGAGGTGTGGGGCAACAAGGGCGCATACAGTACGAGAGGTCCATTGCCCATCTTGGGACATTACAGAAAGTTTAACCCATTTGGTGAGGGTCGTTCAAGACAGTGACTTTGAAGATTTGACAGCAACATCTACAGTTTCAGGTTTAGGCAGCAGGCGGCGACAGAGACCAAGCTTGGTAACTAGGTCTGTGTGGATAAGTACAATGTGAGCTCTGTTGTCTAGCAGCATCGGTACAGTAACAGGAACAGTTGTGTCAGGCCTGCATCAGCAGGCCTGCCACCAGAGGTGTGGGGATCGGAAAGGAGCACTCACATCATCATTGTATTCATCCTCGGTGTCCAACCCATCCCCCAGAGCGGACGACGCTGCAGGGAAGGTAGCAGTGGTTTCATCTGCCCATGAACCGACAGCGGCGACAGGGTGGGTTTGATTTCGGTTGTGCAACAACGAGCCTCCTGAGCTAGGCCCTGCAGTGGGCACAGTGGTGGTGGTACTGGTAGTGTTAGGGACATTGTTTGTGGTGGGTGGAGGAGGGTGAAGGGGGTGGTTGATAAGGCCGGTGTAGGTAGCCGCATTGGGGAAACCATTTGGGCAGTTTTTAGATATGTGGTATACGTTCAGATGGCAACATTTACGGCAACCATTGTTGTTATCAAGTTGTTCACATTCAGCATCAGTGAGGGCCGCCAAGCATTGGATGGTGCCTGCGATAGCAGCAGCGGTTGCGGTGCCAGGGTTTGCAGTGAAATTGGCGGCGTTGGAGGTGTTGCTTGAGCTATTGTTTGCACAACGACATTTCCCATTGTCTTCACACCTGTTGAAGACTTCTTCGGTGACCTCCCTGGCACGCTTTAGATCAGCCTGTCAATTCTCGTCGTGGCGCTTGACCTCAAGAGCCCATGGTCACAACACCAAAATTTTGTTGACTTTGTTTGCGTTACAGCGGCATGTGAGTTCTGGGTCAAGGCCAGCCTCAAGTTTTTCATGAAGAGAAGCATCCGAGAAATGGGAGGGAGTATTGGCAAGTAAAGAGTTCAGGGACTGCTTGTGAGAGAACCAATCCCAGAATGATTGGTTTTGTTTTAATGTTGTGGCAAGGATGCGATGGCGGATGGTGGGTTCCCAATCAGGATCAAGGTAGTTAGCTCATAGCTCAGTCATGAAATCTGCGAAGGAAAGAGTTAAAAGTCTGTTGCAGTCCCCATTAATCCAGTCATGGATTCTAGTATCTCTGAAGCACCCAAGTATTTTGCGAACTTGGTCGCCCTGTTTGATTTCCTTGCAGTCGAAGAAGTCGAGGCAGCCGAGTTCAAAAGTTCGCATGACAGCCGGGTTGATTTCCCCTGCTAAGAGAACAGGAGATTTGGACTGATGAATATGTTCAATGACAGCGAGTTGATTGGGGATGAAGGACATGGCAAGCAAGGTGCAAGTAGTGTAGGAAACAGGGTAATCAAAATCAGAAGACGAGTCAGAGTCAAGTTGTCAATGGTGAGGTGATGTGACTGGGGTAGGTGTATGCGCAGCAGTTGCTGGTACAACAGATGTTTGTAGATCATTGTCGTCAGCTTCTGTGATAGGCATTAACATTGATACAGTTACTGGTGAGCCAGGCGGGGTGGAAGCTGTGCCTGACATGCCGGCTGGGGTTTGGCGTGTGCCCGGTCTGTTGGGTGCAGAAATGGTAGTCCGCAGACGCATGGAGATGTGCGTCGCAGGGGTGAGAGTCTTTCTTTGCGACAGTTTGGAATGTAAGGAACAGTGGGCAGCTAGTTGTAGTACACAGTAAGGACAGGGCGGTTGGCAGTTCTGATCAGTATTCAAAAAAAATGTGTAAGCTTACCTCAGATAGAGATGAGCTTCACTGGGTCTGACAGCACAGAATAGGACCAGAATATATATGGAGTGAGAGTCTAAGGGAGAGGTACAACAGTGAACAGTGGTGTATGTAAAAAATGGGAGAAAAAAAGGAAGGAATCTGATCTCGAGCTGTAAGTATATATATATATGGGGAAAGTGACAGATGTGCAAATATGAGCATCAGATGAGTAAGCATCAGGATTACAGTATAGGGCTTATCATACAATGTCGGTGTACAGTAAATATACAGTATATAGATAGTTATATGGTTAGTAGTAGTATGATTGTGAACCAAAGTTTCGGGCTGTAATTTGGCAATAATCCAGCAATCTGGATTTATTAGTTATTGGATCTGACTCCTAGTCGGAGCTCAGCAACTGTAAAGATGTTTAAGCTCAGATCGATGCAGATCGATGCCACTCTTGTCTGACATTGTTGTCGCCAGACTCACCACACACATCTTTCAATGCATGCCTGTTCTACATTGGTTCTTGGAGGACTGCCACTGGCCCCACCTAATGCTACTGTCACTCATGTTATTGACTGTCTGGAAGCCTATATACTTACTGGATCCATCAATTACTCACTAGTTTGTTCCTCCAATATATGATCAAAAACTTTTCTGTGCCACTAGGATGAATGTTATACCACTGTCAATTACCAGCATGGCCACCACAGGAACAGGGGAGAAATTATAAGTAATGGCCCCACCTGAATTCAAGCAGTCACATGTCATTATGGCTTCACCAGATTCTTGCTTGCTTTATTTATCAAACAAACCTGCTTCTTGAAAACCCTCACCTCAGTGCTACCCAACACAGTTCAGCTGGCTACAGAGACTGATATCATCCACCAGGTCTTTACAAAATGCCCAGTACCCCAAAATGGTGCCAGCGGCTATAAGGGCAACCTAAGCCTCTAGCAAAGGGAAATCCGAAGTTAAAATTATGCTACATAATACAGGGATTGGGGGCGCACCTAGCAAAGGGAAATCCGAAGAGAAAACTCTAAGGATCCCCTTGCTGATGCCCAGTATATGTGAAGACGACAAAAATCAAATATAACCTAAAAATAGAAAAAGGCGGAGATAGGCGGATCAAGGCCGCCGAATGACATCATACCAAGGGGTATGTGTCGGAAGGGGTACTCCGCCTCTAAATATAAAAGTGTCAACATATACAAACATGATAGCAAGGGAAAATTAGTAATAAAATCCGGAAAAATCATAGAAAATGAAGAATAGAAGGAAATGAGGTGGGGAAAAATATGGGACGAACATAAAAAATAGGAAAAACACACAGGGCACCCCCCTAGTCCCCTTACAATAATATACTCACTTTGGAGAAATAATCCAACACACTGGAAACAATTCTTTTATCACATGAACTGTGACTTGCGAGAAGAGATCTGTAATGGATTTAATGATCAATCTTATAGTCAAACTTCATTAGAATCTGTTTGAGACACATTTAGAATGGCTTTAGATGATTTGCAATTAGCTGGCTTATGCTGGGGCAGATATACATCTGTGGTCAGACTATTGGAGTACATGTTTAAAGCACCTACAGAGATGGTGTCTTCCCAGCTTACCTGTAGTGAGGGACATCCCATCATCCATAGCCAATGCCACTCTATTTATTCATATGTTTTGTCTGCTGGCACAAATCCTTATGTGTCAACAACAGACTGGATTCAGAATTACAAAGAAGATTCATGCCTTTTGTGTGAACAATGCAATTAGTGCCTTCAGCGCACATACTCATTTTCAAGAATTCCAGATTTAATTGTATTTGAGTTTGAAGGCAAGGATATAAGTATAGATCCAGAGGTAACAATTACCTGTAGAGATAATCAATCTCACACTATGAAATTACAGGGTGTTATATATTATGGAGAATTGCATTACACTTCATGTGTTATGATTAATGAAGAGATATGGTTTCATGATGGCATTTCTACTGGTGCCAACATGTTATATGATGGACAATTACTACCCACTACAGATCTTCAACATTGCAGAGGAAAACAGGCAAACATTGCAATTTATGCCTAGTGTTATACAGTATTGGTTTTCAAAATTGCTTCATTAGTCAATCTTGTTACTTGCTTCATATCCTAATTCATGCATCACCTTCTTTATTTTATTCTGTGCCACTTTGATTCACTTTACATTATATTGATACTTACCTGTACCTATTACATGGTAGCACCATGATGTGTGATTTTCAAGTACATTATTTGAAGCTGGTTAGTAGATCTTATACCACAATTGTATATAATATGTGCCATATGGCCTTGCATCAAAAGAAAGTAAATGCAGACTAAAGGAAAAATTTCCTGAAGTGAGGACTTGTTCATGCCAGGCATAGCCATGGCCCAACCTGACAAGTGCTATTCTACTTGTAATAATACATGCATTTACTTGTAGTTAGCTGAACAATAATATGATGTGCTTGTGTTTTTTTCAAAACAATCCCTGCAGTGCAAGACATAGGGATGCTGCTTGGATGCTGCAGTCTGGTTCTGAACCAAAGTTCAAACCTGAACTTTTCAGAACTGGACCTTTGAAAGTTCAGTCCAAGGTTCCATCAGGAAAATGACAGATCTCTTATGGCTCTTATTCATCTGAGAAGTGTCTTAATCACATCTGGTACCTTATATTTGTCTTAGAATCCCCAAATTGTCCGACTTTTATTTTCCATAAGACATTGCTTTAATTCTTAAGTGCATAAGAGGGGTAATACTCATAAGATCTTGAGAAATCTGCAAGTTGCTAATGATACAGGCATGTCATTTAAGACTGCATTTCAGATGGTTGGTCAACCAGTCAAAATAAACAATTCATGATCAGGAATTGAACCAAGGACCTTGTGAGTCATGTACGCAATCTTCAACAGACAAATTTGACACAAAGCCACTGAGCCATACAAGCTCATTAATATGTGCTCATACTGAAACACTTAAGCTATGGGGACATGCTACATTTAATAGTTTGAAAAAACTCTCTAAGTCCCTTGTTGATTGTTTGTTTTGCACCATGTGACATGTTGAAGTTTCATTTTTGGTAACTTCCACTGAACTTGACGTTCCCTCCAGTGATTACCATCCAATGACCTTTCTACTGAGCTCCCACCAGGCAGCCAAACACACCATTCCCCAACCCACCCAAATGCTCCCAGTTTTCCTATTCATTATTGACACATCTTGACAAAAATGCGATGCACTCATTAGTCTGAGTCTCGTCCACCTTATGCCCTTACAGGCCTTGTGAGTTGTAATCTTTTTTCTTTCAATTGCCTAACTTCCAACAGCATGGCTAGGTGAACCACGATGGGTTTGTTTGGGGCTAGACTGACTCAGGGAGGTGCCATGAGACCCATGTAGTGGGAATACAGTGAGGTATGCACCCATTCTCATGCACCCACTACCACTAACTCCCTTGGGCCAGATGACAATGAAAATGTTGACCCCAACAATGCCCAATGACCTGCCACCACCACTGTGAGCAACTACTCGCAGGGTGAGTACTAGCAGCCAATCATGAGGGACAGGACAGGGAATGATGGATGATGGACAGGGGTGGGAGGGAAGAACAACAGGGTTGGGGGACACCTGGACAATGACAACAACAACACCAACAGAGCCCATGATGGGGATGGACGACCTAGCTACTACTTGTAGGTATTCCTTTTTTTTCTCTTCATTTCATTGTTACTAGCTAATGTTTTTTGATGTTAATAGATGACAACAACATGGGGGACCACATGGCCACTACCACCACCACCATAGCAACCCCAACTACTGCTGCGAGCACCTGCTCATGGGGTAGAAACAGGAAGCATCAAGAAAAGGACCATGAGGACCGCAACCATGGGGTGCATGACAATGATGGGAAGACTACAATGATGATGATGAGCAGGACAACAGGATGACAATGACAGGACAGGGATGTCTCAAGAGCAAGAACAAGAACAACCTATGGCAGCAGCTAAGGTGGTGTTTTTGGGAAGAGCAGCATTGTGCAGCAGGAGAATGAGTTCCAGAAGGGTGCAGTCTGGGGAGTAGTGCATGTTAATTTATTGAGTACATGTAACACATAGTAGTTAGTTCAGTGTGTTTCATGATGAATCCAAAAAGTTTTATCCCTGCTCATACCTGTCTTATTGAGTTTTAAAATGTGTGAAATGTCTGCCTCAAGTTTTCATAAGGCCAATTTAAGCTATGGACAAGACCAATCTAAGCTATTATAAGGCAACTGTAAGATAAAAAGTGCCTTACTCAGAAAGGTACATAGCTTAATTAAGACATGAGGTCTTACTTGTTGTATGCCTTACAGCAGTCTTACAGTGCCTTACGGCCTTATGTAAGACACATAAGACAAATGTTATTTTCCTGATGTCTGGTGGATGGGTAGAACTGGACCACAAGTTTGGTCTTAGGTTTGGGCAAGGTTCAAAATCTCTGAACCTTGCCCAAACCTAAGTAGTTTGAACTGTTGGGACTGGCAACCCGAGCATAGCCTGGTGATCTAAATATAGTATACTACTGTACCAATGCAATCACTATGTGTGTTTTATCATTGGGCTGGAAAGCAAGCACATCTATACTAAATACTAGTATACCACTTGAGACAAGCTGACATTCTGCAGGAAAGCATGGCTAAAGCTCATGGAGAATGCACAGATTACTGAGATTGTGTCAAATATGAGTCATTATATTTGGGGCAAAGATCCTTCCATTCTTCTGCAGAATCCAGATGTTGTGTTCATTCATATCACTTTGGACTAACAATTGTGAAAACTCATACCCATTACAGGATTCTGTTTTGCAACATCTGGAATATCCTCAGCAAAGACAATTGCAAGACCCCTGTCAATGTCAAATATGGTAAGCAGGATAAAGGACGGGAATGTTGTGATGATGTACAGCTTCAGATGCTAATCAATATGACTAGTAGAGACAATGCAATACTGAGTGTTAAGATACAGGGTGAAGACAGACATAGCTTACCAGTGCAAGAGCCAGGGTCCTGCATTATCAGTCATGAAGCAAATGGTTGCATTACTCCCATTTAGCCCTATACTGACAGTGTCTCGACGTACAGGATCCACAAAATTATATCATATGCATGACTATCTGCACTGCGGATAACAGAGAATGAATGCTTGTATAGAGTTTAGAATTCCAGACACATAGTAGAGTTTCAAGACATATGCCATGCAGATGGAAGGGATGCTAGGAGAAGTGGTGGATGAGCAGTCCATCCACAATGATACCGATCCTTTAAGTGCTCACACATCAGAAATGTCAGGGTTATTCCCATGCCAAACCATAGCAAGCCATAGCAAACACCCATTTTCCCATAGTGTGCATAGGCTCATAGCAACTCATAGCAACTCATAGTGAAGACAGTTGTTGACATAGCACACCTAGCATTATCCCCTTTTATTTTCTAGGAACTGCTGTGTGGTGTTACCCACATGGCCTCATTTTCATTTTTTTGAACAAAGTTGAGTAACCCTGCCCTAAATACAAAGTCACATGTATGTTGATTTTGATGAAGAAATTATCGAACCATCCTTCCTCAATGTTCCCACCAACCACCATCCCCCTTGTCTGCTCTCACCTCTTTTGTCCTGATGCCACCCCACCACTGCCTTCCTCTCTCCAATACCACCACCACCTCTTGCTACTTGCCATGCTACCAGTGCTGCCCATGACAAACAACTAATTTCAGACTCAATGAGGGCTCAAACAATGGTAGACGTTGTTTGGGCCCTAAGGTAAGCCTTTTTTTTGCTTGTTCCTTGTTCTTATCAACTAATTAACTGCCTTGCTTCTTTTTATAGGATACAAACTACTCATAATGACAAGTGCCGATGTGAGACAACCCACGAGCCAGGTAAGCTCCCTCCAAACCTATTTCCATGCCACGTCACAACTAAACCCCTCCCCCAAACCCTCAAACTAGGCCATGACACAACACCACCCTCCCCAGCACCCACCCATGCCTGTGAGTTTCTGTTCATGGGGTGCTCATGGGCAATAGCTATTGATGACGACACTGGTGCTACATGACTAGTGCCTCCTTCCAGCCTTACAAGCCTCTGCTGGTAGGGTAGTTTGTGGGTGCTAGAGGCCAACAATGACAAGGACTGACACAGCAGTGCCCACCATGCCTATGAGCAACTGCTCGTAGGGTGGCTTTGTGGATGCACCCTCAATGGTCAAAATGGGAAACACAAATGACACAAGACACAGTGCCCCCACCCCCACCCACAAGCAACCACTCAGCTGCAGCCGGTAGCTGTTTGCGAGGAGATGCAGGAGCTGACGACCAAGCACGACCCACTCAGTAGGCGGTTTTCGGTTTCATTCTCTTTTTTTGTTAATGGGCATATGTAGTACTTCGATATACATGTCAGGTAGTACCATTAGTATTTTGAAATAGATTTTATTTTCAACAAATTTATCTGACTTGTCCTTGTACCAAGAATCAAGATAAATAATATATTTTTTGCTGACAGAACCTAGTCTTGAGAGGGCAATGGAGCACTACATAGCATTACATAGTGAACATATGAGACTATAAAGACTATACAGGATGCTATACAATACTACATAGTCAAAGAACCATGCTATGATGCTATGGCACTATGTAGTGATATGTAGTTCAAACAGACTTTGCTGATGAGGTCCACCTTGATTCAGGCCAGTGCCAGGTAATGAGAGCTCAATGACCTTGTTAGGTGCTAATGAATACAGGCTTCCTTTTGGGAGGAGATCTTGCGCCTCGTGAGCACTGCTGAGAATCTGGAGCAGGACGGGGATGGTAGGTGGTTCAAACATAATGCCATTCACTTTAAAGTGAAAGGTAGTAAGATTCATGATGTGCGCCATATTGAGGACAACATTGGCCCCACCAGGGAAAGGCTTTCCAGGTGCTGAAGGTGACTGCAGCATGTGTAGAGCAGTTTCATTCAGGGGAAGAAGACTAGTTGGCAGCTTTGTGGGATCGGTCGCTGGATCGGTCGCTGGAGCACCTGCATACTACAAAATGGCCATGTTGATTCCCCCAGCAAAGCCTAGAACACCTCTATTAGGTTCTGCCCGAATCCAGTAGTTGTCTGTCAGTTTATCGGCATGCACAATCACAGAATATCATTGACCTGCAAATATCTGAAGTGAATCAACAATCAACGGAACAGTATTTTCCCCATCTGCCTCAATCACAGTCATGAAGCGATTATCAATTGAAAAGGTAAAATTCGGATCGCATGCCATAGCAATGAGGTGGAAATGGTATCCTTTACCCTTCTTCACATTGATGACTGCTAGAGGGATGGAGGGACTGTATGTATAGCAACCTTTTCTGTTGATCAAGGTGGTAACTGAAGCTGGGGGTACTTGATCGATCACCAGTGCAGATGTAGCAGGAATGTGATACCTGAAGGAATCAACTGAGTGATGGACAGTGAACATCACAGGAATACTCACCAGCCCGCAAGTGTTATTATTGTGGATTCTGCCAGTGGAAGCAACCTTAGCATTCTCGACCTTAATGCCTGTGTATGATGACAATGCACATACCATCATCAACATCATACAGAGACACATGGGGATCATTTGGGTCACCCACAATAAATGCACCTCGGAGACCATTGCAGTACTGGGTAGCTACAGAGCATATAAGAGGATGCAGACACACACAAAAGGACATACATAAATGGGAATGATACCAGTACATGCCAGCCTGCTTCTCCATGGTAAAGTCGTACAGAAACAAATCCTTAAGAGTTATAGGGCACTGCATAATGAATGTCATCCCATCTGCTGAGTTCATGCCATTCTGAAAAATATCATCCCAGTGCTTCAAGATGTATTAGTTTTGATACCAATAGATATACTAAAAGACATATGATGCTCATAACCCTCTCCATTGTGTCATCTTTCAGTTCATTAACGACATTGAGCCAAAACCTGTCACCCTTTTGGCCATGGACCACAACCCCAGGAAATGTTCCACCGGCCAGGACAGTCCTACACCACAACAATCAGATCTATACATTGGATCTTGGAAGAAAGCTTATGATTGATGGAAACCATCTGGGCTGATATCTACATTTGAGATTACCATATGCAGCAATGCTTCTCAACGGTGTCAGCTCTGATGAGTGGTAAAGAAGAGAGAGAGAAGGACTAATTGTACTGGACTGAGCATGGGAGGCAGGCAGAAGGGGTTCAGAATCCCAAGTCAACATCAGAGCATTTATGCACATAGGTAAGCTACAGTGTATCGAATGATACAGGTTTGATGGATGCTGTCAAATACTCTATATGTATACATCTACATACTGTAGTATCAAATAAATTCACTATTACAATCCTTGCTGTCTTATACACTACATATGTGTAATGAATGTAATATATAGCTCAGTGACCTATGCATCAGACACAATTGGCACCAGCACCAGCAATGGCAATGGCAATGGCAATGGCATGCATTACCAGTGGGCATCACCATTAGGAATCAGGATGCAGGAATTAATTTGTTGTAGTATGCAGACCTACAAAATGAGGTTGGTGCCAAGTGATGCTCAGCACCCCAGTGGCTGTGGCGGATGCCGATGCTGATGCCACCTAAAAAAATCTCGATACCAAAGGTTGTACAGAAAAAGAATTCCCAATGCCAATGCCTCATTTATGCAATAATTAACTTGTTCAATGTAGTAGGCAGACCTACAAAATGAGGTTGGTGCCAAGTGGTGCTCAGCACCCTAGCAGTTGTGGCCAATGCCCATGCTGATGCTGATGCTGATGCCGATGCCACCGAAAAAATAATCCTGATGCCATACAGTGACATGAATGATAAACTTAGTAAATGCCCTGTTTATGTGATAATTAATTTGCTGTAGTAAGAAGACTTACAAAATGAGGTTGGTGCTCAGTGGTGCTCAGCACCCCAGTGGCTGTGGCCGATGCTGATACCGATGCCACCGAATTAAGAATCCCAATGCCATACAGTGACATGTATGATAAACTCAGTAATTGCCCTGTTTATGCGATAATTAGTTTGTTGTAGTATGATGACCTACAAAATGAGGTCAGTGCCGAGTGCTGCTCAACAACCCAGTGGCCCATGCCACCTAAAAAAAATCCCAATGCCAACAGTTGTACAGTGTCACATATGATAAACTCAGTAAAGGCCTCATTTAAGTGATAATTAATTTGTTGTGATATGCAGACCTAGACAATGAACTCAGTGCTGAGGAATGTTCGGCCCCCATGCTACCGTGGCCAATGCTACCAAAAGAAAATTCCTGATGCTGTATGGTGATATGTATGAGAAACTCAGTAAATGCTTTTGTTTATGCAATGATCTCTATTCACAATAATTGTGTACTAACCCTCAACTCCATCCCCTCCATCGTCATGCCCATCCATTGAAGTTATTCAACCTCCAGACTTGATTGTAATTTCCTCCAACATCATACCTCCTTCTGTAGGTCTGCATACTACAACAAAATGTAAATGAGGCTTTGACTCCACTGAATAAATCACCACACTGTGCACCTGGCAGCATCAAATTTTCCTAGGTGGCATTGGCCAAAGCCCCCAGGTTGCCAAGCAGCACTTGGCACTGACCTCATTGTCTAGGTTTGCATACTATGACAAGTTAATTATGACTTAAACAAGGCCTTTACTGAGTTTATCATATGTGACACTGTACAACTGTTGGCATCAGGATTTTTTTTAGGTGGCATGGGCCACTTGGTTGCTGAGCAGCACTTGGCACTGACCTCATTTTGTAGGTCTGCATACTACATTGAACACATTAATTATGGCATAAATGAGGCATCAACATTGGGAATTCTTTTTCTCTACAACCTTCGGCATTGAGATTTTTTTTAGGTGGCATTGGCATTGGCATTGGCAACAGCCACTGGGGTACCGACCACCACTTGGCACCAACCTCATTTTGTAGGTCTGCATACTACATTGAACAAATTAATTATTGCATAAAAGAGGCATTGGCATCAGAAATCTTTTTAGGTGGCATCGGCATCGGCATTGGCACACCCACTGGGTTGCCAAGCAGCACTCAGCAACAATGTCATTTTGTAGGTCTGTATACTACAACAAATTAATTATCACTTAAACGAGGCCTTTACTCAGTTTATCATACATGATGCTGTACAACCTTCGTCATTGGGGATTTGTTCAGGTGGCATCGGCATTGGCCACAGCCACCAGGCCACTGAGCAACGCTTGGCACCAATCTTACTTTGTAGGTCTGTGTACTACATAGGTCTAAGAAATGAATGCCAACTCCCCATCCTGATTCCCAATGGTGATTCCCAATGGTAGAGCCCCATGCTGTTGCTGGTGCCATTGCCAGTGCTGTTGCCAGTGCTGATTGTGTCCAATGCATAGGTCACTCAGCTATATATTACATTCATTACCCATATGTAGTGTATAAGACAGCAAAGATTGTAATAGTGAATTTATCTGATACTACAGTATGTATACATATACATATAGAGTGTTCGACAGTATCCACTGAACCTGCATCATTCGATACACTGTAGCTTACCTATCTGTATACCAAGACCGTTAGCCTGATGCCGATGCCATATATATATGCAACATTCTTCATAGTGTATCACAAGCAAGAATTGTAAAAGTGTATTCATTTGATACTAGTACATGTTATACATACTATGAGAGCATTCGACAGCATCCACCAAACCCATATCATTTGGTACACTGTATGCATTTGATAGACTATATTATTTGGTACATTGTAGCTTACCTATCTGATTTATGTGCTTCTAAGAAACAGAGAAGTGCTTCCAGAGTTTCCCAAGCTCCACCAGAAACCCGTGCAAGTTCTTGTAATTGACTGCAACAGCATCGTGGTGTTGATGCTACCACAGAAGCTGGTGTTGCACTGGTTGGGATCCACCCTTACTTAGGGGTTGTCAGTGCATTGATTCGCTTTTGCGAGTCCTGAATAACCCTCGGAATATCAGTCGCAAATAGAAGGCAAAGGTAAACAAAATACTACTCCTGCCATCCACCTCAAGCGAGGTCTTTACACTCCCCCACCTTTCCCGTTGGACTCCGACTGGAGTCTGACTGGACTGACCAGAGTCCGACCGGAGTCCGACTGGAGTCCACCAGGACTGTTCACCAGCCAACTGCCTGCAAAGTTGCCAGTCCAGTCCCAGTCCAGTCTGACTGGACTCTGAGTGGAATCCACTCAAACACCGGATTCCACTCGGACTGGTCCAGTGGAGTCCAGTTGGAGTCTGGTTGGAGTCTGGTTGGAGTCCAGTCGGATTCTGCTGAAAAAGTGTGTAAGAAAAGGAATTGAACCCAGATCTCTGTAGGTTGCTTATGTAATCAATCATGATGCACAATATAACCGTTACACCACAGTACCTTGTGTGAGGCATCATCTACTTGCATTAGGTACTGTGGTGTGGCTGTGTATGACAAAGCATATTGCCACGTCATCAAATGTGCCAGCTCATCACTCACCACCACCACCACCACCATCAACGCTGCCTCCTTCCCTCCTGTCTCTACCACCACCACCACTGCATGGACACCCACTGCCACCACTCCCATGCCCAATCCGCCATCACCACCACCCGTAAATGAGCCGAATGGATGGAATGCGGGCCCAAATGATGCAGATCGCATCGTTTGGGCCCTACATAAGTTTTTTTTTTCGTTTGCTTTTTGTTTTTCTAGGTTATAATCTACTGGCAACAATGCCACCACTCGCAAACAAGCCAACACGGGCCCAAACGACGCAGATCGTGTTGTTTGGGCCCTATGTAAGTTTTTTTCGTTTGGTTCTTGTTTTTATAAACTAACTAATTCGTTTTTTTAGTTTTCTAGGTTATAATCTACTAGTAACGACACCACCACCCGCAAACGAGCCAACACGGGCCCAAACAATGCAGATCGCGTTGTTTGGGCCCTACATAAGTTTTTTTGTTTGGTTTTTGTTTTTATCAACTAACTAACTCATTTTTTGAGTTTTCTAGGTTATAATCTACTAGTAACGACACCACCACCCGCAAACGAGCCAACACACCCACCCCACACCTATGAGCCCCTGCTCGTAGGGTGGATTGTGAGTGTGTGCAGTCGACGACAATGATGATGATGCCACCTACCAGCACCAGGACCCAGAATGACCCAGACCCAATGACACCCATGCCAGCCTCCTCCCTGTCCAAATGGGATGTGAGGGTGTCGATAAAGGATAGGAGATGGCAGAGGGGTACCGGGAGACCTGCGGAGCAGGATACCCACCTGGTAAGCACCCACCTACCCCCTCCCTTGCATGCCACATCACTGACCATTCCCCCCAACCCCTCCAAACTAGGAGACCCACAAAATTGACAACACACCCACCCCACACCAACGAGCACCTGCTCGTCGGGTGGATGGTGGGTACACCAGGGTTATGACAATCACAGCACCCATCCCCACGCCTACGAGCCTCTGCTTGTAGGGTGGATGATGGGTGTGGCTTGCTATGGCGACAGACGCGTGCGAGGAGGGGTGGGCGATGACACCCACCCCAGACCACATCCCCCAACCCCCCCTCCCCTGCATTTTGCATGGAGAGGTCTTTATTATTTTTAATTTATCTCTGCTCCCCCCTCGCACTGAATGTGAGGGCGAGGAGTATATATATTGTAGTACTTACGAATCCCCCCCTCGCGCCGAACACAAGGGGTTTAGTTTTTTATGTACATAGTAATAATCCCCCTCCTCTCGCAAGATGCAAGAGGGGTTTTTTTTGTTTATTATTATATTATTCCCACTCCCTTGTGTCCTACATGAGGGATGTGGCTAATTAAAATTTTTTGATCTTAATTGTTTGAAAAATGCCTCCTCGAAGAATATGAAAAGTTGAGTCATAAGTAAACCTTATATTGAACCCTAATAAATCTCCTGTGGCTCAAGTGGTTGAGCACACTTGTTTGGTTTGTCATGTGATTCCTTATGGTGAGGTCTTGAGTTCAATTCCTGCAGTACACAAATTTATTTTGTAGGTACTTTATGAAATTCACCAACTCCGAAGTCCTTTGAGCTCATATCTAATTGACTTATCATTTGGTTGAAATGCATTCCACTTGGACTCCACTTGGACTCCACTCAGACTCCAGTTGGACTCCACTCAGACTCCAGTTGGACTCCACTCGGACTCCACTCGGACTCCAGTTGGACTCCAGTTGGACTCCACTCGGACTCCAGTTGGACTCCACTCGGACTCCAGTTGGACTCCACTCAGACTCCAGTTGGAATCCAATGGGCAATTGAACTCTACATGACTTAGTGTAGTTCAATTGGACTCCAGTGGACTCCAGTCAGTCCGGAGGACAGGTGGGGGACTGTAAAGTACTGCCTCAAGCACGACTATCGATTGAGATTCTGAATCACTAGTACCTAGCACTATTATGCAAAACAAACATCTAGTAGAATCCAGACAGCATGCAAATGGTGTTCTGAATTAGAAGCTCATTTTGCAAATAGTTGTTCTAATTAGATAGCCTGTTTGCAAAATATTGTTCTGACTATAGACTTCATTTTGCAAAATTTCTTGCGACCATAAGCCTGATAATATGCACACAGGCTTTGTGCCACTCACCAAAGGACTCAACGACCATGCATTTCCCTTTTTGGACTTGAATCACATGACCCTGTTTAGGAATTAATCCTGATGTGCTCGCTGCTTGTCCGCATCCACACCCTGTGCGCTTGGTCTCCAACGCATGGTCCTTTCCTCAGTTAACTATCTAGTAGTAGATGGTTACCCTCTGCCAGCCCCAACTGGACAATAACCGACACATCAATGATATGTATCCCCACCCACCTGGGGCTGCCAAGAAGCGGGATTGTATTTGCATATATCATCCTTTACTGACCATGGAATCAGTGCAGGCTTTCAGTTTGCTATTCATCATATGCTACTAAGTCTACATCATCAACAGCCTGTGCCTCAAGCGGCACAACATCTCCGGACCCCAAAGCAATGTACTCTGCCACATATCACCAAATATGTTCTCAGTGAGAGTGCATTGCATCATATTGTGCTGCCTGCTCACTTGCAAAAGCATGTAGACCCTCAGCCATTGCTGGATCACGATGCATTGTTTCCACTGGTGTCACCTTTGCCTTCCACTGTTCAGTGCATGTCAGGAAAAACCTTTTCACCCATCTCATCTCCTCCTGTAGCTCTACCTCCTCCATCCAGCCAATGAAACACAGAAGGGTGGACAACATACCCATTGATGTAGTCTTTCGCCAGTTAACATCACTAAAATGATCATCAAGAGTGTCTGGGCCCCATCTCAGCAGTGCTGGTGGTGGCTGTGTTTATCTTTGACCAACCGCATTCAGGCACTTCACCATCAGTTCTCCCAACATGGTGATTGAAGTTGAAGGAAAAAACATTCTGGCATGCCATGATGTGGGCCGGAAGATGAAACTTTGGGATGAGGAAGTGGAAGGATCTGACACCGTCATGGTCAGTATCCATCCAGTGGGGGTAGACCTTCATTCATGCCCATATGTTGATGCTCCATTGACAAACAATGTCATAGGAGACAACAATCTTGAGAAGTTCAGCTAGCTGGGGCAGCGTTAAACTCGAGAAGAACATGTAGTCCATATTTACATAACTACCAAAGTCAGTTGTCAGTTTATAATATAAGAAAAGGATAGTAGAAATTGTACCATTTGCCCTTTAAGAGATCTCCTACTGCCAGGGGACGCTTCATGTCATGCCTTGCACAGTCAATGGCTCCAACACCAGTAGCAGCCAGGCCCCTCGCTGATCATTCAGCATTAACTGCATTGTGATTAGAGCATGTACTTGGCTGTAAAACAATTATTATGAGATTGCCAATGTAGCTGAGGACACTAACGACTTACTTTTTAAACAATTAGATCACTGAACTGTTTAAGATATGCCTTGTAATCTGTCTCGGCAATGAAATAGGACCATCCAGCACTGAAGCTAGGATCAGCAGCTTCACTTGACACATTCCTCCATTTGAGGCAGAAGTTTGTGTCAATTGCAAGAAAGAGGCGGTTCACATATCTGATGCTATTAATTAGTAAAAATAACCTATAGTCAAATTTGTCACACCTTCGGTCCTGGGGGACATCCTTCTGTTAAAAGCTTAAGACGAGTTTTACTAGTGTTTAACACTTGTCAACAACTCCCGTCTACTGTCCAGAACACACTTATAACACACATTTAATAATAGTAATTTGTTTAGCACTTTATTCCAATTCAATCTCATGTCTAGTTTCCCAGACATAGTAGGATTCCGCTTTTGTTTGTTCCTGTTGTGCCAGGAAACCGCGAGGCATGAAAGTAGGTGTCCACTATATTGCGTCTGCGTTACCCCCTACATCTGGGTCCAAAAATCTAACCAATAGCTATAATACAAAGTGAGATATGAAGTAAACGAAGGTGGGTCTTAATATCTACAATCTAACAAGTATTGTAATAAGTCTTTTGGATTATGTAGTAAGTGTTTCATCACTGTATTCAACACCTTCCAGCCTACTTCAAGGTTCAGACTGGGCTGCGGGCATGCAGGACATAATACTGCACACTCTCCAGGTTGCGTTGCCATGATACCATGTGGGTCATATCCTCTCATCGACCGTTTAAGCATTTTAAGATGTCAATACTCGCGAATCATAAGTGTTAATGATGGGTATCGATCCTGCATAAATGTAGTAGGTATTTAAGAGTGTTGAGATGCTGAGATATCACACACCTTGCGAGGTAATGTTCCAGTATTGTTGGTAAGGTGAGCCAATGTATTATGAAACTCAAATGATGAGACCTTCGACTCAAAATTTAATACCTGGAATTGCTTGAGCACAGCCAAGGTAGCTGCAGTTTTGGGGTGGTCTACTGATGCAGGAAACCAATGATATTGTAGGATTTGAATGAAGTGAGGTTTCGACATTTCACAGCCACAGAAGTCGATGCCAACCTCATGGATCCCATTAACATCAAGTACAACAAAATCTCCACCTGGAGCTTGTATTGGGTTCTGACATGTCTCATGAACTGTATGGCCAAGCTGAATACAAAGTCCAAGATGAATTAAGCTTGTCTTTGCAAAGTATAAGCCAGAGGTCCAGGTCTGTTACAATAGTTCAGATATCAAGAACATAATGTATTGAAATAGGATAAAATACCTCGACATGGTGAAGCAGATTAGTATTATGAATATATACTATGCAAGCCTGACACATGAGTTCACCACCTGCACAGTCAATGCATCAGTACAGCGCTGGCGAGCTTTCCATATCTCCACAATGTGTGCACTTCTTGGATGAGTAATCACCGTGTCCCTCTAATTGATGGAATTCAGTGAGAAATGTATCTCGTTTGGAAAGCCATCTGGCAGAAGGATTGACCTGAAGGTCATTAAGCATTCAGTATTGTCAAGCAAACTAGCATACTACTTTACTTACATATTGTCGCTGGCATTTATCAGTGAAAAGCTCTTTGTTGAGGTGTTCAAGATATGCCAAATCCATGTCAAATACAAAATCTTGATCAGCTGAAGACTCAGCAGGAACTAGAGGAGCAGCATCAGGTTCTCCATGACATGGTGTAGTAACATGGAGTAGCTGACACAACAGGCAGGGCAAAGTTTTTCCTCAGAGAAAATACAGAGAAAAAGTGGAGAAAATTACACTTTTCCATGTGGCAAACAAGTAGGGAAAAACAGGTGAAAATAAGTAATATTCACTTGATATTCTCTGCAATCTGCCCAAGGGAAAATATATCTTCTTTATGGAGGGAAATAAAAGGGAATTTGAAGTGAAAAGAACTTATTTTCTCATGATTTCCCCATGATGTTTGCCAAGGAAAAAATTGTTATATTCCCTGTGAGAGCAAATCAGAAATCTGGGGTGAATATAAGTTATGTTTTCCTAATATTGGCCTGGTAAATTGTGCATGAAAAAGTGTTATTTTCTCCTCGTGTTTGCCAGATTTTCTCGGGGAGAAAAAGAAACCCCTGTCTGCTTACATCAGCAGCAGCACTGGGCTGTCACTAGCGCCGACGCTGTGCCCACCAGCAACAGCCCAGCAACTTGTCAGTGTAGCACCAGCGCACAGAGCAGCGCCTGTTCAGCATTCAGCACAACACCTCTCAGTGCACCTTTTTCAATCCATATTAAAGTTTTTTCTGCCAAGTTATCTCTCTTCTGTGGAAACTGCAGCATTCTTCATGTTACATATACTAATTCAATCTGTAAATCAGTCCACCAATGGGCCCCAGTGCCAGTAAACCTGTCTCCATATGATGGGACAGGTGTCGGTGATCGTGCATCCTTTATCTCTACTGCATCCTCCCATGATTTAATGCATTAATACGACATTTGATCCTGCAATGGGTTTCGGTGCAGGTGCACCCAGACCGTTGGATGATTTAGTGTGAAGGATTATCAGAATGGGCTGGATCGGAGGTTGCAGGAGGAGAATGAAGTGCTCATGGATAGATTGAGGAGGCTTGAAGAGGAGAAAAAGGTGGGGCCAATGGTTGTTGCTTTGGCTTCTGCTGGTGGCAGAGGGAGAAGGGCAAGTGCTGGTGCAGCTTTGGGGGATGTGGAGGAAGATGTTGGAGGGCAAGCAGGGTGAGTGCTGCTATAGTGTGCACTGAAACCCTCAATGACGAACTCACAGCAAAATCCAGATGATGGCTGCAGCCAAAGAACAAACACGAGATAGAATGGTTTGCAAATGGGATGTAGTGTCTTGTAAATTGTAATCGGTCAGCTCTGATACTTTGTTGTTTAGAGCGTGGATGAAGGAAAAGGCAGAATTGGAAGATATGGTGGATGCACTTAAGGAGGTGGCTAAATGCATAGGAGAGAAAGATGAGACTGAGAAGGCACTGAATGAGGAGACAGAAGAGAGGGCAAAGAATAAGGAGCAATGGAAAGACCGGATGGTTGAGGAAGCAATCATCAAAGAGTTGGAAGAGAAAGCAGAGGTGGTGGAGAGGAGGACCAAGGACATAGAGGAAGATGGTGCTCATGCCAGACAGCTAGAGAAGAGGCTGGATGAGGCAGAAGGGGAACTCAAGCCCTGGAGAGCTGAAAAGGCTGAACGGGTGCTTGGCGGCAAGTTTTGGGAGGCCAACAAGTGTGTCGCAAAGATCATGGGCAACCTCCAAAATGCCAATTCACAGCTCAAAGAGCTCGAGGAAACAAATCCAGATGAGCTAGCAACTAAAAAGGAATGAATAAAGCAGATGGAGAAGGCGGTACAACAGGCTGATGAAGAACTGCACACTGCCAAAGCTTATGTTGCTGAGGCGGAAGGGCTGAACAATACTACCACCCTCTTAATATCTCCATTGATCGTGGAAACCATCTGCAATGAGGAAACAAATGTAATTACAGTTGGATGACCATTGGTGTGGCATAAACACCTCTGCCCTAAACTGATGCCCATCATACTTCAGCAAAACAACAAAAAAAAACGCAAGCAAGAACACCTGCTACGCCAATCGGTGTGCAATCCAGGGACACATATATTCCTTGTAATAGAGAGCATAAACAGATCTCCAGCATGCATAGCAACACATACGATGCAGACGGGTCTACATTCACTTTGGAGCGGGCAGCTAATCATACAGCATCGTTAGCACAAATTCGAAATCATCTGCAAATATGTAGCACTTACTATGACTTATTGCCTATCGACTCAAAGTTGACACTGCCCAACTGTCTGCCAAGAGTTCCCATAATTCAAACTGCATTTTGCAACCTTATGGTTGCATTCAAATTGACGACATCACTCTTTTGTCACATCTAAAATGGATGATGTCACTGATTCATTGCATCTAATCGATGACATCACTGATTCGAGGAAAGATCAAGGAGGACCTGAAATAACAAAATGACAGAAATCCAGGGTCTGCGACTCGGCGAGAGTAGCAGGACGGAACACTTCTAAGGTGCAATTCTTTTTCTGACCTTGGTATGAACATCCTGTTGATGACATGACTCAATCGATAAAAATCATTGGCCTAACGAAATAGAACAACAAGTGAGGATTGATAATAAGTGAAAATTATCGAGGGACCAAACACTTTCCCCTGGAGAGGAACAGCAAACAAGGCTGTCTCCATGTCTACCTGAGAGAATGGGAGGAGAAGTGAAGACGTCACTCAATCACCACATAAGACCAAAAGCATAAAGCGGTGGTCAGGATCTTGAAAAACTTTGCAGTAGTAGTTGGAATATCCGGTGGGTGGAGGTATTGCAGCCCTAGTGAAGTGCAAAAAAGAAAAAAAAAAAAAGCATGATGAGATTAAAGTGATGGAAGTTCAGAAGACAAGGCTCGTTCATCTGACATGGGAAGAGATGTTGAACCTTGCAAAGGCTTGCGTAAGACTAGCAAAAGGGGATTTGGCAGCATCCTGAGACACGCAATTGAAATCAAGCCTCATTCACTTAGCACGAAACACCCTGCAAGGTATAAGCCTTGCAAGAGCTTGTGGAAGATTAGCAAAAGGGAGTATGGCAGCATCCTGAGACATGCAATTGAAATCCAGCCTCATTCACTTATCATGAAACACCCTGCAAGGTATAAGCCTTGCAAGAGCTTGCAGAAGACTAGCAAGAGGGAGTATGGCAGCATCCTGAGACGTGCAATTGAAATCCAGCCTCATTCATTTAGCATGAGACACCCTGCGAGGCATACAGAGGGCATTACTAGACAACCATGGGTTCATTAGCTGTTGATACCAGTGGGAATGAACTTGGACTTACAATGTTCATTGAGAAGGATACATGTGAACATTTGAAGCCAAGTTTCATCCTAAATAACCTGCAGAGAGATCTCTCCTGCAGTTCTCAGGGTGAAAACCTGATTCTCAACATTGAAGCTGAAGGGAGTTGTGAAGAACGACAGTGACAGCTTTGAGTTCAAGTTGTTGTGCCAGTCACAACACTACATAACGGGCTTAACAATGATAAACAAGTAAATGTTGAACGTTCAACTTCAACTTCAACTTCTTCAAGTCGTCTGAGTCATTATCGTATTACCCCAAAGTCAAGCTTAACTTTGTTGAGTAAAACCGTAGGAGAGAACTCTCCGCAGGTCTTTCTGGATGAAGGTTATCTTCTGGATATGTTATCTTCTCTGCCATCCTGGATTGCATGAAGGTATGTGTACCACGCCTATCGATTGATATCATATCTCACCAAACTAGCAAGCGAAAGCCTTCTTCTTACAGGCTTCATTGCAATATCATGTTTCTCTCTGATTTCTTGTTTAGGATTGGTAATCTTCCTGCCTAGATTTGGAACACCACCTGCACATCTTTCAATGCTGCCAATCTCTATGCTCCTCCTTCATTCTCTATGCATTGTTTTGAGACAGGTAGCTCATGTTGTCACAGAGCTACTTCCTGTGCCTACCAACATGTGCTGCCACCACATGCTATCCTGCATCGCAGAATAATTCTACTTTTATTTATGCCCACTTGTCAAATGATGTCTGACCTTGGTGTTTACCAGCTGAAGCTTTTGCGCATGTCTTTTTATGCTACCAACACGGCATAGTGCATATGGCATAGCTTTCGACGAAGGACATAAAAAAACATAACTACACTACATGGGAACTGTTAAGTGATTGATGTGGAGAGAGATCGGCATTGTGTGTTATCAATATGGAGTAGTTGGCATCCGAATCCCACCAAGGTTTCCTCAATCTATGTATACCTCTGCTGGGAATTGAGGTTCTATCCTGTGTTCTTCAGCTGTCTCTAGGTTGGGTGCAATTTCTTTTAGGAACCTGGAGGCACATTGCACTGTAAGCCCTCTGGAGAACTCTGACTATGTTTGTACTCACCATGAGACTGCCCGTAGCGTGGCCATTCTTTTGTGCCCCACGCTCAAATTAACATAGCTGTGATTCACCCCCAGCTTGCAAACCACCATATCTCCAGACCAGACAATGTCCCGATTAATTCCTCTGAGACCTTCGTTCCTTAAGAATAGTCTGTGGAACTTCAGTGGAAGTGATATGCCAGTAAGAAGGAGAAAGAGTACTCTAGTGTGATGATGGTTTTCTCGACAAGGTCATCGGTTATTTCTTCAACTCATAGCTATACGACAGGTAATGGATCTCAAATGCAAGTGGGAAATGTCACTTTGTGATGGTCTGAGTTTGGGGGGAGGTATGAAAGGATGGTTTAAATACTGACAGTCTTTGTTCGGATCGGCACACGGTCAAGGACTTCAAGTTCAAAATCTGGCCGATAAAGACAAAGGGTGAAAGATTGCTCATCCACTTTTGGAGAAATCTGAGCTGTTTTTTTGTGACTTCATAGTTGTGGTTGTATTGGTGACCCTTGGTGAAATGGCATCTATGCATGAATTGTGATCATGACCGCGAGCAAGATCTAGATACCTTGCAGGGTGTTTCATGCTAACCAACAACTCGATTTCATTTGCACATCTCAGGATGCTGCCAAACTCCCTTTCGCTAGTCCTTTGCAAGGCTCAGATGAATGAGCCTTGTCTCCTGAGCACATGGTCATCTAGTAATGCCCAGTGTTTCATGCTGAACAAATGAGGCTCGATTTCACTTGCGCATCTCAGGACTCCCTTTTGCTAGTCTTTTGCAAGCTGTTGCAAGGCTCGACGGTGATGCCCTCTATATACCTTGCAGGGTGTTTCATGCTAAACCAACAAGGTTTGATTTCACTTGTGCATCTTAGAATGCTGCCAAACTCCCTTTCACTCATCTTGCGTAAGCTCCAGCTCCCCCTTCTCATGTCAGATGAGCAAGTCTTTCCTTCTGAACACATGGTTGTCTAGTGATGCCATCCATATGGTGTTTCATGCTAAATGAACGAGGCTTGATTTCACTTGCGCATCTCAGGATGCTGCCAAATTCCCTTTCGCTAGTCCTTTGCTAGACTCAACTTCTCTTCCCATGTTAGGGGAACGAGCTAAGCCTCTGCTTGGGTATAGTGATGCCCTCTGTTTGCAACACAGGATGCCTCATGCTAAATGAATGAGGCTCGATTTCACATGTGCATCTCAGTATCTGCCAAACTCCCTTTCGCTATTCTTTTGCATGCTCTTGCAAGGCTCATACAGTGATGGCCTCTATATACCTTTTCAGGGTGTTTCATGCTAAGTGAACAAGGCTCGATTTCACTTGCACATCTCAGGATGCTGCCAAATTCCCTTTCACTAGTCTTGCATAGATTCAGCCCACATCTCAGAATGCCCTTTCCCTAGTCTTGTACAGGCCTTTACAAGGCTCAACTTCTCTTCCCATGTCAGGTGAACAAGCCTTGTCTTCTGAACACATGGTCATCTAGTAATGCTCTCCTATAGAACCCATCCCTATACTACCTGTCATCCACAATTATGCAGCACACCCTCCACAACATATGTTTGTGTTCTCTATTACGAGGACTATACATGCCTTTGATGTCATGTTCTTGCCTTGTGTTTGTTTCATTTCGCCGACTTGGGTAATTGTTACTTTGTTTAATTATGCCAGGCATGAGTTCAGGACAGACTGGTGGCAGCGCCTCCACCAGTGTAGTAACCTGATTGTTCCTGCACAACAGCTCTTCTATCTGCTTGGGGTCCTCCAGCACCAGGGTACCTGTCACCAGCTCAGCTTTCACTTTGCCTTTCGTGGTGGCTCATAGCAATCTGGAGGATGTCTGCAGCAGATTCAGTGGGCAATCAATGCCGTGAACAATTCTTTGACATTTCCCAAGAGCTTTCATTGGTAAGCAGAGCTATAATCTATTGATTTGTTCATTTTAACTATGAGATGCTGCACTGTGGTTTCAACCTGGAGAAAGGATGGCTTCTGCTCGCATCCTCAGCCACTCATCAGAACCCTGCTGTAAAACAAATCCATCCTTGTCAGGCAGCATCTGTGGAGCATTTTGTGGAATGGTTTCTTGTATCTCAACTCATAGGTGGCTCTCAGTTCTCCATGCGATACCATGCATCAACAACCTTTTTGCAGCTGGGTTTGCAGCCTCATAGAGCATGAGAGCCCAGTTCTTTCTAACACTACACACTCCTTCAACTGACACTCCTTCAACCAAAGATTCAATGACAGTGACATGTTCTCTCACATTTGACACCTCTCTGTTCTGTGAATGCAGGACTTTGACAACAACATAAGCAGTGCTCGAATGTGCTCTAATTGTGTGAAAGTGCACTATGATATGTTAAAGGTGCATAGTCATCTTGTTTTCTTACTTCTACCACATCAAGGCATAGGAAGACTTTCGCTTGCTATCAAGGTATGTATTGTTTGTACTATCAGTAGCTAGATACCCTGATTATACTTTTTCTTCCAGAACCATGCCAATCCATGTTGCTGTCCTCCATGCATTTGCATTCGAATCCATCACCATGGCCTTTTTGGCGCGCTCATGCATTCTTCAGGCAATTCATCAACATCTCATCTTGATTACCACCCATATTGGTGATCTGAGACGCTACGTTTGGGTCATATGGTATGCTACTTCAATTCTTCTGCTCCTTTGTTGACTGTTGATTCTTTCACAAGTCGTGACCTTCATCGCTCACCGCATGGATCTTATTGGGCCATGCATTGCCGTCACTGGACAGTTCGTGCTTTCCGTGGTGGGCGCTCTCATTTTACGCTGCACATATATCTGGGGTTATGGCCAGAGGTGTATCCCAATGGCAGATGGTATTGGGAGACAAGATACCTTGGTTCGACAGAATATGCACCTATCCTCTGAGGTGAGTCTGCCTTTACTTCCACAACTTGCTGATTTGGAATTTGACTTCCGTTTTCATAGCCACTAAACAAGTTGTATTGCATTTGAATAGTATAGATTTGTTGTAAACCCTCCTAGTAGTTCACATTGAACCTTTCTTTCAAAGATAGATAGCCAACTTAAGTGCTCCATTACATTTCTGTGCTTTTGTTCGCTAATCAATCAAATTTCAGATCAAAACCCAGGACACTGCCATACAATGTCATCTCGCCAAACTCAGCAAGGCCTTTTATCGTAAATTGAGTTCACTGCTGACAATCTTCCAGATTGGTGTGGTCCAGAGTCCAGACTGTCCAGTTGAGCAGACGTACTGCACCCTACAAACACCACTACCACTTCGTGGACAGGCTGATACAAGGCCTCCCCATTCTCAGTAAGCATAAATTTTATGTTTCCTTACGTCCCTCGCTGCAGGATTGAATTTTATATGTTCTAGGTCAGCCAATTTTATTGTGGATTGGCTAATGTGCATACCTTCTCATAGTGAACAAATTAACAAGATGTTCACTTGGAGTCTTTCTCATATAGGATGTGTTCTTATTTCATCTCATGATCTTTCAATGACATGGACAATGATGATGGGAATGATAGGAAGAATGAGGACCAGGAAATGCAGGGAGGAGCACAACAATGATGCAGACCCAGCACCCATCCCCACCACTACAAGCTACTGCTCGCAGGGTGGACTACAGTTGCTACGGATGACAACAACAACAACAACACAAGGAAAAGGAAACCAAGCACTGACCAGGGGATGACCAGGGATGACCAGGGTGGCAAGGCCAGAGCGAGCAGCTCAACAGACCCCATGACAATGGGGATGGTTATGACACAGGGCGACAAGTGCTGCAAAAACGATGAGGCTGACAACTACCAAAACTAGGACAGGGACCAGGCAACGATGTGGAGGACAGGGACGACAACAACAATGAACAAAGCAGAATGAAAAACAAACAATGAGGGGAAATTAGCAGGGCAAATAACTCACATTTTTCACAAGGGAAGTTTTTTTGTTTTCTATTGTTGATTATTTTGTAGTCCCTCACTGCATGCGAGGGCAGTTAGTTATGTTATCTCAATGGAAATCCCCAACATTTGTATCGTCCCCCCTCACATTATTCAAATAAGCAAAAATGAAAAACACTCTAGGATTCTCATCGCTGTATTGTTTACTACACTACTGGAATGTTATATTTGGGAAGGAAACTTTAGAAAAATGGAGCAAAAATGCATTTTTCTTGCCAGGCACAGTGCTAAAAGATCATTTTTCATTTCCCTTTTTACAAAAGCAAGGGTAGGGTTCCATTTTACATTCATTTTACATTCATTCTCAGTTCCATTCTTGAGAAAAATGGAATAAAAATGAAATAGAAAATGATTGAAAAATGAACCAAAAATGCCAACCATGAACAACCCTAATATGAGTCGACAAAGAACAATGAGTATTTAAATTGCCTCTCCCACTGTGCTGTTGCTATATCTCTCGATGGTCGTCAACTGTCAACTGTACCCAAATCCCAGCTCTCTCAAAGTAATGGCACACACTTTGCCTTCTTTTCCTCTTGTAAGTCTCTTGGTGTTTTGACCTGGCAACAAATCATAATCAGTCCTCCCTTTTGTCCTAGCTAGGACATTTGGGATCCATCCAAATTTTATACCTCCCCACCTCTGACAGGCCGCACCCCAAATTTACCAGTATCAGTGCCCTAGTGCCAGCTGAAGGCGTGGATAGAATCCCATTTGCTTCCAGTGTACTGCAAGGCCACCCAACAATCCCTATCTGCAACACCATTGTTGTGCTCAACCATGATGGCAAGAATTATGCCTTCACACTTTCTTATCAGTATCATCCTGTTTTTATAAGGAATCGCGCTTTGCAATCCCTTGATTCCCAAGTTATATGATTTGGAGACATGATAGTTTGTAAAATGGGCATGGTGGAAGAACATGTGAATCTCAAGGCAGGATACCCAAGCTGAGCAGTTTGCAGTAACCAGGTACATAATCATTGTGGCTAAGGAAGTATAATCCTCACCCTTCATCCAGCTTCCTCGCTGATGTGCATCACTCAATCATCACGTCGAATTATGGACAAAGCATGGTACAATTCCTGGGGGAGCTGTACTTTGATTTGAGTGAGGGCCCACTGTAGATTTATTAGAACTCACTTTCCACATGCACCCTCTACATCTGAGTTCTTTGACTAAATTCAAATTTCTGACACCTGGGACCACGATGGCAGGCATCATGCCTATGGTTCTTCCTTTGCTTGTTTTGGGCATCATCTGAGAGTGCAACACAGTTACTGTGCAGTTCTGATCAGACCACATGGCATCACTCCTTTTGCTCACATTGACATCTTTGCAGAATGCCTCCCAATTTTTCTGGATATATGGTAGCCCAATCACAGTATAAGGAACTGGTTGCATACTTATATCTCTTATGGCCAGAAATGTATCTGTGTGCTTCATTTCCCAGTGCATGAGTTGGATTGCCAAGGAATCGATGTCCAAGTCTTTTGTCTGCCCAACAGGTCCACCAACGAGAATGAAACCCTTGTTATAGGGGACGATGTTGTAGAGAATATCAATGCTTCAAAGGTTCTCCTTAATAGATAATTTCGAGGACCACATTGGAAGACCCTTACCATACATTTTTGAGCAAGGCATGACCTCCTCGTTCTGTGGTGAAAGGATTCGTGAGCTGAATTTGGCCATATTCAAATATAGGGCAACTCAGATACACCATGCATTCAACAAACTCTTTCAATATTATGGGGCAAAGTGCTGAAAGGTCTGATCAAAGTGGTATGGAAAATCATACAGCAGCTTCCATGATTGATTGCTGGCTACTCAACACTTTTGTCATAAATGATCTCAGAAGGATACTCAATTTCCCTGAAGCTCAGCGCCCTTTGGATAGCTTTCAATGATGGGTCGAGATACCTGGAAGAGAGCAATTGCCAGTGAAATACACCATCAGATTGATGGTTGCAAGGCATACCTTGCTAATCTTTCTTTTGCCAGCCAAATCTCACATGCATCGAGTAATGACACATGCTGACTTCCCAACCCCCTTTTGATGACTAGTAGTTCTCTGTGCCAATTAGTGCCAGCTTGTACACTGTCGAGGCTGTTGTTCTGGGGCTATCTTGGGTCATAGCTATGTGCCACCATGAACTTCATATGTTTTCCATGTTCATCCGTGAATAACAGAGGGCAGAGATTGGTGTGAATGGTGGTATTGTTTGGCATGAGGATCTCTGGACAAATGGTGGTGGCAAACTTCTCTCTAGCGTCATGGTTTGTGTAACACAAAGAGTTACTGGAATGAAGGGAGACATTTCAAGACCAATACACAGAAGTCTCTTTGGTTCTAGCATGGTAAGGCAGTAATCTGTACAGTGTGAAAAGGGAACACAACATTTAGCCATGTGGTGTAAATCTACAAGTGAATTGTGTCCACATACAGGATAGCAGGTAGTAGCAGCATCGGAAAGACATGCGGGTGATGCCAGAGGTCGTAGCTCCACGTAGTGGTATTTGGAGAGTGACTAGTAAGAGTATACCCATGAGAGGGGCTAATGAAGATGTGCAGTGAAGTTCAGAGACAACAGCCTCAGGAAAATGAGTAGCTAGCGAAAAGAACAGTAAATGTCTACTAGATCACAGGATGCAAGTCAGATTTGTGGGCATCCACAGACACATGGAAGAGGTGCTAAAAATGTCTGGCTGGAGAAGACCCAAGACCTCAAGATGCAGTATCTTGTTATGCCAGGACCGTTGTCGTTAACTTAATCAAAAAAAATCAACGTTTACCATTTCATTAGGCATGTGACATTAGAGGGGTCTAGATCTTGCTCGTCGCGATTGCAATTCATGCATAGATGCCATTTCACCAAGGGTCACCAATACAACCATGACTATGAAGTCACAAAAAACAGCTCGGATTTCTCCAAAAGTGGATGAGCAATCTTTCACCCTTTGTCTTTATCGGCCAGATTTCGAACTTGAAGTCCTTGACCGCGTGCCAATCCGAACAAAGACTGTCAGTATATAAACTGTCCTTTCATACCTCCCTCCAAACTCAAACCATCACAAAGTGACATTTCCCACTTGTATTTGAGATCCATTACCTGTTGTATAGCTATGAGCTCTGTTGCCTCCATTGAAGAAATAACTGATGACCTTGTCGATCCTGCTTCCTGCACATCACCAGTGAATTGCCTTGGGTATTCAGCTCCATTGCCACTCTTTCATCACAATGTGTCTATCAAGTAGATAGAGAAGTCAGATACATTCAGACATTATCCTTTCCATCCAACAAACATTGCTCAAAGTTAGTAACCATGGCCATCGTGCAGGACGGCTACAACAGGATCCCCATTGTCGCTACCATCCTCAAAGGACACCCCCACATCCCTATCAGGAAAACCATCATCACACTAGAGTACTTTGGGGACTCTTTCTCCTTCTTACTGGCATTATGTTACGATGGTTGGGTCATCGGGTGCCCAGAGAAAGAATAAGGGGATCACTTCTTTGCATTGATCCAGTGCACCATGTCTTTGATTGCATATGCATACGCCACCAAGTTTATGGTGTTCCAGGGCCCAACTCACTGTGGCATCATGATGGGCAACATGGTAAGCTCAAATAATAGATCAATGAACCAGTTTAATTCAGTGACATATTCTAGGTCTTATCCGCTGGGGCATTGTGATCCATGGTTTCATTGATGGTTACTCAAGACTGGTCACTGGGTTGCAAGCTAGCAACAATAACTCTGGGTCTACTGTCTTGCAGCTTTTTCTGGATGCATGTGGAGTTTATGGTATACCATCACGTCTCCATGGAGATCATGGTTTAGAGAATTTGTTGGTTGCTGCATGGATGGAAGAATTCAGAGGCATATTGAGAGGTTCCTATATCTAGGGAAGGTTAGTGATCTTTTCAGATGGAGTTCTTGTTCTGAAATCAAATGAGCAGGAGTGTTCATAATGTGAGGATTGAAAGGCTGTGGGTAGATGTGACTGCCCAGGTTGGAGCAACATGGGTCAATCATTTTGTGAGGCTGGACATGAGCTTTGGCCTTGATATTAACAATCTCCACCACATGTGGCTTCTCCAACATCTTTTCTTGCCCACAATCAACTCTATTCTGTCTTTTTTTGCTCAATCATGGAATGAGCACAAGATCGCAATCAGGGATGGACCAAACAGATCCCCTTCAGACATGTTTGGATTTGACATGCTGGTGCATGGTGTTAGAGGAGATGTGCTGCCAGGAGATGATGATATGAATCAAGAAGAATTAGAGGTCTTTGGAGTTGATTGGGAGGCTCTCAGAGATAAGAATATACTGCAGTCCCAAAGACATAACAATGATATCCAAGAGCAGCCAGACACCTGGCTAGGGAGATCAGGTCCACCACCCAACTTGAATGAGGTGGAGGTAAATGCTCCTGAGGCTCCACTGACATCTGTAGAAATTCAAAGCATTGACAATGCAGTGTCCTTGTGGGCAGGATTAGGAGATGATAACAGTGTTACACAGATATGGATTAACTGACTCTACAGATAGATAACAACATACCATGCTTCATTCCCAGTCATAAGCACTACACTTTCTGCCTAAAATCGCACCCTTGGAGAACTTGAATCGGAGAAGCACAGCTGTGCTTGTGTGTCATTTTATCAACTTGAAGACAGCCCATGAGGGTATGAGAAGAGGGTGGGGAGACTTGGAATAGTGACAAGCTGGACAAGGGAGAGATGTGATGACTTTCTCAAGGTTTGGATAAATGCGACCAAATAGGAAGAAATTGAGTTTCAGTTGACTTTCAGTGGGATCAATATTGATGATCAAGAAACCCCAAATCACAAAGTCGGAAGAGTAAGTCGAAATTGATGTATATATCTCAAGGAGAATAGTTGGTTAATAGCTATTAATATGAGATAATGATTTTAATGTGAGAGAATATATAATAATGTTAGATAATAGAGCATATTCGCACCCACCCAAATCAATGTTTTGATCAAAAATTTGACATCTAACCAAAATTTGGATTGGCTTGAATGGGTAGTGTCACTGTGACAAATTCTGACAGGTGTGATAATGAGATCATTGACCACTATATTGAGCATGGAACGAGTACGTATCTAACTGACAGTGACACTGGCAACAACATGTTGGTGAGTACTAGAAAACATATTTGACTAACCTCCCTTTGTGCGAGAGGGACAGCATTATATACATCACTAACAATAAAAATTCTAATAATAAAAATTGGCCCTTCCTGCTTCGCTTTCTAAATTCTGAGCGAGTGAAGCATCGAAAGAGAAAAAAGCCTGCGAGGGGGATAGGATAGTAGTGTTAGGGCACCATTGTTGTCCTCATGCCATTGCACCATTTGTCACCATCGGTAGTCAGACCCTGGTGTCGCCTTCATCATCCCTTCGCATGCAACACATTTCCCGGTCTTCATGCTTCTGTTGTCTAATCACCCCATGAGGGCCTTGCAGTGATAGTGGTGGTCATCTGGAATTGTCGTTGTCATGTGCCACTGGGGCATGAGCACCCTCACCTGCTTACAGTAGCAATGGTGGGTGTTGGGTGGTTGTCTAGCTGTTCTGAGAGATGAGGCCATTAGCAGTAGTTGTAGCATGGGGCTGAGCACTGAGCCTTTGTGTGGATATAACAAGACCAAATGAAAGGTCACTTGACCCACAGCACTTGCATGACTCTTGAGATCTTGAGACTTTGTTTGTAAGTCAAAGGGAAACCGCAGGTTGTTCACCATCAAACCAGAACAGAATCTGGGCCCCAGAATATTCGATGAAAAATAAAGTCATAACATGCACTCTTCTTGATGTCTACTGTTCCAGTGAACATCGTAAGGATTGACTGCTAATGATATTGTGTGATGACTGTAATCTGAACCTGATTGTCTAGTGATACAATGAGGCTTGATTTCACTTGCGCGTCTCAGGATGCTGCCAAATTCCCTTTTGCTGGTCTTGCGCAAGCTCTTGCAAGGCTCAGCAGTGTTGTCCTCTATATGCCTCACAGGGTGTTTCATGCTAAATGAACAAGGCTCAATTTAATTGCGCGTCTCAGGATGCTGCCAAATTTCCCTTCGTTAGTCCTGTGCAAGCTCTTGCAAGGCTCAGCTTCTCTTCCCATGTCACATGAACGAGCCGAGCCTCTGTTTGGGTACATATGCTTGTCGCCCATCTAACTTCGCTGCCTGGTTGTTTTGCTGGGCAGACTATTCAAATTAAGGTATATTCACTGCTCGTGCTTCTTTGCCTACCCACCCACTTGTAGTCATCGCTTTTTCAGGATGTGGCTGATCTCATGCTTCTCTGCATTGGTCAATCCATCTAGTGATCGAGGGAGACATTGTGGAAATCACAATCATATGAACATTTTTGCCATCACTCTCTTCCTCTCTTCCATCATGTTTTTGTTTTGTGCCCTGACCAATCGCCACACTCTCAATGTTCTGTGGCATCTATTCGATGACATTGGGAGCTTTCTCAATCACACCTTCTCATCCATTATTCGACACACCCCATCATGCTTTTTTTTCCAATGTCAGCTACTGGAGGTGTCTCTTGGGCAGGTACAGGAGGATGAGTGCACCTTTCTCGTCAATTTTCTTCTTAGCAAGCCTTGACACTCAACTGTCAGCAGCGAAAATGGAAATGTGTTATGACATGAGCTTGTCTTTCAAGCTCTTTGTCTTTTTTCGCACTTTGCTAGGGCTGCAATACCTTCATCCGCTGGATATTCCTACTACTGTGAAGTTTTCAAGATCCTGACCACTGCTTTATGTTTTTGGTCTTACAGTCCCTCCAATGATTTTTGTCGATTGAGTCATGTTATTGACAGGATGTTGATACCAAAGTCAGAATTGCACTTTAGAAGTGTTCCATCCTGCTCCTCTTGCCGAGTCGCAGACCCTGGATTCTGTCATTTTGTTATTTCAGGTCCTTCCTGATCTTTCTTCTGTATAGGGATTTCTGACAATTCAGTGATGTCATTGATCAGACATGACAAATCAGTGATGTCATTGATCAGACATGACAAATCAGTGATGTGCTTGTTTTAGAAGGCGACCTTTGAAGACCGCTGCCCCTTTGGGCCACCAAGTAATCAGCACCATAATTCTAGGGTAGATGAAGGAGACGGCCAAGGCTTACCTCAATCTAGGACCATTGTGCCATAATTTACCAGAATGGACATCTTGTCATGGAATTCATCAGATATCATGCAGTGAAATGCGAATTCACAAAACAAATGGATGTGGCTCCAAGGACACAAAGTAATCTGAAAGGTCACAGTGAAAGTCATTCTCTTGCTCATCCATCCATTCACTGTGTTCTACTCCTGAGGTGAAAGGCGATGTTGTGTGATGAGCTCTCAGAATGCTTTCGATTGAGGATTGGCCAAGGGCTGAAATCTGCCCCAGTTCTTATGGTTCTGATCCCTCCTGCAATTGAGTGTATGTTGATATAACCACAGATAGACATTATAATCAGTAAACAGGCCGGACACACTTGCTCATTTGAAAAAGTATCATATACATAAGGGTATTCTGCCCATGGTTAACTTGAACCTAATACTGCCATATTATGGTTGACGGAAATATAATAATATACAAAATTAAATATAATGTTCCAGTACTGTAGTAAATACAGCAATGAGAATCCTAGAGTGTTTTTCATTTGTGTTTATTTGAATAATGCGAGGGGGGACGATACAAATGTTGGGGATTTCCATTGAGATAACATAACTAACTGCCCTCGCATGCAGTGAGGGACTACAAAATAATCAACAATAGAAAACAAAAAAACTTCCCTTGTGAAAAATGTGAGTTATTTGCCCTGCTAATTTCCCCTCATTGTTTGTTTTTCATTCTGCTTTGTTCATTGTTGTTGTCATCCCTGTCCTCCACATCGTTGCCTGGTCCCTGTCCTAGTTTTGGTAGTTGTCGGCCTCATCGTTTTTGCAGCACTTGTCGCCCTGTGTCATAACCATCCCCATTGTCATGGGGTCTGTTGAGCTGCTCGCTCTGGCCTTGCCACCCTGGTCATCCCTGGTCATCCCCTGGTCAGTGCTTGGTTTCCTTTTCCTTGTGTTGTTGTTGTTGTTGTCATCCGTAGCAACTGTAGTCCACCCTGCGAGCAGTAGCTTGTAGTGGTGGGGATGGGTGCTGGGTCTGCATCATTGTTGTGCTCCTCCCTGCATTTCCTGGTCCTCATTCTTCCTATCATTCCCATCATCATTGTCCATGTCATTGAAAGATCATGAGATGAAATAAGAACACATCCTATATGAGAAAGACTCCAAGTGAACATCTTGTTAATTTGTTCACTATGAGAAGGTATGCACATTAGCCAATCCACAATAAAATTGGCTGACCTAGAACATATAAAATTCAATCCTGCAGCGAGGGACGTAAGGAAACATAAAATTTATGCTTACTGAGAATGGGGAGGCCTTGTATCAGCCTGTCCACGAAGTGGTAGTGGTGTTTGTAGGGTGCAGTACGTCTGCTCAACTGGACAGTCTGGACTCTGGACCACACCAATCTGGAAGATTGTCAGCAGTGAACTCAATTTACGATAAAAGGCCTTGCTGAGTTTGGCGAGATGACATTGTATGGCAGTGTCCTGGGTTTTGATCTGAAATTTGATTGATTAGCGAACAAAAGCACAGAAATGTAATGGAGCACTTAAGTTGGCTATCTATCTTTGAAAGAAAGGTTCAATGTGAACTACTAGGAGGGTTTACAACAAATCTATACTATTCAAATGCAATACAACTTGTTTAGTGGCTATGAAAACGGAAGTCAAATTCCAAATCAGCAAGTTGTGGAAGTAAAGGCAGACTCACCTCAGAGGATAGGTGCATATTCTGTCGAACCAAGGTATCTTGTCTCCCAATACCATCTGCCATTGGGATACACCTCTGGCCATAACCCCAGATATATGTGCAGCGTAAAATGAGAGCGCCCACCACGGAAAGCACGAACTGTCCAGTGACGGCAATGCATGGCCCAATAAGATCCATGCGGTGAGCGATGAAGGTCACGACTTGTGAAAGAATCAACAGTCAACAAAGGAGCAGAAGAATTGAAGTAGCATACCATATGACCCAAACGTAGCGTCTCAGATCACCAATATGGGTGGTAATCAAGATGAGATGTTGATGAATTGCCTGAAGAATGCATGAGCGCGCCAAAAAGGCCATGGTGATGGATTCGAATGCAAATGCATGGAGGACAGCAACATGGATTGGCATGGTTCTGGAAGAAAAAGTATAATCAGGGTATCTAGCTACTGATAGTACAAACAATACATACCTTGATAGCAAGCGAAAGTCTTCCTATGCCTTGATGTGGTAGAAGTAAGAAAACAAGATGACTATGCACCTTTAACATATCATAGTGCACTTTCACACAATTAGAGCAC
Organism: Tricholoma matsutake; assembly: GCA_026075535.2. Lineage (NCBI taxonomy): Eukaryota > Fungi > Basidiomycota > Agaricomycetes > Agaricales > Tricholomataceae > Tricholoma > Tricholoma matsutake. The sequence goes on from AP026544.2 coordinate 651,045, forward strand.
ATTCGAGCACTGCTTATGTTGTTGTCAAAGTCCTGCATTCACAGAACAGAGAGGTGTCAAATGTGAGAGAACATGTCACTGTCATTGAATCTTTGGTTGAAGGAGTGTCAGTTGAAGGAGTGTGTAGTGTTAGAAAGAACTGGGCTCTCATGCTCTATGAGGCTGCAAACCCAGCTGCAAAAAGGTTGTTGATGCATGGTATCGCATGGAGAACTGAGAGCCACCTATGAGTTGAGATACAAGAAACCATTCCACAAAATGCTCCACAGATGCTGCCTGACAAGGATGGATTTGTTTTACAGCAGGGTTCTGATGAGTGGCTGAGGATGCGAGCAGAAGCCATCCTTTCTCCAGGTTGAAACCACAGTGCAGCATCTCATAGTTAAAATGAACAAATCAATAGATTATAGCTCTGCTTACCAATGAAAGCTCTTGGGAAATGTCAAAGAATTGTTCACGGCATTGATTGCCCACTGAATCTGCTGCAGACATCCTCCAGATTGCTATGAGCCACCACGAAAGGCAAAGTGAAAGCTGAGCTGGTGACAGGTACCCTGGTGCTGGAGGACCCCAAGCAGATAGAAGAGCTGTTGTGCAGGAACAATCAGGTTACTACACTGGTGGAGGCGCTGCCACCAGTCTGTCCTGAACTCATGCCTGGCATAATTAAACAAAGTAACAATTACCCAAGTCGGCGAAATGAAACAAACACAAGGCAAGAACATGACATCAAAGGCATGTATAGTCCTCGTAATAGAGAACACAAACATATGTTGTGGAGGGTGTGCTGCATAATTGTGGATGACAGGTAGTATAGGGATGGGTTCTATAGGAGAGCATTACTAGATGACCATGTGTTCAGAAGACAAGGCTTGTTCACCTGACATGGGAAGAGAAGTTGAGCCTTGTAAAGGCCTGTACAAGACTAGGGAAAGGGCATTCTGAGATGTGGGCTGAATCTATGCAAGACTAGTGAAAGGGAATTTGGCAGCATCCTGAGATGTGCAAGTGAAATCGAGCCTTGTTCACTTAGCATGAAACACCCTGAAAAGGTATATAGAGGCCATCACTGTATGAGCCTTGCAAGAGCATGCAAAAGAATAGCGAAAGGGAGTTTGGCAGATACTGAGATGCACATGTGAAATCGAGCCTCATTCATTTAGCATGAGGCATCCTGTGTTGCAAACAGAGGGCATCACTATACCCAAGCAGAGGCTTAGCTCGTTCCCCTAACATGGGAAGAGAAGTTGAGTCTAGCAAAGGACTAGCGAAAGGGAATTTGGCAGCATCCTGAGATGCGCAAGTGAAATCAAGCCTCGTTCATTTAGCATGAAACACCATATGGATGGCATCACTAGACAACCATGTGTTCAGAAGGAAAGACTTGCTCATCTGACATGAGAAGGGGGAGCTGGAGCTTACGCAAGATGAGTGAAAGGGAGTTTGGCAGCATTCTAAGATGCACAAGTGAAATCAAACCTTGTTGGTTTAGCATGAAACACCCTGCAAGGTATATAGAGGGCATCACCGTCGAGCCTTGCAACAGCTTGCAAAAGACTAGCAAAAGGGAGTCCTGAGATGCGCAAGTGAAATCGAGCCTCATTTGTTCAGCATGAAACACTGGGCATTACTAGATGACCATGTGCTCAGGAGACAAGGCTCATTCATCTGAGCCTTGCAAAGGACTAGCGAAAGGGAGTTTGGCAGCATCCTGAGATGTGCAAATGAAATCGAGTTGTTGGTTAGCATGAAACACCCTGCAAGGTATCTAGATCTTGCTCGCGGTCATGATCACAATTCATGCATAGATGCCATTTCACCAAGGGTCACCAATACAACCACAACTATGAAGTCACAAAAAAACAGCTCAGATTTCTCCAAAAGTGGATGAGCAATCTTTCACCCTTTGTCTTTATCGGCCAGATTTTGAACTTGAAGTCCTTGACCGTGTGCCGATCCGAACAAAGACTGTCAGTATTTAAACCATCCTTTCATACCTCCCCCCAAACTCAGACCATCACAAAGTGACATTTCCCACTTGCATTTGAGATCCATTACCTGTCGTATAGCTATGAGTTGAAGAAATAACCGATGACCTTGTCGAGAAAACCATCATCACACTAGAGTACTCTTTCTCCTTCTTACTGGCATATCACTTCCACTGAAGTTCCACAGACTATTCTTAAGGAACGAAGGTCTCAGAGGAATTAATCGGGACATTGTCTGGTCTGGAGATATGGTGGTTTGCAAGCTGGGGGTGAATCACAGCTATGTTAATTTGAGCGTGGGGCACAAAAGAATGGCCACGCTACGGGCAGTCTCATGGTGAGTACAAACATAGTCAGAGTTCTCCAGAGGGCTTACAGTGCAATGTGCCTCCAGGTTCCTAAAAGAAATTGCACCCAACCTAGAGACAGCTGAAGAACACAGGATAGAACCTCAATTCCCAGCAGAGGTATACATAGATTGAGGAAACCTTGGTGGGATTCGGATGCCAACTACTCCATATTGATAACACACAATGCCGATCTCTCTCCACATCAATCACTTAACAGTTCCCATGTAGTGTAGTTATGTTTTTTTATGTCCTTCGTCGAAAGCTATGCCATATGCACTATGCCGTGTTGGTAGCATAAAAAGACATGCGCAAAAGCTTCAGCTGGTAAACACCAAGGTCAGACATCATTTGACAAGTGGGCATAAATAAAAGTAGAATTATTCTGCGATGCAGGATAGCATGTGGTGGCAGCACATGTTGGTAGGCACAGGAAGTAGCTCTGTGACAACATGAGCTACCTGTCTCAAAACAATGCATAGAGAATGAAGGAGGAGCATAGAGATTGGCAGCATTGAAAGATGTGCAGGTGGTGTTCCAAATCTAGGCAGGAAGATTACCAATCCTAAACAAGAAATCAGAGAGAAACATGATATTGCAATGAAGCCTGTAAGAAGAAGGCTTTCGCTTGCTAGTTTGGTGAGATATGATATCAATCGATAGGCGTGGTACACATACCTTCATGCAATCCAGGATGGCAGAGAAGATAACATATCCAGAAGATAACCTTCATCCAGAAAGACCTGCGGAGAGTTCTCTCCTACGGTTTTACTCAACAAAGTTAAGCTTGACTTTGGGGTAATACGATAATGACTCAGACGACTTGAAGAAGTTGAAGTTGAAGTTGAACGTTCAACATTTACTTGTTTATCATTGTTAAGCCCGTTATGTAGTGTTGTGACTGGCACAACAACTTGAACTCAAAGCTGTCACTGTCGTTCTTCACAACTCCCTTCAGCTTCAATGTTGAGAATCAGGTTTTCACCCTGAGAACTGCAGGAGAGATCTCTCTGCAGGTTATTTAGGATGAAACTTGGCTTCAAATGTTCACATGTATCCTTCTCAATGAACATTGTAAGTCCAAGTTCATTCCCACTGGTATCAACAGCTAATGAACCCATGGTTGTCTAGTAATGCCCTCTGTATGCCTCGCAGGGTGTCTCATGCTAAATGAATGAGGCTGGATTTCAATTGCACGTCTCAGGATGCTGCCATACTCCCTCTTGCTAGTCTTCTGCAAGCTCTTGCAAGGCTTATACCTTGCAGGGTGTTTCATGATAAGTGAATGAGGCTGGATTTCAATTGCATGTCTCAGGATGCTGCCATACTCCCTTTTGCTAATCTTCCACAAGCTCTTGCAAGGCTTATACCTTGCAGGGTGTTTCGTGCTAAGTGAATGAGGCTTGATTTCAATTGCGTGTCTCAGGATGCTGCCAAATCCCCTTTTGCTAGTCTTACGCAAGCCTTTGCAAGGTTCAACATCTCTTCCCATGTCAGATGAACGAGCCTTGTCTTCTGAACTTCCATCACTTTAATCTCATCATGCTTTTTTTTTTTTTCTTTTTTGCACTTCACTAGGGCTGCAATACCTCCACCCACCGGATATTCCAACTACTACTGCAAAGTTTTTCAAGATCCTGACCACCGCTTTATGCTTTTGGTCTTATGTGGTGATTGAGTGACGTCTTCACTTCTCCTCCCATTCTCTCAGGTAGACATGGAGACAGCCTTGTTTGCTGTTCCTCTCCAGGGGAAAGTGTTTGGTCCCTCGATAATTTTCACTTATTATCAATCCTCACTTGTTGTTCTATTTCGTTAGGCCAATGATTTTTATCGATTGAGTCATGTCATCAACAGGATGTTCATACCAAGGTCAGAAAAAGAATTGCACCTTAGAAGTGTTCCGTCCTGCTACTCTCGCCGAGTCGCAGACCCTGGATTTCTGTCATTTTGTTATTTCAGGTCCTCCTTGATCTTTCCTCAAATCAGTGATGTCATCGATTAGATGCAATGAATCAGTGACATCATCCATTTTAGATGTGACAAAAGAGTGATGTCGTCAATTTGAATGCAACCATAAGGTTGCAAAATGCAGTTTGAATTATGGGAACTCTTGGCAGACAGTTGGGCAGTGTCAACTTTGAGTCGATAGGCAATAAGTCATAGTAAGTGCTACATATTTGCAGATGATTTCGAATTTGTGCTAACGATGCTGTATGATTAGCTGCCCGCTCCAAAGTGAATGTAGACCCGTCTGCATCGTATGTGTTGCTATGCATGCTGGAGATCTGTTTATGCTCTCTATTACAAGGAATATATGTGTCCCTGGATTGCACACCGATTGGCGTAGCAGGTGTTCTTGCTTGCGTTTTTTTTTGTTGTTTTGCTGAAGTATGATGGGCATCAGTTTAGGGCAGAGGTGTTTATGCCACACCAATGGTCATCCAACTGTAATTACATTTGTTTCCTCATTGCAGATGGTTTCCACGATCAATGGAGATATTAAGAGGGTGGTAGTATTGTTCAGCCCTTCCGCCTCAGCAACATAAGCTTTGGCAGTGTGCAGTTCTTCATCAGCCTGTTGTACCGCCTTCTCCATCTGCTTTATTCATTCCTTTTTAGTTGCTAGCTCATCTGGATTTGTTTCCTCGAGCTCTTTGAGCTGTGAATTGGCATTTTGGAGGTTGCCCATGATCTTTGCGACACACTTGTTGGCCTCCCAAAACTTGCCGCCAAGCACCCGTTCAGCCTTTTCAGCTCTCCAGGGCTTGAGTTCCCCTTCTGCCTCATTCAGCCTCTTCTCTAGCTGTCTGGCATGAGCACCATCTTCCTCTATGTCCTTGGTCCTCCTCTCCACCACCTCTGCTTTCTCTTCCAACTCTTTGATGATTGCTTCCTCAACCATCCGGTCTTTCCATTGCTCCTTATTCTTTGCCCTCTCTTCTGTCTCCTCATTCAGTGCCTTCTCAGTCTCATCTTTCTCTCCTATGCATTTAGCCACCTCCTTAAGTGCATCCACCATATCTTCCAATTCTGCCTTTTCCTTCATCCACGCTCTAAACAACAAAGTATCAGAGCTGACCGATTACAATTTACAAGACACTACATCCCATTTGCAAACCATTCTATCTCGTGTTTGTTCTTTGGCTGCAGCCATCATCTGGATTTTGCTGTGAGTTCGTCATTGAGGGTTTCAGTGCACACTATAGCAGCACTCACCCTGCTTGCCCTCCAACATCTTCCTCCACATCCCCCAAAGCTGCACCAGCACTTGCCCTTCTCCCTCTGCCACCAGCAGAAGCCAAAGCAACAACCATTGGCCCCACCTTTTTCTCCTCTTCAAGCCTCCTCAATCTATCCATGAGCACTTCATTCTCCTCCTGCAACCTCCGATCCAGCCCATTCTGATAATCCTTCACACTAAATCATCCAACGGTCTGGGTGCACCTGCACCGAAACCCATTGCAGGATCAAATGTCGTATTAATGCATTAAATCATGGGAGGATGCAGTAGAGATAAAGGATGCACGATCACCGACACCTGTCCCATCATATGGAGACAGGTTTACTGGCACTGGGGCCCATTGGTGGACTGATTTACAGATTGAATTAGTATATGTAACATGAAGAATGCTGCAGTTTCCACAGAAGAGAGATAACTTGGCAGAAAAAACTTTAATATGGATTGAAAAAGGTGCACTGAGAGGTGTTGTGCTGAATGCTGAACAGGCGCTGCTCTGTGCGCTGGTGCTACACTGACAAGTTGCTGGGCTGTTGCTGGTGGGCACAGCGTCGGCGCTAGTGACAGCCCAGTGCTGCTGCTGATGTAAGCAGACAGGGGTTTCTTTTTCTCCCCGAGAAAATCTGGCAAACACGAGGAGAAAATAACACTTTTTCATGCACAATTTACCAGGCCAATATTAGGAAAACATAACTTATATTCACCCCAGATTTCTGATTTGCTCTCACAGGGAATATAACAATTTTTTCCTTGGCAAACATCATGGGGAAATCATGAGAAAATAAGTTCTTTTCACTTCAAATTCCCTTTTATTTCCCTCCATAAAGAAGATATATTTTCCCTTGGGCAGATTGCAGAGAATATCAAGTGAATATTACTTATTTTCACCTGTTTTTCCCTACTTGTTTGCCACATGAAAAAGTGTAATTTTCTCCACTTTTTCTCTGTATTTTCTCTGAGGAAAAACTTTGCCCTGCCTGTTGTGTGAGTCGAAGAACTGAGGGTTTCATTGGGAAGAAGCCTATAGTGAGTGGAAGGAATTGATTCAACGTGCTGTGATCCCATGGAGATTTCATCATCTGAGGAGACTTGCATCATGTGAGGTTTGTTTGATTTTCATCTATGAGACATCGGTAAAGTGGAAATAGAAGTAAAATAGCTGATATGAAATGGGGAGTTAGGTAGTGGAAGTCGTGGTAGGACTGATCAGACAGTTATAGTAATTTGCTACAAGCTCACCACTGCTGATGCACAATACAGTACCCTCCCATGCCCCTCAGGCTCAGCACTCATTATCACTAACACCTTTCACAGTCAGCCTGCATTCTCCCTGTCTTGACAAAAATCTTGGCACAATGATGGCAGTGTATTCAAAACCACCCTGACTGTTAGGAAACCACCCCATTACCTAATAAATCTTTATTCTTATTTTATTATGTTGAATTACGCTACATGATGCTAAATGATGCTACACTTTGATAGTGTGAGAATTTTATTTCACATGCATCAAGATGTATGCACATGTACGCACATGTCGGTAACAACAATGTACAATATGTGTAACATATGTAGTATATAAACCCTAAATGTACACCTAGGGGACCCAGTTTGGTTCTCTTAGGTATTCCACCTACGCTTTGGGTGTGAAAGGCCTTTGTCAACAAACTCACCTATTAATAACCCCTCACATCAAAACCATCAGTTCCCCCATCACAAGCATGGATCCTGCCCCCTTCTTGTAGAGAGAACCCGCATGGTCATAGCTAGCAGATAGTGGGTGTCGCCCTAACAGAAGAACACAACTTCGCATATCAGTGCACCTTCTCTTACTTGTGCATACATCATTGTTTCACTGTGCCACATCCAATTACTCATCCTTTTGGCATGAGCCGGAAGTACTTGTATATACGTAATCTACCTTTTCTTTTGTAAGCTGATGCCAGGCCTCGCCTTACATTGTGACCACCAGTGATCAAGAGGCAGTAGTCGTCATTAGGACAGCTGCAACCAGACAACCGATTGGATCTGGTTTAATTATGATTTACCTCACTCTATTCAGATGACTATTTTAGTTACAAGCCAAATTCAGTGATATCTCCAAGATCAGGCACTGTTGGAAGGGTTATTGATCCGAAGTGTCAAATTAGGTGCCTGATGAACAATGAACGAATGATGAATGATTGACGAATGATCACGTGACCTGTAAACATTTGGAGAGGTCTTGAAGAACAACTCTTGAAATTGTCGAAGAAGTGACTCATCACAGATTTTACCATTATGTCCAACCCTCAACTTCTAATCCCAGTCCTAATCCTGTTCCCACACCAGCACTAGAGGCAAAAATTGAACAAATGTTGCAATTAGTGTCAGTGTTGGCAGCATCACAGCCCAGACAAGTGGAAGTACAACCAGAGATGACAGGAGAAAGAGATGATGAGATGGAGGAGATGGTGGAGTGGATGTTGCAGGAGGATGAGACGGCAGAGAAATCTGGAAATGGAAAAGTGCACTTACCTAAGTACGTGCCCCCACAAATCTTTGACAGTACCATGGAGAATACAAAATCCTTCATCAGCTCTATAGTATTGTACATCCATGGGAGGAAGCCAGAGTTTTGTACAGCTGAGTCTAGGATTATGTTTGCTCTCTCATACATCCAGGGGGGGAAAGCACAGTTCTGGAGAAATGAGGCTATAAATCAAATTGCCATGGGAAATAAACCATTTGCAACCTTCAAGCAGGATTAAATCCCTTTTTATTCAAGTCTATCTACCAACTACCTTCTATGCCAGAGAAGTTGGACAAGTGGTATAATTGGGCAATGCACCTTGACCAGCAATATCAGCAGAAACAGGCGGAGTCAAAGTTGATGTATGGAAGTAGTAAATTTGGAAAGTCATCAGGAGGAAAGTCCGAGAAAGGAAAGGCACCTCAGGTGCAACAGCCACCCACCATGGCAGTGACACCTATAGTTATGGAGTCAGCAGCACCAGCAGAGGCAATGGAGGTTGATCAAGCAGGGAGACGAGCCCTACTTAAATGTTTTAACTGTGGGCAGTTAGGACACATTTCTAGGAATTGTAGGCAGAAAAGAAAGATTAGGGAAGCTACAATCAAGGAAGTAAAGCCAGAGGAAGGCAGGCAGAAGAATTTTGTGGAAGAGTCCCAGTGAAGGTTTCCCCATTGGTGACCCAGAATCATTACAATGTATTAGTATCTGAGGAAACCCAGAGTCAATCAGAAAAGGAAATCAAGGAGGAGTACAACCATTCTGAATCACATGACAAAGAGGAGTACAATTTTTGTCAATCATGTGACAAAGAAAATTGTCACACACCATTTCCAAAAACCCCTAAATTCTTTATTCGCTCTGCGCGAATAGAACCCAAAATCACATTGACTGTGGGACTGAAGACAGTGGACACACATGCAGCAATTGATGTGGAAGCATTGCTTGATAGTGGTGCTACAAGATTATTCATTAATCGATCCTTCTTACTGGAAATGGTATTAACACACACAAGCTGGCACAACCTATAATGGTGTATAATATTGATGGAACAGTCAAATGTGGAGGAACTATCAAGGAGGAGGTGACTATGGTATAAAAGTATCAGGAGCATCGGGAGCAAGCCATATTTGAAGTGTGTGATCTTGGGAAAACCAATCTAATAATAGGATGTCCATGGTTACAGAAGCATAATCCTGAAATTGATTGGAAAACTGGGAAAGTACAAATGACTCATTGTCCTAAGGAATGTAATGTGTACGGGAGGAAGATGAAGAAGGAGAAAAGGAAAAAGAAAGAGAAAGAACATCTGAGGAAGTATTCTGTTACAATAGAGGAAGTGGAGGATGAGGAAATGCCAACTGGGGAAGTTCCGATCATAATTGAGAAAGAAGAGCAGAAGCAAACCTTTAGAGCAATTCATGGAGGACAGTTGTGGGACAAGAATATTGTGAAGGTGGAGAAGCCAGTGGAGGAGTGAGTGCCGAAAGTGTATCATGAATATCTGTCAGTGTTCCAGAAGAAGGAGTCTGAGCGAATGCCAGTGCAGAAGCCATGGAATCATGGGATCGAGATGAAGCCAGGGTTTGTGCCAAAGAAGTCAAAGGTATATCCATTATCTCCAATGGAACAAGAAGAAGTAGATGCATTCCTGAAGGAGCAATTGCACAAAGGATACATACAACCTTCAAAATCACTGCAGACGTCACCAATATTCTTCATGCCAAAGAAAGACCAAAGGAAGAGGATGTGTACAGGTATCTGAATGAGTGGACAGTGAAGAATGTGTACCCCCTGCCATTGATCTCAGAAATAATTGACAAGGTGGGAAAAGCCAAGGTCTTTACAAAATTGGATTTATGATGGGGATACAACAATGTACGAATAAAGAAAGGAGATGAGTGGAAGGCTGCATTTGCCATGCATCAAGGATCCTTTGAGCTGCTTGTCATGTTTTTTGGGATGACAAATAGTCCCCCAACCTTTCAAAATATGATGAATGACATTTTCAAGGATGTAATAGACAAAGGCATGGTAATAATATTTATTGACAACATTCTGATATTGATGGAGGATGAAGAAAATCATGAGGCGATAGTGCAGGAGGTGTTATGGAGGTTGGCAGAGAATGATCTATTTTTGAAACTGGAGAAGTGTGTGTTTGGGGCAAGCGAAATCGAGTTCTTAGGATTATTGATTGGCCCTGACAGGATCAAAATGGATCTGATCAAAGTACAGGTGATCACAGATTGGCCTGCACCCACCCATGTCAAGGAGGTTCAAGCCTTCCTGGGACTCACAAATTATTATTGTTGCTTTGTGCACAATTTTTCTAAAATTTGCCACACCCTTACATAACCTTACAAGAAAGGGAGTAGTGTGGAGGTGGGGAGAGTAGCAACAGACAGTGTTTGAGGAGTTGAAGAGGAAGTTTGTGGAGGGACCAATATTAGCCCCAGTGGATTTCACATGCACTTTACGAGTGGAATCAGATGCATCCAATTTTGCTACTGGAGCGGTATTATCAATGCTGTGTGAAGATGACAAATGGCATCCTTGTGCATATCTGTCCTGAGGGTTGAATGATGTGGAGAGAAATTATGATGTGCATGACAAAGAGATGTTGGGGATAATACAAGCGTTGGAGGCATGGAGGCATTATTTGGAAGGATGTATGCATCAGATTGAGATCTGGATGGATCATCAAAATCTGCAATACTTCATGTCCACTAAAAAGCTTAATCACTGGCAAGCGCATTGGGCATTATTCCTATCGCATTTCAATTTTCACTTGGTCCACAAAGTGGGAAGCTTAATGAGAAAGGCAGATGCATTATCCAGATGTATTGATCATAAAAGGGGGGTGGAGGAGGACAATAAGAATGTTACCTTACCAGAATACTTTCGCATTTGCGCTATGCATCAAGGGCATCTATTAATAGATAGCTCTGAAATGGAAATGTTGTCTAAAATTAGACAATGTTCAGAAATGCAAGATTGTAACATGAGACAATCAACCATGACGAGATACCGAGATACAGCTACAAGCCCAGTCAGCCGAGGTAAGCAACCAGACATGTAAATCTACTAAACACTTATTCTTCATCATATTAGCATATGATTATCTGTACACCAGCAGCTGAAACTGCTAGCAATGCCCCAGGAGGTGAGATTCAGACTGCCAAAGTAAGTAAAGCGGTATTATATGAACGGCATAGACTTACTAAATGTTTCTTCTTGAATAATATTAGTGTATGATCCATGCACCGGCAGGGGAAACTGATATAGTGATTAATGACACTGCATCCAGGAACTGAGATAGTGATTTGGAAGCGAGATTTGGACTGCCAAAGTAAGTAAAGTATTATACTATGAACGGAAAGCTGTTGAGTACCTTCTTCTTGAATAGACTTAGCTCATCAGCTGTTGGGACGATAAGAAGATTTAGTGTGTGTATGTGGTCAGTGTTAGGGTGACACCCACTATCTGCTAGCTAAGACTGTGCAGGTTCTCTCTACAAGAAGGGGGTGGGATCTGCGCTCGTGATGGGGGAACTGATGGTTTTGATGCGAGGGGTTATTAATAGGTGAGTTTGTTGACAAAGGCCTTTCACACCCAAAGTGTAGGTGGAATACCTAAGAGAACACAACTGGGTCCCCTAGGTGTATATTTAGGGTTTATATACTATGTTACACATATTGTACATTGTTGTTACTGACACGTGTGTACATGCATGTACATCTTGATGTGTGCGAAATAAAATTCTCATGCTATCAAAGTGTAGCATCATTTAGCATCATGTAGCATAATTCAACATAATAAAATAAGAATAAAATTTTATTAGGTAATGGGGTGGTTTCCTAACATTACCCCCTTGTATGCCTCGACTTCCAGGTGAGAAAACATTATGTCTATCCCCTCTGTGAAATTTTGGTAAGGCCAGGATTTCATCCCCTCATACACCATTCTCACAATGCAATGCGGAGCATTCGGATTACATTTAAAGAATTGGGTGATCACATTACATGCTCACTTACAATTCTCTTCAGGCTCCCATGAATTATTTTTGTCGGTATAGTTTTTCCACTTTATTCAGAACTCCAATTTGTTCTGTCAAAGACATGAGTCTAGAATTTCTTCAACTATGTATTCTGGAGCACCTTCTACTATTATTGGAGGTTGTGGAGTAGTTTGTTGGCCAGGAATAGTGGGTGGGTGGTAAGGGTGTAGGTGGGATATGTTAATCTCGGGATCAATCTTGAATGATCAGGGTAATTTTAACACTACTACATTAGGCAAGATCACTTTAGAGATTGCATATAGGCCAACTTGTTTCTCTGTAAGTTTCCTTGAAGGTCATGGAATATTGAGGTCCTTGGTACTTAGCCACACCAAGTCACCAACTTTGTACTCTGGAGTGCGTGCTCGAGTACAATCCGCATGTTGCATCATGTCATCATGTGCTTTCTTCAATGCCACCTCTGCTTCTTCTTGTACCTTTTGCATCTTAGATACAAAGTCTTCTACCAACTGTACTTTACTTCCCTTCTGGGTTCTACTCCCATGCAACAGCAATATCCATAATTCACAAAAAAGGGTGACATATGAGTAGCCGAATGGAATTTGTTATTGTGGGAAAATTCAGCAATTGCCAGCCATTCAGGCCAGTCAGTTTGTCGGTAGTTGACAAACATACATAGGTACTGCTCCAACTCCTGATTCATTCTCTCTGTCTGCCCATCAGTCTGCGGGTGATATGCCATAGATAATTTGGTTTGAATTCCCAATATGTTGTTTAGTTCTCGCATAAATGTGGAAGCAAATTGTGGTCCACAATCAGAGATAACAGTATCGGGTAACCCATGTAACTGCCATACCTGATTTAGATAGAGGTGTGCCAAGCCCAATGATGAGGTTTCTGTAGTAGTAGGAATAATATGGACCTCCTTTGTGAAGTGGTCGCATACTATGAATATTGCATCATACCCTTGAGCCTCGGGTAATCCGGTAATAAAATCCACAGATATATCTCCCCACGGCGCTTTAGGTATAGGGTTCAGCATTAATTTTCCTGCAGGTTTTTCTGGAAATTTCTTCCCCCTCATGCATGTATCACATCCATCCACATACCCCAACTGTCATGATCCATTCCTCGCCCGCTCGGAACCCGCAACCTTCCAATCTTTTCCGCTTTTCCTAACTCAACTCCTACTGCCTTCATTCTGGCCCCCTTGCACCGCCCACACTGCTGTGCACCAGGCTGCCGTGTACAGCAACCATGGCTGCCTTCCAAGGCTGCCGTCTAGTTTTGCAAATTCGACTATGGATTCCTGTGCAGCCTCCGCTAGGCAATTTATCTATGCAGTTGAGACACTGCCGCAGTTTCTGTTTCCGTTCTGCTCTTGTTCCGGACTCTAGTATTTAAGCTTACTTAGTTTTGCTTTGTATTCCTCAGTTCATATATCGACATAGACTCAACTTTACCCTGTCAATCTAAAATCTCCTTCTACTCCAACTCCTGACCTCTAAGAGTCTGAACTCCATTTGACTCAACCTCTAGTTCCTTTCTGAAGTTCTAGTCTCATCTGAACTTAACCTAAAGTCCCTCCATACTGCTTCCCGCATTTACCCGCACTCTCCCACCCCTATCTCTAAAACCTCTACCTGAAATTAGGACACCAGATGAGGTGAAGGGCACAGCTTCTTACAAGCTGAAGCCAAGTCCTTTTCGTTACCCATCCGCATAATCCGCTACGACCCAACAATCTTCTGCTCTCAAACACCTGCTGGGTCCAACCGGATTCCGACGAGCCCTTTCGGATCAGTTCTTAACAGTATATACGAACTCACACTTCACTCGTCTCTTCTCCTATGACCCCAACTGAAACTCGCCAGTGCACAACCAGAAACTCTCAATGTGCCGGTACCATTCCAGGGATCTCTGCAATTCAGCGATCCACACTTCCTAGCCCATGACCCGCCTCAACATTCGGAGTAACTTCCAGACCTTCCAACATTTTCCGACAAATCAGTTTCGGAGCCCCATCAATCAGTGCAAACCTCATGTCTACTCAAGCTCAACAATCCCCTGCGAATCCAGAAGAACCCCGATCCACGACTCCCCTTGAGTACGTAGGGGGCATCAACCAGCCTGAACCCTATGGGTTGGAAGATCGTGGTCTAGAGGATGGACCTCCCAGCAGACCCGATGACCCTAGTGGTCTGGATGGCCCTGGGGGTGACCCCAATCCCAATGATCCTGATGATCAACCTCCCATGGGGGGAAACCCTGATCCAGGGGATAGGTTCATAGATGTTCTTTACAACCTCTCAGAGAGTATCTGCACCCTCCAACAAAATAATGCACCCAAGACTGAGAAAATCAAAGTTCGCGACCCCGACACCTTCGATGGCTCCAACCCAAAGAAACTTAGAGACTTCCTAGTCTTGTGTAACCTTCATTTCCACAACCGTCTGCACGTATTTTCTTCTGATGAGAAAAAGATCATATTTATCCTTTCTTATCTCAAGGGATCAGCTCTCAGCTGGTTTGAGCCCAGTCTTAATGACCCGACCGATTCCACACACTGGATGTGGGATTATGAGGCTTTTCTTGCTGAACTAGAGAGTAACTTCGGCCTGCATGACCCACTCGGGGATGCGGAAAAAGCTCTTTCCGATTTAGCAATGAAGAAAAGTGGTCACATCACAAAGTATAATGTTGACTTTTGGGAATTAGCTTCTAGGGTCAACTGGAATGAGGCAGCCCTCTGTGACTGCTATTTCCGTGGTCTGCCACTCCGACTTTGTATAGAAGTCCTTCGGGGTGGTAAACCCAACACCCTTGCAGGACTGCGCTTGAAAGCGCAGGACTGTGACAATATCTACTGGATGCAGGAAGATGAAACCCAGTTCGAAACTAAGAATTCCAGGAACTCTTCTAACCCTGTCAAGAAGGACAACCCCAAAGGTTCCTCCCAGTCCACCAATCAATCCTCGTTGAGCTCCCCTCGGGGAAACTCCTCCAACCAGCAGCCCTCCACAACAAAGAACACTTCCAAGTCATCCATCTCCGACAAGTTGGGGAAGAATGGCAAACTTACTGCGGATGAACAAGAACGTTGCATGCAGGAAAGACTTTGCCTCTACTGTGGTGAAGAAGGGCACATAGCAGGAAACTGCCTGAAGTCTAAAGCCGCAAAAGTCCGCGCATCCACTGTAATTCCTGATTCTGCGGACTCAGAAAAATAGTCCGCAACCCTCAGGATACAGCCATTGGGGCTGGGGGTTGCATTGACCTTACCCACTTGGCTGCCTACGTCCGTCTCAACACATCCGCTCTTTCTGACCCTGACTCCCTAATCATCCTCTTAACTATTCCTGACCTTTCCGCCCCTGTCTGAACCCTCATTGATTCCAGTTCATCCCACTGCTTTCTTGACTCCTCTTTCATGTTGAATAACCAACTCAGCACGGAATCCATTAACCCGATCAGTTTATGACTCTTTGATGAATCTTGCAACTCCACCATAACTCAAGTCGCCCAACTTCCGGTCACCTTTCCTACCGGTGAAATGTTCAATCCGTCATTTGATGTAACCTCGCTAGACTCTTCCTGTTCCACAGTACTTGGTCATAACTGGCTGAAGCAATACAATCTGTTGATTGACTGGTCTTCAAGCCAAATCACTTTCCGCTCTGCTGATCATAGAGGTTCAGCACCCCAGACGTCTCCTTTGTCCCCAAACCTTCCGGTAGAAATCCTTGAATCCTCTGCATTTTCCGAATGCCCCATTCCTCCTAAGTTTACACCTCCCGACATCTCTTTCATCAATGCTGCCGCTTATGCGTGTGCTAGCAAACTCCCTGGGGCAGTAGCCTTCCAGATGACCTTCGCTCCAGAAGGGTTATCCGCCTGCTCGACCCAATCCTCAATCCCACTGGATTTATCCGACATTCCCACCAAGTATCATCAATTTGCCAATGTCTTTAATAAGAATAAGGCAGACACCCTTCCTCCACATCATCCTTACGACCTCAAGATAGAGATGGAGGATAATACTCCCCCTCCTCTGGGTTGCATGTACTCCCTCTCTCCCTCCGAATTAGAAGCCCTATGAGTCTTCATTGACAAAAACGTCCACTCAGGCTTCATCTGTCCTTCTAAGTCTCTGCATGGAGCTCCTATACTTTTTGTCAAGAAGAAGGACGGTAGCCTCCGACTTTGTGTCGACTACCGAGGACTCAATCGTCTTACGAAGAAAGACCGCTATCCCCTTCCTCTCATTTCTGACCTCCTTGACTCTCCCCGAAAAGCCCGCTTGTTCACCAAGATAGACTTGCAGCACGCTTATCACCTAGTCTGCATCGCAGATGGTGACGAATGGAAAACTACTTTCCACACCCGCTACAGATCCTTCGAGTGGTTGGTGGTTCCCTTTGGACTCACTAATGCACCCACAGCATTCCAGCGTTTTATGAATGACATCTTCAGCAACATGCTGGATGTTTGTGTCATCGTGTACCTCAACGACATCCTGATCTATTCAGATGACAAGTCCCAGCATGGGACTCACATTAAAGAAGTCCTCTGCTGTCTCCGGAAAAATGGACTTTACGCCTCCCCACAGAAATGTGAGTTCCACAAAGACACTGTTGAATATTTAGGTTTCATCCTTTCACTGGATGGACTTCGGATGTCCAAGGATAAAGTCAAAACTGTGCTCGACTGGCCCGAGCCTAGGAAAGTTAAGGACATCCAATCCTTCTTAGGCTTCTGCAATTTTTACCGCCGTTTCATTAATGGTTATTCAGACATTGTCATCCCACTTACCTGCTTGACACGGAAATCCGCACCTTGGGACTTCAACAAGAAGTGCCGTGATGCCTTTGAGAGGCTCAAACAAGAATTCACTCACACACCCGTCTTAACCCAATGGGTACCCGACTCACAAATGGTACTCGAAACAGACACTTCCGACTATGCCCTAGCTGCTATCCTTTCGGTTTACACTGCGGATGGAGAAATCCATCCGGTCGCTTTTCATTCCCACTCCTTCAATCCCGCTGAACTAAATTACGACACACATGACAAGGAACTCTTGGCCATTTTCGAAGCCTTCAAACACTGGAGGCAGTACTTTGAGGGTTCTGCAAACCCAGTTGATGTGGTCATGGACCACAAAAATCTTGAGTACTTCAGCACTACCAACTTGCTCACCCGCCGCCAGGCCCATTGGTCTGAGTACCTTTCCCAGTTCAATCTCGTCATCTGCTTCCGCCCCAGGAAACTAGGGGCCAAGCCAGACGCACTCACTAGACGTTGGGACATCTACTGCAAAGGGTGAAATAGTGACTTCACCTCTGTAAACCCGACCAACTTCTGACCTGTATTCACACAGGAACAACTCTCCTCTTCCCTCCGTGCCACTTATCTTGCCACACCCATCCTTCGACAAGCAGTAATCATGGACATTGAGAAACTCCACAACGACATCTGCACCTCTCTTCCCCTTGACCCTATATCTTCTGTTCATCTCCTGACACCTGTTGACCCCAACTGGACCATAGATGAGGCAGGACTTCTCCACCACTTTGACCGGATTTATGTTCCGGACATTGCAGATCTCTGCCTCAAAGTCCTCCAATACAAACATGATCATATCCTCTCCGGCCACTTTGGACAAAACAAAACCCAGCAGCTTGTCTGCCAGGAATACGTCTGGCCAAACCTCTGCACCTTTGTCCAGGAATTCTGCAAATCCTGTACGACTTGCAAACGATCCAAATCGCCTCAACACAGGCCCTATGGGTTCCTAAAGCAACTTCCGGTTCTGGAACGACCTTGGAATTCCATCTCCATGGATTTCATTGAACAACTACCCAACTCTGCTGGTCACACTGCTATCCTAGTCATCGTTGACTGCCTCACCAAACAGGGCATCTTCATTCCAACTGTCAATGAAATCACAGCCCAAGAACTAGCCAACCTGTTTGTCCTCCACGTCTTCTCCAAGCACAGTGTTCCATCGCACATCACTTGCGACCGGGGATCCAAGTTCGTCTCTCATTTTTTCTGCTCTCTCAGAAAAGCACTCGACATGCGGATCCACTTCACTTCCGGTTATCATCTGCAAGGTGATGGTCAGACAGAACAACTTAACCAGACCTTGGAACAGTACCTCCAGATCTTCTGCAACTATCAGCAGGATGACTGGTCTCACCTCTTGCCCTTGGGTGAATTTGCCTACAACAATGCTCCTTCCACCTCTACAGGTGTATCACCTTTCTTTGCCAATAAAGGTTACCACCTGAACATTTCCGTCTTTCCAGAGTGCGACTTAGCTTCACAGCGCACCCACGAATTTGTCGTCGATTTAGATGACCTTCACCAGGAACTTCGGAAGCAACTTGTGGCTGCTCAAGAACATTATCAAGGTCCTGCGGATAAACATCGGGCACCTGCACCTGACTTCGACATTGGTGATTTCGCTTATGTCACTGCGGAAAATATCCGCACCACCCGTCCCTCCAAGAAACTCTCCGAAAAGAACCACGGTCCTTTTGAAATCATCGCCTGCCCGGGAACTCACTCAGTCACCCTGCGGCTCCCGGATCACATGCGGGCTATTCACCCTGTTTTCCATGTCTCTCAACTAGAGATACACTCCCCGAACACAATTCCAAATCGAGTACAACCTCCACCTCCTCTGATCACCATCAATGACAAGCTCGAATATGAGATCACTGAAGTCCTCAACTCCAAAGTTGACAACTGACGTCGCTGCAAGATTCTCTACCTCGTCCAATGGGAAGGTTACCAGGGAACCGACGAAGAGACTTCCTGGCTACCTGTTATGGAACTTGACCACGCCCAAGAACTCCTTGCGGATGTTCACACCCACTACCCACAGAAAATTGGACCATTACCCACTTAAAGATGATTCACGTTACTTATTCACTCAGTCCAAACTCAGAACAAACTTTATTGAAAAACTTTTTTGGATCTGACCAGATCCCTACACTACCTCTGCTTCTCCCTCTCCATCTTCGTCATCCTCTCCTCCGACTTCACCACCTTCCTCCGCTTCTCCACCTTCCCTGCCTTCATCCTCCTCTTCCTCACCCTCGCCCTCCTCCATGTTGTCTGCCCGCCTTTTTTCCAAATATCTTTGGAATCCTGCCCAGTTGTCTCCAGACTGGCGGATCCTGCGCCTCTCCCATTGGGACTCTCATACTGCCCGCTCCACTTCCTCCTCATCCTTGTCACTCTCCCCCTTGATACTTTCGTCTGCCTCCCACTCTGGGTCCATTGCATCCTGGATCTCCTCCATCGACTCCCTCACCGCTGTCGCCACCTCCCCAAACCCTTTCCTCACCACCTTCACCAGCTGCCATAGCAGCTCCGCCACTTCTCCGCTGTTTTCTGGCGGGCCCGCTGTTCCCACTCTGGACCTCGCTTTTCTTACTGTTGGGGCCTCCTGCCCCTCCCACACAACCTCCTTGCACTTGTGCTTAACACGCGTGCAGTTATCACACACGCGTCCCTTCGCACCCATCTTGAAGCACAAAATTTTTTGATATTGGCACCTAAGCCACTTGTCAGTCCGAAAACATTGAAAGAAAACCAACTATGCATGTTTTGCAGGGCAAGGCGGCCTGCACCTGCACCGGACTCGCCAATTCTTCTGACCCCACCTGCACCCTTGACGTGGCAATCTTCTCCTTCTTTGGGGACTTGCTCCCCTTGGCCTCGTCCTCCAAACCCGCAGCCGCAGCCGCCCGCTTCTTCTCCACGTGTTTTGCGGCCGAAGCCTCTTTTTTCCACGCTGCTGCCTGGTGCGCCTCCTCTGCCTTTGCAGCCTCCTCTGATGCCTTCTGCACCTCCTGCACCCGACATTCCTCCTCCCTTGCTGCCTCCTCCAATTCTCTCACCTCCCGCTCCATCTGTTCTTTCATCTACTGCTCCCTCTGTTCATACTGAGCCTTCATTGCAGCCAATTTCAGTTGAGCAGAGCCTGCTGGGGGGGACATTTTGTATAGGTGATGGAAGAAGGAAAACAACAAAATTTTTCAACCAATTGCCGCATTCGGGAGTCAACCAACTTCCTCATTTGGACTCGAACCTTCACGTGCCTCGTAGGCTCGGCACTAAGGGGGAAATACTGTCATGATCCATTCCTCGCCCGCTCGGAACCCGCAACCTTCTGATCTTTTCTGCTTTTCCTAACTCAACTCCTACCACCTTCATTCTGGCCCCCTTGCACTGCCCACACTGCTGTGCACCAGGCCACCATGTACAGCAACCACGGCTGCCTTCCAAGGCTGCCATCTAGTTTTGCAAATTCGACTACGGATTCCTGTGCGGCCTCCGCTAGGCAATTTATCTATGCAGTTGAGACACTGCCACAGTTTCCATTTCCATTCCGCTCTTGTTCCGGACTCTAGTATTTAAGCTTAGTTAGTTTCACTTTGTATTCCTCAGTTCATATATTGACATAGACTCGACTTTACCCTGTCAATCTAAAACCTCCTTCTACTCCAACTCCTGACCTCTAAGAGTCTGAAGTCCATTCGACTCAACCTCTAGTTCCCCTCTGAAGTTCTAGTCTCATCCGAACTTAACCTAAGTCCCTCTGTACTCCTTCCCACATTTACCCGCACTCTCCTGCCCCTATCTCTAAAACCTCTACCTGAAATTAGGACACCAGACGAGGTGAAGGGCGCAGCTTCTTACAAGCTGAAGCCAAGTCCTTTTCATTACCCATCTGCATAATCCACTATGACCCAACAATCTTCCACTCTCAAACACCCACTGGGTCTGACCAGATTCCAATGAGCCCTTTCGGATCAGTTCTTAACACCAACACATACTTCGAAATTCTGGGCCACCAATAATTTCTCATTACTAATTCCAACGTCTTCCATGTCCAGCAGTCAGCGTATTATGATGTAACAGGATGATCTCCCTTCACAAATCCTGATCCTTCGGTACATACACTTTTCCTCAAAACCTTGTTCCTCAGCTCATTCATCTCCTTTAATATTACCTTTCTTCTCTCCCTTCAGAGCTTTCACAGCTTCCACTGTGCCATGGATCAACATTTAGTTGAAAATTATGACTGTTCTAACTTACCTATCCAATCCTCCAGCCCCATACCAGCCTATTCCACCATCCATGCAATAGCCTGAGCCCTTGTCGATGGTCATTCAATAAGAGATAACACTCAGGCTCGATCAACATTGATCACATGTGGAATGTAATTAATACATGTGAGCACCACACATCTATTTTTAAATTTGAAAGCAGAACATGCCAGTGGGATGCCACTTCCTGTCACTTGCAGTACATAAATGGTCCACTAAAATTTCAGTCTGCATGTGGAATTTTCATTGGTTCAATAACTTTAAGATCTTGAGATCTTATCATCTTGAGGTCCATCTGAAATTGTCATACATTTGTTACAGACTTACCATCACAAAGTGTCAGAAAGCAAGTTGAACTTGCAAATCAGAATTACATGTCATTTGGTGTATATCATTCCTCATCAAAAAGTTTCATACACTTACTCTAATTACTTTTCTACTATGGCCCCAACTGCAACTGCAAATACCTGCACTGTGCACAAGACACTGAAAGTAGACGATGGCCTGACTTGGCAACAGCGCTATTATCAATGGTACCATCAATGTTGATCCACTGTTGCATGAGTAGAAATTTCTTACATGCTATAGGCATAAAACAAAAATCCGAGAGAAGGCTCATAAATGCGAACAATTATATCATCAAAATAGGTATATATTTCTTTACTGTAAATATATGACTGAAATCACAATAATTCCAGGAAACAGGCAAGAGAATTATTGCAAGCTCCAACTCCTTGTGCCCTGGCTATGACTCCTCCAAAGCTCCCTGAAGATCCTGTTTCAAATTTAGAGAATCTGCCTCCTGACTTTCATTCTACCGTGCACAAAAATCTTGAGGCATGTTTTGGAGAAGCAATGCAAGTACTTCAGGATGATCAGATCATTGACCTGATTCAAGGATCAGAGGAGCTTGATCGAGTGGCCCATCTGAGTTGGGTTATTATGTGGTGGGCATCAAGTTGGGGTGGCATAGTGTATTGGGTTATCTCGCTTGATCGTTCATTTGCAGGTGCAAAGGAAGAAGGCTGCCAAGACCAATGGCAAGAGCAGCTGCTTAGACATGCATCTATGGGGTGGAGGCTTTTGGCACAGCTCTATGACATGGGTGAGCATCTTCCAAAGGAGCCATATAAGGTGAGAGAGCTGTGGTGGTTGCAAGTCCAACTTGCTGAGGTGCTTGTGATGGGCATCACCATCATCAATACTCGATGTTCAGTGCTTCCACACTATTGGAACGTGGACTCATTACCTCCGATGCCCTGGAGTGACGAGGAGTCTGCTGGCGAGACATTGGATGACCCTGATGCTATTGGAGATGTGGATGATGAAGGCAATTTCTAATATGTCAATTAGAGTTTTAGCTCTTGATTTGTAACATGCAAAATCAAAACATGGTCTCGGAAACATATCATATTGCATAGCCAACATACAAATAAACTAAGAACTAAATCAGGTATAATTGCACTACATGACAGGTTTACTTGGGTTGATTGGATGGAGGGGTGAGAACATGCTTAGAGATATTGTACATAACCTCAATGACTTGGCCTCCATTCAAGGCTTCATCATAAGCAGCTTGGGCAGCTTCTTGTGAGGCATACCGGTGAGCCAAACCACCAGGGACTTCACTAACATTTGAGGTAATGCTTTGACTTATCAAAACATTAAATTTAGCCTGTAGGTATGAACAGGTATGAACAAGAAGACTTATGAGCCAGAGTACACTCCTGGTTTCCTCCCAACAATAATGGCATACCACCGTCCCTGATCTTCAACATGAGCTGGTGCCAAATTGACAGCTGTCAAGATATTAGTTTAATTCAAGGTTCGAGCACATTATTTCCTCACATGGAAGAATAAATGAAGGTGCATTGGCATCAGAAACAGTTGAGATGTCCAAAGGAGGTGCAGTCACTGCCACACCATATGCCTCCTCCCAGTCAGTGCTACTAGCTGAATGAACAGATATGGCATTGCTGGACTGAGTCGAGGGGAGCTGAGGCACAGGTGCAGCTGCAGCATTAGGCTGTGGTATCACAACTACATTATTAAGCATATTAGAAACATGAACTTGTTATATCAACAGAGCACATACCATTGACCAAGTTATAACCATACTTTGTGCACATCTTCTTGAAATCCTCAGGAAGCTCTGTGCTTGGCACAGGATGGGGTTCGGTTTGGGTGGCAGGTGCAATGTCTATACCAGGAAGAGGTACATGAATATAGCAAGCAGCATGGACGGCAGTCTGCCGCGAGATAGAGAGGAGACTAATTGCCTCTGCAGTTGTGGAACAGGTGTTACAGGGTACACATTCAGCGCTAGCAGAATGGTTCAGTTTGGTCATTGTACTAAGAGAAAGTTAACTTGTGGAGTTCAATCGTTCAGGATAGACTTCATACTAAAATCTGAGTGATGCCATGTGGGATCGGACATACAATGTGAGGGTGAGAAACACCAGGGTTGATCATAGAATGACACTAAGAATTTAAAAGATAACCAAGGATTTGTTTATGACATGCCACTAGATAGGCGGTCTGCATCTGTCAGCTCACTTATTATGGACTAGCATTTAGTAAATTAAACAAGACAATGGGGATCCTTAAAAAAGAAACCTAAAAAATGATGCCAAATGTGTCAGAAAATTGAAGGACTAAATTCAAAAAGACGAGCACCACAGAATAAGCAGGTCCATTTATGTGGCAGGCCAATGTATTCATTGGTGAGCTTGACTTGAGAGCAATGGCATATTTCTGAAAGTTTGAAACCTGAACCTACAGTTGATATGTTCAGTTGAAGTTTAGAAAATAAAATAAAAAATAAAAATAAAAACAAAAACATTGGGATTGATGCCACTAGATAGCAGGTTGGCATAATTGCTCTTGGCTGAACACCACAGCAAATAACATAAGTTTGCAAAACTATACCTTATCTGAATTTTGCAAACCCATAGTCATCCGGTGGGCAGAGCGTGATGCCCTTTTTTTTAGCACTGCAGATGCACCTGCTATGGCCTTAACTCTTGATGATGACAAGAAGGTGACTGTGGCAATCACAAAGTGGGTGAAGGTAAGCCAATTAATACGCAAGATTTAATTTAGTATGCTTACATTGACTACTGCACAGCAATTAAGGACATGGATGCACTGGAATGCTGGAAAAGAAAAACATGTCTCGGCAAAACCAGATACTACCTGGCTAAAGGATGTGTTAGGAAAAAGCAAAGGTCACACTCTTCAGGCGGTTGAACTGTATCAGCAACATTACAAGGACAAGATAGAGGAGCACATCAAAGCAGAGTTTAACTTATGTGGTGCTGAGACCAACAAAGAACAGATGGCCATCCACCATCAAGTGGTTTCTGAGATGTGGAAAGTGGAAGATGAAACTATCATCACTGAAATCATGGGAGAGGCAGAAGGAGAGAAGCAGAAGTGAAAGGGAAAGAAATCAGAGGATGATGGAACTGAGATTAGTAACAGTGTCAAAGCTCAAACTCCTGAGGAGTATGATGCATTCATCACTTTGTTTTTCTGCCAATACAACTGCTCAATACATCGCTTACAGGGCTATAAAATCACTTCCCTCAATTCTTCAATCAGTGTTCCAAGTGATTACTGAAGCTATGGGTTGGGTATTCTTCGTCAGTGCTGGTGGTCCAAACCCTAGTGATGACAGCCATATCTACATGGAGAAGTAAGTACATGTCACATAATATAGTAACCAGACTAATCGGTGTTCTTACTAGTTTTCATTTTGGTCCTCACACGATGATGGACAACAATTTTGAAGGCACATATGTTGGGTACCAGGAAGGATTTCAAGAACCATTTGCAATGCACATCAAGAATTGTTTTCGTAAGTTATTCCTGCAAGAAACATACAAGCAATGTCATTAATGAGTTATAGCAAAGCATATTTGTCAAGCATGTACCTTGAGTTGTCAATCTTTGAAGCACTTGGATGATGAAGAATCCACAGTTGTCAAGAGACTCGGCTCAGACAATGACAGTACCACCTTGAACTCCGAGTCTTCAGCAGTAGCCAGCTCTAATCTACAGTCTCTTCTATCGGAGTCACCTATAACAAAGAAGATCATGATGATGACTGCCCCAACACTTGGGATGGATCGCCAATGGCAGATATCGATAGCAGTTGCGATCATGGGAATGATTAAGGCAATTGTCAACAAGTTGATAATCAGTCACATGCCACACCATCCCACACTCAGGCTGTGCCAAATCTGTGCCAGCAAGACTTCTCAACCCCTTCCCCTCGAAGCATCTCACCTTTCCAACAAGATCACTTATCGCTTCCCTGTGACCCTCAGTGCGTGATGCACAGCCAGCAGGCCTATTCCAGTGGTTGCAACACTACCCCAGTATGACCTCCATTTGCTCCAGGTGGTCCATCTTCCCCAATCAAGAATGTGTTGGCCCGTTTGTCTGCAGCATTGATCCACAACCCTCCCGCAATTCTGCTGGTTACTAACAAAGAAGTTATTGACCCAGTACTGCTTGAAAGGGGGAACTGCTCACCAAATATCCCTGCCCCAGATTACCAGCTTCCAGGTGCTACCAGCTTCCAGGCACTACCATTGACCAAACACTGGCAACCACACCAAACAAACATCCATGGAAATCGAATCCTACAAACAAGAAAGCTAAGGGGAACCGTGGCAGCATCAACAAAGTCCAAGGTCCCAAGAGCTTGGGCATTCAGAAACTGGTCAAAAAAACCACAGGGAAAAAGACTGTACAGACCGAGAATGAACTGCTGGCACCCGAAACGAGTACAAGGGCATGCAAGCACAAACTCAACCCAAATGGAGAAGAATTTGTGGTTCCGAAGAAGACCAAGCGTGCTTGAGATAGTAGTTGTTCAATTAGATACCCTAAGTACTTACTACATGTGTTTTAGTAAGACTATTGCTACTATATCAATAATCATTTGACCTGAAGCTGCATAGCAAAGGATATAAGTAATGATCATACAGAGGAAGACGCATGCAGGGTCACAGTGAGTATGATAGTCATGTTGCTCTTTACACGTACTAGCAGGAAGACAGAAGGGAAGACAGAAGGGATATGAGGAGTGGTGAGCACGCTGGCAATGGGTGCACCTACCAAATGACCAAATAAGGTAATCAATTGATCGCTGTGATGGACAGCAATTTATGGACCAACTGGCACGAATTTATAGCTAAAGTGGCAGTTGCCCAAAGAGGGCATACATGTTTTCAGGGTAGGGACCATGCTTATTTTGGAAAGGGGGCATGTTTGCAAAATTTTGCAAACTCAGGTGGCTTGTAACTAGACTGTAGTATGCATGATACACCTGTTCTTATTAGAATACTGTTTTGCAAAATAATGACAGCTATGCCTGTCTGAATGCGGTCACACATGGCATTGTGATGTGATATCTCATTTTGATAATGGACAAGGGGGCCCGGGGCAGAGACTTGGAACTGCTTTCATAGTGATACTCCCTTGATCAGGGTGACGACCACCTAGGGGACCCCAATTGTGTTCTCTTAGGTATTCCACCTATACTTGTGATGTGAAATGCCTTTCTCAACCAACTATTCTATCAATAACCCCTTGCATTAAAACCATCAATTTCCCCATCATGTGGGTGCATCCTGCCCCCTTCTTGTAGAGAGAACCTGCATGGTCTTAGCTAGCAGATAGTGGGTGTCACCCTAACAGGCAGCACAGCAGGTGCTCAAGGTCGAAACCACTTCATCATGTTTTCCTTTGCCTTTTTGGCTCTCTCTGCAGATTGCTGCTTCTTTTTATTTGCTGCATACTGGGCTGTTCCATGATGGTGTTGCAGAAAATTCTGCACCCCACCATTCCCAGTTCTGACCCATGTTTCTACAGTCTAGACAGAGAATGCATCCATCCTCATCCACCATTGGTTCCTTCTCTGTTTCAGTACCTTATGCACATGCTTAATAGAGTAGTCTCTGCTGATCACTGTGATTAGTCATTCTGCATGCTTCTGACCACTCAGTTGGCACCTGCCTTCCAAAAGGGGGCTTGTCATAAGCATTTTTTGCCAGGCCCTCAGGTACAATTATCATGTGACTTCCAAAAAAAATTAAGAGGCTCGGGGCAGGGACTAACTAACCATCCTGGTATGGTAAATTCAAACTCCGACACACTCACACCTGCTCCAGAGTCCAAGCACATTTTCATCAGAAATTCAGAAATTCAGAAATTCAGAATCTCAGAATTGTGAAAATAATCCCCAACTTCAACCCTACACAAAGTTTGTCTGAACAATCCCAAGGCTGGTGGACCCTACCACATGAACAGCGCTCTGTTAAAAATAAAAATAAAAAGCTGTGGGAGATAGGATAGGGGTGTGGGTAGTTGAACCACCTCTTCAAAAAAAAAAAAAATGGACAATGTGCATGCCATTTGTGAATGTACATAATGTAACCCCCAGCCTCATAGTCCTGCTACCATCTGATGGAAAAACTAGGGGGGCATGACTTGTAAAGGCTAGCAATAGACCCATATCCAACAAAACCCGGGGGGTGTGTAACTTGTAAGGGCTATCAATAAACTGCGTAGCCCAACAATGCACACACATAAAACACACATAAGTCAAGGTCAATGACTACTGACCATGAAAAATAATCACACTCACAAGGTCGAAATTCATCTGATGTATCAACCAAATCCTCCACATGACCAATAAAAAATACCCCAGAATCACTGGACACTGTTTCTGCATTGGAGGGACTACTTTTTACCTGATTTCAGGAGTGCTGCCAGACATGGTGAAGTAGTTCAGTTGGTGGCAATCACAGGCATTCTTGGAATACTGGCACTGCTTAGACTACCTTGGTGCTCTTCATATTGAGATGTTACCACTCAACCTGAAGTTGCAACAAAAGCAGGCAAGAAGCTTCCCCAAGGCTTTGACATGCATCCATGGGGCAGTCTTCATCATGACTACAATGCGCCTTGCGGCTTGCTTCTCATATAGGTTCTCGTAGTCATACTAGCTCACCCCTGGTTCAATAGCAGTGGAATCTGCAGAGTTGTTTTCCATTGAAACCCATGGTTCTCTCTTCTACAGATTCCAGTGCTTTGCATCCACTTTCAGAAACATTAGTATGTTTACTTAGACTAGATTTGTAATTGACACTAGCATACCATGATGCAATCAAACATTTCTACTGGTTGCAAAACTGCAAGAAACACTACAATGTTTCTTTCAGATCCATTCTGGAAACATTTTTCATGTTTCCTTTGTGTAAGTTAGAGAAACACTTTATATGTAATTATAGCTGTACATGCAAAAAACACTCAACATGTAATTTTAACAATTTCTAACCCTCCAAAAACCTGTACCCGCATGGCAGGTTGATGGGTACAAAGGTGGGCTCAATGGACAAGGTACACAGTTACTATGAAATAAGCAGACAAAGCATCCTCCAAATGGGTCATGCCACAAGTTGTGCCACAGGTCCCACCACAGGGCATGCTACTATATATGGTCATTGTACATATAGTGGGCAGCACTGTGAAAAAAAAAATAAGAAAAAAAAACTATACAGGTGTCATTACTCATATCTTTGGCCTTCTGTTTTGTTTCAAAATGTCCCCCTCCAGCTCTAGCAAAGCTTCTCTTGAATTACATGCTTCAAGTTCTCGCAAACAAAAGCAGTCTACTCATGTCACAGCAAACACTGATCCACTACTACCCAAGAACAAGAAGACAAAAAAAACAGTGAATTCACTAACAAACCCAAGCCAAACACCACACCCTGCTAAGGAAATGAGCACTAGTAGTTTTGAAAGCTGGCAGGCCTCTGCTGAAATTGAAGAAATTGAAGATGAAGATAATCTTGTGTGGCATGCACATCCCACCAACCCAGGCCACATCCTTGAGGCTGCTGATGGGAGCAACGATGACAACAATCCCAGTGGTCCTAACATCATGGAGACTGACAATGAAGAACCTGAGGAGACTGCAGAAGATGAATTAAGTAAGTCAGTTCCTGTCCAATGTCACTGTCTTTTCTAAAATGAGCACAGACATCAGCAAAGTCAGGGTTGACTACACAGCACTACATAGCACACCATAGCATCACAGTGTCATAGCATGGTTCTTTAATTCTGTAGAACTGTATAGCACCCTACCTTGTCTACATAGTCTCATACTTTCACTATATAGTGCTATGTAGAGCTTCATAGAGCTCTCTAGACTAGGTTCTATCAGCAAAAATCTGTTATTAATCTTACAATTATTTTATGTTCAATATGTTCAAGGCATCATGAGTGAAACAAAAATCTATTCCACAATATTATATTACTATCTATTATACTTGTATTATCTACTCCATTAAGTTCATATCTATCCATTAACAAAACTCACACAATTGACCTGGCAAGCAGGGGAACAGGACTGCATCACTATGGCCCACCCTTACACAAGAGGCAGAGCAATATATTGCCCTGGAGAATATGTTGGGAATAATAGGGAAAAAAGACACTTTTTCCCTGAGGAAAAATAAAAGGAACCATCAGTAAAAAAATGTCATTTTTCCCACACTTTTCTCTTTGCCTTTGCTCAGCAAAAATAACTCATCCATTCCCAGGAGAAAATCAGGTGAAAATGGAGGGGAAATATATCTTTTTTTCCACATTTTCTCTATATCTGGTGAAAATAACATTTTTTCTCCTGACTTCCACAATTTTTTCACCTAGAAACAGATTAGTTATTTTTCCACAGAGAAAAAAGTGGGAAAATGACCTTTTTCCCCCTAACATTCACAAGTTTTTCTCCTGGCAACAGATTAGTTGTTTTCTTGCAGCAACCAAAAGGACAAAGTGTGGGAAAATAACATATTTTTACTGATGGTTCCTTTTATTTTTCCCCAGTGAGAAAGTGTCTTTTTCTCCCATTATCCCCAAATTTTCTCCAGGGTAATATATTGCTCTGCCTCTTGTGTTACAAGCAGTTGCTTGTAAGTGTGGCAGCAGCAGGGATGAGTTCCATGGGACACATGTCACTGCAAATTGTGCAGCCAATGTCGAGAGTGCTGTATCAATCGCCATTGTTACATAGGCTGGGAGGTTGCCTGGTCTTGTCTTACCTTTGGATACTGGTGTCATAGTGGGGACAGGTGCTGGGCCTCACGGCAAGTGATTCCTGTTTTTTTTGGGGGTTAGTTGTGATGTGGTGCAGCAGTGGGTTCAGGTGGATGCTTACCTGACTCCTGGCACTGGGCAACCACTGCAATACATGCTGCGAGCAGGAACTCGCAAGCATAAGGGCTGGAGCTGGGTGTTGTGGTGAACAATTCCTATTTTTTTTGTGGGGGGGGGGTTAAGTTGTGATGTGGCATGCAATGGGTTAGGGTGGGACTTACATGGCTCCCAGCACTCAGCCACCACTGATGCATGCAGTGAGAGGGAGCTCGCAGGCATGGTGGGTCTCATAATGGGGGGTTAGCTGTGATGTGGTACTGCAACAGATTCAAGGGGAGGCTTACCTGGCTCTCCCAGCACTGCTACTTGGTCTCCTAGACATAAATGAGGTCCCATGTGAAGGGGGAGAAGGGTTGTAGATGGGGCATGATTGTTCATCTCACATCCATGGTTGTTGTGAGTAGCTTACATCCTAAAAAGATAAGTAAGGCAATTATTTAGATGATAAGAATGCCAATAAAAATGGCTTACCTAGGGCCCAAACAATAGTAGACATCATTTGGGCCTCCATTGCATCTGAAATACATAACATCTTTGCCACCATGGGCAAGCACGGTGGTGGATGGTGGCAGTGGTAGAGCCCCAACAAAGAGAACAGTGGACATCTGATGAGACAAAGAGAGGGGAGTGGACAGGAAAGATGAGGTTGATGGGAATGTTGAGCTCGACAATTTTCTATCAAAGTCAACATACATGTGACTTGACATTAGGGCAGGGTTACTCAACTTTGCAAAATTGAATTGTGGGAAACAATCTGGCCAGAAAGTTTAGTTCCCACAATTATTTGTGGTGGAACAGCAGTGGTTCCTAGAATCTAAAAGAGGTAAATGCTAGGTAGTGCTATATTGAGCACTGTTGTCATTATGGGCACTATGGGCCCTTTGTCATTTTGGCGCATTTGCTATGTGTGCTATAGATTGCCATGGGAATAAATCTGACTTTGCTGATGGAGAGACTTTTGAAAGATTGGAACTCACCAATCTATGCCCTTTTCAAACCAATGCCCAATGTTGATCAAATTGATGGCCATCGAGCTCATGTCTTCGAGTGTAATGCAAAGCACTGCAAAAGGAAAGGTCAGCATGGCCGGCATGTCTGATGCTACTTGGATACAGGAGATGCCAAATCAATGAGCAATTTATGATGCCATGCCAAGATTTGTTGGAGTGAAGAGACAATAGAAGCTGCAAGTCAAATTAAGAATGTTCACACAGCACGAGAGGCCATGGCAAAAGCTACATCAAAATATGGGTCAATTACTGCAGTTTTTGAGAGGGCTGGCAAGAATAAAGTAACTTACTCCCATCGACATACTAAGACAGAATCATGGTATGTTCCCCAAAAGAGAGCCATGGCCATGCTGAGATTATTCTTGGCAGAGCGGAGATTGTCCAATGGGTTTCGGAAAGCATTTGACCCTTTAACATTGTCAAAGATTGAGGCTTTCAATGTCTGATGAAGACTGAGCAGATGCATGGATGTCACCTAACCACAAAGCCTATGTTGCCATTACAGTCCACTTTGAGCAGAATGGTGTCCCTGTTGCCATGCTTCTTGATCTTGTCGAGGTGGCCATGTCACATTCTGGATTGAACCTTGCTGCTGCATTTGCAAGGATTCTCAATGGCTTTGGTATTGCAGATAAGGTCAGCATTCAAACAAATCATGATGAATATAAAAGGTAGATCCTAAGTATCACTTCTGATAATGCAACCAATAACAACACAATGATTGACAAACTGAAATCCCTGCTCACCGAATTCTCTGGCCCAGCAAGTTGAACATGTTGCTTTGCACACATTATAAATCTGATTGCCAAGACTGTCATTCAACAATTTGATGTTCCACAGGCACAAGAGGGTGAGGTTATTGATGAGGCAATGAAGGAATTATGGGCGCTGGCAGGAGATCTCGATGTTGAGGAGTTGGTGACCCAGGCAGCCAACAGCCAATCAGACAATGGTGATGACGACAAAGATGGTGATAGTGAAGGATGGGTGGATGAGCATCAAAAGATGTCAGAGCTGGAGTTGAATGAGCTTGAAGGTGATGTGCAACCAGCATGAATGATGTTGGTGAAGGTGGGTCCAGTTGGCACAGATGCTGTTGATGTCATACCTGACTACCTGCACTAGCTCCAAGAGATGAAGTTGAGGCAGTATGAGATGGATGTGAATGAATGGGAGATAGCTCGTCAGCTGTGCCAGGTTCTAAAGGTGAGTTTTCATACCTTGTTTGATTCTTTCACTCATTCTGTCCAGATCTTCAAAGATGCAACACTTTTTTTCTCTCGCAACAGCATTCCAAACATCACAACTGTCATTCCTGCCATGGACCACATTGATGAGGTGCTTGCCACCAATGCACTTGATGCTCAATATTCCTTGTCTATTCAAGCTGCACTCACAATGGGAAAGAAGACCCTCAATCATTACTACAGCAAAACTGATCTTTCTGAAGTTTATGGGATTGCTATGGGTATGTACTTGCCATTCTACAACATTATGCACTCAGTCAACTGTTTCCCCAGTTCTCCACCCTCAGCACAAGCTACAGTATTTCCAAAATGCTGGTTGGACAGAAGAATGGATCACAATGTCGCTGAAAATTGTTTGAGACTGATTTGAGGGTACATACAAGGCCAATTCAGTAGATGAAGATGATGAGATAATTGAAGAGGTGTGTACTAGTACTTTTACATGGTGATCCATATATTAACATTGAACTTATAGGCCACAGCATCAGACTCAAAGAACATCTTTGGCAACCTTCCTGCACTTGCTGCACCCAAACCCTCAGATTTATGAGATGAACTTGAGCACTTCCTCAGCACAGACCCAGAGTATGTCAAGGATGTTCTTTCTTGGTGGTATGAGCATTGACACATGTACCCATGGCTTTCTCAAACAGCAATGGATTAACTCACAATACCAGGTAACCACTGAAATTGTTATAAGAGTTTTCGAGTCCACTAATACACATATCTCAGCAACATCTGTGAATGTTGAGCATGTTTTCAGCATGGGCTGCATTCTTTTGTCACACCTCCACTCTCACCTCTTAGTTCAGTCAACTTGAGCTTTGATGATGGTTGGGGCATGGAGCAAGCTGGGATATGTCAAGAATAATGATGTGAAGGCTGCCACTATCCTTCCAGAGGTCAAGGGAGAGGAGGAGGAGCTTGATGAGAATTGGGATCTGATTTTACTAGCATAGTATCCATGCAATTGACTAATATACCCCTATGTTGTACCCGCATGGGTAACTATACCCATCATACCCCTGAGAACCCATACCCATATTCACAGGTAACCCATACCCTTGTTGAAGGGTAGGGGTATGTGAGGGTAGGGGTATGGGTATTGAAAAAATACCTGGGGGTTACCCATGCCAATCTCTATGGATACATGTAAAATATTTCTTTGGAATTTCTTCTAAATACATCTTGAGAATATCCAAAGGATATAAGATCAGAAGTCATAAAACATGTTTCTGAGGATGTGTTTCTGTAGGAAACACAGATCAGTCCCAGCAGTGAAGTTTGAAGTAGAGCTCATGACAACACAGGTTTGTCAGCATTTCCATTTTTGGGAGTGGGGCTGTGAACAGCTTTCAGTTCCACCCACCACACTCAGACAAATGTCAAATCCCATGGACCGCTATTTGCATTCTAATGTTCATCGTATTGTCAATTTGCAAAGAACAACAGCACAAACCATTGAGACAAGGATTGATGAAGCGATACAGCAAATGCAAATCATGGTCTTGGACTCTTACAATGACGTTTCCATCTTTTCCATTTACTGGAAATCAGATGATACTGGTGGTAGAGAAGACAGCTCCTTGTTCATCCATACTGTTTCGAAGCTCCAGAACATAAAATCATGCCAGCGAGGCCTGGACAATGATGCTATGACTATGAGGTTAGCAGGTGAAATTGCTGAAGCAGCATCACAATCCGGATGTTGCAAGCTCTTCATCCTCCATTATGCAGGCCACACCATCACCGGTAGTACACCCAATAGCCTTGTTATCACCCCAAAAATTGGTCAGGAGCTGGGTGGTGGGCCAGAAGTGGATATGTCTTCTCTTAAAGACCTGCTGAAGGATATGGGTTCAAAGTCTTTGGGTTTGGATGTTCTCCTCATGATAGATTCCTGTTGTGCTGGTATTGCAGGATGGGGCAGGAAGGCTAAGGGTGCGAGGGTGGAGGTCATGGCTGCTACTGCATGTAAGGGTATCAGCAATTTGAGAAGGGATGGATGGACATTCACGCAGCACTGGTGTGAAGCCTTTTCCAGGCATCTGGAGATGGGAAAACCTTTCACCTGTGATGACATCGTCAAAGATATCACTC
This sequence comes from Tricholoma matsutake, assembly GCA_026075535.2. Taxonomy (NCBI): domain Eukaryota; kingdom Fungi; phylum Basidiomycota; class Agaricomycetes; order Agaricales; family Tricholomataceae; genus Tricholoma; species Tricholoma matsutake. The sequence goes on from AP026544.2 coordinate 685,864, forward strand.
CCAACCCTGAGCTAGAGCAAATTCCTTCTATGTTTGTTCTACATGAAGGATGGAATTTACCAATCACATTTCATCCTCATCCTAGCCCAATCACATCAACTTTACCAGCTGCTGTGACTTCCCAAATGGTTGTAGTGGCCTTTCACATCGAGGAAAATCCTGGTTCCACCTCCTTGAAGAAATTGATCAAGTATCTAGACGAAGCACCAGTGAAAGTCACAGTTTTAGTGGTACTGCCGACAGCTAGCACATTGCTTCTGCTCTGCATTCCTGTGTTTTTGCAAGAATTACTCATCCTTCCATGAGTCGCTCTTATTCTAACAGATTGTTAGTCACGTTGGAAGGTGAGTTCTTATCAGTCCAGTTATTACCCCATTCCTAACATTCTACAACTCATTTACAGGTCTACGATGTGGTAAGCATGGTGAGATGAGTATTGAAGGAATTCTGATTAACGATGTCAGATCAAAATTTCAATCAGAGCAAATAAGTAGATACAGGATGTTGTAACCCAACCTTCTTGCAATTTGAACAGTTCCCATTTGCCAGCATAGGAAGGAACCTGGTTAGTTACCTTGCTTGAAAAGCAAGGTTTAGTGGTGATGAGTTTTGTAGCCAGATTGGTGTCCAACAGTACATAGATCAGACTCCTACGCAGTTGGAGTGAGCTTGACGACATTATGTTACCTTGCTTGAAGAGCAAGGTTTATTCATGGACTTGCACTAGTGGGCCATTGCTCTGCATGGCATATCCGAGTTCTTTTAAAATAATAAATAACTCTCACAACCACATATACAGTGCTATTATTGCATTTTCATGGACTAAGAAGCAGGTCATGACTGTTGAACTCAATCTGACACAAGCTGACCAGACCTGGTGCCCTTGCGGTAGGGGATTGGAAGTGGTGTCAACAAACAAACCCATTTCTTTCGGCTCACGAGGAAATGTGTGGATATCTGTTTTATGGATTTCTCTCAACAAATCTGAGGAGTGGCGGTAGTTTCTTCATGCAGTGAGAGGCAGTAGTGTTGATAGCAATCATCTGGCTAACATCTCAGACAGGTTCATTTAGTAAGATCTGCAATTTGCAGTACCGATCCTAAAAAAAAGCTGGTCAAGATCAAGGTGATCCTAACCAGGATTTTGTGGTTCTAAACACAAGATTGATGTGGCTTGGCAATCTTGGTGAGGTTGGCTAGTTAGACAAACAGCCTATTCAGTTGAAATCCATGATACATCTGTCCAGCAGATTTCTGCAAAATGACGATAGATCTGTCAGTAGCGGATTGGGCCCATGGCAGGAAAGACTCATGTGAGCCAAGGGTGTGATGCATCCATGTGGGCCCAGTATACAGATTCACTGCCGGCAATGATTCTTCCCAGTGGTAATTGCTGAAAAATTCTTGGTGGCAATAACATCCAAATCACAGCGATGGGTAGCATGGTCACCAATTTACTACATGCCACTGGTGATGATTATCCCCAGTGGTAATTGCTTGATCTGTGTGGGCCCAGTAAACAGAATTGTAGCACCGGCAGCAACAATCGCCACCAGTAATTGCTACAAATATATAGTCTACCTTTCACCAGCAATGATCCTCGCTGCCAGTAATTACTGAAAATATTGTAACTGCTGAAAAATGGCACTGGCAAGCACAGTTGGCATATACATTAGGGTCATTCACAGTTGGCATTTTTCAGTCATTTTTCATCTCATTTTTTGGTCATTCTCATGATTTCTATTATTTTTCTTTACTTTTTCCTTCCATTCTCATCAATGGTGGCAATGGGAAGATGAGAATGAAAGGAAAAAGTAAAGAAAAATGATGGGAATCATGAGAATGACCGAAAAATGAGATAAAAAATGACTGAAAAATGCCAACTGTGAACAACCCTATTAAGCAAAATGAAATAAGTTGCTAGTAATAATTTTACGATGTCCTTGGTAAAGAATTCATCATTGTCCTGCACTTCCACTGCATTAATTGGGCCATCTGGCACCTTGGCTCATCAAGGTTGGTGAGCTGCCGGTGAAGGGCATGGTTTACTGCAATGTTGGACTTCACTGTCTTGACGGCCTCATGGTAGCTGTGTTCAACAGCATCAGAATAAGTCGAAATTTCCTACAGTCATTATTCAGCATCTCCCGGCAAAAATTTCCTAATCATTCGGCAACACTGCCATCACAATTACAATGAGTACTGTTTGTGTCATCATTTTCGACCTGTGATGGCATGACATCAACTGCATCTTCTTGCAAATCCTCCTGTATGGTTTCATTGATATTCATGGGAGCCATGCCCTGGGTCACATCCAGTTTGTGTTGCACAAAGAACTGTGCAGCTAGCTCCCAAACAGCAGGTGGTCCTTTCAGCAGATCATCTCCAGTGACAGGTGAGTTCTCCCTAGACTTCCACTGGCACAAGACAGAGCTCTTGATTGTGCTGAATGTAGATGAAGCCCTTGACCTGACAGTCTCGGAATGGGTTTGCTTTGGTGGTGAAGGGGGTGGTACCTGTTCGGACAGTAAGGAACTTTTAATCTGTCACAAAAATGGCTCACATTCTCCTGCTCAGCTTCCTTCTTTTTCTTGTTTGCTTTGATGCCCCACTTTCCTAGGTTGAGGATCTGGTTGAGCTTTTGCTTTTTCACTCTGTGTTAAGAACTGATCTGAAAGGGCTCGTCGGAATCCGGTCGGACCCGGCGGGTGTTTGAGAGCGGAAGATTGTCAGGTCATAGCGGATTATGCGGATGGGTAACGAAAAGGACTTGGCTTCAGCTTGTAAGAAGCTGCGCCCTTCACCTCGTCTGGTGTCCTAATTTCGGGTAGAGGTTTTAGAGATAGGGGCAGGAGAGTGTGGGTAAATGCGGGAAGGAGTACGGAGGGACTTAGGTTAAGTTCAGATGAGACTAGAACTTCAGAGGGGAACTAGAGGTTGAGTCGAATGGACTTCAGACTCTTAGAGGTCAGGAGTTGGAGTAGAAGGAGGTTTTAGATTGACAGGGTAAAGTCAAGTCTATGTCAATATATGAACTGAGGAATACAAAGTGAAACTAACTAAGCTTAAATACTAGAGTCCGGAACAAGAGCAGAATGGAAATGGAAACTGTGGCAGTGTCTCAACTGCATAGATAAATTGCCTAGCGGAGGCCGCACAGGAATCCGTAGTTGAATTTGCAAAACTAGATGGCAGCCTTGGAAGGCAGCCGTGGTTGCTGTACATGGCAGCCTGGTGCACAGCAGTGTGGGCAGTGCAAGGGGGCCGGAATGAAGGTGGTAGGAGTTGAGTTAGGAAAAGCGGAAAAGATTGGAAGGTTGCGGGTTCCGAGCGGGCGAGGAATGGATCGTGACAGTATTTCCCCCTTAGTGCCGAGCCTACGAGGCACGTGAAGGTTCGAGTCCAAATGAGGAAGTTGGTTGACTCCCGAATGCGGCAATTGGTTGAAAAATTTTGTTGTTTTCCTTCTTCCATCACCTATACAAAATGTCCCCCCCAGCAGGCTCCGCTCAACTGAAATTGGCCGCAATGAAGGCTCAGTATGAACAGAGGGAGCAGGAGATGAAAGAACAGATGGAGCGGGAGGTGAGAGAATTGGAGGAGGCAGCAAGGGAGGAGGAATGTCGGGTGCAGGAGGTGCAGAAGGCATCAGAGGAGGCTGCAAAGGCAGAGGAGGCTGCAAAGGCAGAGGAGGCTGCAAAGGCAGAGGAGGCTGCAAAGGCAGAGGAGGCTGCAAAGGCAGAGGAGGCGCACCAGGCAGTGGTGTGGAAAAAAGAGGCTTCGACTGCAAAACGCATGGAGAAGAAGCGGGCGGCTGTGGCTGCGGGTTTGGAGGACGAGGCAGAGGGGAGCAAGTCCCCAAAGAAGAAGAAGATTGCCATGTCAAGGGTGCGGGTGGGGTCAGAAGAATCGGCGAGTCCGGTGCGGGTGCAGGCCGCCTTGCCCTGCAAAACATGCATAGTTGGTTTTCTTTCAATGTTTTCGGACTGACAAGTGGCTTAGGTGCCAATATCAAAAAATTTTGTGCTTCAAGATGGGTGCGAAGGGACGCGTGTGCGATAACTGCATGCATGTTAAGCACAAGTGCGAGGAGGTTGTGTAGGAGGGGCAGGAGGCCCCAACAGTAAGAAAAGCGAGGTCCGGAGTGGGAACAGTGGGCCCGCCGGAAAACAGTGGAGAAGTGGCAGAGCTGCTATGGCAGCTGGTGAAGGTGGTGAGGAAAGGGTTTGGGGAGGTGGCGACAGCAGTGAGGGAGTCGATGGAGGAGATCCAGGATGCAATGGATCCGGAGTGGGAGGCAGATGAAAGTATCGAGGGGGAGAGTGACAAGGATGAGGAGGAAGTGGAGCAGGCAGTATGAGAGTCCCGACGGGAGAGGCGCGGGATCCGCCAGTCTGGAGACGACTGGGCAGGATTCCAAAGATATTTGGAAAAAAGGCAGGCAGACAACGTGGAGGAGGGCGAGGGTGAGGAAGAGGAGGATGAAGGCAGGGAAGGTGGAGAAGCGGAGGAAGGTGGTGAAGTCGGAGGAGAGGATGACGAAGATGGAGAGGGAGAAGCAGAGGTAGTGTAGGGATCCGGTCAGATCCAAGAAAGTTTTTCAATAAAGTTTGTTCTGAGTTTGGACTGAGTGAATAAGTAACATGAATCATCTTTAAGTGAAGTGATGTGTGACAGAACACTATGCTTGGAGAAGACATGGAGGACAAACAGGTTGGCTAGTTCTTGGGCTGTGATTTCATTGACAGTTGGAATGAAGATGCCCTGTTTGGTGAGGCGGTCAACGATGACTAGGATAGCAGTGTGACCAGCAGAGTTGGGTAGTTGTTCAATGAAATCCATGGAGATGGAATTCCAAGGTCGTTCCAGAACCGGAAGTTGCTTTAGGAACCCATAGGGCCTGTGTTGAGGCGATTTGGATCGTTTGCAAGTCGTACAGGATTTGCAGAATTCCTGGACAAAGGTGCAGAGGTTTGGCCAGACGTATTCCTGGCAGACAAGCTGCTGGGTTTTGTTTTGTCCAAAGTGGCCGGAGAGGATATGATCATGTTTGTATTGGAGGACTTTGAGGCAGAGATCTGCAATGTCCGGAACATAAATCCGGTCAAAGTGGTGGAGAAGTCCTGCCTCATCTATGGTCCAGTTGGGGTCAACAGGTGTCAGGAGATGAACAGAAGATATAGGGTCAAGGGGAAGAGAGGTGCAGATGTCGTTGTGGAGTTTCTCAATGTCCATGATTACTGCTTGTCGAAGGATGGGTGTGGCAAGATAAGTGGCACGGAGGGAAGAGGAGAGTTGTTCCTGTGTGAATACAGGTCAGAAGTTGGTCGGGTTTACAGAGGTGAAGTCACTATTTCACCCTTTGCAGTAGATGTCCCAACGTCTAGTGAGTGCGTCTGGCTTGGCCCCTAGTTTCCTGGGGCGGAAGCAGATGACGAGATTGAACTGGGAAAGGTACTCAGACCAATGGGCCTGGCGGCGGGTGAGCAAGTTGGTAGTGCTGAAGTACTCAAGATTTTTGTGGTCCATGACCACATCAACTGGGTTTGCAGAACCCTCAAAGTACTGCCTCCAGTGTTTGAAGGCTTCGAAAATGGCCAAGAGTTCCTTGTCATGTGTGTCGTAATTTAGTTCAGCGGGATTGAAGGAGTGGGAATGAAAAGCGACCGGATGGATTTCTCCATCCGCAGTGTAAACCGAAAGGATAGCAGCTAGGGCATAGTCGGAAGTGTCTGTTTCGAGTACCATTTGTGAGTCGGGTACCCATTGGGTTAAGACGGGTGTGTGAGTGAATTCTTGTTTGAGCCTCTCAAAGGCATCACGGCACTTCTTGTTGAAGTCCCAAGGTGCGGATTTCCGTGTCAAGCAGGTAAGTGGGATGACAATGTCTGAATAACCATTAATGAAACGGCGGTAAAAATTGCAGAAGCCTAAGAAGGATTGGATGTCCTTAACTTTCCTAGGCTCGGGCCAGTCGAGCACAGTTTTGACTTTATCCTTGGACATCCGAAGTCCATCCAGTGAAAGGATGAAACCTAAATATTCAACAGTGTCTTTGTGGAACTCACATTTCTGTGGGGAGGCGTAAAGTCCATTTTTCCGGAGACAGCAGAGGACTTCTTTAATGTGAGTCCCATGCTGGGACTTGTCATCTGAATAGATCAGGATGTCGTTGAGGTACACGATGACACAAACATCCAGCATGTTGCTGAAGATGTCATTCATAAAACGCTGGAATGCTGTGGGTGCATTAGTGAGTCCAAAGGGAACCACCAACCACTCGAAGGATCTGTAGCGGGTGTGGAAAGTAGTTTTCCATTCGTCACCATCTGCGATGCAGACTAGGTGATAAGCGTGCTGCAAGTCTATCTTGGTGAACAAGCGGGCTTTTCGGGGAGAGTCAAGGAGGTCAGAAATGAGAGGAAGGGGATAGCGGTCTTTCTTCGTAAGACGATTGAGTCCTCGGTAGTCGACACAAAGTCGGAGGCTACCGTCCTTCTTCTTGACAAAAAGTATAGGAGCTCCATGCAGAGACTTAGAAGGACAGATGAAGCCTGAGTGGACGTTTTTGTCAATGAAGACTCATAGGGCTTCTAATTCGGAGGGAGAGAGGGAGTACATGCAACCCAGAGGAGGGGGAGTATTATCCTCCATCTCTATCTTGAGGTCGTAAGGATGATGTGGAGGAAGGGTGTCTGCCTTATTCTTATTAAAGACATTGGCAAATTGATGATACTTGGTGGGAATGTCGGATAAATCCAGTGGGATTGAGGATTGGGTCGAGCAGGCGGATAACCCTTCTGGAGCGAAGGTCATCTGGAAGGCTACTGCCCCAGGGAGTTTGCTAGCACACGCATAAGCGGCAGCATTGATGAAAGAGATGTCGGGAGGTGTAAACTTAGGAGGAATGGGGCATTCGGAAAATGCAGAGGATTCAAGGATTTCTACCGGAAGGTTTGGGGACAAAGGAGACGTCTGGGGTGCTGAACCTCTATGATCAGCAGAGCGGAAAGTGATTTGGCTTGAAGACCAGTCAATCAACAGATTGTATTGCTTCAGCCAGTTATGACCAAGTACTGTGGAACAGGAAGAGTCTAGCGAGGTTACATCAAATGACGGATTGAACATTTCACCGGTAGGAAAGGTGACCGGAAGTTGGGCGACTTGAGTTATGGTGGAGTTGCAAGATTCATCAAAGAGTCATAAACTGATCGGGTTAATGGATTCCGTGCTGAGTTGGTTATTCAACATGAAAGAGGAGTCAAGAAAGCAGTGGGATGAACTGGAATCAATGAGGGTTCAGACAGGGGCGGAAAGGTCAGGAATAGTTAAGAGGATGATTAGGGAGTCAGGGTCAGAAAGAGCGGATGTGTTGAGACGGACGTAGGCAGCCAAGTGGGTAAGGTCAATGCAACCCCCAGCCCCAATGGCTGTATCCTGAGGGTTGCGGACTATTTTTCTGAGTCCGCAGAATCAGGAATTACAGTGGATGCGCGGACTTTTGCGGCTTTAGACTTCAGGCAGTTTCCTGCTATGTGCCCTTCTTCACCACAGTAGAGGCAAAGTCTTTCCTGCATGCAACGTTCTTGTTCATCCGCAGTAAGTTTGCCATTCTTCCCCAACTTGTCGGAGATGGATGACTTGGAAGTGTTCTTTGTTGTGGAGGGCTGCTGGTTGGAGGAGTTTCCCCGAGGGGAGCTCAACGAGGATTGATTGGTGGACTGGGAGGAACCTTTGGGGTTGTCCTTCTTGACAGGGTTAGAAGAGTTCCTGGAATTCTTAGTTTCGAACTGGGTTTCATCTTCCTGCATCCAGTAGATATTGTCACAGTCCTGCGCTTTCAAGCGCAGTCCTGCAAGGGTGTTGGGTTTACCACCCCGAAGGACTTCTATACAAAGTCGGAGTGGCAGACCACGGAAATAGCAGTCACAGAGGGCTGCCTCATTCCAGTTGACCCTAGAAGCTAATTCCCAAAAGTCAACATTATACTTTGTGATGTGACCACTTTTCTTCATTGCTAAATCGGAAAGAGCTTTTTCCGCATCCCCGAGTGGGTCATGCAGGCCGAAGTTACTCTCTAGTTCAGCAAGAAAAGCCTCATAATCCCACATCCAGTGTGTGGAATCGGTCGGGTCATTAAGACTGGGCTCAAACCAGCTGAGAGCTGATCCCTTGAGATAAGAAAGGATAAATATGATCTTTTTCTCATCAGAAGAAAATACGTGCAGACGGTTGTGGAAATGAAGGTTACACAAGACTAGGAAGTCTCTAAGTTTCTTTGGGTTGGAGCCATCGAAGGTGTCGGGGTCGCGAACTTTGATTTTCTCAGTCTTGGGTGCATTATTTTGTTGGAGGGTGCAGATACTCTCTGAGAGGTTGTAAAGAACATCTATGAACCTATCCCCTGGATCAGGGTTTCCCCCCATGGGAGGTTGATCATCAGGATCATTGGGATTGGGGTCACCCCCAGGGCCATCCAGACCACTAGGGTCATCGGGTCCGCTGGGAGGTCCATCCTCTAGACCACGATCTTCCAACCCATAGGGTTCAGGCTGGTTGATGCCCCCTACGTACTCAAGGGGAGTCGTGGATCGGGGTTCTTCTGGATTCGCAGGGGATTGTTGAGCTTGAGTAGACATGAGGTTTGCACTGATTGATGGGGCTCCGAAACCGATTTGTCGGAAAATGTTGGAAGGTCTGGAAGTTACTCCGAATGTTGAGGCGGGTCATGGGCTAGGAAGTGTGGATCGCTGAATTGCAGAGATCCCTGGAATGGTACCGGCACATTGAGAGTTTCTGGTTGTGCACTGGCGAGTTTCAGTTGGGGTCATAGGAGAAGAGACGAGTGAAGTGTGAGTTTGTATATACTGTTAAGAACTGATCCGAAAGGGCTCGTCGGAATCCGGTCGGACCCAGCAGGTGTTTGAGAGCAGAAGATTGTTGGGTCGTAGCAGATTATGTGGATGGGTAACGAAAAGGACTTGGCTTCAGCTTGTAAGAAGCTGTGCCCTTCACCTCGTCTGGTGTCCTAATTTCAGGTAGAGGTTTTAGAGATAGGGGCGGGAGAGTGCGGGTAAATGCGGGAAGCAGTATGGAGGGACTTTAGGTTAAGTTCAGATGAGACTAGAACTTCAGAAAGGAACTAGAGGTTGAGTCAAATGGAGTTCAGACTCTTAGAGGTCAGGAGTTGGAGTAGAAGGAGATTTTAGATTGACAGGGTAAAGTTGAGTCTATGTCGATATATGAACTGAGGAATACAAAGCGAAACTAACTAAGCTTAAATACTAGAGTCCGGAACAAGAGCAGAACGGAAACGGAAATTGCGGCAGTGTCTCAACTGCATAGATAAATTGCCTAGCGGAGGCCACACAGGAATCCGTAGTCAAATTTGCAAAACTAGACAGCAGCCTTGGAAGGCAGCCGTGGTTGCTGTACACGGTGGCCTGGTGCACAGCAGTGTGGGCAGTGCAAGGGGGCTGGAACGAAGGCGGTAGGAGTTGAGTTAGGAAAAGCAGAAAAGATCGGAAGGTTGCGGGTTCCGAGTGGGCGAGGAACAGATCATGACACTCTGGCCATAAGCGAGGAGGGTTTGTTGACGTGGGTGTGCGTCAACTATGAGCGCGATCTAAATTGATCACATGTTTGTATCACTTAGACACTGTAGAATCTCTTAAAAATATATATCATTCATTTGTGCTGATGTCTCAAAAATGTACACCCACCAAAAATTCATAAAGTAGGAATAAAAGATTTTGGTGGTGGCAGATTGCTTGAACTGTATGCACTTTCTTTGATATGTGAATTTTTGCACTTTTGTCACATTCATCACACCAAATCAGGTGACACTGGATGGATATGGATTTCCTCTACCTTATAATATTTTTATTCTTAAGAAATATTTATGCTTATAATTATATTTATATTTATTTAAATTTTTAATTAATTCTTAAGAATAAAAATATTATATCCTTAACACTGGGTGCAAGGCACAATACTGCCTGAGAAGTACTGTGAAAGTATCCTGACAGTATTCCTAATATTGTCAACATACTTCACCAGAGGTATTTTGACTTATATTTTGATAGTACTGAAGGTACTGAAGTAGTATTCTATATTGGTATGCATACTGGCAAAATATCTCTTGGTGAGTATGGTGGTAGTATTAGGAGTACTTCCAGAATACTGACATCATACCTTCTCAGAAGTATCTTGTTGTGCAGCCAGTGTAATTTTTGTATCTCAAAAATAGGCTAAAATCACTAAAAAAAAAATTTTTTTTGTTTTTTTTTTGTTTTTTTTTAATAAAGAAAAGATTTTATGTTAACATTTCATTAGCTTTAACTATCCCATAATATGATTAAACAGATTTGAAAATTTTATGCTTTGCAAAGTATATATTTTAACATATTTACAGCGCTTTGCATAAAGGATGGCAGTTTTGCGGAATTTCAATTGATGACCAAATTTGATACTTGGTATATATTTTTGAAAGAAATAGAGCCACCATTGCGTCGCTGTTGACTGCGATGAGCCGTGTTTCAAAACCATCCCAGAAGGTGTTGGAGGCTCTTGGTAACGTTGACCTTGATGACTTGACACAATCATCTAACTCTTCTTCTGACTCTGAATCTTCTTCCACACACTCCAGCTCATCTTCAGACGGCTCTGATGATGACTCTCCAAACTCAGCTGCCAAACTGCGCAATCATGACTCTAACACTGAAGAACATACACCAAAACACCGCAAAGTGGAAGCTGCCACAACCAGAGTCAAGAAGTCTAGAGGCCCTGGCAAAAAGAACAAAACCACAAGTAAGTGCCATTCTTGGCTTTCAAGATATGGCCTAAATCTATTGTATACAACAGTACTCTCTGATGTACTGAAATGGACGATAACATACCATCTATCAATCTTCTCCTCTAAGCAAATGGGAAAACCCAAGAAGAATTGAGGTGACCCCAGAAGTGATTTCTTACAACTCAACAAAGATGAAGAATGGGATACCGTCAAAGCTCAAGTTATGGTGAAGATCGATGTGATTCTGAAGCCTCCAACTATCTGCTATGATGAATACAACATTTCATTTGTTGTTCCACATTACTCACCTCAGCTAATGCCACTGGATAGTGCCGAGAAGTACAATTATATGGTAGAACATGCACTCAAGGCCAAGGCAAGTCCCGCTGCAAAACTTATCATTGAGGCAAAGATTCCTATGAAGAATGTGATTAGCATATAGTTGGCTTTACTGCGACAAGTACAATGCTAATGTCTTTTCCCTCAGACAGGCGGTAAAGACAAGGAAAACATCATCGAAATAGATAATAGCGATGAGTCCGATAGTGAGACCAAGAAGAAGAAGAAGAAGAAGAAGAAACAAGGTGCAGGTTCAAAGGTAAGTGTACGACTATTACATTTTGCGCTATCTCACCTGCACCTCCTAGGTCCCGAATGCCAAGCAGATTCTCCCAGGAAATAAGGCTATGAATGACCAGATAGGTTTGCTGCGGGCGAGGTGGAGGTGTCCGACAGATGGAGGAAAGTGCGGAAGTGAACATTGCTTCGTCCAAGCGGATTCGGCTGATCATTTCCTCCTGGGATTTCATGAGCTCGAGAGCTGGGCAGCTGCAATTGTGAGTGTTCGTTGACTCTTCATTTCCATTTTTAATGTGATTGCTCTCGAAGCTCAAAGGCCCCCAATATGCTACTATTGACATGCCTCCAAACAATGCTCTATTTGATACCCTTGACCCTCACACTGTAGCTGCCAAGTCTCCACTCCTTCAATGTCGCCTTCAACTCAACGCTGAGGCAAAAGCTGCCCAAGAAATTCATAATCATATCGACTTACCTGCTGAGCTTTTGGGACTCTTTTGACCACCTGTTTTACCTGGGCCTCTTCTCGACACTCATGCTAGTACTCCTATGCTTCTCCCACCCACCTTCAAGCCTGGTCAGAAGATGACTATCGAAGACTTTTGTACCCAGTTCTTGCTTAGTACCAAAATCCTTGATTGATTGCGGAACAATGGATATTCTGGCTCCCATGTTATTCAGCACATCGAGATCAGTGAACTCAGGACTATGGACTTTAAGCCCGGAGAGATTGCTGAATTGAAGGAAGTGGTACACGTCTGGGTGACAACTCATAACTGATTATTTTTGTGAACATTTCCTCTCTGCATGCTTTGAGTCATCAGTGCTTTTCATACATGTATACTAGTACATATGGACAATTGAACTAGACATAACCTGCATGTATAAAGTACGTGATTGCATCCAATTCCATGATTATATTCATCGCCTCCTGCATGTCATACATTAGATCTTCCCCTGTTGCTGCAGAAAAAATGTCATTGTTGCAACGTATCCATGCTTTGATTTTTGAGAAGGCCTCTTCAATAGGATTGAGATCCGGAGAGTATGGAGGTAGGAAGATGAGATGGACACCTGATATTGGAAATGAATCTTTTGCTGCCAGACCAGAGCTTGACCGAAGGGAAGACTTGCCATATTGACCCACAAGCTCAACTATTTCCTCACCATGATGGATTCGTGCATTATCCATTACTAGGACACTAAGTGGCCCAGGAAATGGAGAGCAGAGAGGAAGCTACACTTGTTAACTTTGCAAAAGGACCCTGAGATGGTGCAAAAAAAGCCAACATACCACTTGGTTTTCCAAAAACTGTAGAAATCCCTCTCACTTCATTGATCCTTCAACCACTGTGCTTGCCACAATCCCCTCAGCTGTCAGCAAGCCCTCTGCAGATAACCGTCGACCTCGCACAAACACTTGTTTCATCTGAGCATGTCTTCCCCTCTTACCTCGACCATAGCGTCAACCAGGAGTCTTGTCGTTTTTTGAGGTCTCATCAAGAAATCCAAGTTGCTCGGGGCTATACTGTGCCATGCGTCACATGTAGTCATGTCAAAGTGGCTCATTTCTTTCTTTTGCAATAATTTTCAACTTCTTGCAGGACATTCCAGCATTTTCCAGTTCCTGGTGGATGGTGGTGTAGTGACTAGAGATGAAGCGGTTGTGTTTCAAAAGGTTGAGGAGTTTGTCTAAAAACCAGTCTGGTCGATGTCGAATCAGCCGCAGGAGGTATTGAATATTATCATAGTGCAGTAGGCGATGTCAACCCTTGTGGTTGCCATGTCGATAGGGGACAACATTGCCAGTTTCTTTCCAGAGCTTGAGAACATGATAAAAGGTACATTCAGAGAATCCAACACAAGCAAGAATATCTGGAAGAGGGAGTATGCTACTCTCATGCAGGTTCAGTGCTGCAATCTTGACATTGCAACTGATCTTGCGGAACATCATATACAGTGGGCAAGTGATAGATAACAGCTCGATGCAATTACTATTATAAAATATGCTAAGTATCAAATTTGGTCATCAATTCAAATTCCACAAAACTGCCATCCTTTATGCAAAGCGCTGTAACTATAATCAATATTAATACCACCCTGTTTTTGACAGAACAGAATTAAAAACCAAAAAAAAATTATACTAGCAGTTAGGGTATTTTGAGAGATAAAGATAAACTTTTTATTTATATCAATAAAAACAAAAAATAATAACAGAAAAAACAAAAGTTTCAAATCATTAATTTGTGGGAAAAAAAGTGTCTCCAAAAATCTTTATAATTGTCACTATTTTTTTAACTGAACTTGCATTTTTATTTCACAAGTTTGTCCTCTTTTAAAGATTGAAGAGTCAATAATTCATTTTTAAATTCTTATAACCTGTTAATAGGCATAATAATTGTAGTAAATATTTATTTTCTAATTATTTTGTTTTGATTTTCTTTTAAAATAGATTAAATTATAATCTAAAAAGCTTAAAAATATTTAGTAGTCTCTGTTCAAGGAATAAATTTATCCTTATTAAATAAGATAGAATATTATCTAATCCCTTATATCACTTCATAGAGTGTAGTGGCCACAGCTTCTGGACCATATAAAGTGGACATTCATGTGCGCTGAGAGGACTGATTGTATATTTTGCACTCTAAAATACATTTCACTGAGTGTCAAGGTGTCTCACCTTTTATTCACTAGTCACAAGCACTATTATAAGCTGGTGGCTTCAATGGCAGGAGAATTTTCCATCCAATTTTCCACTCCCCCTGTAATTATGCCATTTTGGTCCAGTTGCATAAAACACTTGTGGCCGCTTTATTTTCAAGTATGGGACACACCAAGAATCAGATCTTAGCAAAGCTATCAGTAAAGCATTCTTCCTGATACTATCTGACAACTTATATTGTTCTTGTGGGCAAGTAATCAGAGTGTGCACTCACTGCGCAATGATGTGGCACACCCTGACTTGGAAACCTTTGCTGTCAAAGACATCCTCGATCATGACTTCAACAATACTTTTGTAAATATGCATGCTACAGCATGCTACATTGCTGATTACTTGTTTGATGGCTAGAGATAGCATAGATAATTCCTACATGCCTCAGATATTCTGATGTGATTGTAGAATATGCGCCATTGATTCCATTTACTACATCTTTATTTTCTGTCTATTTTCTGACATGTTTCCTTTGTACTGTCAAGCATTCTTGGCTAATAACAAGTGCTTTTATAGCCTCAAAAGGCAGTCTGGTACATAGTAGACCAGGCTGAAAAATTTATCTCACTTTCTTTTGTCATCAAAGAAGTGAGAACCGAGGTATGGTTAGCCAGGTGAGGAAGAAAAGCAGCAATGTATCAAACTAGTTGCAAGAAACTCCAGACATCATTTATCGACTTTGGCATGGGTGTCAAGAACCGTTTCCTTACCAATCGGAACCCACATCTGTCCAACTCTTTTCCACATGTCGAATCTGATTTTTGTCTATGCCTTCCAATTTTGTTCCTGGCTGCCTTGCACTGCCCACACTGCTGTGCACCAGGCCACTTTGTACAGCATCCACGGCTGCCTTTCCAAGGCTGCCATCTCTATTGCAAATTCAACTACGAATTCCTGTGCAGCTCCTGCTAAATAATTTATCTATGCAGTCAAGACACTGCTGCAGACTTCGTTCCTGTTCTGCATTATTCCAGACTACAGTATTTAAGCTTAGTTAGTTTCACCTTGTATTCCTCAGTTCGTATATTGACATAGACTTGACTTTAACCTGCCAATCCAAACCCTCTTCTATTCCAACCTCAGTTCTCTAAGAGTCTGAACTCCATTTGACTAGACCTCCAGTCTCCCTCTGAAGTTCTAACCTTATCTGAACTTAACCTAAGTCCCTCCATACTCCTTCCTGCATTTACCTGCACTTTCCCACTCCTATCTCCAGATCTTCAACTTGAAATTAGGACATCAGATGAGGTGAAGAGCACAGCTTCTTACAAGCTGAAGCCAAGTCCTTTCCATTTCCCCTCCCGCAGAATCTGCATCGACCCAACAAACTCCTGCTATTATCACCTGCAGTGTCTGATTGGATTCCAAAGTTTTCTCTAGGATCAGTTCTTAACAATGGGCCAATTTAATATCTTGTCCACTTTTGAAAAACAGGCTTTGATCCCCTGTTGGGAGAGGACAAATGTAAAAAATAGAAAAAACACACAAGGCATTCCTTAGTCCCCTTACATTTATTGTCCAAATAGATATGAGCAAATATCCCAAGGAAGTGTCATAGAGCAGCTGTCACTTGCTGTTGGTATACGGGTGGCATATTTTGCAGTCCCTATGGCATCACCATCCATTTGTAAAGGCTGAGCAGAGTGGTCACTATGGTTAATCCTATGCTTTCCAGGTCCATTTTAGTGTGAAAAAAACTGTCTGTCATGTCTAGCTTGCTCCAGATCTTGCCATATCCCAGATCTGCCAGAATGTCATCTATATGTGAAAGTGGGTGTGAGTCCATGATAGTGTTGGCATTGAGTTCCCAATAGTTGTTCACCCAATGTGGCAAATCTGTCACATCCACTTTCGGAACCAGGAATGCAGGAGAAGCATGTGCAGAAGAGGAGGGGTGGATGTGACCTATAAGTGTTGTTGTATCAAGATACTCCAAGCCTTGTGGAGTTTATGTGGGCAGGAGTAACTCCTTGTGCTAATCATTTTTCTGGCATCTTTCAAGCTGATCTTACAGAGCACCACACTTGGCATTTCATCAATATGTGGAATTGGTTTGAAAACATCTGCATAATCTTCTTTGATTTTTGCCCTGAGTTTCTCAAGCTGCTCTTCAGCTGTGAGTTGCTCAACATGTACTACAATGTCCATCCTAACAACTTGCTCACATCATGCGTTGACCCAAGGTTGTTGCATTTTGCAAACTGTCTTAAGCTCTACATCCAGCAATTTGCGGTTGGCCCTCATGTTTGCTAGCACATTGTGTACTTTTAATTTCACTTCAGGTATTACATGTGATACAGAGTATAGTAGGTCAAAATCACAGCTGTAATCTATTGTTGTATTGTTATGGGCCTCGACAACAATATTACTATGTGAAAGGAAGGGAAGTCCCAGAATGACTGGATGGCAAAGCTTTGGTGCAATAAGAGTGCAGACAATATGAGTGGAATACTAGTTCTTTCAGTTTAAGTTTGACACAATGGGTGAGTGAAACATCAGAACAGCCAGAAGATTTGTCAAAGAATGCACATCAGGAAAACCACTTTTTGACACAAGCATTCCCAGGGTTAAAGGCTATTTCCCAGGACCCATCAAGTGTCCTGGAGTACCCTATGATGCCCTGTGATGTCCTGTGCCATATGATATTATACTGTAATTGCACCTCTGAGCATTTCAACAACATCAACATAATTTTTAAATCAATTTTATAACAATCTAAAAGTAGATTATATGACATTACATGATACACTAATGATACACTACTGTATTCTACTCTACCACTATACAATGTCTAACCTATGCTGGCCTCTCGTCTAATTGGGACCTGCAAACAACACCTGAATAGAGTCAGAATAAGCCTAAAATCAGATCAAACAGATGAGAACTTACTAAGATCTCAAGTACCTCATATCAAGCCCCTACTAACAAAGATGTGGTTGTTGCAAAAGAATGAGTAAGCGCTGGCCTCTCATCTAAGCTGTACTTTCAAACGACACCTAAACCGAGTCAGAATAAGCCTAAGATTATATCAAACAGATTAGAACTTACTAAGATCTCAAGTACTCATATCAAGCCCCTACTGACAAAGATGTAGTTGTTGCAAAAGAATGAGTAAGCACTGGCCTCTCGTCTAAGTGGGACCTTCAAATGACACCTAAACAGAGTCAGAATAAGCCTAAGATCATATCAAACAGATGAGAACTTACTAAGATCTCAAGTACTCATATCAAGCCCCTACCAACAAAGATGTAGTTGTTGCGAAAGAATGAGTAAGTGCTGGCCTCTTGTCTAAGTGGGACCTTTAAATGACACCTAAACAGAGTCAGAATAAGCCTAAGATCATAGCAAACAGATGAGAACTTACTAAGATCTCAAGTACTCATATCAAGCCCCTACTGACAAAGATGTGGTTGTTGCAAAAGAACAAGTAGGTGCTGGCCTCTTGTCTAATCAGGACCTTCAAGCAACATCTAAATAGAGTCAGGATAAGTCTAAGATCATATCAAACAGATGAGAACTTACTAAGATCTCAAGTACTCATATAAAGCCCCTATCGACAAAGATGTGGTTGTTGCAAAAGAACAAGTAGGTGCTGGCCTCTTGTCTAATCAGGACCTTCAAACAACATCTAAATAGAGTCAGAATAAGCCTAATATTATATAAAACAGACCAGGACTCACTTAAGATCTAGAGTAACAAACATACTCATACAGAAGGCAGGTTAAGTATAGGTCATGGGTGACAAAAGTGTGACCCATACCCATACCCGGAGATATCCATAGCTGTGACCCACATGAGTTACTGCAACCTGTGCCAATCCCTAATTACCAGGCTCAAATTCAAGTTGGAAAGATAAGTCAATGTGCCCCATGGGTTGTTCATGTGACCACTGTGGTTGACAGTTGTTAACACAAGGTTATGCATGATGTGGCACTCTTGCAACCACATGCAGCAGTTGCTCAAGGGGATGGATGCGGGTGGTGTATCATCCATAGTCATTGTTGTCAGGGATGATGTTTAAGTGAATTAAAATACCATGAGTAGAGCACCCCATGGGGTGCTCATGTGACTTATTCTATACAAGTGAATCAACTTAGAATAATAACCACCTTTAACAATGCCGCCATCCTCTCTTTCACCTCACTAGTACCACCTTTCCACTCCATCAACATCCACCACCACAACTCCCATGCACATTCCCATGCCAGCATGAGCCACTAATGGCCACCAACAAACCCTCTTGGGTGCAATGCAGGCCCAAATGACAATTGCATTGTTTGGGCCCTAGGTAAGTTCTTTTCTCTGTTCCTTGTTCTTTTCAACTAAATAATCTATTTTGTTCATTTTTAGGAAGTATACTACTGACAGAGACATGTGCTGACATGATACACCCATGACTGAGACAACGGGGATAATGGGATAATGGGAATGAGATGACATAGATGATGAGGAGGCCCCAGGGACTTTCTGTACATATTAGTTTTTCTTTTGTAGTTATTTTGTACATACAAAAGAACATATAAATCCTAATAACTCAAACTCAGTAGATAAGTTGTAAAGACCCAAAAACCTAGTATGCCAACAATAGTAATGAAGTAAGTAAACAATTGTAATGAAGTAAACAATTTGTAATGAGGTTAGTAACAGGTCAATAACAGTTTGTAATGAAGTAAGTAAGCAATTGTAATGAGGTGAGTAACAAGTCAATAACAGTTTGTAATGATGTAAGTAAATAATTGTAATGAGGTTAGTAACAGGTCAATAACAGTTTGTAATGAAGTAAGTAAATAATTGTAATGAGGTTAGTAACAAGTCAATTACAGTTTGTAATGAAGTAAGTAAAAAATTGGTAATGAGGTTAGTAACAGGTCAATTACCATTTACAATGAATTCAGTAACACTTTTGTAATGAAGTCAGTAACAATCTTTGTAGTTGTAGGGACTTTGTGCATGAAAAAAGCCTGATGCAATATAGTGGACACCTAGTTTCATGCCTCGCGGTTTCTGGCCACAACACAACCAAACAAAACCCCTTGCCTTCTACAGGAGAAGTAATGACTTCCTCTTTACTGCTTGTTATTTTGTAAGTCTTTTGTTAGTTAATGTGTTGACAGTGGGTAACAAATGTCATATTTACAGGCTAATGGTATCAACAAGTTTCAACTACTGCACTATAAACTTGTTTACTGACTTCAATACAAACAATTACTAATTGCCTCAATACAAACCAAACTATTATAAACAGTTTATACTGACTTCAATGCAAACTATTACAAGCAATTACCAACTTCAATAGGAACTATTATGAACAGGTCAGTTACAAACCTGTTCAATACAAACTATTACTCATGGACCCCCTTTATGCTATACTTATAGTCTAATATAATAATATTAGTAGCTGCATCAACGAGCTGCTACTGCACTACACTAACTTTGTAAGTCCTTTGTTAGTCAATGCATTTACAGTTTCAATTAATGTTATATTTGCAGCCTAATTCTGTCTGTGTATTAACAAGCTATTACTACTTACACTCATGGATTTTTTCAAGTCCTGTAGTGACTGACAAAGAACTCATCAAGTTCATAAGTAGTAATGGTTTGTATTGAAGTGAGTAACATATTTGTAACAATTATAATGAAGTTGGTAAAGAAATTTGTAATGATGTTAGTGACATCTTTAGGGCAGGCCTTTGCTCAAGTGTCAGAGGCTGTCCAGAAAGCATATGAATCATACATTCCTGAGGTGCCCTGGAGCACTTTGGACCAAAATTCACTACCCTGAAGACTGGAAAATTATGGCACTTTACCTACAGAGTGCCCAGGGTAGACAATTGCCTTGGATGCCCTGGCATGTCCCAAGGCATCCTAGGGTAACTCAGGACACCCTGGGGACAAAAGCATTTTTCCTGATGCACCAGAGACAGGGAAAGGATGAGGAAGCAAGTGAATAGGCAGGCAGAGACAAGAGACTAGCTCTTCTTTGATCAAAACTGCAGGAGAGTCATGGTCAATTGATGCAGAAATTTCAACACGAGAGAAGGTAGAGGTTTCAAGACTGTCCACAGTGCACTCCCATACTAGGTGGGGTTTGAAGAATGGAACACAGGTGCTCACTGAGTCATTTGTGTCATGAGAGAGGTTGCCATCACCCCTGTCAAGGATTGAACTTTCGTTTGGCAGGTACATGGATGCAATATGGTATGTTGACATGCCTAAAACACTTGTGATGGGAAGAGCAGGTGGAGCAGCAGTGGGTTGAGGGGAAGCAGAGGCATAAATACCCTAGATGAGGGTAGTGTTTTAAGGTCCAGTTTGGTCCAGTTTTTTGACCCCAAAATGAGAACCAGCAACTGCAACTGGTCCTAACTGCCATCCAATCTGGATGGACTGCAACCAAACTGGGTGCAACCAGTCCCAGTTGGTCCAGTTGCCCCCAAAAGACTGGTCAGAACCAGTTTTACCTGCAATTTTCATCTCTTAATTAAATCTTATATTGTATTAAGAAAAACTAATTAAAGGCACCCCATGAGCAGGTGCTTGCGGTGGTGACACATTGCCAACACAAGAATAAATAAATAAATAAGAAAAACAAAAAAAAATGACCCCATCATCTTGTGCTTGCAGTGAGAGTGGGGGTCATTATGCTCATTGGTGGCATGCCGTTGTCCCCCCATTCATTGTTACCATCCTGCTGTTCATCCTCCCTGTTGCCCTCCCCACTGTATGTTTCCCTGCCCCCTATTTGTTGGTCTTCCCTGCTGTTGGTTGTCCTCAATGTTCATTGTCCCTGCCCCATTTGTTGTTTGACAGCATTGGCATTCACTGGTGTTGGCATTTGCTGGTGTTGATGTTGGTGTTTGCTGGCATTGGTATTTGTTGGTGTTGGCATTTGTTGACCTCATTTGTTGTCCTGAGTTCCAGTTGTCAGCACCATCATCTCCCCTATGAGCAGTGGCTTGCAGGCAGGGTGGTGGAGCTGTGTGATGTGGCATCTGGTCTTGTGGTCATCTGGAAATGGGGCCTGTTACAACCCTGTGAGCAGAGGCTCACAGCAGTGGCAAAGGGCACAAAGCTTGGGTTTGACATGGGCAACATCATAGGCAAATGATAAGAAGAAACACTTAGTAATGCAAAGGAAATTAATAAGAAAAACATACACAAAGGCCCAAATGACACTGGTTATCATCTGGGCCAGCTTTGTGGGCAGGGTAGTGGTGGCGACAATGTGGGCATGTTGCTGTCATCACTGTTGTTGGCATCGGCATTGGCTGCCATTGGTGTTGCATGGTGTCATGGAGGTGTGGGGCAGTGGGTGATGCTGTCATCAGAAAGTAAGTATTGAAAAAGAAGAATATTGGTTAGTAAGTAAAAAAGAACATAATGAGAAACTTATCTGGGGCCCAAATGACAACCAGTGTGTCATTTGGGCCCACTTTCAGTCACTCAGTGCAGTGTTTGAGGCCTGAGGAAGGTGGTGTGGGTGGTAGAAAGGACACAGCATTGTCATTGTAGTCATGGGAGTTGTTTGGAAAGTGGCACCACTTTCTTTTTTGGGAGCACAAGTATGACCAAATGGTCTGTGCACAGCCACAGGGTATATAAGCACTTATTTCATGAGTTCTTTTTACCCCCAGGGTTATCCCCCATCTATTTCCTTGTACAAATAGTTCAAATATATATATTAGTTGTATTTTTATTGTGAGTTATATGATTTTACCTGAGTATATACACTGTCAGAAGACCAGTTGCAACCGATTGCAACCAGTCTTTGGGCGGTTTTTAAATTGAGGCAACTGGCAACCCAACTGATACCAAACCTGAGCAACTGCAACTGATGGTCCAGTTGCAATCAGTTGGGTTCAGTTTGGTTGCAGTCATTTTTTTGGTCCATGCAACTCTGAACTTTACACTGCCCCACATAGTCCTGGAGGAATCCAGTAGGACTCACCAGGACTCACCAGGAATCACCAGGAATCCTCCAGGAATTCAGTAGGACTCACCAGGACTCACCAGGAATCCTCCAGGAATCCAGTAGGACTCACCAGGACTCACCAGGAATCCAGTGGGACTTACCAGGATTCCTGGTCTGTTACCAAATATCCAGCCATAATGGAAAGTCAATTTGATATCTTATGAGTTCAAGTGCCTCAACTTCAGAAATTTCACAATGTGCCCACAAAACAGATTTGTGCAAAGCAGGAATTGAACTCAAGACCTCATGATGAGGAATCACATGACAAACCAGACAAGTGTTATGTGGGGCAGTGTAAAGAGCTCCTTGTATACCTCCATATAATCAAGGGTAGCTGTTGCATCCAGCCAACACTGTTGCACATCCCTCACCCCAAATTGCATCTGATGAAAATTGGTGCATACAAATTCAAGGCGTGCTATGCCATGTTCAATCATTTTAACAATTGGATCTAAGGTCGGTGGAACTCAGGAGGAAGCAGTCGAGGTGTACTTATTGATGTGGGCTAGTAAAACAGATAGAGAGGACTTCAGCTCTGTCAACTTCAATGCTGATAGTTTCCCCAAACCAAGAATAGGTGATGTTGGATGTTGGAATGGTGTGAAATCTTCATGTGATGGTTCCCACCATATAATGGCATGGGAAGCAAGCAAATTAGAGCAAGGGATGCAGGCATGGTGGCAATGAGTAGAAGTATATGGTTGTGGCCAGCACATTGGGTCATCATCTTCATACAGACCATCTTCCCACATGAATATTCAATGAGTAGTGCCAAGAGGAGGATGTGGGATATAACTTTGATTGGGCAACATGATGAAGTAATTGCCATCAAAGAGGAGGGCCCTGACTTTGCCAATAGTAATGTGAAGGGGTGCTATGGAAATTTCTTAGCACCAAGTCAAGACAATGTAAATATATAATATACTGCCAGGGATCCTGAACTTCAATAGATCCTTTTTGGTAAGTGGGGCAGCCATGTAAAAAAAAACTCTGCAAACTATGAGAATAATAAATGTGTGAAAGAGATTTACTCACTGAGAGCTTCAGCAAATGTAGATGGTCTTGACCAATGAGATAGGCACAAAAGACCCTGAAGTAACCCAGTTAGCAGGATGAAGATATCTGGTGAGAACAGATATTGCCCTAAGCCCTAAGCAAGGGTTTCAGGTTGGGTTACTCAGAGTTTCCATGGAGGCTGAGCAACAAACAGTTGGACTCAGGACTGAGCAACAAAAAGTTGGACTCAGGGCAGGAGACATATAGTTGGACCCGCAGACAATGGGTAACAAAAATCCAATGGCAGATAAAAGTAGAGTCGACACCGAGTTCCAGAAGCAAGAGTGAATAGTATTTGAAGGTCCAGTCCATGGTTATGTAACAGTCTTTTGGAATTTTGAGATGTAATTTGCTTGTTAAAGCCTTACAACATATCCTGGCATTTCAGGACTTTTTGTATACAATGTCAGTATAGGACCAAAAATGTTTCGTCATTACACCTCAGTAGTTTATACAGAATTAAACATATTAAACACAAAACAATTTTTCCAGTTCATACGTTTTTCTCAAAACCTTGGAAAATGTATAGACTGGAAAATTTGTTTTATGTTTAATATGTTTAATTCTGTAAAAACCACTGAGGCATAATGACAAAACCTTTTCAATCATGTATTGACATTGTGTACAAAAATCCCTGAAACCCCAGGATAAGTTGTAAGGCTTCAACAAGCAGATTACATCTTAAAATTCCAAAAGACTGTTACATAACCATGGACTGGACCTTCAAACACTAAGAGTGAAGAGTGAAGCAAGTGCATCAAAAGCCAAAAGCCATGCTGACTCTATATGGCCCGGGGTCAGTGGGGCTATGTTGGGAAATAGAAATGTGAAATGCACCAAAAGCTGAGAGAGAGAGAGAGAGAAGCAGAAAACTAGAGAGAAACAATGAGAGGGTAGGTGTATCAAATGGAAAAAAAAAGACGTGGGGAGGAATTTCAGTGAAATCCAGTATATGTATCTTCAGTTCACACAGAATAGGCTTCAAGTTTTTTTTGTCAGCAACCTTATTAGAGTGTATTTGCACCTGCCAATTTTCAATTCAATTCAAACTGGATAGGATAGCTCAATAGTGCCAAGGTGGGGAAAAAAGGCTGAGGGAAAGCAGCGAAGAAGACAGATGCACCTGTGATCATATCCAACAAGGCAGTGTTTGGAGGCAACAATCTTGTTACACTTGTCCAGCTTGTTGTTGATGAACCATCTTACCTCGAGCCTCATGGGAGCAAGAGAGCAGCATGGGACAAGATTGCACAAAGGCATGTATGGACTTTGTGTTGCTATGTTCAACTGACTGACACATATTACACAAGAGGCAGAGCAATATATTAGCTTGGAGAATATGCCAAGAATAATAAGAGAAAAAGACACTTTTTCCCTTGGGAAAAATAAAGGGAACCATCCCACACTTTTCTCTTTGTTCTTACTTAACTAAAATAACTTATCTATTCCTGAGAGAAAATCAGGTGAAAATAGAGGGGAAATACCTCTTTTTTTCAACATTTTCTCTATTTTTGGTGAAAATAACATTTTTTCTCCTGATTTTCACAATATTTTCTCCTAGCAACAGATTAGAAATTTTTTCATAGAGAAAAAAGTGG
This sequence comes from Tricholoma matsutake, assembly GCA_026075535.2. Classification (NCBI taxonomy): domain Eukaryota; kingdom Fungi; phylum Basidiomycota; class Agaricomycetes; order Agaricales; family Tricholomataceae; genus Tricholoma; species Tricholoma matsutake. Next base: position 710,580 of record AP026544.2, read on the forward strand.
GAATGTATGGGGAAATAACCTTTTTCTCCTTAAGTTTCTCAGGTTTTTCTCCTGGAAACAGATTAGTTATTTTTCAGCAACAACCAAAAGGAGAAAAGTGTGGGAAAATAACATATTCTTACTGATGGTTCCTTTTATTTTTCTCTAGTAAAAAAGTGTCTTTTTCTCTCATTATTCTCAACATATTCTCTTAGGCAAAATATTGCTTTGCCTCTTGTGTTATAGACTTTGCAGCAAGGGATTCAAGTATCATGTTGCTGGGCAAGCCCTTCAAAACAAGGTGGCAGTGCTCCTGAAGTATAAGAAGGTGTGGTTTCATCCCCTGCATTGCATGTGTGCTTGCTTATAGTCATACAGGCCCCAGACAACTCCTCATGCAAAGCTATCGCATCAGTACTCAGTGGATCACCAGCCGGAATCATTATTTCGGCACTTCTGGAGGAATTGGAACATATAGTTGAGAAGGCAAAGGATAAAACTGATGACCAGAAGGCAAAGGCTAAGGTGGTGAGTTTTGTTAGTGTTTCTTCATATCACATAGCATAAAGCCATCCAACAGAAACTTGAAGAGAACCGCATTGGAGATGCCCTTTGAACAGCATCCATGAATAGCCTCTGTAAATTGTCTGTTGATGAGAGGATGGTAATGGTGACACTGAGGACAATGGCATGATGAAGCTCGACGCATCACTCTCGCTTCAACATCACTTGGATTATCCTCAAATCTTGTTGCTCATCAGACCACTGGCACTGTAACTCCTGTCACACACACATCAAGCATCTCATCAACAGACACAGATGGTGCTTCAACACAACCCTCCATTATCACCAAGACTACCACAGTTACAGGGCATGCTGAGAAGAGACAGGCAGATGCTAGCCCTTCTGAAGAACCAAAACCCAAGCGCTACCATGAATTAGCTCAACACCCTGCTCCAAAACTTGCAGCCAAGAGCAGTACATGATTACAACTCTTCATCTGTTGTCACAACTTCAACTTTTTGTCTGTCATCATGGCTTCGACTTCTCGCCAGCCTTATGTTCATGCAGGTTGTGTATCTTCAAACTCAGAAAATGTTATTGTTTGGAACTGTGGCTGTCACTTGGCAGATTTATTGTTCAGGTGCATTTTTGTTTTGTAGACCTTACTCTGATGAAACATGCTGTCCACACCCGAACCAACAATAGGTATGACCACCATGAACTTGCATGGCATATTTCTAAACTACAGACATCATGCATGGTGCAGACAATCTGTATGTTGTATATCTTTTCTTTTGCACCTGCTCAAACCGCTCATGAAGACATCCAAGGATTCATCCATTGAATGATGAAAAGATAGGTGATCAAGGCACCATCAGGCCAGTGACAGAACAAGAAAGGTGTGTTTGATACACTAATATATACTCCCAGAATTATCTCACACATTGCTAGGTACACATGTGGTGATTTATGAAGGATTAAGCACCTCATGGATAATCTGTATTGCTTCCACTTTACTCCCTGCCCATCTGACCAACTGTATTCTATTAGGAAAGATAAAATACCACTACCTGGAATTCTAGTGGAGGGCTGTAGTAAGCATGGTTGTATTTCTAGTAGGGAGTAGTTATATTTCCAATCTTTCCCTTACCTGTTCCCCCATTTCTATCAAATAATACATAAGGTTGAGTGTGGTGAATGATGTCATGTTTCATAAATCCATCCATCAATCTAAGTACTCTGATGCGACTTGGACACGACACATTTCCTGCATCACCTGACCAGATGCCATGGGAAGCTAAACATTTGTCCTTTTGACACTTTCACCTGCACACCATTGTCCTCCCCAATCCACAGATACATTGTCGACACATCTCCTCTGCCTCACTCACCATAGCTGCTGTACTCTCTGGATCTCTGCTCTCACCAATCCAACCCATTAGCTACCATGAGGTTCAGAATTTTCATCACCTCTGTTGAGTTCAGACTTTTTGTCACTCGATGTTTTGCTTGCACCCATGCTGCCTAGTCAATACCTGACATGTAGCCCTGTACCTGGGTTAAGAACAATGCTCTGCCTTCTTGCAGAGCATATTTGTTCCACTAATTGGGTATTGTCACTAAGTGGCATGTGTTGTGCTTTCTACATATTCTTTGTCTTTGAAGATCTCACCACCCACTTTGCCACCCACTTTGCCACTCGCTTTGCCTGTAACTCTGGTTATACAATTTTTCAATCCTCAGTGATGATGTGTCTGTTTTCCCTCTTCACTTGCATGCATGGCTTGTTCAAGGAAGTGACATAAGGGCATTGGCAGTGTCAATCCCAATTCCAATCATGAGAACGAAGTTCATATCTCAGCTACTGCCACCTGCACTACGACCTCATTAACCTATAGTCTACACCACATGAGGAGCAAGAAGAAGCCCCATACAGAGCCTCCTCCAGCTACTGTTGGATCTGAGCAAAAAACCAAACCACAACCTAAGAAGCGCAACCAGGTATTTACTTTGAGTCTCATCCTTGCCGCTCACTGACAATTGAACCAGGGCAGCTCAATCATGATGGAACACTTCACCCTTCACTTTGATACTCTTCAAGCTGCAATTCTTTCAACACACTACCACAAGGATGTTGGGGGCCAGTGCTCATGTGGCTCTGAAACAGCACGCTACAAATATGAAGAATGTTTATTGGTATGTCCAGGCTTTTATTGTCTGCTCTGCACTCTTGAGCTTGATATGGGCCTGGACATCTGTAGGAAGTTGGTCCATGTGTGGTATGGGCTCAAAGATTTCATGGAATTCAGCCTTAAGCCTGTCCTCATGGTGCATTAGTTCTGCAAGGTGAGTCAGTGTCTCAACACATTTGTTGACTGCTCTGATGATGTCAAAAGGTTTGACATAGTCAAACAACATCAGTCACCTCTGAGCGTTAAGCACATGTTTGAGTTCTGCCAGTACCAGTTTATGGTTTGCACAAACCTGTTGTAGTTGTTCTTTCAGTTTTGGTTTTTTATGTTTTGGTAGCAGTAGAGGTACAGGGTTCAGCAGATTGTAATTGTTTTGTTTATCTATACATGTACATGCAGCCTAGTTGGTGACTATAAGATTATGTGTTAAAAACAGCAGTCTGAGTATGATTGAGGTACACAAGTGCAAAGCTACAAGGGTGCATACAGTCCGAGATGTCCATTGGCCATCTAGTGAAGTAACAGAAAGTTATACCCATTCAGTAAGGGTGGTGCAAGACAGGTCTTTGGATGATTTAGCAGCAACATTGACAGTTTCAGGTACAGGTAGCAGTGTTCAAACAGGTGCAGTTTTGACAGGTATGGATGCAGTGTGGGAAAGTCTTACCTGCAATGTGACCCATGCTACACCCTAGACCTACCATGTCACAACACTCAGATGGAGAAACTCCTGAACAACCAGTACCATGCATACACTTTGCAGCCTCTAAATCAAGCACTAGAACATATCCTTCATGCTTGAGAGCCAGGGAGCCAGAAAACATGACTGATGCTCCATGTGATACACCTGCTCATGGTGATGAACCCAACAGCAGAACCCCATGATTATATTGCACTAATCCAAACCAAGGAATATTTGAATATCAGTAAGTTGTCTGACTGTGATCATTTAACAGACATGAACTGGACAAATGGAAGGAAAGGATGCAGAGAGTTTTTATCAATTGCAACATCACCAAATATATTACTGGAGATATAGAAAGACCCAATAATCCTGTAGGTGCATGTAACTGGGACAAGAATGACCCTTGGGCCCAATAGGTCATAATTCAGAACATACATAACCTCCACACAGATGAACCATATAGGCTCAAAGGATACTGCAAACAAAATGTACCTCGTGCTTTTGGCAACTCACAAAAATATGGCACATCAGACAGTTACATTTATATCAACTCAATTATATGAAACCAAGATATATGATGGAGGAGATCTCTTGAAACACCTCAATACAATGAAGTTCCTCTGTAACAGAATTAACCAATTCCCAAACCCAGAATTTCATGTTTTGGATATGTGATTCAAGTCCACAGTTTCAGTGTCCTTACCACCCAGTTGGCAGACCTTTGTGGACCCATATAATGGGAACACCAATGACCTCAATGATCCAGATCCAAAATGCTGTATTTCCTCTGATCAATTTATAGGTATAATATGGGAGGAATACAAGATACAGGCCAATCACAAACATGGCTCAGAAATCTATATGGCAAACTCAGGTTTATTCAAGAGGACCTGACCATTATTTATGGAGACAATGAGGGGTCTGTAGTATTAACACACAACCCCCAATTTTATCAATGGTCAAAGCACATTGCTCTTTGCCATCACTGGGTCAGGGCCCTTGTGAATGAAAAAGTTCTTGATATACAGAACTGCTGAGATCCAGAGCAAACAGCAGATGTATTAACTAAAGTTCTACCAAAGCCAAAATTTGTATGACATAGAGAAGAGATGGGCATCCAGTCAACACACTAGTAACCTAGTAGCTTTCCTCATGTGTGGAAAGGTTTTTTCCACAGGGTTTTCCCACCACACAGAGGTTTTGATGCACCTGGATGAATTAACTAACCATTCCCCTGTACTCAAACCATGGTAGGCTTGAGGGGGAGTGTTGGGATATGGGCAAGCCATGCATGGTCCAAGTAAATAATTCTATTATTAGTACATGCTATATATAGATCATAGTACACATCAATACTACAATAGGCATATACAAGACATCTAAGTCTCACTTTGACTCTAACCATGTGCAATAATAAGTCCCCCCTTCCTTGTGCAATTATAAACCCCAATATGTATTCCTCCCATATTATACCTATAAACTAATCAGAGGACATACAGTGTTTTGGATCTGGATCATTGGGGTCATTGGTGTTCCCATTATAGGGTCCACAAAGGTCTGCCAACTGGAGGGTAAGGACACCAAAACTGTGGACTTGAATCACGTATCTGAAACATGAAATTCTGGGTTTGGGAATTGATTCTATCACAGAGGGACTTCATTGTATTGAGGTGTTTCAAGAGATCTCCTCCATCATATACCTTGGATTCATTTAATTGAGTTAATATAAATGTAACTATCTGATGCACCATATTTTTGTGAGTTGCCAAAAGCATGTGGTGCATTTTGTTTGCAGTATCCTTTGAGCCTACATGATTCATCTGTGTGGAGGTTATGTATGTTCTGAATTATAACCTGTTGGGCCCAAGGGTCATTCTTGTCCCAGTTACATGCACCTACAGGATTATTGGGTCTTCTATATCTCCAGTAATATATTTGTGATGTTGCAATTGATAAAAACTCTCTGCATCCTTTCCTTCCATTTGTGCCAGTTCATCTCCATTAAATGATTGCAGTCAGACATCTTACTGACATCTGAATATTCCTTTGTTTGGATTAGTGCAATATATTTGTGGGGTTCTGCTGTGGGTTCATCACCATGAGCAGGCATATCACATGGAGCATCAGTTGTGTTTCCTGGCTCCCTTGCTCTCAAACCTGAAGGATATGTTCTTAGTGCTTCATTTAGAGGCTGCAAAGCATATGTGTGGTACTGGTTGTTCAGGAGTTTCTCCATCTGAGTGGTGTGACATGGTAGGTCCAGATAATTAACTCATTAAGCTAGATAGGGCCAGGGCCCATACCCTATTGGGGTTTGTAATTGTTCAAGGAAGGGGGGGATTATTATTGTGCATGGTGAGAGTTAAAGTGAGACCTGACATCTCATATACTCCCATTGCAGTATTGATGCATACTGTACCTACACAATCAATTCATCAGGAGGTGTGACCTGTGATCTACCTGACAAAAAGTCATTTTCGTCAGGTCAAAAAAATTTCTGTGACCTGCGCAAAAATTTGACCAGAAACACATCTAAATTGCCTTTTTTTGACACCTTTGGCTCTCCCAGGTTTGTCAATTCCTGTGACCCATGACTGACAAACTGATTGCATTGATACTATGATCTATATATAGCATGTACTAATAATGGAATTATGTACTCGGACCATGCATGGCGTGCCTGTATCCCAACAATCCTAAGAGAACTCAACCAGAGTCTCTTAGTATCATATATACCATTATACATGTGATGTGCATGAGGCTCAGCCATGCTTATACCATGTGTGCAATCAGTAAGATAACTCTGGCCATGCTGCATCCATGCCTGTCCACAGTGCCTACCCCTAACCATGCTGTTTGTAATCTAATAAGATGATCTGATTTGATACAATAAGATAAGATATTGGAGAGACTCTCATAACACATACCATGGACAAGTACCTTGAGTTGCTGTATAAATAGTGGAAAGGCTAGAAATGCAAGTTGATTCACCTTGGTCAGATGATTTCCCACATGGGCCACAAATTTAGAAAAGCCCCAGAACCAGGCCACTGGGGGATTTACCAGGCTATTACTTTAACAATTGTTGTGATTTTTATGTTATTACTCTTATATACTTGATGAAGTTTCACAAATATTTTCAGGATTTTAGAGCCCCTCTGTCATGTCCAACAAGCTGTCAAATCTGTGGAATAAGGTAAAGAAGAAAACTGCCATTTTGGGGTTGATTTTGATAATCAGGTGCATTGTTACTTGTTCCTTGCTTGATATCTGCCTATGCTAACTAGAGCTAAGGACATACCTTGACAGACCAGTATTATGGGCACCTCTTCAGATGGCAAAGATGTAAGTAGAAATAAAGGTAGGTAAGGCAGATAAGAAATGCTCAGTCGTGGGTGCATCAAAAACCCTGTGGGAAAAGCTACCAGCTGGTGACAACCATTTGAGAAATGAAAGATAAAGGTTAAAAATTAAGGAATGTGAAATGAAAGTGTACAGAAACATTCAACCCAACAGTGTGGACTGGACTGAATGTGCACAGTATGATGTGGCTGAGTGACATGGCCATCTGTGAGAATATTGAGCAATTGTTGAAGGGTTAAGGAAGGGAATGTGTCTTGAATAAGATGAAAGCATAGATGCAACAGCCTGGACTGACTGAATGTCTGATGTGGCAAGTTATAACTTATGATGTGGCTGGGTGACATGGCTGGGTGACATGGCCATGAGTGCACAAATTAAATGAGTGAAGAATCAAGGGTGAGGAATATGTGGCATGATATAGCAGTCAACATTAGGAAGATAAGGATAGTGGTTGATAATGTGAAATGGTTTGGGTAGGGGCTGGTGATAAAATCAGGCTTCATTTGCATCAATGACATGGGTCTAGTGCTTTGAGGTCCAGTCTGGTCCAGTTTTTTACCCCAAATGAGGAAGGACCAGAACCAGAACCAGTCCATGTAACAGGTAAGGTATGGACTGGACTGGTTTAAACTGGTCCACTGTGCAAAAAGTGCAACTGCACTTTTTAATGAAATATCATGGGTTTACCCCCTGTGATAAGGCATGGACATCTTTTTCAGCAAATTTCTATCAAATATCATGAAAAATAACAGTAAAAAATGCAGAGGTACTTTTTGATGACATATTGCAGGAAAAACCTGCAAGTCATGGTGACATGACTGGCAGGTTTACCCCCTGTGATGAGGTGTGGACATTGAACCATCAGTCCTGGTTTGAACCAGTTTAGACTGGTTCTTTGCCAGTTCAACTACTAATCTACAAATGGAAGGACTGATAACTGGACCATTCTTGAACCAACTAGAACCATGAACTGTGGTCCTATAGGACTGGTTCAAAATTGCAGTCAGTCTGGTCTGGTCCTCAGTCCTATGGACCAGACCTCAAAGCACTACATTGTTAGGAAACCACCCCATTATCTAATAAAATTTCATTTTTATTTTATTATGTCAAATTACACTACATGATGCCAAATGATGCCAAATGATGCTACACTTTGATAGTGTGAGAATTTTATTTTGCACGCATCAAGATGTATGCACATGTATGCATGTGTCGGTAACAACAATGTACAATATGTGTAACATAGTATATAAACCCTCAATATACACCTAGGGGACCCAGTTGTGTTCTCTTAGGTATTCCACCTACATTTTGGTGTGAAAGGCCTTTGTCAACAAACTCACCTATTAATAACCCCTCGCATCAAAACCATTAATTCCCCCATCACGAGTGCAGATCCTGCCCCCTTCTTGTAGAGAGAACCTGCATGGTCTTAGCTAGCAGATAGTGGGTGTTGCCCTAACATACATGGGTTGCCAGTTTGTGTGCTGCAAGCCTGCATTTAGACAGTGAGGCCATCTATAATTTAATGATGTGACAGGCAGCCACTCAAGCTGACACTGGAACACCAGAGCAATGATTTGAGGAAGGGGTGGTGGTGTGACAATAGTGTGACACCAGGTGACAGTATCGGCACACATTCAGTGAGTCTGAGATGAGGAGAGACAGGATAAAATGAAACTTAATTCTTCCTCTGGAATTGGTACAACTGTTGGGCTTTTATACCTACTGGCTATAAATAAGAGTAAACAAATAGGTTGAAGCTGAAACATTGCTCGAGAAATAGAAGGTATGAGAAATATGTGATCAGTGAAATAGGATCCTGTGTCAAATGGCATGGTGGTGTTTATGGCAGTGTTGGTGATCCGATGAGTGTCATCATGTAGCTTGTCACTTTCGCTACAGGTTGTTGTTGTTGTTGTTGTTGTTTTTTGGAAATGGCTATCACATGCCTCTGGTTCAGCTCTTCAGTGGGGATTTGTCTACCATGGAGGCATCCTTAGAACATAGTATCTTGGATGCAAGTGCCTTCATTCAACAGAAAAGTGCAGAGTAGTGTTGCAAATTTTCTTTGTCACATGATTGATGATGGTTGTCCTCCTCATTGATTTCATTTTCTGGTTTGCCCTGAGCTTCCTCTGATACTAGTACATTGTACTGGTTCTGGGTCACCAAATGGGGAAACCTTCATGGGGACTCTTCCACAAAATTCTGCTGCAAACCTTCCTCCTGCTTCACTTCCTTGATTGTAGCTTCCCTAATCTTTCTCTTCTGCTTGCAATTCCTAGAAATATGCCCTATCTGCCCACAGGTAAAACACTTAAGTGCCACTTCCAGTAGGACAGAGCCTAAATTTCAACTGCTGAAGGTAACTACACAAAAACATCAACTTTGGGACTTCTAAAACAGGAAGGACAACTATATTTTGCAACCCATAGAAATGTCTGAATGCATCATGGCTTGCTAGTGTCTATTACAAATCTAGTCTAAGTAAACATACCAATGTTTCTGGGAGTGGATGCGACACACTGGAATCCATAGAAGAGAAAAACTGTGGGTTTCACTGGAAGAACAACTCTGCGGATTCCACCGCTATCAAACCGGGGGTGAGCTGAGTCTGACTATGAGATACCCATATGAGAAGCAAGCCACAAGGCACATCGTAGTCATGATGAAGACTCACCCATGGACCATGTCAAGCCTTGGGGGAGCTTCTTGCCTGCTTCCTTTGCACTTTCAGGTTGAGCGGTAACATCTCAATATGAAGAGTGCCCAGGTAGTCTAAGCAGCGCCAGTATTCCAAGAATGCCTGTGATTGCCACCGACTGAACTTCTTCACCATGTCTGGCGGCACTCCTGAAATCAGGTAAAAGGTGGTCCCTCCAATGTGGAAACAGTGTCTAGTGATTCTGGGGTATTTCTTGTTGGTCGCGCAGAGGATTTGGTTGACGCGTCTGATGAATTTTGACCTTGTGAGTGTGATTAGATTTCCATGCTCATCACGGTATGCAGCAATGGGGTGGTTGATGTCTAGCTTATTCTTGATGAAGTGCTTGTGAATGGCATGGATAGGATCGAGTGGAGCTTCCTGCCGAGGGACCCACACGTCATCGCCCCATGCCTTCTGAGTTTTTGACCAAGGTAGGTGAAGATTGCATGCGCCGTTATCCACTGTGGATTCTGAAATGTGACTAAAGGTAGCGTGGCGATGGGGTTTGAATTTCGCAAGGTCCTGAGTGGGTGGGAGGAGTTCTCCACTGCGAATTTGGCAAAAGAAGGATAATAGGCATATTGCGCATACACAGATATCAAGACCAGAGGTCCTGTTGAGACTGTTATTGTGGTCAGTGAGCATCGAGATAGTAACTGGTGCCCTCTTCGGACGGAATGAAGATGCAGGCCTCAGTTCCTCAACGCCCTTTATGACCTGCCTTAGCTTCTCGCCACCTTGCCATGGTAACCCTCTTCTCTCATGTTCTTTTTTGATTGCTGAGATTTTTGCGCCGACTGTCTTTCTGGCAAATCACCCTGCGTAAGATGAGGCCCAAGCCACCAAAAGGTCCTCCTCAGCTGGGAGCGCTTTATCGTTATGGATCCCAAGTCCTTCGCAGAAAGAAAGGAATTCTCGCATTCTGCTAGCATCTTTAGATTGTGTCAAATTGCTGACTGCTGCCTTCTCCACCAAATTCATCTTCTCCACCAGTTCCTTTGGCATTGCTAGTAGTTTGTCAGATAGTTTTGTAGGCGGCATTAGAATTTGAGTGGAGTAGGGTTGTGGCCGAGCATGAAAACGAGATAGGCTCCCACCATGGTTTTGTGCCAATTGCAATAGATCGATAATGTGATTTGCTGGACACAGTGCAAACTTTGAAGCTCTTACGGGTGGCATGGTTGTGGGTTGAATGTTGATATACAATGGGCATGGCAGGCAAACTTGGTTGTCATGTGACAGAGGATGGTTATAGCCACTGTCAATGGCGAAGGAACTCTTAAGCAAGGAAGCTGTTGAGAAAGAATATATTGCCAATTCATAGTAATCTTGGATCGTGGTAATCTACTGCTTTATGCACAAAGGCTGCTAAGTGAAAAGGGATCTTTGGTGGGTGGGCATAAAGTGACGCCCTACTAGGAAAAATACCTTGCGATGGCCCATCTGCAGGGTTCTCCCCAGTGGGAACCCAGATGGTGGATATCCATATATCATGATTTTGAATGAGTTTAACAATCTCCCACAGCATAGCATTCTGCTGAGTGCCCCACGATCTGCCTGCCTCCAGTGCGCCCATGACCCCTTTGTTATCTGAGTGCACGATTATGTGGCAATTTGCGTACTTTTTTGTGATTAGTGTTCGGGTGGCGAGTTCCACTGCTACCATTTCAGCCCATCCGATCTCTCGCCCTTCCGAATTCTAGCCCTCTTTGAATTGCCAAGCCAGCCACTTTCCGCTGAGGATTAATCCGATGCCCCAACTCATTGATGCATCTACAAACAGCTTCATATCTAGTGGCTTTGGGGGTCGTATGATCTTTATCCCCACAAACTCGTCCTGTAGACGCTGCCTCCACCAGGATAAGTCTTCTGCGATCCCTGCTGACAGTTTGTGCTGCACATCCTCTGATCGATCAACTCTGAATGCACCATGGAATTTGTACAAAGAGACCATATGTGAGCACCCCTCTGGCACGACCAAGCAAACGTGGTTCAGGGTACCAATTATCCTCTCGGCTTCCTTTGCAGTGTGAAATGAGCCATGAGTCCAGTCAGAAATGCGTTCAAGGTATTTTGCCTTCTTCTTCTTGGGAAGTTCCACCTTCTTTGCAGACAAGTCCCACTGAAACCCAATATACATGACCGTGGTTGAGAAGTCCATGAATTTTTCTGGTGCCCAGGGCCAGCCCAGCTCCTCCGCAATGCTCCAAATGAGTTTAGATGAGTACATGTTTTTGTAAGAACCATCGATTAGCTGGCAAGAAGGGTAGCGAAGAAAAATGAAGTCGTCCACCCACTTGATGACAGCTTCAATGCCTCGGCTCATGAGTATCCTGACCAATGTGTCTGTGACCCTGCCAAAGATAGCTGGAGCGGGAGAGGCGCCAAAATTTAGGATGTGGTTGAGGTGGATCAGCCCTTTGATCATGATCGCTAGGAACCGGCATGCCGATGGGTGGGTTGGGATATTTCTGAATGCGGAATCAACATCGAATACTGCAGCTTGCATTCCTTCAGGTGCATCAGTGACTAAGAGGTAGCATTCTGAAAAGGAACCCCATGCACACTGGAATTTCTTGGAGTCTATGATCGTGTTGATAGAAGTCTCTGTAGGATCAATGAGGTATTTCTCAGAAGCATTGCGAGGTAAGTTATCCAGGTCAATGCAATGTTTATTTTTTGGATAAGAATGATTAACAATGACATGGCATTTGCAGCTGCCTTGGTCGATAACTGCAAGAGGTGCAGTGCGAAAGTGTCCAATAAGGGAAAAAAGTGTATGTGGCTCGTAACCATGCGATAATCTACCCAGTTCAATCTCTTCAGTGTATTTTGCGATAACAAATTCTTCATCTTCTTGTGAAACATAATGGTTGCGTGGGACCGACGTGCAGGATAGTGAGAAATTCTCCAGACCACAATGGAAACCTTGCCTGAGGCCCACTGGTATGTCGATGAACATGTCGAGGATGCCTGCATCCCTCAGAGCAATTTCCCAAGCATCCAGTTTGAGTTTGGTGACGATTGGGAAGATGGTATCAGGCATTACATTTACCGGATCCATGTGAAAAGTCTCCACAGAGGGAACAGGAGTGACTATAGTTGCATGTGGGTCGTCTGCACCCATTTGGGCCAGAGTTGAAGGCGATGCAAATGATTCTGTCGCTGAGAGCCTTGTCAATCCACTTCCCCTGTTCATTGAGCACCAACCGCCTTGCACTCCCTTGATGGTCCTTGTGGAAGTGGGGGTCCACACAAAGATAACACTTGAGGGTGGCGGTAGATGGTTGGTGTGGGCAAAAGGATGGTGCAAAGAATGGGGGATGGCTTCCCCCGCAGCCAGGATTATATGGGCCGCTGCTATAGACCCCACGTCCTCTACCCCGGGCTCCTGCGTACCCACTGCTTCCCGTGAATCCGCCGCCTCCTGCAAAACCACTGCCTCCTGCAAAACCACTGCCTCCTGCAAAACCACTGCCTCCTGCAAAACCACTGCCTCCTGCAAAACTGTTTCCCCCTGCGAAACTGCTACTTCCTGCAGAGTCACTACTTCCTCTATTGTTCAGCGTGCTGCCCACATGCTTCATTTGTTCGATGATCAAAGGGCCGAGATTACTCATCTTGTATTTGTAGAATAGTCCTTTGTCGAAAATCAGCCCGAACGAGTCATCCCTCCGACCGACCCATGACGTATAGGTTTCAATAATGTAGCCCCTGTAAGAAGGCCAGTCAAGCATGAAGTCCGGTCTGGCTGCGATGACGCTGAAGAACTCTTGAAACATGTCTGCGCAATCTGATGCCATCCTGCCACCAGGCTCACTGTCATCCCCCAAGACCAGATATTTCCTCATACCCTGGATGAAGTTCTTGTGGATCTCTGTGAAATTGTCTGTTGTGAGGTAGTGGTCCCTCACCGCTGAAAAATATCTCTGCTTCAACCTCATTTCACCCTTCTCATTGAATCCCACCTCCATATCCAGGGTTTCTGTGGCCCTAGTCACATTTGCACAAGCCTTGTGTGTACAGAGAGCTAATGGGATATAGTTCTTAAAGCCCCCTTTCAGCTCCTTGATTACGGTGATCGGGAGCTCGCTCGTAGCATTTGTGATCAGCTGTGAAAAATATTTCCTCGCTGGTTGAGGTGTGCCGCTGCTTGTTGTCTGCATCATCTGTGTCATACCACCCAAGCCTAGAGCGGATGACAGTGCTGCTAAAATTTCAGCATGTAGCATGGGGTGGGATGCAGGAGTTTGGTTGCTGGCTTGGGTGGAAGAGGCATCTGCTGGCATTTGCGCTATGCTATGCATGGGGTGAGAGCCTTGAGCAAGTTTGCGAAGATGCGGGGTGGTCTGGGTCTTTGAGTATGCATGCTCTTCTGCTTGGTCATTGCATGTGGGTGCGGCTGCATGGGTATGGACTGACTGTGCAGATGCCTGAAGTGCGTGCATGCGGGGTGTGTACATGTGTGCTTGCATGGCCTTGTGTGAACCCATATGTGTGCTTGTCATTATGGCAATATGCTGATTATGCAGTCCTGACTATATGCGTGTCAGTGCGAGAATCAAGTGGATTATGCTATGCCATCACCTGCTGGGTGGCATGGGGGGCATGGGGAGACTTATGCGGGTCTCCAATGTATTCTACAAAAAGTTTCTTGCCCAAACTCAAAGCTTTGGCGCTAGCATGCTGAGATTTTGGCGAATGGACTTTATACAATACTCCCCCTACTATCTGAGCAGGTACGAAGCCTGCGGCTCGGAAACTGTCTGCTAGCGGCATCAGACCCTCTGCTGCTAGCCACGCTGCATTGGGGTCATGCGTGTAGTAGGTGTCAGATTGGTGCTTTTCTGGAGAGAACATATGGGTTTTGACTCTGGTAGATTCGTGAAGGAGGGGATTGTGCGAGATTGGAGTCGAGTTTGGGGTCGTAATAGCTCTGCCCGTTCCTTTGAAGACTGGGTTCGGGTCCACTGTCATAGGCGAAGCGGGATCCCCCCCGTCGTCCTGGTGTCCAACCTCCTCAGCCACTACGTCGTGTCCGTTCTGTGGAGCCGCTTCCAGCCAGGCGCCTAGTAGTCCATCGCTCTGTGGTTCCTCAAAGTGCGTTGGTGAAAAATCCGCTGCGGACGCGAGGTGGGCAGGGTTTCGTCTGCGGTCAAGTGAACCTGGTGCATCGTTTGTCGCAGAACGTTTGCGGCCCGTCATAGCTGCCGTGCCGACCTTTGAACTCGCCTGAGTTGTAGCGGTGTCCCGAGAGCCACCAGGATTCTCAGACGGGTCTGTTGGTCTGCCCGACTGCCTTGAGATCTTCTCGCCGCCTTCTAGCACCGGCTACAGAACTTAATATTTATAGCCGACTGACGGCTTCATTCCAGGGGGTGCTTCGACGAGAGCTGGGCCAGGTGGGGTCGCCTGGGCACATTTTGACTTTGCTGAGGCTACACGGGCGGAACGCCGAATCCCGAATTGAGCTGCTCCTTCTGGAACTTTCACCTGATGGCTCGCCCTATTCCTTGTGTCTTTCTCCACCTCGACCGCTACATAGGGGTTCGAGAGAGGTTCGGAACCTTGCCCACTACCGAGCTGTCAGCTGTCGTTCCTGACTCGGTCATCCCTCTCGTCCCCTGCTTCTCTGAGTCGCTTGCCATGCGTGTGGGGTCTGAAATATACTGATACAAGACAAACGAAACGTACGAAAAGAATGATATGAGAAGCAATGAGCAGCAGCCGCGAGGGAGAACTAGGAACGAGATTCTACGCGTAACGATGTGAGCAAAAGGAAAAGGAACGCGAACATCACATGACCCTGACGCGTCATAATTCTACCTTGCAAAACATCAGTACACTACACTCGTTCCTCGTTCGTCTACCTCCAAAATTCATGTCCATCGAGTAGCTCTCCCAAGCACCAGCCCCTGTGCTTAAAGATCTCCAATGCCTCCAACCGCACAGCATAACGACTGTGGCGATCGATAACAGATCTTACCAGGACCCCGGCATATGCGGTTATAGGTCCGATACGAAATCTCTACATTTTAGTCGTTTTCGTCAGCCTTAGCACCGTCCGTCAGCATTTGGCTCGGACCTCAGATTTTTCGTCGGATCCATACGCACACCGGATCGGACATAGCCAGTGACAAGGGTCTTATTTTGGCCAAATTTTGGCTGCCACCTATCAAATTCTATACAGAATACATTTGACATCTGGATTTTGGATTTTATCTCAGCCTTGACTTGGATCTGTACGCATCAGGATCGGACATTACGCCAGACAGGTCCATCCGTAATCGGACCTTCACAGTGAACTGACCATTTCGTACGCAGTTTTGGATCGGACCTAAGGGGCCATATCCAGCATTAGGATCGGACATACAACAGCATATGCCGGGGTCCTATCTTACCTTGCGATCACCTTTCGGAGGTTGAAATTTCCATTCCGCTCTGTGTATTTTTTCCGTGACCTATCGTTTTGAGTTCAGCTGTACTTAAGGCAAACTTAAGGACTGCGAATCTGCGATAACTTACGAGTCGTGCAATCACTCGGATGGCTCCAGCCGCATGGTCACTACGTGTCACTTGAGAAAGTCCAGTTTTCCGGCTTTCAGTAGGATTTTAGGTATTGTGAACGTCCTACCCTTCTTTTGTATGACACAATCTTCCGCTACACATCAGGCGCGCATCATGGTTCAAACGTTCATGGACTATACGTTCCAATCGTTTTGTCGCAGATAAGATAAACGGCTCTGGTGCCTGAGTCATCAGGCCCTGTTTAGTATCTACACATGGAGATGTAATTTGGCATGGTGAAAACGAAGACGTATGTGCCTTTCGAATTCACTAAATTGACATGCGCCCGTAGGAGTGTTAGACGGCATCTCAGGCCAAAAGCTTTTGTTTGCAGATCTCCTTAGAAACTCCACGGCGGTGTGGGCAACTCTGTCACCGTTGTCACATGTACATGCAACCGCGCGTTTCGCTACCTGTATAAGGTGCGATAACACGAGATAACCAAACATCCATGTGAAGTTGTTATTACTGTATAAATGGCTACCGAGAACGAGTTTAGCTCCGTCCTGCACCTCTTGAATCAAGTCAGCTTTTGGACGGCAAATCATGGACGTCGAGTCTGCTCATCCGCCTCCCAAATTCACCGACTCATTACACAGCAATGAGGAGAAGTACGGCAGAGTCGAAGTAGCGGTGCCCATTGATGGGGACGTGTACGACGATGTTCGTGCGATCGATCTCGGTGAGAATGGGAAGGAACGCCCTATCGGTGCGTATTGCCTGAGCTTGTTCTCATCAGCATTCCTGAGCTCCTTCCAGAAACTGATGTCGATGTCGCCACACGTCTCATCTCTCTCGAGGATGACCCCACCCTCCCTGCGTTTACATTCCGAATGTGGTTCCTAGGCCTCGGTCTCTCGTGCTTCGGGGCCGTTCTTGGTCAGATTTTTGTAAGCTCTCATCTCCCTGCGAACATGAAATAAACCGAACCCTGAACCCGGAATTCATTAATGCAGTACTTTAGACCCCAGACTGTCTACGTTAGTCAGCTCTTCCTGCAAATTATAGCTTACATCCTCGGTGTGGTGCTCGAAGAAATCATTCCTGGGCCAGGTAATCCCCATGAGGGCTTGAGATTTGGGGAAAATGGCTTTTGGAGGTTCATGAACCCGGGGCCATTCAGTAATATTTCCTTGCCTTCACATCATCCAAATTCCTAACACCCACATGTCGTCCAGATATTAAAGAACATGTCGCGATTACGATTTTTTCCTCGACGGCTGCCGAATCAGCGCTTGCCATCAGCATTTTCGCCGCAGATGACCTCTATTACAATATCAACGTAGGTCGAAATCAGGATGCCGTTCACATGGTGAACTGACGAACATCTTTTCTCTACAGCCCAACGTCGGTGTTGGGATCTTCACCCTCATCGGTACATCTCCTTGTATCGCCATTTTCCGGACTGTGTTCATTTTCTTCCTACAGGTTCTCAGCTGATAGGTTATGGGCTTGGAGGTGCTTACTCTGTCTATATAGTTTTTCAGCTTGGTAATTGACACAGTTATGGCCAGGTATGATGCGCGCATTCCTCGTATACCCGACCTACATCATTTTCCCCAACTTGCTTCCCACTGTCCAACTCTTCGACGCCCTCCACCGCGGCAAAAAGATGTTCCTGCAGAAGAAGCGGGTCCAGTTCTTCTGGTTGACCTTTGTTGGAATCTTCGTTTGGGAGTGGTTCCCAGAATATATTGCCCCGTAAGCAAGCTAGTAGTACTTGTTCATCTATTGCCATTATTTTCTATAGGACACTCACCGGAATCAGCATCTTCTGCCTGGCGAATAGGCGCAGTGCATGGTTCACACGGATTTTCGGTAAGGGCATCCACGCGATCCCTTCCTATCGATATCTTTGCTCAGGTTTCCAATAGGTGGTGCTGCCGGAAATGAAGGGCTCGGGATGTTCTCGATCTGTTTTGACTGGAATTACGTCGGATCGGGCGGATCATCGATTGGAGCGCTTTTTACGCCATTGAACACCCAGCTGTCTTTGTATTCTGGCACCGCGATTTGCATGTGCGTCTGGTCGTTTGTTCGTCTTGGAATACGGCCCTTTCTGACGCAAATAATCCAGTATCGCCTTTTGTGCTTGTTATGCCCAGAACACCTGGAACGCTCAAAACTTTCCCTTCTTGTCTCAGTCTTTATTCTATGAGAATGGAACGCTCTTTGACCAGCTAAGCATCTTGGACAGTAACTTCAGGTTTGACCCTGCCAAACTGGATGTAGTTGTTCGTTTATCACATCCTCATATCATCACGTAACACGTTTATGAGAACGTTTATCCCAGGGACTGCCTTGGTTTGCAGCTTCCCAAGTCTTGACGAAAATAGGCACTAATCTCGCAATCGGTGCGACCTTTACGCACGTATTCCTCTGGTATGGCAAAGACATTGTGGACGCTATTAGGAAGTACAGAGTTAGTAACTTTCATGGTCATCCTACAAGTGAACCGAGCTAATCACCTGCTGTTCAGGCCGGTGATAACTACGACCCTCACCTCGAAAAGATGAAGGTTGGCAAATAGCGCAGTTGTAGTTCTACAAAATCTGACGCTGCATATCAATACAGATCTACTCCGAGGTTCCTATGTGGTGGTATATTGTCGTGTTTGTCGGAAGCTTTGCCATGGCAATGGCGACCGTTTACACAAGCGGATCTGGCCTACCCTGGTGGGTTTACTTGATCATTTATGAATTAAATGATTCACATTCCTGTTATTTCGAAGGTGGGGTCTGATCGTGGCCATTATTCTCGCTTCCATTTTCCTTCCTTTCGTGGTGACGGTTTACGCTATCACTGGTATGTTCATTTATGACTATTGAACGAAAGTTGGGGGCTTGATGAGTCGTAGGTTTCGTTCCGGATAGCATGAGCTTGGTTCAGGTACGCCACGTCCCATGTCATCTCTTATTCTGTTATTGCTCATCAACGATGTAGATAATTGGTGCATCAATACTCCCAGGAAGCCCACAAACCAATATGTATTTTACGCTTTATGGATACAACACCGTTTTACAAGCACGAGGGCTCATCCGTGACCTAAAAATGGTATTCAGGCTCTATGATTCATACTCATGCTCCCACGCCTGAGCGGTATCCTTAGGGTCAATACACAAAGTTGCCCCCTCGCGTGACATTCACCGTACAATCAGTGGGCGCCGTTGTGGTACGTCATATACTCATACCCCATCGTCTCGTTGCATCCTGCCCTTGTTGATGCCGTTCATAGGGAGGCCTCTTGAACTACATCATCATGAAAGTACTTATTTCCGCTCACCGTACGATCCTCCTAGACGTCCAGGGATCCAATGTCGTGAGTATCTTCCCATTTGATATCAACGAGTTCTTGCTAGTGCTGATATTTATAACGACTCTAGTGGTCAGGTCAGCAGGTCCAAGTATGTGTTTTTTTACGCCCTTTCCACTCGGCTAATACTTTATCTCCCGGCAGACCTTCAACAGTGATGCAGTCTCTTGGGGTGCCCTTGGGAACATTTTGTATGCACCTGGAGGTCGTTATGCAGTAAGTTCCAATGATATCCATGCAATATAGTTCGTTTCTAACATTCTCCAGATCGTGCCTTTCTCGATTCTCATAGGGCTTGCAGTTCCTGTCCCATTTTGGCTACTCCATAAATACTATCCTCAGCTCGGGACGCGTCATGTCGTAACACCCGTCCTTTGCTGTAAGGATCATTATGGAAAGTCTCTCTGGATTTGTTAAGGAGTAACGTTTATAGGGACGCTCGGATACCTCAGCGTGGGGATTAACAGCTCAATTTTCACGACGTTCTGCCTGGCCCTCTATTCGCAATACTACCTTAGGAAGTATCATCCCCGTTGGTTCAGGAAGTACAATTTCCTCCTTTCCGCTGCTCTCGATGGCGGCACCCAGGTACACGATTTATTTCATGTACGACTTTTGCTCACTCAAAGACGCAGGTCATGGTTTTCGTATTTACATTCGCAGTTGGTGGAGGAAGTGGCAAGACTGTCAACTTCCCAAACTGGGCCTTGGTACGTTAAATGAATCGCTTGCGTCTGATGTCTATTTACAAGGTTGTGTACAGAATCCGACGGGTAATCCTGATTATTGCGAGAGACTAACATAGCGACTAGCCTTCTATGTAATGCATTTATGACGATGACGTTGTAGGCTATTGGTATCAGCGGGATTTTCGGTTATGCAAGGACTCTAAAGCTGTCGAATGTAATAAGTAGATGATGGCCGACGGATCACAGATATCAGGGTCCTGCCAAATTTTATATGTACAGTTGCGGACAACTAAAGCCAACAAATTAATTATCTCGGGAACCAGATTTTTTGGCAGAATCCTGACAACGAATCTGAAATCAGATGGGTAAAAGGAGCTCAAAAACGGTCTTTTTGTATTATTCCCATGGGTTTTCGGCCGCGCCAAAATTTCGAGCAACATTTTTCAAATGTTAGGGGCTACAAATGGCTAAATTTCGGTACCTAGGACTCGGCGAACCCAGCAACTGGGGTTGCCGGGTTCATCAAGACATCGATGGCCATCATGACCGTCCGGTTGATGGCACGGTGCTGCTTTTGCTTGCGTACTGCCCACGCAGCAGCGGCACCCGTTAGACCCTTACGGTAAGCACTCATAAACCGCCACGATCGGTTTATGAAACGCTGGATAACCTCTTTCGGGCATTCTTCAAGGAAGCGCTGGGCTGCTTCCTTCGCATCCTTGAAAGTTTTCTGGGCCTTTAGCATATGTTGCTGGACGTGCTGCATTAAAATATAAGCATATAGTACTTTTTAATTGAGCAGCTTATTACCTTTTTTAGTTGCAGTTTGCCTAATGCGCACTTTAGCTGGCACCCAGTCCAAATCATTTGGATTGTCTTCAAGTGCCATCACAACCAATCTTTCAGCAAATTCTTGATCCTCAAGCTCATCCCAATCACTCTCTGCATAATCCTCAGCATCCATCTCTTCTCCCTCAGAATCAGAATCCTCAGTTTCACTACTTGCCTGATCCTTCATGACTGACCCTTCAGATCTCGCGGTCGCTGCATCGCCCAATCCAATGATTCTGAGATTGTGACAGGCTTGGGAATTTGATGTTGCCAAGGGAGCAACGCTCAAAGATGAGTTATTTTGGAGTCCTGTGAGATTGCGACGCTTTTTTGGGGGACGGCCTCTGGGTTTGGGCGGCATAGTAGGAATTATTGGACCCTTTTTCTAACAAATCTTCACTTTGGGGGAACCAATCATTAGAGCAAGTCAATTCCTTCGGACTATTTATTGGCCTCTTGGGGTGTCAATAAATCAGTCAATAAATTTGTTGGCTTTGTTTGTCCGCAACTGTAGTCCAACTAATTCCCACAGAACTTTTCGTCGTCGTCAGGGTCCTTGGACGATGGAAACATCCCCCTCCGTCGCCTACGTTGGGCGTAACTGAACATGGCCAAGGCTCTGAAGTTTGCTGGTCGGCATTCTTGCTAGATTGCTTGGAATCTGCCTACCTTAGGTATCAACTTGCTTTCGTTCCAACGCACCGCGTCTCTCCCTTCGTAAGGTGTAAGCTTCCAGCATGGCAACCCTACGTTCCCCCCAAACACCATCCATGCCCGCACGAAGCGCTTTTCCTTCTGCAATTCCATCTGCTCGCCGTCCATCAACAAGTAGCATCTCCCAGACCAACACACTAAACCTCTCTGTCGCCTTGTCTCCCTCTCCGCTGTCAAACGCTCCCAGTACTCCCTCTGGCATCCCAGCCTTTCGCTCATTACGATCTCTCCTACCTTTTGGCCCAAACAAGCACCCTACTTCCTCTTCCAGCACTGTATCTTCCAGTCATCATGGCCGGAGTCCTTTTGCTAATTTTGGCTCCATGCGAAGGTCCATGTCCATGAACAGGGAGCAGGGGGGATCTGATTCGACTAGTTCAGCGGAAGTACCTGTGATCTCGATTCACAGAAATTCGAACGCTTCAGAGGAGGCTGTTCGAACATCCCTCTCGTATTCAAACCTCGAGAAGGATAAACCATTACCTAGTGAGCCTCCATCTCTGAACGAGGGCTCTTCCAATCTTTTCCGTGATGACGATGATACGATAGTATTCTCAGGTAACGGTCATCATTCTCTATAATGCATTTCGTTAACGCTCAGTTTAGGCACTACAGCTCCTGTTTTGCGAGCGCTTTCTCCAGGCCCTCCAATTTTAGCAGATCTCTCTACTATCCTCGAAGCTGACACCTCTGGAATGTCTAAACGCGACCCCTCTTCGTCTAGCCCCTCGCCATCGTCGTCTCCCGCCTTTCCTGTTATCCCTCCGCCTCCTCCAATCATCCTACGTCCTAGCAGCCAATATCCCGACGAGTTGAAGCCTGAGCGGAAAGGAGAACGTATGGACCATGAAACTGATGAAGATTCTTCTGCACTTGATCTCTCTACAACTCAGCTCACAAATCAAGTTTTGGATGCCATGCTGGCTGAGGACTCTAGCACCGCAATTCAGTGGCTCGATACGGATAAAGCTGTCGTCATCGACGCTGAAGATTCACAGACGTCTCACTTTCCATTACGCGGCCCTCGAAAAAACAGTTCTTCAGATTCAGCCGCAGACCAGAGTTTTAACCTCGACGCTCTAGACCCGGATCTAGCGGCGCTCCTTAGTCCGAATCGTCTTCCCAATACCACTGCCAATGTGAAGCAGCTCAGAATAGCGCCTCAAGAATCCAAAGATCCCTACCCACCAGTAATTGATCTCTCGCAACCATCGCCGGTCTTTTCACATTTTCCATCTTCTCCTTCGGGTTCGAGTGCTGGATTCACACCATCTCCTTCGTCTCTTATGTTTCCCCCAGGTAGTGTTTCTTCCAAGAGCTCCCCTAAATCTGCTGCTCGATCTCGGCCTCCTAAGCAACAGTCATCTCTACCACGGCTCCGTCCGCCAACATGGTACTCCTCTACAGCGGCTTCCGCAACAACCGCCAATGTCACCTCTACGAGGCCACTCGACGATGAAAGTGAGAGAACAAGCACAAGCACCAGCATCAGCACCACTACACATTCTTCCGATTCGTTCAGAACCCAGACTCAGACTACGACGCCTTCACACAGACATACCCCGGCCCCGCCCTCCCCTCTGTCTCTCTTTACTGCTTCGTCGACCTCGAACTCTAGGAATGCCAGCGCAACTGCCCTTCCAAGCTCTACCCCGTCCATCTCCGCCCGACGCAATGTTGTTTCCACCCAACATCAAGTCTTTACTTCCTCATCCAGAATCTCGCCAGCAACGGGAACAGCGGCTGTATCAAGCCAGCCCACTCTCCGGCAACCGACTCCAGCGCCCTCACCCCAACCTCCCACTGAATGGGGTGAGATCGAGAAGGAACCGTCTCCGCTACGGCCTCCATCGCAGCTATCGTCAACTTCTACTAACAGGTGCCCTGGCACAGGAGGCACAGGTACGACGCCCCGGCCTTCCCTTGACTCCACTACGCGGGGAAGTTTTGATCAGCACCACAGACCCCTCAGACCCTCTCTTGAGTTGGTGCCTTTGGTTGGAAATGAGGAGCAAGGAAGCCCGTCTTCTTCCGACTCGCCTGCCCCCGGAGATAGGACAAGACCCTCCTTGGACCCGGACAATTCAACAGCGCCCATTCGTCTTGGTAGTCGAACTCGAGATGCCGTTCTGAATGTGGCGCGTACGCGAAGACGTAGCATGAGTGTCCAAGATCGATTTGGCGGGAGTGGGAGGCCCGAGGTCTCTCCGCTGCCCGATCCTCATCACCAACATGCGCGTTCTAGGGAGGAATTTAAGTTCGAGAATTCCAGGCCGAGCAGCAGCTTGTCGGGTCAGTTTTCGAGTGGAAGGGTGGGTGTCGGTGTCGGGCCCGATAGGGAAAGGCCACCGGCGACGGAGTGGTTGGGCCCAAGGACGGTCAAGGCTTTCAAAGCTGCTGGTTTGATGGATTTCGATCGTGAGTGCGAATCAGGTGGGGAAAGGAATACTGGCGCTATGGGTGCCAGTGGGCTTGGACTTGGGCCAGCTCTGAGCAAGTTCAGGTTCGGATCGGGGTTTATCGGAAGGAGTGCATCAGAATACAACCCGGGCACTAGAGCGCATTCGAGGATGGCATTCTCAGAGACGGGTAGTGGCGGAGGGGGAAGTGCAGGGAGGAGAGGCAGTGGCAGTGGGACGCTATCGTCGTATGGGTTGATGGAGAGCCCGACGTTTACGGCGTCGAGTGGGAGTCATGACAGAGATACCACGACGGCACCTACGAGCGTACGGTCTGGGTCTGCTTCACCGTTCGGCTTTTTTGGACGAGAGAAAGAAAGGGAGAAGGAAAGGGAGAAGGAGGAAATTCGGGAGCTGAAGGATAAGCATTTGACGGAAACAGGTGCACTGCTGGGTGCACTATCGGATTCACAGTGGACAACGAAGATGCTAAGGGAGGAGAACGGGGAGCTGAGAGCGAAGATCGGAAGGCTGGAGAATGTAGAACTGGAGAACGATGCATTGAGGAGGGTGGTGGGCGAGTTGAGGAAGGAGGTGGGCCAGCTTGCGAAGGCGGGTGCGACTACGAGCCGTGTGGGAACGTGGACTGCGAAGAGGAGCGGGCTGAGTACGTCGATTTCGTCGACGAACCCGAGTCAGACAGATGAGAAGTGGGGGACAAAAGGTGTAGTATTTCGTGGTCGTGACCGACTGGGTGCTCCTTTGGAAGATGATGTTTCTTCACAACACGAACTGGATCAGAACGACGAGCACGACCTTGGTCACACTCCACAACATCACCATCCTGATAACGACCTCGATTATGACGGGCCAGTGTCATCATCCACACCAGCACCTATTTCCAAAACGCACAAAAGACGATTCAGCACGACGTCGTCCATATTCCCAGTACCGCCACCAAATATGACAATGCTCCTGCACGACTCTGATGACGGCAATAGCATGCGTTTTTCTGGTTCTCCTGTGGTGTCGGTCAATGGCCAGTCAACCCATAATCACAATAACTCGGTGACAAGTATATCGCCCACCACCGCGAATTTCTCCGTAGTGACTGGGAGCCCTGGCAGTCTCTTTTTGAGGCCAGAGCACGAGATTCATCTCGGGGATATGGAGAGCTTAGACCTAGGTGTCAGAAGCGGGAGTGATGGGCTTGTGACTAATGATGACGATTGGTGACTTCTTACAGGCATTGTTTTCGTTTTCATTTTCGTTTTCATTTTGGCTTTTGTCAATTTGTCCTCCGCATTTTCCTTTGGATTATATAGGAATTACTGGCCTGAATTCTATCATGATATCTGGACTACATTTCTACGGAATTCATGTCATATATATATATATATATAGCCTGCGGGCTTGTTGTTTACCAAGAGCCCCGTTTCCCAGACGCAGGGGCCATGTACTGTGTTTGTCAGAGACGCTCATACATCTTCGATGCATCTACCTTCTAAACGCTTTGTCAAGTGCACTTCGAACAATTCAACGCCAGTGTTGACCTACTTATCGTGCCAGTGATTCGTGATTCGTAGAAGGCGCTACGCTATTTTTATTCGATAGTCCAGACGTTTGGAATGGCTCTGCCAGTGAGTTGCTAATTGCAACGAAACACCGCCAAAGTCTGTGCTTCCCTTCTTTGAAAGTTCTTTCAATGCTACTGGCAGGAACGCGGTCCTTGGTCTCGACCCTTTAGAAAACAGATCATCACAAAGAAATGCTCCTACCTTGATGAGCCCATTTCATAAATTCCAGGTAGTTAATCATCACTGAATGCTGAGACCAGATATAAGTATAAGAAAAAACTACACTTTAATCATAGTGCAGACTCACCACATGAGCAAATGCATGAGTCGTAAATTGCTTTGGGTTTGGGTTGCCTGGGCTTCTGGGCTCGTCATTGGTACTGTTACCAGTTGGTAGATAAAAGCGAGTGGTTGCCATGTTCTGGATATTCAGGAGTCAATAGTCCAATGTCATGATAAGAAGGCTACTAAAGCCTCACACCTTTGCTAGAGGGTATCGGCTCATGGAAGCCTTCAAAAGGTCATCTGGTTTGGGAACATGGATCACTGATGTGCCTATATATTGACCTCAGTAGCAATGGCCCAATCATTGGTTAGGGGCCTGGTTTATGGTCAATACTGTGTACAACCTGCAATGCAGTCAGTCCTCCAGATCCTGTGATATATAGAATGATGTCTTACAAATAGGAACAAGTTATGGCCTGCATCATGTTCTTCCAGGTCAGGATCAAGATCCTAATATCTGTTAGTGACAGTAAACAACAAACAGGCTGATTTACAAGTGTGAAGTAAGCCCCACTATGAGGGTCATTGTCTGTACTCTTTTTCACCATCTGAGTGTACCCCAGATGACTGTGATAACTCCCAAGATATAACTGCTGACCAGTATTTGTGTTCAAGGTTGGCTGCATGATCCCCCATATACCACATTCTGTTTTGTATCAGAGTCACAAGCGGGACTTTGTTCCAGTTCACCCCAGCCAATTGAACTGCAAGAAGAAAGGCAGCTTCGAGGCTGAATGGTCCTGTGTTTCCATGCTGGAAGTAATGGTGCCAATGATTGTATCCAACCTTAATGCATGACTGTTGGCATGTATGTTATGGCAGAGATTAGAAATGACACATGTTGTGGATCAAGACATCCCAATGATAACCAAAGCAGGTATTATGTAATATCTGCCCACCTCATTTAACTGTTGTCATTGTCACCCTCACACCTCAGTGATTATCCCACTCACTGAGGGGTAAGTGTTACATTACTCTCCCTTTATATTACTTACTTACATTCATGTTAGTCTTATCATATCAGGTATATAAATAGTGATTATCCCATTCACTGAGGTTCTTATCATATCAGCTCATTGCTCTTTGGTTCCACCCTTCTACAGGTTATGGGCCCTGCTACCGCTCAAGACATGTCAGAAATGCTCACTACACAAATCACCTCCCTTCCACAGCTACAACCTGATGGCTCTAACTGGTCAACAAACCAGGAACAAGTCCTCAATACACTCACTTCAAAATGGCTAAAACAGCACATCATGGGCACTGTGCAAAAGCTGATAGAGCTCTAAGAAGCCAGCAGCAACTACTACAAGCCTGGTTAGCTTGTTCCATTGAGCAACAAGGAGCTCATGAAGCACAAGAAGGAGCAGGATCTCTACAATCAGCACCAGGCAACCATCCAAGACATTATCTACCATACTGTCGACAAATCCACCTTCTTGCAAATTAAAGGGGAGAACACTGCCAACATGGTGTGGAAGAAGCTCATCTTGATCCATGCCAACAAGGGTGGGATGTATGAGATGGATCTCCTTGCCAAACTGCAGAACATGTGCTATACAGAGGGAGAAAGCATGAGGGAACACTTAACAGAGATGACTGAGCTCAAAGAAAGGCTTGTGGAGATGAGCATCAAAATTTCTGACCAGTCGTTCATCACCTAAATCCATACCTCACTATATCTCACTCCCACCTATCGACCCCTCTTTATTGTGCTCAGTGCTGCTGCTCACAAAGCCAAAAAACCCCTCACAAGCTCCAAATTAATTTGGCACCTAATTGAGGAAGCCTCATCAATGGCTGTTGAAGACAATATTAACAAGTCTAACACAGCCATGAGTGCTCAGCAGCGGGAGAAAGGCAAAGGAAAAGTGGGGAAGCCTAGATTGAGGAATGAGTGCCACTGCACCAATCCAAACTGTAATATGGATGGACATACAAAGGACCAATGTTGGGAAAAAGGTGGTGGAAAGGAGGGCCAAGCACCTGAATGGTGGCAGACTAAAAAGGGAGGCAAAGAGAACAAAAAAGGGTCAACAACTGCCAACATGGTGGAAATATCAGACGATGAGACCATGAATTATGCATTCACAATCTATGGTCCCTCTTGCAAAGATGACGAGAGCTTTGTACTTGCCATCACCTCAGACTTCTGTTCCAAAGCTCATGCCAAATCCCAGATGGGGGGAATAATTATCAACTCCAGTGCCACAGATCACTTCTTGCCAAACAAATCAAATTTCATAAATTACTACAAAATTTCACCAGAGCCAATCCAAGCAGCAGATGGGTGCACATTTAATGCGCTTGGCAGGGGTGACATGAAAATTGACCTGCCAATGGGGAATAATGAGAAACTGACTAGAGTTTTACTCAAGAACATCCACTACTCACCCAGCATGGTGTTCACCATACTCTCCATCTCCAGAATGGACTGGGCCAGACTTGGACTCCATATTTGCAATGGTTGCTGTGAATTGAGAGTCCACAACCAAAGATGAAAGTCATAGGATGAATCCTCCTGGTCAAAGGCCTTTACTGCATCAGTGAAAACACCATAACCACCACCAAAATCAAAACTGCTGCCATTGCTGCTACAAAGGTCATGTCGATCAGTGAGCTCCACCATAAAATGGGCCACATAAATCATGATGACCTGTGCAACATGGTAGTGAAGGGGATGGTCACAGGGATTGAGCTTGACATGAACTCCAAGCCCGAATTTTGTGAGGTGTGCATAAAGTCCAAAGCGACCTGCAAGCTGTTCCCAAAGGAAAGCACCACAGAATACAAAGCCTATGGTGACAAGGTTGTTACCAACCTATGGGACCCAGCAAACGTCACATCGCTTGGGGGGAACAAATTTGCAAATGTCTACCTTGACATATACACATAGGTAAGCTACATTGTATCAAATGATATGACCTATCGAATGCATACATTGTATCAAATGATACGGGTTTGATGGACACTGTCAAGCTCACTATATAAAGTCACTATACTATATTAACCAATGACTACATTGTACACTGATTATTATAACTTACAATAGACATGCATTAGGAATGTAATACAGACATTAGTAACATTTGAAATGCAATGGGCACAGACATGGCCATGGACACAGGGATGGCCATGGGGATGGCCACGGCATCACCATTGGGCACAGACATGAGAATGGGCAATATTAACCTATGAATACTATTGACTGTATACATTGTATTATCTGTTTTGATGGACACCATCAAACTCACTATATATTTGTACATACTCCATTAATTAACCAATGCTACATTACTACATTACTTGCTGTACTGTACAGATAGACGTGTATTAAGATCATAGTACAGACATTAATAATGTTTGAAATGCAATTGCAGGGGAAGAGGACGGGGGCAGGGACTGGGACTGGGACCAGGAAGCAGCACTGACATTGGGGCTTGACAGGACCACAAAGACAATGATATTACTATGTACAATGTACTACTACCCACAACACTATATATTCATGATGCATCATTCAATGTCAGTGTCCATCATCTCATCAGGGCTAGACAACCAAGTCTCATTGACATAACTGAAGTCTGCAGGAGTGTAGATTGGCAGAGTGAAGTCTGCAGGAGGGTAGGTCAGCAAAGTGATACAAGAAGGAGTGGGGTTCTCTATCTGTGATGTGGTAATGGAATCTTCTACATCAGAATCAGCCTCGGCATCAGATTCACCATTAGATCCAGTCTCTGAGGATGACAGAAAAGCATCTGCAGCATCAGATGCAGTGGGGAAAGCAGCCGCATCTGTTGAAGTTGGATTGGCAGCTGGAGATGAGAAGGTAGAATCAGAAAGATAAAAGGGAGCAGCATCAAAGCCAGTAAGGGAACCTGTAGGGGAAGATGATGACTGATCATTGTCACCCTGCCATGCCATGGCTGCCTGAAAGGCGGTGGGCTGATCAGCATCACTTGATGCATCATCTTCACTTTGCCATGCCATGGCTGCCTGAAAGGCAGTGGGCTGATCTGCACTTGATGCATCATCTTTGCCTTGCCAAACTATGGCAGTGGGCTGGCCGGCTTCTGCATTGGGCAAGGCATTGGGGATGGGAGTGGGAAAGGGAGTGGGAGAGGGAGTGGGAGTGGGAGAGGGAGTGGGAGTGGGAGAGGGAGTGGGAGTGGGAGAGGGAGTGGGAGTGGGAGAGGGAGTGGGAGTGGGAGAGGGAGTGGGAGTGGGAGAGGGAGTGGGAGTGGGAGAGGGAGTGGGAGAAGCAGTGGGGCTCAGAGTGGGGCTGGGAGGTGATGAATTGTCTGCTCCATCACCTGATACCATGGGTGGTCGACCATAGGCATTGGATGCAACTGTTGAGACTGTTGGTGTGCTTGACCACACCTTTCTTCCCTTCACACCATCAGGCAGAGACAACTGATACCCAGAATGCTGTTGTTTGCCCTTGCTCTTGGTCTTCTCATTAGCACCCAAAACATCATTTTCTGTGATGTTGACACCCCAGGTCCACTTGTAGGAGCCAGGGGGAAGGGACTTCAGGCACTCAAGTTCTGCCTGTGCATTTGCTGCCACCAGTTCCAATTTTCTTCTTACCGCTGTTTGCCTTGAACATTGCCCAGTGCGTTGAGGGGGTTTTGATCCCATTGCCAAAGCCTGTGGTTCAGCCTGGAGCTCCTTCAGCAGGGCAAGCTCATGAACTCGGTGTAACACTGCTGCTTTCCTGACATTGGCATTCAACACAGCATCTGCTGATGATTCACAGCCATCTATAAACTGAAGTGTACTGTGCATTTCATGCAGCATATCATTCATGAGACCCTGGAGGTTGATGCAGGATCAGCAATCAGCAGTGGGAGCAGCAGGAAGCGGGAGCGGGCGAGTCTGACTCAGTGAAGTACTGCTTATGGTGATGAAGGCACTGATCCAGGGTGTTGATGCCCATAATGCTGTCCACTGCTGGTTCACTATGATGTCTCCACCAATCCAGGGTATATGAGGCCACTGAACTGCTTGTAAGTTCAGGGGTGTTAGGGCGACACCCACTATCTGCTAGCTAAGACCATGTGGGTTCTCTCTACAAGAAGGGGGCAGGATCCGTGCTCGTGATGGGGGAACTGATGGTTTTGATGCAAGGGGTTATTTATAGGTGAGTTTGTTGACAAAGGCCTTTCACACCAAAAGCATAGGTTGAATACCTAAGAGAACACAACTGGGGTCCCCTAGGCATATATTTAGGGTTTATATACTATGTTACATATATTGTACATTGTTGTTACCAATGCACTCGTACATGCGCATACATTTTGATGTGTGCAAAATAAAATTTCCATGCTATCAAAGTGTAGCATAATTTGGTGTCATGTAGTATAATAAAATAAAAATGAAATTTTATTAGGTAATGGGGTGGTTTCCTAACAAGGGGTGACACCATCATCCAACATGGCCAAGAGGGATGGATGGAATCTGAGTGGTAGGTGGCCGACATTTACCTCAGCAAGACTGTCAGCCAATGAACAAAGCAGGATCAGCACCTCAAACATCAGGCCAATTGATGTGGCAAAGCCCATTTGAGACATGATGCACAGCTGCAATATTTTTGAGTGACAAAATTCTTACTTGATTCATAAAAGATCCTGCTTACAAGCTCACAATATAGAATCTTTTGCATTCATTTTTGCTTTAAGACATTTGCCTCTTGCATGTGCAACAGGACTTGATGGAAATGGGACTCTGCATACCAAATGATCTGCTGTGTATGCATTTGGAGTGGACCTTTTGGCCCTGATTGTAAAGGAAAAGGGTTGAAGACTGAGAGACATTTATTTGACATGTTGATTGTGGTTAGAGATCAAGATGATTGAGTTTACATATAGAGGGTTGTAGAGGGGAGATGTAATTGATGTTTGCTGATATAAATGCAGTGTCAGCCCTGAATGCTAATTCATGCCATAAAGCCTGCTGATGGTTAGCATAGGCTAAGGGGCCAGGCAAGGTATTCTCTGAGTGCAAGGCTGACTGCCACCATTCACTGTGATAAATGAAATACTGCACAGTCCACTGCATTTCATATGTGACCAGCAGAAATTCCTCTTTCCATCTATGTCTCTGAGCCCACAAGCGAAGCCAATGTACTCGCCTGACTATCCAAGAAGTTTAGTGCAATGCAAACAAATAGCCACAAAATAGACATACATTCCCAGAATTGATTGGCAGGACCAGGTGTGGGGCTGTTAAAGGAAGTGGGAGTGGGTACAGCAGCAGCAGTTGCATTGGGGAAGGCAGTAACACCAGTCCAAATGTGAGAATTATGCCAAATCCAGGACAGATGAATATTAGTGGAGCCTGGCATATTTGGGTTCAGAATAGCTGTGCTAGCATTGAGGTCATCCTTTTTTAACCGCTGAAACATATTTAAGGTGTCAGTGTCACAATCCAGTACCACCAATCTGCTTCAGCAATGGTTATACATTTGGGAATGCAGGGCAATTTTGTTAACCAACTCCTGGACAATGGCTCATGCTTGTGTGCAAACTACCTTTCTTGCGGCCACTCAAATAATGTGTGAATATTGAAACGACTTGTCCACAATGAGCTCTCGCAGCTGATGCAGCAGTCAGCTTGCCTGATTCTTCCTGAGCTGAATCTCCACCTCTGCCAGAGGGCCATTAAATGGGAGGTATACTTGTTGCTCCTTGACTGGAATAGCATTTCTGTCAGCTGGAAGATGTGGAGGCCCCAATGCTGTAGGTGTGTCTTCATCTGAAGGGTCTAAGTCATCAGAGTTGTCAACATTGTAATGGCTGATTTGTGATGGAGCAATGTCATGGTCGGCAACATTGGCAGCATTTTGTAAATCTGTTAAGGTTTCCATGTGTGGGATGTGAGAGATTCCCTTTCCCTTTCAACAGATTGCATGTCAGAAACATTTGGTGATGTACCAAGTTGGCTGACTTTGTCTCGTAATTCAATCCTGGTGTATGCCAACAATGGGTTGTGATATATGAGTATGTTAGGCAATACTTACTGCATTTGTTGAACGATGATTGTGAAATCAATCCACTCCTCAACTGCAGATTGAACTGGTGCTGGTGCCACTCCCATTGCTGATGCCATTGCTGTTCCCACTCCCACTCCCGATCCCTGAGTGGTGTAGATATCCATGGCCTTAACATCTGTCAGCCTGAGCGATTCTGCTGCAGTCACTTCATCCTCCCATCTTTGGACTGCCTGTTGACCAAATGCTGCTGTAAGGTCAGGATGGTGCTTGCCGAGTTGCATGGAGATCTCAAGGGCTTCTTGAGATTTTGCACACAGCATAGCAGTCATGCCAAGCATTTTCTTGTGATTTGAGTCCATAGCATGATTGTCGAGCATTTCTGCCTGATGTGGCAAGGTCACTGTCCTGACTGTTGGGGAAATGGAATTCAGCGATGACCACAGGGACTCTAGTATTTCTCCTGCTACAATGCCAGAGCCTGGAATGAAAGATGGAGCAAAGCAAAGAAAGCATTTGTCCTTGTGACCATGTACATGCATAAGTCCAATGGCCTGGTCAATGGTCAGGTCAGCTGGAAGATGTGGACCAATCCAGAAGGTAGATGATGTACTGGCAGACAATGTCATAAATCAGCATTACTCCCTGTTGAGGGTCAACCCTGGTAGTCTTCAGTGCTTGAAGGAAAGCAAAGTCAACATTCTTTTGCTGTTCTCCCTGGAACAAGTCTACCAATGCATTGGGTGTGTAACATCCATGTTGTCCACATGCAATGGCAGCTACTCCAGTCCTATCACATGCCTTCAATGCCAGAAAAGCATTCACAATGGCTAGGAATTTATTTTTGCAAGGTGCCTTCTGCAAAAGGGGCATGGATCAGATCAGGAGTGGGCACGGGAGCAGGGGTGGGAACAGCCACAGCCACAGGAATGGCAGCAGCAATGGCAAGGGAAGTGTACTTACTATTAATTGTTCTATGGCATCTTGGAGAAACTGCTTGTATTCAGCCTGATTTGGGGCCACCCAGCTCCATCCCATAGCCATATATCAGTATCAGAGTTTTCTGCTGAACATGGTCAGCTTTGAAATTGCCATCAGCCACAAAAATGCATTTAAAAATAAATCTAAGGTGTAATATCATTTTAGAGACCACTGCACAAAGCAGGTGCTTAATCACCCACCAGTTCTCATCATCCTTCCAATTTTCCAGTATATGTATGCCTACTTGAGGACAAGCTGGACAGAAGTTGGCAAGTGATCCTGGTTCAGGTTTCAATGGATCTTTTTGATTGTGACCATACCCAGCCCACTTCAATCTTTTCATCCAATGCCATAAGCGGGACATGTGCCAAAGCTCGTGGTAGAGGTTGACCACTTCTGCAGGCCTCATTGGCAATATGACACACTGAATCAATTGGTAAAACTGGTAGGCTGATACCTTCAATTCCAGATTACAGAGCCAAAAATGATCCAGGACATGCACAGTGAAAAGAGTGTGTATTTTGTTGAAGCTGGTGGGTAGTAAGTTACTGCTTACCAGGTCCAAGAGAATTCTGTGCTCCCCTTGACACCGGCAGGTAACCATCACCAAGTGATGTATTCCATTCATATGCACCACACAGATGTAACTGTTGTTCAAGGCATCAGCAGTGGGTGGTCTGAATGTAATATCAGCATCGGCATTGGGAGTGGGAGTGGGCCCAGTGGAAGTGGGAGTGGCATCAGTCCTTATGCATTCAGTGGTTTCAGTAGCATTAGGCAAATATGGATCAAACCCATGGATGTCTTCATCAGCATGTTCAACTTCATGTGCATCATTGCCATCAAAGAGGTCTTGTGAACTATCATTAACATATGTATCATGTGCTTGAATCAGAAGCTCATCAAGGGAATCAAAAAATGCTTCATTGTCCCCCATTTCATCTGCCATTGCCACTCCTGACTCATGATATGGGGCCAATGCTGATTGATGGGATGAAGGCTGATGCTGATCATCACCTTCCCAATTGGCTGACTCTTGTTCTGCTTTATCCTTCATGTCCTTGGATGTTTCCAGATATTCCATTTGGAACTGAAGAGCATTGCAAATTGGCTGATCTGTCTGGTGCTGAACTAAGAGGTATGTGCCAACCTCCCATAACTCAGCCCTGCAAAAGTGCGTGCCAGTCCAAGATTCAATGAGATGGAAGGGATTTTGCCTGTATGCTGCATACATGTTCAGCAAAGCATTCTTCCTAGCAAACAGTCGACCCATCTCCAAATTGCCCATTTATTGGATGAACAGTGGTTGCAAACTTGTTTGTCAATTGATCATGCCTGCCAAGACAGGGATGCTTGCAGCAGTTCATCTATTCATCCAACAAACTCCAAGACATAGTCTCACTGCCTCTGTTATTTGACATGAGCCTCAGTAAGTCAATCAATGTCAGAAACTGACCATGCTGATCCATGGCCAAACCAGCTCATCGGCCACCTGAGGTTCTTGCATATCCCATTCTGGAGCAAGACCTGGATTGTCATGGATACCAGCTGAACTTGATTCACCACGTTCTTCTGTAACTGGAGGCAAGGGAACCTTGATACACTTTGTTTTGGTCCATGTCTCATGTTGACCTCAACTTCCTTATGTGTGACAGTATCCACTGCACCATCATCATCCTCAGGCAGGGTGGCATTGTTCTTTGATCTTCTCTTTTGCTTGTAAGGAGCTCTTGTCAGGCTCATGATGATTGGGGGGAATCAATTGCATTGATGGGCTATTTATTGTACTATTGACCTTGTGTTATCCTCATGTGATCCTCATGCCAAATGACAAGTGAAGCCAATGGCAAGGACAATTCCTTCCTCCACATCAATCCCCTCCAATGCCACCTGAGCCATCAGAGAACCCAGGACACAGATGGTACCAGAAGGGGAGCCAATATATGGTTGAAGAGCAGAAGATCATCGAGCCTTATAAAGATGGATTCCGATCTCAGGAATCAAAAGCTGCCCGATTGCAAATACTCAAGACTGACATTCTCCCCACCATATTTAATTACTGGGTGTCCATTGAGATGACCCCAATAGATCCAGAGGAGAGTTGCATGCATGCCAAGGTGGGGTATCATCCCATTCAATGTTGTATTATTGATCACATTGCCAGGAACTACCAAACTGGCTTTCAAACAACTGGCAAATGATGAAAGGCTCCTCCAGGAAGTCAAACAACTTCAAAGTGAAGCAATCAGCAGTGATCTGGAGCTTACACCAGGACCAAGTTTGGAAAGAGATTGGAGATATGTTAGGTGTTCAGGATGCATCCACAAGTATGCCTGGATGGTTCCAGAACTGACTGCCAGCCATCAAGAGGGTTTTTGAAAGCATGACTGCAGAGGAAAAGGCAGTGCTTGAGGCTGAGCAGGAGAAAATGGAGGGGGAAGGTTATCCAGAGAAAACGAAGCAAATGTATGTTAACCCATTCCCGTTGCCATTGCTGTTGCTGTTGCTGCTGCCAATGATGTTATTGATGTTTTGCAGTTGAGCAGAGAAGAACCTGGTTAAGCATGTGGAGGAGACTGCACAACAACAGTGGCTAGAAATGGGGGTGCTTTCTGTGACATTCACAGCCTACACTGCACCTGATGGTTTGATGGTTGTTGATGCATGAGTGAAAATCTTCTGCTGCATTGCAGCTGCCATTGCCAATCCTGCTCCCAATAATAGTCATGAAAATGTTTCATCATTTATGGCCACCCCTGCATGATCCTTCATAGACACATATAATAATGAGATCACAGAGCTCAAGCGCCACTTCATGGGCTATATCAAGGCTTTATGTGCATCAGACATTGCTTCAAGGTCAACAGTGCATGGTGACTCAATGCAAATCTGACTTGAGATGACTAGTGATGGGTTCCCCATCCTACCCACACCATAGAAAGGCTCACTGTACAAGAAAAAAGAGCTGGAGGAATGGTTTAAGTTGTATGTTGGGCAGCATTACAGTATGATCACTTCTGTAAGGGGACTAGGGAGGTGCCCTGTGTGTTTTTCCTATTTTTTATGTTCGTCCTATATTTTTCCCCACCTGATTTCCTTCTATTCTTCATTTTCTATGATTTTTCCGGATTTTATTACTAATTTTCCCTTGCTATCATGTTTGTACATGTTGACACTTTTATATTTAGAGGCGGAGTACCCCTTCCGACACATACCCCTTGGTATGATGTCATTCGGCGGCCTTGATCCGCCTATCTCCACCTTTTTCTATTTTTAGGTTATATTTGATTTTTGTTGTCTTCACATATACTGGGCATCAGCAAGGGGATCCTTAGAGTTTTCTCTTCGGATTTCCCTTTGCTAGATGTGCCCCCAATCCCTGTATTATGTAGCATAATTTTAACTTCGGATTTCCCTTTGCTAGAGGCTGAGGTTGCCCTTATAACTTCCTTTTCAATGAGTTGTTACTTATCTGCATGCAGAACTAGCAAACAATGGTCGTACTTGCCATATCCCATTCACAGCAATTGCTGAGCACACATCAACATTCATCAATCCAGAATATCTCCCAGCCAGGTTCAAATGGACAGACCCACAGAACATGCAAAAGAGTGTCATAGAAGACTTCTTCAACCACATTCTGTGGTGGCAAATGGCACAGGGCCCTGAGAGGGCATTCAGGTTCAAAAGAATCAAGCTACACAATGGTAGTTTCTCTCCTGTGCAATATCCTAATGATTTGAATAGCCCTACACCTTCTCAACAGATGTGCAAACACACTGGCTGACATAATGCAGATGCCGCTGCTATGCCTGATGTAGACTCCCCCACTGCCGTGCCTGGTGTGGACAACCCAGTGGCCAGTGCTGACTCAGCTGCTCCTGCTCCCATGCCCGTGCCCATGCCCGACCCTGAGGGCCAATCCCAAGGCTTAGCTGCATCTTCTCCCAACCTGCATTCACAATCAAGAGCCATAAAAGCTGCAAAAGGCAAATCCAAGCCAAAGAAACCTGGCCAAAGGTCGATGGCAGAACAGACACACAACTCGAACACAAGTGCAACTCTGTTGAATGATGTACAAGTCCATCAAACGATGATGGACATACTCTGTAGAGCAGGCATTGCTCAGCCACAGCCAATTAATGGTCCAGGTGATGGTGAACTGCAGTATCTTATACCTCAAGACACATACATGAGGTACATGGGACCCATGTCAGGCAACAATGTGAATGACCCCCCTATTGATCCATCCCTGTTCCGAAATGACAACTGCACTCTGCCTCCTCAACAAACATCACAACATCCTAAACCTTGCCCCCTTTTTGGTGGCCAGGACACAGGAGCAGCCAGCATGCCCGACGTAGGATTGTCAAAACCTGACAATCAACCAATCAGAGGGTCAACACTGAAAGACAGCTGATGACCTTGCACAACAGGAGGCCATTTTAATCACAACCCTTGGTAAAAGAGAGAAGAGGAAAAATGTGAAATTTTTAGACTAATTATACAACAATATTTCTGTATGAATGTAAAATAAAATGGTCCAACCATTACTTTTTTCTGCCTCGTTTGACCTCCTCTCTGTCCTTGGATGTTCCCACTCTCTTCTTCAGGTTTGGCTGAGGGGTGGTACCTCTTGAAGGCCAGGTGGGTGACAAATGGCGAGGGGACCAGTGTAATTGTGGAGAAGGGGAATGCAATGCCAGCAGTGAAGGGGGGGCAGGTGGTATGAACACATTGCTGGTGGATATCATTACTGGTTCCACAGGGTCAGCATTGGGGATTGAGGGGGGTTGAAGGAGGGGAGGAAGGGGTGCATCCACAGAGGTCATACATTGAACATATTTCTGAGAATCTTGCAGCATGGTGGGGATGACCTTGATTTGAGGACCATGTCCTTCTTCCTCAAGCCCAGTGGGAGCAGGAGTGGGAGCAGCATGTGGAAGTGTGGCAGTGGGAGTGGCAGGTGGGGGTGCAAGTGCAGGAATGGGCACAGGAGCGGCTGGTGGGGAAGCAGGTGGAAGTGCAGGAATGGGGGTGGGAACGGGAGCAGCAGGTGGCAGTGCAAGTGCAGGAATGGGGGCAGGAGTGGCAGGTAGGGCATCAGGTGGAAGTGCAGGAACAGGGGTGGGAGCGGGAGCAGGAGCAACCTTGCCTCCATCCTCCTCAGGCCAAGCCACCTCATGTCTATCTTCCTCACTACCAGCATCAGTGGCAGCAGCCCTGTGCCAGTTATCCTCCCAAACAACAGGCCCAGCATCCTGCTCATCTTTGTCAACCTCCATACCGTACCTTTGCCTATAGCTTGGACCCTCTCCAAGATAGTGCAGCTCACCTGCACCATTGTACAACACAAGGGGTTGTGGGCAGAACCCCATGTACTCTTCCATCTCATCCATCCTCCTGCTCAAGCTGGCCATATTCTCCCATATGTTGGCCATTGCTCTGGGGAAGTTCTGATGGAGCCAATCACCCTAATTGTACAGATGATGCTCCAGTTCTTGTATACAGTTGTTGAAGTCACAGAGCTCCCCAGCAGTAATGGGAGCAGGAGCAGGAGAGGGTGAGGGTGAGGGTGAGGGTGGGCATTCGTGTGTGACATCAACCATCTCAACATCAGAGGAATATGTTGCTGTGGTCAATGTTCAGTGGTTATTTGTATGGTGATACATAGTACTTACCCTTTGATTTTCCTTTTTCTTCCCTTGTGAACCTCCATGAGGATCCAGCCTTCTTCACCTTTCTTCTGGCTGCACCCTTTCCTTTCTCTGGCTTGTCCCCTCCATGACCATCTTTCATTTTTTTGCACTTGACTTTGCCCTTCCCACATTTGAAGCATGTGCCCTTCCCATTGACCTGTTCATGACATTGTCACCCAAGCTGGAAGCATTGTATGCAGGGAGTGGGCCTTACTGCCTTGCATGCTGGTTGTCGTCATTGTTCTCTTTGCTCCTTTCACTCCAACAATCCATCTCCATCGCTTTCCATCCCCTCTGATTCCCCATCATTTTCTAAATCCTCAGCAGAGCTCCCACTGCTGCTCTGAAGTCACCTGGTCCTGCCACTCCCGTGCCGATGGGCATGCATCTGGGCATTGATGTTCTGGCTGGCATGAGCTGGATCCCAATGGCTCTGCTGGAACCTGTGGTTTCCTTTGCCTGCTCTCCCCTCAAGCTCCCTCTCCCACTGCTGTTCCTGCTGCCAGTCCCTGTCCCTGTTCCCATTCCCATTCCCATTCCCATTCCCCTCCCTCATCCTGCTCCCTTCCCTTGTCCCACTCCCATTCCCATTCCCACACCCCCACCTGCTCCCGATGCCAAAACCCCTGAGGTTCCTGCAATCCCACCTTTCTCATTGAATTTCTTCATTGCACGCAGCTGACCTTCCATGAAAATCTCATCTCCCGTTCTATCAGAACTTCCCCATGCTACCAAAAAACCCCACAAGAAAGACTTGGCACCGAATGCCATTTCAAAATCCTCCCTGAGATCCTGTCTTTGCCATGAAAATAATGTGTTCTACAGTATATTAGTCCCACTG
The DNA here is from genome assembly GCA_026075535.2 of Tricholoma matsutake. Classification (NCBI taxonomy): domain Eukaryota; kingdom Fungi; phylum Basidiomycota; class Agaricomycetes; order Agaricales; family Tricholomataceae; genus Tricholoma; species Tricholoma matsutake. The sequence continues at coordinate 750,903 of AP026544.2, forward strand.
TTGTCCTGATAGTATTTTACTTACAAGTGCCCATTTTTGTTCCCTCATGACAGCCTTGATGTTTCATGTTTGATGGCCATTTCAAACAGCCTGCTTGATCTGGCTGATGTGGTCAAGGACTTGTTGAGCTGTAATGTTCATGTTGAGGTGGGGGTGGGAATGGGGATGGGTGTGATGGGGTTTGAACGTCAATGAAAGTTGGAATGATGAATATCAACCATCACGTGTATTCATCAAGGCCAAACAAATAACATCAATATCTGATCACTAGATTAGATGCACATTATAACCTCTGTTACACTGATCCATCCACAATGAGCAACCAGCAGCAAACACTCTAGATGGCTATGTCCCTATCCTAGCCAACAATGGGCACCACTATTTAGTGCCCCACTTTATGATTCCTGCCACTCATCAGGCAATGAATGCCTATCGCCAGAAGTTGGGACTTGATGTCCATAATGTGGATGGAGTGGTAAGCTTTGTTTATTTCAAATCACATTGAAGTTAAGGGCTGCTGTCATATCTCTGGCCACTGCTGTGTCTTGGCCGCTCCTGTATCCTGGCCGCTCCCATTTCTCTATCCACTCCCATGTCTTGTCTATCCCAACTGACATTATGATCAATTTGCAGTCTGGCAACATGACTGCACTGCCATACTACCTGGTGGCCTGCAACCAGCTCACCCTACCTGCCAATCCACTAAGTGTCATCCTCATTTGTGTTTCTACATTAGTTCATCCTGTTGCAGGACTTGACAGACAGGGAGTTGTTGAGCTGCCATGCTGAAGTGAAGGCCCTTCAAGACCAGCTTGGCACATCATACAAGGATGCCAGTCATCATCTGTACATGGCCAAGGTGGAGAAGCTTGAACAACAAGATATAACATTGAAAACATATGCCATTTTGAAGGAAAGGGTTGAAAATAAGTTGAAATCATTTGAAAGGAGGTTCTCAGAAATTACGCCGTCATCCCACTCAGATGCTATGGCTGATCCCCCTACCAATTCCCAGTGATGTGGAAGGATAATTAATACCTTACTCATTATATATACATCTATGCAGCTTTTGTCTGTATTCTGTTCTTAATGCACATCCTTGTAGTAATATCATTGTTTTTGTGGTCCTGTCAAGCTCCAATGTCAGTGCTGCTTCCCCATTCCCATCCCCTTCCCTGTCCCCTTCCCTGCAATTGCATTTCAAACATTACTAATGTCTGTACTATGTTCTTAATGCACATCTATCTGTATGGTACAGCAAGTAAAGTAGTAATGTAGTCATTGGTTAATAGAGTATGTACAAATATATAGTGAGTTTGACAGCATCCATTGAAGCAGATAATACAATGTACAGTCAATAGTATTCATAGGTTAATATTGTCCATTCCCATGTCCATGCCTGATGGCAATGCCATGGCTGTTCCTGTGTCCATGGCCATGTCTGTGCCCATTGCATTTCAAATGTTGCTAATGTCTGTATTATATTCCTAATACATGTGTATTGTAAGGTATAATAATCAGTGTACAATGTAGTTGTTGGTTAATATAGTAGTATAGTGACTTTATATAGTGAGTTCGACAGCGTCCATTGAACCCATATTATTCGATACAATGTAGCTTACCTATGTGAAAGCCATGGAGAAGGAGGGCAATTTGTGTGATGAGCAGCTTGTTGCACTTATTGATCTTTTCCAGGGAAATATGGGTGCGGCTGATGCATACATATCACTGAAGCATGACACACTCTGTCAGGTGTGGGTTCAGAAGTGTCTCATTGAGCTCGGCTTTCCTCAAGCATAATTCTTGTATGAAAACTATACTATACATTTTAATATGATTCTGACTATACTACAAAGGATCATGTCAAACCCTACATGCAAGCTCCTGCTGATATTGATTCCACATTTGCTGGGCAATGATTTCCTTCCTCCAATCTGCTTCTTGCTTCTTGTTTCTTCTCACAGGGCCTGTTGCCAACTCTCCTGCACATCCTCCTGGTTGTGGATCTTCCATATCATCTGTAATGTAGTCATTGATCTCCTCATTGTCATATTCGCAAATTAAGTTATGGATTGCTGCGAGTGCTGGTGGGATGAGTGCCTGTATGCCCATGTCTACATCAGGGCTGGATTGTAAAATCCTGAAATGATTCTTGAGGATACTGAACATTCACTCAACAATATTACAAGCCGATGCATGTCAAAGGTTGAATAATTCTGGTGCAGTAGCTGGGCTATAAGCATATAACTATAAGCTTAGGTACAAAAGACTATACTTGAAAATTACAGCATACTGAAGCTCGGCACATGCCCACTCAGCAAGATGATAATGTACCCCCCAAAAAGGTATGAGAAGTGCAAGACAGATAGGGAAGCCTGCATATGCCAGATTGTTAAGGGCAAAGCCTCAACCACTCGATCTAGTCGATGTTGTTGATGAGGTGCTTTCTTGACAAGTCATTCGGACTTGGAGTGTCCAACATAAGATGGATAGTGCACTCTAGCAGGCCTTCTGTGTAGAGTCGTTTGGGTTCATGCACTAAGGGGCTTCCTTAGTGGTTTTGAGTAAGTTCATGAGATCACAAGTTAAAGCTGTATGATTGCCTAGATCTAAACTAAGGACATCCCTACTACAAGTCACAGTATTTATACTAGTAGGAAGGTCCTTATCATCCAATTGGAAAGGTAGATGCATATCAGGTAAGAATAGAAACAATAAGCCTCATGCCTTGCATAAGGCATCCAATGTCACAGAGTGCTGTGGTGCAGCATGTCAGGGAACAATAAGAGATAAGCCTCATGCCTAGCATGAGGCATCCAATGTCATGGATCCAATGTCAAGGATCCAATGTCAAGGACATGCTGCTGCACAGCATGTCAATCATGAGAGTCCGACATCATGGACCTCATGTCAAATCACAGCATGTGTGGGAATGTTCAGGTGCATGCACCATGCATCAAGGGTGCCTTCCACAGGAAGGGGATTGAATGCATGCAGTCAGCATGCATCATGCATGTGTCTGGTGTTAAGGACATGCCCTAGGCATGAATCAGGTAGTGCCTCCTGTCTGGAGGGGATCATCGGGTCAGTCGGGTTGGTCAGGTTCCATGAGTTACAAGGAAAATTGTAACATTACCCCCCCACTATGGTCAAAAGTTCCACACTTTGACCTAAATCTTTGTCTCTCCTCTGTGGTCTGATCAGGTGTGGTCTGGATATGTGGGTGGGTCAGGATTGAGGGGTGCAGTGGGGGAATAAGTCATGTCCAAACTCAGATCATGATCGAGTTCTTCTAGTTTGTGCTGCCCTAGGCAGTGGTGTCAAGGAGTCAGTGGTGTCATAGAAAGGGGGTTGTTGCAGGATGGAGGGATCGTTCATGTCCAAGCTTGGACCATGATCAGGTTCTTTTCATTCTATACTGCCCTTAGCAGTGGTGTCAAGGAGTCAGTGATGTCGTCAGAAGGGGAGGGGTCTGTAGGGTCTGCACAGTATCAAGGGCAATCACCATAGTTTTACATCTTTGTGGATGTTCGGTAGTTTAATGTCTTTGCAGATGATCGGTAGTTTAATGTCTTTGTGGACGATTGTTTCGCACCTAGTTGTGCTCAGTGGTTTGGGGTATCGATGTGTGGGGGGTGTTGGTTGGAACACAGTAGCATCCCCAGTTCTCCATGTCATCCAAATAAGAGCTACCTTGCCAGCTCAAATCCGCTTTCTTCATCATAGTGGGTGTTCCACTGAAGGTCATTCCACAGTAGTGGGCCAATTCCCACTAGTGGTCTTCTGCTTGGGGTCAGGCCATAGTGGTCAATGACAAACTCTTCAGGGAAGTAGTCCTCATCATCTAATTCTCCTTCGAAGCACCATTCCTCAAATTGTGCTTTTACCCAGGTCAAGTCTGTCTTTGTGCTCCTCCGCACGTAGAGGCAGCATCTTGGGCAAGTCGAGGATACTCTTCTTATCCAGTCGTCTCTTGTTAACCAGAATATGATTCCATGGGGGCATTCCCAAGAGGGTCACCCCAGCAGTCTGTTCATTCTTGGTGATTGGTCAATGACTCATTGTCCAGTTGCCATGTTCTTTTCATATTTTGAGGTGGGGGAGGTGAGGGCGAACATGAAGGGCATCAACGTTCAACAGGTCTCAGGTCAATTGCTGTCTAGTGGGTAACAGGGGTGTCATTGTGGGGTGTTCAGGAAAGAGGGAGTTTTCTGGGTTTTCATCAGAGGTGGTGCCTCTTCTTATATGCCATCAGGATTTTGGGGGCATTCTTCAAGTTCGATTCAGGTTCCCATGTGTTTTCGGATGTCAGGTAATCAACCCATTTCACGAGGTAACAGCATGTCTTGCTGTGCTTCTTGTGTGTGATGATCGCTTCCACCTCATATTCATTTTCTCCTTCCACAAGGTCGGGTGGTGGAGTGAGGAAGTTTTGCCCATGAGTGTTGTTCTCATGGCATTGCGTGAGTAAAGCCGCATGGAATACTGGGTGGATCTTCCATCTCGGCAGCAGTTTCAATTGGTATGTCGTTCTCAACAAGGTGTCTTCAATCATGAAGGGCCCTTCTTGTTTTGGCACCAATTTTCTCATTGGGTAGCCAATCTTCAGGTTCTTGGAGTCAAGCCATACTTGCTCTCCAACCTTGAATGGTTCATATTGCCCTTTTGTTTGGGTGGCCATAGCCTGTCTGGCCAGTTTGTGTGCAGCAAGAGCTTCCCTTCTCACAGAGAGAAGTTCTTGGATTCTCTGTTTGGCAGCTGGCACATTCATCTTTTCATAAGGAGTGGGGATAGCATGGTTGATATCCCATCATCAAGTAAAATGGCAAATGTTTTACTGCAGAGTGCATCTTCTGATTGTGTGCAAATTCTGCTGTTGGGAGATAACACTCCCAATCTTCTGGTTTGTTTGAACAGAACATGTGGAGGTAAATCTCTAGCTCTTGGTTTACTCACTCCGTTTCTCCATCGGTCTGGGGGTGATAGGCGGTGCTCATGGATAACTTGATTTCAAGCAGTCGTCCAAGTTCTCAGAAGAGTTTGGATGTGAATCAGGGGTCTCTGTCTGAGATGATTCTTCTGGGGAGTCCAAATCTTGTGTATACATGGTGCAGGTAAAGGTCTGCAGTGCCAAGTGCATCGATCGTCTTCGCGCAAGGGATAAAAATTACCCCCATCATAAGACCATGGTCTACCACAACCATGATTGAGTCAAATCTGTTTATTATGGGCAAGTCCATAATAAAATCTGTCATTACCAGCTCGAATGGTCTGCTGGCATCAGATGATATTGGTGTTGGTGGTGGGGTCATCAGGTGTGTGTTGATCTTCATTTGCTGGCATTTTGTGCAGCCTTTGATGTACTTCTTTATGAAGTTGGCCATTCCTGGCCACCAGTAGTCTCGTTGGATCAGTTTGATCATCTGCCATTGTCCAGAGTGCCCTGTCGTGATGCTATCATGGTATTTCTGTATGATCGCTCAGCGGAGGGTTTTGTCCTGTGGCATGTAGCATCTGTCTATGAAAAAGAGCAGGCTGTCTTTGAATTTCCAATCCTCCAATGCAGATTTGATTGGAGGAGTTCCATTGTTCTTCAGGGCTCGTAAAGCATCATTTACGAGGTCGTCCTTCATTATTGCTGAGACCAGGGCTCCTTGGAGCTCAGCATCAATTGTTTTCATGAATAGCTCATCAGCAAGGATGGTCTTGTCCTTGTTATCAGTGTCCTCTTCAGCTATGTGATCTGCTCTCCTCAATAGGGTGTCAGATTGTACCATCTGTGATCCTGGTATGTGTTGTAGCTTCAGGTCGAATTGTGACAGGTAGATGCTCCATCTAGCCTGTCATTGGTTCAGTTTCTGTGCCTGATGGAAGTATGTCAGGTTCTTGTGATCAGATAGTACTGTCACAGGGAACGGCATCCCCTGTAGGTAGTGTCTCCATGTTTCCAGCACTTGGATTACTCCCAGTAGTTCCCAGTCATATATCTCGTAATTTCTTTCTGCTTCATTGAAAGAATGCGAGATGTATCCGCATGGGTGCCAGTCTCCATTGGCGTCCTGTTGTCTGAGTACTGCACCTGTCACAAATTTTGAGGCATCAGATTCCACCACAAATGGTTTTGTTGCATCTATAAGGGCAACCTAAGCCTCTAGCAAAGGGAAATCTGAAGTTAAAATTATACTACATAATACAGGCATTGGGGACACACCTAGCAAAGGGAAATCCAAAGAGAAAACTCTAAGGATCCCCTTGCTGATGCCCAGTATATGTGAAGGCAACAAAAATCAAATATAACCTAAAAATAGAAAAAAGCTGGAGATAGGCGGATCAAGGCCACTGAATGACATCATACCAAGGGGTATGTGTCGGAAGGGGTACTCCGCCTCTAAATATAAAAGTGTCAACATGTACAAACATGATAGCAAGGGAAAATTAGTAATAAAATCCGGAAAAATCATAGAAAATGAAGAATAGAAGGAAATGAGGTGGGGAAAAATATAGGACAAACATAAAAAATAGGAAAAACACACAGGGCACCCCCCTAGTCCCCTTACATCACCCCCTCTCTAAGATGCATTGCCCCGATGCATTCGAAATCGTATACGACCAAAGTCCATGACTTGAATGCGATGCGGTGCAGCAGTGTGCCATTGGTGGAATTCCTTGATTAACCAAGGGCATTTACATCAGACTCTTCGACCCATGAGTTCTCCTCATACCCATAACCCTTCCAATGTACCAAATACTGGAGTTTTCCTCGACGCAAACGGCTGTCCAAGATTGACTCAACTTCGTATTGGGGTTCTCCCTCAATCACTGTAGGTGGTGGTGGTGGGTGTGAATGGTGTCCCGGGAATGGATCTGGGGGAGCTGGAAGCAATTTGACGACATTGAAGACAGGATGCAGTCTGGACATGGAGGCTGGGAGGCATAGACGATAGGCATGTGTTCCAACGCACTTGACAATGGGGAAAGGTCCCAAGAAGCGATGAGTGAATGTCTTGGATGGACGTGTAGTGGAGACGTCACTGGAGTCAAGATAAACTCGATCACCAACCTTGTACTGAGGGGTTGGGGAGTGGCGTTGGTTGTAAAATCGCGCCATGTCGTCCTTCGCCTTTGCTAAGGCTGCCCTTGCCTCCTCCAAGCTATCCCTCATGCATTCTGTGAACTCATTCACCATCTCGATGTGTGAGGGAGTTTGGCGGGGTTCAAATCCCATGTGTGGATGTTGTCCAGTGTCTAAGAGGAAAGGGGTCTGTTGAGTGGAAGCATGGACATGGTTGTTGTATCCAAACTTGGCCAAAGGAAGGAGATCATCCCAATCGTCCTGGCATTCATTGACAAAGAGGCAGATGTACTGCTCCAGTTCCTGGTTGACTCGCTCTGTCTGGCCATCAGTTTGTGGGTGATAAGCAGTTGAAGCAAGGAGTTTGATCCCCAGGAGTCGGTACAGCTCACGAGTGAACTCTGCCATGAACTGAGGGCCACGATCTGAGAGGAAGGCACCAGGAAGTCCATGTAATCTCCACACGTGGTGGAGGTAGAGTCGAGCAGCACCTAGGGCACTGACAGTGGTGTGAGTGGGAATGAAGTGAGCACATTTTCCCACTGAGTCAACTGTGCACATCACTGCATCAAACCCATTTGACTCTGGCAATTCCACCACAAAGTCGACGCTGACGACATCCCAACAACTCTCTGGAACAGGAAGAGGGTGTAGCTCACCAATAGGCTTGCGACGAGGAACCTTGGTGCATAACCAAAGGTCACAAGTGCAACAATACTGACCAATGAGCCGTGACATTTGTGGCCACCAATAGTTCCGTGAGGTGAGCTCCAAGGTCTTCCAGCATCTGGGGTGGCCAGCAATCTGTGAGTCATGGTGTTGGGATATGATGCGCTGATGAAGGTCTGGGTCATTGGGAACATAGATGCGATCCCTGAAATACAACAAGTCCTCCTTTTCAGCCCACTCTGCTGCATGTAAGGAAAGGGTCGATCCCTTCCTCAGTTCTTTAACAGCTCGGGTGACAACATCCTCATGTAAACCGCTATGGTTTGCACGACGAATGTCACGTAGAATGTCCTGCTCCTCGCCCTGGGGTGTGATGCCTTCCAGTGCCTGAATGGTGAACAGGTCTGGCTGCAACAGCACAATGTTTTGGTTGTCACCGCTGCCATCCCCATGGTCTGCACGTCGGGATAGGGCATTGGTCTTCCCCATGCTGTGACCTGGATGGTGGTGCAAGGAGAAGTCGAATCTAGATAGATACAGGGACCAACGAGCTTGACGACGGTTCAATTTCTTGGCTGTCATGAAGTACTCAAGGTTCTTGTGATCCGTCCAAATTTCCACCTTGTGTTGGGCACCCTCGAGGAAGTGTTGCCACTCCTCAAGCACATGCATTATCACCAACATCTCCTTGTCATGGATCTCGTAGTTTCGCTCTACAGCACTAAGGCTTTTGGAGTAGAACGCAACAGGATGCCACTTCTGGTCCTCCGGAGACTGCTGAGACAACACAGCGCCCGTCGCAAAGTCAGAACTGTTGGCTTCTACACGAAAAGGACGTGAATCATCAGCAAAGGTAAGGATTGGAGCAGAAGTGACCATCTCCTTAAGCTTTTCGAATGCCTCCTGTTGTGCATTATCCCACCTCCATGCCTCCTTTCCTGTCAAGTTGAACAGTGGTCGTGCATGATGTGAGAAATCCTTGATAAAACGCCGATAGAAATTGATGAAGCCCAGGAAAGACTGCACCTCCTTCTTGTTCGTGGGCGTCAGCCAAGCTGTGACCCCATTTACCTTGATAGGATCCATCTCCACTTGACCCTCCAAGATAATCAGACCAAGGTACTCGATCTTGGTCCTTTCAAACTCGCATTTGTCCTGACAAAGGTAGAGTTTGTACCATCGAAGTCGCTCTAGGACAAGGCACGTGATGTGATGGTGCTCTTCAACCGTGCGAGTGAAGATGAGGATGTCGTCGAGATAGATGCAGACAACGCCTTCGAGGATGAGGTCATGGAAGATGTTGTTCATCATGGTCTGAAAGGTGGCAGGGCTATTAGTAAGGCCAAAGAACATGACAAGGGGTTCAAAAAGACCACGGTTGGTACAAAAAGCTGCCTTCCACTCATCTCCCTCCTTTATCCTCACGTTATTATAGCCCCAATGGACATCGAGCTTGGTGAAGTATCGGGCTCCACAGAGCTGGTTTACGAGTTTGGAGATGAGGGGTAGTGGGTAGCGATTTTTGACCGTGATGTTGTTGAGCCTTCTGTAGTCTTGAACCAGTTGAAGTGAACCATCCTTCTTCTTGACAAAGAAAAAGGGAGAGGCCATGGGTGACTTCGATGGTCGAATACGTCCAGAGGCCAGGTGCTCGTCGATGAACTGGTCAAGCTGCCATTGTTCTTCTGGAGAGAGAGGATAGACCTTGCAGGATGAAGGGGTTGCGCCGGGGGTGAGTTCGATTGCGTGATCCCATGGCTTGTGCGCAGGAAGAGAGTCGAATGACTCCTTGTGGAACACGTCTTCAAACTCATGGAGATGAGGGAGTAAGGAGTTAGCAGCATTGTTTTTGTGGAAGGCCTCGGCGAGGTGTTGGGATATGTTCGATGTGGCACACACCTCATGCGATGAGCGAATTGCAGTGTAGAAGATCCAATCACCCTCCTCCACTTCCTCTGGGTCCTCATCATCATCATCCGAGTCCGGCATGAGATCAGGAATCCCTTCCAATTCCACTTCAGGTATAGGCAGGGGTCCAGCACAACACTTCTGAGTACGTCGTATTGCTGCCTTCTGTCCACAACGTTCTTGCCTGGCTTCTGTGAAACATGTCCGACAGCGGGATGGACATCGGCTCATGGTAACCTCCCCGGTATGCCAGTCGACCTCTGGGTTATGGTCTCGAAGCCATGGATATCCCAAAATCACCTTTTGCTTTCCTAATTGAGTGACAGCAAAAAGGGCACGCTCACTATGATCTTTGTAACAGAGAACCAGGTCTGCAACCTCTCGGATGGCACCCGCTTCATTTGGGGATCCATCCACATTATATACAGGTATCGGACGTGAGAGTGAGCGAGTATTTAGGTGATGTTGTTGTACCAGATGGGAATCGATGAAGAGACCAGTTGCACCAGAGTCCAGGAGCGCAGAGACACCGAGTATCTGTCCAGTGTCAGTCATCTGCAGTTCAATGGCTAGGTTTAAGGAGTGTGCAGAGGGAGTGGATGCCACAATATACTTGTGTGGTAGTTTACGTTCCCATGATTTAATTTTGGGATGTGGAGTAGAAGGAGAGATGGGGAGAGCAGGTATGTCTTTAGCCAACTTCGAAGGGTCAGAGAGGGGAGCAGTCACAGAAATGGATTCATTCTCTGGGGATTCAACTGACAAGACTTCAAAGCGGTTATGGACAGGCAGTGAGGGTGTACAATTCACTCGCTGTGAATAGGAAAATCCTGCTCCTCTACAACTTCCAACTTAATCTCCTCTGCAACTTGATCCTTCGCTTCCTCAACATCTACAAGCGCCAACAAATCTTGCAGGAGTTCGTCTCGTCCCTTGGGGGTGAGCATGCAGATATCCTGACGATGGGGACACGCTCCAGCCCTGTGTCCAGGTTCCCCACAACGGTAGCAGAGATCCAACTTACATGCACGGCTGTGGGCTGCATCAACATCCATTGGTACTGGGACATTGACAGCTGGTGTGGGAGTTTGATGAACAGGAATGGGGTTAGGGCGGGGGAGGCTTTGATTGAAGGTGTAGGGTGTATGAGTGGTAGTTGGAGCATGGAATGCAGCATTAAATGCCGCATTTGTGAGTCAGTTCTCGTCACAGAGTGAAGCAGCTTCATACCAAGCAAGGATATCATCGTCCGCTGGGCGCCCTTCCAACATCTGTGCAATCTGGTCCTGAATTTCTCGGTTGAGTCCCCGTCAGAACTTCACCACCACTGGTAACCCACTCCCATATCCTGCCATGTCCACCAAATCCTTGAACTCATCGATATAATCGTCCATGGATCGACATCCCTGGTGGTAAGTGGATGACTCAAGTCGTGTCACTGCTCAGTGGTGTTCATTGAGGGGGCAGAAGTGGCGTACGAACTCAGCTCAAAAGTCACCCCAAGTGGAGAAAGGTAGAGAACCGAGTTCTTTAGTTTGACGTAGGATACGGTCCACATAGAGATAGGCGCGTTCAGATTTCATGTATGTGAAGGCCCAATAAATTTTTGCAGCCTCATCGACGAATTGATGCGACTGGAGACTAATGTATAACTCACAGGAATTAAGGAATGCACATCCCTGCGCATGTGCACCATTAAATTTGGCGGGGGGGGACGGTTTGATCTGGGCACGTTCCTTAGTGGATGCGTTTGGCAAAACGTCGTTGTTGGGTGTGCTTGGAGTCGTAAAGGGGGAACTATTGGTCGTAAGGTTAGCCTGGAGGGTCCTAACGAAGTTTTCAATCGTAGATTTAAGCCAGTCAATTTGCGTGCGCATTCCGGAAATGTCACTTTCAAGCGCATCGAAGCGTTCTGATGTGTCCATGTCGCTAGGGAGCGCGTTTGGCGAAAATGGCAGCGTAATAAAGGCAAGATTATCTGGAACGGTGTGTAGGGACTCTGTGGAGCTTTGGGAAGTGTCGTCCAGTCCGTACCTGCCTATCTTGGGCAGCACATTCGCAATTTTCGGGCCTTAGGAGAGAGTTTTCTACTATGAGGGCAACCTAAGCCTCTAGCAAAGGGAAATCTGAAGTTAAAATTATACTACATAATACAGGCATTGGGGACACATCTAGCAAAGGGAAATCCGAAGAGAAAACTCTAAGGATCCCCTTGCTGATGCCCAGTATATGTGAAGACGACAAAAATCAAATATAACCTAAAAATAGAAAAAAGGCGGAGATAGGCGGATCAAGGCCGCCGAATGACATCATACCAAGGGGTATGTGTCGGAAGGGGTACTCCGCCTCTAAATATAAAAGTGTCAACATGTACAAACATGATAGCAAGGGAAAATTAGTAATAAAATCCGGAAAAATCATAGAAAATGAAGAATAGAAGGAAACGAGGTGGGGAAAAATATAGGATGAACATAAAAAATAGGAAAAACACACAGGGCACCTCCCTAGTCCCCTTACAGCATCAGGCATCAGCAGTACTGGGGCTTCATTGAACTTCCTTTTCAGCGCATTGAACAACTGCTGGCAGTCATTTGTCCATTCAAATTTCTGGTTCTTCTTCATGAAATCATTCAGCAGTCTGGCCAGATCTGCGAAGTGTCCAATGAATCTCCAATAGAAGTTTCTGAATCCTAGGAAGGATCTTACATCCTTCACTGTCCTTGGCATGGGCCAGTCCTTGATCCCAGCCAGTTTTGTGTTGTCCATTGCAAGTTCGTTGGGCCTGATGATCATGCCCAAGAAGTTGACTTCTTGCACATTGAACTTGCATTTCTCTATTTTCAGGTAGAGATTGCATTGTTGTAGTCGTTCAAGGACCCTTTCAGTCCTTATCCAGTGTTCTTCTTCCATCTTTGAGAAGATCATGATGTCGTCCATATAGATGATGAGCCATCCTTCATCTAACATGTCTCAGAAGAGATCATTTATCATGGCCTGGAATGTTGCTGGTGAGTTGCACAGCCCAAAGAACATCACCATTGGCTCGAATAGCCCTCGGTTAGTCTTGAATGCTGCCTTCCACTTGTCTCCTTTCTTTATCCGTACATTATGATATCCCCATCGAATATCAAGTTTCATGAAAAATCTCACTCCTTTCAGCTTGTACAAGAGGTCTCCAATCAGTGGCAGGGGGTAGTTGTTCCGGATCATTCCTTCATTCAGATAGCGATAGTCTTGGCAAGGTCACAGAGCATCAGAGTCCTTCATTGACATGAAGAAGAACGGGGATGCCATGGGTGATTTCAACAGTTGGATGTATCCTTTCTCCAGGTTTTCATCTAGAAACTCGTTGAGTTTCTCTTGTTCCTTTGGTGTCAGTGGGTAGACTTTGCAATCCTTCGGTACAAAGCCTTCCTTTAAGTCGATTGCATGATCCCACGGTCTTGATTCCAGGAATTGTTCAGATGTGGCTTTCTCAAATACCTGTCTGTATTTCTGGTATCCCAGTGGCAGTAGGTTGTCCAGGGTCTGTTTGCTGGCCTCCTTCCCCTCATCTTGCTCATGCATGAGTCATTGGGAAATGGATGTCTTTGCTCTGATCCATGTGCTCTTCAAGAATACATATCGTGGGGAGTCATTGGCTTTTGTAATCCTGGAGATTGTGTTCATTTTTCCATATGTACATATGGGTTGGTCCTCAGTGTTCCTTGGTCAGGGGTGGTTCTTCTGGTGGTTCAAATATGCCAATAACCGGTTCTCCTCGTATGTATGCAATCAGGAGGTCTGTTGCATCTTGTTCATGGGTTTCTCCCATTGCTCATATTTCCATGCTGGTGTCTGCCAGTAGTTCCCCATCTGGTACTTCTTTGACCTTTACTTGAGGGGGAGTCTCCCTGGGCATAGGTACTTCAGCATTGATGGTACCATGATCTGGGGTCCTAATATTGTGGGTCGGGGTAGTCCCTTGTCGAGGGTTGTTTGTCCTGTTTCATGGTGTTGTTTTCATGTTCTTTTTGCCAGTGCTTCCCTCCCCTGTGGAGGTTAGCAATTCTTTCATCTTTTGCAAGATTTGTCATGTCCTGTTGCATTTGTTGTATTTGCCCTTCTCCAGTTGTTCTTTCTTCTGGTTTTCTTGGGTTTTGGCGACAGCACATCTCGCTGCTTCGAGGTTCCTGTCTTCTTGTGGAGTACCCCTGGTCTTGGTTTTTGCAATGGCTTTCTGGACCAAATTCAGTTCTTTTGCTTTCTTTTTGGAAAGCCTTTCCTTTGTCTTTGCCATGGCTAGTCATGCTCGGGCAAGGTTTCTCTCCTTCTCTTTGGAGAGTCTTTCTCTGGTCTTTGCCACAGCCAATCTGGCTCGACGATAAACATTGTTCACCAATTGATCTCATCAATTGTCCTCAATATCAATCGATACTCCATTGGACCGCACTAAACATCTTCCTCTCTTATTGTTAGGAAACCACCCCATTACCTAATAAAATTTCATTTTTATTTTATTATGTCAAATTACACTACATGACACTAAATTATGCTACACTTTGATCATGTGAGAATTTAATTTCACACACATCAATATGTATGCGCATGTACAAATGCATTGGTAACAACAATGTACAATATATGTAACATAGTATATAAACCCTAGATATATGCCTAGGGGACCCCAGTTGTGTTCTCTTAGGTATTCCACCTACGCTTTCAGTGTGAAAGGCCTTTGTCAACAAACTCACCTATTAATAACCCCTTGCATCAAAACCATCAATTTCCCCATCATGCGCATGGATCCCACCCCCTTCTTGTAGAGAGAACCTGCATGGTCTTAGCTAGCAGATAGTGGGTGTTGCCCTAACAGAAGAACACAACTTCCCATATCAGTGTGCCTTCTTTTACTTGCACATATGTCATTGTTTCACCATGCCACATCCGATTACTCATCCTTTCGGCATGAGCTGGAAGTACTTGTACATATGTAATCTACCTTTTCTTTTGTAAGCTGATGCCAGGCCTTGCCTTACATTGTGACTGTCAGTGATCGAGAGGCAGTGCTCATCATTAGGACAGCTGCAAGCAGACAACTGATTGGATCTGGTTTAGTTATAATTTACATCACTCTATTTGGACGACTATTTTAGTTACAAGCCGAATTCAGTGTTATCTCCGAGATCAGGCACTGTTGGAAGGGTTATTGATCCGAAGTGTCAAATTAGGCACCCGATGAACAATGAACGATCGATGAATGATTGAGGAACCATCATGTGACCTGTAAACGTTTGGAGAGGTCTCAAAGAAAAAATTTTGAATTTGTCGAAGAAGTGATTCATCACAGATTCTACAATTATGTCCAAACCTTCAACTTCTAATCCTGGTCCTAATCCTGTTCCCATACCAGCACTAGAGGCAAAAATTGATGCGCTCACAGCACAAATGTCGCAATTAGTGTCAGTATTGGCAGCATCACAGCCCAGACAAGCAGAAGTACAGCCAGAGACGACAGGAGAAAGAGATGATGAGATGGAGGAGATGGTGGAGTGGATATCGCAGGAGGATGAGACAGTGGAGAAATCTGGAAATGGAAAAGTGTGCTTACCTAAGTATGCACCCCCACAAATCTTTGACAGTACCATGGAGAATACAAAATCCTTCATCAGTTCTATAGTATTGTACATCCATGGGAGGAAGCCAGAGTTTTGTACAGCCGAGTCTAGGATTATGTTTGCTCTCTTGTACATCCAGGGGGGGAAAGCACAGTTCTGGAGAAATGAGGCTATTAATCAAATCTCCACGGGAAATAAACCATTTGCAACCTTCAAGGAATTTCTGGAGAGATTGGAGGCACAGTTTGGAGACCCTAATCCAAAGGCAACAGCCAATGCAAAATTGAAGACCATGCACCAAGGTTCCCTAATGGCAGATGAATTTATTTTGCAGTTTAAAGCAGAAGCTTTGCAAATGGACATGGGAGAAGCTCCATTGGTAGAGTTTTTGAAAGCAGGATTAAATCCCTCTTTATTCAAGTCTATCTACTGATTACCTTCTATGCCAGAGAAGTTGTATGAGTGGTATAATTGGGCAATGCACCTTGACCGGCAATATGGGCAGGAGCAGGCAGAGTCAAAGTTGATGTACAGAAGTAGTAAATTTGGAAAGTCATCAGGAGGAAAGTCTGAGAAAGGAAAGGCACTTCAGGTGCAAGCTCCGAGGGCACAGCCACCGGCCATGGCAGTGACACCTATAGTTACGGAGTCAGCAGCACCAGCAGAGGCAATGGAGGTTGATCAAGCAGGGAGATGAGCCCCACTTAAATGTTTTAACTGTGGGCAGTTAGGACACATTTCTAGGAATTGTAGGCAGAAAAGAAAGATTAGGGAAGCTACAATCAAGGAAGTGAAGCTGGAAGAAGGCAAGCAGAAGAATTTTGTGGAAGAGTCCCAGTGAAGGTTTCCCCATTGGTGACCCAGAATCATTACAATGTATTAGTATCCAAGAAAACACAGAGCAAATCAGAAAAGGAAATTGAGGAGGAGTACAACCATTCTGAATCACGTGACAAAGAAAATTGTCATGTGTCATTTCTGAAAACCCCTAAATTCTTTATTCGCTCTGCGTGAATAGAACCCAAAATCACCTTGACTATGGGACTGAAGACAGTGGACATGCATGCAGTGATTGATGTGGAAGCATTGCTTGATAGTGGTGTTACAGGATTATTTATTAATTGATCCTTAATTACCAGAAATGGTATTAACACATGCAAGCTGGCGCAACCTATAATGGTGTACAATATTGACAGAACAGTCAATCATGGAGGAACTATCAAGGAGGAGGTGACTATGGTCCTAAAGTATCAGGAGCATCCAGGAGCGAGCTGTATTCGAATGTGCGATCTTGGGAAAACCAATCTAATAATAGGATGTCTGTGGTTACAGAAGCATAATCCCAAAATTGATTGGAAAACTGGGAAAGTACAAATGACTCATTGTCCTAAGGAATGTAATGTGTATGGGAGGAAGATGAAGAAGGAAAAAAGGAAAAAGAAAGAGAAAGAACATCCGAGGAAGTATTCTGTTACAATGGAGGAAGTGGAGGATGAGAAAATGCCAAATGAGGAAGTTCCGATCATGATTGAGAAAGAAGAGCAGAAACAAACCTTTAGAGCAATTCATGGAGGACAGTTGTGGGACAAGAATATTGTGAAGGTGGAGAAGCCAGTGGAGGAGTGGGTGCCAAAAGTGTATCATGAATATCTGTCAGTGTTCCAGAAGAAGGAGTCTGAGCAAATGCTGGTGTGGAAGCCATGGGATCATGCGATTGAGATGAAGCCAGGGTTTGTGCCGAAGAAATCGAAGGTATATCTGTTATCTCCAATGGAACAAGAAGAAGTGGATGCATTCCTGAAGGAGCAATTGCGCAAAGGATACATATGACCTTCAAAATCACCGCAGATGTCACCAATATTCTTCGTGCCAAAAAAAGACCAAAGGAAGAGGATGTGTACAGATTATAGGTATCTGAATGACTGGACAGTAAAGAATGCATACCCCCTGCCGTTGATCTCAGAAATAATTGACAAGGTGGGAAAAGCCAAAGTCTTTACAAAATTGGATTTATGATGGGGATACAACAATGTACAAATAAAGAAAGGAGATGAGTGGAAGGCTGCATTTGCCATGCATCGAGGATCCTTCAAGCCGCTTGTCATGTTTTTTGGGATGACTAATAGTCCCCTGACCTTTCAAAATATGATGAACGACATTTTCAAGGACATAATAGACAAAGGTGTGGTAATAATATTTATTGATGACATTCTGATATTCATGGAGGATGAAGAAAATCATGAGGCAATAGTGCAGGAGGTGTTACAGAGGTTGACGGAGAATGATCTATTTTTGAAACCAGAGAAGTGTGTGTTTGGGGCAAGCGAAATCGAGTTCCTAGGATTATTGATTGGCCCTGACAGGATCAAAATGGATCCCATCAAGGTACAGGCAATCACAGATTGGCCTGCACCCACCTGTGTCAAGGAGGTTCAAGCCTTCTTAGGACTCACAAATTATTATCGTCACTTTGTGCACAGTTTTTCTAAAATTGCCACACCCTTACATAACCTTATGTGAAAGGGAGTAGTATGAAGGTGGGGAGAGCAGCAGCAGACAGTGTTTGAGGAGTTGAAGAGGAAGTTTGTGGAGGGACCAATATTAGCCCCAGTAGATTTCACATGCCCTTTGCAAGTGGAATACAATGCATCTGATTTTGCTACTGGAGTGGTATTATCAATGCTATGCAAAGATGACAAATGGCATCCTTGTGCATATTTGTCCCGAGGGTTGAATGATGTGGAAAGGAATTATGATGTGTATGACAAAGAGATGTTGGGGATAATACAAGCATTGGAGGCGTGGAGGCATTATTTGGAGGGATGTACACATCAGATTGAAATCTGGATGGATCATCAAAATCTGCAATACTTCATGTCCACTAAAAAGCTTAATCGCTGGCAAGTGCATTGGGCACTATTCCTATCACATTTCAATTTTCACTTGGTCCACAAAGTGGGAAGCTTAATAAGGAAAGCAGATGCATTATCCAGACATATTGATCATAAAAGGGGGGTGGAGGAGGACAATAAGAATGTTACCTTGCTCAAACCCGAATACTTTTGCATTTGCGCTATGTGTCAAGGGCATCTATTAATAGATAGCTTGGAAATGGAAATGTTGTCTAAAATTAGACAATGTTCAGAAATGGATGATGAAGTAGTGGAAGCTGTGAAAGCTCTGAAGGGAGAGAAGAAAGGTAATATTAAAGGAGATGAATGGGCTGAGGAACAAGGGTTGGTGTTGTTTCGAGGAAAAGTGTATGTACCAAAGGATCAGGATTTGCGAAGGGAGATCATCCAGTTACATCATAATACATTGACTGCTGGACACCCAGGAAGATGGAAGACATTGGAATTAGTAATGAGAAATTATTGGTGGCCCAGAACTTTGAAGTATGTGTTGGGGTATGTGGATGGATGTGATATGTGCATGAGGGGGAAGAAATTTCCAGAAAAACTTGCAGGAAAATTAATGCCAAACCCTATACCTAAAGCGCCATGGCGAGATATATCTGTGGATTTTATTACCAGATTACCTGAGGCTCAAGGGTACAATGCAATATTTGTAGCATGCGACTGCTTCACAAAGGAGGTCCATATTATTCCTACTACTACAGAAACCTCATCATTGGGCTTGGCATGCCTCTATCTAAATCAGGTATGGCAGTTACATGGGTTACCCAATACCATTATCTCTGATTGCGGACCACAATTTGCTTCCCCATTTATGCGAGAACTGAACAACATATTGGGGATTCAAACTAAATTATCTATGGCATATCACCCACAGACTGATGGGCAGACAGAGAGAATGAACCAGGAGTTGGAGCTGTTAAGAACTGATCCTAAGGGCCACTTTGGAATCCGACCAGACACTGCAGGTGATGATAGTGGGAGATTGTTGGGTTGATGCGGATTCTGCGGGAGGGGAAACGGAAAGGACTTGGCTTCAGCTTGTAAGAAGCTGCGCCCTTCACCTCGTCCAGTGTCCTAATTTCAAGTTGGAGGTTTGGAGGTAGGAACAGGAAAGTGCGGGTAAACGCAGGAAGGAGTATGGAGGGACTTAGGTTAAGTTCAGATGAGGTTAGAACTTCAGAGGGAGACTAGAGGGCGAGTCGAATGGAGTTCAGACTCTTAGAGGACAGAGGTAGGAGTAGAAGGAGATTTAGATTGACAAGTTTAAAGTCGAGTCTATGTTGATATATGAACTGAGGAATACAAGGCAAAACTAACTAAGCTTAAATACTGTAGTCTGGAATAATGCGGAACAGGAACGAAGACTGCGGCAGTGTCTCAACTGCGTAGATAAATTACCTGGCGGGAGCCACACAGGAATCCGTAGTCGAATTTGCAATAGAGACAGCAGCCTTGGAAAGGCAGCCGTGGATGCTGTACAAGGCAGCCTGATGCACAGCAGCGTGGGCAGTGCAAGGCAGCTGGGAACAACATTGGGAGGCATAGACAAAAGTCATGTTCGACATGCAGGAAAGAGTTGGATGGATGCAGGTTCTGATCGGGTGAGGAACGGTTCTTGACAGGAGCAGTACCTACGTATGTTTGTCAACTACCGACAAACTGACTGGCCCAAATGGCTGGCAATTGCCAAATTTTCCCACAATAACAAATTCCATTTGGCTACTCATATGTCACCCTTTTTTGCAAATTATGGATATCATCCTTGCATGGGAGTAGAACCCAGAAGGGAAGTCAAAGTACAGTCGGTAGAAGATTTTGTATCTAAGATGCAAAAGGTACAAGAGGAAGCAGAGGTGGCATTGAAGAAAGCATGTGATGACATGATGCAACACATGGATCATACTTGAGCACGCACTCCAGAGTACAAAGTTGGTGGCTTGGTGTGGCTAAGTACCAAGGACCTGAATATTCCACGACCTTCAAGAAAACTTATGGAAAAACAAGTTGGCCCATATGCAATCTCTAAAGTGATCTCACCTAATGCGGTAGTGCTAAAATTACCCCAATCATTCAAGATTGATCTGGAGATTAATGTATCCTGCCTACACCCTTACCGCCCACCCACTATTCCTGGCCAACAAACTACTCTGCAACCTCTGATAATAGTAGAAGGTGCTCCAGAATACATAGTTGAAGAAATTCTAGACTCATGTCTTCAACGAAACAAATTGGGGTTTTTAATAAAGTGGAAAAACTATACCGACGAAAATAATTTGTGGGAACCCAAAGAGAATTGTAAGTGAGCACGTAACGTGATCACCCAATCCCTTAAACGTAATCCGAATGCTCCATGTCACATTGTGAAAATGGTGTATGAGGGGATGAAATTCCAGCCATACCAAAATTTTGCAGAGGGAACAGACATAATATTTTCTTGCCTGGAAGTCGAGGCATACAAGGGGGGTAATGTTAGGAAACCACCCCATTACCTAATAAAATTTCATTTTTATTTTATTATGTTGAATTACGCTACATGACGCTAAATTATGCTACACTTTGATAGCATGAGAATTTTATTTCGCACGCATCAATATGTATGCCCATGTACAAATGCATTGGTAACAACAATGTACAATATATGTAACATAGTATATAAACCCTAAATATATGCCTAGGGGACCCCAGTTGTGTTCTCTTAGGTATTCCACCTACACTTTCAGTGTGAAAGGCCTTTGTCAACAAACTCACCTATTAATGACCCCTCGCATCAAAACCATCAATTTCCCCATCACGTGCGTGGATCCTGCCCCCTTCTTGTAGAGGGAACCCGCATGGTCTTAGCTAGCAGATAGTGGGTGTCACCCTAACACTTATAGAACTCCATTCATGACTAGCACCAACTAGTTGTCTTCCTATTGGTCAGACCATGAACATTCGGAACATCTCACACCCTTCCTCTGACTTGTGCAATATCATCAGCAGTTTTGGTGGTTTTCCCAGGTTGAGTATCATCATCGTATAGAGTTCTAAGAATCCGATCTATCCTCTAAACAATCTAAACTTCTATGAGTTTTCTCAATCAACAAGAAACCTCTGCGACCATTGTTGTCCTCGATCAACTTTCGATCCTCTTATTGTTAGCATTCATAACCACTCTGACACTTCCTAGCTATCGGGTATAACCTTTGTACACTATTGATCCACCAAAAGGTCCTTAGAATTCACACATAGACCTTCAATGATATACATAGTTTGCCATTGATCTTGTCAATCATCCTTGATATCGATTGATACTCCATCGGACCACGCTAAACACCTTTCTCTCTTATAGAACTACCTTAACGACCAGTACTAACTAGTTGTCTTCCCATTGGTCAGACCATGAACATTCAGAACACCTCACACCCTTCCTCTGACTTGTGCAAATATCATCGGTTGCCTCATAGGCAGTTTTGGTGGTTTTCCGAGGTGTAGTATCATCACCGGAAAGTAATAGTTTTGTGAAAACGAATGCAAAATCTATTCGACCTTACCAGTCTTTGGAAAAAGACTGTGCTCACAATGTTAGATAAAGATGCTTTAGAGGCTGGAACTAATGTCTCAGATGATGATGAGGATAGCTCCTCTGATATGTCTGAAAATGACCCAGCCTATTTATTTCAAACTATTGGTTATCATTGAACAGACAATCCATGTGTACAGCTGCAACCCCAAGAGGGAGATGATCTGTTATACACTCACAAAAACTCGCTCCTCTGGTTGTAATGACATGAGGGAGCCACCTTAGTAACCAAGTGTCTTGGTGAAGATGTGGTACTGGTGCAGAATCCATCACACTAGCCAAGTTGAGTTGTGTGAAGTTTACAGGTCCTGATGTATTGACATTAGTAGGGTAAGCACATATGCATGTTTTGACACAGTAAGCAAATACTGATAGTTTTATAACTAGTTCTTAGACAAAATATACAATTGTCTCACGGACCTTGCTCAAAGTAATTTTTCAAACATTAATTCCTAGGGAATCACATTAGCTGATGTGATTAACCCAAACCCTAACCGTGAGTTGCCATACTTAATCGTATGACATATAACTGAGATTAGACTAACAATAATACATTAGCTAACCCAAACCTGAACCCAAACCTTAATAGGTGGACATCGGGAAAGGTGCAGTTTGCCTGCCATTGTCGGGATGATGGCAAAGGCAGGTTTTGACATACGGTGATCGTTTGACCTTTCAATCCATTTGTTTGGGTGGGGTGTGACCTTCACCAAGTTTGGGTGTTGGGCACGCTGCCTTTTTGATGCGCTTTGATGCATACATTTAGATGCGCACTTAACTTTTGGCACATGCTTAGTTTATCTAGGCGCATAAATGTCTTATCGTCTTATCTGCTCATCATTCTATTTTTAGATTTCTTGGGAATCTTGATTGGTAAGCATCTTATAAAGATTGATTATTATTGTATATGCCCAAGGTTATGATTTAAATCATCCTCAGGGTTTGTCATGCTACCCAGAGTTGGTAGCGTGAGAAATGGATCTGAAGAGCCTATAGAGGCGAAACAGGATGGTTCTGGTATCCCCAGTGCCTGTTGTCCTCAAATGCTCACAAACTCTTCTGTAGGTTGTAGAATACATCTCCCTAACCACCAAAACAAGGTGCATCAAACTGTGATGCACATTCAATGTTTACTATATGAGACTAAAGCCACCGAAGCTGACAATCTCTTAAAGCATCTTGATGTATGAAAAGCCTATTGTGACCACATCAACTTCCCTAACCCCAAGTTTCATGTAGCTGACACACAATTTAAATCAATTATCACTGCATCATTGCCCCCATCATGGCAAACCTATGTCAAGCTGTACAATGGCAATGCAAATGATCCACATGACCCTGATCCAAAATGTAAACTGCCCTCCAATGCATTGATTGGTTTATTACAGGAGGAATACAAAACAAGGCATACCCATGCAGGGAATAATAATGGTATTAATGCTAGCACTAACCTGGCGAAAGGCCAGATGGCTAGTGGTGCTAAGAAGTCCTTGGAGGCACAGATTATGGACCATAAAGCCAACATGTGTCCATACTGTGAACATTGCAAGTGCACAGGACATTGGACAAGTAGATGCCATACATTTGAAGGGAATAAGTGCAGGAATTGTGGAAAAGTCAGGCACTTCACAAGGAATTGTTGGGTGGAGAAAAAGGGCAAATTGGGCAAGGCCAAAGGGAAGAAAGAGAAAGAGGGGAATGGAAATAACTGAGAAGAACAATCTAATATGGAGGAGGAAGTAATTGCCTTTATTGTAGAGGAAGAAACCTACAACTTTGATATGTATGATGCTAATAACATTGAGGGAATTGATGAGTGTTTGATCCTTTATGATTGGTTGGCTGATACTGCAACCACTTCACACATAACCCACCACCAAGAAGCCTTTAAAACTTATACTCCTATGGGAAATAGTTCTGTAATGGGAGTAGGCAGTAAGGAAGCAAAAATAGATGGCTGCAGAACTGTTGAACTTGTTTCAACATGTAGTGGTCAAGATTTTATTCTCCTTTTGGGAGATGTTATCCATGTACCCAGAACACAGAATAATCTTATTTTGTTGGGGAGATGGGATGCCGCTGGTGGACAATATACCGGAGGAAAGAGAGTGATTACACTTATCACAAAAGATGGACAGCAAGTGGCTGAAGGACCAGGGCAAAGGTACTTAAGTCAAGAACAATCTTTACATGATGAAAGTATCAGTCTGGAAACCCATTTCAACTTCAACTAATAACCAACTTGCAAATCCAAGTTTATTTACTGGGTGCAAATGAGCCCCTTCTTGGGAGACATGGCAACAATGTTTTGGACATATTGGAGACTCTGGCCTTCAAATACTGCTCAATAAGAAACTAGTCGATGGTTATGATGTCAATATACAATCAATTAAATCTGATTGTATTCCATGTATGGAGGTGAAGCAACATGTCAAACCATTCCCTAAGGTGTCTCACAGAAATACAAAGCTGGGAGAACTCAC
Organism: Tricholoma matsutake; assembly: GCA_026075535.2. Lineage (NCBI taxonomy): Eukaryota > Fungi > Basidiomycota > Agaricomycetes > Agaricales > Tricholomataceae > Tricholoma > Tricholoma matsutake. The sequence goes on from AP026544.2 coordinate 775,112, forward strand.
ATATATTGACCTATGGGGAATGCAAGGATGCACACTGAGAGCTATCCAAAGTGATGGAGGGGGAGAATTTGTCAATGATAAACTGAAATCATGGTGTGCAGGTCATGGTATTATTCTCCATATAACTGCACCATACTCTCCTTCGCAAAATGGTGTTGCAGAATGCATGAATTGAACCCTGGTAGAACTGGGAAGAGCAATGCTTATAGCCAATGACATCCCAGAATTTTTATGGGAATATGCAGTAGCCTATGCTGCCTATGTATGCAACCATGCATTCACCAAACATCTTCCAGACTCAATGCCGTACCAAGGTTGGCACAATCAAAGGCTCACTTATGGGAGTTTGAATCCCCTGTTTGCAGTAATTTACAGTGCCCCACATGTCCTAGCAGACTCCGCATGGACTGTGTGGAGTCCGAGCTAGTCTGTATGCAGAATCTGGGTCAATTTGATATCTTATGAGTTCCAAGCTTTTCAGACTTTATGAAAGTCATGACATGCCTACAAAATATAGGTGTGCAGAGCAAGGATTGAACCCAAGACCTCCAAGTCATCACACAACAAACCAAACACATGTGATCAACCAGTTGAGCCACAGGAGAATTATTTGTTAGTAATACATAGTTTATTTATGACACTCAAACTCAAACTCAAGTATTTATCTTTCAAAAATTGAACAAATAAACTTTATTAACTGCATCCCTCACATCTAATGCGAGGGAGTATACAATACAATCAAAGAAATACAAAAAAAACTAATAATAACTACATTGCAAACTATAGATTTAAAAAAAAAAAACTCCCCCCAAAATGTGGGGGAGGGCTAAAAGAAAAAGAAGAAAAAAAAACCCACCCCACGACCCCACGAGCAGTTGCTCATGAGGCTGGGGGCGGGTGGTGCGCTGTCATCTCCTATCCCTGCGCCTAGGTGTCGTTCCACCCACTATCCACCCCACGAGCAGTTGCTCGTGAGGCTGGGGGTGGGTGGCTTGTCGTCGCTGTTGTTCCACCCGCGATCCACCCTACGAGCAGTTGCTTGTGAGGCTGGGGGCAGGTGGTGCGCTGTCGTCTCCTTTCCCTGCATCTGGGCATCATTCCACCCATGTTCCACCCCATGAGCAGTTGCTCGTGAGGCTGGGGGTGGGTGGCTTGTCATCATTTGTCGCCATTGTCCCCCATTTGGGTTTCTGTATTTTTTTTTTTTGGGGGGGGGGGGTTTGGGTGCGTCAGTGCGACGTGGCGCGATTACAGAGGTTGGTGAGTGCTTACTAGGCAGGTATCCCCCTTCTGGGGTCTCCTGGCATCCCTGAGCACCCTCCTAGCCCGTGTCAACAGCCTCACATCCCGTTTGAACGGGGAGGAGGGGATCAGGTGGGCGTGGGCGTGGGTTGCGTGTTTTTCATTGTGGCAGGTTGTGCCCAGTAGCATACAACCTAAAAAGCAATAAAATACAATTAGCGGATTGATAAAACAAAAAGCAAAAAAAAACACTTACTAGGGGCCCAAACAATGATAATCATCGTTTGGGCCCATTGTGTCAGCTCGGCTCATTGAGTCCTGTTGCATCGGCTCAGCTAGTTTGCTGTTTGTTGCTGATGGTGCAAGAGGTGTTGGAGGTGGGGGCTGACTGGGCGGTGGTGGTGGTAGAGGGAGGTGGGAGGCAGGCATCGAGAGTGATGGTGGTGATCAACATCAGCAATGATTGTTGACATGTCTCGAACTTGCACGTGAGTCACGTGATTTAAATGTGGTTAGATAATGCAATTGTTTGCACTTACTGATAATGGCTCTGTGGTGTAGTGGTTAACTGCACTATTTATGCTTGGCGACAAGGCTTGGGGTTTGAATCCACTTTAACACATAATTTTTCTGTAGTCAGCTAAGCCTCTGTTGTGCATCCACGGACTTGACTCAGACTCGACTCGGACATGTATCTGTCTGAGTCTGTCTGAGTCCGAGTAAATTGATGTTGCTCAGACAAAGTCCATGCGCACTCCGAGTAAAAGTCCAAAAATAGCTCGGACTCCACAAAAGTCTGTGCGGACTCTCTAGGAGTCTGAGCAATATACAGGACATTTGAGCCAAATGAGTGGGTCCAGTCTGAGCTAGTCTGTGCGGAGTCCACCAAATTCCATGTGGACTGGCTCGGAATACGTGGGGCACAGTAAAGACCTCCCTGTTTGGGTTCTTTTACAAGGACACAACAAACAGCGCAAGATGTTACCAAGGTCTAAGTGACATATATATCTTGGATTCGATGATGGCACTAAGGCTGTGAAATACTACAATGCTGAAACACACAATGTTTTAACCTCTCACAACTTATGTCATATCAATCCTCCTAAAGATCCCTCACCTCCTGAGTATATTGCAATTACACCCAACCAACCATGTGAGGGGGAGTCTGGGGATGGCATGCAGCTGCCAGGTGGTGATTGTAATATACCAGCCCATGATGCATCTAAGGGCCCTGATGATCCAACTCAGGGTCCCATTGATCCATCACACAGAATGCGAAAATGGAAGAGAAAAGATGATGATGCAATAGAAGTGAATGTTGATGAACCATGGAAAATGTGAGGAATTTGTACTGATTACACATACCTTCAAGATCCCTTTCCAGATGAGGAAGAAGACAGACAATTGAAGAAGTTTATGCAATTATTGCTGGAGATGAACTAACCAGCCTCAAGGAAGCAAAGGACTCACCTGAATGGCTGGAATGAGAGCATGCCATGCAGAATCAATTGGATCTACTGAAGGAGATGGGCACTTGGGAAACAGTGCAGAAACCTCCAGATGCAGTACCAATTGCAAACAAGTGGGTATTTGTGAAGAAACATGATACCCTTGGAGAAGTAGTATGCTATAAAGCCAGACTGGTAGCAAAAGGATGCATGCAACACCCAAGACACAACTATATGGAAACATTTTCACCAGTAGTCCAAATGGATACCTTACATGCAATTTTAGCACTTGTACCAATTAAAGGACTCAAAGTTCAACAAATGGATGTCAAGGGTGCATACCTTAATGGCACTTTGCAAGAAACTATCTATATATGACAACCGGAAGGATGCAAAGATGGAACGGGCTGAGTATGTAGGTTGCTCAAACCACTCTATAGTTTGAAGCCAGCAGGACATGAGTGGAATAATGAACTTGATGATAAACTCAAGATCCACAAGTATCAACACTTATTTTCAGATCCATGCACATATATTAGGCATGATGGCAATGATCTTGGGGATTTTGACCATTTGGGTGGATGACTCGTTACTCTTTGCTTCATCTGACAGTACAATGAACCATAAGGAGGAGGCACTCCACTCAGAATGGGGAGTCACAGACTTAGGAGAACTGAGCAAAATTGTTGGTATTGAAGTTAAATGCACTGACAACACTATTTCCATTTCTCAAGAGAAATATATTGAGAATATCCTCTGTAAAGAGGGAATGCTCAGCACAAATCCTGTAGGCATGCCTATGGACCCAAATATCAAGCTGGGGCCTAATCCAGATAACAATGAATTTAATTGCAGTAATTCATACACAAAGTTGTTGGGAAGTCTGCAGTTTGTGGCAAATTCCACAAGGCCAGATATAAGCTATGCTGTTAATAAACTTGCTGCCTACACTGCTAACCCAGGTCTACAACACCATGGTGCTATAAAGTGGATACTCTAGTACCTAGCAGGTAAGAACCTGGGAATTACTTATAAGAAATCCCCAGATGGGGCTGAAAACAGTAACCTCTTTCATGGATATGCTGATGCTGCATATGCAAATGCTGACAACCTCAAATCCACCTCAGGCTATGTTTTCTTAACAGCCAGGGGAGCTAGCATGTGGAAATACAAGAAACAATCTGTGACCACACTTTCTTCCACAGAAGTGGAGTATATTGCACTTCCTGAAGCTGGACACGAGGCCATATGGCTAAGGAACTTGTATGGAGAACTCAGATTCATTCAGAAGATACTGATGGTTATTAAAGAGAACAATGATGGATCCATAGTATTGGCCCATAATCCCCAATTCCATCAGTGATCAAAGTATATTGCTATCCATCATCACTGGGTCTGAGAACTGGTGTCCAACAAAGTCCTGGAAATAGAAAACTGTTGTGACCCCAAACAAACAGCAGATGTATTAATGAAGGCTTTACCAAAGCCAAAATTTACACAACATAGGAAAGAGATGGGAATTCAGTCAATAACCCAGTAGCTTTCCTCATGTGTGAGGGTATTTTTTCCCACAGGGTTTTTCCCCACATGAAGGTTTTAATGCACCCAGATGAACACATATTTAACACCCTGCCTTGGTCTGAGGGGGGAGTGTAGGGAGAGGCATCCTGAACATGGTCCCAAAGCAATAATCTATTTTTTTTGTTTTTTGTTTTTTTTTGGTGGAAGCATTTTTCCCACAATGTGTGGGAGGCTTTAAGACACTAGAATTCCATTTCTGGAAGACCATCCTGCTTAATATGGGGATGACAATGTTACTGCTCTTGCCGCCTGATTAGAGGTTCCAAGGAATTTGAACCTCAGAGTAGGGTTACCAGGGAGGAAATGCATTTGATGCACACTGTATGATTACAGTAGTGTGGGACACATCACATTGGATAATACCCACTAAAACCCCCCAGTGGCTGAACAGGGGCAGGATTCAAACTCGAGACCTCCTGCCTATTGTCAGTTGGTCACAGGGCCTAGGCTGAGTACGATGGTTGCCACTACACCATCGTGCCCCCCCAAAGCAATAATCTATTTTAGTCTCCAAACCTTTACCTGTCACATGATAGCACATCATTATGTAGTCATCATTACAATAGCTGTGCATAGTGTCTATGATATGGGACTCTTCTCTGGGCTTCCCCCTGCATGAATGCCAACACAGTGGACATTGAAGAGCCTGCACACCAATGCCTGCTCTTGTTGGTGTGTGATTCATATGGTTGATATACTCCATGGTCTTATCTTTGTGTAGCTGTTACAGTGGCATTTATCACAAGCAGAGAACAAGTTGTGTGGTCACTTAAAAGATGTTCAAATTGCATGCCAATTATTGCAGGTGGATGAGGCAGATGATTCTGAACCCAGCTACTTGAATAGTACTTTGATTGGTAGGGCATTGAACCATCTTGTAGTGTATCATGTCTACAACATTTTGCCATTCCCATCTTCAGTGAACACCATGCCCATAGTTATCAGTTCTGCTATCGCCCAGCCTTCATTGGAAAATCTTGTGTGTATTTGCACATGCTCTTTGAAAATGATGAATCAAATATTGCTAGGGGTGTACACAACTCAAACAATGACCAAGTGTCATTTCAAAGGCTCTTCATTCAGTTAAAACATGGAGCAGTGCTATGAGCAACCCTGCATCTATCCCTCTTGGATCATCAAGAGCTGTGGGAGAGCTCAATGTTACTGCATCGCTTATGAAGTCTGTGATGGGACTCAAAATGCAAACTCAAGGGGAGAAGATTTTATGCAATATTCAGACCATGTGCATGGAGATTGCTGCTTTAATGCAGGTAAGTAGTACACAATAGTGTCCTGTTTCCCTTCCTTATATTCTTGTATAGGGATGTTGGGATCTTACAGAGTGAGTGACTTGTTTCACCATCATTTTGCTGTCATGATATTATTTAAAAAACCAAAGAGACCATGCACTGATGCAATCAATGTCTTCACACAAAGAGTAAGTGCCAAGTTTCTGTGTCACATTATATTTAATCTCTAGTGTCAGGCCTACCAAAATTATGCCTGCCCAACTTTCAATTCCATTGCAGCTTGCCACAGGCATATTGCCTCTTTCACTCATATTGCAAAAGCTTTTATGGGGACAGCAAGGTAGCCAATCTTCAGTCATAATGGTATGTTGATCACTGGATCACAACTGTATGCAAATGATATTGTATGTGTAGGCATTTCCAGCATACAGTTCTTCAAAGCCAGCCTCCCTAGAGGCAGTGGAAATGGTCTTGTGGAAAGCTATTGTGGCCATTATTCATGCAGAGAAGGAGCCTGTTCTGGCTATTTTAGAGGCATTGACCACTATGCAAAGCATGGCCTCTGTAGTTTTGGAAGAGGATGGGGCTTGGTTTACTGGTATGTAAAGACTATTGTTCCTTGGATGTATAACTAAAAGCTATTAGAACCTCACCCTGTTATTGTTGCAGGTGATGGATTGTTGGCTGCAGCTCAACTGATGACCACTAATCCATCTCGGCCATCAATCCCTGTGCCACTGGCAGAGCCTGATCATATTCCTGGCTGCCATCCAAATCCAGTGGAACCAATGATAGATAACCCCACAGAAGAGTCCTCATCTGTCAGTGACAAGATCAGAGAGCGAGGTATGTGCTTGTTCATAATCAAGACAGATATAGTGAATTTTAAATTTTGTTTCAGACTCAACAAATGATGGTGCTCCAGAGCCATCATCGCTCATTCTGTGGCTTATTTGTTCCTCCCTCCCTCCCTACAAAATCATGGAGGAAAACCTGTGGTGTTGCTCCTGTTATGCAAACCACTCTGGCTGGCTGTCTCTTCAGAACTCAAATCATCAGCCTCTCATCATTTGGAGCACAAGAAATTTAATAATAGTTCTTACAGTATCATGATGAGCATGAGCATATATATGAACCAGTGAAGACAATCTGCTCAGCCTTCTAACATGGGACCTCAGGGCACCAAACCTGTCCCTCTTATTCCACAGATTGACCTGAAGGCTCCAAAGCCTAGAGTGATAAGCAAACATTTTGTAGTTTGTGTCACTCCCCTGTCAATGAAACTCCCAGAGCCAGCAAGTGATGTCAGTAGTGATGGTCTATCATGGCTCATACTGACTTTGTTGACACAGACATCTTGTAAGAGAGTGGGTGGGGTGATCACGACCTCACACAGGCTAGAGTATGAATGGGCTCTATAATGTGTATATGAGGTACAAGTGGATCTGTCACTACTAGTGACAGGTCATCACACTATGTCTGACCCCAGGGATACCTGGGGTTCAACAAGACTATACAGGGTTGCTGTAGCCCCCTTACATCCTCCCCCTCTAGATTGGTCCACCTGACTGATCTACAAAGAGAGAAAAAAGAAATAATAAAAGTAATCCAAGGGAGTGTATGATTTTATATAGACTAGAAAAATTAAAACAAGTGTAATAATTTCTTTTTGGGAACACCCAAGAAAACCAAAAGAATGTTTTAGTGTAAGGCAATCAACCCCACACAGTTGGCACTAGTCCATATCCATAAAGAAAAAAATGTCTCACACACACTTAATGAGGATGCCTGGACTTGAGAGACATATGCATGATTGCAATTTAAATAGTGTGCTTGTTCAATGACACTCCTTTAATGATGAATTTGCCAAGCAATAGAGACAGAAAAGAAAATATCAATAGCAATCATAGCAGCTTATTAGCCACTATTAGCCACTATTAGTGGCTTATTAACCACTAGTAATTACTTTTGTCCTCATATCCTGAGGCTTCTTCTTCATCCTCATACCCCAAGACTTCTTCTTCCTCCTCTGAACCTTTGTTTTTGAAGGTATAAAAGTCTGGCTCCTCATGTTCCTGCCAGTGTTCCACTGTCAACTCACAGTCTGGGTCAATGCATTGGACCTATGTGAACATGCATCCCTCTGCTGTTGTGGTTGCACCATTGAAGACATGACTGCCTCATCTTGTCTACATTCTTTGGACCTACTTGATTGATGCGAATGCGCACCGCTCTTTGGCTGCAGCTGTACACTCATCATGGCCTCTCTTGAGCCACTGGTCCATTCTCTGGGATGCATCTGGCCTTCCAGTGCATTTCTGTTCTGCTGCTGAGGTGCACATTTTGCCTCAGCCCTCTGTTGCTTTGTCACATGTTGGGGCCCTCTGTCTCGCACACTATTGCTGTCATTAGGCATGGACAGGATTTTTTCCTGTCCATGATAGTGCACTGATGATTTCATCAGTATGCTTTTAGTTTTAGTGTTTGAATTTGAATGTTTCATGTTAGAAGACATGTCTAGGTATTCCCCGGGCATTCTTGATTGTTTGGAACATGTGCTGCTCCAGGAATGATGCAGCTCCTTGTGAGCCTCCAATTTGCTTTTCTTCAACTGCATCATTATGACACAGTCCTGTTTCATTGGATTGGCATACATTCCCACCATCTGTTGCCTGGAGTTGGGTTGAGGATGTGGACACTTTGTTACTGCTTGTGTGTGGCCCCTGTGGCATGCCTGTGCAGTCAAAGTGATCTGTCTTTTCCGCCATTTCTCGACATGCATCCCTGCAATGCTTGTCATCTATGAATGAAATCATCCATCATTCTCCCCCTCTGCCTCATCCTACAGGTGAGGCAGCTGCACCTTCTGGAACTGACCTATTTGTTTGCTCATGGCATTCCTCCCTATGATCTGCTGCTATTTCTGAAGATTCAGGGCTGTGCCTGTTCTGGACTCTCATCATTTGCCAGGCCCCTGTACCACCCCTTCATTCGATGAATGTATTAGTCACATGTTGATCTCAGGAAGGTGTTATGCGACGACCTTTGTCACTTCATTTGCCCTTACTCACATACCTGAATGCCTCAGTGAGGTTGGGTGCAGAATAAAGACTCTTGCAATGGACTTTGTTGCTTTCACTTATGCAGGATGTTCCTCCTCCTGCTGACAGAGAACTTATATACTCTCTTTGCAGCTGCCTTACTGCTCTTTGAATGGCATGCATAAATGCCACCCAGTCCAACTTGTCAAAGTCTCCAGGAGGGGCTGCTTTTTCAAACCTCTCCATCAGAGTCCTGACTCCCTGGTGTACTGCTGGGTCTCCGAGATGTTTCATGCACATGTTCCATTCCCACAGATCAAAGCCTGCAGCTGGTCCTGAGGCATATAACCACTGTATCAGAGGCTGTATGACATCCATGTACTGCTCCTTAAGGTTGGAACATCCTTTATCATCCACTGCCCCATATGGAGGTCTTTACACTGCCCCATATGTTCCGCATGGATCCATGCAGAATTACATGGATCTGCATGGACTCCGCACAGATTTGCAATCCATACAATAAACCATTTTAACTGTGCAACAGGGTGTGCCAGTCTGCACAGATCTGTGCAGACTAACAGGGTTTCTCTGCACGTGAATTTGATTCAGGAAAAGATTTTGATGTCATTTTCCCTTCAGCGCACCCTGGACATATAATTTTGTCTTTAGGAATAATTAAATTCCTCAGGAATTTGATGGTGCTATTAGGCATTTTCCCTAGTGCTTCTTTGGATGGGTGTCCAAGTCGCCTATGCCAAGTCAAGTAGTCAGCAATGTAAATGGTCACAACATTGACCTTTTTGGTGCTCATTATATGAGTCTGAGCCCAATAAATTGTGTCACTTCTCCTAAGAGGGACACAATGCATAATTGGGTTTCCTTTCTTGATAAATGAAATGTGTGTGGAGGAACCATGCACATCACTTCCATCTTGTAAGAAGATGCCCATTGACATTAATCGAGTATTAATGTCGGGTATGTAGTAGACGGGGTATAATCGTGTTTCATGTGTCTCTGACTTCCTGTGACATACTACCTGATGTTTAATGAAGACTGCTCCTTTTCCTACTATATGAGTAGTACCTGTGGCTGTTTGGACCAAGGTGGAGTCCTTTCTCGGTAAAGGCTCATAAGAAGCGAAATCTTTCATTTCACCAGTGAAGTGTTTTGATGCGCCTGAATCCATGATCCAGTCTGCACCTTTCTTACAATTTCCATTTGCACACATAACACATATATTAAGATCTAAATAATTCCATGATACATTTAATAGCAGTAAAATTTCACATGAAAAGTTCGCTGTTTTTGTAGGAATATTAATCTTTGTGCTTGTGGCAGGGAAAAGGACTGACCTGTCATCATACGCTCCCGTTTCAAGGGGTTCATTGACGAGCATCTCATCAATGGCTTTCCATACTTCCTCATCAGACACTGGAGGTTTGGATCCAAGGGAGACGATGTCATCTTCTACCTCCTTGATTCTTGGTTCTGGTTTGATCCTCCTCCTCTTACCTTCTTGCACTGTTAGGTGCTCTTCCAGCGGTCGCAGATTTTTTGGGGTGCACGGAAGATGCATTTGCTCGAGGGTGTCTCGAGCTTGCTGATATTCGGCGTAAACCGAACGAGAGGTAGAGGCCATGCCCATATATGCCTGTGGAGGCAGTCGGCGGCGAGGATCCCTTGTGGGAGTGTGGTCGTGTTTTTCGATGCGCTGAATGAGTGGCATCGGTGGTATGATGGTGCCATTACCATTTATGGTGGTAAAGGCACTGGAGGCAAGGTGGGTATGTTTCTCTTTAGGCTTTTCCTCTTTAGTCTTTTTGTCCCCATGTTGTCCACATTTTTGGGACGAATCTCCATTGTTGTTTTGCCCTTCTTTGGGCTGCCATTTGGGGTTTCCCCCTTTGTGTTTGACAGCGGAAAGTTTGTTGGCCTGAGGCTGGCCAGCGGGCTTTCCTACTGCCATGCACCTTGAGGCTTCAGCAACAATGGAGTCCTTGACATGTTTAAACGTCAAGGCACTAGTAGCGGTTGTGTTAAGGACCGTGGCGGATAAAGAATTGTACTCGTGTGGCATCGCAGCAAGTAGGATCATTGCTTGTACTAGTTCAGGGATGGCAATGTTGGCAGCCGTGAGGTGCTCAAACTTGTCAGCCATCTTGGCAATCTCTGGCATGGGATTCGCAGCCAGAATTTTGATTGCTATTGCAGACCTAAAGTCTTCAAAGACTTGGGAGGGGCCATTGACACCATAATTGGTGCAAATGAGGTCCCACACCTCCTCAGCAGTGTCCTTGGTATTGGCACACTGCCAAATGGAGGGGGCCAGGCGGAGCACTAGGCTACCAATAGCCTGGTCATTTTTGTTGCTCCAGGTCTGGAGCTTGGCAGTAGCATCCGCTACGAGAGTAGCGTTCATCGCTGTCAAAGGAGGCGCCGGAGGCAGTCTGATTTCCGCCCCGCTAGTTATCTGCCAGAGGCCTTGAGACCTAAGCCACACCTTCATGGAGTTGGCCCATTGAATGTAATTTGAGCCATCGAAAGTTTGTATGAGTTTCTCAAGGGTTGAAGACATGATTATGTGGTGGCAGCTGTTAAAAGTGCTCAATCAGTCTTTTATCCAAGAAAACATGTTTCACAATCTCAGGAAAAAACACTCCTTCAGAGCGGTTAACCCTAGTCAACCTAGGTTTTAAGTGCAGCTCACAGGGAGTGTGATGCAGCTCACGAAGAGTGCAAGGTTATAATTTGGAGACAATGAAGTCAATGTCGTTCACAGCCAATTAAGGCGTGTTCGCAACGTGCCCAGCAGGGCCCATAACCTGTTGGAGCAGACTATATATGCTGCACAGGGGAAGAGACAACACATTCCTTACAACCTACCTGGGGTTTAGTTAGACTTACAGCTAGGGTTAGCAGAGGTAAGAACACTGTATTCCTACTATGGTACAGGTTCTCCTTATATACATAATAATAAGGATGTCACATGACTCAGGAATGTGTTTACCACATGTATGCGCAGTAAGCACAGTAACATGTGTATGCTGCATGTATTGCCTCATGTATGCAGCATGTATCTCAGGGTTTAATTTCAACAAGTGCTGCCCATTGTCACCTCAGATAACGACATATCCATCAGAAATATAAGTGTCAGTTTGCTGATTGCTCATGGGATAGATAACACAGATGATAACAAGTGATACCGTTTAATCACGACATTATTTGTTTGTATATATTGTATATCGATCAACAACACGTGATTGTTGATTTTCAGTGTTTCACTCTTTTTTATCTCAACATCGACCCCACTGCTGCAGCCGACTCATCAACCATGAACATTACACACCAACAAGTGCTTGGCCAGATCAGCGAGATTGAGCAATCCATCCGCAATGGCCTTTGGGACCAAAGTATCAAGGCCATGATGAAGGAAAGAAAATCGGCGCTTGTGAGTGGATTGGCATGCTATCAGATCAATGATACACTTACCAATTGTAGAAAACATTATTTGCCTGGCAAAGAGAGGTTCTCACAGAGGATGTGCAGGCCATCTTCCAGGCCGATGCCTTTTTGTGGGGATTTGTGGTAGCGTGGTCAAAGTCAGACAGGACAGGGGACCAGAAGTTTATTGAAGGTCAACTGAGGGCAATGAAGACCTTTGACGAGAAAAAGGGCATAACAGGTCCTGTGTCCACATCGGCTGGACCAACAGCAGTGGCAACAGCAGTTGGAATGGCAAGGGCAGGTGGAACAGCCACTGCAGCGGGAATGGCAGCGGCAGCAGGAAAGGGAATGGCAGCGGGAAAAGGAACGGCAGCGGGAAAAGGAAAGGCAGCAGGAAAAGGAACGGCAGCGGGAAAAGGAAAGGCAGCAGGAAAGGGAACGGCAGCAGGAATGGCAGCAGGAATGGCAGCAGGAATGGCAGCAGGAATGGCAGCGGCAAAGACAGGGATGGCAGCAGCAAAGAAAGGAAGAGCAGCAGCGGCAAAGGCACCAGCGGCAGTGGCAATGGCAGCAGCAACGCTGACACCAACAAGGATAGAAGCGGCACTGGCACCGGCCAAGATGCGGGCCCAACCAGAAGCATCAGGATCCAGACTTCCAGCCCCAGCCCAGCGACCAATGCTGCCAACAATCACAGTGAGACCCAGGCCACAAGAGGTGCAGAGTAGCAGGGGATCAGAGGAGAATTTTGATGAGGAGATGGAGAGCGATGCCGGTGCCAATCCCAGGATGGAGCGGAAGCGGCACAACACAGCAAGGGCAGCACGAGGAGCACCCCAGCAAGGGAGTTTGCAAACAATGCTGTGTGCACGATGTGTCAGGCTTAGGCGTGAGTGTTGGGAGCAGGTGAATGGGAAAACGGCCTGCTACTTCTGTGGGAAAGGGAAAATTCGGTGCGATCCAGAGGACGTGGATCAAGTGCCAAGAACCAAGAAAGCAAAAGGATCGGCAAGAAGAAAAGCAAAGAAGGCACGATTTTCCAGTAAAGACAGTGGAGAGGAATCGTCTAGGCGGTTCACTGCAAGCCAAAAAGGAAAATCCAAAGGTTAGTTCTTCCATATCATGACACATAAAACCACTAACACGTATACCCATAGCTGTGGAAGAGGATATTGACATGGCCGATCCCAAGCCCAAGCTGACTGCCCTCCCTGCCCTGACTCCCTACCCCTCTGCCGCTGACTACGCCACCTTCACTGGATGTCTAAACCAACTGGAGGAAGACATGTACAAGCATACATGGTGGAATGAAGAGTCATTCATGGAGTCCTGACTCCACGTACAAGAACTCTGGGAGATGGTCGACTTGCTTCAAAACCAGGTGAATGACATAGAAGGATACCTTGGGTTGCAGGCTGGTGGTGCACAGCCCATTACATTGTACAACGGTTACATGGCTCAGCAGGTGTTTTGCCTCAAGAGGACTCCAAGCAGGAGGGCAGAGGCAGATTGGGAAGAAAGGACAGATGCTGAGGAAGGCAATGCCGCTCCCACTCCTGCTCCTGTTCCTGCTCCTGTTCCTGCTCCTGCTCCCACTCCTGCTCCCACTCCCACTCACACTCCTGCTCCTGCCCCAACTCCTGCCCCAACTCCTGCTCCCACTCTCATTGCCGCTCCTGTTGCCGCTCCCGATGCCGCTCCCGATGCCGCTGCTGGTGACAAAGATGAACAGATGGAAGAACTGGTTGAGGAGGGGGGATTTGTCGATGGTAACAATGAGCCTGAGCATGGTGAGGAGGGACTGGCTGTGCTGGAAGAGGTGGTGGGGGAAGCATCCTTGGCTGGCACCCCCCCCATCCAAACTATTCTGGCCACACCACAGGATTCTCAAGAAATGGTACAGCGCACAACATCAATGGCCCCACCACTCCCTCTCCTCTTCCCCCCAATGTCGCTTGCCAAGCCCGAGCCTGCCACCCCAGCATTGGCACTTACCCCACCAGCATCAGCAGTCAATGTAATCACCTCACCCCAGCCCTCCCCTCCCCCTGCACAGCTGCACCGATCCCCACGTGGCCTGACCCCTGGTCCATCTGGACTATGTTCCAGAAGTACAACCCCTCAGCCGAACCCAAGGAAGAGAGCAGGAAAATCTGAGGACAGAGGGGAGACGAAGCGAGGCAGAAAGGAATAGATGTGATTTGGCATGTATATAAAAGTTGGACTATCTTTTTTTTCACATTACATAGTGTTTTATTTGTAAATCTACATGGCAAATTTCACTTTTTTAATTCTCTGTCTCCTCCCAACAGCCTGGGTTGAAATGGCTTCCTGCTGTGCAAGGTCATCGGCTGTCCTTCAGATAGGTTGTGCTCATGCGGAGGATGGATTTGCTGCCAATCCTGATGTTGCCATTGCCGATTGTACTTTTGCCGTTGCTGATATTGGTGTTGCCATTGCTGATATTGGTGTTGCCGTTGCCGATATTGGTGTTACCGTTGTCGATCCTAGGGGTGCCATCGCCGATATTGGTGTTGCCGTTGCCGATCCTAGTGGTGCCGTTGCTGATATTGGTGTTGCCATTGCCGATCCTAGTGGTGCCATTGCTGATATTGGTGTTGCCGTTGCCAAAATTGGTGTTGCCATTCCCGATCCCACTGTTGCTGTTCCCGATCCCACTAATGCTGCTAAAGCCCTTGCCCTTGCAATAGGATGCTCTGTCCAATTTCCCCCTAAAAGTGGTGGAGGCTTAGGGTGTTGTGAGCTCTCTTGAGGTATATCCAACAGAAATGGATCAATTGGGCATGGGGGATCATTTACAATGGCATTTCCAGCTGATCCAGGCATGATGTATCTCATGTAAATGTGTCGAGGAATGAGATATTCTGGTTCACCATCACTAGGACCATTAATTGGCTGTGGTTGAGTGACACCAACCATGCAGAGGCTGTCCATTGTCATTTGATCCACTTGGACATATTGTGATTCAGTTGTATCAGAATTTGGGGTCTGTCCTGCAGTTGATATTCGGGCTTCCTTGCGCTTGCTTGGGTTTGCCTTTGACAACTTTTCTGCCTCTTGATGCAGCAGGCAGTTCGGCAGCGGCAACGACCTCCAGTTCTGTGATGGGTTGAGGATCAGGATCAGGATCATCATTTCTTTGGCCCCTGTGGTTTGCAGACACTGGTTCAGTATCGGCATTGGCATCAGCAGCAGCCCTGAGCTCGGTGCCGCTCTGAGGATCAGGATTGTCATTTCTTCGGTTCCTGCATTTGGAAATGTGTCGGGAGGGTGAAGGGTTATTCAAATCATTCGGATAGTGTGCAGGAGCCACACTCCCATCCATGGCTTTGATCGCTTTGAACCGGAATGCTCTTTCAGGGCCCTGCACTATTTGTCACTGCAGAACATGGTCAAAGAAGTCTTCTATGATACTCTTGTGCATGTTCCGTGGGTCTCTGATTTTGAACCTAGCTGGGAGATATTCCATACTGACAAATGATGATGTCCGATCTGCAATTGCTTTGAATGGGATATGGCGACTACAACCATTGTTTGCTAGTTCTGCAGGAGATGAGTAACGGTTTGTGGAATAGGAAGTCAACATACTGTAATGCTGGCCAACATACAACATAAACCATTCTTCCAGCTCTTTTTTCTTGAATTGTGATCCTTTCCATGATGTGGGAAGGATCGGGAAGCCATCGTTAGTCATTGTTAATCAGGTTAGTGTTGCATTATGTTGCATTGCCAACCTTGAAGCAAGGTTTAATGGGCATAAAAACTTGATATAACTCATAAAGTTTCGCTTCAGTTCAGTTACTTGATCATGATACATGTCCAGAAATGATCGTGCAGGGGTGGCTATCAGAGAGGCAACATTTTCATGACTGGAGTTGGCATTGGCATTGGCATCACATTGGCAGTAAATGATTCAGGGACTCACGCATCAACAACCATCAAACCATTAGGTGCAGTATAGGCTGTAAATGTCACAGACAACACCCCCATTTCCAGCCACTGTTGTCATGCATTCTCCACCACACGTTTAAGGAGGTATTTGTCTGCTAGACTGTGAAATGTTCGTTATATCCGGCAATGGCAATGGCAATGGCATCGGCTTCAACTTACACTCACTTCATCTGCTCAGGATATCCTTCCTGCATCATTTTCTCCTGTTCGACTTCAAGGATGGCTTTCTCCTCTGCATTCATGGTGTTGAAAACATGCTTGATAGCTGGCAGTTGCACTTGGAACCATCCTGGTGTACTTGTGGTGGCATCCTCAACACCTAACAGGTTTGCAATCTGTTGGAAAACTCAGTCCCAGTACAAGCTCCAAATGACTTCCGACCACTTTACTTTGAAGGGGTTTGATTTCCGTGAGAGGCCTTTGGTCATTCGCCAGTTATTGGAAAGCCAGGTTGTTAGTTCCTGGTGATGTGATCAATAATACAACCTTCACATGCTTGTGAGTTTACCTTGGCACAAATGCAACTCTCCTCCTCATCCACAGGGGCCCTGTCAATTGACACCCAGTAGTTGAATATTGCTGGGAGGATGTCGCACTTGAGTATTTGCAATTGGCCAGCTTTCGATTCCTGCGATCGGAATGCAACTTTATAAGGCTCAATGATCTTCCACTCTTCGACTGTATATCTGCTTCCCTTCCAGTACTGTCTCAACTGTGGGTTCTCTGATGGCTCAGGTGGCATTGGGAGGACTGATGTGAAGGAAAGAATCATTCTTGTCATCAACATAAAACATATCATCGACATGAGGATCACACTAGGATCACACGAGGATCACATGAGGTCAATAGTACAATACCCCCATCAATAATTGGGTGTCGTTGTGATTCACCCCAAATCATCATGAGCCTAACAAGAGTTCCTTACAAGTGAAAGAGAAGATCAAAGAAGAATGCCCCCCTGCATGAGGACAATGACGATGCAGTCGATACTGTTACACATGTAGAAGTTGAGGTCAACACAAAACATGGACCAAAAACAAAGCGCATCAAGGTCCCCCTGACTGCAGTGGAAGAACCAGGTCAATCAAATTCTGTTATACAGGATAATCCCAGTGTTGCTCCAGAATGGGACATGCAAGAACCTCAGGTGGCCGCCGAGCTGACTTGGCCACACATCGGCATGGTTAGCTTCTGACACTGATTGCTTATGGAGCGAGGCTCATATACAAATCATAGAGACAGTGAGACTATGTACTGGAGTTTGTGGGACAAGTAGATGAATTGCTGCAAGCATCCCTCGCTCAGCAGGCATGGTCAGTTGACAAACAAGTTTGCAACCACTGTCCATTCAATAAACAGGCAATTTGGTGATGTGTTGATTGTTCACTGGGAAGCATGCTTTGCCGCACATGCATGCGTGTAACCCACAGGCAAAATCCCTTCCATCGCATTGAATGCTGGACCAGCATGCACTTCCGCTGGGCTGAGCTATGGGAGGTTGGCACATACATTTTAGTCCAGCACCAGAGGGATCAGCCAATTTGCAATGCTCTGAACTTCCAATTGAAATATCTGGAGACATTTGAAGATGTGAAGGATAAAGCAGAGCAAGAGTCGGCCAATTGGCAGGCAAATGATCAGCAACAGCACCAGCACTGGCACCAGCCCTCTTCACCTGACTCAACCTCGAACACCTATAATGAGTCTCAGGCCAACGACTGGGCCAAAGATGAAACTGGGGCCGACTCAGCATTTTTTAATCACCTTGATGCCCTTTGGCATCAAGAGAAGGGGAATATTGATGTTGAGAATGGTTTCCAAGACTTCTTTGATGGCAATGACAAATCTGAAGTTGAGCATGCCGATGATGACCTCCATGGGTTTCAACCATATTTGCCTAATCCTAATCAAACTGCCAATGCCGTCCCAGCTGCCAATGCCATACCTCCTGCCAATGCCATACCTCCTGCCAATGCTGTACCTCCTGCCAATGCCGTACCTCCTGCCAATGCCATACCTCCTGCCAATGCTGTCCCAACTGCTGATGCCCTGAACAACAGTTATATTCGTGTGGTCCATACAAATGGAATACATCACTTAGCGATGGTTACCTGCCAGTGTCAGGGGGAACACCAAATTCCCTTGGACCTGGTAACCAGTAACTTACTACCCACAAGCTTCACCAATATACGGACTCTGTTCACTGTGCAGGTCCTAGACCATTTTCAGCTCTGTAATCTGGAATTAAAGGCATTGGCTTATCAGTTTTACCAGCTGATTCAGCATGTAACATTGCCAATGAGGCCTGCCGAAGTGGTCAATCTCTACCATGAGCTTCGGTGCATGTCCCGCTTATGGCGTTGGATGAAAAGATTGAAGTGGGCAGGGTATGGACACAATCAAAGAGATCCTTCGAATCCTGAACCAGGATCACTTGCCAATTTCTGTCCAGCCTGTCCTCAAGTAGGCATTAATATACTGGAAAATTGGAAGGACGATGTGAACCGGTGGGTGTCAAAATACCTTGGTGCAGTGGCATCTAAAATGATACTATGGATTTCAGATTTGTTTTTAAATGCATATTTGTGGCCGATGGCAATTTCAAAGCTGATCATGTGTTGGAATCGCACCATGAGTCCATAATGCTTTTGATGTGTTTGATGCGTGTGCTATTTTTAGCATTCCCTTTGATCTGCATGGTTGGTTTGTGTTTAAGTTTCCCCTTGTCTCTTTTCCTTTGACACACATCCTTTTGTTACACATTACACATATATATATCTTCAGTAGTTTACTTTATCACCTCAGTCACTTATCCAGAGACTGAGGTGAGCTATATTTACTATACATATTTATTGACGCATACTTACTCTACTACAACAGTTGTTTATACTAGGTATAGTACAGATTAATACAGTCACTTATCCAGAGACTGAGTTGTTTATACTAGGATTCACTTTCTACAGGTTATGGGCCATTCTCGTTATCTTTGAACAATGGGAGAAAGTATCCTAGCCACTTGACGTTCTGCTTCATCATACCTTCTGATCTGTTTCCCCAATCGTTTTTGATCTCGGATCAATTCCTTTGTCTTTCACAGACCTGGCTGCTCTACCATTGCGTCTCTATCATCTCCCTTTGCACACTTGTCGTCCACTGACCTCAGTTTTCTATCATGGGTACTGATACTGTTGATCCCCCATCCATTTCCCCTATCAAACTTTCTGTGCAATATACCAGGGAGAAGCTCGACAAACTTAAATCAAATTACAAAGAATGGTGCGAGGAGATTATTATTGCTTTATCATTAAATGGCCTTTATGAGTATGTTATGGGTGGAATACCTGAGCCCACTTCTACCGAACTCCGAGCGCTTGCCAACTGGAAGGTGAATTCCTGCCTTGCATATACATTTATTGCATCCAGCATCTCTCCGTCTGAGCATAAATTCCTGGACATTAAAGTAGGCCCTGATGCAAACTGGAAAATTCTCCAGGACCATCACCAGAAGGAAGGCCCTGTTCAGCAGGTCCAGCTCTTACAACAAGTGCTTTCCATCCAGTGTATGAAGGACACACCACTCCCTGAGATGGCAGAAAAGATTTGTGCATTAATTGAACATGCTTTTGCCATGGGTGATATACAGGCCAATCTTCTTTGTTGCATCGCTCTCCTTAATTCCCTTAGTGATAATTTTCCACATGCTCGCTCCATTATTTCATGGGATATTGCCGCTTCTTCCCTCTCAGCTCCATATGGCTCGAAGGATATCAAATTATTTCTGGAGAACAAACAATCACTACTTGAGAATGATCAGCGTGGTGGTTCCAAAAACCATGCTGCTTTTACTGCACAGTCCAAATCTTCCAAGCTCCCTAACACACCAATCTGCACCAACACTAACTGTGGGAAACTTGGCCACATGAAACAATATTGCATTAAACCTGGTGGTGGTATGGCTGGGAAATCACTTGAGGAGTCGATCGCTGCTTGCAGGGCCGCCTGTGAGAAGAAATCCTTACCGGCTGGCACTATGAAGGTTCCTATTACTGTGAAGGACATTAATGGTCGTGCCTTCACTGTCATGGTCGACCCCAATATTCCTACACCACCTGCACCGGAATTTGCTGGGCTTGCTCATGACCCACTGCCTTTAGACCCTTCGGACATGCTGGAATATGAAGGATGGGTTGCTGTGGAGGAGGAGCTCACCACTACAGTGGACAGGAAACACCATACATCACCCATCCCTGACAATGCACTCACTGTGGAACCCCTTTCACAGACTTGTCACTCACGCATCACCTTAGATGCTCTCCCCTTTATTATTGACTCTGGGGCTACAGTATATATATCCCCTGACAAGTCTGACTTCCTCACCTTACGACCCATTTCACCTTGCTCTGTCAGAGGTGTCGGTGGTTCATCGATTGATGCTGTCGGTGTTGGTGATATACAGCTAAGAATAGCCCGGGGCACATCAATTATTTTATGTAATGCCCTCTACATCCCAAAATCGGCAGTTCGGCTGATCTCAGTGGGCACGCTGGCCAATGACTCTAACGCTGTCACACATTTTGACAGTAACACATGCTGGTTCACTGATAAATCCTCCGGGGCCTTCATAGCTTGTGGATTGCGCATATCTAGAAAGCTTTACATGCTCAACATTGCATCGGCCCAGGCTGATCACGTGCTAATGGTTCACAATACCCCTACTCTCGAGACATGGCATCGTCATCTGGGTCATACAAATTACCAGGCACTCTGGGATATGGCCAAGAAGGGCGCTTTCACTGGTGCGCCGCTCGCTTCATTGCAAAAATTACCTAAATGCGATTCCTGTGTCCTTGGCAAGCAGACCAAGTCTCCAGTCCCCAAGAAATGTCAGGAGGGACCAGGCCATAAGGTGACAAAGAAGCTGGAAAAGGTGTGGGTGGATCTATCTGGACCACATTCAGTAACGTCGCATGCGGGGAACCATTATATCATGGATATAGTAGATGACTACACCTCATTCCCATGGTCTATACCATTGCAAAATAAAGATGATGCTTTCACGGAACTTAAAGCTTGGGAACTTACCCAGGAGAACAAAACTGGCCTCAAAGTCGGGACCTATATCACCGATAATGGTGAACTTAAATCGCATGAAATGAAGGAGTGGTTGAAGACTTGTGGTATTGATCAGCATTTCACAGCACCTCACACCTCGGCTCACATAGGCCATGTTGAGCAAATGCATAGGACACTTATGGCTAAAGCACACACTATGCAAATATATGCTAGTCTGCCAGATTATTTGTGGGACGAGTTCTACCTCACAGCTGCCCACTTGCACGCCAAGACTACGACCCGTTCACTAGCAAGCCTAACACCTTGGGAATTATGGTACGAGAGAAAACCTGATTATTCTTATCTTTGAGAGATAGGTTGCAGGGCGTTTGTGCTTATCCCAGGAAAGGATAATCCCAAGATACTTGAATGATCCATTGAATGCATCTTGATAGGCTACGAGCCAAAATCAAAAGCATATTGCTGTTATAACTGCGCAACGCGTAAGGTTCATATTTCATATCATGTCTGCTTTCTTGAGAGCCATGAAGGCTATTCACCACCTTCAATCGATGAATTAGGAGAGGATGATAATATTGGGTCCAGTGGTAGTCTACCCACATTCCTTGGTCCTATTTTACAGCAAGACGATGATGTTGAGTCTTCTCATGAATTCACTCTCCCTGATGCGCCCTCTAATAGTTTCATGACACCGCCACCGCCACCCGTCGCCCAGCCTATTCGTCAATCTACCCATGTTCTAATACCCACAGACAAAAACCCCAATGGTGGCCCTGCTATTACTAGAACAGTGGCTGCAGTGCAAGAGTCATTGGAGAGCACTGCGCATGTAAAGGAGGCGTGGCAGAAGCATTGGGCTGCTATTGTGGCTGCATGATTGGATCACATTACGGATCAATCCTCCGATCATGATTGTGATGTCATGGAAGAACTCCAACAATCATTTCATAATCTTGATTTGGGCAATCAAGCGCATCAATTTCAGGCCCTGATCTCAGAAATGGTAGATTTTGATCTGGAGTCACTTCAATTTGAGGATGAGCCAAAAACATGGGATGAAGCCAGAAGATCTGTTGATGCAACACAATGGGAGCATGGATATCTGGAGGAATTGAACTCATTGAAAGAAATGGGGGTACACAAACTAATACCTAGGTCAGAGGTTTCACTAGGGAAACATATTAGGCATGGGAGACCGATTTTCCACATTAAGTGCAATGAGGCGGGTACCCCTATTAGATGGAAGGTACGCCTAGTCTTCAGAGGAAATGAACAAATTTATGGCAGGGACTACACCAAAACTACCTCACCGACTGTGCACATGGAATCATGGCGGATTCTCTTACACATAGCTGCCTCACTTGGCTGGGATGCACAACAGGTCGACATAAAGACGGCCTTTCTTTACGGCTTACTTCCAGACAATGACATTCAATATATGCAGCAGCCTGCTGGTTTCGAGGAGCAGGGCAAGGAGGACTGGGTTTGGCAACTACAGCACAGCTTATATGGTATGAAACAGAGTGGGTGCATTTGGAATCAGACCCTTAATGCGCAGATGCTAAATTGGGGATTCACCCACCTCTCGTGTGAGTCCTGTATCTATTACCGTAAAACTGACACTGGTACAATTATCACTGCTGTCCATGTCAATGACTATCTAACCATCGCCGACTCCAAGGACAAAAACAAGCGCTTCAAGAACCAGATGCATGAAGTATGGACTATCTCTGAATTGGGGACGGCACATTTTATTATGGGTATTGCTGTCTCATGGGACTGAGACATGTGTACTGTTGCACTTTCACAGACCACTCTTATTGACAAAATAGTGGAACAGTTTGGTCAGAAAGAAGCACACCCCGTTTCTGCCCCATTGGACCCTGGTTCAAAACTACAGCGCTCCAATCTGTAATGTATGTCCCAGGATGCCAGGAACACCCTGGCCAAGCTTCCCTACTGCTCTCTTGTCGGATGCTTATTGTACTTGGCAATATCTACGCATCCTGACATTTCTTATGCAGTACAACAGCTCTCTCAATACCTTGATTCGTACTCCTTAGAACACTGGAGTGCTGCTATACAGCTAGTACATTATCTAAAGGGAACTAGGGACTTCAAGCTTTATCTGGGCGGACAGAACCCCATTCTCCTGCATGCCTATAGTGACTCCGACTGGGCTAATTGCCATGACACTCATCGCAGCGTTGAGGGATACATGTGCTCTCCGCAGTGTCTTGGGCAGCACATAAACAGAAGGTAGTGGCAGCTTCCACCTGTGAAGCAGAATACATAGCGGCATTTGAGACCGCAAAGGAATGTGTCTGGTTGCATATGCTACTACGCGCTATTGATTTTCATCAAAACTCGCCTACTACCATCCTCTGCGACAACAATGCTATGAAGACATTATCCAAGGACCCATTACTTCATTCACGCATTAAGCACATCGACATCAAATATCATTTCCTATGCGAGCATGTACAGTCGGGCGACCTAGCTATCACTTACATCCACACCCGTGACAATGTAGCCAACATGTTTACTAAAGCCCTGGAACCTAAACATTTTGCCATCCTTCGTGCATCTCTTGGCCTTTGTTAGTGGGATTCCATGCAAGGAGGAGTGTATTCATGGTGAGGAGGAGTGTTGGAATCGCACCGTGAGTCCATAACACTTTTGATGTGTTTGATGCATGTGCTATTTTTAGCATGCCCTTTGATCCGCATGGTCGGTTCGTGTTTAAGTTTCCCCTTGTCTCTTTTCCTTTGACACACATCCTTTTGTTACACATTACACATATATATATCTTCAGTAGTTTACTTTATCACCTCAGTCACTTATCCAGAGACTGAGGTGAGCTATATTTACTATACATATTTATTGACATGTACTTACTCTACTACAACAGTTGTTTATACTAGGTATAGTATGGATTAATACAGTCACTTATCCAGAGACTGAGTTGTTTATACTAGGATTCACTTTCTACATCATGTTTGGCAGAAAAACTCCGATACTGATATATGGCTATGGGATGGAGGTGGGATGGCCCCAAATTGGGCTGAATATTAGCTGTTTCTCCAAGCCGCCATAGAACGATTAACGGTAGGTACCTTCCCTTGGTGGTGGCCAATGCCATTCCTGATGCCGCCCCCAAAGCCAGTCTGATTTGTATTTGGGTTTCCAGAAGGCTCCTTGTGAAAATAAATTCCTAGCTGTTGTGAATGCTTTTCTGGCATCGAAGGCATGTGACAGGACTGGAGTAGCAGCCATTGCGTGTGCACGGCATGGATTTTATGTGCCCAATGCATTGGTAGACCTGTTTCATGGAGAACAGCAAAAGACTGTCGACTTTGCTTTCCTTCAAGCACTGAAGACCACCAGAGTTGACCCTCAACAGGGAGTCATGCTCATTTATGACATTGTCTGCCAGTACATTATCCACCTTTGGGAACATATTGGTGCCCATCTTCCAGCCAGCTTGACCATTGACCAGGCCATTGGGCTTTTGCATGTTCATGGCCACACGGATGAATGCTTTTTTTGCTATGCTCCATCTTTCATTCCAGGGTCTGGCATTGTAGCAGGAGAAATACTTGAGTCTCTGTGGGCATCACTGAATTCCATTTCTCCAACGGTCAGAACAGCGACCTTGCCACATCAGGCAGAAATGCTTGATGATCATGCTACAGATTCAAATCACAAGAAAATGCTTGGCATGACAGTCACACTCTGCTCAAAATCTTGGGAAGCCCTTGAGAACTCTACACAACTCGGCCAATACCATGGTGAACTAATGGCAGCATTCGGCCAACTGGCAATCGAATGATGGGAGGATGAACTGAGGGCAGCAGAATCCCAGAGGCTCACAGATATCACGGTAATGGATATGTATGCCACTCACATATCAGAAACAGCAGAGGCAGCAGGGACAGGATTGGCAGCGGGGATGGGATTGGCCTTAACTTTGGCATTGGCACTGGTTCAATCCACAGTCAAGGAGTGGATTGATTTTGCTATTCTTTTTGAACAAATGCAGTGAGTTGTACTGCTGACCACCAATCACAACCCATCATTGATCGTCACCAGGATTGAATTATGAGACAAAGTCCGTCGACTTGGTAAATCACCTCACATTTCTGACATGCAAGCTGTTGAACGGGAGAGAGAAGCTCTCACATCTCACATGGTAATCTTAACGCAGTTACAAAATGCTGCCAACATTGCCGATCATGACATTGCTCCCTCATGGATCACCCATGATAATGAAGGGGAATTTGATACCCCCAGTGACCTGGATGATGGCAGTGCTGTGGCATCAGGCCTGTCAGATCTCCCAGCCCACACACATGCTATTCCAGTTGAGGAGCAACAAGTATACCTCCCTGCTAATGGCAATCTTGCAGATGTAGAGATTAACCTCTGCAAGATCCAGGCAAACCAACTGCTGCACCAGCTGCGGGAGCTCATTGCCGACAAATCATTTCAATATTCACACATCATTCGAGTGGCACCACGAAAGGGAGTTTGCACCCGGTCACAAGCTGTTGTCCACGAGTTGGTTAACAAAATTAGCTTGCATGCCCAAATGTATAACCATTGCCATAGCTGAATGCTGGCACTGGATTGTGATGATGACACATTGAGTATGTTTCAGCAGTTATCCAAGGATGACCTCAATGCCAGCACAGCTATTTTGAATCCAAATGTACCTGGTTCCACCTCTGTTCATCTGTCCTGGATTTGTCATAATTCCCACATTTGTACTGGTCTCATGGCCGATGCCGATGCCGATGCCGATGCCGCTCCTGTTCCTGTTCCTGATGCCATTGCCAATGCCAGCCGATTCTGGGAATGTAAATATATTTTGTAGCCATCCATATTCATTGTACTAACAATTTTCATAGTCAGGTGAGTACATTGGCCTCGTTCACGGGCTCAGAGAAATCAATGGAGGGAGGAATTTCTACTGGTCACATATGAAATGCAGTGGACTGTGTGGTATTTCATCTATCACAGCCAATGGTGGCAGTCAGCCTCACAGTCCGAGAATACCCTTCCTGGTCCACTAGCCTATGCTAATCACCAGCATGCTTCATGGTATGAATTAGCATTGAGGGCTGACAATGCATTTAGATCAACAAATGCCGATTATATCTCCCCTCTCTGACTGAAAAAGGGCCACATGTATTATGTAAACATGATTATCTTGATCACCAACCACGACCATGTCGAACAAAAGTCTCTCAATCTTCAACCCTTTTTCTTTGCAATCGGGCCCAAAAGGGCAACTCCAAATGCGGACACAAGAGATCATTTGGTATGCGGAGTCCCGATTCCGTCAAGTTTTGTTGGAGTTAGACCAGGCAAACTTTGTAAAACAACGTTGGATGCAAAAAATTCTCTATGCCAAGCTTGTATGTTGAGATTTTTCCTAAAGGAAGTAAGTATACATCACTGACAAGTATGACAGATGTATGTCATGTCTTGGATTGGCATCGGCACCTCCATCGGCCTTATGATGGATGTGCCGATCCTTCTTCGGTCCTTGGCCGACAGTCTCGCCAATGTGAATTTGGACCACCTACCCCTTGGATTCCATCCGTCTCTCTTGGCCGCGTTGGATGATGGTGTTGCCAGCAACATTCCTAGCCGTCTGGTGAATTCATATGTATGTGATTGGTGGAGCCACAATAGTGAACCGGCACCAGGGCAAATTTTTGCCAGTGACACCCTGGATAAGTGCCTCGATAGCTATCGACAGTATATCCCTGCCCCTGTGATCACCAGCTCACTGCTCACCGATAGCCAGCCAGCAGACAATGCTGCTGATGGCCAAGCCGACTGCCAATCTTGCATCGACCTGCAGGCTCTCATTGGGGATTTGTTCAATGAAGCACGTGGGATGCGGGACTTCATAGATGGCTGTGAATCATCAGCAGAGGCTGCGATGAATGTGAATATCAGGCAATCAGCAGGGTTCCAACAGCTTCATGAGCTAGCCCTGCTCAAGGAGCTTCAGTCCGAACCACGTAAGTTAACAACGGCAGCGGCATCAAAAAACAACCGTGGACATGCTGGGAGAAGGTCGGCTGTAAGAAGACAATTGGAACTGGTATCTGCACATGCACAGGCTGAACTTGAGTGCCTGAAGGCCCTTCCCCCAACCTCCTACAAGTGGACCTGGGGCGTTGATATTGCAGAGAATGAGGTTTTAGCAATCAATCAGGCAACCAAGGGCAAGGGAAAGGCACAGCATTCTGGGTATGCAGGGTCTCTACCTGATGGCGCGCAGCAAAAGAAGGAGTGGTCAGATGCACCAAGTCTCCCAACAGTTGTCTCTGCCTACAGTCGACCACCCATGGTTACTGGTCATGATGCTGGCCTATATTTTTCAGATGCTGAATCCGATGTGTCCAATGCTGGGACCACTCCAGTTGTTCCTGTCCCTGCTCCCGTTCCTTCAGTCCCTGTTGCCAATGCCAATCTCTCTGCTGCTGATCTCTCTGATGCCGACGCCGATTCCGATTCCATCCCCGTTCCCACTACTGATCCTGTCCCCACTGCCACTGCCAATGCCAAGGTACTCATGCTTTGGCAAGGTGAAGATGATGTAGCAAATGATGCTGATCAGCATACCACCCTTCAGGCAGCCATGGCATATGGTTCTGATTTATCATCTGCCCCTATGGGTTCCCCAACTGGCATTGATGCTGCTGACTTCTACCTTGATGATTCTACCTCTTCATCTCCACCCTCAAATCCCCTATCAGCTTTTGCCACTGTGTCTGATGCAGCAGATGTTTTTCTCTCATCATCAGAGACAGATTCCACTGGACCTCAGGGTGAATCCAATGCCAATGCTGATGATGCCAGTGCCGATTCTGACAATTTTAGTGATGAGTCCCCCAGCACCTCCCAGATAGAGCACCCCACTCCTTCTTGCATCACGCTGCCTATCTATACTCATGCAGACTTTGATTATGTTGATGACACTTGGTTGCGTGGCTCTGATGATATGGACACTATGGATGATGGATGATGCTCATTTATTTCATTTACATATTCTATACATGAACATGTAGTAATAATTGTTGGAACACCGAACGTTTGCTGCTCGATCCCTAATCCCGGTGCTGGTGCCGTGCTCAATTCTGATGCCAATCACTGATTTCATGAAGGTCTGTATTACGCATCTGCTGCTGCCGATGTCGGTAAATTTTTAATTTCTGCCAGTGCCAGTGCTGACCCATTTCATAAGTCTGCATACAACAAATGAATGATTGCTAATTGAGGCATTTATCATACATGTCACTATATTGTTGGAGCAGACTATATACGCTGCACAGTGGAAGAGACAACACGTTCCTTACAACCTACCTGGGGTTTACTTAGACTTACAGCTAGGGTTAGCAGAGGTAAGAACACTGTATTCCTACTATGGTACAGGTTCTCCTTATATACATAATAATAAGGACGTCACATGACTCAGGAATGTGTTTACCGCATGTATGCGCAGTAAGCGCAGTAACATGCGTATGCTGCATGTATTGCCTCATGTATACAGCATGCATCACTGGGATTAATTTCAACACCCCCCCTCAAACTGTACAGTGCTCTAAGCAGCTAAGTTTGAATCTCGAAAGTAATTCCGAGAGAGTCTCTAAATTTCCTGAATAGGACGGCACCAAGGTTCTTTGTGAACATGTCAGCCGGATTATCACTTCCAGGAATGAAAACAACTGTGACTTTGTCATTTTCTATGCATTCGCAGGTGTAGTGGTAGCGAATGTCTATATGTTTGGTCCTTCTTTCCTGAACTGGATTTGATCCAATAAAGATGGATCCCTGATTATCAGCGCAGATTGGTACACGCTTCAGTGTATATCCAAGTTCCTGGAATAAGGACTCTATCCACACTATCTGCCGACAAGTGTCGGAGAGAGCCATATATTCAGCTTCTGTGGATGACAGTGCTACAGTTTTTTGTAAACGGGACTGCCAGCACACAATGCCACTCGCCAGAGTAGCAAAGTAACCCATTGTAGATCAGCGTTTGACAGTGTCAGCTGCCCAATCAGAATCTGTGAAGGCCTGCAGCCCCTCGGATTTCTCTCCATCGTAGACTATACTGTACTTCTGGGTTCCCACCAGATAGCGCATTATGTACATTGCTTTGTCTAGATGTTCTTGGCTAGGATTAGCCGAGAATTGCGACATCTTGATTACTGCGTAAGCGATATCAGGTCGCGTTCTGAGCATCAGATACAATAAAGATCCGATCACAGACTGATATTTCGATCTAAGCGCCGTGTTTGGTGTCGCTGTGTTCTCCGACAGTTTGTAGCCAGTCGGGAGCGGAGTGGGGGCAACTTTGGCATTTGTCATCTCGAACCTCTCGAGCACTTTGGCAAGATATTCTGTTTGATCGAGTTTGACTTTTGTAGCGGTCTGGGTGACACGCATGCCTAAGAATTCTGTGACTTTTTCAGTACTATGGCACTCCCAATGCTTCAGGCAAGCATTCTTCTTTTCATCCACAAGTTTCTTGTTCTTGCCCATGAACAAGCCATCGTCAACATAGACTAGCGCAATAATGATGCTGCCTGTCTTAGGATCCTTGTGTATGAAGATGCCGGCATCGGAGCTGGCACGCACAAACCCAATGGTGCGCATAAATGCCTCTAGCTCTTTCCACCATGCTAGTGAAGCCTGTTTAAGGCCATACAATGCTCGGCGTAAGCGCATTACTTTGCGCTCTTTACCCTCGAGTCTGAAACCCTCGGGTTGATCCATATAGATCTCCTCATCAAGTTTGCCATATAAAAATGTGGTTTTTACATCTAGACCGGTCATATACATGCCTTCTAGAGATGCAAGGGCAAACATGAGGCATACGGTCTCGTAGCGGACTACTGGTGAGAAAATCTCATCAAAGTCAACGCCTTCGACTTGTGAAAAGCCTTTGGCCACGAGTCTGGCTCGTTTTCTTCCGTCCGATTTCACGGAGAAAACCCATCTATTTTTGATCGTTTTCCGATCATGTGGAAGATCGACGATATCATAGACTTGTCGCTTGCGAAGAGCCTCTAACTCTTCATGACAAGCCTGTTTCCACTCAAGTTGCTGCTGCCAGGGTAGGCACACAATATCGCGAAATTGGTTTGGAACTAGGCTTTTTCCACTTGATGGTATGACTGCTTTTGATAACAGCCAGCGGATAAGCTCATCTCCACCTTCCTTGGTTATCTTTTTAATATAACCTGCTTCGTCCGGTTTCCCCATTGGGTAATCATGTTCTTGATTATTGGAATCGGGCACACTCTCGTGGGGTGCCGAACTTGGTCCAGCAACCGGTTCTTGCTGTTGAGGTCGTGGTCGTGTTCGGTTATGATCCGAATCTTGACCCACAGACTTCTTCCAATATCGATCACGCGCAATGTCTCTCTCTATGTCAGAGGGGAGTCGCTGTTCTCCATTGGTATTGCCAGGACGGTTTGGGATTTTCCTCTGCCTGCCTGATCAACGGGGCAATTGCTGCCATTCCTGTTGATCTTCACATCTTGGACAAAAGTCCTCAGTGTTAACTGGAGGCGGTGGAGGAGGAGCGTTAGTTGCATCGTCATGCGCCTTTTGCTCACTTGGTAAATCATCATCATCATCTTCTGATGATGGAGGAAGGGGTGGATTTTGTGGCGGTATAGGGTCATCGCCATGCGTTCCAGATGAGTGGTCGTCATCTTCTGGTTCTGGAGGTGGAAAATCACCAAGGTCTGTCTTGGCAGGAGTTTTAGCTCCGGGACAGCATGGGAACATCGTTTCATCAAATAGTGCCGTGGCACCAATGAATATTGTGCCATTTTGTCGCATGAAACGATATGCTTTAATGCCATCTTCTACTCCAAGGTACGTCATTAACTCCGATCGAGGAGATAATGTTGTTGGACGTTTTTCCTTTGGTAGATAGACATAAGCACCGCAACCGAAGACCTTCAGATTGTTTAGATCTGGGCAGACCTTTGTCAGGTCCTCAAAAGGTGTCAGCCATTTCAGGCGCCTTATTGGGGTTCAGTTGCATAAATGTGTTGCATGTTCTATGCAAAATTCCCACCATGATTGTGGTAGACAAGCGGTGAATCGCAAGGTTTGCGACTTTTCCATTATTGTCCTTATGGCGTGCTCTGCGCGCCCATTCTGTTGATGAACGTGGGGTGCAGACATCTCTATTTTGATGCCTAAGTCCTTGAGCTGTTTTTGTAGCTCACGATCCTTGAACTCCCCCCCTGGATTGACACGCCAGCGCTTGATTGTAGCGCCATATTGGGTTTTAGCCATCGCTTGAAATTGTCTAATCGCTGCAGCAGCGTCAGATTTCTTTCTGAGACATTGGACCCAAATATGTGACGTTTTGTCATCCAGAAATACAATGAAGTATTTATGTTTGTGGTACGATAGTACCAGGAGTTCCTTTAGGTCAGAATGTATTAATTCAAAGGATTTGTCAGCTCGTGAGTCTGACTCGGGAAAAGATTTTGAGGTCATTTTCCCTTCTGCACACCCTGGACATATAATTTTGTCTTTAGGAATAATTAAATTCCTTGGGAATTTTATGGTGCTTTTAGGCATTTTCCCTAGCGCCTCTTTGGATGGGTGTCCAAGTCACCTATGCCAAGTCAAGTAGTCAGCGACATAAATGGTCGCGACATTAACCTTTTTGGTGCTCAATATATGAGTCCGAGCCCAATAGATCGTGTCTTTCCTCCTTAGAGGGACACAATGCATGATCGGGTTTCCATGCTCGATAAATGAAATGTGTGCGGAGGAACCACACACATCACTTCCGTCTTGTAAAAAGACCCCCATTGACATCAATCGAGTATTAATGTCGGGTATGTAGTAGACGGGGTATAACCGCATTTCACGTGTCTCTGACTTCCCATGACATACTACCTGGTGTTTAATGAAGACTGCTCCCTTTCCTACTATATGTGTAGTACCAGTGGCCGTTTGGACCAAGGTAGAGTCCTTTCTCGGTAAAGGCTCGTAAGAAGCGAAATCTTTTATTTCACCAGTGAAGTGTTTTGATGTGCCTGAATCCATGATCCAGTCAGCACCTTTCTTACAATCTCCCTTTGCACACATAGCACATATATTAAGATCTAAATAATTCCATGATACATTTAATAGCGGTAAAATTTCACATGAAAAGTTCGCTGTATTCATAGGAATATTAATCTTAGTGCTTGTGGCAGGGAAAAGGACTGACCTGTCATCATACGCCCCTGTATCAAGGGGTTCATCAACGAGCATTTCGTCGATGGCTTTCCACACTTCCTCATCAGACACCGGAGGTTCAGATCCAAGGGAGACGGTATTGTCTTCTACCTCCTCGATCCTAGACTCGGGTTCTGGTTCTATCCTTCTTCTCTTTCCTTCTCGCACCGTCAGGTGCTCTTCCAGCGGTCGCAGATTTTTTGTGCTGCACGGAAGTTGCATTTGCTCGAGGGTGTCTCGAGCTTGCTGATATTCGGCATAAACCGAACGAGAGGTAGAGGCCGCACCCGTATATGCCTGTGCAGGCGGTTGGCGGCGAGGATCCCTTGTGGGAGTGTGTTCGCGTCTTTTGATGCGCTGTATAAGTGGCATCAGCAGTATGATGGTGCCATTACCATTTATGGTGGTATAGGCTTTGGAGGCGAGGTGGGTATGTTTATCCTTCGGCTTCTCCTCCTTAGTCTTTCTGTCCCCACGTCGTCCACGCTTTCGGGATGAGTCTCTGTTGCTGTTTTGCCCTTCTTTGGGCTGCCATTTGGGGTTTCCCCCTTTGCGCTTAACAGCAGAAAGTTTGTTGGCCTGAGGCTGGCCAGCGGGCTTTCCTACTGCTGTGCGCCTTGAGGCTTCAGCAACAATGGAGTCCTTGACATGTTTAAATGTCAAGGCGCTAGTAGCGGTCGTGTTAAGGACCGTTGTGGACAAGGAATCGTACTCGCGCGGCATCGCAGCAAGTAGAATCATTGCTTGCACTAGCTCGGGGATGGCGACGTTAGCAGCCGTAAGGCACTCAAATTTGTCTGCCATTCTAGCAATCTCCGGTGCGGGGTTCACAGCCGGGATCTTGATCGCTATTGCAGACCTAAAGTCCGCGAAGACTTGGGAGGGGCCGTCCACACCATAATTGGTGCGGATGAGATCCCACACCTCCTCAGCAGTGTCCTTTGAGTTGGCACACTGCCGAATGGAGGGGGCCAGGTGGAGCACTAGGCTACCAATGGCCTGGTCATTTTTGTTGCTCCAGGTCTGGAGCTTGGCATTAGCATCCGCTACCAAAGTAGTGTTTGTCGCCATCAAGGGAGGCGCCGGGGGCGGTTTTTGCTCCGCCCCACTAGTTATTTGCCAGAGGCCCTGAGACCTGAGCCACGCCTTCATTGAGTCAGCCCATTGAATGTAATTTGATCCGTCGAAAGTTTGAACGAGTTTCTCAAGAGTTGAAGACATGATTTTGTGGTGGCAGCTGTTAAAAGCGCTCAATCAGTCTTTTTACTCAATAAAACACATTTAACGTTCTCAGGAGAAAACACTCCTTCAGAGTGGTTAACCCTAGTCAACCTAGGTTTTATGTGCAGCTCGCAGGGAGCGCAATGCAGCTCACGAAGAGCGCAAGGTTATAATTTGGAGACAATGAAGTCAACGTCGTTCGCAGCCAATTAAGGCACGTTCACGACGTGCCCAGCAGGGCCCATAACCTGTTGGAGCAGACTATATACGCTGCACAGTGGAAGAGACAACATGTTCCTTACAACCTACCTGGGGTTTACTTAGACTTACAGCTAGGGTTAGCAGAGGTAAGAACACTGTATTCCTACTACGGTACAGGTTCTCCTTATATACATAATAATAAGGACGTCACATGACTCAGGAATGTGTTTACCGCATGTATGCGCAGTAAGCGCAGTAACATGCATATGCTGCATGTATTGCCTCATGTATACAGCATGCATCACTGGGATTAATTTCAACATATATAACCTTCGGCATCAGGAAATTTCCTTAGGCAGCATCAGCAGCATTGACCAACACCAATTGGGTGGGCAAGCTGATCCCGTTTGGTAGGTCTGCACTACATAGAAAATTGCCTATCGCTAGGCATACAGTTTCCTATGCACATCTATCCGTTAGCCTGATGCCGATGCCATATATCTATGCCGATGCCATTGCCATTGCCATTGCTGTTGCTGTTGCTGTTGCTGTTGCTGTTGCTGTTGCCATTGCCGAGTACTGTGTCCAACACTATCTCTGATCTGTATATTAACATTCTTCATAGTGTATCACAAGCAAGAATTGTCAAAGTGTATTCATTTGATACTAGTACATGTTATACATACTATGAGAGCGTTCGACGGCATCCACTGAACCCGTATCATTCGGTACACTGTATGCATTCGATAGACCGTATTATTCGGTACATTGTAGCTTACCTATCTGCATTTTCTTTTCTGTGGTGAAAAGCACAAGTACTTTATTTATATGCTCGGACTGAAACCATGAATGAGTGTTGAAACGGACTAATGGTAGATAGTTCTATTACTTACATCCTGCTCCTCACGTGGTGACGCGTACTAGTGGCGGTCATTACGTTTACTGCCACACTCAGTGGTTGTTCTCTAACAACTCTGAGCTTTCCTTTTTCTATATAAATTAGTGCTAATTAGCCAAAATGAAATTTATGCTAATTAGCACTTAAAAGCATGGGTGAACTGGACACCTCCGGGTCAATTAGGTCTTGTGTGAAATTCCCCGAAAACTATCGATGACCTACATAATGTTTTGGATGGATTTCGTCGCCCGAATAGTGACAAACACCAGCTTCGCCATTAACCACATCCTCGCGTCGTCATTAAGAGTCCCGCTTCTCACAAAGCTAAAAGACCAGGAAAGAACGAGCGCTTGAGAGCTCGGCCCTGCAGCAAGTTCATTTAGTGTGTGCGACTTGAATTGTAACTCCGACACACACTCATCGTCATCATGCATCAGCTACCACCTATGTCTTTACAGCAGGTATCTGGATCAACATTCGCCTCCATCGTCAAGATTCCAAGCTATATGAAACCATGGCCGATAATCGATGGAGATCAGCCGCTTGCTTTGTTGCATGCAAAGTTTTGGGGCAAGAGCATGGCGGACGAGGGGCAAGAGTGGCTTAACGCGCTTCCCGTTCCTGCGATGGGAAGTGAGTCTGTATTAGGGGATCAGGAAGGAGAGGAGCGCACGTACGAGGTTGTTGATGAGATGATGGTTGTGGATAAGACAGCGGTCGTGGACGAAACCATGGATGAAGCCACGACAGCAGACCCAGACGACGATCTCATTCCCGGTTGTTACATGCTCGATATCGGCATCGACAGAATACCGTTCTCAAAAATTTGGATACGAGCCGAATACATCCGTATTTTCAATGCTTTAAGCGCTTATTATAACACACCCATTTTCCAGCCTCAAGCACCCGCTGTCGTCATCACGGGCCAACCAGGGATCGGTGAGCTTGTCGCCTCCCCAGATTGTTTCTAATATAACACATTTTGCATCAAGGCAAGAGTGTATGGATCTATTACGCTTTACGCCGATGCCTTGCCGAACGGAAGCCGGTCATTTGGTACTTCAAACGGTGCTGCTACTTGTTCGTTGAAGAGGGTGTCCACAAGATGCCTGCCGATTTTTAACAAGCTCACTTCAAATCATTCGTCTGGACCTTGGTCGATTCCGATGAAGCCATGGAGGGCGTTCCACCAGATCTAGTCCCGCACGGCACTCGCCTTTTCGTCGTCTTCTCCTCCTCTCCGTGCGGAGAAAGATGGTCGCGCCTGAACAAGACGGTCCGCACGATAGTCGTAATTATGAATCCATGGAAAATGAAAGAGATTCTTCGAGCGTGAGTCCAGTATTTGGCCTTGCACAGAAGTTCACACCTTGAGGAGATCTAGTGCATCAATATATATCCCCTAGGTTGCTTCAATGAGTCTCTCACCAACGAAATATTTGAGCGCCTTGGTCCTACCCCTCGCCTCTGTCTCGATTATCAACTAAACTCTCTTCAAATGAGTCAGTACAAAAGAAACCTCGATGTCGCAGTCTCGGAGGTCACATCAGACAAGCTCAAATCATTGCTCAAGACTGCTGCCGGTGGGGACCTTCGTATCGATGCCCTGTCTCACAAGATTACCCTTCTTAGCCGCAAATCGTTAGACGATGTGCACAGCCAAGCTGTGGTCATTCCCATCACTCCTTCAATCCAATCAAGACTCTCCAATCAGTTCCGTAACCTGGCACGCGAGGAACAGTTACGTCTCTATGAGTACTTTGCAAGGGTGCCTGAAGGGAGGAAGACGGCTGGTGTTTTTTTTGAAGCCCTCGCGCAGAGAGAACTTCAGGGGGGAATCACCGTCGAGCTCGTTCCGATGGTAAAGTTGAACGAAGCTCGAAAGGGAGCATTGCCTCGGTGGTACTCTAGCCACAAACCCCTAAACAATCCGAAACTGGAGACTGAGCGTCAGGAGGCTTTGAGGCATCGGTTCAATATTGGAGTCAACCCTGTCCGAACCGAAGAATTCCCAGATAATGGACCGCTGTCTCTTGCCCACGATGTCATGTATGTCCCGCAAGCGGACAACCATGTCTCACTTGATTCTTTCATCTGGCTCAATGACCTTTTCATTTTCCAATTCTCTATCACGGAAATCCATGGCATTAAACCGGGACTTCTTGATTTCTTCGATCGATATGCAGGAATCCTACCTCCGTCAAGCTGGAAGTTTATATTTGTGGTTGAACCCAAGCAGATACTAATATGTCCGCAACCACGAAATCTGGTCCTGCGCGAGTTGGGCATGTACTCTGCAGTAGTGGATGTAAAGAAGCAGCCAGTAGCTTAACGCATTCAGTCTAAGGTTTCATGTCTGCATCCTTGTTTCTATATCCGTTTCACTCCGGTTTACGTCGACTTACAAGACTAATCGAATGTAATCATAATTCCAATTCCTCCTGAGAGCTTGAACTATGGCTTGCTGTAATACCGGTATGCAGAGTGTACGCTTCTTGATCTCGTACCGCCACCTCAAATCGTGTCAGGGAATGGAGAAGGGGAACAAAACTCAGTACAGATCAGCGTAATAAGCACTATCCAGGGCCTGTGAAGCAAGAGAATCAGACCCCCCAGCATGCGACTAACAGCTGCCGGTAGCCACATTGGGCTTACACCAAACAACCCTTTCACACTGGGTACAGGGCACAATACCCCTGATGGGGTATTATGTAAGTATCTTGGAAGTATTCCTAATACTGTCAAGATACTAGTGCAGAAGTATGTTGCAAGTATGCTGATTGTTGATTACCATACCTCCACATTAGTAACTTGTACATATTGTAACTGTATTCTGAATGTCTTGGCTGAAAAATAATACAATATTTCCTCCCTACTATCACAATAATATTAAGATACTTCTAATGGAGTATTGAAGTTAAAGATCAAAATATTTTTCAAGTACTGAGAAGGCAGTAACTTGGTGGTATTTAGGTAATTTCTTCAGTACTACCAAGATACTATCTACAATACTATCAAGATGATATCACAATACTTTGCTTGGGATATGTTAGCACATCCAAGTACTTACTCAAGTACCTACTGTTACCATATCCAAGTACTTACTCAAGTACCTGCTGGTACCTATTTGAGTACTTATTTGTATGTCCAAGTACCTACCAGTGGTTATTTGAGTATTTACTTGTATGTCCAAGCAGTGCCTACTAGTATCTATTTGAGTACTTACTTGTATATCCAAGTACCTACTTGATATCTACTTGTGTGTCCAGGTATGTACTCAAGTACCACTTGCACATCCAAGTTGTACATCCAAGTACTTACTCAGGTACCTAGTACTGGCACCTATTGGAGTACTCACCTGCACATCCTGGTACTTACTCAAGTACCTACTGTTACCTATTTGAGTCCTTACTTGTATATCAAAGTACCTTGATATATACTTGTGTGTCCAGGTATCTACTCAAGTACTTACTTGCACATCCAAGTTGTACATCCAAGCACTTCCTGAAGTACCTATTTGAGTAACATCTTGACCTACTTGCATATCTGAGTTCTTCCATGACCAGGTATTTACTTGAGTACTTACTTGAATGTCTGAGTACATATCTGAGTACTAGTACCTACATCCATGACAAAGTACCTATCTAAGTACCTATCTTGGATATCCAGATACCTAATTAATAGGTACTTTAGGAAGTACTTGGACATGTACAACTTGAACATGAAAGTAAGTACCCAAATATGTACCAGTAGGTACTTAAGTAAGTACTTGGATAAGGTGCCAGTACTAGGTACCCAAGTAAGTACTTGAATGTACAACTTAGATGTGAAAGTAAGCACTTGAGTAGATACCTGGACACACAAGTATATATCAAGTAGGTACTTTGATATACAAGTAAGGACTCAAATAGGTAACAGTAGGTACTTGAGTAAGTACCAGGATGTGCAGGTGAGTACTCCAATAGGTGCCAGTACTAGGTACCTGAGTAAGTACTTGGATGTACAACTTGGATGTGCAAGTGGTACTTGAGTACATACCTGGACACACAAGTAGATATCAAGTAGGTACTTGGATATACAAGTAAGTACTCAAATAGATACTAGTAGGCACTGCTTGGACATACAAGTAAATACTCAAATAACCACTGGTAGGTACTTGGACATACAAATAAGTACTCAAATAGGTACCAGCAGGTACTTGAGTAAGTACTTGGATATGGTAACAGTAGGTACTTGAGTAAGTACTTGGATGTGCTAACATATCCCAAGCAAAGTATTGTGATATCATCTTGATAGTATTGTAGATAGTATCTTGGTAGTACTGAAGAAATTACCTAAATACCACCAAGTTACTGCCTTCTCAGTACTTGAAAAATATTTTGATCTTTAACTTCAATACTCCATTAGAAGTATCTTAATATTATTGTGATAGTAGGGAGGAAATATTGTATTATTTTTCAGCCAAGACATTCAGAATACAGTTACAATATGTACAAGTTACTAATGTGGAGGTATGGTAATCAACAATCAGCATACTTGCAACATACTTCTGCACTAGTATCTTGACAGTATTAGGAATACTTCCAAGATACTTACATAATACCCCATCAGGGGTATTGTGCCCTGCACCCAGTGTCAGAGATCACCATACCAATGCAAAGAAGGTCAAACCCCACAGCAACAATACTGTACCAGACTGTAAAAGAGGAGCCCTCGGCCCCCTCACAGATGGAGAAAGGTAGGATCACCAGCCGAATGGGCATGGTGGTGCCGACCAGCAGTAACATGGGAGACATCATTCCCAATGCAGAGACAGGGCATTCCTGGCTAGCCATGAAGGGTGTCAGGATCAATGCCATCACTGGTATCACTAGCCGAAACCCTGTTCCAGGTTGGAGCTCTCCCAAACACCCCTTTGCAGATACTCAATGGAATCCATGCAGCCTTGAGCATCAGTAATTAAGCAAATTAGTTTCCAGAGGTTGCTCAACCTGAGCAACCACTGAAAATTTCAAGATCTTGAAATGTATGTCTGATTTGGGGGAAACCAGCTAAAGGTATCACATGCAGAAACCTATGAAACCTAGAGAGAGAAAAAGTTTTTCATGGTTTTAAACAAAATTTCAAATTCTCACAACCACATAGGTCAATAGTAGTCAACAAATAATGATATATAATGCTTGTACTTAAGTATAAAGAACATGGATGCTTTACTATCACCATCTTATTATGGAAGAAGAATGAGCCACATAGATGCATGTTGGGTTGAATTAAGGAAAGGTCCAGTTATGTTGGAATATATTCTAATCAGGATTGTGATGAACTGGGTCAGCCCAATCCCCCCAGCCCTACAAGAGATCTGCACAGCCCAGATTTATAGAATTCAAGCCTGTGCTCATCTACTCCCTCAAGTCTACTGGTGTACACACCCACCCACATCCTTGTATCTGAGATGCAGGTTATATTTGACATACATGTATGTACATGAACTATGTTTTATTATCCAACACCTTGTTGCTGAAGCCATGTATTGTCGTCTTCAGTTTTACCATTGATGGCTGAAACACAACCATGAAATTTAGTTGTCGCAGAGTAGAACATCACTTACCAGGAGGAGGAACAGTCATTCTGGCAGTTCCCTTCAAAGTGAACTGTCTAATAAAGGAGTGTCCTTTTATTTTGACTTTTGCATCCCATCTGATGCCAAGGTAACCATCCAATTGTGACTTGATAGCATCCAGGGGCACTGAGATCTTGAAGCCTTCAGTAATACATGCATCCAAGGCTTCCAAGAGCATACTTCCCATATAGATGCCTCTGCCTGAATAAATTATATTCCCAAGGGACAACACACTGTACAGAGTGTTTGGCCTGATGAAGCTTCTCCAGAATAAGTTACAACAAGACTCGCATTAAAGACCTCTACTTACATCCCACAGTACAATACCTTGCATATCCCAGAGTCTGGTATTAGGGGCAGA
This sequence comes from Tricholoma matsutake, assembly GCA_026075535.2. Lineage (NCBI taxonomy): Eukaryota > Fungi > Basidiomycota > Agaricomycetes > Agaricales > Tricholomataceae > Tricholoma > Tricholoma matsutake. The sequence goes on from AP026544.2 coordinate 815,741, forward strand.
TGGCGACATGAGGCTGTAAAACTGGGTAGACATGAAGGCATCATTATCACCTTCCTTTGGCACAGCCATGACCACCCATAAAGACCCAACCATAATGTCCAGATACATGAATGTCCCTTCAGAGCTGATATGCCATTGACTCAAAGAGTTGTCCGTGGCTGCCACTGCCCATCGGAGATGGGAGAGAGGCAGAGCGACATGATGCTTACAGTATGGAAGATCTATCATATCCACCCATGCATGCTGATTGCTCACCCATGTAATTTGACCAGGTGTGTTGATCATAGGTGACGGAATAGCTTTCGTTGTGCAGATATTGCCATTGTTGGCAAGCACACTCTGGAGTAGTTGGTTGAGCATCCCTGTAACATGCCGTTGATAGGTTGTCTCCTTGGCTCAAAGGCCGATTCACCATTTCGACCACATTCTAATCACATCGGATAACTCGCATGAGGTCCCAGAAGCAGTGCGACCACTCCCGACCAAGTCTACCAAGCGCGATATTGTGTTGAACACGGTCGAGCATCGCGAGCATTGTATCGAATGCGATCGAACATCGTCGAACATCATCAAGCATCACGAACATCATCGAACATCATTGAGCATCACGAGCATCGTCAAATGCAATCGAGCATCATCGAATGCGGTCGAGCATTGTATCGAATGCGATCAAACATCGTCGAACATCATTGAGCATCGAGCATCATCAAACATGATTGAGCATCGTCGAACGCAGTCGAGCATTGTATCGAATGCGATCGAACATTGTCAAGCATCATTGAGCATCGTCGAGCGTTATCGATCGATATCGAGAGACTGCGAGCGACATCGGGCGCTGCATTTGTTATCTATATGGTGGAATAACATGTGCCAGGAAGTATTCCAACTTGTGCTCAAACTTGCTGATAGTAGGTCAGCCTCGTTCCAAGTCCCTATTGCGCACAGCACCTGCTGGATGCATTATTGCGAGACTTAGTGCAGTTTATACACAAAGGACAGTCCCCTTTTAGTTCTATACCCTTTATTACTCTTTCATCATATGATATATATCTTTCTTGTTCAGATTCCAGTCTCCTTTTTGGCCTTGTGCCTTAACTCATATCTTTTGCCTCATGTTCTACACATGTTCTCTAGCCTTTTTAGGTACTTTCTTTATTTTATATAAAAGATGTACTAGATACAAAGAAAAAGAAGAAAGTCGTTGTCTTCCTCCCAAATCACAGTGATTTGAGAGTACAGTTTAGTCTTATTCAGTCCGAAGTTTGGTGTTTTATGCTAAACTTCCTTGAAATTCCTCGAAATTCCTTGCATTATGCTATTTTCGCTCTCGCTTCCCTCGATTAGCCTTTTTGTCACTTCTACTACTCGTCTAGTCCCCTGATCTTGCATCCAAACATATCTGTGCACTCGAAGTTCCTCAAAACCTCTTCAAAAAATATCGCGACATCTCGAAAAGCATTGCAACATCTCGAAAATCATCGCAAAGTCTCGAAAATCATTGCAACACCTCGAAAATCATCTTTTTAGCCTCGAACTGCTTCGACAAGCAGTTGTTTTATGACTATTTGACGGTCAGTCTGACAGGTGACGTCTAGAGGGCCTCACATCCTTCCTCTGACTCGTGTTATACCATCCAAAGCCTTTTGTGGGTTTTGTTGGGGTTTCCGGGTTGAGCATCATCACTGTGCTTTGGGACAAGTCCCATCTTCCAGTGAAATGTCAATATATTCACCCATATGACCATATATCCTTACCAATCATAACAATGTGTTCCGGCATCCCAAAATCCTCCCAGAGGCCCTCTGTGTCAAAATTATAGCTGCACTGCACCATATCTCAAACAACAAGATGCCCACTTCATCACTGATTCTATACCCCAACTCTCATACTCTTGTATCTGACAAACATCAAATATCTGCTCCCAACAAGTTTTACTCAATGCAAACTTATGGATCACCCAAAAACTATCAAGATCTTGGTGACACTATGCAGATGTGAGGCAATTAAAATAGCATTGAAGAATGAGAATATACATGGAACTCTGGCATATAGAGAGCATCGTCCTCACTGTCTAATGAGAACACTTCCTCACCTGTGATCCTCTGTGCACATGACCTCAATAAATACACAGCATGAGACCAGCATCTGACATACTGGAAATCCATGATGAGTGGTAAGATGCAGAAGAGATGTGTAAGGGGGCTACAGCCACCCTGTATAGTCTTGTTGAACCCTGGGTATCCCTGGGGTCAAACATAGTGTGACAACCTGTCACTAGTAGTGACAGATCCACTTGTACCTCGTCCTCTGCTGCATGCTCAAGTTGAGATAGTTTAGCAGAAAGCAGGGTCCACCTAGGTGGACTCCAAATTTTCATATAGGCAAGGGAGCAGACATGCACATGTAGCTAACTAAGTTACAATTCCTAGAACTAAGAACTAGAAAAGAAAAGGGAGAGGAGGGTGTGCCATGAAAACTGATAAACGATGAAAGATTAGATCAATCCAGAATCAATCTATAGTAAATGTGGCCACATGAGAAATCAGATCAGATAGACAATGGTGGAGACACCACTCACTTGTTAAGATTCAACTGGGCACAATAGCAATAGCTATAAAATTGTACCAGTGAATCCTGTAAAGTGAGAACCTAGTTGAGAGGATTATTCAGAAGACAGTTGGATCTCTCACGATGTGAATAGATGATATTGCTAAGGTGGGCCTTAGATAATCAACTACTGAAAACGTGAGAGACTGAAACTATGAAAGAAAAAGTGCAGAGCGCTTACCTGTGTTGCTTGTCACCAAGATGGGAGCAGAAGGAAAGCAACACAGGGACCTCCTAGTTGCATAAACTGTCTGTGTCTCAGCATCTGCTAGCCCCTAGCACCAAAAACCAGACCATGCAAAAAGGAGGCCAGATGCTTGATGCAGATAGCAGAGCTAGTCATGGAATCAAGGGATTTCAGGTGCAGAGGCCTATGAAAATGCCCCTTACCTTTGGAACCTGCCTTTAGGATGAATACACATTATAGAGCCCATTTATACTCTAGCCTGTGTGAGGTTGTGATCACCCCATCCACTCTCTTACACTTTTTTGAGTACAAAAACTCTACACTCCTTACTTTGGGATAACAACCCAACATTTTAAAATTGCTACTGGATGCAGTCCAACAGGATAGCAACCAAATACCCCAAGTGTGCTAGTAGGGCACAGCTACAGGAAGAGGCCCAGCCTTGATCTTACACTTTGTCAGCTCCTGATAATCCCCATTGGGACTTGAAAGAATGGCTGTGACAGCTGAGTGGCATGCAGTTGTGTGCCATGTCACTTTGTGTTGAGGCATCTAATGCATGTACTTCTTGAAATGGTACCAGTAGGTACCAAAATCAGTTGCAGACTGCTTATGGAAGTGACATGCAGTCACATTGCCCTAATCTGAAGCCTAGTAAGATGTGAGGTGGTGCTGAGACACCATACAAAGAACTTGGTGTACCTTTGAGGCAAGATGTAGACAAATGTTGCATCTACAACACAATAGTGAGATCTTGGATCTCTTGAATGACAGGAGAGTCAGTTTCAAAGTGGAGGAGGACAGAGATTGAGCATGATCTCCAAGAAGCAAGGGACCTCAACTGGTGAGGTGGAAGTTTCATATTACTGTGGGTGTTGGATGCCTGTTGGAGAGGCAGTGGAGCTACACTGCCAGGAGTTCCATAACCAGGATGAGGCATATTGGCCATAATTTACACTGCCCCATATGTTCCATGTGGACTGTGTGGACTCTGTGCAGAGTACAACCATCTGGTGACCAAAATGAAAAATTGCACCCCCTTCCACATGGAGTCCGCACCAGTCCATGCAGAGTCCACACCAGTCTGTGTGGAGTCCACCCAAACTATTCAAGTAGTCACTTAATTTTTATAGATATGAGGGGTATGATTTATGTAATATACATCTAAGCTCCTTCAAGTGGGAGGACTACTAATTTGACAAAAAAAAACCCCCTCGCAAATCCGAGGGCCACCCTCTCCCCCCACAATCCCCCTCATGCACCTGTGACTCTCGCCTCTCACATAGCAGTCAGCAGTGGTGGGGCTCCACATTGTTGTTGTTGTCCCTCCTTCCCTGTTCCCTGTCATTCACACACTCTCACACCCCTGTATTCACCCCATGGCATGTGGCATTGGCATCATCCCTGTTAGTCTCCCTCGCTGTCTCCCCTCCTCCCCCCAGGCAGGTGTCATTGTTGTCTCCCTCATTGTCTCCCTCCCCCTCCCCCCTCATTTCCCTTTCCTCTTGTCTCCCATCCCCCTCATCATCATTCCACCCACCATCCACCCCACGAGCAGTTGCTCACAAGGCTGGAGGCAGATGGTGGGTGGTGTGTCATTCTGTGGTTGCCATCGGTTTCATCGGTGTCATGGGGCTGGGGCTGGGTGGTGTGTTGTCCATCACCATGGGTGGTTGTGGTGGGGCCCTGGTGCTTGTTTTCATCAGTTTTGGGGGGGTTTGGTGGGTCAGCATGACGTGGTGCATTTACAGGGGTAGCTGGGTGTTTACTTGGTTGGTATCCCCCTTCTGGGGTCTCACGGCATCCCTCATCTTCCTCCTGTCCCTCATCAACACCCTCACATCCCGTCAAAATGGGGAGGAGGGGGTTTGCGTGGCCGTGCATCGTCCCATGTTGTCGTCCATCATTACCTGTAGATTAGAACCTAAAAAACAAAGAAAACAATTAGTTAGTTGATAAAAAGAAGAAACAAATAAAAACAAATTACCTCTGGCCCAAATGATGCAATTGCATTGTTTGGGCCTGTGTTGCTTCTGGTTGGCTTGTTTGCAGCTCTTCATGGCCATGGAATGTGGCTGGGAGTGGGTGGAGGTGATGTGGGTAGAGTGGAGATGGTGGTGGTAGAGAGGGAAGGAGGGAGGGAGTGAGGTGGCAGTGTGGTCATCATCAATGGTAGTGGTAGTGAGTGATGAGCTGGCAATGTTGATGACGTGGCTGTGTGCTTTGTCATACAAAGCCAAACAGTCATATGTAGTTGCATCAATGGCTACAAACAATAATGGCTGTGTAGTGTAATGGTAATGTGCATCTGTACTTCATTAGTTAACCATGAGGCTCTGAGTTCAAACACCATTTGTGACATTATTTTGCTAAGTTCAAATGGTCTGCTCGGATGCATGCGGATGGACGAAATCCACGGAATCCAAGTAAAATATGCAGAATCCATTTGAATTAATAAATTCCGATCTAAAGGAACTCCCAGTACTATCGTACCACAAACATAAATACTTTATTGTATTTCTGGATGACAAAACATCACATATCTGGGTCCAGTGCCTTAAAAAGAAGTCTGATGCTGCTGCAGCGCTTACCTGTCGGCAAGATATATAGAATATGCCTCTGTTGCTCAAACATGAGCTGAGTAACCGTGCCTTCCTGGACATTTTTAAAGCCCAGATTTTCCCTGCTGAGATCCATAAACTTGCACAGTTGTACCAACAAATATGGATGAGGAAAAATGACCTGTGAATGCCTATCAGAGATGACTGGTAATTTCAATGCACTGGATGGATGAAATAAATCGATGACGGTCGCATGGGCTTGAACTAGAGCTCATTTACTTTGATTGATCACATCCAAAACCACTCTTGCAGACACCGTGTTGCCATGGCATCCATGATACTCAGTAAAAAATAAAGTCATGTAAAAGTATGGCTGATGTCATCAAATTTCAGAACTACAGGGACCCGACTAGCATTGCCAGATTTGATACAATCCCCTGACTACAGTAGTCAACCTCTAGTCATCTAGTATCAATTCTGTAATCAAAATAGCACAGTCATGCAAATGTCATGTAAGTCAGGTAAAAGTCAGGTCAGAGTCATGTAGGCCTTGTGTTCAAAAGTCATCCTTAAGTCAGGTAAAAGTCATGCAGATGTTGTGCAGGTGTACAGTGATAGTCATGTCCATGTCAACTGAGATTTATTAAAATAATAGTAGTGCCTAAGCACTAAACATTGCGGGGAATGTAAAGAATGTATGTGAAAAAGATAAGCCTGGTCAGGCACCAGCAGAGGCTGTACTGGCGAGCTTGACATTGCTACCCTTTTGCTTCTTGGCCTTGTGCTAAGGACAGGGGGTAAGCATGCTTCTGCTTGGCTGAAAAGAACATACCTGCTTGAGAACTTTGGCAATGTCATCCTCCAACAGCTGCTGTGTCTTTGGACTGGCAAGAATCATGTGAATGAGATCTACAGAATGCTTCAGTGGCAAGCATCAGATCACATGAAATTACTTACCTTCCTTGTGCATCTTGCTGCACACCCTGGAATCCTTAAGCCACATTTTCAGCACGTCCTTTTTAAGACTCTGTTATGGTTCGTCATTGTGGAAATCAATCAGAAGAGGAAATTAGTAGTAGATGAAAAAAATGTACATGAAGCATTGCAGCCCCAGAAGTTTCATTTGTAGCCAGAGGGGGGCTCGTAATAGTCCTAGCTTTCATGCTTGTTAGGGAGGGATGTTGAGCCAATGGCAATGTCATGGCCATAGAGACCATCATGTCCTCTGTGAGCAAAGTTGAAGAAACTGTGGTAGACTGTGATGGTGATAATGGCAGCACAGGCAGCATGAATGGCAGCAGAGGTGGTGTTGACAGCAGTGGAGGTGAAGGTGGAGGTGAGGGTGGAGGTGTGGGTGATGATTATAGGGGCAGTGCAGTTTCTGCAGCACCTCCATGGGTTGGCACAGCTGCACAGGCTGTATCATTGGATTGTTAGACACTATGTAGGATTATAGAACAAATGACATACCCCTCCTTCTTGTTTCCACAGTGTCCAGATCCTCTCTACGACCTCCTGCAAATATGCATTGCTGAGGTAGCCAGAAGCCTGGATGTTGTGTTGGTGACAAAAAATGCGTGCAGTTTTGCAGGTTTTGAGGGCTGCAGCTATTAGTCCTTGCACTGTCTTGGTGCTCCCTACAGATTCCCATGAGGCCAGGATGGATCGAATAGACATGTTTCCACCAGTGAACTGGAGGTGACCCCAGCTGGATCTGCTGTCATCTTTGGATATGTCAGGAGAGTTTGGATTGTAGTTCTCGATTCGCAAAAGAAAGGTGGCAGTGAGATGGGGAGTTGGTCCATTTTTGAAGTCAGGGGTTTCTTCCATAGCATTGAGGAGATTGATTGCGAATGGCACTAGTTGGAAATCAGGCATGAAGATACCTGTGTAGATTCAGCACTGCTGCACATAAGCCAGCCTGACCACATACCTTTAAGCCCAGCAACTTAGGTCGAGTGTTAGCACAGTTGGTCAATTCATTGATTCAGAGAAAACTTACATGAAGATGAAGGATCAACCCAGATATAACTGATCTCAATGTCAGTTGATGTGGGTGCCTGGAGGTTGTTCAAAAAATTCATAGAGTCCAACAGGCTCATTGTTGATGCCATGATGTTGCTGGTAGGGTGCTCTTTTTCATCCCTCTGTTTTCTCTTTGGTAACATAGGCCTTTGAATGATGGCTCAGCTTGCTCATGGCTTTCTGTTCTCTTTGAGGTTGAACTTCTGGAGGGCTGGGCTGTTGGCAGGCAAATAAGTCAGGTATGAGTATGATGGAGATAAGTTAGAATAGTCTCACCTGTGTCTGTCCATGTCTCTGCTTGTGATTTCTTGTGCTTGCAGTGGGTGACAGGTTTTTTCTTCTGGGCTGCATCATCAGTGTCATTGCTGTTTTCATTTGTGTTCTCATCATGTCTGCCATTCATAAGGGAATTATTCATCACATGCTCTGCCTTCCACAATGAGAGACACAAAGCCTTAGCAATGGCTGTTCTGTAAGGGCGAGACCCTGCAGCAACAAGAGGAGACTCAATCAGAGAGAGAAGGGGCACTAAAGCACTAGGCGGTCCCATTAGCTCAAAAATCAACTAACTTTTGAACCAGGAATATGTTGGATGCTAACAAGGAGCTGCTTGATATCTCACCTCCTAGGTTGTAATAATGACCTATTTTTTCTCAGGTGGATAGGTGACCTATAACTGTCACTTTCCACCTATGTCCTTTTCTGTCTGTTTCTTGGTTGTAATAACTAAGCATCTGGTTGAATGTGATAGGTCAGTTTGACTGGTTGAGTTTAATCAAACTCTAGGTTCCCACTTAGTACCATAGAAATATATATATAAATTTACGTGCAACTACAGTGCATATCGAGCAGATATAGGAATATACAAGGATAGTAAACATATTAGAAATTCCGAGTCAAGCGGTGTCAAGTGTTGAACTTGGCGCCTAATTGATTGGAAACAGTCATGAGTCACATTGTTGCATCGTTGATTTTGATCCCATGTAATCAAAGTGGCTCAGTCTTCTCCCTCCCCTTCACCTTCACCTTCACCTTCACCTTCCCCTTCATCATCCTTTATATCCATGCCGCCATCCCTGGACGACCCCTGATGGTTTCCACCACCCGATCTGGTCACTTGACCATCTTCCTCGTCATCAACATCCATCTCATCCATCACCCGTTGTTTTCCTTTTTGCTTTTCCGTCAACTTGGCCCTCTTTGCTGCCTTTTTGCGAGCTTCATAAACAGCAGCAGCTCTGGATTTGCGAGACTTTGACTGATCACCTTTGGCAGCATTCACAGCAAGGTATTTGTATTTCTGCAGTATGGCCATCGCGCCTGTCTTGTAATTGTTCTTCTTCTTGTTTGCGAAGTACTGGCAGACAATCACTTCAGTTGCCCAATCATTCTGGAAGTTTGTGAGGATTGGCTGTCTCTCACAACACTGCATGAAGTATGTTTCAGTCTTTCCCCCCAGATCAAAAGGAAACTTACAACTGCAAAGAACATAGCCTTATCAGCCACTGGAATGTCACGCCAATCCTCTTGCCAGGGAAGCCATGCATTTTGTGATACTTCATGGATGACACACTTTGCATTGGATCATTATTGCAAGTCACAGTTTTCTTGCAGATGTCGACACTCACGAGAAGCAAGTTATATTTCTCTTTCTTTTTAGTAGATCCTGCAAGGCCCATCTCGACTGCAATGGACCAATCTTTACCCGGTTGTCCCTTGGGTCTCACAACTTTCACCACATCATTGATAGGGGCTCTGGTTCGTGTGTTGCCATAATTTCCCTGGGTTCTGAAATAGCTCTCCTCTCACTCCAAGTCATCATACATGTTTCCGGCATGTGCATGGTGATTATCTTGGGTGTTGTTTGTGGCTTGCTCTGTGGTGCAGTCTGATGCAGCAGTATGGGCACATTGATTTCCCCACCTCCCCTCACCATCTTGTTCAGTGATGCAATGCGTGTTTCCTGATGCAGCAGTATGGGGACATGCCATTCCTTCACCTTCTAAATCTGATGTCTCGTCGGAACTATTGTATGACTGTGCCATCTGCTTTGCTGTGTTTGAAATGGGCAACAAGGTGCGTAGTTGAGTTGAACCATATCATGGACATTTTGTTCATGTACTAGCTCTAGATCCAAATCTATTTTCTCTATTCTCTCCTGCACCTGGGTTTGTTGTACCTTCAGTCCTGTCATGTCCAGCTGCTCCAGTACCTGCAACCTCCTTGGCTGAAGCAGGGCTGTTTGGATGCCGTGAATTTGAAACATTGGTAAGTGTTATTTTACCTGGAAAGAATGAAGGCTAACCTTGCAACTCAGCTATCTTTGCAGCCATGTCACTTTTTTTCATAACTGGTACCTTCTTGTTTTCTTTTCCAGATGGTTGTGGATGTTGGTTCTTGGTGCCAGCTTTGACAGTGGGCACTTCTGGGTTGCTGACATTATCGGCACGGTTTGTGGTGGGCTTCTGAAGAATAGGCATGACTTGCATGATAAGCTGGGGGGGAAGGGCCTGGTGTGATCCACAAAGTCATGGTTGATGTTGATAAACATGACCACTCACAATATGTGTCGCGATATCTTCAAGTCATGTGCTTTGCCAGATCTGTAGCACAATATTTCAAATTCATTTGACATCTTCAGACCTCAACACTACTGTGTTACCCTGTCCCCCAGAGCTCTGACAATATGGCCAGAACTGGCAAGAACTATGTCATCTGTAATTGCTGGCGCTGTGGATCTGGAGGTGCTAAAGTGTCTCGACAATGAAAGCGAGAACATCGCTGCCAAGCCAATCTGCCGCATCTTCCAGAGCCTGGACCTTCAAGAGTCGGTGCAATTGTGACTGCTGATTCAGATGATGACAATACAGCCTCTGCATCTGGTGCAAGTGCTGATGGATCCGGACTTGAGTTTGATATAGATGCAACAAGGATATGGACTACTGAAGGAGGCAAAGCAAGTGAACCCACCATGCAAAGCACCTCCTTGATGTCTGTTGATCCTCCTGATGAATTTTCTGATGGACCACACTCACTGGAGCCTGAGGGGAGTTTGGGTGATGCACATCACCTCGATTTTCCATTTCTGTACCCTTTCCTGTATCAGGACTGTGCATCGCATGATGCCAGATGGACTGCTCCGGATGACTTTTCTGAGGGTGAAGAAGAGTCTGATGATGCTGATGATGTTCAAGGGATCGAAGACAGTGATGATGGAGAAGGAGAATTTGGAAATATTGATTGGGCAAGATTCGAGGTTGGTAAAAATAGAGAATTGTCATCTTGGGATCAACTGGGGGCTGGATACAATACCAAGTTTGCCAGCATCAGTAGGCATATTTTAACTCTGTGTTATGATGGCTTTAACACTTTGATGGCAGGTGAAAAGCTTGCTGCGTATGATCTCGCAGTATGCAGAGTGTTTGCCTATAAGGTCTCGATGCAAACTACAGATCGAGATTGGCCCAAGACCTATTTTGCGTTCCCTCAGGATCTGCCTCTTCCACCACTGGATCAGATGCGTTCTCAGGTTGCATTCCTTTCTGGTTTTAAGCCAGAGTTATATGACTGCTGTCCAAACTCTTGTATCTGTTATACTGGTCCAAGGGCTACTCTGCAATCATGTCCTGACTGCAAGGAGGCCTGGTTTCATGCAGATGGAAGGCCTTGAAAATGATTCATGTACATCCCCCTTACACCCCGACTCTGTGTGTTTGCTGCAAATCCCCACCTTTCTCAACTCAGGCAGTACAGATTGACATACAGGCATCAGAGTGGTAAAATCACTGATGTCTTCGATTCCAAGTGCTATCGACATCTACACACAAAGCATATTCAGATTGGAGATGAGACACTCCCCTCCAAATATTTCAGTGATGACCGTGATGTTGCACTGGGCTTATCAATGGATGGATTTTCGCCCTTCAAACAGTGTAAGCAGACTGCCTGGCCACTTATTCTTTTCAACTACAATCTACCTCCTGAGATATGGTTCCATCTCAAGCATATTCTCTCTCTTGGCATCATTCCTGGTCCTAAAAAACCAAAAGATATGGACTCATACCTATGGCCTCTCGTTCAAGAGTTGCTTCGCCTTGCAAAAGGTGTTGCAGCATTTGATGTTCTTTCAAAAACACGCTTTGCATTGCGTGCATTCCTTATTCTTGCATTCGGAGATATCCCAGCTGTCTCCATGCTCATGCGGATGAAGGGACACAATGGTTACTCACCATGTCGTATGTGTGAGATTACTGGCCTTCACATTCCACACTCAAGTAGTACCACTCACTATGTTCCTCTTGACTGCTCAACTCATCCTGACATCATTAATGATTGCAATGCCATCAAGTCCTATGATCCACGTAACCTTCCTTTGCATACTCATGACTGGTTTATGACACAAGCAGAGGAGGTCGATGCTACCATGACCAATGTAGATGCTGACCATCTATCTTGGAAATATGGAATCAAAGGCCATCCTATATTATCCCACCTTCACTCACTTCATTTTCCACTGTCTTTTCCATATGACTTCATGCATCTAATCTGGGAAAATCTTCTGAAAAACCTGATCCTTCATTGGACGGGTGCATTCAAGGGACTAGATAATGGAAAAGAGTCATATCAGCTAATGGCCACAGTTTGGAAGGCAATTGGGGAAACAACAGGAAAGTCTGGCAACTTCATTCCATCTGCATATGGTGTTCATCTTCCGAATATCACTGCAGATGGTGTTAGCATTTCTGCTGAAATGTGGTCATTCTGGACAACACATCTTGGTCCTGTCTATCTGTGTCGTCAATTTACTAATGAAAAGTACTATGATCACTTTGTACGACTTGTCCAGATGCTCAATGTTTGCCTGCAATTTGAAATATCTGATGAGGAGATTAGAGCACTTGAGGATGGTTTTATTTGTTGGGTAAAAGAGTATGAAGAGTAAGTCCCAGTTTATTCTATTCATAGTCCAAGTCATTCTCACCCTGTATTTTAAGTATTTATTACCAGCATGATCCAGAACAACTATCAGCATGTCCTGTTACTGTTCATGCACTTCTCCACATTGCATCAAGCATTAAAGCTATGGGACCTGTCTGGTGTTACTGGGCATTTCCAATGGAGCATTATTGTGGTGTGCTTCAACCAGCCATCCATAATCACTGCTTTCCTTTTGCGTCCCTTGACCGTCATGTTCTAGAAGATGCACAATTGACCCAAATCAAGGCAATCTATGACATGGCAGAAGCCCTTGCTCTCAAGGAACCAAACTGTAATGGACAACCTCATGGGTCATTTGAACACCGTGACTGTATGAATTAGAATTGTCCTCTCATTAGCTTGAGTTATTACTAATTATTCATGGCAGATCCAGCATGTCGACTTCTCCCCCCTAAATCTCCTCATCGCCCAACAGATCTTGCTGTTCTTATTGGTGCATTGGTCACACAGTTTGACAGCCGTGTTGGGATTGTTTGAGCTGGCAGAGATTGAAGAATGGGGAAAGGTACAGCAAATTGATTCAGAAGCTGGTGACACAATGTGGTCCTCCAGTCTTGGTGTGACTCAGAATGACAGACATGATGCAACTTTTGTTTGTGTGGGTATTCATACATGCTCCTAATTGTTGTTCTTGCTTACACAATCTTCTAGTATGAGATGCTTGTTGACCTTTTTGCAAGATCTCACAACCGTCAACCTGAACTAGTTCTGAGGATGTTTTTTGGCCAGCTCCAGCATATCTATGTTGTGCACTTCACTCAAAATTGCCCTGCCCTCAATCTACATGGCCTGACAACAATTATCATGGTTGCTATTCAAACTTGCAAGGTTGATGCTCATGTAAAAATCCCCCATCTACCCCACTTCCACTTCTACTCGGAACTTGGGGCAACACATGTCCTTGATGTCACCTGTTTACAGTCTGTGGTAGCCCGAGTGGCAAATCCTCATAATGATCATACTTGGACTATTTCAGATAGAAGTGGTGACTTGGTCCTTGCATCATATTCAGATAGCTAGGTATTGCTTTGTAAAAAATATATGCTTTATGTACTTTTGATCATGAAGTGCATTGTTATTACCGAATTTGAACTTGCTGATTGTTTGATCACTGTTTGCACAGCCACGTTCGAACAATCTCAGGCTCTTTCATTCTTGCCTGTGTCATCATGCCTGACATTGTGGCCCAGGGCAGCAAGCTTGAGAGTTCTGTGAGTCACTGTACGCAAGTTTTTATAACTATACAGTGTGTCAACTGATCCCTCTGTGCTATCTATAGCACTGATGTCCACCCAGGATTGTTCACCAAAACCATCATCAATTCCACTGGTGCCATCAGCTGCACTCACCACTGGTGTATGTGGAGGCCCACCCCTCGGGGACCTGTTTCCAATTATCACAACATGACACAACTCACCTGATCCACCTTCAATGACGTTGACTACAACCACATTGGCTGCTCACTTCAAGTTAGATGTTATTCTCCCTCAAGGGATTTCTGCCCGTATGGTGATGGTGTCTGCTCATCTAAGGGATGAGAGGGGAAGGGAGAAGCTGAAGGTTGTTGTTAAGGATTGGAATGAAACTGAAGAATGTAAGTATACCAACCCTCCATCCAGCACCGCTTGTAGGATTGATCATTTTAAATTCATAGGCCATCTAGAATGGCATATCATGTTTCCCCAGCACACAACAAATTTACATGACCCCTCCATTGTAACTGCAGAACTTGTCACTGAGCTTGAGGATATTGAGCTTGGGGGTCCAGGCGACATCGATCTGAACTGCTGCAAGATCAAGAAACATCTCTATATAGATGTAAAGAAGTCGGAGGCATACTTGTGCTATGTGCGCGCTACATGCACTGTGAAAGAAAGCCTGAAGTTCCATATATAGCATTAACATTAATATTAATGTTATAATATTAACTGCCCAAATTTTGTAACCTATTATGTCTTGGACGATATCAACCTAGTAAGGAAAGTAACCTACATATGAGATAAGAAAACAACCTGTGATATCTATCATTCTCGATGCGAGCTAATCACTAAATACTTAGTTAAAATCCCACAAGTAATATGAACCTACGGAATTGGATGTCTTGGGGACAACCTACCTGGTAACCTACTGTTTGTTGCAATGTGATTTTAATGCTAATATTAGTTCATTTTCCACCAAAGCCAACCGCATAGTGAAAGCATGGACAGTGTATTGCTATAAGCAGAGGAAATCCCAATAATAATGAACTAAAGAAGGGGCACTACTCCAACTGTCCAAGATAAGGCTGTAGCCAAATGATAACAAAGCTAGAGTAATGTAATGGAAAGGAATGTAGGAATGAGTCCATGACTGATATAAACATAGGAAGGGGCTGGGTACCCTACCCAGGGGTTGTCCCCTTACATCATCCCTGTGTAGTGTTGCCTTGACTGACTTGGGGCATTTTTGTATTCTTGAAATAACTTGACACAATGGACTCAGCCTGTTTAGTGTGGAGAGAGAACCCATCAACTTTTGGGGCTCCCTATCTATGTAAATATTTTCAGAATTCTATACAATTTATTGGAATTGATATTGCCTTTGACTCATTTTTGCTGGTTGACTTGCAAAAATGAGTCAAAGGCAATATCAATTCCAATAAATTGTATAGAATTCTGAAAATATTTACATAGATAGGGAGCCCCAAAGGTCAATGGGTCCTCTCTCCACACTAAGCAGGCTGAGTCCATTGTGTCAAGAATACAAAAATGCCCCAAGTCGGTCAAGGCAACACTACCCCTGTGTCAAGGTGTGACATCCTCAATGCACAAGGCCAGACCATAAATGAATAAAATCCCTCCACAACAATGCAAAAAAGGCCAGTGCCATGTCCCAAGTTGACCGCTCCACCCAATTCCAACCAATAGCCATGCAAATCAACCTTCTGCCTGTCTTCCAGTCTGTGCACTGGTATACCACCCACTCCAATGATGAAAACTGATGCAGTTCCCAAATATCAACAACACCATACTCTTGAATGGTGATGTGCATGCTGCTATACAAAAGAGGTGTTGGATGAGTTGTGACATGCCAACTATTGTGGGGAATGTGAGGATGAGGGAGACCAAATCTGAACCGTTGAGCAATGATGTAGGTGGGATGATGTGCTGCTGGTGGATATGGTTTGGGGCAAGGGCAAATATGGCTGATATCAAGGATGTCACTTTGAATAGATCAGGAATGGGAATGATGGGTATGGTAGATGATGCCAGCGATGGCTTCATGAAAATTGGATATGAGATCAAGGATCTTGAATTGAATTGAGGCAATGATATCTTGATGTCGGCCATTGTAGTGATGAAGTAAAGAAGAATAAAGATGTGTATAAATGAAAGAATGTATGTTTGAATGAGTGAATTTGGGTGTTGGTGTGTTTGAGTTAAAGTAAGAAGTAAAAGAATGAAGAAAGAGAAGAAAAAAAGAAAGATCACATCATAAATCAGAGTCAGAAATTAAAATATAATAAAAAATGCAAAGTAAAACATATTAAGTAATTGTATTGGAGGGGGTTCAGGATCTGGGCAGTTTCCAAGTGGCTTCAAAGGTACCAGCTGTAAAACAACTGGCCAGTGGTGACTGCCCCTGTGGTGTAGGAGCAGTAGAGACAGTGATAGAAAGTGAAAGCGGATGGGGTGGGTGGGCCTTTTCAGGGGTCACAGGATCGATAGCATGGACAACAGGTCCCAGGTCTGGCTTTGGTCTGAGTGGGATAGGAGGAGTTGTTTCAGTGATTGGAGGCAAGGATTGTGTAGGTTTTGAAAGGCCTGGAGGAACAGCTAGGGAGAGGGGGGGAGGAGGTGTGACAAGAAGGATAGTAGCAGGGGCAGGAAGAGAGGGAACCCAGGCAAGAGTGGATGGGGATAGAACCACAGGAGAAGTAGGCAGCTGGGGGGTGGAGGCAATGGCAATGGACCTTGGCTTAGATGCTATATCAGCCCTGAACTCTTTCACATCCTTTTGCAATCTTTTTAGTTCCTCCATCATGTCCAATAACATGTCCTTCATGCAGGGGGCTGGGAAGTGGTGTTGGGCACTGGTGGTCACTGCCACTCATGGTTTTACATGCCACATTGGGGCATTGTCACAGTACTTGTGCAATATGCATAAGTTGGCCTCCATGCTCTCATTCTACTGTTTCCCATTGTTTTGTGATGCGCTGAAGGCACAGGGGGCTGAGGAATGGTACTGGGTAGCTGTTGGACTTGCTGTTTGTGGGTATACATGCTGTGTCGCAGCCATGAGGTGGTAGCTGCAGAATCTGTGCTTTTTGGCCATTTTGCTCTCATTCTGCCATTTCCCATCGTTCTGGGCTGCTCTATAGATGGAAGGGGCTGCCAAAGGGTAATAGGGGGAGTTTAGTGCCTTGTCTGGCAGGTATCCATCATGCCTGAGGTAGTATAGGCACTCAGCATGAAAGCTGGTCACCTTGTCATCTGTGAGCTGTCTTGTCAGTTTTTCAATGTGAACGAGGTGGGGAGGACATTGCCTGAGGTTGGGGGAAGGGTGGGTAGTCACCTGTTCTGTCATTTTCATGCCCCAGTGGTCATAATGCCTGTAACTTGACATAATGGGGTCTGGGCAAGCCTTTTGTGTATAGCTCACTGTAGGGGTCGGTTCTGGTCAAGTGGGGGGTAGGTAGAGCTGCCTAATAGAGTGGTCTAGAGGACTGTCTCCTCAGAATTCTGTTCCATGGTGTTGTGGCCAAATGCGACGCATTTTCGCTTGGGCGACGATTTTTCGGTGGCTGTGCAAGGTTCAAACAATGAGCTGGCCACTCTAAGAGGCTGCCTGCTTGTTTGCTCTACAAAGAGGGTTGCCTAGGGGGGTTCACTGAGGGTGTGTAAAGGTGTATGACACATGAATAGAAGCCAGGGGGTGTGGGGAACTCAGGGAGTTCAAACTAATGGGTGTGGCAGAAAAGACTGAGACACTAAAGTGAGTTCATTATTCTGTAAGGGCAAGACCCTGCAGCAACAAGAGGAGACTCAATCAGAGAGAGAAGGGGCACTAAAGCATGGCCAGTGTATTGCTATAAGGAAATCCTAATAATAATGAACTAAAGAAGGGTCACTACTCCAACTGTCCAAGATAAGGCTGTAGCCAAATGATAACAAAGCTAGAGTAACGTAATGGAAAGGAATGCAGGAATGAGTCCATGACTGATATAAACATAGGAAGGGGCTGGGTACCCTACCCAGGGGTTGTCCCCTTACATGCTCTTCCTCCAGCTGTTGGATCGTGCATGTCCATTCCATAGGAGAAAAGGTTCTATAGTATACCTTAGTTTTCACTTGTATTTGTGCTCACCAGTCCACAGGGGTTGGTAGCGTTCTTAGCTCATGTTTCAACAAGTGAGCCAAGGCCTTTATTGCATTCTATTCAAGCATAGTGATTTCCATTGGAGGCCTAGATTTGTTACTCTCTGACTCCAGAGTTGTAGTCTTCTCAACAATCTTCTAGCGACCACAGGACTTCAAAAGGGTATGCTTTGGGGTGAAGTGCTGGTTGGTTTCCTGCTGAAGAGATGGCACTTTGCTGCTGAGAAATTGAGTTGCTTGGGGAGACAGAAGGGGTGGGAGACCAGTCTTGCATGCTTCCAGAGCCTGGTTGACTAAATGGATTGATAAAAATGATAGCTGGGGTACTTACAGTGCACTGGCACCATTCATCCAGGCTGCTTCTCCAGGAAAACCTTGAGCTTGAACCCTTGAGCTCAACACCTGAATTTTGGCCTTGAGGCATCTATTTTCTTCACTAAGTTGCATTTGCTGTGCAATAAGTTGAGTGTATGTGGCCATGTCAGTGATGATCTGGTTTGTTGCTCATCTGAGGTCAGCCTGAAGGGTGTGTTAAGGGCAAAGCCTCAACCACTCGATCTAGTCGATGTCGTTCGATGAGGTGCTTCCTTGATGAGTCGTTCAGCACTGGTCTTACTGGGAGCCTCTGATGTAAGATGGAGAGTGCACTCTAGCAGGCCTTCTGCATAGAGTCATTCAGGTTTACGCACTAAGTGGCTTCCTTAGTGGTTTCAAGTAAGTTTACAAGTTTGCAAGTTAAGGCTGTTAATTGCCTAGATCTAAACTAAAGACATCCCTACTACGAGTTGCAGTACTTATACTACAAGGGAGGTCTTTATCATCCAATTGGAAAGGTAGATGCATATCAAGTAAGAATAGAAACAATAACCCTCATGCCTTGCATGAGGTGTCCAATGTCACAGAGTGCTGTGGCGCAGCATGTCAGGGATCAATAAGAGATAAGCCTCATGCCTAGCATGAGGCATCCGATGTCATGGATCCAATGTCAAGGACATGCTGTGGCGCAGCATGGCAATCGTGAGGGTCTGACATCACAGACCTCATGTCAAGGGGCTGTCATATCACAGCATGTGTGGGAGTAGGTTCAGGTGCATGGAGTCACCATGCATCATCAAGGGTGCCTTCTGCAGGAAGGGGATCAGATGCATGCAATTGGCATGCATCCTGCATGTGTCTGATGTCAAGGATATGCCCTAGGCATGAATCAGGGAGTGCCTCCTGTCTGGAGGGGATTGTCGGGTCGGTCAGGTCGGTTGGGTTCTATGAGTTACAAGGAAAATTGTAACATTACCCCCCCCCCCCGCTATGGTCAAAAGTTCCACACTTTGACTTAAATCTTCGTCTCTCCTCCGTGGTCTGATTGGGTACAGTCTGGATATGTGGGTGGGTTGGGGTCGAGGGGTGCAGTGGAGGAATAATTCATGTCCGAACTTGGACCTTGATCGGGTTCTTCTAGTTCGCACTGCCCTAGGCAGTGGTGTCAAGGAGTTGGTGGTGTCATTGGAAGGGGGGTTCTCTGAGGGGCGTTGCAAGATGGAGAATTCAATGTCTGTAATCGGGGGTTCAGGGGTTGGTCGAAAGATGGTGTAGAGGCAGAATGTGAAGGTCAGGGCTGCCACTACAGCCAGGGTCATGCCAACAACGATGGCAAGGATTGCAATTCCTGCGAGCATGGGTCTGTCTTGTCATGCCATTGTCTCGAGCTCTGCCTTTTTAAATCCTCCCATAGGGTTCTCCCATCATGTTTCCCATCACATCATTGTCGAAGTCATCATAACCTGAGTCAAAGAAAAGTTGCTGATTGTGCTTGGCTTCTCTTTGATCGGTTTCTCGATCTTTCCGAGGTTTCTCCAGACAATTCATCCTATAGTGTCTGGGGCCTCATTGTTTGCAGTACTTGCAAATGTATCGCTGGCAAATCAGGCCGAAGTGGCCTATCTGTTGGCAGATGAAACATCTAGCATGTCTCATGTGTGGAGGGGACCAAGGAGGTTGGGTTGTTCATGGTTTGGGTTTGGGAGTAGTCAGGTCAATTACTTTGGGTGCCCTAGGCACAATTTTTGGGTTCTTTGTAGAATGGGAGGAGCCTCCAGAGAGAGCTTGCCGTTTGTCTCTGTTTCTCTGCTTGCTGAATGGCAAGAGTGAGGTCAGTGGTCATCTGTGCCAATCTAAGGGGGTGTGAGGTCTCTCCTCAGCTATTCTCAGTCTGTCTGACCACAGTGCAATCATCTCCTGGATTGTCTGTTCGATCCCCAGGGCATCTGCATTATTCATTGCTTCTTCTAGATTTCATTCCATCTGTTCGATAGTGCTAGCATAGTAGAAGCACATCCTGGCCAGGTGGTATCTCAGTGGATCATGGGCAAGATGAATGCAAAGGGCATCAGCATTCAATCGGTTTTGTAGGTAGTCTCAGGTGAATCATCATTCGGCAGGCATATTGGGGAGTGTTGTTGTGGGAAGAAAGGGGGGTTTTGGGTTCTTGTTAGAGGTGGTACCTCTTCTTATATGCCATCAGGATCTCAGGGGCATTTTTCAAGTTCGATTTCAGTTCCCATGTGTTTTTGGATGTCAGGTAGTCAACCCATTTCACGAGGTAATGGCATGTCTTGCTGTGCTTCTTGGGTGCGATGATCACCTCCACTTCGTATTCATTTTCTCCTTCCACGAGGTCGGGTGGTGGAGTCAGGAAGTTCCATCCATGAGTGTCATTCTCATGGTATCACGTGAGTAAAGCTGCATGGAATACTGGGTGGATCTTCCATCTCAGCAGCAGTTTCAATCGGTATGTTGTTTTTGACAGGGCATCTTTGATCAAGAAGGGCCCTTCTCGTTTTGGCACCAATTTTCTTATTGGGTAGCCAATCTTCAGGTTCTTGGAGTCAAGCCATACTTGTTCTCCAACCTTGAATGGTTCATATTGCCCTTTCATTCGGGCAGCCATAGCCTGTCTGGCTAATTCATGTGTGGCAAGAGCTTCCCTTCTCGCAGAGAGAAGTTCTTGGATCCTCTGTTCAGTGGCTGGCACGTTCATCTTTTCGTAAGGGGTGGGGATAGCATGTGGTTGATATCCCATCATCAAGTAAAACAGCAAATGTTTTACTGCGGAGTGCATCTTCTGGTTATGCACAAATTCTGCCATTGGGAGATGACATTCCCAATCTTTGGGTTTGTTTGAACAGAACATGCAGAGGTAAACCTCTAGCTCTTGGTTTACTTGCTCCATTTCTCTGTCGGTCTGGGGGTGATAAGTGGTGCTCATGGATAGCTTGATCCCAAGCAGTCATCTGAGCTCTCAGAAGAGTTTGGACATGAATCGAGGGTCTCTGTCAGAGATGATCCTTCTGGGGAGTCCAAATCTTGTGTACACATGGTGCAGGTAAAGGTCTGCAGTGCCAAGTGCATTGATCATCTTCACACAAGGGATAAAAATTACCCCCTTCATAAGACCATGGTCTACCATGACTATGATTGAGTCAAATCTGTTTATTAGGGGCAGATCCATAATAAAATCCATCGTTACCAGCTCAAATGGCCTGCTGGCATCGGATGATATTGGTGTCAGTGGTGGGGTTGTCGGGTGTGTGTTGATCTTCATTTGCTGGCATTTCACACAGCCTTCGACATATTTCTTTATGAAGTTGGCCATTCCTGGCCACCAGTAGTCTCGTCTGATCAGTTTGATCATTTGCCATTGTCCAGGGTGCCCTGTCATGATGCTATCATGGTATTTCTGTATGATCGCTCGGCGGAGGGTTTCATCCTGTGGCATGTAGCATCTGTCTTTGAAAAAGAGCAGGCCGTCTTTACCTTTCCAGTCCTCCAATGCAGACTTGATTGGGGGAGTTCCATTGTTCTTCAGGGCTCATAAAGCATCATTTACGAGGTCATCCTTCATTATTCCTGAGACCAGGGCTCCCTGGAGCTCAGCATCAATCATCTTCATGAATAGTTCATCAGTGAGGATGGTCTTGTCCTCGTTGTCGGTGTCTTCTTCAGCTATGTGATCTGCTCTCCTCAATAGGGCATCAGATTGTACCATCTGTGACCCTGGTACATGTTGTAGCTTCAGGTCGAATTGTGACAGGTAGACCATCTAGCCTGTTGTCAGTTCAGTTTCTGTGGCTGACAGAAGTATGTCAGGTTCTTGTGATCAGACAGTACCATCACAGGGAACAGTGTCCCCTGTAGGTAGTGTCTCCATGTTTCCAGTGCTCAGATCACTCCCAGTAGTTCCCTGTCATATATCTCGTAATTTCTTTCCACTTCATTGAAAGAATGTGAGATGTAACCGCATGGATGCCAGTCTCCATTGGCATCCTGTTGTCTGAGTACTGCACCTGTCGCAAATTTCGAGGTGTCAGATTCCACCACAAATGGTTTCATTGCATCTGGCATCAGCAGTACTGGGGTTTTGTTGAACTTCCTTTTTAGCACATCGAACGACTGCTGGCAGTCATTTGTCCATTCGAATTTTTTGTCCTTCTTCATCAAATCGTTTAGTGGTCTGGCCAGATCTGCAAAATGTCCAATGAATCGTCGATAGAAGTTTCCAAATCCTAGGAAGGATCTCACATCCTTCACTGTCCTTGGCATGGGCCAGTCCTTGATCCCAGCCAGTTTTGTGTCATCCATTGCAAGTTCGTTGGGCCTGATGATCAGTACTTTACACTCCCCCCCCCCAGTCCAAGCAGACTCTCAGACACTCAGACTCTGCTCAGACTCTGCTTGGACTGTCTGAGTTGTCCAAGTAAAGTCCGAGGACTGCACTTGGACTTTGCTCGGACAACATCAATTGTGCATTTATTTACACCTTCTAAAGTACTGTCCAAGTAAAGTCTGAGTTCCAGTCTTAGAGAAAGTCTCACAAAATAATGTGTGCACAGCAGGAATTGAACCAACAGCCTTCTGGACTAGCAATCACATGACAATGAAACATGCACACTCTACTACTTAAGCCAAGTAGTCATTTCAAGTTACATACATCATATCTATTTATTACTGAAATCTAATTTATATATATATCATGAATAGATTATTAAATTGACCCCCTCGCATCTGCGAGGGGTAATTAATATGGGTAATTAAAATAATACTAAGCCCTCCCCTCGCAAGCTCGAGGGGAGGGGGCTGTAACTATCAATAATAAAAATAAATTAAAAACACCCACCACAAGCAACAGTTGCTCCTGGTGGTGTTCGTCTCTCCCCAGGTCATCCCCTGGCCGTCTCGCTCTCCTGTCCCCATTCTTCTCCCCCCCGAACCACCCCACGAGGAGATGCTCATAGGCATGGGGCGGGTGTCATCGTGGGTGTCCCCACTTGTCGTCGTCTCCCTTCCCTCTTGTCTCCCTTCCCTCTTGTCTCCCTTCCCTTTTGTCTCCCTTCCCTCTTGTCTCCCTTTCCTCTTGTCTCCCTTCCCTCTTGTCTCCCTTCCCCCTTGTCTCTTCACCCTCACCTTCCACCCTGCGAGTAGGGGCTTGCAGCAGTGGTGGTGGTAGTGTCCCCCCATCGTCGTCATTGCCAGTAGTAGTTTGTACCTATAAAAAGTTAGTTAGCATCAAAAAATGAAATGAGAAAAGAAAAAAAGCTTACCTAGGACCCAAGAGACGTTGATGTCTCTTGGGTCTCCCCTAATCATTGTTGTTCCACCCGTCGTCCACCCTATGAGCAGTGGCTCATAGGGCTGGGGCAGGTGGTGTCATTGTTCCCTGTCATTGTCATCATCGTTAGCAGCCACTCTCCCCCATGCAAGCAGTTGCTCACACTGGTGGGGGTGGCTGCTGGGTTGTGGTCTCGTCGTTGTTCCTCATTTGGTGGTTTTGGGGTCATTGTGCTGCTACAGTATAGATATAACCTATAATTAATGAAAAAATGTGTTAGCTTAAAGAAAACGAAAACATGAGAAAAGAAAAAAGAAAAAACTCACCTGGGGCCCAAACGATGATAGAGTCATTTGGGCCCATTTCGTCATGTGCTGGCACAGGGCCTGTGGCTGTGGGGTGTTCAGGGGGCAGTGGCAGCAGCGGGACATGGGAGGGAGGCATCATCATCGAGTGGTGGTGGTGGTGGTGGTGGTGGTTGGTGGTGGTGGTGGTGGTTGGTAGTGAATGATGATGATCAATGATGAGCTGGCATCATCGTTGGTGACATGGCTGTGTTGATTTGTCATCACAGCCGGGGTGGTACATAGCGAGATAAAACTATCTACCTGTAATGATACTTTAGTCTAACGGTTATATTGTTGCCTTAAATGTCCTTTATCATGTGACTACAAGGGTTCAATCCCTGCAGTAGCCACTGATTTTTCAGTCAATTATATAACCAACTCAGACAGTCCTAGGACAGTCCAAGGACTCAGCTCGGACTCAGCTCAGACTGGACATTTAGTTTGGCAGGACTTTCAGCCAAAGAAGTCTGAGCAAAGTCCAAGCAAAGTCCTCAGACAGTACTCAGACAGTACTCAGACAGTACTTGGACAGTACTTGGACAGTCCAAGTGTCCGAGCAGAGTCTGCTCAGATTGGGGGGGGGGGGGGGGAGTGTAAAGACCTCCTGATGATCATGCCCAAGAAGCCAACTTCTTGCACATTGAACTTGCACTTCTCTATTTTCAGGTAGAGGTCACATTGTCATAATTGTTTGAGGACTCTTTTGGTCCTTATCTGGTGTTCTTCTTCCGTCTTTGAGAAGATCAGGATGTTGTCCATATAGATGACGAGCCATCCTTCATCTAGCATGTCTTGGAAGTGATATCCCCATCAAATATCAAGTTTTGTGACAAATCTTGCTCCCTTCAGCTTGTCCAAGAGGTCACCAATCAGTGGCAGGGGGTAGTTGTTCCGGATCGTTCCTTCATTCAGATAGCAATAGTCTTGGCAAGGTCACAGAGCATCAGAGTCCTTCTTCGACACGAAGAAGAAGGGGGATGCCATGGGTGATTTCAATGGTCGGATGTATCCTTTTTCCAGGTTTTTGTCTAGAAACTCATTGAGCTTCTCTTGTTCTTTTGGTGTCAGAGGGTAGACTTTGCAATCCTTCAGTACAAAGCCTTCCTTCAAGTCAATTGCATGATCCCATGGTCTTGATTCTGGGAATCGTTCAGATGCAGCCTTCTGGAATACTTGTCTGTATTTCTGGTATTCCAGTGGTAGTAGGTCGTCCAGGGTCTGTTTGCTGGCCTCTTTCCCTTCATCCTGTTCATGCGTGAGTCACTGGGAGATGGATGTCTTCACTCTGATCCATGCACTCTTTGAGAATGTGTATCATGGGGAGTCCTTGGCTTTAGTAATCCTGGAGATCGTGTTCATTTTCTGTATGTACGTATGGGTTGGTCCTCGGTGTTCCTTGGTCAGGGGTGGTTCTTCTGGTGGTCCAAATATGCCAATGACTGGTTCTCCTCGTACATATGCAATCAGGAGGTCTGTCACATCTTGTTCATGAGTTCCTCCCGTTGTTTGTATTTCCATGCTGGTGTCTGCCAGTAGTTCCTCATCAGGTACTTCTTCGACCTTCACCTGAGGGGGGGTCTCCCTGGGCATAGGTACTTCAGCATTGATGGTACCATGATCTGGGGTCCTATAATCGTGGGTCGGGGTAGTCCCTTGTCGGGGGTTACTCATCCTGTTTCGTAGTGTTGTATTCATGTTCCTTTTGCTGGTGCCTCCCTCCCCTGTGGAGGTTAGCAGTTCTTTCATCTTTTGCACAATTCATCATGTCCTGTCACATTCATCTTTTTTGCCCTTTTCCAGCTGTTTCTTCTTCTGGTTTTCTTGGGTCTTGGCAATGGTGCATCTTGCTGCTTTGAGATTCCTTTCTTCTTTAGGAGTGCCCTTGGTCCTGGTCTTTGCGACAGCTTTCTGGACTGAATTCAACTCCTTCGCTTTCTTCTTGGAAAGCCTTTCCTTTGCTCTTGCCACAGCCAGTCGGGCTCAGGCGAGGTTCCCTTCTTTCTCTTCAAAGAGCCTCTTTCTTGTTTTTGCCACAGCCAATCTGGCTTGGGCGAGGTTTCTCTCTTTCTCTTCAGAGAGCCTCTGTCTTGTTTTGGCCACGATGCATTGGATTTGTGCCATTCTGTTCTTGGGAGCCTCCCTTTCAGCATCAACCCTGGGGAGCTTTAGGGTGTTTGGGAGGGCCCATTCGGCTCTTCTCATTTTTTCCAAGATTTGTTGGATTTGAGCCCGTCGTCCTTTGTCTTGGAACTCAAGAGTTCCTTTCTTCCTGGGTTTACCTCCTGCAGCCATGACAGGCCCAGGATCACTGATTCTTTGCCTAGTCCGGCAACTAGGTATTCCATTGGGTAGCTCTGTCCATTGATGTGGAGCCTCCCTTTCACATATCTTTTAATTGTTCCCTGCTTGTTCAGGGTTCCATCTACATTTGTGGCCCAGATGGTATAGCCTAAGGGATATGTCTTGATCCCTTCTTGTTCGACAAATTTCAAGTCAATAAAGACTCCTCCTGCTCCAGAATCAAGGAGCACATTCATTGTGACATCTTTCCTGTTGTCTGACTAAGCTACCCAAATAGACAGGTGCATAGATTGTCTATTCATGGTAGCTAAGAGTACAGACCCTATGGAAACTACAGTGGTGACTGGTGCCGTATTAGGGCACTGTTCTAAAAACCCAATTCCTCAAGGAGGTTGAGGGTTCGTTCTCTTTCTTCTTTGTCTAGTTTGTCCAGCATTATGCAGATTCTCTGGTAAGTGTCCACCCCAGTCTTCTTTTGGGTGAAGCGGAGGTGGTGCCAACCCCACCTGGGTGGGGTTCTTTCCATCCTTGTGGTCGGTGATTGGTGTCCTGGTTGGTAACAGATGAAACACAATCCCTTTCAGAGGTGTTCTGCACATTCTTGGTTTGTTAAGGTAGAATTCATCCATAACCAACAAACATCACATGACCAGTGTGACAATGTCCAAAACAAGAAATCTTTTACAAAATCCATTTCTCTGTAGCATGTAGACACTTTATCCAAAAAGTATTTTCAGGGAAATGTTTTAAATTAACTAGTACAGGACATGAGATAGTCAGTTTTATGTAAGAAGACATAGTGAAATCAATTTAATCAAAATAATGCATAAACACGTCAATTTCAGCATGTTGTGTTGCAAAAAAACCTCATAGCTTGCTCGAACGCACCGGTCATATGGGGGCTAAGTGGCAGTTATCATTGTCATGGATTGCCAATCTTGCTAAGGGTCTCCCACGCTTGCTAGAGTCAGTGAAACAGAGGAAATGCAATGTTAGTCATGAGGCTCACCAGAGCGGGAAGATGTTGTGTGGTATCGTGATCACAGATTCCTATCTGCATGGTGCAAGATTCAAGATCAGATGTATACCTGGACCAAGGATAACTTACCTGAGGTGATCACAGTCAATGGCAAGCGAGTCATTGTGTGGTTTCATGATGAGGTCATCTTTTATGCACATGATCGATGCAAGAAGGCTTGGTACCATAAGGACACGGCTCCAAAACCATATGTCAAAGGTGAGGGGGCATCACTTATGATTGCAGATTTCATTTCAGCAGATTTTGGATGGCTACAGTCACCTGATGGGAAAAAAAATGCACGGCACGTAATGAAACCAGGAAAAAATTGAGACGGATACTTCACAAGTGAGGATATCATGCAGCAGGCCAATGCAGCTATGGACATCCTCACAGAACATTATCCCGAGTATGAACACATATTTGTTTATGACAATGCACCTAGCCATCTCAAATGTCCTGAGGGTTCTGTAACAGCACGAAATATGCCAAAGTACACACCCAAACCTGGCACGAATTGGGGAATTGAGGTGTCAAAATGCAATGTTAATGGGAACTTGGAGTATAATACTGATGGATCAATCAAGAAGCACAAATACCCATGCAAGATAGTGTGTTGATGGATGGGACAGTTCAGCCTCTGTACTTCCCTGAAGGCCATGAATGTGCTGGTGTGTTCAAAGGTATGGCGGTAATTTTGGAAGAGCAGGGTTTTGCAGGCACGCGAAAGTTGCGTACTGAGTGCAAAAACTTCAAATGCACCCCACCTGCATTGGACTGCTGCTGCCACCGACTTCTTTTCAATCAACCAGATTTCCAAGATGTCAACACTATTCTTGAAGCTGCATGTGAGGCTCATGGTTTTTGGCTCATTTTCTTGCCGAAGTTTCACTGCGAGCTCAATTTCATAGAGCAGTGCTGGGGCTATGCTAAACGACTCTATTGATCAAATCCAGAATCATCGCAAGAAGATCACCTTGAGAGAAATGCATTGGTGGCCCTTGATGCGATCCCTCTTGCATCAATGCGACAGTTAGTTTTGCAGTGTCTCCTGTGATTATGCTTACTCATGAATAATTTGTTTTAAGCTTTGCAAATTGTTCACTGCGGTTCATGGATGCATATGCTAAAGGTCTTAATGGCCAACAGGCAGCCTGGGCAGTGTGGAAATATCGTGGCCATTGCATCCTTCCTGAGACTTTGATGGATGACCTTGAGAAAGCACAGCTAACTTGAACAAAAATTTGTGTTTCCTTTTACCTCTTCATATTTTAATCTGTTCATATTACTACTCATCTTATAATGGTCTTAAATTTGTTTATAGTTTCTTGCTATATCTCGCAATCATTCCACTTGATCTGTAGATAATCTTACTTTTGGAATTCCAAACCCAGTACATATTAGTATTCTAAACCACTTGGTACATAGCAGCTTAATACATATTACAATAGTTCCCTGAAAGCAGAATTTGAAAAGAGGGGGTGGAACAAGTTCACCAGCTGTTTTGTGGACTTTTCTCCTGTTATAGACAAGCACGTCACAAAAAAGTAACAGCACATGGCATTTGTTGGTTATGGATGAATTCTACCTTAGTCGATTGATGTCAAGAGAGGGCTGTCCTTCCTTTGTCATTTCTTTTGTCATCTGGTTTTGCCTGGTCTTCCCCAGGATTGCCATGGCCCATTTCCATTGGCCTTCGTATTTCGAAGCTGCCTTTATCCAGCCTTTGAGAGTGTTGGGCACTGTCTCCATTGTGTGTACCCTCTTCAGTAATTTGGGATGCAGTCCATCCATGAAGTACTCGATCATGGCTGCATCTTTGGTGATTCCTGTCCTGTCTTTCAGGATGCAGAAATTTGCCATATATTCTTCAAGGTTCCCTGAACCTTGTTTGAGATTCTTAATCTCTGTCTTTGCCATTCTGGCATTGTCAATTGGTGAGAAGGCCTCTAGGACCTTCTGTCGGAAGTCTGCATATTCTCCAAGTCCCTCAGACTGGTGTTGGTTGACAAATGCCTGCGCCCAGGCAGCTGCTGTCCCTCCATTCATGAAGGATAGTGTGAAGATGATCTTTTTGTCATTTGTGTTGTAGACCTGGTCATTGATTCGCAAGTATAGGTCTATCTCCTGCAGGAACCTGGCGGTCTTGGTCCGCTCTCCTGAGAAGTCTGTAGCTGATCAGATTCAAATGTCCTTCACGGACATCGTTGGTCCAGTTGCGGTGGGTTCAGACATCTCATTGTAGAGGTCATCTGTTTTGTCTGTTAGGAAGCAGGTGGATGTTTTGGGCGGGGGTGTGTGTGGTTGATCAAAGTCTTCTTCGGTGAGGAAATCTCCTCTTTGTCTGTCAGTTGATCTGTAGAACCAATGCTGTGCTGGGGTCAAGTAACGGACTAGTCTTCCATTGTATCAGTACCAAGATGAAGCTGGCTGTGGTTCCGCTTCTCTTGGTGGTCAGTCTGGGGTTTGTCTAGACCCAGGTTGTTGTGGTGTGTGTCAAGATGTATTGCCTACACCTAGGTAGGTGGGCTAGCAGATAAGTTTAGATCTTATGTTAAGGGCAAAGCCTCAACCACTCAATCTAGTCGATGTCGTTCAACGAGGTGCTTCCTCAACAAGTCGTTCAGCACTGGTCTTACTTGGAGCATCTGACGTAAGATGGAGAGTGCACTCTAGCAGGCCTTCTGCATAGAGTTGTTCAGGTTCACGCACTAAGAGGCTTCCTTAGTGGTTTCAAGTAAGTTTATGAGTTCACAAGTTAAGGCTGTTAATTGCCTGGATCTAAACTAAAGACATCCCTACTATGATTTGCAGTACTTATACTACAAGGGAGGTCTTTATCATCCAATCGGAAAGGTAGATGTGTATCAAGTAAGAATAGAAACAATATGCAACCCTCATGCCTTGCATGAGGCATCCAATGTCATGGAGTGCTGCGGCGCAGCATGTCGATCATGAGGGTCTGACATCATGGACCTCATGTCAAGGGGCTGTTATATCACAGCATGTGTGGGAGTAGGTTCAGGTGCATGGAGTCACCATGCATCAAGGGTGCCTTCCACAGGAAGGGGATTGGATGCATGCAATCGGCATGCATCGTGCGTGTGTCTGATGTCAAGGATATGCCCTAGGCATGAATCAGGGAGTGCCTCCTGTCTGGAGGGGATCGTCAGGTCGGTCAGGTCAGTCAGGTTCCATGAGTTACAAGGAAAATTGTAACAGGGTGTGCATGAATGGATGGTTGACAACATAGTCTGGAGCTCTGTCAAGAGGATTGGGGGGAAGGGAAACCATAGCAGCACCAACAGATGACCACATAGGTAAGCTACACTGTACTGAATAATATGGTCTATGGAATGCATACAGTGTACCAAATGATACAGGTTTGGTGGATGCTGTTGAATGCTCTCATAGTATGTATAACATGTACTAGTATCAAATGAATACACTTTCACAATTCTTGCTTGTGATACACTACGAAGAATGTTAATAATATACAGATCAGAGATACCGTACATGGTACTTGGCAATGGCATCAGCATTGGCATTGGCATCAGCATAGAGGTACAGCATCAGCATCAGGCACCACTTCACCATAACAGTATGACCTAGCTGCATGTACTATAGTGAATTACAATGCTTGGTATAGATGTGCATAGGAGACTGTATGGCCTAGCTATGGGCAATGATGCAATAATTCATTCT
Organism: Tricholoma matsutake; assembly: GCA_026075535.2. Lineage (NCBI taxonomy): Eukaryota > Fungi > Basidiomycota > Agaricomycetes > Agaricales > Tricholomataceae > Tricholoma > Tricholoma matsutake. The sequence goes on from AP026544.2 coordinate 846,449, forward strand.
ATGTAGTGCAGACCTACCAAATGGGTCTTTTACAATTCTTGCTTGTACCTATGAGATAGCGTTGGACACGGTATTTGGCATTGGCATCAGCATTGGCATCAGCATAGATGTGCAGTAAGAATCTAATACCATTGATGAAATAGTCACAGCCATCAGCATCGGCATCAGCAGACACGTCGGCACAGAAATCAACATCAACATCAGCAGCAGCAGCAGCAGACAGACACTTTGGGGTGGAAATCTATATATCAAGAGCATCAGCAATGGGCATTAGCAAACCAGATGCACAATGGGTGCAGGCAGTATGAATGAATGAACAAAATCAACAAAACAGCAGTGTTCATCCTAGCTAAAATAACAATGTCAGTACTAGCTAATTGTGAGAACCAGCAGGATCGGCCATGTTGTCATCATGGGACAATGATCTCATTCAAATGTCTGAGAACCTGTGTTCAAATGATTTCAGATTATATTCCATCCTTTCCTTCAAGGTCGCATATGTCTTCAATGTGACATCTTGCTGTTCCAGCTTCTCAACGTCGGCCATGTAGAGATGATGACTGGCATCCTTGTATGAGGTGCCAAGGTTGTTTTGCAGGGCTTTCACTTTGGCATGGCAGCTCAACAGCTCCCTGTCTGTCAATTTCTGCAACAGGATGAACTAACAGTCAAACAAAAGTCATCAGTGAGAGGATAGACAAGGCAAACAAGACACAGCATCGGCCAAGAAATGACATTGGCTAAGACGTGGCATCGGCCAAGACGCAGCATTGGCTGAGATGTGGCATCGGCTAAGACATGGCATCAGCTAAGACACAGCATCAGCCAACAGGACGACATTGGCCCAAGGATGGCATCAGGCCAAGATGGCTATGCTGGCAGCAATGAGACTGAAAAGAAGGAAATCTTACCCCCCCATGTGCCATATGTACATTGAATTCAACCTTCTTGCAATAGGCCTCCATTGCCTGGTGGGTAGCTGGAATCATAAAATGGGGCACTAGATAGTGCTGCCCATTGTCACCTCGGATAACAACATATCCATCAGGAATATAAGTGTCAGTTTGCTGATTGCTCATGGTATAGATAACACAGATGATAACAAGTGATACCATTTAATCAGGACATTATTTGTTTGTATATATTGTATATCGATCAACAACATGTGATTGTTGATTTTCAGTGTTTCACTCTCAACATCAACCCCACTGCCGCAGCTGACTCATCAACCATGAACATTACACGCCAACAAGTGCTCAGCCAGATCAGCAAGATTGAGCAATCCATCCGCAATGGCCTTTGTGACCAAAGTATCATGAGGAGTACCAGCCAGTACAAAATCTACAAATGGATGGCACTACTTACATTATACCAATTGGTATTGAACTTCAATTCAATGAATCAGTGCTATCCAATTTTGTGCATTTTGTTTATATCATGGAATTTGCTATGACAATCACACCCCAGTCTGAAGATGATCTAAAAGTGCTTCATCATGAAATTGTAAAATTTCTGGAGGGAATTCAGGCATTATATGTTGGAAATGATCCAACAAAAATTTCAAGAGCTTGTTTATGCATATTCCAACTTATTCATGTTCCACGGCACATTGCATGGAATGGATCAATAAGGCTTGGTTCTCAAGCTACTTGTGAAAGAACCATAGAAGAAATGAGCCACAGAATTCAGTCCAGAAAAGCTGTGTTTGCCAACCTTTCAAATCAAATAAAGGAGAGAGAGCTGCTGAAGTTGATGCTGCTATATTATCCAACACTAGATTCTAGCAAGAAGAATTTGAATTCTTCCTGGAATACTATCAAAGGGATGTCATTTGTCAGAATTTTACAACAGGAGAAGATTCCTGGCACAACCTTTGCTCAGCACATGGATGTAATTGGTTTCTTCATTGGCAACAACTTGAACCTTCAGAAGTGTACATCTGAAATTATCAGATGGGGAAAAGTCTGTATTGGCAAGGGAATAGTTATTCCCAGTATATTGAGTGAATCTAGATCACAATCATCCACATTAAAACATGCCTGCTAATTTGAGGTACATAAATTACTGTTCTTATCTCCAATTGGTTAATGACATAATTTATTTTTCATTATCTAGGCACATCAGAAACAATCAAATGACTTGAACTCAACTATATGGGGTGAGGCACAGGCTTACTATGAATATAACAAACAGTTGTTTGTTGTGTACAGACCTTTTCTAGGTGCAGAGTCTATCTTGAAGGTTTCCTGCAGAGGACATTGGTCTACTGAAGTTAAGGTATTAGAAGTCAGCAACATATTAAACAAAGTTGCAACTTTTAGTATGCCAGAGACACAGAAAAATGTTTGGATCATACAAAAGCATCCAGGTTTAGCAATGCTAAATGCAGAAGAAACTGGAGAAACTGCTGATAAGACAGGTGATGATGATAGTAGTAGTAGTGATGATGATGTATACTAGTAATTACTATGACTTGCCTACTGAAAGAATGTATTTATATACCTGTACTTCATATCAATTGTAAATAAATTATGTAACATCATACTATTCCTTAGTATGAAATGAATATAGGGATGCCCAAGTTCAGTCCAGAACCTCAGTTTGAACCCTGAACACCCAAACCAAACCTAAGGTTCAGGTTCAGTCCAGTTCAGGTTCTCTCTTTTGAGGGTAGGTTTGGTTCACAGTTCTGGCCTTGGGTGATTTCACTGATGCAAGCTGCAGCCGAGATCATAGCTGATGGCAGTGATTGACAGCTTCCCACATGCAACAACTGACAGCTTGGAAAAGCCAAGGATAAATGGATAGATTAAGTATACACTGATGTACAAGCTGAGATAATGATAACTCCAAAGAAACATAAACACTACTTTGCCCCCACAGAAGAAAACTTTGTCACTGACTTGGTACCTTCTGAGATTGTGTGCTTGGCCAACTCTCTTGGCATGATCAGCTGCACTGATGTCTGAATTTTGCATGAGGAGATTATGGACTTTTTTTGGAGTATGCTGCTAGCTTAGATGCTTCTGTGGCAATACACTCAAAGATATCATTGACAAAGGAGTTCAGGATTGCCATTGTTTTGTTGGAGATACCAATATCAGGGTGGACCTGCTTGAGGACCTTGTAGATGTATGAAGAGTAACTCTCCTTTGCATTATCATCAACCTCGTATCTCCCTATCAACTTGTTTAATCATCACAATGGCACCCAAACCTGCCTCAACTGCCAGCAAAGCCCCTGCTTCCACTGCCACTGCTTCCAAAGCCCCCACAAAAACTACAGAGGGTGTGAAATGCACGAAGAAGACTGCCAAGACAGCAGCACCTGCTGATGGCAAGAAGAAGAAGAGAAAGCACTCTGGGGGGCAGATCTGAATGATATAAAGACCCATTTATACACAGAAATTGTTATCATAACTAGCTCTCATCTCTATAAGCAAAGCATACACTGCAACAGCACCTAACTTTGCAGTTTGAGCAAATACCTCCCACAAAAGGAAATGCTGACAAACCTGGTTGATGCCAAACAATGCCAGCAGTGGCTGCCAAATGATGCAAACAACAACAACCTTGAACAACGAGCTTGGTAAGTCTTTTCCTCCATCTATTCTATATCTTTACTGAGCACATAGCAGCAGGCAGGAACAGGGGCAGAAATGACATTTATGCCAGGTTGGGCCCTGAGATAAGTTTTTTCCTTCATTCTTTGTTGTTTTTATGTACTGACTATCTTCTTTTTTAGACTTATAACAACACAGTCACCCCAAGAAGCACCCCCCATGCCCAACCCCCTGCACCACTGCTGCAAGCCCCTGCTCACAGGGTGGATAACAGGATGATGACGAACTCAAGGAAATGACAGTGGGGTACCCACAAGGTGCACCCTCAACACCCACCACATCACACTGAAAACACACCCATAGTGCATGATGGCAACAACAGATGGCACAAAGGCACCCACTACAAATGCCATCCACATCCACGCCACGCTGATGCAACTGCTCATTGGGGGACAGTACCACCACCCCGCCATGAGGTGATAGCGGGGGGAATGGAACAATGCCAAGGAGGCCAGGGAGGAGGGATAGAGATATTGAGGAGGCATCAAATGCACGCATGCCACACCTATGAGCAGCTGCTCATAGGTTGGTTTACTGGATGCAGAGGGAATGGGGATAATGACACGGTGAACATGGCACCCACCACCATGACATCTATGATGGGGGAGGGGACTGGGGGCCATGCCCACCCCATGAATGCCAGCCACACCTACTACACCATCTTGCTTGTGAAGGTAGGTGGCAGTTTTATTTTTCTTAGCACATGCTGTGACCATATACAGGGGCAGCTTTCGTTTTCTACATATGTTGCTTGTTTTGATTGGTTTTTTTTGACTAAAAGTTTACAGCACTGTAATAAATACTAATATTACTATGTACAATGTAAGTTGTAAGTTAGTTTAGCTAAATAGTTAATTGCATCCTTTGTATACTTATTTTGTTAATGTTCTTCTGCAAAAACTACTAAGTCCTTGAGGGACAGAATCACGACATGGTGGTGTATCTCAAAAAGTGTCAATGGACCACATGCAGCCCACATGCGCATGTGTTGAGCCTTGTTGGTTGGTCCTGCAGCCAGTCCCATTAGTTGATTGACTTGATGCACATGTGATGCATTGATAATATTGATGGTCATCACCCCAAATGCTGTTTTTATGACATATACACGACAATTACATGACACCACATGACACCTGCATGACTTTTACATAAATTTGTTTTTACTGAGCATGATATGAGTGGGCAGAACAGCAGGCCTGTCAGAGAATATGGCATTCAAATTGAGGCTCTCTATGTCAACAATGATCCTCTCCACAGAAGCACTAAACACTTGGCCCTTGTGCAATAATCCAAGTAGTTCAGCAGGATGCCCAAAAATTATGTGCAATATGGCACTAACCTGGGCCATCTCCATAAAAAGGGTGCATGTGATACCTTCTAGAAGTTGTGCATCACCTCCATAGTGGCCGCTGTCCATGCTGCCAGTATTCTCAAGTTGGAGATGTGCATAATTGGTGTCAACATCCAATGGTCTCAAAATATGCCAATGCCATGACACCACATACACCATAAACTGATGGTATGTCCTGATTGTCAACTGGATGCCAAGGTTCAGTTCTGTATATTTTGCCAATGCCATTGAGAGATTGAAACCGATTATTAAGGTGTGACATGGGTATGGGTAAACCCATGATAATATGGTTACAGGTATGTACGGTTACAGGTATGGGTTGGAAGTTGCCATACCCAGGCAATACCATACCCATTTCCATGGTGTTACAGGTATGATGTGGGTATGCCAGTGCTGGGATTTCAGTCAGGTGAGTGATCATCTGACCTTGTTGATTCATTCACAACACTTCTAATTTAAAACTATAGGACAATTCATGACCACCACCACATAGCACCCCCAACCACTGCCATGAGCAACTGCTGGTGGGTGGAAATGGGGAGGGAGGATGACTAGTATAAGCAACCACAATGGCTGCATTGCAGCCCAAACAACATCTATTGTTGTTTGGGCCCTAGGTATTTTTTTCTATCTTTTGTCCTTGTTTTTTCCTAACTAACTAATGTTTTTATTTGACCTTTAGGTTCTAATGGTGCTATAACAATGAGACAACACTGTCAACAGCGCTGCCCCACCACTGTTGTGGGCCTCTGATTGCAAGGTGGATAACAGGGATGGGAGCAGCAATGAACAAGAAACGACACACCCCCAGCCTCACAAGCAACTGCTCGTGGGGTGGATCACAGGTGGGACAATGATGACAAGCAGCAGCAGACCCAAGGACCACCACCATGACAGCACCCCCAACTGCTGCTATGAGCAGCTGCTTGTGGGGTGGAAATGGAGAGCAACAAGTTTCATTCTGGGCAACTATGGCCACCACCCCCCCCCCCCCCCCTCTTGCTGCAAATGGCTGCAAATGGGGGCAGGGGGGGGGGGTTTCTTGTTCAATATATTAGCTTAATCTAGTGTAATTATATTATTAAAATACATATTCATGTCAAAACCTGTGAATAATGATGGGTAACCCACCAAAACCTGTGGTAATACCACACCCTTAACCATAGGGGTACAGTGTTGATGGGTACAGGTGCGGGTACCACAAAATATACCCAGGGGTTACCCATGTCATGCCCTACCAATTATGGGCCTGTAAAGTCCTGCAAAAAGAAAAGTCTGCACATTTGCCTGGAGCACAGGTTGAAAATGCAATTGCCATTCTTGATATAGTCAAAGATATACCAAAAATCACACAATCAACATCCCTAACCTTGGAAGAGGCATATGAACCATCATCTTGTCCTCACCTGTGGTATGGCTGGTCTTGTTATAAGACCCTGGTAAAACAAAAGTATTAAAGACCCAGAATACATTCTGAATTGAACCTCCCACAATATTTGATAATACCAACATCACATATTCCACTGCTCGGGCAGGCTGACCTCCAGTAAGAATTATGGCAATTGCAATGAGCATCTGTAAGTCATATATTTTGTGCATCCTCTTCATACAAACCCCTGGAAGCCATATCAGATTGCCTTCTTCTTCCACATGCACATACCTGGACAGCAGCTCCAGTGTTGTAAGAATATGTTGGACAACTGTTTCATGGTATATCCACAAGTTTGATCATTCTGTAACAAAGCCATATCCAGATGTCAGCTCCTGTGGCTCATCATGTATGTACACACCATCAGGAATGGTAAACTGTCCCAATAATAGTCTATCCAACTCCAATTCAATCTGATCAAGCAGCTCATCCTGTATGGTTTTTATAGCAACCAAAGTCAAAACTTTCCCATTCACAGTCGCAGATCTTCCATCATTGGTTGGTGACGAGAAAAGGATCATATTTTCTGATGCCGACTTGATTTAAGAAAGACCTCATTTCAAGAGATACAGATATTATACACCCATAGTAATATGCACTCACTTCATATAAGAAAATGTATGATTAAGTGCTTTCTGCCACAACATTTCATTTGCTATAACCAGATGCCCCATAAAGAGAATTGCCACCACCAATTGAGTAATAACTGATGCCATATCCCAACCACCATCACAGGTCACAGAAGACAGAACAACATACCAGACGAAAACACTGCGGAATGGATTGTCATGACCATCATTGGGATTTTGAGTGAACAGCATATATAACAATCGCTGCAATAGCTCCTGGGTTTTGTCACAGAATACAGGAGCCAGTCATTGCTCCGATATGCCATACACATAATGTGCAGCGCTATGTGTTTCCTCAGCGTCATCTTCTTCCATTGGTAAGACATCATCAAGAACATCAGGCAATGGCTCATCATCAGGAAAATGCTCTTCATCATCAGAGTCTTCATCTTCAATGAGAGGATCCACCTTGTCATACAAATATTCATGCAACCGAGTGATTGGATTCATTATCATTGAGCAATGTGTGGCTATGGTTGCAGTCTTGATATCTTTTGGCACAGAAAATGAATACTCTGTATTTATGGTTTGTATGTTCCTGATTAACAGAATGAGAGCACCTGCAATAACAAACACATATTTTTTGTGCATATCAAAGCCAAACATCAGCATGATGACATTTATAGCTATGCAAGTGCTCCCATGTAAGTCTTGTCCCAATGAGTCATCTAAGGGAATAACTTTGAATATGACTCTGAATGTCTGCCAAGAATGCATGGATGTGTCAATGTAGACCACCAAATTCGAGATCCTTCATTGAATACACCACCAATGCAATCATGGCGTCTGCTTTCACACCATAGACATGTTCTAACCACCTCTCTTTATGCAAGAACTGATCCAACACTCAAAAGTTTTCAGAAATTGAAACATGGGCAGGCAAAATTGGCTGAGCAGCCATCTTAGCTTTATAAACTGGTTATAACCAGATCAGGTGGTGTGAGGATGGGAAAATATGAATGGCTATGTGCAAATCACTGACCTGCAGAGAGATGAAATTCTCAGCCACTGGGATCCACAAATGTGTTTAGGGAACGATTGGGATGCAGTTCTGGCATTGCCTCCCATGTCAACGGAGTAACCATGAGAACATATCAAACAGAACTGAAGCATTGGGATGATAGGTAGCCCCTGAATGCAAGGAACTGGGTTGGTGGGTTGGGAGGGTATAGCTGTTAGATTGAGATACTCCTCAAGTACCTTTGACTGGAATTGTAGTTGAAGATCAAGGGGGGGATGGACATCTTTGTGGTATTTGACCACATGCTCGCAGATTTTCAGGGGATTCATCATATTATACAGATAATGATGTTATGCAGTGAGTTGACAATCCCCCCATGATGACACAAAAATTTGTCAACAGCATGTATATTGAGTCCAGGTGAAGCGGAGGATAATAGTGATGAGGTAGGATCAGGTGATGATAACACATTATGAGATGATGCCAATCTCGTTGTTAATACCCTTGATGTGCTAGTGGTCATGGTTGGATCTTCTATATTGGCTTCTCTGTTATGGGACTTGGTGTGCAATGCAATGTCTCTAATGAGGGGGTCTGGGAGATACAAGAAATATTAGACATACATGTAGTTGGCAATAAAGAATTGGCCATTGGATGAGTGGATGGCCCACATTGATCTGCTGTACCCTGATCTGCCATCAGGTGTGGTGTGGCCAGACATTGCATGCAATGAATCTATTAATAAATCAATAATATGTGCATATCTGAAAAGTTTCAGGACATACTTGTAAATCAGATCTGATCTCACTCTCATATGTACACCACAAACACTTGAAGACACCCAGATGCCTTTCTATAACATACAACCCTGAAACACATGTGGCCCAGACTTTTACTGTATATGGCATGCAAATTGTATGCTGTGTGCCATTTTTCAATGAATCCATAAGATGACTGCATTTTATGCATGGTTTTTGACTACTAAGAAATTTAGTAACCTTTGAAGATAAATAAAAACTATTTTACCCATTGTTCAATCTCAGTTTCTTCGACCTACTTTGACTTAAAAAAGGAGAAAACAGATATTAATGATGAACTTATGAAGGTTCTTTTAGCTTAGATGCCTGATTATTGTTTTGCAATGCATCAGTCACATGGGACTGTATTGACAAATGTCTCTTCATGTGGTTGAAGAACCTATTATATATATACATTAGGGTTTCTATAATTTGGACAAAGTTGCAAATATGGACTCACAGTTACACATTAAGCTAACAAGACCAGTGGTATAAGAGAATGATTGATAATGAGCAAGGTGCTGAAAAAAAAAATCTGCAGAATACAAGCAGAGATGAACTGAGACTGATAGATGAACCTGAAAGTGGTTGACCATGTGCTCCTGTCACAGAATGACAGCAATAAAGAAAGACCTTCTCTATCAGGACTTTCAATCTACATAAGGGGAATGAATACAGTTACCAAATACTGCCTAGGCTTGGCAGAAAAGAGAGTGACATCATATATACTATAACCAGAGCTCTTTACACTGCCCCACATATTCCTGGAGGAATCCTGGTTATCCCTGTCACAGCCATTGTTCACCAAATGTTACATTCCTGGCTGTTTTTCCTCCAGTGGGATTCCTGGTTCAGTCCTGGTATATTCCTGGTAAATCAGGCTCTTCCTGGTACTATTCCAGGAATTCCCCAGGACTTGGACTCTCAGGAATCTGGGGGGACTGACCAGGAATCCTGTAGGACTCTATAAAGAGTAACCAGGACTCTGTAGGACTCACCAGGACTCACCAGGACTCACCAGGAATCCAGTAGGATTGAACCAGGAGTCCTTACTACTACTACTACTAAGTAATAAAATAAATGACATGAGCTGGAATTGAACTCTAGGCATGAGACAACATCATTTTAGCATAGCCAATATAACCACTAGACCACATAGACTTATGAGGTATGTCCACTTACTGCTCTAGGTACCATTGGGGCAGCTGTGCATGACAACGCACACAGCTGCATATCAACATTGCCAGCTTATCATCCACTATCATCACCACTCTTGACAATGATGCCACCTCCCTTCCACTGCCTCCCCTCTGTCAACACCTGTCGCCACTGCTCCTATGGCCACCACCACCTCATCTAATGCCACCAACGGCCACATTTGAACCACCTTGGGCCCAAACAATGACAGATGTTGTTTGGGGCCCAGGTAATGTTTTTTACTTTTTTTTTATTGAACTAACTAATATTTTCTTTCCTTCTTTAGGTTCTAACTATATCATGACAACAAGATGACACCAAACAACAAATGAAGAACAACAAGCGAGCAACAGACAACAAACAACAAACAACAAACAACAAACAACAAATGAAGAAATGGAGAACAACAATGCAGAGAGGGAAGGCTGGGCCCCAGGTAAATTTTTTTTGGTTCATTTCATTCATTTTTGATTAATATTAGTTTTCTTTTGAATTTTTATAGTTTCTCATTGTATGATGTGACCCACCACCACCACTGCACCCTCCACCACCATGAGCAGCTGCTTGCAGGGTGGAAACAGGGAGCGATGATGAGGACCATGGTGTGGTAGGGTGATGAGTCCCACTCATCAACCCCTACCATTTCCAGAATTTTCCAGGAAGCCCTTTTGTTACTTTAGGTCGATATTTTATTTAGGTCGATATTTCACCCATGTGGTCACAGCCATGCACATGGCTGCATTCTCAGCTCCCTTGGCCTTCTCGTTGACAGCACCACCAGTTTGAAGGATTGGTGCTGACTTTTTCATCTTCCCCCTTCTTTTTGCCTTTTACAGTTTCACTTCTTGTACCTTTTGCTTCGATGATCCGCAACATCAAATGTCAACACTTTGGCTGGCTAAATCTGACTCGACAGGTTGAGTCACTGGATGATAGGGTTGAGGGGTATCATTTGGGTATCCTCCATGCTTGCAGGGGGTGGAGGTGATGCAACATCAATAGAGGAACTCAGCGACAACCTCTCCCTGAGCCATTCCCAGTGGCAAGACTCTTAGAAGAGGATTTGACAAAAGCCATCTTGCTTCCCTCAAGGACAATTAGTTAGTATAGAACCTTCCCATTACCACCCCAAATCCAGCAATCCCTTCCCCTTTTCATTGTTCATTTCTGGTTGCTCAGGCTGTCAGCATGAGAGAACATGCGCGATCAGATTTAGCTCATAATTACAGTTCATTTGTATTAGGGTGTCCTCCCACCTGTTGAATTGAGTGTGTGTTTTTCTTGACCCTTCACCTAACGCTCCCTACAAAAAGTTTCTCCTTAGTCTCTCAAGTCTTCTGCACCTTGGTGTGCAGAAACCAAGTTAAGTTCCCAAGTTCTTAAATTCACAGGCTTGTGTGGCTCTTTTTTTTTTCCCCTTCATACATAAGAACCTCATTCACATAACAATCTGAGACTCAACTCGTTACGTTGAGTTTACCTACTGCCAAACAGCCCCATTGCACTTTGCATTCGATGACCTGTGTTTCTAACATGTGCCTCACATGACTCTGTTGAACATGTTTGCATTGCCCATTGTACCTACTATCTGTTGAACTCCTCCCCTCACACTTTCCTTCCTCCACTCATCCGCGCATCTATGCTTACCTCATTCTTCGCAATGTGACAACCATCGTCAATGAACTTCCAGTAGACCTTTGATGAGGAGCTGCAAATGACAAGAGCAGCAGGGTGGCAAGACAAGGATGGGAGAACAATGGACAACCATGAAAACAATGGGACAGGGAGGACAATGGATGACAAGCACAACCCAGCACCCAGCACTGCCTCTGTGAGCAACTGCTCACAGGGTGGAAGGAGGGGTGCCAGGACAGAGACAACCACGCAATGATGACAGGACTCCATCACCAGGGAACACAACATGGCCAGGACAGTGACAGCAAAGCCAGGATGACAAACTGGTGTGAGGATGGAGACGACCAAACAACAATGACAGGACACCAGCACCAGGGAATGCAATAGTGGGAGATGGCCAGGATGGCAATGACAACCAGGAAGGGCACGACCAGGAGCAGCACAGAAACAATGCCCCCAGGAAGGGCATGACCAGAAGCAGCATGGAAATGACACCCAGGATGGCAACAACGAGGACAGCGACAACGAAGGCCCAGCACCCAGGACGATGGGGACAGGATGACAGGCATGACTCACCAGGCCGCCCCCGCATTTTCCATGGGGCAGTTTTTATTTATGGCAATACCTTCCCCCTCACCCGCATTTTATGTGGGTGAGGGGTTTTTCTTTCTTTTTCTTTATAATTGTAGTGCTCCCCTCACATTCAATGTGAGGGGAGATTAGTTTTATATGTATATATTTGTAGGACTCCCCCTTGCACCTTGTGTGGGGGAGGTTTTTTTTTTATGTAATTAATGGTGTATCCCTTGTGTCCAATGCGAGGGATGTAGTTAATAAATTTTATTTGATCTTAATTGTGAGCTTCGAGAGAGAAATACCTAAGTTTGAGTTTGAGGGTATAAATACACTTTTATATTGCAGCTAATAATTCTCCTGTGGCTCAACTGGTTAAGCCTTGTTTGGTTTGTCATGTGATTCTTGATCATGAGTTCTAGAGTTCAATCCCTGCTCTGAAAAGTTTATTTTGTAGGTACTTTGTGAAATTCATGAAGTCTGAAGCACTTGAAACTTGTGAGATATCTAAAATTGACTTTCCATTATGGTATGACTTTAGGGTACTGAGTCTCACTGGATTCCTGGTGAGTCCTGGTGAGTCCTAGTGAGTCCTACTGTGAGTCCTACTGGATTCCTGGAGGATTCCTCCAGGACTATGTGGGGCAGTGTAAAGTTCAGTATAACCAATGCAAAGCATTGGTAATTGATAATATAGTCTGCCCTGCAATAAACTCTCCAGTTATATATCTTGACTTCACAATAATCACCAAAGTAAGAAGTTCAACTGATCCAACATATAACACATGAGGAACCTCAAAATCCCTTAACTGTAACTGATAGAATCCATGTAAAACAAATTATACTTACACATGCCACAACTGACCCTATGCATTATTAGGAATACTAATTTGAACTGTGAGACACTATCTAGCTAGCCTGTTTCTATATATGTCAGTTGAGTTGAACAGGAAGAGGTCTACACAACTAAAGTGCAGCAAACTGAGAGAGCAAACTGAGTACATCACATGACTGATGTGGGTTGTACTATGGTTGTACCCATGATCATGGAAAAGGATGATGGAAATTATTTAATTTATTGATATGATCACATGATTGCAGTGAGTTGTACTTCAATTGTCAATGCAATACTTCCCCCAGCTTCAGTTACCACCTTGATCAATGGAAAAGGTCACTATACATACAGTCCCTCTGTCCCTCTGGTGGTCATCAATGTGGAGAAGGGTAAACAATACCGTTTCCACCTCATTGCTATGGTGTGCAATCCAAATTTTACCTTTTCAATTGATAATCACTTCATGACCATGATGGAGGCAGACAGGGAAAATACTGTTCCATTGATTGTTGATTCACTACAGATATTTGCAGGTCAACAATATTCTGTGATTGTGCACACCGATAAACCAACAGACAACTACTGGATTTGGGCAGAACCTAATAGAGGTGTTCTAGGCTTTGCTGGGGGAATCAACACGGCCATTTTGTGGTATGCAGGTGCTCCAGCAACCGATCCAGCAACCGATCCACAAAGCTGCCAACTAGTCTTCTTCCCCTGAATGAAACTGCTCTACACGTGCTGCAGTCACCTTCAGCACCTGGAAAGCCTTTCCCTGGTGGGGCCGATGTTGTCCTCAATCTGGCGCACATCATGAATCTTACCATCTTTCACTTTAAAGTGAATGGTGTTACGTTTGAACCACCTACTGTCCCTGTCCTGCTCCAGATTCTCAGTGGTGCTCACAAGGTGCAAGATCTCCTCCCAAAAGGAAGCCTGTAGTCATTAGCACCTAGCAAGGTCATCGAGCTCTTGTTACCTGGCACTGGCCTGAAACAAGGTGGACCTGTGAGCACTTAAAGGATCGGTGTCATTGCGGATGGACTGCTCATCCACCACTTCTCCTAGCATCCCTTCCATCTGCATGGCATATGTCTTGAAACTCTACTACATGTCTGGAATTCTAAGCATTCATTCTCTGTTATCCACAATGCAGATAGTCATGCATATGATATAATTTTGTGGATCCTGTATGTCAAGACACTGTCAGTATAGGGCTAAATGGGAGTAATGCAACCATTCGCTTTATGACCAATAATGCAGGACCCTGGCTCTTGCACTGGTAAGCTATGTCTGTCTTCACCCTGTATCTTAACACTCAGTATTGCATTGTCTCTACTAGTCATATTGATTGGCATCTGAAGCTGTACATTGTCACAAAATTCCCATCCTTTAATTGTTAGTCCAAAGTGATATGAATGAACACAACATCTGCAGAAGAATGGAAGGATCTTTGCCCCAAATATAATGACTCATATTCAACACAATCTCAGTGATCTGTGCATTCTCCATGAGCTTTAGCCATGCTTTCCTGCAGAATGTCAGCTTGTCTCAAGTGGTATACTAGTATTTAGTATAGATGTACTTGCTTTCCAGCCCAATGATAAAACACACATAGTGATTGCATTGGTACAGTAGTATACTATATCTAGATCACCAGGCCATGCTCAGGTTGCCACTCCCAACAGTTCAAACTACTTAGGTTTGGGCAAGGTTCAGAGATTTTGAACCTTGCCCAAACCTAAGACCAAACTTGTGGTCTGGTTCTACCCATCCACCAGAACCTTGGACCGAACTTTCAAAGGTCCAGTTCTGAAAAGTTCAGGTTCAAACTTTGGTTCAGAACCAGACTGCAGCATCCAAGCAGTATCCCTATGTCTTGCACTGCAGGGATTGTTTTGAAAAAAACACAAGCACATCATATTATTGTTCAGCTAACTACAAGTAAATGCATGTATTATTACAAGTAGAATAGCACTACAGAGAAGCAAATGTCACCAGCCACAGCAATTGCTATGTCAGATAACATCAAGGGGGTGGTGGAATGGGAAAAACTGACATCCACTCACCTTTTTTTTTCAAGCCCTTGGTTGACCCCCCCTCCCCCTTCTGCCATATATAGTAATTTTCCATCACATGTATTGATTTTTTTCCCAAGCCATTTCCCAAAAGATTTTGTGACTGGCGCGCGCCCCATACTGATGTTCCATACTGCCAATACTTGTTGCTTTTAGATTGATGCCCACCTCTCAGTGCCACGATGATTCTACAGCTTTAGTTTGACTCATCAATCCACCACAATCAACTGCAATCCCATGGATTCCTACCTGTTTACTATCTTGATCACATCAGCATAGCGCAAACCTCAACAATTCAAGTTCTCAAGATTTTCTGGCTGTGTTGGAGGGTAGCATGCTTCTGTATGCCTAGGATTTTGGATAACAAGGCCTGGGTAAGTGTGTTAGGAGGATAGTGCCAGAGGCACTGTCTGACATTTACTGACAAGTTTATTTACAGAACAACATATTTGTTGGTCTGTCACAGTTCAATGCTGCCATCAAGACTCAGGACGATGGCGAACCAATTCCTCATGGAATCACAGGTAAATTAATGGAATGGCCATTATACATTATGGATGTTGTGACACAGCTTTGAGGCCAAGCTGGCTGGAACAGCATGTTAGCAGAGAGACATCAAGTTTTGTAACACTATGGAAGTGTGCCTGGCACTGAACTTAACACAATTTATGATAAAACTGTCTGGTTATACCAATACAAACCATATTAGGTAGCTATTCTAAGTACTTTGTGGCCTAACAAAGCTGTTCTGCATCATTTAGGTATAGGTCAAAAATCTTTTTTTCAGCCTCTGGCAGGACACCCCCCCCCCTACCTGTGGTTTGGGATTCCCCCTTGGATAACATGTTATCTGACACCCAGTAATATTGATCGGTTAACCCTCACCTTCAATATTTTTTCTGTCTCAGCTCGATCTCCGCTGGAAATTCCCCAGCACTGAAGAACTGCCAAGGGAGAGAGAGGGGTGCGAAGGCACCTTGAAAAATGCTACAGTGCACATCACCACCTCACCAACACAGCTTGGGTTCCCCCAAAAGGAAGGAAACCCATGAAGAGAATGCTTTTGCCACAATATTGTATTTTTTCCCATGTGTTTCACTTTTTTCAACCCAAATAAGAAAAATTTCACCTGTCTTCCACAATGCCTAAGTGAAATAAGTGTTCCCAAAAAGCTCAAGAACACGAGGCTGCCAAACGAGGTGAAATAACTCTGGCTATCTGCACATATGTGAAAGAGATCAGTGCTGACCCGACATATGAAGATTCTGGAGATGATTTTGATGGCTCTGCATCAGAAGATTTTAAGACGGGGCCAATTGTAGCATGAAAAGATGAGATTGAAGGCTCAGGAGTGGAGGGTTTAGCAGAATGAGGGGTTTCTAATATAGAAGAGGAAGATCTCAAGCGTGCAAAGGATTGCTGCATGCAGCATGTTCTGTCCCTTCAACCAGATTTCCGGGCTGAAAAACCTTTACTCTAGCTTGTGATTGAGAAAGCAGGCCATAAGTGCTTCTTCTTCATAAATTTCACTGTGAGTTGAACCCTATTGAGATGGTCTGGGGTCAGGCAAAGCAATGTAAGTGGAGGTTTTGGATTTGATGATGGCATATGTTAACATGTTAGGGTAGGGTTTCATGAGCTCTAGCGATGGGACCTTTGCAGCTTGTCCCAGAATGTCTCACTCATGTTAAAATAGTGAACATCCATCACTACTTTTGGCTCTGCCACCAGTATCTCAAAGCTTACAGGTAAGTTCTCATTCCTAACTTTACTGTAGCAAGAATTCTAACATCTTACTTATGGCAGGAGGGGTCTCAACTTTTGACAGGCAGCCTATGCTGTTAAGAAATACAAGTCACATAGGCATATTCCTGCCAATGTTATGATGGATATTAATATTATTAGTCGAGGAGTGAATTTGTAGCAGTACCCA
Organism: Tricholoma matsutake; assembly: GCA_026075535.2. NCBI lineage: Eukaryota > Fungi > Basidiomycota > Agaricomycetes > Agaricales > Tricholomataceae > Tricholoma > Tricholoma matsutake. The sequence continues at coordinate 863,489 of AP026544.2, forward strand.
AAATGGCAGGACCCTTTATTTCCTTTTTGGGAGATTGTTTCACTTTTTTTGTCAACCAAAAAAAAAAGTTGACCAATAGACTAATGGTTGACAAGGGGGGTACCTATAGCATACTAAAGTACTATACAAGTGATTTTAATGTGATACCTATTCATTGAAAAATGTAGTTTAACTTGCGGAGTTTTTGTTTGTTTACACCAAAACCAGTTGTCATGACCTGGTGACTGTGACATGCACTGTCAGAGAATGTGGGAATTGGAAACTCCAGGAACATTACAGTGGTCACTATGGCATCACTATGGGGCTGACATCATCACACATGATATGTGACTGGTTGTGATGTGTTCTCTCTCGACGCGATACCTGTGATACCTCGCGATGGCCACCGCTCCAGATATTATGAGCCCTGCCAATCCCTACCCACAATGTTGGTTGCATGGTTTCTGTGAAGCTAGCAAAGGGTGGGCAGTACCCAGGGCACCACTACATGCATGTACATTGTGTATAATATTTGATCAGTTGGTTGTCATTAACACACCCAGTGTCTTTCCTGCAAAAATCATTATGTGTTTCCTGTGACCATCTCTGCTCCAAGCCCAGACATTGTGTTGCCAATGACCCTCATCCTTGCCGGCCTCAGTCTTCGCTGCTCATTTTGTCAACCTACAATGAACATCTTTCCTCACCTGTCAACTTTACTTTAGATGTAGACACATCAATCTCAGCTCATGATGCATCTGTCGTACTGGATAGTTATGTAGAGAAGATGATGGAATTGCCTTTTGCTCAACTTGCCAAGGCTGGGAAGGAAAGTGCTTTATGGGCTGCCACTGCTACTGCAGAAGAAGCGTGTCTTGTGGCTCAGGAAGAACAAGAATACCAAGCTGCACTAGCTGCCTCTTGTGACTTCAGTCCCTATGCATCACCCACTCCCCCTCCTTCTCAGCCAGTATGGGCACAGCTACCACCCATTCTTACCACTGTTACCCCTGCTTCATGCTGTCCCATGATTATGACACAGATGAACCCAGCATGGATGCAAGAGTATGAGGACAAGCGCAACATGGTAGCTGTCAAGAAGGGTGTGCCACAGGTTGATCCCGTCATCACCCACCAGTTTCAATTGTCTATTGGGATAGAGATGGCGAGTCGCCAACAGTTCACAGCATTCACGACTGTCCCATCTGGCCTATCTGGCATCTCAGTGAGGCCCCAGAGTTCTTGCAGGATTGGGAGCAGATATCAAGGCCATTGACCAGTATGATGTCAAGCACTGCTATTGGAAGCAGACAGATTTTGCCTACCCCCACTGCCTCATGATGGAGTGTTCCCTCTTCTTGCACAGAAGGAAGGTAGCATGCTCTGCTCTTGAGGAGTGGGTGGCACATCTACTCCCCAACCACCTTGACATCTGATTAGGAATGAAGGCTCAGCATGATGGTATTTGGGAAGATCTGAAGAGATGATGGAAACTGGCTGCACCTGAGATCAGTGACTCAGAGGTTGAAATTGTGGAGACGACTCAATGATCATCCAAGCAAGCCATCAAGCAGGAGCAAGAAGGCTCCACGCCTCTGCACTGTCAGTGGCCATTGCTCTCAGTTACTATCCCTACCAAGAGCACAGGACACAGCTCATTGCATCCCATCACCATCACCGACTCCCCCATATCAGCATTGTCATCAGGATCATTGCAGGTGCTGTGATCAGCAGTCTGAACTTCAACATCAATCACCTCAGCCTCATCCAGCATGGTGACATCACCTGTCTCATCCCCTTCCCCTGTCCCATCACCGCTTGCTTTACCTGGAAAATGGCCAAAAGGGCAATATGTGGTTGATATGAGCTGCAAGTTTGCAGAGATCAATCAACTGCAAGGCATGTCACTGAAGGAGTGCTTCGAGGCGGTCTTCCAGGAGCCCTTTGTGTCTGCAACATACTATGACCAATGGCAATGCTGGACCAAAGCAACCGAACAGCAATGCAGTGCCACCCTGTCTGCTGGTCACATGCCAGCTGGTCACTGGGTAGTGTTTTCCCAAGGAGTTCCTTTGAGATGATCCATCGCACCATTTCTTTATTTCTAGTTGTACCCACATTGCTTTATAGCACTGTATTTTTTATCATCCACCCATGTATTGATTTGTACCCATATCGATCACTTGTCTTTTGTATCAACACATTGCCATTACTATCTACCAAAGCTACAACGTATGAGAGTGATGCCCACCAGCCTCCAAGGTCTTCAACATTTCAATGTTCCTGAGCTGAATCATTTCGTTGAGGAAAAAGTTAAACCTCGCTGGCAACATCTCATGGCACATCGAGTGATATCCACCCAGCCACATGTTTGTCTGCTCTGCAACTGATGTGTTGAAGTACCATTGCCTTTCTCATTCATCAGCTCAGGGTACATTGCAGGGTTGCAGTGGACTTGGCAAAACTCATGAGTGACCTTGTGCTTGTTGAGGAAATGCCACACATCAACAGACATGCCCATGTCAGCAAAGAAAGGATCACCCAAGGCCATCGCCTGTTGCTTCGCATCACAATTGCGATTATACACAAGATGTTCTGGCTTTTGGGCACCAGGCACAGAGAAGGAATTCTTGACCATCATGAGAAAGTTCAACACAGCTTTGGCTCCAAACATGGTGGCTCATGCAAATATGATGCTGCAGGGGCACACCAGGGTCTGCTCATTATGTGTATGACACCATCCAAACTGGGCCTTGATCTTTGTGTTCCCTGTCTTGGACTTCTTTGAGGGGCAAGGTGCCTCTGTGTCATCGATGTGATCCATGACTTCAATAGAAGAGATTGGCACATTGAAGAGATGTATGCCCTCTATAAGGGCAACCTAAGCCTCTAGCAAACTACATAGTACAGGGATTGGGGACACACCTAGCAAAGGGAAATCCAAAGAGAAAACTCCAAGGATCCCTTTGCCGATGCCCAGTATATGTGAAGACAACAAAAATCAAATAATAACCTAAAAATAGAAAAGGTGGAGATAGGCAGATCAAGGCTGCCAAATGACATCATACCAAGGGGTAGGTGTTGGAAGGGGTGCTCCACCTCTAAATATAAAAGTGTCAACATGTACAAACATGATAGAAAGGGAAAATCAGTAATAAAATCCGGAAAAATCATAGAAAATGAAGAATAGAAGGAAATGAAGTGAGGAAAAATATAGAACGAACGTAAAAGATAGGAGAAACACACAGGGCACCCTTTACATCACCCCCTCTCTAAGATGCATTGCCCCGATGCATTTGAAATTGCATACAACCAAAGTCCATGACTTGAATGCAACGTGGTGCAGCAGTGTGCTGTCGGTGGAATTCCTTGATTAACCAAGGGGCATTCACATCAGACTCTTTGACCCATGAGTTCTCCTCATACCCATAACCCTTCCAATGCACCAAATACTGGAGTTTTCCTTGATGCAAATGGCTGTCCAAGATTGACTCAACTTCATATTGGGGTTCTCCCTCGATCACTGTAGGTGGTGGTGGTGGGTGTGAATGGCATCCCAGGAATGGATCTGGGGGAGCTGGAAGTAGTTTGACGACATGGAAGACTGGGTGGAGTCTGGACATGGAGGCTGGGAGGTGTAGACAATAGGCATGCATTCCAACACACTTGACAATGGGGAAAGGTCCCAAGAAGCAATGAGCGAGTTTCTTGGATGGATGTGTAGTGGAGATGTCACTGGAGTCAAGATAAACTTGATCACCAACCTTGTACTGAGGGGTCAGAGAATGGCGTTGGTTGTAAAAGTGCGCCATGTTGTCCTTTGCCTTTGCTAAGGCTGCCCTTGCCTCCTCCAAGCTATCCCGCATGCATTCTGTGAACTCATTCACTGTCTCGATGTGTGAGGGAGTTTGGCGAGGTTCAAATCCCATGTGTGGATGTCGTCCAGTGTCTAAGAGGAAAGGGGTCTGTTGAGTGGATGCATGGACATGGTTGTTGTATCCAAACTCAGCCAAGGGGAGAAGATCATCCCAATTGTCCTGGTGTTCATTGACAAAGATGCAGATGTACTGCTCCAGTTCCTGGTTGACTCACTCAGTCTGGCCATCAGTTTGTGGGTGATAAGCAGTCAAAGCAAGGAGTTTGATCCCCAGGAGTTGGTACAGCTCACAAGTGAACTCTGCCATGAACTGAGGGCCATGATCAGAGAGGAAAGCACCAGGAAGTCCATGTAATTTCCACACATGGTGGAGGTAGAGTTGGGTGGCACCCAGGGCACTGACAGTGGTGTGAGTGGGAATGAAGTCAGCACATTTTCCCACTGAATCAACTGTGCACATCACTGCATCAAACCCATTTGACTCTGGCAACTCCACCACACAAATCGATGCTGACAACATCCCAATGACTCTCTGGAACAGAAAGAGGGTGTAGCTCACCAATGGGTTTGCAACAAGGAACCTTGGTGCATAAGCAAAGGTCACAAGTGCGACAATACCAACCAATGAGCCATGACATTTGTGGCCATCAATAATTCCGTGAGGTGAGCTCCAAGGTCTTCCAGCATCCAGATTGACCAGCAATCTGTGAGTCATGGTGTTGGGATATGATGCGCCGGCAAAGGTCTGGGTCATTTGGAATGTAGATGTGGTCCCTGAAATACAACAAGTCCTCCTTTTCAGCCCACTCTGCTGCATGCAAGGAAAGGGTGGATCCCTTCCTCAGTTCCTTAACAGCTCAGGCAACAACATCCCCATGTAAACTGCTACGGTTTGCGCGATGAATGTCATATAGGATGTCCCGCTCCTCGCCCTGGGGTGCGATGCCTTCCAGTGCCCGAATGGTGAACAGGTCTGGCTGCAACAACACAATGTTTTGGTTGTCATCGCTGCCATCCCCATGGTCTGCACGTTGAGAGAGGGCATCCGTCTTCCCCATGCTGCAACCCGGATGGTGGTGCAAGGAGAAGTCAAATCTGGATAGATACAGGGACCAACGAGCTTGATGATGGTTCAATTTCTTGGCCATCATAAAGTACTCGATATTCTTGTGATCCGTCCAAATTTCCACCTTGTGTTGGGCACCCTCAAGGAAGTGTTGCCACTCCTCAAGCGCACGCATTATTGCCAACATCTCCTTGTCATGGATCTTGTAATTTCGCTCTACAGCACTAAGGCTTTTGGAGTAGAACACAACAGGATGCCACTTCTGGTCCTCCGGAGACTGCTGAGACAACACGGCGCCTGTTGCAAAGTCAGAACTGTCAGCTTCTACATGAAAAGGACGCGAATCATCAGCAAAGGTAAGGATGGGAGCAGAAGTGACCATCTCTTTAAGCCTTTTGGATGCCTCCTGTTGTGCATTATCCCACCTCCATGCCTCCTTTCCTGTCAAGTCGAACAGTGGTCATGCATGATGTAAGAAATTCTTGATAAAACACCAATAGAAATTGATGAAGCCCAGGAAAGACTGCACCTCTTTCTTGTTCATGGGTGTTGGCCAAGCTGTGACCCTGTTCACCTTGATAGGATCCATCTCCACCTGACCCTCCAAGATAATCAGGCCAAGGTACTTAATCTTGGTCTTCTCAAACTCACATTTGTCCTGACGAAGGTAGAGTTTGTACCGTCGAAGCCATTCTAGGATGAGGCGCATGATGTGACGGTGCTCTTCAACCATGCGAGTGAAGATGAGGATGTCGTCGAGATAGATGCAGACAATGCCTTCGAGGATGAGGTCGTGGAAGATGTCATTCATCATGGTCTGAAAGGTGGCAGAGCTATTAGTAAGGCCAAAGAACATGACAAGCAGTTCAAAAAGACCACGGTTGGTATGAAAGGCTGCCTTCCACTCATCTCCCTCCTTTATCCTCACATTATTTTAGCCCCAATGGACATTGAGCTTGGTGAAGTATCGGGCTCCATGGAGCTGGTTCACGAGTTCAGAGATGAGAGGTAGTGGGTAGCAATTTTTGACTGTGATGTTGTTGAGCCTTCTGTAGTCTTGAACTGGTCGAAGTGAGCCATCCTTCTTGACAAAGAAAAAGGGAGAGGCCATGGGTGACTTCAATGGTCGAATACATCCAGAGGTCAGGTGCTTGTCGATGAACTGGTCAAGCTGTCATTATTCTTCAGGAGAGAGAGGATAGACCTTGCAGGATGAAGGGGTTGCACTGGGGGTGAGTTCAATCATGTGATCCCATGGCTTGTGCGCAGGAAGAGAATTGAATGATTCCTTGGAGAACATGTCTCCAAACTCATGGAGATGAGGGAGCAAGGAATTAGTAGAGGATTTAGCAGCATTGTTTTTGTGGAAGGCCTTGGCGAGGTGTTGGGATATGTTTGATGTAGCACACACCTCATGTGATGAGCGAATCGCAGTGTAGAAGATCTGATCACCCTCCTCCACTTCCTCTGGATCCTCATCATCATCATCCGAGTCTGGCATCAGATCAGGAACCCCTTCCAACTCCACTTCAGGTATAGGCAGGAGTCTGGCACAACACTTCTGAGTACGTCATATTGCCGCCTTCTGTCCATGACGTTCTTGCCTGGCTTCTGTGAAACAAGTCCAACAGTGGGATGGACATCGGCTCATGGTAACCTCCCCGGTATGCCAGTCAACCTCTGGGTTATGGTCTCAAAGCCATGGATAGCCCAAAATCACCTTTTGCTTTCCTAATTGAGTGAGAGCAAAAAGGGCACACTCACTATGATCTTTGTAATGGAGAACCAGGTCTACAACCTCTTGGATGGCACCAGCTTCATTTGGGGACCCATCCACATTATACACAGGTATCAGACGCAAGAGTGAGCGAGTATTTAGGCAATATTGTTGTGCGAGATGGGCATTGATGAAGAGACCGGTCACACCAGAGTCCAGGAGCGCAGAGACACTGAGTATCTGTCCAGTGTTGGTCATCTGCTGTTCAATTGCTAGGTTCAAGGAATGTGTAGAGGGAGTGGATGCAACAATATATTTGCATGGTAGTTTATGCTCCCATGATTTAATTTTGGGGCATGGAGCAGAAGGAGAGATGGGGAGAGCAGGTACGTCTTCAGCCAACTTTGAAGGGTCAGAGAGGGGAAACAGTCACAGAAATGGATTCATTCTCCAGGGATTCAACTGACAAGACTTCAAAGTGGTTATGGACAGGCAGTGAGGGTGTACAATTCACTCGCTGCAAATAGGAAAATCCTGCTCATCTACAACTTCTGACTTGATCTCCTCTGCAACCTGATCCTTCACTTCCTTGACATCTACAAGTGCCAACAAGTCTTGGAGGAGTTCATCTTGCCCCTCAGGGGTGAGCATGTGGATATCCTGATGATGGGGACATGCTCCAGCCCTGTGTCCAGTTTCCCCACAACAGTAGCAGAGATCCAACCTACGCGCACAGCTGCGGGCTGCATCAACATCCATTGGTACTGGGACATTGATGGCTGGTGTGGGAGTTTGACGAACAGGAATGGGGTTAAGGTGGGGAAGGGTTTGATTGAAGGTGTAGGGTGCATGAGTGGTAGTTGGAGCACGGAATGCAGCATTAAACGCCACATTTGTGAGTCGGTTCTTGTCACAGAGTGAAGCAGCTTCATACCAAGCAAAGATATCATCGTCCACTGGGCGCCCTTCCAACATCTGTGCAATCTGGTCCTGAATTTCTTGGTTGAGGCCCCATCGGAACTTCACCACCACTGGTAGCCTACTCCCATATCCTTCCATGTCCACCAAATCCTTGGACTCATCAATATAGTCATCCATGGATTGATGTGCCTGGTGGTAAGAGGATGACTCGAGTCATGTCACTGCTCGGTGGCATTCATTGAGGGGACAAAAGTGGTGTACGAACTCAGCTCAAAAGTCACCCCAAGTGGAGAAAGGTAGAGAACCGAGTTCTTTAGTTTGATGCAGAATACGGTCCACGTAGAGATAGGCACATTCAGATTTCATGTATGTGAAGGCCCAGTAAATTTTTGCAGCCTCATCAACGAATTGATGCGACTGGAGACTGATGTATAACTCACATGAATTAAGGAATGCACATCCCTGTGCATATGCACCATTACATTCAGCGGGGGGGGGACAGTTTGATCTGGGTGTGCTCCTTAGTGGGTGTGTTTGGCAGTACATTGTTGTTGGGTGTGCTTGGAGTCGCAATGGGGGGAATATTGGTCATAGGGTTAGTCTGGAGGGTCCTGATGAAGTTTTCGATCGTAGATTTAAGTGAATCAATTTGCGCGTGCATTCCAGAAACATCACTTTCAAGCATGTCAAGGCGCTCTGATGCATCCATGTCGCTAGGGGGCATGTTTGGTGAAAATGGCAGTGCAGTAAAGGTGAGACTATCTGGAATGGTGTGTAGGGAGTCTGTGTTTGGGAAGTGTCGTCCACTCCGTACCTGCCTATCTTGGGCAGTGCATTCATGATTTTGGGCCTTAGGGGAGAGTTTTCTACTATAAGGGCAACCTAAGCCTCTAGCAAAGGGAAATCTGAAGTTAAAATTATACTACATAGTACAGGGATTGGGGACACACATAGCAAAGGGAAATCCGAAGAGAAAACTCCAAGGATCCCTTTGCCGATGCCCAGTATATGTGAAGACAACAAAAATCAAATAATAACCTAAAAATAGAAAAGGCAGAGATAGGCAGATCAAGATTGCCAAATGACATCATACCAAGGGGTAGGTGTCGGAAGGGGTGCTCCGCCTCTAAATATAAAAGTGTCAACATATACAAACATGATAGAAAGGGAAAATTAGTAATAAAATCCAGAAAAATCATAGAAAATGAAGAATAGAAGGAAATGAAGTGAGGAAAAATATAGAACGAACATAAAAAATAGGAGAAACACACAGGGCACCCCCCTAGTCCCCTTACACCCTCACCATCCACCTCAAACCACTCTTCATGTTCTTCAATGTCCTGGGCAGCCTGGGCTTCATACTCATCTGATGTTGGGATGGCACTCGCTGGGTAAGACACTTGGGCATGCTGCAGGCAGTCCTTCAGAGTGAACACAGCCTTTCTGCATGCTTTGTTTAGCCTCTCCATCTCCTGGTGCATGGGCAGCAAACATGTCTTCATATCAATAACAACCGGCAAAGAGCACCCAGCGACAGCACATATAGAGTGATTCATGAAGTGGATCAGACAGAAGCAATGGCAGTTGTTTGAGAGTGATATAAGACAACAGAAAATACCACAACATGTATGCCCCATGTTGATACCATCACCCAATAACCTGACATTTTCCTGAGAGAAGATAAGTGGGCATGATCTCAGTGGGTAGCAGGATGTAGCTCATGGTACTCACCATCCATAAGGAACACACACATGCATTTGTTGCACACATGCTTCATGGCATCTGGCTGGCCATGGAGAACAAATCGGTTGTTGCATTCTTCCATCACATCTTTGAACCGGTCCTTCTGATCACCAGTGTGTGGGACCTGGAGTACTGTGTCTTGCTTCTCATGATCGTCGAGAAGAGCAGAGATGATAAATGCATCCCAAGTGTGGTATGTTGTCAGCTTTGTCCCAAGCGGCCAGTTGCTAGTGCCATGTCATACAACTTTGCTGCATTGAAAGCTGAGAACCTGAATGGGGCATGGCATGTGAGTCTCTTAAACTATGGCATGTTACTTAGCTTACCATCCAAGCAGCATTTGACCTGTCCACAAGTCCACCACCCTATTCTCCACAAACTGATGCTCACCAACTTGAATGTACTGGGGCTTCTGCATGTAATAGGTCCATATCCTATTGCAGACACTGAAGTTATTGTGATAGTTTGTGTTACAACATGAGGCAGTGTAGATTAGCGAAGGAACACCTACAGAGATAGGCAATGTAACTACCTTGACAGTACAGATGAACAGACCACCCAGGCTGGACACTGTTTCCAAGAGTGTATATGACAGCTCGATGTTGTTGTTCTTTCTTCAGCACCTTGCCTTGCTGTGGACAGTGCGGGTTGGTGCAACACTCAGAAGGGGGATAGAGAGAAAAGAAAGCTAAAAGAGGATTGGTACACCCTCGATCCATTATATATATGCCTGTAGACATACTTAGACCAAGCTCTCACCTGTGTTCCTTGAATAAAGTGAGGTCTTCTGGAGTGGCAGGTGTTGACGGACTTGCCCAGACATGATCCTTCAGAGAATCCCAAAAATATTCCATATACTTATGCGGCACACCAATGGACTTGCTCAAGAAGACCACAATAGCTTGCGGGAGGACATTCGGTGCGCAATCAGAGTCATTTGCATCAAGTGGTTGTGAGAGCTGTATCTCTCATTTTAATTGAGCTGCAAGCCGAACATATGTTGTGAGTTGTGCTAATGTGATAGTACGTAGTATGGGGTGATCCCACAAATGTCGCAGGACGTTGACATCCATCTTGGCGATGGGGATGCTACCCTTCACACTGATAGGCCGCGTTGGCAATGTGACCAGGTGACTGACAGCCGCAAGTTGCCGCCGTAGTGATCCCGGAGTGATGCCAGAGGATCCCGGAATTCCCATTTCAAACATGCCCTCCGCACTGTACCTCCAATGTACCTCGGAACTCTCGAATTTAGTGATGTTCCGAACTCCGAAGTCTTGTTCACGTGAAAATTTTAAACATCCTCCCACAATAGACTAGCTGGTGTCCGAAGATCGCAGGATCCCAAATAACCAATGACCGCAATATCGCAATTGCTGTCCAAAGAAAGAAGTATTCCAAATTACAAAAGAGTTAGTATTACCGAAGTCGAAGCGGTACCGTAACCGAAAACAAAAAACAAAAAACAAAAAATAATTTTTTTTTTATCTCCCGATTAGTACAGTTGACACACTCCGTCCTGTACTGAGACAAATATTCTGTTCTCTGTCGTCCGATGTGAATTGGTTCGAAAATTACTTGAAGTTTATCCAAGCTTGAGCACACTGAGCATTTGCTGCGAGGGAACAAACGTATAATGATCACTTGTTATGTGGCAGTGTGACGCTAAAGTTTTCCACACAACGGCATTCTTTTACCGAAAAGCCACGGTGACCGGGTCTGCTTTTCATCGTACTAACCAGACGCCTGCTGAATCCTGCTGCGGGGCCCCTGGGTTCATAGCTCCCCCATGAATCCGCCCAAAATGCGGAACGTCGCACGGCAAGCCAGCTTGAGCGATAGCTCAACTGCACCAGCTAACCTGGCAGGTGTTCTGGCATCAGGATCGACGAATGGGGCTTCTGTTATCGTAGTGAGTGGCTACACTTTTCTTCTCAGAGGTTTTATAAAAAGTGTTCAAAGCGCACCCCACAGAACACCCAAACGAGTGCTGGCATCCCTCCAGGAACTTCGGCCACCTTGCGGTCTACAACGTCACCGATTACTACGACTCCAACGATTAATACAACGCCAACGGTCATAACAAGGCCTACGACCACGACTATTACGAGCAGTACAGTGATTACTGATGCTGCTTCATTAACAACAAATACGACAACACCCAAGTATGTTGCTGTAGAAGTTTAGCTCATCGTCCTAAGCACTGATCTCCGTTTAGTTCAACACCAACGTCTTCGTCTAATTTGACTTCCACAACGTCGCCATCAACGATGCCTAGCTCTTCTACCACATCTACCACACAACATCCAACCTCTACGACGACTTCATCTTCAAGCACAAACTCTAACCCATCGTCATCATCGTCACCATCATCGACCTTCCAATCATCCTCATCAAGCACATCTCTCACAACATCATTTACAACAATAACCACTGCCGTTAATGGTCAATTAATAACTGTATGTTTGGATGATCTTATTCTTAAATCTCAAGACCAATGTCTCCATGCAGCTCACCTCACCGCTACCCACCTCTCTCTCCACCTCCCTTCCTTCCGGCACCACCCACAACCGTACTGCCATAATCGCTGGCGGCACTACAGCCGCCGCAATCCTCATCCTCATCCTCCTCGGCTGCATCTTCCTTCACCGCAAGCGCAAACTACGCGAGCGTCAAGCTCTCTCCTCCATCCATGACCGTACCCGTGAGGGGCCACGCGAAGGACGGGGCCTTCTTTCTGGGGAGGACTTCGACGACGACGACAGCCACCCCATACAGATGCGCTCGTATCGCGACAGCGAGCTCACCATGGCCACGACCACGAGGAGCTCCGGCACGATGTCTTTCCAGCCTCCTTCTCCGTCCATCCACAGGCCCCGTGCATCCGAAACAGGCTCCATATTCCGGGAGGAAGAGGTATGGCCACCGCCCTCGGAGTTTGTAGACCGGTTCTTGCAAAGTGTAAGGCGAAATCAGGAGATAGACCTGGGGAGGATTGTGGACGATGTTATGGGCCCTTCAGAGAGATATAGTGCTGGCCATACACCGACCTCCTCGCTATCAAGTAGGAATGAAGTGGATCACTGGCCAGGTGATGGTACGCACAGGACTCATCGGAAAAGTGACAGCGATACGAGCAATACTGGATTGCTGGATGGCTCCCGCGATCGACCGTCCCAGGGAAGCTCGAGCTCGTACGCAGACCCATACTCTCCATCCCGGTATGCTACAGCGGGCCAGGGCAAGTCCACGACAGCCCATAACCCCTTTTCACCAGGCGCTTCCTCTCCCATTCCGGACTCGGGGCACGATCCAATGGTGATTGCCCCGGGCGCATATAGCTTGCAGCCGCCGCCGAGGATGTTGCAAAACATCGCTGTAGGCACCAGTAGTCTGATTGCATCGAAACCAAAAAAGCCCAGTCCATTGGCGAGGGCGATGTCCACTGCGTCGATCACGATGGGGAATAAAACGAGGCTGTGGTTGGAGAGGAAGGTGAGGAAGGAGCCCACGGAAGGCGGAGGGAGGAGTGGGGGAGCAGATGTGGATGCTATAGGGCTTGCTTACTAGGAGCATCGATGGATTCAGAGTCTAAATTACTAACCGTGTGCGTGGACTGCTTTCCGTTGTTCTCTTTGTTCTCGCTATATCATAGTTTGTTTTTCTCTCCTTGCTGTTACATAAATGGCATTTACGGACTGTCATTCATACGTACCATATTTCTCTCCTTGCTGTTACATAAATGGCGTTCACGGGCTGTCATTCATACGTATATGGACTCATTTTATAGTAAAGGCAGGTTCGGAGGGTGCGCTACTCAAGTCTCCGATCACGCGACTAGCACCACTATCCGCCAGAGCGCCGCTCACTACTCAGAGCCGCTCAGCCCCCTTGTTGCATGGTTGATGCTAGCAGATGTCAGGGTATAAGACAGTTGAAGTGGGACTAGGGGGTCCCTTTGTTGCATCTTCTCAACTACCATCTTGTCCACAAGCAACACCATGTATTGTTATTCAAAGCTTTGCCTTTGACAATAGCATTTACTTGCATTGATTCATCTAGTAGTGCTCTGCATAGCTTCACTACTTGAATCCTCGAGCTTCATCGAATCATTTATCAAACCATGTTTGTATGTGAGTCCTCACCTATGTAATGGGGAGCTTGCCTTATCCAAGTCTTAGGTTGAAGAGAGCTCAACATCGAGGAATATGATGACCTGCAGGGAGATGGCAACGGTCATGCAGAACAGGGCTGAGATGAATTGGTTCAAGATCTTGCTGATGATGAGGACTTCATTGATGATGATTAGGGAAGGACAAGGCCCACAAGGGTTTTCAAGGGTTTTGAGAACTTTAAAATGATTTTGTAAATTATGAGCTCAATTCAACAGCAAATGTTTCAATGCATTAAGAAAAAGGATAGGTAGTAACCCTGTCAAGATTGCTTCCAAAGGCCAAACCCAACAGAATACCTTCTGAACCAATACTGCCCAAAGTGTTGTACAAAACCCATGGGTTAAACCAAGGTTAAACAGCAAGGGTTCAAAGTAGTGAAAACCTCGGAGTTTGCAGAGAATCTATTAGGGTTGTTCACAGTAAACATTTTCGGGCATTTTTGGCTCATTTTTGGCTTCATTTTGTTTGGCAGAAGAATGATCAGAATGATAAATGATGTGAAAAGTGGCTACTGTGAACACCCTGGAAAGCAAAAATAACAAAAATGAAGCAAAAAAGCATTTTACATGGTCCTCAGCAATGCTGGGAAGTGCTCGGCATATTCAAACTCCCCCTCAAATGACTTGGTAGAATTATTTTCATGGGCTGGTCACTTGCTGGTCACTAAAATTGGTAGTATCTCCTTGTAGTCTTCAAACTTATAGTGTGTAGGAAATATATATATATATTCCTTTATATTATGCTATATACTGTCAGAGGTCAGGTAGTTGGCCACCTAAGAGTGAAGAACCTTGGGCAAGAATATATTGACTGTTCAGGTGGTCTGCAAGTTTCAAACCATGGACAAGTAGGGTGTAGCACAGGTGACACCATGGGTTTCACTGGCAACACCACATCTGTCACCTGTGACACCATACTGTACAAACACCATACCTGCAGGTACAGGTTACTGGCTGGGTGGGCTGCTGCTTTGCATGCATCTGTTTGAACTACATATCACTACATAGTGCCATAGCATCATAGCATGGTTCTTTGACTATGTAGCATTGTATAGCATCCTGTATGGTCTTTATAGTCTCATATGTTCACTATGTAATGCTATGTAGTGCTCCATAGCCCTCTTAAGACTGGGTTCTGTCAGCAAAAAAAAAATTATTTATCTTGATTCTTGGTACAAGGACAAGTCAGATAAATTTGTTGAAAATAAAATCTATTCCAAAATACTAATGGTACTACCTGACATGCATATCGAAGTACTACGTATGCCCATTAACAAAAAAAAAAGAGAATGAAACCAAAAACTGCCTACTGAGTGGGTCATGCTTGGTCATCAACTCCTGCATCTCCTCGCAAACAGCTACTGGCTGTGGCTGAGTGGTTGGTTGTGGGTGGGGGTGGGGGTGCTGTATCTTGCATTGCCTTGCATCGTTTGTGTTTCCCATTTTGACTGTTGAGGGTGCACCCACAAAGCCACCCTATGAGCAGTTGCCCATAGGCATGGTGGGGGGTGCTGTGTCAGTCCTCATCATCGTTGGCCTCTAGCACCCACAAACTACCCTATGAGTAGAGGCTCATAAGGCTGGAAGGAGGCGCTAGTCCAGTGTTGTCGCTGATAGCTATTGCCCACGAGCACCCCGTGAGCAGGAACTCACAGGCATGGGTGGGCACTGGGGGGGGGTGGTGGTGTTGCGTCATGGCCTAGTTTGAGGGTTTGGGGGAGGGGTTTAGTTGTGACATGGCATGGAAATAGGTTTGGAGGGAGCTTACCTGGCTCATGGGTTGTCTCGCATCGGCACTTGTCATTATGAGTAGTTTGTATCCTATAAAAAGAAGCAAGGCAGTTAATTAGCTGATAAGAACAAGGAATGAACAAAAAAAAGGCTTACCTTAGGGCCCAAATGAACATCTACCATTGTTTGAGCCCTCATTGAGTCTGAAATGAGTTGTTTGTCATGGGCGGCACTGGTAGCATGGCAAGTAGCAAGAGGTGGTGGTGGTATTGGAGAGAGGAAGGCAGCAGTGGGGTGGCATCAGGACAAAAGAGGTGAGAGCAGACAGGGGGATGGTGGTTGGTAGGAACATTGAGGAAGGATGGTTCAATAATTTCTTCATCAAAATCAACATACATGTGACTTTGTATTTAGGGCAGGGTTACTCAACTTTGTTCACAAAATGAAAATGAGGCCATGTGGGTAATGCCACACAGCAGTTCCTAGAAAATAAAAGGGGATAATGGTAGGTGTGCTATGTCGATGACTGTCTTCGCTATGAGTTGCTATGAGCCTATGCATGCTATGGGAAAATGGGTGTTTGCTATGGCTTGCTATGGTTTGGCATGGGAATAACCCTGACATTGCTGATGTGGCAGGTCTGAGTTCTGACTTGGTGTTCCTGTTTTGTCTGAGTCAGCACTGCTTTGTTGAGAAGCTTCATCAGCTTTATCTCTACTTGTCTCTACACTCTCCTGCTGCATTCCTCATCTTTGCCACAATTGCATTACATTACAGTTGAACAGTGGCCCTCTGCAGTGCTCCTTTTTCACAAGAAGATCACTGGCCATGATGGTTCATTGATCCAATAAGAAATAGATTGCTGCTGACATGCTGCTGAGCCCCTTAACATGCAAGTCAGGTAAAGTAGTTAACAAACCTTCATATTTCATGTCTGGTTCTAATCCATTGTGGAACCAGACCATATCACCACAGAAGAATATGCGAGCTGTGAAATGATGCTGGTGATAGTATACAATACCTTTTAAATGATATACTTTGTTGCCATCTTTTGTTGAGATTGTGAGTGTGCAGTTAGGTTCCACTTCAGTTCCTTCCACTAAAAACAACAGTATCCGAGGCACAGCAGTAAAATAAAATTGTTTATAAACTGTACCATGACACAACTGACAAGGCAGTAGGTTTGACTCGCAGATCGCATGCCATGTCATTGTTGACAAACTCTTGGATGTTTTTGGAACTGGGGATGATGCTAACACAAGTATCTGGTAAGCATATTTTTCTTGATATGCTTACAACATGACCCATCTCAAACTTCAGTTTCCCTCCTAAGATAGGCAAAGAGGGCTTGAGGAGTCTGTTGAGCAATGGATCTATCGGTATTTGTATTCCCCAGCTAAATTCTTGTGGCCATTTAGTGGCTAACTCTCTTTGTAGGGCAGTCATGTACATCATTGAAATGAGCAAGGCCACTCAAGATGCAAAGAAACCTGTCATTCAGTCTGAACTCCATGTCCAAACTCATTGCTGTGAAAGAATCAGTCATCACAGAAGGATTTTCTTGCCACACATTGTAGAGTATCATCAATGTTGCATTGTATGCACAACTATTTTCTTTCCATTGCAACCTGAGTGGAATATTGATCTGCCTCATGGAATTGTAGTCGACTAATGCTGAATCTTTGATGACACTAGTCTTGACCTTCTTCTTTGGTGGTGAGTATCAACTAGGGTTTATGTCATTGGCCATGCATGACCTCTTTTTGATGATCTGAATACCATGGGATGCAATCACATTAAGACCCACTTCAATACTCATGTCATCTTTAGCCTGGGATACACCCAATCTTTGCACTCATTTTTTCTGTTTTTCCTTGTCTTTTAACAGATTTGTACGATCTATTTCCATGATGTTATCCTCAATATATGGATCTGATTTACTCCATCGAATAGACTTATGCACTATTTGTGGGACAAAATGCTCCTTTCTATTCACAAACACTTGAAATCAATTCCTTCCTGGTGCTCCCTACAACTCATGCTGGCAGTTTTCCAGCATATTGCAAACACGTTATATGGTCCAACAGTTCCAGGGCACAGAATTCTTGATGCAACACTCCAGAGGCCCCCCCTGTAATCTTTTTACAATCAAATCCTTGCAATATCAACATACCAGCAGCAGAGGTGCTGCGAGACAATGCCATGTAATAACCCTGATGCAAATGGCTGTTATTTAGATCAACAACATTGAATTTTCTTGTCTTCCCTTGAGAAGCATAATCTGTTATAGTGAAATTGGGTAGAACTTCAACTTGGCTGCACAAAAACATAATGTTCATATTGTCAGGCTGTCATTCTCAGGCAAAGAACAAACAATTTGATTCATATTATGTGTCAACTTTCAGGTCAGTTCTCAATCTTCACAGGATGCAGCAGGTTGATTAATTTGACAAACAGTGTTTCCAACATGATTTGGTTTTGTGAACCCCTTTCTGTCTGCCAGCCATAAACTGTTGCCTCCTGACCTTTGGTAATGCACAGTTCTGTTGCACTGTTGTTACAGATCATAACTGGCATTCCAATGCAAAGAGAGAGTTTCCCTGGTAAATTGTTGCTGTTGCAACTGTGTGGCATGTTCCACAACATTGTTTCGATGATGTCAGTTATTGTAGGAACATGGTGCATAGGATGAGACTTTCTTCTTTTTTTCACCTCAGATTTACAGTGTAAGGAATCATCAGAGAAGAAGTCAGTAAGTTTCTGACTAGTCTCAATGCTGAACCTCTGACTCCCCATTGTGTTTATCATGTATTTGTGAATATTCAGTGTGGTGATTATCAGTACACTGCAGAAGTCATCATCCAGGATACATGGTCTCCCTGGAATGCTTGACGATATCTGAGTGCATAGAAATGTGATGTCTGTGGGGGTGCAATCTTTATACTGCATATTTTCCAAGGCATGTCTGAATTTGGCATCTTCTGCGCTGACACATATTTTGGTGGAGAATAACAACCTTATTTATTTGATGCTGGAACAATTTTCTGAGAGTGGATTCATGGTCATGCAAAGTTGTACCTTTTGTTCCCACGGTGTGGCTGTTAGGGTGTGACATGGGTAACCCTCAGGTAAATTTTCCTGTACCCATACCCATACCCATGAACACCATATGCATGTGGGTATGGGTGCGGTGTTTATCATGGGTTTTCATGGGTTTGCTCAAAACCCACGGTTACCCTGTGGGTCTCGAGTAGTTTTGGTTCAAAAATTATGTATTATAATCTATATACTTACGATACATATCTACTAGTAATACATGAAGGTTGTGGCCCCACACGCTCACATTTGGGGTGAGGGTGGGGCTGTTGGTGGTGGCTACTGTTGACAGAACAAGGCAGGAGACCCCTCCGCTTGAATTTGGAGTGATGGAGGGGTTGGCGCAGTCAGTGTTGACAAAAAAAAAACAAAAGAACCCCCCACTTGCATTTGCAGTGAGGGAGGGGGTGATGGCAGTCACCATTGACGAGAACGATACACAAGACCCCTCCGCTCACTTTTGGAGCAAGGGAGGGGTGGTGGTGGGTGGTGGTGGGTGAGATGAGGGCCCTCCTTGCATTTGAGGTGACAGAGGGGTGGTGGTGGCTGATGGTGGGCAAGATGAGCCCCCCCACTTGCATTTGAGGCGATGGAGGGGCGGTGGTGCTGGTGGTGGATGAGATGAAGCCCCTCCTCACATTTGAGGTGATGGAGGGGTGGTAGTGGCTGTTGGTGGACAAGACAAGCCCCCACTTGCATTTGATGTGATGAAGGGGTGGTGGTGGCTGTTTGTGGATGAGACAAGCCCCCTACTTGCATTTGAGGTGATAAAGGGGTGGTGTTGGCCAGAATCGCCCAGAAAAAAACAACAGAACCCCCTGCTTGTATTTGCCATGAGGGAGGGGGTGGTGGTGGTGGGATCATTGTTGTTGTTGCCCAGAGCCAAAAGATAGCCCCCTCCAACTCACATTACACATGAGGGAGGGTCATTGTCATTGTTGTTGCCTACAAACCAGAAGATATCCCCCTCCAGCTTGCATTTGATATGAGGGAGGGGTCATCATCATTGTCATCACCACCAAGAACAGAGCCAAGAACCCCTCCACTCACATTTGGAGCAAGGGAGGGGGTGGTGGTGGTGGCCATAGTCATTGTTGCTGTTGATGTTGTCATTGATCATTTTGTTGTTGTTGTTGTTGTGATC
This sequence comes from Tricholoma matsutake, assembly GCA_026075535.2. NCBI lineage: Eukaryota > Fungi > Basidiomycota > Agaricomycetes > Agaricales > Tricholomataceae > Tricholoma > Tricholoma matsutake. The sequence goes on from AP026544.2 coordinate 882,937, forward strand.
AACAACATCATATGATCAGGCACATGACCAACTGTTGGTACCTGTAAACCCATGGATAAGGGTATGGTGTTGCCTCAGGTACAGAAATCCAAACCCACACCCATACCCAAGCATACCTGTGACCACATTATCATGGGTTTACCCATACCTGTGTCATACCTTAGTGGCTGTACAGTGATGCATTTTTGTGGCCAATCACAGGAGGTAATTGTGTGATGTCCCCTGTGAACATCATGTTCATACTTCCAAAAGTGTCATCACAGTTCGATATCAAGCTCAGGTGCTCACTTATATAAAACAAGTCTCTGCAAGATAACATGGACACCTCATCAAAAAATACATAGTCAACAGTGGTGAGTCAGTTTCTCAAGACAGAAAGCTGGTTATTCATTACACATTGCTGGTCATTGATACCAAACATATGATGATAAGTTGAATCACCAAGAAGAGATGCAACATTTCCTGTCAGCACAACTACAACAAAATGGTGTGTTTCATTTCTCTTCTGAAAGAATTTCATCAAAATTTTCAATACTTGTGATTTTCCAGTTCTACCCATTCTGCCGGTAAACATCTTGAGTTGCTCGGTCTCATTGAGAGCGATGTGGTTTGCAACAATACAAAATGTGCATTCCTGTTCATTATTTGAAGAAAACTCTTTCACTATTGAGCTGATTTCATTTGCCCATGCAGCTGGTTTACAACCTTTCTCAAAACATCATTTGTCAACTAGCTTCACATCGGACGAAACTTTCAAGAAGTCTTTCATTGTCCTGTATCATCTTTCATTGCAACACACGACATGTTTTTTGTTCTCTCATCTAGGATTTCCTGCCTTTTTCATGTAACAATGGACCTCCACACTGAACTTGGTTGGAATATGTCTATGCCATTGTTTTTTCATTTAACGGACTTCCATTGAGTTTGGGTTTCTCCCATCCAAGTCTTTGCATGATCCCTGTCATCACAGTGAACACATCTCTTTGTTGTCTTTCTCTAGCACCAATAATGTCTGAAATCTCAATCTGTCCTATTGGCATTTCAATCAGTCTCACCATATTCAAACACATGCAACAATTGATTCAGGTCTTTGCATGTATTAGTATCCCATGAGGTGGATGAACTCATGCTGGTGCACTGATGATGCTCAACCCAGAACTCAACCAAAACCAACCAAATAGGTCTTAGGAGTTATAACATGAGTCAGAGGAAGGGTGTGAGGTGGTACCAAATATCACTGAGCTAACCAAAAGTTGGTAGATGTCATGTGATGTGTGCTGAACTGATGCAAAGTCCTGCAAAGCACTATGAGGTAGTATGAAACACTACAAAGCATTTCAAAACAATATGAAAGAAATAGCAACAGTGTGAAAGTATTTGAAGTGATTCAAAACAGTTTTGAGAACTTTGTGAGACAATGACAATAAAAGAAGACAATGAGGAAGACAATGACAAATTTGATAGACAATTGATGATAGTTTCAAGAGGCTAAGTTGTGGAACAAAGAAGTTTGCAGAAAACTGGAGAGCTTCAGACTGAGGCTGAGCTAAGACTCAAGAGTTGAACCCTTAAATCTGATGATACACAATAGGGGAAGATAATGACTTCCTGAAAGCAGTAAATAGTACAAGCTATATATGTTTTAGAGAGATAGTACTTAGTGTTTCAAGGTCCAGTCTATAGGACCAAAAATAACCATAGGACCAAACTGGACCAAACCCCGGTCCGGTCTTCTTACAGTATTATATACCCATATAAATGTATCTACTTTACAACAAAAATACAACTAATATGTACTAAATTAATAGTATGTACTATTTATACTAGATAATATGTCAAGGAATGGACAATGGGACAAGCCCAGGGAAAAAGCATTTGAAGAAATGAGTGTTTATATACTGCATGACTGTGCACAGACCATCTGGTCATGCTTGCACCCTGAAAAAAGAAAGTGGCACCACTTGCCAATTAATTCCCACAACTGTCAATGAACCACAATGCTGCTTCCACCACCACTCTCTCTCCACCCACCCATGACACCCACTGCACCAACCTCAAAAACCCTGCACCACAACAGAAAGGACACACAAGGGCCCAAATGATGGACTGGCATCATTTGGGCCCACAGGTATATTTGTATCTTCATTGTTTTCTTTTCTTCTACTAACTCATTTGATTTCTTTTTTAGTATCTTACCATTACCATTCTCCCTTCCATGTACCCCCATGCCACTGCTGCGAGCCTCTGCTTGCAGGGTGGGAATGGGTTTCATTTCTGGCCAACACAACAACAACTGCAAGCCGACAACGACTGGCAACACCAACAAAAGTCGCTGCTGACAACAATGGCACCACCACCAGCACCAGTGCCAACACCAACACCACATCACAGAACCACCACCCTGCCTATGAGCCACTGCTCATAGGGGAAAATGGTGGAGCTGACAACAATGGAACAGGGGTATCAGACAGCAGACATGATGGGAACGACAAGGAAGAATGGGGGGAACAACAAGAACACACGACTCCAGTCCCATCCACCACCACCATCAATGCATGCACCCCAAAAGTGCCCAAAATGAATGAACATGAAGCAGATGGCCCAAACGATGCTAGTTGTTCTTTGGGCCATCAGGTATGTTTCTTTTTTTTAATCTTATTTCTTGAACTAACTATTCCTTTTTTAGTTTCTTGTCTTTTGCTAGGATGTCGCCTAGCCACCATCAATGCACCTGAGCCCTCAACATACCCCTCCAATCCCCTATGTCACCACTGTGAGCCTCTGCTCACAGGGTGGCAACAGGTTCTATTACTAGACAGCACCACAACCAATGCCAAGTCACAGCACCACCACCCTGCCTGTGAGCGACTGCTCATAGGGGAGATGGAGGTGCTGACGACAATGGAATCAGGACAACAAACAACAATGCCAACAAATGAATGCCAACATTCACCAACATTCAAACACCAATGAATGCCAATGAATGCCAGCGTTTGAATGCTAATGAATGCCAATGTTCAAATGCCAATGAACGAACACCAAATGGCAGAGGCAACAAACATGGGGGATAATGAACAGCAGGGAAGATGAACAGCAGGGATGACTTAGACAATGAACGACAACACAGCAACAATGAGGCCCACTCAGCACCAACAAACACAATGGCAGCACTAACACAATGGCAGCACTGCCCCACTCTCACGTCAAATGCGAGACAGTTGGGCCATTGTTTTTTTGTTTTTCTTATTTTCTTTGTTGTTCTATTAGCAACTTGTCACCGCTGTGAGCACCTGCTCATGGGGTGTTGTGTAATTAAATTTATTTAATACAATATATAATATATAGTTTACAGTCGAAAAAATAGGTCAAACCAGTTCCAACCAGTCATTTGGAGACAACCGGACCAATTGGGTCTGGTTGTGGTCCCAGTAAGTTGGGGGTCAGTTGCAACCAGTTGCGGTTGCTGGTTACCCCCTTTGGGATTGAAAAACTGGACCAAACTGGACCTTAAAACACTAATAGTACTAAAAAGGGGAAAAGGCCATGAGGCAAACATGTGGTAGACATAAGGCAGTGAAAAGGTGTCAAAATCACAAAGTAAATGAGAAATGATGAGAAGGAAAATGTGCAATAGTCATAATATATCAAATCTCCTTGTCTTGTTGTTCCAATAAATCATGAAAACATTGAAAAGCACCTCAATGCATGCTAAAGTGCTAGCCATTGTGTCTCCTCATGTCTGTTGTGCCTGAAATGCAATACATCAGTGTGCAGAATGTTGGGAAAATGTGTTCAAAGTGCAGTATGATATGAATACACCAGCTGAAGGTGTTTGAAACTGTATGAAGTCTTTTGAAATGATTCAATGTGTTGCTACATTGTTTCATGCATTCATAGGTGTTCATAAGTGTTCATGAAATCATAGGATGCCATGGGAAATGTGTCTGAGTGTAATGTGTTGTTTTCAGAGCTCAGCAACAATGTGGACCTATCAGTGCATTTGCATGTGAAAATTGTCTCAACTATCTAAGCACTCATATCTTAGATTGAAATTGTCCATCATTTCATGCTGTTTTTCAGTAAATTTGTAGCTTGTGAACACATTGTCCCAAGACTCTTCAGCATCTTTAAGGTCATGGCCACATCTCCAGGGTTTGAAGAATGTCAACATCATTGGACAATAATGCTCCCAATCACCTTGGTCTCATTGGGGTAATCCAGGACCAAGAAGGTTAGGTACCTTTGCATCATTTGGAGCAACACAGCATGTGGCATGGTTAGCAAATGGAGGATGCTCACTCATAAACTTCACAGAGATGGATTTTGACTCATCAAATTCAAATTCACTATCTTCTTCTAGTTCAGGAAGATCACCATCTGCACCGTTTTTGACAGAAAGTGTCTCATCAGTATCACCATGTGGTTGTGCAGGCACAGCAGTTTTGCATTTCATTTGGGTACAGCAAGAAATCCAGGTAACTAGATCCATATCCTCCAGGGCTTTTGAATAAAACATATAGTCATAGATTGGCAACAAACCTATAACTCAATTATTTTTTTTGATAATCACTATTTTACTTGATGGTTCATTAGGCGAGGTATCCTTGCTAGATACCCATGCAGACATTGCTTCATCAACAAACTGTGTCCAATAGAACAGGGTAAATTGGTGACTAGTATAGTGGTCTGGGTTCCCCAAAAGATACATTGAAATCATGGGGAACCCACTTCCATTTTTGTTCCAATGTTGTTAACTAGTTTTGTCATCAGTTGCTGAGCCTTTTCACCATGCAGAATGGAGGAGCCAATGACAGTGACATTTTTCTGGAGAACTGTCCTGATCACCTCAAATATTGCCCATGTCTTCAAACCTGGTTTTGTAATGTAATCAGTGCAGTATGATAAAACTCCCTTGATTGCAGTACCAGACCTGAGACTAGTAATGTCAGTATTGCAACCAAAAAGGTAAGTGATGGTGGGTGCAATTGTATTCACCCATGCCTCATGTTTCTTAATGGACAAGGCACCTGTAGCCAAATCCACAACTGATTTGATGAAGACTGGCTGAGGAAGACAAGCCTTATATTTGCCCCAGATATTGCCTAAGCAACCAAGGTACTGATGACACTTATCCTGTGTACCATCCTTCTTTAAAGTGCTGGAGCAAGTATGAATGTTTGAAAGAGCCAATATATGATCTACTTTGGATTTAAAGTAAGACCACCAGTCATTTACTGATTTACATGTAGAACAAGCCTCACATTTTTTTTGCAGTAACTAGGGGGCAGAGAAGGGAGAGTTTCACATGGATCTACATACTCTGGGCTCAACCTTTTGTGTTTGATGCAAGTGAAGATTTTGCTGTGACTGCCTATCATAAATTCCCCAATGTGAGCTTTCTTGAGATAATTGATCAGTTTTTGATGAAGTAGGGTCCAAAATTCTTTTCCAGGTCTCATCAGGTGAAAGCGATCCTTTGATCCACAACAAAAGATGGAGGTGGAGTGTTAGGTGTCCCTGTTGCTCAATGGTGCCATAGTATGCAGATGCCTCACCAAAAAGACCAGGATGCTTTGAGCCAACACCTAGGACATGCTTTATGAAGCATGATATCATATAGTGGAAATATCTAGCTGAAGCAACTGGGTTGCTTGTGATAACATGCCAACGATCATTGTTAGACAGCATGGTCAGGCAAAACTTCATGGCTTTACCAGCAAAATACAAAGCCAAAGGGTGTTTGGTAGTGTGATATACCAAAATGGTGCACCTTTAGAATATGTAAGAGACCATATTTTGTTTCTCTGATCTTTTTTACATGAAATCATGCCCAGTACTTTCCCACCAATGCAGTCAATGTCACTGATGAGGCAAAAGCATTTTTTTTCTTCCTCTGATTCAGGATGAACAATCTCTTCATTGGACATCCATTTAGCAAGTGCACATCAGGATTCACAGATAGCATACAATTGGCAATGCCATCAAAGTTTCTTTTATTAACTGCTAAAAGGACTGCAAACAAGCTTTTACTTGTTTGTGGCTGATGGCCACAAAAGAGAAATTTGGGTCACACTGAAAATGTTTATTGTGGTACATCAACAGATGTCATTTGTGTGCAATATCAGATAGCTTAGTTAGTCCAATACCACCTAGACCATATGGAAACAACCATGGGAACATTTGAGGATAAAGTTGCAGATTTTTGTAAATTGACACCAAGTCAGGTTCCCTCCCAATCATGAGAACCATACCATGCTAACACCAATGCCTTAATGCAATACCTTTCAAAGTGGTAGCAGATTCATTGTTGAGCTGTTGCCCAGTAAGTCCATGAACATAGTGTTCGCAGGTCCAGTCCATAGGACCAAACAAAAGACCAAAACTGGACTGAATTGGACCAGAAATGACCAGACCAAAGGTCTATTTATGGACTGGTCTTTTGCAGTCCAGTTGCTGGTCTTTCATTTTAAAAAATATAGTAGGACTGATGAAAAACCAGTTTAAACCAGTGACAGCTGGTCTTTTGTCCCAAAGTGTGTTTGACCTTACTCCGAAACATATTTACTTCATTTTTGGTCCCTGGATCATCAAAAATGGTTAAGAATTGGTTGAGATATGACCAGAAACATTTTTGTATGAGGATTTTGTTGTATAAGAGCATTGCTTATTATATTTTTTTTGTACAGCTATATATATAACAACAACACACATAACCATCTGTGCCATGTGATTTTACTGATTCAACAGCCCAAATGAGTTGTGACTACAAACTACAAATTACAAACTACAAACCACAACTTGAATGCATGTCCTTTCAGTTTTGGCCATATCTCAGTCAAATCTTGGTGGAATTCCTTAAAAGTTGGACCAATCTATGGGAAATTACAATATCTATCTGTGACTTTAGTACGTATAAGGTATTTATCATAATTATTGAGATAAATATGAGTTATTCCCTATGAAAAATTCTATGACAAAAGACCAGTCTGAACCAGTATTTTTTCAGTCATGGACCAATTAGGACCAGTCCTAAATGGTCCAGTTGAAGTCCCCCAATGTCTGGGTCGCTCCTAGACTGGTTTTGGTTTTGGTTTCCCCATTTGGAAGTCAAAAACTGGACTGGACTGGACCTTTAAACACTACATGAACAATAAATGGAATCTTGCCACTTTTGATGCTGTCCTCAGCCTCAGTATCAAATTTACTAGTGGCATCAGGACATTTGTTCGACTCAAGTGCTCTGTAGTGGATTGCAACAAGGGGTGTATCTTCTGGGTACTCTTCGAGATTCTTGTATGCAATCTCCAAGTCAGCATAATCTGCATGATTCAACTTAAGCCATTCTAATGCCAGGGCGACTTTCTCTGGACCAACAAAGGTGTGAGGCACTTGAGCTCATCCATTTGTGGCATACAAGGCCCAGTAAATAGAACAGTGAGATCATCCAAGTCAGTGACAGGAGGTGGGAGTGCTGTATACACCTTCTGTATGGGCAATAGGGCATGGCATGGGTAACCCTTGGGTATATGTCCTCATACCCTTACCTGTACCCATGAACACCATACCTGCATGGGTATGGGTATGGTGTTACCATGGGTTTCAAGAAGAATGCATATTTTAATAATTTATCACACTAAATTAAGTTAATAGAAACCCCCTCGCTTGTGTTTGGAGCAAGGGAGGGGGTGGTGGACCTATTCTAATAAATAAGTTACATTAAATTAATATAGAAACCCCCCCCTCTGCATTTCAAGTGAGGGAGGGGGTGGTGGTGCCTATAGTCAATGAAAACAAAACAAAAAACCCCTCCTCTCACACTTGGAGCGAGGGAGGGGGGTGGTGCCTGTAGTTGTCGATCCCCATTTCCACCCCACAAGCAGTTGCTCATGGTGGCAGTTGGATCCTTGGGTCCTCCTCCTGGTCATCATCATCATTCCACCCACTATCCACCCCATGAGCAGTTGCTCATGAGGCTGGGGTGGGTGGTGTGCCATCGTGACATGGTGGCATTGGTGTGGGGTCGTTCTGTGTGAACTCCTCATTCCAACCTAGGAAATGAAAGAAACAAAATAGTTAGTTTACAAAAAAAGAAACGAATGAAAAAAAAACTTACCATGGGCCCAAACAATGCAATCACATCATTTGGGCCTGGGTGACATGGCACTGTTGGGTGTGTGTCGTTAGCTGTTGTCATCTGTTGTTATCAGTAGTTTAGAACCTGAAAAAGAAGAAACATAATCAATTAGTTTAAAAAAACAAGAAATGAAACACAAAAAAACTTACTATAGGCCCAAATGATGATTCCTGTCATTTGGGCCATGCTATGGTGGTGGTTGGATTGTCATATAGTTTAGAATCAGATGTGTTGTGAGTATTCAACAAAGTCAGATGATTACTCACCTGACCAAAATCTGGGTACTGGCATACCTGCACATACTTGTAACACCGTGGAAAAGGGTACAGTGTTGCCTGGGTATGGCAATCCCATACCCGTGCATACCAGTGACTGGAAACACATGGTGTTACCTGTACCCATGCCATGCCCTAATGGGCAATTCAAATGCAATGACATGCACCACCATTTTGCTGTGACCTGATGAAACTTGGACAAAACAACTATTATGTTGGACTTGTGCTATTGTAAGCTCACCTCAATTAGAGTAGAGCTTCACTAGGTCAGACAAGGCAGAATAGGACCAGTATATACATTTGAGCAAGAGGATATCAGAAGACTATAGCAGTGAGTGTAAGAGGAGAAGGAAGGGAGGAAGGATGATGTCAGGTCAGTAGTATATATGGGGGAATGTGACAGGTGTGCAAATATCTGTAACTGATGAGTAAGCTCCAGGATTACACCCTCCCCCCCTCTGAAAAATTCTGCAATGTCAGCCAAACAACCAGAGAAGGGAAGGTACATGAGTATTGTAAAACTGCTCTTTGGGTGCATCAAAAACCCCAGAGGGAAAAGCTACCAGTGGCAGGAACATGATGAAGAAGAACTGTACATGATGCCATCACCATGTTTCCACTAGCCAGTTGTCCAATGGCACATTGTCCATGAGTTCAGAGCCAGGGAGCCATTGGTCCTCTTCTGGGCCATAGCCTAGCCACCTTACAAGGTATTGCATGCATCAATGATCTTCTCCACAAAGTACTTGTGGGTGAGGGCCAGTACTGGCAGGTACGAGTCCTTAATTTTTTTATGTTATTCATTCAATATGAAATTAATTGTTACAGGCTAATATAATAGTTATACATACAGCCAAAACTATCTACACTAATTACTTCTTGGCATATATTGCCAGTACTGCATGCTTGTTATTACAAGTCATAAACATCTTGTCAGAGAAATCTGTTATATGACCTACTTTGTCACATTTGCTTCTGGTTGTTATGCCATCATGAAACCAGACATTTTTGTCTGATATAATTCTACATGTAAAATGAAAGTTTCTGAAATAAACAATACCTTTCAAGGGAAGCATGGTATCTTTGTTATTAGCACCTTTTATTTGAACACTTTTGCTTACTGCTATTCCAGTCACATTCAAACTGAACATAAGTAGCTCTGGAGTGACTGTAAAGTTGTGAATGATATGCTGTTTGGATTGACATTCACAGCAATTGTCTGTTGTTTCATTTTGCCAGTTCTGAAACCAATCATTAACAGATTTCAAGTTACTGCTCATTACATGCATGGAATTTTCTGGAGGTTCAAGGTTCTCTTGCTTGCTGCATGTTGTACACTGAAGTTTGGCATGGCACACAGATTAATATCTAATCATCAACTGTCTTGCCAATTCAGCTACATTGGTACCAACTTGTCCATAGGGAAATAATATATTGTCTTTGTTATGCAGCCATTTTCTAACATCATTTCTGGCAGCTTCCAAAGATTTTTTACCCTGAAGAATTTCTCTATAGTTGTAGGCAAGTCTTTCTAATGGGGTACTCAACCAGTAAAACCATTTTTTCCATTTTTTGGGATTCTGGATCCATACATCACACAGAATAGAGAATATAGCATCATATGCACAACTATAATTCTCTGAATCCCATGTAATACCCACTGGAGTATCTTGTGCTGGAATAAATGTCAATTTGGCTTTCTTTTTTTTAGAGCATTCATTTATCAGCTCTTCATCAGCTTTTCATTTTGTACCAGTAGTATTTTGTACTGGTGCTGTACCTTTAGCCACAACAAATGTATGTGTACTGAAATCCTTTATTTTTGTTTGAAACTTTGGATTTTCATTGTGTTCAAGTACATTACCATGCTCTTTTTCTTGCCTTTAATAACTTGCCAAGAACTATCTGTGACAATATTAAGTAAATCCATAGGATCTTCTGAAGTCCACTTCAATTGTTTTGATACATTGGCAGGTACATATTCAGTTCCCTTATATAATTGAAACTGACAAATACAAGCATTACACAAATTGCCATTGATATTGTTGGGTAAGGTACCTTCATATGACAATCTAGTTATTTCATCTAGAAGTTCTAGCTCTCTAAATTCTTGTCGAAGATATCCTGATGCTCCACACATAATTTTGTGTGGATCGAAACCTTGCACAATTACAGTACCTTCTGCAGTTGAACCTCTGGATAAACATGTGTAATAAGACATATGATCATGACAACTACTCAAGTCAACAACATTGATATCTTGAGTCTTTCCTTGGGATGCATAATCTGTCATTGCATAGTTGGGCAAAATTGGTACTTGTGAATGATTGATTTTTAATGCAACATCACTTGGTGTGACACACAAAACAGATATTGATAACTTTGTTAGAGGAACAACATTTTCAGGTAAACCATCAATCTTAATTGTCTTTGCAGGCCAATCAAGTTTAACAAAACATGTACCAAGTACAAGTTGACCATGTGGGCCAATAACTGACTGCCAGCTAGTGATATGTCCTTCTTGGCCTTTTGTAATGCACAATTCAGTTGCTTCATTGTTGCGTATCATTACTGGCATTCCCATACAAAGAGACAATTTGCCAGGTACATGATCAGATGCTGAATGTCTTAAATTCCAGAGAACATTTCTTAGCATTGGGTTTATATCACCATTATTAAGTGTACACATTTTTTCATCCATTTTTTTTCTATAGCAGGATTTTCTTCCTCTCCAAAATGGTCCATATTGCATATTCTCAAGTGCAGCCCTTCGCTTGGCATCTTCTTTACTTTTTTTTTTTGTTGCATATTTTGTCGTAGAATTACTATGGTTGTCACTTGATGCCACAATGCTTTTCCAATTGATGCTTGTTGTCCTTTTAATGTCTGTGATGCATCAACAGATGTACCAACAGCTTTATTGCTAAAAGAATGATCTCCAACCAGTGACAATTGTGCAAAATCACCTGCAAAAATCATTTGATACCACCAAATGGTGTGTCTCCTATGTTTCTTGCCTTGGCCAATTGAGCACTGATCTTATATAAATCATGACAGACTACCATTGATACTTCATCCAAAAATATATAGTCAACACCATCAAACCATGCTTTGACTTGTGCTATAGCTGTATGCTCATTTCTGATTCTGACCATATCACCATCTTTTGTACTGTTTATACCAAGTACAGAATGGTAAGTTGAACCATTCAACAATGCAGCAGCAGATCCTGTTGGAGCCAGAATCATAATTCTGTGAGACTCATTGTGTTTAAAGGAATATTAATGCTTTGATAACCTGTGATTTTCTGGTACCTCCCATTCCACCAAGATACATTTTCAGTTGACTTGGCTGTGACATGGTTGCATGATTAGCGACAGTACGAAAAGCTCATTCTTGTTCTGTATTTAACTTGAAGTCTTTAACAGTATTGTTGATAATCTTTTGGTTATCAGCTGTTTCTGCTTTGAAGTTTTTCTGAAGATAACTAATATTGTCTACAACAACATCATTATAATTTCGAGATGACAATGGTGTTCCTTCTTCATTTACAGGAAGAAGTTTTCCTCTATCAGCTAACACAGCATCTTTTGCAGTTTTCACCAAGGCATTCCATTTACTACCAGCCATATTTACTTGTATATCCATGCCTTTTGAATCAATATGGCTAATAGCTTGTGGACAATCATCCAACCAACTGGCATTTTGAACAACATTCTCCATTTGATTCATTTCATCAAGTTTTTTCATATGTTTCAATGACGGTTCAACATACATGCTCTCCTCTGTAATAATATCAAGTGGATTATCATCATCATATTCAACAAATGAATTTAGCTTCAGATCTTTTAGAACTTCAGAAGAAGCCCACAATGGAAAGAACCCACCATCTTCTTCATCTTTTTTTATTTTGGCAGAATAATCATCTTGAGCATCCATACACTCATAACAAAGATTAAAGTTTTTCATTAGTTGTTGTTGCCTTGGTGTAAAATTATGAACATGAAATGTTCTGTCCCATGTACTATCAACAGATTTCAAATCTTTTCCACTTTGCCATGGTTTGAACAATGTAAGCATCATTAGACAGTAATATTCTCTATTGCCTTGATCATCATCTTGGTAATGAACCACCAAGAAAATTGGGCACTATATTGTCCTCATCAATACAGTGAATGTGATGTGTTTGGAATTGTGGATGAGCCTTCATAAATTGATGTTTCTCTTCCTCATCTTCATACAAGTGCTGAGCATTTCCATCACCAATATTTAATTCATCACCAGTTTCATCATATACATATTCGTTGTCAGTTGGCTCATCAAGTGAATCATAATCATTATAATCACAATTAGTTTGATCTGATCCTCCACCTAATTGAGGAATATTTAAATCAAAAACCTCATTACCATTAAGAATGTCAAGCTCATCAATTTCATCATCAATCATTTCTTTGTCATATTCATTTGTTACTTCATGCTTTTTGTCAAATTCTGCTTGCTGAACCTTTGACTGCTTAGTTTTTGTAGATTGTCTGATCCAATCATACAAGCTAAGATCATGTTCTCTAGATATGTATCCAAGTTGTCTTCAGAAAGTTCAATGTCATGGTAATCAATATGATTCAACTTCAACCATTGAAGTGCTTTTCCAACTTGTTTACATCGAACAAGCAAAGGTGTTCGTTGAATATCTTTTTTCGTTGGTTGACATGGTCCTGTAAATATGCATGCCAAAAGATCAAGTTCTTCAAGTGGAGGTGGAAGTACATTATACAGCTTGGGAATGGGATGTTGAAAGCTTATTGCATTTGCTCTCATCTTATATTGTCCTGAAGCAATTCAAACAATGCATCTATTATGGCGTACTTGTGATATAAGTATTTTTTCCACAAATGTCAAACCAGTAAGTTCAGAAGGCACTTTGCCTATCCAAAAGCCAAAAGCCAATGCCATAGAAGGGCAATTTCCCCTTTCCAAATATTTATGACATGTAGTACACATACCAGTACAATCATAATCAATTATAGGGCCCTCAATCTCTTGTTGCTCTTGTGACTCACATGTTTGCTCGATTAAAGTTACTCCACTTTGTTTGAGAGGATCAACACTGCAGTTGACATCTTTTAATGGTATGCTTTCTTTTTTCAAGGTCAATCGACCACAGACTGCACATCCCATCTCTTCAAACCAAGAAGGATGTGTATCGCCACAAAACCCGCTTATGATCTTGTAAAGAAGCTTGTCTTTTGGTGGAGACGGTGGAAAACTACATGCTTTCTGGTTTTTGTAATTATTCTTATTCTGCACCATTTTTGCTTGTTTAAAGGTTGTTGTAGACTTTTTACACTGATACAGGTTTGTTTGATATTTTCTAAGTTTCACCCTGGTAAGGCCTTCCCTCCAAGATTTGTACTGTTTGTTAACCGGTTTAAAGACAAAGACATTGTCATAACAATATTTTGAACATAAATGTCCAGTGAGACTATGCAGTATAGCCCCTAACAGTGCTTTGTTTGCCACAAATATGCCATGGCTCTTTGCTACAGACTTTGCTTGGCCAAGTGTAAGGTGATTTATAATTGCACCAAGTGGCATACAGCATACCACCATATCACAGTTCTGATCAGCTGCATCTATCGTGTTTGAGTAGAGCATGTGAGAAACAAATTGATACTGGGTACTGTCAGCAATATTTGAATCATGACTGTTTGGTAGAAGATATGATGCCAGCATTCCATATGTAATATGTGATTTTCCTCCACCTATCAGTGTTGCATTTGGGGTGGCTGGTGTATCATTTGAAAATATGACTTCATTTTCTATGTTGTACCACTTTGTTATATTGGATGGTGAGAAGCACATATATAAGATTTGTAGATGCCAGATAAAAGCCCATGCAACACAATATAATGTACTGGATACATTTGTATCAAGAATGTCCATGACGCCCGATGTGAAGGTTTGCGTGTTGAATTGCAAACAATATTAATGTAATAATGCTTAAGCATATAGTTTTGCATTGTGTGCATAGCAACTATCTGGCAAATATGTGTTGGATTGAGACTAAATGAAGCATTGACATCCAACCAGGCGATATAAACTGAGTTGAATAAAAATATTCCCAAAAAATCAGTCAACTTCAGACTCAAGACTCGCAAATGTATGTTCCTTAGTGATTTGTTTTCTCTCAAACTATTGTTTGATAAAGCCTCAGACATGTCTGAACAAGTCTGGTAGATTGACAAGTGATTGTCAATGTTATAAATCCCATCATTCAAGATCTTCCACAATTCAGAGAGTAGCTCAGTGCTTTTGCCAAGCACAAGAAAAGTGTCATATGTTGGCAAACTTTCTTTAGAGACATAGTTTCCCATAGTCCAGCTATTCAAAGATTGCATAACAAGCTTGACTGGCTTGGACTATCAGTAGGTACACCAAAAAACCAAGATGAACTAAGTCCATCAAAAGATCCATTACTAATAGCATATGAGAAAAGAGCATGTGCAGACTTACTTGAATGTTAAAGGTATAGCAGAAGTTAAATGAGCAATACAAAGGCAACAGAAAGTTATGAGTATCTGTAACAACATGTTGATGAGAAGCAAAGTGTGAAGTAATGTCAGTATGCTGAAACATCAACAAAAAATCACGTGGTTTCAAGATCAAATGTGGACATCTTGCAATGTTTTATCAAAGTATTATCTCTGTAACTAACAATGAGCACAAAGATGGCTGAATCTACTATTGCTAGTACCAGAGTCAGTTCTGAGTGAGCCAGTAGCTTTACTTTGGAATATTTAACAAACTGGTTGCAGGCATGCCATGGATCCAGATGCTTCTCATGAACTACCTCAGATCTCAATCAATGTAGCTTCAACACCACAAGATATAATTCAGGTGAGAATAGTGTCTATGTTAACAATGGCTCATGTGTGTTAACTTTATACAAATTCATTGGCACAATACAAGCCATGGTCATAGCGATTCCAGAGATCAGCCTGGTGGTAATGCTATCCTGATTGTCACAGGGAGAAGATAAATGGGGTGCAGCTGATATGAAATAATCTGTAACAACAAAGTTACATTGCACAATATTGAATATTACAGTATGTACAACGATTCTCAAGATATTAACAAGTAATTTTTACAAGACACATTTACGAATGATAACTATGCCATGCTATTTCTTTACAAGTCATGTATATTTACAAAGAACATGCTCTAACATATCAATATCATAGCCAATCAACTCCTTCTCCTCTGCAGTGAGATTGGTCTCAAGATAGTTGTGCAAGAATGAAAGTCTGATCTCAGTAATGGCACACACTTTGCCTTCTTTTCCCCTTGTAAGTCTCTTGGTGTTTTGACCTGGCAACAAATCATAATCAGTCTTCCCTTTTGTCCTAGCTAGGACGTTTGGGATTTTATACCTCCCCACCTATGACAGGCCATGCCCCAGATTTACCAGTATCAGTGCCCCAGCTGAAGGCATGGATAGAATCCCATTTGCTTCTAGTGTACTGCAAGGCCACCCAACAATCCCTATCTGCAACATCATTGTCATGCTCAACCATGATGGCAAGAATTATGCCTTCACACTTTCTTATCAGTATCATCCCATTTTTATAAGGAATTGCACTTTGCAATCCCTTCATTCCCAAGTTATATGATTTGGAGACATGATAGTTTGTAAAATGGGCATGGTGGAAGAACACATGAATCTCAAGGCAGGATACCCAAGCTGAGCAGTTTGCGGTAAACAGGTACATAATCATTGTGGCTAAGGAAGTATAATCCTCACCCTTCATCCAGCTTCCTCACTGATGTGCATCACTCGATCATCACATCGAATTATGGACAAAGCATGGTACAATTCCCGGGGGAGCTGTACTTTGATTTGAGTGAGGGCCCACTGTAGATATATTAGAACTCACTTTCCACATGCACCCTCTACATCTGAGTTCTTTGACTAAATTCAATTCTCTGACACCCAGGACCACAATGGTGGGCATCATGCCTATGGTTCTACCTTTTCTTGTTTCAGGCATCATCTGAGAGTGCAACACAGTTACTGTGCAGTTCTGATGAGACCACATGGCATCACTCCTTTCACTCACGTTGACATCTTTGCAGAATGCCTCCCAATTTTTCTGGATATATGGTAGCCCAATCACAGTATAAGGAACTGGTTGCATACTTATATCGCTTATGGCCAGAAATGTATCCACGTGCTTCATTTCCAAGTACATGAGTTGGATTGCCAAGGAATCAATGTCCAAGTCTTTTGTCTGCCCAACAGGTCCACTGACAAGAATGAAACCCTTTTTATAGGGGACAATGTTGTAGAGAATATCAATGCTTTGAAGGTTCTCCTTAATAGGTAATTTCGAGGACCACATTGGAAGACCCTTACGATACATTTTCGAGCGAGGCATGACCTCCTCATTCTGTGGTGAAAGGATTTGTGATCTGAATTTGGCCATATTCAAATATAGGGTGACTCAGATACACCATGCATTCAATGAACTCTTTCAATATTATTGGGCAAAGTGCTGAAAGGTCTGATCAAAGTGGTATAGAAAATCATACAGCAGCTTCCATGATCGATTGCTGGCTACTCAACACTTTTGTCATAAATGATCTCAGAAGGATACTCAATTTCCCTGAAGCTCAGCACCCTTTGGATAGCTTTCAATGATAGGTTGAGATACCTGGAAGAGAGCAATTGTCAGTGAAATACACCATCAGATTGATGGTTGCAAGGCATACCTTGCTAATCTTTCTTTTGCCAGCCGAATCTCATGCGCATTGAGTAATGACACATGCCAACTTCCCAACCCCCTTTTGATGACTAGTAGTTCTCCATGCCAATTAGTGCCAGCTCATACACTGTCGAGGCTGTTATTCTGGGGCCATCTTGGGT
The DNA here is from genome assembly GCA_026075535.2 of Tricholoma matsutake. Lineage (NCBI taxonomy): Eukaryota > Fungi > Basidiomycota > Agaricomycetes > Agaricales > Tricholomataceae > Tricholoma > Tricholoma matsutake. The sequence continues at coordinate 900,269 of AP026544.2, forward strand.
CGTAGCTGTGTGAACTTCATATGTTTTCCATGTTTGTCTGTGAAGAACAGAGGGCAGAGATGGGTGTGAATGGTGGTATTGTTTGGCGTGAGGATCTCTGGACAAATGGTGGTGGCAAACTTCTCTCTAGCATTGTGGTTTGTGTAACACAAAGAGTTACCAGAATGAAGGGAGACATTTCAAGACCAATACACAGAAGTCTCTTTGGTTCTAGCATGGTAAGGCAGTAATCTGTACAGTGTGAAAGGGGAACACAACATTTAGCCATGTGGTGTAAATCTGCAAGTGAATTGTGTCCACATACAGGATAGCAGGTAGTAGCAGCATCGGAAAGACACGCAGGTGATGCCAGAGATCATAGCTCCACGTAGTGGTATTTGGAGAGTGACTAGTAAGAGTATACCTATGAGAGGGGCTGATGAAGACATGCAGTGAAGTTCAGAGACAACAGCCTCAGGAAAATGAGTAGCTAGCGAAAAGAACAGTAAATGTCTACTAGATCACAGGATGCAAGTCAGGTTTGTGGGCATCCACAGATGCATGGAAGAGGTGCTGAAAATGTCCAGCCAGAGAAGACCCAAGACCTCAAGATGCAGTATCTTGTTATGCCAGGACCATCGTCGTTAACTTAATCAAAAAAAATCAATGTTTACCATTTCATTAGGCATGTGACATTTGAGGGGTCTAGATCTTGCTCGTGGTTGTGATCACAATTCATGCATAGATGCCATTTCACCAAGGGTCACCGATACAACCATGAAGTCACAAAAAACAGCTCGGATATCTCCAAAAGTGGATGAGCAATCTTTCACCCTTTGTCTTTATTGGCCAGATTTTGAACTTGAAGTCCTTAACTGCATGCCAATCCAAACAAAGACTGTCAGTATTTAAACCATCCTTTTATACCTCCCTCCAAACTCAAACCATCACAAAGCAACATTTCCCACTTGCATTTGAGATCCATTAGCTGTCATATAGCTATGAGCTCTGTTGCCTCCATTGAAGAAATAACTGATGACCTTGTCGATCCTGCTTCCTGCACATCACCAGTGAGTTGCCTTGGGTATTCAGCTCCATCGCCACTCTTTCATCACAACACATCTAGCAAGTAGATGGAGAAGTCAGATACATTCAGACATTATCCTTTCCATCCAACAAACATCGCTCAAAGTTAGTAACCATGGCCGTCATGCAGGACGGCTACAACAGGATCCCCATTGTCACTACCATCCTCAAAGGCCACCCCCACATCCCTATCAGGAAAACCATCATCACACTAGAGTACTTTGGGGACTCTTTCTCCTTCTTACTGGCATATCACTTCCACAGACTATTCTTAAGGAACGAAGGTCTCAGAGGAATTAATCGGGACATTGTCTGGTCCAGAGATATGGTGGTTTGCAAGCTGGGGGTGAATTGCAGCTATGTTAATTTGAGCACAGGGCACAAAAGAATGGCCACACTATGGGCAGTCTCACAGTGAGTACGAACATAGTCAGAGTTCTCCAGAGGGCTTACAGTGCAATGTGCCTCCAGGTTCCTGAAAGAAATCACACCCGACCTAGAGACAGCTGAAGAACACAGGATAGAACCTCAATTCCCAGCAGAGGTATACATAGATTGAGGAAACCTTGGTGGGATTCAGATGCCAACTACTCTGTATTGATAACACACAATGCCAATCTCTCTCCACATTGATTGCTTAACAGTTCCCATGTAGCATAGTTATGTTTTTTTATGTCCTTCGTCGAAAGCTATGCCATATGCACTATGCCGTGTTGGTAGCATAGAAAGACATGCACAAAAGCTTCAGCTGGTAAACACCAAGGTCAGACATCATTTGACAAGTGGGCATAAATAAAAGTAGAATTATTCTGCGACACCAGATAGCATGTGGTGGCAGCATTGGAAGGATGTGCATTGGTAGGCACAGGAAGTAGCTCTGTGACAACATGAGCTACCTGTTTCCAAACAATGCATAGAGAACGAAGGAGGAGCATAGAGATTGGCAGCATCAAAAGACATGCAGGTGGTGTTCCAAATCTAGGTGGGAAGATTACCAATCCTAAACAAGAAATCAGAGAGAAACATGATGTTGCAATGAAGCCTGTAAGAAGAAGGCTTTTGCTTGCTAGTTTGGTGAGATATGATATCAATCAATAGGCATGGTACACATACCTTCACGCAATCCAGGATGGCAGAGAAGATAACATATCCAGAAGATAACCTTCATCCAGAAAGACCTGTGGAGAGTTCTCTCCTATGGTTTTACTCAATGAAGTTAAGCTTGACTTTGGGGTAATACAATAATGACTCGGATGACTTGAAGAAGTTGAAGTTGAAGATGTTCAACATTTACTTGTTAAGCCCATTATGTAATGTTGTGACTGGCACAACAACTTGAACTTGAAGCTGTCACTGTCATTCTTCACAACTCCCTTCAGCTTCAATATTGAGAATCAGGTTTTCACTCTGAGAACCGCAGGAGAGATCTCTCTGCAGGTTATTTAGGATGAAGCCAAGTCAAATGTTCACATGTATCCTTCTCGATGAACATTGTAAGTTCAAGTTCATTCCCACTGGTATTGACAGCTAATGAACCCATGGTTGTCTAGTAATGCCCTCTGTATGCCTTGCAGGGTGTCTCATGCTAAATGAATGAGGCTCAATTTCAATTGCACATCTCAGGATGCTGCCATACTCCCTCTCACTAGTCTTCCACAAGCTCTTGGAAGGCTTATACCTTGCAGGGTGTTTCATGCTAAGTGAACAAGGCTCGATTTCAATTGCGCATCTCAGGATGATCCCATACTCCCTCTCACTAATCTTCTGCAAGCTCTTGCAAGGCTTATACCTTGCAGGGTGTTTCATGCTAAGTGAACAAGGCTTGATTTCAATTGCGCATCTCAGGATGTTGCCAAATTCCCTATCACTAGTCTTGTGTAAGCTCTCGCAAATCTCAGCTCCCCTTCTCATGTCGGATGAGCGAGTCTTTCCTTCTGAACACATGGTTGTCTAGTGATGCTATCCATATGGTGTTTCATGCTAAGTGAACAAGGCTTGATTTCACTTGCATGTCTCAGGATGCTGCCAAATCCCCTTTCGCTAGTCTTGCACAAGCCTTTGCAAGGTTCAATGTCTCTTCCCATGTCAGATGAACAAGCCTTGTCTTCTGAACACACGGTTGTCTAGTGATGCCCTCTATATACCTTGCATGGTGTTTCATGCTGAACAAATGAGGCTCAATTTCACTTGCACATCTCAGGATGCTGCCAAACTCCCTTTCACTGGTCTTGCACAAGCCTTTGCAAGGCTCAACTTCTCTTCCCATGTCAGATGAACAAGCCAAGCCTCTGTTTGGGTATATATGCTTGTCACCCATCTAACTTCACAGCCTGGTCGTTTTGTTGCATGGACTATTTGGATCAAGATATATTCACCACTCGCGCTTCTTCACCTGCCCACCCACTTGTGGTCATCATTCTTTCAGGATGTGGCTGATGTCATTGTTTCTCTGCTTTGTCAATGCTTTTGGTCTTACATGGTGATTGAGTGACATCTTCACTTCTCCTCCTGTTCTCTCAGGTAGACATGGAGACAGCCTCATTCACTGTTCCTCTCCAGGGGAAAGTGTTTGGTCCCTTGATAATTTTCACCTATTATCAATCCTCACTTGTTGTTCTATTTCGTTAGGCCAATGATTTTTATCGATTGAGTCACATCATCGACAGGATGTTCATACCAAGGTCAGAAAAAGAATTGCACCTTAGAAGTGTTCCGTCCTGCTACTCTTGCCAAGTCGCAGACCCTGGATTTCTGTCATTTCATTATTTCAGGTCCTCCTTGATCTTTCCTCAAATCAGTGATGTCATTGATTAGATGCAACAAATCAGTGACGTCATCCATTTTAGATGTGACAAAAGAGTGACATCGTCAATTTGGACACAACCATAAGGTTGCAAAATGCAGTTTGGATTATGGGAACTCTCAGCAGACAGTTGGGCAGTGTCAACTTTGAGTCAATAGGTGATAAGTCATAGTAAGTGCTACATATTTGCAGATGATTTTGAATTTGTGCTAACGACACTGTATGATTAGCTGCCTGCTCCAAAGTGAACATAGACCTGTCTGCATTGTATGTGTCACTATACGTGCCAGAGATCTGTTTATGCTCTCTATTACAAGGAATATATGTGTCTCTGGATTGTACACCAATCGGCGTAGCAGGTGTTCTTGTGTTTTTTTTGTTGTTTTGCTGAAGTATGACAGGCATCAGTTTAGGGCAGAGGTGTTTATGCCACACCAATGGTCATCTGACTGTAATTACATTTGTTTTCTTGTTGCATATGGTTTTCATGATCAATGGAGATATTAAGGGGGTTGTAGTATTGTCCAGCCCTTCCACCTCAGCAACATAAGCTTTGGCAGTGTGCAGTTCTTCATCAGCCTGTTGTACCACCTTCTCCATCTGCTTTATTCAATCTTTTTTAGTTGCTAGCTCATCTGCATTTGTTTCCTCGAGCTCTTTGAGCTGTAAATTGGCATTTTGGAGGTCACCGATGATCTTTGCAACACACTTGTTGGTCTCCTGAAACTCGCCGCCAAGCACCCGTTCAGCCTTTTCAGCTCTCCATGGCTCGAGTTCCCCTTCCACCTCAGCCAGCCTCTTCTCTAGCTGTCTGGCATGAGCACCATCTTCCTCTACATCCTTGGTCCTCATCTCTGCCACCTCTGCTTTCTCTTCCAACTCTTTGATGATTGCTTCCTCACCCATCCGGTCTTTCCATCACTCCTTATTCTTTGCCCTCTCTTCTGTCTCCTCATTCAGTGCCTTCTCAGTCTCATCTTTCTCTCCTATGCATTTAGCCACCTCCTCCTTAAGTGCATCCACCATATCTTCCAATTCTGCCTTTTCCTTCATCCATGCTCTAAAAAATGAAGTATCAGAGCTGACCAATTACAATTTACAAGACACTTACATCCTGTTTGCAAACCATTCTATCTCGCATTTGTTCTTCGGCTGCAGCCATCATCTGGATTTTGCTGTGAGTTTGTCATCGAGGGTTTCAGTGTGCACTATAGCAGCGCTTGCCCTGCTTGCCCTCCAATATCTTCCTCCACATCCCCCAAAGCTGCACCAGCACTTGCCCTTCTCCCTCTGCCACCAGCAGAAGCCAAAGCAACAACCATTGGCCCCACCTTTTTCTCCTCTTCAAGCCTCCTCAATCTATCCATGAGCACCTCATTCTCCTCCTGCAACCTCCGATCCAGCCCATTCTGATAATCCTTCACACTAAATCATCCAACAGTCCAGGTGCACCTGCACTGCAACCCATTGCAGGATCAAATGTCGTATTAACACGATGATGCGTCATTAAATCATGGGAGGATGCAGTAGAGATAAAGGGTGCACGATCGCTGACACCTGTCCCATCATACAGAGACAGGTTTACTGGCACTGGGGCCCATTGGTGGACTGATTGCTGTCTTCCTGATGTAGGCAAGGCGGATTCCCAATCAGATGACCCTGGTGACAGGAGGATGGTTTGTGCCAAGGGATGCGATGCACATGGACCATGGCCTGCTCCTGTCATGATGCAACCCCTGTGAAGGCTATTTGTAGATTTGTTCTAGCTCTAGAGCTGGGACAAGATCCCGGTGTAGAATCAGCGATGCTTGGAGTGGCTGGGGTTGAGGTTGTTCCATGGATGAGGGGTCGGGAATTTGAGATGGGGACAGGTTGTCGAGTTGATTATGGAGAGAAGGAAGGAGTGGTGTTGAGTGTGAGGGGTTAATGGCTCTTTGTGGCTGTGGTCCTCTGTTGGATGTTGCTCATGTTCATATGTGCTCTCTTGTGGATCTGGGGTGGCAAGTAACTCATTGGCAGGGGGAATGTCGAATTGGGCATGGGGTCAGGGGAAGGCTGGTGTTGGAGTAAAGGCTAGTGACGGTGCAGGGGAGGAGAATGCAGAGGAAAGAACGCAAGGAGATGGTTGTGCAGCTTGACCGTTGCATCAATTTGGGTAGGGTGTTGGCTCCCTGCCATCTGACAAGAATGTTGCTTTGCTTCGATCTTGAGATTCAGCATGCTTGTCTGCAGATTGGCCATCTGCAGATGGGACTTGATTCAAGTTCTGCTCAACATCTGAGTGGGGAGGTGAAATATGGACATCTGTGATATCCATTGAATGGACTGTGTCATGCTTAGAATATTCTTGTTCTTCATCTACCATTCCAGATTTGCCACTGGGGTGTGAAGTAGTGACTACTGGCAATGGTGTATTTGATCAATGCAGAGGGATGGCATGCTCTCCTGCTCAAGTCTCTTTGATGGAACAGAAAAGGTGTAAAATTTGGTTCACAGAGAAATGTTGATGGCTTTGCTGATGTCTGAGTGCTGATTCCATGGACCTGGATCAGTGTGACACATGCTAAAGAAAAAGAGATGGGAATGTTGAATCAGGCATGGGTGAAGGCTAGTGACAGTGGAGGAGATAAGAATGCAGAGAAAAAACCTGGAGAGGATTGTGCAGCTGCTTGACCGTGCTGTTGTCACAACAGATTGAATTAGTATATGTAACATGAAGAATGCTGACAGTTTTCGCACAAGAGAGATAACTTGGCAGAAAAAACTTCAATATGGATTGAAAAAGGTGCGGTGAGAGGTGTTGTGCTGAATGCTGAACAGGTGCTGCTCTGTGCACTGGTGCTATGCTGACAAGTTGCTGGGCTGTCACTGGTGGGTGCAGTGTCAGTGCTAGCAACAACCCAGCACCGCTGCTGACATAAGCAGACAGGGGTTTCTTTTTCTCCAGGAGAAAATCTGGCAAACACGAGAAGAAAATAACACTTTTTCATGCACAATTTACCAGGCCAATATTAGGAAAACATAACTTATATTCACCCCAGATTTCTGATTTGCTCTCACAGGGAATATAACAATTTTTTCCTTGGCAAACATCATGGGGAAATCATGAGAAAATAAGTTCTTTTCACTTCAAATTCCCTTTTATTTCCCTCCATAAAGAAGATATATTTTCCCTTGGGCAGATTGCAGAGAATATCAAGTGAATATTACTTATTTTCACCTGTTTTTCCCTACTTGTTTGCCACATGAAAAAGTGTAATTTTTCTCCACTTTTTCTCTGTATTTTCTCTGAGGAAAAACTTTGCCCTGCCTGTTGTGTTAGAATGTTACCCAGGATATCACTGGTGTGTGTCTCAACACCAAAGAGGACACAGATGGCTACAAAGTTGCACTCCACTTCCAATGACAGAGGTATCAATGAGAATGACTTCATTATTTTCCCATTTTTTGGCATGGTAAAGGGTTCAGTCATCTTGTCTTCAGTGATGAATCCCACCCACCATCAGACATTTTGCAGGTGCAGATGATCTGCGAAAGCAGATGTAAGGATTTTTGTAAGTCAGAGTTGGTTTTTCTGTGCACAAGAGGGCTGGGTCAATCCTTGCAAGTTAGCAAAGCTGGATTCTTTGTCACTGACATATGTAAGTCACAATCGATCTGAGATATCTAATTTACAGAATTAAAAATGATTTGATAGGACAACACATAATGAGCACTCACTTGATATTATGAGGTCTTTACACTCCCCCACCTTTCCTAGTGGACTGACCGGAGTCCAACCAGAGTCCGACTGGAGTCCACTGGGACTGGTCACCAGCCAACTGCCTGCAAAGTTGCCAGTCCAGTCCCAGTCCAGTCCGACCGGATGCCAAGTGGAATCCACTCAAACACCAGATTCCACTCAGACTGGTCCAGTGGAGTCCAAGTGGAGTCCAGTCAGATTCCACTGAAAAAGTGTGTAAGAAAAGGAATTGAACCCAGATCCCCGTAGGTTGCTTATGTAATCAATCATGATGCACAATATAACCATTACACCACAGTACCTTGTGTAAGGCATCATCTACTTGCATTAGGTACTGTGGTGTGGCTGTGTATGACAAAGCATATTGCTGCATCATCAAATGTGCCAGCTCATCACTCACCACCACCACCACCACCACCACCGTTGACACTGCCTCCCTTCCTCCTCTCTCTACCACCACCACCACTGCGTGGACACCCACTGCCACTGCTCCCAGGCCCAATCTGCCATCACCACCACCTGCAAACGAGCCAAATAGATCGAACGTGGGCCCAAACGACGCAGATTGTGTTGTTTGGGCCCTAGGTAAGTTTTTTTTCATTTGCTTTTTGTTTTTATAAACTAACTAACCAGTTTCTTTAGTTTTCTAGGTTATAATCTACTGGTAACTACGCCACCACCCACAAATGAGCCGACTGGATGGAACATGGACCCAAATGATGCAGATTGCATCGTTTGGGCCCTACGTAAGTTTTTTTCGTTTGCTTTTTGTTTTTATAAACTAACTAACTCGTTTCTTTTGTTTTGTAGGTTCTACTCTACTGGTAACAACCAACAGCCGGACGCGAGACAACCCCACACACACACCCCATGCCTGCAAGCCCCTGCTCATAGGGTGGATCGTGAGTGTCACCAGGACCCCCAGAACGCAAAGCAATGGGGCCAACGACACACCACCCGCCTCCAGCCCCTTGAGCAACTGCTCGGGGGGTGGATCACAGGTGGAATGGAGGTGATGATGGCAAACAATGACAGGGCAACGCCGACACCAACATGGAATGACGGGGATCAACCCAGACCCGATGACACCCATGCCAGCCCCCTCCTCCCCATCCAAATGGGATGTGAGGGTGTCAATAAAGGGTAGGAGATGGCAGAGGGGTTATGGGAGACCTGCAGAGCAGGATACCCACCTGGTAAGCACCCACCTACCCCCTCCCTCGCATACCACATCACTGACCCCTCCCCCCAACCCCTCTGAACTAAGAGACCCACAAAACTGACAACACACCCACCCCATGCCGATGAGCACCTGCTCATCAGGTGGATGGTGGGTAGACCAGGGCTATGACGACCACGGCACCCATCCCCATGCCTATGAGCCTCTGCTCGCAGGGTGGATGATGGGTGCGGCTTGCTATGGCGACAGACATGTGTGAGGAGAGGTGGGCGACAACACCCACCCCAGACCGCATCCCCCAACCCCCCTCCCCTGCATTTTGCGTGGGGAGGGGTCTTTATTATTATTTTTAATTTATCTCTGCCCCCCCTTGCACCGAATGCGAGGGGTATATATATTGTAGTACTTACAAATCCCCCCCTCATGCTGAATGCGAGGGGTTTAGTTTTTTATGTACAGAGTAGTAATCCCCCCCCTCTCGCATCTTGCGAGAGGGGTTTTTTTTTGTTTATTATTATATTATACCCACTCCCTCATGTCCTACACGAGGGATGTGGTTAATTAAAAAATTTTGATCTTAATTGTTTGAAAAATGCCTCCTCAAAGAATATGAAAAGTTGAGTCATAAATAAACCTTATATTGATCCCCAATAAATCTCCTGTGGCTCAAGTGGTTGAGCACACTTGTTTGGTTTGTCATGTGATTCCTTATGGTGAGGTCTTGAGTTCAATTCCTGCAGTACACAAATTTATTTTGCAGGTACTTTATGAAATTCACCAAGTCCGAAGTCCTTTGAGCTCATATCTAATTGACTTATCATTTGGTTGCACTCGGACTCCACTCGGACTCCAGTTGGACTCCAATAGGGGATTGAACTCTACATCACTTAGTGTAGTTCAATTGGACTCCACTCAGACTCCACTAGGACAGGTGGGGGACTGTAAAGTACTGGATATTAGCACCAAGATAATAATCATGTTGAAAGATAGTGGAAAATAAAATAAACTGGGCCTGGGTACTGGCATCTGACCCGGACACAATTCTTCTGCCACTTATCAGAACAATGTATTATGCTCAGCTATTACAGTTTGGCAGCAAATACCAATTTGCTCACCTAGGCAGTTTGGGAAGACCCTTGTAGGTTGTTTTCAAACAGTTATCAGCAAGACCCCTGTCATATATGCCACATTTGCTGAGCGCTGGCAAGCTGTACCAATTGATGAACAAATAATATTGAATAAAAGATAGATTTGATGTATGTAATAACTGGATCCAAGTCTTCCAGATAAATGGTCTTAGAAGACAACATACTGAAGCAACATTTGTCAGAAACAATAATACAACACTGTGGAATTTTGACACTTACTTGGACGACGATGACTTGGACAACTTGGATGACTTGGCTGCCTTTTCAACTTAAACAACTTCATCCGCATCCTGGTCCATGGCATCTAATGTATTGTCATCATCTTCGGCAATGATCACTTCATCAAATTCTTCTTCTTCTTCCTCCTCCTCCCCATGTTCCTCCTCCTCCCCATGTTCCTCCTCCTCCTCATCTTCCTCCTCTGCTTCCTCCTCCTCCCCCTGAACATCAACAACTTTGTTAGTGCTTGACAAATAGTCAAAATCATTTGTTGAATCATCAAGGCACATGTAACTTACCATTTAGAGATCTTCTTGCTCACATTGGATGGTTTACCAGTCAGAGGTTTCTTTGGTTTCTGTTTCACAGGTGCATCAGATACTGAAACAGAGTCATCGATATCTAGAACTTCAGGTTTACTTTAATGCCAAAGGAAAATAAAAGTAAGCAATGAAAAATCTACAAGTAGAAATATGATGTACATCTTCAAACCACTCTTATTCACCTTGACTGGACATGTTGACTTTTTGACCACAGACTTGGTAGAAGACAATTTGGATGTCTTGGTGGGAGATGTCTTTGGCAAAATGGAAGATGATGTTTTGGCCACCTTTGATGTGGACAGGACGGTAGTCAATTTTGGTAATGACTTTTTTGCAGGCACACTGGACTTGATAGCTGCTTTCTTTCTATTACAGCCCAAAGCAATCAGCAGAGATAATATAATGAACTTGATAACTTAAACTTACACAGCACTGTCAAAGACTTGTTGTCTATATGTTTTATTAGCCAGTACTCAAAAATGATGGAAGAACGATCAAACTACCTTGTTTTTTTTACAGGACTTGGCATAGAGTGAGCATCACTATCAAATGCATTACAGTCAGATGACAAGATTAACCTTGGAACAAAGACATACACCCAGTTTTTGCCAGATGAAGGAGTGCTTGGATGGGTTTTAGGCTTCTTAGATGAGTCTCTTGTAGGACTGGAAGAAAGGATTGTATGTTACTTATAAGAGTACACATCAAAAAGTGACAATACCTTGGAATGAAGGCATCATCCAATTCAGAATCATCCTCTTTGATCCTTCGTTTCTTGCCACTGTGCATACAAAGCCAAGAAAACATATATCACACAATCATCAGTTGCACCACATCAACTTCTTGGGTGTTGGAGTCACAGGAGGAGTTGTAGCCTTACAATGTAAAGCCTTTTTCAGTGGTGTAATGATTCTATAGTGGAACATGAAATTTGATAAGTTAAGTATCCAGAAGATATGCACAGAAAATACTAACACTTCTTCATACACACTCTGATCAGAATCATCTCCAATTGACTCTCCACTGGATAGGAAAGAGTAGTAAGTACAGAACATGTAACAAATATAAATAGCAATACTGACTCCTTGTAATCATCATTGTCAGAGCCTTTAATGGAATCATCATCATTGGCAATAAACAGATTAGAACAAATACATTCTTTTGTTGAAGCTTTGCTTTTACGAGGAGGCATTGAGAAGAGCAGTAGGAGGTAAGGCAAGAAACTATAGATTTCTTATTCTCAATGAGGCTTTTAAGCACAAATTTCCAGGCACACAATTAACAAAAAAGAAAACACTGAATACAAACTGAATAGATAACTGAAAAGTTTTACAAGGCAAACAAAATATTCTCATGGAACAGGTGGCCATGAAGATTTTTCTTGGTAATGAAAGCAGAAAGCCAAGCAATAGCAAAGGAAGCAATGAGGAGGCAATGCACATGCAACTATTCCACAAGGAGAATACAAAAAAGAGATAGTTGTTGAACCTGCCTATATCAAAAAACCATTAACCCAAGCAATGAAAATTCCAAGAACAATCCAATACAAATGTATGACAAAATATCCACCCTGAGGCACATTGCACAAACTCATGTTAATTACTAGGTCGAAATAATCTCATGTAACATTATCATGTGGATAGGGCATGACTTGGGTAACCCCTGGGTATAATTTTGTATACCCATACCTGTACCCGTGAACACCATACCTGTTACAGTTACAGGTGCAGTTTTACCATGGGTATGGGGGGGTTTTGGTCGAAACCCATGGGTATGACATTAATAATTTATTATAATTCTAAATATATCTAAATACAATGAAGAACCACCCCCAACTCACAATTGTGAGCAAGGGGGGTGGTACTGGTGATGTACTGGCCATCGTGAGTTAGCAAACTAAGAAACACCCCCACCTCACATTTGTGAGCGAGAGGGGGTGGTAGTCATGACTTGGCAGCTGTTGTGAGAGAAACAGATGAAGAACCACCCCCAACTCACATTTGCGAGTGAGAGGGGGTGGTAGTGGTGATCCCACAGACATTGTTGACTGGAGGGGGCTGTTGTCAACTAGAGGGGGCCATTGTTGATGAGAGGGGGCCATTGTCCAAGTCTCCAGCTTTCTCCACAATCACCTCTTTATTTTCTTGACAAACACATCCAATGCATTCTTTGGCACGTGGCTTCTTGACTGATTGGGCTGTTGTTTGCTTCGCAGTAGTACCCAGCTTGCCATTATTTGTAAACCACTGCTTTAGCTTCTAAATTTATAGTGAGACTCAACAGTGGCACAAGCAAATGTATGAACACACCATATTTATAGACTCCATACTCAACCCATCTGCGTTTGATGAATATCCAAGACATGATTTGAAGTCCAGGAAGATCTTCTGAGTAACCCACTCCCCCTTTTCTCCTTTCTTGGTTGGTCCCTCATTGTTCACAGTGATGTATTCAGGGAGACACTCCTTCAGGTAATTGAGCTCTTCTTTACTGAATTTTTCAAAAGCCTGTTTGGTAGATGGGGTGATACTGGTGCTAGAAGAGGTGGAATGGTCAGTAGCGGCAGAGAGATTGCTGGACATGGTGGGAGGATTGAAAAGGGAGGAATACAAGAAGGCCACTCACAGATAAATCAGACTACAATTGCATTGCAACAAGGTCAAAGCAAACAGTAGAGCACACGAATGCGACGGCCACTGGTCCCTCTATTGTTGAGAGGGCACCTTTTGAGACAATAGAAATGTCGAGGATCAAGGTTTGTATAGCCTGTAGACTCCATTAGTAAGTTAGCAGTGTGTTTGAAATGATTGTATATTCAAAAGTTCAGGGTGCAGGAAACATATGTAAAGTTGTAGTACACTGGAAACTCAGAAAAAGATGTAGGTTATAACATCTCTAATAAAATAAGCCATTAAAGATCATAAATTGTGAAGCAAAATGTCCCAGCACACAATAACCACAAAAGCAAATAATTGCAACAAGGAATGCCAGATTCTAATTCAGCACCTGGCAAGCTGTCACAAGATCATTGAGGCCCATCACCTGGGTAATAGCCTTATACTTGACAGCAACAAGTTGCCCGATGACATAAACTGGGAGGGGAAAACTCCATTGTATGTCCACTCACTCATAAGTATCTGCATCATAAAGCTGTAGAGGATTCATTTGCTCAAAACCGTACTGCCCAAGTTCTACTTTATAGTCTTTCAACCTCACATGTCTGTTGGCACCTGAAATGACTACAATGTCCACTTGTGCTTCACCATCCTGAACAAGATTGTATGAGGACTGAACAACAGAAAGAAGGTTAAGATATCTACCTTCATCCAACCAATCAATGTTGTGAGTGTATTTGGTAACATGCTGTGCTCTCCAAGATACAGAGCTGGTAAAGGCCCAGGAGTTGGGGATAATGAAGGTGTCGAGAAAGGGGATGGGCCAGAATTAGATCTTGTAGCGGAGCATGTGCGATGAGCAGGGGATGATGAAATTGACTGGCTCAAAGTCGAGGGTGATGGGTAAGGTGAAACCCTTGTCTTCTTATGGACTGGTTGCAGTTCCTTCTGAATTGCAAGCAGTCACAGAATGTCAGTACCAGCAAAGTAAATGTCGGCATTAATGATTGGGTTGGTTATGAAGACGGTGCCACAATACTTTATTTCTGCAGTTAAGCACTTTGTAGAAACCATCAGATTCATATTTCCTTCAAAAATAAGAAAAAAATACCACCTGGAACCATCTACCTGTGTTGGCATTGGAGCCTGTCCAAATGCACATCTTGGGTTGACTGAGAGAATGGTCTACATGCTCAGAGGTACAAGTAAAGGTGGGTTTCAGCACCGAGGAGGCGAGTGCCTTTGTGAGATGGTTATTGTTGAGCTCACACACAGGTACCTTGTTAAGATCCTTGAGCTCAGGATCACTGTCAGCAAGAGGACCTAAGGACTTTGCAGCACAGGGCATGGTAGTATGAGAGGATGATAGCACAGAAATAAGGAAAAACTCACCTTTCTTAAACCCCATCGCCAAAGTTCTTAGTTTGCTTTGACCTTCCTTTTTGATAATATGACCACAGTGACCACAAAACCAGGCTGTTGCACTTTGATGTTCAGACATAATAAGAAAAGGCTCACCAACAATTTCCTGCTTTGGCAGAACACATGACAATAACACTTGGATTGGTTGATAGTATACATTTATGAGCAGTGCGTAAGTCGAGGTATAGTACATTTTGGGCTGGTAAAAAATATTCATGGAAGATGTGTGGGAATAACTGCAGCATGGCCAAAGAACTGATAAAATGATTGATTGTAAAAATTGGCTAAGGTGGCTTCTAACTGTTCAACATCATGTTCAGTATACATTTCAGCTGTAGACAGGTCAGGCAACAGTAATGGTGTCAGTTTCATCCCCTCCCAATCACACAACAACACCTTGAGTGCAAGAACAGATGGCAGCTTTTGACACCAGTCCAAAGAATGCAACCCAGTGCTGGCAAGCTTGGAATCAGCAAAGACAAGTGATGGAACATTGAAGCACAAAAGAATCATGGCTTGCTGTGTATCTTCATCCCACATGGATGTCAAAGCATGCTTGTCCAGGGCAAGGAGCTCAAAACAAAAATAGAGTTTGCTCAATTCCCATAATAATTGCTGTGCAGCAATGACTGAAATGTCAGGAAGTGGGTTACTGGACAGAGTCGGGGTAAGATTAATTTCCAATTCTTCAAGTGCCTCTGCAAATACTGCTTTGACATGATCCTGTTGCTGAACTAATTTCTGCTCTTGGCTAGCTGAGAGGATGCCATTGAGTAAAAAGTCCCACCATTCCTGATTAGAAAGGGGAGTAGCTGAACTTGAAGACAAGAAAGCTCACAACAAACAGGCTGGTCAAACTATGTTCCAGGTGGCAAAAAACCTGGCATAGGGAACTGCACAGGTTTTACCCATGGGTTTCCCATGCTTTTATTTCCTAATTTATTCAATGAGTTTTGCATGAAAAATTATGAAAAAATGATTTTCTGGAAGCTTTTTGTTGGCTCTTTGTGATCTAACACATAAAACAATATTTGGGTAACATCTGTCATGTGACAAGGTTGAAAATAAATTATTTTGTTCCTTGTATCACAAGCATCCATTGAATAGCTATCAGAAAATCATTTTTTCATGAGTTTTCATGCAAAACTCAGTGAATAAATTAGGAAATAAAAGCATGGGAAACCCATGGGTAAAACCCATGCAGTTCCCTAACCTGGCATGATGAGTATCCAATGTATTGGCAAAGATGCTGGGCTCAGGGAAAATATAGTGCCTGTCATGGTGAGAGGTGATCTGGACACTTTGGCTCTTGTTGACTGTTGCCAAAGCATCATGCCATGCAGGAATTGAGAGCAGCATGATGGGATGGTCAATCGGGAGAAACTTGTCCCTACCCAAAGTCCCTGATGGACTTGTGTTATTGTTGTCATGACCCTCACCTATCATAGCCGAATGAGATAACCAGTGAGAGAGAACAAGGAACATAACTTATGACCTTGTCTAGCAGCATATGGAGCCTTTCCTTGAATCCTAGCTTCACAACTCACACCAGCTTTAATCCTCCAGGAATCCAGTAGGACTCACCAGGACTCATTAGGACTCACCAGGAATCCCCAGGAATTCAGTAGGACTCACCAGGACTCACCAGGAATCCCCAGGAATTCAGTAGGACTCACCAGGACTCACCAGGAATCCAGTGGGACTTACCAGGATTCTTGGTCTGTTACCAAACATCCAACCATAATGGAAGGTCAATTTGATATCTTATGAGTTCAAGTGCCTCAACTTCAGAAATTTCACAATGTGCCCACAAAACAGATTTGTGCAAAGCAGGAATTGAACTCAAGACCTCATGATGAGCAATCACATGACAAACCAGACAAGTGTGCTCAACCAGTTGAGCCACAGGAGAATTATTTATTATCCATATAAAGTTTATTTATGACTCAAACTCAAACTCAAACTCAAGCATATAATCTCTCTCAAAGTCACTATTAAGATCAAATAATTTTAATCAACTACATCCCTCGCGTTAGACACAAGGGATACAATACAATTAACTACATAAAAAAAGCCCTCCCATGCACCTCATGCAAGGGAGAGCCCTAAAAATATTTACAGATAAAACTAAATCCCCTCACATTCAATAATAAATAAAGAAAATCCCCTCGCCATTGTAAAATGTGGGCGAGGGGGAGGGCATTAATATGAAAGAAAAAAAATGAAAAAAAAACCTTCCCCATGCAATATGCGGGGGAGGGGGCAGCCTGGTGGTGTCTCATTGTGGTGTGGGTGCATGGGTCCTGCTCCCCATCCTCATCCCCATCCCTGTCCCTGTCCCCGTTTCCCCATCATCCCCATCCCAATGGTTCCCCATTTCTGCCCCATGAGCAGTTGCTCATGGCGGCAGATTGGGGTGCTGCTGTGGTGGTGGGTGGTGTGTCATTGGCCCCATCATTGTCATCCGTCATGGTTGGCAGCCATGCTTCACGTTCTGGGGGTTCTGGTGCTGGTAGGTGGTGGCATCATCGTTGTCGTCGACTGCACACTCACAATCCACCCTACAAGCAGAGGCTCGCAGGCATGGGGTGGGTGTGTTGGGTTGTCTCATGTCTGGCCATTGTTACCAGTAGAGTAGAACCTATAAAACAAAAGAAACACATTAGTTAGTTTATAAAAACAAAAAGCAAACAAAAAAAAACTTACATAGGGCCCAAGCAATGCAATCTGCATCATTTGGGCCCACGTTCCATGCAGTCGGCTCATTTGTGGATGGTGGCGTCATTACCAGTAGATTATAACCTAGAAAACTAAAGAAACAGGTTAGTTAAATTATCAAAACAAAAAGTGAATGAAAAAAAAGCTTATGTAGGGCCCAAACAATGCACATTGCATCATTTGGGCCTGCATTCCATGAAGTCGGCTCATTTGCGGGTGGTGGCATCATTACCAGTATGCTGGTAGGGGGTTCTGGTGCTGGTAGGCAGTGGCGTCGTTGTCGTTGTCGACTGCACACACTCATGATCCACCCTACAAGCAGAGGTTCGCAGGCATGGGGTGGGTGTGTTGGGTTGTCTCATGTTTGGGCCCATGTTGGCTCATTTGCGGGTGGTTGCATCATTACCAGTAGATAATAACCTATAAAACTAAAGAAATGAGTTAATTAGTTTATAAAAACAAAAAGCAAATGAAAAAAACTTACATGTGGCCCAAACGATGCAGATCACATCATTTGGGCCCATGTTGGCTCATTTGTGGGTGGTGGCATTGTTACCAGTAGATTATAACCTAGAAAACTAAAGAAACAGATTAGTAAGTTTATAAAAACAAAAAGCAAATGAAAAAAAAACCCCAAACAACACAGCAGGTTGCATTGTTTGGGCCCACGTTCCATCCAGTCAGCTCATTTGAAGGTGGTGGTGATGGTGGAGTGGGCATGGGAATGGTGGCAGTGGGTGTCCACACAGTGGTGGTGGTGGTGGTAGAATGGAGAGGAGGGAGGCAGCGGCATTGTTGAGAGTGGTGGTGATGGTTGATGAGCTGGCAGTGTTGATGACATGGCTGTGTGCTTTGTCATGCACAGCTGCCCCAATGGTACCTAGAGCAGTTAGTGGACAGACTGTGTAAGTCTATGTGGTGTAGTGGTTATATTGGCTGTGCTGAAATGTTGTTGTCTAAGGCCTAGGGTTCAATTCTGCCTTGTGTCATTTATTTTATTACTTAGTATTAAGGACTCCTGGTTCAATCCTACTGGATTCCTGGTCCATCCTCCTGGATTCCTCATAGTCCAAGTCCTGGGGAATTCCTGGAATGGTACCAGGAAGAGCCCAATTTACCAGGATTATACCAGGAATCCACCAGGAATCCTACTGGAAGAGAAACTGCCAGGAATAAACCATTTGGTGGACAATGGCTGAAGCAGGGACTACCAGGACTACATGGGGCAGTGTAAAGAGCTCACTTTTTGAACCCTTGGTGACGTTTTTTGGACTCACAAACTCCCCTTCTACATTCCAAACAATGATGAACAACATTTTTCAGGATCTCATTATGGAATGAGTGGTCTGTGTCTACCTGGATGACATCCTCATCTTTACAAAATCAATCAATGAACATCAGCACATTACGTGCCTTGTCCTGGAGCACCTTCATGTGCACAAGTTGTTTCTGCAACATGACAAGTGTGAGTTTGAGCAAACAATGATCTGAGTACCTCGGACTCATCATATCCAAGGGCAAAGTTCTTATGGATCCCATCAAGGTAGTGGGAGTCACTGAATGGCCCACCCCCACAACATGCAAGGAGGTACAGTCATTCCTAGGGTTCACAAATTTCTATTGGTGCTTCATCGAAGACTTTTTGCATCATGCAAAACCCTTCTTTGAGCTCACAAAGAAGGAGCGCAAATGGGAATGGGGACCTTTGGAACAAGGCACCTTTGACGAAATCAAGAATCAGGTCACATCCTCCCCTATTCTCCATTTCATTGATGATGCCAAAGCATTTCGCATTGAGGTGGACAGCTTGGACTATGTGACCAGCTCAGTGTTGTTGCAGCAATCGGCCGATGATCTCAAATGGCACCCTATTGTGTTCTACTCAAAATCACTCAATGTGGTCGAACGAAATTACGAGATCCATGACAAGGAGATGCTAGCAGTGATGAAATCATTAGAGGAATGGAGGCATTTCCTTGAAGGTGTGCAGCACAAGGTAGAGATCTGGACTGACCACAAAGATCTGGAGTACTTCATGACCACGAAAAAGCTAAATTGCAGACAAGCTTGCTGGTTTCTCTATCTTTTGCAGTTTGACTTCGTCATGCACCACCATCCTGGAAAGAGTATGGGTAAGTGTGATGTGCTTTCATGACGAGCCGATCATGCAAATGGCACTGATGATAATCGCAACACTACCCTGCTCTGCCCCAAATTCTTCACGATTCACACACTCGAAGGGGTGATGATTGAAGGAGTGGAGCAAAATATCTTGTGTGAAGTGCAAAAAGGGATTCAGGATGGAAAGAGTGAAGATGCAGTGGTACTAGCAATGAAGGAGTTGGATAGGGCCAAGGGCAAGACATTGCAAAGCTCAGAGTGGACAGAGGAGGATGGATTATGGAGGTTTCATGATTGCATTTATGTTCTGCTCATACCAGACTTACGATGCAGAATCATTGAACAGCATCATGACTCCAAGATTGGTGGACATGCAGGATGCTGGAAAACACTCGAACTCATCTCATGCAATTACTGATGGCCAAACATGTTGTGCTTTGTCAGTCAGTACTGTAAGGCCTGCGATCTGTGTCTTCACACAAAGGCGCAGAAGCACTGACCTTTTGGTGAACTACACCCCCTCCCAATCCCCAAAAATTGCTGGGATGTGGTAAGTGTTGATTTCATCACTGAACTTCTGGACTCCCATGGCTTTGATAGAATGATGGTGGTGGTATACTCAGTGAGCAAGCACAGCCATTTCATACCCACTCACACCACTGTTATGGTGCTGGGATCAGTGCAATTGTACTTGCAAAAACATGTGGAAGCTTCATGGCCTCCTGAAATTGATGCTCTCAGATCGGGGACTGCAGTTCATAGTGCAATTCATGTGTGAATTGTATAACTTGTTGGGGATCACCATTTTGGCATCCACAGTGTATCACCCACAGTCTGATGGGCAGACTGAATGAGTCAATCAGGAGCTCAAGCAGTACATCCACATTTTTGTGAATGAGTGCCAAAATGATTGGGACACTCTGCTCCCTCTGGGTGAATTTGCATACAATAACCATGTCCACTCATCCACCCAGCACTCCCCCTCCTTTGTTGACACTGGCAGACATCCATGGATGGGTTTCGAGCCCAACCAACAATCCTCAAGGCTTGAGGAGTCGACATTGGAGGAGGCTCATGCAACCCTTGCCAAATCAAAGGATGATATGCCGAGGTACTATAACCAACGGCAAATCCCCACACCAATTTTGGCAATTGGTGAAAAGGTCTTCCTGGATGCTTTGGATATAAGCACAACTAGACCCATGAAGAAATTTGCACACCACTTCCTGGGGCTTTACCCAGTCATTCATCCTGTCGGCTCACATGCATATCACCTCCAACTGCCACCATTGATGGCTCGAATACATCCAGTGTTCCATGTTGTCAAGCTCATGCCCATGCCAACAGACCTGATCGAAGGTCGCCATGCAAAACCACTGCCACCCCCTTAGATCATAGGAGGAGAGGAGAGGTATGAGGTGGATGAGGTGCTGGACAGCAGGATGAAGGGTAGGAAGTTGCAGTATCTGGTCAGATGGAGAGGTTATGGGCATGAAGAGAATTCATGGATTCCAGAGGAGGATCTCAATGCCACAAAACTAATCACAAACTTCTACAGGGCTCATCCAAGTGCCCCAAAATGTGTTAACACACTTACCTTTGGACAGATGGGATTCTGACCATGATATCCACACTGATGGAACTTTGCGCATTAAGGGGGGGTGATGTAAGGGGAACACCTTATGAGCCCCTACAATGGTTGGCACACATTTGTGAACATTTCCACACACCCGCAAACATTTGTGCAACAAAGCACTTTTCACACAATGAGGTGCCTTTTGCACCAACCATCTACAAACATTCTGATATGTTGATCCATTAGCCCCTATTGTACTCTCACCATTCTTGCAGTCAATACCCCTGTGGAAACGATCAAGGATGTCTTCACACGCCCATTACCAATCATGGCCTGATGTGGACACTATCACTGATTGATGGCTCTCTCCCCAAATGGGAACATGACCCTGGATCTGAATTAGTGCTAGGATGGAAGGGGCTCCAAGTATTTTAGAATATTGCATGCCTTCCATATATATACTTCAGCCTTGCACCGGACTCCTTAGAGTTTTCTCTTTGGTTTTCCCTTGCAAGGTATGGGTCTTTTCCTTGTTCAATAGTTATTCAATCTAAACTTTGGTTTTCCCTTGCAAGTATCGAGTTCTTAGGACTCTGATTGTAAGGTTGCCCTTACAGCGAGGAGTTCATGGCTTTGGGAAAGAAAAAGTAGCAGAGCATCTTCAGAGAGGCTTATTGTAATGGAGATTCAAGTGATTGAGGCTTGGAACATCCATTTTCAAGTTTTGCAACACTAGGTGAATTTGCAACACCCAGGCCATGATAGTAGGCCACCTCAATAGAGCATATTTGCAGCTGGGTTCAAAATTTTGATAATGGAGCCCAAATCTTTCTTGACCACATTTGGCACCTTTGCTCAGTGCTATGAAACCACCCCATTACCTAATAAAATGCCATTTTTATTTTATTATGTTGAATTATGCTACATTATGCCAAATGATGCCAAATGATGCTACACTTTGATAGCATGAGAGTTTTATTTTGCACACATCAAGATGTACGTGCATGTATGCATGTGTGGGTAACAACAATGTACAATATATGTAACATAGTATATAAACCCTAAATATACACCTAGGGGACCCAGTTGTGTTCTCTTAGGTATTCCACCTATGCTTTGGTGTGAAAGGCCTTTGTCAACAAACTCACCTATTAATAACCCCTTGCATCAAAACCATCAATTCCCCCATCATGAGTGCAGATCCCACCCCCTTGTAGAGAGAACCACATGGTCTTAGCTAGCAGATAGTGGGTGTCACCCTAACAGAAGAACACAACTTCCCATATCAGTGCACCTTCTCTTACTTGCGCATACATCATTGTTTCACCATGCCACATCCGATTACTCATCCTTTCAGCACGAGCCAGAAGTACTTGTATATACATAATCTACCTTTTCTTTTGTAAGCCAATGCCAGGCCTCACCTTATATTGCGACCACCAGTGATTGAGAGGCAGTGCTCATCATTAGGACAGCTGCAACCAGACAACCAATTGGATCTGGTTTAGTTACAATTTACATCACTCTATTCGGATGACTATTTTAGTTATAGGCTGAATTCAGTGATATCTCCGAGATCAGGCACTGTTGGAAGGGGTATTGATCCGAAGTGCCAAATTAGGTGCCTGACAAATGACAAATGATTGACAAACTATCACATGACCTCTAAACACTTGGAGAGGTCTCTAAGAACAAGTCTTGAAATTCTCGAAGAAGTGACTCATCACAGATTTTACCATTATGTCCAAACCCTCAACTTCTAATCCCAGCCCTAATCCTGTTCCCACACCAGCACTGGAGGTGAAAATTGATGTGCTTACAGTGCAAATGTTGCAATTAGTGTCAGTGTTGGCAGCATCACAGCCCAGACAAGTGGAAGTACAGCCAGAGATGACAGGAGAAAGAGATGATGAGATGGAGGAGATAGTGGAGTGGATGTCACAGGAGGATGAGACGGTGGAGAAATCCAGAAATGGAAAAGTGTGCTTACCTAAGTACACGCCCCTGCAAATCTTTGACAGTACCATAAAGAATAAAATCCTTCATCAGCTCTATAGTATTGTACATCCATGGGAGGAAGCCAGAGTTTCATACAGCCAAGTCTAGGATTATGTTTGCTCTCTCATACATTCAGGGGGGGGGGGGAGCACAGTTCTGGAGAAATGAGGCTATAAATCAAATTGCCATGGGAAATAAACCATTTGCAACCTTCAAAGAATTTCTGGAGAGATTGGAGGCACAGTTTGGAGATCCTAATCCAAAGGCAACAGCCAATGCTAAATTAAAGACCATGCACCAAGGTTCCCTAATGGCAGATGAATTTATTTTGTAGTTCAAAGCAGAAGCTTTACAAACCGATATGGGAGAAGCCATGTTGGTAGAGTTTTTGAAAGCAGGATTAAATCCCTCTTTATTCAAGTCTATCTACTGACTACCTTCTATGCCAGAGAAGTTGGACGAGTGGTATAATTGGGCAATGCACCTTGACCAGCAATATTGGCAGGAACAGGCAGAGTCAAAGTTGATGTACAGAAGTAGTAAATTTGGAAAGCCATCAGGAGGAAAGTCTGAGAAAGGAAAGGTGCTTCAGGCACAAGCTCTGAGGGGACAGCCACCGGCCATGGCAGTGAGCCTATAGTTACGGAGTCAGCAGCACCAACAGAGGCAATGGAGGTTGATCAAGCAGGGAGACAAGCCCCACTTAAATGTTTTAACTGTGGGCAGTTAGGACACATTTCTAGGAATTGTAGGCAGAAAAGAAAGATTAGGGAAGCTACAATCGAGGAAGTAAAGCTGGAGGAAGGCAAGCAGAAGAATTTTGTGGAAGAGTCCCAGTGAAGGTTTCCCCATTGGTGACCTGGAATTGTTATAATGTATTAGTATCTGAGGAAACCCAGAGTAAATCAGAAAAGGAAATCGAGGAGGAGTACAACTGTTGCAAATCATGTGACAAAGAAAATTGTCATGCGCCATTTCCGAAAACCCCTAAATTCTTTATTTGCTCTGCACAAATAGAACCCAAAATCACCTTGACTGTGGGACTGAAGACAGTGGACACGCATGCAGCAATTGATGTGGAAGCATTGCTTGATAGTGGTGCTACAGGATTATTCATTAATTGGTCCTTATTTACCGGAAACAGTATTAACACATGCAAGCTGGCGCAACCTATAATGGTGTACAATATTGACAGAACAGTCAATCATGGAGGAACTATCAAGGAGGAGGTGACTATGGTATTAAAGTATCAGGAGCATCAGGAGTAAGCCATATTCGAAGTGTGCAATCTTGGGAAAACCAATTTAAATATAGGATGTCCATGGTTATGGAAGCATAATCCCAAAATTGATTGGAAAACTGGGAAAGTACAAATGAGTCATTGTCCTAAAGAATGTAATGTGTATGGGAGGAAGATGAAGAAGGAGAAAAGGAAAAAGAAACAGAAAGAACATCTGAGGAAGTGTTCTGTTACGATGGAGGAAGTGGAGGATGAGGAAATGCCAAATGGGGAAGTTCCAATCATGATCAAGAAAGAAGAGCAGAAGCAAACCTTTAGAGCAATTCATGGAGGACAGTCATGGGACAAGAATATTGTGAAGGTGGAGAAGCCAGTGGAGGAGTGGGTGCCAAAAGTGTATCATGAATATCTGTCAGTGTTTCAGAAGAAGGAGTCTGAGCAAATGCTGGTACAGAGGCCACGGGATCATGCGATTGAGATGAAGCCAGGGTTTGTGCTGAAGAAGTCAAAGGTATATCCATTATCTCCGATGGAACAAGAAGAAGTGGATGCATTCCTGAAGGAGCAATTGCGCAAAGGATACATATGACCTTCGAAATCACTGCAGACGTCAGCAATATTCTTCATGCCAAAGAAAGACCAAAGGAAGAGGATGTGTACAGATTATAGGTACAGTATCTTCATGTCTGCTAAAAAGCTTAATTGCCAGCAAGCACATTGGGCATTATTCCTATTGTGTTTCAATTTTCACTTGGTCCACAAAGTGGGAAGCTTAATGAGAAAGGCAGATGCATTATCCAGACATATTGATCATAAAAGGGGGGTGGAGGAGGACAATAAGAATGTTACCTTACTCAAACCTGAATACTTTTGCATTTGTACTATGCATCAAGGGCATCTAGTAATAGATAGCTCGGAAATGGAAATGTTGTCTAAAATTAGACAATGTTCAGAAATGGATGATGAAGAAGTGGAAGCCATGAAAGCTCTGAAGGGAGAGAAGAAAGGTAATATTAAAGGAGATGAATGGGCTGAGGAACAAGGGTTGGTGTTGTTTCGAGGAAAAGTGTATGGTATGTACTGAAGGATCAGGATTTGCAAAGGGAGATCATCTGATTACATCATAATATGCTGACTGCCAGACACCCAGGAAGATGGAAGACGTTGGAATTAGTAATGAGAAATTATTGGTGCCCCAGAATTTCAAAGTATGTGTTGGGGTATGTGGATGGATGTGATATGTGCACGAGGGGGAAGAAATTTCCAGAAAAACCTGCAGGAAAATTAATGCCGAACCCTATACCTAAAGCACCATGGCAAGATATATCTGTGGATTTTATTACCGGATTACCCAAGCCTCAAGGGTACAATGCAATATTTGTAGTATGCAACCGCTTTACAAAAGAGGTCCATATTATTCCTACTACTACAGAAACCTCATCATTGGGCTTGGTGTGCCTCTATCTAAATCAGGTATGGCGGTTACATGGGTTACCCAATACTGTTATCTCCGATTGTGGACCACAATTTGCTTCCATGTTTATGTGAGAACTAAACAACATATTGGGAATTTAAACCAAATTATCTATGGCATATCACCCACAGACTGATGGGCAGATGGAGAGAATGAATCAGGAGTTGGAGCAGTACCTATGTATCTTTGTCAACTACCAACAAACCAACTGGCCCAAATGGCTGGCAATTGCTGAATTTTCCCACAATAACAAATTCCATTTGGCTACTTGTATGTCACCCTTTTTTGTGAATTATGGATATCATCCTCACATGGGAGTAGAACCCAGAAGGGAAGTCAAGTACAGTCTGTAGAAGACTTTGTATCTAAGATGCAAAAGGTACAAGAGGAAGCAGAGGCAGCATTGAAGAAAGCACATGATGACATGATGCAACACGTGGATCATACTCGAGCACGCACTCCAGAGTACAAAGTTGGTGACTTGGTGTGGCTAAGTACCAAGGACCTGAATATTCCACGACCTTCGAGAAACTTACCGAGAAACAAGTTGGCCCATATGCGATCTCTAAAGTGATCTCACCTAATGTGGTAGTGCTAAAATTACCCCAATCATTCAAGATTGATCCTGAGATTAATGTATCCCGCCTATGCCCTTACCACCCACCCACTATTCCTGGCCAACAAACTACTCCACAACCTCTGATAATAGTAGAAGGTGCTCCAGAATATGTAGTTGAAGAAATTCTAGACTCACATCTTTGACAGAACAAATTGGAGTTCTTAATAAAGTGGAAAAACTATACTGATGAAAATAATTCATGGGAGCCTGAAGAGAATCATAAGTGAGTGCACAACCCAATCACCCAATTCTTTAAACATAATCTGAATGCTCCGTGTCACATTGTGAGAATTGTGTATGAGGGGATGAAATTCCAGCCTTACCAAAATTTCACAGAGGGGACAGACATAATATTTTCTTGCCTGGAAGTCGAGGCATAAAAGGGGGGTAATGTTAGGAAACCACCCCATTACCTAATAAAATTTCATTCTTATTTTATTATGTCGAATTATGCTACATGACGCTAAATGACGCTACACTTTGATAGCATGAGAATTTTATTTTTCATGCATCAAGATGTATGCACGTGTCAGTAACAACAATGTACAATATGTGTAACATAGTATATAAACCCTAAATATACACCTAGGGGACCGAGTTGTGTTCTCTTAGGTATTCCACCTACATTTTGGGTGTGAAAGGCCTTTGTCAACAAACTCACCTATTAATAACCCCTTGCATCAAAACCATCAGTTCCCCCATCACATGCATGGATCCCGCCCCCTTCTTGTAGAGAGAACCCGCACAGTCTTAGCTAGCAGATAGTGGGTGTTGCCATAACACTCAGACAGCTGTCACTACACCAGATGGGACTATGGTCAGCCTTGTTGTAAAGCAGGGTGATTGTAATGCACCTGCCACATGTCAGGTGCTAATAAGCCACATATTTTCTGTGTATCTCAGTGTCTGGATGGACATGTACCTAGATGATATAATAATCTACTCAACAGTGATGCAAATGTTGCACCAATGTATTGGCCTGGATCAAAGGGACTGGGTTGTGAAATTACCTGCAGTGGAGTTTGCCATCAATTCCACACAATCTGAAAGTACAGGATTTGCACCTTTCCTCCTAAATGCCAGGTGCATGCTGAGATCAATGATCTGGAAATATTCAGGCCCTGACAAGTATCCTGGTGTCCAGAACTTTGCCCTGCAATGTAAGCTGGCATTGATGCAGGCACATGACAGTATATTGGCTGCACAAGTAAAGCAGACCTATGATGCCAACAAATGGTGCCATATGGGCCCATTTGTAACCAGAGATTTGTGTTATATCTCAACTAAAAATATCTCCTTCCCAAAAGGGTATGCACGAAAGGTTGTATCTAAATATATTGGTCCCTACAAAATTTTAGAGGACTTTGGCAATTATTCCTATAGGATTGAGTTACCTACTCACCTAAAACAAAGAGGTGTGATGTATACCATGTATCTTTGTTAAGAATTCATATACCAAATGATGATCAGTTATTTCCAGGGTGCTTAGATACCCAATTAGGAAATCAGGACACATCTGATAGTGAATGGGCTGTTGAGC
Organism: Tricholoma matsutake; assembly: GCA_026075535.2. Taxonomy (NCBI): domain Eukaryota; kingdom Fungi; phylum Basidiomycota; class Agaricomycetes; order Agaricales; family Tricholomataceae; genus Tricholoma; species Tricholoma matsutake. Next base: position 928,072 of record AP026544.2, read on the forward strand.
ATATTGAAGGGCATGTTGGTGCTAGAACTGATGCCATCTTCAAAATGAGGTGGAAGTCTGGTGATGTCACCTGGATGCCATATTATCAAATTGAGCACCTTGATGCACTTGGAGCATATCTCAAGCTATTGGGAATAGAAAAAATTCATGAGCTACCAAGGATCACCCCATCTGTATCTGGGGCTGCTATGGGTACTAACAGACCAGACAATATAAATGGTCCCCCTCCTACACTTCCATCCACAGACTCCAGCCTTGCTTCAACATCCTCCCTCACTCTCAGCTCCATGTCCCTCATCATTGACCACTCTGCCATTTCCCATCTCAACCTCAGATGTTTACCTAATGGGACCTTTACCCTCACTAACCCCAATGATGCCAACCATTTGATTACCACTACTGATGATGACATATGCAGCTTCATTGACTATGATCAGAAAATCTGCAATGGGAATATCACTGCTGCAGAGCCTGCAGGTTTAGCATGATCAATTGGAAAACCATGGAGTGTGTGGCAATGGGCATAGTGCCCACATACAAATCTTTCCAACTCAGGAAACAAAGCACTCAGTGCTCAGTGCACATGTTGACAGATGGGCACATCCCATGAAATGCTCCTTCCAATCCCACTGATGCTGCTAGCTACCCATCGAGTTCCACTCTGACAGCAGAACCACATACTCTAGCCATAAACAGGCCACCATCACATGCTTGTCCTTGCATGCTGCCATACAATTCCTTAAAGGGAAAGATGCCGCAGAAGCTCAGCATGTGAAATGGTGCTAGCCATACCCTTCTGAAGTCAGATCCACCCCAGTGACAAATGACAACAAGCACACACCACAAAATGTGCTGGCACTGCTGCAAACAATGCATGCAATGAGCCAAACACAATGGAGATTGACAATGAGCAATTGATTCCAGATACCAAATCCCCAGATATTCTCGAGGCTATCAAGGCTGTGAAGGGCACTTCCAAGAAGAAGAAGGAAGCCACAGTCAAGGAGAAGTCTTCCACCCCCACCACTGCTGGGACGAACTGAGTGGTTCATTGGTGGTTCACTGCACCAACTGCTGGAGGGCATATGTGGTGAATGCAACCTATAACCAACCATAACCAGCAGTGTTTCTTATTTATTTCATCACTCTCCTTACCCACTACTGTACTGATATGACCAAATCTTCACATAATGCATAATGCTGGCCAGTGAAGTGAAGAGATTTTCGATGTGTAACAGGTAACAAATGGCTATGAAAAGTGTTACAAGTCAATTTTTGGCAGGTAAAATTAAACATTTTTTTCACAACTATACAATAAAGGTATATGTACTACTGGGTTAGTCATACAGGTTAACTATATTGGGTCTCCTGAAGAGTTTTTTCCCCTGTAACGCTCAAATTTTGGCCATGAAGAGGTGAAAGAGATCAATTTTTTTGGTAACATGTAACATTTGATGAAGAGTTGGTTATATCAGTACAGTATTTCTTTGGCTACAATACTGCCTTGACCCTTGTTTTATACAGTAGCTTACAAAACTGTTACAATGTTTTGCATATTTGTATAGATCAGTCTGTAAAATAGGAAATAAAATTTCAGAATTCTTAAAAATATTATGGAGCATACCTCAATATCACAAGAGGTTGCTTGAAAAGTCTCAGGGTCATGTGACATCATTTTATAAGTTAAATAAACCATTTAATTCAGTCACTCATTGTAACAGTTTTGTTGCACTGATTTTTTAGTCAGAAATATGGGCAAATCACATGATTTTGTTGATTATTATAGACAGTTACAAACAATATCATGTGACTAGGTATATATAAGAGCTCTCCACCAGTTGGCATCTCATTCCAACTCCCCACCAATCATGCACAAGCTCTCTTCTGCTCAAACACTTCATATTCTTGAACTTCTTGATGCTGGCTTTCAGTATGCCCAATTGCTCATAAAACTGGTCTCAGCACCACTACTATTAGTCACATTCACTCTGAGCACTGTTCTGACCAACCAAAGTCATCTGGTGGTCAACCTACTAAGCTTACTACTGCCAATGTTGACTATGCCAGGCGGATTATTTGTATGAGAAAGGTGGAGAATGCCACTGAAGCAGCACATACACTCCAGGATATCACCAATACCCCCTTCTCTTCCCAAACACTTTGTCACCACCTCAAGAAACAAGTCATGAAACCTGTAGTCAAGTGAAAATGCCCCCTACTCAAGCCTCACCACTGCCATGCACAATTGGAGTTTGGTGAGAGGCATGCTGAGTGGACACTGGAGGATTGGAAAAGGATAATATGGTCAGATGAAACTAAAATTAACTGGTTGGGGTCAGATGGAAGGAAATATGTGTGGAAAGATAGTGATGAAGGTCTGAGTGATAGATTGGTTGAGGGAACAGTCAAGTTTGGAGGTGGAAATTTGATGATGTGGGGGTGCATGGGATGGGATGGTATTGGATATGCTACCAGGATTGAAGGAAGGATGGATGCTTACCTTTATGTCAGCATAATGGAGGATGAACTTCAGAAAACACTGGGGTATTGGGGTAAAACTACTGATGATGTTATCTTTCAACAGGATAATGACCCCAAGCATACCAGTAAGAAGGCCAAGAAATGGTTTGAGGACAATGATATTACTGTCCTAAAGTGGCCTGCACAGTCTCCAGACCTAAATCCTATAGAACATCTATGGAATCACCTCAAAAAAAGGCTTGGAGAATATGAGGAGCCTGCTAACAGTGTTGGAGAGCTTTGGGAGAGGGTTCAGAAGGAATGGGAGGAGATTCCAAAGGAAGAATGTCAGAAATAGATTGAAAGCCTACCTAGAAGACTTGCAGCAGTAGTTAGAGCAAAAGGAGGCTATACCAAGTACTAATTTATATCCAAAAATCAGTGCAACAAAACTGTTAAAATGAGTGAATGAATTAAATGGTTTATTTAACTTGTAAAATGATGTCGCATGACCCTGAGACTTTTCAGGCAACCCCTTGTGATATTGAGGTATGCTCCATAATATTTTTAAGAATTCTGAATTTTTATTTCCTATTTTATAGACTGATCTATACAAATATGCAAAACATTGTAACAGTTTTGTAAGCTACTGTATTTAACCAACAAACCTCTATTTATATTGACTGAGTCCTACAGTATAAAAGCCCTATGTACTTGTATTCTACTCTTCAGAATAAAGTTTCATTTTATCACTGTCTTGAATGTGTGACAAAACTATAACTACCAATCATGCTTTTGCCACACTGGATCAAACTATCTTACATAATGAGACTTCTAGCTGTTTGTGAAATACTATATTCCCCAATTGGTCTGAAATCTCCCAGGGAGTCTGAAATTCAATTTCTACATTTTATCTGCTTGCTCAATCCCCCCAGAGTTTTATGGGATCTAATTGACTAGTAGTAATGGATGTATGTATGATTTAATTAAGGAATACAAGCTGTGGAAGCAGTCGAGAAACAGTAGCCAGAGTGATCAAACAGTGATACAAATGAAAATGTCTTGTTCACCATGGCAAAAACCACTCCCAAAGCCCAAAAAAAAAATTGACAGGACACCTACACTAGACCAAACTATGGTAGCATGCTCTCTTCAAGTCTCTGGGGTGGTATGCCCATGTTTGAGAGCAATGAAGGGACACTGTCAATTTTGTCACACTTTGTCACAGTAAAATTGAATGTCCACTGGCCACCTCAACAGCAAGTGGCTCGAGCAGGAAATCTGATCAGCTGGGAGGTTCATTCACAAACATTGTTCGCAGACATGTTTGCAGCAGGCATTGCTTAGGCAGCAGCCTGTGTACATAATATAGCACAATAGCACATGTTGTGTGTTGAGAGCATCATTGTCCACCATGTCAAAGCTCACCAATGCTCAGTGCAATCTCCTTTCCACGTAAAGACAGTCAGATCTTTGCTGGGATTTGGAAACTTCTACAGGAAGTTTATCAGACATTTTGTGGAGACAAGCAGACCACTTAATGAACTGACAAAGAAGAACAAAGTGTTCGACTGGACAATGGAATGTGAACAGGCCTTTCAGATGCTGAAAAGGAAATTTGCAGAAGCACCAGTACTGCTAATGCCAGACCCAATGAAACCATTCACAATCAAATCAGATGCCTCAAAACATGCGACAGGAGGAGTGCTGAGACAGAGGGATATGAATGGGGACTGGCATCCATGTGGATATATATCACATGCGCTAACGCCAACAGAATGGAACTACAAAATCTATGACAGGGAGCTACTAGCGATGGTATGATCGCTAGTAACCTGGAGACACTACCTACTGGGTTCAGGACACCTGGTGGTAATCCTGTCGGACCACAAGAACTTGATGTCCTTCCAAATGACACAGAAACTGAACAGATGACAGGCAAGATGGAGCTTATTCCTACTGGAATTTGACTTGCAACTTGTCCATGTACCTGGATCTCAGATGGTACAGAGCAATGCATTATCACAAAGAGCAGACCACATACCGGCAGAAGACAATGATAATGAAGACATCATGATGCTGCCAGAAACAGTATTTGTGAAATTCATTGACACAGAAATGCATGACTTGGTCACAGGGAGCATCATGAAAGACAACCTGGTGAAGAGCACAATCAAAGCACTAAAGACCAAAGGAACACCACCAATAAAATTGGCATTAGAAGACTGGAAAATAGAAGATGGCCTTTTATTCTTTCGAAACAGATGCTACGTCCCTGACAATGGAGAACTACAGAAAAAGCTGGTGCAAAAATACCACAAAGGATTGACCAGTGGACATCTGGGACAATGGCAGACAACCAAAATGATCAGGAGAGACTACTGGTGGCTGGGGATGATGACATACATCAAGAACTATGTTGCTGGATGCACAATATGCCAGCAGATGAAGATCAACATGCACCTGATGAACCCCCCCCCCCCCACTTCAACTGATCAAATCTGAAGCAACAAGACCATTCACAATGGTGACAACTGATTCCATAACTGACCTACCAGAGTCCAATGGTTATGATGCACTCATGGTCATAGTAGACCATGGGCTTATGAAGGGGGTAATTTTTATCCCTTGCAGGAAAACTGTGGATGCATTGGGAGCAGCCACCCTCTAACTAGACAATGTCTACAAATGATTCGGCCTCCCAGACAAGATCATCTCCAACAGAGATCCCAGATACACCTCGCAGCTCTTCCAGGAGCTAGGAAGATTGCTCAGAATCAAGCTGGCAATGAGCATGGCATACCATCCCCAGACCAACAGGGAGACAGAATGGGTGAATCAAGAAGTAGAGGTGTACCTCTGGATCTTCTGCTCGAACAACCAGGAGAATTGGAAGCACCTCCTCCCAACTGCAGAGTTCATGCACAACCAGAGAATGCACTCAGTACAGAAGAACTCCCCATTCTACCTCATGATGGGCTATGAGCACAAGGCAATCCCACTCCCCTACCTGAAAACAAACATACTGGCCATAGAAAAGTGAATTGTTGCACTGCAACAAGCCCGAGATGAAGCAAAGGCAACACATGAGTTAGCCAGACAGATGAACAACAAGACCTTCACCCTGTTCAAAGAAGGAGACAAAGTGTGGCTAGAAACAAAGAACCTCAAGACAACACATGCAATGAGCAGTAATTTACACTCCTCCACCTATTCCAATCAGACTCACCGGTATTCCAACTGGATTCCAGTGGATTCCAGTTATTCCAACTAGATTCCAGTGGATTCCAGTTATTCCAACCAGATTCTGGTTCCTCCAGATGCTCAACTTAGAGTATATACCCTAATGGATAGTCAAATTTCAAGTCTTAAGTTGTCAAAGTGCCTACAAAATATATTTGTGCAGAGTAAGAATTGAACTCAAGACATCTTGATTAGAGTGATCACATGACAAACCAAACATGTGTGCCTAACCAGTTGAGCCACAGGAGAATTATTAGTTAGTAATTTAATGTTTATTCATGACACTCTAATTTTTTTTGAAGTAGTTAAGATCAAAATTTTTTAATTAACCACATCCCTCACATTCAATGTGAGGGAGTGGGCATGATTGTGATTATATACATAAACAAAAATCCTCCCTCTCACAAGATGCAAGAGGGAGTTTTATTTATATACATAAAAAGCTAACCCCTCACACTGAACATGAGGGGGGAGGTAAAAATGACGAAAAAAATCCCTCCCCCAGGCAAAACAGGGGAGGGGGGGCACAATACTAATAAATAATGAAAAGTACAAAAAAAATCCCTCCCCACATGAAGTGCAGGGGAGAGGGAGGGGACACGACCACGCTGTTGTCTGTCCTTCCACCAACGATCCACCCCACGAGCAGTTGCTCATGAGGCTGGGGGTAGGTGGCTTGTCATCATTGTCATTCCATCCATGATCCACCCCATGAGCAGTTGCTTATGAGGCTGGGGGCAGGTGGTGCGTTGTCGTCTCCTATCCCTGCACCTGGGTGTTGTTCCACCCACATTCCAACCCACGAGAAGTTGCTCGTGAGGCTGGAGGTGGGTGGCTTGTCATCATTGTCATTCCACCCATGATCCACCCCATGAGCAGTTGCTCATGAGGCTGGGGGTGGGTGGTATGTCATTGTTGTCCATCGTCATTGGCAGCCATGCTTTGTGTTCTGGGGGGTTCTGGTGCTGGTAGATGGCAGCGTCATTGTTGTTGTCGCCTGCACACACTCATGATCTACCCTATGAGCAGGGGCTTGCAGGTGTGGGGTGGGTGTGTTGGCTCGTTTGCAGGTGGTGGTGTTGTTACTAGTAGATTATAACCTAGAAAACTAAAAAAGCAAGTTAGTTAGCTTATAAAAACAAAAAGCAAATGAAAAAAACTCACAGAGGGCCCAAACAATGTGATCTGTGTCATTTGGGCCCGTGTTGGCTCGTTCGTGGGTGGTGGCATTGTTACTAGTAGATTATAACCTAGAAAACTAAAAAAATGACTAAGTTAGTTTATTAAAACAAAAACCAAATGAAAAAAACTTATGTAGGGCCCAAACGATGTGATCTGCATCATTTGGGCCTGTGTTCTGTCCAATCAGGTCATTTGGGCCCATGTTATGTCTGGCAGTCAAGTAGAACCTATAAAACAAATGAAACAAGTCAGTTAGTATGAAAAAACAAGAAGCAAATGAAAAAAAAAACATACTTAGGCCCCAAACGACATGATCTGCATCATTTGGGCCCACATTCCGTCCAGTCAGCTCGTTTGAAGGTGGTGGTGATGGTGGGAGTGGGTGCGCACACAGTGGTGGTGGGTGCACACACAGTGGTGGTGGGTGCACACACAGTGGTGGTGGGTGCACACACAGTGGTGGTGGGTGCACACACAGTGGTGGTGGGTGCACACACAGTGGTGGTGGGTGCACACACAGTGGTGGTGGGTGCACACACAGTGGTGGTGGGTGCACACACAGTGGTGGTGGGTGCACACACAGTGGTGGTGGGTGCACACACAGTGGTGGTGGGTGCACACACAGTGGTGGTGGGTGCACACACAGTGGTGGTGGGTGCACACACAGTGGTGGTAGTAGAGTGGAGATGAGGAGGAGGCAGCATTGACGACAGTGGTGGTGGTTGTGAGCTGGCAGTCATGTATCATGTGTCATGCAATATGCATGTGTGCGTATTCCATTAATGGCTGTAACTATGCACCTTGGTTGGGTAATAAAAGTATTAGATGTATGTAGATAAATAATGACCTGGTAGCTCAGTGGTTAAGCATGCTGTTATGTATGCAGACCCAAGATCAAGTGTTCTATTTTTGTTGCACGTCAAAATTTTATTTGGGAAAGCACATGCATTCCAGTTATTCTGGTTATGCTAGTGCCATGCATCCAGTTGATCCGACTGTTCCAGGTAAAAATGAGTCTGAGTAGATTCCGGGGATTCCAGAGGTAAAATTGAACCCCCAGTCTGACTGGAATTATGAATTGTGAGAAAAATATATGTAAATGGAATTGACTGGAATTCCAGAAATTCTGATCAGAATGGGCATTCTGACTGGAATCTGACTGGAATAGATGGAGGAGTATAATGTACTTGCAACGAGGAAGCTACTGTTCACCATTGAGAAGGTCCTGAGCCCACTCTTCTACTGACTGAAGTTACCAGAACAGTGGAAAATACACCCGGTATTCCATGTGGCACTCCTTTCCCCATATAAAGAAAATCCCACATTCCAATCGGACAATAGATATCCTCAAACTGTATATAAGCTGTAGTAATCATCATCACATGCACTGCCCCTCCCTGCAGCTCTATTATGAAAATTACACTCACTTCCACCAATCCCAAAGCTGAGCTCACAAGCTCCCTTTTAGAAAATCTCGCTAAATATCAGTTTGAGGCCTTATCGCCTGGTGAAATGGTTCTCACTGCTATAGATAGCTATAAAGAAAGATTTAAGAAGACAAAGGCTGAACTTGTAGAGATTATAGAGGAGCTTAGGAAGTTAGAAGAAGACATGGAGACCTTGCAGTGTGCTCATGTTTATACAAAGATATTGGGGGATAAGTCTCGTGCAGCTTATACACTAAATGCTTTACCAATTCAGCTAAAGATGTTAATTCTATTCTTTATTGATTATATATTTAATTAATTTACATCTTATTTAGAGATCATATTGTTGCACACGATATTTATCAATTTAACAATCCAATTTTTTGTTTTTGTTTTTTTATTTGGTCATTTTTCTTTATTTGTTTAGTTTTGTTTTGTTTTTTAATGTTATTTATTAAAATAGCTATAGCTTTTGATATACTTATAATCTTAGTATCCAAAACAGAATAAAAATCATATATCTTAATTTGCAGTAAAACCTGTATTCACTTTTATTTTATTTACAGAAAATTTTTGAGATACAAAAATTAAGGATAAGGTAGAGGCAATCCATACACATCCAATGTCAGCTGTTGTGACTGATGTGTGACAAGACCTTAGCATGCACATGACCTTCTCTGCGATTCAAGATCATGCTGCTTTGTCGTATGTTCCTCTGCACAAAAATTACTCTATCATTATATTACCAGTGCAGCAGTGAATGTAAAGTATATTAAGTTTGAATTATCTGTCCACCAATTACTCTCAAACATTTGCCTTGAGCAGATCATTCATGAGTGTCTCAGGCAATGCATGGTGACCACGGTACCTGCATGATGCCCAAGCAGCCTGTTTACCATTCAGCCCGTGGGCATAAGCATCAATGAACCGACGAGAGCATCGAGCATACCTGTGGTCATGAATGTGCATGAGATCAATGAAATCATTGATAAGGTTTAAGGATGTGCCATACCGCTGCATTGTCACCAAGGAGACTGAGTCCAGTGCAGCCAACACATTCATCTCGAGATCGGCCTCCTTTGATGATGGTGGATACTGGCGGTAGACTCTTTTGGAGTGACCCCAGCACTGCTCAATGAAGTTCATCTCACAGTGGAACTTGGGCAAGAACACAGCTTCAAACCCTCGAGCTTTGCAGGCAATCTCCAATGCTGCAGTAAAATCAGGCTGGTTGTAGAGCACATGCCTCTGACAACAGTCTGTTGCACCATTCTCGCACTTGAAGCCTTTGCAAGAAGCCTTTAACTTTGACTCCGCCACTAGCCCGCACTCCTCCAAGATTCGAGTCATACCAATGAACACACCATGACTGTCATAGAACGACTGTGGCTGCCTGTCTGGGAGTCAACCAGGGCCCATCTGTATGACCGCTTTTTGAGGTTTTCCATCCGAAGCATACTGAATCTTTCTGTTGACAGTGACCGTGACCTCAGCGCCAAACTTCGTCGATGGGTTCTTTGTCATTTTTGTTGCAGAAGGTGCCGTGGCAGGGCGCTTCGAGTGGGTAGTTGCATTGTCAAAGATGAAGGTATGTTTGTCATGTGGATAGTGCTTTTGAACAATGTCCATTGCTGTCTGTGTCTGCACGATGATGTCCTCATTGGTGAAATACCCATCACGGTTTTTTCCTGCTTTGAATAGAACCTGTGCTGACTCACTTCTATCAGGAGAGCATAACCATCCATAGTCCACGGAAACAAAGTCAGCCACCATCAGCGAGACTCCCTCGCCCTTTTTTCGAGGTGTTGCAGTCTCCGAGGAATGGACCCAGCGCCTCTCATGTGCGTAAAACATTGATTCATCATGAAACCAGACTACAAGCCATTGCGGCTGTGGTCTTTCACCCTCAGGTATGTCTTCCTCGCCATCCTGTGTCCATCCACGTAATTTAGACTCAAGCTTCTTCCAGCGTAGTAGGAACACATTCTGCCGATAGTAGACGACATCCTCCCGCTCGTGTCCATCGATGTACTGCCCCGAAGGCTCAAGTGTCCACCTAAAATCCATGCGATTGAGCCAGTATCTTGCAGTACGCTCTGATATACCTTTTTTCAAGCCGTGACACTTTCGAACATCCGGGCGGTCCATGTATCGAACCAGGTCCATCGCGCAAATAAACTTTCCAATTGATTGCAGGTGAGTAAGCAGTTCCTGCTTCAAATCTTCATCGTCAAGCTGTGATTTGTTCCAGGTGCCATACACATTGAATGGGAGGTTCTCATCCTCTTCGATAAATGCACAGGACCATTCTCGAAGGCGCCGTGCATACCACCGTCTGCGCTCTGCAGACTCAGCAGTTTCAAGTGAGGCCGCCATCCATTTGTTGTATAGGCTCGAATTGGTGTTTGTATATGTCCACAGGAAGCGCTGCATACCCTCAAGCCGGCTTCTTAGAAGCAAGTTAAGCTTTGGGTCTTTATGGCCTTTTCTGTTGTCTCGGCGTGGATGTAAGATATCCTTGATCTTTGTGTGTGCCTTACGGGCTGCCTCCACAGTTGGTGCCTTCCATCGTTGATCCTTTGCATCGTCCTGGGCATCCTGTGGACATCTTTTTGGTATCTTTTCTCTACCTTTTCAGTTTCGGATGGCCATGCCTTTTTGGTGAAAACGAGGATGCCATATTGCCTTCTTCCCTTTTCCACCTTTTCCACCTTGTATACCGCCTTGTACTGCCCTGTGACCAAGCCAAAAAACCACTTTATTTAAATCTACTGATGGCCTACTGCAGGCAAGATAAGTAATTTCGTTAGCATCTCCATATAATCAACTTTCTGGATAACCTCCAGAGGCTCAGTGCATAAGCTCCGCAGATATTCCCGTTCACATTTTTTAAGTAGGCTTCATAATCGTGTGTGTTTGTGGTACCGAGTTTTTTCACTGTTGGCTCGAATTTTTTTCAAAGCGCTTGACGATAGTTCTGAAAAATAAAATTTCCTGGGTCGAAAACGTTAGAATAATCATCTGTTAGTAAATATCTAGGGCAAGTGCGTACCTGAGGCTGCATGCTTATCAGAGTCGTGAAAGAAAAAATGATTCGTCAATCTGCTGTTGGCGATGTGGAGGGGGGATGTGGGACGGGTAACGGAAGCAAGTATGTTTGATTTATAAAAAGTTCGTTCACATTCTTCGAAGTCTTCAAGTAATGTAACCCCCAGCCTCATAATCCTGCACCGTCCGATGGTAAAAACTAGGGTCCGTAACTTGTCAGGCTAGCGATAGACCCATATCCAACATAACCAGGGGGTGGGGGGTGCGTAACTTGTTAAGGGCTATCAATAAACCCGTAGCCCAACAACGCACACATAAAACACATAGTCAAGGTCAACAACTACTGACCGCTCCCACGCGCAGCCAAAACAATATTATAAACAACATTAATGCAAACCAAAACACTCGTCAGCCCACAGAACACAATCGCGACTTTGATCGAGTCAAACCAGCGTGTTCGGTTTAATCTAGGAAACGCTTCGAATTTCGGATAATGCGTGATATCATCATCATCGTCTAAAGTGTTGTTGCTTGACCCTTCGTCATTGTCGTCGTCGTCGTCGTCGTTCCCATTCCCAACCCCAACCCCAACCCCATCTGCAACACCACCTACTTCCAATCCAACCTCCTCCGATTGCAGATCTCTACATGAAATTCCTCGAATTCTAAAGTTCTTGAATAGGGAATAATACCCTAATCTGCGTAACAAATTGGAAGGAGAGGAGGAGGAGGTGTCGTGATGATGACGGTGTACCGACTCGGCGGAGCCGCCGGAAGTCGGACCTGCCAGTGGCAGACCCGGGAGGTTAGGAATCTCAATCTTGATCTCTTGCACAGACAAAGACCGCCGGACGACATGGGTGGGTGAACGCGCGATGCTCGATGAATAATTCTCTACAGCGGCGCTGGAGGCACCTATAGGCGACGCGGCGGCGGTAGTAGTGTTAGTGGTGTCGCTAGACGGTACGGTGAGCGAAGCGCGTGGTATGTGGAGTGTGAGATTGGGTTTTTCATTATTGTCAAACTCTGGGTTTGCTATCCCCCCCACCACCGCCGCCGCTGCTGGTCCGGATATACGTGTAAAAAAGTTGAGTTTCTCGTCATCGTCATCATCGTCGTCGTTGTTGTTGTTGATTTCCTTTACTACGGCCACCGGAACTGAGTTGCTCGTCCTATGAGATGTAGATATAGGAGACTTCCTAGGGGAATGAAGACCTGTTTCGCCGTAGTGACGATGGATGGAGGGAGACCTGATCCGACGAATGACGTTCCCTGAAGTGGACGAGGCCTCGGGGTGGTGGTCGGCAGTATCGGACAAAAGGAGCGGTGTGTGGTTGGACTCACTGGAGATTGGGTCGTTATCGGGAATGGAGATCTGTATGCGCGGTGGTCTTTGCCGGATTGGAGATGTTGCGATGGCGGCGGTGGTGATGGGGGAAGTGGGAGATGTAAGAGGGCGTAGTCGGAATTCATCGTGTTCTGCCAAAAAAAAGACGAGTTTGTTAGTATGGTGTGGACGTGATGATGTGGGGATATACCCTGATGTAAATCGAGGGCGGCGGAAGCGTGATAACGCTTGGATACGAGGTAAAGAACGAATGGGATGACGAGGTTGGCTGTGGATGAGAAGAAGAGCGAGGTCCAGTTCATTATGATGGTGAGCCAGCCCTAACGGGATACAGATAAGGACACGAATGGGGGAGCTGGAGACGACATCACGTACGTTTGTTTGAAATGGAATGACGATTATCCAAGGCAGGATCGAAGAGAAAAATATCGCCCATGGCTTTGAGCAGATGTTCCCACGTAGGAGGTTGTACCGGATAATGATCATGAATACTGGGATCGATGTGATCAGGACAGCTATGTGTATGTTTGGAACACAAAAATCAGGAAACACCCAAGACCAGTACACACAGGATCGGGTGACGTACCGATAGGGAAAACGTACACGGATATGAGGGCGACGAGGCTCGGGCGTCGTTGAGAGATGACAGCGAGGATGGTAGAATTTGCGGGGGTTTTGAAGGCGGCTGCACCGGTGAAACCGATGGATAAGTATATTGCACAGGAGATAATGACGGAAAGCCAGATGACGCGGTGGATGTTGGTGGATGGGTGGATGTTGTTGACGAATGCGGGTATCGTGGTTACCTAGAATGAAGAAGAAGATGAGACACGAGGATGGAGTTAAAAGAAACGGCGGCTCACAAAGGCGAAATTACTGATGACGTATCCAACAACAGTGCCCTGATTTGAACCAACGACAGGAATGGAGTTGTTGGTGATTCCGACTTGGAAGAATGTGACGATCCAAACTATGGTTATGAAAAGGAGAGTAATGAAGGAAGCTATTTGGTATTTGATGTTATCGCTGAGATGGATGAGGCCTAAGGGGAGGACGAGTGCGATAGTGATCTGGTGCGAATACGGAAATTAAGCATGACAGGATCGGTTGCAGAGGGACATTACCAGATAACCAAAACTGATGAAGATGTAGCCTGAGAATACGCCTAGGCCATTGTCCGGTATAGAGCTGACTGGATATGAAAAAATCAAGACTTGGAGTAAGGAAGTGAAAGAAGAGGTGGAACGCACCACATTCCCAGCCCTTCTGAAAACTGATAGCGCATGACTTGTGAGCGATGGTGACGAGAAGCGTATCCATGCTCTGAAACGATCAGGTTTTTTGTAAGGACAAAAAAGTAGGAGTGCGTTACTTGAAACGATTCGATAAGACTTGTGATTGCCTGACTCTGAAGAGCAATGTATAGTACGATTTGCAAGGCCCAGTGCCATCGATTGCCAAGATAGAGTTCAGCGAGGGTTGAGTACTCGATAGAAGCCTGAAACTTTTCATTGCCAGAAATGGATGCCATGGACTCGACAAGAAAGAGAGCAGCAGAACCAGAGAGAATAGTTATGAGAATGAAAGCGATAGTGGGCCTAATGAAAGTAAAATTAAGACGGAGAGCGTTGACAAGGGAAGACACGTACGTGAGCCATCCAGCTTGTTGGAAGAGTTGAGGGATTACAGCAATGGTGGGACCAGTAACCCCTGAAACGAGCAGAGCAACGCCTCCAAAGAATTTTATGGACATGCGGTCACAAAGTATTCTGCCAGTGTATACAAGCTGTCTCAGCCAGTGACCAGTGTATACAAGCTGTACAAGTTTATGTATTACTTCATTTCCTCAACTTCAAACACTTCAACACGCAAATCCAAATCCTCAATACCACCTATAACTGCAGGTCTAGCACCATAAACCCCAACTTGAAGCCGTTCAATCTCTCCCACTGTAAAAACCCAAGTGCATTCCCTAACCACCTCCCCATCCACCTTGATCAACAGACTCCCGCCCAACTCCTTTCCCGCCCCCTCACGTTCAAATTCAACAGTTGCCCTCACTCGCCCATCTCCATCTCCATCCGGAACTTGGCTATCGTGAGGCGCAACACTCCAATCAGCACCCCCACTCCCGCCGCCGCCAGCGATAACCACACTCCTCTTCGTCACTCCATCCGTATACTCCAACCCCGCCTTTACCCATTTCCCAACCATATTCCCAGGGTAGAGCAGTACCAGTCCACCTTGGTCATAAAGGTGCGTCGGAACATAAGATATCACTGCTTTTGCACGCAGGAATGAAGAGTGGGTGATGTCCTGGATGAATGAAGGCTGGTTGTTCGCAATGATAGGCGAGGAAGTTGAGGTGGCGGGAAGTTTCAACCACAGGTCGGTGCCAGGCTTGACGTGTATCGTGAATGGGAATCCCGTGGGAGCCAGTTGTGTGGTGTTCAACGGTTGGAGTTGGATCATCGTCAACAATGTATGAATTGTATATACTACGGGCCGAAAGTCCTGAACGCTGCCCAAGGTTAACAAACACGAACACGTGCCAAAAAAAACAACAATCCATAATAATGATGAGAGGGAGGTTCGAACTCCCGCCTCCGAAGAGACCAGATTTTAAGCATATATTTAACCTAATTCTGGCGCCTTGGACCACTCGGCCATCTCACCATACACACCAGACCCCGCACACCTCATTATTTTATCCTCATCTCATTCATTTCGACAATAAAACCTTGTCATTGATCATGATAAAAAATTACAAGTGGGGTATTCGTGGAGCTGCTGCGTGAAAAAAATGAAAGTTCGTAATAGGTTTCGTTGTCATCAATTGGGGCGTTAATAATCGAATGTCGAATATAATGTGCCTGATGAAAAAATTCCGTAATGAAGAATGAAGAACGAGAATGATGTGGATGAGTGGGATATAAGATAGATAATGACCAGAAGAAAAAGAAAAAGAAAAAGAAAAAAAGAAAAAGAAAAAGAAAAACACGACGAAATAAATCACTCGCCAATCCACTCCCCACCCCTAGCCAACGTCGCAAACAATCCCTTCCTCTCCATCAACTCCTCATAACTCCCCTGCTCCCTCACCACACCCTCACTAACCAGCACAATCCTATCACACATCATCATAACCGGCACTTTATGCGTCACCATCACCGTCGTCCTCCCCACCTTGGCCCCTCTCACCGTCTCCAACACCGCCGCCTGATTCTCCAAATCCAAAGCACTCGTACACTCATCCAAAACCAACACCTTCGCAGGCCTCACAAGCGCACGAGCAATCTGCAACCTCTGCGCCTGCCCCCCAGAAACCAACCCCGCATTCTCCCCAAGCATCGTATCATACCCCTGCGGCAACGACATCACAAACTCATGAACGTTCGCTGCCTTGGCCGCTTTCCGTATATCAACATCACACACCGTGTCATTCCCATACCGGATATTCTCAGCTATCGTCGTATCAAACAAATTAGGGTTCTGGCTGACGACTGAGATGTGATGCCGGAGGTGTCGGACGTCAATAGAGGAGAGATCGGTCCCCCCGATAGTGATGGTCCCAGAATCAGGTTCGTACAGACGTTGCAGAAGTGAGGTGATGGTCGATTTACCTGACCCTGAGGGCCCAACGATGGCTATACATTCCCCTTGGGCGATGTGCAGGTCAATGTCCCTGAGGACAGTAGCGTCCTTCCGCTCGGGGTAAGAAAACCCGACGTGGTTGAACCTGATACCACCAGAGAATTCAGGACGCATGATACCACGAGATTCATCAGTGTTCGTATCCAGCTTGAGCAATCTATTGAAATCGTTCGTAGCTTGCACGGATTTCGCAATTCGTTGAGCTACAAAAAACGTGCACATCAGCACAAGTTCCAAAAAAAAAAAAAAAAACACATACTAAACGCCATGAGCTGCGACCCAATAGACACCGTGAACAGAACGAGGTTCAACACCTGAGTCATCTGAGGAAAGGTATACGTCCCACGAGCCACAAGCACCGCGCCAACATAGAACAACACCGCCTCGGCAGCGTAAATAAGACCACTAGCCACTCCATGCGTACACCCCTCCACAAACGCACCACGAACGCCAATAGACAGCGCTTTATCCGTCGCAATCTCAAACTGTCGCTCAAACACACCCTCATACGCCATCGCACGAATCCCCTTGACATTCACAATGGCCTAAAAAAAAAAAAACCATCAACATCCCGCACTCCCTCAAACAAAACAAATAAAAATAAAAATAAAAACACTCACATCATAATACCCCTTCGCAACCTCCTCCCTAGCCCTCTTATTCCTAATCTCACACCTCCCCACCAACGCCGCCTGCAGCGCCATAACACCCGCGAACACAGGAGCCATCGCCATCCCCGCCAACGTCAACTGCCACCCCTTCACCATCGCCCACAACAAGCCCACACACAGCATCGAAAAAACCACACACCCCTGCCCCATAACAACACTAACCAAATTCCTCGCATCATCTCCATCTTTCACCAACGTCTGCACGATCTTCACACCCGCATTGTCGTCCCTATCGAACCATTTTTTATCTTGTAAAAGGACGTTGGAAAAAGCTCGTTTTCGGATTTGGAAGACCCATGCGTTGCCTGATGTTTCCATTATGAAGTATTTCAGACCCATCAGTAGTCCGTCCAGCGCTGTTATCCCCAACACGAGCCCCCCGAAAAAGTTGATAGTCGATACATCCTTCGCTCCCATCGACACCTCGACTTGTAACCGCGACAGCAAGAATGAGAACACAGGCGTCACAGCCCCACTCGCCAAACACGTGAACAGCCCCAGGAACAGCAGGGGTTTATACGGAATCGTAGGGAACACCTCTCTCACAACCGCCCAAAACGACGGACGGTCTATGGGGGAGTCTTGCTGTTCGGTGGAAGCCACAACTTTCTTCGAATCCACCTTGACACTAACCAAAGGCACCATCTTCTCCTCATCCCACCGTTTCCTAACCACCATCTTCCCCCCCCTATTCCCAACCGCCCTCGACCCACTCATCTCAACCACCTTCTTCTCACTCTCATACATCTCCTCCTCCTCATCATCATCATCACACTCGGAAGCTACCCCAGCCCCAGCCGAAGTAGAACCCTCCCTCCAACTCCAACCCCCAAACGTCGGCGACGTAGGCGTAAACTGCAAACTAAACCTCCTCGAAGCAACCGTATATGCCTCGGGGGGGACAACCACACCAGGCGTCATCATACCACCAGAACCAGCAGCAGAAGGAGACGAAGACGAAGAACAAGGTAACACCTGGATACTCGACGGTCTCCTTTTCCTCTCCCTCTCCCCGATGGACCCAGTAAACGCCTCGACAGCAATCGGCACGAACCGGCTCACACGCCTAGTAAGATCTCTCCCCGCTCTACCACCACCACCAGCACCACCAGCACCAGCACCAGCAACAGAAAGAGTAGGCACAGCAACGGCAGCCTTCGTAGTAGTAGCGGATGTCAAATCCGCCACAACGTCAAACATCCAATTCCCCAACGTCAACGGCCTCATCGCAGGCCTCGCAAGCGACTGATGCTTCATATTCACCGTAACATTAAACATCGGCTCCGGGTCTTCGTCTTCGTCTTGCTCCTCCTCGTCGTCGTCGTTACCAACGAGCGCATGATCATCAGCAGACGGTAGAAACCCAGGCTCCAAGGGACTCTTCTCAGGAAGGAACCCCCCCGTCCTTTGTTGGATCTCCATCATCTCCCGGAACGCCCCAACATTCAGGCTATCTTCCTCTTCCTCTTCACCTGTAAGCCCACCCTCAAGATCAGACCGGAACCCCTGTTCGACAACATCACCCCCCTTGAGGACATACACGAAATCCCCAGACTCGATCTGCGAAAGATCGTGTGTGATCACAATGGTAGTCTTGTTCTTGCGCCAGCGCTTGAGTGCTTCGAAGACTAGGATCCGGGAGGTGGGGTCTAGCGCAGAAGTCGCTTCATCTAACCCAACCAACCATAAGTCAAAATTTAAACCTTCAAAAAAAAAAAAAAAAAAACGAACCAAGGATAAGCACACTCGGATTCCTCAACCTAGCTCTAGCAATAGCCAACCTCTGCTTCTGCCCCCCACTCAACGCCACACCCGCACCCGCGCTCCCAAGCAAAGTCTCATACCCCGCGTCCAAATCCCTCACAAACTCATGCAAAAGCGCAGCCCTACAAGCCTCATGCACCATCTCCTCAGTCGCACCCTCCACTCCCAACCTAACATTCTCCAAAATACTTTTCCCCTCCACAACCACATCCCCCATCCCCTGTCCAACCCCACACACATTCCCCCTCGCCCAGGCTTTATCCAAAAACGACATGTCCACGTCGTCGAGGAGTATGGTGCCTTGGATGGGTTGGTACATTCCTAAGAGAAGTTGGGCGATGGTGGATTTGCCTGAACCGGATGAACCGACTATAAAAGTGAGTTCGTTGGCTGGGAGGTAGAGTGATACGTTTGATAGGACTGGGAGAGTGGGACGGGAGGGGTAGGCGAATGAGAGGTCGTGTAGGGAGAATTCACCAGCGCATGTTCGGGAAGGCATGATTTTGCGGAGAGAGTTGGTGAAGGGTCGTTTTGGGAAAAGAACGGAACGCGAGGAAGGGGAGGCGAGTGTATATTCTGATGGTGCGGTGGAACTTGTGGGCGTGGTGGATTCTTCTACGAGAGATAACAAGGCTGCGACGGCGAATTTTCCTTTGGCGAGTGTGATGAACTGAGGAATGCACATCTGGAGATTGCTAGTGGCGATAAGACAAGCCCAAAAAACAGCCATAACGTCCCCTGCAGAGTTTTTACCGTCTCTGACGAGTTTAGCGCCGAACCAGAAACCTTGAACGAACATGGCCATAGACACAAACTGCGCAGCGGCACTGGTGGCACCCCAAACCGCATTCAGCTTTCTAGAAGTGCTATTCAGCGTGACCAAAACCTGATCAAGAGATCTTTGTTCGTAAGGAGCAGCGTTGAACGCTTTCACGGTAGCGATGGAAGCCAAGGCGCGGTCGACGAGTGTAGCAGCTGTTGCTTCTTCTGTACGTTCTGAAGCGAGGAGGGGGGAAGCGAGTGATTGTGAAAGGGCTTGTACGACGGTTAGGAGTGGGACGGCGGAGAGGATGACGAGTGTTAGGGACCAGGAACGGGAGAATGCTAAGCCGAGGCAGGTTAGACATGTTGTGAGGTATTGAAGGACCATTCCTGAGGCGAGGGAGGATGCGTTGCGGACGTCGTCGGTTTCCCTAGGAATGGTGTCAGATTTTTTGAGGTATGATTGGGAGAGGAAAGACGAACCTGGTAAATTTGGACATGAGGCCACCTGCACCTAAAGGACCTTGTTCTCGATCTAAAGATGGTTCAGAGCCCATCTTGGTATCGAACCAAACCATATCTTTCTGAGTGACAGCTTTGTATACTTTCAAACGTAAAGCCATGACATTGGATTCACCGGTCCATATCCACAAGCTTGAAGTGAGGCTACCTAGAGCGATTGAACCAACGGCGATAGCGAGTAGTTCCAAGGCAGCGATAGCGATGCGGTGTAAGAGAGCTGATTTGACAGATTGAGGTGGGTTTGGTGTTGTAGGGAATTGAGCAAATGCGTTGAATATTTGACCTATGATGACAGTCATGAAAGGAGCTAGACCTCCTGAGAGAATGGAAGCAGCGATGGCAGGCAAGAGGAGGAGAAGACGATGACGGGGAGACAGCTGGGAGAACAAGAGTCGGATAGAAGGACTTGCGTCGACCATGACTGCAGCTGCACAGAAACACTGAAACCCATTTTCACCTTTTCCTTTTTGTTTTCGCTTGACAATAAGAATCCTTTCATGTTGTCTTTTGTTTGTAATCCTCCTTTATACACAGCCACGCTTTCCCAAACAGGTCATATAACACTGATCATAAGCTTGTTACCTTTCCGTGTATTTAGATTTTTGGCTCAGGAGTCAAACCAGATATACCCAGGATACCTGTAGTACATAGCTTACTAGGTGAGTTGTAAATCGTTCTGGCTGAACTTTGGATTGATCCTAACCCTTTTTCATCACAGATTCCAGATCTGATGAGACAAGAGGAACGCGTGACCGCGTTCTTTCAATGTAGTGATTTTACGAGAAACCTAGATAAAGCAGGATAGGTATTGCTACTAGGTGAGTTGTACATCGTTCCGGCTGAACTTTGGATTGATCCTAACCCTTTTTCATCACGGATTTTAGATACGACGAGACGAGAGGAACGCGCGACCGCGTTCTCTCAATATAGCCTCACGTTTCTCCTTTTCTTTCTTTGCTATCCCCTTCTCTATCTCCTTTTCTTCTTTTGCTATCCTCTTCTCTGTCTATGCTACCCCCTTTTCTTTTTTTGCTACCCCCTTTTGTTTTTTTGCTACCCCCATTTGTTTTTCGTGCACTCCCCGTAAGTATGGAGCCCTTAACAACTTCTCGATACCTTTCGAAGCTAACGATTTCGATATCACCTACAACAAGAACTCCTAACAATTGTTGCTCGTCTCCCATTCCTTTCCACTCCAACCGAACTGAGAATAATTTATGACATGAATCTTGAATTTTATTTTCAATGCATTGAGCTCCCAAACGGTACCATCTCTGGATTGGTTCATTTTCCCTGAAGTACCTTGTTAACTGTCTGATAAAATCATACAACTTGAAGGAATCCTACTTGATTTTTTTAGAATCTCTGGTGTAGTCAGGCTTTATGTAGTCATTATCCAGTTTAAGCATTATCTTGACTCTTTTAACGGTATCTTGAGGACAAATATCTGGCATTTCAAGGATCCTGTCCTATTGTGTGGATGTATGCATTGCATGAGTAAGGAAAAATCGTTCAGCATGGCATATCATACCGCGACCGAGTTGATAAGTGTTTTACCAGGCTTAGTTGGGTTTTCCAGACCGAGAACTGCGAGAGTCGTAAAAAAGATGATAGAGGCGAGTGGGAGAAGATGCATTTTGATGATAACGTGGGACAGACCAGCTGTTGAAAAGAAAAGGTGTGGATACTACTAGTACAATACGGATGGATATGTCGATATGTCCCAGCTTTTATAACTAGCTTGAACACAACTCTGAGGTCTGTTCCACGTGGTCAATTGTCTCCATAACTCCCCCCCCCCGCGTCTTCTCGTACATGGTGACCACTGGCCTCATTTCTAGTGGATGGATCACTGGCAGATTTGACATCAAACCACTTGGAAACTGCAATGACACTGCATATATCAACCTTGCTACGTCTTCTCATACATGGTGCCGGTCCAAGTTAAAAAAGACTGAAACCTGGCAGAGAACCGGTACCGCAAAAGAGCGAACGATCATTTCAGGTTCGTTTCAGGTTCATTGGTTTCCGGGGTCAGTCCGGGGTCAGTCCGGTTCCGGTCTCCAAGGCGCGCCGCGCACAACACCTAAACACCGCCACTTTTGAACAACCAAAATAGGACGTTCAAAATTTACCCAATTTCTTATATCTCTAGTAGAAATGCTCTATTTGATGAGAGGATTAGATCAATTTCCAAAATACTCAAAACTGACATAGTTTTTTTTTTTTTTGCCAGCCAGATTGGCCACTTATACTCACGTATACTATCACGTGTATTGGGTTGCAAAACGACAGGGAGTTGCAAAATGCAATTTTTTAAGAGATCGAGGCACCTATGTACCTGATCATCCCGTGAACAAAATACCTTCATAGTAATCATCTTTGGATCTTAAGCCGCTTGAGAATAGAGCACACCATTGTCCCGCAATTGCTTGATCATTGAGCAGAGATTCGTAAATTCTGGAAATACTGTCCTCGGTTTTAATCTCTAGGTCAATTTTTGGCTCAAGCTGTTGGATACATAAGGAATACACTATAACAAAAGGCTATGCAAAATCTTCAGATGCCTCGTGCAGCTGGAACGAGTGTCGAAGGTTAACATTGGTTTTGCGTGACATTCTGTGATTCCACTTTGATCGGAATTCCAAGTCCGCTTCTCCGCCCTGAAGTGACGCGTCGCGACGCGTTATGTTGATTCATGGCCTTTCTCTATGGCCGGTGGTGTATGTCCAATGGCAACCCGTCAGTGCCACCGTCACTGAGGATCATTTTCCTCTCTGACACATCCCATCCTCTCACCGTCGTTGCCCCCCTGGCCTGTTCATTACTATACACCATTTTCTTAATAATCTTTAATCTTTCAGTCTATATACCATCAATTACACATACTTCTGTATATAGCTTCTTAGTTCACATAATATTACACTCTACATGCAGTCTTGAAAGCATGAGAAACTCAAATATCAACCCCATCAACTAGAGGGTGTGCCGAAGCGGAGATGAAACTGGCTATGTGATACACCGTGACAAAAGTTTTGCAATGCCCTGTTTTTAGGATCTGGCCATCCGGCTTCCTTCCGAGAGGATTCCACAACATCCTATCAAGAAACTGATACTTGATTGGGATGATTACATAAGTAGATAAGCATTATCTACTTACCAAAGTACAAAGTAGCGAGCTAGTCGCTCTGGGACACATCAATGAGACTTGTATTGCTGTGAGCTGAAGGTCTTCTTTTATGAGAAAGTTAGATATAGCAGGATAGGTATTGCTCCTAGGTGAGTTGTGCATCATTCTGGCTGAACTTTGGATTGATCCTAACCCTTTTTCATCATGGATTTCAGATACAATGAGATGAGAGGAATGCACGACCACATTCTCTCGATATAGTGAATTTACAAGAAAATTAGATATAGCAGCATAGGTGATACTACTAATAGGTGAGTTGTGCATCATTAGACTGAGCTTTGGATTGATCCTAACCTGTTTTCATCACAGATTTCAGATCTGATGAAATGAGAGGAGCACACCACTGTGGGCTGAACATTAAATTGATCCTAACCAATTTTTTTTACAAATTTACGATCTGATGAGAATCATGAGATGAACATGCAGCTGTGTTCTTTCAATATAGTGATTTTATGAGTATATAGCAGATTATAATAATGGTGCCTGCCAGTGGTGAATACTAGGATCCCTACAACACCCACTTCCTATGCCCCCAGCCCCTGCACTCTCTGAATCAACTTTGTGTGCCAAAAGTTGCAGCTTGGGCTGGGCCAGGCCAAAGCCAAGCTGTGAGTGGCAGCTTTGGCTCAGCCCAAGATTTCAGTCCAAAGCTGCCTCAGGCCAAGCCAAAGCCAGGGCTTTTGGGCCAAGCCAGGCTGGAACATCACTATTTACTAGGGATCCACATGGGTAACCAGTGGGTACTTTTGGGCCTACCCACACCCATACCCATGCTTACCTGTACCTGCAACCCACGGGTCATGGGCCATGGGTCACGGCAGGTATGGGTTTCATCAGGGGTCATATTAACTAAATACATGTATTTAATTATTTACTTAACTACAATGATCAAACCACCCTATGAGCAGGCACTCATAGGCATGGGGTGGATCATAGGGCCCAGAGAAACAAAAAAAAAGAAGGAAAAAAGAAACAGTCCAGGAGATGCATGTCCCCTGGACCAGACAACAGTAAAGAAATGAATGAATAAAAAACACCCAGGAGACGAGTGTCTCCTGGGCCTGTCCATGGTGGTGATGTCCCCCCATCATCCATTCACCATTCGTCATCTTCTTATCCATGTCGTTGTCATCCATGTTGTTGTTGTCCTCCCCTCTCTGTGTCATTGTCATCATTGAGTACCTGCAGTCCACCCTGCAAGCAGGGGCTTGCAGTGGTGTGTGTGTTTTGGGGGGGGGGGGGCTGGGTTGGCTTCGTCATCCTGTCATTGTCATCATCAGCAGCAATTCTAGTTGGTAGCTAAAAAGGTTTGTTAGTAACAAAAAAATGAAATGAGAAGAAAGAAAAAAACATACCAATGGCCCAAGAGACATCATTTGACATCTCTTGGGCCTTTTTTTGTTTGCCTTGCCTCCTCCTCGTTGTCTCCCCCTTGTCTCCTGTTGTTCTTTCCTCACTCCATTCTCATTTGGTTTGGTGGTGGTGTTGCCATTCTCTTGTCGTTTTGTAGTTGCACCCATTCCCACTGCACGAGCAGTTGGTTGCAGTGGTGGTTGGGGGTGCATTTGTGGTCCTGTTTGTTAAAAGCTTAAGACAAGTTTTACTTGTGTTAAACACTTGTCAACAACTCCCATCTACTGTCCACAACACACTTATAACACAGGTTTAATAATAGCAATGTGTTTTGCACTTTATTCCAATTCAATCTCATGTCTAGTTTCCCAGACATAGTAGGATTCTGCTTTTGTTTGTTCCTGTCATGCCAGGAAACCGAGAGGCATGAAACTAGGTGTCCACTATATCGTGTCTGCGTTACCCCCTACGTCTGGGTCCAAAAATCTAAGCAATAGCTATAATACAAAGCGAGATATGAAGTAAACAAAGTTCAGTCTTAATATCTACAATTTAACGAGTATTGTAATAAGTCTTTTGGACTATGTAGTAAGTGTTTCATCACTGTATTTAACACTGTTAGTGGCCACTGCTGTTGTCCTGATGTTGTTTTGTTGTGTTGTTTTGTTGTTATACATCAAAACCTATAAGAAATGAAAAATATAAGTTAGTTGAAAAATAACAGGCAAAGAATATATAAAAAGAAACTTACCAGGGGCCCAAATGATGATAACATTGTTTGGGCCCATTTCTGTGGTTCGTTCTATGGGTAGGAGGGGCAGGGAGGAGGTGGCGGCGTCATTGAGAGTGGTGGTGGTTGATGTGGTGAGTGTACAAATATGTGTAAACATATAAATGGTCCATAATCAACAATGTCGCGGACATGCATTTGTGTGCACACAAGGCCAAATGGTCTGTGCACAATGGAGGGGTTATATAAACCCCCGTTTCCAATGTTCTTGGTGGGGCAATTCCTATATTTAAGTGTATTATATATTTAAAATTCAAGTAGTATTATTCAATAGTTTATACTAGTAGTGGCTTGAGCCTTCTTAGTGGTGGGTAGGTGATGGGTTGTGGGTATCAATCTGCTGACCTGTACCTGTCCCTGTGGGACCTGTACCTGTGAACCCACGTGGATTGCTAAACCCATGCCAATCCCTACTATTCACACCCACCATCTCAACCAAAAGAACTTGCTCTCACACTCATAAACCCAATAAGAATGTTAGAGTCTTGCCTGAGCCTGTTGCCACAATGGATGCCACATCTTTGTCATTCTTCAAAATGGCTTGCACAGCCCAGATTTGCCCAAGGGTATTTACCCAAAAGATGCTCCACCTGATCATGAATTTTGCTCAGGAGGAGCATATCAGATGTCAGGAGTTGATGCGTAGTGTACTGGAAGTTGAAATTTGTGTCAGCTCTTGAATGCGACACGACTTTTCAAAAATAACAGTTGTCGGTATTGAGATTCACACCGTGATCTCCAAATCAGCATGTTTGATGCATGTCCTATTCTTGGTGTATTCCTTTTATGCACCAGACAAATGTAGGTTGTGATTGGCCAAGATCAGTGCATTTGATGTGTGTGCTATTCTTAGCTCACCCCTTTGATGTGTTTGTGTGAACACATCAAAGAAACCTTTTTCTCCCTCATATCCTTTATCTAACTGAACATATATATATAGAGAGGTAGATAGATACATGGTCACCTCAGTCACTTATACAAGGACTATAAGGGCAACCTCAGCCTCTAGCAAAGGGAAATCCAAAGAGAAAACTCTAAGGACCCCTTTGCCAGTGCCCAGTATATGTGAAAACTGCAAAAATAATCTGAAAGTAGAAAAGGCAGAGATAGGCTGATCAAGGCTGCCGAGTGACATTGTACCAAGGGGTCAATGTTGGAAGGGGTACTCTGTCTCTAAATATAAAACTGTCAACATGCACAAACATGATAGAAAGGGAAAATTAGTAATAAAATGAGGAAAAATCATAGAAAATGAAGAATAGAATGAAACAAGATGGGGAAAAATATAGGACAAATGTAAAAAATAGGAGAAACACGTGGGGCACCCTCTAGTCCCCTTACATCACCCCCCCTCCAAGATGCATTGCCCCAATGCATTCGAAATCACATACGACCAAAGTCAGTGACTTGAATGTGACACAGTGCAGCAGTGTGCCATTGGTGGAATTCCTTGACTAACCGAGGGGCGTTCACATCAGACTGCTTGACCCATGAATTCCTCTCATACCCATAACCCTTCCAGTGTACCAAATACTGGAGTTTCCCTCGATGCAACTGGCTGTCCAAGATTGACTCAACCTCGTACTGTGGTTCTCCCTCGATCACTGTAGGTGGCAGTGGTGGACGTGAATGACATCCTGGGAAAGGATCTGGGGGAGCTGGAAGGAGTTTCACAACATGGAAGACTGGGTGGAGTCTGGACATGGAGGCTGGGAGGCGTAAATGATAGGCATGTGCTCCAACACACTTGACAATGGGAAAAGGTCCCAGGAAGCAATGGGTGAGTTTCTTGGACGGACATGTGGTGGAGATGTCACTGGAGTCAAGATAAACTCGGTCAGCAACCTTGTACTGAGGCGCTGGAGAATGGTGTTGATTGTAAAAGCATGCCATGTTGTCCTTTGCCTCCTCCAAACTGTTCCTCATGCATTCTGTGAACTCATTCACTGTCTCGATGTGTGCGGGGGCTTGGTGGGGTTCAAATCCCATGCGTGGATGCCATCCAGTGTCTGAGAAGAAAGGGGTTTGTTGAGTGGAAGCATGGATGTGGTTGTTGTATCCAAACTCAGCCAAGGGAAGGAGATCATCCCAATTGTCCTGGCACTCATTGATGAAGACACGGATGTACTGCTCCAGTTTCTGGTTGACTTGCTCGGTCTGGCCATCAGTTTGCAGGTGATAAGCGGTCAAAGTGAGGAGTTTGATCCCCAGAAGTCGGTACAGCTCACGAGTGAACTCTGCCCCAAACTGAGGGCCACAGTCAGAAAGGAAAGCACCAGGAAGTCCATGTAGTTTCCACACATGGTGGGGATAGAGTTGGGCAGCACCCAGGGCACTGACAGTGGTGTGAGTGGGAGTGAAGTGAGGATGTTTTCCTGTGGAATCAACTGTGCACATCACCGCATCAAACCTATTTGACTCTGGCAACTCCACCATGAAGTCGACACTGACAACATCCCAACGACTCTCTGGGACAGGGAGAGGGTGTAGCTCACCAATGGGTTTGTGACAAGAAATCTTGGTGTGTAAGCAAAGGTCACAAGTATGGCAATACTGGCCAATGAGCCATGACATTTGTGGCCACCAATAATTCTGTGAGGTGAGCTACAAGGTCTTCCAGCATCCAGGATGACCGGCAATCTGTGAGTTGTGGTGTTGGGATATGATGTGTTGACAAAGGTCAGGGTCGTTGGGGATGTAGATCCAATCCCTGAAATACAACAAGTCCTCCTTTTCAGCCCACTCTGCCACATGCAAGGAGAGGGTGGAACTCTTCCTCAGTTCTTTAACAGCTCGGGCCATGACATCCCCATGTAAACTGCTATGGTTCACATGACAAATGTTGCGTAGGATGTCCCGCTCCTCGCCCTGGGGTGCATTGCCTTCCAATGCCCAGATAGTAAACAGGTTTGGCTGCAACAACACAATGTCTTGATTGTCATCGCCACCATCCCCATGGTCCACACGTTGGGAGAGGGCATCAGTCTTCCCCATGCTGTGACCCGGACGCTGGTGCAAGGAGAAGTCAAACCTGGATAAATACAGGGACCAACAAGCTTGACAACAGTTCAATTTCTTGGCCATCATAAAGTACTCGAGATTTTTGTGATCTGTCCAAATTTCCACCTTGTGTTGGGCACCCTGGAGGAAATGTCACCACTCCTCAAGCATACAATTATTGCCAACATCTCCTTGTCATGGATCTCATAGTTTTGCTCCACAGCACTAAGGCTTTTGGAATAGAATGCAACAGGATGCCACTTCTGGTCCTCCAGAGACTGCTGAGACAACATGGTGCCTGTTGCAAAGTCAGAACTGTTGGCCTCTACACGAAAAGGGCGCGAGTCATCAGCAAAGGTAAGAATGGGAGCAGAAGTTACCATCTCCTTAAGCTTTTTGAACGCCTCCTGTTGTGCATTGTCCCACCTCCATGCCTCCTTCCCCGTCAAGTTGAACAGTGGTTGTGCTTGATGTGAGAAATCCTTGATAAAATGCTGATAGAAATTGATGAAGCCCAGGAAAGACTGCACCTCTTTCTTGTTCATGGGCGTTGGCCAAGCTGTGACCCCATTCACCTTGACAGGATCCATCTCTACCTGACCCTCTGAGATAATCAGGCCAAGGTACTCGATCTTGGTCTTCTCAAACTCGCACTTGTCCTGATGAAGGTAGAGTTTGTACTGTCGAAGTTGTTCCAGGACAAGGTGCATAATGCAATGATGCTCTTCGACCATGCGAGTAAAAATGAGGATGTCGTCAAGATAGATACAAATGATGCCTTCAAGGATAAGGTTGTGGAAGATGTTGTTCATCATGGTCTGGAAGGTGGCAGGACTATTAGTAAGGCCAAAGAACATGACGAGCGGTTCAAAAACACCATGGTTGGTACAAAAGGCTGCCTTCCACTCATCTCCCTCCTTTATCCTCACATTATTGTAACCCCAACGGATGTTGAGCTTGGTGAAGTATCAGGATCCACAGAGTTAGTTCACAAGTTCGGAGATGAGAGGTAATGGGTAGCAATTTTTGACCATGATGTCATTGAGCCTTCTATAGTCTTGAACTGGTCAAAGTGAGCCATTCTTCTTCTTGACAAGGAAAAAGGGAGAGGCCATGGGTGACTTTGATGGTCGAATACATCCAGAGGCTAGGTGCTTGTTGATGAACTGGTCAAGCTGTCACTGCTCCTCAGGGGAGAGAGGATAGACCTTGCAGTAGGAAGGGGTTGCACCAGGGATGAGTTTGATCACATGATCCCATGGCTTGCACGCAGGGAGAGAGTCGAATGATTCCTTGGAGAACACATCCTCAAACTCATGGAGATGAGGAAGCAAGGAGTCAGTAGAGGATTTAACAGTATTGTTTTTGTGGAAGGCCTCGGCGAGGCATTGGGATATGTTCGATGTAGCACACACCTCATGCAATGGATGAATCGCAGTGTAGAAAATCTGATCACCTTCCTCCACTTCCTCTGGCTCCTCCTCATTGTCATCCAAGTCTGGCATCAGATCAGGAACCCCCTCCAACTCCACATCAGGCAGAGGTAGGGGTCCAGCATGACACTTCTGAGTGCATCATACCAAGTCCCTTTGTCTGTGGCACTCTTGTCTGGCTTCCATGAAACAAGTGCAACAGCTGGATGGACATTGGCTCATGGTGACCTCTCCAGTATGCCAGTTAACATCTGGGTTGTGGTCTCAAAGCCACAGATAGCCCAAAATCACCTTCTGCTTCCCTAACTGAGTGACAGCAAAAAGGGTATGCTCACTATGATCTTTGTAATGGAGGACCAGGTCCACAACCTCTTGGATGGCACTGGCTTCATTTGGGGACCCATCCACATTATCAACAGGCATCGGACGCTAGAGTGAGCGAGTATTCAGGCAGTGTTGTTGTGCGAGGTCAGCATTGATGCAGAGACCAGTAGCACCAGAGTCTAGGAGTGCAGAGACACCAAGTATCTGTCCAGTGTCGGTAGTCTGTAGTTCAATTGCCAGGTTCAAGAAGTGCACAGAGGGAGTGGATACAACAATATATTTGCGTGGTAGCTTGCGCTCCCATGATTTAATTTTGGGGCATGAGGCAGAGGCAGAGATAGGAGGGGCAGGTACATCTTCACCCGACTTCGAAGGGTCAGAGAGGGGAATAGGCATGGAATCAGATTCATTCTCTGGGGATTCAACTGACAAAACTTCAAAGTGGTTATGGACAGGCAATGAGGGCATACGATTCACTCGTTGTGAATAGAAAAATCCTGCTCCTCTACAACCTCTGATTTGATCTCCTCTGCAACCTGACCCTTCGCTTCCTTGACATCTAAAGTGCCAACAGGTCCTGGAGGAGATCATCTTGCCCCTCAGGGGTGAGCATGCAAATATCCTGACGATGGGGACACACTCCAGCCATATGTCCAGTTTCCCCACAGCAGTAGCAGAGGTTCAACCTGTGCGCACAGCTATGGGCTGCATCGACATCCATTGGTACTGGAACATTGATGGCTGGCGCAGGAGTTTGACAGACAGGAATGGGATTATGTTGGGGGAGGGTTCATAAAGATGTGGGATGCAGGAGTGGTAGTTGGAGCATGGAATGCAGCATTGAATGCCACATTTGTGAGTTGGTTCTCATCACAGAGGGAAGCAGCTTTGTACCAAGCATAGATATCATTGTCCGCTGGACGTCCTTCCAACATTTGGGCAATCTGGTCCTGAATCTCTCGGTTGAGGCCCTGTCGGAACTTCACCACCACTAGTAGCCCACCCCCATATCCTGCCATGTCCACCAAGTCTTTAAATTTGTCGATATAATCGTCCACAGATCGATGTGCCTGGTGGTACGAGGATGACTCAAGTCATGTCACTGCTTGGTGGCACTCATTGAGGGGACAAAAGTGGCATATGAACTCTGCCCAATAGTCACCCCAAGTGGAGAAAGGTAGAGAACTGAGTTCTTTAGTTTGGTGCAGAATACTGTCCACATAGAGATAGGCATGTTCAGATTTCATGTATGTGAAGGCCCAATAAAGTTTTGCAGCTTCATCGACGAATTGATGCAACTGGAGACTGATATACAACTCACAGGAGTTAAGAAACGCATGTCCCTGTGCATGTGCACCATTAAATTCAGGGGGGGGGGGGATGGTTTGATCTGGGCATGCTCCTTAGTGGGCACATTAGGCAGCGCGTCGTTGTTGGGCGTGCTTGGAGTCGCAATGGGGGGAATATTAGTCGTGGAGCTAGTCTGAAGTGTTCTGACAAAGTTTTCTATCGTAGATTTAAGTGAATCAATTGGCATGCATATTCCAGTAATGTCGCTTTCAAGCGCATCAAGGCACTCTGATGCGTCCATGGTGCTAGGGCGCATTTGGCGAAAATGGTGGCGCACTAAAGGTGGGACTATCGGGAACGGTGTGTAGGGAGTCTATGGAGCTTTTGGAAGTGTCGTCCACTCCATACCTGCCTATATTGGGCAGTGCATTCATGATTTCGGGCCTTAAGAGAGAGTTTTCTACTATAAGGGCAACCTCAGCCTCTAGCAAAGGGAAATTTGAAGTTAAAATTATACTACATAGTACAGGGATTGGAGGCACACCTAGCAAAGGGAAATCCAAAGAGAAAACTCTAAGGACCCCTTTGCCAGTGCCCAGTATATGTGAAAACTGCAAAAATCAAATAATAATCTAAAAATAGAAAAGGCAGAGATAGGCTGATCAAGGCCACTGAGTGACATTGTACCAAGGGGTAAATGTCGGAAGGGGTACTCTGTCTCTAAATATAAAACTGTCAACATGCACAAACATGATAGAAAGGGAAAATTAGTAATAAAATGAGGAAAAATCATAGAAAATGAAGAATAGAATGAAACCAGATGGGGAAAATATAGTATGAACGTAAAAAATAGGAGAAACATGTGGGGCACCCTCTAGTCCCCTTACAAGGACTGAGTTTACTCTTGTATATTCTAGGTTGATTTTCTGCAGGTTATGGGCCACTTTCATCATTGAATTGACAGTAGAAAACTCCTAGTCACTGGGCATCTTCCTGATGTCATTTCCTTTGATTGATTGATCACCTTTGTGCCTCGGATCATGGACCCAGTACTTCCATCCCGTCGTGTGCACCTCCTTTGTTGCCTAGCACAACCCCCTACACCCCTTCTCCTATCATATCTAGGCCTTGTTTCATCATGGCTACCAACTCTGAGCCTACTACTGTCTCCATTTTTGCTGTTAAACTTTCCATGCAATACTCTGGGGAGAAACTAGACAAGCTTAAGTCAAACTACAAAGAATGGTGTGAGGATGTCACCATCACTCTCCCTCAATGGTCTATATGGGTATGTGACTGTGGACGTTAAAGCCCCATTGTCTATAGAACTCCGAGCCCTTTCTAACTGGAAGGCCAATTTCTGATTGGTATATGTGTTTCTTGCATCTAGCATTTCTTTCTCTGAACACCCTTTCATGGATATGACAAAGGGTCCTGACGTCAATTGGGCAACTCTTTGGGATCACCACCAGAAAGAAGGTCCTGTTCACCAAGTTCAACTGCTCTAGCAAACCCTTTCTATACAATGCTCAAAGGACACTCCACTCCCAGAGACCGCTGAGAAGATTTGCATGCTGATCAAGTGTGCCTTTGCCATGGGGGACCTAAAAGCTGATCTCCTCTGTTGCATTGCACTCCTTAACTCCCTCAGTGACCATTTTCCTCATGCGCACTCCATCATTTCCTGTGACATCACTGCCTCAACTGAGTCTACACCCTATACATCCAAAGATATTTGCTGCTTCCTGGAAAATGAACAATCCTTGCTCCAAAATGACCAGCATGGTGAGTCCCAATCAATGATAGCTCTCACTGCATGTGCCAAACCAGTAAGTTGGTCTAATGGTCTCATTTGTGGGAACCCCATTTGAAAGAAGCCTGGTCATACCATTTAATACTGCATCAAACCAGGAGGGGGGATGGCTGGCAAGACACTTGATGAGTCCAAAGCCACCCGAAAAATTATGCTCAAAAAGAGGAAGCAGGGTACTGACTCTTCTAGAGTCCCAGTGACTGTGAAGGACACTACTGGATGTGCCTTCACTGTGATGGTTGACCCTGCCCAGATGTCATCGCCTTCCCCTTCGCTGGGCTGGCCACCGATTCCCTTCCCATGGCTACAATTGATGAAGTCAAATATGAGGGGTGGTTAGTAATTGAGGAGGAGCCAGTCACTTCTGTCAACTGGAATGAACATCACACCATGACCATAGAGGACATGTTCACCATTGAACCTTTGAACCAATCAAACTGCAATATATTATCCCTCACAGATTTTCCCTTCATCATTGATGTGGGCACAATGGTTCACATTTCACCTGACCATTCTGACTTTCTCTCCCTACGTCCCATCCAACCTCACTTGGTAAAAGGTGTAGGGGGATCATCCATCACTACTATAGGTGTAGGCAACATCAAATTGAGGGTGGCATGAGGCGCATCAATAATCTTATATAATGCCCTCTACATCCTGAATGTGACAGTCTGCCTCATTTCTGTCGGATCCCTCACAGAGGACTCAAATGCTATAGCCCATTTTGACTCTGCCACCTGCTGGATAACTAATACATCCACTGGCACCCTCATTGCTAAAGGCCCTTGACTTCCCACCAAGAAACTCTATGCACTCTCCCTGCACTCTGCCACTGCTGACCACACTTTTGTTATCCATGGCTCTCCAAACCTTGAAACCTGGCATTGCCACCTTGGTCATGCCAACGACCAATCTCTGTGGGACATGACCAAGAAGGGTATGCTCACAGGTGTGTTGATCTCCTCTGTTCCGAGACTGTCCAAATGTGATGCATGTATACTTGGCAAGCAGACCAAGACATCAATCCCCAAGAGGTGCAAGGAGGGGGAGGGGCATAGAGTGACAAAGAAGCTAGAGAAAGTGTGGGTGGACTTATGCTGTCAAGTCCTGTACTGGGAATGAATATGCTATGGACATAGTGGATGATTGTACTTCATTCCCCTAGTCTATACCACTGAGAAACAAAGATGATGCATTTCTGGAACTCAAAGCCTGGGAGTTGGCACAGGAATCCAAAACTGGCCTGAAGGTCAGAATTTATATTACAGATAACGGCGAATTGAAGTCAAAAGAAATGGAAGCCTGGCTTAAATCTCAGGGATCGACACAGTGTTTCACGGCACCACACACATCTGCCCATATTGGGTGCATTGAATGAATGCATCAGACTCTAATGTCAAAAGCACACACTATGCAGCTTTATGCCAGTTTGCCAACATATTTGTGGGATGAATTTTATTTGATGGCAGTTCATGTACATGCTAGAACCACTATGCATTCACTGAAGGGGGTTACACCTTGGGAACTCTGGCATGAATGTGAACCTGATTATTCTTAGATGTGCAAATTGGCTGTTGTGCATTTGTCCTCATTCCTGACAAGCACAATCCCAAGATCTTTGGATGGGCAATTGAGTGTGTCCTTATAGGATATGAGCCAAAATTGAAAGCCTACCAGTGTTACAACTGTACTACCCAAAAAGTGCATAGCTTGTATCATGTCTGTTTCATCGAGAGTCATGAGGGACACACTCCACCAGCCCTGGATGCACAAACAGCTCCTGAGAATCCCACTACCCCAATTATAAGGGCAACCTCAGCCTCTAGCAAAGGGAAATTTGAAGTTAAAATTATACTACATAGTACAGGGATTGGAGGCACACATAGCAAAGGGAAATCCAAAGAGAAAACTCTAAGGACCCATTTGCTAGTGCCCAGTATATGTGAAGACTGCAAAAATCAAATCATAAAAAAGGCAGAGATAGGCAGATCAAGGCTGCTGAATGACATCGTACCAAGGGGTAGATGTTGGAAGGAGTGCTCCGTCTCTAAATATAAAACTGTCAACATGCACAAATGTGGTAGAAAGGGAAATTAGTAATAAAATAAGGAAAAATCACAGAAAATGAAGAATAGAAGGAAATGAGGTGAGGAAAAATATAGGACGAATGTAAAAAATAGGAGAAACACGTGGTGCTGTTTATCTTCCTCTATCTACTCCTGCCCTCTGATAAGCAGTGTCTTCAGTCTCTGTTGAGCTATCTTCAGTTTATTGCCTTTTGGGACTACTTGGTTGAACACACCTTCTCATGTATCCTATGACCTCAACTCCTATCTGGATGGTCTCCAACTCAAGGGAACCTGTATGGCTATAGTATGATGCCATTATCTCTGCACTATATGTAGGTATAGAAGTCCTGCAGGCTGCAGGTCAGTAACTGTATTCCAAATCACTATATTGATCCTCCTCCTCTTTTGTACAGACTTAAGGACCATTCCTATGGTTTAATACTACTCAAAGTAACTTAGTATGCATGTCTATAGAACCATTAGCAAGTTCTATGAGCTGGCATGATGCAACAAAGAGATTAGGTGAGTATGTGAAGTTCCTACCTTGTAGGGTGAAGTATTGACTATATGGATCAGTTGTAGGCTATGAATGAGGGGCACAGGACTGCTTTAGATGTATAGGAGGAGTCTTGGACAGCAGGTGAGGTGTGTGATGCAAGGTGAGCAAAGTTCACCTCTTCTGATGGGAAACTCATGTCCTGGTGACAGATAGGTAAGCTACAATGTACCGAATAATATGGTCTATCGAATGCATACAGTGTACCAAATGATATGGGTTCGGTGGACACCGTCGAACGCTCTCATAGTATGTATAACATGTACTAGTATCAAATGAATACACTTTTACAATTCTTGCTTGTGATACACTATGAAGAATGTTAATATACAGATCAGAGATAGCGTTGGACATGGTACTTGGCAATGGCAATGGCAATGGCATCAGCATCAGCATAGATATGTGGCATCGGCATCAGGCTAACAGATAGATGTGCATAGGAAACTGTATGGCCTATCTATAGGCAATGATACTGATTTTCTATGTAGTGCAGACCTACCAAATGGGATCAGCTTGCCCACCCAATTGGTGTTGGTCAATGCTGCCAATGCCGCCTAAGGAAATTTCCTGATGCCGAAGGTTATATAGTGACATGTATGATAAATGCCTCAATTAGCAATCCAGTTCCCGAGACTTAAGATGATGATCTTTCTGATGGGTCGACAATTGCTAAGGCTCTAGGTACTGTGCCTGCCAAAAAGACTGCCAGATCCAGACATACAGACAAGGGCAAACAGCATGCTGATCCCACTCGCAAATGCAAATGTGACTCTGACTCCAAGGGTGTTGAAGAGACCAGCAAAGGTTCCAAATGTGGCCGTCCAAGTGGTGCCAGTAATTATCTAGCTGAAGACATCTCTGTGTTGCTCAATTATGTAGAACAGGACCTTCCTTTGGGTCAGCATGGATGGAATAAGGTGCATCACCAGCTTTTGAAGTGGGCGCACAGTTGTGGGCATCCAGCACGTGCAGTCAAATCCCTTGAGACAAAATACAAGCAAGTAAGTAAAAAAATATTTTCATGATACCTTACTGACAAGGAATCAGTTGGTCAAGATCAAGAAACCCATGGGTAGTGGTGTTTGTCCTCCTGAGATCAAGCGGGCTCAAAAGATCGATGAGAAGATAAATGAGCATGCTGGGACTCACAACCTCAGTGATTCTGACTTTGATGGTGATGGTAATGGCTCTGATGATAGTGCTGCTTCCGACGATGTGGCAGAAGTGGTTAGTTGTTCCTCTGAGCCCATGTCATGTGTCCATACTGCTATTGCTCATCGCCATGATGACTCCCATCCTCGCCACAACCCTCATGGTGGTATTGGGGTGGAGGTCATGTCCAAACTTTCTCAATCTCTTGATCCAAGTGTACAACAGGCCCGTGAAGATGCATGTGCTACTCACTCCCTCCAAAACACACAGCTCCTCACCATGTCCCAACAACCTCATGATGCACAATCCACCATCGAGTCCCTCTGCAGTCAAGTTGTTGACCTTCAAGCATGAATGCATGAAGCCGATCGTGCGAGGGATCATGCAGAATTGAAGTTGGAAATGATGGAAATGGCAGGGCAGTCTTCACATCAGCGGACTCGTTGTCATCCTTGGCCAAAACACTGTAATGTTGAATGGGTGGGTGGGAAGATTCGCTGCGATGAGTGCTACCCAGAAGGCAGTGGCTACATGTACTGGATCACAGGTTCCTCTTCTTCTGATGACAGCGATGCTGATAAAGAGAACCATAACCCCATTCATTGTAATGATGCATATTGTGGTCATAACTGTTCAAACTTGTCTCGCTGTTCTCGCCCTGATTCCCGCTACTCCGGCCCTTCCTCTCACTCATCTCCTAGTTAATCATCTCCCACTTCATTCCACTCTGCCATGCAAGAGGTTGATAACACTTTCAGGCCATTTGAAGAGTCTTCCTCTGTTGGTGGTCAGTCTAACCAGCCTTTGGGAAGTGATGTCAATGTCAATCTCCAGGAATCTGCCACTGCTGAAACTGGAACCAATGAAAATGTCATAATGAACTAAGCTGAATTGTTTTTCTGGTATGAAGATTCTGATCTTTTGTCACTTGTTTGAAGCCATTTCATGTGCAGTATCCTGACATTGTTGCTGTCCACTCATTTACTTGCTTGCATGCATACCTTCTAAGATATCTCAATAATCATATTGTACATAATGATTATAGCTTCCTAATGTCATGTCTTGTACTCTGCATACATGTGGAATCGTGATACACAGTCCTTCTTCCATTGATCAGAAAATAACATATTCTCAAAGTTCATCCAAACCTCATCATCTTCTGCATCCTAGCATGTATACAGACCAGATCTGGTTGAGACCAACCTGCACTGCATGTAAATTGTTCAATCAAACACAGGTTTCAAGTAAATTTGCTCATTTTTCAGAATGTTCAGTTACTTGATCATGATACGTGTCCAGAAATGATCATGCAGGGGTGGCTATCAGAGAGGCAACATTTTTGTGACTGGAGTCGGCATCGGCATCAGCATTGCATTGGCAGTAAATGATTTGGGGACTCACGTGTCAACAACCATCAAACCATTAGGTGCAGTATAGGCTGTAAATGTCACAGACAACACCCCCATTTCCAGCCACTGTTGTTGTGCATTCTCCACCACACGTTTAAGGAGGTATTTGTCTGCTAGACTGTGAAATGTTCATTATGTCTGG
The DNA here is from genome assembly GCA_026075535.2 of Tricholoma matsutake. NCBI lineage: Eukaryota > Fungi > Basidiomycota > Agaricomycetes > Agaricales > Tricholomataceae > Tricholoma > Tricholoma matsutake. The sequence continues at coordinate 966,674 of AP026544.2, forward strand.
CAATGGCAATGGCAACGGCATCGGCTTCAACTTACACTCGCTTCATCTGCTTGGGATATCCTTCCCGCATCATTTTCTCCTGTTCGACTTCAAGGATGGCTTTCTCCTCTGCATTCATGGTGTCGAAAACATGCTTGATAGCTGGCAGTCATGCTTGGAACCATCCTGGTGTACTTGTGGTGGTGTCCTCAACACCTAACAGGTTTGCGATCTGTTGGAAAACTCGGTCCCGGTACAAGCTCCAAATGACTTCTGACCACTTTACTTTGAAGGGGTTCGATTTCCGTGAGAGGCCTTTGGTCATTCGCCAGTTGTTGAAAAGCCAGGTTGTTAGTTCCTGGCGATGTGATCAATAATACAACCTTCACATGCTTGTGAGTTTACCTTGGCATGAATGCGACTCTCCTCCTCATCCACAGGGGCCCTGTCAATTGATGCCCAGTAGTTGAATATTGCTGGGAGGATGTCACACATGAGTATTTGCAATCAGCCAGCTTTCAATTCCTGCAATCAGAATGCAACTTTATAAGGCTCAATGATCTTCCACTCTTCAACTGTATATCTGCTTCCCTTCCGGTACTGTCTCAACTGCGGGTTCTCTGATGGCTCAGGCAGCATTGGGGGGGACTGATGTGAAGGAAAGAATCATTCTTGTCATTGACATAAAACATATCATCGACACGAGGATCACACGAGGTTGATAGTACAATACCCCCATCCATAATTGGGTGTCATTGTGACTCACCCCAAATCATCATGAGCCTAACAAGAGTTCCTTACAAGCGAAAGAGAAGATCAAAGAAGAATGCCCCCCTGCATGAGGACAATGACGATGCAGTTGATACTGTTACACATGTAGAAGTTGAGGTCAACACGAAACATGGACCAAAAACAAAGCGCATCAAGGTCCCCCTGACTGCAGTGGAAGAACCAGGTCAATCAAATTCTGTTATACAGGATAATCCCAATGTTGCTCCAGAATGGGACATGCAAGAACCTCAGGTGGCCACCGAGCTGACTCAGCCACACATTGGCATGGTTAGTTTCTGACACTGATTGCTTATGGAGTGAGGCTCATATACAAATAATAGAGACAGCGAGACTATGTACTGGAGTTTGTGGGACGAGTAGATGAATTGCTGCAAGCATCCCTCACTTGGCAGGCATGGTCGGTTGACAAACAAGTTTGCAACCACTGTCCATTCAATAAATGGGCAATTTGGCGATGTGTTGATTGTTCACTGGGAAGCACACTTTGCCGCACATGCATGCATGTAACCCACAGGAATCCCTTCCATCACATTGAATGCTGGACTGGCACGTGCTTCCGCCGGGCTGAGCTATGGGAGGTCGGCACATACATTTTAGTCCAGCACCAGATGGATCAGCCAATTTGCAATGCTCTGAACTTCCAATTGAAATATCTGGAGACATTTGAAGACGTGAAGGATAAAGCATTTGTTCAAAAAGAATAGCAAAATCAATCCACTCCTCGACCGTGGATTGAACCAGTGCCGATGCCAAAGTTAAAGCCAATCCCATCCCCACTGCCAATCCCATCCCCGCTGCCAATCCCATCCCCGCTGCTGATCCTGTCCCCACTGCCAATCCTGTCCCCACTGCCTCTGCCATTTCTGATATGTGAGTGGCATACATATCCATTACCCTGATATCTGTGAGCCTCTGGGATTCTGCTGCCCTCACTTCATCCTCCCATCGTTCGATTGCCAGTTGGCTGAATGCTGCCATTAGTTCACCATGGTATTGGCCAAGTTGTGTAGAGTTCTCAAGGGCTTCCCGAGATTTTGAGCAGAGTGTGACTGTCATGCCAAGCATCTTCTTGTGATTTGAATCTGTAGCATGATCATCAAGCATTTCTGCCTGATGTGGCAAGATCGCTGTTCTGACCATCAGAGAAATGGAATTCAGTGATGCCCACAGAGACTCAAGTATTTCTCCTGCTACAATGCCAGACCCTGGAATGAAAGATGGAGCATAGCAAAAAAAGCATTCATCCTTGTGGCCATGAACATGCAAAAGCCCAATGGCCTGGTCAATGGTCAAGCCGGCTGGAAGATGGGCACCAATACGTTCTCGAAGGTGGATAATGTACTGGCAGACAATGTCGTAAATGAGCATGACTCCCTGTTGAGGGTCAACTCTGGTGGTCTTCAGCGCTTGAAGGAAAGCAAAGTCGACATTCTTTTGCTGTTCTCCACGAAACAGGTCTACCAATGCATTGGGCACATAACATCCATGCCGTGCACACACAATGGCTGCTACTCCAGTCCTGTCACATGCCTTCAACGCCAGAAAAGCATTCACAACAGCTAGGAATTTATTTTCGCAAGGAGCCTTCTGGAAACCCAAATACAAATCAGACCGGCTTTGGGGGCGGCATCGGGAACGGCATTGGCCACCACCAAGGGAAGGTACCTACCGTTAATCATTCTATGGCGGCTTGGAGAAACAGCTCATATTCAGCCCGATTTGGGGCCATCCCACCTCCATCCCATAGCCATATATCAGTATCAGAGTTTTTCTGCTGAACATGATCATCTTTGAAATTCCCATTGGCCACGAATATGCATTTAAAAACAAATCTGAAATCCATAGTATCATTTTAGATGCCACTGCACCAAGGTATTTTGACACCCACCGGTTTGCATCATCCTTCCAATTTTCCAGTATATTAATGCCTACTTGAGGACAGGCTGGACAGAAATTGGCAAGTGATCCTGGTTCAGGATTCAAAGGATCTCTTTGATTGTGTCCATACCCTGCCCACTTCAATCTTTTCATCCAATGCTATAAGCAGGACATGCACCGAAGCTCATGGTAGAGATTGACCCCTTCAGCAGGCCTCATCGGCAATGTTACACGCTGAATCAGCTGGTAAAACTGATAGGCCGATGCCTTTAATTCCAGATTACAGAGCTGAAAATGGTCTAGGACCTGCACGGTGAACAGAGTCCGTATGTTGGTGAAGCTTGTGGGTAGTAAGTTACTGGTTACCAGGTCCAAGGGAATTTGGTGTTCCCCCTGACACTGGCAGGTAACCATCGCTAAGTGATGTATTCCATTTGTATGGACCACAGAAATATAACTGTTGTTCAGGGCATCAGCAGTTGGGACAGCATTGGCAGGAGGTATGGCATTGGCAGCTGGGATGGCATTGGCAGCTGGGATGGCATCAGCAGTTTGATTAGGATTAGGCAAATATGGTTGAAACCCATGGAGGTCGTCATCGGCATGCTCAACTTCAGATTTGTCATTGCCATCAAAGAAGTCTTGGAAACTGTTCTCAACATCAATATTCCCCTTCCCTTGATGCCAAAGGGCATCAAGGTGATTAAAAAATGCTGAGTCGGCCCCAGTTTCATCTTTGGCCCAGTGGTCGGCCTGAGACTCATTATAGGTGTTCGAGGTTGAGTCAGGTGAAGAGGGCCGGTGCCGTTGCTGATTGTTTGCCTGCCAATTGGCCGACTCTTGCTCTGCTTTATCCTTCACGTCTTCAAATAGGCAAACCGACTGCTGCACCAGCTGCGGGAGCTCATTGCTGACAAATCATTTCAATATTCACACATCATTCAAGCGGCACCACGAAAGGGAGTTCGCACCCGGTCACAAGCTGTTGTCCATGAGTTGGTTAACAAAATTAGCTTGCATGCCCAAATGTATAACCATTGCCATAGCCAAATGCTGGCACTGGATTGTGATGATGACACATTGAGTATGTTTCAGCAGTTATCCAAGGATGACCTCAATGCCAGCACAGCTATTTTGAATCCGAATGTATCTGGTTCCACCTCTGTTCGTCTGTCCTGGATTTGGCATAATTCCCACATTCATACTGGTCTCATGGCCGATGCTGATGCTGTTCCTGTTCCCGATGCCATTGCCAATGCCAGCCAATTCTGGGAATGTAAATATATTTTGTAGCCATCCATATTCATTGTACTAACAATTTTCATAGTCAGGCGAGTACATTGGCTTCATTCACGGGCTCAGAGAAATCGATGGAGGGAGGAATTTCTACTGGTCACATATGAAATGCAGTGGACTGTGCAGTATTTCATCTATCACAGCCAACGGTGGCAGTCAGCCTCACAGTCCGAGAATACCCTTCCTGGTCTGCTAGCCTATGCTAATTGCCAGCACGCTTCATGGTATGAATTAGCATTGAGGGCTGACAATGCATTTAGATCAACAAATGCTGATTATATCTCCCCTCTCTGACTGAAAAGGGCCACATGTATTATGTAAACATGATTATCTTGATCACCAACCACGACCATGTCGAACAAAAGTTTCTCAATCTTCAACCCTTTTTCTTTGCAATTGGGCCCGAAAGGGCAACTCCAAATGCGGACACAAGAGATCATTTGGTATGCAGAGTCCCGATTCCGTCAAGTTTTGTTGGAGTTAGACCAGGCAAACTTTGTAAAACAATGTTGGATGCAAAAAATTCTCTATGCCGAGCTTGTATGTTGAGATCTTTCCGAAGTAAGTATACATCACTGACAAGTATGACAGATGTATGTCATGTCTTGGATCGGCATTGGCACCTCCATCGGCCTTATGATGGATGTGCCAATCCTTCTTTGGTCCTTGGCTGACAGTCTCGCCGATGTGAATTTGGACCACCTACCCCTTGGATTCCATCCATCTCTCTTGGTGTCGTTGGATGATGGTGTTGCCAGCGACGGTCCTAGCCATCTGGTGGATTCATATGTATGTGATTGGTGGAGCCACAATAGTGAACTGGCACCAGGGCAAATTTTTGCCAGTGACACCATGTCACTGGATAAGTGCCTCGATAGCTATTGGCAGTATATCCCTGCCCCTGTGATCACCAGCTCACCGCTCACTGATAGCCAGCCAGCAGACAATGCTGCCGATGGCTGAGCCGACTGCCAATCTTGCATCGACCTGCAGGCTCTCATTGGGGATTTGTTCAATGAAGCATGTGGGATGCGGGACTTTATAGATGGCTGTGAATCATCAGCAGAGGCTGCAATGAATGTGAATGTCAGGCAATCAGCAGGGTTCCAACGGCTTCATGAGCTAGCCCTGCTCAAGGAGCTTCAGTCCAAACCATGTAAGTTAACAATGGCAGCGGCAGTGGCATCAAAAAACAACTGTGGACACACTGGGAGATGGTTGGCCATAAGAAGACAATCAGAACTGGTATCTGCACATGCACAGGCTGAACTGGAGCGCCTGAAGGCCCTTCCCCCAACCTCCTACAAGTGGACCTGGGGCGTTGATATTGCAGAGAATGAGGTTTTAGCAATCAATCAGGCAACCAAGGGCAAGGGAAAGGCACAGCATTCTGGGTACGCAGGGTCTCTACCTGATGGCGCGCAGCAAAAGAAGGAGTCAGATGCACCAAATCTCCCAACAGTTGTCTCTGCCTACAGTCGACCACCCATGGTTACTGGTCACAGTGCTGGCCTATATTTTTCAGATGCTGAATCCGATGTGTCCAATGCTGGGACCGCTCCCGTTGTTCCTGTCCCCGCTCCCATTGCTTCAGTCCCCATTGCTGATGCCGATCTCTCTGCTGCTGATCTCTCTGCCGCCGACGCCAATTCCAATTCTGTCCCCATTCCCACTACCGATCCCATCCCCACTGCCACTGCCGATGCTGAGGCACTCATGGTTTGGCAAGGTGAAGATGGTGTAGCAAATGATGCTGATCAGCATACCGCCCTTCAGGCAGCCATGGCATATGGTTCTGATTCATCATCTGCCCCTACGGGTTCCCCAACCAGCATTGATGCTGCTGACTTCTACCTCGATGATTCTACCTCTTCATCTCCACCCTCAAATCCCCTATCAGCTTTTGCCACTGCGTCTGATGCGGTGGATGTTTTTCTCTCATCATCAGAGACAGATTCTACTGGACCTCGGGGTGAATCCAATGCCAATGCCGATGATGCCGGTGCTGATTCTGACAATTTTGGTGATGAGTCCCCCAGCACCTCCCAGATAGAGCACCCCACTCCTTCTCGCATCACGCGGGAGAAACCCCATTTTGATTATGTTGATGACACTTGGTTGTGTGGCTCTGATGATATGGACACTACAGATGATGGATGATGCTCATTTATTTCATTTACATATTCTATACATGAACATGTAGTAATAATTGTTGGAACACTGAACATTTTCTGCCCGATCCCTAATCTTGGTGCTGGTGCCGTGCTCAATTCTGATGCCGATCACTGATTTCATGAAGGTCTGTATTACGCGTCTGATGCTGCTGATGTCGGTAAATTTTTACTTTCTGCCAGTGCCAGTGCTGACCCATTTCATAGGTCTGCATACAACAAATGAATAGAGGCTTCGAAGTAGTGCCGTGTTACGAAGATCAATGATGGCTTGTGTGTAGGATGCCCTGGATCATAATTCAGTACCCGAAAGGTTGGCGACAAGATTGATGGGCGCGTCGGGGGCGCATTCAGGGACGCGTCGATGTGGTATGGTTGATGGGAGGAGTCCGAGGTTAGCTTGAAGTGGGAGACAGACATGGTTGGGTGAAAATAGTACAGTGGCACAGTTGGAGGATAGTTTATTCTCTGGTGGCCTCAGAAATAACAGGTATAATATATTTTCATGGTATGGAGCGACATTCCGGTCCTCCAGAGCCAAACAAAACCAAATTACTTCCTCATTTGGAACAATGGAACATATGGCGGAAAGTCAAAAACTATATGTGACTTATTGTGGGAAGGTGAGGAAGTCAGGAGTTTAAAATTGAGGAAGTTGCCGACTCATCTAAAAATACAACCTCTACTGATACAACATCGCGTACCACTTTCTCCCTACCCCGAAACTGCGGCTGGGTAGCTGACTGTTACATAAAGACCAGTCCTCGTACCTCGGACTCCTAAAATGACGAAGTGGCCAAATGGTCGACGTCTAGTAAGGCTGATGGCCGACGGCCCGTCTCCGAACCCAAAGTTCTAATTTTCTTCGTTCCCAACAAGCGGAAGCTTAACAAATCAACGATGAACCTTATTGAAACGACCAGCCATATTTAACATAGTTCTAGGCAAGCTCGAGGGTACAAAGAATCTTACATGCACAATCATTAGAACGTGGACGGGCAAGTCCCATATTTAGAAACGTCGCTGCCAGTGATCAAAAACGGGTGCGAACAATTTCACTTTTTCAACATTGTTACTCTTTGCTTAGGAACGAACACGAACTTTAGGCACTGTCGATGGTTTCCTGAACAAACCAGTCAACAGGACAGCCACCCCTCCCCGTCACAATGTTCTCGAATCCGTCGTTCATTTTATTTTTTTCCGGCCCCTCCTTTCTCGAACTTTTTCCACTGTGACCAACTCGACTGGGTGTTCCGAACGCCCTTGCGGTAAGTGGTACCCATGATTAACGCCTCGTAGGTTCTCATGCGAATAGACCTACCCAGTTTCACTCCATGTTTCTTAGACATTCGCAACTTGGGAATCTTACCCTCGCACTCGTTATGTTCATCACTCTTTTCCTTTCCTTTTCCGGGTCGGATGCCCAAAGTCTTCGACGTCGCCAGCAACTTCACTCCCGTCGGAGCCCGAGGAGTGACGACTGCGAGCATACATCCAACCCAACAACCAGTAGTCATTTTCACACTATGTCTACCATTCGACCTCCAACTCAGCTTGAAAATTCAACATCTCACTCCACTACTACCAGTGTCGCTTCTCAGGCAACCATTTCGGGCAACACTTCAGCATCTGAAACAAGCACATCCTTTGTTAGTTGCGATTTCAAGTTCATCAATCATAAACCCTAACGTATTCGTAGAACACCAGTTCTAATTTAAGTTCCACTCCCTCGCCAATTTCCACCCAAATCAGGACATCAACATCAATTACACGGGTTATCATCACAGTCAGCCCCTTGGAACGAACTCAGTCATTTGATGTCTCTTCTACCAGCAGTACCCCCTCAACAACGCAGACTCCTATTAACACCGCGCATAGTACGCCTTCCCCCACCCCACTGTTCCCGCCAAGTATGGAGAAAACTACTGTAGCAGTAGGGGTTATCGTCGGATCATGTGTCGCTGTTATTGCCGTCCTTTTGGCTTTGTTTTACCCATGGAAGCTGGACAAGTCTTCCAAATCCAACCAGCATCACCAGCCTACGGGTTTCCGTCTCATCAATGCTGAAGATGTTGGTCGAAGCCATAAACCGGGCATTCCATCAGGCCAATCAGGACTGGGTTATAATGGTCGCTCTATGGGAGGCGATGCTGGTCGTAATGCTAGCCCTGATCGTGGCTATGGTGTAGATAGTGATACTGAGGGTGTGTCCAGCCCTCAGATCCAGGAATTTACGCACAGCCGAAACTTGTCTCCTCCTCCCATGTATTTCATTGCGGTCCCTCGCAATCATCAGCCTGGACACAGCGCTGAAGTGTAGCGGGTCAAGGTACTGAATGTTTTCCAGTGTGGCAAGAGGGTTCGGAATACTAAGGTTGAATGTTCACACGCCCTGGTCGGCAGAGTGGCACGTATCTAGCAGTGGGACGTAGTGTTCCATAAACTGATATGCGCCGTATCTATCCACTAGCATTTCTCGTTGAATGCGCCATGATGTACTCACTAATACATGGAAGACTTCAATTTATTTCCGCGTCAAGAACTGGTTAGCCGGAAAAATGTTCGCGTCGGAGCGTTGGAGGTAGAACAGATGAGAAATCTTTGGAAATTTTCACTAGTGGTAACTTGAGGCCTTAAGCTTCCCGACAAAGGGTGTATTACTAGTGCTGTCATATACGCACAGCGACGAGAGGGATGAACTTTACGTACATGAATGGAGAGCCCAACAAAAGACGAACTCACAAAGCGAGTGTGATAACAGTAAAGATGAAGATCTGGGAAACGCTGCCTGCATTGGCTAAATTGGAGAATGTCAGAACACGTATTTCGAAGCGACATCGATCGGCCATCAGAACTAGAAGCATGCTTCTCTCCATCCTCCTATCCCTCTCTTTCATGCACCGGAGAACTGAGCAAAGCATAGGGAGACGCATACACCGATCATGATGTTGTGTATAGGAAACAAAAGAAGACACGTACCTATCCTGGGATGCGCAGTACTGAGTACACAGCTTTCAATGCTGTCAGTCTTTGATTCGGATGAACCTTCGCGGCCTTCGCCCAACTGGACATTCTCTGCTTCTTGATATAAAACAGTAAAGGAACGCCTTTCGTTTCGCAATTCCTATTGCTGCCTAGTCCGTCAGATACTCAAGTACTCACATCTCATTGCACCTAGGCCTGTAGTATGATGTTGCTTATAAACAGGGATCTTGGAATGCAATTCCACTCAAAGAAATTTGTACTCACCCTGGCCATACTAAAATGATAATAAGATGCGAGTGCATCGTTGGTCGTAGCTGGTCGTACGGACTTGAAAAATTTGCGTCATGACGTTGGCTTTGGTGCGCATGGGGACTATTTCAATTTGCTGGTGATCATTACATTTCTAGGACACGATCTGACATTACTAGCTTTACAACGTGTCAATGATATCCCAACTGGCGCGCGAATTCGACGTCGAGATCCATTGCCACTGGTAAAATCACGGTTAAAGGTATTTAGCACGAACGAAAAAGTGGTCAGGGGTATCATACAAGCAGATGATGAGTGAAGGGTACGACAAGAAAACCGACATACCAAAAGCGAATAAAATAGTAATAACGATAGAGGCGAGGTCGACGAGAGATTCATCAGTCATCAGAACTGGGAGCCATCTCCTGCTCGCTCGACGGCGCCTCTGCCTCTGCCTCCTCCTCTTCCTCTGGATCCGCGTCTTTCTCCTTGGTCTTAGTCTTGGTCTTCGACTTCGACTTCGACTTGGGCGCAGCCTTTAATGCGGGTTTAGAAGCGGTATCCTTCGGCTTGCGGGCCTTCGTGTCCTTACCCCTATTGGGGTTCTCCGGCGCGTTTTTCCAAAGCAAAGCCATCTATACGCGGTGTAAACGTGCATACCCTAATAATAAAAAAGAACGAAACGTACCTGGGACATGGCCTCTTTTGAACGACCAGGATTTGCCTCGTTCCAGGCTTTCATGTTGGCTTTGACGAAGACTTGATAGGCAGATGGTTCGCGTTTGGGTTTATCTTCCTTGTCTACAAGAGATGGAGGAGACGCATATATATGGAGGTGATGTACATACCTGCTTTTGGACGACGCGTTCTTTTTTCAGTCGCGTCCTTGGTAGCAGATTTGGATTTTGTGACTGGGAGTCTGAATGAGGAAGTGGAATAGGGATGGAAGAAAGGAGACGCGTACCTGTTGCGGATTTTGCCATGGTGGAGAAAGGGGAAGAAGGTAAGGGAATAAAATAAACGAAGGTGGGTTTTATAACCGCGTCGGACCCTGAATTAGAAACGTCTGTGCGTAAGAACTGATGTGGAATTGTAACTCCGCTGCTAACCACTTTCTTCTTTTCTACCATGTCGCTCGTTTTCACTTTGCTTCTAGCCACTTTCGTTTCTTGCCAAAGCACATTCCCTGCCACTCCTCTCGCATCGAAACATTATCCTTCTCCAACCGACCTCGTAATTACTCTTTTGTCTCATCGTAACCACCGCTGACTGACACGTTGCAGCCCTACCAAGTTGATCCAGAGACTGACCTCATCCGAGGTCCACAATTTGGTTTCAACAGGTGTAACGCAACCACCCAAAACCAGAATTCCAATTGCCAGACTTCTTATGTCAATAGCATCACTGGTACGTTCAAGCTAAGCTTAGTCATTGCTTATTAAGATTTTTTTTTTTTTCTTTCGTTAGACTTCTGTCTTTGGGGACCGCCCACCGCGAACGAGCTCGTGGCAAACACAGAAGCCGAGATGGTCGCGTGGTGTACCTCGCCAGGCCACGGCACTCGTCTCATTCCTCGGGGTGCTCTCCAGGGTGTCCAGTGGATGAGGACTCCCGACTATGTCCAGGTCGTAGGTTTCATCGATCAGACCCAGCTGAACCTGCAATCCAATGACACTGGTGGCGAGTTGGACCCCCATGGCGCAGATTTCGTAATTGCCCTTTTTGACCATTCTTTATTCGTATGCTGACAAAGGCTTTAGAGAGGAAACCCCATAGGTGGTATTCTATACTCCAGCGGGTTCACCCCTAACCCTGAACAAGTCATGGAATGGCACAAGTATGTTATTCTCCTCTTCCCTGCTTAACCAACTGACACATTCCAGTTTCGTGGGGTCCGGCACATTCTGCTTCAAAGCCTGCGATCCTGCAGGGCCCAACGCCCCCAACTACTGTCAACACATTTACGACCGCATTGGCTGTGCCTACAACGCTCCCAATAACGCCCAAAACGGTACTTTCGAATCCTGCTTGGGCGATAACCAAGACTTCCCAGGTGTCTACACCGACTCCACGGGTGCCACACAGACTTATACTCAGCCGCCCGAGAGTCTAGGGCCTATCCCACCATTGACCTGGACCGCGAGGGTGCCTAAGAGTTCGAGTTGTGTGCAGCACCAGAGTACGGATCTATATGCAGCGTTGAATTCTGTTACACCGACGGGGTCGGCGGCATCTACTGCGACGCCTTCTGGGTCTGCTGCCTCGACGGGCTCGTCATCGGCTAGCGGGACGAGGGCGCCGGGTGCGTCCGGTACGAGTAGTGATGCACAGGTGTTGGCCGCGAGTGGCCTTGTGAGCTTCTTGGGGGTTGTGTTCTCAGTTTTGGCGTTTGCTTGAGGAGATGAATGGTGTTTGAATTAGCCCTTTTATTTTTCGGACTTCTTTTTCAACAATAATACCCACTTACCTACCCCTCCTGTGCTCCCGCTAGAACATGCTCCATATACCTACGCAACGCACCAACATTGACATTTAGCACACATATTAGGCATTGGACCTGGCATGTCATGGAATGCTACTATACTCGTCTCGTTTTTTGGTGTATGTCAATCTGATGGGTACAGTCAAACAAGCTCTCTTGCTTGATGATTACCACAGCCTTGATTAATGCATACTCCTCTTGGTCCAGAATCCAATTTATGAGGATCACAAGTATGATATAAACTGATTTTGTATAAACTAGGGTGTTAAAGGCTACTTGAGGTAGAAAGTTGAGTCTGGAGACTCTTCAGGCTTGGCAAATGTATTTGGAGTGATCTTGGTCATTGTCCCTTACCTGTCACTGATCACATTAATGATAGAGAATTGATAATGTCTTGTTGAATACTCCAGATACATAGTATAACTTTTTTTAGATAACTGATTTTTTTTTGCCCTATTTTTTGTAAAGCCAACTGAGGGATGTGGAATAAGAGAGCTTTGACTATATTTTTAATGTATAGGTGGTGATGTGAGGCACTGGATGTCATCTTTCTTGTCTAAGGTCCCTTAATACTTAAGGAATCATTGAATACAAAGTGCATGTCTACCTGTGTCTATGCCAACCATATTCAAGCTGACTGGATTGAACATGTTCTTCTCCATTCATCTTACATGATTGTTTCCCTCTCAAATAATATCCAATAGCTGTAACATGGTAACATTGCCCCCAGACTTTTCCAATTTCCATATTTTCTGATTTCAGGTGGCATGAACAATGAAATGATAAATCTTTTACTGTTTCATATTCTGAAATCATAAATTTCATAAGTTTTTAGTTTTTAGTTTTTTTTGGTGGAGTGTTTCCCATGAAGGGAAGCATTGGGGCTCTAACAAAGTTACAGCCCTGTTGCCTGCTAGGGGTTCCAAGGAGTCTTAAACCTCAGAGAAGGATAGAAAAGTGTACACACTGTGAGGAAATGCATTTATGCACAGAGTGTGGGACCCAGCCAGTTTTGGTGTGAGGTTTAACCCACGCCCTCTCGCATTGACCAGCTCCTACCCACTAAAACCCCACTCACCTCTGTCCAGTTACTGGGGAGGTCTTCTCATTCTCGAGGGTGTTATAAGGGCAACCTAAGCCTCTAGCAAAGGGAAATCCGAAGTTAAAATTATACTACATAATACAGGCATTGGGGGCACACCTAGCAAAGGGAAATCCGAAGAGAAAACTCTAAGGATCCCCTTGCTGATGCCCAGTATATGTGAAGACGACAAAAATCAAATATAACCTAAAAATAGAAAAAGGCGGAGATAGGCGGATCAAGGCCGCCAAATGACATCATACCAAGGGGTATGTGTCGGAAGGGGTACTCCGCCTCTAAATATAAAAGTGTCAACATATACAAACATGATAGCAAGGGAAAATTAGTAATAAAATCCAGAAAAATCATAGAAAATGAAGAATAGAAGGAAATGAGGTGGGGAAAAATATGGGACGAACATAAAAAATAGGAAAAACACACAGGGTACCCCCCTAGTCCCCTTACATCACCCCCTCTCTAAGATGCATCGCCCCGATGCATTCGAAATCGTATACGACCAAAGTCCGTGACTTGAATGCGACGCGGTGCAGCAGTGTGCCGTCGGTGGAATTCCTTGATTAACCGAGGGGCATTTACGTCAGACTCTTCGACCCATGAGTTCTCCTCATACCCATAACCCTTCCAATGTACCAAATACTGGAGTTTTCCTCGACGCAAACGGCTGTCCAAGATTGACTCGACTTCATATTGGGGTTCTCCCTCGATCACTGTAGGTGGTAGTGGTGGTGGGTGTGAATGGCGTCCCGGGAACGGATCTGGGGGAGCTGGAAGCAATTTGATGACATGGAAGACGGGATGGAGTCTGGACATGGAGGCTGGGAGGCGTAGACGATAGGCATGTGTTCCAACGCACTTGACAATGGGGAAAGGTCCCAAGAAGCGATGAGCGAGTTTCTTGGATGGACGTGTAGTGGAGATGTCACTGGAGTCAAGATAAACTCGATCACCAACCTTGTACTGAGGGGTTGGGGAGTGGCGCTGGTTGTAAAATTGTGCCATGTCGTCCTTCGCCTTTGCTAAGGCTGCCCTTGCCTCCTCCAAGCTATCCCTCATGCGTTCTGTGAACTCATTCACTGTCTCGATGTGTGAGGGAGTTTGGCGAGGTTCAAATCCCATGTGTGGATGTCGTCCAGTGTCTAAGAGGAAAGGGGTCTGTTGAGTGGAAGCATGGACATGGTTGTTGTACCCAAACTCGGCCAAAGGAAGGAGATCATCCCAATCGTCCTGGCGTTCATTGACAAAGAGGCGGATGTACTGCTCCAGTTCCTGGTTGACTCGCTCCGTCTGGCCATCAGTTTGTGGGTGATAAGCAGTTGAAGCGAGGAGTTTGATCCCCAGGAGTCGGTACAGCTCACGAGTGAACTCTGCCATGAACTGAGGGCCACGATCCGAGAGGAAGGCACCAGGAAGTCCATGTAATTTCCACACGTGGTGGAGGTAGAGTCGAGCGGCACCTAGGGCACTGACAGTGGTGTGAGTGGGAATGAAGTGAGCGCGTTTTCCCACTGAGTCAACTGTGCACATCACCGCATCAAACCCGTTTGACTCTGGCAATTCCACCACAAAGTCGACGCTGACGACATCCCAATGACTCTCTGGAACAGGAAGAGGGTGTAGCTCACCAATAGGCTTGCGACGAGGGACCTTGGTGCGTAAGCAAAGGTCACAAGTGCGACAATACTGACCAATGAGCCGTGACATTTGTGGCCACCAATAGTTCCGTGAGGTGAGCTCCAAGGTCTTCCAGCATCCGGGGTGGCCAGCAATCTGTGAGTCATGGTGTTGGGATATGATGCGCCGGCGAAGGTCAGGGTCATTGGGAACATAGATGCGATCCCTGAAATACAACAAGTCCTCCTTTTCAGCCCACTCTGCCGCACGTAAGGAAAGGGTTGATCCCTTCCTCAGTTCTTTAACAGCTCGGGCGACAACATCCTCATGTAAACCGCTACGGTTTGCGCGACGAATGTCACATAGAATGTCCCGCTCCTCACCCTGGGGTACGATGCCCTCCAGTGCCCGAATGGTGAACAGGTCTGGCTGCAACAGCACAATGTTTTGGTTGTCACCACTGCCATCCCCATGGTCTGCACGTCGGGATAGGGCATCGGTCTTCCCCATGCTGCGACCCGGACGGTGGTGCAAGGAGAAGTCGAATCTAGATAGATACAGGGACCAACGAGCTTGACGACGGTTCAATTTCTTGGCCATCATGAAGTACTCGAGGTTCTTGTGATCCGTCCAAATTTCCACCTTGTGTTGGGCACCCTCGAGGAAGTGTCGCCACTCCTCAAGCGCACGCATTATCGCCAACATCTCCTTGTCATGGATCTCGTAGTTTCTCTCTACAGCACTAAGGCTTTTGGAGTAGAACGCAACAGGATGCCACTTCTGGTCCTCCGGAGACTGCTGAGACAACACAGTGCCCGTCGCAAAGTCAGAACTGTCGGCTTCTACACGAAAAGGACGCGAATCATCAGCAAAGGTAAGGATCGGAGTGGAAGTGACCATCTCCTTAAGCTTTTCGAATGCCTCCTGTTGTGCATTATCCCACCTCCATGCCTCCTTTCCTGTCAAGTCAAACAGCGGTCGTGCATGATGTGAGAAATCCTTGATAAAACGCCGATAAAAATTGATGAAGCCCAGGAAAGACTGCACCTCCTTCTTGTTCGTGGGCGTCGGCCAAGCTGTGACCCCGTTTACCTTGACAGGATCCATCTCCACTTGACCCTCTGAGATAATCAGGCCAAGGTACTCGATCTTGGTCCTTTCGAACTCGCATTTGTCCTGACGAAGGTAGAGTTTGTACCGTCGAAGTCGCTCTAGGACGAGGCGCGTGATGCGACGGTGCTCTTCAACCGTGTGAGTGAAGATGAGGATGTCGTTGAGATAGATGCAGACAACGCCTTCGAGGATGAGGTCATGGAAGATGTCGTTCATCATGGTCTGAAAGGTGGCAGGGCTATTAGTAAGGCCAAAGAACATGACAAGCGGTTCAAAAAGACCACAGTTGGTACGAAAGGCTGCCTTCCACTCATCTCCCTCCTTTATCCTCACATTATTATAGCCCCAATGGACATCGAGCTTGGTGAAGTATCGGGCTCCACGGAGCTGGTTTACGAGTTCGGAGATGAGGGGTAGTGGGTAGCGATTTTTGACCGTGATGTTGTTGAGTCTTCTGTAGTCTTGAACCGGTCGAAGTGAGCCATCCTTCTTCTTGACAAAGAAAAAGGGAGAGGCCATGGGTGACTTCGATGGTCGAATACGTCCAGAGGCCAGGTGCTCGTCGATGAACTGGTCAAGCTGCCGTTGTTCCTCCGGAGAGAGAGGATAGACCTTGCAGGATGAAGGGGTTGCGCCGGGGGTGAGTTCGATTGCGTGATCCCATGGCTTACGCGCAGGAAGAGAGTCGAATGACTCCTTGGAGAACACGTCTTCAAACTCATGAAGATGAGGGAGTAAGGAGTTAGTAGAGGATTTAGCAGCGTTGTTTTTGTGGAAGGCCTCGGCGAGGCGTTGGGATATGTTCGATGTGGCACACACCTCATGCGATGAGCAAATCGCAGTGTAGAAGATCCGATCACCCTCCTCCACTTCCTCTGGGTCCTCATCATCATCATCCGAGTCCGGCATTAGATCAGGAACCCCTTCCAATTCCACTTCAGGTATAGGCAGGGGTCCAGCACGACACTTCTGAGTTCGTCGTATTGCCGCCTTCTGTCCACGACGTTCTTGCCTGGCTTCTGTGAAACACGTCCGACAGCGGGATGGACATCGGCTCATGGTAACCTCCCCGGTGCGCCAGTCGACCTCTGGGTTATGGTCTCGAAGCCATGGATATCCCAAAATCACCTTTTGCTTTCCTAATTGAGTGACAGCAAAAAGGGCACACTCACTATGATCTTTGTAACGGAGAACCAGGTCTGCAACCTCTCGGATGGCACCAGCTTCATTTGGGGATCCATCCACGTTATATACAGGTATCGGACATGAGAGTGAGCGAGTATTTAGACGATGTTGTTGTACCAGATGGGAATCAATGAAGAGACCAGTCGCACCAGAGTCCAGGAGCGCAGAGACACTGAGTATCTGTCCAGTGTCGGTCGTCTGCAGTTCGATGGCTAGGTTTAAGGAATGTGCAGAGGGAGTGGATGCCACAATATACTTGCGTGGTAGTTTACGCTCCCATGATTTAATTTTGGGACGTGGAGTAGAAGGAGAGATGGGGAGAGCAGGTACGTCTTTAGCCAACTTTGAAGGGTCAGAGAGGGGAGCAGTCACAGAAATGGATTCATTCTCCAGGGATTCAACTGACAAGACTTCAAAGCGGTTATGGACAGGCAGTGAGGGCGTACAATTCACTCGCTGCGAATAGGAAAATCCTGCTCCTCTACAACTTCCAGCTTAACCTCCTCTGCAACTTGATCCTTCGCTTCCTCAACATCTACAAGTGCCAACAAATCTTACAGGAGTTCGTCTCGTCCCTCGGGGGTGAGCATGCGGATATCCTGACGATGGGGACATGCTCCAGCCCTGTGTCCAGGTTCCCCACAACGGTAGCAGAGATCCAACTTACGTGCACGGCTGCGGGCTGCATCAACATCCATTGGTACTGGGATATTGACGGCTGGTGTGGGAGTTTGACGAGCAGGAATGGGGTTAGGGCGGGGGAGGCTTCAATTGAAGGTGTAGGGTGTATGAGTGGTAGTTGGAGCATGGAATGCAGCATTAAACGCCGCATTTGTGAGTCGGTTCTCGTCACAGAGTGAAGCAGCTTCATACCAAGCAAGGATATCATCGTCCGCTGGGCGCCCTTCCAACATCTGTGCAATCTGGTCCTGAATTTCTTGGTTGAGCCCCCGTCGGAACTTCACCACTACTGGTAACCCACTCCCATACCCTGCCATGTCCACTAAATCCTTGAACTCATCGATATAGTCGTCCACGGATCGACGTCCCTGGTGGTAAGTGGATGACTCAAGTCGTGTCACTGCTCGGTGGCATTCATTGAGGGGGCAGAAGTGGCGTACGAACTCAGCTCGAAAGTCACCCCAAGTGGAGAAAGGTAGAGAACCGAGTTCTTTAGTTTGACGTAGGATACGGTCCACATAGAGATAGGCGCGTTCAGATTTCATGTATGTGAAGGCCCAATAAATTTTTGCAGCCTCATCGATGAATTGATGCGACTGGAGACTAATGTATAACTCACAGGAATTAAGGAATGCATGTCCCTGCGCACGTGCACCATTAAATTCGGCGGGGGGGGACGGTTTGATCTGGGCACGTTCCTTAGTGGACGCGTTTGGCAAAATGTCGTTGTTGGGTGCGCTTGGAGTCGTGAAGGGGGAACTATTAGTCGTAGGGTTAGCCTGGAGGGTCCTAACGAAGTTTTCAATCAAACATGATAGCAAGGGAAAATTAGTAATAAAATCCGGAAAAATCATAGAAAATGAAGAATAGAAGGAAATGAGGTGGGGAAAAATATGGGACGAACATAAAAAATAGGAAAAACACACAGGGTACCCCCCTAGTCCCCTTACAGGTGTCTTTCCATGCATTGATTACAGCTTTGGTTCACAGACTTTTTTTTTTCCATATCTCAAGGTTGGTAAGTTATACCATTTATTTCTAATCTCATCTGGTGTATACTATGGGGTTGTTCTTGTTCCTAATCACTCTCTCACAATGTAGTTTCCAGATTAGATGTGCAGATTTGGATATGAGGATTCTCCAGAGTTGGTCTGCCCCAGGGGCAAGGGGGTGGCAGAATGGGAATCCTGAACCATGGGTAGGGGTCTGGCCAGAGGACAAAAAAAAACTGACCTGTGCCCAAATTAGGCTTTCTGCTGCCATTTGAGCACTGTAATTACTCTTTTTACTCTTCAGAAGCATTCAATGTTGACTGAAGCTCCCAATAGACAGTTAATACCTAATAATTGCTTGATAGCATACTTTTTTACTGGTTTGTATTCTCTACAACCTCAAACTGTTGAGCTTAATTGTACAGCATGCTGAAGAAAAGGTTCTTATTCACATCATTGAGCAGTAAAACAGACGAGCTAATGGGTAAAGCAGCAAAGGTAGCGAGTTCACAGAGGAGAGCACACTACAATGTCCAGCATGTAGCATAGACATTCATGTTGGAACAGGCAGCAGGAAAAACCTTGACATTCATAAAGGTTCTAAAGTGTGTTGAACTGAATGTGATTGGCAGAGTGCTTCTGCTTGGCCCAAATCCAAGAAAGCTGATCAATCCTTGCATGCATTCTTCAAGGCAAAAGTTCAAATTCCAACAACTTCCCAGATGGACTTGTCAACAGAGACCGGCAAGCGCATACAAAAGTCTCATACATTTGATCTGAATGCATATATATGCAGCTCAGAAGTATCTGAGGTGGAAATCAGGGAAGGTGATACCGTTATGCAGTGTAAAGTGCCAGGATGCAAGACTGAATGGGTATATAAACCTCACCCTCGCAGATTTTTCACTTACTGACTAGCCTATTTTCAGTACCATCGTGCAGGTATGATGTACGATTTTGCCCCAAAAAATTGGTCATGCCCTAGAGGCTAGTTGTAAAGGTAGTAGCACTACTTCAAAGCACCGTTGTGCATGTGAACCACTTCTGAGGATAGCTACTTCCCACATCCTTCCATGTTCAATTGCCATGCCATATGCATAGTATACGCAAGATTTATGATATCTAGTTCTTGTGAAAAACATGTGCACGTGACCTAAATTACCATATATGGAAGGAGGGACGAGCGGAACGGGAAAATCCGACATCCACTCAGTTTTTTTCAGCCGCACCCCTTGCCCGGGGGTGCGTTTTCCATCGTTTGTTTTAAATTCAGCTAGGGCACAACTTATGATTTACCTATCCAAGGTTGACGCCGTTCGAGGCTCTTTTGGGCCCACATTTGTTCGGCTAGTTCCCAGACTTCTTTTTGTCCTGGACTCGCATCGGGTCAGAATGTGATCCATCGTTTCAGGGACACTGGACATTCGCATCTGTCATTAGTCTACGGCACGTGCTATTTGGCTTTGTTGTAAGTGCGCTAAGCCATCGATTCACATCAAAAACTTGAATACAAATACATACAATAAGAACGTCCAGACGCCAAATAGCAAGATAGGTTAACTCTAATACAACTCTCAATATCCAAGAAAGCGGTAAAATCTAGGAATGCAGGTCTTCTACAATATCCAGGCGTGCCCGCCGGCGTTGTTAGATTTCGAATGTCTTGCTAGGAACCAACATCCACGAAATGGCAACGAGGACCCGCAAGCCTACGCAGATTCCAAGGGTGCTCGCTTCCCCCAGTTTAGCAGTCAATGCCCTGGCACAGAAGGCACCAATGAAGAATGCGGCGATGCTCGCAATTTTATGGTCACGCGAAGCGACGTGCTTGCGTAATTTGAACAGACGAGGGTCAGCCACGAGTTCAATCCAGACAGTTGTCAATGGAACTGGTGCGCGAGAAAAAAACTATGTCAGGTTCCACCACAACATATCGAATTCACAAAACGCACTCGTCGTTCCAAAGTATGTGTTCAATCGTCTCCCTTGTACACCCTGCAGGCCAAGGCTCATGCTCATGAAAGCCAGGCCGACAAATGTACAAACATTCGCCCAAGCCAAATTATTCCCGGGTGATACAATACTCAACCCGCCGCTCTTCCAGATGGCAATGGCGGCCACCATTGTGAATAACGCTTGAACAAATGTTGCCAGTACCTGCCAAATGCGCTTCGTAGCTCCCACTTTGTCACCTATCCGACCAAGCAATATCCCGATGTTGAAAGCAATCAGCGAGCAGAGCGACAGCTGATCAGATTTACGAAATGACATATTTCGTAGGCCAGGAGGACCCTCAAAGAGACGGGCAAGAGCAAGTGACAACTACAAACGGGCTTATATGAGTGGTTGGCGGATTACACCTTCATAAGACTCGCTTACCTGTATGGTGTTCCCAGTTTGAGGCCCACACCAAACGAATAACGAAGAGTACGCTATTGCATTCCTGGATCACGCAGGTCTTGAGTTAGGACGTTCCTCGGATGTCGAACGCATTGAAGAAACACGCACAGATATCCCGTCATGAAACAGAAAGCTATCAGTGGACCAGTACACCGAGCCGTGTCGAGGTCCGCCGTGAAATACGAGGGCAAGAATCGCGGGGAGGTCCATCCTCTCTTCTCTACGTCTCGCGACTCTAGATTGTTGCCGTGCACGGACAGGGTGGAAATTGTTTGCACAGGAAAGCCATATGAACTTGATGAAAAGGTAGGCTCGTGGTTAATGAATGTTACTGATGATCCCGAAGTGCCTAGTCCTGAAGATTCCATCATCATTGCGAGGGTGAAAATGAGAGGCTGAGAAGAACAGAGACGTCACTTCGTGGAATTGGTTTGGTGTTCATTAGTGCTACCTTTTGTATGCGACCGACGGATCCCCGATCAGCTTGGCGACCGCCGCCGAGGTCTTGGCTTCCATCCACAACAGTGCCCAATTCATCAAAGCTAGGGATAAGCAACGTGGTCCAGCGTTCTCTTGGCCTTTGTCATCGCGGGGTACACCATGCAGGCCGCAGCATCGATTCTTGTCATCCTAATAGCATTTTTCTTATTTCTTTGCGAGTAACTGAATTACAAAACATCACCCTTGCTCGCCGGGCTTACACTGCGGTCGCTTTTACGTACATTTAATTATTTGGCGCTTTTCGTCCTCGGGCCAACTGTGGATAAAGCATTCCGTGTCTTTGATTAGCAACATGGACGCAGGCTGGCAGAGGCGTATGGTTGTAGATCATCGATTGAGAACGAGGCCCAGTCATTCCGACTCATTCGTTTTCTGCATATGGACTTCGCTGAGATAAGAAAGTCGGTAAGCTCAGGACCATTGAGATCGGTGTCAATAATTAATAATTTTCGGCAGCGGATCAAAACTGGAAAAACAAAGTGTGTATCCCCTAGTTTCACTGTCGGACGAGCTTCGGCTTTCGAATCTTGTGCGTGTAAACTTAGCATCACATTCTATGGACTTGCAAAATTGCTAGGCATTCGTCGTCATGCATCCGTACATTCATTCATTCATGGGCGGCTGATGTGGAGGTACTTTCATTGCCACAATGGTTACTATCTTCCTTGACATCTGCTCAGCTGCTGTGTATGATACAGATTCCAGAAACCATAGTGACGATCCCCATGAACGACTACCAAACGACCACCGAGATGGGCGGTAAACGACCATATGGGCTTTATTTCTCCAATAGTTCCACTGCACTGGCAGGTAGGAGTCTGTGATGTAGGCCGCAGCTCTATATTGGAGCTGGTGGCCCCAAAGATGACGAGCGATGGCAAGACATAGAGGTTGGTGATTTCCGAGTCTTTGTATCCGCCGCAAAGAATCTCAGCAGACCACGTTAAGAGTCGAGCCTCTTCTTGGATGGAACTGCAGTGGAGTGGAGTCGCCTTGGAAAGCTCTTGTTTTCGAAATCCAGCGCTTATTTTCTCTGGATGAAACATGTTTATGCAATGGTGTTTGTGTCCTCCGTTAATAACGGCAAATATTAACATCGATTTCCATCAAAGTGACAATGCCATGCACTGTCGACTTGAAAGCTGTGCTGTGGCGACAAATACCAAATGGCTCGACGTAGTGGCTAGATAGATTCCAAACGTCGATCTTGTGAGGCGAGAAAGCGAGAACAAGCGCTATGTGCTATCAATTTTGAAACCATTGACGCCAGGGGCAAAATTGGGTAGGTTGAACCGAATAACAATCCACTGCTAAAGGTACGAAAAGATAATGCCCTAAAGGATTGCCACCATCAGCTGCGTATTGGCTCCATGGCTTGAATTCACTGTTGATTAGACAAATGAGCCTAACGGCGGGCCTGCAATGAGGAAAGCAAACATATATCACAGTTTGATGTTTGATGGATTAGAGCGATCCGGCGGCAGTAGATAGGCCGAAGTGGCGATCGATGATATGTAGTCAAAGGATATTGGCGGAACCACCAGCATGCGGGAGGCGGAGGCAAGTCAGGAAGAAAGCAGGGTAGGGAATCTAGAGGCAGCGCAGAAGGAGCAATTCGAAGTGTGCAAGACTCCGCTCCGATAACCGTGACAGAATACTAGCCGTGGAGTTGGCAAGTTCTTTAGCTGTTCTGCTCTGAGCACTGGCCCATCCGAGTCCGGACCCCACTCCTCAGTCCGACCACTCCATGACAAACTTGCCAACTTTCATGGCAACTGAATCACGACTCGGCTTACACTATTGTCCTGTGGACCTATGTAGTACCCGTGAGTAAAACCTTGGGATAGGGCGTAGCCGCCTCTCGACTTCATGATTGCGATCGAACGATGATCAGAACGCGGATGCCAGCCATAGCACGTTTAATGAATTATAGGGTGAACCATATTCGGAAGGGCCGAGTCACTCGCATCATGATCAGGAAAACGTGAAAAGATTCGCCTTTATGTTATGTAGCCGCCGCCGCGCCGAGATAGGGACTGACACATTGTTGGTTTGACGGTAGGTTGGCGGCGGCCTTTGGAGGTTATGACAGGAATATTTATGGCGCCCTTGATAGATCTGTTATCTTCTTCAGCAGCATTGAAAGGGGGTATGCATGTTGACTGGAAACACGACTCATCAAGGTCCCGTCGCTCAGAATGGGGATAGCTAGCGCATGGGGTGATTGCGCGTTGGTGGGAGTAAGATTAAAAATTGGAAGTGGTAATACCATCCATGTCGGCGGTACTGGTAATGGGTTGGCGTCAAGGGTCGAATTTTTTATCTCGCTAGGTTTTGCTGAACCAACCACCCACGTGATTCAGGGACGCTTCTATATAAGGTAATTATGATATCATTTGATCAATGGCGGTGCTTCCCTCCCCGACAAGTGTCGCAACCCAATTTTGGGGTGCTTGTTCAAGTTCAACACATGTGGGATGACTAATGCTGAAGATAAGCATTTTATGTTATGTAATAAAACTTACCCATTTTGATTCGCAGCCCATTTGTTTGCAGGGTATGACAGTTGAGTAATTTGCTCCCTTTGAACCCAGAAAACAACTGCTGATGGTAATGCAGTAGACGTGCATTCACCTAGAACTGGCAAAATGCGTATCAAGGGGATAGGCTGCACAGTCAATGCAATGAATGCTGGCCTGGGGCATAGACACCCATCCAAGGTTCCATTCCTGAGTCTTTTTTTTTCTCGTTGCTTCTTTGCTATAGCCTGAGTATTTCGGCAGTTTTGAGAGTTCCAATGCGTTTTGTGCATGTTCTGGATCCCAACAGTCCCAACTTTGATCTTCTCGTGACAATCTGGACATTCTGCACATCCATTTGCGTTGATCTGGGATGTATTCTCATTTTAGTATGATTTTACTTTGTCTCAGAACTGATACAATGTTATTTTAGACTTACCTCTTCCATGGATGCCATTTCGTGTCAAGACGGACTACAAATAAAAATTTCCAGCTTGTACAAATGATGCAGATCAGTTATGGGTAATATTGGTAATAGATTTCACTCTTGATTCACATTTTTGTGTCCTTTAAAGTCCTATGTAGTATATAATGAAATTCCATCATCATTAGTGCTCAAACGGGCCTCAGAGAGCAAAAAAATTGATGATGTCCATTTTTTTTTTCGAGCCTCCGGCAGCAACCAACCAACTGGGGTCCGGTCTGGCACTCTGATCCTGGAACCCCGTTGTAGTAGTAGTAGTAGTAGTAGTATATTACTGGCATGGTCCAATCGCTGAATGCCAGGGGTCCGAGAGTTTCCCGATGTCATTAAGTACAGGCAAGCTATCTAACTATTATACATCTTTGTCTCGGGCCCATGATCACGACTTCCAGCGGGCGAAACGGCCTTCGACGTCGATCACTGGACAGTTATAACCATGGGCAAGGGGTATAGAACCCCACTGAGAGTTTCTCCTTTTTTTTTTTGAAGCGGATGTATCATTCAAATACAGCATTCTCAGATACATAGACTGGTACAGCTTGAAAGAGCTCTAACACTTCATATGTAAATTTTGCAAGCAGTCTGATGGTAGTCCTTTCCTTCAATATCATTTTGAATAGATCAATAGAAGAGACCATGGGACGCTGGGGCAAATGTGGTATCTCAGTGTACATTCTGTCTGAGAATTTCTTGCGAAGGTTATTCAGCTCATATGAGCCGGTGCACTCCAGCAATGCATGTTCAGGGCTCTCCACCGAATTTTTACAAAGACGGCATAATCTCCATTGTTGCTGGACACATGGGCGGTGATGATCCGGCCATCTTAGGCGTTCTATAGCCAATGCATGCGAAGAGAGCAGGAGACCCGTAAGTGCTTTTCTATGAACACTGTTGGGTACACCGAGGTAATGTCTGAAATGAAGTGTCTTATGGCTTGGAGAACAATCTTTGTCAGGTTCAAGTCTGTTTTGAAGAAGATACAATTTGGGGGAGGCCTCAAGTTCACTTTGGATATAGGCTTCCATCTTGACTTTAAAAAGCTTTGTCACCTCATCCACTTGAAGAGGTGTGATGTTTTCAAGGTCAGGAAGCGGGACATGGAATGGCAGATTCAGAAATATGTATTGTAGATCCATTGTCCATGATGCTTTATTCTCCTTTGCAAGCCTTACTGAGTCCATGTATGCCTTCTTTGCATAATGCTCGGTAAACATGGTGATCAAGATTGATATGACTAACTTTACGAATTCGAAAAGATCATGCCTTCTTGGCTACGTCGAAATACTCTGAAATTTGTAACGCCCAAGTCTAGATTGGAGCCAGTGAATATCTTGTATCTCCGTCCCAATGCCAATAATTGTAGATGGAAGTTGGACGCACGCTACAATATGCCAAGCAAAATCAGGACAATCCAGAATATGACGCAAGATACAATTACACACATGGAATTCCACGTAAAAAAAAAAAAAAAAATTCCAGCCAAGTTCTCCGAATTCAAAATTCATAATCATACACGCCAACTCATGAGACACTCAGATACACCAACAAGTCCTCCAGGCGTTTCTCTCCCCAAACCAACCCCAAACCAACCCCAACCACACTCGGACTCACTCCACATCCACCTAGGTGGTCTCCTCTCATCACCATCATCACCCCTACACCCAGCGTCCCCTTCTTCTCACATCAACAGACTTCATAGCACGAGTCTCACTTCGCACGGGTTTCGACGCCCTTCTCGGACCGGAATCCGCGTTCGGACAAAGTGGACGGATAGGCTTGAGTTTCTCAGCGGCCCGAGGAAGGAGGCGCGGCAACGACGAGGAGCGCACACAAGTTTGTCTACTATTAGATAGAGGGGTGGCAGGGATTGGGCTCGCGGTGTTAGTGGGCGTTGGGGACATCGATATTGATCTTCGCGCCGACGTTGGGCGTTCTTCTGATGGTGGTCGTCCCATGCCCATTCCTAATCGTGATTTTGGTCTTTGGAGCGGAGGAAAGGGCAGGTATGGTGGAGAAGGGATGGGATTGGAGGGAGAGATGCATGGGTACGTGTCTGAGGGCGTGTGTGGATTGGGTGAGGTTCTCACAGTGGAAAATGATGTTGACCGGCGGGTTGGTCTGGGAAGCGCGGTAGCGTGCGAGGTAGAAGGAGAAGAAGGCGGATACAGTTGGGGAGAGGGAGGAGATAGGGAAGTACCGGGGACAGATTTGGAAGGGCGGGTACGGGGTGGGGTTGAAGAGGTTGGAGACGATGACGTACTTGAGCCTGGACTCCTAGCTGGGTACGATGGGGTACGGGTACGCTTTGCCTCGCACGAGATCTGGGCTGTTACCCTTACACTGATATTCGGACCAGTTTCCACTCCAGGGCCTAATAACGACTCTGCATCGAGGGAAGGCAGAATACCATCCACTGTTACCTGGTCCTCTTCTTCACATTCTGGTATCGTACAGAGAACATGTAGCGGGTCCGTCCTCCACGTCCACAGAATCTCCTTCAACATCTTATCTGACACGCTCCCCTCATTATCGCCATACTCCGCTGGTTCATCAAGTCCCTCCTCTTCTTCTTCCTCCGAAGGATAAAGTTCCGGCCAGGCGCAGGCGTACCCTAACGTTGAACGCCGTGCGCTGAGCCCGACAATACCCAGTCCACCGAGCGGCACCATCCCGCTAGTGCAATCTTTACCTGGAACGGAGATCCCTAGTCCCACTGATGCAGGTCCTGTGCCATCGCAGGTGTATGTGTAAGATTCGGGGGGGGTGGAGAACGAACGAAGATCTAGGAGGGAGTCGGGATGCTGAGAAGGGAAGACGCGTATGGTGGGAAGGATGGGTCGTCTAGGCGGAAGAGGGACGGAGAAGGGGAGGTCCTCGGAGGAGGAAGATGGAGTTGATGTGGAGGTGGAGGTGTCACTTACGAGGGAGATATTAAATGAGGAGGCGGAGATATCGATGTCGATTTCTTGCTGTGCTTCGTTGGAATAAACTTGAGAGTCAGCCGCTGGGTAAGATGTAGGTGTAGTGGCTATCGTAGTTGACGAATCGAAGGATAGTAAAGGAACCGCAGCTGGGCTTTTGAAGTTCGGGTTGGAGTTGAGACGGTCGAGGAAAGATGTCGGGGGGATGGGCCTTGAGTTTGATGTTGAAATATGGGAGTGTCGTGAAGGTTCGTTTTGAGAATGGTTGGAGTTGGGCAAGGAAGGTACGAGGCTTGAGAGAATGTCGACGATGTGCATGAATGACATGGAGGTTCCAGTGTAAGTGGCTGGTGGCGGGATTAATATAGAAATAAGTGGGAGGAGGCTGACGACATGCGTCCATCTCCTACCGTAGAAATATTATTACGCGCCGCGACGCGACGCGGCACGTGATGAACTTAAGACTGACCAAAAATAGATGTGTTGCGTCACCTGACCCCTCCAATTCACCATCCTCTGGTATCCTCTGGTCATCTGCTTCCTCGTCTGCCAGCAGCTCCATCAGCTGTGCCTCCTCTGTGTATGCCTGCTGCCTGTGGATCTCCTTATTTGCCGATCAATGTCTGTTTCCTTCTGGCCCCCAAACAGCAGGTCAAGTGATCATGGCAACCACTTCGAGTGTTGGTGACCATACGTAATATCTGCCAAGTCATCGTCATCTTCACTTTGATCTTGCTCATCTTGTGTAAGGGGACTAGGGGATGCCCTGTGTGTTTCTCCTATTTTTTATGTTCATCCTATATTTTCCTCACTTCATTTCCTCTTATTCTTCATTCTCTATGATTTCCCCTTATTTTATTACTAATTTTCCTTTCTATCACATTTGTGCATATTGACAGTTTTATATTTAGAGGTGGAGTACCCCTTCCAACATCTACCCCTTGGTATGATGTCATTTGGTGGCCTTGATCTGCCTATCTCCACCTTTGCTATTTTTAGATTATTATTTGCTTTTTGCAGTTCTTCACATATACTGGGCATTGGCAAAGGGGTCCTTAGAGTTTTCTCTTCAGATTTCCCTTTGCCAGGTGCACCTCCAATCCCTGTAATATGTAGTATAATTTTAACTTTGGATTTCCCTTTGCTAGAGGCTGAGGTAGGTTGCCATTATAGTAGAAAACTCTCTCTTAAGGCCCAAAATTGCAAATGTGCTGCCAAAGATAGGCAGGTACAGAGTGGACAAAGCTTCCCAAGGCTCCACAGACTCCCTGCACACTGGTCCCAACAGTCTCACCTTTAGTGTGCCACCATTTTTGCCTAACGTGCCCCCTAGCTACATGTGGCACATGTGTGCAGGGGTGTGCATTCCTTAATTCCTGTGAGTTGTACATCAGTCTCCAGTCACATCAATTTGTCAATGATGCTGCAAAAATTTATTGGGCCTTCACATACATGAAATCTGAACATGCCTATCTCTATCACCAGGGGCAAAAGCTAGGGCAGTTGACAGAGTAATTATGTAATATTGCCCTTGTGATTGTAATGAAGTTATCAATATATATATCAATAATCATTAAATTGGTTAATCATTAATCATTGATCATTGATCATCATGTGGTGCAACAACTTTTGTTGTATTGTTCTTGTTACCAGGTTACATACCTTACATAAATATGGAGTAGCAGTTAGTGCCATGAATACTCCTTTCTTCCATTCCCTTCCTCTTTCACTCAACAATGCCTTCAGTTATATGTACATGCACAGTTTGCAGCATGAAAACTGTCTGCATTCATGGTGTTGAACAACCAGGCCAGTCTGTTAGTGGTCCAACTTGTTTGATGCATGAGAAACAGAATAAAAACCCTGCCTTGGCAAGACGGAAGCCACAATCATCCCCAAGTTCATCATCAAAAAAATCTACAGCTTCCAATTCTCCAACAGGTAAGTGCTAAACTGTTTCCATGAGAATATAGTTGAAAAGTATAGTACAGATATCAACTTTTCCACTACACTTATTATAAAGATGGTCTGCCTTCTTGTCATCTGGCTCCACACCAGAGCTGGTGTAAGTCATGCTGTCACCAACAAAGTTCTATGAGCAATTCAGGTTATCATCTCTGCAACTCTTTATCTTGTTGGCATTGCTTTGATGTCATCAGGATTTGCTATCAAACTTTCTAATGTCAAACTTCCTCATGATGTTCATACAGCCTATCAGCTTCATTGCCCTGAACCAGATATCATCCAGACAGCATGCTGTCCCCAGTGCCTTTCCCTCTTCCCTTATCCAATTCCTTGGAAATGTCAGTGGAAGGAGTCTCCAAGATCACGTGCATGCAATACAAATCTCTGGAAAATTTAGAATACCCGGAATGGCCCCAAATGGGTTCCACACCAGCTGTACAGTACACAGTCATTCGACTCTTGGCTTCAATTTTTTTTGTCTTGCCAGATCATAGAAGACTCTCTTCACAAGACTTATCATGACCATATAAATCATCCTCCAGCTGTCTTTGGTGCCACTATTAATGATATCCAAGGTAGCCCTGCTTGGAATGATATTTTAGGCTTTCTCCAGTCTCCCTATCATTTACTCTTTGGAATTTATGTTGATTGGTACAACCCTCACACAAACAAGATTGCTAGTAGGTCGCTAGAAAGAAATTATATACTAATATGGCTAATAATATTACATATAGGTAAAAAGGTATCCTGTGGTGCAATTTTGCTTTATTGCTGGAATTTACCTTTCAATCTCCGGTATCAACCTGAGAATATCTTTATTGCTGGTCTCACACCTCCACCTCATCTTCCTGACCCTACCACTATTTCCCATGTTCTTGATCCTATTATTACTTCTGTTGCCAAGTATGGTGTTGCATCCGGTCAAAATGTGCCAACATCCAGACATCCCAATGGTATTCCTGTGCAAGCAAAAATTGCACCTGTCATTGCTGATCTGGAGGGAAGTTGGAAGGTTACTGGCTTTTTAGCACATGGTGCCACATAACTGTCAAGTTTTGCTCAATTCCTACTGGTGAACAACCTGTACATTGGTCACCTTTCTTTCTTGGGGTGTAACACACCCCAAGTCTCTCGTCGACTCATTCCGACCTCCTATGGTGGCTGGATTCCCTCATGACCATACCAGGTGAGTACACATGTTTACTCGGGTCCATGACAAATGCTAACAAAGTGTTTGACTTTGCTTTACATCTAGCATTCGAATTCGAACGTTTCATGTGTACTGTGTCATGCCAATGCCATCTCAACACCTCAAGATGATGATGCCATGATGATTGGGGACAATGCGGGTTGGTGGAGGCTACGGCCTTTTTGGGACTGTAGAAATGATGGATACGTGTTTTAAGATGCATTGGGCCTTGAGTAATTCTACTTCTTTCTTCTTCTTAGTACTAACAAACATCTTTTGCCTTTTGTTCTAGATACAACGGTCACCTTAGCTCGACCATGGCCGTGTATGCCTGCTCTGCCCTCCTCCCCATAGAATCGGGATGTGAGGGCTTTGTCTTAGTACAGGATATGGCTGAGGGGTGCCAGGAGACCCAAGGAGTGGCATACCTGCCAGGTATGCCCCCCTACCCCATCTTTCCCCTTCCCAACTCTCACCCACCATGAATACAAGCAGGATCACAGTTGCCAGTGACAGAGATGGTGGAAGAGGGAGCAGGCATGGGGTAATGACACAATGCATGCCCAGACATGTCCATGCAAACCCCTTGCAATCCAAACAGGATGGAACTGATGATGATGACGACACCCTTGGTGACTATAGGCACCACCACCCCTCTCTTGCTGCTACCACCACCACACATCATAGCACCCTGAACCGCTGCTGTGAGCAACTGCTTGTGGGGTGGAAACAGGGAGCAACGAGGATGGAGATGATGAGAAGGAGGAGCAGGCACAACGATGACAATGACAGGCACCACCTCTTGCTGCAAATGCGAGCGAGGATGTTTCATGTTCTGTTCTTGGCAACAACCACCACCACCCCCTCTCTCGCTGCAAACATGAGTGGGGGTGTTTTACGTTCTGTTCTTGGCAACCACCACCACCACCACCCCTCCCTTGCTGCAAACATGAGAGGAGGGGTTTCTCATTCTGCTCTTGGCAACAACCACCACCCCCTCTCGCTGCAAACGTGAGCGGGGGCGTTTCATGTTCTGTTCTCAGCAACAACCACCACCACCCTCTCTCTCGCTGCAAATGCGAGCAGGGGTGTTTTACGTTCTGTTCTTGGCGACAACCACCACCACCACCCTGTAAGGAGACTAGGGGGGTGCCCTGTGTGTTTCTCCTATTTTTTACATTTGTTCTATATTTTTCCTCACTTCATTTCCTTCTGTTCTTCATTTTCTATGATTTTTCCAGATTTTATTACTAATTTTCCCTTTCTATCATGTTTGTGCATGTTGACAGTTTTATATTTAGAGGTGGAGCACCCCTTCCAACATCTACCCCTTGGTATGATGTCATTTGGCAGCCTTGATCTGCCTATCTCTGCCTTTTCTATTTTTAGGTTATTATTTGATTTTTGTTGTCTTCACATATACTGGGCATTGGCAAAGGGATCCTGAGAGTTTTCTCTTCGGATTTCCCTTTGCTAGGTGCATCCCCAATCAGTACTTTACACTCCCCCCCCCAGTCCGAGCAGACTCTGCTTGGACTCTGCTCAGACACTCAGACACTCGGACTGTCTGAGGACTTCACTTGGACTCTGCTCAGACTCTGCTCGGACTCTGCTCAGACACTCGGACTTTGCTCGGACAACATCAATTGTGCATTTATTTACACCTTATAAAGTACTGTCCAAGTAAAGTCCGAGTTCCAGTCTTAGAGAAAGTCTTATAAGTCTCACAAAATAATGTGTGCACAGCAGGAATTGAACCAACAGCCTTCTGGACTAGCAATCACATGACGACAAAACATGCACACTCTACCACTAAAGCCAAGTAGTCATTTCAAGTTACATACATCGTATCTATTAATTACTGAAATCTAATTTTTATATATATCATGAATAGATTATTAAATTGACCCTCTCACATCTGTGTGAGGGGTAATTAATATGGGTAATTAAAATAATACTAAGCCCTCCCCTCGCAAGCTCGAGGGGAGGGGGCTGTAACTATCAATAATAAAAATAAATTTAAAACACCCACCACAAGCAACAGTTGCTTGTGGTGGTGTTCGTCTCTCCCTGGGTCATCCCCTGGCTGTCTTGCTCTCCTGTCCCCATTCTTCTCCCCCCCGAACCACCCCATGAGCAGATGCTTGTAGGCGTGGGGCAGGTGTCATCGTCGTCTCCCTTCCCTCTCATCTCCATTCCCTCTCATCTCTGTTCCCTCTCGTCTCTGTTCCCTCTCATCTCTGTTCCCTCTCATCTCCATTCCCTCTCATCTCCCTTCCCCCTTGTCTCCCTTCCCACTTGTCTCTTCACCCTCACCTTCCACCCTGCAAGCAGGGGCTTGCAGCAGTGGTGGTGGTGGTATCCCCCCATCGTCATCATTGCCAGTAGTAGTTTGTATCTATAAAAAGTTAGTGAGCATTGAAAAATGAAATGAGAAAAGAAAAAAAGCTTACCTAGGACCCAAGAGACGTTGATGTCTCTTGGGTCTCCCCTAATTGTCATTGTTCCACCCATTGTCCACCCTATGAGCAGTGGCTCATAGGGCTGGGGCAGGTGGTGTTGTTGTTCCCCATTGTTGTCATCATTGTTAGCAGCCGCTCTCCCCCATGCGAGCAGTTGCTCACACTGGGGGGGGTGGGTGCTGGGTCGTGGTCTCGTCATTGTTCCTTGTTTGGTGGTTTTGGGGTTATTTTGCTGCTACAGTATAGATATAACCTATAATTAATGAAAAAATGTGTTAGCTTAAAGAAAACATGAGGAAAGAAAAAAGAAAAAACTCACCTGGGGCCCAAACGACAATAGAGTCATTTGGGCCCATTTCATTGTGTGCTGGCATAGGGCCCGTGGCTGTGGGGTGTTCAGGGGGCAGTGGCGGCAGCGGGATGCAGGAGGGAGGCGTCGTCGTCGAGTGGTGGTGGTGGTGGTGGTGGTTGGTGATGATCGATGATGAGCTGGCATCATCATTGGTGGTGGTGGTGGTTGGTGATGATCGATGATGAGCTGGCATCATCATTGGTGATGTGGCTGTGTTGATTTGTCATCACAGCTGGGGTGGTACATAGAGAGATAAAACTATCTACCTGTAATGATACTTTAGTCTAACAGTTATATTGTTGCCTCAAATGTACTTTATCATGTGACTACAAGGGTTCAATCCCTGCAGTAGCCACTGATTTTTCAGTCAATTATATAAGCAACTCGGACAGTCCTAGGACTGTATGAGTGCTGGTCCACTCAGACTCTGCTCGGACGCTTGGACAGTCCGAGGACTCAGCTTGGACTGGACATTTAGTTTGGCAGGACTTTCAGCCAAAGAAGTCTGAACAAAGTCCAAGCAAAGTCCTCGGACAGTACTCAGACAGTCCTAGGACTGTCCGAGTGTCCGAGCAGAGTCTGATCGGATTGGGGGGGGGGGGAGTGTAAAGACCTCATCCCCAATCCCTGTACTATGTAGTATAATTTTAATTTCAGATTTCCCTTTGCTAGAGGCTGAGGTTGCCCTTATACACCCCCTCTCTCACTGCAAATGCAAGTGGGGGGTTTCACATTCTGTTCTTGGCAACAACCACCACCACCCCTCTCTTGCTGCAAATGCGAGCAGGGATGTTTCATGTTCTGTTCTTGGCGACAACCACCACCACCCCCTCTCTTGCTGCAAACACAAGAGGAGGGGTTTCTCATTCTGCTCTTGGCGACAACATGCACCATCACCCCCTCCCTTGCTCCAAACATGAGGGAGGAGCCTTCTTGGGGGAGCAGGCTTGACAACAATGATGATGATGGCCACCACAACGACCACAGCTCCCCCACCCACCGCCGCAAGCAACTGCTCGTGGGGTGGAAACAGGGAGCAATGATCTTTTTTTGTCACTTTTTTTAATGAATAAATATCATAATTTTGTATTAAATGAAGTGTCCATATCATAATGTACAGTGAGTCAAGAGAATCATAGAGAAATCATAGAGCATACTACTAAAGAGACCATAGTGAGTAAATAGGCATAGAATTGAAATATTAGTGGAAAGCATAGAAGTGCTGCTAGCAGCTACCAGTTCATTGCAAAGGGCCAAACATGCAAAGTCAAGAAGGATATACCTTAATCTATCCTGCATTCTCAGGCTAGTCATCAACATCCAAGTCATCACCACCATCATCATCATCCCCCTCTTCTGCCCCATCTGCCTGCCCCTCCTGCTCTTCAGTTCCTCCCCAGTAGGCAGCTTATATTGTGTCAACACATCATTCCCATACTTCTCCATGAACTCTTTCTCCAGCGGATTTTTCCATGCCACACATGCAGACCAGGTGCTGTACAACTGTGGATCACCAGGCAGAGCAACATGCCATCCACCCTGGGTGTAATCAGCATGCTCACGGAGCATAAGGTGTTCATTCCAGTAGATTGGATCAAACCAATCAATTGGGACTGACTTTGGTAGTGCCAGAAGCTTTGATTGCTTTGGTATTGGAGGATCTTCACGGCATCGCTCAGTTCTGTAATTATAAAATTAGCCAATGATAAAAGGTGATGACACTTGAACTCACCTGAAGCAACCACTTTTACTTTTATTTATCTGCTGGCGTTGCTTGTCTGCCATATGGAAGAATGCAGCCACCTCTGTTGCCTGACCCTCCTTCTCCTTGATATGGTAGACTGAGTCTGGGTCCCCTTCTGCCAACTCATCATCAGAATGGGCCTTATTTTCATCAGAATGGGCCTCATTTTCATTAGCTAAGGCCAAGACTCGATCATTGAAACTTTGTGCTTTGAATACTTCAACTCTGCCACTAGCAAGCTATTGAACTTATCTGAATATAGTCCACATTTCAATGGAAGCAAAATACACACAGTATTACATCTCTTCCACACCAAAGTCATCTGCTTTCCCTTCGCAACACTCCCTGGACTCTTTGCCTCTGACTTTGCAAGCCCATACATGTAGGAAAAGACAAAACTTTGGTAAAGTTTGTGCATGAGTGCAAAGTCATGGACACACAACAGGTTAGCTCCCATGTGACTATACCCATATGCAGCTGAGACCGGCTCAAATGTCTTGAGTGCAATATGTTCATGGAGTAGGTTGTACATGGACTCAGGATTGCCACTCAGGACATCGGGTGCCCACTTTGCAAGTCCAAGGCATGCCACAGTCCTAAAGATGAGTAACAAATGACACTCCTGGATGCGCCTAATGTTTGCAGCAATCATCCCATCCTCGAGAGAGCTGACAAGCTCAGCTACCTTGGCTTTGGCATCTTGTATCCTACCTGAGTTGTCATCCAGGCTGGATGTTACCGAGTTTTGGAGCTGTGCTTCAGACGAATAACACTGAGTGAATGGTACTTTGTCTTCAGGAGTGACCTTTGGGGGAACAGTGCTCTGGTGTGGTAGACACCACAGGACATGAAGATGTAGCTCAAGAGCTGCCTAAAATACAGAAGAACTGTGAAGTGATCAAATACAATGTAACAAAAGTTGCACACCTTTGTTTTCTCTGCCTCTTTTGGTACCTCTCCCTTTCTCATGTACCAGTCACTAGGTTTCTTGGGTTTCCTGGGTCGCTTAACAAAAACTTTGCATGCTTTCTTCACTCGTGAGGAGTTGGGGTTTGCACTGCTACTGTCCAGTGAGCACTTGTGCTTGTTACCAGATTAGGTGCCCTCCCCTAACCCAGATTCAGAATCAGCAGGAGGTTGCATGTGAGCATCAGAGTCAGCCATTGGGATGGTGGTGGTCAAGAATCAAGGTATTCAGTCAAGCCAGAATGTGTGCACAGTGCATGGCACAAAAGGCATTGAGAACAAAGGAATTCAGTGTGATCACATGGTGGAATAAAGGATCCTCGTGCCAGAAAAAATTGGAAAGTCTGGGGTGATCTGATGGGCCGCAATTGGTACGGCGGCATATTGGCAGGTGACAATGAGCAAAACATCATGGGCATCAATCATTGATTGCATACTTTCAAATTATATTACATAACTGCTAAGTGTTTAAATTTTTAAATCCAACTGCCACACCTACTGCCTCAAAGGCAGTTGAGTTTCAACTGCCCTAGGTTTTTCCCCTGGTGTATGTGGACCGTATTCTGTGCCAAACTAAAGAGCTTGGTCTCTACCTTTCTCCACTTGGGGTGAATTTTGAGCAGAGTTTGTATGCCACTTCTGTCCCCTCAACAAGTGCCACTGAGCAGTGACATGGCTTGAGTCCTCCTCTTACCATCAAGCACATTGATCCATGGACAATTATATCAATGAGTTTAAGGACTTGGTGGACATGGCAGGATATGGAAGTGGGCTACCAGTGGTGGTGAAGTTCCAATGGGGCCTCAACTGAGAGATTCAGGACCAGATTGCACAGATGTTGGAAGGGCGCCCAGCAGACGATGATATCTATGCTTGGTATGAAGCTGCTTCACTCTGTGATGAGAACCAACTCACAAATGTGGTGTTTAATGCTGCATTCCATGCTCCAACTACCACCCATGCACCCTACACCTTCAATCAAACCCTCCCCCAACATAACCCCATTCCTGTCCATCAGACTCCTGCACCAGCCATCAATGTCCCAGTACCAATGGATGTTGATACAGCCCATAGCTGCATGTGTAGGTTGAATCTCTGCTACCGCTGTGGGGAAACTGGACACATGGCCAGAGCATGTCCCCATTGTCAGGATATTTGCATGCTCACCCCTGAGGGGTGAGATGAACTCCTCCAGGACCTGTTGGCACTTGTAGATGTCGAGGAAGCAAAGGGTCAGGTTGAAGAGGAGATCAAATCAGAAGTTGTAGAGGAGCAGGATTTTTCTATTCGCAGCGAGTGAATCATATGCCCTTGTTGCCTGTCCATAAACACTTTGAAGTTTTGTCAGTTGAATCTCTGGAGAATGAATCTGATTCCATGACTGTTCCCCTCTGTGACCCTTTGAAGTTGGTTGAAGATGTACCTGCTCTCCCTACCTCTCCCTCTGCCCCACACCCCAAAATTAAATCATGGGAGGGCAAACTGCCACACAAATATATCGTTGCATTCACTCCCTTAACACATTCCTTGAGCCTGGCAATCAAACTACAGACTACCAACACTGGACAGATACTTGGTCTCTCTGTGATCCTGGACTCTGGTGCGACTGGTCTCTTCATTGATGCCCATCTCGCACAACAACATCACCTGAACACTCGCTTACTCTTGCATCTGATACCTGTTTATAATGTGGATGGGTCCCCAAATGAAGCTGGTGCCATCTGAGAGGTTGTAGACCTGGTCCTCCATTACAAAGATCATAGTGAGCATGCTCTTTTTGCTGTCACTCAGTTAGGAAAGCAGAAGGTGATCTTGGGCTATCTGTGGCTTTGAACCCATAACCCAGAGGTCAACTGGCATACTGGGGAGGTTACAATGAGCCAGTGTTCATCCTGCTGTCACACTTGTTTTATGGAAGCCAGACAAGAACACTGTGGACAAAGGGCCTCAGTATGACACACTCGGAAGTGTTGTGCCAGACCCCTGCCTGTGCCCAAGGTGGAGTTAGAGGGGGTTCCCAATCTGATGCTGGACTCAGATGATCATGATGAGGAGCCACAGGAAGTGGAGGAAGGTCATCAGATCTTCTACACTGTGATTTGACCATTGCACAAGGTGTGTGCTACATTGAACATATCCCAATGCCTCACTGAGCCTTCCACAAAAACAATGCTACTAAATCCTCTACTGATTCCTTGCTTCCTCATCTCCATGAGTTCAAGGATGTGTTCTCCAAGGAATTGTTTGACTCTCTCCCTGCACGCAATAGGGTTGCATGAAATATTTTGGTTTGGTAAATTACTAGGTAATCTACAAGGTCCATTTGCTGGGCAGTAATTTACTAGTAAATTACTGGTAAAGTATTGCATGTGATCTGTTCACGTGACTTTAGGGAGGGTTTTTTCATCATCAAAAATTTCAGGCACTGGCACATCCAACAGATTCAGGATTTATCTAATCATTGAACTGTTACATAAATGGTATGGCCAGTGATATCAATGATAGCTGTGGGCACATGACACATAGTTAACAGCAATGATCTCAAATTTTTTGAAGGCATTACATATGTAAACTTGTTTGATTTGGGGTTTGAGTTTGAACCACGGTTGTGATGTTGTCACATGCATGTTGTCACTGTCATTCACAATGATGACCCAAACTGGTAACCAATTGATATGTACATTACTTTGTAACAACTTTGGGTGAACAAGCCTACTAAGTAACTCCTACCTCCAGCTTTTCAATGTCCCAAATTGAAACTAGAGCTGTCATGTGATAGGTACCTATCACATTACTTGGTAAATTACTGGTAAGAAATAGGTAAAAAATGGGTTGGTAAAAAAATATTGCAACCCTAGCGCGCAAGCTGTGGGATCGCATGATCAAACTCACCCCTGGTGCAACCCCTTCATCCTGCAAGGTCTATCCTCTCTCCTGAAGAACAGCGACAGCTTGACCAGTTTATCAATGAGCACCTGGCCTCTGGACATATTTGACCATCAAAGTCACCCGTGGCCTGTGGAAATTTGGACAGATCACAAGAATCTCGAGTACTTTATGATGGCCAAGAAATTGAGTTGTTGTCAAGCTTGTTGGTCCCTGTATATATCCAGATTCGATTTCTCCTTGCACCACCATCTGGGTCACAGCATGGGGAAGACTGATGCCCTCTCGCAACATGCAGACCATAGGGATTAAGGCAAGGCAGGGGTTTACCCTGGTGTTTTTGGGCTAAGGATATGAGGGGTAAGGGTAGGGGTTTGGAAGTTCACACCCTTGCATACCCCTGTACCCTTAGTAAGGGTACAGGAGTATGCCAGGGGTATGCTTATGTAAGAATATCATTTAATTTTTTCAGCCACAAAGACTCATATTCAAGATTTTCATCAATTAAATTTGTGGGATTGTCTAACATGATAATGGCTTTCATATGTCAATAAGAGGTATTAATATGTGATAGTAATAGTATATACAATAGTTATCAACACTTTTCAAATGAATTTTGCTCTAAATATGTTGATTTTGTGCCAAACCCTTGTACCCTTGACAAACCCTCCCATACCCTTGGCAACCCTTATAGGTTTCCATACCCTTACCACTAAGGGTAGGGTGTTCAGGGGTAGGGGTAAGGGTATGAGATTTGACACCCAGGGGTAACCCCTGCCTTGCCCTAATGGGGATGGCAGTGATGACAATCAAAACATTGTGTTGTTGCCAGACCTGTTCACCATTCGGGCACTGGAAGGCATTGCACCCCAGGGCAAGGAGTGGGACATCCTATGCAACATTCATCGTGCAAACCATAGGAGTTTACATGAGGATGTTGTTGCCCAAGCTGTTAAAGAACTGAGGAAGGGATCCACCCTTTCCTTGCATGCAGCAGAGTGGGCTGAAAAGGAGGACTTGTTGTATTTCAGGGATCACATCTATGTCCCCAATGACCCAGACCTTTGCTGGCACATCATATCCCAACACCATGACTCACAGATTGCTGGTCATCCTGGACACCAGAAGACCTTGGAGCTCACCTCATGGAATTATTGGTGGCCACAAATGTCATGACTCATTGGTCAGTATTGTCATACTTGTGAC
The DNA here is from genome assembly GCA_026075535.2 of Tricholoma matsutake. NCBI lineage: Eukaryota > Fungi > Basidiomycota > Agaricomycetes > Agaricales > Tricholomataceae > Tricholoma > Tricholoma matsutake. Next base: position 1,006,785 of record AP026544.2, read on the forward strand.
CTTTGCTTACACAAGAGGCAGAGCAATATATTACCCTGGAGAATATGTTGGGAATAATAGAGAAAAAAGACACTTTTTCCCTGGGGAAAAATAAAAGGAACCATCAGTAAAAAAATGTTGTTTTTCCCACACCTTTCTCTTTGCTCTTGCTCAGCAAAAATAACTCATCCATTCCCGGGAGAAAATCAGGTGAAAATGGAGGGGAAATATATCTTTTTCTCCACATTTTCTCTATATCTGGTGAAAATAACATTTTTTCTGATGACTTCCACAAATTTTTCACCTAGAAACAGATTAGTTATTTTTCCACAGAGAAAAAACTGGGAATATGTGGGAGAATGACCTTTCTCCCCTTAATGTTCACAAGTTTTTCTCCTGGAAACAGATTAGTTGTTTTCCTGCAGCAACCAAAAGGACAAAGTGTGGGAAATAACATATTTTTACTGATGGTTCCTTTTATTTTTCCCCAGTGAAAAAGTGTCTTTTTCTCCCATTATTCCCAACATTTTCTCCAGGGTAATATATTGCTCTGCCTCTTGTGTTATGCATCAAAATTTCTCATTCCAAACCCATTGGCAAGCAACACCCTCTTCCTGTTCCAGAGAGTCATTGGGATGTTGTCAGTGTTGACTTTGTGGTGGAGTTGCCAGAGTCAAATGGGTTTGATGCAGTGATGTGCACAGTTGATTCAGTGGGAAAATGTGCTCACTTCATTCCCATGCACACCACTGTCAGTGCTGCCCAAGTCTATCTCCACCATGTGTGGAAATTACATGGACTTCCTGGTGCTTTCCTCTCTGACCGTGGTCCTCAGTTCGTGGCAGAGCTCACTCATGAGCTGTACCACTTTCTGGGGATCAAACTCCTTGCTTTGCAAGGAGTTTAACCACCTATCACCCACAAACTGATGGCCAGACTGAGTGAGTCAACCAGGAACTGGAGCAGTATATCCATATCTTTGTCAATGAGCACCAGGACAATTGGGATGATCTTCTCCCCTTGGCCAAGTTTGGATACAACAACCATGTCCATGCTTCCACTCAACAGACCCCTTTCCTCTTAGACACTGGACAGCATCCACATATGGGATTTAAACCTCGCCAAACTCCCTCACACATTGAAATGGGGAATGAGTTCATAGAACACATGTGGGATAGCTTGGAGGAGGCAAAGGCAGCCTTAGCAAAGCCAAAGGATGACATGGTGCACTTTTACAACCAACACTATTCTCTGACCCCTCAGTACAAGGTTGGTGATCAAGTTTATCTTGACTCCAGTGACATCTCCACTACATGTCCATCCAAGAAACTCGCTTATTGCTTCCTGGGACCTTTCCCCATTGTCAAGTGTGTTGGAATGCATGCCTATCATCTGCACCTCCCAGCCTCCATGTCCAGACTCCACCCAGCCTCCATGTTGTCAAACTCCTTCCAGCTCCCCAGATTCATTCCCAGGATGCCATTCACATCCACCACTGCTGCCTACAGTGATTGAGGGAGAACTCCAGTACTGTAAGGGGACTAGGGGATGCCTCGTGTGTTTTTCCTATTTTTTACACTTGTCCTATATTTTTCCTCACTTCATTTCCTCCAATTCTTCATTTTCTATGATTTTTTCTTATTTTATTACTAATTCCCCCTTCTATCACATTTGTGCATGTTGACAGTTTTATATTTAGAGGTGGAGCACCCCTTCCAACATCTATCCCTTGGTATGATGTCATTTGGTGGCTTTGATCTGCCTATCTCCGCCTTTTCTATTTTTAGATTATTATTTGATTTTTGCAGTTTTCACATATACTGGGCATTGGCAAAGGGGTCCTTAGAGTTTTCTCTTTGGATTTTCCTTTGCTAGGTGCACCTCCAATCCCTGTACTATGTAGTATAATTTTAACTTCAGATTTCCCTTTGCTAGACTGAGGTTGCCCTTATAGTAGAAAACTCTCCCTTAAGGCCCAAATTGTGAATGTGCTGCCCAAGATAGGCAGGTACAGAGTGGATGATGCTTCCCAAAGCTCCATAGACTCCCTACACACTGTTCCTGACAGTCCCACCTTTAGTGTGCCACCATTTTTGCCAAATGTGCCCCCTAGCGCCATGGATGCATCAAAGCGCCTCGACGTGCTTGAAGGCAACGTTACCAGAATACATGCGCAAATTGACTCACTTAAATCTATGATCAAAAACTTTGTCAGAACGCTTCAGACTAGCTCCACTACTAATATTCTGCCCATTGTGACTCCAAGCGCACCCAACAACGATGCACCACCTAACACACCCAGATCAAACTGTCCCCCCCCACCAAATTTAATGGTGTGCATGTGCAGGGACATGCATTCCTTAACTCTTGTGAGTTGTACATCAGTCTCCAGTCGCATCAATTTGTCGATGAAGCTGCAAACATTTATTGGGCTTTCACATACATGAAATCTGAATGTGCCTATCTCTACGTGGACCATATTCTGTGCCAAACTAAAGAACTTGGTTCTCTGCCCTTCTCCACTTGGGGTGACTTTTGAGCAGAGTTTATATGCCACTTTTGTCCCCTCAATGAGTGCTACCGAGCAGTGACATGGCTTGAGTCATCCTCTTACCACCAGGCACATCGATCTGTGGACAATTATATCAACGAGTTTAGAGATTTGGTGGACATGGCAGGATATGGGAATGGGCTACCAGTGGTGGTGAAGTTCTGATGGGGCCTCAACTGAGAGATTCAGGACCAGATTGCCCAGATGTTGGAAGGACGCCCAGCAGACGATGATATCTATGCTTGGTACAAAGCTGCTTGCCTCTGTGATGAGAACTGACTCACAAATGCAGTACTTTACACTCCCCCCCCAGTCCAAGCGGACTCTGCTCAGACACACTTGGACACTCGGACTGTCAGAGGACTTCACTCGGACTCTGCTTGGACTCTGCTTGGACACTCAGACTCTGCTTGGACACTCGGACTCTGCTTGGACACTTGGACTGTCCTAGGACTTTGCTCAGACAACATCAATTGTGTATTTATTTACACCTTTTAAAGTACTGTCCAAGTAAAGTCTGAGTTCCAGTCTTAGAGAAAGTCTTATAAGTCTCTCAAAATGATGTGTGCACAGCAGTAATTGAACCAACAGCCTTCTGGACTAGCAATCACATGATGACAAAACATGCACACTCTACCACTTAAGCCAAGTAGTCATTTAAAGTTACATACATTATATCTATTTATTACTGAAATCTAATTTTATATATATCATAAATAGATTATTAAATTGACCCCCTCGCATCTGTGCGAGGGGTAATTAATATGGGTAATTAATATGTATAATACTAAGCCCTCCCCTCACAAGCTCGAGGGGAGGGGGCCGTAACTATCAATTATAAAAATAAATTAAAAACACCCACCACAAGCAGTTGCTTGTGGTGGTGTTTGTCTCTCCCCGGGTTGTCCTCTGGCCATCTCGCTCTCCTGTCCCCATTCTTCTCCCCCCCAAACCACCCCACAAGCAGATGCTCGTAGGCGGGGGCAGGTGTCATCGTGGGTGTCCCCGCTCTTGTCGTTGTCTCCCTTCCCTCTCGTCTCCTTGCCCCTCATCTCTTCCCCCTCACCTTCCACCCTGCGAGCAGGGGCTCGCAGCAGCAGTGGTGGTGGTGTCATCATTGTCATCATCACCAGTAGTAGTTTGTACCTATAAAAAGTTAGTTAGGATTGAAAAATGAAATGAGAAAAGAAAAAAAAACTTACCTAGGACCCAAGAGATGTTGACATCTCTTGGCTCTCCCCTAATTGTTGTAATTCCACCCATCGTCCACCCTATGAGCAGTGGCTCGTAGGGCTGGGGCAGGTGCTGTCATTGTTCCCTGCCATTGTCATCATTCCACCCACCATCCACCCCACGAGCAGTTGCTTGTGAGGCTGGAGGCAGGTGGTGTGTCCTGCATGGTGGGCATGAGTAGCCGTTCTTGTTGTTTCGAAGTTGCACCCATTCCCACCCTGCTCACAGCAGTGGTTCTGAGTGCTCATTGTCATCGTCGTCAGCAGTACTAGATAATACCTAAAAAAGTTTGTTAGTAACAAAAACAAGAAAAAAAAACTTACCAACAGCCCAAGAGACATCAAACGACGTCTCTTGGGCATTTTCTTCATTGGCTTTGCCTTCCTTTCATTGTTTCCCGCTCGTCCCCTCATCATTCCATCTCCCAGTCCCCGTTGTCTCCAGTCGCCTCGTTGCATTGTTGTTCTGTTTGGCCAAGTTGGCGTCGCCATTGTCTTGCCATTTTGCAGTTGTACCCATTCCCACCCCGCAAGCAGTTGCTTGCAGCGGTGGTTCTGGGTCCTAGGGTGGTGGCTGTGTCAGCCATTGTCATGGTTTTGAGGCTGTGGCATCGTTATAACATAGATAAAACCTATCATTAAGGAAATTTCAGTTAGTTAAACAAAACAACAAAAATCATGTAAAAAAACACTTACAAGTGAGCCCAAATGACAATGCTGTCATTTGGGCTTGTTCCCGTTGTTGGTTATTGGGGTAGGAGGTAAGGAGGAGGTGGTGCTGTTGCCAGCGTTGTTGATGATGCAGCTGTGTTGATTTGTCATCACAGCCGGGGCAGTACATAAAGAGATATAACTACTTATCTGTAATGATACTTTAGTCTAACTGTTATATTGCTGACTTAATTGTACTTTATCATGTGACTACGAGGGTTCAATCCCTGCAGTAGCCACTGATTTTTCAGTCAATTATATAAGCAACTCAGACAGTCCTAGGACAGTCCAAGGACTCAGCTCGGACTGGACATTTAGTTTGGCAGGACTTTCAGCCAAAGAAGTCCAAGTGGAGTCTGCTTGGATTGGGGGGGGGAGTGTAAAGACCTCCAATTTAGTCTCAACATTTCACATATAATCCAGAACAAGATACTGTTTTTGGCTTTTTGGATCTGGTAAGACCTCAAACTGATTTTCAATAATGACATGGTATTCATCCCCTGCAGTAATGCAGCAGCAGCATTTGCTAGTGAGTTTCCATTTACTAGATAATAGAATAATTCATGCAGAATTGAGGGCAGAGACATGTATAGTCTGTGGCACTCTCCAGCATACCACTTAGGCAATGCAAACTCAGGTGTATGTAGATGTTCAGTCAAAATAAATGACTCAGTCCATCATAATGAATCTTTAATCATGTAATGACTTTTAGACACCTATTTCACCTTGAAATGATGTTCTTTCAATTGTGGTCTCTGGTTATGAATGTAGGCAGCAGCATCTCCAGGATACAGCTCAGCTAATGCAAGCATTTCAGCAGCTGACACTGCAAGCACATCCCCAATGGGCATGTAGTCTCATACTTCTTTACTCAGGAAGTAAGGCTGCATGATTTTTCATGCTTTATGCTTTTCACTGATGCATTTATTATACCATTTTAGTATCCTGAATTGTGGTTTAGCTAGGAGGTTGATGCTGATCTCAGTCAGCATATGCTCACCATAGTCAATGATAAAGCAAGTACATTCCCACCTCTGAAAACAGAAATGGCTTAATGCTTCTTGCTCATCATTGGGCTAATTTTTTGGAGCAGGGACAGATGCACTGCTTATTTCAGCTGATGCACTAACATGTCAACATAGACATTGCCCATACAGAAGTCATATATTCTGGGTGATATTCTTGAGCATCAGACTGGCATACATGTGGAAGCAACTTCTTGACAAGCTGATCCACATACCACTTGGGGCTGTTGAACTCAGGATCAAGCAACTGCTCTTTACTTATTTCAATGCTATACCCTGCCAAATCATCAAAGGAATCATGTCACAGGTCATTAATCAGGTAAATGCCTTCCTTCTCTGGTATTTGAACTAGTTGGAAATGATGATCTTCCATTACTAGCTCATCCAGATTATCTCCTAGATATGGCTGTGCACTTTGTAGCTGTGCCTCAGCTATCAGTGCTAGTGCATCACCCATAATAGGAAACCTTTCCTTGAAATTCTCAAGGTACAGCTCTTTGCCAAGATCAAATGAGACTGCTCCACAAGGCAAGCTGTGCAACTCCATTGTGGTATCTGCAAGCTCTTGTAGCTCATCTACCTCAGCTAGATCAATCCCAATGTTGTATGAGGGTGAGCCAGGGGCTTTTCCCAACTTATCAGATTCCACAAGGTACCATGCGGGTGTAAGGGGACTAGGGGATGCCTCATGTGTTTTTCCTATTTTTTACATTTGTCCTATATTTTTCCTCACTTCCTTTTCTCCAATTCTTCATTTTCTATGGTTTTTCCTTATTTTATTACTAATCTCCCCCTTCTATCACAATTGTACATGTTGACAGTTTTATATTTAGAGGTGGAGCACCCCTTCCAACATCTACCCCTTGGTATGATGTCATTTGGCAGCTTTGATCTGCCTATCTCCACCTTTTCTATTTTTAGATTATTATTTGATTTTTGCAGTTTTCACATATACTGGGCATTGGCAAAGGGGTCCTTAGAGTTTTCTCTTTGGATTTCCCTTTGCTAGGTGCGCCTCCAATCCCTGTACTATGTAGTATAATTTTAACTTTGGATTTCCCTTTGCTAGAGGCTCAGGTTGCCCTTATAGCAGGCAATCATGTGCTAGGTGACCATGTTCCTTGCACTTGAGGCATTTACCAGCAGCTAACAGCTCATTTCTTCCCTTCTCACTCAGTTGAGGTTTTGAAGGCTTTGAGTCTTGTGAGTTTGACCCAAATGGTCTATTATTTACCATACTCAACAACCTTGACTGGTTAGTGCACCAATTGTTTGGGTGAGAGCTACTTTGTCAAGGCAGTGAACCTGCATGGTTAGGGAAGCACAAGGGTTTTCAAGGGTTTTGAGGACTTTAAAATGATTTTGTAAATTATGAGTTCAATATAACAGCAAATGTTTTAATGCCTTGGAGTTTGCAGAGAATAATATATTTCTTTATTTTTAACAGGTAGAGATTATCTGTTCTTGCATAATGTTACATGTGATTATTAATGCTAAGATTATGAAGAATGTCTGATAAAGATTTTTAGTTCAACAACTGATTAGAAGCAGGACATTTTTATTGGTAGCAGAAATTTGGCTATTACACTTAGGCTAAAACCCTTGTGTTTCCCTATTGGAGATGGCAGATGCATCTCCTATAGCAATGCAGTGAATGCCCGGATGGTGACAGCATGAGTGACTACAAGATGTGTGACTCTCTACTGACTATGTGGTCACATGACTACCTGGAGTAGGTGTGCCCACACACACTACTCCACTATGCATGGTTATTTCCATTGCTAAACGACTGTCTCTGACATTTGAAGGTTTGAGTTCTATTTTGGTGGCACCCTCCATTTTCTGAAGAAAACCTTTGGGAGCAATAATTGTCACCACTAGAATGTCCCTTTTTGGATGTTCTTCACATTTGGACACTTCAAAGCATTCTGCAGCTTTGACAACCTTTTTCCAGGACAAGACTTTGGGGTTCAATTTTTCCCACCACAAAGGCTGCCAGATATCTTAGTTGAGTCCCTTCCACAAATATAGAACTCATTGCCATTTGTCACTAACACCTATCATCATATGCAGCTCTTCAAGCTCATAGACATGGTCATCAATGGATCAGTTACCCTGGGTACAGCTGTCAAGCTTGTCCTGAAGGTCCGACCTAAAGCTTGTGGGGAAGCATTAGTCAAAAATTCTGCTGAAGAATTTTACTAGTGACATCTTGCACTCTTTTTGCACTGCTTTCTGTGTGTAATGATTTTTTGCTTTTCCTTTCAGATAATATGACAGAATGTGTATTCTCCTATTCAAAGGTACATGCCCATCTACCAGGTAATCCATACTTTCTTTCACAAATTGATGGAATAATTGTGGGTCCACTTGACTGCTATACTCTTTGGGCAGTTGTGGCTTGATTCTAGTTGAACTAGAGTGTGATTTGTGATGTTGTGAGTGCTTTTTTGAGCCCCTGCTTTTATTACTTTTTGAACGAAATCTGGAGTGTTCAGAGGATGCTGTTGAGTCATCATCAGAGTCTGAACTCGAGTCTGAGCTACTTGGACTCAATGAGCTACTAGAGCCCAAGGGATTACCATTGCTGGAACTGGAGTCAGAGGAATCTGACAAGCTCTATGAAGATGATGAGAGAAAAGACCCCTCATCATCAACAGATCAGCTGTCTTTCCAAACTTCATCCAAAACACAACCAAGATAACTCATGGCTTCTACCTGGCCCAAAGGTTGTAGTGCATCGGCTTGACCCTTTTTAGCTTTACTGGGCTTGGATTTCTTGCTTAATCCAGCAAGCTGATCTGCTCCAAGATTGGCCAATGGACCTCAGTCACTAGACTTGGAGTCCTTCTTGCAAGCTTTCTCTTTTTCTTTCTTAGACTTGGCTTTGCATGAACCAGTCTGCTTTTTCTGGGACTTTGGTTCTTCATCACCAGATGATGCCAAATTTTCTGTTGGCAATGGACCACTGTCCTTTCTTCTCCTTAGAGGCAACTGACTTTGCTTCCTTCAAGTCATGTTTCCTTTTTAGGCTGTAATTTTCATACTGACATTTTTGCCTGTCAGCATAAACTTTGCACTCCCCCCCATATTCCTATTGGAGTCCTAGGAGTCCAAGTTTTCTGATAAGAGTCTGATTGGAATCCGATAGGAGTCCTACTAGTCCGACACTAGTCCTAGGAATCCAATCGGAATGTATCTTGATGACCATGTACTGTTGTTTCCAAGAAATTCCTAGTAAATTCCTAGTAAAGTCCTATGCAATTCCAACATGAAGTCAGACTACCACATTTTGGAAGACTTAACTTGGTGAAATTTTCCCCAAGTGCTTACAAAATAAATGGGTAAAGCAGGGATTGAACCATGGACCATGGGATGTAAGTCACATGATGACTAAACAAGCACTCAACCAGTTGAGCCACAGGAGAATTATTAAATGTGTAATACAAAGTCCATTTAATGCACTTAGGGATAGTTCACATATTTTTAATCTCCCTCTCAAAAAAAAATTGATTAGCCCTTGCAAAGATGTGAGGAACTAATATAACTGATATAGAATTAAAAAATACCCCCCGATGCAAACGCAGGGGGGAGACAATTAATTATACTATTTAAAATTCTACAAAAACAAAAAACCACCCCCCCCCTGCAAAACAGGGGGGAGGGGGTGGTGGTGCATTGCGTTTCAGTGTGGAGGTGGTTACACAGCCATTGGCACCTGTTCCACCCTACGAGCAAAGCTCGCAGTGGTGGGGTTTGGGTGTTGGGGCACCGTCTCCTTCTCATAGACCCCATGATCCACCCCATGAGCAGATGCTCATGGTGGTGGTGTGGTGTCCCCCATGCATCCCTCATCTCCTCCTCCCTCATCTCCTCCTCATCATCATTCCACCCACCATCCACCCCACGAGCAGTTGCTTGCGAGGCTGGTGGTGAGTGGTGTGTTGTTTGGAGTGCCATCTCATCGTCCCCACCCCCTCATTGTCCCCCCCTCATTGTCCCTTGCTGCCCTTGTCTTGTCTGGTGCTGGTGCCCGTTGCCTTCCCCTCATCTCCCCCTCCACCCTCCACCCTCTTGTCTCCCCCTCCACCCTCTCATCTCCCCCTCCACCCTCTTGTCTCCCCCTCCCTGTCATTGTCATCATTGTCATCATTGTTGTCTCCCTCCCCATCCCTCTTCATCTCCGTGGGTGTTCGTGGTGGGGCCCTGGCAGTGTCGTTGGGGTCATCTCGCATCCCTCCACTGTTACCAACAGCTTAGAACCTAGAAGATGTAAGAAAAACAGTTAGTGTAAACTGAAAGTCAAAGGGAAAAAAAAAACTTGCCTAAGGCCCAAACAATGTGGATTGCATCGTTTGGGCCAGTCCGTCCATCTGTCTGTTGTTACCCTGTAGTTTAGGACCTAAAAAACAAAAGAAAGATGTTAGTTAGTTTAGTAAACAAGAAACGAATGAAAAAAAAAACTTACCGCAGCCCAAATGATGGAATTGTCATTTGGGCCGCTTGTGTCCATTGATGGCCGTTGGCCCCTCTTGATGGCATGGGAGTGGGAGTGGGAGTGGGAATGGTGGTGGTGGTGGTGGTTGAGGTGGGGAGGCAGCTGTGGTCATCATCGTTGGTGGTGGTGGTGGTGGGAGAATGATGAGCTGGCAGGTGTGGTGACGTGGCTATGTGCTTTGTCATCACACCCGTGGGAATGGTATGTAGTGCAGTACGAGCACACACCTGCAATGGCCGCTTAGTGTAGTGGTCTTGTTGTTACTGTAAGGTTATGTAATCATATTAGAGCTCCAGGGTTCAATTCTGCCATGCGTGTCTACTTTTTCTACTATTACTAAGCAATGCTGCTATCATTCCTATTGGAATCCTATGTTGTCCGATGTCTCTGCATAACCTCAGAATATTCCTATGTGATTCCTATGGTCAGAAATTCCTAGGAAATTCTGATGGTTCAATCAGATTCTGATCAGACTGCATCAGACTGGACTAGGACTGAACCTGCCATTTCATGTCAATTTGACTGGTGAAAATGACATCAGAACATGGTCGGATTCTGATCGGACTCTGATCAGAATCATCGGAATCATCGGATTCCTACAGGAATATGGGGGGGAGTGTAAAGACCTCCTGTCAGCATCTAATTCTTTGAGGTCAATGCCAGCATTGCCCCAGTTTCATGGGTCTGGCCCTTTTCCTTTTCCTTCATGGGTTCTCACTTCAGTGTTACATTTCTGGATATGTTTTCACTGGTCTGGGGTCAAGTTGTTTTCTGCCTCATCCAAAAATGGAATCATTATAATCCTGTCTAGCCTTAGCATGTTTGGATATGAACTTGACATTAATATTACTCTTCTTCAGAGAACCTAAACATTGGGACCATCATGGCTCATGGTTCTCTGTCTTCCTCTTATTCTACAAAGAGGGGTGACACAGATGTGCTATGACCTTTGTCATCATCAGAGGGCATTTTGCCAGCTCTGGGAATTATAGAAGCATTATTTGCTCCCTCCAGTGTGGCTAGGTTATCTGAGAATTTCCTAGCACCATCAAGAAATGGTGATGGGGATCTCACCACAACCACATCTGCAAAGGATCTGGCTGCCAAGGCAGAAGGTAAAGGGAGCATCGAGGCATCCCCTACAGATAAACCAGTGTCTGCAGAAGGATGGATTGACTCACCTTGAACACGTTTAGTGTTTTAAGGTCCCATTCAGTCCGGTTTTTTGACCCTATAATGGGTAGACCATAACTGTAACAGGTCTAGGACCGACTCAGGGACTGAACTGGACTGACTAAGACTGATCTTTTCAGTTAATAGACCAAAAAAAGACTGGTTAAGACCAGTTTTTGTAAAGAAATTTGTTGTACTATACAACCTATATGTATCTTAACAAATATTACCCAGAACATTTAACCGTTATGTAGCAGGATACATATTGTAATTACCCGGAGTTTGATCCAATTTTTGAGAGATTCCATCAAGATTTGACTTAGATATGGCCAAAACCAAACTGCAGTGTATTAGTTTGTGGCTTGTAGTTTGCAGTTTGCAGTATGTAGTTACAACTTGTCAGGGCTGTTAAATATACAAGGTACCAGTATTTATGTGTGTTATTTGATGTCATGGATGATGTCTAACTGTACCCCACATTGTGTAGCACAAGTTATAAGCAGTCCAATCATGGTTACTCAAATCATGACAAAATAGTGGTATCAAAATGTATTTGGTCATAACTTTCTCAGATCTTAACTGTTTTGGATGATCCACAGAGCAGAATTGAGGGCATTATATGTGGGAATCTGGGGGTATAATGCACGTGACTATTTGACCGGTCTTTTTGTGGTTAATGATGTTTTTCAAATTTGAAAGACCTTAACCTTAACTGCTATAGACCAGCCCTTAACCATAACCACTGGTCTGGTTAATATTGGTCTGGGTCAGTTTGGTTAATGGTCTTTTTTTGGTCCTATAGACTGAACCTGGAAACACTAAACACATTTTGTTGTGCTGCACAGTGTGTAGGACATTTCTTGTTTCAAAAAAAGGCTTGTAAAAGTTTGTTGATAGAGAATTAAAAAAAAGAGGGGGGGTTGCTGATAAGCAGGAAGTCTGGGGTGATCATCCACAGAGTATTGGAATGTTAAGCAGAGGTTCTTCAGAGAGTTTCTGTACTCATCAAAATATGTGGTGGAAGTGTGATTGATAGTTACAGTTTCATCACATGTTCAAGACAGGAAAAGGGCTCAGTTGATATAAATAGAGGTTCATCAGTTAAATATAAAACAGGGGTTAAGGCAGTATTGTAGCCAAAGAAATAGTGGGTAAGGAGAATGATGAAATACATAAGAAACACTGCCGGTTATGGTTGGCTAGAGTTGCATTCATCACAGAGAGTTGAATCATTGCTATGTGAATCACAATTCAAAAAGGGTGAAGCAACTCTGGAGGCAATCCAACAAAAGAGCAATTCAAGCAAGATTAGAGTGATGTTTTGTCTGCTGAATCCCATTTGAATCTCCACTGAATCAATCTTCTGAATCATTGTTGAATCCTGATGTTTGACTGCTACTATTGGAGGACCTTCCATATTCAGCTGCATGTGCATGCTTTTGGCTATGCAAAAAGGACCTCCAATCCACTCTTAACACCCTCCATTCCACTCACCCTGCTCTCACACTGTTGCTTGCCCCAACCTTGTTGGTATTGGTGCAGATGTCAAAACTGGTGGGGTTATCACACAACATCCAGACTGTTGCTCATGCACCCAGCCTATTCAGTGCAACTATTGCCTCAACTTTCATTCTACTTCTAACTACACACCCTGTCATTGGTGACAACACATCTTTTTTCCCTCAAAAGGCCTTGCACTCCTTTGCCATTGTGCACATTGCAGGCTCCCAAAATGTAGTTGGATCACATGATTATTGGTTTTGGATAGGAATGGACTCTTTGCATGGTTGAGTGAATACAGTATTGGTGGACAATTTCTGGACTCCATATCTAGGTCTATCGAGGCTTACTTTTTAGTATGTCCTTAGCTACTGATGTAGTGTAGGTAGATATCAATATAGTAACATAGTAACAAGAGGCTTCAGATCTTCTGATTATGGATGTACAACTCCCACACACATGGCTCTGATGGCAAATGAGTCAGATAACAACTCACCATCAATCTGGCAACAGAACCCAACCTTTGTTGATGGTCTTCTCAGTCGCAGTGTTGGAAATATGTTGGAAACATTGGGAAACACTAGAAAATAGACAGGTTCAAGGTATATCTTAGTTTTCAATGGTAGAACTGTATATTTAATAATTCATTCTTTGCCAGGTTTGAATGCAAAGAAGGTGTTGGGTGTGCCCGAGACTGCAAAAAGATGTAGAGGACCCTTGCGAATTGGCACTTGTCACAGCCTTGCATTGCTCTTCTGAAATGCGAGACATCAAACTTGGAGCATAAAAATGTTTTTGGAGATGATCTAGCTGTCACTTGACAGAAAATACCTCACAAAGTGCCACATAGGTAGGCTACATTGTATTGAATGATATGACCCATCAAACACATACATTGTATCGAATGATACAGTTTTGATGAATGCTGTCAAACTCACTATATAAAGTCACATATATACTATATTAACCAATGACTACATTGTACACTGATTATTATACCTTACAACAGACATGTATTAGGAATGTAATACAGACATTAGTAACATTTGAAATGCAATGGGCACAGATACAGCCATGACCATGGACATGGACATGGACATGGGGATGGCCAGGGCATCACCATTGGGCATGGACATGGGAATGGGCAATATTCACACTACTGACTGTACACATTGTATGTACACTGACTATTATACCTTACAATAGACATGCATTAGGAATGTAATACAGACATTAGTAACATTTGAAATGCAATGGGCACAGACACAGCCACAGCCATGGACACAGACATGGGAATGGGCAATATTAACCTATGCATACTATTGACTGTACACATTGTATGTACACTGACTATTATACCTTACAATAGACATGCATTAGGAATGTAATACAGACATTAGTAACATTTTAAATGCAATGGGCACAGACACAGCCACAACCATGGACACAGACACAGGGATGGCCAGGGCATCATCATTGGGCATGGACATGGGAATGGGCAATATTAACCTATGCATACTATTGACTGTACACATTGTACATCTGTTTCAATGGACGTCGTCGAAATCACTATATATTTGTACATACTCTATTAATTAACCAATGACTACATTACTACTTTACTTGCTGTACTGTACAGATCAACATGCATTAAGAACATAGTACAGACATTAGTAATGTTTGAAATGCAATTGCAGGAGAAGGGAATGGGAATGGGGATGGGAGTGGGAATGGGAGTGGGAATGGGGAAGCGGCACTGACATTGGGGCTTGACAGGACCACAAAAACAATGATTAATTATCCTTCCAGATCACTGGGAATTGGCAGCAGGATCAGCCATAGCATCTGAGTGGGATGATGGCATAATTTTGAGTTTCTCCACCTTGGCCATGTACAGACGATGACTGGCATCCTTGTATGATGTGCCAAGCTGGTCTTGAAGGGTCTTCACTTCAGCATGGCAGCTCAACACTCCCTGTCTGTCAAGTCCTGCAACAGGATGAACTAATGTAGAAACACAAATGAGGATGACACTTACTGGATCGGCAGGTAGGGTGAGCTGGTTGTGGGCCACCAGGTTGGCAGAGCGGTCATGTTGCCAGACTGCAAATTGATCATAATGTCAGTTGACATGGGAGCAGACAGAGAAATGGAGCAGACAGAGAAATGGAGCAGACAGAGAAATGGGAGCAAACAGAGAAACAGGAGTGGCCAGGACATGGGGACATGGGAGTGGCCCTTGACTCAACCTGATTTGAAATAAATGAAGCTTATCCCTCCATCTGCATTACAGACATCAAATTCCAACTTCTGGCAATAGGCATTCACCGCCTGATGAGTGGCAGGAATTATAAAGTGGGGCACTAGATAGTTGTGCCCATCATTGGCTCAGATAGGGACATAGCCATCTAGAACATTGCCTTGCCTTTGCTGCTGGTTGCTCATTGTGGATGGATGAATGTAACAGAGGGTATAATGTTATCTTATGCATCTAATCTAGTGATCAGATATTGATTGGATGTTATTTGTTTGGCCTTGATGAACACACATGATTGTTGATTTCATCTTTGTTGACTTTCAACTCCACCCCATCACACCCATCCCCATTCTCATTCCTGCCCTGACTCATCTCAACATGAACATTACAGCTCAACAATTGCTTGGCACATCAGCCAGATTGAGAAGGCCATTCGAAACAGCCTTCAAACACGAAACATCAAGGCCATCATGAGGGAACAAAAACGGGCACTTGTAAGTAAAATACTATCAGGATGACAGTGGGACTAATATACTGTAGAACACATTATTTTCATGGCAACGACAGGATCTTGGGGAGGACTTGAAAGCGGCATTTAGTGCCAAGTCATTCTTGTGGGGTTTTTTGGTAGCATGGGGAAGTTCTGATAGAATGGGTGATGAGATTTTCATGGAAGGTCAGCTGTGCGCGATGAAGAAATTTGATGAGAAATGTGGGATTGTGGGAACCTCAGGGGTTTTGGCATTGGGAGCAGGAGGTGGAGTGGCTGCTGTTCCTTCAAGATCAGGAGTGGGAGCAGCAGCTGGAGGAGCAGGAGTGGCAGGTGGAGGTGTGGCAGGTGGAGGTGCGGGAATGGGAACAGGAGAAGGACAAGGGATGGGAGATGGACCAGGGATGGGAGCAGGATAAGGGATGGGAGCACAACAAGGGATGGGAGCACAACAAGGGATGGGAGCGGGACAAGGGACAGGAGTGGGAATGGGAGTGGGACAAGGGACAGGAGTGGGAATGGGAGAGGGAGTGGGAGCTTGAGGGGAGAGCAGGCGAAGGAAACCACAGGCGCCAGCGGAGCCATCGGGATCCAGGTTACGCTAGCCAGAACATCGATGCCCAGATGAGCACCCATTGGCACCACCCACCCCAACCACTCCAGCAAGACCAAGTGGGAGTGGCAGGATGAGGCGCATAGTTCAGAGCAGCAGTGGGAGCTCTGGTGAGGATTTTGAAAATGATGGGGGGACAGAAAGCAATGGAGATGGATTGTTGGAGCAAAAGGAGCAAAGGGAACATTGGCGACAACTGGCATGCAGGGCAGTAAGGCCCACTCCCTGCATATGATGCTTCCAGCTTGGGCAACAATGTCACAAACAGGTCAATTGTTAAGAGCTGATCCTAGAAGGCACGTCAGAATCTGATCGGACCCTGCGGGTGATGATAGCGGAAGGTTGTTGGGTCGTTGCAGATTCTGCAGTAGGGGAAATGGAAAGGACTTGGCTTCAGCTTGTAAGAAGCTGCACCCTTCACCTCGTCTGGTGTCCTAATTTCAAGTTGAAGGTTTGGAGGTAGGAGCAGGAAAGTGTGGGTAAATGCAGGATGGAGTACGGAGGGACTTAGGTTAAGTTCAGATGAGGTTAGAACTTCAGAGGGAGACTAGAGGTTGAGTCGAATGGAGTTCAGACTCTTAGAGAACTGAGGTTGGAGTAGAAGGAGGTTTAGATTGGCAGGTTAAAGTCGAGTCTATGTCAATATACAAACTGAGGAATACAAGGCAAAACTAACTAAGCTTAAATACTGTAGTCCAGAATAAATGCGGAACAGGAATGAAGACTGCAGCAGTGTCTTGACTGCATAGATAAATTACTTAGCGGGAGCCACACAGGAATCCATAGTCAAATTTGCAATAGAGACGGCAGCCTTGGGAAGGCAGCCGTGGATGCTGTAAGGGGACTAGGGGGGTGCCCTGTGTGTTTTTCCTATTTTTTATGTTCGTCCCATATTTTTCCCCACCTCATTTCCTTCTATTCTTCATTTTCTATGATTTTTCCGGATTTTATTACTAATTTTCCCTTGCTATCATGTTTGTATATGTTGACACTTTTATATTTAGAGGCGGAGTACCCCTTCCGACACATACCCCTTGGTATGATGTCATTCGGCGGCCTTGATCCACCTATCTCCGCCTTTTTCTATTTTTAGGTTATATTTGATTTTTGTCGTCTTCACATATACTGGGCATCAGCAAGGGGATCCTTAGAGTTTTCTCTTCGGATTTCCCTTTGCTAGGTGCGCCCCCAATGCCTGTATTATGTAGTATAATTTTAACTTCGGATTTCCCTTTGCTAGAGGCTTAGGTTGCCCTTATAGATGCTGTACAAGGCAGCCTGGTGCACAGCAGTGTGGGCAGTGCAAGGTGGCCGGGAATGAAATTGGGAGGAGTAGACAGATGTCAGGTTTGACGTGCAGGAAAGGGTCAGATGGATGCAGGTTCTGATCGGGCGAGGAATGGTTCTTGACAGTATTTCCCCCTTAGTGCCGAGCCTATGAGGCACATGAGTGTTTGAGTCCAAATGAAGAAGTTGGTTGAATTTCTGAATGCAGCAATTGGTTGAAAATTTTTTTGCATTGTTTCTTACTCCCATCACCTATCAAAAAAGTCCCCCCCAGCAGTCTCCGTGCAGATCAAAATGGCTGCAATGAAGGCCCAACACAAACAGAGGGAGCGGGAGTTGAAAGAGCAGATGGAATGGGAGATGAAGGAGCTGGAGGAAGCGGCAAGGGAGGAGGAGTGCAGGGCGCAGGAGGCGCAAAAGGCAGCAGAGGAGGTGTGCAAGGCAGAGGCACAGAAGAAGGAGGCATCGGCCACACAACAAGTGGAAAAGAAGCGGGCAGCTGCAGCTGTGGGTTTGGAGGATGAGGCCGAGGGGAGCAAGTCCCCGAAGAAAAAGAAAGTCACCAAGTCGAGGGCGTGAGTGGGGTCAGAGGAGTCAGAGGGTCTGGTGTGGGTGCAGGCGGCTTTGCCCTGCAAAAGGTGCATCTTTATTTTCTTTTTCCATATCCTTTACTGACAAATGGCCTAGATGCAAGTATCAAAAAATTGCTTGCTTCAAGATGGGCACAAAGGGGCACGTGTGTGATAACTGCACGCACATAAAACACAAGTGCAAAGAAGTAGTGTGGAAGGGGCAGGAGGCCCCTGCAGCAAAAATGGCGGGAATGATGGGTCCGATGGGGATTAGTGGGGAGAATGTGGAGATGATGCAGCAGGTGATGAAGTTGATGAGGAAGGGGTTTGCTGAGGTGGCAACTGTGGTGCGGGAGTCATTAGGGGAGATCCGGGATGCTTTGGACCCAGAGTGGGTGAAGGATGAAAGCGCTGGGGAGGAAAGTGACAAGGGTGACGAAGAAGTGGAGTGGGTGGTGTGAGAGTCCCAGTGGGAAAGATGCAGGATCCACAAGTCTGGAGATGACTGGGTGGCCTTCCAGAGATATCTGGAGAAAAGGTGGGCAGATGATGATGAGGAGAGTGAGAGTGGAGATGAGGGTGGAGAGAAGGACAAGGGTGGAGAAGAGGGCGAAGTTGGTGGAGAGGGTGACAAAGATGGAAAGGGAGAAGTGGAGGTAGTGTAGGGATCTGGTTGGATCCAAAGAAAAATTCTTTTTTCAATAAAGTTTGTTTCTGAGTTCTGACTGAGTGATTAAGTAATGTGAATAGTCTTTAAGCAGGTGATGGTCCGGGTTTCTGCAGGTAGCAGGTGTGAAAATCCATAAGGAGTTCTTGGGCATGGTCAAGTTCCATAACAGGTAGCCAGGAGGTCTCTTCATCAGTTCCCTGGTAACCTTCCCATTGGACAAGGTAGAGAATCTTGCAGCGACATCGGTTGTCGACCTTGGAGTCGAGGACTTCAGCAATCTCATATTTGAGCTCGTCATCGATGGTGATTGGAGGAGGTGGAGGTTGTACTCAATTTGGAATTGTGTTCGGGAAGTGTTTTTCAAGTTGGGAGACATGGAAAACAGGGTGGATGGCCCGCATGTGGTCCAGAAGCTGCAGGGTGACTGAGTGAGTACCTGGGCAGGCAATGATCTCAAAAGGACCATGGTTCTTTTCGGAAAGTTTCTTGGAGGGACGAGTGGTGCGGATATTTTCTGCAGTGACGTAGGTAGAGTCACCAATGTTGAAGTTGGGTGTGGGTGCCCGATGTTTGTCCACAGGGCCTTGATAACACTCTTGAGCAGCCACAAGCTGTTTCCAAAGCTCCTGATGAAGGTTGTCTAAGTTGACAACAAACTCATGGGCACGCTGTGAGGCTAAGTCGCGTTCAGGGAAGACAGAAATGTTTGGGTGGTAACCCTTGTTGGTGAAGAAAGGAGATATGCCTGTAGAGGCAGAGGGAGCATTGTTGTAGGTTGCCCAAGGGTAAGAGGTGAGACCAGTCATCCTGCTGATAGTTGCAGAAAATCCAGAGGTACTGCTCCAACATCTGATTAAGTTGTTCCGTCTGACCATCACCTTGCAGGTGATAACCGGAAGTGAAGTGGATCCATATGTCAAGCGCTTTTCCAAGGGAGTGGAAGAAATGGGAGATGAACTCAGATCCCCAGTCGCAAGTGACATGCAATGGGATGCCATGCTTGGAGAAGACGTGGAGGACAAACAGGTTGGCTAATTCTTGGGCTGTGATTTCATTGACAGTTGGGATGAAGATGCCTTGTTTGGTGAGGCAGTCAACAATGACCAGGATCGCTGTGTGCCCTTGGAGTCGGGTAGTTGTTCAATGAAATCCATGGAGATTGAGTTCCAAGGTTGTTCTGGGACCGGAAGTTGCTTCAGGAACCCATAGGGTTTGTGTCAAGGCAATTTGAATTGTTTGCAAGTGGTACAGGATTTGCAGAATTCCTGCATGAAGGTGCAGAGGTTTGGCCAGACATATTCCCGATGGACAAGCTGCTGAGTTTGGTTTTGTCCAAAGTGGACAGAGAGGATGTGATCATGTTTGTACTGAAGGACCTTGAGGCAAAGATCCACAATGTCCAGAACATAAATCTGGTCAAAGCAGCAGAGAAGACCTGCCTCGTCTATAGTCCAGTTGGGGTCAACAGGTGTCAGGAGGTGAGCAGATGATAGTGGGTGAAGGGGTAGAGAGGTGCAGATGTTGTTATGGAGTTTCTCAACATCCATGATTACGGCTTGTTGGATGATGGGTGTGGCAAGATAGGTGGTGTGGAGGGAGGAGGTGAGTTGTTCCTGTGTGAATACAGGTCAGAAGTTGGTTGGGTTTATGGAGGCGAAGTTGCTATTTCCCCCTTTGTGGCAGGTGAGAAACTTAGTAGTGCTGAAGTACTCAAGATTTTTGTGGTCAGTGACCACATCAACCGGGTTTGCAGAACCCTCAAAATACTGCTGCCAGTGTTTGAAGGCTTCGAAAATGGCCAAGAGTTCCTTATCATGGGTGTTGTAATTTAGTTCAGTGGGATTAAAGGAGCAGGAATGAAAAGCGACCAGATGGATTTCTCCATCCGCAGTATAAACCGAAAGGATAGCTGCTAGGGCATAGTCAGAAGCATCAGTTTTGAGTACCATCTGTGAGTCAGGTACCCATTGAGTTAAGATGGGGGCGTGAGTGAATTCTTGTTTGAACTTTTCAAAAGCGTCACGGCACTTCTTGTCTTGTTGAAGTCCCAGGGTGCGGATTTCAATGTCAAGCGGGTGAGTGGAATGACAATGTCTGAATAGCCATTAATGAAGCGGCGTTAAAAGTTGCAAAAGCCTAAGAAGGATTGTATATCCCTAACTTTCCTAGGCTTGGGCCAGTTGAGCATGGTTTTGACTTTATCCTCGGACATCTGCAGTCCATCTGGTGACATGATGAAACCCAGATATTCAACGGTGTCTTTGTGGAACTCACATTTCTGTGGAGAGGTGTAAAGTCCATTTTTCCGGAGATGGTGGAGGACTTCTTTGATGTGAGCCCCATGCTGGGACTTGTCATCGGAATGGATTAGGATGTCATCGAGGTACATAATGACACAAACATCCAGCATGTCACTGAAGATGTCATTCATAAACCGCTGGAAGGCTGCGGGTGCATTAGTGAGTCCAAAGGGAACCACCAACCACTCAAAGGATCCGTAGCGGGTGTGGAAAGTTGTTTTCCACTCATCACCATCAGCGATGCGGACTAGGTGATAAGCATGCCACAAGTCTATCTTGGTGAATAAGTGGGCTTTGTGGGGAGAGTTAAGGAGGTCAGAAATGAGCAGAAGTGGGTAGCGGTCCTTCTTCATAAGATGGTTGAGTCCTCGGTAGTTGACACAAAGTCGGAGACTACCGTCCTTCTTCTTGATGAAGAGAATTGGAGTGCCATGCAGAAACTTGGATGGGTGGATGAAACCTGAGCAGACATTTTCATCAATGAAGACTCATAAGGCTTCTAATTCAGAGGGGGAGAGCGAATACATGTGGCCTGGAGGTGGAGGAGTATTGTCTTCTGTCTCTATCTTAAGGTCATAAGACTGATGTGGAGGAAGGGTATCCGCTTTAGTCTTATTAAAGACATCAGCGAATTTGTGATACTCAGATGGAATATTGGAAAGGTCAGATGAGTTAGTGGATTGGGTGGAGCAGGTGGATAACCCTTCTGGAGTGAAGGTCATCTGAAAAGCTACTGCCCAGGAAGTTTGCTAGCATGCACATAAGTGGCAGCATTGATGAAAGAGATGTTGGGAGGTGTAAACTTAGGAGGAATAGGGGGTTTGGAAAGTGCAGAGGAGTCAAGGATTTCTACTGGAAGGTTTGGGGACAAAGGTGATGTCAGGGGTGCTGGACCTCTATGATCTGCAGAGCAGAAAGCGAGTTGGCTTGAAGACCAGTCAATCAATGGATTGTATTGCTTCAGCCAGTTATGGCTGAGTATGGTGGAACAGGAAGAGTCAAGCGAGGTTACATAGAATGACAAATTGAACACTCCACCAGCAGGGAAGGTGACTGGAAGTTTGATGACCTGAGTTATGGTGGAGTTGCAAGATCCATCAAAGAGTCATAGACCGATTGGGTTAATGGATTCCGTGCTCAGATGGTTATCCAACACAAAAGAGGAGTCAAGGAAGCAGTGGGAGGAGCCAGAGTCAATAAGGGTTTGGAAAGGGGTGGAAGAGTTGGGAAGGGTTAAAAAAATGGTTAGGGAGTCAGGGTCGGAAAGAGTGGATGCATTGAGATGAATGTAGGCAGCCAAATGGGTAAGGTCAATGCAACCCCCAGCCCCAATGGCTGTTTCCTGAGGGTTGTGGACTATTTTTCCAAGTCTGTAGTGTCGGGAATGACAACAGATGCATGGGCTTCTGCGGCTTTGGATTTCAGGCAGTTTGCTGCTACATGCCCTTCCTCACCGCAGTAGAGACAAAGTTGTTCTCTCATGCGACATTCTTGTTCCTCCCCAGTAAGCTTGCCATTCTTCCCCAACTTATCGGAGATGGACGACTTGGGCTTGTCCCATGGAGTGTTCTTTGTTGTGGAAGACTGCTGGTTGGAGGTGTTACCATGGGTGGAGTTTGAAAAGGTTTGGTTTGTCAATGGGGAAGGACTTTTGGAAGAGTCCTTCCGACTAGAGTTAGTGACGTTACTGGACTTCTTTGTGTCAAACCAGGATTCATCTTTTTGCATCCAGTAGATGTCATTGCTGTCCTGTGCTTTCAAGCGCAGATCTGCAAGAGTATTAGGTTTACCACCCCAGAGAACTTCTATGCGAAGTCGGAGCAGAAGACTGTGGAAATAGCAGTCACGAAGGGCTGCTTTGTTCCAATGACCCTAGAAGCTAATTCCCAGAAGTCAACGTTATATTTCGTGATATGACCACCTTTCTTCATTGTTAAGTCAGAGAGGGCTTTTTCTGCATCTCTGACTGGGTCGTGCGGGCCGAAGTTACTTTCCAGTTCGGCGAGGAAAGCTTCGTAGTCCCACATCCAGTGTGTGGAATCTGTCAGGTCATTAAGACCAGGCTCAAACCAACTGAGAGCTGATTCTTTAAGATAAGAAAGGATGGATATGATTTTTTTCTCATCAGAGGAAAATATGTGTGGATGGTCACAGAAATGAAGATTGCAAGAGACTAAGAAGTCTCTAAGTTTCTTTGGATTGGCGCCATCAAAAGTGTCGGGGTTGTGAACCTTGATTTTCTTGGTCTTGGGTGCATTATTCTGATGAAGGGTGCAGATACTCTCCGAGAGGTTGTAAAGGACATCTATAAACCTATCCCCTGGGTCAGGGTTTTCCCCCATGGGAGGTTGATCCTCTGGATCATTGGGATCGGTGATAGGTCCACCTTGTGCTATAAGGTCTGTAACCACTCACAGCAGTTCCGCATCAATCTCCCACAACACTCAGAACCCCTCAAACGCCTTCGAGCCTCGCGAAACGCTCCCAAACAGGCTTCGAGCGGCCTCGCGCTACCTCAATCCCCCTCGATCCCCCTCAAACAATATAGGAACACTTCGAACGTGCTTGGCTGCCATCATCATGGCCTCTGGCACTCTTACTACACGCCGACGAGTCATAGCAAGGTTGACCAAGCTATTTGGCCACCGACTGAGCACATGCGAGACGACTAAGGACACAATGAGGCAAATTTCTGATGTTTAGACGGTTTGTAATGACATAGGACAAGTACATTTCGCACATATCAGAACTCCAGAGATTTAATTCTTATCTTTTATTGTTTTACTCAGTGATAGAGGTTTATCTTTTATCCTAGACTTCACCTCATGTAGGCCTCATGTTCTCCTTCCCCTTTTTGGTAGTACCTCTTCAGAACTTATTTAAACTTGTAATAGTTACTCACTTGAAGGAGGAAGAAAAGAGATCGTCTTACTTCACTATAGTCTGATTTAAGAGTTCAGCTCTTGAGTCCAAGCCTCTCATCTAGCCCGAAGTTCTGCAAATCATCGTGAACTTCCTCGAAACTTTGTATTAGCCCTCAAACCCTTCATCCGTTGTATATCGTTATTGCCCCTCATCACTATCATCACCGCCCCACTCACATATTCCTTCTACACCCTTTGTAAAACCGTCTACACCATACCCAATTACCTTGAATGTCTCCTCTACCCCTTGAACCTTATCGATCTCCCTCAAACTTATATCGAGAGATCTCGTGCCCCTTCGAATGTTCTCGAAACCCTTCGTACCCACTCGGACGTCTTACGCATCCATCAGGTTGAATTCGGTGACTTTTAGTACCACCTCGCACCCTTCCTCTAACTCGTCTTATACCATCCAAGGCCATTTTGGTAGGTTTTGTTTGGGTTTCCGGGTCGAACATATCATTTTGGAGCCCACCGCGAGGGGTTTCTAAATCATTTTATTGCCTAATCCATCTCGAATCTCCTGGCTTAGGCCAACACAAGCTAGAAACCTACAGATCGACACTCGTCATGCCTTCGAATCTCTCGAACAATCGGGAGATATTCTTATACCTGTTTCCAAAGCAGAATTGACTCATCGTCGGCTATTCCCTTCACCAATATCATCACCCTCAACATCATCTTCTACTTCTTTGTCTTTGTCATCCACATCTTCATTCATCCTTCCAACCACTTCGACTCCTCTACCATCATTCACACAAGTTTTAACTCCTACTCCTAGAAACATCGCATTCATGACTACGCAAGCAACGATGCCAGCTTGTGGTCATTCCACGGCTCCGAAATTCGACCCTACCCAGCCACAAGAACTTTGCAGATACTTTAACAAACTTGAATTGCTTTTCTCTGCATGCAATGTCACAAACTTGGAGGATATGAAGAAGCACACTTGTCGCTACCTTGATATCGACACTTCCAAACTCTGGGAATCGATTCCAGAATATGATGCCGGCATTTCGTTCCAGCACTTTCACATCGCAATTCACCAGCTTTACCCCAGTTTGGAAGATGATCGCAAGTGGTCTATCTCCGATATGGACAAGTTAGTCGGCGAGCAACTATGCATTGGCATCTTCAACGTGAATGATCTCGGATTGTATTTCCGAGTCTTTTATAACATTACAAAATTCCTGTCAACTAAAAACAGAATCTCGGAAGCAGAGCAGAGCAGAGTGTTTGTTCGAGGATTCCAACCTGGATTGTGGTCGTGCATTGCTTGACGACTCAAGCTTAAGTATCCTGATCATTACCCAGACGACCCCTACCCACTCGATCACATCCACGAAGCTGCAAAGTTTGTCTTAGCTGGATCAAACTCCTTGGACACCTCTTCCCTACTCAGCTTGAACTCGGCAACCTCATCATCGGCAGCAACCACCTCGACATCAACACCTCAGATCAAATTGGAAGACCTTTCGGCTATCTTCGAAAAGTTTGCAACTACTCTCGTCATGGCTCTAGCAGGTTCAAAAATGTCTAACCCACCTCGTGCTAACAATAGCCTTCGACCTGAACAAATCGAAGCTCTGGTTTGCATCTTTTGCGGTCTTGCCGGACATTTTATTAGTGACTGTTTGGTTTGCCAGTCCTATATTAATGAAGGAAAGTGTAAGAAGAATGCTGAAGGAAAGGTAGTTCTCCCTAACGGTCAATTCACTCCTCATAACATCCCCAGCCGCTACATCAAGGAACACGTTGATGAGTGGCTTCAACGAAACCCACAGGTCACCATCACTCCTTCCCTCATGTACAACATTGCGTCTTCAATATCATCGACACCACTACCTAGAGGTATATATCAGGTATCGGAAGTATCTAACACAGCAGATGATCACATCGCATAGCTCGAGGAAGAACTATTTGCCTTACAAAGTGGTAGACCATATGCTCAAACTGATCGTAACATGCCTGCAGCACAACCCTGTCCTTCGAACCCAGTCCCACCTACTCCAGTCCAGCCAATGACTGCTCCATGCACTCCAGTACCTTCCACTTTGTCTACGGCAACCAATCCTCCAACATCGACATCAGCATTGGCTACCGAATCCAGTCCAACCTCGCCACCTATCATTCACCCATACGCCGCCGCTAAAGAGAACTCGTACCTCCCGCCTCACGAGCGAAACTGTGCATCGACTGGTAAAGGTAAAGGTAAAGAAGGCCCATCGCACCATATCCAAGCCCCAATTCACAAGGACAAGATCGCAGAAGACATTTTCACTTGTTTGATGAAGACTCCTATTATCATGCTAACATCCAAAGAATTACTCTCGGTAGCGCCAGAGGTTCGAACTAAATGGAAAGAACAGGTCACAACACGACACGTTCAGCAAACTGATAACGCGATGAACATCCTCGACGATGACGTCTACATACTCAATGATCCTTATGAGACTTATATTAACAGTCTGCGCCCTGGTGACATTCCGGAACCTTTCATTGTTGCAAAGGAATCTCATGCAATTAGATCGGTCATTATAAATGTCAACGGTAGAAACCCAGTCGAGAGTGTTGTCGACCCCAGTGCCTCGATCATTGCAATGTTGGAAGAGGTTTGTCACAAACTCGGTCTCACCTACGACCCTTCAATCCGCATTCCTCTACAATCGGCAAACGGCGGTATCGATGAAAGTCTCAGTTTAGCGTGCAACGTCCCTTGTGAAGTTGGCACCATTACGCTATACATGCAAATTCATATTATTCGCGACCCAGCATACGACATTTTATTTGGACGCCCTTTCAAAGTTCTCACTGAGAGTACAGTGAAGAACTATCGGAACGAATCACAGATGATTACCATCCTTGATCCGAACTCGACGCGATCGTGTACCATTCCGATGATCCCTCGATCAAATCGATGTCAAAAAGTAGTTCGAAAGGATTTTCAGAGTTAGAGGATCAACTTTCAGAGACCAATCAGTGCGCTTTCATTATTTCCTACGACCATTCTAATCCTTCTATTACTATCGAGTACACTGCAGACATTCCCGATATTGACTCTTCGAACACTTCAAACTACTATTCCTTTTCTTTGATCATTGTGAACTTATATTTAATGGCTAGCGAACAGTATGCAACATATTTATCAACCTCGACGGCGACCCCTATGCAATCTTCTTCTATCTATTCCCCTTCCAATATCTTGACATTCGACTCTCTCTATCTGACACTCGCTGCTTCAAAGAAGAAGTACAAGCCTGTCGCACAGAAGATTCGACCTGTTGTCGCCGACCTTCCCAATCGCTTTCACATCATTTGCAAGATCACTGGTGATCCACTCGAACATATGCTGAAACTCAATCCTCGTCCCCCACCTTTCTCTCCCACCCCTCGATATTTGCTCCAACGCAAGGCCATCATGGACAAGTATCATCCAGGTGATTTCATATGGCCCAAAGAACGAAATCTCATGCATGACTTCATTCGAAACCATGAAACTGGCTTCGCGTGGACTGACAACGAACGAGGCAGCTTCCGACCAGACTTCTTCCCCCCGATCAAATTCCCAGTCATCCCTCACACCCCTTGGGTTGAGTGAAACATCCTGATTCCCCCTGGCATTTACGAAGAAGTCTGCGATATTATCAAGAAAAAGCTCAAAGCCGGTGTCTACAAACACTTGAACTCTTCGTATCGATCACGATGGTTTGGCATCGTGAAGAAAGATGGCAAAGTGCTCCGACTCGTCCACAGCCTTGAACCTTTGAACAAGGTTACGATCCAGCACTCAGGCATCGTTCCCATCCCCGAGCACTTAGCAGAGCAGTTTGGCGGACGATCGTGCGGTGGAATGCTCGACCTCTTTGTAGCGTTCGATGAAAGGAAAGTTGCCAAATCTTCTCACAATCTAACGACATTCCAGACACCCTTCGGTGCACTTCACATTGTCACCCTTCTGATGGGTTGGACAAACTCAGTCCTGATCATGCACGATGACATCACGCATATCCTACGACCTGAAATCCCCTACATCACGATCCCCTACATCGATGACGTTCCGATCAAAGGCCCAAAGTCTCGATACCAACTTCATGGCGGTGCGTACGAGACGATTCCAGAGAATCCCATGATTTGAAGGTTCATCTGGGAGCACTTCGAGAACCTCAACAGGGTGATTCAGCGCATGAAGTATTGCGGAGGGACATTTTCAGGCCCTAAGCTCTTTCTCTGTGTTCCTGAAATAATTGTTCTAGGTCATCGTTGCAACATAGAAGGTCGTATGGTCGACCCAACATGCATCGAAGCAGTCAGCAATTGGGGACCTTGTCGATCGCTCACTGAAGTCAAAGTGTTCTTAGGAACAATCAGAGTTTGTTGTATCTTTATTCAAAACTTCGCTCACCGTGCCACAGCTCTAATCCACCTCACTCGAAAAGACGTTCCTTTTGAGTTTGGACCGAGCCAAATCACCGCACAGGAAGACTTGAAACAAGCCCTTATCACCTTGCCAGCTATTCGTGCCATCGACTATTTGTCCAACGCACCAGTCATACTATCGGTCGACACTTCACACATTGCCATCGGCTTTTTCCTCGCCCAATGCGACCCCGACAATCTTCAAAAGCGCTATTATAGCCGATTCGGTTCCATTACGCTCAACGACTGCGAATCTCGATTTTCGCAACCAAAACTTGAACTCTACGGACTTTATCGAGCCCTCGGCGCCCTTCGACTTTATATTATCAACATTCGCAATCTTATCATCGAAGTTGATGTGAGGTACATCAAAGGCATGTTATCGAACCCCGATATCGCACCTAGTGCTGGTATAAACCATTGTATTGTTTTGATACTCACCTTTCACTTCACCGTCATCCATGTCACAGGAACCCATCATGGTCCCAATGGACTCTCGCGATGTCCACCACAAGCCGAAGACAGCCAGCTCAATAATGAAGAAGACTTCGGAGACTGGATAGATTGACTTCATGGCTTTGTACACCAGATAAACCCGATATCGACTCGGCCATTCCCCTGCCAACAACAACCGACACTCGCCCTCTCCTCCGATATTGCTCAGCAGAACGAAGTTACCTACGAAGGCATCCCACAAAGTAACAACGCGAAAAAGGATGACACACGACTACTTCATGTTCAAAAGTGGTTAGGTGACTTGGTACGACCTCTTGATCTATCAGACGCAGAATATGCTACCTTTGTCCGATATTGCACCGAATTCTTTATAAATTCAGGCAAACTATGGAGAAAAGACTCCCATGGCACTCACAAAATTGTCACCATCCCCAAACGCCGCCTCGAAATCATTTGCGCAGCTCACGATGACATCGGACACAAGATGGTGTTCACTACAAAGTCCCTGATCGCTTTGCGATTCTGGTGGCCCAACATGAAGGCTGACATCACCTGGTATATTCAAACATGCCATCTCTGCCAGGTTCATCAGATGCGAAACCTTCTAATTCCCCCCATAGTCACGACGCCAGCTCCTCTATTTGGCAAAGTTTACGTCAACACTATGCAAATGCCTCCATCAGCCAAATTCAAGTACATCGTCCAAGGGCGATGTTCGCTCTCGACATATCCAGAGTGGCGAAAGCTTCGATGCGAGAATGCGACAACCCTCGGCAACTGGATCTTCGAAGACATGATTTGTTGATGGGGCTCTCTTTACAACTCTCATGCCAATGGACTCGTCGAATGAAGCCACTTTGACGTTCACCAATCACTATTCAAAGCCATTGATGGAGACCAAAGCAAATGGTTGACCGGAGCACACTCAGTCTTTTGGGCAGAATGAGTTACGGTTTGTAAACGTATGGGTTGCTCCCCTTACTTTGTTATTACAGGATCGCACCCCCTCATTTCCCTCGATATCTCCGAAGCCACCTACTTGCAACCCCCTCCCACTTTGATCCTCTCAACTACCGACCTCATCGCCAGACGTGCCATTGCCCTACAGAAGAGATCCTCAGACCTCGAAGTCCTTCATTCGAAAGTCTTTTTGGCACGGCTCAAAGCTGCAAAGCGCTTCGAACAAGTTCACCAGTGAATGATTCGTGATTACGACTTCGTGAAAGGTGACCTTGTTCTACTTCAAAACACACAGATTGAGAAATCACTCAATCGAAAGATGCGTGCACGATACCTAGGCCCACTCATTGTTATCAAATGAAATTATGGTGGTGCTTACATCCTTTGTGAATTAGATGGCTCCGTACTTCATCGACCCGTTGCCGCATTCCGACTCCTCCCCTATCTTGCCAGAAAGTCCATCCCTCTTCCCCCGAACTTCCTTGACATCGACTCGAACTGTCTCAAAGGACTTCAAAAGACTTCGGATGTTGACTCCGACATAGACAAACATTTTCCAGATATCGAACCCGACTAGCTATTCTTTTCCTTTGTCTCGAACATCAAACTTATAACTTCATTCTCAATTAGTGTACATTACAAGTTGCGATATCGCCATATAGCATGGTCGTGCAAACTCAAAAGGGTTTTTCGGCCATGATGATTCACTGAGCCTTTCCCTTATTATTGTATTTCATTTCTTTCCTCTTTCTTATTGTTTTCTTTTGATTATTTACAAAATTTTATTTAAAAAGATAGAATACAAAACAAAGTCCACAAAAACACAAAAAGAAAACCGTCCTACTCAGCCAGCAACCCTTCCAACCCCTCTATCTCATCTAACAACATCTCCAAATCAACTCACCTCTCCACCAATCTCGCTGCAATGCGTTGACAATGCATCACTACCCCTTCATCCATCACCTCGCTATCCTCCACCTCTCAAACCTCCTTCACCTTCCCCTTTCCCTTTGACTTCTTTCCCTTTGCCTTATCCCCTGATGGTGTTGAAGGCCCCGCAATGTTTTCAATGGGCTCGATCGCCCTCACTGCACAAATTTGAATGACTAAAATGATCGCTTAGAGAGCTCGAAACACGTCGAATGACACTTGTACCTGGTTTTGGGCGTGAAGTCTCCTTCGCAGCCGTTGCTCGCGTCGCTACCATTGTTGTTGCTTCCTTGGCCTTTTGACCCCCGTGTTTCAGCACATCCTCCTTGTGCACCCCTCGTCTTGAGACCCCCTCCCACTAGCAGCCTTGGACCACTTGCGTGCACTTGACGCACTTTGGTGCCCCCTTCTCGATGATACACGGAGGTTGCGACTGCATCTTGGCACAATGATTGCACTAGAAAAAAGTCGATTAGCAAACCAGAAAGGACAAGACAGAACTCGATGACTTACCTGGCCCTCAAACTCGAGCAGTCCGCTCTCGGCGAACTTTGCGCGCTTCGCATTCACCTCCTCTATCTCCAACTCCACCTCGCCGTCTTCCACATCTCCCACCTTTTGCTTCCCCAGCTCTACCAACTCCCCCCATCCAACTTCACCCTCATCATCATCAGTGATTTCTGCTACCTCGATCGCCTTCGCCTCTGCCTCGACCTCTGCGTTCTGCTCCCGCAATGCCTCCTTCAAAAGCATCTTTGCACGGAAACTCTCAAGAAGCACTCGTCACACCTCGACAAGAGCAGCCCTGCGCTCTTGCATTCTCTCCACCTTCCGCTCCGCTGCCACCCATCTTGCCATCTCCTTGTCTTCCCGTCGATGCCTATCCATCGCCTCTCATTCCTCCAGCTCGATTTCCTCCTTCAGATCCGAAAACAACAAGTCTCTGCCCCACGAGAACCATTCCCAATGCGCCATCAACTTAAATAGTTTGAGCACCTCATCAACAACCTTTTGGACAGCCAGTTTGCGTTCTTTGCCAAGATCATCTGCCAACTCGTCATATTCAGCCTGCACGAGACGTTTCAGTAGATTGAACCAAGAGGAAAAAGATGAAACATACCATCTTCTCGCAAAAACCCTTACCCCACACTTCGAAATCGACATCTTCTGCCACACTGCATTCAGGCATGGACTTGGCGTACTCGAGGACCTTGGCATTCAGTTGAGCTAAGAGAGACATACCAAAGATTTGAGGTAGGGAGAACAATTGAGAGAGGAAGGAAATAACTGGTTCGATGTTTGTTTATTGTTGTCAACACAACCTTGTGACGTCACGTGTTTCGGATCGGCTGACTGGGACAGTCAGTATTTCACTTAGGGGGAGGTTGATAGGTCCACCTCGTGCTATAAGGTCTGTAACCACTCACAGCAGTTCCGCATCAATCTCCCACGACACTCGGAACCCCTCGAATGCCTTCAAGCCTCGCAAAACGCTCCCGAACAGGCTTCAAGCAGCCTCATGCTACCTCAATCCCCCTCAATCCCCCTCGAACAATATAGGAACACTTCAAACGCACTCAGCCACCATCATCATGGCCTCTGGCACTCTTACTACATGCCGATGAGTCATAGCAAAGTTGACCAAGCTATTCGGCCACTGACTGAGCATGCGTGAGATGACTAAGGACACAATGAGGCAAATTTCTGATGTTTAGATGGTTTGTAATGACATAGGACGAGTACATTTCGCACATATCAGGACTCCAGAGATTTAATTCTTATCTTTTATTGTTTTACTCAGTGATAGAGGTCTATCTTTTATCCTAGACTTCACCTCATGTAGGCCTCATGTTCTCCTTCCCCTTTTTGGTAGTACCTCTTCAGAACTTATTTAAACTTGTAATAGTTACTCACTTGAAGGAGGAAGAAAAGAGATCGTCTTACTTCACTATAGTCTGATTTAAGAGTTCAGCTCTTGAGTCCAAGCCTCTCGTCTAGCCCGAAGTTCTGCGAATCGTCGCGAACTTCCTCGAAACTTTGTATTAGCCCTCAAACCTTCCTCCGTCATATATCGTTATTGCCCCTCGTCACTATCATCGCTGCCCCACTCACATATTCCTTCTACACCCTTTGTAAAACCGTCTACACCATTCCCAATTACCTTGAATGTCTCCTCTACCCCTCAAACCTTATTGATCTCCCTCGAACTTACATCGAGAGATCTCATGCCCCTTCAAACATTCTCAAAACCCTTCGTACCCACTCGGACGTCTTACGCATCCATCAGGTTGAATTCGGTGACTTTTAGTACCACCTCACACCCTTCCTCTAACTCGTGTTATACCATCCAAGGCCATTTTGGTAGGTTTTGTTTGGGTTTCCGGGTCGAGCATATCATCGGGGTCGCCCCCAGGGCCACCAGGACCACTAGGGTCATCAGGTCCACTGGGGGGTCCATCCTCTAGACCAGGATCTTCCAACCCAAAGGGTTCAGGCTGGTTGATGCCCCCTACACACTCAAGGGGAGTTCTTGATCGAAAACCTTCCAGGTTGGCAGAAGGGTGTGGGTCATGAGTGGACATGAGATTGGCACTGATTGAAGGGGCTCCTGAGCCGATTTGTTGGAATACATTTGAGGGTCTGGAAGACACTCCAAAAGTAGTGGCGGGTCGAGGGTCAGGAAGGGTGGATCGCTGGATTGCAGAGATCCCAGAAATTGTACCGGCGCATTGGGAATTTCTTGTTGTGCGCTGGTGAGTCTTGGTAGGGGTCATAGAGAGGAATGAGATGAGTGAAGTGTGAGTTTGTATATACTGTTAAGAACTGATCCTAGAAGGCACATTGGAATCTGATCGGACCCTGCGGGTGATGATAGCAGAAGGTTGTCAGGTTGTTGTGGATTCTGTGGTAGGGGAAATGGAAAGGACTTGGCTTCAGCTTGTAAGAAGCTGCACCCTTCACCTCGTCTGGTGTCCTAATTTCAAGTCGAAGGTTTGGAGGTAGAAGCAGGAAAGTGTGGGTAAATGCAAGACAGAGTACGGAGGGACTTAGGTTAAGTTCAGATGAGGTTAGAACTTCAGAGGGAGACTAGAGGTCGAGTTGAATGGAGTTCAGACTCTTAGAGAACTGAGGTTGGAGTAGAAGGAGGTTTAGATTGGCAGGTTAAAGTCAAGTCTATGTCAATATATGGACTGAGGAATACAAGGCGAAACTAACTAAGCTTAAATACTGTAGTCCAGAATAAATGCGGAACAGGAATGAAGACTGTGGCAGTGTCTCGACTGCATAGATAAATTACTTAGCGGGAGCCGCACAGGAATCCATAGTCGAATTTGCAATAGAGATGGCAGCCATGGATGCTGTACAAGGTGGCCTGGTGCACAGCAGTGTGGGCAGTGCAAGGCGGCCAGGAACGAAATTGGGAGGAGTAGACAAATGTCGGGTTCGACATGTGGGAAAGGGTTGGATGGATGCGGGTTCCAATTGGGGGAGGAACAGTTCTTGACATCAATGGGAAGAACACATGCTTGGAATGTGGGAAGGGCAAAGTCAAGTGCGAAAAAATGAAAGATAGTCATGCAGGGGACAAGCCAGAGAAAGGAAAGGGTGCAGCCAGAAGAAAGGTGAAGAAGGCTGGATCCTTGTGGAGGTTCACAAGGGAAGGAAAAGGGAAATCAAAGGGTAAGTACTATGTATCACCATACAAATAACCACTGAACATCGACCACAGCAACATATTCCTCTGACATTGAGATGGTTGATGTCATGCACAAATGCCCACCCTCACCCTCACCCTCACCCTCTCCCACTCCCATTACTGCTGGGGAGCTCAGTGACTTCAATGACCGTATACAAGAACTGGAGCACCATTTGTACAATCAGGGTGATTGGCTCCATCAGAACTTCCCCAGAGCAATGGCCAACATACAGGAGAATATGGCCAGCTTGAGCAGGAGGATGGATGAGATGGAAGAGTACATGGGGTTCTGCCCACAACCCCTTGTGTTGTACAATGGTGCAGGTGAGCTGCACTATCTTGGAGAGGGTCCAAGCTATAGGCAAAGGTATGGTATGGAGGTCGATGAAGATGAGCAGGATGTAGTGGCCACTGTTTGGGAGGATCACTGGCACAAGGCTGCTGCCATTGATGCTGGTAGTGAGGACGATGGACCCAAGGGTGCTAAGATGGACGCGAGGCTGCTTCCGCTCCCACTCCCATTCCCATTCCTGCACCTCCACCTGCCACTCCCACACCTCCAGCTGCTGCTGAAGATGGATGTGAGGCTGCTCCCACTCCTGCCCCTGCTCCCACCCCCCCTTCCTGCTCCCACCCCTGCTCCTGCTCTCACTCCTACTGGGCTGGAGGAAGACCAATGTGGGACCACTCCCACTCCCACTGGGCTTGAGGAAGAAGGACATGGGGCCACTCCCGCTCCCATTCATGTTGGGCAATTATCCTCATTGCCTGCTGATGCTGATGCTGAGCCCTTGCCCACTGGTCCTCAAATCAAGGTCATCCCCGCCACGCTGCAAGATTCTCAGGAATCAGTTCAATGTATGACCTCTGTGGATGCACCCATTCCTCCCCTCCTTTGACCCCCCTTGATCCCCAATGCTGACCCTGTGGAACCAGTAATGGCATCCACCAGCAATGTGTTCATGCCACCCACCCCTCCTTCACTACTGGCATCACATTCTCCCCGTCCTTCCCCTCATCCTCCACAATTATGCTGGTCCCCTCACCATTTGTCACCCACCATGCCTTCAAGAAGTACCACCCCTCAGCCAAACCTGAAGAAGAGAGCAGGAACATCTGAGGACAGAGAGGAGGTCAAACGAGGCAGAAAAACGTAATGGTGGGACATTTTATTTTACATTCCTACAGAAATAAATATTGTTGTATAATTAGTCTGAAAATTTCACATTTTCCCTCTTCTCTCTTTTACCAAGGGTTGTGTTTAAAATGGCCTCCTGTTGTGCAAGGTCATTAGCTGTCTTTCAGCATCGACCCTCTGACTGGTTGATTGTCAGGTTTTGTTGGGATGGGGGTGGGGTCATTGGTTGATAGCTACCCACTGATGATCCTATGTTGGCCAAGCTGGCTGCTGCTGATGTGATCAGGTTTTGTTGGGATGGGGGTGGGGTCATTGGTTGATAGCTAACTGCTGACAATCCTATGTTGGCCAAGTGGGCTGCTGTCGTGCTGGCCACTGCCGATGTGATCACCTGATTGTCAGGTTCTGTTGGGACCATGTACCTGATGTATGTGTCTCAAGGTATAAGATACTGTGGTTCACCATCACCTGGACCATTAATTGGCTGTGGCTGAGTGACGCCAGCTCTACAGAGTATGTCCATCATTGTTTGATGGACTTGTACATTGTTCAACAGAGTTGCACTTGTGTTCAAGTTGTGTGCCTGTTCTGCCATCAACCTTTGACCAGGTTTCTTTGGCTTGGATTTGCCTTTTGCAGCTTTTCTGGCTCTTGACTGTGAACATGGGTTGTGATAAGATGCAGCTAAGCCTTGGGATTGGCCCTCGGGGTCGGGCATGGGCATGGGCATGGGAGCAGGAGCAGATGCCACTGGGTTGTCCACACCAGGCACGGCAGTGGGGGAGTCTACATCAGGCACAGCAGTGGCATCTGCATTATGTTGGCCAGTGCATTTGCGCATCTGTTGAGAAGGTGTAGGGCTATTCAAATCATTAGGATATTGCACACGAGAGACACTACCATTGTGTAGCTTGATTCTTTTGAACCTGAATGCCCTCTCAGGGCCCTGTGCCATTTGCTGCTGCAGAATGTGGTCGAAGAAGTCTTCTATGACACTCTTTTGCATATTCTGTGGGTCTGTCCATTTGAACCTGGCTGGGAGATATTCAGGATTGATGAATGTTGATGTGTCTTGGCAATTGCTGTGAATGGGACATGGCGAGTATGACCATTGTTTACTAGTTCTGCATGCAGATAAGCAACAACTCATTGAAAAGGAAGTGATCATACTGTAATGCTGCCCAACATACAACTTAAACCATTCTCCAGCTCATTTTTCTTGTACAGTGAACCTTTCCATGGTGTGGGTAGGATGGGGAACCCATCACTAGTCATCTCAAGTCAGATTTGCATTGAGTCACCATGTGCTGTTGACCTTGAAGCAATGTCTGATGCATGTAAAGCCTTGATATAGCCCATGAAGTGGCGCTTGAGCTCTGTGATCTCATTATTATATGTGTCTATGAAGGATTGTGCAAGGGTGGCCATCAATGATGAAACATTTTCATGACTGTGATCAGGAGTGGGATCAGCAATGGCAGTGGAAGATTTTCACTCACACATCAATGACCATCAAACCATCAGGTGCAGTGTAGGCTGTGAATGTCACAGACAGCACCCCCATTTCTAGCCACTGCTGTCATGCAGTCTCCTCCACATGCTTAACCAGGTTCTTCTCTGCTCAACTGCAAACATCAATAACATAATTGGCAGCAGCCACGGCCATGGCCACGGGAATGGGAATGGGTTAACATACATTTGCTTTGTTTTCTCTGGATAACCTTCCCCCTCTATTTTCTCCTGCTCGGCCTCAAGCACTGCCTTTTCCTCTGCAGTCATGCTTTCAAAAACCCTCTTGATGGCTGGCAGTCAGTTCTGGAACTATCCCGGCATACTTGTGGATGCATCCTCAACACCTAAGATATCTCCGATCTCTTTTCCAAACTCGGCCCTGGTGTAAGCTCCAGATCACTTCTGATCGCTTCACTTTGAAGTTGTTTGATGAGCCTTTTGTCATTTGCCAGTTGTTCAAAAGCCAGTTTGTTAGTTCCTAGCAATGTGATCAATAATACAACATTGAATGGGATAATAGCCCACCTTGGCATGCATGCAACTCTCTTCTGGATCTATTGGGGTCATCTCAATTGACGCCCAGTAATTAAAGATGGTGGGGAGAATGTCAGTCTTGAGTATTTGCAATTGGGCAGCTTTTGATTCCTGTGATCGGAATGCATCTTTATAAGGCTTGATGATCTTCTGCTCTTTGACTGTATATCGGCTCCCCTTCTGGTACTGTCTGTGTCCTGGGTTCTCTGATGGCTTAGGTGGCATTGGAGGGTATTGATGTAGAGGAAGGAATTGTCCTTGCCATTGGCTTCATTTGTCATTTGGCATGAGGATCACACAAGGATAACATGAGGTCAATAGTACAATAAATAGCTCATCAACGCAATTGATTCCCACCAATCTTTATGAGCCTGACAAGGGCTCCTTACAAGTGAAAGGGAAGATCAAAGAACAATGCCACCCTGCGTGAGGACGATGATGGTGCAGTGGATACTGTCACACATAAGGAAGTTGAGGTCAACACGAGACACAGACCAAAAACAAAGTGTATCAAGGTTCCCTTGCCTCCAGTTACAGAAGAATGTGGTGAATTGAGTTCAGCTGGTATTCATGACAATCCAGGTCTTGCTCCAGAATGGGATATGCAAGAACCTCAGGTGGCCAATGAGCTGGTTTGGCCACAGATTGGTATGGTCAGTTTCTGACATTGATTGACTTACCAAGGCTCATGTACAAATAACAGAGACAGCAAGACTATGTCTTGGAGTTTGTCAGATGAATAGATAAACTGCTGCAAGCATCCCTGTCTTGGCAGGCATGGTCAATCAACAAACAAGTTTGCAACCACTGTTCATTCAATAAATGGGCAATTTGGAGATCCATTGATTGCTTGCTAGGAAGAATGCTTTGCTGAACATGTATGCGGGTAACACACAGGCAAAACCCCTTCCATTGCATTGAATCTTGGACTGGCACACACTTTCTCAGGGCTGAGTTATGGGAGGTTGGCACATACCTCTTAGTTCAGCACCAGACAGATCAGCCGATTTGCAATGCTCTTCAGTTCCAAATGGAATATCTGGAAACATTTGAGGACATGAAGGATAAAGCAGAACAAGAGTTGGCCAATTGGGAAGGTGATGATCAGGATTGGCCTTTGTCACATCAATCAGCATCAGCCCCATATCACGAGTCGGGAACAGCAACAGCAGCAGCAACAGCAACAGCAGATGAAGTGGGGGATGATGAAGCATTTTTTTATTCCCT
Organism: Tricholoma matsutake; assembly: GCA_026075535.2. Taxonomy (NCBI): domain Eukaryota; kingdom Fungi; phylum Basidiomycota; class Agaricomycetes; order Agaricales; family Tricholomataceae; genus Tricholoma; species Tricholoma matsutake. The sequence continues at coordinate 1,045,437 of AP026544.2, forward strand.
TGATGAGCTTCTGATTCAAGCTCACGATACATATGTTGATGATAGCCTACAAGACTTCTTTGATGGCAATGACGCACATGAAGTTGAACATGCTGATGAAGACATCCATGGGTTTGATCCATATTTGCCTAATGCTACTGAAACAGCTGAACGCATGAGGACTGATGCCACTCCCACTCCCACTGGGCCCACTCCCACTCCCAATGCCGATGCTGATATGATGTTCAGACCACCCACTGCCAATGCCTTCAACAACAGTTACATCCATGTGGTGCATACGAATGGAATACATCACTTAGCGATGGTTACCTGCCAGTGTCAAGGGGAGCACAGAATTGCCTTGGACCTGGTAAGCAGTAACTTGCTACCCACCAGCTTCACCAAAATATGCACTCTTTTCACCATGCATGTCCTGGATCATTTTTGGCTCTGTAATCTGGAATTAAAGGCATCAACCTACCAGTTTTACCAATTGATTCAGCACGTCACATTGCCAATGAGGCCTGCAGAAGTGGTCAACCTCTACCACAAGCTTTGGCGCATGTCCTGCTTATGGTGTTGGATGAAAAGATTGAAGTGGGCTGGGTATGGTCACAGTCAAAAAGATCCATTGAAACCCGAACCAGGATCACTCGCCAACTTCTGTCCAGCTTCTCCTCAAGTAGGCATAAATATACCGGAGAATTGGAAGGATGATGAGAACCAGTAAGTGATTAAGCACCTGTGGTCTCTAAAATGATATTACACCTTAGATTTATTTTTAAACATGTATTTGTGGCCAATGGCAATCTCAAAGCTGACCATGTTCAGCAGAAAAACTCTGATACTGATATATGGCTATGGGATGGAGCTGGGATGGCCCCAAATCAGGCTGAATACAAGCAGTTTCTCCAAGATGCCATAGAGCAATTAACAGTAAGTACACTTCCCTCACCGCTGCTGCTGCCATTCCTGTGGCTGTGGCTGTGGCCATTCACACCGCTGCTCCCATACCCACTCCTGATCTGATCTGATCTGATCTGTGCCCCTTTTGCAGAAGGCACCTTGCAAAAATAAATTCCTAGCCATTGTGAATGCTTTTCTGGCATTGAAGGTGTGTGATAGGACTGGAGTAGCTGCCATTGCATGTGTGCAACATGGATGTTATGCACCCAATGCATTGGTAGACTTGTTCCAGGAGAACAGCAAAAGAATGTTGACTTTGCTTTTCTTCAAGCACTGAAGACTACCAGGGTTGACCCTCAACAGGGAGTAATGCTGATTTATAACATTGTCTGCCAGTACATCATCTACCTTCTGGAGCGCATTGGTGCACATCTTCCAGCTGACCTGACCATTGACCAGGCCATTGGGCTTATGCATGTACATGGTCACAAGGATAAATGCTTTTTTTGCTATGCTCCGTCTTTCATTCCAGGCTCTGGCATTGTAGCAGGAGAAATACTAGAGTCCCTGTGGTCATCACTGAATTCCATTTCCCCAACAGTCAGGACAGCGACCTTGCCACATTGGGCAGAAATGCTCGATGATCATGCTACAGACTCAAATCACAAGAAAATGCTTGGCATGACTGCTATGCTATGTGCAAAATCTCAAGAAGCCCTTGAGATTTCCACACAACTCGGCAAGCACCATGCTGACCTTACAGCAGCATTTGGTCAACAGGTGGTTGAAAGATGTGAGGATGAAGTGACTGCAGCAGAATTGCTCAGGCTGACAGATGTTAAGGCCATGGATATCTACACCACTCAGGGATCGGGAGTGGGAGTGGGAACAGCAATGGCAATGGGAGTGGGAGTGGCAATGGTTCAATCTGTGGTTGAGGAGTGGATTGATTTCGCAATCATCATTCAACAAATGCAGTAAGTACTGCCTAACATATTCATATATCACAACCCATTGTTGGTGTACACCAGGATTGAATTATGAGACAAAGTCCACTGACTTGGTACATCACCAAATGTTTCTGACACACAATCTGTTGAAAGGGAAAGGGAAGCTCTCACATCCCACATGGAAACCTTAACAGATTTACAAAATGCTGCCAATGTTGCTGACCATGACATTGCTCTGTCACAAATCAGCCATTACAATGTTGACAACTCTGATGACTTAGACGCTTCAGACGAAGACACACCTACAGCATCAGGGCCTTCACATCTTCCAGCTGACAGAAATGCTGTTCCAGTTGAGGAGCAACAAGTATGCCTCCCATTTAGGGGCCCTCTGGTGGAGGTGGAGATTCAGCTCAGGAAGAATCAGACAAGCCGACTGCTGCATTAGCTGTGGGAGCTCATTGTGGACAAGTCATTTCAATATTCACACATTATTCAAGCAGCCCCAAGAAAGGTAGTTCACACACAAGCACGAGCCACTGTCCAGGAGTTGGTTAACAAAATTGCCCTGCATTCCTGAATGTATAACCATTGCCAAAGCAGATTGGTGGCACTGGATTGTGACACTGAATTGTGACACTGACACCTTAAATATGTTTCAGTGGTTAAAAAAGGATGACCTCAATGCTAGCCACTGGGTGCAAGGCACAATACTTCCTGAGAAGTACTGTGAAAGTATCCTGACAGTATTCCTAATATTGTCAACATAGTTCACTAGAGGTATTTTGACAGTATTGTATTATATTTTAATAGTACTGAAGGTACTGAAGTAGTATTCTAGATTGGTATGCATACTGGCAAAATATCCCTTGGTGAGTATGGTGGCAGTATTAGGAGTACTTCCAGAATACTGACATCATACCTTCTCAGAAGTATCTTGCTGTGCAGCCAGTGAGCACAGCTATTCTGAACCTGAATGTGCCAGGCTCCACTAATATTTGTCTGTCCTGGATTTGGCATAATTCTCACATTTGGACTGGTGTTACTGCCTTCCCCGATGCTGCTGCCATACCCACTCCCATGATTGCTCCCGGGACCCACCCTGCTCCCAAATCCTTTCACAGCCCCACTCCCAGTCCTGCCGATTGATTTTGCAGATGTACATCTATTTTGCGGCTATTTGTTCGCATTGCACTGAACTTCTTGGATAGTCAGGCAAGTACATTGGCTTCGCTCATGGGCTCAGAGACATAGATGGAAGGAGGAATTTCTGCTGGTCACATATGAAATGCAGTGGACTGTGCAGTATTTCATTTATCACAGTGAATGGTGGCAGTCAGCCTTGCACTCAGAGAATACCTTGCCTGGCCCCCTAGCCTATGCTAACCGTCAGTGGGCTTTATGGTGCGAATTAGCATTCAGGGCTGACACTGTGTTTGCATCAGCAAATGTTGATTACATCTCCCCTCTATGCCCTCTATTATGTAAACTCGATCATCTTGATCTTTACGATCATCATGTCAAATAAATGTCTCTCACTCTTCAACCCTTTTTCTTTACAATCAGGGCCAAAAGGTCCACTCCAAATGCATACACAGCAGATTGTTTGGTATGCAGAGCCCTGTTTCCATCAAGTCCTGTTGCACATGGAAGGGGCAAATGTCTCTAAGCAAAAATGGATGCAAAATATTCTATATTGTGAGCTTGTAAGCAGGATCTTTTATGAATCAAGTGAGAGATTTGTCACTGAAAAACATTGCAGTTGTGCATCATGTCTCAAATTGGCTTCACCATATCAATCGGCCTGGTGTTTGAGGTGCCAATCCTGCTTCGTTTGTTGGCTGACAGTCTTGCTGAGGTGAACTTTGACCACCTACCACTTGGATTCCATCCATCCCTCTTGGCTGCATTGAATGATGATGTCACCCATGAACTTACAAGCAGTCTAGTGCCCTCATATGCCCTGGATTGGTGGAGACATCATAGCAAACTGGCAGCACACAGCATTATGGGCATTGACACTCTGGATCAGTACCTTGATCACCATAAGCAGTACTTCACTGAATCTGACTCACCTGCTGCTGCTTCCCAAGCCATTGCCACTCCCTCTCCCACTCCCTCTCCCATTTCCTCTCCTGCTCCTGCTCCCGCCTCCGCCCCCACTCCCACTCCCACTCCTGATTGCTGATCCTGCATCAACCTCTGGGGTCTTGTGAATGATATGCTGCATGAAGCATGCAGTACGCTTCAGTTTGTAGATGGCTGTGAATCATTGGCAGAAGCTGCATTTAATGCCAATGTCAGGAAAGCAGCAGGGTTACACCGACTTCATGAGCTTGCTCTACTGAAGGAGCTCCAGGCTGAACCACAGCCTTTGGCAATGGGATCAAAACCCCCTCAACATGTTGGGCAACCTTCAAGGAAAACAGTGGTAAGAAGAAAATTGGAACTGGTGGCAGCAAATGCACAGGTAGAACTTGAGCACCTGAAGTCCCTTCCCCCCAGCTAGTGTTGCCATGGCTCAAGCTGCATTTTTTGCTATCTTGGGAAATAAATTATGTAAAATCACTAAAATATTTGAGGAGCTAGATCCCATCAAGAGCCGAGGGGTCTCCTGCCAACTCTAAGTGATCAGAGAAGCGGTTCCTGAGATATTCCAGTGGCTTTGGAATGGCTCAAGCCAAGCCATTTCAAAGCCACTGGAATATCTCAGGAACCGCTTCTCTGATCACTTAGAGTTGGCAGGAGACCCCTCAGCTTTTGATGGGATCTAGCTCCTCAAATATTTTAGTGATTTTACATAATTTATTTCCCAAGATAGCAAAAAATGTGGCTCGAGCCATGGCAACACTACCCCCAGCTCCTACAAGTGGACCTGGGGTGTCAACATCATGGAAAATGATGTTTTGGGTGCTAATGAGAAGACCAAGAGCATGGGCAAACAACAGCATTCCAGGTATGGGTTGTCTCTGCCTGATGGTGCAAAGGAAGGAAGGAGTGGTCGAGCACACCAATGGTCTCAACAGTTGCATCCAATGCCTATGGTTGACCCACCAACGGTATCAGACAATGGAGCAGATGATTCATCACCTCCCAGCCCTGCTCCCGGCCCTGCTGCTTCTCCCACTCCCATCCCCGCTCCTGCTCCTGCTCCCATCCCCACTCCCACTCCTGTCCCCAATGCTGTCCCCATCCCCAATGCCGTCCCTGTCCCCAATGCCTTGCCCGATGCAGAAGCTGGCCAGCCCACTGCCTTGTTTGCTGCTATGGTTTAGCAAGGCAAAAATGTGGTGTCAAGTGCCGATCAGCCCACTGCCTTTCAGGCAGCCATGGCATGGCAAGGCAAAGATGATGCGTCAAGTGATGCTGATCAGCCCACCACCTTTCAGACAGCCATGGCATGGCAAGGTGACAATGATCAGTCATCGTCTTCCCCTAAAGGTTCCCTGACTGGCTTTGATGCTGCTCCATTTTATCTTTCTGATTCTACCTCCTTGTCTCCAGCTGCCAATCCAACTTCAACAGATGTGGCCGATGCCATCCTATCATCCTCAAATATGGCTGCTTTCCCCACTGCATCTGATGCTGCAGATGCTTTTCTGTCATCCTCAGAGACTAGATCTAATGGTGAATCCAATGCCAAGGCCAATTCTGATGTAGAGGCACATCACAGATAGAGAACCCCACTCCTTCTCATATCACTTTGTGGACCTACCCTCCTGCAGACCTCACTCTGCTGATCTACACTCCTGCAGACTTCAGTTATGTTGATGAGACTTGGTTGTCTAGCCCTGATGAGATGATGGACACTGACATTGAATGATGCATCATGTATATATAGTGTTGTGGGTAGTAGTACATTGTACATAGTAATATCATTGTTTTTGTGGTCCTGTCAAGCCCCGATGTCAGTGCTGCTTCCCCATTCCTGCTCCCATTCCCACTCCCATCCCTGTCCCTGTCCCTGTCCCTGTCCCCTTCCCCTGCAATTGCATTTCAAACATTACTAATGTCTGTACTATGTTCTTAATGCACATCTATCTGTACAGTACAGCAGTAAAGCAGTAATCTAGTCATTGGTTAATTAATAGAGTATGTACAGATATATAGTGAGTTCGATGGCGTCCATTGAAACAGATATACAATGTGTACAGTCAATAGTATGCATAGGTTAATATTGCCCATTCCCATGTCCATGCCCAATGGCGATACCTTGGCCATCCCCATGTCTGTGTCCATGGCTGTGGCTGTGTCTGTGCCCATTGCATCTCAAATGTTACTAATGTCTGTATTACATTCCTAATGCATGTCTATTGTAAGGTATAATAGTCAGTGTACATACAATGTGTACAGTCAATAGTATGCATAGGTTAATATTGCCCATTCCCATGTCTGTGCCCGATGGCAATGCCCTGGCCATCCCTGTGTCCATGTCTGTGTCCATGGCCATGTCTGTGCCCATTGCATTTCAAATGTTACTAATGTCTGTATTACATTCCTAATGCATGTCTATTGTAAGGTATAATAATTAGTGTACAATGTAATCATTGGTTAATATAGTATGTATGTGACTTTATATAGTGAGTTTGACAGTGTCCATCAAACCCATATCATTTGATACAATGTATGCATTCGATAGGTCATATCATTTGATACAATGTAGCTTACCTATGTGAACGTGCTACAGTGATCTGGAGTACAATCTTGCAATAGTAAGTTGGTGGTGGTCATTGCCTAATTACTCTTCAGAGATCTCCATTTGCTTTTTTTTGCAAGAAAATTACCATCTCACCAGTAGAGGAGGAAAGGTTGGGAATGCTCAACAATTGGCAAGCTTGTTATACACAACCAATACAACCTGGCACCATGCTGTTTGCATTCCCTGCTTATGTTCATCATCATTCTTACATCCAGCTACAAACTGATGTGAATAAACCCTTGAGAATAAGCTACTAGTAAGCTCAACTGTCTGTGCTTGTTGCCAGCCAAATTCAAGGGGGTTCCAGAAAATTAACAGCCTTCATTGTTTACCCACCATCATTACTTTCTCTGTCTGTTCCTGCTTGATTTGAATGCCTCACAAGCCCAGTTGCTGATGCTGTACTCAAGATCAACACATTGCAGATGGTACTAGATACCATTTCAGTCTGTGAGTTTGTTTTCAAGGAATCTTTTGACTTACCCATCTTGTCTCGCATCCAGTAGATTTTCACTTAATGACACTCCCACTGATATCCTGTTATCTTGTTATCTGTCACAGCCTACATACCTCCAAAATGGCCTGCAAGTCTCTGGCTTTCCCCTTTCACCTGATGCATGTTGCTGAACCATCAAGCATAAATGGTTGGTCATCAGTGATGGGGGATGCTGAAACAGCCACTCCTGGGGTTGGCAGATCTTGTGCTGAAAAACTGGAAGCTATCATATGCCAGGTTTGAGTTGGCCTTAGTGAGACCCAAGGTCTTGGTAACTTGAAGTGCTGTCTGCTGTCATCCACATCCCACCCATCACAAGTATGTCCCCACTTTGCTATGATTTGAGTATGTAGACCACATACATTGTGTTACCATGTACCTCCTCATCCATCTTGCATCACTTGTTGCACCCTGCCCACCCTTCTGGGGCTTGTCTTCCAAATTGGGGACCACCATGAGTTCCTTTGCATCAAGCTTGCTTCTACCACCCCTCTCAGACTCAATATCATGTGAGTTCCAAAAAAAACTAACAGCCTGGTGGCAGAGACTAGCTAACCATCCTGATATGGTAAATTCAAACTCTGGAACCCTTGTCCAATTGATTCCATTCTTTCTGCTGAGCTGTGCTAAGCATGGGAAAGTGATGTGTTGGCCAGGCACACATTTTGATCTGATGTCTGCTATTGGTGGATCTGTGACCTCTTGTTCCATAATGTTTAGTGTTAGTGCAAAACCCATTTATCTGCTAGCTAAGACCATACAGGTTCTCTCTACAAGAAGGGGGCAGGATGCACACACATGATGGGGGAATTGATGGTTTTGATGTGAAGTTGGTTGAGGAAGGTGTTTTGCACCACAAGTATAGGTGGAATACCTAAGAGAACACAACTGGGGTCTTCTAGGTGTATATTTGGGGTTTATATGCTATTTTACATATATTGTACATTGTTGCTACCAACATGTGCATACATGCATGTACTGGAAGTCCATTCCTGGTCATCAGGGACAGACTACACTATCTTGGGAAGGCAGGAATCAAGGTGAATACTCATGGTCAATCCACACGGGGAAATGATAGGGTAACAGTGTGGTATTTGAGGTAGATATCTATGATAATAGTGAGGGGAAGAATCTGAAAGAGAAGAAGGGAAAAAGGGGAAGAAGGAAGAAAGAATGTATGTGAGGCTATATAAATATCCTATGGAAATAGCCAAGAGTAAACAAGCACAAGAATGCATAAGTCATGAGGCTTACACCCTCCCACCCTCTAAAAGGTATGCACAGTGGGCAGAGTGTTATCAGTAGTAAGCAGGGGAGAAATTAAAATCAGCCACAGCATCAACCAAAAAACAATGGGTGCATTAAAAAACCCAGTGGGAAAAAGCTACTGTGTTCCCTCTACCTTAGGAGCCAACCAGTTGTCCAGTGCAGTGCTGTCCTCAAGTTCACGTCATGGTAACCATAGGTCATCAGTCATGGAATAACCAGCCCACTGAACCAAGTATTGAAAATCATGTCCGACCTTTCGCTCGTCAACAATTTTCTCAATCCTGTACTCCTCGATTCCATCAGAAGTGACAATTGGCCTGGGTCAAGTGTGTTCACGAGAAGGGAAAAGCTCTGCATTGTTTTCAGTGTGGCATTTCAACAGGGATGAGTGGAATGTAGGGAACACATCAGGGGCATTTGGGAGATAAACAGTGTAGGTTGAAGTTTCGGGGAATGTGTGTGTCACCATGAAAGGTCCATCCCAGCGAGGGAAAAATTTAGCTACATCCTTCTTGTCTCCAGCTTTATATCCTCATTGTTGGTGTAAGGTGGACAACATCACCTTGTTGCCCACAGCGTACACTTCTTCTGGGCCACATCCTTTGTTGGCATGGAAACTTTGAGCAGCTTTGGATGCCAGCAGATTATCTTTTGCCTCGTCCATGTCACTTTCCAGTCGAGAAATGATGCATCTCACCATCACTTCTTCATCCAGGGGATTTGCAACACACGAAGGCATGACAGGAGGGATGACATGAAGTGTGTGCCCCATCCACAGTTAGAATCTGGAATACCCTGTTGAGGCATTAACAGAGTTCATAATGTTGAAATGGATGATGGGCAGCACTTGGGCCCAACCCCTTTGATTCTGTTCCACATGGAAATGGATGCACTGATTTAGGGTTTTATTCATATGCTCGCTCATGCCATCCATCTGAGGGTGGTAGGCTGTTGACATTTTTAGGTGAACACCAGTCAACACATGCAGTGCCTTCCAGAATTTCGAGACAAACAGTTTGTCTCTGTCAGAAATCAGCTTGAGGGCAGCCTGTTTTTGCAATACCATTCATTGAAGAACATGAGTGCCAGTTTCGGAGCAGAGATGTCAGTCCATGTGGTGATCAGATGGACATCAGACCCCATCTGATCCATTATGGTAAGGATGCAGTTGTGGCCCTCATCCTCAGGCAGTGGTCCAATAAAATTGAGGCAAACTGAGTCCCCTCATTCATTGGGTATAGGCAAAAGATGCAGTGGTCCTTTAGCCTTTGAAGTTGGGCCCTTATTTTATTGGCATTCAGTGCACCCAGGTATGTATGCAGATTCCAAATCTCATTGCATATTAGGCCAGTAATAGCTCTCGTGCAAGGCCGCATAAGATTTGTCAGCCCCAAAATGCCCAAAAGTGTCATAGGCCAATAGGGCATGGCATGGGTACAGGTAACACTGTGTGTTGACAGTCATGGGTATGGGATTGCCATACCCAGGCAACACCGTACCCTTTTCCATGGTGTTATGGGTATGTGCAGGTATGCTGGTACCTGGATTTTGGTCAGGTGAGTAATCATCTGACCTTGTTGAATACTCATGACACATCTAATTCTAAACTATAGGATGATCCAACCACCATCATAGCATGGCCCAAATGACATGAATCGTCGTTTGGGCCTATAGTAAGTTTTCTTATGTTTCATTTCTTGTTTTTTGTAAACTAACTGATTATGTTTCTTCTTTTTCAGGTTCTAAACTACTGATAACAACAGACGATGACAGCTAATGACACACACCCAACAGTGCCATGTCACCCAGGCCCAAACGACGTGATTGTGTTGTTTGGGCCCATGGTAATTTTTTTTAGTTCGTTTCTTTTTTTCGTAAACTAACTATTTTGTTTCTTTCATTTCCTAGGTTGGAATTCCCTTGGAATGAGGAGCTCACATGGAACGACCCCACACCAATGCCGCCATGTCATGACAGCACACCACCCACCCCAGCCTCATGAGCAACTGCTCATGGGGTGGATAGCGGGTGGAATAACGACGATGACCAGGAGGAGGACCTGAGGACCCAACTGCCACCACAAGCAACTGCTTGTGGGGTGGAAATGGGGATCGACAACTACAGGCACACCACCCGCCCCAGCCTCACGAGCAACTGCTCATGGGGTGGATAGCGGGTGGAATGACAACAATGACCAGGAGGAGGACCCGAGGACCCAACTGCCACCACAAGCAACTGCTTGTGGGGTGGAAACGGGGATTGATGACTACAGGCAGCACCCCCCCCCTCTCTCACTGCAAATGTGAGCAGGGGGGTTACTCATTCTGTTCTTGGTGACCACAGGCACCACCCCCCTCCCTCGCTCCAAATGTGAGAGGGGGGTCACTTTCTGTATATTAATTTAGTGTAATTAGATTATTAAAATACATATTCATGCTGAAACATGCAAATAACCATGGGTAACCCGCAGAAATCTGCAGTAACACCATACCCCTACCCATGCGGGTACAGTGTTCATGGGTATGGGTAGGGGTATAAGAAAATATACCTGAGGGTTACCCGTGCTGTGCCCTATGGGCCAAGTGGAACAAGTCCTCACACAGAGAGCCATAGCGGGGAATGATTAGGTGATCACTGATGTACCACAGTGCATTGATAAACTGGATTCCAGGTGTGCTCTCCTTTGTGGATGACAACTTCCTGCAGAAGTGATCTAGTTCGTATCCCTTATGGATGTCACACAAGAATCTTTCATCAGTAGAAACAGACAGTACAGCATTAAAAGACCCAGCCAAGGCGCAAGTTTCCAGCTCGTCTATACTCCAGTCAACTTTTTCATTTAAGGTGGGCATATGTGAGAGGGCATCCACAATGGTATTGTCCTCACCATGAATATACATGATTGTCATGTCAAACTGGGACAGGTGCTCCATCCAGTGGGCCTGCTGTCAAGAGAGGTCTCTTTGTGTCCCAAAGTTTTCTAAGGTGCGGTGATCAGTGTACACCATGAAGTGCAAACCTAACAAGTCTGATCTCCACTTCTTGAGCACCCGTACAACAGCCAGCATCTCCTTTTTGTGCACCAGATAATTTTTCTGGGCATCTTTAAGTGGTGCTGAGTCATAAGCCACAGGTTGGGCTAATTCCCAGGTTGGGCCCCAGCTGAGCACGGCACCCATACAATAGTCACTGGCATCGCAGGTGACAAGAATTTTGTTATCACCAGGGTTGATGTGGTCAATTACCATAAGGCAATCTCAGCCAGCAATCAATGGTTTTGTGGCATCAAACACGTGTTGCAGTTTGCAGGTCCATGCAGAGAAATTCTTTTCACACTCTTTTGTAGTCAGAGGGGTCAGGATACGGGCCTGGTCAGCCAAGTTTGGCAAATGCAGCCAGATATCAGACCAGTCCCAGGAACTCTTGGACCTCTGTGGTGCTCTTAGGTGTCAGCCAGTTCAGGATCTTCTCAGCTTTCAAAGAGCATGCTTTTATGCCTTCTGACAAAATTTTGTGGCCCAGGAAAGCCAGCTTGGTCAGAAAGAATGCTGATTTCTTTGGGTTGCAATATAGTTTGGCTGAGGTGAGGGTGTCCATGATCAACTTTATGTGTTTCTTGTGCTCCTCAATATCCTCTGACCAGATGACAATGTTGTCGAGGTAGATGTGACAGAATCTGCTGATGAATTTATGTAGGGCCATTATTACACTATGCTGATGCACAGATGGTGCATTGCACAGTCCTTGTGGCATTACAGTCCACTCATACAATCTGAGGGAAGTGGTCATGGCCATCAGGTGGATGCTCTCCAGATCCATTTTTGTATGAAAAAAACTGGAGTAGGTACACGTCATAAATATTTGAGAAGAGTCCTTAAGTGAGATTTTACAATGGACAGTATCCGGCATGTCATCCACATGAGGGATCAGCTGAAAGACATCAGCATATGCCTCTTTTACACCGTCATTCAATTTAGCCAGCCTTTCCTGTGCTGACAGCTGCTCAATGCACTCTCGAACTGCAGTGACAAGGATCAGATCAGATACTATCTTGCATCTAGCATCCACCTGAGGTCTGATGTGTGTGCAAATGGTGTGTAGCTCATGGATCAAGCAACTATGGTTCTCTATGTTAATGGCAATTGGCTCTTTTATTTTCAATTTACAGACAGGCAACAGGGGTACAGTGGGGTGTAGCAGATCAAACTTAACAAAATTGTCCAGAGCAGATTGGTTTTGTATGTTAACCATAATATCATTATGTTGCATGAAGGGGAGTACAAGAATGATTAGGTGGCAAAGGCTGGGAGTGACTAGAGCTTGTACGGTACAAGTGGAATACAAGTTATTTCAATCATGTAGTTTAAGTTTGACCCATTCAGTAAGGCAAGTCTGACTTTCCAGGTGGGACTCAGTCATGCTTGATTTGGAGACTGCAGTGGATACAGGAAAAGGCTTTGGCAATGTGCATTTCTTAAGGTGCAATTTGGTGATGAGCAAAGCATTAATCAGAACTGCAGGAGGACCATGGTCAAATAGAGCAACAGTATGCACATGAGCAAGCTTGGAAGTATCAAGGCTATCGATGGTGCAGTGCCAGAGAAGGTGAGGCAGAATGAAAGGGATGTTACAACTCACTGAGTCATTGGAGTCCCACGAAAGGTCGCTGTCACCACCACTCAAGATTGACAGCTCATTGGGTGGGCAGACCAAGGCCATGGGGTAGGGCGACATGCCCAGGACAGTGGCAACAGGCAAGGGAGGAGGGCACACAGAAGGTTGGGGGGCAGCAGAGTATGTAAAATTAGAGCCTGAAATCGCAGTGATGGTGATGGAATTCTCATCAGAGGGAACTGGCAGAGCGGGCAATTTGATGCATTTATGGGCCTCATTTACAGTAGTCATTGTTCTCTTGAGTAACCCTCACAAATTGGGAATTCACAAGGGTGGCCATCAGGGAGGTAGAAACCTCAGCATTTCTTGCATCTGCTATACATTTCCAGATACTTGTGCTCACAGTCAGTGAGTTTAGGAGGGTGGGAAGAAAAATTGCCTGCAGGGGCAGCAGTTGTTTGCGAGGTATGGTTGGTGTGGGTATCTGGGACATGCTGTGGAGTGGTGGTATTGCAATCCCTTCAATAGAAGGGTGTCATGGCATAAGGAATCTACAAACTCAGTGAAGGCTGTTCTGTTCTGTTTGGTGGAATGGACTTTGCATGCAAGGTCTTGTTGCCACCTCTTTGGCAGCCAACATCCATGAACTTTTGACATGAAGTTGGTGAATGTGAGGGAGGAGAGGGTCCCTTGCTGGGACTGGTACCAGTCAGAGAATAAAGGGTCCTTGAATGAGTATGCAATGTGTTTGATGAACTTATAAGCCTCAAGTCCATCCTTGTTCTGAAGGTAACCAGGGGCATGATGCTTGAGGTGGTGAAGGAGTTCCGGGGTCATGCTACTTGTAGAGATCATGGGCCATTTCCCATTGTTCAGGCTCAGGATGGCAGCAGAGGTAATGGATGAGCTTGACATGAGCTTCTCAACAATAATGATCTGGTAATCTTCAGAAGCCGACGAGGAAGATCTCTATTGTGGACAACACAAGGAAGTAGTGGTAGTGGGTGGTAGAGTGGTGACTATATGCATGGTAGACTCCTCCCACACAGCTGATGGAGGATCTGAGGTATTTGATATGATGCCCACCCTACTATGCATGGTAAGGGGGGTCCTCATTGAGGGTTGTCAAGGCAGCTTAGATAGAAGGAGCAAGAGAGATAGGCATTTTTGATACATGGTTCAAGTGGGGCAATGGCTCACATGGTTGTCATCAAAGGTTTATAATAGGGAGAAAGGCAAGGACAATGGTCCAAATGGAGGCTCCTTGATCTGTTACTGCCACCACCTCAATAATTCCCACGGTTTATGAACCGGAGAAGGAGAGGGGGACATCAATAGAAATAGAATAGTGTCATAACACCGCAACTACCTCACTTTAAACTGCCTCGCGACCATGTTGCAATCCAACACACCCGCAATACCACAAACGAGGCAAAAAACCAATGCAACTACAATGAGAAAAACACAGAAAGACACCAACAACTCAGATGGCCTAAACACGGACATGTGAACAAAAGAACAAGCGATAGCATTCCTAACAGTCAAAGAATATATTGTACCAGGTAAACCTGTAGACCTACAAACCCTGGCTCACATCCTGTTACAGTTCGGACACTCAGCCACAAAGATGTCGAAACCACTGATGGAAGGGATCAGATCCATAGCCCTCCTTATCGCCGATGCGGCAGCTCAAAACATGGTGGATGACATCACCACGATGGTGAAAGAACAACTGCAAGAACACATGGAAAACTTCAACACAAACATGGAAACTATGAGGGATGCAGTTGAACACATCACTGAAGCTGCAAAGAAGATAACGGGAAAAATGAACGAGCTTAACGATGGCTTCCAGGATACAGCTGAACAGATAGCACAGGTAACTCAGGAACTAACGGAAAAAACTGCAGAAAAGATCACAGAACAAGAAAACCAAACATCAACATATGCAGCCGCAGTCCAATATCAACCTCACCCAATCCACAAAGGGATTATAACGAGAGGACAGATGGCAGATAAGCAAATCTTAATTCAAAAAGACAAAAACACCACTGAAAACGCCCTTGACAGCCTAACAGAAAAAGATCTAGTAGCAAAGGTGAACACGGCGCTTGACCTTATGGGCATGGAAGGACTAGACAAACCCCGGTACACAACCTTCATAGGGGCAAAGAAGCTACAAAATGGCAACATCCTATACCAAATGAACACGAAGGAAGCAGCAAGCTGGATAAGGTTAGCAGACGTACAAAAGGCATTCATGGCACACTTTGATGGAACCTCGAACATGCGTAACAAACTATACTATGTCATTGCAGAATTCGTCCCAACAACATTCGATGCAGGCTCCAGCTTTGCCCATGCCAAAGTAGAGGAAGACAACATGATGGACTGAGACACAGTCGCTTACTCGAGATACATCAAGCCAGCCCACCTTTGAAACAGTAACCAAAGAGTAGCCCATGTGATGCTCAGGTTCAACGACCAAGAAACAGCAAATGCCGCAATCCAAACAGGCATGTTCATAGAAGGTAAACATGTAAGGGTACACAAAACACTAACAGAACCGAGAAGATGCCTCAAATGCCAGAAATTTGGCCACTATGCAAACGACTGCAAAGCGGAGACAGACACATGCACATGATGTGGCGACCACCACTGGACCACACAGTGCGTCATCACGGACACAACCCTTTTCTGCTGCGCCAACTGCACAGACACAAACGCAAAAGGACACAGAGCAGCCGATCAAAACTGCCTGGCCTTCAACGTGGAAAGAGAAAAAATACAAGAGCAAATCCCGGAAAACAAATATAAGTTCTTCCCCACATCTCTTCCGAGCATGTGGAGACTGCTAAACGAACCAGAACCACAAATGCAACAACAATACCAGCAGCAACCAGGGCAGCCATGGCAACAAATCCCAGGACGAAACCCACAACAAGGAAACCCACAACAGCAGCAGAAATTCATCGAAAACTGGCAAGAAGTCCAACAAAAACATGGAAGACCCCCCATGGCACAAAACCTACCAAGACCAGACAATGGATGGCCAGTTCAACCAACACAAAGAACGCTAGAAGAATTCATGGAAAATTCACAAACCCAAGAACAACAACATGGGGTGACTGGGACCAGAACAAACAAGGACCAAGGCCAGAACTGGAACAGATAACACAGATGACCCGAAGGGAAACAACACCGCTCGAATACAGAATGCAAAGACCACTACAAATACAGCAGCAAAATGTAAACAAATCACTGGTAAGCCAACTAGACCTCCTAGACAGCCTGAGACGAGACAAATACGACATATGCCTGATACAAGAACCCTATGTCAACTTCAGAGGTAAGACCCGCGCTAACCGAAACTGGATCACAATATACCCAGGAACCCACCAGGTACACCCAGACAGCACGAGATCCATCATCTTAGTCAATGCAAGCCTACTAACAGATGCATGGAAACAGATACACTTTCAACACTCCGACATCACGGCATTAGAAATTATGGGAGACTTTGGTATGTTATGCATCATCAATGTTTACAACAACTGCGAAAACAACAATGCACTAACACATCATGTGAGACCGAGAGAGACAACAGCACACAGCAGGACCCCTACACACCTTATGGATGGGGGACTTCAACTGACACCACCCTTTGTGGGATGAAGCATGAAATGCCCACCTCTTCACACATGAAAACCTGGATCTGACACAACTGCTACTAAACATGCTAGGATGACACAACATGAAAATGGCATTACCAGCAGCATTCATACCAACACTACGATCACACAGCACAAAAAACTACACCAGGGTGGACAACATATTCTGCAGCGAAGAACTCCTCGACACCGTTATCAAATGCAAAACAGACGACGCAGCATGACTGGTAAGGATGGACCACTACCCAATCATAACACAGCTAGACATCCATGCACCAAAAGCAACCTGGGAGGCAAGGCGAAATTTCAGACTAGCGGACTGGCCAGAATTGGTAAAAACCTTAAAGAATGACCTAGCTAACCTGCCCCCACCCACAGAAATTGAAGACGCACAATCTTTCATGGACAGACTCAAAATACTAAACAAAACAATACAGAACACAATTGAGAAACATGTCAAACTAACAAAACCGAGCCCATATTCGAAACAATGGTGGTCCATGGAACTGGCAAACAAAAAGAAGAAGATGCAACAGCTTGGTGGAAGAGCAAAATACCACTGCCTGAATATGTGACACCCAGTACATGAGGAATACCAATGACAATGAAATCACTACTCCGAAATGATACGAAAAGCAAAAACAGAGCACTGGATCGTATGGCTAGAGGGGCTCAATGAATCCAGCATCTGGCAGGCAAGTAGGCTAGTCATGTCTCCGGCAACTGATGCAGGCAAATCCAGAATTCCAATGCTACAAATCAAAGACCCAGAAATGAAACGAGTAATCAGAGAAGCAACAGACAATGCAGCCAAAGGACAACTTTTCTACGAGACATTCTTCCCACCAAGAAACCCAGCAACAATGCCAGTCCCACAGAATTACCAATACCCACCGCCAAGATGGAAGTTCCAAAATGTATTGAATGACCAAATACACCGTGCGATCAAGAAAATGAAGCCATACAAAGCCACCAAAAGCGGCTCAGTACCAAACTCTGTCCTGCTACATGCCAGAGAAGACCTCGTCCCACATCTAGGCCCCCTATTCCAAGCCACTAACATGCTAAACTTCTATCCACAGGAATGGGCGACTACAGAGATTTTAGTCTTGAAAAAAACCAGGAAAACTGGATTACACCTCACCAAATGCATGGCGACCCATAGTGCTATCAGACGGACTAGCCCAACTCCTCAACAGCTGTCAAGCAGAAGATATCGTCACCATGTGTGAAAAACACAACATCCTGCCCGCAAACCACTTTGGAGCCAGACCAGGACAAACCACCACCAACTCCATACACATGCTGATGAAAACAATGAAAGATGCATGGCATAAAGGTCAGGTAGTATCAGCCTTATTTTTAGACGTTAAAGGAGCATTCCCCAGTGTAGATATTGACAGGCTCATACACAACATGAGAAAATGCGGAATCCCCCAGGAATATACCGAATGGATGAAACGATGCCTAGGAAACAGATGCACAACACTCTTGTTTGACGACTACCAAACAGCAGCCTTCATCGTAGTAAATGGCCTAGATCAAGGCGACCCATACTCAGGAATATGCTATCTCCTTTATAACACTGACCTTCTAGAAATCCCAGTACTAAAAATAGGCGAATGGATACTTCTCTTTGTGGACGATGCACTCATCATAGTCATCAGCAAAGACTTTGTGGAAACACACGAGAAATTACGCAGCATTATGAACTGGATGGGAGGAGTCTTCAAATGGGTGAAAGCCCACAACTGTGAATTCAGCATTGAAAAATTCCAACTTCTCGACATCACGAGAAAGCGTGTCCCGCACCCAATCAACCCCAAGAAGAGGATCCCCATGCCACATCAAGCACTAATGCTAGGCAACCAGTGGATACCATCAAAAGAAGCAGCAAAATTCCTAGGAGTTATAGTAGACAACAAACTAAACTGGAAAGGACAATGCACAGCAGCACTCGCCAAAGGCCAAGACTGGCTAATCCAATTTGGGAGGATAGCACACTCATCACGGGGAACAAATGCAAGATATATATGGCAACTATACCTCTTGATTGCGGTACCCCAAATGTTATACGTGACATATTCCTCACCCCACAGCAGAATGTAGGCAAAAGAACAAAAGAAGGACGCACCAAACAAGCCATAGTCACCAAACTAGCATTGATACAAAGGCGAGCCGCCATCATGATAACAGGAGCAATGAAAACCATTGCAACCAATGCAGTAGAGACCATGGCGAATCTCATCCCATTCCAACTACTGGTAGAAAAACACCCACAACGAGCAGCAACACGACTAGCAACACTACCTGAATCGCACCCACTACACAAGCCCATCAAGAATGCTGCAAACAAGCTGGTAAAACAACACCCAACACCCCTCCACGACCTCATGCATAGATTCAACATCCAACCCATGAAAATGGAAACCATCAAAGCAATACGATTCAAAACAAACTGGAAACCAACCTTCAAAACACATGTAGCAAGTAATGTTTGACGAAGTGATTGAGGACATTCAGAACAACAAACCCGATGTCAAAGTATTCATGGATGGCTCAGGCATGGAAGGAAAAATAGGAGCAGCTGCAATCCTCTACAGAAATGGAAGGATCAAAAACAAAATATGCTACCAGCTTGGCTCACAATGACACCACACGGTTTATGAGGGAGAAGGAGTAGGCACAATCTTAGGGATCAAACTGCTACAAAAGGAGTGGGGAATACGGTCTGCCATAATCTACATCGATAGTCAAGCCGCCATTACAGCCACACAACTGACGAAACCCGCTACAGGACACTACATCTTCGATGCACTACATGAACATGTTGCCATGCTGCACAAAAAACACCTTGGACTTAGGATCTTGATTAGATGGTCGCCGGGACACAAAGGGATCGAAGGTAATGAACAAGTGGATGAACAAGCTAAAAAGGCAATTACAGACAGCAGTAGCAATGCAGAAAAACTCCCAAATGCTCAAGAAACCGTTACCACGAAGCAAAACAGCTATAAAATGGGCATTCAATGAAAAGCTAAAACACGCTGCACAGAAGTTATGGCAGAAATCAAAGCGATATGACCAGATGAAAAAATTAGACCCAACCACATCATCCAGCAAATACATCAGCCTCATTATGGGCCTACCGAGAAAACACACCAGCATACTCACACAACTACAAACAGGACATGCCCCATTAGCTAAGCATCTATTTCGTATAGGGAAAGCCAACTCACCAGTATGCCCCTCATGCCAACAGGCTGACAAAACAATACAACACTATATGCTACACTGCCCCACACATCACACAGCGCAACAAAATTTACAAAGTAGCATGGGAGGAAGGGACGTAAACATCACAAAGCTCTTCACAACGAGAAAAACACTTCAGGCATTATTCAGATATGCAGCAGAGACCAGCCGATGGAAAGGAACATTCGGAGAGTTGCCAGAATTGAACAAAGAACAGGGAAAAGAAAGGGAAGGAAGGAGATGAAGAAATGCGAATGATGGACATGCATACACTACTCACGGTCCTAGCACCAAATATTAAAGCACCACCAGTGCTTCGAGGACCACACTGTAGCCCCTCCAAGCAGATGACAAAGAAACTTAACATAGAGAAGAACCAAGCAGCACTACACATACTGTACATTTCAATCTCTCACATATGGTTCGCCACAGAGGAGAATAAATGGGATTCAAAAAAAAAAAAAAATGGTCCAAATGTGGTTGTTGATGGGTAGGCAAGAGGAGAATAAATGAGAGCAACAGCCCATGGCAGTTTTCCCTATCAAAAAAAAAGTGGAAGTCCATTCCTGATCATCAGGGACAGACTACACTATCTCTGGAAGGCAGGAATCAAGGTGAATACTCACAGTCAATCCACATGGGGGAATGATAGGGTAGCAGCATGGTATTTGAGGTAGATATCTATGATAATAGTGAGGGGAAGAATCTGGGAGAAGAAGGGAAAAAAGGGAAGAATGTACACAAGGCTATATAAATATCCTATGGAAATAGCCAAGAGTAAACAAGCATGAGAATGCATAAGTCATGAGGCTTACATGTACATATCAATGTGTTCAAAATAAAATTCTCATGTGTAGCATAATTTAGTGTAATTTAGTGTAATTCAGTGTAACTCCGCATAATTCAACATAATAAAATGAAAATGAAATTTTATTAGGTAATGGGCTGTTTCCTAACATTTAGAAACATAAAATATTTTCTAAATTGCTCAAATGGGATTACTGATGTCAAATGTAGACAAACTAGTCAGAGCCGTTAGCAGACTCTAAAAGATGCCCTCTTTCAAACATTAAATCTGGAGGTGTGACCCCCCCTTCCAGAAAATCTGGGTTTTGGATATTGCCATGGGTGCCACTGCTGCCACCATTGCCAAGGCACCCAAACTCAAACCAAACTTGGTACTCTGAGTCTGCTAAGATGGCCAGTGCACCACCTGTACATCCCCCCAAAATAGGATGTGAGGGTTCATTTGATCCACAGGATGTGCTGGGAGGCATGTGCAGGATACTCACAAGGTAGACCAGTGCTCACTTGGTGATGACTCAGGGCAAAAAACTGACTCAGCACCTGCCATGACCACTGCTGCAAGCAACCACCTGTAGGTTGGATAGGAGGAACAACTTGGGTGGCAAGAAGGACTGGGAGGAGAATGACAGTGAGAGAACAAGGTGACTGGCCAACATCCATTGATGGAACAGTGGGACAACAATAGAGACAACAGTGCCCAACACTGATCCCTTGAACCCTTTCCTTCACATGAGATTTTTGATTAGTTTTGCTGCCCCAGTACTTAGTAATATTACTGCTTCCCTGGCATTTGGTGAGGGAGGTCAAATAAATTTCTTAGAACTCATGTCGTAGCCCTTATGCAAATGAGAAAAACATAATTGGTCAAATAGTATTTGTTAGAGGATGACCCCAACGTGTTGAAGCGAGGTGGAGTGGCACTGGAATGATCAGGCGGGTAGATACAAGTGTGACCTGGTCACAGAGGCAACCCCCTAATGAGTCTTGCCCTGTACCAGGTATGTGCCACATTTAAATCTAATGTACAAGGAAATATCTAATGAGTCTTGCCCCATACCAGAATTAACAGGTTATTGGGCCCTGGTAGCAAATTCACTTACCTGCACATTCACACCTCTAAATCCCAACAAAACACTACTCCTATTCATCATAACTGCTCCCTTCTCTGCACTGTCTTCCAAGCACCTGAAACTCAAAGAACTCACTGATGATGGTGTTACCAACTCCTACAACAAGTTCAGCCACAAAGGAAAGCTAGAGCTCCAGGCCATGGGATACTGGAAATTCATTGAAGGGACCCAGTTGGCACTGCCAGTTATGCCTCAGCTGAAATGGACCCAGAAGATCAGAGGTCCTGATGAGACTGGCACTACTTCTACCATTGTCATCACTGGCAACAAAATGGAATTTCAGAAAGCTACAGATGACACAGTACCTTGGCATGAAGGTGACCTCAAGGCTATCAATGCTATTATCCAAGCTATGCTGGGAACCAAATTGCAGTTCAGTCCGCAAAGACTGCAAAAGAAGCCTGGGAGAGCCTCAAAGCTCAGTATCACTCTGTCAACATGATGAGGGTGACCCATCTCAAGTCCTATATTCTTGGATACAAGTTTGTTGACAGTTATAAGATGGCAAATTGGAGAGATGACATGCAGCGCATGTACCAGGAACTTTGCAATGTTGATGACAACACCTTACCCAATGATGAATTTGCACATCATCTAGTAACAATGATGCCAATGAGTGATTGATGGAGATACCTCCACTCAGAGTTATCAAACAAAGTCTGTGGTGCAGCACCTGGCACACTAAACTCATCAGAAATCCTCGGGAAGCTTTGAGATGAAGATGAAGGAATCCAAGCATCCAACAACGAGCCATCAGTCCTCATGACTGCTCAGGCTGAATTCCTCCAATCCAAGCCTGGCAGTAAATGCCCTTGTGACATCAAGGTCAATCAATCAATGCCTACTGCTCCCACCAGCAAACATGCTCATACTAGTTCTAAACTTCAATGCACCAATCCTCACTGCCCTAACCCAAGAAGCTGTCACACTATCAACAATTGTTTCACCTTCAGCAGTGGTAAGTGTGGTGACTATCCTCCCTGGTGAAGTGGCCCATGGGACATCCATTTACACCCAGACAAATGGAGTGCAGAGACTAATTCTTGTTTCACAGGAGCAAAGAGGGGGGCAGCTCACATTGCCTCCATTGATGATGCCAATGACTGTCCTTCATGCTCTTGCCCTGACCAACACTCTACCACAGACTCTGTGTTTACAATCTCTGCTAACCTCTCCACTGATGTTGTGGCATTGAACACTACTGCAGCCAAGGGGTGAATGTATTGGTGTTCAGCCACAGCTTTCAATGCTTCTACTCCCAAATCCAACATCAACCATTTCTTCCATGATAATGGAGCCACAAGATCCATTTTTAATGACCGTGCATTCTTCTGATCCTACAATCACTTTGACACTGCAGTGAATGTCAACAGTTTGAACTCAGGTCTTTTGGCACTGGCACCTGCCGGAGGAATTGTACATCTGGAATCTATCGTCAATGGTTGCAAATTTATACTGGATATCTCTGATGCACTGCATATTCCCACTGCATGTGTAAATCTCATATCATGGCCTTGGACCAAAAAGGAGTCACCACTGTTACACACAATGGGAAGATAGAGTTGTCAAAAAATGGTCAAGTGATCACCCAAGGCAGACTGTGGAAGGGCTTGTACCATCTCAATCTTACTCCCATTCAACAGAACACTCCCGCTACTATCACTTCCCATAGTCTCCTATCCCGCATTGAACCTACCCCACTTATCCAGCGCCTCAGCTCTTTGTCTATGTCCACAGCTTTGCAAGCGATGAACACTGTATCTGACAAGGCAGATTTTTACACCGCCTGATGGGTCATATAGGCATTAAAGGACTCAAAGAAGCCACAACTGGTCTCTCCTGGGATGAGACACATATCCCTTCATGCCAGATTTGTGCTCTTGCTAACATCAAGCACCTACCCTTCCCAAAATCAGTGACTTCCTGTGCTGAGTGTCCTTTGTATCGCATTCACTCTGATATCTGTGGTCCTTTTCCAACTGGTTATGGTGTATACCGCTACTTCATCCTTTTTATCAATGACTATGCACAATTTACTCTTATATTCTTCCTCAAACAATGTTCTGACACCCTTAAAGTATTTATTGAATATCGTTCAGCCATTGAAAAATTCTTCAGAGCCTCAATCATCTTCCTTCGCATTGACAATGCCCCCAAATACATTTGTGGTCAGTTCAATGACTATTGCAAGGCAAACAGCATATCATTGTACCTGATGCATCGCTACAGAATGGTGTTTCTGAATGAGCAAACCTTACTGTCACCCAGATGATGCGTGCCATGCTCCTTGATGGCAATTTGCCAGACTACTTCTGGCCTCTAGCCACTGTGTGCATATCAAAATTTGTGTTCCACACTCAGCTCTCCCCACACACTCTATGCCATTCATGTTGTATTCCATGACATGCCTGCACCAGAGTCCCCACAATGGGACAGCAAATTCTGGGATGATGTCCCTATGGACATGACAACCCCATTCAGATTGGCTTATGGTGACCAAATTGTGGAGATACTAGAGGGTGAATTGATCCCTAGGTATGTGCCATGTACTTGCCCAGCGAATGCCACTGATGATGCCCATTGCAGATGCAATGAAGACCACAATGGTAGTACCCCTGAAAGGGAAGAGGGTGAATTGATCCCTAGGTATGTCATATGTTAATGCTTCCCTCACTGAATCCATTGACAATCCCAATGCTCGCAATCCTGTCACCATCCATGAGGCCAAATTATCAATTTATTGGACTGAATGGCCGGCAGCAATGTATGAAGAACTAGAAGGGCTGAAGGCAAAGGGCATCTATGAAGAAGTTGAACATTTGCCACAAGGAAGGAAGGCCATTGGTAATAAATGGGTTCTCCATATCAAGCACGACAAGGATTTCAAGATCACTCACTTCAAATCCCAGCTTGTTGCCAAAGGATTCACCCAGATCCCCAGCCAAGATTTCACTTTCACCTTTGCACCCACTGCACATTGGGAGTCCATCTGCACTCTCCTTACACTCACCACAATTTATGACTGGGAGCTGCGACAAGTTGGCATCAAAACTGCATTCCTTAATGTCCCTCTCGATGAGGAGATCTACATGCACAAACCCAATATAATGGGTTCTGGATACTGGCATCTATGAAAGGGGCTTTATGGCCTTAGACAGTCTGGTCACCAATGGTACCTGGATCTCAACTCAAAGCTGGAATCCATTGGCTTCAGGTGTATAGAACCCAAGTGGAACATTCACATTTGCAGAAGTCTCAAGGCACAGACAATTGCAGCCACAAACATCAACAACATGCTCCTCTCCTCTACCACCATAGCCAAGTCAGACACCATAGTTGCAGACATATCTAATCACTACAAAATTACTGACAATTGCAATGTCAACTTCCACCTTGGCTGCGCTATCATTCACTGGCAGACACGTGGTGCAATAAAAGTGCACCAAGAAGCTTTTACTGTCTCTATCCTACACAATGCTGGAATAAAGAACAGCAAGCCTGGCAGTACACCCATGAATCCGGGCATCAGGTTGACATCTGAGATGTGCCCCACCATGGATGCAGAGAAGACACAAGTCTATGCCCTCTTCCCATACTGCATGATTGTTGGGAAGTGCCTTTTGGTGTGCACTGGCCCAGATATTTCTTACACCGTCTGTGAACTAGCCCACTTCATGTCTAATGATGGAGAAGGTCACATCCTAACACTTAAACACCTCCTCTGTTACCTTTCAGGAATGCATTTGCATGGCCTTCTGTTAGGGAAGAAGGATGCTCCATACCCCACATTTCATGCTCTCTCAGACTCAGACTGGGGCATGGGCAATGGACAAAAATTAATCTCAGGTTTCTTCATCATGCTGGGTGACTCTCTGCTATCCTGGAGCTCGAAACAACAGGTCATCATTGTGTTATCATCCTGTGAGTCCGAGTATTTATCCACCACCCAATGCACCAAAGATATTCTTTGGTTTCATAATTTTTTTGATGCACTCAGTTTCCCTCAAATATCCACAACTATCCTACTCTGCGACAATCAAGCCACTATTTCCTGCACCCATGACCCTCATGTTCATACATGAATGAAACATATCCACATATGTGCACATTTTATTTGTGACTGCATCAACAAGAAATCAATTGATGTGGTCTACATCTCAAACCAATCCACCATCACTGATCTCCTCACCAAAACACTCGCCAAAGTCCTACAAAACTGTTGGTGTGACCTGTTACGACTCGACCACGGTCAAGGGGGGGTGTTGGAGGGTGACCCTGATGCATTGAAGCGAGGTGGAGTGGCACTGGAATGATCAGGTGGGTAGATACAAGTGTGACCTGGTCATGGAGGTAAGCCCCTAATGAGTCTTGCCCCATACCAGGTATGTGTCACATGTAAATCTAACATACAGGGCAATATCTAATGAGTGTTGCCCCATACCAGAATTAACAGTATTGCTCCCAGACCTCTCAGATCAGATGTGGACACTTGTGGGACTGGTGGTGGCAGTGGCACTCATGGCATTTTCCAAGACCCAGATGTTCAACCCCATTCCAGACTAAAAACACAATCTAAATGGTTGTGTCAGCAATTTCATCACCCACACAGGTGCCCTCACCCTGAATCAGCTCCATCCATCTGATGGAACCCATCATGTCCCTGTCATCCTCCTTGTCTCCTCATCATTGTTTTGTGCACCATCCCCCATGCCAACTCTTCCTTTGCTGTGAACAGATGAAGACTGCACTCCCTTCAATGCTCCAAACAATGGTGCCTCCTCAAATTGTTGCTCTTCCAACATAGCCTAGAGCTTAAAAAACAGAACAGATCTGGGTCATAGCAAAACATTATCTATTTGCAACCACCAAACTGATGTTTCATCAAAAAAGTTGTACAGCCACTCCAGAAATTCACACACACCAAAATGAGTAAGAGGATGAAATCAACACAAGTTGTGTGCTGCCTACAAGTTCCTCCACTGCATATTATTGTTAGCTCTTTGCTGTATATGCAATGTTTGAGTAATTCACAAGTATTGCATGCAAATTGTCTACCAGAAATATGTTGCAGAAGGTGTTGAGCAATGAGGACTTGGTAGAGTATAACGGACTTATTATTGCAAACTATGTATGATGAATATTTATATAACCTATTGATACATTGATTGGTAATCATAATCAGTAATTAGAATGTCCCACTATTAATAATCTGTGGGTGCATCATTACTAACTATGGACATGGAAGTGTCAGTGTCACCTTAATACACCATTCACTTATTCAACAGGACCCTCTTGACACCTACATCATACCTATCCACTTAATAAGGCCCTCATGTTTAGATCTTGGTAGTGCCTTGGTAAATATGTTGGCTAAGTTGTCATCCATCATGCAGTACTGAATGTCGACCTTGTGAGAGATTAATTTTTTGTGTATGGATGTTGATGTGTTTTGTGCAGCTATCATTGATAGCATTGTTGGAGTAGTTAATTGTGCCTTGGTTATCTACATTGAGTTTGGTGGGGCCTGGGTACAGGATGCCAAGTTCAGAAGTAAGCATCCATAGCCATATGACTTGGCATGTTGCTAGACTTTCCACCATGTATTTGGCTTCCATTGATGATAGCGCCACCATGCTTCTTTGATTGCCAAGATATTGGGCCACCATGAATCTATAGGGAGTTTGCTTAAGCAACCTAAAATGTAGGTGCACGGCTTGCATAAGTATAAGTCAGCTTAAGCACATATTGCCTGTAATATTGTATGCACAGAAACAATAATTGAACACCCTGAGCTCATGTCCTGTCTCAACCATGCTGCTAAAGCACCCTCCCTGCTCAAGCACCCTCCCCACTCAAGCACCCCCACTCAAGCATCCTCCTGCTCAAGTACTATCCCCACTCCCCACTCAAGCACCCTCCTGCTCAAGCACCCACCTTGCTCAAGCATGCTCTCTGCTCAAGCATGCTCTCTGCTCAAGCAAGCTCCCCACTCAAGCAGACCCACCAAGCTTGAGCACCCTTCCTGCTCAAGCACCTCCAATCTCAAAACAGGAATAGGACTACTTAATGTGCTTAAGCACTGAGCACTCAATAAGCATCTTAAGCAGTCCATGAGCCAGCTTATAAACAAGCACAGCTTAAGCACCCAATT
This sequence comes from Tricholoma matsutake, assembly GCA_026075535.2. Classification (NCBI taxonomy): domain Eukaryota; kingdom Fungi; phylum Basidiomycota; class Agaricomycetes; order Agaricales; family Tricholomataceae; genus Tricholoma; species Tricholoma matsutake. The sequence goes on from AP026544.2 coordinate 1,073,364, forward strand.
AAGGTGCCAAACAAATAACAATAATATAAATATGTCTCTACTGACACTTCCACCCTTTGGAAACCATATATTATGGCCTCAAATTGCTTCATTCCGTATTATGTGGACTTTTCTTGTGCAGGCAGTAGCAGCATAACCAGTGTTTAACATAATGTGGTGAACTTTGAACTTTGAACACCTGACTAAATTGATGAACTAAATTGATGACTAAGTCTGAGTTTGATTCAAAGTTTATGTGGGTTAAGCATTGTTCAAAGGGCTTAATGAGCTTAAGGAGATATGGTGCTTAAGCCAACTTATACTTAAGCAAGCCGTGCATCTACATCTAAGGTTACTTAAGCAAACATCCTGTGGTGCTTGGGCCACCTGCCATTTGGAAGCAGTATCCAGAAATGGATTTTTGATCATTAGTGTTTGATCCCCAATCAACATCCAAGTAAGCAATGGGTTCGACTTCCCTCCTTTTTTGGTAAACAATACCAAGATTGCGAGTGCCATTAAGATACTGGAATATGTGTTTGATGGCAGTCCAATGGGTGGTTCCAGGGTTGCTCATGAACTGGCTGAGTGTTTTCACTGCAAATGAGATGTTGGGTCATGTACCAATTGTTACATACATGAGTGATCCAATTGTGCTGTGGTATTTGGGGATATCATGACATTCATTGGCGGGTGTTTTGATTAGTTTGATATTTGGGTCCAATGGTGTGCTGACAGGGTGTGAGTCTGTCATTCCAAATTTCTCCAGAACCCTTTTTATATACTGGGACTGTGTGATTTTGAGGGTACTAGCCTTCATGTCCCTTTCCAGCTCCAATCCCATGATCTGCTTTCCCTCCCCCAGGTCCATGATTATGAAGAACTTTGACAGCTTGGCTTTCATTCCCATGATCACATTGATGTCTGATCCAAGAATGGTCATGTTGTCAATGTAAACTGAAGTGATGATCAGATTTTGATTGGTATGCCTGATATAGATGCATTGATTGGAGAAAAGCTGCATGAAGTTCATCTGCAGGAATGTCTGGTTGAGTTCGTTGTTTTAGGCTCGGCCAGCCTGTTTCAGCCCATAGAGAGGGCATAATAACTGAGGTCTTTACTGTCCCCCATATACTCTGCACAAATTCCACATGGACAAGAGGGTCCCAGAAGCAATGGTTTTAGTTGTGATGAAGCTGCACAGAATCCACGCAGAGTCCATGCAGAGTCCACGCAGAGTCTGTGCAGAATCACTCAGACACTCAGATTTCACTAGGACAGTCCATGTAGAATTTATATTACTTGGATGCAGACAGACTCCAGTCTGCACACAGTCCATGCAGAGTGTGCAAAGTTCAAATACATTGAAGACTGTGTCAGAAAAGTAAATACAACACACAAGGATTGAACTTGCGACAATGTGATCATCAAACAACATCAACACTTAACCACTACACCAACACAATGTACTAATATCACCAAACATAGCTCTGTAAGTACTATTCATGTCATGTGCATAGTAATACATGTCAACAATGATTGTTGATCAATGACCACCACAACCGCTGCACATGCAATGGGGAGTTTTTTTCTTTTCTTTTTTGTGTATACTTACTAATTGTACTATTTTAGGGAACAAGGGAGGGATGAGATGACAATGGGAGGGTGGGAGTGAGACAATGGGACGTAGGCCCAAATGACAACTGTCATTTGGTCCCCGCTAAGTTTTTTTTTCTTATCATAATAACTACCTAACCGTATTTTTCTTTTATAGGTTCTAAACTACTGGTCACAACAAGTGACAATGCAAAATGACACATGCCCACCCCATGCCCATGAGCAACTGCTCATGAGGTGGTTCACAGGTGTACCCTATGACAAGGACAAGGGAGATGATGAATGAGCACCACCCACCTCCAGCCCCATGAGCAACTGCTCATGGGGTGGATGGTGGGTGGAACAGACAGGGGGATGGGGAAACAAGACAACAAGGGAGGAGGGGGGATGATGATGTGGTAGGGTGACGAGTCCCACTTGTCAACCCCACCATTTCCAACATTTCCCATGAAGTCTTTTGTTACACAATGACAACCTCATGTTGTTGTATATCCTTAATGTGTTCCTAAATCCTCGCTAGATTCATTTTACTGATTAGCCATCCGATATTTTTATTTCTTAGATCTTTTATTTTATTTTTAGGATGACATTTCACCTATGTGACATGTCAGTCACGCATTTTGCTCACATTTCCTTGCTTCCTTGGCCTCCACTTCGACAGCATCACCTGTTTTGAAGGATTGGTACTGGATGATGTTTCAACCACATTTTGCTCATGTTTCCTTGCTTCCTCGGCCTCCATGCCAACAACATCACCTGGTTTGAAGGATCAGTACCAGTTTCCCCATTTCATTTTCATTTACCTTTTATAGTTTTATTTCTGTGCCTATTTACTACAACAATCTGTGACATCAAACTTGACACCTTCTCTTGGACTTCAGAATCACATCCCAAATATGACAATCCATTTTCCTTTCTTTTTCTGGTTGCTTGGACTGTTGGCACGAGAGAATGTGCATGATCAGTTTTCGCTTTGTAACTACAGATGTTTGTATTTAGGTGTCCTCCCACCTCTTGAATGGAGCAGCTCTTTTGATCCTGCCTTTTACACTCCTCTTGCTAAGCTTCTTCCACATCTCTCAAGTCTCCTGCACACCAAGGTGCAGGAATTAAGTTAAGTTCTCAAGTTCTCAAGTTCTCATTTTTACAGGCTCCCCAGGCTCTCCCTACATTTAGTTATTATAAGTTTATCATTTTTATGTGACCAAACTCCTTTTCATTGAGTTATCGGCCTTTTGCAAGCCTTTGTTTGACATACATGAGCTCACTCATGTACGCGATCTGTACACCACATGACTCTGTTTATTGCATTGGTGATCCTTTGGGCTCTCCTGTCATGTTGATCCCACAGCCTCCTCTGGCTATACAAACTTCCCTTCCATCCATCAAACCTAGTGTTGCCTTGACCGACTTGGGGCATTTTTGTATTTCTAAAATAACTTGACACAATGCACTCAGCCTGCTTAGTGTTGAGAGAGGACCCATCGACTTTTGGGGCTCTCTATCTATGTAGATACTTTCAGAATTCTATACAATTTATCAGAATTGCTGGTTGACTTGCAAAAAATGAGTCAAATGCAATACCAATTCCAATAAATTGTATAGAATTCTGAAAGTATCTACATAGATAGAGAGCCCCAAAAGTCGATGGGTCCTCTCTCAACACTAAGCAGGCTGAGTGCACTGTGTCAAGTTATTTTAAAAATACAAAAATGCCCCAAGTCAGTCAAGGCAACACTAATCAACCCTCCCCACTCATATCCATATTCCTCTACATGTTTGTGCATGCTCCCTTACTTCTTTATTCATGATGTGACAACCTGGTCAACAGAACTTCCAACAGACCATTTCCACTACAACAACAACGAGGGGAGGAGGGGGGACAACAATGAGACGGGACAGGGAGACAATGACAGGGGGGGAGATGAGATGAGACGACAATGGGGGGGGGGGGGGAATGAGATGACACAACACAATGAGGGGGAGGTAACGAGATGACACAACACAGTGAGGGGGGGGAAACAAGACAACATGAGACCACAAGGGGGGGGGGGGGGGAGGGGACAACGACAAGGAGATGGGGGAAGAGACAACAACACCTGCCCTGCACACACCTATGAGCATCTGCTCATAGGGTGGGTTCACAGGTGGGAGGGTGAAAGCAGCATACAGGCACAATGCACACATGCATTGTGCCTCCCCATCATTTTGCATGCCAACAAGATGGTGGGTTTAGTTTTTTCATGACATGTTTTATTTATTGCTATCAAATACAATGGCACAACAGACAGGGCAAAACATTCCCTGAGAGAAAATATGGAGAAAATGTGGAGAAAATTACACTTTTTCATGCAGCAAACAAGTAGGGAAAAACTGGTGAAAATAAGTTATTTCCTCTCTATTTTCTCTGCCATCTTCCTTAGGTAAAATATATCATTTTTGTGGAGAGAAAAAAAGGGGAATTAGAAGGGAAAATAATTTGTTTTCTCTTGATTTCCCTTTGATTTTTGCCTGGGACAAAAAAGTTATATTTCCTGCAAGAGTAAATTAGAAATCTCAACCTAATTTCTTCCAAATTTTTGCTTTGAGAATTGCATGGGAAAAAGTATAATTTTCTCCTCATGTTTGCCAGATTTTCACAGGAGAAAAAGAAACTCCTGCCTGTTTAGGTAAACATTGGTGGCAGTGCACTTGACCTAAACAGGCAGGAGTTTCTTTTTCTCCTGGTGAAAATCTGGTAAACATGAGGAGAATATTACACTTTTTCCCATGCAATTCTCAAAGCAAAAATTTGGAAGAAATAAGTTATATTCTCCACAGTTTTCTAATTTACTCTTGCAGGAAATATAACTTTTTTGTCCCAGGCAAAATCAAAGGGAAATCAAGAGGAAATCAGTTCTTTTCACTTCTAATTCCCCTTTTTTCTCTTCACAAAAATGATAAATTTTCTCTAAGGAAGATTGAACAGAAAATAAAGAGAAAATAACCTATTTTCACCAAATTTTCCCTACTTGTTTGCTGCATGAAAAGGTGTAATTTTCTCCACATTTTCTCCATATTTTCTCTCAAAGAAATTCTTTCCCTGCCTGTTGTGTGGCCCCCATCTGGAAGAGAGTTATTAGAAACTCCCAACACTCAGAAGACAGGACAATATAAACTAGATGGTAGTATGGATTCAAGATAATAAGGTATTAGTTTACATCGTACGATAAGGATATACTTGCATGTAATGCTCATGTGATCATGTATGTTAGGTAAGGGCAAGCTGAAGGGTAATACAAAGGGGAAGGAAGGATAGGTAGTGCATAAGAGGTACTCTTACACCCTCTCATGGTCCCGAAAATTTGAATCTCCCTCAGTGCTCTGCTTGAAAGCTTCGAGCGCTGTGGTTTCCAGAAGTTTGCTCCTTGGTAACCACATGCTTTGTTCTGGTCTGTACCTGAGCCATTGTACAAGGTATTGCTTGCCTCATCCTCGAGGTCAACAGTCTAGTAGCTTGTCAATGAAGTACTCTGTGCTTCCTTCAGGGGTGATGATAGGGCTGGGCATGGTGTGTTTGCGTGCTGGGTAGTTCTCATCATTGTTTGGGAGAAAAGGTCAGAGTTGGGAGATGTGGAAGTTTGGATGGACCTTTGATGTGGGAGGCAGTTGTAGGCGGTATGTGGAATTGTCTGGGAATGCTTGCATGATTTTGTACGGTCCATCGAATTGAGGCATGAATTTGGTGACCCTGCCATCTTTAGCTTGCATGAACTCCCGTCATTGATGTGCTGTCACCAGGAGGACTTTGTCTCCTATGTGATATTCTGGTTCTCTGTTGCGGGCTCTGTTTGTGAAGTGTGCTTAAGTGATTTTTGATGCTAACAAGTTGTCTTTTGCTGCCAAAGTGAGGGATTCAATGTTGTTGATAAAATTTGCAGCCAGTTGTCACATGGTCATGTCCTCTTTGGTTACACCAGGTGTGGTTGTAGTAGGAAGGTTGATGAATGGTGGGAGGAGACGTGGTGAGTGGCCCATTTTTAGGACAAAGGGTGAGAAACCAGTGGATGCGTTCAAAGTGTTCATGATGTGGAAATGTACTCATGGAAGTGTCTTCACCCAGCCTCTCTGGTTCCATTCGACATGGAAGCAGAGTGCCTGAATCATGGTCTTGTTGGATCTTTCTGATGCCCCATCCATTTGTGGGTGATATGCCATTGACATCTTGTGGTTGATCCCTGCTAGCTTCATGAGTGCTTTCCAAATTTTTGAAACAAAGAGTTTATCTCAGTCTGTTATGATCTCTACTGGGCAACCGTTCTCGCAGTATTATCAGTCAAAAAACAGTGATGTGAATTCCTCTGTGGTTATGGCTGTTTTGCATGGGATGATTTGGATATCAGTGCCCAAGTGATCAGTCATTGTAATGATAGAATTGAAACCGTTGTCCATGGGAAGGGGTCCAATGAAATCCAATGTTACTGAATTGAACCGGTGATCTGGAATTGGTAGGGGGTGCAGGGGACTAGTCAGTTTTGTGGTGGGCGATTTGTTTCACTGGCAAGAGGGGCAAGAGGGAATATAGCCCTTGAGTAGGTTTTTCCGCATGTTTGGCCAGTACAAATCTTCTCATAGCGCTGAATATGATTTGTATGCTCTGAAATGTCTGAGATTGTCGTGGGCTAGCTGAAACAGGTGTTCCCTTAGATTCTTGTACTTTGGAATGATCAGTCTGTGCCCAATGAACAGGAGTCTGTGTTGTAGGGTTATCTGGAGCTTTTTGTCGATGATGCCACATTTGAGGTTGTCGAGGATGGCTGAGCACCAACACTTTTGACATGTAATCTGATGGCCAAATAGTTGATCTGTTGACATATTCCCATAGATCTTGTCCCATCAAGATGTCCATCATTTTGATCTTCCGTACAGTGTATATAAGGGCAACCTTAGAGGCCACTTAATTAATGGACTAGCAAAGGGAAATCTGAAGTTAAAATTATAGTACATATTACAGGGATTGGAGGCACACCTAGCAATGGGAAATCTGAAGAGAAAACTCTAAGGACTCCTTTGCCAATGCCCAGTATATGCGAAGACTGCAAAAATCAAATTATAATCTAAAAATAGAAAGGGCAGAGATAGGCAGATCAAGGCTGCCAAATGACATTATACCAAGGGGTAGTCGGAAAGGGTACTCTGCCTCTAAATATAAAACTGTCAACATGCACAAAGGTGATAGAAAGGAAAATTAGTAATAAAATAAGGAAAGATCATAGAAAATGAAGAATAGAAGGAAATGAGGTGAGGAAAAATATAGGTCTCCAAGTTCATCGACTCCCTGCACCAGGATAACCTCCTGCTGAAGGGATCTCAGTCCCACCTTTCCCCTGCCCAACTTTGCACCCAAATTGAATCAAACATCTCCCCTGTTATGATTTTGTTATTGGGACCCACAAGGCCAGGCACTTTCATTTTTCTTTTCTGACTCAATGCAACTCCTGTCGATCGACATGCTGCACTGCAGCACTCCTTGACATCGGACCCTTGACATCGGATCCGTGACATCGGACGCCTCATGCTTGGCATGAGGCTTATCTTCTATTGTTCTTTGACATGCTGCGCCGCAGCACTCCACGACATCGGATGCCTCATGCTAGGCATGAGGCTTGTTGTTCTATTGTTCTTTCTATTATTACTTGACAAGGATCTTGCATTCCAATTGGACGATAGACATATCTGAAACCATATATAAGCTACAGTAATACTGCCTGTATTCCTTAGCTTGACCTAATTCAACCAATGGTCTTAGACTCAATCCAAACACTCAACAGCCTAGGAAATCCCTAGCTGTGATAAACTTGAACTCAACAGTTGGAAAGCCTCCAACTGTGATACATGAATGAATGGTCTACTCAGAAAGCCTCTGAATATGGATAGCCATGACTACTTGAGGAAGTACCCAAGTGAAGACAGGAAGCCCAATACACTAGGAAAGTCTCCTAAGTGCAATACTGATACAGTTGGAAAGCCTCCAACTGTGACACATGACCCAAAGACTGAGTTGAGACCTATAGTCTTAACAAAAGGTCAAGCTGATCTATGAAGTCCACCTACCTAGGTGCAGACACAATGTCTTTCAGACAAAGCCCAGACAGACCTCCAACCGGAGCATCATCATCAGGAAGTGGTATAGATACCAGGGTCAACTAGTACGATACTCGGAACCAGCACAGAAGTGGTTCTCAAAGAGAACCAGTGATGAAGAACCCCAATACCTTCACAAAGAAGATTTTAGATCTTTCGATAAAGAAGAAACCCCAGAATGAGATCCATTCTCCCTATCCAACAACAACACCAATATGTCTACTGAATCCACCGCATCGACCAAGGAGATCAGAATACAAACCCCTTCTGACTTCACAGGGGACCAAACTAGAACTGTGAAGTTCTTACAAGAAGTGAAACTCTATTTGAGAGTGAACCATGGAATCTACAACACCAACAAGAAGAAAATCATCTTCACATTGTCCTTCATGAATGGAGGAACTGCCGTGCCCTGGGCACAGACATGGGCAGAGAAGGAAGACCTAGGAACCTGGTCAACCTTTGAATCAATGCTCAAGACAGCGTTCACACCGATCGATGAAGCTGGCAGAGCCAGGACGGAGATGAAGACATTGAAACAGGGACAGGACCTGGAGGACTAACATTGCACAGTTCTGAATCCTGTGAGAAAAGGCAGGAATCAACGATGACACTGCCCTTATCAAACTCTTTATGGATGGGTTGAACCCCAAGCTCCTCAAAAGAGTTTTCAATATGGAAACGATCTCCACGACCTTGGAAGGAATGATCAATGCCACCTCCAAGTACGACAGACAGTGGAGGAGAGCAAAGGCCATAGTGGGGAAGTTACAAGAGACTTTGACAAAGAAACTCCCTGCCTCTAAGGCAAAGGAAACCCCACTTGAGATCAACCACCTCTCCTACCAGGAGAGGATCGAACACATGAAGAAGGGGTTGTGCTTTGTGTGCCACCAGCCCAGACACAGAGCAACCAAACACAAGAAAGGGGAAACAAGAAAGGGGAAACAAGGACTGAGGACTGGCCTTCCCCAAAGAGCAAAGGCAGAGAGGCCTACTCGAAGATCCGAGTGATCTTGAATGAACTCAATGGAGAAGAGAAGGCGACAGCTGTCACTGCCATCGGGGATGAGGGTTTTTAAAGTGGTGGCCTGCCTTGATGCCAGGTACCACTGAACTTTCTGTCTGCTCTGTACTACTAGCCACTTTGAAAAATCAATCTATGTGTTTAGATGTCAAAGTGGTAGGGACAGGCAGAGGAAAAGCCATCGAAACTGAAGCCCTACTCGACTCTGGAGTGGGAGGGATATTCATGAGTCACAAATTCGCAGAGAGCAGCAGATTTGAGCTGCACCCCCTGGAGAAGGTGATCAAGGTCAAGAACGTGGACGGAACCCCAAACGAGAAGGGGGAGATTTCCCACTACGCCAGGGGACTCTTGACGATCAATGGAAGAACTTTCCCAATGACCTTCCTCATTGCAGGATTGGGAAAGGAATCGGTTATCTTGGGCCTGCCATGGCTCAGAAGAATCAATCCAGTAATTGACTGGAGAATTGGAACCTTCCAATTCAGGACGAATGACAAGACCCATCCTGAATTCTCATATGGAAGAGAAAGAACCCTTATTGGTAGGGTACAGACCAAGAAAACCAATGACAAACACTTGTCATGGCGCCAGAGGGGAACCAAAAAGAAGAAGAACCCCCTAGACATGACAAAAGAAGAATGACAGGCATGGTGCCAAGGCATCATCGCTAGAGACCAAGAGAAGCTCGCCCTCAAGAAGAAAGCTGCTGAGGAAGAATGGGCACAATGGAAAAAGGTGGCCACCAGAGAGCTGGAGAAGCTGGCTGCCAAGAAAGAAGAAGGATGACTGGCAGTAGCTGAAATAGTTGTGAAAGAGAGGGAAAAACTGGACCTCAAGAAAGAAAAGTGACTGGCACTGGCCCGTATAGTCACAAAAGCAAGGGAAAAGATAGCCCTGAAAAGCAAGAAAGAAGAACTGGCAAAAGAAGAACACTGAGAGCAATGCCGAAGAGTTGTCGCCAAGGCAAAACTGATGGGAGGAGTCCTCCACAAAGAACCAAGAAGAAGCAAGATGCCCATTGATACAAGAAAAGTGATGATTGAAGAAATCAACGATGAAGAGATTGCAATCATGACTCTTCAAGATGTGGAGCCCATAGGGCCACAAGATGAAGAAGACACTGGGAAGGAAAACCCAGCACTGGCAAACCATGAACAGGCAACAGAACAGGCAACAGAACAAACGGAAGGGACACCCGAACAAGAAATCGCAGATGATGAACTACTGATTGCCTACATCCGAGGAGAACCCATCATTGGAATATTTGAACTGGCTAAAACACCACTGACAGAGGAGTACAATGAACCAAGGTACTCATATTCTCAGACGATGAAGACTATCTCTTGGATTGTGAAGGCAAAAGGATCACCACAATACGCATATGGATAGAATATCTGGATTAGGGCAAAAACATTGGTCTCACAGCACCTGACACACAAGAAGGAAGGAGACCCTGAACAAAAGACCCTGGATGAACTACTCCCCAAACAATACAAGGAGTACCGATGGATATTCAAAAAGGAAGCATCGGAATGATTCCCAGAATCAAGACCCTGGGATCATGTGATCGAACTTAAACCAGATTTTATAGCAAAGCACTGCAGGGTTTACCCGTTATCACCGGCAGAACAGAAGAAACTCAATGAGTTTCTCAATGAAAGCCTAGAGAAAGGATACATCCAACCATTGAAATTGCCCATGGCATCACCATTCTTCTTTGTTGCGAAGAAGGACTCAGATGCCTTGAGACCATCTCAGGACTACAGGTACTTGAATAACGGAACAATCAAGAACACCTACCTGCTGCCAATGGTAGGGGACCTGTTGGACAAACTGAGAGGGGCAAAATGGTTTACGAAACTGGACATCCGATGGGGATATCACAACGTTAGGATCAAGGAGGGAGATCAATGGAAGGCAGCCTTCAAGACAAACCAAGGGCTGTTCGAACCAATGGTGATGTTCTTTGGACTATGTAACTCACCAGCAACCTTCCAGGCAATGATGAATGAGATATTCCACGATATGATCATAGAGGGATGGCTCATGATTTATATGGATGACATCCTGATATTCTCCAAGGATCAGAACAAACACCAGGAAAGGACAAAGAGGGTACTGCAAAGACTGGCAGAAAATGACTTATACCTGAAGCCAGAGAAATGCAAGTTCAATGTCCATGAGGTAGAATTCTTGGGTCTGATCATCCGACCCAACAAAATTGCCATGGACAACACAAAGCTGGCAGGTATACAGGATTGGCCAACCCAGACAAACGTAAAAGCAGTCAGATCTTTCCTGGGATTCGGGACATTTTGTGGAGACAAGCAGACCATTCAATGAACTGACGAAGAAGAACAAAATGTTCGACTGGACAATGGAATGTGAACAGGCTTTTCAGATGCTGAAAAGGAAATTCGCAGAAGCACTGGTACTGCTGATGCCAGACCCGATGAAACGATTCACGATCGAATCAGATGCCTTGAAACATGCTACAGGAGGAGTGCTGAGACAAAGAGATACAAATGGGGATTGGCATCTGTGTGGATACATATCACATGCACTAACACCAATGGAATGGAACTATGAGATATACGACAGGGAACTACTAGCCATTGTGCAATCACTAGAAACTTGGAGACACTACCTACTGGGTTCAGGACACCCAGTGGTAATCCTGTTGGACCACAAGAACCTGACATACTTCTGAACAGCACAGAAGCTGAACAGACGACAGGCAAGGTGGAGCTTATTCCTATCAGAATTTGACTTGCAACTCATCCACATGCCTGGATCACAGATGGTACAGAGTGATGCATTATCACGGAGAGCAGACCACATACTGGTGGAAAACAACAATAATGAAGACGTCACAATGCTTCCAGAAACAGTATTTGTGAAATTCATTGACACAGAAATGCATGATTTGCTCGCAGGGAGCATCATGAAAGATGACCTGGTGAAGAGTGCAATTGAGGCGCTAAAGATCAAAGGAACACCGCCAACAAAATCGGCATTGGAAGACTGGAAGATAGAAGACGGCCTTTTATTCTTCCGAGACAGGTGCTACGTCCCCAACAACAGAGATCTATGAAAGAAGCTGGTGCAAAAATACCATGAAGGAGTGACCAGTGGACATCCGGGACAATGGCAGACAACTGAAATGATCAGGAGAGACTACTGGTGGGTGGTGATGATGACGTACATCAAGAACTACATTGCTGGATGTGCAATATACCAGCAGATGAAGGTCAACATGCACCCAACAACCCCCCCACCACAACCAATCAAATCTGAAGCAATGAGACCATTCGCAATGGTAATGACTGATTTCATAACCGACCTACCAGAGTCCGATGGTTATGATGCACTCATGGTCATGGTAGACCATGGGCTTATGAAGGGGGTAATTTTTATCCCTTGCAGGAAAACTGTGGATGCATTGGGAGTGGCCACCCTCTATCTAGACAATGTCTACAAACGATTCGGCCTCCCAGACAAGATCATCTCTGACAGAGATCCCAGATTTGCCTCGCAGCTGTTCCAGGAGCTAGGAAGACTGTTCTGAATCAAGCTGTCGATGAGTATGGCATACAACCCCCAGACCAATGGGGAGACAGAATGGGTGAACCAGGAAGTGGAAGTATACCTACGAATCTTCTGCTCAAACAACCAGGAGAATTGGAAGCACTTCCTCCCAACTGTGGAGTTCACACACAACCAGAGGACACACTCCATACAGAAGAACTCCCCGTTCTACCTCATGATGGGCTATGAGCCCAAGGTGATCCCACTCCCCTACCTGAAAATGAACATACCGGCCATAGAAAAGTGAATGGTTGCGCTGCAATGGGTCCAAGATGAAGTGAAGGCAACTCATGAGTTAGCCAGACAGATGATGGTGGAAAGAATGACAAGGCACTTCACCCCATTCAAAGAAGGAGACAGAGTGTGGCTAGAAGCAAAGAACAACACATGCAACAAGGAAGCTCACACTGAAGAGAGAAGGACCGTTCACCATCGAGAAGGTCCTGAGTCCACTCTCCTACTGACTGAAGTTACCAGAACAGTGGAAAATACACCCAGTATTCCATGTAGCACTCCTTTCCCCATATAAAGAAACCAAGACACGTGGACCAAACTTCCCAGAACCACCATCCAATCTAATAGAAGGTGAATCGGAGTACGAAGTAGAAGTGATCATCAGGCATAAGAAGAAAGGAAGGACCATGCACTTCTTAGTGAAGTGGGTTGGATACCTGACCTTGGAGAACTCATGGGAGCCCAAGGGAAACCTGACTAATGCCAAGAGAATCCTAGGGGCATATAAACAGTGACGACAGCTGTAGAAACCCCAAGACCAGAAAAATCCCCTACCAAACCATGGCAGAACAGACACTCGTAATACCTCCCAAATGACGATTCACCAAACAGTTCCTACGAGACTCAGCAAATGCTGAAGCCCTCCACACCCACCTTGCCCATGACCCAGCTAAATATCACCTTGCAAGAATGTGCTTCTATTACTGGAGCACGATCGACCAAATGAAACGCAACCTGGAAGAAGCGATGAACAACACTGACACCCTTGGAATCAAACAGGCAATTCAGGACATGGCTACACCACAGTCAGACAGACAGAATGCAGTTGAAAGAAACCCTCATACCCCCATAGATCAGAACCAACAACGACTAACCATATCCTTGCCTTACAACAGGCAGAAGAACAAAAACAAACCACGAACCACCTCTGGAAATGCCTCCCCCTCTACAAGCAGTCGGATAGCCAGACCTTTAGAGGTCATCGACCTCACGACACCCAAACCCAAACCACGATCGACCCAACCACCTTGGTCCCCTCCCCACATGAAAAATGCCAGATGCTTCATCTGCCACGAGATTGGGCACTTCAGCCTGATCTGCCAAAGACATATTTGCAAGCATTGCAAGCAACGGGGTCCCAGGCACTACAGCCCTGACTGCCCGATGAGGTGACAGAAGGAATGGGAGGAAGAGCAGAGGCAATGGGATTTCCTTGAATTGGGCTACGATGATTTTGATGACAGTGCAATGGGGAATATGACCGGAGAACCATATGGGAGGACCTAGGAGAAAGAAGACAGTAATTCAAAGTTGGTGACTTCGAAGATAGAGAGAGGGTGAACAATTTTGTTATCGGGACCCGCAAGGCCAGGCACTTTCATTTTTCTTTTCTGACTCAATGTGACTCCTGTCAATTGACATGCTGCACCACAGCACTCCTTGACATCAGACCCTTGACATAGGATCCATGACATGGGATGCCTCATGCTTGGCATGAGGCTTGTTGTTCTATTGTTCTTTCTATTATTACTTGACAAGGATCTCGCATTCCAATTGGATGATAGACATCTCTGAAACCATATATAAGCTACAGTAATACTGCCTGTATTCCTTAGCTTGACCTAATTCAATTAATGGTCTTAGACTCAATCCAAACACTCAACAGCCTAGGAAATCCCTAGCTGTGATAAACTCAAACTTGACAGTTGGAAAGCCTCCAACTGTGATACATGAATGAATGGTCTACTCAGAAAGCCTCTGAATATGGATAGCCATGACTACTTGAGGAAGTACCCAAGTGAAGGCAGGAAGCCCGATACACTAGGAAAGTCTCCTAAGTGCAATACCGATACAGTTGGAAAGCCTCCAACTGTGACACATGACCCAAAGACTGAGTCAAGACCTATAGTCTTAACATCCCCTGAGCTTGCCACTGCATTCAATTGATGGAAGGACAACCACAAGTCCTCTGATGATGAAGCAGAACCAGAGATAAATGTGATTGCTGACCCTGACACTGTGGCCACAGCTGTGGTTGCAAAAGCGACCTTGAATGTGCAGAAGTCAGAGGGGAAATTGCAATCTTTCATTGATGCATTAACAAAGCTTGATCAGAAGCTCATTGAAGACAGAAACATTCACAAGTGTGATGCCAAAGATGCAGTGAGAAGCCTGAAGTGCTCCAGCTTAGCTGTGGGCTTGGCAGATGCTTCGAGATGAGCACTGTATAATTGAGCCCAAGCTGCAAACACTTCCCAAATCCAGACTGTGTCATCAACCACCCATCTGCTGAAATTGACAGATTGCAAGAGGAAGTACCTTGAGACTTACAATGGATGTAAGAAATGCTGAGGGTTCTACATGCCTGATGATCACACTCATGAATTCCCTGGTGGCAAAGGATATGTTGAATGCTCTATGGCAATGGTAAATGAAGTGCAGAAACACATCAAGCTACCTGCTCTGCTGATCCCCCCAGAGGAATTCACCTCATCTGTCGGCGCCATCAACATCTCCTCATCTAGTGTTTAAAGGTCCAGTTGCATGGACCAAAAAAATGACTGCAACCAAACCCAACCCAACCGATTGCAACTGGACCATCAGTTGCAGTTGCTCAGGTTTGGTATCAGTTGGGTTGCCAGTTGCCTCAATTTAAAAACTGCCCAAAGACCAGTTGCAATCAGTTGCAACTGGTCTTCTGACAGTGTATATACTCAGGTAAAATCATATAACTTACAATAAAAATACAACTAATATATACATTTAAACTATTTGTACGAGGAAATGGATGGGGGATAAGCCTGGGGGTAAAAAGAACTCATGAAATGAGTGCTTATATACCCTGTGGCTGTGCACAGACCATTTGGTCATGCTTGTGCTCCCAAAAAAGAAAGTGGTGCCACTTTCCAAACAACTCCCATGACCACAATGACTGCGCCGAGTGACTGAAAGTGGGCCCAAATGACATGCTGGTTGTCATTTGGGCCCCAGATAAGTTTCTTATTATGTTCTTTTTTACTTACTAACCAATATTCTTCTTTTTAGATCCTTACTTTCTGATGACAGCATCACCCACCACCCCACACCTCCATGACACCATGCAACACCAATAGCAGCCAATGCCGATGCCAACAACAGTGATGACACCAACATGCCCACATTGTCACCACCACTACCCTGCCCACAAAGCTGGCCCAAATGATGACCAGCATTGTTTGGGCCTTTGTGTATGTTTTTCTTATTAATTTCCTTTGCATTACTAATTGTTGTAGAAAATCAACCTAGAGTATGCGAGAAATATACTCAGTCCTTGTATAAGTGACTTAATTACACAAGACTGTACCTAGAGTATGCGAGAAATATACTCAGTCCTTGTATAAGTGACTTAATTACACAAGACTGTACCTAGAGTATGTGAGAAATATACTAAGGTACAGTAAGTATCATTTACTGTGCGGAAAATATAATACGCGATGCTCACCTCAGTCCTTGTATAAGTGACTGAGGTGATCATGTATCTAACTACCCATATATATATGTGTTCAGTCTAATAAAGAACAAGACGAGAGAAAAGATGCCTTTGATGTGTTTGTGTAAACACATCAAAGGGAGTGTTAATAATAGTACACGCATCAGAGAAGCTGATGTCGGCTGATCACATACCGTGTTTGTCTTGTGCATCAAAGAGATGTGCCAGAAGTAGAACACGCATCAAATTGAGCAATCACAGTGTGAATCTCAACACTCCTCCTCACCGGGATCACTCCTCCTCGCATGGAATCACATCAGTGTAGGCCTAAGAGCAAGCGTAAATGTATGAATTGCTTCACATCCAATGCCTTGGTAAATAAGTCCGCAACATTGTCTTTGGTATTGATGTATGCGAGTTGTAAGGTGCCTGATTGGACGTGTTCGTGAAGGAAATGATATTTGATATCTATGTGTTTAACCCTCAAGTGGAGCAAAGGGTCTTTGGATAGGGCCTTGGTAGCCATATTATCACAGAGAATAATTGTTGGGGAGGATTGCGAATAGCCTATGGCGTTGAGCAATGTGTGTATCCAGACGCACTCCTTTGCAGTTTCAAATGCAGCGATGTACTCAGCTTCACAAGAGGATGTTGCCACAACCTTCTGCTTCTTAGCAGTCCAAGATAGGGCGCCAGAGCCAAGTGTGCAGAGATATCCCCCAATGCTTCAACGGGTGTCAAGACAATTAGCCCAATCAGAGTTGCTAAACGCGTGGAGGGAAATAGGGCTATCCCCACCCAGGTATAGTTTGAGGTCTCGAGTTCCCTTTAAATATCAAACTAACCACGTTGCCGCACTCCAGTGTTTGAAGGAGTAACAGTCAAGATATTGGGACAATTGTTGTATGGCGTATGAAATATCAGGGCGCGTGGAAATCGCTAGGTAAAGGAGACAGCCGACAAGGGAATGGTAGGGTAGTGATTTAAGATATGATAAGTCATCTGCAGAAATATCCTGTCGAGTTGTATGGCGTAATTTAAGGCCAGGCTCAAGGGGAGCGGATGCTGGGTTAGCGTCCCATTGGCCAAACTGGTCGACAATTTTATTGATGAGGGCAGCCTGTGAAAGCGCAACCGTGCGCAGATGTCGATCCCAGGTAATTGCAATGCCAACAATAAAGCGGGCTGCACCTAATTCAGAAATTGTCCAGACCTCACGCATTTGGCATTTAAAACGCTCGTTCTCATCTTTGGTATCAGTGATGGACAGGTAGTCATTGATGTGTACTGCCGCAATGACAATGCCTGTGTCCGACTTCCTATAATAACTGCAGGACTCACAGGCAAGGCACGTAAAACCCCAGTCAATCATTTGGGCGTTGAGGGTTTGATTCCATATTCAGCCGCTCTGCTTCATGCCATACAATCCTTGTTGAAGCTGCCATACCCAGTCTTCATGGCCTGGTTCTTCAAACCCTTCAGGCTGCTGCATGTATTGGATTTCATTGTCAGGGAGTACTCTGTAAAGGAAAGCAGTTTTGACATCTATCTGTTGGGCATCCTAGCCTAAAGAAGCGGCTATGTGGAGCAAGATGTGCCAAGATTCCATGCACACAGTGGGTGAGGTTGTTTTAGTATAATCCTTACCGTATATTTGCTCGAAGCCCCGAAATACAAGTCAGACTTTCCATCTCACAGCATGGCCGTTTTTGTCATGCTTGATATGGAAAATGGGTTGGCCCTTGCGAATCCATTTACCTTGAGGCACATCGCCCCTTGGGATGAGTTTATAGACCCCCATATCCTTCAGGGACTTTAATTCATCTAGGTATCCTGACTGCCATCGCTCTGCATCCCCAGAATTCTTCACCTCTTCCCAAGTCTTGGGTTCATCCTCAAACTGGAGCGACTCTGGATCAAAATCTGTCATTTCCGAAATCAGCGCCCAGAGTTGATGCGCCTGATCGCCTAGGTGAAAATCATCAAATGATTGACTTAGCTCATCAATGACATCACAATCATGATCGAAGGTCGGATCACCAGGAACATGATCAGGATTTTGTGATTGGGCAGCAATAGTAGTGGCTCTGCGCTCGCGGTGCGCTTCTCTGACCTGTGCCGCACTCTCCCTAGATTCTTGGATGGCTGTGGCTGTCCTAGTAGTGGCCAATCCCCCATTTGGATGTTGCTCTGTGGGAATAGGTACCCGGGATGATCGACGTGGGATGGGATTCTGAGTGGGTAAGCTTTGATCTTCACTAATAGGGTCATTCGGTTCCAGTGATGTTCAAGGGGTGAAATGACTCGTTGTTATCATCATTGTTTATTGGCAAGATGTTGAAGGTGGGCCCACCCGAGGTAGGTGACTGAATAACATCACTCGTCGGTAATGTTTGGGAGGGGGAATGTCCATTGTGGCTTTCAAGAAAGTGGACGTGGTAGGAACTGTGAACTTTTCTTGTAGTCAGATCATAGCATCGGTAGGATTTAGAATTTATATCATATCCAATAAGCACGCACTTAATAGATCGCTCAAAAATTTTTGGATTGTCCTTCTTTGGGATGAGTACAAACGCTCGGCAGCCAATTTCTTGCAGGTAGGAATAATCAGGCTTTTGTCCATGCCAAAGTTCCCAGGGAGTGCGACCTTGAAGTGATCTCGTGGTGGTTTTGACGTGTAAATGAGAAGCTGTCAGGTAGAATTCATCCCAAAGGTAAGCCAGTAAGCCTGAGTAAATTCGCATTGTACGCGCTTTAGCCATAAGGGTACAATGCATGCGCTCAACACGCCCAATATGGGCAGACATATGTGGCACGGTAAATCGCTGTACCGTTCCTCTTGTTTTGAGCCAGGCCTCCATCTCGTGAGATTTTAGTTCTCCATTGTCGGTGATATAAGTCCCAATTTTAAGTCCTGTTTTGTTTTTGCGAGCTAGTTCCCAAGCCTTTAGTTCTGGAAACGAATTGTCCTTATTGCAAAGCGGTATTGACCATGGAAAGGATGTATAATCATCGACAATGTCCATAACATAAGAATTCCCAGTACGAGACGTGACTGCATGCGGACCCAACAAATCCACCCAGACTTTTTCCAACTTCCATGTCGCCTTATGTCCAACCCCTTTTTCATGCTTTTTGGGAATGGGCATCCTTGTCTGTTTGCCAAGAATGCATGCTTCACATTTGGGTGGCTTATGGGCAGAGATGGTAGGCGCACCTGTAAGCATACCCTTCTTGGCCATATCCCAAAGCGACTGATAATTTGCATGGCCAAGTCGACGGTGCCAGGTTTCAAGATCAGGGGACTTGTGGATAGTCAAAGCGTGGTCGGCGGTGACGGAATAGAGGTGAAGTGAATAGAGTTTCTTGTTATCAAGTAAAATCCCATGGGCAATGGTAGCTCCAGTGGATTTATCCATGACCCAGCAGGACGAGCTGTCGAAGTGCGCCACAGCATTTGAGTTGTTGGTGAGTGAACTGACAGAGATGAGTCGGACTGCCACATCTGGGATGTAGAGCGCATTATGTAATAATATTGATGCACCCCTGGTGATGCATAACTTTATGTCGCCGATTCCAATAGCAAGGATGGAAGAGCCCCCAACACCTTTTACAGGGCGAGGCAGTATTTGTCGAAGTCGGCTTTATCTGGTGAAATATGGACTGTGGTGCCTGTATTGATAATGAAAGGGAAATGGGAGAGGGAAAGTTGTGAGCGCTGTGTCTGACTAAGCAGTTCGACAGTAAATGCGCCATCTGTAGGGGTTGAAGTGTGATGGCTCCAGTCAATAGTTGTACTTGCCTCCTCCTCAATGACAAGCCAGCCCTCATATTCTACCTCATCAATCAATGCTGTGGGGAGGGGGTCACTAGCAAGTCCTGCGAATGGGGGGTGAGTACCGGACTGATGGTCCAGGGGGTCTGCATCTACCATAACTGTGAAAGCTTGTCCATTAACATCCTTCACAGTAATTGGTACCTTCGAAGGCTTTGTCGAAGTGTCACCTTTCTTCCCTTTTTCTTGAGCTGCTTTCCGGGCTGCCACGGACTCCTCAATTGTTTTCCCAGCCATTCCTCCCCCCACTTTAATGCAGTACTCAGTTGAATGACCCGCTTTCTTGCAATTTGGATTCCCACAGACTAGACTGTTGGATGGCCTGGTCGATTTGGTATGAGCAGTGAGAGCTACAGAGGATTTGTTGTCTGCGTGGTGATCATTCTCAAGAAGTGACTGTTCATTTTCAAGGAAAAGACAAATATCTTTTGAAGTATAGGGGGATTCCCTTGTGGAAGCGGCAATGTCACGAGAGATAATCGAGCGTGCATGAGGAAAGTTGTCACTAAGTGAATTTAAAAGAGCTATGCAACAAAGGAGGTCAGGCTTAATATCTCCCATAGCAAATGCACGCTCAATGAGAGTGCAAATCTTATCGGCCATCTCGGGGAGGGGAGTATCAGTGCTGCATTGTGTCATAAGGGCCTGCTGCAGTAACTGAACCTGTCGAACAGGGCCTTCATTCTGGTGTTGTTTATGAAGCGCCTCCCAGTTCACAGTGGTAGGCTTCTCTATGTCAATGAAAGGGCGTTCAGATGGAGCGATGCTGGATGCAATGAACGCGTATGTGAGCCGTGAGTTGGCCTTCCAGTTAATTAGCACATGAGGCTCAGAGGTAGTAGGTGCAGGGATTGCGCCAGTGACATATTCATAGAGACCATTCAGTGAAAGAGTGATAGTGATTTCTTCGCACCATTCTTTGTAGTTCGACCTAAGCTTGTCGAGTTTCTCACCAGAATATTGTATGGAAAGTTTGATCAACATAACCGAGGGGGGGGTAGTGTCTAGCATGCTCGTAGCAGGTAAAACAAATAAAAATTTGGTGGGGGGAAATCGTCAAGAGGACTGATTGCACAAAGGACGATCTGGAAACCCAAACGGGAAAGTGATCAGATTGTTGATCAAAGGAGATGACGTAGAGATAACGCCGAGTGGCTAGGAGATTTTCTACTGTCGTTCAGAAGTGACGGGAGTGGCCCATAACCTGTAGAAAATCAACCTAGAGTATGCGAGAAATATACTCAGTCCTTGTATAAGTGACTTAATTACACAAGACTGTACCTAGAGTATGCGAGAAATATACTAAGGTACAGTAAGTATCATTTACTGTGCAGAAAATATAATATGCGATGCTCACCTCAGTCCTTGTATAAGTGACTGAGGTGATCATGTATCTAACTACCCATATATATATGTGTTCAGTCTAATAAAGAACAAGACGAGAGAAAAGATGCCTTTGATGCGTTTGTGTAAACACATCAAAGGGAGTGTTAATAATAGTACACGCATCAGAGAAGCTGGTGTCAGCTGATCACATACCACGTTTGTCTTGCGCATCAAAGAGATGTGCCAGAAGTAGAACACGCATCAAATTGAGCGATCACGGTGTGAATCTCAACAATTGTTTCTTCTTATCATTTACCTATGACATTGCCCATGTCAAACCCAAGCCCACTCCATGCCCTGTGCCCTTTGCCACCGCTGTGAGCCTCTGCTCACAGGGTTGTAACAGGCCCCATTTTCAGACAACCACAAGACCCAGATGCCATGTCACACAGCTCCACCACCCCGCCTGCGAGCCACTGCTCATAGGAGAGATGATGGTGCTGACAACTGGAACTCAGGTCAACAAATGAGGTCAACAAATGCCAACACCAACAAATTCCAATGCCAGCAAACACCAATGTCAATACCAGCAAATGCCAACACCAGTGAATGCCAATGCCAATGCTGTCAAACAACAAATGGGGCAGGGACAACCAACATTGAGGACAACCAGCAGCGGGGAAGACCAACAAACAGGGGGGCAGGGCAACAAACAGTGGGGAGGGCAACAGGGAAGATGAACAGCAGGATGGTAACAATGAATGGGGGGACAGTGGCATGGAACCAATGAGCATAATGACCCCCACTCTTGCTGCAAGCATGAGATGATGGGGTTATTTTTTTTTGTTTTTCTTATTTATTTATTTTTTCTTGTGTTGGCAACCTGTCACTGCCATGAGCACCTGCTTGCAGGGTGCCTTTAATTAGTTTTTTTTAATACAATACAAGATTTAATTAAGAGATGAAAATTGCAGGTAAAACTGGTTCTGACCGGTCTTTTGGGGGCAACTGGACCGACTGGGACTGGTTGCACCCAGTTCAGTTGCAGTCCATCCAGATTGGATAGTGGTTAGGACCAGTTGCAGTTGCTGGTTGCCCATTTTGGGGTCAAAAAACTGGACCAAACTGGACCTTAAAACACTATCCTCATCTAGTGGTATTTATGCCCCTGCTCCCCCTCAACCCACTGCTGCTCCACCTGCTCTTCCCATCACAAGTGTTTTAGGCATGTCAACATACCATGTACCTGCCAAATGAAAGTTCAATCCTTGGTAGGGGTGATAGTGACCTCTCTCATGATGCAAATGACTCAGTGAGCACCTGTGTTCCATTCTTCAAACCCCACCTAGTATGGGAGTGCACTGTGGACAGTCTTGAAACCTCTACCTTCTCTCATGTTGAAATTTCTGCATCAATTGACCATGACTCTCCTGCAGTTTTGATCAAAGAAGAGCTAGTCTCTTGTCTCTGCCTGCCTACTCGCTTGCTTCCTCATCCTTTCCCTGTCTCTGGTGCATTCTTTGACAAATCTTCTGGCTGTTCTGATATTTCACTCACCCATTGTGTCAAACTTAAACTGAAAGAACTGGTATTCCACTCATACTGTCTGCACTCTTATTGCACCAAAGCTTTGCCATCCAGTCATTCTGGGACTTCCCTTCCTTTCACATAGTAATATTGTTGTCGATGCCCATAACAATACAACAATAGATTATAGCTGTGATTTTGACCTACTACACCCTGTATCACATGTAATACCTAAAGTGAAATTAAAAGTACACAATGTGCTAGCAAACATGAGGGCCAACCACAAATTGCTGGTCAAAGA
Organism: Tricholoma matsutake; assembly: GCA_026075535.2. Classification (NCBI taxonomy): domain Eukaryota; kingdom Fungi; phylum Basidiomycota; class Agaricomycetes; order Agaricales; family Tricholomataceae; genus Tricholoma; species Tricholoma matsutake. Next base: position 1,096,393 of record AP026544.2, read on the forward strand.
GCTTAAGACAGTTTGCAAAATGCAACAACCTTGGGTCAACACATGATGTGAGCAAGTTGTCAGGATGAACATTGTAGTACATGTTGAGCAACTCACAGCTGAAGAGCAGCTTGAGAAACTCAGGGCAAAAATCAAAGAAGATTATGCAGATGTTTTCAAACTGATTCCACACATTGATGAAATGCCAAGTGTGGTGCTCTGTAAGATCAGCTTGAAAGATGCCAGAAAAATGATTAGCACAAGGAGTTACTCCTGCCCACATAAATTCCACAAGGCTTGGAGTATCTTGATACAACAACACTTAGAGGCAGGTCGCATCCACCCCTCCTCTTCTGCACATGCTTCTCCTGCATTCCTGGTTCTGAAAGTGGATGTGACAGATCTACCACATTGGGTGAACAACTATTGGGAACTCAATGCCAACACTGTCATGGACTCATACCCACTTCCACATATAGATGACATCCTGGCAGATCTGGGACATGGCAAGATCTGGAGCAAGCTGGACATGACAGACAGTTTCTTTCACACTAAAATGGACCTGGAAAGCATAGGGTTAACCACAGTGACCACTCTGCTCAGCCTTTACAAATGGACAGTGATGCCACAGGGACTGCAAAATGTGCCACCTGTATACCAACGGCAAGTGACAGCTGTCCTATGACACTTCCTTGGGATATTTGCTCATATCTATTTGGACAATAGATGTAAGGGGACTAAGGGATGCCTCGTGTGTTTTTCCTATTTTTTACATTTGTCCTATATTTTTCCTCACTTCATTTCCTCCAATTCTTTATTTTCTATGATTTTTCCTTATTTTATTACTATTCTCCCCCTTCTATCACATCTGTACATGTTGACAGTTTTATATTTAGAGGCGGAGCACCCCTTCCGACATCTACCCCTTGGTATGATGTTATTTGGTGGCTTTGATCTGCATATCTCTGCCTTTTCTATTTTTAGATTATTATTTGATTTTTGCAGTTTTCACATTTACTGGGCATTGGCAAAGGGGTCCTTATTTCTCTTTGGATTTCCCTTTGCTAGAGGCTGAGGTTGCCCTTATAATATTATTATCTGGTCTAACTCTGGAGAAGAGCACACAAAACACATTGAAAAAGTTATGACTGCACTATGAGAAGCTCAACTGTACTGCAACCCAAAAAAATCAAAATTTTATTTGAGTGAATCGATCTTCCTGGGACACTGCATCTCCCAACAGGGGATCGAAGCCTGTTCTTCAAAAGTGGACAAGATATTAAATTGGCCCATGCCAAAGTCGACAAATGATGTCCAGAGTTTCTTGGCACTAGTTTGATACATTGCTGCTTTTCTTCCTCACCTGGCTGACCACATCTTGGTTTTCACTCCTTTGATGACAAAAGAAAGTGAGAAAAATTTCTCAGCCCGGTCTACTGCACACCAGACTGCCTTTTGAGGCTATAAAAGCACTTGTCATTAGCCAAGAATGCTTGACAGTACAAATGGAACATGTTGGAAAATAGACAGAACATAAAGATGTAGTAAATGGAATCAATGGCACACATCCTACAATCACATCAGGATATCTGAGGCATGTAGGAATTATCTATGCTACCTCTAGCCATCGAACAAGTAATCAGCGATGTAGCATGCTGCGGCATGCACATTCACAAAAGCATTGTTGAAGTCATGGTCGAGGATGTCTTTGGCAGCAAAGGTTCCCAGGTCAGGGTTGTTAGGGTGACACCCACTATCTGCTAGCTAAGACCATGTGGGTTCTCTCTACAAGAAGGGGGTGGGATCCATGCTTGTGATGGGGGGAATTGATGGTTTTGATGCGAGGGGTTATTAATAGGTGAGTTTGTTGAGATAGGCCTTTCACACTGAAAACGTAGGTGGAATACCTAAGAGAACACAACTAGGGTCCCCTAGGCATATATTTAGGGTTTATATACTATGTTATATATATTGTACATTGTTGTTACCGATGCATTCGCACATGTGCATACATATTGATGCATGCAAAATAAAATTCTCATGCTATCAAAGTGTAGCATAATTTGGCATCATGTAGCGTAATTTGACATAATAAAATAAAAATGAAAGTTTATTAGGTAATGGGGTGGTTTCCTAACATTACCCCCCTTTTATGCCTTGACTTCCAGGCGAGAAAATATTATGTTTGTCCCCTCTGTGAAATTTTGGTAAGGCCAGAATTTCATCCCCTCATACACCATTCTTGCAATGCGACGTGGAGCATTCAGATTACATTTAAAGAATTGGGCAATCGCGTTACGCACTCGCTTACAATTCTCTTTGGGTTCCCACAAATTATTTTCATTGGTGTAGTTTTTCCACTTTATTAAAAACTCCAATTTGTTCCATCAAAGACGTGAGTCTAGAATTTCTTCAACTATGTATTCTGGAGCACCTTCTACTATTATCGGAGGTTGTGGAGTAGTTTGTTGGCCAGGAATAGTGGGTGGGCGGTAAGGGCATAGGCGGGATATGTTAATCTCAGGATCAATCTTGAATGATTGGGGTAATTTTAGCACTACCACATTAGGCGAGATCACTTTAGAGATTGCATATGGGCCAACTTGTTTCTCCGTAAGTTTCCTTGAAGGTCGTGGAATATTCAGGTCCTTGGTACTTAGCCATACCAAGTCACCAACTTTGAACTCTGGAGCGTGTGCTCGAGTACAATCCACGTGTCGCATCATGTCATCACGTGCTTTCTTCAATGCCGCCTCTGCTTCCTCTTGTACCTTTTGCATCTTAGATACAAAATCTTCTACCAACTGTACTTTGACTTCCCTTCTGGGTTCTACTCCCATGCAAGGATGATATCCATAATTCATGAAAAAGGGTGACATACGAGTAGCTGAATGGAATTTGTTATTGTGGGAAAATTCGGCAATTGCCAGCCATTCGGGCCAGTCAGTTTGTCAGTAGTTGACAAACATACGTAGGTACTGCTCCAACTCCTGGTTCATTCTCTCTGTCTGCCCATCAGTCTGCAGGTGATATGCCATAGATAATTTAGTTTGAATTCCCAATATGTTGTTTAGTTCTTGCATGAACGCGGAAGCAAATTGTGGTCCGCGATCAGAGATAACGGTATCGGGTAACCCATGTAACCACCATACCTGATTTAGATAGAGACACGCCAAGCCCAATGATGAGGTTTCTGTAGTAGTAGGAATAATATGGACCTCCTTTGGGAAGTGGTTGCATACTACAAATATTGCATCGTACCCTTGAGCCTCGGGTCCGTTAATAAAATCCACAGATATATCTCGCCATGGCGCTTTAGGTATAGGGTTCAGCATTAATTTTCCTGCAGGTTTTTCTGGAAATTTCTTCCCCCTCATGCATGTATCACATCCATCCACATACCCCAACACATACTTTGAAATTCCAGGCCACCAATAATTTCTCATTACTAATTCCAATGTCTTCCATCTTCCTGGGTGTCTGGCAATCAGCGTATTGTGATGTAACTGGATGATCTCCCTTCGCAAATCCTGATCCTTCGGTACATACACTTTTCCTCGAAACAACACCAACCCTTGTTCCTCAGCCCATTCATCTCCTTTAATATTACCTTTCTTCTCTCCCTTCAGAGCTTTCACAGTTTCCACTACTTCATTGTCCATTTCTGAACATTGTCTAATTTTAGACAACATTTCCGTTTCCGAGCTATCTATTAATAGATGCCCTTGACGCATAGTGCAAATGCGAAAGTATTCGGGTTTGAGTAAGGTAACATTTTTATTGTCCTCCTCCACCCCCCTTTTATGATCGATACATCTGGATAATGCATCTGCTTTCCTCATTAAGCTTCCTGCTTTGTGGACCAAGTGAAAATTGAAATGCAATAGGAATAGTGCCCAACGCGCTTGCCTGTGATTAAGCTTTTTAGTGGACATGAAGTATTGCAGATTTTGATGATCCATCCAGATCTCAATCTCATGCGTACATCCTTCCAAATAATGCCTCCACACCTCCAATGCTCGTATTATCCCCAACATTTCTTTGTCATGCACATCATAATTCCTTTCCACATCATTCAACCCTCGGGATAAATATGCACAAGGATGCCATTTGTCATCTTCACACAGCATTGATAATACCGCTCCAGTAGCAAAATCAGATGCATCAGATTCCACTTGCAAAGGGCGTGTGAAATCTACTGGGGCTAATATTGGTCCCTCCACAAACTTCCTCTTCAACTCCTCAAACACTGTCTGCTGCTGCTCTCCCCACCTCCATACTACTCCCTTTCACATAAGGTTATGTAAGGGTGCGGCAATTTTAGAAAAATTGTGCACAAAGCAACGATAATAATTTGCGAGTCCCAAGAAGGCTTGAACCTCCTTGACACGGGTGGGTGCAGGCCAATCTGTGATTGCCTGTACCTTGATCGGATCCATTTTGATCCCGTCAGAGCCGATCAATAATCCTAGGAACTCAATCTCACTTGCCCCAAACACACACTTCTCTGGTTTCAAAAATAGATCATTCTCTGCCAACCTCTGTAACACCTCCTGGACTATCACCTCATGATTTTCTTCATCCTCCGTGAATATCAGAATGTCGTCAATAAATATTATTACCATGCCTTTGTCTATTACGTCCTTGAAAATGTCGTTCATCATATTTTGAAAGGTCGGGGGACTATTAGTCATCCCAAAAAACATGACAAGCAGCTTGAAGGATCCTCAATGCATGGCAAATGCGGCCTTCCACTCATCTCCTTTCTTTATTCGTACATTGTTGTATCCCCATCATAAATCCAATTTTGTAAAGACTTTGGCTTTCCCCACTTTGTCAATTATTTCTGAGATCAATGGCAGGGGGTATGCATTCTTTACTGTCCACTCATTCAGATACCTATAATCTGTACACATCCTCTTCCTTTGGTCTTTCTTTGGCACAAAGAATATTGGTGATGTTTGTGGTGATTTCAAAGGTCGTATGTATCCTTTGCGCAATTGCTCCTTCAGGAACGCATCCACTTCTTCTTGTTCCATTGGAGATAATGGATATACCTTTGACTTCTTTGGCACAAACCCTGGCTTTATCTCAATCACATGATCCCATGGCTTCCACACTGGCATTTGCTCAGACTCTTTCTTCTGGAACACTGACAGATGTTCATGATACACTTTTGGCACTCATTCCTCCACTGGCTTCTCCACCTTCATGATATTCTTGTCCCATGACTGTCCTCCACAAATTGTTCTAAAGGTTTGCTTCTGCTCTTCTTTCTTGATCATGATTGGAACTTCCCCATTTGGCATTTCCTCATCCTCCACTTCCTCCATCGTAACAGAATACTTTCTCGGATGTTCTTTCTCTTTCTTTTTCCTTTTTTCCTTCTTCATCTTCCTCCCATACACATTACATTCCTTAGGACAATGAGTCATTTGTACTTTCCCAGTTTTCCAATCAATTTTGGAATTATGCTTCCGTAACCACAGACATCCTATTATTAGATTGGTTTTCCCAAGATCGCACACTTTGAATACAGCTCGCTTCTGATGCTCCTGATACTTTAGGATCATAGTCACCTCCTCCTTGATAGTTCCTCCACAATTGACTGTTCCATCAATATTGTACACCATTATAGGTTGCACCAGCTTGCATGTGTTAATACTGTTTCCAGTAATTAAGGACCGATTAATAAATAATCCTGTAGCACCACTATCAAGCAACGCTTCCACATCAATAGCTGCATGCATGTCCACTGTCTTCAGTCCCATAGTCAAGGTGATTTTGGATTCTATCCATGCAGAGCAAATAAAGAACTTAGGGGTTTTCAGAAATGGTGCTTGGCAATTTTTTTTGTCACGTGATTGACAATGGTTGTACTCCTCCTTGTCACATGATTCACAATGATTGTACTCCTCATCAATTTCCTTTTCTGGTTTGCTCTGGGTTTCCTCAGATACTAATACATTGTAATGGTTCTGGGTCACCAATGGGGAAACCTTCACTGGGACTCTTCCACAAAATTCTTCTGCTTGCTTTCCTCTGGCTTCACTTCCTTGATTGTAGCTTCCCTAATCTTTCTCTTCTGCCTACAATTCCTAGAAATGTGTCCTAACTGCCTACAGTTAAAACATTTAAGTGGGGCTCATCTCCCTGCTTGATCAACCTCCATTGCCTCTGCTGGTGCTACTGACTCTGTAACTATAGGTGTCACTGCCATGGCTGGTGGCTGTGCCCTTGGAGCTTGCACCTGAGGTGCCTTTCCTTTCTTGGACTTTCCTCCTGATGACTTTCCAAATTTACTACTTCTGTACATCAACTTTGACTCTGCCTGTTCCTGCCAATATTGCTGGTCAAGGTGCATTGCCCAATTATACCACTCGTCCAACTTCTCTGGCATAGAAGGTAGTCTGTAGATAGACTTGAATAAAGAGGGATTTAATCCTGCTTTCAAAAATTCTACCAATGCGGCTTCTCCCATATCCATCTGCAATGAACTGCAAAATAAATTCATCCATCGTTAGGGAACCTTGGCGCATGGTTTTTAATTTAGCGTTGGCTGTCACCTTTGGATTAGGATCTCCAAACTGTGCCTCCAATCTCTCCAAAAATTCCTTGAAGGTTGCAAATGGTTTATTTCCTGTGGCAATTTGATTAATAGCCTCATTTCTCCAGAACTGTGCTTTCCCCCCCTGGATGTATGAGAGAACAAACATAATCCTAGACTCAGCTGTACAAAACTCTGGCTTCCTCCCATGGATATACAATACTATAGAGCTGATGAAGGATTTTGTATTCTCCATGGTACCGTCAAAGATTTGCGGGGGCACGTACTTAGGTAAGTGCACTTTTCCATTTCTGGATTTCTCTGCTGTCTCATCCTCCTGCGACATCCACTCCACCATCTCCTCCATCTCATCATCTCTTTCTCCTGTCATCTCTGGTTGTACTTCTGCTTGTCTGGGCTGTGATGCTGCCAATACTGACACTAATTGCAATATTTGCACTGTAAGCGCATCAATTTTTGCTTCTAGCACTGGCATGGGAACAGGATTAGGACCAGGATTAGAAGTTGAGGGTTTGGACATAATTGTAAAATCTGTGATGAGTCACTTCTTCGACAATTTCAAGACTTGTTCTTCGAAACCTCTCCAAACATTTATGGGTTGTGTGATAAGGTTTGTCGAGGTTTGTCAATCATTCATCGTTCGTCGGGCGCTTAATTTGACACTTTGGATCAATAACCCTTCCAACAGTGCCTGATCTTGAAGATCTCGCTGAATTCAGCTTGTAACTAAAATAGTCGTCTGAATAGAGTAATGTAAATCATAACTAAACCAGATCCAATCAGTTGTCTGGTTGCAGCTGTCCTAATGACGAGTACTGCCTCTCGATCACTGGCGGTCACAATGTAAGGCGAGGCCTGACGTCGGCTTATGAAAGAAAAGGTAGATTACGTATATACAAGTACTTCCGGCTCATGCCGAAAAGATGAGTAATCAGATGTGACGCAGTGAAACAATGACGTATGCGCAAGTAAGAGAAGGCACACTGATATGGGAAGTTGTGTTCTTCTGTTAGGGCGATACCCACTATCTGCTAGCTAAGACCATGCGGGTTCTCTCTACAAGAAGGGGGCGGGATCCACACTCATGATGGGGGGAATTGATGGTTTTGATGCGAGGGGTTATTAATAGGTGAGTTTGTTGAGGTAGGCTTTTCACACTGAAAACATAGGTGGAATACCTAAGAGAACACAACTAGGGTCCCCTAGGCATATGTTTAGGGTTTATATACTATGTTATATATATTGTACATTGTTGTTACCAACGCATTTGCACATGCGCGTACATATTGATGCATGCAAAATAAAATTCTCATGCTATCAAAGTGTAGCGTAATTTGGCGTCATGTAGCATAATTTGACATAATAAAATAAAAATGAAAGTTTATTAGATAATGGGGTGGTTTCCTAACAAGGGTGTGCCACATCATTGCATAGTGAGCGCACACTCTGAGTGAATGCCCAAGAGAACAATATGAGTTGTTGGATTCTTGGTATGTTCCATGCTTGAAAATAAAGCAGCCACAAGTGTTTAATGCAACTGCACCAAAATGGCATAGTGACAGAGAGAGTAGAAAATTGGACAGAGAATCCTCCTGCCATTGAAGCCACCAGCTTATGATAGTGCTTGCAACTAGTGAATAAAAGGTGAGACATCTTGACACCCAGTGAAATGTATTTTAGAGGGCAAAACATACAATCAGTCCTCCCAGCGCATGTGAATGTCCACTTTACATGATCTGGAAGCTGTGGCCACCACACTTCATGTAGCTCTATGAAGTGATGTAAGGGGTTAAATAATATTCTACCTTATTTAATAAGTATAAATTTATTCCTTGGACAGAGACTACTAAATATTTTTAAGCTTATAATTTAAGCTACTTTAGAAGAAAATAAAAACAAAATAGTTAGAAAATAAATATTTACTACAATTATTATGCCCATTAACAGGTTATAAGAATTTAAGAATGAATTATTGACTCCTCAATCTTTAAAAGAGGACAAACTTGTGGAATAAAAATGCAAGTTCAGTTAAAGAAATAGTGACAATTATAAAGATTTTTGAAGATACACTTTTACAAATTAATGATTTGAAACCTATTCTTTTGTTTTTTGTGTTATTATTTTTTGTTTTTATTAATATAAATAAGAAGTTTATCTTTATCTCTCAAAACACCCTAACTGCTAGTATGAAATTTTTTTGGTTTTTAATTCTGTTCTGTCAAGAACAGGGTGGTATTGATATTGATTATAGTTAAATATGTTAAAATATATGCTTTGTGAAGCATAAATTTTCAAATCTGTTTAATCATATTAGGGAAGAGTTAAAGCTAATGAAATGTTAATATAAAATCTTTCCTTTATTTAAAAACAAATTTTAATGGTTTTAGCTTATTTTTATGATACAAAAATTAAGGATATAATATTTTTATTCTTAAGAATTAGTTAATTTTTTAAATAAATATAAATATAATTATAAACATAAATACATTTTTCTGTAAATATAATAAAAGTGAATACAGGTTTTACTGCAAATTAAGAAATGGTTAGTTTTAAATTTTTTATTCTGTCTTGGATACTAGGATTATAAGTATATTAAAAGCCATAGCTATTTTACAGTGCTTTGCATAAAGCTTGACAGTTGCTGAAATTTGATAAACATGAGCAAATTTGATGTCACAGTCATTTTATAGCTTCCACAATAGCTTTCTAGCATATATTTTGGTGAAAGAAGTGTATATAAATGGTCTTAATTTTTTTTCACATGTCCTCTGAAGTGCTGTACTGAGAAATAACAATATTTGATCATATGCAAACCAGAATCTTCTAGAGATCTATTTTGAAAGTATAAAATCATACACAGTCAACTATTTGCAGACAATGGCACTCTGAGACCATTTATCTACACTCCTTTCACCAGAATATAAGCTAAAAAGCCATTGTGGAAGCCATAAAATGACCACAACATCAAATTTGCTCATATTTATCAAATTTCAGAACTGTCAAGCTTTATGCAAAGCACCGTAATAAATAACATTAAAAAACAAAACCAAACTAAACAAATAAAGAAAAAAACCCTAAATAAGATGTAGATTAATTAAATATATAATAAATAAGAAATAGAATTAACATCTTTAGCTGAATTGATAAAGCATTTAGTGTATAAGCTGCACAAGAATTACTCCCCAATATCTTTGTATAGACATGAGCATGTTGCAAGATTTCCCTGTCTTCTTCTAACTTTCTAAGCTCCTCCACAACCTCCATAAGTTTGGCCTTTGTCTTTCTAAATCTTTCTTTATAGCTATCTATAGCAGTGAGAACCATTTTACCAGGCAATGAGGCCTCAAATTGATATTTAGTGAGATTTCCTGAAAGGGAGCTTGCAAGCTCAGCTTTGGGATTGGTGGAGGTGAGTGTAATTTTCATAATGGGGCTGCAGGAAGAGGCAGTGCGTGTGATGACGATAGTGGTCATTTTTCACGAGAATGAAGTAATAGGTGTGTGATGGTGACAGTTGAGAGCAAGAGGGAATATAGGAGGCTGGCAAAGACACTATGATGACTAAGTGTGACATAACGTGAAAGCAAGACATGTGGGTCACCTTCCTTCCATGCCCTAGTGCTAAATGGAGCGTCTGATCTGTGGAGAATACAGAAACTCGATGAATGGAGAGTTGCTATATCAGCAAGTGCATGTCTACATTCCTTGACTCTTATTCTCTTCCTTATAAAGCTATCTACAGTGCTCTTCTGCATGGTTTGAGTGGCTCTCACGAGTCACTGCACATTGTCTTACAGTCTTGAACTTGAATTGTCATGGTCATCAAAGTGGCAGTCAAGTCTTTCTCGCTATAGATTTCCAAGTTCTCCTTCATGTCCAAGCGCTACCGATCACAAATGACACATTTGAATAGACGCCAGCATAGTAGTGTTCTAGGCAGTCACGAACAGTCTCCGTGTTCTCCATGCACAAACCATGCTGGAAACACGAGTCAAACTTTACTGCCTTTTAAAGCTTGCACTGCAAGATTCTCTTTTTGTCCACCACATCGCAATATTGTTAACATCTTTTGACACCACTTCAGTCAGCTTCTCTGTTTTACTACCAACATCTATGTTACAGTTTTTAGCTTTCTCATCCCAAAATCCATCTGCCTCATCATATTGCACTCCTCAAAATTTAGAAGAACCATTGCATTTCACGAAGCACTATGAAATCTTAACCAACTGGTATAATTTCCATTGAGACAGCAGTTCTGCCACTATACAGAGGGTACAGCTTTGCAAGAAGCATGCTATGCCCTTTCACAAGTTTGTCACGGTAGTCACACAGGCTAGCTATGTGTACTGCATGGATCAAGGCAGAGGACTTGGACCTGTTTTCGATACGCTGCAGGCACTAGGGGTACCATCCATCGATACGATTGCACTGTTAACTTTATCAGATGAACTCGACAAAATATCTTATTGCGCAATAGAGTTATGCTGGGGATCCAACAAAATGATTGATCTCAAACTTGTCAGAGGCTGGAGCAGCTGCAACAGCAGACGCTAAAGGCACTAGAGCAGGGGCTAGAGCAGGTGTTCATAGAGCTGCTGCTGCAGATGTGGGAGCTATTGATGGAGCTGCTGATGAACCCAATAAAGCCAATGAAGCCACTGCTACAGATGCGGGAGCTATTGATCAAGCTGCTACCATAGATGCAGAAGCAGTTAATGGAGCTGTTGCTATGGATGCTGCTACTGCTGCTGCAGATACTGCAGTGGGTACCACAGATACTGCTGCCACTGGCACTGCAGTGGGAACTGGAAGGGGAACAAGTGATGGAATGGGAGTTGGCATGGGAGCTGGGACAGGAGCTGGCAAGGGAGCTGATGGAGCTAGGATGGGAGCTAGGATGGGAGCTAGGACGGGAGATGGAACAGGAGATGGAAGTGAAACTGGAACTGGAGAAGCCGCAATGGAAGAAGCTGCTGGCAGAGCTAAAATGGGAGCCGGCAGAGCTGGTGCCAGAGCTAGTAGAGATGGTGCAGGAGCTGACAGAGCTGGCAAAGGAGCTGGCAAAGGAGCTGGCAAAGGAGCTGGCAAAGGAGCTGGCAAAGGAGCTGGCAATCTCAATCAGCTTAGCCGGCTCAGAGCCGCTCAGGGCGACTCAGCGCCATTTTGATCAGCTCAAGTGCCTGAGCCATGCTGCAGGTGAGCCAAGCCAAGCCGTGGCATCACTACTTAGACATAGGTAAAAAAGCAAACATAGATGTTTATAATCACTATATATACAGACATAAGTACTATATACAAAAAAAAATGAAGGGAAAGGGTCAGGAATGAGTGGACAGGTATGCTCATTGTCGGGGATGATGAGCACGATGGTAGCCGAAGCTGTGGCACATGTTGATCAACCGATTGGTCATGGGAATGGGATGATGAGATGTCAAGGCGACATGTTATGGAAAAGACTTACCAGCTTCAGTGACTTTGAGGGATTTTTTGATGGGATATTCAAGTTTGTCATCATCATCTGGGGTTCTTGTCCTCCTCGCCATGATGGTTGTTGAGGAAAAAGCTGATGTGGCAATTGTTTACATTCAACAATATTTGTATTACAAACTGATGTAACTAGCACACTATTATATGACTTGACTCTGTTACAAACAACTCCTCGATGCAAAAATAAGTTTTCCATTTCATATCCAGGAAGTAGATTTTCTGAGCGGTATTGGTATTTAGAGGCTACAATTCATTAAGACTTAAAGGAAGACATACATTCATGCTGAGACCTAATGCGCAAGGTCTCCCCAAAGCCACTTTTCCTGATAAGATGTTGAGCTTTCCCCACTCAGAACTCTGCTTCTGTCAATTGGCTTTGAGCTTTTCAGAACTTCCACACTGCCCACTGCATTTCAGCAGCACATTTGGATTCATGGTGGTTGGCCTTGCATGTTGAATACAAAGATAAAGCCTCTTGATAGCTGTTAATGGCTATCTAGATGAGCCAAAGATGTCAATTTCTAGTGTAATCAATAGATACAGAGACCTTACCTTTTTGCAGTTTGTTAATCGCTGATTGTTGCTGCCAAAAAGTTTGCACAATTGTAAATGGCAAGTTTCACATGACATCATCATAACAACATGTTGACAGTGTGCCCACAATGTTCCTGCAAATTTCGAGATAGAAAGGCCCTCTTATGCCATATGAACTACCCCCTCAGGTCTTGCTATAACCACTTCCAGGAGGTAGCAAACCTCTTAGAAGATCTTCAGAGGTACAATGACCTTAAACATCAACCACAACATCAACTCAATCACCTCTCACCTTCATCAGATCACAAAACTGACACCACACAACTGGCTCAAGAGTCCATGGACATCAATCTGCCATTCATCGAGTCATTTGATGGAACTAGTCCTGACAGTGGACCATTTGTCAAAAAATATGAAGGAGCAGCTGAGGAGTATGGAGTGGGTGTGACCTTCATGTCGGAATTTAACTGTGATCAGTATGCTGTAGAATGTGTTGAAAATATCTATTATCCCTTTGCCTCAAGGGATGAATGGGAACTAGCTGCCATTTTACTCCAGTCTGATCTAAGCATGGGATCTATTGATTCTTTTCTGTTGTTGAAACTAGTGAGTGCCACACTGCTTGTACTGTTTTTGTTATATAACTATCAACCCTTCACACTGGAGTACCCCATATCCAATGAAGAAGAAACTTGATCTCTTCTATCATGACCCACTTGATTGCATACAGTCCATTCTATTCAATCCTTTAATGAAAGGCCATCTACAATTCTCACTGCTATGCATCTTTGACTCCACAGTGAGGGCAATGAGGATCTATAGTGAGTGGTTAACAGGTGATGTCGCATGGTCAATGCAAGTGAGTTTCTTAGATTAAATTCATAAGAGGCTTTCCTTATGGCTATGCAGGATCAGCTACCTAAAGGAGCCACTCTTCTCGGCATCATTCTATCATCCGATAAAACCAATATTTTAGCAATGACTGGTAGACACATTGCTCATCCCCTCCTGATAAGCCTCGTGAACCTTTTCATGGACTTTCAGATGAAGGCATCAAACCATGCTTTCCTTCTACTTGTGTTGCTCCCTGTCCCCAAATTCATCCACCAAGACCAAAAGCTTTGTGGTGTCTTAGAGAATTGCATGATACATGAATGTTTGGACTTCATTCTGAAACCACTCAAAAAGGCAGCCAAAGTTGGTATCATGATGTCAGACCCAGCCGGTTCTCTTTGCCATGTGTTCACCCCTCTTGCCGCATACATGGTTGATGTGCAAGAGGCATTATCACTTGCAGGGGTTGCTCAGAAAACTTCGCATCTCACTATGGCAACTTACAAACAATTTGGTGATCCCTTTCAGCATGAGCCATGAACAACTTCAACCACCCTTGCACAACTACATGCTCTTGAGCAAGAGTTCAGCCCCTGGGACCTTGACTCATATATCCCAGCAGCCAAAGAGAAGAGACTGAATGGCATACATTGTCCATTTTACAGGGATTGGCCTGTTTCAGACCCCTCTGAATTCTTTATGCCAGAGCCACTCCACCACTGGCACAAGATGTTCTGGGACCACGATGTGAAATGGTGCATTCATATGGTTGGCCCCACCAAGATTGACTTCCAGTTCTCAATTCTTCACCTGCTCACTGGCTTTTGACAGTTTCATGAAGGCATCTCTAATCTGAAACAAGTCACTGGATGAGAACACCATGACATTCAGCATTATATTGTAGCTGTATTTGCCGATGCTGTTCCCAAGAATTTTTTGATTGCCATTCACTCACTGATGGACTTTCAACATCTCACCCAGGCCCCTCAAGTATCTAGTCGAATATGCATGGAAATCGATGATGTGCTTAAGGAATTCCATGATCATAAAAGCATGATTTCATCCTCTGGTGTGTGATACAGAAAGGCCAGGAATGTAATTAATGACTGGTACATCCCAAAGCTCAAACTTCTCCAGAGGGTCACTTTGAGCATCCATGACAATGGAGCAGCGATACAATGGAGTGCAGATCCCATGGAACAATGTAATATCACCAAAATCAAGGAACTCTCAGATCTCACTAAAAACTAAGCATATGAGTCTCAGATCTGCCATCATCTTGATCGCAGGGATAGATGTCGGCAGTTTGACCTTGCCACTGTCATTTGCAAAGCCAATGATGATGTTTTTGGCCCTAACAATATGCCTCACACTGGACTTGAAGATGGCAACAACAATGGTGGCCCTAACAATTCTGATGATGAACCAGAAGCATGCATTTTGCACCATGTCACCACAATGGCCAGACACCTTCAAACTGTTGCTCCAGTGTCTGGGACTACTCAAAGGAATAGTGATTACTTTGAGCTTGCTGGTGCTCTCCAATGTGGCCTTTACCCCAATACACCTCTTCCATTTAGGACTGTTGTGCATGGCAAGATGGCTTTGCACCTCACCAGGGATCCTGCCATGAAGATGATGACAATTGGTAATGTCATGGACAAGTTCAACCTACCAGATTTATGTGGTGCTCTTTGTTAAGTACTGAACTTGAAGGGGAAGTCATCAGAATTCTGGTCGTACCCGGACAATAGAAGTTGTAGAGGATGGATTGAGTAAGACAGGGAATCTTATGGAAAGCTGGAGCAGGGTTTACTTGATGTGTCATACCAATTGGGGAGCAGAAAGGATGGCTTCAACTTATAAGAAGTTGTGCCCTTCTCCTCATCAAGTGTCCTAATTTCAAGGCAAGTTTAAGAAAGATGACCAGAGGTCCAGAGAATTTCCAGAGAGGATGAGTAAGAGTTTGAGATTGACTTAAGAACGTAATTGGAGTTTTAAAGAGGATAAGATTAAGTGGGAGACTCAGTTGATTTACAAACTGGCAATACAAAATGAAAGTAGCTAGCTTAAATACTAAGGTCGGAGTTTCCAAGGCTGTGGTTAATATGAAAACCAGCTTCTGAGGCAAATCCTGAAACCATTTCACCTAATTGGAAATGAGGGAATTTTGCCTCTAGGCAGTGGTGCTGATAGGAGGTGGGCTGTGATGTAAGGCAGCCAGGAAGGGGGGCAGAAAACAATCAGAAGTCTGGTTGGAAGAATTGGTCTTGACACTCTTGCTGACTTCTTAGATCATGTCAACAATGAACAGCCTCTCAAGATCAATAGTCGCAGGGCTGCCAATGCCATTTCTCCATTACCTTTTGATCATCTCCAAGTCTGGACCAAGGTGCAAGTTCAGATTCAATCTTATCATGCCCCACATTCCATTCTCCCCCCCCCCCCCCCCCAAATGATCAATGCCCTTCCCCCATCTGGGGTATGGACCTTTGGGTGCTCTGATGTTGTTCTCATCAATACAGATAACAACAAAGTTTGGCCTCAGAGTGGCCTCAAAGGTGCTTCCTTTCATATATCATGTACTAATATGCTAACTTGGTTTTAGGGCATCATATTGCCCAGCTGCATCTTATTTTTCATGCTGTGCCATCTAGAAGAGCTCCATATTCTCCTGGTACAGATTTATTTCTCACTTATGCTCAGTGTTTCAACATTGTACCTCAGTTGAACTCAACTGGCTGGGACAATTAAATGAGAGGGGCCCTTATCCAGAGCCATCAACTGGGATGTACCTGTTGAAGTACACCCACTGGAATGATGGATTGATCATTGGGGATGTTATACCCTTAGTGCAACTCCGAGCACTTGTGGATCTCATACCTTTTGGGAAAGTGGCAAGCAGGCAACTAGCAAAAGAAACCATTTTGGTGTACAGGTCAGAATTCTGGCTGAATAAGTATTCCAAGAAAGAACTCTTTTTTTCCCTAAAACACATCTAGTTCTTACTTTCACCAAGTCGACACCAATATCATTTGGTTTCTCCCAATATTTGATTTGTTCCTGAGGAAATAGTGTCGCTCTTATTGCATTGAATATTTTGCTGGTGTGTTAGTAGGTACCCTGAGCTTGAACTCCACTTCTTGCATGTTCATTCGGGTGATGACAGGAAGTTAACTTGAAGATGCCATATTTTCAGTGGACATGAGTTCATTATATTACTTTTTCATGGTCACTGGCAATGGTGAGAACAATGTGGTGCCAAACATCCATCAATTTATTCCTCAATGTTCACCACTACAACCATGGATCCTGAGTGCAGACTGATGACATATGTACAACTAACTGCCTCATTCCTGTCACATATCTGGTGTAATTTCATAATATGTAAGTCTTATGCTACGATCTTCATCTATTGCTCAGGGAAAATGTCATCTCAAGCTGGTCTCTTTCAGCATTATTTCACAACCCACTGCAAGACTCCTCCAAGACAAATCTGTGGAAAACTATCACCTAAATCAAGCAGATCCTCAATAAAAACTATCATGGATCCATCAACTTTATGGAGGTGTCACCACCACCACCACCACTAGCCCTTACAACTAATGGCATAAACCACAATATACCTCCTGCTCAACCCACAGTTGTGTTCAATTTGGAGATATTCCATTCATATCTACTTGCTCTACTGCCTCCTGTGATTGGAGCTCTGCCTTTGGAGCTTGACTCAGTCTTTGACAATGAATTTGATGAGTGAGTGGCTCATTTCGCTGTGGACACTGGAGGTTCCTTGTATGTTGTGAAAGCAAAGGAAGATTTAGAAGGTATGTATCCTAGTGTTTTGGACATTTGGCATCATTCCTGATCATGTTGGATACAGATGATGGACCCCTGACATTTACCTACCACCTGACCGCACATCTCACATACCATGCCTCCCATGTAACAACACTTGCCCTCATCAAACAGGGCCCTACACTCGACCCTCTAACACCTCTCACTTCCCAATTACATTTTCTAAACCTCTTTGGTGACAATGAGACTCCCTATGAGAGCCTCCATGCATTAGTAAGCTGCAGCATGAAGCCCTGGTTTGATGCCTTTGTTGGGGCCTGCGCTAGTGGGAAGGATGGAGACACAAGGATGGGGATCCCTGTGACAAAGAAGAAATTTGCTGAACTCGAGCTCTTGCTGCTGCATCTGCAGCAGAATGTCGAGATCCCAGAAATGCACCTTGTCATCCATCCCATGATCCAGGGTGCTGTCAAACAGGCAGTTGCAGTGGGCACACAGGCAAACATGTCTCACATCCTGGCAAAGCTGCTCAACGATAGTTCATTTTTAATTCATTGCACGGACATGTGAATATGTGGATTAAGGCGATACAGTGCATGATGAAGCTGATAAGGGACATGGTGTTAGGCACAGCATCGCAGGAGATCAATTTTTGGCTGAGTTTGGAGTGTGTGCTGGATGGGATTGAGGCACAGTTGAGGAGTGACGAAGTGAGTATGGTGAACAACTGTTTGTGGAATGCAAAGCAGTTCTGTGCAACAGTTAGTTTCATTGCCAATACAGGGCTGAAGGATGCCATGGACCTTGGTATGTACCCAGTCATCGACATTTTCTACATGCCAAAACTCACTCTCAGTTGTTGTTACAGTACACAAATACAACCAACTGATGAAAGACTTCCCTCTGAATGAACTGCTCCCTGCCACAGACCTTGACAAGATCCAAGAATCCCTTGTTCTCATCTTCAGACACATCAACTGGAAACTCAAGCTTTCACCTTACCCAATCCAGCATGCACTTCTGCTCATTGAAGCCATCTCCCAGGATTTCAATGATCAGCTGCTGCATATCCTAACATCACAATGGTTGCCATACACCTCCTATGATACCTTCAACTGGCTCCTTGTGCAGACAATGAACATCTTTTGGACATGGGATGATTTGATCGGAGAATTTACCACCGTCGCACAGGATGTTCTAAGGAAGAAACAGTCAGAGAAGTTCATCCCTATCAAGGTGCAGTTGGCACATATGAAGCTCCAAGAGAGGATGAGGTATTTAAGAGACTGGAGGAAACAACATGAACAGCTGGCAGTGATGATGGGTCTGACAAAGGGGCTGGGGGGTATGGGGATGGAGGTAGGGGGGATGGATATGGAGGAGGAGGTCAAGGAGGGACATGAGGTTGTGAAGTGGATTGATGTGCTTGATGTGTCTGTTGGTGGGTTGAGCAGTTGAGCAGTGTTATCCTTTATGCTGACTGATTTTGTGTTATAGAGGGCACAGAAGTTTGGGTAGCCACTGAGAATATGTACAATGAGTAGGTGTCGCGTGTGGAGAACCAGATCATTGCGTGGTTGAGGGATAGGCTTGGGACAGCAAGGAATGCAAACAAAATGTTCAGAGTGTTTTCAAAGTTTGACACATTGTTCATGCAGCCAAAGGTGTGTTGGATAGGTTGTCATTTGACTTGATTGTTGATTTGTCATAGATTCAAGGTGCTATACAGGAATACCAGACCCAGCTGATTGATTCAGTAAAAGAGGACATCAAGCATTTGCACAACAAGGCATGTGGCTTGTGGCTTCTTTTTAGAGCTCAGCACAATAGCAACACTAACCTCCTTCCTATACACCAGTTCAAAACACAATACCGGTTCTCAGAAGCATACCACATGTTGCAAATGTAGAATCTCCACCCATCGCTGGCACCATCATATGGGCACAAATAATCAAGCAACAGCTAGTCACTTATATGAAACACGTTGAGGACATGCTTGGTAAAGGATGGGAACTCTATGCCAAGGGTCAAAAGCTCCAATCTGAGAGCACCCCATTCTGCAAGATGCTAGACATGTTAAAGCTTAAGATGAATTCTACTAGTGTATAACACTAGTCAGCAACTCAAGTCAACTGTCTGCAACACACTTATAACACAGGGTCAATAATAGTAATGTGTATTGCACTTTTTCCAAATCAATCTAGTGTCTAGTTTCCCAGACATAGTAGGATTTTGCTTTTGTTTGTTCCTGTTGTGCCAGGAAACCACAAGGCATAAAAGTAGGTGTCCACTATATCGCATCTGCATTACCCCCTATGTCTGGGTCCAAAAATCTAAATAATAGCTACACTATGAAGCGAGATATGAAGTAAAGTAATTTGAGTCATAATATCTACAATTTAACAAGTATAGTAATAAGTCTGTTGTACTATGTAGCAAGTGTTTCATCACTGTATTCAACAAGACATGCACCTGGTTTTCAAGGCATGGCTACACAACATCAACTGGCAGAACATGGGAGTTGACGGGTGATTGTTTGAGATTGTGTGATTGCATGGGGGAGGGTTCCAGCTTGCAATGAACTTTGACCTGCAGATTATTACTTTGTTCAAGGAGGTAAGGAATTTTTTGTGGCTTAACTTTCAGGTGCTGCATGTGATTATGAATATGGTGAGGGATGTGAAGAGGGTGTATCCCCATGCTGTGAGCTTGATGGAGACTGTGAGGACGTATGGGCAGACTCTGGATTTGGTGGAGAATAATAAGGGGATTGAGTGGCTTGTGGCGGAGTATAGGAATGAGTCACAGAGTATGATTACTAAAGGTTCATTGTGTTTTTGTTGGGGTTTGGTATTGGTGGTATAGGGATTGATTTGTGGTTTATTTTTGGTTAGGAATGATCATCCATTGGGATCACTTTGTAAACCAATATGATACCTCTCGATATGTTTCTGCCACTGATGGGAGGGTCAATCAACACATTCAGTTCATTTGAGAGTTTGCTGGTGTCATTTCTATTCTTCAGGTTGCTTGTCCCTGAAATTGAAAATCTCTCTGCATGCTCATTATTCTCCCCCAGGATAAAACAAACAGTGTAATTGACCTTTACAAGAATATCCTTCATGCCATAGAAGATCTAGCAACATGTTCCTATATGACCAAGGCATTCTTGGAACTGCTGGGCAAAGTGCAGGCTGCAGTAAGCTTAATGTCATGTTTTACGCAGTCAATGGTTGATAACATCTGTGCAGATCAATTGACTGAATTTGGAAGGCTATGCTAACCTAGACCATTGGGTGGCAGAACTAGACAATCAGATAGAGACCATCCTTCTACAGCAGCTATTGCATATCATACAAGTATGGTGTGCAGAGTTCAATAGGATCGATAAGATACCCATCGTGATACCCTTCCTCTTCAGGACATCACCAATAAAAGATGGGGTGAATAAACATGAAGGAGGAAAAGGTATGCTTTGTTCAAGCTTGTTGATGATGGTGAGTGATATCCTGTTTTTGTCTAGTTCTTGGAGGGGCATATAATGCTGAAACTGATTGTGCATGAAAGTCAGATACAAAACCAGGTTATCTTTCTGGATCCTCCAGTAGAGTATGCATGATCGACTTGGATTAAGCAGTCGCATAACTTGCTAGGTATGTGCTGTTACAATATTTCCCAACTTCTGCTTAAGGCTCATGTTTTGCTGATTCTATCTAGGCATTGTATGTTGGCTATGTCAGATCCAAAGCTTGCGGTATGAGATTGGGCTGCAGATGGAAGGGCCTAATATTGCAGAAACAACATATACCTCACTAGTCTGTCATATTTGATTCACCTTACTCCATTGATGTGCTGACTGCTCGCAGCTAACACAATTCCCTGACAACATGCTACAACGTCCATTCTCTCTCATTGAGCTCAAGGTGCAGCAGCTCAAAGACTACATTACCAAGTGGCTGCAGTTCCAGTCATTATGGGATCTCAAGGCTGAATACATCTTCAACCACCTCAGTGACTCATTAGCCAACTGGCAACAACTGCTCATGGAGATCAAGAAGGCACAGTCTATGTTTGACACCTCTGATATGCAGAAGTCATTTGGTGTCTGTGTCATTGACTATGAGCAGCTACAGGTGAGGGTGAATGCCTAGTATGACTCGTGGCAGAGAGATATCCTCAGTCAGTTCAGAGTGAAGCTGGGGAACACAATGAAGGAGATGCATGCATCTATATTGAAGGCCAGGGTCAAAAGCTCCACTGCTTTCCAGAAGAAGCTTGACACAAAGTTGCCCAAGGTTGACGTGTTTGCTCTGGGGGCAGTATTTTTTGTATGGCTTACCTTCATTTTTTCCTTGGTTTCTCAAGAGGAATCCAGGGAAGCCTCCACAAAGTACGAACACACTACCTTGTTTTCTCTCAAGAAATGTGTTGTTACAACCTTAGAAGAACTGCGTGAAAACTACAACATTTTCTATCTCTATCAATATCTGACCTATCTCCCACTTGCAATGCAGATGATGCCCCTGAGCACTATCCTGACAACATATTGGAGGCAACAACAAAATTCATGACAGATCTGATCCGCATCATTGTGAAATGTGATGAGTTGACATTGGAGGGGAATCGGGGGATTATGCAGCCTTTGCCCAAATATACTTTGTAATGATCTAATCTACATGTTTTTTTTACCAGTAATCATCATTTAACTCAAAATTATGTAGTCAGGATTCATAGGGGCTCTGTTGATATCAATTGTGTTAAATTGGAACAAATATTGAATATGAACCACCACACACTACCGCCTCCTATAGAGTCTATAGAGTCTACAGGTTGCTATAGAGTTTATAGGTTCTACAGGGCTACAGTGACTATGGTGTCTACAATGCTATGGTGTTCTATATCTCACTATGGTGTTCTATAGCTCACTATGTCATCTATGGTGCTATGGCATAACCCAGGGTTTGCTGATGTAGTCAGTCCCAACTTGGAAATGAATACTGCATTTCAAGCTGTCATCAATATCTTTGATGTACACACTTCAGAATTGACTCTAGCACAGTTTATTCTCACTCTTCTGGAAGACTCTAGCTTAAAGACTCATGTACCCTTGCACTCACAAAAGATACTGACAATATCATTACTGCATTGTCTCAACATCCTGATTCTACTGGGTCAATTTTTACTTGGGCAAACAACATTGTAAAGAAGAAATACCTTGAGTCAATCAAGGAACTTACTTGCAACAAAGATTGGCACTTCAATGCAAGCCATGCATCTGCTGAAGATCTAGATGATTTCTGCATTGAAGACATGGCACACCAGATGAAGATCTTGGCACCAGATCTTTGGAACATCCTAGACCTTTACTTTTGGGTGATAAACAGTCTGGGAGGCTCCGTAATGAGAAGGACATGGATGGAGATCAGATTATGAATGATGCTGGGGCTGGCAAGGATGCCGACAATTATATGTGGGAAGGGTTGCCTCAAATTGTCCCAACCTTGTATGAAAATGATGTCTGTGAGACAGTGGATAAGAACAGAACCTTTGTTCGACTAGATGCTAAGAAGAAAGGAGCTCAACAAGATGCAATTTGCACAATTGTATGTAGTTCACATTACTTTACTTTGTTGAATTTTAAACAAGTTTGCCTACATGTAGAAGAAAGTAGTATCATGATGCAAAGGTGCAATGCTAAATGCAATGCTTTTGAGAGTGTCTTTGGCATATTTTTGCATTCTACAAATACCCCTGAGAAAGTCATACAAGCACTTGCCCATATGGGAATCTCCATCTCATCCTCTGCAATCCAAACAGCTATCCATGCCCTTTCAATAGAGACATACAAGTAAGGCTCCAACCATTTAGCAACTGTTTACACCCAAGAGGCAATGTAAATGGTTATGGTTGGATAAACAGTTTAACTGTATAAATACATTTAATACACTGTATATATATGGTTTCTAGAAGATTATTATTTTTGGCCATTATCACCATGCTTTCACCATAAAATCTTCCTGGGCATCATCTCAAATAGTCCACTGCATATCCACACCTTGGTGAGTAGGGCCATCTTGATAGTGTTTTCCTTCAATGAGTTTCAGAGATCAGTACAGATATGTTGGGACTTTGAAAAGACACACTCCACAGAGATGCTAGTTGCTGGAATTGTGAGATAATCTTGAGCCATCTGTTAGGAAACTGCCCCATTACCTAATAAAATTTCATTTTTATTTTACTATGTTGAATTATGCCCAATGATGCCAAATGATGCTACACTTTGATAGCATAAGAATTTTATTTTGCACACATCAAGATGTATGTACATGTATGCACATGTCAGTAAGAACAATGTACAATATATGTAACATAGTATATAAACCCTAAATATACACCTAGGGGACCCTAGTTGTGTTCTCTTAGGTATTCCACCTACACTTTTGGTGTGAAAGGCCTATCTCAACAAACTCATCTATTAATAATCCCTCGCATCAAACCCGTCAATTCACCCATCACATACATGGATCCTGTCCCCTTCTTGTAGAGAGAACCCACATGGTCTTAGCTAGCAGATAGTGGGTGTCACCCTAACAGAAGAACACAACTTCCCATATCAGTGCACTTTCTCTTACTTGTGCAATCATCATTGTTTCACTGCCACATCCAGTTACTCATCCTTTCAGCATGAGCCAGAAGTACTTGTATATACATAATCTACCTTTTCTTTTGTAAGCCGATGCCAGGCCTTGTCTTACATTGCAACTGCCAGTGATCAAGAGGCAGCACTCGTCATTAGGACAGCTGCAACCAGACAACTGATTGGATCTGGTTTAGTTACAATTTACATTACTCTATTCAGACAACTATTTTAGTCACAAGCTGAATTCAGTGATAACTCTGAGATCAGGCACCCTAGCCAAAGAAGTGATTCATCACAGATCTACCCATTATGTCTGAACCCTCAACTTCTAATCCCAGTCCTAATCCCATTCCCACACCAGCGCTAGAGGCAACGATTGCTGCACTTACAGTGCAAATGTTGCAATTAGTGTTAGTGTTGGCAGCATCACAGCCCAGACAAGCAGAAGTACAGCCAGAGATGACAGGAGATAGAGATGATGAGATGGAGGAGATGGTGGAGTGGATGTCACAGGATGAGGAGGTGGCGGAGAAATCTGGAAATGGAAAAGCATGCTTACCTAAGTACATGCCCCCACAAATCTTTGATGGTACCATGGAGAATACAAAATCTTTTATCAGCTCTATAGTATTGTACATCCATGGGAGGAAGCCAGAGTTTTGTACAGCCAAGTCTAGGATTATGTTTGCTCTCTCATACATCCAGGGGGGAAAGCACAGTTCTGGAGAAATGAGGCTGTTAATCAAATTGCTGTGGGAAATAAACCATTTGCAACCTTCAAGGAATTTTTGGAGAGATTGGAGGCACAGTTTGGGGACCCTAATCCAAAGGCGACAGCCAATGCCAAATTGAAAACCATGCACCAAGGTTCCCTAATGGTGGATGAATTTATTTTGCAGTTCAAAGCAGAAGCTTCACAAACAAATATGGGAGAAGCCGCATTGGTAGAGTTTTTGAAAGCAGGATTAAATCCCTCTTTATTCAAGTCTATCTACTGACTACCTTCCATGCCAGAGAAGTTGGACGAGTGGTATAATTGGACAATGCACCTTGATTGGCAATATTGGGCAGGAACAGGTGGAATCAAAGTTGATGTACGGAAGTAGCAAATTTGGAAAGCCATCAGGAGGAAAGTCCAAGAAAGGAAAGGTGCCTCAGGCACAAGCTCTGAGGGCACAGCCACTGGCTATGGCAGTGACACCTATAGTAGCAGAGTCAGCAGCACCAGCAGAGGCAATGGAGGTTGATCAAGCTGGGAGACAAGCCCCACTTAAATGTTTTAACTGTGGGCAATTGAATTGGGACACATTGCTAGGAATTGTAGGCAGAAAAGAAAGATTAGGGGAGCTACAATTGAGGAAGTGAAGCTGGAGGAAGACAGGCAGAAGAATTTTGTGGAAGAGTCCCAGTGAAGGTTTCCCCATTGGTGACCCAGAACCATTACAATGTATTAGTATCTGAGGAAACCCAGAGCAAACCAGAAAAGGAAATTGATGAGGAGTACAATCATTGTGAATCATGTGACAAGGAGGAGTACAACCATTGTCAATCACGTGACAAAAAAAATTGCCAAGCACCATTTCTGAAAACCCCTAAGTTCTTTATTTGCTCTGCATGGATAGAACCCAAAATCACCTTGACTGTGGGACTGAAGACAGTGGACACACATGCAGCGATTGATGTGGAAGCATTGCTTGATAGTGGTGCTACAGGATTATTCATTAATCAGTCCTTAATTACTGGAAACGGTATTAGCACATGCAAGCTGTTGCAACCTAGAATGGTGTACAATATTGATGGAACAGTCAATCGTGGAGGAACTATCAAGGGGGAGGTGAACATGGTACTAAGGTATCAGGAGCATTAGGAGTGAGCCATATTCAAAGTGTGCAATCTTGGAAAAACCAATCTAATAATAGGATGTCCGTGGTTACAGAAGCATAATCCTGAAATTGATTGGAAAACTGGGAAAGTACAAATGACTTGTTGTCCAAAGGAATGTAATGTGTATGGGAGGAAGATGAAGAGGAAAAAAAGGAAAAATAGAGAGAAAAAAAGTCTGAGGAAGTATTCTGTTATGATGGAGGAAGTGGAGGATGAGGAAATGCCAAATGGGGGAGTTCCAATCTTGATTTAAAAGGAAGAGCAGAGGCAAATCTTTAGAGCAATTTGTGGACAGTCATGGGACAAGAATATTGTGAATGTGGAGAAGCCAGTGGAGGAGTGGGTACCAAAAGCATATCATGAATATCTGTCTGTGTTCCAGAAGAAGGAGTCTGAGCGAATGCTGGTGTGGAAGCCATGGGATCATGCAATTGAGATGAAGCCAGGGTTTGTGCCAAAGAAGTCAAAGGTATATCCATTATCTCCAAAGGAACAAGAAGAAGTGGATCCATTCCTGAATGAGCAATTGCGCAAAGGATACATATGACCTTCAAAATTCCTGCAGATGTCACCAATATTTCTTGTACCAAAGAAAGATCAGAAGAAGAGGATGTGTACAGATTGTAGGTATCTGAATGAGTGGACAGTGAAGAATGTGTACCCCCTGCCATTGATCTCAGAAATAATTGACAAGGTGGGAAAAGCCAAGGTCTTTACAGAATTGGATTTACAATGGGGATATAACAATGTACAAATAAAGAAAGGAGATGAGTGGAAGGCCGCATTTGCCACAGGTCGAGGATCCTTCAAGCCACTTGTCATTTTTTTGGGATGACCAATAGTCCCCCAACTTTCCAAAATATGATGAACAACATTTTCAAGGATGTAATAGACAAAGGCATGGTAATAATATTTATTGATGACATTCTGATATTCATGGAGGATGAAGAAAATCATGAGGCAATAGTGCAGGAGATGCTACGGAGGTTAGCGGAGAGTGATCTATTTTTAAAACCAGAGAAGTGTGTGTTTGGGGCAAGCAAGATTGAGTTCCTAGGATTATTGATCAGCCCTGATGGGATCAAAATGGATCCCATCAAGGTACAGGCAATCACAGATTGGCCTGCGCCCACCCATGTCAAAGAGGTTCAAGCTTTCTTGGGACTTGCAAACTACTATCATCGATTTGTGCATAATTTTTCCAATATTGCTGCACCCTTACATAACCTTACATGAAAGGGAGTAGTGTGGAGGTGGAGAGAGCAGCAGCAGACAGTGTTTGAGGAGTTGAAGAGGAAGTTTGTGGAGGGACCAATATTGGTCCCAGTAGATTTCACACATCCCTTACGAGTGGAATCAGATGCATCTGACTTTGCTACTGGAGCAGTATTATCAATGCTGTGCAAAGATGACAAATGGCATCCTTGTGCATATTTGTCCCAAGGGTTGAATGATGTGGAAAGGAATTATGATGTGCATGACAAAGAGATGTTGGGAATAATATGAGCATTGGAGGTGTGGAGACATTATTTGGAGGGATGTATGCATCAGATTGAGATCTGCATGGATCATCAAAATCTGCAATACTTCATGTCTGCTAAAAAGCTTAACTGCTGGCAAGCGCTTTGGGTGTTATTCCTATCGTGTTTCAATTTTCACTTGGTCCACAAAGCAGGAAGCTTAATGAGGAAAGCAGATGCATTATCCAGACATATTGATCACAAAAGGGGGGTGGAGGAGGACAATAAGAATGTTACCTTACTCAAACCCGAATACTTTTACTTTCGCATTTGCACTATGTGTCAAGGTCATCTATTGATAGATAGCTTGGAAATGGAAATGTTGTCTAAAATTAGACAATGTTCAGAAATGGACGATGAAGTAGTGGAAGCTGTGAAAGCTCTGAAGGGAGAGAAGGTAATATTAAAGGAGATGAATGGGCTGAGGAACAAGGGTTGGTGTTGTTTTGAGGAAAGGTGTATGTACTGATGGATCAGGATTTGTGAAGGGAGATCGTCCAGTTACATCATAATATGCCAACTTCCAGACACCCAGGAAGATGGAAGATGTTGGAATTAGTAATGAGAAATTATTGGTGGCCTGGAATTTCAAAGTATGTGTTGGGGTATGTGGATGGATGTGATACATGCATGAGGGGGAAGAAATTTCCAGAAAAACCTGCAGGAAAATTAATGCTGAACCCTATACCTAAAGTGCCATGGTGAGATATATCTGTGGATTTTATTACCGGATTACCTGAGGCTCAAGGGTACAATGCAATATTTGTAGTATGTGACTGCTTCACAAAGGAGGTCCATATTATTCCTACTACTACAGAAACCTAATCATTGGGCTTGGCATGCCTCTATCTAAATCAGGTATGGCAGTTACATGGGTTACCCAATACCGTTATCTCTGATTGCAGACCACAATTTGCTTCCATGTTTATGCGAGAACTGAACAACATATTAGGAATTCAAACTAAATTATCTACAGCATATCAACTGCAGACTGATGGGCAGACAGAGAGAATGAACCAGGAGTTGGAGCAGTACCTACATATATTTGTCAACTACCAACAAACCGACTGGCCCAAATGGCTGGCAATTGCCAAATTTTCCCACAATAACAAATTCCATTTGGCTACTTGTATGTCACCATTTTTTGCAAATTATGGATATCATCCTTGCATGGGAGTAGAACCCAGAAGGGAAGTCAAAGTACAGTCAGTAGAAGACTTTGTATCTAAGATGCAAAAGGTACAAGAGGAAGTGGAGGTGGCATTGAAGAAAGCACGTGATGACATGATGCAACACGCGGATTGTACTTGAGCGCACATACCAGAGTACAGTAATTTACACTCCCCCATGTGTCCTTGTAGACTCCATGTGGACTCTGCTCAGTCTGTGCAGAGTCTTAGCATTGGGTGCCGAAAAGGTGAATTTGTAAGCAATTCCATGTGGAATCTGAGTCAGTCCACATGGAATCTGCATGAGTCCATGTGGAGTCCTAGCATTGGGTGCCCAAAAGGTGAATTTGTAAGCAATTCCAGGCAGAATCTGAGTCAGTCTGTATGGAATCTGGACTGACTGTGACCAAAAACCCAGATTATGAAGAATTCTATGTGAAATCTGAGTCAGTCCATGCAGATCCAAGTCATTCTGCACAGAATGTAAGTTAGTCTGCATGGAATCTGAGTCAGTTCACATGGAATCCACACTGACTAAGAACAAGAATCAGAACATGAACAATTCTGTGTGGAATACAAGTGACTCTGTTCTAGTCTGACTCAAACAGTCAGGATACATGAGAGATTGTCATCATATTGGTTTAATACTAGTACATGAATGGTACCAAATGAGTTAGGTATCAGAGTTATCATCTGAGTCACTATCAGAGTCACTGCTGTCACCAGAGCTCCTATTCTCCACTATCATCCAAGTATGGTAAGATAACATTGCATGCAAAAACCAGTTGAAATTCCCCACTGTCATTTGGCTCAAAACTTAATCAAACCCCCCAAGCCAAGCATTATGTTGCTCACAAGCTTGTGTATTGAATGCATGCTTATAGTGAGGAACCCCATCTCTGTCATGCTCTACAATAACAAGATTTGGTGCAGATCCATCCATTGGTGCTGGATTGCACCACTTTTGGCACAAGAAATCCAATTGCTGATGATTGGTGTAATGGTAAGAGTCAACAATCAATCGACTGGTTTTTCTCCATGTGTTCCAGCTGTTATTGGTAATACTGTGGCGGAGCACCAGACAAGCTTTGTCAATGCAAATGTAGGCCAGCTGGGATTCCTCAGTAGGGTATACAGTTTCCAAGAAATGCAAAATATTGGATGGAGATTCTGCATTTGCAAACTTTGCCCATGCAATAACTACTCCACATGGAGCACAAATAGTTTCCACACAATAAAATTGGTGGGGTGTGAAGTAATTTGATAGCTGGACTTCTGGCATCTCCTCATCATGGCATTGTCTATTTGGTTCTGCAGCTACCTTCCATGGTAAACTTTCCCCAGGCCTCCACAACATTCTTTGAAATCCTGATACCCTTTGGTGAGCAGAACTGCTCTTATATCTGGTCCAATCTGCTTGGTGTTGTACACATGCCTGTGTTCCATGAACCTTGGAATTTGAACATTCCACAACATGGCATTTTGCACCCTGCTCCTGCTCATGCAGAGCACAAAATACACCACCACGAGCATTCACTAGTTCATCAGTGCAATCTCCATAAGCACAGTGCTGGGATGTTCACATCAGTGGGAATTTAGTGGAGGAAGAATATTTGCAGCATACCAAGGGGCCTGTTACTATACCATCAAGGACCACTAATTGGACAACCCCTTTGTCAACCTGCATATCATGATCCCCAACTGAAGAATCTCTGTTATCTGATGGTGTTTGAGCATGTTGGACATCACCAACAGCAATAGGGCCTTGTGGAACTCTGTCATCTAATCCAGCAGTTGCTAATGGATCAGAACCAGGAATGACATCAGCTGTTGATTTGTATTCATGTGTGCATTCTGAGCATGTATGCCCTTCTGCAATCCTAATAATGCCATTGGCTCCCAGGATAGCAAAGGCTTCCTTTGTGACCTCATCAATTGCTAGCCCATCCTGGAGTACCAGATCCACCTCTGATAAAGCAGCAATTAAACAAATTGATTCCTGAACAAATGCATGCCAAACTTGATGCCATGTAACTTGTGAAAGAACCAGCTGATTTTTTCCAAAGGTGTGATTCCAATATGCTGTATATGCTGCAGCATATGCATGGAAGTCATATATCCCATTCATAAAACACCACAGGAAAACAACTGATCAACCCATAAAGCCTGTCCAATCTTGAGATATTTTGCAGAATTCAGATATAATCGACTGAATCTCCTTTCCACCTGATTTTCAACTGCTCGCTCATGATCTGCCATATATTTGGTTTTGCAAATGGAACATTGCCCTGTCAAAACTGGAACATTCCCATATACCACATTGTTGTGGATGAGTGTAACATGTGGTACATCTCATGTTGGAGTGTTTTGAAGCAGTGATTGTGACCTGCATTCAAGCATTTGACATTCCATCACATCAGGACAAATGACATATGCTGGTCAGATAAGTTCATCAGAGATTAGCTGTAATTTGCCTTGAAAGCTCCCATTTCCATCATAAGGATGCAGGTCCAAAAGGAATCCAGTTTCAAACCCAATGCAGTAGCCTCCTCCTCTTCACTCATCTCTTTATTCACATTCTTCATCTTCAAACACTGTTTTGCCTGTTTTTTTATGGCCTGGGCCAGACCTTCTATCCATCCTGAAGTCTGAGTCCGGTTTTCTCCCTGGCACTTGACATATTGCTGCAGTGCATGCAAATTCAACAGATCAGGATTTTCCATCAAGGAAAAAAACACCATCAGAACAGTTGATAAAGTTATTTTGGAGCTAAAGTTTTGTGTGATGAATTGTGAAAATGTCTTGAATGGAATATTGGGGAATGGACTTCCAATGGGAGAGGCTTGAGTTATGGGAAGCATTGCTAAACCCAGCATCATCTTGACAATCTTGAAAATATTGCAAGGAGGATACTGAATATCCACATAAGCAATCCAGCACTAGAAGTACATTATAACAAAGTACTCATAAATTTCACAGCTAACCTGCTTACAGGGATTTTCCAACCTTCTTCTTCTTATCCTTACTCTTTCCTTTTCCCTTGTCCTTCACTTTTTCCTTCACTTTTTCCTTTTCCTTTTCCTTCACTTTTTCTTTCTCTCTCTTTCCCCTTCCCCTTCCCCTTCCCCTTCCCCTTCCCCTTCCCCTTCCCCTTCCCCTTTCCTACTTTCCTCCCATTTCCATCCTCATACTCACAGTCCCCCTCCCCCTCCAAACTTCCTCCATTCTCAAGCCAAACAGCCAAATCAGTAAACATATAAACTGCCTTTCCAACTCCCCACACCTCTACATCACTAAGCTGATCCTCCTTTTCATCCAACCATGCCACCATTTCCTCATACTCTGCAACTTTTGAAAAATAGTGCTTGTAATGTGAATGAAAAAAAGATTTTGAGACAAATAAAGAGATGATATCGGTTCTGACACATGAGGGTGGGGATGACAGGGACAAGAGACATGGAAGTGGCAGCTCATCCGACCACT
Source organism: Tricholoma matsutake (assembly GCA_026075535.2). Taxonomy (NCBI): domain Eukaryota; kingdom Fungi; phylum Basidiomycota; class Agaricomycetes; order Agaricales; family Tricholomataceae; genus Tricholoma; species Tricholoma matsutake. The sequence goes on from AP026544.2 coordinate 1,128,286, forward strand.
GCCATGAGCAGCTGCTTGTGGGGTGGCCTCCCTGCAAAAAATGCAAGTTTTTTTATTTCAATCATTAATTCCTTTTGTGGGCCCTACTTTTGTGGCCCCTCGCTTCACATGATGGGAGGTTAGTTCTGGGTTAGTTAGCTCAATAAAAACCTCAAACCCTTTCATCAAATACTGATATTTTAAACTGTGTACATATGGTTTATTAAACTGTGTACATACAGTTCATTAAACAGTATATATATGTTTATACCATTTAGGCTACTGTTTATGTATACTTGACCTTTGTCAAGTAAATGTAAACTAAATGATTGGAGCCTTACGTGTGGAACAGTAGGAGTCAAAAGCGATGGCAGTGGGCAGGACACTCAGTGTGGGTGACCCAGAAATGGCTGAGGGTCTACATGCCTTTGCGAGCAAGCAGGCAGCACAGTATAATGCAATCCGCTCTCATTGTGAACATCTTTGGCTGTATGTGGCAGAATATACCCCATTGGGGGCTGGAGATGTTGTGCCTCAGTTGGCACAGGCTGTCGATGATGACATAGAGGTTGTTGTGTTCCAATTACTGCAAGCCTACCAATGGGGGGTTGCATGCATGCACTAACAACTCGGAGTGCAGTGCAGGGGTTTCCATACTATGACCCAATGTGCTATAATCAGAACTAAACTACAGTTGGACTAATGAATGCAGTATATGAAAAGATTCCAATTACTGTCAATGGAGGGTTGCATGCACACACCAATGAGCATGCACCAATGAGCATGGCACAGGGTTACACAATGGGCAAGCCTTGAGGCAGTTGATTCATAGTTGATTCGTGTTTGACTCATGTTTGACTGATAGTTGTCATTTGTAGTGATGTAATATACTTTAGTAATAACAATTCATGAGTGAGTGACGTTGACACTGAATGTTTATCATCCAGTTCATGCCAAGTTCATGCTATAGTTTTAGCTGAAAACTTTATTCTGTACTTCAATAAACAATTTTATCATTTCTGATCAGAACTACGATACATTGCTACCAGAGGTGTTGAGGGTGTCGACGACTTGACATGGTGAGTTCAGCAGGTTCTGATGTATCACGTGATCATGCTTGCGGCAATTTCGAGTTCCTTTGTTCTCAATGTGTTTGCGCATACTCGTCTTCTGGCTTTACTGGATACCTGGACTCTTTATTCCATCATCTTCTATTGACTCTGAAACTACAATGGATCCTCATGTGAGTTCTAGTTCAGGGGAGGCTGGCCCATCTCAGGCTGGACTTGGCAAGTGCAAGTGTTCTCTGAGCAACATGAACCCCAGTTCAAGAGCTTTGCAAAGCAACCCAAGAAGCCCAAGAAGCCTAGTGATTGGCACATGAGAAAAGGAGAGGTACCAAAGGAGGCTGAGAAGACAAAAGTGCACATTCATTGTATTCAAGCACTTTAAAGTCTAAATCACTTTCAGGCTGCACTTGAGCTTCATCTCTGTGTCCTTTGGGGCTTACCACACCAGACTACTGTCCCCCCCAAGGTCACAGAAGATGACAAAGTACCCTTCACCCACTGCTTTACCTCTGAAGCACAGTTACGGAACTCTGTCACAGCCAGTCTTGACGACAACTTGGCTAGCATTCAGGGCACGCAAATGAAAGTGTGCATGCTCCTTAACTCTATCTCGGACTCAGTTGGGATTATTGCCAACAACATCAAGTGCATTCCAGAATCCCATCTGTTGCTCATGTTCAGGTCGGTGGCATGCCTTGGGCTTCAACAGTGGGCACCTGATGTCTTGGGTAACAATCCAGAGTCTATGTATAATCTCCTTCATGAGCACATTGCCCTCAAGACATTTGAGCAGGTCTCGGGTGCATTTGGATACTCTCACATGGGAACAAACCTGTTGTGTGTCAACGATTTTGCACTTATGCATAAACTTTATTGAAACTTCGTTTTCTCATATATGCATGGTATTGCCAAGTCAGAGGCAAAGAATCCAGGAAGTGTTGCGAAAGCAAAGCAGATGACTGGAGTATGGAAATGATGTAGTGTGGTATGTAATTCCTGGAACTCTGCATATGCCATTTGCAGATTGTATTTACTAATAAACCTTGATAGCTTGCTGATGGCAGGATGGACATGTTCAGGGCGCATGTGGTTTCAATAAACACATTGTGGCCTTGGCTAGAGAGAATGAGGCCCATTCAGATGATGAGTTGGCTGAAGGAAATGCTGAGTCAGTTGATGCAGTGTACCACATCAAGGAGAAGGAGGGACATTCGACAAAAGTTACTGCATTCTTTAGAATGGCTGATCAAGAGCACAAGTGGATGAATAGAAGCAAAAGAAGACATTTTAAGTTGGCCAATCTTTGTTTTTCTTTTTACATTTGACTGATCCTATTTATCTGTTGACTGGAGTGATGCTGTGAAGACCCCCCCATGCCAAAGTTATCTGAGCTCACTGCTCTCCCAAAGAAAGTCCCAATTGATTGGTTTGATCCTATCTATTGGAACAATCTTTCTCTCCGTGAGTGTGCCCAATATGTCAAGAATGGTACTTATGTTGCCCTGCCACCTGCAGAGCTCTGTGCCAGCTGGGATGAGTGTGAGAAATGGAAGAGTATGCCAGAGAAGGAGTTTATGGCCAAATATGGTGATGAAGTGCAGGCAGAATACAAGCTACCTATGCCAGATGAATTGGAATGACTTGAGCAGCAGGATGATGAGGATGATGAAGATGAGCCAGATGTATCAGGTGAGGGGTCAGGAGATGAGGGCTCAGGTGATGAATGAGATATGGGTGTTGTTTAATACATATTCTGGTTAATGGTGGTAATTGATTTACTTACCTCTTCATATTCATGCTTGCCAAGTCACTTAATGTATTTCAAGTTAATACCATCTTTTCTATTTATCCAAAGCTATTATTACAATCTGAGACACATGAGAGACAGATGTAGGGCAAAATGGATGTGGGGAAAATCTATGACCTGATGAAAGACAACTGTTGTGATCCAAGACATGTGAGAGATATGGATGTAGGGTAAGGCAGATAAAGGGAAAATCTATGACCTGACAAAGGACAACCACACGAGTAGAGCGCAATATGTGCACAGAGTGAGTGAGCCATGCAGCAACATACAAGGGTGGAACCAACTTGGCTTCAGTGAGCTGTGCCTCCCCATGCTTATGCATGTCCATAACTTTGAGGGGTGTTGTGCACAAGATGAGCAAGCTAAGAACTAATGCACAGGATTACGAGTTGCAAGTTGGTGTTAATCGAGTGCAATTATCAGACTAAGGTATTACAAACAATACTGTAGACTTAAATATGCAGAAACAGAACATAGGTAGTATGCTAAAGATAGCACAGAACAGAATCAGGAAGTAGAAGCAGAACAAGATTTCAAGTTGGAAAGAAGTCAGAAGAGGAAAATGAAGCATAGAATGAAGGCATAATTGTGGTTATAACAGCTATTTACACATTGCCAGGGATGCAAAATTATCGGTGCCCTCAGTTGGGAGCCCAACATACAACCAGGACCTTCCTGCCAATACCATAAGTGCCTGCTGGCCACTGGACAGTTGTGACATGAGTGATAATATGGACAGGCTCAATAATACTAAGGTTGTTAGAGGGGAGTGCATCAACAATTTGTACCATAAATCCAGGTGGTGTATGAATGGTGCCTGCCTCTCCTCTTGTGTAGATAGTGATTGACATGAGTGGAATCTTATAAAGGTGTGCATTATTCCCTCCAGTGGAAGTCTCCAAATGTTTTGAATGAATCCTGTATTATGAGCCTGTGTCAATGGATTGTAGAACTTTATAGCACTGTTTCCTTTATGTGACTTTTCACAACTGAATGTGCACTCATCATGGTGCACCTGCAAAAGATGCTGGGCTTGTGGAGGGAGAATAATGGGATTTGGTGGATGGGGAAGATCAGAGTAAGCTCGGTATGGTCTTCCTTTCTGGTGAAGATAATTAAGCAGATTGTTATAATCTACTTCAAGAAGGCAAGGTGCCTTTGCTAGAATATCTGCCACTTCTGTAGGCTGGAGAGGTAGGGAACTGCATGGGTTTTACCTGCGGGTTTCCCACACTTTTATTTCCTAATTTATTCACTGAGTTTTGCATGAAAACTCATGAAAAAATGATTTTCTGATAGCTATTCAATGGATGCTTGTGATACAAGGGACAGAATAATTTATTTTCAACCTTGTCACATGACAGATGTCACCCAAATATTGTTTTATGTGTTAGATCACAAAGAGCCAACAAAAAGCTTCCAGAAAATCATTTTTTCATGATTTTTCATGCAAAACTCATTGAATAAATTAGGAAATAAAAGCATGGGAAACCCATGGGTAAAACCCGTGCAGTTCCCTATGGAGAGGTACTGGATGGTCATCCATAGCCATGTCTCCTGGCTCAAGAATATCACATAAGTCTGTTAAATGATCTTCACTGTGCAGTAAAGCATCTACACGTGCTTGACGACTCATCTGATGAAGCATTCTAAGATCTAAATCCCCTGATCTTGGTATTAGCTATCAATTTTTGAGCAAAATAATTGAAACACATATGGAGATGATGATTGGTGTTCATTTTTTGCAACTTTCCATTCATTTGTTCACCTGGAAACTCACTAAAAGAAGCCAAAGGACCCCAATATTTGAGAAGAGCACCATTATGCATTGCATAATGATGGTTTGGCTTGGATGGATGATGTGGAAAAAGTTGTTGAATAGCAGTTTGATATTGAATATAATACTGAGTAGAGGCATCAGCATCAGCATTGGAGGTTTGATATGCAGCTACAATATTTGTTGCTGCAACAATGTGATAGAAGCAGTAGAAGTGCTGGTGGTGGAAATTTGTGGCAGTAGTCATGTACCAGAATTCAGGAATAATGAGGGGAAAGATACATGTGAAGAGGGTGAGATATTCCTGAGCTTCGAGCTTGCCATGGCTTGGTTCACCAAGATTGGTTGGTGGTCTTTGTATCCATGTTGGAAGAGTGATATCATGAATGCAATTTCTTATTGCTTGTAGCTCAGTTTCTGTAAAGCTAAAAGGCAAAGGGTCAACAGGAATATAGTTATCATCATCATCATCATAATTGAAGTCATATGCATAGGGATTTGTGTGGCTCTGTGTGGTGGCTGTAGGTGTTGATGATGAGGATGAGTCTGATAATTCAGAAGAAAATGGTGAGGGAGACATAGGTGGTGGTGTATAGTGCATTGCCATTGCAGCCTCAAGATTATGTTTAGCTGCTTCTTGAAAAAGGTCATCCAATTCTTCAGCAGAATCTGATACATCTGCCTCACTCCACTGCTCATCCTTTTCCACCTCTTTAACTTTTTGGCTTTCATCCTCATCCATCCAATTCCCCAGAGTGCATGAAGATGATGCTGTAAAACACCCTCAAGCCAGTTATGCATAAAACCTAGTACAACATGTTTGACTGGATCCCAATATGGAAGATTATGCAGTGGAGTCCATTGCACACCAGTTGTCTTTTGCAGAGCATTTTGACCAGCTTTGGTTGTCTGATGCAACCATGCCTCTGCCTGTGCTTGCACCTGTGCACCATTACAGAGTTCCCAAGATTGAATATTGAGATCCTCTAGCTGATCACTGGTGCAGAGGCAGAAAGAACAGAACATTGTAGCACCATGTCCCAAAAAGCCAGTGGCCTTGTGACTTCCCTCAAGATCAGCAATCACAGGAGCAATTTTTGCTTTCACAGAGATGCCATCAGGATGTCTAGATGTTGGCAAATTTTGGCCTGGTGCAGCACCATACTTGGCAACAGATTTAATAACAGGTTCAAGAAGATGAGAGATGGTTGTGGGGTCAGGAAGATGGGGAGGAGGTGTGAGACCAACAATAAATGTATTCTCACATCAATACCGAAGATGAAAAGGTAAGTTCAAGCAATAAAGCAGGACTGCTCCACAAGACACTTTTTTGCCTATATATAAAATAAGCTGTGTCATAGTCTATGCAGAATTTGTTAATAACTTACCAGCAATCTTATTGGTATAAGGATTGAACCAATCAATATAGATTCCAAATATTAGATGATAAGGAGACTGTAGAAAACCCTGCAAGTCATCCCAAGCAGGACTATCCTGGATATCATTCATAGTGGCACCAAAGCCAGCTGGTATATGGTTTCTGTGGTGGTTGAAAGCCTCATGGAGGCTGTCTTCAATGACATTGGAAGATAAAAAGAACTGAAGCCAAGAATCAAAGGATTGTGTAGTGTATAGACGACATGGTATCTATCTAGGCCCATTTGGAGTATTCTGAGTTGTCCAGAGTTTTGTGTTACAGGATTGTGATCTTGGGGATGCCTTCCACTGACATTGCCAAGGAATAGGATGAGAAAAGAGGGAAAAGCACTTGGGGCAGCATGCTGTCCAAATAATTTCTGGCTCTGAGCAGTGAACCCGATATGCTGTATGGACATCATGAGGAAGTTTGATGTTTGGAAGCTTGACATTGAGTCCAGATGATGAAAGAGCAACCTCAACAATAGAGAGAGTCACAGAAATAATAAGTTGAAGTCCTTGTAGAATTTTGTTGGTGATAGAACAACTCACACCAGCTCTATTGTGGAGCCAGATGACAAGGAGGCAGATCATCTTTGTGATAAGTACTGTAGAAAAGTTGATATCTGCATAATTACTATTAGTCTTGATCTAACAATAACAATGTAGCACTTACCTGTGGGAGAATTAGAAGCTCTAGAACATTTTGGTGATGGCCTTGGGGATGATGATTGCCAGCTTCCCCTTTGCCAGTTGTGAAACAGGCCGTTTATCCTGTTTCTCATGCTTCAAATGGGTAGAACCATCAACATACTGTCCTGGCTGTTCAACACCATTGATGAAGATGGTTTTTGTGCTACAAATTGTGCAGTTACATATGACTGGAGGCATGGTGAACATGGTGAAGCCTCAGTGAAGGAAAAGAGGGGAAAAGAATGACAGCTGTTTTGGACCATTTTGATAGAAACATCAAAATTGGTTGCTATTGTAGCTGATGTACATCCTCTAACCATCCCATGCAACAGTCTGATGCCTGTCACCATAGTCACTATCATGAACCTATTTATTTAAACAGATATTTGTTTGTAAAAGGAAGCATCAATCCAAGTGCTCAATTTGGTAGGATTATGTAATAAGGTGCAAACTCCAGTCAACCATGAGCCTCTGCTGCTTGCTCAGCGTGAAGTATTAGCAGAAAACTGAGATCTGCCTAGATGGACCCTGAAATAAGATATGTGAGGGAGCAAGAGCGCTATACAAACATAGTACTATACTGTACAAACTGAGCTCAGTTGACTACAATAATATACACTAACGACATCTATATTACAATGAAATTCCAATACATAGGGAGGGAAGGGTGGGCCAAGAAAATCAAACATTTAGTGAAATGATTCGATGAAGCCTGTGTCATGCAATGGTGTCAGGGACTCAGATAGAAGAGGATGAGGGCATCCGCTCACTAATAAGATTCAACTGGATACAATAGTGAAGCTATATTGAGAAGCCAGATGAATCCTGTAAAGTGAACTTCTAGATGAGACAGGCCTGAAGAGGATTGTGTGACCCTTACGATGTGAGTAAAAGTTATTTAAACAGGTGGAGCCCTTTGAATAACAATACTGAGAAAGTAAGCGAGTGATGGCAATCTGAGCGCGAAGCACTTACCTGTGTTGCTTGCGAGTGATGGGAATCAGGGTGAAGCAACACAGGATCCCCTAATTGCATTCTATCTGTCTTATACCTGGCATCTGCTAGCCCCTAGCACCAAGGCATGGACCATGCAAAAAGGGGGAGGATTTGAGCGACGCTCGGCACAAATAGCAGAGCTAGTCGCATGATCATGAGGTGGTGCAGAGGCCTACAAAAATGCTTCTTACCCTTGGAACCTGCTTTTATGATGACCTCTGCTGCTTGCTCAGCGTGAAGTATTAGCAGAAAACTGAGATCTGCCTAGACAGACCGCGAAATAAGATATGTGAGGGAGCGAGAGCACTAAAAATGCTGATGATGTTGTGTGTGGGGGTGGTGGAGGTGTGAAAGAGATGGAAAGCGAGGAGCATAGAGCAATGTGACTAGTTACGAAGTCGGAGAGCTGCCAGATGCAATTCTACCCTGATCATGGGATTCTCCTGGATATAAATCTTCCAGACTTCAGATGACCATCGCCCCATGGCTTGAATGATTGACTCAGGAATTCCTAGTGAAGTGAGAAAGGTGGCGTAACCTGTCCATGGGGAATGTCCACCAAAGCATCGGTCAAGGACTGTGAAGAACTTTAGTTCAAACCATGAGTGAGTAGGGTGACATCCATTTTTGCGAATGAATAACACTGCCTTGGCACCATGGAGATGGTCTTGTAGCTGAATGAAGTCCCGCAGCAGTGATATGGGATGCGCCACATCCTGGCTTGTCAAGATGATGTTGGAACTCTGATAGAATGGGTCCTCCTTGTGATATGGCAGTCGGTACTGTGCACGTCCATTCTCAAAGGTAAACAATGCTCTTTTGATGACCTTTCTCCAATTGAATAAGCTTTGATCATTTTTCTGAACCAATTCGCCCATCCGATGGCACCCATAAAAAATGCAGCTGAGTAGAGTAACGAACAAGAAGTCATCATAACTTCCTGTACATTGAGCCACATTCATGAAAGACTGTAAATGAGCCAAGCAAAGGGGAAGTTTCCTCATGACAGGATCTGCCCATGCTTTCTTTGAACCTTGAATGGTGGAGCTCACAAGTGGATGCATGTGATTTGCATCAAAATCAGGATATAAGTCCTTAAGAAAGTGCTGGACACCTGTGAGATATTTTGGTGCAGAAGCGATGAATTGAGATGAATAAGCGACGTAGCGAGCTAGTGTGGTGGGTGTAGGGTCAAGAGCAAGTGAATGGAAGATGCAGAAATTAATATAATCTCGAGCACCTGTGGCGTAGTTTTTGGATGTTGAGCGTTCAATAGAGTTTACCTGTAGATTCAGAGCACGGGCATCCAGGTCAGCCAACTCCATGGGGGGGCGAGATACACATGGAGTGGCCTTCTTCCCCCCCAGTGCATTCAAAAGTACTCTCTCCATCATGCTGGCAGTAGCTCCCATGGAGGAGTAAAGCTCTCAACACAGTCAGCAGGGAATTTGCTCTGATACTCATCTATGAGAAGACAAGATAACATAATGGCATGTACATTCTTCTTGCCCTCAATAAACCGCACACAAAGATCCATCCCAGCCCAAAGAATGATGTTGCCAATGGCCAACAGAGGAGCATTGTGCAGTGACTCAGCTGTGTGAAGAGAGTTCAAAACAGCCATGGAGTCCAGACTGTCTGTCCAGATGAGGAGGCAACATGGGGGGCACACTAGAGAGCCAGCATGATGAACAGCGGAAGCAATGGCTAAAAGCTCCAGGAAGAAGATGTCCATCTTGGCCCCTATGGGAGGAGGCCTGATGGGGTAGAGGAATCCCTTGTTGGAGTAGACAAACACTAGGGCATTGTGGAGACTAGCATCCATCCACATCACCATTTCAGCATCATGATCAGGCCACAACCCTGCATCAGTGAAACGGATTCCAACTGCTCCTGGAATGATCTCCTTTAACCATATCAAGTCGATGATGACAGCTGCATTGATGGGAATTCCATGGTGCAACCAAGATTTTCTGCTAATCTTGCGATACATTTCTGACAAGGCTGGTCATCCCCAGGGAAGCACATTTAACATCCAGTTCAAGTGTCCAGCTAAGTGTTGCCATGCCCACAGGGGTGGAGTTCGGCCTGCAGTGGCAAGAAAGATATCAATTTTTGTGATAATGTCAGATATGGTGGAGGGTGACAAAGATATACTGCCTGCGTTGATATCCACCCAAAAACCGATTATCTTCAATGTCTCACTGTGCTCCTGTTTCTGGTCTTCGAAAGGGCAGGAAATTGATTCCCAGAGGAGCAAAAATTGCACTTGCTGGTGTGGGCAGAGTTTTCCCCAATACCAGACAAGGTTATCAGCATAATCCCAGCTGAAGAAATCATCCATGTACACATGCAGACCAGTGATCCCGAGCTTGCGAACACCAAGCCAGCAAAGCAATCCAGATACAGCACACCAGCATCGAGGAGAAGCACAGTTGCCAAAAACGAGGCATTGAACAATGAACAATTTTCCCTCGATCCTCACAACTTGGCAAAGTTGGAAAATGGGATGGGCTGGCAGGTTGAGGAAAGCAGAGGCAACATCTGATTTGAAGGTCACTAGACAGCAGCCTGGATTGGCTGAATGAGTGTTGTGCAGATTCTGACTGAAAGTTCACATGTCATCATACTTGACCTTAGCTTCTGACATAGGAATGCCATTGTTGATTCCTGAGCGAGAGTGATCTGTAATGACATGAGGTTTTTTGTTCTGCCAAACCACAAACATCGGGGAGATTTTCATTCCTGGTAGCAGGTCCATACTTTCCAGAGAATCAGACTAACATCCCGTCATGATCTCACAGTCTCGAAAAGCCCGGATTGCCTCTTTGTCTTCGGGGTTGGATTCATAATCTGGTACAACCTCCTCTAATTCAGCCTTCCAGTCGCCTTTGTAGAAAGGCCAGAAGCCTTTGCAAAGCCCTTTCATTACAGACTGAATGAATGGTCAGTTTGGGTGATCAACTAGTAAGAGCTCAAATTTTTCGACATCGAAAGGCGTGTCGACTTTGATTGCATCGCCTAGTGAGCAGATAGACTCTTGAATTACATGATCATTCAAGAGGTGTTGAGGTGGAGATGGCAAGGGGGGAGCATTTTCAGTGTAGAGCGCGGATGGTGATATGTAATCTATTGAGCTATCTGACCAGACAAACCCCCAGCGAAAGCGAGGGGAGTCTAGCACAACTGGGGCTTTACGTTTTAAAGATGGAGTACTCAACAAAAGCGGCCCTTTTTCTGCAAACCTCATCACATCCTCCTGCAAACCCAATAACTCACGATCTGCTGTGGGATTGGAGGACAGTGAAGCACTGCTCATTGTCCTTTGCTTGATGCCCTTCACCACAGATGCAGCAGATCCCATGCTTGCGATGATTTGGGCATATCTCATTTTTACATGTGCCAAAGCTCCAGTTTTGGCAAGGCACATCCATGCATTTCGAGTTGCCACTAGGAACAGATGCCTGAGCAGGGTTGGCCCTCTTGTTCACTCGTAGAGCAGCAAATTAAGTTGGGCCCGATCGTTGAGGTGGAAAGGCTTCTTAGAGTATTTGTCATGAACTTGCACATCAAAAGATATGGCAACAAGAGGGTTGGCCAGCGCAGCTCAGAATAGATCCATGACAATTGACCGATAGTCCCTGAGCTCATCCTCCCAGTGAGGGAAGAAGAAAGCCATGCCAGCGCACCATGCGCTGAATACCCGTATCCAGTCAGCTTTGGTTCAAAGAGGTCGCTTAGAGAAAGCTTGGTCCTTCTTAACCAGTGCATAACTGGCTCCAAAATCCTTCAGATCATCGTGGTGATTGTACCCCTTGTCCATTGAGGCAAAGAGTTTTTCGAAGTCGACGAAGTGATCAAGAATAATCTTGCACCAAACAGTTCAAGGTAGGGGGTCACCAACTGGAGCAAACTGAGCCTTGTTAACAAGGATAGCTTGAGAATTCTGTGGACTGTAGACCGAGAGGAGGTCCTGAGTCTTCTCAAGATGGGGATCAGTCGGCGATGAACAGACAGTTTTGATAGATGTGGGGCCTTCACAAGCATGGACACAGGGATGGCACCTTTGACGTTAGACAGTCCGAACAGGTTTGCCAGCTCATTGGAAAGTGATGCTCCAGAGTTCATGACCATCTGAGAGGAAGAACCCTGGAGGTGATTGACTTTAGCGCGAAGCAAACCCCAAGCGATCAATGTGGCGGTGTCAACCAGATTCACAATGTTCAGATCGGGCTGTCCAGCAGGTGGGCCTGGTCCTGCAGATCCTTGGTCCCTTCGTTGTTGTGTATACTGCTCAATGTAGTCCTTCACCTCGTCAGGAGTTGCTCCAGCATCTTTGAGGCGCACAAGCAAGGCTGGGCCAGAGATCAACCCGGAGATGGCGTCATCCACAATCCTTTGACATGCTTCTGCACGTGTGCAAATTGCGTCTTCAGTCTGGGCCGGAGGGCTTGCACCACGCGAGGATGGAGCATTGGACATGGAGAGAGAAAGGAGTGATGCGGAGGAGAGTTTCCTAGAGGATAAGATAGACAAGAGTGATAGGAGAGGGAACAACCGAGGTGTGATGCCAAGAAAATCAAATGTTTAGCGAAATGATTCAATGAAGCCTGTGCCATGGGACAGTGTCAGGGACTCAGATAGAAGAGGATGAGGGCATCTGCTCACTAATAAGATTCAACTGGATATGATAGTGAAGCTATATTGAGAAGCCAGATGAATCCTGTAAAGTGAACTTCTAGATGAGACAGGCCTGAAGAGGATTGTGTGACCCTTACAATGTGAGTAAAAGTTATTTAAACAGGCAGAGCCCTTTGAATAGCAATACTGAGAAAGTAAGCGAGTGATGGCAATCTGAGCGCGAAGCACTTACCTGTGTTGCTTGCGAGTGATGGGAATCAGGGTGAAGCAACACAGGATCCCCTAATTGCATTCTATCTGTCTTATACCTGGCATCTGCTAACCCCTAGCACCAAGGCACAGACCATGGAAAAAGGGGGAGGATTTGAGCGACACTCGGCACAAATAGCAGAGCTAGTCACGTAATCATGAGGTGGCACAGAGGCCTACAAAAATGCTCCTTACCCTCGGAACCCACTTTTACAATGATCAACCATGAGTCAACTACGAGTCAACCGCGAGTCAACTGCCTCGCAACTTGCCCATTGTGTTATGACCCGATGGATTCCTAAAAATAGAACCGTGATGTATGACCGGGGGTACCCAAAATGGAAAGCTCGGTCATTGAGTATTGTATTGTGGTGAGCGGTGGAGAACCTATATTTAGACATTGTAAACTGTGAACTAATTTCGTAAGTCAGAAATGGTGTGCTAGGTACATGGCTGAGAGATGTTATTCTGCATCTTACAGTATTCCCATGAACTTGAAGGAGAGGCACGGGTGACATGTAGGACGCATAGAAGGACAACAACTTCTCGCATTGCAGCCTATTTGAAGATTAGTTTTATGGAGCCGTCTTGTAATAATCTGGTAATAACTTCGAATAATATCGAGTGTCTGGTTTTTGTTTGCTCCTTCCATTGATTGCAACATCGATGTCTATACATTTCAACAGTGATATCATTATAAGTCAAATCTTGTTACCCCAGGCTCACCAAAGTATGTATGGGCCGATTGGAAAGAAAAAAGAAAACATGAATTAGGAAGATTGCCGTGGTCCCCAATGGCCCCTTCACTAGTTTCACCGCAGCTCAATCCTCATCAATGACATCTTCCAAGCATCCAGTGTCAGGAACGATTTCAAATCTCCCCGACTCAGCAGGTTTGAGTACCCAATTAGAATGGTTATCGGCTTGAGAAAAGTCAAACATCCAGACACGGTCGGATTCGCTGAGCGCATTACGGATGGTCTGGCCCTCCTCATAGAGAACGCCCGACTCAGTGACGTCGTACACCGATAGTGTTCGATTGAGTATAACCGTGACGTCTGAGCCAGACCTATGAACAGACAGATGTAAACTGAAGAGTTGAAAAATGAACAAGGTTGCCATACTCCACGTTACTGAACAGTAGAATGTTCTTTGGTGGTTTGTTGGCGTCTCCGGAGAAAATGCCTGCGTTTCATTCGCTATGAGAAGATGTTCGGACAGCGAGTGCATAATACCCATACCAATAGAAATTGGCTCCCTGTCGCCGGTGTCGTTGCGAGCTGTGACGAAATTGCCTTTTCCAGAAACAAATTCGGGACACTGAGTCCAATCCGAAATTATTAGAGACGACTCGAAGGACCGCAAGACGTACAGAGAACTCATAATACATCCCATCCCTTTTGGTGAGAATTGTTTTTTGCTTAGCCTAGACGGTGGCGCTGACGATTCAATACGCAAAGAATGGTAGCTGAAAGACCCTCTTACGGCGAGGTATTTATAGGTAGAAGGGGATATCGGGCCCTCTCCCGTTCCCTGAGGTTTTCCGAATCCGAAACTGCGAAGGCCGCGAGTGATGAACCTCGCTAAAAAAGAAGAGTAAAAGATCCTTACATTGAAGTGTTAAATGTAACATTCATCCCGGAGACGCCTGCCCACGAAGTTCGAGACTGGAGGCTTAACAAACACTGCTGGCCTTTGCGCACCTTGTTTGCGGAAATCCTTGAGCCTGAACAAAGAAGAGTTGTGGTTAAATTCATGAGTACTTTTTAAGATACGCTGCAGAACAAACGTGCCTATAAACGAAAGGAAAAACCGTGGCGTAATCCAGTCCCTCCTGATTGTCGAAGGTTAGTAGGAGGGATACTTTTTCTCCAAGGTCGGTGGATCGAATGGAGAATGCTTTGTTGGCCAAAATTTCTGCCATGTTGTGTCAATTGAATGCGATTAAGAAAAGGAAGCCAAGGGGAGTTTAATGTGGTCTATTGACTCCAAGAAAAGTTTTTATACCTTAATCCCCATTTCGGTCACTTTTTTCTGGCTAGTACCCGTTAGACGAGTCCCTACTTGTAGAATGGGGACGTGAGGTACTGCAACCCGTGCTTCCACTACGTATTCGGTTCTTTTCGTCTTGATCGAATGAGTGGACGGCAAGGAAAATGATGTTGAGATGACGACATTGATGAGGTGGCCCTGAGGTAATGTCCGAGTCAGCCCTGGCGGCGATGGCCGGCAATCCCATTCGTCTGTGTGAGAGTTCTCATTTGAGCGCTGAGCTCCTTTCAATCTCCGAAAGCAGCCGGGGCCCAACTACCAACCAGTGTGGTAAGGAAGCCAACGTGGGATGGTGCAGCGCCTTGTCTCTCTCTCGCGGCCCTCGCATGCGCTAAACACGACGTCCTCCGCCCTCGCACCACCGCTACTGGCTTGATGCATCCTGGTAACCTCGTCATCACAAAAGCAATGACGGTGGACAGTATTTGCAGTGTGCACTTATGACTTTGCTGCTGGAATCATGAAATAGTATGTTGAGCGTTTCAAATTGATATACCGAGAGTGCTGATAGCTCACATTATTTTGCAAAAGGTTGATTCTTCCGGTAATGGCGACCCCAAGATAAAAATTAAAAAAACCTCAATCAAACTTAAGTACATTTTCTTCATTCCAGGCGGTAAACTGGGTTGCGATGTCGCACACCCATCATTGCCCTCCTAGTGTTCCGTTAATCTTCAACAAGGGATGCAACTACATTAGGTCCGGTGTGGTCCTGTGGAATCTCCCCAAACCCACGAAGCTTTCGGTGGCCGTCGATGACCAAATCTCGTTTAAGGGTGCGTCTTCGTTTGGTGCTCTCCCGCTGACCACTTGACTTCGCCAGATTCCGTCGCTACTCGAAGGTCTCAAAGTCAGACTACTGTACATTCTGGGAAAAGGAGGACAACTTGCAGGGATCATATCCAGTATGGACCTTTACTGCACTACTCGTGTAATTAGCCCCACCCCTCCAGTCTCACTCCTCACATTACACCGTTATTCCTTTGCAAGGTTTTTGCGCGTTGTATACATGCGGTCAGCCGTTGTTCCGCATAAACAATAAATAAATTAGTATGAATGAGATCAATCAACGTATCTATGTGTGCAGGCAATCCAAATTCGTGTTTACATCTTCATCATTCGCAGCCCCAAGACTATGACTACGATGGGAGTATCTAGAGGATCAAAGACCACTTCCTAATGAAAACCACCCGCTTGCAGGCTACGCATTTGTAGTCAATGGAACAAACGATTGTATTATCTCGATCACCAATCTGGTGGATAACGCGCAGTATCCGCAATAATCTCATATCCCCCCGTGCTAGGCCGGCGCTGGAGTCGCCAGTTGGTGTGCGAGCCGAGCTGGCCAAGGTCCTCCCGCCATAAAACGGGGCTCTGAATCCCCCCTTTAATCATCTCATTCTCCCGGTAATTCGAGGTAACGTAGGCTGAAAGAACTGGAGAGAATTCGACCGTGATGTTAGAGTTGCGACTGTAGAAAGCGGATGGCGTTAGTTTGAAAGTCTAAAACACCCAAGTGAATTGCTATACCCTACATCGTAAGTTAGAGCCGTAGATGGCTCAAGCTCGGACTCCTGAGTGTAGAAACCTACATGGAATTCAGAATCAAGAAAAATAAGCACGATCATGCACATACCTACGCCAATTACCTCCGTATCATGGGTCTCGTTACTGGCTCTGATCATGCCCGTGGGCGCCCCCCATTCCGGAGGCTGTGGTCGCTCATCAACGAATGGAATATCGACGTTGCGTCAAGACTAAAAACTCACAGAGAATGAATATATCGTAGTACCGTCAGCCTCGTGTTTCGTGAGGGTTGTTGCATGCCCTGCCTAGTAGAAGTTAGTTTCGGACATCATAATCAGTGAGGAATAAGAGCCGCGCTATGCTTCTTACGTTGAGAGCAGTATGGGTCGAAGAAGTAACTACCCTGTTGCCCTCGATTTGGGGGACGGTGAAACCGAGTCTAGGAAACCAGTGGGGTAAACTGTCTTCTTGAAAACCAGAACTAAAATGCCCTTACTGTGACTTGTATGTAAATCTCAGCTGATAGGGTCCTGCGGGCGGAGACAGTTCAGCAAGATCTTAACTGACACGTAAGGCGTACATCTACCTGACGCGCCGAAACCGAAGGCTCTAAGGCAAAGTGATTCATTGAGATTTCTAGCATAAGCCCAACATACGTACTTGCAGGCGATAGGGAAAACGTCTCGAAACATGTTGGAGACCGATGTATCAAATGTGAGAACGAGGATCGCATTGTCTCCGAGGTCATTGGACCGGATGTTGATAGTTCTCTCAAAGGCAGCCATGTTGCGTCGGGTGTAGATGGACAAAGATCTCTAAGAGAAACAAAAGTCTGTGGTCAGATTCCAGTGTCAAAGGAATATTCTTGAACGTACCTCGTGAACTAGTATTCCGCCCTCAACTTTTGCTCAACTTCGACTAAAAAGGCTGTGACAACTTTTTTCCCAGTTTTTTCCCCACTGAATCAACAAGTGTTAAAACGTCGGGAGGCGTGCGGGTATTGATAGTTCCACACTCACGGTTCGGCTTCGACAAATAAGTAGGCTTCTTGATGACCACCGAAGCGATTGCGGCACGGACTCTGAACCATCCGTCACACGTCGATTTTTAGGGCCTAAATCGAAGAAAAGTTTCGGCCTGGACGGAGGCGGGGGTAATTCTACTAGTATGGAGATCTCCGATTACTACCATTGATGAGTTGAACGCCTCATGGGTGCCGTTTGTTTGTCCAAAGGACACTAGCCCTTCGGGGTTTACAGCCAAACTCATATCGACAGGCCCCTTCTGAAAACATACACAGCTGAATCCCAACTTCTAGCCTTTTATGTAAGGAAATCGTACGATAAAAGTCTGTCGGACGTCGAAAAACAATCGAAAATAGGCCCGACCGAATAGTACACCGCGCATCAAACGCCCCTGCGTGTATTTTTTCAAGAGGGGATGTTGAACGTTTGGATCTGATCAAGCTGAGTATGTAAACAATTACAATTCGCTTCCATATCGATATCGTTGGTCCTCCTGTCCAATAAATGCTTTGCCATTTAGAAATCACCCTGCCATCTGACCCTTCTCACTATCGTGCGGGCTGCCTCACAAATGGGGTCGATACTAGTATGTGACGAAGTTAGCTGCCACTCCCTGACTCCACATCATCTCGCGATCTCTCGTTTAGTCCGGTTGATTAGTCTCCTAAAGCAGAGCTTATATAATGGAAGACTTTATTTAGAACACTAGATTATTTTCTAAACGATAAGCGAGCGGAGTTGAAAAAATCTGTATCTCCTAAACCATAACAAACCATAACCCACTTTAGAACCGAGAAATACTATCACGGCTCGGGTGTTGCAAAATATTTTAGTTTGACTACTTCCTGTCCACATATCTCCCTCGGATATGCCGGATTATATAGCTTTTGACTACCTTACTATAGTCTATGCTCTAGTTTTCAGTTCCTTTTTATTTGACTTAGTCATCATCCAATACGTGGTCCGAACCAATTCACCTAGAGTTGCAAAACACGTGATTACGCTCTAAATGACGACCCAGCGAGGAGTTCACGGCTTTGGGAAAGAAAAAGTAGCAGAGCATCTTCGGAGAGGCTTATTGTAATGGATTGTGTCCAAGATTCAAGTGATTGAGGCTTGGAACATCCATTTTCAAGTTTTGCAACACTAGGTGAATTTGCAACACCCAGGCCATGATAGTAGGCCACCTCAATAGAGCATATTTGCAGCTGGGTTCAAATTTTTGATAATGGAGCCCAAATTTTTCTTGACCACATTTGGCACCCTCGCTTGGACTTGCCCGAGAAACTGCTCTCCTTCTGTTGAATAAGTGAATGGTATATAAAGGTGACACTGATGTTTACATGTCCATAGTAGTAATGATACACCCACAGATTATTAATAGTGGGACATTCTAATTACCAATTATGATTACCAATCAACACATCAATAGGTTATATAAATATTTGTCATACATAGTTTGCAATAATAAGTTCGTTATACTCTACCAAGTCCTCATTGCTCAACAGGTTATGGGCCCTGAGCTTAACTGAATTATCACATACAAAAACTATCCTAACACACCACACCACTTTGCATAATGACTGATGCATCAAACTTGCACACAAACCTTTACCAGATTGAACCTTTGACAGGAGCCGAAAATTATGCTGTATGGAAGATCAAAATGATGGACATCTTGATGGGACAAGATCTATGGGAATACATAAACAGATCAACTATTTGGCCATCAGATGACATGGCAAAAGCAGCATGGGCAAAGAAAGATTGGATTAGTGCTTTGAGGTCCAGTCCATAGGACCAAGGACCAGACTGGACTGGACTGCAATTTTGAACTGGTCCTATAGGACCGTGGTTTGCGGTTCTAGTTGGTTCAAGAATGGTCCAGTTATTGGTCCTTCCATTTGTAGATTAGTAGTTGAACCAGCAAAGAACCGGTCTAAATTGGTTCAAACCAGGACCGATGGTTCAATGTCCACAGCTCATCACAGGGGGTAAACCCACCAGTCATGTCACCATGACTTGTGGGTTTTTCCTGCAATATGTCATCAAAAAGTACCCCTGCATTTTTTACTGTTATTTTCCATGATATTTGATAGAAATTTGCTGACAAAGATGTCCATGCCTCATCGCAGGGGGTAAACCCACCAGTCATGTCACCATGACTCATGGGTTTTCCTGCAATATGTCATCAAAAAGTACCCCTGCATCTTTTACTGTTATTTTTCATGATATTTGATAGAAATTTGCTGAAAAAGATGTCCATGCCTCATCACAGGGGGTAAACCCACGATATTTCATTAAAAAGTGCAGTTGCACTTTTTGCACAGTGGACCAGTTTAAACCAGTCCAGTCCATACCTTACCTGTTACATGGACCGGTCTTAAGCAGTTTGGTCCAGTTTTTCCAAGATATGAAGAAACTATGGACCAGTTCTGGTTCTGGTCCTTCCTCATTTGGGGTAAAAAACTGGACCGGACCAGACCTCAAAGCACTAGATCGGATGGCACTACCTATGATCCGACTATGGGTAGCCAACAAAATGTTAGTATACATTGTGAGCTCAACATCGTCAAAGGAAGCATGGGACTCCTTAAAATCATTATTGGAGATGCAAGGGGCATTGGGGATTGTGTTGGCATGGAGGAAACTATTCTGGGCTCAATGTGAGGAAGTGACACCCATTGAGGACCACATCTGAACATTACACAGCTATCAGGAGGAGCTGCATAGTTTGGGGCAAAGAATTGATGGGGAGGAATTTTCAATCATTCTGCTGAGCTCACTCCCTGAAACTTGGAACAATTAAGGTAGATCTCGTTCAGAACCAACTTGATCATGTGAAATGGGTGACATTTCAACAGACTTCTGCTGAGGTTTCTTAACAGCACATTATCAAAAAATACCTTCCCACAGAGTTATTTAAACCATAGTATTCCAGGTGCTAATGAGTTTACAATAGGAAAAACTTGACTGTGGAAGATGCTATTAAGTTTCTCAAAGCAAGAACTTCTCGATGTGACAACATGGTCACAGCAGCCAGATTCAATGCTCACAAACCTAATGGCGACTCAGCCTCACCACTTTTGGAGAAAGTGAAGTGACATATCTTTAGGGAAGACATTTTGAAACATTTCTGTGGGGCCACAATTTTCAAAATGTTGTCTAGCCAAATGGCAATTATGATTTGGAGAATGTCACTCATTTCATGTGATCAAGTTGATTCTGAATGAGATCTACCTTACATTGCATCTATTGACACTATGGCCCTAACAGATGCATCAAAATTGATTGCATGCATTCTCGAGCATGATCAACAGCTTACCATGCATAACTCCGATGACATGGCATTAGCAGGGAAATTCAGGAAAAAGAAGTACAACCCAAACATCACATGCTTCAAATCTGGGGAAAAGGGGCACATAGGCTGGCAATGCAAAAAGAAGTTTAAATCAGGAAAGTGGAGATCAGGAGGGAAGCAGAAGGGGACAACGGAAGCAAATGCAGTGGCTGATGAAGAATTTGCTTTCTATGGGGATGATGGGGAGGATGTAGCACTGGCTGTCTTGCCAGATTCTTGGTTGGCTGACTCAGCATGCACATCTCATATTGCTCAAGCCCAAGAAATCTTTGTTGACTACACCCCTACTCCCCCTGGACAGCAGGTTTCTGGATTTGGAAAGGCACCTGTGCTTAGACAAGGCTCAGTATAGCTGGAATGCACTGTGGGAGGAAAGGTCTCTAGAATCACCCTCAAAGATGTAGCACACACCCCCAATGCACCTTTCAATCTCATCTCAATTTCACATGCACTTGAGGCTGGGGCAGCTGTTCTATTCACGGTACCAGGGGTCAGATTCTGATCACCCAACAGAACAATCATCATGGAAGGCTGGGTAATGAACCAGCTATTTGATATGAATGTCAAAGGTATTGCCAAACACGACCAAGCATATGCTGCCAAACATGGGAGAACATGGGATGAATGGCATAGGATCTTTGGGCACCTGAACATAGGTTCAGTGATGATGCTCAAGGAAAAGGAAATGGTTTTGGGAATGGAGGTGGACAGACTGTGGACCCAGCTTTGCAATGCCAAGCATGCATCACTGCCAAGCAACATGTTCAGCCATTTCCCAAAGAAAGCAAATTGGAGATCAAAGAGATTGGAGATCTGACAGTGAGCAATCTGTGGGGACCAGCATGCACTCAGGCTCCAGGGGGGGATCAGTATTTCATCACATTCACTGATGGCAAGGCATGATGCACAATGACTTATTTCTTGAAACAAAAATCTGAAGTGCTGACAACATTCAAACAGTAGAAAAGTTTTGTCAAAACACAGACTGGGTGCAAACTCAAGAAACTTTGCATCAATGGAGGAGGGGAACTCCTTAGCAAGGAATTTAGGAAATTCTTACTGGACAATGGGATCCAATTGAATGTCACCACCCCCCACTTGCCTTGCCAGAATGGAATCACCAAAGAGCTGAACTGAACACTGGTAGAACACATGTGCACAATGTTGCATGCTCTCACACTCTCTTTGGAGAGAAGCAATTGCTTATGCAAAACATCTCAAAAATAGATCTCCCATGCGATCAATCAAGGATCATAAGGTACTCAATAAAGTCTTCTGGGGGAAGAAGCCAGACATATCGCACCTGGAGGAATTCAGCAGAAAGTGCTGGGTTCTGCAGCAGGACGGGAAAAGATCCAAACTCGATCCCAAATCACATCAATTTATTTTTGTGGGAATAGCTGATGGTACAAAGGGATACAGGTATTACAACCCTCAAACCCATCAAACCCTCACCTCTCAAAATGTGGTATTCTCTGTGATGGAGGAGAAATATGATGAAGTGGAGGTAACCCACCCTATGCAGCTTGAGGGGGAGAGTGGAAATAATGACAAGCAGACTCTGGGTGAGCAAGCACCAGGAGAGGAAGTGACCATCACATACCTGAATCACCATCAAATCTTGCATCACCATCATGAATTCCAATACCTTGGGAAAGGTCAGCGTGCATCCTTGTACAACCACTCATAAATTACAGGACACTTAACAAACCAAACTCATGTGCACCAAAGGAATGGCAACACCAAGTACCAGTAGTGGAGGAAGCTGGCTACATAATGGTGGACTACACGATGATTGGGGTGACATTGGAGGATGATCCACTTACAGTAAAAGAAGCTAAAAAAAGGATCAGATTGGCCAAAGTGGCCAAAGTGGAAGATGGCAATGGATGCCAAAATGACCCAATTGACCAAAAGAGGTACATTCAAATTGGTTGACCTACTCTCAGACTGTCAAGCTATCACAAGCAAATGGGTCTACCATATCAAATGTGACCATGACAGAAAAATCACAAAATGCAAGGCCAGACTTGTGGCAAAGGGAATTTTGCAGGTTCCAGGAATAGATTTCATGGAAACCTTCACACCGGTAATGTGGCTGGAAACCTTTGGCTATTGATAGCACTTGCAACCAAACTAGATCTTATGATCCATGTAGTTGATGTGGTAGGTGTGTACCTGAATGGGAAGCTGGAGGAGGTGATTTTCATGATGCAACCCCCTGAATATGATGATGGTACAGGATGAGCTCTACAGTTATTACACCCTCTCTATGGGCTGAAACAGGCTGGCCAAGCCTGGAACAACAAGCTCAACCAGACATTCCTGCAGATGAACTTCACACAGCTTTTCTCTGATCAATGCATCTATATCAGGCATACCAATCAAAATCTGATCATCACTTTGGTTCACATTGACAACATGACCATTCTCGGATTAGACATTGATGTGATCACAGGAATGAAAGCCAAGCTGTCAAAGCTCTTCATGATCATGGACCTGGGGGAGGCAAAGCAGATCATGGGATTGGAGCTGGAAAGGGACATGAAGGCTAGTACCCTCAAAATCACACAGTCCCAGTATATCAAAAGGGTTATGGAGAAATTTGGAATGACAGACTCACACCCTGTCAGCACACCATTGGACCCAAATATCAAACTAATCAAAACACCCGATGATGGACATCATGATATCTCCGAATACCACAGTGCAATCAGATCACTCATGTATGCAGCAATTGGCACACAACCCAACATCTCATTTGCAGTGCAAACACTCAGCCAGTTCATGAGCAACCCTGGAACCACCCATTGGACTGCCATCAAACACATATTCTGGTACCTTAAACTCACAATCTCAGTATTGTTTACCAGAAAAGGGGGGAAGTCAAACCCATTGCTTACTTGGATGTCAATTGGGGATCAAACACTAATGATCAAAAATCCATTTCCGGATACTGCTTCCAAATGGCAGGTGGCCCAATATCTTGGCAATCAAATGGCACTATCATCAATGGAAGCTGAATACATGGTGGAAAGTCTAGCAACATGCCAAGTCATATGGCTATGGACACTTACTTCTAAACTTGGCATCCTGTACCCAGGCCCCACCAAACTCAATGTAGATAACCAAGGCACGATTGACTACTCCAACAATGCTATCAACCATAGCCACACAAAACACATCGACATCCAGCATCACTTCATACATGAAAGATTAATCTCTCACAAGATCGACATTCAGTACTGCATGATAGATGACAACTTAGCCAACATATTTACCAAGGCACTACCAAGACCTAAACATGAGGACTTTGTTAGGTGGATAGGTATGATGTAGGTGTCAAGGGGGAGTGTTGAATAAGTGAATGGTGTATTAAGGCGACACCGACACTTACATGTCCATAGTAGTAATGATGCACCCACAGATTATTAATAGCGGGACATTCTAATTACTGATTATGATTACCGATCAATGCATCAATAGGTTATATAAATATTCATCATACATAGTTTGCAATAATAAGTCTGTTATACTCTACCAAGTCCTCATTGCTCAACACCTTCTGCAACATATTTCTGGTAGACAATTTGCATGCAATACTTGTGAATTACTCAAACATTGTATATACAGCAAAGAGCTAACAATAATATGCAGTGGAGGAACTTGTAGGCAGCACACAACTTGTGTTGATTTCATGCTCATACTCATTTTGGTGTGTGTGAATTTCTGGAGTGGCTGTACAACTTTTTTGATGAAACATCAGTTTGGTGGTTGCAAATGTGCTCTAATAGATAATGTTTTGCTATGACCCAGATCTGTTCT
Source organism: Tricholoma matsutake (assembly GCA_026075535.2). Lineage (NCBI taxonomy): Eukaryota > Fungi > Basidiomycota > Agaricomycetes > Agaricales > Tricholomataceae > Tricholoma > Tricholoma matsutake. The sequence goes on from AP026544.2 coordinate 1,152,704, forward strand.
GTTTTTTGAGCTCTAGGCTATGTTGGAGAAGCAAGAGCAACAATTTGAGGAGGCACCATTGTTTGGAGCATTGAAGGGAGTGCAATCTTCATCTGCTCACAGCAAAGGAAGAGTTGGCATGGGGGATGGTGCACAAAACAATGATGATGAGGAGGATGACAGGGACATGATGGGTTCCCTCAGATGGATGGAGGATGGAGCTGATTCAGGGTGAGAGCACCTGTGTGGGTGATGAAATTGCTGACACAGCCATTTAGATTGTGTTTTTAGTCTGGAATGGGATTGAACATCTGGGTATTGGAAAATGCCATGAGTGCCACTACTGCCACCAGTCCCACAAGTGTCCGCATCTGATCTGAGAGGCAATACTATTTGACCAACTCCATTTAGTTATGTTTTTCTCCTTTGCATGAGGGCTACGACATGAGTTCTAAGAAATTTATTTGACCTCCCTTGCCAAAAGCCAGGGAGGCAGTTATATTACTGAGTACTGGGGCAGCAAAACTAATCAAAAATCTCATGTGAAGCAAGGGGTTCAAGGGATGAGTGTTGGGCACTGTTGTCTCCATTGTTGTCCCACTGTTGCATCAATGGATGTTGGCCAGTCACCTTGTTCTCTCACTGTCATTCTCCTCTCAGTCCTTCTTGCCACCCAAGTTGTTCCCCCTATCCACCCTACAGGTGGTTGCTTGCAGTGGTGGTCATGGCAGGTGCTGAGTCAGTTTGTTGCCCTGAGTCATCACTAAGTGAGCACTGGTCTACCTTGTGAGTATCCTGCACATGCCTCCCAGCACATACTGTGGATCAAATGAACCCTCACATCCTATTTTGGGGGGATGTACAGGTGGTGCACTGGTCATCTTAGCAGACTCAGAGTACCGAGTTTGGTTTGAGTTTGGGTGCCTTGGGAATGGTGGCAGCAGTGGCACCCATGGCAATTTCCAAAACCCAGATTTTCTGGAAGGGGGGGTCACACCTCCAGATTTAATGTTTGAAAGAGGCATCTTTTAGAGTCTGCTGACAGCTCTGACCAGTTTGTCTACATTTGACATCAGTAATCCCATTTGAGCAATTTAGAAAATACTCTATGTTTCTAAATGTTAGGAAACAGCCCATTACCTAATAAATTTTCATTTTCATTTTTTTATGTTGAATTATGCTGAGTTACACTGAATTACACTAAATTACACTAAATTATGGTACACATGTGAATCATGAGAATTTTATTTCACACACATTGATATGTACATGCATGTATGCACATGTTGGTAGCAACAATATACAATATATGTAACATAGTATATAAACCCCAAATATACACCTAGGAGACCCCAGTTGTGTTCTCTTAGGTATTCCACTTATACTTGTGGTGAAAAACACCTTCCTCAACCCCTCACATCAAAACCATCAGTTCCCCCATCATGTGTGTGCATCCTGCCCCCTTCTTGTAGAGAGAACCTGCATGGTCTTAGCTAGCAGATAAATGGGTTTTGCCCTAACACTAAATATTATGGAACAAGAGGTCACAGATCCACTGATGGCAGACATCAGATCAAAATGTGTGCCTGGCCAACACATCACTTTCCCATGCTTAGCACAGCTCAGCAGAAAGAATGGAATCAATTGGACAAGGGGGTTCCGGTGTTGTAGGGGGGTTGGAGGTTCCATTGACCAGGTCGTCATGTCACAATGGATGAGGTCAGTGTAGACACACAGATGGATAGAAAAATAAGAATACAAAATGAGGGATAGGATGGGTGAGAAATTACTTTCAAACTGAGAATAAGGGCTGTGGGGTCAATAAAATGAGAGGGGAAGAACTAAACACAAACGCAATCAACAGAGTCATGTGATATGCATATCAGAACCATGGGTCGTCGACCATGCAATGGAAAAGGGCTCGAGGATGGTATGGTAAGATCTTGTATAATGTGAAAATAAGAGAAAAGGGGGCTCCTTGGGGCTGTAAACTTACTTGGGTACTTAGCTTAAAATCTGCACCTTGGTGTGCAGAAACTTGAGGGACAGAGAGAAAAACTTAGAGGGAGGGCATACAAATGAGGAGTAAAGATTGGGTGCTCCATTCAACAGGTGGGAGGACACCTAAATACAAACATCTGTAGTTACAAAGCAAAAACTGAGCGCACATGTTCTCTCGTGCTGACAGTCCAAGCAACCAGACCAAGAAGACTAGAAAGGGAATTGGATTGTCATATTTGGGATGTGATTCTGAAGTAAGAGCAGGTGTTGAGTTTGACGTCGCAGATCGTCATAGTAAATAGGCATGGCAATAAAACTATAAAAGGCAAATAAAAATGGAATGGGGAAACTGGCACCAATCCTTTGAAGCAGGTGATGCTGTTGACACGAGGGCCAAGGAAGTGAGAAAATGTGAGCGAGACGCATGACTGACACATTGATAGGTCCACCTTGTCATTCAGGCTCGGAAAACACATTTACAGTCATCGTCAAAGCTCTATGAACCTCTCCGAAGCTCTACGATGCTCTACAAAGCTCTACAAAGTCACGAGAATTGTTAAGACTATAGGTCTCAACTCAGCCTAGTCTTTGTATGTTGCAGTTGGAGGCTTTCCAACTGTATCGGTTCTTGCAGTAAGAGGCTTTCTTACTGTATTGGGTTCTGTTTGGGACTTGGTGCTTCCTAAGTCGATACGGCTATCCATCCTCAGAGGCTTTCTGAGTAGACCGTCGGTTCATGTATCACAGTTGGAGGCTTTCCAACTGTCGAGTTCAAGTTATCACAGCTAGGGGCTTCCTAAGCTGTCGAGTGTTCTGGTTGAGTCTAAGACCGTTATTTGAATTAGGTCAAGCTGGAGAATACACAGAGTGTAGCTACAGCTTATATACTGTTCCAGGACTATCTATCATCCAATTGGAAGGTGAGATGCTTATCAGGTAAATATAGACAAGAACAATAGAAACAATAGGCCTCATGCCTCGCATGAGGCATCCGATGTCAAGGAGTGCTGTGGCGCAGCATATCAGAGAACAATAAGAGATAAGCCTCATGCCTAGCATGAGGCGTCCGATGTCACAGATCCGATGTCAAGGATCCGATGTCAATTGTGAGGGTGCGATGTCACGGACCTCAAGTAAAGGGGTTGTCGTACCACGGTGTGTGTGGGAGTGGATTTGGGTGCATGGAGTCACCATGCGTCAAGGTGTCTCCCGTCGGAAGTGAGTCGAATCGAACAAGAAAAATGAAGTGCCCTGTCTTGCGGGTCCAGATAACAAATCGTAACATCACCCTCTCTCTATCTTTGAAGTCACTGACTTTGATCAAAATCTCTTTCTCCTCCCTAGTCAGGAGGTGGGGTGGGGTCATGGGGTTTGAGGGAATCGGTTGGAGTGCAGCAGTGTTCCCAACTCTCCATGTTCTCCGAGCAGGAGTCTCTTCGCCAGGCTATATCCGCTCTCATCATCATAGTGGGTATTCCACTGCAGGTCGATCCATAGGGGTCTGCTCACACCCGCCAGTGGCCTCATACCAGGGCGAAGCCCTGTCCGGCTGATGCAGAAGTCCTCTGAGATGTAGTCTTCCCCGTCTCGCTCTTCCTCAAAACACCACTCTTCATATTGGGTCCTCACCCAGGTGTAGTCCGCCTTCGTGCTCCTCCAGGCAAAGAGGCAACATTTGGGACAGGTCGAGGACATCCTTCTTATCCAGTCGTCCCTTGTTATCCAGAAGGGAATCCCATGCAGGCATACCCATGAGGGTCTGCCTGGGAGTATGTTCATCAGTGGTCGTTGGTCGATGACCATTCACCCAGTCCTTGCTGGGGTTCATGGTAGGTGTAGTGTCGATGGAGGGGGGAGCATCCTGTGGTTTCTTCGGTTTGGTGGGTGTTTTCGGTCTTGGGGGTTCTACAGCTGTTGTCACTGTTTATATGCCCCTAGGATTGTCTTGGCATGTTTCAGGTTTCCCTCGGGCTCCCATGAGTTCTCCGAGGTCAGGTATCTGACCCACTTCACTAAGAAGTGCATGGTCCTTCCTTTCTTCTTATGTCCGATGATCACTTCCACTTCATATTCCGATTTGCCTTCTATCAGATCAGGCAGTGGTTCTGGGAAGTTTGGTCCATGTGTCTCGGTTTCTTTGTATGAGGAAAGAAGTGCCGCATGGAATACTGGGTGTATTTTCCACTGTTCTGGTAACTTCAGTCGATAGGAGAGTGGGCTCAGGACCTTCTCGATAGAGAATGGTCCTTCTCTTTTCGGTGCGAGCTTCTTTGTTTGGTGCGTCGTTCTGAGGTTCTTTGCTTCTAGCCACACTCTGTCTCCTTCTTTGAACGGGGTGAAGTGCCTTGTGGTTCTTTCTGCCATCATCTGTCTGGCTAACTTGTGTGTTGCCTTTGCTTTGTCTCTGGCCCGTTGCAGTGCGACAAGTCGCTTTTCTATGGCCGGTATGTTTGTCTTTAGGTAGGGGAGGGGGATCGCCTTGGGCTCATAGCCCATCATGAGGTAGAATGGGGAGTTCCTCTGTACTGAGTGTGTCCTCTGGTTGTGTGTGAATTCCGCGGTTGGGAGGAGGTGTTTCCAATTCTCCTGGTTGTTCGAGCAGAAGATCCGCAGGTACACTTCTACTTCTTGGTTCACCCATTCTGTCTCTCCATCAATCTGGGGGTGGTATGCCATACTCATTGCTAGCTTGATTCCGAGCAATCTTCCTAGCTCCTGGAACAGCTGCGAGGCAAACTGTGGGTCTCTGTCAGAGATGATCTTGTCCGGGAGGCCGAATCGTTTGTAGACATTGTCTAGGTAGAGGGTGGCCGCTCCCAGTGCATCCACAGTTTTCCTGCAAGGGATAAAAATTACCCCCTTCGTAAGCCCATGGTCTACCACAACCATGAGTGTATCATAACCATTGGACTCCAGTAGGTCAGTTATGAAATCTGTCATCACCATCGTGAATGGTCTTGTCGCTTCAGATTTGATCGGTTGCAGTGGGGGTGTCGTCGGGTGGGTATTGACCTTCATTTGCTGGCATGTGGCACATCCAGCAACATAGTTCTTGATGTATGTCATCATTCCTGGCCACCAGTAGTCCCTCCTGATCATTTCCGTTGTCTGCCATTGTCCCAGGTGTCCGCTGGTTACTCCTTTGTGGTATTTTTGCACCAGCTTCTTCTGTAGATCTCCGTTGTCCGGGACGTAGCACCTGTCTCGGAAGAATAGAAGGCCATCTTCTATTTTCCAATCTTCCAATGCCGACTTGATCGGCGGCATTCCTTTTGTCTTTAGCGCCTCGATTGTGCTTTTTACCAGATCGTCTTTCATGATACTACCCGCAAGTAGATCATGCATTTCCGTGTCAATGAATTTCACAAATACTGTTTCTGGCAGCATTGTGACATCTTCATTATCATTGTCTTCTTCCGGTATATGGTCCGCTCTCTGTGATAGTGCATCACTCTGTACCATCTGAGATCCAGGTACATGGACGAGTTGCAAGTCGAATTCCGATAGGAATAAGCTCCATCTTGCCTGTCATCTGTTCAGTTTCTGTGCCGTCCGGAAGTACATTAGGTTCTTGTGATCCGAGAGGATTACTACTGGGTGTTCTGAACCCAGCAAGTAGTGTCTCCAAGTTTCCAGCGATCATACTATCACCAGAAGGTCCCTGTCGTATATCTCGTAGTTCCGTTCCGTTGGTGTCAGTGCATGCGATATGTATCCGCATGGATGCCAGTCTCCATTCGTATCCCTTTGTCTCAGCACTCCTCCTGTCGCATGTTTTGAGGCATCTGATTCGATTGTGAATGGCTTTGTTGGGTCTGGCATCAGCAGTACCAGTGCTTCTGCGAATTTCCTTTTCAGCGTCTGAAAGGCCTGTTCGCATTCGGTTGTCCAGTTGAACGTTTTGTCCTTCTTTGTCAGCTCATTAAGCGGTCTGCTTGTCTCTGCGAAATGTCCGATAAACTTCCTGTAGAAGTTTCCAAATCCCAGGAAAGATCTGACTGCCTTTACGTTTGTCGGGGTTGGCCAATCCTGTATACCTGCCAGTTTCGTGTTGTCCATGGCAATTTTGTTGGGTCGGATGATCAGACCCAAGAATTCCACTTCGTGGACGTCAAACTTGCATTTCTCTGGTTTCAGGTATAGGTCATTCTCTGCCAGCCTTTGCAGTACTCTCTTTGTCCTTTCCTGGTGTTCATTCTGATCCTTGGAGAATATCAGGATGTTGTCCATGTAAATCACGAGCCATCCTTCTCCGATCATGTCATGGAATATCTTGTTCATCATTGCCTGGAAGGTTGCCGGTGAGTTGCATAATCTGAAGAACATCACCGTTGGCTCAAACAGCCCCCTGTTCATCTTGAAGGCTGCTTTCCATTGATCTCCGTCCTTGATTCTGACATTGTGATATCCCCATCGGATGTCCAATTTCGTAAACCATTTCGCTCCTCTCAGTTTGTCCAACAGGTCTCCTACCAGTGGCAGCAGGTAGGTGTTCTTGATTGTTCCGTTATTCAAGTACCTGTAATCCTGGCAGGGTCGTAGTGCATCTGAGTCTTTCTTTGCAACAAAGAAGAATGGCGACGCCATGGGCGATTTCAATGGTCGGATGTATCCTTTCTGCAGGCTTTCATCGAGAAACTCGTTGAGTTTCTTTTGTTCTGCTGGTGACAACGGGTAAACCCTGCAATCCTTTGCCGTAAAGTCTGTTTTCAGTTCGATTGCATGATCCCAGGGTCTTGATTCTGGGAATCTCTCCAATGCTTCCTTTTCAAATATCCGTCGGTACTCCCTGTACTGTTCGGGGAGTAGCTCGTCGAGGGTCTTCTGTTCGGCATCTCCTTCCTTCTTGTGTGTCAGGTGTTGTGAGACCGATGTTTTTGCCCTGATCCAGATATTTTGTCCATAAGCATATCGCGGTGATCCTTTTGCCTTTACGATCCGAGAGATTGTCTTTGTCGTCTGAGAATATCCGTATCTTGGCTCGTCATATTCCTCTGTCAGCAGTGTCCTAGCTGGTTTGAATATTCCAATGACAGGTTCTCCTCGGATGTAGGCGACTAGTAGCTCGTTGTCTTCGATCTTTAGTTCGGGTGTCTCTTTTGGTTGTTCTGTTGCCAGTTCCATTGCCAGTTCCATTGCCTGTTCGTGGTTTGCCTGTGCTGGGTTTTCCTTCCCAGTGTCTTCTTCATCTTGTGGCCCAATGGGCTCCGCATCTTGAAGAGTCATGACCGCAATCTCTTCATCTTCTACTTCTTCGATGGTTGCCTTTCTTGTTTTGGTGGGTACTGTGTTCTTTCCCAGCTTAGTCCGAAGGGCTTCTCCCATCTGCCTTGCTTTATCGGCAATTTTCCGGCATTTTGTTAGCCATTCCTCGTTCCTCTGTTTCTTTTCGAGGGTGAGCTTTTCTAGTTCTTTAGTGGCTACGCGGCGCCACATAAGTCGCTCTTCTTCTTTCGCCTCTGTCTTGAGGCCCGTCTTTTCTTTTGCTTGGGTGACCATCTTTTGTGCCCATGCCCATCTCTCCTCTCTTGTCATTTCTTTGAAGGGCTTCCCTTCTTCTTTGACTGTTCTCCGGCGCCAAGCCAGAGGTTTGTCATCAGATTTCTCCGTTCGCACCCTTCCAATGAGGGTATTCCCTTTCCCAAATGAGAACTCTGGGTGGGTTCGGTCGGTCATTCAGAATTGGAAGGTTCCAATTCTCCAGTCGATCACTGGGTTGATTCTTCTGAGCCATGGCAGACCCAGGATAACTGATTCTTTCCCTAATCCTGCAATGAGGAAGGTTGTCGGGAACGATCTTCCGTTGATCATTAAGAATCCTTTGGTGTAGTGGGAGATCTCCCCTTTCTTGTTTGGGGTTCCATCTACGTTCTTGACCCTGATCAGGGGTGTAGTTCGAATCCGCCGCTTTTTGCAAATTTGTGGCTCATGAATATTCCTCCTGCTCCTGAGTCGAGTAGGGCTTCAGTTTTGATGGCTTTCCCTCTGCCTGCTCCTAGCACTTTGATATCTAAACACATAGATTGATTCTTCAAAGTGGCTAGCAATACAGAGCAGACAGAGAGTTTGGTGGTACCTGGCATCGAGGCAGGCCACCTCTTTAAAAACCCTCGTCCCCTATTAAGGCGAGAGCTTTCTCCTTTCCTTCTTTGTCGAGTTCTTTCATGATCACTTGGATCTTCAAGTAGGCTTCTCTGCCTTTGTTCTTTTGGAAAGGCCGGTCCTCGGTCCTTGTCTCCCCTTTCTTATGTTCGGTTGCTCTGTGTCCTGGTTGGTGGCACACGAAGCATAATCCCTTCTTCATGTGCTCAATCCTCTCTGTGTTGGAGAGTTGGTTGATCTCGAGCGGACCTTCCTTTGATTTGGAGTTGGGCAGCTTCCTTGCTAAGGCCTCTTGTGCCTTCCCAGCTATGGCCCTTGCTCTTCTCCATTGTCCATCATACTTGGAGGTGGCATTGATCATCCCTTCTAATGTGGTGGGGATTGTTTCCATGTTAAAGACTCTCTCGAGGAGTCTTGGGTTCAGCCCATCCATGAAGAGCTCGATGAGGGCAGTGTCATCATTGATTCCTGCCTTCTCTCACAGGATTTGGAACTGCGCTATGTAGTCCTCCAGGTCCTGTCCCTGCTTCAATGTTTTCATGTCTGTCCTGGCTCTGCCAGCTTTGTCAATCGGTGTGAACACTGTTTTGAGCGCCACTTCAAAGGTTGACCATGTTCCTAGGTCTTCCTTCTCTGCCCATGTCTGTGCCCAGGGTGCAGCAGTTCCTCCGTTCATAAATGACAACGCGAAGATGATTTTCTTTTCATTGGTGTCATAGATTCCGTGGTTCACTCTCAAATAGAGTTTTACTTCTTGTAAGAACTTTGCAGTTCTCGTTCGGTCCCCTGTGAAGTCAGAGGGGGTTCAGATTCTAATCTCCTTGGTAGATGCGGTGGGTTTGGTAGACATGTTGGCGTTGTCATCGGATAAGGAGAATGGGTCTCGTTCTGGGGTTTCTTCTTTATCAAATGATCTAAAATCCTCTTTGTCGAGGTATCAGGGTTCTTCGTCACTGGTTCTCCTTGAGAACCACTTCTGTGCTGGTTCCGACTATCATACTAGTCGACCCTGGTATCTATACCACGGGGTTCTTCCTGATGATGATGCTCCAGTTGGAGGTCTGTCTGGGCTTTGTCTGAAAGACGTTGTGTCTCCACCTAGGTAGGTGGACTTCGTAGATCAGCTTGACCTTTTGTTAAGACTATAGGTCTCAACTCAGCCTAGTCTTTGTATGTTGCAGTTGGAGGCTTTCCAACTGTATTGGTTCTTGCAGTAAGAGGCTTTCTTACTGTATCAGGTTCTGTTCGGGACTTGGTGCTTCCTAAGTCGATATGGCTATCCGTACTCAGAGGCTTTCTGAGTAGACCATCGGTTCGTGTATCACAGTTGGAGGCTTTCCAACTGTCGAGTGTTCTGGTTGAGTCTAAGACCGTTATTTGAATTAGGTCAAGCTGGAAAATACACAGAGTGTAGCTACAGCTTATATACTGTTCCAGGACTATCTATCGTCCAATTGGAAGGTGAGATGCTTATCAGGTAAATATAGACAAGAACAATAGAAACAATAGGCCTCATGCCTCACATGAGGTGTCCAATGTCAAGGACATGCTGCGGCGCAGCATGTCGATTGTGAGGGTCCGACATCACAGACCTCAAGTAAAGGGGTTGTCGTACCACGGTGTGTGTGGGAGTGGATTTGGGTGCATGGAGTCACCATGCGTCAAGGTGTCTCCCATCAGAAGTGAGTCAAATCGAACAAGAAAAATGAAGTGCCCGGTCTTGCAGGTCCAGATAACAAATCGTAACAAGAATGCTTCGAAATCCTTTGCAACACTTTGAAATTCTTCATGACACCTCGAAATTCTTTGTATGCCTTCGGCTGCTATAATACAATTCCCCCGACCTTCGTACAGCTCAGGATATACACTTGGAGCATTGTCGATAGGTTCCGAACCAGTATCGAGCAATATCGCAGTGATATCGGCCTTCAAACAAGTCCGATATTTCCTTGACCAACTTCAAAAATCATCAAACATCGCAAATTGACATTGGACACTATATCGCTATCCAAATAATCATCGCACACATGCCAGACATATCCCCTACCATTGTCGAACATCGTCGAATGCAGTCGAGCATTGTCGAGCATTGTCAAGTGTCATCGATTGATATCGAGAGACTGTGAGCGACATCGGGCACTGCATTTGTTATCTATATGGTGGAATACCATGCACCAGGAAGTATTCCAACTTGTGCTCAAACCTGCTGATAGTAGGTCAGCCTCGTTCCAAGTCCCTATCGCGCACAGAACCTGCTGGACACATTATTGCGAGACTTAGCGCAGTTTATACACAAAGGACAGTCCCCTTTTAGTTCTATACCCTTTATTACTCTTTCATCATATGATATATATCTTTCTTGTTTGGATTCTCCAGTCTTCTTTTTGGCCTTGTGCCTTAACTCATATCTTTTGCCTCATGTTCTACACATGTTCTCTAGCCTTTTTAGGTACTTTCTTTATTTTATATAAAAAGATGTACTAGATACAAAGAGAAACAAGAAAGTCGTCGTCTTCCTCCCAGATCACAGTGATTTGAGAGTTCAGTTTAGTCTTATTCAGTCCAAAGTTTGGTGTTTTATGCTAAACTTCCTCAAAATTCCTTGAAATTCCTCGCATTACACTATTTTTGCTCTTGCTTCCCTCGATTAGCCTTTTCTTCACTTCTACTACTCGTCTAGTCCCCCGATCTTGCATCCGAACATATCTGCGCACTCAAAATTCCTCGAGACTTCTTCAAAAAATATCATGACATCTTGAAAAGCATTGTGACATCTTGAAAATCATCGCAACACCTCACAAATCATTGCAACGTCTCGCAAATCATTGCAACCCCTCAAAAATCGTCACAAGTCCTCCAAACACATTCTTTTAGCCTTGGACTGCTTCGACAAGCAGTTGTTTTATGACTATTTGATGGTCGGTCTGACAGGTGACATCTAGAGGGCCTCACACCCTTCCTCTGACTCGTGTTATACCATCTGAAGCCTTTTTGTGGGTTTTGTTTGGGTTTCTGGGTTGAGCACCATCAGCGTCACATAGGTAAAATGTCATCCTGCAAATAAAAGATCTAAGAAATAAAAACATTGGGTCACTAATCAGTAAAATGAATCTAGAGAGAATTTAGGAACACGCTAAGAATGTACAATGACACAAGGTTGTCATTGTGTAACAAAAGACTTTGTGGGAAATGGTGGAAATGGTGGGGTTGACGAGTGGGACTCATCACCCTACCATGCCAGAGTTTGAATTTACCATACCAGGATGGTTAGTTAGTCTCTGCCACCAGGCTGTTAATTTTTTTTGGAACTCACATGATATTGAGTCTGAGAGTGGTGGTAGAAGCAAGCTTGATGCAAAAGAACTCATGGTGGTCCCCAATTTGGAAGGCAAGCCCCAGAAGGGTGGACAGGGCACAACAAGTGATACAAGATGGATGAGGAGGTACATGGTAACACAATGTAAATGGTCTACATACTCAAATCATAGCAAAGTGGGGACACACTTGTGATGGGTGGGATGTGGATGACAGCAGACAGCACTTCAAGTTACCAGGACCTTGGGTCTCACTAAGCCCAACTCAAACCTGGTGTATGATAGCTTCCAGTTTTTCAGCACAAGATCTGCCAACCCCAGGAGTGGCTGTGTTGGCATCCCCCACCACTGATGACCAACCATTTATGCTTTATGGTTCAGTGACATGCATCAGGTGAAAGTGGAAAGGCAGAGACTTGCAGGCCATTTTGGAGGTATGTAGGCTGTGACAGATAACAAGATAACAAGATATCAGTGGGAGTGTCATTAAGTGAAAAGCTACCAGATGTGAGACAAGATGGGTAAGTCAAAAGATTCCTTGAAAACAAACTCACAGACTGAAATGATATCTAGTACCATCTGCAATGTGTTGATCTTGAGTACAGCATCAGCAACTGGGCTTGTGAGGTGTTCAAATCGAGCAGGAACAGTCAGAGAAAGTGATGATGGTGGGTAGGCAATGTAGGCTGTTAATTAATCTCCTTATTTAGAATGTTATTCCCACAACTGTTAGTTAGTTGAGGTCATTAAAAAAAATTGACCCAGTATGCTTAATTCTTTCCCGGAACCCCCTTGAATTTGGCTGGCAACAAGCACAGACAGTTGAGCTTACTAGTAGCTTATTCTCAAGGGCTTATTTGTAGCTGGATGTAAGAATGATAATGAACATAAGCAGGCAATGCAAACAGCACAGTGCCAGGTTGTATTGGTTGTGTATAACAAGCTTGCCAATTGTTGAGCATTCCCAACCTTTCCTCTCTACTGGTGAGATGGTAATTTTCTTGTGAAAAAAAGCAAACAGAGATTTCTGAAGAGTAATTAGGCAATGACCACCACCAACTTACCATTGCAAGATTGTACTCCAGATCACTGTAGCACTTTGTGAGGTATTTTCTGTCAAGTGACAGCTAGATCATCTCCAAAAACATTTTTATGCTCCAAGTTTGATGTCTCACATTTCAGAAGAGTGATGCAAGGCTGGGACAAGTGCCAATTCACAAGGGTCCTCTACATCTTTTTGCAGTCTCGGGCATGTCCAACACCTTCTTCACATTCAAACCTGGCAAAGAATAAATTATTAAATATACAGTTCTACCATTGAGAACTAAGATATACCTTGAACCTGTCCATTTTCCAGTGTTTCCCAATGTTTCCAACATATTTCCAACACTGCAACTGAGAAGACCATCGACAAAGGTTGGGTTCTGTTGCCAGATTGATGGTGAACTGTTCTCTGACTCATTTGCCATCAGAGCCATGTGTGTGGGAGTTGTACATCCATAATCAGAAGATCTGAAGCCTCTTGTTACTATGTTACTATATTGATATCTACCTACACTGCATAAGTAGCTAAGTACATACTAAAAAGTAAGCCTCAATAGACCTAGATATGGAGTCCAAACGTTGTCCACCAATACTGTATTCACTCGACCATGCAAAGAGTCCATTCCTATCCAAAACCAATAATCATGTGATCCAACTACATTTTGGGGGCCTGCCAGGCAATGTGCACAATGGCAAAGGAGTGCGAGGCCTTTTGAGGGAAAAAGATGTGTTGTCACCAATGACAGGGTGTGTAGTTAGAAGTAGAATGAAAGTCGAGGCAATAGTTGCACTGAATGGGCTGGGTGCATGAGTGACAGTCTGGATGTCGTGTGATAACCCCACCAGTCTCTTCAACATCTGCACCAATACCAACAAGGTTGGGGCAAGCAACAGTGTGAGAGCAGGGTGAGTGAAATTAGTGCTTTAAGGTCTGGTTTGGTTTGGTTTTTAGCCCAAAATCTGAAGAACTGAAACCGCAACTGGTCCATAGTTTCTCCAAATCTTGCCAAAACTGAACTGAACTGCATATAACCAGTTCATGTAGCCAGTGGGGCATGAACCGGACTGGTTATAACTGGTCAATAACTGGACTATAGAGTAATTAGTACACAAGGTGTGAATTTCTCATTTCTGTAATAATTCATTGAAAACTGACTACCTGATCATGGGAAAAGCCCGCAAGTCAGGTCACCATGAGGTGTGGGTTCCTTTCCCACAATGATATACGTGGCACCTCAGGGCACCATGATGTGCAGGTTTCTCATTTCTGTAATAATTTGTTGAAAAGATACAAAATTATTACAGGAATAAGAAACCCGCACCTCAGGGTGCCCTGAGGCATGGGATATATCATCACGGGAAAGGAACCTGTGCTTCATGGTGACCTGACTCACAGGTTTTGTTCCCATGATCAGGTAGCCTGGATATGTACATAGTTATACTGTTGTATATAGTTATATATTTGTTATGTTCTAACTTAGGGACTGTAAGTCTAGTCAAGAACTGGTCCAAACCAGTCCATGACAGCCCTACTAAGTGTTGACAAGAATGAAAACCAAGGACCAGACTACTTCAAGAAGTGGTCAAACCAGGACTGAAAGTCTGGTTACATCAGTTAAGGTCTGGTTCGGTTCCTGGTCTTTTTTCGGTCCGTTGGACCAGACTTTTAAGCACTAAGTGGAATGGAGGGTGTTAAGAGTGGATTGGAGGTCCTTTTTGCATAGCCAAAAGCATGCACATGCAGCCAAATATGGAAGGTCCTCCAATAGTAGTAGTCAAACATCAGGATTCAACAACGATTCAGAAGATTGATTCAGTGGAGATTCAAATGGGATTCAACAGACAAAACATCACTTGAATCTTGCTTGAATTGCCCTTTTGTTGGATTGCCTCCAGAGTTGCTTCAACTTTTTGAATCATGATTCACTTAGCAACAATTCAACTCTCTGTGATGAACGCAACCCTAACCAACCATAACTGGCAGTGTTTCTTATGTATTTCATCATTCTCCTTACCCACTATTTCTTTAATACTGCCTTGACCCCTGTTTTATATTTAACTGATGAACCTCTATTTATATCAACTGAGCCTTACAGTATAAAAGCCCTATGTACATGTAGTTTACTCTTCAGAATAAAGTTTCATTTTATCACGTCTTTCCTGTCTTGAACATGTGATGAAACTGTAACTATCAATCACACTTTCACCACATATTTTGATGAGTACAGAAACTCTCTGAAGAACCTCTGCTTTTGCCTTTAACACTCCAATACTCTGTGGCTGATCACCCCAGACTTCCTGCTTATCAACAAAACCCCCTCTTTTTTTTATATTCTCTATCAACAAACTTTTACAAGCCTTTTTTTGAAACAATAAATGTCCTACACACTGTGCAGCACAACAAAATGTGTTCAAGGTGAGTCAATCCATCCTTCTGCAGACACTGGTTTGTCTGTAAGGGATACCTTGATGCTCCCTTTACCTTCTGCCTTAGCAGCCAGATCCTTTGCAGATGTGGTTGTGGTGAGATCCCCATCACCATTTCTTGATGGTGCTAGGAAATCCTCAGATGACCTAGCCACACTGAAGGGAGCAAATAATGCTTCTATAACCTCCAGAGCTGGCGAAATGCCCTCTGATGATGATGAAGGCCATAGTGCCTCTGCATCACCCCTCTTTGGAGAATGAGAGGAAGACAGAGAACTGTAGGTCACAGTTAAGCCATGATGGTCCCATAGTTTAGGTTCTCTGAAGAAGAGTAATATTAAAGTCAAGTTCATATCTAAACATGCTAAGGCTACAGGATTATAATGATTCCATGTTGGATGAGGCAAAAAACAGCTTGACCCCAGACCAGTGAAAACATATCCAGAAATGTAACACTGAAGTGAGAACCCATGAAGAAACAACTTCCTCATGAGGAGAGGGTAACCATGAAGGAAAAGAAAAAGGGCCAGACCCATGAAACTGGGGCAATGCTGGCATTGACCCCAAAGAATTAGATGCTGACAGGCAAAAATGTCAGTATTCATACTGAATATTACAGCCTAAAAAGGAAACATGACTTGAAGGAAGCAAAGTCGGTTGCCTCTAAGGAGAAGAAAGGACACAGTGGTCTATTGCCAACAGAAAATTTGGCATCATCTGGTGATGAAGAACCAAAGTCCCAGAAAAAGCAGACTGGTTCATGAAAAGCCAAGTCTAAGAAAGAAAAAGAGAAAGCTCACAAGAAGGACTCCAAGTCTAGTGACTGAGGTCCATTGGCCAATCTTGGAGCAGATTGGCTTGCTGGATTAAGCAAGAAATCCAAGCCTAGTAAAGCTAAAAAGGGTTGAGCTGATGCACTATGACCTTTGGGCCAGATAGAAGCCAACAGTTATCTTGGTCATATTTTGGATGAAGTTTGGAAAGACAACTGATCTGTTGATGATGAGGGGTCTTACTCATCATCTTTGTAGAGCTCATCAGATTCCTCTGACTCCAGTTCCAGCAATGGTGATTCCTTGGGCTCTAGTAGCTTGTCAAGTCCCAGTAGCTCAGACTCAAGTTCAGACTCTGATGATGACTCAATGGCATCCTCTGAACACTCCAGATCTCATTCAAAAAGTAATAGAAGCAGGCACTCAAAAAAGTGCTTGAAACATCACAAATCATACTCTAGTTCAACTAGAATCAAGCCACAACTGCCCAAAGAGTATAGCGGTCAAGTGGACCCACGGTTATTCCATCAATTTGTGAAAGAAAGTATGGATTACCTGGTAGATGGGCATGTACCTTTGAATAGGAGAATACACATTCTGTCATATTATCTGAAAGGAAAAGCAAATATGAGCTTGAAGAGCTGCATATGATGATAGGTGTTAGTGACAAATGGTAATGAGTTCTAAATTTGTGGAAGGGACTCAACCAAGATATCCAGCAGGCTTTGTGGTGGGAAAAATTGAACCCCAAAGTCTTGTCCTGGAAAAAGGTTGTCAAAGCTGCAGAACACTTTGAAGTGTCCAAATGTGAAGAACATCCAAAAAGGGACATTCTGGTGGTGACAATTATTGCTCCCAAAGGTTTTCTTCAGAAAATGGAGGGCACCACCAAAATAGAAATCAAACCTTCAAATGTCAGAGACAGTCATTTAGCAATGGAAATAACCATGCATAGTGGAGTAGTGTGTGTGGGCACACCTACTCCAGGTAGTCATGTGACCACATAGTCAGTAGAGAGTCACACATGTTGTAGTCACTCATGCTATCACCATCCAGGCATCCACTGCATTGCTATAGGAGATGCATCCGCCATCTCCAATAGGGAAACACAAGGGTTTTAGCCTAAGTGTAATAGCCAAATTTCTGCTACCAATAAACCATCCTGCTTCTAATCAGTTGTTGAACTCAAAATCTTTATCAGACATTCTTCATAATCTTAGCATTAATATTCACATGTAACATTATGCAAGAACATATAATCTCTAGCTGTTAAAAATAAAAGAAATATATTATTCTCTGCAAACTCCAAGGTTTTCATTACTTTGAACCCTTGGTGTTTAACCCATGGATTTGTACAACGCTTTGGGCAGTATTGGTTCAGAAGGTATTCTGTTGGGTTTGGCCTTTGGAAGCAATCTTGACAGGTTTACTACTTACCCTTTTTCTTAATGCATTAAAACATTTGCTGTTATATTGAACTCATAATTTGCAAAATCATTTTAAAGTTCTCAAAACCCTTGAAAACCCTTGTGCTTCCCTAACCATGCAAGTTCACCGCCTTGACAAAGTAGCTCTCACCCAAACAATTGGTGCACTAACCAGTCAAGGTTGTCAAGTATGGTTAATAATAGACCATTCAGATCAAACTCACAAGACTCAAAGCCTTCAAAACCTCAACTGAGTGAGAAGGGAATGAGCTGTTAGCTGCTGGTAAATGCTTCAAGTGCAAGGAACATGGTCACCTAGCACATAATTGCCCACATGGTACCTTGTGAAATCTGATAAGTCAGGAAAAGCCCCCAGCTCACCCTCATACAAAATTGGGATTGATCTAGCTGAGGTAGATGAGCTACAAGAGCTTGCAGATACCACAATGGAAGCTTGCCTTGTGGAGCAGTCTCATTTGATCTTGGCAAAGATCCATACCTTGAGAATTTTGAGGAAAGGTTTCCTATTATGGGTGATGCACCAGCACTGATAGCTGAGGTGCAGCTACAAAGTGCACAGCCATATCTGGGAGATAATTTGGATGAGCTAGTAATGGAAGATCATCATTTCCAACTAGTTCAGATACCAGAGAAGGAAGGCATTTACCTGATTAATGACCTGTGACATGATTCCTTTGATTATTTGGCAGGGTATAGCATTGAAATAAGTAAAGAGCAGTTGCTTGATCCTGAGTTCAACTGCCCCAAGTGGTGTGTGGATCAGCTTGTCAAGAAGTTGCTTCCGCATGTATGCCAGTCTGATGCTCAAGAATGTCACCCAGAATATATGACTTCTGTATGGGCAATGTCTATGTTGACATGTTAGTGCATCAGCTGAAATGAGCAATGCATCTGTTCCCTGCTCCACTAAATTAGCCCAATGATGAGCAAGAAGCATTAAGCCATTTCTGTTTTGAGAGGCAGGAATGTACTTGCTTTATCATTGACTATGGCAAGCATATGCTGACTGAGATCAGCATCAACCTCCTAGCTAAACCACAATTCAGGATACTGAAATGGTATAAGAAATGCATCAGTGAAAAGTGTAAAGCATGAAAAATCATGCAGCCTTACTTCCTGAGTAAAGAAGTATGAGACTACATGCCCATTGGGGATGTGCTTGCAGTGTCAGCTGCTGAAATGCTTGCATTAGCTGAGCTGTATCCTGGAGATGCTGCTGCCTACATTTATAACCAGAGACCACAATTGAAAGAACTTCATTTCAAGGTGAAATGGGTGTCTAAAAGTCATTACATGGTTAAAAATTCATTATGATGGACTGAGTCATTTATCTTGACTGAACATCTACATACACCTGAGTTTGCATTGCCTAAGTGGTATGCTGAAGAGTGCCAGAGACTATACATGTCTCTGCCCTCGATTCTGCATGAAAGATTCTATTATCTAGTAAATGGAAACTCACTAGCAAATGCTGCTGCTGCATTACTGCAGGAATGAGGCCCCTACCCAGGGGATGAATATCATTTCATATTGAAAATTGGTTTGAGGTCTTACCAGATCCAAAAAGCCAAAAATAGTACCTTGTTCTGGATTATATGTGAAATGTTGAGACTAAATTGCCCAGATATCTCCTTGAGAACTGCAACTTTGATATCTTCAGGTGGTATGATAAGCAATTGAATAAGCCACATGTGGTAGAGCCACATGAAGAAAGCAGCTTACTTCCAGATGAAAATGATTTCTTCTTTGTGCTTGAGAAACCCCTCAGAGATCCAGAATGGGCCTACATTATAAACCAAGTCTATCACAATGTGTTGCCAGTACTATTGTCATGCTTGATGCTGCCAGACAACAGTGTCAAGCTTGAGCTAAATGGAGTACAAGTTCCCAGAGATCAGCTTTCCACTAGTAAATGGAATGATGCAATCACTCAGGACATGATGCAAGTGGTTCCAAAACCAGTCATAATTGTCGCACAGATCAACAGACAAAGTATCTGCACTGTAGTTGACTCAGGATCACTTGGCAATTTTATGTCTACAACTTTAGTGGATTAGCTCCAAGTAAAACAAATCAATTAAGCAAAACCCTTACCATTTCAATTAGCAGTTCAGGGTTCTAGGTCTAAAGTAAATGCTGGAACAAAAATTCAGTTTCAGTACCAAGATATCAAAGAAGAGCATTACTTTGATATTATTAACATATCCAATTATGATCTAATCCTCAGAACACCTTGGTTATCTCAGCACCAAGTAACCATTGGACTAAATCCTTCAACCATAGTAGTTGAAAGTGCTGAGGCTCAACCTTTAAGGGGAGAGTCAGTAATGAGAATTGCCTCTTGAGCAATGGATATGTACAATGATTGAATTGATAGAGTTTATGATGAGCTGTTGAGGTATGCTGAGCTGATAAGTGTTGAGTATATTCAGCATGACTTACCACTCCCACTGCTATGTGCAATCAATCACATGATTTCACTAATTGATGTGGAAAAGGTTTACCTGTGGTGGCCTGTGTGCTGCCCAGAGGCACTACAACTGCAGTGGACAGCCAAATGGGATGCATATCTTTATACTGGCTGCTGGAAGCAGTCTACAGTGACCAGCACAGCTCCAATGTTGTTGATTGTAAAACCAGGAATGAATCCCCCACTCCTGCATTGTGGAAATGATTTTTGCATGAGAAATTTAAATATAAAAAGGATGGCCTCACCTTTGCCAAATGTTGAGGGAATCCTCTGTCGCATTGCCAGTAGGGTATATTGGTCTCTAATGGATATCAAAGATGCATTCAAGCAGATTCACATCACACCTGAGCATGTACCTCAGACAGCTGTCACTACACCAGATGGGACTATGGTCAGCCTTGTTGTACAGCAGGGTGATTGTATTGCACCTGCCACATGTCAGGTGCGAATGAGCCACATATTTGCTGTGTATCTCAGTGTCTGGATGGACATGTACCTAGATGATATAATAATCTACTCAAGTACACTGGAAGAACATGTCAAACATGTTAAAACTGTTATCAACATTCTTATGAGGGAAAGATTTTACCTTAGTAAATGAAAACTTCAGCTTCTATGTAAAAGCTGAAGGTTTTCAGCCATGTCACTGATGCCAATGGAATCCATATGGATCCTGCTAAATTAAGCAATGTTTTAGCATGGAAGATACCAATGAACAGGGACTTACTTCATGGGTTTCTAGGATTGGTTGGTTATCTTGCAGATGATCTTGCAAGTGTTCAAGTGCCTATGGGAGTGTCAGCAGTGTTAACTGTCTACTCACCAGCGCACCTTCAAACAAATGAAACAAATTGTTGCAGCAAGCAGAAGTTGCTATCACATCCCACTGATGCCAATCCCATCTACATGGTGATGGACAGTTGCACCACAGGCATGTCAGGACTTGTCAGTCAAGGAAAAGACTGGCGCAGTATGAGAGTTGTGGCCTTCTACTCGGCTAAGCTGAATTTGGCCCAGCAGAATTATGCAGTCTACAAGATCAAAACATTTGCTGGCATTGAGATGATGCTAAGGCATCAAGATATCCTGCAAGGGATACATTTTAAGTGGATAACAGATCATAAAGGGTTAATTCACCTTTTGAATCAAAAAAATCTAACTGGACATCAGGCACCCTGGTTAGTCAAGATATCCAAGTTCAATTTTGAAGTTATCTATGTTCCAGGAGCCAAAAATATGTTAGTGGATGTGTTAAGTGGCACTTATTCAAATGATGCACCTGGAACTGTCCACTCTGAAGCAGAATACACAGAACTTGACAATAACCATATGAATCTTGAGGTGCATGGAATTACTGTGCCATTGCTTGCTGGGCTCAAAGCCTCAGATGTGTAAACTTCCTGTTCCAACCAAAACAGGTTGTCCAGAAGTGGGTGCAGAGTTTGTGTGATGTGTAAAAGACCATTTGTCCTCTTGGGTCCAGGAGTATGAAAGGAGGGTGCAGGTGGTATGAAAAGTACAACACCAAACATCCAAAATCCTTCAAACTTAAGTGCTATGCAAAGTACAACACCTAAGCTGCAGCATCACGGTGGAAGTGGTGCAGAAAGTGGGGATACTGTGGCAAATACACAAAGCCCTTCAAACTCCATGTTAGGCACTCAGATGTCTATGTCCATGCAAAATGCTGCATCTGATCAAAGCCAAACAAAGGTGCCTGATTCTGCGAGTGCCTTGACCACACATGGCCAAAGGGATGGCATAGACCTGCTAGAAGCAATTAAAAATATATATATTGAAGACCCATTCTTTAAGAATGTTGCAGAACACCCAAGAGAGTTCAAAAACTTTGAGGTGACTAAAGGCAGGCTAGTGTACTTGAAAACTCAGGGACACAAGCTTGTGTGTATACCAAAAGTGACAGTCA
Source organism: Tricholoma matsutake (assembly GCA_026075535.2). Taxonomy (NCBI): domain Eukaryota; kingdom Fungi; phylum Basidiomycota; class Agaricomycetes; order Agaricales; family Tricholomataceae; genus Tricholoma; species Tricholoma matsutake. Next base: position 1,174,189 of record AP026544.2, read on the forward strand.
ATGGATGGAATGTCCAGGAAATTGTCATATCAGAAGCACACTCCTTACTAGCTCACTTGGGCACCAACAAGACCCTTGATTATTTTTGGGACCATGTGTAGTGGAAAGAAATGGTAAATGATATGAGAATTTACTGTGTAACTTGCCAAACCTGTAAGCAGAGCAAGCTGGCCAATCAAAAGCCATATGGCTTGCTGAATCCACTCCAAATCCCTGCACAACCTTGGGAATAGATTGGAGTTGACTTTATTGGCCCTTTGCCCAAGTCTAAAATAGAGATGGAGCATTTGATTCAATTACTGTCATAATTGATTTGTTGACTGCAATGGTACATCTCATACCAAGCAGAACAGATTACATTGCTCAGCAAATTGCTGAACTCATGTTTGAGCATATATATAAGCTACATGGTTTGCCCAAGTACATTATTAGTGATAGAGATGTGCTGTTTACCAGTGAATTCTGGCAGCACCTACACAAATTAATTGGCACAGAGCTAAAAATGTTGAGTGCCTATCACCCACAGATGGATGGCTCCATTGAGCATGCTAACAGAACAGTGACACAAATGTTGCACCAATGTATTGGCCTGGATCAAAGGGACTGGGTTGTGAAATTACCTGCAGTGGAGTTTGCCATCAATTCCACACAATCTGAAAGTACAGGATTTGCACCTTTCTTCCTAAATGCCAGGTGCATGCTGAGATCAATGATCTGGAAATATTCAGGCCCTGACAAGTATCCCAGTGTCCAGAACTTTGCCCTGCAATGTAAGCTGGCATTGATGCAGGCACATGACAGTATATTGGCTGCACAAGTAAAACAGACCTATGATGCCAACAAATGGCACCATATGGACCCATTTGTAACCAGAGATTTGTGTTATATCTCAACTAAAAATATCTCCTTCCCAAAAGGGTATGCACAAAAGCTTGTATCTAAATATATTGGTCCCTACATAATTTTAGAGGACTTTGGCAATTATTCTTATAGGATTGAGTTACCTACTCACCTAAAACAAAGAGGTGTGCGTGATGTATACCATGCATCTTTGTTAAGAATTCATATACCAAATGATGATCAGTTATTTCCAGGGTGCATTAGGAAATCAGGACACACCTGATAGTGAATGGGCTGTTGAGCGTATTGAAGGGCACATTGGTGCTAGAACTGATGCCATCTTCAAAATGAGGTGGAAGTCTGGTGATGTCACCTGGATGCCATATTATCAAATTGAGCACCTTGATGCACTTGGAGCATATCTCAAGCTATTGGGAATAGAAAAAATTCATGAGCTACCAAGGATCACCCCATCTGTATCTGGGGCTGCTACGGGTGCTAATGGACCAGACAATATAAATGGTCCCCCTCCTACACTTCCATCCACAGACTCCAGCCTTGCTTTGACATCCTCCCTCACTCTCAGCTCCATGTCCCTCATCATTGACCACTCTGCCATTTCCCATCTCAACCTCAGATGTTTACCTGATGGGACCTTTACCCTCACTAACCCCAATGATGCCAACCATTTGATTACCACTACTGATGATGACATATGCAGCTTCATTGACTATGATCAGAAAATCTGCAATGGGAATGTCACTGCTGCAGAGCCTGCAGGTTTAGCATGATCAATTGGAAAACCATGGAGTGTGTGGCAATGGGCATAGCACCCACATACAAATCTTTCCAACTCAGGAAACAAAGCACTCAGTGCTCAGTGCACATGTCAACAGATGGGCACATCCCATGAAATGCTCCTTCCAATCCCACTGATGCTGCTAGCTACCCATCAAGTTCCACTCTGACAGCAGAACCACATACTCTAGCCATAAACAGGCTACCATCACATGCTTGTCCTTGCATGCTGCCACACAATTCCTTAAAGGTAAAGACACCACAGAAGCTCGGCATGTGAAATGGCACTAGCCATACCCTTCCGAAGTCAGATCCACCCCAGTGACAAATGACAACAAGCATGCACCATGAAATGCACTGGCACTGCTGCAAACAATGCACACAATGAGCCAAACATGATGGAGATTGACAATGAGCAATTGATTTCAGATACCAAATCCCCAGATATTCTCAAGGCTATCAAGGCTGTGAAGGGCACTTCCAAGAAGAAGAAGGAAGCCGCAGTCAAGGAGAAGTCTTCCACCCCCACTGCTGATGGGATGCAGTACTTTACACTCCCCCCCCCAGTCTGAGCAGACTCCGCTCAGACTCTGCTTGGACACTTGGACACTCGGACTGTCCAAGGACTTCACTCAGACTCTGCTCGGACTCTGCTCAGACTCTGCTCGGACTCTGCTCAGACTCTGCTCGGACTCTGCTCAGACTCTGCTCGGACTCTGCTCAGACTCTGCTCAGACACTCAGACTTTGCTTGGACAACATCAATTGTGCATTTATTTACACCTTCTAAAGTACTGTCCAAGTAAAGTCTGAGTTCCAGTCTTAGAGAAAGTCTTATAAGTCTCACAAAATAATGTGTGCACAGCAGGAATTGAACCAACAGCCTTCTGGACTAGCAATCACATGACGACAAAACATGCACACTCTACCACTTAAGCCAAGTAGTCATTTCAAGTTACATACATCATATCTATTTATTACTGAAATCTAATTTTTATATATATCATGAATAGATTATTAAATTGACCCCCTCGCATCCACAGCTGGGGCTGGCCTGTGTTTCCCATGAAAACACAGGCCTCGGAAATGTGTTTTGTGACTTTGATGTGTGTTTCCTTGAGAAACACCTTATGTAAGCACTGCCAAAAAGGTGATTATGTAATGGTTATCCCAAGGAAACATGGATTAGAAGTCACAAAACATGTTTCCGAGACCTGTGTTTCGCATGAAAACACAGGTCAGCCCCAGCTGTGATCTGTGCGAGGGGTAATTAATATGGGTAATTAAATAATACTAAGCCCTCCCCTCACAAGCTCGAGGGGAGGGGGCTGTAACTATCAATAATAAAAATTCATTAAAAACACCCACCACGAGCAACAGTTGCTCGTGGCAGCATTTGTCTCTCCTCAGGTTGTCCCCTGGCCGTCTTGCTCTCCTGTCCCCATTCTTCTCCCCCCCAAACCACCCCATGAGCAGATGCTCATAGGCATGGGGCAGGTGTCGTCGTCTCCCTTCCCCCTCGTCTCCATTCCCTCTCATCTCCCTTCCCTATCATCTCCCTTCCCTCTCATCTCCCTTCCCTCTCGTCTCCATTCCCTCTCGTCTCCCTTCCCCCTTGTCTCCCTTCCCCCTTGTCTCTTCACCCTCACCTTCCACCCTGTGAGCAGGGGCTCGCAGCAGTGGTGGTGGTGGTATCCCCCCATCGTCGTTGTCGCCAGTAGTAGTTTGTACCTAAAAAAAGTAGGTTAGAATCAAAAAATGAAATGAGAAAAGGAAAAAAAAAACTTATCTAGAATCCAAGAGACGTTGACATCTCTTGGGCCTTTTTTGTCTCCCTGTTGGTACCTGCACTCTCACACCCCCCATCCACTTCACAAGCAGTTGCCTGCAGCGGTTATGGGGGGTGCTGGCTGTCATTGGGGTCTCCCCTAATTGTCGTTGTTCCACCCGTCATCCACCCTACGAGCAGTGGCTTGTAGGGCTGGGGTGGGTGGTGTCATTGTTCCCTGTGGTTGTCATCATCGTTAGCAGCCACTCTTCCCCATGCAAGCAGTTGCTCACACTGGTGGGGGCGGCTGCTGGGTCGTGGTCTCATCGTTGTTCCTCATTTGGTGGTTTTGGGGTCATTGTGCTGCTACAGTATAGATATAACCTATAATTAATGAAAAAATGTGTTAGCTTAAAGAAAACATGAGAAAAGAAAAAAGAAAAAACTCACCTGGGGCCCAAACGACTCTATCATTGTTTGGGCCCATTTCATTGTGTGCTGGCACAGGGCCTGTGGCTGTGGGGTGTTCAGGGGGCAGTGGCAGCAGTGGGACATGGGAGGGAGGCGTCGTCGTCAAGTGGTGGTGGTGGTGGTGGTTGGTGGTGAACGATGATGATCGATGATGAGCTGGCATCATTGTTGGTGACGTGGCTGTGTTGATTTGTCATCACAGCTGGGGCAGTACATAGAGAGATAAAACTATCTACCTGTAATGATACTTTAGTCTAACAGTTATATTGTTGCCTTAAAATGTACTTTATCATGTGACTACAAGGGTTCAATCCCTGTGGTAGCCACTATAAGGGCAACCTAAGCCTCTAGCAAAGGGAAATCTGAAGTTAAAATTATACTACATAATACAGGCATTGGGGACACATCTAGCAAAGGGAAATCCGAAGAGAAAACTCTAAGGATCCCCTTGTTGATGCCCAGTATATGTGAAGATGACAAAAATCAAATATAACCTAAAAATAGAAAAGGCGGAGATAGGTGGATCAAGGCCGCCGAATGACATCATACCAAGGGGTATGTGTCGGAAGGGGTACTCCGCCTCTAAATATAAAAGTGTCAACATGTACAAACATGATAGCAAGGGAAAATTAGTAATAAAATCTGGAAACATCATAGAAAATGAAGAATAGAAGGAAATGAGGTGGGGAAAAATATAGGACGAACATAAAAAATAGGAAAAACACACAGGGCACCCCCCTAGTCCCCTTACAGCCACTGATTTTTCAGTCAATTATATAAGCAACTTGGACAGTCCTAGGACAGTCCAAGGACTCAGCTTGGACTCAGCTTGGACTGGACATTTAGTTTGGCAGGACTTTCGGCCAAAGAAGTCCAAGCAAAGTCCGAGCAAAGTCCTCAGACAGTACTCGGACAGTACTCGGACAGTACTCGGACAGTACTCGGACAGTACTCGGACAGTCTGAGTGTCCAAGCAGAGTCCACTCGGATTGGGGAGGGGGGGGAGTGTAAAGACCTCCTGGGATGAACTGAGTGGTTCATTGGCAGTTCGCTGCACCAACTGCTGGAGGGCATATGTGGTGAATGCAACCCATAACCAACCATAACTAGCAGTGTTTCTTATTTATTTCATCACTCTCCTTACCCACTAAGTATTTCTTTGGCTATGATACTGCCTTGACCCCTGTTTTATATTTAACTGACAAACCTCTATTTATATCGACTGAGTCCTACAGTATAAAAGCCCTATGTACTTGTATTCTACTCTTCAGAATAAAGTTTCATTTTATCACTGTCTTGAACGTGTGACAAAACCGTAACTACCAATCATGCTTTTGCCACACTGGATCAAACTATCTTACATAATGAGAGTTCTAGCTGTTTGTGAAATACTATATCGCCCAATTGGTCTGACATCTCCCAGGGAGTCTGAAATTCAATTTCTACATTTTATCTGCTTGCTCAATTCCCCCGAAGTTTTATGGGATCTAATTGACTAGTAGTAATGGATGTATGTATGATTTGACTAAGGAATACAAGCTGTGGAAGCCGTCGAGAAACAGTAGCCAGAGTGATCAAACACTGATACAAATGAAAATGTCTTGTTCACCATGGCAAAAACCACTCCCAAAGCCCAAAAAAAATTGACAGGACACCTACACTAGACCAAACTATGGTAGCATGCTCTCTTCAAGTCTCTGGGGTGGTATGCCCATGTTTGAGAGCGATGAAGGGACACTGTCAATTTTGTCACACTTTGTCATGGTAAAATTGAATGTCCACTGGCCACCTCAACAGCAAGTGGCTCGAGCAGGAAATCTGATTGGCCAAGAGGTTCATTTGCAAATATTGTTCGCAGACATGTTTGCAGCAGGCATTGCTTAGGCAGCAGCCTGTGTACATAATATAGCACAATAGCACATGTTGCGTGTTGAGAGCGTTGTTGTCCACCATGTCAAAGCTCACCAATGCTCAGTACAATCTCCTTTCCACTGTGCTTTGGCTCCACTGCACTTTGGCATGCTCATCTTTGCCCTTCTGAGTCTCTGCATATTTAGTCAGTCATGTTGGCACCCATTTCATTCCACTGTGCTTTGGCTCCACTGCACTTTGGCATGCTCATCTTTGCCCTTCCAAGTCTCTGCATATTTAGTCAGTCATGTTGGCCCCCATTTCACCACTGGATACAACCACACTATGGATGACCCCAAACCCATCATCATGCCTCAGCTCCTGTGTTTGAGTGTGTCATTCAGTCAGCCTATGGGCCCCTTGAGGGTATACCAAGATGCTGGTGACCAGGAAAGTGTCATCTCAGAGGTGCAATATGCCAATCAGTGAGTAGTAGGACATTCAAAAAATTGCTTTAGACTGACTTTTGATCAGTGCACTTCTTGTCACTGGACAAAATTCCACACCGAAGCATATGTCTTTGAGGATGCTGAACACCTTCCATTGTGTACAGTCAGCCCTACTCATCCTGCTGCTTTCGCTCCTCTTCAATTGGATGCTGCCTTACCCCCTGCAACAGCTCCACCTCCTACACTGACAGGCCGAATTGATTGCACAACTCTGGACTGTTTTAAAAGGAGTGGGCTACATACTCAGGGTAGTAGGACATGTATTGAATACAAATGCAAGTCTTGCTGCAATGCGGTGGCAAACAGAACTCATCAAGATGGACAGGGACAAGCATGATGCAATGCTCATAGTCTAGGTACTTTTATATATGTCATTAGCTTATTCCCTTGGCTCAGCATTATTAACAGGCTTGCCCTTCTCCTGCTTCACAGCCCCAGACTCACATGATTGAACCAATTTCTATTGGGTGCAGCCACAATCAAAACCCAGCACAGCAGCCTCATTCCCAACATGTTACAGCACCTCATCAGGTGGCACCCCCACCTCTAACCCAGTTCCATGGAATTACTGTTATGCAGCCTTTGACCTCTTCTCATCCCAAACCCATCACCACTCCACTTCTGCCCCAGCCCTGACAAGTCGCTGTTACACAGACACAGTCAGCAAATGTATCAGGGAATGCACCTCGCTGAACACTGGTGCAGCCGATACATCCTGAGTGGGGAGCAGTTCGTAGCATTGCTGTACAGGAGCAGCAGTCTATCAAATCACTCAAGATCCAACCCCAGGAGATGCAGGCGGAAAAGAAGAAGTATGTCATGTTGATAGTCTGGCACAAGGTACATTCTTTCTGTCGCTTCTTTTGGACATGTACTTACTGTGATATATAGAATGGGATGAAGCCATTACGGATGAAACTCTATGTTGATACCTTCCCTCAACTCTGACTTTCTGCATCATCAGACCTCATGGATAGACTTAGCCTGACCACCACAAGCTGGATTGATCTCTGGGAAGGAGAGTGGACCACAGTCAGGATGAAAGATCCTCTCGATGTCATTCATGGACAACAACTCCTCCTCCATCTCTGCCCTAGCCTTCTCAAAGAACTCACTGACTGCCCTGGTCTTGATAATGTGTTGTCTAAACAGCCCAAACATCAACCTACAGGAAGCAAATGAGCTGCAGAGGTGTTAGTTTTGCCATTGAAAAAGGTGGCTCAGAACGATACTGCCTCTCATTGCAGGCCATCTTCACAAAGCTCGGGCAGGCTCGACACTCCATCTACTCCTTCATGATCACCTTCTCCCCAGTGTACAGCTCTCTCCCCATCTCATTCTCCCCGTCATGGTTCCTCCCATCAGCTGCCCTCTCATAAACACCAGAAGATACCTTTCCTTCTCGACATGTGACAACATTGTCATCCAAGTCTTGGGGACACGAAGCATGTAGAAAGCCAAAGACCATTGCTTGGCCCCACAATTTTTATGTCTGTGATATTAGCACTGGGATGGCCAAGCTAGATAAACTTTGTGTGAAGGGCATTGGTCATGAGAAGGCATTCTGCACATCATTCCCAAGCAAAGTGCAGCAGAACCACTCATTGGAAGTACTGAAGGCAATGGAATGAGATGGATGCAGATATTAAAGAGCAATTCATAAACTATGGTGAAATACCAAAAGGTCTATTTTGGCAGCTGCTTAAAGCGATTGAAAACCCACACCTTCTAGAAGACACCTCTCTCAGCCCGCAACTGTTGTCATGCTCTGTCACCTGTTCCCACTCATGCTCCCCCTCTCGCTCCTCTATTCATTCCTGGTCTCGCTCCCCAGCATCTCTTCATTCTTGGTCTGCCTCCCCCATCCATTATCAATCTCTGTCACAGTCTTCTGTTCACCACTCTGAGTTCTCAATCTCAGCATCCACTAGTTTACTCTGCAAGTTCTGTGACCAGCCAATACCCTCCATACAGTCTGCAGAACTCACTGCAATGCGAAAATGCTTGGAAGATGTCACTTGGCCTGAGGAAAGTCCAGACAACCTTAATCATCATGAGGCTCAGAGTTTCATGGTGTATGTGATGTACTGCAAGCGACACCAATTTGAGCAGGAGCTTCTTCCTGAAGCAGAGCGAGAGGGCTGGCCAAAGTATATCAATTTTGACAAGCTTCACAGCCACATCCTCAGCCATCAGGAGGTGATTGAGCTAATTATGATAGAACCAGCAGAGAGTGAGTTCTTTGAACTGGCAAAGAAGGCTTATCTCTTGAAGCAAAAAGGGAAGAACACAAACACTTTCACAGAACAATCTGCTGGATAGTGAGTATTTTCTGACTTATATTCTGTTTGTCTGCCTCCTAGTTATGGACAAGAGGGATATCAACTGATTGTCCTTACACTCCAATCTATGTTTCCTGAGAAGACACTTGAACCATATGACCTCTTGCCACTTGGGTAGAATGAAATTATCTTTGAATTTCTGCTCCCTGAAGTTGCTGTTCTCCTCATTCAAGATGACCTTTGAGTATCACGAGAAGACAAGATTGACATATTACATTGCAGTCAAGTTTTTGGAACATTAATGCATCCACTGGAGGATGAAAACATGGTGGTTGAGGACCTGGTGTGGGAGCAGGCTCAGAGGCACAGGAGTATGGCAAGAAAGGCTGGTACTCCTGTTAAGGTGGAACAACCTGATGTTTCCATGGCTTGGAAGGTCAACAGAGAAGTAATCAACTTGACATTGGATGATGACTAATAAAGGACATTTTGCAACTTAACGACTGTGATGATTAATGAATATATTGTAACTATAGTCTAAGCAGTATCTGGCCTAAGAGGTATATGACGAGGAATATTATATGGCACTTTCAACTTATATTTGAGCTCCTGGACTGTATGCTGATTCAGATGTTTTATCATCTCATCAAGGAAGAACCCATAGCAGTCAATTTGCATTTCTCTCACGATAGCTTGAAATCCACCAAACCATGCATTAGTTTGCTCAGCTGCAGATGAGTTGAAACACCAGTTTCCTTCTGGAGTACAGAGTTCTGGCCATATGTAGGGGTTGCAATACATATGTGCCACAGGTGATATCTGACTCCTTGTGCTTTGACTTTAAGTGGAAAATGTCAACAGGAAGAGCAACATTATCAAAATAGGTTTGGAGATAAGGATCTTCTTCTGCCTGTAGCATGGCTTGAATTCGGCAATTGTTGTCATGCCAAATGACACCCAGGAGGGATGACTTCATGGGGAAAAGCCACATCAAAAAGGTCTAATGAGGAATTGTCAGAAGAAGGCCGAGATATAATGTTGGATGTACTTGAACACCATTGGGAGCTTCAGAACCATAGAAAATTGCACGGCCCAGGATTACACCACAAGATGCCACACATAGCTCTTCATTGTGAGTCCTTCAGTGCCCAAAGCATGCTTGAAGAGTTCTGTTGCCAGTTTCAGGCTTCCCATCACAAACACCATTCACATCAATGAGCACTGGTTCATCAGAATATGGGAGTGATGCATGTGCAGCATTGTCGAGGGAGTCAGACAAGTCGGAAGATGGGTCCAGCTGAGAGAGCTTGAGGCAAGCAAGGCAGTGTTTGAGCTGAAACATTGCCTTATTCTGCTCATCCTTATAGCTCTCTAGTTGGCAATGAGATGGGAGGGAGCATGTACGATAGCCATCATCGGCCTTTGCTGTACATGATGTGACAGTGCATTCATCAGCCAAATCATTGTGGTCAGGGCAAAAGTGGTCATTCTGAGATGCAAGTGGCACCACACAATCATGAACATCACAGCAGGGGCAGCCTATTGTATTGATGCCATTGATTATGACAGAACAAACACACCCTACAAAATGATTAAATAGTTCAGTGCATGTGATGATAAAAAGTCTTACCTATCTGCTCTGGGTCTGTGTCATTAATCCAGCAGCATGCATCACAAGCATGGCTCCATTCTTCTTGACCTGTACCTGAAATTCGAAGGTTATGTGCTTGTAGTGCAGGTTCAAGCCTGTTCCTGCCTTGTGATCTAACTCTAGGATTGTCCCCTGCTCCTGACAATCTAGAAGTAGCCAGTAGAGGAACAGCAAGTTCCAGACATCCTCTGCATCAAGCTTTAGGCTCTTTGAGTATGCAGCAGGAAGCGAAGGAGTCGACTTGTGCACTCTGATGCCTTCATTATAGATCCTCACACAGTTTGTCGCTGATGTCCTATTCATTATAGTAGCTCAACAGGATATAACAGACCATGAAGAATGTACCATACCAAGCATGTGCCATCATCATTGTGAACAGCTCACATGTTCATGAGGCTATAAAAACATGGGTAGCAATTTGTATAAAGTCGAATGACCCCCTGTAGTATGTCCTCTTAGATGTGTTCTCGTGGACATAAAAATTAGCATAATATCAAGTTTTACATTCTGCTAGAATATCAGAACCCAGCATTGTGGAATGGAATAAATGCTCACGATGGCAATACATAGAGGTAGATTGACCTGGTATGGGTCCAAAATCTTGCATGAAAACTGTAACAGCAACAGTGATTAATTTGACAAGGTCACGTGGCAGAGTATCCCCACTAGCACCTCGGGCCTTGAGGACACAGTTTGGCTCCATGCAAACATGGCTTGGTGGGCATAAATGGTAGTAGGCTAGCTTGTGTGAGACATTCAGAGCAAGAATCCAGAGTACAGCTGAATATACTGATACGCCGACACAGCCCATGATCAATAAAGAGCTGGAGATGCCACCTTCCCAGTTCTTAGACACCCTCTATGTCTGGGTCAAAGTCCCAAGCAATTTCCCACAATGCCTCCCAAGCAAGCTTCGTGAGGTTGTCATCAAATTCCATCGAGGCCTTGAGGAACTCATGGACATTCACCAAAAGTTGTTCTGGTGGGTTGGTGTTGTGGGAGGGCTGTAAATGGCTTCAGGAGGCTGATGATTTGAATGAATCTAGTCAATGAGGTGATGTCCAATGCTTTTGCAAGACGAGGATTAGCAACGAGAATTGAGAGGAGGGTTTCAAGAGAGGGCCCGGGGAACATCTTTGCAAAAAGAATATATTACAGAAAGCAAAGCATAAATACATGGGTGGTACAAAAGGGCTTGCTGTTGTCATCGCCGTCAACACAGCTCAGTGCTTGGTCCACGATGGTGTAGCCAAATAGGTCAAACAATGCCCACTGGCCACATTGTTCGGCGGACGTGTTCACGAACGTTTGTCCCAGTCGATCACTTGTCCTTGGCTTGAGATGCTGAGGCACGAGAAATCACTAGGGTTGTTCACGGTGGCCATTCTTGGGCCATTTTCAGCTCATTTTCAAACTCATTTTCGGCTCATTTTCATGTATTTGGCAGAGGAACAAACAAAAGGGAATGAAAAATGAAATGGAAAATGACATGAAAAATGGTTACTGTGAACACCCTGGGAAGGAAATTTTAGAAAAATGGAGCAAAAATGCATTTTTCTCGCCAGGCACAGTGCCAAAAAGATGAAAAATGATCATTTTTCGGTTCCCTTTTTACAAAAGCAAGAGTGGGGTTCCATTTTACATTCATTTTACATTCATTCTCAGTTCCATTCTTGAGAAAAATGGAATCAAAATGAAATAGAAAATGATTGAAAAATGAGTGAAAAATGAACCAAAAATGCCAACCATGAACAACCCTATTGAATTGAACTATGCTGGGCGGACCTTGAATTTCGATGTGTTTTGTCACACTGTCTCTCCTCACTCTTGAACATGGGCACACCACCCCGGAGACTTAAAGAGAGCATGCTACCATAGTTTGGTCTAGTGTAGGTGTCCTGTCAAAAAATTTCGGGCTTTGGGAGTGGTTTTTGCCATGGTGAACAAGACATTTTCATTTGTATCAGTGTTTGATCACTCCGGCTACTGTTTCTCGACTGCTTCCACAGCTTGTATTCCTTAGCGAAATCATACATACATCCGTTACTACTAGTCAATTAGATCCCGTAAAACTCCGGGGGGATTGAGCAAGCAGATAAAATGTAGAAATTGAATTTCAGACTCTTTGGGAGATTTCAGACCAATTGGGCGATATAGTAATTGACACAGCCGATTTGCAGCCGATTCAATATTCAACAACGATCCTCAGTCTTCCTCAGTTGTGGATCTTCGCATGAATTTTGAATCAACTTCTGGATCGTTATCTTTGACTGCCACTAATGAAACCGATGACAGTCCTCCTTTTCAAACTAAGTTACGTGCTAACTTGACAATAGATATGTATTCCGAGGCAATTAGATCATTCTGACTTGGAGATCTGATCTCTACCGTAACCACACCAGCTGCCCTCGCACACGTGAACGAAAAGAAGCAGATCGTGTTCAGGCGATGCGTAGTCTTCTCTAATAATCAAAACCAGACGAGGCCGCCCCTTTTCGATTTAGAATGCAGATAATAAACGGGGCAAGCGGAACCATGTTGAATATGGCGCTGTGAATTGACCCTGCAATTTCACAACACCATACAACAACTGCCAGTGTGATGCGCCGAAGGTGCTCCAAGTTAGACCACGAGCCCAATTCTCCTCCCCCAACAAAGGACACGGCTTTTGAAAAGGCTAGCAACTTAACATCATCTTCAAGTGCGGTACCTACACCGATTGTTATATTACTTGAATATCTGCTCACACAATGGTTTTCTACCTAGCATCGCCCGAGATGAGCAACGACTCCATCAACGACGTTCAAACTAATGGAACAGTAGAGGAACGTGCGTTGCTCAATCCTACGCAATCTATTGAACGTTTGATCATGCAACTTTACCTTCTCTAGACGAGCCTGACCAGTCGTATCACGACAATGTGGTCACTTTCGTTGTGGAAGCAAGCGGATACACTATTTCCTCCTGCACATTCTTCATCGACGATTTTTCCATTACCAGTGGACAAGACCTGGATGGCAAGATTGCGAGGGGGCAAGAGCGAACCTGGACTAGCAGCACCAGCGGCTCCTTCACTTTTCGCGTTGGTCGCAAGAAAAGCACAGGAGTCGCGAACTTTTGGAGGAATAATTTCGCGCGGTCTGAGAGCAGTTTCAATGACTACCCCAGCGAGCTCAATTTTGCCCTGTATGGGCCGCTTGATTTCCGAGTAAATCATGGAGGTGGGACGAGCAAAGTGTATCGTATCGCGAAGTGTGGCCTCGCACAGGGTCAGACTGTCTTCTCGAATAACTGGTGGATTGCGATCGGGGGAGCCATTTACAAAGGTGATAACCGGATCACATGCGAAGCGGTTGCGACGACCGGGGAGAAGCTGTACTTTACATTTTATCGCGGCAGCAATAGGCCCGTAACGGTGAATGAGATTGATATTACAGCTATTTCTACTTCTCCCTAGTATTTTTTATATCTTGGCACTGAACATTGAAACGAGCTCTTAAGCACATCTCTGAGGTTGCCGTTAAGGGTCTCGTTCATCGAACTCTTTGAAGACTTTCAAGCTAAGCGTAAGGTGCCTCCTCAAGTCTCTAGTGACCAATTAGGTTTAGAAATTTATGGTGCAGCGTGCCATCCTCGGCTCCGAGCAATGCAAGGAGGTGTCCGCGTACGTGCGGCTATGGGCGACACCTAAGTCGGAGCGGTTCAACGGAGCATACTTATAAAGGTGTACGTATAGCACCCTGGGGTTGCGCTGCCGAAGGCTGGCTTGCAGCGCAGGGAGGGATGGGGCGGATGAACGGGCGAACTCAAGTCGCAGTAGAGTCACAGTGTCAGACTCAAGAGTCAGAATTGACTATCGGTATCAGAAGCTGGAAGACTGGCGCACAGTGCAGACTTGATAAGTACAACTCGTTAAGTACAAATGGAAAAACAAAACGATTGTACGACGATCGGGTAGAGTAACTTGGAATCACTCCGACTCATCGGTGTGTGGGTATTTTAGAGTATCAGCAATGATTGTGAACTCCCCATTTACCGGGGAGCGTTGAAGTAGCCAATAGGTCTCTGTGCGGAGCTGAGCAAGGTTCTCCTGCCAAATGACATCGCTCCTAATCTTCGACCGAATGATTTTATCCTGCTCGTAACCCATCACGATGTATGCCGAAAGAATCGGGGCGAATTCAACGGTGGCGTTTTCGTTGTGACTGAATGCTCGAATTATGTTAGCTTGAATTTTTTCGAAGAAGTAGGAATGAACTGAGGTCGTACCCCATGTTGTCGAAAATTACAACGGTTTCAGGTGAAAACTCAGGCGATTTAGGGAAAAAGCCTACGTGGATGAGAAAATTAGAACCACCAAATTCGAACGCACATACCAACACCAATCGCTTCGATACCTTGGCTCCTGTTGAAGGCTATGATCGCTTCGTCTAAGTTGACGGCTACCTCCGGTGGCTAAGTAGGACCTATCATCAGTGAACGAAATTCGCAAGGAATGAATGCTGACAGAAAATGAGTATATCGGCACCTCGCCCTCCATACGTTTGGTGAGATTTGTTTTCTGCCCTGGCTAAGTAAACGGTTGCGTCAAACAATGGAACCAGAACAATCAGGAGCCCCGCTATGAGTTTCTCACATTAAGAGCAACCCATGTCGAAACGTTGACGATATTGTCGCGTTGAATCTCTGGTCTACTGAATCCGAGTCTAAGAAGGCCGCCAAATGAGCTGCCTTGCTAGAATGAAGGAGTTGAAACACTCTTACTGTGACTTGTATGTGGCTTGCAGATTATACGCTCCTGAATGCAGTATTGCCGGTGCTTCCTGAGGGGGCGGGGGGTGCCTTTTACAACCAAAATGCTCACCAACCTGAGGCACCGAAGCCAGTAACTCTGAACGAGGTAGTTTATTACTGAGAGTCAGAGAACTCCAGAACATGGGCACGGTGTACATACTTCCAAGCGGTAGGGAAAATGTCTCCTTGAAACATGTAGGGCACTGATTCATCAAAGATGAGAACGAGAACCACATTTTTTCCGAGGTCAGAGGACCGAATGTTAATGGTCCTCGTGAAAGTAGACATGTTATGTCGGATGTGGATGGAGAAGAGAGAATTATGAGGGAAATAAAGCACCGTCGTGGAATTCTCGCTGGGTAATCTGTTCGACTCTCGGACGTGCACTTGAAGGCTAGGTATCTTCGACTTCAGCAGTTTCAAGTGAGATATCCAACTACAGACAGACGTATGGTGCCGACTCAGTCACCGCTACTTTTGTACAGCTGACCAAGTTTTCGCCTATTTTCTTATTCCTTTATGAAACAAAAATGCTCAGTTTATGTAATGAGAGGAAGGTTTTGCATAATAAGTAACCTGCAGTAGCAGAAATGTGTTTGGATGTGTTTGGACATTGTTCGCCGCCAATTCGAAAATTTATTCCGAGCCTCTCGAGGCCTCTCGGGCTTTTTCAAAAGTCTCTGCATGCTTCAATTGGATCAGAACCCCCGATACACTCTGCTTGCATCCGGCCTGCAAACAGGCGGAAATGACCCCAACTGGCATAACCGGCGAGTCGGAATGTTCCGAGATCAATAGCCACAAATACATCACGAAATTTGATGACTGTATGTTTTTATGCAAAACCCTGTAATAGTAAAGGAATTGTCAAAATAATAAGAACTGACGGAGTTATAAAATTTACAGCCAATGAGATTGGCCACCTGCGAGGATATACAGCATTCCCCATGCCAGGGTGCAAGTGGACAGCAGAGATGATCGCTTATGCGGGGGATGCCGGGAGATTGGTGATTGAAGTTAGCGGAGTCGGAAATGCTTGGGAAACGCACCTTCCCGGATACTTAGCACTCTACTTCCACTCTACTTCCACGAATTTGGGTGGCCAAACTGTGGCAAACAGATTAGGCCCAAGCCTAACTTCATGCGACTCTATCTTACGTCGGAGGGTATACTAGTTCAGGCTGATTACGATGGTCGTACAGCGAAAAATCCCCATTTGCCAATTGTCATGATTCAAGAAGATCTATTCGCGAAGGGGATAACTTTCCATCCCTTGCCAGAAAAATATGTGAACGGTGCATTTGCATTTGACCCGCGGGATCAATGGACTAATCGCTCAAGCGCTCAAGATCGCCACCTAGAGTTGCAAGCTTGCCATTGCGTCTCCTTTTAGTGCCGCCTAGAAATTCGCCGCCTCGAATGCACCCTCGTTTTTGCGGTCAGGATGCCGGGAGCAGGTAGACCGGTTTCCCAGGAGCCAGGGCTGAGCGCTCGCTGAGCCATACCACATGTGACAGAACGATGGCGAGGCGATAATCAAGGGATGCAATGGAACGAATGAGACGGATCCGATATACATCTAATGCGTCATAGCAGAACCGTCGATCTGGCACCGGAGACATTACATGTATGTACATCATGACTCATGCCAAATTCAATACGCGGTCAAGTTACTTACACCCCATTTCAACCCTTGTCCTTACGGCTGACAGGAAGTTATTGTTGATTTTCTTGGGGAATCGTGCTTTGAAGATACCAACTTGGGTTGAATCCGGAGAGATGCGAGAGTCGAAGCTTCTGTCTGTGCTGAAAATTGACAAAGTGCTGTTGACACCGTAAGCTCCCCCATATTGCATAAGCCGAAAACGAGGGTACACGGAGGCCTCCTAAAGACTGCACATGTATCGTATGGGTTTCGAAGTATAAAGAGACCCGTTGAACTGGAAACGAACGGCAGAGTTTTGACCCAGTCTCAGTTCCTCTTCACTCACATTCAATCGACATGTCTTTTTCCAGGACTATCAATATTCGCTCTTCGAATCTCGGGATCGACACGGTCCTCATTCTAACCTTCGACAAATCTATCCCAGGCATGTTCCGTGACGCATACCCCATCGCCTGGAGGTATGTATATTCATTCATGCAACGGAGTACTTGGATGCTCCCCTAGTGTATTTTTATCCAGAGTCAGCGCCTTCGG
Source organism: Tricholoma matsutake (assembly GCA_026075535.2). Classification (NCBI taxonomy): domain Eukaryota; kingdom Fungi; phylum Basidiomycota; class Agaricomycetes; order Agaricales; family Tricholomataceae; genus Tricholoma; species Tricholoma matsutake. The sequence continues at coordinate 1,191,352 of AP026544.2, forward strand.
GGCCACAGGTAGGCAAACGCTAAGAGTATCTGCCAACGATCCACATTACCTTCTGGCACAGGAAACCACAATCTCCAAGCTACATATGTGGCGAAGTAAGCATTTCAACTCATCTGGTTACTAGGAGAGGGATTCATCACGCCATTCTTTTTAGCCTCGGATTCACCAAAGCCCAGGTCGAGGGTGATAAAGTAGCCCCTGCTTCGACCTATATTGCTGTCAATGTGAGTCAAAATTTACTTGAGTTCTTTTCCATTGCTCATCGTCATATCGCCTGGCACGACGACAGCCTGAGCAACAAACGACTCTTACGAAGACCGGCGCGGGTGGTGTCCCCATATATAATTTCTCCGTGAGCATTGAGAAATCCGTCAATGTCTTTGCTGACCTTCGAGACAGAACCCGGTCGGTGGACCCCCACTAGGAATAATCCGAGCCACAAATCAGGCTGAAGAAATTGTACAAATGGGTGTTGGTACGTGCATCATTGCTTTGGTGGGTCATGTTATACATAATCCGTATACAGGCTTCTTCGCTGGGCAGACCACCAGACCACCGTCGACAGTTTTAGTGTTCAAGGAAGTAGGGTGAGCCTCCTGCCAACAATTAGATTTCAGCGCCCTTATCGAACTGCTCGTAGCCATACCCTCAGCGTTCAGGCTGAATTCACCCCAAGGCTTTCGGCGTACGTTACCTCGAACTACCAAGAGACTGAGGTTATCAGGGGAGAGATTTCGAGCCCTGTTATCTGGGAGGAGAACCTTGCTCAACTCGGTCAAACCACCCACTGGGAGATCAAACGTCTTCCTAGTGGACAATATGTAATCGTCGCTGATTCCCTACGTGTTCCGACCGAGTGATTCGGGGTCGATATGTCCGAAATTGAAAGCCAGTCTTACTTGTACAAACATGTTGTCTGGCCATCATGGTACTTTTTCGATACGATTGTTTCAATAAGTTTGAATGTTTGTTGTACTACGCTCCAAGTGAATTCTTTCTTCGGAGAGTGATAGTCAAGTCTTGTGAGAGCAAAAAATGTCATTTACAGTAACTCGAAGTTCGCCATCATTCACTGCCGGTATTTCTGACGAATTTAGTGTTGAGAATCACACCGTGAGTACACGATCGCATCTTTGATACGTGTACTATTATTAGCTTATCCCTTTGATGCGTCGTTTCATAGATCCCTTTGTCTCCTTTGTTACTTACGTTCTTTATGTAGCTGGGACTCACACATATATATACAGGGTAGATAGATTGGTTCACCTCAGTCACTTATACAGAGACTGAGGTGAGTGCTCCGGTTACCATATGCACATGGACCATTACTTAAGATAGGTGTCACGCAGTTCCAGCACCCTTATGTAATCGACTTAGTAAGCACCAAGAGCATCTGTGGATCATGGAATTTTTTTGAAACTTTTTTGATGCAAAAAGTGATTATTATAGTGGATTTATGTTCTACTAATTGCCTTGAATATAGTGATAGCTAAACACAAGCTAAATGTGCCATATTTTTCACTGATAGGCATTGCTCAGTAGGGTTGCATAAAATATTCTGGCCTGGTAAATTACTAGGTAATTTACAAGGTCCATTTGCTGGGCAGTAATTTACTAGTAAATTACCGGTAAAATATTGCATGTGATCAGTTCATGTGACTTTAGTTTTCATTGTTAAAATTTTCGGGCACTTGGCACATCCAACAGATTCAGGATTTATCTAGTCATTGAACTGTTACATAAATGGTATGGCCAGTGATATCAATGATAGCTGTGGGTGCATGACACATAGTTAACAGCAATGATCTCAAAGATTCTGAAGGCATTACATATGTAAACTTGTTTGATTTGGGGTTTGAATTTGAACCACAGTCATCACACACATGTTGTCACTGTCATTCACAATGATGACCCAAACTGGTAACCAATTGATATGTACATTAGGCTTGTTCACCCAAAGTTGTTACAAAGTACTAAGTAACTCCTACCTCCAGCAGGACATCTGGGTATTGGAAATTCCTGATCAGTCCCACAGGGTTCTGAGCATAGATAGGACATCGATAGAGTGTCTGTAGATTTGAATAGACCTAGCAATGTCCTGTCTAAGGCTGCAGGATACAGTTCTCTTCACTAATCAGCACCCTGAGCTCTCCTTTGGTCAAGTACAACAGTTCATAGGCCTAGCTTCAAGATTGAAGGATGACATTCTTCTCGCACAGCCATCATCTATACTAGTGCTAGATCCCCCAGATGTACTCCCACCAACAATATCCACTTTCTTGAAAAATAGCTGCAGCATCTCTGTGGCTTGTGTTGAGACCTGTTGGGACACACTGAAAACAATGATCTGGCATGATGCACAGAGCCTTGAGGACAGCCTCATACATGATTTTTCAGCGCATGGTCATTCTCTCGGCCTTTGTATGTAGTTTTCATGGTAACCAGGTTCTCTGCTTCATTGTGTGGTTATTTGCCAGATGCTTGTACTCTGTATCCTCCTCAACATACCTGTACCAACACAAGCTGTTTGCATAGCAGAACTTGGAAGTTGCTGAAGAAGAAAGAGTAGGGCAAGGCAGGGGTTACCCCTGGGGGTCAAATCTCATACCCTTACCCCTACCCCTGAACACCCTACCCTTAGGGGTAAGGGTATGGAAACATATAAGGGTTGCCAAGGGTATGGGAGGGTTTGTCAAGGGTACAAGGGTTTGGCACAAAATCAACATATTTAGAGCAAAATTCATTTGAGAAGTGTTGATAACTATTGTATTTACTATTAATATCACATATTAATACCTCTTATTAACATATGAAAGCCATTATCATGTTGGGCAATCCCAAAATCTGAATTTAATTGATGAGAATCTTGAATATGAGTCTTTGTAGCTGAAAAAATCAAATGATATTCTTACATAAGCATACCCCTGGCATACCCCTGTACCCTTACTAAGGGTACAGGGGTATGCAAGGGTATGAACTTCCAAACCCCTACCCCTACCCCTCATACCCTTAGCCCCAAAACACAAGGGTATACCCTTACCCCTGCCTTGCCTTAAGGAAGAGCAGTGGCAGGCCATGTTATACACAATGGACAAGGGGGTGGTTCCTGTCCATTCCATTCATCTCTATTGTAATAGTAAGTCTTTACTTGACCAACTTCACATCAGACTCATACTACCATTTTCCCCTCTAGAATGCCAAACCAACTACCACCACAACTTCCAGGTCAAAGATGGCATTCGTACCTACTATGATGGAATCCCTGCGATCATCCAGGTGGGTAAACATCAGTTTGCTGAGAAACAGCTTGTCCAGCTCTGGATCACGCTTATGTTGGTTTCATGGCAAGTGCTCATCCTATGCAACCTACATGATCTTAACGTATCCTACAGGACCTTGGCTACCAATTGTGCATGCTTATACAATCTCTTTCTTTCTCACATGGTTCCACCTGGCAATTAGGCATTTGGGTTTTTGGTCACTATGGAACAGGTGTGGGATGCTTTCATGATTCTAGCACTGTTGGAAGACCATCAGAGTTGGTCAAAGACACTTGCAGTGCCACATATAGGTGCCCAAAAGGATCATTTTACTGATGCGCTGTGTGCTTGGAATCTCCACTTCCATCTTGATGGGCAACCTGAGCTATGGCATTGCTGCAAAAAGTGTCTACATGTCTACAAGGATGGGAAAAAAGTCTGGGTCATAGTTATTGATCGAGTTACTGTCAGCTGTCCATGCTGTGCAGTGCATAACTGCAAGGTCCCGCTCAAGAACAATAGGCATTGCTACTGCCCCTGAGATGCACACCGCAATGCAATTTGTGCAGTAGTTGGCTGTAATTCTCTGATCATGACTGACAGCCGCATGTGTTCTGAACCTGCCCATCAAGAGGTCAAGTGGGTTCATTGGGAAAGGGGGCAAGCTAGGTTTCAGCTCAAGGAACACCTCCAGTGTGTGCTTGTGGCTCATCCAAATGATGTGATTGCAGAAGAGGGTACAGACCTCGCTGATGTGGATGATGAGGTGGAGGATTTTGAGATTGGCAGCTCTGAACAGAGTGCAAAGAAGGAACAGATCCAGGCACAGCTATGTTGGAGATGCACACATAATGAGGAAATCATTGTGGCACCTTGTGGGATGATTATCGCTCGGGGAACCTTTTATGGGGCAGAGGGTGTTGGGAGTGTCATTGTAAGCAAGATCATTAGCATCATAGACTTTCTCACTCACCTTGGAACAGGAGATGATCAAGCATACATTCCATGAAGACATGAAGTCCGACCATATCTTCTTTGACAACAACTGCATGCTTGCCAGCATGGTCCGAGGCAAAGATCCCTTCTTTGACAACATTGGGCTTACTGTCAATGTCTTCCACTTCAAGAACACTCAGAGACCGATACATTTTGCCAGGAGAATTGCAACCCTGCCACATACCCTGAGTTCATCTCTGAAGACAACAAGGGCTGGTATTTCAATTCATCTATTGCTGAGCAGACCAATGTTTGGCTTGGAAGCTACCATGCAATTTGTCAAGAGATGTTGGTTGATAAGTATAACTTCTTTTTAGATGAAATGATTTTGCACAGAAACTGCATCACACAAGAGAAGCTCACAAAGCAAGGTCAATCACCCTTCAACTGGCTCTACCCTCATGATAGCACAGACTAAGCATGCTGATGTGTAAGATATAAGCTAGTATTCAAACAGAGATGTGGGCCACGACATAGACCAATGTTTCATTAAATCTAGTACACTATTCTATGATACAACAAAACGAGTGCAAAAAGAAAAAAAGCGAGCATGAGGACCAGCAGACAAAATGCAGTAAAACTAGTTGAGGACCCTCCTCTTCTTCCTCTTCTTATCCACCTCAGCATGGCTACACTTAAGGAACGTGGTCCATAGTCCATCCGAGGTATGGCCAGCACGCAAGGCTGCATTTTGAGAGGCTGCTGATACATTATCCCAATTTCGATGGTGGTTTTAGAAAGTTGTGCTCCGGAATGGAACCTTGAAACACTTGAAGAATGCCTTCTGTAAACTCCTTCATTCAAGATGTGCCTCATCACATTTCTCAAACCCCTGCACAATATCCACCACATAGAACACTGCCAGCCAAGCAGGTATAAGGGCAACCTCAGCCTCTAGCAAATAGGCAATAGCATGGGTACTCCCACAGGTACCCAGAGCTCTATCCATACCTGTACCTGTGCAGGTACATGTGGGTGTCGATTCCTGCATGGGTTTCATCAATTATTCTATCTAAACGAAGAAAAAATATTGAATTACACTTTGAACCACCCCCACCTCACATTTGGGAGCAAGAGGGGGGGGTGATTGTGAGTTTTGGGCTGTGGTCCCTGTCATTCATTGTTGTCATTCCCCTCTCCTTGCCATTGTTCCCCCCTTGCTGTTGTTCCCCTTGCCATTGTTCCCCTTGCTGTTGTTCCCCCCTTGCCATTGTTCACAGTTGCTCCCCTTGCTGTTGTTCCCCCCTTGCCATTGTTCTGTGCATTGCCGTTGTTCATTGTCGTTGTTCCCCTCGTTCTCGCTGTTATTCCCTTGCATGCCTGTACCTCACTGTCTCCTACTCGCCCTCTTACATGGTGGTGGTGGTTGCCATCGTGGTTGGGGGTGGTGGCAGGGGCTGGTCATCAGGCTCCCATTGTCGTGATTGTCATTGTGGATGTCAATGGTTCAAAGTAATAGTACTACCTAAAAACATTGTTAGTAAAAAGAAAAAGAAATGAGAAAGAAAGAACAAAACTTACTGGAGGTGGGTGCATCCCTGCTGTTCATCGTTGTTGTTCCCCCCCCGCCTTGCTGTTGTTCCCCTTGCCATTATCCCCCCCCCTTGCCATCATTCTGTGCATCGCCATTGTTCCCCTCCCTCACCGCTGTTCTCACCACTGTGGTGGTGGGTACTGGTCATCGGGTTCCTGTTGTCTTGTTCCTCATCATTAGCTGTTGGCGCGGGTATCTAGGTCATCCATTATGCCACCATTGTCGTTGTCGTTTGTCACCTTTCTGTGTCTGTCCCTGTCATCACTGGTTGGTTGTCACCCTGCTCGCAGGGGCTTGCAGCGGTGGCATAGGATGGGATAGCAGGGTTGGGCCTGTTGTTCCAAGATAATTATAATTATAATCTCAAAATGAAATTAAAATAGTTAGTAAAAAGAAGAAAAAAGAAAAGAAAAACTTACATGGGGCCCAAATGCCATACATTGGTGTTTGTGCCTGTTGTCTGTCCATTGGCTGTGGCTGTGTTTGGCATGTTGAAGGGCAAGGGAGCGGTGGCAATGGGAGTTGAAGGAGTGGGTGGTGGTAGGTGGATAAGGGAGAGGCAGCATCGTCAATGGCTCTGGCTGTTTACAAATAGTAATAAATAACAATGTGATCTACTAAACGGCGCATTTTGTTCACATTTGTTTACTGGAACCAAACAGTAACAAACATTATTTCATATATAACACCCTGCTTCCACCAGCTCCCCTCTCTTCTGGGGTGTCGCTTCCCCCCTAAGTAGTATGTATATTAAGTTAATTACATAGTATTTAAGTATATAAAAGATTGTCGGCACTCAGATGAGTGCTGAAATCTGTAAACAGACATGTAAGCGATGGGTACTAGGCGGGTCATGGGTACACGATGGGTGCCCCATACCCATACCCGCCGATACCCATACCTGTGACCCATGTGGGTTACCCATACCCATGCTATTGCCTACTAGCAAAGGGAAATCCAAGTTAAAATTATACTACATAGTACAGGGATTGGATGCGCACCTAGCAAAGGGAAATCCAAGGAGAAAACTCTAAGGACCCCTTTGCCAATGCCCTGTATATGTGAAAACTGCAAAAATCAAATAATAATCTAACAATAGAAAAGGTGGAGATAGGCAGATCAAAGCCACCAAATGACATCATACCAAGGGGTAGATGTTGGAAGGGGTGCTCTGCCTCTAAATATAAAACTGTCAACATGTACAAATGTGATAGAAGGGGGAGATTAGTAATAAAATAAGGAGAAATTATAGAAAATAAAGAATTGGAGGAAATGAAGTGAGAAAAAATATAGAACAAATGTAAAAAATATGAAAGACACACGAGGCATCCCCTAGTCCCCTTACAGCAGGTGGGCCATCATCAGAGCTCTCTTCAGTCTCAATAGGGGATGAGCGAGGGGTCAAGGGTGATGGTGATGGTGATGGCAAAGAGGAGGAATGTGCACATCTTTTTTTTGTTGGAGCAGGCATGGCATCATCCTTCAGACCAAGAGCATCATCTGTCAGACCAAGAGCATCATCCATTGGAGTACCATCCTCTGCATCAGACATCGTAAGATCAATAAAGGTTGGCTTGGCTGTGCGATGAGAGGTGGGATCCCTGTCAGAGGCCACAAGGCCAAGTGCAAAATCAGATGGCTCCATCTTGAATTGCTGAGGTAGCATAAGTGGCTGTGGCATTACCTTTGAGCTTGCCCAAGCCTGGTCCTCCTCTGCCTCCCTGTCATCAGAGCTCACAAGGTTGCCAGCCTTCCAGACCCTCTTCTCCTTCAATGCTCCTTGAACAGATGCACGTTCATGGGAAAGGTTCTTAAAGAAGTGGGGCTCAGACACCTGGCTTGCTGCGCAAAGATGGTCAAAGTCCCGGCAGTTATTGACATCATACCCTTTGAGAAAGATGTGCTCACCAGCCTTGAGGGTGATGATGTGGCCCACCAGGACATTACAAGTCAGAATCAATACTGGAAATCTTCAGGCAATCACAGGCATGGGCAGGTGAGTTTGGTTGCTTGACAATGAGGTCTTGAAGGCCTAATTTGTTGCACACCCAGTTGTCATCACAAACGGCCAGGTGCTGTGTGAGGAACTGTCGAATGGAGCATTGTGATCCACTCTGCAAGCAGTGGCTTGCAGGGCTGGAGGCAGGTGCTGTGTCGTCCCTCAGCAGGTTTGCACTAGGTTGTGTTTACTATGTTGAGGCAGGTAGTGTGGGGTTAGTGATGACGTGGCACATTTACAAAGGTGTGTCAGGGTGTACCTAACAGGTATCCCTCTCCACTCTCCTGGCATCCCTCTGTACCCTCTCGGCCCCAATTAACCACCTTACTTCCTGTTTTGATGAGGGGACAATTTTTGACCACTGCTGGGCATGGGTGTGGACAACATCAGTATGTAGTGGTTGTGGATAGGCAATAGCATGGGTATGGGTAACCCGCACAGGTCACGGGTATGGGTATCGGTGGGTATGGGTATGGGGCACCCGTTGTGTACCCATGACCCGCCTAGTACCCATTGCTTACAGTTCTGTTTACAGATTTTGGCACTCATCTGAGTGCTGACAATCTTTTATATACTTAAATTACATAGTATTATACTATGTAATTAACTTAATATACATATTACTTAGGGGGGAAGTGATGCCCCAGAAGAGAGGGGAGCTGGTGGAAGCAGGGTGTTATATATGAAATAATGTTTGTTACTGTTTGGTTCCAGTAAACAAATGTGAACACGATGCACTGTTTAGTAGATCACATTGTTATTTATTACTATTTGTAAACAGCCAGAGCTGTTGATGACAATGCCTCTCCCTCATCCACCTACCACCACCCACTCCTTCAACTCCCATTGCCACCGCTCCCTCACCCTTCAACATGCCAAACACAGCCACAGCCAATGGACAGACAACAGGCACAAACACCAATGTATGGCATTTGGGCCCCATGTAAGTTTTTCTTTTCTTTTTTCTTCTTTTTACTAACTATTTTAATTTCATTTTGAGATTATCATTATCTTGTAACAACAGGCCCAACCCCACTATCCCATCCTATGCTGCCGCTGCGAGCCCCTGCTCGCAGGGTGATGACCAACTGGCCACGACAGGGACAGACACAGAAAGGTGACAAACGACGACGACGACGGTGGCATAACAGATGGCCTAGATACCCGCACCAACACCTAATGATGAGGAACAAGACAACAGGAACCCGATGATGGCAATGCACAGAATGACAGTGAGGGGGGGGGAATAACAGCAAGGGGAACAACAGCAAGGTGGGAGGGGAACAATGATGATGAATGGCGGGGATGCACCCACCCCCAGTAAGTTTTGTTCTTTCTTTCTCGTTTCCTTTTTTTTTACTAACAATGTTTTTAGGTAGTACTATTACTTTGAACCATTGACATCCACAATGACAACCACGACAATGGGAGCCTGATGACCAGCCCCTGCCACCACCCCCAACCATGACAGCAACCACCACCACCATGTAACAGGGCAAGTAGGAGACGGTGAGGGACAGGCACATGAGGGAATAACAGCAAGAACAAGGGAGGGGAACGATGACAATGAACAATGGCAATGCACAGAACAATGGCAAGGGGGGTACAATGGCAAGGGGAACAACAGTGAGGTGGGGGTGGTTCATAGTGTAATTAAATATTTTTTCTTTGTTTAGATAGAATAATTTATTTACTTGATGAAACCTGTGCAGGAATCGACACCCACATGTACCCGCATGTACCTGCTGTGTACCAACCTGCATGGGTATGGGTACAGGTAGAGCTCTGGGTACCCATGGGAGTACCCATGCTATTGCCTACATGAAGGCACATGTTGAATTTCCTTCTTTAGCCACATCCCTACAATTGATGGGTTGAGAGGACAGATTCCACACTGTTCTCTGCATGTCACACTAAGACCCTCTGGTAATATGCCACCCTGTAATATTTAGCCCCATTAGAGCTCAAGATACAATCCAGTCACTGACACCTGAACCTCAGTCATGTGATGGAGCCTCCTATGAACTCTTACTGTTTTATGTGATTGCAAGGATATTTACCACTATCTAGATGGAAAACATCTACCTGCCAATAATATATGATTGCAGTGCCCTTCAAGAGGTTTTGGCAGAGATGTGCCCAGCCAGATGACCAATGGTCCAGTTGTAGACTAATTTACACTGGTCTTTTGTGGTTGAACTACTAATCTACAAATGAGATGGACTGACAACCAGACCACTTTTGAACCAGCTAGAACTGCAACAGTGGTCCATGTAGGACTGGTTGCAGTCCAGTTTGGTTGTCAGTATTTTTGCAGTCCTATGGACTGGACTTTCACACACTAACCATAAAAGGGAAATCAACACGTGCCAACATGCGATCTGAAAAAAGCACTGTGTGCCAATTAATCCAGACTAACTGTGACTAGTATTATCACAATGCCTCTGAATATTTTGTTTGAGCTGGGCAGGATACTGCCTGGCATGTTTGGTTGTATTACATAGCAATTTGCTGACCTGCTGATGGATGGGCAGACAGACTTTTTCTCAGACTGTCCAATTCCCATATGCCCTCCCTTTGTTATGCTACCAATCCAAAATCAGTCTCATTCTGAGGTTGAAAAATAAGAGCACTGAATTTGAGAATTCAGATCTGAGATGAACACATAATCAGGTACAATTTTCAAACTCCCTACTCTTATTTTTTCCAACCTCTCCATACACCTGGCATTTTACAACTATAAAAAGTCAGCCACATGCTGGTCCTATCCATAAAAGTTCTGTATTTGGTCATCTCTGTGTTTACATAATTCAACAATAAAAATACTCAGTTTGTCAAGTTGTGTTGAGACGGGTCTCATTTTGTTGACTCATTTACATCCATGGAATGTGCAGGTGCATACTGCATTTTGACGATGGGTATCTGATCAACTGTCTCAAATGGAAGTAATGACTTCCAGAACTGCCTAAAATAGATTGGACCATGTTCAACAAGATCTGACAGGATTTTCCAGGAGATGTAACATTCATGACAAGTCCAAGCCTGAAGGATGGTCCATTTCTGGATGAAGATGGACAAGATCATGGCAAGTGTGCAGGAGCAGGGGAGATTTGAGGAGTGGATTCCGTGATGATTTGTTCCACAGCTCTTCAGAGCATTTCAGATCCTCTGAGTAACTCCATGCTCAAGCATAATGAGGGCACCAGATGCAAGGTGTGTCAATGTGTCACCCACTTTCTCAATTGTGGGAGTAACCATCTTGAAATCAATGTCAAAGTTGTCATACACATATCTCACCAGCAGTGTTTGGCCCATTTCTTGAAGGGTCTCATATGTAAGGCTCTGACTGTACTATCTATATAACCATTTTAAACTGTTTATTCTGTAACTGTTTATGTTTACATTTAGGCCTCCGGAGCCAGGGAGGGGTATACAGTAGTTATACAGTATGTAAATGGTTAAACAGTTTGCTTAAGACATAATAGAAGCCTGAGCCTGAAAGCTCAGAATTTTTTTATTGATTGTTTCACTGATAATCTCTCAATCTCAACAACCATGCTGCAACACCAGAGTTGAGACAACCCTGATCCTAAAAATATCTTGTCCGATGACCAAAAACAAAAGTGGCAAGCAACTGATCATGCTCAGGGTGTTGACTCTTATTTTCAGACAGTGGAAGCGACCACTAAACCCTGCCAAGCTCAAGGTTAATGCAATAAAATTTGAGATTAGCTATAATAAAAGCTTACCTGGATTATGAACAGTACCTCAATTAAAAATTGCCATCCCGAATCATGCATCTAAATTAGATGGGGGTGCCGTCGAAAATGGTGCCTTGTTATCAGTGAGTGAACTCGAGAAGCATGGTTATTTTGTCAACTTGCCTTCAGATGATGTGCCTGTTCTTTCCAATAAAACTAAAGATGACGACGGAAAGGATAAAACATACCAACCTCCAAAGCATAGTAGTGCCCTTGATGATGAGGCACCTGAGCAAATTTATGGGAGTGACAGGGAAGAACTCACAAGTGAGACTGAGTATGGTCATGAATTGGTGAGATTTATGTCCACATCAGTAGTTCTAGGTTACCATGAAGACTCATAGCGAGAAAAAACGGAACAAAAAAGAAAGCACAAAGTTACTGAGCAGCCAAAAAAATCAGCTCTGCCAAAGAAGAGAAATTGTATTGTGGAGGATGAGACGGACATTGATTCCAGCACCAAGTCAGATGGAAAGGGTGCTTTGAGGGAGGTGGAAGCGAGAGAGGAACCCAAAGCAGCTTGTCGTGGGCCAGGCAATGAAAGCTTGAAGCATTACTATGATCCTACCCCAGTTCTCAACAGATCCAAACAAAAGTGTTGGGAATTCCGGTGTCGGTCCTGTCCATCATATGTTCAATTTAAAGATGCTAGCACAGAAAAGAACTTACTTTTGGTGCCAATGAACAGTACACACACTGTTGCCAGGACAATTGATGGGCCAGATATTACCTTCAACATGGAGCCCAAGTTACCAAAGCTGCAAAATCTGGCTGGTCATGTGGCAGATTGCAAGGGAAAGAGTACTGAGAAGATCCAGGATGGGCCAACAAGCAAAGAAGCATTCAAGCTGAAGAAAAGCACTGAGCTAATGGAGGCCTTTCTCAAGAAAGGAGAGCTGAATTCAGAAATCATTGCCACATATTCAGGATTCTTGCATATCTTTGCAGCATGGATCATTCATGAGAGTCTTCCATGGATGACTGGAGAAGCCCCAACACTTCAAATGCTATTCAAATATCTCAAAATTACATACCAGCTTCCTTCTGACACAACAGTTTGAAACCAACTTGTCCACATTTTCCAAGAGCTTCATGGAAAGGTTGTGTAGGAATTTATGGTAAGAGCACTTTCCAAAGTACTTGAATCATATCTGACTGGCAAACTAGATGGTTAAGTCCAAAATTGCATATAGTACTGATATGTGGACTACACCTCAAATGGTCTATACATTTGCCAGAACAATTGGATGCTTCATCAATGATGACTGGGAACTTATTGAGCATGTAATTGATTTCAAGTCACTGGGGGAGAAGGAGCATCAAGGGTTGTATGGTGGGAAAGCTTTTGTTGATGTGATGCATGAGATCGGCAGTCTTGATAAGATATGTTTTGCCCTTGTTGCCTGAGAAATCACGATTGACCTTCAATGTACTTCATCAGTCTCACCCTCGACAACACGTCTGGGAACAATGTGATTGTTGCAACCATTGCTCGCTTCCTATTGACCAAATATGGGATCCTGGAATTGCCCAATCAACATATTCACTGCCTCTGTCACATTGTCAACCTTGTTGTCCAATCAATCCTCACTGGCCTTGGAGAAGCCAATAATCCTCAAAACAATGATCATTTCTTGCTCAACAAAGTGCAGCCTCTTCATCTTGACATTGACAATGACCCTGACCAGGTTGCCTTGGACCATGAAGAATTTGACAATGTGGACAATGGCATTGAAGAAAGTGTAGGGGTAGAAGACAAAGAAAAACTTAGTGCCATGCAAAGTCCTCTGTCAAAGGTATGTTTTCATTTATTGTATCTCTTAATTGTGCTCAAAATTACACTATGTTGTATCAGCTCCATTTTATTGCAAAAAAGTCCTCATTGAGTCCTGAACAGCGGAAATTTTTCTGGCAGTGTGCAATGGCAAGATACCCAAAGGAGGGCAATAGATGGAACTCTTTGGCTATGGTCAGTACTTGGTGGAACTATACACATGCAATGATTTGTCAAGCCCAACTAATTCAAGAGGTATGAACTCAAATGCTTTCTGTGTTTAGTGGTTCACACCCTCACATAGGCTGTTGATGACTACATTTATCAGGCACCTGGCCTCTGTGCTCTTCTGTTAACAGACAATGATTGGAAAACATTGGGGATGATTGCAGATATACTTGAGGTGTGCCATGGTCAATCCTATGCTGCCATAATTTTGCTAACACTAGAGTTTCACAGCCCTCACCCTCCAGATGTCACAAAACAAAGTACCAACCATCCCTCTTGTTTTACCTCTATATCACAAGATGGAACAGCATCTTGAAGCTGTCTCGACTGACCCAGGTGTCATGTTCATGGTGCAGCATGCAGTCAACAAGGGCCTTGACAAACTCAGGAAATACTCCGTCCCTGCTAAGCTACATCACTCATATATCATTGGAACCAGTATGTTTCTATGCTTGATTGATCTTATTGGTCTTATTAATTCTTCTGCACTTGCAGTTCTGCACCCATGTTTATACAGCCACTGGTTTGCATCAACTGCCCAACCTAACAATGAAGACACACAAAAACAAGTGATAGAGACTGTGGAAGTTATTTTTTGGTACATCACTGAACATTATCTTGAAATGTCGACACTGCCGCCAGCTGCAAAACCAGTTGCAAAAACATCATCCTTTCTTGCCAGCACATGTGCATTTCAGTGCCCTACCACTGCCATGTCATCTACAATCCAAAAGCACATGGCTAAAGAAGAACTCATTGATGAATTGGACTGTTACCTTAGGTTTGACACAGCGCCAATCTCAGAGCAGGAATGGGATGAAAATACTTGGAGTAATGAGCTGTCTCAAGAGGAAGTATTATTAAATCCACTTCTTTGGTGGAAGGTGAGTGTTAGGTTTTTCTTCTGTACAATCCAGGTACTGAATCTTGTTATTAGATCCATGCAACGTAATTCCCAACCATTGCATGGATGGTGTTAGGGCAACACCCACTATCTGCTAGCTAAGACCATGTGGGTTCTCTCTACAAGAAGGGGATGGGATCTGTGCACATGATGGGTGAATTGATGGGTTTAATGTGAGGGGTTATTAATAGATGAGTTTATTGAGATAGGCCTTTCACACCAAAAGCGTAGGTGGAATACCTAAGAGAACACAACTAGGGTCCCCTAGGTGTATATTCAGGGTTTATATACTATGCTACATATATTGTACATTGTTGTTACAACATGTGCATACATCTTGATGCATGCAAAATAAACTTCTCATACTATCAAAGTGTAGCATCATTTGGCATCATTGAGCATAATTTGACATAGTAAAATAAAAATGAAATTTTATTAGGTAATGGGGCAGTTTCCTAACATTACCCCCCTTTTATGCCTCGACTTCCAGGTGAGAAAATATTGCATCTGTCCCCTCCATGAAATTTTGGTAAGGCTGGAATCTCATCCCCTCATACACCATTCTCGCAATGCAACACAGAGCATTTGGATTACATTTAAAGAATTGGGTGATCACATTACACATTCGCTTACAATTCTCTTTGGGCTCCCATGAATTATTTTCATCAGTATAGTTTTTCCACTTTATTAAGAACTCCAATTTGTTCCGTCGAAGAGGTGAGTCTAGAATTTCTTCAACTACATATTCTGGAGCACCTTCTACTATTATCGGAGGTTGCGGAGTAGTTTGTTGGCCAGGAATAGTGGGCAGGCAGTAAGGGCATAGGCGGGATACATTAATCTCGGGATCAATCTTGAATGATCAGGGTAATTTTAGCACTACTGCATTAGGCAAGATCACTTTAGAGATCACATATGGGCCAACTTGTTTCTCCATAAGTTTCTTCAAAGGTCGTGGAATATTCAGGTCCTTGGTACTTAGCCACACACTCCCCCATGTATTCCATGCAGATCCCGCACAGAATGGGCGGAGTTCATGCAGAATCCAAGCCAGTCCGTGTGGAATAGTGACCAGCCAAATCATTTATTTTACTTATACAACATAAGCTCGGATTCCATGCGGAATCCTAGTCAGTCCATATGGAATCCATGCTATTTGTGTGGCCTCCATGGATTCTGAGTGTCCGAGTCTGAGCAAATATTGATCAGCACGGACTAGGACTGTTCCTCAGTCCATTGGATTCTGTATGGACTCACACAGACTGTCCGTGTTCCATTTTAAAGTCTGGCAAAATTTCAAATACAAGGAATTGAACCCCAAGCCTGGTAATTACAACAGAAGCATGGGATGCATTAACCACTACACCATGAAGACTTCTGGTTTGGGTTGACACCATTCCCACATGAGACCCTACCACCTGACCACATCCATCAAACACTGTGACATCACTGTCACCACCTTCAACATTGCTTACCACCACCACCACCACTACTACCACCACCTATCAACTCTCAACACCATGCCAGCAACACAAAAATCGAACACAAAAACCAGGAGTGGCCACCAAATGGCCTCTCCCCCTTCAAAGTCGACCACCACCGCATGCAAACATGCCACATCATTGGTCGACAATGGGGCATCAAGAGCCAAAAAAGTGAAAAAAGGCCCATCCAAAGATGAGGAGGAGGAACAGAAGGGTAAGAAGGGTAAGAAGGGGAAAAAAAGGTAAGTATCACACCCATTTCACCTCCGTCACCACTCACCATCATTTCCAGCTGTAAAACAGCCACCATGTGTACAATGGAGGATGCTATGGCAACCCAGCCCTCCCATTTGACCAAGTAAGTATCAATACTTTTTTTTATGTCTTTTACTCACTACTTTACATATTATTTACATATTACAGGACTGAGGTAGCACTCGAGAACAGCGGCATCACTGTCGCACCCCTGAAATGCACCCACACTGTGGGAGCCTCCATACCCCCAATCCCAACCCAAGATACCTCGAGGGACTGCTGCACCACCCCAGAAAGCCCCACAGCCCCAAAACATGGTGGGAACGAGTCCTCTGGCATGGAGGAGTCAACCACAGACCACGATGGCAACAAGGATGACTCGGGAACCCAAATGAGTGGCAGTGATGGGACTGATGACACCACCAGCAACAGCAGCCTTGAAGACAGAGAAGGCAATGAGGACAATGGTGGTGATGGCAGTGAGGACAAGGATGGTGAGAGTGGCAAGGAGCATGACAACAACAATAAGGGCAAGAACAACAATGAGGACGACAATGGCCAGGAAGATGAGGATGACAACAGTCAGGAAGATGAGTGCAACAATGGTGAGCATGACAATGACAAGCACAACAATGGCAAGCATGACAATGGCAAGCACAGCCAGCACAACAATGGCCAGGAAGGCAAGCGCAACAATGGCCAGGAAGACAAGTGCAACAATGGCCAGGAAGATGAGTGCAACAATGGCCAGGGAAGATGAGCATGACAATGGCCAGGAAGACGAGCATGACAACAGCCAGGAAGACAAGCGTGACAAGGGCTGCAAATGGGACGTGGGCCCAATATGGGGCAAGGGCTGCAAACACAGTGAGTTGCCCCACTCTTGGCCCCACCATTTCTGCTTGCCCCTCCCCCATGTTTCATAGTTGACAAGGACTGTAAATCCAACCAAGGTGAGTCCCTCCACCCTTGGCTGCCCCTCACCCCCCGTTGTTTTTTGTAGGCAATGATGGGCATCCTGCTACCTCCACTAGCTTGGACACCACCCTTCTTGTTGGCCATGGTGGCCATGGGTCCAACACCTCCATCATCTCTGCAGGCAACAGCATAGTCAACAACGGACAACTCACAACCATCCTGGGCACCACCCCCATCTTAGGTGATGTCAACAACAACTGCAGGTCCGACATCCCTGCCATTTCAGGTTCCACCACTCCCATACGTAGGTATAATTTATTTCTGAAATTATAATATAATTTATAACTTGAGAATTTTATTAGACCTTGTGATGGGTGATGGATGTGTGAAGAATGGTGGGCCTACATCAGGCAAAGGTAGAGTTGTGAACTGCTACTGAAATATACGCCTAAATATAATTTTTAGATGTTTGTATGACAAGCCCACCAGAAAGTCCACTGCAATTGAAAGGAGCATCTCATACAATGGGAGGGATTTTACGAAGTCAGGCATTAGGGAATGTTTATAACTTAGCTGATAGGATGGAGATAGATTGTGAGTTGGAGGGTAGTCAAATACCTCAATGTAAGCCTGGCTTACATAATATCATTGACACCTATTTGTACACATCAATCCTGGACCTTATGATTACTACTACATATGAGGATTTCCCCATTCTTTCCTTTTTCCCTTCTCACTTCCCATAAAACTCAGCTTTTGTATTTTCTTCTCACTTTTAATAACACGTTGTTGTCTTGTTATTTTGCGTGATTAGCAGTGAGCTCCTCCATTCTCTCCCTTTCCATCTCTATCTAGTGTTTCCTATCCCAATCTCAGGCTAGGCTTCCACTTTTTTTAAAACTAAACAATGACATGTTTTTTATGTTCTGATAACATTCTGTGATAACAACAGCATAAACACTGTCTCAAAAACCTTTGGTTGTCCTCCCCCTTACTACTCGTAGTAGGGTGAGGAACACTTTCTCACCTAATGCCACCAACACCGCGTTTTCTCCATTGGACGTGCCTGGGTTGACAAACACCTTGCACTCCCCTGACAATGCCAACTCCATGCACTTATGTGCCTCCGTCATGACAAACAACGTGCATACATCCACCCCTTCACCTCCTGCCTCCGTCATCACAAATGATGTGCATACATCCACTCCTTCACCTCCTCCTGCCTCTGTTGTCACAAACAATGTGCATACAACTCCCTCACCTAATCTCCTTGCACCGACGAGACACAGACACACCTTGTCTTCCTCATCTGATGACTACCACATAGTTCCTTTGATCATGAAAATGTCCATCACCTCATCAATTGCAGTGCTAGGCCTGAACAATGGCAAATGGCCAATGATCTCCACAGGCACGATGACACCTGAATTGCTTCACCATTTCGAACATCACGTGCGGGGATATCTCAATAACAAAGATGGACTAGCTGCAAAAAATGTTGTGGAACACATCGTCTACTCTTTTGAAGACCTGCTTTTCTCTGACTGGTATCAATTGCAACAAGACCTCTTATCTGTGCTCTTGTTTGCTGACTTAATGGTCAAAGTCTGTGCCCATTGGCTGCCCAAACGCTGGCAACAGGACTTGGCATGTAAAGTTTGCTTGACTAAACAAAACAAAACTGCTTTCTCCGACTTCATCGACTCCTTACGCTGGGATAACCTGCTGCTCAAAGGTTCTCAATTCCACCTTTCTCCTGCTCAGCTTCACATGCAAATCGAATCCAACATCTCTCCAGAGCTCAAAGCAGTGTTTGATCATTGGAAGGACAACCACAAATTCTCTGACGACAAAGCTGAGGTGGAGATGAATGCTATCGCTGACCCTGATGGTGCGGCTGCTTCTGTGTTAGCTAAAGCGGCATTGGACATGATAAAAGCTGAAGAAAGGCTGCAGTCCTTTGTTGACACTCTGACCAAACTCGACCAAAAACTCATCGAGGACAGGAACACTCGCAAACGTGAGGCTGAGGATGCCGCAAGGAGCCTAAAACACTCCAGCTCTACTGTGGGCCTGGCAGATAGCTCGAGGCAAGCCCCTTTCACCCAAAACCAACCTATGACTGCTTCGCATGTCCAAATGTTGTCGTTGAACTCACGTCCACCGAAGGTCACAGATCATGAAAGAAAGTATCTTGAGACTTACAATGGATGTAAAAAATGCTGGGGATTCTACATGCCTGATGGCCACCCTTGCGAATTCCCTAGCAGCGATGGATACATCGAGCATTCAATGGCTTTGGTGAATGAAGCTAGGAAATGAATAAAGTTACCTACACTGCCCATTCCCAGAGAAGAATATCCCTCAACGGTTGGTGCTGTGAAAGTACCCTCATTGAGTGGCATCTATGTGCCTACTCCTCCTCAACCCACTGCTGCTCCACCTGCTCTGCCTGTTGCGAGTGTCTTAGGCATGTCAACTTACCCGATTGCAGCCATATACCCACCAAATGAGAGTTCAATCCTCGGTGGGGGTGACAGCGACCTATCTTGGGACTCAAATGACTCGGTAAGCACACACATTCCATTCTTCAAACCCCACCTAGTGTGGGAGTGCACTGTGGACAGCCTTGACAGCTCCGCCTTATCTCGTGTCGAAATTTCTACTTTAATTGACCATGGATCTCCTGTAGTTTTAATCAAAGAAGATCTCATTGCTTGTCTCCGCCTGCCTATTCACCTGCTGCCTTGTCCTTTCCCAGTGTCTGGTGCATTCTTTAATAAATCTTCTGGCTCTTCCAATGTCTTGCTTACCCACTGGGTAAAACTTAAACTGCATGATAGAAACAACTGGTATTCTGCTCATACTGTCTGCACTCTGATTGCACCAAACCTTTGTCACTCTGTAATTCTAGGCCTACCTTTCCTATCACACAATAAAATAGTTGTTGATGCCTAGAACAATACAGCGATAGATTCCAGCTATAATTTTGATTTGCTACACCCTACTGCACCTGTTATTCCCAGACTGAAAATACAATTATGTGATACACTTGTGAATGTTAAAGCCAACCGCAAATTGTTGATCAAATAACTAAGTTCAGTCTGCAAGGTGCGTCGGCCTTGGGTCAATGCATGATGTGAACACATCATTGGAATAGATGTTGTGGCAACAATCCGAGGACATGTTGAGCCACTCGCAGCTGAGGAGCAGCTCGAAAAACTTGGCACAAAAGTCAAAGAAAAATTTGCAGATGTTTCAAACCGATCCCCCATGTCGATGAAATGCCAGACTCAGTGTGATGTAAAATCAGCTTGAAAGATGCTGGGAAAACAATTACCACAAGGAGCTACTCCTGCCCATGTAAATTCCATGAGGCTTTGGGTATCTTAATACAACGGCACTTAGACGCAGGGCGCATCCATCCCTCCTCTTCTGCCCATGCTTCTCCCACTTTTCTCGTTCTGAAAGTGGACCCTACAGCTGTTGGGTCAATGACTATTGTCAACTCAATGCGAACACTGTCACAGACTCACATCCACTGCCATGTATAGATGACATTCTAGCAGATGCTGGGCATGGCAAGATCTGGAGCAAGCTGGACATGACAGACAGCTTCTTTCACACTAAAATGGACCCAGAAAGCATTGGATTGACTGCAGTGACCACTCCACTCAGCCTTTACAAATGGACTGTGATGCCACAAGGACTGCAAAATGCACCACCAGTACACCAATGACAGGTGACAGCTGCCTTGCGATGTTTCCTGGGAGTGTTTGCACACATCTACATATTATTATCTGGTCAAACTCTCTAGCAGAGCACACAGAGCACATTGAGAAAATTATGACAGCACTACAAGAAGCTCGCCTGTACTGCAACCCTAAAAAATCAAAATTTTATCTAAGTGAATTGATCTTCCTTGGCCACCGCATCTCTCAGCACAGAATTGAAGCCTGCTCTTCTAAGGTGGACAAAATTCAGAATTGGCCCACACCAAAATCTATGAATGATGTGTGCAGTTTTTTGGGGCTAGTATGATACATTGCTGCTTTCCTTCCCCACCTTGCAGATCACACTGCGGTGCTCACTCCCTTGACAACAAAAGAGAGTGAAAAGAATTTCCCAACCTGGACTGCTAAACACCAAGATGCCTTTGAGGCTATTAAGTTGCTTGTCATAAGCCACGAGTGCTTGACAGTAATTGACTATACTAAACCTGGCACAAATAAGATATTTGTTACTTGTGATGCTAGCAACTAGAGAACTGGTGCTGTTCTAAGCTGGGGCCCCACTTGGGAAACTGCATGCCTGGTGGTGTTTGACTCAATGCAACTGAAAGATGCACAAAAAAACTATCCAGTGCATAAAAAAGAAATGCTAGTGATCGTCTGAGCCCTTAAAAAATGGCAATCCGACCTTCTCGGGTCTCAATTTCTTGTATATACAGATCATCGAACTCTGGAAAACTTTGATAGCCAAAAAGACCTATCGCAGCAACAAGCATGATGGATGGAACATCTCTCACAGTTCAACATGTCCATTTACTACATCCATGGAGAAGACAACATGGTGGCAGATGCTCTATTCAGACTGCCTGCAGAAACTGCAGATGATGCATCTGAAGACATTGATGTTGCCGATCCACCCTTGTGATGGGATCACTGGCTGAACCAACCTACCTCTTGCACCGCAATTCTCATGATCTGCGCTGATGAGTCTTTCCTTAATGATGTCTGCGAAGGATACAAACATGACGAGTTTTGTCAAAAGCTAGGCAATGTCATGAATAGCATGCCAGACATACACATGGTAAATAAACTGTGGTATTTAGGGGACCACTTGGTGATCCCTAGATATGGTCAGCTGCATGAGGACCTGTTCCGGTTAGCGCATGACTCACCTGGACACTTTGGTGCTGATAAATCATATGCAAGTATCAGACACTGTTATTATTGGCCTAATATGCAGAGAGACCTTGAAACCACATATGTCCCTGCATGCTCAGACTGCCAGCGTAACAAAAGCAGCAGATCTAAAGTGAAGGGACCACTGCATCCACTGCCTATCCCTGAAAAACAAGGGGATTTGGTATGCCTAGACTTTGTGGGACCACTCCCCGAGGACGAAAATTTCCATTGCATTCTGACAATAATGGATAGGCTGGGTTCAGACATCCACCTTATCCCAACATGGACAGATATCTCTGTGCCAAAACGTGTGCTAATCTTCTTCAATGAATGGTACTGTGAGAATGGCCTGCCTCTAGAGCTAATTTCGGACTGCGATAAATTATTCATGTCCAAGTTCTGGAAAGCGCTGCACACATTAACCGGTGTACACCTAAAAATGTCCACAGCTTACCACCCCCAAACTTATGGTGTGAGTGAGCACACAAACAAAACTCTGAATCAATGTATTTGTTTCCATCTCAAGCATAACCAAAAAGATTGGGTATGCGCATTACCTATCATCCGATTCCACATGATGAACTCAGTGAACAGATCAATGGGATTCTCAGGTTTCCAAATCCAAATGGGACAAAGCCCATGGGTTATTCCACCTTTGGTACTGGGGACTATGTCTGACAACACCCCAGAAGAAGCCACTGCATGCACAATCATCAGCCAAATTGAGACTGATGTAGAAGAGGCAAAAGATGCCTTGATTGGCACTAAGATCATGCAAGCATTTTTTGTGAACAAATCACATGGTCATGAGGACTCATACTTGGTAGGCAATAGGGTGATGCTGGCAACCCTTCACCGCTGTCAAGAGTTTAAGGCAGGAGACAAATCTAGAGTTTCAAAATTTTTTCCACACTTTGATGGGCCTTATTCCATGATAAGGGCATTCCCTGAGACATCATCATACACTCTCCAGCTTCCAAACTCTCCAAATGTATTCCCCACTTTCCATGCCTCCCTACTCAAATGACACAATGAAAATGATGCTGATCTTTTCCCTTCACGCGAGCTGGAATGGCCAGGTCCGGTATTGACCGACAATGGCCTAGAGGAATATAACATTGAGAAGATCGTTGATGAATGAAAGAGAGGACACGGATATCAATACCTGGTAAGATGGTCAGGATACTCCAAAAGTGATGACCTTTGGCTTCCTCAATGGGAACTCGAAAACTGCGAGGCGTTAGACCGCTGGAAAGCCTGTAAGGCAGAGGAAACACAGTAGCTTTTTCCCACTGGGTTTTTTAATGCACCTGTTGTTGCTGGTTGATGTTGGGTTTGAAGACTACGGCCAGAGACACTTTTCTAACAGTGGGAGGGTGTAAGCCTGGCTTACATAATATCATTGACACCTATTTGTACACATCAATCCTGGACCTTATGATTACTACTACATACGAGGATTTCCCCATTCTTTCCTTTTTCCCTTCTTGCTTCCCATAAAACTCAGCTTTTGTATTTTCTTCTCACTTCTAATAACACGTTGTTGTCTTGTTATTTTGTGTGATTAGCAGTGAGTTCCTCTGTTCTCTCCCTTTCCATCTCTATCTAGTGTTTCCTATCCCAATCTCAGGTTAGGCTTCCACTCAAGCGGGTAAAGTCCATGTCTACACCACTCATTGCAACCCCAGCAACTTGAAGCCGTATATTTTGCTCAAGCATCTGGTAACAAAGAGTCTTGCTCCTGTTCTCAAGAAACTTGGGAATCAATATTCACCTGTCAAAAGTAAGTATTGCATACTTTCTAAATATCACAGTTCTTCATCAGAATTTAGAGCTGAATCAGCGAGTGTTTGTATATTAGGACAATGTGTGGACTGTGAAAGGTCGGTACGATGCTGCCATTGAGGACAATGATGAGATCAATTGGCCAAGTTTCAATGAGCAGTTCATGTTCAAACTCCTCATTGTAAGTTGAGGTGTTTTATGCTCTTCACATGTTCTTAGAAACAAGCCAGACATCAGACCTTGCACGCAGTCTCCATGTGCCTGTTGGGGATGCACCAGGATCTGCTTCAACACCTGGCCCACCTCCATATTCTGCTCGTTCCATGGCCTCTTCTCAATCATCTTTTAAGGAAGAACTCATATCTTTTCTCTGTATTCTGACTCATTTAACTGGCACTGGTGAGGTTTCACTCCAAATTGCATATCAGAAATACAAGGCATTTCTCATTGCATTTATACATACAATGAGATGACCTCTGCAGGTACTTGGACCATCAAACGACCAACCAGAACCGATATCATCTCTTTGTTTGTCTCAAAATCTTTTTTCATTCACATTACAAGCGCTATTTTTCAAAAGTTGCAGAGTATGAGGAAATGGTGGCATGGTTGGATGAAAAGGAGGATCAGCTTAGTGATGTAGAGGTGTGGGGAGTTGGAAAGGCAGTTTATACATTTACTGATTTGGCTGTTTGGCTTGAGAATGGAGGACATTTGGAGGGGGAGGGGGACTGTGAGTATGAGGATGGAAATGGGAGGAAAGTAGGAAAGGGGAAGGGGAAGGGGGAGGGGAAGGGGAAAGAGAGAGAGAAAGAAAAAGTGAAGGAAAAGGAAAAGGAAAAAGTGAAGGAAAAAGTGAAGGACAAGGGAAAAGGAAAGAGTAAGGATAAGAAGAAGAAGGTTGGGAAATCCCTGTAAGCAGGTTAGCTGTGAAATTTATGAGTGCTTTGTTATAATGTACTTCTAGTGCTGGATTGCTTATGTGGATATTCATTATCCTCCTTGCAATATTTTCAAGATTGTCAAGATGATGCTGGGTTTAGCAATGCTTCCCATAACTCAAGCCTCTCCCATTGGAAGTCCATTCCCCAATATTCCATTCAAGACATTTTCACAATTCATCACACAAAACTTCAGCTCCAAAATAACTTTATCAACTGTTCTGATGGTGTTTTTTTCCTTGACAGAAAATCCTGATCTGTTGAATTTGCATGCACTGCAGCAATATGTCAAGTGCCAGGGAGAAAATCGGACTCAGACTTCAGGATGGATAAAAGGTCTAGCCCGAGCCATAGAAAAAAAGGGAAAACAGCCTTTGAAGATGAAGAATGTGAATAAAGAGGTGAGTGAAGAGGAGGAGGCTACTGCATTGGGTTTGAAACTGGATTCCCTTGCCAAGCTTTTGGACCTGCATCCTTATGATGGAAATGGGAGCTTTCAAGGCAAATTACAGCCAATCTCTGATGAACTTATCTGACCAGCATATGTCATTTGTCCTGATGTGATGGAATGTCAAACACTTGAATGCAGGTCACGATTGCTGCTTCAAAACACTCCAACATGAGATGTACCACATGTTACACTCATCTGCAACAATGTGGTATATGGGAATGTTCCAGTTTTGACAGGGCAATGTTCCATGTGCAAAACCAAAAATATGGCAGATCATGAGTGAGCAGTTGAAAATCAGGTGGAAAGGAGATTCAGTCAATTATATCTGAATTCTGCAAAATATCTCAAGATTGGACAGGCTTTATGGGTTGATCAGTTGTTTTCCCATGGTGTTTTGAATGGGATATATGACTTCCATGCATATGCTGCAGCATATACAGCATATTGGAATCACACCTTTGGAAAAAATCAGCTGGTTCTTTCACAAGTTACACGGCGTCAAGTTTGGCATGCATTTGTTCAGGAATCAATTTGTTTAATTGCTGCTTTATCAGAGGTGGATCTGGTACTCCAGGATGGGCTAGCAATTGATGAGGTCACAAAGGAAGCCTTTGCTATCCTGGGAGCCAATGGCATTATTAGGATTGCAGAAGGGCATACATGCTCAGAATGCACACATGAATACAAATCAACAGCTGATGTCATTCCTGGTTCTGATCCATTAGCAACTACTGGATTGGATGACAGAGTTCCACAAGGCCCTATTGCTGTTGGTGATGTCCAACATGCTCAAACACCATCAGATAACAGAGATTCTTCAGTTGGGGATCATGATATGCAGGTTGACAAAGGGGTTGTCCAATTAGTGGTCCTTGATGGTATAGTAACAAACCCCTCAGTATGCTGCAAATATTCTTCCTCCACTGATGTGAACATCCCAGGACTGTGCTTATGGAGATTGCACTGATGAACTAGTGAATGCTCGTGGTGGTGTATTTTGTGCTCTGCATGAGCAGGAGCAGGGTGCAAAATGCTGTGTTGGGGGATGTTCAAATTCCAAGGTTCATGGAACACAGGCATGTGTACAACACCAAGCAGATTGGACCAGATATAAGAGCAGTTCTGCTCACCAAAGGGTATCAGGATTTCAAAGAATGTTGTGGAGGCCTGGGGAAAGTTTACCATGGAAGGTAGCTGCAGAACCAAATAGACAATGCCATGATGAGGAGATGCCAGAAGTCCAGCTATCAAATTACTTCACACCCCACCAGTTTTATTGTGTGGAAACTATTTGTGCTCCATGTGGAGTAGTTATTGCATGGGCAAAGTTTGCAAATGCAGAATCTCCATCCAATATTTTGCATTTCTTGGAAACTGTATACCCTACTGAGGAATCCCAGCTGGCCTACATTTGCATTGACAAAGCTTGTCTGGTGCTCCGCCACAGTATTACCAATAACAGCTGGAACACATGGTGTTAGGGTGACACCCACTATCTGCTAGCTAAGACCATGTGGGTTCTCTCTACAAGAAGGGGGCGGGATCCACGCGCGTGATGGGGAATTGATGGTTTTGATGCGAGGGGTTATTAATAGGTAAGTTTGTTGAGATAGGCCTTTCACACTGAAAACATAGGTGGAATACCTAAGAGAACACAACTGGGGTCCCCTAGGCATATATTTAGGGTTTATATACTATGTTACATATATTGTACATTGTTGTTACCGATGCACTCGTACATGCACGTACATTTTGATGCGTGCGAAATAAACTCTCACGCAATCAAAATGTAGCGTCATTTGGCATCATGTAGCATAATTCGACATAATAAAATAAAATGAAAGTTTATTAGGTAATGGGGTGGTTTCCTAACATTACCCCCCTTTTATGCCTCGACTTCCAGGCGAGAAAATATTATGTTTGTCCCCTCTGTGAAATTTTGGTAAGGCTGGAATTTCATCCCCTCATACACCATTCTCGCAATGCAATGCGGAGCATTTGGATTATGTTTAAAGAATTGGGCGATCACATTACGTGCTCGCTTACAATTCTCTTTGGGTTCCCATGAATTATTTTTGTTGGTATAGTTTTTCCACTTTATTAAGAACTCCAATTTGTTCCGTCAAAGATGTGAGTCTAGA
This sequence comes from Tricholoma matsutake, assembly GCA_026075535.2. NCBI lineage: Eukaryota > Fungi > Basidiomycota > Agaricomycetes > Agaricales > Tricholomataceae > Tricholoma > Tricholoma matsutake. The sequence continues at coordinate 1,218,693 of AP026544.2, forward strand.
ATTTCTTCAACTATGTATTCTGGAGCACCTTCTACTATTATCGGAGGTTGCGGAGTAGTTTGTTGGCCAGGAATAGTGGGTGGATGGTAAGGGCATAGGCGGGATACATTAATCTCAGGATCAATCTTAAATGATCAGGGTAATTTTAGCACTACCGCATTAGGCAAGATCACTTTAGAGATCGCATATGGGCCAACTTGTTTCTCCATAAGTTTCTTCAAAGGTCATGGAATATTCAGGTCCTTGGTCATACCAAGTCACCAACTTTGTACTCTGGAGCGCATGCTCGAGTATGATCCGCGTGTCGCATCATGTCATCATGTGCTTTCTTCAATGCCGCTGCTGCTTCCTCTTGTACCTTTTGCATCTTAGATACAAAATCTTCTACCGACTGTACTTTGACTTCTCTTCTGGGTTCTACTCCCATGCGAGGATGATATCCATAATTCGCGAAAAAGGGTGACATACAAGTAGCCAAATGGAATTTGTTATTGTGGGAAAATTTGGCAATTGCCAACCATTCGGGCCAGTCGGTTTGTCGGTAGTTGACAAACATACGTAGGTACTGCTCCAACTCCTGATTCATTCTCTCTGTCTGCCCATCAGTCTGCAGGTGATATGCCGTAGATAATTTAGTTTGAATTCCCAATATGTTGTTTAGTTCTCGCATAAATGCGGAAGCAAATTGTGGTCCACGATTGGAGATAATGGTATTGGGTAACCCATGTAACCGCCATACCTGATTTAGATAGAGGTGCGCCAAGCCCAATGATGAGGTTTCTGTAGTAGTAGGAATAATATGGACCTCCTTTGTAAAGGGGTCACATACTATGAATATTGCATCGTACCCTTGAGCCTCGGGTAATCCAGTAATAAAATCCACAGATATATCTCACCACGGCGCTTTAGGTATAGGGTTCAGCATTAATTTTCCTGCAGGTTTCTCTGGAAATTTCTTCCCCCTCATGCACGTATCACATCCATCCACATACCCCAACACATACTTCAAAATTCCGGGCCACCAATAATTTCTCATTACTAATTCCAACGTCTTCCATCTTCCTGGTTGTCCAGCAATCGGTGTATTGTGATGTAACTGGACAATCTCCCTTCGCAAATCCTGATCCTTCAGTACATACACTTTTCCTCGAAACAACACCAACCCTTGTTCCTCAGCCCATTCATCTCCTTTGATATTACCTTTCTTCTCTCCCTTCAGAGCTTTCATGGCTTCCACTACTTCATCGTCCATTTCCGAACATTGTCTAATTTTAGACAACATTTCTGTTTCTGAGCTATCTATTAATAGATGCCCTTGACGCATAGTGCAAATGTGAAAGTATTCAGGTTTGAGTAAGGTAACATTTTTATTGTCCTCCTCCACCCCCCTTTTATGATCAATACGTCTGGATAATGCATCTGCTTTCCTCATTAAGCTTCCCGCTTTATGGACCAAGTGAAAGTTGAAATGCGATAGGAATAGTGCCCAATGCGCTTGCCGGTGATTAAGCTTTTTAGCAGACATGAAGTATTGCAGATTTTGATGATCTGTCCAGATCTCAATCTGATGCATACATCCCTCCAAATAATGCCTCCACACCTCCAATGCTCATATTATCCCCAACATCTCTTTGTCATGCACATCATAATTCCTCTCCACATCATTCAACCCTTTTGACAAGTATGCACAAGGATGCTATTTGTCATCTTCGCACAGCATTGATAATACTGCTCCAGTAGCAAAATTGGATGCATCAGATTCCACTCGCAAAGGGCATGTGAAATCTACTGGGGCTAATATTGGTCCCTCCACAAACTTTCTCTTCAACTCCTCAAACGCTGTCTGCTGCTGCTCTCCCCACCTCCATACTACTCCCTTTTGCATAAGGTTATGTAAAGGTGCGGCAATTTTAGAAAAATTGTGCACAAAGCGACGATAATAATTTGCGAGTCCCAAGAAGGCTTGAACCTCCTTGACATGGGTGGGCGCAGGCCAATCTGTGATTGCCTGTACCTTGATCAGATCCATTTTGATTCCATCAGGGCCAATCAATAATCCTAGGAACTCAATCTCGCTTGCCCCCAACACACACTTCTCTGGTTTCAAAAATAGATTGTTCTCCGCCAACCTCCGTAACACCTCCTGCACTATTGCCTCATGATTCTCTTCATCCTCCGTGAATATCAGAATGTCGTCAATAAATATTATTACCATGCCTTTGTCTATTATGTCCTTGAAAATATTGTTCATCATATTTTGAAAGGTCAGGGGACTATTAGTCATCCCAAAAAACATGACAAGCGGCTCGAAGGATCCTCGACACGTGGCAAATGCAGCCTTCCACTCATCTCCTTTCTTTATTTGTACATTGTTGTATCCCCATCGTAAATCCAATTTTGTAAAGACCTTGGCTTTTCCCACCTTGTCAATTATTTCTGAGATCAACGGCAGGGGGTACGCATTCTTCACTGTCCACTCATTCAGATACCTATAATCGGTACACATCCTCTTCCTTTGGTCTTTTTTGGGCATGAAGAATATTGGTGACGTCTGCGGTGATTTTGAAGGTCATATGTATCCTTTGTGCAATTGCTCATTCAGGAACACATCCACTTCTTCTTGTTCCATTGGAGATAATGGATATACCTTCGACTTCTTTGGCACAAACCCTGGCTTCATCTCAATCGCATGATCCCATGGCTTCCGCACCGGCATTTGCTCAGACTCCTTCTTTTGGAACACTGACAAATGTTCATGATACACTTTTGGCACCCATTCCTCCACTGGCTTCTCCACCTTCACGATATTCTTGTCCCACGACTGTCCTCCACAAACTGCTCTAAAGGTTTGCTTCAGCTCTTCTTTCTCGATCATGATCAGAACTTCCCCATTTGGCATTTCCTCATCCTCCACTTCCTCCATTGTAACAGAATACTTTCTTGGACATTCTTTCTCTTTCTTTTTCCTTTTTTCCTTCTTCATCTTCCTCCCATACACATTACATTCCTTAGGACAAGAAGTCATTTGTACTTACCCAGTTTTCCAATCAATTTCAGGATTATGCTTCTGTAACCATGGACATCCTATTATTAGATTGGTTTTCCCAAGATCACACACTTCGAATACGGCTCGCTCCTGATGCTCCTGATACTTTAGTACGATAGTCACCTCCTCCTTGATAGTTCCTCCACGATTGACTGTTCCGTCAATATTGTACACCATTATAGGTTGCACCAGCTTGCATGTATTAATACCATTTCCGGTAATTAAGGATCGATTAATAAATAATCCTGTAGCACCACTGTCAAGCAACGCTTCCACATCAATAGCTGCATGCGTGTCCACTGTCTTCAGTCCCACAGTCAAGGTGATTTTGGGTTCTATTTGCGCAGAGAGAATAAAGAATTTAGGGGTTTTCGGAAATGACATGTGACAATTTTCTTTGTCACGTGATTTGCAACAGTTGTACTCCTCCTCAATTTCCTTTTCTGATTTACTCTGGGTTTCCTCGGATACTAATACATTGTAACGATTCTGGGTCACCAATGGGGAAACCTTCACTGGGACTCTTCCACAAAATTCTCATGCTTGCCCTGCTCCTGCTTCACTTCCTCAATTGTAGCTCCCCTGATCTTTCTCTTCTGCTTGCAATTCTTAGAAATGTGTCCTAAGTGCCCACAGTTAAAACATTTAAGTGGGGCTCATCTCCCCACTTGATCAACCTCCATTGCCTCTGCTGGTGCTGCTGACTCCATAACTATAGGTGTCACTGCCATGGCCAGTGGCTGTGCCCTCGGAGCTTGCACCTGAGGAGCCTTTCCTTTCTCGGACTTTCCTCCTGATGACTTTCCAAATTTACTACTTCCGTACATCAACTTTGACTCCGCCTGTTCCTGCCGATATTGCCAGTCAAGGCGCATTGCCCAATTATACCACTTGTCCAACTTCTCTGGCATAGAAGGTAGTCGGTAGATAGACTTGAATAAAGAGGGATTTAATCCTGCTTTCAAAAACTCTACCAATGTGGCTTCTCCCATATCCGTTTGCAAAGCTTCTGCTTTGAACTGCAAAATAAATTCATCCGCCGTTAAGGAACCTTGGCGCATGGTCTTTAATTTAGCATTGGCTGTCGCCTTTGGATTAGGGTCTCCAAACTGTGCCTCCAATCTCTCCAGAAATTCCTTGAAGGTTGCAGATGGTTTATTTCCCGCAGCAATTTGATTAATAGCCTTGTTTCTCCAGAACTGTGCTTTCCCCCCCTGAATGAGAGAGCAAACATAATCCTAGACTCGGCTGTACAAAACTCTGGCTTCCTCCCATGGATATACAATACTATAGAGCTGATGAAGGATTTTGTATTCTCCATGGTACCGTCAAAGATTTGCAGGGGCGCATACTTAGGTAAGCGCGCTTTTCCATTTCCGGGTTTCTCCACCGTCTCATCCTCCTGCGATATCCACTCCACCATCTCCTGCATCTCATCATCTCTTTCTCCTATCATCTCTGGCTGTAGTTCCGCTTGTCTGGGCTGTGATGCTGCCAATACTGACACTAATTGCGACATTTGTGCTGTGAGCACATCAATTTTTGCCTCTAGTGCTGGTATGGGAACAGGATTAGGACCAGGATTAGAAGTTGAAGGTTTGGACATAATTGTAGAATCTGTGATGAATCACTTCTTTGACAATTCAAAATTTTTCTTCGAGACCTCTCCAAACGTCTACGGGTCACGTGATAAGGTTCATCGAGGTTCGTCAATGGTTCGTCATTCGTCGGGCGCCTATTTTGACACTTCGGATCAACAACCCTTCCAATAGTGCCTGATCTCGGAGATATCACTGAATTCGGCTTGTAACTAAAATAGTCGTCCGAATAGAGTGATGTAAATTGTAACTAAACCAGATCCGATCGGTTGTCTGGTTGCAGCTGTCCTAATGACGAGCGCTGCCTCTCGATCACTGGTAGTCGCAATGTAAGGCGAGGCCTGGCGTTGGCTTACAAAAGAAAAGGTAGATTACGTATATACAAGTACTTCCGGCTTGTGCCAAAAGGATGAGTAATCGGATGTGGTGCGGTGAAACAATGACGTATGCGCAAGTAAGAGAAGGCACACTGATATGGGAAGTTGTGTTCTTCTGTTAGGGCGACACCCACTATCTGCTAGCTAAGACCGTGCGGGTTCTCTCTACAAGAAGGGGGCGGGATCCACGCGCGTGATGGGGAATTGATGGTTTTGATGCGAGGGGTTATTAATAGGTAAGTTTGTTGAGATAGGCCTTTCACACCGAAAACGTAGGTGGAATACCTAAGAGAACACAACTGGGGTCCCCTAGGCATATATTTAGGGTTTATATACTATGTTACATATATTGTACATTGTTGTTACCAACACATGCATACATGTACATACATTTTGATGTGTGCGAAATAAAACTCTCATGCAATCAAAATGTAGCGTCATTTGGCGTCATGTAGCGTAATTCGACATAATAAAATAAAATGAAAGTTTATTAGGTAATGGGGTGGTTTCCTAACACATGGAGAAAAACCAGTCGATTGATTGTTGACTCTTACCATTACACCAATCATCAGTGATTGGATTTCTTGTGCCAAAAGTGGTGCAATCCAGCACCAATGGATGGATCTGCACCAAATCTTGTTATTGTAGAGCATGACAGAGATGGGGTTCCTCACTATAAGCATGCATTCAATACACAAGCTTGTGAGCAACATAATGCTTGGCTTGGGGGGTTTGATTAAGTTTTGAGGCAAATGACAGTGGGGAATTTCAACTGGTTTTTGCATGCAATGTTATCTTACCATACTTGGATGATAGTGGAGAATAGGAGCTCTGGTGACAGCAGTGACTCTGATAGTGACTCAGATGATAACTCTGATACCTAACTCATTTGGTACCATTCATGTACTAGTATTAAACCAATATGATGACAATCTCTCATGTATCCTGACTGTTTGAGTCAGACTAGAACAGAGTCACTTGGATTCCACACAAATTTGTTCATGATCTGATTCTTGTTCTTAGTCAGTGTGGATTCCATGTGAACTGACTCAGATTCCATGCAGACTAACTTACATTCTGTGCAGAATGACTTGGATCTGCATGGACTGACTCAGATTTCACATAGAATTCTTCATAATCTGGGTTTTTGGTCACAGTCAGTCCAGATTCCATACAGACTGACTCAGATTCTGCCTGGAATTGCTTACAAATTCACCTTTTGGGCACCCAATGCTAAGACTCTGCATAGACTGAGCAGAGTCCGCATGGAGTCCACAAGGACACATGGGGGAGTGTAAATTACTGTACTCTGGTATGCATGCTTGAGTACAATCCGCATGTTGCATCATGTCATCACGTGCTTTCTTCAATGCCACCTCCACTTCCTCTTGTACCTTTTGCATCTTAGATACAAAGTCTTCTACCGACTGTACTTTGACTTCCCTTCTGGGTTCTACTCCCATGTGAGGATGATATCCATAATTTGCAAAAAAGGGTGACATACAAGTAGCCGAATGGAATTTGTGATTGTGGGAAATTTCGGCAATTGCCAGCCATTTGGGCCAGTCAGTTTGTTGGTAGTTGACAAACATATGTAGGTTACTGCTCCAATTCCTGGTTCATTCTCTCTGTCTGCCCATCAGTCTGCAGGTGATATGCTGTAGATAATTTAGTTTGAATTCCCAATATGTTGTTCAGTTCTCACATAAACATAGAAGCAAATTGTGGTCTGCGATCAGAGATAACAGTATTGGGTAACCCATGTAACCGCCATACCTGATTTAGATAGAGGTGCACCAAGCCCAATGATGAGGTTTCTGTAGTAGTAGGAATAATATGAACCTCCTTTGTAAAGCGGTCGCATACTATGAATATTGCATCGTACCCTTGAGCCTCAGGTAATCCGGTAATAAAATCCACAGATATATCTCACCACGGCACTTTAGGTATAGGGTTCAGCATTAAGTTTCCTGTAGGTTTCTCTGGAAATCTCTTCCCCCTCATGCACATATACATTCATCCACATACCCCAACACATACTTTGAAATTCCAGGCCACCAATAATTTCTCATTACTGATTCCAATGTCTTCCATCTTCCTGGGTGTCTGGCAGTTGGCATATTATGATGTAACTGGATGATCTCCCTTTGCAAATCCTGATCCATCAGTACATACACCTTTCCTCAAAACAACACCAACCCTTGTTCCTTAGCCCATTCATCTCCTTTAATATTACCTTTCTTCTCTCCCTTCAGAGCTTTCACAGCTTCCACTACTTCATCGTCCATTTCCGAACATTGTCTAATTTTAGACAACATTTCCATTTTCAAGCTATCTATCAATAGATGACCTTGACACATAGCACAAATGCGAAAGTATTTGGGTTTGAGTAAGGTAACATTCTTATTGTCCTCCTCCACCCCCCTTTTGTGATCAATACATCTGGATAATGCATCTGCTTTCCTCATTAAGCTTCCCACTTTGTGGACCAAGTGAAAATTGAAACACGATAGGAATAACACCCAATGCACTTGCCAGCAGTTAAGCTTTTTAGCAGACATGAAGTATTGCAGATTTTGATGATCCATGCAGATCTCAATCTGATGTGTACATCCCTCCAAATAATGTCTCCACGCCTCCAATGCTCATATTATTCCCAACATCTCTTTGTCATGCACATCATAATTCCCTTCCACATCATTCAACCCTCAGGATAAATATGCACAAGGATGCCATTTGTCATCTTTGCACAGCATTGATAATACTGCTCCAGTAGCAAAGTCAGATACATCTGATTCCACTCATAAGGGACGCATGAAATCTACTGGGGCTAATATTGGTCCCTCCACAAACTTCCTCTTCAACTCCTCAAACACTGTCTGCTGCTGCTCTCTCCACCTCCACACTACTCCCTTTCACTAAGGTTATGTAAGGGTGCAGCAATATTGGAAAAATTATGCACAAATTGACGATAGTAGTTTGCAAGTCCCAAGAAAGCTTGAACCTCTTTGACATGGGTGGGCGCAGGCCAATCTGTGATTGCCTGTACCTTGATCGGATCCATTTTGATCCCGTCAGGGCCGATCAATAATCCTAGGAACTCAATCTCGCTTGCCCCAAACACACACTTCTCTGGTTTCAAAAATAGATCGTTCTCCGCTAACCTCCATAGCACCTCCTGCACTATCGCCTCATGATTTTCTTCATCCTCTGTGAATATCAGAATGTCATCAATAAATATTATTACCATGCCTTTGTCTATTATGTCCTTGAAAATGTTGTTCATCATATTTTGGAAAGTTGGGGGACTATTGGTCATCCCAAAAAAATGACAAGTGGCTCGAAGGATCCTTGACCTGTGGCAAATGCGGCCTTCCACTCATCTCCTTTCTTTATTTGTACATTGTTATATCCCCATTGTAAATCCAAGTCTGTAAAGACCTTGGCTTTTCCCACCTTGTCAATTATTTCTGAGATCAACAGCAGGGGGTACACATTCTTCCACTCATTCAGATACCTATAATCTGTACACATCCTCTTCTTCTGATCTTTCTTTGGTACAAAAAATATTGGTGATGTCTGCAGGAATTTCGAAGGTCATATGTATCCTTTGTGCAATTGCTCATTCAGGAACACATCCACTTCTTCTTGTTCCATTGGAGATAATGGATATACCTTCGACTTCTTTGGCACAAACCCTGGCTTCATCTCAATTGCATGATCCCATGGCTTCCACACCAACATTTGCTCAGACTCCTTCTTCTGGAACACAGACAGATATTCATGATATGCTTTTGGTACCCACTCCTCCACTGGCTTCTCCACATTCACAATATTCTTGTCCCATGACTGTCCATGAATTGCTCTAAAGATTTGTCTCTGCTCTTCCTTTTCAATCAAGATTGGAACTCCCCCATTTGGCATTTCCTCATCCTCCACTTCCTCTATCATAACAGAATACTTCCTGGGACTTTCTTTCTCTCTATTTCTCCTTTTTTCCTTCTTCATCTTCCTCCCATACACATTACATTCATTTGGGCAACAAGTCATTTGTACTTTCCCAGTTTTCCAATCAATTTCAGGATTATGCTTCTGTAACCATGGACATCCTATTATTAGATTGGTTTTTCCAAGATCGCACACTTCGAATATGGCTCGCTCCTAATGCTCCTGGTACCTTAGTACTATGGTCACCTCCTCTTTGATAGTTCCTCCATGATTGACTGTTCCATCAATATTGTACACCATTATAGGTTGCAACAGCTTGCATGTGCTAATACCGTTTCCAGTAATTAAGGACCGATTAATGAATAATCCTGTAGCACCACTATCAAGCAATGCTTTCACATCAATCGCTGCATGTGTGTCCACTGTCTTCAGTCCCACAGTCAAGGTGATTTCGGGTTCTATTCATGCAGAGTGAATAAAGAATTTAGGGGTTTTCAGAAATGGTGCTTGGCAATTTTTTTTGTCATGTGATTGACAATGGTTGTACTCCTCCTCGTCACATGATTCACAATGATTGTACTCCTCATCAATTTCCTTTTCTGGTTTGCTCTGGGTTTCCTCAGATACTAATACATTGTAATGGTTCTGGGTCACCAATGGGGAAACCTTCACTGGGACTCTTCCACAAAATTCTTCTGCCTGTCTTCCTCTGGCTTCACTTGCTCAATGGTAGCTCCCCTAATCTTTCTTTTCTGCCTACAATTCCTAGCAATGTGTCCTAATTGCCCACAGTTAAAACATTTAAGTGGGGCTCATCTCCCAGCTTGACCAACCTCCATTGCCTCTGCTGGTGCTGCTGACTCTGCTACTATAGGTGTCACTGCCATGGCCAGTGGCTGTGCCCTCAGAGCTTGTGCCTGAGGCACCTTTCCTTTCTCGGACTTTCCTCCTGATGGCTTTCCAAATTTGCTACTTCCGTACATCAACTTTGATTCCACCTGTTCCTGCCAATATTGCTGATCAAGGTGCATCGTCCAATTATACCACTCATCCAACTTCTCTGGCATGGAAGGTAGTCGGTAGATAGACTTGAATAAAGAGGGATTTAATCCTGCTTTCAAAAACTCTACCAATGTGGCTTCTCCCATATCTGTTTGCAAAGCTTCTGCTTTGAACTGCAAAATAAATTCATCCACCATTAGGGAACCTTGGCGCATAGTTTTCAATTTGGCATTGGCTGTTGCCTTTGGATTAGGGTCTCCAAACTGTGCCTCCAATCTCTCCAAAAATTCCTTGAAGGTTGCAAATGGTTTATTTCCCGCAGCAATTTGATTAATAGCCTCGTTTCTCCAGAACTGTGCTTTCCCCCCTGGATGTATGAGAGAGCAAACATAATCCTAGACTCGGCTGTACGAAAATCTGGCTTCCTCCCATAGATGTACAATACTATAGAGCTGATAAAAGATTTTGTTACGATTTTTGTTATCATAACCCACGATGACCAGATGTATGCTGGCAAGACTGGGTACTTCATTTTTTCCTTCACATTTGACTTGACTCATTCTGATGGGAAACACTTTGATGCCTGACTCCCATCATTTGACATGCTGCGCCGCAGCATCCCTTGACATCGGGCTCCTCATGCTAGGCATGAGGCTTATTGTTCTATTGTTCTTTCTATTATTACTTGACAAAGATCTTGTATTCTGATTGGACGATAGACATCTCTGAACCATATATAAGCTACAGTAATACTGCCTGTATTCCTTAGCTTGACCTAATTCAATCAAAGGTCTTAGACTCAATCCGAACACTCGACAGTCTAGGAAATCCCTTGGTGTGATAAACTCGAACTCGACAGTTGGAAAGCCTCCAACTGTGATACACAAACAAATGGTCGACTCAGAAAGCCTCTGAGTACGGATAGCTGTGACTACTTGAGGAAGTACCCAAGTGAAGGCAGGAAGCCCGATACACTAGGAAAGTCTCCTAGTGTGATACCGATACAGTTGGAAAGTGTCCAACTGCGATACACAACCCAAAGACTGAGTCGAGACCTATAGTCTTAACAAAAGGTCAAGCTGATCTACGAAGTCCACCGACCTAGGTGCAGACACAATGTCTTTCAGACAAAGCCCAGACAGACCTCCAACTGGAGCATCATCATCAGGAAGAACCCCATGGTATAGATACCAGGGTCAACTAGTACAATACTCGGAACCAGCACAGAAGTGGTTCTCAAAGAGAACCAGTGCCTGATACCTTGACAAAGAAGATTTCAGATCTTCTGATAAAGAAGAAACCCCAGAACAAGATCCATTCTCCCTATCCAACGACAATGCCAACATGTCTACCAAACCCACCATTTTGACCAAGGAGATCAGAATAACCCCCTCCAACTTCACAGGGGACTGAACTAGAACTGCGAAGTTCTTACAAGAAGTGAAACTCTATTTGAGAGTGAACCATGGAATCTACGACACCGACAAGAAAATCATCTTCGCATTGTCCTTCATGAATGGAGGAACCGCACACCCTGGGCACAGACATGGGCAGAGAAGGAAGACCTAGGACACACTTGTTTGGTTTGTCATGTGATTCCTTATGGTGAGGTCTTGAGTTCAATTCCTGCAGTACACAAATTTATTTTGTGGGTACTTTATGATATTCACCAACTCTGAAGTCCTTTGAGCTCATATCTAATTGACTTATCATTTGGTTGAAATGCATTCCACTTGGACTCCACTTGGACTCCAGTTGGACTCCAATGGGCAATTGAACTCTACATGACTTAGTGTAGTTCAATTGGACTCCACTCGGACTCCACTCAGACTCCACTCAGACTCCAGTGGACTCCAGTCAGTCCGGTCGGAGTCCACTAGGACAGGTGGGGGACTGTAAAGTACTGAGATGCAAGGGGTCAATTTAATAATCTATTCATGATATATATAAAATTAGATTTCAGTAATAAATAGATATGATGTATGTAACTTTAAATGACTACTTGGCTTAAGTGGTAGAGTGTGCATGTTTTGTCATCATGTGATTGCTAGTCCAGAAGGCTGTTGGTTCAATTCCTGCTGTGCACACATTATTTTGTGAGACTTATAAGACTTTCTCTAAGACTGGAACTTGGACTTTACTTGGACAGTACTTTAGAAGGTGTAAATAAATGCACAATTGATGTTGTCCGAGCAAAGTCCGAGTGCAGTCCGAGTGCAGTCCTCGTACTTTACTCGGACAACTCGGACAATCCTAGGACAGTCTGAGCAGAGTCCGAGTGAAGTCCTCAGACAGTCCGAGTGAAGTCCTCAGACAGTCCGAGTGAAGTCCTCAGACAGTCCGAGTGTCTGAGTGTCTGAGCAGAGTCCGAGCGGAGTCCGCTCGGACTGAGGGGGGGAGTGTAAAGTACTGGGAAAAACTGGACCTCAAGAAAGAAGAAAAGCGACTGGCACTGGCCCGGATATTCGCAAAAGCAAGGGAAAAAATAGCCCTGCAAATCAAGAAAGAAGAACTGGCAAAAGAAGAATGCCGAGAGCTATGCTGAAGAGTTGTTGCCAAGGCGAAACTGGTGGGAGGAGTCCTCCACAAAGAACCAAGAAGAAGCAAGATGCCTGTCGAGACAAGAAAAGCAATGATCGAAGAAATCAATGATGAAGAGATCGCAATCATGACTCTTCAAGATGCGGAGCCCATTGGGCCGCAAGATGAAGAAGACTCTGGGAAGGAAAACCCAGCACTGGCAAACCACAGACAGGCAACAGAACAGGCAACAGAACAAACGGAAGGGACACCTGAACAAGAAATCGCAGATGATGAACTACTGATCACCTACATCCGAGGAGAACCCATCATTGGAATATTCGAGCCAGCCAAAACGCCACTGACAGAGGAGTACAATGAACCAAGGTACTCATATTCTCAGATGACGAAGACTATCTCTCAGATCGTGAAGGCAAAAGGATCACCACGATATGCATATGAACAGAATATCTGGATTAGGGCAAAAACATCGGTCTCACAGCACCTGACACACAAGAAGGAAGGAGACCCCAAACAAAATACCCTGGATGAACTACTCCCCAAACAATACAAGGAGTACCGACAGATATTCCAAAAGGAAGCATTGGAACAATTCCCAGAATCAAGACCCTGGGATCATGTGATCAAACTTAAACCAGATTCTATAGCAAAGGACTGCAGGGTTTACCCGTTATTGCCAGCATAATAGAAGAAACTTGATGAGTTTCTTGACGAAAGCCTAGAGAAAGGATACATCTGACCATTGAAATTGCCCATGGCATTGCCATTCTTCTTTGTTGCGAAGAAGGACTCAGATGCGCTATGACCCTGCCAAGATTACAGGTACTTGAACAACAGAACGATCAAGAACACCTACCCACTGCCGCTGGTAGGAGACCTGTTGGACAAACTGAGAGGGGCAAAATGGTTTACAAAATTGGACATCCGATGGGGATATCACAATGTCAGAATCAAGGATGTAGATCAATGGAAGGCAGCCTTCAAGACAAATTGAGGGTTGTTTGAACCAACAGTGATGTTCTTCAGATTATGCAACTCACTGGCGACCTTCCAGGCAATGATGAACGAGATATTCCGCAACATGATCGGAGAGGGATGGCTCGTGATTTACATGGATGACATCCTGATATTCTCCAAGGATCAGAACAAACACCAGGAAAGGACAAAGAGGGTACTGCAAAGACTGGCAGAAAACAACTTATACTTGAAACCAGAGAAATGCAAATTCAATGTCCACAAAGTGGAATTCTTGGGTCTGATCATCCGACCCAATGAAATTGCCATGGACAACACGAAACTGACAGGTATACAGGATTGGCCAACCCCGACAAACATAAAGGCAGTCAGATCCTTCCTGGGATTTGGAAACTTCTACAGGAAGTTTATCGGACATTTTGCAGAGACAAGCAGACCACTTAATGAGCTGATGAAGAAGAACAAAATCTTCGACTGGACAATGGAATGTGAACAGGCCTTTCAGATGCTGAAAAGGAAATTCGCAGAAGCACCGGTACTGCTGATGCCAGACCCGATGAAACCATTCACGATCAAATCAGACACCTCAAAACATGCCACAGGAGGAGTGCTGAGACAAAGGGACACGAATGGGGATTGGCATCCATGTGGATACATATCGCATGCGCTAACACCAATGGAATGGAACTACAAGATATATGACAGGGAACTACTAGCCATCGTGCGATCACTAGAGACCTGGAGACACTACCTACTGGGTTCAGGACACCCGGTGGTAATCCTGTCGGACCACAAGAACTTGACGTACTTCTGAACAGCGCAGAAACTGAACAGACGACAGGCAAGATGGAGCTTATTCCTATTGGAATTTGACTTGCAACTCATCCACGTACCCGGATCTCAGATGGTACAGAGCGATGCGTTATCACGAAGAGCAGACCACATACCAGCGGAAGACAATGATAATGAAAACATCACAATGCTGCCAGAAACAGTATTTGTGAAATTCATTGACACCAAAATGCATGATCTACTCGCAGGAAGCATTATGAAGGATGATCTGGTAAAGAGCGCAATCGAGGCGCTAAAGACCAAGGGAATGCCGCCAATAAGATCAGCATTGGAAGACTGGAAGATAGAAGACGGCCTTCTATTCTTCCGACACAGGTGCTATGTCCCCAACAATGGAGATCTACAAAAGAAGCTGGTGCAAAAGTACCATGAAGGAGTAACCAGCAGACACCCAGGACAATGGCAAATGACCAAAATGATCAGGAGAGACTACTGGTGGCTGGGGATGATGACATACATCAAGAACTACGTTGCTGGATGTGCAATATGCCAGCAGATGAAGGTAAACATGCACCCGATGACCCCCCCACTACAACTGATCAAATCTGAAGTGACAAGACCATTTGCAATGGTGATGACAGATTTCATAACTGACCTACTGGAGTCCAATGGTTATGATGCATGCATGGTCGTGGTAGACCATGGGCTTATGAAGGGGGTAATTTTTATTCCTTGCAGGAAAACTGTGGATGCATTGGGAGTGGCTACCCTCTATCTAGACAATGTCTACAAACGATTCGGCCTCCCAGACAAGATCATCTCTGACAGAGATCCCAGATTTGCCTCGCAGCTGTTCCAGGAGCTAGGAAGACTGCTTGGAATCAAGCTGGCGATGAGTACAGCATACCACCCACAGACCGACAGGGAGACAGAACGGGTGAACCAGGAAGTGGAAGTATACCTATGGATCTTCTGCTCGAACAACCAGGAGAATTGGAAGCACCACGGAGTTCACACACAACCAGAGGACACACTCCATACAGAAGAATTCCCCATTCTACCTCATGATGGGCTATGAGCCCAAGGCAATCCCACTCCCCTACCTGAAAATGAACATACCAGCCATAGAGAAGCGAATAGTTGCGCTGCAACAGGCCCAAGATGAAGCGAAGGCAACTCACAAGTTAGCCAGACAGATGATGGTGGAAAGAATGATAAGGCACTTCACCCCGTTCAAAGAAGGAGACAGAGTGTGGCTAGAAGCAAAAAACCTCAAGACGACTGATGCAACAAAGAAGCTTGCACCGAAAAGAGAAGGACCATTCTCCATCGAGAAGGTCCTGAGCCCACTCTCCTCTCAACTGAAGTTGCCAGAACAGTGGAAAATACACCCTGTATTCCATGCAGCACTTCTTTCCCCATACAAGAAACCAAGACACACAGACCAAACTTCCCAGAACCACTGCCCGACCTGATAGAAGGTGAATTGGAGTATGAGGTGGAAGCAATCATTGGACACAAGAAGAAAGGAAAGACCATGCACTTCCTAGTGAAGTGGGTCGGATACCCGACCTCGGAGAACTCATGGGAGCCCAAGGGAAACCTGAAACATGCCAAGACAATCCTAGGGGCATATAAACAGCGACGACAGCTGTAGAAACCGAGACCAAAACACCCACCAAACTGACTACAGAGAAACCACCTCTAGAAAAGAAAAGAGACAAACCCATGATGGCATGACAAGACAAACCATGCTCACTGGAATAGAGATTCTCGCCATCGTCATTGGCACGATCCTGGCTGTTGTGATAGCCCTTACCTTTGCATTATGCCTTTATGCAATCTTTTGACCAAGACCTGAACCCCCAATTACAGACATTGAATTCTCCATTTTACAACACCCTACGGAGAACCCCCTTTCTAATGACACCACCGACTCGTTGATGCCACTGCCTGAGGCAGCATGAACAAGAAGAATCCAATCATGATCCGAGTTTGGACATGGTTTATTCCTCTATCGCACCCTACGACCCCGACCCACCTCCTGATTGGAGAAGAGGAAAAGATTTTGATTGAAGTCAGTGACTTCGAAGATAGAGAGAGGGTGATGTTACAATTTTTGTTATCATAACCCACGATGACCAGACATATGCCAGCAAGACCGGGTACTTCATTTTTTCCTTCGCATTCGACTTGACTCATTCTGATGGGAAACACTTTGATGCCTGACTTCCATCATTTGACATGCTGCGCCGCAGCATCCCTTGACATTGGACCCTTGACATTGGATCTGTGATGTCGGATGCCTCATGCTTGGCATGAGGCTTATCTTCTATTGTTCTTTGACATACTGCGCCGTGGCACTCCATGACATCAGACGCCTCATGCTAGGCATGAGGCTTATTGTTCTATTGTTCTTTCTATTATTACTTCACAAGGATCTTGTATTCCGATTGGACGATAGACATCTCTGAACTGTATATAAGCTACAGTAATACTGCCTGTATTCCTTAGCTTGACCTAATTCAATCAATGGTCTTAGACTCAATCTGAACACTCAACAGTCTAGGAAATCCCTAGCTGTGATAAACTCGAACTCGACAGTTGGAAAGCCTCCAACTGTGATACACAAACAAATGGTCTACTCAGAAAGCCTCTGAGTATGGATAGCTGTGACTACTTGAGGAAGTACCCAAGCAAAGGCAGGAAGCCTGATACACTAGAAAAGTCTCCTAGTGTGATACTGATACAGTTGGAAAGCGTCCAACTGTGATACATGACCCAAAGACTGAGTCGAGACCTATAGTCTTAACAGATTTTGTATTCTCCATGGTACCATCAAAGATTTGTGGGGGCATGTACTTAGATAAGCACGCTTTTCCATTTTCAGATTTCTCCACCACCTCCTCATCCTGTGACATCCACTCCACCATCTCCTCCATCTCATCATCTCTATCTCCTGCCATCTCTGGCTGTACTTCTGCTTGTCTGTGCTGTGATGCTGCCAACACTGACACTAATTGCGACATTTTCACTGTAAGCGCAGCAATCTTTGCCTCTAGTGCTGGTGTGGGAATGGGATTAGGACTGGGATTAGAAGTTGAGGGTTCGGACATAACGGGTAGATCTGTGATGAATCACTTCTTTGGCTAGGGTGCCTGATCTCGGAGTTATCACAGAATTCAGCTTGTAACTAAAATAGTCATCTGAATAGAGTAATGTAAATTGTAACTAAACCAGATCCAATCAGTTGTCTGGTTGCAGCTGTCCTAATGATGAGTGCTGCCTCTCGATCACTGGCAGTCGCAATGTAAGACAAGGGCCTGGCATCGGCTTACAAAAGAAAAGGTAGATTATGTATATACAAGTACTTCCGGCTCATGTTGAAAGGATGAGTAACTGGATGTGGCAGTGAAACAATGATGTATGCACAAGTAAGAGAAAGCACACTGATATGGGAAGTTGTGTTCTTCTGTTAGGGCGACACCCACTATCTGCTAGCTAAGACCGTGCGGGTTCTCTCTACAAGAAGGGGACAGGATCCGTGTATGTGATGGGTGAATTGATGGGTTTGATGCAAGGATTATTAATAGATGAGTTTGTTGAGATAGGTCTTTCACACCAAAAGCATAGGTGGAATACCTAAGAGAACACAACTAGGGTCCCCTAGGTGTATATTTAGGGTTTATATACTATGTTACATATATTGTACATTGTTCTTACCAACACATGCATACATGTACATACATCTTGATGCGTGCAAAATAAAATTCTCATGCTATCAAAGTGTAGTGTCATTTGGCATCATTGGGCATAGTAAAATAAAAATGAAATTTTATTAGGTAATGGGGCAGTTTCCTAACAGATGGCTCAAGATTATCTCACAATTCCAGCAACTAGTGTCTCTGTGGAGTGTGTCTTTTCAAAGTCCCAACATATCTGTACTGATCCCTGAAGCTCATTGAAGGAAAACACTATCAAGATGGCCCTACTCACCAAGGTGTGGATATGCAGTGGACTATTTGAGATGATGCCCAGCAGAGGATGAGATGGAAATTCCCATATGGGCAAGTGCTTGTATGACTTTCTCAGGGGTATTTGTAGAATGCAAAAATATGCCAAAGACACTCTCAAAAGCATTGCATTTAGCATTGCACCTTTGCATCATGATACTAATCATTACAACTTTCTTCTACATGTAGGCAAACTTGTTTAAAATTCAACAAAGTAAAGTAATGTGAACTACATACAATTGTGCAAATTGCATCTTGTCGAGCTCCTTTCTTCTTAGCATCTAGTCGAATGAAGGTTCTGTTCTTATCCACTGTCTCACAGACATCATTTTCATACAAGGTTGGGACAATTTAAGGCAACCCTTCCCACATATAATTGTCGGCATCCTTGCCAGCCCCAGCATCATTCATAATTTGATCTCCATCCATGTCCTTCTCATTACGGAGCCTCCCAGACTGTTTATCACCCAAAAGTAAAGGTCTAGGATGTTCCAAAGATCTGGTGCCAAGATCTTCATCTGGCATGCCATGTCTTCAATGCGGAAATCATCTAGATCTTCAGCGGATGCATGGCTTGCATTGAAGTGCCAATCTTTGTTGCAAGTAAGTTCCTTGATTGACTCAAGGTATTTCTTCTTCACAATGTTGTTTGCCCAAGTAAAAATTGACCCAGTAGAATCAGGATGTTGAGACAAAGCAGTAATGATATTGTCAGTATCTTTTGTGAGCGCAAGGGTACATGGGTGAGTCTTAAAGCTAGAGTCTTCCAGAAGAGTGAGAATAAACTGTGCTAGAGTCAATTCCCAAGTGTGTACATCAAAGATATCGATGACAGCTTGAAATGCAGTATTCATTTCCAAGTTGGGACTGACTACATCAGCAAACCCTGGGTTATGCCATAGCACCATAGACAACATAGTGAGCTATAGAACACCATAGTGAGATATAGAACACCATAGCATTGTAGACACCATAGTCACTGTAGCCCTGTAGAACCTATAAACTCTATAGCAACCTGTAGACTCTATAGACTCTATAGGAGGTGGTAGTGTATGGTGGTTCATATTCAATATTTGTTCCAATTTAACACAATTGATATCAACAGAGCCCCTATGAATTCTGACTACATAATTTTGAGTTAAATGATGATTACTGGTAAAAAAAAACATGTAGATTAGATCATTACAAAGTATATTTGGGCAAGGCTGCATAATCCCCCGATTCCCCTCCAATGTCAACTCATCACATTTCACAACGATGCAGATCAGATCTGTCATGAATTTTGTTGTCGCCTCCAAAATGTTGTCAGGATAGTGCTCAGGGGCGTCATCTGTGTTGCGAGTGGGAGATAGTGAGATAGGTTGGATATTGATAGAGATAGAAAATGTTGTAGTTTTCACGCACTTCTTCTAAGGTTGTAACAACATTTCTTGAGAGAAAACAAGGTGGTGTGTTTGTACTTTGTGGAGGCTTCCCTGGATTCCTCTTGAGAAACCAAGGAAAAAACAAAGGTAAGCTGTAGAGCAAACACGTCAACCTTGGGCAACTTTGTGTCAAGCTTCTTCTGGAAAGGCAGTGGAGCTTTTGACCCTCGCCTTCAATATTAGATGCATGCATCTCCTTCATTGCATTCCCCAGCTTCACTCTGAACTGACTGAGGATATCTCTCTGCCACAAGTCATACTTGGCATTCACCCTCACCTGTAGCTGCTCATAGTCAATGACACAGACACCAAATGACTTCTGCAGATCAGAGGTGTCAAATGTAGACTGTGCCTTCTTGATCTCCATGAGCAGTTGTTGCCAGTTGGCTAATGAGTCACTGAGGTGGTTGAAGATGTATTCAGCCTTGAGATCCCATAACAACTGGAACTGCAGCCACTTGGCAACGTAGTCTTTGAGCTGCTGCACCTTGAGCTCGATGAGAGAGAATGGATGTTGTAGCATGTTGTCAGGGAATTGTGTTAGCTGTGAGCAGTCAGCACATCAATGGAGTAAGGTGAATCAAATATGACAGACTAGCAAGGTATATGTTGTTTCTGCAATATTAGCCCCTTCCATCTGCAGCCCAATCTCATACTGCAAGCTTTGGATCTGACATAGCCAACATACAATGCCTAGATAGAATCAGGAAAACATGAGCCTTAAGCAGAAGTTGGGAAAGATTGTAACAGCACATACCTAGCAAGTCATGCAACTGCCTAATCCAAGTTGATCATGCATACTCTACTGGAGGATCCAGAAAGATAACCTGGTTTTGTATCTGACTTTCATGCATGATCGGTTTCAGCATCATATGCCCCTCCAAGAACTAGACAAAAACAGGATATCACTCACCATCATCAACAAGCTTGAACAAAGCATACCTTTTCCTCCTTCACGTTTATCACCCCATCTCTTATTGGTGATGTCCTGAAGAGGAAGGGTATCACAATGGGTATCTTCATCAATTCTATTGAACTCTGCACACCATACTTGTATGATATGCAATAGCTGCTGTAGAAGGATGGTCTCTATCTGATTGTCTAGTTCTGCCACCCAATGGTCTAGGTTGGCATAGCCTTCCAAATTCAGTTGATCGATCTGCACAGATGTTATCAACCATTGACCGTGTAAAACATGACATTAAGCTTACTGCATTGCCCAGCAGTTCTGAGAATGCCTTGGTCATATAGGAACATGTTGCTAGATCTTCTATGGCATGAAGGATATCCTTGTAAAGGTCAATTATGCTGTGTGTTTTATCCTGGGGGAGAATAATGAGCATGCAGAGAGATTTTCAATTTCAGGGACAAGCAACCTGAAGAATAGAAATGACACCAGCAAACTCTCAAACAAACTGAATGTGTTGATTGACCCTCCCATCACTGGCAGAAACATATCGAGAGGTATCATATTGGTTTACAAAGTGATCCCAATGGATGATCATCCCTAACCAAAAAAAACCACAAATCAATCCTGATACCACCAATACCAAACCCCAACAAAAACACAATGAACCTTTAGTAATCATACTCTGCGACTCATTCCTATACTCTGCCACAAGCCACTCAGTCCCCTTATTATTCTCCACTGAATCCAGAGTCTGCCCATACATCCTCACAGTTTCCATCAAGCTCACAGCATGGGGATACACCCTCTTCACATCCCTCACCATATTCATAATCACATGCAGCACCTGAAAGTTAAGCCACAACAAATTCCTTACCTCCTTGAACAATGTAATAATCTGCAGGTCAAAGTTCATTGCAAGCCGGAACCCTCCCCCACGCAATCGCACAATCTCAAACAATCACCCGTCAACTCCCATGTTCTGCCAGTTGATGTTGTGTAGCCATGCCTTGAACACTGGGTGCATGTCTTGTTGAATACAGTGATGAAACACTTGCTACATAGTACAACAGACTTGATACTATACTTGTTAAATTGTAGATATTATGACTCAAATTACTTTACTTCATATCTCACTTCATAGTGTAGCTATTACTTAGATTTTTGGACCCTGACATAGGGGGTAATGCAGATGCGATATAGTGGACACCTACTTTTATGCCTCACAGTTTTCTGGCACAACAGGAACAAACAAAAGCAAAATTCTACTATGTCTGGGAAACTAGACACTAGATTGATTTGGATAAAGTGCAATACACATTACTATTATTGAACCTGTGTTATAAGTGTGTTGCAGACAGTTGACTTGAGTTGCTGACTAGTGTTATACACTAGTAGAATTTGTCTTAAGCTTTAACATGTCTAACATCTTGCAGAATGTGGTGCTCTCATATTGGAGCTTTTGACCCTTGGCGTAGAGTTCCCATCCTTTACCAAGCACATCCTCAATGTGTTTCATATAAGTGACTAGCTGTTGCTTGATTTTTTGTGCCCATATGATGGTGCCAGCAATGGGTGGGAGATCCCACATTTGCAACATGTGGTATGCTTCTGAGAACTGGTATTGTGTTTTGAACTGGTGTATAGGAAGGAGCTTAGTGTTGCTATTGTGCTGAGCTCTAAAAAGAAGCCACATGCCTTGTCGTGCAAATGCTTGATGTCCTCTTTCACTGAATCAATCAGCTGGGTCTGGTATTCCTGTATAGCACCTTGAATCTATGACAAATCAACAATCAAGTCAAATGTCAACCTATGCAACACACCTTTGGCTGCATGAACAATGTGTTAAACTTTGAAAACACTCTGAACATTTCATTTGCATTCCTTGCTGTCCCAAGCCTATCCCTCAACCATGCAATGATCTGGTTCTCCACATGCAACACCTACTCATTGTACATATTCTCAGTGGCTACCCAAATTTCTATGCCCTCTATAACACAAAATCAGTCAGCATAAAGGATAACACTGCTCAACTGCTCAATCCACCAACAGACACATCAAGCACATCAATCCACTTCACAACCTCATGTGCCTCCTTGACCTCCTCCTCCATATCCATCCCCCCTACCTCCATCCCCACACCCCCCAGCCCCTTTGTCAGACCTGTCATCACTGCCAGCTGTTCATGTTGTTTCCTCCAGTCTCTTAAATACCTCATCCTCTCTTGGAGCTTCATATGTGCCAACTGCACCTTGATAGGGATGAACTTCTCTGACTGTTTCTTTCTTAGAACATCCTGTGTGATGGTGGTAAATTCTCTGATCAGATCATCCCATGTCCGAAATATGTTCATTGTCTGCACAAGGAGCCAGTTGAAGGTCTGAGCAACCCCTGCAAGTGATAATGCCTCTTGCATGTCAACCATGTATGCGGCAAGAGGGGTGAACACATAGCAAAGAGAACTGGCTGGGTCTGACATCATGATACCAACTTTGGCTGCCTTTTTGAGTGGTTTCAGAATCAAGTCCAAACATTCATGTATCATGCAATTCTCTAAGACACCGCAAAGCTTTTGGTCTCAGTGGATGAATTTGGGGACAGGGAGCAACACAAGTGGAAGGAAAGCATGGTTTGATGCCTTCATCTGAAAGTCCATGAAAAGGTTTGCGAGGCTTATCAGGAGGGGATGAGCAATGTGTCTACCAGTCATTGCTGAAATATTGGTTTTATCGGATGATAGAATGATGCCGAGAAGAGTGGCTCCTTTAGGTAGCTGATCCTGCATAGCCATAAGGAAAGCCTCTCATGAATTTAATCTAAGGAACTCACTTGCATTGACCATGCGACGTCGCCTGTTAACCACTCACTATAGATCCTCATTGCCCTCACTGTGGAGTCAAAGATGCATAGCGGCGAGAATTGTAGATGGCCTTTCATTGAAGGATTGAATAGAATGGACTGTATGCAATCAAGTGGGTCATGATAGAAGAGATCAAGTTTCTTCTTCATTGGATATGGGGTACTCCAGTGTTTGCATTACCACTCTGGTCCCTTGGGAAGCATTTCAGCAAGGCCACGTAGGGATTTGGCTGTCCCAAATGATAGATTTAAGTTTTTAACCTATGTGAAGGGTTGATAGTTATATAACAAAAACAGTACAAGTGGTGTGGCACTCACTAGTTTCAACAACAGAAAAGAATCAATAGATCCCATGCTTAGATCAGACTGGAGTAAAATGGCAGCTAGTTCCCATTCATCCCTTGAGGCAAAGGGATAATAGATATTTTCAACACATTCTACAGCATACTGATCACAGTTAAATTCCGACATGAAGGTCACACCCACTCTATACTCCTTGGCTGCTCCTTCATATTTTTTGACAAATGGTCCACTGTCAGGACTAGTTCCATCAAATGACTCAATAAATGGCAGATTGATGTCCATGGACTCTTGAGCCAGTTGTGTGGGGTCAGTTTTGTCATCCGATGAAGGTGAGAGGTGATTGAGTTGATGCTGTGGTTGATGTTTAAGGTCGTTGTACCTCTGAAGATCTTCTAAGAGGTTTGCTACCTCCTGGAAATGGTTATAGCAAGGCCTGAGGGGGTAGTTCATATGGCATAAGAGGGCCTTCCTATCTCGAAATTTGCAGGAACATTGTGGGCACACTGTCAACATGTTGTTATGATGATGTCATGTGAAACTTGCCATTTACAATTGTGCAAACTTTTTGGCATCAACAATCAGCGATTAACAAACTGCAAAAAGGTAAGGTCTCTGTATCTATTGATTACACTAGAAATTGACATCTTTGGCTCACTTTGGCTCATCTAGATAGCCATTAACAGCTATCAAGAGGCTTTATCTTTGTATTGAACATGCAAGACCAACCGCCATGAATCCAAATGTGCATTGCAAGACGCCCTTGCTGAAATGCAGTGGGCAGTGCGGAAGTTCTGAAAAGCTCAAAGCCAATTGACAGAAGCAGAGTTCTGAGTGGGGAAAGCTCAACATCTTATCAGGAAAAGTGGCTTTGGGGAGACCCTGCGCATTAGGTCTCAGCCTGAATGTATGTCTTCCTCTAAGTCTTAATGAATTGTAGCCTCTAAATACCAATACTGCTCAGAAAATCTGCTTCCTGGATATGAAATGGAAGACTTATTTTTGCATTGAGGAGTTGTTTGTAACAGAGTCAAGTCATATAATAGTGTGCTAGTTACATCAGTTTGTAATACAAATATTGTTGAATGTAAACAATTGCCACATCAGCTTTTTCCTCAACAACCATCATGGCACCCTCAAAGTCACTGAAGCTGGTAAGTCTTTTCCATAACATGTCGCCTTGACATCTCATCATCCCATTCCCATGACCAATGGATACTGAACTAGGTAAGTGTTCCCCATCTATTACTCTTTGTCATCTGATATATGTAATTCAGATGATTCAAGACTGAAGCATTCAACCTGTGGTCAAGGAGGAGTCATTGCACAGCTCACAGTCATTTCAGACCAAATTTGACCTGACCTTTGTCCAGGTATCATATCAAAATGCAACACAAGACCAAGGGGATTCCCCCCAAGGTGCCTGTGAACAACATGGCACCCATCCAGAAATGATGTGGGGTAAGTCACTTATGTAAGTAAGCTGATTGCTGATACATGTTCTGATGCTTTGTAAGGTTAAATCTTCCTTACACGTTGAAGATGAATGTCCACTGATTCTTACCATCCCAAAACCTTCCTTGGTTCCCACAAAACCTGATTCCACTTTCAGTTTCAAGCCAAGCTCTGTGACTTCAAGATCTACAACTGGGGTCATGATGTCAAACCGCAAGGCCACCAATGCATCCGCAGAATCATCAGAAACTGTCCCCAACTCTGAGGATGATTCCCACCAAGCTGCTACCATGGACGTGGATCTAGAAGAGTTCAGTGTGGATCCCAGCAATAATGTTGATAAAGGCTCTTTTGGTATGTGCAGTTTCCCTATATTTCCTCATGCCATACTAACATATATCCCCGGATAATTCTGGCATTGTAGATAATTTTGGCAATGTCACCGGTGTGGACAGCGACAAAGGCCCTCATGGTATGCCTTCCCTGCATTTGCTTTCCACACTAACACTTGTCATAGAACCTGTGGTTGAGTCCCAGCAAATGCAATATGATATTCCTTATGGTTTGCTCTCAATGATGTTGTAATGCACTTGTTCTAACCTATCCTAGGATCTAATGTTGACAATAACAACAACGAGGAGGAGGAGGAGGAGGAGGAGGAGATTCCCCAACCTAGGAGGTGGTATCAGTGCAATAAATCAGTTTTTAATTCAGGCATGTTCTGAATGCTCAACCCAATTTTATTCCACTTAGCTTCTGCAACACAGATGAATAAACTGGCAAGGATTTGGGTGCTGTATGCAATGTAACCAATAGCACTGTTAATTGCACAAACCATGATTTTAGTCCCAATGGTATAGTTTATTTATCTAATTTTCATGTCTCATTGATTTGGTTTAGAACCTCCCATTGGTGAAATATTGCTGGATGAAGATGATAGGAGGGCCTTGCGCTTTCTTGAGGAGAAAAAGGACATGCTTCATAAATTGCATGGGAAAGAAAATGTTAACCTTTGTGAGTCAAAGCTCTGATTCTAATCATATATATACTAATATAATTACAGATGAAGAGGTTGACAATTATTCTCATGCAGTCCTGGACATGCATCGACAGAAAAATAAACCCATAAAGCCTCCAAAACCTCATGCCATTCATAGCCAGGGAGCATCCTTGTAGAATACCATTCTTTCTCTCATTTTGTCTCATTCATACTAGAAAATTGCCTAGCAATGCAGCTAACCCCTCTCAACATCATGTGGGAGCACCCCACATGACTGCAGATGTATCCCATCCTTCCTCCTTGTCTTGCAGTAAGGAGAATACACAGCACTTCTCTGGCACTTGCAGCAATGCAAATGCACCTTGCCATACCAACAAACCCCAGTAAACCAATGTGTTGTCCCATGCCAAAACTTCCAGCCATCCTAATGAGGGTTCTGATGGGTTGGGTTCCAACAATGAAAGCGACTCCGATGTGCCTTCTAAGATCCATGTGTCCTGCAACTTGAGGTCCCACAAGGACCCTATACCATCACAACTCAGCTTTTACGAGGGTCCCTGGGTCCATATTCTTAATTCAGCTAAAGCCTTATTTAGATATGTTATCCACACTGATGTCCCCTTCCTGGAGTGCAGTGACAAGTACCTCAAGATTGCCCAAGAGTGTATCCTCAAAGCCCTCAACAAATACATGGCTGAAAATGAGGATGCTGACATAGACAAATGTCAGTTGCCCCCCCCCCCCCTCTGTGTTCCACCCTAGCTAACATTGTCACAGTTGTTTTTGAGGCCAACAAAGTTGGTATGACTACACTTGTAAGTCATGACAACATTTTGATCTAGTAATTTGGATTCTTTAACACATCTTCAGGTCTTCGAGGAAGGGGCTACAGCTCATGGGTGCATGAAGACTGCCGGGCAGGACATCATTCAAATTTTTTATAATGATGATCTTTATCCACAGCTTGATTTCAACCACAATTCTGATCAGTTGTTGCAAATAACATCAAGAAGCTTCTCAAAGACTCCTGTTTTCATGTCAGATTAAAGCCTGATGAACAGGTAAACTCCTTTCCATGGCATTCCTTTTTTATCACTCCTGATTGTACACTAGGGCCGTACTAACAATTTTTTGCATCCTGCCGTTATTGAACTATGCAAGAGGTTTTACTACAGTGGAAACCATAACTGTTTCCCTGGTCTCAAAAGTGGGGGCCTCCTGGAAGGAATCTTGTCTCACAATGGCCCTTATGTGTGCGTAGTTTGTTGTTCTTTAGGTTTTTGATACAAATCTGACACGATGTGTGCACTACCTCCATGAATTTCAGACAGGTTTGCATGTCAAACTTTCCTTCAAGGGTCAAGAGTACGATGCTGTGCACCAGGAATTTGTGGAGATCATCAAGATGACCATGAACCATTCTTACCAGAGCCCGAAACTTTGGAAACTGCTCAAGAATATTGGCTGGGATGGATGGTAGGTGAAGCATGCTTTTACATAACTTTACTGACATTTTTGTTAGATTGAGTGTAAAGAGGCATGGTGCTGGCTCACAGGGCTTCAAGGCCTTCCCAGATTAGATAGCTGTTCATCTTGCTTACATATATGACTCTACCCCTGCCTATGCCTAACGTAATGGACCCATAATATAATTGTTTTGCCCTTTGATGTGAATGTTAAATGTGTCAGTATGTATCCTGTGGCAGCAGTAGTGAGACTACTGCTGACTGCCTCAGGCTACCACCATCTGCCAGTTGACTACTATATACCCTACCAGGGTATAGGATGCTGCTATAGACTATAGTATACTATAGCAGACTACAAGCTGGCTATTGTAGCACTACAGAGATAGAGGTTGCTATGGCCCCTATGGCCTCTATGGATGGCTATGGGACCTACATAGTACTACTATAGCACATGATAGCCCCATGTAGTTGCCCCAGGATTTGCTGATGTACTTAATCACTGCATAAATACAATCCAAATGCGGAAGTATGTCTCTGGGTGGCTGAGTTGTTTATGTAAAATGCCAGCCGCTGTGAAGGGGTTGGAGAAATTAAGAGTTAGGAGTTTGAGATGTGGGAGTTGCCGGTTGGTCTAAACATATGGCATACCACTCAATTTCTCCCTACTCCGTAACTGTGGCTGGATTGGAGCCTGATCCAAAATGCAGATGAGCGACACTGGTTTTGCAGTTGTTTAGTTTTTGAAGCCCATGAGAATTGAAGCCGTGAGAATAGCTGCACAGCTGCTTGCTAACTGACTTCAAATTTGAGCCAAATGGATAAGGCAAGCTTCTCATTGACCAGACATGAGTTGGACACCTGACCTTCCCACAGTAACAGCCTTATTGTAGTAGGTCATCATGCTCGTGACCTAGAATCACAAGGCTCGATCTCAATAAAACCCTACACCAGCATTAATTCCCTCCCCAGGTGCTGTTTAGACATCACCAAGGTAAGCATATACACACCCTGATCACTGTCCGATCACCATCTCCCATGGTTGATCAACATGTGCCACAGCTTCGGCTACCATCGTGCTCATCATCCCCGATGATGAGCATACCTGTCCACTCATTCCTGACCCTTTCCCTTCATTTTTTTTTGTATATAGTACTTATGTCTGTATATATAGTGATTATAAACATCTATGTTTGCTTTTTTACCTATGTCTAAGTAGTGATGCCACGGCTCGGCTCGGCTCACCCGCAGCATGGCTCAGGCCCTTGAGCTGACCAAAATGGCGCTGAGTCGCCCTGAGCGGCTCTGAGCCAGCTAAGCTGATTGAGATTGCCCAAAGTTGTGGGCTTGCAATCTGAGTTGTATTTATGCTTCAGTTATGTATTTTAATGGTCAAATAGGTTGTGTAGACTATTATTACAAAAGAAACAAGTCATACTATTGAGTTTTGCACAGATCGGTATCTTTGATGAGATTATTTGGCTATGTTTATCTCCTTGTACCTATTACAAAACATGCTCGAGAGATGGCTCTGGGGAGTAGGGTATAACAACATGTATTCAAAATGGCAGTAGGGACTCCTACAGAGTGTTTCATAGTATTTTAAGAACATTTAAAGCCCTCCAGTCGCTCTGAATTTGAGGCAACTTAGGGCATGGCTTGAGCGGCTCTGGGCGGCTCTGAGCTGTGAGCCAATTTATCAGTGCAGCTGGCCCAAAATAGCGGCTCGGCTCAACAGCTTGTGGCTCCGAGCCGTGCTGTTGGCAACACTATGTCTAAGCATGCAATCACATTCTCCCTTGAACAAGGGATAAACAGGGGTCTCTTCTTCCCATTGAGAGGCTCCACTACATATACAGGGCTATGGAATGATATATTTAGATCAGTACATGACTGGGGAAGGCTCTACAGGGGTGTAGAAGAAGGGAAGTATGGAGAAGTGAGGGGAGTGTGAGACAGGGTACTGTCTACTGGGCTTGCACACCCTCTGGAACCAAAGCAGTATATGTAGAGGGGTATATTGGTGTATGTAGAGGTGGGTAGTGATGTAGGAAGAGCTGGTAACAAGGGACTCAGTGTCAATGCACCTGTATGGGGAGGGGGAGAGGTTGTTACTTACATGCATACCCAGGCCTTCCCCTTACAAAATGTGCATGGATGTGGGGTAGAATGGTCCTAATAAACGACCTGATAGACCCCCTAAAGGCCATGCAGTTGTTAGTAGAGACATAAAAGAGAACATGTTTTCAGGAGAAGGTATGCTTACCTTGTGAGATCTGTGGGGCCAAATTGTTCACTTTCTTTGATTCCTAGGCCTTATAGTAAAGTAAACAAGGGTCAGTATATGTGGTAGCAGATAGGGAAGATCCTGACTGACCAGGGCATGAGCTCCCCATCAACATAGGTGAGCTTTGCTCACCATAGATCACACACCTTTCCTATCGTCCAAATTTTGTTCCAAGCAATTGTACTAGTACATTACCCTCAATTTATAGCCTACATGTAATCCATATAGTCAATATTTTGTCCTGAACAGTAACATCTTCACCAACTCACCTAACCTCCTTGTTACTCCATGCCATCTCATGGGACTCACTAGTGGACTTATATATAGCCATACTGATGTAGTAGAAGTAAATTTAACACTTTTGAACAGTTCATTATCTATAAAAGAGTGGTAGAGAGTAAATCCATTGAGATATGGTACAGTCACTTACCCACGGCCAATAGCACTTCATATTCTTAATGTATCATTAGGAATAGTGCATAATATGGTATTATATGAGGTTCCCTTGAGCTAGATACAGCCCAGATAGTAAGAGAGGCTGAGCTATGCACCAGGGAGCAAGTTGAATCAGGTGTTCCAAAAATAGTAACAATCTTGAAATACGTTGGCAGTGAAACAATGCGCCATTGATTAGAGGGCAGAGGAAGATAGAGGGAAATGTTTTGCATGGGAATAAAATTGACTGCCAGGGAATCCATGGAAAAACAAGGCTAAATAAGGTACTTTGCAGCAATTGATCGGGTGAGCATTTTGAGGTGAGTCCAATCATACTCTCGATCAAACCACTCATCAGCACTCTCTTGAGCATATTCCCTCCATTTTTTGGCAGATTTCTCTCGTCTCTTTTGCCTCCTATGGAATAAATTTCCCTCTATCTGCCCATGCTCTCCGATTAATGGCGCATTGTCTTGATGTCAAGCTATTTCTGTGTTATTGCCTTTTTGGGAACACTTGGTTCAACCTGCTCTCTGGTGCATAGCTCAGCCTCTCTTACTATCTGGGCTGTATCTAGCTCAAGGGAACCTCATATAATACCATATTATGCACTATTCTTAATGATACATTAAGAATATGAAGGACTTTCAATGAGACAGAAAATGAAGCTGGAAATTCAAACAACCTGGAGAATGAGCAATCAACCAAGGGCTCCTGTTGCAGCCCATGTATCACAATCTTCCCAAGGTTTTCAATCAACCACTTCACCCTGAATCAGATGTGTTAGACAGCAATATAACCCATACATGTTGTTCGACATACCACAGGCCACCATGACCAGGCACATCTGCATGTGCAGCTACGATATCGATGATTTCACTACATTTTCCATCCCAGCTCAGCTCCAGTTCCCCAATCAATCCCAGTTGTAAGACCTCTACTAGTGCCTTTGACAATAGCTCTGGCTGAAATAGCTTGCACAAATGCTGGAACTGTTCCTGCAATTGCCGCTCAGGCTGTTGATGATTAAGTTGCAGTAGCATCAAGCATATCACAAACTGTGCTTTAGCTCTTTGCTTAGACATTTTCCCAGGTGCTTCCCCAGCTGTCCCCCCTGGTGCTTCTCCAGCTGTTCCCCCAGTGTCAACCCCAACTGCTTCCCCAGCTTCTTCTCTAGATGCTTCCCTAGCTTCCTCCCCAGCCACTGCTCTGGCTCCCTCACAGCTTGCCACTCTAATGCAAACTCCTTTACTGACTGTTGCTCCCATGCCTGCTCCCATGCCCATTCCCACACCTGGCATGCCAGCACCTGCACCACCCATGCCCATGCCCACTCCTGCTCCTGTCCCTGCTCCTGCTCCTGCTTCCACACCTGCTTCCATGTCCACTTCCACACCCCCTCCAGCTCCCGCTCCCAGGCCAGTTGCCACTTCCGCATCCACTCCAGCTCCTGCTCGGGCACCAGCTTCATGTCCAGTCCCAGAACTGGTGCCAGTTCCCATGCCAGTTCCCGTGCCAGTTCTACTAGCTCTGGTGGCAGTTCTCATGCCTGAACCCTTTGCCAGCTCCTTTGCCAGCTCTGTCAGCTCCTTTGCCAGCTCCACCAGCTCCTGCACTAGCTCTGGCACCAGCTCTGCCAGCTCCTGTTTCAGCTCTGCCATCCCCTGTTTCAGTGCTGCCAGTAGCTTCTCCCATTGTGGCTTCTCCAGTTCCAGTTTCAGTTCCATCTCCCATTCCATCTCCTATCCTAGCTCCCATCCTAGCTCCCATCCTAGCTCCATCAGCTCCCTTGCCAGCTCCTGTCCCAGCTCCCATGCCAACGCAGCATCCATGGCAACATCTACAGCAGCAGCTTCATCAATAGCTCCCACATCTGTAGCAGTGGCTTCATCGGCTTCATCGGCTTCATCAGCAGCTCCCGCATCCATGGCAGCAGCTCCATCAACAGCTCCCACATCTGTGGCAGCAGCTCTATGAACACCTGCTCTAGCCCCTGCTCTAGCGCCTCCAGCCCCTGCTGTTGCAGCTGCTCCAGCATCTGCTCCTGCACCTGGGATAGCTGCTCCAGCCTCTGCTCCAGCTCCCGCCATAGCTGCTTCAGCCACTCCTTCAGCCCCAGCTGCTCCAACTGCTCCCACCTCAGCCCCAGCTGCTCCCCACCACCCCCAGCACCTGCCCCAGCCTGAGCCCAAGCCCAAACTCCCAGTCCAGCTCCTGCCCCAGCTCACACTGCTCCCAGTCCTGCTTAACAGCCTGCTCCCACCCATCCTACCCCAGCTCCTGCCCTAGCTCCTGCCCCAGCTCCCGCACCTGGTCCTCCTGCTCCTGGTGTAGCTCCTGCTCCCACTCCAGATCCTGCTCCAGATCCCGCTCCCATGGGTTCAAACATTTCCACAACCCTTTCATCTGTAGATTCCCCATCTTTGGCTGCTCCCACTCTTGTCCAGGGTTCTGCAGATGTTTCCACCACGATGTCTATTATATCATCTGCAGATTCCTCATCATCGATGGTTGTGTCCAATATGACTGCTGCAGCTGCAAGACTCTCTCAGCCATCACCATCTCTGCAGCACTCTCAGTTACACCCCACAGTATGTCACTCATCAATGTATCTTCCAAAAGCTTGTCCAAGTTGCAAGTCACAGTCTTCCATACAGCAATCATAATGATAGTTTGTGCAAAGAAATAGCAGTTGTGAGTTAGCAATTTGTACCGCTTTGCAGAATTGTTGTGGATGTGAAAACAAATGTCGAGCACAAGTTTGAGATCATTTTGTTGAATCCCCAGCATAACTCTATCGCGCAATAAGATGTTTTGTCAAGTTTGTCTGATGAAGTTAACAGTGCAATCATATCGACAGATGGTACCCCCAGTGCCCACAGCATATCGAGAACAGGTCCAAGTCCTCTGCCTCAATCCATGCGGTACACATAGCCAGCCTGTGTGACTTCCGTGACAAACTTGTGAAAGGGCATAGCATGCTCCTTGCAAAGCTGTACCCTCTGGATGGTGGTAGAACTGCTGCCTCGATGAAAATTATACCAGTTGGTTAAGATTTCATAGTGCTTCGTGAAATGCAATGGTTCTTCTAAATTTCAAGGAGTGCGAGATAATGAGGCAGATGGATTTTGGGACAAGAAAGCTAAAAACTGTAACATAGATGATGGTAGTAAAACAGAGAAGCTGACTAAAGTGGCGTCAAAAGATGTCGACAATATTGCAATGCAGTGGATGAAAAGAGAATCTTGCAGTGCAAGCTTTAAAAGGCGGTAAAGTTTGACTTGTGTTTTCAGCATGGTTTGTGCATGGAGAACATGGAGACTGTTCATGACTGCCTAGAACACTACCATGCTGGCATCTATTTGAACGTGTTGTTTGCAATCAGTAGCACTTGGACATGAAGGAGGACTCGGAAATCCATAGCGAGAGAGACTTGACTGCCACTTTGATGACCATAACAATTCAGGTTCAAGACCATAAGACAATGTGCAGTGACTTGTGAGAGCCACTCAAACCATGCAGAAGAGCACTGTAGATAGCTTCATAAGGAAGAGAATAAGAGTCAAGAGATATAGACATGCACTTGCTGATATAGCAACCCTCCATTCATCGAGTTTCTGTATCCTCCACAGACCAGATGCTCCATTCAGCACTAGGGCATGGAAGGAAGGTGACCCACATGTCTTGCTTTCACATTGTGTCACACTTAGTCATCATAGTGTCTTTGCCAGCCTCCTATATTCCCCCTTGCTCTCAACTGTCACCATCACACACCTATTACTTCATTCTCGTGAAAAATGACCACTATCGTCATCACACGCACTGCCTCTCCCTGTAGCCCCATTATGAAAATTATACTCACCTCCACCAATCCCAAAGCTGAGCTCGCAAGCTCCCTTTCAGGAAATCTTGCTGAATATCAATTTGAGGCCTCATTGCCTGGTGAAATGGTTCTCACCACCATAGATAGCTATAAAGAAAGGTTTAGGAAGACAAAGGCCAAACTTGTGGAGGTTGTGGAGGAGCTTAGGAAGTTAGAAGAAGATAGGGAGACCTTGCAGCGTGATCTTTGAGCTGTGTCAGCCTCATTCCTGACTACCTCTCAGTGAGGTTGATCTTTTTGATCCACCTTCACTTTTGTAGTCATCGACAGTCATGCATCAATCATGCAGTCCTAATAGTGACAGTACCAACACTCTTGACTCATCTTGATGCAAGTCAAACAGCTGCATCACTTTAGATGGATATGGATCAATTCTTGAAGTGCCTGCAGGCTCTTCAAGAGACATCAGACTGGGATTGTTCCAATTATTATTCTTTGACCTGGTTTTCAAGGTCATTGTGGTGGTCAATGAGGTTGATGAGGTTGAAAAAAAAATTCTGGGGTACTTTTACTATATCACAGTCCTTTGCAGATCACAATGGGAAGTTTTCTCCTTCATGGGAGAAGTTCAGGGTCAATTTTGATGACATTCACTGATGGGGTGAAGTCAAGCTTAAACTCTATATGAGTTTGAGTGTTCAAAAAAGTGTTGTGAGTCATAAGGGGATCTCTTAAAGATGCATGGCACAGAACATGAATTACATATACTATGTTCATGCTTGGTGCAATAGTAAAAACAGAGTAATCTAAATTGCATAAGACTGGTCCTATATAGGGACCAGTCAAGGTCTATGTCAAGAAATTATAATAAATAGATACAAAGGGCATACCAGATCACTACAGGCTGACAATGCATTTAGATCAACAAATGCCAATTATATCTCCCCTCTATGACAGAAAACATCCTGTATTATGTGAACATGATTATCTTGATGACTAACCACCATCACTATATCACACAAAACTCTCTCAATCTTCAACCCTTTTTCTTTGTAATTGGGGCCAAAAGGGCCACTCCAAATGCACACACAAGAGATTATTTGGTACACAGAGTCCTGATTCTGGTGAGTTTTGTTGGATATCAACCAGGCAAGTTTTATAAAACAACAATGGATGCAAAAAATTCTCTACTCTGA
The DNA here is from genome assembly GCA_026075535.2 of Tricholoma matsutake. NCBI lineage: Eukaryota > Fungi > Basidiomycota > Agaricomycetes > Agaricales > Tricholomataceae > Tricholoma > Tricholoma matsutake. The sequence goes on from AP026544.2 coordinate 1,254,134, forward strand.
GCTTGTAAGTTGAGATCTTTTCTAAAAGGAATTAAGTAATAAGTCACTGAGAAATATCAGATGTATGTCATGTCTTGGGTTGGCCATTGGCCTTATAATCAATGTGCTGATCCTACTTCAGTCCTTGGCCAACAGTCTGGCCAATGTCAATTTGGATCACCTACCCCTCAGACTCCATCCATCTCTCTTGGCCATGTTGGATGATGGTGTCACCACAGAGAGTCCAAGCTGCCTAGTGCATTCATATGCATATGATTGGTGGAGACACAATAGGGAACCAGCACCAGGGGGTATTTTTGGCATTGACACCCTGGATGAGTGCCTTGATAGTTATTGGCAATATATCCCTACCCCTGCAATTACTGACTCGCCACCCACCCATAGCCAGCCAGCAAACAATGGTCCTGATTCTGAAGCTGATTGCCAATCTTGCATCAGCCTGCAGGCTCTTATTCATTATATGTTCAATTAAGCACGTGGTATGCATGACTTCATAAATGGCTGCAAATCATCAGCAGATGCTGCGATGAATGTGAATGTCAGGGAAGTGGCCAGGTTACACCATCTTCATGAGCTAAGATCTTGAATATCAAGATGATGATCTAGCGTGGCCTGAACTACTTGAAGAGACAGATTCTGAATACATAGACACAACATGTGATGATGTTGAAGGAGAGGATGTTGGCCAGTTAAGTGAGGTGGCCATTGCACAGGAGGGTAGAGGTGCAGGGGAGTTAGAAGAGGTCATCATTGATGTGATAGCACAAAATGGATTGTCCTCCTAAAAATTATTAACACTTGACTGGCAATGTGGTTAAATTCTCTCACTTGGGACAATTGCCTTTTCTCCTGCATAGAAAAAAAATTAGTTAATAAATATCTAACATTGAGCAAATCATTTACGTAGTGTCCCCAAATTTCAGGGTGGCCTCTTTGCTGCCTACTTGGCAAAGATCATCATCCAATGCAGCGCTGAAAAAAAAAGGTATCAATTAGATGTTTGCAAAGTGACACTGTAGACATACAGTACAGAGATGGCCAGGAGAGCTTTGAATTCAACTGAAGCAGGAACAGGGTTGACCTCAGACCATCCCTTTTTAGCAGGATGTGCTTCTAAAAACTCACTAGCAACCATTGAGCAAATTTCTGCAGGAGAGAATAACAAATAAGTAACTCACATTTTGGGCGAGCTTGATTTAACCACATGTTATCTTCCATTTCTTTGAAACCACTGGCCTGTTTCCTGCATCAGTATCTTTTTGTTATACCAAGTCTTCAATATGCATGGCTGACTCAATGTCACCTCCCCTGCAACGAGACTAAAAAAAATAGGAGCTCATATTCATGACTCACAAAATACAACAAAAGCACTCATGCTGCCAAATCCATCTCAGCTCTAGAAAAACTGAATAAGCATTTCTGAGGTCTTGCAAGAAAATACCCACTTTTCTCTACTGGTGAGCCAGATGACATGCACTTTAATGGTGACAGGCTTGCTAAAGTATGACAACATTAGGTAGACCAAACCAGATTCCACATCAACATACCTCATTTGAGTGACTGCTGTTTTAGGCATGCTAGTGCTAGTGATTATTAGATGAGAGTTAGATACACAAAATTTAAATAAGTAAATGCAAACAGGAGAATAACCTTTTTGAGTTGCACCTCCTATGGGCGCGATTGACTGCTGATTGTCTGGATCAACTGTAATAAAATTAGTTACACACTAAGTTCATCAACTCTCTATAGGAGAGCCATGGGCACTGAAAATAGAACAAGCAACAAAGAGCAATTCAAATTCACTAGATGAACAAAATGAACTCAACACTACATGTACCAAAAAAAATCTGATATTAGTATTTTGTAAGAAGGGAAAGATCATAAAATGTATTCAGCGCTGCATCTTTGACCACTGTAGCAGATTGTGGTGGAACCTGATACAGTTCTACAACATGCAATAACCCATGAGGTAATACAGGTGCCCATCAAAACTGTTCAAAGAAAGTTTTCACATAGAAAGTGGCCACCACAGTTTCTAAATCATCAATCTCTTTCCTTGCCCATCTCCATTTCTCCTTCTTCATGATCTCCAGTGAACCATCCCAAGATGCCATCAACCATTGGACATCTTGAAGATAAACACCGTGTCATTCCCAATCTGGATCTGCAAGTCTGCAATTGGCACTCCCTAGGTCTGCTACCAAAAGTGATGCAGTCATGCAACCCGAGAAACAGGCAGCTACCAATTGCTCATGTTGATGTTTCAGAGTGCACATCCTTGAATCCAACGCAAATAGTTCATATCAAAAATTGAGTTGGCACAACTCCCATAGAACTTCCTCCTGTATTTCATCCAAAATTTTTCCAACTGGTTTGCCAGTCCCCTTTTCCAATCCCAAAAATTCTACTCCATTGGCATTGATGCATTCCTCAAACAATCTTAAAGCTAGGTCCCACTGTTCTTTACTTTTGGTATCCGTCACCAAGGAAGCCAAAGGTCGAGCTTTTCATGTGTTAAAACATCACACCAGACTTGTGTTGGAATAGGGTGAGTTGCCACAGTTCCAGAAGTTACACAATAAATAAATGTGGTGCGGTATTTGAGCCAGAATTCAAAATAGGTATTTCTTCTTTCTACCATCTGAGTGCGAACAAACATTGCAGGCTCTGGAAAAATGTATCCTGCATCGATCAGGTTTCCTTCATGTGTAAAGACTGCCTTGCTAGAGTCAAATTCCACCAATGTGTCATGCCAATCTGTGAGTGCTGGCGGGAAGATCTTGTCACTGGGTTCAATGAACTTGTCTATCCTGCTATTTTTCTTTTGCTGGTTTCTTGCTTTCTGACTGTCTACAACTTATAGTAAATCATGTGTATATTTTTTTCGAAGCGCTTACATGGTAAATATTCTTCAGCACATATTTGTTGCATTATGCATTCAGCTACAGTTGGTGGTGCAGACTGAACTGGTGCCCTGGTGTATTCAAAAGGATTGGGAAATCCCAGTAATTTGATAGTACTTGTGCTTATAGCAAAATATTTTGTGACACTGTCAGATCTCCCTTCAAATATAGTCAGATATGCAGGTTGAGTGCACACATTCATAGGGAAAAAATCTTGAGCATATTTCATTGTTACAGTTTGCTGGATCCGAATAGAAGGAAGAAGGTCATAGGGGTGGATAAGCCATACCGGCACACCAGCATCCATCATCCCTTGACAAACAAGTTGGCTTGTGGTAAATGCACCCATCAAGTGAGTTGCAACCTTGATTGCCCCAGTCCTATGATGATAGTGTTCCTCAAAATCTAGAAAGGCCAACAGTTCCAAGAAAACACACTGAAATTCACAGATGAAATGTTTTGTCATCTGAAAGTTCATTGACATCCCTCAGAGATGATATAACAGATTCACCAAAATCAGCACCAGTTGACAAGGTAGCTGTTTGCCTTTGAAGAGAGGTAGCTCTGCTCATTCAAGCAAAGATGTGCACGGTCTTTGCAACCAGTTATACCAGCCTGTGTTCAATTTGCTGATCCCACGCAAAATTTAATTGTCATGAATAAAATCCCAGGCTTCTGGAGTCCACCACATTATATCGATAAATTTATTGTGAATGGAAACCTCCTATTGGATGCACACAATATGTCGATAATCTTGCATGTATGGTTGAGGCCATTGCAATGGATCATCATCCCCATACCAAAGATTAGACCTAAGAAACACTTTGCAATCAGCACTGAGAGGAGGCTCATAAACCTCCCAAATGTTAGGACTCGTAACAAGATGTTGTCCATCTGTTGTAATTGAGCTGACTAACTGGTCTAAAGGACCAATAGCTATTTATGCATCAAGTTAAGATTATAAAAAATGAAAGGTTTGGGTTTCCTACAATTGTCTGAATCCTCTTTGTGCATCAAAAGCTCAGGTTTTTGTAGTAGCAATGTAGGTGTAAGGTCTGAGATCAAATTCATCTTCTTTCTTAATCTACATATAGTCAAAACAAGGCTACCAAAAAAAAATCAGCACACAACCTTACTGAGAAGCAAAAAAACAGTACTCCAGTTAACAGGTTGTTTGATAACAGTCTAGAAAACAAAATTGGTAGACATCATGTCTGGCAAGCCTTGAAATCCTGACCTCACCTAGACATTCGCAAACACATCCACATCTTCATGAAGTTAAGTTCACAAGAGGAACAAATTGGACTCCTGGTCCAATTTGTTAGATGGCTGTACTACAACATGTCTCAAGGAAAGTGGTTTCCAAATTGGTGGCTGCTGCAGAGAACAAAAGAAAACATTATAAAATAAAAACTCACCTAGTAGCAAAAAAAGTAAAGAGAAGAGAAGTAAATGAGAGCCTGAGTGTGGGCAAGTTGATGACTCAGAAAATAATGTGACCTTAAACTTGATGTGTGTAAACATTGTGACATGTGCCAACTTCCCCATTGTACTTTGTATCTTATTGGTAGAACTTCAAAGCAAGGCCTTGTTGTCAAGTACAAGGCTCTTTCCTTTCCTAAAATGTGTTGCGGTACAACCATTTAATGAGTTGAACCAGGTGTCCAACTTGTGTTACCAACAATTTACACAAGACCACAGTTTTGTATCTACATGAACTCGCAATATGCACCCATCTACACTTGCCAGAGATTTCGAGTGGTAAACAATCCTTCCAAATCTGTCACTCCACCTCCACCTCCACCTCCATTGTGTTGTCCTTTCTCTGCTTCTTCATGTCTTAGTCTGTCATTCCATATCCAGCTTGTCGCTTTAATATAACACTTTTGGGTAAAGCTATACTAACTTGAAGTTTGAGAGCCTGCAACAAAGGGCAGTAATAATTGCACTCATAAGCAAAGGTCCATCAAACTTACCATGCTAAACTGTGGGTCTAACAGTGCCATAGATCACAAAACGACCAACAATTTGCACTTTTTCCCTTTCTGTGGGTCCTCCTTTAATGTGACGACAACAAATGACAGCTGCAACTCTCCAATATCTCCTTTCCTGAAAGATTGCAGTCGACATGCCTCAAACCTGCACAAGACTTAAAAAAAATTACTGAAGCCAGACTGACACACATACCTATATTTGCCACCTGACTCTTAAAATCCTCGACAATACTCTACCTCATTGTCTTTGGTGTGCACACAGCGAGCCCTGGACAATGCCAACATTTTCACCAGGACACCGGTAGGATCAATGTTCTCCTGGAAGGGAACACTCTCCAAATGCAGCCCAGGCCTCGACGGAGTGAAATACCAATTAGATGCTTCAATCGAAGGGCCATCTGTCTCAGTAAGATTCCATGGACCTGGTGCTCCTTGCATAAATGCACAGTCAAATATGCTGTATATCTTGTTCACAGCTGAAACCACATTGTTAAAAAAGGGAGTGTCCAACCCACTCACAGTTACCGATTGTCAAAGAAAATGGTACTTAGATGGATGCATATTAAGCATGGTAAGTGTTGTTAACATCACTGGTAAAACTCCTGAAAAGCTTCCTCCCTTCCCAGCTTCTTAAACAAACACCATGTCGGCAAATCAGGATGAGACTTAACAATAAAAGTCTCCTCCCAATGGGGTTGCCTCTACAAAAAATGTAAACCATTATTAAAGAAGAAAACACTGTCAAAAACACACCTGAAGTAATGCACCCAGCTGATCTCGCTCTTCAAAAATTCCCAGGTCAATAATGAGTTCATTCAAATGGAGACTTGTGCACAACTAAACAACCTAAGGTCCCAATCTAGAATTTGACTCATGGGTGTTCATAAAATCAAACTTGGGATCCATCATGTTGGCACCAACAAAAGTGGGCAGGGGTTTTATGCCAGTCTCAAGCAACCCTTTCTCTCTTCTCACGCATTTCTAATGCACTTCAGCTCATAAATAGGAGACCTGCATCAACAGATTCACAAAAATCAATGGTCTGACTTAACAGATGATAGATGATTACTAAGTGTATTTACATCAAAGTACACAATAAATAAAATGGAAAGTCAGAATGCATGACCCACACGAGGTGCCCAACATGTCTCCCCAACAAGTTTTTTACCACAAGATGAATTCTAAATAGTTACAGTTAATACACTATCTCCTAAATGAATACTATTTTTATAGTACACTATTTTTGACCACATGCTGTGGCACACTTAGGGGCCATGAGACATTCAGCCATCTCATCTTGTTCTCAATAAATTGAGAACTCAGAACTCTGGTGACTGGTATCACATGTACATGTACTCAGTACACATGCAGGATTAGCAGATGGATGAAAACCTATTAAAATTAGGGATTGAGAAGCTGTCTGCAATGTAGTTAGTTGGGGATAAGCACAAGAATGATAAGCAAAGAAAGGATGAGTAACAAGGGGTGTTAGGACTGAAAAATCAGACCCAGGGTCAATTTTTTTTGGTAAGGTGAGTCTAGGTGGACTAACTAACTTATGGAATAAGGCACCCTTCTAAATATAGTAATATCACAAGTCCAGTTTCGAGGGAGTTGTGTTTCTGTCATGATACTAGATGGTGCACTGAGTTGCTGCAATTCATCTACTATGTAAAATTTACTTGCCCATTGTGTCTCACAGGACATATGTGTGTTCACATTTGATGATGCCCTCCATTGGCAGATTGACCATTGACCCCCAGTGAAAAATCACTAAGGGAGAATACCTGAAAATCCCTCAAGGGATTCTCAGGTATATCAAGGATACACAAGGTATTTTGTCACAATAGGGTATTTTTATCCCTAGAAAATCCTGTTGAAACCTTGACATACCTATTCATCACACGCAGGATGGACAGGTATATTTGTGGGATGGAATGGTTTTCAAATCCCTCTCAGTCCCTCAAAATACCTGAAAAGACCTTTGTATGTGATACCTACATGTTCTATCAAATACCTCCTGATCCCCCCTGATCCCCGCAGATGCCATTCCCCTCGTCACACCTCCCTGCTATCCCTCATGATACTTGCTGGTTCCTTGTCATCACCTCTCTAATCCCATTTTTGCTTCCAAGACACTAGATCGGGTGTAGGTGTGAGAAGAAAGAATCACAGAGTGGAAAGTGAACATGCCTTGCTGCCCTTGCAAAAATTTGATAAACTTCGACATCAAGAAATGACTGGCATTGTAGTAGGTAGTAATGTGATGTTGTGCTTAGTGATGCTCAGCTTGTGGTGGCATTCATTATGTCATTCCACTATCCTTCCTCAGTTTCACAAGCTGAAGTAGATAAGTCAGTTATTATTGAAGAGTAGCAAATGAACACATGCACAGCCTCTGCATGTGCTTTGTCTGACTCTTGCTTCCAAACCTTGAGAGAGATATTTGTGGTTAGTCCTGCTTCCAACAAACAGGATGCCAAAATTCACCTTCCTGTCAGCATTCTGCCAGTGGCCACTTTCCTTGAATGCTTTTTCTTGAGCCTTGGTGTCAAGATCCTTGAACTTTTCATTTGCTGGATTGTCAAGCCATGCAGCCTTGCAAAGCACTCTAGATGGCATAATGAGCTTAACATATGAAATCTACTATTTGAACACTTACCTCAGCTCCATTGACTTCCTAACCTCAACAGGCAATGTGATCACCTTTTCATTCAACTTTGGTTTCGAAGGGGGTAGGTCCTTAGCACTTTGTAGATTCTTCACTGTTGTGGGTGATGTAGAAGCTTCTGTTTCCGGTGGTGGAGAACAGGGCAGAGTGTAGTCATCAGCTGCAGGAGCGACAGTATTTTGAGGTCATGTGCTCATCCATGCTGAACTAGTAGTCAAGATATGCGTCATGAGGGATATATTGATCAGCGCGCTCAAAATCATTGGTTCATCATGTATATGTGAGTGAGGAGGGGGCATATCAGTGATTGGAGGTGGTACACTTGACTCTTGATGCTCTCGAGGCAAAAATGAACTTGAAGAAATGCTGAGGGATTTTGCTGCCAATGAACTTAAGAATGGATCTGGCTCGAGGGAGATGATGACAAAACTGGGGAATGATCGAGATGTAGATTTGTTGATGAAGGAGTTTTGACTTTCCTTAGGCTTTGGAGTGCATATAAGTCTAGAAAACCAGAGACGTGAAATTGATTGAGGACTCACATGGGTCAGACAATTTGTGCAGTAAAAACTGACACTTGGCAAAGTGTAGAAGCCATCCCTCTTCATTGCTTGGCTGGGGATGTTGACACATCCCCAGTATTGTCTTTGGTCTTGACACTGGACATGGCCTCTTGAGCCTTCTCATTGACAGATACATACCACCATCAACTATGAATTTTTGACCCTTCCAGTTGTCCTCACAGTAGTGAAGGAATGGAAACTTGATGTGAACCTCCTTCCAAAACGCATCCTTGAGGCCTTTGCTCAGATCCTTCCAGAAACCCTTGCCAGCAATAAACTCTTGATGGTCGTTGTTGAGAGTAACAAATATGTCAGTGATGTAGCTGTGAAACTGGTCGAGTTGTGACTTGGTGATGGAATGACCCATACCATCTTCAAAGTAACTATATTTCTATGCACAGGGCTGATATGTACTGTCTGTGTCAGGAGGTGTTGAAGCTAGAATGCTCTTGCTATCAAATTCACGGGCATTCCAAAAATGGACTATGAGTTCATCCCTGTCATCTTCCAGCTCAGAAACTTTTGGGTTGGTTCCACTTGGGAAAAGCGACGATAGGGGATTGTAGCAGTCATTTGACTTGTAGCCATGGTGTTCTCTTTGGCACTTTTTGGATTGTGGAGATCGGCCATGTGCAGAGCCTTCAGCAGAGGATGTGATGTTGATTGGAGAAAGAGAGCAACATCAACGGCAAAATGGATTGCTGTTGCTGCTAGCTGCCCTTACTGCATCTGTATACATAGACCTATACATGAGAAAAGTTTCAAAGCAGTGACAAAGCATGCGAGGGCTGATTGCAGTCATATATACCTCCAGTACTTTTAACTTTCATTTGCCTGCTGGAGTGCCTCCATTTTCATCTGTAACATCAATCTACAGGGAAATGTACAAGGAAAAAATCAACATTATGAAAAGAATGTCACCTTGTGTACTTGAGTTCTTGAATTTGCAATTGCAGTTTGAATTGATCCTGCATATATTCAACTTCTTGTTGGGAATATGTTGCCTGAGGTGCTTGGTGGATGGATTGAAGTTTCTGGTAGGGTTGTTGAGGCTTCTGAAGAGTTTGATAAGCTGGTGCTTTGCTGGAGCCTCCATGATCAACAAGATCCTGGCCTGGAGCATTGTGTTGCTAAATGACAAGTTAGTTATATTCTTCAGGTTTAAATCAGTTACTTACTGGCTGGTCTATAAAGTACTCTCCCATAAGGCTCACAAAGCCTTCCGACTGACCAATGTCAATGTCCTTGCCATTGTGTGAAGACATGGGAAAGAGGATGGTCACCTTGCATTGTCACACTATGTGACCATCACATATTACTATTGTGTCCAGGTCAATCATGAACCTTGCGCAACTGGAAGGTTGCTGAGTTTGGCAGCCTACACTAGACTTAGGTTTACTAAAAGACAGGATCAAATTATCTTTGTTGCATGGAAGTAGGAACCATAAGTTACTACAAATAAAAGAATAGGAAGTTACTATACCTTCATTGCATGGAAGTAGGAACAAAGGTTAAGGAATAAAAAATAAGTAATATATAAGAAAAAGATTGACTGTGTAAGTAAAAGGCTGCATCAAGCGTAGTGTGTGATTTGGGAAGGCCACATTGGGTGTAGTCACAAAATAGGAAGGTACTGCATCAATAGGATAATGTTGGCACTGCTGGATGTGGATAGAAGGGTAATAAGGATGTATGGTGCCATTGCTAGGATGCACATTGCTGGTTGTTGTTGTCATATTCGCTGGTGGCTGTGCCAGCAGCGAGGGTGATTGTGTTGGCAATGTGTGTGGCTGTGTCGGTGCCGTGGGAGTGTGTTGGCAGCATAGGGTGGCCATAACTCACTGTAACACAGACATTGGTACATCTGGTGTTGGTGAGTTGTTTATGTGCCATAGGTGGCTATGCTATCGCCGGTGGCTGTGCCAGCAGTAAGGGTGGTTGTGTTGGCGATGTGTGTGGCTGTGCCAGCACCATGGAAGTGTTTAACAGTGGTGTAGTAATGTAACACAGACATTGGTATGTCTGGTGTTGGTGAGTTGTTTATGCACTGTAGGTGGCTGTGCTATCGCCAGTGGCTGTGTCAGCAGCGAGGGTGGTTGTGTCGGCAATGTTTGTGGTGTGCTGGTGTCGTGGAAGTGTGTAATGGCAGTGTAGGTAAATTAACTTGTTGTAATGTCATGAGTCTGTGGGGCCAGACTTACAGCAACACACTGATATGGCTTTTCTTGCCACCATCTGTAACACAAGCCTTGAAACTCTCATCACCAGTGACAATCCACAGCTATTACAAGCTTTAGAAGAACTCGATCAGCTGCAGTAACCACCTTTCACCTTTTTCAATCTTGGATTTCATGCCACTGACTCCCTCTGTGGCAATTCAAGTGCTCACAAACAAATGATGGAATCTTTTTCTCCTGGGTCTAGTCTCTATGCAGATTCAATTTTTGGTCCTGTTCTTGGCATACACATGTCTCCTAGTGGCAACCATCTGGTTTATTGCATCAACTCTCCTTCAATGCTATCAGTAAGGGTCCCAATTATAATAGTTCACGGGTTTCCTAACCTTTTCAGTCCAAGGTTCCACAAGACTCTGCACATGATGGTTCCTCTTTTTTTGATGAAGTTGCACTTGTAGACATTGACATGCATGTGATGCATGAAAAAAAGTAGTTTATGGAACTGTCGTCATTGTCCTCTTCATCAAACAAATGTTCTGCATTGCATGTATTGTATTGATAGCCAACAAACAATTGCAGTTTCTCACTCAAACGTAAATGTAGAGACTTGAATACATATCAATTTATAAAATCCTCTTCGGTATCTAAAGTAGTATCTAAGGTAATCTTTTCTCCTACAGAAAAACAATTTTTGAGTGATGCAAAGGTTTCGGGGTTGCTGTGTTCTCTGGGTTTGAGAGGAAATGGAAACATGCCCACAACACTCTTGACTACCTTTGCTTTGATGATTGTGACATTTTTCTCAGGGCCTCAGTATCAGCAAATGCAAAGTGCCTGGCTAGAATCTTGCAGATATGCATGCAATGGTTCAGAATATGGGCAGAGTACTGCAACTGCATATATTTGGTCCATGAATCGAGGGTGACAAGAATATTGAACCTCAGCAAAGTAGTCACATCTGTCAACTTCAAACTGACCAAAAATAAGCTTGTGGAACCAATAATAAAAGACTCAAGGTTGTGTCTGCAATTTCTCCTTGAAGGCAGAGCAAGCACACTGTCCATTGGGAAGCCACAGTCGTGCCCAGCATTGTACTGAAAATGAACCCTGCAGTCCTGGTTGGATTTTGTTCAAGTATTCCTGAATTGCAAGTTCCTCCTTCAAGCCTTCCATTGGGATGTGTTGGTGATCTTCCTTTTCAGGTAAAAAGATGTAGCCACCTCCCAGATCACAAGCTGCACGAGGCAATTTGTTAGTTACCAGATCAAAGTCTTGCACAAGTGCTTTTATGGCATTTATTCGTGCACAAAGTAACCCACGCTCTGATAAATTCATAAAAGGATTGGAATGTTGGTGGACTTCACAGCCAAGGTTACTGATCATATTTTTAAGGGATCACTGAGCATCAACACCAAGAGGACCCAAATGTGCAGTTTCAGCTGCAAGATGGATAATGGTATGGACACAGGGGAGTACAAGGTGAATGCGGTGTAGGTCTTGGTCACAATAGATCTTCTCAAATTTGGTAACCCATCATAATAGGAGTCCATTGGCATGTTGGAGCTTGAGCACAGGAATCTTCCTCCTGTGGATAACATGAATCCCAGAAATGAGTCTACAGAAATGAATCCAGACTTCATGAGGGAGAACAAGACAAAAGACAGCAGGACCGAGTATTGAGAAGTAGTTGATCCATTCGATAGCCTTGTATCCAGTATTGATCTTCTCTTTTGGATTTTGTGGAATGTGACCAAATGAGGCAGGGAAAAAAGAGGCCATTGAAGCAACAAGTTTACCATGTTCAGTCCAGATGGCATCATTGTCAAGGACTTCAAAATTTGGCTTGGGTCCAGTGATCTTAACCTTGCCACGCCAGAGGTTGAGAAGGTGCTGAGGAAGATTGTTGCCATTCAAGTGCATCAAGTTGACAGTGAAGATGAGAGGAGGTGGATATGTGGAATTAGATTGAAAACCAAGACAAATAGTTGGATGAGCAATGCCAGTATCAAGCCGATGTTCTTCAAATATGGCTTTCATTCAACTTGTGAGGACATGTTGAAGATTTTCCAAATATTGTTGTGGATTTCCAACAGTAAGGGACCCAACATCAACGTCTGGGTGCCAACATTTATCTGGCACCTTGCAATTATTGATACAGTTTTGTGATGGATGGTCTTCACAATCATAAGGAAGTGTTGCCATAGGATAATAGATACCAACACCAGGTTTGTGGTGTTTACTGGGAGGGCATTGAATCTGACAGCTGTGGGCTCCCTGGTGCCCAACAAATCCAGTGAGGTCTGTCAGCCCCACCATGTCCACATTACCTGCTGCAAAAAAAATATTTGAATAGCAAACTTGTTGCATCTGACCTTCCCAGATAGCAAGGTCACCTTTATGCTGAATAGCAGAGACATGTCGAAAGCTTGGAAGTAAGAATGACTTGACAATTTTTGGAGGATTGGGTCCAGGAATGAAGCCACCAGGAAGAATGTAAGTTTTTTTGCAGCAGATATTGGGGCTCAAATTGAGACTAATCCAGACAAAGAAGTAGCAGTTGGAATTCTTCTCTCGGTAGAGCTAAGTGCCATCTAGAGAGAATATGACAAGAGTGTTGTCCTCTTTGATAACTCCAGATCTCACTGCCTTGAGGTACTGGTAGCCATCATAGATGTCTTCATACACATTGATAGGTTTTCCAGGGTTCTGATTGAACTTCACATGGATGGCCTCAGTTTTGCAATTCCAATAGCGCACCCTAAAAAAGGAAACACATTGTTTGGTGATTGTGGCTCCCACAGGAAGCACTGCAGCACTCTTGGGAGGGTCAACATATCACTACATGTTTGGAATTGACAGTGATGGATGAAAGACAACAGGGGCTCAACTGGCTCAAATTAAAACACGTCTACAGGGAGTAGACTATGTGTTTTTAGATGAAGTTTCAATGCTTTCTTGTCATGACATGTACAGGATCAGTGAGAGGCTGGCAACAATTAATAATAACCCTGAGAGCCCTTTTGGAGGCCTCAGTATGATATTTTCAGGAGATTTTGCACAACTACCTCCTCCAATTGGAACGGAACATGCTGCATTGTATAGCCAAACAGTGGGTATAAATGCAGTCTCACTTTGTGATCAAGAATCAGCAATGGGAAAAGCATTGTGGCACCAAGTCATTAACTGTGGTAATACTTCAGCAGAACATGAGGCAGAGACACAAATAAAAAGCTGACAGTGCCTTTCTAACAGCTCTGACGAACATGTGGTACAAAGCATGCACTGCAGCTGATATTGTGTTTCTGAGAACATGAATGTCTGCTAACATTGCAGGGAGACCATGTGTGACAGATAAGAAATTTAGAAATGTGTCAATAATCACTGCATGAAATGCTAAGAAGGATGAAATAACTCAATTGGGTGTAACCAGATTTTCATTAGAAACAAACCAAACATTGTCGCACTTTGTGTCTATTGACACAGTCACTCGAGAGGAAGCAGATGACAATTTCAAGAGTAGTTTGAAGACAGCAAGGAGATGTAAATAGGCTATAGCACGGGTACAGGTCATACTCTAGTAACCCATTGATGATGCTCAACCCGGAAACCCAAACAAAACCCACAAAAGGCTTCAGATGGTATAACACGAGTCAGAGGAAGGATGTGAGGCCCTCTAGATGTCACCTGTCAGACCAACCGTCAAATAGTCATAAAACAACTGCTTGTCGAAGCAGTTCAAGGCTAAAAGAATGTGTTTTGAGACTTTGTGATGATTTTTGAGGGGTTGCGATGATTTGCAAGACTTTGCGATGATTTTTGAGGTGTTGCAATGATTGTCGAGATGTCGTGATGCTTTTCGAGATGTCGTGATATTTGTCGAAGAAGTTTCGAGAAATTTCGAGTGCGCAGATATGTTCGGACGCAAGATCGGGGGACTAGATGAGTAGCAGAAGTGAAGAAAAGGCTAATCGAGGGAAGCGAGAGTGAAAATAGTGTAATGCAAGGAATTTTGAGGAATTTTGAGGAATTTTGAGGAAGTTTAGCATAAAACACCAAACTTCGAACTGAATAAGACTAAACCGAACTCTCAAATCACTGTGATCTGGGAGGAAGACGACGACTTTCTTGTTTTTCTTTGTATCTAGTACATCTTTTTATATAAAATAAAGAAAGTACCTAAAAAGGCTAGAGAACATGAGGCAAGCATGTAGAAAACTCGAGGCAAAAGACAATATAAGTATATCAGAACAATAAAGCGAGCCTAGAAGGGGTGAATATAACACATGATGAAAAAATAATAAGAAAGAATAGCTAAAACTGGACTGTCCTTGTTATAAATTGAATAAAAGATCAAAAACTGCTTCGAGCGGATTGTATGCGTGCACATGTGGTCGAAATGTGTTCAATATATGTGATATAGTGTCCCATGTGTCCAGCATGCGTCCGAAGATCATTCGAACAAGAAATACTGTGTCCAATGATGTTTTTCAAGGTTCAATGTTGTTCGATCGCATTCTATACGATGCTCGACAATGCTCGATGATGTTCAATCATATTCGATACGATCCTCGATGATGTTCGACCGCATTCGACGCTCGATGATGCTCGACGATGTTCGATCATGTTCGATACGATGCTCGACGATGTTGATCACATTTGATACGATCCTCGACGATGTTCGATCGTGTTCGATATGATGCTTGCGCTGCTCGACGATGCTCAATGATGTTTGCGATGCTCAACGATGTTCAATCACGTTCAATACGATCCTCAATGATGTTCAACCACATTCGATGCTCGATGATGCTTGACAATGTTCAATCGCGTTTGATATGATCCTCGACGATGTTCAATTGCGTTCAATATGATGCTCGCACTCGGTAGACTTGGTCGGGAGTGGTCATGCTGCTTCTGGGACCTCGTGCGAGTTATCCAATGTGATTAGAATGTGGTCAAAATGGTGAATCGGCCTTTGAGCCGAGGAGACAACCTATCACCGTAACCCATACTCAACCCATACCATAGATACTGCCAAATCTTTGTATCCTATAGTGTGCAGTTCCTGACCATGCATGTAGCTGCACAAGTAGACAGCAACCCCTGTGGTGTAGACTGCACAGTACCACAAGCACATACAACTATTGCCACATCAAAAAAGACATGAACTTGTCCACCATGGCAAAAAAAAAAAAAATCAGGCGATAACGAGTCAACAACAAGCTCTAAATCTTTCAAATCCCTTGCATCAAAGGCCAGGTCAACTCTTAAAACAGTCAAATGAAAGGCAAGCGCCACTCTCAGCACAGTGCGACAAAAGAAGACAAAGCATGTACTAAAAGGGGATGACAGCGATGCTTCAGGCTTTGCAACAGCTGATCCTGATGTTGACCTTACCAGGAAATGACAACCCAGTGTTATGGAAATTGATGATGATTCTGATGCCGACTCCAAATCCAGTATATCAAACAGTGTCAAGGATTCTGATGATGAACTTTGTAAGCAGCCAGAACTGGACATTTAATGATAAAGCCTAACTTGACAAATCAGAGCACTTGTCAAAAGATTGGAGATCCCCAGTTTATGCCTTCTACTACCCAGTGCCCAAGGTAGCCTACATGGACACACGACGATGCCATGAGTTCAAGTGTGGAGCTCGTGGATGCAAGTACATTAGTTGATGGTACCTTGATACAAAAGATAGGGCCTCGACAGGAAACATGATCAAGCACACGAAGCAATGCTGGGGTGAAGAGGCTTGGTTGATGGCCAACCAATGTCAGAATGCAGCAGAGGCCAGGTCCAGTGTAACTGAGCTGATTGCTTCCTCAGGTTCTATCACGGCCACCTTTGAACACACAGGAAAGGGGAAGGTAACATATTCCCACCAAATGCACACCAAGACTGAGATTAAGTATGTTGGAGATTCTTCTATGAAACACTGATGACTAACCTATGATATAGAGCCAAGATTGTTCATTGGGTCTCAGAGAGTGCCCGACCCTTTAACAGGGAGCCCAGAACAATACATACCTTCACCAACTACAGTATTGCACGATGTCAAGCTGGTATATGCAAGGACTTGCAAGTGGATAGCAAAAACACTGCAGGTAATTCACATCAGCTCAAGTTGCAAAAGATTATAACAAAGTGTTTGCAGGAATACAATGGCAAAATCAATTTTGCATAGGATGCATGGACATCACCTAAACACTATGCCTATGTCACCCTAACCACACATCTCGAAGTGAAAGGGGAGCCAATATCAATTGTGCTTGATGTCATTGAGGTCCCAAAGGTACTTGTTGCTACCTAACGGTTGTTGTAACTGACCATTATCGCAGTTGCACTCGGGGTTAAACCTCGCCATAGCATTTGCTGGGATCTTGAAGGAGTTTGGGATCGAGCACAAGATCAGCAAATTAGTAGACGTCTCTCTCCATGGTCATTCAGGTCGGAACAGATCCTCTGCATAACCTGCAATAATGTGTCAAATAACAATAAAATGATGGAAGCATTTGGAGACTTACTTCTGGCCTTCATCACCAGCAACTGTGTGCAATGCTTCACCCATATCCTAAGCCTCATCGCCAAGTCGTTACTTAAACAGTTTGATGTCGAAACAAAACTGGAAACAGATGACGGCCTGAATGAGGAAGAACAGGGGCTACTGGATTTGGCAGAAGATTTGGAGGCAGAAGAACTTATCATGGCCCAGGAAAATGATGAAGAAGATGGGGAGATTGATGAGGATGATGACTTGGGGGACTGTGTGGACAAGGTTGCAGCATTGACACCCGAGGAACAAGAAACACTGAAAGATAGCATACGCCCCATTAAAATGGTACTAGTAAAGGTATGTCGTGAGGATATGAAACTTACCTGTCACTAAGAAGTCGTTTCTAGCTTCGGAAATTAGCCTTCAAGATTGTACACTCATCTACAATCCTCCTGCCAGCCTGGAAGACATGTCTTGAGGACCTGGAATTGGTGCTGCGGATCATGCCTCACGATGTGACCATCCAATGGAATTCAACATTTGACATGCTAAGTTTTGCAGTCAAGTATCAGGGGGCAATTGAGTAAATGACCTCAGAGTGCAAGAACGGCCTTCAACAGTACAAGTTGGCAGAGGAAGAGTGGGTGATTGTCAGGGAGTTGAGTGACATGTTGAAGGTATGCATGACTAGTCACTTCACAGCCTTTGCTGATAAGTTGTTGACCCTCAACAGATCCTCAAAGATGCTACCTTATTCTTCTCGCATGTGGGTTCTAACCTCCCAACAGTAATTCCGGCCATGGACCATATCGACACATACTTCACCAACGTGATCAAGTGAACTAGTGGCAACAACACAGCAATCCAGGCAGCCATGAGAATTGTGAAGAAGATGCTTAATCATTATTATTCACTCACGGATGCTTCAGAAACTTACCAGATTGCTATGGGTGAGTCTTCTTTATTCTACGATCACTCAATTGCTGATCATTGTCTCGTTTCAGTTCTACATCCTTGACATAAGCTCGTGTACTTTAAGTCTGCTGGCTGGAGAGACAGCTGGATCAGCACGGCTGAGAAACTTGTGCAAAAATGGTTCACAGCCAATTATGTGGCTGCCGAGGCTGAACAGGAAGAGGCCGATGGGAGTGGGTCTGATGACTCGGTGCACGAGGTGTGTAAACAGGTCACTAAAGCAAACTTCCACCTAATGATGCTTGAGCAGGCCATGTCCCAGGGAAATATCTTCGACAACCTCCCATCGCTTGCCCCTCTCAAGTCCACTGCCGTTGTAGATGAGATCACCCTTTATCTTATGGTGATAGGTCATCTCCTTGGCTCAAGGACCAATTCACCACTTTAGCATCATTCTAATCACATCGGCTAACTCCTACAACGTCCCAGACGCAGCGCAACCCAGTCTATCGATCACGATATCATATCGACCGCGTTGAAACATCACCAGCGACATCGATCATATCAAGAGCCCACATCGCACAACCTTAGGACTACCCTGAAAGTCCCTAAGATCCCCCTACATGACCATCAAACATCCCTGACCAACTTCAAACAAGCCGCAACCGCGATCGAGCATCGTCGAGCATTGTCGACTATTGTCAAGCATCATCGATCAATATCGAGAGACTACAAGCAACATCGGGCACCGCCTTCGTTATCTAAATGGTGGAAGACCATGCAATAGGATGTATTCCAACTTGTGCTCAAACCTGCTGATCATAGGTCAGCCTCATTCCAAGTCCCTATCGCGCACAGAACCCGCTGGACGCATTATTGCAAGACTTAGCACAGTTTATACACAAAGGACAGTCTCTTTTAGCTCTTTCCCTTTATTACTCTTTCATCATATGATATATATATCTTTCTTGTTCAGATTCCAGTCTCCTTTATGGCCTTGTGCCTTAACTCATATCTTTTGCCTCATGTTCTACACATGTTTCTCATACCATTTTAGGAAGTTTCTTTAGAACATATAAAACTCTGTAGTATCTACTTGGAAATAACAAGAAATCATCTTCACATATCATCTCGTATACAGTTCTAAGCATCCGATCAACTTCCTAAAAACAATCTAAGTCTCTAGGGGTTTTCTTGATCAATGAGAAACCTCTGCAATCGTTGCGTCCTCGATCCTCCCTTGATCCTCTCATCATTAGCTCTAGTAACCCTTCCAACACTTCATAGACATTTACCGCA
Source organism: Tricholoma matsutake (assembly GCA_026075535.2). Lineage (NCBI taxonomy): Eukaryota > Fungi > Basidiomycota > Agaricomycetes > Agaricales > Tricholomataceae > Tricholoma > Tricholoma matsutake. The sequence goes on from AP026544.2 coordinate 1,273,152, forward strand.
CCCTTCATATACTATTGACCTATCGAAGGGTCCCCAGAACTCACATATTGACCATTGACAATAAACTTGTTCGCCATCGATCTCATCGATCACCCTCAATATCGATCGATACTCGATCGGACCATGCCAAACGCTTTCGTCTCTCATAACACTACCTTCACGACTAGTGTTAACTAGTAATCTCCTCATAGGTTTGACCACAAACATTCAGAATGTCTTGCAACCTTCCTCTGACTCATCGCAAACATCATTGATTGCCTCATTGGCAGTTCTGGTGGTTTTCCTGGGTTGAGCATCATCAACAGTCCCACCAGAAAACATCAAGGACACAATCAAATGGTGGTGAGAGAAGCATAATGTCTATCCCCAACTTTCTTGAATGGCTCTCAATTACCTGACAATACCAGGTATGCAATGTCTGGCCTGTGTGTTTAACCTCCTCACAAAATCCACAGCTACTTCAATCGATGTCAAGCAACTCTTTAGTCAGGGGTGTCTTGTACTTTCTCACATGCATAGTCAACTTTCTGTTTTGTCAACACGGGCTCTTCTATGTCTTGGATCATGGAGTTTGATGGGATTAGTGAGGAATGAAGATGTTAAGGCCATTGCTTTACTGGACAAAATCCAGGGGAAAATTGAACCAGAGAAGCTGGGGGAACTGTTAAGGATTTGGACTTAGTTTTACTATATATTTTTGTCTACTGCAAAAACCTGTGTGGGAACCCTAACCTGTTGCTACCTGCCCATACCTGCTCTGATTCTACCCATGGGTTGATGGGTTGCTACCCGTGCGGGTATGGGTATGGGTCAACCTTGTCATACCTGCAGGAGTACCCATGCTATAGCCTAGATGTAAGGTAAAACATATAGCAATACCCCAGCACATTCAGCAGCAATTATGGGACCAATCTACATGTGCAAATACAAAGCTAATTCCTGGAAGACTGGCTTTATGTGTAGGAATGCCAGTGATGATACATACTAACTCTGCCACTGAGCTTTCAATGACAAAGAGCCAGGAAGGAATAGTTCATTCTTGGGATTATAGCACAAATTCAGAAGGGAAGATGATTTTGGAAACTTTATTTGTGCAACTGGTAAATCCCCTGACTGATGTTTGAATTGATGGATTACCTCCACACATAGTACCTCTGACAATAACTTCTGTAACAACCTCTGTTCATTTACCTGATGACACTCATCTCAACATTTCACATAACCAGGTAGAGGTTTTGCCAAACTTTGCAATGACAGACTATGCTTCACAAGGAAAAACCAGGAAACAAAATGTAGTTGACTTGGGGCACAGTGAAATACATCAGGCATATTACACTGCTTTGTCAAGAGGTTCAACTGCCACAGGGACTCTGATACTTTCTGGATTCCATTCCCACAAAATTCAAGGAGGGGCTTCTGGAGCACTTAGACAAGAGTTTTGAGAATTAGAGATGTTGGACACAATAACAACTCTGCAATTTTATGGAAATCTGGATGCAGACATGATCATGGCAGACTGTCGCAACACACTTATCTCTTTGTTAAGAAAGAAAAAAGGAGCAGAATTTATGCCTGAAAATATGCACGATGCACCGCACTGGGGACCACAAGATCCTTTCTTGGAGTGGACTTATAGCAACTTAGATTGGCATTTGATTAAACCTCTCCTACAAAACAGAAAAACATGACAACAGATGCAGACATGGAATCACTAAAGAACTCTTCTGAAGGACCAAGAAAAAAACAGAAAACACCAAGGACACAAAGCAAAGGAGAGATAAATAATTTTGCATCAAGGCATATTTCTGCACAACCTGAAGGCACCCATTGGTCAAACAATAGTTATGCATATGATGCAATAATCACAGTGCTCTTCAATACTTGGATGTAAGAGTAATTGTACTCTTACCTGATACTTAGTAAGCTACACAATTGCCTGACCTAACCAGAAGTATATATACACTCTTTCACATGTATCCCATCCTCATCTCATACTCTCAACAATATAACTTGTTCCATTTTATTTCTTGGGTTATCTTAGTGTTGGATGTACATACATCCTTCCACTTTTAAAAAAAATTGAACGAGCTGCCCTCAATCAATCTCTCTCTTTTCTCCCATCACATTCTAGCCAACCCTGCCACCCTATCACCACATTATCACTGACCCCCTTATCACAATCAAACCCCACCTGTCAATGTGTCACCTCCATCGCCCATCCCAGTAAACCTAGTATCTAAATATGGCAACCTAGGAAGCTCAAGCCACTGCGAATTGAGCGCATCACACTTCCAAAACACCACAGCCCCAATGCCATACCCCACAGGCTTCTACCCACAACACTGATCATTCATTAAAGAATCACCATACTTTGTACAAGAGATACACATGCAAACATCCTCCTAGAGGATATAACATCCTGACTGCTTAGCACATCACATTCCCCCTTGTCCACCCAACACTCCACCATCATCACCACTTCTGCCTCTGATCCCCTCCCTGCCCTCACAAACAAACCTACCTTGCACCCACTGACCACATTCCTCTTCCTCAGACTCTGACTCAATGCCCTGCTTTGCACTGCCCAACATGCATCCTGTAGACCCCATCATTACCAATATGCCATATGTGCCTGCTTCTGTTCTCCAAACTGCCACCAGTCAACCCCCCTCTTATCAGCTGGATTTATCACTGTTACCAATCTCCACAGATTTGACTATGTGTGCAAGTAATATAGATTTCAATTTAGAATTAGACTAAGATTTAGAGATGGATTTTGAAATGTACTTGGATTGAATAAAGGGATTGAAAAGTTTCATTCAAGAAGACTTGAGGGCAGGCTTTTAAAATAACAAGTCAGCAACAAGTAAATGCAAGTTTCTAATGAAGTCAATAACAATTCATAGTGAAGTTAGTAATGAGTCAATACAAGGTTTGTAATGAGGTCAATAACAGAAGTCACTAACAAGTCCATAATAATTTGTAATGAAGGTAGTAACAAGTCAATAAAAATTTGTAATGAAGTTAGTAGTAACACTCAATACAAGGTTGTAATGAAGTCAATAACAACTTATAATGAAGTCTTCAGTTAAACCATTAATTACTTTTCTGCATTAGAATAAAGAACCTACATGCTGCATATGCCAAATCATCTTGTTCTCTGATGCCTGAACCTATAATGAAAATGATAAGGCCATAAAACAAATTTTCATGGTCACTTACATGGGATGTGGATGGTGTCATTGCAAAAGGACCTTCACCAGCAGAGGTTCCCTCAGGAGCATGGGACTTGGTTAGGCGACAGATTTTGGGAGGTGCAGGCTAGAATATATAATTTACCAGGTAAAAATGGAAAATTGAGTTAGTACTTACTTTAGTAACCTTTGTAGTGATCGGTTTTCGGATCTGTTTGTTGTCCTTATGGTTTCTTGATTGAGAAGCATCCTCCATATTTTGCAGTGCTTGCTAAAAAGATAAAATTTATATCAATTCTGGGCATTGTAAAAAAATGTATGAGATGCATACCTTATTGATAAGAGGGTCCTCATCACTACTTTCATCCTCCTCCACTACAGGTTCTCTCTGTGTCTGATGAAAAATTAACCTTAAACCCAAAAGGCAAAATTAACTAGTTTTAGCAACTTACAGCAAATTCTGGCAAGGTAGCCAAACCTTGAGTTTTATATGGAGGAGGGGGGAGTGCAATCTTTTCAGAAAAGCAGATAAGTAGCCATCAAAATGAGGATTGAAACATGAGAAAAGAGTAAATGGCTTACACGTGTCATTTTTTCCCTGTGAATTACAGGAGGTGATGCAATCTGTAGGGTCAGTAAAAATAAAGTGAGAGATAAAACAGAGGAAAAGTCACCAAGGCTTACATGGACTGTGTTTTTATACCCTGCTTTTTTATTTATACTGGCATTCATAGCAAAAGTTTGCCCAAGAGCCTCAGCCAAACTTCCATGAACAGGTGTAGAACTCTGGACAGGAATTATTTTGAGATGTGCGAGAAAGCAGATGAAGGGGGGAAAGTTGGGGGAAAGAATGAATTTGTTCAAACATGTTCCGAAATTGTCAGGCGTTGCCTAGCAATGCCCATCAAATGTCCATCAACATTCATCCAAATCATTCACATGTCAAGCTGAGTTAGAATACCTTACTGATATCAATCCAATCCTTTCCATCTTTTCCCACTCTTTCTTTCTTTCCCCCCCCGTCTTGTTGTCTGGGTTGTTCCCCACTCTCTAGCTGTTCCCCTCTCTAGTTGTTCCCCCTTCTGTGGTTGTTCTCCCCTCTCTAGTTGCTCCCCCCTCTCTGGTTGTTCCCCTCTCTCTGGTTGTTCCTCCCGACATTCATACATTTATTTGGTGTACCTCTACATGTTTTACATGCAATAAATCATTTTATTTGTAACCCACCCCGGAAATGGGATGTGTGGCTTGGGTTTCCATGAATGCCCTCGTGCTTCATGGCAGATGACTGGATGCTCCTGAACCTTGCATTGAGGATTGGGGAATGGGATTTTGGCACAGTTGGACCACCTCGGTGGGTATAGAGGTTTCATTGCTTTGGCCATGTTACCAGGGTTCTTCCTCGTATGACCCCGCTGTGCCTTAACACCTTTCTCAATTTTTGATTGCTTGGGGAGTGGACTATTCAACAGTCTGTCATGTTATGTCCTTGGGTTACATGTTTCTCACCCCACCCACCCTGTATGTTGGTGCTGGCCCTGTCCAGCCTATCTATGTAATTATTATTCTTTGAATGAATAATTTCTCTAGCTTGTCTATGTAATGTTAATAAGTTGTTGAGGTGCTGTCTTCTAGTAATAGGTATATTGGCCATGTCAGTTTTCACCATTCTGTGCAGGAAAATGTGTGACTGTGGGGGTGGGAGTTGCAGATCATGATATAATATCAGTCATTACAGGAAACTATTAACACTGTATTTGGGTTAATATATGAAGCTCATTATTAATTCTACTTATCCATTAAATTCTTTCTTGTATGTAATCCAATACCAAATAACCAATTCTCATATATTGTAAAATAAATGGGGCTTGTAGACATGTTACTTTTGAGCCCTGAGAAAACAGAGCAGGCTTTTGCCCAGATATCCTCTGTGTTGATGATGTACCATATCAGTAAAGGTGTCAATTCATCAACAGGACAAACCAACTTGACACCTGGCTTGAAAACTGGATGAGTGATAGGAATGAATTCATTCTGTGGAAGACCACATTTCCAGCAGTATTGGTATTTTTCAAAATGGAACTGTTGTTTCCTGATAACTGATATCCAGCCAAGCACTTAATATTGAAATTGCAAACATACCTCAGCAATGTGTAATGTTACTGTAGGGACACAATCCTTCATGTCACATGATGCTAATGACTTTAGGGCATGTTTTTTGGACTTAAAAAAAAAAAAAAAAAGGTGATTCATCAGCACAAAGCTGGCCTATCATGGGCCCCCTTTGGGGGCCCATGGAGAAGGACCCATGACCGTGGGAGCTTAGTAAGCACAGGAGGGGGGTGCAATTGACCACTTCTCCAGGGTGCAAGTTGAACGGAGATGATCCATTAGCTCAAAAAAAAGTTCCCACACTAGGCTAGCCTAGTGAAAAAGTAAGATAGATAGGTAGCAATTTAAAAAAATAAACGATGAAATTAAATGGTTAGATACTCCGACTGCACCTGGGGCATGAGTACGCTTTCCATGTCTTTTCAATGACAGTCCCCCAAAAAATTTTTGCCCAACAGCGCCAACCAATTCTCTGGCAAGGCGCCTCTGTCTCTCCACTCCTGGATCAGCCCCTGTTGAGAGCCGCTGCCCGTAGTGGCCCAGTTGTTGTTGAAGTCGTACTCGTCCATATGGCCTCGGACCATAGGCCTGCGCATTACTTCATTTAGTATCTCCGGAAATCCATCTCGAAGGGTCTCGATATCGAGGGTTCCTTGGTTACTGGGGACCTCGAAATCAGGGCTGTCGTCATCCTCACCAATACACTCGATGTCCATCCAAACTCCGCATGGGTAGCAGTACTGCTGGCAATCCTCGTGGGGGACATAGAACTCTTCACAAACTGGGCATGGTGTTTTCATACATCGAATGAACCAGATCTGGCTGTTCATTCGCGGTGGATTTGGTAAGGCGTCGTCAAATTCCCAAAAATATGCTCCAAGCTTATTGATAATTTTCTCCAATGAAAGCCAATCCACATCGTCCTCCAGCAAAACCAGTTCGGTCGGAGACAAATTTTTGTCACTGCTGTGGGTTCCAGTTGAGTTGATTAGAGAGTTCACAATAATGAGCCACTCACTTTCGGGTATCAGTATGGTCTGTGTAGAACTGCAGAAAAAACCAGGTGGGAGCGCCTGGTTTCACGTGAATCTCCCTTACATGCGCGATCCGAAAATCCCTTCAGAGGTTTTTGTTGGCAAGTCTTCCCTTCAGAACCACATAAACACTTGAAGAGAATTCGGGTAAGATTGATGCAGACATAGATCAGCTAGATCGGCTGGGCTTACCAATCATTCAAGCTGACCATGACAGAGTCGCCATTGCCCTCCACAACTGTCTCAGTCACCATGGGGAGCTTTTGAATCTTTCTGGAATTGGCTTCAGAGACCATGGTGGTTGACTCGAAAGACTTATCAATCATGCGATCCATAGCGATAAGGTGACATGTGTTTGGATGCCTGCGTCATTCTTGTGTTTTATCACGTGGTTGACTGCGAGATACTGTTAAAATTTCCTTGTGGCAAGTTCCCGTGACCACAGGTGACAACGATATCGTGCCAGATGCAGTTAAAATTTAGTTGTCACAGGACATGGATGCCTGTGACATCCTTGTACACTCGGCAAACATATGATATGGCAAGTCAGTGCGACTGCAGGCGACAACAATATCATGCCAGATACCCTTTAAATTTCCTTTTACGACCTCTTCTGAGCCTGGCACCCCAGAAAGACGACACAGCCTTACGGGCTTGGAACTCATTGTGTGATAATAATTAGATGGCGGACACTCAGTAGTAATATAATTGACTATATTCAATGCTAGAATATACGAGCGTTAGTGTAGGTACATACCCTAAGTAATCTGTAACGATAAACACAATATAATACTCACCTCAGTACTCATATAAGTAACTGAAGTGACCGAAGAATCTATCTAGCTATATACATGTTGTGTTAGACAACAGGATAATGGGAGAAAGGTAACTATCAGATGTTTGTCCGGGCGCATCAAAGGGATGCACTAAGAATAGAATACACATCAAATATGCTGACCGCAACATGCCGACCACATGTGATCACAGTGTGAATCTCAACAAACATAGGCACGGACATGGCCGTCTGGGATGTCTGTGTACAGTGGGTGAACACATGATATGATAAGTCAGTGCGACTGCAGACGACGACAATACTGTGCCAGATACCCTTACAATTTCCTTTTCCTACCTCTGGCCAGTCCATTAGACAACATTGGCATGACCATGGACGTCTGGGACATCCGTGTACACTGGGTGAACACATGATATGGTAAGTTAGTGCGACCACAGGCAACAACAATATTGTGCCAGATACCCTTACAATTTCCTTTTCCTACCTCTGGCCAGTCCATTAGACAATGTAGGCATGACCATGGATGTCTGGGACATCCGTGTACACTGGGTGAACACATGATATGGTAAGTCAGTGCGACTGCAGGCGACGACAATACTGTGCCAGATACCCTTACAATTTCCTTTTCCTACCTCTGGCCGGTCCTTTAGACAACATTGGCATGACCATGGACGTCTGGGACATCCATGTACACTGGGTGAACACATGATATGGTAATTCAGTGCGACAACAATATCATTGCAGATACCCTTTACTTTTACAACCAGTAGAAATATCTGATTGCCTCATGGTATGCTGGTGTCAATTACAAATCTAGTCTAGGCAAACATACTAATGTCTCTGGGAGTGGATGCGACGCGCTGGAATCCTTAGAAGAGAGACTGCAGGTTTCAACGGTAATTAACCCTGCCGCTATCGAACCAGGGCTGAGCTGAGTATGACTACGAGAACTATATATCATTCCTCTTCTCGTGCCAGATACCCTTACAATTTCCTTTTCCAACCTCTGGTCAGTCCATTAGACAACATAGGATGTACATCTGGGATGTCCACGTATGATACAAGTCAGTGCAATCACAGGTGTGCTTCCGATCATCCTCCTGATTCACACTTGTCGATCGTGGTTTAACTTTAACTTTAACTTTAACTTTATTATGTGGCTGCTTGCAAGCCCAGTATACTGCCGCAAATATATGACATGGTCATGTGACATCCCTGATTCACACACTCAGCGGGGCGAATTGGGGTGCCTGTGGTCTGAAATCAACCCGATCACAGTTAGCCTGGTGTCCAAACCCACAGTGTGTCAAACCCTACAGTGGTTGTCACTAGGTCAGGACAACTGCTTTTAGTGTAAACAAATATAAATTCCACAAGTTACCCTACATCTTGCAAATAGTCTGACAGATATCACATTAAAATCACTTGACAGAATATTGCTGCATGCAACAATCCTTGGCATGCTCGAGAGAGCATTGTACCCCCTTCTGCCCTCATGGATCCAACCCTAGGTGAGCACTGTACCCCCTTCTGACCCTATGGATCCAACCCTGTGGCCCCCTTCTGCCCCCATGGATCAAACCCTGTGGCCAACCCTGGGAGGTCCCATAACCCCTAAAAAGGAACCCTAAAGGTGTTTATGTTAGCCTATGGCGTCGGGACATCGGGAATGGGTGGGTTGGAACACTCACCATTGTATGCCACTTTGTTGTGGTGGCGGGGGGTAGTCGGGATTGCACAGATATGCCTTGCTTAAGCTCGGTATATAAGTATTTTTCTTATCTGCTTATCTTTCTATATTTAGAGAAAACTCCCATCAGCCTCGGTGTCATTGGTAAAGTTTTCTATTTTTAGAAAATTTTGATCGGCCAATCAGCGATCGGTAAGCGTTCTTTATAATAATGATGACTGATTATTGTTTATGGCCGAGGCCATGATTTAAATCACCCTTGGTGTTTGTCATGCTGATTCTTATCAGTGTGAGATATCAGACCTGAAGAGCTTATAAAAGCGAAACAGAATGCACTAGGATTTCCCAGTGCCTGTCATCCTTCACAACTTGCATACTCTTCTGTAGGTAGTAGTACACACCTCCCTAATCCATTTGGCAAAGCCCAATCCCCTTGCTCTTCCTGTTCAACATCCTCAATTGGCCTTTTGTTGTTTGGTTTCTTGGTGGGCATTTCCAGCATTGTTATGATTGCAGTATGTTTTGCAGGGGTCGCACAGGAGTGTCAAATGTAATGCAAATGGAATCTGGCACACTTCGAACGCGTCACGGAGGCCATACACAAGCAGTAGTAGGTGCCTTGGATTTATGGATCAGTATAAACTGGAAGCTACTACTAGCAACGACTTTACAGATTGTCAAGGTTGGCGGCCAGGAAACATGGCCACACACGAGCATTTGGAAGTTCCTTGGGTTAATTAATAGACGACTACTGTCTCGCAGCTACTACTAGCAACGAGTTTGTAGATATCAAGGACAAGGATGAAGTTGTATGTTCAAAAATAAACACATACCAAACATGTGGTTTCTTTTCATGCCCACGTGATCATACACACGTCATTCTTCGAAGACGAATGTAAGGCCATGTATCTGAATTTCGATTCAAGTACAAGACGGAGGAAATGGAAAAATGTTAGGCATTGTCCATGAAATTTATTGAGTATCAATTTGTAGTTAAACAGGAATTGAATTGGTAGGGTTGAAGCAGTCGAAAGATAGCGCAAATTGGAAAACTCAAACTGCTCAGGCATTCCAAAGGCCACACACAAGCAGTTGTCCAAAGATAATACATTCTGGATTTGTCAAATTACTCAGGCGTTCCACAGAGGCCGCACATGAGCAGTTGTCAAGATCTAACGCATTATAATTGCCTTCAATGGTTTTGATAGACGACTATGAACTTGCAGCTACTACTAGCCACGACTTCACAGATCGTCAAAGATGACCACCTCGGATAAGAAGGCCATATATAAGTAGTTGCATAGATTCGTCAAAAGATAATGCGGATTGGACAAGTCGAACTGCTCAGGCGTTCCACAGAGGCCGCACACGAACAGTGGTCCAAAGATAACATGTTCTGGATTTGTCAAACTGCTCAGGCGTTCCACAGAGGCCGCACACAAGCAGTTCTCGAGATCTAATGCATTATAATTGCCTTCAATGGTTTTGATAGACAACTATGAACTTGCAGCTACTACTAGCCACGACTTCACTGATCGTCAAAGATGACCACCTCGGATAAGAAGGCCACATATAAGTAGTTGCATAGATTCGTCAAAAGATAATGCGGATTGGACAAGTCAAACTGCTCAGGCATTCCACAGAGGCCGCACACGAACAGTGGTCCAAAGATAATGCGTTCTGGATTTGTCAAATTACTCAGGCGTTCCACAGAGGCCGCATGCAGGCAATCATCAAAAGATCAGCGAATTGAATTGTCAAACTGCTCAGGCATTCCACAGAGGCTGCACACGAGCAGTCGTCGAAAAATAACGCATTATGGATTTGTCAAACTATTCAGGCATTCCACAGAGGCCGCACATGAGCAGTTGTCGAGATCTAACATGTTATAATTGCCTTCAATGGTTTTGGTAGACGACTATGAACTTGCAGCTACTACTAGCCATGACTTCACAGATCATCAAAGATGACTGCCTCGGATAAGAAGGCCATATATAAGTAGTTGCATAGATTCGTCAAAAGATAATGAGGATTGGACAAGTCGAACTGCTCAGGCGTTCCACAGAGGCCGCACATGAACAGTGGTCTAAAGATAATGTGTTCTGGATTCATCAAACTGCTCAGGCGTTCCACAGAGGCCACACACGAGCAGTTGTCGAGATCTAACGCATTATAATTGCCTTCAATGGTTTTGATAGATGACTATGAACTCACAGCTACTACTAGCCATGACTTCACAGATCGTCAAAGATGACCGCCTCGGATAAGAAGGCCACATATAAGAAGTTGCATAGATTCGTCAAAAGATAACATGTTCTGGATTCGTCAAACTGCTCAGGTGTTCCACAGAGGCTGCACACGAGCAGTTGTCGAGATCTAACACGTTATAATTGCCTTCAATGGTTTTAATAGATGACTATGAACTCGGATCATCAAAGACGACCGCCTCAGAGCACAGAGGCCAAACATAGAGCCCTTCACATAACACACGACTACCAACTCGCAGCTACTACTAGCCACAAGTTTGTAGATCGTCGAGGAGAATGTGTGTAAATATAGTAAACAAAACAACCGGAAATATTGATCATGTGATGATATCTCGTGCCCTGGTCGCCCGAGTAACCCAATTCAATTCCTTGAGTAAATACTGGCCGAAAGGTCATTTTAAAAATATATTTGGTTTGCATAACTTATAATTCAAGAATGGAATGATATATATAGGCATGGACCAAAAATAAACTATGTACAAATGATAATGGCTGACGTATATGAACAACCAACAAAAAACGTCTGTGTGTATTTTACTACTCCTCCCAATATGATAAATCGCCTTGCAGGAATTTGTCACAAGCGGCGTTGATTAACGTCTTGAGTTTTGTAACGGGCCCCGTGCAAATCATTGCCAATGCAGCCCTCCACTCTTTGGAATTTTTTGGTTTTGATCCGGCCTGAATCTCGTGCAATCGATTCTGGTACCACTGCTCATTATCCACTGTCCAGTAGCCGTGGTTATACCCAGATGATGCCCATATTGAGGCCTTGGGAAACCAAGACCTGTCTTCTGTTTGTAACTTTTGATCTGTAGATATAGTAGCGTTAGTAGTATTTTTCGTCTGAAATGAAAGTTATACATACCGGTGTAGACTCTGTAGACACCACATATGGCGTCCTCTGCAGCCGGAGATAGGTTGTCATCAACCAGAGTATAGCAATTCAGATCTGCGATGTTCTTTCCACTCCAAGCCACACTTGATACTGGACCACTGGTAATCCTCTTATGCTGTACAGCATCAACAGCTAGCCTCCATACTATTCCGCCATGCATAAGTGCAGCACGTCCTGCAGAACCGGAGAGTAGATTGCCTTTTTTCTTTTCATACACTGAAAAATCCGAGAGGCTGAACTGGTAGCTGTGAGGGCAGTAGCCAAGGGTAAGTTCTGAGGGGCGAGCAGGAGTGCGGGGTGGTTTCCTAAAGGGCTTTGCAGTTGAGAAGGGGATACCTTGCTGAATCAGGTATCAGACCATTTGTCCAATAGATTCAGGCTGCTGGTAGAACAGTTCTGTGACTGCCCACGCATCATATAAAATGAGAAGGTACCACTGGTTGACCAGCAGCTTTCCTCAAACACCAATGATGTGGTGCTCGCTGCTGATGCAGCAGTAGTGGAAGTAGGCATGGTCTACTATTTCATGGCGGAGCGTTGGTGCAAAGTCCCATGATGGAGGAGAGAACTTTGGGTCCTTTGTGAGGTGGAAGTAGTTGTAGACGTCAGCCACGCATGCTGTCGTTTCTGGAGTGTGATTTGCCAAATCTAACCCCAGCCTCTTTAAGGCAATCATCACTTTCGAGAGGCCTGCAACCACTTTACCGTCCTCGCACCTTATTACTTCTGACATATGACAGCTAGGGGTGTAAGGCTCAGATATCAAGTACCTGTATTTATTGCGCATGACAGCCTTCACATCTGGGCTTGGAAAACAAGAGGCTGAGAAAAAATAAATGGAGGGGTCCGAGTCGCGTTGTTGGGTTGACTGTGGTGTCATTTGTTCCATGATATGCGGCTCTGCACGATTGTCCCGAGGGATAACTCTCTTGCATGGAATGGAGGCGCCTTGGCTCCATTTCCTCTTGCTGCTACTACCCTTCATGTCTTCGTACTCTTCTTCTTCTTCGTCATCGCTACTACTCAACCCATCGGCGTCATCATCTTCTCCAGAATATCTAACCTTCCACAGCTTCTTGATCCGTTCTTCTATCGTCTTGCTCGAGTGGCATTCCTGGCTGTCGGGTCCAAGTTCAGACAGTCTGGCAGGCTCCATAGGAGCCTTTGCACGTGTATATGAATACTCAAGAGGAAAAACCCCTCTATCACTGTCATCGAAGTCTCCTTCCCTAATCAGGTTCCATTCGTCATAATCTGCGGTATAGTGACGCTCCTCCGGTAAATATAAATGCCATGTATCCTCCCACTTTTCTCAAGGTACAGCATACGGCCTATGTGCATTGTTTCCTTGCTCGACCCATACAATCAGGGCTTCTCCAATCGTCGGTTGACTTAACGTCTGGTCGACCCTCTCCGCCTCAGCTTTAAACTCCATATGTTGTCGACGATGAGCTGCATCGTCAGTCTCACTTTGCATTATGGCCATCCGCTCCTTGGCAAGATGGGCCAGAAGGACTTTAGGACCGTCTATTCGTGGATTGGGAGAGTCGTCTTCTCCTTGATGAGATGGGGATGGGGATACCGGCGAATCATCCATGACAACCTGTGGGCCTTCATTATTTAAAAGTGGCGATGGAGAGCGATAGGTTTGAAGGGTGGGTAGTGACAATTGTGGGATGACTGATTGGCCCTGGGCATTCATGTTGTACCAAAATGCAATACTTCCACGAGGATCATCGGTGGGTGGCATTTGATTATAGTAAATATCTATGGCATGTCTTGCTTCAGCTTTGCATGGGTGATATTGCCAGACAAGGTCATCATCCTTGAGTATTGGAGGGCGGTAGCCCCAGTTAATGAATAGAGGGACATTTGCAGTCTTGAATGCAGCAAATATCTGCTTGTACGTGGAAATGTTGGACTTAACATAGGTTCCAGGACAAAACCCTGGGGTGAAGTTACAGACGAAAGACTCTGCGAGCTCACTGAGCCATGCAGGGTCCATGCCCAGCTTAGTTTGCACATAAAATAGCCAGTTGGGCGTGGTTCCTTCAACCGGAGGGTATGCAGCCAAGTCCAGGGCAATGGTGAAGGATACGAATGTCGTAAGCATGATAAAGGCATTGCGAGATCTATAAATGGCCGCGGCACAATCGTCTGACGATCTACAATGGTCCATGTAGTGAAATTCGTATGGGAGGATGGAGGGGCGGATCTCTGACCAATCATACCGAGCCATGATATGTCGACGAAGAAGACCAGTCCCAAGCCTAACCAGTTTCCCCTCCAAGACCTGCCAGCCTACAGCCATGTCTGAATTGATATGCCATGTTTGCCCATCCTTCCACCAGATTATGGGGAGGCGACCAGGTATAAGATTAAGGCATGCAAAAGGTCCAATCCACTCGGGGCATAATGGCCAGAAGCCAAGGAAAGGCTCTAGGGGATCGAGCCAGCGTGTCTTGCGGGGCCTACAGTAGTAGTCCCTCAATAACCCGTTGTCGCCATTGGAGGATGGGTGATGAACAGGTTTGCGGAGGTACCGCATGTTGGGTGATGACCAGAGGCCCCAGTTTCAGGCTCCCAGAATACGTAGATTTTCTCCTGATGGGCATGCCATATAGCTAATTCATCCTGTTCTAGTGGAACATCAAAGAAGTCCATGCTGCGTAAGTGTATTGCAGCTATAGCTACAGGAAGGAGGTTAGACGGGGAGAATGGGTTTAAAGATAGCTCTTGGGATACTTACTGGAGGAATCAAACGTGTTAGTTTGTCATCGTCGATGTATAAGAAGATTGACAATGTGCAGTGAGCAGAGGAAATAACAAAGCCCCAGAGTGTACATCGAGGATCCTTAGACTTTATAACCCGGAAAGTGGCGTTGGGATAATAGGCAACTATGAACTCATGGCTACTACTAGCCGTGACTTTGCAGATCGTCAAAGACGACAGCCAAGAGCGTACATTGAGGACCTAAAGAATCTAGAACCTTGGATTGGAATAGCAGACTACTACGACCTCACAGCTACTACTAGCCATGACTTCGCAGACCATCTAAGAGGACAGTCAAGTCCCAATGATAAGATGGAATCCCTCGTTGGTACTACTACCAGCGAGTTGCCAATGATGATCAATGATTGAGATCGATGAAGTTGAGAAAATCCGGTTACTTATATATAACCGGCTATAACTATGTGGCAGTGTTGAGTTTATGACATGTACATGTATAGTACTCACTACAGAATTTTATTTATAAGTCCAAACATCTAAGCCATGTGTTACGTGGTAGATTAAGTGCTTTTCTAACCCTAAGCAACAGGAAAGATTAGATTAAGGGAGAATGGGTTAAAAGGTAGCTGTCGGAATACTTACTGGAGGAATGGAACGTGTTAATTCATGTAGGGAGAAGAGATTGGCAGCCTGCACTGGCGGGTTAGCAGAGGAAACAGCTCAAAGATTGTATGAATACTTACTGAAGGAATAGAACACATTAATTTGTCGTCGTCGATGTATGGTAAACCTGTGGAATCACAGACTACTATGAACTCGCTGTGACTACTAGCAACGACTTCGTTGTCAAAGACGACGGCCAAGAGTGTAGGGTTGTAGGGTTGAGGACTTGGAGAGTATGTGATCTGGGAAAGACGACTACGAACTCGCTGCTACTACTAGCAGCAACTTTGTAGTTGTCAAAGATGGAGTCAAGATGGAGTTGATGCCCGTCGAGTGTGTGGCTGTGTTAAATTCGAGCCATTCGAGCCGCGAATTTAACACAGCCACACACCCAAAAGTTATAGTCGCCGGAATTTTCTTATGTTCTTCAGCATCAACTCCATCTCTGACAACTACAAAGTCGCTGCTAGTAGTAGCGTCGAGTTTGTAGTCGTCTTTCCCTGGTAACCCTAATCTCCAAGGCCTCAACTCTAAGCTCTTGGCCATTGTCTTTGACGATTTTTGAAGTCATTTCTAGTAGTAGCAGCGAGTTTGTAGTCGTCTATTATTCCACAGGTTACAAAGTCTACAGATCCTCGACGTACGCCCTGAGGATTTGTTTCTTCTGCTTACCATACATTATTTGGCTCAACATTCAACAACGTCAAAACCATGTCCGACACCTCTGTAAAGCGTGCTCTCCCTGCCAACATGCAAGACACAATACAACCCAAAAAAAGGGAAAGAGTCAGTCAGTCATTACCCACTCCTATCACACATACCTGACATTTCAATTCTAGCCCAGAAAGGTGCAAGCTTGAACACCTGGTTGTTCAATTTTGCACATATTAACCATGCTTGTTAGGACTGTCCACATACATGCAAGAACTGTAAATCTCTCTCAGGAGCAGGGGGCGCCCTGGCCACCCATCAATCCAACTCCAACATTCATAGCAGTTGTGACCCTGACTGCCTGGGCAACAAATTTCTAATGGGCAAGAAAAATGATGCAACAATTTTGGATACTACCATTCCACTGAAATTTTTGTGGGTTCTTCCAGAGGAACACAGCGGCCATCCCGAAAGAAAAGAGGGGTTCCCTACGCTTGAATGGGTGATGCAAAGTTTCTGGAGTGTGATGGAGGCAAGTGCATGGAAGTCTGATCAAGAAGCTCTGTGGTCCCCCATTCATAAGCCTGAACATAAAAGAGCTTGGAAATGTGCAATATACCAAGACTCAAGGAATAAAAAAGAACCTTCTGTGTCAGTACTTTCATGGGTAAGTCCCAATTTCAGTACATCAATGACATTACCAAAAACAATTCTAGGTTTTGGTTGCAACCAACATCTTGAAGAGAAACCAAGGGTCATCTGGTGAACTACTTACATTCAAAGACTTCACCAGCCATGTCAATGACCACAACTTTGTCTGGTTCCAATCTTATGATGTCATTGTTCTTGATTTTTCCATGCAAACAGTGTGCGCAATTGTTCAATCATTTAAACCACTGGAAAACTGACCGTTTTAATTGTCAGGTCACAACTAGAATGGATGAACATTCATTGTAACCTTAACGACCTGGCGAAGCTCGTCCCCATATGGCCACCGCTTTTGGAGCAAGACTTTCACACCGAAAAATGGCAGCTGGAGCATGATCTAGATTACATTGCAAAAGAGGTTACCCACACAGCAAGACCAGCCGTACAAAATTTGGTTCCGACTGACGGTACTTGGGTTGCAAAAAGGTATGTCTTTATATTTGCCATATCCATACTTGCTTGACTCCCTCAAGATCGTACTCGTGGGGGTGCCGCCATGTCAAACCATTTACAATTGGCTCTCCACCTCCACAATGTGATGGAATTGCTACCTGGTTCTATCAGGAGTATAACCCCCTGGTCGTGTCAGCAGGTGAACTGCGCATATGGTGTGGCATGGAAGGGGAGATTATTTAAAAATGGTATTCTCATACCGAAGGGTTTGGCAGCTCTATTTGGAAATGCACTATCCTTACAACGCCTGTCCCACTGTCAAAATGGAGAAACATGTAAGCTTCCCTTATCTATGAAGGCAGTTTCATTTTTCACTTAATTTATAGGGGTCCTTCAAATACCTGGAAATTAGACATAGGCTCGAATACTTCACTCACCTGGGACGAAAAGAAGCAGGGTATCAATGACCTCCATGCATTTGTAGTTGCTACACTTAAGGCTCTCCGAATATTGGAAGCTAAACGCCACGCGATTCCTGCAAGTAAAAATGATATTGTGCAAATGGACATAGGCCTATGCCTCGATACGGCCGGGAATCCCCAGTATTATGTTAATGAATTGCAGGTGGTGGTGATGGCAGATCTGTGGGAGATGGAGTGGTCAGGAGAGCCCATACTTCAGACGGTTGGTGTTTTCACAAACACTTCTTTGTGCAAACAGGTGGAACATCACAGGTCGATGTATCCCTACTACAACAGATCATAGGATAGTCCTGTTATGGCACACATGATGTATTAGACAAGAAACCATGGAGTAGGATGAGTAGTTGCTTGGCGGGGTCAGGGGATGACGATGAACCATGGGAATGGAGGACAGTAGACCATTGACAAGGCAAATGACCCCAGCATCATAACCAACCAACCACCATGCCGCCATAAAGTAAATGAACTATATGGTTCAAAGGCTAATAAAAAATACGAACATATGAGTAACTCAATGTAAAAGACTGTATGTACAAAGCTTCAATCCGATCAGCTCAGGCCTTGGACTTTTTTACATGTTTACCCTTAAGAGCAGACTTAGGCGGAACAGAAACGTTCTCCAATCATCCTGGTTGATGACTGGGAGCCTCATGTTGCATGGGTGGGCGGGCAAAGGGATTGGGTTTGGGCGTGGGCGTGGGTTTACTAGCAAAGGGATTTGGTCTTGTCTTCTTGGATGTTGATTCATTAGGCAAACCCAAGCTTCTTGCTGCTAGTACCCTGTAACAATTGATTGCAAAGCAAAACTATGCTCGACTTACTTTGTTCTTCTGAAGAGACGAGGAATTGCCGAGGTAGAGTGTTTGTCGATGACACAGATGTCTTAACCTTGTTTTTCTCTCCAACGTGGCTTGATGAGGCATGTGGAATAGCTGTAACGGCGCCGGGTTGGTTAAATTCTAAGTATTTTGATATCAATTGAAAGACTTACGGGATGACTTTGATGCAGTGTTGTTCTTCCCAATCATTTCCGAGTCCTTTTCTGGGTCTACCAAAGAAGCTGTACAAAACGTCATTCCTGGTGATTCTAGGTTGGAAGACTTACAAGTAATGGGCTGCTGCTGTAGGTGGACGTGTACAGCCATTATTTGAGCGTGGCCTTCAGCCCCGATCGTTCCTTGTCTGGAACGTTTTGGTGGAGGGCTCTCTTCCTCAGAGCTTCCATAAGCAACCAGGGGATTCAGGATGATGAGTTCTGTATGAATGTTGTCAGTAGTACGCCACCTTGAATGGGTTGAGGAAGGTACCTTCTTCATCTTCATTACCTTCTCCACCTTCATTGACAATCTCGGGTGACCTCCAGCGTTTGGTTGTGGATACTCTTTGGGCCTTCTCCCCTATCTCGTCTAATTCCATCTCCTCTGCACAAGCAATAAATAAGCATTTTCCCTCCACATGTGGCACATAAGGTTTACCTTCAGGGTGATGGCCATACGACATATTTGAAGTTGGCACATCACTGAACCCCTCTCCATCCGAAGTACCTATATCTGGTTCTGATTGGAATTGAGAGGTATCGGGGTCTGATGGGAATATGGATGTATCGGGCTCGCTGACAAAGGGTAATTCGTCATTGACAACGATGATAGGCTTTTTATGCTTTTTTGGCTTGTTGCACGGTGGGTCAGGCTTTGTGTCGTTATGGACATCCGGAATATAGCCCTTTAGCAGCTTTTCAAACTCTAAAAAAATCGGTTTGAATTCCTATGGTAGTAAGGACAAATTTGTGGACTAACCTTCTCTGAGTTCCTTATTGACAAAGGCATCAAACATATCATGTTTGCCTCATGCCATGGCATTCATCAGAAGGTCAGCTGAATCATTTGCAAGTAGGTGGATTACTTTGACAATTTTCTTCTGGGGTTGACGGTGCGCTCGTCCACGTATCTGTCGTTTGTCCTGAGCCGACCATGGCTGGTCCTGCAGATTTGTGATTAATACAGATGAACGTTAGTTTGGCAATGTGGAATGGTGATACTCACGAAGAATATAACCATATCGGACAAAGAAAGGTTAAGCCCAGCCGACCCGATGCTCGAGAAAATGAGGACTCTGATGGGATTCTTAGGGTTGTAGAACTAACTCCCTTATTAGCTGGTCTCGCTTTTCCATGCGGATCTTGCCATTGATGGCAATGCTCTGGACCCCATAGAGGCGGAGAACCTGCAAAGATAGTGTCAGGCATATGAACGAAGTGAAGGATGAGATACATGCATTTTGAAGAAGTTGCAACATGGAAGAGAATTCCTGGAAGACGATGATACGGCATGTCTTCTGAAGCGGTTGCCCTGTAACACCCAAAATCTTCGGGAAGACAGGCTGCCCATCCACAAAGGATACGTCGTCCACCTTGTCGTGGGTAAGGTAATGTGTGCAGAGTTGTGCACAGATGTCCATCTTCGTGCTCTTGACTGGCATCCATTCCTTGAGCGTCTGAAAGGATGGCCAAATTGCAGTAGAGTCTTCCTTTGCATATCCGACAGCTGTGCGGTATTCAAGGTAAAACTTCTACAAGACATTTGTTAGACCGGACCATATTACACAAGCAGCAGCTTACTTTCGTTTGGATCTTCGATATGTCACTAGCCACTTCAAGACTATGGACAGGGTGAGAAATGAGGGGAGAAAGGGGATGGTGTTGTACTTACGCTGCTTTGGCAGCGGCGGCTCAGGTCTGAATGATGTCAGTCTCTCTCTTGGTCAACGTTACTATGCCTAAGATCTCTTGGTATGGAGGTAGTGGCAACAACAGCTTTTCCTCATAGTCGAGGCTCTCTGTCATCCTGCGGAGGAAATGGCCCTTGAGATGGCTCTGCAGGCGCTTTACAGCCTGCACTTGCTCAGCAAGTAGACTTTCTCCATCATCATCAAGCTTCTTTGCTCTCCGAACCGAAGTAGCATCATTCTTCTCCTGAGAGAATGCAGCCTCTGTGAAAAAATGGGATTTACCGACAAGACGACCCATTGCCGCAATATCCTAGAAGTATGAAAGGATATTGTGCATTGTTACAATTCCATATTTACTGACTCACCTTCGAAGATGTGTGCAGAGGAGTGGCAGTCATAATTAGCTGCACTGTGGCCTGCTCAAGGAGTTTCAAGGCGCTGGAATGCTTGTTGCCCGGGTTATGCATGTAGTGTGCTTCATCAATGATGGCAGTGAGAAAGGAGTGTCCAAAGAGGGTGTGCTCTAAGGACCCTTTGGCAGTTGGCAAGTCCCAAGGCCGAGCATCTTTCCTGATCTTCTTGAATATACAGAAGTTATTGTTCATTTCTTTGAACAAAGCCTGCGATACTACATGGTGAGTAACACTGAATTTTGAAAAAGCTCTACGCACTGCATGCGAGACAATGATGATTCGGTTGTGTGGTTGATGCTTGGAAAGATGCATGGGTCCTGAGGTACTCCAGAAGTTGTCACCATCAGTTTGGCTGTCATAGCCAAAGATGTCCACGGATTTGGGTTGTAAGAAGACCTTCAGTTCGCTCATCCACTGTGCCACAAGGGTACCAGGACAAACGATGAGGTGCGGTAATGACGGGAACTTATCTTTGTTGCCAAGAAAAGGCCGTTCCACTGGAATAAGGCTGGATGAGTGTGGGTCAATGATATAGAGATGGTGAGATGCGCTTACATAGGATTCTTGGGCACTTTCTCTTGGTCTGCTGTAAGAAGATGGCCTGCATGAAAAACGCAATTGCTTGCGCTGTTTTCCCAAGGCCGACCTCATCCGCAACAAGGATTCCAAGAACGCGTGAGGAGTCTGGGTCTTTGGAAAGGATGGATTGTATGATAGAATGATTGCCAGCCAGCTGGTGCCAATGAAGGCGTAACTTGGAAAGATTATCAGGTAGAGCATCAGAATTCTTATAGGAGAACGAATTAGGGTTGTCCCAGGGGGTCAACCCCGATCTATCATGGATGGTGTTGAATGACGGAGGTAGGCCTGTCCTATAGCCCAATGACATGGCCAAGGATACAGGGGTCATCTTTGCCTCTTCTTCCATGCCAAAATCGCCGCCACAATCATTGAGCATCTGTTTTTCGGATAGAGCATTGGATATTGGTGGCTCCTCTTCATTCTCCATATCCTCGTCAAAGTACTCGTGGTAGAGGTTGAGCACATCACTGATGTCTTCTTCAGTAGCTAACTGCTGCAGGGCAGCAGGGTTTACCTTGGAGGGACCTAGGTATATGACTTGTCAAAGAGGAAGATTAATGGAAATAATCCACATACTTTTCGCAGCTACTTGCTTTTTGATCTTTGCTCCCAAACCCTCTAGGATTACCTGAAGCTCAGCAAGCATATCCTGGGCCTTCTGTATGTTATCGACGATATGGAAGAGCTCGGCAGTGTCCCTCCACTTTGCAACGTTACAGATGGCACGCGAGACTTTCGTCTTAGTTACTTTGCCAGTCTCAAGATCTATGATCAGTAAGAAAAAAAATAAAGGGCGAAACAGGATCGGCTTACCTTTGAATGCAGCTAGGGCTGCAGCCTCAATCTCAATTGGATGGTTCTTCATTGCGTTTACCTGAATGCGAATCGTATTCCAGGACCTCTGTGGAATAATTCGAAATGCTTCCTGCAGTGCTGGTCTCAAGATGAGGCTGCCATTTGGAAAGGCCTCTTTGCCGAACAACTTTAGCGTGAGAGAGTCCAGGATCATAGGAAGATAGTTATTGGAGGAAGGCCATGGTGCATCGATGTTGTTCTCAGAGATAAGAATATCAAGGGGGTGGATATCCCACTCTTTGAGCTCAGCAATGATGACAGTATGAACACCCCATGAATCCCATTTTCTCACAATGAAATTGTTCCAGAACTCACGTCCTGGATAGGCCGAAGCACCCCTCGCGTTGATTGCAAAGGCAAGCTTCTTGTCTTCATTCGGAAGAAGATGATATGCTCGGAAGTAGGACTGAATGTCCACAGCATCCTTACGAGTCCAGCCTTTCAGCAGTTTGGAGTCGTCATCCGGAAAGAGGCCATGGAGGATGCCAGTACGCTCCTGCCAGGCAGGCCACTGCCAGGGAGTGCCATCAAACGAGAAAAGTTTTATCAAGGCACTGGAAGGAGTGTGACTAGGCATAGCAGAGGGGGGATGAGGGTTTCTAATGCGAGCTTGTCTTTCGAGGTAAAATCTGGGGTTTGTTATAAGACATGACACAGTATGGATATGGTTTATATAGAGGAGAAAAAAATACATATAAAAATTGGAATAGTTTACGGTGGAATTAATGTAGGCTCTCTTCAACCAGGGGTGAGGCGATGGCCACAACAAAAGGAATGACTGATTTGGAATTGGGGGTGGAACATGTTTTACATGAGTTCTAGAGCGATAATTTGTGCTTGAATAACAAGCCATCCGTTCAACGTGGGTGCGTTGAGAAAAAAATCACAGATGTCCAGGGGAAGACAACGAGATAAGGGTCATACAACGTGCAGAGAAAGATCCAGAAATTCCGGTAAATGGCAAGGAGATAGCAGGGCTGCACAACGTGCCAGGGCCCAACATGGGGGACTTTGAAAAAAAATTGCAGCGGTCCAAGGAGAGCAGGACATTGCGGGAGGGCGAACTAGGAGCACCACATAAGGAGTCTTGAAGGTCGAGAGGATTGGGGATAGCCAGTCAGGGATGTAGAACACGTTCATATTGGGGACTACTCCCTAACAGAACTCATCGTTGCTGTTACTGATGAAGAAGACCTGCATGGAACTACTTCCATGCCCCTCACCTACCATGCAACCTGCATGGAAGTAGTTCCGTGCAGGTCTTCTTCATCAGTAACGGCAACGACGAGTTCTGTTAGGGAGTAGTCCCCAATATGAACGTGTTCTACATCCCTGACTGGCTATCCCCAATCCTCTCAACCTTCAAGACTCCTTATATGGTGCTTAGCGTCCTCCTCCAGCAATGCCCATTCCTCTTGGACGTCTGCAATTTTTTTTCTCGAAGTCCTCCACATTGTGCAGCCCTGATATCTATCTCCTTTTCGTTTACCGGAATTGCTGTGTGCTGCTATCCCTTTGTCCTCCCCTGGGGGAAGGACGGATCATTATTCAAGCACAAATTATTGTTTCTTTAGTTCTTCGTACACAGTCGGAATATAAAACTTTCATCGAAAATTCACCCTTTGTCAATTATCCACATGCTATCTCCTATGGCTGATCTCTTCAACAACCACCCAGTCATAACCCACAGCCTGCGTGAGTTTGTTGACCGTGCTTATGGCTTTCATGAAAATGATGAAACAGATGACAACTACATATGCTTTGTCCTTACCGGTGAATATGTCGATGATGATGGACATCCGAAGCAGGCCTTTGTCGATGCTATTCAGAACGTCATTGAAGTTGACCACTCTCTTTTGATCTCCCAGGACTATGACTCCCTCCTTGGCATTGCTGACAAAGTCATGGTCAACTGCCCGATCTCTGTATATATCGTTCCACATGATACTTTTGCTCTGAAGACAAGTATTCATCTCAAGCACCCTGTTACTTATCGAGGTGTGAGTTTCTGGAGTCCAACTTATAATTGAATCTTTTATCTAACCAAGTATTTGTGCTATAGGAGGAGAAACTAGTTGACTACCACAAGATCCCAAATTTTGAGTTTGGCACATTCGGCATGCGCCACCACTTACATATATTTTTCCCTGCACTGTGGTCGCCCGAACGTTCCCAGCGATCAAGCGCCTACCATTTGACTGAACATGAGTGAGCCTTCTGGTATGAAAATGGCTTTCGTCCTGCGATCGTGACTTTACTTGGCCAAAGCATCACCTCAGAATGGCCAGCCAACTATTCAACAGAGCATTTTAGAGCAAAGTAGACAAGAGGAGGCTTTGCCTGGGGTACAAAGCTCATTCCCAGCAACGTCATTGACCACCTCGCCAACCATATTCGCATGGAACTGGATTTGAACCCCCTCATTGCAGATAATGACATTGCATGGGCGCGCGACTTCTTCATTCTGCACACCATCTGAGGCACAAAACATAGCACTTACCATCAGGTAGATGTCAAATCTGCGGAATACTACCTTTATGATTTTGTCTGGAGTGCACAGCTCTCTTATGAAGTCCTGGAGGTTGGAGACTGGTACATCGATGTCGGTATCGAGATCAGTAGTGATCAGGAGGAATGCCTTCAATGGACTACAGCCACCCATTACCAGGTAGTCCAGCAGGCATTGCGCATTTCGGATCAGAACGTCAAGAGGATTTCCAATATTAATTCATCCAAATATTCAAGAGATCCTGTCAGCCATCTTACTGCCATTAGTGGCTTTCATGCTGTTCCTGGCGTCCATGCTCAAGGGGAGTATGAGGCTGTGTACATCCAGGCATACACAACCGATAAGTCTATCGTTTACCACCCTGAAGGTAGGCACCATGCGAAATTTATCACCATCAAAGAGGCTATGGGCGGGGATCATCCAACAAAAACTATCGAAGGCATCTACAGTATCTATGAAGAGGCACATACTGCTAACTCTTCAAATCTCAAGGTCCGGGTACCTTATAGATTCGCCACAGAAGTCCTAATGCAGTTTGACCCTGATACATTAAAGGACTGTCTTTGTTCATTTACCCATCAGGAGTGGTGGTAAGTCTTTTTTTCTTCAATGTTACCCTTTATATTGATTTATTTATTCCCATAGGTCTTTCCGCATGACGAGGCTGCTGGCGATCAGCAAAGCTCTCTCCCACCAAGCCAGTGGTGCAACCCATAGTCGACTCATTCCTGAATCGCTCACATTGACTGCAGCATGTGTGTGGTTGCTGAATGGATTACATGCTCGCCCTGAAGATGGACCAGCAGCAAGACGACTCATGGATGCAGCTCTTCCATTATTGGAGGCTGAGGGCCTGAATACCGATGTTCTCGCATATAACACGTCCAGGCAGGCAGATTGGCAGCAGGAGGAGGAGGAGGAGGAGGAGGAGGAGGAGGGAGATGAAGATGAAGATGGAGAACCCAACAATCGCCGCCACTCTCATGGCCAGGTTCCTTATATACCCTATGGCTGCGTCTTTTTCTGTCGTATAATGGTCGGGGAAGTTGTTCCTCGCCTACGCATCGGTGGAACCCTCCTTACAGAACCAGCTTTTAAGTTTTGGTTTGACGGCATGATGTTGGACCAGGTCCAGGCAATGTATCAGAAGTCAGGCATTATCCCCAGGGATGCGCTTGCTGGTAAGCGCTCTACAAATAAAGGAAGGATGCCGACCTATATCAACTTCACTGGCCAGCCCAAACCAACTCTATTCGACCTACAATCTCAGGGTCATACACTCCCCCCTCCTACGCAGGATGATGGCTTGGATATAGACGATCGTGAGACCCCTCCTCCTGCTGACAAACATCCTACAATCGATACTTTCCTTTCCCAACTCTGGTGTCAATTTGTCATTGATCTCACTGGCAAGGCGCCTAATCCACGGGGAATCACAAACCCCTCTTACCTCAAGCTTACCACAGTCGAACACCAAGAAGGGAAAGAAGATATATACAAGAATCTAACCCTTTCCGATGTTTTCACCCATGTCACCTACAAGAACGCTTCCACCACCGATTGGCAGAGGGCCTTCAAATGGCTCTTTCCTGAGCCTGGTTACAAGACCACGAATGCCGTCCAAAATTACCCTAGCTCACCATATTTTGTGACGTGGATGACCTTTACCGAGGACCCTAAAAATTCGACCCTCATTTCCGCATCGCGCTTAGAAATCTGGAAATGAGTGAGGAAGTGGAGCTGGATCCCAGATGCACAACAAGACAAGATGTGGCCAACATCCACAGCATCAGGATTTACTCGTTGGCCCAGTTCTTCCGGGCGTGGTGGTAAGGATCGAGCTGCACCTCGCATTCTCCTGAAGCGCCATGCAGTTCCGGACTTTGCTGATGAGGGCGAGGAATAGTATCTTTGTTGTTACATCTTAAACTGCTTCATAATTGTTTGGTGCATTCGATGTTTTTTTCTTGGATATTTAATTAATAAATAAACATTATTCAAGGATTGAGCACTCTAAGATCGCTCCAGCATGGAAGTAGTTCCATGCAGGCCATTCCATCCCTGATCTTCGTCTTCATCATTGTCCACAAAGGCAATTGATCAGATTTGCAAGGTGTCCATTCTTCAACAACAATGAACAGCAAGTAACTGGCTTCCTCCCTCACATCCATCACAAGTTCTATTGCGGAGTAGTCCCAAATATGAAGGTGTTCGTGTCCTTGGCTGATGAAGTGTTACTTTTATTTATGCTAAATCAAATTCACTTTACAGTTGAATAACAACTGCTGGTATGTGGCCTCCGTGGAATGCCTATGCGGTACACCATATGAAATTCATGTTACCTACCAACAGTTGCTTGTGTTCCACAGATTTTACCTCAATTGAATTACAAATTATTATTTGTTTCTATCTGTTCATCTACCCTCGAGCGAGTCAGAATGTAGAACACTTATCAAAATGATTATTCACATAATCTCCTATGGCTGATAGTTTCAAGAGCCTCGATTAAACTTACTGACCATGCTTAACACTTTGTCATTACAGGTGAATGCTGTATGTGTGGTACATGTCATCGCTGACATTCCCGAGTCACAAGTGAAATTTTGCAGTGAGTACTGTATGTGCTGTACATGTCGTCTGTGATGTCCCAGACTTACAAGTGGAATTTTGTAGTGACGTGCTAAACATGTCGTTGTGGACATTCCAGACTCACAAGTAAAATTGTGCAGTAAGTACTGTACATGCTGTACATGTCTTCGTTGACGTTCCAGACTCACAAGTGAAATGGTGCAGTGAGCACTGTACGTGCTAAACATGTCGTCGTTGAAGTTCTGTATGTGGTGAGTATTGTATGTGATATACATGTCGTCATTGACGTTCTGTCCTCACAAGTGAAATTTTGTGGTAAGTACTGTATGTGCTGTACATGTTGTCGTTGACGTCCCCGACTGACAAGTGAAATTTTGCAGTGAGTACTGTACGTGCTGTACAACATGTCGTTGTTGACATTCCAGACTCACAAGTGAAATTGTGCAGTGAGTACTGTATGTGCTAAACATGTCGTCATTGAAGTTCTGTATGTGGTGAGTACTGTATGTGTTATACATGTCATTGTTGACGTTCTGTCCTCACAAGTGAAATTTTGTGGTGAGTACTGTATGTGCTGTACATGTCGTTGTTGAAGTTCTGCCATCAGAAGTGAAATTATGTGGTGAGTACTGTACATGCCATCCTTGACATTCTGTCCTCACAACTGAAATTATGCAGTGAGTACTGTACATGTCATCGTTGACATTCTGTCATTACAAGGGAAATTATGTGGTGAGTACTGTACATGCCATCCTTGACGTTCTGTCCTCACCAGTGAAATTATACAGTGAGTACTGTACATGCTGTCGTTGATGTTCTGTTCTTACAATTCAAATTATGCAGTGAGTCCATGTTGTCGTTGACGTTCTGTCCTCAAAAGTGGAATTATGCGGTGAGTACTATATGTGCTGTACATGTTGTTGTTGATGTTCTGTCATTACAAGTGAAATTATGTGGTGAGTACTGTACATGACATCCTTGACGTTCTGTCCTCACCAGTGAAATTATGCAGTGAGCACTGTACATGCCATCATTGATGTTCTGTCCTTGCCAGTGAAGTTATACAGTGAGTACTGTACATGCTGTCATTGATGTTCTGTTCTCACAATTCAAATTATGTGGTGAGTACATGTTGTCATTGATGTTCTGTCATTAAAAGTGAAATTATGTGGTGAGTACTGGACATGCTGTCCTTGATATTCTGTCCTCACCAGTGAAATTATGCGGTGAGTACTGTATGTGCCATACATGTTGTTGTTGATGTTCTGTCATCACAAGTGAAATTGTCCAGTGATAAGCATAACAAATAAAGGTCCTCATATATATTTATATGGCCACTCTGCAAGACAATGCCCCCCCCAACCCCCCAAGGGGGGATCATTGAACGTTCTGACCCTAAGCAGCTAAGCCAAACACTAACGCGGCCTTGGGCCACCAAGGCAACCCTGACCAAGCTTAACATGGTTACACCAAGGCTTTCCCATGAGTGAGTCAGATGACCTAGCATAACTATAAAAATCTCCCAATGGCCATCAACAGTCCTCGTGACAGCCAAGCAGAAAAAATCCATTTCATGTCCATACCCTCCCTCATTAGAATCCCCTCGTCGATACAATCACAACACACTCCCACACACCCCTGCCGATCCAAGTTGTGAAAATTTTCATATTTGTTCCAAACAAACAAACCACAAGGAATTTGGATTTCCACCAAAAATGGAATCACATGTGGGGGGCATCACCCTGTGCTGACCCCGATCACCCCCAGATTATACTGCAGGAAAGACTACAGATCACCCGACGCCTGGGTGATCATCACCCAATGATCAATGCAGGAATCCAACAGGATTCCATAAAGCTTCAAGCAGATGCAAAGAAATGTAAGCAACCCAAACAAACAGAAATAGTCCTCAAAATAGCCCGGTCACTTTTTGGCATCAAAAAGTAGTCAGGAACACATCCAAAACAGTCAAAACATGCAGATCACCCAGGTCTGGGTGACCGGAGAACTCTCATTGTCTGAAGTGCAATATGGATAGAACTAGACATGCATGCCATACCCAGTGCAAATCGATTTGTCTGTCCAGAACTTCAATGAAGAACTGGATGATGCATACCATACCCACTGCAAATTTACTGGGGTATCCACCAACTCTGGTGCAACAATGATTAACAGCACAATGCACAATGTACCTGCTGCAAATTACTCATTCCTCCACAACCTCCATGAGGAACTGGACAACACATCCCCTACCACAGCAAATTTACTTGGGCATCCACAACCTCCATGAGGAACTGGACAATGCATCCCCTACCACAGCAAATTTTCTTGGGTGTCCACAACTATACTGCACCCAGAGCAAATCTATTTCTCTGTCCACGACTTCTAAGACGACCTGGACATGCATACTGCACCCAGTGCAAATCTGTCTCTGTGTCCACAACTTCTAAGATGAACTGGACATGCATACTGCACCCAGTGCACATCTGTCTCTGTGTCCACAACTTCTAAGATGAACTGGACATGCATACTGCACCCAGAACAAATCTGGTTCTCAGTCACAACTTCTAAGATGACCTGGACATGCATACTGCACCCAGTGCAAATCTGTCTCTGTGTCGACAACTTCTAAGACAAACTGGACATGCATACTGCACCCAGTGCTAATCTGTTTCTCTCTCCACAACTTCTAAGAAGAACTGGACAATGCATCCAGTGCAAATCGGTTGCTCTCTCGACAACTTCTATGAAGAACTGGACATGCATACTGCACCCAGTACAAATCTGCTTGTCTCTCCACAACTTCTTGGAAGAACTGGACATGCATACTGCACCCAGTGCAAATCTGTTTCTCTGTCCACAACTTCGAGGAAGAACTGGACATGCATACTGCACCCAGTGCAAATCTGTTTCTCTGTCCACAACTTCGAGGAAGAACTGGACATGCATACTGCACCCAGTGCAAATCTGTTTCTCTGTCCACAATGTCTAAGAAGAACTGGACATGCATATTGCACCCAGGGCAAATCTGCTGCTCTCTCCTCAACTTCTATGAAGAACTGGACATGCATACTGCACCCAGTACAAATCTGCTTCTCTCTACACAACTTCTTGGAAGAACTGGACATGCATACTGCACCCAGTGCAAATCTGTTTCTCTGTCCACAACTTCGAGGAAGACCT
This sequence comes from Tricholoma matsutake, assembly GCA_026075535.2. Taxonomy (NCBI): domain Eukaryota; kingdom Fungi; phylum Basidiomycota; class Agaricomycetes; order Agaricales; family Tricholomataceae; genus Tricholoma; species Tricholoma matsutake. The sequence goes on from AP026544.2 coordinate 1,303,623, forward strand.
GGCCCATGCATACCAGTGCAAATCTGTTTCTATGTCCACCACTTCGATGAAGAACTGGCCCATATACACATGCTCGCACAACAGTATGAGTCCTCAGGAGAATTGCTACAATACTCATGTTGCATTTCTGTGTACAGTCCTCCCCATACAATTCCTGTCATACAGCAGTAGTGGAGATGTTGTGCAGTGATCCAATATATTATATGCATCATCTACATTACACGCATCATCTACATTACACGCATCATCTACATTACAATGTCATGTGATCACACTCTACCATTCTCTCTCACAATCCCCACCACCCTACTCCCCTTCCCCCACCACCCTACTCCCCTTCCCCCACCACCCTACTCCCCTAGTTTTCCACCCTACCCTACAATCTCAAATATATCTCCTGATAACCCTAAGACTAGTGCTGAATGACTTGTCGAGGAAGCACCTCATTGAACAACATCGACTAGATCAAGTGGTTGAGGCTTTGCCCTTAACAGAATCCAAACAGATGTCACCACCCCTCACTCGCCTTCCCAGAATGGAATTTCCAAATGATCAAACCAAATGCTGGTAGAACATGCACAATGCTGCATCAGCATGCACTCCCACACTCTCTTTGGAGAGAGGCAATTGCTTACACAACCCATCTCAAAAATAGATCTCCCATGCGATCGATCAAGGATCATAAGGTACCCAACGAAGTCTTCTGGGGAAAGAAACCAGACGTATCGCACTTGGATACAGGTACTATAATTCCCAAACCCATCAAACCCTCACCTCTCAAAATGTGGTATTTTCAGTGGTGGAGGAGAAATATGATGAAGTGGAGGTAACTCACCCTATGCAGCTTGAGGGGGAGAGTGGAGAAAATGACAAGCAGACTTCGGGTGAGCGAGTGCCAGAAGGGGAAGTAATGCATCACATACCTGAATCACCATCAAATCTCACATCACCATCACAAATTCCAGTATCCCAGGAAGGTCAGTGCACATCCTCACACAACCACTCATAAATTATAGGATGCCTAACAACCCAAACTCATGTGGACCAAAAGAATGGCAACACCAAGTACCAGTAGTGGAGGAAGCTGGCTACATAACAGTGGACTATGCGATGATTGGGGAAACACTGGAGGATGACCCACTTACAGTAAAAGAAGCCAAAGATTGATCGGATTGGCCAAAGTGGCAGACAGCTATGGATGCCAAAATGACACAATTAACCAAAAGAGGTACATTCAAATTAGTTGACCTACCCTCAGACCACCAAGCCATTGCAAGCAAATGGGTCTATCACATCAAACACAATCATGTTGGAGAATTCACCAAACACAAAGCCAGACTCGTGGTGAAGGGGTTTTCCCAAATCCCTGGGATAGATTTCATGGAAACATTCGCACCAGTCATGCAGCTGGAAACATTCCAGCTATTGATAGCACTAGCAACCAAACTGGGTCTTGAGATCCACATGGTTGATGTGGTAGGTGCGTACCTGGATGGGAAATTACAGGTGATTTTCATGATGCAACCCCCTGAATATGATGATGGCACAGGATGAGTTCTACAATTATTGTGGCCCCTCTATGGGTTAAAACAGGCTGGCAGAGCCTGGAACAATGAACTTAACCAGACATTCTTGCAGATAAATTTCACACAACTCTTCTCTGATCAATGCATCTATATCAGGCATACCGATCAAGATCTGATCATCACCTTGGTACACATTGATGACATGACCATACTCAGATCAGACATTGATGCCATCACAGGAATGAAAGCCAAGCTATCAAAATTCTTGATGATCACAGACCTGGGGGAGGCAAAGCAGATTGTAGGATTGGAGTTGGAAAGGGACATGGAGGCTAGTACCCTCAAAATCATGCAGCATCAGTATATCAAAAGTGGGGTCAGGCAATGCCCTCAAAATATAAACTCTGACAGTAGCATAGAGAAACAGTACGAGTAGTTATCTTGCTCTACACTACTTTCTGTGCATACTTTATATGGGGGAAAATAATGGCAATGATACTCTTATAAAAGTCTCTGGAGTAGAGTTTTTTTGACTGGTCTAGTTCTTTCAATACACATTGTTTATGTCTGATATCTCAAGATGAGAGACTTTTAAGAAAATTCTGTTCTGGAAGAATTAGTTAAAATAATGAGAAACAACTATTACAATGCTTGTTTGAAGAGGTAGAGAAATGTGGAAGCCATGGGAGTGCAGAATGGGCTCTGGTATAATTTATGTCTAAAAAAGGAAATTTAACATGATCCAGGACACATTTTGGTGGATGCGACTTTTTCCCCTGCCTGTGCAACCCCAACACTTTCCCCACTGTGGATGGGGCAGCAATCCCAGCTGCAGCGGGTGCAGCATCTAAAACATCTACAGAAAATCAATGCATCAAACTCTGAGAATTATGACCCTTGCACCTCTCCAACAGCTCCATGAAAAAAAGAACTTGAAAAGCAGTGTGCATGAGCTGACAAGAATGCATGCAAGCTACGCAACAAAGCTTGTGAAGCACAGCATGCTAAATCAACCAGGGATATTCTTTGTGTGGAGAGGTGCCAACTCTCCCATATTTCACCTATGTGAGCCAGTCATGTACCAAACCAGAAACAACTTGCTGTTGCCTGAGCACTAAAGAAAGCAATGGATGGCACAGAGGATCTTTACATGAAGGAGAAGACCCAGAAGGGTATCATTAAAGAGGCATGTCAAGAGATGCTGTGGGAGTTACAGGTCCTACATGTGCCAGTTGAAAAAGTGAATGATGTGGTGCATGTTGTTGCAAGGGGCTTTGGTCTGAAAGTTAAGGATAATGTGAGTGCAAGGGCAGTTGGATGGATTATGCGGGAAGGAGGAATAGCAGCCAAAATTCAGCTGGTTCACAAGATTGAGCAGGTGAAAGGTTTGGGTCTTTCAATTTTCTTTCACTGTCGAGAACTAATATTCATGATGTAGCACTCACCATTAGTGGGGATGGAACAACAATCAAACACCTCAATTATGAATCTAAACGCATCACACTGCAGGTTCCAAATTACCAGTCAGAGAGCAACATGTCCATACCACCAGTACCAGGGCAAGTTCCTACTACATGCTTCTTTGGAATTTCATCAGTACCTAACCATACAAGTGAAATGCAACTTGATGGATGGATGAAAGCATGAGATGCTTACTATGCAACATATAATAACAGCCTACTTGGCTTTCTCATACCAGCAAATCCTGTGGCATTCACATCGTATTTCTTTGGGCTAGGATCTGATCATGCTGAGGATCAAAAGAAGCTTGCATGTCTTGCCAAAGAGTGGAAGAAGGAAAAGGAACAGGAGATAGAGGAAGCAGGAGGGCCAGCTACATCCTGAATGTGAAAATGATCGACTGGATTGAATTGTTCATGACCGTCTATGTCAATGGTTTGGCAAAAAGGCTTGGGAGTCATTTACAGATGCTGAGTGACATGAAATTCAGCTCTTCATTTGGGCGGGATGCTGTATGCACAAAGAAATGAACTCAGTCAAGGGTGGCACACGTGCATTGGTGGAGTACTGGGAGACATCTGGCACTGAGGACCCATCAAACTTATGAATCAGGATAACACTGCTGCAGCTGCAACAGGTCCCTCAGCTGCTCAGATGCATACTCTTGAGGTTTCTTGATGCAGTGCTGTGAGGTTAATGTTACTTGTTGGAATGATGCTACACCATAAGGACAACAAAAAAGGACAGCAAGATTCATTTCAAATTTTCTTCAAGTTGCATCTTGGATATGTGATATGATTTCCTGACATGAGCAACACATGGTTTCAGTCCCACTGCAATGCAGCTGTTGAGCTGATAATTTACCTGCCATTCTACCTCGAGTTTCTCCTCCTGGTCTGTGACAAAAAAGAGAAGCTAAATTTCAATCACATGGAATCAAACATATTCAATGCATTGAAAGACATACCTACACTCACAGAACTCTGCATACTCACTCTATATGTGCAAGCCATCAGCCACCCTTACATGCACATTGTATGAGGTTCAGGTGAAAGATGCATGAATGCTTTGGAACTTGGACCCTTGCACAAGAAGGTGCAAGCCCACTGCTGTGCCATCATCGCAAACCCAGAGCTTCTCCTTGCTGCAGATGTTGAGTATGAAACAGGTGCATTAGATGGTAAACCCTGGGAACAGCCAGAATTATTTTATGCAGTCCAGAGAATGGCTGACTCTCTGCCACATCTCAGACCATGCCTTGTAGCCTTTTTCCAGGGGACACTTGAAACATGGGAGTGGTTCTCTTCTGAGTTCACAGAGGGTGGTGCCATCTCTCAGCTGTCAGATGCAGAGAAACAGAAAGTGTTTATCAATCCAACCAATGATCACAATGAAGGAGCATTAGGGAGTCTGAAATAGACCTGGTGACGTGCACCTAACATGACAGTGGGCCAATACAACTCATGGACAATGTACAAGCAAAATGATACCTGGAATTTTGCTCAAGTTGTTCTGGGACCTCAAGACCAGAAGTTTCTTTGACAAGAGGCATGGAGAGTTGATGCAAGTGGAAGGGAGAAGCAGATATGACAGGCACAAGCACAGCATGATCAGCAGTCAGTGGATGAGAAGAGAAAAATTGATGTCGAGAAGCAGGAGAAAAAAGATGCCAAAGAAGCAGAATTAGACAGATTAACACCACTTCTTGACGTAGCACAGCTTAAATTTAACAGAAAACAGTTGGTGAATTCTGACCTTATTTTACAGATAAATTGGCACCACTGCCACAACACCAACATTCTCTTGAGGACCACAATTGGAAAGATGAAAAGGGAAGATAAATTGATGCAACTGATTGTTGCTGTGGAAAGGTATAACATGTCACCAGTACCACCACCTATAACTACAAGTAGCCAACATGGTCTCACAGAGGTGACAAGGATGGACTGGGAGGTAGCAGATGATGTCAAAGATGCCGATATGGAAGACTGATTCTGAGTCTCACTAATTACTTATTCAAACATTATTCTTTCTACATTGAATTATATAGACTTCTTTACTCTTCTTTACTTACTCACTGGAGATAGTGAGACACGATCTAGAAGGAGAATGAGTGTTAAAGCAGCAGCAGCAACTGTTTCACACATTGTTTGGTTGGATTGCCTGACCCCATCAAAAGGGTCCTGGAATTCCATACTCTGGACCCACCAAACTCAATGTAGATAACCAAGGCACGATCGACTACTCAAACAATGCCATTAACCACAGCTGCACAAATCATATTGATATCCAGCATCATTTTGTATGCAAGAAACTAATCTCTCACAAGATCGACATTCAGTACTGTGCAACAGATGACAATCTAGCAGACATATTCACCAAAGCACTGCCAAGACCAAAACACAAGGATCTTGTCAAGCACATAGGTATCACCAGAATTTGGCTCAAATCACTGGTTGCAGTGACATCATCAATATATCATGTATTCACCAAATATTCACCAAATCACTGCCTCATATATTCACTGTCTATTATTTCAAACATATATGTTATATTCTCCCTAGATTAGACAGCCATTACTAGTATGAGGACTTAGGATCCTTGAGAACCTCTTGAGTCAGTCCAAAGTTGGTCAGTAACATCCCAATCCGGCCCTGATCACTGGCATGCTGACATCATTCAAGTTCTTAATTGACAACCACCATCATCTGCAGGCGACGAGATCCAAGTTCTTAGCGTCATCCAGCCACAATGAGATTTCTCCATCTTGCAAGCCATCTACAAGCAAGGTCACAAGCCCGGTGTGTGTGCCTCAACATAGATGATCATTATTCACAGGTTAGCAATGTCATGATGGGATGATGGTCCTAATGTGTCAATGACACATTTCTGGGTCACAAAAGCAACACAGCTCCTGTTTGAGGGTGGGTGAAGGGCACTTTAGGGTCCTAGAAAGCAGATGAGTGATAGCAAGGCTCATTATCTGGGTGTATGCAGTTTTTGAATGGACAGCTATGGACAGGCAGGGAACATGGTACATTGGAGGTTACGGATTCCTTTCAGCTTTTATTAACATGTCAAATTCCATGCATATGCACTGCCCATTCAAACTCTCAGCCTCAAGATTGCAATCCTGAGGTCGATGCAGAGACTTTGTATCAACTTCCTTGATTATGATCATTTCTAGCTCTGTTTACATTAGTGAGCAGTGTTTATCTACCCCCAAGATATAGCTGAGTTGCGAGCTGTTCACATGATTAGTAGCAGTCAAAGTAGGGCAATTATCCATGGAGTATGTCCATGATTTTTGGGATGCGGATAATCATGATTATTGTAATAATCGCAGAATCATCAAATCACCTCCAGAGGTGATTCAACGATTATTTGCACAATTATTGAAGGCAATTATTTGATGTGCCTCCATTTTTGCTTACATCACACAGAAGATCATAGATCTGTCAAAATAATCATGTCCCGTAATCACCCCGTAATCACCCTCAATAATCGTCACAGTCAAGGTGGCTCAGATTATTGACACAATTTTTGATTCATAATCGCACTATTAATTGTGTAATAATCACCCTACTTTGACTGCTACTATTGGTGGATGGAGGATGCTGTGCACCCAACTGACATATGTGGCAGTGGCTTGCCACTTTGTGGAGGTATGTGTGTGTTGAGTGGCTATCTGTGCTTCGTTTTCTCAATGTATATGCTTACCATGAGCTGTAGCCATGTGAGCTCTGGAATCCCCCTCCCCTGATCCAATTCTGTTAGATTGGTTGATTTTACTGTCGTGAATTGTAATTTTGATCATCATCTGTTAGAAAGAAATCAAGGATTCCTGGTCAGTGGTTGTGGAGGTGAGTTGTTCACATTGTCTCCCTTGCTTTGCGTGCTGGTGAAAGTCTTTGTGTTCTAGTTCTGTGGTTCCTTGTCATGCCTGTGATAATGCTCATGGCTATATATGATAGCTCATCTGACCCCCAGCAGCATTGGGGCCATCATTCCAGAGCAAAATGGTAAGTCGTTATGATAAGACATTACTCCAGCTGATTGATATACATGCTCATTAGGATTCTGTGGTGTTGGGATAGTCAATCACTAGTGCAACTTGCGCATCACATATAAAAATAGAATATGATGTATTTATAGATCATAACATATGTAAGGGGACTAGGGGGGTGCCCTGTGTGTTTTTCCTATTTTTTATGTTCGTCCTATATTTTTCCCCACCTCATTTCCTTCTATTCTTCATTTTCTATGATTTTTCCGGATTTTATTACTAATTTTCCCTTGCTATCATGTTTGTACATGTTGACACTTTTATATTTAGAGGTGGAGTACCCCTTCCGACACATACCCCTTGGTATGATGTCATTCGGCGGCCTTGATCTGCCTATCTCTGCCTTTTTCTATTTTTAGGTTATATTTGATTTTTGTCGTCTTCACATATACTGGGCATCAGCAAGGGGATACTTAGAGTTTTCTCTTCGGATTTCCCTTTGCTAGGTGTGTCCCCAATGCCTGTATTATGTAGTATAATTTTAACTTTGGATTTCCCTTTGCTAGAGGCTTAGGTTGCCCTTATAACATAGGTACATCATAGTATAGGGGAATATGAGATGTTCTACCTTATCCTGAACACCCACCATAAAATCCCTACGAACTTCTACTCCACACCATAATCCCAATAGGTTATGGGCCCTGGACTTTTTCATATTTAAATGACTCATTCTGGACTTGGACACACTATGTCAGATCAACTCATTGAACTGGAAGAGCCTGAGGAAGATGCACCCTCAGCCCCTATTTGAGCTAGTAGAATCTACACCTCTAACGCTGCTCGACAATGGCAACAGGCTGCAGTTCAACCAGCAATCAAATTGATTCAGATGAAAGAATATTCAAACGTGAACAGAATCACCAAACACGATCACTTAACAGACAAAAATTGGCACAAATGGAAAGAGAGAATGAAAAGGGTATTTATCAATTGTGATATAACTGGATAGACTACTGGCAGTGTGAAACGACCAGATGAAACCATAGATCCTGTTAATGCAAATAACTGGGACAAAAATGACTCTTGGGCACAACAAGTAATCATGCATAACATCACCTCCTTGCAAATGAATCATGTTGGATCAAAAACATCAGCTGAAGCGATGTATTTGGTGCTTACAGTCACTCACGAGAACAAGGCACATCAAACAGTAAATCATACACAGTGTCTGTTATACGAGACCAACATACTCGATGTGGATGATCTCCTAAAGCATCTTGACACACTTAAATTGTATCATGACCACATCAATAAATTCCCCAACCCTGAATTCCATGTTCCAAACACCTGCTTCAAAGCAATTATTTTGGCATCTTTACCTTTGTCTTGGCAGACTTACATCAAACCCTATAATGGGAATGCCAATGATGCCAATGATCCAGACCCCAAAAGGGGAATGTCCTCAGATTCCTTTATTGGCTTATTATGGGAAGAATATGACATTTGTATGTGCTCTCATAACAAGTATTCTAATGGTTCTAGCACAAACCTGGTTAATACCCAGAAGAATAGTGGAACTAACAAAACTTTAGAAGAGTGCATCACAGATCATAAATCCTCCAACAAACCTTATTGCAAACATTGTAAATGACCAGGACATTGGTCAAGTAAATGTCGCAAATATGCTGGTAACAAATGTTGGAACTGTGGAAAAATATGACATAAGGAAAGAGATTGTTGGAGGAAAAAGAAGGGCAAAGAGAAGCAAAAAGAGGGATCAAAGAAAGGTACCAAGGATTCGAATGTGGGGGAGGAATTGATCACATTTCCAGTAAATGAAGAAATTTACAATTTTGACATATATGAAGCCTGTAACCTTGATGGAAATGATGAGCGATTGATCTGGTATGACTGGTTAGCCGATTCAGCAACAACTTTGCATGTTACACATCAAAGAGAAGCCTTTATTGCATACACACCTGTGGAAAAATGTTCCATAACAGGTGTAGGTGGTAAAGAAGCGAAACTTGAGGGCCATGGAACTGTTGAATTAATTCGACATGTAACAGCCATGATTATATGTTGTGCTTGGAGGATGTACTCCACATACCTGGAACACAGAATAATTTGATTTTGTTGGGGCAATGGGATGCAACTGGCAAAAGATATACAGGTGGAAAGGGAAGAATTACCTTTATCACTAAGGAGGGGAAGAAAATAGTGCAAGGGAACAAGGTTAACAACCACTTACACAAGATGGAATTAACTGTATGTGACTGACACCTGACGCTTACAATAGAAGCTGCCAATCAACGATCATTCATCAATAATGATGTGGCACTCAATTGGGAAACCTGGCACAGACACTTTGGTCATGTCAGGTATTCTGGCCTACAAAGATTATTGCATAGAAATTTGGTTGATGGATTCAACGTCAATAAACACAGTCCTAAACCAGACTGTATTGCATGTACCAAAGTGAAGCAGCACATAGAACCCTTTTCTAAATTGTCCACGTGACAAATGGAACCCGGAGAATTGACACATATTGACTTATGGGGAAAATATGTGATCAAATCTATAAATAGAAATCAATACTACTTGCTATTTGTGGACAATGCTAAACACTACATAACACTCCAGTGTTTGAAAGAGAAATTGGACTCAATGCAAGCAGTAATAAATTATTTGGCACATCTGATAACTCAAGGCCAAAAACCGAAGGGGATCCAAATTGATTGCAGAAAGGAATTTGTAAACGAGAAGTTGGAAAAATGGTGTAATGAATGCGGTATAGAAGTAAGACTAACTGTGCCATACTCACCTTCACAGAATGGCATTGTGGAGCAGATGAATAGGACCCTTGTTGAACTATCATGTACCATGATAACTGCCAACCAACTTCCTGAATTTCTTTGGGAATATGCGGTTTTGCATGCAGCTTATCTTCGTAACCGATCATTTATGAAACATCTCCCAAAATCAACACCTTACAAAGGATGGTATTAAATAAAACCCAATGTATCACATTTATGGGAATTTGGAAGCCACATATGGATATTACTACAAGGTCAAAAGAAACCCCCAAAAATGCTACCAAAATCAAAATGCTGAGCATACATTGGCTATGATGACGGCGCTGGGGCAGTAAAATATTACAATGCAGAAACTCGCAAAGTACTTACCTCTCACAACTTCTGGAATATTACACCTTCAGAACAACCTAAAACTCCTGACCATATTGAAATTACACCCAATTTGCCATGTGAAGAGGAGTCTGCAGGTAGCACGCTGCCAATGGGTGTAACAGATTCTGATGATACAACTCGGAACCTTGCACCCAAGAAGTGAAAATGGAATGAAACACAGGAAGATATAGATATTGACAAACCGTGGAAGACACGTGGAATTCGTACCAATTATAAGCACCTTCACAATCCTTTTGCATATGAGGAAGATGACAATTTCTTATCAATTGAAGAAGTCTACGCAATTGTTGCTGGAGACAAACTTACGAGTCTTGAAGATGGAAAGAACTACCCGGATTGGCCTGAATGGCAAAAGGCCATGAAAACTGAATTGAATTTATTTCGGAGAAGGGGACTTGGGAACTCATCCAGAAACCTCACAACACAGTACCAATCAAAAATAAATGGATCTTTGTCAGGAAGCACAATAAAGAAGGGGAAGTAGTAAGGTATTGAGCAAGATTAGTGGCAAAAGGATATGCACAACAACCTGGATTTGATTATAGGGAAACATTTTCACCAGTTGTCAGGATGGATGCATTACAGGTGATACTAGCTCTCGTACCACAAAAGGGACTCAAGTTACAACAAATGGATATAAAGGGCACATATCTAAATGGCACTTTGCAAGAGGCAATATATATGCAACAGCCTGAAGGATGTGAAGATGGAATGAGTCAAGTATGCAGGTTAGTCAAATCGCTTTATGGTTTAAAGCAGGCAGGCCGAGAGTGGAATATTGAACTTGATGGCTAACTCAAAGTCCATGGCTATGCGCACTTACTTTCTGATCCATGTGCATATATACAACGCGATGGTGATGACTTCAGAATAATGGCTATCTGGGTGGATGACTCACTACTTTTTGCTTCATCTGATAAAATGATGGATCATATGAAAGAAACACTCTGCTCAGAATGGGAAGTAACAGATCTTGGAGAACCAAGTCAAATTGTTGGCATTGAAGTTACATGAACCGAGAATGCAATAACTATATCTCAACAGAGATATATTGAAAATATTCTCTGTAACGAAGGAATAGCTGATGCAAATCCTACCGGTATACCCATGGACCCCAATATAAAGCTTGGACCTAATCTGGATGACAATGAACCCAATCAAAGCAATTCATATACACAATTATTAGGAAGTCTGCAATTTTGGCAAATTCCACAAGACTGGATATAAGCTATGCAGTTAATAAACTGGCTGTCTACACCACAAACCCAGGTTTAAAACACCATGGTGCAATAAAGCGAATACTCAGATACCTGGCAGGTATGAAAACTCTAGGGATCACATATGTATAGAAAATCCCAAGATGAAACTGGAACCAAAAACCTCTTCCACAGATATGCAGACCATTGAATATGCAAATGCCGACGACCTCAAATCCATGACTGGCTATGTTTTTCTAGCAGCAGGGGGAGCAATCACATGGAAGTCAAAGAAACAAACTGTGATAGCATTGTCCTCTACAGAAGCAGAATATGTAGCACTGTCAGAGGCTGGATGCGAGGCGACATGGCTGAGAAATCTGTACAGTGAACTCAGATTCCCACAAAATTCACCGACAGAAATTAAAGGTGATAATGAAGGATCCATAATATTGATGCACAATCCTCAATTTCACCAGCGATCAAAACATATTGCTATTTGCCATCACTGGGTCCGAACTCTAGTAACTGACAAAATAATCGATATACAAACCTGTCGTGACCCAGAACAAACAGCAGACATGTTAACAAAGGCATTACCCAGGCCTAAATACATAGGACATAGGGCAGAGATGGAAATTCAGTTGACGCGTGAACTCAGTAGCTTTCATCACATGTGAGTTGGTTTTTCCCATGGGGTTTTCCACCACATAGAGGTTTTAACGCATCTGAAAGGTGAGAAATTTAACTTTTCAATTATTTATTAACCATTCCTATGGACTCAACCATGCTAGGCTTGAGGGGGAGTGTTGGGATAGTCAATCCTAGCGCATCACGTTAGCGCATCACTAGCGCAACTTGCGCATCATGTATAAAAATAGAACACGATGTATTTATAGATCATAACATAGGTACATCATAGTATAGGGGAATACGAGACGTTCTACCTTGTCCTGAACACCCATTATCAAATCCCTACGAACTTCTACTCCACACCATAATCCCAATAAACACACGTCTAATACAGCCTCTATTGATGAAATAGTTCCCAGCCATTATTTCGCCACTATTTGGGAAATATTGCCAGTGTTAGCGGAATAACCTCCATTAGTGATTTGTCTCAAAGTGCGGTGTATGGCGTAGGTGTCGAGGGGGAGTGTTGAATAAGTGAATGTAGCATTAGGTGACACCGACACCGACACCGAATATAGTAGTAATGATGCGCCCACAGATTATTAATAGCAGGACATTCTAATTACCGATTGTGATTACCGATCAATGCATCAAATACTTGTATAAATAGTCGTTGTATGTAGATAAACACAATAACATTATACTATAATCAAGTTCCTCAGAGTCTCAACACCCACATAACCTTACTTTGTAGTCTATGGTTATGTTGCTGAATTACTACTTGCAGGTTCAAATTGACGGCCTTGTTATTAGAACTCTCCAAACTGGGGATGAAGCAGTGCTCAACCTAGTTAGTACCTGGTCGGGTGCGATGGGCACACTCCTGCTACCACCCCAAGCACAAATGTCCATCCGTTAGGTGCAAATCGTGGGCTGGGATACCTCTGTCCTGAGCTTGGTCATGAAGTGGTGAAGTAGGGCTAGCCAGGGCTAGCCGGAGATCCCTGCATCAACAGCCCGGGATAATGAAGTGCTCGACAAAGATTGGATCACACTTCAATCTTGGCAAGGAGGACAATGTTAGGCATTAGGAGGAGGTTAAGAGTGTGAAGAAGGTGGATGCAAAGCTGTGAGTATCCAATCTCATCTCATGCATGGCCAATGTTTAGTTTCATTGTGCTAATTCCATTTCCATTCATCTCGGTTCAGAATATAATGCTACCCAACAGCCTAATTTAGTTGTGCTCACAGGCGCTTCGTCTGGTCATCGTCGATTGTCTGTTTCTCACTTTTGACAGAAAAAAAAAAGAACAACACCTAGTAACAATTCGAGTACAAAAAGCATGCACAAATTCGAACAGAGACAAACGATCCACTGTATATATATGCACACTTGGTGAGACAAGAAAATGAACATAATGGTAAGCAAAAGAGAATGTACTTCGATCTAATTGTCAAAAGGAATGGCCGCCCAGTGCTCAGTGGATCCATCAGTTGTTGTAACCACAGCAACAAGCTTCGCGATACCTTCCATGACAGCAAGCTCTGGGTTTACCGCAGCAATTTCTCCGGTCGCGGCCTCAAGCTTAGGAAGTTCCTCATCACCACGCTTGTCCTCCAACTCCTCCGAATTCGACGCCAAGGAACTCCTTGATGAGGGAATGCTCTAATTTGGGCATGTACCTCCAAGCCTCAAAAACCTCGAGGAGATGAACGAAGGTCGGCGGTAGCTCGGAGAACAGAAACTCTGCATGAAATACTCTATATTAGAAATTAAAACAAGGGTGTCATAAGTAATTCCCTACCAGCTTCAAGGAATAAATGTGCATTCGCTTAATGACATCCCACGAGATACCATTACTATCGACCATTGTGTAAGTCTGAGTCTAGAAAAAAAACACGGGGAACTACTCATGAAATGCGCAAAGGACGATGACTGCCAGAGATTCTTTGGGGACTATGTACGAGCACCCGGGCATATGAATAGTGTTCCAATGCTTTTTGGATCCAACCACAGGCCCACTCGAGCCTTGTGAGAATTTTGTGCTCATTTTCGGTGACATTGATGTGATGTTCCACAATGCGCAAGTCCTTGGTTGTGAGGGCAGGCAATATTTGCACAGGTGAGAGGGAGAGGACATGCATGATTCCCATGTGTTGGAGGTACTTCTCGGCCAACACTAAATCTTCAGGGACTTGGGAATTGCTGATGACGATGGATCATCATCAGTGGAGTGGAAGATTGGTAAGTACTGGTGAAAGTCGGACAAGGGCTGAGCTAGAACTACTGACATGCTGGCGAAGAGTTTGTCGAACAACGATCATGACAGTGCTACCACTGCCACCACACGTGGCCATGTATTTCAGCTGTCTCTGGACTCTCCACTCGTTGTATGTGCTGTGGGAGGGAGATGGGTCATAATCACAGTCACCATACACCTTGAGCTGGGTGATGAAGCCATGATTAGGATTGACTTTCCACCATCCTGCAGGCAAGTCACTGGATTTGTCCTTGTCAGGAGCAAGAACTTGAATATGAAAAATTGGGATGCAACTCACTCATTTCTATATAGGAAATCGCATCCGTGTGGCTTATTTTCCACATTTTCATCACTGCGCACAGTCAGTAATTGACTTGATACTATTAAACGGTGATTACTATATGCAGCAATGACTGTCGGGCTTCTGGATATCCCAGAAAAGCAATGAACTAGGACCCTCCCACATTGCTGGAGGGTGTTTTCAATGAATTGGCATGTCCGGGGCAAGTGGGTAAGCACGTCGGCGTAGGGTGCATCGTAGATGGGTATGACTAGGTGGTTGTCCCCAGTCAAAGGGTAATAGTCGCACATAGTTACAACATGTGTTATCCCCAGTTCTTTGCGCAGCTCCTTGGACTGAGCTCCTGTGATGCTGGAATGGTGCGTTAGGATCGATCATGGATCGGAAGCGATGATGTGATGCTTACTTTCGGATGAAGAGTCAGTCTATGATTTCATCGGCCTTGGGCTCACCGCATTTGCTGATTTCGATTGTGGCCATCATCGAGTAAGTAAGTATGTGAGAACGTTAAGGTCGTGATATCCCTCGTCCCTTAAGTACATATACCATAAACCCGAGGACTTCGCTGGACTTTGATGTAGAAGGACAGAACATATCCTGTTGTTACGGGGGTTAAGTAGTTTAGTAACACTTGCCGCTGGCATGCAAGGAGGCACTACAAAAAGGCGGGAAGACACATGCATTTGCGATTCGAGGAGTGCTGAATGCGACAATGATTTACCATTTGAAATTCAAATTGTGTAAAATATTCACATGATGGATATACGTGTCGCAGAAAGTGTAACATTATGTAATTACTTTACGTTACTGCTGATTGGGCATCTTTACAGCAGCCCATGCCCATGGAAGTCAGCCCTATTGTTAGACGTCTATCAGGATGGTGAATCGGCGGGTTTGAGAGGGCACGTCGAAAGGTGGCATTGAATCTGGTCCTATCTATCTGACCTTTTTCACTCTGGTGGCAGAATGTAGAGGACAGAGAGATAGGTGTTGCATTGCTGGTAAATTTTGTGCGCCTACCATCATCATTATTGCACATTCCCAATGAAAGTCAACCACTCATGAGCTCATGATATACTGAAGATGGAAGAACAAAGATGGTACTTGTTCAACAAGTTTGAATGAGGATTTTGAATGTAAGGTGTTTACAGCCTGGCATCTGGACTGTTTTGTTGACGGTCCAGGCCGTGGTATCACACTTGTGTTGCGCATCAATGGCAGCTTCCTAAATTTGGACAGAAACACGCTATCATCTGGTGAATTGTGATATATTTCAATGTAGCTAACATAGGCCAATCTAGAGGAAGCATGATATCATGCAATTTTTAGACAATTGTGCAAGGATCGCAATGACGGGGAAGAAAAGGCAAAGATCACATTGCCTCCACATGGGGCTTTGACTGCTGGGCCATGGTGGATGCGAAGATCTGGTAAAAATTTGCAAGATGATTAGAATGGAATAACGGGCTATGGTGGCGATGCACCAGACCTTAGGGTTGTCAGGAGACAGGCAGGGTGGAAAACTAGGGTTGGTGGTAGGGGAGTAGGGGAGTAGGGGAGTAGGGGAGTAGGGGACAGGGAGAGTAGGGGAAGGGGAGTAGGGGAGTAGGGGACAGGGAGAGTAGGGGAAGGGGACAGGGAGAGTAGGGGAAGGGGAAGGGGACAAGGAGAGTAGGGGAAGGGATGTATGTACTCATAAGTCTGAAGGTCTACAACATCATACAGCATGTACAGTACTCACTGCAGAATTTTATTGTGAGTACAGGACATCAATGACAATGTGTTCCGAGTTCTCAATTTTGAGAACGAGGTATTCTCGTCATTCTGAGCTTGCTGAATGTCTCGTCCAATCTATTCATGTGGTGTTTGCTGAGCCAGTCTATTTTTAGCTCACTCCTTGTTGCTTCCCACCCCTTTTCTGCTCGTGGAGGCCATCAACGATGTGGAGCCCATTGTGCGCCATATGCATCACTATATGGACTGCGATTACTATTGGATGTCTCAGGGCCTCCTTTTTACTGTCTCATTGCTTGCTTCCGTGGACTGTCATGATGTGTTCTAATTGTTAAAGTGTGTTCACATTTCCCTCTGACTATTCCTTGTGTGCATTTTAATGGTCTCTTCTATAGCAAACTTTGGTGAAGAGGAACTGATGCATGTGTTTGTCATGGAATGACATGCATTGGAACACCAGTCAATCTGTGGTGTTTGCAGTGTCTGGTCACTCAAATCTGGGGAAGTTCATGTGAAAATTATGGATTTGGTAGATACTCAGTTGCTGTTAGCCTCAGAGAGTGCAGTTTCCAGGGGGACAGCGATGACACAGGTGCTTGCATTGTACCAAACTTGCATTGGAGGATCGACTTGTGCTGCCTGTGAATCCTGTGCAGGTGGCCTCCACTGGTCCATCATACCAAACTTTGCATCATCTTCCAAATGGAGCATGGGGGTTGTTCTGGCGGAGTTATTGGGCCTTACAGTTTTGGAACAGTTACTGGTTATGAGCCAGTTTCATGTGATGCTTGTATTGACTGTTTACGGTTCTGTGGGAGGGGGAGATCTGCAGCTTTCATTTGGGTCCACATCTGACAAGATGGCCCACGACAACATCATGCCATCTGTAAACTGCCAGTCAAACTTCCCATAGATCTCTTGAGCTGCAGATATTGCCCTTGTGAAAGCTGGCATATTGAGACCCATTATCGATACAGCCTGTCAAAGATATTTGTACTGCACAACTGGGATCCTGGGAAGTGCAAGGGGGGGGAGGGTCAACACATGAGTGCAACTTGCCTAGGTTTTTCTTTGAAAGGTGGCCACTCTTTTTCTACGAAAACCCCTTGCAATGTAAAGACTGCTTCTTCAACCTCATCTTTGGTGCCAACCGCCCTAACAAGCCTCCATGATGGAGGGTTCTCATACGGTTTTATCTTATATATTTGTTCCCAACTTGGCTGCACCTGTCAGATTGTCAAGTGGGATACAGTGAGCACTGTACATGGTTACTGACACTTAGCAAGGTGGCCAATTCATTCTGGGCTTGGCCCATACTTGCTTCTGTTCCCAAACACTCAAGAATTTTCAGTGTGCAAATAATTGTAAACCAGAAAGGATTTCCAGACTTTTCAACTTACCTGCTTCTCCTTGCTTGTAATGAAGTGCCATGGTCCTAAATTAAATGTTGGTTTGATAACAACAATTGTTATTCTGCGAGTGTTTATAATGGTTGTGGCAGAATGTAAGGGGTGCTCCTTTCTTCCCTTCGGAACATAGCCATGCTGCGCTCTCTTCGACCCTCCTATATTCTCAATGTTAAAAGGGGCACGAGAGTGTTAGAAACTGAAACCCCCCTCCTTTATTGTGCACCATATCCCATAACACTTAAACTGCTCATCAACATGCCCAAAATGATGAAAAAGGTTGCAAAGTATTCTGCAAGTTTGTTCCTGATCATTTCGTTACTCATTTCGCAAAGGCCAGCTCAAGAGGACAAAAAACTGCCAAATCCAAAGTGAGTTTTTCAGCTGTGAGAACCCTGGCAAGGGTTGTTGAATCAAGCTCTCCAGAAGTGTGCATTTTATGTTTGTTGTAGCTGGGTTTTTACACACAAGGCTGAAATGCCCATAGGGAATTTGTACCTTCACCTGCTGGAAAGAAGCTCTGGTCCCAGGAAATGCCTAGCCCCAGTTCTGAAGAATTTAAGAAGCTGTCCACTGTCTCTGTCAGGTGAGGTGTCCAGCTTGATTTTTTGGCAGCTTGGTAATGTCCTCTTGGCAGCGCGGCAGTGGACAAGCTCATGGAGGAGGGCAGTATGAATAATGTTGTTTTTGGGTCAATAAGGTACATACCATGTTTTCCTACTCCTTATGAACACTCACAAACATGTTTAACAGTGATTCGACAATCACCTGGCCAAAGTTTGTGAGGCCATCAAAGACTTCCAAATTCTGATGAAATTCTACAGATGGGTTAGGATGCAAATGAGGAAAGCAGCGGAGAAAGCTGGTTTGGCAATTCCCAAAAATTATGTTTCATTGTGTGTTTGTATTCCCCCTTATCTGTTTTTTGACAACATTGCAGACTCAGCCACACTAGCCAGTCACCAGCTGGCAAGAAGAGCAAGACATCAACTGAAATTGAACCTGAAAAGGAAGAGTATGCTCTTCACCTGCTGTGTAACTTCCATAATGCCCACTCACCAATGCATACCCCTTGTGAATTGCAGTGTGCACAAGCTATCTGAAGATGTTAGCAATGAGCTGTCTTCAGTAGCTGAGTATGTCAAGGTTCTCTTTATAATGTGTTGATCTTTATATTTTTTTGGGTTGATTTCTTTTTACAAGCAGTCCATAGTGCCAGATGTTTGCTCAACATGTGATTCCCCTAACTTTGTTCCATCTTTAATCCATGCTGTAGAAGACTGAACATTGTGCAGGGAAGATGCACTTGATAAAGCTCCTCATACACAATCTGATACTTTGTCTGCTGATGGAGAAACTGGTGATCAGGATTTGGGATCAGACACTGTCTGGGAAGGGATAGATGGCTCTTCTCTTCCTCTCAATGACAGGTAGGTCATCTACTTACTCCCCTCCATGGTTTCGTTGAAGTTTGTTAGCCCTCTAAGCCCTGGGGACAACATGGAAAGTGCCCAAGCAAATAACAACAACAACAGCTCCACTGTAATGATTGAAGCTTTGCAGAATCCATTGTTGGCCCCGATTTACAAGGAACTGCTGGGATTACTGTGTGTAATGTTGTTCTCATCTGCTTGTCATCCTTATGCATGCATTGTGCTCTCAGCTGGCTGTGTGAAGTCAAACTGTTTGGAAAGACAACAACAACAGATACACTGCGCACCCCCTTTGCAGAAACATGTGAAAAACTCAGCAAGGACGAAGTGCAGTTTGCTCATTTTCTAAGTGGCTTCTGACCAACACAGCTTACACTTCACAGATCTTTGTTGAAAGCTCTGCTGTTTGTCAAGTCAGGACAATACATGAATCTTGCCCAGGTTGACCCAAAGCATGTATATGTTGATGAATGTTGAATCAAGAATGTGGATGGAAAGAGGCTGAGTGTTGGCATAATGACAGGCACTGCTACTGAGAGCTTTCTATTCATGCCAGTTGAGGGAGGCCATGGCAACGGCCCATGGACCCTACATAAAATCACGATTGCACCTTTCACCCAGGACATTAGATGAGAAACTTTGCTGTGGGGGCTTTTGTTAGGATTTGATTTGATCAGGGGTCTCACAGGGCCTTATGGATTTAGTTTCACCACTCAGGGTGGACAACACTGAGGGAACAAGCCTTCATGTAGGTTGTTTGTCGTTGACTCATTCTAAATGCTTTCTGACATCGTTTTAGCATCTTTGTTAACCATGATGCCCTACACAAGTGTCCTTAAAAATGTGTTGTCTACACTGGTTGCAAAGAATGCAAGCAAAGGCGACAATGCATACAGAGAGTTCCATGAAGTGGGTGAGTCATGTGCACAGGACCCTCTGGATGCTTTCTAACTCAAGCATTTTTCAGTCCCTGTATATGATGGTAGGGCCACCAAAGGCCACCCTGTGTTTGCGTTTTCTGACAACAATTTTAGATGCATTTTGAGTTGGCCGCTGTATATGAAAGGACAAGGAGAGATCCCTGTGCTGAGGGCATTGGCATTCTCCTTGTTTGATGCATGCTTTGCATCAGCAGTCAGTTTCTCTGCATTTCTAAAATCATGGAATTCTTTGATTTTGGGGATTCTGAAATCACTCGGCTTGCCAAAAAGTATAACAATAACAATGGGAATATCAAGCAGCTGCTCAGCAATGAAAGTAGCTACCAAAATACCCATGCGCCTTTGCTTCGGAATGCATTAGTTCATGCAAAAGGCATCAAAATGAATGAAGGTTCATCAGTTCATCAGTCTTTGGACTACTAAAATATCTACCTTTACAACTACCAGATTGCAAAAAGGGTGGTCACCTCAAGCTTGCAGATCTTCAAAAGCTTGTGGATGATGATCCTTCCATGCAGAGGCTGTCTAAATATCAGCAGCGGCAATATATTGCCAACCTCAAGCTCCATCAAGAAACTACCAGAACTGGCATATGTGCATCCAATGCAGCAGCTGCGACAGATTTCCAGGCTTCTGTAGGAGGGGTGTCAACAGAGGTAAGTAAGTATCTACAATACTATTCATTCATTAAACTAATGTTATTGCAGATCAGGAATTTGTCAGAGCGTACTGGTGTGTGCGTGCTGGTCTTTTTTACATGCACCCACATCCATGACAGCACCCTCCCCTCCTGGGCCAACTTGGATGATGCCATTGGCTTTGTCTCTGAGGTGCTGAAATTGGAACCTATGGAATTTCTCGCAAGATTTGAACAGTGGGCATGTGCAAGGACCAAAAGTGAGTACTGTGCCTTGATCACTGATAAAATCATGCTGATGATGGGTTCAGCTGGTGGCCCACAGGAGAATCTGCAGACCATGAGGGTTGATTGCATGCGCCTCATAATTGAAGGCCTTTGTAAGTATTTGATACAACATACATATTGCTGCCTGCCAACAATCTAATGATATGCAGGTGCTATTTTGAACCTCAAGAACATCGGCATGAGCTATGTGAAATATGAACAGGATATTGTTGTGAAATACAAGGTTGAACTTTGTGGGTGGCCCACGATGATCAAGTTTGATAATCCTTCTGAAATCAGCACTGTCAACAACATTCGCAAACTGCATCAGGCACTCCAAGCTGGTGAATGCAAGTGGGTAGCACAATCATGAAGGCAGCAGGAGGCCTATGCAGAGAAGCTTGCAATGAAGGAAGCAGCTGGGGAGACAGTGGTAAGGAAGAGGAAGGAGAGATCAGACAAAGGGAAGACACAAAATAAAGAGGCCAAAAAGTCTACCATGGGGAAGAAGGGTGTCAAACATGGTATGGACAATGAGGAAGATACAGGGGAAGAAGAAGAGGATGGAGTCGATGGCAATAAAGGGCAAGAGCGCAGGGAGCCAGCTAAGAAGAAGCGAAAGTGTTCTACTGCAGCATCTGTGGCAAGTGCTGCATGTAAACTTCCTCCCGCTCACAAGAGCAAGGAGTTCATCAACAATGACGATGAGTACAGTGAGTAGATAGCTACAGCTCCTGCTCTCCTATACACAGAATGTCCCCCTTGCCACTAGTGGCCTGTAGTATGTAGCACCTCATATAGAGTGTCATATATATTATGGTTCCTATCTACATGCCTATAGGTATATGCAAAGTATGGTAGGGATGTGAGCTAAACTGACTCAACACGTCTTCAAATGATGAGCAGAAGGGTGGGAGTGATGGGTGGGAAGCTCAGAGCCGATGACAGTGCATGATTGATCGGCATTGTGATGTAGCACCCTTGATGGCAATGTTGATGACTGTTCGGCACGTGCCATATTGTTAGGAAACCACCCCATTACCTAATAAAATTTCATTTTTATTTTATTATGTTGAATTACACTACATGACGCCAAATGATGCTACACTTTGATAGCATGAGAATTTTATTTTGCATGCATCAATATGTACACGCATGTATGAGTGCATCAGTAACAACAATGTACAATATATGTAACATAGTATATAAACCCTAAATATATGCTAGGGGACCCCAGTTGTGTTCTCTTAGGTATTCCACCTACGCTTTCAGTGTGAAAGGCCTTTGTCAACAAACTCACCTATTAATAACCCCTCGCATCAAAATCATCAATTCCCCCATCATGCACGTGGATCCTGCCCCCTTCTTGTAGAGAGAACCCGCACGGTCTTAGCTAGCAGATAGTGGGTGTCGCCCTAATACATATAGGCCTGAGACTTTATTCTAAGTGCCCTCCCTATTTAACCAAGGTTTATTGATGGAGGCCCATAGCTCTCCAGCTTACTCTTGTTAGAGGTGGAGCACCTATCCTGCACCACCTCTAATAAGATATGATTGGTGGGATTATCAGGTGAGGCTAGCCTAGTGAAAAAGTAAGATAGATAGGATTGGGCTGCACCTTGCATCCTCCTGAAGCTCCATGCAGTTCCGGTCTTCGACAATGAGGGTGATGAGGGCCAGGCTTAGTATAATCACTACATCTTAAACTACTTGCCAGAGCCAGTGTGTCAAGGAGATGGGGTGACAAAGACCATCAGAACACTGTAGCATCTCAGAATCTCGAATCTTGCGACTTCTCGAGCTTTCAAGCTTACAGCTCGGATACATCATCCATCTATTCTTCCATACCAAAACTATCGCGACGTGACAAAGACTACCAACAGACCAAAACCCCATCAACACCTTCACCCCAAATTTACGCAATAATCCTGAAGGGGCTGTCGTTTCCACAAGCAATTTCGCAATGTTTGCAGTTCAGAACACTTCTGTTCTTGGGATGAAGCAGCTTGAGTGCCCAGTTCGTTGACCTTATTATATAAGCAACCAAGAGAGTGAAGTGGCCATATATCATACCTTGCTCTCCTTGCAGATGTGCCTCCTGCTCTCCGAAAAATCGATGAGGCAGAACCCACCTTCACGAGCACGCACAATATTCCGGGGTTCGAGGTCTTCATGTGCTATTCCAATACAATGAAGGTCCTGTACCAACTTATATACTTGATATCTGCAGGAAATCATGTTCATAAATGAGAGCAATTGCTTTGGCATGATTGCTACCGCTTACCGCTCAGGATCGCTAAGCTCTCCCCACTCATTCAGAATGCCATCACATAAATCGAGAATGAGAACATTCACGCCATCGCCTTCGAATGCACCATAACAGCGAGGAGTGATACGATCACGCAGTTGACCAGCTTGGTATGCCTTCTCCAAGGCAAGGTAGATGTTAAATTCATTATGGAGCCGTTGTCGATTGTCTGCGTCAGCAGGGCGTAGCACCTCCACGATCTTGGCGATGAACAAGTCAACGCTGTCATCAAAGCGACATTGCCAAACATTGCCAGTCGACCCAGACCCTACAAATCGGGTTAGCCACAGGCGCCGTTTCCCATTCTTGGGGCACTGAGGAAGGGCGAGCACGTTGTTCGAGAAGGAGTGGAGATACATCCAAACTTGGAAGGATTCAGGGGAGTTTTCGGAAGACGAGGTGATCTAAGAGTAAGTGAGCAAGGCAAATGGTGACAGCAGGCACGGACAAACCATTAGCCCGGACTCGGCCTTCTCCTGGCCAGTGCGGTGACGGTTACGGGTATTCGGAGGATCGTACGCCATTTCTTCTTCCAAACTACCCGAATACGCTGAACCATCATCGATGTCATCTTCAGGTAAAGCACCCTCGTCTTGGTCTTCAACAATAGCATCAAGTTCCATATCGGGACTGAATTCGCTAGGCTCGACAGAAACCGTTTTGACAACGGACAAGATAGCGCCGAGGAGTGCTCGAAAGGGCACCGATGAGTCTTCAATGCTGATTATTGGCGAGTAGGCAAGAAAAGGGTGATCATTGTCCCTCACAAGGCGACACACAATCCAGTAATTGTGGCAGGTAAGAAAGAGCCATTCCATTCGTCTTAGACCCAAATACAATGCAGCCTATATGTATTTCTTCAACGCCAGCACTGTAGGTGACGAAAATGGCGTACTCACCTTTGCAAGAATTTTCGGCACCAAAGATTGACCGCGAGCCCACGTCAACTCGATGCCGCGCGGTGGTAACAACTCACGAACTTTCTTCATGACCGATGGGGATTTTCCCTCAACGAGAGCCTTGTCCTCACTGTCCACTTGAATAACGTAGTCAACCTTAGAGCTCCCTCTGTTCGCCACTTTTTCTGTATCTGCCAGAAAGTCGTATCCACCATATTCCCACAAGCAGTCGGCTAAAGCTTCGAGGACGCCTTTGTCCAACAACTTCCGACTCTGTTCCAAAGATCAGACCACATTGCTGGGTCTCGAATAAAGAGCTAAAACACTTACCCTGCTTTCGCTTGAGTTCTCTCTCCAATCGAGGTCTTCTCGGCCACGTGCACTGAACTGTATCCCAGGTGAAAAGCGCGCTAGGAGTTGATTTTTGGCATCCGCTGCCAAGAGAGTGTCTCCGAGGATGTTGTCAAGAGTAGTGCAAAGTTTCTGAACAAGGTTATTGTCTCGTACAGCGTGGTTGGCTTTCCACTCCCTCTCGAGCAACGCGACTTCAATGTGAGATACGTCTGTGGTGCCAGCAGATCGATCTTCCTCAGGTTGAGGAAATGGAAACTTCGCATGTTCCACTAGGAAATCGTGCAGGTTGGACATGAGTCGCCAGCGCAGTGGCTTCGCAACACGTGATTTTCGGGAAACACAAGGAAATTCGGTGCAAAAAAATTATGTGCAACCGAACTTATACCAGCTGCAGTGGAAGTTCATCTTTGGCTGGAATATCCCATCCTGTTTCTCACGAAGTATGAAATCCTTCAGATTACGCCCAGTCTTCTGACGAAGCCAGTGGCAGGGACCGTAACATCATACATACCCATCGACTTTCCTTCACCGACCCAATTATCATAAACAACCTGTATTGGTCCACCACGGGATTCCTTGGCGACTTCTCAATCATCGGGTTCGCTGCAACCGCACAATCGCATCGGAAAGCCCTCGGTCTCAATAAAGTTATTATCATGGGAGCAACCTTGGAGCAACCGGTTGTCGTGGACGGGTGCAGATATATTCTTAGTACTGGAAGAGCGATTACTCTGTACGTGTGTAGTATGTACTGTACTAATACGACCAATTCTTCATGGCTTGTGACATGTGACAGATTTTGATGACTGACCGACTCTTCGAAGTTGGGAAAACTGTGTGACAAACCTCAGATCTCTTCAAAGCCCCAATTGGGCCAAGAGGCGACATGCCACACTAACATCAGGACAGCAGTCTGACATGCAACTTAACTGTGAATTGGGATTTGAACATTAAAAGCTTATTAAATTTTTTGTTGTGTGCTTCAAGTGAACACCCTGGGACTGTGCAGCTATAACCATGACTACACTGAACAATGTTATCATCCCAACAGATGTCCATCAAGTCCTCCCAGATCCCAAATGTTCTATATCCCAGATCCTCACTTTTGGTGTGCTTTGATGGAGTCTGTTCAAGGTGAGGTAGTTAATGCAACTCAGGCTAGTAACACAGTGAAACTCTTGGATGTGGAAAATCATCCAGTATTTCAGCCACTGAGGTGGAGGAATTTAGTAGAAAGTAATCCAGTATTTCAGCCACTAAGGTGAAGGAATTGAGTAGAAAGTAATCCATCTTGGGTTGAATTTTTGTCCTTTATAGCTATTGAAAAAGAATAAAAATCATCTGGTTTTTGGTTAAAAAAAACCCTGTAAAAGTTGTGAAAATTCCCCCTCGGAACGGATGAGTTAAGAGGTTGAAAAAACCTCGGAATTTGTCCATATTCATACCCCGTTGAATTCTTCTCTGGGAATGACTTCCATCTTCTCAATGGGGTAATTCACACCATGAGACTCCTTCTGATTATGGGATTGTTTTCATCCATGACTTAAAGCATGAAATATGACCAGCCCTTAAGTCAGTATCTAAAGTACAAACATTTTTTCAAAACACTACACAATTCACAATTGTAATAACATGTTAGATTGATTATTTCAAAGCCAACAAAACTCTACTATTATGATTATAATCAATTACTATCCTGATCATTCAAAGCTAAGATACTTTACTAGGTCAACCTTTCATGATTGTAATCACTTAAATTGACTATTCAAAGTACTTATATGTACTAGGTTATGTAAAAAAATCACACCAAGTTCGAGCTCAAGATATCAAAATTCAAAGTCAATACAATACTATCAGTTACTTACTAGTATATATGTTGACAGCTTACCGATAAGTACAGACATGATTAACCTGTAAACATAACATTAGTTAATACTTCCTACATATTAATAACGTAGGACTTACAAAGAGTTGTGAGTGTAATGAGTCAAGTCATTACTTCTCATGTACTTAGTAGGCAGAGCAAGTTGTTTGGTTGTGTTGTGCCCAAAAACCGCGAGGCGTGAAAGTAGGTGTCCACTATATCACGCCATGCTTTTTTGTGCACTAAGTCCCTACAAACTCAAACACAACTACAAAATTGTTACTGACTTCATTACAAAAGTGTTACTGATTCATTACAAACAGTTATTGACCTGTTACTGACCTCATTACAAATTGTTTACTTACTTCATTATTTTCTTAAATCATTACAAACAGTTATTGACCTGTTACTGACCTCATTACAAGTTGTTTACTTACTTCATTAATTTAACTTACATCAATACAAACTTTTTACTGACCTCGTTACAAAATATTTGTAACATATGCAAACAATGTAGTAAATGGGCACTTAGACTTTATTTCGGCCTTCCAGCTGGCCTCATCCTCTTTTTAAAAATAATATCTCATAGGATGAGTTCTATAAATATATTAGAGAGCCTAGGGACCATTTCCCCCCATCAAAATGTGTCAGGAATTGATGGATGCACAAAATTGCTTCTGGATGACATTACATAAATTGTTACTGACTTCATTACAAAGGTGTTACTGATTTCATTACAAACAGTTACTGATCTGTTACTCATTACAAATTATCTACTTACTTCATTGCAAAGTGTTTACTTATGCTGAACGTTTTAAGGTGATCGGATGACTAAGCAGCCATCACGGTGGCCTCGGCTATTTGCCATCAGGGTCTGATGCCAAACATTGCCCATGCATGCTTCCTTGCACACACTCCAGTCACATCTCGAGGTGCCCTTGTGCTACCCAGTGGAGACATAGAGAGTTGTAGATAATATGTGCCTATGTACTGCTACAAATGAAACAGTCTCAGTTGCTATATAAATTCTGCCTGCCCTGGCACCTCCTCAGGCAGAACTGAAGCTGATTATACCCTAGGCTCGGGGGATAAGTGAGAGATAAGTGTTGATTTGAGGGCTAAGGAACTTATCCCAGATTGATTTAATGTGAACCGATTCAATTTAGGCTTAATTTGAGCTTGATTTAGAGCCCATTCAGCTGCGTGGGAAATTTCTGATTCCCAAAGTAACATGTTTGTATCTGCTGGGTTTCCTGTTGCCATTGCCATCGGACATTGAATTCTTGGGTGCAGCGTGGAGTTATGCATGCTGAGCACACCAGCACTAAGTAGCACCTCATTGTTTCAACCTGGATGCTTGCTGTGCCCATGCTTCTCCCTCATGGATGGACACACTCTTATACAGCACTTTTGCCACATTATCTTGTTTGCCTCTCTTGCTTACACCTTCACCACCCTCCACACCATTCAGTATTCAATGCGGGATCATTGTGACAACAACAACACTGCTCAGACCACAGATCACAACTCGACCAACTTTTCTGCTTCATCTTCCACCCAAGAAACTCCATCCAACATTAGCACCTCGGAAAACAGTGAGAAGTCAAGTGGCCGATGGACTGAAAGTGAAATCACACTTCTCCTCGACTATGTTGAAGCAAATTGTGTTTTGACAACTCCATGAGGCCTCAACCTGAAGAAATCTGAATTTAACAAGGCTCATGCCACGGTGAAGTTGAAGGATGCTTCTCAATGTCATTACAAATGGGGTCATGTATGTTTCTTCGTTATCAACAAGGGTTTTCATTGCTGATCCTCCATTATAGCTATGTACTACATACAAGGCAATTTCGGAGTGGGATAAGAGGTCTGGTCTTGGGTGGAATGACTCTTATGGGGCTAATGCATGAACTCCGAGCGAAAAACAGGTATTTGAGGAATTTCTAAAGACATCCAAGGTACGAGTGCAATAAGTCTCATTTGAGCTTCCAACTGATGATATAAACAGCATGCACCACTCAGGTCCTTCATGACAAGAGCATGGCCACATTATCACAAAATGCAAGGCTTTATGCCTGGTGTCCAGCCTCGCAGAACACATGCTTTCAATCCATCCTCCCACTCGGCAACAGAAATGCTCAATGCTGTCAACGCAGAGGAGGGTAAAGCAGAGGATCAAGTCACTCCTCTTGATTCACCTATGAGTAACATGCCAGCAGCCGCTACTGCCCCATCTCCTCTCGTCAACCCCGATCTTGGCACCTCTTCATCTGGAGAAACATCTTCTGTTGTATCATCCTTTCCTCCACCCAATCTTAGTGCTTCCTTGTCCTCTGGTGGCACAGGGCCTTTACCATCTTCCTCCCTTCCCCCATCTGTCCATCTGCAGCAATCTGACACTTCTATGGGCTCAGTACGTTCTATCACAACTGGTAGTGAAGCTGGTCAAAAATGCAAGCGTGATGCGAGATCTCTGAGTGGTATGCAGCCCCCCAGCTCCAAGCGATCATCTAGGAGTAAGACCAACGATCTGAACCCTGTCATCATTTCCAGCGCTCTTAATTCAACTCTAAACTGCATGGCTGACATGATGGAGAGGAGTCTCGACATAACCACTGCTACTATTACACATACTGCTCCCACCACTCCTTCTGCTGCCCTGCCTTCTATTGTTACTTCTCCTGTTGAGCTCCAAACTACTCAGCTCTCGTTGATACCCTCTCAACCTCTTGGCTCTTTATCCAACCCTTCATCAGCATCAGCATCTCTGACAGAAATCCTTGACCAAGTAATCCGATTCATATCAGCTGATGCTAGCTTCTTATCAGACGATGAATTACTTGCAGCCTCCCTCTTCTTCACCAGTGCATCGGAAGATGCTGTTTGTGTGGCACACACTTTCATTGCTCTTGGCAGCAACCAGGCTGTGCAACATCACTTCCTTCTTCACCAGCTTGAGATCACTGCTCTGCTTCCAGGAAAGGGCAAGGGCGAGGCTGTGGAAGATGACAATCATATAATGGTGTACTAACTTTCTGTCGTAGCAACTGTTTCATATCACTATGGCTGGTCCTTGACTCCTTGCTCATGTACTGTGTTGTCTTGGCTTTTGTTCCCATTGGTTTGTGTCCTCTTATTCCAATTTGTATGGTCACTATCATCTCATACATCTTGTATCGCTCTCACATATTTCTTGTGCTTGCTATGAATGTATGGCATTGCCCTGTCAATGATGTAAACTACTTGCTAAGATGAATCATCATCACTGCTGCCTGTCTCTCCATCCGCCATGTAGTCCAAGTAGCTTTCCCACATCTCATTAGCAATATTTATTCTGCATAGCTTAACTTCTGAATTTGCCTCATCGTCATCCTCTGCAATGAAACCACTGTCATTGTCATTAATGTCAGGAGAAAAAGGCGTGTAGGCTGATTGGTATGAATCAGTGGGTATTGCACCTTCATCGTGGTCAATTTCTTGAATAAAATTCTGGAGAGCACACAGAGCAGCAGGAATGTGAGCCTGAAAGGCAAGGGGATAATGAGGAGGGAGAAGGAGAATCTGGAAGTGTTGCTTGAGCACTCCAAAAATATGCTTGATAACATTGCATGCCTGAGCATGATGAAGGTTGAATAATTCCTTTGCATTCCTCGGGCTATAGGATTATTATAACAAAACATTAAATACATCAGACAAGGCACATACCGAACACCTGCAGCACCCCACTCCTGAAGATGATACCGAACACTACAGAAAGGAACGAGAAGTTCCTTGCAATGAGGATATCCTGCATCTGCAAGATAATAGAATCCTTCAGGTACCGAAAATCCTTTTGCCAATGCATCAGCCCAGACCTGAGCATCAGTTGCAGAACCTTCCCAGCCTGTAAGAATGTATGTGAAGAGCATGTCAAAGTTACATATGCAGAGACAGTTCTGTGAAAGAAAGCCTTTTTGATTCTGGTAGAGACTTTGGACAGCATAGGGTGGAGAGAGGGGCATATGGGTACCATCAAGCACTCCAAGGCAAAGGCCATAGTTTTCCATTATCATAAATCCTGTGAGAGACAGGATCATTGGGGGTTGAACGTCGAACATATTGGCCATAAAATGGTTGAGATGAGAAGATGATGGTCATTTTTCGAAAGTATCTGTGGTCAGATTGGTATATAGATTGTCATCACCAATGATCACAATACCCACTTGGAAATTGTCCCATTTGCACGCTGAAATCGCTCTCCAACATGATGTATAGATAAGCCAGTGACTGATGTATAGAGAAAGATAGCAAGCTGTTCCTCAAGTGTTACATATCTAGTATCACCATGGCCCATTGACCGCAGTACTCTGATCAGAGCATGGAAAACCTCCTTGTGAACTCCAAGTTCAGTAATGCGCTCAGGATGACCATGCAGCAGCTCTTGAAGCCAAGCATAGCCAGACAGGATCGATGTGTGATATGGCTCTTTCATGTGATAGCGAAGAATTAGACGCATGAGTGTTGGCAAGAGCAGTGACAACTGTAATGTGATTGCAAAAATAATGGTGTGATGTAAATGCATTCTTGCTTGGGCTGAATCCATTGCGATAATGATTTAGTTGTTATCTACACGATGCGGCACCTGATGAGAATTCAATGTCCGATGGCAACGGCAACGGGAAACCCAGCAGATACAAACATGTTACTTTGGGAATCGGAAATTTCCCACACAGCTGAACGGGCTCTTAAGAAAAATCGGCTCGTTTCTCAGTTTGATGTAGGGCAAGCGAGCTTGGCTATCTGACATGCTCTTAATTCAGTCGCATCCATCTCCTCCGGGTGATAGGTGTTAGGGCGACACCGACTATCTGCTAGCTAAGACCGTGCGGGTTCTCTCTACAAGAAGGGGGCGGATCTGTGCACGTGATGGGGAAATTGATGGTTTTGATGCGAGGGGTTATTAATAGGTAAGTTTGTTGAGATAGGCCTTTCACACCGAAAACGTAGGTGGAATACCTAAGAGAACACAACTGGGGTCCCCTAGGCATATATTTAGGGTTTATATACTATGTTACATATATTGTACATTGTTGTTACCAACGCACTCGTACATGCACGTACATTTTGATGCGTGCGAAATAAAATTCTCACGCTATCAAAATGTAGCGTCATTTGGCGTCATGTAGCGTAATTCGACATAATAAATTAAAAATGAAAGTTTATTAGGTAATGGGGCTGTTTCCTAACATTACCCCCCTTTTATGCCTCGACTTCCAGGCAAGAAAATATTATGTTTGTCCCCTCTGTGAAATTTTGGTAAGGCCGGAATTTCATCCCCTCATACACCATTCTCGCAATGCGATGTGGAGCATTCGGATTACATTTAAAGAATTGGGTGATCGCGTTATGCGCTCGCTTACAATTCTCTTCAGGTTCCCACGAATTATTTTCATTGGTATAGTTTTTCCACTTTATTAAGAACTCCAATTTGTTCCGTCGAAGACGCGAGTCTAGAATTTCTTCAACTATGTATTCTGGAGCACCTTCTACTATTATCAGAGGTTGCAGAGTAGTTTGTTGGCCAGGAATAGTGGGCGGATGGTAAGGGCATAGGCGGGATATGTTAATCTTGGGATCAATCTTAAATGATTGGGGTAATTTTAGCACTACCACATTAGGCGAGATCACTTTAGAGATCACATATGGGCCAACTTGTTTCTCTGTAAGTTTCCTCAAAGGTCGTGGAATATTCAGGTCCTTGGTACTTAGCCATACCAAGTCACCAACTTTGTACTCTGGAGTGCGTGCTCGAGTATGATCCATGTGTCGCATCATGTCATCATGTGCTTTCTTCAATGCTGCCTCTGCTTCCTCTTGTACCTTTTGCATCTTAGATATAAAGTCTTCTACCAACTGTACTTTGACTTCCCTTCTGGGTTCTACTCCCATGCGAGGGTGATATCCATAATTCCTGAAAAAGGGTGACATACGAGTAGCCGAATGGAATTTGTTATTGTGGGAAAATTCAGCAATTGCCAACCATTCGGGCCAGTCAGTTTGTCGGTAGTTGACAAACATACGTAGGTACTGCTCCAACTCCTGATTCATTCTCTCTGTCTGCCCATTAGTCTGCAGGTGATATGCCGTAGATAATTTAGTTTGAATTCCCAATATGTTGTTTAGTTCTTGCATAAACCTGCAAGCAAATTGTGGTCCGCGATCAGAGATAATGGTATCGGGTAACCCATGTAACTGCCATACCTGATTTAGATAGAGGCGCACCAAGCCCAATGATGAGGATTCTGTAGTAGTAGGAATAATATGGACCTCCTTTGTAAAGCAGTTGCATACTATGAATATTGCATCGTAACCTTGAGCCTCAGGTAATCCGGTAATAAAATCCACAGATATATCTCACCACAGCACTTTAGGTATAGGGTTCGGCATTAATTTTCCTGCAGGTTTCTCTGGAAATTTCTTCCCCCTCATGCATGTATCACATCCATCCACATACCCCAACACATACTTCAAAATTCTGGGCCACCAATAATTTCTCATTACTAATTCCAACGTCTTCCATCTTCCTGGGTGTCCAGCAATCGGCGTATTGTGATGTAACCAGACAATCTCCCTTCACAAATCCTGATCCTTTGGTACATACACTTTTCCTCGAAACAACACCAACCCTTGTTTTTCAGCCCATTTGTCTCCTTTGATATTACCTTTCTTCTCTCCCTTCAGGGCTTTCATGGCTTCCACTACTTCATTGTCCATGTCCAAACATTGTCTAATTTTAGACAACATTTCTGTTTCCGAGCTATCTATTAATAGATGCCCTTGACGCATAGCGCAAATGCGAAAGTATTCGGGTTTGAGTAAGGTAACATTTTTATTGTCCTCCTCCACCCCCCTTTTATGATCAATACATCTGGATAAGGCATCTGCTTTCCTCATTAAGCTTCCCACTTTATGGACCAAGTGAAAGTTGAAACATGATAGGAATAGTGCCCAATGTGCTTGCCGGTGATTAAGCTTTTTAGCGGACATGAAGTATTGCAGATTTTGATGATCCGTCCAGATCTCAATTTGATGCGTACATCCCTCCAAATAATGCCTCCACGCCTCCAATGCTCATATTATCCCCAACATCTCTTTGTCATGCACATCATAATTCCTCTCCACATCATTCAACCCTTTTGACAAGTATGCACAAGGATGCCATTTGTCATCTTCACACAGCATTGATAATACCACTCCAGTAGCAAAATCAGATGCATCAGATTCCACTCACAAAGGGCGTGTGAAATCTACTGGGGCTAATATTGGTCCCTCCACAAACTTCCTCTTCAACTCCTCAAATGCTGTCTGCTGCTGCTCTCCCCACCTCCATACTACTCCCTTTTGCATAAGGTTATGTAAGGGTGCGGCAATTTTAGAAAAATTGTGCACAAAGCGACGATAATAATTTGCAAGTCCCAAAAACGCTTGAACCTCCT
Source organism: Tricholoma matsutake (assembly GCA_026075535.2). NCBI lineage: Eukaryota > Fungi > Basidiomycota > Agaricomycetes > Agaricales > Tricholomataceae > Tricholoma > Tricholoma matsutake. The sequence continues at coordinate 1,337,534 of AP026544.2, forward strand.
TGACATGGGTGGGTGCAGGCCAATCTGTGATCGCCTGTACTTTGATCAGATCCATTTTGATCCCATCAGGGCCGATCAATAATCCTAGGAACTCGATCTTGCTTGCCCCAAACACACACTTCTCTGGTTTCAAAAATAGATCGTTCTCCGCCAACCTCCGTAACACCTCCTGCACTATCGCTTCATGATTCTCTTCATCCTCTGTGAATATCAGAATGTTGTCAATAAATATTATTACCACGCCTTTGTCTATTACGTCCTTGAAAATGTCATTCATCATATTTTGAAAGGTCGGGGGACTATTAGTCATCCCAAAAAACATGACAAGCGGCTCGAAGGATCCTCGATGCGTGGCAAATGCAGCCTTCCACTCATCTCCTTTCTTTATTTGTACATTGTTGTATCCCCATCGTAAATTGAATTTTGTAAAGACCTTGGCTTTTCCCACCTTATCAATTATTTCTGAGATCAACGGCAGGGGGTATGCGTTCTTCACTGTCCACTCATTCAGATACCTATAATCGGTACACATCCTCTTCCTTTGGTCTTTTTTGGGCACAAAGAATATTGGTGACGTCTGCAGTGATTTCGAAGGTCATATGTATCCTTTGCACAATTGCTCCTTCGGGAATGCATCCACTTCTTCTTGTTCCATCGGAGATAACGGATATACCTTCAACTTCTTTGGCACAAACCCTGGCTTCATCTCAATTGCATGATCCCATGGCTTCCGCACCAGCATTCGCTCAGACTCCTTCTTTTGGAACACTGACAAATGTTCATGATACACTTTTGGCACCCATTCCTCCACTGGCTTCTCCACCTTCATGATATTCTTGTCCCACGACTGTCCTCCACGAACTGCTCTAAAGGTTTGCTTCTGCTCTTCTTTCTTGATCATGATTGGAACTTCCCCATTTGGCATTTCCTCATCCTCCACTTCCTCCATTGTAACAGAATACTTCCTCGGATGTTCGTTCTCTTTCTTTTTCCTTTTTTCTTTCTTCATCTTCCTCCCATACACATTACATTCCTTAGGACAATGAGTCATTTGTACTTTCCCAGTTTTCCAATCAATTTCGGGATTATGCTTCCATAACCATGGACATCCTATTATTAGATTGGTTTTCCCAAGATCGCACACTTCGAATACTGCTCACTCCTGATGCTCCTGATACTTTAGTACCATAGTCACCTCCTCCTTGATAGTTCCTCCACGATTGACTGTTCCATCAATATTGTACACCATTATAGGTTGCGCCAGCTTGCGTGTGTTAATACCGTTTCCGGTAATTAAGGATCGATTAATAAATAATCCTGTAGCACCACTGTCAAGCAATGCTTCCACATCAATAGCTGCATGCGTGTCCACTGTCTTCAGTCCCACAGTCAAGGTGATTTCAGGTTCTATTCACGCAGAGTGAATAAAGAATTTAGGGGTTGTCGGAAATGACATGTGACAATTTTCTTTGTTGCGTGATTTGCAACAGTTGTACTCCTCCTTGATTTCCTTTTCTGATTTACTCTGGGTTTCCTCGGATACTAATACATTGTAACAATTCTGGGTCACCAATGGGGAAACCTTCACTGGGACTCTTCCACAAAATTCTCCTGCTTGCCTTCCTCCTGCTTCACTTCCTCAATTGTAGCTCCCCTGATCTTTCTCTTCTGCTTGCAATACTTAGAAATGTGTCCTAACTGCCCACAGTTAAAACATTTAAGTGGGGCTCGTCTCCCCACTTGATCAACCTCCATTGCCTCTGCTGGTGCTGCTGACTCCGTAACTATAGGTGTCACTGCCATGGGTGGTGGCTGTGCCCTCGGAGCTTGCACCTGAGGCGCCTTTCCTTTCTCGGACTTTACTCCTGATGACTTTCCAAATTTACTACTTCCGTACATCAACTTTGACTCTGCCTGTTCCTGCCGATATTGCCGGTCAAAGTGCATTGCCCAATTATACCACTCGTCCACCTCCTCTGGCATAGAAGGTAGTTGGTAGATAGACTTGAATAAAGAGGGATTTAATCCGGCTTTCAAAAACTCTACCAACGTGGCTTCTCCCATGTCTGTTTGTGAAGCTTCTGCTTTGAACTGCAAAATAAATTCATCCGCCGTTAAGGAACCTTGACGCATGGTCTTTAATTTAGCATTGGCTATCGCCTTTGGATTAGGGTCTCCAAACTGTGCCTCCAATCTCTCCAGAAATTCCTTGAAGGTTGCAAATGGTTTATTTCCCATGGCAATTTGATTAATAGCCTTGTTTCTCCAGAACTGTGCTTTCCCCCCCTGAATGTATGAGAGAGCAAACATAATCCTAGACTCGGCTGTATGAAAGTCGGGCTTCCTCCCATGGATGTACAATACTATAGAGCTGATGAAGGATTTTGTATTCTCCATGGTACTGTCAAAGATTTGTGGGGGTGCGTACTTAGGTAAGCGCACTTTTCCATTTCTGGATTTCTCCACCATCTCATCCTCCTGCAATATCCACTCCACCATCTCCTCCATCTCATCATCTCTTTCTCCTGTTGTCTCTGGCTGTACTTCCACTTGTCTGGGCTGTGATGCTGCCAATACTGACACTAATTGTGACATTTGCGCTGTGAGTGCATCAATTTTTGCCTCTAGTGCTGATATGGGAACAGGATTAGGACCGGGATTAGAAGTTGAAGGTTCGGACATAATTGTAGAATCTGTGATGAATCACTTCTTTGACAAATTCAAAATTTTACTTCGAGACCTCTCCAAATGTCTATGGGTCATGTGATAAGGTTCATCAAGGTTCGTCAATGGTTCGTCGTTCGTCGGGCGCCTATTTTGACACTTCAGATCACCAACCCTTCCAGCAGTGCCTGATCTCAGAGATATCACTGAATTCGGCTTGTAACTAAAATAGTCATCCGAATAGAGTAATCTAAATTGTAACTAAACCAGATCCGATCAGTTGTCTGGTTGCAGCTGTCCTAATGATGAGCACTGCCTCTCGATCACTGGCAGTCGCAATGTAAGGTGAGGCTGTTAGGGCGACACCCACTATCTGCTAGCTAAGACCATGTGGGTTCTCTCTACAAGAAGGGGGCGGATCCATGCGCGTGCTGGGGAAATTGATGGTTTTGATGCGAGGGGTTATTAATAGGTAAGTTTGTTGAGATAGCCATTTCACACCGAAAACGTAGGTGGAATACCTAAGAGAACACAACTGGGGTCCCCTAGGTGTATATTTTGGGTTTATATACTATGTTACATATATTGTACATTGTTGTTACCGACGCGCATGTACAGGCGCATACATAGTGATGCGTGCGAAATAATATTCTCACGCTATCAAAGTGTAGCGTCATTTGGCATCATTTGGTGTAATGTAGTGTAATTCGACATAATAAAATGAAAATGAAATTTGATTAGGTAATGGGGCTCTTTCCTAACATTATCCCCCTTTTATGCCTTGACTTCCAGGTGAGAAAATATTATGTTTGTCCCCTCTGTGAAATTTTGGTAAGGCCGGAATTTCATCCCCTCATACACCATTCTCGCAATGCGACGCGGAGCATTCAGATTACGTTTAAAGAATTGGGTGATCGCGTTATGCGCTCGCTTACAATTCTCTTTGGGTTCCCACGAATTATTTTCATCGGTATAGTTTTTCCACTTTATTAAAAACTCCAATTTGTTCCATCGAAGACGTGAGTCTAGAATTTCTTCAACTATGTATTCTGGAGCACCTTCTATGATTATCGGAGGTTGCGGAGTAGTTTGTTGGCCAGGAATAGTGGGCGGATGGTAAAGGCGTAGGCAGGATACGTTAATCTTGGGATCAATCTTAAATGATCGGGGTAATTTTAGCACTACCACATTAGGCGAGATCACTTTAGAGATCGCATATGGGCCAACTTGTTTCTCTGTAAGTTTCTTCGAAGGTCGTGGAATATTCAGGTCCTTGGTACTTAGCCATACCAAGTCACCAACTTTGTACTCTGGAGCGTGTGCTCAAGTACTATCCACATGTCGCATCATGTCATCACGTGCTTTCTTCAATGCCGCCTCTGCTTCCTCTTGTACCCTTTGCATCTTAGATACAAAATCTTCTACCAACTGTACTTTGACTTCCCTTCTGGGTTCTACTCCCATGCGAGGATGATATCCATAATTTGCGAAAAAGGGTGACATACGAGTAGCCGAATGGAATTTGTTATTGTGGGAAAATTCGGCAATTACCAACCATTTGGGCCAGTCGGTTTGTCGGTAGTTGACAAACATACGTAGGTACTGCTCCAACTCCTGATTCATTCTCTCTGTCTGCCCATCAGTCTGCAGGTGATATGCTGTAGATAATTTAGTTTGAATTCCCAATATGTTGTTTAGTTCCCGCATAAACGCGGAAGCAAATTGTGGTCCGCGATCAGAGATAACGGTATCGGGTAACCCATGTAACCGCCATACCTGATTTAGATAGAGGCGCGCCAAGCCCAATGATGAGGTTTCTGTAGTAGTAGGAATAATATGGACCTCCTTTGTAAAGCAGTCACATACTACGAATATTGCATCGTACCCTTGAGCCTCTGGTAATCCGGTAATAAAATCCACAGATATATCTCACCACGGCGCATTAGGTATAGGGTTCGGCATTAATTTTCCTGCAGGTTTCTCTGGAAATTTCTTCCCCCTCATGCACGTATCACATCCATCCACATACCCCAACACATACTTCAAAATTCTGGGCCACCAATAATTTCTCATTACTAATTCCAACGTCTTCCATCTTCCTGGGTGTCTGGCAATCAGCGTATTGTGATGTAACCAGACAATCTCCCTTCACAAATCCTGATCCTTCAGTACATACACTTTTCCTCGAAACAACACCAACCCTTGTTCCTCAGCCCATTCGTCTCCTTTGATATTACCTTTCTTCTCTCCCTTCAGAGCTTTCATGGCTTCCACTACTTCATTGTCCATTTCCGAACATTGTCTAATTTTAGACAACATTTCCGTTTCTGAGCTATCTATTAATAGATGCCCTTGATGCATAGTGCAAATGCGAAAGTATTCAGGTTTGAGTAAGGTAACATTTTTATTGTCCTCCTCCACCCCCCTTTTATGATCAATACGTCTGGATAAGGCATCTGCTTTCCTCATTAAGCTTCCTGCTTTATGGACCAAGTGAAAATTGAAATGCAATAGGAATAGTGCCCAATGTGCTTGCCGGTGATTAAGCTTTTTAGTGGACATGAAGTATTGCAGATTTTGATGATCCGTCCAGATCTCAATTTGATGCATTGTAGCCGTGGCAGCAGCCCCCACAGCAGAGCCCACAGCCAGAGTCCGGCATCTCCCTTAGCGGTCATGTGACCTCGTTGACAGACACACGCTTGTTGTAGACAGAAAGAATCTTTGCTTGTCCACGTCCTTCCAACTCGCGTCTAGTAGTAGATGCAAGCCCTGTCCGAACCGTCTTGTCTAGTAGTAGATGAGACCCTGAGAGACCACATGGCTCCATCTGGTGACAACAGCGAGATTCCTACTCGGCTACTCTACTTGTAATCTCGGGGCATCTGCCATCTGTCAACTCGTTCTTCATCTGTTTCGGCTTTTGGTCCACTCAGTTTCCTGCTCAGTCTCGGTTCGCCTGCTTATCTTGGCCACAGCTTCCCGAGTACCTGTCTAATTGTTCGTCTGATCTATCTACCATGCACCGGCCTCACACCCACTACACTGGCGAGAACCACACAACGAGACGACAAGGGTAGATTCCTACCATCTACCACACCCAAGACCACAGCCCAGTCCTCAGCAACATCCTCCTTCACCCTTCCATCAGTATCCGACATCTCCATCAGCCCCATCTCAACCAGCCCCTGATCCCCACCAGCCATACTGCCTCCCACCCCACAGTTTTCAGCACCCACCACACCTACCCCTTCCGACGATGAAGGCACCATGTCAGACAACACAAAACTGTTCTGGGGTGATGATGAACACGAGGATGAAAACCCCCGGGACTTCATCAACGCCATCGAGCGCCAATTCTCGCTTAAGACCAACGTCTCCGACGCTCAGAAACTTCGAACATTTGAGCTCAACTTGAAGGCGGGCTCCGTCGCCAATCAATGGTGGGACAGTCTGAGCTCGTGGGACAACGACACCTGGGAACATCTAGTAGCTTCGTTCACGAAGAAATGGCCAACCAAACCACCCACTGTGAAAACAGTCGAGGAGAAGCAAGCCGCATTGGAACGAACAACGATCACAGAAGAAGAAGTCAGGAAACGAGTAAAGGTGAAAGGAGTTGAAGAGTTCGCACACGTAGTATGGGTGGACAAGGTAGAATGCTTGGCAGCAGCAATCCCCGACACAAACAGTCTCCTGATTGGCGCCGTTCGAAAGAAAATGCCCAGGATTCTACAGAAGGTAACTGGTTCGGGGCATACCAACTGGGCAATGTTCTGCAAGGCTGTCCGCACAGCAACACTTTCCCAGATCGATGAGGCACGGGAGGAGGAAAGGGAGGCACGACACGTTTGTGAAGAGCTGAAGAAGCTACAGGATGCACGCAGCGCGACGACAAGAGACCTCACCAGCTCATTCCAAAGGTTCACCATAGGTACACCCTCCCCAATGCCAAGATTCCCCACACTCCAAAACCAAACCCCACAGACACAACAGAACCGCTCCCCAACCCCAACGTTCAGTGTGAACAATCCATTCGCAAACGCCACCAGCCCAAATACACAAAACCAGCCCCCATACCAACAGAACAGACTCCCCACGGAACGCATGGCAGACGTCGTACGGCTAGTGCTCCCCATCCACCCGAACACCCCTGCCGGACGAGCAGCATATAATGCACAGATTGCGCAATGGGACAATGACTACCCGGGACAGTTAGTAAGCGAGCTATGTCTGTACCCCCTCTCACCTGGAACGGCTCCTGTCGCATCGGGAGAATGTTGGAAATGCGGCATGATCAGGCACATGAGCCCCAACTGCAACAGTCCCAATCAAGTACCGGCCTTTGAAGGACGCTGGAGATAGATTGCAGCAACAATCAAGCGTAGCTGTCCACCAACCACAACAAGGAACGTCAATTATGTTGCTACCAACCCGTGGGTCACAAAGGAGGAATACAATCAACAGGTCATCACGGACTTCCTGGCAGACCAGGGAAAAGGACCAGGGTTGTCGGTGTAGAATGGGAGGTTCCACCGACGACCCAGACCGAGTACCATAATAGCGCAGCAGTCCTTGGATGTAGCAAGGCATCATCCAAGGACAAGGAAATGCTGTCTATCGCAAGGTGTACCTTAGGTAGTGAGGAGGGAGCTTTACCAGGGTCAGTAGTGGTTATCCCAGACACCAACATGTATCTAGCCAAGGCACAATCCATCATTGTTGACCTGTATGGCATGGAGAGCGAAGACGAGCAAAGGAACAGCCAACCGTTCCTACACACAATTGAATTGCACGGTCCACAGGGAGAGATCATAAGAATCAAGAGTACATTCAATGATGGTGCGATGGTGAACACAGTCGACCTATCAGTATACCAGAAATCTGAGCACCGCCTCAAACCTCTGGACAAATCCAACCATATCCTACAAATGGCAGATGGCTGGCTGGTATCCTCAGCTGGCATTTGGAACGGCAAGGTTACCATTGGCAATATCACATGGGGGGACACCTTTGAGGTCTTTGACAGCAAAGGGGCTTGGCTAGCACTGTTCGGGAAACCATTGCTGAAGAAGTTCAAAGCAATCCATGACTACGACACAGATATTGTGAAAATCCCCAAGGACAGTGATTGGGTAGTTCTACAGAACCAATACCCATGCAGAAAGAGCACAGAAACAACACTCCCGACCAGTCAGGATTTAAACATCAACCAGCACACAAACTTGAAGGGGGATCACTGCGCACCCCCCTCAAGGCAAGTCTACCAACATGATAATAGTATCAAGGAACCCATTGATGAGACAGCAATTGAGCAAGCAGAACATGGGGAACACCCCCTGGACAACAAGGAACAGGAAGGGGAAATTGCAAAAGGACAAGAAATACCAAAAATCCAACATCCACTTACCCAGGAAGGAAACAAGAGACGCACGCAAGAAGAACGAACCAAGTGGTGGGAAGCAAATGGCTTGAAAGGGAAGAAGACTCAAACAGACAGAGGAACAGCAAAGCACAATAGGCTAGGAAGGCCATTGCGGAAGGGAGTACAACCAGCTTCCCAACCATCCCCTTCTGCTGCAATACTACCAACTGATACACCTAACAACCCAGATCCTGCACCAGACCACAAGGACAATATATGGACCATCAACACAGAGGTGCGGAACAGCGACTCTAGCACTGAGCAGAAAATACTTTCAGGCAACCTTGACAAAGCAGTGTTCACCCGACAATCAGACCCATTCAAATTAGAACGTGTGGATGCAGTACTGTCGGAACTCACCATAGGCGATGATCTAACTCAAGAGCAACACATAAGCATTGAAAACCTACTTTGCAAGTTTGCTGACTGATTTGCACTGTCCATGAGCGAGGTAACAGTAGTAGCAGGAGCAACACACAAGCTGAATGTGCCCGAAGGCACAGTATTCAAAACAAAGGTGAATCAACAACCACTCAGTGGGCCTCAAAAGGAATATTTCAACGGCGTGCTTGACAAGATGCTGGAGGTGGGTATAATTGCTCCAATCAACCATAATGATGTCAAATGTTGTGGTGCAACCACTCTAGCAAAGAAGGTGCATGAAGGTAATGGACTAACTATCGAGGAACTACAGCACCGAGTCAACAACGAATGTGTCATGGCTGGGATCCCATCAGCATTCAAAGACCTCCCCCCCCGAGATTTTGAGCAGCATGACACAGCACAAGTGGAGACGCAGACCAAGTGGCGAGTGTGCCAAGACTTTGCCGAACTGACCAAAGTGACGAAAGTACCCCCAATGCCCCAAGGAGACATATGGGCCAAACAACAGCATCTGAGTGGACACCGGTGGATAAACACATTTGACTTTGCAGCAGGGTTCTATGCTTGTGAAATTGGACCAGAAGACCAGCCATACATATGCTTCTACATTGAAGGACGAGGATACTTCTGTTACAAGTGCATGCCCTTTGGACTAACAGGTGCGCCCTCCACTTTCGCAGAGATGACAGCCCAAGCACTAGGTGATCTTGTAGGCATACTGTTTGAACTGTTCGTCGATGATGGATGAATGGCTGGGGATGACTTTACAAAAACACTAGCTAACATCCGAACACTACTAACCAGAGTAAGGGAGAAAGGGCTCTCTTTATCAGCAGCCAAGTCAAGCTTCTTCATGACTGAGGCTGTCTTTGCTGGAGCAAGGGTGGGACCAACAGGCATAGAACCAGATCTGACAAAACTGACAGCTATTGTGGACTGGAAACGACCAACCGATCTGCAAAACCTAGCCGCGTTTACAGGACTAACAGGCTACTTTAGGTCGCTGATCAAAGGATATGCAGCATTAGCCCAACCACTCACAGACTTTGCCAGAAGCCTTGACTTGCCCAAGGGGAAAGGAAAGGCAGCCTACCGACGTGCCATGAAAGGACACTCGCTAGTTGGCTCATGGAAAGAGGAACATGAGAAGGCCTTCCTGGGACTAAAAATTGCCTTAACCAATGAACCAGTATTGAAAGGACCGAAGTTCGATGGCACACCATTTGTCATCACTACAGATGGTTGTAAGTATGGTTTTGCAGGCATGCTTTCACAACAACACACTGCAGTCCTGCCCAATGGCAAAGAGGTCACACACATGCATCCAGTTGCATTCAGCAGCAAACGAACATCAGAATCTGAAGAGAAGTACAAACCATATTTACTAGAATTTGCTGCACTGAAATTCTCCTTAGACAAATTCTCTGATCTTATATGGGGCTACCCGGTTGAACTAGAGACTGACTGTCAGGCACTCAGGGACCACTTACTGAATGACAAGCTCAACTCCACACACGCTCGATGGAGGGATGGAGTACTAGCACACCAGATTATAGATGTACGACACAGACCAGGATGCCTGAATCCAGTTGCAGACGGCATCAGCAGGAAGTACATGAACCTACCCACAGAAAAGAACAACGGCCATGAATGGACAGTAAGCGAAGACTGGGAAGCACAAACAGGCATTCAAAATGATATATTCCAAATTGAGTCACTGCCCACCTATGATGCCCCCAGAAACCGATTTGCTAATGAAAAAATATTCCTCAATGCCATAGAGGCATTGGCTGGACTAGAACATGGGAAAAGTATCAGAGAAAGGAAGAAAGCCAAGCACCGAGCAGAAGGGTACATGATCCAAGAAGGGAAATTATGAAAAATAGGTAACACCAAGTCCACACAAGCAAAACCACAGGTAGAGTGCATACCACAATCAGAGGCAGTCACACTAGCATGGGAGGAACACCGGAATCAAAGACATTTTCACAGGGACAACGTAAAAATTGCACTGATGGACAGAATAGCTAGCCCACACCTTGACCAATCAATCACCAAGGCAATCATGGACTGTGGTAAGTGCAAAGGACATGGCCCAAAACACTTACATTCACTGCTAGAACCCATAACAAGACGCCACCCATTTGAACTTCTTGTAGGAGACACCCTGGCCATGCCAAAAGGAAAAGGGGGCTTTACAAAAATTGGATTATATGCAGACGTCTACTCACAGCATGTATGGGCAGATAAATTCAAGACCGCCGCATCAGCAGCCACCTCTTGCAAGACATTCAATAATATCTGCACCACATTCACAGCACCCGAGGCCTTCATGGTTGATGGAGGTCGCGAGTTCAACAATGATGCCGTTCGTGAGGCATGTGCCATACGTAATGTGGAACTACGAGTAGTTCCATGATACTCCCCCTGGATCAACGGTCTGATAGAAGGGATGAATGCAAAACTGTTGGGGAGGCTGAAAAGATTGTGCTCACCAGATCTAGGGGAGGACAAATACAATGCAATGGATGTACCAGCCTCATGGCCCAACCACCTGGAGGAAGCCATGGAATTCCTCAACAATTGCATTCTTCCAAACCTCAAGTTCTCACCCAATGAACTCCTTTTAGGCATCGTGATCAACACAAAGCATACACCAGCAGAGCAAACAGAGGAGGAAGTATCAGCAGATGAGGTTGAGGTCCAGATGGCATATGTAGAGCAACAGCGATTAGACGGGTACGCACACATATCTTCTCATGCTCACAAGCGGAAGCTGGCGTTTGACAGGAAGGTCTTATCCCGAGCACCAAGAGAGGTCACATTCAAAGCTGGGCAGCTGGTACAAGTCTACAGAAGTGACCTAGACTTCACATTCAAGGCAGAATGGAAAATGGAACCAAAATGGTCAGCACCACGCCGAGTAACAAGCAGAGACCGCAACTCCTATAAATTGGAAACACTGGAAGGACTACCCATCGGCAACGGGTTCTCCTCATGATGACTCCGCAGATTCATCCCCCGCACTGGCACAATGCTACATGAGGCTCAAACAGCCATCAAGAAGCTATGGGGTGACCAGGAAGCCAAAGAAGACATTGTGCAGGAGGAAGTAAAAAGAATAGTGATTGATGAAGATGGTGACATAGAGTGGGAGGATGTAGAACACGAGGCAGACGAAGAACAGATACCATAAGACCCTGAGTCTAGACCACAATCCACCCTGACAGTTGACTGACATCGGTTATTTTCAAGGTCCGACTCCATATATATTAAGGCCTCATTTTGCTTTGGTTACCTCACTTCTACCCCACACCCACGATCACATAAATATGTCTGGTACATGGCTTATTGGATGGATGGTGCTTTTTATTATTTTAGTGGCTCTGAGTCCCTTTGCCCTCATCACACGGCGACCTCGACAAGGCCACGACATTGAACAAGGCGAGTTCCCCAGCTTCATCAATCCAGAACTTGTTCGATGACGGCTTTCTACCCCAACATGACCTAATATTGACTTCCCACTGGCCACCCACTTGAGGCTTTGACAAAGGCCTCTTCCAAAGATAGACGAAACCCCAGAGCAATACCTGTGGCCCTAAACAACGTTTCTGTGTTGGGCCTCTAGGGGGAGCGATTGTCATGGACATGCCTCCTGAGGTGCATGGGTTGAGGTGAGGGTAAGGCATTGGTGCCTTGTACATACTCATTTCGACATAGAGTTGAGATCGCAACGAGGGCGTTGCTACTGTGAGGGGGGGCACATGTAGCCATGGCGGCAGCCCCCGCAGCAGAGCCCACAGCCAGAGTCCGGCATCTCCCTTAGCGGTCATGTGACCTCATTGACAGACACACGCTTGTTGTAGACAGAAAGAATCTTCGCTTGTCCACGTCCTTCCGACTCACGTCTAGTAGTAGACACGAGCCCTGTCCGAACCGTCTTGTCTAGTAGTAGACGAGACCCTGAGAGACCACACGGCTCCAGCATACATCCCTCCAAATAATGCCTCCACGCCTCCAATGCTCGTATTATCCCCAACATCTCTTTGTCATGCACATCATAATTCCTCTCCACATCATTCAACCCTTTTGACAAGTATGCACAAGGATGCCATTTGTCATCTTCACACAGCATTGATAATACCGCTCCAGTAGCAAAATTGGATGCATTGGATTCCACTTGCAAAGGGCATGTGAAATCTACTGGGGCTAATATTGGTCCCTCCACAAACTTCCTCTTCAACTGTCTGCTGCTGCTCTCCCCACCTCCATACTACTCCCTTTTGCGTAAGGTTATGTAAGGGTGCAGCAATTTTAGAAAAATTGTGCACAAAGCGACGATAATAATTTGTGAGTCCCAAAAACGCTTGAACCTCCTTGACATGGGTGGGCGCAGGCCAATCTGTGATCGCCTGTACCTTGATCGGATCCATTTTGATCCCATCAGGGCCAATCAATAATCCTAGGAACTCGATCTCGCTTGCCCCAAACACACACTTCTCTGGTTTCAAAAATAGAGCGTTTTCTGCCAACCTCCATAACGCCTCCTGCACTATCACCTCATGATTCTCTTCATCCTCCGTGAATATCAGAATGTCATCAATAAATATTATTACCATGCCTTTGTCTATTACGTCCTTGAAAATGTTGTTCATCATATTTTGAAAGGTCGGGGGACTATTAGTCATCCCAAAAAACATGACAAGTGGCTCAAAGGATCCTCGATGCATGGCAAATGCAGCCTTCCACTCATCTCCTTTCTTTATTCGTACATTGTTGTATCCCCATCGTAAATCCAATTTTGTAAACACCTTGGCTTTTGGACCCCAGTTGTGTTCTCTTAGGTATTCCACCTATGCTTTCGGTGTGAAAGGCCTTTGTCAACAAACTCACCTATTAATAACCCCTCACATCAAAACCATCAATTCCCCCATCACAAGCACAGATCCCGCCCCCTTCTTGAAGAGAGAACCTGCACAGTCTTAGCTAGCAGATAGTGGGTGTCGCCCTAACAGAAGAACACAACTGCCCATATCAGTGCGCCTTCTCTTACTTGCGCATATGTCATTGTTTCACTGTGCCACATCCAATTACTCACCCTTTCGGCATGAGCCAGAAGTACTTGTATATATGTGATCTACCTTTTCTTTCGTAAGCCGACGCCAGGCCTTGCCTTACATTGCAACCGCCAGTGATTGAGAGGCAGCGCTCATCATTAGGACAGCTGCAACCAGACAACCGATTGGATCTGGTTTAGTTACAATTTACATTACTCTATTCGGATGACTATTTTAGTTACAAGCCAAATTCAGTGATATCTCCGAGATCAGGCACTGTTGGAAGGGTTATTGATCTGAAGTGTCAAAATAGGCGCCCGACAAATGACAAATGATTGACGAACCTCAATGAACCTTATCACGTGACCCGTAAATGTTTGGAGAGGTCTCAAAGAAAAACTTTTGAATTTGTCAAAGAAGTGATTCATCACAGATTCTACAATTATGTCCGAACCTTCAACTTCTAATCCCGGTCCTAATCCTGTTCCCATACCAGCACTAGAGGTGAAAATTGAGGCGCTCAGAGCACAAATGTCGCAATTAGTGTCAGTATTGGCAGCATCACAGCCCAGACAAGTGGAAGTACAGCCAGAGATGATAGAAGAAAGAGATGATGAGATGGAGGAGATGGTGGAGTGGATATCGCAGGAGGATGAGACGGTGGAGAAATCCGGAAATGGAAAAGCATGCTTACCTAAGTACATGCCCCTGCAAATCTTTGACAGTACCATGGAAAATACAAAATCCTTCATCAGCTCTATAGTATTGTACATCCATGGGAGGAAGCCTGAGTTTCGTACAGCTGAGTCTAGGATTATGTTTGCTCTCTCATACATTCAGGGGGGGAAAGCACAGTTCTGGAGAAACAAGGCTATTAATCAAATTGCCACGGGAAATAAACCTTTTGCAACCTTCAAGGAATTTCTGGAGAGATTGGAGGCACAGTTTGGAGACCCTAATCCAAAGGCGACAGCCAATGCTAAATTAAAGACCATGTGCCAAGGTTCCCTAACAGTGGATGAATTTATTTTGCAGTTCAAAGCAGAAGCTTCGCAAATGGACATGGGAGAAGCCGTGTTGGTAGAGTTTTTGAAAGCAGGATTAAATCCCTCCTTATTCAAGTCTATCTACCAACTACCTTCTATGCCAGAGAAGTTGGACGAGTGGTATAATTGGGCAATGCGCCTTGACCAGCAATATCAGCAGGAACAGGCAGAGTCAAAGTTGATGTATGGAAGTAGTAAATTTGGAAAGTCATCTGGAGGAAAGTCCGAGAAAGGAAAGGCGCCTCAGGTGCAAGCTCCAAGGGCACAGCCACCGGCCATGGCAGTGACACCTATAGTTACAGAGTCAGCAGCACCAGCAGCGGCAATGGAGGTTGATCAAGCAGGGAGACAAGCCCCACTTAAATGTTTTAACTGTGGGCAGTTAGGACACATTTCTAGGAATTGTAGGCAGAAAAGAAAGATTAGGGAAGCTACAATCGAGGAAGTGAAGCCGGAGGAAGGCAAGCAGAAGAATTTTGTGGAAGAGTCCCAGTGAAGGTTTCCCCATTGGTGACCCAAAATCGTTACAATGTATTAGTATCTGAGAAAACCCAGAGCAAATCAGAAAAGGAAATCAAGGAGGAGTATAACCATTCTGAATCACATGACGAAAAGGAGTACAACTGTTGTCAATCACGTGACAATTTTCACGCATCATTTCCGAAAACCCCTAAATTCTTTATTTGCTCTGCACGAGTAGAACCCGAAATCACCTTGACTGTGGGATTGAAGACAGTGGACACACATGCAGCTATTGATGTGGAAGTGTTGCTTGATAGTGGTGCTACAGGATTATTTATTAATCGATCCTTAATTACCAGAAACGGTATTAACACACGCAAGCTGGCGCAACCTATAATGGTGTACAATATTGACGGAACAGTCAATTGTGGAGGAACTATCAAGGAGGAGGTGTCTATGGTACTAAAGTATCAGGAGCATCAGGAGTGAGCCATATTCAAAGTGTGCAATCTTGGGAAAACCAATCTAATAATAGGATGTCCATGGTTATGGAAGCTTAATCCCGAAATTGATTGGAAAACTGGGAAAGTACAAATGACTCGTTGTCCTAAGGAATGTAATGTGTATGGAAGGAAGATGAAGAAAGAAAAAAGGAAAAAGAAAGAGAAAGAATGTCCGAGGAAGTATTCTGTTACAATGGAGGAAGTGGAGGATGAGGAAATGCCAAATGGGGAAGTTCCAATCATGATCAAGAAAGAAGAGCAGAAGCAAACCTTTAGAACAATTTGTGGAGGACAGTCATGGGACAAGAATATTGTGAAGGTGGAGAAGCCAGTGGAGGAATGGGTGCCAAAAGTGTATCATGAACATCTGTCAGTGTTCCAGAAGAAGGAGTCTGAGCGAATGCTGGTGCGGAAGCCATGGGATCATGCGATTGAGATGAAGCCAGGGTTTGTGCCAAAGAAGTTGAAGGTATATCCATTATCTCCAATGGAACAAGAAGAAGTGGATGCATTCCTGAAGGAGCAATTGCGCAAAGGATACATACGACCTTTGAAATCACCGCAGACATCACCAATATTCTTTGTGCCAAAGAAAGACCAAAGGAAGAGGATGTGTACCGATTATAGGTATTTGAATGAGTGGACAGTGAAGAACATGTACCCCCTGCCGTTGATCTCAGAAATAATTGACAAGGTGGGAAAAGCCAAGGTCTTTACAAAACTGGATTTACAATGGGGATACAACAATGTACAAATAAAGAAAGGAGATGAGTGGAAGGCAGCATTTGCCACACGTCGAGGATCCTTCGAGCCACTTGTCATGTTTTTTGGGATGACTAATAGTCCCCTGACCTTTCAAAATATGATGAACAACATTTTCAAGGACGTAATAGACAAAGGCATGGTAATAATATTTATTGACGACATTCTGATATTCACGGAGGATGAAGAGAATCATGAGGCAATAGTGCAGGAGGTGTTATGGAGGTTGGCGGAAAACGATCTATTTTTGAAACCAGAGAAGTGTGTGTTTGGGGCAAGCGAGATTGAGTTTCTAGGATTATTGATCAGCCCTGATGGGATCAAAATGGATCCGATCAAGATACAGGCGATCACAGATTGGCCTGTGCCCACCCGTGTCAAGGAGGTTCAAGCCTTTTTGGGACTCGCAAATTATTATTGTCACTTTGTGCACAATTTTTCTAAAATTGCTGCACCCTTACATAACCTTACACAAAAGGGAGTAGTATGGAGGTGGGGAGAGCAGCAGCAGACAGCATTTGAGGAGTTGAAGAGGAAGTTTGTGGAGGGACCAATATTAGCCCCAGTAGATTTCACATGCCCTTTGTGAGTGGAATCTGATGCATCCGATTTTGCTACTGGAGCGGTATTATCAATGCTGCGTGAAGATGACAAATGGCATCCTTGTGCATACTTGTCAAAAGGGTTGAATGATGTGGAGAGGAATTATGATGTGCATGACAAAGAGATGTTGGGGATAATACAAGCATTGGAGGTGTGCAGGCATTATTTGGAGGGATGTACGCATCAGATTGAGATCTGGACAGATCATCAAAATCTGCAATACTTCATGTCCACTAAAAAGCTTCATTGCTGGCAAGCGCGTTGGGCACTATTCCTATCGCATTTCAACTTTCACTTGGTCCACAAAGCGGGAAGCTTAATGAGGAAAGTGGATGCATTATCCAGACGTATTGATCATAAAAGGGGGGTGGAGGAGGACAATAAAAATGTTACCTTACTCAAACCCGAATACTTTCGCATTTGCACTATGCATCAAGGGCATCTATTAATAGATAGCTCGGAAACAGAAATGTTGTCTAAAATTAGACAATGTTCGGAAATGGACAATGAAGTAGTGGAAGCCATGAAAGCTCTGAAGGGAGAGAAGAAAGGGAATATCAAAGGAGATGAATGGGCTGAGGAACAAGGGTTGGTGTTGTTTCGAGGAAAAGTGTATGTACCGAAGGATCAGGATTTGTGAAGGGAGATCGTCTGGTTACATCACAATACACCGATTGCTGGACACCCAGGAAGATGGAAGACGTGGGAATTAGTAATGAGAAATTATTGGTGGCCCGGAATTTTGAAGTATGTGTTGGGGTATGTGGATGGATGTGATACGTGCATGAGGGGGAAGAAATTTCCAGAGAAACCTGCAGGAAAATTAATGCCGAACCCTATACCTAAAGTGCTGTGGCGAGATATATCTGTGGATTTTATTACCGGATTACCAGAGGCTCAAGGGTACGATGCAATATTCGTAGTATGTGACTGCTTTACAAAGGAGGTCCATATTATTCCTACTACTACAGAAACCTCATCATTGGGCTTGACACGCCTCTATCTAAATCAGGTATGGCGGTTACATGGGTTACCCGATACCATTATCTCCAATTGCGGACCACAATTTGCTTCCGGGTTTATGTGAGAACTAAACAACATATTGGGAATTCAAACTAAATTATTTATGGCATATCACCTGCAGACTGATGGGCAGACAGAGAGAATGAATCAGGAGTTGGAGCAGTACCTACATATGTTTGTCAACTACCGACAAACTGACTGGCCCGAATGGTTGGCAATTGCTGAATTTTCCCACAATAACAAATTCCATTCGGCTACTCGTATGTCACCCTTTTTCAGGAATTATGGATATCACCCTCGCATGGGAGTAGAACCCAGAAGGGAAGTCAAAGTACAGTTGGTAGAAGACTTTATATCTAAGATGCAAAAGGTACAAGAGGAAGCAGAGGTGGCATTGAAGGAAGCATGTGATGACATGATGCGCCACATGGATCGTACTCGAGCATGCGCTCCAGGGTACAAAGTTGGTGACTTGGTATGGCTAAGTACCAAGGACCTGAATATTCCATGACCTTCGAGGAAACTTATGGAAAAACAAGTTGGCCCATATGCGATCTCTAAAGTGATCTTGCCTAATGCGGTAGTGCTAAAATTACCCCAATCATTCAAGATTGATCCCGAGATTAATGTATCCCGCCTACGCCCTTACTGCCCACCCACTATTCCTGGCCAACAAACTACTCTGCAACCTCCGATAATAGTAGAGGGTGCTCCAGAATACATAGTTGAAGAAATTCTAGACTCACATCTTCGATGGAACAAATTGGAGTTTTTAATAAAGTGGAAAAACTATACCGACAAAAATAATTTGTGGGAACCCAAAGAGAATTGTAAGCAAGCGTGTAACGCGATTGCCCAATTCTTTAAACGTAATCCGAATGCTCCATGTTGCATTGCGAGAATGGTGTATGAGGGGATGAAATTCCGGCCTTACCAAAATGTCACAAGGGGACAGACGTGATATTTTCTCGCCTGGAAGTCGAGGCATAAAAGGGGGGTAATGTTAGGAAACCACCCCATTACCTAATAAAATTTCATTTTATTTTATTATGTTGAATTACACTACATGACGCCAAATGATGCTACACTTTGATAGCGTGAGAATTTTATTTCGCATGCATCGATATGTACATGCATGTATGAATGCATCAGTAACAACAATGTACAATATATGTAACATAGTATATAAACCCTAAATACATGCCTAGGGGACCCCAGTTGTGTTCTCTTAGGTATTCCACCTATGCTTTCAGTGTGAAAGGCCTTTGTCAACAAACTCACCTATTAATAACCCCTCGCATCAAACCATCAATTCCCCCATCACAAGCGCGGATCCCACCCCCTTCTTGTAGAGAGAACCCACACGGTCTTAGCTAGCAGATAGTGGGTGTCGCCCTAACAGACATCATGGGTGCAGTTGCAGTGGGTTTGGACATCTTGTAATAGAAGTCATCGATTTCATCAGATAGGAAGTGAGTGGTTGTTTGAAGTCTTCGTCATTGAGGTAATCTCCTCTTTGTCTTTCAGTCGATCTGTAGAACCAACATTGTGCTGGGGTCAAGTAACAGACTAGTCTTCCATTGTATCAGTACCAAGATGAACCTGGCTGTGGTTCTGCTTCTCTTGGGGGTCGGACTGGGGTTTGTCTAGACCCAGGTCATTGTGGGGTGTTTTCGAGATGTATTGCCTACACCTAGGCAGGTGGGCTAGCAGATAGTTTAGATCTTATGTTAAAGGCGAAGCCTCAACCACTTGATCTAGTCGATGTCATTCAACAAGGTGCATCCTCGATGAGTTGTTCAGCACTAGTTTTTACTTGGAGCATCCAACGTAAAGTAGATAGTGCACTCTAGCATGCCTTCTGCATAGAGTCATCGATGTTCATGCACTAAGGTGCTTCCTTAGTGGTTTTGAATAAGTTCACATACTAAGGGGCTTCCTTAGTAGTTTCAAGTAAGCTTGTGAGTTCACAGGTTGATGCTGTAGATTGCCTAGATCTAAACTAAGGACATCCCTACTACAAGTCACAGTACTTATACTAGAAGGGAGGTCCTTATCGTCCAATCAGAAAGGTAGATGCATATCAAGTAAGAATAGAAACAATAGTCCCCATGCCTCGCATGAGGCATCCAATGTCATGGAGTGCTGCGGCGCAGCATGTCGATCATGGGAGTCCAACATCACAGACCCAATGTCAAGGGGGTTGCTGTATCACAGCATGTGTGGGAGGGGGTTCAGGTGCATGGAGTCATCATGCATCAAGGGTGCCTTCCATGGGAAGGGGATCAAATGCATGTTGTCAGCATGCATTGTGGGTGTGTCTGGTGTCAAGGGCATGCCTCAGGCATGAGTCAGGGAGTACCTCCTGTCTGGAGGGGATCGTTGGGCGCGTTGGGTCAGTCATGTTCCATGAGTTACAAGGAAAATTGTAACATGCCACCGAGAATGCTCATGTAAATACAAGATCAGATCCTACCATTACCACTCCCATGTTGGCGCCTGTGCCTGGCCCCAGTGTCAGTGCAAATGTTACACCCAGTGTTGAACACAAGGTGTTGGCTCCAATGTTGGAAACTCAACTATACTGCCAACTCCATCACCACCTATCGTAACCACTCCCATGCCCATTACCAAGCCTGCACAAGCCATGATGCCATGAGTGCCCACAAATGATGGCAATGTGAGCCCAAATGATGGCAATGTGAGCCCAAATGATGGCAACCCATCATTTGACTCTATGGTATACTTTTTTTTGTTCATTTCTTCTCTTTATAAGCTAACTAATTATAATCTTTTGTTTTTAGAATCTATGCTACTGGAAATGACAGGCACAACAACCCAACAACCCCATGACCCATCCCAGTCTCATGAGCAACTGCTTGTGGGTTGGATCACGGGTGGGATGATGGTGACACCCCTCAACAGCTGTGGGACCTGCAGCCGATGCCAGCACCATCAGCAACAGTGAACACCATCAGCACCAGCACCAACACCAGCACTGCCAACACAGGACAGGATGACGACAGGAATGAGGGGGAGACAATGATGCCCATGGCACTGGACTCCTCCACTACAAGCAACTGCTCATAGAGAGGAAGGCTGGTGCATACAGGTGATGACAGGGAGGGGGAGGAATGGGAATGGGGGGATGAGAGCCCAGCACCCAACACCCACTGCTGTGAGCATTTGCTCACAGGGGGGGATTGGGTGCTATTGGCCATGTCACCACCCCCTATCTCCAACAATGAGGGTTGACAATGGTGACAGCACCCCCCCACTGCAAGCAACTGGATACAGGGTGCTGAGGAGGCAACATGATGGAGTGCTGAGGAGGCAACGTGATGGGGGACTGACTTGTGGCGTGATCCAACAAGGAACCAGGTAAGGAGGGGGCTACCATGACAGGGCGCCTGCCTTCTGTGTGTGGCCATTTATTTCATTTTTTCTTTCTTTTGTAGTTATTTTTGTCATAGTACAAAGGAGTATGAAGGAATATATATATATACTACACACTATAACAAGTTCAAAGACTATGAGGAAATACTATGAAAATAATTTCACTAAGTCCTTTGAGGGGCAGTTTGAATATGCCAAGCCCTTGCCAGCACTGCCAAGGACCATGCAAAATGTATTTTTGCTTCATTTTGGTTATTTTTGCTTTCCGGGGTGTTCACAGTAGCCATTTTTCATGTCATTTTTCATTTCATTTTTCAGATCTTTCTGATCATTCTTCTGCCAAACACATGAAAATGAGCTAAAAATGAAGCCGAAAATGACCTGAAAATGGCCCAAAAATGTTTACTGTGAACAACCCTAATAATTCTCAATTTGGATATCAAGATATGTTTATAATATTACTTCTGCAACTATTGTGAAGACATTGAAAAAAGAATGAAACATATACTTTGAAAATATCATGATACTTTATGTCTATAAGTTCACAATAATATGGCATCAAATATTGTATGAAAATATTTTGATATCTTTGGCTCAGTAATATTTAAGAAATATTTTGATTTTGATTGGAATACTTTTTATATATTTTTAGGATAGATTGAGCAAGGGGGTGTCAGAAAAAAAATTAAGGATACTGGGTCAAAAAAAAATTTAAACCATCAAGTGAGGAACTAACTAACCCAATGTGGGAATTATTTCCTAATAAGATAATTCAGCTTACAAATCATTGACCACTGACAGAAAAACTGTTTGCATCTTGCATTGCAACTGCTTTCACAACAACTTTATAGCTTAGCTTTGGGTGAAAGAAATGTAGGTAAATTATCCCAGACTGTGTTTGTAAAATAATAATATTAATTCACTTTTGGCTGTGTCACATGCAAAATTCTGAACCATTTCTTGAAATCCATCTATAGCAAGTTAAAAGCTAGCTCAGATTCACACTGAATAGAAATAAACATCATGATTCATTTGGACAACTTCTTCACCAAAAGAAATGCCAAGTGTAGTGTGAAAGTCAGAAATCATAGTAAACATAACTGTGGCAGGTATGAAGCTGGTACTATAGTCCCTTCCACAACACATTTCAAGCCTCATTTTTGGTGGCTAAAATGACAGGGTATGGTGTTACACATTTACAAGATTCTTGCTTGTATATGACTTAAAATATTATCATTGTTCTACTTCTTCACAGTACAATCCCCTAGAAAACATGTAAATTAATATGTTTACCTGATAATCATCTTCTGAGATCATTTATCTATGAGTCCTTCACCCAACAGTAAGCCAGAAAGTTATTGTAGAAGCAATAAAATGAGCAGCAATGCTTTCCAAGATTATACTTGTTCATGCTTATACATCAAGGGCCAGCCTTATTCAGTAAATATTGTGTTAGAATAGTACAGTATCTGCCCTGTTACATGTCTCTGTGTTTTAGGGAAAGTTACCAATGCCCCTCCAGCACAAAATTACGTTACCTAAATTTTTTTTTAATGGCTTGAGAGCTAGACTAACTAACCATCCCTATATGGTAATTTGACCATGTGACACCCCCTTGACTTTGAGCAGAAATATCTTGATGTGCATCCAGTGTACAGTCGAGATAGCGGTTGATTCAAACGTCGTACACACCTCGCTATCAATGGTTGATCAGTTGGGCATCTCGACCCCATGGCCCGTTACCATGCTTTTGGCATTTTCGTACCCACGTCTCCAAAATATTCATTACTTAGCATCAATGGTATCATAAATCAACTGCACTAGTTCAGAAAGTCAACAAGATGGTTTATTAGCCCTATGAAGAACCCAATCATCAAATTACATGTACCGTTCATGATTTGCCTTGGACTGACCCACTACCCGATAGAACACCGTGGTAACGCTCTCTGGTGCCAAACATATCCAAAGCAAACACAGGCTAAAAAAAAACCAGCACGAATGCAAATGGGGCTCTCCATCCCAATCCCTCAAGAAATCATCAACTCCATAATAAACGAACTATCTGCAGATATCAAAACTCTGAAGGCCTGCACATTGGTTTCCCATTCACTCCATATTGTCAGCCAAAAACTCATATTCTCCTCCATTCAACTCGAAAAATCCTCTGTATCGTGGAAACTGCTGGAGGTCCTCAAGTCCCAGCCCAATCTCGCATTCATCATACAAGAGCTTTACATCAATTGCGGCTGACTTTATGGCATGGCCTGGTTTGCCAAGGACAAGTCGCTTCAGTTACAATGATGAATTCACTGGGCACGATCAAGGGGAGGCCAGCATTAGGAGCTCAGGAGGATTGGTGGTGATTGATGAGACGAAACCAAAACACACATGACTTGACTGGAATTTTGTGTGTAGGACACAAATTTAAAATGGAATAACAATTGCTGCATTGTAAAATAGTGGAAGAAAGATAGTGAGAACAAGTCTATGACATTTGAGTTGGAGAACACTTGTAGCTGATCGATAATTGTATGTCTGGAAAAAAGGCAAGCAAAACAATCGAATCACTATCATATACAATTCCTTGAGTAAATGTCATCCCAGAGTTCACCACGGGGTCCAACGCTGGTTAACAAGAGCACTCCATTTTGGGGCTCTGGGAGTCGAAGCTGCACCTGGTCTTTGAATTGTTGGGATGCATCGGGAGGGTGGATGCCATCAAAGCCAACAAAGATATGGATTTTCTGCAGATGGGGACTAGAGAAAATGTTTGCCAGTTCGCGCCATTCCAGGCAGGTCAACACGGATGTCACAGCCACCTTCCAACTTTTATATCGATGCGTATCGATAGCAATCAATAGCTACTTCGCGTGCAATGCTTCCCTGGCCACATGGGTGTTCAGGAGGCAAAAGAGGGAGCTCAGTTCCTGATTGAAGGAACCTTTGAGTTCTCCACAATCTAACCCCAATGTAAAATTAAAATATTCCAGCTTTCGCATTGCATCTAAACGAATAACCGATTCGGGGTTCGTACCTACTGTACAATCAGGATAGGGATTCACAAGAGGTCATTGTGATGAGCCTACCATGCACACGCACAAGATATTGCCATTGAACAGATCTAATGGATGTTGCTGAGGAATGGATTACTTCTTGGGCAACAAGCAACATATCACGGGTGGTTAATTCAATGATAAGGTGCTTCAATGTCGCAATGGCAACAAAATTGAAAACCGCCATCGACAGCGGTTGGAGACGTGGTCCTAGATATGGAATGCAGAGGGTGTCCAAATGGAGAACAATCGGCAAAGAACTCTCCATAAGCTGTCCATGAGCTTCAGTGTCAAGGTCGGGGAAAGATATAGAGAGTTGTTGCAGGTGGGTGAAGTGCTGGATTAGCGAGACAGGAAGTCGCAAGATACCATGAATGCCTAGTTCAATGAGATCTGGCACACAAATGTGTTCGATCAGAGCAGTTCGTAGTTCCATTGAAAGTCCCATCCAAGGGACATCCTTCAAAGAATACAGGTTCAACATTTTTAGGCGGTGGCTTTCCAAAAACTGTTGGTTGGACATTCAAGGAAAAGTTACAGCTCATCAGTGATCCTGGCAGAATCGTCACCACGGGGACCCAAGACCCTGCCTGCATCCAACAAGTAAAGCTTGTCCGTGATGGCGTTCATCACAACTTGCACCTCTGTTAAGAGCTATTAGCTACAGGCACTGGTCAAAGTCGACTATATCAGACACATACCAGCCAGTTTCCCCTCACTGTCTAAGGAGTTACGAGCCCTGATGTGTTCATTGCACTGGAGTTCATCCTATAAAACTGTCAGCGTGACATCCCTCAACAGAAAAGGGTTTGAAAGCCTGACATCCTCGGCAAACCTCTCCACCTCCGCAAGTATGTGGTCAATCTCTTTCCAAACGAGGCGCTTGTTTTCATTGGTGATCCTTAGGTTCTCTGATTTTCTGCTGAGAGCCACATAAGATGGCAATCCTGGTAACATTGAGGGGTGTAGGAGATGACCCATGTTCCCTCATCAGTAGCGGTAACTTTCAGAATGCCATCTGCATTGATTTCGAAGGTAATCTCAATCTCCGGAGCTCCACGAGGGGCAAGGGAAACCCCAGAAAGCTCGAATGTTCCAAGGAGGTTATCATACTTTGTCAATGGTCGTTCACCCTCAAAGACCTGGATTGACACTGCATGCTGGTTGTCAGCGGCGGTCGAGACACTGTTATGAAACGTCAGTTAGCCCTCAAAGTGTACAACAATGAAACATGCATCTGGCTTCTCTTGGTGAGTATTACAGTGTTGTGTGGGATCAATTTAGCAAAGACACTGCCAGCCGTCTTGACACCGAGGGTGAGTGGGGAGACATCAAGTATACAGCCGTAATTTGTCCCATCACCAGAGAGGATTCCTCCCTGGATAGCGGCACCATAGACAACAGCTTCATTGGCGTTCATCACCTTGGAAGGCTCCTTACCAAAAAAAACTCTGTGAGTAATTCCTGGACCTTGGGAATAGATGTGGAACCTCCAACAACGATGATCTATCCAAAGATGAAAGTCAGTAATTGGGCCACTGGAGGCTCGATTGACAAACCTCATCAACATCCCCCTTCTCGATGTTGGCATCCCTTAAGACCTGCTGGACAGACTTCATCGTCTCAGCAAATAGATCCATGTTAAGCTCCTCAAATTTGGCACGGGTGAGAGTCTGCGAGAAGTTGTTTCCATCCCCGAAGCTGTCTATTTCAATCTAGGTACTTTGCTGAGTATACAGAGTATGCTTCGCCTTCTCGACCTCCTGTTTGAGTTTGCCAAGGGCTCTCCGGTTCTTGCTGATGTTGGTACCAGTCTTCTTGTTGTACACCTTGATCAGATACTCTATAACTCTTTTGTTGAAATCATCTCCACCAAGGTGGGTGTTTCCAGCGGTGGCGAGAACCTCGAATACACCATCCTTGACAGATAGCAAAGCAACATGAAAGGTCCCACCTCCAAGGTCGTATATAAGAATCCTAGAATCGCCGTCCTTTTTATTCAAATGGTAAGTGATGGCCGCGGCGACAGGTTCATTGATGACATGCAAAACCTGAAGACCGGCGATGGCGCTGGCATCCTTGACCGCTTACCATTGCGCATCATTTAATTCTAAGCAAATGGTCGTTACGATGCTTAAAAATAGGAGGATAAGCACTTACACATGGGCACGGTGATGACCGCATGAGTTATTTTATGGCTGAGGTACACCTCTGCAGTCTCCTTCATTTGTCTTAGGATCATGCCACTGATTTTTTCTGCTGTCTAACGGTGGAAGGTTGGGTTAAAGGCGTCAAGAACACAACAAAACGTACAAAGTATCGTGCCGTCCCCGTTTGTTCAACAGTGATGGCAGGTTTACCATGTTTCTCTGAGACCTTGAATGGCCAACGCTTGATATCGTGTTGTAGTTCTGGATCTGCAGTGTTGCGACCGATGAGATGTTTCACATCGAAAACTGTGTTCTCGGGATTGTCATAGTAAATGTTTTTAGCATCGTCACCAATACAGAACAGGTCCAGGCATGCCCACAGAAACTATATTAGGAAGTGTGCCTGATTACGTAGTTAGTTAAACTGGTAGGGAAGGGTTAGGGATGTGTGTAGTTAGTTCCACCGAGTACGAACATCCTTGACCTGTATTCAGCCTTCAAAATTATATTGTTTCCTATCTTAACGTGTTTCTAAAGATCCATTAGTGCAGATACCCTAAGAATCATGAGGCGGAAGTTCATGCCTTACCCTTAGGAACAAATAATCACGATAACAGCATCACTATCCTGGTTTATGTCTTTTTCACTTGGCTAGTAGAGCGAAAATGAAAGATCAATAATCAATCAGATATATTGGATGTATGGTAATGGTACAAAGAGGCATATTATTCCGAATGGTAAAGCATGAGGAGAGAAGAGAACTCTATGGACGTCGTGCCCAACAAGAATAGTGACCGACATCATCTCGTGCCGCACCCAGTGTTGCAGATCTTCATAGATCAGCTGTCACCTATGTATCTTACCGCTTTACTCTGGTGGTAGAGTGAGAAGGACATAGAGATAGGACCTGAAGAGACTTATAAAGGCGAAACTGGGAGATTGACTGACATTCCAGGTCACTCAATTGTCCTACACTCACTTCGCTTCACTCTGCTCACTTGATTGCCTGATGCAAAATTTATCTGCAATATCAATTATCAATCATAAGATAGTATATAGAAAAGATTCTCGGTTTCATATCAGCCTACAATCACAATGTTATAAACTAGGCTATATTTGATTCCCAATGAGAAGTCCCTCCCTCCAGGGTGGGGCAGGGCCATGAAGGACATCGCTATGCTCAACCCAGTGGTAACAAACAATCCTCGCCCCCGTTCCAAAAAGGCTTCATCCACTGCACTACTTTCAGTGTTTGCACATCTTTTTGCTGGTGCTCTCTGAGGAAGTCACAAGAACTCAAAAGGAGGGCATACGAAGCTTTGTGGGCAGCGTCGATTCCGCGGTATAACTGTTGGGGAGCAACCATACACAGATATGTTGTATCTGGCGTGTCCCTCTTTGGGATGGTGTCGTCGGCCATGTTGAGGGATGTATATCTTGGACGGCGTTGGGTGATCTGGACTTCCCTCAATCGGTGGTGGAGTGTGAGGGTGAGGGTTGGATTTCTTTGATGACGATGACAAAGAGTAGGAGTCTGGCTTAAATATAGAGGTGGTCTGAGCCTCGGGAGGTTTTACTTGTAATCCAAGCTCCATAATCAGGCTAACGTATGGCCAGTAAGACGTAGGGATCGACCCGTGTGTGCATTTCCCTAGCTTTTTGGGGAAAAGATTGACCTCGGCTTGATCAATGGAGAGTTTAGCAACAGTACCGCCTTTGATCTGTTGCTTAAACTGTACAAGCACACCAGTCATGACATGCTCGCACAGCCGAGTGTCCCACAAGAGGACAGGTAAGATGCAGTCAACGGTGCATTGGCCGTTCTGGCACATGATCGCCATGTGGCAGATGAAAGCTGCCCATGCCGCGGTGGAGGTTGTGCCAGTGTCATCCGCCATTTTCCCAAAATGTGTGAAGCAGATGAGAGCGTGCTTGAATGCCTCTCTAAACGACGTTCCCTCCCTATTATCCGAGGTGCTGTCAAGAACCATATCTGCGCACTCATCGACGAACAACGCTTCGATGAAGGATATAAGGCGGCATCCAGCGCTGAAATTAGGAGGCATTTTATGGGGACGATTACCTTGTTCTCGCTCGACAGCGCGATGGTAGGCATCGAGGAGAAGTTGACATCCGGTAAGCTCCCCCAGTTCTCCATGATCGAGCAAGCCAGTTTCAAGAATGGTGGTAAGCATTTTGACTGCCATAAATGGAACTTGCCTCATCCATGTCCAGAGTTGCTGGGCAGCAGCCTTGGCAAGAAGGGGTTTGGAAGGGTATCCAGACCGCAGGTACTCTCGGTGATCAGGAATAGAATATGTGAACCACATGTGGCTCTCAACCAGACCGGCCTCCTCAATTTGCACTTTTCCACGATGAGGCTCAAAGTCCAGTGACAGTTGGACATCTAGAACTGCCAGCTTTGCAGTGGGTAAGAAGGTATCGTAACTGAAGTTGATATTGTGAGAAGCAACAAGCTTCGCACGTGCTAATTCTATGAGCCCTGTATGGAGGACAGATGCATTCATCCCGGCTCCTCATAACAGTGTCCAAAATCTATTGCAACAAGCCATCAAGCACATCAATTTGAACAGTGCAAAAATTACACCCACAATGGTCTCCCAAATTGCGCCATGAATGGAATTGTGCTAATATCTTTGAGAGTCAACTTGCCTGGCTTGACCATAAGTTCACCGCAGCAGTCAAAGGGTGTTTCGGTAATTGGTGCGTGTGTAACGGCTTTCCCACCACGGATGTGAGTGGATCTGGCAAGGGCCTGTGGCGAAGTGAACTGGGCTAAGCTCGAATTTGTGGATATGAAAATGCAAAAGATCGGGAATGCTAAACATTGGTTGAGACATGAGCATAGAAAATCGTAAAGCGTCTTCTCGTCGTCATTCTTGGGCACCACTTTGGTGAGCGGGTGTGCTTCGTCGGAGTAGATTACGAGTTTGACTTGCTGCAACCCAACCCAGCTATCCAGCTTGGTGATGAGTTGTCCCAGTGCGAGTCTTGCTGATTCCGCAGTGGCAAACTCAATAACCATCTTCACACCGTAGTTCATATGATCAGAGTCTTCAGAGTCTTCAGGTCACGCTCGGCATTTTGCAAGCAACTCTTCATGCTTTTTCTGGATTTCAGGAAGAATCTGCTGACACAATGATTAACTACGATGTTCCTTGCCGTCTTCATGGATGCGCACCTGAATGGGGTTATTGGCACCGTCAATCGCTGCCTTGTGTATGCCTTCAAGGTGACTTGACCACCACTTGGCCAGATCTTCAGCAGTTCTAGTTCACTTTGACCTCAGTTCTTCCCGGCATTTCTCTAATTCGCCGCCGACTTGTGTAAATACACTAGAGAGGAACTTCAGATAATTGGTTTTTAGGACATGCTGATCATCCAATACAGAAGTGGTAACGAGGTAGTCACAGACAGCATCATCGGGGATGGGGAAGGCCAGGTCTGTGCTTGTTCATTAGAAGCACCCTCAAAAGTCAAAAAAGTAAGGACCTTGTTTATCGCGTTTTTCTCCCAGATTAAATGGGATGGTGAAGACCAAGTTCACTTGCTCATGTACCATGCGAGATTTTCCCGTTCCAGAACTTTGAACGATGGCAATTTGGTTAGAATATGATTTTTCTGTTTGTGGGATGGCGTTGACATTGGCGAATAGGAGTCGATGATTATTTCCCAAGTAAATATCACGCCAGGCGGACTGCAGAGCTTTGGAATTAGGGTTGGCTCAGCAAAAGAAGAGCTAGAACAGATAAATACCGTCTTCTAGAGCATTGTGTCCATAGAATAAGCTGTTATGAACCACAAAAATTGCACCAATTACGCACTGGTCAGATCTACATCCTCGTTGGGGGGTAGATGGCCCCTTTTTGCTACAACCTAGCCGTCATCACCAATCTCAGCAAAAGAGTATGGAGAATCGCTAATGAGCTACTCGCACCAAAGGCCAAAGGATCTCTTTAATGATGATTAGAGGCCCAAAAAGAGGCCACATGGGACAAAAAATGCACCCAATTGTCGCACTTGTTTGAATGAGGCTTCTTTCCATGCTTTCTGTAAGATCGCACTGATGGACGGTTGTCGCGTCAGCAGTTCCTCTGCTTTGACCAATGAATAGATATAGAAAAGCAGTGTTGCATCTCATCAAGTTGAAGGACATTGGTAAACAAATGTCAACAATGCACTCATTCTGAATCGCCACTACTATCTCTGCGCTTATATTTATCCACTGACGTGTGTGTACTGGTTTTCCAGGCGCATGACACTCTTCTAGTGCTGAATTTGCAAGTTGTAATGCCTGGTCATCCATTTGCTTCCAGATCTTCATCAATTTCCTCATCTTCTGCCAACCTGGACTTGCTTTCTCCAGCTGCCAGTAGCGACGGTGTGGTTCTGCCATCCACATTCAATTCAACATCTGCGCAAAACCGACCAGTTGCCCTTCCAAAAATTGTGTCCAATCTAACCAGTACTCTGATAGCGAACAAGACTTCTGGAAGCTATATGTATGCTTCTGAAACACATGATAGGGACTCTGTCATCTCACTCTGGAAACAAGTGGCCTGTTCTTGGGTTTGGTGCCGCCAATGAAATTTCTGGACAAATCCCTTCCCATCTCTCAAGATGCCCCAGAGTGCCTGGACTGGAGGGGCTTTCGCCAGTGTTGGGAGCGCAGAGAAAGAGATTAATATATACACACCATTTGTAAGCTTATTTCTGCATCTGCTATGCTTCACTAATAGTCGGTAGATCAATGTGGCGACATCTTTCGCCCAAAACTTAAAGTAACTTGAAGTTCATTGATACACATGCCAATCCAGATACCCAGTACGACAAATGTGCACCTGATATCGGCATCTATCCCATTAACGATCAACCACAAGGAGATGCCCAGACCAATTGCTCGAAAAGGGATCTCTTTGTCGAAGATCGCCGAAAAAATCTGACTCATTTCATGACTTATAAGATTGATACTTGCCATATTCCTAGGATTTGAACCTCGTGGCCTAGATAATATGTGGATAACCCTCCTGGGGTGGAGAGGGCTTGAAAAAAAGGAATTGGGATAGATTGTTGTTCGATGAAAGGTTGGTAGCCCCACCGTAGAGTGGAACAATAGACAAGACCAAAGAAATAGCCTCAACCTAGTAGAATGACGTTGTGTTTCTCAAAGTCCCATTTTGCGCTTTCATTCTCATACCACCACCATCGTTATTGCCCACAGTGGGCTACAGTGGGTACCAATTCCAAATACCTTCTGGTACGGTACTATTAACTTATAAGACTCATTTCGAGGTTTAATCATTCCAAACTTCTGGAATAATATCGTTCAGCAAGATTTGGCACCATAACTTTTTGTAGTCCCGAAAGTACGTCAGATTTTCCTAGTGAACTGTTTTGTTTGTTTGTTTTCTGTCATTCACAGGCATTTTCCACTGATTTCCATCATTCTACGAGCTCATAACTATCCGCAATCAGGGGCAGTCCACTATGATATACCTTCCATGGGCCCAAATGGGCCAAGCCAGGCCACGATGACGGCTTCATGGTGGCTTTGGCCTGGCCTGGGATTCTGAAAAGCCAAAGCCAAGCCATTAAGCTGCAGCTTTTTGGTGGGGTTTGACTGTAATTTACCGGCTACGAGGTATGTATGCGTTGAAATTTCTTGGTGGTGGGGAAGTAATTTCAATACTATGGTAATACACCATTTGTTTCCTCACTCCGCCATCCTACTTCGACCACCACTGTTCCCTATCAACCTGACACTCAAAGGCAAACCTAGCATCAAACTTGTCACATCACTCACTCACGCACCCTTTACGGTTGCTAAATGTGCTAATCGTCACTCATACCACCAAGGCCCCAGTGTGACTTTAGATCATGATATTTAGTAGTTCTTGCCATTGCATATTCTTTATGTAATAACAAAATCATGGTTGTCCTTGTTACTTGTTACTTGCTTGATATCCGCCTATGCTAACTAGAGCTAAGGACATGCCTCGACGGACCAATATTATGGACACCTCTTCAGATGGCAAACATATAAGTAGAAATAAAGGTAGGTAGTATGAAGTAAGGCAGATATGAAATGCTCAGTCACGGGTGCATCAAAAACCCAATGGGAAAAGCTACCAGCTGGCAACAACCACATAAGAAATGAAAAATAAAGGTTAAAACTTAAGGAATGTGAAGTGAAAGGTGTAGAAACATTCAACCCAACAGTGTGGACTGGACTGAACATGCGCAGTATGACATGGCTGGGTGACGTGGCCATCTGTGAGTGTATTGAGCGATTGTCGAAAGGGTTAAAAAAAGGAAGGGTGTTCTTGAATAAATGAAAGCATAAATGCAACAGCCTGGATTGAACGACTGTCTGATGGCGAACTGGCGAAGTATGATGTGGCTGGGTGACATGACTGGGTGACGTGGCCATGAGTGCACAAATTGAATGAGCGTGTTGAAGAATCAAGGGTGAGAAATACGTGGTGTGACATAGTGGTCAACATTGGGAGGATATGGGTAGTGGTTTAATGGGGATCGTGCAATAGGCACCTTCCATGTCCAACGTAGCTGCCTGGGCTCCTGGAGGAGCAGCAGCCACCTAAGAAGAAACTTGTCAGATTACGTGGTCATGACAAGGAGAGAGAGAGAGAGAAGAATAATTGTGATTGATGGAGGGTCCCTAATTTCAATGATGGTGTCCTTCAAACGAATCACAGGTATGGGCCTGCATTACGCAAATAACTTCCTTTGCAAGATTAGAGAAGAGAAAATGATTATTATCATCATGATAACCATAGAAATTACATGATAAGGAGATCACAGATGGAGAGTTGAGAAGTAGGGGATATGAGAGAAGCATGCAGTGAGACAAGAACAGGTAGATGAGAGTGCATGAGAAAATAAGAAGAAAAAATATCCAAAGGATATAAAGTGTCATGCGAGATGCAAGAGAGGAGAATGAGATGTCAGAGTGACATACAATTTCAGTGACATCAGTTGCTTTCCCCCAGCATGTGTGATAGTCATCTGAATTGATCTCATCGTTGATGGAGGATTGGGCCTTTCCTTTGTATGAGAGATGTCGGCATACATGATACTTAGTCAGCTCACCAGGAGCACCTTCTTTTGTAGCAATCTGCAGTGGTGATGATCAGAAAGGTCCAATCTTGCGCTCAAGTTCCTCTTGAGTGAAGGGGCTGGAGAATTGACTGAGACAAAGTTCTTCGACAATATATGCTTGGATTGTGTCAACATGAAGATTCGCACCTGGAGGATTGGGGGGAGCGAAAGTCTGATTGAGTGGAGTGAGATTGCCGATGGGAAAACCATTTGTGAGCTTGAATGGGAGTTCTGGGTATTGGGAGAGAAGTTGTGTGCGTTCGAGAAAGATCTGGAAGTGAAAGGCCAAATATGGTGTGTGGATTTTTTTGTAGTCATGATCGTTGTCATATGGCAAAGGTTCTTCTGTTTGAAGATTGTCAAAGTAGATGTGAGGCATGGGGATATTCAAGTCTGCATCAAGGAGCAGAGATCGCCAGTCTCTGTAAAATGGAGTCACTGCAAGAGGTGTTTCCAAGAAAGGTTTAGGTGTCAACGACACCTCAGAGACATTTTTGTGCCCAGGCTCCATGATTGGTGAAGCCACACCATGAGCAGGCATGTTGAGAGGGGTGGTTGGTCTTGCAATGATGCTTGACAGAATTGAGCTGGAAGGTGATGCAGAAGGTGATTGCAGGATTGTCGCAGAGAGTGAGTTTCCCATCAAGGTATGTCGAGTACGTTGAAATGCCCATGTGTCATGTCTTCATGGCAGTCACTGAATTTATGTGCAGTCCATTTGCAGCATAGGCAGAGGGGGGCAGAGTGGGTGACTTCAGATTTGGTGTCTTGATCACAAAAGGATGGTTTGGAATCTATGGGTGCAGGCTGGAATTTGCTAGTCTCACGATTATATGGTTGGTATCGAGCCCTGGAGCTAGAAGAAGCCTGAGTATCCTGCCTGAGTTCTTGTGTCATGTTCTGGACATCCACTGACATTACCTCGAGCTTGACTGATTTGAGGTGTCACAGGTAAGCATCC
This sequence comes from Tricholoma matsutake, assembly GCA_026075535.2. Lineage (NCBI taxonomy): Eukaryota > Fungi > Basidiomycota > Agaricomycetes > Agaricales > Tricholomataceae > Tricholoma > Tricholoma matsutake. The sequence continues at coordinate 1,372,163 of AP026544.2, forward strand.
TTGTTGAATGCCCAGAGATTGATGCAGTAATGGGTCCATTCCGCGATGTCAAATCGAAGAACCACTGGAAAGTTAAGACAAAAGTCATCATGCACAGAAAGAAGCAGATAATGCTCTCTCCACCTGGTAGCAACATCCATGTCAGAGTATGTATCTTGGAATGTCATATAACATTGCCATGCCTCGTGCCACTCTACACTCTCAATTTTGAGCTCTTCTGGAAATTGTGAAAGATCAAGTATATGACACTTGACACCTGATGAGTTGTAGACAGTGTTCTGTTTGAGGGAAGTGGCTTCTGTATGCAGCCTTCTAGTAGCATTTAGGGTGAACAGTGTTAATGGAATGTGGACTTTGTTCTTTGCTAACGTAACGATGAAAGAATGGATGCCATAGCTGAAGTCAATGGAGGAGGAAAGTGCAGGAAGCTCATGTGAGGCAGAAAATAAGATTTTTGATGTTAAGATGGGAATGGATGTATTATTGATTAGGTTCAAAGCCTGGTTCTGGGAATTTGGTGAAAACTGGGAGAATGCGGAAGTGAATTGTATGAGGTTCAAACTACGAGAGGTAACAGTGGGGGGAGGGGTTGTAATATGAGAGTTTGTAGAAAGTAAGGGTTCATCATTCAGCATGTTTGACTCACTGGCATCATGCCGGATACATAATGCATCATTATGTGTGGTCTGTAAGAGATTTTTGGCATCAACTTGAGGTTGAGTGAGATTGATGATGGATGTGGGGGCATTAGCTGCTATTGTTGCTGGTGTCATGAAAGATCCAGAAGAGATCACATACTGGTCTTTATTGGTAGCAGCAGGTGGAGGCCCTGTGTTCGTCATTGTGAAGATTTCGAAGGAATCAGAGAAGATCTGAGGATGTTGATGAAAAAATGGACAGACAGCATCTGTCAAAGTGAGGGGATGAGGAAGAGGAAGGAAGGTCATTTTCTTCTTCTTGCCCTTCTTGACCTTCATTGTGCACAGACCCCCAATGACACTAGACGTCAAAACACATTGGGGAAATGTCAAAATCACGTTGTGCTTACAAAGCCCAGACACAACTTCTTTGGCCAAGCTCGCAAGCTCGCCTAGCCTATCATTGAGTCACCAGCTTTGTATAGATGCACTTGTTATATCTGAGTCTGAGTTCAAGTCAAAATATTATTTGTTGACACATTCCAAATAAGATTCTCCAAGGTTTGGGGGAAGATTCTGGAAAACCTGTCTGGTTGCAGCACATGATGCTAGTCATGTGACAGGCACGTCTATGAAACACAATAAGTGCAATGCTTTAAAGCGGAAAGCAGAGATTGTGATCAGAATGTTCAGAGCATGCCCCGTTAGTTCCACAAATGGACAAAAAGTCTGAAGGGAAAAAAACCAGACTACACCATGAAGGGAGCACAGCTCACAACAGACAAGTCTCTTCAGACTAGGCACCCCAAACCAGAGCTGAGTGAGAGAATATACATAAATTTATAAGGCAATCTAACAACAGTCAGAGTATCAAGAGTAAATTTGGCAAGGCATGTAGCAAATACTAATGGCACTAATGAGATGATGTAGGTAGACAATGATAATGAGCACATGTGTCCATAGTAGCCTCTAAGCCTTGTGCACGATGAGAATTAGCAGCATTAGAAATAAAGAGAGGAAGGATGGATTTGATCCAGTGCCAATATTCAAGAAAGGCTCAGGACAGCCAGCATCCCTGCATCTCCACGACATTTGGATCGGTGCCTTGAAGAAGAAGTTCTGTAGCACCACCTATTTGAAAGGTGTGCCCTGGCATCTAAGGGAAACCTGCCGCAACCCAGACAGCATTACAATGGTCAATGAACCACAGTTTGTCATTGGCGCCCAACTGCCATCAGCGGTTTTGAAAGCAAATAGAGGTGCAGAATTGGGGACAAGCAAATTGGCAGAAAGGTGGTGATGAAGAGCAGAGAGTGGGCAGGTAACATGGTTATGGGCTGTTGTTACAGAGATGTCAGCACCAGTAATGGTTTCCCAAGAGGTTCCCCAACTCGAACTCTGTGAAAAGGCCAAAGTTAATCTTCAACCTGCTTCCTACTGTCCCCAGCTGAAGGGGCACAGGTTCTTCCAACTAATGGACCTTCAGGTTTGCGGAAACAGTGAACTCTGGGGAGACTGAGTCAGATGTGCATCCAGAGTCCAATAGCACATTGGCTTCCAAACCATGTATCTTCATCCACATGATGAAACATCTATTATCCTTCTCTGAATGAGGAGGACAGGTGATCTTTCTGGTGGACTTTCTCAGCACCATTAGGGGTCTGAGATTTGAGGCATGCAAGGGGGAAGGTTCAGTTATCACCCTTAGTTGCTTGACTATACAAGTTGAGTCCTGCATCACTTCTAACCTCTCTAAACCATCCATCTTGGAGAGCTCTGGTTTGACTTTGAGCTCTGAGGCGTCGTCATCTGATTCATACTCAGAATAAGATATGGATTGCAATGAAGGACACCCATCAGGATCAATGTTGGTTGTTTCTCTGAGGGCACCAAAGAACTCTGGGTCGTCTTCATTATTGAAGCCATGCTCTCCTTCCAAGCTCAGGGGGGAGGGTTCTCCCTCTGAGCTGAACTGTGATCCCAGGACGTGGTCTTTGGATCCTTCTGAGTCACTGTGAATGGTGGCCAGCCACTCCTCATTGGGTAAGGATCTGACTCCTCACGGGCGGTGTACATTCATGCCCCCTGGCCAGTTCTCATGGGCCCAGGGGTGTTAAACTCTGGGCACTTCTTGTCAGTAGAGTAATGCCCTAATCCTCCACACTTATAACAAGTGGAAGGAGGTTTATTTTCATCAGACCTCCTGGTGTCGTTCTGGTCCCCTCTGCGAGCCCAATCTCCAGGGGCAGGTGGTCTTCTCTCATTACTATGGTTATCCTGGCTCATGGAGGGCACTTCGTGAGCTCTCAATGGTCCATCACAAGCTCTTGGTCGATTATCCCATCTGGGGAAATCTCGGACTCATGATCATGATTGTTCAGGTGACCATTCTGGTCTGCTGGGTGCGACCACCTTGGGTTTGGGAACTTCCTTGCTAGAGGAAAGGGCCTCTACCAGTCGCTTGCACTCCTGGTATCTCTTCTTCTTCCTGAAGATTTCCTTGGCCTTGTAAGGGGACTAGGGGGACTAGGGGGGTGCCCTGTGTGTTTCTCCTATTTTTTCCATTTGTTCTATATTTTTCCTCACTTCATTTCCTTCTATTCTTCATTTTCTATGATTTTTCTGGATTTTATTACTAATTTCCCTTTCTATCATGTTTGTGCATGTTGACAGTTTTATATTTAGAGGCAGAGCACCTTTCTGACATCTACCCCTTGGTATGATGTCATTCAGCGGCCTTGATCTGCCTATCTCTGCCTTTTCTATTTTTAGGTTATTATTTGATTTTTGTTGTCTTCACATATACTGGGCATCGGCAAAGGGATCCTTAGAGTTTTCTCTTCGGATTTCCCTTTGCTAGGTGCATCCCCAATCCCTGTAATATGTAGTATAATTTTAACTTTGGATTTCCCTTTGCTAGAGGCTGAGGTTGCCCTTATATGCTCCCTATTGTGGTGGTACCTTCTCCCAGCCTCGCTCCCCTTGCTCCTGTTTCTCCAATCTTGTTGACTGCTTCCCAACCTCTGGAGACCACAGACTTTGTGGATGTGTGTGGTTCTACATAGGTCCTCCCCATTGAACCAAGGCCAATAAAAATAGGGCCAAAAGGGAATGAAAGAAGGAACACTTGGCTGCGACTAGACCCCCACCTGCAGGGTCAGGAGGGGGCAAGTTCCAACTTATTGTGCGCCCTACTCGGAGTCAACAAAAGAACAAGGGTTCTGAGTCTGAGTACACTGACTCAGTCTCTGAATCTGGAGATGACTCAGATGCCCCCATCGCTGCTCCCCCAGAGGGAGAGCAGCTTTTTGAATCTGCTGCCATGGATTTGTCCCTGGTGACTCCCATTTCACAGGTGGCCTCCCTGGTGTCTGCTGCAGAGTCACCTATCTTTCCATCCATCCCATTAGACAATGGAATGGATATGGATGAACCCCCTGGCAGTCAGCTCTCTGGAAACTCTGGCGTCCCCCCTGCTCAACCCTCTGGGGCTGAGTAAAAAGTAATTCTTCTTGCATCATGTTTCCTTCTTGATATCTTGGGATGGTCATGGCTTGCCCTCTGGGTTGAAGCCAAAGGGGGAGAGTGTAGTGGTGGCTGACTAGTTGTCAGTCTTTATATATATATACTTTACCTTTTGATAGCCTTGCACTGGACCCTTTATAAGGGCTGGCTCTTATTTTAGGTCAACAGACTTTTACTTCACCAACATCAATATATGTTATATGTGTTAGTGTTGTGTGAGAACCCTAAGGTCTACCCCCACTTTACTACAAACTCAATGAGTAGCAGTACCCCCTTTAACAATGATAATGACAATAATGTATATGATCAATGTTATTTATTAGCTATTTACAATGATAAGCAACAACAAAATAAATGAGGTCTTTACACTGCCCCATATGTTCCATGTGGATCTGTGTGGAATTGCGTGGACTCCGCATGGATCTGCATGGACTCCATATAGATTTACATCCCATCTAATGAACAGTTTTAGTTATGCAACAGGGGCAGACAGTCTGCATGTATCTGCATGGACTAGCTCAGATTTCACACTTTTTACTTGGATTCCATGGATTTCAGCTGTCTGCATCTGAGATCAGACAGCAAGTATAAGCAAGGACCAGCAAGGACAGTCCACATACATCTGAACAGACCATTTGAGCTTAGCAAAATAATGCAACAAACAGGACTCAAACCAGTGATATTATAAGCATGTGGGAAAGTTTCGACACACAATACCATTACACCAAGCAGCCATTGTTGAGGTACTGCAACCAATGCTACATGTCATGTCAGCCAGGCCAATTAGATAAGGTCTATTATTAGGTATGTTCTATTATTGAAACAATAGTAATACTGTGGTGACATGGCATTAATTTTTCCCACCATCCCACTACATCCCCCACCATGTCCTCCCTCGCTCCCAGCACCACAACCCGACACTCTTCCTGCCGATATGCCCTCCACCTGCTCTTCGACCTCCAAGACCCATAGTGGCCACAAGAGGGCCACTTCACCCCCCACTTCCACTGCTACAACAACCCAGGCTGGCCGTAAGCACGCTGTCTCCACCGTTGATGATAATGCTGCAAAAGCCAAGAAGAAGAAGAAAATGGATGAGAACACAACAGAAAAGGGGGTTGAGAAAGGGAAGAAGAGGAAAGGGGAGGAATTGAAGCCCAAGATGGGCAAAAAAAAACAAAAAAAAGTACGTATTGTTGCCCTCCCCTTACCGTTGCTCACGAAGTCTTTGTAGTCGAAAAACTTCCACTATGCAAGCCACTGACGATGCGGCTGCCCAAGAGCTATCTCATCTCATCAGGTGAGTGGTTTTTCCTCTTTTCTTTCACTTTTCATTTCCTTTCCAGTTCTTTTTTGTTTTTGTTTTATTTTTATCTTACTTTTTTTTTTAGAATGGAAGCCCTGCTCGAATGCAGTGGCATCGCTGTTGCCCCCTGAAGCAAGCCAAGACCGGTGGTGCTGCCATCCCCCCTCCCTTCACTCAGGCAACCTCAAGGCAACACCACAAGACCACACTCGAGCAATACCATGAGGACAGTGCTGGGAGTGACAAGGAAAGCAACAACAACACTGGAGGTGACAATGAGATGGATGACCCCACCAGCAAGACCACGACGACCAGCACAACCAGCATGACCAGTATGACCACCACAGATGATGAGGAGAACAACAAGAACAACAAGAAGAATGATGACAAAAAAAAGAAGAAGGACGACAAGAAGAAGAAGGACACTAACTCAGGCAATGAGGACAATGACAACAAGGAGGATGAGGAGGACAACAAGGACAATGATGATGAGGAGGATGAGGAGGAGGACAACAAGAACAATGAGAACAACAAGAACAATGAGAACAACAAGAACAATGAGAACAACAAGAACAATGAGAACAACAAGAACAATGAGAACAACAAGAACAATGAGAACAACAAGAACAATGAGAACAACAAGAACAATGAGAACAACAAGAACAATGAGAACAACAAGAACAATGAGAACAACAACAACAACAACAACAACAATAACAACAACCAGGGCAATGAGGACAACAAGGATGAGGACAAGGAGAACAACAATGACAACAACCAGGGCAATGAGGACAACACCAAGGACAATGATGAGGACAACAACAACAACAACCAAGGCGACAACGGCGACAATGACAACAATGGTGACAATGACAACAATGGCAACAATAGCAACAATGACAATGACAACAATGATGACAAGTACAAGAAGGGTGCTGACAACAACAAGGCAAATGACAATGAGGCCGCCCCCACCACTTCTGTCCCCAGCACTGCAGCCACTGCCACTACTTCCACCACCACCACTGCCACCACCACCAACACTATGGCCACCACCACTATCAGTATTTCAGCTGACCCAGGTAAGTGTAACTCATTTTCAATCTTTAATTTGTATTGTATACCTCTCCATGTATTAGATGTTATAATGACTGATGACAGGAACAATGTAGTTGGTGACCAGCCAGCAAATGGTAGGTATACTTGTTTATTTAATATATTGGTTTATTTAAAATAGGTCAGATGTTGCTATGGTGAGCCCTCCTCATAGCACTCCTGGTTGACATGGAGCATCTCATACCACAGGTGGCATCTTACATGGCCATGCACTTGGAAATGTTCATAATTTTGGTGACCACATGGATGTTGATGACCAGCAGGGCAAGGTTGTAGGCAAGGTCCATGTTTATACAATGCATGGTAATCCCAATGAGTCCAAGCCTTATATGGTGCTCAAGCATGAGGTCACCAATCATCTCACACTCATCCTCAAGAAGCTTGGAAACTCATACTCACTAGTCAAAAGTATGTTGTTTTAGTTTTAAATTTTAAATTGGTCTTAAGACAAAGTCTAGAGCAAAATCAGTGTGTATTTGTATATGAGGATGAACTTTGGAATGTCCAAGGTCAATATGAGTCTGTTATCGAAGAAGATGGAGAGGTTGATTGGGTGGTTTTAAACCACCAATTTACCTTGAAGCTTCTCATTGTAAGTTTTAATTGCTCTTATAGGAATTTATTTGTTGAGTCTCCACTTTTAGGTGGCTGATCAGACACCAAATCTTGCTTCAACTCCAAATTCTGATTCACTCTTGCTGGCCTCTTCCTCAACCTCTATTTTTCCTTTTAAACAGCAGCTCATCACTATTCTTGAATACCAAGTTCATTGGCCAGTACGGGTGATGTCTCTCTTCAAATTACATATCAAAAATACAAGGCTTTTCTTACTGCATTCCAAACCTATGAAGAAATGGTGAAAGCAAAGACCTGGATGATCCAACAACCAACAAAGACCAACATTATCGAATTATTTGTGTCAAAGTCATTTTTCCATTCTTACTACAAGCGTTATTTTTCCAAGGTGGCTGAACATGATGAGATGGTATTGTGGTTGAGTGAGGATGAGGATCGACTCTGTGATGTTGATTTGTGGGGGATAAAGAAGGAAGTCTATACTTTTATGGACTTGGCAGCATGGTTGCAGAATGGAGGAACTTTGGAGGTTGAAAGTGATGGAGATTATAAGGATAAGGGCAAGGGGACAAAGGGAAAGGGTTTAAGGAAGGACAATGCAAAAGTGCAGGAAAAGAGAAAGGACAAAGGGAAGGAGTGGGAGCAGGAAAAGGAGATGGGGAAAGGGAAGGGAAAGGGAAAGGGAAAGGGAAAGGGAAAGGGAAAGGGAAAGGGAAAGGGAAAGGGAAAGGGAAAGGGAAAGGGAAAGGGAAAGGGAAAGGGAAAGGGAAAGGGAAAGGGAAAGGGAAAGGGAAAGGGAAAGGGAAAGGGAAAGGGAAAGGGAAAGGGAAAGGGAAAGGGAAAGGGAAAGGGAAAGGGAAAGGGAAAGGGAAAGGGAAAGGGAAAGGGAAAGGGAAAGGGAAAGGGAAAGGGAAAGGGAAAGGGAAAGGGAAAGGGAAAGGGAAAGGGAAAGAGAATTCACAAGAAGGGAAAGAGTGATAGTAAGAAATCAAAGTAAGCATGTAAATACACAATTTATGGAACAAGTTTGTCATCTTTTGCACTAGTACCCAGGTTTTCAAGATTGTCCATGCAATATCATCAGCTCTATTTTTAGGAATCACCTTGGCTTTATCATCACCAATCCTCCTTTATATGATAGGAATTGCTCTGCTTCCTATTACTTGGGCCTCCCCTGTTGAATCCCCATTTACAGACATTCTTTTCAAATTATTCAGCTACTTCCTCACCACAAACTTCAGCTCCAAACTTTCTTTATCGGCAGCCCTGATCATATTGTTTTCCCTGACAGAAAATCCTGATCTCTTGAATCTGCATGCATGGCAGCAATATGTCAGGGGGAACATCATGCCCAAGCATCAGGCTGGATAAAAGCACTTGCACATGCCTTAAAAAAACAGGTTGGTAGTCACAAGGTTGGGCTCTTGAAAATGAAAAATGTGAAGAAAGGAATGGACAAGGAGGAGGAAATCATAGCATTGGGTCTCAAACTTGACTCTTTGGCCAAGCTTTTACATCTCCACCCCTACAATGCCAATGAACAATATCAAGGCAAATTGCAACCCATTTCCAACAAATCAATCCAACCAGCACTTGTCATTTGTCCCAATGCCATGGAATGCCAGACTCTGGCATGCAAGTCATGCTCCCTCCATCAAATCACTCCTATTCAAGATATTCTGCATGTCACTTTGATCAAAGATGCCACTATACATGACAATGTCCCTATTTTGACAGGACTATGCAATGTGTGCAACACAAAACACATGGCTGATCATGAGCGAGGGTTGAAAATGAGGGGGGAAACAGATTCAGTCAATTATATCTGAATTCTGCAAAATACCTTAAAGTTGGGCATGGGCTATGGGTGGATCAATCATTTTCCCAAGCTGTTTTTAATGGGTTATACAGCTTCCATGCCTCAGCTGCTGGTTACAAAGGAGGCTTTTGAGGTTTTGGGAGCAAATGGAGTTATCAGAGTTGCTGGGTTAGGTTAGGGTTATGGGACCTCCCAGGGTTGGCCACAGGGTTTGATCCATGGGGGCAGAAGGGGGCCACAGGGTTGGATCCATAGGGTCAGAAGGGGGTACAGTGCTCACCTAGGGTTTGATCCATGAGGGCAGAAGGGGGTACAATGCTCTCTTGAGCATGCCAAGGATTGTTGCATGCAGCAATATTCTGTCAAGTGATTTTAATGTGATATCTGTCAGACTATTTGCAAGATGTAGGGTAACTTGTGGAATTTATATTTGTTTACACTAAAAGCAGTTGTCGTGACCTAGTGACAACCACTGTAGGGTTTGACACACTGTGGGTTTGGACACCAGGCTAACTGTGATAGGGTTGATTTCAGACCACAGGCACCCCAATTTGCCCCGCTGAGTGTGTGAATCAGGGATGTCACATGACCATGTCATATATTTGCAGCAGTATACTGGGCTTGCAAGCAGCCACATAATAAAGTTAAAGTTAAAGTTAAAGTTAAACTGCGATTGACAAGTGTGAATCAGGAGGACGATCGGAAGCACACCTGCAATTGCACTGACTTGTATCATACATGGATGTCCCAGATGTCCATCCTATGTTGTCTAATGGACTGACCAGAGGTTGGAAAAGGAAATTGTAAGGGTATCTGGCACAAGAAGAGGAATGATATATAGTTCTCATAGTCATACTCAGCTCAGCCCCGGTTCAATAGCGGCAGGGTTAATTACCATTGAAACCCACAGTCTCTCTTCTAAGGATTCCAGCACATCGCATCCGCTCCCAGAGACATTAGTATGTTTGCTTAGACTAGATTTGTAATTGACACCAGCATACCATGAGGCAATCAGATATTTCTACCGGTTGTAAAAGTAAAGGGTATCTGCAATGATATTGTTGTTGCACTGAATTACCATATCATGTGTTCACCCAGTGTACACGGACGTCCCAGACATCCATGGTCATGCCAATGTTGTCTAAAGGACCAGCCAGAGGTAGGAAAAGGAAATTGTAAGGGTATCTGGCACAGTATTGTCGTTGCCTGCGGTTGCACTGACTTATCATATCATGTGTTCACCCACTGTACATGGACGTCCCAGATGGCCATGTCCGTGCCTATGTTTGTTGAGATTCACACTGTGATCACATGCGGTCGGCACATTGCAGTCGGCATATTTGATGTGTATTCTATTCTGAGTGCATCCCTTTGATGCGCCCGGACAAACGTCTGATAGTTACCTTTCTCCCATTATCCCGTTGTCTAACACAACATGTATATAGCTAGATAGATTCTTCGGTCACTTCAGTTACTTATATGAGTACTGAGGTGAGTATTATATCGTGTTTATGGTTACAGATTACTTAGGATATGTACCTACACTAACGCTCGTATATTCTAGCATTGAATATAGTCAATTATATTACTACTGAGTGTCTGCCATCTAAGTATTATCACACAATGAGTTCCAAGCCCGTAAGGCTGTGTCGTCCTTCTGGGGTGCCAGGCTCAGAAGAGGTCGTAAAAGGAAATTTAAAGGGTATCTGGCACAATATTGTTGTCGCCTGCAGTCATGCAGACTTGCCATATTATATGTTCACTGTTGTCTGGTGGAATAGCAAGAGGTTGCAAAAGCTGTAACAAGCAATAGCGGGAAACCCATATCCGCGTCTGAGTCATGTCTAAACATTGCAAGGATCACTAACTATAACTATACCAGACATGTAAAAAAGAAAACTGAATTTGGTAACCTGCGCTTATCTCAGGACCTGAGCCTGCATGTACGTAGGTAATCGGGTATTAACCTGATAGCAGTGTTCACCATGGTCCAAGTATGGATGGCGGTGACCCGGCGGTAGAGACCGACCTACTGTAAGACTTCTCTCCAGCTCATTGATGTAGTGGTGGAATTTTCCACCCCTCCCTTGTAAAACCCTGACGTCAACGCGGCAGAAGACTTGTAATGATGACAAACGATCATGTCGTCTGGTATTTTCGATGTTGAGGACTTCCTTCACCGACCCTTCCACAAAGTTTACAAATTCGTTATGGCTGGCAGTTGCCCAATCTGGCATCAGATTCTCATTGCATATTTCTTTGGAAAACCCCCCCTCATGGAGCACCGGTCCAAGGTGACCTGCATCCCCAGGTCTACAAAGTGTTAGTTATCTTCCAAAGTATTGTGAATGTTGGGCTTACTTTAGTTGTTTCAAGGGCATGTAATTGTCGACCAACTCGAAGTTGTGGGTCCAACCACCGGTGCTTTGTGGCCACGTATGAACAGCATGTAGTAGCTTACCTCCGACAACAAAAGCCCTAATCTCTCCCTTCTCCACTAAAGAAGGCATCCAAGGCTGGGCTAACCACGCTGGATGGGGCAGGCACTCGATTCCTTTGTACAATATTTCTGACTCGGCATATTTCTGGAGAACTGTCTCAGTTCGGTGGTCGGCACCCCCGTCCCTTGCAGGGAGAAATGTGCATGTTGTCGAGTCGCTGAAGTCACGTTTAACAACAATGTTGACGTTGTTGCATGCCGTCCTGAGATCCTGCTCGTTGGTCAACATCAGAGATTTGGGATAGGGGGTCTTTGTCACGGTCATTGCAGCGGTCATGAGGTCATTGTTGCGCTGAACCTTGCATGCCGATGCAAGAAGATCTTGTGGGTGGGGGAACATTGGAACATTGAGGGACAACTTGAGTAAGTTGCACCAAAATTGGTCAATATTCATCCGATTCAATCCTGGATGTTCAGTACTAGAATAAATATCATTCAGAGGTTAATGGAGTATATGAGGAAGCATGGTACGTGCATGTAGTCGATAGCAAGGCTAAAACCTCCCGCCATAAGGCTGAGATTTGACATATTGGTGATATGGCTGAAGTTTCCGCTGAGTAGAATCTCTATGAACACGTCCCATTTCATCCATTGAACGGACCACCCTGCTTCCAGAAATGCAATTGCCCAGACCATCTGGTAGAACCATAATCAGATAAGAATATCCAAAGTGATACAATACTTGCCATGTCATGTATTTGGTACGACTCTAGGTCTGGATTATGGTCGTCCTTATGGGCCCACTCCCGATAGGCCATTCCTGCAGGGGCTGTCTGAATTGCAGCCTTAATAGGGCCTGGGGTATTCCTTTCCATGACATAGCAATCATACGTTAAGAGAGTCATGACGCTTTCGAGGCTATTCGGCTCTGTACAGATACGAGGACTCTCAACCACGAGCAGGTTCGGCTGAGCACTCGATGCACTGCCTGAATTACCCGGATGTGATTGTACAGACATAGAGGCTATTGCTTCAGGCAGAGATCGAAGATCTGGCAGTGGGTGAGGTGGCAGAGCACCTGAATAGGCGTCGTTGAGTGGTGTGGCAGGGATTAGTGATTGGAATTGAGGCAGAATGTGTCTGTGGTACTTGGTATAATGGCCAAGATGCAGAACCCAAGCGGCATACTCTTCATTTGTTAGTGCGCGACCTGGACTATCAAAATTTCCACACGCATCAGTGCAGTTTGGATGTACTTCTCTTGATTGGATATGGAAATTTAAGTGGTGGCCATCCCTTAGGGTCAAAGGAGCTTGTCGCATCCATGCAGGCTGTCTGCGTGACCAGTTCGCTGCAGCCTGGGTTATTCGACATCTGCATGTGTGTGGACAAATCTCAAAGCCTAGCTGTGGATTCCCTTGCCGTCTTGCGGTACTTTCAGACATGGTAGATGTTAGATGTTAGATGGTAATCGATAAGACGTATGATAAGAGGTATGTCACAACCCCATGTGACAGCATAGCAGAGCTTATATTGTTCTCGCCTGCTGTCGCCGATACTGTGCCAGATACCCTTACAATTTCCTTTTCCTACCTCTGGCCGGTCCTTTAGACAACATTGGCATGACCATGGATGTCTGGGATGTCCGCGTACACTGGGTGAACACATGATATGGTAAGTCAGTGCGACCGCAGGCGACAACAATATTGTGCCAGATACCCTTACAATTTCCATTTCCTACCTCTGGCCAGTCCATTATACAACATAGGCATGACCATGGACGTCTGGGACGTCCGTGTACACTGGGTGAACACATGATATGGTAAGTCAGTGCAACCGCAGGCGACAACAATATTGTGCCAGATACCCTTACAATTTCCTTTTCCTACCTCTGGCCAGTCCATTAGACAACATTACACATGCAGTCCTCACATAACCACCTTTCTCATCTTTACGGGCATCAATGTCATTTATTTGCCTAACCCGATGCTTTGCCAGATCTTCCTCTGCGCTGCAGGGTTGCTAGTTGATCTACTAACAATTGCATGAGGGACTTAAAAAATTTCATGAATGATGTTCAGCTAACCCTTTGTAGACTGAACTCAAGAGCAAGATTGGTTTAAGTAAAACGGGCTTATTGGTGCCTACTGCGTAACAGCCGTCTTGGATGCCCGACCTCTCGTAAGCATTATATTTTTATCAAGGACACACTGAAGAGCCAACCTGGTTTAAAAAAACGTGGTCCTGTCATGCTCAATGGAAATCAGACAGACGAAAAATTTGCTCAGCTACCCTTTTGTAGACTGAACTCAAGAGCAAGATTGGTTTAAGTAAAACGGGCTTATTGGTGCCTACTGCGTAACAGCTGTCTTGGACGCCTGACCTCTCGTAAGCATTATATTTTTATCAGGAACACACTGAAGAGCCAACCTGGTTTAAAAAAACGTGGTCCTGTCATGCTCAACGGAAATCAGATGAGTTTTCCAGAATCAGTATAAGTGTCTAACATTGGCATACCTGATCACCACTTTGGACAATTAGGATTTTTTTACTTGTACAAGCTTCCCTTGAATAACTAGGAACAGACATAGCAAATGGCAAAAAAGATAACCTATGTATCTTATCTGAGAATAGGGGCCCCTATTGACATGAATTCTGAGAACCCAACAGAAGGTCGCTTTACTGGTTGGGCAATTATGTAAATGTCAGGTGGAATCTCTACTAGAAGCTGGATATCTCGACAACAATCCTGCAACAGTTGGACATTTTTTTGGGTTACAGTTGAGGCAATGCCAAAACCACTAGATACATACTATCAAATTGGAGGAGGTGGCAGTATAAGGTGAACCCTTTTAATTGCCGCTGCCCACTGGCAGTTGCCCTCTATATCTTTTCTGCCATTGCCTTTCATCTCTGCATTCTCCTTCGCTTTGCGCTTCTCCTCCTGCTTCTTCAGTTTCTGGATCTTCTTCTTCTTGTGAGTTCTAATTTGGTCAGCAGCTTGTTTTTCTTCTCGGTGCCCCTTCTCGTCTACACAGAATACCCATTCTCTATGCAACATGACCGTGAAACTTCTACAGAAAGGGCCTAGTACAAAGGATACCTTACATATGAATAATGATGAAGGATGAATCTGCACTCACAATGAAGCTGTCCAGTTTCATGTTCCTCTGCCATCTTCTTCAAGCAATCCTGGCGATCGACTGTGAACAATGCATATAAAATTAAGCAGAAACAAACCTTTGAGTAGATTTTTTTCCTGCAAGAGCACGCCAAAATGTAGAACAAACCCTCATTGTTATAACAAATCTGTATTTTGATCATCACGATAACTGTCACTGTATGGAGAAAAGGGTTACTTACTGGGCAGTCTGCATGAGCAATCCAGTCGCTCTCATCCTTGTTATCTGCTTTTACACGCTGATATAGCAGAGAGCCATCTATATTGTACCTCTTGAGGGACTCACAAACAGCCTGAAAGATGTAGACATCAGCAGAGCTTTGTCACTGTAGCAGTAATACCACGACTTACCCTGTACAATCTGGGTCGGTCATCTGTCGAAAAGGTCAGGCAGTGTGGTCGGAGGTGTAAATGATCCGGGTTCGGAATGATATTAGCAAAGTATTCGGACATCTATGCAGTAGGGTAATCTGTACAATAGTACAACGAGCACAAGGTTGCTGAGTTTGGTTGCAGAGACTGAAAATGATAATGATGTAATCAATCCGATTCGATTGTGATTTCACGAAACCACCACCACCGACAGTTTGGTTGTTGGTCGATAGGCTCGACTGGGAGCCTCTATAGCTTGATTGAGCACTGGAGGTAAGGTGGCTGTTGGTCGATAGGCTCGACCGACTTTGGTTTCAGTTGCATGAACATCCCTCCTTCCTTTGAGACTACCCACCGTCTCAACATTTGTCAGTCAACCACCACTCTTGATGCCGCCGCTGCCTCCCACCTCCACCCCCATCCACACTCCTCCAACCCTTCTTGCAACAACAGCAACAACAACCTCATGCAACTAACAGGCCCAGGTAAGTTTTTTTCTTTTCGTCTTGTTTTTTTCCTTTCAACTAACACAATTTTTATTGTATTTTAGGTATTTCCATTGACCTAACACCAAGAAAGGTACCATGGCCCCCACAACGATGACGACGATGTTCCACTACCACGGAAATGCTACGGATGAGAGCGACCAGACAAGACCAGGAAACATGGGAACGATGCCACCAGGACGACAAGGACGCCAAAAATGACGGCAAGGGACGATGCCGCAATGGGAGGAGTACCAACAACTAAGTCAGCAGCAGCAGCATCAGGGAACAACTAGGCAAGGGCGACGCCAATGCCAAGGACCCACCACCACCACAGCGGCTGCCGCCACAATGATGAAGATGACGATGACAAGACCACCTCCACCACCACCATAGCGGCTGCCGCCACAATGACGAAGATGACAATGACAAGACCACCTCCACCACCAACACAGCAACCCCAAAGCCCCAAACCAGCTCCAGATGACACCAGGGAGGATGAGAACTGGGGGAATGACAAGAATGACCCCAGAGCTGACAGGAACAATGGCAGCGACACCAACAATGACAGGAGCAGCAGCAGCAAAGGCCAGGGACAAACACGACAAGAGGAGTGCCAGCCACGACCAGGAAGACCAGGAATGGGGCCAGAAAACAAGGGGGGGATGGGGACAACCAGGACAATGACAAGGACTAGAGGCAACAACAACGGTGAGGAGAGACGCCAACGGCGAGGGGGGACGACAACGACAATGAGGAGGGACCACCATGATGTATGTAGGTGCAGGGTTTTTTTTTCGGTTTTAGTTAATATTGTTGTCCTGCCCCCACTCACATTTGCATGAGGTGGGGATTAGTTTTTTATGTATATAATTGTGTAGTCCTCACAAAGGAGGTTAATTAGTTAATTTCTTTGACCAAATTATGTTGAGCTGCCTCTCTCAGGGAGTTAAAAACTTATTCATTTGACTGTGTGAACAACCTTCCTTTTTAGGATGTCAGTGTGGGGGAGAGGAAGGGGACTTGAACGTATCCCGTACCGCAGCAAATTTACTTGGGCGTCCACAACTTCTATGATGAACTGGACAATACATCCTGTACCGTCGCAAACTTAGTTGAGCGTCCACAACTTCAATGACAAACTGGACAATGGATATCATACCTGGTGCAAATTTATTCCTACGTCTGCAACTTCAATGACGAACTGGACAACGCATCCCATACTGCAGCAAATTTACTTGGGCGTCCACAACTTCTATGATGAACTGGACAATGCATCCCGTACCATCACAAATTTAGTTGAGCATCCACAACTTCAATGACAAACTGGACAATGGATATCGTACCTGGTGCAAATTTATTTCTATGTCCGCAACTTCAATGACGAACTGGACAACACATCCCGTACTGCAGCAAATTTACTTGGGCATCCACTATGATGTCTATGACCTCAGGTCTACCTAGCATCTGGCTGTGTACTGTAGAACATAGCAGTAGAATTATTGAGTGGCATATATACTGGACAGAAGTGTAGTACAAGGATAATCTATTATATTTGAGGACTACTGTGCACTACTATCTCAATATTTTTAAAATCTACCAGCCCACTCCTGTAGACATTGACCCAACATCTCCGAAAATATATTGATAGGCACCCCAATAGCTCTGGACCATAGGCTTGTCGTGGGTGTTCTTTCTATTTTATTAACAAAATAGAAAGCTTCTTCATTTTCATCAAAAGAAAACCCAATGTCCATCCATAAAAACATGGACAACGCACTCTTTCCTCCCAGTCTTGAGGATTCCACAAAACATAATTTCTCGTATGTCTCTTGGACAAATCGATAGAATTCCTGCTTTCCTTTTTTGCAAATTTCCTGTGTCCCAAAATCAGGATCTGCCACTGAGTAATCTCCACATAGTTTTCCACTCCGTCGTAGTTCACTAATATATATCTAGTCAGTTTTATTAATCTGCAATCCACTGATATGCACTCAACTTGATTTCTTTCAGCGACAAAAACCTGGTGGTGTTCAGGAACTTCCAACAATGTTTTGATCCATCGTATTGCGTATGAGCACAATACAGAATCTTTCCTCCCACCATTACCACCCGCCATTCACCAAACTCTCTCAGGGTTGGAATGTACTCTTGAGCCAACCACACTGAGTCCACCATTCCACCCTTCAGATCCTTCCACGCTGTTTTGCTTCTTTTACCTTTCTTTGGAAGGATAACATGGGTCCCACAGTCACTGTTTGTTCTCTTCAACATGTACCCGACCGGGATTTGGTCTCCTTCTTTCATCACAATCGTTCTTGGCCGCCTAGTCCCTATACTTTTAGCAACAATGTCCAGATTCCTTATCAATGCATCCTTCTGGGCGAGTGAGTTAATTTGAACTGTTGAAGGCCATAATCGTGTCATTGATTCCAGCAGTAGCATTCTCTCCTTGTACCGATCCAGATTATCCGACTTGATTTCATACTTAGGGTTGTCCCTGAATCATCAAATGTCCTCGTTATAATCTTCTAAATGTAAAACCGATACTCACAAGTAGTCCACCGTCAAGTCCATACCTCCAATGAAAATGTCACACCAGTCCAGATACCCTACAAAATCCGCAGATGGACTGTCTGGATAGATCCACTCTTCCAAGAAACGCCTCCAGGGCACAAATTCGGTCTGGATTTTTGGACTCTCATCTTCATTCAAAGCCCTTGACATTGAGATAATCACATAAAGCTTGTGGAATAAAAACGTCAGCTCTGCATATAACTCAATCAGCGGTACAAGAAACAAACCCATTCTTGGATGAGAACTGAACGCCACTTGTCCACTCCTCAATTTCCTCGCTTTCTTTTTCCATATGCATAGATGCAAGTCCATATAAGACATTGGACTGATTCCAGCTCCTCTTTGGTTATACTTTCTGTGGTCCATGCGATATCAACCTCTGCATCCCGTTTTGACATATATCTGGTAGGATCAGGCACATACAATAGCTTCCATGTAATATTCGGTTCCTTCTGGGTCAGTTTCTCAGTGGTGGGTCACTCATGGAAGGAGTGCGATATTTCCATCTCATGGGCACCAAGACGAGATGATGGTGTGGATGTAGTCGGTGATGAGCAATTCATATCGGTGCTGTCCAGGGCATCTTGTGGTGCAGACGTCTCATCAATAATGGGTGAGGTTATGGCAGAATAGTACACTGAAGAATTGTCTGTAGTGGAAATGGAATCAGCTGTTTATGTAATTAATCTGTTTGAGGTTTGTTTATATCAACCAAATGGCTGGGAGGGAAAAAAGGATCTTACTTGACTGAAGCAGGTTCTCCACATAGGTTCAAGTTGTCCAACGAAACATCTGATATATCCATGGAAATCCCTGAACAAAGAGGTCACCCACAGAGGATCGTTGGGCTGAAAGTCTGTTTGTAATGCATCAGAGTTTACAAAACATCATATAGAGGCGCAAAGGCAATACCCTAATGAATTAGGCTGTCCAGATTCACCTGGAAAAGTCGAACCCTTATGATGGTTGGCTCTATTCAGATACTCTCTATACAGGTTCAAGCCCTGCATAAGCTCGCCATCCATTGGTTAGCGCTTATATGCCCCAGACTGCTTCGCAGCACAAGATTCTGAACAATCTTGTGAAATACATGGATGAGTAAACCATATTGAGTAGCTATCTCATGTACTTGGATGCGCATTGCTTTTTTCATGCCTTGCCAAAGAACTGCCTTCAACAGGCCATAGAACTCCTCTCGTTTTCGTGGTACAAGCCGTTGCATTACAAGTATGGCAACACACCAAATATCCTTCCCTTTTCTTTCTTGAAGCTTTGTTTCTTGGTGCAGGCATCATCGGTTCTGATGTGATGTTTGTAAGTCACCCGACAACGTTCGTCAAGGTTTGTAAGTCACCTGACAACGTTCGTCAAGGTTTGTAAGTCACCTGACAAAGTTCATTGAGGTTCGTAAATCACCCGACAATGTTCCCGCAACTTCAATCTGCAGTATTACTTTACAATGAATTAGTCTTGGTCTTGAAGTGAGAACATAAGTTGTGAATTGACGTGGGTCCACTGAGATCTGAGGCCTTCGCCTGTGAGAAAAATTAAAGACTTTGGTATGTCGTTGCATATGTGACACATAGAACTTACCTATTTTATGTACATCCAGACTTCAGCCCACAAGTCATGTTGACCAATATCGCGAAATTCCTGGATATTGAGGCCCATGTAGACAATGAGCACGAAGCTGAATTCTAGGCATCCGACGAAGACGAGTATGGTATGTTCTTCTGTATTGCGATAGCGGTCACAGGAGGCAATCATTGACATACACTGTTAGACTTTGTTGTTGATGATGACCCTGGCAATGAGTCATCCGTGCATCCGTACCATTGGCACTGGGTCCTAGAAACAGCCTAGTCACTTTTCGCGTGAACACATGATATGGTAAGTCAGTGCGACTGCAGGCGACAACAATATTGTGCCAGATACCCTTACAATTTTCATTTCCTACCTCTGGCCAGTCCATTAGACAACATTGGCATGACCATGGACATCTGGGACGTCCGTGTACACTGGGTGAACACATGATATGGTAAGTCAGTGCGACTGCAGGCAACAACAATATTGTGCCAGATACCCTTACAATTTCCATTTCCTACCTCTGGCCAGTCTTTTAGACAACATAGACATGACATGGACGTCTGGGACGTCCGTGTACACTGGGTGAACACATAATATGGGAATTCAGTGCAACAACAATATCATTGCAGATACCCTTTACTTTTACAACCGGTAGAAATATCTGATTGCCTCATGGTATGCTGGTGTCAATTACAAATCTAGTCTAAGCAAACATACTAATGTCTCTGGGAGCGGATGCGATGTGCTGGAATCCTTAGAAGAGAGACTGTGGGTTTCAATGGTAATTAACCCTGCCGCTATTGAACCGGGGCTGAGCTGAGTATGACTATGAGAACTATATATCATTCCTCTTCTTGTGCCAGATACCCTTACAATTTCCTTTTCCAACCTCTGGTCAGTCCATTAGACAACATAGGATGGACATCTGGGACATCCATGTATGATACAAGTCAGTGCAATTGCAGGTGTGCTTCCGATCGTCCTCCTGATTCACACTTGTCAATCGCAGTTTAACTTTAACTTTAACTTTAACTTTATTATGTGGCTGCTTGCAAGCCCAGTATACTGCTGCAAATATATGACATGGTCATGTGACATCCCTGATTCACACACTCAGCGGGGCAAATTGGGGTGCCTGTGGTCTGAAATCAACCCTATCACAGTTAGCCTGGTGTCCAAACCCACAGTGTGTCAAACCCTACAGTGGTTGTCACTAGGTCACGACAACTGCTTTTAGTGTAAACAAATATAAATTCCACAAGTTACCCTACATCTTGCAAATAGTCTGACAGATATCACATTAAAATCACTTGACAGAATATTGCTGCATGCAACAATCCTTGGCATGCTCAAGAGAGCATTGTACCCCCTTCTGCCCTCATGGATCAAACCCTAGGTGAGCACTGTACCCCCTTCTGACCCTATGGATCCAACCCTGTGGCCCCCTTCTGCCCCCATGGATCAAACCCTATGGCCAACCCTGGGAGGTCCCATAACCCTCGGCCTGAGTCGCGGGTCTGTAGGGTGAGGGTGTGAGTCATGTCAACATGGGCAAGACGATTCAGAACTAGATGATAACATGGTGCTGGGCTGCCAGTCAGAACATCGGGCTAGGCCATGAGTCAGGTCAGCAACCCATGCGCATCTGTAGTGCTGATCATGCTGGTCACGTTGACATGACCAAGATGAGGTGGAACCAAAGGAAAACTGATGGTCCTGGGCCATGAGTAACTGAGACTTTGTGAGTGGAATCCATGATCCTACTTTGCCTCGTTCTCTCTCATGCTTCTTACTAGATCTGGTGTCAATGGGCTGCCCTTCAGCCTTGTCTGAGGTGGGCAAAGGATCCATATTGAGATGATGCCTGAAGGTATCGACAAGCCAGCTTCATGAAACCAGATCATCTTGTCATGTCAGCCTGACTCGCAGGATGGGTATGGCGACATGGGCAAGACAATTAGGAACTAGATAACATGGTGCAGGGCAGCGAGTAAGGTCAATATGACTCACAGGATGAGCCTGTCGAGATGGCAAAGACGATCTGGAACTAGACTGATCATGCTAGTCATCTACACATGACTAACAGATTCTGGAACAAGAGGATACCTGATGTCTGTCACCTCAAGTGAGGTAACAACTACAGTCCAGCTAACCCTGGGGTTCCAGGTCATTGTGACATGAAGCGGAATTTTAGGCGGAGTTTTAATTTAGGGTCTCATCCGAAGTTGGTGAAACATCAGCACCATTGCGACATCAGTGGTGCTTGCATATGGGTATGGTAGTACACAGCTTAGGTGTCCATTCCATAACAAATCAAGTTCCAGTCAGCTCATAGTCAAACATGAATGCAGACATGAAACATAACATGACATATTGTAAAGTGCTGCATGATTGAACAAGATGGTGTGAAGTTTGCATACGATACTCACTTCAACTCTACCCAGGCCTGTGGTCCCAGTGCTGTTGCTAGGCTACCAATGAGAGAGGAGGATGCTTTTCCTTTGACAAATGCCCAACTTGTTAAGATAATTTTGCCCTTCTTATGAGTCAGCATGATGTTTACATGCTGATTCTCATTGAAAAACCCTATCTTCTCCAAGCAAACAATGGAAATAATAATGAAATGCTCTTTATTCCCTGTCACAAAGAATGAGTATACTAGACACAGATTTATGAAAGAGTACCTTGGAAAGTGGCAATGTTGAAGCAGCAGTGTTCCCATGGCAGCCTCTCCCCTTCTAACTATGTATCTTATCTGGGAATAGGGGCCCCTATTCCACCTCTTTTCAGCCTTGCCTCACCCTAGACACACTTTTTTTTGGGGGGATTCTGTCACAAGTTGCCATTGCTCTGGAATAGGGGAATTTGGCCCCCTATTCTCATCAGAGTCCTGTTAAATTTTCTTTTACTGACCTCCATGTTGAACACTTGGAAATACTCATTCTTGACAACATCTTCTGCATTTCATGATCCATCCTTGCATTTACAACTCATTCCACATTGAAAAACTGTTACAATATGTTGTAGCTCTGGAATAGGGGATTTTTTTTTGCTCAAAACACCTGTTGCTATGGAATAGGGGAACTTTTTCTCTGTACAATCACCCATCTCTCTGGAATAGGGGACTTGGGTTCCCTATTCCTGCAGTCTATTGTAGTCTCTCAATTTTTTCAACCAAGAATAGAATCAAATATATAAAGTCATATGCATTCACAACATATTAATGTACTAGTGTCTCCTCATGTTTTGAGCATTCCTATGTATGGATTTTGAGTTGCTGATTTGTACCACTCTTCTGTGGGATGGGGTGATTAGGGTGAGCTCAGGTTGATTTCCCCCACATGTGATTCCATTTTGACAGACCTCAAATTTCTGGTGGTTTGTTTGTTTGGAACAAATATGAAAAATTTGAGTGCAAGAAATGACATTGAATATGTCCGATTGCCACCCATGAAGGGAATGCATGAGATGGTAGAAGCATTCAAAAAACAACTGGATAAAGTGAAGGACTATTCAGATTGGACATCAAGAGACTGTTACATTATATTTGTGATGTACATGGAAGATGGTGTGTATGTGGCTCAACAGCTTGGGATTGACTTCTATCATGCGACTTCTCTCAAGTACCCAATCACTTCAGACCAATGAAGAGAGATTTACCAGGGATGGGTGAAAGGTGAGAAGATTGGAATGGTGGCAAGCACTGCGATTGGTGCTGGAAATGATTATGAACATGTGCGGCTGGCTGCTCACATTGGAAGTCCATATGACATGGTGACATACATTCAACAAGCTGGCAGAGCTGGAAGAGATGGACATTATTCACGTGCTGTTCTCATTCCCAAAAGGATGTCCACCGATGGTGAAAGACATTG
The DNA here is from genome assembly GCA_026075535.2 of Tricholoma matsutake. NCBI lineage: Eukaryota > Fungi > Basidiomycota > Agaricomycetes > Agaricales > Tricholomataceae > Tricholoma > Tricholoma matsutake. The sequence goes on from AP026544.2 coordinate 1,395,660, forward strand.
ACAATGATGCAACTGACCTGTGAGGACTTGGGGCAATGCATCAGTATGCATACAACAGTGGAAAAGATGCACCTCCACATGGATGCTTGGTATTTCAAATGATGCTATACAATGATGGGCAAGGATATTCATGTTTGGACTTTGAAGACAGGGAGGAATGCTCAGTATGTGAAGCTTGTAAGTTGTTACATTTTCTTTTATCGAGTGTTGACTTAAATGGGTCATAGACCATGGTAATGATGATACTGAATGGACAAAGAAGGCACTTCCAGATAAGAGGACTGATGAACCACTAGTGATGCCACCACAGACAACTTCAGCATGTTTGAAACGCAAGCTGGAGGTGGCATTTGGACAGTCGATTGAACAGGCACACAAGCTAACAACAGAGATGATGTCTGTGAAACATGGAAGGGTAAACATGTTGGACAAAATACTGACAGTGATTGGGAAGGGATGTGGATACTGCTTGGCTAAAGGACAAGTGAATCCTAACAGTATTGTGGTTGGCATTGGGGTCCCCAATGCCAGTTTCTAATTGTGGAATTATGTCTAAATTATCTATTTATAGTTCACAATATATGTGGGCCGGGATAGATTGTCCTTTTTAGTTGTCACATGATGTAGCCAGTTGTTGGGTCGCTTTCACCCCTCTTGGGAATATTGTTTTTTTTTTTTTTTTTTTTTGGTGGAGCGTTTCCCATGATGGGGAAGCATTGGGACTCTAACAACATTATAGTCCCGTTGCCCGCTAGGGGTTCCAGGGAGTTAAAACCCTGGAGTAGCATAGGGAGTGTATATACCACGAGGAAATGCATTTATGCACAGAGTGTGGGGTTCAACCAGTCTAAACGGGACGGTGTGGCTTAACCCAAACCTTCTCGTATCGACCAGCTCCTACCCACTAAAACCCCACTTACCTCTGTCCAGTTACTGGGGAGGTCTTCCTTGTTCTCGAGGGTGCCTTTCCATATGTTGATTACAGTTTTTATTTTGAGGCTCTTTTTTCCAAATCTCGGGTTTGTCATGCGGCAGTCAATTTCGAGGCGATTGTCCATCATCTTATACCATCGGTTCCTTACTTCTTCGGGTGTGAGGGGATTGTTTTCATTTCTTATTACTCTCTCACAACGAATTTTCCAGATTAAGTGTGCAGACTCAGATATAAGGATTCTCCATAGACGTTCGGCGCCTGGGATGCATTTCCCATCATTTATTCTAAATTCAGTAAGAGCACAACATATTATGTTTCCTATCCATGGTTGCCTCCACTCTAGGTTCTTCTGGGTCCAGATTTGCTCTGCAAATTCCCATATTTCTTTCTGTCCTGGTGATTCACATTGGGTCAAGATATGGTCCATCGTTTCAGGGGTGCCGCAGTGTGGGCATTCGCATCAATTTTGAATTTCTTCACAGAAATTTTCTTTTAGCCAGTATTTGCTGATTCGATATGTGCTATGTGCAGCCATCCACAAGAAGTAGCGTGCATTCTGTGAGAAATCTTTGTGTTGGATGGCTTTCCAGATCCAGTCTTCGCTGGGTATTTTTCCAGTTGCGTCCTCTACTTCATTCTGTATCTGGTCAATCATTTGAATTGTGGCTCTCCTTTGATGTAGGTTTAGTTGCAGTTTCTTCTGTCAGATCCCTTTGTATGCTAAAGATTGCGTTAGTTCGCTTAGTTTTGCGCCCTTTAGCTGGTAAGCTGGTTCGATGGCTAGTTCGACTTCGTCTGCTTGGTTTTTCTGTGCTCCTAGGTTTGCCATTTGATTTGCTCCTGTAATCCCCTGGTGTTGAGGGTTGTTCTTAACCCACTTTAGCATTGTCTTTCCTTCCCTATTTCGGAGGGTGGCAGTAGTGGCCTGGAGGATCTCTGCATTGGCCATTCCGATGTACCCCTGGTTTTCATGTTTGGCCAGGTTTCTAGTTAGTGCGTTAATCACATATTTAGAGTCACTCTCGATGTATAGGTTTGGGGCTCCTTTGTTTTCCTCTACGGCAATTTTGATTGCGATGAGCCCTGCTGCCTGGTTTGTTTGAGGGAAGGTTAGGGGGAGTCGGAGTGATTTGTTTCTTGGGTTTCCCTCAAGGTAGAAGACTCCGGCACCTGCTTGGGCAGTGGTTGTGCCTGTGTTCAGTGTGGATCCAGTGGTTGCAACAGTGGTACTGGGTCTGTGTGTGGGGTTTGGGTTCATTATGGTTCCAAGGTGTGATTCACCTTTGGTAAAGATTTGGAAGAGGTCTCTGACGGCTCTTGGGAATATTGTCAGGGACAGTGTTATTTCTGTTGTCACATGATCCAGCCATACCTGCCCATGACAAATTGTTTGTACTCTCGTCACTAGTCTTTGTTTCTGCAGGTCATTTTTACATTACTTTACCATTTCATTCAATTTGTCCTGTCATGTCGTTTGCAATGACCTATAAGTTTTGGTTTGGCCAGTCGCGGCTCTGCTGTGACTGGCCATATGTATGTAAATCATTGCAAAGTTTTTGGCCAATAAAATGTGTTGAGTTTAAACCCTAATAGTATCAGGCGCTGATGGGATCAGCAGCCTGTGATTGCCTGCAGTAGCCAGTCTGAACATTGGTCTATAACTGGACATAGATCTATTTATACATTGTATGATATGCAGACTGTAAGTACATGCCATGGGAGAATGTACTCTGTCTTTTATCTTTTGCTAAATTCAATCAGCATAGCTGGTGTAATGGGGTATAACTGGACATAGATCTATTTATACCTTTTATGATGTGCGGACTGTAAGTACTGTGGTTGAATGTAATATGTTCCTCTCTGTCATTTACTAACCGTGGTCAGCATAGCCAGTCTGAGCAATGCTCTTTAATTGGACATAAATCTATTTATATATTGTATGGTATGTTGACCATAAGTACTAAACATGCCCTTCTCAATCAGTCACAAGTACCAGTGGTTCTGTGATCACATGACCTAGCCAGTCCAAGGTAGCTTTTTTCCCACAATGGACACTATCTTTTTTTTTTTTTTTTGGTGGAGCATTTCCCATGGGGGGGGGGAGGCATTGGGACTCTAACAACGTTACAGTCCCATTGCTCGCTAGGGTTTCCAAGGGATCTGAACCTCAGAGTAGACAAAGAATATGCACCCAAATCACCACGAGGAAATGCATTTACGCACTGAGTGTGGGGCTCAGTCAGTTTTGGTGAAAGGATATGGGTTAGTGAACCTCAGAGTAGACAAAGAATATGCACCCAAATCACTGCGAGGAAATGCATTTATGCACTGAGTGTGGGGCTCAGTCAGTTTTGGTGAAAGGATATGGGCTAACCCATGCCCTGTTGGCGAGACTGACTCCTACCCACTAAAACCCCGCTCACCTCTGTCCAGTTTCTGGAAAGGTCTTCCTCATTCTCGAGGGTGTTTTTCCATGTCTGTACTACTATTTTAGGTTTAAGGCCCTTTTTTCCATATCGTGGGTTCATCAAGCTGCAGTCAGTGTTCATCATTTTGTGCCATCTATTACTTATTTCCTCTGTGGTATATGGGGTGTTTTGTGCTTGATCACCCTTTCACAGCATAGTTTCCAGATAAGGTGTGCCGATTCAGATATCAGGATTCTCCAGAATCTATTAGCACCAGGTGTGTGTATGCCATCATTTGTGTTGAATTCAGTGAGTGCACAGCTTACAATGTTGCCTAGCCATGGTTGGCACCATTCTAGGTTTTTTCAGGTCCATATTTGTTCTGCTAGTCCCCATATTATTTCCTGTCCAGGGGTCTCACATCGGGTTAGTATGTGGTCCATTGTTTCGGGGACCCCACAGTGCGGGCATTCACATCTATTTTGAATTTCCTCATGGAAATTTTCCTTCAGCCAGTATTTGCCAACTCTGTATGTGTCATGTGCAGTCATCCATAGGAAGTGTCGTGTATTTCTTGAGAAGTCTTTATGTCGGATGGCTTTCCAGATTTGGTCTTCGTTAGGCATTTTCCCAGTTGTGTCCTCTACCTCATTTTGTATCTTGTCAATCATTTGGGTCATTGCCCTTCTCTGGTGTGAGTGAGTTTGTAGTTTCCACTGTCGGATTCCTTTGTATGCTAATGATTGTGTCAGTTTGCTCAGTTTTGCTCCTGTTATTCAGTAGGGTGGTTGGACTGTTAAGTCAGGCTCGTCCAGTGTGTGGTCTTTCAATGCACCTAGGTTCGCCATCTTGTCTGCTCCTTCATTTCTCTCATGTCCAGAGTGGCCTTTGATCCACTTTATCATTGTTCTTCCTTTTCTGGCACGTAGGGTAGCGACAGTGGCTTGGAGGATTCCTGTGTTTGCCAGTCCAATGTACCCTTGATCTTCATGTTTGGTCAGGTTCTTGGTAAGTGCATTGATTGCATACTTGGAGTTGCTTTCAATATATAGGTTAGGGGATTCATCATTGTCCTCTGCAGTGGCTCTGATTGCAAAAGGTTCTGCTGCTTGGTTTGTTTGGGGGAGTGTCTTGGGGAGTTGTAGGGATAAGTTTTTTGGGTCTCCTTCACGGTAGAAGATACCCACACCTGCCCGAGCAGAGGTTGTGCCGGTGTCAAGGGTAGACCCGTCGGTTGTGGCAATGGTACTGGGTCCTTGCTTGGGTTCTATGTTCATTATTGTTTTGTTTGGCAGGGTGCCTTCTGTGAATACACAGAAAATTTCTTTCACAGATTTGGCAGTAATTAGGGATGGGAGGAAAGGTTTCCAGTCATCATCCTCGTCATTTGCAGGATTTGGGGTCATGTCAGAGAGCCTTGCAGGGTTTCATTTTGGGGGGAGGGTTTTGATCAAGTCATTGGCCAGTCAGATACAATCTGAGGGGGATTCGCAACTGGTGTTTCGGATATTTGTACAGGCGGCACAGCTGCAGTACCATGACTCAGGGTGGCCATTCATGAGTTTGAGGCTTGCAAGGTCATCTGCATCGCCTACAGTTAAAATCTTGTGTTTTCTAAGGAGGCATTTACTGGATTGGTGTGTGGCCAGGCATCGAATTCTTCTATTGGCTTGGGCATGGTACCATATTGGCAGCTGTCTTGTGGTGTCTTTGGTATTTGTATGGACTTCCATCCGTAGACCATACTTCTTTGCAGAGTCCATCATGTTTTTTATCTCCGTTGGGTTCTTGTTATTTGGGTGGCTTCCAGTATAGGTCTTCCAGGTTTGTAGGAGAATATTTGTTCACATCTCTGGTTTAATATTCTTTTCTGTTTTAGGTATATTCATCATCATTATTGCATCCACATATTCTGCCCATGGTGCACGTGAAGAGTCAAGGTTCAGGTAGCTTTTCAGCCACATAAGTTGAATTGCTTCATTTCTTGCTTGGATGTTGAGTAGTCCCCGCCCGCCTATATCTTTGGGTGCTAGAAGCATGTCTTCTTTTACTGGGCTCTTTTTATCACTCCAGATGAATGTACATGCGATCTTTTGGAGTTGTTTTTCTATTGGTTTGGGCATTTGTTGGGCCTGCGTCAAGTATTGTGTGAAGCCACTGACGATCATTTGAACTAGGAGTTTTCGTCCCTCGATTGTTGGTTTTGCATTGTCCCATCTTGCCAGGGCTGTTTCTATCTTCTCGACAATTGGGGACCAGGGTGTGGTGTCAGGGGTGTCATTACATGATGGACACTATCTGTCAGTTCTGGCGACCTTGGGATCACATGACCTAGCCAGTCCAAGGTAGCTTTATTCCCACGATCAACAGATTCTGGCGACCATTGGACAAAAGCTACCTTGGACGGGCTAGGTCATGTGATTATATACTAGCGTTGCTATGACACTCATTACTAGTCCTAACAGCCCGGTTGTAACTGGATTTCCAGACAACTGACTGTTTGAGCTTATCCCATTATCTTACTACTCCTAATAGTCCAGTTGTTGGCGTTCCCTGGGTTCCCGGTAATGTAGATTATAATGGGTTGAAGCCCAGCATGTAAGGCACGTACACACCTGTACACCATACCAACTCAGCCTCTCAACAAGTCATTACTGTTTCAATTACTTGTTGGCCCAATGTTGGTTATTCAAAACAAATAGAGGTAACAACTCATGCCAGATACCTACCCGATCATGCTCTGTTCATTGCAATGTCTCAATGCCCTGAATCTCATAGCTACCAAAAATGGCCAAAGATGACCAACATTTTTTGTCGGTGAATTATTATCGGTGAATTACTGATACGTCACAAACCAACGAACACAATTTCCACTCATGCACCATTGATGTCTCCCTCTCACATCACACTACCATTTCATAATCAGCTAGTGGTTGTCGTTCACTAGGATCCCAGGAATGTCAACTGTAATAGTTCGACCTGTGGAATTGCCAACACCCAGATCTCCTTTACCTTATGGCACGCACCAGTATCCCCTACTCAATGACAACTCAACAAGGGTTTATACCTTTAATAATTTGTTGGTTTTCCAACACAAAGGAGGTAAGTGATGATCTCAAATACCTGATCACGTCCCATTCATTGTAGTGTTCAGTGCCCCACCACTTACACATCTTGTAGCTCACAAAACTGGCCAATGAGGCAAGTTGATGACTGACATTTTTTGTCAGTGAATTACTCATTTATTGAAAACATGTCATCACGATGTCATTCCACATGACCTTATCGTCTTCCTCTCGCCAAGATGATGACCAACATTTTTTGTTGGTGAATTACTGCTTTATTCAAAACACATCATCACTACATCACCTCACATGACTCCTCTTGCCAAGATGATGACCGACTTTTTTTGTCGGTGAGTTACTGCTACGTCGCAAACACAAGAACACAAATTCCACCCATGTGCCATTGATTTCTCCCATCTTGTGCATTCTTGCTTCCTTCTCTCATCAACTCTAAGTTACTTTGCCCATCTTTTTCACCGTTCCATCTTTTCATATGTAATTTTAAAATATATTAATTCCTTCTCAGCTTAGGCTCTCCGTTCCTCACCTATCAAATGATGGGACCATTTTGGTGGCCTCAGTTACTGCTACTTTGTATTTTGAGTCAGCGCCACATACCACGTCGGTTGAAAGTCACATGACTGGTAAACGTTTGGAGAGCTCAGCATGGTTATAAATTTATAAGCTGTTCAATGTAGTAATATGCTTTTTGAGTCAGAAGGCCACATACCACAGCATCAGTCAAAAGTCACGTGACTGGTAAACGTTTGGAGAGCTCAGCATGATCATAAATTTATAAGCTGTTCAATTTAGTAATCTGCTTTTTGAGTCAGGAGGCCACATACCACAGCGTCCATGATTATTCCCGCTACTTTAGTGCACCAAATGCAAAATGGTGCCCGATTGAAACATGTGATATTTTTGGACTGGTGAACGGACCGCATAATTGATCTCACACCATCTGTGTCATTTGACGAACCTGTCCATGTGACTGCGCTTTGCATCCAAACACAGTTGCCAGTGTTTCACATTGTTCAGTTTTCAGTTCTCTCATTCAACATCCAATGTTCAACCATGAGTGCATGTATAGCCGGTCAAGCCATCTCTGTTGTCTTTGATAGGCATTGACCTCGGTCACATATTACTCGGGCTTGGGCGGTGTCACACAATGTTTATTCTGATTCGTTAACAACAGGTGTCAATGCTGATATGGGTCGAGGCGTGCTTACTTGTGTCATCAAACTCATTGTTGGGGAGAATTTAGTGGCCAATCTAATTCTTGGAGCAGATTGTACTATGGAGAATATCTGGTATCTGAGGGATTGATTTCGTCTCCTGGGTGGAATCATGAAGCGAATGGATTCCACAGTCGTGGTGAGTGCTACTCACTTAATCTTCAAATTGTTGCTGATAGATATCTTACCTCCTCCATGAAATACTTTCAGTCTCAAATGATAGTATTGATGATGGTGAAACTATCACCATTGAAAATCATTCTTCTACACATTATAATTTGCCTTTGGTAAAGCAATTATTACTGGATCCAACTTCAGCCCTTTATACAATTTCAAAGATATCTTGAGTGGTCATGGGATTCAATTTTTGGTTGATAATCCTTGTTCTTCTCAGCTGGCTTTGATACATCATATATTGAATGGATTTTGTGCATCTAATTCAAATCATGATTGTTGTCTTCTGTCTGGTTCTGTTGGACTTGTTGACTTATCTTCTGCTATGTGTAATATTGTCGTCGATGCTCCCATACATCTTCTTCAATTGATGTGCAAAGGCATTGGTTATTTGTCTACTGATTCTTTGACTGAGGTTGAGTTGTTGAAATTGATACGTGTCTGTCATGATGTTCTTTTAAAAAATTCTTCCCTTTCCATTAATACTTGCCTTTGATTGATCTCACACCATGGCAGTGGCCAGTGTTTCAGATTGTTCAGCTTTTATTCCAGCTACAGAGTACCGACTACAGAATACCATCATACTGTACACCATATATCATACAGCATGATCAGGACTATATAACAACACCAACAAAACCCTTTATTCAATAATTTATCAAAAGTAGTGGGCTTTGCCACCGCTCGACGGTGCGCTACTTGGTAATAAATTTATAAGCTGTTCAACTTAGTAATCACATTACTCGGTTCTGGGCCTGTCACATGAATATTTTATGTTCAAATTTGTCAGCACGCGATGTAGCTAATGCTGGTTGATGCGGCTGCGGGTGTGGACATGGATATGAATGCAGCCTCTCCCCTGCACTCCGTGTGCTGTCTCCCCATCCCCATCCCCATCCCCATCCCTGTTCTCACAACTGGAGGCATACCCTGCAAGCATACACTCTGTTCTTCCTCTTCTTCTTCCGCATCCCCTCCTGCACGCACACCTCGTCCCCCTGGGTATACAAATTCATGTTCCTGCAGAACCTCTCCAGCACTAATACTTCACTGCTGCCCAATCCTAGGACGTCTCTGCTCGGCATGCACTGGTATCCCAACTCAATAACTACTCAACAAGAGTTTATAACTTTTATAATTAGTTGGTTTTCCAATACAAAGGAGGTAAGAGTTGATCTCAAATACCTGATCATGTCCCATTTATTGTAGTGTTCAGTGCCCCACCACTTACACATCTCCCAGTTAAATCAACTGACCAATGAGACTGGTCAATGACTGACATTTTTTGTTGGTGAAATACAGCTCCGTCGCAAGCACCTGGACACAATTTCCGCCCATGCGCCATTGCTATCTCCCTTTCGCATCACACTACCATTTCATAATCAGCTTGCGGTTATCATTGACTGGGTTCCCAGGAATGTCAATTGTAATAGTTCGACCGTAGAATTGCTAACATCCAGAACTCCCCCACTTTATGACACACACCGGTATCCCAACTCAATGACTACTCAACCAGGGTTTATAACTTTAATAATCTGTTGGTTTTCTGACACAAAGGCAGTAAGTGTTGATCTCAAATCCCTGATCACGTCCCATTCATTATAGTGTTCAGTGCCCCACAACTTACACATCTCATAGCTAACCAAACTGGCCAATCAGATGAGTTGAAGACCGACATTTTTTGTCGGTGAATTGGTGATTTATTGAAAACATATCATCACTACATCAGCCCACGTGACCTTAACGTCTTTCGATGATGACTGACATTTTTGTTGGTGAATTACATACCTCAACCATGTGTGATCATATCATAACACAATTGACTTCAGTGTATCGTGAAGTAATTCAACTGGAGCCATTGCCTCCCACTTCCAGCCCGAGAACTTTTGAGGGGTACTGGACAGTAGTGACACAAGGTGTTCAGTTTGCAGGGCAGATACTTGTGCACCTCTGTGGTGTTGGTGAAGCATCGACAATCCAAAATGATGAAATAATGTGGGGTATGTATTCAGAATTAAACATGGGTTTAGGGTTAAATTGTACCTATCACAGATGATATCCATGCCATGATGGAAGTAGGACAGGATGATGAGGAGGATGTAGGAGATGTACACACAGGGACAGAAGACCAAGAGGAAGATGAAAGAAGTGTGCGTGACAACGTTTAACCTGCTATAAACCTCATGTTGACGTGTAGTCTTGACAGGAAGCAGAAATGCAATATCAAGCCATCCTTGATTGTACTGAACAAGGGCATTATACTTGCTCATCATTGGAACAGCTTCTTCTACATGGATGCAGAGGAAATATGGTGGCCAAGGAGCAAGATGCACTCATGTGATTGATGATGGGATATGGCAAGACCACAAAAGCGAAGATGGTAAGTCCCAAATGACGCATATATGTAGGCTATATGATGATTGGGCCACAGAATTCTATATTCAGGTGAGATGATGCAGGACCATCTGACTGGGAACAGGTTTACGACTCAGTCTTAGCCATGGAAGCAGTCCCAGATGACATGGAGCATCTATTAGAGACAGACAAGGTACATCACATGCTCTTTATTATCCTAGGAAGGCTCAGGATATCCTCAGTTTCTATTGAATTGTGGACATGGCGACATGTTGAGCGGGTATATTCAATACATTATATGGACAATACACGTCATCAAATTTGCAATAGATTGGAAAGCAAAAGAGTCTACAGCAGAAGGGCGAGGATGGAAGCACAATTACCAGCAAAAATTGATTGATTGTGAACAAAACCAGGAGGTTGCCCAAATTGAAGCAACTTGCATGGGAAAATGCATGGAGAAAAAATTGACCAGCCTCCATTGTAGATTTGGGGTCAGACATGAAAAGTTGGTAATGGCACATAATCATATACACAAGCTTTATGAAATGGTGTGTCATCAACGTGCCTAAAAATTAAAACTTATCACATTTGAGCCAGTTCGGCACTGGTGTACTCCTGGATCCATTGTGGACAGCAAGCAAGGGGGCAATGCCCACTACCCAGAAAGCTGCAGGTCGCAGTTCTTCATTTGGTGCAACCTTGGACATGATAATGTCCAACTTGTGGACAGATCTGTCTTCAAATGATGGCGGTGATGGTGACAACAATGTTGATGATATCCTCAAATGTAGACGGAGAGACAGCGCAGCAACCTTGGTCCAACTGATGATGATCTTTGTCAGTGAGGATCTAGCAGAATGGGTAAAGACATTTTTAGAAGAGGGGCTGGAAGAGCCCATAACCCTTCAGGAAGATGACGAGATGACACAGGCAGGTATATATTTATATTTGGTGGCCTCGCTAACCCTCTTTTTAGGAGACACCGGGAAACTCTCAGGATGCCACGAGTCCATCAACATCAATCCATATACCGCCCAGGCGAGATACTCCCTTGTGTAACATGCCTGACCAAAGCAGTGTGGCATCAAGCCCCGGTGCAGGGACAGGGGGTGGCAATGAGGTGTGTATATTAATCGGATATATGCCTCCATTCATGTGAAAAATTGCATGTGAAGGCACAATCAAGTTCCTACAGAGGACAGGGAATGCCCCAGGTGGTAAATTATGTTCTCTCAACCTTGCACACGCATTCATCTCGAAATGTATAGGAAAGATCACACATCCGTGGTTTGTACCAAACAAAACGAACCATTGCAGAATCAGATCCCGAATCATTGTATGTAGACAAGAAGAGACAGCATATGACTGAAAGGCAAATTGTTCACTCGCCACAATGGGGCACGCTATCTGTAAGTGATTGCATTGTTTTGTCAAATGTGTGCAATCGATGTCAGGATTTGTATGCATCAGATGACACAGGAATCAGGACCAAGCAACCTCCTGGGTGACAATGACAATGATACAGATAACCAGGAACAGGTACAGGCTGCACTGTTACAATGCCCATTCCCTGACTGTGATGACCTTCTGCCTGAGAAACCCAGGGGAACACTAGCAAGGTTGATAAAAAATTGGCAAAATATTATCAGGGTATCTGGTAGTAAAAGAACGAGAGATGACCAGCACAATCTCAACAGGATAGATCTCCTGATATGTGCTGAGATCAGTAAGGAGGACGAGTATGAACGATTGATGGCATCTGCAACCGATGCAGGGTGGCCTAGTACTTGCAATTTCAAATGCCTGCCTCGGAGAATCTGTGACATGAGGGCGGAGTTGGACCAGCTTATCAGCCACGAGTATGTGCAATCCCAGTGTCAGGTATGGAAAGTGTTTTTGAAAGATGTGAAAGACCTGGCAAGATTTGTCTGGGACTCGAACTTTCAATCCCATCATCTCGACAAAACATGCCCAGGCTAGTAAGTGTTGGCTATAAATTCATAGCTACTGTCTAACAGGTTGAGGCTAGCTATGGTGAGAAGGGCAAAGCCATCATCTATGACACACTGCATCAAATTTTCCTGGCCAATCAGACATGCATAAACAAGATTGTCCCACTTACACTCATCTTGTTCATTGAATACATCCTCATCCCTCATGTCTCAGTCATGCTGATCTCACGCGATCTAGATATCACCACGGACGAGGCCTACCAGGTCATGATTGCAAGTGCATCATATGGGGAAATGATGTATCCTCATGAGGAGGATGATGACGAGTTGGACAGTATACTAGAAAAAAATGCCCATATGTTTGGCAAATGAGGTCCCTCAGATCTGGTAAGCAATATCCAACTGATCTGGTCAACAGCCTCTCACATCCAGACAAAGTTACATACAGAGAAATGAAGTCGTTGTCTGAGGAAAGTATGAATCAATGCACAATTAGTTACCAAACAATTCCATGCGGTCAATACCCAAGACAGCTGTACTTATACCCAATATATTCTAGTTGTTTGCAGAAGCGGAAACTAGATCTAGTGTGCTTCCCTACAATGCTTCTATTCCACCTCCCCACATGTCATCAGAGTTGCTGCATGTTTCAATGGGTGGTAGTTGTTGTGTCTCAAAGCCCCCTTCAATGCACACCACCATGCAGGGACAAGTAGGGTAAATCCACCACAGGATATAAATGCATACAACTGATGACGTATTCACAGCCCAAAGCACACCAGATCTCAGGTCTCTGCCATATCTGAGATGCACCAGCCCACAGCAAGCAGTCATGTACCTGTGATTACCAGTACAATGTGCGTAGTTTTCAATTTTCTTTAGCAAGTTTATAGCAGCATATTGAATGAGGTCAATTAGGACAAAGAAAGCAAAGATGGATGACAAAATCCCCCAAAATCGCCAGTGCAGAAAATGTAAATCCCAGCTCGATAACTCGTCAAACACTGCCAATCATATAGCATGCCTGGTAGAGGATGCCCAAATTATGGATCATGCGCAGTCCATATACACTATAACACAACAAAGTAGGAGGTTCTGTTGCCCGACGTGTAAAATGGGATATGTAAATGCAGATGTATTCAAGGTATGATGATGAGAAGAAATTTGTGTGGTGAAACTCATTTTATCACAGGCTCATTGCTTGGAGTGTAGAGGGACATATGCCACTGTCTCAGCCATGTTGATGCTGGAAATCAATCGGAACAATAAGACGCAAGTCCTGACTGTGGAAGATACATCTCTTGAATGTCCAATGCTGTCAGCACCAGCAGTGGAATCCATGGGTCCCCAACTATCCCGCACCCTCTCTGTGGAGACAGTTTCAATGTCATCGACTTCAGAGCTCCAAGAGAGTGTTCTCATTAGCAACAATGAACCCCATGTGTCCCCTGCAAGATTGCTCTCCATCCATCAAACCCTGCCTCCATCCGTGGACGCATTAATCTCAGAGACAGCACAAGGCCTGCTTCGGAGCTATGGCTTGGCCATCAACACAGAGCACCACATCGTGATATGTAGGGAGTGTGGTTTTATCATAAACCCCTCTGGAGTACGGGAGCATATTATGAACACACATAGGCATATGCAACCACCCCTAGATTTGCAGAAGAAATTCAATGACTTGCTGAACACTCGACCAAGGCTGACATATCAACCCCCTCACCCTAACACACCGATTGAATCTATCCCTGAGCTCAGACACCCCATACCCACATGCCTTATATGTTCAGTGTGTCATAAAGGATATCAGGTTGATCAAAAACACCCTACCAACCCCTCGAAGCCATTCAAACAACATTGTTGTACAAAAGGAGAACAAGTGCACCCAAATAGGACGTTCAGTCTCCATCCAGCACAATGTTTTGGGACTCATTTATCATGGTTCACAGTCTGTCCTCCACAATGTAGGATACTCCCAACCAACACCCCTTGGAACCACTATCAAGCAATGCTTTCCACTCGGCCCCCACCATCCATGGAAATTTCTGTTCCAGAAAATTACCGTATTCTGCATCAGTTTTTGCACAAAGAACGATGGCTTGATCATGTGGCCTGTGTGGACTTATCAACAATCCATGAGTTGTCAGGGTTTTCGGCCAAGGAAAAGGTTATTGGCAGCCTCCAAAGGTGTATTCATGTGTACCTTGCGGTAGCTCAGGGAAAGCTAAAAAGTTATGTGCTGAGATGGCTTATAGGCACACGACCATCGTCTGAACATGCCCATACCTTCCAGAAGCACCACAAAGATGTAAATTATGACAGTCACCAACAATATGCGTTGATTGTGGTGGCATCAATTGCCTTGTTGCTGCGGATTGTGAATAATCCATTGCCACAATATCATTTTCCTGTTGGTGCATCAATTGAAGCCAAGGCATGAGCACTTTACACAGCTTTAGAGCATTCAGACGCAGGAACACAGCAGAATCATGGAGCCGATGGTTATGATGATGGACAATCTGCCATGCCAGATATCCAGCATAAACACGGAGAGGAAGAAGAAGACGAAGACAATGAAGAAGAATATTCAGATGACCCCATGCTGCCTGATAGGTGCGATGAAGGCGACCTCCTGGATGCGGAAGAAGATTTTGTGGAGGATCCCCATGCAATCGCACATCCATACGGCATGTCAGAAACACGAAGGATACCTCAGTTTGATGACAATGTGCAGAAAGAACTCTGTGACCTCTTGAAAATTTTATATGTACAGCACCTTGGAACCGATCATTTCAGGAGTGTTTTTGTGCGGTATATTCTGCTGTCATCAGTGAAAGAATCATCTGTGAAAGGGAATGTGATGTGGCATGGTGTGTCAGAGATAACACACCGAATTGCAGCACTCTTGTTTACTGGTCGATTGGTGTTGGCCATGGTTATCCATGCAGAAAAAGCCAAGCATCCCAGAAAAATGTATTCTGTGTGCGTATAGCTAGTATTTATTGTATAAGATAGCTGAACACTTCCAAAACAGGCTGTTTGAAATGGTCCAACCGTACCTCAAAGAAGCAGAGGGATGGGTCATGATGCACCTCTATCTCTTGAAATGGGTACTTGACTCAATACAATCTGCAGATACAAAAGTGTTGCTGTTCAACTCCCCTATGAATGACAGTCAGAGCGTTATGGTAGATGGCACCCACATATATGCTCAAGACATGAAGATGTGCCATGACAAATTGATGGATGAAATCAAAATCAGGATTGATAAACTTCTCTGGGGACAGTTCAAGCTATTGGAAGACCAGGAGATTCAAGATGACCCCCGAAATCAAAATGCTGGGTACAGCTTCATTTCTGATCTGCGAAACACATGGACGATGGGAACATCTGTGCTGGAGTATATTGTATCAACGCCGTCTCTGTTGGAAAAGTTTGGATCGCTGGATAATGATGGGAGTGTCATATGGCACCCCAGGGCATGCGTTCTGCAGATGACAGAAATATATGAGGTCCAGAGACTCATAGCAATTTCGCTTATCCTGTGCGGCAGGCAACCAGGCCGAGCCATTGAATATGCCTGCTTACTCTTGTGCAATATTCCTGGTGGGTCGATCTGAAATGTGTTTTGGTTAATGGATGTGTTCATGCTACGTGGATCGTACAATAAAACCAGTCATCAGTCATCGGAGGACAAAACAATGGTCCGGGTGCCTATCCCTAGGCTTGGTCAACTTGTTGCATGATTTCTTATCCATCTCTGCCCACTTTATTCTGAATGGCAGTACCATTTCCGTCCCAAACTATATACGAATTCACAGATGTTCTTATTTGCAGGCCTTTACCGGCCAGTGACAGTTAGAGACCTGACCTTGTCACTGGCACAGTATACATTATCCCATCTGAATGCCCAACTTATGATCCGGACATTTTGTCAAGTAATGGCGTATATGATGTCTTATTTTGAGGACGTCCTAGACTTTACGCAAAATGTGACCACAGCATCACATCAACAATTGGGGCATACGGGCGAGATTGACAGATGCCATTACGGAGGTGATGCATGTCTACCTATCGGATTGCATAGGTCTGAGCTGATGATGACCGCACGAGTGAGTGCAGTGATCCACATGATCTTCAGCCACCCCCCTACGCTACTGCATATGTTGGAGAAAGGTGCAGAATTTTGTGCAAGGTTGCGCAAGAAGATAAATTCCATCAGGAATGTCCACATCTCCTCGATGTCTGATCCCAATTCAGAGGGTGTACCCACCAAGATCACCATTGATTCACTCAGTGACGCGCTGTCAAGCAGACTTCTTCCAGAACTGATCTCATACAATCGAAAGGTGTTGACAGAAGCGCACGCATCAGTTGTGGATATGTTATTTCCCTTCCAATCATTTTCACAGTCATCACCCCTACCGTCTGTCCCAATGGAATACCCACACCCAAGTCACCTACAAAAATTCTGCAAATTCATGGGGTTTCCTCAGGATTCTACTCTAGGGTTCAAGAACATCCAGCAGGGCGTAGTGATTGAGAAGATGTTCCAAGGAACACAACATCTTGTGTATGTGTCGGCCACAGGTTTGTGCTCAGAACTATATACCAAGCGGCAGAGTTCTGATTGTAGTTGCAGGATCAGGGAAGACCATGCCAAGACTTTTTTGTGCATCTGAACTTGATGAAGGTAGAAGTACAGTGTGGATTATGCCGCTGCGCTCAATGCATGAGCAATATCATACCAGATGCCAGAAACACGGCATGTCCAGTGGAACATGGTCACTGCAGATGACCATAGCCGGTGTGTCACTACACATCCTCTTATCGGTAGAGTCCACAGAGTGGAAAGAATGCCGAACCTTCCTAAACAGTCTCCATGTGATTGGTAGACTTGCCCAGATTATCATTGATGAGGCACATTTAGCCCTCACACATGAATCTTTCAGACCAGTAATGGACATGATCCAGTGGCTAGGTGGGCAAGGAGTACAGATAGTACTACAGACAGCCACCCTCCCCCCATCACTAGAGCCGCAGCTTATTGAAAAGGCAGGACTTACAGGATGTTTTGTCATGTGATCCAAAACTGCTAGGGCAAATATATCATACAATGTCCTATGGTCGTCAAATCCAGATGCGCTACTCGATCAAGTAGAGGAAGAATATAAGAAAGCCCGGAATTATTCCACCACCAATCACATTCTTGTCTTCGGTCTCAGTAAATTTCAAGCGAGGCAAACCACAGCAAGACTAGGGATACCGCACTGTGATGCTGAAATGACAAAAGAAGACATTGACAAGCTATTGGTACAGTTCAGGACTGGACGGGTGTTAGGGATTTCGTGCACATCCATACTGGGTGTGGCACTCGACATTCCAGGCATAACCCATGTAATTCATCAGGATTATCCATGGGATTCACTGTCCTATACTCAGGAGGTGGGGAGACTCGGGCCCGATGCAAACACGGAAAAGGCATGGTCCATAGTCATACTACCACCAAAACATGTTGATTTGCCAATTCCTTGATCAGATCCATTTGGATCCTATTTGTTGCAACCAATGATCACTAGACTCGGTGGAGCATTGCTGTCGCTTGCTTGTCCAGATGTTCTTAGATGGTGTAGCAGAACCCTGTGCATTGATGGAGGGAAAAATGCATCTATGCGATACCTGTGCCGCCCAGTCCCATCAACAGCCCAGTCATTCAGAACGACATTTTTTTCCCACAGGTGTAATGCAAAATTGTGTTGCAGGTGTGTGGATATTGAGCTTTGTGTTTACCTTCTTGACCTTTGTATAACAGCAGTCAACCCATCGCAACCCAAAGTGCTGCAAGTGCCAACATGGAGTTCGTCTCACAAAACCAAATCCACCAATCAGCGTATGCAGTTGGCATTGGCACATTCAAAGGTCCAGTACCCGCAGAAACCCATGCAGTTGGCAGAAGATATTGCATCTGCACAGGTACATGACCTTTTGCGACATTTCTCCACTAGTTGTATAGGCTGTTGGTTATGCGAAAAACAGTCTTACCAGGATCATCAATTCAAGAATTGTTGTGTCTCACCATCACAACTCACTCGTGCAGCTGATTGGGATCAATGGTATCGCCACCTTCATTTACCAGAAGGTTTCTGTTATAAATGTGGTTGCATTCAAAAGGTCAATTCCTTTCCAGTGAAGCCTTCGAGTTAGTTAATTCATCATATTGCAGCTACACTACATGAATGAAGCAGGGAATAAGGTGTACATTCATGGGTACGATGACGGGATCCATTCCTATTGCAAATACGAGGATGTCCTGCTTCCTATGGTGTGGATGATCACTGTGAATGACAAGCTCGCCAACATTGTGAAGATGAAAATCAGGATGGGGTTTGGAATGGATGCACCAGCATGTCCATTCCAAAAGTGGGTAACATTAATAAATAATGGACATCCAAACATTTGCATACAAAGAGATTGCTCTGGAAGACCAAGTTGGCCACATCATCTACTCCGCAGTCATGGATCGAATCGGACAGCACGAGGCTGATCAGTCTCTCCTTTGCCAATTTCATGCTAGAAGTCAAGCAGAAATGGTTACTGTCCAACTGGAAAGATGAACTTGTTTAAGAACTCATCACCCCTCAGGGCAACTGTGAATTTTAGGAATGGTCTGTCTCAATTCACAAAGCTGATAATGAACTTGAGGCTGCAGACTCCTTACAGCATATCCCCGCCACCCATTTGCATGCCCACCTCATTGCACACCTCAACCCTGCACTTCGTCTTGCCTATCCCACTGCAAAGAAAGAGCTCAACACTATCAGAGACATCAAAGCCTGGATTCATTGTATCATTATCCTTGATGTCCAACTCACCATGCACCAAAAACAGATCAGCACCAGCATGGCAATTGGCACCAAAAACACAGCAAAGACTCAGACCAACAGCTGTGCATTGAACACGTACACTGCACCTTCCACTGGAACCACTGCAAATGCACCCACCAATGCATCCACCACCACCCCCCTCATCAGTTTCATTGCCCTCCCCAAGCTCACGCAAGTAGAGAAGGACCTGCTCAACCTGCACCAGGGATGCTACAAATGCAGAATTTTCTATGCAGGACACTTCTCGTGCACCTGCACCAGCAAGAGACCCACCTTAGAAACATGCAAGAAAGTCACACCCACCAGCTCTCTGCATGCCAAAGCTGCCTTCAATGCCTGGAATGCACCTGTAGTAGCCACTGTCTTTGGCACTGGGCTAGATGAAGATTTCATTGACAAAGATTTTGTGGACTCAGATGAATAACCCCATTCACCTTACCCCTTCTCCCTGACCACCTCTGGTGGGACTGCTGTATCGACACCCCCTTCACTTGTGCACCCTCACTGATACAAGCACTAATCGACCACAGTGCCTCCCCAGTTCTGATATCTGAAGATGCTGCCAAACTCTATGGCCTAGAACCTCACAAGCTTTTCAAACCTCTCACCATCTCCACTGCCTTTGTCTCTGGCCAACCAAAGACTCAAACTGTACAATTATCACATCTCTGTAGACTGAATGTAATTTTGTGCAACGCCCGCTGGAAATCTCAAACACTCAATGCAATTATTTGTCCCAACCTTCAGATGGATCTCATCCTCGGACTTGATTTTCTAGTGAGGAACAAAATTGTTGTCGACACTAAGCTATGCACTGTGATAGCCAAGGAATCAGGTTTTGACCTGCTAAATTCCCCTGACCCTGTGAAAGCCCATGTTAACATTTCGATTTCACCAACTGTGTGATGTGTGTCTCCTGAAAGAGAGCCATGCTAAGATTCAAAACCTCCACAAGTTAGTCCATTGTGAACTACTACTACATTTTGAAGAACACAAAACTAAGTTCAATATGTTACCTCACACCATCGGCAACTGTCACATCATTGGCAACATCAAAATGTGTATCGAACAGCTAGTGGCAGAATCAAGGCTTAAGAAATTAGATGAAAAACTGAAAAACAAATAGGCAGACCAGTTCCCATCTGACATCCTTTACGTCCATGACTTACCCAACAATGTATACCACCACATTGAAGTAAAACCTGGAGTTGCCATATCTACAGCTCATGCATATTCCTGCCCTCGGAAATACCATGAAGGGTGGAAAACCCTGATAGATCAACATTATGCCATGGGCTGCATTTGGCCTTCTTCCTCCCAATACACCTTGCCATCATTTATAATCCCTAAAGCAGACATCACAGTCCTACCCCAGTGGGTAAATGGCTACAGAAACCTAAATCGTGCTACCATCCCCAACAACTATCTGCTACCACAAATAGATGACATCCTTGCTGACTGTGCCAAAGGAAAGGTAAGGTAGATGACTTTCATAATCAACTAACGTCATGTGGAGTTACTTCAATGTGACAACCTGGTCAAATTAGGAAGTTTTTTGGCAGAGAAACCATGGAACACCCCCCTTGAGACAGTAAAGAGGAAAATGCAAAATGTACGACCAACATATTGTTGTTATAGTTGTGTAATATATGTGTTTCAATTTTTATGAAGATTGAGTAAAAGGTGACCAAGAAATAAGACTTGCAAACACTTACAGCTATATCTGATCACTAACTGCCATCCAATCAGATAAAAAATATGACAAACTTATATTTGGCCATCCCATGTCATTTTGGGTTGTCACCTGTCATTTCCAGTTGTCCAAGAAACAAAACTGCCATGTGAAATGGGTTCAGTGTGACATGTAAATGAGGAATTTGCTTTGCATGTCGTCAAAAGCTTAAGGTGATTTGCCCATCCTTTATTTTGAGTTTCTGCACAATGGAATATTCTAACAGACCTACAGTAGGGATAAATCAATGTTTTTTCTGGCTGCAGCAGAGCTTTTTCGGTGCTGTCACTGTCAACTTTCTGCCTCTTGTTGGGGTGATCACGACCATTTCTGCTCAAGTTTTCTAGTATATTAATTGTAGGTATTTTTATCATGTCATTGGTGCATTGCAAATGGGTAGCAGTAATGCTTTTTGAGGCGTGATGCGCTTGACGTGACTCGCATAATTGGTTTCTCACATTTTTCCTATTTCAGCATGAAATCATTACATTTTCTCAAAGTAGGTACAGATTCATGTGTCTACAGTATTTACCAACAAAATCTTGGATGTCAATTTGCCTGTAAAAAGCTCATTATGTGCAAAACAAGCCTTTTCCTCTAAATTCTCAAAAAATTGCCTCTTTTAGAATCTGTCCCACTAAGCATGTGATGTTAGTCAATTATGAAAGTTGTCTACCTTATGGGGGAGGATCAATATGACTAACTCCTTTTTCCAAACACTCGTACATCCCAACCATGTCAAATACATGGTGACACTCACTCCATTTGGCCTCTGGGAGTGGGTGGTAATGCCAATGGGCCTATGGAACTCCCCTGTGACCTACCAATGCTGCATAACTATGGCCGTAAAAGACCTATTGGATGCATCTGTCATGTATACTTAGATGATATAATCATATGGTCTCAAACTCTGGCTGAACATAAACATAATGTCACCCTGGTAATTGAAGCCTTAAGGACTGGACACCTGTATTCCTCGGCAAAAAAATCCCATTTATTCAACACTGAACTAAATTTCCTGGGACACACCATTTCACAATGTGGCATCAAAGCTGACAGCTCAAAAGTTGATCGCATTCTAAACTGGCCCACACCTACCAATGCAAAGGAAGTCTGTCAATTCCTCAGTCTAGTGTGGTACATTTCGCATTTCTGCCAGCACTGTGAGAGCACATGACCATCTTGACACCTTTGATGTGCAAGGAGTGCAACACCATTTTTCCTACCTGGACTACTGAACATCATAATGCCTTCCAATGTATCAAAGCCCTCATTGTCTCACGTGACTGCCTTACAATGATTGACCATCAAAATCCTGGCAACAACAAATTTATGTTACCTGCGATGCCAGCCAAAGATGAACCAGCACTGTGTTATCATTTGGGCCCACCTGGGAAGCTGCAAGGCCAGTAGCCTTTGACAGTCAACAATTATGCAGTGCCAAGCTACACTATCCAGTATGTGAACAGGAGATGTTAGTGATTATCTGCACACTCAAGAAGTGGAGGAGTGACCTCTTGGGCTCTCACATCACAATTTACATGGATCACCAAACGCTCAAGAACTTTGAGGGACAGAAAAAACTCTCAAAATGACAAGCTAGATGGATGGAGTACATGTCACAGTATGACTGTACTATCCATTATATCAACAGAGATGATAATTGTGTAGCAGATGCATCTCTAGACTACTGGACACTGTCGATAATGAATCCCATGTTGTTGGCAGCATTTTTGAATTAGATCAGACCCATCCTTCCTCCAAGACATCAAAGATGGCTACCACACAGACCCATGGTGCAAAGCACTTGCAACAGACCTTGCCAGAGGAATCATCGATCAGAAATTAGACATCAAATCACGAAATGGCTTAATATTCATCAACTCATGACTTATCATCCCCAACAACAAACAACTTTGTGAAAACTTATTCTCGCCCATGACAACCTAAGCCGCTTTGGAACAGAGAAATTATAAGGGCAACCTCAGCCTCTAGCAAAGGGAAATCCAAAGTTAAAATTATGCTACATAATACAGGGATTGGGGGCACACCTAGCAAAGGGAAATCCGAAGAGAAAACTCTAAGGATCCCCTTGCTGATGCCCAGTATATGTGAAGACGACAAAAATCAAATATAACCTAAAAATAGAAAAAGGCGGAGATAGGCAGATCAAGGCCGCCGAATGACATCATACCAAGGGGTATGTGTCGGAAGGGGTACTCCGCCTCTAAATATAAAAGTGTCAACATGTACAAACATGATAGCAAGGGAAAATTAGTAATAAAATCCGGAAAAATCATAGAAAATGAAGAATAGAAGGAAATGAGGTGGGGAAAAATATAGGACGAACATAAAAAATAGGAAAAACACACAGGGCACCTCCCTAGTCCTCTTACATCACCCCCTCTCTAAGATGCATCGCCCCGATGCATTCAAAATCGTATACGACCAAAGTCCGTGACTTGAATGCGACGCGGTGCAGCAGTGTGCCGTCGGTAAAATTCCTTGATTAACCGAGGGGCATTTATGTCAGACTCTTCGACCCATGAGTTCTCCTCATACCCATAACCCTTCCAATGTACCAAATACTGGAGTTTTCCTCGACGTAAATGGCTGTCCAAGATTGACTCGACTTCATATTGGGGTTCTCCCTTGATCACTGTAGGTGGTGGTGGTGGGTGTGAATGGCATCCCGGGAATGGATCTGGGGGAGCTGGAAGCAATTTGACGACATGGAAGACAGGATGGAGTCTGGACATGGAGGCTGGGAGGCATAGACAATAGGCATGTGTTCATGCACTTGACAATGGGGAAAGGTCCCAAGAAGCGATGAGCAAGTTTCTTGGATGGACGTGTAGTGGAAATGTCACTGGAGTCAAGATAAACTCAATCACCAACCTTGTACTGAGGGGTTGGGGAGTGCCGTTGGTTGTAAAATTGCGCCATGTCATCCTTCGCCTTTGCTAAGGCTGCCCTTGCCTCCTCCAAGCTATCCCTCATGCGTTCTGTGAACTCATTCACTGTCTCGATGTGTGAGGGAGTTTGGCGAGGTTCAAATCCCATGCGTGGATGTCGTCCAGTGTCTAAGAGGAAAGGGGTCTGTTGAGTGGAAGCATGGACATGGTTGTTGTATCTGAACTCGGCCAAAGGAAGGAGATCATCCCAATCGTCCTGGCATTCATTGACAAAGAGGCGGATGTACTGCTCCAGTTCCTGGTTGACTCGCTCCGTCTGGCCATCAGTTTGTGGGTGATAAGCGGTTGAAGCGAGGAGTTTGATCCCCAGGAGTCGGTACAGCTCACGAGTGAACTCTGCCATGAACTGAGGGCCACGATCTGAGAGGAAGGCACCAGGAAGTCCATGTAATTTCCACACGTGGTGGAGGTAGAGTCGAGCGGCACCTAGGGCACTGACAGTGGTGTGAGTGGGAATGAAGTGAGCGCATTTTCCCACTGAGTCAACTGTGCACATCACCGCATCAAACCCGTTTGACTCTGGCAATTCCACCACAAAGTCAACGCTGACGACATCCCAATGACTCTCTGGAACAGGAAGAGGGTGTAGCTCACCAATAGGCTTGCGACAAGGAACCTTGGTGCGTAAGCAAAGGTCACAAGTGTGACAATACTGACCAATGAGCCGTGACATTTGTGGCCACCAATAGTTCCGTGAGGTGAGCTCCAAGGTCTTCCAGCATCCGGGGTGGCCAGCAATCTGTGAGTCATGGTGTTGGGATATGATGCGCCGGCGAAGGTCTGGGTCATTGGGAACATAGATGTGATCCCTGAAATACAACAAGTCCTCCTTTTCAGCCCACTCTGCCGCACGTAAGGAAAGGGTCGATCCCTTCCTCAGTTCTTTAACAGCTCGGGCGACAACATCCTCATGCAAACCGCTACGGTTTGGACGATGAATGTCACATAGGATGTCCCGCTCCTTGCCCTGGGGTGCGATGCCTTCCAGTGCCTGAATGGTGAACAGGTCTGGCTGCAACAGCACAATGTTTTGGTTGTCACCGCTGCCATCCCCATGGTCTGCACGTCGGGATAGGGCATTGGTCTTCCCCATGCTGCGACCCGGACAGTGGTGTAAGGAGAAGTCAAATCTAGATAGATACAGGGACCAACGAGCTTGACGACAGTTCAATTTCTTGGCCATCATGAAGTACTCGAGGTTCTTGTGATCCGTCCAAATTTCCACCTTGTGTTGGGCACCCTCGAGGAAGTGTCGCCACTCCTCAAGCGCACGCATTATCGCCAACATCTCCTTGTCATGGATCTCGTAGTTTCTCTCTACAGCACTAAGGCTTTTGGAGTAGAACACAACAGGATGCCACTTCTGGTCCTCTGGAGACTGCTGAGACAACACGGCACCCGTCGCAAAGTCAGAACTGTTGGCTTCTACACAAAAAGGACGCGAATTGTCAGCAAAGGTAAGGATCGGAGTGGAAGTGACCATCTCCTTAAGCTTTTCGAATGCCTCCTGTTGTGCATTATCCCACCTCCATGCCTCCTTTCCTGTCAAGTCGAACAGCGGTCGTGCATGATGTGAGAAATCCTTGATAAAATGCCGATAGAAATTGATGAAGCCCAGGAAAGACTGCACCTCCTTCTTGTTTGTGGGCATCGGCCAAGCTGTGACCCCTTTTACCTTGATAGGATCCATCTCCACTTGACCCTCCGAGATAATCAGGCCGAGGTACTCGATCTTGGTCCTTTTGAACTCACATTTGTCCTGACGAAGGTAGAGTTTGTACCGTCGAAGTCACTCTAGGACGAGGCACGTGATGCGACGGTGCTCTTCAACCATGCGAGTGAAGATGAGGATGTCGTCGAGATAGATGCAGACAACGCCTTCGAGGATGAGGTCATGGAAGATGTCGTTCATCATGGTCTGAAAGGTGGCAGGGCTATTAGTAAGGCCAAAGAACATGACAAGCGGTTCAAAAAGACCACGGTTGGTACGAAAGGCTGCCTTCCACTCATCTCCCTCCTTTATCCTCACATTATTATAGCCCCAACGGACATCGAGCTTGGTGAAGTATCGGGCTCCATGGAGCTGGTTTATGAGTTTGGAGATGAGGGGTAGTGGGTAGTGATTTTTGACCATGATGTTGTTGAGCCTTCTGTAGTCTTGAACCAGTCGAAGTGAGCCATCCTTCTTCTTGACAAAGAAAAAGGGAGAGGCCATGGGTGACTTCGATGGTCGAATACGTCCAGAGGCCAGGTGCTCGTCGATGAACTGGTCAAGCTGCCGTTGTTCTTCCGGAGAGAGAGGATAGACCTTGCAGGATGAAGGGGTTGCACCGGGGGTGAGTTTGATCGCATGATCCCATGGCTTACGCGCAGGAAGAGAGTCGAATGACTCCTTGGAGAACACGTCTTCAAACTCATGGAGATGAGGGAGTAAGGAGTTAGTAGAGGATTTAGCAGCGTTGTTTTTGTGGAAGGCCTCGGCGAGGCGTTGGGATATGTTCGATGTGGCACACACCTCATGTGATGAGCAAATCGCAGTGTAGAAGATCCGATCACCCTCCTCCACTTCCTCTGGGTCCTCATCATCATCATCCAAGTCTGGCATTAGATCAGGAACCCCTTCCAATTCCACTTCAGGTATAGGCAGGGGTCCAGCATGACACTTCTGAGTTCGTTGTATTGCCGCCTTCTGTCCACGACGTTCTTGCCTGGCTTCCGTGAAACATGTCCGACAGTGGGATGGACATCGGCTCATGGTAACCTCCCCGGTGCGCCAGTCGACCTCTGGGTTATGGTCTCGAAGCCATGGATATCCCAAAATCACCTTTTGCTTTCCTAATTGAGTGACAGCAAAAAGGGCACGCTCACTATGATCTTTGTAACAGAGAACAAGGTCTGCAACCTCTCAGATGGCACCAGCTTCATTTGGGGATCCATCCATGTTATATACAGGTATCGGACGTGAGAGTGAGCGAGTATTTAGACGATGTTGTTGTACCAGATGGGAATCGATGAAGAGACCAGTCGCACCAGAGTCCAGGAGCGCAGAGACACCAAGTATCTGTCCAGTGTTGGTCATCTGCAGTTCGATGGCTAGGTTTAAGGAATGTGCAGAGGGAGTGGATGCCACAATATACTTGCATGGTAGTTTACGCTCCCATGATTTAATTTTGGAATGTGGAGTAGAAGGAGAGATGGGGAGAGCAGGTACGTCTTTAGCCAACTTCGAAGGGTCAGAGAGGGGAGCAGTCATAGAAATGGATTCATTCTCCGGGGATTCAACTGACAAGACTTCAAAGCAGTTATGGACAGGCAGTGAGGGCGTACGATTCACTCACTGCAAATAGGAAAATCCTGCTCCTCTACAACTTCCAACTTAATCTCCTCTGCAACTTGATCCTTCGCTTCCTCAACATCTACAAGCGCCAACAAATCTTGCAGGAGTTCGTCTCGTCCCTCGGGGGTGAGCATGCAGATATCCTGACGATGGGGACACGCTCCAGCCCTGTGTCCAGGTTCCCCACAACGGTAGCAGAGATCCAACTTACGTGCACGGCTGCGGGCTGCATCAACATCCATTGGTACTGGGACATTGACGGCTGGTGTGGGAGTTTGACGAGCAGGAATGGGGTTAGGGTGGGGGAGGCTTCAATTGAAGGTGTAGGGTGTATGAGTGGTAGTTGGAGCATGGAATGCAGCATTAAACGCCGCATTTGTGAGTCAGTTCTCATCACAGAGTGAAGCAGCTTCATACCAAGCAAGGATATCATTGTCCGCTGGGTGCCCTTCCAACATCTGTGCAATCTGGTCCTGAATTTCTCAGTGGAGCCCCCATCGGAACTTCACCACCACTGGTAACCCACTCCCATACCCTGCCATGTCCACGAAATCCTTGAACTCATTGATATAGTCGTCCACGGATTGATGTCCCTGGTGGTAAGTGGATGACTCAAGTCATGTCACTGCTCGGTGGCATTCATTGAGGGGGCAGAAGTGGCGTACGAACTCAGCTCGAAAGTCACCCCAAGTGGAGAAAGGTAGAGAACCGAGTTCTTTAGTTTGACGTAGGATACGGTCCACATAGAGATAGGTGCATTCAGATTTCATGTATGTGAAGGCCCAATAAATTTTTGCAGCCTCATCGATGAATTGATGCGACTGGAGACTAATGTATAACTCACAGGAATGAAGGAATGCATGTCCCTGCGCACGTGCACCATTAAATTCGGCGGGGGGGGACAGTTTGATCTGGGCACGTTCCTTAGTGGACGCGTTTGGCAAAACGTCATTGTTGGGTGCGCTTGGAGTCGTGAAGGGGGAACTATTAGTCGTAGGGTTAGCCTGGAGGGTCCTAACGAAGTTTTCAATCGTAGATTTAAGCGAGTCGATTTGCGCGTGCATTCCGGAAATGTCGCTTTCAAGCGCGTCGAAGCGTTCTGATGTGTCCATGTCGCTAGGGAGCGCGTTTGGCGAAAATGGCGGCGTAATAAAGGCGAGAGTATCTGGAATGGTGTGTAGGGACTCTGTGGAGCTTTGGGAAGTGTCGTCCAGTCCGTACCTGCCTATTTTGGGCAGCGCATTCGCGATTTTCGGGCCTTAGGGGAGAGTTTTCTACTATAAGGGCAACCTCAGCCTCTAGCAAAGGGAAATCCGAAGTTAAAATTATGCTACATAATACAGGGATTGGGGGCACACCTAGCAAAGGGAAATCCGAAGAGAAAACTCTAAGGATCCCCTTGCTGATGCCCAGTATATGTGAAGACAAATATAACCTAAAAATAGAAAAAGGCGGAGATAGGCAGATCAAGGCCGCCGAATGACATCATACCAAGGGGTATGTGTCGGAAGGGGTACTCCGCCTCTAAATATAAAAGTGTCAACATGTACAAACATGATAGCAAGGGAAAATTAGTAATAAAATCCGGAAAAATCATAGAAAATGAAGAATAGAAGGAAATGAGGTGGGGAAAAATATAGGACGAACATAAAAAATAGGAAAAACACACAGGGCACCTCCCTAGTCCTCTTACAGAAATCATACCACATGCTCTGCAATGACTTTTACTGGCCAAATATTTGCTGTGATCTGATCAATGCCTATGTCCCATCATGCATCGAATGTCAACACAACAAGAGCCTGACTTCTAAGCTTGCATGACCCCTGCACCCACTCCCAATCCCCAAAAATATTTTTAATTGGTGACAATCGACTTTGTTGGCCCACTCCCAAAAGATGATGGCTTCAATGCCATCATCACAATGACAGACAGACTGGGTGCAGATATTCAGATTGCCCTGTACAATTCCAGCATCACCACCGAAGAGTTTGCAACCATCTTCTTTGACAAGTGGTTCTGTGAAAATGGCTGCCCCCATGAACTGGTCACCGACTGGGATAAGCTCTTTGTCTCCCACTTCTGGAAAGCACTTATGAAACTATCAGGTATCAAGCATAAGATGTCGATGGCCTTCCACCCGCAAACTGATGGAGCATTTGAATGTTCAAACAAAACTGTCATCCAAGCACTTCATTTTTATGTGGAGAGAAACCAGACGGGTTGGGTGAAGGTGCTACCAAAAGTATGATTTGACATTATGAATACAGTAAATGCATCAACTGGCTTTTCACCATTCACTCTCAAATCTGGACATTCACCACACCTCATCCCACCTCTCATTGAATCGCTCACCCCAACCCTGACACCAATACACAACCCTCAGCTCCAGAACCAACCTCTGATGGAGAAGACACTGCATGCACTGTAATAGAACAGCTCACTGCCGATCTCCTCAAAGCTAAAGACTCACTCCTTGCAGCTAAGATCAGCCAAGCCAAACATGGTAATAAGGATCGAGCACCTGACCATGAATTCAAAGTTGGGGATTGTGTACTGCACACCATCAATGAGACCACATGCAAAAGAAGGATGGCCGCATGGCAAAATTTATGCCAAGGTTTGATGGTCCCTTCAAAGTCACAATGGCATTCCCCAGCTATCATTGGAAGATATATGCAACTCCATGCAGAGAAGACTAGGGTGCTTATCAGATCAATTTCAGTTTGGGAGTTTTACTAGCATTTCATCAGTGCTTGAACATGTTTTGAAATGTAACTGACCTATCATGTCTTGGGTGTGAAGATGCAGAGTAAGAACCCATCTGACAATATGAGAGACAACTGACAACACATGTTTGGTCACAACTTATCCATTGCCTGACCAAAGCTTGCAAGAACACTTGGACAACTTTCACCAAGAATTGGCATCTCGCTGTGAATCATGTGAATGATTGCAAGTCAGAGTAGCCACATTTACAGCTGTTTCTGAAAACCTTGAGAATGTGTGATTTATTTCCAATATAATAAATTAGCAATATATTTGCTTACCTCAGCTGATCAATAACCATTGATATGATAACTCGTGATCACTGCAGCGCATCTGCTTGCCCAGCTATGAAATGGTCTTCCACCACATCAGTGAAGACCTCAAGGTGAGAGCACTTTGGCTACTAGATCATGATTACATCATGGAGGATGTTTGTGACATTCTGGGCATCTCAATCACGAGCCTTTATCGGTGGAAACACAATCAAGCAGTGTATGGCAGTGTTGTCCCTCCCCAGTGTTAGGAAACCACCCCATTACCTAATAAAATTTCATTTTTATTTTATTATGTCGAATTACGCTATATTATGCCAAATGACGCTACACTTTGATAGCATGAGAATTTTATTTTGCACGCATCAATATGTATGTGCATGTACGAGTGCATCAGTAACAACAAAGTACAATATATGTAACATAGTATATAAACCCTAAATATATGCCTAGGGGACCCCAGTTGTGTTCTCTTAGGTATTGCACCTATGCTTGTGGTGTGAACAGCCTATCTCAACAAACTCACCTATTAATAACCCCTCACATCAAAACCATCAGTTCCCAAATCACGCACGCAGATCCCGCCCCCTTGTTGTAGAGAGAACCCGCATGGTCTTAGCTAGCAGATAGTGGGTGTTGCCCTAACAGAAGAACACAACTTCCCATATCAGTGCACCTTCTCTTACTTGCGCATATGTCATTGTTTCACCATGCCACATCCAATTACTCATCCTTTTGGCATGAGCCAGAAGTACTTGTATATACGTAATCTACCTTTTCTTTTGTAAGCTGATGCCAGGCCTTGCCTTACATTGTGACTGCCAGTGATCGAGAGCCAGCACTCATCATTAGGACAGCTGCAACCAGACAACCAATTGGATCTGGTTTAGTTACAATTTCCATCACTCTATTCAGACGACTATTTTAGTTACAAGCCGAATTCAGTGTTATCCCCGAGATCAGGCACTGTTGGAAGGGTTATTGATCCAAAGTGTCAAATTAGGCGCCTGACAAACGACAAACGATCGACAAACCATTGACGAATGGTCGACAAATGATCATGTGACCCGTAAACATTTGGAGAGGTCTCAAAGAACAAATCTTGAATTTGTCGAAGAAGTGATTCATCACAGATTTTACAATTATGTCTGAACCTTCAACTTCTAATCCCGACCCTAATCCTGTTCCCACACCAGTGCTAGAGGCGAAAATTGATGCACTTACAGTGCAAATGTCCCAATTAGTGTCAGTGTTGGCAGCATCACAGCCCAGACAAGCAGAAGTACAGCCAGAGACAACAGGAGAAAGAGATGATGAGATGGAGGAGATGGTGGAGTGGATGTCGCAGGAGGATGAGATGGCAGAGAAATCTGGAAATGGAAAAGTGTGCTTACCTAAGTACATGTCCCCACAAATCTTTGACGGTACCATGGAGAATACAAAATCCTTCATCAGCTCTATAGTATTGTACATCCATGGGAGGAAGCCAGAGTTTTGTACAGCCGAATCTAGGATTATGTTTGCTCTCTCATTGGGAGGCACAGTTTGGAGACCCTAATCCAAAGGCGACAGCCAATGCTAAATTAAAGACCATGCACCAAGGTTCTCTAACAGCGGATGAATTTATTTTGCAGTTCAAAGCAGAAGCTTTGCAAACAGATATGGGAGAAGCCACGTTGGTAGAGTTTTGGAAAGCAGGATTAAATCCCTCTTTATTCAAGTCTATCTACTGACTACCTTCTATGACAGAGAAGTTGGACGAGTGGTATAATTGGGCAATGCACCTTGACCAGCAATATTGGCAGGAACAGGCGGAGTCAAAGGTGATGTACGGAAGTAGTAAATTTGGAAAGCCATCAGGAGCAAAGTCCGAGAAAGGAAAGGCGCCTCAGGTGCAAGCTCCGAGGGCACAGCCACTGGCCATGGCAGTGACACTTATAGTTATGGAGTCAGCAGCACCAGCAGAGGCAATGGAGGTTGATCAAGTGGGGAGATGAGCCCCACTTAAATGTTTTAACTGTGGGCAGTTAGGACACATTGCTAGGAATTGTAGGCAGAAAAGAAAGTTTAGGGAAGCTACAATTGAGGAAGTGAAGCTGGAGGAAGGCAAGCAGAAGAATTTTGTGGAAGAGTCCCAGTGAAGGTTTCCCCATTGGTGACCCAGAATCATTACAATGTATTAGTATCCAAGGAAACCCAGAGCAAACCAGAAAAAGAAATCGAGGAGGAGTACAACTGTTCTGAATCACGTGACAAAGAGGAGTACAACCATTGTCAATCACGTGACAAAGAAAATTGTCACACACCATTTCTGAAAACACCTAAATTCTTTATTTGCTCTGTGCAAATAGAACCCAAAATCACCTTGACTGTGGGACTGAAGACAGTGGACACACATGCAGCAATTAATGTGGAAGTGTTGCTTGATATTGGTGCTACAGGATTATTTATTAATCAGTCTGTAATTACTGGAAACGGTATTAGCACACGCAAGCTGGCACAACCTATAATGGTGTACAATATTGATGGAACAGTCAATCATGGAGGAACTATCAAGGAGGAGGTGACTATGGTGCTAAAGTATCAGGAGCATCAGGAGCGAGCCATATTCGAAGTGTGCGATCTTGGGAAAACCAACCTAATAATAGGATGTCCATGGTTATGGAAGCATAATCCCGAAATTGATTGGAAAACTGGGAAATTACAAATGACTCATTGTCCTAAGGAATGTAATGTGTATGGGAGGAAGATGAAGAAGGAAAAAAGGAAAAAGAGAGAGAACGAACATCCAAGGAAGTATTCTGTTATGATGGAGGAAGTGGAGGATGAGGAAATGCCAAATGGGGAAGTTCTGGTCATGATTGAGAAAGAAGAGCAGAAGCAAACCTTTAGAGCAATTCATGGAGGACAGTCATGGGACAAGAATATCGTGAAGGTGGAGAAGCCAGTGGAGGAGTGGGTGCCAAAAGTGTATCATGAATATCTGTCAGTGTTCCAGAAGGAGTCTGAGCGAATGCCAGTGCAGAAGCCATGGGATCATGCGATTGAGATGAAGCCAGGGTTTGTGCCAAAGAAGTCGAAGGTATATCTGTTATCTCTGATGGAACAAGAAGAAGTGGATGCATTCCTGAAGGAGCAATTGTGCAAAGGATACATATGACCTTCAAAATCACTGCAGATGTCACCAATATTCTTCGTGCCAAAGAAAGACCAAAGGAAGAGGATGTGTACAGATTATAGGTATCTGAATGAGTGGACAGTGAAGAACACGTACCCCCTGCCATTGATCTCAGAAATAATTGACAAGGTGGGAAAAGCCAAGGTCTTTACAAAATTGGATTTACAATGGGGATACAATAATGTACAAATAAAGAAAGGAGATGAGTGGAAGGCCACATTTGCCATGCATCGAGGATCCTTTGAGCCACTTGTCACATTTTTCGGGATGACTAATAGTCCCCCGACCTTTCAAAATATGATGAACGTCATTTTCAAGGACATAATAGACAAAGGTGCAGTAATAATATTTATTGATGACATTCTGATATTCACAGAGGATGAAGAAAATCATGAGGCAATAGTGCAGGAGGTGCTACAGAGGTTAGCAGAGAATGATCTATTTTTGAAACCGGAGAAGTGTGTGTTTGGGGCAAGTGAGATTGAGTTCCTAGGATTATTGATCAGCCCTGACGGGATCAAAATGGATCTGATCAAGGTACAGGCAATCACAGATTGGCCTGCACCCACCTGTGTCAAGGAGGTTCAAGCCTTCTTGGGACTCGCAAATTATTATTGTCACTTTGTGCACAATTTTTCTAGAATTGCTGCACCCTTACATAACCTTACACAAAAGGGAGTAGTATGGAGGTGGGGAGAGCAGCAGCAGACAGTGTTTGAGGAGTTGAAGAGGAATTTTGTGGAGGGACCAACATTAGCCCCAGCAGATTTCACATGTCCTTTATGAGTGGAATCAGATGCATCTGATTTTGCTACTGGAGCAGTATTATCAATGCTGTGCAAAGATGACAAATGGCATTTTTGTTCATATCTGTCCCGAGGGTTGAATGATGTGGAGAGGAATTATGATGTGCATGACAAAGAGATGTTGGGGATAATACGAGCATTGGAGGCATGGAGGCATTATTTGGAGGGATGTATGCATCAGATTGAGATCTGGATGGATCATCAAAATCTGCAATACTTCATGTCTGCTAAAAAGCTTAATTGCCGGCAAGTATGTTGGGCACTATTCCTATCATGTTTCAATTTTCACTTGGTCCACAAAGCGGGAAGCTTAATGAGGAAAGCAGATGCATTATCCAGATGTATTGATCATAAAAGGGGGGTGGAGGAGACAATAAGAATGTTACCTTACTCAAACCCAAATACTTTTGCATTTGTGCTATGCGTCAAGGGCATCTACTAATAGATAGCTCAGAAACAGAAATGTTGTCCAAAATTAGACAATGTTTGGAAATGGACAATGAAGTAGTGGAAGCCATGAAAGCTCTGAAGGGAGAGAAGAAAGGCAATATTAAAGGAGATGAATGGGCTGAGGAACAAGGGTTGGTGTTGTTTTGAGGAAAAGTGTATGTACTGAAGGATCAGGATTTGCGAAGGGAGATCATCTGGTTACATCATAATATGCCAACTGCCAGACACCCAGGAAAATGGAAGACATTGGAATCAGTAATGAGAAATTATTGGTGGCCTGGAATTTCAAAGTATGTGTTGGGGTATGTGGATGGATGTGATACATGCATGACAGGGAAGAAATTTCCAGAGAAACCTGCAGGAAAATTAATGCCAAACCCTATACCTGAAGCACCGTGGTGAGATATATCTGTGGATTTTATTACCAGATTACCCAAAGCTCAAGGGTACGATGCAATATTTGTAGTATGCGACCGCTTCACCAAGGAGGTCCATATTATTCCTACTACTACAGAAACCTCATCATTGGGCTTGGCATGCCTCTATCTAAATCAGGTATGGCGGTTACATTGGTTACCCAATGCCGTTATCTCCGATCATGGACCACAATTTGCTTCTGCGTTTATGCGAGAACTGAACAACATATTGGGAATTCAAACTAAACTATCTATGGCATATCACCCGCAGACTGATGGGCAGACAGAGAGAATGAACCAGGAGTTGGAGCAGTACCTACGTATGTTTGTCAACTACTGACAAACTGACTGGCCCGAATGGCTGGCAATGGCCGAATTTTCCCACAATAACAAAATCCATTTGGCTACTCATATGTCACCCTTTTTTGTGAATTATGGATATCATCCTCGCATGGGAGTAGAACCCAGAAGGGAAGTCAAAGTACAGTTGGTAGAAGACTTTGTATCTAAGATGCAAAAGGTACAAGAGGAAGCAGAGGTGGCATTGAAGAAAGCACGTGATGACATGATGCAACACATGGATCATACTCAAGCACGCACTCCAGAGTACAAAGTTGGTGACTTGGTGTGGCTAAGTACCAAGGACCTGAATATTCCATGACCTTTGAGGAAACTTACAGAGAAACAAGTTGGCCCATATGCAATCTCTAAAATGATCTTGCCTAATGCAGTAGTGCTAAAATTACCCCAATCATTCAAGGTTGATCCCAAGATTAATGTATCCCGCCTATGCCCTTACTGCCCACCCACTATTCCTGGCCAACAAACTACTCTGCAACCTCTGATAATAGTAGAAGGTGCTCCAGAATACGTAGTTGAAGAAATTCTAGACTCACATCTTTGACAGAACAAATTGGAGTTCTTAATAAAGTGGAAAAACTATACCGACAAAAATTATTTGTGGGAGCCTGAAGAGAATTGTAAGCAAGCGCACAATGTGATTGCCCAATTCTTTAAACGTAATCTGAATGCTCTGCATCGCATTGCAAGAATGGTGTATGAGGGGATGAAATTCTGGCCTTACCAAAATTTCATGGAGGGGACAGATGCAATATTTTCTTGCCTGGAAGTCAAGGCATAAAAGGGGGGTAATGTTAGGAAACCACCCCATTACCTAATAAAATTTCATTTTTATTTTATTATGTCAAATTATGCTATATTACACCAAATGACGCTACACTTTGATAGCATGAGAATTTTATTTTGCATGCATCAATATGTATGCACATGTACAAGTGCATCAGTAACAACAAAGTACAATATATTAACCCTAAATATATGCCTAGGGGACCCCAGTTGTGTTCTCTTAGGTATTCCACCTACACTTGCAGTGTGAACAGCCTATCTCAACAAACTCACCTCTTAATAACCCCTCACATCAAAACCATCAGTTCCCAAATCACATGCGTGGATCCCACCCCCTTCTTGTAGAGAGAACCCACATGGTCTTAGCTAGCAGATAGTGGGTGTTGCCCTAACACCCAGAATCCACTGCAAGGCCGACCACGCATTCTCACAGCTGATCAAACCAAGGAACTTGTGTCTACACTGCAAGACTCCCCAGAAATGTATTTGGATGAGATCCAGGATTGGATTGCTGTCACACATGATACAGGGATGTCTCGAACTGCACTTCATGTGCTTATCAGAGATGCTGGACTTACTTACAAAATGCTTCGGAAGGCAGCTGCAGAGTGGGATGAGGAGGCTTGGCAGAAGTGGTGGGATTTTATACATGATCATCTTGTCGCTATGATGATCATAACCGTTGATGAGTCCAGCAAGGATGACTGCACAGTTTTCTGAAGATATGGGCAAGCACCCCATGGACAATGTGCCACAATTCCTGCTGATTTTGTCCATGGTGACCACTACAGTATTCTAGCTGCTATGAGTGTTGAAGGTTATGTGGGGACTCACATCGTGCCTGGGTCTGTGGATGGAGATGAGTTTTTTGATTTCATTGTGAATAAGATTGTATGTTCCTTATCACTTTCTAAAGTCTCCAATGGCATCATTCTGAATAATGATCATAGCTCCCACAAATGAATCCATTTCCTCAAGATTGAAGTGTCTTGATCCTTGATAACTGTGCAATCCACAAAAGTGAACTTCTGCATGAAGTTGTTGAGGCTCAAGGTTTGCACTTCCATACCAATGACATTTATTCCATCTCATTGGTACTGCTGCAAGAAGTGTTTTGCTATTCCTCCCAGCTTACTCTCCAGACTTCAATCCAATTGAGGAGAGCTTTAGTGCTGGTATTTCTCAATTTTCACAATATATATTCAGTGTTTGACTTGGAGATTTGCTAGTCAAGGCATGGATTAGAAGAAATTGGAGATGCATGATGGACAGTGAGACACCTGAATTGGACTTGTTAGAGGCATGTGGTTGTGTCACTGCAGAGATGACTTGAGCCTGGTTTCATAATTCAGGTTATCTGTAAATCTCAGCATTATTTCACACATCCACTACAACGAAAACAGATGTATTAGAATAGTAAAGTGGCTTCAAAAAATGCAATGAAGGCACGATAACTATGAGATGTAGAAGACTGCTATGTATGTGAGGTGTGGAAAATTATGATGAACCAGAGAATATAACAGAAGAGAATATAACACTATGTATGAGTGAATCAGGTGAAAGCATACGGCAATATATGACAGTAGAATAGGAAGGAACAAAGGGGTATATGTAGTAAATCAGTAAACCACAAACCTACTTATCCTGCAGGAACTTCTTGTACTTGTGGTAGGCCTTCACAACTTGACCCCATGTGAGAGGTGCAAACCCAACACGCTCCCAGTGAGCCTCCTTTACAGCTGAAAGATCATCACCAACCTCAAATCCGAGATCCTCCAGTTGTGCCCCAAACTGTGTCACCAAGATTATATCTGGTACAAAAGTCCTTGAGTGAACCACCCATAGGAGGAGGAGAGGAGTGAGGATCCCCATTCATTGCACAATTTCCTGAAGTCCCACCCATGCCCCATGGTGATGTTACACCTGATGGATTGAAAAACAGAGGAGGATAGCCATGTGGCATGGGCGGAGGATATGGGTATGGATACATGAAAGGAGGATGGGCCCCAGGGAACGGTGTACCATGGTATGGTGAAGGAAAGGCCCCAGCTGGCGGCAGAGCATTAGTAGGGGTTACAGGAGGGTTGGCAGGTAATGCTGGGGTTGGTGTATTTGGAGCTGCGGCTGGAGGTAATCGGGAAGCTTTTTTGGAGTTGAAATGAGTTGATCCAAGGGGTGGGGCAAGAAGTGATGCTTTTCCAACACACTAAACATATGGTCAATATATATATGATGTTCATAAAAGCACACTAACAATTTGCGCAGCCCAGAAAATTTTCTTGGTATGATCGAGAATAAAGTGCTGATTTGTTGGTCGGTGATGGAAGCATTCAACATTGGGATGATCAGAACAAATCCCTGCATGATACTTCTCTTCAAGTTTGGCAATAATTTCAGCCAAACCATCATCAAACTGAGGCTAAAAACCTATCTGTCAGAGTATGACAAAGACCATGAATCTCTCCTGTACCTTCTTTCTCTTGCAATCATCTTCATTGCTTGATTCATACTCATCCAGAGCATGAGGAGCAGAGCCAGAACCAGCAGTAGATGACTGAGACTAGGAAAATGTGTCACTTTGGTTCACCACAAGAGTTAAGAATGATACCATGCCAGGATCAACAGGTTTCTTGACTGGCTCAGCCATCTGAATGATGATATATGTACTAGAGACATTTGGAGGAAGAGCCTTCAACTGCTTGAGAAGGGATGCATAGCCAGCATCAGTGCGTAGTGGGAGCCAAGCAGAATTTGCTGGTTTGAGCCATCACCACTCAAAAGTATGCTTAGGAAGAAAAGATGGTTCCGTCTCGAGAAGATCTGCAAGAATTTCCAAAAGGGTTTCCCAGTCATGTCCAGTCATTGAGGAGACAGGACCGTATGCAATGGGGTCAACTTTCTGAGCTTTCTTTGATTTTCCATGACCAGTTGACCATTTCAGAGGTGGAACAGCCCAGACAAGGATTTCAAACTTGGTTGATGAGTCAGAGTCTACTGCAGTAGTTGGAGCTGCTTCTGGTTCCTCAGGAGTAAGCAGTCTTGTAACCTGAGGTGTGCACACACATGAAACATGTGTGTCTGGCAGTCTTGGTTGAGATGCTGATTGTGAGGGAACAGTGGGGTGAGTTTCTAGAGTGACTTGTGAAGGAGTTATGGGAGGAGTTTGAGAAGGGACTACAGGAGGAGGAGGTTGTGATGATACGACTTGTTGGGCTGCTGCAAGACAATGACCTGTATAGAGTTTTTACTCAACACAGCCACAGCCACATGTAAATTCATCAACGCACCAAAAATAGTAATTTCCATGTCACTGAGAGCAGGACTGAGTGGGGAAGAAGCTTGAGTGAGTTCCAAATCCACAGGTTGCAGTCCTGCATATGCTGGAGGTGGTGGGGTAAAATATGGAGGTGGTGGACTTGATGTTGGAATCCAGGGCAACATTAGAGTGCCGAGACAGAGGATTTGAAAACTGAAGTAATGAATGACAAGAGTTGAACAAGTAAAGACAGTATGGATAGTAATGAGTGAGTTTGAAGAGAGGGAAGAGACCTCTCGTTGAGTGGCCCAGACAGTATCAGATCAGCTGAGGTAAGCCTAATATATTGCTAATTTATTATATTGGATTGCAAACAAAATAAATCACGCATTCTCAAGGTTTTCGGACATGGCTGTAATTGCCTACCTCCTCTGCTGGCTTTCCAGTGGGGGTGGGTGGTACTGCACCAACATTGGAACATGAGATCAATGTAACTGCAAATAACACACAAACAAGATACACATTGAGAGGTGTAATTCATTATGCACATAACCATTTTACTGCACACTGGAAGGATGCCGAGTTTGGCAGCCTACACTAGACTTAGGTTTACTAAAAGACAGGATCAAATTATCTTTGTTGCATGGAAGTAGGAACCATAAGTTACTACAAATAAAAGAATAGGAAGTTACTATACCTTCATTGCATGGAAGTAGGAATGAAGGTTAAGGAATAAAAAATAAGTAATATATAAGAAAAAGATCGACCGTGTAAGTCTGCATCAAGCATAGTGTGTGATTTGGGAAGGCCGCATCAGGCATAGTCACATAATAGGAAGGTACCACATCAATAGGATAATGTCAGCACTGCTGGATGTGGATAGAAGAGTAATAAGGATGTATGGTGCTGTTGCCAGGATGCATGTCGCCGGTTGTTGTTGTCGTATTTGCTGGTGGCTGTGCCGGCAGCGAGGGTGATTGTGTCGGTGATGTGTGTGGTGTGCTGGCACCATGGAAGTGTGTAATGGCAGCATAGGTAAATTAACTTGTCGTAATGTTGTGAGTCTGTGGGGCCAGACTTACACACATGTTGTATTGGCTTCAGGAACATGGTTCCACAATGGAATAGTAACAGACCGGTCATTGGCGTGGCAACCACTGCAACAACGACATCAGGATACAATAATTTGTGCTATTTATAGCCAAGGACATACCCCATAGAGAACTCAGATCTGCCATGCGAAGCAATGGCCTACTAGCCCATGTATACTTTGTGATTGAAGCTCTGTAGCCTATGCAAGCTAGAATAATTGTTCCAATTCTGTATTCCACAGGACAAGCACAAATACAAGTGATCCAGTTCATTACATAAAACATTCTGTCGACCTTCCTTGGACCTTCCTTCCTTTTTTGGAATTTCCATTTTGGGAATTGATTTTTGGCGAATTAGGGTTGTCCACAATTGACACGCGTTATCGAGCCTCTTACACATACTTCCTTCCTATCACACGGAAGATGCCGAGAGTCGCACGGACACACTCATTTAAGTAAGTAGGCGTTGAGGGGTTTCGTGTCCTCCGACGGTCCGATGACTTTGGTCGTCCGGTCACGACAAACGGGGTAAGCGTACAAAGGGGAGCGATGGAAATAGCAAGGACGTCGAAGGACAGGTTGAAGGAGGTAAAAAGAAGATGAAACCAGTGGTAGACATTGCTACTCAGCTCGTGTCTACACTTGAGTGTGCAGGGACGCGATACCAGAAACTGCTTTATTACAAACTTGGGGAGTCCGATGGCACTTCGAAATCAAAAGGTGTACGTTTCCACAAAATGCTTCTTTTTCGGAGCTTTTGCTCCCATATAGCATATTGCATGCCTGGTTTGTATACGGTCACAGTCTTCCCTCGTAATGGCGGACCCACACTGGATAGGCGCCAGGAGGCCATCGATAACAGCTTTTGCGGGTAACCCACAACAACGTGGAAATATAAACGCCCGCAGCTGCCTTATATAAGTGCTTGGGTGGCGACCGTCAAGACTTATACTTCATGACTCGCCCACCACCTTGTCGATTCCACAACTCACCAGGCGGATGCAACCGTCG
Organism: Tricholoma matsutake; assembly: GCA_026075535.2. Classification (NCBI taxonomy): domain Eukaryota; kingdom Fungi; phylum Basidiomycota; class Agaricomycetes; order Agaricales; family Tricholomataceae; genus Tricholoma; species Tricholoma matsutake. The sequence goes on from AP026544.2 coordinate 1,437,107, forward strand.
TGAAAAATGTGCTTTCTCACATATCACTCAAAATACGGATCATGGAGAGACCCAAGGGTCTGAGAGTCCCCATTCCTCTGTGGGTACTACCTCGCCAACTCCACGTGCCTCATCTAGTACTCGAGGTCCACCTTCCTCGTTTTCTTCCCCTCCAAGAGGCGTGTGCAACTACTACTGGAATACCGGTAGTTGCAAAAGAGAGTTTGATTGTCGTTTCGAACATACCACAAAGAAGAACCAATAATTTCATTCAATCCCCTAGGCACAAAGTTACTAGTCAGGTTGCCGAAGACATAATTGCCCCATATCTAACCGAGAAAGGCCTGGCTAAAATCCATAGCGGCGGAACCGACGGATTTTTTGCTCAAGACGGCACGACATCTTTATCACCGACTGAAGCACACAACTGCCTGAAACGATATCTTTCGGATGGCTTCAAATTTGATTCGACCCCTCAAATATATTCATTTCTCATCCCCCTGAGCAGTGCTAACGCCTCAAACCGTCTATGGGTGAGCTTGAGTCATACTCAAATTAGCGTCCGCTCATCTATATTTTCTCTAGACTCAAGAGGAAGGACAGGTGCGTCATTCATTTTGCTTTGGATCCTGTGCTCATTATATCCCCTCATTAGCTCCTACTGTCGACTATAACATCAGTACGTTCTATGGCTGTGGGTTGCATACAAGCTTGTAGTAAACTGATATCCTCAGACCAATGGACGTCTTCGCCTCACCGATATTATCAATTGGCCTCAAGTTTCAACTACGGCTGGCCGTAACCGAGACGTGCTTTCTTTCCAAAGAGGGGTTCTGCCCCTGCTTAGGGTGAGTGCGGACCACTATTTGAGCATGCTATAATTCATTCCATCTGGTATTACAGTACATGTCATCGGAATTCGTTGTTAAGAGCACTCTCAGGACGCAAGCCAAGTATGCATTATTATGTTAACATCATAAGCACTCAAGTACTTATCGACGCGTAGTCACTTGTACATGACTATCTTACAGAATCTTCCCAAGTTCGCGGACGTGATCGAGGAATGCATGCAAGCCTTCATGACTTCTCGTTCATTCAAGGATCCTGCCACTAGCAGCGTGAACGCAGAATGTCTCGATACGCAGATCTTCGCATCCATCGGAGGAGTATTGCACGAGTATGTTACGTCTATAATTCATAGCTGACTGTCACGACTCATCATTTCATAAGGTTCCTGGTCCGCTTCAAGAACGTAGTTGCCACATATCCACGCTTAGCAACGATGGTGGTTAAAATCCGTCAATTTTTCGACGAATGGGGTACCGGCATAGCCGCAACTCCGCCGTTGTTCGATAACCCTCTTAAGAGTCTTCAGCCTATGGTTGGTGAACTCGTCATGGGGACGATCAAGGAGACTTTTGATCGTCTCATATCGATCGTGGAGCGCGAACAGGGCAAGTTGATACCGTCTGACCAGAGAGAACGTCAATCCGATCGCAAGGGCATATCCCAAGAAGGTGTCATAGCTGCCCTTCACACAAGTTATGAAGGACCTGGGCATCGTCGAGCAGATGGACCACGCCATGATAATGACTTCGAAGACATCTATGATATTCGTATTGCCCCGACTCATGCAGAACTTATGTGTCATGTTCCTCCTTTCTTGCCAGCAAATTTTTATGAAGCTCCCCACCCTGCCCCACCAGATAGTATGCAGCGTTTACTAGATATCCAGTTCAGACTCCTGCGGGAAGAATTGACGTGAGTTATATCTACAGTCATTCGGAGGAATTGATTTGACCAACTCGTCACTTTATCCAGTGCACCACTAAGAAAGGCCGTCCGGCTTGTTTACGATGACATGAAGTCGCCGAAACGAAGCAACACGAAACTCGCTGAACTCCTTCAGAAGAAGGGAGGAAAGTATAATGGGCTTGCTGATAGTCAAGAATCCCTGATGTTCAACGTGTATTCGGGCACAAAGTTTGTTTCGTTCGTCCCCGACTGGCGAGGGATATCTACCAGCATTCTCATCGATACGCCACCAGGTCGTGCTAGGTCTGATAAACCTGGTGCACGAGTTGCTTTCTGGGAAGGCATGAGCGGTAAACGGCTTTTTCAAGGCGGACTTATCGCGCTTGTATGGGGGTCGGGTAGAGATGTGGCAGTGCATCTTGGTGTTATTGCGAGTTCTGTAAAGGATCTCACTGAGCATGTGAGGCGAAACAAGGAACACGTAATGTTGCGTGTGGTATTTTTCGATACGAAGTTGGAACTGCGCGTTTTACAAGACCTTCGGAACCCTGGAAATGCTAGAGATGGGGCCAAATTCTTGGTTGAGTCCCCTGTCATGTTCGAGGCCATCCGCCCATTCCTTGAGGCTCTGAAAGTGGAGCCAGAGATTTTACCCTTCTCTCGCTATCTTGTTCATCACCCACATGGTTTTCTTGATACGTGCAAGGTGGAGCCCCCGAAATATGCGCGACTTCCAAACTTCACATTCCAGCTTGCGTCTCTCTTCCCAGAAGAAGCGGAAGTCGAGGATTTGACGCTCTCCGTAATGGATTCTCACTCAATCGAGCACGCTCGAGCGGAATTACGAAAAAGCCGTCTCGATTTCAGCCAAGCCGATGCTGTCGTAGATGCTCTGACGCGAGAAGTAGCGCTCATACAAGGGTGGGCTATCTCACAATTTTGCGTACTAAATTTTAACTATCTATTTTCTTTCAGACCTCCTGGTACGGGAAAGGTATGCACATATTTGCTGAGCAACTTTCATTGTCCTTATATTGTCATTAGAGTTTTACAGGGGTTGAAATACTGCGCGTTTTGAAGACAAATGATGTGGGCCCGATTCTAATGATTGCTTTCACCAATCATGCACTCGACCATATGCTCTGCTCCGTACTTGATGCCAACATTACTCACAAGATCGTACGTCTTGGTTCTAGGTCTTCCGACGAACGAATTTCGCAATATTCCATTGAGACACTGGAGATGGCCGATGGCCAGTCCCGACTTGACAGGACTTTCAGTAATCGACGACGGGAGCTCAAGAACGTGCAAGAGGACATCAGGAAGCTTATGAACCAGGTTCTTAATCTGGATATCGAGTCGGACTCCTCTGAGATTATGAAGTATCTGTCATTATTCCACCCCGAGCACCATGAATATTTGGCACATCCTCCTGATTGGGTCTCAAGTCTAAGACTCTACGACAATCGTGACGTGGACGGTGGTGTTTGGCAGGTGCAAGGTCGCAAAGGAAAGCGCCATATTCAGGACACATCGTTCTATGCATACTGGAGGGACTGCGGCGACTTGGAGTTAGTAGATGCAGTGGTAGATGGCTCATACGCGGGTCAGAACATGACTCCTGAGCCCAAGGAAGTATTGGCCAAGAATCAGTTCGATCTGATAGATGTAGAACCTCACGGCGAGTCGACTGATGAAGACGAAACATCTACAGGTGATTCCACCGATGATGATGAAGACGACGTAGCAGACTGCTGGAAGAAAGTTCGGTTCGATGCGCCTATCGAGACCAGTGTTCAGGAAGAACGCCCGGCGCCTCGAGTCGTGACTCCTGATCTATCTTCAAGTTCTCGATCATCTATAGATGAGCCAGAACCCCACGTAAATTTGGGGCCTGAGGACTTCCAGGATCTTAAAGGATTTCTTGCTGCTATCGGCTGTGTACGAGATCCTGCGGTGCCGATGTCTGATCGATCCCTGGGAGAGCTTCTCGACTCCCCGATTCCAGATATCTGGAGTATGAGTAGGAGTGAGCGGTGCAAGCTCCACACGTTTTGGGTCAAGCACACTCTTGTTGAGCTGAGTTCAAGTCAGATGGGTGAATTTGAAAGACTTCGTGTGCTTCATACTAAGATGCTTCAAGAGTGTAACGAAGGAAAAGAGGAGGTATGAGTATGACTCGTAGCTACTGCTCCTGCTCAATCTCTTCCAGGCTCGGCGAAATTTGCTTCGAAATGTCGACATTATCGGGTGCACAACTACAGGTAGACCCCTCCACTCCATATCATCCTCGTTACTGAGTGTATTATGTTAGGTGCAGCAAAGTTGGCGACTCTTTTAAAGGTAAGCACGTTCATCGTACAGTTTGCGGAGTTGTCAAAGCGTTTAATTCAAGGGTGTGAGCCCTCGAGTACTACTCGTGGAAGAAGCGGGGCAAGTAATGGAGGCTCACATCCTAGGCAGTCTTGTGCCGTCCATAGAGCATCTTATCTTGATCGGGGATCCCTTACAACTTCGGCCCACACTAAACAATTTCTGTGAGTTCCGTTTGTGGCATAACGCTTAAACCATTTGATGGTTGTGTTTCTTTTAGCTCTGTCTGTTGAAAGCCGTCGAGGCAGAGAACTTTACAGGTTTGATATGTCGCTGATGGAACGCCTTTCGTCTTCTGGACTAGCCATGTCTCGGATAGACGTTCAAAGACGGATGAGACCTACCATATCGAGCCTGATAAGGTTGGTAGTCGCTCATGCTTCTCGGGTAGTACCCTCAAAATACGGATATAGAAATACCCTTTACCCTGGACTTGAAGACCACGAACTAGTCCGTGACTACCCGTCAGTCCGAGGCGTTGCGAAGAACGTATTTTTTGTTTCTCATGATCACAAGGAGAATGACGGCGGGGATGACACAGCAAGCAAATATAACACGTACGAAGTATGTCACTCCATATTATCCTCTTCGACGATGTGGTTAATAATATTGTACAAGGTAAAAATGATTCGAGACCTCGTCATGTATCTACTGAGGTAAGCAGCCCTTTGAAGTGATGTATAGATTTTATCATGCTCACCTCGAGAAATTTCAGGCAGGGCTGTTACTCAGAAGAAGGTGATATTGTTGTGTTGTGCGCTTACCTTGGCCAACTCGCTCGACTACGTGACGAGCTAGCAAACGAGGTGGCGATCATCATCGACGAGCAAGACAAAGCTGCCCTTGCAGATCAGGAAGCCGAAAGAGATGAGGACCTGGGGGTAGACGTTGCGATCGAGGCAGTCAAAGTCACAAGAAGGGTATTCTTTGTTGTGTTATTTTATGGACATCCATACTAAATATCTCAAAGGTTCGGCTTCGTACTGTGGACAACTATCAAGGCGAGGAGGGCAAAGTGAGCATTTTGCGTCTATGCTGTTTGAACCTTCTTGCTTACCTCCGGCTTTGTCAGATTGTGATTCTCTCTCTTGTCAGGAACGCAGGTACCTTCGAGGACGACATAAGAGCTTTAGGATACAATCAAGGTCGAAGGCCAACGATTGGATTTCTGAAGGTTGGCGAAATGTCCTTCGACAACTTGAATTTCTTACTAACATGAAGTTTTCGATGCTTTAACAGTCAGAGAATCGAACAAATGGTATGTTTTAGCGTTCGTAGGCCTGGTCATATGCTTGACTCTACCATTCAGTGGCCTTATCTCGAGCAAGAGAGGGACTATTCATTTTTGGGAACGCGGATATTCTGTCATCTAGGAGTAAGATGTGGCGATCTATCATTGAAGAACTGGAGACAGGTGGTAACCTTGGCCCTGCACTACCCATTTCCTGTCATCGTCATCAAGATAACACGGAGTATGTGTCAGAACCTGGAAAACTCCCTGAAATCGCCCCTGACGGTTATTACTTACACTGGTATCAAACTTCATGATGTACTCATCATAATTATAGGAGGATGCATGCGGCCTTGCGATTTCCGTTTGGAATGTGGCCATCTTTGTCCTTTCAAGGTCTTTCACTGCATTTTTTTTACATTCCTTAGTACTTACCCCCTGTTAGTGCCACTGTGATGACCCGAGGCACGTTACCGTCCCTTGCACGCAACCATGCAGGAGGCTTTGTCCGAGAGATCACCCTTGCCTCAAACAGTGCAACTCCCCATGTGGCGACTGTCAATTCCTTGTCGCAAGTGTGGAACTTCCCTGTGGCCATGTAAAGGCTGCTGTTCCTTGGTATGTTTTACCCTTGAGTCGCATAAAAGTTGATTGTAATCCGTTTGTAGCTGCCAGCTGGATTCACTCGAGACTGTGTTCTGCGATCATGAGATGGACAAGCAACTTCCTCATTGCGAGCACACTGCTCGCATGCTTTGCTCGGAAGATCCCTCCGACCATCACTGCATCATCCGCTGTGGGAAGCTCATGAACTGTTGCAGCAAGCTCTGCAAAGCGCAATGCTATATATGCCAACGGGAAAACCCAGGGAGCGAGGGACCTATCCAGAGATTACGGCATTCCCCACATCCCTGTGAGAAACGATTGTACTGTGAGCACCAATGTGCGGAGAGATGTTCCGAGGACCATCAGCATACAACGAGTTGCAAGGCCAAGTGCAGGCAAATTTGTGCTCATGCGCAATGCCGTTTACCATGTTCTGTACCTTGTGCACCCTGTCAGGAGCCATGTACATGGTGAGTGATACCAGTAATCACTGGAGTTTACTGAAACACCACTTTACACAGGAACTGTTCGCATTATACGTGTCCTGTACCTTGCGGATCTGTCAGTGAACTGTTTTGTCCCGAGTGTCTCCCTCTGACAAATATTTGCAGGTCTGTGCCCGCCTACCATGTGATCAGGCTTGCAATAATACATTGAAATGTGGTCATCGCTGCCCCTCTGGTAAACATTTCCTTAACTTGGCTGTAGCCCTAAGTCTAACCTAGAGGATGAAAGTGTGCGGAGAAGATTGCTCCATCCAAATATGTCCTCAGTGCGCCCCGAACAACAGGAAGGCCCAAGTTGTCGACTTTATTTTGCAACGTACCCTTGCAGAAGTTGCACCACATGCAGGCACGCTCGACGAGCTGCTGCTTACCATCCCATCTTGTCGCCACACTTTCACAGTAGAGAGTCTTGATGGTCATGTTGGCATAACTGACTTCTACTCACAAAACGAGTGCACCCGACAATGGAGTGGCCTGTTGGCTCCCATCGGTTTCAGGAAGCCACCCACCTGTCCAAACTGTCGTGTACCTATCACTGCACCTCGTTATAGTCGTGTCATCAAGCGAGCAGACTTGGACATCTTGGAGAGAAATGTCGCTGCTAAGATGTCTCGATCTCTTGGTGTCGTGCAGGCCCATGTACGAAATATGTCTGAAGAGACAGTGCAGACATTTTTAAGCCAACACGCAGCTTCCATCGTCATACCTCCATCGAAAAAGACTCCCTCGCTAAAGAAGAATAAAAGCGCCAGGAAGGGTGCTCTTAGAACAACCAAGGACGTCCATGTTCCGATGTCAGCACAGAAACTGGATGCCACGAATCTGGAACTGTTCCATATTCAACCTAAAGCAGCTCAAATCTGGAAGGAAGCAACGAAACAGCTATCTATTGCTTATAAGGAGGTGGTTGCTGTCGCAATGACTCGTTCTGCACACTTGCGTGCCTGGGAAGCTGCTTTTTCATTCCTCTATGAACGTGAAATACAAGCGTGTGCCAATGACCCTGCCAGGATGCCCAGACGCCCGCGAGAGCATGCGATGAGGGTCGCTAAAATACAGGTTGGTCAGCCGCGGCCGCTTGCTGACAGAAGGTTTTTGGTGGAGGCATTCTGGTCTACACTGGACATTCGCATGATGCTCATCCGCCTTGCACAAATATGGCTGGATGAAGTGAAGAAGCGTGAAGCCTTCTATCCCGCTTTTCATCGACAAGAATGGGCTACGTATATTGACTTCTTGCTCCACACTTGTCGTCGTGATGCACTGCAAGCTTTCGAAATTGCTGAAGCCTCTGAGTCTCATCGACAACTCATGAGGACAGCTCTCTGGCAGATGCGCATTACATTGGAACAATTCCGCTTTCAGTTGTCGATGTGCAAGCTGAACGGTACTATCAAGGAAAACCGTGCGGATCTGGCTGAAACTTCTGTCAAGCACGGTAAGGTGGCGGAACAGAAGATGAGGGATACGATAAAGGTATATATGTCGAAGAGGGCAGACGGTCTTCAAACAGAAGAAAAATGGGTCCAAGACAACTTCTCTGGAGCAGCCCAAGTGATTGTTGATGAGTGGGCAGCGATTGAGCGTTCTATTCGACTTGATACATTCCATCAGCCAGTATCTGTTGAAGAGAAAATGCAGATCGTAGGAGCGTTGGGATTCGGTGGGTGTTTTACTCCATACTTCACCAGCTTGGTCGGATGCTGAAGGGTCTATCAGCTAATACGGGACATTACTACAACTGTCCTAATGGACACATGTTTGTCATTACTGAGGTAGTGGATTTTCGTATCTACTTCGCGACAGACACTGAACAAGCTTTTCAGTGCGGAGGAGCCATGGAGCGGAGTCTCTGCCCCGAGTGTGGAGAAACTATCGGAGGCACAAGTCATCATCTAGATCCCTCTAATTCTCGTGCAACTGAATTTGACGAGCTGGCTCGAAGAATCAACCCTGGCGTGGGTGGCAGTCCGTGGATAGTACCATGGTGAAGGAGGAAATGTGCTGCTAGGCTAGCCAACTCAAATTGAGAATTGTGCTGCTCTGCTAATCATGAATGATATTGGATCTTAAGGAAGAAGAACATACGTATGCAGAAGTAGGATGTACTAGACTCGAGAACCTGCTTTTTTGCCATTAGAAATTGGACACCAAACCAAGGTATGCCGGAATTTGCCGGTACAAATAACGTGATTTGCGCCTTCGGACGGGCCTCCTACAGGAGCAAGTGCGTGTTTATTGGAGTGTTCAGAACACAAATGCCCCTCGGGTAGGACCTTTTGAGGGCATATGGCGTCATTGTCAGGCCGATCGGAGGATAAACAGACGTTATCAAACGAAAAATCTCCTTACAGAGCGTGTTTCTTGATGTTATCGTTGATTGACAGATGGTGAAGAAGAAGGTGCGTCCCTGTCCCCATTCAGCGACTTACACCCACGACGATGAACTTGTTTTATTTATAGCGGCCATCTGAGTTCACGGCGTCGAGTACGCGATATTGCGATTCATGTGAGCTCGACGTGAAGATTGGACTCGGTGGGGAGTCCAACTGGGCTACTCATACAGAGAGTGCGGCCCATCGCAAAAACGAGGCCTCCAAGAATACTTCTGCCAAATCCAAGTCAACATCGTTCTTCAAGAAGCTGCCAGGAAGCCCACCCAGGTCCCTGCAGCCGGCCGCAGCTCCTTCTCTGTTACCCAATCCCACACTCTCATTTTCCGGTTCATCTCAGGCTGGCCCTTCCTCAACATCTCATGTCGTCGACACTCCGAACGACGAACCTATTGTTATTGACTCGGACTCGGATGGTTCGCCTCCACCACCACCTACCATGGCTCCCAGCACCGACGCCGTTTCCACAACGTCTCTTCTTTCGGAACTCGAATGTGTATCAGTCACCTTACCTTTGTCTATACCCGAAGGCACGGACATGGATGTCCTTGCTCAATTTTCTAGGGACCCTGTTCTGGAGCTGGAAGCCGGTCAAGATGCCTGGGAAATGGCAGATGGAGCACTTAATGGAACCATTGGATACGATAAAACAGTCGAGGATATCACGAAGATTATTCAACGAGGGATGGATGGATTATGCACGTGGTTAAGGATACTCGTTTGTGAGTTGCAGGTTGACGATATTTTGCTTGAGGGGTAGATTAAATGCCTGATTGGTGCCATGGTCGCGGTGTAATATGCTGATAACCAGTCCCTCACTGAAATTTTATTCAGCGGAGGAACTTCAGCACCAGCCCCAAAGTTGACATCCTCTTCGGGAGGAATTCCGATTTCCGACGGCGACGCCAGACAAAGGACCGAAAACCCGAGACATACCGAAACCTGACGCTCTCGCATGCCCGGGGTATTACCTGCTGGCCAGTCCTACACGTCATATGCCTTTCAAATCCATGCAATTCAGATGCTCCCATGGTCGCTGAAAATGGACGACCTCAATTGCCTCACGTTACATTCAAAACAATGCTCTGGTGTGGCAAAGAGACTGTTGGAATTCTAGCAACTCGAACAGAGCCTGTGTACAAGTGCTCGAATTATAACAAACAAATACTACGTGACTATTAATGTAAATGAGACTCCGAAATGGTGATATCCGTCTGAGCACGACAACTTCCACACACCCCCTTGAGCGAAAGACGGTAGTTGGCAATGTGAATAACAAAATGAGTGAGTGCCCCCCTCATTTACATAGAGTAAGACTCGGAGTCTGCATCGGAATCGTAAAGACCCTCAGGGAAAACCCAAGCCGTAGAGGCAACCAATGACTCCCTTGCCCCTGTTCGAGACAATAGTGACAAAAGATCTTGAGGCCCCGCCCCCTAGGTCGTCCAGCATGCATTGCAGCATTCTCTGGATCCTCCCTGACTTGAGGACCAACTTGTCGAGCTTCCTCATTGAGTAAACGGTTGATGACGAAATCGAGAGCGAGTTTTTCGGGGTCAAGGGCAGCGAAGGAAATGGCAATGGGAGTGTAGGAGTCGTACAAACCAGCAGTGAGAACGACAATTATATCCTCGTCAGAGACTTTGACATCGATGTTCTCGAGACGACGGGCACGAGCACGCACTTCACTAATCCAGCTCTCCATGGTCTGACCCTCCTCATCCATGGTGGAGGTGATGAAATGTCGGCGGAGTTGGAGTCGGCTACCGAAGCCTCGAGCACGGTGAACCTTCGCGAGAGAATCCCAGATGACTTTGGGATCTTTGCTGTTCATGTGAGCGAGCTGCGAATCGTCGACCCTCAAGGTTATCTCGGCCTTACAAGCAGCCTGCCTCTTGCGAAAGGCTTTCACCCTTGTTCGATCCGTTTCCCCCACTACCAAAGCATCGTCCCCAGTCACGATGTCCCAGTAGTCCGCCCGAACCAAAACTGCCTCCATCCGCACCGACCATTCGGGGTAGTTCGCATGATTGAGCCTCGGGAATTTGACAGTTTCTGTCATGTCGTTGTAACGGTGGCGACTGGCAGGTAACGAGAGTGTGTCGAAAAGAGAAGAACACAGGCAACTGACACTTCTCGTAGATTTTCGGCCTCCACGTAGCAATGGAAACAAAAGTATTGACAGGTTGTTGAGCACTTGTGTTGGAATTCTAGCAACTCGAACAGAGTACAAGTGCTCGACTCGGAATTATGACAAACAAATACTACGTCACTATAAGGTAAGTTAGGAGTTAGTAAGGTTAGGTCAAGTTAATAAGCTGATATCAGGCTTATGCGTGCTGCGAGCTGCGCCCAGCTTTGAACGTTCCTATTGGCGTGAACAATAAAGCCTTGATTAGCCATGGTGAGCACAAGCATCATAAATACACAACTTGATCAACTCACTGAAACAATTTAACATCAGCCTGAGCTTTCTGTACTTCTGAAAGCGGATAATCCACCATCCCTGCTAATGTTCCTGACTTCCACTTCTTTACAGGAACCAGAGCTGCTGTCACGTCAACAGTTGACATCGCATCACTCCCCATTTCAGCAGGTGTCGTTGTGTGAAATAGTGTCGCTTGCGTTTTTCCCCGCTAAATAGATCAGGGCTTGCTTGCGTACTTCGGCAGGAGCATTGGGACATTGTTTAGGATCTGCGAGGTGTTTGATATGTTTGTTGTCTCAGTTTTGCAGGCAGTTGCTATCATTGGGACAATGGTTACATTGCAGCCAGTAGCGGTTGGATTTGTCATTTTTCTTTTCAATAACCAAGTTCGAGGAGACAACTGCTGGGTGTTTTCTGCCAGCCATTACAATGGAAATGGAAGTGGTTACAAATATTTCTAACCGAAGTTGTATGATATATTGTATGTTTTTTTCAGGAACACATTGGTTCTGACTATTCTCATGTCAAAGGAAACCTCCATCTACATACATTTTCCCGTTCTCATTTACCATTCTCCCATGTTCGCGCTAGTAGGTGGTATACTATTATGACGGTTCCTTTGAACAATTATTATTTTCCGCGCGCGCACAATTGTTGTTATCTATTTATCTCCACCTAATATCAAGCCCCGTCCTAGCGTGCCCTCCGACCTCGTCCTCTCAGGCTGCAATGTACCTCTAATGTAACTGAGTACTGACAATGCCATCAGCCAGTTCGGGTGGAGGGCAAGATTGAGTGAGCAGAAAGCTGGCAGTAAGGTATGACGGTTCCTTTGTACAAATATTATTTTCCGCGCGCGAAGGGATTTCCCGTGCACGCAACGGTGTTGTCCTCATCTAACAATGATGATCATGCATCATGCATCATGTCAGATCAGCCCCCATGTGCCTGTTTCCCATCATCATCGATCATTCATCTGCTGACCGTCTCCCACGGTCCATCACCATGCGCCACAGCATCCCGCTCATCATGTGCGACGATGAGCAAACTATTCAATGAAGTACGAATCATTTCCATTCGCTTTTTTCATTTATTACATAATCCTACATAATTTCCAATTGAATTACACTGGCTGCACAGCAAGATACTTCTGAGAAGGTATGATGTCAGTATTCTGGAAGTACTCCTAATACTGCCACCATACTCACCAAGGGATATTTTGCCAGTATACATACCAATCTAGAATACTACTTCAGTACCTTCAGTACTATCAAAATATAGTACAATACTGTCAAAATACTTCTGGTGAAGTATGTTGACAATATTAGGAATACTGTCAGGATACTTTCACAGTACTTCTCAGGCAGTATTGTGCCTTGCACCCAGTGTTATTACCTTACACCTGCTTGAAAAGATGGATTATGCCATTCCAACTGATAATAAATATACATTTTCAATTTTCATAACACTGAGTAGTACAGCATATAACTATTAGATACTTATTAAAAAAGCAAAGATAATTTGCAGTGGAAAGGCATGCCACGAATAGTGTCATTGGCTGAACTCAGCCATTTGGCTGTCCAGTTCTGCCAAACAGGCAATTGCTGGCAGATGACAGAACCGTTGGGGCAGAACTTGGCATAACTAAGATATGTTCTCAAAAGTTCACATTCATCATCTAGATATAATTTGATCAAGTAATTAAGTTATGATGATGATGTCCATCCGAAAATAAAGGAGCATCAATAAAAAAACTTTGGGCAAGTTTTGGGTCACTGTGAAACAGTTTACCCTCCAACTATGGTACCCAGAATCACTGGAGGTTGCCCCGCTGCTGCTGTGATTACCAAAAACTTCACGGGTCTTGAGGCTCTAGCCAACAAATCAGGCCGCTATTACTGGAAGTGCAACCATTGCCCTGATGGCACACCAGGCAGCCACATCGAGGGATGTGACAACAAGCATGTCAAACATCTCACTGATCCCTGCAAATGCCCCAATGCATCTGAGAGTATCTGTAAAGAACCACACATCTTTCTTGCTGGAAAAGGTGATGGAGGTGACATTGTGGCAGTGACCCCTGACCAAGAAGGGCAAGAGTCTTCCGATGTTCAGGCTGTTGCAGTGGTGAAGAAGAGAAAAGGGCTTGAAGGAATCATCAACTATGCATTGACACCAGCTCAGAAGCAATGGGCAGATGTAAAGCTTTTTCAGTAAATTGTTCAGCATACGTAATTAATCGACCAGTGCACTCACTCGCACTGAATACTTAGCTTCATTGTCCATGCAAATATTGCATTTGCGGCTTCGGAAAATTGGTATTTCAGAGAATTCCTAAACGAGTTGCACCCTTCATATGAGTCACCATCACAATTTGTGCTTTCACACTCAATTATGGATAGTGAAGCTGCTTGTGTCCAACTTGAGGAGTTACATCAGCTTTCAAAAAGAACAAAGCTTACTCTGCTTTACGACAGGTGGGATGATAGAATTGGGCATAGCCTGTATGGAGCTGTGGCTTCTGAGGTTAATCAGTATCCCATTGTTCTAAGCCTTGATGACATGACAGGTCACCGAGGATCAGCTGATATGCTCCTTAAAACATCTCAAAAGGCATTGAAGAACATGGATATGGATGATGGAAGAAAGTTGATTGCACTCACCACCGATAATCCAACTGTAATGCAAGCATACAGGAGGAAGTTTCAAGTGTCATACTATTGGATTCTAGTGTGTTACTATCTCCCAAGCTGACAATGGAACTGTGACAATTGATACGTTGTAGACCTTTGCATGTTTTCTTGATGGGTTAAACACGATAATTGGAGAGATTGTTGCATATCCAGAGATGAAGAAAATTGTCACGAAGAGTATGAAAATTGTCACATTCTTTAGTAGCTCCCATTACTGGGGTGGTCAGCTCAAGAATGAAGCACAAAAGGCAAAGATCAATTGTGGCCTGAAGAAAAATGGGGAAACACATTGGTATGCACTAATTCTAATGGCTCTCAGTGTAAAATCCCATCAGTATGTCTCTTGTGGCTGTCAGCATGATAGTATTGATGATAAAAATATGTATGGCTATTCTTCCACTCACCCAAATTTGTATTCGCGATGATGCACAGAGGAAGATTGGTGGCCTTTCCCCAGTCTCGCATGATGTTGTTGACACTGTACTTCACAATCGTAACTTTTGGCATCAGATTGACCAACTCATCAAGACAATGAAACCAATTGTTGACACAATTGGAAATCTTGAATGCCAAGAAGCATCACTTGCTGACTGCATGCTTGAGTTAATCCATTGCGCATGAGTGATGGGCTGCCTCCAAATGGATGACAATGATGATCTTGGCTTTCACATGCATGCGAAGGCAGTTTTCAATCGACGTTTCCATTGCTATAAATACAGAAATTCATTCTCTTGCCCTATTCCTCCACCCTCTCACTTGAAAACTCACCTCTCCCAGGCTGCCAGTGGCCGCTCATTTCAGTTCATGGTCCAGGCTTCACTCAAGATTGCACATCAATGGAGGTGGAGTCAGGAAAAAGCTTCTCATTTAGTGGAAGATCTTAAGCAGTACTACCACTGTAAAGGGCCATTTATGGGCAGACAGGCAGATGGGCTCGACTGGTGGGAAAGCCTCCCAATCAAACCTGCATCACACCCACTCCAGTCCCTTGCTATCATTCTCCTCTCCATTGTTCCCCATTCTGTGGATGTGGGACACCTGTTCTCTGCACTCGGAGGCACTCAAACTCCGAAACAATGCAACCTATCAGTGGATACATTCGAGACTTTGGGTAAACTTTGTGCCAACTATTCATATCACATTTATCAATGGGATCAGGCAGCTGGAAAGTCCACTCATTGTCGCCACAACCATATGCATACCCACCCTACAAAAGGAATCAATGTTGAGCTTGTCAAAGAGGTTGAATCAACATTCTGCTATGTATCTCCGGTTGCAGTTTCTTCAAAACCCAATAATGATTTCTTCGATGATCCAGAGGATTTCTCTCTCGATGAACTGGAAAAGGAGTTTGATGAATTTCAGAAAGAGTTGAACAAGGAAGCACTACCAGATGCTGATGGTGCAGAGGTTCTCGATGGTGAAGTATACAACTTTGAAGAATTAGAGTGGATTGATCAGGGTGAGGTCCCTGGATGGCAGGATGTGGAATTGGTTGCTGTTGACAATCATTCTGGCACTCAGACAACTTGGAATGTAGAAGCACTGATGTCAATGAAGGGAATGGCTGCCTAAGAGTCGACCAGTAGTATGAATTTGTTTTGTAGAAATGTACGACAATTTTCAGGTGTTGATGGTTCCACTGAGTTCTGCCACCCCTGGCAATTGCTGTTCTGCCAGTTCTGCTGGCATAACTGACCCGGAACAGTTCTGCCACCCACACTAGCCACAAACCATTGTTCAATCAACGTTGACCATGCACATGATAAAAGAATTGTTTCCAGTGTGTTGGATTATTTCTCCAAAGTGAGTATATTATAGTAAATACAGCATCATATGCACAGCTGTTATTACTCCATATTAAACCAGAAGGAGGTGAAATCTGAAATGTTGTAATACCAGATGCCATGTGAGTTGTGTTGTGACTGGTTTTTGCTTTTTTCTTTAGATTTTCAGTTGTGGAATTATCAGTTATCATACTGATTTTTCTTTTTAAGGATTTACTTGAAGCAGAAGTGGGATTAGCTTTTGCAGGAGTAGCTGCAGCATGCTTCTTCTGTTTTTCTACAATTTTCCATCTGACATCTTCTATTTCAGGTTCTAATAAAGGATCTCTGGAATTCCATCTAATTGCTTTGTGTACAGTTGATGGTACATGATGCATTCCTTTCCATTGTCTAAAAGCCATGATTAGCATATTTCTCTGTTCACCAACCACACTTCTGTGCAATTTTCCATTATATCTCAAGTCAGTAATTTCATCAAGCAACTCTAGCTCTCTGAATTCTTGTCTTAAGGCACCAGAAGCACCACCTGTAATTTTTTGAGGATGAAATGACTGTGTTATTAGTGTACCAGCTGCAGTTGCACTGTGTGACAATGCTGTGTAGTAAGACTGATGAGAACAATTGTCATTAAGGTTTACTACATTATAAGGCCTAGTTTTACCTTGAGAAGCATAATCTGTCATAGAAAAGTTGGGAAGAACCTCTATCTGGGTCCTTGACACATGTACCTTTGAGTCATCAGGCAAAGAACAGTAAACTGGATTTGTAGTTTTGTATAATGGTACAATATTTTCAGGAAGTCCATGAAATTTAACATCAGATGGAGGATTGGTCAATTTGACAAAAAGTGTTTCCAATGTTGGTTGACCATGTACACCAGGAGATACTTTCCAGTCATATACTGTAGCTTCTTGACCTTTTGTAATACAAAGTTCTGTTGCACCATTATATCTTATCACTACAGGTAAGCCTTTACATAAGGATAATGTTCCGGCTATATGTCTGTCAATTGTACTATATGGCCGATTCCAAAGAATCTGCTGCAACTTGTCTGATATCTTATCAAGTTTAAGTACAGAACCTTTGAATTTGGATTTCTCTGAGTGGACTTTTTGAGAATCTTCAGAGTAAAAGTGTGTCAATACTTGTCCAGTTTCAGCAGCAAAGCATTCTGAGCCAAGCTTGTTAATCTCATCCTTGTGAACATTTAGTGCAGTAATAATTGATATGTCATGGAACTTATCATCACATACAGATGGTTGTCCAGATATGGGAGATGATATAAGTGTTTGTAAAAATGCAATGTCTGTAGGTGTACAGGCCTTGTACCTCATATTTTCCAATGCTGTACGAAATTAAGCATCTTCTGGAGTCTGGTTTTTTTGTCTCATGTTTTCCTGAAGTATAACCACTGTAGTTACTTGATGCCACAAAGATTTTCCTATTGCTTCTTCCTGAGATCTCTGAGTTGATGCAATAGCTCCAATATTTTGACTATATAAAGAAGTTCCTTCACTACCTACAACTGGTGGTAGCTGTGCAAAATCACCTGCAAATAGCATACTTAAACCTCCAAATAGCTGCTCTGGTATGTTCAATGCAATAGCAAGCTGACATGAGATACGATACATATCATGACAAGATAACATAGAGACCTCATCCAAAAAGATATAATCTACTCCAATAAGTCTAGATCTCACCTGAGCTAAATTTGTAAGTCCTTTCTCATTATAGTCACTAATACCAAAAAGTGAGTGATAAGTTGATCCTCCAAGCAAAGCAGCTGCACTTCCTGTTGGTGCTACTACTATAAGTCGATATGATTCATTTCTTTCCTTGAAACTGCTTTTTAAAGCTTTTAAAACTTGAGACTTGCCAGTTCCAGCCATTCCACCAATATACATTTGTAAAGGTTCTGAATAAGGATCACTAGCATGTGTGGCTACAATGTGAAATGCCTTTTCTTGCTCAGTGTTAAGACTGAATTTCTTAACTACAGTATCAAGAACCTGTTGTGTGTCAGGCTTGTGGATTTTTTTTGTTAGATAAGATTTGTCAGCAATTTTAACAATATTTGAAGACAACTGTTCAAGATATTGTTCAGTTTCAAGCTTATGATTTGCAGGCATTCTTTGCTTCGCTGCTCCAGAACCTCTTGCCTTTTTTTGGCAACTTCATTTTTCCATTCTAATCCTGATAAGTTGCGCTGGATTGGCAGAGGGTTCAGTTCAATATTAGTATGAGTATTGACCTGGTTTTCAGCAGTCCAACCAAGGTTGGTCATAATATTTTGCATGGTCATAGTTTCCCATTGCGTTCTTATTTCTCCTTTTCCTAACTGGAGCAAATGAAGAGGAATATCATCTTGATCATCTTCAGGATAGTGTGCATAGAGATTATCAGATGTACAATCCTCCAAGAAAGTAGAATCTGCTTCTTCCCATGTAGACAAAACACCGGCATTTTTCTTTAATTGAGCCCGGTAATCATCTCTTGCATCCAAACATTCAAATCAAATATTGAAATTCTTCATAAGTTCCAATTGTCTTTCAGTGAATAAGTAATTACTAAAGGCATCATTCCAGCTTTCAATACTAAATTTCAGTTCCTTTCCAGTTTGCCAAGGCTTAAAAAGAGTAAGCATAGTAGAACAATAATATTCTCTATCTCCTTGATCACAATGGGGTAAATTGGCTCCAATAAAGTTAACAACTATATTATCATCATCAGGGCCAACCTTGATATGATGGGTGTTGTAAAGAGGATGAGTGTTTGTAAACTGATAGAACTGGTACTTGTTTTTTTCACTTCTGTCAAGGTTGGAGGCTTATCTTCAGAACTATATTCTGTATCAACAGACTCAAATGATTGGTCTCCAATTAGTTCAGATTGCATAGATAAATCTCCTTTATCACCATTGTTGGGATCATCAGAAGCAGTATTATCTAGCTTTGACTTGCTTTTTTTGGTCATCTTTTCTCTTTTGAATCTTCTGATCCAATCATATAGTGACATGTTCTCAAGCTCAGGTGCCCGATAAATATAATCAAAGACAGGTGAAAGACCTATTATCTTACCCTTCAGTTTCAAAAGTGCCACTTTAATTGAAAAGCTTGTTGCTTCTTCTGGATGCCAGACTTTGCGAGCTTCAGATACATATGTTTGCCAGTAAAATGGAACAAATTTGTGACTGGTATAGTGATCAGGATTTCCTAGCAAATACATGGATATCATAATTGCACCCATTTCCATTTTTGCTGACAACAAATTCACTACTTTTGCCATCAATTGCCTTGCTTTCTCTCTACTTGGCAGCATGCCATTAACAAGTTCCATGTTTTTAGTAAAGATTGATTTGATTGATTCAAAAATAACATGAGTTTTCAAGGGGGCCTTAGTTATATAGTCAGATACATAGATAGTTACTGCTTTAATAGCAGTACCTGACATAAGGCAAGTAACATCTGTGTTGCAGCGGAAAATATAAGTCAATAAGGGTGTAAAAGTATTTAGCCAAGGTTCTCTCTTTTTCAAATCTAGTGAACCAGTTTCCTTGTCCATATGTGTTTCTTGAAATAAAGGTCTGGGAAATCTTGCCTTGCATTTGCCCCATTTATTGTCCATGCAGCCAGTATATACATGCCTTTTATTTGTACTTCCATCATTATTTTTATTTCTATTACAACTATGGACATTTGACTTGGTAAGAAGATCATCAACTGTTTGGTAAAAAGACCCCACCATGTACTTAATTTTTTACATGCATGACATGTTTCATGAGGATCTGATTTTTTACAAGCAGGAGGAGGCGGCCAAGGCATGGTTTGTGTTGGGTTTTTATATTCTGGCAATTTCTTCTTTGAGTCAATCTGTGCCATGACATCTTCTTGTGTGCCAGTGAAGTATTCTCCTGAAACACAGCTTTCCAACCATTTAACAAGATTCTTCTGGAAATCAGAATCAGAATCAAGTATTTTGTGTCACATTTCTTGTGGTGTCAAAGATCCTTTTATCCAGAGCAAGAGATGCATATGTAGTGTGAGCCAGCCCTGTTGTTCAACAGTTCCATAATATGCCTTAGTATCTCCATACAACCCACGGTGTTTGGATTTTACACCCAATACATCTTCAATAAAGGTTTGGACCATGAAATGAAAAAATCAAGCACTTGCTACTGGATTTTCACATATACGATGAATTCTGTCACTCTCATCCAATATACAAGGCTCAAACTTAGTATCTGTTCCAGCATAATAGAGACATATTGGATGCTTAACATCAGCAGGAGATAAAGTTATATACCAGGATGGTGCTCCACAATGATTCACTAATGACCAAATTTCATTCCGCATGTATTTTTTACTTGTCATGGATCCTTTGACACTTCCAGCAATATGATCCAAGTCTTTTATAACTTGAAAGCAATTTTTCTCTTCATCAGTTTCAGCTACAACATAATCTCCACCAGAAATCTTTTCAATTAAACCATTCAGAACAGTCTGATCAAGATTCAAAAGTCTGTCTGTAATAGCTTGAAACTTGCTTTTCTCAGCAAGTAAGAAACTTTGAGTTGTACTTGTCTTGATTTGTTCATGACTAAATGCAACAAATGGAAAATTGACATCTGTCTGAAATCTTTTGTCATGATACATTAGTAAATGTCTTTTGTGCTCTTTGTCAGACAAACCAGCTGAGCCAATACCTCCTAGTCCATATGGAAATAACCAGGGAAACATCTTAGGATAAAGTTGTGGATTATCCCATGTAGATTCAGCCTTATTGCTATGGCCTACAACCAGAAATTTTCCCTGAGAATTTAAATGCTTAAGTGCAAGCCCCTTTAGTCTATTAGTGGTCATAGTATCCAATTTCTGTCCAGTCAGCCCATGTACAGTATAGGCACAGTCACCTTCAGCAGTACCATCTTCATCATCCATATCATGTAGACTAGTTCCTTCCAATGTTTATTACTTGAGAGAGGCTTATACTCTACTGAGCAGGGTGGTCCATCTTCAGGATACTCTGCCAGATTTTTATGTGAAATGTCTATATCTGCATAATCTCTGTGGTTTAACTCCAGCCACTCCAGTGCTTGTGCTACATAGTGCCGTCGCACAAGAACCAAGGATCGATTATAATCTTCCAGAGTTGGTTTGCATGGACCAGTAAAAAAAATTGCAAGCACATCATCCATTTCATCTCTAGGAGGTGGAATTTTACTATATACCTTAGGAATGGGAGTTTCAAATGCAATTGCATTAGCTTTCATTTGATGGCCCCCTTGCCCTCTGCCTTTAACACATGCAAGTGATTTTTAATAGCTTTCAATCTGCTAAGTTCCTCAATTGGTACTAACTCACCACATACAGCACAACCTCCTTCTTCAATTTTATTTTTTGTCATCTTTTTACAGGCTCCATCTGCTATGTCTCGTGCAAGAGCACTAGTCAATGGCTCTGGTGGAAACGGAAAAAAAGAATTTATAGTACTTGAACTATTCAACTGTTCTTTGAATGTGTTAGTACTTAGAGAATTTTCTTGCTTCTTTTTCTTTAAGTTTGCTCTATGACATTGTAACCGTGGTAGCTCAATTGAAAATACACTAACAAGTACATTACATTGGGGACAGGAGTGGTTTTTTAAACAGGCCTGTAAGGTCTTTTTACTGTCACGAGCACTAGTATGACAACCATGGGATTTTGCCATTTTCAGTAGAGTAGTTGCTGAAAGATATGGGGTAAGATCTTGAAGTGGCATGTTAACATAAACAAACTGGCTTGGTGGGTACTGCAATAGCCCAACATCATTTACATGATCAGCATATTTGAATACATTCTTTGTAATGTCCAGCTGGTTTTCATCACGTGGTAACATATATGGCTCTATTCGAGAGTAGGAGAAAACACAAGCAGCATGACCTCCCATGTGAAGAGTTCTATTATATGGCACAAATGTTGCTGATGCATCCTGTTTGCAATATCCTCTGGGGTCATGTACTTTATGAAACTTGGATAGCAGATAAGGCACATTCTGATTGCAAGCAAAAAAAGTCTGATCTTGATATTTTAGTGGATGTAAACTTACAAGACCACAAAGCATGGATTTCACAAACAAATACAAGAAATGAAACTCTTTAAGGGCCTTATGCCCAAGACAAGAAAAAGTTGAAAACAAATAAGATATAGTTGAACAATCATCATCATATTTATGTTTTACAAGAGCCCAGAGCAGTGCCACAAAATCATGTTTGTACATTACATTCTGTTTCAGTATCAAGGATAGTGTCTGGACCCTGACTGAGACATTGACTACTGGAAGAATATTGAGGGACAGTATCCAGTGTTGCAAATGGAACAGCAAAAAAACTAAATTTCTGACTCACTGCCAAAAGTTAGAAAATACCTCTGCATAACTAAAGTAAGACAAAGTGCAGTTTAGTTGCCTTATGGTACAAGAAATTAAAGGAACAGATATATGTAACACATGTTTAATAAAATATTGAGAGCAAGAGGTTATACCGTGACTGTATTTGCTAAACAGATTGCCGTTGCCTCTGAAATGCATTGGCACTGAAGTTGATGCCAACCAAGATATAGAAGTAAAATCATGGCATAAGTCAGATATGTTAGAGAAGTTCACATTGGCATAGAATGTAAGAATTGGATAAAAATTCAAGTTTTCAACATATTCTTTGTAAAGAATGCCCCAAAAGGGGTTTGTCAAATCACCCACACCAAGGGTATCCACGTTGGGTGGATGCAAGATGCCCTCATTGGGGGAGCCCACATTTGGGGCTAGGTAGTTGTCTCCATTGGAGAAACCCATTTTGGGGTCCATGTAATTTCCACAAACAGAAATGCTGATGCAGGGGGAAATACTGTCGCTATCCTGGACATATGCTAGAAAAGTTGGTAGCACGCAACACATCAATATTATAGCAACTGGCTATTCATACTGTACAATTGGTTGGAAGGGCTTAAAAACATAACCCTTGGATCATCTGTGCTTGCAAAGGTAGTCAAAGGAAGTCTACTATGAGTCATGCTGGTGAGGTAAGAACTATTGAAAAGGTCTAGATGAATATCTGGCCATATTCAGTTCATGGTTCTCAAATGAATTCATACCATACCATATGAGAAGAAGGACCGCAGACCCTGGTGACCAGTGCTCTCTGGTGGACGAGACCTTGGTGCCAGATTATTGCCTAACACATGTTAAAGTCAAGGCTGGAATGTGAGTGCAGTATAACATACCATTGGACATGACGGCAATCAGGTATAAGCAGAAAATCACTAGCAGGGAGAGCTGTTCGAATGCTTGCAACATGGTGGTTCGAGATTGAGAAGAAAATTGGCAATCAAAGTCGTACCACCTGTCAAGGATGGATTTCGAATGGGAACTTCCAAGAAACTTTTCACATGATTCATGTTCAACCCATACCAGAGGCTAGAGACTATTTGCATTTACAGACATAGACTCTAGTAGATACAAGAGAAAGTAATACACAGATAGAGGCTACTGTATCCATACTTTGTCCCAGAGCACAGATTCATGATAAGAACGACAGATATTTTTTTTGTTAAAGTACGCAAATTGGTTAGCTGGAGGATAAAGAAGAATCAAGGCGTCATGGGGCTCCAAAGGAAACTGGCAACTCGAGATGCAGTTATAACAACCGATGAAGTTGGAATTGCCAGAAAGATCAGGCCCAATGACTACCACACATTGGCCTAGCACTGCTTGGATCAGCTGGGCATCTGAAGCGTTTACTGCACCTTCTCTTTCAGTAGTTGCTTCTGGTACGATGTACTTCAAGGGAAATTTGACCTGGGTCGCCATGAGCCCCAGTTTGACCATCACTGAACTATCCAATCCTTTCCACAGATGGTTGAGCACTAACACACCCCGACATCCTTCATACTTCCCCCCTCGATAGTAGATGCCCTCCTTTGTCCCTAGAATGACAATGTCAAGGCGTTTGTTGTCAAGTCGCAGGTCTAGCAGCCACTCTCCTAAGTCTTGTGAGTTGGACAGAGTAGCTTCAGTCTATGTGACACATACCAAGCTTTACCATGGGTTTAGTCGGCAAACAAGAGGCCGGGTCCCAAGCCACATCAAGGGATGTTTCTCGTGAATCGGAATGAATTGGCGTAGTAGGACGAACAATCAGTCTGGTTGACAACATGCCCCTTGGAATCCATTGCGCTTTCAACAACAACAAACCAGTCCTGGTGAAAGTTCAATTAGTCAGCCCAAGGATCGCCATAATCGCACTCACACTAGCTCTAACACCTCGTCGTTGTTGACCTCAACAGTGGTTTTCATGGTTTGTGTGTCAATCCTAAGAGTGACACTAAACTTTTCATTCACAATAAGGGTAGAGCCAAGAATGGCCCTTCAGATTACCCTTGATAACACGAATGTTCATGCCACGAAACGGATCACCAGTACGCATGGGATCTCTAGTTCGTGCCTTACCACACCCTGGTTTTTCCTCAACTACACCCAATCCAGCACCAGAGGTGTAGATGTTCTTCTTCCAATTGAGATGAGTCTGTTCAACTTGGAACTATGAAGGTCAGATACAGGCAGAATGATCAGAGCTGGTTCAAATACCTCTTCGCCAACAGAGCCTTGACATTCCAGTTCTCCAACTGTTGTACTATATAGCATTACTAATCCTCCATATACCTCTGTAATAAAACCCTCCCACCCTTGATGTTCTCCACAGATAATCGTCACATAATCACCACAGGTGAAAGCCCTCTGTATGTCCCGCAGAGGCACTTCAACAAGTGGATTGTCATCAGAAGTCTCAATTTGAGCCGTCTCCGAGTTATCAATGCTAATAATGTGACCCAGCATTCCCTGAAGCTGGCCTGAGTGTACAAGCACCTTTTCAGATGCCCCAAACTGAACTTTTGATTGAATGACTCGTATCGCTTGTCATACATCTACCTTGCTTGATTTGTCAAAGAACACAAGCTCCTTCTCCTTTGGTAGCACATCGACATCATCTAAATCCATTGTTTTGAAAATTTGCATCCAAAATCCATCAGGTGTGAAAGTTTTTCCACAAAACCTGTATAGACCACAACTACGATGCCTGACTTCCCTAGTTCCCAGGCTGTCTTTGATGATATTGGGATCAAAGAGAGCTTGGGGCAGTCGCCCACGAGAGTCAGGGTTAAGCGACAACCTAGGTATAAAAATTGCCTCCACAACGTCCTCATGAACATCAGTTACAAACCCTAAGTTGTGGTGATAATGGCCACCACGCCGAAGTCACACCCATGAGCCCAACTTGAAAGTTTGTGATGCAGATGAGGGCATCAAGATTCCAACACGATCTTCTAATGTCACGAACGTTAAATGGGACTTGTTTGACCCAAGAAAAGATACCGGAGTGATGCCCTTGAGAAAGGCACCCAGCAACAATCTTGCATCAACCGTAGATCAATGAATCTCGATATAGATAGCACCGGGTTGGTGGTCGCAGTAGAAAACAGAAAGTACAGGGAAACTCAAGGATCCAGCTGATGCAGCTTCCATGCATTTGAGCAGAATTTCATGTTCGCAACCTTCCTGAACAGAGGTCAACAAAATGCACAGAAATTTGGAAAAGCATGCAGAACATACGTCAACTGACAGTCTCCAAATTTCTGGGTCATCCAAGGAAGGATAGAGCACGGTGTCTTCAACAACATCTACAATGCCCGAACCCTGTGCCAAAACTGATGTGGATGTGGTAGCAACACCAGCATATCAGCCCTTGATAGCCAAAGCGACACCTTCTAGATGCGCTGCCTCCTCTTCCATGGTCGTATCAGCAGGCATCCAAGAAAACTGAGAGGTTCCAGTGAGAGGTTTATTGTGAACAACGAAACCTAGGGGGATCCGCTGAGTTATCTGCCAAAGGTGGCAAATGTACCCTTACCGTCACTGTCGTCATCCTCCGTTTCTGAGTCTGTCACGTCGCCATCCTGATCGACGGATGCCTCTAGGTCTAGGAAAGACAATACTGACGAGTTCTGAATAATATTTGAGTGCAAAGTGCAGATCAAGCTAGCACTCACTTACCTTTGCCCATTTAACTGAACATTTAGGCATTTACCACTATCCTTTGTACAAGTATGGTAGTTGTGGCTATTCTTACAACTGTCAAAAGTCTTAATACATATCATTTACACCCCTACAGGGTCACAGACTTACTACTTACTCTGTTCTCTCTTGGCAGGTGGTGGTTGAATGCAGAGGAAAGAAAATATGACATGATCAAACAAGTCCCACTATAGCGTGTTCAGCACAGAAGTTGCCGTTTTGCCAACTGTTATGTTGGATGTTGTTTGGTTCTAGGGCTGTTTTCACTCTTGTTTCACTTCCACCACCATCTCCCACTCCATGAACTGGATTCAAGTGTTTACATGGTAAGTGCCGAAATCTTGTTGTATGATACGCCCTGGCTAACCAATAAGCTACAGCGTACTCACTTTTTGAGAAGATTGTACAAGGTCCAGGCGAGCACCTTTGTTGGCTGCGATATTTTCTTTCAAAAATTCAGCTCTGTACCTTCGAGTACCTGTTTTAGAATACTATATACTACACTACATCTACCACATGATTGAAAACCGCCGTACAAGACCCCAGAAGCTCCTGCAATTTGAGGTCTGTCCGGATTCGAAAATTGTCATACGATTGAAAACCATCTCAACTTTGCAATGATGACATACCGGCATCTAAGAGAGTTTAGTTGCTGGTAATGACGTCACTGCAGGTTTATGGTGTATACGACATGAACAAAAATATGTTTTGCAAAGCGCCGGTGAGACATAAGTCGTACCCTTTCTCATGTCACTCTCTAACAGATCTTCAGGTATCCGGCAGTCATCCCTACCCTTTTGTTAACAATGTTATTTGCAACCCACAGCAGAACATTGCATGCGTCATGGTCTAGCAGCCGACCCACATTTCGACGCTGGTGATCCCCCAGGTAGGTTGTGACTGTGATTGCTCTTTGAACTAACCTCACCAGAATGGTAGTTCCTACGACAACTATGTTCACCGCGAACATGTATTCAGATGAATGAGTGACTGTTATAGGTAGGTCATGCCTGGATTAATTCAGAGAATCTGATCTGATGAATATGCAAACCAGTATTCTACTGCATCGACCAACTCTTCGTGGGCAATAGACCCATCCCTGGCATGTTTGTTGTTAGACATGAGTAGACGACACCCTCCTAGAGCAAATATCACAGTTGATCCTCTACAGATCAGGAATTCATTGTACAGCAGCTGATTATCTAGTTCTCCTTGCAAATCCACAAAAGAGCAAATATTACTACTGTAATCAATATGATGTGATAGTCATAAAAGGGTTTATGAGATAAGCTTGAAGCGAGACCTTCCGCAGCAGGGAAGGTCTCACCTAAGTTCTCTCTGCCTACCATGAACGTTACTTCTGGTTTACAACTGTTCAATCCTCCAAACAGAGACCCACATCTCCCTTGACTATATTCAACCAACTCACACCCGCTGATCAAGGGCAAACATGGAAAAATCATTATTATGTTGCAAGACTTGTCTACTTTTGCAATGGCAGACAATCTCAACGCTGCGTCAGAGATGGAGGTGCCTGCTATGAAGGAAGAAAATGACAAAAAGGGTCAGTGACATTTAGCATTCAGCTTGTACTATATCTTACTAGTCCATCCAGGGTTCTCCCTTTTGTGTCCAAGCAACAAGGATTACCTGCTAGCGAGGAATGTCAAGGACAGCGGAGATCCTTACAAGGATAAATTAAAATCATGGGCCATGGGCAAGTTTGTGCAAAATTTGAAAGCTTATTTCATGGCTGACCACCTCACAGGAGTGTGTACAATGCTGACTGACTTCGTTGGATGGAACAGATGTGAGATGCCATTCTTGGGCCTCTGGGGGAAATGTCAGACAAGAAAGCTAAATTCGACAAGAACACATCTGGTTACATCAGGGGAGTCACTTTCAAAAGGTCCCGTCATGCCATAGCAACTCGAAATGGCGACCGATGTTACAGCATTGCCGCTACTTTTCAAGAGCCAAGATTGTTAGATGCTCCAAGCGCAGGATCAAAATATGGTGAAGGAATAGATGCTGATGTTCGCATGAGGAAAGAAATTCTTGAAGTACATCTTGATGTTCGAGCAAGATTTGAGATAAATTGACATGTTGTGTTTCTAGCTCAGCGCCTTCTCGGCAATGAAAGGCCTGGAGTGGGGGCCAGAAGGCTTGATCGATAAAATGTGTACACAAGCTGCAGTTGCAAACACCCCTCAAATCAGCATTACAGACAATGTTTGTTATCCTGCTTTCCAACTCAACATTGCCACTGCAGTTTCTAAGCGCTTCAAATCAGGTAGTGTTCATTTTCATTCGCAGATTTGGAAGTATTCAATAGTCCATATAGTCAATGTGTTCAAGCGGTCTCTGGGTCACGCTGCTGGCACACACATCGATGGCAGCAATTCACCAGCATGCCCAACTGCATTGTTGAATTGGAGCAAACCTCATCCGGATGTAGACGAGGAGTTATTCAGCATCCTTGATTGGGGTATATCTTGGGTAATGGAAGAGTTTTCTACATTGTATTTCTCCAGTCTCCACTTCCATGGGGGCAGCCAGCCTTTCTACTGTACTCCATACTGCATTGACAACACGAGTCACAACTGCTTAACATTGATAGGGTATCCTCTGAACAAATCCTTGAATGGCACTAGTTCCATGGTGTTTGCAGCCTTACCAGATGGGAAATTACTCAAAAGTTATTGAGAGATGCAGTTACCTGCATAGGTACAAATTATCACATTGTTGTCTATAATCTAAATGATAACCACAGTATCATGGGACAACCTCAATGTCATTCCTGCACCCAGGCAACTTTCACCACCGATGGGCACTGCATCATGGACACCGAAGACTATATCAACTTCATGGTCCATTTGTTCGCACAGCAAATGACTTATTATATCAGCCAAACCAATCCAAAGGCACTGCTTAGGTTCGATCAGGATAAATTCTTTTCTAGCTTTTCCTACATAAATGATGAAGGTGTACGTGTTGGTCTGAAACCCTCCCCCTATCGTCCTGGATGGAGCGGGCGCAACACAGAGATTGGTACCGTGTATAAAGAAAGGTTGAATGAACTTTCAGAAGAGGAATTGAGGGTGTTGCACAATTCCGATTCGATTTCCCAAGCACCATATGCAAACAATGTTCTGCTTTCTGCAAAAATACACTGGGAGGAACAGCTACAAGAAACCTCAATGTCCATTCTGATCTGTGCCATTACTGAAGCGGTGTCCCCATGGAACGTCATTGGAGGACGACCTGCCGCCCGGAAAGGTTTGTCTTGCATTCTGCTTCTGATATCGCGTTAACAACAGCTCGCTACTATAGGGATAGTGGAACAGTTGCGCAGTACCAAGAAAGAGACGTATGCGAGGGATCTTGTTGGCATTAAGTTGAAACAGAAGAAGCGCGAATGGAAAGTCAGCCCTCCCGCTGGTAAGATCGATCGCCTTCTATTCGATGTAAAACTTAAACTGCCCAGCCAAGAAAAGGAAGACAGGAAAGGAACAGAAAAAGGCAAAGAAGAAGAAGCAGAGAGACGGCAATGATTCAGAAGAGGAAGATGAGATTCAAGGCGACTCTGATGAAGGATCTGATGATGAGGATGACGAGGAGATGGAGGCATTTCTTAAAGATATAGACCCTTCGGTTATCCTAAGAAACCATAGCAGTGATGGAGGGTCTTCCAACAACAGTATGTTTTGAGTATGATGGCTATATGAAGGTTGATACCAATTATATTCAGGGATCGCAAGCATGAAAGAGACAAAGGGAAAGAAGAGGATATTTTATGATGCAGATTCTGATGATGAAAGCGACGAGGAGGATGCTTTGGAAGAGACAGACGACAGGCAGGACCATCATACTAATGGCGATAAATTTATCGGCATTGTAATCACTACACGACCTCCAAAAGGTTGGTATCCATGTGGTAGATTATGATAGAATCTCATTCTATATATTCAGCTGGCAACACTAACCATGGTAGCCTGGACAGCATGGCTCAGGATAATATGTACATCGATTATGCAGGTTGGGGTCTGTAGTCCAGTACTTAACAGCAGGCTTACTCCATTTCCTAGCTGGAACATTACCTTTGCCAAGCAGTGGCAACCCCAGTCCACACAGTCTGCTTCGGGTGTCTCTGATAGAGAAACAACAGACTGATCATTTGAGAACAGGTCCAAAGTCACCTCTAACAGCTATTATGGAGGAATATTTACTAGTGCTTCTTGGGTCCATTGAACACACGTCAGGCAGCGATTTAGCGGGAGCTCTGAGCTACACAGACCTTATAGACTCAGACTTGTATTATGCTATGGGAAAGAAAGATGCTCCATCGATCATGGTCAACCTCCTCCATCAGTTCAATCAACTTATCAGGAGTCACACTGCTATTGGATTTGTACTGCAGATAGTATGCCACTGCCTTTTACTCCTGAACCTTATATTGTGGGAATGGTTGGAGGGTGAAATCAAGAATTCATACCAAAACTATCGCCACTGGTTGTGTCCTCTATGTCTCCGTGTACAGGGTTTACTTGATTCTCAGCCACAAACATCCACAGAGCTTCGTGTAGACGATTTTATTACCGGTCTTTCACCAGCTGTCCCTATCTATCGCCATATTGGCTGTGTAAAACGTCGGTATGACTTGGAAAGTTCACAAACAAGACTATGGGATGTGGATATCCTGCTGGAAAAAATTCTTGTTCAATGGTTTGACTTTCCTTCTGAACCAAATTTCTGTTTGCGGGTGCTCTTTGTTCGAGAGATTGTGGATGCCATAGGTTGTGATGCTTTGTTTCTTCAGCCTGTATGGCAAATAGCATCATCAGTTTCATGGGTTTTATTCAAGAATATCCCCCCAAATCCTACTCGAGCCGATCTCCACAAGTGGGCTTTGAGCGAACTCTGCCACCATGCCTTGGTGCAAACTGGCAGCAAATCTAGGGAGATTTTGAGCCAAATTGGGTGCCACTTTGGAAAGCTGTGTCCAGGTGAGAAGGCTTTGTCTTCTTGGGTCATTAAAGAGTTATCTTCACCGTCACGCACTCCCCGATCTCCCTCACCCAGAAACATTTTAGTGCTCCCAGACGAGGCACAGATGCACAGGCTTGTCACCCAAATCGAGCTTTTATACACTTTTTTGGACCATCCACACCAGCACATTGTTGTTCCTCATGATTGCGGCCAAACCCTAGAGGAACGCGATGCAAAGGCCAGGGCCGTGTTCCTCTTACATGTTCAAGAAAATGCTGATAAAAAGCTCCCATTCTGCGATTACACACCCTCTCATCTATGCATTCTGGAGCCCGGAGGGCTGTTTAGCCCCGATGCCATATCCACCTGGGAAGGACTCTTCAGTGCGTTGGTTTTCAGAGGTGTCACCTATCACACAGATTTTCTACACCAGCAAAAACGAATATTTCAACATCCGTCTGATTGGCAGGAGTTATACAAGAAGCTATCATCAGTTCATCCTCCAATTTATTTCTGTGACAAGAACACCTATAGACAATGCATGGATGCACAGGACATCCGCCACATCCCTGCATTTTGGGAAGCATCAGGTGATTTGGAGTTGGCAGGATGGGTAAAGGATGCGAGACCCATCAAATTTGAAACGTTATACAATACATTTCTCAAGGGGACCCTCGGCAAGAGAAAGGCATTTCTGGGATTCGGGGCCTTAAAATTGTTTTTGCTCATGTCAGACTATGCAATAGCTGGGAAGACAACAATGCCATCGCCCACTTTGGTGGGCAAGATAATATATGAAATCGGTTGTGGCAGTTTGAAGGGACTGTTGCGTTTGGGATTTGCTTGCATGGATGTTGAGTCAACTGTTCAGGCCTTTACAACGGTCCATGATTTTCTTATGCATGCCATCCCAGATCGTCGTCATCAACAGATGGGCTTTGGGGTGATATTTGTTGAGTATGCGCTCTGCAAGTCTGGTCGGCTCGACATTAGTATATTCAGAAACGTGTAAGAAAAAATATAGAGTCAGACCAGGCCCATACTATAGCATATTTCAATATTACTCCAAAGGGCAGGACAGTCGCCCAATTTTAGATGACAGCGCTATCAGGGAGAAAACAGAAACTAAGCTAGGAGGCCAGGAACAATTACGAATAGAATATTAGGCATAAGAGCTAACACC
The DNA here is from genome assembly GCA_026075535.2 of Tricholoma matsutake. Taxonomy (NCBI): domain Eukaryota; kingdom Fungi; phylum Basidiomycota; class Agaricomycetes; order Agaricales; family Tricholomataceae; genus Tricholoma; species Tricholoma matsutake. Next base: position 1,469,131 of record AP026544.2, read on the forward strand.
ATCCCATTTGCGTGCTGTCCTACAGTGGGTTCAAAGGAACCAGCAGCAAAACCTACTGTCACCACAGAGTTGTCGATGAGGTCGCATTTACCCCCACCCCATAGGGGCAAATCATTCAGTTTGTCAAAGCTGGTCTTGTCAAACTGAAATCCCGTTTGGGTCACATCAAAAATAGGGACTAAACAGCTGAGTTAGCGCCACCAATGCAATTCCAAAATTAGCGACTCATTCATACCAGGCTGATCAAAATCGAGAAAGCTCAGATAATTATCCATGCTCATTTTAGAGGAACTTTTCGTGGGAGAGGAGTACTTGGACAGGTGAGCACCTGAATACTTTTTTGGAGCTAAGTTATGATCAGTACTACTCGAAGCATCCACCGTTTTCCATGAAAAACTTACAGCCGGAACTGGCACCCTCTTTTTGCGTAGAGAGCGCAAATGTGGGCCCCGAAACAGGACCCACAAGGTCACGTACCCCAAATGCATTGCCTAGATATCCCACCATTAACTGAAATTCCTGACTGAGCAGGACCAAACAAAGACAGTGAACTTGTTTGTCCGAATCATAGCCTGTGCTGTACGGGGTCCTGAGATAGGTGTCCCTGACACAGCCTGTAATCAAAAATACCGCGTTCTCCCCTGTGTCAGAAATTACCAGCCTGAAATCCTTTGCCCTGACAAACGACAGGCTTGCACGAGCAGGATTTAAGAAACATCCATAATGTTCGAATGCCAGGGCAGCATCCAAGTTCCTGTCCCAGGACCGTGAGTAAAACAGCTGCAAAACTAGACCTGATATTTTTTTAATAACATACTCTTTTTGCACCCCATACAAATCTGGAGCGATTAGGGAATATTTTATATACTTATCAGCATCAACCACATCCTTGGAACTATGTGGCGACATGTAGACATATCTGAAATAGCATTAAGTCTCAAAATTGAACCAACAAATGCAATCCCCTTATGGCAACTTTGATTTCAAGGACTTGTAGACATCCCTGAGCGCCTCGTCTTGAAGGCTTTCATTGAGCACAGTTCCATCTTTGACCATTGCTTTATCCTTTTGGAGACATTCTGATGTTTCTTCAGGAGTCAGAGATCGTTCTTCCTTAGGCGCCATAGGTCCGTCGCCAATGCTAGAAACAAAAGAGGTTCGGCATTAAATGCAAGGTAATCAGAATAGCAGATGGTATTTAATACATTTTCTCCTTCCACGCCCTCTTCCTGGCAGGCTTCCCCTGTCAAGACCTTTGTGTCCACATAAGGTAAGAAAACAGGTGGACAATAATAAAGCAGTTCTGACCTCTTGTCAGACTCATCATCCACCAACTGGGCCCTTGAAATCGAGAAGTCTACCTCAGAGTCATCAATGAAGTCCCGATCATCAGAATCTTCTTTGCATATCAATTTGGCAGAAATTTTAGACTTCTTCACAGCCACGCCTCTTTCCTTGGAGCACTTGATAACCAGATGAGAGGGCTGTTTGACATCCTCTGACTCAGAATCTGACGATATAGAAATAACCAATGGTTCTCGCAGATGACCGGCTTTCCGCTGTTTGCCCCTATAAAAAGACAATTATAAGACCCCGAGAACAAAAGAAATAGCACATACACATAAGGCCTAGCTTTTCTAGATTTTCTACGATGTTCATGTTCCTCTTCAGAAAATGGGGATTGTTCTCTAGTATGTCTTAAGAAACATTTAACCTAAGCAGGAGCTATGATGAAAAATAAAAATAAGATAAAAACCCACCCTTTCTTTTTCTGTTGTCTGTGCCCACTGAAAATCAGTGCAAAGAAACCAGGATGGCCAAACCAAAACATACCCCTTAATTTTTGTAGAATCCACTGTGCTATCACTCGCGTCTTCTTCAGACAAGGGAGCAGGCTCTCTGAGATGACTAAGAATATGTCAATAAAAATTTTGAGGTAAGAACTTAAAATGGTTGGATACACACCTTTTCCCTTTAGGCTGCTGTTGGTACCTACTAAAATTAAAATGAGAAGAAACCAGGAAGAGTAAAATTGCTACATACACCTTATCTTTCCTCAAATCTCTAGGACAGTTTCCAGTGTTGTCTTCTGAACTGGAACTCGATGTCGCTGGTAAGGACTCCTGCTCCTTGGAAGCTTTTGTAGCTTTCGTTGTAATCCCAGAGGTTTCATGTTTACTGTCGGATGAACATCAAGTGAATCAATGCTTTGTTGCACAACTTACAGCAGTTCCTTTTCCAAGGTAACATCAACATCTGCCGGACGCGGGCTGTACAATCATGTGAAAATTAAAGGATCAAACCATAGAAACAATACAGACCTGGAAGTACAGTTGTAGGCACCTTTCTCCATAAGTCGCTTCAGTTGCTGGGGACGAGCGGGGGTTGGGGTAGAATCCCTGTCCGCTTGTTCTATTGGCATTTGGCTACCAGGGTGCTTTTGGCCACGCTGGGCAGTTGGAGGGGACTTTCTTGTGATGGCCATGACAGGCAGGACTCCCAGTTCCTGCCTACCTCAGAACAAACAAAGCATCAGAAACTGTCAAGAACCGTTTCTTGCCTGATCAGAACCCACATCCATCTGACTCTTTCCCGCACGTCAAACATGACTTTTGTCTACGCCTCCCAATTTTGTTCCTGGCTGCCTTGCACTGCCCACGCTGCTGTGCATCAGGCCACCTTGTACAGCATCCATGGCTGCCTTTCCAAGGCTGCCATCTCTATTGCAAATTTGACTATGGATTCCTGTGCAGCTCCCATAGGTAATTTATCTACGCAGTCAAGACACTGCCGCAGTCTTCATTCCTGTTCCACATTATTCTGGACTACAGTATTTAAGCTTAGTTAGTTTCGCCTTGTATTCCTCAGTTTGTATATCAACATAGACTCAACTTTACCCTGCCAATCTAAAACCTCCTTCTACTCCAACCCCTGTCCTCTAAGAGTCTGAACTACATTCGACTCAACCTCTAGTATCCCTCCAAAGTTCTAGTCTCATCTGAACTCAACCTAAGTCCCTCCGTACTCCTCCCTGCATTTACCTGCACTTTCCTGCTCCTACCTCTAAACCCTCGACTTGAAATTAGGACACCAGACGAGGTGAAGGGCACAGCTTCTTACAAGCTGAAGCCAAGTCCTTTCCATTCCCCCTCCCGCAGAATCCGCATCGACCCAACAATCTCCCGCTATCATCACCCGCAGTGTCCAGTCAGATTCTGAAGCGGCCTCTAGGATCAGTTCTTAACAGTATATATGAACTCACACTTCACTCATCCATTTCCTCTCTATGACCCCTACTGAGACCCGCCAGCGCACAACAAGAAACTCCCAATGTGCCAGTACTATTCCAGGGATCTCTGCAATCCAGCGATCCACCCTTTCCGACCCTCGACCCGCCACTACTTTTGGAGTGTCTTCCAGACCCTCAAACATCTTTCGACAAATCGGCTCAGGAGCTCCCTCAATCAGTGCCAACCTCATGTCTGCCCATGCCCCACAACCTTCCGGCAACCCAGAAGGTTTTCGATCAAGAACTCCCCTTGAGTACATAGGAGGCATCAACCAGCCTGAACCCTTCAGGTCGGAAGATCCTGGTCTAGAGGACGGACCCCCCAGCAGACCCGACGACCCTAGTGGTCCTGACGGCCCTGGGGGTGACCCTGATCCCAATGATCCTGAGGATCAACCTCCTGCAGGGGAAACCCTGACCCAGGGGATAGGTTCATAGATGTCCTTTACAACCTCTCGGAGAGTATCTGCACCCTTCATCAGAATAACACACCCAAGACCGAAAAAATCAAAGTTCGCAACCCCGACACTTTCAACGGTGCCAATCCAAAGAAACTTAGAGACTTCTTAGTCTCCTGCAATTTTCATTTCTGCGACCATCCACACATATTTTTCTCTGATGAGAAAAAGATCATATTCATCCTTTCTTATCTTAAGGGATCAGCTCTCAGTTGGTTTGAGCCTGGTCTGAATGACCCGACAGATTCCGCACACTGGATGTGGGACTACGAAGCTTTCCTTGCCGAGCTGGAAAGCAACTTTGGTCCGCACGACCCGGTCGGAGATGCAGAAAAAGCTCTCTCTGATTTAGCAATGAAGAAAGGTGGTCGTATCACGAAATATAACGTTGACTTCTGGGAATTAGCTTCTAGGGTCAACTGGAATGAAGCAGCCCTTCACAACCACTATTTCCGTGGTCTTCCGCTCTGGCTTTGCATAGAAGTTCTCTGGGGTGGTAAACCCAATACTCTGGCAGAACTGCGCTTGAAAGCGCAGGACAGTGATGACATCTACTGGATGCAAGAAGACAAATCCCATTTCGAAACAAAGAATTCCAGTAACATCACTAACTCTAGTTGGAAGGACTCTTCAAAAAGCCCTTCCCCGTTGACAAACCAAGCATCTTCAAACTCCACCCATGGTAACACCTCCAACCAGCAGTCTTCTGTGACAAAGAACACTTCCTGGGACAAGCCCAAGTCGTCCATCTCCAATAAGTTGGGGAAGAATGGCAAGCTTACTGGGGAGGAACGAGAATGTCGCATGAGAGAACGACTTTGTCTCTACTGCGGTGAGGAAGGGCACATAGCAGGAAACTGCCCGAAATCCAAAGCTGCAAAAGCCCGTGCATCCACTGTCATTCCCAAGACTACGGACTCAGAAAAATAGTCCGCAACCCTCAGGATACAGCCATTGGGGCTGGGGGTTGCATTGACCTTACCCACTTGGCTGCCTACATTCGTCTCAACGCATCCGCTCTTTCTGACCCTGACTCCTTAACCATTGTTTTAACCTTTCCCGAATTTTCTGCCCCTTTCCAAACCCTTATCGACTCTGGCTCCTCCCACTGCTTCCTTGACTCCTCTTTCATGTTGAATAACCAACTCAGCATGGAATCCATTAACCCGATCGGTTTACGACTCTTTGATGGAACTTGCAACTCCACTATAACTCAGATCATCAAACTTCCGGTCACCTTCCCTGCTGGTGAAGTATTCAATTTGTCATTTTATGTAACCTCGCTTGACTCTTCCTGTTCCGCCATACTCGGTCATAACTGGCTGAAGCAATACAATCCATTGATTGACTGGTCTTCAAGCCAACTCGCTTTCCGCTCTGCAGATCATAGAGGTCCAGCACCCCTGACGTCACCTTTGTCCCCAAATCTTCCGGTAGAAATCTTTGACTCTTCCGCACTTTCCAAACCCCCCATTCCTCCTAAGTTTACACCTCCCGACATCTCCTTCATCAACGCTGCCGCTTATGCACATGCTAGCAAACTTCCTGGGGCAGTAGCTTTTCAGATGACCTTCGCTCCAGAAGGGTTATCCACCCGCTCCGCCCATTCCACTAACTCTTCTGACCTTTCTGAGATTCCACCTGAGTATCACAAATTCGCTGATGTCTTTAATAAGACTAAAGCGGATACCCTTCCTCTGCATCGGTGCTACGACCTCAAGATAGAGACAGAAGACAATACTCCTCCGCCTCCGGGCTGAATGTATTCTCTCTCCCCCTCTGAATTAGAAGCCTTATGAGTCTTTATTGACAAAAACGTCCGCTCAGGTTTCATCCGCCCATCCAAGTCACTGCATGGTGCCCCTATTCTCTTCATCAAGAAGAAGGACAGTAGTCTCCGACTTTGTGTCGACTACCGAGGACTTAACCATCTTACAAAGAAAGACCGCTACCCACTTCCTCTCATTTCCAACCTACTTGACTCTCCCCGCAAAGCCCGCTTGTTCACCAAAATAGACTTGTGGCACACTTATCACCTAGTCCACATCGCTGATGGTGATGAGTGGAAAACTACTTTCTGCACCCACTACGGATCCTTCGAGTGGTTGGTGGTCCCCTTTGGGCTCACTAATGCACCCGCAGCTTTCCAGTGGTTTATGAACGACATCTTCAGCGACATGCTGGATGTTTGTGTCATCATATACCTCGACAACATCCTAATCTATTCCGATGACAAGTCCCAGCACGGGGCTCACGTCAAAGAAGTCCTCCACCATCTCCGGAAAAATGGACTTTATGCCTCTCCACAGAAATGTGAGTTCCACAAAGACACCATCGAATATTTGGGTTTCATCCTTTCACCGGATGGACTATGGATGTCCAAGGATAAAGTCAAAACTGTGCTTGACTGGCCCAAGCCTAGGAAAGTTAAGGATATACAATCCTTCTTAGGCTTTTGCAACTTTTACCGCCGCTTCATTAACGGCTATTCAGACATTGTCATCCCACTCACCTGCTTGACGCAGAAATCTGCACCTTGGGACTTCAACAAGAAGTGCCACAATGCCTTTGAAAAGCTCAAACAAGAATTCACCCACGCCCCCATCTTAACACAATGGGTACCTGACTCACAGATGGTACTCAAAACCGACGCTTTTGACTATGCCCTAGCGGCTATCCTTTCAGTTTACACTGCGGATGGAGAAATCCATCCGGTTGCTTTTCATTCCCACTCCTTCAATCCCGCTGAACTAAATTACGACACCCATGATAAGGAACTCTTGGCCATTTTCAAAGCTTTCTAACACTGGCGGCAGTATTTTGAGGGTTCCGCAAACCCGATTGATGTGGTCACTGACCACAAAAATCTTGAGTACTTCAGCACTACCAAGTTGCTCACCCGCCGCCAGGCCCATTGGTCTGAGTACCTTTTGCAGTTCAATCTCGTCATCCGCTTCTGCCCCGGAAAACTAGGGGCCAAACCAGACGCACTCACTAGACGTTGGGACATCTACCGCAAAGGGGGAAATAGCGACTTTGCCTCCATAAACCCAACCAACTTCCAACCTGTATTCACACAGGAACAGCTCACCTCTTCCCTCCGCGCCACCTATTTCACCACACCCGTCCTTCAACAAGCAGTATTCATGGATGTTGAGAAACTTCACCATGACATCCGCACCTCCCTACCCCTTGACCCCTTTTCATCTGCACATCTTCCAACACCTACTGACCCCAACTGGGCCATAGACGAGGCAGGTCTTCTCTGCCACTTGGACCGGATTTATGTTCCAAACATCGTGGATCTTCACCTCAAAGTCCTTCAGTACAAACACGATCACATCCTCTCTGGCCACTTCAGACAAAACAAAACCCAGCAGCTTGTCCACCAGGAATATGTCTGGCCAAACCTCCGCACCTTTGTGCAAGAATTCTGCAAATCCTGTACCACTTGCAAATGATCCAAATCACCCCGACACAAGCCCTATGGGTTCCTAAAGCAACTTCCGGTTCCAGAATGACCTTGGAACTCCATCTCCATGGACTTCATTGAACAACTACCTGACTCCAATGGTCACACCGCTATCCTGGTCATTGTTGACCGCCTCACCAAGCAAGGCATCTTCATCCCAACTGTCAATGAAATCACAGCCCAAGAACTAGCCAACCTGTTTGTCCTCCATGTCTTCTCCAAGCATGGCATTCCATTGCATGTCACTTGTGACCAGGGATCTGAGTTTGTCTTCCATTTCTTCCGCTCCCTCGGAAAAGTGCTCGACATGCAGGTCCATTTCACTTCCGGTTATCACCCACAAGGTGATGGTCAGACAGAACGACTTAATCAGACCCTGGAGCAGTACCTCCAGATCTTCTGCAACTATCAGCAGGACGACTGGTCTCACCTCTTACCCTTGGGCAAATTTGCCTACAACAATGCTCCTTCTGCCTCTACAGGCATATCCCCTTTCTTTGCCAACAAAGGCTATCACCTGAACATTTCCGTTTTTCCAGAACATGACTTAGCTTCACAGCATGCCTGCGAGTTCATTGTTGACTTAGATGACCTTCATCAGGAGCTTCAGAAACAGCTTGCGGCCACTCAAGAGCATTATCAAGGTCCTGCAGACAAACATTGGGCACCCGCACCCGACTTCAACATTGCTGACTCTGCCTACGTCACTGCGGAAAATATCCGCACCACTCATCCCTCCAAGAAACTTTCTGAAAAGCACCATGGGCCCTTCAAAATCATTGCCCACCTAGGCACTCACTCAGTCACCCTGTGGCTCCCGGATCACATGTGGGCCATTCACCCTGTTTTCCATGTCTCTCAACTAGAGAAACACTCCCCGAACACAGTTCCAAATCGAGTGCAACCTCCACCTCCTCCGATCACCATCGACGACAAGCTTGAATATGAGATCACCGAAGTCCTCGACTCCAAAGTTGACAACCGACATTGCTGCAAGATTCTCTACCTCGTCCGATGGGAAGGTTACCAGGGAACCAATGAAGAGACCTCCTGGCTACCTGTTATGGAACTTGAGCACACCCAAGAACTCCTTGCAGATTTTCACTCCCGCTACCTGCAAAAACCCGGTCCATTACCCACTTAAAGGCTATTCACGTTGCTTATTCACTTGGTTTGTACTCAGAAACAAAATTCATTGAAAAAAGATTTTTTTTGGATCCGACCGGATCCCTACACTACCTCCGCTTCTCCCTCTTTGTCTTTGTCACCCTCTCCCCCAACCTCACCCTCTTCTCCACCCTCGTCCTTCTCTCCACCCTCCTCATCTCCACTCTCGCTCTCCTCCTCATCATCCGCTCGCCTTTTCTCCAGATATCTCTGGAAGGCCTCCCAGTCATCTCCAGACTTTTGGATCCCACGTCTTTCCCACTGGGACTCTTGCACCGCCCGCTCCACCTCTTTGTCACCCTCGTCGCTCTCCTCCCCGGCACTTTCTTCCTCCACCCACTCTGGGTCCAAGGTGTCCTGTATCTCTCCCATTGATTCCCACACCGCAGTAGCCACCTCAGCAAACCCCTTCCTTATCAACTTCATCATTTGTTGCATTATTTCCAGGTTTTCCCTGGTCGCCCCCGTCGTTCCCGCCGGTTTTGCCACAGGGGCTTCCTGCCCCTCCCACACTACCTCCTCGCACTTATGTTTGACGCATGTGCAGTTGTCGCACACGCGTCCCTTCGCACCCATCTTGAAACAAGCGATCTTTTGATATCTGCACCTAGGCCACTTGTCAGTACAAAGAGACTGGAAAGGGAAACAAGTATGTACCATTTGCAAGGCAATGTGGCCTGCACCTGCACCAGACCCTCCAACTCCTCTGACCCCACTCGCACCTTCGACTTGGTGACTTTCTTTTTCTTGGGGGACTTGCTCCCCTCAGCCTCATCCTCCAAACTTGTGGCCACAGCTGCCCACTTCTTCTCCGCTCGTCTTGTGGCCAATGACTCCTTTTTCTGCGCCTCTGCCTGACGTGCCTCCTCAGCCTTTGCAGCCTCCTCTGCTGCCTTCTGCGCCTCCTGTGCCCAGTGTTCCTCCTCCCTTGCTGCTTCCTCCAGCTCCTTCATCTCCCATTCCATCTGCTCCTTCATCGCCTGCTCCCTCTGTTCGTGTTGAGCCCTCATGATGGCCAATTTGATCTGCGCAGATACTGCTGGAGGGGACATAATTGATAGTTGATGGGGGAAGGAAAGAACGTGAAAATTTTTTCAACCAATTACCGCATTCAGAAAATTCAACCAACTTCCTCATTCGGACTCAAACCCTCACGTGCCTCGTAGGCTCGGCACTAAGGGGGAAATACTGTCAAGAACCGTTCCTTGCCTGATTGGAACCCGCATCCATCTGACTCTTGCCCACACATCAAACATGACTTTTGTCTACGCCTCCCAATTTTGTTCCTGGCTGCCTTGCACTGCCCACGCTGCTGTGCATCAGGCCACCTTGTACAGCATCCACGGCTGCCTTTCCAAGGCTGCTGTCTCTATTGCAAATTTGACTACGGATTCCTGTGCGGCTCCCATAGGTAATTTATCTACACAGTCAAGACACTGCTGCAGTCTTCATTCCTGTTCTGCATTATTCTGGACTACAGTATTTAAGCTTAGTTAGTTTCACCTTGTATTCCTCAGTTTGTATATCAACATAGACTCAACTTTACCCTGCCAATCTAAAACCTCCTTCTACTCCAACCCCTGTCCTCTAAGAGTCTGAACTACATTCGACTCAACCTCTAGTCTCCCTCCGAAGTTCTAGTCTCATCTGAACTCAACCTAAGTCCCTCCGTACTCCTCCCTGCATTTACCTGCACTTTCCTGCTCCTACCTCTAAACCCTCGACTTGAAATTAGGACACCAGACGAGGTGAAGGGCACAGCTTCTTACAAGCTGAAGCCAAGTCCTTTCCGTTCCCCCTCCCGCAGAATCCGCATCGACCCAACAATCTCCCGCTATCATCACCCACAGTGTCCGGTTGGATTCTGAAGCGGCCTCTAGGATCAGTTCTTAACAGAAACTGTATTAACTCAGTTCATATTCACACATACTTTATAGTTACAACATCCTTGATGGGACTTTGGCTTTTGACATGCCTTCTGTCACTCTTGACAGCAGGAGGCAGGGTAGCAATGTCTTTTTTTTCAAGCACCAGGGTGGGCTTCAAAGACGACTTAGAGGAGCCGGCCACCCTAAAAACCAGGATAAAGCTGGAAGATAGTGACATGTACAAAAAAAGAAACGTACTCAGAAATCTCTGCGGTACCAAATTTAAGTTGCTTTGAAGAGGAACCCAAGGTAGACGCCCTGCACAATTATAGCAAATGAATCAGAGAGCGATTGTACAGTAACAAAAGTAAAACTTGCCTTTTGGATGACACTGCAGGCATGTCATCGTATTCTGGGGTAACAGGAGAGGCGAGGCAACTCTTCTTGGGGCTGCACCAAGACAATTTCAATTCTCTGCGACACAAGACATTAGCCCACTATTGACTATAGTGCTGGACTCTTACTCTTTGCTTGAAGAATCTTGTTTGTCTGTTTTTCATTTGTGCGACTTGGGGCTACAGACCTCAAGTCAGAACAGCTTCATCTGAAAAATAAATACTCAAGCACTAACCGGGGGATATTTTCAACTGGAGGCAGAGACTCGCTGCAGCCAAAACACAAAAAGATGAATCGGCCTGGAGCTAGTCAAATGGAAAGGACGTACGACGATGCTGTTATTGTCAGTCATGATCGAGGAAGGTGCTGATCTATTGGTGGATCAGCAACAACAAGGAAAAAAATGTGGACGTTGTACCCAGTGATTTTTTTAGTGCGGGCCATTTCAAAATAGGCGAATGCAAAGTGATAGCAAAAGTAGATGGTTGGAGGAGACAGAATTTGTTGGTGGGTAACAAAAGCTGCAAAGACTTTATAGCAGATTGGAATGGGAATATCCGAGTCAACGAGCAGAAACCGACTGGATGTCTGTCAGAACAGGGATCAATAAACTGTGCAGAAGAGTGGGTGTAGCCAGGAGAAGCAGACATACCAGATGAAAGGTCTTTAACCGACTTACCTGTCATAGACCAACACCAACATATTGGCTGTCAGGCTTTTATGGAAAGATCTAACAATAAGTGTACTACAACTGAAGGATATATTTATCAGAAAACAACACTCTACACAGTCAACATTCTGAAAATACATGTCGACAAAGGCGAGGCAGGGAGTAACAACATTATGGGTCGTCAGGTCCAGTCAAGAATCCTAACTGAACAGGGATATTCACATAAACTTTGACAGTGAAATTGGTACTTACATGATAAGTCAAAAACTTCGATCCCCATAAGACAGAAATAGACAAATAACATGAGTATATCAATAAATCATCTCAGCCAGATATGACCTAAGAACTGAGCAGGCACCAGTTTTCAAGGGGGGGACACGAGAAAGGCATAACCACAGTGTGACCCACACTTGAGGATGGTATGGCAAGAAAGAAGGACGTGTAGTTCCCGCCTGCCAAACAAACTTTAGGCTGGTGGATCTAGCAACCTGAAATACAATGATCACAGAAAGATTCACATAATTACGCAGCACCAAAGTGCTCCTGCGATGTAACAAATTAGTCTAACCCAATTGTGCAAAAAGTACAATAATCGCAGGAAGAGCCAGAAAATTACCCACACCACCAACCTGCTCCTGCGACATATTTTCCTAATGCCAAAATATGGATCTCCACTACAATAACAAGGCTGCTGGTGAGGGTCAACAAAGATAATTCATAGCACTAAAATGAATAAGCACACATAGCTGATGCTCTGGAGGCTATTGCCCAAACCAGAGTGGACAATGCTCATGCTGGCACCCAGTTATCTGAACTTACTAAGGCAAGCTCAGTGTTCCCCTGTGCAACTCCCAGCCTAACATACAATACTTACAGGATCCTGATTGGCTATCTCATTATACTGTGGAAGAAACCAATCCTCAGTGATGGTGCCTGGCATTTAAGGGCAAAGATGAAACCCTGGAAGAAGCGATTTTAAGTGTTCAAGGGATCATCTGGCAAAAGGACCTACCCCCATTTGTGAAAGAAAGGTACCCCTTATTCTATACCCAGAAAGCATGTACTAACCAGGTGTCAGCCTACGAAAAGCTCACGTCAGATTCCTCAAACAGTCGGTATCGATGACAGGATTTCAGACTCCATCTTTTCAGGCAGCAGCAGACAACTTATCGAGCATCTATGCAGTCTTCGCTCGGTGTGTTCTGCCCACCAAGTTACAAGCCTGGGTACTAGACAACTATGAAGACTTTCATTCTGTAAGTGCATCCAACAGACTTTTCATGGCTAGAATGGAGGCCCCGACCAACCCTGCCTTGGAACTCGGTCGTGATGTGGACCCCCAGGGAAAGCTGGCAGAACTTGCTCAAGGCCAGTATTTTCATGGCGAGGACAACAAAGTTAGATACTGGGAAAGAACCGTCAATTGCCTTGGAGGTGGCTATGAGTAAGTGGCAGAACGGATGGCCTAATAAATGATTACAAACTGTATAATAGGTTTGTACCCACCTTGCCCACAAGGATTCAGGTCAGAGACATTGTTGAAGCAAAATTATCATTCTTGGCAGTACCTTTGAGAGGCGGAAGTTTCAAAATGATGTTAGTTCTTCGAGATCTAACCCTCCTAGATGGAAACTATGCCCACATAAGCCGTTATTCATTCCTGACATAAACTTCACTGAACTCCTCCAAGAAAGCCACGGCAGCTCGTGCTTTGTGCCAAATTCAACCGACTCCTGTCGTGCCACTGAAAAGACACATAGGATACCAAGACGAACAGGAAGGCGAGGCTCGAACAAAGTTAAGTAGGATGGAATTGGATGAAGGACGAAACGACTTAGATTAGTCTTTAGACTCACCTATCTAGATCGTATACACTATTTTTGGCTGCCAAGATTGATGACGACATAAGCAGCAAATAACTCATTTAGTTACCAGAGATGATGTCTACGAGCGTCTACACTTTTTGGGCCTCCTGGTTGATCAGCGTTAATCAGCATTCTCGTAAAAGTTCCATCAAATCTCCGTAGTATCACCTTGACTTCAGATGTTGAATTTTAACCTATTCCTTAACGCATAAATTAAGTTTAAAGTGCCCTGAACAACTAAACTCTACAAGGACACCCAGTTGACCAGGATTATGCTTCCTGAGACAATAAAACTACCATGGACTCAACCACTGCAAAACGGCGGTGATGGTTGACAAAAAGAAGGGCAAAACAAACAGCTGCCAATACAGCCCATGCAGAATGGCAATTGCCAAATGGAAGTTCGGGGACGTCTTGTAGCCGGGTGCTGATGATCGAACCTGCACAATTACAAGATTTAAATTACTTAGGCCCTTTCTTGAGGCAGTCTAATAAAATGAGATCTATCCAATCACTACAAATAAATTCAATGAAATAAAAATATAATATGTAGAATGGTTAGTACGGAGTACAACAGGATGTTGGATATAAGCTATGCATTTATTAGAAGCGATCCATGGGAGGTGGGCGGGCACGATAGTTGCTGTCGCCTTTGCTGTCGTCTGCTATGGTGGTAGTGGTGGTGGCCATTGTCACATCGTTCATGGCCATCGCTTTGTGGTTGTCTCTTTGTGATTGCCACAGTCATCCTCTGCTATCGTTCCCCTGTCGTTGGTCTTCCCCCATTCACACTGTTCTCCCTGTCATCAGCTCGTCCCTGTCGGCTCGTCACCCTGCTCACAGATGGTGTCTTCATCATAGTCATTGTCCCTCTGTTGTCCTTCATCCTTGTCATCCCCATCCCTGTCCCAGCCATCCTCTTCCTTGTCCCTGGTCCCTGCTGTCATTGTCCTTCCTCTCATTGTTGGTGTCGTTCTCATTGTTGTTTCCCCCCCGCCCTGTCATTGTGGCACCCTCTCACCATCTTCGATGTCCACCCCACGAGCAGCTGCTCGCAGCGGTGGGGGTCTGGTAGGTGGGTGCTGGCAGCGGTCATCATCTTCTGCACCTTGCTGTTCATCCTCATTGCTGGGCCAAGTTGTCCCCATTGTCCCAGTTGTTGGCTCTCATCCTGGTGTCTCGTCGTCCTGATCGATTATCCACCCTGCGAGCAGATACTCGCAGCAGTGGCACAGATGTAGGTGTAGGTCTGCTGTCTTGGTGCTGTCTCGTGGTAATAGAACCTAAAGATCAAATCAAAACCTTTGTTAGTTGAACTTGAAGAGAAAAGAGAAGAGAAAAGAAGAGAAGAACTTGAAAAAATATCACTTAGGCCCAACAAACAACTTGTTTGCAGCCATACATTGTGTTGCTGAGCATGGTTGAGGAAGTGTGACTCAACATGACAGTTTCCTCTTTTGTTCAAAATCTGCGTGTTGGTAAAACCTGCTGAATATGAAAATATGTAAGGGGCTGAGTTTGACTGACTTCAAAATATAAGCCTGCATTCAGACAGACTTGAAACTCCGAAGCCTGCTGAGCAGCCATCAGACTTAACGTATCACTTTTGCTGGGTGGTTGGTCGAGTTAAAAAGACAAGTCCTCGTACCTCAGACTCGTAACATTGCAGCCTGAGAGGACAAGGTCAGAGGGCACACTAGGACGGGGCTTGATAGGGCTTGATATTAGGTAGAGATAAATAGATAACAACAATTGTGCACGCACGGGAAATCCCTTCGCGTGCGGAAAATAATAATTGTACAAAGGAACCGTCATAGTAAGGCCATAGTGGAATCAACAAAGAAACCGTGGGATCCCAAATAACAAATTCTTGTTACTATGTTACTATATTGATATCTACCTACGCTACATAAGTAGCTAAGGACATACTGAGAAGTAAGCCTCGATGCTTCTCAGGCATCGATCATCGATCATTTCAGCCCACATGCACCGTTAACATTGATTGAACGATGCTCGAAGTCGTGGCATGCCTTTCCACTGCAAATTATCTTTGCTTTTTTAATAAGTATCTAATAGTTATATGCTGTACTACTTAGTATTATGAGAATTGAAAATGTATATTTATTATCAGTTGGAATGGCATAATCCATCTTTTCAAGCAGGTGTAAATAATTCAATTGGAAATTATGTAGGATTATGTAATAAATGAAAAAAGCGAACGGAAATGATTCGTACTTCATTGAATAGTTTGCTCGTCGTCGCACACGATGAGCGGGATGCTGTGGCGCATGGTGATGGACCGTGGGAGACGGTCAGCAGATGAATGATCGATGATGATGGGAAACAGGCACATGGGGGCTGATCTGACATGATGCATGATGCATGATGTTAGATGAGGACAACACCGTTGCGCGCGCGGGAAATCCCTTCGCGCGCGGACAATAATATTTGTACAAAGGAACCGTCATATACTATCAGTAAATAAGCTCGCTTCGTCACATACAGTCAGACGCCTGTTTACAAGTGCCAAACACCTTTCCTTCCCCGGCCTTCTCCCCCGTATTTATGCCATGGAGTCTCTACCCATCATAATGGCTGTATACACCCTCGCAACAGGCATCAGTATATGGCTCGAAAAACGCGCAGAAAAAGAAAGAACAATAAAAGGAATCTCGGAGACTATCTCGCAAATTCAGAATATTCTACTACCGCTGAAAACGACACGACTCGGAAGCATCGACAAACCAGTATTTGACTCCGTCCGCAGTATGGGAGCTGCACTCAAGCGGACGAAAGAGCATCTCCTCGTGTGGGAATATAAGCGCACACACCGACTTTCTTCTCTGTTCATTCCTTCGACTGCGCTCGGCCAACTCAAATACGACGCACAGCAACTTGACCAGCAGCTGATGTTGCTGTTGACGTCTTTGGCGATTGTTCAGTATAGTCATTCACAGAATAGTTCGAGTGCGGGTTCTGAGTTCGAGTCAGGGTCGAGTGTAGTACCCATAGTAGCTGGAGCTACGAGGAATCGTGCTACAGTGTTAGATTGGGTGGAGAATAGGGAGGTTAAAGAATTTTGGCGTGGTTACGTAGGAGAAAAGGTTCGTCATGTCGATCACTTTGCTGTGTTTGTTCACCTCAATGGGGGGGGAAAATACTACCAGATCCAATTTATCTCTGAACTTGAATTCCGCTCGCGGTTGAGTTCTTGGCTGGGGGAAACACCTTCGTCGGTATCTTTTGGTCAGTTGATGTTACGGCTCGATGAGTTTGGTGTTGGAGGGGTCACACCTTCGCACCTTGATGAGATTGCTGCCGGGAATTCACTAAAGGATGTCTTGAAGATGTATATGGAAACCGGGCACTTGCCAGCTTATCGGGGAACTCGTTGTTGATGTGCGGTGTTTCAGATGGGCCAATCCCTACTACGCCATCGGAGTCGAGACTCGTAGAAAGCCACACCACCGAAATAAAGCTCCCATTATTGGTATGGATCGACGATAACCTGATTAACAATACCAGCGAAGTCGCTCATGCCCATGAATTGAATATCAATGTTATTCAACTTACATCAACAGCTTTAGCAAAAGCATGGATTGAGGAGCACTGGGGTCAGTAACTAAAGTCAACTACGCGATTGACCCTTGAACTTACGTTTCCTGAAGACTTTCTGAGACAAAACGACGATCCCTCCTTGATCCGGTTTATCTCGGACAACCATCGTGATGAACATGGATCGAATTCGTATCTGAACTATGCAGCAGGCGAAAATATCCTGAGATACCTTCGTGGGCGTCATTACAACGCACCGGTGCTGATCTTTACAGGATGGAGTGTCAATGCAACCCAATACGTTACGGATTATCGCTTTGCAGGATCGACAACGGATTCAACTGTTTGCTATCAGTATATATCTTCTCTAGCAGCAGGAGGGACAGATGATTTGGGGTGGATGAAATTCATGGCGGCAGTGTAAGAATGAGGCATATTTGGTTGCTGGCAGTGTTTGGGCAGTGTTTGGGGAGTGTAGTCCATTAGACGGTACCCGGTCCGGTCACCGGTAGTCCCACATAGTTTTATTAAAAGATATTACCACGCGTCTGGCGCTTCCAAGTCCCAACTGCTGTTGTGCGGCTGCCTGTGCAAGCTAGAGACTACTCGTCTAAACTTTCAGTCTTTATCCGCTGTTCATATCCGCTGAATGGATTGGCAATCGCCCACTGTGGAATCAGCTCCTTCCGTCAATGGTAGTGATGATAAACGCCTCGAGCGTTTTGGTGATTGGATTTCGGCGATCCCAAACTTTGCGGAAATTGCAGACCAGGGACGATCTATATACCACGGGGGCGATGTTTCAACCCGCCTGGACGCCATACGCCGGGCAATTGAGTTCATTAGAGAGAACTGGAGCGACTACCCAAAATTTGTGCAGATCCTTCGCGATCACATACGATCGCAGCCATATGCGTACAGTGCAGGGAAAGAAGCACAGGACCTTATTGATTCCATTTTATCCACTCGTAAAGAGTGGTTGGACCGACAAGTGCATCCCTCTACCAGCGATAACTTCGATGTTGTCCGCCTTTATACATCCGGATTTGGATACAACCAAATTTTTTCGCTGTTGAATTCAGCGCTTCGTACAGACAATTTGATAGAAGATAGCAGCCTACTTCAGGCCACCGTTTTCCTCATTGAACTCCTCAATATCGACCTGTACAACTTCCTCTTCACCCGCCCCAGTGCAGCATTCCAGGGCTTGGTATTCCGGGGGATCTCCCTCCACAGAGACCAAATCCAGGAATTTAAGAACATTGCTGCAAGGCCGGTCCGTGATCGGCATTTGAGCGTACCGCTCTCAATGATGTCAGCTAGCACATCGACCGAAGTTGCTTTGAAGTTTGCACGTATCGATGCGAATAATCGCACTACCCACCAGCCCTTTCTGTGGAGAATTCACGTTGCCGACCTTGATCCAGCGCTCCTTAGGATCTACTGTGATCGGTTTCCTAGAAGTGTTGTGACGACGCTGTGTGCTGTACCTATTCACGAACTCTCCCAATTTGAGACGGAGGAGGAAGTTTTACTTCGGGGCCCCTTCTTCCAGCTCATTCGCATTGCTGATGAGATTGTTGATGGCCATGAACCGGCTATCCAGGTTATGGATCTTGTCATGTTGAATACGAACAGAGATCATCCTAGCACTATGGAATTGGGGGAACTACAGGATGAAGCGCGGAAAACCTTCACTTGTTTGGTGGGAATGGGAAGGGCTGCGGTGTGCAAGCAGGTTGCTGAGAAATATCACCTAGTGGATGACGCAGTGGTTTATGGCGAAATGTTTGACGAGCAACAGAAGAAATTAAATGAGCTCCTGAAAGGCACTGAGGATCTCGGAGTGTACCCTAAGGGGCTGTTTCCGAAACTTTGGGTTTTTGTCCGGACCTGTTTTCGTGATTTTATCCGCCGTTTTGCAAGTTTCCAACACTGGTCTGGTCCGAGTCAGCCACAGGCCCTAATTTTGGACGAGCACTCGCGAAAGGACACTGTTGGCTCAAAAACAGAAGGAGAAGTCTGAAGTGTAAAACAGCCATATTTGCCAGTCAAGTACCCAATATGATGTATAATATCATATCAAGTCAACTTGCATTAGTTCTTTTCTCGTTCTGAACTCTGCTATATCTTACAACCAGCGAACGTGACTTGCGCTAGCGCACCACGGAGTGTGGCTCTCACGTTTTTTGTTTTGATGGCCTGTCTCTGTCCCGTACAGAGCATACTACGGCCTGGGTCATTGCTCTTCATTGTCAATTGCGAACGTATACAGCCATGATTGCATTCTGGGTAGGTATACCGTATCGAACTCTCATCTTGGGATTCGTAAACCAATGAGCTGCCTGTAAATATTCCATCGTGGAACCAAACCATGCCATCTTTCGTGACTACGCGAGCAGTGAAATGGTCCGCAGCATAATAGATTATACCACGCAAGATATAGCGACACTGATGGTTGTTTACGTCAACAACCAGGACACTGTCCAAAGAAGGCAGGCAGTGTGATGTGTCCACTGCGAGCAACGGAGCCTGAAAGGTAAGCAAGAAACGACGAAGCAGAGGAGTCTCACATGTCGAGCAGCTGCTGGATAGTGGAGCAGAAAAATCATTGAAATGTTCCTGCATTGTCTTTCCTTGTGGAGGGCCCAGGATCGTGAGTTCGCACGTAGTGCTGGTTCTCTCATTCTAAGGACTTTTTTTTCGAATTTTCTTCCAAGTCCCTCTCGGCATTTCCCGAAAATGGAAATTCAAACTCAGCATCACCGACGTCACACGTTGTTTGTGTTCAATCCACCGCTTCCGCTACACACCTCTACACCACCATATCCATGCCAGCCAGAGCCACTAGTGACTGCAAGCAAGATTCATATTCTATGTATGTTGTAACAATGAGATGGCGCCAAGACACCGACACCTAGGACGACGACCCAGGACGGGATCAGGAGAACCCACCGCTGCGAGCCCCTGCTCGCAGGGTGGATGGAGGGACGAATGACGAAGATGAAGATGAACCATGAGGGGGAGAGGATGACAACAACGAATGATGAACCACTACCACAGCACCTCTAACCACCGCGGCGAACAACTGCTCACAGGGTACAAATGGGGAGCAACAAGATGGGATGACAATGCCAGGGGACTGGGATGGAGAGGGGTATGAACGACGCATGTGGCGAGGAGGAAGAGAACGGTGATGGGGCCAAAAAAAAACATCAAAAGGCAAGTTTTTTTTCTTTCCCCTTTTCTAATTTCATTTCCTTGTGGCTAACAACAAAAATTTTAGGTAGTGATTTTACTATTGACAACAATGACGGGCGCCCCCTGATCGACCCCCACTACTGCTATGAGTCCCTGTTTGTGGGGTGGTTAGGTGGTAGCACAACCATATGCCCACGAGGAAGGCCACAAGGACGATGGGGTGACATGACAGCAGCACCCACTGTAGCAGGTACCATGATGCAAGGAATGCCACCACCCCTCACCCCCCATCATCTCCCTCACAGCGAGATGGGGTTTTTCACTTTGTAGCATTGAGACGGCACGACGCCCAACCAGGACACCATAACGACGAACAGCATGCCACCAGCCACCAGCCTCGTGAGCAACCGCTCAGGTGGATCGCGGGTGGAATGACAATGATGACAAGGCCACCATGATGATGGGGGAGCAGCAATGATTGGGGGCAAAGGGGAGCATTTAGGACAGTGAAAAGGGGTGTCAAGTGGGGGTTGGGTAAACACATGGGAACGACGGGAGCAGGGATGAAACTGTAGTCAGCGATGTGCTTATATATATATTATTCTTATTTTTTTGCTTAAACTGCTGCTTAAGTTTCCTTATTGACATGGCTAGGCAGCCCCCTAAGAGCCCAAAAGCAGTTTAAGAAGTGATATAAGCATGAATAAGGGGAATTTTGCTTAATTCAGGAAACAACCCTACTTATTCTAAGCAGAATTTCCTTAACAGCCATTTGCTTAATCTTTCTTAATTTCCACTTTAAGTGCAATAAGGAGACATTAAGCATAATAAGTTAGTGTCGAATTTTCCTCATGTAGTGATGGCAAAGTTCGGTCACTGTGAGAGTATGGATTTCAGCCGTTCAAGTAAGAAAATGGGAAATGTAAATGGATGGATATATGGTGGATGAACTTGGGATGAATTTTCATACTGTAGATTTCAAACCTCAAATGGATGGAATTCAGACATATTTTATTACAACTTTTTCATAAGTGAATAGGATGAAATTTCTTCTTGTAAATGAATGGATTATAGGGGTGGTTTTAATACTGTAGATTCCAAACCTCAAATGGATGGAAGTCAGACATATTTTATTACAACTTTTTCATAAGTGAGTAGGATGAAATTTCTTCTTGTAAATGAATGAATTATAGGGGAGGTTTTAATACTGTAGATTTCAAACCTCAAATGGATGGAAGTCAGACAATTTTATTATGACTTTTTCATAAGTGAGTAGGATGAAATTTCTTCTTGAAAATGGATGAATTATAGGGGTGCTTTTAATACTGTAGATTTCAAACATCAAATAGATGACATGAACTGTGAGTGGGCAACATGTGACACAGTTGGGCATATGTTGATAGTAAATTCTGTTGACTTGTTAGATGGCATCTCACAGAGAAAGAAGCTTGTACTGTTCATGCTCCTCAACCCACTCCTGGAAACCTCTCTCAAGGTCATCAATTTGATCTTGGGTAGTTTCAAATTTGAGACAAAGTGTCACATAGGTAAGCTACACTGTACCAAATAATACGGTCTATCGAACGCATACAGTGTACCGAATGATACAGGTTCGGTGGACACTGTTGAATGCTCTCATGGTATGTATAACATGTACTAGTATCAAATGAATACACTTTTACAATTCTTGCTTGTGATACACTATGAAGAATGTTAATAATATACAGATCAGAGATAGCGTACATGGTACTCAGCAACGGCAATGGCAATGGCATTGGCATAGAGGTATGGCATCGGCATCAGGCACTTCCCCATAACAACAGTACAACCTAGCTGCGTGTACTATAGTGAATTACAATGCTTGGTATAGATGTGCATAGGAGACTGTATGGCCTAGCTATGGGCAATGATGCAATAATTCATTCTATGTAGTGCAGACCTACCAAACAGGTTTTTTACAATTCTTGCTTGTACCTATGAGATAGCATTGGACATGGTATTCAGCATTGGCATTGGCATTGGCATAGATGTGCTGTAAGAATCTAATACTGTTGATGAAATAGTCACAGCCATCGGCATTGGCATCAGCAGACATGGCGGCACAGAAATTGACATTGACGTCAACATCGGCAGCAGCAGACAGACACTTTGGGGTGGAAATCTATATATCAAGAGCATTGGCAATGGGCATCAGCAAACCAGACACACAATGGGTGCAGGCAGTATGAATGAATGAACAAAATCAACAAAACAGCAGTGTTCATCCTAGCTAAAACAACAATGTTGGTACTAGCTAATTGTGAGAACCGGCAGGATCGGCCATCTTGTCGTCATGGGACAATGATCTCATTCGAATGATTTCAGATTATATTCCATCCTTTCCTTCAAGGTCGCATATGTCTTCGATGTGACATCTTGCTGTTCCAGCTTCTCAACCTGGGCCATGTAGAGACAATGACTGACATCCTTGTATGAGGTGCCAAGGTTGTTTTGCAGGGCTTTCACTTCAGCATGGCAGCTCAACAGCTCCCTGTCTGTCAATTTCTGCAACAGGATGAACTAACAGTCATAAAAATGAGGACAAGGCACTTACTGGATCAGCAGGTAGCATTAGCTGGTTGCAGGCCAATCCATAGTAGTACAGATTATCAGTCATGTTTCCAGACTGCAAAGTCATCAGTGAGAGGATAGACGAGGCAAACAAGACATGGCATTGGCCAAGATGCAGCATCGGCCAAGACACAGCATCGGCCAAGATGCGGCATTGGCCAAGACACAGCATTGGCTAAGATGCAGCATCGGCCAAGACATGGCATCGGCTAAGACACAGCATCGGCTAAGACATGGCATTGGCTAAGACACAGCATTGGCCAACAGGACGACATCGGCCCCAGGATGGCATCAGGCCAAGACAGCTATGCTGGTGGCAATGAGACTAAAAGAAGCAAATCTTACCCCCCATGTGCCATGTGCACATTGAATTCAACCTTCTTGGAATAGGCCTCCATTGCCTGGTGGGTAGCTGGAATCATAAAATGGGGCACTAGATAGTGCTGCCCATTGTCACCTCGGATAACGACATATCCATCAGGAATATAAGTGTCAGTTTGCTGATTGCTCATGGTATAGATAACACAGATGATAACAAGTGATACCGTTTAATCATGACATTATTTGTTTGTATATATTGTATATTGATCAAAACACATGATTGTTGATTTTCAGTGTTTCACTCTTTTTTATCTCAACATCGACCCTGCTGCCGCAGCCGACTCATCAACCATGAACATTACACACCAACAAGTGCTCGGCCAGATCAGCAAGATCAAGCAATCCATCCACAATGGCCTTCAGGACCAAAGTATCAAGGCCATGATGAAGGAAAGAAAATTGGCCCTTGTGAGTGGATTGGCATGCTATCAGATCAACGATGCACTTACCAATTGTAGAAAACGTTATTTGCCTGGCAAAGAGAGGTTCTCACAGAGGATGTGCAGGCCATCTTCTGGGCCGATGCCTTTTTGTGGGGATTTGTGGTAGCATGGTCAAAGTCAGACAGGACAGGGGACCAGAAGTTTATTGAAGGTCAACTGAGGGCAATGAAGACCTTTGATGTGAAAAAGGGCATAACAGGTCCTGTGTCCACATTGGCTGGACCAATGGCAGCAGTGACGGCAGTTGGAATGGCAAGGGCAGGTGGAACAGCCACTGCAGCGGGAAAGGGAATGGCAGTGGGAAAGGGAATGGCAGCGGGAAAGGGAATGGCAGCGGGAAAGGGAATGGCAGCGGGAAAGGGAATGGCAGCGGGAAAGGGAACGGCAGTGGGAAAAGGAATGGCAGCGGCAAAGGGAACAGCAGTGGCAAAGGGAATGGCAGCGGGAAAAGGAACAGCAGTGGGAAAGGGAATGGCAGCAGGAATGGCAGCGGCAAAGACAGGGACAGCAGTGGCAAAGAAAGGAAGAGTGGCAGCAGCAAAGGCACCAGCGGCAGTGGCAATGGCAGCAGCAACGCCGACACCAACAAGGATAGAAGCGGCACCGGCACTGGCCAAGATGCGGGCCCAACCAGAAGCATCAGGATCCAGACTTCCAGACCCAGCCCAGCAACCAATGCTGCCAACAATCACAGAGGGCGACACGAGGAGCACCCCAGTGAGGGAGTTTGCAAACGATGCCATGTGCATGATGTGTCAGGCTTAGGCGTGAGTGTTGGGAGCAGGTGAATGGGAAAATGGCCTGCTACTTCTGTGGGAAAGGGAAAATTCGGTGCGATCCAGATCGAGTGCTGAGAACCAAGAAAGCAAAAGGATCGGCAAGAAGAAAAGCAAAGAAGGCATGATTTTCCAGTGAAGACAGTGGAGAGGAATTGTCTAGGCAGTTCACTGCAAGCCAAAAAGGAAAATCCAAAGGTTAGTTCTTCCATATCATGACACATAAAACCACTAACACGTATACCCATAGCTGTGGAAGAGGATATTGACATGGCCGATCCCGAGCCCGAGCCGACTGCCCTCCCTGCCCTGACTCCCTACCCCTCTGCTGCTGACTACGCCACCTTCACTGGACGTCTAAACCAACTGGAGGAAGACATGTACAAGCATACATGGTGGAATGAAGAGTCATTTATGGAGTCCCGACTCCATGTACAAGAACTCTGGGAGACGGTCGACTTGCTTCAAAACAGGGTGAACGACATTGAAGGATACCTTGGGTTGCAGGCTGGTGGTGCACAGCCCATTATGTTGTACAATGGTTACATGGCTCAGCAGGTGTTTCGCCTTGAGAGGACTCCAAGCAGGAGGGCAGAGGCGGATTGGGAAGAAAGGACAGATGCCGAGGAAGGCAATGCCACTCCCACTCCTGCTCCTGTTGCTGCTCCCGGTCTCAGTCCTGCTCCTCCTCCTGCTCCCACCCCTGCTCCTGCTCCTGCTCCCACTCCTGCTCCCACTCCCACTCCTGCTCCCACTCCCACTCATGCTCCTGCTCCTGCCCCAACTCCTGCCCCAACTCCTGCTCCCACTCTCATTGCTGCTCCCATTGCTGCTCCCAATGCTGCTCCTGATGCTGCTGCCGGTGACAAAGACAAACAGATAGCAGAACTGGTTGAGGAGGGGGATTTGTTGAGGGTAACAATGAGCCTGAGCATGGTGAGGAGGGACTGGCTGTGCTGGAAGAGGTGGTGGGGGAAGCATCCTTGCCTGGCACCCCCCCCATCCAAATTATTCCGGCCACACCACAGGATTCTCAAGAAATGGTACAGCCCACAACATCAATGGCCCCACCACTCCCTCTCCTCTTCCCCCCAATGTTGCTCACTGAGCCCGAGCCTGCCGCCCCAGCATCTGCACTTACCCCACTGGCATCGGCAGTCGATGTAATCACCTCACCCTGGCCCTCCCCTCCCCCTGCACAGCTGCACCGATCCCCATGCAGCCTGACCCCTGGTCCATCTGGACTACGTTCCAGAAGTACAACCCCTCAGCCCAAGGAAGAGAGCAGGAAAATCTGAGGACAGAGGGGAGAGGAAGCAAGGCAGAAAGGAATAGATGTGATTCGGCATGTACATAAAAGTTGGACTATCTTTTTTTTCACATTACATAGTGTTTTATTTGTAAATCTACGTGGCAAATTTCACTTTTTAAATTCTCTGTCTCCTCCCAACAGCCTGGGTTGAAATGGCTTCCTGCTGTGCAAGGTCATCAGCTGTCTTTTGGATAGGTCGTGCTCGTGTGGAGGATGGATTTGCTGCCGATCCTGATGTTGCCATTGCCAATCGTACTTTTGCCGTTGCCGATATTGGTGTTGCCGTTGCTGATATTGGTGTTGCTGTTGCTGATATTGGTGTTGCCATTGCTGATCCTAGGGGTGCCATTGCCAATATTGGTGTTGCCATTGCCAATCCTAGTGGTGCCATTACTGATATTGGTGTTGCCATTGCTGATCCTAGTGGTGCTGTTGCCGATATTGGTGTTGCTGTTATTGGTGTTGCTGTTGCTGATCCTAGTGGTGCCGTTGCTGATATTGGTGTTGCTGTTGCTGATATTGGTGTTGCTGTTGCCGATATTGGTGTTGCCATTGCCAATGCCACTGTTGCCATTCCCGATCCCACTAACGCTGCTAAAGCCCTTGCCCTTGCAATAGGATGCTCTGTCCGATTTCCCCCTAAAAGTGGTTGAGGCTTAGGGCGTTGTGAGCTCTCTTGAGGTATATCCAACAGAAATGGATCAATTGGGCATGGGGGATCATTTACAATGGCATTTCCAGCTGATCCAGGCGTGATGTATCTCATGTAAATGTGTTGAGGAACGAGATATTCTGGTTCACCGTCACTAGGACCATTAATTGGCTGTGGTTGAGTGACACCAACCATGCAGAGGCTGTCCATTGTCATTTGATCCACTTGGACATATTGTGATTCAGTTGTATCAGAATTTGGGGTCTGTCCTGCAGTTGATATTTGGGCTTCCTTGCACTTGGGTTTGCCTTTGACAACTTTTCTGCCTCTTGATGCAGCAGGCAGTTTGGCAGCGGCAACGACCTCCAGTTCTGTGATGGGTTGAGGATCGGCATCAGCATTGTCATTTCTTTGGCCCCTGTGGTTTGCAGACACTGGGTCAGCATCGGCATTGGCATTGGCAGCGGCAGCGGCCCCGAGCTCGGTGCCACTCTGAGGATTGGGATCATCATTTCTTCGGCCCCTGCATTTGGAAATGTGTCGGGAGGGTGAAGGGTTATTCAAATCATTTGGATAGTGTGCAGGAGCCACACTCCCGTCCATGGCTTTGATCGCTTTGAACTGGAATGCTCTTTCAGGGCCCTGCACTATTTGTCGCTGCAGAACATGGTCAAAGAAGTCTTCTATGATACTCTTGTGCATGTTCCATGGGTCTCTGATTTTGAACCTAGCTGGGAGATATTCCAGACTGACAAATGATGATGTCCGATCTGCAATTGCTTTGAATGGGATATGGTGACTATGACCATTGTTTGCTAGTTCTGCAGGAGATGAGTAACGGTTTGTGGAATAGGAAGTCAACATACTGTAATGCTGGCCAACATACAACATAAACCATTCTTCCAGCTCTTTTTTCTTGAATTGTGATCCTTTCCATGATGTGGGAAGGATCGGGAAGCCATCGTTAGTCATTGTTAATCGGGTTAGTGTTGTGTTATGTTGCATTGCCGACCTTGAAGCAAGGTTTAATGGGCATAAAAACTTGATATAACTCATAAAGTTTTGCTTCAGTTCAGTTACTTGATCATGATACGTGTCCAGAAACGATCGTGCAGGGGTGGCTATCAGAGAGGCAACATTTTTGTGACTGGAGTTGGCATTGGCATTGGCATTGGCATCACATTGGCAGTAAATGATTCAGGGACTCATGCATCAACAACCATCAAACCATTAGGTGCAGTATAGGCTGTAAATGTCACAGACAACACCCCCATTTCCAGCCACTGTTGTTGTGCATTCTCCACCACACATTTAAGGAGGTATTTGTCTGCTAGACTGTGAAATGTTCATTATGTCTGGCAATGGCAATGGCAATGGCATCAGCTTCAACTTACACTCGCTTCGTCTGCTCAGGATATCCTTCCTGCATCATTTTCTCCTGTTTGACTTCAAGGATGGCTTTCTCCTCTGCATTCATGGTGTCGAAAACATGCTTGATAGCTGGCAGTCATGCTTGGAACCATCCTGGTGTACTTGTGGTGGCGTCCTCAACACCTAACAGGTTTGCGATCTGTTGGAAAACTTGGTCCCAGTACAAGCTCCAAATGACTTCCAACCACTTTACTTTGAAGTGGTTCGATTTCCATGAGAGGCCTTTGGTCATTCACCAGTTGTTGGAAAGCCAGGTTGTTAGTTCCTGGTGTTGTGATCAATAATACAACCTTCACATGCTTGTGAGTTTACCTTGGCATGAATGCAACTCTCCTCCTCATCCACAGGGGCCCTGTCAATTGACGCCCAGTAGTTGAATATTGCTGGGAGGATGTCACACTTGAGTATTTGCAATCGGCCAGCTTTCGATTTCTGCGATCGGAATGCAACTTTATAAGGCTCAATGATCTTCCACTCTTCAACCATATATCTGCTTCCCTTCTGGTACTGTCTCAACCGCAGGTTCTCTGATGGTTCAGGTGGCATTGGGGGGACTGATGTGAAGGAAAGAATCATTCTTGTCATTGACATAAAACATATCATTGACACGAGGATCACATGAGGATCACATGAGGATCACATGAGGTCAATAGTACAATACCCCCATCAATAATTGGGTGTCGTTGTGATTCACCCCAAATCATCATGAGCCTAACAAGAGTTCCTTACAAGCGAAAGAGAAGATCAAAGAAGAATGCCCCCCTGCATGAGGACAATGATGATGCAGTCAATACTGTTACACATGTAGAAGTTGAGGTCAACATGAAACATGGACCAAAAACAAAGTGCATCAAGGTCCCCCTGGCTGCAGTGGAAGAACCAGGTCAATCAAATTCTGTTATACAGGATAATCCCAGTGTTGCTCCAGAATGGGACATGCAAGAACCTCAGGTGGCCGCCGAGCCGACTCAGCCACACATCGGCATGGTTAGTTTCTGACACTGATTGCTTATAGAGCAAGGCTCATATACAAATCATAGAGACAGCAAGACTATGTACTGGAGTTTGTGGGACGAGTAGATGAATTGCTGCAAGCATCCCTCGCTTGGCAGGCATGGTCAGTTGACAAACAAGTTTGCAACCACTGTCCATTCAATAAATGGGCAATTTGGCGATGTGTTGATTGTTCACTGGGAAGCACACTTTGCCGCACATGCATGCGTGTAACCCACAGGCAAAATCCCTTCCATTACATTGAATGCTGGACCAGCACACACTTCCGCCGGGCTGAGCTATGGGAGGTTGGCACATACATTTTAGTCCAGCACCAGAGGGATCAGCCGATTTGCAACACTCTGAACTTCCAATTGTAATATCTGGAGACATTTGAAGACATGAAGGATAAAGCAGAGCAAGAGTTGGCCAATTGGCAGGCAAACGATCAGCAACAGCACTGGCACTGGCACCGGCCCTCTTCACCTGACTCAACCTCGAACACCTATAATGAGTCTCAGGCCAACGACTGGGCCAAAGATGAAACTGGGGCCAACTCAGCATTTTTTAATCACCTTGATGCCCTTTGGCGTCAAGGGAAGGGGAATATTGATGTTGAGAACGGTTTCCAAGACTTCTTTGATGGCAATGACAAATCTGAAGTTGAGCATGCTGATGATGACCTCCATGGGTTTCAACCATATTTGCCTAATCCTAATCAAACTGCCAATGCTGTCCCAGCTGCCGATGCCATACCTCCTGCCAATGCTGTACCTCCTGCCAATGCTGTACCTCCTGCCGATGCCATCCCAACTGCTGATGCCCTGAACAACAGTTATATTTGTGTGGTCCATACAAATGGAATACATCACTTAGCGATGGTTACCTGCCAGTGTCAGGGGGAACACCAAATTCCCTTGGACCTGGTAACCAGTAACTTACTACCCACAAGCTTCACCAATATATGGACTCTGTTCACTGTGCAGGTCCTAGACCATTTTCGGCTCTGTAATCTGGAATTAAAGGCATTGGCCTATCAGTTTTACCAACTGATTCGGCGTGTAACATTGCCAATGAGGCCTGCCGAAGTGGTCAATCTCTACCATGAGCTTCGGCGCATGTCCCACTTATGGCGTTGGATGAAAAGATTGAAGTGGGCAGGGTATGGACACAATCAAAGAGATCCTTTGAATCCTGAACCAGGATCACTTGCCAATTTCTGTCCAGCCTGTCCTCAAGTAGGCATTAATATACTGGAAAATTGGAAGGACGATGTGAACCAGTGGGTGTCAAAATACCTTGGTGCAGTGGCATCTAAAATGATACTATGGATTTCAGATTTGTTTTTAAACGCATATTCGTGGCCGATGGCAATTTCAAAGCTGATCATGTTCGGCAGAAAAACTCCGATACTGATATATGGCTATGGGATGGAGGTGGGATGGCCCCAAATTGGGCTGAATATGAGCTGTTTCTCCAAGCCGCCATAGAATGATTAACGGTAGGTACCTTCCCTTGGTGGTGGCCAATGCCATTCCCGATGCCACCCCCAAAGCCGGTCTGATTAGGCCATTGGGCTTTTGCATGTTCATGGCCACAAGGATGAATGCTTTTTTCGCTATGCTCCATCTTTCATTCCAGGGTCTGGCATTGTAGCAGGAGAAATACTTGAGTCTCTGTGGGCATCAATTCCATTTCTCTGATGGTCAGAACAGCAACCTTGCCACATCAGGCAGAAATGCTTGATGATCATGCTACAGATTCAAATCACAAGAAAATGCTTGGCATGACAGTCACACTCTGCTCAAAATCTTGGGAAGCCCTTGAGAACTCTACACAACTCAGCCAATACCATGGTGAACTAACAGCAGCATTTGGCCAACTGGCAATTGAACGATGGGAGGATGAAGTGAGGGCAGCAGAATCCCAGAGGCTCACAGATATCATGGTAATGGATATGTATGCCACTCACATATCAGAAATGGCAGAGGCAGCGGGGACAGGATTGGCAGCGGGGACAGGATTGGCAGCGGGGACAGGATTGGCAGTGGGGACAGGATCGGCCTTAACTTTGGCATCGGCACTGGTTCAATCCATGGTCGAGGAGTGGATTGATTATGCTATTCTTTTTGAACAAATGCAGTGAGTTGTACTGCCTACCACCAATCACAACCCATCATTGATCGTCACCAGGATTGAAGTACGAGACAAAGTCCATCGACTTGGTAAATCACCTCACATTTCTGACATGCAAGCTGTTGAATGGGAGAGAGAAGCTCTCACATCTCACATGGTAATCTTAATGCAGTTACAAAATGCTGCCAACATTGCTGATCATGACATTGCTCCCTCATGGATCACCCATGATAATGAAGGGGAATTTGATACCCCCAGTGACCTGGATAATGACAGTGCTGTGGCATCAGGCCTGTCAGATCTCCCAGCCCACACACATGCTATTCCAGTTGAGGAGCAACAAGTATACCTCCCCTCTAATGGCAATCTTGCGGATGTAGAGATTAACCTCCACAAGATCCAGGCAAACCGACTGCTGCACCAGCTGCAGGAGCTCATTGCCAACAAATAATTTCAATATTCACGCATCATTTGAGTGGCACCATGAAAGGGAGTTTGCACCCGGTCATGAGCTGTTGTCCACGAGTTGGTTAACAAAATTAGCTTGCATGTCTGAATGTATAACCATTGCCATAGCTGAATGCTGGCACTGGATTGTGATGATGACACATTGAGTATGTTTCAGCAGTTATCCAAGGATGACCTCAATGCCAGCACAGCTATTTTGAATCTGAATGTACCTGGTTCCACCTCTGTTTGTCTGTCCTGGATTTGGCATAATTCCCACATTCATACTGGTCTTATGGCCAATGCCAATGCTGCTCCTGTTCCTGTTCCCGATGCCATTGCCGATGCTGGCCCATTCTGGGAATGTAAATATATTTTGTAGCCATCCGTATTCATTGTACTAACAATTTTCATAGTCAGGTGAGTACATTGGCTTTGTTCACAGGCTCAGAGAAATCGATGGAGGGAGGAATTTCTACTGGTCACATATGAAATGCAGTGGACTGTGCAGTATTTCATCTATCACAGCCAATGGTGGCAGTCAGCCTCACAGTCCAAGAATACCCTTCCCGGTCTGCTAGCCTATGCTAATTGCCAGCATGCTTCATGGTATGAATTAGCATTGAGGGCTGACAATGCATTTAGATCAACAAATGCTGATTATATCTCCCCTCTCTGACTGAAAAGGGCCACATGTATTATGTAAACATGATGTAAACACAATTATCTTGATCACCAACCACAACCATGTCGAACAAAAGTCTCTCAATCTTCAACCCTTTTTCTTTGCAATTGGGCCCGAAAGGGCAACTCCAAATGTGGACACAAGAGATCATTTGGTATGTGGAGTCCCGATTCCGTCAAGTTTTGTTGGAGTTAGACCAGGCAAACTTTGTAAAACAACATTGGATGCAAAAAATTCTCTATGCCAAGCTTGTATGTTGAGATCTTTCCTAAAGGAAGTAAGTATACATCACTGACAAGTATGACAGATGTATGTCATGTCTTGGATCAGCATCGGCACCTCCATCGGCCTTATGATGGATGTGCCCATCCTTCTTTGGTCCTTGGCTGACTGTCTCACCGATGTGAATTTGGACCACCTACCCCTTGGATTCCATCCATCTCTCTTGGCCATGTTGGATGATGGTGTTGCCAGCGACGTTCCTAGCTGTCTGGTGGATTCATATGTATGTGATTGGTGGAGCCACAATAGTGAACCAGCACTGGGGCAAATTTTCGCCAGTGACACCCTGGATAAGTGCCTCGATAGCTATCGACAGTATATCCCTGCCCCTGTGATCACCAGCTCACCGCTCACCAATAGCCAGCCAGCAGACAATGCTGCCGATGGCCGAGCTAACTGCCAATCTTGCATTGACCTGCAGGCTCTCATTGGGGATTTGTTCAATGAAGCATGGGGGATGCAGGACTTCATAGATGGCTGTGAATCATCAGCAGAGGCTGCAATGAATGCAAATATCAGGCAATCAGCAGGGTTCCAACAGCTTTATGAGCTAGCCCTGCTCAAGGAGCTTCAGTCCGAACCACGTAAGTTAACAATGGCAGCGGCATCAAAAAACAACTGTGGACATGCTGGGAGAAGGTCAGCCGTAAGAAGACAATCGGAACTGGTATCTGCACATGCACAGGCTGAACTTGAGCACCTGAAGGCCCTTCCCCCAACCTCCTACAAGTGGACCTGGGGCATTGATATTGCAGAGAATGAGGTTTTAGCAATCAATCAGGCAACCAAGGGCAAGGGAAAGGCACAGCATTCTGGGTATGCAGGGTCTCTACCTGATGGCGTGCAGCAAAAGAAGGAGTGGTCAGATGCACCAAGTCTCCCAACAGTTGTCTCTGCCTACAGTCGACCACCCATGGTTACTGGTCACGATGCTGGCCTATATTTTTCAGACGCTGAATCCGATGTGTCCAATGCTGGGACCGCTCCAGTTGTTCCTGTCCCCACTCCCGTTCCTTCAGTCCCTGTTGCCAATGCCAATCTCTCTGCTGCTGATCTCTCTGATGCCGACACCAATTCCAATTCTGTCCCTGTTCCCACTACCGATCCCATCCCCGCTGCCGCTGCTGATGCCAAGGCACTCATGCTTTGGCAAGGTGAAGATGATGTAGCAAATGATGCTGATCAGCATACCACCCTTCAGGCAGCCATGGCATATGGTTCTGATTCATCATCTGCCCCTATGGGTTCCCCAACTGGCATTGATGCTGCTGGCTTCTACCTCGATGATTCTACCTCTTCATCTCCACCCTCAAATCCCCTATCAGCTTTTGCCACCATGTCTGATGTGGCAGATGTTTTTCTCTCATCATCAGAGACAGATTCCACTGGACCTCAGGGTGAATCAAATGCCGATGCCGATGATGCCAGTGCTGATTCTGACAATTTTAGTGATGAGTCCCCCAGCACCTCCCAGATAGAGCACCCCACTCCTTCTCGCATCACGCTGCCCATCTATACTCATGCAGACTTTGATTATGTTGATGACACTTGGTTGCATGGCTCTGATGATATGGACACTACGGATGATGGATGATGCTCATTTATTTCATTTACATATTCTATACATGAACATGTAGTAATAATTGTTGGAACACCGAACGTTTGCTGCCCAATCCCTAATCCTGGTGCCGGTGCCATGCTCAATTCTGATGCCGATCACTGATTTCATGAAGGTCTGTATTACACATCTGCTGCTGCCAATGTTGGTAAATTTTTAATTTCTGCCAGTGCCAGTGCCGACCCATTTCATAGGTCTGCATACAACAAATGAATGATTGCTAATTGAGCCATTTATCATACATGTCACTATATAGCCTTTGACATCAGGAAATTTCCTTAGGCAGCATCGGCAGCATTGACCAACACCAATTGGGTGGGCAAGCTGATCCCATTTGGTAGGTCTGCATTACATAGAAAATTGCCTATAGCTAGGCATACAGTTTCCTATGCACATCTATCCATTAGCCTGATGCTGATGCCATATATCTATGCCGATGCCATTGCCATTGCCATTGCCATTGCTGAGTACCATGTCCAATGCTATCTCTGATCTGTATATTAACATTCTTCATAGTGTACAAGCAAGAATTGTCAAAGTGTATTCATTTGATACTAGTACATGTTATACATACTATGAGAGCATTCGACAGCGTCCACTGAACCTGTATCATTTGGTACACTGTATGCGTTCAATAGACCATATTATTTGGTAGATTGTAGCTTACCTATCTGAAAGTGTAAGAAGTTGAACCAACTGAACGAAGTGTTTGTAATATTGTTCATTGATAAACTGGCCATTAAGAAGAGTAGGGGCAAGATACAATGTCCAGATTGAATGGGTTTCAGCTGTCATCTGTGATTTCTCTGCTGCAATATTTGGAACCCTAGATCCAAATGTGGCAGGGATAGTTTCCCCACATCAAGGGTGGCTGCCCCAATTGCTTGCCACACCTTTGGTGCCAGAACGTACCCTTCATCATCATGGTCAAGGTCCTTGAAATTTCTGGTCCAAAGAAGAATGAGGTCGGGGATAAAGCTGGTCCAAACAAGATGCATGAAGTCATAGGGGAATGAGATGGGAAAAGAGAGGGAGCTCAAGGCACTGAGCAGGGGAAGACCCTTGATGCCATACTCGGTTGCAAGTTCATCTGATGTTGCATTGGTCAGGGCAGACTGAACTTCCTGAGCCTGCTCCATAAACAATACATGGTTTTGTAGAGGAAGCGCAGTTGCATCATATCAGTGTTGTGAGTCAGGAAAATTTTCATGGTGTAGTAGAACATAATGCATTGTCACCCGTGATGATGGAATACAAATTCCTTGGACTTCCTTGGATCTCACACATGCAGCATGGGGAACAACCATTATGACCCTTCATGTGCATGATCATCGATACTGCAGGGATGTCACCAAAGACGACGATTAGATATGCATGAAGAAAAAAAACAGTCATTGTGATGGCATCGAATGCAGAGACACCAAGCTCCAGCTGTAAAAGTTCCTGGACTAGCAGCCAAAGGAATGAATCTAAATTGCCAGGCTTCTTTGGTCCAGGAATTATGCCAACTGAAATGAGATTCTTCTTCAGAAATCACTCTTCAGAAGGGAGATTGTAGTTGAATAGGACGATTGGCCATGCAGTTTTGGTATGGTGCTTGAAAGGACTGAAGCCATCAGTGGACAAACCAAGTGCAATATCACAAGGGTCAGAGAAGAACCAATCTGGAAGCTCCTCACCACCAATAGTGACAAATGAATCCCAAAGTAGGGAGTAATGAGTGCCTTTGAAGATATCTGTCACTTTTGTGGGGTTGTGTTGGTGACTAGCTCTGTATTGCATCTTTCTTGCATAGGGGGAATTCAAGACCATTGCATGGAGGCGCAGAATAATTGGTAAGTACTGAAAATATGCCTGAGGTGTTGTCCCATCAGCTTTATATTGATTGGTGTTGCACTTCGGGCATTTCAGTGAGGTTTCATATGGACCAGTGTAGCAGATGCATGAGGATGGGCAACAATTGTAACACACAGGTTGGAAACCTGAGAGGGACTGGATACATTTCTCGGTGTTCTTCAACATGTCTATCAAAGCTTGGGGGAAGGCAAGGCAAAGTTTGTTGAATGTCTTATCTGTGAGGCCATCTTCAACCTTCAGGGTATAAGCATGAAGGAGGGACAAGTCACTCTCATCCAGAAGTTTATCATCTATGAAGGTGTCAGCCAGCAGTACAGTAATGAATATAATGACAGACCTTTCGAGGCTTCTTTTAAGAAACCTTCACCCAGAAGGTCCCACACTAAAACTCCTTGTCCTGGCTCTGCACCCAGCATCACATATTCATCATCCTGCTCAAAACTATCTGGAAACTCTTCTTCATCGCTAAGTTCCTGCTCCTGCTCCTCCTCTTCCTCATCACTCTCCTCCTTGTCAAGTATAAACTGCTGAACATGATTAGATCCCCACCGCTGTTGCCCAACCTGATCAACATGATCCATGATGCGATAAGACTGCCATAACTTGGACAGGCCATAGTCATCATGGCTTCCAGCAGTATTGGCATGAGTTGGCATAGCAAGTTGGGAGGTATTGTGGTCAACCCCTGATGGTCCTGCCTCGCCCATGGAGAAATCTCCATCATCCAGATAAATTTCTGGTGGGCTACCTTGAACATATCGGTATGGGACATTGTCAGGCACTGGGCTTGCCAATTCCCCAACAGGGGGAGGGCTGTTTGCAGATGCAGGCCTTGAAGCAATGGCTCATTGAAGAGGGCCAAGGTGTCCAACCAGCTCTTGTTTTGCAGGTCAGTGAGAAGACTTCCGTCAAGGCTGAGAACCCTGGCCATGGCTGTGTACCAATGATTGGCTCTGTGAAAGGACACTTGAGGCAAGGAGTAGTGGACCTTGTCCATTCAGATGATGTGATTCTGTCCTTTGAGTGACTTGTTTGTTGCAACTGCATGCACAGAGACATTTAACCATGGTGGGTCAACAGACATAGTAGTTGAGAACATGGTTGACATTTATATATTGTAATGGTATCAATGCATTGCAAGGGGAAGAACAGGTTTGCTATGATCCGGAAATTGAATTAAGGTCTGAGCAGTGAGGAAGGGTCTTTGCCTTCCAGATCCTTTGACAAAGGGTAACAACATCAGTATATTTTAAAAATTGATAATATATGGAAGGGACAAACAAGCAGAAGAAGTACCACCAAGGCCGTAGTCCACGAGTTGATTGTGGCAGGAGCAATAGAGCTATATGGAACCAGTTGAAACTTGTTATGGGAGTGTGATTGTTGGGAACCTGCAATGGGGGTCAATAATATGCAATAGAAGGCAGCATGATCTTACCAGGTTTCTGCCTATCAGTTGCCTTAGTTTTCTTCACATATCTTTGAGATGGAGCTTCAGAGGTGCTATTTGATAGCAGCAAAACTACTACTCAAAACATTTTACATGAATTTGAGCTACAAAATCTATTGTAAGCACCTGTACAAATGTACAGGTAGCTGTAGCTCCCCCTAGGATGGTGATCATGTCAGAAACCTTCAAACTATCGTAAAGTACCCAAACTTACTAGCAATGCTTCTTAACCTTCCTCAAATAGCTCTGGTTTCATGTTGGGATGTGTGAGAGATGCTGCAATTTTAGGGCGCTTCTTTCTGATGAGGTCTCCTTTCCATGCATCTATGGCCTTTGATGCTTGGCTATTTGAAATCATGATGAGGATTGTGTGGACAGATACTAAAGATACAAACCTTGGGGCATACGTGTGAGCAAACAATTCACCAGTAGATCCACATGCTTCCATATCGCCGAGTGAGAAGCATGTCATGAATGCCAATTATTCTGACCTTTTTTCTCTGTCGCATTTCCACCAATGTTGTGCTGCTGGAATAAATAAAAACACCTACCAGCTTTCATGACAAACCCTTCACAGCCTTTCTGATCACCCATCACCATCAGGAGTAGCATCCAGTCGCCCACCCCCCTGAAACACTCATCAGATTGAAACCATTGACCTTGGTGACAGATTGTACTATCACCAAGGTGATACAGCTTTGTTGACCTTTTGGAAAGGTGGGAGAAGTTTGGTGACTGGCATCCATAGACAGCAGTTTGGTGACAGGGAGAGGAAGTAGCCATAGATGTGTAGATCCTTGTCTGCAAGGAATACATGGTTGTAGGAGAGCATGTAACCAAGAAGGTAGGGGGCTACAGACATCTTTACATGAACATTGATGTACACATGAATTTGGACCACTTACTAGTGTTCATTGCCAACAAAATATGATAGGTGGTTGGTTGACTTGAACACTGTAACTTAATTTATATTCTATGCTACCGACAACAAAAGAAATCTTATGTGGGGTGGAAGGTGGTGGTTGGAGACAGAGTGGGAAGGCATGTGAAAGCATCAGACATTTGTTGATGTTGCACGAGATGTTTGAGTTTCAGGTATCCTGGGCTTGCTAAATAGAGAGTTGGCCTTTGTTTCTATTTAGCAAGCCCAGGATACCCAAAACTCAAACATCTCATGCAACATCAACAAACATCTGACACTTTTGCATGCCTTCCCACTCTGTCTCCAACCACCACCTTCCACCCCATGTAAGTCCCATTTCTTTTGTTGTCGGTAGCATAGAATATAAATTAAGTTACAGTGTTCAACAAAAGCCCATAAAAAGCCCATAAGAGTGTCAAAAGACACAAAAGTATGAATAGAATGTCATAAGGGCAGACACATTGGTGCTAAGGATAGATATTGAAGCCATAGTCTCTTGCATACCATTTTTCTGAATGATAAGCTGATACTTTGTGATTCTATGCACAGACAAGATGTTACAATTTTCCTTGTAACTCATGGAACCTGATGCACCCGACGATCCCCTCCAGACAGGAGGCACCCCTTGATTCATGCCTAGGGCATGTCCTTGACATCAGACACACACACGACGCATGCTGACTGCATGCATTCGATCCCCTTCCCGTTGAAGGCACCCTTGACGCATGGTGACTCCATGCACCCAAACCCACTCCCACACATGCTGTGATATGACAGCCCCCTGACATGAGGTCTGTGACGTCGGACTCTCACGATCAACATGCTGCGCCGCAGCACTCCATGACATCGGACACCTCATGCAAGGCATGAGGCCTATTGTTTCTATTCTTACTTGATATGCATCTATCCTTCCGATTGGACGATAAGGACCTCCCTCATAGTGTAAGTACTGCAACTTGTAGTAGGGATGTCCTTAGTTTAGATCTAGGCAATTAACAGCCTTAACTTGCAACTTGCGAACTTACTCGAAACCACTAAGGAAGCCCCTTAGTGCATGAACCTGAACGACTCTATGCAGAAGCCCTGCTAGAGTGCACTACCCATCTTACATCGGACGCTCTGAGTAAGACTAGTGCTGAATGACTCGTCGAGGAAGCACCTCGTCGAACGACATCGACTAGATCAAGTGGTTGAGGCTTCACCCTTAACATAAGATCTAAACTATCTGCTAGCCCACCTACCTAGGTGTAGGCAATACATCTCAATACACACCACAGCAACCCAGGTCTAGACAAACCCCAGACCGACCACCAAGAGAAGCAGAACCACAGCCAGGTTCATCTTGGTACCAATACAATGGAAGACTAGTCTGTTACTTGACCCCAGCACAGCGTTGGTTCTATGGATCAACCGACAGACAACGAGGAGATTTCCTCACCGATGAAGACTTTGAACAACTGCACACACCCCCACCCGAAACATCCACCCACTTCTTAACAGACGAAACCGATGACCTCTATAGTGAGATGTCCGAACCCGCAACTGCACCAATGATGTCCGTGAAGGATATTCGAATCCAATCACCCACAGACTTCTCAGGAGAGCAGACCAAGACTGCCAAGTTCCTGCAGGAGATAGACCTGTACTTGCAAATCAATGATCAGGTCTATGACACGAACGACAAGATCATCTTCATGCTGTCCTTCATGAATGGAGGGACAGCAGCTGCCTGGTTGCAGGGATTCATCAACCAACACCAGTCTGAGGGACTTGGTGAATATGCAGACTTCCGACAGAAGGTCCTAGAGGCCTTCTCACTGATCGACGATGCCAGAACGGCAAAGACAGAGATTAAGAATCTCAAACAAGGTTCAGGGAACCTCGAAGAATATGTGGCAAACTTCCGCATCCTGAAAGACAGGATGGGAATCGCAGAAGATGCAGCCATGATCGAGTACTTCATGGGTGGACTGCATCCCAAATTACTGAAGAGGGTACACACAATGGAGACAGTGCCCAACACGCTCAAAGGCTGGATAAAAGCAGCTTCAAAATATGAAGGCCAATGGAAACAGGCCATGGCAATCCTGGGGAAGACCAGGCAAAACCAGATGACAAAAGAAATGACAAAGAAAGGACAGCCCTCTCTCGACATCAACCGACTGACGAACCAAGAATGCATGGAACACCTCTGAAAGGGATTGTGTTTCATCTGCCACCAACTGGGACACCGATCGTCCGACCACAGGAATGGAAAGAACCCCACTCAGATGGGGTCAGCGCCTCCTCCCTACCAAAACCACTTCACCCAGAAGAAGACTGGGGTGGACACCTACCAGAAGATCCACATAATGCTGGATGAACTAGATGAAGAAGAAAAGGAATGAGCCCTCAACCTCATGGAGGAATCAGGTTTTTAGAACAGCGGTCTGATACGATGCCAGTCACCACTGTAGTCTCCCTAGGGTCTGTACTCTTAGCTACCATGAATAGACAATCTATGTGCCTGTCTATTCGGGTAGCTGAGTCAGACAACAGGAAAGACGTCGCAATGAACGCGCTCCTTGACTCTGGAGCAGGAGGAGTCTTTATTGACTCGAACTTTGTCGAACGAGAAGGGATCAGAACATATCCCTTAGGCTGCACCATCTGGGCCACAAACATAGACGGGACCCTGAACAAGCAGGGAGATGCATGAAAGGAAGACTCCACATCAACGGAAGAGGCTACCCAATAGAATACCTAGTTGCCGGACTAGGCAAAGAATCAGTAATCCTGGGCCTGCCATGGCTGCGGGAGATAAACCCGATCATCAATTGGAAGAAGGGAACCTTTGAGTTCCGAGATGAAGAACGACGGGCTCAAATCCAGCGGATCCTGGAAAAGACAAGAAGAGCTGAACGGGCCCTCTTGAATACCTTGAACCTTCTGAAAATTAACGCCGGAAGGGAGGCACCTGATGACAAGATGGCACGAATTCGACACATCGTAGCCAAAACAAGAAAAAGACTCTCTGAAGAGAAGGGGAGGAGCCTTGCCCGAGCCCAATTGGCCGTGGCAAAAACAAAAGAAAGCCAAAGAACTAAATTATGCCCAGATAGCTGTCACAAAGACCAGGAGCAGCAACACCCCTAAACAAGCCAGAAGCCTTGAAGCAGCACGACGTGCTGTCGCCAAGACCCAAGAAAACCAGAAGAAGAAACAACTGGAAAAGGGCAAAAACAAAGAATGCGACAGGGCACAACAAATTGTGCAAAAGATGAAGGAATTGCTAACCTCCACAGGGGAGGGAAGCACTGGCAAAGGGAACATGAAAATGACACTATGAAACAGGATAAACTACCCTCGACAACAGACTACCCCGACCCACAATGATAGGACTCCAGATCATGGTACCATCAACACTGAAATACCTATGCACAGGGAGACCCTCCCTCAGGTAAAGATTGAAGAGGTACCCGATGAAGAACTACTGGCAGACACTGGCATGGAAATATGAGTGATAGAACCGACCCCTGAACGAGATGTGATTGAGGATGACTCAATACTGATTGCATACGTGCGAGGCGGACCAGCCATTGGCCTATTTGGACCAGCCATAGAACTGCCCCTGACGGAAGAACATCGAGAGCCAACACACAAATACATCCAGAAGACGAACACCATCGGCAGACTTGTGAAAGGCAAGGGCTCCCCACGATACCTACTCAACTCCGACATATGGATCAGAGCAAAGACATCCATATCTCAACAACTGGCACATGAGCAAGAGGAGGGAAAGGAGACTAGCCAACAGACCCTGGATGACTTGCTGCCACCAGAATACCAGAAATACAGACAGGTATTTGAAAAGGCTGCATCTGAACGATTCCCGGAATCAAGACCGTGGGATCATGCAATTGACTTGAAGGAAGGCTTTGTACCAAAAGATTGCAAAGTCTACCCATTGACACCGAAAGAACAAGAGAAACTCAATGAGTTTCTCGACAAAAACCTGGAGAAAGGATACATCCAACTGTCAAAATCACCCATGGCATCCCCATTCTTCTTCATGTTGAAGAAGGACTCCGACGCTCTACAACCTTGCCAAGACTATCACTATCTGAATGAAGGAACAATCTGGAACAACTACCCCCTGCCACTGATCGGAGACCTCTTGGACAAGCTGAAGGGAGCGAGATTTTTCACAAAACTTGATATTCGATGGGGATATCATAATGTACAGATAAAGAAAGGAGATGAGTGGAAGGCAGCATTCAAAACTAACCGAGGGCTATTCGAGCCAATGGTGATGTTCTTTGGGCTGTGCAACTCACCAGCAACA
This sequence comes from Tricholoma matsutake, assembly GCA_026075535.2. NCBI lineage: Eukaryota > Fungi > Basidiomycota > Agaricomycetes > Agaricales > Tricholomataceae > Tricholoma > Tricholoma matsutake. The sequence goes on from AP026544.2 coordinate 1,511,391, forward strand.
TTCCAGGCCATGATGAATGATCTCTTCTGAGATATGCTAGATGAAGGATGGCTCATCATCTATATGGACAACATCCTGATCTTCTCAAAGATGGAAGAAGAACACCGGATAAGGACTGAAAGGGTCCTCGAACAACTATGACAATGCAATCTCTACCTGAAAATAGAGAAATGCAAATTCAACATACAGGAAGTCGACTTCTTGGGCATGATCATCAGGCCCAACAAACTTGCAATGGACAACACAAAGCTGGCTGGGATCAAGGACTGGCCCATGCCAAGGACAGTGAAGGATGTAAGATCCTTCCTAGGATTTGGGAACTTCTATTGAAGATTCATCGGACACTTTGCGGATCTGGCCAGACTGCTGAACGATTTGACGAAGAAGAACCAGAAATTTGAATGGACAAACGACTGCCAGCAATGGTTCGATGCACTAAAAAGGAAATTCAACGAAGCCCCAGTACTGCTGATGCCAGATGCAATGAAACCATTTGTGGTGGAATCTGATGCCTCAAAAGCAGTACTCAGACAACAGGACACCAATGGAGACTGGCACCCATGCGGCTATATCTCGCATTCTTTCAACGAAGCTGAAAGAAATTATGAGATATATGACAGGGAACTACTGGGAGTGATCCGAGCACTAGAGACATGGAGACACTACCTACAGGGGACACCATTCCCTGTGATGGTACTATCCAATCACAAGAACCTGACATATTTCCATCAGGCCCAGAAACTGAACCGACGACAGGCTAGATGGAGCATCTACATGTCACAATTCGACCTGAAGCTACAACACGTACCGGGATCACAGATGGTGCAATCTGATGCCCTATCGAGGAGAGCAGATCACATAGCTGAAGAAGACACTGATAATGAGGACAAGACCATCCTCGCTGATGAACTGTTCATCAAAATGATCAACACCGAGCTCCAGGGAGCCCTGGTCTCAGCAATAATGAAGGACGACCTTGTAAATGACACTTTACGAGCCCTGAAAAACAACAGAACTCCCCCAATCAAGTCTGCATTGGAGGACTGGAAATTCGAAGACGGCCTGCTCTTTTTCAAAGACAGATGCTACGTGCCACAGGACAAAACCCTCCACTGAGCAATCATACGAAAATACCATGATAGCATCATGACAGGACACCCTGGACAATGGCAGACGATCGAACTGATCCGACAAGACTACTGGTGGCCAGGAATGGCCAACTTCATCAAGAAGTATGTCGAAGGCTGCACAAAGTGCCAGCAAATGAAAGTGAATACACACCCGACGACCCCACTGCCGACACTGATATCATCTGACGCCAGCAGACCATTTGAGCTGGTAACAACAGATTTTATCATGGACTTGCCCATGATAAATGGATTTGACTCAATCATGGTCATGGTAGACCATGGTCTTACGAAGGGGGTAATTTTTATCCCTTGTGCAAAGACGATCGATGCACTTGGCGCCGCAGACCTTTACCTGTGCCATGTATACACAAGATTTGGACTCCCTGGGAGGATCATCTCAGACAGAGACCCTCAATTTGCATCCAAACTCTTCTGAGAACTCGGACAACTGCTGGGGATCAAGCTATCCATGAGCACTGCTTATCACCCCCAGACCGATGGAGAAACGGAGCGAGTAAACCAAGAACTAGAAGTTTACCTCCACATGTTCTGTTCGAACAAACCTGAAGATTGGGAACATTATCTCCCAACAGCAGAATTCACGCACAACCAGAAGATGCACTCCACAGTAAAACATTCACCATTTTACTTGATGATGGGATATCAACCACGTGCTATCCCCACCCCTTATGAAAAGACAAATGTGCCAGCCGCTGAACGGAGAATCCAGGAACTTCTCGCTGTGAGAAGGGAAGCTCTTGCCGCACACGAACTAGCCAGACAGGCTATGGCTGCCCGAATGAAAGGGTGATACAAACCATTCAAGGTTGGAGAACAAGTATGGCTTGACTCCAAGAACCTGAAGATGGGCTACCCAACGAGAAAATTGGTGCCAAAATGAGAAGGGCCCTTCTTGATTGAAGACGCCCTGTCCAGAACAACATACCGACTGAAACTGCCGCCGAGATGGAAGATCCACCCGGTATTCCATGCGGCCTTACTCACGTGATACCACAAGAATGACACTCATGGACAGAACTTCCTGACTCCACCACCCGACCTCGTGGAAGGAGAAAATGAATACGAAGTGGAAGCAATCATCGCACACAAGAAGCACGGCAAGACACACCGTTACCTCATGAAATGGGTTGACTACCCGACCTCCGAAAACACATGGGAACCCGAATCGAACTTAAAACATGCCCCCGAGATCCTGACAGCATATAAGAAGAGGTACCACCTCTAACGAGAACCCAAGACCCCCCTTCCTTTCTGCTACAACACTCCCCAATATGCCTGCCGAACGACGATTCACCCGAGACTACCTATGAAACCAATTGAATGCTGATGCCCTTCGTGTTCACCTCGCCCACGATCCACCAAGATACCATCTGGCCAGGATGTGCTTCTACTATGCTAGCACTATCGAGCAGATGGAACAAAATCTAGAAGAAGCAATGAATGATGCAGCTGCCCTGGGGATCAAACAGACGATCCAGGAGATGATTGCACCATGATCGGCACAGACAACCACCAACCTTGCCCTCGCCATTCAGTGAGCAGAGCAACAGAGACAAATGACAAGCTCCCTCTGGAGACTCTTCCCATTCTATGAAGAACCCAAAGATCGTGCCTAGGGCACCTGAAGTAATTGATCTGACCACCCCCGAACCCGAACTGAAAACCACCCAACCGCCTTGGTCCCCCCCACACATGAGACATGCCAGATGTTTCATCTGCCAAGAGATAGGCCATTTCAGACTGATTTGCCCATGATATATTTGCAAGTATTGCAAACAGTGAGGCCCTGGACACTATAGGATGAACTGCCTGGAGAAACCTCGGAAAGATCGAGAGACCAATCAAAGAGAAACCAAACACAGACAGCGGCTCTTCTTTAACTCCGGATACAATGATTTTGATGACGATGTGATGGGAAACATGACAGGGGAGCCATATGGAAGGATTTAAAAGGCAGAGCTCAAGACGATGGCATGACAAGACAGACCCATGCTCACAGGGATTACGATCCTCGCCATCGTCGTTGGCATGACCCTGGCTGCAGCGGCAGCCCTAACCTTTGCATTCTGACTCTATGCCATCTTCCGAACAGAACCCAAACCCCCGATTACAGACATTGAATTTGCCATCCTGCGATGCCCCCCTTTCAACGATACTACCGACTCCTTGACACCGCTACCTAGGGCAGCATGAACCAGAAGAACCCAATCATGGTCTGAGTTCGGACATGAATTATTCCTCCATCGTACCCCTCGACCCCAACCTACCCACATAACCAGACCACACCCAATCAGACCACAAAGGAGAGACGAAGATTTAGGTCGAAGTGTGGAACTTTTGACCATAGCGGGGGGGTAATGTTACAATTTTCCTTGTAACTCATGGAACCTGATGCACCCGATGATCCCCTCCAGACAGGAGGCACCCCTTGATTCATGCCTAGGGCATGTCCTTGACATCAGACACACACACGACGCATGCTGACTGCATGCATTCGATCCCCTTCCCGTTGAAGGCACCCTTGATGCATGGTGACTCCATGCACCTGAACCCACTCCCACACATGCTGTGATACGACAGCCCCCTGACATGAGGTCTGTGACATCGGGCGCCTCATGCTAGGCATGAGGCTTATCTCTTATTGTTTCCTGACATGCTGCGCTGCAGCACTCTGTGACATCGGACACCTCATGCAAGGCATGAGGCCTATTGTTTCTATTCTTACTTGATATGCATCTATCCTTCCGATTGGACGATAAGGACCTCCCTCATAGTATAAGTACTGCAACTTGTAGTAGGGATGTCCTTAGTTTAGATCTAGGCAATTAACAGCCTTAACTTGCAACTCACAAACTTACTCGAAACCACTAAGCCCCTTAGTGCATGAACCTGAATGACTCTATGCAGAAGCCCTGCTAGAGTGCACTACCCATCTTACGTTGGACGCTCTGAGTAAAACTAGTGCCAAACAACTCGTCGAGGAAGCACCTCGTCGAACGACATCGACTAGATCAAGTGGTTGAGGCTTCACCCTTAACACAAGAAGCTTTATTTGCCAGTATGAGCCAGGTACGAGAGGAAGTTATTCAGTTGTAGAACATGATGCTCATTCAATTCAGATCCCCAGATCCATTCGCCACTTTATTGATATTGAAGCTGGGGTGGACAATGGAAATAATTCGGAGAGTGAGATCAGGGAATGGGATCCCAGTTCATTACTATTCTCTGGGATGGGCTATTGCTTCTCATGGACATAAATCCAGACAACTTCATTGATGACAGGGTCCATAGCCTTGATCAGAGTGTTTCTCTGCAGCATGTCTCATTGAGGGATCTTCCCAATCAAGAGGAGGGACTGGGAAAATTTTTAACTGGGATTTTGGAACGCTCTTGCAGTGCAGCATGATGGCGTCCTCATCCGATGATAACAACACATCAATCAGTCATACCACTACCCTCTTAGATGAAGTTGTGAGACCACCTGGGCCAGATGACTACCCATTGTGGAGGGTTCACTGCAGGGTAGGTCAACTTTGTTGGCTCTGACAAAAACTTAAGCAATCGACCAGTTAGGCATGGAACAAGAGATTGTTTTCTTTCTTCTGCAAACTGCAGCACCCCATCACCAGTTGCAATCTGTGTTTATGTGTAATTCCATTCACGGCTGGGTCTACTTAGAAATGACCATGAATGAAGACCTAGTTCAGCTTCTGCAACTTTCTCCTGGCATAGTTTGCTGCAATGTGGGAATCATCCAGGAGCAGGTTGATTTTGTAGATTGGACAAAGGTTCTCAGTCAACACGGTTCTGCTACTAATAGCAATCTGGCTGTTGGGGACTGGGTGCAGGTGCTCAAAGGGACCTACAAAGGGGATGTAGGTTATGTAGCAGCAATAGAGAACGGGGGGGCATCACTCTTCTCTTAGTTCCTCACCTGCCTGCCCCCTGCCATCTTTCCTCCTCTCTCTGGAAGAGAAAGTGTTTGTGTTTGACCACCCCTCCAGAACCTAATTTATTTGAACCACTAGCTGCCAAGCACAATTTTGGTATTGACCCCATATGGCAGGCACCCTATGTTTACCACTTCAATGGATACACATTTGAATACAGGCTTATCCTCAAGGCTTTTGACCTCTGGTCAGTCTCATCTACTTCTGTCCACATTCCTACACAGCTGCTCTTTCTTTATCGGTCCACTGACCTTGCCACTTCTACATTTCCCTGACCCTTGGAATGGAATTTTGCAGAAGGTGAGGTGGTTTGTGTCTGTCCCTCACATCAGAAATGCCTCATCAAAGCTGTTGGAGATAGTTTTGCAGAAGTAGATTTTCAGATGCAAGAGGGTATAGTGCGCATTCCTTTGTCCAATTTACTCAAGTTTTTTCATCCCAGTGAATTTGTTGAAGTCATGGGTGGGCCATTCCAAGGACAGAGTGGATGGGTTGAAGGTGGTTGGGATGACATCATCCATGTAGCCATGGAAAATAGATCGGATGATGCTACTGAGGTTTGCGATGTCAAAGTTGGCCCATTTTTTAACAGTTGGCACTTGAACTAATGCTGGCTTTCAGAGCATCAAAGTTCACGTCAATTGCTTGAAAGCCACTACTGTGCCTTTCTTACACACACAGTCATCCTCTGGCTGAGAAAAATGACTCTGGAATGACCCTATTCCCTGGATCGGGACAACCATACTTGTATCAAAGCCAGGACATGCAATGAAGAGCTATCAAGGAATCATCAAAACTGTCCTTTGCAAGCAACTGACAAAAAGTGGTCTCCATCTTGTAGTGTAGCTCGCACATTTAGATCCCTCCTGCCCATATAAAACAGTGGTCCTCAATTATGACGATGTTGTAGAAGCCCAGTATGTGTATTTGAGGTATCTCCCATACATCCCTTCTGAATATATGACTGTTATAGGTTCAGATGTAAGCTATTTGACTTCATGAAGCCGCAAAGCAAGCTCTTCATTCCTCTTGATTGAGATCACACAGAAACCCAAATACTTCAATGCTCTGCTCCCTCAAGCTTGGGCAATATAACTCCCATGCCTGATTGGTCTTCTTCATCGATGCCTGCTTGGAATCCTTCATCCTGGACTCCCATGCCTACTCCATCAACCCCTTCCTGGAATTCCCTGGCATCATTGAGGACTAGCCTTGACCCAACTCCTGCAACAGCCATTTCAAGTTCTAGCATCCATCCAGCCTTGCCACAACACCCACTTTTAGACTTGCAACTACTTGGTGTCCAGCTAAAAGTAATAACTAACAGTGGGGGTTTTGAGAACAAAGAGACTGCTGTAACTCTTGAATTGGTGGCCAGATGACTAATTATTTGACATACAAGCTACAAGACATCACAATCGGTAGATCCAGCATGGGTTTCCCCAAAGAATCCCCAGCCAGCCCACGACAATGGATTACTTGTTGTCATCAAAGGTGAATAGTGTTTCAAGGTCCAGTCCATAGGACCAGAAAAGACCATAGGACCGAACTGGACCGAACCTCGGTCCAGTCTTTTTTTCGGTTGTGGTTGCCCACATTTGGGGTCAGCCCAGTTGCTGGTTGCCTCATTTTAGAAATCTTTGAAAACAGTTCGAAGACCAGTTGCAATCGGTTGCAACCGGTCTTCTACCCATATAATACTTCAGAACTAATAGTACATACATTACATGTAAAAAAACTAATATTATTACAAAAGTTACTACATAACTATCTGGAAACTACTTGTAACAGATAATGGAACAAGGCCATGGAAATAAGCACTGGTGAAACAAGTGCTTATATACCTGTGGCTGCACATGGACCATTTGGTCATGCTTGTGCTGCAGAAAAATTAAGTGGCACTACCATTTAGACATTTCCCATGATACTGCAATCACGCCACAACTTCAGTTCTTTCCACAACCATGCTGAGAACGACCACCACAAGCCCATGAACAATGAATGAACATGGCGAAAGTGGCCCAAACGATGCTAGTTTGTCATTTGGGCCGTAGGGTGTCTTTTTCTTTCTTTATTACTTCTACTAACTAATAGTTATTTATTCTTTTTAGGTTCCTATCTTTTGCTGCCCACCACCAATGACACCACCCCCTATGCTGCGCCTGCAAGCCTCTGCTTGCAGGGTGGCAATGGGTTGTGTTTCTAACCATGGCTGATGCCACATCACAACACCACCAACAGGGATGACGCCAGCAGGAGTGATGCCAATGGGAATGACACCGCCAATGCCAACAGGGACCCTCCAGTGACACCCACCCCGCCTAGCTCAGAGCCTTGCCACCACGAATGAACAAATGCAAAGCACTCAAACCCCAGGTGCATTCTTCTGTATTGTTGAATTCTTTTTTTTACTAACAACTTGATTTCGTTTTAGATTTGACAACACCCCCTCGCCCTCCATCACCCCTGTGAGCTGCCACCTGCCCTACACCACTGCTGTGAGCCTCTGCTCACAGGGTGGTTCTGTTCCCGGACCACGATGGGTGCCACATTGCTTAGCACCACCATCCCATCTGCAAGCCACTGCTCATAGGGGGAAATGGAGGTGCTGATGACAACCCAGCCCCTGTGGGATAACAAATGACCCAAACAACAGGGAGAACACAACAAATGAGGACAAAAATGGAGAGGACAGTGACAAAAACAGGGAGGGGATGACACATGATGACGCAGGGACAGCAATGCAAGGGCGACAAATGACAGCAGGGACAGCAATGCGAGGAACAACATACAACAACATGGGGCTGACAACAAGGAATATCGGGGGGATAACATATGATGCCCACTCTCGCAACAATCGTGAGATGGGTGTCGTTTCTTTTTCTTTCTTTTTTTCTTTGGTCTTTTTCTTTATTCTTTCTATTAGCAACTCCACCGCTGCAAGCACCTGCTCGCAGGGTGATGTAATTTGTTTTGTAATAAAATTTAATTAGACTGTAAAAATAGTAGAAAAAACCAGTCGAAACCAGTCTTTTGGGGCAACGGTTTGGACTGGTTGTGGTCCATGGTTGCCCTCTTGGGGATCGAAAAACCGGACTGAACTGGACCTTAAAACACTAAAGGTGAACATTGTGGCAAATATGTGTGGCAAATTCACCACAGGTATGATCAAGGAACCACAATCATTATCTTGGGCATTGTGAAGAGGACGGAGAATGCTGCTGACAGCCTCACAGGAGAATGGCTGGAGCTTGGTGAGGATCATCTCTGCAAAGGTATTGAGACAAATGATGATAAAAAGCGCAACAAACATCTAATGACTACCCTTCATGAGCAGGCCAGCAAAATCCATGCAAAATAGATTCAATTTCATTTATAATGTATATAATTCCTATAAATATATTTGAATATCGGTAAACCAGCTCTCAAGCTGGAGTGGTTGGTAAGGTTTGGTTTTGACTTGTCACAAGCTGATAGCAGCTACAGGTTGGAGCCAAAGCTGCGGCAACACTATCTACCATAAGGTATGTCGGTCTTCGTGTTTTCTTAATACCGCACACTTAATTTTTGGATGACAAGTTCACTGAAATGGCAAGGAGTCGGATCAAGCAAATTTATTCAGTATCTCTCACCACCAGTTTAGTATCTCATACTGTCTATGTGCTTCGTCTTTGTCGCTTCTCTTGCATGCAATCAGGCATCGGCTCCTCTCCTGCATCCTCTCGCTCTCTTCCCCATTTACTCAATTGGAAATTGAAGTTGAAGACTGGGCCACTGTGATGGCCGCCCTCTAGGTGGATCCTAATAGAAATATTGCCCTCAAAGCCATTTCAAGCCTAAGAAAGTAAGCAAATAGAGCTTACTCACTATTTCTTCTGATTTGGGAAAGAAATCAATAGCTATCTTGCTTCTGCTGCTGTTGGCAACTGGATCCACCTGTACACTGGAGTTTGCATACTTGACATCGCCTATGTTGAATCATCAACCTAAACCATCTCTGCAGCTATACAGGAACTCACTTTGTTTGTTAAATTCTTTGCTATCATCAAAATCTGAAAAGTGAACACCCCAATACTGATTTTCTGGCCCACAATCTGACTGTTTGTCATGTGGTTCTGTGTCAGGTTCAGTCACACTTTCTCCACCATTAATCTTGCCTTCACTTATGTTGTCAATGCCATACACAATGTGGTTGTGAATGGTACCAGCGGTGAGATTATGAGAGGAAGGGAAGCTCAGATCATCATGGTGGATTGTGGGTTTAAATTTCTCACTCACTGTCCAAAGATTTATAACATTTCTGCTATCAGTTGTGCTTCATATGTTACCTGACATTTGATGCAAGATCCAGTCAATGCTAGGCAACAGTAGCTTGCCCTGTACCTCTATGTTAAGTTCCTTCCGCTGAATGTGTTAATTTATGATAGGGTGGGGTAAATTTATCAAGACAACGTCTTACTTGAAGCTCTCAATTTTGCAACTCTTCCATTTCGCTGGCATCCCCTAGCAACATCCCAAGATCCAGTTCTAGAATGGTGTGTGGTTGCCATTCCTCTCCATTTTAAGCTAAACTCAACCCTGATGGTATTGATTTTGTGGACCTTTCCTTATGAACATTGGGCCTTTCCTGGATGCAGAGCATCCTTTCCTTGGGTATATAAGGACAGGAAATATTGTATCTCTTCCTCAACCCACTGTCATGGCTAAAGCTTCAACAGCAAAATCCAAACAAATTGCAAAGGCAAAGTTAGCATCGACCACTAGCAGCCAGAAAACTAGAGAGAATTTGATCAGGAAGCCCAGTGCTGGAAGTTAGTATTGTATTTTGTTTCCATTGAGGCCCTTATTTATCACTTCACTTGAATAGAGGCGAAGTCAAATAAGCAAGGCAACGCTGCTGTTAGCAAGACAGTGAAGAAGGTGCTTGAGAAGCAAAGTTCCCAAAGTGAGTATTTTATTTCTGTTGAGACTTTTCCTTATTGCTTCACTTCAATAGGTGCAAAATCAAATGAAGAAGTCTTTGCTGCCAAGATCAAACAACTTACAGGTGAGTCCCATTGCTCTCCTCCATGATATACCATGTTGACCCTTTTAGCTGAGAATGCGGCCTTGCGTAAGGCCAACGCCATAAAAGAAAATGTCAGTCCAATGATACTGCGGCCAGAGAGGGCTCTGCTGGTGACAGATTCAACCTTCGGGCTAAAATGGGCCTTGCAGATGATGATGAGTTATATGGTGCCCTCAAGTGAGTTACTTTCTTTTTTTATGCTCATTCTTATCTGAGGATTTGCAGTGCTGTGTTCAAGATGCAGTCAACAAGGCTGGGCTTGACTATAGGATTAAATGGCACTGCCAACCCAAGCACCTTATTGCCCAGGTCATTGGGGTGGTATGTTGTTGATTGCCAATCTTGCATAAATTCCCTTTCACCTAGATCCCCTAGGCTCGAGAACACCACAAGTATTTCAAGTGATTCCCACATGGATGGGCAATTGAAGAATTCATCAGGTCTAGTCTCAAGAACAAGTGTGCTTATGCATGTAAACAGGGATATTTCCAAGAACTTGGTAATGCAAACAATGCAGGGAGCAATGGTTGTGAGGAGTCTCTAAATGGTGATATGGGTGATGATGAGGCTGAAGCTGGAAATGGAGAATTTGAAGGCAATGTTGAGGATGATGAGCTTGAAGCTGAAAATGGGGAATTCGAAGGTGACATGGAGGATGACATGGCTGAAGCTGGAAATGGGGAATTCGAAGGCAATAATGAGAAGGATGCCTAAGTATTTTTGTTGCATATGAGTGGGTATTTTCTCATTTGCAAGATGTTGAATTTTTGTCATTAAAGGTGACATTTCCTGTATTAAACTGGATGTAATCCAACTCTAATTTTTAATGGTTACTGTCATGAGAATTGCCCCTAAGTGTTTGAATGATTTTCACTCCACTGTTGTGAAAACTCATTGTTAGATGTATGAATAGTTTCAGTTGGCAAGCAAGGGGGTGCCAGCCTGGGAATCCCATACTGGTGCCTGGTTAGTTAGTCCAGCTGCAGGCTGTGAAAACAAAAAAAAAGGACACCTCTGGAACAGGACCTCAGAACACCAAATTGAGTACATTAAAACATGTTATTAGTATCCACAGACAGTATGGAGAGTGGTACAGCTGCAAAATGTGGGCTGATTTGGATTCTGTGTGGAATTCTGAGGTAGAAGCTGTTCCAATTGTACGATATTCAGAACCATCAATCAATGACAGTGTGAGTCCTGTCGTTAGCTTTATCAGTGGAGATATACTTACTATGTTCGACAGAACAACCAACTGAGTGAAAGTAGCAGTGGAAATGAAGGCAGTGTGAACAATGCAAATCACATACAGGCAGCGGTGGCAACAGAAATTGAAATTCCTGAGGAATTGGGACCATCAAAGTGCAAAAGGGTTCCACACAAACTTGCAGACACATTAAATGGGTGTTTATGCGGGCAAGTCCTCTACAGTTCATTGAATGGGGTACTCGAGTGCAAACAAGCTGGTTGTGAGACTCAGTGGGTAAGTACAGCATATTATGAGCACTGATGAATTTTCTGACTCACTTTATATGTCCAGTATCATCTACAATGTGTAGAACTTGAGCTAGAGCCACGGAATTGGGTGTGCATCACCTGTGAGGCATCTGGGCGAGGACGCGGAGGGAAGTGCCAATGATGATGAGGTCATATTACTATATATAGAAGCATTCCTGATTAGGTAAGTTAGTTAGTCCAGCAGAATTGGCCTTAGCAAAAAAATCAACCCTGGGTCTTTTTTTTTGATGCCAGAGCACCCTTGTTGGCAAGTTATGAAAATACTTCATTGACAGCATGAAAACTTGTTGCTATGGCATGATGAAATAGCCTTGCAAAGTGGATGGATAACCACTTTCCTGACCCTCTGAAAATCTTGCAAAAACAGGGCAAAATCCAGCTACTTGAAATGTAGTTAGGTACTCCATTGAAAAGATGGAAGTCATCCCCAGGGATGAATTCAACAGGGTATGAATATGGACAAATTTCGAGGTGTTTTCAGCCTCTTAACTCATCCATTCTGAGGGAGAATTTTTACAACTTTTAGTGAGTGTTTTTCTCTGAAAACCAGATGATTTTTATTCTTTTTCAACAGCCATAAAGGACAAAAATTCTACCCTAAATGGATTACTTTCTACTCAATTTCTTCACCTCATTGGCTGAAATACTGGATGATTTTCCACATCCGATGGTCTCACTGTGGGTTCTGAACTTTGGTTCGAACCCAAACTTGGTAGAACCAAACTCAAAGTTCGAGTTCAAGTTCACACAATTTCCAAACCTGAACCTAATGTTTGGTTCGGGGTTCTAGGGTGAAAGTGGTGAACAGGTTTGAACCTGTTCAAACCAACAATGGCGCATCATCAATGGTGGGTGTGGCCATGTGACCATTTGTTGAAATTTTCTCTTCATCGCTGCCAACACCTTGCATGTGGCCATTGCCCAAGTGCCACAAAATGATGAATATTTGTCAATTAATTGTCTTTTGCATTTTAATCTATTGTCACCAGGTACATCCATGCAGTTGTTGCAACCAGAGTGCCACAAAATTCTTCAGGAGCCTGTTTTGAGACTTATCTTTGAATTTCCTTTTTTTGTGGGGTTTGCAAGCCTCGCCTATAAAAGCCTTCAAGACTTATGAGTAAGTCATTGATTCTCCACTTTTCTTTCATGCTCGGTGCTCAGCTTACTAGTACCATCTCTCCTGATCTCAGCTGTGCTCAGCGTGCAGATGGCACATTGAAAGATGCATCGGAGATAGAATGGCACTATGACAAGGATGATGACTCACCAATGGCTACAACTGCATTATCATGTTGCTCAGGGCACACTTCCCGACCCTCTGCTCATGCTGTGGACCAGAATAATGCCATGAACATCAGACCTTCATTGCCATCCAGATCAGCACCAACTGGTACTAAGCGAATGGCTTCTCCTTGTCAGCTTGCCCCACAATGCCGTGTCCGTCTCAAGGTTAACACTCTGGCTGACTCTAGTGCCACCGCTATGTCGTCACCAGGTGACTCAGATTCAGAGGTCACAGACATCCTGAGTGATGACTTTGACAAGTTACAAGCAATAGCAGATGCTGATCATGAGGTAGATTATCTTCCCTTACTATTATACTTGTTTTAATGTTGATCTCGGATGACTAGGCCTCAACTGTGAGAAGCCATCAAGATCTTACTGCCAATATACAAACAATTTTTGAGTGGGAGAAGGAGCATAAAGATCCCAATACTGGAAAAGTTCAGGATGGGCATTGGTGTAAAATTTGTTGGTAAGTCTGATTTGTAATGTCCTGTCAACAGTAACATTCGCTAATGTTGTTAATGACTTCAGGGAAAACCCCCATGTTGAAAAGAAGGCCTGCTTCTTGACAGGAAGTATGACCTCACTTTGTATGCGCATCACTCAGTGAGTACAACTTCTTTGCTGACTCAGATCCCATCCTTTTGTGTAGCCATCAAGATCACGTTAAACTCTATTGAGAGCCATACAGAGAGCTAGGAATTTCCACTAATGCTCGAGTTCTATCACGAACACCAACTGACTCAAGCAGTGATAGGTACATTACTTGCCATATCCATTTTTTCACAATACATCTAACTTTGTATTATTATTCACTGGCAGTTTACAACAAACAAATCTAGACTTGTTGACTTGCACTAGAGGGCCACTGCTTTGCACAGCATATCTGAGTTCTCCGAGGTGTGGGTTTCATGTCTGTACACAGCTATAACAGCATTCTCCACCACAATAGCTGTTACATCCTGAAAGTTGTACACACAAGAGTGGCCAGTGAACATTCCATCATGGTACCAGACCATCCCAGTATCTGTAATGATATGCTCAGTAAAATGTTCATTGGCAAGATACACAACTCCTTTGAGAACATAGCAAACATGGGAACCCCAACAACTGATTTCAAGCACAGGATCCATGGGTATTGTAGAATCAAAGTTATTGCTCAAGTCAAATGCAAGTAATGGTGGAGTTTGAGCAAAAGATGATGTACAGGACAAATTATTACCACAGGTGGGACATCTGGCATGTAAGGTAAGCACAAAGTCATTCAGGCAGGCTTGCAAACTTAATCCTGGTCTGCCAAATATAACCACTTCACCATTGCAGGTGGGTGACCTGTTTCTGTCAACATTGTGTCCATTTGGGCAGGTAATGTCTGCAATAATAACAGGAGCAGTAGCCTGAGTCTATAAGGGCAACCTAAGCCTCTAGCAAAGGGAAATCCGAAGTTAAAATTATACTACATAATACAGGCATTGGGGGCGCACCTAGCAAAGGGAAATCCGAAGAGAAAACTCTAAGGATCCCCTTGCTGATGCCCAGTACATGTGAAGACGACAAAAATCAAATATAACCTAAAAATAGAAAAAGGCGGAGATAGGCAGATCAAGGCCGCCGAATGACATCATACCAAGGGGTATGTGTCGGAAGGGGTACTCCGCCTCTAAATATAAAAGTGTCAACATATACAAACATGATAGCAAGGGAAAATTAGTAATAAAATCCGGAAAAATCATAGAAAATGAAGAATAGAAGGAAATGAGGTGGGGAAAAATATGGGACAAACATAAAAAATAGGAAAAACACACAGGGCACCCCCTTAGTCCCCTTACATCACCCCCTCTCTAAGATGCATCGCCCCGATGCATTCGAAATCGTATATGACCAAAGTCCATGACTTGAATGCGACGCGGTGCAGCAGTGTGCCGTCGGTGGAATTCCTTGATTAACCGAGGGGCATTTACATCAGACTCTTCGACCCATGAGTTCTCCTCATACCCATAACCCTTCCAATGTACCAAATACTGGAGTTTTCCTCGACGCAAACGGCTGTCCAAGATTGACTCGACTTCATATTGGGGTTCTCCCTCGATCACTGTAGGTGGTGGTGGTGGGTGTGAATGGCATCCCGGGAACGGATCTGGGGGAGCTGGAAGCAATTTGACGACATGGAAGACGGGATGGAGTCTGGACATGGAGGCTGGGAGGCATAGACGATAGGCATGTGTTCCAACGCACTTGACAATGGGGAAAGGTCCCAAGAAGCAATGAGCGAGTTTCTTGGATGGACGTGTAGTGGAGATGTCACTGGAGTCAAGATAAACTCGATCACCAACCTTGTACTGAGGGGTTGGGGAGTGGCGCTGGTTGTAAAATCGCGCCATGTCGTCCTTCGCCTTTGCTAAGGCTGCCCTTGCCTCCTCCAAGCTATCCCTCATGCGTTCTGTGAACTCATTCACTGTCTCGATGTGTGAGGGAGTTTGGCGAGGTTCAAATCCCATGCGTGGATGTCGTCCAGTGTCTAAGAGGAAAGGGGTCTGTTGAGTGGAAGCATGGACATGGTTGTTGTACCCAAACTCGGCCAAAGGAAGGAGATCATCCCAATCGTCCTGGCATTCATTGACAAAGAGGCGGATGTACTGCTCCAGTTCCTGGTTGACTCGCTCCGTCTGGCCATCAGTTTGTGGGTGATAAGCAGTTGAAGCAAGGAGTTTGATCCCCAGGAGTCGGTACAGCTCACGAGTGAACTCTGCCATGAACTGAGGGCCACGATCCGAGAGGAAGGCACCAGGAAGTCCATGTAATTTCCACACGTGGTGGAGGTAGAGTCGAGCGGCACCTAGGGCACTGACAGTGGTGTGAGTGGGAATGAAGTGAGCGCGTTTTCCCACTGAGTCAACTGTGCACATCACCGCATCAAACCCGTTTGACTCTGGCAATTCCACCACAAAGTCGACGCTGACGACATCCCAACAACTCTCTGGAACAGGAAGAGGGTGTAGCTCACCAATAGGCTTGCGACGAGGGACCTTGGTGCGTAAGCAAAGGTCACAAGTGCGACAATACTGACCAATGAGCCGTGACATTTGTGGCCACCAATAGTTCCGTGAGGTGAGCTCCAAGGTCTTCCAGCGTCCGGGGTGGCCAGCAATCTGTGAGTCATGGTGTTGGGATATGATGCGCCGGCGAAGGTCAGGGTCATTGGGAACATAGATGTGATCCCTGAAATACAACAAGTCCTCCTTTTCAGCCCACTCTGCCGCACGTAAGGAAAGGGTTGATCCCTTCCTCAGTTCTTTAACAGCTCGGGCGACAACATCCTCATGTAAACCGCTATGGTTTGCGCGACGAATGTCACGTAGAATGTCCCGCTCCTCACCCTGGGGTACGATGCCCTCCAGTGCCCGAATGGTGAACAGGTCTGGCTGCAACAGCACAATGTTTTGGTTGTCACCGCTGCCATCCCCATGGTCTGCACATCGGGATAGGGCATCGGTCTTCCCCATGCTGCAACCCGGACGGTGGTGCAAGGAGAAGTCGAATCTAGATAGATACAGGGACCAACGAGCTTGACGACGGTTCAATTTCTTGGCCGTCATGAAGTACTCGAGGTTCTTGTGATCCGTCCAAATTTCCACCTTGTGTTGGGCACCCTCGAGGAAGTGTCGCCACTCCTCAAGCGCACGCATTATCGCCAACATCTCCTTGTCATGGATCTCATAGTTTCTCTCTACAGCACTAAGGCTTTTGGAGTAGAATGCAACAGGATGCCACTTCTGGTCCTCCGGAGACTGCTGAGACAACACAGCACCCGTCGCAAAGTCAGAACTGTCAGCTTCTACACGAAAAGGACGTGAATCATCAGCAAAGGTAAGGATCGGAGCGGAAGTGACCATCTCCTTAAGCTTTTCGAATGCCTCCTGTTGTGCATTATCCCACCTCCATGCCTCCTTTCCTGTCAAGTCGAACAGCGGTCGTGCATGATGTGAGAAATCCTTGATAAAACGCCGATAAAAATTGATGAAGCCCAGGAAAGACTGCACCTCCTTCTTGTTCGTGGGCATCGGCCAAGCTGTGACCCCATTTACCTTGATAGGATCCATCTCCACTTGACCCTCCGAGATAATCAGGCCGAGGTACTCGATCTTGGTCCTTTCGAACTCGCATTTGTCCTGACAAAGGTAGAGTTTGTACTGTCGAAGTCGCTCTAGGATGAGGCGCGTGATGCGACGGTGCTCTTCAACCATGCGAGTGAAGATGAGGATGTCGTCAAGATAGATGCAGACAACGCCTTCGAGGATGAGGTCATGGAAGATGTCGTTCATCATGGTCTGAAAGGTGGCAGGGCTATTAGTAAGGCCAAAGAACATGACAAGCGGTTCAAAAAGACCACGGTTGGTACGAAAGGCTGCCTTCCACTCATCTCCCTCCTTTATCCTCACATTATTATAGCCCCAACAGACATCGAGCTTGGTGAAGTATCGGGCTCCACGGAGCTGGTTTACGAGTTCGGAGATGAGGGGTAGTGGGTAGCGATTTTTGACTGTGATGTTGTTGAGTCTTCTGTAGTCTTGAACCGGTCGAAGTGAGCCATCCTTCTTCTTGACAAAGAAAAAGGGAGAGGCCATGGGTGACTTCGATGGTCGAATACGTCCAGAGGCCAGGTGCTCGTCGATGAACTGGTCAAGCTGCCATTGTTCCTCCGGAGAGAGAGGATAGACCTTGCAGGATGAAGGGGTTGCACCGGGGGTGAGTTCGATTGCGTGATCCCATGGCTTACGCGCAGGAAGAGAGTCGAATGACTCCTTGGAGAACACGTCTTCAAACTCATGGAGATGAGGGAGTAAGGAGTTAGTAGAGGATTTAGCAGCGTTGTTTTTGTGGAAGGCCTCGGTGAGGCGTTGGGATATGTTCGATGTGGCACACACCTCATGCGATGAGCAAATCGCAGTGTAGAAGATCCGATCACCCTCCTCCACTTCCTCTGGGTCCTCATCATCATCATCCGAGTCCGGCATTAGATCAGGAACCCCTTCCAATTCCACTTCAGGTATAGGCAGGGGTCCAGCACGACACTTCTGAGTTCGTCGTATTGCCGCCTTCTGTCCACGATGTTCTTGCCTGGCTTCTGTGAAACACGTCCGACAGTGGGATGGACATCGGCTCATGGTAACCTCCCCGGTGCACCAGTCGACCTCTGGGTTATGGTCTCGAAGCCATGGATATCCCAAAATCGCCTTTTGCTTTCCTAATTGAGTGACAGCAAAAAGGGCATGCTCACTATGATCTTTGTAACGGAGAACCAGGTCTGCAACCTCTCGGATGGCACCAGCTTCATTTGGGGATCCATCCACGTTATATACAGGTATCGGACGTGAGAGTGAGTGAGTATTTAGACGATGTTGTTGTACCAGATGGGAATCGATGAAGAGACCAGTCGCACCAGAGTCCAGGAGCGCAGAGACACCGAGTATCTGTCCAGTGTCAGTCGTCTGCAGTTCGATGGCTAGGTTTAAGGAAAGTGCAGAGGGAGTGGATGCCACAATATACTTGCGTGGTAGTTTACGCTCCCATGATCTAATTTTGGGACGTGGAGTAGAAGGAGAGATGGGGAGAGCAGGTACGTCTTTAGCCAACTTCGAAGGGTCAGAGAGGGGAGCAGTCACAGAAATGGATTCATTCTCCAGGGATTCAACTGACAAGACTTCAAAGCGGTTATGGACAGGCAGTGAGGGCGTACGATTCACTCGCTGCGAATAGGAAAATCCTGCTCCTCTACAACTTCCAGCTTAACCTCCTCTGCAACTTGATCCTTCGCTTCCTCAACATCTACAAGTGCCAACAAATCTTGCAGGAGTTCGTCTCGTCCCTCGGGGGTGAGCATGCGGATATCCTGACGATGGGGACACGCTCCAGCCCTGTGTCCAGGTTCCCCACAACGGTAGCAGAGATCCAACTTACATGCACGGCTGCGGGCTGCATCAACATCCATTGGTACTGGGATATTGATGGCTGGTGTGGGAGTTTGACGAGCAGGAATGGGGTTAGGGCGGGGGAGGCTTCGATTGAAGGTGTAGGGTGTATGAGTGGTAGTTGGAGCACGGAATGCAGCATTAAACGCCGCATTTGTGAGTCGGTTCTCATCACAGAGTGAAGCAGCTTCATACCAAGCAAGGATATCATCGTCCGCTGGGCGCCCTTCCAACATCTGTGCAATCTGGTCCTGAATTTCTCGGTTGAGCCCCCGTCGGAACTTCACCACTACTGGTAACCCACTCCCATACCCTGCCATGTCCACCAAATCCTTGAACTCATCAATATAGTCGTCCACGGATCGATGTCCCTGGTGGTAAGTGGATGACTCAAGTCGTGTCACTGCTCGGTGGCGTTCATTGAGGGGGCAGAAGTGGCGTACGAACTCAGCTCGAAAGTCACCCCAAGTGGAGAAAGGTAGAGAACTGAGTTCTTTAGTTTGACGTAGGATATGGTCCACATAGAGATAGGCGCGTTCAGATTTCATGTATGTGAAGGCCCAATAAATTTTTGCAGCCTCATCGACGAATTGATGCGACTGGAGACTAATGTATAACTCACAGGAATTAAGGAATGCACGTCCCTGCGCACGTGCACCATTAAATTCGGCGGGGGGGGATGGTTTGATCTGGGCATGTTCCTTAGTGGACGCGTTTGGCAAAACGTCGTTGTTGGGTGCACTTGGAGTCATGAAGGGGGAACTATTAGTCGTAGGGTTAGCCTGGAGGGTCCTAACGAAGTTTTCAATCGTAGATTTAAGTGAGTCAATTTGCGCGCGCATTCCGGAAACGTCGCTTTCAAGCGCGTCGAAGCGTTCTGATGCGTCCATGTCGCTAGGGAGCGCGTTTGGCGAAAATGGCGGCGCGATAAAGGCGAGAGTATCTGGAACGGTGTGTAGGGACTCTGTGGAGCTTTGGGAAGCGTCGTCCAGTCCGTACCTGCCTATTTTGGGCAGCGCGTTCGCGATTTTCGGGCCTTAGGGGAGAGTTTTCTACTATAAGGGCAACCTAAGCCTCTAGCAAAGGGAAATCCGAAGTTAAAATTATACTACATAATACAGGCATTGGGGGCGCACCTAGCAAAGGGAAATCCGAAGAGAAAACTCTAAGGATCCCCTTGCTGATGCCCAGTATATGTGAAGACGACAAAAATCAAATATAACCTAAAAATAGAAAAAGGCGGAGATAGGCGGATCAAGGCCGCCGAATGACATCATACCAAGGGGTATGTGTCGGAAGGGGTACTCCGCCTCTAAATATAAAAGTGTCAACATATACAAACATGATAGCAAGGGAAAATTAGTAATAAAATCCGGAAAAATCATAGAAAATGAAGAATAGAAGGAAATGAGGTGGGGAAAAATATGGGACAAACATAAAAAATAGGAAAAACACACAGGGCACCCCCTTAGTCCCCTTACAGAGTCTTGAGGATTTGTTCAAAAATGGAATGAACACTTGTATACCTGCCAAAGGTGAATTCTGGTGAGATTTTGGCCAGATGTTGCCTGAAGGAATCTCTGATTTTTTCCAAAGTAAACTGGACATTAGAAGAAGTAGGAGTGACAACTGGCCTGGGAATGCTGCTGAGTCTATGAAATCTCTGTGTCAGTGAGTCCAAAAGATCAGAATGGAACTCATGCCAATCTGCAGTTATAGAATCTGGTCTTTCCTGCCATATGTTAAAAAGGACTGTGATTATGGCATCATATGCACAACTGTTGCTATGCCACTGTGTGCCTACAGGTATATTCAGCTGCATGGTTGGTGAAGGATTCTCAGGCTGATCAAATTTTACCCTCTTTATGTTTGGCTTTTTGTTGGGAGGAACCATGTATGAACTTTTGCGCTTAAGCTGGACAGTCCTACTTTGAAAGTCACCTGGTTCCTTTGGTGTTGAAATAATGTGAGAAGTATTTGGTGCCTTTGGTGCATTGCTATTACTTCCAAGCACCTGCCAATTGATTTCAGTACCTTGCCATTCCAGAAATGGATCAGACTTACTCCAACATATAGCAGAATAAATTGTAGATGGTACATAGTTCTTGCCTTTATATTCTTGGAATAAATCAATCAAAGTGTTTCTACATTCTGCCATTGCAATCTTTCTGGGTAGCTTGTCTTCAAACCTCAGTTTGGTAATGTTGTCCAAGAGCTCAAGCTCACAAAACTCTTGGCAGAGAGCACCTGATGCACCACCAGTAATCTTGCTTGAATGAAAGCTAGTGAGGATAAGAGTCCCATTTGCAGTTGAGCTTCTTGACAGTGCTGTATAATAACCTTGATGAGAGCGACATTCAGTAAGGTCAACAACATTGAAAGGACATGTTTTTCCCTGAGATGCATAATCTGTCATTGCAAAATTAAGGAGGGCCTCAACTTGATTCCTTGACACAGTGATAGATGTGTCATCTGGCAATCTGCAGCTTGTGGTAACACTGGTTCTTGTGAGTGGGACAACATTTAGTGGTAGACCATCAAGATTGACAGGAGTTGTAGGATTAACAAGTTGAACAAACAGGGTATCCAATACATCCTTACCATTCTGGCCCTTGTGTGAATTCCATCCATATACAATTGCCTCTTGACCCTTTGTAATGCACATTTCTGTAGCAGCATTGTTACAGATCATAATTGGCATACCAATGCAAATAGACAACTTTCCTGGAATGAGCTTTGTGTTTGCACAGGTAGGTTGTTCCCACAGGGCTTCTTGAATGCAATCTGAAATATCAGCACCTTTAACTGAATGTTTACGACCTGTGAATGCCTTGTGCTTCTCTCCATCCTCTTCAGAATTATTGGATGGAATGCTGTCAATAGAATAAAGGTGAGTGAGGCATTGCTTTGTCTCAGCTGCAAACCTCTCACTTCCAAGCTTATTTATTTCATCCTTTTGTGAATTGAGAGTTGTTATGATAGATACATTCCTAAATTGTTTCTCAGTTACACATGAATGGCCTGGGAGCTCACTAGATATACAAGATCGAAGAAAGGTTAGATCAGCAGGAGTGCATGCTTTGTAGCACACATTTGCCAATGCCTTTCTAAATTTTGCATCTTCCAAGGACTATGCTCGCTGTCTCATGTTCTGTCAAAGGATTACAACTGTTGTTACTTGGCGCCACAAAGCCTTACCAATAGCTGCCTCCTGTTCACAAAGTGAAACTGCATTTTTCCCCACAGTGCGGCTATATAGTGATGCATGTTCTTGACCTATCACAGGTGGTAACTGAGCAAAATCACCAGCAAAAATCATATTTAGACCGCCAAATGGAGCATCAAGGTTGTTCAAGACCTGTGCTAATCTTGCACTTATGAGATACATATGCCGACAAGATAGCATTGACACCTCATCAAGAAACACATAATGCACTCCTTCTAACCTGGATCATACTTGTGCTAGTTGAACATTTGATGTTTTCTTTCCATCACTATTGATTCCAAACATGGAGTGGTAAGTAGAGCCTTTTAATAATAAAGCAGCTGCACTTCCAGTTGGTGCAACAATGACAAAACAATGAGACTCTTTATGAATTTAAAAAAATTCAACCAGAGCTTTCAGCACTTGTGTTTTACCTGTCCCTGCCATTCCTGCAATGTTCATCTTTAGCTGCTCAGAATCAGGACTGCATGCATGATTTGCTACAATACAAAAGGCACAATCTTGTTCCTTGTTCAATTCAAATTGTGTAGAAGTGGTTTCAATAACTTCTTGCCATTCTTTAGAGAAGAATGAGTGGCTCATGTATGACTTATCAACAACATGAACATCATTAGGTATGAAAGAAGCAGTACCTGTTCCAGAGTTAGTGCTGGGTAAATGGCATGCCTGTTCTTCCAATATTTCTATGCTTTTGTTGGTTACAATGGATCGCCATTCGGCAGCTGTCTGTTCAGTTGCAATAGCTGGTGGTTTGATATTCAAATCATCTGGAAGCAAGTTTGGCTGACAATCAGTCCAACCTAGCTTTGACAGCATTCTTCTTATATCAGTCATCAATCCAATGCATGCTCTGGCATTTTTACCCACAATAGGTGATATTGAAAAATCATCAAAGACAGGACTTCTTTCATTTGCTCCATTTATGGCATCCTCAATAGCCAATTGATCCAAGTCCTGGAATAATTGACTACCTAGCTCACCCCACTGACTAGGGATTGATGCAGCACCTTTTTTCATCTGTGCATGAAAATCATCTCTGGCATCCAGACATTCATATCAAATGTTCATGTTTTTCATCAACTCCATATGGCAGGCTGAAAATATATGAGTCAAGAAGGTCTCATCCCATGAGCTTGTTCTATCTTTGAGATCTAAACCACTTCTCCAGGGCTTAAACAATGTCAGCATAGTGGAACAATAGTACTCACAATCTCCTTGATCACACTGGGGCAAAGTTTGACCTATGAAGTTTGGAACACATATTTTCTTTAGTTTGCATGCACCATGGGTTTCTGCTAATGGGTGGTCTATGAGAAAAGGAAGAAGAGTGGACTTTGAGCTTTTACTGCCAATACAAGCACCAGTGCCACTTCCATGCTTTTCAGAAGAACTATTATTGCTATCTAATTCTGAGTCAGCTTTAACCTCATCTTTTAGAAGAACAATCTTCTTCTTTCTAGTTGTTTGCTTTTCATGCTGATATCTTGAGATCTAGTCATACAAGGACATGTTATGAAGCTCAGCAGGGCGATACATATAATTTTGAACTGGAGACAGACCAATAACTTGTCCATTGTGCTTGAATAATGTAATTTTTTCAGGCTGCTCATATTCAGATTCAGTTTGACCTGTGTTGTTAGAACTAGTGTCATCTGACTTGGTGCTATCTGAGCTCAAGGATTTCTGATTCCATGGCTTTCTGGCCTCATGGACAAAGGACTGCCAGTAAAATGGAACAAACAGGTGATTTGTGTAATGGTCAGGATTTCCAAGAAGATACATACATATCATTGGTGAACCCATTTCCATTTTTGCACTTAGAGAATTAACAATCTTTGTCATCAATTTACGAGCCTTATTATTGCGGGAATCATCACCTGCAATCATCTCAGTATTCCTCTGAAACATTGAGCAAACTGTATCAAAAATAACATGAGTTTTCAATGCAGGCTTAGTAACATAGTTTGAAACATAGAGAAGAACACCCTTAATTGCAGTGCCAGACTGCAAGCTGGTGACATCAGTATTGCATCTGAACAAGTATGTTACAACATAAGTGAATGAGTGGAGCCATGATTCCTTTTTTTTAATATTGATGCCACCAGTTTCATCATCAAACTCTGTTTTAGCAAAAATTGGCCTAGGAAGTCTAGCCTTACATTTTCCCCATATATTGTCAAGGCATCCCTTGTAAGGACAAGCTTTGTTCTGAGAACCATCCCTATTTTTATTTGTTGAACACTTGTGAACATTGGACTTCAATATAATATCATTAACAGTAGTTTTAAATCTTGACCACTATCCTGTTAGCAAGACACAATTGTCACAAGCTTTGCAAGGTGAATTAGGGCAATGTGGTGGTGGTGGCTCAGGCAGTGTTTCAGTTGGGTTTTTATATCCTTCACTCTTTGAGGCAACATTGACAGCAGCCTGCACTTCACTACCATCTGCTGATAAAAATTCACCTGCATGACAACTTTCTAAATACTCAGCAAGCTTAGTGTGAAATTCAGAATCTGGCTTGAGGATTCTAGACCGAACTTCATCTGGTGAAAGATTGCCTTGAATCCATAGCAACATATGGAGATGCAGGGTTAGTCACCCTTGTTGCTCAACTGTTCTGTAGTAGCCAGAAGTATCTCCATACAGGCCTCGGTGATCAGACCCCACTCCCAGAACATGCTCAATGAACATTTTAACCATAAAGTGAAAAAATTGTGCACCTGCAACTGGATTATTTGCAATCAGATGGTAGCGCTCATCTTCTGTCTGTGATAGCTCAATATTCATCTTTTCATTGTTATCAGCGAAATAAAGATAGTGATTATCATGGGTTTGGAGACCTGCACGGGTATGAGCCAAGGGTATGCAGGGGTATGGGTATGGGTACAGGACCCTGTACCCTCGACAAACCTGTACCCGCATGGCGGGTATATGGGTATTGCCTATTTGGGCCGCCAGACTTAAAATGCTTGTATCTCGCTCAATATTGTACCGTTTTTCCTCATTATTAATGCGTATTACACGGTCCTTAGTAGTCTATTCATGTATAATAACAATAATGTTCAAATTCATGTAGTTAAAAATCAGATTTTTGCTGATAACACCTCTCCTAACTTAAAAGTACCATATCTCATCGAGTTTTTGACCATTTTCTGAGGCAAAATGTGCGTTCTGCTGCGTTTACTGGTGTTAATTGATATACAGCAACAGTTGAGCTCCAAGACTTGCAGTCAACAATCACATTTTTGCAGTAACTCATCCATTCTGACTGAATTTGCTAAATCTCATTTTCTGACCATCTTCCGACATTGTTAGTGTATTCTCATGGGTTCAGGAGTGTCCATTGATGTGATGTGTCCATGCATGCATACCTGTAGTTGAACATTGATTTGACATTGATTTTTTCATTTTCTAGGCTAACACTACCCAAGCACTGCCTAATCTACATCTTGAAACCTTTGACAAATGCCCACTGGCACGAGGGTATTTTGTACCCTCATACCCTCGGGTATGGGTATGGGTACCAAATATTTACCCACGGGTTACCCATGACAATCACTAAATAAAGGCAGATTGTCAGCAGGAGATAATGTAATACACCAAATAGGAGCACCCATGTATGCTATCATGGACCATATTTCACTATGCATATATTTTTTGCTTGTAATTGAACCACTAACTTTTCCATCAACATGATCAAGATCATGGATCAGCTGAAAGCACTGTTTCTCATCTTCTGTAGAAGGCTTCACTATTTCACCTTCAGACATTCTTTTGGCTAGATTTTCCAACACATCTTGATTTACACTTAGGAGTCTTTCTGCAATTTCACCAAAGTTATTTTTATCTGCAAGCAAAAAACCTCCTGTTGTGCATGCACTGATCTGTTCATGACTGAAGGCAACAAATGGGAAACATATATCCCTCTGGAAGCGCTTGTCATGATACATTAACAAGTGTTGTTTGTGAGCTTTATCAGATAATGGTGTTGCTCCAATCCCTCCCAAACCATATGGAAATAGCCAAGGAAATATCTGTGGGTATAAATTTGGATTGTTGTAAATGGATTGGGGGGATGCATCATGGGATACTGACAGTGCACCCCCATGGTTGTTCCAATGGTGCAAGGCAATACCCTTCAGTGCATTGATTGTCTTGGTGTTGTACTGATCACCAGTTATACCATGAACCACAAAAGGACAATCACCTTCCTCTACACCATCATCAAGAGCATTGTCAAATATACTTGTTCCTTCTTCTACCTTATTGGTTATTGAATATTGGTATTCAACAGAAACAGGTGGGGCTTTTTCAGGATAATGATCAAGTTCATCATATGCTATCTCAAGATCTGCATAATCAGAGTGGTTTAATTTTAGCCATTCCAGTACATCAGCTACCTGTTTTCTTCTGACCAAGAGTGGAGTATGTTGTTATTCTTTTTCTGTTTGCTTACATGGCCCAGTAAACAAAACTGCAAGCACTTCATCAAGGTCCTCCATAGGTGGTGGAAGACAGTGGTAAACCTTGGGAACAGGGGATTCAAATGTTATTACATGTGATGCCATTTTTCTCAACCCTGAAGATGCAACATGGACAAAGCAACTATTGACACGCACACGTGCAATCAGCAATCTCTCTACAAATCCAAAACATGACAGCTCTTTAGGAATTGCACCCAACCATAAACCATTTGCCAAAGCAAAATGAGGAACCTTTCCTTTTCGCAATTGCAGTCTGCAGCTATCACAAACACAATTACAACTATGGTCTATTACAGGGCCTTTGAACTCAGATATTGGTTGTGTATCTTTGGAACGTTCAACTCTAGTAATACCAGAAGTGTGTAGCACATGAAGTAAATTTTTAATTGCTTTTAGTTTAGAAAGCTGCTTTACAGGACACAACTTCCCACACACAGCACAACCTGCCTCCTCCAAAGAAGATGGGTAGGAATTTGCACAGAAATCACTGATAATCCTGTGGGACAGATCTTGCTCCAGTGGTGCAGGAGGAAATGGAGCAGGGTGAACAATTGGTTTGACCCATTGTGCACTATTGCTATTAGTATTTGTTTGCAAGGGTTCTGAGCATTGTGCAGAAAAAGGCAATTCTACACCATTTTTCACATCATCAGCATTATGGAGTGGTGCAGATTGATTGAGATTAAGTCTTGAAGCACATTTCTGGTTTTTGTCCTTTTCAGCACTTGACTGGACAATAGAGAAAACACTCAAGTACAAGTTACAAGATGCACAGCTGTGGCTGTCAAAGTAATGAACAAAATCAGACTTTGCAACATGTGATCCTACAGAAATGTGGTGCAATCATGCAATCTTAAGACCCATTTGAAGGGACACATGAGGGATAATATCCTGCAGGGGTACATTAGCATGTACAAAATTCTTATGAACTGGGAGGTCTTTACACTGCCCCATATGTTCCACGCAGATCCGTGCAGAATTACATGGACTCTGCATGGATCTGCACAGACTCCACACAGATTTGCAATCCATACAATAAACCATTTTTGCTGTGCAACAGGGTGTGCCAGTCTGCACAGATCGGTGCAGATTAACATGGATTCCATGTATTTTACTCGGATTCCATGGATTTCGTCCGTCTGTGTCTGTGATCGACCAGGTTGGACCAGCAAGGACAGTCCACATGCATCCGAGCAGACCATTTGAGCTTAGCAAAATAATGTCATGAATGGTGTTTGAACTCAGAGCCTCATGGTTAACTAATAAAGTACAGATGCACATTACCATTACACTATGCAGCCATTATTGTTTGTAGCCATTGATGCAACTACATATGACTGTTTGGCTTTGTATGACAAAGCACACAGCCATGTCATCAACATTGCCAGCTCATCACTCACCACCACCACCACCACCACCATCAACGACGACCATGCTGCCACCTCACTCCCTCCCTCCTTCCCTCTCTACCACCACCATCTCCACTCTACCAACATCACCTCCACCCACTCCCAGCCCCATTCCATGGCCATGAAGAGCTGCCAACAAGCCGACCAGAAGCAACATGGGCCCAAACAATGCAATTGCATCATTTGGGCCATAAGTAATTTTTTTTATTTGTTTCTTTTTTTTATCAACTAACTAATTGTTGTCTTTGTTTTTTAGGTTCTAATCTACAGGTAATGACGGACGACAACATGGGCCATAGGTAATTTTTATTTATTCATTTCTTCTTTTTATCAATTAACTAATTGTTTTCTTTGTTTTTTAGGTTCTAATCTACAGGTAATGACTCCACGGCCACAAAGAGCTGCAAACAAGCTGACCAGAAGCAACGCAGGCCCAAACAACGCAATTGCGTCGTTTGGGCTGTAGGTAATTTTTTTTTATTCATTTCTTCTTTTTCTCAACTAACTAATTATTTTCTTTGTTTTTTAGGTTCTAATCTACAGGTAACAACAGACAACAATGCAGGACAACACAAACCCCCCCAAAATAGATGAAAATGAGCACCAGGGCCCCACCACAACCACCCATGGCAACAGATGACACACCACTTGCCCCCAGCCCCACGACACCAACAAAACCAATGCCAACCACAGAACAACACACCACCCACCATCCACCCCACAAGGACACACCACCCACCATCCACCCCACAAGGACACACCACCCACCATCCACCCCACAAGGACACACCACCCACCATCCACCCCACAAGGACACACCACCCACCATCCACCCCACAAGGACACACCACCCACCATCCACCCCACAAGGACACACCACCCACCATCCACCCCACAAGGACACACCACCCACCATCCACCCCACAAGGACACACCACCCACCCCCAGCCTCGCGAGCCACTGCTTGTGGGGTGGATGGTGGGTGGAATGATGACAAGGGGGATGGGAGACGAGAGGAAAGGGAGATGAAGGGGGAGGGGGAGGGAGACGATGAGGGAGATGGGACAGGAGATGACAGCATACCACCCACCCCCAGCCTCATGAGCAACTGCTCATGGGGTGGATCGCAGGTGGAACAACGACGAGGAAGGGGGGTGCATACAGACCAACAGGGAACAGTGAGGGGGGACAAGAGGGGGCCACAAGGGAGGGCCGATGATGAATGCACCTGCCCCTGCCATCTTGCATGCTAGCGAGACAGTGGGTTATTTATTTTATTCTATAGTCTACTGCCCCCCTCTTCGGCAGGGGGGCAACTTTTTTTGTATTTAATACTACCAATAAAATGTCCCCCGTTGTGGGGCATCCTTGTTTTTTTTTGCCATCAACCCATACCTCAATTCTTCATTTGGGTCACCACATGGTTGGGATCTGTGTGGACTTATGTGGACTCCACATGGACTTATGCAGACTCCACATGGACTTATGTGGACTCTGCGTGGACTTATGCGGACTCTGCATGGACTTATGCAGACTCTGCATGGACTTATGCAGACTCTGCATGGACTTATGCGGACTCTGCGTGGACTTATGTGGACTCTGCATGGACTTATGCAGACTCCACGTGGACTTATGCGGACTCCATGTGGACTTATGTGGACTCTGCGTGGACTTATGCGGACTCTGCATGGACTTATGTGGACTTATGTGGACTCCATGTGGACTGGGGTGGGGTCCATGGTGAAAGGGGTGTAATTTTTCATTTTGGTCACCAGATGGTTGGACTCTGCACAGAGTCCGCACAGTCTGCACAGATCTGTGTGGAACATATGAAGCAGTGTAAATTACTGTGAACTGGATATGCCAGTAGCCCAGCACTATCAACATGATCAACATAATTCAACCCACTATCACAGGGGATATCATCATGACATGCAACAATATATGGGTCAATAGCTGCATGTGCAAATACATACTGCCTACCACCACCACAGTTCAAGTTAGAGGATCTAATTGCATGAATATTGTTATTATTAATCATCAACTGCTGTGGGCAGAGAGAAAGAGAAGACCAAGTGTGAGGTCTATAAATGGGCAGTATGCCCTGTAACTGGCAAAGCGAGCAAAGATCAAGAAAAAGGAAAAGCCATTGGAGCAAACAACACAGGGGTAACAAAGTCTGGGAATGATATAGGATCTGTACTTGAGCAGCCATAGACTTTGCATCATGGAGACACTGCTGCAATTCAGAAGACAAATTTAAATGCATGGAGAAAAAGGACATAATATGTGCAAAGAAATCATGTTTTAATATTGTGTGGCGCATAGCATGCATAGATACAAGATAAGAAAGTACACAGACATTTTCATAAGGAATGCAAGACGCCAGTATGGCCAACAGAAAAAGGTCAGTGTAGTACAAGTGCATCAGACCAAAATATTGGCTCTTTGAAAAAGAAGAATGAGTCGTGAAAGGAAGCAAAAGATGGCACAAAATATATTGTAAAACATTGACTTTGTATCGCGCATATTGACAAGCAGTGTGTTTCCATTACAGGGCAAGTCCTTGATGAGGTCATCCAAATACAGCTGAGCTGCAGATATATCTCACAAGTGAGACGCAAGGATAGGGCGAAGTGCCACCCCAGGCATTCCACAAAGAGAAGTAGCAGGAAGTGCAACCTGCATAGGCTTGGAATACATGTTCTGTTACATTACAAAAATCAGTTGGTCATTATATATGACAGGTAGGAAAGAAGACATACATTGAACCATAACTCCATTGGATATTGACATGCTGCTGTGCCACTAGATATAAAGGTTTTGCTGTGTAGCATTCGAGCAAGTCATGGATCAAAAAAAAAAGGATATTTAAACAAAACCCAAATACTCATGATTGGATACAGTGGCTGGGCACTGTGCATGTGAAATTCAAGGGTCCCAGCATTGAAAGAAAGAAAGCCATGCAAACAAGCAAGATCAACATTTCAGCAGCGAGGTTGTGATCAATGGTGAGAAAGGCTTCAAGAATCAGTGGGAAAATGCAACAAAGTTGAACTTGAACATGATGTGTCACATGTCACATGTAGCATTCCAGTGAAAAGTTGATCCACAGTGGAACGACTCAGAACAATGAAAATGCCATTTGTTGACTCCCAATGATGCAGAACAACAAAGTATCTTCTCTTTATTCTTTCTGTTTCTTCCAACAAATTTGTATAACATATATACAGTACTATGGTTATTATTCTAAATGCTTTGGACGATGCCCAGCAGCCCTATTAAGATTCCATCGAGAGCATTGTTGGACATAGCTGTGATGCACAATGATTCACAGCGATAGGATCATTCTGGATCATTCCACATTGCTGTGCATCAAATGACTTTTCACCGGAAATATACTGCCGTGAAGAATTCGAAGCAGACTCTTATCTGTGTCATTGTTCCGAGGTTGAACAAAAGGAAGGTGTGCTTATACCCATGTATCTGAGGCATTATCTGTTTTGAGAAATCAAATAGGCATGCTTCATCAGTGTTTGTGTTTGACAGAGTTTATTTAAAGTTCATGCCAAGGATTGTCAGGAATTTCAACTCATTGTCTATCTCACATTGTGTGCAATTGTCCCTGGTGAACTGATGATGACCTCTGCCAGATTGCAATGCTTTCCTCATCTATCTAGATGACAGTTATGTTCTGATGCATCCACCTTGTGCGATGCCCCAGTTTCCCAAATCTTACTCGCCTCCACCTCACTGTCGAGGAACAAGAGCGATCATTCCACATCAATCCTCCATCCTCTGTTTTTGTGATTTGTGCTCCTTGACTCAAGCATCTTCACTTTGACACAAATGCCATACACTCCATATGTGTCACAGAGCTACTAGTGCTACAAAAGTTGGAGTTGAATTTTGCAATGTCCGCGATTTTAACAGAGACTATGCAAAGTGTCTTATGGGGTAGAGCAGCCATCTTCACAAACTTCTCCAGCATTTCCCAAACCCTTACATACTTGGAATTGCAGTGCAAATCAAACTACTTCCATGGGATTTGCACATTTGTCTTTCCCAACCTCATTACCATCCTCCTTTGCATCTTGGGGTGTTTTCATATTGGGATCTCTGCTCTTGAGATACAGATACTTGCACCCCTCCTGGAACATGCCCAGTTTGACCTCGGTGACTCAAGATATATAGATTTCACACAGAGCACATTTGGATCTTGTTTAAAGTGTTTAGTTTTCAAAACTCCATCATGTGGCCTGTCAGCCCTTGAGACCCCTGCATTGTATTCTGCACACAATGTGGCTTGGACGCATCACAATTTTCTTGTTGACTGCCCACTGCTCAAAGAAGTGGTAATCGGTGTACACATGCTCAATGTGACATCTCAGGACAACCGTCACATTCACTGGCCGATGGTGAAAAAGATGACACTTGTACTCGAGCCAGGCATTGCAGAATTCATCGCCTAGCTGCAGCTTCCTGCAATTGAGCGCATTTATCTGATTTTTCCTGGCTGGTTTGAACACTCACCCACCACACTCAATGAGCAGCAATGGCAAGCTGACAGATGGCACGGTAACGCTATCGCAGGAGAGGAAGGCTTGGATCTCCAGGATGCTGTGGACAGGCTTTTGGAGTGCTATAAAAAGGAGAAGACAATACTTGCAGGCAGATTTCCTGGTTTAGTTTGCAAACGCATTGGGTGTAGGGGACCTGATCGAGAGAACTTTGACACAGTAGAAGCCATAAGCAGCAGCTTTGTACGTTGAGGTGCTACTATACATATCTTGTCGACCACTCTCAAATCCTTGTCAGTTTAGTTTGTCAAATATTCAATACACTGTACTGCACAATGATTGTGTCACAACTCAGAGCATGAATCGTTTCAATACAATCAAGATCATCAATCGGAGGTTCTGAACACCATCTGCTGCCTATCTCTCTCAGAAGCAACAATGCCTATCGCATGGGAGGCAGGTTAAAGATAACAACAGGGTTGGAACATTGCAGGAACGTGAAACCGATGCATCTCCCCACCATGCCCAGCAATACACTCCTACCATTTTCATCTGGTAGAGACCTATGCAATGAACTCTTTCATGAGATATTCAAACATTGCTTCATCAGCGCACCATCAGACGATCCATCACAGCATGTTGACACCCTGAATTCACCAGAGCAATGGCAGTGGCTTGCACTATGCATGACATGTACCACGTTCCGTGACATTCTCATCCAACTCCCAAACCCTTTTCAAAAGGTTTCCATAACATTCGACACCGGGTTAGAGACTTACGAGGTCACATTGCATTGACTGCATAGATGGGCAAAGCTACTGAACAGCTTGCTCACAACCAGGATGTTCAAGATATCCCTCAGGTTGGCATATGTGTGGCTCGGTGAGTATGCAGTCCGTTCAGTTCAAGAAACGTACAATGTCTTTGAACAGGGTCACACTCATTACACTTTAGATTCTCTTGATATCAGGCTTGCCTCAGTCTACAATTCCACCACTCACTTCCCATCCAGTCTTCCCAATCTCACTTGCCTTTCCATGACAGTCAACAATGACAGCACTCGTGGCCCAGATCCCCACTGCTCCATCATTATTGACTTTCTGAAGCTCATTTATTTATCCATTAAAAGCAACACCCCAACTGCTCAGCATGTGGTGAGCCCGCCAGGATTGCATGGGTTGAACCTTGATTTTGTGCATGTAGGCTTCATGTCAACCAAAGGCAGCGAGCTTACCAAAGCTCTTTCTGAAAGTGTTGGAATGTTTAGCCAATACTGATCCATGTGCAAACAGCTAACAACACTGCAGCTCTCTGTTCATTGCATGTGGATAAGTGGAACCCATGAACTCAATTTCCCCAGCATGGTCACAGTCTCCATTTGTATAACAGGAATTTATTGTCACCAGGGCTCGCAACCAAAAATCAGGCTTTTGATGCCAAACCTAGTCTCTGCACAATTTTTTGTTGTTGACACACACTTTATTTCGTTCACACAGAGCACCTTTTCAGCTACTCTAAAGCAGTTGGAGATATTTATGCCAAGCCTCAAAGGGAACCCACTGGCACATCTGGCACTCTCTGGTTCTGCAGCATTTCAGCCAGGTGCAGGCAGTCTTCACATGCATGCAGACTGCCTCATGTATCACCCCAAGCTCAAGGAAGCAGTCATTGCTGCACATGGTATGTGGCTGACTTCACACAGGGTCAGAAGGCCTAAGCTTTTGAAGCTGTGACTGGGAATTTCAGACTTCATCTCTCAGATTGACTTACCATCTCTCCAGCAACTGCGTATCATTTATCCAAGATGGTGCAATGAACAAATGCATTGGTCCATTTGTAAACACCCAGAAGCTGAAGAAGAAGGTGCATTGGAATCGAGTATAGGTTCATATGACAGCAAAGATGAGGACATTGTGCCCACATCACCATATATTCCCAAATGCAGCGTTGAAGTATGCTACAGAGAAGAGAAGGAAAAGTTTGCATGCAGGTTCCCCAATGTTGTGATTAGAAAGATTCCAAGTTATAATGAGCCCAATGTTGACAGTTTTGATGTTGTACCCTTGTCAAGTGCTCACTGGATGACAGATTTGGAACATACTTTGTAGGGAAGTAGATCTGTATCTACACCATTGATGTTTAGACAGCAGCCCGAGTTTATAGCAAAGATTTATCATGTGCCAGTGTGACAGGATACTTGCGAGATGATGTATCGACTCTTGATTTAGAAGGAGAGGATTTTCAAGCTGGTAGAGATCATGACAAAGTGAGATGAGAAATGAAGAGGCCCATATAGCTACACTACTCTAGCACACAAGGTGACATGCCATGTTCAAGCTAACTGAAAACATTGGGAACTCAAAGACAATAAAGCAGCCATGCAAACATGATGGGTGTCAACAGAACACTGTATATTTAAACACTACTACAAGAGCACTAGGTGGGTATAGAGATAATAATGACAAATTGGATGTTAGAAGACAGTACAGAACCAGCATTGCCCTTATAAGTGCCCAGCATGTAGCCAACAGACACAACGGAATTCAGGGGAATTTCACTTGCACCCTTCTTGTATAAGTGCCAAGAGGTCAATGCTTTGAAATCAGCATCCATAAACATAAAAGCCAACCGGTCATTGCAAGCACAGCCATCATACACAGGCACTGCAGAACACAAGAGAGTGAGGAGTTGTTCAGATGAGGACAACATAAGCAACTCACCAGGATCATTGTATGAACGAGATGCAGCATAGACAGAATTGGCATTTAATGCAACCAAAGGGGAGGAAACTGACTTGAGAACCGACTTGACTGGGGAAGCTGGGGCGGAAGCTAAAAAAACATGTTGAGAATGAAGCAAACTTTGATAAGGAAAACATACCAGGTCACCAATTATCCCCTTTTCCCAACCCAAAACCGAGAGGAGACATGTTGCCAGCAATGACATGAAATTCAAAGAGGTGACCCCAAGCCAACACATCCCATCTCATATCTTGTTCCAAAGGTGCAATGGTTACCTTGTGGATAGAGTAGGGCAAATGGCGGGGACCACTTTCACAAGGTACCACAAGAAAACTCTCAGTGAGAGTCCCA
This sequence comes from Tricholoma matsutake, assembly GCA_026075535.2. NCBI lineage: Eukaryota > Fungi > Basidiomycota > Agaricomycetes > Agaricales > Tricholomataceae > Tricholoma > Tricholoma matsutake. The sequence goes on from AP026544.2 coordinate 1,547,068, forward strand.
GACATGATACAGATAGCCAACCATTTCTTGTCCTTGATCTGAAGGTGGTGGTTATCGACATAGAGGAGTGCAGGGTCAACATGAGCAGTGTTGACGTGCTGCTCAGAAGAACAGAAGAGGAGGGCCTGGAGGAAGGACCTACAGGCAAAAGCATGTCAAAGAAAGAAGTATTGAGTGCCAAATATGAAAATGCACTGACCCTCTGACATTGATATGTTGGCACACATCTCCACAAAGGGCATGTGCAGAGAGTCCACAGGACCCATAAATGGCTTAACCTCACACAAACACCTTGAGGAAGCAGGAAGTCGAAGTCTGAAAATTGAAGCATAAGCAAAATCACACACAGGAGAGCAGGAAGACCTTGATAGGTCCTGACCAACAATGGGTCCTGAGAAGATAACAACATCACAGAAAACCCATCTTCTTCTTCTACTGGCTCAGCAATGGCATCAGCAACTACAGCATCAGATCAAGGGGTAGCAACCCTGAGCTACATTAGAATATGTGATAAACAAATGAGACAGTCAACTCACAATTCCTCATCAGAGGCCACCCACTCCACAACCTGTTCACCTTCTTCTGATTCAGCAGCAGCGGCAGCAACATCACACTCAGGACCATTCTTGACACTATGCACCCAACAAAACCATGAGCTCAAAGCACAGGAAATATGAACACTACAATGCACGATGTCAAATCCAATTCCTTGGCTTTGCCTTTCACATCTGAGGTTTGAACATCAGAAATTAATCTAGCATGCTGGTCAATTGCAAGCTCAGATAAAATAGACTACACCATGACACACTGTGACACATCAGGAAGATCGTCATCTGAATCAGTCAGTTCAGATAAGGCATGTTCATCCTTGGAAGTAGGAGGTATGCTAGAAACAACACAATAAGTACTGGAAACAAAGAGGACATAGAGGAATACATATGTGGAAGGCAGTGCATGCAATTTACATGCAATCGGCTGGAGAGCCTCCTTTGAAGTCTTCAATCTACAAAATATTACATGAAGTACCCAAATACTGAAGACACTGAGGGCTAACTTGGTCTTGACCACATCGCTATAGGTTGCCTTGGCAGTCTTCACAACAGTCCTCCTTATCAGAAGCATAAGCATAAGCAAACCATTAAATATCAAAGACACAAACTTTGGGTGACCTTCACGAGCAATTCTAACAAAAGGTGAGGCTAATACAAGGCAAAGTAGAAGACCACAAGCTTACTTTGCAGATCCAAATGTAACGGTAGGTGAGAAAGCACCTTCAGTCAGTATGGTGTCCAATGCGGTGCTAGCACAGAGAATGATTAATGTTGTGAGCACACGATAGAATATGTTCCACACGTCACTGAAACTGCAGGTAAAAGATTGTATTTCTTAGTTCCAGGAGGGGAAGGCATTTTCTTCATGCACTTTTTGGCTAGCGAGGCTGGAGACTCAATAATCTCCCTGTGACAAAAAGTGAGTCAAAAAGCAAGGCATATAATAAATTGGTGTGAGAATGCTCACACATTGGAAGAATCGGTGTCAACAGCAGGTCTACTCTTGCATTTTTTGGGGCTGGTGCTAGTGCTGCAAACAAATTAGAGATGTAGAACTATGTACACAAACAATAGCTTACATTTGAGAGCTTGCGGTGAGCTCATCGTTAACGAGGCTGCAAGTAGGAATTCCAAATATATAAGCATGGTAGAAAGTAGAAGGCAAAAACAAGAATGATAACAAACAACTGGATGTCAATTTCCTCTCTGGGCAATAAACAATGAGTTAGAGTATTGCAGCGAGAAACCACAGTAGGGATAGGTACTTCCTCAACTTCCTGTGCTTCCTCCTCATCATCATCTGAGTCAAATATCAGATCAGGAACCCCCTCCAACTCCACATCAGGCAGAGGTAGGGGTCCAGCATGACACTTCTGAGTGCATCATACCAAGGCCCTTTGTCCGCGGCGCTCTTGTCTGGCTTCCGTGAAACAGGTGCGACAGCTGGATGGACATCGGCTCATGGTGACCTCCCCAGTACGCCAGTTAACATCTGGGTTGTGGTCTTGAAGCCACAGATAGCCCAAAATCACCTTCTGCTTCCCTAACTGAGTGACAGCAAAAAGTGTACGCTCACTATGATCTTTGTAACGGAGGACCAGGTCCACAACCTCTCGGATGGCACCAGCTTCATTTGGGGATCCATCTACATTATAAACAGGTATCAGACGCAAGAGCAAGCAAGTATTCAGGCAATGTTGTTGTGTGAGGTCAGCATCAATGAAGAGACCAGTAGCACCAGAGTCTAGGAGCGCAGAGACACCAAGTATCTGTCCAGTGTTGGTAGTCTGTAGTTCGATTGCCAGGTTCAAGGTGTGCAGAAGGAGTGGATGCAACAATATATTTGCATGGTAGTTTGCACTCCCATGATTTAATTTTGGGGCGTGAGGTAGAGGTAGAGAGAGGAGGGGCAGGTATGTCTTCACCCGACTTTGAAGGTTCAGAGAGGGGAATAGTCATGAAATCAGATTCATTCTCCAGGGATTCAACTGACAAAACTGTGGTTATGGACAGGCAACGAGGGCGTACAATTCACTCACTGCAAATAGAAAAATCCTGCTCCTCTACACCCTCTAATTTGACCTCCTCAGTGACCTGACCCTTCGCTTCCTCGACATCTACAAGCGCCAACAAGTCCTGGAGGAGTTCATCTCGTCCCTCGGGGGTGAGCATGCGGATATCCTGACAATGGGGGCATGCTCCAGCCATATGTCCAGTTTCCCCACAGCAGTAGCAGAGGTTTAACCTGTGTGTGCAGCTACGGGCTGCATCAACATCCATTGGTACTGGAACATTGACAACCGGTGCAGGAGTTTGACGGACAGGAATAGGGTTGCATTGGGGAAGGGTTCGATTGAAGATGTGGGATGTAGGAGTGGTAGTTGGAGCCCAGAATGCAGCATTGAACGCCGCATTTGTGAGTTGGTTCTCATCACAGAGGGAAGCAGCTTCATACCAAGCATAGATTTCATTGTCCGCTGGATGTCCTTCCAACATCTGGGCAATCTGGTCCTGAATCTCCCAGTTGAGGCCTCGTCGGAACTTCACCACCACTGGTAGCCCACCCCCATACCCTGCCATGTCCACCAAGTCCTTAAACTCATCGATATAATCATCCATGGATCGACATGCCTGGTGGTACGAGGATGACTCAAGTCGTGTCACTGCTCGGTGGCGCTCATTGAGGGGACAAAAGTGGCATACGAACTCTGCTCAAAAGTCACCCCAAGTGGAGAAAGGTAGGGAACTGAGTTCTTTGGTTTGTCGCAGAATATGGTCCACGTAGAGATAGGCACACTCAGATTTCATGTATGTGAAGGCCCAATAAATTTTTGCAGCTTCATCGATGAATTGATGCAACTGGAGACTGATATACAACTCACAGGAGTTAAGGAATGCACATCCCTGCATACACGCACCATTAAATTTGGCGGGGGGGGACGGTTTGATCTGGGCGCGTTTGGTGATGCGTCGTTGTTGGGCGCGCTTGGAGTCGTAATGGGGGAAATATTAGTCGTGGAGCTGGTCTGAGGTGTTCTGATGAAGTTTTCGATCGTAGATTTAAGCGAATCAATTTGCGTGCGTATTCCAGTAACATCGCTTTCAAGTGCATCAAGGCATTCTGATGTGTCCATAGCGCTAGGGGGCGCGTTTGGCGAAAATGGCAGCGTAATAAAGGCGAGACTATCTGGAACGGTGTGTAGGGACTCTGTGGAGCTTTGGGAAGCGTCGTCCAGTCTGTACCCATGTATCTTGGGCAGTGCGTTCACGATTTTCGGGCCTTAGGGGAGAGTTTTCTACTATAAGGGCAACCTAAGCCTCTAGCAAAGGGAAATCCAAAGTTAAAATTATGCTACATAATACAGGGATTGGGGGGCGCACCTAGCAAAGGGAAATCCAAAGAGAAAACTCTAAAGATCCCTTTGCCAGTGCCCAGTATATGTGAAAACTGCAAAAATCAAATAATAACTAAAAATAGAAAAAGGCGGAGATAGGCTGATCAAGGCTGCCGCATGACATAATACCTAGGGGTAGATGTCGGAAGAGTACTCCATCTCTAAATATAAAACTGTCAACATGCACAAATGTGATAGAAAGGGAAATTAGTAATAAAATAAGGGAAAATCATAGAAAATGAAGAATAGAAGGAAACGAGGCGAGAAAAAATATAGGACGAATGTAAAAAATAGGAGAAACACGTGGGACACCCTCTAGTCCCCTTACAGTGGAGCCTCCTGGACCTGTAAGGCCAATTTCCATCATAATGAAGAATGGGCACATGTAGGTTTCACATGACCAAAACTGGTGCTGCCTGAGGTGGTCTAGGTCCCAGAAACAGTGGATCCTGGTCGGCACCAGTCAGCCTCCAGTGAACAATCACAGCGATGTAGACCGAACTCACAAGATGCCCAAACAACTACTAAGTCTCTCATCATTTGGCTAATTTTACTCCTATAGTTAAACGGAGGGCGAGGAAGGAGCGCACCAACTGCACGCAATCGACCACTTTTTCGATTCCCTTAAAGTGGCACACCTGACAGCACACAATGAGCAAAAGTTTTCTGCGCATACTATATCTGGCTGTCTTATCATGGGTGATTCCGTTGCTGACAATGAGAGACAAAGTGACATGAGGTTAAAATGCCTCGAATCGGAGCCGGAGAAGAAACATGAGGAATGACATCATACGGTGCAATATCGAATAGTTATTGTATTAGCTCGTGCCAAACATTGTACTTATATTGGAAGAGGCAGCCGCCTCCATAGCGGTATAGGCTATTTCGATGGCTTTCTGGCACAACGCAGGCGCATATATTAAGAATAATCGTAGTCCAAGAAATCAAGAGCACCGGCGCGGAGAATTGGACAGCCCCTCAAATTAGAAAGAATCGTCAAGTGAAATAACTTGGTGAGCGACATTGTGATTCAGGACCAGTACAGCGTAGACACAGAACCAGTAAGAATATGAAAGGTTGGCTTGACGTGATGCTATTAAGGGTCATGTGACTTGAACTGAAAGGCTTGTAGAATGTGAGTTAAAAGTACGAAAGTAAGACGAATTAATACCTTGGGAAATGATGTAGTATTTCTTGTTCAAAGTGGACAACTCAGCGAAGAAAGTGATTCTGCCATACCAACATTAGCTTCAAGACGATATGTATGAACGAGAAATTTGAACGAACGATCATTGATATCGAGGTTCGATCTTCACCCTGGCTCTCTTCCCTCTCTTCACCAATTTCGATTTTCGACTTCGCACATGCTCACCGTAGGCCACCTCCACCAAAATCCCCGTTATCATCCTGCATGAGAGCCCCACCAGTGCGCCCGTTATGCAAGCTATGCCGAAAAACACATATACCGGATAAAACACATCCAACAAGGCTAAAGTAATTCGATATGGCATAACCACAAAGATGTCTGTGACTGCCTGGAGAAAGACGAATACCGGTGCGAGGAGATACAAGGCGATCGGCAGGGGCGAAAAGATGAGGATTGAACGGGAACTCGTCGAGAGGAGACGGATCAAGGAACGAAAGACAATTGATATTCCTGAGATGAGAATGGAACCGCCTGAGACGACATACGGAAGCAATTGTCGCAGAGCTGGAGGTGTGGCTGCTGCTGCTGTTTGGGTGGCCATCGAAGCATTTTGGATGTACAACGGATGACCTCAAAACTTTGCAGGTGGCTGTGTTTACAGCATGTGACCAGAACGCAGACCTAATCTCCGAGTCGGACGCTCGTCCTACTCTATTACTTAGTACGATATGCCGTTACGTGAAGTTACGCGGTGCAGTTGTGCTGTATCTGATGTTGCTCCAGGCCTGAACTTGTTCATAGCTTAGTCGCTTCCAACTAAGCTCAGGCCTCACGAATCAGAGTACAACACAGACTCAGCAGGGAGGGGGTTTACTTGCCGAATGACCATACGCTCGAGCTACAAAGCGAGAAATGGACAGAACGCTGTCGACATCGTTGCCAAGATATCGATGCCGTTAACATCACGTCCTCACAAGCAAAGACAAATAAACGCGACGCGTCCGTTAATTAGCGCGTTTCAAGTCTATTAATATTCATAACACACCATCAGATATTCTCAATCACAGTTGAATTTGTAAGGGAGTCTGCTACAACTCGAATACTTACCTCCTATCTACCCAACTCTAACTCAACATTCTGCGTATCTCCGTGTCTATAGGGGGAGTGAGAGGTGTGTATCATGACAATAACAATATTCAAGCCTCGCAAAGCTACTATCTTAACAATATACGTTAACAAGTACACCCACCACGGGGTAAACAATACGGTACCGTCAAACACACATTCAGTCACAATGAAATTAAAATATTCGAAATCAATCCATCATTCGCATCAATCCCTCCTCTCACCCGCGCCCGCACCAGCCAACAAACTCTCATATGTAGGAGGAATCTCATCTCTCCCCGTCACCCTCCCCGCATCAACAGCAACAGTCACCTCCTTCCCCCCACCACCACCACTACCTTCACCACCCTCATCCCAATCCTGGACAGTGGGATTAACCACCCCCAACGCCTCCCTCTGCTTCGCACTCGGCCCCTCCCCTCCAACAGGAACCCCAGCACTAGCACTCCCACTCGAATACACCGACCCAGAACTGGTGGTATGCTCCGTACGCTGCGTCAGCGCTCTCCCAGGCCCGCCGCCTCCGATAGACAAAGCACCAGGAACGGGGTACCCCTGCGCTGTATACTGCGGGTCTCGAGCCTGTACGCCCCCATGGTGGTATGCGCTCCCACTAGAACTTCCCGCATCGGATACGGTCGGAGGCGGGGAGTGAGGAGGCGAGACTCCACTGACACTGAGGTACTGGTTAGGGTTGGGGGTGGCGGCGGGGCTGGGGTTGGGGCTGAGGCTGGAGTAGGCGTAGTTCGGTTGTTGAGGTCCTAAATATTCCGAGCTGGGGTTATATCCGTATCCGCGTCCTTGTCCTTGTCCTTGTCCTTGTCCTTGCCCTTTTTTATTATTAGCATAAGCCGCAGCTCCAGCGCCGAATGCTGCAACTCCAGCTCCAGCTCCAGCAGCAGCAGCCCCAGCGCCCGCACCGGGGTAACCCACTTCCCTCATCTCGCCAGGACCGACGCCACCACCCCTAGGAGGAGGGGGAGGAACGACGAACGGAGAAACCACACCTCCTACGCCGGTCCCCAGACGTCCTCCCATTCCGTCGTCCTCGATATCATTGTTCAGATCAAGAGGACGGTTAGAGGAGGGTTGAACCCGTGCGGGGTCAAAGTTCCCGTCGAAGGCTTCTTGTTCGGCTGCTTTGCGGCGCCGACGGATACAGAAGAAGATGAGAAGAGCTAGGACGGCGAGTCCTGCTATGCCTATTTTTGGGGTGTTAGTGCGGGAAGGACGGATATCAAAAAAGCAGGGAAAGGGGGTGTTAATCGATAAGGTGAATTGGATGATGGAGATATGAGATGTGAGACGTGATGGGGAAGACGAACCTCCGACTACGCCACCTACGATGGCACCTGTGTTGGAAGATGAATGGGTGGTGGTGCTTGTGTTTGCTTGAGTTATTTGAGTTCCTGCTGCGATTGTGGTTGTGCTTGCGATGACGGTGGTGAATACTTGACCATTACTACCCGTACCACTGTGAAATGGTAAGAAGAAGAAATGAGACAGATGAGGGGTATTATTTACATGGAGGTAGATTCTGAAACCGAAGTGGATGGGGAAGTGAGTACCGAAGTAAAAGAAGATAAGGAAGTGTTGCTGCTGGAACTAGAGCTGGTGGTTGTAGTGGAACTGGTGTGAGTACTGGATGGTGTTGGTGTGGTATTTGTAGTGGGTGGAGTGGAAGAGGGGGTTGTGGTTGTCGATGGTATGGAAGTAGTGGAAGTGGTAGTAGTGGTTGATGATGAGGATGAAGAAGTTGAAGAGGTTGTTGTACCTGTACTAGAAGAGTCAGATAACGAAGACGATGAAAGTGTTGTAGATGATGAAGCACCCTGAACAGACGGGGATGAGGGGGACGATGGGGAAGTGGTCGCCGCCGTCACTGGCAAGGGCGTCGTCGACGATGCCATGGGTGATGCGTTAAGAAAGAAAAAAAGCAAGCAAGACAAAAAAGAATAAAAGGAATAAAAAGGAGCGAAAGCCGAGGAAAGCAAATCCTCTGACACGTTGATTAGGTCAACTTGGCGGGTAAAACCCACGTTTTCTTCTAATTTAACCCTTTCGATCGTCCTATTTCATCGACCCTCGTGCCAGAAAATAATATAAAATGGCTTCCACTCACCGCTGCTAGACATCCTACCAGGTAAGGTTTCACTCAGTGCGATCGTTCTAGATGGTTTGGGCCAAGAGTCCAGAGAGCGAACCAGCCTATACTTGGCTGCGGTGCAATCACGTAATATTTTCTCACACCCTAATATTAGCTTTGTTGCTCGACCTGGATCGTGTCTTTTTTGTTTTTTTTTGTTTTTTTTTGTTTTTCCCCCTTTCCCTCGGCCGGCTTGAATTCATTATTATCTCATTTGTCTTCAAGTGTAGATCCCTTCTGAAGGATACAAAATGAAAATCTCCACCCGCCGTTGCACTGCTATCCACCCTCTCACATCATACGGTTAGTTATCGCCGTTGCCATCATATATAGTTTTGGTGCCGAACACGGTGCACACCTAGCTCCAAAGTTCGTGGTGATTATTATCAAACCAACCTCTCCCACTCCAAGCTTCATATTATGTATCGTCATCCATACGTCATAATCGAACCTCATTTCAAACCCTCTCATCCGAGTTTTTTCGGCAAAAAACAACTTGAAATTCGGCGTTGTTGGCTTAGACGGGTCCAGACGGATTCTAATCTCCGATCACTCCAAAGTGTATATACATACATCCTGCACCCGAAATAAATACATAAGTAAGTACTCGAAAAGTTGGTGCACACTTGGCTTTCCGTGGGCATGGGATATCACGTCAGATCACGACGTTCCCGCGTTCGTTATATCACAATGTTGGCATTATTACTCCCGAGGCCCGAGGCATCGATAATCGCCGCATCGTATACGCGTTCTCACGCATCATACATACTTCGCTTCCATTCCGTACACCCGGAGGCCGGGAACGGTGCAAAATTTGAAAGTATACTTAAATCAGCTTACAATCCTTCGCCAAAATCCAAACTCGGAAGTACTACGGATCTGGCTGGGAACATCTGAGGAACCCTGCACTGGCAGCGCAGCATGCACAACTCTTCCGCCATTCCCTCAGCCACTGTGGTACGTACGCTCTACACCATAGAGTCGGCCGATCGTACTTACCTCCTCTAGTACTCACTCCCTGGGGCCCGCCCAACAAATTCACTTACCCACGACGCACGGTATCGGAGCAATTGATGCACCGACTCTCGGGATATATATACACGTCCTTGGGTTCTTCGGCGACGGATTGTTAACGTCATAACCAGTGCCACGACTCAGACTTCAACCGAAGCGAGTATCCTGATATCCGTATTCCAGGTTGGGGAATATCCTGACTATGAGCCAAAATGAAGGGTTCCCACAGTCCAAATTTCTGGAATCTGGATACAGACGTCAAGCTTCAAGTTCGGATGCATGATTCCAGATTACCGTGTTTGCTAATTTTCCAGGGTCCAACTCGGATATACTTCAAACCTAACATGTGCGAATAGCGCACTCTGTGTCAACCCAGCAGCATCTCAAGGTCAATGTGACTGAGAAGAGTCAAAAGACGAAATAGAATGGTGTCTGCAGAATTCACTCATTGAACGTTCGGAGGCTGGAGACAGTAATCACGGTCAAATGCGTGACAATGGAATCTATGATCGTCGCGGTTGATACCCAGTCATCAACAACGGAATGTTTGTGATGCCTGTTATTGACCAGATGCCATCAAGACATTGGGCGAAAGCCTGAAGTTTTGTGAGATGAGAGAAAGACAACAGTTCAACGGAGCACTAGATTCGGTCGTTTCGCATGCCCTTGTGGAAAACAGCTCGATGATTGCTGATGCTGTGAAAGAGACCCAGACAAGAACTTCGGAACGGGATCGACGTCGTATGAATGGCTCGTGAGAAATCAACGAGCTAATAATACGAAGGTCAGTAATTTTCAAACCTTAAAAGTCCCGTTTCCTGACACGATGACGATGCTCTAGAGCCAAAAAGTGTGGAAGGCGAGTCGTGGGACGGAGGCAATTTAGTAACTATAGGAGGACAGTCTTGAGTTAGTCGTGAGTGATTGCGAGAAAACACAATGTACAAAATATATATTCAAGTCTGATCGAAAGTGTCGTCCACCGCATATGCACATAGTGACAGAGCAAGTTTAAAACTTGTCTCTGCGTCGTCCTACATGGTTACCAGTATTGACTTAGGCAGGGCGCGATCAAAAGCAGAATCGATCATAACTTCCTTTGCTTTGGTTTGCATACGAGATACTAGCTACCATAGCCTGGTCCATAGGACATAGGACACAACCTACTTATTGTTATTACCATTCAGGATTATCTTCTGTTCCTCGACTCGCCATCCATGTTTCCGGGCCCTGATAATCATTGCCATCAAAACACCACGTCTTAAAACACCAATGAAATACTCACCTTCCTATTATTAAGCCGCTGGTTCTTTACCCTCCTGGTGAACCACACGTACGACGTTTCCCCCGTCTCGAAGCTTTTCTCTGGAGTTTTATTTACAGCTTCGGCGATCATCGGGCTATCCTCGACTAGAGCACGCAGGACGATCGAATTCCCGGGGCGCAAGAAAAATACCAACGACCAGCGCTCCAGGGCACCCTGTGCGCCGGGTGGGGGACTAAAATATGTAACGTTAGACTAACCGATGGATGGGTTAAGTTGAGCGATAATCTGGTACGTACACGACACGATGAAGGTTAGAGCGCAAGATGCCTCCGCTGAAAAGGTTTATGGCATCGCCGATATTACAGATAGCATGCCCGGGTAAGGGCTATTATGAAATTTTGGGATTAGTGAGAATGGGTGAAATGTTTACGGACCTTAATGTATTGCCACGATTCAGCTCCAGGAACGAGGACTTGCAACCCTCCGAGCCGGTTGTGTAGGAACGACTATGAAATGATAGAAACCGTTATACGATAACGACCTTTGACTGATAAAAAATACACACCAGAGATCCAAAATCCGTGTGGCTCCCTACGAGCTGTCCCTTGTCCGGAGGACATGGTGAAGTCCTAATTACCCGGGCCTCACTTCCACTAAATTCGTCCATCTTGTGTCTCTCTATCAAGGCGCCAGCAGGCAACCCTAGCTTAGCTTCGAATATTCGCAGAAAGGTATTGTTCACTTCGAGCGACTTGCGGACGAACGGGGTGATAGTGGACTCCATGCGTGCATTCACAATTGAAGGATAAGTACGTCTGGCTTGGTGCGGCCACGCCAAGGCATCATCTTTGGCGATGTTGAGAAATTCCGCACCGTCCGGTTTTCCAGAAGCGTCGACGGCATTGGCACCTGCTTGTTTATAGCTACAGTTTAAAAGGAAAGTTTTAACAAAATCTTATTTGTTAGGAGAAGTCACAAACCCAAACGTCATCCCGTTATCACCTTGCTCAAATTTCATCTTTTCCTCCATCGGCAGGGCTAAAGTCTCCGATCCCATAGCAAACATCTCATGTACTTCCTCATCCACTCCGTAATTTTTCAAGCTTCATAAGAACATTGTAGGCAGAAGCAAATAAAAGAAGTTGTAACAACCATACTTACTACCAAAAACCAAGGTTCGTCCCAGCTTGCCAAAGACGATCTATCTCTCCTTGGTCCCCGGCCTTGATCAATTCATAATCGATAACCAAGAGAGGATGAGTAGGAACGTTGTCTGGGAAAGGCGGAAACGTGGTCGAAGGCATACTGGGCGATATGACAGGGGGAGTCACAGGGTATACTTATAGCAGTTCCATGGCCCACCTGTCACCGCTGATCCCATGTTCTGGGTCTGAAGAAGAGGATATGATAGTGCATGTGTCCTATGGCACGTTACATGTCTAGGCTTTATTGTATCCTTGCGACACACGGAAGGTCTCGTAAACGTTGGTTCCAAGGGTAAGGAGCATTTTCGTAAGCCTCTGCGCCACTCCAAAATATCTACATTGAGCTCCGCTCAATCTTATTTCACTTCGATCGTTCATGCTGTATACGGCTAAAGTCTTAGCAGCGGCCTTGCCATAGACAGTCTCAGCATGGATAGGGGATTTTACTTGTGCTGCTTTCTTCCTAACCTCACGTTCGCATCCAAGCAGCACAAATAGTCGTTCCTATCAGGCTTCGCCTTTGAGCTTTGCTCCTTCCCAGCAACTATTTTTCATTGGTTCAAACGTATTCGCTAGCTCCGCTATCGTCTCCAGTTGGATTTTATAGTTAACGCATTGCTCAAGGCGTCTCTCGCCTTTTCGCGGACTTTAGCCCTCTTTGCTCCCATCTTGGTCTCCTGTCTAATACTAGAGATGCTCCTCATATTCCAGTCATTCCTGCTACGACAGACACTGTTAATGTGTCTGATCCCCCTTGTGAATGTGTCACGTCTCCTGATTCCGATCTCATCCAAACTCGTACCGCGTCTTGCTAACACCTCTCGTTAATGAAGCAGTCTCAGGAATTCTTCCCGAAGGTTCTTTCCTCACTTCGTGAAACAGGAATCTCAGATGCAGAAGCACAAGATTACATTAATCATGCAACGTTGCAATCAGCAACGATCTACTTCACCCGGACCTCAAGGAGATTCTCCGCCTGGCAACGATCAAGCTCATGAAGCACCTAATATCACTGATGCCTACGGTGCACCAGGAGTGCCAGGCAGGATCTGAACTCAAGACTTCGAATCTGGAGTGATCATACTAAATCCTAACCATAATATACACAGCATCCGCTTGATCAGTGCCTCCCACGGTCTTGACTAATGTTGTGCTCATTGTCAGGAATGATGAGCAGGCTGGGCTATTAGGTGTGTTTATGAATTTTGTGTTTCAATGCATTTCTTTATCATTTTATACCTATTCTGCATCGATGCTACTACTTATTGATCACACCGCCAGATCTGCTTTCAGAAGAAGAAGATCAAGCCTTCAAATGAAACTCACTCCTACCCATAGCCATGGTCAACAATGTGAATGACCCATCTTGAGTTGGATTTGGTGCATGAAACTTTTCATTGCAAGCTCAGAATAACCTGATAACTTGGCTTGGATGTGGAGTTCATCAGACACGGAGGTGATATTGCAGGAAACAGCCTTGGTGGTGTCGGTCCAACACCAGCATGCTTGTGATTCTGCCTTGCCAAAGTTTTCTTCATTGAACTTGACTTTCATAGCAAAGTTCCTTGTACCTGGCCCAGTTCCATCGCTCCTTTGCCTCATTACGAGTTTCCAGACTGTAGTGCATTGCCAGGGAATGTGGGGTGGTGTGATGGCCCAGGTTGTCTCACATTTGAGTCATCCTGGATGTCACATGCACCATCATGACCTGCTTTACACTAAAATACCCTGCAAGCTTGTTGTCCTTCATTTGGATCCTGACAACCAATGCAGAAGTGGTGTGGGAATGCAGCAGTCATTATGCTGAACGATGTTGAGATGGGATGAGAAGGCTGGCCAGTGTACGCTATCGGCGATGGCCACCCCAAGAGGATGTCAGCACAGGTGAGAACCTCTGCAATGATATCGAAGAAATTGAGTAGTTTGGGCTTGAGGCAATTGTTTCGCCCTAAAGGTATGTTGTGTTAAATATCATCTCTTTTTTCTTTCTTTCGCGAAACAGGACAGGAATGAATTCATGACGTTGGCCCATATTCAGGAAGAATGAGATGTAGCAGATAAAACTATTTCTTCCGTCGCATTCAATTATCTCCTCCCCCCCTCTATCTCCGAGTCCTCCAATGGGCGGGGTATTCCAACTGAGGAGCTCAACATGGCATCTGTCATCTAGGCGCCCCTTTCCATTTCACCAACAATGTGTATTGTCATTCCTCAAGACATACCAGAGATCATTACAAAATGACAGATAATATCATTTCTTCCACCTGAACAACTCTCTGTTAGGATATACAAACATCATATGTTGCAATTCTGTTAGCACAAGCATCAGTTCCTGTATATCTAGTGTTTGAAAGTCCAGTTGCATGGACCGAAAAAAAACCGGCAACCAAACCGGACCCAACCGCGGTCCGGTCTGTCTCACAGGTTCTGCAGCAGTGGTTGTGGACTGGTCTGGTTGCCGGTTGTGTAGTTTTTCAAATAATTATGGACCGGGTAAAGACTGGTTGCAACCAGTTGCAACCGGTCTTTGATCATAATTTGATGTGCTGCTAAGGTAAGTGATCAATAGATTATATTTGATACAAGTAATCTGAGTGCTGGCACTGAGTGACCAAATAAGTTATTGTAGGATTGTAATGCCTTAACAGCTATGTCCATAAACCAGGATTCCACACTGTATAGAGTATATCTACATCCACCCAAGTGCACTAGTTGAATGGTGCAGTGGTTCATTCATGGTAAACACCCTTCCTCCTCATTCCTCTCAAAACTCTGTAGCACTGTAATTAAATAACGGCTCACCCGATTCTCTCGTAAACTTGGATTATACACAACATATAGTATATATATGTTCTCCCTAAAGCGCTAGTCAAACGGTGCAGTAATACATTTATGGTAAGCAACTCTTCCTCCTCATTCCTCTCAGAACTACATAGTACTGTAATTCAATAATGGCTCAACCGATCCTTTTGTAAACTTGGATTAGACACAATATATAGTATATATATATTCTCCCCAAATAGCTAGTCGAACGGTGAAGTCATTCATTTATGGTAAGCAACCCTTCCTCCTCATTCCTCTCAGAACTCCATAGTACTGTACTTCAATAACAGCTCAACCGATCATTTCGTAAACTTGGATTATACACAACATATAGTATATATATGCTCTCCCCAAAGCGCTAGTCGAACGGTGCAGTCATTCATTCATGGTAAGCAACCCTTCCTCCTCATTCCTCTCAGAACTCCATAGTACTGTAATTCAATAATGGCTCAACCGATCCTTTTGTAAACTTTGAATAAACACTATATATATGATATATACACACACCCCAAAGCACTAGCCACATGGTCTAGCCATTCATTTATGATTTTGTCAGTAGTGTTTACTTCTATTACTACTACTAGTTATTGAAATATGTTACTTCGAGACATGTATATTAGTGTACAAATAGTCGGTCCTGACCAGTTGTGAACTGGTCAGGACCAGTCTATGTATGGACTGGTTTTAAACCAGTTTGGCAACCATGAGGCAACTGAGTAGAACCGGTTTACCCCAGTCCGGTCTTTGGTTGCCTTGATTTTGAGCATGTAAGCAACCAGTCCAGTCCATGGTTGCCCCTGTTGTGGTCAAAAAAACTGGACCGGACCGGACTTTTAAACACTATGTATATCTCCTGCAAGTATCTGAGTATCTTATCAGCAAGTGGTAGCCGCCAGGAAGAATGGGATATATAGGAAATGCCAGATAAAATCATTTCTTCCACTCGAATAATTGCATATTGGAATATACAAAAATCATACATTCCAATTCTGTTAGTCCAAATGTTGGTTCCTGAACATCTCCTGCAAGTATCTGAGTATCTTACCAGCAAGTGGTAGGATCCAGGAAGAATGAGATATAGAGGAAATGACAGATATAATCATTTCTTCCACTTGAACAATTGCATGTTGGGATATACAAAAATCATACATTCCAATTCTGGGAGTACAAGCATCAGTTCCTGAACATTTCCTGAAAGTATCTGAGTATCTGGTCAGCAAACTACAAACTCTAGGAAGGATGATAGCACATTTTAAGGTCTGGATAATCTCTAGAAAGGATGTTGTTCCAAGGAAATGATAGCTAAAATCATTTCTTGTGCTTGAACAATTGTATGCTATGATATAACAATATTGTACAGCACAATCCTGTTAAAGTGTCTGACCCCTCTTCATATTTGCTTGACCATCTTTTAAGGCCTGCCCAAATTTTATCTATTGATTGCGGAGTGTTAATTGTTGATCAAATCTGTCTAGTCATACCAGATCCCTGTCATTCACTGCAATTCTGTCAGAAAAAGTGTCAGCGGCTGACCTATTGTCGTCTGTGTTGAATGATGTTTTAAGGCTAGATAAAATCTTATCTACTGATGGTGGAGTGTTAATCATTGATCAAATCTGTCTAGTCATACTGGACCCCTGCCGATTTCCAGATGTTCTGCATGGGGTTTAGCCCCCTCACAGAGTTGCCAAGCGTACCCATAGCCCTTGCAGTAGTGATGGCTTTGGTGGAGTAAAATCATGTGTGCTCCTTGAAGGAGAGCTTGTGATCAAAGAAAAACCCCAGGTACCTCCAGGTGACCTTGAGCTTGAGGGGGGTGTCTCCCATATATGGAGCAAATCCTAGGTCTATAGGTAGAGGAGTGAAGCTCCTTGACCTTGAGAAATGAAATATCTTGGACCTGTCATGTTCTAAGACAAGTCCAAGGGATGTGAATGCCTGGAATATCCATCCATATGCTTCTGTGAGGAGGGGGAGGTTATCCTCCAACTGTGAAAAGTGGGTGATGAGGGTGCCATTGTCTACATAAGACATGAGGTCAACTTTTTTGCCAATCTTGCTTCTCCTAAAGAGTTTCATGATGGGCGTTAGGTATAATGCCAACAGGACGGGGGACAGGGCAGAGCCCTGGCCCACCCCCACATCGGCTGCAAAGGAGCCAGATGAGAAGGTGTTCCACTTGTAGGTTGTTTTGCGACCCACAAGGTAAGAGTGGAAGAAGTTCACTACTTGTGCAGGGAACCCCGACTGAGAGATGATCTCCAACGGAACCTGGTGGTTCAAGGAGGGGAAAAATTGAGCAATGTTGAAAGCGACAATGCTTATTTTAAGACCCTGGGCCCACCCTGCCCTGATGAGGTGAGTGAGTCCTGTGTCCTCTGTGGAATGCAGGGTGACACCTCCGAACTGGTTCTGTTTGAAGGCCTCATGTGTGACTCCATCAAATTGAAGCTGTCTGGACAGCATCTTTTCCACCAATTTGCCCAGTGTGTTCAGAAGCACAATTGGCCTGAACAACTTTGGCATGGAGTAGTTGGGTTTCCCTGGCTTGGGGATAATGACCAACAGGGACTCCTTAAAATGTGTTGGCCAAGCAGCAGATGGACTTGGTGTAGTAATCGCTAATAGAAAACATGAACAGGACAACAAATTGTGGATGATGACTAGCCAACACATCTGCTACTTGGTCAAGTCTAATTGTGTGTATGCTGGCAAGACTGCTGCAGTGGCCAATGACTTTGAGGGTTGTATGGAAAACCCATACATGACCGACAGCGATTGCCACCTGTACTCATATTTACCCTGAGGATTTCCTATGAATCCCCAGGAAGTCATCCGAGGAGTACAATTTGTTAACAACCAGAAAGAATCTGCCATTGATGGTGTAGAAGCCTATCAATTGCTGATTGAATTTCACCACATCACTGGTGGGTTCATACCAGAGCTATGGGACTTGGCCATGCACAAAATCTTGAAGGATAGTGTCTTCCTTCACAAGATCTAGAAGCCACTCCCCAACAACCACCAACTATGGGAGGACTTCCCCATACACCGAGATAAAGATGCATTCACAGGTAATTGACAGAATAAGACTGGTGGCACCGGACTACCCCCTCTGCCTGTAGAACAGCTGCTGGACATTGACCTGATGTCTCAGTACATCATGCACCATGGATGCTTGGGCAGTAGCAATGCCATCCATGGTCAGTACTTTACACTCCCCCCCCCAGTCCGAGTGGGCTCTGCTCAGACACACTTGGACACTCGGACTCTGCTCAGACTGCACTCAGACTTTGCTCGGACAACATCAATTGTGCATTTATTTACACCTTTTACTGTCCAAGTAAAGTCTGAGTTCTGGTCTTAGAGAAAGTCTTATAAGTCTCACAAAATGATGTGTGCACAGCAGGAATTGAACCAACAGCCTTCTGGACTAGCAATCACATGAACATGAAACATGCACACTCTACCACTTAAGCCAAGTAGCCATATTTAAAGTGACATATACTATATCTATTTATTACTGAAATCTAATTTTTTATATATCATGAATAGATTATTAAATTGACCCCCTCACATCTGTGCAAGGGGTAATTAATATGGGTAATTAATATGTATAATACTAAGCCCTCCCCTCTCAAGCTCAAGGGGAGGGGGCCATAACTATCAATTATAAAAATAAATTAAAAACACCCACCACGAGCAGTTGCTCATGGCAGCATTCATCTCTCCCTGGGTCATCCCCTGGCCGTCTCACTCTCCTGTCCTCATTCTTCTCCCCCCCAAACCACCCCACAAGCAGATGCTCGTAGGCATGGGGTGGGTGTCATTGTGGGTGTCACTCTCATCATCATCTTTATTCCTTCTTGTCTCCGTTCCCTCTTGTCTCCATTCCCTCTTGTCTCATTCCCCCTTGTCTCTTCCCCCTCACCTTCCACCCTGCAAGCAGGGGCTCCCAGCAGTGGTGTTGTTGTTGTTGTTGTTGTTGTTGTCACCCATAGTAGTTTGTACCTATAAAAAGTTAGTTAGGATCGAAAAATGAAATGAGAAAAGAAAAAAAAACTGACCTAGGACCCAAGAGACATTGATGTCTCTTGGGTCTCCCCTAATCGTCATCATCTATATCGCCCATTGACAGCCCATAATGTGCACCTTGCTCAGGGTTCTCCCAAATCACATCTTTCAGTACATCCCACATGCAAACCACATCGTCTTCATCAAGGCCAAGACAGCTGCAGAATAGTTTATGAATGTAGATAGGCAATCGATATGGCGGTGCTTTGCTGTTCAGTGGTACATGAAGTTTGATTTCAATGAGGAAGTGACAAACAAGCCCTAGAAATTTATTGATGTCATCTAAAGTAATTATCTTGGCTAGACTGGGGAACAATGAGAAGGAGGTGCAAAGATCTGCGAGGTTTAACATGGAACTCGAGAGGCAGAGGCAAGACCATAAGACCACCACAATGATAACAGACCAGACAGAGATCACAGTGGGAAGTGGTGCCAATGGCACGCTGCACACAAATGACTGAAATGGTAAACAATGGTGAACGCCATAACAATGAGGCTTACATTCAAGGCGACACGTGCGTGGTGATCAACAAACATCACGTGCACTTGTCAGAATCTGAACTACAAAATTTGATCTGAACTGATATTAATTGTAACAATCTGAACTGTAAATAATCTGAACTTGTTGCTTAGATTTTCAAGTTCACTTTCAAGTTCAAATTCCGGTTTGGTTTTCAAGTTCAGTTTATAATCTAGACCAAAAATTTCTGCTGTTGATGCCCTCAGGCAATGGAGCTCCATAATAAGCAAATGATAGATGAAGGACAGCCACACCTGATGCATGCATGTAAAGTTTGCAAGAAGTTCTTGCCTGGTGATGGGTTCAATAATCTTTGTGTGTTTGAATTAATTGTTTCTGGTGCATTGACTGACAACTGGCCAGGTTCATTCCGTGCCATTACGATGGATGGTACAAGCATTGGGCACCCATGCTGCAACATGCACAATTGTACTCAGCTGTTGCTCAAACATCGCGCTCATTTTTGTGCAGGTCACAAATACAAGAAAAATGAATGTGTCATCATGGACTGCAGTGCTCCAGTCCAGCCTGGATTTCAGACGTGCACCAATTTGTCACATTGAGCACTTGAGCAATATTGGAATGAGAAGGGGAAGGCTTTCTTTCAACTCAAACAAAGACTCCAGAAGTCCAACGCAAGCCATGGGTCCAACTCAATGGGCCAGTTGACGGAGGATGATGAGGACAAAATTGAGCAGATTCTGGACACCCACAAGTCAGATCTGTGGAATCAACAACCAAAGGCACGTTTCAGTCGATGGAAGACGCATAACAAGCAACTGGTTGTTGCGTGCTGTGGTGTTATTGTTGCACGTGGGATGATGTTTGGTGCCGAGTCGATTTCAGGTGTAAAAGTGCATGACAATGATGGCAACTTGTGAAAGCTAACATTCAGCCCTGCATATCAGGATTTCCTCAAGTCAGTTTATCCACATCTGGAAGACTTGCCTGATGTCGTCTTCTTTGACAATAATTGTCATCTGCAGTCTCACTTGCAAGCACAGGGGGACAATTTCTTTTCTGATGTCATCCTTCCTGTCGACATCTTTCATTTCAAATCAAAACATAAGGAGACTGATGAGTTCTGTCAGAAACATTGTAATCCTGCACTCTGGCCTGAACTTGTTGATGCCGATGGAAAGTGGGTCTTTAATTCATCCATTGCAGAGCAGGTCAATGTGTGGATTGGTGGGTATCTTGCTATTGTTTGTGACATGCTTCCCCATCGATATGACTTTTTCCTTGATGAGATGATCAAACGGCGGAATCAAGTAGTGGTAGAAAAGCTTTGAAAATCTGGTCAAGTTCCATACTACATTCCTCATGTGCGCTAGTGTATATAATATAACGAGTACTCTACAATAACAAGCAGATACTATGACAATGTGATGGTATGTAGAGTGATAAATGTATGGCAACGTTAACATTGGCCTGAGTCAGTCTCAATCATCATCTATTATTATGACTTCTGAGTCCACTGAGAATTTAACCCTCTTCTCCTTTTTCACCTGAACCCCTCCCGTCTTCTCTGTCTTCACCTGGACCTTTCCCCCTGTCTTCTTGCTATCTTTTGCTGATCTCTTACTGGGAACCTTGCCATCATAGAACTCATTTACTTCATGAGCAAAATCCTTCCATCGTCCACCATTGGAGTATCCTGCAGTGATGTATTGGTTGCACAAGTCTTCAGGTGCCCACTCCCAGATTCTTGAGTTAATGTTGTAAGATGCCTTTGGGAACTTGTCAGTCCGGGCAGATGGGAATGCAATGGTAAACCGATATTCAAGACTCCCAGTCATCATCTCCATTTTCAAGAAACCTTCTGACATTGACTTGACAAACTTCAGTGGCCATGCTGCGTGACTGGAGCTTGGCATCATCTCATCAACATCATTCCCAGCATCTTGAGTGAGGTCGATGGTTGTGTTGATGCTGGTACTTGGTAAGGTAGCTGATTTTGTTGAGTGCTGGACAGCTAAAAGAAGATTGTGAACTGCAGCTTCGATTGGGGGAAGAGAAGCTGAACAATTGCAAGCTGGAGTCTGAGTTGGTGTTGTACCTGAGTGTACATCAGATTTAGATTGGGAAGGAGTGGGTGAAGGCGAGTGTGTAGAATGACGAGATGATGCAGGTGAGTAAGGGGTGGGGGTGTGAGAAGGTGTACTAGGCTGGCTAGGAGATGCAGGTGGGTCCATAGGATGGGGGCAAATGTTGTGAGAATGTTGCCCTTGTGAAGTGCAATCATCGATAGCATCAATCTGTCGCTTGTGGGACTGGAATGGGTGAGTAGCATATTGAGCTTTTGAAGCCACTTGAACAGGTCGTTTATGTGACTTCCCATGTAGCAGAGCCTTTTCCACCTCTTCCTTCATCTCTTTCCCGTTGGAAATGCCCCGAGTACGGTAGAGCAAAGACTCTTGATCTGAGATGGTACGCACAGTGGTCAACTCATGGCTAACCCACCTTGGAGTGATGGAATTGACTCGTGGATCAAGGGTTTCAATTAGGGTGTCTTCTGTCATCCCCAGTGCTTTTCAGATTGTATTGGAACAGTTCTCCAATGAAAACACAGGAAATGTGGGGCATGGCACGGTGAATATCTCTGGCTCAGCTTCATCCTGGGTGATAGTTGGTTTGTCATTCAACATGTGTGGGTCACAAAGTCTAAACTCACTGAATTCCAAAAGCAGATGTTGACATTTTGCTTCAGTTTCTCCTCCACAGCTTTCTGCAATGTCAGCCTATTCGCCTCCACTCTCCATTCACGCTCTGATCTCTGTTGAGCTTCATAGTGTTCTTGATATAATGGGCAGTTCAATGGGTTTGGTTTGTTAAGCTGGAACTCAGAAGTCATGGTCATGCCAGTGCCTGTCTCTGAAGCAAGTGGGGATGTGGTGGTGGGAGCAGTTTCGCTGGGATTAGGGACACTGTATGCATGCCTGGCTTCTTTGCAGTACTTTTGAGTCTTTTTCTGGTAATGAAGACAGCACTTCTTGCAGTACTGATATGAACATGTATGGCATGAGCAAGGTGGGTCCTTTTTCTGAACACGACAAATTGGACCATTACAAACAGTGTGTGCAGACCCATTGATGACAAGTACACGAGTATGCGGTGGTGATGCTACAGACTCAGAAGTACTCACTGATTCATTAGCTGATGATGGCAAAGGAGTTTCTACTTCTGTGATAGCTACCGTTGCATTCCCATCAAGTGCAACTGGACTCAGGAGATCTGTTGGAACTGTGTGACCTTCATCATGGGTGCCATCGGTTACCGTTGTGATATCATCATGATCAGTAGCCAGCACTGGTGGTACCAGTATAGCAAGTGCAGGTAGGGGGGGTGCTCCACTAGTGCCTGGACTCCAAATTGCACGAGGAATTGTTTTCACAGGAGTTATGGGAATTTGGAGAAGCTCCTGAAATGTTCTTGGTGGATTTTGGATTGAAGACACAAAATCAGTGCTTGGTGCCTTGTCGTCTCGCCAGCAGAGGAAGGGCTGGTGCAGTACACTGAAATTTTGAGGGGATCAACTTTGTAATGGTTTAATAGAAAGTGTAGTATGGGACATACAGCTTCATACCAGTGGCCATGGTTTTCAGGGTTTTTGGTACCACGGCAGACGCGCAATGTCAGGACGGCCTTGCATCCTGGATGAGGACAGACCTGTTCGACATGTGGTGCCATAGTATCGTTGTTGTATGTGACATAGCAGACAGTGGCTTGAGCAGGGGCACAAATGGAGGTGCTGTTGTGCACATTCAGATTATATAAATAGTATGTACAGGATGGCCAAATGCCACCCAGTGACCCATTATCCTACCAATAGATAGTGTTTTGGTGGCCAGCATATATGAACAATGAGAAAATGTAGCGACACGACCAAGACGCGACACGCGTTAATGTCACGTGGACAGGTACAAACTGAACTCACGAGCAATCTGAACTCGACTCGGAGCAAACACAAGTTCACTTTCCTGAAGTTCACTTTCCTGAAGTTCACTTTCCTGAAGTTCACTTTCCCAGAATCAAGTTCAGTGTCTACATGTAAGTTCAGCTTTTCAGGTTCAGAAAATAATCTAGACTGAAAATTTCTACTGTCGAAGTTCTGATAATGTGAAGGTCCGTAATTTTCAAACCTTGAGAGTCCCGTTTCCTGACACGATGACGATGCTCTAGAACCAAAAGGTGTGGAAGGCGAGTCGTGGGACGGAGGCAATTTAGTAACTATAGGTGTTTGCGAGAAAACACAATGTACAAAATATATATTCAAGGTCCACCGCATATGCACATAGTGACAGAGCGAGTTTGAAACTTGTCTCTGCGTCGTCCTCAGGAAAGGCACATGGTTACCAGTATTGACTTAGGCAGGGCGCGATCAAAAGCAGAATCGATCATAACTTCCTTTGCTTTGGTTTGCATACGAGATACTAGCTACCATAGCCTGGTCCATAGGACATAGGACACAACCTACTTATTGTTATTACCATTCAGGATTATCTTCTGTTCCTCGACTCGCCATCCATGTTTCCGGGCCCTGATAATCATTGCCATCAAAACACCACGTCTTAAAACACCAATGAAACACTCACCTTCCTATTATTAAGCCGCTGGTTCTTTACCCTCCTGGTGAACCACACGTACGACGTTTCCCCCGTCTCGAAGCTTTTCTCTGGAGTTTTATTTACAGCTTCGGCGATCATCGGGCTATCCTCGACTAGAGCACGCAGGACGATCGAATTCCCGGGGCGCAAGAAAAATACCAACGACCAGCGCTCCAGGGCACCCTGTGCGCCGGGTGGGGGACTAAAATATGTAACGTTAGACTAACCGATGGATGGGTTAAGTTGAGCGATAATCTGGTACGTACACGACACGATGAAGGTTAGAGCGCAAGATGCCTCCGCTGAAAAGGTTTATGGCATCGCCGATATTACAGATAGCATGCCCGGGTAAGGGCTATTATGAAATTTTGGGATTAGTGAGAATGGGTGAAATGTTTACGGACCTTAATGTATTGCCACGATTCAGCTCCAGGAACGAGGACTTGCAACCCTCCGAGCCGGTTGTGTAGGAACGACTATGAAATGATAGAAACCGTTATACGATAACGACCTTTGACTGATAAAAAATACACACCAGAGATCCAAAATCCGTGTGGCTCCCTACGAGCTGTCCCTTGTCCGGAGGACATGGTGAAGTCCTAATTACCCGGGCCTCACTTCCACTAAATTCGTCCATCTTGTGTCTCTCTATCAAGGCGCCAGCAGGCAACCCTAGCTTAGCTTCGAATATTCGCAGAAAGGTATTGTTCACTTCGAGCGACTTGCGGACGAACGGGGTGATAGTGGACTCCATGCGTGCATTCACAATTGAAGGATAAGTACGTCTGGCTTGGTGTGGCCACGCCAAGGCATCATCTTTGGCGATGTTGAGAAATTCCGCACCGTCCGGTTTTCCAGAAGCGTCGACGGCATTGGCACCTGCTTGTTTATAGCTACAGTTTAAAAGGAAAGTTTTAACAAAATCTTATTTGTTAGGAGAAGTCACAAACCCAAACGTCATCCCGTTATCACCTTGCTCAAATTTCATCTTTTCCTCCATCGGCAGGGCTAAAGTCTCCGATCCCATAGCAAACATCTCATGTACTTCCTCATCCACTCCGTAATTTTTCAAGCTTCATAAGAACATTGTAGGCAGAAGCAAATAAAAGAAGTTGTAACAACCATACTTACTACCAAAAACCAAGGTTCGTCCCAGCTTGCCAAAGACGATCTATCTCTCCTTGGTCCCCGGCCTTGATCAATTCATAATCGATAACCAAGAGAGGATGAGTAGGAACGTTGTCTGGGAAAGGCGGAAACGTGGTCGAAGGCATACTGGGCGATATGACAGGGGGAGTCACAGGGTATACTTATAGCAGTTCCATGGCCCACCTGTCACCGCTGATCCCATGTTCTGGGTCTGAAGAAGAGGATATGATAGTGCATGTGTCCTATGGCACGTTACATGTCTAGGCTTTATTGTATCCTTGCGACACACGGAAGGTCTCGTCTCGTAAACGTTGGTTCCAAGGGTAAGGAGATAGGGGATATTACTTGTGCTGCTTTCTTCCTAACCTCACGTTCGCATCCAAGCAGCACAAATAGTTGTTCCTATCAGGCTTCGCCTTTGAGCTTTGCTCCTATCTTTCATTGGTTCAACTGTATTCACTAGCTCCGCTATCGTCTCCAGTTGGATTTTATAGTTAACGCGTTGCCCAAGGCGTCTCTCGCCTTTTCGCGGACTTTAGCCCTCTTTGCTCCCATCGTGGTCTCCTGTCTAATACTAGAGATGCTCCTCATATTCCAGTCACGACAGACACTGTTGATGTGTCTGATCCCCCTTGTGAATGTGTCACGTCTCCTGATCCCGATCTCATCCAAACTCGTACCGCGTCTTGCCAATGCCTCTCGTTAATGAAGCAGTCTCAGGAATTCTTCCCGAAGGATCTTTCCTCACTTCGTGAAACAGGAATATCAGATGCAGAAGCACAAGATCACATTAATCATGCAACGTCGCAATCAGCAACGATCTACTTCACCCGGACCTCAAGGAGATTCTCCGCCTGGCAACGATCAAGCTCATGAAGCTCCTAATATCACTGACGCCTACGGTGCACCAGGAGTGCCAGGCAGGATCTGAACTCAAGACTTCGAATCCGGAGTGATCGTCTCAAGCAGTAGGACCCTCACTGGGACAAATCACATGAGTATATATATCACGTGTCTAAATCATGATTGTGTCGCGAGTTTGTAGTACTGATTGCTCGATGGCCACCGCCAAAATATATCCATTCTTCTTGGCTACCACTGATAGTTCGAATATGCAAATGAACATGATGTCCTCCCCTCAGTCTACTGGCAATGCCAAAAATCAAGTGCCAACAATGCACATTTCAAGGTGAACAGGCTGAGTTTCCTCGAAAACCAAATCTTCAGTACTGCAAGACTTGTGGACCATGCACGACAGAGAAGCGGCAGGCCAAGGATGGGGACAGATCAAAGCGATGTGCAGCTGGCAAAGATAGGACACCTGGTGGCATTCTAACACTTATGTGGAGCGCATTCATCTCAACCATCAAGGAGAACAAGGACAGTGCATTTGAGCTGCATGCCATAGTCACACTTGAGAGTGACGAGACTACACCAAAAGCACCACCAGAAAATTCTGCCCACAGTCTGGCCAAAAACATCACAAAGGAAGCCGGGGATGCAATGGGCTTTAGATTCAAATATGTTTAGTTTTTCCTGACCTCTGAAAAAATTCTTATGTCAACATCAATCAGCTTCAAGAAGAAATAAAAGAGCTGTGGAAATGAGAGCATTGGAGTCTACACTTTCTACTGTGCACAGCTCAGTGGAGAACAGACCAAGCATAAGTTGAATGAAGACACCAGGAAACAACATGTGCATATGACAATGGAACACTTTGATTGCAATGGATGCATGCATATCATGCTTGATGATGAAGATCTGGAAATGGCAGTTATACGCATGATGCACTACCAGTGCCACCACCCTTACCTCAACATCTCAATATTGCCAGAGATTGCACAGGAGATTGAGAGATTGAAAGATTTATCTGCAGCAAAGGTAGGTATATGACCCATTTTGATCAGCTAGAGCAATACTTATGTCAGGTAATTTTTAGATCTGGTAAGCGATCCTGAAGAAACATCCTGGGACCGAATTAACACAGAAGCAGGTGTATACATATTGGGCCCACATTCACGAAGTGACTTGGCAACTCAACAATGACCAAGTAAAATCCACAATCAAACTCTTGGAGCGCATCAATGATATCAACATCGAAATAATTCCTGTCCCTACTGAAGCTGGGATTTCATCACTTGCTTTTGAGTTCAAGAATATTTTGGTGGACTGCCGTGAAGAGCAGCATGAGATTGCAATGGATTCTACATGTAAGTAGCATTTAAACTGATTAACAATGTTATCAGTCTTCTTATGTGATTTTGAAAGGGAAAACAAATGCCTTGAGCTATGAATTATATGCTGTCGTGGGAGAGGCAGATGGCTGAGCACTTCCACTTGCATTTGCATTTATGTGCTCAATGGATGGTAACACAACTCCAGGTGCATGCTTCAAGATGTCCTTCAGTGTATCGCACAGTATTGTCCTAATATTGTATCTGTTAACACAGACAAGGATCAAACCAAGCTAAGTGCAGTTAGTGAAGTGTTCCCTTATGTGAGAAGGCAGTTATGCTATTGGCATGCAATCAGATACCTAGAAACATGCCTAGCAGAGGATAAGCTGCCTGCAAAGTATGACCCATGCATTGCCCATGCAAAATTTGATATCATTGATCCAATGTGGGCCCCAGGTATTATGTCTAGTTGGTTGGAAGATGGGGTCCTCGAGAATGATGCAGATTGTGATAAACCTGAGAATGAGGAGGACAAAGAGGAAGATCATCAGAAAGTATGTTCTACTTAACATATAGTAAATCCAATTCTTACTGGGTCATTAAAAGATGCAGACAGGGGCTTCAACATGTCTCCCACCTATGATTGTGTTGATTGCAGGTGGAAAGTGAACACTGGTCTGGCCTGCTCCACCCAAAGTGATGAAGGCAGACTTGCCAATATTCTGTCAGAAGGAGCACTGCACAACCATTGTTGAGAAATTTCATGTTCATCTACATCAACATGCACAGATTCCCCTTAATGATGAACAGTTTATGCATTTGACATCACAGGAAATTTATGATGGTGCTGCCAAAGATATGTATGATTTCTGCTACTGAAATGATCTTGTGCAGGTCTGGGCATATCTGTGGAATCAGTGGTACACAACTAAACAATGGAAGCTGTGGGCTTGGTCAGCTGATAATGCTGAAGACAACCATGGTCGTCGAGAGTCTATGGCATAATCTTAAGCACAGACATCTTCACAAGTTCAACCACCCATGGCTGGATCTAGTGACTCATGTAATTATCTTGAATATTTTGCCTCAGGTACAAAGGACACTGGAATATGTCCAAGGATTGAGGCAGGTAGGATGGCCAAAGGAATTAGCTGGTTGGAAAACTGACTTTCATGCTGATTGGATGGATATGGCTCGCAGTGATGGGCATCAGCTGGTGGAGAAAGAACTTAAATGGCTAAAAAGACAAAGGGATGTAATGAATGACTGGCCAAGATTGCTGAAGAAGAGAATTGACTTCATGGAAAATATCTCATCAAGATCGATCATTGGACCTGCAGCTGCCCTGCATATCTCGTTAGCCGATTCTTGCTGTGCAAACACCTGGTTAGAAAGGCAGATGAGCTGCTTGAATATTGGCCACACTGTGAACTAGTGTTTTTTGCAAACATGAAGCACCTGCATTATCCACCATATTACTCTATTGAGGGCATCCATTTTGAGGCTGGCCGAGAAGAGGCACCAGTCCCAGAGAGCAAGATATGGGTTCTAGGTCATGAACTTCACCAACCATGGCAGGAGTCCAACACTGGCAGAATGTTCTCAGAAGATCTTGAATCTCCAGCCTCTCTAGCCGACAAAGAAACTGATGTGGTCAAGAAAGTGGTGCATGACAAGGATTTTGGAGAAGATGGCGAGGAGGATAGCCATAAAGACAGAGGATCAGAGGTGGATGAAGAGAATTTCAGTGATCCTGAAGTTGAGCATGTGAGTCCCACTGCAGATCAAGCACTTGTAACTCCAAGATTTGTTTGCCTAGGTATTCATTTCAGATGCTTGACAAGCTCACATGAAATGATGCTTCTCAGATCTGATGCCGGTGATAGCACAGCCAGGAGGACTTCATCCAAAAATGGCTGACATAGTAGAGTCAGTGTTGGCCAAGGTTGAAAAGGTGGGAGGGGACATCAGATGACATAAGCAAATACAGTTATCTCAATGCACTTGGAAGGACTCCAATAATAACACCATGTATCTTGATTAGATTGAACTACAGTAGAATGAAAACATGTGATAGGTATCCTCATGTGATTTGTCCCAGTGAGAGGTCCTACTGCAGGTGTTGGAGTGATCATACTAAATCCTAACCATAATACACACAGCATCTGCTTGATTAGCACCTCCCACAGTCTTGACTAATGTTGTGCTCATTGTCAGGAATGATGAGCAGGCTACTTTACTTATTCTTAACCTTTTCCCTTTATTTTTTTAGATGCATAACGCTTTTGTATGTATATATTGTGTCTGAGCATAGTTCACCTCTGCTGATGAGGAACCCATGCCCTGTTGACCCAGGATCTTCTCCCCCTGTCATAACATTTACTGACCTTTATTTTACCTCTATATTAGACCTAGGAATCAAAGAAAGTGGACATTTTGGCCCCATGGATCTCACAGGGTAAGTATATCTCTTCCTGAGTACATATGCTCTTTTCTTCTATCCTCACAACTGCAAGGCCTCTGGAGGGTCCATCAGGTCATTTATCAGGACCATTCTGAGTTCTCAGTATTGAGAACTCAGTCTTTATCCTTGACTTCTGCCAATGATTTGGATGTCCTGATATCTATTATAGTGGTGATCTGTGGTCAGGGTTTGAAATACCTTGACACAGCCTTTATTTCTATATTTATCTCCAGTGTAAAATCAACTGACCAGCTTGACTATGGCTAACTTCATAGTTATGCATCACAAACAACATTGGTCTCCTTCTTGTGCATTGGATTGAATCAACTTTCAAGCTTTCAAGCTATTATCAAAGTCATTGAACCTGTGTGATTTTCAGTTATTGTCCAACTGCTTGGGAAGGCCAGACTCCATGTATGACCTTTGGCTCAATTAGTGTTTAAAGGTCCAGTCTGTAGGACTGAATAAACCAGACCAGTGGTCTATTTATGGACCAGTCTTTTTCAGTCCAGTTGCTGGTCTTTTATTTTGAAAAATATAGTAGGACTGATGAAAAACCAGTTAAAACCAGTTGCAACTGGTCTTTCATCCCAACGTATGCTGGACCTTATTCCCACACATATTTACTTCATTTTCAGTCCCTGGATCATCAAAAACAGTCAAGAATTGGTTGAGATATGATGAAAAACATTTTTGTATGAGTATTTTGTTGTATCAGAACAACTTTGATTGCATTGCTTATTACCTGAGCTATAATTTTTTTGTGTGGCTTTATGACATCATAAAAGTGACAACAACACACCTAATCATCTGTACCATGTTATTTTATTCATATAACAGCCCAAATGACTGCAACTACAAACTACAAATTACAAACTGCAAACTGCAACTTGAATGCATGTCCTTTCGGTTTTGGCCATATCTCAGTCAAATCTTTACAGAATTGCTTAAATGTTGGATCAGTCTATGGAGCATTACAGTCTCTATCTATGGATATAATATATATGAGGTCATATTTGGACCGGTCTGAACCAGTCTTTTTTTGGTCCATGGACTGATTAGGACCAGTTCTAAAGGGTCCAGTTGTGGTCCTCCAATATCTGGGTCAGTCCTAGACTGGTTGCAGTTGCCAGTTTTCCAATTTGGAAGTCGAAAACTGGACCAGACTGGACCTTTAAACACTAGGCTCAATGTTGAATGTGCTGGAGTGATATATTTTGCATGAAGAGCACAGGAGGCTGCAAGAGAATCACATGTGAGGGGTTTTGGATCACCAGGTGGATGAGAACAAAGGGAAGATGAAGAAGGATTGGAACATTTTGATAAGGCTTTTGGTCAACATTCATCCACCTGGTGGACTGACCAGATTTTGGGCTATTCATCTTTGCTAGAAGAGACTGTCATGGTCAGAAATCCCCCATCCTTCAAGAGAAGCTCAAACAAGTGGTCATGACTGAGGTTAAGACTCACACTCAAAATATGACATAGAACTCAGTGCTGGCACCTTTGTTATCCCTGGTTTGCCAATAACCCAATATTGATTTTCATATATTGAACTATTGTCCTTACAGATCAGTATGGTGTGCTAGGACCCAATGATATACAGATTAAAAGTTCTCCTTGACATCTCAAAACTGCCAAAGGCTTGCTAATGGACATCAGTTCTTGGAATGTTTTGGTACATTGATCTGGAATCCAAGTCAAAAAAGCCTAACACAAATCATATGTAGATGACTCAAAATCCATGCAAACTGCCTATGGACATTGGTGAGATAAAATCTCAGTACTTGTATGTAAACTAGTTTGGCATCATGAGTAAGTGATTATGACAGTGATACTGCCATCATCATCTGGATGCCTGACATTGTCTGGCCATTCAGTAATGTGAATGAGAAATATTCAATTGAACTTGAAGGCTTAGAATGTTGTTTCTCTGGTGGTGATGAATTCTAGAACTTGAACAGTGTCGCATTCCCCCCAAGGAAACATTTTTGGCTATGCAGCAATGGTTTGGAAGTCTTGCTGATATTTCCATTGTGGGCATCTACTCTACAATGGATGATAACACCCTGTACAATCTAGGGTATAACACCCTCATACAAATTGGCTTGCCTACAAGTGAGTCTGTTCTATTCATAGAAACTTGAAGTGTTCTGAAATGTGTTATGACATTTTTTTGAAGTTCTTGATGGTACCAGTGTGAATCAGACATGAATCAGCTATGGTGAGTCAGTGACCAAGTAAGCTGAATATATGCATGTTTATTTTTTGCGATGTCAGAACTACTCATGTTGGTTTTCTGTGAGTCTCAGTTCCTCTTGTGCTTTCTCTCTGTGGTAGGAGCCTTCCCCAGTATCTACTGCCATCACTATGTTCACCAATGCTGTCTCAGCAGCATCAGGTGACCCATTTGCATTGTCTGCACCTCTATTACTAGTGTGCACTTTCTAGTGTTACAAAGATAAGGCAAAAACTTGTAAGTACCAACTTCCTCTGATTCCATGTCTGTGCTTATGAAGCTCCAAGTAAAATGTTTGACAGTAAAGAAGTTGTCAAGCACATGAATGGTTAGTGTTGCCATGAAGAGGGCATGGACATGTTTCATCCTCTTTGTGAATGGTGATGTTGCATTGTGGAAGGTGTTTCATAAGAAGTGCAACATTAGGAATGTACATCAGAGCTGTTGAGAACTCAGATCTGCCATGCTTCAAGCAGTGGCTTGCTCAAACTAGCATATCTCAGTGCCGACATACTTCAACACCTTGACCTCACACAAAAAGTGGTATCAGCCCATGCACTGGAGTGGGATGATCTCATTCAGTCAGCATTTATGAATCACATAGCTGATGAAGTCCCAGATCCACAAATGATGATGTTCATTGATGAAGCTGTGAGGAATCAAAGGTCATCTCAGCGGTCAAAGGGGTGGGCACTTTTAGGGAAGAGATGTGTCCAGAGGTGGTTTTTTGTCCATGGCAAACATTATTCCATTCTTCCCATCCTCACTCTTGATGGAATCATTACATATGACATTATTCCAGGATCAGTGACATCTGAGCACTTTTCCAATTCCTGCATAAATTAGTCATGAGTTGGGGTGGTACTTTGAATGGTCACTTATCAATTTCTTTTCTCTAGATTCCTCTAACTAATCCATATCCTGGTCCTCACAGTGTTCTCATCCTTGACAATTGTAGCATCCACCACTCTGAAGAAGTTTGTGCTCTTGTAGAAGATGAAGCCCATAAGTAGGTTGCAATCTATTCTTGACCATATTGACCTCTCTATCAGAGTGCAAGCTTATCTTCCTTCCACCATACTCACCTGATCTCAATCCAATTGAGCAAGCATTCTCATCCATCAAGGCCTTTCTTTGTTGCCACTGGCAGGACTTCTCTCTTTCTGTGATAGATTGTGCATGTCAGAATATTACAGAAAAGAAGGCTTGGGGTTTTTTTTTGGCATCAGGATATGTAGTATAACATAATCACATTCATGAGACTATGAGTACAACAATTTGGATGTAATGCTAGTGATGATTCTGATGAACAGGGGATGTAAATGCAGAGATGAAAACATGGAAGATGAATACAGAGAATGATTTACTAAAAGTCATCATCAGAGTCATCAGGAATGCCATTGAGAACAGGAATATAACCATCCAGCAAAGGAACAAATTGCCCATGAGCTTCACAAAGGTAGCAGTTAAAGTCTTGTCCTGGATGCTGCCTGCCTGGAGTGATTTGTGGACCATATAGTCTTGCACTACCACCATCATTGTGAAACCTCTTCTCAAACCGCACCTTGACATTTGGAGGTGTGGATGGTGTGGGAGGTGGTGCTGACCTGCCGCAATCTTCATCAGGCCATTTGCACTTCTTAGATTCTGATTTGAGGTTCCACCAGTGTAGTGCATTCTGCTTGAGATGGATAACATCACCCTCAGATAAACTGACACCATGTAAAGTTGCACTGTTATAAGTAATACTCTCTTTCCATTTGCATTTCATAAGGGGAAGGCCTAGGTATGCAAGTAAGTGACTACCTCTCCTCCCTCCCTATGCAGGTGCAATGACAGAGAGCACCTTGTCCCCAGCTCTCCCAACATCAATCCTCACTTCTACATACATCCCTATACCACATACATTTTTCTAGATAGTGTACAAGCCCAGTAGATGGTACCCCCTCCCCTCATTCTGTCACTTCTCCCCGTTTCCCCCCTTCCCATCTCCTACAGTTAAAAGCAAAAACCACTGTTAGTTAGCATACATTCATAAGTGTTATCTACCAAAAAAAAGCGAAGGGAAAGGGCCAGGAATGAGTGGAATAGCATGCTCAACATTGGGGATGATGAGCATGACATTAGCTGAGGCTGTGGCACATATCAACCATGGGAGATGGTGATTGGGTGATTAGGGTGATAAAAATAGCTGTTTATAAATACAATATATACACGCAAAAGTGTTATGCATCTAAAAAATAAAGGGAGAAGGTTAAGAATGAGTAAAGTAGCCTGCTCATTGTTCCTGACAATGAGCACAACATTAGTCAAGACTGTGGGAGGTGCTGATCAAGTGGATGCTTGTGTGTATTATGGTTAGGATTTAGTATGATCACTCCGGATTCAAACTCTTGAGTTCAGATCCTGCCTGGCACTCTTGGTGCACTGTACAATGCTGCAGTTCCCTTGCTTGGGCTGTTCTGCATGTGAAAGTGGACCAGATTGAAGGTCTCGGTTCTCGAGCATTCTGTCATGAGTCAAGGGGGTCTTCTTAACATCACACACAACAGAACACAAATAATGTATATTTTTTGTGTAGTGGTGATGATAGTAGAAAGATTTATTATGTAATAAGAAGGCTGGTCCCTTTATAAGGGCCAGCCAGGTCAATAGCAAAGAAATATAATATATACAAATGTGGGGTCAAGCCCTGGGGAGAAGCATGATGTGTTGAGTAAGAAAATGACCTCAAAGAGGATCATCAAATATGTGGGTATTGTCAGGGGGTATGACGATGCAGTCAGATTGGTTATAAAAAAATGTGATGACCTTATTTGGGAGGATCATTGGGGATGTAGGTGTCATTGAGGTTCAATGATGAGATTTTGGACTTGTTGAGGGTTGATGAGGATTTGGGGAGGTTGGTGTCCACCAACATTCTGTGGACCTCTTCAGGGGTGGTTGGCATAGGGATGTCATGCTTGTAGTCAGGCACAGAGGTGAGAAGGGTTGTCTCATGGTTGGAAACCAATGAGGACAATTGAGAGATAGGTGTCTCTGTGGAGTTCCCCAGAGTGGATGTGTCAGTCATCTGCCCTTCATCAAATAGGACAGATGGGAAGTAGGTTGGCTTGATGGTCAGATTCTCACCATCTTCATCAGAGGAGGAGGAGATGGAGTCAGTGGAGTCTCCATTGTCATCTGGGTCTCTAACACTTTGCACTTGTTAGACGTGCTCAGCTGGCCTTTACCTCTTTCTAAATATAATATCTAGTAGGATGAGTTCTATAGATATATTGGAGAGTCTGGGACCATTTCCCCCATCACAATGTGTTGGGGGAAATGGTCCCTAGGCTCTCTAATATATTTATAGAACTCATCCTGCCAGGTATTATTTTAGAAGGAGGATGAGGCCAGCTGGAGGGCTGAAATACATGTGTGAGTGTAGTACATTGTTTGCATGTATTATAAACATTTTGTAACAAAGTCAGTATCTCTTTGTATTGAGGTTGGTAACAGGTCAATAACAGTTTGTAATGAAATAAGTAACAGTTTGTAATGAAGTCAGTAATTGAGTTTGTAATTAAATCAGTAACACTTTTGAAATGAAGTCAGTAATTAAGTTTGTAATGAAACAAGTAACACTTTGTAATGAAGTCAGTAATTACATTTGTAATGAAATCAGTAACACTTTTGTAATGAAGTCAGTAACACTTTGTAATGAAGTCAGTAATTAAGTTTGTAATGAAATCAGTAACACTTTTGAAATGAAGTCAGTAATTAAGTTTGTAATGAAATCAGTAACACTTCTTTAATGAAGTCAGTAATTAAGTTTGTAATGAAATCAGTGACACTTGTAATGAAATCAGTAATGAAGTCAGTAATTGAGTTTGTGGGGACTTAGTGTCCACTATATTGTGTTGTGCTTTTGTGTGCACCTACTTTCCACCTATCCTTCCCACAGAATGTCACATATTAGTTGACATGACTATGTCATGACTGTAAATGTGTGATGATTCCACTGAAATCCCTTACCTGCTGATATATCCCTCAGATAATTGTTGACTTCAACATATACTGTACCAACACATTCAATTCATCAGTCATGAGTCATGGGCCTTTGTGTTTTTTGATAACAGTGGACCTGAAACCCTGAAACACTTTCCCCTCATTTCATCACTGCATGTTGTTCCCTTGGATCCTCCCATCATTCCATGCTCCTGTCCCTCCTTTTGTCTCCTTTTGTTCACATTGACTCATTTGAGCCCACCCCTCTTCTTGTTCAGTGCCATGGCATCATTCATTGTCATCATCTTGGCATTGCCACCCAATCACTCACATCCCTTGTTTCATCCCCTCTGATTCCCCACCCCTTGAGCAAACCCACATGTCTTGTCTAGCACCGAGGTAGCTACTACGACCTTGGAGATCCATTATCTGCCTGTAAACAATGCACAGAGACTGTCCACTGGACTTGCAAGATGTGTTCATCAGAATGTGTCATGTGCTCAATGGAACAACCCTGCCTGACCCAGGACTCCCAATGATGGCCCATGCCACCTCCCATACTACTCTGTTCCCCCCCAGCTCATCTGCTTCACTCCTGTCAAACACCTTGAGTTGTGCAATGCAACTACCACATCACATGCCATGACTGCAGCTTTCCTGCCCCTTCCACCAACAAAATGCAACATGAGCCTCCATAGATGACAGCACTCACTGCCAGCCCATTCCTCAACACTCCAGCATGCTCCACAGACCCCCTGTTCTGCACCTCAAGCCACGGTGTGTAACTGCTATGTCATTGTTGACAATGGCCTATTCTCCTGCTCTACCCCACTCTACCCCACTAACCACAGCTTGAAAACAATGGACACACTACCAGACCTACCTGAACACCCTGAAAACTTGTCCAAACCACCCAGCTCACTCCAGATGCCCCATAACCGCTGTAATTTACACTCCCCCACCTATTCCAATCAGACACTCTGGAATCCAGTTATTCTGACTGGATTCCACTGGATTCCAATTATTCTGACTGGATTCCACTGGAGTCCAGTTATTCCAGACTCCAAGTTATCCATGTTTAGTTTAATTAACTTACAGTATACAACAGTAGAAAGTCAAGTCAAGTCAAACTTCAAGTCCTGAAGTTCCTCAGTTGCCTACAAAATTAATTGGTGCAGAGCAAGGATTGAACTCAAGGCCTCATGTGATAAACCAAACACTGTGCTCAACCAGTTGAGCCACAGGTGAATTATTAACTAGCTATTATAAAGTTTATTTCTGACACTCAAACTCACAACTTCATTTTTTTGAAGTAGATAATTAAGATCAAATTTTTTTAATTTAAGCCCATCCCTTGCAGGGGATGATTTGATTATATATATACATAAACCTAACCCCTCGCATTCAGTGTGAGGGGGGAGGTAAAAACATCAAGAAAAAAAAAACCCTCCCCCACAGACAAAATGGGGGAGGGGGAGGTGTAAAAATATTAAATAATTAAAACTATAAAAAAACCCTCCCCATGTGAAATGCAGGAGAGGGGGAGGGGATGCAACCCTGCTGTGCTAGGTGAGTTGTCTGTCATTCCACCCATGATCCACCCCATGAGCAGTTGCTTGTGAGGCTGGGGGTGGGTGGATTGTCGTCATTGTTGTTCCACCTGCAATCCACCCCACAAGCAGTTGCTCGTGAGGCTGGGGGCAGGTGGTACACCATTGTCTCCTATCTGGGTGCCTAGGCATTGTTCCACCCACATTCCACCCCATGAGCAGTTGCTCATGAGGCTGGGGGTGGGTGGCTTGTCATCGTTGTCATTCCACCTGCAATCCAACCCATGAGCAGTTGCTTGTGAGGCTGGGGGTGGGTGGTGCACCATTGTCTCCTATCCGGGCACCTAGGCATCATTCCACCCATGTTCCACCCCACAAGCAGTTGCTCATGAGGCTGGGGGTGGGTGACTTGTCATCATTTTTGTTCCACCCACAATCCACCCCACAAGCAGTTGCTTGTGAGGCTGGGGGCAGGTGGTGTGTTGAAAGTTTCCCATGACCAAGTAGGTTGTAGGAACTAGGAGAATGATGAACAGGAATATAGAATAGTGTAGAACCACAATAATGCAACCACCAGTACATACCCCTCTTCAGACAACACAAAAAAGTGCAACAATGGCACCAGCAAAGAAAACCAGAAAAGAACTGGAAGATGCTGAATGGATACTCACAGATGTACAAAACAAAGAATGGGCCCTGATGTTCCTACAGGCAAAAGAATATCTAGTACTAGGTGAGCCCACCAATCTCCTAAATCTATCACATGTCCTATTACAGTTCACACATGTGGCTGCCAAAATGCCAAAACCTGAATGGATGGACTTAGAGCAGTAGCATTCCTGATGGCAGACACCAGAATACAACAGATAGTGGAGGAGATCACATCAGTGGTCAAAGACCAACTAACAGAACAGATAGAGAAATACAATGCACAGGTAGAAACTGTTAAAAGCTTAAGATGAGTTTTACTAGTGTTTAACACTTGTCAACAACTCCCGTCTACTGTCCAGGACACACTTATAACACACGTTTAATAATAGTAATGTGTTTAGCACTTTATTCCAATTCAATCTCATGTCTAGTTTCCCAGACATAGTAGGATTCCACTTTTGTTTGTTCCTGTTGTGCCAGGAAACCGCGAGGCATGAAAGTAGGTGTCCACTATATCGCATCTGTGTTCCCCCCTACATCTGGGTCCAAAAATCTAAGTAATAGCTATAATATGAAGCAAGATATGAAGTAAATGAAGTTGGATCTTAATACCTACAATCTAACGAGTATTCTAATAAGTCTTTTGGATTATGTAGTAAGTGTTTCATCATTGTATTCAACAGAAACTATGCAGAATGCAGTAGAACATGTAATGAAAGTGGCAGACAAGGTAACAGGAAGTATAGCAGAGTTCAAGGATGAATTCCAAGAAACCTCAGACAACTCAAACAGGCAGCACAAGAACTAATGGACAGAACCTTAGAAACAGAGAACACTGGAAATCCCCAAAGACCAGCAAACCCACTGAACACATATGCATCAATCATGCAACAACACATCCCACTGCGCATCTAACAGTCATCACATGAGGAGAAGCAAATGACAAGCAAATGTTATTACAGAAGGACCCAACAATCACTGATGGATCACTGGACTGGCTAACAGAAAAGGAATTGGTGGTAAGGGCAAACACTACAATAGACCTAATGGGAATGGAGGCTGAAGACCAACCAGACAACACCAAGTTTGTGGGAGCAAAGAGGATGAGAAACAGCAATATCTTATACCAACTTAACATGAGGGAGGTGGTAAACTGGCTCAAAAGGCCTGAGGTGCAGAAAGTGTTAACAACACACTATGGGGGTATGTCCAACATTTGAAATCAGTTATTCTACATGTTGGTTGAATTTGTCCCAACAATGTTCAAGGTGGGGGCAGATTACACACATGCATGCATGGAGGATGACAGTGGGATAGCAAGCAATGTGATTACCTATTCAAAATACATAAACCAGCATGCCTTTGAAGTGAAACACAGTGGACAGCTCACATTATAATTGGATTCAACAACCAACAGGCAGCAAATCACACCATTGAACATGGCCTCTTTATCAAAGGTAAATGAGTAACAGCATGGACTCACTGAAACAATTTAACATCAGCCCAAGCTTTCTGTACTTCTGAAAGCAGATAATCCACCATCCCTGCTAATGTTCCCAACTTCCACTTCTTTACAGGAACCAGAGCTGTTGTTGTGTTAAATAGATCAGGGCTTGCATACTTTGGCAGGAGCATTGGGACATTGTTTAGGATCTGCAAGGTGTTTGATATGTTTGTTGTCTCAGTTTTGCAGGCAGTTGCTGTAATTGGGACAATGGTTACATTGCAACCAGTAGTGGTTGGATTTGTCATTTTTCTTCTCAATAACCATGAAGTTCAAGGAGACAATTGCTGGGTGTTTTCTGCCACCAGCCATTACAATGGAAATGGAAGTGGTTACAAATATTTCTAACTGAAGTTGTATGATATATTGTATGTTTTTTTTCAGGCACACATTAATTCTGCCAAGTTCTGCCAACAACACCACTGGTAAGTCTCCATGTATGTGGTTCATTGGTGGGGGAAAAACTGTATTTTGTTTCTGAAATGCATGAGTGTAGTTTGTCTGTTTCTTTGATAAATGCAGGGCATCATCTATCTGTGGGACCATGTCCTTTCCCCTCACCTTCAGGGCAGTTTGTGCATGTGAACATGGTTGTATCTGTGAGTGTACAAATCAATGTGTGGTGTGGTCCCTTGCATCTGGCACAGATGTCCATTGATGCTTTGCAGTCAGTTGTGAAGTGTCCAAATCCTTGACATTTCAGGCATCATTTTGGTTCTGGTAGGTCAAGTCATATTTATGATGCTTGTACTCACCATGGCCAATTAAAGCTTTATTGTTCACACCAATATTGCACTCTCTGTATCTGAGAATTAGTTTCTCCTCAATTTCCTGAATGAGCTCTGGCCGCTTCATGAAGCACTGAGCCAATATGTGCTATCACATTCAATTATGAATGCTGAAGCTGCAAGAGTGGAATTGGAGGAGATTGTCATCCACTGTGCTCAAGCCATGATTTGCATTCCCAGTGAACCCAATGATGATGTGGGATTCATGATGCATGCATGATCAATGTTTAATCAAAGATTTCATTCCATGGATACCAACATCCACTCTCTCACCCTCTTTCTTCACCCTCTCTGTCAAAAACTTGCAATCTCTCAGGCAGCAAATGGTCGGTCATTCAAACTCATGGCAGAGACAGCTCTCAGCATTGAAAAACAATGGAAGTGGATGAAGGAAAGGGTGACACATCTTGGAGAGGATTTGTGGTAGTACTATCAGTGGAAGGGTCCATTTGTGGGTGGAAGCAAGAACAGCCTGGATTGGTGGGAGAATCTTCCAATGACTGCAGACAAGAATCTGCTGAAAGTACTTGCAATAACCATCTTATCAATTGTCCCACATGCAGGAGAAGTCGAGCACCTATTTTCTGCACTTGGAAATACTCAGTCACAGAAGTGATGTAATCTATCAGTCTCAACATTCAGTACACTGGGCAAGCTTTGTGCAAACTATGCTCGACAGCTTTATCAATGGGATTGTGCTGCAGGCAAACCTGTTCATCAATGGCATGCTCATATGCACTAGAAAATACAAGAAATCATCTTCACCTATTGTGTCATATACAGTTCTAAGCGTCTGATCAACTATCTAAAGCAATCGAAAGTCTCTACGAGTTTTCTCGATCAATGAGAAACTTCTGCAATCATCATGTCCTCAATCTTCCCTTGATCCTCTTGTCATTTGCACTAGCAACCCTTCCAACACTTCATAGACATTTGCCATACCCTTCATACACTATCGACCTATTGAAAGGTCCTCGGAATTCACTTATCGACCATTGATGATAGAACTCATTTGCCATCGATCTCATCAATTGTCCTCGATATCGATTGATACCCCATTGGACCATGTCAAATATCTTCGTCTCTGATAGCACTACCTTTACGACTAGTATTAACTAGTAATCTTCCCATAGGTTTGACCACAAACATTCAGAACATCTCGCAACCTTCCTCTGACTCATTGCAAATATCATTGATTGCCTCATCAGCAGTTTTGGTGGTCTTCCCAGGTTGAGCATCATCAACGGGATGAAGCTGGTGTCAATCCCAATCTCATGAATGACCTCAATACAAATTTTACATGGAAGCCACCATTCTCAATGGCAACCCTTAAAGGCAATGATATTTTTGCACAGCCAGAAGATGTCACACTTGACAAACTTGACAAAGCTTTTGATGAACTTAACAAGCAACTGCAGATTGAGAAGGAGCATCAACTAGAGGCAGATATCGATGGAGGCAAGGTTCTCAAAGGGGAGGTTTATGATTTTGCTGAGTTGGAGAAAATTGACAGGGAAGAAATGCCAGCAAGCTCTATTGAAGAGATGGATGTGATTGGATCATCTGGTGAGCATAAATGGGATGTAGATACAATGATGTCAACAGGAGGTATCTAGCATGTGTAGTACTTATCACCTCTAATTGATGCCAGCCTCAAAAATAACCTGCCTGATTCTGCCATCCTGGAAATTGCCATTCCCAGCAGAATTATTTGACAATCAGTTCTGCCACCCACACTACTTACCAGCCAGTATGACTCACATGTAGATGATCAGGTAAATGCATGGCAACAAGGAGCTAACTTGGCACAAAGGTGAGAGAACACTTACAGAGGCTTTCCAGAGAGGGGACAGGAGAGGTCAGCAAGGGAGAACAAACAATTCATGGACAACTGGCAACACATCCAGCAGAGAGGACAAAAAAACCCAAATGCAAATCAGCAACCTGACATGGCAGCAGGAATGAACACAAGAACAACAAATAATGGATGGCTGATGAGACTGGTACAAACTACCCTTCAGGGCTTCTTTTCCCAATTACAGCAAGAGTGAGAATGGAGGAACACAGCAGAGAAACACTGGGAAATGCACACCATGGGGAGACTGAGATCCAAATGAGCAAGGCCTAGGGCCAGTACCACCAGTAACAGAATCAGGATCACCACAGCTATCATATATCAACCCCTGCAATAGAAACTGAACCACATCCACTCCAA
Organism: Tricholoma matsutake; assembly: GCA_026075535.2. Taxonomy (NCBI): domain Eukaryota; kingdom Fungi; phylum Basidiomycota; class Agaricomycetes; order Agaricales; family Tricholomataceae; genus Tricholoma; species Tricholoma matsutake. The sequence goes on from AP026544.2 coordinate 1,589,669, forward strand.
ATGTGGCAACAAAACACCAACAAGTTACTCATTAGCCAACTTGACTTACTACACAGCCTCCAAAAAAGTACTTACAATATCTGTCTTATACAGGAACGATACATTGACTCCAGGGGGAAATCCTGAGCCAACCCATGCTGGACTACACTTTACACCACAACACACAAAAAACACCTAGATGACACATGCTCACTAATCCTAGTCAACACAGAATTGTCAGTGAACTCCTGGAAACAAATCCCAATTGATTGCCCAGACATCACAGCCATAGAAATGCAGGGCCAATTCAGTATGTTTCAAATCATAAACATCTATAACGACTGTGAACACAATAATACACTAACACATCTATTGGCGTACATGCAAGATGCAACACATCAGCACTGCAAAAATGGCCCAATACACACCATATGGTTAGGTGACTTCAATCGCCATCACCCAATCTGGGATGAGGCATGCAATGCACATCTCTTCACACAGGAGAACTAGACCTCATGCAGCTGCTCCTCAACATGCTCAGGTGACACAAAATGAAGATGGTGCTACCCACTTTCATTCCAACCTTAAATCACACAGCACAGGTAACTACACAAGGGTAGACAATGTCTTCTGCACAGAGGAAATTCTCAATGCAATCATCAAATGTAACACAGACAATGCCATGCACCCAGTAAAAACTGATCATTTCTCTATCATCACAGAAATTGACATTCAAGCACCAAGAACAGCCTGGGAGCCACACCAAAACTTCTGACTGACAGATTGGACAGAGCTACAGTTGTCTCTGTCTTAACCCATACCTGTGATAACCCATAACCTCCCATAACCCATACTTTCTCATGTCCACCAAGTCAGTTCCCTGCCAAATGGACCAAACTCTCCCATATCCCATAACCCATACCTTTTGGTGGACCATAACCCATCGGTGTACATTGAGTGATCACAAAATTTCTATATATGGATGTTTCTTTGTCAATATATATGGACTGTCTAAGCTATCTATGTAAAATTTTGGTTAAATTATGTACCATTCAGCTGAGTGGGAGGGAGGATAGTGAGTATGGGCACTGAAAAATATAATCAAACTATTTTTCACATTTCAGATTCTGCCTCCCTTGATTCCCATCACTTACCTTCTCAGTTCACTGGCCCCTCCAGATCTCATCACCCATGCTGAGAATGACATTGCTGACTTGTTAGCAGAACTGGAGAAGAGAGGGGTCTTACCAAGGACCAATCAGATGGATATTGATGAGTTACTCAACCCTGAGCCTGAGCATGAGATTTTTGCAACAAATGTATCTGATGAAGAAATCTTTGAACTAGTTCATGAATGCCAATGGGGAGAGAAAATGATGGAAATAAATGGGGGGGGGGGGGGGGGGGGGGGGACAATACCAATGAGGAGATCATCAACATGCCAAGCCATCAAGATGCTCTAGCAGCATCACTCACCCTGCAATGGTATGTGGCAGATCTCAATGATCCCTGTGCATGAATGCTGGAGGCCATTCTTGCAGCCTTTGGCCATCAAGTATGCCTGCAGGAATCACAAGACATGAAACCAACTTTAATAATGTCTTATTTCACCTCAAATTGTTCATTATTATATACAGTAGCTTACAAAACTGTTACAATGTTTTGCATATTTGTATAGATCAGTCTATAAAATAGGAAATAAAATTTCAGAATTCTTAAAAATATTATGGAGCATACCTCAATATCACAAGAGGTTGCTTAAAAAGTCTCAGGATCATGTGACATCATTTCATAAGTTAAATAAACCATTTAATTCAGTCACTCATTGTAACAGTTTTGTTGCACTGATTTTTTAGTCAGAAATATGGGCAAATCACATGATTTGTTGATTACTATAAACAGTTACAAACAATATCATGTGACTAGGTATATATAAGAGCTCTCCACCAGTTGGCATCTCATTCCAACTCCCCACCAATCATGCACAAGCTCTCTTCTGCTCAAACACCTCATATTCTTGAACTTCTTGATGCTGGCCTTTCAGTATGCCTAATTGCTCATAAAACTGGTCTCAGCACCACTAATATTAGTTGCATTCACTCTGAGCACTGTTCTGACCAACCAAAGTCATCTGGTGGTCAACCTACTAAGCTTACTACTGCCAATGTTGACTATGCCAGGTGGATTATTCATATGGAAAAGGTAATGCCACTGAAGCAGCACATATACTCCAGGATATCACCAATACCCCCTTCTCTTCCCAAACACTTTGTTGCCACCTCAAGAAATGAGGCATGAAACCTGTAGTCAAGCAAAAACACCCCCTACTCAAGCCTCACCACCACCATGCATGATTGGAGTTTGCTGAGAGGCATGCTAAGTGGACACTGGAGGATTGGAAAAGGATAATATGGTCAGATGAAACTAAAATTAACTGGTTGAGGTCAGATGGAAGGAAATATGTGTGGAAAGATAGTGATGAAGGTCTGAGTATAAATTGGTTGAGGGAACAGTCAAGTTTGGAGGTGGAAATTTGATGATGTGGGGGTGCATGGGATGGGATGGTATTGGATATGCTACCAGGATTGAAGGAAGGATGGATGCTGACCTTATGTCAGCATAATGGAGGATGAACTTCAGAAAATGGGGTAAAACTACTGATAATGTTATCTTTCAACAGGATAATGACCCCAAGCATACCAGTAAGAAGGCCAAGAAATGGTTTGAGGACAATGATATTACTGTCCTAAAGTGGCCTGCACAGTCTCCAGACCTAAATCCTATAGAACATCTATGGAATCACCTCAAAAAAAGGCTTGGAGAATATGAGGAGCCTGCTAACAGTGTTGGAGAGCTTTGGGAGAGGGTTCAGAAGGAATGGGAGGAGATTCCAGAGGAGGAATGTCAGAAATTGATTGAAAGCCTACCTAGAAGACTTGCAGCAGTAGTTAGAGCAAAAGGAGGCTATACCAAGTACTAATTTATATCCAAAAATCAGTGCAACAAAACTGTTACAATGAGTGAGTGAATTAAATGGTTTATTTAACTTGTAAAATGATGTCAGATGACCCTGAGACTTTTCAGGCAACCCCTTGTGATATTGAGGTAGGCTCCATAATATTTTTAAGAATTCTGAAATTTTATGTCCTATTTTATAGACTGATCTATACAAATATGCAAAACATTGTAACAGTTTTGTAAGCTACTGTATATAGTCATTTAAAACATAATACTGCACTTATATGACTCAAACAATGGTCCTGGGACAAGCTCTGCCAAAACCCATACTCTGTAATAACCCATACTTCTAGGCGTCCACCAACTAGTATGGGTTAAGACAGAGGCAACTGTATTAAAAACACTTGATGAGAATGTAGCTAACCTACCAGCCCCAACAGAAATCCAGGACATAGCAACCTTTGACAGAACTCTCAAGAATCTCAATGAAGCCATACAGGATGCAATTGAAAAACATGTCAAAGAGGTCAAACCAAGCCCATATGCAAAACAGTGGTGGACAAAGGAATTGGCAGAGATGAAAAAGAAGATGAGGGTGACTTGGGGCAAGGTCAAAGTACCACCAACTCAACAATGAACACCCCATCCATGAAGAATACCATCGCCAGTGAAATGACTATGCTGAGACGATCTGAAAGGCCAAAACCTAACACTGGGTAGAATGACTGGAGAGTCAAGTGTATGGCATAACAGGGCCAGCAACAGATGCAGGGAGATCATGAGTACTGACACTACAAGTCAAGGATCCAGTAACAAAACAGGTCACACAAGGAGCAAACAATAATGCAAGCAAAGAGTTCTATGAAACATTCTTTTCACCACCGAACCCAACAACACCACCAGTCCCTGAAAACACTGCATACCCACCACCAAAATGGAGCTTTGTCAACATTACAGATGAGTGAATACACCAAGCAATCAAGAAAATGAAACTGTACAAAGCCACAAGAAAAGATACAGTACCAAACAGTGTCTTTATCAATGCTTGAAAAACACTTGTCCCACATTTGGGACCCCTTTTCCAAGCAATGAACACACTCAAGTATTACCCAAAGGAATGGGCACTAACAGAAACCCTAGTTCTAAAAAATCCAGGCAAACCAGACTATACAACCCCCTCAGCCTGGTGACCCATGGTCCTATCAGATGGCATGGCATGGCTTCTAAACAGCTGCCAGACAGAAGACATAGTAACAATGTGTGAAGAACACAACATCCTGCCTGCCAACCACTTCAGAGCATGCCCTGGACATACAACAACAGACTCCATCCACCTCTTGACGAAGATGCATAGCATAAAGGACAGGTCACATCAGCTCTCTTCCTCAATGTCAAGGGTGCCTTCCCCAGCCTCAACATAGACTGCTTAATCCACAACATGCAAAGAAGGGGAATACCACAGGAGTACACAGAATGGATGAGATGACAACTACAAGACAGGCAAACATCCATCTTCTTTGACAGTCACCACACAGCCCACTTCATAGTCATAAATGGGCTAGACCAAGGGATCCCTTTTCAGGAATTTGTTATCTGCTATACAATGCTGACCTACTGAAGATCACAGTACTCAAACTAGGAGAATGGATACTACTCTTCATGGATGATGCAGCAGTGATAGTTGTCAGGAAGGATTTTGCAGAGATGCATGAGAAGCTATGCAATATCATGAATTGAGCAGGAGGAATATGTCAATAGGCAAAATTACACAATTGTGAATTTGGAGTCAAGAAATTCCAGCTCATCAACATATCCAAACAAACAATACCACACACATTTAACCTCAAAAAATGAATCCCAATGCCACAGAGCGACCAATCTTAGGACAACACTGCATCAATTCAGCAGAAACTGCCAGATTCCTTGGTGTAATCATTGACAACAAGCTCACTTGGAAAGGTCAATGCACCACAGCAATTGCCAAAGGACATGACTGGATGATACAATTTGGATGACTTGTGTGAGCATCAAAGGGAGTCACAGCAAAACACATACAATGCCTCTACCTTGCCATTGCAGTTGCCACATATGCTATATGCTGCAGATATCTTTCTCACCCCACAACGTAAAGTCACCATGAGCACACAGGGGAAAAAACACACTATCATCAACAAACTGGTGGGAGTACAATGACAAGCCACCATCATGATAATGGGTGCAATGAAAATGACTGCTAATAATGTACTGGACACCATGGCAAACTTACTCCCATTTGACTTACTAGTCAACAAACATCAACACTGAGCAGCCCTCTGGCTAGCAACATTACCACCAAACCACCCACCCCACAAGCCAGTCACAAATTTGTCAAGAAGACTTGTCAAAAGACATCCAACACCATTACACAGCCTATTACATACATGCAACATCAAACTGAACAATATGGAAACTATCAATGCCACCAGACAGAATGCCAAATGGACACCAACATTCAACATACAAATTGTGGAAACTAGGGAGAAGGCAATAGAGGAAGATGTGAGGGATGGAGCAAATGTGAAATTATACATGGATGGATCAGGAATGGAAGGGAAAATAGGAGTGGGAGCAGTACTATATCGATGAGGGAGAGAGAAGGCAGCATCAAGGCACAGATTGGAGACAAAGGGACAACACATGGTGTATGAGGGAGAGTGCATAGGCACAGTGATGGGAGTGAAGTTGATATTGAAGAAATGGAATGTGAGGACAGCCACCATCTGTGTTGACAGCCAGGCAAGCATCAAAGCGATGATGCTCATCAAACCCACATCAGGGCACTACATTATTGACACATTCCATTGGGAAATCCAAACAATACAACAAATGCAAAGGGGCATATGGATCACAATCAGATGGACTCCAGGACATGAAGGAATAGAGGGGAATGAATGAGTGGATGAAGAAGCAAAGAAAGCAGTCACAGAAGGCAGCAGCCACATTAATGGGCTACCAAACTTCTTGAAGGAGAACCTCCCACACAGCAAAGCAGCCAAGAATCAGGCGTACAATGAAAAACTCAAAAAATGGGCACAAAAGGAGTGGACTGCATCACCAAGACACACACACACATGAAAAGACTGTTCCCAACAGCACCAACAAAGAAATACCTCACACTAGTAAAAGACCTACCCCACAAACACACCAGCATCCTGACACAATTATGCACCACACATGCACCACTCACAAAGCATCTCCACAGCATTGGGAAGGCAGACTCATCAATATGTCCCCAACTGTTGACAACATGATGAAACGGTACTACACTATCTGCTACAATGCCCAGTGCACCAAGAAGCACAGAACACAATGAGGGAAAAGATTGGGAGCCTCTCATGGGACCTCACAAAGTTGCTATCCACACCCAAAGTGCTACAAGCATTGTTCCAGTTCATTGCAGAAACACAACATTTCCACACTACATTCAGAGATCTCGCAACACTTGCAGAGACATAACCACCCAGACCACACCCACCCAGAGCCCACCTATGCCTATGCCTATGCCACCTTCCCTCCACCTCTATCCTTATCATTATTCCAGCACCATGAGTGCACTGAGGACCACTATGTGATCCTCCAAGCAGTTGCCACAGCTTGAGACAACAGATAGCATTCCAAGATGTAGAAATACAAAATGTGTACAAACTCTCTGACATATAGTTCACCACAATGGAGAATAAATAGGAATCAAAAAAAAAAATTGCCCTGTGGTTGCTTGACTGTTCCATGGAGGCAGGAGTCTGCAAAGCAGCCAGTGGTGGTAGTAGCATGGGTGCTAGTGTTACAACCCTCATTGGTAGTGCACTGCACTGACCTCTTGGTGGTCTTTGCTCCCTGTGGTGGCTGTTTGAGAATTTTATGACAACCTTGTGTCCTGCTTAGATGGTGAGGGAGCATGACAGGCACTGGTAGGCCACTGTGGTGAGAAACAAGGAAATCATTGTATCTGGTTACTAAAGAATAAGCAAGGAACAACCAAAAAACATACTTATCATGATTTAAATTTTAAAGTCATGCTGCTGTATGAGCAGTGATCAGCAAAATTAGCTAAAGTGAGTGATGTGACAAGTTTGATGCCACAGGATTTGCTGTCGAATCAGGTTGATAGGGAACAGTGGTGAATTGTGGTCAAAGTGGATGGTGACACATTGTGATGTCACATTACCATATTGAAATTACTTTCTGACCACCAAAAAAAAATCAAATCAACACTGGCATACATAACTACAATGATACATCACAGCTAGATAAATTCCACTCACCAAAAAGCCACAGCTTAATGGCTTGGCTTTGGCTTTTCAAAACCCCAGGCCAGGCCAAAGCCATCATGAAGCCATCATCATGGCCCAGCTTGGCTCAGCTCACAGCCTCAGGCCAGGTGAGGCACAGCACTACTAACACTGGAGGCATCTGCCAGCTCATGTCAAAATGACATGAGTTCAGTTCATGTCTTCTACATATCTCTGGAAGTTGATCTGTATGTCATACATAGTGATTAGTCAGTAATCAATCTCATGGAAAATGTGCCTCAATGATAATTAGTCTCCATCCTTTTTGGTATTTTATCATTATTATTTAAGCAACATATCTACAGCTACCACCCAACTCAATACTTTCCTCCACCAATCTCATCGCCCGATGTGCTATCACACTACAGAAATGATTAACTAATCTCAAAGTACTCTACTCTAGAGTCTACACTGCTCAATGAGAAGCTGCAAAATGCTTCGAAGAAATTCACAAGCAAATGATTCAAGACTACAATTTTGAAAAAGGTGACCTCGTACTCATGTGAAACACACAGATCAAGAAAGCCCTTAATCAAAAAATGCGAGCTCGATATCTCAGTCCACTCATTGTTATCGCAGAAGACTATGGTGACACTTATATTCTTTGTGAGCTTGTTGGTTCTGTTCTTCATTGACCAGTAGCTGCTTTCTGAGTTCTCCCCTATCTAGCAAGAAAATTGATTTCCCTTCCTCCAAACTTCTTAGATATTGACAATCGTCAGCTCAAACAACTTCGAACAACATCAGACATCGACAGAGACATCAATGAAGGTATTCCTGACCTCAATGAAGGCGAATAGAGCATTTTCCTTTTATTTTCCTTACTTGCGATATTGAAACAAACTCTCAATCTTATAACAGTGTACTGTTACAAGTTGTGATATTGTTCAAAAGTGTTTGTGCAAGCTTGACAGGGTTTTTCAGCTATGAAGGAGTTCTGAGCCTTTCCCCTATGTCTCATTTTGATAAATCATCTGTCTTACTTTCTCTTTCTTTTTCTCTCCTATGTTTTTTTTTTTGCATATATCTTACTTCAATTGTACACAATATTTCTCATTTCAAACTTATCTCACTCAGACACAAGAAAAACAATAAAATTAATACAATAAAACAAATGGCTATGGAAGAAAGCCATAGCTTCCAACACTCAAGGGCACAAAAACTATAAGGAACTTAATATAATTCAAAGGGGGGGATTCTAGAATACAGTACAAGTACTTGAAGTATGGACTATATACTATCAGAATAACATGTGATAATAGACATGCATGTGATAATGCAATGCTGATGTAAGAGGCACTCTTACAGGCTACTGGGATTCCTCCCACTTCCTCTCCAACACCTCAATCTCCTCCATCAGCACCTCCACTTCCAGCTTCTTCCACACCAGCACTTCTGCAAGATACCAATGCCAGAGTTGTGCTGCATCCAATGCTGTCATCTCCTCCTCAACTGCATCCATGACCTCAGGTTCAACCTCTTGTTCTCTAGCTTTCACCTTTCCCTTTCTCAGCCAATTTCCCCTTCATCTTCATCATTCATTTTGGGTGCTCATCAACTTTCGAGGGCCTGGCCTCCGCATTTTGGATGGGCTGGATAGCCCAGATGTGTACCACTAAGTCATCATACAGATTAACAATTGTACTGGTTATCAAGACGAATCACTTACTACATCTTGGAGTTGACACCTCCATCGACTCCTCAGTAACCTTTGTAGCTCATTTAGAGCCCGCCTTTTTCCTCAATTCACCTTGATGGAGCCCTCGCCTTGACACTCCCTCCCAGTAACACCCCTGAAGCCCTTGAGTGCATCACTTGCACTTTGGGGCACCCTCCTCAATGATACACTCCTGGGATGTCCTTAGTCCTGCATGTCAATCACACTAAAGCAATATTAAAAGCCTGATTAGTCTGAATGATATCGAAAGAAAACAACTACTTACTGGCCCACGGAAGGTGATTAGATCACCCTCCTCCAATCACCCCCATTTTGTGACCACGGGCTCCTCATCCAGCTCGTCCTCACCTTCCTCCTCCTCGATCAATTGAGAGGTGCATCACCTTGAGCGCAGCAGTCCGATCACAGAACTTGTCCTTTGAAACTGCCTTGGCCCAGACTTTGGCCAAGAACACTCAATGTGCCTCGACCAACATGTCCCATCGCTCCTTGATCCTCTTCACCTTGGCCTCAATTATAAGGGCAACCTAAGCCTCTAGCAAAGGGAAATCCGAAGTTAAAATTATACTACATAATACAGGGATTGGGGACACACCTAGCAAAGGGAAATCCAAAGAGAAAACTCTAAGGATCCCCTTGCTGATGCCCAGTATATGTGAAGATGACAAAAATCAAATATAACCTAAAAATAGAAAAAGGTGGAGATAGGTGGATCAAGGCCTCTGAATGACATCATACCAAGGGGTAGGTGTCAGAAGGGGTACTCCGCCTCTAAATATAAAAGTGTCAACATGTACAAACATGATAGAAAGGGGAAATTAGTAATAAAATCCGGAAAAATCATAGAAAATGAAAAATAGAAGGAAATGAAGTGAGGAAAAATATAGGATGAACATAAAAAATAGGAAAAACACACAGGGCACCCCCCTAGTCCCCTTACATCAATGGCCACCTGTCGAGCCTCCCTCTCCTCCTCTCTCTTCCTCTCTTCCTCAATCTTATTCCTCAAAAATATATCTGCCACCCCAAGAAACCCAAGCCTCACAAGTGAATGGTGTGAAGAGGCCGATTGCCTTGTCCAACATCACCTGCACACGATCATTGGATGCCTTATTGAATGATCTGATAAGATCATTGTATTCAGCCTATCAATGAGGTTAGGAAGCAGATAAACAAAGAAAAGGGAAAAACACACCATTTTCTCACAAAAACTTTGACCCCAGATTTCAAAGTCTAACTCTTTGGCCTTGCCAGCCTTGGGCATTGATTTCGCATGATTGAGGATGGGAACAGCAAGCTCAGTGAGGATGGACATATTGTTGAGGAAGTTGATAAAGGAGATCGAATAGAAGAAGAAAAGTTTGAACCACAACATGCCTTAAATCAATGATCAACAATGTCACATGACCCACTTATTTCAGCTTGACTGACCAGGATGGTCAGAATTTCAGTAAGGGGGAGGATTGATAGGTTGTCTCCTCAGCTCAAGGGCCAATTCACCACTTTAACCACATTCTAATCACATCGGCTAACTCCTATGATGTCCCAGATGCAGTGCGACCCAGTCTATCAATCGCAATATCATATCGACCATGTCAAACCATCACCAGCGACATCGACTGTACTGAGAAACCACATTGCACAACTTTATGACTACTTTGAAAAGCCCCTCAGATCCCTCTAAATGACCATTGAACATCCCCAATCAAACTTCAAACAGCCGCAACTATGATTGAGCATCATCAAGCATTATCAATCAATAATGAGAGACTATGAGTGACATTGGGTGCCGCATTTGTTATCTATAACATGGAAGACCATGTGCCAGGAAGTATTCCAACTCGTGCTCAAACCTGCTGGCAGTAGGTCAGCCTCGTTCCAAGTCCCTATCAAATACAGAACCCACTGGATGGATTATTGTGAGACTTAGCACAGTTTATACACAAAGGACAGTCTCTTTTAGTTCTTACTCCTTCATCATATGATATATCTCTTTCTTGTTCAGAATCCAGTCTCCTTTATGGCCTTGTGCCTTAACTCATATCTTTTGCCTCATGTTCTACACATGTTTCTTATACCATTTTAGGAAGTTTCTTTTAAAACATATAAAACTCTGTAGTATCTACTTGAAAAGAGAAGAAAACTATCGTCTTGTATACAGTTCTAAGCATCTGATCAATCTTCTAAAACAATCTAAGTCTCTATGAGTTTTCTCAATCGACAAGAAACCTCTGCGATCATTCTGTCCTCAATCCTCCTTAAATCCTCTTGTCATTAGGACTGGCAACCATTCCAACATGTCCTAGACATTGGCTATAGCCTTCATATCCTATCGACCTATTGAAAGGTCCTTGGAATTCACACTTTGACCATCAACAATAAACTTGTTTGCCATTGATCTCATTGATCTTCCTTGATATCAATTGATACCCCATTGGACCATGTCAAACACCTTCATCTCTTATAGAACTACCTTTGCAATAGGTGTCCTCCCATAGGTTGGACTGTGAACCTTCAGAATGTCTCACACCCTTCCTCTGACTCATGCAATTATCATTGGTTGCCTCATCGGCTATTTTGGTGGCTTTCCCAGGTTGAGTATCATCAACATTGTAGAGGGTGTTTAGGGTGAAAATAGATGATAGAGGCCCCTCAACCTCAGAGTATGCCCCAATATCTCCCCTACCACCTCTGTATCCTAACGATGCCCCAAAATATCAACCCCCCCATCCCACCTCTGGCCATAGGCCTTCCTGCCACCAAAAACACCTCCCAGGAGTCCCCTCAGCTTGCTGATATCCATACAGTTGGACCTGTCTCTACTGTGCTTGCTGCAGCATCACTCACTAATTCTAGTGCCCCTGGTGCCATCACTGCTGCATCACATGCTGTCAACAATGGCAGCAACACTGGGATTCTTTCTACTCTGGCACCTGTCACTCCCACAGCCTCATCTGATCGACGCACGACTTGCCAGACTGAGCACATGATGCATGTCACTATCTCCCCTGCAAACTAAATGGACTCCCTTATTTTGTCCCTGGAAGATTCTTGTGACCCCCCCTCATTGATATGGGAGATGGTGCCCTCACTGCCTCTGCATCTCTGTCCAAAGGTTGGCCCCTCCAGCCCCAAAAAGACTATGTTGACTGCCTCTGGCACATGTTCAGCTGTGAAGGCTGAGATGGCAACCACTGGGATCCATCAACCACAATGCCCTCATGGCTCACATTGATACTAGCAGTGCTGAGTTCAGGGAGGAACTTCAAATTCTTTGTGCCCATATCATCAGCCTTGCAGCAGATGTCACTAATTCCAGCCAACTGCCTGCACCTGCTCCACCCTCCTCTGATCTCACTGTTGCAATTGGCGACCTCATTTATTCCAACAATGACATGGTTGCTGCTATTGGGGCCCTCCAAGCTGAAAACCAACAGCTGCATGACTCAGTCCTTGCAACTGATGCTCATCTTACCCAGATGGGACATGCCCTGGACAATGCTGATCATTGTCTAGACTGCATGTCTGACACATTTGACCCAACTGTGCCTGACTCCCCAACATTCTGCTCAAGCAAACAGCTATGTACTTCAAGTGCAACCTTTGTCCCTGCGCAGCCTGGACATGTTCTCCCACTAATTACCTTCCCCTCCCAAGCTACACCTGCACCCATCCCTCATACAGTTGCTACCTACCATAGTGGGGGTGACACTCTTCCAATGGCTGTTACCCAGTCTGCCCCTGGGGCCCCTGCTTCAGAAACAGTGTGGGGTGCTCCTGCTGTGCAGCCTGCTGCATTGCTTGGTCCTCCTGCCCCAGCTGTGCTGAGCAATCCACATGGCTCAAGCACCAATGTCTATGTCGAGGTGGGGTCAGTAGACTGGGGAAAGAATATCACAGGGGAATTCAAAGCCCTTCTCAGTCTCATGCCCAACCTCAGCCACATCTCTTGTCAACTGCATGCATTTTGCACTTGACTGGGATTTCTGAAGGTCTACTTCAACTCCAATCTTGACGCTATCTTGTTTGTTACAATCTGGGCTGTGGGACCATGCCCTGCTGCCTATCAAAATGTTACTGCCCATGCATTAAACTGAGTGGGGTGGGTGAGCTAGTACTACAGGATATGTTATGTTTGTGACCACCTAGCACGTGTACTACAACAATAGTCAATGAAGTGTTGTGTTAAGAACTGGGCTCGTCAGAATCTGGTTGGACCCAGCTGGTGTTTGTAGCAGAAGATTGTTGGGTCATGGCAGATTACACAGAGGGGTAACGAAAAGGACTTGGCTTCAGCTTATAAGAAGCTGCACCCTTCACCTCATCTGGTGTCCTAATTTCAAGACAAAGGTTTAGAGATGGAGGTGGAGAAGTGGTGGGTGAGTGTGGGAAAGAGTACAAAAAGACTTAGGTTAAGTTCAGATGAGGTTAGAACTTTGGAGGGAGACTAGATGTTGAGTTGAATGGAGTTTGGACTCTTAGGGAACAGAGTAGGAGTAGAATGGGGTTTAGATTGACAGGTTAAAGTCGAGTCTATGTCAATATACAAACTGAAGAATACAAGGCAAAACTAGCTAAGCTTAAATACTAGAGTCCAGAATAAAAGTGGGACAGAAACAGGAATTGCAGCTGTGTCTTGACTGCATAGATAAATTACCTAGCAGAGGCTGCACAGGAATCCATAGTTGAACTTGCAAAACTAGACGGCAGCCATGGGTGCTGTACTAGGCAGCCTGGTGCACAGCAGTGTGGGCAGTGCAAGGTGGCTGGAATGAAAATGGAAGGAGTTGGGTTAGAAGTGCAGAAATGGTCAGAGGTTTGTGGGTTCCAAGCAGATGAGGAATGGATTGTGACAGTATTTCCCCCTTAGTGCTGAGCCTACAAGGCAGGTGAGGGTTCGAGTCCAAATGAGGAACTTGGTTGGATTTCCAGATGTGGTTCTTGGTTGAAAAATTTCTCATTGTTTCCTATTCTCATCACCATCAAATATATCCCCCCCAGCAACCTCCACCCAACTCAAATTGGCCGCAATGAAGGCCCAATATGAACAGAGGGAGTGGGAGATGAAGGAACAGATGGAATAGGAGGTAAAAGAACTGGAGGAGGTGGCAAGGGAGGAGCTTTGGGCGCAGGAGGCACAGAAAGCAGCAGAGGAGGCTGCAAAGGTGGAGCAGAAGCACCAGGCAGAGGCACAAAAGAAGGAGGCATAGGCTGCAAAACAAGTGGAGAAAAAGCAGGCAGCTGCAGCTGTGGGTTTGGAGGATGAGGCTGAGGGGAGCAAGTCCCCAAAGAAAAAGAGAGTTGCCAAGTCAAGGGCGCGAGTGGGGTTGGAAGAGTCAGAGGGTCCAGTGCGGGTGCAGGCCATGTTGCCCTGCAAAAGGTGCAGAATTGTTTCCCTCCTCAGTGTTCTCTAACTGACAAGCAGCCTAGATGCAAATATCAGAAGATCTTGTGTTTCAAGATGGGTGTGAAGGGATGTGTGTGTGACAATTGCATGCGCGTCAAACATAAGTGTGAGGAGGTAGTGTGGGAGGGGCAGGAGGCCCCTGCAGCAAAACTGGCAGGATCCACAGCAGGGATGACGGTCCTGACAGGGAGTGGTGGAGAAAGTGCGGAGCTGCTGTGGCAGCTGGTGAAGGTAGTCCAGAAGGGGTTTGCAAAGGTGGCAATGGTGGTGTGGGAGTTGATGGAGGAGGTCCATGATGCAATGGACCCAGAGTGGGAGGTGGATGAAACTGCTGAGGAGGAGAGTGATGAGGATGAGGAAGAGGTGGAGCAGGTGGTGAGAGAGTCCCAGCAGGAAAGACATGGGATCAGCCAGTCTGGAGATGACTGGGTGGGTTTCCAAAGGTACCTTGAGAAAAGGCGAGCAGAAGTGGAGGAAGATGAGAGTGAGGAAGGAGGTGAAGGTGGGGAAGAGGGTGAGGGTGCAGAGAAAAAGGGACAAAGATGGCGAGGGAGACGAGGAGGGAGAGGGGAACACCGAGGTGGAGGTGTAGGGATCCAGTTGGATCCAAAAAAAAATCTTTTTCAATATAAGTTTGGTTCCAATATCCAACTGAGTGAATAAGTAATGTGAATAGATTTTAAGCGGGTAACAAACTGGGTTTCTGCAGGTAGCAGTTGTGTCAAGAACTGTTCCTCACCTGATCTGAACCTGCATCTGTCTGACCCTTTCCCACACGTCGAACCTGATTTTTGTCTATGCCTCCCAATTTCATTCCCAGCCACTTTGCACTGCCCACACTGCTGTGCACCAGGCCGCTTTGTACAGCATCCATGGCTGCCTTCCCAAGGCTGCCATCTCTATTGCAAATTCGACTACGGATTCCTGTGCTCCTGCTAGGTAATTTATCTACACAGTCAAGACACTGCCACAGTCTTCGTTCCTGTTCTGCATTATTCTGGACTACAGTATTTAAGCTTAATTAGTTTCGCCTTGTATTCCTCAGTTCATATATCAACATAGACTCAACTTTAATCTGCCAATCTAAACTCCTTCTACTCCAACCTCAGTTCTCTAAGAGTCTGAACTCCATTCAACTTGACCTCTAGTCCCCCTCTGAAGTTCTAACCTCACCTGAACTTAACCTAAGTCCCCCCATACTCCTCCCTCCATTTACCCACACTTTCCCATTCATATCTCCAAACCCTCAACTTGAAATTAGGACACCAGACAAGGTGAAGGGCACAGCATCTTACAAGCTGAAGCCAAGTCCTTTCCATTTCCCCTCCTGCAGAATCTGCATTGACCTGACAAACTCCTGCTATTATCACCTGCAGTGTCTAATCGGATTCTGAAGTGTCCTCTAGGATCAGTTCTTAACAGGTTGTGAAAATCTGCAAGGAGTTCTTGGGCATGGTCAAGTTCCATAGTGGGTAACCAGGAGGTTTCCTCATCAGTTCCCTGGTAGCCTTCCCATTGTATGAGGTAGAGAATCTTGAATCAATGTCGATTATTGACCTTGGAGTCGAGGACTTCAGCAATCTCATACTCAAGCTCATCGTCAATAGTGATGGGAGGAGGTGGAGGTTGTGTCCGATTCAGAATGGTGTTCTGGGAGTGTTTCTCTAGTTGAGAGACATGGAAGACAGGGTGGATGGCCTGCATGTGGTCTGGGAGCTGCAGGGTGACCGAGTGAGTACCCAAATGGGCGATGATTTCAAAAGGACTGTGGTTCTTTTCAGAGAGTTTCTTGGAGGGATGGGTGGTGCAGATATTTTCCGCAGTGACATAGGCAGAGTCACCAATATTGTGGGTGACTGATGTTTATCTGCAGGGCCTTGATAACGCTCTTGAGCGGCCACAAGTTGTTTCTGAAGTTCCTGATGAAGGTTGTCTAAGTCGACAATGAACTCACGGGCACGCTGTGAGGCTAAGTTGCATTCAGGGAAGATGGAAATATTTGGGTGATAGCCTTTGTTGGCAAAGAAAGGGGATACACCTGTGGAGGCAGAGGGAGCATTGTTGTAGGCAAATTCACCTAAGGGAAGGAGATGGGACCAGTTGTCCTGCTGGTAGTTACAGAAAATTTGGAGGTATTGCTCCAAGGTCTGGTTGAGCCCTTCTGTCTGGCCATCACCTTGTGGGTGATAGCCAGAAGTGAAGTGGATCCACATGTCAAGCACTTTCTGAGGGAGCAGAAGAAGTGAGAGACAAACTCGGATCCCTGGTCGCAAGTGACATGTGATGGAACACCATGCTTGGAGAAGACATGGAGGATGAACAAGTTGGCTAGTTCTTGGGCTGTGATTTCATTGACCGTTGGGATGAAGATGCCTTGTTTGGTGAGGCAGTCAATGATGACCAGGATAGTGGTGTGACTGTCGGAGTCAGGTAGTTGTTCAATGAAGTCCATGGAGATGGAGTTCCAAGGTTGTTCTGGAACCAGAAGTTGCTTTAGAAACCCGTAGGGCTTGTGTATAAGCAATTTGGATCATTTACAAGTGGTACAGGATTTGTAGAATTCCTGCACAAGGGTGCAGAGGTTTGGCCAGACATATTCCCAGTGGACAAGCTGCTGGGTTTTGTTTTGTCCAAAGTGGCCAGAGAGGATATGATCGTGTTTGTATTGAAGGATTTTGAGGCGGAGGTCCACAACATCTGGTACATAAATCTGGTCAAAGTGGTGGAGAAGACCTGCCTCATCTATGGTCCAGTTGGGGTCAATGGGTGTCAGATGATAGAGGGTCAAGGAGAAGAGAGGTGTGGATGTCGCTGTACAGTTTCTCAACATCCATGATTACTGCTTGTCGAAGGATGGGTGTGGCAAAATAGGTGGGGTGGAGGGAGGTGAGTTGTTCCTGTGTGAATACAGGTCTGAAGTTGGTCAGGTTTATGGAGGCAAAGTTGCTATTTCCTCCTTCCACAAGAGGCAGAGCAATATATTACCCTGGAGAATATGTTGGGAATAATAGGGAAAAAAGACACTTTTTCCATGGGGAAAAATAAAAGGAACCATCAGTAAAGAAATGTTGTTTTTCCCACACTTTCTCTTTGCTCTCGCTCAGCAAAAATAACTCATCAATTCCTGGGAGAAAATCTGGTGAAGATAGAGGGGAAATATATCCTTTTTTCCACATTTTCTCTATATCTGGTGAAAATAACATTTTTTCTCCTGACTTCCACAATTTTTTTACCTAGAAACAGATTAGTTATTCTTCCACAAAGAAAAAAGTGGGAACATGTGGGAAAATGACCTTTTTCCCCCTAATGTTCACAAGTTTTTCTCCTGGAAACAGATTAGTTGTTTTTCTGTAGCAACCAAAAGGACAAAGTGTGGGAAAATAGCATATTTTTACTGATGGTTCCTTTTATTTTTCCCCAGTGAAAAAGTGTCTTTTTCTCCCATTATTCCCAACATTTTCTCCAGGGTAATATTGCTCTGCCTCTTGTGTTTGCAGTGGATGTCCCAACATATAGTGAGCACATCTGGCTTGGCCCCTAATCTTCCAGGATGGAAGCAGATGACAAGATTGAACTGGGAAAGGTATTCAGACCAATGGGCCTGGCGGCGGGTGGGCAACTTAGTAGTGCTGAAGTACTCAAGATTTTTGTGGTCAGTGACCACATCAACCAGGTTTGTGGAACCCTCAAAATACTGCCACCAGCATTTGAAAGCTTTGAAAATGGCAAAGAGTTCCTTGTCATGGGTGTTGTAATTTAGTTCAGCGGGATTAAAGGAGCAGGAATGGAAAGTGACTGGATGGATTTCTCCATCCACAGTGTAAACTGAAAGGATAGCTGCTAGGGCATAGTCGGAAGCATCAGTTTTGGGTGCCGTCTGTGGGTTGGGTGTCCGTTGGGTTGGGGCGGGTGCATGAGTGAATTCTTGTTTGAGCCTTTCAAAGGCATTGCGGCAC
Organism: Tricholoma matsutake; assembly: GCA_026075535.2. Taxonomy (NCBI): domain Eukaryota; kingdom Fungi; phylum Basidiomycota; class Agaricomycetes; order Agaricales; family Tricholomataceae; genus Tricholoma; species Tricholoma matsutake. The sequence goes on from AP026544.2 coordinate 1,607,975, forward strand.
TTCTTGTTGAAGTCCCAGGGAGCGGATTTCCACATCAAGTGGGTGAGTGGGATGACAATGTCTGAATAGCCATTAATGAAACGGCAGTAAAAATTGCAAAAGCCTAAGAAGGATTGGATGTCCTTAACTTTCCTAGGCTTGGGCCAGTCAAGCATGGTTTTGACTTTATCCTCAGACATCTGCAGTCCATCCAGTGAAAGGATGAAACCTAAATATTCAATGGTGTCTTTGTGAAACTCACATTTCTGTGGAGAGGTGTAAAGTCCATTTTTCTGGAGACAGTGGAGGGCTTCTTTGATGTGAGCCCCATGCTGGGACTTGTTGTCTGAATAGATCAGGATGTTGTTGAGGTATATGATGACACATACATCCAGCATGTTGCTGAAGATGTCATTCATAAACCGCTGGAAAGCTGTGGGTGCATTAGTGAGTCCAAAGGGAACCACCAACCACTCAAAGGATCCATAGTGGGTGCAGAAAGTAGTTTTCCATTCATCACCATCTGCAATGTGGACTAAGTAGTAAGCATGCTGCAAGTCTATCTTGGTGAACAAGCAGGCTTTTCAGTAAGAGTTGAGGAGGTTGGAAATGAGAGGAAGGAGATAGCAGTCTTTCTTTGTAAGATGGTTGAGTCCTTGGTAGTCGACACAAAGTTGGAGACTACCATCCTTCTTCTTGATGAAGAGAATTAGAGCACCATGTGGAGACTTAGAAGGGCGAATAAAACCTGATCAGACATTTTCATCAATGAAGATTCATAAGGCCTCTAATTCAGAGGGAGAGAGGGAGTACATGTGACCCAGAGGAGGGGGAGCATTATCCTCCATCTCAATCTTGAGGTCATAGGGGCGATGTGGAGGAAGGGTGTCTGCCTTAGTCTTATTAAAGACATCAGCAAATTTATGATACTTGGGCAGAATATTGGAAAGGTTGGGTGGATAAGTGGATTGGGCAGATAACCCATCTGGAGCAAAGGTCATCTGAAAAGCTACTGCCCCAGGAAGTTTGCTAGCACACACATAAGTGGCAGCATCAATGAAAGAGATGTCAGGAGGTGTAAACTTAGGAGGAATGGGGGGTTTGGAAAGTATGGAGGAGTCGAGGATTTCTACTGGAAGGTTTGGGGACAAAGGTGACACATCAGGGGTGCTGGACCTCTATGATCTGCAGAGTGGAAAGCGAGTTGGCTTAAAGACCAGTCAATCAACAGATTGTATTGCTTCAGCCAGTTATGACTGAGTACAGCAGAACAGGAAGAGTCGAGTGAGGTTACATAGAATGACAAATTGAACACTTCACCAGCAGGAAAGGTGACCAGGAGTTTAATGACCTGAGTTATGGTGGAGTTGCAAGATCCATCAAAGAGTTGTAGACCAATTGGGTTAATGGATTCTGTGCTGAGTTGGTTATTCAACATGAAAGAGGAGTCGAGGAAGCAGTGGGAGGAGCCAGAGTCGATAAGGTTTCAGAAAGGAGCAGAAGAGTCAGGAAAGGTTAAGAGAATGGTTAGGGAGTCAGGGTCAGAAAGAGCAGACACATTGAGACAAACATAGGCAGCCAAATGGGTAAGGTCAATGCAACCCCCAGCCCCAATGGCTGTATACTGAGGGTTGCAGACTATTTTTCAGAGTCCGTAGTGTCGGGAATGACAACAGAGGTGTGGGCTTTTGTGGCTTTAGATTTCAGGCAGTTTCCTGCTACGTGCCCTTCCTCACCACAGTAGAGACAAAGTCTTTCCCTCATGTGACATTCTTGTTCCTCCCCAGTAAGCTTGCCATTCTTCCTCAACTTATTGGAGAGGGACTACTTGGGCTTGTCACAGGGAGTATTCTTTGTTGTGGAAGACTGCTGGTTTGTTGATGGAGTAGGACTTTTGGAAGAGTCCTTCTGACTAGAGTTAGTGATGTTACTGGAATTCCCTGTTTTGAAATGGGATTCATCTTCTTGATGTTGTTGCTGTCCTGTGCTTTCAAGTGCAGTTCTGCAAGAGTATTGGGTTTACCACCCCAGAGAACTTCTATACAAAGTCAGAGTGGAAGACCACAGAAATAGCGGTCATGAAGGGCTGCTTCATTCCAGTTGACCCTAGAAGCTAATTCCCAGAAGTCAACATTATATTTTGTGATACAATGTTAAGTCAGAGAGAGCTTTTTCTGCATTCCCAACTGGGTCGTGCGGACCAAAGTTACTTTCCAGCTTGGCAAGGAAAACCTTGTAGTCCCACATCCAGTGTGTGGAATCTGCTGGGTCATTAAGACTGGGCTCAAACCAACTAAGAGCTGATCCTTTAAGATAAGAAAGGATGAATATAATCTTTTTCTCATCAGAGGAAAATATGTGTGGGCAGTCGTGGAAATGAAGATTACATGAGACTAGAAAGTCTCTAAGTTTCTTTGGGTTGGAGCCATCAAAAGTGTCAGGGTCATGAACTTTGATTTTTTCAGTCTTGGGTGCGTTGTTTTGTCAGAGGGTGCAGATACTCTCTGAGAGGTTGTAAAGGACATCTATGAACCTATCCCCTGGGTCAGGGTTTTCCCCTGTGGGGGGTTGATCCTCAGGATCATTTGGATTGGGGTCACCCCCAGGGCCATCAGGACCACTAGGGTTGTCAGGTCTGCTGGGGGGTCCATCCTCTAGACCAGGATCTTCCAACCCAAAGGGTTCAGGCTGGTTGATGCCCCCTACTTGTAATTTACCCTCCCCCACCTATTCCGGTTGGAGTCCAGTTATTCCGGTCAGAGTCCAGTTATTCCGATTCAAGTCCAGTTATTCTGGTCAGATTCCAGTTATTCTGGTTATTCCGACCAGATTCTGGTTACTCCAGATGCTCAACTTAGAGTATATACCCTAATGGATAGTCAAATTTCAAGTTTTAAGTTGTCAAAGTGCCTACAAAATATATTTGTGCAGAGTAAGGATTGAACTCTAAGACCTCTTGATTAGAGTGATCACATGACAAACCAAACATGTGTGCTTAACCAGTTGAGCCACAGGAGAATTATTAGATAGTAATATAATGTTTATTCATCACACTCTAATTTTTTTTGGAGTAGTGAAAGATCAAATTTTTTTAATGAACCCCATCCCTCACATTGAATGCGAGGGAGTGGGGATGATTGTGATTACATAGATAAACAAAAAATCCTCCCTCTCACAAGATGTGAGAGGGAGTTTTATTTATATACATAAAAAGCTAACCCCTCATGCTGAATGCAAGGGGGGAGGTAAAAACATGAAGAAAAAAATCCCTCCCCCACACAAAATGGGGGAGGGGCACAATACTAATAAATAATTAAAAGTACAAAAAAAATCCCTCCCCCCACAAAGTGTGGGGGAGGGGGAGGGGACCCCGCTGTTGTCTGTCCTTCCACCCATGATCCACCCCACAAGCAGTTGCTTGTGAGGCTGGGGGTGGGTGGTGTGTCATTGTCCCTGTGCCTGGGCATCATTCCACCCATGATCCACCCCACAAGCAGTTGCTTGTGAGGCTGGGGGTGGGTGGCTTGTCATCGTTGTCGTTCCACCTGCAATCCACCCCACGAGCAGTTGCTCGTGAGGCTGGGGGCGGGTGGTGTGTTGTTGTTGTCTCCTGTCCCTGTGCCTGGGCATCATTCCACCCATGATCCACCCCACGAGCAGTGGCTTGTGGGGCTGGAGGTGGGTGGTGTGTCATTGGCCCTGTCATCATTGTCTGTTGTTGTTGGCAGCCATGCTTTGCATTCTGGGGGGTTCTGGTGCTGGTAGATGGCAGCATCATTGTTGTTGTTGCCTGCACACACTCATGATCCACCCTATGAGCAGGGGCTTGCAGGCGTGGGGTGGGTGTGTTGGCTTGTTTGCAGGTGGTGGTGTCGTTACTAGTAGATTATAATGTAGAAAACTAAAAAAAAATGAGTTAGTTAGTTTATAAAAACAAAAAAGCAAATGAAAAAAACTCACATAGGACCCAAACGATGCGATCTGCATCGTTTGGGCCCGTGTTGGCTCGTTTGTGGGTGGTGGCATTGTTACTAGTGGATTATAACCTAGAAAACTAAAAAAATGAGTTAGTTAGTTTATTAAAACAAAAACCAAATGAAAAAAACTTACGTATGGCCCAAATGATGTGATCTGTGTCATTTGGGCCTGCGTTGGCTCATTTGCGAGTGGTGGCATTGTTGCCAGTAGATTATAACCTGGAAAGCTTAAAAAAGGTTAGTTAGTTTATAAAAACAAAAAGCAAATAAAAAAAACCTTACTTAGGGCCCAAATGATGCAATCTGCATCGTTTGGGCCTGTGTTCTGTCCAATCACATCGTTTGGGCCCATGTTATGTCTGGCAGTCGAGTAGAACCTATAAAACAAATGAAACAAGTTAGTTAGTATGAAAAAACAAGAAGCAAATGAAAAAAAAACATACTTAGGCCCCAAATGATGCGATCTGCATCATCTGGGCCCGCGTTCTGTCCAGTCGGCTCATTTGAAGGTGGTGGTGATGGTGGCATTGGGCATGGGAATGGTGGTGGTGGGTGTGCATGCAGTGGTGGTGGTGGTGGTTGTGAGCTGGCAGTCATGTGTCATGTGTCATGTGTATGCATACTTATTAATTATTCCATTAATGGCTGTGATTAACTATGTACCTTGGTTGGGTAATAAATGTATTAAATGTATGCCCAAGAATAATTGCTTGGTAGCTCAGTGGTTAAGCATGCTGTTCTGTGTGCAGACCCAAGGTCAAGTGTTCAATTCTTGATGTGTGTCGAACTTTTATTTGGGAAAGCACATACATTCCAGTTATTCCTGTTAGTCTGGTTATTCCTGTTATTCCAGTTGTGATGAGTCCAGTCAGATTCCGGGGATTATGGCTGTAAATTGGATCCTTATTCTGACCAGAATTGTGCTGCATAGGGAAAACTACATACAAAAAAAATTCCACCGGATTCCAGAAATTCTGGAAATTCATGCCGGACAAACCGGAATCCAACTGGAATAGGTGGGGGAGTGTAAAGTACTCCCCCCTACATACTCAAAGGGAGTTCTTGATCGAAAACCTTCCAGGTTGGCAGAAGGGTGTGGGGCATGGGTGGACATGAGATTGGCACTGATTGAAGGGGCTCCTGAGCTGATTTGTTGGAATATGTTTGAGGGTCTGGAAGACACTCCAAAAGTAGTGGTGGGACAAGGGTTGGAAAGGGTGGATCACTGGATTGCAGAGATCCCTGGAATCATACCAGCACATTGGGAATTCCTGGTTGTGCACTGGCAAGTTTCGGTTGGGGTCATAGGAGGAAAAGAGATGAGTAAAGTGTGAGTTCATATATACTGTTAAGAACTGATCCTAGAGGGCTCATCAGAATCTGGTCAGACCCAGTGGGTGTTGGTAGCAGAAGATTGTTGGGTCATGGCAGATTATGTGGAGGGGTAATGAAAAGGACTTGGCTTCAGCTTATAAGAAGCTGCACCCTTCACCTCATCTGGTGTCCTAATTTCAAGACGAAGGTTTAGAGATGGAGGTGGAGAAGTGGCAGGTGAGTGCAGGAAGGAGTACAAAAAGACTTAGGTTAAGTTCAGATGAGGTTAGAACTTTGGAGGGAGACTAGATGTCAAGTTGAATGGAGTTCAGCCTCGAACAGAGGTAGGAGTAGAATGGGGTTTAGATTGACAAGTTAAAGTCGAGTCTATGTCAATATATGAACTGAAGAATACAAAGCAAAACTAGCTAAGCTTAAATACTAGAGTCCAGAATAAAAGTGGGATGGAAATGGGAATTGTGGCTGTGTCTCAACTGCATAGATAAATTACCTAGTGGAGGCCATACAGGAATCCATAGTTGAATTTGTAAAACTAGACAGCAGCCTTGGGAAGGCAGCCATGGGTGCTGTACTAGGCAGCCTGGTGCACAGCAGTGTGGGCAGTGCAAGACGGCCAGAACAAAAACAGAAGGAGTCAGGTTAGAAGTGTGGAAAATGGTTGGAGGTTTGCAGGTTCTGAGTGGACGAGGAACGGATCATGACATGTTGCCATCCTCCCATGTACTGTTTAAGTCCTGGAATATTGGTGGCCATCTTGCTATTGAACTCACCTGCCCTCACTTCCATCACACTATCCAGAAAAATCATGTCAACCTATTTCAGGAGACTTATCTCATGCAAGAGCAGCATGAGACACCAGATATACCTGCTGGCTATCATGCCATTCCACTTCCACATCCCTATAAATATATGGGCAACCTAAGCCTCTAGCAAAGGGAAATCCAAAGTTAAAATTATACTACATAGTACAGGGATTGGGGACACACCTAGCAAAGGGAAATTCAAAGAGAAAACTCTTAGGATCCCTTTGCCGATGCCCAGTATATGTGAAGACAAAAAAAATCAAATAATAACCTAAAAATAGAAAAGGCAGAGATAGGCAGATCAAGGCTGCCAAATGACATCATACCAAGGGGTAGATGTTGGAAGGGGTACTCCACCTCTAAATATAAAACTGTCAACATGCACAAACATGATAGAAAGGGAAAATTAGTAATAAAATCCGGAAAAATCATAGAAAATGAAGAATAGAAGGAAATGAAGCAAGGAAAAATATAGAATGAACATAAAAAATAGGAGAAACACAGGGCACCCCCCTAGTCCCCTTACAATAAACACCTATTCTCCCATCCTTGGGGTGGTGTTCTGGCCCTTATTAGGACAATCTTCACCTCATCATGAGGAATGACCTGTTGAGCCCAGACATTATGGTTCTGGAATGTAATCATTTCCATTTCATTGTAATCAATACCTACATCCTACCAGATGAGGCAAGATGGGAACAATTTGCGGACACTAATCCATTCCAAAAATTCTGTGAGACAGTTCATGCACTTTGTAGCATGGATAAACCTCTCTATATTTTGGGAGACCTGAATGCATGCCTGCATCATTGTCTCCATCACAACATATCCAGATCACAGCAGATGATGTGGTCAACACAAGTGGATGTCTACTCTTAGGCCTCTGCCATGACCTCACACTAGAAATACTGAATGGAAACATAACCTATGGAGGTAGTGGTGACTTGACATTGATTCAACCAATGGGAAATTCAATCATTGACTCCGTCATCACAAATTATATGGGGGCAAAACTGGTATCACACTTTCAAGTAATGTGTCTAGCCCATGATGAAAAAGATCATACACCACTTGAACTAGATATTGAAATGCCCTTTCTAGAACTTCCTCATCCTAGGAAGCTACCCAGACCTACTGTGGACAGTGCTACCACCTCACCCAATATACTTCCATCAGATAGTCCTATTGATATACTTCTAAAATGTGTGCTGGACTCGAGGAGCAACATGGTGTCTCAAACATGTTGTCTCTATGGGAATGTCACAAGGACTTTGATACCAACATGTGTCTATGTCGATGGTTCATGACATAACAATTAGTGTTTTGAGGTCCAGTTAAGTTGCAGTCTTTTGCAGTCTTTTTAAAATTTAAACTGCCTCCTACTACCTCAAACAATAAGATAAAATCATGAAACTATTTGAGCAGATAGATCTGGCCGGGGGGTCATCTCTGGAAAATAAGGATTCTGGTCAGTGATTATCAATATAATCACAAAATTTAATCATGGATAGAGAAGTGAAAATAATGGGGGGTCCTCTCTTTGACAAAGTGATTTCATCCAGTCATTTCTGAGATACAGAAAAACAGCAAAAGACTGGACCTTGAAACACTAATAACAACGGCCAACCCAATGCATAGGCTGGCAGTGGTGTATACTGGGGTGAAAACAGTTCACACAACTCAGCACTGAGAGTCCCTACTGCACAGACAAACAACAGAGGAGAAGTTTATGCCATCCTTAAAGCATTACAGACAGCCCATGAGGATGAGACTCTGCATATATACTGCGACTCTGGGTATGCAATGGAGACAATCACAATTCATTGCTACTGCAAAGGTAGTTCATGGCTGGAAAATTATCAATGGTGATCTGTTCAGAGACATAGCTACTCTGATCCATCAGAGATCAGCATCTGTTGTGTTCATTCAGGTCAAGGGACACAGCTGCAACTTCAAACATGATCAGGGTGACAGACTAGCCAATCTGGGGGCAGATGCCTACCACCCCCTTGACCCCCAAATGGTTCTACTCCAGTAACAACAGACAAGGTCCTATACAGATTATTAAGTCCAAAGGTTCTCTCCCCCAATCCAGACCCACAGATCTTGAAAAGTCACAGGAACTCAGGAAAAAAGTGGAAAGCCACGGAGGATGATGAGGGTGAAGGAAGTGTTTCCCTGAAGAAGAAGGCGAAGGGGAAGGCGAGGGCAGAAGCAGTTGACACGGATATCTGGCTACAAGCCATGATATCCTGTAAAAGGTGAGTATGGTTCCTCCTGTTTGTTACCATGCTAACATTTAGCAGATGTTCTAATATGAAGTTATCATGTTTCCGAGTGGGCACCCATGGTCAGGCGTGCAAGCCTTGCACCAAGGCAAAGCACAAGTGCAAGGAGGTTGTCTGGGAAGGTCAGGGTTTGCCCGGAACATCTGGGGTGGAGAGCAACCAAGGGATTGTGAAGTTGTTGAGGGAGTTGGTAGGGGCAGTCAAGGGAGTAAAGAGGGAGCTCCAGGAGCTCTGGGTGATAAGCGAGGGGGTGTTGGCCCTCCAGGATTCCCTGGTAGATATCCATGGAGCCTTGGATCTGGAGTGGAAGGAGGGGGTTGAGGAGGAGGAGGAGGAAGATGATGACAAAGATGAAGAAGAAGATGAAGAAGATGAGGGAGGAAAGATGGCACCTGAAGACCTGCCCGGAGAAGTAGGGGAAGCGGGGGGTGAGGAAGTAGCGCAGGAGTAGGACATCCGGCAGGTTCTGGAGTAATTAAATTTTTGTTCTTTCTTGCTTTATTTGTAAGATGAGTGAGAGAGAGAGTGGGAATTTTGTGTTTAATGGATCATATGATTGTTAAGTGTGGAGAGGACCGGGTTTCCCCAGGTAATGAGTGTGATAGCCTGTAATGAGTTCCTGGGCATGATTGAGTTCTGTAGCGGGAAGCCAGGAGGTTTCCTTGTCCATTCCTTGATAGCCTTCCCACCACACAAAGTAGAGTAGTTTGCATTGGCGGTGGTTGTCAATTTTTGAGTCAAGGATCTCTGCTATCTCGTATTCCAGTTTGTTGTCTATGATGACCGGAGGAGGTGGAGGTTGGATACGGTTAGGAATTGTGTTGGGGGTGTCTTCTTCCAGTTGGGAGAGATGGAATACTGGGTGGACAGCCTGGAGGTGGTCCAGAAGTTGAAGGGTAACTGAGTGGGTACCCGGGGGGGCAATGATTTCAAAAGGGCCATAGAACTTTTCTGAAAGCTTCTTGGAAGGTCGTGTCATGTGTAGGTGTTTGCCCTTGACAAAAGCATAGTCGCCGATTTTGAAGTCAGGAGCGGGAGCCCGACATTTGTCTGTGGGGCCTTGATAGCATTTCTGTGCTTCGGCAAGTTGTTTCCGGAGTTCCTGGTGGAGATCATCAAGGTCAACCACAAAGTGGCATGCACTTGTGAGGCTAGTTCGCGCTCTGGGAAAACCATGATGTTTGGATGGTAACCCTTGTTGGCAAAGAAGGGTGAAACCCCAGTGGAAGCCGATGGAGCATTATTGTAAGCAAATTCTCCCAAAGGCAGGAGTTGAGACCAGTTATCCTGTTGGTAGTTGCAGAAGATCTGCAAGTACTGTTTGAGGGTCTGGTTGAGGCGTTCAGTCTGTCTGTCACCTTCTGGGTGGTAACCCAAAGTGAAGTGGATCTTCATGTCCAGGGCTTGTCCAAGCGAGTGGAAGAAGTGGGAAATGAACTTGGAACCCTGGTCGCAGGTGACGTGAGAAGGAACACCATGTTTGGAGAATACATGCATGATGAATAGATTGGCAAGTTCTTGGGCTGTGATTTTGTTTACTGTGGGGATGAAGATGCCCTGCTTGGAGAGTCGGTCCACTATGACTAGGATGGCAGTATGTCCATTGGAGTCTGGTAATTGCTCAATGAAATCCATGGAAATGGAGTTCCAAGGCCTTTCCGGAACCGGAAGTTGCTTGAGAAACCCATAGGGTTTGTGTCGGGGTGATTTGGAGCATTTGCAGGTAGTACAAGACTTACAAAAGTCCTCCACAAAGGTACGGAGGTTGGGCCAAACATAATCCCATTGGACAAGTTGAAGGGTCTTGTTTTGCCCATAGTGACCTGAGAGAATGTGATCATGCTTGTATTGTAAGACTTTGAGGTGGAGGTCCGCAATATCCGGAATGTAAATCCAGTCAAAGTGGCAGAGAAGTCTGCTGTCATCTAGGGACCAGTTTGGGGCAGATGGGGACGGAAGGTGTGAGGATGAGATAGGATCAAGAGGGAGTGAGGAATGGATGTCATTGTGGAGTTTTTCAACATTCATGAGGATGGCTTGATGTATGATAGGAGTAGCAAGGAAGGTAGCTCGGAGAGAGGATGTGAGTTGTTCTTGAGTAAAGACTGGGCGGAAGTTGCTCAGGTTTATTGAGGCGAAGTTGCTATTTCCCCCTTTGCGGTAGATGTCCCAGCGTCTAGTGAGCATATTGGGTTTAGCCCCCAGCTTACCAGGGTGGAAGCGAATGGATAGGTTGAACTGTGAAAGGTATTCTGACCATCGAGCTTGACGATGAGTGAGTAGCTTCGTGGTGCTGAAGTATTCCAAGTTTTTGTGATCCATGACCACATCTACCGGATTTCCAGAACCTTCGAGGTACTGTTGCCAGTGTTTGAAGGCTTTGAAGATAGCCAGTAGTTCCTTGTCATGAGTGTCATAGTTCAATTCAGCCGGGTTGAAGGAATGAGAGTGGAATGCAACTGGGTGGATTTCTCCATCCTGGGTGTAGATGGAAAGGATAGCTGCTAAGGCGTAGTCTGAAGTGTCTGTTTCCAGAATGATGTGGGAGTCCGGAAGCCATTGAGTGAGTACTGGGGTGTGAGTGAATTCTTCCTTTAGTTTGTTGAAGGCTTCTTGGCACTTCTTGCCAAAGTCCCAAGGCATGTGCTTCCGGGTGAGTCTTGTGAGTGGGATGACAATGTCTGAATATCTATGAATGAACTGTCAGTAGAAGTTGCAGAATCTGAGAAAGGATTGAATATCCTTAACCTTTCGAGGTTCAGGCCAGTTGAGGATGGTTTTGACTTTATCCTCGGACATCCAGAGTCCATCCGGAGAGAGGATAAATCCCAAATATTCCATGCTGTCTTTGTGGAACTTGCATTCTGCAGAGCAGCATAGAGTCTGTTTTTCTGGAGTCTTCTGAGAACCTCCTTGATGTGAGCCTTATGTTGACTCATGTCATTGGAGTAGATGAGAATATCGTCAAGGTAGACAATAATGCTGACATCCAACAGATCACTGAATATGTTGTTCATGAGACGCTGGAACGCAGCAGGTGCATTGGTGAGTCCAAACAGAACCACCAACCATTTGAAAGATCTGTAACGCATGCAGAAAGTGGTTTTCCACTCATCTCCCTCAGCAATGTGGACTAAATGATAAGCATGCCTGAGGTCGATTTTGGTGAAGATGCAGGCTTTCCCTGGAGAGTCCAGGAGATCTGAGATTAGGGGAAGTGGGTAATGGTCTTTCTTTGAGATGCGGTTGAGTCTGCAATAGTCCACACAAAGTCAGAGGCTCCCATCCTTTTTCTTAACAAAGAGGATAGGAGCACCATGTGGAGATTTGGAGGGGTGGATGAAACCTGACCAAACATTTTCTTCAATGAATACTTGGAGGGCTTCAAGTTCGGAGGGGGAGAGAGAGTACATTCGACCTGGAGGAGGAGGAGCATTATCCTCCATCTCGATTTTGAGGTCATATGAATGATGAGGAGGAAGGGTGTCAGCCTTCTGTTCGTTAAAGACATCTGCAAATTTGTGATATTCCTCTGGAACATCTGAAAGATCTGGAGGGTTCCCGGAAGCTGATGAGCATTTTGCTGTTAGTCCTTCCAGGGAGAATGTCATCTGAAAGGCAACAGCCCCAGGAAGTTTGCTTGCGCACATGTAAGTGGCAGCATTGATGAACAAGATTTCAGGAGGTGTGAGTTTCGAGGGTTGAGTGATAATGGGATTTTTGCAGATTTCCGCTGGAATGTTTGGAGATGAGGGTGACTCACTCAAGGTAGGAGAGTCAGGGGACGTCAGGGGTGCAAGACCTCTTAGTGCTGCAGAGCAGAAATGTATTTGGCCTGAAGCCCAGTCAATCAATGGATTGTATTGCTTCAGCCAGTTATGACCTAGAACTGCAGAACAGGAAGAGTCCAGTGAAGTTACATAGAATGCCAGATTGAACACTTCACCAGATGGAAAGGTGACCGGAAGTTTTACGACTTGGGTTATGATGGAGTTACAAGTTCGGTCAAATAGTCGGAGGCCAATTGGAGCAATAGTTTCTGTACTAAGGTAGTTATCCCATACAAATAGTGAATCTAGGAAACAATGAGAAGAACCAGAGTCAATAAGAGTTTGGATTTTTTTGGAAAGATTGGGAAGGGAAAGTAGGATGGTGAGGGATTCAGGATCGGAAAGAGCGGACATGTTGAGATGGACATAAGCAGCCAAACAGGTAAGGTCAACACAACCCTCAGCCCCAATGGCATGTTCCTGAGGGTTGCGGACTATTTTTTTGAGTCTGCGGAGTCCAGTTTGGGCTCAATGACAGCTGCGGCATGAGCTTTCATAGTCTTGGCCTTCTGACAGTTTCTGGCCCCATGTCCTTCCTCGCTGCAGTAGAGGCAAAGTCCTCCCTTCATGCAGCGTTCATGTTCCTCCCCAGTTAGTTTACCATCTTTTCCCAGCTTGTTAGAAATGGAATTCTTTGGTTTGTCCTTCTGGGAGTTATTCTTGGTTCCCGAGGAGGTGCTGGGAGAGGATGACTGGTTTGGGCAATTGGAGTTGGTTGATGACTGAGGTTTGGGCTGATTTGAGGAGTGGGGGTGAGCACTTTTGGATTCCTTTTTTCTGGGGTTTGTGGAATTTCTGGGGGTTTTTGCTTCTAAGCAGGTTTCTTCTTTCTGCATCCAATAGATATTGTTGGCATCCTGAGCTTTAAGATGTAAGGATGCTAGAGTATCAGGTCATCCTCCCTGTAAGACTTCTATGCAAAGACAGAGCAGAAGACCACGGAAATACTGGTCGCATAGCGTGGCCTCATTCCAGTTGACCCAGGAAGCTAATTCCCAGAAGTCCATGTTATACTTCACTATTCTTCCACCTTTCTTCATCATGAGTTCCGAAAGGGCTTTCTCCGCATCCCCAACAGGATCGTGAGGACCAAAGTTGCTTTCCAACTCACTAAGGAATACCTCATAGTTCCACATCCATAGGGCAGAATTTGTTGGGTCATTTAGACCAGGTTCGAACCAGCTAAGAGCTGATCCCTTGAGGTAGGAAAGGATGAATAGAATCTTCTTTTTGTCAGAGGCAAAAACCTGAGGACAATCATGGAAGTGAAGGTTGCAAGAGACTAGGAAGTCCCAAAGTTTCCGGGGGTTGGCCCCATCGAAAGTGTCAGGGTCCTGAACTTTGATTTTTTTGGATTTGGGTGCTTGGTTCTGCCGGAGGGTTTGGAGACTATCTGAGAGCTCGAAGAGAGCATTGAGGAACCTATCTCCTGGATCAGGATTTCTGCCCTTGGGAGGTTGAGAGTCAGCAGGGTCCTCAGGATCGGGGTCATCCCTGGGGCTGTCAGGACCGCTAGGGTCTCAGGTCCACTGGGAAGTCCGTCCTCTTTACCTGGACCTTCCTCGTCAAAGGGGTTAGGTTGCCCAACATTCTCCATGTACTCAAGTGGAGTCATGTTCCAAGGGGTCTCCGGAGGATGAGACATAAGGTTTGCACTGATGGAGGGTGCTCCAGAACCAATTTGTCGGAAGATATTGGATGGTCTGGTGGATGCACCAAAAGTTGAGGCATGCCTAGGTGAAGGTAGTATGGAGCGGCAGATTGCTGATAATCCTGGTACTGCACCTGTGTGGCAAGAGTTTCTTGTAGTTTGTTGTGTCTGAGTTTCAGTAGGAGCCATGGGGGTTTAGAAGTTGGAGTGTTAGGATTGACGAGAGAAGTGTGAGTTTGTAAATACTGTTAAGTTCTGAATTAATGAGGAAAGACATTGGAATTCCAGTTGAGTTCAGAGCGGTAGAGCTAACAGGCAGGAGTGGGATCCCAAAGAATCCCCAGAACAAAGATTAATTGGTCAGGGAAGGACTTGGCTTCAGTTTATAAGAAACTGCACCCTTCTCCTCGTCAAGTGTCCTTATTTCAGATGAGGGTGAGCAGGGAAGATTGGAGGTCTGGAGGTTATCCAGTGAGAATGATTATAGGAGTAGAGGAACACTTAGATGGAGATGAAGGGGAGTGAAGGTTATCTTATATTATTGAGTGAATAGGTTGGAACAAATGGGTGACTTTGTTGATTTACAAACTGGTGATACAAAACAAAGGTAGCTAGCTTAAATACTAGAGTCCAGAGATAATAGGGGTTTCCAAGGCTGTGATGATTGCAAACTGGCTCTCAAGGCATTTCCTGAAACTGTTTCATGCAATTGGAAATGAGGGAATTAAGCCTGTTAGGCAGTGCTGCTGATAGTAGGTGGGCAGTGTTGCAAGGTGGCCGGATACTGCGGCGGAAACTATCGGAAATCCGGTTGGAGGAATCAGTCTTGACAGGTGCCCATGACTGGTATGCAGAATTAAAAAGAATCTTCTTAAAACTCAGTTACTCAGTTTCACAGGCAGATGAGGCTCTCTTCTAGAAGTTTGAACATGAGAAATACATGCTCATTGCTGCTGCCACCAATGATTTCACAAACATTGCCAATTCCACCAATTCCACCCAGCTGATCAAAAGTCAACTCAGCGAACACTTCAAAATCATTGACCTGGGCATCATCAACTGGTTACTCGGGGTCAACATCACTCGCAATTTTGCTGTCAAGACTATTTCGCTCGGACAGCAAGCCTACATCGATCAAATCATCGAGTGGTTCAGTCTTGAAAATGCTCACACAGCTGTCACTCCAATGGAATCTGCAGTCGACTTCCATTGTTCTCACACCAGCCAAAAAAACCAAGTATCGTGAAATGATTGGTTGTCTCATGTATGCAGCTGTTATGACACATCTTGACATCGTGTTTGCAGTTTCAACACTTTCTCAGTATCTCGAGACTCCCAGAACCACACATCTTCAAGCTGTCACCCGAATCTTTCATTATCTGAAAGGCATGAAGGACCTCAAGCTTGTTCTTGGTGGATCAAACTCAATCATTGTTGGCTATTCTGACACCATAATTCCATTTCTGGATTCACTATCTTTTTAGGTCTTGGAGCTGTATCTTGGGGTTCAAAGAAACAGCCCATCATTACCCTTTCGAGCACCTGGAATACATCGCTCTCACACACATTTCGAAGGACATTTTATGGACTCAAAAATTACTTACTGAACTTTCTTCAACATTCCTTTTCTCAATGCCCACCACTCTTTTCTGTGACAATCAAGGTGCCATCACTCTTTCAATGGACTCAACACATCATGCTCGCACCAAGCATATTGACATTCATTTTTATTTCATTCATCAAACTATTTTTACAGCTCGTGTTGAACTACAGTACTGCCCTACCAAAGATATGATCGCTAACATCTTTATGAAACCTCTTGCTCATGTCAAATTTGAGAAGTTCAGGAACCTCCTTGGTGTTCTCTGATCCCACTTCATAGTAGTATCTTCTCTATTTCTATTCTAGGTACATACTACTCAATATAGTGTTTTACTATCACTGAGGTTATCTTCTCTATTTCTATTCTAGCTTGTTCCAGCCATGGTGCTCCACATATTGACTTATGGGGAAAGTACACAATCCAATTGATCAATGGAAATCAATACTACTTGTTATTTGTGGATGATGCCAAGAGATTTGCAACCATCAAATGCGTCAAGCAGAAATCTGATGCAACACAAGCCGTAATAAATTATTTGGCACATTTGAAGACTCAAGGGAGGAATCCGAGGGGTATTCAAATTGACAATGGAAAGAAATTTGTAAACAAGAAGTTGGAAAGTTGGTGCAAAGAATGCAGTATGGAAATTTGCTACACTGCACCATATTCACCTTCACAGAATGGTATTGTTGAATGGATGAATTGTACATTGGTTGAACTCTCTCAAGCAATGTTAATTGCCAATGACCTTCCCAAATTTCTCTGGGAATACGCAGTCCTGCACGCTGCTTATCTCCATAATTGATCATTCACCAAACATTTGCCAAAATATACACCATATGAAGGCTGGTATAATAAAAGACCGAATGTCTCTCATTTACGTGAATTTGGTGCACCTGTATGGATTTTATCACAGGGACAAAAAGTGGATTGACAAATGCAAGCAAAATCCAAATGGCACATTTATGTACATCGGTTTTGAAGATGGCGCTGGGGCCATAAAATATTACAATGCCAAAATGTGCAACGTCCTAACCTCAAGAAATTTCAAACATATGACACTTCCACAATTGACTCCAATCCCTGAAGGTGTTGACATCACACCCAATAGTCAATGTGAGGGGGAGTCTGTGGGGGGCATGCTGCCTATGGGTGTAACAGGCTTGGATGATACTCCGACTCTTGATCCTGGTAGCAAAAAGCATTAAAAAAATTTATTGGAGGATGATATAGACATAAATGCTCCACAGAAGACTCATGGAATTTGTATCAATTATAAAAACCTTCAATATACTTATTCAGTAGAAGAAAAATAGGACAAATTCTTACAATGGAAGAAGTTTATGCAATAATTGCTGGAGATGAGATGATGAGCCTCAAGGATGCCAAGAATTCCCCCGATTGGCCAGAATGGGAAAATGCCATACAAGCTGAACTCAACTTACTAAAAGAGAGGGGACTTGGGAATTTGTTGAAAAACCACCTGATGCAATCCCAATTGCTAATAAATGGGTATTCATCAAGAAGCATGACAAACAAGGAAAAGTAATAAGGTACAGAGCAAGACTTGTGGCCAAAGGGTTCATGCAATGTCCTGGGTACAATTATATAGAAACATTTTCACCTGTGGTCAGAATGGACACTCTGCATGCAATTCTGGCTTTAGTACCAATGCAAAACCTTAAATTGCAACAAATGGATGTCAAATGTGCATATCTCAATGGCACATTACATGAAACTATCTACATGTGACAACCTGAAGGATATGAAGATGGAATGGGCTGAGTTTGTAAGCTGGTCAAACCATTATATGGATTAAAGCAAGCTGGACATGAATGGAACACGGAACTTAATGGGAAACTCAGGAATCATGATTATCAATGCTTAACAATGGATCCATGTGCATATATTCAAAGAGACAGCAGTGACTTTGGTATTATAACTGTCTGGGTTGACAACTCATTCTATTCACATCATCGGATCAAATGATAGATCACATGAAAGATGCACTAAGCTCAGAATGGGAAGTTACGGATCTAGGGGAACCACACAAGATTGTCAGCATTGAAGTAACACGTACTGACAATTCGATTTCCATTTCTCAACAAAAATATATTGAGAACCTTCTTTGCAAAGAAGAGATGCTAGATGCAAACCCTGTCGCCATGCCTATGGACCCAAATATTAAATTTGCACCAAATCTGGACAACAATGAATTAAACCATAGCAATTCATATGCAAGATTGCTGGGGTGTTTACAACTCATCTCAAATTCCACAAGACCGGATATTAGCTTTGCAGTCAACAAACTAGCTGCTTACACCGCTAACCTAGGTCTTCAACACCATGGTGCAATAAAGCGGATACTCACCTAGCAGGTATGAAAACTCTGGGGATAACTTATAGAAAAATCCCTGACAAAACTGATACCAATAACCTCTTCCATGGTTATGCTGATGCCACTTTCACAAATGCTGACAACCATAAATCTACTACTGGCTACATCTTCTAGGATCAGGGGGAGCAATCACATGGAAATCAAAGAAGCAAACCATGATCACACTTTCCTCAACAGAAGCAGAATATGTAGCTCTCTCAGAGGCTGGACGTGAAGCAACATGGCTCAGAAATTTGTTTGGAGAACTCAGATTTCCTCAACAATATCCAACTATTATTAAAGGTGACAATGACAGTTCTGTCATATTAACCCACAACCCACAACTCCATCAGTGATCATAACACATCGCTTTACATCATCATTGGATCTGAGATCTCATAGCCAATAAAATACTCAATATTCAAAACTGTCACAACCCAGAACAAACAGCAGACACATTAACAAAGGCACTACCAAGGCCCAAATTTACGCAACATAGGGTGGAGATGGGAATACAGTTGATCAACTAACTCAGTAGCTTTCCTTGCGTGTACACTGTCCAAGGTCCAGGTCAGGACCTGCCGAACTGGGTCCAACCCAGGTCCAACCCTCACAGGTCCAGTCCAGGTTCAGCAAAATGCTGGACTGGACCACCCTTACAGGTCCAGATCCAGTCAAGGGGTGGACCATGAACCAGGTCTGGACCATGTGGACCCAAGTAGTGTACAGTAAGGGATTATGCACCTCCACAAAGACGACCAAAGTTTTTGACAATCATGTTCAAAAACTTGTATCTTTGGTAGAGTATTGATAGTACGTAAAATGATGTAATGGTAAGTTGGTAACATTTGCCTATAGTTGGACCTTGAGAAGACCCTTTGCCTTTTTTTTTGTCCATCCACACAACGTGCAGAGGCCCTTCTATCACAAAATGTTGTGTCGGGAGCAAGACCAAGTTGATTTGGGGCTGATTGTTGAGGGAGGATGACATGTTCAGCCTTCAAGGTGGGTGCAAGGGCTAGATTACCCTGACACAATCACAAGGCTTGTAAAAAAAACTGGATGAAAAGAAGGTAAGTTGACATTTCACATATTTGAATCCATCTCACCTCCATGATCCAGGTGGTGCCATGGTATCCAATATACAGAATGTTGATGGTCAAGCAGATAGGTAAGCTACAATGTACCGAATAATATGGTCTATCAAATGCATACAGTGTACTGAATGATATGGGTTTGGTGGACGCTGTCGAATGCTCTCATAGTATGTACAACATGTACTAGTATCAAATGAATACACTTTGACAATTCTTGCTTGTGATACACTATGAAGAATGTTAATATACAGATCAGAGATAGCGTTGGACATGGTACTTGGCAACAGCAACGGCAATGGCAACGGCATTGGCAATGGCATTGGCATAGATATATGGCATTGGCATCAGGCTAACGGATAGATGTGCATAGGAAACTGTATGCCTAGCTATAGGCAATTTTCTATGTAGTGCAGACCTACCAAACAGGATCAGCTTGCCCACCCGATTGGTGTTGGTCAATGCTGCTGATGCCACCTAAGGAAATTTCCTGATGCCAAAGGTTATATAGTGACATGTATGATAAATGCCTCAATTAGCAATCATTCATTTGTTGTATGCAGACCTATGAAATGGGTCAGCACTGGCACTGGCAGAAATTAAAAATTTACTGACATCGGCAGCAGCAGATGCATAATACAGACCTTCATGAAATCAGATCGGCATCAGAATTGAGCACAGCACTGGCACCAGGATTAGGGATCGGGCAGCAAACGTTTGGTGTTCCAACAATTATTACTACATGTTCATGTATAGAATATGTAAATGAAATAAATGAGCATCATCCATCATCCATAGTGTCCATATCATCAGAGCCATGCAACCAAGTGTCATCAACATAATCAAAGTCTGCATGAGTATAGATGGGCAGCGTGATGCAAGAAGGAGTGGGGTGCTCTATCTGGGAGGTGCTGGGGGACTCATCACTAAAATTGTCAGAATCAGCACTGGCATCATCAGCATCGGCATTGGATTCACCCCAAGGTCCAGTGGAATCTGTCTCTGATGATGAGAGAAAAATATCTGCCACATCAGACGCAGTGGCAAAAGCTGATAGGGGATTTGAGGGTGGAGATGAAGAGGTAGAATCATCGAGGTAGAAGTCAGCAGCATCAATGCCGGTTGGGGAACCCATAGGGGCAGATGATGAATCAGAACCATATGCCATGGCTGCCTGAAGGGCAGTATGATCAGCATCATTTGCTACATCATCTTCACCTTGCCAAACCATGAGTGCCTCAGCATTGGCAGCGGCAGTGGGGATGGAATTGGAATCGGTGTTGGCATCAGAGAGATTGGCAGCAGAGAGATCGGCATTGGCAACAGGGACTGAAGGAACGGGAGCGGGGACAGGAACAACTGGAGTCCCAGCATTGGACACATCAGATTCAGCATCTGAAAAATATAGGCCAGCATCGTGACCAGTAACCGTGGGTGGTCGACTGTAGGCAGAGAGAACTGTTGGGAGACTTGGTGCATCTGACCACTCCTTCTTTTGCTGCATGCCATCAGGTAGAGACCCTGCATACCCAGAATGCTGTGCCTTTCCCTTGCCCTTGGTTGCCTGATTGATTGCTAAAACCTCATTCTCTGCAATATCAACGCCCCAGGTCCACTTGTAGGAGGTTGGGGGAAGGGCCTTCAGGTGCTCAAGTTTAGCCTGTGCATGTGCAGATACCAGTTCCGATTGTCTTCTTACAGCTGATTGTCTCCCAGCATGTGCACAGTTGTTTTTTGATGCCGCTGCCGCTGCTGTTGTTAACTTACGTGGTTCGGACTGAAGCTCCTTGAGCAGGGCTAGCTCATGAAGCTGTTGGAACCCTGCTGATTGCCTGATATTCGCATTCATCACAGCCTCTGCTGATGATTCGCAGCCATCTATGAAGTCCCGCATCCCGCATGCTTCATTGAACAAATCCCCAATGAGAGCCTGCAGGTCAATGCAAGATCGGCAGTTGGCTTGGCCATCGGCAGCATTGTCTGCTGGCTGGCTATTGGTGAGCAGTGAGCTGGTGATCACAGGGGCAGGGATATACTGTCGATAGCTATTGAGGCACTTATCCAGGGTGTCACTGGCGAAAATTTGCCCCGGTGCTGGTTCACTATTGTGGCTCCACCAATCACATACATATGAATCCACCAGACAGCTAGGAATGTCGCTGGCAACACCATCATCCAACGTGGCCAAGAGAGATGGATGGAATCCAAGGGGTAGGTGGTCCAAATTCACATCGGCAAGACTGTCGGCCAAGGACCAAAGAAGGATCGGCACATCCATCATAAGGCCGATGGAGGTGCCAATGCTGATCCAAGACATGACATACATCTGTCATACTTGTCAGTGATGTATACTTACTTCCTTTAGGAAAGATCTCAACATACAAGCTTGGCATAGAGAATTTTTTGCATCCAATGTTGTTTTACAAAGTTTGCCTGGTCTAACTCCAACAAAACTTGACAGAATTGGGACTCTGTGTACCAAATGATCTCTTGTGTCTGCATTTGGAGTTGCCCTTTCGGGCCCGATTGCAAAGAAAAAGGGTTGAAGATTGAGAGACTTTTGTTCGACATGGTCGTGGTTGGTGATCAAGATAATCGTGTTTACATCATGTTTACATAATACATCTGGCCCTTTTCAGTCAGAGAGGGGAGATATAATCGGCATTTGTTGATCTAAATGCATTGTCAGCCCTCAATGCTAATTCATACCACGAAGCGTGCTGGCGATTAGCATAGGCTAGTGGACCAGGAAGGGTATTCTCAGACTGTGAGGCTGACTGCCACCGTTGGCTGTGATAGATGAAATACCGCACAGTCCACTGCATTTCATATGTGACGAGTAGAAATTCCTCCCTCCATCGATTTCTCTGAGCCTGTGAACAAAGCCAATGTACTTGCCTGACTATGAAAATTGTTAGTACAATGAATACGGATGGCTACAAAATATATTTACATTCCCAGAATCGGCCGGCATTGGCAATGGCATCAGGAACGGGAATGGGAGTGGCATTGGCATTGGCATCAGCCATGAGACCAGTACAAATGTGGGAATTATGCCAAATCCAGGACAGACAAACAGAGGTGGAACCAGGTACATTCGGATTCAAAATAGCTGTGCTGGCATTGAGGTCATCCTTGGATAACTGCTGAAACATACTCAATGTGTCATCATCACAATCCAGTGCCAGCATTCAGCTATGGCAATGGTTATACATTCGGGCATGCAAGCTAATTTTGTTAACCAACTTGTGGACAACAGCTCATGACTGGGTGCAAACTCCCTTTCGTGGTGCCACTGAAATGATGTGTGAATATTGAAATGATTTGTCGGCAATGAGCTCCCACAGCTGGTGCAGCAGTCGGTTTGCCTGGATCTTGGGGAGGTTAATCTCTACATCTGCAGGATTGCCATTAGAGGGGAGGTATACTTGTTGCTCCTCAACTGGAATAGCATGTGTGTGGGCTGGGAGATCTGACAGGCCTGATGCCACAGTACTGTCATCATCCAGGTCACTGGGGGTATCAAATTCCCCTTCATTATCATGGGTGATCCATGAGGGAGCAATGTCATGATTGGCAATGTTGGCAGCATTTTGTAACTGCGTTAAGATTACCATGTGAGATGTGAGAGCTTCTCTCTCCCATTCAACAGCTTGCATGTCAGAAATGTGAGGTAATTTACCAAGTCAATGGAATTTGTCTCATAATTCAATCCTGGTGACGACCCAGTTTCATCTTTGGCCCAGTCGTCGGCCTGAGACTCATTATAGGTGTTTGAGGTTGAGTCAGGTGAAGAGGGCCAGTGCCAGTGCCAGTGCCATTGCTGATTATTTGCCTGCCAATTGGCTGACTCTTGCTCTGCTTTATCCTTCACATCTTCAAATGTCTCCAGATATTTCAATTGGAGGTTCAGAGCATTGCAAATCGGCTGATCCATCTGGTGCTGGACTAAAATGTATGTGCTGACCTCCCATAGCTCAGCCTGGCGGAAGTGCATGCTGGTCCAGCATTCAATGCAATGGAAGGGATTTTGCCTGTGGGTTACATGCATGCATGTGCGGCAAAGCGTGCTTCCCAGTGAACAATCAACACATTGCCAAATTGCCTGTTTATTGAATGGACAGTGGTTGCAAACTTGTTTGTCAACCGACCATGCCTGCAGAGCGAGGGATGCTTGCAGCAATTCATCTACTCGTCCCACAAACTCCAGTACATAGTCTCGCTATCTCTATGATTTGTATATGAGCCTCGAGCCTCGCTCCATAAGCAATCAGTGTCAGAAACTAACCATGCTGATGTGTGGCCGAGTCGGCTCGGCAGCCACCTGAGGTTCTTGCATTCTGGAGCAACATTGGGATTATCCTGTATAACAGAATTTGATTGACCTGGTTCTTCCACTGCAGTCAGGGGGACCTTGATGCGCTTTGTTTTTGGTCCATGTTTTGTGTTGACCTCAACTTCTACATGTGTAACAGTATTGACTGCATCGTCATTGTCCTCATGCAGGGGGGCATTCTTCTTTGATCTTCTCTTTTGCTTGTAAGGAACTCTTGTTAGGCTCATGATGATTTGGGGTGAATCACAATGACACCCAATTATTGATGGGGGTATTGTACTATCGACCTCATGTGATCCTCGTGTGATCCTTGTGTCGATGATATGTTATGTCAATGACAAGAATGATTCTTTCCTTCACATCAGTCCCCCCAATGCCGCCTGAGCCATCAGAGAACCCGTGGTTGAGACAGTACTGGAAGGGAAGCAGATATACGGTTGAAGAGCGGAAGATCATTGAGCCTTATAAAGTTGCATTCTGATTGCAGGAATCAAAAGCTGGCCGATTGCAAATACTCAAGTGCAACATCCTCCCAGCAATATTCAACTACTGGGCATCAATTGACAGGGCCCCTGTGGATGAGGAGGAGAGTCGCATTTGTGCCAAGGTAAACTCACAAGCATGTGAAGGTTGTATTATTGATCACATCACCAGGAACTAACAACCTGGCTTTCCAACAACTGGCAAATGACCAAAGGCCTCTCACGGAAATCAAACCACTTCAAAGTAAAGCAGTTGGAAGTCATTTGGAGCTTGTACCGGGACCGAGTTTTCCAACAGATCGCAAACCTGTTAGGTGTTGAGGACACCACCACAAGTACACCAGGATGGTTCCAAGTGCGACTGCCAGCTATCAAGCATGTTTTCGACACCATGAATGCAGAGGAGAAAGCCATCCTTGAAGTAGAACAGGAGAAAATGATGCAGGAAGGATATCCTGCGCAGACAAAGCGAGTGTAAGTTGAAGCCAATGCCGTTGCCATTGCCATTGCTGGACATAACGAACATTTCACAGTCTAGCAGACAAATACCTCCTTAAACGTGTGGTGGAGAATGCAGGACAACAGTGGCTGGAAATGGGGGTGTTGTCTGTGACATTTACAGCCTATACTGCACCTAATGGTTTGATGGTTGTTGACGTGTGAGTCCTTGAATCATTTACTGCCAATGTGATGCCGATGCCGATGCCGACTCCAGTCACGAAAATGTTGCCTCTCTGATAGCCACCCCTGCACGATCATTTCTGGACACATATCATGATCAAGTAACTGAACTGAAGTGAAACTTTATGAGTTATATCAAGTTTTTACACCCATTAAACCTTGCTTCAAGGTTGGCAACGCAACATAATGCAACACTAACCCGATTAACAATGACTAACAATGGCTTCCTGATCCTTCCCACATCATGGAAAGGATCACAATTCAAGAAAAAAGAGCTGGAAGAATGGTTTATGTTGTATGTTGGCCAGCATTACAGTATGTTGACTTCCTATTCCACAAACCATTACTCATCTCCTGCAGAACTAGCAAACAATGGTTGTAGTCGTCATATCCCATTCAAAGCAATTGCAGATTGGACATCATCATTTGTCAGTCCGGAATATCTCCCAGCTAGGTTCAAAATCAGAGACCCATGGAACATGCACAAGAGTATCATAGAAGACTTCTTTGACCATGTTCTGCAGCAACAAATAGTGCAGGGCCCTGAAAGAGTGTTCCAGTTCAAAGCGATCAAAGCCATGGACGGGAGTGTGGCTCCTGCACACTATCCAAATGATTTGAATAACCCTTCACACTCCCAACACATTTCCAAATGCAGGGGCTGAAGAAATGACAATCCTGATCCTCAGAGCTGCACCGAGCTTGGGGCCGCTGCCGATGCCGATGCCGATGCTGATGCCGATGCCGATGCCGAACCGGTGTCTGGAAACCGCAGGGGCCAAAGAAATGACGATGCTGATGCCAATCCTCAACCCATCACAGAACTGGAGGTTGTTGCCGCTGCCGAACCACCTGCGGCATCAAGAGGCAGAAAAGTTGTCAAAGGCAAACCCAAGCGCAAGGAAGCCCGAATATCAACTGCAGGACAGACCCCAAATTCTGATACAACTGAATCACAATATGTCCAAGTGGATCAAATGACAATGGACAGCCTCTGCATGGTTGGTGTCACTCAACCACAGCCAATTAATGGTCCTAGTGACGGTGAACCAGAATATCTCGTTCCTCGACACATTTACATGAGATACATCACACCTGGATCAGCTGGAAATGCCATTGTAAATGATCCCCCATGCCCAATTGATCCATTTCTGTTGGATATACCTCAAGAGAGCTCACAATGCCCTAAGCCTCAACCACTTTTAGGGGGAAATCGGACAGAGTGTCCTATTGCAAGGGCAAGGGCATTAGCAGCGTTAGTGGGATCGGGAATGGCAACAGTGGCATCAGCAATGGCAACACCAATATCGGCAATGGCAACACCAATATCAGCAACAGCAAAAGTACGATTGGCATTGGCAATGGCAACACCAATATGGGCAATGGCACCCCTAGGATCGGCAACAGCAACACCAATATCGGCAACGGCAAAAGTATGATCGGCAACAGCAACATCAGGATCAGCAGCAAATCCATCCTCCACATGAGCACGACCTATCCGAAGGACAGCCGATGACCTTGCACAGCAGGAAGCCATTTCAACCCAGGCTATTGGGAGGAGACAGAGAATTAAAAAAGTGAAATTTGCCACATAGATTTACAAATAAAACACTATATAATGTGAAAAAAAAGATAGTCCAACTTTTATGTACATGCCGAATCACATCTATTCCTTTCTGCCTCGCTTCGTCTCCCCTCTGTCCTCAGATTTTCCTGCTCGCTTCCTTGGATTCGGCTGAGGGGTTGTACTTCTGGAACGTAGTCCAGATGGACCAGGGGTCAGGCCGCGTGGGGATTGGCGCAGCTGTGCAGGGGGAGGGGAGGGCTGGGGTGAGGTGATTACATTGACCGCCGATGCCGGTGGGGTAAGTGCCGATGCTGGGGCAGCAGGCTCGGGCTTGGCGAGTGGCATTGGGGGGAAGAGGAGAGGGAGTGGTGGGGCCATTGATGTTGTGGGCTGTACCATTTCTTGAGAATCCTGTGGTGTGGCTGGAATAATTCGGATGGGGGGGGGTGCCAGCCAAGGATGCTTCCCCCGCCACCTCTTCTAGCACAGCCAGTCCCTCCTCACCATGCTCAGGCTCATTGTTAACCTCGACAAATCCCCCCTCCTCAACCAGTTCTGCCATCTGTTCATCTTTGTCGCTGGCAGCGGCATTGGGAGTGGCATTGGGAGCGGCAACAAGAGTGGGAGCAGGAGTTGGGGCAGGAGCAGGAGCGTGAGTGGGAGTGGGAGCAGGAGTGGGAGCAGGAGCAGGAGCAGGAGCAGGACTGAGACCGGGAGCAGGAACAGGAGTGGGATTGGGAGCGGCATTGCCTTCCTTGGCATCTGTCCTTTCTTCCCAATCCGCCTCTGCCCTCCTGCTTGGAGTCCTCTCAAGGTGAAACACCTGCTGAGCCATGTAACCATTGTACAACATAATGGGCTGTGCACCACCAGCCTGCAACCCAAGGTATCCTTCAATATCATTCACACTGTTTTGAAGCAAGTCGACCGTCTCCCAGAGTTCTTGTACATGGAGTCAGGACTCTATGAATGACTCTTCATTCCACCGTGTATGCTTGTACATGTCTTCCTCCAGTTGGTTTAGATGTCCAGTGAAGGTGGCGTAGTCAGCGGCAGAGGGGTAGGGAGTCAGGGCAGGGAGGGCAGTCAGCTCAGGCTCGGGATCGGCCATGTCAATATCCTCTTCCACAGCTATGGGTATACATGTTAGTGGTTTTATGTGTCATGATATGGAAGCACTAACCTTTGGATTTTCCTTTTTGGCTTGCAGTGAACCACCTAGATGATTCCTCTCCACTGTCTTCACTGGAAAATCATGCCTTCTTTGCTTTTCTTCTTGCCGATCCTTTTGCTTTCTTGGTTCTTGGCACTCAATCCACATCCTCTGGATCGCACCAAATTTTCCCTTTCCCACAGAAGTAGCAGGCCATTTTCCCATTCACCTGCTCCCAACACTCACGCCTAAGCCTGACACATTGTGCACACGGCATCATTCACAAACTCCCTCACTGGGGTGCTCCTTGTGCCACCCTTGCTGCGTTGTGCCGCTTCTGCTCCATCCTGGGATTGGCACTGGCATCGCTCTCCATCTCCTCATCAAAATCCTCCTCTGATCCCCTGCTACTCTGCACCTCTCACAGCCTGGGTCTCACTGTGATTGTTGGCAGCATTGGTCATTGGGCTGGGGCTGGAAGTCTGGATCTTGATGCTTCTGGTTGGGCCCGCATCTTGGCCAGTGCTGGTGCCGCTTCTATCCTTGTCGGTGTCGGCGTTGCTGCTGCCATTGCCACTGCCGCTGCTTGTGCCTTTGCCGCTGCTGCTCTTCCTTTCTTTGCCGCTGCCGTCCATGTCTTTGGCGCTGCCATTCCTGTTGCTGTTCCCTTTCCCACTGCCACTCCCATTCCTGCTGCAGTGGCCATTCCACCTGCCCTTGCCATTCCAACTGCTGTCGCCGCTGCCATTCCCTTTCCCTTTCCCACTGCCGCTGCCATTCCCACTGCAGTGGCCATTCCACCTGCCCTTGCCATTCCAACTGCTGTCGCCGCTGCCGTTGGTCCAGCTGATGTGGACACAGGACCTGTTATGCCCTTTTTCTTGTCAAAGGTCTTCATTGCCCTCAGTTGACCTTCAATTAACTTCTGGTCCCCTGTCCTGTCTGACTTTGACCATGCTATCACAAATCCCCACAAAAAGGCACCGGCCTGGAAGATGGCCTGCACATCCTCTGTGAGAACCTCTCTTTGCCAGGCAAATAATGTTTTCTACAATTGGTAAGTGCATCGTTGATCTGATAGCATGCCAATCCACTCACAAGGGCTGATTTTCTTTCCTTCATCATGGCCTTGATACTTTGGTCCCAAAGGCCATTGCAGATGGATTGCTCGATCTGGCTGATCTGGCTGAGCACTTGTTGGCGTGTAATGTTCATGGTTGATGAGTTGGCTGTGGCAGCAGGGTTGATGTTGAGATAAAAAAGAGTGAAACACTGAAAATCAACAATCACGTGTTGTTGATCAATATACAATATATACAAACAAATAATGTCCTGATTAAACAGTATCACTTGTTATCATCTGTGTTATCTATACCATGAGCAATCAGCAAACTGACACTTATATTCCTGATGGATATGTCGTTATCTGAGGTGACAATGGGCAGCACTATCTAATGCCCCATTTTATGATTCCAGCTACCCACCAGGCAATGGAGGCCTATTCCAAGAAGGTTGAATTCAATGTGCACATGGCACATGGGGGGGTAAGATTTGCTTCTTTTAGTCTCATTGCCGCCAGCATAGCCGTCTTGGCCTGATGCCATCCTGGGGCCGATGTCGTCCTGTTGGCCGATGCCATGTCTTAGCCGATGCCGTGTCTTGGCCAATGCCACATCTTGTTTGCCTCATCTATCCTCTCACTGATGACTTTGCAGTCTGGAAACATGACTGATAAGCCGTACTACTATGCATTGGCCCGCAACCAGCTAATGCTACCTGCTGATCCAGTAAGTGCCTTGTCCTCATTTGTATGACTGTTAGTTCATCCTGTTGCAGAAATTGACAGACAGGGAGCTGTTGAGCTGCCATGCTGAAGTGAAAGCCCTGCAAAACAACCTTGGCACCTCATACAAGGATGCCAGTCATTGTCTCTACATGGCCGAGGTTGAGAAGCTGGAACAGCAAGATGTCACATTGAAGACATATGCGACCTTGAAGGAAAGGATGGAATATAATCTGAAATCATTCGAATGCAGGTTCTCAGACATTCAAATGAGATCATTGTCCCATGACGACCAGATGGCTGATCCTGCTGGTTCTCACAATTAGCTAGGATGAACACTGCTGTTTTGCTGATTTTGTTCATTCATTCATACTGCCTGCACCCATTGTGTGTCTGGTTTGCTAATGCCCATTGCCGATGCTCTTGATATATAGATTTCCACCCCAAAGTGTCTGTCTGCTGATGCTGATGCTGATGGCTGTGACTATTTCATCAATGGTATTAGATTCCTACACCACATCTATGCCAATGCCAATGCCCATGCCGAATACTGTGTCCAATGCTATCTCATAGGTACAAGCAAGAATTGTAAAAAACCCGTTTGGTAGGTCTGCACTACATAGAATGAATTATTGCATCATTGCCCATAGCTAGGCCATACAGTCTCCTATGCACATCTATACCAAGCATTGTAATTCACTATAGTACATGCAGCTAGGTCGTACTGTTGTTATGGGGAAGTGGTGCCTGATGCTGATGCCATTGCCATTGCCATTGCCAAGTACCATGTACATGATCTCTGATCTGTATATTATTAACATTCTTCATAGTGTATCACAAGCAAGAATTGTAAAAGTGTATTCATTTGATACTAGTACATGTTATACATACTATGAGAGCATTCGACAGCATCCACCGAACCCGTATCATTCGGTACACTGTATGCGTTCAATAGACCGTATTATTTGGTACAGTGTAGCTTACCTATGTGGGTCAAGAAGATCAAGAGAGGCACACTGATACACCAAAAAGGAGTGAGCCGCATCAAAAATGATAGCCAGAATGTAATGAACTCACAAATGCCGTTAGCTTTGCAAAAGGAGGGTGCCAGAGACATGTCAAAGCCCTTTGGGGAAACATGTAACGCAGATGGACGCAACCAATATAGAATGGGTCCATTCACCATCTCAATTAGTGGCAATGGGGAGTACCCAAAAGCGAGCACATGATGGTGGCAATGAGAGCAGTGAGGATGATGCCGATGAGCTTCCTAAAGTTAAATGAAAGGTAAATGTCAAACCTTACATGGCATATGGTGCCGTATTTTGTGACGTTTTGCCAGACCTTTCTAGAAAACATGTCGAGTGACTATCAATGATTCGGATGACAAAATATCAAGGAATGAGCAGGAGATGGAAAATCCAGATGATCCAGCCACAGATGACAGAGATACAGAAAGTGAAGAAGAGGAAGATGTGCTGTACATGGTAGAAGAGGTGGCTGCACCAGAGAAATTCCACAGTGTGTTGAAGGAGAGCCATGTGAAACAAGTGCATGATGATTCACCTCCTGATAATCTAAACAAATGAACTTAACCCTGTTGGGACCACAGCCCCCCCCCCCCCCCCTGTGATGTCATCTAAAGCCCCAGGTCCTGCCAAAAAAGACCACATCCCTGGACCGGATGATTTTATGGACCAATTTATCAAGAAACGGGAGGCTATTATTCCCTCCATGTCAGCTGTGACTCAGGTAATTGATCCACTGGAAGAGTTTGACTGATATTTCTCTCGTCCATGTGTGGATCAATCAGTTTGCACTGATCTGGTTGCATGGTGGGGTGTAAGTTTTCGTTTCCATCTTACATATACCATTTCTTAGTCTTCTACAGCATCAAGTCTCAGAATATCCTGTCATGTGTTTGATTGCTCAGGACTTTGCTGCAATTCCAGGGTCATCTGGTCTTGTGGAGCATGCATTTTCGCTCTCAGCTAGGACAGATTCAGCACATCATGGAAATATGGAGAAGAAAAAATTTGGTGGTTTACAAAGGTTATGAGGTGCATATGCTGATGGAAAACTAGAGGTACAAAAGGAAGTCTGGGTTGCTCTGGATGCAGATTTTGACTGCTTGAGTGAGGAGGATGATTAGCGACACTTGTAGCATTCTTTTTCTTGAAAAAAAAATCTTTTTGGCAATCGGACCTGGGTCAGACTAGGTCTGGACACAGTCTGGACCTTGAGGGTCAAGGTCCAAAGAAGATTGGACCGGACCTTGGACAGTGTATGCAGACTCTGGGTCTTATGCTACATAAATGAGGGGGGGCACTCACTCATTTTGTTATTCACATTGCCAACTACCATGCTCAAGGAGGTGTGTGGAAGTTGTCGTGCTCAGACAGATATCACCATTTTGGAGTCTCATTTACATTATAGTCATGTAGTATTTGTTTGTTAGCACTTGTACAAAGGCTCTGTTTGAGTTGCTAGAATTCCAACAGTCTTTGCCACATCAGAGCATTGTTTTGAATGATATGAGGCAATTGAGGTCATCCATTTTCAGCGACCATGGGAGCACCTGAATTGCATGGATTTGAAAGGCATATGATGTGTATGGGGACTGGCCAGCAGGGAATTTGCAGTAATACCCCAGGCATGCGAGAGCTGGTTTTGGTATGTCTCGGGTTTTCAGTCCTTTGTCTGGCGTCGCCATCGGAATTCCTCCCAAAGAGGATGCCAACTTTGGGGCTGGTGCTGAAGTTCCTCCACTGAATAAAATTTCAGTGAGGGACTGGTTATCAGCATATTACACTGTGACCATGGCACCAATCAGGCATTTAATCTACCCCTCAAGCAAAATATTGTCAACCTGCAACTCACAAACAAGTATCCTTAACCACGTGCATAATCCCTCGTTGAATAATCTTTGTGATATCCTCGACTGTTTTATCATATCCAATGGTTCCATTAAGTGCTCCATCTGCCATTTCCCAGGCATCTTGACCAGCTTCCAGCTCCAAAACAGGGTTCCTAGAAAATTGAGCAAGGACATCCATGTCTGTGCCTTTGGGTATAGACAAAGGTAAGGTGACTGATACACATTCAAGTTCCAAAAAAAGAGGCGTTGTGGAAACGGCGCTGGTGCTGGGAGCCATGGTAGGTGGTGGTGGAGGCAAACCATCCGAGTCCGAGTCAATAACAATAGGTTCATCGTTCAGAGTGTTGACAACATGAGATGTTGAGGAAGGGCCAGCCTGAGATGAACCAGAAAATGAGAGTGTGGGATTGGGTAACAGAGAAGGAGCTGCAGCCGGCTGCAGGGACCTGGGTGGGCTTTCTGGCAGCTTCTTCTTGAAGAATGATGTTAACTTGGATTTGGCAGAAGTATTCTTGGAGGCCTTGTTTTTGCGATGGGCCGCACTCTCTGTATGAGTAGCCCAGTTGGGCTCCCCACTGAGTCCAATCTTCACATTGAGCTCACATGAATCACAATATCGCATACTCAACGCCATGAACTCAGATGGCCGCTGTAAATAAAACAAGTTCATCATCATGGGTGTAAGTCACTGAATGGGGACAGGGATGCACCTTCTTCTTCACCACCTGTCAATCAATGATCAAGAAACACGCTCTGTAAGGAGATTTTTCATTTGATAATGTCTGTTTATCCTCTGATCGGCCTCCAATAAACATGCACTTGCTCCTATAGGAGGCCCATCCAAAGGCGCAAATCACAAAAAAAAAAGTTATTTGTACCAGCAAATTCTGGCATACCTTGGTTTGGTGTCCAATTTCTAATGGCAAAAAAGCATGTTCTTGAGTAACTACAGGACTCTAGTACATCCTACTTCTGCATACATGTGTTCTTCTGCCTTAAGATCCAATATCATTCATGATTAGCAGAGCAGCACAATTCTCAATTTGAGTTGGCTAGCCTAGCAGCACATTTCCTCCTTCACCATGGTACTATGGACTGCCACCCATGCCAGGGTTGATTCTTCAAGCCAGCTCATCAAATTCAATTGCACAAGAATTAGAGGGATCTAGATGATGACTTGCACCTCCAATAGTTTCTCCACACTTGGGGCAGAGACTCCGCTCCATGGCTCCTCCACACTGAAAAGCTTGTTCAGTGTCTGTTGCAAAGTAGATACGAAAATCCACTACCTCAGTAATGACAAACATGTGTCCATTAGGACAGTTGTAGTAATGTCCCATATTAGCTGTGATAGACCCTTCAGCATCCGACCAAGCTGGTGAAGTATGGAGTAAAACACCCACCGAATCCCAACACTCCTACGATCTGCATTTTCTCTTCAACAGATACTAGCTGATGGAATGTATCAAGTCGAATAGAATGCTCAATTGCTGCCCACTCATCAACAATCACTTGGGCTGCTCCAGAAAAGTTGTCTTGGACCCATTTTTCTTCTGTTTGAAGACCGTCTGCCCTCTTCGACATATATACTTTTATTGTATCCCTTTCTGTTCTGCCACCTTGCCATGCTTGACCGAAGTTTCAGCCAGATCTGCACAGTTTTCCTTTATAGTACCGTTCAGCTTGCACATCGACAACTGAAAGCGGAATTGTTCCAATGTAATGTGCATCTGCCAGAGAGCTGTCCTCATGAGTTGTCGATGAGACTCAGAGGCTTCAGCAATTTCAGAAGCTTGCAGTGCATCACAATGACAAGTGTGGAGCAAGAAGTCAATATACGTAGCCCATTCTTGTCGATGAAAAGTGGGATAGAAGGCTTCATGCTTCTTCACTTCATCCAGCCATATTTGTGCAAGGCAGATGAGCATCATGTGAATGTCCAGTGTAGATCAGAATGCCTCCACCAAAAACCTTCTGTCAGCAAGTGGCTGCAGCTGACCAACCTGTATTTTAGCAACCCTCATTGCATGCTCTCGTAGGCATCTGGGCATCCTGGCAGGGTAATTGGCACATGCTTGTATTTCACATTCATAGAGGAATGAAAAAGCAGCTTCCCAGGCATGCAAGTGTGCAGAATGAGTCATTGCGACAGCAAACACCTCCTTATAAGCAATAGATAGCTGTTTCATTGCTTCCTTTCAGATTTGAGCTGCTTTAGGTTGAATATGGAACAGTTCCAGATTTGTGGCATCCAGTCTCTGTGCTGACATCAGAACATGGATGTCCATGGTTGTTCTAAGAGCACCCTTCCTGCACATAGGTAAGCTACACTGTACCAAATAATATGTCTATCGAACGCATACAGTGTACTGAATGATACGGGTTTGGTGGATGCTGTCAAATGCTCTCATAGTATGTATAACATGTACTAGTATCAAATGAATGCACTTTTACAATTCTTGCTTATACACTATGAAGAATGTTAATAATATACAGATCAGAGATAGCGTACATGGTACTTGGCAACAGCATTAGTATTAGCATTGGCATTGGCATTGGCATAGAGGTATGGGATCAGCATCAGGCACCACTTTGCCATAACAGTACGACCTAGCTGCATGTACTATAGTGAATTACAATGCTTGGTATAGATGTGCATAGGAGACTGTATGGCCTAGCTATGGGCAATGATGCAATAATTCATTCTATGTAGTGCAGACCTACCAAACAAGTATTTTACAATTCTTGCTTGTACCTATGAGATAGTGTTGGACACAGTATTTGGCATTGGCATTGGCATTGGCATAGATGTGCAGTAAGAATCTAATACTGTTGATGAAATAGTCACAGCCATCGGCATTGGCATCAGCAGACACGTTGGCACAGAAATTGACATCGATGTCAACATCGGCAGCAGCAGACAGACACTTTGGGGTGGAAATCTATATATCAAGAGCATCAGCAATGAGCATTAGCAAACCAGACACACAATGGGTGCAGGCAGTATGAATAAATCAACAAAATCAACAAAACAGCAGTGTTCATCCTAGCTAAAATAACAATGTCAGTACTAGCTAATTGTGAGAACCCCATTTTGTCATCATGGGACAATGATCTCATTCAAATGTCTGAGAACCTGCGTTCGAATGATTTCAGATTATATTCCATCCTTTCCTTCAAGGTCGCATATGTCTTCAATGTGACATCTTGCTGTTCCAGCTTCTCAACCTCAGCCATGTAGAGACAATGACTGGCATCCTTGTATGAGGTGCCAAGGTTGTTTTGCAGGGCTTTCACTTTGGCATGGCAGCTCAACAGCTCCCTGTCTGTCAATTTCTGCAACAGGATGAACTAACAGTCATACAAATGAGGACAAGGCACTTACTGGATCAGCAGGTAGCATTAGCTGGTTGCAGGCCAATGCATAGTAGTACACTTTATCAGTCATGTTTCCAGGCTGCAAAGTCATCAGTGAGAGGATAGACAAGGCAAACAAGACACAGCATTGGCCAAGGCATGGCATTGGTTAAGACATGGCATCGGTTAAGACACAGCATCAGCCAAGACATGGCATTGGCCAAGACATGGCATCGGTTAAGACACAGCATCAGCCAAGACACAGCATTGGCCAACAGGATGACATCAGCCCAAGGATGGCATCAGGCCAAGACAGCTATGTTGGCAGCTAGTGTTTGAAAGTCCAGTTGCATGGACCGAAAAAAAACCAGCAACTGAACTGGACCCAACCGCGGTCTGGTCTGTCTCACAGGTTCTGCAGCAGTGGTTGTGGACTGGTCCGGTTGCCGGTTGTGTAGTTTTTCAAATAATTATGGACCGGGTAAAGACTGGTTGCAACCAGTTGCAACCGGTCTTTGATCATAATTTGATGTGCTGCTAAGGTAAGTGATCAATAGATTATATTTGATACAAGTAATCTGAGTGCTGGCACTGAGTGACCAAATAAGTTATTGTAGGATTGTAATGCCTTAACAGCTATGTCCATAAACCAGGATTCCACACTGTATAGAGTATATCTACATCCACCCAAATGTACTAGTTGAATGGTGCAGTGGTTCATTCATGGTAAACACCCTTCCTCCTCATTCCTCTCAAAACTCCGTAGCACTGTAATTAAATAATGGCTCACCCGATTCTCTCGTAAACTTGGATTATACACAACATATGGTATATATATATTCTCCCTAAAGCGCTAGTCAAACGGTGCAGTAATACATTTATGGTAAGCAACCCTTCCTCCTCATTCCTCTCAGAACTACATAGTACTGTAATTCAATAACGGCTCAACCGATCCTTTTGTAAACTTGGATTAGACACAATATATAGTATATATATATTCTCCCCAAATAGCTAGTCGAACGGTGAAGTCATTCATTTATGGTAAGCAACCCTTCCTCCTCATTCCTCTCAGAACTCCATAGTACTGTACTTCAATAACGGCTCAACCGATCATTTCGTAAACTTGGATTATACACAACATAGAGTATATATATGCTCTCCCCAAAGCGCTAGTCGAACGGTGCAGTCATTCATTCATGGTAAGCAACCCTTCCTCCTCATTCCTCTCAGAACTCCATAGTACTGTACTTCAATAATGGCTCAACCGATCCTTTTGTAAACTTTGAATAGACACTATATATATGATATATACACACACCCCAAAGCACTAGCCACATGGTCTAGCCATTCATTTATGATTTTGTCAGTAGTGTTTACTTCTATTACTACTACTAGTTATTGAAATATGTTACTTCGAGACATGTATATTAGTGTACAAATAGTCGGTCCTGATCGGTTGTGAACTGGTCAGGACCAGTCTATGTATGGACCGGTTTTAAACCGGTTTGGCAACCATGAGGCAACCGAGTAGAACTGGTTTACCCCAGTCTGGTCTTTGGTTGCCTTGATTTTGAGCATGTAAGCAACCGGTCCAGTCCACGGTTGCCCCTGTTGTGGTGAAAAAAACTGGACTGGACTGGACTTTTAAACACTACTGGCAGCAATGAGACTGAAAAGAAGGAAATCTTACCCCCCCCATGTGCCAAATGTACATTGAATTCAACCTTCTTGCAATAGGCCTCCATTGCCTGGTGGGTAGCTGGAATCATAAAATGGGGCACTAGATAGTGCTGCCCATTGTCACCTCGGATAATGACATATCCATCAGGAATATAAGTGTCAGTTTGCTGATTGCTCATGGTATAGATAACACAGATGATAACAAGTGATACCATTTAATCAGGACATTATTTGTTTGTATATATTGTATATTGATCAACAACATGTGATTGTTGATTTTCAGTGTTTCACTCTTTTTCATCTCAACATCGACCCCACTGCCGCAGCTGACTCATCTACCATGAACATTACACAGCAACAAGTGCTTGGCCAGATCAGTGAGATTGAGCAATCCATCTGCAATGGCCTTTGGGACCAAAGTATCAAGGCTGTGATGAAGGAAAGAAAATCAGCCCTTGTGAGTGGATTGGCATGCTATCAGATCAACGATGCACTTACCAATTGTAGAAAACGTTATTTGCCTGGCAAAGAGAGGTTCTCACAGAGGATGTGCAGGCCATCTTCTGGGCCGATGCCTTTTTGTGGGGATTTGTGGTAGCATGGTCAAAGTCAGACAGGACAGGGGACAGCAGTGGCAAAGACAGGGATGGCAGCAGCAGAGAAAGGAAGAGTGGCAGCGGCAAAGGCATGAGGAGCAGCAGTGGCGATGGCAGCAGCAACACCAACACCAACAAGGATAGAAGTGGCACAGGCACCGGCCAAGATGTGGGCCCAACAAGAAGCATCAGGATCCAGACTTCCAGCCCCAGCCCACAACCAATGATGCTGCCAGCAATCACAGTGAGACCCAGGGCATGAGAGGTGCAGAGTAGCAGGGGACTGGAGGAGGATTTTGATGAGGAGATGGAGAGCGATGCCAGTGCCAATCCCAGGATGGAGCAGAAGCAGCACAATGCAGCAAGGGCAGCACGAGGAGCACCCCAGTGAGGGAGTTTGTGAACGATGCCATGTGCATGATGTGTCAGGCTTAGGCGTGAGTGTTGGGAGCAGGTGAATGGGAAAACGGCCTGCTACTTCTGTGGGAAAGGGAAAATTTGGTGTGATCCAGAGGATGTGGATTGAGTGCCAAGAACCAAGAAAGCAAAAGGATCGGCAAGAAGAAAAGCAAAGAAGGCATGATTTTCCAGTGAAGACAGTGGAGAGGAATTGTCTAGGTGGTTCACTGCAAGCCAAAAAGGAAAATCCAAGGGTTAGTTCTTCCATATCATGACACATAAAACCACTAACATACCAATAGCTGTGGAAGAGGATATTGACATGGCCGATCCTGAGCCCAAGCCAACTGCCCTCCCTGCCCTGACTCCCTACCCCTCTGCCGGTGACTATGCCAGCTTCACTGGACGTCTATACCAACTGGAGGAAGACATGTACAAGCATGCACAGTGGAATGAAGAGTCATTCATAGAGTCCCAACTGCATGTACAAGAACCATCTAGGTGGTTCACTGCAAGCAAAAAAGGAAAATCCAAAGGTTAGTTCTTCCATATCATGACACATAAAACCACTAACACGTATACCCATAGCTGTGGAAGAGGATATTGACATGGCCGATCCTGAGCCCAAGCCGACTGCCCTCCCTGCCCTGACTCCCTACCCCTCTGCCGCTGACTAGGCCACCTTCACTGGACGTCTAAACCAACTGGAGGAAGACATGTACAAGCATACACAGTGGAATGAAGAGTCATTCATAGAGTCCTGACTGCATGTACAAGAACTCTGGGAGATGGTCAACTTGCTTCAAAACAGGTTGAATGACATTGAAGGATACTTTGGGTTGCAGGTGGGTGCACAGCCCATTACATTGTACAATGGTTACATGTCTGGGCAGGTGGTTCACCTTGAGAGGACTCCAAGCAGGAGGCCAGAGGCAGATTGGGAAGAAATGACAGATGCCAAGGAAGGCGATGCTGCTCCCGCTCCCACTTGTTACGATTTTCTGTTATCATAACCCAGGACAACCAGACGTATGCCGGCACGACTGGGTACTTTATTTTTCTGATTCAACTTGACTCACTTCCGATGGGAGACACTCTGACACATGGTGACTCCATGCACCCAAACCCACTCCCACACATGCTATGGTATAACTGCCCCTCGACATGAGGTCCGTGATGTCGGACCCTCATGATCGACATGCTGCAGTGCAGCATGTCCTTGACATCGGATCCTTGACATTGGATCTGTGACATCGGACGCCTCATGCTAGGCATGAGGCTTATCTCTTATTGTTCTCTGATATGCTGTGCCGCAGCACTCCTTGACATCGGACACCTCATGCGAGGCATGAGGCCTATTGTTTCTATTGTTCTTGTCTATATTTACCTGATAAGCATCTCACCTTCCGATTGGACGATAGATAGTCCTGGAACAGTATATAAGCTGTAGCTACACTCTGTGTATTCTCCAGCTTGACCTAATTCAACCAACGGTCTTGGACTCAACCAGAACACTTGACAACTAAGGAAGTCCCTTAGTTGTGATACACTCGAACTCAACAGCTTAGGAAGCCCTGAGCTGTGATAACCAAAACTCGACAGTTGGAAAGCCTCTAACTGTGATACACGAACTGATGGTCTACTCAGAAAGCCTCTGAGTATAGAGAGCCGTAACAACTTGAGGAAGCACCCAAGTGAAGGCAGGAAGCCCGATACACTAGGAAAGTCTCCTAGTGTGATACAAGACAGTTGGAAAGCCTCCAACTGTAACACACAAAGCCGAGGCTGAGTTAAAGACCTATAGTCTTAACAAAAGGTCAAGCTGATCTACGAAGTCCACCTACCTAGGTGCAGACACAATGTCTTTCAGACAAAGCCCAGACAGACCTCCGACAGGAGCATCAACATCAGGAAGAACCTCGTGGTATAGATACCAAGGTTGACTAGTACGATACTCAGAACCAGCACAAAGGTGGTTCTCAAAGCGA
Organism: Tricholoma matsutake; assembly: GCA_026075535.2. Taxonomy (NCBI): domain Eukaryota; kingdom Fungi; phylum Basidiomycota; class Agaricomycetes; order Agaricales; family Tricholomataceae; genus Tricholoma; species Tricholoma matsutake. Next base: position 1,647,812 of record AP026544.2, read on the forward strand.
ACAGAAGACGAGGAACCAAGATACCTCACTGAAGAAGACTTCAGATTGACAAGCAAAGAAGAAACCCCAGAACGAGACCCATTCTCCTTATCCAACGATGACATCCCCGATAACATGTCTACTGAACCCACCGCATCAAACAAGGAGATTAGAATCCGAACCCCCTCCGACTTCACAGGGGACCGAACCAGAACTGCAAAGTTCTTACAAGAAGTGAAACTCTATCTGAGAGTAAACCACAGAATCTATGACACAGATGAAAAGAAAATCATCTTTGCATTGTCATTTATGAACGGAGGAACCACCGCGCCCTGGGCACAGACATGGGCAGAAAAGGAAGACCTAGGAACTTGGTCAGCCTTTGAATTGGCGCTCAAGACAGCATTCACGCCGATCGACAAAGCTGGCAGGGCCAGAACCAAGATGAAGACATTGAAGCAGGGACAGGACCTGGAGGACTACATTGCACAGTTCCGAATCCTGCAAGAGAAGGTGGGAATCAATGACAACACCGCCCTCATTGAACTCTTCATGGATGGGTTAAACCCCAAGCTCCTCGAAAGAGTTTTCAACATGGAAATGATCCCTACAACCTTGGAAGGAATGATCAACACTGCCTCCAAGTATGATGGACAGTGGAGGAGAGCAAAAGCCATAACAGGGAGGCTGCAGGAGGCTTTTACAAGGAAGCTCCTGGCCTCTAAGGCAAAGGAAACCCCACTCAAGATCAACCGCCTCTCCCACCAGGAGAGGATCGAACACATAAAGAAAGGATTGTGCTTTGTGTGCCACAAGCCCAGACACAGAGCAACCGAACACAAGAAAGGGGAAAAGAGGACCAAGGACCGGCCATCCCCAAAGAATAAAGGAAAAGAAGCCTACTCTAGGATCCGAGTGATCGTAGGAGAACTAGACGAAGAAGAAAAGAAAGAAGCTCTCGCTGCAATTGAGGATGAGGGTTTTCAAAGAGGTGGCCTGCCTCGATGCCAGGTACCACTGAACTTTCTGTCTGCTCTGTACTACTAGCCACTTTGAAAAATCAGTCTATGCACTTAGACGTCAAAGTGGCAGGGACAGGCAGAGGAAGAGACATTGAAACTGAAGCTCTACTCAACTCAGGAGCGGGAGGGATATTCATGAGCCATGAATTCGCAGAAAGCAGTGGATTCGAATTGCGCCCCCTGGAAAGGGTAATCAGAGTCAAGAACATGGATGGAACCCCGAACAAGAGAGGGGAAATTTCCCACTGTGCCAGAGGACTCTTAACAATCAATGGAAGGACTTTCCCAATGACCTTCCTGATTCCAGGACTGGGAAAGGAATCAATCATCCTAGGTCTGCCATGGCTCAGAAGGATCAACCCAGTGATTGACTGGAAGATCAGAACCTTCCAGTTCAGGACAAAGGACGAGACTTACGCAGAGTTCTCATATGGAAAAGGAAGAACCCTTATCGATAGGGTACTGACCAAGAAAACCGACGACAAACACCTGTCATGGCGCTGAAGGGGAACCGAAAATAAGAAGAACCCCCTTGACATGACAAAAGAAGAGCGACAGGCATGGTGCCGAAAGATTGTCGCCAAAGAACAAGAAAAGCTCGCCCTCAAGAAGCAGACTGCTGAGGAAGAACAAGCATGATGGAAAAAGGTGGCCACCAGAGAACTGGAGAGACTGGCCGCCAGAAAAGAAGAAGGATGACTGGCATCAGCCAGAATAGTCGCAAAAGCTTACCCCAAAGAAAGAGAAACCGACGAACGAAGAACAGCGAGTGGATTGCCGAAGAATCGTCGCCAAGGCAAGATTAATGGTGGGAGCCCTCCATGCTGAACCAAGAGGAAGCAAGATGCCCATCGAGACAAGAAAGGCGACGATCAAAGACATAGACGATGAAGAGATCGCAATCACGACTCTTCAGAACATGGAACCCATTGGGCCACAAGACGAAGAAGACACTGGGAAGGAAAACCCAGCACAGGCAAACCACAAACAGGCAACAGAACAGGCAACAGAACAACCGAAAGAGACACCCAAACTAAAGATCGAAGATGACGAGCTACTGGTTGCCTACATCCAAGGAGAACCCATCATTGGAATATTTGAACCAGCTAGGACACTGCTGACAGAGGAGTATGATGAGCCAAGATACAGATATTCTCTGATGACGAAGACAATCTCTCGGATCATAAAGGCAAAAGGATCACCGCGATATGCTTATGGACAAAATATCTGGATTAGGGCAAAGACATCGGTCTCTCAACACCTGACACACAAGAAGGAAGGAGACCCCGAACAAAAGACCCTAGATGAACTACTCCCCAAACAGTACAAGGAGTACCGACGGATATTCAAAAAGGAAGCATTGGAACGATTCCCAGAATCAAGACCCTGGGATCACGTGATCGAACTGAAACTGGACTTTGTAGCGAAGGATTGCAGGGTTTACCCATTGTCGCCGGCAGAACAGAAGAAACTCAATGAGTTTCTTGACGAAAGCCTGCAGAAGGGATACATCCGACCATCGAAATCGCCCATGGCATCGCCATTCTTCTTCGTTGCGAAGAAGGACTCGGACGCACTATGACCCTGCCAAGATTACAGGTACTTGAATAACGGAACGATCAAGAACACCTACCCGCTGCTGCTGGTAGGAGACCTGTTGGACATTGGACAAACTAAGAGGGGTGAAATGGTTTACAAAATTGGACATCCAATGGGGATATCACAACATCAGGATCAAAGATGGAGATCAATGGAAAGCAGCCTTCAAGACAAATCGGGGGCTGTTTGAACCAACGGTGATGTTCTTCGGATTATGCAACTCACCAGCGACTTTCCAGGCAATGATGAACAAGATATTCTGCAACATGATTGGAGAAGGATGGCTCATGATTTACATGGATGACATCCTGATATTCTCCAAGGATCAGAACGAACACCAGGAAAGGACAAAGAGAGTACTGCAAAGACTGGTGGAAAACAACTTATACCTGAAGCCGGAGAAATGCAAGTTTGACGTCCACGAAGTGGAATTCTTGGGTCTGATCATCTGACCCAACAAAATTGCCATGGACAACACAAAACTGGCAGGTATACAGGATTGGCCAACCCCAACAAACGTAAAGGCAGTCAGATCTTTCCTGGGATTTGGAAACTTCTACAGGAAGTTTATCGGACATTTCGTGGAGACAAGCAGACCGCTTAATGAGCTGACAAAGAAGGACAAAATGTTCAACTGGACAACCAAATGTGAACAGGCCTTTCAGACGCTGAAAAGGAAATTCACAGAAGCCCCGGTACTGCTGATGCCAGACCCGACAAAGCCATTCACAATCAAATCAGACGCCTCAAAACATGCGACAGGAGGAGTGCTGAGACAAAGGGATATGAATGGAGACTGGCATCTGTGCGGATACATATCACATGCACTGACACCAACAGAACGGAACTACGAGATATATGACAGGGAACTTCTGGTGATAGTACAATTGCTGGAAACTTGGAGACACTACCTGCTGGGTTCAGAACACCCGGTAGTAATCCTCTCGGATCACAAGAACCTAACGTACTTCCGGACGGCACAGAAACTGAACAGACGACAGGCAAGATGGAGCTTACTCCTATCGGAATTTGACTTGCAACTCGTCCATGTGCCTGGATCTCAGATGGTACAGAGTGATGCGCTATCACGGAGAGCGGACCATATACCAGAAGAAGACAATGATAATGAAGACGTCACAATGCTGCCAGAAACAGTATTTGTGAAATTCATTGACACAGAAATGCATGATCTACTGGCGGGCAGTATCATGAAAGATGATCTGGTAAAAAGCGCAATCGAGGCGCTAAAGACAAAAGGAACACCGCCGATCAAGTTGGCATTGGAAGATTGGAAAATAGAAGATGGCCTTCTATTCTTCCGAGACAGGTGCTATGTCCTGGACAATGGAGATCTACAGAAGAAGCTGGTGCAAAAATACCATGAAGGAGTAACCAGCGGACACCCGGGACAATGGCAGACAATGGAAATGATCAGGAGAGACTACTGGTGGCCAGGAATGATGACATACATCAAGAACTATGTCGCTGGATGTGCCACATGTCAGCAAATGAACGTCAACACCCACCCGATGACACCCCCACTGCAACCGATCAAATCCGAAGCAACGAGACCATTTGCGATGGTGATGACAGATTTTATAACCGACTTGCCAGAGTCCAACGGTTATGATGCACTCATGGTCATGGTAGACCATGGGCTTATGAAGGGGGTAATTTTTATCTCTTGCAGGAAAACAATAGATGCATTGGGAGTGGCCACCCTCTACCTAGACAATGTCTACAAACAATTTGGCCTCCCAGACAAGATCATCTCCAACAGAGATCCCAGATTTGCCTCGCAGCTGTTCCAGGAGCTAGGAAGACTGCTCGGAATCAAGCTGGCAATGAGCACAGCATACCACCCCCAGACCGGTGGGGAGACAGAACAGGTGAATCAGGAAGTGGAAATATACTTATGGATCTTCTGCTCGAACAACCAGGAGAACTGGAAGCACCTCCTCCTGACCGCGGAGTTCACACACAACCAGAGGACGCACTCCATACAGAAGAACCCCCCGTTCTACCTCATGATGGGCTATGAGCCCAAGGCAATCCCACTCCCCTACCTGAAGACAAACATACCGGCCATAGAAAAATGAATAGTTGCACTGCAACGGGCCTGAGACAAAGCGAGGGCAACTCACGAGTTGGACAGACAAATGATGGCAGAAAGAACGACAAGGCACTTCACCCCATTCAAAGAAGGAGACAGAGTGTGGCTAGAAGCGAAGAACCTCAGAACGACGCACCAAACAAAGAAGCTCGCACCAAAAAGAGAAGGACCATTCTCTATCGAGGAAGTCCTGAGCCCACTCTCCTACCAACTGAAGTTGCCAGAACAATGGAAGATACACCCGGTGTTCCACGCAGCGCTCCTTTCCCCATATAAAGAAACCGAGACACATGGACCGAACTTCCCAGAACTGCTGCCCGATCTGATAGAAGGCAAATCGGAATATGAAGTGGAAGCGATCATCAGACATAAGAAGAAAGGAAGGACGATGCACTTTTTAGTGAAGTGGGTCAGATACCCGACCTTGGAGAACTCATGGGAGCCCGAGGGAAACCTGAAACACGCCAAGACAATCCTAGGGGCATATAAACAGCGATGACAGCTGTAGAACCCCCAAGACCGAAAACACCCACCGAACTGAAGAAACCACAGGATGCTCCCCCCTCCATCGACACTACACCTACCACGAACCCCAGCAAGGACTGGGCGAACAGTCATCGACCAACGACCACTGATGAACATACTCCCAGGCGAACCCTCGTGGGTATGCCCGCATGGGATTCCCTTCTGGATAACAAGGGACGACTGGATAAGAAGGATGTCCCCGACTTGTCCCAAATGCTGCCTCTTTGCCTGGAGAAGCACGAAGGTGGACTACACCTGGGTGAGGACCCAATACAAAGAGTGGTGTTTTGAGGAAGAGCAAGATGGGGAAGACTACATCTCAGAGGACTTCTGCATTGACTGGACAGGGCTTTGCCCTGGCATGAGGCCATTGGCAGGCGTGAGCAGACCCCTATGGATTGACCTCCAGTGGAACACCCACTACAATGAAGAGAGTGGATATACCCTGGCAAGAAGGCTCCTGCTTGGAGAACATGGAGAACTGGGAACCCTACTGCACTCCAACCGATTCCCTCAGATCCCGACCCACCCCACTTCCTGAGTGGAGAAAAAGAAGATGGTGATCGAAGTCAGTGACTTCAAAGATAGAGAGAGGGTGATGTTACGATTTTCTGTTATCGTAACCCAGGACGACCAGATGTATGCCGGCAAGACTGGGTACTTTATTTTTCTGATTCAACTTGACTCACTTCCGATGGGAGATGCTCTGACACATGGGGACTCCATGCACCCAAACCCACTCCCACACATGCTGTGGTATAACTGCCCCTTGACATGAGGTCCATGACATCGGATCTGTGACATCGGATGCCTCATGCAAGGCATGAGGCCTATTGTTTCTATTGTTCTTGTCTATATTTACCTGATAAGCATCTCACCTTCCGATTGGAGATAGATAGTCCTGGAACAGTATATAAGCTGTAGCTACACTCTGTGTATTCTCCAGCTTGACCTAATTCAACCAACGGTCTTAGACTCAACCAGAACACTTGACAACTAAGGAAGTCCCTGAGTTGTGATACACTCAAACTCGACAGCTTAGGAAGCCCCTAGCTGTGATAACCCAAACTCGACAGTTGGAAAGCCTCTAACTGTGATACACGAACCAACGGTCTACTCAGAAAGCCTCTGAGTATAGAAAGCCATAACAACTTGAGGAAGCACCCAAGTGAAGGCAGGAAGCCTGATACAATAGGAAAGTCTCCTAGTGCGATACAAGACAGTCGGAAAGCCTCCAACTGTAACACACGAAGCCGAGGCTGAGTTAAAGACCTATAGTCTTAACACCACTCCTGTTCCTGCTCCTGGTCCCAGTCCTCCTCCTCCTCCTCCTCCTCCTGCCCCCGCTCCTGCTCCTGCTCCTGCTGCTGCTCCAACTCCTGCTGCCACTCCCCCTCCCACTCCTGCTGCTGCCCCAACTCCTGCTCCCACTCCCATTGCTGCTCCCATTGCTGCTGCTGGCGACAAAGACAAACAGATGGAAGAACTGGTTGAGGAGGGGGGATTTGTTGAGGGTAACAATGAGCCTGAGCATGGTGAGGAGGGACTGGCTGTGCTGGAAGAGGTGGTGGGGGAAGCATCCTTGGCTGGCGCCCCCCCCCCCCCCCCCCCCCCCATCCAAATTATTCTGGCCACACCACAGGATTCCCCAGAAATGGTACAGCCCACAACATCAATGGCCCCACCACTCCCTCTCCTCCTTCCTCTAACATCACTTGCTGAGCCCAGCCTGCCACCATGGCATTGGCACTTACCCCACCAGCATTGGCAGTCAATGTAATCACCTCACCCTGGCCCTCCCCTCCCCCTGCACAGCTGCACTGATCCCCATGTGGGCTGACCCCTGGTCCATCTGGACTATGTTCCAGAAGTACCACCCCTCAGCTGAACCCAAGGAAGAGAGCAGGAAAATCTGAGGACAAAGCGAGGCAGAAAAGAATAGATGTGATTCAGCATGTACATAAAAGTTGGACTATCTTTTTTTTCACATTACATAGTGTTTTATTTGTAAATCTATGCGGCAAATTTCACTTTTTTAATTCTCTGTCTCCTCCCAACAGCCTGGGTTGAAATGGCTTCCTGCTGTGCAAGGTCATCAGCTGTCCTTTGGATAGGTTGTGCTCATGTGGAGGATGGATTTGCTGCCGATCCTGATGTTTGTGTTGCCAATCGTACTTTTGCCATTGCTGATGTTGATGTTGCCATTGCCGATCCTAGTGGTGCTGTTGCCAATCCTAGTGGTGCTGTTGCCAATCCCAGTGGTGCCATTGCCGATAATGGTGGTGCCATTGCTGATTGTACTGTTGTCATTGCTGATATTGGTGTTACCGTTGCCGATCCTAGTGGTGCCATTGCTGATATTGGTGTTGCCATTCCCGATATTGGTGTTGCCACTGCCATTGCCACTGTTGACATTCCTGATCCCACTGATGCTGCTAAAGCCCTTGCCCTTGCAATAGGATGCACCATCCGATTTCCCCCTAAAAGTGGTCGAGGCTTAGGGCATTGTGAGCTCTCTTGAGGTATATCCAACAGCAATGGATCAATTGGGCATGGGGGATCATTTACAATGGCATTTCCAGCTGATCCAGGCGTGATGTATCTCATGTAAATGTGTCGGAATGAGATATTCTGGTTCACTGTCACTAGGACCATTAATTGGCTGTGGTTGAGAGACACCAACCATGCAGAGGCTGTCCATTGTCATTCGATCCACTTGGACATATTATGATTCAGTTGTATCAGAATATGGGGTCTGTCCTGCTGTTGATATTCGGTGAGCTTCCTTGCATTTGGGTTTGCCTTTGACAACTTTTCTATAAGGGCAACCTAAGCCTCTAGCAAAGGGAAATCCGAAGTTAAAATTATACTACATAATACAGGGATTGGGGACACACCTAGCAAAGGGAAATCCGAAGAGAAACTCTAAGGATCCCTTTGCCAATGCCCAGTATATGTGAAGATGACAAAAATCAAATAATAACCTAAAAATAGAAAAGGCAGAGATAGGCAGATCAAGGCCACCGAATGACATCATACCAAGGGGTATGTGGCAGAAGGGGTGCTCTGCCTCTAAATATAAAAGTGTCAACATGTATAAACATGATAGAAAAACAGAAAATTAGTAATAAAATCCGGAAAAATCATAGAAAATGAAGAATAGAAGGAAATGAAGTGAGGAAAAATATAGAACGAACATAAAAAATAGGAGAAACACACAGGGCACCCCCCTAGTCCCCTTACATCACCCCCTCTCTAGGATCCATGGCCCTGATGCATTTGAAATTGCATATGACCAAAGTCCATGACTTGAATGCAACGTGGTGCAGCAGTGTGCTGTCGGTGGAATTCCTTGATTAACCGAGGGGCATTCACATCAGACTCTTTGACCCATGAGTTCTCCTCATACCCATAACCCTTCCAATGTACCAAATACTGGAGTTTTCCTCGATGCAAATGGCTGTCCAAGATTGACTCGACTTTGTATTGGGGTTCTCCCTTGATCACTGTAGGCAGTGGTGGTGGGTGTGAATGGCATCCCGGGAATGGATCTGGGGGAGCTGGAAGCAGTTTGATGACATGGAAGACAGGGTGGAGTCTGGACATGGAGGCTGGGAGGTGTAGATGATAGGCATGCACTTGACAATGGGGAAAGGTTCCAAGAAGTGATGAGGGAGTTTCTTGGATGGACGTGTAGTGGAGATGTCACTGGAGTCAAGATAAACTTGATCACCAACCTTGTACTGAGGGGTCAGAGAATGGCATTGGTTGTAAAAGTGCACCATGTCATCCTTTGCCTTTGCTAAGGCTGCCCTTGCCTCCTCCAAGCTATCCCCCATGTGTTCTGTGAACTCATTCACCATCTCGATGTGTGAGAGGGTTTTGCGAGGTTCAAATCCCATGTGTGGATGTTGTCCAGTGTCTAAGAGGAAAGGGGTCTGTTGAGTGGAGGCATGGACATGGTTGTTGTATCCGAACTCGGCCAAGGGAAGAAGATCATCCCAATTGTCCTGGCATTCATTGACAAAGATGCGGATGTACTGCTCCAGTTCCTGGTTGACTCGCTCAGTCTGGCCATCAGTTTGTGGGTGATAAGCAGTCGAAGCAAGGGAGTTTGATCCCCAGGAGTCAGTACAGCTCATGAGTGAACTCTGCCATGAACTGAGGGCCATGATCTGAGAGGAAGGTGGAGGTAGAGTCAGGCAGCACCCAGGGCACTGACAGTGGTGTGAGTGGGAATGAAGTGAGCATGTTTTGCCACTGAGTCAACTGTGCACATCACCGCATCAAACCCGTTTGACTCCGGCAACTCCACCACAAAGTTGACGCTGACAACATCCCAATGACTCTCTGGAACAGGAAGAGGGTGTAGCTTGCCAATGGGCTTGCGACAACAAACCTTGGTGCATAAGCAAAGGTCACAAGTGTGACAATACTGACCAATGAGCCGTGACATTTGTGGCCACCAATAATTCTGTGAGGTGAGCTCCAAGGTCTTCCAGCATCCAGGATGACCAGCAATCTGTGAGTCATGGTGTTGGGATATGATGTGCCGGTGAAGGTCTGGGTCATTGGGAATGTAGATGCGGTCCCTGAAATACAACAAGTCCTCCTTTTCAGCCCACTCTGCCACATGCAAGGAAAGGGTGGATCCCTTCCTCAGTTCTTTAACAGCTCAGGCAACAACATCCTCATGTAAACTGCTATGGTTTGCATGACGAATGTCACATAGGATGTCCTGTTCCTTGCCCTGGGGTGCGATGCCTTCCAGTGCCTGAATGGTGAACAGGTCTGGCTGCAACAACACAATGTTTTGGTTGTCATCACTGCCATCCCCATGGTCTGCACATCGGGAGAGGGCATCAGTCTTCCCCATGCTGCGACCCGGATGGTGGTGCAAGGAGAAGTCAAATCTGGATAGATACAGGGACCAACGAGCTTGACAATGGTTCAATTTCTTGGCCATCATAAAGTACTCGAGATTCTTGTGATCCATCCAAATTTCCACCTTGTGTTGGGCACCCTCAAGGAAGTGCTGCCACTCCTCAAGCACACACATTATCACCAACATCTCCTTGTCATGGATCTCATAATTTCACTCTACAGCACTAAGGCTTTTGGAGTAGAATGCAACAGGATGCCACTTCTGGTCCTCTGGAGACTGCTGAGACAACATGGTGCCTGTCACAAACTCAGAACTGTCGGCTTCTACATGAAAAGGATGTGAATCATCAGCAAAGGTAAGGATGGGAGTGGAAGTGACCATCTCTTTAAGCCTTTTGAATGCCTCCTGTTGTGCATTAGCCCACCTCCATGCCTCCTTTCCTGTCAAGTCAAACAGTGGTCGTGCATGATGTGAGAAATCCTTGATAAAATGCCAATAGAAATTGATGAAGCCCAGGAAAGACTGCACCTCTTTCTTGTTTGTGGGCATCGGCCAAGCTGTGACCCCATTCACCTTGATAGGATCCATCTCCACTTGACCCTCCAAGATAATCAGGCTGAGGTACTCGATCTTGGTCTTCTCAAACTCGCATTTGTCCTGACGAAGGTAGAGTTTGTACCGTCAAAGCTGTTCTAGGATGAGGCACATGATGCAACAGTGCTCTTCAACTGTGCGAGTGAAGATGAGGATGTTGTTGAGATAGATGCAGACAATGCCTTCGAGGATGAGGTCATGGAAGATGTTGTTCATCATGGTCTGAAAGGTGGCAGGGCTATTAGTAAGGCCAAAGAACATGACAAGCAGTTCAAAAAGACCACAGTTGGTACAAAAGGCTGCCTTCCACTCATCTCCCTCCTTTATCCTCACATTATTGTAGCCCCAGTGGACATCAAGCTTGGTGAAGTATTGGGCTCCATGGAGCTGATTCATGAGTTCAGAGATGAGAGGTAGTGGGTAGCAATTTTTGACCGTGATGTTGTTGAGCCTTCTGTAGTCTTGAACCAGTCGAAGTGAGCCATCCTTCTTCTTGACAAAGAAAAAGGGAGAGCCCATGGGTGACTTCGATGGTTGAATATGTCCAGAGGCCAGGTGCTCGTCGATGAACTCGTCAAGCTGTCATTGTTCTTCAGGAGAGAGAGGATAGACCTTGCAGGATGAAGGGGTTGCACTGGGGGTGAGTTCAATCATGTGATCCCATGGCTTGCATGCAAAAAGAGAGTCAAATGACTCCTTGGAGAACACGTCTTCAAACTCATGGAGATGAGGGAGTAAGGAATTAGTAGAGGAGTTAGCAGCATTGTTTTGTGGAAGGCCTCAGTGAGGCATTGGGATATGTTCGATGTAGCACACACCTCATGCGATGAGCGAATCGCAGTGTAGAAGATCTGATCACCCTCCTCCACTTCCTCTGGGTCCTCATCATCATCATCTGAGTCTGGCATCAGATCAGGAACCCCTTCCAACTCCACTTCAGGTATAGGCAGGGGTCCAGCACGACACTTCTGAGTACGTCATATCACCACCTTCTGTCCACAGTGTTCTTGCCTGGCTTCTGTGAAACAAGTCCGACAGTGGGATGGACATCAGCTCATGGTAACCTCCCCGGTATGCCAGTTGACCTCTGGGTTATGGTCTCGAAGCCATGGATAGCCCAAAATCACCTTTTGCTTTCCTAATTGAGTGACAGCAAAAAGGGCATGCTCACTATGATCTTTGTAATGGAGAACCAGGTCTACAACCTCTTGGATGGCACCAGCTTCATTTGGGGATCCATCCACATTATACACAGGTATCGGACACAAGAGTGAATGAGTATTTAGGCAATGTTGTTGTGCAAGATGGGCATCAATGAAGAGACCGGTCGCACCAGAGTCCAGGAGTGCAGAGACACTGAGTATCTGCCCAGTGTCAGTCATCTGCAGTTTGATTGCTAGGTTCAAGGTATGTGTAGAGGGAGTGGATGCAACAATATACTTGCATGGTAGTCTACGCTCCCATGATTTAATTTTGGAATACTTGACTCGGAGTTGAACACTCCGCCTAAACACAGGCAGACTACCTTTGTGTAACTTGAGAACGAGGCACATGAAGGTTCGAATCCAGACCTTCGCCGGCGCATCATATCTACAGCCATTTCAAGTCTCATTTATGCATAAAAATATGGGGAGAGCAGGTATGTCTTCAGCCAACTTCGAAGGGTCAGAGAGGGGAGCAGTCACAGAAATGGATTCATTCTCCAGGGATTCAACTGACAAGACTTCAAAGTGGTTATGGACAGGCAGTGAGGACATACAAATCACTCACTGCAAATAGGAAAATCCTGCTCCTCTACAACTTCTGACTTGATCTCCTCTGCAACCTGATCCTTCACTTCCTCAACATCTACAAGCGCCAACAAGTCTTGGAGGAGTTCATCTCGCCCCTCAGGGGTGAGCATGCAGATATCCTGATGATGGGGACACGCTCCAGTGCTGTGTCCAGTTTCCCCACAATGGTAGCAGAGATCCAACCTATGCACATGGCTGCAGGCTGCATCAACATCCATTGGTACTGGAGTGGTCAGGGATGCCCACTCCAGGGTGGTCACATGATCTAGTAGATATACCCATAGCTAGTCACATGTTAGTAGCTCAGCTTGCTATACCATTGCATTCCATGCCTTCAGCGAGAGAGACGCTCAGCACGTCTCCATCTTGGTGATGAGAGCGCGATTCAACACACCTACAACTGCTTAGCCTTGTTTTTGCACCTCAGCTTTTCTTTTCACTCTTGCTTTTTTGTCTTGTGCTCCACATCACAACGCATAAGTTATAACTCGCATCTAGCTTTGCTTGCAACTTTTACTCTCAAGTCTCAGCCACTGCACCCAGAACCTAGCCTACAGAGCCACAGAACCAGAACCTCGTCTACAGAACCAGAACCAGTCCCCAGTTGTTTCCAGAATCTCTCAAAATGACACGGCTCAGCCCATTTCAAGGCCATAATGAGGATGCACTCTGATGGCTTCCACAGATGGACCACATTGTCATATTACGTGCCCATGACCATGAAAAAATACAGCTATTTCACGACAAGCTAACGTACTGATCCCCAGCTGAAGCCTGGTTCTTCAAACTACCAAAGGAGTTCACAACACAGTGGGAAGTTGTGAGGGAGCTATTTGTTGCAAAGTGGGTGGAAAAACTAGATGACGAGGGTATGATGAAGAAGATGGCAGACTTAACACAGGCAACAAATCCCCTCCGAGCAAAGACAGCCACGCTCGACACATTTTCCATAACTACAGAGGAACAACCTTCTAGCCAAGCACACCGCGCTCTGAACAAATTAATCAACGACATTCTCGACTGCCTTGATGATGAGCAAGCACCAGCAACACTCCAGAATTTAAATGACAGTGTCTTTATTCAAGGTTTTTGTACTGGCTACAGGGAAGCTTATAAACAATGGGGTGAAGAAGCAGAAGAAAGGCTAGACAAAGCCTACCAAAGGGGAATAAAGGACAAACACAAATGATGGAAAGAAACACAGACAAACACCGAACCACGGGATGCACCTACCTCAGCCACTGCAACTGTCGAAACAGCCATGCAGACCAACCCAGCCCCCAACTGTCAGTGTGCTGCCATGCAAGCAGAGCCAACGATGACGAACTTGAGCACCCAAACGATGGCCAATTGCATTGCCATTTTGAGCACTCAAACCACCTCTAACACCACTGCCGACACTGCTGCACAAATGACACCCCTCACTGACGAGACCCCCACCAAACCGTCACCGCTGACAACGCCTGCACAGCCCCCATCAATGTCATCAATGCTGTCAACATCATCAACAATGGCCACCACAACCCCCTCCACAACCTCAAACTAGCCCAAAACACCTCAAAAACAATGGCACACTCTGCTGAGTTGACTCATAGACCCAGCAAGATCCCCAGCCCCTCCTCTTGAGCCCTAAGCCTTGTTGTTCCACTGTCACGCCACTGACAACGTCAACGGCAACTCTGGTTGCAACCACCTCTAAGACAACAATTAGGGTCTCGTCTCATACCAAAATGATGGCTACCACCCCAGAGACCACTCACAAAGCCCTAAATGATGCACAGAGCCTGTCTACAGCCCAGAACACGCTGTTATGCACCTACATGCCCATGCGTCCATTGGAACATGCCATCTGCTCAACAGACAAATTCTGCCAGCCCCCCCATCCACAATGATGACCCAGCAGCCCCCACACACCTCCCAGCCCCTCCCTGCTTACCCCCGTTACCCCTGTTTTGCCCTACGAGCCCAACATGGTGCCTCATGTGTCCACGTGGCCTGCCACGTCATCATTGACAGGTTCGTCGATGATGGCCGTATCCCCCACTCTGCCTCACTCTGAGCCATGTGATGCAGCTCCAGGATGATGAGACATGCCCCCTGGCATGTCACAGCACCCCCCGGATGTACCCCAACCACCCTGCTTGCCCCAGGAGCCCTGGGAATGCGCCGTCTCATTACCCCCACTTCTCATCAAGCCACCTTTGAGCCCTACAACACCTTCCGTGCATTTCAACTGGGCAGATGATGCTGAGTCCCTGCCTATTCCACTGCATACTGCACCTGCACCCCCATGAGACATCTCCAGTCTGAAAACAGGCTGCCCACAGCTGTTCAGGACCCTATGATGACGGACTCAACAACAACGACCTCCCCTGCACTATTTTCTGTCTCAAAATTTTTCTAGTTTAGCTCTGCCTTCTCTCGTTCCACCTCAACCTTTTATTACTCGATGACATCCTGCCAGTATAGGACCAGGAAGACCCATCATTACTATTCCTGTTGGAGTAGCACCCATACTCACCACTCCTGTTCTGAAGCTTGACTGGGATCAAGACCCCTGGCTTGCTGACTTGAGTAAGGCCCTTCGAGCATTGGTATGGGCACCCCCCTGTTGAGTTTCATCTTATTTCATTCTTTATCTCAACCATAGAATTTTCTGGCTACAAAATTTTTAGATTCTTATTTTTTATCATGTTCACATAGTTTTTTTCTGGTTGTTTTTCTGCTGGGTGACGAGGACATCGCCATCTGGGACATGGGTGGATCGAGTGGTCAGGGATGCCCACTCCAGGGTGGTCACATGATCTAGTAGATATACCTGTAGCTAGTCACATGTTAGTAGCTCAGCTTGCTATACCATTGCATTCCATGCCTTCAGCTAGGGAGATGCTCGGCACATCTCCAGTACTGGGACATTGATGGCTGATGTGGGAGTTTGACAAACAGGAATGGGGTTAAGGTGGGGAAGGGTTCGATTGAAGGTGTAGGGCACATGAGTGGTAGTTGGAGCATGGAATGCAGCATTAAATGCTGCATTTGTGAGTCAGTTCTCATCACAGAGTGAAGCAGCTTCATACCAAGCAAAGATATCATCGTCTGCTGGGCACCCTTCCAACATCTGTGCAATCTGGTCCTGAATTTCTTGGTTGAGCCACCATCAGAACTTCACCACCACTGGTAGCCCACTCCCATATCCTGCCATGTCCACCAAATCCTTGAACTCATCGATATAGTCATCCATGGATCGACATGCCTGGTGGTAAGAGGATGACTCGAGTCATGTCACTGCTCAGTGGTGTTCATTGAGGGGACAAAAGTGGCATACGAACTCAGCTCGAAAGTCACCCCAAGTGGAGAAAGGTAGAGAACCGAGTTCTTTAGTTTGATGCAGGATACGGTCCACATAGAGATAAACATGTTCAGATTTCATGTATGTGAAGGCCCAATAAATTTTTGCAGCCTCATCGATGAATTGATGCAACTGGAGACTGATGTATAACTCACAGGAATTAAGGAATGCATGTCCCTGCGCACATGCACCATTAAATTCAGCAGGGGGGATGGTTTGATCTGGGCGTGTTCCTTAGTAGGTGCATTTGGCAGTACATCATTGTTGGGTGCACTTGGAGTCATAATGGGGGGAAAATTGGTCATAGGGTTAGTCTGGAGGGTCCTGACGAAGTTTTCGATCGTAGATTTAAGCGAATCAATTTGCGCACATATTCCGGAAATGTTGCTTTCAAGCGCATCAAAGCGCTCTGATGTGTCCATGTTGCTAGGGGGCGCCTTTGGCAAAAATGGTGGCGTAATAAAGGTGAGACTATCTGGAACGGTGTGTAGGGAATCTGTGGAGCTTTAGGAAGCATTGTCCAGTCCATACCTGCCTATCTTGGGCAGTGTGTTCACAATTTCGGGCCTTAGGGGAGAGTTTTCTACTATAAGGGCAACTTAAGCCTCTAGAAAAGGGAAATCCAAAGAGAAAACTCTAACGATCCCTTTGCCGATGCCCAGTATATGTGAAGATGACAAAAATCAAATAATAACCTAAAAATAGAAAAGGCAGAGATAGGCAGATCAAGGCCACCAAATGACATCATACCAAGGGGTAGGTGTTGGAAGGGGTGCTCTGCCTCTAAATATAAAAGTGTCAACATGTATAAACATGATAGAAAAACAGAACATTAGTAATAAAATCCGGAAAAAGCATAGAAAATGAAGAATAGAAGGAAATGAAGTGAGGAAAAATATAGAACGAACATAAAAAATAGGAGAAACACACAGGGCACCCCCCTAGTCCCCTTACATTTTCTGCCTCTTGATGCAGCAGGCAGTTCAGCAGTGGCAATGGCCTCCAGTTTGGTGCTGGGTTGATTGGCATCAGCATCATCATTTCTTTGGCCCCTGCGGTTTGCAGACAGTGGTTCGGCATCGGCATCGGCATCGGCAATGGCACCACTCTGATGATCGGGATCGTCATTTCTTTGGCCCCTGCATTTGGAAATGTGTCAAGAGGGTGAAGGGTTATTCAAATCATTCAGATAGTGTGCAGGAGCCACACTCCCATCCATGGCTTTGATCGCTTTGAACCAGAATGCTCTTTCAGGGCCCTGCACTATTTGTCGGTGCAGAACATGGTCAAAGAAGTCTTCTATGATACTCTTGTGCATGTTCCGTGGGTCTCTGAGTCTGAACCTAGCTGGGAGATATTCTGGACTGACAAATGATGATGTCCAATCTGCAATTGCTTTGAATGGGATATGGCAACTATGACCATTGTTTGCTAGTTCTGCAGGAGATGAGTAATGGTTTGTGGAATAGGAAGTCAACATACCGTAATGCTGGCCAACATACAACATAAACCATTCTTCCAGCTCTTTTTTCTTGAATTGTGATCCTTTCCATGATGTTGGAAGGATCGGGAAGCCATCATTAGTCATTGTTAATTGGGTTAGTGTTGCGTTATGTTGCATTGCTGACCTTGAAGCAAGGTGTGATGAGCATAAAAACTTGATATAACTCATAAAGTTTTGCTTCAGTTCAGTTACTTGATTATGATACATGTCCAGAAATGATCATGCAGGGGTGGCTATCATAGAGGCAACATTTTCGTGACTGGAGTCAGCATTGGCATTGGCACATTGGCAGTAAATGATTTGGGGACTCACGTGTCAACAACCATCAAACCATTAGGTGCAGTATAGGCTGTAAATGTCACAGACAACACCCCCATTTCCAGCCACTGTTGTTGTGCATTCTCCACCACACATTTAAGGAGGTATTTGTCTGCTAGACTGTGAAATGTTTGTTATGTCTGCAATGGCATTGGCTTCAACTTACACTCACTTCGTCTGCTCAGGATATCCTTCCCGCATCATTTGACTTCAAGGATGGCTTTCTCCTCTGCATTCATGGTGTTGAAAACATGGTTGATAGCTGCCAGTCACGCTTGGAACCATCCTGGTGTACTTGTGGTGGTGTCCTCAACATCTAACAGGTTTGCAATCTGTTGGAAGACTCGGTCCCAGTACAAGCTCCAAATGACTTCCAACCACTTTACTTTGAAGTGGTTTGATTCCTGTGAGAGGCCTTTGGTCATTTGCCAGTTGTTGGAAAGCCAGGTTGTTAGTTCCTGGCAATGTGATCAATAATACAACCTTCACATGCTTGTGAGTTTACCTTGGCATGAATGCGACTCTCCTCCTCATCCACAGGGGCCCTGTCAACTGACACCAGTAGTTGAATATTGCTGGGAGGATGTTGCACTTGAGAATTTGTGATCGGCCAGCTTTTGATTCCTGCAATCAGAATGCAACTTTATAAAGCTCAATGATCTTCCACTCTTCAACTGTATATCTGCTTCCCTTCTGCTACTGTCTCAACTGCGGGTTCTCTGATGGCTCAGGTGGCATTGGGGGGGACTGATGTGAAGGAAAGAATCATTCTTGTCATTGACATAAAACATATCATCGAAATGAGGATCACACAAGGATTACACATGGATCACACGAGGTCAATAGTACAATACCCCCATCAATAATTGGGTGTTGTTGTGACTCACCCCAAATCATCATGAGCCTAACAAGAGTTCCTTACAAGCAAAAGAGAAGAATGCCCCCCTGCATGAGGACAATGACAATGCAGTCGATACTGTTACACATGTAGAAGTTGAGGTCAATACAGAACATGGACCAAAAACAAAGCACATCAAGGTCCCCCTGACTGCAGTGGAAGAACTGGGTCAATCAAAATCTGTTATACAGGATAATCCCAATGTTGCTCCAGAATGGGACATGCAAGAACCTCAGGTGGCTTCCAAGCCGACTCAGCCACACATCGGCATGGTTAGTTTCTGACACTGATTGCTTATGGAGCAAGGCTCATATACAAATAATAGAGACAGCGAGACTATGTACTGGAGTTTGTGGGATGAGTAGATGAATTGCTGCAAGCATCCCTTGCTCAGCAGGCATGGTCGGTTGACAAACAAGTTTGCAACCACTGTCCATTCAATAAATGGGCAATTTGGCAATGTGTTGATTGTTCACTGGGAAGCACACTTTGCCACACATTCATGCATGTAACCCACAGGCAAAATCCCTTCCATCACATTGAATGCTGGACTGGCACGCACTTCCACCAGGCTGAGCTATGGGAGGTCGGCACATACATTTTAGTCCAGCACCAGATGGATCAGCCGATTTGCAATGCTCTGAACCTCCAATTGAAATATCTGGAGACATTTGAAGATGTGAAGGATAAAGCAGAGCAAGAGTCAGCCAATTGGCAGGCAAACAATCAGCAATGGCACTGGCCCTCTTCACCTGACTCAACCTCGAACACCTATAATGAGTCTCAGGCCAACAACTGGGCCAAAGATGAAACTGGGGCCAACTCAGCATTTTTTAATCACCTTGATGCCAAAGGGCATCAAGGGAAGGGGAATATTGATGTTGAGAATGGTTTCCAAGACTTCTTTGATGGCAATGACAAATCTGAAGTTGAGCATGCCAATGACAACCTCCATAGGTTTCAACCATATTTGCCTAATCCTAATCAAACTGCCAATGCCGTACCTCCTGCCAATGCCATACCTCCTGCCAATGCCATCCCAACTGCCGATGCTGTCCCAACTGCTGATGCCCTGAACAACAGTTATATTCATGTGGTCCATACAAATGGAATACATCACTTAGCAATGGTTACCTGCCAGTGTCAGGGGGAACACCAAATTCCCTTGGACCTGGGAACCAGTAACTTACTACCCACAAGCTTCATCAACATATGGACTCTGTTCACCATGCAGGTCCTAGACCATTTTCGGCTCTGTAATCTGGAATTAAAGGCATCAGCCTATCAATTTTACCAGCTGATTCGGCATATAACATTGCTGATGAGGCCTGCCGAAGTGGTCAATCTCTACCATGAGCTTCGGCACATGTCCCACTTATGGCATTGGATGAAAAGATTGAAGTGGGCAGGGTATGGACACAATCAAAGAGATCCTTTGAATCCTGAACCAGGATCACTTGCCAATTTCTGTCCAGCCTGTCCTCAAGTAGGCATTAATATACCGGAAAATTGGGAGGATGATGTGAACTGGTGGGTGTCAAAATACCTTGGTGCAGTGGCATCTAAAATGATACTATGGATGTCAGATTTGTTTTTAAACGCATATTTGTGGCCAATGGGAATTTCAAAGCTGATCATGTTCAGCAGAAAAACTCTGATACTGATATATGGCTATGGGATGGAGGTGGGATGGCCCCAAATCAGGCTGAATATAAGCTGTTTCTCCAAGCTGCCATAGAACAATTAACAGTAGGTACCTTCCCTTGGTGGTGGCCAATGCCATTCCCAATGCTGCCCCCAAAGCCGGTCTGATTTGTATTTGGGTTTCCAGAAGGCTCCTTGTGAAAATAAATTCCTAGCTGTTGTGAATGCTTTTCTGGCGTCAAAGGCATGTGACAGGACTGGAGTAGCAGCCATTGCATGTGCACGGCATGGATGTTATGTGCCCAATGCATTGGTAGACCTGTTTCATGGAGAACAGCAAAAGAATGTCGACTTTGCTGTCCTTCAAGCGCTGAAGACCACCAGAGTTGACCCTCAACAGGGAGTCATGCTCATTTACGACATTGTCTGCCAGTACATTATCCACCTTCAGGAATGTATTGGTGCCCATCTTCCAGCCAGCTTGAACATTGACCAGGCCATTTGGCTTTTGCATGTTCATGGCCACAAGGATGAATGCTTTTTTTGCTATACTCCATCTTTCATTCCAGGGTCTGGCATTGTAGCAGGAGAAATACTTGAGTCTCTGTGGGCATCACTGAATTCCATTTCTCTGATGGTCAGAACAGCAACCTTGCCACATCGGGCAGAAATGCTTGATGATCATGCTACAGATTCAAATCACAAGAAGATGCTTGGCATGACAGTCACACTCTGCTCAAAATCTCAGGAAGCCCTTGAGAACTCTATACAACTCAGCCAATACCATGGTGAACTAATGGCAGCATTCAGCCAACTGGCAATCACATGATGGGAGGATGAGGTGAGGGCAGCAGAATCCCAGAGGCTCACAGATATCAATGCCACTCACATATCAGAAATGGCAGAGGCAGCGGGGACAGGATTGGCAGCGGGGATGGGATTGGCAGCGGGGATGGGATTGGCAGCGGGGATGGGATTGGCAGCGGGGATGGGATCAGCCTTAAATTTGGCATCAGCACTGGCTCAATCCATGGTTGAGGAGTGGATTGATTTTGCTATTCTTTTTGAACAAATGCAGTGAGTTGTACTGCCTACCACCAATCACAACCCATCATTGATTGTCACCAGGATTGAATCATGAGAAAAAGTCCACCGACTTGGTAAATCACCTCAAATTTCTGACACACAAGCTGTTGAACGGGAGAGAGAAGCTCTCACATCTCACATGGTAATCTTAACGCAGTTACAAAATGCTGCCAACATTGCCGATCATGACATTGCTCCCTCATGGATCACCCATGATAATGAAGGGGAATTTGATACCCCCAGTGACCTTGACAGTGCTGTGGCATCAGGCCTGTCAGATCTCCCAGCCCACACACATGCTATTCCAGTTGAGGAGCAACAAGTATACCTCCCCTCTAATGGCAATCTTGCAGATGTAGAGATTAACCTCCACAAGATCCAGGCAAACCAACTGCTGCACCAGCTGCGGGAGCTCATTGCCACCAAATCATTTCAATATTCACACATCATTCAAGCGGCACCACGAAAGGGAGTTCACACCCAGTCACAAGCTGTTGTCCATGAGTTAGTTAACAAAATTAGCTTGCATGCCCAAATGTATAACCATTGCCATAGCCGAATGCTGGCACTGGATTGTGATGATGACACATTGAGTATGTTTCAGCAGTTATCCAAGAATGACCTCAATGCCAGCACAGCTATTTTGAATCCGAATGTACCTGGGTCCACCTCTGTTCGTCTGTCCTGGATTTGGCATAATTCCCACATTCATACTGGTCTCATGGCCAATGCTGATGCCGTTCCCATTCCCGATGCCATTCCCATTCCCAATGCTGTTCCCATTCCCAATGCCATTGCCGATGCTGGCCGATTCTGGGAATGTAAATATATTTTGTAGCCATCCATATTCATTGTACTAACAATTTTCATAGTCAGGCGAGTACATTGGCTTCATTCACAGGCTCAGAGAAATCAATGGAGGGAGGAATTTCTACTGGTTACATATGAAATGCAGTGGACTGTGTGATATTTCATCTATCACAGCCAATGGTGGCAGTCAGCCTCACAGTCTGAGAATACCCTTCCTGGTCCGCTAGCCTATGCTAATTGCCAGCACGCTTCATGGTATGAATTAGCATTGAGGGCTGACAATGCATTTAGATCAACAAATGCCGATTATATCTCCCCTCTCTGACTGAAAAGGGCCAGATGTATTATGTAAACATGATGTAAACACGATTATCTTGATCACCAACCACGACCATGTCGAACAAAAGTCTCTCAATCTTCAACCCTTTTTCTTTGCAATTGGGCCTGAAAGGGCCACTCCAAATGCAGACACAAGAGATCATTTGGTATGCAGAGTCCTGATTCCATCAAGTTTTGTTGGAGTTAGACCAGGCAAACTTTGTAAAACAACACTGGATGCAAAAAATTCTCTATGCCGAGTGTTAGGAAACCACCCCATTACCTAATAAAATGTCATTTTTTATTTTATTACGTCAAATTATGCTACATTATGCTAAATGACACCAAATGATGCTAAATGATGCTACACTTTGATAGTGTGAGAATTTTATTTCGCATGCATCAAGATGTACACGCATGTACACATGCATTGGTAACAACAATGTACAATATGTGTAACATAGTATATAAACCCTAAATATACACCTAGGGGACCCAGTTGTGTTCTCTTAGGTATTCCACCTATGTTTTTGGTGTGAAAGGCCTTTCTCAACCAACTCATCTATTAATAACCTCTCACATCAAAACCATCAATTCCCCCATCACAAGCACGGATCCTGCCCCCTTCTTGTAGAGAGAACCCACATGGTCTTAGCTAGCAGATAGTGGGTGTCGCCCTAACAGAAGAACACAACTTCCCATATCAGTTCACCTTCTCTTACTTGCGCATACATCATTGTTTCACCACACCACATCCGATTACTCATCCTTTTGGCACGAGCCAGAAGTACTTGTATATACATAGTCTACCTTTTCTTTCATAAGCTGATGCCAGGCCTCACCTTACATTGTGACCACCAGTGATCAAGAGGCAGTACTCGTCATTAGGACAGCTGCAACCAGACAACTGATTGGATCTGGTTTAGTTATGATTTACATCACTCTATTCAGATGACTATTTTAGTTACAAGCCAAATTCAGTGATATCTCTGAGATCAGGCACTGTTGGAAGGGTTATTGATCTGAAGTGTCAAATTAGGTGCCTGACGAATGACCAACAATTGACGAACCATTGACGAACCATCACATGACCCATAAACATTTGGAGAGGTCTCGAAGAACAAATTTGTTGAAGAAGAGACTCATCACAGATTTTAAACAATTATGTCTGAACCCTCAACTTCTAATCCTGGCCCTAATCCTGTTCCCACACCAGTGCTAGAGGCAAAGATTGATGCACTTACAGCACAAATGTCACAATTAGTGTCAGTGTTGGCAGCATCACAGCCCAGACAAGTGGAAGTACAACCAGAGATGACAGGAGACAGAGATGATGAGATGGAGGAGATGGAGGGGTGGATATTGCAGGAGGATGAGATGGCAGAGAAATCTGGAAATGGAAAAGCATGCTTACCTAAGTACACGCCCCCACAAATCTTTGATGGCACCATGGAGAATACAAAATCCTTCATTAGCTCTAGAGTATTGTACATCCATGGGAGGAAGCCAGAGTTTTGTACAGCTGAGTCTAGGATTATGTTTGCTCTCTCATACATCCGGGGGGGGAAAGCACAATTCTGGAGAAACAAGGGTATCAATCAAATTGCCATGGGAAATAAACCATTTGCAAGCTTCAAGGAATTTCTGGAGAGATTGGAGGCACAGTTTGGAGATCCTGATCCAAAGGCAACAGCCAATGCTCAATTAAAGACCATGTGCCATGGTTCCCTAATGGTGATGAATTTATTTTGCAGTTCAAAGCAGAAGCTTCGCAAATGGATATGGGAGAAGCCATGTTGGTAGAATTTTTAAAAGCAGGATTAAATCCCTCTTTATTCAAGTCTATCTACTGACTACCTTCTATGCCAGAGAAGTTGGACGAGTGGTATAATTGGGCAATGTGCCTTGACCGGCAATATCGGCGGGAACAGGCGGAGTCAAAGTTGATGTATGGAAGTGGTAAATTTGGAAAGCCATCAGGAGGAAAGTCTGAGAAAAGAAAAATGCCTCAGGTACAAGCTCCAAGGGCACAGCCACTGGCCATGGCAGTGACACCTATAGTTATGGAGTCAGCAGCACCAGCAGAGGCAATGGAGGTTGATCAAGCAGGGAGACAAGCCCCACTTAAATGTTTTAACTGTGGGCAGTTAGGACATATTTCTAGGAATTGCAGGCAGAAGAGAAAGATTAGGGAAGCTACAGTCAAGGAAGTGAAGCTGGAGGAAGGCAGGCAGAAGAATTTTGTGGAAGAGTCCCAGTGAAGGTTTCCCCATTGGTGACCCAGAATTGTTACAATGTATTGGTATCCGAGGAAACCCAGAGTAAATCAGAAAAGGAAATCGAGGAGGATTACAACTGTTGCAAATCATGTGACAAAGAAAATTGTCATGCATCATTTCCGAAAACCCCTAAATTCTTTATTCGCTCTGTGCGAATAGAACCCAAAATCACCTTGATTATGGGACTGAAGACAGTGGACATGCATGCAGCAATTGATGTGGAAGCATTGCTTGATAGTGGTGCTACAGGATTATTTATTAATCAATCCTTAATTACCAGAAATGGTATTAACACACGCAAGCTGGCACAACCTATAATGGTGTATAATATTGATGGACCAGTCAATTGTGGAGGAACTATCAAGGAGGAGGTGACTATGGTATTAAAGTATCAGGAGCATCAGGAGCGAGCCATATTTGAAGTGTGCAATCTTGGGAAAACCAATCTAATAATAGGATGTCTGTGGTTATGGAAGCATAATCCCAAAATTGATTGGAAACCTGGGAAGGTACAAATGACTCATTGTCCTAAGGAATGTAATGTGTATGGGAGGAAGGTGAAGAAGGAGAAGAGGAAAAAGAAAGAGAAAGAACATCTGAGGAAGTATTCTGTTATGATGGAGGAAGTGGAGGATGAGGAAATGCCAAATGGGGAAGTTCTGATCATGATCAAGAAAGAAGAGCAGAAGCAAACCTTTAGAGCAATTTGTGGAGGACAGTCGTGGGACAAGAATATTGTGAAGGTGGAGAAGCCAGTGGAGGAGTGGGTGCCAAAAGTGTATCATGAATATTTGTCAGTGTTTCAGAAGAAGGAGTCTGAGTGAATGCCGGTGTGGAAGCCATGGGATCATGCGATTGAGATGAAGCCAGGGTTTGTGCCAAAGAAGTCAAAGGTATATCTGTTATCTCCAATGGAACAAGAAGAAGTGGATGCATTCCTGAAGGAGCAATTGCGGAATGGATACATACAACCTTCAAAATCACCACAGATGTCCCCAATATTCTTCATGCCAAACAAAAGACCAAAGGAAGATGATGTGTACAGATTATAGGTATCTGAATGAGTGGACAGTGAAGAATGCATACCCCCTGCCATTGATCTCAGAAATAATTGACAAGGTGGGAAAAGCCAAGGTCTTTACAAAATTGGATTTACGATGGGGATACAACAATGTACAAATAAAGAAAGGAGATGAGTGGAAGGCCACATTTGCCACACATCAAGGATCCTTTGAGCCGCTTGTCATGTTTTTTGGGATGACAAATAGTCCCCCAACCTTTCAAAATATGATGAATGACATTTTCAAGGACATAATAGACAAAGGTGTGGTAATAATATTTATTGACGACATTCTGATATTCACAGAGGATGAAGAAAATCATGAGGCAATAGTGCAGGAGGTGTTATGGAGGTTGGCAGAGAATGATCTATTTTTGAAACTGGAGAAATGTGTGTTTGGGGCAAGCAAAATCGAGTTCCTAGGATTATTGATTGGCCCTGATGGGATCAAAATGGATCTGATCAAGGTACAAGTGATCACAGATTGGCCTGTGCCCACCTGTGTCAAGGAGGTTCAAGCCTTCTTAGGACTTGCAAATTATTATCGTCACTTTTTTCTAAAATTGCTGAAGCCTTACATAACCTTATGCGAAAGCAGTCCTGTGCCTGGCCTGGCCTGAGGCCATGAGCTGAGCCAAGCCAAGCCAGGCCAAGTTGATGGCTTCATGATGGCTTTGGCCTGGCCTGGGGTTCTGAAAAGCCAAAGCCAGGCCATCAAGCCATGGCATTTTGGTGAGTGTAATTTATGCAGCTGGCTGAGATGTAATTGTATGTATGTTGAAAATCTTTGGTGGTGGGAAAGTAATCTTAATATGGTAACACATCATGCATGCATCACCAAAATTCAAACCAACCAATGCCACCACTTTGACCACAGTCAACCACTGTTCCCTATCAACCTGATCCAATGGCAAAGCCTGTGGCATCAAACTTGTCACATCACTCACACACACTTTACATATGCACTAATTTTGCTAATCATAATTTATATGGTCAGGCAGTGTGATTTTAGATCATAATAAGTACTTTTTTAGTCCTTCTTTGCATATTCCTTACTAACCAATACAATGTTTTCATTAACCTAGGGGATCCAACTGTGTTACAATGACACAACAACATCGAAATGACAAGCCCACACCCAACGACACCACCACCACCACAGCAACCCCAACTGCTGCCATGAGCCACTGCTCGTGGGGTAGGAATGGGGAGCAACGATAAAACAGCAAGGGAACAACAACAATGCCACCACATGACATTAGCACCCCCCAACCACCACCAGGGGCCCAACGAGGAAGCAGATGGCAATGATGGGGACCAGGTCAAGGGAGAGGACAATGAGGGGGAGACAACGACAGGATGACTAGAACATGAAAATGGGGATGACAGGGAGTGAACAAAAGGAAGCCAATGAGACAAGGACAAGGACATTGGCAAGTAGCAGAGGACGACAGCATCAGTGATGATGGCGATGGGACAACCAGAATCAGGACCAGACTGTGATGACGACAATGGCAAGGACCAGACGACAGGGAAGGGACAATGAGGACAATGACAACAACCTCAACATCAATGATGGATGGCCCAGCACCCACCCCTACCGCTGCGAGCAACTGCTCGCAGGGTGGACTGTGGGTGCTATGGACAATGACACAGGAATTGGGGGAGACTTTACTGGTGAGTGACGAACTGCTTAGGTGGCCACAGTCACATAAGACGACAATGATAGGGACCAGGATATGGGGATGTGTTGGGCATGGAGCCATTGGGATGACAGCAACGACAGCAATGACCCAACAGGATGATGATGGTGGGAGATAAGAAGCCCTTTTTTTCTTCTTTCTTTTTCATTAGTTTGTCATACCCCCGCTCACTCACAACATGACATATGACCACAAATTTTTAGTAGACATGTATTTAATTCTGCCTCCCTTGTGTTTAGGTGAGTTTAATACATATTGTTTCTTTGTACATGGTGGCTCGTAGTTATCCTGAGTGAACATGGTCTGGGGCTGCTTATTGAATGAGGAAACTATGTATGTATTGTTATAATTAGCTTCCTGTACAACCAATGGACCTGTGGCCAAAATTTGAACATTTTACATACAAAAGCTGCAGCCTGGGCCAGGCCAAGCCAAGGCCAGGCCCTGGTTGACGGCTTTGGCCTGGCCTGTGTGTTGAGAAAGCCAAAGCCGCTTCAAGCCAAGCCAAAGCTGCAGCTTTCAGGCCAAGCCAGGCCAGAACAGCACTACGTGAAAGGGAGTAGTGTGGAGGTGGGGAGAGCAACAGCAGACAGTGTTTGAGGAGTTGAAGAGGAAGTTTGTGGAGGGACCAATATTAGCCCCAGTGGATTTCACACACCCTTTGTGAGTGGAATCAGATGCATCCGATTTTGCTACTGGAGCGGTATTATCAATGCTGTGTGAAGATGACAAATGGTATCCTTGTGCATATCTGTCCTGAGGGTTGAATGATGTGGAGAGAAATTATGATGTGCATGACCAAGAGATGTTGGGGATAATACGAGCATTGGAGGCATGGAGGCATTATTTGGAAGCGGAATCTTCCCAAGTTCGCAGATGTGATTGAGGAATACATGCAAGCCTTCATCGCTTCTCATTCATTCAAGGATCCTGCCACTAGCAGCATGAATGCAGAATGTCTCGATACGCAGATCTTTGCATCCATCAGAGGAGTATGTTACGTCTATAATTCATAGCTGACTGTCACGAATCATCATTTCATAAGGTTCCTGGTCTGCTTCAAGAATGTAGTTGCCACATATCCATGCTTAGCAACAATGGTGGTTAAAATCCGTCAATTTTTTGACAAATGGGGTACCAGCATAGCCGCAACTCTGCCGTTGTTCGATAACCCTCTTAAGAGCCTTCAGCCTATGGTTGGTGAACTTGTCATGAGGACGATCAAGGAGACTTTTGATCATCTCATATCGATTGTGGAGCACGAACAGGGCAAGTTGATACTGTCTGACCAGAGAGAACATCAATCTGATGGCAAGGGCAATGGGCATATCCCAAGAAGGTGTCATAGCTGCCCTTCACACAAGTTATGAAGGACCTGGGGATCGTCGAGCAGATGGACCGCCATGATAATGACTTCAAAGACATCTATGATATTCGTATTGCCCCAACTGATGCAGAACTTATGTGTCATGTTCCTCCTTTCTTGCCAGCAAATTTTTATGAAGCTCCCCACCCTGCCCCGCCAGATAGTATGCCACACTGTTCAGTACAAAACAATGGTATATCCATTCAGTGGATTTCTGCAAAACAACAATAGATCCGTCAGTAGCGGATTGGCCCACGTCAGGAAAGACTCGTGTGGGCCCAGGGTGTGATGCATCCATGTGGGCCCAGTATACAGCTTCACTGAAGAATTCTCGGTGGCAGCAACATCTGAATCACGGCGCCAGCTAGCACAGTCATCATTTTACTACATGTTACCACATATACATGGGCCCATGCAATGCATGTGATACTGCACAATCATATTGGCCCACCACTGGTTTTCTTATAGACATCGGCCTATACAGACATATCGTTGGTGCTGGTTCCCAGTGCTGATGATCATTGTAGGTTTGGTAGGAAAAAGTGCAGCAGCAGGTCAGCAGGTATCGGCAGTTGGATGCATACGGTGTTGGGTCACAGCAGATATGGTTGGATGCATGTGGCACCGGGACATGCCACACTAGCCGATTGTTTTAGACACCAATGTGATGTCCTGCTATAGATTATGGTTAGATATAAATGAATGTCCCAATGTTGGGGCCAGAATCTGGAGGTATGAGTGCACAATTTTACTGACTTGACAGAGGGTGTAGTTAAGAGTTTGAACTGCTTACCACATATACATGGGCCCATGCGATGATTCCATTTGACAGGGAATGATTGTATTGGCCCACCACTGGTTTTCCTATAGACATCGGCCCATACTGGCTTATCATTGGTGCTTGTTCCTGGCGCCGATGATAATTTTGTCCATTGATTACTTAATCGTCCAAACATTCTGTATCTACAACTGCATTGAAGTTATGCTATCCCACTATACAAACCTCGAATCTGTGCCTTGCTGGCCATATAAACCTGACCCTGTTACTGCTGGCAAATTTGCTACCGCATTGAATCAAATAGAAGTCGAGCATCAGAGGAACACTGATTTCCTAGAGAACCCTCACCCTACAGTCAAACCTACTGAGTTCCATGAGCAGGCCATCGCTGCTCAACAGGTAGCTCATGATCTCAGCATTCAAGAGAGTACTATGGGACTACTACCAGCACGAAATGATCTAGCACATGGGCAGGAAGTGCTGTTGTATGGAACGTCACATCTCCATGCTGCAATCACTGCATGGATCCTTGCAGTAGATAATGATGAAGACTATGAAGAGTCACAGTTGGGGTGGGTGTCTGGCCTATTTTTTGAGACTGTAAGTGAACATATTGTGATTGCCAATTATCTGATCACCAATACCAACTTAGAAGGAATTCTTGATGGCCACCGGAATTTATGCCTCTATGGGTGGCAGTGCTCCATACACTCCCCCACTCATCATGGAAACCATAAAGATGGTACAGGATGGGACTTTGTGGTGCTCAGAATGCAATGATCCTGAGGGCAAAGATTTTCTGGAACTAGAATACATTCCAGTGATACAAAGGTACTTGAAGGTTGATGCTGATGACCCCACCCATATTATTGATAGCTATATCAATTCTTGGTGGAGTAAACAGAATGATCTGGAGAACTATGACTCATACCCATTTGCTCCACACAACTTCCTGGTGGTTCATCGGCCACAGGTGACTAACATGTTGTTGTCCTTTAATTTATCTTAAGTTTCATCAGATCCAGTTCACCTGGCAAGACCTATGGCCGGTCCCATATGCCACCGGTGACCTGGCCAAAATACAATTAATGATGAAGATCTTTGATGATCTGCATTTGACATGGAAAAGGATGACTGAGACAGTCCGAGAAAATGATGCCAAACTTCAGAAGGACAGGAAATTGTTGGCTTACTGGGAGGATGTGCGGAATCAGGTTAGGGAGCACCTTGACACTTAACAAGTCATCTATGTAGGAAAAGATAAACATTGTAGTGACCAGTGCCGGTAGTGATAAAGTCACTTGTGGCGATAAGCATCCAAGTCAAGAGCTAAGTGAATAACTGGCACTGGTTATTGTAGAACCCCATGAGCTACAAAAATGTGTATGGGCCTATCCTAAAATAATACAGGGAAATGGGCCCATATGAATGATACACTTGATGGAATGATCGGGTGGGCCCATGACAGTAAAAGGAAAACAGTATGGGCCCACACGACTATAGCATACAGGACTTGAATTACTGCTGTTATTACAAATCATAAAGAATATATCCTAAAATAGTACATTGTAGTGACCAGTGCCAGTAGGGATATACACAGGCATGTAACAGAAGAGAACAATCATTAGTCGAAGACAGTACTAATGTGCAATGAGAGTAGACGTAGATTAATCCTGACACTGGCCAGAAAGCAACTGTCGCTTGTGTGGCAGTCAGCTATTTCCGAACTGTATCTCTCGGCACCGGAAAAGGTAAAGGCAGCACTGGTCATTCACATAGCTCTTAAAAGACTTGTATACTAATTGTGGCCGCTGTGCACTATAATATGGATAACAAATGCAGGAATGGTGACATGCTGTATGCTGTAGGAATGTGGGAGGATAAGGATATATGCAAAATCAGTACATTGTAGTGACTGGCACGCCGGTAGTGAAAGGTGCCTGGCGCCAGGAGTGAAAAGGTGACCGGCGCCGGTAGTGATAAAGTCACTTGTGGCGATAAGCATCCAAGTCAAGAGCTAAGTAAATGACTAATTGCAGCTGCTGTGCACTACAATATTGATAACAAATGCAGGAATGGTGACATGCTGTATGCTGTAGGAATGTGGGAGGATAAGGATATATGCAAAATCAGTACATTGCAGTGACCGGCGCTGGTAGTGATAAAGTCACTGGTGGCAATAAGCATCCAAGTCAAGAGCAAAGTGAATGACCAGTGCAGAATACATGCTAAAACAGTACATTGGGGTGATGGGCGCCGGAGAAGACAATGTCACACTGATCATTCCCATAGCTCTTAGACTTGTACACTAATCGCCGCCGGTGGTCACTGATAACGAAAAGCAATGACATGCTGTAAAAGTAAGAAACTATTGACCAATGGGTATCACAAACACCGCCAGTGTAATTTTCCATTGGAAACATCGACAGTAGCTTTGTGAGTATGACCTAGGTAACATGTTAGTATGCTGTGTAGAACAGTCCCATAGTAACCTCTACATGGTACCATTGTCATTTACATCACCATGTTGCCATGTTTCCTCACTGCCTACAGTGCCTATATAATCCTGGAGATGCTTGTTCATGATTTTACATCGCTCTACAAACCATCATGCCTAGAGGAACACACTCGCACCATCATTGGAAGAATCACCCAGATGACTGTCATTCACTCCCAGACATTGCGGGGACCCAGGGATCGCCTTGTACCGGTTTGGCAAAGTCCTCAGTCAACTCCAAGGCATAAGAAGGCAAAGAGAAGTGCACCAGTGTCAGGATCGGCAACCACATCCAACACCAATATAACATCTCTGATGTCTGATGAACCAATTGAGCATCACGCTCTAAATTTCATTGCAGATCTTGATCCCCCCTCTTCAAAGGTGACTTATTATGGCTACCACATTTACTATGCTAATATTACCCTCAGACACCTCAAGATTACATCGAAGAATGGTTGCCTAAAAAGGCCATGTATTTGGAAGCACTACTATCCAATGAAGTACCTGATTGCATGAAATGCAATTTGTGTGGGGATGATGCTGCTACCTGGCGATGTGGAGACTGTCTTTTCAATCCCATGTTCTGTACTGACTGCTGCCGTGATAACCATGCTTCTAACCCATTTCACCGCATCAACCACTGGACAGGTTCCTATTTTGAACCAGCTTGGTTGTTCCAAGTCGGGTTAGTTTTACATCTTGGTCACAATGGTGCAGTTACTTTCACCCATCGGCGCCAGATGTGGTTGGACAAGAGGCTGACAATTATGAAGATGATTTGGATGATGCAACAGAAGGTGATGGAACCAACAACATTGTCAAGGAGATGAAAAGGTTTACCAGTGTTTATGACCTTGGTCCCACAACTTTCCCAACACCGATGGATTGTCACAAATTGACAGTAATCAATGTTTCCAGTGTACATTGTATGTGGGTCAAGTGGTGTAATTGCCCTAATTCCTGTCAAGAGCAGGAAAATCACTTGTTGCAATTGGGGCTTTTTATGGTCAGCTACAAAAATATCAAGACCACGTTCACATTTAAAGTCCTCAATGATGCGCGATTGTCCAATCTGGAATGTAAATCTTCAGCCTATCAATACTACCAGAAGCTCCGGCGCATGACTTCACCCTTATTTCCTAGTGCCGTGGAGGTATGATTGATATACTACAGTTGTCAATATCTCTGACATCGGTACTTGAGGATTGATACAGGGAGCTTCTCAGGGCAAGCCAGCTATGGTGAATATTGAAACATTTGAAGTGGAGAGGCTGCTGGGGAGAATCACAGTCCAGTGCCGGCGGCTCATCGGTGGCTGCAATGCATGGTGCGACTGACATCCCAACATTCTGTGCTGCATGTCCTCAGCCTGGTGTCAATCTGCCGGAAGATTGGACCGAGGATCCTGACCAGTAAGTCAAATCGCATGAATTGGAATGTATTTAATGTAATCTTACCTCAGAATGGCATACACTTGGACTTTTGTCATGGATGGAAACTTCACCACTGTTCATCAGAAGCACAAAAATGCTCACCATGATATTAAGCTCAGTCATGGTGATTTTTTCATGACCAAGCTGAATCGCTACAAAGCACACCTCGCCGTTGCTAAGGAAGTCACAGAGGTAAGATATTTGAAAGACTTTCAGCATATTTACTAACTCCAAATTAGAAACTGACCTGCAATGAGCATCATGCTGTAAATGACCGCTTCATCAAATACAAGGGTCTTGATGTAACCAGTGTCGGTGCAACTGCTTGTGGCTGTCATGGTTGCTTCTGCCCCAGTGCGGTGGTTGACTTCCAAAAAGTGGAACAGTGAGATATCTTCACATTTTGAGAGACATTGTGTAATGTTTTCTAGACAAGCAAACATAGACTATTCTTTATCTGAAGCCTTGAAAAACACTAATATCACCAGACTCAAGAAAATCATTTTGATTTATGATATAATGTGCCAGTATTGGAAGAGGCTCAGACTTCGGATGGAGGAGAGTCAGTATATCCAGCTACCACTCGGCATTGCCATTCTGCATGGTATTGGTCTTTTCCATGTCAGTGGCCATGTCTGGCAATGTTTCTCACGCTTTTCACCGAGTTTCATTCCTGGTGCTGGACAAGTGGATGGAGAAATCCTTGAATCAGTGTGGTCAGTGTTGAATGAAATCTCACCTAGTACCCAAAATGCTGCCATTTCTGGATGGATTGAAATCTTGGATGATCATATGGGGATTCCAACTTCAAAAAAATGCAGGACATAGGTGAATAGATGTTTGTACCTTGTGCCAGATTGACTTGGAACCAGATGTAGTGGTTACCACTGCCCGCCGATTCAGAGCCGCTGTGGCAGATGAGGAGGAAAGTTGGGTGGACCTATTGCAGTACACGGCAAACTCAGACCCTGAGGAGATTGCAACCTGGAAAGAATTGGAAAAACACTCTCAGGCAACACATCTAACCAATCCAGAAGCAATGGACATCTATGATATAAACCCTGGTCAGGTAGTGGTCACACAAAGTGACCTTCAAATGAACCTTCTAGAGGATGAAGATGAAACCGGTGATGGAAAGGGTGAAACCACCTGGGTTGCTCTTGGCCTCAAACTTGAGGAAGCCCAGTGCATATCCAGCCATTGCAAAATATTCCTATGCTAACTAGTATCAGACTGGCTCTTTGGACCTTTATATGTCAACAGTGTTTGGTGTTGTCCAAGGCCAATAAGCTGAAGATTGCAACAAAATGGCAAAACCTTGATACCAGAGTGGATTCCTTCATTGCTAAATCAGAACAATTTGTGAACAATGACACATTGAATACACTGCAAAAGCTTAATGACTCGCCACTGAGACCAGTACTCCCATCACAAGCTCCCAATTACCAGACTAACTCGGATGACGATGATCAAAGCAACCCATTTATTACAAGGCCCCTGGTAGCAGCAGTCCATACCGCTGAAACACACCCATTACCTCTTCCCTCTACATTTGGCTTTCCACAAATTACTCAGCTTGGTTTGGATTCCCTGGACAAGAAAGAGTTGAGATTGAGGGAAGGACAAGCAAATGATGAGCTCCAGGGTGTTAGAATGGCCCTCGGTGAGAAATCTTTCTTATTCAGAAAGAATTTACATCTCGCCACCTCCAAGAACAAAAAGGGAAGGGCTTGGTCAAAGGTGCATGCTATTAGCCACTGGGTTCAAGCACATCATCAGGTATACAATGCTGCGAGGGCTGCAATGGTATCATTGGGATGTTCACCTGAGATGCAGTCCAAGTATCAGGTATTGCACTGGGACGAACTCAAGATTTCAACTGCTGCAGTGAGGGGTGGTACCGGCAATGCTGAGGGTAGAAGCTGGAGACAGGATGAACCATTGCCATGGTTTTGGACCATTAATGTCCAAGCCGATGTCGAGGCAAGCGAAATGATGAAAGAATGTAAGTACACCTCAATTCACTTTAATGAGCGACTTCACTATTATTTAGTCTACAGGGTGCACTGGTTATGGGCGAATGCCAAACATGATAGATGGTCGGAGGAGTTATCAATTACTAGTCATGAAATGGCTTGGATCCCACATTATTTTCTTCACAGAGCAGAGGTCTGGGTTAACTGCTTGGAGACTCAGACCTCGCCGGGAGCTGTGGCATATACCAAACATCAGGCGGCAAACTGGAAAAGGATGGCCACTTCCTCTGTGCATATTTTCAAAGCCATACATCCATGGGTAGGAAATGTCTGGGGTTTTGAGTAGCCAGGTAATTGGAAGGATGCTGTGTTTGGCAGCCTACATTAGACTTATGTTTATGGGAAAGACAGGATCAAATTATCTTCGTTGGATGGAAGTAGGAACCATAAGTTACTACAATTAAAAGAACTGGAAGTTACTATACCTTTGTTGCATGGAAGTAGGCATGAAGGTTAAGGAATAAAAAATAAGTAATATATAAGAAAAAGATCGACCGTGCAAGTAAAAGGCTGCATCAAGTGTAGTGTGTGATTTTGGAAGGCCACATCGGGCATAGTCACATAATAGGAAAATACTGCATCAATAGGATAATGTCGGTGCTGCTGGATGTGGATGGAAGGGTAATAAAGATGTATGGTGCCATTGCCAGGATGCATATCGCCGGCGTGTTGTTGTTGTATTCACCTGTGGCTGTGCCAGTGGCGAGGGTGATTGTGTCGGTGATGTGTGTAGCTGTGCTGGCACCGTGGGAGTGTGTTGGTAGCGTGGGGTGGTCATAACTCACTGTAACACATACATTGGTATATCAGGTGTTGGTGAGTTGGTGATGCACCATAGGTGGCTATGCTATTGCCGGTGGCTGTGTCAGTGATGTGTGTGGTGTGCCAGCATGGTGGAAGTGTGTAACAGCAGCATAGGTAAATTAGCTCATTGTTTGTGATATTCACATACTTGCTGCATGTACCCTGCCACCAACATTGCAATTGCGGCCCCACTGACAACACATCCATCTATCAGCAAATGGCTTGAATGGCTCAATTGGATCCATGACTGAAGACAACAAATGATGGTTTACTAATCTTACCTTTTTTTTTATAAAATTCTAAATAATTGGCAGACCACCCAGCTAATAATACTCCACTACTCGCTGTTCTGCTCAGGGACATTGTGATATATTAAGGTGTGGTGAGAGGATTAAAGGTGTACCGAGCGAAGTCGTGGGTATATTAGGGTATATTGAGGCTGAAATATGACCTGTAAATAGTCCTCAGGGACAGTCTGATGCAATATCAAGGTACCTAATGTATTTGCCAGCACAACCTGTCTACTGCATCCACATTGACTATCATGTCTGCTGAGGATGCTGATCAAAGCGGGGAAGACTTTGGCAGCTGTCCTTCAAGTTCTAGTGCAGAATTTCAACCAGTTGCCCATAAGTGGTCACCAGCAGAACTGAATGTGCTACGGCAACAAGTGGACGACTGGAAGACATCAAAAAACTGTAAAGTGCAACAACTAACCTTACAAGGTGCCATGACGGACTTATTTAATTTACCTGTTAGACCTCCAATGGATGGCCTGCAGGAAGTGAGCAATAAGCCCTTGATGTATATTCTGCTCTTTGACAAACATGATTATCAGCGTGTTAGAGCTTGGTACAGACAAAATGCTTGCAAACCACCAAAGGCAGCGGTCAGCAAGGTCCCTCCATGGTGCAAAGTAATTATCCACCTGTATGGGTCAGAAATAGAGGCGGTGATTGGGCGGGAGGCTCCAGATCTGGAGAAAGGATGACCAGACTGGATGGCCAAATATTCGCAGCAATATGCCAAGGTCAACAAAAGAATCTCCAATGATTCAAAGGAAAACGCAAAGATTGAGGCACTTCAGCAACAATGGATGAATACTGGCCCACCATCGGCTGTTCGGTGAAAGTACGTGTATTGCCCGTAATTCAGTAACTTGGCTGAATTGATCTTAGGGATGCCGAGAAAATGCTCACAAAGTGTATAAATGAATTTCAAAATTCAATGTACCTTGAACTTGGGGTTCAAATGATTGTGTTGGGCAGTTGGGTAAATCCAGCAGGCAAGAGGAAGTGGAGTGTGTATGCCCATTCACCTGGCATTTAACAGCGACTAATGAAGAATTTGTAGGTTTGAAACAAATAGCTTTCTAGGCAACAATAAGCCAAATTTCATTGCCGATGAACCTGGGTGGCATGAAAAGCCTATTGCAGACACATTCGGGGCATACATTGAGGAATATCTCACTGCTGATGAAGAGGAGAAATCAGTGATATGACCTGCTGGTGGGGCAAAGCCTAAACAAATCCTGGAGACTGGAGTGAAGGGACAGCCACTGCTACTGGCAAACTGTCTTATCTGCCACGGCGACAATGCCCAGTTTTTGAACTACCAAAAACAAGTTTTACGGGCATACATTGAAAGGATGTACAGTGAGTGAACCATTTTTGATTAATGAAGATACTGATCCCCGGCAAGATTTAGCTGCAAGGAGAACCTCCGGTCATGTCCTGTGGCTTGATATTCACACATGGCAATCTGAATTTATCAACCAGGTGGACTATATGCCTCTGCAGAAAGGAGGAAAGAGCTGTGCAACTTCCTCGGTGCTGGGGAGATCACGAGCATCAACTGCGGCACCAGAAGACTCAGATGAATCACTGGATGAGGAGTTTGTATTATTGCGGGAACCATTGAAAATGCATAAACATGATATCGAGGCATGTTCTACCCATTAAATGGGAAGGCAGGAAGAAGGAAAGATTGGTTTCGAATTTACAAATGTCCTTAATTCATGGGAGGGAACACTTTGGCTGGCAGTTCGATTACAAGAACTTACAGACTTGGATGACATGGAGACCAAAGGAATGACAGCAGCTCCACACAATCCGTCAAAGTGCAAACGAACCAAAAAGAAAACAAAAGGCAAATGGTCCAAGGCCACCACACAGCAACCCGCAAGTGAGAGTGCACCAGTACCGAAACAACAAAAGAAAAAGCAGCCCGACACTCCTCCACCGGCTATTACACCTATCAACCAACAAGCCGCTGGGTTAGCTCCACTGCTACCGGAAAACCTGATACCGCTGGAATGGGACCTTTTGGTCGATCCCATACTCCAGAAGGCACTCATTCCACCTGGCTGATACATAACAGCAGGGGATCACAATATTCTGGCGATGATGGGTTTGATGACCGGTCCTACAGGAGTCAACATGACAGAGCCTACCTACGCTAGCTATCTTGCAGATTTGGAGCATGGGGGTCATTTAATGAACAGTCTGGTTCCTGCATGGATGGAACATGGTAGTATCCATGATTCCACTGCACCTGCCCTCTGACCAGCCATTCAGCAAGGTCAAAATTCTCACCAGAACATGACACTAGCTTCATTACTGATGGATACCATCCCTGAGGCAACATCAGTTGCTTCAACCGATAGGTAGCGTTGGATGAAAACACGATCAAGATCCCACGCTCACAACACCGATGAAGTGACTACAACACAGGATGCTGGAACAAGTACACCAGCGGAAGGAAGCAAGGGAAAGCTGAAAAGAGCACGGTTGAATGACCACAGATCCCGCACTCACAACACCGATGAAGTGACTACAACACAGGATGCTGGAACAAGTACACCAGTGGAAGGAAGCAAGGGAAAGCTGAAAAGAGCATGGTCAAATGACCACAATAGTCATGGCCAGCGGCCTAAAAAATCAAAGCCCAGCAACACTGATGTCCAAGTGATGAATGTGACAATGGATCCCAGCCTCTGTCCAAAGCCAAGACCAAAAGCTCATGGAGATGCATCCACTGACCCCCAGGATACATTTGACTTAAGACACCAACATGCACAATAAACCATGCCTTTGGATATCACCGCGGTCGGTGGATAGGTTTTTTTTGGCACTGCCATGGATGCAATACATTCAATATATCCCTTATATATTTCATCTACTAATGAAATAACCATGGATATATTCTTCAAACTATGTGCCCCTAAGTGCTGGTGCATTATCACTGCCGTTGTCACTACTATCACTGGTCCCTACAAAGTACCGTTTGTGTATAGATTCTTTTATGAGAAGGGCCCATAGACATTTCCTTAGGTCATGTACAGTGACCGTCGCTGATCATGGCACCAGTCATTTGCTTAGCTCTGAACTTGTATGCTTATTGCCCCTGGTAACATTATCACTACACCATGTCGGGCACCGACTTTATGTTTTCCGGTGCTGAGACATCCTGTTAGGAAATAGCTGACTGCCACACAAGTGACAGTTGCTGTCTGGCCAGTGTTAGGATTAATCTACATCTACTCTCATTGCACATTACTACTGTCTTCGATTAATGATTGTTCTCTTCTCTTACTTGCCTGTGTATCTCCCTACTGGCGCCGGTCACTACAATGTATTGTTTTAGGATATATTCTTTATGATTTGTAATAACAGCAATAATTCAAGTCCTGTAGGCTATAGTCGTGTGGGCCCATACTGTTTTCCTTTTACTGTCATGGGCCCACATGATCTTTCCATCCAGCGTATCATTCATATGGGCCCATTTCCCTGTATTATTTTAGGATGGGCCCATATGCATTTTTGTAGCTCATGGGGTTCTACAATAACCGGCACCAGTCATTCACTTAGCTCTTGACTTGGATGCTTATCGCCACAAGTGACTTTATCACTACTGGCTCCGGTCACTTTATCACTCCTGGCGCCGGGCACTTTTCACCACCGGCACCAGTCACTACAATGTACTGATTTTGCATATATCCTTATCCTCCCACATTCATACAGCATACAGCATGTCACCATTCCTTTGTTTGTTATCCATGTTCTAGTGCACACTGGCCATGATTAGCATACAAGTCTTTTAAGAACTATGTGCATGACCGGCGCCCACTTTATCTTTTCCTAAATAGATGACTTAAACCAGTATGGGCCCCCACAACTATAGCATACAGGACTTGAATTACTGCTGATATTACATTACAAATCTTTTAAGAGCTATGTGAATCACCTGTGCTGACTTTATGTTTTCTGGCGCCGAGAGATGCACTGAAGTCGTGTGGGCCCATACTGTTTTCCTTTTACTGTCATGGGCCCACCCGATCATTCCATCTGGCGTATTATTCATATGTGCCCATACACATTTTCTTAGCTCATACAGTAACCGGTGCTGGTCATTCGCTTAGCTCCACTGTTATGCTTATGGCCACCGGCAACTTTATCACTACCAGCATCGGTCACTTCAATGTACATTTGTTGTATCTATCCTTGTAGCCTCCTTCCACATTCCTACAGCATGATGAATTCAATATATACACAAATAGGCGTAGTATAAAAAATGTTGTTATTTATTATCCAAGGTAGAAGAATTATGCCAGGGGTGTTGATGATTTCGAAGTCAAGATGGTGGTATCCGGCGGGAGGGGGTGCATTGGCATATTGTCTTTTGATATTGGATCTGGGGAGGTCGAAGTTGCACATGTGTCACCAAAAGAGGCGGCGTCAGCGATCACCGATGTAGCTGTGGTCATAATATTGGGAACAGGCGATGGTGGGGAGCAAATGGATTCATGCAAATGGGCTGGATTGATGAACATTGATGACTTCGGGAGATGGATCATCAACGGCACCGTGGCATCTGCATTCTGTGGATCTTCACTTTCTGATTCCTCCTCGGAGCTTCCCTCTTTCTCCAATTTGGCCAGCTGCTTGTTTGTTGCTGCCAATTGACCACGCAACATGAAAACCTCCTGCTTCATCTTCTCCAACTCCATCCCATTCCTCAACCCCCTCATCTCAGCCTCCAGCACTGGAATGCTCACCAGCACCTTTTCTCTCAACTCACCCATCTCAGCCTCCAATGCCGGAATGCTCACTGTCATCTTTTCCTTCAATGTGTTCAGAACTTCCATGTATCCACACAACATGAGGCTTTCCTTATCCAATTTCCCTTGATTTTCTGCCAAGACCAATACAAGCGTGCAGAGGTCTTGGAGCTCCTGTTGTAAACCACTGATGGTGGGCATGCGATTGGGATGGGTGACACGACCTGGTGGCGGTGGCACAGGAAGCGTGGTGTCAATGGATTGGGGGATCATGAGGCTTGTTGATGGGACAGGCTCAGGGGTTGGTATATGGTCGGAGATGCATGAAGTTGAGGGGACGGGGGCTGGTGTGACAGGGATGTACTCATCTGACTCACCAGTGGTGTCTGCTGCCCAGCGTTTTCTCTTTGGCGCCATTCTCGGTTGTTCACTTTCCTCTGCCTTCACCTTTTTCTTCCCAACGACCTTTTTTCTCCCCTTGAGCTCCCCTGCCACTATCAATTCATCCCACCGTGCTGTATGTGATGCTGTATATGAGCATTTTGTCTTGCCCTTGTGGCACGTCACGCAAGCAATCTGGATGCCTGTCATTCGGCAGGCTGTCAGGCCCCTCAAACTGCAGGTGTCGCACAGAGCAGTGGGCCATTCCACAACAGACCTCCATATATCATCTTCAGGTAGAGCAGGAGTGGCCATCATGATTGGCAGGTTGGCATGGATGAATGGTGGCTCTTTTGTGACGTTGCTGTCCTCTGTTTCAGGCAGCACCAGCTGTGGCGACACCTTTCGGCATTTCGACTGAGGTGGAGCCAGGTGTTCTATGACCTTGTCACGATTCATTCCTCGTCCACTCAGAACCCGCAACCTTCCGATCCTTTTCTGCTTTTCCTAACCCAACTCCTTCTGTCTTCATTCTGGCCCCCTTGCACTGCCCACACTGCTGTGTACCAGGCCGCCTTGTACAGCAACCATGGCTGCCTTCCAAGGCTGCCATCTAGTTTTGCAAATTCGACTATGGATTCCTGTGTGGCCTCTGCTAGGCAATTTATCTACACAGTTGAGACACTGCCACAGTTTCTGTTTCCATTCTGCTCTTATTCCAGACTTTAGTATCTAAGCTTAGTTAGTTTTGCCTTGTATTCCTCAGTTTGTATATTGACATAGACTTGACTCTAACTTGTCAATCCAAATCTCCTTTTACTCCTACCTCTGTTCCCTAAGAGTCTGAACTTAATTTCGACTCAACCTCTAGTCTCTCCTTGAAGTTCTAGTCTCATCTGAACTTAACTGAAGTCCTTCCATACTCCCTCCTGCATTTACCCACAACTTTTTACTTCCTCTTCTAAGCCTTCATCCTGAAATTAGGACACCAGATGAGGTGAAGGGCACAGCTTCTTATAAGCTGAAGCCAAGTCCTTTCCGTTACCCCTCCACCTAATCCGCTATGACCTGACAACCTCCCGCTTCCAACACCTGCCGGGTCTGACAAGCCTTCTCGGATCAGTTCTTAACAGTATATACGAACTCACACTTCACTCGTCTTTTCTCCTATGACCCCAACCGAAACTTTCCAGCGCACAACCAGAAACTCTCAGCGCGCCGGTACCATTCCAGGGATCTCTGCAATTCAGCAATCCACACTTCCTAGCCCAAGACCCACTTCAACATTCAGAGTATCTTCCAGACCTTCCAACATTTTCCAACAAATCAGCTTCAGAGCCCCATCAATCAGTGCAAACCTCATGTCTACTCAAGCTCAACAATCTTTGACAAATCTGGAAGAACCCCGACCCACAACCCCCCTTGAGTATGTAGGGGACATCAACCAGCCTGAACCCTATGGGTTGGAAGATCATGGTCTAGAGGACGGTCCTCCTGGTGGACCCGATGACCCTAGCGGTCTGGACAGCCCTGGGGGTGACCCTGATCCCAAGGACCCTGACGATCAACCTCCCACAACCCAAAGAAACTTAGAGACTTCCTAGTCTTGTGTAACCTTCATTTCGGCGACCGTCCGCACATATTTTCTTCTGATGAGAAAAAGATCATATTTATCCTTTCTTATCTCAAGGGATCAGCTCTCAGTTGGTTTGAGCCCGGCCTTAATGACCCTACTGATTCCACACACTGGATGTGGGATTATGAGGCTTTCTTCGCCGAGCTAGAGAGCAACTTTGGCCCTCATGACCTGGTCAGGGATGCGGAAAAAGCTCTTTCCGACTTAGCAATGAAGAAAGGTGGTCGCATCACAAAGTATAACGTTGACTTCTGGGAGTTAGCTTCTAGGGTCAACTGGAATGAGGCAGGCCTAGGTGACCGCTATTTCTGCGGTCTGCCACTCCAACTTTGAATAGAAGTCCTTCGGGGAGGTAAACCCGACACCCTTGCAGGACTGCACTTGAAAGTGCAGGACTGTGATGACATCTACTGGATGCAGGAAGATGAAACCCGGTTGAAACTAAGAATTCTGGGAATTCTTCTAACCCTGCCAAGAAGGACACCCCCAAAAGCTCCTCCCAGTCCACCAATCAATCCTCGTCGAGCTCTCCTCAGAGAAGTTCCTCCAACCAGCAGTCCTCCACATCACAGAACACTTCCAAGTCATCCATCTCCGATAAATTGGGGCAGAACGGCAAACTTACTGCGGATGAACAAGAACGTCGCATGCGGGAAAGACTTTGCCTCTACTGCAGTGAAGAAGGGCATGTAGCAGGAAACTGCCCGAAATCTAAAGCCGCAAAAGCCTGCACACCAGCTGTGATTCCCAATTCTGCGGACTCGGAAAAATAGTCCGCAACCCTCAGGATACAGCCATTAGGGCTGGGGGTTGCGTTGACCTTACCCATTTGGCTGCCTATGTTCATCTCAATGCATCCGCTCTTTCCGACCCTGACTCCCTAACCATTCTCTTAACCTTTCCCGACTCATCTGATCCCTTCCGAACCCTTATTGACTCTGGCTCCTCCCACTGTTTCCTTGACTCCTCTTTCGTGTTGGATAACCAACTCAGCATGGAATCCATAAACCTGATCAGTTTACGACTCTTTGATGCATCTTGCAACTCCACCATAACTCAAGTC
Organism: Tricholoma matsutake; assembly: GCA_026075535.2. Lineage (NCBI taxonomy): Eukaryota > Fungi > Basidiomycota > Agaricomycetes > Agaricales > Tricholomataceae > Tricholoma > Tricholoma matsutake. The sequence goes on from AP026544.2 coordinate 1,692,347, forward strand.
GTCCAACTTCTGGTCACCTTTCCTACCAGTGAAATGTTCAATCTGTCATTTTATGTAACCTCACTAGACTCTTCCTGTTCCGCTGTACTCGGTCACAACTGGCTGAAGCAATACAATCCATTGATTGACTGGTCTTCAAGCCAACTCGCTTTCCGCTCTGCAGATCATAGAGGTCCAGCACCCCTGACATCACCTTTGTCCCTGAACCTTCCGGTAGAAATCCTGGAATCCTCCATGTTTTCCGAACCCCCCATTCCTCCTAAGTCTACACCTCCCGACATCTCTTTCATCAACGCTGCCGCTTATGCGTGTGCTAGCAAACTCCCTGGGGCAGTAGCCTTCCAGATGACCTTCACTCCAGAAGGGCTATCTGCCCACTCTACCCAATTTTCAACCCTGCCGGATTTATCCAACATTCCCACCGAGTATCATGAATTTGCCAATGTCTTTAATAAGAATAAGGCAGACACCCTTCCTCCACACCATCCTTACGACCTCAAGATAGAGGCGGAGGATAATGCTCCCCCTCCTCCAGGTTGCATGTACTCCCTCTCTCCCTCTGAATTAGAAGCCTTACGAGTCTTCATCAACGAAAATGTCCACTCAGGTTTCATCCGTCCTTCTAAGTCTCCGCATGGAGCTCCAATACTCTTCGTCAAGAAAAAGGACAGAAGCCTCTGACTTTGTGTCAACTACCGAGGACTCAATTGTCTTATGAAGAAAGACCACTATCCCCTTCCTCTCATTTCCGACCTCCTTGACTCCCCCTGAAAAGCCCGCTTGTTCACCAAGATAGACTTGCAGCATGCTTACCACCTAGTCTGCATCACGGATGGTGACGAATGGAAAACTACTTTCCACACCCACTATGGATCCTTCGAGTGGTTGGTGGTTCCCTTTGGACTCACTAATGCACCCACAGCGTTCCAGTGTTTTATGAACGACATCTTCAGCGACATGCTGGATGTTTGTGTCATCATGTACCTCAATGACATCCTGATCTATTCAGATGACAAGTCCCAGCATGGGGCTCATGTTAAAGAAGTCCTCCGCCATCTTCGGAAAAACAGACTTTATGCCTCCCCACAGAAATGTGAGTTCCACAAAGACACCATTGAATATTTAGGTTTCATCCTCTCACCGGATGGACTTCAGATGTCCAAGGATAAAGTCAAAACCGTGCTTGACTGGCCCGAGCCTAGGAAAGTTAAGGACATTCAATCCTTCTTAGGCTTCTGCAATTTTTACCGCCATTTCATTAATGGTTATTCAGACATTGTCATCCCACTTACCCATTTGACGTGGAAATCCGCACCTTGGGACTTCAACAAGAAATGCCACGATGCCTTTGAAAGGCTCAAACAAGAATTCACTCACGCACCCGTCTTAACCCAATGGGTACCCAACTCACAGATGGTACTCGAAACTGACGCTTCCGACTATGCCCTAGTGGCTATCCTTTCAGTTTATACAGCAGATGGAGAAATTCATCTGGTTGCTTTCCATTCCCACTCCTTTAACCCCGCTGAACTAAATTATGACACCCATGACAAAGAACTCCTGGCTATCTTTGAAGCCTTCAAACACTGGTGGCAATACTTCGAGGGTTCTGCAAACCCAGTGGATGTGGTCACCGATCACAAAAATCTTGAATACTTCAGCACTACTAAGTTGCTCACCCGTCACCAGGCCCATTGGTCTGAATACCTTTCTCAGTTCAACCTAGTCATCCATTTCTGCCCTGGAAAATTAGGAGCCAAGCCAGATGCGCTCACTAGACGTTGGGATGTCTACCGCAAAGGGGGAAATAGCGACTTCGCCTCTGTAAACCTGACCAACTTCCAACCTGTATTCACACAGGAACAACTCTCCTCTTCCCTCCACACCACTTATCTCACCACACCCATTCTCTGACAAGCAGTAATCATGGATGTTGAGAAACTCCACAATGACATCCGCACCTCTCTTCCCCTTGACCCTATAATTGATATTGCCAGGATAAGGCTGACATTTTCCAGGAGATTTATAATATTGAGGATCTGAACGCCATTTTGTGCGAGTCGGATTCATAGTAAGGGATCCTCTGAGAGATTGATCCATCTTCAGTGCAGCCTCCCAAAGAATTCTCTACAAGCCAAGTGATAGTCGAATGAATCAGAGGGGGGTATTATTATATCAACAAGTTCTCACCTGTCTTTCAGGGATCAGGATGCCAGGCAGGAACCAAAGTATGATCCATTCATGCATGTCTAGGACAATGGTCAGCTGGGTAAGTAGTCTCTGTCCACCATAACAGCTTGTCATGATCAAGGAATCCTCCTTGGAGTCGTTCTGACCAGTCAGTCTCTTCGATAACATGTTTGAGTCATATCTTTGCACATCAAGATCATCAAATTTCACTGAAATCATTTAGCCAGAAATTTCAAATTGACAAAATCTAAATATTACTTCTATTGCAATAAGCATCAGCTGCCATTGTTGTCATTTGTTCACAGTCAACTGCGAGTTGAACTGATAGTGAAAGTGGAGGAAGTGGGCCAGGATTCTCTTGGTTATAGATCAGCCAAATTGCCTTCATCTTTGCAAGATCGGGAATGTTCTGATTCTCATGGAGCTTCCTTGAAATCACCCACCAAAATCGGGCTCAGAGGTAGTCCAAAACAGTGTTTGTCAAGAAGAAAGGTGAGTTAGATGGTAATGACATGTTGAATCCGATGAATCTGACATAGACAACAGATTGTATTTATATAAATCAGAGGGGCCTTTATCTACTGATCACTCAAATCAATCTGATATCTGACATTCCAATTGTCAAGAATGTCCAGTGAAATGAAATGTCACTGTGATTGTTGTCCATCCTGATCCTGATCCCGATTGATGTTATCTTTCATCTATGAACATCATCTGAACATCATCAGTGACTTTGATCTCCGATACCGATAAGTGATCAATGATAGATGTTGATTTCTCTAATCATTCTCATCAATATCTATCATTACTCCCGACAATGAGTGCTCCAAAAGTAACATGCCAGGCAGTTGTTGATTATCTCTGCTCCCGGGCTAGAGCAGCGACACTTGAAGGTAAACAGCCTCATTGTGAGTCGGGTCTCAATGAGTATTATCATATTTGGAAAGCCAGGATGAAGCAAGAACTTGTAAGTTGCATTACTCCTACATAACTACATTTTTATCCAGTGTTAGGGGATTCTGGAAATTATACTTGGATGGATGATCCTTGAGAACAAGTTCTTTTATCTCACCCCTTTTCAAAAAAGACTGCACTCCTTGGTCATGGATGTATCAAGTTCAGACATTGGCACATTCAAGGGAAGCCTTTTGTTGCTCAGGGAGGCTACTACCGACATTGACTTGACAAGGATTGTGGAACCATACCTCGATCCTTGGTGGATCATCAGTACTCCCATGGTCATCAATCCAGACCTTTTCCCAGATGTACCGAGATTCCGGAACGTGGTATGTAGCACTACATCTCATTATTAGATACTAGAATGATAATATTTTTTATTGATAACAGGTGGGGCCAGGTGTCAATGAAATTGCCCCTTCCTTCCGATCAAGGGTTTTGCTTGATGTCAGCCAAAGTCAGCAGGACTTGTTGCTGGCATTGGGAATGGTACATGTGGCTGTGGGAGAGCTCTTGATAGAAAGGGAAGATCTTGTAGATGATGAGGAGGTCTCCAATGTGGAATGTCCAGTCCGACTTACCTTGCCTTTAACCCGGTGATCAAGAGTAGATAATGGAGTCTTGATGATTGGAAGTCTGCTTATGGCTATGCAACTTATGTAACGATCAACATTGGATATATTTACTTGAAACTTGAGAGATGGTCAAATAACCAACCATGAGCATCAACTGGAATGTATTGCCAGCATTTATCCATGAAGGTGTCGTTGATTTCCCCTTTTTGAACAATGCTGAAGCACAGGAATTCATGGATCTTCTCTGCTCATGGAGTTGTTCATGGCAGCAATCAGTCCCAATAGTAATCATTCAATGGAGCATAAATTGCAATATCTGCAAATGATTAGAGAAGAATCAGTAAGTAAACCAATGGGAACTGTCATTTCATTCGGTTTTCTAAAATCAGACAGGCTGCAGGTCGACAATTCCTGGGGAAATGTTATCTGAAGAGTTTCCACATTATAGTTCCAGAAGTTTATAAGCAAATGCATCATATTGTCAAGGCAGAAGAAGAGCTCCTTGGACTCCTTGAAAAGATTAGAGGATTGCATTCTAATTACTTACAAGAACATCCACCACTAGTGGCCAGAAAAGACAGCCCTGGTTCACTAGATGACCCAACACTAGATAACCCGATAAAATGACCCAACAAAATGACCCGGCAAAATGGCCAGATAAGTATTCCGACCCGACACTAGATGACCTGACACTAGATGACCCAATAAATGACCCAACAAAATGACCCAACAAAATGACCCAACAAAACGACCCGATGCAATGACCCAACAAAATGACCCGACAAAATGATCACCTGACAAAATGACCCGATGACCCGACAAAATGACCCGACAAACAACCCAACATAATGACCCAACAAATGACCCGACATAATGACCTGACAAAATGACCCGACAACAGATGACCTGACCATAGATGACCCGACAAAACAAGTCATTTATCGGGTCATAGTGTCAGGTCACCTGGTGTTGGCTCATTGTGTCGGGTCATTTTGTCGGGTTATTTTGTCGGGTCATCGGGTCATTTTGTCAGGTGATCATTTTGTCGGGTCATTTTGTTGGGTCATTGCATTGGGTCGTTTTGTTGGGTCATTTTGTTGGGTCATTTTGTTGGGTCATTTTGTTGGGTCATTTTGTTGGGTCATTTTGTTGGGTCATTTTGTTGGGTCATTTTGTTGGGTCATTTATTGGGTCATCTAGTGTCGGGTCATCTAGTGTCGGGTCGGAATACTTATCTGGCCATTTTGCCGGGTCATTTTGTTGGGTCATTTTATCGGGTTATCTAGTGTCGGGTCATCTAGTGTCGGGTCAGGACACTTATGTACTACTACTCTAATCAATATTCACCCCCAATCTAATAAATGACTTCCTTGCTGTATCAGCAAAATCCTCCCACATCGCCTCCTGTTGTGCAGCATAGATCTTATGTCCATGAGAGTAATCAGCCGCTTTTCTCTTCCTCCACTCTGCTGCCCAATGATTGAAGTATGCTGTTGTCCATTTCATCTCATACTGAACAAGGGTGTTTTCCTCCATTGTTCATTCAAATGCTGCTTTTGCTCTCAGCCAGTTCACCCGGTGAACTACATATATATCTTTAGTTTTACACATCAGTCAATCTTTCATCCACTCACATTCTTTCATATAATTAGATGACAAAGTGTCACCCTCGACATCCATATACCAGAACCATGGCAATGAATCATGCTTCCATCCAGACTCCTTTGGGTTTATCAATGTAGTACTCATCTTTAGATGGCTCTGATCAAGGATTTGGAATCGATCTAGCATTTCTTTTGAAGCTCCCGATGACACCAGGGCTTCCCTACCAGCCCGATAGTTTTGAGCATAGAGTCGTAAGGTCTGGTCAGTAGAGTGAATACCATCCCAAGATTTCGTTTTTCCTGTTTTAGGTCCCTTGGGTCGGATCTTCATAATGAACAAGAAAGCTTTCTTTCCCAGCATGAGCCTGATCCCTTTGAGGTTGTCGTTGCACTGCCCACTCCGAAGTTCTGTCTCAAACTTTGCCAGCTCCACCAGCCCTCTCTCTCTGAGTGCTTTGGCGGTCAGAGATAATGGCAATGCAATGACGGAAGTCTCAGGCCTGTTCCCCAATCCCACATCATTGAATGGGTTGGATGAAACAGGGCAAGAGATTAGATCAATCTCACCATCGTCATCAGTGACGAAGACTTTGGAGGGTTCATAGGAGGAACTGATATTTTCCGATGATGAGTCAGGTCGGAGAAAGTGATTTGCTTTCCTCTGATGATCCAAGATTCTTGTGAGAAGCCGACTTCATTTCTTAGTAATTTCGATTTGCTCAGTCATTGTCAGGACACCACCAACCTGTCTCAGGTAACTTTGTAATGACAGCCTATCCCAAGAAAGGAGTGAAAATGCTGACAATAGCTTTACTAAACGCTTACTGAGACTCTTGAATTGAGATCCCTTCTGAAAGGAATTCCACTGAAGAGACTTTGCCTAAAGGCTGTTCTCGGCTCAATTGTAACTGCATCTTTACCTGGGGCTGATCCAGGTAATGCTTCAGTTCAGGGGATTGGAAATAAGAAATGAAGAGGACAGTACCTTGTTTGCATTTCAGGGCATAGTAATCCATACTCTTGACATTTTCATCCCTATTTTGTTGCGCCATCATCTCACCCTCTCTCCAAGCTTCTAAATCTGCTGGTGCCGCTGACTCAGTCAGTTTCTTATAGGATTCTTCCAACCCCTTCAACAAATTCATTGCCCATTTCATCTTCCAAACCAACGATGATTCTACATTGAATAACACAGTCAATATTCAGTGTAGGGGAAGGATGATGAGACATTTACTCATGCCAATTAGCTTTTTCCAGTTCAAGTGATTCATGTGGTCATCCAGAATTTCATTCCGATGGGCCATAGTTGCACTCTTGGCACTTTGGGATGTTTCATTCAAGACAGCCCACAAAGTTTCCACAATTTCACCATCAATTACACCACTCCCTGGCACATACACCAATGTATATCTAGGAAGGCAATCATCAACGTGTCCTACCACATGAAAGTCCCCGATTGCTCCTGTGATCCTAAGACCTTCTGGGATAGACAGAAAGGGTGACTGATTCACTCGGAGGCGAAAGTTGATTATCCACTGACAAAAGATGTCGTATATGAGTAGCAATCAATTGATCCCCTTCATCATCTTGCTGTTCAGGGCTTTACAAATTGCACAGTCGATGTTTTTCTGCCTGTAAATTCAGATGAAAGGGCTTGTAAATTGAGGATTCATGCTGGGAAGAGACTTACTGCTCTCCTTTTTGAAAGTCAACGGTGGCCTCAGGTTGAAAAAATCCATGCCGAAGACAAACCACCAATCCGATACCAGTTGCATCATAGCCAGCAACATTGACATTCCGATCACCTTTGAACTTGTTCCATGTACAGGGAGGCTGCTTGAATTCCCTGGCTATCTTGAGGTGAGCTTTATAATCCAAGCTCTCTGTCATAAAGCTCTGGCCATTTGTCAGTGGACATCATCCTCGGGTCGTTTCTGATGTTGATGAGAAGCTGTAAAATTCCCATCAATGGCAAAAGACCAAGTATAAACCCATCTAAAATATCTTTAGTGTTTATTGGGGACTTGGTGTAAAAGTAGTGCTTGCTGTTCTTCATCATTCTTCCAATCTTTGGGCAAATTAATCCCAACCTGTGGACAGGCGGGGCAAAGGACAGCGAGATCCCCAAGTCCTGGACTTTCAACGTTATGCCCAAATCCATGCCACTTCAGATGTTTGAGGTTCTGGAATTGCCTTGTACATCGGAGAAGTTCCTGATATTGGTCCTGGCAGATTACATGAGTATCAGTGTTGTGATGATCAGTATTTCAATTGGTGGGATGGATCTTACTGGAATAGTTTTGGGAAAGCATGTGGAGGTAAATCTCCTCAGCTTCTGGTAGTAGTGCCAAGCAGAGGATTTGCACTCCTGGTTTTCGGCAAGGAAGGAATCTAGACCTTCAAATGTGAACAAGGTCTTGACTTGCTTGAAGATGGCAGGGAAGAAGTGCAGATCAAGGGCCTGTATATCATCAGGTATGTGTCCAGGGCACCTGCACCATTGGATCAGAAGATGGTGGACACCATTGCTATGAACGATGACTAGTACATTCTTCACATAGGTAGTTTTATCCCTAACATCTCTCTCCAGCAACAATCCATCATCTTCCAATTCCATTTGAGAGAAAGGAACTGAGCCAAACTCAAGGTCATCATCATCATCCAATAACTCAGATGGGAGATCAGGAAGGCTGAATAGCCATTCATCCTCACCCTCTTCTTGGTGGGAGTCATCACTGGGGTTTGAGGGGCATAGCTTCCCACCATGACCAAAGTGAAGGGTAAGACCAGCCTGTAGAAGGGTGGAATCTTTGAAGTACTCATTTTCCCAGTGTTGAATCTTGTGAAAGGGGTTGTTCCGATGAGCCTTCTGACAACAGTCCTTGCAAAATATCAGACATCCAAGACAGTCCAAACAATGCCAGTCTCCCGATGACCCACAGCTGCTGCAAAGCATCTCGATCAGAGGCGCCTCAGATGAGAGAATATGTGCTAAATAGAACTTCCTTTTATGCAGGTAATCCCTCATGTAGTCATTTTGTGACTGAATACAAAAGGTCAAAAAGGTATTGAGGCCCAAATGGGTAAGGCTCTCACCTTAGACTTGGGAAGTTGGAGGGGTTCTAAGAGCACATTGTCAAAGTTAATATTTTGTCTATCTTCAACTGAAACCAAGGGAGTCAATCCTTTGATAGGTTTGGAAGGGGACATGGATGGGGACATGGAGGAGTGTGAATTTTGCTTGCTAACTTTTGTCTTCTTCACCAGGCCTCGAGCTGTGTAATGGCTGGTAGTGCTGATAATTAGAGTGTCACCACTGGCTATATTTCTGAGATTAGGATTGAATTTTTTGATAGGCGTTGATCAATTGGCATATAATCGAAACCTAGAGACATTGCGGGAGGGAGGCGGAGAACGAAGTCTTTTGGCACCTGCCGGCAGGTTACCCTCTGTAAAAAAGGAAATTTCTCAGTCACGTGATAGTTAGGTGCAAGTCAACAAAGTCAGGTAAATGTTAAAAAACTGGTCAAAATGTCAGGTCAAAGAATGCAAAGCTAGTAGTAGTAGTAGTAGTATTCAAGTAGTATTGAAGAAGATGGTAGGGAGATTTAGTGGCTATCATGTGACTACACGATCATGACATATCAAGTCTATCACACAAATGACATTTGTACAATATTCTAACTCCATAAGTTCTGAATACATTGTTAGACATGTTAAGAATTTAAGGTTTTAACTCAAAAACTCCAAGTTTTGCTTTGTTCAGAACATAAGTAGATGGTGATGTACAAACTGCAATTTACATTAGATCAGAAACTTCTAACCATGAAACAACCAACGACACTTGTTCCTCATGAACTCATCTTATCTTTGAAGAATGTATATTATGGGGATTTATGATTTAGACAGTGCTTTTTTTCTTATGCCTTTTTACAACCAAACTATCTAGAAGTGATGCCAACTGACTCGAATATATGACTTCATACTAGGTGACAAAAAGAAAGTTGACAAGTGGTTTGATTAAACTGAAAGATTGGTCTCCAAATGATCACTGATGTGATTTCTGAGCATTTCTGAGCATTCCTTGGAGCATATTGGTCAATATGTGTGATCAGTGACTGGACTCATACAATTAGGGGCTTTTCAAGACTCAGGATCGATGGATTAATTAATGATCGACAATGATTGACAATGATCAAAATTGATCAACCATGATCGACCATGATCGACAATGATCGGTATAATTGATTCCATAATAAAATGATTTCCCCTGCATCCTGATTTGTACTTGTTTCAATACCACAACACCAAAATACACTTATCCACCATCACATCACATACATTACATCACTATATGCTATGCCAGCTAAGCCCATGTTCCTCCTGAACTTGTCCACTTTAAGCTGACAGGGGAAGATGTGGAAATCCTAGAAGCCAGAAAGGAACAATGGCGAGAGGGAGATCGTTCACAGCGGAACAGAATTGGTCAGAAAGTTTATGACAAAATGAAGAAAAAGAATCCCCACTGGTCTAGGGAAGATAAGGAGTTGAGGAAGAAGGTCAGTTCATGAATTGGAAAGTATTTTGCAACACCTTTGAACAGGGCATTTTTGAACAGGGTGTATATGCTTGGTTCCATACATATGGAAGAACTAGAGAATTGTCCGAGAAATTTAAGGGGATCAAGAAATGGATGGGTAGAAGGGTTCTTGGCATTCAGGCAAAAGGGGAGTTAAAGGAAACGATTCAAGGAAAAACGGGTGGATGGGTAGAAGATACTTCATGCAAGGTGGACAATCAAAAGGCATTTGGCACATACCAGAAGGAGTTGAGTAACCTTTGGGGGAAGACATCGGAAGCAGAGAAAAGGAAGATGGAGGACCTGGCCAATATATGGAATCAAATGTGTCCCCCAGCTGAGGAGCAAGCAAGGTAGGTCATTCACGTTGAATATTGGTATTATCAATACTAATGCAGAACAGGAATGCAAAACAGGCTCATAAGCATGTGAAGTCCTTCTGCAAGCAAATGAAAAAGTCTTGTGGAATGGACTGTTTGGTATTAACATGCCACAAGGAAGTGAATGGAGTACTTGTCATGAACACGTTAAGTCTGTTCACTGTCTGAATTTGTTTCTGCCAGTTAAACCTTTTTCTTTGTAGGCATGAATTTATGGGAGATCTCGGAGGGAAGTCTTTCTTCCAAGCAAACAAAGATTGGGATACCAAGCCAATCATGGGGCTTCTAAACATGCATGCAAAGGAGATGTATTGTAAATGGATAATTTCTCATCGGAAAGATTCAAAATAATTGTCTTTTGTTAGCTGCAGCTGAAGAAGCAAAGTTCCAAGTTCCTATTGGAACCTCAAGTCGAAAGCCATATGTTCAGTGGGATATGGATGCCAATGGGAATCCATTGCTTCCTGAGCCGACTGACTGGCCGAGCAAAGGGATGGATAAGAAAGCGTTAATCAGGTCATATGTCGGGTCAGCATATTGTGAGTGGGTCGGCAATCATTCGTTCATTCTCATCCTGGATGACTTGTCAGGTCTGGCTTGCAGTAATGAATGTGCAATCCCTCCTTGGATGTCGTTCATTGAAGATGCAGATAAATACTTTGGGGAGGATCAGGTTCCTGATGGTTTCAAGCTTATGGATCCATCGAGGATGAAGGACCACCAGATCAAGGAGATTTTGACATTTTGGTACTCTAATCAGGAAAGCGATGGTTTCAGTTTCAAATTCTATCTGGACAAAAAATTGAAGGGAAAGAAGAGATCAAGAGATGATTCCAATTCCAATTCCAATTCCAATTCCAATGCTGATTCCGATGCCAAAACACCAAGCCGCCCAAGCCGCCCAAGGACCAAGAAGAGTGAGAGGGAGGGTAAAGGCAAGGAAAAGAGGGTGGAGAAGCCTGAGGAAAGGTGGACTGACCATATTGTTCCAGATTCAAGAAGGCGTAAATGGAGGGCTCCCACATTAAATGAGGTTGAGGAATCGGGTGAAGTGTTTGATTTCACATTGGTCGATCAGATGGAGTCATCGGAAGAGGAAGATGTAATGCAGTCTGGACAACCAAAGGTCGGGCCAAGCAAGACACCAATTCCGATCACAGGAAATTCCAGAAATAGCAAGATGCATCCAGTTAGGAAACGGCAGAAGCTCAGCCTGGCGACGGAACTTGTTCAAAAGAGTACAATGCGACCTTTAAGCAAACAGACTGGTAGGGCCATGGATGCTGGGAAGAGTGCCAACACTGCGACAAATGAGTATGAGATTCAGGGGGGGGATCAGCAAGAACCAGAGATGATGCAGAAAGGAAAGGTGATGAAATCGAGGTTGGCTGAGAAGATAAAGGAACCACCGAAGAAGAAGCCAAAAGTTTCTATTGATGTGCCTGCTCATTCACAGTCATTGGGTAAGCTTGGTCTATTTTGTCCAAGATGATGAATAATTGAAATGTCCTGCAGTTTTGAAGCCCCCTCAAAGGCGGTCTACTTGAAACACAACTGAAAAACCAGTACCAATAAGTGAGCAGCCTAATTTAAAGATAATTCCAAAGAAGGCAGAGATGAAGAAATGAAAGGGAAGGAAAATGTAAACGTAGAATAGTATCCAGACAAGCATAGTGGTCTTTGTTTGGAATTTTCGAGCATTCACTATAGACAAACGACCTGACAAAATGACCTGACAGTAGATGACCCAACCAGATGATCTGACAAAACGACCCGATGCAATGACCCGACACAATGACCTGACCAAAGTGACCCAACAAACAACCCGACAAAATGACCCGACAAAATTACCCAACAAAATGACCCGACAAAATGACCCGACACCAGATGACCCGACAGTAGATGACCTGACAAGATGATCCAACAAAACAACCTGACAAAATGACCCAACAAAACAACCTGACAAACTGATCACCTGACAAAATGACCCGATGACCTGACAACATGACCCGACAAAACTGACCTCACAGTAGCTGACCCGACACTGGATGGCCCAACAAAATGATCTGACAAAATGACCCACCATTAGATGACCTGACAAAATGATCTGATGAAATGACCAGACCCAATGATGACCTAACAAAATGACCCGACAAACTGATCGCCTGGCAAAATGGCCTGATGACCTGACAAAATGACCTGACAAAACCAACCTGACACTAGATAACCTGACACTGGATGGCCCAACAAAATGACCCGACAAAATGATCACCTAGCCAAGTAACCTGAGGATGTGACAAAATGACCTGACTAAAGGACCCGACAAATTGACCCAATAAGTATTGTGACCTGACAATAGATGACCCGACACAAGATGACCTGACACTAGATGACCCAACAAAATGTCGGGTCATTTTGTTGGGTCATGTTGTCGGTTCATTGTGTCGGGTCACTTTGTCGGGTCATTTTGTTGGGTCATTTTGTGAGATCATGTCAGGTCATTTTGTCAGGTCAGTTATGTACTAGTTTGCATGCAGTAATCCATGAATGCCTATCTTACCAAAGCTGTTGACAATAATCATTTTAACACTACAGTAATGTTTCCCATTTATACTGACAATCCCTGTCCAATTCTTCATCGGATTCGTCGATTGCCATGGCAAAAGAATCTCTATCATATTCATCTTCCATTCCTGATGCCGGAGATTCCATTATCCTGGGCATGACCATCCTAGGTCTCTTGGCCTCCTGTTCCTTTGTTATTGCGCCATCACTCTCATCTACATTCTCAACCTCTGGCATGGTATTCAATGCAACCTCTGGGGCTACCACTTGTGAAGCCATCTCTTGTACATCCTGTCCACTTGCCAAAGCTGCATGGGATGGTCCCGCAACAGGTCGTTCTTCCTCCATTGCAGCATCAGAGGTTCGATGATACTGACCGGAAGGATTCGGACTTGGTGTAATCCTGAGTTTGTTCAGCTGTAACATGCTGGGCTGAATAATGTCATTGAAGACTCTTGAACTCCTCGGAGTGATAATGGGTGATGTGAAATCATTAGGGGGATAAGGGGAGGGATATGGGACAATGTTCATAGAATGTGAGGGATAGGGTGATGACGAAAAGCGGGATGGTGGCATGCTGAGACTCTCCATGGCACCTCCATCCTCAGGTGTTCGGCGGTCAGAGGGCGTTGTAGGTTGGGACATGACTTTGGTCAACGTTTGCCGATGCTGTTCCAGGAGTGCAGTATGGGCATTGTGGTTGCTGATAAGCACCCTTTGGCTCATTTCCATTGCTACCATCATCTCCTTCATCTTCCTCATCTCCTCTCGCATCTCTGTGACCTCCTTAGTCAGTTGGTTATTCTCCCATTGAAGCTGTTGCACCATCGCCATTTCTCCCTCAACACTCACCTCACCATTGTTGACAACTCGGACAGCCTCACTGACCTGTTCCCCTTTCCGATTTATGAAGTAAAGGTACTCTGATGGTACCTGCCCCAATGGATGCACTGTTACCACCCCTGGACTCCCTCGGCAAGTCTCTCCACCATCTGACATGGCTTCATCCTCATCCGTCTTCCTGGATTTCAACTTGGATCGACTTCTTGGCTTTGCTTTTCCTTTCGCCTTTGGTGTCGCCACTGCTGCCCTTGTTGGTTTTGAAGTCGTCCCTCTCTTTGGTGTCACTGGTGGCTTTGGCATCGATCCTCTGCTTGGGGTTGATGAAGCCTTAGCTGCCTCAGGTGGCCTTGAAGTGCTTCAGGTCCTGGTTGATCGGCGTAGGCTTGGGTTCAATGGGGAGGGTTCCAACATGTTTTCATCACGCAACGCAGGTGTTGTTGGGGTTGCTCTTGGTTCTGACTTGATGACCTGTGTCCTTCCTTCCTTCGTCACTGTTGCTTTCCCTCTTGTCCGCCACTCCCCAACAAGTACACTTCTGCTTGCGACCCCGACTTGACAAACAAGCGGTGTTGCCTGCATACACGCATCTCACCTCCAGCTTCACACACCTTGCACAAGCCTCCGTGTTGCCCAAATTTGGCGGACGCATGGTCTCTGTTCCAGGCTTCATGCTTGATTTTGACATTGTTGCCTTGGGTTGTGATCTTCTTGAGGGTGGTGACGACCCCTCCGCAGGCTGGTCGACCTCCTCTGAATCCACATCCATCGCCTCTGCTGTATCCTTCTGCTTTCCTTTAACATCCACCTTCTTCATCCTGCTCCGCCCTCTCTCTCCTGCTTCTTCCAACCAGGCCTCTTCCTTTATCTCATCAGAAGAGTCATTCACATACTCACTGCTTTTGATATGAGTCTGTGAATGGCTCCTCCATCCCATGGGAGTCATCTTCAAAAGCTGGTATTGTGTTGACAGATCCACTGTCATTCTGGCCAAAGGAATGCTACGATGACTTGAAGCCGGGCCAGTTGAAGTGGGTGGTGGGGGAATAATTGGCAACATTTCATCCCTCAAACAAATCTGGATGTTGCCTGGGATGACAATTGGATTTATTATAGAGGCAGCTACTCTGTTCCAAACTGCATGAGGTACTATATGTGATTCAATATGTAGATAATTCAAGCTAAACTGAGTGAAACCTACCTGGTGTCTGATGCCCTTCTGAAAACCACTCCTGAGTACTGCTGCCCTCCTCTGAAAGCATCAGGTGGTACCACAACAAGGGGTCGTCCCACTTTATCTTGCCAAAGTCAACTTCCATTCCTTGAGTATCAGCTTGGTCGAGCTGCAAGGCCGCGCTGATGAGCAGACGAGATGGGACAAAGTCATATCTGCCATCTCCCTCACATTCCGGTACATCTTGAGGACCCGATGAAGTAGTGTACTAGGAAGTACAGTTAGAAACTCATTGACAGGTAAATTGAGTTAACATACAATCCAACTCTTCAATTTTTCCTCATTTACTGTATAGCCTTGGCCATGTTGTAGAAGAACAATCTCCAGCTTGGACTTGTCGATCCATACCAACAACTGTTGCCCGACGAGGGTATTCAATCCCTGATTTGATAGAAATGATATGTTATAGGATGAAATTTGGATAGTTAACAGACATACTGGTGAGTTTGGAAGTTCTTGAAGGAGTAGTAAAAGATCTTCATCACCTCCGAAGATGTCCTTTGTGATGGATTGATGGAGATGTGGTTGAATGGAAGGGAGGATGTCATTGATGTAAGATTCAGCAACTTGATTGTAGGAAGGCATTTGCAGAGTTGATATCCAAAGCTGAAGGGCAAAGTATTGTTAATTGATTGAGTGAACAATGTTGAAGTACTGGATCGTTATTGTTTGCGAGAATCCGATCAGAACCACATGGTAAGTCAATTGATCGATTGAGAACTTGTGTACTAAAACAATTCGAACATCCCTGAAACCAATATTCCAATGCCAAAGATCAAGGTAAGTGAATTGTAATACTAATTTAGTTGTAATTACATTGTTTTCAGGTGGTCCCGAAATCAAAACAACCTGCTCCCTCTATGCCGGACTACCAACCCTCATCCAGACTGACAAAGTGTTGAAAGTTGGACTTATCTTTGGATGGCAGTACATCTGCTGTCCCCAACCCCAACACAGCTCCGCTAACTCTTTCTACTGCTGAAATCGAGCCTCCGATGGTTCATTCTGGATTTCAGCCATCTTCAAAACTGAGAACTCATCCGAAACTGAGCAGATCGATGGTCACCAGTACCTCCACCCTCCCTGAAACACTGGCACCTCCTCAGGTTCCAATAGCCATGATGAGACTGCCAGCTATCCATCCCCAATTTCAAGAGGGTTCTGTGGGGGGACTCATTCTGTCTTCCCAATTCACTGGCATGCCAGCACCCACACTTCCACTTGGTGAATATGTTGAGGAGGGTGATGATAGACATGTGAGGTTCAAGAGTCCACTGGAGGAGGGAACCCCACTCCACATATGACAGGCGACTATAAACAAGCACCAGATGGAAGGAATTATGGAAGGAAATGTTAAGTTGGATTCGCTACTTCCACTGCTGTTACTGCCGTTGCTGCCCCCGCCTCTTCCTCTCAGGACAAGGCCTGTATTCATTCCTCACCCACCAACACCCCCAATTGTCACCATCCCAAAACTCTGTCATCTCCAGCCTCTGACCCCATCGACTTTGCTTCTACACCTGACTATGACGTCAGAACAACAATATGCGGCAAGG
Organism: Tricholoma matsutake; assembly: GCA_026075535.2. Classification (NCBI taxonomy): domain Eukaryota; kingdom Fungi; phylum Basidiomycota; class Agaricomycetes; order Agaricales; family Tricholomataceae; genus Tricholoma; species Tricholoma matsutake. Next base: position 1,708,827 of record AP026544.2, read on the forward strand.
AACAGCCATCCCCAAAATGGCCATGATCTCATACACCGCCTTCTCTGACCTCTGAAGACAATCGATCACCCGAACTAGAAACTGAGGAAGAGGAGCAGGTGGACCAGCTGGGGGATGATGGTGGCAATGAATCGGATGAGGTGGAGTTTGTGGAGGAGGAGAATCTGCAGGAGATGGTGGGGATAGTGGAAGTGGATGACATCATGCTGGGATCTGGGAAAGCGGTGAAGGGAAAGGGGAGAGCAGTAGAGGATCAGGGGGAAGGAATGATTGAAGAGTCGGCAGCTTCAGTCCACTCCTTCCTCTTGTGGCCTGGCATCAAGGAGTTGATGAAGGATTTGGGTTTGGAAAGTGGAAGTGGAGAGGCAATAAGAGGCATTGAGGTAAGGACAACAGCAAAGGAAAAGCAGGCCATCCTGCTCTCCAGGTTGTTGGAAGCAGAGTTATATCTTGCAGCTGGTGTTGAACAACTGCATGATTGCCTCAAGACATATGTAGCTAACAATTCAAAATTTGAGTTGTAGTTTACATTATTTTAATGAATGCCAATATTGGGATGTAAGCTTGAAGCAGGAATGAGTACATCAGAGTGAATTATATTATCACTGACACTAACACTACTTAAATATATTAGGCTGGAACAGTCCAACAAAAGTAAAGAAAAGTGGAAATATACTGATGTTCTGATCTGATGTTCCCACATTGATGAACCAATTCCAATGGTACTAACCTCAATGAAATTCCAACACAATGAACTTACATCAATGGAACAATCTTCTCCCAATGTACCTACCCTGATGGTTCAATCCCGACATTCTTACCCCAATGGACCAATCAAGATCTACTCACCGAGATGGTTTAATCCTGATGTACTCACCCCAATGGTTCAATCCAGCCACAAGTAGAGGACAAATAAATATTCAAGGTCTACTATGAATCTATGATGCTGATATGTAATATGGGCATTTGCTACCATGTAGTCTCTTGGAAGGCTAAGATGTAGCAATGGTAAGAGCCTCATCTCATTGTCTAATACACTGCTAACATGACCTACATGGGCCTACCATAACATTCATAGTCTACTGCTTCAATATGTCCTATAGGCCCACCCATCAGCCATGGTCTGCTCCAATGCTAACATATCACATAGGCCCACCCATTATACATGATCCATACCAGTCCCAAAATTACACTTGGGCCCACCCCATCATCCATGGTCTACTGCTAAGTCCTCATGTCCTATAAGCCCGCCCATCATCTATGGTCTATTCCAATACTAACATATCCCATGGGCCCACCCATCACATGTGGTATAAAGCTCTACTCATTTCACCCATGAGCCCATTCTATTTAAATGAACTTATACCTGCCAGATGAGCCCACACATCTTCTATGGTCTATTACAGTCTATGGGCCCACATTAGCTGGACCATTAAATACGGCCTAAAGCCACCATTAGTTAGTCCATATATAATGGTCTAAAGTCACTGAGAGTTGTGCCCAGAGTTCTTGTACGTGGAGTCAGGACTCTACAAATGACTCTTCATTCCACTGTGCATGCTTGTACATGTCTTCCTCCAGTTGGTATAGATGTCCAGTGAAGCTGGCATAGTCACGGGCAGAGGGGTAGGGAGTCAGGGCAGAGAGGGCAGTCAGCTCGGGCTCGGGATCGGCCATGTTGATATCCTCTTCCTGTAAGGGGACTAGGGGGGTGCCCTGTGTGTTTTTCCTATTTTTTATGTTTGTCCTATATTTTTCCCCACCTCATTTCCTTCTATTCTTCATTTTCTATGATTTTTCCGGATTTTATTACTATTTTTCCCTTGCTATCATGTTTGTACATGTTGACACTTTTATATTTAGAGGCGGAGTACCCCTTCCGACACATACCCCTTAGTATGATGTCATTTGGCGGCCTTGATCCGCCTATCTCCGCCTTTTTCTATTTTTAGGTTATATTTGATTTTTGTCGTCTTCACATATACTGGGCATCAGCAAGGGGATCATTAGAGTTTTCTCTTCGGATTTCCCTTTGCTAGAGGCTTAGGTTGCCCTTATAGTAGAAAACTCTCCCCTAAGGCCCGAAAATCGCGAACGCGCTGCCCAAGATAGGCAGGTACGGACTGGATGACACTTCCCAAAGCTCCACAGAGTCCCTACACACCGTTCCAGATAATCTCGCCTTTATTATGCCACCATTTTTGCCAAATGCGCTCCCTGGCGACATGGACACATCAGAATGCTTCGACGCGCTTGAAAGTGACGTTTCCGGAATGCGTGTGCAAATCGACTCGCTTAAATCTACGATTGAAAACTTCGTTAGGACCCTCCAGGCAAACCCTATGACCAATAGTTCCCCCTTTACAACTCCAAGCGCACCCAACAACGACATTTTGCCAAATGCATCCACTAAGGAATGTGCCCAGATCAAACCATCCCCCCCCTGCCAAATTTAATGGTGCACATGCGCAGGGACGTGCATTCCTTAATTCCTGTGAGTTATACATTAGTCTCCAGTCGCATCAATTCATCAATGAGGCTGCAAAAATTTATTGGGCCTTCACATACATGAAATCTGAACGCACCTATCTCTATGTGGACCGTATCCTATGTCAAACTAAAGAACTCGGTTCTCTACCTTTCTCCACTTGGGGTGACTTTCGAGCTGAGTTCGTATGCCACTTCTGCCCCCTCAATGAACGCCACTGAGCAGTGACACGACTTGAGTCATCCGCTTACCACCAGGGACGTCGATCCATGGACGACTATATCGATGAGTTCAAGGATTTGGTGGACATGGCAGGATATGGGAGTGGGTTACCAGTGGTGGTGAAGTTCCGATGGGGACTCAACCGAGAAATTCAGGGCCAGATTGCACAGATGTTGGAAGGGCGCCCAGCGGACGATGATATCCTTGCTTGGTATGAAGCTGCTTCACTCTGTGACGAGAACCGACTCACAAATGCGGCGTTTAATGCTGCATTCTGTGCTCCAACTACCACTCATATGCCCTACACCTTCAATCGAAGCCTCCCCCACCCTAACCCCATTCCTGTTCGTCAAACTCCCACACCAGCTGTCAATGTCCCAGTACCAATGGATGTTGATGCAGCCCACAGCCATGCACGTACACTGGATCTCTGCTACCATTGTGGGGAACCTGGACACAGGGCTGGAGCATGTCCCCATCGTCAGGATATCTGCATGCTCACCCCCAAGGGACGAGATGAACTCCTGCAAGATTTGTTGGCGCTTGTAGATGTTGAGGAAGCGAAGGATCAAGTTGCAGAGGAGATTAAGTTGGAAGTTGTAGAGGAGCAGGATTTTCCTATTTGCAGCGAGTGAATCGTACGCCCTCACTGCCTGTCCATAACCGCTTTGAAGTCTTGTCAGTTGAATCCCAGGAGAATGAATCCATTTCTGTGACTGCTCCCCTCTCTGATCCTTCGAAGTTGGCTAAAGACGTACCTGCTCTCCCCATCTCTCCTTCTACTCCACGTCCCAAAATTAAATCATGGGAACGTAAACTACCACGCAAGTATATTGTGGCATCCACTCCCTCTGCACATTCCTTAAACCTAGCCATCGAACTGCAGACGACCGACACTGGACAGATGCTTGGTGTCTCTGCGCTCCTGGACTCTGGTGCAACTGGTCTCTTCATCGATTCCCATCTGGTACAACAACATCGCCTAATTACTCGCTCACTCTCACGTCCAATACCTGTATATAATGTGGATGGATCCCCAAATGAAGCTGGTGCCATCCGAGAGGTTGCAGACCTGGTTCTCCATTACAAAGATCATAGTGAGCGTGCCCTTTTTGCTGTCACTCAATTAGGAAAGCAAAAGGTGATTTTGGGATATCCATGGCTTCGAGACCATAACCCAGAGGTCGACTGGCATACCGGGGAGGTTACCATGAGCTGATGTCCATCCCGCTGTCGGATGTGTTTCACAGAAGCCAGGCAAGAACGTCGTGGACAGAAGGCGGCAATATGACATACTCAGAAGTGTCATGCTGGACCCCTGCCTATACCTGAAGTGGAGTTGGAAGGGGTTCCTGATCTAATGCCAGACTCGGATGATGATGATGAGGACCCAGAGGAAGTGGAGGAGGGTGATCGGATCTTCTACACTGCGATTCGCTCATCGCATGAGGTGTGTGCCACATCAAACATATCCCAATGCCTCGCCGAGGCCTTCCACAAAAACAATGCTGCTAAATCCTCTACTAACTCCTTACTCCCTCATCTCCATGAGTTTGTTCTCCAAGGAGTCATTTGACTCTCTTCCTGTGCGCAAGCCATGGGATCACGCAATCGAACTCACCCCCGGTGCAACCCCTTCATCCTGCAAGGTCTATCCTCTCTCTCCGGAAGAACAATGGCAGCTTGACCAGTTCATCGATGAGCACCTGGCCTCTGGATGTATTCGACCATCGAAGTCACCCATGGCCTCTCCCTTTTTCTTTGTCAAGAAGAAGGATGGCTCACTTCGACTGGTTCAAGACTACAGAAGGCTCAACAACATCACGGTCAAAAATCGCTACCCACTACCCCTCATCTCTGAACTCGTAAACCAGCTCCATGGAGCCTGATACTTCACCAAGCTTGATGTCCATTGGGGCTATAATAATGTGAGGATAAAGGAGGGAGATGAGTGGAAGGCAGCCTTTCATACCAACTGTGGTCTTTTTGAACCGCTTGTCATGTTCTTTGGCCTTACTAATAGCCCTGCCACCTTTCAGACCATGATGAATGACATCTTCCATGACCTCATCCTCGAAGGCGTTGTCTGCATCTATCTCGACAACATCCTCATCTTCACTTGCACGGTTGAAGAGCACCATCGCATCACCTGCCTCGTCCTAGAGCGACTTCAATGGTACAAACTCTACCTTCGTCAGGACAAATGTGAGTTTGAAAGGACCAAGATTGAGTACCTCAGCCTGATTATCTTGGAGGGTCAAGTGGAGATGGATCCTATCAAGGTAAATGGGGTCACAGCTTGGCCGACGCCCACAAACAAGAAGGAGGTGCAGTCTTTCCTGGGCTTCATCAATTTCTATCGGTGTTTTATCAAGGATTTCTCACATCATGCACAACCACTGTTCGACTTGACAGGAAAGGAGGCATGGAGGTGGAATAATGCACAACAGGAGGCGTTCGAAAAGCTTAAGGAGATGGTCACTTCCGCTCCGATCCTTACCTTTGCTGACGATTCGCATCCTTTTTGTGTAGAAGCCGACGGTTCTGACTTTGCGATGGGCGCCGTGTTGTCTCAGCAGTCTCCAGAGGACCAGAAGTGGCATCCTGTTGCGTTCTACTCCAAAAGCCTTAGTGCTGTAGAGCAAAACTACGAGATCCATGACAAGGAGATGTTGGCGATAATGCATGCGCTTGAGGAGTGGCGACACTTCCTCGAGGGTGCCCAACACAAGGTGGAAATTTGGATGGATCACAAGAATCTCGAGTACTTCATGACAGCCAAGAAATTGAACCATCGTCAAGCTCGTTGGTCCCTGTATCTATCTAGATTCGACTTCTCCTTGCACCACCATCTGGGTCACAGCATGGGGAAGACCAATGCCCTATCCCAACGTGCAGACCATGGGGATGGCAGCGGTGACAACCAAAACATTGTGCTGTTGCAGCCAGACCTGTTCACCATTTGGGCACTGGAAGGCATCGCACCCCAGGGCGAGGAGCGGGACATCCTACGTGACATTCGTCACGCAAACCATAGCAGTTTACATGAGGATGTTGTCGCCCGAGCTGTTAAAGAACTGAGGAAGGGATCGACCCTTTCCTTATGTGTGGCAGAGTGGGCTGACAAGGAGGACTTGTTGTATTTCAGGGATCGCATCTATGTTCCCAATGACCCAGACCTTCACTGGCGCATCATATTCCAACACCATGACTCACAGATTGCTGGCCACCCCAGACACTGGAAGACCTTGGAGCTCACCTCACGGAACTATTGGTGGCCACAAATGTCACAGCTCATTGGTCAGTATTGTCACACTTGTGACCTTTGCTTATGCACCAAGGTTCCTCGTCGCAAGCCTATTGGTGAGCTACACCCTCTTCCTGTTCCAGAGAGTCATTGGGATGTCGTCAGCATTGACTTTGTGGTGGAATTGCCAGAGTCAAACGGGTTTGATGCGGTGATGTGCACAGTTGACTCAGTGGGAAAACACGCTCACTTCATTCCCACTCACACCACTGTCAGTGCCCTAGGTGCCGCTCGACTCTACCTCCACCACGTGTGGAAATTACATGGACTTCCTGGTGCCTTCCTCTTGGATCGTGGCCCTCAGTTCATGGCAGAGTTCACTCGTGAGCTGTACCGACTCCTGGGGATCAAACTCCTCGCTTCAACCGCTTATCACCCACAAACTGATGGCCAGATGGAGCGAGTCAACCAGGAACTGGAGCAGTACATCCGCCTCTTTGTCAATGAATGCCAGGACAATTGGGACAATCTTTTCTCCTTGGCCAAGTTTGCATACAGCAACCATGTCCATGCTTCCACTCAACAGACCCCTTTCCTCTTAGACACTGGACGACATCCATGCATGGGATTTGAACCTCGCCAAACTCCCTCACACATCGAGATGGTGAATGAGTTCACAGAATGCATGAGGGATAGCTTGGAGGAGGCAAGGGCAGCCTTAGCAAAGGCGAAGGATGACATGGCGCAATTTTACAACCAACGCCACTCCCCAACCCCTCAGTACAAGGTTGGTGATCGAGTTTATCTTGACTCCAGTGACGTCTCCACTACATGTCCATCCAAGAAACTCGCTCATCGCTTCTTGGGACCTTTCCCCATTGTCAAGTGCGTTGGAACACATGCCTATCATCTATGCCTCCCAGCCTCCATGTCCAGACTCCATCCCATCTTCCATGTCATCAAATTGCTTCCAGCTCCCCCAGATCCGTTCCCAGGATGCCATTCACACCCACCACCACCACCTACAGTGATCGAGGGAGAACCCCAATACGAAGTCGAGTCAATCTTGGACAGCCATTTGTGTTGAGGAAAACTCCAGTATTTGGTACATTGGAAGGGTTATGGGTATGAGGAGAACTCATGGGTCGAAGAGTCTGATGTAAATGCCCCTCAGTTAATCAAGGAATTCCACTGACGGCACACTGCTGCACCGCATCGCATTCAAGTCACGGACTTTGGTCATATACAATTTCGAATGCATCGGGGCGATGCATCTTAGAGAGGGGGTGATGTAAGGGGACTAGGGGGGTGCCCTGTGTGTTTTTCCTATTTTTTATGTTTGTCCTATATTTTTCCCCACCTCATTTCCTTCTATTCTTCATTTTCTATGATTTTTCCAGATTTTATTACTAATTTTCCCTTGCTATCATGTTTGTACATGTTGACACTTTTATATTTAGAGGCGGAGTACCCCTTCCGACACATACCCCTTAGTATGATGTCATTCGGCGGCCTTGATCCGCCTATCTCCGCCTTTTTCTATTTTTAGGTTATATTTGATTTTTGTCATCTTCACATATACTGGGCATCAGCAAGGGGATCCTTAGAGTTTTCTCTTCGGATTTCCCTTTGCTAGGTGTGTCCCCAATGCCTGTATTATGTAGTATAATTTTAACTTCGGATTTCCCTTTGCTAGAGGCTTAGGTTGCCCTTATAGTAGAAAACTCTCCCCTAAGGCCTGAAAATCGCAAACGCGCTGCCCAAGATAGGCAGGTACAGACTGGACGATGGTTCCCAAAGCTCCACAGAGTCCCTACACACCGTTCCAGATAATCTCACCTTTATTACGCTGCCATTTTCGCCAAACGCGCTCCCTAGCGACATGGATGCATCAGAACGCTTCGACGCGCTTGAAAGCAACGTTTCCGGAATGCACGCGCAAATCGACTCGCTTAAATCTACGATTGAAAACTTCGTTAGGACCCTCCAGGCTAACCCTACGACCAATAGTTACCCCTTTACAACTCCAAGCGCACCCAACAACGATGTTTTGCCAAACACGTCCACTAAGGAATGTGCCCAGATCAAACTGCCCCCCCCCTGCCGAATTTAATGGTGCACGTGCGCAGGGACGTGCATTCCTTAATTCCTGTGAGTTATACATTAGTCTCCAGTCGCATCAATTCGTCGATGAGGCTGCAAAAATTTATTGGGCCTTCACATACATGAAATCTGAACGCGCCTATCTCTATGTGGACCGTATCCTATGTCAAACTAAAGAACTCAGTTCTCTACCTTTCTCCACTTGGGGTGACTTTCGAGCTGAGTGTTGAATTAAATGTACACATGGCACATGGGGGGGTAAGATTTCCTTCTTTCAAAGTCTCATTGCCACCAGCCTAGCTGTCTTAACCTGATGCCATCCTTGGGCTGATGCCATGTCTTAGCCGATGCCGCATCTTGGCCAATGCCGTTTCTTGGCCAATGCCATGTCTTGTTTGCCTTGTCTGCACCCATTGTGCATCTGGTTTGCTAATGCCCATTTCCAATGCTCTTGATATATAGATTTCCACCCCAAAGTGTCTGTCTGCTGCTGCCAATGTTGATGTTGATGTTGATTTCTGTGCTGACATGTCTGCTGATGCCGATGCCGATGGCTGTGACTATTTCATCAATGGTATTAGATTCTTACCACACATCTATGCCAATGCCAATGCCAAATACTGTGTCCAATGCTATCTCATAGGTACAAGCAAGAATTGTAAAAGACCCGTTTGGTAGGTCTGCACTACATAGAATGAATTATTGCATCATTGCCCATAGCTAGGCCATACAGTCTCCTATGCACATCTATACCAATAGTACACACAGCTAGGTTGTACTGTTATGGCAAAGTGGTGCCTGATGCCAATGCCGTACCTCTATGCCAATGCTGTTGCCAATGCCAATGCCGTTGCTGAGTACCATGTATGCTATCTCTGATCTGTATATTATTAACATTCTTCATAGTGTATCACAAGCAAGAATTGTAAAAGTGTATTCATTTGATACTAGTACATGTTATACATACTATGAGAGCGTTCAACAGTGTCCACCGAACCTGTATCATTCAGTACACTGTATGCATTCAATAGACTGTATTATTTGGTACAGTGTAGCTTACATATGTGGTCGAGGGAGGCCCACAACACAATCCATGGACTGAACATCATGTCACCATTGCCCCATTTACTCAGGACATGTGAAGGGATGCCTCGACTTGGGGCATTGTTCTTAACTTCCATGTTATTGGCGGTCTTGCCAACAGCCTGGGGTTCTCCTTCATGACTTGCAGCAAAGGCAAAGGAGATGGCCCACCCGGTAAGTGCATTCATAATCGCCAAAGTTATACTTTGATCATGGGAACCCAATCATAGGCCAGCCTGGAGCTCTAGTATGCTGATGGCTGTCTCGTCCCCACTCCTCGCCAGATCAGGGATGGGTGGCTATGGACCCTATAAAGGATTCCACAAACCAGGTTAGTCACTCTTGCTGGATTTGGTGTGAGAGGAACTCATTTTATTGCTTGTATGGTAGTCCCTATCTATGATGGTTGGGCTTTGCCCAACGTGACCGCATTCACATTTTCAGATACAGATTTCAAACATCTGGCAAGATGACCACTGTACAAGAATGGTGTGGAAGAACTCCCTTTACATTCAGTCATTTCAGTGGGATACACAGTGGCAGTCTACTCAGGCTCGTCCAGCTGCAGTTTGTCCTCCAACATTCAATTTGTGATCGTCCTTGCCATCCCTGGCAAAGCTTGATTTTCAAGATGTTCTAAGACTAGTCTTCCATATCTGCGATCTTGGGGCAATGGATGCTGAAATATGCACATGAGCCCTACAGACACTGTATTACTACCTTGATTTATTGTTTACTTTCACCTTACCTGACTCGAACAATTGATGATAAATTTTGGCCCCTTTCGGAGAGCATAAGGTCTTATTCCACTGACCATTGTCTGAGACACAACACTCAGTACCATTTTCTACCATCACACACTGCATATACAACTTGACATGATATTTTGCTTCATCTTTCGAAACCTGTTGGTTTTGTTCTCAACCGTTGGTTCAGGCCAACATGTTTTACACCAACAGCCGAATGCCATGTATGCTTTTCCAATCATTGAACATGAAACCGGTTTGACCTACTGATGTTCATTAAGCCATGTCATAGACATCGTTAGTAACCATTTTCTGCCAAGAAACAACTATGCAGGGCGAGCTGGTTTGTTGTCTGCCTCCCAGTACATTGGCAACACATTTTAACAAGCTTACATACCAACACTTTATATACATAGGACTAACAGTGAAACTTGGTCAGGTGTAGGTGACCGACAACCAGTGATTCACCCTTCACATAGCTCAATGTATGGCATGGACATCATTGATAAGTTTCCTATGCTGACAACAGGCCTTGGAGCAGTTTTTGAGATGTTGTTGGGCCTGCAGTGCATTGACTTGTCACATCCCGCAATCATAGCCAAACTCTGACTTGGTGTGCATGTAGTGCCAACAATGAATTTGCATGGGTGAAGCAGTGTGACAACTAATGATTCAACTATCATTCATCTCAATGTATGTTGTGTGTTGGTTGTACCCAATCTGTCATGCTAATGACAGCCATCTTAGTGATTTCTATCAAATTGCTAACAACCACACTTGCCTGGGTACTAAATCAGTTCTCATTGCAAAGTATGCCACATCCCATTTGCCCCACCTACCACACTAACAATCTCACCACTCAGAAATGACATCCAGAACAAATTGGACAACTCTGTGGTGACTAACAAGTCTGCATCTTCCAATCTTGCTGCATCAATGTATGCTGGGATCAAGCCCTTTCAAGATGGTGTCCCAATGGCCCAATACCTTACTGCACAAGCTGTGGACACAGTCCATAACCTATCATTTGTGGATACCATCCATGCCACATCTTTGATACACTATGACATAACCCTGCTTCTTGTTCAGCATTATCTGAATGATGTATGGCTAACTCCCAAATCACAGCCCTGGTGTTTTGTATACAAATCTGTGTTGATTATTGCACCTGCCAACTTTTTCCACATTATTCACAGATTAATCACTGTTGATAATTTTATTTGCTTTCAACTACCTTGGGAGCATTTGCATATAGACATTCCGGCTGCCTTCAAATGGCTCCTGTTTACACAGCATTTCTCACAAAATGGTGTGAAAAAGTGTGTGCTCAGGATTGTCAGGCAACAGATGCAGAATGTAATGAAAAAACATGACTATTACTGCACTAGGCTTACATGCTTACAAGTCAAGACAAGAAGCATCTATAGGCATCTAAAACACACCAAACAACAAAACAAACAATTGAGACTGCTGCTTGCATGGCACAGTGTCATGACTTCTGATAATGCTAATCTATTTGGTTGGGTCTTTTCTTTCATGAAAGTATCCAAGGCTTGTGGCTATACAAGGTTGAAGACAAGATGGCAGCTTGTGCAGACATACTGGTCAAGATTGTCAACTGCCCAAACATCAGCTCTCCAGCCACCTGCTGACAGAATAGTCCTAACTGGTGGTGGCAGACCAGCTGTATTCCCAGGCAGAACACTGGAGACATATAGCATAGCAGGATGTAAGGCTGAATGGGGTGGTGGATTTCATTTTGTTGACCATGTTGATAGCACAGGACTCTGTACATATCCTCTGTCAGCAGGATTTGTTCATGTAAACTTGCTGTTGCAACAGTTGGTACCATTACTTTCCAATAAAAAGATAGCCTAAGTTGGGAGAATTCACAATATGAAACTGGGCTCTTGTGACTCTAAGGCAGATCTTTGTCAGAAATTTGACCCCCATAACTGTGTGGCCTGTAATTTATACTGTTCTGTTTTTAAGCCAGTGATCACCTATGACAATAAACTGCCCAAGAGCCCACTGGCAGAATTAGCACAGGAACTAAAAAATTTATACTGTGAAGGAGAAATTCCTCAACAAGAAACAGTGTTTCCCCCCCCCACCTATCAAAACTAAGGAGATCCACCAAGTCATTAGTAACTTTTGCAGTGAATCACAACCTTCTGTATTACAAGAGTCTGGGTGTGCTGTTTGTGCCAAAATAGTTCCCTGCACACAACTGTCACAACTAAATGCTGTGAAAAATCTTCTACATGTATTGGAAGTCAAAGGCATAACAAGAAAGGAACAGCAAAAGCCTACAGACCCAATTGAAGAGTGTAAAGGCCCTGTATTGAACAGACATTCTAATCGAATATGTGACAACTGCAGGCAGCACTTGCATGGCAACAAGATTCCCCAAAATGCTCTTGCTAAAGGCTTATGGATTGGTGATTGTTCACCACAGCTGTCAGGACTACAATTCGTAGAGAAGTTGTTGATACAATGAGTGCGAGTAAATGGCTGCTTTGTACGAGTGGTTTCATCTGGCCTTAGAAAGATGGTCTCCCATGTGATTGCATTTGAGTCCCCCATGCCAAAAGTCTATAATATGTAGTGTTGAAGGGTCCAGTCCATAGGACCGAAAAAAAGACCGAAATTGGACTGAATTGGACTGGAAAAGACCGGACCAGTGGTCTATTTATGGACCGGGCTTTGGCAGTTCAGTTAGCAGTCTTTCCATTTTGAAAAATGTTGTAAACCTGAAGAAAACCGGTCTAAACCGGTTAGAACCCGTTCTATCGTGGGAACATATATTGGACCATGTTCCCATATGAAATCCGGCGAATTCAACCTCTGGTTCATAAAAAATGGTTAAGAATTGAGCAAGATATAACCAAATCTATTTTTGTATGAGTATTTTGTTGTATCAGATTGATTTTCATTTCATCTTACTCATATGTTGATCATTTGCTTGATTCTATTAATGATCATAAAACTAACATGTATAATAATACTCCCACCATTTGTCAATGCATGCTATGCATCACATAATTTATGGTTGTCACATTACATTTCTTGGTGTTCAGCATGAGTCATTCAGTAGATGTATTTTTTTATTGATCATAGCCAAGTCAAATCTTGATGAAATGTCCTAAAAAAGTTAGACCAAATGATGGAGAATTACAATGTATATCCATCTGTACAGTGGCTATAAGGTCCGGGTAATATTTGCTAAGATATATATGGGTTATATTAATACAACACATTTCATGACAAAACATCGGTCTGAACCAGTCTTAACCAGTCTTTTTCGGTCTTTTAACCGGAAAGGACCGGTCCTAGGTGGTCCAGTTTGGCTCTAGCAGTATCTGGGTCGGTCCTGGACTGGTTTATGTTGCAGTCTTTATGTTTTTGGGTCAAAAAACCGAACTGGACTGGACCCTTAAACACTATTAATATGCTGCCCCCCCCCCAAAAGAAGACTTGGATGATGTACTAGCAGTCCTATTTACTGGCCCTTGTAAGCCATCAGAAAAAGACATCAGAAGGACTCCCTTGTTGGTAAGAAGAAAGGAAGTTGCAAATGCTCTAGAATGGCTGAAGCTAAACCACAGTGATTATGCTGAGCTGACTATATCATATCTCCAGTGACAATAGAATATAAGCAGTCTTCATCAAACAAGGTGCCAGAAGCTACAAGTGTCTTTGATCTCACTCCTGATGATGGAGTACAAGATGGAGACTGTCCTTTTGTGGTTCATGGAATTACTGGTGAAAAACTTATGACTAAAACTGTTGCTGCCCACAAGGGCATTGCACTTCAACATTGGAACAATAAAGGAGTACTTTACACTCCCCCACCTATTCTGGTTGGATTCCAGTTTGTCTGGCTGGAATTTCTGGAATTTCTGGAATCCAGTGGAATTTTTTTTGTATGTAGTTTTCCCTATGCAGCATAATTCCAGTCGGAATAAAGATCCAATTTACACCCAGAATCCCTGGAATCTGACCGGACTCATTACAACTGGATTCACCAGAGTCACCCGGATGCATGACCAACTGCACAACTGGACAAACTGGACAGCACATGCTTTACCAAATCAAAGTTTCACATCCAACAAGAATCAAACACTCGACCATGGGTTGAGCCATAAATAGAACAGCACACTTAACCACTTAGCTACCAAGTCATTCTCTTTACCCAACATTTGACACTTTTATTACCCAATTAAGGTGCATGGTAACAAATCATCATCAGTAATAGCACATCACAGCTGTGTGATGTGTCATCACAAGTGCTCTCACACACAACCACACCACAGTAACCCAACACCAACACATCGCGACCCCATCCACCAACCCCCCCCATCAAAAACCATGTCAACCACCCATGCCAACAAATGCAACAAGGGATCCAGCCCATCGCCATCGAAATCCCTGCCCAAATTGGGATTGCGAACCCACAAACGTGCCATATCAGCACTCGAAAAGGACAGCTCAAAGAAAGTGAAGCGAGATGAGGAGAAGGAAGAAGAGGAACGGTCTGGGAAGGGGAAAGGTAGCAAAAGGTAAGTAACCCAGCTCTTCTACCCAGCCATTATGGTACTAACATTCTGTTCCTTTTTACAGGACCTCGAAAAAAGGCTCGAAAGGACAGGGTGTGGTTTTGGCCACCCCTTTAAGGTATGTTTCTTTTTTATCATCATTATGGTATACTAACATGCTATTCCTTTTACAGGACCTCGAAAAGAGGCTCGAAAGGACAGGGTGTGGCTTTGGCTGCCCCTTTAAGGTATGTTTCTTCTTTATTAATATCTTTTCTCATTCTTTTTTTCTTTCATAGAGCTGAACTCGCTCTCGAAGCGAGCAGAGTTTCTGTTGCCCCCCCCAAACATGCTCAAGCGGCCAAGGTGAGTTTCCTGCCCCCTCCTCCTGGTCAGGGTGGCGCTGGTCGACCCCGAGCCCTGCAGGCCCCATCCAGTGACAGTGAGGAGAGCAAAGAGGAGACCAGCGACAAATCCAGCAACAACAATGGCACTGATGACAGCTCGAGCCACAGGGAGCCTGCAGCCGACAACAACAATGACAGGGAGGCCGACAACAAGGACAACGGCAAGGCTGACAACGGGAACAATGGCAAGCCCACCAATGACACCAACAACGACACCAATGCCAACACTGACAATGGGGAGTGCCAGGACAACAATGACAACAATGGCAATGGGGAGCGCCAGGACGACAATGATGAGGAGGCCCAGTGCGACAACGATGAGGAGGCCCAGGACAACAATGATGAGGAGGCCCAGGACAACAACGTGAACACCAATGATGACGCCAGCCACGGGGAGGGCTGGGGTGACAACCACAACAGAGGCCCCAAACCCTGCAATGACACCACCAACGACAATGCCAACGATGGGGTCAACACCACCAACACCAGCAGCAGGAAGGCCACAGATGACAATGCTGGCGCCAATGCCAATGATGGGGGTACTAAAACCACTAGCAAGCCCCCATTTTCTTTTTCTTTTACTGGTTACATCCTGACCATCCCCTGTCTCTGTAGTAGCCCTTAGATCCAAAGGTATTTTAATTTGTTGTAGTTGTAATTTAAAATCTAGAATTAGTATTAGATCATTTACTGGGTGGCTCCTCGATGGGTGACACAGGTAATGAAAAAATAATATTACTTGGTCTTTTTAATATATCATTGTAGTTGTTCCTGGTGCAACATCCATGGTCCGAGCCAAAGGGTTTCAAGATCCAGGTAGGAGGTCTTTACTTTTGCTTTTGCTTTTTAGCATTGTAAAACATCCATAGATGTTCAGATGACTAGTCCATCATCCAGTCCACCACCTGCTCTCCTTGGATCATCCTGCACTACTGGTGGACATATGCATGGACATGCCACTGGG
Organism: Tricholoma matsutake; assembly: GCA_026075535.2. Taxonomy (NCBI): domain Eukaryota; kingdom Fungi; phylum Basidiomycota; class Agaricomycetes; order Agaricales; family Tricholomataceae; genus Tricholoma; species Tricholoma matsutake. The sequence goes on from AP026544.2 coordinate 1,724,625, forward strand.
AATGTCTTCAATTTTGCTGATGCAGGTGATGACAGCAATCTCAAGACTCCAGTTTTGAGGATGGGCAGAGTACATATTTATAACTCACTAGTTGATTCTATCGAAGTCAAGCCATTCCAGATTCTCAAAGTCGATGTTCAGTTTTCTATGGCACCCATCCTCAAATCTATTGCTGCAAAGTGGTCTCCAATTGAAAGTATGGAGCCTTCATGCATACCTATTATTGTTTATAATAATCCCATGATAGAAACCAACCCTCAAATATCTGTTTATGAACAAGGAGAGTGGACTGACAAAGGCCGATATGAGGCTGCAGTATCATTTGATGAAGACATTGAATGGATTAAGAGAAAGAAAGACTATATTCTTCCAGTCTGTTATGTGAGACACTTTTACAGTCTCCATCAAGATTACTTGATGTTTATTTCACATAAGGAACAACAACCCACATTCCTTCCTGCATTATCTGTCTTGACTCCAGTTGGTTCTACTAGTACTGCCCCACCTGAGACTCGCATGTCTACACCTCTTTCTGTCACTGGCTCTCCATTCAAAGACAAGATGGTTGCTTCTCTCAGTATTCCAGTTGAGTTAACCGATCACAAGGATGTAAATTTGGGTTATGCATGGCAGAAGTACTAGGCATGGTTGGTGGCTTTCAAGACCTGCGATATGTTATGGGAGACTGGAAAGTTGAAAGAAGTTTTTGATCGGAAGCCAACACATGAAGATATCATCAGCATTTTCAAGGGAAAATCACAGTGGCACTTGATGTATAGCAAGGCTTTTCCAAAGCTTTCTGGTTATCCTACAATGGTGTCTTGGCTTGAGGACAGTGACGACAAGCTCTCGGATATTGAGTTGTGGGGAATATTGAAACCTGCATATGCATTTTCTGATCTTCTGGAATGGCTGGCAAATGGGGGAGAGGGTTTGACAAAGGGAGAGACAGAGGCAGGATCTGACATGGGAGAAACTCAGAAAGGAAAAGGAAAAGGAAAAGGAAAAGGAAAAGGAAAAGGAAAAGGAAAAGGAAAAGGAAAAGGAAAAGGAAAAGGAAAAGGAAAAGGAAAAGGAAAAGGAAAAGGAAAAGGAAAAGGAAAAGGAAAAGGAAAAGGAAAAGGAAAAGGAAAGGGGGAAGGGAAGGAAAAGGGGAAGGGGAAGGAAAAGGAAAAGGAGAAAGAGAAAGAGAAGGGAAAAGGCAAAGCAAAAGAAGTAACTGGCAGAAAAAAGCAGAAGTCTAAGGCTGTGTAAGTAGATACAATGGACCAATCCAATCATGTTATAGTTCTAAGTGCCCTTTTTTAGTAACCCCAATTGCCCAAATGCAATGCTCTGGCTGTTTTCAAGTCTTTGCTGTCTACCTTTGCCATTGTGGATTTTGCTGGGTCTTAGTTTTTTGCCCACAGCTGCTGCATTGTCAGAATTCAGCCCATTTCCAGAATTGACTTTCCTTTCACTCAGTCAATTCATCCAGAAAAACTTCCCAGATGACATCTCACTCTCAACAGTTTTATTACTGTTGTTTACAATGACTGAAAATCCCGATCTTCTCAGTTTACGTGCAAGACAACAGTATTTGCTTGCAAAAGGAGAAAACATATCTACCATCAACAGTTGGATCAAAAGCTTGTCACGGGCAGTACATGCAAAAGTGAACAACAGTGTATCCCTATTGCATGAATCTGACCAGTATGAAGGCATTTCTGAAAACCACATTGTCAGCAACATTGCAACCAAACTTGATGAATTGGCATGGCACTTGGGCCTCATCAAATACAACAAAAAGGGCCATCTAAAGACTGCTCTCAAGCCAATATTATATACAGCAATTGACGCTGTGCATATCATTTGTCCTCAATCATATCAATGTGTCACAAGTGGATGTGGATTTCGGTCTCTGGTTCAGACACCCAAACAAAGAGACATTCCCCTGGTAACACTTGTGAAGAATAATACCACTCACAAGGATGTTCCAGTTCTTACTGGAAGATGCCCCAATTGCATGACATTATATAGTGCCGATCATGAGCGCACTCCAGAAATCAATGAAGAGAACCAGTTCACCAGCTTGTATTTGAATTCTGCTAAATTCCTCAAAGTTGGTCAAAGTGTATGGGTTGATCGGGTTTTCTCAAATGCTGTTGTGAATGCCATGTACAGCTTTCATGCTTCAGCCTCATCATACATGGAATTCTGGAACAATTCTTTTGGAAAAACACAGCAACATGGGTTTCATTGGATGTCACATCATCAAATATGGCAGGCCTTTGTTCAAGAGTCCATCCACACCATTGCTGGTTCTGCTGATACAGAGCTGTCAGTTCAGGATAATCTTGCAATTGGTGAAATTACAAAAGAAGCTTTCTCAATTCTTGGTGAAAATGGAGTTATCAGAGCTGCAGATCAACATGCTTGTTCAGAATGCACTCATGACTACATTGCAACAACTGCTGATACTGCTCCAACTGCTCTTTCTGCTGCTGTGGTTGGAGTTGATGAGGTTGAACAATCCTCTCCACAACCTGCCGATTCCAGTTCTTCATCATCTTCTGGTTCAACATCTGCATCCACCTCTGAAGATGGCATGGACATTGACAAAGCACCAGTAAAGATGGTAGTTGTTGATGGAACATGCTTTGGGCCAAAGCACTGTGCTTATGAAAACTGTGCAGATGATCTCATAAACTATCGTGGTGCCATCTTTTGTGCAATACATGAACAAGCCCATGGTGCAAAATGCCGTGTTCACAACTGTGACAATGAAAAAATCAGAGCAACACAAGCATGTCAACAGCATCAGCCACAATGGAAGAAATACATTGCTCAACACAAAAGACAATCTGCACCTGGTTTCCGAAGAATTACACAAAGGCCAGCTGAAAACCTGCCATGGATTTCAAGAAATGAGCAAACTGAACAACCACATGATGAACCAATGGAGGAAACAGAGCACAAAAATTATTTCAGTGCTCCTAGCTTTTACTGTGTTGAAACAATATGTGCACCATGTGGTGTTGTGGTTGCCTGGGCAAATTTTCCAAAGGCTGAATCACCAACCAATATTTTGGCATTTTTGGAGAAGGTTTTTCATACTGAAGAGTCCAGACCAGATTACATTTGCATTGATAAAGCATGTCTGGTACTTCGAACTGCGCTCAGGAATGGATCATGGGAAAGGCCATGGGAAATGACAACATGATTTATTGTTGATGCTTATCATTACATCAACCACCAAGATGATGATGAACTTTGCAAGAAATGGTGTAATCCTGCACCAGCAGATGGCTCTGCACCTAATCTGGTTGTTGAAGCCAAAGATAAACAAGGCAAATCTTGTTTCAGATGTGCATTCAACACACAGGCAAGCTTTTATACTTGTTTCATGTAACAATAATACTGACTAACATGCAACAATCAGGCTTGTGAACAGTTAAATGCATGGATGGGAGGATATGAATCAACGTTGAAGAAAATGACAGCTGGTAACTTCAACTGGTTTCTGCATAGCATGCTATTTTATCATACTAGACATGTTATTGCAAAACAAGAGGAAAAGGCAAGTAAGGCAAACAATAGTGATAGTGATAGTGATAGTGATGATGACATGTAACAATTCTGTCTATGTTCAATGTTATTTATATGGATACATTTCTAAAACCAGGTTAGTCTATTATACCAGATTCCACCAGAGTCCACTGGAATCCACTGGAATCCACTGGACTCTGGTCGGACTCCAGTTATTCCGGTTAGTCCAACTGGAATCTGACCAGAATAACTGGAATAACTGGAGTCCGACCAGAATAACCAGAGTCCGACCAATGATAGGTCGTCTTCTCAGCTCAAGGACCAATTCAACACTTTAGCATCATTTTAATCACATCAGCTAACTCCTACGACGTCCCAGACGCAGCGCGACACACTCTATCGATCGCAATATCATATCGACCGCATTGAAACATCACCAGCGACATTGATAGTATCAAAAGACCACATCGCACAACCTTAGGACTACCCCAAAAGTCCCTAAGATTCCCCTACACGACCACCAAACATCCCCGACCAACTTTGAACAAGCCACAACCGTGATCGAGCATTGTCGAGCATTGTCGAGTGTCATCAATCAATATTGAGAAACTACAATTGATATTGAGAAACTACGATCGATATCAAGAAACTATGAGCAACATCGGGTGCCGCCTTCATTATCTAAATGGTGGAAGACCATGCACTAGGACGTATTCCAACTTGTGCTCAAACCTGCTGATCATAGGTCAGCCTCGTTCCAAGTCCCTATCGTGCACAGAACCCGCTGGATGCATTATTGCGAGACTTAGTGCAGTTTATACACAAAGGACAGTCTCTTTTAGTTCTTTCCTTTTATTACTCTTTCATCATATGATATATATATCTTTCTTGTTCAGATTCCAGTCTCCTTTATGGCCTTGTGCCTTAACTCATATCTTTTGCCTCATGTTCTACACATGTTTCTCATTCCATTTTAGGAAGTTTCTTTAAAACATATAAAACTCTGTAGTATCTACTTGGAAATAACAAGAAATTGTCTTCACATATCGTCTCGTATACAGTTCTAAGCATCTGATCAGCTTTCTAAAAACAATCTAAGTCTCTGCAGGTTTTCTCGATTGATGAGAAACCTCTGCAATTGTTGCATCCTCGATCCTCCCTCGATTCTCTCATCATTAGTTCTAGCAACCCTTCCAACACTTCATAGCAGTTTGCCGCACCCTTCATATACCATCGACCTATCGAAAGGTCCCCATAATTCACATATTGACCATCGACAATAAAACTCGTTCGCCGTCGATCTCGTCGATCGCCCTCGATATCAATTGATACTCAATCGGACCACGACAAATGCCTTTGTCTCACATAACACTACCTTCGCAACTAGTGTTAACTAGTAATCTTCTCAGAGGTTTGACCACGAACTTTCGGAACGTCTCGCAACCCTCCTCTGACTCATCGCAAACATCATTGATTGCCTCATCGGCAGTTCTGGTGGTTTTCCCAGGTTGAGCATCATCACTGGCATAGGTGGGGCAGTGTAAATTACAGGAATCATGGAGAATCCTTTTACACATTGCAGCCTCTCTAGGTTGGGACATGCAGCAAATCAACATGAAGACCGCTTTCTTGTATGGTCTACTACCTGAGGATGAGGTACAGTACATGCAACAGCCTGTTGGATTTGAAGAGCCTGGGAAAGAAGACTGGGTATGGCAACTTCAGCGTGGCCTGTATGGTGTGAAACAAAGCAGACACATCTGGAGCCAGACTCTCAATGCCCAGATGATCAAATGGGGATTTACGCACCTGGCCTGTGAGTTGTGCATTTATTACTGAAAAACTGATACTGGCATCATTATTTCAGCCATCCATGTTGATGACTATCTCTCCATTGCTGACTCAAAAGAGGAAAATGAACACTTCAAAGCCCAGATGCATAAAGTTGGACGATCTCCAAACTGGGTACTGCGCAATTTATTATGGGTATTGCTATATCCTGGGACAGAATCACACAAACCATCTCACTTTACCAGACCACCCTTATTGACAAAATCATCGAACAGTTTGATCAGAGAGATGCACACCTGGTATCAGCCCCCCTCAAACCAGGTTGTAAATTTCATCATGTTAATCTGCAATCCACTACTCCCGAGGATCGACTACAGCTTGACAAACTACCCTACTGATCCCTTGTTGGCTGCCTACTTTATCTGGTGATTTCCACTCAGCCCAACATTTCTTATGCCATCCAACAACTTTCCCAATACCTTGACTCCTATTCCTTTGAACACTGGGGTGCAGCCATCAGGCTTGTCTGCTACCTCAAGGGGACCAGAGTCTTAAACTGCACCTCAGGGGCAATTTCCCTATTATGCTTTGTGCGTGCAGTGATTCCAATTGGGCTAACTGCCTTGATACCCATCGCAGCATTGGGGGTTATGTTTGTTCCCTTGGTTCTGGTGCTGTGTCATGGACCACACACAAACAGAAGGTTGTCACTGCTTCCTCTTGTGAGGCAGAATATACAGCAGCATTTGAGACAGCAAAAGAGTGTATTTGTCTGTGAACCCTACTGGACTCTATTCATCATAACCAAACTACTCCTACCATAATATTATGCGACAACACTGCAACCAAAATACATAGGTAAGCTACATTGTATCAAATGATACGACCTATCAAATGTATACATTGTATCAAATGATACAGGTTTGATGGACACTGTCAAACTCACTATATAAAGTCACTATACTATATTAACCAATGACTACATTGTACACTGATTATTATACCTTACAATAGACATGCATTAGGAATGTAATACACATATTAGTAACATTTGAAATGCAACAGGCACAGACATGGCCACAGCATCGCCATTGGGCACAGACATGGGAATGGGCAATATTAACCTATGAATACTATTGACTGTACATTGTATTATCTGTTTCAATGGACACCATTGAACTCACTATATATTTGTACATACTCTATTAATTAATTAACCAATGACTACATTACTACTTTACTTGCTGTACCATACAGATAGATGTGCATTAAGAACATAGTACAGACATTAGTAATGTTTGAAATGCAATTGCATGGAAGGGGACGGGGACAGGGACAGGAGCGGGGATGGGAGTGGGGATGGGAGCGGGGACAGGGACTATTGACTGTACACATTGTATTGTCTGTTTCAATGGATGCCATTGAACTCACTATATATTTGTACATACTCTATTAATTAACCAATGACTACATTACTACTTTACTTGCTGTACCGTACAGATAGATGTGCATTAAGAACATAGTACAGACATTAGTAATGTTTGAAATGCAATTGCAGGGAAGGGGATGGGGAAGGGGATGGGGAAGGGGAAGGGGACGGGTATGGGGACAGGAACGGGGATGGGACTGGGGAAGTGGCACTGACATCAGAGCTTGACAGGACCACAAAAACAATGATATTACTACAATGATGTGCATTAAGAACAGAATACAGACAAAAGCTACATAGATGTATATATAATGAGTAAGGTATTAATCATCCTTCCACATCACTGGGAATCAGCAGAGGGATCAGCCATAGCATCTGAGTGGGATGATGGCATAATTTCTGAGAACCTCCTTTCAAATGATTTCAACTTATTTTCAACCCTTTCCTTCAAAATGGCATATGTTTTCAATGTTATATCTTGTTGTTCGAGCTTCTCCAGCTCGGCCATGTACAGACAATGACTGGCATCCTTGTATGATGTGCCAAGCTGGCCTTGAAGGGCCTTCACTTCAGCATGGCAGCTCAACAACTCCCTGTCTGTCAAGTCCTGCAACAGGATGAACTGATGTAGAAACACAAATGAGGATGACACTTACTGGATCAGCAGGTAGGGTGACCTGGTTGTGGGCCACCAGGTAGTATGGCAGTGTGGTCATGTTGCCAGATTGCAAATTGATCATAATGTCAGTTGGGATAGACAAGACATTGGAGTGGATAGAGAAACAGGAGCGGGAGCAGCTAGTATATGGGAGTGGCCAGGATACGGGAGTGGCCAGGACACAGCAGTGGCCAGAGACATGGCAGCAGCCCTTAACTTCAACCTGATTTGAAATAAATGAAGCTTACCCCTCCATCTGCATTACAGACATCAAGTTCCAACTTCTAGTGATAGGCATTCATCGCCTGATGAGTGGCGGGAATCATAAAGTGGGGCACTAAATAGTGGTGCCCATCGTCGGCTTGGATAGGGATGTAGCCATCTAGAACATTGCCTTGCATTTGCTGCTGGTTGCTCATTGTGGATGGATCAATGTAACAGAGGTTATAATGTGCATCTAATCTAGTGATCAGATATTGATTGGATGTTATTTGTTTGGCCTTGATGAGCACATGTGATGGTTGATTTTCATTGTTCCAACTTTCATTGACTTTCAAACCCCATCACACCCATCCCCATTCCTGTCCCCACCCTGACTCATCTCAACATGAACATTACAGCTCAACAAGTCCTTGGCCACATCAGCCAGATCAAGCAGGCCATTCAAAATGGCCTTCAAACATGAAACATCAAGGCCATCATGAGGGAACAAAAATGGGCACTTGTAAGTAAAATACTATCAGGACGACAGTGGGACTAATATACTGTAGAACACATTATTTTCATGGCAAAGACAGGATCTCGGGGAGGTTTTGAAAGCGACATTCAGTGCCAAGTCTTTCTTGTGGGGTTTTTTGGTAGCATGGGGAAGTTCTGATAGAACGGGGGATGAGATTTTCATGGAAGGTCAGCTGTGTGCAATGAAGAAATTTGATGAGAAAGGTGGGATTGTGGGAACCTCAGGGGGTTTGGCATCGGGAGCAGGAGGTGGAGTGGCTGCTGGTCCTTCAAGATCAGGAGTGGGAGCAGCAGGTGGGGGTGCAGGAATGGGAATGGGAACAGGAGCGGGAGTGGGAGCTTGAGGGGAGAGCAGGCAAAGGAAACCACAGGTGCCAGTGGAGCCATCGGGATCCAGGTCACGCCAGCCAGAACATCAACACCCAGATGCATGCCCATCAGCACCACCCACTCCAACCACTCCAGCAAGACCAAGTGGGAGTGGCAGGACCAGGTGGCTTCAGAGCAGCAGTGGGAGCTCTGGTGAGGATTTAGAAAATGATGGGGAATCAGAGGGGACAGAAAGCAATGGAGATGGATTGTTGGAGCGAAAGGAGCAAAGGGAACAATGCCGACAACCAGCACACGGGGCAGTAAGGCCCACTCCCTGCATATGATGCTTCCGGCTTGGGCAACAATGTCACAAACAGGTCAATGGGAAGGGCCCATGTTTCGAATGTGGGAAGGGCAAAGTCAAGTGCAAAAAAATGAAAGATGGTCATGGAGGGGACAAGCCAGAGAAAGGAAAGGGTGCAGCCAGAAGAAAGGTGAAGAAGGCTGGATCCTCATGGAGAGGAAAATTGAAGCGTTAAGTACTATGTATCACCATACAAATAACCACTGAACATTGACCACAGCAACATATTCCTCCGACATCGAGATGGTTGACGTCGCACACGAACTCCCACCCTTGCCCTCTCCCTCACCCTCTCCTGCTCCTGTGACTGCTGGGGAGCTCCATGACTTCAACAACCATATACAAGAACTGGAGCATCATCTGTACAGTCAGAGTGATTGGCTCCATCAGAACTTCCCCAGAGCAATGTCCAACATACAGGAGAATATGGCCAGCTTGAGCAGGAGGATGGATGAGATGGAAGAGTACATGGGGTTCTGCCCACAACCCCTTGTGTTGTACAATGGTGCAGGTGAGCTGCACTATCTTGGAGAGGGTCCAAGCTATAGGCAAAGATATGGTATGGAGGTCAATGAAGATGAGCAGGATGTTGGGGCCACTGTTTGGGAGGATCACTGGCACATGGCTTGATGCTGATAGTGAGGAAGATAGACATGAGGTGGCTGGGCCTGAGGAAGACAGAGGCAAGGTTGCTCCCACTCCCACTCCTGCCCCCATTCCCACACTTCCATCTGCTGCCCCACCTCCCACTCCCACTCCCATTCCTGCACTTGCACCCCCACCTGCCGCTCCTGCTCCCACTCCTGCCCCCATTCCTGCACTTCCACCTGCTACCCCACCTGCCACTCCTGCACTGCCACCTGCTGCTCCCACACCTGCACTTCCACCTGCTGCCCCACATGCCACTCCCGCTCCCACTGGGCTTGAGGAAGAAGGACATGGTCCTCAAATCAAGGTCATCCCTGCCACGCTGCAAGATTCTCAGGAATCAGTTTAATGTATGACCTCTGTGGATGTGCCCCTTCCTCCCCTCCTTCAACCCACCTCAATCCCCAATGCTGACCCTGTGGAACCAGTAATGGTATCCACCAGCAATGTGTTCGTACTACCCGCCCCTCCTTCACCACTGGCATCGCATTCCCCTCCTCCTCCACAATTATGCCAGTCCCCTTGCCATTTGTCACCCACCCAGCCTTCGAGAAGTACCACCCCTCAGCCAAACCTGAAGATGAGAGTGGGAACATCCGAGGACAGAGAGGAGGTCAAATGAGGCAGAAAAAAGTAATGGTTGGACCATTTTATTTTACATTCATACAGAAATATTGTTGTATACTTAGTCTGAAAATTTCACATTTTTCCTCTTCTCTCTTTTACCATGGGTTGTAATTAAAATGGCCTCCTGTTGCACAAGGTCATCAGCTGTCTTTTGGTGTCAACCCTCTGATTGGTTGATTGTCAGGTTTTGTTGGGATGGGGGTGGGGTCATTGGTTGATCACTAACTGTTGATGATCCTATGTTGGCCAAGCTGGCCGCTGCCATGCTGGCTGCTGCTGATGTGATCACCTGATTGTCAGGCTTTGTTGGTATGGGGGTGGGGTCATTGGTTGATAGCTAACCATTGACAATCCTATGTTGGGTATGCTGGCCACTCCCATGCTGGCCACTCCTGTGTTCTGGCCACCAAAAAGGGGGTGAGGTTTAGGACGTTGTGATGTTTGTTGAGGAGGTGGAGTGGAGTTGTTGTTTCAGAACAATAGGGGGGTCATTCACATTGTTGCCTGACATGGATCCCATGTACCTCATGTACGTGTCTCAAGGTATAAGATACTGTGGTTCACCATTACCTGGACCATTAATTGGCTGTGGCTGAGCGACACCAGCTCTACAGAGTATGTCCATTGTCATTTGATGGACTTGTACATCATTCAACAGAGTTGCACTTGTGTTCAAGTTGTGTTCCTGTTCTGCCATCGACCTTTGGCCAGGTTTCTTTGGCTTGGATTTGCCTTTTGCAGCTTTTATGGCTCTTGATTGTGAATGTGGGTTGGGTGAAGATGCAGCTAAGCCTTGGGCTTGGACCTCGGGGTCAGGCATGGGCATGGGCATGGGAGCAGGAGCGGATGAGTCAGCACTGGCCACTGGGTTGTCTGCACCAGGCATGGCAGCGGGGGAGTCTACATCGGGCCCAGCAGCAGCATCTGCATTATGTCGGCCAGTGTGTTTGTGCATCCATCGAGAAGGTGTAGGGCTATTCAAATCATTAGAATATTGTGCAGGAGAGACACTACCATCGTGTAGCTTGATTCTTTTGAACCTGAATGCCTTCTCAGGGCCCTGTGCCATTTGCCACTGCAGAATGTGGTCAAAGAAGTCGTCTATGACACTCTTTTGCATGTTCCATGGGTCTGTCCATTTGAACCTGGCTGGGAGATATTCAGGATTGATGAATGTCAATGTGTGCTCGGCAATTGCTGTGAATGGGACATGGTGAGTACGACCATTGTTTGCTAGTTCTGCATGCAGATAAGTAACAACTCATTGAAAAGGAAGTGATCATACTGTAATGCTGCCCAACATACAACTTAAACCATTCCTCCAGCTCTTTTTTCTTGTACAGTGAGCCTTTCCATGGTGTGGGTAGGATGGGGAACCCATCACTAGTCATCTCAAGTCAGATTTGTGTTGAGTCACCATGCGCTGTTGACCTTGAAGCAATGTCTGATGCACGTAAAGCCTTGATATAGCCCATGAAGTGGTGCTTGAGCTCTGTGATCTCATTATTATATGTGTCCTTGAAGGATTGTGCAGGGGTGGCCATCAACGATGAAATATTTTTGTGACTGTGATTGGGAGCGGGATCAGCAATGGCAGCGGAATATTTTCACTCACGCATCAACAACCATCAAACCATCAGGTGCAGTGTAGGCTGTGAATGTCACAGAAAGCACCCCCACTTCTAGCCACTGTTGTCATGCAGTCTCCTCCACATGCTTAACCAGGTTCTTCTCTGCTCGACTGCGAAACATCAATAACATCATTGGCAGCAGCAATGGCAACAGCAACAGGTTAACATACATTCACTTTGTTTTCTCTGGATAACCTTCCCCCTTGATTTTCTCCTGCTCAGCCTCAAGCACTGCCTTTTCCTCTGCAGTCATGCTTTCAAAAACCCTCTTGATGGCTGGCAGTCAGTTCTGGAACCATCCAGCCATACTTGTGGATGCATCCTGAACACCTAACATATCTCCAATCTCTTTCCAAACTTGGTCCTGGTGTAAGCTCCAGATCACTTCTGATCACTTCACTTTGAAGTTGTTTGACTTCCTTGAGGAGCCTTTCGTCATTTGCTAGTTGTTTGAAAGCCAGTTTGTTAGTTCCTAGCAATGTGATCAATAATACAACATTGAATGGGATGATAGCCAACCTTGGCATGCATGCAACTCTCCTCTGGATCTATTGGGGTCATCTCAATTGACGCCCAGTAATTAAAGATGGTGGGGAGAATGTCAGTCTTGAGTATTTGCAATCAGGCAGCTTTTGATTCCTGAGATCGGAATCCATCTTTATAAGGCTTGATGATCTTCCGCTCTTTGACCGTATATCAGCTCCCCTTCCAGTACCGTCTGTGTCCTGGGTTCTCTGATGGCTCAGGTGGCATTGGAGGGGATTGATGTGGAGGAAGGAATTGTCCTTGCCATTGGCTTCACTTGTTATTTGGCATGAGGATCACATGAGGATCACATGAAGTCAATAGTACAATAAATAGCCCATCACCACAATTGATTCCCCCCAATCATCATGAGCCTGACAAAAGCTCCTTACAAGCAAAAGAGAAGATCAAAGAACAATGCCACCCTGCATGAGGATGATGATGGTGCAGTGGATACTGTCACACATAAGGAAGTTGAGGTCAACACGGGACATGGACCAAAAATGAAGCATATCAAGGTTCCCTTTCTGGTTACAAAAGAATGTGGTGAATTGAGTTCAGCTGGTATCCATGACAATCCAGGTCTTGCTCCAGAATGGGATATGCAAGAACCTCAGGTGGCCCATAAGCCGGTTCAGCCACAGATTTGCATGGTCAGTTTCTGACATTGATTGACTTACCGAGGCTCATGTACAAATAACAGAAGCAGCGAGACTATGTCTTGGAGTTTGTCAGATGAATAGATGAGCTGCTGCAAGCATCCCTGTCTCGGCAGGCATGGTCAATCGACAAACAAGTTTGCAATCACTGTTCATTCAATAAATGGGCAATTTGGAGATGTGTCAATTGTTCGCTAGGAAGAACACTTTGCCAAACATGTATGTGGGTAACACACAGGCAAAATCCCTTCCATCACATTGAATCTTGGACTGGCATGCACTTTTGCAGGGCCAGGTTATGGGAGGTTGGCACATACCTCTTGGTTCAGCACCAGACAGATCAACCAATTTGCAATGCTCTTCAGTTCCAAATGGAATATCTGGAAACATTCAAGGACATGAAGGATAAAGCAGAACAAGAGTCGGCCAATTGGGAAGGTGATGATCAGCATCAGCCTTCATCACATCAATCAGCATTGGCCCCATATTATGAGTCAGGAGCAGCAATGGCAATGGCAACAGCAGATGAAGCAGGGGACAATGAAGCATTTTTTGATTCCCTTGATGAGCTTCTGATTCAAGGGCACAATACATATGTTGATGATAGCCTACAAGACTTCTTTGATGGCAATGATGCACATGAAGTTGAACATGCTGATGAAGACATCCATGGGTTTGATTGATATTTGCCTAATGCTACTGAAACAGCTGTACACATGAGGACTGATGCCGCTCCTGCTCCCAGTGCCAATGCCAATATTATATTCAGACCACCCACTGCCGATGCCTTGAGCAACAGTTACATCCATGTGGTGCATACAAATGGAATACATCACTTGGTGATTGTTACCTGCCAGTGTCAAGGGGAGCACAGAATTCCCTTGGACCTGGTAAGCAGTAACTTGCTATCCACCAGCTTCAACAAAATATGCACTCTTTTCACCATGCATGTCCTGGATCATTTTCAGCTCTGTAATCTGGAATTGAAGGCATCAGCCTACCAGTTTTACCAATTGATTCAGCACATCACATTGCCAATGAGGCCTGCAGAAGTGGTCAACCTCTACCATGAGCTTCGGTGCATGTCCCACTTATGGTGTTGGATGAAAAGATTGAAGTGGGCTGGGTATGGTCACAATCAAAAAGATCCATTGAAACCTGAACCAGGATCACTTGCCAACTTCTGTCCAGCTTGTCCTCAAGTAGGCATAAATATACTGGAAAATTGAAAGGACAATGAGAACTGGTGGGTGATTAAGCACCTGCTTTGTGCAGTGGTCTCTAAAATGATATTACACCTTAAATTTGTTTTTAAATGTGTATTTGTGGCTGATGGCAATTTCAAAGCTGACCATGTTTGGCAGAAAAACTCTGATACTGATATATGGCTATGGGATGGAGCTGGGATGGCCCCAAATCAGGCTGAATACAAGCAGTATCTCCAAGATGCCAGAGAACAATTAACAGTAAGTACACTTCCCTTGCCATTGCCACTGCCATTCCTGTGGCTGTGGCCATTCCCACACCCACTCCCATGCCCGCTCCCAATCTGATCTGATCTGATCCATGCCCCTTTTGCAGAAGGCACCTTGTGAAAATAAATTCCTAGCAATTGTGAATGCTTTTCTGGCATCAAAGGCATGTGATAGGACTGGAGTAGCTGCCATTGCATGTGCGCGACGTGGATGTTATGCACCCAATGCATTGGTAGACTTGTTCTGGGGAGAACAGCAAAAGAATGTTGACTTTGCTTTCCTTCAAGCACTGAAGACTACCAGGGTTGACCCTCAACAGGGAGTAATGCTGATTTACAACATTGTCTGCCAGTACATCATCTACCTTCTGGAGCACATCCTTCTGGAGCGCATTGGTCCACATCTTCCAGCTGACCTGACCATTGACCAGGCCATTGGGCTTATGCATGTACATGGTCACAAGGACAAATGCTTCTATCTTTCATTCCAGGCTCTGGCATCATAGCAGGAGAAATACTAGAGTCCCTGTGGTCATCGCTGAATTCCATTTCCCCAACAGTCAGGACAGCGACCTTGCCACATCAGGCAGAAATGCTCAACAATCATGCTATGGACTCAAATCACAAGAAAATGCTTGGCATGACTGCTATGCTGTGTGCAAAATGCTAAGAAGCCCTTGAGATCTCCACACAACTCGGCAAGCACCATGCTGACCTTACAGCAGCATTTGGTCAACAGGTGGTCCAAAGATGGGAGGATGAAGTGACTGCAGCAGAATCACTCAGACTGACAGATGTTAAGGCCATGGATATCTATGCCACTCAGGGATCGGGAGTGGGAGTGGGAATGGCATTGGCATTGGCAATGGGAGTGGCACCGGCACCGGTTCAATCTGCAGTTGAGGAGTGGAATGATTTTGCAATCATCGTTCAACAAATGCAGTAAGTACTGCCTAACATACTCATATATCACAACCCATTGTTGGAGTACACCAGGATTGAATTACGAGACAAGTCCGCCAACTTGGTACATCACCAAATGTTTCTGACATGCAATCTGTTGAAAGGGAAAGGGAAGCTCTCGCATCCCACATGGAAACCTTAACAGATTTACAAAATGCTGCCAATGTTGCTGACCATGACATTGCTCCATCACAAATTAGCCATTACAATGTTGACAACTCTGATGACTTAGACCCTTCAGACAAAGACACACCTACAGCATTGGGGCCCTCACATCTTCCAGCTGATAGAAATGCTATTCCAGTCAAGGAGCAACAAGTATACCTCCCATTTAATGGCCCTCTGGCAGAGGTGGAGATTCAGCTCAGGAAGAATCAGGCAAGCCGACTGCTGCATCGGCTGTGGGAGCTCATTGTGGACAAGTCATTTCAATATTCACACATTATTCAAGCGGCCCCAAGAAAGGTAGTTCACACATGAGCATGAGCCACTGTCCATGAGTTGGTTAACAAAATTGCCCTGCATTCCCAAATGTATAACCATTGCCAAAGCAGATTGGTGGCACTGGATTGTGACACTGACACCTTAAATATGTCTCAGCAGTTAAAAAATGATGACCTCAATGCTAGCACAGCTATTCTGAACCTGAATATGCCAGGCTCCACTAATATTTGTCTGTCCTGGATTTGGCATAATTCTCACATTTGGACTGGTGTTACTACCTTCCCCGATGCTACTGCTGCTGCCGTACCCGCTTCCACTCCCATCCCCACTCCCACTTCCTTTAACAGCCCTGATCCCAGTCCCGCCGATCAATTCTGGGAATGTACATCTATTTTGTGGCTATTCATTTGCATTGCACTGAACCTCTTGGATAGTCAGGTGAGTACATTGGCTTAGATGGAAGGAGGAATTTCTGCTGGTCACATATGAAATGCAGTGGACTGTGTGGTATTTCATTTATCACAGTGAATGGTGGCAGTCAGCCTTGCACTCAGAGAATACCTTGCCTGGCCCCCTAGCCTATGCTAACCATCAGTGGGCTTTATGGCATGAATTAGCGTTCAGGGCTGACACTGGGTTTACATCAGCAAACATCGATTACATCTCCCCTCTATGACCCTCTATTATGTAAACTTGATCATCTTGATCTCTAATCATGATCAACATGTCAAATAAATGTCTCTCAGTCTTCAACCCTTTTTCTTTACAATCGGGGCCGAAAGGTCCACTCCAAATACATACACAGCAGATCATTTGGTATGCAGAGTCCTGTTTCCATCAAGTCCTGTTGCACATGCAAGGGGCAAATGTCTTAAAGCAAAAATGGATGCAAAAGGTTCTATATTGTGAGCTTGTAAGCAGGATCTTTTATGAATCAAGTAAGAGATTTGTCACTGAAAAATATTGCAGCTGTGCATCATGTCTCAAATCAGCTTCACCACATCAATCAGCCTGGTGTTTGAGGTGCCGATCCTGGTTCATTCATTGGCTGACAGTCTTGCTGAGGTAAACTTTGACCACCTACCACTCAGATTCCATCCATCCCTCTTGGCTGTGTTGGATGATGGTGTCACCCCCAAACTTACAAGCAGTCTAGTGCCCTCATATGCCCTGAATTGGTGGAGACATTATAGCAAACCGGCAGTGGACAGCATTATGGGCATCGACACCCTGGATCAGTGCCTTGATCACCATAAGCAGTACTTCACTGAGTCTGACTCTCCCACTCCCGCTTTCCAAGCCATTGCCAATCCTGCATCAACCTCCAGGGTCTCTTGAATGATATGCTGCATGAAACATGCAGTACACTTCAGTTTATAGATGGCTGCGAATCATCAGCAGATGCTGTGTTGAATGCCAATGTCAGGAAAGCAGCAGCATTACACCGAGTTCATGAGCTTGCCCTGCTGAAGGAGCTCCAGGCTGAACCACAGGCTTTGGCAACGGGATCAAAGCCCCCTCAATGCACTGGGCAACCTTCAAGGCAAACAGCAGTAAGAAGAAAATCAGAACTGGTGGCAGCAAATGCACAGGTGGAACTTGAGTGTCTGAAGTCCCATCCCTCCAACTCCTACAAGTGGACCTGGGGTGTTGACATCACGGAAAGTGATGTTTTGGGTGCTAATGAGAAGACCAAGAGCAAGGGCAAACAACAGCATTCCAGGTATCAGTTGTCTCTGCCTGATGGTGCAAAGGGAAGAAAGGTGTGGTCAAGCACACCAACGGTCTCACCAGCTGCATCCAATGTCTATGGTTGACCACCCACAGTATCAGGTGATGGAGCAGACAATTCATTGCCTCCCAGCCCCGCTCCCAGCCCCACTGCTTTTCCCACTCCCTCTCCCACTCCCACTCCCTGTCCCTTCCCCTCTCCCCCTCCCCCTCCCATCCCCAATGCCTTGCCCAATGCAGAAGCTGGCCAGCCCACTGCCATGGTTTGGCAAGGCGAAGATGATGCATCAAGTGCAGATCAGCCCACTGCCTTTCAGGCAGCCATGGCATGGCAAGGCAAAGACAATGCGTCAAGTGATGCTGATCAGCCCACCACCTTTCAGGCACTCATGGCATGGCAGGGCAACAATGATCAGTCATTGTCTTCCCCTACAGGTTCCCTGACTGGCTTTGATGCTGCTCCCTTTTATCTTTCCAATTCTACCTCCTCATCTCCAGCCGCCAATCCAACTTCAACAGATGCAGCTGCTTTCCCCACTGCATCTGATGCTGCAGATGCTTTTCTGTCATCCTCAGAGACTGGATCTAATGGTGAATCCGATGCAAAGGCTGATTCTGAAGATTCAATTACCACATCACAGATAGAGAACCCCACTCCTTCTCATATCACTTTGCCAACCTACCCTCCTGTTCACTCTGCCAATCTACACTCCTGCAGACTTCAGTTATGTTGATGAGACTTGGTTGTCTAGCCCTGATGAGATGATGGACACTGACATTGAATGATGCATCATGTATATATAGTGTTGTGGGTAGTAGTACATTGTACATAGTAATATCATTGTTTTTGTGGTCCTGTCAAGCCCCGATGTCAGTGCCACTTCCTGATCCTGGTCCCTGCCCCTGCCCCCACCCCTGTCCTCTTCCCCTGCAATTGCATTTCAAACATTACTAATGTCTGTACTATGGTCTTAATGGACGTCTATCTGTACAGTACAGCAAGTAAAGTAGTAATGTAGTCATTGGCTAATTAATAGCATGTACAAATATATAGTGAGTTCGACAGCATCCATCGAAACAGATAATACAATGTATACAGTCAATAGTCCCCATCCCTGCTCCCATCCCTGCCCCCATCCCCTTCCCCTGCAATTGCATTTCAAACATTACTAATGTCTGTACTATCTGTACAGTACAGCAAGTAAAGTAGTAATGTAGTCATTGGTTAATTAATAGAGTATGTACAAATATATAGTGAGTTCGACGGCGTCCATCAAAACGGATAATACAATGTATACAGTCAATAGTCCCTGTCCCCACTCCCATCCCTGCTCCCATCCCAATCCCCATCCCCTTCCCTGCAATTGCATTTCAAACATTCCTAATGTCTGTACTATCTGTACAGTACAGCAAGTAAAGTAGTAGTGTAGCCATTGATTAATTAATAGAGTATGTACAAATATATAGTGAGTTCAACAGCATCCATCAAAACAGATAATACAATGTACAGTCAATAGTATTCATAGGTTAATATTGCCCATTCCCATGTCTGTGCCTGATGGCGATGCCGTGGCCATCCCTGTGGCCATCCCCATGTCTGTGTCCATGTCTGTGCTTGTTGCATTTCAAACATTACTAAGGTCTGTATTACATTTCTAATGCATGTCTATTGTAAGGTATAATAATCAGTATACAATGTAGTCATTGGTTAATATAATATAGTGACTTTATATAGTGAGTTTGACAGTGTCCATCGAACCTGTATCATTTGATACAATGTATGTGTTTGATAGGTCATATCATTTGATACAATGTAGCTTACCTGTGTGACCAAAACCCTTTCTGAGGACCCCCTCCTCCACTCCCGAGTCAAACATGTGGATATCAAGTACCACTTCCTTCACAAACATGTCCAATCTGACAACTTGTGTCTCACATACATTAATACATGGGAGAACATTGCCGACATGTTCACAAAAGCCTTGGATGTTAAACAATTCACTTACCTTTGGGACTCCCTTGGATTATGATAATACAATTCCATGCAAGGAGGAGTATTCACAGTGAGGAGTGTTGAGAGACACACCATGAATGGTGCATTACCAAATGTGGAAGAGTTGGCTGCACTGATTGATGCATGCACTATTTTTAGTGCACCCCTTTGTTATGTGTGCAACAAACACACTTAGGTCACCTTTCTTATCTCTCCTCTTTATCTGTCTCAATGTATATATATCAGTAGACAGACAGTCTAACACCTCAGTCTCTAATACAAGGACTGAGGTGAGTACGATCTCAGGTTTGACATTATCATGTCTTGCTAACTGTACCTTAGTTTAATCTTGTTTACACTAGGTACAGTATAATTGAATATAGTCTCTAATACAAGGACTGAGTTTAATCTTGTTTACACTAGGATCAATTCTCTATATCCAGAGCTTCATCTATGCAGTTTTTGATTGCATCCCAAATGACAACAGATGTGGCTGGGCATTTATGCATGAGATCAGGATGTTTTGCTTCCTGCTCCTTACAAATCCAAAGAGCACCAAAAAAAGTTTTTTCAGCTGTGACTTGTAGTGTAGAATGGACCAGTTAGCTCTAGAGATTATATGTCATGAGAAAAGAAACAATATGAACTGCACCAAGGAAAGTCCCTTGGATATCACCTCCTCAGCAATCCTGGTTGCACTGTTCAGCTGAGAAATTGATGAAGCACAACAGTGAGTGCTCATTGACAATGGAATCCTGAATGTTGCCCTCATGAAGTGCTCTGAAGAAATTCCTAAAATATCTTTCAGTTCAAACTTCTAAAAAATATATGCCATGTACCTCCCATGCCCTCACCATGTCATGCTGTGTCCTCAAATCACCAGTGCGGCAATTTCCTTCTGCTCTCTTTGCCACATGTGTTTGAAAAGCTTGGAACCTCTTGTGGGGCTTAGCTCCACTATCTTCATCAGAGTTTTCTTTGTCTTCTTCACTAGACTCCACCACTGCTGGGTCAATGCTGGCTGGATTTCCTTCTCTGTCATCATCAACATCATCATTGCTGCCACCCCTGCCATTTTCACCATCACCATCACTGTCATAACCAAGAACTTCAGCTGCATTGGCACCATCCACATTAAACTCATTGACCAGTGTCATCTCATCATTGCCCCCATTGTCCCCAAAGCTGATCTGTTTGGGAGTGTGGGGCAGATAATTGATGGGAAGACTTGCATCAGGTGTCATGGGGCATGAGGTGTTGACAGTGGGAGGTGGATGATCAGGTTGTGGTTCATCAACAAAGTCCAGATACCTTTAAATTGATGAGTTTCATGGTAGACAGATTAATGTATTATATGTTTACCAGTAATTAGCAAGGAGATCCCTCAGCTGTTCCAAGTTGGCCAACTTTGGAAACCCCACTTCAGCAGAGCACAACACATCTTGAAGGAGTTGTTTTAATTTGATGGCTTCTCTGGTGTACATGAATATGCATGTGGGACGCATGGCTCTGAGAAATAAAAGTGTTACTTACAGCGACTCATGAAATTCATATCCAGTTGGGATCAGCTGTGTCAAGACCAATTCCTCTGACCAGAATTCCAATTTGTTTTCCACCACCTTTCCCAGCTGCCTTGCATCACAGTCCACCTCCTATCAGCACCACCACCTAGAGATGAAATTCTCTCATTTCCAATTTGATGAAACAGTTTCAGGATAATTGCCTTGGAGGCTGGTTTGCAAATTATCACAGCCTCGGAAATTCTGATTGCCTCCAGCCCTTAGTATTTAAGCTAGCTACTTTTGCCTTGTAATAGGCAGTTTGTAAATCAACAAAGTCTTGACCCAGTGAAACACTCCAAATAATCTCCAAAGTCTATCTCGAACTTTAGCTTGTTCCCCCCCAAAAAACCTCTGGACCTCTGATCATCCTCTTAAAACTCTTGTCTTGAAATTAGGACACTTGACAAGGAGAAGGGTGCAACTTCTTATAAGTTGAAGCTAAGTCCTTTCTGTCCCCTCATGCTTGGTGCAGCACATCAAGTGAACTCTGTCCTGGAATCCCATCAGGTTCCCTTCCTTGTTTCTATCCTCCCCCTAACCTTCTAGCTCTACTGACCAGGTATGACCAGAAATCTGATGACTTCCTTTGTCCATAAGTATTTACAAACACTCACTTTTCTCATCAAATTCATCCCATCTTCTATCTTCTAAAAACTCTCCCATGATTCCCACTGAATCACAGACTCAACAAACTACAAGAAACTCCCACTGTGCTGGTGCAGTACCAGGATTATCAGCAATCTGCCGATCTATACTTCCATCTCCTAGGCATGCTTCGACTTTTGGTGCATCCATGAGACCATCCAATATTTTCTGACAAATCAGTTCTGGAGCACCCTCCATCAGTGCAAACCTCATGTCTCAGCCTCTGGAGACCCCTCAGAATATGACTCCACTTGAGTACATAGAGAATGTTGGGCAGCCCAGCCCCTTTGACAAGGAAGGTCCAGGTAAAGTGGATGGACTTCCTGGAGGACCTGACAACCATAGTGGTTTTGATGGCCCCAGGGATTACCCTGATCCTGACATCCCTGTTGATCCTCAACCTCCTGGTGGTGGGAATCCTGACCCAGGAGATAGGTTCCTCAATGCTCTCTTTGACCTCTTGGATAGTCTCCAAACCCTCTGGCAGAGCCAAGCACCCAAAACTGAGAAGATCAAAGTCTGGGATCCTGACACTTTTGATGGGGCCAATCCCTGGAAACTTTGGGACTTCCTGGTCTCATGCAACTTCACTTCTGCGATCTTTGCCTCTGACAAAAAGAAGATCCTGTTTATCTTTTTCTACCTCAAAGGGTCAGCCCTTAGCTGGTTTGAACCTGGGCCCAATGTTCCAACAAGTTCTGCTCATTGGATGTGGAACTACAAGGAATTCCTCAGTGAGTTGGAAGGTAATTTTGGTCCACACAACCCTGTTGGAGACACAGAGAAAGCCCTTTCAGAACTCACAATGAAGAAAGGTGGACAAATAGTCAAGTACAATGTGGACTTCTGGGAACTCATGTCCTGGGTCAACTGGAATAAGGCTGCTCTTCAGGACTGGTACTTCTGAGGTCTTCTGCTCCACCTTCGCATAGAAGTCTTGTGAGGGGGGATGACCTGAAACCCTAGCATCCTTACATCTTAAAGCTCAGGATGCTGACAACATCTATTGGATGCAGGAAAAAGAAACCTGCTTTGAAGCAAAGACCCCCAGAAATTCTGCATACCACAGGAAAAAGGAATCTAAAGGTTCTCCTAACTCCAATTCTAACTCTGACACTCAGTCCAAACCTCAGTCCTCATCCAACTCTAATCGCACAAAGCAAACCTCCTCTGTAGTGTTTCAAGGTCCAGTCTATAGGACAAAAATAACCATAGGACTGAACTGGACTGAACCTTGGTCCGATCTTTTTTTTGGTTGCAGTTGCCTATATTTGGGGTCATTCCGGTTGCCAGTTGCCTCATTTTAAAAATATTTGAAAACCATTTGAAGACCAGTTGCAACTGATTGCAACTGGTCTTCTTACAGTATTATATACTCATATAAATGTATCTACTTTACAACAAAAATACAACTAATATGTACTAAATTAATAGTATTTACTATTTATACTAGATAATATGTCAAGGAATGGACAATGGGACAAGCCTGGGGGAAAAAGCATTCAAAGAAATGAGTGTTTATATACCCCATGGCTGCGCACAGACCACTTGGTTGTGCTTGCGCCCCAAAAAAAGAAAGTGGCACCACTTGCCAATTAATTCCCATGACTGCCAATGAACCACAATGCTGCTTCCACCACCACTCTCTCTCCACCCACCCACAACACCCACAGCGCCAACCTCAAAAACCCTGCACCACAACAGAAAGGACACACAAGGGCCCAAATGATGGACTGGCATCATTTGGGCCCACAGGTATATTTGTATCTTCATTGTTTTCTTTTCTTCTACTAACTCATTTGATTTCTTTTTTAGTATCTTACCATTACCATTCTCCCTTCCACGTACCCCCATGCCACTGCTGTGAGCCTCTGCTTGCAGGGTGGGAATGGGTTTTGTTTCTGGCCGACACAACAACAATTGCACCTGACAATGACTGGCAACACCAACAAAAGTGGTGGCCAACAACAATGGCACCACCACCAGCACCAGCGCCAATGCCAACGCCACATCACAGAACCACCACCCCACCTACAAGCCACTGCTCGTAGGGGAAAATGGTGGTGCTGACAACGATGGAATGGGGTTATCAGACAGCAGGCACGATGGGAACAACAAGGAAGAATGGGGGGGACAACAAGAATGCAGGACAACAAACGTGGGACAATGAACATGGGACAACAAATGTGGGACAACAAATGTGGGACAACAAATGTGGGATGACAATGACAACATCGACATCAACACAAATGCAGGACAACAACAACATTCACGAATGCAGGAGAATGATGAACACGGGGAACGACCCCACCAATGTGAGTGCAGGGTTGTTTCTCCTTTACCTTTTGTCTTTTTGTCTTTCTTTTTTTTAATCTGAATAACCCCTCACTGCTGCGAGCGGCTGCTCACAGTGTTAAGACTATTGGTCTTTAACTCAGCCTCAGCTTCATGTGTTACAGTTGGAGGCTTTCCAACTGTCTTGTATCGCACTAGGAGACTTTCCTAGTGTATCGGGCTTCCTGCCTTTACTTGGGTACTTCCTCAAGTAGTCATGGCTATCCATACTCAGAGGCTTTCTGAGTAGACCATTCATTCGTGTATCACAGTTGGAGGCTCTCCAACTGTTGAGTTCGGGTTATCACAGCTAGGGGCTTCCTAAGCTGTCAAGTTCAAGTGTATCACAACTAAGGGACTTCCTTAGTTGTCGAGTGTTCTGGTTGAGTCTAAGACTGTTGGTTGAATTAGGTCAAGCTGGAGAATACACAGAGTGTAGCTACAGCCTATATACTGTTCCAGGACTACCTATTGTCCAATCAGAAAGTGAGATGCTTATCAGGTAAATATAGACAAGAACAATAGAGACAATAGGCCTCATGCCCCACATGAGGCGTCCAATGTCAAGGAGTGCTGCGGCACAGCATATCAGAGAACAATAAGAGAATAGCCTCATGCCTGGCATGAGACGTCCGATGTCATGGATCCAATGTTGAGGATCCGGTGTCAAGGACATGCTGCAGTGCAGCATGTCAATTGTGAGGGTCCAATGTCGCGGACCTCATGTAGAGGGGGTGTCGTACCACGGTGCGTGTGAGAGTGGGTTTGGGTGCATGGAGTCACCATGCATCAAGGTGTCTTCCTGTCGGAAGAGAGTCGAGTTGAATAAGAAAAATGAACTACCCGTACTTGCAGGTTCCTATAGACAAATCATAACATGCAGGGTGAATGTGAATAGTTGTATTTAATATATAAATTAAATTACATATTGAAAAGTGCTGGAAAAACTGGTGGCAACCAGTTTTTCGAGGGCAACTGAACCGATTAGGACCGGTCCTAATTGGTTCGGTTGTGGTCCTTCCAAATTGGGTGACCATTTGGACTGGTTGCAGTCCACGGTTGCCCCTTTTGGGGGCAAAAAACTGGACTGAACTGGACCTTAAAACACTAGCTGAGAAGCTTGCTACCAAAGAGGCTGCTGGTGGGTTGGTAAAGAAGAGGAAGGAGAGGTCAGACAAAGGGAAACTGAGGGGGAGCTTGAAAGGTAAGAAAAAGGCTTCTGCAAGTATGAGCAGCACACAGGATGACCAGGTTCAGGGACCAGGGGGAAGTGAAGATGACGAGGATGATGAGGACGAGCCCAGGCAGCCAGCAAAGAAGAAACGAAAGCATTCACCTGCTGCCAAGGTGTGTGTGGAGAAGAAACTGCCACCTGCTCCAAAGAGCAGGGCGTTTATTGCTGACACCGATGATGAGGACGACGAATAGGGGCTGCTGTCACCCCCATAGTTCTTGTGTTTATCTGCCATCTCATGTACTCGCCTTCAATTATATGCATTGTGTAGACTCTCTAGTATAGCATTCAAAGGGTGCATGAGCAGCACACAGAATAATACCAGCAAACAGTACTCATATGTCTATTTTAATGGGGACAGCGGGAGGCTGGGAAGTTGGGAAGAGGGTGGTGATTGAAGTGGTAGTGATGCGGCAGTGATGTGGCACCATCAGAGGCATGTTGCCAAGCAGTGCCATCAATGATCGGCACATGCCAATGGTGAGTAATCATTTGACTAAGTGTTCTCAAGCATTAATGAAGGTATCTTGAAAGAGTCCTGTACTACTCCAACCCCCTCCTGTTAGAGGGGGATACTAATGCCTATACCACCTCTAACAAGAGGTGATTTGTGGGATTATCAGGTGTCCCAAAGGTGATGGACAGACTGAACACCTCAACCAGACCCTTGAACAGTACTTGCATATTTTTTGCAACTACTGACAGGATAACTGGTCCCAGTTGTTACCTTTGGGGGAATTTGCTTACAACAATGCTCCCTCACCTTCACCAGAGTTTCACCTTTTTTTGCCAACAAGGGTTACCACCCAAACATCACGGTTCTCCCGGAGCGCGAACTAGCCTTGCAACGCACATGCCATTTTGTGGTTGACCTTGATGACCTCCACCAGGAACTCCAGAAGCAACTCACAGAAGCACAGAAGCACTATCAAGGTCCTGCAGACAAATGATGGGCTCCCACTCCTGACTTCAAAATCGGTGACTATGCTCTCATCAAAGGCAAACACTTACTCTCAGAGAGGTTCTATGGCCCTTTCAAAATCATTGCCTGTCCAGGTACCCACTCAATTACCCTTCAACTTCCAGATCACCTCTGGGCTGTCCACCCAGTATTCCATCTCTCCCAACTGGAAGCAGACACCCCCAACACAATTCCTAATCGTATCTAACCCCCACCTCCTCTGGTCATTATAGACAATGAACTGGAATACAAGATTGCAGAAATCCTTGACTCAAAGATTGACAACTGCTGCCAATGCAAGTTACTCTATTTCGTGTGGTGGGAAGATTACCAAGGAACCGATGAAGAAACCTCCTGGCTTCCAGCTATGGAATGTGATCATGCCCAGGAACTCATTACAGACTTTCACACTTGTTACCTGGGGAAACCCAGACCTCTTTCCACTTAACACTCCTTCATTTTGAAACAAAATTCTAATTCATTCAAATAAAGAAAAAAAATATATAGAAATCTAAAGAAACTCTGGATCCCTGCCAGATCAAGGTCTTTACACTCCCCCCCATATTCCTGTAGGAACCCAATCTGAATCTGACCATATTCCAATGTCATTTCACCAGCCAAATTGACATGAAATAGCAGGTTTAGTCCTAGTCCAGTCCGATGTGAGTCCAATCAGACTATTGGAATTTCCTAGGAATTTCCTAGGAACTTCTGGTCATAGGAATCACATGGGACTATTCCGAAGTTATGCTAAGACATCAGACAACATAGGATTCCGATAGTAATGAAAGCAGCCTTGCTTAGTAATATAGTATGAAAAAGTCAATGTGCACACCAGAATTGAACCCTTGACATTACAGAAGATTATGTAAGCCTAAACTGACAACAATACCATTAGGCTAAACAGTCATTACAGGTAAGTGATCATACTACACTACATACCATTCCCACGGGTGTGATGACAAAGCACATGGCTGCATCATCACACCTGCCAGCTCATCACTTCCACCACCACCACCAACAATGACAAGCACACCACCTCCATCCCCCACCTCAACCACCTCAACCACCTCAACCCAGCAACTCCCACCACTCCCACTTCACCCCCATCTCTAGACGAGCCCCCAAGACCGGAAACGACTGGTTTCGATGCCAAACAACACCCAAACAATGCAATCGTTGTTTGGGCCTGTAGTAAGTTTTTTTTTCATTTGTTTTTTACTTTTGTAAACTAACTAATTCATTTGTTTTGTTTCTAGGTTCTAATCTACATGAGTAACGATGGACTGACACAAGCCAAACCCACACCCAACAACACCCCTGACAACCCCCCTCCTCCCCATCAAAACAGGATGTGAGGGTATCGATCATGGTCAGGAGCAAGGGGAGCAACACCAGGAGACCCCAGAAGGGGAATACCCACCTGGTAAGCACCACCTGACCCCTCCCCTCATGCCATGTCACTGACGAACTGACAATGCACACACCCCATGCCTACGAGCTGCTGCTTGTAGGGTGGATTGTGAGTGCATGGACCCCCCACAACACCGATGACATCCAGCACCCCCCATCACTGCCATGAGTGACTGCTCAGGGGGTGTATATGGGGTGTGAGAGCATGGGAACAGCGTGGAGGGACGACAATGGCACCAAATGACATGCCTATGAGCAGCTGCCCATAGGGTGGTTTGTGGGTGCAGACGACGAGGGGGATGAACTACGAGGGTGACAAGGGGGGGTGGACAAAACGACAAGGGGAAAGGGAGACAATGACCAGAAGAGGAGGGAGGGGAGACAAGGGAGTGGAGGGAAGCCATGGGGGAGGGGAGGTGAGAGAGGCAAGACACAATGGAGACGAGAGGGAGGGGAAATGACGGGACAGGGCTGACAAGACAGCCAACATGATGCACCACCACCCCCTCCCCCCTGCGAAACGGGGGGGTGGGTTTTTTTTGTAGAATTTAAAATAGTATAATTAAATAGTATAATTAATTCTCCCCCCCATGTTTGCGTGGGGTTTTTTTTTTAAATCTATATTAGTTATCTACTCCCTCGCGAAGATGTGAGGGCTCAACAATTTTTCTTCAAGCTCTTGTGAGAGAGGTTAAAAATAAGTGAACTAATTATAAGTGCTGGACTTTATAGTACATATTTATTAATGCTCCTGTGGCTCAACTGGTTGAGCACTTGTTTGGTAGTCATGTCACTTATATCCCAAGGTCTGGGGTTCAATTCCTGCTCTGCCCATTTATTTTGTAAGCACTTTCACCAAGTTAAGTCTTCTGAGTATTCCGACTACTACCTGTTGGAATTGCATAGGACTTTACTTGAAATTTACTAGGAATTTCTTGGAAATAAAAGTACATGGTCATCAAGATACATTCTGATTGAATTCCTATCGGACTCCTAGGACTAGTAGGACTCCTATCAGATTCTGATCGGACTCTTATCGGAAAACTCGGACTCCTAGGACTCCGATAGGAATACGGGGGGGAGTGCAAAGTTTATGCCAGATCCCTACTCCTCCTTCACTCCCTCACCCTCCGCTTCTTCTGCCAGTCCCAGCAGCTCCCCTTGCACCTCGATCTCCTCCTCCTCTCCATCCTCTTCTTCTTCATCCCCTTCCTCCTCAGACCCCTGCCTCCACTCCGGATCCAGTGCCCTTTGAATGTCCAACATTGTATCTTGAATGCCCATTACACCCTCACTTATGACCTGGAACTCCCGGAGCTCCTGGAGTTCCCTCTGCACTCCTTTGACTGCCCCCACCAACTCCCTGAGCAACTCTATTACTCCCTTGTTGTTCCCCAGCAAGGATCCCCCTGGCAACTCCTGCCCCTCCCACACTACCTCCTTGCACTTGTGCTTTGCCTTCATACAGGGCTCGCACATGCAACCCTGGGTTCCCATCTGGAATCATGACAGCTTTTGATTAGAACATCTACTAGGAGTCAGCTTGGAATCACAACAAGTTAATCAGGACTCACCTTTTGCATGAAATCATGGCTTGAATCCATGCAGCCTCAGTTTTGGCCCCCTCTGCCCTCGCCTTCCCTTTCACCTTCTTCTTGGGGGAGGCACTCCCCTCCACTTCTTTGAGCCCCACTTCCCCACTTTTTTTCTGCCCTTTTGGCAGCAGCTGCTTTCCTCTGCTCCTCTTCCACAGCCTCTTTCTCCACCTCAAGTCAGCCTGCCTCCACCCTCACAGCCTCCTCTGTGACCCAGCGCTCTTCTGCCTCCCTTGCCTCTTCCTTGAGCCAAAGTTCCTCCATCAACCTTTCTTGCTGGGCCCTGAGGGCCACTATCTTCTCTGCGTGCGAGGTTACGGAAGACATAGTGGTGTGGTAGGTGCAGGTGTGAGTGATAGTGGTGGTGGTAGTGATAGTAGGAAGACCTGGTAACCCCATCAAAATCAACAAAGAAGAAATAATTGCCCAATTTGGATTTGAACCTTCACGTGCCTCATAGGCTCAGCACTAAGGGGGAAATACTGTCAAGACTGATTCTCTCGACCGGATTTCCAATTGTTTTCTGCCACCCTTCCTGGCCACCTTGCATCACAGCCCACCTCCTATCAGCAGCACTGCCTAGAGGTGAAATTCCCTCATTTCCAATTTGATGAAATGATTTCAGGATATTTGTCTCAGAGGCCAGTTTGCAATTATCACAGCCTCAGAGACTCCAATTGCCTCCAGCCTTTAGTATTTAAGCTAGCTACTTTTGTCTTGTATCAGCAGTTTGTAAATCAACCAAGTCTCCCACTTAATTCCATCCCAATTATGCTCCAACTACTCTCTTAAGTCTATCTCAAACTTTTGCTCATCCTCTCCAGAAGATCCCTGGACCTCTGATCATCCTCCTTACCCTTGTCTTGAATCAGGACACTTGACAAGGAGAAGGGCACAACTTCTTATAAGTTGAAGCCAAGTCCTTTCTGTTCCCCACTTGGTATGACACATCAAGTGAACCTTGCCCTGGATCCCCATCGGGTTCACTGCCTTACTCAATCCATCTTATTGACTTCTAATGTCCGGGTATGACCAGAAATCCAACAACTTCCTTCCCCCAGCTCAGCACTTAACATAAACTAACTGGTGATGAACACAAATGCCGCATGAAGGAGGGCTTTGCATCTACTGCAGCCAGAAAGAACATGCAGCCAGAAATTGTCTGAAATCTAAAGTGGCAAAAGCCCATGCTGCAGCAGCCACTGAATCCAAGCTGGACTCTGCGGACTCAAAAAAATAGTCTGCAAACCTTGGGAACATGCCATTGGTGCTGAGGGTTGCATTGACCTTTTGAGTACTTTACACTCCCCCACCTATTACAGCTGGATTCCGGTTATTCCAACTGGAATTTCTGGAATTTCTGGAATCCAGTAGAGTTTTTGTTGTATGTAGTTCTCCCTATGCAGCATGATTCCAGTCAGAATAAGCATCAAATTTACACCTGGAATCCCTGGAATCTGACTGGACTCATCACAACTGGACTAACTGGAATAACTGGAATGCACGTGCTTTCCCAAATAAAAGTTTGATGTATAACAAGAATTGAACACTCGACCTTGGGTCTGCAAACATAACAGTGCACTTAACCACTGAGCTACCAAGTAATCATTCCTCTACATACATTTAATACCTTTATTACCCAACCAAGGTGCATAGTTAAGCACAGCCATTAACAGAATATGCATACATACATTGCATGACACATGACATATGACTGCCAGCTCACAACTGCCACCACCACCACCATCGTCAATGCTGCCTCCTCCTCCTCTCCACTCTACCACCACCACTGCATGTGCACCTGCCACCAGCACTCCCATGCCCACTCCCACCATCACCACCACCTTCCAATGAGCTGACTGGTTGGAACGCAGGCCCAAACAATGGCAACTGTCGTTTGGGCCATAGATAAGTTTTTGTTTTTTTTGTTTTTTGTTTTGTTTTGTTTTTGCTTTGTGTTTTATCAATCAACTAATTGTATTTTATTGCTTTTTAGGTTGTATACTACTGGGGATGACCTGCCAAAATGAAAAATGTGCAACCCATGCCCATGCCCACCTGATCTCCTCCTCCCCATTCAAATAGGATGTGAGGCTGTTGACATGGGCTAGGGTGCAGAGGGATGCCAGGAGACCCCAGAAGGGGGGAACCTGCCTAGTAAGCACCCACCAACCTCCATACTCATGCCATGTTGCACTGACATGCCCAGACCCCCCCCCCCCCAAAAAAAAAAAAAAACAGAAATCTGAATGGGGGATGACAGTGATGAACAACAACAAGCCACCCACCCCCAGCCTCATGAGCAACTGCTCATGGGGTAGATTGTGGGTGGAATGACAGACAACACACGGTCACCTAGCACAGTGGGGTCGCATCCCCTCCCCCTCCCCTGCACTTCATGTGGGGAGGGATTTTTCTGTACTTTTAATTATTTATTAGTATTGTGCCCCCCCTCCCCCATTTTGCATGGGGGAGGGATTTTTTTCTTCATGTTTTTACCTCCCCCCTTGCACTGAACACAAGGGGTTAGGTTTTTATGTATATAAATAAAACTCCCTCTTGCATCTTGTGAGAGGGAGGATTTTTTGTTTATGTATGTAATCACAATCATCCCCACTCCCTCACATTCAATGTGAGGGATGTGGTTAATTAAAAGAATTTGATCTTAATTACTTCAAAAAAAGTTAAGAGTTGTGAGTTTGAGTGTCATGAATAAACCTTATATTGCTAACTAATAATTCTCCTGTGGCTCAACTGGTTACATACACATGTTTGGTTTGTCATGTGATCACTCTCATCAAGATGCCATGAGTTCAATCCTTACTCTGCACAAATATGTTTTGTAGGCACTTTGACAACTTAAGACTCGAGATTTGACTATCCATTAGAGTATATACTCTAAGTTGAGCATCTGGTGTAACCGGAATCCAGTCAGAATAACTGGAATCTTGTTAGAATAACTGGAATTTTGTTAGAATAACTGGATTCCAGTTGGAATAACTGGAATTTTGTTAGAATAACTGGAATTTTGTTAGAATAACTGGATTCCAGTCGGAATAGGTGGGGGATATTATATTACAAGTTATGTGGGATTCGACTGTAGTAATGAACAAACCAGGGGGGCAATGACAATGTAGTGCAGAGGAAGGAAGTGAGTTGACAATGCTTGTGGTGAGCAGGGTTAGAGGGGGTATTGGGAAAGGCAGGCAGCAGTGCTGAGCTGGAACAGGCTTGATTTTCATTGTTCTGTGCACTGGCCTTTGATGTGATCGGTTTAAAAGGCCTTTGAATCATGAGGTCAAGCAGAGATGGAGGTTTTCATTAAAATGAACATTGATCCTACCTAGAACAACCTTCATCTGGCCATTTGTTGCAAGTCCAAGGGCTTGTGTGACATCCTGTAGGGCAGGATTTGATTTTGAGGCCAACATACCAGTGAATGGCTGGTTTGGATCCCTCTCCTACCTATAAGGGCAACCTTAGAAGCCACTTAATTAATGGACTAGCAAAGGGAAATTCGAAGTTAAAATTATGGTACATATTACAGGGAGTGAAGGTGCACCTGTCAAAGGGAAATCCAAAGAGAAAACTCTAAGGACCCCTTTGCCAATGCCCAGTATGTGTGAAGATTGCAAAAATCAAATAATAACCTACAAATAGAAAAGGCAGAAATAGTCAGATCAAGGCCACCAAATGACATCATACCAAGAGGTAAATGTTGGGAAGGGTACTCTGCCTCTAAATTATAAAACTGTCAACATGCACAAATGTGATAGAAAGGAAAATTAGTAATAAAATAAGGAAAATCATAGAAAATGAAGAATAGAAGGAAATGAAGTGAGGAAAGATATAGGATGAACATAAAAAATAGGAGAAACACATGGGGTACCCCCTAGTCCCCTTACATCACCCCCTCTCTAAGATGCATTGCCCCGATGCATTCACAATCACGTACAACCAAAGTCAGTGACTTGAATGCGATGTGGTGCAGCAGTGTGCCTTCGGTGGAATTCCTTGACTAACCGAGGGGTGTTCACATTGGACTCTTTGACCCATGAGTTCTCCTCATACCCATAACCCTTCTAGTGCACCAAATACTGGAGTTTTCCTTGACACAATGGGCTGTCCAAGATCGACTCAACTTCATACCGGGGTTCTCCCTCAATCACTGTAGGCAGCGGTGGTGGATTTGAATGGCATCCTGGGAATGGATCTGTGGGAGCTGGAAGGAGTGTGACAATGTGGAAGACTGGGTAGAGTGTGGACATGGAGGCTGGGGGGCACAAATGATAGGCATGCATTCCAATGCACTTGACAATGGGGAAAGGTCCCAGGAAGCAATGAGCGAGTTTCTTGGACAGACATGTGGTGGAGATGTCACTGGATTCAAGATAAACTCAATCACCAACCTTGTACTGAGGGGCCAGAGAATGGTGTTGATTTTAAAAGTGCACCATGTCGTCCTTCACCTTTGCTAAGGCTGCCTTTGCCTCCTCCAAGCTATCCCTCATGTGCTCTGTGAACTCATTCACCATCTCGATGTGTGAGGGAGTTTGGCGAGGTTTGAATCCCATGTGTGGATGCTGTCCAGTGTCAAAGAGGAAAGGGGTCTGTTGAGTGGAAGCATGGACATGATTGCTGTATGCAAACTTGGCCAAGGAGAAAAGATTGTCCCAATTGTCCTGGCACTCATTGACAAAGATGCAGATGTACTGCTCCAGTTCCTGGTTGACTCGCTCAGTCTGGCTGTCAGTTTGCAGGTGATAGGCAGTTGAAGCAAGGAGTTTGATCCACAGAACTCAGTACAGCTTGTGAGTGAACTCTGCCACAAACTAAGGGCCATGGTCAGAGAGGAAAGCACCAGGAAGTCCATGTAGTTTCCACACATGGTGGAGATAGAGTCAGGTGGCACCCAGGGAACTGACAGTGGTGTGAGTGGGAATGAAGTGAGTGTGTTTTCCCACTGAATCAACTGTGCACATCACTGTATCAAACCCATTCGACTCTGGCAACTCCACCACAAAGCCAACACTGACCACATCCCAATGACTCTCTGGAACAGGAAAAGGGTGTAGCTTGCCAATGGGTTTGCAATGAGGAATCTTGGTGCATAAGCAAAGGTCACAAGTATGACAATACTGACCAATGAGCCATGACATTTGTGGCCACCAATAATTCGTTGAGGTGAGCTCCAAAGTCTTCCAGCATCCAGGATGACCAGCAATCTGTGAGTCATGGTGTTGGGATATGATGTGCCGGTGAAGGTCTGGGTCATTGGGGACAACGATGTGATCCCTGAAATACAACAAGTCCTCCTTTTCAGCCCACTCAAGGAAAAAGTGAATTCCTTCCTCAGTTCTTTAACAGCTCAGGCAACAACATCCTCGTGTAAACTGCTATGGTTTGTGTGACAAATGTCATATAGGATGTCCTGCTCCTTGCCCTGGGGTGTGATGCCTTCTAGTGCCTGAATGGTGAACAGGTCTGGCTGCAACAACACAATGTTTTGATTGTCATCGCTCCCATCCCCATGGCCTGGATGTCAGGAGAGAGCATCAGTCTTCCCCAAGCTGCAACCTGGATGGTGGTGCAAGGAGAAGTCAAATCTGGATAGATAGAGGGATCAACAAGCTTGACAATGGTTCAATTTCTTGGCCGTCATAAAATACTTGAGATTCTTGTGATCCATCCAAATTTCCACCTTGTGTTGGGCACCCTCAAGAAAGTGTCACCATCCCTTGACCGTGTGCATTATCGCCAACATCTCCTTGTCATGGATCTCATAGTTTCACTCTATGGCACTAAGGCTTTTAGAGTAGAATGCAACAGGATGCCACTTCTGGTCCTCCAGAGACTGCTGAGACAACATAGTGCCCATCGCAAAGTCAGAACTGTTGGCTTCTACACAAAAAGGGCACAAATCATCAGCAAATGTAAGAATTAGGGCATGGCACGGGTATGGGTAACACCATGTGTTTCCAGTCATGGTGATAGGTTGTCTCCTGGGCTCAAAGGCTGATTCACCATTTTGACCACATTCTAATCACATTGGATAACTTGCACGAGGTCCCAGAAGCAGCACAACCACTCCCGACCAAGTCTACCGAGCGCGATATCGTATCGAATGCAGTGGAGCATCGTGGAGCATTATCAATTGATATTGAGAGACTGTGAGCAACATCAGGCGCTGCATTTGTTATCTATATGGTGGAATACCATGTGCCAGGAAGTATTGCAACTCGTGCTCAAACCTGCTGATAGTAGGTCAGCCTTGTTCCAAGTCCCTATCATGCACAGAACCCGTTGGACAAATTATTGCGAGACTTAGCACGATTTATACACAAAGGACAGTCCCCTTTTAGTTCTATACTCTTTATTACTCTCTCATCATATGATATATATCTTTCTTGTTTGGATTCCAGTCTCCTTTTTGGCCTTGTGCCTTAACTCATATCTTTTGCCTCATGTTCTACACATGTTTCTCATTCCATTTTAGGAAGTTTCTTTAAAATATATAAAACTCTGTAGTATCTACTTGGAAAGAAAAAGAAATCGTCTTCACCTATCATCTCATATCAAGTTCTAAGAATCAGATCAACTTTCTAAAACAATCTAAGTCTCTATGGGTTTTCTTGATTGATGAGAAACCTCTGTGATCATTGCATCCTTGATCCTCCTTCGATCCTCTTGTTGCTAGCACTAGTAACCAGTTCAACACTTCATAGCCATTTGCTATACCCTTCGTATACCATCGACCTAGTGAAAAGGTCCTCGGAATTCACACATCGACCATTGACGATAGAACTTGTTTGCCGTCAATCTCATCGATTGTCCTCGATATCAATCAATACCCAATCAGACCACGCCAAACACCTTTGTCTCCTATAGCACTACCTTCACGACTAGTATCAACTAGTTATCTTTCTGTAGGTTTGACCACAAACATTCAGAATGACTCGCACCCTTCCTCTGACTTGTCGCAAACATCATTGATTGCCTCATTGGCTGTTTTGGTGGTTTTCCCAGGTTGAGTATCATCAACGGGTATGCATGGGTACAGGTACGGGTATGGGATTGCCATACCCGGGCAACAATGTACCCTTTTACACAGTGTTATGGGTATGTGTGGGTATGCTGGTACCCAGATTTTGGTCAGGTGAGTAATCATCTGACTTTGTTGAATACTCATGACACATCTAATTCTAAACTATATGACGATCCAACCACCACCATAGCATGGCCCAAACGACGATTCACGTCGTTTGGGCCTATAGTAAGCTTTTTTGTGTTTCATTTCTTGTTTTTTTAAACTGATTGATTATGTTTCTTCTTTTTCAGGTTCTAAACTACTGATAACGACGGATGATGACAGCTAATGACACACCCAACAGTGCCACATCACCTGGGCTCAAACAACGTGATTGCGTTGTTTGGGCCCATGGTAAGTTTTTTTTTGTTTGTTTCTTTTTTTGTAAACTAACTATTTTGTTTGTTTTATTTCCTAGGTTGGAATTCCCTTGGAATGAGTTCACATGGAATGACCCCACGCCAACGCTGCCATGTCACAATGGCACACCACCCACCCCAGCCTCACGAGCAACTGCTCGTGGGGTGGATAGTGGGTGGAATGACAACAATGACCAGGAGGAGGACCCGAGGACTCAACTGCCGCCATGAGCAACTGCTTGTGGGGTGAAAACGGGGATCAATGACTACAGGCACCACCCCCCTCCCTTGCTCCAAATGTGAGAGGGGGGGTTTTTTGTTTTGTTTTCATTGACTACAGGCACCACCACCCCCTCCCTCATTCGAAATGCGGAGGGGGGGGTTTTATATAAATTTAATGTAATCCATTTATTAGGATAGGTCCACCACCCCCTCCCTCGCTCCAAACGCGAGTAAGGGGGTTTCTATGTATTAACTTTGTTTAGTGTAATAAATTATTAAAATATGTATTCTTCTCAAACCCTGCATATAACCATGGGTAACCCATGGAAACCCACAGTAACACCGTACCCATACCCGTGCAGGTATGGTGTTCATGGGTACAGGTAAGGGTATGAGGACATATACCCAAGGGTTACCCATGCTGTGCCCTAGTAAGAATGGGAGTGGAAGTGACCATCTCCTTAAGCTTTTTAAATGCCTCCTGTTGTGCATTATCCCACCTCCATGCCTCCTTTCATGTCAAGTTGAACAGTGGTCATGCATGATGTGAGAAATCCTTGATAAAATGCTGATAGAAATTGATGAATCCCAGGAAAGACTGCACCTCTTTCTTGTTTGTGGGTGTCAGCCAAACTGTGACCCTGTTCACCTTGATAGGATCTATCTCCACCTGACCCTCCAAGATAATCAGGCCGAGGTACTTGATCTTGGTCTTCTCAAACTCACACTTGTCATGATGAAGGTAGAGTTTGTACTGTCAAAGTCATTCCAGGACAAGGCATGTGATGTGATGATGCTCTTCAACCATGCAAGTGAAGATGAGGATGTCATCGAGATAGATACAAACAATGCCTTCAAGGATGAGGTCATGGAAGATGTCATTCATCATGGTCTGAAATGTGGCAGGACTATTAGTAGG
Organism: Tricholoma matsutake; assembly: GCA_026075535.2. Taxonomy (NCBI): domain Eukaryota; kingdom Fungi; phylum Basidiomycota; class Agaricomycetes; order Agaricales; family Tricholomataceae; genus Tricholoma; species Tricholoma matsutake. Next base: position 1,762,471 of record AP026544.2, read on the forward strand.
GCCAAAGAACATGACAAGCAGTTCAAAAAGACCACAGTTGGTACGAAGCTGCCTTCCACTCATCTCCCTCCTTTATCCTCACATTATTGTAACCCCAATGGATGTTGAGCTTGGTGAAGTATCGGGCTCCATGGAGCTGGTTCACAAGTTTGGAGATGAGACATAATGGGTAGCAATTTTTGACCACAAGGGTTTGATTGAAGGTGTAGGGTGCATGAGTAGTAGTTGGAGCACAGAATGCAGCATTAAACACCACATTTGTGAGTCGGTTCTCATCCCAGATTGAAGCAGCTTCATACCAAGCATAGATATCATCATCTGCTGGGCACCATTCCAACATCTGTGCAATCTGGTCCTGAATCACTCGATTGAGGCCCCATCAGTGCTCAATGGTGCTCATTGAGGGGACAAAAGTGACGTACAAATTCTGCTTGAAAGTCACCCCAAGTGGAGAAAGGTAGAGAACCAAGCTCTTTAGTTTGGCACAGAATATGGTCCACGTAGAGACAGGCATATTCAGATTTCATGTATGTGAAGGCCCAATAAATCTTTACAGCATCATCAATGAATTGATGCGACTGGAGACTGATGTACAACTCACAGGAATTAAGGAATGCATGCACACCATTAAATTTGGTGGGGGGGGACAGTTTGATCTGGGCATGCTCCTTAGTGGGCATGTTAGGTGGTGTGTTGTTATTGGGTACACTTGGAGTCATAATGGGGGGAATATTGGTTGTGGAGCTAGTCTGAAGGGTTCTGACAAAGTTTTCAATCATAGATTTAAGTGAATCAATTTGCACGTGCATTCCAGTAACATCACCTTCAAGCACGTTAAGGCACTCAGATGCATCCATGGCACTAGGGGGCACATTAAGTGAAAATGGCAGCACACTAAAGGTGGGAGTCTTGGGAACAGTGTGTAGGGAGTCTATGGATCTCTGGGAAGTGTCATCCACTCTGTACCTGCCTATCTTGGGCAGTGGGTTCGCAATTTTGGGCCTTAGGAGAGAGTTTTCTACTATAAGGACAACCTTAGAAGCCACTTAATTAATGGACAACAACAATGCCAGGACCAATGACAACAAGGGCAGCAGACAAATACACTAATACCAACACCAGATGACAGCAAGGGCAGTGGACAACAATGACAATGGTGATGCTCCCCCTCCTCGAATTCACTCATCGGGTGGGTGTGTATTTTTTCTTCCTGTCCTTGGCCCCCCATCCTGCTTCATACTACTGTTTTGTTTTATTATCCATATGCTCATAGGCCCTGTGAGGGGTTATTTTGGAGTAGTTAGGTCACGGCACAGGTAACCCCCAGGTGAAATTTGCTGTACCCATACCTGTACCCATGAACACCATACCCATTTGGGTAAGGGTATGGTGTCCCCCATGGGTTTTGGGGGTCACCCACAATGTTTGTGGGTTTCCGAGTACATTACTCCAACTATATGAATATCTATTATATATTACTCAAGAAGATTGGCACCTAGGACAGAAACAGGAGAGTGCGGCCCTCTCGTCTCTTTGGGAACTTAAAACGGCTGCTAAATAGACTAAGATCAAGTATAAGATCACTAGAAATGAAGGGGAACTCACCAAGAAAGAACACACCTCATCCCCCCTCCTGACACCAATAAACACCTAGCGGAAAAACAGGAGGGCGCAGCCCTCTTGTCTCTTCGGGAACTTAAAACGGCTGCTAAATAGACTAAGATCAAGTATAAGATCATTAGAAATGAAGGGGAACTCACTGAGAAAGAGTACACCCCACCTCATCCCCCCTCCTGACACAGATAAGCACCTAGTGGAAAAACAGGAGGGCGCAGCCCTCTCGTCTCTTTGGGAACTTGAAATGACCACTAAATAGATTTAAATCAAGTATAAGATCATTGGAAACAAATGGGAACTCACCAAGAAAAAGTATACCCCACCATGAGACAGATGAGCACCTAGTGGAAAAACAGGAGGGCACAGCCCTCTCGTCTCTTTGGTAACTTGAAACGACCACTAATTAGATTGAAATCAAGTATAAGATCATTGGAAATGAATGGACAACCCACCATCCCCCCCTCCTGAGACAGATAAGCACCTATCAGAAAAACAGGAGGGCGCGGCCCTCTGGTCTCTTCAGTCAACTACTAAATAGATTTAAATCAAGTATACAATTACTGCAAACAAGGCAGAACTCACTATAATATGATGGATTGGATACCTGTAAACCCATGGTTAGGGGTACGGTGTTGCACGGGTATAGCAATCTGTGTTGGAGCAGACTATATACACTGCACAGCAGAAGAGACAACACGTTCCTTACAACCTACCTGGGGTTTAGTTAGACTTACAGCTAGGGTTAGCAGAGGTAAGAACACTGTATTCCTACTATGGTACAGGTTCTCCTTATATACATAATAATAAGGATATCACATGACTCTGGAGGAATATGGATATGAAACATGTAACAATATTGGTAATTAATCAGATAGGTAAGCTACAATGTACTGAATAATACGGTCTATCAAACGCATACAGTGTACTGAATGATATGGGTTTGGTGGACACCATTGAATGCTCTCATAGTATGTATAACATGTACTAGTATCAAATGAATACATTTTTACAATTCTTGCTTGTGATACACTATGAAGAATGTTAATATACAGATCAGAGATAGCGTTGGACACGGTACTCAGCAATGGCAATGGCAATGGCATTGGCATAGATATACAGCATCGGCATCAGGCTAATGGTCTTGGTATAGATGTGCATAGGAAACTGTATGGGCTAGCTATAGGCAATTGATTTTCTATGTAGTGCAGACCTACCAAACAGGATCAGCTTGCCAACCCAATTGGTGTTGGTCAATGCTGCCGATGCCGCCTGAGGAAATTTCCTGATGCTGAAGGTTATATAGTGACATGTATGATAAATGCCTCAATTAGCAATCATTCATTTGTTGTATGCAGACCTATGAAATGGGTCGGCACTGGCACCGGCAGAAATTAAAAATTTACTGACATTGGCAGCAGCAGACACGTAATACAGACCTTCATGAAATCAGAGATCGGCATCAGAATTGAGCATGGCACCAGCACCAGGATTAGGGATTGGGTAGAAAATGTTCAGTGTTCCAGAAGCACCAACAATTATTACTACATGTTCATGTACAGAATATGTAAATGAAATAAATGAGCATCATCCATCATCCATAATGTCCATATCATCAGAGCCACGCAACCAAGTGTCATCAACATAAAGTCTGCATGAGTATAGATGGGCAGCGTGATGTGAGAAGGAGTGGGGGTGCTCTATCTGGGAGGTGCTGGGGGACTCATCACTAAAATTGTGCTCCAAGTCAGAATTGGCACTGGCATCATCAGCATCAGCATTGGATTCACCCTGAGGTCCAGTAGAATCTGTCTCTGATGATCAGAGAAAAACATCCGCTGCATCAGACGTGGTGGCAAAAGCTGATAGGGGATTTGAGGGTGGAGATGAAGAGGTAGAATCATTGAGGCAGAAGTCAGCGGCATCAATGCCGGTTGGGGAACCCGTAGGGGCAGATGATGAATCAGAACCATATGCCATGGCTGCCTGAAGGGTGGTATGCTGATCAACATCATTTGCTACATCATCTTCACCTTGCCAAACCATGAGTGCCTTGGCATCATCAGTGGCAGTGGGGATGGGATCGGTAGTGGGAACAGGGACCCAATCAGAATCGGCGTCGGCAGCGGAGAGAGGATCAGCATTGGCAATGTGGACTGAAGCAATGGGAGTTGGGACAGGAACAACAGGAGCAGTCCCAGCATTGGACACATCGGATTCAGCATCTGAAAAATATAGGCCAGCATCATGACCAGTAACAGTGGGTGGTCGACTGTAGGCAGAGACAACTGTTGGGAGACTTGGTGCATCTGACCACTCCTTCTTTTGGTGCATCTGACCACTCCTTCTTTTGCTGCACACCATCAGGTAGAGACCCTGCATACCCAGAATTCTGTGCCTTTCCCTTGCCCTTGGTTGCCTGATTGATTGCTAAAACCTCATTCTCTGCAATATCAATGCCCCAGGTCCACTTGTAGGAGGTTGGGGGAAGGGCCTTCAGGCGCTCAAGTTCAGCCTGTGCATGTGCAGATACCAGTTCCGATTGTCTTCTTATGGCTGACCATCTCCCAGCATGTCCATGGTTGTTTTTTGATGCCAATGCCACTGCTGCTGCTGATGCTGCTGCTGGTGCTGTTGTTAACTTATGTGGTTCAGACTGGGGCTCCTTGAGCAGGGCTAGCTCATGAAGCCATTGGAACCCTGCTGATTGCCTGACATTCGCATTCATCGCAGCCTCTGCTGATGATTCACAGCCATCTATGAAGTCCCGCATCCCGTGTGCTTCATTGAACAAATCCCCAATGAGAGCCTGCAGGTCAATGCAAGATCGGCAGTCGGCTTGGCCATCGGCAGCATTGTCTGCTGGCTGGCTATTGTTGGGTGGCGAGCTGGTGATCACAGGGGCAGGGATATACTGCCAATAGCTATTGAGGCACTTATCCAGGGTGTCACTGGCGAAAATTTGCCCCAGTGCCAGTTCACTATTGTGGCTCCACCAATCACATACATATGAATCCACCAGACAGCTAGGAACATCGCTGGCAACACCATCATCCAACGCGGCCAAGAGAGATGGATGGAATCCAAGGGGTAGGTGGTCCAAATTCACATCGGCAAGACTGTCGGCCAAGGACCAAAGAAGGATCAGCACATCCATCATAAGGCTGATGGAGGTGCCGATGCTGATCCAAGACATGACATACATCTGTCATACTTGTCAGTGATGTATACTTACTTCCTTTAGGAAAGATCTCAACATACAAGCTCGACATAGAGAATTTTTTGCATCCAACGTTGTTTTACAAATTTTGCCTGGTCTAACTCCAACAAAACTTGATGGAATTGGGACTCCACATACCAAATGATCTCTTGTGTCCACATTTGGAGTTGCCCTTTCAGGCCCGATTGCAAAGAAAAAGGGTTGAAGATTGAGAGACTGTTGTTCGACATGGTCGTGGTTGGTGGTCAAGATAATTGTGTTTACATCATGTTTACATCATGTTTACATCATGTTTACATCATGTTTACATCATGTTTGCATCATGTTTACATCATGTTTACATCATGTTTACATAATACATGTGGCCCTTTTCAGTCACAGAGGGGAGATATAATTGGCATTTGTTGATCTAAATGCATTGTCAGCCCTCAATGCTAATTCATACCATGAAGCATGCTGGCGATTAGCATAGGCTAGTGGACCAGGAAGGGTATTCTTGGACTGTAAGGCTGACTGCCACCATTGGCTGTGATAGATGAAATACTGCACAGTCCACTGCATTTCATATGTGACCAGTAGAAATTCCTCCCTCCATCAATTTCTCTGAGCCCATGAATGAAGCCAATGTACTTGCCTGACTATGAAAATTGTTAGTACAATGAATACAGATGGTTACAAAATATCTTTACATTCCCAGAATCGGCCGGCATCGGCAACAGCATTGGCAACGGCATTGGCATCGGCCATGAGACCAGTACGAATGTGGGAATTATGCCAAATCCAGGACAGATGAACAGAGGTGGAACCAGGTACATTTGGATTCAAAATAGCTGGGCTGGCATTGAGGTCATCCTTGGATAACTGCTGAAACATACTCAATGTGTCATCATCACAATCTAGTGCCAGCATTCGGCTATGGCAATGGTTATACATTCAGGCATGCAAGCTAATTTTGTTAACCAACTCGTGGACAACAGCTCATGACTGGGTGCGAACTCCCTTTTGCAGCACCGCTCGAATGATGTGTGAATATTGAAATGATTTGTCGGCAATGAGCTCCCGCAGCTGGTGCAGCAGTTGGTTTGCCTGGATCTTGTGGAGGTTAATCTCTACATCTGCAAGATTTCCATTAGAGGGGAGGTATACTTGTTGCTCCTCAACTGGAATAGCATGTGTGTGGGCTGGGAGATCTGACAGGCCTGATGCCACAGCACTGTCATCATCCAGGTCACCGGGGGTATCAAATTCCCCTTCATTATCATGGGTGATCCATGAGGGAGCAATGTCATGATCGGCAATGTTGGCAGCATTCTGTAACTGCATTAAGGTTACCATGTGAGATGTGAGAGCTTCTCTCTCCCATTCAACAGCTTGCATGTCAGAAATGTGAGGTGATTTACCAAGTCAATGGACTTTGTCTCATAATTCAATCCTGGTGACGATCAATGATGGGTTGTGATTGGTGGTAGGCAGTACAACTCACTGCATTTGTTCAAAAAGAATAGCAAAATCAATCCACTCCTCAACCATGGATTGAACCAGTGCCAATGCCGAAGTTAAGGCTGATCCCATTGATAGGTTGTCTCCTCGGCACAAAGGTTGATTCACCACTTTAACCACATTCTAATCACATCGGCTAACTCCTATGATGTCCCAGATGCAGCATGACCCAGTCTATCGAGCATGATATCGTATTGACCACATCAAAACATCACCAGCAATGTCGATCGTACTTAGAAACCACATCGCACAACTTTAGGACTACCTCGAAACGCCCTAAGATCCCTCTGAACGAACATCAAACATCCCCAATCAAACCTCAAACAACTGTGACCACGATCAAGCATCATTGAGCTTTGTCGATTGATATCGAGAGACTATGAGCAACATCGGGCGCCACATTCATTATCTAAATGGTGGAATACCATGCACCAGGAAGTATTCCAACTCATGCTCAAACCTACTGATAATAGGTCAGCCTCGTTCCAAGTCCCTATTGTGTACATAACCTGCTGGACAAATTTAGTGCAGTTTATACACAAAGGACAGTCCCTTTTTAGTTCTATACCCTTTATTACTCTTTCATCATATGATATATATCTTTCTTGTTCGGATTCCAGTCTCCTTTTTGGCCTTGTGCCTTAACTCATATCTTTTGCCTCATGTTCTACACATGTTTCTCATTCCATTTTAGGAAGATTCTTCAAAACATATAAAACTCTGTAGTATCTACTTGGAAATAAAAGAAATCGTCTTCACCTATCGTCTCGTATTAAGTCCTAAGAATCAGATCTATCCTCTAAAACAATCTAAACTTCTACGAGTTTTCTCGATCAACAAGAAACCTCTGCAACCATCGTTGTCCTTGATCTTCCTACGATCCTCTGGTCATTAGCACTAGCAACCATCCCAACACTTCCTAGCCATTGGGTATAGTCTTTGTACACTATTGACCTATCAAAAGGTCCCCAGAATTCACACATCAACCATCGACAATCAACATCGTCCACTGTCAATCTTGTTGATCGTCCTCAATATCAATCGGTACTTGATTGGTCCATGCCAAACACCTTCAGTTCCTATAGCACCACCTTCACGACTAGTACCAACTAGTTATCTACCCATAGGTTGGACCACGAACATTTGGAACGACTCGCACCCTTCCTCTGACTCGTCGCAAATATCATTGGTTGCCTCATCGGCTGTCTTGGTGGTTTTCCCGGGTTGAGTATCATCACCGTCCCCACTGCCGATCCTGTGCCTGCTGCCTCTGCCATTTCTGATATGTGAGTGGCATACATATCCATTACCCTGATATCTGTGAGCCTCCAGGATTCTGCTGCCCTCACTTCATCCTCCCATTGTTTGATTGCCAGTTGGCCAAATGCTGCTGTTAGTTCACCATGGTATTGGCCAAGTTGTGTAGAGTTCTCAAGGGCTTCCCAAGATTTTGAGCAGAGTGTGACTGTCATGCCAAGCATTTTCTTGTGATTTGAATCTGTAGCATGATCATCAAGCATTTCTGCCCGATGTGGCAAGGTCGCTGTTCTGACCATTGGGGAAATGCCATTATGGAATGCCAGGGGTAACCCTTGGGTATATTTTCCCACACCTGTACCCATACCTGTGAACACCGTACCCGTGCGGGTATGGGTATGGTGTTACTGTGGGTTTCCGCGGGTTACCCATGGTTATTTGCAGGTTTCAAGAAGAATATGTATTTTAATAATTTATTACACTAAATTAATTTACACTAAGTTAATAGAAACCCCCCCACTCACATTTGCAGCGAGGAAGGGGGTGGTGGTGCCTGTTGTCACCCAGAACAAGATGAGAAACCCCCCCTCTCACATTTGGAGTGAGCAAGGGGGTAGTTCCTGTAGTTGCCAAGAATGGAACAAAAAACCCCTCCCTCTCGTGTTTGGAGCGAGGGAAGGGGGGGGGGGGGTGCTTGCTCCCATTCTCATTGTCCCCATCCTAGTTGCTCCCTGTTTCCACCCCGCGAGCAGTTGCTCACGGTGGCAGTTGAGGGTGCTATGAGTGTGGTGGTGGTGGTGGTGGTGGCCATCATCCTTTTCTCGTTGTTGTTGTGCCGTCCTGTCGTTGTTGTTGTTGTCAATAGTTAGAACTAATACCTACAAAACTTTGTTAGTAAAAAAAGAAAGGAATGAGAAAACAAATTAAAAAAACTCACCTCTGGCCCAAGAGACATCATTGACATCTCTTGGGCCTTGTCCCATTGTCCCGTTGTTCTGTCGTCTCATTGTCCTGTTGTTCTGTCATCTTGTCATCTTGTCGTCCCGTCATCCCATCGTCTTGTCGTCCCGTCATCCCATCGTCTTGTCGTCCCGTCATCCCATCGTCTTGTCGTCCCGTCATCCCATCGTCTTGTCGTCCCATCATCATCTGGTCATCTGGTCGTCTCATCATCCGGTCATCTTGTTGTCTTGTTGTCTTGTTGTCCCGTTGTCCCATTGTCATCTCGTCATCCACATCTTTGTTGCTCCCTGTTTCTACCCCACAAGCAGTTGCTCACGGCGGTGGTTGGGGGTGCTATGGTGGTGGTGGTGGTGGTCTGGATTGTTTAGAAGTGTGCCATGAGTGAATCAACAAGGTCATCTGACCACTCACCTGACCGGAAATTTGGCACCTGAATACCTGTAAACCCACAGGTACGGGTACAGTTTTCCATGGGTACAGCAATCCCATACCTGTACCCGTACCCGGGCATACCTGTGACTGGAAACCCACGGTGTTACCCATACCCCTGCTATTCCTTAAATGGAATTCAGTGATGCCCACAGAGACTCAAGTATTTCTCCTGCTACAATGCTGGACCCTGGAATGAAAGACAGAGCATAGCAAACAAAGCATTCATCCTTGTGGCCATGAACATGCAAAAGCCCAATGGCCTGGTGAATGGTCAAGCTGGCTGGAAGATGGGCACCAATACGTTCCCAAAGGTGGATAATGTACTGGCAGACAATGTCATAAATGAGCATGACTCCCTATTGAGGGTCAACTCTGGTGGTCTTCAGCGCTTGAAGCAAAGCAAAGCTGACATTCTTTTGCTGTTCTCCTTGAAACAGGTCTACCAATGCATTGGGCACATAACATCCATGCTGTGCACATGCAATGGCTGCTACTCCAGTCCTGTCACATGCCTTCAACACCAGAAAATCATTCACAACAGCTAGGAATTTATTTTCGCAAGGAACCTTCTGGAAACCCAAATACAAATCAGACCGGCTTTGGGGGCGGCATCGGGAACGGCATTGGCCACCACCAAGGGAAGGTACCTACCATTAATCATTCTATGGCGACTTGGAGAAACAGCTCCTATTCAGCCCGATTTGGGGCCATCCCACCTCCATCCCATAGCCATATATCAGTATCAGAGTTTTTCTGCCAAACATGATCAGCTTTGAAATTGCCATCGGCCACAAATATGCATTTAAAAACAAATCTGAAATCCATAGTGTATCATTTTAGATGCCACTGCACCAAGGTATTTTGACACCCACCGGTTTGCATCGTCCTTCCAATTTTCTGGTATATTAATGCCTACTTGAGGACAGGCTGGACAGAGATCTTGGTTCAGGATTCAAAGGATCTCTTTGATTGTGTCCATACCCTGCCCACTTCAATCTTTTCATCCAATGCCATAAGCAGGACATGCACCGAAGCTCATGGTAGAGATTGACCACATCGGCAATGTTACATGCCAAATCAGCTGGTAAAACTGATAGGCTGATGCCTTTAATTCCAGATTACAGAGCCAAAAAATGGTCTAGGACCTGCACAGTGAACAGAGTCTGTATGTTGGTGAAGCTTGTGGGTAGTAAGTTACTGGTTACCAGGTCCAAGGGAATTCGGTGTTCCCCCTGACACTGGCAGGTAACCATCATTAAGTGATGTATTCCATTTGTATGGACCACATGAATATAACTGTTGTTCAGGGCATCGGCAGTGGGCATGGCATCGGCAGCTGGTATGGCATCAGCAGCTAGGATGGCATCAGCAGTTTGATTAGGATTAGGCAAATATGGTTGAAACCCATGGAGGTCATCATCGGCATGCTCAACTTCAGATTCATCATTGCCATCAAAGAAGTCTTGAAAACCATTCTCAACATCAATATTCCTCTTCCCTTGACGCCAAAGGGCATCAAGGTGATTAAAAAATGCTGAGTCAGCCCCAGTTTCATCTTTGGCCCAGTCATCAGCCTGAGACTCATTCTATGTGTCCGAGGTTGAGTCAGGTGAAGAGGGCCAGTGCCAGTGCCATTGCTGATCATTTGCCTGCCAATTGGCTGACTCTTGCTCTGCTTTATCCTTCATGTCTTCAAATGTCTCCAGATATTTCAATTGGAAGTTCAGTTCAGAGCGTTGCAAATCAGCTGATCCATCTGGTGCTGGACTAAAATGTATGTGCTGACCTCCCATAGCTCAGCCCAGCGGAAGTGCATGCCGGTCCAGCATTCAATGAAATGGAAGGGATTTTGCCTGTGGGTTACATGCATGCATGTGCAGCAAAGCATGCTTCCCAGTGAACAATCAATGCATTGCCAAATTGCCCGTTTATTGAATGGACAGTGGTTGCAAACTTGTTTGTCAACTGACCATGCCTGCTGAGTGAGGGATGCTTGCAGCAATTCATCTACTTGTTTCAAAAACTCCAGTACATAGTCTCGCTGTCTCTATTATTTGTATATGAGCCTCACTCCATAAGCAATCAGTGTCAGAAACTAACCATGCCAATGTGTGGCTAAGTTGGCTCGGTGGCCACCTGAGGTTCTTGCATGTCCCATTCTGGAGCAACATTGGGATTATCCTGTATAACAGAATGTGATTGACCCAGTTGTCAGGGGGACCTTGATGTGCTGTGTTTTTGGTCCATGTTCCGTGTTGACCTCAACTTCTACATGTGTAACAGTATCGACTGCATTGTCATTGTCCTCATGCAGGGGGGCATTCTTCTTTGATCTTCTCTTTTGCTTGTCAGGAACTCTTGTTAGGCTCATGATGATTTGGGGTGAGTCACAACGACACCCAATTATTGATGGGGGTATTGTACTATTGACCTCATGTGATCCTCGTGTGATCCTCATGTCAATGATATGTTTTATGTGATTGACAAGAATGAATCTTTCCTTCACATCAGTCCCCCCCAATGCCACCTGAGCCATCAGAGAACCCACGGTTGAGACAGTACCAGAAGGGAAGCAGATATATGGTTGAAGAGTGGAAGATCATTGAGCCTTATAAAGTTGCATTCTGATCGCAGGAATTGAAAGCTGGCCGATTGCAAATACTCAAGTGCAACTCTCCTCCTCATCCAAAGGGGCCCTGTCAATTGACACCCAGTAGTTGAATATTGGTGGGAGGACGCATTTGTGCCAAGGTAAACTCACAAGCATGTGAAGGTTGTATTATTGATCACATCGCCAGGAACTAACAACCTGGCTTTCCAACAACTGGTGAATGACCAAAGGCCTCTCACAGAAATCAAACCACTTCAAAGTAAAGCGGTGGGAAGTCATTTGGAGCTTGTACCAGGACCGAGTTTTCCAACAGATTGCAAACCTGTTAGGTGTTGAGGACGCCACCACAAGTACACCAGGATGGTTCCAAGCGCAACTGCCAGCTATCAAGCATGTTTTCGACACCATGAATGCAGAGGAGAAAGCCATCCTTGAAGTTGAACAGGAGAAAATGATGTGGGAAGGATATCCCAAGCAGACGAAGCGAGTGTAAGTTGAAGCCGATGCCATTGCCATTGCCGGACATAATGAACATTTCACAGTCTAGCAGACAAATACCTCCTTAAACATGTGGTGGAGAATGCATGACAACAGTGGCTGGAAATGGGGGTGTTGTCTGTGACATTTACAGCCTATACTGCACCTAATGGTTTGATGGTTGTTGACATGTGAGTCCCTGAATCATTTACTGCCAATGCGATGCCGATGCCGATGCCGACTCCAGTCACAAAAATGTTGCCTCTCTGATAGCCACCCCTGCACAATTGTTTCTGGACACATATCATGATCAAGTAACTGAACTGAAGTGAAACTTTATGGGTTATATTAAGCTTTTATGCCCATCACACCTTGCTTCAAGGTTGGCAATGCAACATAATGCAACACTAACCCGATTAACAATGACTAACAATGGCTTCCCAATCCTTCCCACATCATGGAAAGGATCACAATTCAAGAAAAAAGAGCTGGAAGAATGGTTTATGTTGTATGTTGGCCAGCATTATAGTATGTTGACTTCCTATTCCACAAACCATTACTTATCTCCTGCAGAACTAGCAAACAATGGTCGTAGTCACCATATCCCATTCAAAGCAATTGCAGATTGGACATCATCATTTGTCAGTCCAGAATATCTCCCAGCTAGGTTCAAAATCAGAGACCCACAGAACATGCACAAGAGTGTCATAGAAGACTTCTTTGACCATGTTCTGCAACAACAAATAGTGCAGGGCCCTGAAAGAGTGTTCCGGTTCAAAGCAATCAAAGCCATGGATGGGAGTGTGGCTCCTACACACTATCCAAATGATTTGAATAACCCTTCACCCTCCTGACACATTTCCAAATTCAGGGGCCAAAGAAATGATGATCCTGATCCTCATAGTGGCACCGAGCTCGGGGCCATTGCCGATGCCGAACTGCCTTCTGCAAACCGCAGGGGCCAAAGAAATGATGATGCTGATGCCGATCCTCAACCCAGCACCGAACTGGAGGCAGTTGCTGCTGCTGAACTGCCTGCTGCATCAAGAGGCAGAAAAGTTGTCAAAGGCAAACCCAAGTGCAAGGAAGCTTGCCAAATATCAACAGCAGGACAGACCCCAAATTCTGATACAACTGAATCACAATATGTCCAAGTGGATCACATGACAATGGACAGCCTCTGCATGGTTGGTGTCACTCAACCACAGCCAATTAATGGTCCTAGTGATGGTGAACCAGAATATCTTGTTCCTTGACACATTTACATGAGATACATCACGCCTGGATCAGCTGGAAATGCCATTGTAAATGATCCCCCATGCCCAATTGATCCATTTTTGTTAAATATACCTCAAGAGAGCTCACAGCGCCCTAAGCCTTGACCACTTTTAGGGGGAAATTGGACAGAGCATCCTATTGCAAGGGCAAGGGCTTTAGCAGTGTTAGTGGCATCAGCAATGGCAACAGTGGCATTGGCAACGGCAACAGTGGCATTGGCAACAGCAACAGTGGCATTGGCAATGGCAACAGTGGCATTGGCAATGGCAACAGTGGCATTGGCAATGGCAACAGTGGCATTGGCAACGGCAACAGTGGCATTGGCAATGGCAACAGTGGCATTGGCAACGGCAACAGTGGCATCAGCAATGGCAACGCCAATATCAGCAATGGCAACAGTACAATCGGCAATGGCAGCACCAATATCGGCAATGGCATCTCTAAGATTGGCAATGGCAACACCAATATTGGCAGCAGCACCAGTAGGATCGGCAATGGCAACACCAATATTGGCAATGACAACAGTACAATCGGCAACGGCAGCACCAATATCAGCAATGGCATCTCTAAGATCGGCAACAGCAACACCAATATTGGCAGTGGCACCAGTAGGATCAGCAATGGCAACACCAATATCGGCAATGACAACAGTACAATCAGCAATGGCAACATTGGCAACGGCAACACCAGGATCGGCAGCAAATCCATCCTCAGCATGAGCATGACCTATCTGAAGGACAGCCAATGACCTTGCACAGCAGGAAGCCATTTCAACCCAGGCTGTTGGGAGGAGACGGAGAATTAAAAAAGTGACATTTGCCACATAGATTTACAAATAAAACACTATGTAATGTGAAAAAAAAGATAGTCCAACTTTTATGTACATGCCGAATCACATCTATTCTTTTCTGCCTTGCTTTGTCTCCCCTCTGTCCTCAGATTTTCCTGCTCTCTTCCTTGGGTTCGGCTGAGGAGTGGTACTTCTGGAATGTAGTCCAGATGGACCAGGGGTCAGCCCACATGGGGATCAGCGCAGCTGTGCAGGGGGAGGGGAGGGCTGGGGTGAGGTGATTATGTTGACTGCTGATGCCAGTGGGGTAAGTGCCGATGCCGGGGCGGCAGGCTTGGGCTCAGGGAGCGACGTTGGGGGGAAGAGGAGAGGGAGTGGTGGGGCCATTGATGTTGTGGGCTGTACCATTTCTTGAGAATCCTGTGGTGTGGCGGGAATAATTTGGATGGGGGGGGCGCCAGCCAAGGATGCTTCCCCCACCACCTCTTCCAGCACAGCCAGTCCCTCCTCACCATGCTCAGGCTCAGTGTTAACCTTGACAAATCCCCCCTCCTCAACCAGTTCTGCCATCTGTTCATCTTTGTTGCCGGCAGTGGCAATGGGAGTGGGAGCAGGAGTTGGGGCGGGAGCAGGAGCAGGAGTGGCAGTGGCAGCAGGAGTGGGAGCAGGAGCAGGAGCAAGAGCGGGACCAGGAGCAGGAACAGGAGCAGAAGCAGGAGCAGGAGCGGCATTGCCTTCCTCGGCATCTGTCATTTCTTCCCAATCTGCCTCTGCCCTCCTGCTTGGAGTCCTCTCGAGGCGAACCACCTGCCCAGCCATGTAACCATTGTACAACATAATGGGCTGTGTGCCCACCTGCAACCTAAAGTATACTTCAATGTCATTCACCCTGTTTTGAAGCAAGTCGACCATCTCCCAGAGTTCTTGTATGTGGAGTTGGGACTCTTGGAATGACTCTTCATTCCACCGTGCATGCTTGTACATGTCTTCCTCCAGTTGGTATAGACATCCAGTGAAGGAGGCATAGTCACCGGCAGAGGGGTAGGGAGTCATGGCAGGGAGGGCAGTCAGCTCGGGCTCAGGATCGGCCATGTCGATATCCTCTTCCACAGCTATGGGTATATGTGTTAGTGGTTTTATGTGTCATGATATGGAAGAACTAACCTTTGGATTTTCCTTTTTGGCTTGCAGTGAACTGCCTAGACGATTCCTCTCCACTGTCTTCACTGGAAAATTGTGCCTTCTTTGCTTTTCTTCTTGCCAATCCTTTTGCTTTCTTGGTTCTCAGCACTCGATCCATGTCCTCTGCATCGCACTGAACTTTCTCTTTCCCACAGAAGTAGCAGGCCATTTTCCCATTCACCTGCTCCCAACACTCACACCTAAGCCTGACACATTGTGCACATGGCATCGTTCGCAAACTCCCTCGCTAGGGTGCTCCTTGTGCCACCCTTGCTGTGTTGTGCCACTTCCACTCCATCCTGGGATTGGCACTGGCATCGCTCTCCATCTCCTCATCAAAATCCTCCTCCGATCCCCTGCTACTCTGCACCTCTTGTGGCCTGGGTCTCACTGTGATTGCTGGCAGCATTAGTCACTGGGCTGGGGCTGGAAGTCTGGATCCTGATGCTTCTGGTTGGGCCCACATCTTGGCCGGTGCCAGTGCTGCTTCTATCCTTGTTGGTGTTGGCATTGCTGCTGCCATTGCCACTGCTGCTCCTCATGCCTTTGCTGCTGCCACTCTTCCTTTCTCTGCTGCTGCCGTCCCTGTCTTTGCTGCTGCCGTCCCCACTTTCTTGGCCAGTGCCATTCCCGCTGCCATTCCTGTTCCTGTTCCTGTTCATGTTCCTGTTCCCATTCCCGTTCCCTGTGCCAGTGCCATTCCCGCTGCCATTCCCATTCCCATTCCCGCTCCCACTGCTGGTCCTGTCCCTGCTGTTGTTCCCATTCCCGCTGCCATTCCCATTCCTGTTGCCATTCCCATTCCTGCTGCCATTCCCATTCCCACTGCCATGGCTGTTCCACCTGCCCTTCCCATTCCACCTGCCCTTTCCATTCCAACTGCCATCGCTGCTGCCGTTGGTCCAGCCAATGTGGACACAGGACCTGTTATGCCCTTTTTCTCGTCGAAGGTCTTCATTGCCCTCAATTGACCTTCAATAAACTTCTGGTCCACTGTCCTGTCTGACTTTGACCATGCTACCACAAATCCCCACAAAAAGGCATCGGCCCAGAAGATGGCCTGCACATCCTCTGTGAGAACCTCTCTTTGCCAGGCAAATAATGTTTTCTACAATTGGTAAGTGCATTGTTGATCTGATAGCATGCCAATCCACTCACAAGGGCCGATTTTCTTTCCTTCATCATGGCCTGGATACTTTGGTCCCAAAGGCCATTGCAGATGGATTGCTCGATCTCGCTGATCTGGCCGAGCACTTGTTGGCATGTAACATTCATGGTTGATGAGTCAGCTGCGGCAGCAGGGTTGATGTTGAGATGAAAAAGAGTGAAACACTGAAAATCAACAATCACATGTTGTTGATCGATATACAATATATACAAACAAATAATGTCCTGATTAAACGGTATCACTTGTTATCATCTGTGTTATCTATACCATGAGCCATCAGCAAACTGACACATACATTCCTGATGGATATGTTGTTATCCAAGGTGACAATGGGCAGCACTATCTAGTGCCCCATTTTATGATTCCAGCTACCCACCAGGCAATGGAGGCCTATTGCAAGAAGGTTGAATTCAATGTACACATGGCACATGGGGGGGTAAGATTTCCTTCTTTTCATTCTTGTTGCCGCCAGCCTAGCCATCTTGGCCTGATGCCATCCTTGGGCCGATGTCATCCTGTTAACCAATGCCGTGTCTTAGCCGATGCCACGTCTTGGCTGATGCTGTGTCTTGGCCGATGCCAAGTCTTGTTTGCCTCATCTATCCTCTCACTGATGACTTTGCAGTCTGGAAACATGACTGATAAACTGTACTACTATGCATTGGCCCGCAACCAGCTAATGCTACCTGCTGATCCAGTAAGTGCCTTGTCCTCATTTGTATGACTGTAAGTTCATCCTGTTGCAGAAATTGACAGACAGGGAGCTGTTGAGCTGCCATGCCAAAGTGAAAGCCCTGCAAAACAACCTTGGCACCTCATACAAGGATGCCAGTCATCATCTCTACATGGCTGAGGTTGAGAAGCTGGAACATCAAGATGTCACATTGAAGACATATGCGACCTTGAAGGAAAGGATGGAATATAATCTGAAATTATTCAAACGCAGGTTCTCAGACATTCAAATGAGATCATTGTCCCATGACAACAACATGGCCAATCCCACTGGTTCTCACAATTAGCCAGTAATTTACAGTGCCCCACATGTCCTAGCAGACTCCGCATGGACTGTGTGGAGTCCAAGCTACTCCACAGGGACTGTGTGAAGTCCAAGCTGGTCTGTATGCAGAATCTGGGTCAATTTGATATCTTACGAGTTCCAAGCTTTTCAGACTTTATGAAAGTCATGACATGCCTACAAAATATAGGTGTGCAGAGCAAGGATTGAACCCAAGACCTCCAAGTCATCACACAACAAACCAAACACATGTGATCAACCAGTTGAGCCACAGGAGAATTATTTGTTAGTGATACATAGTTTATTTATGACAGTCAAACTCAAACTCAAGTATTTATCTTTCAAAAATTGAACAAATAAATTTTATTAACTGCATCCCTCGCGTTAGACGTGAGGGAGTATACAATACAATCAAAGAAATACAAAAAAAACTAATAATAATTACATTACAAACTATAGATTTTTAAAAAAAACTCCCCCCGAAATGTGGGGGAGGGCTAAAAGAAAAAGAAGAAAAAAAGCCCACCCCACGACCCCACGATGGAGGCAGGTGGCTTGTCGTCATTGTCATTCCACCAGCGATCCACCCCACGAGCAGTTGCTTGTGAGGCTGGGGGCGGGTGGTGCACTGTCGTCTCCTATCCCTGCACCTAGGTGTTGTTCCACCCACTCTCCACCCCACGAGCAGTTGCTCGTGAGGCTGGGGGTGGGTGGTGCATTGTTGTCATCTCCTTTCCCTGCATCTGGGCATCGTTCCACCCACGTTCCACCCCACAAGCAGTTGCTCGTGAGGCTGGGGGTGGGTGGCTTGTCATCATTCATTGCCATCGTTCCCCGTTTGGGTTTCTGTATTTTTTTTGGGGGGGGGGGGTTTGGGTGCATCAGTGCGATGTGGCGCGATTACAGAGGTTGGTGGGTGCTTACTAGGCAGGTATCCCCCTTCTGGGGTCTCCTGGCATCCCTGGGCACCCTCCTAGCCTGTGTCAACAGCCTCACATCCCGTTTGAATGGGGAGGAGGGGATTGGGTGGGCATGTGCGTGGGTTGCGCGTTTTTCATCGTGGCAGGTCGTGCCCAGTAGCATACAACCTAAAAGGCAATAAAATACAATTAGCTGATTGATAAAACAAAAAACAAAAAAAAACACTTACTAGGGGCCCAAACGATGATTATCGTTGTTTGGGCCCATTGTGTCAGCTTGGCTCATTGGGTCCTGTTGCATCGGCTCAGCTAGTTTGCTGTTTGTTGCTGATGGTGCAAGAGGCGTCGGAGGCAGGGGCTGACTGGGTGGTGGTGGTGGTAGAGGGAGGTGGGAGGCAGTGGCGTCGAGAGTGATGGTGGTGATCAACATCAACAATGATTGTTGACACATCTTGAACTTGCACATGAGTCACGTGATTTAAATACGGTTAGATAATGCAATTGTTTGCACTTACTGATAACGGCTCTGTGGTGTAGTGGTTAGTTGCACTATTTATGCTTGGCGACAAGGCTTGGGGTTCAATTCTACTTTAATACATAATTTTTCTGTAGTCAGCTAAGCCTCTGTTGTGCATCCACGGACTCAACTCAGACTTGACTTGGACATGTATCTGTCCGAGTCTGTCTGAGTCCGAGTAAATTGATGTTGCTCGGACAAAGTCTGTGCGCACTCCGAGTAAAAGTCCAAAAATAGCTCAGACTCCACAAAAGTCTGTGTGGACTCTCTAGGAGTCTGAGCAATATACAGGACATTTGAGCCAAATGAGTGGGTCCAGTCTGAGCTAGTCTGTGCAGAGTCTGAGCTAGTCTGTGCGGAGTCCGAGCTAGTCTGTGAGGAGTCCACCAAATTCTGCGTGGACTGGCTCGGAATATGTGGGGCACAGTAAAGACCTCCAATTAGCTAGTACCGACATTGTTATTTTAGCTAGGATGAACACTGCTGTTTTGTTGATTTTGTTCATTCATACTGCCTGCCCATTGTGCATCTGGTTTGCTAATGCCCATTGCCAATGCTCTTGATATATAGATTTCCACCCCAAAGTGTCTGTCTGCTGCTGCCAATGTTGACATCAATGTCGATTTCTGTGCCGATGTGTCTGCTGATGCTGATGCTGATGGCTGTGACTATTTCATCAAGGGTATTAGATTCTTACCGCACATCTATGCCAATGCCAATGCCAAATACTGTGTCCAATGCTATCTCATAGGTACAAGCAAGAATTGTAAAAGACCTGTTTGGTAGGTCTGCACTACATAGAATGAATTATTGCATCATTGCCCATAGCTAGGCCATACAGTCTCCTATGCACATCTATACCAAGCATTGTAATTCACTATAGTACACACAGCTAGGTTGTACTGTTATGGCAAAGTGGTGCCTGATGCCAATGCCATACTTCTGTGCCAATGCCATTGCTGATGCCAATGCTGTTGCTGATGTGGTAGGGTGATGGGTTCCACTTGTCAACCCCTACCATTTCCAGAATTTTCCAGGAAGCCCTTTGTTACACGATGATGACTCCATGTCATGGTACATTCTTGATGTGTCCCCATATACCCAACAGCTTCATTTTACTGGTTAACCATCTGATATCTTTGTTTTGCAGATTATTATATTTTATTTAGAACGATATTTCACCCATGCGGTCACATCAGCCATGTTGCCGCATTCTCAGCTCCACTGATCCTTGTGCTGACACAACATCGTCGACCTCCTGCAGATGACTTCCAAGTTTGTGTGTTCCTTGGCTAATGCTTTACAATAATTGCTTGGACCGTTTTCTTTTTGTTTCTGTCCTTTATTCCAGCATGATGAGGGCATCATGCAGAGTCTCCCCCACCTGTGGTAGGGTGACAAGTTCCACTTGTCAACCCCTACCATTTCCAGAATTTTCCAGGAAGCCCTTTGTTACACGACGATGACTCCATGTCAAGGTACATTCTTGATGTGTCCCCATATACCCAACAGCTTCATTTTACCAGTTAACCATCTGATATCTTTGTTTCGCAGATTATTATATTTTATTTAGAATGATATTTCACCCACGTGGTCGCATCAGCCACGTTGCCGCATTCTCAGCTCCCTTGGCCTTCTCGTCGACAGCATCACCAGTTTGAAGGATCGGTGCCTTTAACAGTTTCACTTCTTGTACCTTTTGCTTTGATGATCTGCAACGTCAGACTTCAACACTTTGGCCGGCTAAATCCAACTCGATGGGTTGAACCACTGGACAATAGGGTTGAGGGGTATCATTTGGGTATCCTCTGCGCTTGCAGGGGGTACAGGTGACGCAACATCAATAGAGGAACTCAGTGACAACCTCTCCCCAAGCCATTCCCAGTGGCAAGACTCTTAGATGAGGATTTGACAAAAGCCATCTTGCTTTCCTCAAGGATGATTAGTTAGTATAGAACCTTCCCATTACCACCCCAAATCCAGCAATTCCTTCCCCTTTTTATTGTTCATTTCTGGTTGCTCAGGCTGTCGGCACAAGAGAACATGCGCGATCAGATTTAGCTCGTAATTACAGTTCATTTGTATTTAGGTGTCCTCCCACCTGTCGAATGGAGCGTGTGTTTTTCTTCCTGACCCTTCACCTTAATGCTCCCTACACAAAGTTTCTCCTTAGTCTCTCAAGTCTTCTGCACACCAAGGTGCAGAAACCAAGTTAAGTTCCCAAGTTCTTAAATTCATGGGCTCATGTGGCTCTTCTCTTCTTTTTTTTCTCCTCATACATAAGAACCTCATTCACATAACATTCGACTCAACCCATTACGTTGAGTTTACCTACTGCCAAACAGCCCCATTGCACTTTGCGTTCGACGACCTGTGTTTCTAATGTGTGCCTCATGTGACTCTGTTGAACACGTTTGCATTGCCCATTGTACCTACTATCTGTCGAACTCCTCCCTGCACACTTTCCTTTCTCCACTCATCCACGTGTCTACGCTTACCTCATTCTTTGCAGTGTGATGACCTTTGTTAACAAACTTCCAGTAGACCATTTCCCCTCCCACACTGAGTACCGTGTACACTATCTCTGATCTGTATATTATTAACATTCTTCATAGTGTATCACAAGCAAGAATTGTAAAAGTGTATTCATTTGATACTAGTACATGTTATACATACTATGAGAGCGTTCGACGGCGTCCACCAAACCCGTATCATTTGATACACTGTATGTGTTTGATAGACCATATTATTTGGTACAGTGTAGCTTACCTATGTGAATTAATGTGGGAGAATATACATATGCAACATGTAACAATATTGGTAATTAATTTCAACACCCCCCCTCAAACTGTACAGTGCTCTAAGCAGCTAAGTTTGAACCTCAAAAGTAATTCTGAGAGAGTCTCTAAATTTCCTGAATAGGATGGCGCCAAGGTTCTTTGTGAACATGTCAGCCAGATTGTCACTTCCAGGAATGAAAATGACTGTGACTTTGTCATTTTCTATGCATTCATGGGTATAGTGGTAGTGAATGTCGATGTTTGGTCCTTCTTTCCTGAACTGGATTTGATCTGATAAAGATGGATCCCTGATTATCAGTGCAGATTGGTATGCGCTTCAGTATATATCCAAGTTCCTGGAATAGGGACTCTATCCATGCTATCTGTTGACAAGTGTTGGAGAGAGCCATATATTTGGCTTCTGTGGATGACAGTGCTACAGTTTTTTGTAAATGGGACTGCCAGCACACAATGCCACTTGCTAGAGTAGCAAAGTAACCCATTGTAGATCAGCGCTTGACAGTGTCAGCTGCCCAATCAGAGTCTGTGAAGGCCTGTAGCCCTTTGGATTTCTCTCCATTGTAGACAATGTTATATTTCTGGGTTCCCACCAGATAGCGCATGATGTACATTGCTTTGTCTAGATGTTCTTGGCTAGGATTAGCCAAGAATCACAACATCTTGATTACTGCGTAAGCAATATCAGGTCGCGTTCCAAGCATCAGATACAATAAAGATGCAATCACAGACTGATATTTTGATCTAAGCAACATGTTTGGCATCGCTGTGTTTCCGATGGTTTGTAACCAGTTGGGAGTGGAGTGGGGGCAACTTTGGCATTTGTCATCTCAAACCTCTCGAGCACTTTGGGAAGATATTCAGTTTGATTGAGTTTGACTTTATTTGTGGTCTGGGTGATGTGCATGCCTAAGAATTCCATGACTTTTTCAGTACTATGGCACTCCCAATGCTTTAGACAAGCATTCTTCTTTTCATCCACAAGTTTCTTGTTCTTCCCCATGAACAAGCCATCATCAACATAGACCAGCACAATAACAATCCTGCCTGTCTTAGGATCCTTGTGTATGAAAATGCTGGCATCGGAGCTGGCGCACACGAACCCAATGGTGCACATAAATGCCTCTAGCTCTTTCCACCATGCTAGTGAGGCCTGTTTAAGGCCATACAATGCTTGGCATAAGCGCACTTTGTGCTCTTTTCCCTCGAGTCTGAAACCTTTGGGTTGATCCATATATATCTCCTCATCTAGTTTGCCATATAAAAATGCAGTTTTTACATCTAGACTGTTCATATACATGCCTTCTAGAGATGCAAGTGCAAACATGAGGCGTACAGTCTCGTAGCGGACTACTGGTGAGAAAATCTTATCAAGTCAATGCCTTCAACTTGTGAAAAGCCTTTGGCCATGAATCTGGCTCATTTTCTTCCATCCAATTTCATGGAGAAAACCCATCTATTTTTGATCATTTTCAATCATGTGGAAGATTGACAATGTCATAGACTTGTCACTTGTGAAGAGCCTCTAATTCTTTGCGACAAGCCTGTTTCCACTCAAGTTGCTGCTGCTGTGGTAGGCACACAATATCGCAAAATTGGTTTGGAACTTGGCTTATTTTGCTTGATGGTGTGACTGCTTTTGACAACAGCCAGCAAATAAGCTTATCTCCACCTTTTTTGGTTATCTTTTGAATATAACCTGCTTGATCCAGTTCCCCCATTGGGTGATCATGTTCTTGATTATTGGAATCGGGCACACTCTGGTGGGGTGCCAAACTTGGTCCAGCAACCAGTTCTTGCTGTTGAGATCATGGTCATGTTCAGTTATGATCCAAATCTTGACCCACAGATCTCTTCCAATATCAATCACGTGCAATGTCTCTCTCTATGTCAGAGGGGAGTCGCTTCTCTCCATAGGTATTGCCAGGACAGTTTGGGATGTTCCTCTGCCTGCCTGATTGATGGGGCAATTGCTGCCATTCCTGTTGATCATCACGTCTTGGATGAAAGTCCTCAGTGGTTACTAGAGACAGTGGAGGAGGAGTGTCAGTCACATTGTCATGTGCCTTTTGCTCGCTTGGTACATCATCATCATCTTTTTCTGATGATGGAGGAAGGGGCAGATTTTGTGGCGGTATAGAATCATTGCCATCTGTTCCTGATGAGTGGTCATCATCTTCTGGTTCTGGAGGTGGAAAATCACCAAGGTCTGTCTTGGCAGGAGTTTTAGTGCTGGGACAGCATGGGAACAATGTTTCCTCAAATAGTGCCATAGCACCAATGAATATTGCACCACTAAGTCGCATGAAATGGTATGCTTTAATGCCATCTTCTAATCCAAGGTACGTCATTAACTCCGATCGAGGAGCTAATGTGGTTGGACATTTCTCCTTGGGTAGATAGATGTAAGCACCGCAACCAAAGACCTTCAGATCATTTAGATCTGGGTGGACTTTATTCAGGTCCTCAAAAGGTGTCAGCCATTTCAGGCGCCTTATTGGGGTTCAGTTGTATAGGTGTGTTGCATGTTCAATGCAAAATTCCCACCATGATTGTGGTAGACAAGTGGTAAATCGCAGGGTTTGCAACTTTTCCATTATTGTCCTTATGGTGCGCTCTGCACACCCATTCTGTTGGTGAATGTGGGGTGCAGACATCTCTATTTTGATGCCAAAATTCTTGAGCATATTTTGTAGCTCATGATCTTTGAACTCCCCCCCTGGATCAATACGCCAGCGCTTGATTGTAGCACCAAACTGGGTCAAAGCCATTGCCTGAAATTGCCTAATCACTGCAGCAGCGTCAGACTTCTTTCTAAGCCACTGGACCCAGATATGTGACATTTTGTTGTCCAGAAATACAAGTATTTATGTTTGTGGTACGATAGTACTGGGAGTTCCTTTAGATCGGAATGTATTAATTCAAAGGATTTCTCTGCACATGAATTTGATTCGGGAAAAGATTTTGATGTCATTTTCCCTTCAGTGCACCCTGGACATATAATTCTGTCTTTAGGAATAATTAAATTCCTTGGGAATCTTATGGTGCTGTTAGGCATTTTCCCTAGCGCCTCTTTGGATGGGTGTCCAAGTTGCCTATGCCAAGTCAAGTAGTCAGTGACATACATGGTTGCAACATTGATCCTCTTGGTGCTCAATATATGAGTCCGAGCCCAATAGATCATGTTGCGTCTCCTAAGAGGGACACAATCCATTATTGGGTTTCCTTTCTCAAAAAATGAAATGTGTGTGGAGGAACCATGCACATCACTTCTGTCTTGTAAAAAGATGCCCATTGACAGTAGTTGAGTATTACAGTCAGGTATGTAGTAGATGGGGTATAATTGTGTTTCATGCATCTCTGACCTCCCATGACATACTACCTGATGTCTAATGAAGACTGCTCCTTTTCCTACTATATGAGTAGTACCTGTGGCTGTTTGAACCAAGGTAGAGTCCTTTCTCGGTAAAGGCTCATAAGAAGCGAAATCTTTCATTTCACCAGTGAAGTGCTTTGATGCACCTGAATCCATGATCCAGTTGGCACCTTTCTTACAATTTCTGTTTGCACACATAACACATATATTAAGATCTACATATTTCCATGATACATTTAATAGCAGTAAGATTTCACATGAAAAGTTCACTGTAATCATTGGAATATTAATCTTTGTGCTTGCAGCAGGGAAAAGAACTGACCTGTCATCATATCCTCCTGTTTCAAGTGGTTCATCGATGAGCATCTCATCGATGGCTTTCCACACTTCTTCATCAGAAACCGGAGGCTCTGATCTGAGGGAGATGGTATCATCTTTGACCTCCATGATCCTAGGTTCTTCCAGTTCGATCCTCCTTCTCTTACCTTCTCACACCATCAGGTGCTCTTCCAGCGGTCGCAGATTTTTTGTGCTGCATGGAAGTTGCATTTGCTCAAGGGTGTCTTGAGCTTGCTGATATTCAGCATAAACTGAATGAGAGGTAGAGGCCGTGCCTGTATATGCCTGTGCAGGCAGTCGGCGGCAAGGGTCCCTTGTGGGAGTGTGGTCATGCTGTTCGATGCGCTGAATGAGTGGCATCAGTGTGGACGGGTCAGTTGGCCTGTTCGCCAACTTACCCATTCCTGGGAATTTCATCGCAACTGTGCCATCACACACCATAATCCACAGGTTACCATATATGTTTACTCCCTTTTGTTTTTATCAATGCTTCACGCCTCTAACCTCGTTAAAATCCCTTATAGCTTCAATGTATAGTTTGAGATTAGACCAAGCTGACATCTCTTCACACGATGTGTACATCATGCGCTAAATCATGTTTTGGCGCTTCCTCGGCTTTCGTGCCAACAGCTCTGCTTCCAATGAGATGGAACAGTACCAGGTTTTTCATTTATCATTTTTTAGTTGTTACTTGACATCAAATTAATGAGACTCAGCGACGATCCAGCAGTTGGCCCAGGAACTCCTGCTTGGCTAGCAGACATCTGACTCGACAGGTCTAGCAACTGGACGGTAAGGTTGAGAGGCTTCATTCAGGTGCTCTCCATGCTTGCTGGGGGCACAGGCTGCATAATGACAATAGAGAGCCTCGAAGATAGCCACTCCCTGAGTCATTCCCAGTTGCAAAACCTCGAGATGAAGATTCAGCAGTGCCATCATCCAAAGACTTCTCACATGAACAAACACCCTTCTTGGACTTCCACAAAAAGAATTCTTTCCCTTTTTATTCTACTTTTTCTGGTTGCGTGGACAGTCAGCACAAGAGAACGTGTGCAATCAGTTTTCACTTTGTAACTACAAATGATTGTATTTAGGTGACTCCCCACCTTTCAAATGGGATGGTCCAATTTTGACTCAATCTTTACATTCCCTACTAAGTTTCTCTCTCAAGTCCCCCAAGTCCCCAAGATTTCTGCACACTAAGGTGTAGAGTTTAAGTTAAGTACTCAAGTTCACTGGACTCCCAATCAAGTTTGTCCAGGTCCTCCTATACTCCCATTGCTACAAGTCATTTACAAAGTAAAGTGGTTCATTTTGATACCTTTCACACTGATTCTTGAGCTGTCCTACTCTCGACATGACCAATCTTCTCTTTCAATGACGTGGACATGTGACTTAATAGATTGCCTATGTGTCCATCACCCAGTACCTCTCCTAGTGTGCATATCACAATGGGCCAGGACTTGCATCCCATTTACCTCCCCTCAACTAACTAAAAGGGCAGACAAACAAGCACTTTGTTTTTCTCCCTCCCTTTTTAGTGCTCGCTTACTTGACCTCCTGCAACTTGACCACTTGGTCAATGGACTACCAGCAGACCATATTCCCTGCTATATTGGCAGTATGATGGTGCCATTACAATTTATGGTGGTAAAGGCACTGGAGGTGAGGTGGGTATGCTTCTCTTTGGGCTTATCCTCCTTAGTCTTCTTGTCCCCATGTTGTCCATGCTTTTGGGATGACTCTCCATTGTTGTTTTGCCCTTCTTTGGGCTGCCATTTGGGGTTTCCCCCTTTGCGCTTGACAGCAGAAAGCTTATTGGCCTGAGGTGGGCCAGTGGGCTTTCCAACTGCCGTGCACCTTGAGGCTTCAGTGACAATGGAGTCCTTGACATGTTTAAAGGTCAAGGCACTAGTAGCAGTCATGTTAAGAACCGTGGATGATAATGAGTCATACTCATGTGGCATCACAGCAAGTAGAATCATTGCCTGTACTAGCTCAGGGATGGCAACATTGGCAGCTGTGAGGCGCTCAAATTTGTCAGCCATCTTAGCAATCTCTGGCACTGGGTTCGCAGCCAGGATTTTGATCGCTATTGCAGACCCAAAGTCTGCAAAGACTTGGGAGGGGCCATCGACACCATAATCGGTGTGAATGAGGTCCCACACCTCCTCAGCAGTATCCTTGGTGTTGGCACACTGCTGAATGGAGGGGGCCAGGCAGAGCACTAGGCTACCAATGGCCTGGTCATTTTTGTTGCTCCAGGTCTGGAGCTTGGCAGTAGCATCCACTACAAGAGTAGCATTCATCACCGTCAAAGGAGGCGCTGGAGGCAGTTTGATTTCCACCCCACTAGTTATCTGCCAGAGGCCCTGAGACCTGAGCCACACCTTCATTGAGTCAGCCCATTGAATGTAATTGGATCCGTCAAAAGTTTGTATGAGTTTTTCAAGAGTTGAAGACATGATCTGTGGTGGCAGCTGGGGTAAGCGCTCAATCAGTCTTTTACTCAATAAAAATGTTTTAACAATCTCAGGAGAAAACACTCCTTCAGAGTGTGTAACCCTAGTCAACCTAGGTTTTATGTGCAGCTCACAGGGAGCTCGATGCAGCTCACAAAGAGCGCAAGGTTATAATTTGGAGACTATGAAGTCAACATTGTTCACAGCCAGTTAAGGCACATTCATGACATGCCCAGCAGGGCCCATAACCTGTTGGAGCAGACTATATACACTGCACAGCAGAAGAGACAACACATTGATAGGACCACTATGGCAGCAGAGCTCTGAAATCAAGAAATCACACTCGGACACCTCCTTCCCAAAGTCCTACAATTTCTCAAATGCTTACGAACGCCTATGAATGCACAAAACAACGAAATGACACTTCGAAATGTTTTAAAAGACTTCGAACCATTTTGAATGACTTCAGCCACCGTATTCCTATTGTACCAAACCTCAAACACATGCTCCCACCATTACACACACTAACACATTGTGTTCCTGCCACCACAAACACAAGGAAACACAATGGCTAGCAACTTAGCACACATCGAGGTGCTTTTAGACATATTCATGATTTATTGGAACCACAAGACAAGGAGATTTGATATATCATGTATATGGCATGTTTCTTTCTTATCATTTTCTCATTTCTCATTTACTTCATGATTTCGACACCTTGTTCACTGCCTCATGTTTACCACATGTTTTGCCTCATGGCCTTTTACCTTTTTAGAACTATCTCTTTGAAACATATATAACCTTGTACTATCTACTCCTTTCAACAAGAAATCATCTTCCTCTATTGTATATTGTCAGATTTAAGGGTTCAGCTCTTGAGTCTTAGCTCAGTCTTAGTCCAAAGCACTCCAGTCTTCTGTGAACTTCTTTGTTCCACTGCTTAGCTTCTCAAAAGTATCGTCAATTGTCTATTGACTTTCTCATCATCTTCATCTATCGTGATCATCTCATGAACCTCTCAAAACTGTTTCAAATCTCTTCAAATTCTTTTGCACTGCTTCTAATTCTTTCATATCGCTTCAAAACACTTCATAGTGTTTCGTACTACCTCATACTGCCTCACAGGACTTTGCATCAGTTTGGCACACATCACACGATATATACCAACCTTGGTTAGCATGGTGATATTTGGTACCACCTCGCACCCTTCCTCTGACTCATGTTATATCTCCTAAGACCTGTTTGGTTGGTTTTGGTTGAGTTTCTGGGTTGAGCATCATCATTCTGGTGCCCACCACGAGGGGTTTCTGAATCATTTCATTGCCTAATCCATCTCAAATCTCCCAGCTTAGGCCAACACAAGCCAGAAACCTCCAAATTGATACTCACCACACCTTCGAATCTCTCAAACAATCGGGAAATATCTTAATTCCAGTTACCAAAGCAGAATTGACTCATTGTCAACTTTTCCCCTCACCTATTCCATTGTCTTCACCATCATCTTCTACCTCTTTGTCCTCATCTTCTACCTCTTTGCTTATCCTTCCAATAACTTCGACACCTCTACCATCTATCACCCAAGTCCTAACCCTTACCCCAAGAGCTATCGCACTCATGACTACACAAGCCAGTATGCCAGCTTGTGGTCATTCCACAGCTCTGAAGTTTGAATCTGCTCAGCCTCGAGAACTTCACAGGTACTTCAATGAACTCGAAATGTTGTTTCCAGCATGCAGAATTACCGATTCTGAAGATATGAAGAAGCACGCCTGTCACTACATCGACATCAACTTTGGGAATCAATCCCAGAATATGATGCAGGAGTCTTGTTCAACACCTTTCATACTGCTATTCATAATTTGTACCCTGGATCCAAAGATGACCACAAGTGGTCAATCACAGATATGGATAAGCTTATCAGTGAACAACTTTTCATTGGTATCTACAATGCAAACAAATTAGGATTATATTATCAGTCTTTCTACAACATCACTAAATTCCTCACCACAAAAAATTGACTCTCAGCTGCTGAACAAAGCAGGGCTTTCATTCACAGCTTTCAACCAGGATTATGGATGTGAATTGCGCACCATCTCAAACTCAAATTCCCCGATCATTACCCAGATGACCCTTATCCTATCAATGACATCCATGCTGCTGCAAAATTTGTTTTAGCAGGCACCACATCTTTGCGAGCTCTCTCAGCCACAACTTTGCAAGTCCCATCCTCATCTTTGACTTCAACTTCTATCCCTACTACTTCTATGTTGTCCCCACAAATCAAAACAGAGGATTTATCAGTGATTCTTGAGAAATTCACAACCACTCTTGTCACTGCCTTGGCAGGATCTTGTGCCAACAATAGCAACAACAATTCCCCTCATGTTAATCAGGGATTTTGCCAGGACCAACTCGAAAATCTGGTCTGTATTTTCTGTGGTCTTTTGGGACACTTCATTAGCAATTGTTTAGTCTGTCAAATGTATATTAACAATGGAAAGTGCAAGAAGAACACTGAAGGAAAGGTTGTGCTTCCAAATGGACAGTTTATGCCTCAAAACATTCCCAGGCATTGCATCAAAGATTGCATTGATGAGTGGATTCATCAAAACCCAGATGTAAACATTGTCCCCACCCTCATGTACAGCATCGCACCTTCATCTGCTCCATCTCTTGCTCCTAGGGGGATCTACCAGATCGCTGACATGAATACCTCAGCTGATATTTGTATAGCTCATTTAGAACAAGAGCTATATGCCTTACAAAGTGGTCAAAACTTCGCTCGACCAGATCCCAATCCAGCTGCAGCTCCTGTGGTTCAGCCATCGATCTTGTCTGCCCCACTGCCATCAGTACCAGTTGTGCTTCCCATTCTGACCATTGCTGCTCCTTCAATATCATCCACTGCAACCAATCCACCTACTTCCCATATAGCACCAGCAACGGCTTCACAGCCAATTTGAATTCAAAACCTACCCCAAGTTTGCAACCTGCCATGAGTTTGCAACCCCCAGTCCATCCCTATGCCGCCACATCAGAGAACACTTACCTCCCACCTCACAAACAAAACTTTGCCTCTACTAGTAAAGGCAAAGAATGTGATGGTCCTTCATACCACACAGTAGCCCTCATTCAGAATGACAAAATCACTCAGGACATATTTTCGCGTTAAATGAAGACACTGATTGTCACCCTCACTACAGAAGAACTTCTTTTGCTATCGCCCAAAGTTTGCATGAAATGGAATGAACAGCTGACTCCACGTCACATTCTGAATCAGGACAGAAACAATGCTGCACACCTCATCAATGAAGAAGTACTTATGATCAATGACCCTTACAAAACTTATATCAGCACTCTTCATATCGGCAATATTCCTAAACCCTTTGTCACTGCAAAGGAATCCCATTCAATCAGATCTGTTATGATGAACATCAACAGTCAAAACCCCATTGAAAGTGTAGTTGATCCTGGTTCTTCGATTATCACTATGTCCAAAGAAGTCTGTCATGAACCTGGTCTTGCATATGACCCTTCCATCCACATTCCACTTCAATCAGCCAACCGTGGCATCAACAAAAGTTTAGAATTAGCACAAAATGTCCCTTGCAAAGTCAGCACAATCACAATCTATATGCAGATTCATATAATCTGAGACCCTGCCTACAACATCTTACTTGGTCAACCCTTTGACATCATCACCACAAGTGCAGTCAAGAACTGGAGCGATGAATCGAAGACCATCACTATCTACGATCCTAACTCGACACGCTCTTCTACCATTCCGACCTTCCCTAGATCTATGAAATGTCGAAAAGTCATTCGTGAGGATTTTTGCAACTAGAGGATGACATTTCGGAGACCAAACAGTGCATGTTCATCATTTCTTTTGACTTTTTGACTTCTTCTATATTTATTGCATGCACTGCAAACATTCCCAAGTTTGAATCCTCGCCTTCTTCAAGCTCCACTCCTACTTCAGATATTATAGCCCATCTCTATTTGACAGCTAGTGAACAGTATGCTACATTTTTATCAGCCTTGACGGCCCCCTCTATGCAAGATTCATTAATATGTTCCACATCCTATTTATCCTCTGACTCTCTATACCCTGCCTTTGTAGCCACTAAGAAGAAGTACAAGCCTGTCACATTGAAAGTTTGACCAGTCATCACTGACCTTCCTGATCGATTTCACATTACTTGTACTATCACCGGAGATCCTCTCAAAGAAATGCCAAAACTTAATCCTAAACCTCCAACATTTTTGCCATCTTCCCAATACACTCTCAAACATAAAGCTATTATTGACAATAATCATCCCAGCAATTTTCTTTGGCCCAAAGAACGATACCTCATGCACAATTTTATTTGAAATCACAAAACTGGTTTTGCATGGACTAAACAAGAATGAGGAAGTTTCTGCCCTGACTTCTTCCCTCCTATCGAATTCCCCATCATTCCCCACACCCCTTGGGTCGAACATAACATCCCCATTCTGCCAGGGATCTACGAAGATGTTTGCGCCATGCTGAAGAAGAAAATAGAAGCAGGTGTCTACAAACTTTCAAACTCATCTTACCATTCACATTGGTTTTGTGTCACACAGAAAGATGGCAAAGCACTTCACTCAGTCCATGGTCTCAAACAACTCAACAAAGTCACTATCCAGCACTCAGGTGTGGTTCTGATCCCCAAACACTTAGCAGAACAGTTCAGAGGACGCGCTTGTGGAGGAATGTTAGACCTTTATGTTGCCTTCAATGAATGAAAAGTTGCAAAATCATCTCGAGACCTTACTACTTTTCAAACACCTTTCAGTGCACTTCGCATTGTCACACTACCAATGGGTTAGACAAACTCAGTACCCATCATGCACGATGATGTCTTGTTCATCCTACAACCTGAGATTCTCCATGTTACGATCCCCTACATCGATGATGCATGCATTAAAGGTTCGAAATCATGCTACACACTCCCCAGTGGAGGCTACAAAACTATTTTGCAGAACCCAGGAATTTGTTGTTTCATTTGGGAACACTTCAACAATCTCAACAGAGTCATCCAATGCATGAAATATTGCAGAGGAACATTCTCTGGTCCCAAACTATTCCTTTGCATCCCTGAAATCACTGTCTCAGGGCATCATTGCAACATTAAAGGTTGCATGGCTGACCCAACTCGGATTGATGCAATCAGCAAATGGGGACCTTGTAAAAGTCTCACTGAAGTCAAAGCCTTCTTAGGAATCATTGGAGTTTGTCACATTTTCATACAGAACTTCACTAAACATGCAACTGCACTTATCAACCTCACTTGTAAGGATGTTCCATTCAAATTTGGTCCAACACCAATTGCAGCACAAGAAGATCTCAAACTCGCTCTCATCAACTCTCCCACCATTTGCGCCATCGACTACACTTCGCCTGCTCCAGTCATTCTATCTGTCGATACTTCACATATCACTATTGGTTTCTTTTTAGCACAGTGTGATCCCAAAAATCTTTGCAAACACTACTATAGTTGTTTCGGATCCATTACCCTCAACACTTGCAAATGCAGCTTTTCGCAGCCAAAGCTCAAACTATACGGACTCTATTGTGCACTTGGCGCACTTCAACTCTACATTATCAGTGTATGAAACCTCATCATCAAAGTCGATGCCAGATACATCAAAGGCATGCTAGCAAATCCGGACATTGCACCAAGCGCCAGCATCAATCGATGGATTGTATCCATCCTTACCTTCCACTTTATGCTCGTACATATCACAGGAACACACCATGGTCCAGATGGACTTTCACAACATCCTCCACAAAGCAACTCACTCACTACATGCCCATTCCCATCCCATTCACTTCAACTGACATTTGCCCTCCCTTCAGATTTCAGTAAGGAGGAGGATGTCACCTATGAAGATGTCCCTTGTTCCAAACATGCCAAACGAGATGATGAAAGACTTCTTCACATTCGAAAATGGCTCAAATATTTACAACAACCACCAGACCTCTCAGAAGCTGACTACATCACTTTCATGCAATATTGCACTGAGTTCAAGTTCTTTTTAGAATCTGGAAAACTTTGGCAAAAAGATTTGCAAGGAGCCCACAAGATTGTCACTATCCCCGAACATCACATCAAAATTATTTGTGCAGCTCATGATGATATCGGTCACAAGATGGTGTTTGCTATGAAAGCCCTCATCGCATGATTTTGGTTGCCCAATATGAAAGCTGACATTGCATGGTACATTCGCTCTTGCCACCTCTGCCAACTTTGACAAACCCAAAATTTATTCTGCCCACCATTGCAACTCCCGCTCCATTATTCAGCAAAGTCTATATCGACACTATGCATATGCCCCCATTGGGTGGATTCAAGTACATCATCCTCGCTCATGACTTGGCCTGAGTGGCACAGCCTGCATTGCAAAATTGTGACTACTATCAGCGATTGGATCTACAAAGACATCATTTGTTGTTGGGGATTCCTCTATGAAATCATAACTGACAATGGCAAACCCTTTCTCACCACCCTCGAATATTTGGTGAAACAATATCACATCAATCATATTTGCATCAGTGGCTACAATTCCTGTGCCAATGGACTGGTCGAAAGAATGCACTTTGATGTTCGACAATCACTATTCAAAGCTGTTGATGGAGACCAAAAGAAATGGTCCACTGGAGCACACTCTGTGTTCTGGTCAGAGTGGGTTACAGTTCAAAAATGCATGGGTTGTTCACCCTACTTTGCAGTTA
Source organism: Tricholoma matsutake (assembly GCA_026075535.2). Lineage (NCBI taxonomy): Eukaryota > Fungi > Basidiomycota > Agaricomycetes > Agaricales > Tricholomataceae > Tricholoma > Tricholoma matsutake. Next base: position 1,797,150 of record AP026544.2, read on the forward strand.
CCGGATCACATCCCTCATTCCACTCGACATTTCCAAAGCAACATATCTACAGCCCCCTCCCAGTTCCATCCTATCAACTCCCAACCTCATTGCCCGATGAGCTATTGCACTTCAAAAATGATCTGCTGACCTCAAAATGCTCTATTCAAAAGTCTACACTGTGCAACTCAAAGCCGCAAAACATTTTGAACTAGCCCACAAATGTACAATGTGTGACTACAACTTTGAAAAAGGTGACCTAGTCCTACTTCGAAACACACAGATCAAAAAGTCCCTAAATCGCAAAATGTGACCTCAATACTTAGGTCCCCTCATTGTCATCAATCGAAACTATGGAGGAGCCTACATCCTTTGCAAACTCAACAGATCAGTACTTCATCGCCCCCTCACTGCCTTTCATCTACTTCCTTACTTAGTTTGAAAATCCATTCCACTCTCTCTGAACTTCCTCGACATTGACTCAGAATGTCTCGAAACACTTTGAAAATCTTTGGATGTTGTTCTTGCTTTCTTTTAGTGTACAATACAAGTCATGATATCACATTATAGCATGGTCGCACAAACTCCAAAAAGGGTTTTCTGGCCATGATGATTTACTGAGCCTTTCCCTTATTTCATAACATCTTTTCCTTTCATCTTCTCTTACAATATTCTCGGAACACTTATGAACACTTATGAACACAAGTCCCAGAAACAGATCTTATTCTGAACATCTCGAACCCTTTCTTACTTATACAGAGTTTATTCTGAACAATTTCAAAACTTTTTCTTTTTACTTGTACTTATTTCTTATTGACTCATTACAGTTTTGCGACTCCACAAAATTTTATATTCATGAACAATAAAAATGAAACAACAAAAACAGCAAAAGTCTGCTATTCTACTCTTGTTTGTCTTCTAACATCATCTCCAGAGCATTGAGCTCCCTCCCCAACATCTCCATCTTGACCCTTTTCCTCGTCACTGCCTCCGAAATCATCCAAAAGGGAACTCCCCATTTGCTGCTAACATCTTTGCCCCCACACTGTACCTGCGACAATTTCCCCTCTCGACCTTTACCCTTCCCCTCTCACTTTTACCGTGCATGTAAGTCTGGCCCCACAGACTCACAACATTATGACAAGTTAATTTACCTATGCTGCCATTACACACTTCCACGGCGCCGGCACACCATACACATTGCTGACACAGCCACCTACGGCACATAAACAACTCACCAACACCAGACATACCAATGTCTGTGTTACATTACTACACCATCATTAAACACTTCCACGGTGCCGGCACAGCCACACACATCGCCAACACAACCACCCTTACCGCCGACACAGCCACCAGCGATAGCATAGCCACCTACAGTGCATAAACTACTCACCAACACCAGATATACCAATGTCTGTGTTACAGTGAGTTATGGCCACCCTATGCCGCCAACACACTCCCACAGCGCTGACACAGCCACACACATCGCCGAAACAATCACCCTCGCCGCAGGCACAGCCACCGGCAAATACGACAACAACAACTGGCAACATGCATCCTGGCAACGGCACCATACATCCTTATTACCCTTCTATCCACATCCAGCAGTGCCGACATTATCCTATTGATGCAGTACCTTCCTATTTTGTGACTATGCCCGATGCGGCCTTCCCAAATCACACACTACACTTGATGCAGCCTTTTACTTACATGGTCAATCTTTTTCTTATATATTACTTATTTTTTATTCCTTAACCTTCGTTCCTACTTCCATGCAATGAAGGTATAGTAACTTCCTATTCTTTTATTTGTAGTAACTTATGGTTCCTACTTCCATGCAACGAAGATAATTTGATCCTGTCTTTTAGTAAACCTAAGTCTAGTGTAGGCTGCCAAACTCGGCAACCTTCCACTTTTTTTTTGACACCGACAACTTTCTTCACCTACTGAACCAACCCTGTCTTGACAACCTTCCACCCTCATCCCACTCCTCACCAGAAGCACAAGAAGAAGTTTACAGGATTCTGGCCAACCAGCCGAATTCAAGACACTACCAACCACACAATGAAAGCGCTGGCACCTCTGCCAATCACCGCCACCATCACCACCAAACACTGATACTGACTTGTCCACCGATGAAAGTACACCAACCATCACAATTAACCATCCCAACTACCGGGCCACACCACCTGTCACTCGAACCAAAATGTTACCCTCCACACAACCCCTCGCCAAAGTGAAGGTCACAAAGATGAAGGAATGCCCGATGCTCACCACTGGAAAAATCACCCCTCTCATCATGCAACTGTGGACCCTTGCATGCAAACACTACAAGAAGCACGGTGGGAAGACAGATGATGCAATTGTCAGCTATGTCGCCAAGGGCATGTTTGAACCTCGCCTTGTGGCATGGTACCAAGCCAACCAAACTCGGATTGATGCCCTCTTTCTGGATGAATACCTTGGTGAGCTCTCCCAACTTGTCCTGAAGAACTGGGCCCACGACATCCTCAAAACCATCCTCTCCTTATCGCAAGGCGACCAGGTCTTCATTGACTGGAAAATTGAGATTGAGAACCTGAATGCCATCCTCGCCACCTCTGCACTGGCCAAGGCCCTGACCAAGGCTGAACTCAAAAACCAACTCCAATCCAACCTCCACCCTGACTTGAGACTCAACATCAGTCTCGAGCCTGTCCTGGCTACTGAAATTGCCCCCTGGGCCCTCGAGGTAAAGGAACGCGATGACTGCATGCATGCAGAAGATGCACGCACCCAAAAACTCATTGACGCCTCCACCGCTGCACGTGCCACACGCCGCGGTGAGAAGAAAGACCTACTTTCTCGACTCACTGACCTGCCGGCAAAGAGAAACTCTCCCTCTGCCGGCCCCAGCAAAACAAAACAGGTTGAGAAGAAATGCCTCCCTGCCCTCACACTTGAAGAACAGGCAATCCTCAAAAAACACGCTGGCTGCACACAATGCCGGAAATTGTATGCCAGCCACAAGAACCCTGACTGTCCCATGAAGGCAGACAGCACCTGGCCCAATGCCGAGACATATGTTACACTCATGGTGCTGGCAGCGGCAACAAAGGTGGCAGTGGAGGACAATGAAACTGACTTGTATGTCCCTCCCCCTGCTGATGACTCCCCTTTACTGTATCACACCTATTTCCTACCCTCTACGCCACTGGCCCCCTCATCACCAAATTCCCCATTAAAATCTATCCACTGATGGACATTGGTTGCCCCTGCACAGTGATTAGCCTTGAACTCTACGAGTGTCTTGGCCTCTGATGTTATCCTCTCCCAAAAAAGGAAAATAACATGTTGTCATTGACCCAGCAGAAAATCAACTGTGAGGAGTATGTCAAATTAGAGCTGCAATCCGACCAGGGGATATGGAAATTGGGAGTTCACAAGATGAAAGTAAATAAGGGATTATCATTCCCCATTATATTAGGAATGCCATTTCTTTCATCAGAACAGATCGTGATTGATACCCATGAGCGAACCACCATTGACAAATGCTCCAGTTTTGACCTCCTAAATCCACCCTCTCAAACACCCTGGCCCTGGGGCAAACAATGGGTTACACCTCCACCAACACTGAAGAAAATTTGGACTCCAAAACCACTTACACTGGAAAACTCCAGAGCACCAGCACTTGCTGGATGCCTTCTCCCCAGACCCATCATGGCCGCCGTGTGAGACCACATTGAAGGCCTAGCATTCCAAGAACTCCTCAAAGAGAGGGATGCGAAAATGAAACTCAAATTTGCTGACCACTTCCCACTTCATCTCCCTGATAGCACCAAAGATATTCCTGGCCACATGTTCCATTGCATCTGACTCAAAGACCCCACCAAGGTCAACAATGGCAAAGGATATGCAGCTCCCAAGAAATACCAAGAACCTTGGAAGAGACTGCTGGATGATCACCTCAAGGCTGGCCGCATTCGGCCATCCTCCTCAGAATTTGCCTCACCAGCATTCTGCATGCCAAAATACATCACCAGGGTGCCTGACTTAACAGTTGACCCTCAGTGGGTGAATGACTACCGAGCACTCAACAGTAACACTGTACAAGACAACTTCCCCCTACCCTGCATAGATGATATACTCACTGACTGCGGGAAGGGAAAAATATTTGGCAAGATGGACATGACAAACTCCTTCCAGACACGAGTACACCCTAATGACATTCACCTCACCACCATAAGAACACCATGGGGACTTTATGAGTGGACTGTCATGCCACAGGGTGGATGCAATGCTCTGGCCACACATCAGCACCGAATGACTGATGCACTACAAGAACTCATTGGCAGGGTTTGCCATGTGTATCCTGATGATATCTATCCTGATGATATCATCATATGGTCACAAACTCTGGAGGAACATGAATGAAACTGTGCCACTGTTCTTGAAGCCCTCCGAAAAGCCAGTATCTACTGCAATCAAGCAAAATCCAACCTCTTTGCCACCAAATTATGTTTCCTCGGTCATGTCATCTCAGGGACAGGTATCAAAACTGACCGAATTGCATCTTGGCCACAACCAATGACTGCCACTAATGTCAGGGGGTTCCTGGGACTCACCAGATACATTGCCACTTTCCTTCCAGCACTCGCTGAATATACAAGCATACTCACACCGCTCACCACCAAGGAATGTGACCGAGAATTCCCCCCATGGACCACAGAACACCAGGCTGCCTTTGAACACATCAAAGACCTGGTTCTCGGCACCGACTGTCTCACCTTAATTAATTATGAAGACAAGGCATCAAACATCTATGTCACCACTGATGCCAGCAACCACCAAACTGGCACCATGTTGAGTTTTGGTGCAACTTGGGAAATTGCAAGACCAGTCACCTACGACTCCTACCAACTCAATGATGCTGAGAAGAATTACCCTGTTCACGAGAAGGAACTCCTTGCTATTGTCAAGGCATTTAAGAAATGGAGATCCCACCTCCTCGGTGCCCATCTTGAGGTCTTCACTGACCACTGAACACTCGAATACTTCCAATCACAGAAGGAGATGTCGAGACGACAAATGAGATGGTCAATGCACATGGCCAATTTCAACTACAGCATTACCTATATCCATGGCAAAGAAAACACCACTGCAGATGCACTATCCCGCATGCCTGATGCCACACCAGATGCATGCCTCGCTGCCTGTGTGATTGCGTACACATGCAATGCACCAGCTACACACGCCGCTGGCATACTAAACATCACAACAGACCAGTCACTTCTCGATGCCATCATCACTGGCTATGAGACTGATTCCTTCACCAAACAACTTATGAAGGATATTGACATGAGGAGCATCGAAGGGGCAACCCTCACCAATCAACCTCCTCTATGTCAGCCGCCGACTTGTGATCCCACAAGATCTCAAGGTATGTGAACTACTCTACAACCTGGCACATGATACCTTGGGACATTTTGGCTTTGACAAAAGCTACAAATCCCTCTGTGGCTCTTATTACTGGCCAAACATGCACCGGGACTTGGAAAATGCATACATCCCATCATGCACTGAGTGCCAGCAAAACAAAAACCGGACCACAAAACCCACCGGTCCCTTGCATCCACTACCAGTACCTGATGACTGCTTCGACACCATTGCCCTGGATTTCATTGGCCCACTACCAGAGGAGAATGGAAAAGACACCATCCTGACCATGACAGACCTCCTCAGTGCTGACATATGCATCGTCGGCATTCACTCCTCATATACTGCTGCCCAGGTCGCCGTTGTGCTCTTTGACAAATGGTACTGCAAAAATGGCCTCATGCTACACCTCATCTCTGACAGAGATGCACGCTTCACCACCGACCTTTGGACTGCACTCCACAAGCTCACCGGTGTTAAACTAAAAATGTCCACATCCTATCACCCCGAAACTGATGGCAGCAGTGAACAGACAAACAAAACTGTGAACCAAGCCATTTGGTACCATGTTGACAACAACCAGAAGGGCTGGCTAGCTAAACTCCCCCATGTATGGTTCGCCATCATGAACATCATGAATGCATCCACTGGCTTCTCTGGTTTCCAACTCAAAACTGGCTGATCTCCACGCATCATCCTGCCTATTGTACCCCTCACCAAAAATGCCACCGCTGAGCAGATCACCGCACACAACATCATTACATGTGTCCACCTCGATGTTCAGGAAGCACAGGACAACCTCCTTGCTGCCAAAATTCACCAGGCATATCATGCCAACAAGCACCAGGCGCCGGAGGATGTTTACGAGGTCGGTGACCTTGTCATGCTCTCCACTGAAAATTTCTGCCATGATTACAAATGCAAAGGCAAAACACGAGTTGCCAAATTCATGCTGTGACACAATGGCCCCTACACAGTCACACATACCTTCCCTGAACACTCCAAATACACTCTCAAACTTCCCAACAACCCCAACACCTTCCCTGGGTTCCATGCACACCTACTAAAATGATATGTCCCCAATGACCCACTCCTCTTCCCTGACCAGGAGCCAGCTCGGCCAATGCCAATTGTCACTGAAGATGGCACCGAGGAGTGGTACATTGACAAAATTGTGGATGCACACTGACATGGCAGGGGTGTACAATACCTTGTCTGTTATGAAGGATATGGGAAAGAACATGACAAGTGGCACCCTGGCTCTGAAATGGCCAACACTGATGCCCTTGACCAGTGGGAAGATGAAAATGGGACGGAGGTCTGAGACCCACACAATTTTTTCAAGTGGGGAGGAGTGTAAGTCTGGCCCCACAGACTCACGACATTACGACAAGTTAATTTACCTATGCCACCATTACACACTTCCACGGCACTGGCACACCACACACATTGCCGACACAGCCACCTATGATGCATAAACAACTCACCAACACCAGACATACCAACGTCTGTGTTACATTACTACACCACCGCTAAACACTTCCATGGTGCCGGCACAGCCACACACATCGCCGACACAACCACCCTTACCACTGACACAGCCACCTATGGCGCATAAACTACTCACCAACACCAGATATACCAATGTCTGTGTTACAGTGAGTTATGGCCACCCTACGCCGCCAACACACTCCCACAGTGCTGACACAGCCACACACATCGCCGAAACAATCACCCTCGCTGCAGGCACAGCCACCAGCAAATACGACAACAACAACTGGCAACATGCATCCTGGCAACGGCACCATACATCCTTATTACCCTTCTATCCACATCCAGCAGTGCCGACATTATCCTATTGATGTGGTACCTTCCTATTTTGTGACTATGCCCAATGCAGCCTTCCCAAATCACACACTATGCTTGATGCAGCCTTTTACTTACACGGTCAATCTTTTTCTTATATATTACTTATTTTTTATTCCTTAACCTTCGTTCCTACTTCCATGCAATGAAGGTATAGTAACTTCCTATTCTTTTATTTGTAGTAACTTATGGTTCCTACTTCCATGCAACGAAGATAATTTGATCCTGTCTTTTAGTAAACCTAAGTCTAGTGTAGGCTGTCAAACTTGGCATCCTTCCAGTGCATGTGGTTTCAAAGAACCCACCTCAGGTGTCTGCAATGGTCCTACAACTGTGATCCTTGGCACTAAAAAAAATCAAACATTAGTAAAGACATTCAAATCACATTGAACTAATGACTTACCAGGCTTCAGACAATCCAAAGATTTCTCCCCCTGAGTCAGCACCCCCTTCTTCCCCTTCATCCTTGCGACCCCCTTCCTCAAAATTCCATCCCAGTAGCACCCTTCCGCCTCTTGAAGGCACTTCCTGCACTTCACAACTCCCTCATCGACAATACAGATTGGCCGACTCTTGAAGATCGCACTGCAATATTCTCATTAGAAGCACAAAGATGTTTGTAAAGATTTGGGAACCACTTACCACTCTGACAATGTCGAGCAGATTGTCACCTTCAGCAATCTTCGCCTTTTTTGTCCTCACTTTGTTAAGACTATAGGTCTCAACTCAGCCTAGTCTTCATATGTTGCAGTCGGAGGCTTTCCAACTGTATCGGTTCTTGCAGTAAGAGGCTTTCTTACTGTATTGGGTTCTGTTTGGAACTTGGTGCTTCCTAAGTCAATACAGCTATCCTTACTCAGAGGCTTTCTGAGTAGACCATCGGTTTGTGTATCACAGTTGGAGGCTTTCCAACTGTCGAGTTCGAGTTATCACAGCTAGGGGCTTCCTAAGCTGTCAAGTGTTCTGGTTGAGTCTAAGACCATTATTTGAATTAGGTCAAGCTAAGGAATACAGGCAGTATTACTGTAGCTTATATATGGTTCAGAGAATGTCTATCGTCCAATTGGAATACGAGATCTTTGTCAAGTAAATATAGAAGGAACAATAGAACAGTAAGCCTCATGCCTAGCATGAGGAGTCCGATGTCATGGAGTGCTGCAGCACAGCATGTCAAAGAACAATAGCAAATAACCCTCATGCCAAGCATGAGGCGTCCAATGTCATGGATCCGATATCAAGGGTCCGATGTCAAGGAGTCCGATGTCACGGAGTCTGATGTCATGGAGTCCGATGTCACAGAAGACTGCAGTGCAGCATATCGATCAACAGGAGTCAGGTCAGGGGGTGTCTCCATCGGAAGTGAGTCATGTCATGTCAGAAAGGAAAAATGAAGTGCCCGGTCTTGTGGGTCCAGATAACAAATCGTAACATCACCCTCTCTCTATCTTCGAAGTCACTGACTTTGATCAAAATCTCTTTCTCCTCTCTAGTCAGGAGGTGGGGTGGGGTCGTGGGGTTTGAGGAAATCAGTTGGAGCGCAGCAGTGTTCCCAACTCTCCATGTTCTCTGAGCAGGAGCCTCTTCGCCAGGCTATATCCACTCTCATCATCATAGTGGGTATTCCACTGCAGGTCTCTCCACAGGGGCACACTTACCCCTGATAGTGGTCTTCTGCCAGGGGCGAGTCCTTCTCGATCAATGTAGAAGTCCTCTGGGAAGTAGTCCTCCTCGTCTAGTTCTCCCTCAAAGCACCACTCTTCGTACTGTGCCCTCACCCAATTGTAATCTGCTTTTGTGCTTCTCCAGGCAAAGAGACAGCATTTCGGACAGGTCAAGGTCATCCTTCTTACCCAATCATCCCTTGTAATCCAGAAGAGAATCCCATGCGGGCATATCCATGTGGGTCTGCCAGGGAGTATGTTTGTCAGTGGTTGTTGGTCGATGACCATTCTCCCAGTCCTTGCTGGGGTTCATGGTGGGTGTAGTGTCAATGGGATGGTGAGCATTCTGTGGTTTCTTTTGTGGTTTGTTTGGTGGGTGTCTTGGTCTTGGGGGTTTTACAGCTGTCGTCACTGTTTATATGCCCCTAGGATTGTCTTGGCATGTTTCAGGTTTCCTTCGGGCTCCCATGAGTTCTCCGAGGTCGGATATCCGACCCACTTCACTAAGAAGTGCATGGTCCTTCCTTTCTTTTTATGTCCAATGATCGCTTCCACTTCATACTCTGATTTGCCTTCTATCAGGTCGGGCGGTGGTTCTGGGAAGTTCGGTCCATGTGTCTTGGTTTCTTTGTATGGGGAAAGAAGTGCCGCGTGGAATACCGGGTGTATTTTCCACTGTTCTGGTAACTTCAGTCAGTAGGAGAGTGGGCTCAGGACCTTCTCGATAGAGAATGGTCCTTCTCTTTTTGGTGCGAGCTTCTTTGTTTGGTGCATTGTTCTGAGGTTCTTCGCTTCTAGCCACACTCTGTCTCCTTCTTTGAACGGGGTGAAGTGCCTTGTCATTCTTTCTGCCATCATCTGTCTGGCTAACTCGTGAGTTGCCTTCGCCTTGTCTCAGGCCCGTTGCAGTGCAACTATTCATTTTTCTATGACCAGTATGTTCATCTTCAGGTAGGGGAGTGGGATCGCCTTGGGCTCATAGCCCATCATGAGGTAGAATGGGGAGTTCTTCTGTATGGAGTGCGTTCTCTGGTTGTGCATGAACTCCGCGGTCAGGAGGAGGTGCTTCCAATTCTCCTGGTTGTTCGAGCAGAAGATCCGTAAGTATACTTCCACTTCCTGGTTCACCTGTTCTGTCTCCCCATTGGTCTGGGGGTGGTACACTGTGCTCATTGCCAGCTTGATTCCGAGCAGCCTTCCTAGCTCCTGGAACAGCTGCGAGGCAAATCTGGGATCTCTGTCGGAGATGATCTTGTCTGGGAGGCTGAATCATTTGTAGACATAGTCTAGATAGAGGGTGGCCGCTCCCAATGCATCCACAGTTTTCCTGCAAGGGATAAAAATTACCCCCTTTGTAAGCCCATGGTCTACCACGACCATGAGTGCATCATAACCATTGGACTCTGGTAGGTCGGTGATGAAATCTGTTGTCACCATCGCGAATGGTCTTGTTGCTTCAGATTTGATCGGTTGTAGCAGGGGGGTCATCGGGTGCGTGTTGACCTTCATCTGCTGGCATATTGTGCATCCAGCAATGTAGTTCTTGATGTATGTCATCATCCCTGGCCACCAGTAGTCTCTCCTGATCATTTCGGTTGTTTGCCATTGTCCCGGGTGTCCACTGGTCACTCCTTCATGGTACTTTTGCACCAGCTTCTTTCATAGATCTCCATTGTCTGGGATGTAGCACCTGTCTCGGAAGAATAGAAGGCCATCTTCTATCTTCCAGTCTTCCAATGCTGACCTTATTGGCAGCATTCCCTTGGTCTTTAGCGCCTCAATTGCGCTTTTCACCAGGTCATCTTTCATGATACTCCCTGTGAGTAAGTCATGCATTTCGGTGTCAATGAATTTCACGAATACTGTTTCTGGCAGCATCATGACATCTTCATTATCATTGTCTTCTTCCAGTATGTGGTCCGCTCTCCGTGATAACACATCACTCTGTACCATCTGTGATCCAGGCACATGGATGATCTGCAAGTCAAACTCCGATAGGAATAGGCTCCATCTTGCCTGTCATCTGTTCAGTTTCTGTGCCATTCAGAAGTACATCAAGTTCTTGTGGTCCAACAGGATTACCACTGGGTGTTCTGAACCCACTAGGTAGTGTCTCCAGGTCTCTAGCGACCGTATTATCGCTAGTAGCTCCCTGTCGTAGATCTCGTAGTTCCATTCCATTGGTGTTAGCGCATGCGATATGTATCCACATGGATGCCAGTCTCCATTCATGTCCCTTTGTCTCAGCACTCCTCCTGTCGCATGTTTTGAGGTGTCTGATTCGATTGTGAATGGCTTTGTTGGGTCTGGCATCAGCAGTACCGGTGCTTCTGCAAATTTCCTTTTCAGCATTTGAAAGGCCTGTTCGCATTCCATTGTCCAGTCGAATGTCTTGTTCTTCTTTGTCAGTTCATTAAGCGGTCTGCTTGTCTCTGCAAAATGTCCAATAAACTTCCTGTAGAAGTTCCCAAATCCCAGTCTGACTGCCTTTACGTTTGTTGGGGTTGGCCAAACCTGTATACCTGCCAGTTTCATGTTGTCCATGGCAATTTCATTGGGTCGGATGATCAGACCCAAGAATTCCACCTCGTGGACATTGAATTTGCATTTCTCTGGCTTTAGGTATAAGTCATTTTCTGCCAGTCTTTGCAGTACCCTCTTTGTCCTTTCCTGGTGTTCATTCTGATCCTTGGAGAATATCAGGATGTTGTCCGTATAAATCACGAGCCATCCCTCTCTGATCATGTCGTGAAATATCTCGTTCATCATTGCCTGGAAGGTCGCCAGTGAGTTGCATAATCCGAAGAACATCACCGTTGGTTCAAACAGCCCCTGATTTGTCTTGAAGGCTGCCTTCCATTGATCTCCATCTTTGATTCTGATGTTGTGATATCCCCATCGTATGTCCAATTTTGTAAACCATTTCGCCCCTCTTAGTTTGTCCAACAGGTCTCCTACCAGCGGCAGTGGGTAGGTGTTCTTGATCGTTCTGTTATTCAAGTATCTGTAATCTTGGCAGGGTCGTAGGGCATCTGAGTCCTTCTTTGCAACAAAAAAGAATGGTGATGCCATGGGCGATTTTGATGGTCGGATGTATCCTTTCTGCAGGCTTTCATCGAGAAACTCATCGAGTTTCTTTTGTTCTGCTGGGGACAATGGGTAAACCCTGCAATCTTTTGCTACAAAGTCCAGTTTCAGTTCGATTGTGTGATCCCAGGGTCTCGATTCTGGGAATCATTCCAATGCTTCCTTTTTGAATATCCATCAGTACTCCTTGTACTGTTCAGGGAGTAGTTCATCTAGGGTCTTCTGTTTGGGGTCTCCTTCCTTCTTGTGTGTCAGGTGTTGGGAGACCGATGTTTTTGCCCTGATCCAGATGTTTTGTCCATAAGCATATCGCGGTGATCCTTTTGCCTTTATGATCTGAGAGATTGTCTTCGTCGTCAGAGAATATCCATATCTTGGCTCATCATATTCCTCTGTCAGTGGTGTCTTAGCTGGCTCGAATATTCCAATGATGGGTTCTCCTTGGATGTAGGTGACTAGTAGCTCATCGTCTTCGATTCTTAGTTTGGGTGTCTCTTTTGGTCGTTCCATTGCCTGTTCCGTTGCCTGTTTGTGGTTTGCCTGTGCTGGGTTTTCCTTCCCAGTGTCTTCTTCATCTTGTGGCCCAATGGGCTCCACATCTTGAAGAGTCATGATCGCGATCTCTTCATCGTCAATTTCTTTGATCATTGGTTTTCTTGTCTCGATGGGCATCTTGCTTCTTTTTGGTTCTTTGTGGAGGACTCCTCCCATCAGTTTTGCCTTGGCAACAACTCTTCAGCATAGCTCTCGGTGTTCTTCTTTTGCCAGTTCTTCTTTCTTGGTGGCCAGTTTCTCCAGTTCTCTGGTGGCCAGCCTTTTCCACTGTGCTCGTTCTTCCTCAGCAGCTTTCTTCTTGAGGGCAAGCTTCTCTTGGTCTCTAGCAATGATGCCTCGGCACCATGCCTGTCATTCTTCCTTCGTCATGTCTAAGGGGTTCTTCTGCTCGGTTCCCTTCTGACACCATGACAAGTGTTCATTGTCGGTTTTCTTGGTTTGTACTCTACCGATAAGGGTTCTTCCTCTTCCATGTGAGAATTCAGGATGGGTCTTGTCATTCGTCCTGAATTGGAAGGTTCCAATTCTCCAGTCGATTACTGGATTGATTCTCCTGAGCCACGGCAAGCCCAAGATGACTGATTCCTTTCCCAGTCCTGCAATGAGGAAGGTCATTGGGAAAGTCCTTCCATTGATCATCAAGAGTCCCTTGGCATAGTGGGAAATCTCCCCTTTCTTGTTTGGGGTTCTGTCCACATTCTTGACCTTGATCACCTTCTCCAGGGGATGCAGCTCAAATCCGCCGCTCTCTGCGAATTCATGACTCATGAATATCCCTCCCACCCCAGAGTTGAGTAGGGCTTTGGTTTCGATGGCTTTCCCTCTGCCTGCTCCTAGCACTTTGACATCTAAACGCATAGATTGATTCTTCAAAGTGGCTAGTAGTACAGAGCAGATGGAGAGTTTGGTGGTACCTGGCATCGAGGCAGGCCACCCCTTTAAAAACCCTCATCTCTGATGGCAGCGACGGCTGTCGCTTTCTCTTCTCCATCGAGTTCATTCAAGATCGCTCGGATCTTCAAGTAGGCTTCTCTGCCTTTGTTCTTTGGGAAAGGCCGGTCCTCGGTCCTTGTTTCCCCTTTCTCATGTTCAGTTGCTCTGTGTCCAGGCTGGTGGCACACAAAGCACAACCCTTTCTTCATGTGTTCGATCCTCTCCTGGTAGGAGAGGTGGTTGATCTCAAGTGGGGATTCCTTTGCCTTAGAGGCCGGGAGCTTCTTCGTAAAAGTCTCCTGCAGCCTCCCTGCTATGGCCTTTGCTCTTCTCCACTGTCCATCGTACTTGGAGGCGGCGTTGATCATTCCTTCCAAGGTCGTAGGGATCATTTCCATGTTGAAAACTCTTTCGAGGAGCTTGGGGTTCAACCCATCCATAAAGAGTTCAATGAGGGCAGTGTCATTGTTGATTCCCGCCTTCTCTCACAGAATTCGGAACTGCACAATGTAGTCCTCCAGGTCCTGTCCCTGCTTCAATGTCTTCATCCTGGTTCTGGCCCTGCCAGCTTTGTCAATCGGCATGAACACTGTCTTGAGCACCGATTCAAAGGCTGACCAAGGTCCTAGGTCCTCTCTTTCTGCCCATGTCTGTGCCCAGGGCGCAGTGGTTCCTCTGTTCATGAAGGACAATGCAAAGATGATTTTCTTCTTGTTGGTGTCGTAGATTCCATGGTTCACTCTCAAATAGAGTTTCACTTCTTGTAAGAACTTTGCAGTTCTAGTTCGGTCCCCTGTGAAGCCAGAGGGGGTTCATATCCTGATCTCCTTGGTCGATGCGGTCAGTTCAGTGGACATGTTGGCATTGTCGTTGGATAAGGAGAATGGGTCTCGTTCTGGAGTTTCTTCTGTATCGAGGGATCTAAAGTCCTCTTTGTCGAGGTATCGGGGTTCTTCGTCACTGGTTCTCTTTGAGAACCACTTCTGTGCTGGTTCCAAGTATTGTACTAGTCGACCCTGGTATCTATACCACGGGGTTCTTCCTGATGATGATGCTCCGGTTGGAGGTCTGTCTGGGCTTTGTCTGAAAGATGTTGTGTCTGCACCTAGGTAGGTGGACTGCGTAGATCAGCTTGACCTTTTGTTAAGACTATAGGTCTCAACTCAGCCTAGTCTTTGTATGTTGCAGTCGGAGGCTTTCCAACTGTATCGGTTCTTGCAGTAAGAGGTTTTCTTACTGTATCAGGTTCTGTTTGGGACTTGGTGCTTCCTAAGTCGATACGGCTATCCTTACTCAAAGGCTTTCTGAGTAGACCGTCAGTTCGTGTATCACAGTTGGAGGCTTTCCAACTGTCGAGTTCGAGTTATCACAGCTAGGGGCTTCCTAAGCTGTTGAGTGTTCTGGTTGAGTCTAAGACCATTATTTGAATTAGGTCAAGCTAAGGAATACTGGCAGTATTACTGTAGCTTATATATGGTTCAGAGAATGTCTATCATCCAATCGGAATACAAGATCCTTGTCAAGTAAATATAGAAGGAACAATAGAACAGTGAGCCTCATGCCTAGCATGAGGAGTCTGATGTCACGGAGTGCTGCAGCACAGCATGTCAAAGAACAATAGCAAATAACCCTCATGCCAAGCATGAGGCGTCCGATGTCACAGATCTGATATCAAGGGTCCGATGTCAAGGAGTCCGATGTCACAGAGTCTGACGTCATGGAGTCCGACATCACGGAAGACTGCGGTGCAACATATCGATCAACAGGAGTCAGGTCAGGGGGTGTCTCCATTGGAAGTGAGTCATGTCGTGTCAGAAAGGAAAAATGAAGTGCCCAGTCTTGCGGGTCCAGATAACAAATCATAACACACTTCCTCTATCTCATCTTCACTGTCCTTGTCCTCATCTTTGTCCTTAGCCATCTTCCACTTCTGCATCCCAAGAAACTCGAAGTCCTTGTCATCCTCACCCTCCTTGTCATCATCACCCAGCTCTGCTTGTTTGATCACATCACTCTCCACCTGCAAGGCTGCGTTCCACTTCTTCATCTCCTCCTTCACGATCATCTTCACTCAGACTTCAGCCACAAGGACGGCACGGGTTTCCTCAAGCACCCACTTTCATTGTTCAAGTTTCACTGCCTTCGCAGCAGCATCCTTGTGTTTTGCCTGCTCTTTTTCCTTGCATCTCCTCACCTCCATAGCCTCTATCTCCTCACGATGTTTTGCTTCAACCACCTCACATGCCTCGTGCTCTACTTGCTTGGCCAAATCCAAAAAGAAAAGTTCCCCAGCCCAGGGAAGCCACTGACGATGTGCTAGTGGTGTGAAAAGTTCAAACACTTCTTCTACAACCCTTTGCACAGCCTCCGAGCACATTGTCTTGATGTTGGCTGCAATACCGTCATATTCATCCTACAACAAAACATCATCAGTAATCTAAAACACACAAAAAATGCATCAGACTTACAATTTTCTCACAAAAAACCCACCCCCAAACCTTGAAGTCCTGGTCTTCAGCCTTGCCAGGTTCGGGCATGGCCTTTGCATGTTCTTGGATGTCATTTTTGAATTCGAGGAGTAGCAACATGATCAGAGGATGATATAGACAAGTAAAACTTGAGGATACAAGAACAAGGTTTTCGAGGCACCTTTATAGGTTTTTCAACATGATCATGTGTGTCACACATGACTCCAATCGGCTGACTGGGACAGTCAGGATTTCAGTAAGGGGGAGGATGATAGGTCCGCCTCATGGCTAAGCTCTAAAAACAACACATCACACTCAGACACATCTCCCACAATGTCCTACGATTTTGTGAACACTTGCGAACACCTATGAATACACAAAACTATGTTGTGATGCTTTGAATCACTTTGAATGCCCCTGGCTGCTGTATTCATATTGCACTGCACTTCAGACACATGTTCCCCACATCCCACATGCTGACGTATCACATTTCGGGCACAATGGACATGAGGAGACACAACGGCTAGCACTTTAGTGTGCATCAAGGTGCTTTTTGATGTTTTCATGATTTATTGGAACAACAAGACAAGGAGCTTTGATATATTGTGACTATTGCTGATAAGGAAGTTTGAGATGGTATAGATGTCATGATAGTAACTAGTTAGATCCTCCATGGTATAAATACCAATGCGCACTCGTTCTCCAAGTAGGTGATCTAAATTGTTCAGTGTCCATTGTAAGTCGTCTACCGCTCCTGGGTAGCACTTGACTATTTCGTCCCGCCACTGTATGTAGGCAAACTCTGGAAGGGACTGCCAAAAGTCAGCCAATTTGACCTTGACATAGCGACAAGTGTGCGCCTTCTGTTCAGTACTGTCTGTTATGTTACAGGCAGTGAATAATGTTTCTAATTCAGTAAAATATTGCTTCAGTTCTCATGGCTGATCGGTGACAAACTTTGGAGCTGCATGCTCTGTTCGTGCAGGCATGGTTTGGACATGTCCTGGGGCAGTCTGGGCTGCAACAGGTTGTACTGGATTAATATTAGCCATGGTATTCAAGGCATGTTTTTCTTATCATCATTTCTCATTTACTTTGTGATTTTGACACCTTTTTCACTGCCTTATGTCTACCACATGTTTGCCTCATGGCCTTTTTCCTTTTTAGAACTATCTCTTTAAAACATATATAACCTTGTACTATCTATTCCTTTCAACAAGAAATCATCTTCCCCCATCGTATATCATCAGATTTAAGGGTTCAACTCTTGAGTCTTAGCTCAGTCTTAGTCCGAAGCTCTCCAGTCTTCCATGAACTTCTTTGTTCTGCTACTTAGCTTCTCAAAACTATTGTCAATTGTCTATCGACTTTGTCATTGTCTTCATCTATTGTCATCATCTCACAAACCTCTCGAAACTGTTTCTAATCTCTTCAAATTCTTTTGCACTGCCTCTAATTCTTTCATATTGCTTTGAAATGCTTTGTAGTGTTTTGTACTACCTTGTACTGCTTTGCAGGACTTCACATCAGTTCGGCACACATCACACAATATCTACCAACTTTTGGTTAGCACAGTGATATTTGGTACCACCTCACACCCTTCCTCTGACTCATGTTATATCTCCTAAGACCTGTTTGGTTGGTTTTGGTTGAGTTTCCGGGTTGAGCATCATCACCGGAAAAAAAAAATCAACCACAGTTCAGTCTGGTTCAACAAACTGGACCTTCAAATGCTATGTCTGAACCAGGATAATGGGATGTCCCTCACTACAGGTAAGCTGGGAAGACACCATCTCTGTAGGTGCTTCAAACATGTACTCCAACAGCCTGACCACAGATGTATATCTGCCCCAGAGATTCAACTTCTAATTCTGTCCCTAATCCTGTTCTTACACCTGTGCTAGAGGCAAAGATTGATGTGCTCACAGTGCAGATGTTGCAACTAGTGTCAGTGCTCATAGCATCACAGCCCAATCAACCAAGAGTACAGCCACAGATGACAGCAGAGGAAGATGATGAGATGGAAGAGATGGTGGAGTGGATTTCACAGGATGATGTTTGGATGGCAGAGAAGTCCAAATTTGGAAAGGCATGCTTACCTAAGTATGTGCCACTCTAAATCATTGATGGTACTATGGAGAATACCAAATCATTCATCAGCTCTATAGTATTGTACATCCATGGAAGGAAGCCAGAATTTTGCACAGCAGAGTCTACAATTATGTTTGCTCTCTCTTACATCGAGGGGGGAAAAGCACAATTTTGGAGAAATGAGGCTATTAATCAAATTGCTGGGGGAAACAGACCATTTGTGACCTTCAAGGAATTTTTGGAGAGATTGGAGGCCCAGTTTGGAGATCCTAATCCAAAGGCAACAGCTAACACAAAATTAAAGACCATGCACCAAGGTTCCTTAATGGCAGTGGATGAATTTATATTGCAGTTTATGGCAGAAGCTTCACAGATTGATATGGGAGGCAGCATTAGTAGAATTTTTGAAGATGGGATTAAATCCCTTGCTATTCAAGTCTATCTACCAACTACCTTCTATGCTGGAGCAGTTGGATGAGTGGTATAATTGGGCCATGCACCTTGATCAGCAATATTGTCAGGAACAAGCTGAATTGAAGTCAATGTACAGAAGTAGTAAATTTGGAAAGCCATAGGGGGGATGACTGAGAAAGGAAAGGTGCCTCAAGCACAAACAGCAGTGCAAGCTCTGAGGGCACAACCACCAGCCATGGCAGTGACAACTATTGTTGCAGTGCCCCACTAGCATCAGATGCTATGGAGGTTGATCGAGTGGGCAGATGCCCCCCACTCAAATGTTTCAACTGTGGGAAATTAGAACATATCTCTAGGAATTGTAGGGAGAAGAGACAAATTAGGGAAGCTACAATTGAGGAAGTGAAGGAGGAAGAAAGCAAGCAGCAGAATTTTGTGGAAGAGTTTACAATGTACTAGTATCAGAGGAAACTCAGGCAAATTTTAAAAAGGAAATTAATGTGGAGAAAGACAAAATTCAATCACATGATGATGAAGATTTGTGAGCACAATTTTGAAGACCCCTAAATTTTTTATTTGCTCTGCATGAATAGAACCTGAAATCACCTTGACTGTGGGACTGAAGACAGTGGACACACATGCAGCAATTGACATGGAGGTGTTGCTTGATAGCAGTGCTACAGGATTATTTATTCATCAGCAAACTCTGGGTGAACTCAGTAGCACTACATAGTGTTGTATAGTGCCATAGCATTGTAGCATGGTTCTTTTTATATTTAGAACACCATAGAAGGCCCTGGTTGCTACATAGTACTACATAGCACAGTTAGCCATAGTGTTTTAAGGTCCAGTTTGGTCCGGTTTTTCAACCCCCAAGAGGGCAACTGGGGACTGCAACTGGTCCAAACTGTTGCCCACATTTGATGGACCACAACCAAACCAAATAGAACCAGTTCTATTCAGTTCTGTTGCCCCCAAAAGACCAGTTTCCCCAAAAGACCAGTTTCGACCAGTTATACCACTAATTTTGTAACTAAATTCTATTATATAGTAAATAAAACTAATTACATTTACACCCTGTGAGCAGTTGCTCGCAGCAGTGGGATGTTACTAAGAGAATGAAAATAAAAGTGAATTAGAAAGAAAAAAACACACCCCACCATCTCACATTTGTAGCAAGGGTGGGGTGGCTGCTGTTGTTTTTGAAATAAGGCAACCAGCAACCAGTACTTTACACTCCCCCCCCCAGTCCAAGCGGACTCTGCTTGGACACACTTGGACACTTGGACTGTCTGAGGACTTCACTCGGACTCTGCTCAGACTCTGCTCAGATGCTCGGACTTTGCTTGGACAACATCAATTGTGCATTTACTTACACCTTTAAAGTATTGTCCAAGTTCCAGACTTACAGAAATTCTTATAAGTCTCACAAAATGATGTGTGCACAGCAGGAATTGAACCAACAGACTTCTGGACTAGCGATCACATGATGACCAAACATGCACACTCTACCACTTAAGCCAAGTAGTCATTTAAAGTCACATACATTATATCTATTTATTACTGAAATCTAATTTTTATATATATCATGAATAGATTATTAAATTGACCCCCTCGCATCTGTGCAAGGGGTAATTAATATGTGTAATACTAGGCCCTCCCCTCGCAAGCTCAAGGGGAGGGGGCCATAACTATCAATAATAAAAATAAATTAAAAACACCCACCACAAGCAACTGTTGCTTGTGGTGGCGTTTGTCTCTCCCTGGGTCGTCCCCTGGCCATCTCGCTCTCCTGTCCCCATTCTTCTCCCCCCTGAACCACCCCATGAGCAGATGCTCGTAGGTGTGGGGCAGGTGTCATCGTGGGTGTCCCCACTCATCATTGTCTCCCTTCCCTCTCATCTCCCTTCCCCCTCATCTCTCTTCCCTCTCATCTCCCTTCCCCCTCGTCTCCCTTCCCCCTCATCTCTTCACCCTCACCTTCCACCCTGCGAGCAGGGGCTCGCAGCAGTGGTGGTGGTGGTGTCCCCCCATTGTCATCATTGCCAGTAGTAGTTTGTACCTATAAAAAGTTAGTTAGCATCAAAAAATGAAATGAGAAAAGAAAAGAAAGCTTACCTAGGACCCTAATCATTGTCATTCCACCCGTCGTCCACCCTACAAGCAGTGGCTCGTAGGGCTGGGGTGGGTGGTGTCATCGTTCCCTGTTGTTGTTGTCGTCGTTAGCAGCCGCTCTCCCCCATGTGAGCAGTTGCTCACACTGGCGGGGGCAGGTGCTGGGTCATGGTCTCGTCGTTGTTCCTCATTTGGTGGTTTTGGGGTCATTTTGCTGCTACAGTATAGATATAACCTATAATTAATGAAAAAATGTGTTAGCTTAAAGAAAACATGAGGAAAGAAAAAAGAAAAAACTCACCTGGGGCCCAAACAATGATAGAGTCCTTTGGGCCCATTTCATCATGTGCTGGCATGGGGCCCATGGCTGTGGGGTGTTCAGGGGGCAGTGGCAGCAGTGGGACATGGGAGGGAGGTGTCGTCATCGAGTGGTGGTGGTGGTGGTGGTTGGCATCATCGTTGGTGACATGGCTGTGTTGATTTGTCATCACAGCTGGGGTGGTACAAAGAGAGATAAAACTATCTACCTGTAATGATACTTTAGTCTAACGGTTATATTGTTGCCTTAAATGTCATTTATCATGTGACTATGAGGGTTCAATCCCTGTGGTAGCCACTGATTTTTCAGTCAATTATATAAGCAACTCAGACAGTCCTAGGACTGTACGAGTGCTGGTCCACTCGGACTCTGCTCGGATGCTCAGACAGTCCGAGGACTCAGCTTGGACTCAGACTGGACATTTAGTTTGGCAGGACTTTCAGCCAAAGAAGTCTGAGCAAAGTCTGAGCAAAGTCCTTGGACAGTACTCAGACAGTCCTAGGACTGTCCGAGTGTCCAATCAGATTGGGGGGGGGAGTGTAAAGACCTCCCAGCAACTGGAATGACCCCAAATATGGCCAACCGCAACTGAAAAAAAGATCAGACCACAGTTCGGTCCAGTTCAGTCCTATGGTCATTTTTGGTCCTATAGACTGGACCTTGAAACACTAGTTAGCCAAGAGTATATAACCACTTTTAGCTATATTATTATTATTATTATTATTATTATTATTATTATTATTATTATTATTCTGTTTGTATCTCGTAGTTCAATGAAATCAAACTCATGTATTTCACAAACTATCAGATACAAGGCATAGCTACACTAATCTACAGAAATCAATACTCTTCTAAGTTCTTCCCTTGCTCCCTCAACTAGCAACACTTGACCACACACTACCTTACCTATGTCTCGAGGAGGGCTGCAATGAGAGATTAGTCATGATGGATAACAATGGAAGTGGGATCTACATACCTTGAGAATCCTACTACAGAACGGTGGTTTCAGTGTTGGGCCAGGACATTGTGATAGGGCTCAAGGGAGATGTTAAGAAGTGCATACCTGATAAATTTTGTTAGCAATTGTTGTGTACCCTGAAACACTCAGCACATACAGTTTGCTATCGACCTTGTGTTGTGGTTGTGGCCTCTACCTGAGCAGGAAAACAGTTCCCAATGCCTACAGTATGTCAAGAACCATTCCTCGCCCGATTGGAACCTGCATCCATCCGACTCTTTCCCGCACGTCAAACATGACTTTTGTCTACGCCTCCCAATTTCGTTCCCGGCCGCCTTGCACTGCCCACGCTGCTGTGCATCAGGCCGCCTTGTACAGCATCCATGGCTGCCTTTCCAAGGCTGCCATCTCTATTGCAAATTCGACTACAGATTCCTGTGTGGCTCCCATAGGTAATTTATCTACACAGTCGAGACACTGCCGCAGTCTTTATTCCTGTTCCGCATTATTCCGGACTACAGTATTTAAGCTTAGTTAGTTTTGCCTTGTATCCCTCAGTTCGTATATCAACATAGACTCGACTTTACCCTGCCAATCTAAAACCTCCTTCTACTCCAACCCCTGTCCTCTAAGAGTCTGAACTACATTCGACTCAACCTCTAGTCTCCCTCCAAGGTTCTAGTCTCATCTGAACTCAACCTAAGTCCCTCCGTATTCCTCCCCGCATTTACCTGCACTTTCCCACTCCTACCTCTAAACCCTCGACTTGAAATTAGGACACCAGACGAGGTGAAGGGCACAGCTTCTTACAAGCTGAAGCCAAGTCCTTTCCATTCCCCCTCCCACAGAATCCGCATCGACCCGACAATCTCCCACTGTCATCACCTGCAGTGTCCAGTCGGATTCTGAAGCGGCCTCTAGGATCAGTTCTTAACAGTATATACGAACTCACACTTCACTTGTCCATTTCCTCTCTATGACCTCTACCGAGACCCGCCAGTGCACAACAAGAAACTCCCAATGTGCCAGTACTATTCCAGGGATCTCTGCAATCCAGCGATCCACCCTTTCCGACCCTCAACCCGCCACTACTTTTGGAGTGTCTTCCAGACCCTCAAACATCTTGTGACAAATCAGCTCAGGAGCTCCCTCAATCAGTGCCAACCTCATGTCCGCCCATGCCCCGCAACCTTCTGGCAACCCAGAAGGTTTTCGATCAAGAACTCCCCTTGAGTACATAGGAGGCATCAACCAGCCTGAACCCTTCTGGTTGGAAGATCCTGGTCTAGAGGACGGACCCCCTGGCAGACCTGACGACCCTAGTGGTCCTGATGGCCCTGGGGGTGACCCCGATCCCAATGATCCTGAGGATCAACCTCCCATGGGGGAAAACCCTGACCCAGGGGATAGGTTCATAGATGTCCTTTACAACCTCTCGGAGAGTATCCACACCCTTCATCAGAATAACACACCCAAGACCGAAAAAATCAAAGTTCGCGACCCCGACACTTTCGATGGTGCCAATCCAAAAAAACTTAGAGACTTCTTAGTCTCCTGCAATCTTCATTTCTGCGACCGTCTGCACATATTTTCCTCTGATGAGAAAAAGATCATATTCATCCTTTCTTATCTTAAGGGATCAGCTCTCAGTTGGTTTGAGCCTGGTCTGAATGACCCGACAGATTCCGCACACTGGATGTGGGACTACGAAGCTTTCCTCGCTGAGCTGGAAAGCAACTTCGGTCCACACGACCCGGTCAGAGATGTGGAAAAAGCTCTCTCTGATTTAGCAATGAAGAAAGGTGGTCGTATCATGAAATATAACATTGACTTCTGGGAATTAGCTTCTAGGGTCAACTGGAATGAAGCAGCCCTTCATTTCCACTGTCTTCCGCTCCGGCTTTGCATAGAAGCTCTCCAGGGTGGTAAACCCAATACTCTCGCAGAACTGCACTTGAAAGCACAGGACAGTGACGACATCTACTGGATGCAAGAAGACGAATCCCATTTCGAAACAAAGAATTCCAGTAACATCACTAACTCTAGTCGGAAGGACTCTTCAAAAAGCCCTTCCCCGTTGACAAACCAAGCATCTTCAAACTCCACCCATGGTAAAACCTCCAA
Organism: Tricholoma matsutake; assembly: GCA_026075535.2. Classification (NCBI taxonomy): domain Eukaryota; kingdom Fungi; phylum Basidiomycota; class Agaricomycetes; order Agaricales; family Tricholomataceae; genus Tricholoma; species Tricholoma matsutake. The sequence continues at coordinate 1,821,138 of AP026544.2, forward strand.
CCAGCAGTCTTCTGTGACAAAGAACACTTCCCAGGACAAGCCCAAGTCGTCCATCTCCGATAAGTTGGGGAAGAATGGCAAGCTTACTGGGGAGGAACAAGAACGTCGCATGAGAGAACGACTTTGTCTCTATTGCGGTGAGGAAGGGCACATAGCAGGAAACTGCCCAAAATCCAAAGCTGCAAAAGCCTGTGCATCCACAGTCGTTCCCGAGACTATGGACTCGGAAAAATAGTCCGCAACCCTCAGGATACAGCCATTGGGACTGGGGGTTGCATTGACCTTACCCACTTGGCTGCCTATGTTTGTCTCAACGTGTCCGCTCTTTCCGACCCTGACTCCTTAACCATTCTTTTAACCTTCTCCAAATCTTCTGCCCCTTTCCAAACCCTTATCGACTCTGGCTCCTCCCACTGCTTCCTTGACTCCTCTTTCATGTTGAATAACCAACTCAGCATGGAATAACTTAACCCAATCAGTTTACAACTCTTTGATGGAACTTGCAACTCCACCATAACTCAGATTGTCAAACTTCTGGTCACCTTCCCTGCCGGTGAAGTATTCAATTTGTCATTTTATGTAACCTCGCTCGACTCTTCCTGTTCCGCCGTACTTGGTCATAACTGGCTGAAGCAATACAATCCGTTGATTGACTGGTCTTCAAGCCAACTCGCTTTCCACTCTGCAGATCATAGAGGTCCAGCACCCCTGACATCACCTTTGTCCCTGAATCTTCCAGTAGAAATCCTCAACTCTTCCACACTTTCTGAACCCCCCATTCCTCCTAAGTTTACACCTCCTGACATCTCCTTCATCAATGCTGCCGCTTATGTGCATGCTAGCAAACTTCCTGGGGCAGTAGCTTTTCAGATGACCTTCGCTCCAGAAGGGTTATCCGCCTGCTCCGCCCATTCTGCTAACTCTTCTGACCTTTCTGAGATTCCGCCTGAGTATCATGAATTCGCTGATGTCTTTAATAAGACTAAAGCGGATACCCTTCCTCCGCATCAGTCTTACGACCTCAAGATAGAGACAGAAGACAATACTCCTCCGCCTCCAGGCCGAATGTATTCTCTCTCCCCCTCTGAATTAGAAGCCTTACGAGTCTTTATTGACAAAAACATCCGCTCAGGTTTCATCCGCCCATCCAAGTCACCACATGGCACCCCTATTCTCTTCGTCAAGAAGAAGGATGGTAGTCTCCAACTTTGTGTCAACTACCGAGGACTTAACCGTCTTACAAAGAAAGACCGCTACCCACTTCCTCTCATTTCCGACCTACTTGACTCTCCCTGCAAAGCCCGCTTGTTCACCAAAATAGACTTGTGACACGCTTATCACCTAGTCTGCATCGCTGATGGTGATGAGTGGAAAACTACTTTCCGCACCCACTACGGATCCTTCGAGTGGTTGGTGGTCCCCTTTGGGCTCACTAATGCACCCGCAGCTTTCCAGCAGTTTATGAACGACATCTTCAGCGACATGCTGGATGTTTGTGTCATCGTATACCTCGACGACATCCTAATCTATTCCGATGACAAGTCCCAGCACGGGGCTCACGTCAAAGAAGTCCTCCGCCATCTCCAGAAAAATGGACTTTATGCCTCTCCACAGAAATGTGAGTTCCACAAAGACACCATCAAATATTTGGGTTTCATCCTTTCACCGGATGGACTGCAGATGTCCGAGGATAAAGTCAAAACCGTGCTTGACTGGCCCAAGCCTAGGAAAGTTAAGGACATTCAATCCTTCTTAGGCTTTTGCAACTTTTACCGCTGCTTCATTAATGGCTATTCAGACATTGTCATCCCACTCACTTGCTTGACGTGGAAATCCGCACCATGGGACTTCAACAAGAAGTGCCGCGACACTTTTGAAAAGCTCAAACAAGAATTCACCCATGCCCCCATCTTAACACAATGGGTACCTGACTCACAGATGGTACTTGAAACCGATGCTTCCGACTATGCCCTAGCGGCTATCCTTTTGGTTTACACTGCGGATGGAGAAATCCATCCAGTCGCTTTTCATTCCTGCTCCTTCAATCCTGCTGAACTAAATTACGACACCCATGATAAGGAACTCTTGGCCATTTTCAAAGCTTTCAAACACTGGTGGCAGTATTTTGAGGGTTCCGCAAACCCGATTGATGTGGTCACCGACCACAAAAATCTTGAGTACTTCAGCACTACCAAGTTGCTCACCCGCCACCAGGCCCATTGGTCTGAGTACCTTTCCCAGTTCAATCTCGTCATCTGCTTCTGCCCCGGAAAACTAGGGGCCAAACCAGATGCACTCACTAGACATTGGGATGTCTACCGCAAAGGGGGAAATAGCGACTTTGCCTCCATAAACCCAACCAACTTCCGACCTGTATTCACACAGGAACAGCTCATCTCTTCCCTCCGCACCACCTATTTCGCCACACCCATCCTTCGACAAGCAGTAATCATGGATGTTGAGAAACTTCACCATGACATCCGCACCTCCCTACCCCTTGACCCCTTTTCATCTGCACATCTTCCGACACCTACCAACCCCAACTGGGCCATAGATGAGGCAGGTCTTCTCTGCCACTTTGACCAGATTTATGTTCCAGACATCGCAGATCTTCACCTCAAAGTCCTTCAGTACAAACACGATCACATCCTCTCTGGCCACTTCAGACAAAACAAAACCCAGCAGCTTGTCCACCGGGAATATGTCTGGCCAAACCTCTGCACCTTTGTGCAAGAATTCTGCAAATCCTGTACCACTTGCAAATAATCCAAATCACCCCAACACAAGCCCTACGGGTTCCTAAAGCAACTTCTGGTTCTGGAACGACCTTGGAACTCCATCTCCATGGACTTCATTGAACAACTACCTCACTCCAACAGTCACACCGCTATCCTGGTCATCGTTGACCACCTCACCAAGCAAGGCATCTTCATCCCAACTGTCAATGAAATCACAGCCCAAGAACTAGCCAACCTGTTCGTCCTCCACATCTTCTCCAAGCATGGTGTTCTGTCACATGTCACTTGCGACCGGGGATCCGAGTTTGTCTCCCATTTCTTCCGCTCCCTCGGAAAAGCGCTCGACATGTGGATCCATTTCACTTCCGGTTATCACCTGCAAGGTGATGGTCAGACAGAACAACTTAATCAGACCCTGGAGCAGTACCTCCAGATCTTCTGCAACTATCAGCAGGATGACTGGTCTCACCTCTTACCCTTGGGCGAATTTGCCTACAACAATGCTCCTTCTGCCTCTACAGGTGTATCCCCTTTCTTTGCCAACAAAGGCTATCACCCAAACATTTCCATTTTTCCAGAATGCGACTTAGCTTCACAGCGTGCCCACGAGTTTGTCATCGACTTAGACGACCTTCATCAGGAGCTTCGGAAACAGCTTGCAGCCGCTCAAGAGCATTATCAAGGTCCTGCAGACAAACATCGGGCACCCGCACCCAACTTCAACATTGGTGACTCTGCCTACGTCACTGTGGAAAATATCCACACCACTCATCTCTCCAAGAAACTTTCCAAAAAGCACCATGGACCCTTCGAAATCATTGCCTACCCGGGCACTCACTCAGTCACCCTGCGGCTCCCGGATCACATGCGGGCCATTCACCCTGTTTTCCATGTCTCTCAACTAGAGAAACACTCCCTGAACACAATTCCAAATCGAGTGCAACCTCCACCTCCTCCGATCACCATCAACGATGAGCTCGAATATGAGATCGCCAAAGTCCTCAACTCCAAAGTTGACAACCAATGTCGCTGCAAGATTCTCTACCTTGTCCGATGGGAAGGTTACCAGGGAACCGATGAAGAGACCTCCTGGCTACCTGTTATGGAACTTGAGCACACCCAAGAGCTCCTTGCGGATTTTCACACCCGCTACCCGCAAAAACCCAGTCCATTACCCACTTAAAGGCTATTCACATTGCTTATTCACTCGGTTTGTACTCAGAAACAAAATTCATTGAAAAAAGATTTTTTTTGGATCTGACTGGATCCCTACACTACCTCCGCTTCTCCCTCTCTGTCTTCATCACCCTCTCCCCCAACCTCACCCTCTTCTCCACCCTCATCCTTCTCTCCACCCTCCTCATCTCCACTCTTGCTCTCCTCCTCATCATCTGCTCGCATTTTCTCCAGATATCTCTGGAAGGCCTCCCAGTCATCTCCAGACTTTTGGATCCCGCGTCTTTCCCACTGGGACTCTTGCACTGCCCACTCCACCTCTTTGTCAGCTCTCCTCCCTGGCACTTTCTTCCTCCACCCACTCTGGGTCCAAGGCATCCCGTATCTCTCCCATTGATTCCCGCACCGCAGTAGCCACCTCAGCAAACCCCTTCCTTATCAACTTCATCATTTGTTGCATTATTTCCAGGTTTTCCCTGGTCGCCCCCGTCGTTCCCGCCAGTTTTGCCGCAGGGGCTTCCTGCCCCTCCCACACTACCTCCTCGCACTTATGTTTGACGTGCGTGCAGTTGTCGCACATGCATCCCTTTGCACCCATCTTGAAACAAGTGATCTTTTGATATTTGCACCTAGGCCACTTGTCAGTAAAAAGAGACTGGAAAGGGAAACAAGTACATACCTTTTGCCAGGCAACGCGGCCTGCACCCGCACCGGACCCTCCAACTCCTCCAACCCCACTCCTGCCTTCGACTTGGCGACTTTCTTTTTCTTGGGGGACTTGCTCCCCTCAGCCTCATCCTCCAAACCTGCAGCCGCAGCCACCCGCTTCTTCTCCGCTCGTCTTGTGGCCAATGCCTCCTTTTTCCACACCTCTGCCTGATGCGCCTCCTCAGCCTTTGCAGCCTCCTCTGCTGCCTTCTGCGCCTCCTGCACCCGGCATTCCTCCTCCCTCACTGCTTCCTCCAGCTCCTTCATCTCCCATTCCATCTGCTCCTTCATTGCCTGCTCCCTCTGTTTGTGTTGAGCCCTCATTGCGGCCAATTTGATCTGTGCGGATACTGCTGGAGGGGACATAATTGATAGTTGATGGGGGAAGGAAAGAACATGAAAATTTTTTCAACCAATTACCACATTTGGAAAATTCAACCAACTTCCTCATTCAGACTCAAACCCTCACATGCCTCGTAGGCTCGGCACTAAGGGGGAAATACTGTCAAGAACTGTTCCTTGCCTGATCGGAACCCGCATCCATCCGACTCTTTCCCGCACATTGAACATGACTTTTGTCTACGCCTCCCAATTTCGTTCCCGGCCACCTTGCACTGCCCACACTGCTGTGCATCAGGCCGCCTTGTACAGCATCCATGGCTGCCTTTCCAAGGCTGCCGTCTCTATTGCAAATTTGACTATGGATTCCTGTGCGGCTCCCATAGGTAATTTATCTATGCAGTTGAGACACTGCCGCAATCTTCGTTCCTGTTCCGCATTATTCTGGACTACAGTATTTAAGCTTAGTTAGTTTCGCCTTGTATTCCTCAGTTCATATATCGACATAGACTCGACTTTACCCTGCCAATCTAAAACCTCCTTCTACTCCAACCCCTGTCCTCTAAGAGTCTGAACTACATTCGACTCAACCTAAGTCCCTCCGTACTCCTCCCTGCATTTACCTGCACTTTCCCACTCCTACCTCTAAACCCTCGACTTGAAATTAGGACACCAGACGAGGTGAAGGGTGCAGCTTCTTACAAGCTGAAGCCAAGTCCTTTCCGTTCCCCCTCCCACAGAATCTGCATTGACCTGACAATCTCCTGCTATCATCACCCGCAGTGTCCAGTCAGATTCCGAAGTGGCCTCTAGGATCAGTTCTTAACACAGTACCATAATGAATGATGACAGATGTGGATGAGCAGATGTTGAACGTTGATCATGCTGGTGTGCAAAAAGCATGCCTCAAAGGTAGTAGGCAGGCACAAGTGAAGGGGACACAATGAGAGGAAGAACTGAGGGGGACATGATGGGAAAAGTTAAGTGTCGAAGATGAATGGTTTCACAGTTTTGAACAAATTCAACATGCATGTGCATGGATGTTAGGGCAGGGTTATTAGACTTTGTCAAAAGTGAAAAATGATACTATGCCAGTGATGCCGTTGACAGTTCCTGGGAAGTGTTCCTAGGTTCCTAGAAAATAGATGGGGAAAATCAGAAAGTCTGTACCTTGGGAAGTCTGTCCGACTGTCCAGCTGTCTGGCTGTCCGACTGCCTTTGCACAGCCACCCTCCCTCTTTCAACTTCAACACCTCTTGCAGGTCACAGCACCCAGCAGTGAGCATTATTTTGAGCACCCACCCTGTGTAAAACTTACATATATACATCTTTAGACACCCATTATCCTCTTTCCATCATGAACAAGGCATACAGTTGTGCCTATTGTTGACACAAACTTATACCCATCATGACGACGACAAACACCAATGGAAACCTCGGATGCCAGTACATCTTATGCACGGCTTGGCCCCAAGGCGAATTTGGGCCAGGAACAATGTCACATCAGCGATATTTTCATTAGGTCGATCATACACCATCACCACTGTCGACAATGACTGCCCAACCACCTTCTATGCCTCTACCTTCCCCTCCTTTAACAGCCCCAGCTTTGAGCATGAGCACATTTCCTGCATTCCTTCCTCCGATTGCCCTCCAACCAGCAACTTATTGTAGTTTTGCAGGCTGCAAATGGAAATGAGCACCTGCTCATGATTGCACTCAGAACATGTGTCAAACCCACTGCCAACTCAGCAGTGGTTGCCAACACAAAGACCATATCAGCAAAGTGAGCTCACAGGACACCCCTCTCCCCTCTGCTCTCCCCTCTGCTCCTGCTTCCTCGCCATCTCCCCACATTGATGACTCCCTCATTGATCCCTTGCTACAAACACATCCACCCTCAATGCCCCAACCAATCCCACCACCTCCACCTGCAAATCCCCCTCCACCAGCCCCTCGATACACAGTCCAGATGCCTCCAGTTTTGACTGAGCAGCAAGCGGCATTACAGCATGTTGGTGCTGACTGACAAGTGCTCCAAGCAACATTACAACAGAATGAATCTCAGTCAAAGAACATTGTGTGGGTGTTCACTTGGTATCAGGACAACTGCAAGCCCATTTCATTTGACTTTTCACTACCACCTGGTTCACACAATTTCCAGATCACTGTATCTGTCCTTCATGATCTAGTGCTCATTTGGGAGAGCAACGTTACTCCCGATCTCATTCGCTTACAGAAGTATGATGCTACAGAAGGACTATGGGTAGGGTTCAAGATTGGTCAAGCATTCAATGCTGAATTGCATTGTCATCACTTTCTCATCAAGCGCCAGGAGGTGAAGCAGTGTATCACGGTTGAGAGTTGTGTAGAGCAGGTCCATGGTTTACATATGTGGGAGAATTTGACAGGGGAACAAAGTTATGTCCATGATATTCTCAGCCAGAGACATGCTGCACTCATCTTACCTCCATCACATGCCCCATCCTCTGTTCCTCCACCTCCTGTCCACAAGAAATCACTTGCTCCATCCTCTGCACCTCCACCTCCTATCCACAAGAAACTCTCCCCTTGATATGACGACATGATTCTCATTTCCTCCGATGATGATGTGGGATCAGTGCCTCAATCCCATGAAGTAATTCTTGTTCTCAACTCTGATGAGGAATGGGAAGTGGCAGTGAAAGGGCCAGCAATTAAGCAAGAACATGAAGTCAAAATCAAGATGGAACTTGGGGTAGAGCACCGGATGGATGGCTATACATCAAAGCAATGACACCACCAACACTCTGGTGACAGCATTGAGAGCTCAGGTTGTGAAACTGACACACCACCACAACACCTCTGGGTAGAGCACCGGATGGATGGCTATACATCAAAGCGATGACACCGCCAATGCTCTGGTGACAGAATTGAGAGCTCAGGTTGCGGAACTGACACATCACCATGATGCTGCTGCCAACTGTCCACTTCAAGCATTTTCTATAGCAACAATGAAGGACCAAAGTGGCCTCAAGACTACTATGTTTGCGATGTTGTGGCTGTTTTCAAGAAGCCACCCCATGGTATCTCAAAGAAGGCCTCCTTCTCAATGCTGCCAATGCACTTCCCTGGACTGCAATTCAAGAGGTCTACATTCTATGACAACTACAACCTATGGATCCAAACACCTGTTGCTTTCCATATGAGATATGCAGACTATGGCCACACAGAAAAGGGCTCGTGGAGAGGTTTTTTGACTGCCCATGTGAGGTACCTGAAGAGACGGCATGAGAGGCAAGAAAAGCACAAGAAGCGGCAGGTTGATAAGGGAAAAGACCAGTTATAATTCTAGTTCACACTTATCTTCCCCATCTTGATTTGTGATCAATCATTGTATTGTTTTGACAATCTCATGGGTCTTTGTAGTCATAATGTATCTTCATTTTGTTTCTGCCTAAGAGTTTACATTGTATGGATTCCTATTCTGCTGAACTAGCTTCTCCTGGACATCTTCATTTCACCTGAAAATCATTTCATCCAAAAAAAAGTTGAACTTGTCGACACCCATCTCCCAACAGATAGCATGGTAACCCCCAAACCATACATTTGTTTGTTCTGCAATGGACAAATTGAAATACCACAAAAGTTTATCATCATTCTGGAGCTCAGGGTAGCAATACGGATTGCAGTATTGCTAGCAAAATGTGTTGCATGTCAAGTGTTTACAGCTCCAGTGAAACACATTGACTGTAAGTCCAATGTCAGCAAAGAAGTCGTCACCTTCTACCATCCTCTTCAGTGTGCAGTTGTTGTCAGAAAAAATGTGTTTTGGCTTGGGGCCATTACAAAACACGTTCTTCATGAAGTTCTAGTTCTATAGGTGAGCAGCATGAGCACAGAGTGCACGGTGATGTACTGCAACACTATTAACACCCTCAGCCCCGTAAAATGTTTGCTGAGCAAGAATAATACCACATGGTGCAACAATAAGCTCCTCATTGTGCATCCTCCTACGTCCAAATCATGCTCAAAGTTGCTTATGCTGAAAGTCTGTATCACGAGCATCATTTTGAAGGGTGGCTGCAATGTCAATCTCCTGCTCAGCTTCATCATCAACCACATCATCTAATGTGTGGTCTTCAGTGATGCTGTCATTTGGATGAGAGACCCTTGCTCTTTCAAGACGATCCTTGAGCTGGAACCTTGCTGGGCCGCATTCGACATGGATTTGTTCTGCTTCGACATGTTCTGGGTCACTGCAAACATGAGTATCCTTCTGGTGAAGTTGAGTGCACCCCTTGATTGCACAAACCCTCCCCTCAGTTGCCTCATGACTTTTGCAAAAGCAATTCCATTGAGTCTCCAGGGGCTCAAAGCAGTTGTGCACAGCGCAGCAGGGATGTCCAACAGTCACCCCATCTACAACAACCCACACCTCCTCCCCATGGAATATCTGAAAGCACTTGTCGCATCGATGACTCAGTTCGGGTTGGCTGTACAAATGGAAGCAGAGATTTCAAGCCCTCATGGCCTCTGAAAAGCAGTACTTCTGTAGTCCTGTGTTTGGGACAATGAGTTGGCTGCTAAGTTGAGTGCTGTCATCAAGGAGGCAAGCTATGGTGAATGTGTCCCACACATGTTTGGTTGTGAGTGTAAATCCAACAGGCCAGGCAGAAGGAGGGATGTTGTTACAAGAGAACAAATGGTGATAGAGATGACCACAGTTGGTGGCAGATGTGTGGGAGATCACCATGGTGTTGATCCAGATATTGACCACTTTTTGTTCAATGAATTGATGTTTGCCAGCTTCAATAACGTAAAGAGGATCATTGTAGTAGTGTCTGTGGCCACCTTTTACATAGTAGTTATGATAGTAGTTGACTTTACAGCCTGGAGTTGATTAGTGCGAGATGGAGTACTCAAGAAAACCAAAGACACACCTTCACAATACATGCTAACAGAGTATGCTGGTACAGCACCACGGTCCAGTGTAAACAGAGCCACTTGTCAATACTTCGTCTGCTTCATACAGAGGCCTTTACTCGCACGAGAGCATCCTGGTTGAATGTCAGGAATGGGTAGGAGGATAGAGTGTGTCTGCAGCCAACCCAAGACCATGACCATACTTCAGAATGGTATTATCAAGGCTGGATGCAATGAAGTCATGGGTGCCCCAAACCAGAACCCTCAGCTCATTCCACAATAAAGCGACATCCTCTAATGAAATCCCACAGCTGTCTGCAAGTAGTTTAGTCACACTTGGGGGTAGGACCTCTGGGGCTTGATGTTCAGGTTCTTCAGCCAGTTGTGCAATTAGTATATCATCTTTGAGTTGTTTAGCTATGTGAATGAGATTAAAGAGCCCAATAATTGAAAGGGTGGGCACTAGAGCTGAGATAGTTGCAAGCTCACTGCATGACTCAGCCATGGGGTTGAAAGCAACTTATGTCACATGGCTTTGTTGTCGTGTTAGACAGCTGGACAGTCAGACAGGACACAGATGTCCTCAGGAAAATGTTGTGCAATGCTAGTCAATACTATGTCACTGCCGGTTGTGCTATGGGTGCTATCGGCTGCTACACGATTGGCTGTGGCAGTATGACTTGCTGTGGAAAAAATCAGAGTTTGCTGATGTTAATCAATCCTTAATTACCGGAAACAGTATTTGCCAAGTATTTGCATGCACAAGTTAGCACAACCCATAATGGTGTATGATATTGATGGAACAGTAAATCATGGAGGGACTATTAAGAAGGAGGTGAGTCTTATATAAGCAAGGACCCAACCAAAAAATTCTCCTTTATTCCTTTGGTAGGAATACCTTTTTGGCAAGTGAAATGTCACTGGAGATTTGGCCATAAATAGCCATGTTGGCCCCAGGACCATGACTATCATTTTTGGTAATAGGATCCAGTTCATATTACATCCAGCTTTGTCTCGAGCTAGGGACTGTAGTCAATGAAGAGTGGAAGGTTGGGCTGTGATCAGAGCGTCAGCTTGGATCGGATCCACAAGCAATTCAAGCCGCTCGGGTGGGTGGGATCAAATTGCCAACTTTGTGACTAAGTGCATAGATAAAATGAATTATTAAGCTATAATGCCAAACTACCTGAAGTAAAAGACTAGGGTGGGAGGGATGGGACAAAATTGAAGGAGCAAGAGATTCTAGGATTAGAAAGAATTCAAGTCTGAATGTAGGTAGGTGAAAAACAAAAGGAATGAACCAGCATGTGACTACTGTTTAGCTACTTCACTCAGCAGGATGCTGCTGCCAGATCGCTCCATTCCTTTGCTCACTGGCAGCTTGGGCTAATCCAGCTTTGTCTCGAGCTAGGCACTGTAGTCAACAAAGAGCAGAAGGTTGGGCTGTGATCAGAGCGTCAGCTCGGATCAGATCCACAAGCAATTCGAGCTGCTCACCCACAAGGCAACGAACTCCCACAGTGAGAAAAAATGCAGCGGCAGCCCAACCCATCAGAGAGGAGGTGACACATTCAAAAGAGTAAGGTTACTGAGATGTCGAGAGGCCACTAGTTCAAATGCCTGTATGTAAGCTTGATATGCTAGAGATTTCCATCTTCCAGTGATTCTAACAATTTTGGGGCTGACTCCTTGGGCTAAGTAGAACGAAGCACCACCAATCCTGAAAGAGTGTCTGAACATGGTTCCCCAGCCCCAGGACATGATGATGGAATTTATTCTTTTGAGGGCTGTGTCTCTGACCATGGGCCAGATGTTGCCCTTCTTGTCCATCCACAAGAACAGCAGGTCACCCAGTCCAGCTGGTACTACATTTGCAAGGTTCCTTAGGGCTTCAAGCACAAAGCCCTTGCTGTTTGACCAGATATACCAATTGTATTTTGCCTGCTGATGCTGTTTTTGCTGATGGTAGGTCAAGTCGTGCATATTCTTTGCTGTTTAGGTCCCAGTCCAAAACCACATCTGCTCGCTTCAGGTGCTTTGTCCCACTAAAACTAGCTCTGGATCAGACTGAAACTTCACCAAATCTCATCATTCCCCAGTATGCACATGATGCCATGGCCCAAATGCAGGCGTCGAATGGGTCCTTTAGGTTCAGAGATGATTTAAGCATGCATAGCATTGGGACCATGAACGGTGGTCTAAGTGGTCATTTTCAGTTGCCAAAGATGTTCCTGAGGCCTCGGAGTGACCATCTGACCCTATCATGGTCCGATTGAGAGAGTGGTTCAGGCCAGCCTTGTGCTATATGCCATGCTCTGACACCTGAGAGATATTTGCCAATGGTGTCGACAGATACTGGTTCGAAAGGGCAATCTGCTGTTAGGGAAAGGTCAAGTTTGCTGGGATTTGTGATGGCCCAAATTGCAAAGGAATGCAAAAGTTTGAAGGATACTGGAAGCCGTGTGCTCTCAGGAATCGAGAAAATATCACAGAAAAGGTGAAACTTTCATAGGCCTGAGCCATAGCTAGTGGTGTCACACAATGAGGCTCGCGAGGCTAAGCTAGCCAGGAGCTGTATTATGGGAACATCAATTGTCGAGGGTGGGGGCAAGTTGATACCTATCCATTGGAAAATTCTGTCCTCAGCCTTGCAGTCTGGGCACAAGGGTGAGTGTTTAAGCTGGAGTCGCCCAGATGCTGAGCAGATAGCTGGTTCAATGGGTGTAATTGTGGGTCCATTAATCAAGAAGCAGGTTAGTACAGTAACAGGTAATCTGAGAGGTGGCGAGGTAGGGGAAAGAAGACCCCATTGGTTGCTTGGGGAAAACCTTTGAGGAAACCTTTGATATCGCCATGCGAGAGCACGTCTGCAATGTTGTTCCTGCCTTCCACATGTATGGGACACCTGGGGCCCATGTCCACACAGCCCAGGAAGCTCCTACTGTGATCCCAATGCCAAAGGAAGTGCTTGCATCTCCCCACCAGTTGATATCTATTAGCTGTGGTGAGGCTAGTGGTACCCATGTTGGAGAATGTGACAGAATGAATGCTACTTCTTCTAAATCGGCCTGGATATAGAAAGGAGGGCATCTCCATCCCTTGGGCAAAATAAAGGATAATGCGAAGTAAGAGAGGGATCACAGAAACAACTGGATCAGCAGGAAAATGCAGAAAATGTGAACTAACCTGCCATGTAGACATGCTGATTCTTTGGCTGTGAAACGACTGGAGTTGGATTGCCACAATGCGAGCAGCTGCTGTATTGCTTCTAGTTTGTGTGGTGGAAGGCTGACCAATCTGGAGACCAGATCCCAGTCAAATCCGATGTAGCACTGTGTCGATGTGAACGGTCTTAGCTTTGCAAAGCTCCAGGGAACTCCAATATCAGCTGTTAGAGACATAGATTCTATTTCTGACCAGGAATGGTGTGCAGCTTTATAACGAAGAAATCGTCTACCCATTTTCTGAGTGGGCCAAAACCAGCAGCTTGGTAAATGGCCACTAGCATATCTGCAACTGCTCCAAACACACCAGCACTGGAGCTCAGACCAAACATAACTGCTCAATCGACGTAGATGAGGCCCTTCCAGAATATGCACAGTGAGTTCTGCTGATCTGGCCTCACTGGGGTTGTCCGATAGGCTGCTGAGATGTTGAACATTGCTGCCACACAACCATCTGGTAACGATAGGATCAGCTCCACTGTGCTGTCAAATGTTCCCCATACAGTTGGGAAGTCATTGGGGTTGATGTTGAAGTTCACAGAGGGGGTCTGAGGGTCATTCCAGGGAAAAGAAAGATCTTGGATCATTCTGAACTTGTCAGAGCTCAGTTTGGATACCAGGCCAATTGGGGAGGTGCAAAAGGGACCAATAAGGTGTTCCAGATCATTGGGGAGAAAGCCCTGGGAATAATGGCCTGCAGCTACTTCCCCAGCTATGTAGTCACTGATAAAGTTTGGATCGATTAGCGAGGAGGCATGATTTTCGAAAAATTAGGGTGCACTCTGGCAGGGAGTCAATACCCACATCGAAGCCATTAGAGATACCTAGTAGAATATGTTCCCAGTCTGACACAAGATTGTATTTACAAAGAAGGTTCCTAGTTCTGATTGGATCAAGAGGGGTGACAACCCCATGAGGGTCAGGCCCACAATCAACAGGTCTTAGCTCCATGGGAGGGTCCTCCACAGATACTGCACCCATGATGGTTGGTGCATGCACCTCCAAAAGGGCAGAAGGATTCCTTTGCCCAGGTGAAGCAGAAAATTCTCTTGTCTGGACCAAGCAGAGCATGCTTGCTCTTGGCTTCTCCCCCAGCCAGTGGGTATGCTGCACGCCCTGCTGATGTTGATTCCACCTTGCAGTCGACTGGGAGGTGGCCTTGGTAGCCACAATGAAAGCAATGATGGGACTCACAAGACTTCTTACACAGGGACTGAGAAGTGGTGGAATCCCCCAGGGCAGGACGCTTCGGAAAGGACATCAGCAAGTGCAATGTAGGGAAACTCTTATTGAACTGTTGTGTCATCAGACATGATACCACCAGCGAAACCGCATTCATATCTAAGGTGCCCAGATCATGTGTGGGATTCTGCACCAACAGGAAGCGCTGGAGGACATCATACTCCACAGCAACCTGCCAACCATGCAATCTAGCTAATTCTGGCACAAACTTATGATGTGCTGCCAGTGCTTTAGCGCAGCTCTCACCATGGTAGAAACGAGTCTGCTCCTCTGCTGTCGAAGCTGCGCTAAGCCAGTCAACAATTGAGATAGATTTCTCATCCTTTCTATCGAGTGGTTTGGCTGAAAGACCTCCTTGACTATTGATTATAAAATCCTCTTCACCTTCAGCAGAACACACACAGGCTGAGTGAGTCAGTGCCAAGTAAGGGACATATTTGAAAGAGCGGAAAGCCTCCTCAACCTTCAGAGGAATGGCTAAATGAGGGACTGTCAGATGCCAAGGCACAAGACACAAATGGGGGGTAAGAGGCCAGAAACAAAAAACGAAAACAGGTGTACAAAACCACCACCACGAGACTTCCGCCGTTGAGATCCAGGGTGCATGCCTGCAAAGGGCAGGATCTGCTCGGTACCAGTTGAGAGCCTTTAGCCCCAATAAACGAAAAACGGTGCAGCCGAGCCGAGAGGGAGGGGTGGGAAGCAAGGCTTTAGCCCCATCACATGATGCAGGCCTTCAGCCTAAATGATACCACGCGGGCCTCTAGCCTTCTCGATATAGACATGGCCTCCAGCCTGATCGGTACGAAGTGGGCCTTCAGCCCAGCAATACAATGTAGCAGTGACTTCATGCAGGGGGGTACCCATGCGTCGAGCAGCAGTGTAAGAGGAAAGGGCGTACTCACCCAAACTAAGGGGGCTTGCTTTGAATCCGGGGATTATGTCAGGGAGCGATGTCTTCTTCAATGCGGTTTCCTCGGCCGTTTTGGCTACTAGCTGGGCCCGAGCGTGTTCAGCCGCAGCATCCTCCAAAAAGAGCGTTCGCTGGGGACCCTGCTGCCGTGCTGGAGCATCCGGGCCTACTGATTCGTTATCGTTGCCAGCAGGGGCTGCCTGGGTTCTCAGTTGGGTTGGTTGTGCAGCCAGTGGTTGATTGCTTGCTAGCCGCGCGACTTGTTCCCGTAAACGTGTTATCTCATCTTGCTGGCGACGAAACAACTCCCTATCCACTGGTGTTGCTGTCGCAGGACCTGGATGAGTTTGGGTGGTCGCTCGGGTCTGTGTCGGAGCTGTGTGGGGATGCAGCCCTGCCGCAGGTGCGGTAGGTCTAGCTGCTGAGGGTTGCTGCGTCGAAGGTGGAGATGGGGGAGTCTGGCCTGCTGGCGGCTCCCTGGTAGAAGAGGATGAACCTGGGAGGTGAAGGCCCAAGTGAGCTCCAGTCTGAGCCATTATGGACGAAGTTTTGAAAAGAAAAGAAAAACAAAATTGAAGGAGCGAGAGATTCTAGGATTAGAAAGAATTCGAGTCTGAATGTAGGTAGGTGAAAAACGAAAGGAATGAACCAGCACGTGACTACTGTTTAGCTACTTCGCTCAGCGGGACGCTGCTGCCAGATCGCTCCGTTCCTTCGCTCACTGGCAGCTTGGGCTAAGGAAAGGTAACTCAAGAAACGGCCATAGCTATCAGGTTAGACTCTCATTTCTGAGCTGCGAAGCTGAGGCACTTTTGAATGCCTGATCCACTGCTCGCTCAGAGTGGCATTGCCGAATTTAGTAGCTTAACCCAAACCGGTTGCCAAAAAGGCCCTAAGTAAGTTATAATTCTGCAGCGCATAGCTAAGAATTCAACTTTCGACCTCGTCGGGTTATGATAATGGTAGTTGTTAGACCCAATTTGACATCGGCATTTCGCTTGACATGAACGGTGCGCCCTGGCTGAAGAACGTGTCTTGACCAACTCCGTCCAGACCGAGATGGGGCATCCCCAGGGCATAGACAGAAACTAAAGCCTGCTCGATACTTTTCCATACGTTCAAAGCCATTATTAAGGACCAATGCTCCACACCTCCAGTCCAACGCATTCGAACTTGATAGCTCCTGCCTTCTTCGGCCCGAGCGTACACAGTGGATCGTTCCCAAATGTCAGACAATGCGCGCTGGATCCATCAAGGAGAGATTCATCAAGGTAGAGCCCATATTGTCCGTCCCTGGTGGTGGAATGGCCATTAGTGTGGCGAAGCAGATGAGGAAAGAAAGCTAAACTTACCCTCCCCCAAATGAGATATACTCTGGCTCACACAGCGCAACATAATCATTCCTTCCTGTCCATTTGAACACCTCGAACTTCCCATCAACATACTTCCACATAAAGGACTCCCCACTCCCATAATATCCCTTCCCCCGGCTGGGATGCACACCCTCCTCACCCATCCACAACCCAAACAACGCGTCTCCGGCATCTTTCACCACTAGCAGCGCGCCCTTCGGACTCGGTACTCCCAGCCGTGGGGGTGGGAATTCGCACTGAGTGTAGAGCGTATTCAGGGATATACCATGCTGATCGAGGGAGTACAGGAGCGTCCATTTCCGCGGAAGACGAGCGAGGGCTGGGAGATGGGTTCTGATCTGCGAAGATAATATTAATGACATTTGTTAAAGGAAGAATGTAGATAAACAAACTTTATCAGCAAGATAGATGTCTAGAACAGCTGCCGTAATAGCTTTCCGACCCTCCAGCTGCACATGCCCGCTCTTCTTGTCCATGAACTCGGCAACACCCCCGACGTACGCAGGCTCCTCTGACAGTTCATTCCCTCTGGTAACTTCCTTGCCATGACCATGCCCATTTTCCCTACCACTTCCACTCCCACTTTCATTGGGACGAACGTCAATCATCTCTCGCCCGTGCCCACCTCTCTGTTCTGCCCCGCTTTCCTGCTCTTTCTCCTGCTCCATTTCCAGCCTTAGATCTGCCGAAAACCCCTTATCCCAATCGTACCGCTCCCCGACATAACCGGGTGCACCGCTAGGTGGCGTGTAAACGTGTGACGCGAACGGTGAGGTCCGCGAGTGATGCCCAAACGGTGTTCCGTGCGATATGCGCATGTCGGATGTAGATGGCAGAGTATGTGCGTGGCGTACAGAGTGCACATGTGGCTCGATGCTCCGTGGCCGAGGATTGCTGCTCTCGGTAGACGACGACTCAACGTTGAAGAGGGTCTCGAGGGAAGGATGTCTGCTAGTGCTGCTGCTTGGCCCTGATGAGACGTCGACGGTGTTCGACTTGGCGGAGAGTAAAGAGGACATCCAACGCGAGGAAAGGCCGGAGAGGGTCTGGTAGGAGTTCGAGCGCTGGGCGGTGTGATGCGCCTCAGGGGTGCTTTTGTGGGATAGTGGGTCGTTTATCTCGCCCGCTGGGGTGGAGGATGCGGTGGAGGTGCTTGCGACTGGGGGAGCTAGAGTCGATCGTGCAAGCTGTGTGGGTGAGCGAGTGGGAGATTGGCGGGGCATTGAGACAGCTGTATGATCATCGCTTAGTACGGGTGGAACTGAATTATGAACGGGTTTGGAGGCGAAGAAGTTGTGATCAAGGTCCAGCAGCGAGGTGGAAGCGTCCGTAAGAACTTCTAGACCATCTCTAGATTGCTCTGGTATTAAATTTTCAGCTTCGCTTTCTGGTGGCTCCGAAAGCGGCCATGGAGCATCATCAGTCCTAGATGCAACCTCTTGATCTTGCTCTTTTAACCGATACAGTGGGTCGTCCTCGTACAACAGTAGTTCATCCAAAACACCACGTTTATTTCGCTCTGCAGCTTCTTTCGCCTCCTGGGCGAATTTTCCAAAGAAACGCAACGTTGAGTTCTTCCGAAAGTGGTCTCCATCATTAGCATCGGTGGATGAAGATGAGATTTCAGTCGAGGGTGGTAATACAAAACCTAGCGTCGATAATGGATCATCTGTCGCTGAAACAGATACAAATGAACTGGAAAAATCTGAATCGGATCCAGAGGCATCTCGACGATCGTGATAGTATGATCGCGGACGAGAATATGACATGGGTCCTTGGTTAGGGTCCACTGGTACCAGGGTAGGTGATGAGCGGGGAGTAGCTGGAGAAAAGAGAGTGGCAAATCTATCAACGTTAATACCAGCTTCGACGTTGGCTTGTGTTTGGCCCTGAGGTTTTGGTAACGAGGTGACCATGGTTAGCAGCTTATTTCAGTTCTCGGCAAGTTCCTAGCGTCTGGCGACACGTTGAATGTGATAATCTCGTCGTATGTCATTCGGGAACAACATACCTTTTCCGAAGGACTGTTATGCTTTCGAGGTCAATGAAACGGTAGCGCTCAGCATGAAAGATACATAGCGGTGACAGACGCAGTGTATTACCACACATGCCAAATAAGATAAGATTAGATTTTGAGAACAAACGGCTGCTTCTTTAATTTCAAGTTCGTTCCTGCCATTATATCCTTTACAGAGCCCTCGACAACTTAGGCTGTCAGTTCTAGTGGCAAGGATCCTCTGATTGCCACTGCTTTTTCAACCAATTTCAAGTTGCGTTACTACAACTTTACTACGAGACTCAAACGAGACTAAGTTGGACAATGTGGTAGGTTGTGCAACTCGGGTGACAGTTGGTTTTGACTGCTCTATGAGACATGTAAACAATCAATACCAGGCATTTTTTCGTCAAGTTGCGTTTCGAGGAGTGTTCTAACGTTTTGTGAACGGTAAAGGACGTAACGATTTTACTGCGTATCCGAAGTTTTATAATTACCTGCCAGTGGCCGTTGTGAACTTCGTCTCGGGAAATGAAATAACTCTCAGTTGTAGCGGTTGAGGGAATATCGACAGAATCCCTATTCATGGGCATCATTGGGCTTCCTCCGAGGACCGCCGATGATCAAGTTGTTGGACGGTAACAGCACTAATGACTGGGCATCATAATGTTCATCTGATGAGCCACACATCATTATAACGGTAATCTTTGCCAATGATGGCGAGCATATCCCAAGAGCCCTCGTGCTTCAGAATTTGTCACTTCCAGTCTGATCACTTTTATCCTTCTCAAGACTCAGAGTAAGCATCCCGTTGTGCTCATGGTGACACTCTTACTTAATAGCCCATTTCAATTTTACCAGTCGCAAAGTCCAATTTATCACATTGACGATCACTTATGTACCATATTTCGGGAGTCTAAGGCTTCTTTCCCTTCTTTCCCTTCTTTCCCTTGTGCTTCTTGTGGCTATGCTTCTTCTTCTTTGGGATGGGCTCCCTGGCCTCCAAAACGTTGCCTCCCTCATCTCTGGCCTGCACAAGTTGTGGTTAGCACGGTTAGGTAGGTGAAACATAGGAATTGCGGCACCTGGATACTGTCACCACCAGTAGCGGGGCCAGGGTTGGCCATGACCACACCTAAGAAGGCGACGGCGAGGACGTAGATCAATTTCATAGTGGTTTAGAAGTTTGTTTGCTGTAGTTGAGGTTGTGGTAGGTTGGTCGAAACTAGGTCAAGTTGACCAGTCTTTATGGAATTGGGAAAAGGGGCAAAAACTTTTAAATGGCCTGTTCCGTGAGACCAGACCACACCCGCACAGTATCCGGGCGGGAGAGAGGCATGGAGCACGCTCCGCGTGCTCGAATCGCGTCCTTATTAGTATCCTAAGAACTTTTTTTGTCTATGATGTGAGCCTTAATCTATCTGAGCTCTACTCTCGCGCTCAACTAGTGATTCGCATATGAATTTATGTCTCAACCCTGTTGCGAAATTAGAGCCTCCTATTCCAAGGATCGACTTGGAAACGTCCTAACCGCTCTATACCAACTTGGCGGCTTTCCGCATCAGTCACGAAATGACTCCTATGACACTTAGGGTCGAGTGTCGGTGATATATTAACTTTTATTCTGGTCCCCTAGTTGGGTATTATCTACAAGTCATCATGCGTATTGAACCCCGCCCTACATCCGAAATATTAACGAGCAATGCAGGAAACAAGGTAGACTTAACACACATTTGCCCACTGGCACATGCCGCATCCATGCTGCGTTGTATTTCAATGGATTCGTCAAGGGTGTTCAAGAGCTGGAACTGGCTGAAGTTCGATTGCTCCCTGTGATCCGTGTATTAGCAAATAACAATTCAATAGTCATACTAAAGAAGCGAACCTCCGAATCTTCTGTTCCTTAACTTCTGCATCTCGCTGGTGTTGTTCCATCCTCATCTTGTTAAACCTCTCCTGTCCAGCTATCGTGCGAGGAATCAGCTGGCTCCCAGGTCCATTCAATTTCCAGGACCTGAAGCTGGTTAAAAACTCTTCCACTGTCGTCTGATGCTTCTCCACGATGCGATGCAGTGTTCCTGTATCGTCATCCCAGTGGTAAAGGCTTCCATTGTTTCCCGCCTGAAATACAAAGCAGAGACTGGATCTCCTGGAGTACATGATAGGTCTGACAGGCCACGGGAGCTCGTGCGCGACAGTTAATTCCAACTCAAGCTCGCTAGGATAATGGGAAGGGCCAAAGAGCGGGGTAAGCTGCCATGTTTTCCACTGATTTGACCAGGCTTCAGGAATGATGCCTTTCGGAATGTTGTACCATGTTTCATGAACGTTGCTTGGACGGGGCCAAACGAGCGACGTTGGGCTTGATAATACTTTCAGAGCAGTGAAGGAGGTATCTTGAATGGAAACGGGTTGCTGCACAAGTACAAGTCGAGATTATGTCAATAGATTCTGAAATATGTGTTCAAATCCTCACATTATGGGGTGGATAATTGACGCCTGTTGATATATGTTGCCGACACCAGGTATGAGAGTTAGGGAGACTAAGGCCGGTGACAGATGCCGTAAATTGGTCGTGAAAAGTCAGAACCGACTTATTTATCGCCTTAAAACATGAACGGGATGTCTTCTGCAGAAAGATCGAAAAACGTAGCATAGTGAAATTGCGTCAAATGGCATTTTAATGGGCATCGAAGGAAGCGTTAATTAAATAGCCCCTAGGCTGAGAATCACGCGCTTTGTAAATGGGGTTAGGGTTCCGGGTATGCCGTGCCCGATGATCACGTATATATTATCTGTATCATTTATACTCAGATTGTCGCTGCAGTGCTGAGGATCTTCACCTCGACCTCCAGTTTCACACCCCACCAGCAATCCCAACAGTCTTGGAACCATGGTGATCGTCGTGCGATCAGAACGAGCAAGGAGGTTGCTGCAACGGATGCCCACGGTACTCGGTTTCCTTCTTTCGTCCGACAATGTTGGGTCATTCTCCCGGCTTTTACCCTCGCTGATGAAGTATTTGCTCTACATTGTATTCCTGTTAAACGTGCGGTCTTGGCCTTTTGCATGGCATAGTATGTTTTTTTATATGATTGTCCTGGATCATAATTCTGATCGGCATCAGTTCGCGTGTTAACGCCCGTGTTTAGGATAAGGTTGCAGTACAAGATGGTACAATTGCGAACGATCTTTCAAACTCGTGCTGCACGGCTTAGAGCAGAAGATCGCTGGTTCGATTCGATCTCACCAATCGGGGCAAACCCATTCACCCTCTCCTCTTCCTACAAGAGTTGGGCAGGTATGTGACTTTTAATGTGTTTTAGACAACCTTAACGTGTGCATTACTCCTAGGCGTTGATGACTGTGATTTCAATGGTCATATGAGCAACTCAAGTTACCCAAAGGTGCTAACGTTCTGACTGCCCACTTCACATGCTGACTCCAGAAAGACGCTTGACTGTGCCCGCTTTAAGTCGGCCTTGCTCATGTTTCCCCGTTATCTGAATGCTGGTGGCTGGATAGGGTTAGCAGGTGATTATCACGTCTACACACCTCAAATATATCGGTACTTATGATCCCTCTCAGCCACTCACTTTAACTTCATCCGCGAAATTCCGATGTTCTCTTCGTTTGAACTTCGAATGAGCATCGGCGCTTGGGAGCAGAAATGGGTGCGTCATTATCACTTCTCATTATGCCTTGCATCACTAACGCACTACTAGTTTTACGTTATTACAAAGTTTGTCACCAAACCATCTAGCAAGGACAAGAAACGCCAGAAGGTAGCTCAATCGCCCCCTTCTGCTGAAAGTGGTACGGCCGCCCTTTTCAACTTCTCTGATCTGACGGCGAGCGAAACAACGACACATTCGGCAAACGGCACAACTCCTCCGCAATCTACAGCTAACGGCCACACCGACGATGCACTCGAAGCTGTTGCTAAATCACTAGCATCTGTTCCCGAACCCGACGGCGCGATTGTTCACACTGTCGCAATCTCACGGTGTGTTTTCAAACTTGGGAGAGTTACTGTTCCTCCTGCGCTCGTCTTCGCTTGCAGTGGGTTCAGCATGCCCTCTCCGAAATCTGGTGCACCCTACTCGCTTGACAATCCACCCCCTCATTGGCAGCATGTGAGGCCTGTCGCGTCGAAACCTCTAGGCGGGGGCCCGAAAGCGTTACACGCGTTCCTGAAGAGCGGATGGCGGAATATACCAGAAGATGAACGGTGGTGGGAGCATGCGCTTGGTGGTGTCATAGAAGAAGAAAGAAAGAAAAGGATTGAGATGATGCAGCACCTCGCCGCTGGGATGGACGGCGTGAGGAGCTTGTGATCGAAGGATTCTACACCATACGGAAATTGATTGTTTCGATAGAAGAGGAGGATACAAAGCATCCACATATATTTATTGACCGACACATATATAGAACAATAAATGAACCACATACACCATAGTTACTCTGTCTTACATAAACCATACTCGTGATGGTGACTCAGTACTCAACAATAGGCTTGCAATAGGCTTATGCTAGACTCGTAACCACTTCCTTCGTACATGCATGAGTCGAGTGCATGTAGAAGGACTGGTGAAGCTGAGTTTTAGATCCCTTGCCATTTCTTACGTCCACGCGTGATCTCGTCCATCGCGACGCGTCCACTGGACGTCATGCCGCCTACTACCTACAATGAATACCAAACCTCGTTTCAGTTGGAATGTCATGTTGAATCTGCACCACAAGACGTCAATCTCCTCGCTAAGCCCAACCCGAACCTTCCGAACGAATATTTTGGTACACGAAAACCTCGAGGCAGAGCTCGTACACTGAAGCAATCCTGGAACGAAAATGTGTTGTCCTTCGCTACGAAAAACAAGCCTCCTACGTCTGGCAAGAAAAACTCGACGGCAGGCCAGCCTTTCGGCCTCTTGACATCCCGAACACCCTCTAGTTTGAATATTGCTAAGGATGTCGAGCCGGAAACAGATTGGGGAGAAGGACTATCTCCACGTGATAATGGAATTGCTAATGCACTCTCGTTTACACCAGAACCGTGCGTATACATACTCAGATCGGTCCCATTCCTCAACCTGATTACTCGCCGTAGCTTTCACTGCGCGTCGTTGCATTCGCCTCCACAAGGTCTTTCAGACAATTCACCTGCTTTCACGGGTTCTCCGTTATTTGATTCTCTGTCTTCCGTTAAAGGGGCTGCTGCAACGGCACCTTTCTTTCTGCCACCGAACACCTCCCTTCCCTTGTCGAGTGGAAGCGATATTGTTAGCGGCACTATCAGCACCCTTCTTCAAGAATCGTCGTTAGATGCTTTCCCTTCGCCGCTGTCACCATTGCAAGATCTTGATGTGAACATGGGCTCTCTTCGTCAGCCAATAGAACTTATTCCCCCCCGCTCTCGTGCACCTCGCTTATCGAAAGTTGAAACAATCGCAAATGTCCTCGACACACTCAAAAAAGCAAAAATCACACCCGCCGACTTTCTGTTACATATTTTGGATGAATCTCGCTTCGCATCATAACACACACCATTCTATAACTCGGAAAAATTTAGAGAGCTTCTCAACTTGTTCTGGGAAAGTGAACGCGGATCTCTTTTCATGAAAGATTGGCTCCGACCCAACGCCATTCGCCTCGTGTGTGAACTGGTCCACTCAGAAATGGAGTGCACAAATACCTTCGCATGTCCTCAAATGAAGTGACTCTCAGCTTCCTTTCTGATTGGGATATCAACCTACTTATGGACCCGATTTCTCAAAACATAGCGCCAGTCTGGTCTGAAATCCTCGATGCAGCCACAGAAGGTCAAGAATCAAAGGTACGTGAAAAGGGTCCTGGGTCGCACAACCGGCATCTAGTAGGAAATGACATTCATTGGGTTGGTTCTCTTGGCTAACCCACTCACCAGGGATGAAATGTCATTAGCGCACAAGCTCACTTTCTATGATTGTACAATTCGTGTAAGGTTCAGATAGGAATCGGCCCAATGGCATGCTCCAGTGCTGCGTCACACCAACTAATCAATATTTTGAATCATTTGTGTCTTTCGATGTCATTCACCACACTGAACAAGATCCTCAAAATTATTGCGGACTGTGCCATTGAAGAAGCTTGTATGATCGCGTCGAGGCCACATACTCTCCCATATGATAACATCAACCTCACTGGATCAATCTATGCTGAGCAAACACCAGGTGGCATGAGCAAGGCCCAGAGTGGGACATTTGCCATGATATATGAGATGCCCAGTGCACAAACTGCAGACATGGAGGTGGAACCGATGATGCAGAAGCTAAACAAGGCATGCGCATCTCCACTCATGATATCGCATCTTCGACCATCTTGATCGTCTATGCAATTTTATACACAGCAATCTGCCATAAATATTCGCAAGGTCCTTTGCAAATACATTGAGCACTTTGTGACATATCAGCAACATCCCTGTCCCTGTCTGCATCAAAAACTTCCTACAGGTCACAAAACAAGGTGTTTTCCACTCCAAGCCTCCACAATAGAAGAGGCATCAATCATGGGCAACCTCCTTGTTCATGACGACATTTATCCACACTGTTCAGTAAAAAACAACGGTATATCCATTCAGCGGATTTCTGCAAAACGACGATAGATCCATCAGTAGCGGATTGGGCCCACGTCAGGAAAGACTTGTGTGGGCCCAGGGTGTGATGCATCTGTGTGGGCCCAGTATACAGCTTCACTGAAGAATTCTCGGTGGCAGCAACATCTGAATCACAGCGCCGGCTAGCACGGTCATCATTTTACTACATGTTACCACATATACATGGGCCCATGCAATGCGTGTGATACTGCACAATCGTATTGGCCCACCACTGGTTTTCTTATAGACATCAGCCTATATGGACATATCATTGGTGCTGGTTCCCAGTGCCGATGATCATTGTAGGTTTGGTAGGAAAAAGTGCAGCAGCAGGTCAGCAGGTATTGGCAGTTGGATGCATACAGCGTCGGGTCACAGCAGATACGGTTGGATGCATGCGGCGCCGGGACATGCCACACTAGCCAATTGTTTTAGACACCGATGTGATGTCCTGCTATAGATTATGGTTAGATATAAATGAATGTCCCAATGTTGGGGCCAGAATCCGGAGGTATGAGCGCACAATTTTACTGACTTGACAGAGGATGTAGTTAAGAGTTTGAACTGCTTACCACATATACATGGGCCCATGCGATGATTCCATTTGACAGGGAATGATCGTATTGGCCCACCACTGGTTTTCCTATAGACATCGGCCCATATGGACTTATCATTGGTGCTTGTTCCCAGCGCCGATGATAATTTTGTCCATTGATTACTTAATTGTCCAAACATTCTGTATCTACAACTGCATTGAAGTTATGATATCCCGCTATACAAACCTCGAATCCGTGCCTCGCTGGCCATATAAACCTGACCCTGTTACTGCTGGCAAATTCGCTACCACATTGGTTCAAATGGAAGTCGAGCATCAGAGGAACACCGATTTCCTAGAGAACCCTCACCCTACAGTCAAACCTACTGAGTTCCATGAGCAGGCCATTGCTGCTCAACAGGTAGCTCATGATCTCAGCATTCGAGAGAGTACTACGGGACTACTACCAGCACGGAATGATCTAGCACATGGGCAGGAAGTGCTGTTGTATGGAACGTCATGTCTCCATGCTGCAATCACTGCATGGATCCTTGCAGTAGATAATGATGAAGACTACAAAGAGTCACAGTTGGGGTGGGTGTCTGGCCTATTCTTTGAGACTGTAAGTGAACATATTGTGATTGCCAATTATCTGATCACCAATACCAACTTAGAAGGAATTCTTGATGGCCACTGGAATTTATGCCTCTATGGGTGGCAGTGCTCCATACACTCCCCCGCTCGTCATGGAAACCATAAAGATGGTACAGGATGGGACTTTGTGGTGCTCGGAACACAATGATCCTGAGGGCAAAGATTTTCTGGAACTAGAATACATTCCAGCAATACAAAGGTACTTGAAGGTTGATGCTGATGACCCCACCCGTATTGTCAATAGCTATATCAATTCTTGGTGGAGTAAACAGAACAATCTGGAGAACTACGACTCATACCCATTCGCTCCACACGATGTCCTGGTGGTTCATCGGCCACAGGTGAGTAACATGTTGTTGTCCTTCAATTTATCTTAAGTTTCATCAGATCCAGTTCACCTGGCAAGACCTATGGCTGGTCCCATATGCTGCCAGTGACCTGGCCGAAATACAATTAATGATGAAGATCTTTGATGACCTGCATTCGACATGGAAAAGGATGACTGAGACGGTCCAAGAAAATGATGCCCAACTTCAGAAGGACAGGAAATTGTTGGCTTACTGGGAGGATGTGCGGAATCAGGTTAGGGAGCACCTTGACACTTAACAAGTTGTCTATGTAGGAAAAGATAAACATTGTAGTGACCGGCGCTGGTAGTGATAAAGTCACTTGTGGTGATAAGCATCCAAGGTCAAGAGCTAAGTGAATGACCGGCGCTGGTTATTGTAGAACCCCATGAGCTATGAAAATGTGTATGGGCCCATCCTAAAATAATACAGGGAAATGGGCCCATACAAATGATACACTCGATGGAATGATCGGGTGGGCCCATGACAGTAAAAGGAAAACAGTATGGGCCCACATGACTATAGCATACAGGACTTGAATTACTGCTGTTATTACAAATCATAAAGAATATATCCTAAAACAGTACATTGTAGTGACCGGCACCGGTAGGGATATACACAGGCACATAACAGAAGAGAACAATCATTAGTCAAAGACAGTAGTAATGTGCAATGAGAGTAGACATAGATTAATCCTGACACTGACCAGAAAGCAACTGTCGCTTGTGTGGCAGTCAGCTATTTCCAAACTGTATCTCTCAGTGCCAGAAAAGGTAAAGGCAGCACTGGTCATCCACATAGCTCTTAAAAGACTTGTATACTAATTGCAGCCGCTGTGCACTACAATATGGATAACAAATGCAGGAATGGTGACATGCTGTATGCTGTAGGAATGTGGGAGGATAAGGATATATGCAAAATCAGTACATTGCAGTGACCGGCACTGGTAGTGATAAAGTCACTGGTGGTGATAAGCATCCAAGTCAAGAGCAAAGCGAATGACTGGTGCAGAATATATGCTAAAACAGTACATTGGAGTGATGGGCGCCGGAGAAGACAATGTCACGCCGATCATTCCCATAGCTCTTAGACTTGTACACTAATCGCCGCCAGTGGTCACTGATAACGAAAAGCAATGACATGCTGTAAAAGTAAGAAACTATTGACCAATGGGTATCACAAACACCGCCGGTGTAATTTTACATTGGAAACATCGACAGTAGCTTTGTGAGTATGACCTAGGTAACATGTTAGTATACTGTGTAGAACAGTCCCATAGTAACCTCTACATGGTACCATTGTCATTTACATCGCCATGTTGCCATGTTTCCTCACTGCCTACAGTGCCTATATAATCCTGGAGATGCTTGTTCATAATTTTACATCGCTCTAAAAACCATCATGCCTAGAGGACACACTTGCACCATCATTGGAAGAATCACCCAGATGACTGTCATTTGCTCCCAGACATCGCGGGGACCCAGGGATCACCTTGTACCAGTTTGGCAAAGTCCTCAGTCAACTCCAAGGCATAAGAAGGCCAAGATAAGTGCACCAGTGTCAGGATCGGCAACCACATCCAACACCAATATAACATCTCTGATGTCCAATGAACCAATTGAGCATCATGCTCTAAATTTCATTGCAGATCTTGATCCCCCCTCTTCAAAGGTGACTTATTACGGCTACCACATTTACTATGCTAATATTACCCTCAGACACCTCAAGATTACATTGAAGAATGGTTGCCTAAAAAGGCCATGTATTTGGAAGCACTACTATCCAATGAAGTACCCGATTGCATGAGATGCAATTTGTGTGGGGATGATGCTGCTACCTGGTGATGCTGAGACTGTCTTTTCAATCCCATGTTCTGTACTGACTGCTGCCATGATAACCATGCTTCTAACCCATTTCACTGCATTGACCACTGGACAGGTTCCTATTTTGAACCAGCTTGGTTGTTCCAAGTCGGGTTAGTTTTACATCTCAGTCACAATGGTGCATCCTGCCCAAGTTACTTTCACCCATCAGCGCCAGATGTGGTTGGACAAGAGGCCAACAATTATGAAGATGATTTGGATGATGCAACAGAAGGTGATGGAACCAACAACATCATCAAGGAGATGAAAAGGTTTACCAGTGTTTATGACCTTGGTCCCACAACTTTCCCAATGCCGATGGATTGTCACAAATTGACAGTAATTGATGTTTCTGGTGTACATCGTATGTGGGTCAAGTGGTGTAATTGCCCTAATTCCCATCAAGAGCAGGAAAATCACTTGTTGCAATCGGGGATTTTCCTGGTCAGCTACAAAAATATCAAGACCATGTTCACATTTAAAGTCCTCGATGATGCGCGATTGTCCAATCTGGAATGTAAATCTTCAGCCTATCAATACTACCAGAAGCTCTGGCACATGACTTCACCCTTATTTCCTAGTGCCGTGGAGGTATGATTGATATACTACAGTTGTCAATATCTCTGACATCAGTACTTGAGGATCGATACAGGGAGCTTCTCAGGGCAAGCCGGCTATGGCGAATGTTGAAACATTTGAAGTGGAGAGGCCGCTGGGGAGAATCACAGTCCAGTGCCAGCGGCTCATCAGCGGCTGCAATGCATGGTGCGACTGACATCCCAACATTCTGTGCTGCATGTCCTCAGCCTGGTGTCAATCTGCTGGAAAATGGGACCGAGGATCCTGACCAGTAAGTCAAATCGCATGAATTGGAATGTATTTAATGTAATCTTACCTCAGAATGGCATACAGTTGGACTTTTGTCATGGATGGAAACTTCACCGCTGTTCATCAGAAGCACAAAAATGCTCACCATGATATTAAGCTCAGTCATGGTGATTTTTTCATGACCGAGCTGAATTGCTACAAAGCACACCTCGCCATTGCTAAGGAAGTCACAGAGGTAAGATATTTGAAAGACTTTCAGTATATTTACTAACTCCAAATTAGAAACTGACCTGCAATGAGCATCATGCTGTAAATGACTGCTTCATCAAATACAAGGGTCTTGATGTAACTGGTGTCAGTGCAACTGCTTGTGGCCATCATGGTTGCTTCTGCCCCAGTGCGGTGGTTGACTTCCAAAAAGGGGAACAGTGAGATATCTTCACATTTTGAGAGACATTGTGTAATGTTTTCTAGACAAGCAAACATGGACTATTCTTTATCTGAAGCCTTGAAGAACACTAATATCACCAGACTCAAGAAAATCATTTTGATTTATGATATAATGTGCCAGTATTGGAAGAGGCTCAGACTTCAGATGGAGGAGAGTCAGTATATCCAGCTACCACTCGGCATCGCCATTCTGCATGGTATTGGTCTTTTCCATGTCGGTGGCTATGTCTGGCAATGTTTCTCACGCTTTTCACCGAGTTTCATTCCCAGTGCCAGACAAGTGGATGGAGAAATCCTTGAATCATTGTGGTCAGTGTTGAATGAAATCTTACCTAGTACCCAAAATGCTACCATTTCTGGACGGATTGAAACCTTGGATGATCATATGGGGGATTCCAACTTCAAAAAAATGCAGGACATAGGTGAATACATGTTTGTACCTTGTGCCAGATTGACTTGGAACCAGATGTAGTGGTTACCACTGCCCGCTGATTCAGAGCCGCTGTGGCAGGTGAGGAGGAAAGTTGGGTGGACCTATTGCAGTACATGGCAAACTCAGACCCTGAGGAGATTGCAACCTGGAAAGAATTGGAAAAACACTCTCAGGCAACACGTCTAACTGATCCAGAAGCAATGGACATCTATGATATAAACCCTGGTCAGGTAGTGGTCACACAAAGTGACCTTCAAATGAACCTTCTAGAGGATGAAGATGAAACCGGTGATGGAAAGGGTGAAACCACCTGGGTTGCTCTTGGCCTCAAACTTGAGGAATCCCAACATGATAGATGGTTGGAGGAGTTATCAATTACTAGTCATGAAATGGCTTGGATCCCACATTATTTTTTTCACAGAGCAGAGGTCTGGGTTAACTGCTTGGAGACTCAGACCTCGCTGGGAGCTGTGGCATATACCAAATGTCAGGCAGCAAACTGGAAAAGGATGGCCACTTCCTCTGTGCGTATTTTCAAAGCCATACATCCATGGGTAGGAAATGTCTGGGGTTTTGAGTAGTCAGGTAATTGGAAGGATGCCGTGTTTGGCAGCCTACACTAGACTTATGTTTACAGGAAAGACAGGATCAAATTATCTTTGTTGGATGGAAGTAGGAACCATAAGTTACTACAATTAAAAGAACTGGAAGTTACTATACCTTCGTTGCATGGAAGTAGGCATGAAGGTTAAGGAATAAAAAATAAGTAATATATAAGAAAAAGATTGACCGTGCAAGTAAAAGGCTGCATCAAGTGTAGTGTGTGATTTGGGAAGGCCGCATCAGGCATAGTCACATAATATGAAAATACCGCATCAATAGGATAATGTTGGCGCTGCTGGATGTGGATGGAAGGGTAATAAAGATGTATGGTGCCATTGCCAGGATGCATATCGCTGGTGTGTTGTTGTCGTATTCACCTGTGGCTGTGCCGGCGGCGAGGGTGATTGTGTCAGCGATGTGTGTAGCTGTGCCAGCACCGTGGGAGTGTGTTGGTAGCATGGGGTGGTCATGACTCACTGTAACACATACATTGGTATATCAGGTGTTGGTGAGTTGGTGATGCACCATAGGTGGCTATGCTATTGCCAGTGGCTGTGTCAGTGATGTGTGTGGTGTGCCAGCGTGGTGGAAGTGTGTAACAGCAGCATAGGTAAATTAGCTCATTGTTTGTGATATTCGACCATACTTGCTGCATGTACCCTGCCACTGACATTGTAATTGCAGCCCCACTGACAACACATCCATCTATCAGCAAATGGCTTGAATGGCTTGAATGGCTTGAATGGCTCGATTGGAGCCATGACTGAAGACAACAAATGATGGTTTACTAATCTTACCTTTTTTTTATAAAATTCTAAATAATTGGCAGACCACCCAGCTAATAATACTCCACTACTCGCTGTTCTGCTCAGGGACATTGTGATATATTAAGGTGTGGCGAGAGGATTAAAGGTGTACCGAGCGAAGTCGTGGGTATATTAGGGTATATTGAGGCTGAAATATGACCTGTAAATACTCCTCAGGGACAGTCTGATACAATATCAAGGTACCTAATGTATTTGCCAGCACAACCTGTCTACTGTGTCCACATTGACTATCATGTCCGCCGAGGATGCTGATCAAAGCGGGGAAGACTTTGGCAGCTGTCCTTCAAGTTCTAGTGTGGAATTTCAACCAGTCGCCCATAAGTGGTCACCAGCGGAACTGAATGTGCTATGGCAATGATTGGATGACTGGAAGACATTGAAAAACTGTAAAGTGCAACAACTAACCTTACAAGGTGCCATGATGGACTTAATTAATTTACCTGTTAAAACTCCAATGGATGGCCTGCAGAAAGTGAGCAATAAGCCCTTGATGTATATTCTGCTCTTTGACAAACATGATTATCAGCGTGTTAGAGCTTTGTACAGACAAAATGCTCGAGAACCACTGAAGGCAGTAGTCGGCAAGGTCCCTCCACGGCGCAAAGTAATTATCCACCTGTATGGGTCAGAAATAGAGACGGCGATTGGACGGGAGGCTCCAGATCTGGAGAAAGGACGACTGGACTGGATGGCCAAATATTCGTGGCAATATGCGAAGGTCAACAAAAGAATCTCCAATGATTCAAACGAAAACGCAAAGATTGAGGCACTTTGGCAACAATGGATGAATACCGGCCCACCGTCAGCTGTTCGACGAAAGTATGTGTATCGCCCATAATTCAGTAACTTGGCTGAATTGATCTTAGGGATGCCAAGAAAATGCTCACAAAGTGTATGAATGAATTTCAAAATTCGATGTACCTTGAAGTTGGGGTTCGAATGGTTGTGTTGGGTGGATGGGTAAATCCAGCGGGCAAGAGGAAGTGGAGCATGTCACCTGGCATTTAATGGCGACTAATAAAGAATTTGTAGGTTTGAAACAAATAGCTTTCTAGGCAACAATAAGCCAAATTTCATCGCTGATGAACCTGGGTGGCATGAAAAGCCTATTGCAGACACATTCGAGGCATACATTGAGGAATATCTCACCGCTGATGAAGAGGAGAAATCAGTGATACAACCTGCTGGTGGGGCAAAGCCTAAACAAATCCTGGAGACTGGAGTGAAGGGACAGCCACTGCTACCGGCGAACTGTCTTATCCACCACAGCGACAATGCCCAGTTTTTGAATTACCAAAAACAAGTTTTACAGGCATACATTGAAAGGATGTACAGTGAGTGAACCATTTTTGATTAATGAAGATACTGATCCCCAGCAAGATTTAGCTGCAAGGAGAACCTCCGGTCATGTCCCATGGCTTGATATTCACACACGGCAATCCGAATTTATCAACCAGGTGGACTATATGCCTCTGCAGAAAGGAGGAAAGAGCTGCGCAACTTCCTCGGCACCGGGGAGATCATGAGCATCGACTGCGACGCTGGAAGACTCAGATGAATCACTGGATGAGGAGTTTGTATTATTGCAGGAACCATCGAAAATGCATAAACATGATATCAAGGCATGTTTTACCCATTGGATGGGAAGGCAGGAAGAAGGAAAGATTGGTTTTGAATTCACAAATGTCCTTAATTCATGGGAGGGAACACTTTGGCCAGCAGTTTGATTACAAGAACTTACAGACTTGGATGACATGGAGACCGAAGGAACAACAGCAGCTCCACACAATCCGCCGAAGTGCAAATGAACCAAAAACAAAACAAAAGGCAAACGGCCCAAGGCCACCACACAGCAACCCGAAAGTGAGAGTGCACCAGTACTGAAACAACAAAAGAAAAAGCAGCAAGCCACTGGGCTAGCTCCACTGCTACCGGAAAACCTGATGCCACTGGAATGGGACCTTTTGGTCGATCCCATGCTCCAGAAGGTGCTCATTCCACCTGGCCAATACATAACAGCGGAGGATCACAATATTCCAGCAATGATGGGTTTGACGACCGGTCCTACAGGAGTCGACATGACAGAGCCTACCTACGCTAGCTATCTTGCAGATTTGGAGCATGGATCTTGCAGATTTGGAGCATGGGGGTCATTTAATGAATGGTCTGGTTCCTGCATGGATGGAACATGGTAGTATCCATGATTCCACTGCACCTGCCCTCCGACTGGCCATTCGGCAAGGTCAAAATTCTCACCAGAACATGACACTAGCTTCATTACCGATGGATACCATCCCTGAGGCAACATCGGTTGCTTCAACCGATAGTGTAATCCCTGACCACAGAAAGCGTTGGATGAAAACACAATCAAGATCCCACGCTCACAACACCGATGAAGTGACTACAACACAGGATGCTGGAACGAGTACACCAGTGGAAGGAAGCAAGGGAAAGTTGAAAAGAGCATGGTCGAATGACCACAGATCCTGTGCTTGCAACACTGATGAAGTGACTACAACACAGGATGCTGGAATGAGTACACCAGCGGAAGGAAGCAAGGGAAAGCTGAAAAGAGCACGGTCGAATGACCACAATAGTCACAGCTGGCAGCCTAAAAAATCATAAGCCCAGCAACACTAATGTCGAAGTGATGAATGTGACAATGGATCCTGACCTCCATCCAAAGCCAAGACCAAAAGCTCGTGGAGATGCATCCACTGACCCCCAGGATATGTTTGACTTAAGACACTGACATGCACAATAAACCATGCCTTTGGATATCACTGTGGTCAGCGGATAGTTTTTTTTTGGCACTGCCATGGATGCAATACATTCAATAGATCCCTTATATATTTCATCTACTAATGAAATAACCATGCATATATTCTTCAAACTATGTGCCCCTAAGTGCCAGTGCATTATCACCGCCGTTGTCACTACTATCACCAGTCCCTACAAAGTACCGTTTGTGTATAGATTCTTTTATGAGAAGGGCCCATAGACATTTCCTTAGGTCATGTACAGTGACCGTCGCTGATCATGGCACCAGTCATTTGCTTAGCTCTGAACTTGTATGCTTATTGCCCCTGGTAACATTATCACTACACCATGTTGGGCACCGACTTTATGTTTTCCAGTGCTGAGACATCCTGTTAGGAAATAGCTGACTGCCACACAAGCGACAGTTGCTGTCTGGCCGGTGTCAGGATTAATCTACGTCTACTCTCATTGCACATTACTACTGTCTTCGACTAATGATTGTTCTCTTCTCTTACTTGCCTGTGTATCTCCCTACCAGTGCCGGTCACTACAATGTACTGTTTTAGGATATATTCTTTATGATTTGTAATAACAGCAGTAATTCAAGTCCTGTACACTATAGTCATGTGGGCCCATACTGTTTTCCTTTTACTGTCATGGGCCCACCCGATCATTCCATCGAGCATATCATTTGTATGGGCCCATTTCCATGTATTATGTTAGGATGGGCCCATATGCATGCTCATGGGGTTCTACAACTCCAATGTACTGTTTTAGCATATATTCTGCACCGGTCATCCAGCAGCGATTAGTGTACACGGTGTTTGTGATACCCATTGGTCAATAGTTTCTTACTTTTACAGCATGTCATTGCTTTTCATTATCAGTGACCACCGGCGGTGATTAGTGTACAAGTGGGGTTCTACAATAACCAGCGCCGGTCATTCACTTAGCTCTTGACCTTGGATGCTTATCGCCACAAGTGACTTTATCACTACCGGCGCCGGTCACTACAATGTTTATCTTTTCCTACATAGACGACTTGTTAAGTGTCAAGGTGCTCCCTAACCTGATTCTGCACATCCTCCCAGTAAGCCAACAATTTCCTGTCCTTCTGAAGTTGGGCATCATTTTATTGGACTGTCAACTTTATCACTACTGGCGCTGGTCACCTTTTCACTCCTGGCACTGGGCACTTTTCACTACCGGCACCAGTCACTACAATGTACTGATTTTGCATATATCCTTATCCTCCCACATTCCTACAGCATACAGCATGTCACCATTCCTTTGTTTGTTATCCATGTTCTAGTGCACACTGGCCGCGATTGGCATACAAGTCTTTTAAGAACTATGTGCATGACCGGTGCCCACTTTATCTTTTCCTAAATAGATGACTTAAAACAGTATGGGCCCCCACAACTATAGCATACAGGACTTGAATTACTGCTGCTATTACAATACAAATCTTTTAAGAGCTATGTGAATTGCCTGCGCCAACTTTATGTTTTCTGGCACTGAGAGATGCACTGAAGCCATGTGGGCCCATACTGTTTTCCTTTTACTGTCATGGGCCCACCCGATCATTCCATTGGGTGTATCATTCATATGGGCCCATTTCCCTGCATTATGTTAGGATGGGCCCATATGCATTTTCTTAGCTCATACAGTAACCGGTGCCAGTCATTCACTTAGCTCCACTGTTACACTTATGGCCACCGGCAACTTTATCACTACCAGCATTGGTCACTTCAATGTACATTTGTTGTATCTATCCTTGTAGCCTCCTTCCACATTCCTACAGCATGATGAATTCAATATATACCTTATACTCCATCTATTAATGAAGCAACTATGCATATATTGATCAAAATATATACACAAATAGGGGTAGTATAAAAAATATTGTTAATTTTTATCCAATGTAGAATTATGCTGGGGGTGTTGATGTTTTTGGAATTGAGACAGTGGTATCAGGCAGGAGGGGGGACATTTGTGCAGTGTATGTTGATGTTGGATCCAGGGAGGTAGAAGTTGCAGCTGCGTTGGTGAAAGAACTGGTGTCAGGGATCACCGATGTAGCTGTGGTCATAATAATGGGAACAGGCGACAGTGGGGAGCAAATGGATTCACACAAATGGGCTGGATTGACAAACATTGATGACTTCGGGAGATGGATCATCAACAGCGCTGTGGCATCTGCATTCTGTGGATCTTCATCTTCTGATTCCTCCTCAGAGCTTCCCTCGTTCTCCAATTTGGCCAGCCACTTGTTTGTCACCGCCAATTGATCACGCAACATGAAAACCTCCTGCTTCATCTTCTCCAACTCCATCCCATTCCTCAACCCCCTCATCTCAGCCTCCAGCACCGGAATGCTCACCAGCACCTTTTCTCTCAACTCACCCATCTCAGCCTCCAATGCTGGAATGCTCACTGTCATCTTTTCCTTTAACGTGTTCAAAACTTCCATGTACCCATGCAACATGAGGCTTTTCTTATCCAATTTCCCTTGATTTTCTGCCAAGACCGATATGAGCATGCGGAGGTCTTGGAGCTCCCGTTGTAAACCACCAATGGTGGGCATGCGATTGGGATGGGTGACACGACCTGGTGGCGGTGGCGCAGGAAGCGTGGTGTCGATGGATTGGGGGATTGTGAGGCTTGTTGATGGGACAGGCTCTGGGGTTGGTATATGGTCAGAGATGTGTGAAGTTGAGGGGACGGGGGCTGGCATGATGGGGATGTACTCATCTGACTCACCGGCGGTGTCTGCTGCCTGGCGTTTTCTCTTCGGCGCCATTCTTGGTTGTTCACTTTCCTCTGCCTTCACCTTTTTCTTCCCAATG
Source organism: Tricholoma matsutake (assembly GCA_026075535.2). Lineage (NCBI taxonomy): Eukaryota > Fungi > Basidiomycota > Agaricomycetes > Agaricales > Tricholomataceae > Tricholoma > Tricholoma matsutake. Next base: position 1,858,531 of record AP026544.2, read on the forward strand.
ACCTTTTTTCTCCCCTTGAGCTCCCCTGCTGCTATCAATTCATCTTGCCATGCTGTATGTGATGCTGTATATGAGCATTTCGTCTTGCCCTTGTGGCACATCATGCAAGCAATCTGGATGCCCATTGTTCAGCAGGTTGTCAGGCCCCTCAAACTGCAGGTGTTGCACAGAGCAGTGGGCCATTCCACAATGGACCTCCATATATCATCTTCAGGTAGAGCAGGAGTGGCCGTCATGATTGGCAGGTTGGTGTGGATGAATGGTGGCTCTTTTGTGACGTTGCTGTCCTCCATTTCAGGCGGCACCAGCTGTGGCGACACTTTTCAGCGTTTCGACTGAGGGGGAGCCAGGTGTTCTATGACCTTCTTTTCCTTGCCCTTGCCCTTGCCCTTGCTCTGGGTGCTTGCAGCTGCTTCTGCTTGGTTGGTCTGAGCCTCTGGTGTCGCAGTGGTGGGAATGGGTGTGGACACAGCGATGAGTGATGCAGCTGCAGAACTGGGAGCAATGATGGGTGGCATAGCCATGGTGGGGATTTGGAGCGTAACGTGCATGGCCGGGAGAGTGCTGCTTGGCGCAGTGACGGGCAAAGGTTGATGAATATATATGCTCCAGTCAATGGATTCCCAAGGCGTTGGGCCAGACTTATCCCACTGATGGAGTACTTTGAACACATGTTTGAGGAACGGTGTCATCACCGCTTCCTTCGCCAACACCTTTTGCCTATAATCCAACTTCAAAGCCTTCTTAGAAAGATTCATAGGACATAATAAAAATCATGCACCAACTTGCCCAACATGGATTTCGAATCCACGGTCATCCGAGTACCATCCAAAAATGTATTGAGGGCGCGCTCCATGGATTCGGTGTGCTGAGAAGACATGATAAAACTGTTTGTACTTAGTGTAAGGGGACTAGGGTGGTGCCCTGTGTGTTTTTCCTATTTTTTATGTTTGTCCTATATTTTTCCCCACCTCATTTCCTTCTATTCTTCATTTTCTATGATTTTTCCGGATTTTATTACTAATTTTCCCTTGCTATCATGTTTGTACATGTTGACACTTTTATATTTAGAGGCGGAGTACCCCTTCCGACACATACCCCTTGGTATGATGTCATTCAGCAGCCTTGATCCACCTATCTCCGCCTTTTCCTATTTTTAGGTTATATTTGATTTTTGTCATCTTCACATATACTGGGCATCAGCAAGGGGATCCTTAGAGTTTTCTCTTCGGATTTCCCTTTGCTAGGTGTGTCCCCAATGCCTGTATTATGTAGTATAATTTTAACTTTGGATTTCCCTTTGCTAGAGGCTTAGGTTGCCCTTATAGTAGAAAACTCTCCCCTAAGGCCCGAAAATCGTGAACGTGCTGCCCAAGATAGGCAGGTACGGACTGGATGACACTTCCCAAAGCTCCACAGAGTCCCTACACACCGTTCCAGATAATCTCGCCTTTATTACGCCACCATTTTCGCCAAACGCGCTCCCTAGCGACATGGATGCATCAGAACACTTCAATGCGCTTGAAAGCAACGTTTCCGGAATGCATGCACAAATCGACTCGCTTAAATCTATGATTGAAAACTTCGTTAGGACCCTCCAGGCTAACCCTACAACCAATAGTTCCCCCTTTACAACTCCAAGCGCACCCAACAACGATGTTTTGCCAAATGCATCCACTAAGGAATGTGCCCAGATCAAACTGTCCCCCCCCGCCAAATTTAATGGTGCATGTGCGCAGGGACGTGCATTCCTTAATTCCTGTGAGTTATACATTAGTCTCCAGTTGCATCAATTTGTCGATGAGGCTGCAAAAATTTATTGGGCCTTCACATACATGAAATCTGAACATGCCTATCTCTATGTGGACTGTATCCTACGTCAAACTAAAGAACTCGGTTCTCTACCTTTCTCCACTTGGGGTGACTTTGGAGCTGAGTTTGTACACCACTTCTTCCCCCTCAATGAATGCCACCGAGCAGTGACACGACTTGAGTCATCCGCTTACCACCAGGGACATCGATCCATGGACAACTATATCGATGAGTTCAAGGATTTGGTGGACATGGCAGGATATGGGAGTGGGTTACCAGTGGTGGTGAAGTTCCGATGGGGGCTCAACTGAGAAATTCAGGACCAGATTGCACAGATGTTGGAAGGGCGCCCAGCGGACAATGATATCCTTGCTTGGTATGAAGCTGCTTCACTCTGTGATGAGAACTGACTCACAAATGTGGCGTTTAATGCTGCATTCCATGCTCCAACTACCACTCATATGCCCTACACCTTCAATCGAAGCCTCCCCCACCCTAACCCCATTCCTGTTTGTCAAACTCCCACACCAGCTGTCAATGTCCCAGTACCAATGGATGTTGATGCAGCCCGCAGCCATGCATGTAAGTTGGATCTCTGCTACTGTTGTGGGGAACCTGGACACAGGGCTGGAGCATGTCCCCATTGTCAGGATATCTGCATGCTCACCCCCGAGGGACGAGACAAACTCCTGCAAGATTTGTTGGCACTTGTAGATGTTGAGGAAGTGAAGGATCAAGTTGCAGAGGAGATTAAGTTGGAAGTTGTAGAGGAGCAGGATTTTCCTATTCACAGCAAGTGAATTGTATGCCCTCACTGCCTGTCCATAACCGCTTTGAAGTCTTGTCAGTTGAATCCCCAGAGAATGAATCCATTTCTGTGACTGCTCCCCTCTCTGACCCTTTGAAGTTGGCTAAAGACATACCTGCTCTCCCCATCTCTCCTTCTACTCCACGTCCCAAAATTAAATCATGGGAGCATAAACTACCATGCAAGTATATTGTGGCATCCACTCCCTCTGCACATTCCTTAAACCTAGCCATCGAACTGCAGACGACCGACACTGGACAGATACTCGGTGTCTCTGCGCTCCTGGACTCTGGTGCGACTGGTCTCTTCATCAATTCCCATCTGGTACAACAACATCGCCTAAATACTCGCTCACTCTCACATCCGATACCTGTATATAACGTGGATGGATCCCCAAATGAAGCTGGTGCCATCCGAGAGGTTGCAGACCTGGTTCTCCATTACAAAGATCATAGTGAGCATGCCCTTTTTGCTGTCACTCAATTAGGAAAGCAAAAGGTGATTTTGGGATATCCATGGCTTCAAGACCATAACCCAGAGGTCGACTGGCATACCGGGGAGGTTACCATGAGCCGATGTCCATCCCGCTGTTGTACGTGTTTCACAGAAGCCAGGCAAGAATGTCGTGGACAGAAGGCAGCAATACGACATACTCAGAAGTGTCGTGCTGGACCCCTGCCTATACCTGAAGTGGAATTGGAAGGGGTTCCTGATCTAATGCCGGACTCGGATGATGATGATGAGGACCCAGAGGAAGTGGAGGAGGGTGATCGGATCTTCTACACTGTGATTCACTCATCGCATGAGGTGTGTGCCACATCGAACATATCCCAACACCTCGCCGAGGCCTTCCACAAAAACAACGCTGCTAAATCCTCTACTAACTCCTTACTCCCTCATCTCCATGAGTTTGAAGACGTGTTCTCCAAGGAGTCATTCGACTCTCTTCCTGTGCGTAAGCCATGGGATCACGCGATCGAACTCACCCCCGGCGCAACCCCTTCATCCTGCAAGGTCTATCCTCTCTCTCCGGAGGAACAATGGCAGCTTGACCAGTTCATCAACAAGCACCTGGCCTCTGGACGTATTCGACCATCAAAGTCACCCATGGCCTCTCCCTTTTTCTTTGTCAAGAAGAAGGATGGCTCACTTCGACCGGTTCAAGACTACAGAAGACTCAACAACATCACGGTCAAAAATCGCTACCCACTACCCCTCATCTCCGAACTCGTAAACCAGCTCCGTGGAGCCCGATACTTCACCAAGCTCGATGTCCGTTGGGGCTATAATAATGTGAGGATAAAGGAGGGAGATGAGTGGAAGGCAGCCTTTCGTACCAACCGTGGTCTTTTTGAACCGCTTGTCATGTTCTTTGGCCTTACTAATAGCCCTGCCACCTTTCAGACCATGATGAATGACATCTTCCATGACCTCATCCTCGAAGGCGTTGTCTGCATCTATCTCGACGACATCCTCATCTTCACTCGCACAGTTGAAGAGCACCGTCGCATCACGCGCCTCGTCCTAGAGCGACTTCGACGGTACAAACTCTACCTTCGTCAGGACAAATGCGAGTTCGAAAGGACCAAGATCGAGTACCTCGGCCTGATTATCTCAGAGGGTCAAGTGGAGATGGATCCTATCAAGGTAAATGGGGTCACAGCTTGGCCTACGCCCACGAACAAGAAGGAGGTGCAGTCTTTCCTGGGCTTCATCAATTTTTATCGGCGTTTTATCAAGGATTTCTCACATCATGCACGACCGCTGTTCGACTTGACAGGAAAGGAGGCATGGAGGTGGGATAATGCACAACAGGAGGCGTTCGAAAAGCTTAAGGAGATGGTCACTTCTGCTCCGATCCTTACCTTTGCTGACAATTCGCGTCCTTTTCGTGTAGAAGCCGACAGTTCTGACTTTGTGACGGGCGCTGTGTTGTCTCAGCAGTCTCCGGAGGACCAGAAGTGGCATCCTGTTGCATTCTACTCCAAAAGCCTTAGTGCTGTAGAGAGAAACTACGAGATCCATGACAAGGAGATGTTGGCGATAATGCGTGCGCTTGAGGAGTGGCGACACTTCCTCGAGGGTGCCCAACACAAGGTGGAAATTTGGACGGATCACAAGAACCTCGAGTACTTCATGACGGCCAAGAAATTGAACTGTCGTCAAGCTCGTTGGTCCCTGTATCTATCTAGATTCGACTTCTCCTTGCACCACCGTCCGGGTCGCAGCATGGGGAAGACCGATGCCCTGTCCCGACGTGCAGACCATGGGGATGGCAGCGGTGACAACCAAAACATTGTGCTGTTGCAGCCAGACCTGTTCACCATTCGGGCACTGGAAGGCATCGTACCCCAGGGCGAGGAGCGGGACATTCTACATGACATTCATCGCACAAACCGTAGCGGTTTACATGAGGATGTTGTCGCCCGAGCTGTTAAAGAACTGAGGAAGGGATCGACCCTTTCCTTACGTGCGGCAGAGTGGGCTGAAAAGGAGGACTTGTTGTATTTCAGGGATCACATCTATGTTCCCAATGACCCAGACCTTTGACAGCGCATCATATCCCAACACCATGACTCACAGATTGCTGGCCACCCCGGACGCTGGAAGACCTTGGAGCTCACCTCACAGAACTATTGGTGGCCACAAATGTCACGGCTCATTGGTCAGTATTGTTGCACTTGTGACCTTTGCTTATGCACCAAGGTTCCTCGTTGCAAGCCTATTGGTGAGCTACACCCTCTTCCTGTTCCAGAGAGTCGTTGGGATGTTGTCAGCGTCGACTTTGTGGTGGAATTGCCAGAGTCAAATGGGTTTGATGCGGTGATGTGCACAGTTGACTCAGTGGGAAAATGTGCTCACTTCATTCCCACTCACACCACTGTCAGTGCCCTAGGTGCTGCTCGACTCTACCTCCACCACGTGTGGAAATTACATGGACTTCCTGGTGCCTTCCTCTTGGATCATGGCCCTCAGTTCATGGCAGAGTTCACTCATGAGCTGTACTGACTCCTGGGGATCAAACTCCTCGCTTCAACTGCTTATCACCCACAAACTGATGGCCAGATGGAGCGAGTCAACCAGGAACTGGAGCAGTACATCCACCTCTTTGTCAATGAACGCCAGGACGATTGGGATGATCTCCTTCCTTTGGCCGAGTTTGGATACAACAACCATGTCCATGCTTCCACTCAACAGACCCCTTTCCTCCTAGACACTGGACAACATCCACGCATGGGATTTGAACCTTGCCAAACTCCCTCACACACCGAGACAGTGAATGAGTTCACAGAACACATGAGGGATAGCTTAGAGGAGGCAAGGGCAGCCTTAGCAAAGGTGAAGGACAACATGGCGCGATTTTACAACCAACACCACTCCCCAACCCCTCAGTACAAGGTTGGTGATCAAGTTTATCTTGACTCCAGTGACGTCTCCACTACATGTCCATCCAAGAAACTCGCTCATTGCTTCTTGGGACCTTTCCCCATTGTCAAGTGCATTGGAATGCATGCCTATCGTCTACGCCTCCCAGCCTCCATGTCCAGACTCCATCCCATCTTCCATGTCGTCAAATTGCTTCCAGCTCCCCCAGATCTGTTCCTGGGATGCCATTCACACCCACCATCACCACCTACAGTGATTGAGGGAGAACCCCAATATGAAGTCGAGTCAATCTTGGACAGCCGTTTGTGTCAAGGAAAACTCCAGTATTTGGTACATTGCAAGGGTTATGGGTATGAGGAGAACTCATTGGTCGAAGAGTCTGACGTAAATGCCCCTCGGTTAATCAAGGAATTCCACTGACGGCACACTGCTGCACCGCGTCACATTCAAGTCATGGACTTTGGTCATATGCAATTTCGAATGCATCGGGGTGATGCATCTTAGAGAGGGGGTGATGTAAGGGGACTAGGGGGGTGCCCTGTGTGTTTTTCCTATTTTTTATGTTTGTCCTATATTTTTCCCCACCTCATTTCCTTCTATTCTTCATTTTCTATGATCTTTCCGGATTTTATTACTAATTTTCCCTTGCTATCATGTTTGTACATGTTGACACTTTTATATTTAGAGGCGGAGTACCCCTTCCGACACATACCCCTTGGTATGATGTCATTCGGCGGCCTTGATCTGCCTATCTCCGCCTTTTCCTATTTTTAGGTTATATTTGATTTTTGTCATCTTCACATATACTGGGCATCAGCAAGGGGATCCTTAGAGTTTTCTCTTCGGATTTCCCTTTGCTAGAGGCTTAGGTTGCCCTTATACTTAGGGTGGATGCAGTTGATAGCGTCAATAAATTTTCAACTTCCATATTCAAAATTCATGTGACCGCGTTTGTTGATCAATTTTCACATCTTATGGAATATTCAGGCAGCTCATCAGTAAACTTGCCAAATTTGCCACCAACAAGTATGCCCACTCTGGACCTCGATGCCTTGGATATTCCTGGTAGTCCTGATTCACCAGTGGTGTATATAGATAATCTGGACCTGGCCACTTTTCATATTCCTGAACATCCTGATTCACTGGCAGTGGATGGTACTCTTCATTTCTCCATACCATGTTCATCGATACATTCCTCATTTGCTTTTGATATTTCTGAAGTGGCTGCAGATATTATCCATTTGGCAACCCCACCCGCCGAAAATTCCCAATCTTTTGACTTGGATGCATTTCACATTCCTGGTAGTCCCGACTCACCCACAGCGAGCACCATTCATTTGACATCATCACCGCCACACCATGACCTAGATCTCTTTCATATTCCTAACTCGCCAGCTGCCAATGCATTTTATATTCCTGGTAGTCCTGACTCGCTGGTGGCAATCAGCACTGTTCATTTGACATTATCGCTGGCACACCATGACCGAGACATGTTTCATATTCCTGACTTGCCGGCTGCCAATGCATTTTATATTCCTGGTAGTCCTGAGCCGGTGGTGAGCACCACTGCTCATTTGACATTATTGCAGGCACACCATGACCTAGACATGTTTCATATTCCTGACTTACCAGCCGCCAATGCATTTTATATTCCTGGTAGTCCTGAGCCAGTGGCGAGCACCACTGTTCATTTGACACTATTGCTGGCACACCATGACCTAGACATGTTTTATATTACTGGTAGTCCTGAGTCGCCGGTGGCGAGCACCACTGCTCATTTGACATCATCCCCAGCACACAATGACATGAACATGTTTCATATTCCTGACTCGCCAGGCACAGATTGTTCTGGAGTTGATTTTGGAGCCCCAATGGTGCTACATACCCATACCATTGACCCAGACACTTTTTATATTCCTGGCAGTCCTAATCATTTGGCAACACCACCATCACAATTACAAATGGTGGACACTCTTGAGATCCCTGCCAGTGTTGACATGCCAGATGCAGACAGTGCACACTTCTGGTTTACTGAGGTGACTGAACGTAGTGACATGGAGCTCGATGTCTCTATGGCCTATATTGAACCTGTGCTGGATCATGTCACCCCGACATTGTCCTTGCCTGGATCTTCTCATAGTTCAATATTGACACAGAGAGATTCAGATGAGGTCCATTCCCCCCCTGGCTCTCCCCAAAATGTTCCTCAGCACACTGTCCACCTTTCGTTACCCAGCCGCATTCATCCAGTATTCCGTTGTACTCCATCGACACCAGCATCATCCCAGCAGGCCCCCCAAGTAAGTCCTGAACTTTGGCCGGGAGCTGCTGAATAATGATTGTAGGAGATTTTGACTTATTCTGACGTTGTTGAACACACCTACCGCGAGGCCGTCAAGATGGTGAAGTCCAACATTGCAGTAAACCATGCCCTTCACCGGCAGCTCACCACCCTTGATGAGGCAATGTGCCAGATGGCCCAATTAATGCAGCAGAAGTGCAGGACAATGATGAGTTCTTTACCAAGGACATCATAAAATTATCACTAGCAACTTCTTTCGTTTTGCTTAATGTATATGTCAACCATGCTAGCCGGCACCGTTTTTCGGCAATTACAATCTTTTCAGTAATTACCGGCGGTGAGAATCGTCGCCCGTGAAGGGTAGACCATATTTTTCTAGCAATTACTGGCAGTGATTGTTGCTGCTGGTGCTATAATTCTATTCACTGGGCCCACACAGATCAAGCAATTACCACCAGTAATAATCATCGCCGGTGCCATGTAGTAAAATGGTGACCATGCTAGCCAGCGCCATGAGTCAGATGTTACTGCCACCAAGAATCTTTCAGCAATTACCACTGGGAAGAATCATCACCAGCAGTGAATCTGTATACTGGGCCCACATGGATGCATCACACCCTCGGCCCACACGAGTCTTTCCTGCTATGGGCCCAATCTGCTACTGACGGATCTATCGTCGTTTTGCAGAAATCCGCTGGACAGATGTATCGTGGATTTCTACTGAATAGGCTGATTTATCTTGTTCAACTGGCTTGCAATCCAGATGACCTGAATAAGCTGGCAATCCTGGCTATCAATGATCAATTAACCAACTCCTGGATTCGTTCTGCCCAATCCATGAGGGACCAAGACCTTATGTCCTGGACATGCTGAGAGATATTTCAACTTGCTTTTGGGATCTTTCACCTGACAATGAACCTCATATGGGCACTACTTCATATCCAGAGGTATGATCAATCAACAAGGTAGCTTACAGCCAATATCATGTCAATAGGCCCCTGCATGACACCTCTCTTTAGTTGTTTGTTTGGTTCTACATATCAGTGATGAACCCCATGCTGAGCCCCTATGAAGTGAGATACATTGACGTGCAACTTTGCCACATACTTGGCTCGTCGGCATGTAGAGTTCCATTGCTGATAGAACCAAACAACAACTAAATAGAGGCCATTGTGAAGGGGTCCATCGCCATGATATCAGCTGTATCACACTTGTTTGCTGTCTTGGAGAAGGTTCACCTTGGCACTGATCATCCCAATTTCCATACACTCTTGGCAGCACTCACTCAGGTCTTGAGGGATTCATCCTCAATGCCTGGCAAAAAGAATGTGGATTTGATTCCTTGGTTGAATTCACTGTATCCCAGTCCCCACCTGAACAGCTTCTTGAGACAGCCTGGAAGTGTTGAAATTAATCCCTGATGCATGCTGTATACATGAGGCAATACATGCAGCATACACATGTATACATGAGGCGATACATGCAGCATACGCATGTTACTGCGCTTACTGCGCATACATGCGGTAAACACATTCCCGAGTCATGTGACATCCTTAATATTATGTATATAAGGAGAACCTGTACCGTAGTAGGAATACAGTGTTCTTACCTCTGCTAACCCTAGCTGTAAGTCTAACTAAACCCCAGGTAGGTTGTAAGGAACGTGTAGTCTCTTCCCCTGTGCAGCGTATATAGTCTGCTCCAACAGGTTATGGGCCCTGCTGGGCACATCGCGAACGCGCTTTAATTAGCTGCGAACGACGTTGACTTCATCGTCTCCAAACATAACCTTGCGCTCTTCGTGAGCTGCATTGCGCTCCCTGTGAGCTGCACATAAAACCTAGGTTGACTAGGGTTAACCACTCTGAAGGAGTGTTTTTTCCTGAGAACGTTAAACGTGTTTTATTGAGTAAAAAGACTGATTGAGCGCTTTTAACAGCTGCCACCAAGAATCATGTCTTCAACTCTTGAAAAACTCGTTCAAACTTTGGACGGATCAAATTACATCTTATGGGCCGACTCAATGAAGGCGTGGCTCAGGTCTCAGGGCCTCTGGCAAATAACTAGCGGGGCGGAGCAAAAACCGCCCCCGGCGCCTCCCTTGACGGCGACGAACGCTACCTTGGTAGCGGACGCTAATGCCAAGCTCCAGACCTGGAGCAACAAAAATGACCAGGCTATTGGTAGCCTAGTGCTCCGCCTGGCCCCCTCCATTCGGCAGCGTGCCAACACAAAGGACACTGCTGAGGAGGTGTGGGCTCTCATTCACACCGATTATGGTGTGGATGGCCCCTCCCAAGTCTTTTCGGACTTTAGGTCCGCAATAGCAATCAAGATCCCGGCTGCGAACCCCGCACCGGAGATTGCGAGAATGGCTGACAAATTTGAGCGCCTCACGGCTGCTAACGTCGCCATCCCCGAGCTAGTACAGGCGATGATTCTACTTGCTGCGATGCCGCGCGAGTACGACTCATTGTCTGCAACGGTCCTTAACACGACCGCCACTAGCGCCTTGACATTTAAACATGTCAAGGACTCCATTGTTGCTGAAGCCTCAAGGCGCACAGCAGTTGGAAAGCCCGCTGGCCAGCCTCAGGCCAACAAACTTTCCGCTGTTAAGCGCAAGGGGGGAAACCCCAAATGGCAGCCCAAAGAAGGGCAAAACAGCAACGGAGACTCGTCCCGAAAACGTGGACGACGTGGGGACAGAAAGACTAAGGAGGAGAAGCCAAAAGAGAAACATACCCACCTCGCCTCCAACGCCTTTACCACCATAAATGGTAATGGCACCATCATACCGCCGATGCCGCTCATACAGCGCATCGAGCGACGCAAACACACTCCCACAAGGGATCCTCGCCGCTGACCGCCTGCACAGGCATACACGGGCGCGGCCTCCTCTTCTCGCTCGGTTTACACCGAATACCAGCAAGCTCAAGACACCCTCGAGCGCATGCAACTTCCGCACAGCGCGAAAAACCTGCGACCACTGGAAGAGCACCTTACGGTGCGAGAAGGTAAGAGAAGGAGGATAGAGCCAGAAACTGAGGCAACGATCGAGGAGGTAGAAGACGATACCGTCTCCCTCGGATCCGAACCTCCAGTAACTGACGAGGAAGTGTGGAAAGCCGTCGACGAAATGCTCGTCGATGAACCCCTTGACACAGGGGCGTATGATGACAGGTCAGTCCTTTTCCCTGCCACAAGCACTAAGATTAAAATTCCTATGAATACAGCGAACTTTTCATGTGAAATTTTACCGCTATTAAATGTATCATGGAATTATGTAGATCTTAATATATGTGCTATGTGTGCAAAGGGAGATTGTAAGAAAGGTGCCGACTGGATCATGGATTCAGGCGCATCAAAACACTTCACTGGTGAAATGAAAGATTTCGCTTCTTACGAGCCTTTACCGAGAAAGGACTCTACCTTGGTCCAAACGGCCACTGGTACTACTCATATAGTAGGAAAAGGAGCAGTCTTCATTAGGCACCAGGTAGTATGTAATGGGAAGTCAGAGACGCGTGAAACGCGACTATACCCCGTCTACTACATACCCGACATTAATACTCGATTGATGTCAATGGGGGTCTTTTTACAAGACGGAAGTGATGTGCGTGGTTCCTCCGCATACATTTCATTCATCGAGCATGGAAACCCAATCATGCATTGTGTCCCTCTAAGGAGGAATGACACGATCTATTGGGCTCGGACTCATATATTGAGCACCAAAAAGGTTAATGTCGCGACCATTTATGTCGCTGACTACTTGACTTGGCATAGGCGACTTGGACACCCATCCAAAGAGGCGCTAGGGAAAATGCCTAAAAGCACCATAAAATTCCCAAGGAATTTAATTATTCCTAAAGACAAAATTATATGTCCAGGGTGTGCAGAAGGGAAAATGACCTCAAAATCTTTTCCCGAGTCAGACTCATGAGCTGACAAATCCTTTGAATTAATACATTCCGACCTAAAGGAACTCCCGGTACTATCGTACCACAAACATAAATACTTCATTGTATTTCTGGATGACAAAACGTCACATATTTGGGTCCAATGCCTGAGAAAGAAATCTGACGCTGCTGCAGCGATTAGACAATTTCAAGCGATGGCTAAGACCCAATATGGCGCTACAATCAAGCGCTGGCGTGTCGATCCAGGGGGGGAGTTCAAGGATCGTGAGCTACAAAAACAGCTCAAGGATTTAGGCATCAAAATAGAGATGTCTGCACCCCACGTTCATCAACAGAACGGGCGCGCAGAGCGCGCTATAAGGACAATAATGGAAAAGTCGCAAACCCTGCGATTCACCGCTTGTCTACCACAATCATGGTGGGAATTTTGCATAGAACATGCAACACATTTATACAACCGAACCCCAATAAGGCGCCTGAAATGGCTGACACCTTTTGAGGACCTGACAAAGGTCCGCCCAGATCTAAACAATCTGAAGGTCTTCGGTTGCGGTGCTTATGTCTATCTACCAAAGGAAAAACGCCCAACAACATTGTCTCCTCGATCGGAGCTAATGACGTACCTTGGAGTAGAAGATGGCATTAAAGCATATCGTTTCATGCGACGAAACGGCGCAATATTCATTGGTGCTACAGCACTATTTGATGAAACGATGTTCCCATGCTGTCCCGGAGCTAAAACTCCTGCCAAGACAGACCTTGGTGATTTTCCACCAGAACCAGAAGATGACGACCACTCATCTGGAACGGATGGCGATGACCCTATACCGCCACAAAATCCGCCCCTTCCTCCATCATCAGAAGATGATGATGATGATTTACCAAGCGAGCAAAAGGCGCATGACAATGCGACTAACGCTCCTCCTCCGCTGCCTCCAGTTAGCACTGAGGACTTTCGTCCAAGACGTGAAGATCAACAGGAATGGCAGCAATTGCCCCGTCGATCAGGCAGGCAGAGGAAAATCCCAAACCGTCCCGGCAATACCTATGGAGAACAGCGACTCCCCTCTGACATAGAGAGAGACATTGCGCGTGATCGATATTGGAAGAAGTCTGTGGGTCAAGATTCGGATCATAACCGAACACGACCACGACCTCAACAGCAAGAACCGGTTACTGGACCGAGTTCGGCACCCCATGAGAGTGTGCCCGATTCCAATAATCAAGAACATGATCACCCAATGGGGGAACCGGACGAAGCAGGTTATATTAAAAAGATAACCAAGGAAGGTGGAGATGAGCTTATCCGCTGGCTGTTGTCAAAAGCAGTCACACCATCAAGCGGAAAAAGCCTAGTTCCAAACCAATTTCGCGATATTGCGCGCCTACCCCGGCAGCAGCAACTTGAGTGGAAACAGGCTTGTCGTGAAGAGTTAGAGGCTCTTCGCAAGCGACAAGTCTATGACATCGTCGATCTTCCACATGATCGAAAAACGATCAAAAATAGATGGGTTTTCTCTGTGAAATCGGACAGAAGAAAACGAGCCAGACTCGTGGCCAAAGGCTTTTCACAAGTCGAAGGCGTTGACTTTGATGAGATTTTCTCACCAGTAGTCCGCTACGAGACCGTACGCCTCATGTTTGCCCTTGCGTCTCTAGAAGGCATGTATATGACCGGTCTAGATGTAAAAACCGCATTTTTATACGGCAAACTTGATGAGGAGATCTATATGGATCAACCCGAGGGTTTCAAACTCGAGGGTAAAGAGCGCAAAGTAATGCGCTTACGCCGAGCATTGTATGGCCTTAAACAGGCTTCACTAGCATGGTGGAGAGAGCTAGAGGCATTTATGCGCACCATTGGGTTCGTGCGCGCCAGCTCCGATGCCGGCATCTTCATACACAAGGATCCTAAGACAGGCAGCATCGTTATTGCGCTAGTCTATGTTGATGATGGCTTGTTCATGGGCAAGAACAAGAAACTTGTGGATGAAAAGAAGAATGCTTGCCTGAAGCATTGGGAGTGTCGTAGTACTGAAAAAGTCACGGAATTCTTAGGCATGCGCGTCACCCAGACCGCTGCAAAAGTCAAACTCGATCAAACAGAATATCTCGCCAAAGTGCTTGAGAGGTTCGAGATGACAAATGCCAAGATTGCCCCCACTCCGCTCCCGACTGGCTACAAACCGTCGGAGAACACAGCGATGCCAAACGCGGTGCTTAGATCAAAATATCAGTCTGTGATCGGATCTTTATTGTATCTGATGCTCGGAACGCGACCTGATATCGCTTACGCGGTAATCAAGATGTCGCAATTCTCGGCTAATCCTAGCCAAGAACATCTAGACAAAGCAATGTACATAATGCGCTATCTGGTGGGAACCCAGAAGTACAGTATGGTCTATGATGGAGAGAAATCCGAGGGGCTGCAGGCCTTCACAGATTCTGATTGGGCAGCTGACACAGTCAAGCGCCGATCTACAACGGGTTACTTTGCTACTCTGGCGAGTGGCATTGTGTGCTGGCAGTCCCGTTTACAAAAAACTGTAGCACTGTCATCCACAGAAGCCGAATACATGGCTCTCTCCGACACTTGTCGGCAGATAGTGTGGATAGAGTCCTTATTCCAGGAACTTGGATATACACTGAAGCGCGTACCAATCTGCGCTGATAATCAAGGATCCATCTTTATTGGATCAAATCCAGTTCAGGAAAGAAGGACCAAACATATAGACATTCGCTACCACTACACCCGCGAATGCATAGAAAATGACAAAGTCACGGTCGTTTTCATTCCTGGAAGTGATAATCCGGCTGACATGTTCACAAAGAACCTTGGCGCCGTCCTATTCAGGAAATTTAGAGACTCTCTCAGAATTACTTTCGAGATTCAAACTTAGCTGCTTAGAGCGCTGTACAGTTTGAGGGGGGGTGTTGAAATTAATCCCTGATGCATGCTGTATACATGAGGCAATACATGCAGCATACACATGTATACATGAGGCGATACATGCAGCATACGCATGTTACTGCGCTTACTGCGCATACATGCGGTAAACACATTCCCGAGTCATGTGACATCCTTAATATTATGTATATAAGGAGAACCTGTACCGTAGTAGGAATACAGTGTTCTTACCTCTGCTAACCCTAGCTGTAAGTCTAACTAAACCCCAGGTAGGTTGTAAGGAACATGTAGTCTCTTCCCCTGTGCAGCGTATATAGTCTGCTCCAACAGGAAGATCATGAAAAAGTGTGCCACCCTGACTGAGACCATGCTGCTGACTGCCAAGCCAAGCACCAAGGAATCTCGGATGCTGCAGGTGGCAGAACTAGAGTCAGAATGTTTGGATTCTGAAGATGAACTGATGATCCAACCACTGGTGTCCTTCCTGATATCACTCAAGAAAACATTGTCTGGCTGATTTGAGATTTGCTTTATGTGATAGAACTCACCAGTGCCACTTCCGAGGGTGACTTGAGTCAGATTGAAGATATTCTACTGGACCTTGCATGTATCTTCCAGGGGGCAGGCTCCAACAATTATTCTACTGAAATATTACATCTCCTCTTCAACATTAAGGAGGTTTGGATACCTCAATTTGCATATGTTACATTTATCTAACCCCCAAATATACCTACCATTTGACTTGCCATTTGACAGTAATGCAGTCTGGGACATGATGCTGGTCAACATATCAGGCCTACCTGGTCATGCAATGGCAATCAACCTCAATATTGAACACCTGATTGGAAGTCTGAAGGCCCTCTTTGCTTTGAAAGGAATCTATGCAAATTGAGATTGTCTTGGAAATCTTTCTGCTGCAATTAACCACTTGCAGAAAATTAAAGCACAAGTCACTCAATCAATGGAGACAAACTACCAAGGTTCAATGCATAAGGACATCAACACCAATGAACTTGTCTGGTGGATTCCCAACAAGGCTCTCGACCTCCAACTGCAGGATTTTGTCCCAAATAGAGAGGGTAACTCTCAATGTCACTCAGTCCCAGATTTACATGCCTTGGAAAGGGAGAAATTTGCATCATCATCATTGGTGACTTTCAACAAGATTCATGAGTTGATCACAGGAAAGGATGTAGTGGATGAACAGGATGATTTGCCACCAGCTGATTTCAAAGTGGTCTTGGAGTCAGGGAATAGTGATGATGATAGCAGGGAATCAGGTGAATTTGTATAACATTCTATGCTCTAATCCAGTATCAAGTAACAGTTATGTGTAAGCTTTAAGGTGTGACAGGGGTTACCCCTGGGTATATTTTGCTGTACCCCTACCCATACAGTTACAGGTTGTAGGGGCTTGGATAAGGCTGATCACACAAGGATAAGTAGGACCACTGTATAGTGTAGTACTGTTATTGACGTAGTGTGTATGCTGCTTAGGGAGGTGTGACTACATGTAACACTAGTAACATACCCTGGGAATACCCGGGGTGTCACAGCCACACTGTAGGGTGTCACTCTGACCCCCTACACAGGTGCAGTTTTATTGGGGGTATGGGGGGGTTTGCTCAACAACCCAGTTACTCACGGGTTTTCAGGTGGGGGTCACACAATTAGTTATAATTTGACTATTAATGATCTAATTATGCCATAAGATTTGAGTGAATAAACAAGGTCATATGATTAGTCACCTGACCAGATGTACCCAGATACCCATAAACCCATGGAAAAGGGTACAGTTTTGCCTGATACAGCAATCCAGAACCCATACCTGTACCCGAGCATACCCATGACCACATTATCACAGTATGACCCATACCCATGTCATGCCTTATTCATCACCATAATCATAACCTCGCTCCATCGCAGCATAGAGCTTTTCAAAGTCAACATACTTATCAAGGACGATGTCCCTCCATATCGACCGAGGAAGGGGATCCGGCATAGGGTGCCACTGCATAAGATCAACAATAGGGTCTGTGGCTTTCTCGGAAGCAGAGGATTGCCATAGTTTCCATGTCTGCTCTGGCTGTCATCTAGTGATGTGCAGGGCCTGGCCTGTGACAAAGCCTGTGACAAAGCCTGCAAAAGCCTGACTGCTGTGATGCAGCCATGGTCACCGGCTGGTCCAAAATCTGACAAATTCTGAATCAGGCTGATCGGCTGAGTCCAAATCCAAAACTAAATATTGAGAAATATTGATTTAAAATTTCCATGTTTGGTATTTTTAAGATTTTCTTCCGGATTCATCATCAGCATCAATAAACAAGCCTAAATATGGTTTTACTTTTTGTGTCTAGCAGGAGTTGCCACCGCCAGAGCATTTGGGCTTTCCAGGGCTTGTGACAGGCCTGTGACCAAGCCGGGCCCTGCACATCGCTACTGTCATCTGCAGTTTTGCAAATTCAAGGATTTTGGCAAGATCCCCCAGTCCAATGGAGTGACCAGATGAACCAGAGTCAGGGACACGAGTGACTTCAGGCAAGCACTGTTGGAATTGCACCCAGACAACAGCGTCCACAGTTGGCCCAGGCCTGAGACCAGGGTCAGCATGCTCCCCAGAGTCATCATGATGGTCTTGGAGCTCATCGAGAGACCTGCCTTGCAGGTTGTGCCTGGAGTTCCCCTGTGCCTGCTCCAAGTAATATTTTGCTTCTTCCGGGGATGCCCCAGCCTCCTTGAGACAATGCAGGAGCAAGCTAGCATTAAGCTTCCCATTCTTGACTTCATCGAGTAATTTCCAAAAAGTTTCAGCTTGAGCCTGAGTGTTCTCAAGGCTCGTATCATCCCCCAGACCACCAGATCCAGAAGAATGGGTTGTTGAAGAAGGTAATGATTGAACATGACCCCTCTGCATTGAACAATGTGATGGCGAGTTTGCGAGCAGTATAGTGATGAAAAAACTAAGAAAGATGGAGACAAAAATGGAGACAATTGAGATTCTGAGTCGGACACTGTGCTGTGCCGCTGAGATGAGTGTTCGTGGAGAATGCAGGTCTCCATGATACATACCTGTGCTGCTGAGATGAGTGTTAGAGGAAAAAGGGGGGGCAGCACAGGAAGGTTTTACTCACGATGTGCATCATGTCTCGGATCGGCCTCCGCTGGTGAACCCTAGCACCAAACTGAGAGCCACCGAGAGCAAAATGATGAGCCCACCAAGAACAAGAGGTGGGATGAGGTGGTGACACTGGTGAGTGACTGAGGGCGTGCAGAGGCCTTGGGAAACGCTCGGCTCCCGTGGAACTCACGTTTACCTTGAACCTCTGAATATAAATAACCCAAACACTGAATGTATGGGTAGTGAAAACTTAGAAGTCAAAAATGTTTGTCTCTGTCCAAGCAAACTTCCTTTTTTGGATGTCAGTGACTCAGTGGCCATACGAACACTAACGGCCCGGAAACTGTAACATCATGTGTGTCAGAGGGAGGCGTAGGACAGCAATAGGACAGCTACAAAAAACCTACGCGTAAGGAAGCTCTTACGGCCGCACCCTCAGAAGTTACATTGCTGACATAAACGAGCCCTTCGCACGTAAGTTGGAAGGCATTCTTGCAAGTTTTGGAGGACAGACCCGGTTGGAGGAAGCTCAATCATTGGAACTGACTCATCACAGATTATTTCACTCGTAAATAGCCTAACTGTAGTATTTACATCCGTATAATGAATCTACAACCCACCCTATAATTTCTCTGTGAACACTGAAAACCCAAGACTTTTGATGTCCACGGAGGTGTATGGGTTATGGCAGATCAACTGTATTTAATATCTTTGCTAGTATATCGGTTAGTACACGCGCTTGTCATATTTCAAAAGAATTCCAGACGCGCGAAAGCTGGGTTCGACTCCCAGGCAGAGAGTCATTTTTCTGCCTCATTCAATCAAAATGCTCCATTCGGGTGCGAGCTGATCAACGTTATTACTGATATAGAGACAGCACATAACTAGGTGCTGCACCTCCTTTTATTTAGTCCAGGTGGTTGTCTGCCGCGGACGAGCAGTGCATCGTGAGAATTTCCTTACTATACAGCGACCATATATGAGCAGAGGACAGAGTTCAACCTGATGATACTACGTTTTCATCTTCAATGCGGTCCACAAACTGCGCACTCTTAGACCAAGGCTCTGTCAAATTATAAGTATTATAATATATAAGTATACTGTAAAGAGAAATCAAGGAGATATCCGCAATGAACGTCCTCAGAAGTCGCCAATATGGTTACCCGACGCCATCGCCAGACATAGGTAGATAGATTCAAGCAGGAAAATACATAGAACACGTAACGATGGTAGCAACCGTGTTTCAATGTCTTGTCCTTCGCAAACTAGATATTTTCAGAGCTAAGCCTATCGTCGACTGTCAAATTCAAAAGGGCGGGGATTGCCAGATGGCACGTTCTCCCGTGATCCAGGGCCGTTCAAGGAACCTTGCGTGGTCCTCCGACGTTCGCAGATCATAGCATGCATCTTCGAGACCGACAGGAGCAGCCGAGATACAATCACAGGTGGGCGAGGACCACAGGAAGACCTCATCATTTTCGTAAATCGAGACATCCGATGCGGGGCTAGAAGAACCATTGGACCACGGGAAATCTGTCTCGCGCTGGACATTAGGCCTTCGGTGTTGTGGGGTTCCAATAGACAGATCACGCAGGCCACATAACTCGGCTATCTCATGCGGAGAAGGGTTCCACATTGCTTGTATATCAGTGTGCGGTGAATCCAGCACCATAGAGTTTCTGGGAGACCTAGGGTCGTCGGCCTTGCGGGGTGAAGGCTTGTATCCAAGAGTTCGATCATCCATGATAGGAAATGGCGACTGCACAAGGAACGGAGATTCAGTGAACTCTGCAGTGTATTTGTTTTGACGCGGAGTGTCAGTCAGTGGAGGAGACTCCAGAATTGTGGGAAGACGATTGGACCTGATAGGAGAGCTAATCTGAACATTAATGGGAGAGGACGGGATCTGTTGAGCTCTTCCCTCAATCATGGGAGGCGTTCTCAACGAAGGTAGCCCCACTGGTGAAGATCCAATGAGCATTCTGGGCGTTGGTGACGATGCGACAGAAGAAGTCTCGTAACACTCTGCGATCGGACTCGTCATGCACCGAAGCGTGGATGTAGAGGACGAAGAGGACGAAGAAGCTATTGATGGTAATGGTCGGCGAATTTCTATGTCTAGAGGGCTGAGACGGACGGATAGTCGGGGTGGATCATCACTTGTCATAGAGGAAGGAAGCGATTCCATAGAAACGTTATTCGCCGAAGTCATGGACGTCCTGACTCGAAGTGTTCCAGTTGGAGGCAGGGGCAGTTCGCGATGCGGAAGCACAATTGGCGGTCCTCCCTCGGTCCCAGCCCATAGAGCTGATTCCCCTAGTATTGGACTGTACGGAGGTGATAGAGAAATATCATTCGAATCCATTCCATCCTCGGAATCAGAAGCATCGTCCCTACCCGATTGTGGACGATTACGCTGTCTTAACGACTGACTAGCTTCCTGAGAGGCACGTGGTGTATGCCAGTCGGGGATCTGATCTCCTTCCTCAGCGAAATCTAGAGGACTGGAGAAAGTTTGAGAGGGAGATGAGTAGGGTGGTGGTGAAGGGCTTGGCCTAGTAGGAGAGCTGTACAACGGAAGTGTAGAGATCGATTCGACGCTTTCTGGCGTCCATTCTTCCCATTCACCATCTTCGTCCCATTGAGCGCCTTCTTCCCATTCACCTTCTTCTTCCCGCTCACCTTCTTCCCGCTCACCTTCTTCTAGTTCACCGTACTCTTCCCGTTCACTGCCACTGTCCTCCGATTCGTCGTCATCGTACCAGTCACCATCCTCTTCCTCCGTCAGGCTCCCAGCATCGCTTTCCGGGGTGTAGACGTCGCCGCCGCTGTGTTCAGACGACCCTGTCTCTGATGCCACGTCCTCCTCAAATTCGACACCCTCAACAGGTTGGGAATCCAAGCGTCGAAGTATTCGGATTACATACTGCTTAGGTCCGATGAAGACGGTCCTGTGTCTGCCTGGCGTGATACCACCACCAAGGGTCCAATGTGTGATTTGGCCTGGGAGGACGCCATGTAAGATTCCGGGTAAAAGGGTCACAATCATTACTAGAAACGGATAGGGGCCGATGTTCATCCAAAGGACGTGACCTGCTTCGAGGTGCGGGTGATATCGATCCACCATAGAATCTGAAATAGTTTGGATGTCCGGCGAATATGTAACAATGGTAGGGGGCCACTCGCCCCCGGCATGAGGCTCAAAAGTAACATTGTCGTCCTTCTCCCATCGAGGTCCCGTGAAAGTGTCAGGCGAGTCTTCATGGTAATCTGAATTGTCTGAATAGCTTGGACCTGAATCCGAATCAGATAACCCGTATCTGGATGTTATCGTATTCTGCAAAGGCATTTCCAGATGTTCAAGAGCTTGGGTCGCTGACGCTGACGTTACCCTTCATAAGCATTGCAGGTTGAAAATTGACTTGCCTTGTTGAGTGGCTTGGTCGTGTTCATGTAAGGGACATGATACTGTCAGAGCCATTTATGACACTGTATTCATGCGTGCCGTCAGCATATGCTTTGTTTTTGTACCTGTGTGCCATTTAACAACAAAGCCTAGCAACAGAACTTTGTTCTGATGAACAAAGGATAGAATGAAGACATACAATTATAAAGAAGGGGCAACTCCATCATACATAAGGCATAGGATTTAGAAGAAGTTGTAACTTTTGTTAGTTCAAGTTGAAACGTTGACGATGGTGTACATAACAGAAGCAAATAACCGTGGACAGGCCGTGTGCCCACTGCCGCTGAATCGATCCCTCCTCCGTATCTGCGCCTACTTGCTTCCAAGATTTTTGCTCTGGACTTCGTTCGACAGGCTATACCGATTAAATCCAGTGTATACCTTCTAAGGTTTAGACTATAGGTAAAAAATGGTTTGAAGCAGTCGTTCTAAAGCGTTCCTTTCAAAAATAAATCACAGGCAGGTGTTTCAAGTCGTCAGGTCGTTGATGGAATCCAACCCAGGCATAGCCCCAAAATTATGCGGCTCTCATCCGTGGCGATGTTCGAATGTTATGTGTGACGTTTGTGAGTACTTAAGTAAGTATAGCCTGAGCCTGCCAGCTCAAGCTCTACTTCCTCGCCTTCGCGAGATCCGTATCCCTCTCAAGCTTCATAATGTTTCCAGTTCCCAGTTCGCTCCATTCTTCCAAGCACTTGTAGGACTGTCAGACTGTCCGCTAGCTCTTGCGCATGTACATACATCGATCGAGAGAAAGATCAAGTATTCCTTGATCACGTCAAATCAAGTACTACTTAGTTCTTCGGATGTTTCCCTGCGTTTCACTCATTTTCGAATTTTCTTCCTCGATTGATTGTAAACTTGAAGGAGCTAATACAACTAGCTGAGATTCACCCCAAATCATAACACGCTCTCGGAACAATCTCAATGATGGTCTATTGTGACTGCGGTTATGCACTCCATGCGTTTCGAGGAGTGCAATTCACGCTGCCGGATGTTATCAAGAATCGGCAGCTTGTGGTACTTATATGATTGCCAGAGCAGTTTAGACCTCTGACAAAAGCCTTTGAGAGCCTTCTTACACAAATTGGGCAGACGAGCGGCTGTAGTATAAGTATTACAGACAATCAGTTGGCCCTCGTTGGGATGTTGGAATTATCCCTTCCTTCCTCCCTTCAAGTTCCATGACTCTTACACTCAAATCACGGATAAGAATCATCTTATTGTACGTCTCTGCACGTGGATTATTGTACAAATTTCCTGGAGATTGTTTCGAGGAACGCCAACGCACCTTGGATGCGAGGAGAAACGATGACAACCACGAATATATGCTCCCATCATGTATGTGCCCCACGAGATGATTCGTAGAGAGGTTCATCGTCGTCGAACGGGGCAAATTCAGTACTACTCGATTGCCACGGAAGGAACTCCTCATTGTTATCGCGACTTCTTCTGACCTTTATCAACTGTTTACGCTGTGCGCTGTATGAAAGGAGAAGTCTTGAACCATTCTTCGCTACTCGACCGTGAAGTTTGGGGAGGGCTTCGCTAGCGTGTTGGAGGGTATTAAAGGTGATGTGGCCATTACCAGTGGGCATACCAGAGCTGTTGTAAACTGGGAAAAACAAGAATCAGAAGAGATGATGAGAATAGGCTAATCAAACTTACAAAATACGACACGCTGAATATTAGATTCGAGGTCACGGAGGGTGTCCCAGAATGCTGTCTTGGTTCCCAAGTAATCGCGAAAATAGAGGACTTTAGTGGGTTTTGGGGGCTTCTTCAGCGCGACTAGGATGAAATGGTCCATAATTTGCATGGGGTCTCGAACCGAAGCTCGGTATGCAGCAATAGCATCCTCGGACTTCTCATACTCCACGTGACAAAAAGGAACGGTAAGTTTGTGGGAGTTACGCCCGTAACCTGGGGCATCAGGTCAGAAGAAAAAATATGCGTGGGGGTAAGAACCCCACCAATCCTGAGCCACTTTATTTTACCGAAAGGCTCGAACATGGTTGTTAGCCTATCGTGTAGGTCGTGTTCTGGTAGCCAACTTGGCAAACAACCGATGAAGAGTTGTTGGATCTGAAGATCCTCTGCAAGAGACTGCGGTATTTCTGGGGTTTTCTGCTGCTGGGGTGTTGTGTTTGGAGTGGGTGTTGGTTCAGTTAGAGACGAAGGTGGTCCCTCGTGCGAGGTCCGGGACGGAGGATGCCAGATATCGATTGTTAGCTTGTCCCTCATCCTGGCTCCAGTCAGACGCCGCAGTGCACTTAAAGCCCGCTCCTCAGTGTCGAACAAGATATAACCATCCCCGGTTTGTTGTCCGTCTCTGACTGGTGGAAATAACATGCAAGCATAATAGGTGAGATCATGATCGACTCACAACTGATGCACTCTACATGGCGATTATGACCTTTTCCCAGGGCCTTCCTAAGCGTCTTCTCTTCTCCCCCACAGAAATGTAGTTCCCGATTCGCTTTGACATCTGGTCTGTAAGTTTCCCTTGCAATATCCACGTTAATATGACAATCCTTCAGGGAGAACTG
Source organism: Tricholoma matsutake (assembly GCA_026075535.2). Lineage (NCBI taxonomy): Eukaryota > Fungi > Basidiomycota > Agaricomycetes > Agaricales > Tricholomataceae > Tricholoma > Tricholoma matsutake. Next base: position 1,882,801 of record AP026544.2, read on the forward strand.
CTCCTTATTTGCAGCCTTAAATGCCGCGAGAGCGTCCCCTGTCTTCGCGAACGATATATGCGCAAACTGACGAGGTTTGCCCTGCAAATCTGTGGCTGTTCAAGTGATAAGTCTCACGGGTAGCAGATCTACCAGTGGAGAAGTGAGGCTCACCGACTTTGAGAGAAATGATTGGGCCGAAAGGGTCGAACAGCCGCTGCAGCATTCTTCGCAAAGGCCATCGCCCAATACCATGAGGCAACCGGCCGACGAATAATGTGTTTCTGTCGTCGCCAGCAACGTCATTTGAGGCATTTTCCGCGTCTTTCTCATTAGATGAGTCCTTGGCATCTACTACCGTTGAAAATGGCCGCAATGACAAGAATCGGCTGAAAGGTCTTGAAGAACATTGGGTGGCCTTTGTTCTTGTCGTGTCTCGTAAGGTTGATAGAGGAAGGAAAGAAGTACTTGCTTGTATTCGATAAGTGCTAGAAAACATGAACGCAGATTTTGTTTGGACTTGTTGACAACGGGAGTCGGTCATACTTACCATCGAAGCGGCTCGTGCACGCCGAAGATCTTAACGAGGAACTCCTAACGAGGAACCATCTTCTAGATTGATGGATGCGTCTACTGGGCCGACTGGCGGCCTTCGTGTCACTCCGGAGATGCAACAAATTCTGCATCAGTCAGACAAGTTTTTAAGCACAGAGAGAGGCGGGCAGAAATTGCGAGGGCTATACGTTCAACGTAAGTCAATTTCTCCCTTTGACTAGGTGTGATGTCAGACCATTTGTCTTTTAGAGAGTCTTGAGCTCGATGCAAAGAAACTCTCTGCCTTCGGGTTATGTTGTTTTGTAGGAGATCTCACTGAAGCGCGAAGGGTGCGATCACAATTTCTTTTTGTATCGCACTAATGGTCATTATTCAAATCCAGCAAATAGAAGCAGGAAATGCTCCTCATCTCGAAGGAACCGAAACCCCTTTCAAGTTTGGCTATGCAACCCTCGTTGTCTCAGGAGCTCAACGTGTAACCAGAGTCACCGGACCGATGATGCAACACTCGGACCTCCTAAAATATCTCATATCGCGCGGCCTCCCAGTCGATGTTCCCGACATTGTTGGTTTCACTGCCCTCGCTCACGCGGTCATGAACCAATTCCCCCAAGTTGACCTTGCGCGTGTGCTTCTGGAGGCCGGTGCCAACGTGAATTACCAAAATCGATACGGAGAAGTAGCACTATTCGGGGCGTTTCAGCACAATAATACTACGGCTATTGACTTGCTTTGTGAATTCGGGGCCGATCTGGACATCAAGGAAGCTGACGGGATCTCACCTATGTCGTTTTACCTGCAATGCGGACCACAGGTGACGGCGACTATTCGAAAGTGGATCAACAAGAGAAGCGGAGATAAGGCACCGAGGGTGGAGAAGAAGTGCGACAATTGCGGGAAAGATGACCTTGGGTTGAAGAATTGCGCAAAATGTCGAGTCGCTCGTTATTGCTCTGTGGACTGCCAGCGTGCGCTGTCGTCTGTTTTACACTTTTTCTCAACACCTACAGGTCATATATATAGGCGCAGCGTGGCCGATACATAAAAAGACGTGCCAACCATTTTCTGCCAGCAACACGATCACGATCAAACCGTTCTACGAGACCCACGGCCTAATCGCGCCTACATCGACCTTTACACGCAATGCATTTGGGATCCCAACACCCCCTATACCAAGTAGTCACCAACGCTCTGCCCACATCCCCAAAGGGCTCTTATCCGAATCGAAGAACCTGGTCATCAAAGTGCAAGTCCCATTAAACCTCTCGACCGGCACTACCGGAGCTTCTCGCGGTAACCTTCTTATTTATTCCAAGAAGCGAGATTTTGTGTGCGCTGTCAGGCGATCCGATAGTCCGACTGCGTATGATCGTATCTCGAATGTTATTAGGACGAGAGGCGTGGGCGGCGCCAAGGCATATTTTGCTGCTGAGCTAAAGAGTAAGGACGAGCTTGTGGTTAAGGTGTCTGAAGTGCTGGCCGAGCAGCCGTTCTAAGTGCGATATTCCGCTTTCAAGTCGTGTGCAGAGCCTTGAGCATCACCAGTGTACATACAAAAAGTATTGTAACACTTTATTAACATGCTATCCTTAAAATTAATATATTGCAAACGACATTTGGTTAAAAACGGAATTCTCTTCCTGGTGCGTATGATGAGAGAGAGGTTCGAACTCCCGCCTCCGAAGAGACCAGATCCTGATTCTGGCGCCTTGGACCGCTCGGCCATCTCACCGTTATGTATATGGCTTAGGGACGTCTCACCGGAACATCAAAGGATGTTGATCTTCACTCCTCTTCTCAACAGGCGTTCGAATAGTTGTCTAGGCTGAAACATATTGCGTCATCGATCGACCAATCCCCTATTCATATTATTGTGTTTATTGTTAGCTCTACAAACCGTTATAAGAAGCAGACTACGATTCTCCCCTTCTCACCAAAAACATCTCACTAAACACGTATATAACCCCTAACAATGTCTACAGGCAGTACTCAAACGCGTCTCCCAACCGAACTAGTCGAACTCATCTTGTCCACGCTCTGGACTTCTATACTTTCCGTCCAAGATCACAGGGCCCTTCTAACTACTCTCCCACTTGTCTCTCATGCTTGGAACACCTCCTTCCAAACTATTCAACACCTCTACGCCACTCCCAAAGAGCTGCACATCATCTCCCAACGACATGCGATCCATTTCATCAATTTACTACTCCGAAACCAAGGGTCCGATTTCTTGCGCTCCATTTCCTCCAACACCCCATCTCTAAACGAGATTGAAAGTATCAGCATGATAATCCCAGCGCCACGCATAACCCCATTTGACCCACACACATTCCCCCGCTCCCCACCAATGTGCATCGCCCTCTCTGAGCTGCTCCTCGCGCTCAGCGACTATCGGCACCGTCTCCCCGCGCTCCGTAGGATGCGGATTGACTTTTGGAACGTGCCTTTGGACGCAGCGCTTGGGTATGCGCAGTTGAGGTATTGGCCGTCGTGGCTTAGGGAGGTTCAGTTGGGATTTGGATTTGAGGCGAGTACCGAGGAAGGGTTCAGGGGGGGTGCGGAATTGAAGAGGTGTGGTGGCAGTGGCGAGGTTGGATATGGGTACGGCTATGTGAGTGAGTTGGATGAGGCGGTGAGGAAAGTGGTAGATGGCGTACGGGTTGTTACGTTGGTGGATGCAAGTGAGGATGTTGTGATGCATGTGTCAGGGGTATTTCGGAATGCGAAGATAGTATCGGCGTAGGACATTGATTTGCATTTACAGCTCTTTCGTCATCTCTAGTTCCCTATTTTTGTTTATATATCTTGGTCGGTATGTGATGAAGACTTGAATATATTGGTGAAAAAGCTGAAATTCACAAGTGACAAGTCACTGACCTTAAAGTTGATTTCAGGCCATCGGAGGGATTGTTGTTCTGTAGTGAGAGTTGAACGTTGAATCGTTGGGCGGGATCCTCTGAGGCGGGATCAGGTAACAAGTTCACACTGCTATTATGACGATGCGCCGCATCACAAGCTTACGCGACGCTAGTATTAGCCGTCATCACATGCATCTGTATTAGCTAGTAAGTACTAGTATATATCAATACACAGCTGGATTTACTGTATTTTGATGATGAGCATGCGTGCTGTAAGTAGAACGGCTTACCAATCACTCTGCAGCCTGGGTTATTAGCCACGGCCAATTGCCATGCACACTCCAATATTCATCTCTCTTCTGCTGTACTTAATTCTACTTGCAATACCACCTTGCCTTACATGAAAATACTACAGCAATAATATTGTGTTTCTGTTTTTTTTCCAAACTTTATTTGGGGTCAGTTATTAGCCATCCACTGCTACTACTGGCCTCCACTCTGGATCTATGGCTGTATCTTCCAAGCCAACCATTCAAGCTCATTTCAAATGTATTCCATTCAATATACCCTGCTAGAATTTAAAAATGAGACAAGACTCTGCTTAAAATCACCTCTTTGCTTGGTCACTCCTCAATAACCTATGCACCCTATATTTTTCCATGAATATACTTTAAAACTACTCAAAGGCTACTTCACATGTTTCAGGGAGGTCCAAAAACTACTTATGGTGCAGTTTATCCAATAGCCAGTGACCAAATAAGACTTCTAGGCAGTTGCCACATCCCTGGACCTCAACTGTGGCCTCAATACATGTGAAATGGTTAGATTCAAGTATTTTACATGTTAATGTGCTGTAAATTTCAGTGTCCATATTGTCTGAGAGAGACAGACTGACTTGTTCAGTAAAAATGTTTGTTGTTTAGCTTATTTTTAAGGTATATATACTACTGGTAACACAAAAATATCGAGCCTCGTCCAAGCACAGGTGCCTTTCTGAATCTGGAAATCTGGTGTCCAGGGGTAGGGGTGTAGTCAATAAAAATTTCTCAGTTTTGAGCAATGTGAGATGTGCATGCCAAATCAGCTCACCAAGAGTCTGGTGAGACAGCTAGTGCTACATCCTTCCCATCATCCCCATAGAATGTGAATTTGTCATCAGCTGCCACATTTGCTTCCATTGTGCCCTTCTGCTTCCTCCACTTTCCCAATTTGGACTTCTTCTTACATTGCCAGCCTATGTGCCCCTTTTCTCCACTTTCAAAGCATGTGATATTGGGATTGTACTTCCTTTTCCCATCCTGCCTATTAAGGCTGTATCGTCAGTGTTGCACATGTTAATCCACCAATCATGTTTGAGGATGCACATGATCAGTTTCAGGGTGTCCATTAAGGCTGTTGTGTCAATAGAGGCAATATAATTGTTCCAGGCTTCAGGAAGTGAGCTTAGCAGAATAATAGAAAAGTCTTCCCCATCAATTTTCTGCAGCTCCTCCTGGTAGCCACACAATGTCCTAATGTGTTCTTCAATGGGTGTCAATTCTTCACATTGAGCCCAAAATAACTTTCAACACTATGCCGAGCACCCCTTGCATTTCCAATAATGACTTCAGTGCATCCCACACTTCCTTTGATGTTGTTGAACTTGTGACGTATACCAACATTTTGTTGGCAACCCTTAATTGGATCATGGATAGTGCCATCCTATCCTTCTTTACCCATGCTACTTTTGCTGCCTCATCTGATGGCCAAATAGTCCATCCATTGACATATTCCCACAAATCTTGTCCCATCAAGATGTCCATCATTTTGATCTTCCATACAGCATAATTCTCGGCTCCTGTCAAGGGTTCAATCTGGTAAATATTTGTGTGCATGTTTCATGCATTTGTCATCTTGAAAGGTGGCTCGGTGTGTTAAGAGTGAGTGTATGTGAAAATTCAGTTAAGCTCAGGGCCCATAACCTGTTGAGACTCTGAGGACTTGATAATAGTATAACAGACTTATTATTGTGTTTATCTACAACAACTATTTATACAAGTGTTTGATGTGTTGATTGGTAATCATAATCAGTGATTATAATGTCCTGCTATTAATAATCTATGTGCACATCATTACTACTATATTTGGGGTCAGCATCAGTGTTGCCTAATGCTACAAGTGCTTATTCCACAGTCCTGATCTTTCCACAAACCCTAGTGGTGATCCAGTGCCTAGTATTATAAGGCTCATTTCTGTAAAAACCCAACACTGGCATGATTTCCCTCTGTAAACATGATTTATTTTTCACTAAGGTGAGCCTATATAGTGTGCTCACATAAGCGGTGGGCCAGGCATATGTGGGGCAGCTGTTGAGATCTACACTGTGAATACGCCCTTTGATGTGGCATGCTAATTATAGCACACAAAGTGATGCATATTTCCCCTTGTCCATATTCCTTTCTTACAGTTCCTTTATCACCTTTTCTATTGTCATACTCATATATATATCTTACAAGATAGATACAGACACCTCAGTCCATCATACACAGACTGAGGTGAGCAGACACTCTAACACTTACATTGACTCGATTACTTACTGTACTATTTATAGTTTATTTGTGTATTATCTAGGTTGGATCTCTATAGCAGCTTCCTGCTGTCTGTTTCCCACCTGATCACCAACCGATCACCATCTCCCATGGTACATCAACAAGGTGCCACAGCTTTGGCTAGCATCATGCTGATCATCCCTGATGATGAGCATGTTATTCCACTCATTCTAGACACTTCCACTTCACTTTTTTTGGTATACACCAGTTTTTTATGTATATATAGTCATAATCAAGCTATTACACCAATATTGAACATGCAATAAGCATTCTACCTTGATAAGAGGAGGAATGGAAGTCTCTTCTCATGATTTGGTGGCTCTATTACATATACAGGGCTATAAATAGCTCAGTAAATGACAGGGAATGGGCTACATGAGGTTGGGAAGGGGGGAAATGGAGAGAAGTGACAGAGTGAGGAGAGAGGGGGCCAGGTACTGAGCTTGTACATGTCTTACAGTCACTTGGTGGTATATAGATAGATGTAGGAGTGTATCTATGGGTCAGGAGTGAAGTTAGGGAAAGCTGGGAGTGAGGGGTTGTGTGTCAATGCACCTGTATGGGGAGGGGGAGAGTTTATCACTTACCTACTTCCATAGACCTCCCACTTGTGGAGTGCACATAAAAAGAGGGTATAATAGTCCTAATAAACGATTTGATAGACCCCCTAGAGACTCTGAAGTTGATAGTATAGCCAGAAATAGGAATATGAAGTCAGGAGGAGATATGCTGGGCCTGTAAGATCCATGGCACCAAAATGTTTGCTTTCTTTAATTCCTAGGCCTAATAATAAAGTAGAACAAGGGTATGTAAAGGGGATAGCAGGGGGATAAGGTCCTGGCTCACCAGGGCATGGGTTCCCTATCAACAGAGGTGAACTTTGCTCACCATGGATCACACACCTTACCAATTGTCCAAAGCTCCTCCTAGACATGTAAAATAGCCCTGGGCTCATTTATAGCCAACAAGTATTCCATACAGTCAATACTTTGTCCTACAAGGTAGGATCCTACTCACCTATTCTGCTTGATGCTCTATGCCTCATAGGACCCTTTACTAGCAGTGTATACAGACATATAAAGTCATTGTGAGTATAAGAAACACCTTAGAACTAGTGTTGCTGCAACTTGGCTAAGCACGAGCTGACTTTAAAAGTCATGGCTTTTCTCAGGTGTAACCAACTTGATACCGGCTACCCACCCAGAAGCTGTTGCTATGACCAGGTTAGGAACCCAAGTTGGTTCCAGCCATCAATTCCCTGAATCTGTCTTTTTTGTTTGATTATTGACTTCCTGTTGATCATCACACATCATTGAGAAATCATAACACCTATGGACACATCTTATCGCTTTGCAAACAAGATACCAGTCAAGTTTCCATCATCATAATTAAGTAGCAACTCAAGTACCCTTGTGCCATTTCCAGCTTCCGATGAAGTGGCACAGTCATTGTCATCTGTCATTGCAATCCAGGTACCTGCTTTTGCAGCAGCTAAGGAGACTCCAACAGGAGGTTGATGACATGCCTGACATGGGCATCCAGCCAGTCAGCATGGAGTGTGAAGAAAATGAGGTATGATTTTAGTATTGTGGGGCTTAATTCATGCTCACTCTATGCGGTCCTGGAGACCTGGTGAACAATGAAGACCTCATGCCTGTCTGCTCTAAGACACTGCAAATCTGGAAATAAGAATTGACTATATAGAAAGCAACTAAGAACATAAATGATGGTTCTGATAATTCAAATAAATGATGGTGAGGTACAACAAATGAAAAAGGTTCACAGCAGGTCATTGTGTGAGATATGGGGAACTGGGATCAGAGTTGCAATCAAGTGGCAATGTCAGTGATGGGTGATGAAGCGGGAGTGCCACATTTACTAGCCTGAGAGTGCAATCTGGGCAAGAATTTCTGTTCAGGTGTGACACCAGTAAATATGACTATGTTCACACATACCTGAGATGTTGGCTGTGGGTTTGGTTGTATTTGTGGTGGATGGTTGCATCCTGGCCTTTGGGTTTCTTCTTGCCAAAGTGTTGACCAATTTGGCCATCAGCAACATCCCAATTGAATGTCTGGTCATTCTGGAGTCCTTCCTGCAACAGGCAATTGCCAAAAAGGTTGCAAACATGGTTGTAGTTGGGTTTGGCATTGAAAGGGAGGGAGTAGCAGTATTTGAGAAATGTATGGAACTCCTCAGGAAGTTCATTGCATGCCTCATATGCAGCAGTTTGTTTGTATTTCAAGATGTCATGTCCTTCCAAGCCTTGCCATGGTAAGGAACCACAAAGGAAAAAAATGAGAATGTATGCAAGTGACTCAAGGTCATCTCATCTTCCCAGCTTCCAGCCTAAGTGACTGTGAATGGATGTGAAAGTAGCTGTGCTGCACAGGCCCAGGGACTTGGCCAATGGGATATGTCGATGAGTACTGGGATCCCTAAATGCCCTTGCTTGACCAAAATCAATCAGGTGTAAGGCTATCACCAAGGGGCTAACCTCCACTGTGTTGAGCTCCATCACCTGCAGTATATCCACTCTCACAACTTCATCCACCGCAATCTTAAACCTAGCAACATCGCCATCAGCATCAGCCAGCAAGCCAATGTGGTACACCTGATTGATTTTGGTCTTGTGAGGGCATTCAGGGATCCCAGTACTCATCGTCATATCCCAGTGGCCATGTCCCTGGGTCTCCACAGCACAGCTACTTTCACATCCATTCACAGTCACTTAGGCTGGGAGTTGAAAAGATGAGATAACCATGAGTCACTCGCATACGTTCTCATTTTTTCCTTCATGGTTCCTTACCATGGCAGGGCTTGGAAGGACATGACATCTTGAAATACAAACAAACTGCTGCATATGAGGCATGCAATGAACTTCCTGAGGAGTTCCATACATTTCTCAAATACTGCTACTCCCTCCCTTTCAATGCCAAACCCGACTACGACCATGTTTGCAACCTTTTCAACAATTGCCTGTTGCAGGAAGGACTCCAGAGTGACCAGACATTTGATTGGAATGTTGCCAATAGCCAAATTTGTCAACACTTTGGCAAGAAGAAACCCAAAGGCTGGGATGCAACTGTCCACCACAAATACAACAAAACCCCCAGCTGACATCTTGGGTATGTGTGAACATAGCCATATTTACTGGTGTCACACCTGAACAGAAATTCTTGCCCAGATTGCACTCTCAGGCTAGTAAATGTGGCACTCCCACTTCATCACCCATTGCTGACATTGCCACTTGATTGCAACTCTGATCCCAGTTCCCCATATCTCACACAATGACCTGCTGTGAACCTTTTTCATTCATTGTACCTCACCATTGTTTATTTGAATTATCAGAACTGTCATTTATGTTCTTAGTTGCTTTCTATATAGTCAGTTCTTATTTCCAGATTTGCAGTATCTTAGAGCAGACAGGCATGAGGTCTTCATCATTCATCAGGTCTCCAGGACTGCATAGAGTGAGCATGAATTAAGCCCCACAATAGTAAAATCATACCTCATTTTCTTCACACTCCATGCTGATGGGCTGGATGCCCATGTCAGGCATGTCATCAACCTCCTGTTGGAGTCTCCTTAGCTGCTGCAAAAGCAGGCACCTGGATTGCAATGACAGATGACAATGACTGTGCTGCTTTGTCAGAAGCTGGCAATGGCATGAGGGTACTTGAGTTGCTACTTAGTTACAATGATGGAAACTTGACTGGTGTGGTAGGGTGACGAGTTCCACTTGTCAACCCCACCATTTCCGGAGTTTTCCATGAAGTCTCTTGTCATGCAACGATGACCTCACGTCATTGTATATTCTTGGCACACTTTCATATACTTACTTGTTCCATCCCACTGATTTATTATCTGATATTTTTACTTTGCAGATTATTCAAGCATGACACGCAGCTCACACCATGTGTTTATCACATGGCCAATCACATTTTCTGTGCTTCCTCGGCCTCCGCATCGACGGCACTGCACCCGTTCCAAAGGATCGGTACTGGCATTTTATTTCATTTTAATTTTCCTTTTATAGTCTTATTTTTGTACCTTAATACCTCGACGATCTGCAATGTCAAGCATCGACAACTTCTTGGCCAGCCAAATCTGACTCGATGGGTCTAGTAGCTGGATGGTAGGGTTGAGGGTTGTTTGGGCATCCTCCATGCTTGCTGGGGGCACAGGCAATGTACCATCAATAGAGGTGCTCAATGGCAGTCTCTCCCTGAGTTATTCCCAGTCACAAAATTCCGAGATGAGGATTCAACAAAAGCCATCAATTGAAGACTTCAAATATTATTCTTGGACTTCAGAATCACACCCTGTTAATTCATTTTCCTTTTATTTTTCTTTATCTGATTGCTCAGACTGTTGGCACAAGAGAATGTGCCTGATCAGTTTTTGCTTTGTAGCTACCTCATTTTGTATTTAGGTGCTCTTCCACCTGTCAAATAGAGTACTTTTCCTGATCCCCACTTTTTATGTTCTCACTCTCTAAGTTTTTCCTCAAAACTATGAAGCCTCTCAAGTTTCTACACACCAAGGTGTAGATAATAAGCACAGTATCTAAGTACCCCATTGAATCCCTTTTCCCCCTGCTCTTATTTTCAACTGATCTCTGAGATCACGCTTACCTCTTTCTTTGTGACATGATGACCATCATCAACAAACTCCCAGTAGACCATCCACCCTGCCACAAGTGGTGACTGAGACAGGGGACAGGTTTTCCATTCACTGTCGCTATCCAACATCTCAAAAACTTCCACTCCCACCCTTTTGATGGGTACCCCAAGTCTTTCAATGCCTCAACAATTTTCAAGTCCACTACACATCAAGATATATATATATTCTCCTTCCATCTCATCTGTATGGGGTCAACCCGTAGTTGCCCATCAAGAGTTGACTTGATGTCACTTTCGCTCCTTTGTGTTAATTTTATGATGCCAAAAACCCACCAAGAGTCTGGCATCACCATAACCCAGGTCTCAATACTCGAGTTTTCGTTTATCTACAAAATCAGCCTTCAATCCATGTTTTCTACTGAAGTTTTTCTTTCAATTTTAGTTTTTCTAGGTCACTTGAAGAACATTCCTGTTGAATCCTCCCATCCCACTCGTCGAATGCAGTGTCCCCCAGTAATCAGAAGTTGGCTATGCGCCAAGGCATAGTCCCAAGTCCCAAGTCCCAAGTCTCCAAGTCACAAGTCAGCTACACACCAAGGTGTATCCCCAAGATCTAACAGCACCTCAAGTATATTCAAATTTAACAAAGTCTACTGCATGCCAAGGCACTTTTTGAACTCACTCAAAATGCTAGCCAGCCAAGCTCTTGTCGACTTTAGTGATCTTCCATCTTATGTCCTACATTATAGCCATCGATGTGTCCACGACATCATTGAATTCACCCCTTACTGGACTCAACAAGACTGGCAGGCAGCTTGTGCCTACCTCGTCAGGCTTTATGGCTCAATCAATCACAAGCCTCATGTTACTGCCGACAAATTCTGCAAATGGATCAAGCACCACTCACGTGATGAGACCTTCAAATCTGTTCAAGACATCGATCAGTATTATCATGAATTTGTGGCACAGGCGGCTGTCCTTCTCAGTACACAGTTCATTACCTTGAAAGAAGCTGATCTACTGTTCTTCAGAGGAATCCCATGAGAACTACAAGTCAAAATTCTTGACCAAATACCAGAATCCCAAATGAAAATACACTCACTGCCGCCCATGGATGACATTTTAGCTCTCCTTCAGAAGGGATTTGACGAAGATGACATTTTCCAAGAGGACAATACAGATTTCCTAAGCGACCAGGGTGGAGGTGACCTGGATCCCTTTGACACCGACTATGACTGAGAAGCACCCATCAAGATGCTGCACAAGTTGAAGAAAATGGTAAAACACAGTACTAATATACATTCAACAGTCCTACCACCTGTGCCTTTCCCGCCTAGAAAAGTTTTGCGAGATCCTCAGCCTCCCTTTGTGCAAGAATACTACCCTTTCCCAATCCCACAAGAACAAGCCGTGGACATCAAAGATTCATGTCCAGTGGATGCTGAAGATGACCCATCCCAGCAAACTGAAGACACTATTGACGTTGACTCTACAGAAGCAGTCTGCCGTCAGAGCATTCACAACAGCCATTCCATGGCATCATCTTCTGCAGCATCTAACAATATTTTCTCCCTTGCATATGACATACCTTGTGTCCTGAAGCCTTTGGGCAACATTCCCACCAACATTTACAATTATGAAGAACCTGATGTATCAATGATGGCAACTGCACCCCCTGCCCATGAGTACCACGAGGAAAAATTGGACGACAACACATTTCACTGCTACCTGGCCCTCAAAGCTCAAGTGAGACATCAAGCTACTGGTTGTGCTACCAAACACACAGAATTTCATTTCATTTCTTCATTCAAGTCCCCACATGCTAATGATGCATTTTTCAGGACTTTGTTTTATATGGCTTTTACGCCTCCAAGAACATTAAGCTTTCTTTTGTTCAGCCAAGGAGTTCAACATCACCATATCCTCATGGCCAATCCTGCCACTTTCTCCGCTGACTCCAACCCTGGACATTGCATCGTCAATGTCTACTTGAGTAAAATAAAACTTGAAGAAATTCCAGAAAACACAAAAGAACCAAGTCATTATCAATTAACTAAGTTACCAAGCACAGCCGAAGCATCATGCCCCAAGATTTCTTTCAGTTTCTTGCTCTTAGCCCCACATTTGACATTGAATGCCCTGGTTCTCTTTTCTCACTGACTCAGAATGTCTTCATCAAAACCCCCACCCTTGTCTCCCTCTGATACAACCCTAAGTACTTTTTGCACCTCTCCACCTCTGATTATTTGGCTGCAGGAGTTACAACCAGTGATTCCTTGATGCCTAAGTGGCAAAGACCCTCCATTAACTGAAAGTCCCTGCTCCTCACTAGTGTATCAACTAACTGGACTGTTCACAGCTCAAAGTTCTGGCCCCGCAAGCAAAGATTATGCTGTTGCTATGTTAATGGTGCTACTCCTTGCCACTTTCAGCTTCCTCTTTCAGAGTTTGTCACCAAGCATTCATTTTAGAATATGCCCAATACTTGATGTCCTACAGCTACAAAAATGAGTCCTGGCTTCTGCAATTCCTCAGTATCCAAGTCTCGCTCAAGTTGCCTGGTTATTCACCTTGCAACCTCCAACCAACAAAGAAAGCATGGAATTCTGAGACCCTCGTTGACATAATACAGGAAAGCTCATCACTTGGACAAACATTAACAATGCAATGTCCTGCTGGCACCTGAAATTTGCCTGTTATCCATGAAGTCCTGGATTTCAAACCTGTTACACCACTCCACTGTCCAAGCAAAAATTGTTGACACCTCACCATTGGCCTCTGGCTACAGTTTGATGCCTACACTAATTTTTTTCTAGAATTTGTTATTTTATTCAGCTTTGTTGCATTAACGCACTTTTTTTAGACATTTCCACCATTATTCCATGCATGATGAGGGCATCATGCAAAGTATCCCCCACCTGTGGTAGGGTGACAAGTTCCACTCATCAACCCCACCATTTCTGGAGTTTTCCATGAAGTCTCTTGTCACACAATGATGACCTCACATCATTGTATATTCTTGACACACTTTCATATTCTTACTTGTTCCATCCCACTGATTTATTATTTGATATTTTTACTTTGCAGATTATTCAAGCATGACATGCAGCTCGCATGATGTGTCTATCACATGGCCAATCACATTTTCTGTGCTTCCTCGGCCTCTGCATTGACAGCACTGCACCTGTTCCAAAGGTTTGGTACTGGCATTTTATTTCATTTTCATTTTCCTTTTATAGTCTTATTTTTGTATCTTAATACCTCGATGATCTGCAATGTCAAGCATCGATGACTTCTTGGCTGGCCAAATCTGACTTGACGGGTCTAGTAGCTGGATGGTAGGGGTGAGGGGTGTCGTTTGGGTGTCCTCCATGCTTGCTGGGGGCACACGTGATGTACTGTCAATAGAGGTGCTCAATGGCAGTCTCTCCCTGAGCTATTCCCAGTCATGAAAACTCTGAGACAAGGATTCAACAAAAGCCATCAATCGAAGACTTCAAATATTATTCTTGGACTTCAGAATCACACCCCAAATTTGTTAATTCATTTTCCTTTTATTTTTCTTTATCTGATTGCTCAGACTGTCAGCACAAGAGAATGTGCATGATCAGTTTTTGCTTTGTAACTACCTCATTTTGTATTTAGGTGCTCTCCCACCTGTCAAATGGAGTACTTCTTCTGATCCCCACTTTTTATGTTCTCACTCTCTAAGTTTTTCCTCAAAACTATGAAGCCTCTCAAGTTTCTACACACCAAGGTGTAGATAATAAGCACAGTATCTAAGTACCCCATCAAATCCCTTTTCCCCCTGCTCTTATTTTCCACTGATCTCCAAGATCATGCTTACCTCTTTCTTCATGACAAGACCACCATCGTCAATGAACTCCCAGTAGACCATCCACCCTCCCACACTGGTATCTTGTTTGCAAAGCAATAAGACATGTCCATAGGTGTTATGATTTCTCAATGATGTGTGATGATCGACAGGAAGTCAATAATCAAACAAAAAAGACAGATTCAGGGAATTGATGGCTGGGACTGACTTGGGTTCCTGACCTGGTCATAGCAACAGCTTCTTGGTGGGTAGCTGGTATCAAGTTGGTTACACCCAAGAAAAGCCATGACTTTTAAAGTGAGCTCACAGTTAGCCGAGTTGCAGCAACACTACCCACCAACCCCACTCCAACACCCACTCCAACATCAGATAACCCTGCAAACAAACCACATCAGGCCCAAATGATGACAGACGTTGTTTGGGCCCTCAGTAATGTTTTTTTTTCTTACTTTTCTTTGTTGTTTTTTTAACTAACTAATATTTTCATCTTGTTTTCTTAGGTCTAACTATGTTATAAGAATGAGACAACACATCTGTGCCCATCACCACCACCCACAAATGAGCTGACTGGACAGAACATGGGTCCAAATGATGCAATCTGCATCGTTTGGGCCTTAAGTAATTTTTGTTTTTCATTTGCTTTTTGTTTTTTTTAAACCAACTTATTTGTTTCTTTTGTTTTTTAAGTTCTAATCTACTCGTAACAATGGATAAATACAAGACAACCCAGACTCAACAACACCCATGCCAGCCCCCTCCTCCCCATCCAAATGGGATGTGAGGGTGTCAATAAAGGATAGGAGATGGCAGAGGGGTACCAGGAGACCTGCAGAGCAGGGTACCCATCTGGTAAGCACCTACCTACCACCTCCCTCACATGCCACATAACTGACCTCCCCCTAACCCCTCCAAACTAGGAGACCCCCAAAACCAACAACAAACCCACCCCATGCCCGCAACCTCTGCTCGTAGGGTGGATCATGAGTGTGTGCACTTGACAATGACAATGACACTGATCAGCACCAGGACCCCCAGAATCCAAAGCACTGGGGCCAACAACACACCACCCACCTCCAGCCCCTTGAGCAACTGCTTGGGGGGTGGATCATGGGTGGAACAGCGCTGGTGATGATGGCAAATGGACAACACACCCACCCCATGCCTGTGAGCAGAGGCTTGCAGGGTGGATGGGTGGTGAGAGCCCATGCTGATGAGCACCTGCTCATCGGGTGGATGGCGGGTACACCAGGGCCATACAACAACCATGGCACCCATCCCCATGCCTACAAGCAACTGCTCATAGGGTAGATGATGGTGATGGATGCATGCAAAGAAGGGTGGGCAATGACACCCACCCCAGACCACATCCCCCAACCACCTCCCCCACATTTTGCATGGGGAGGGGTCTTTATTATTTTAATTCATATTATTTCTGCCCCCCCCCTCACACTGAATGTGAGGGGCATACATATTGTAGTACTTATTATTTTTAATTTATATTATTTCTGCCCCTCCCCCTCCCCCCTTGCACCAAATGTGAGGGGTATATATATTGTAGTACTTACCCCTCATGCAAGATGTGAGAGCTGTAGTTAATTGATTTTTTTTATCTTAATGAAATGGCCCTCTTCAAAAAAAGATGAATAAAAATAGTTTGAGTTTGGATTATAAATAAACCTTATATTGATAAATAAGAATTCACCTGTGGCTCAACTGGTTGAGCACACTTGTTTGGTCTGTCATGTGATACCTCATCATGAGGTCTTGAGTTCAATTCCTGCACTACACAAATATATTTTGTGGGTACTTTATGAAATTCACTAAGTCTGAAGTCCATTAAACTCAGTATCTAATTGACTTATCATTTGGTTGAAATGCATTCCACTCAGGCTCCAGTCAGACTCCACTTGGACTCCAGTGGGGGTTTGAACTCTACTTGACTTAATGTAGTTCAATTGGACTCCACTTGGACTCCAGTCAGTCCAGTCAGAGTCCACTAGGACAGGTGGGGGACAGTAAAGTACTGTATTTTTGTGGGTAGTTTTGTTCTTCATTGGTGCTTTCTTTTGCTTAGGGTCCAGAATGTCTTCCTCAGAAGGGGCTT
The DNA here is from genome assembly GCA_026075535.2 of Tricholoma matsutake. Lineage (NCBI taxonomy): Eukaryota > Fungi > Basidiomycota > Agaricomycetes > Agaricales > Tricholomataceae > Tricholoma > Tricholoma matsutake. The sequence continues at coordinate 1,899,345 of AP026544.2, forward strand.
CTTTTGCAGCCTTGGCTTTGGTTGTAGGCTTTTGGGCATGTGAGGGAGGTTTTTTTGAAGCAGGTTTGGTCTTGGGAGGAGGCATTATTGATTCAGTGGATTGATAGTAGACTCAGAAACTGTAGTGACTTGAAAGTGAAATGTAATCACAGGACAGATTACAAAGATGGAATTTGAAATTGGTGCCAAGAGAGGAGGGAGAGTGGATCATCCATGAGTGAATCACGATTCAAAAAGTTGGAGCAACTCCAGAGACAATCCAATGATTCCAAAAAATGGGTGATTCAAGTGATGTTTTGGGTTGTTGAATCCCACTCTGAATCTCCACCGAATTGACCATCTGAATTGCCATTGAATCCAGATGTTTGACTGCCACTAATGTAAACAACTATGAAGCTACGATAAGATTCATGTATACTTGTGGTGTATGGTTTACTTCTGCTCAAACTCAATCTCAACTGCACTGATGTGGACTACTCTGCAGATCCACATTTGGACTTTGTCCCTGTGCTTCAGAAAATCTGGGTATTGGAAATTCCAGCAAGTCCAGTCCATCCTGTCCATCCTGAGAGGCTTATGTCACCAGCACTGCCACCCAACTCGAACCACAAGTTCGATCTACTAGGTGGCTAGTACTTACCTTATGTTGGCAGCAACTACCTTCCTCACACAACCTCCACACACTGCAAGTCCTGTAAACAACTATGTACTACTATTCTACCACCATGAGTCTCTTTCCTTGTTTGCTTCTGCTATTAATTTGCTCACATATCTATCTTTTTCAACTGCAGGCCATGAAAACATCACTAACTGGTGTGTGGATGCTCTCCAGCCAATCTGGGTCATGGCTGACAGCATGTACCAGCTATTTTACAGGTTTATCCCCATGAGTCAAGCACTACCAACTGCATTTGCCTGCAGTACTTGCCACCACCTCCTCACTCTCAAGATCTGCAAGTCTAACAAGAACGGCAACCCTGGGTGATCCTTCACAGCATGCTACAAGAAGCACAACAATGGCACCAATTACTCATTCTTCAAGTGGGCCGATGATAGACTATCCCCACCAACATCATGGTTTGCCTCCTCATCCCCCCTCTCTTCTCCAACTGTGTCAGCCCCTCCTTCAGCGCAGCCTGCCACCCACCCTCTTCCTACCCAGCTAGCTCCTCCTTTAACTCTCAACACTACATCCAGCCTAACGACATGTGCAAAACCTGGCAGGAACCAATGCAAATATACACGGCTCCATCCTGAATGCAAATGCTGGATGTGCCATCAACACTGTCTGGAGGCTGGTGGGTTTCAAGCAAAAGGCCATGGTGCTTCCACTGGGCTTAGTTTAACATTGGACAAGGGAAAGCAGCGGGCAATATCACCATCTGATTCCTCCCAGCATTCACACTCCTCATCACCATCGTCGCCATCTCTGAACACTGCAATGATGGCAGGTGCTCTGATGTCCACTGATTTGTTCGCAGATCCATGACATGCATCGCAGATGACTGCTGTTTTTACCAAGCACTACGTGTGTGAGCAGGCTTGGGAGGAACAGCAACAGGCAGCAGATGCTGAACATATCGCAAACATTGAGAAATCCAAGAGCCATGTCATCATTTATATGTGGCAAAAGGTGCAATCTTTCCCCCTCCTTTGCTGTAGTCTTTGTGCTTATATTGACATATTCTGATATTTTGATAGGAAATTGATGAGGCCACTGTGCTTGAAGTTCAAGGCGGGTTCAAGTGGCTGCATTTTGTTCTTGGTGCAGAAATTCTGTCCAAAGTGGGTCTTCACCATCAAGATGAGCAGGAGGTCAAGTTCAGGCTCTACAACACAACCATTCATACCTGGACAACTGTTCAGATTGGTTATGTCATCACACTTAGGGATGGTGATCAGATATTCCTGAAGTGGGCCAACATTATCAACTGCCTTGACTTTGATGATCTCCTCTCTGGAAGCCAGGGGCGTAAACCTCATTTTTTGAAGAATCTCCCTCATGATTGCACATATGTTTGACAAGCAATGAAGGTGAAGAAGACCTAGATTGAGAAGGTAATAGAGATAGCCAGCTCTGAGGAGGAAGTGGAAGGGGTGGAGAAGGATGCACACAGATCTTGGGCCTCACAACAGACCTCTACTCATCCACAGACCTCTACATGTCCCCTCCTCATACCTCAAAGGTTTAAAGTGGAGCCATTGGATTTTGCCATTCCTCTCACAACCATCAAGACACTCCCTCGACATGCAGTCCTGTACCCTACTCCTGTTGTCAAGGTGGAACCGACAGTAATTGATCTCACAATTTCTGATTCAGAGGGTGATACTCAACCTGTTACCATCTTCATCCTCCTTGCATGCAGTCTTCATTCTCCTCGCATGCAGTCTTCATTCTCCTCGCATGCAGTCTTCATTCTCCTCGCATGCAGTCTTCATTCTCCTCGCATGCAGTCTTCATTCTCCTTGCATGCAGTCTTCATCCTCCTCTCCATCTACACCTTCCTCTCCTTGCCCTAGTACTGATGATACTGATGACACTGACAACTGCCTGCCTGCATGGCCCTCGTTTTACATCGTTGACATTGTCCATGGTTTTGAGAAGTGCGAGGCAGCTGCTCACAGCCGAAAAAGTGTGACAGAGGCATTCACCAAGTGCTTTCACATACCTTTCTGGCACTCAACATTCTATGCCCACCATCGCCACTGGGAGCTGGCATCTCAAGCTTGCCATGATGAAGCTTTGCATGCTGGTCATACACCTGCAGGAACATGGACAGCCTTTCTCAAGCAAGGTAAGCTAGTCCAGGAGAAGAAAGAGAACAAGAAAAGAGTCAAGGCATGAGTAGTATCATCATTTTGGCATACCCCAGGTTCTTGCTATGTAATTCAATTCTTGCTCTGTAATTAATTCATTCCTAGCTTTGTTTTTGTCATTGTTTACCATTGCTCTTGTAATTTATTGATGTATTTCAATCCTCACAATTTAATTACTACTACTTGACATCATCAGAGCTATATGGCCAGTTGCTTGGACATTTTCCTTCACCCCTGAGCTTCTCTTGTGTTATGCAGTTTCTGCATAAGATCATTTCATCCAAAAAAAAGATATACTTGTCCATTAGCATCTCCCAACAGATTGAGTGGTAGCCTCCTAGCCAAACATTTGTCTGTTCTGCGATAGAAGAGTCGAAATACCAGCCCTTGCCATCTTCCAAGGTGAGCTCTGGATATGCGGCAGGATTACAGTGCTCTTGGCAGAAAGTGTCAGTTTTGGAGTGCTTTGATTTGAAATGGAAGACATCAACAGTAAGTCCGATGTCCTTGAAGAAAGGATTGTCCTTGACCATCTTGGCTAGTGTGCAGTTGTTATCAAAGAAAATATGGTCGGGCTTATTATTGTTGTGGAACATGCACTTGACCATTTCCTGTACTGAGTGAGCACCTTGATCCTGGACATACAATACTGGTCCACTTACAATCACACATTTGACACCCTCTGCCCCATAAAATGTCTCCCATGCGATGATTATTCCACATGGCACAACAATGATTTGCTCATTGTGTGTTTGTTTGCGGCCAAACTGGGCCCAAATGCACTCCTTCTTGCTGGCAACCTCAAAGTCCTCTGCTTCATCATCAACATCAGCACCTGCATTGGCCTCCTCAGCAACTGCATCATTTGGATGTGCAACATGTGCCCATTGAAGGTGCTCCTGGAGCTGGAACCTTGCTTGTCCTTGCTCCTGATGAATATGTTCAACTTCTTGGTGACTTGGATCAGAGCATGTGCGACTCTCTGCTACAATAGGAGAATCACAGCCAACAATTGTGCAGATCAAATTCTGGGTGGCATCATTTGGACAAAAGCGGTGTTGGTTGATTTTGAGAGGGACTTTACAGTTATGGACAGCGCAGCAGCAGTACTTTACAGTCCCCCACCTGTCCTAGTGGACTCCAACTGGACTGACCGGAGTCTGAGTGGAGTCCAATTGAACTACACTAAGTCATGTAGAGTTCAATCCCCCACTGGAGTCCAACTGGAATGCATTTCAACCAAATGATAAGTCAATTAGATATGAGCTCAAAGGACTTTGGACTTGGTGAATTTCATAAAGTACCCACAAAATAAATTTGTGTACTTCAGGAATTGAACTCAAGACCTCACCATAAGGAATCACATGACAAACCAAACAAGTGTGCTCAACCACTTGAGCCACAGGAGACTTATTAGGGATCAATATAAGGTTTATTTATGACTCAACTTTTCATATTCTTCAAGGAGGCATTTTTCAAACAATTAAGATCAAAAAATTTTAATTGACCACATCCCTTGTGTAGGACATGAGGGAGTGGGTATAATGTAATAAGAAACAAAAAAAAGGCCCTCTCGCAAGATGCGAGAGGGGGGGGATTATTACTATGTACATAAAAAACTAAACCCTTCACACTCAGTGCAAGGGGGGGATTCGTAAGTACTACAATATATATACCCCTTGCATTTGGTGCAAGGGGGGGTAGAGATAAATTAAAAATAATAAAGACCCCTCCCCACACAAAATGTGGGGGAGGGGGGGTTGGGGGATGTGGTCTGGGGTGGGTGTTGTTGCCCACCCCTCCTCGCACACATCTGTCGCTGTAGTAAGCTGCACCCATCATCCACCCTATGAGCAGAGGCTCATAGGCATGGGGATGGGTGCCATGGTCATTGTAGCCCTGGTGTACCCACCATCCACCTGATGAGCAGGTGCTCATTGGCGTGGGGTGGGTGTGTTGTCAGTTTTGCAGGTCTCCTAGTTTGGAGGGGTTGGGGGGAGGGGTCAGTGATGTGGCATGCAAGGGAGGGGGTAGGTGGGTGCTTACCAGGTGGGTATCCTGCTCTGGAGGTCTCCCAGTACCCCTCTGCTGTCTCCTATCCTTTATCGACACCCTCACATCCCGTTTGGATGGGGAGGAGGGGGCTGGCATGGGTGTTGTTGGGTCTGGGTTGATTCCCATTGTTCCATGTTGGCATCAGCATTGCCCTGTCGTCCCCCATTTGCCATCATCACCAGTGCCATTCCACCCATGATCCACCCCCCAAGCAGTTGCTCAAGGGGCTGGAGGCAGGTGGTGTGTCGTTGGCCCTGGTGCTTTGCATTCTGGGGGTCCTGGTGCTGGTAGGTGGCATCATCATTGTTGTCGTCAACTGCACACACTCACAATTCACCCTATGAGCAGGGGCTTTTAGGTGTGGGGTGGGTGTGTTGGGTTGTCTTGCATCAGGCCATCGTTACCAGTAGAGTAGAACCTATAAAACAAAAGAAACGAGTTAGTTAGTTCATAAAAACAAAAAGCAAATGAAAAACAAACTTATGTAGGGCCCAAATAATGCAGATCGCACCATTTGGGCCTGTGTTGGCTCGTTTGTGGGTGGTGGCATTGTTACCAGTAGATTATAACCTATAAAACTAAAGAAATGAGTTAGTTAGTTTATAAAAACAAAAAGCAAACAAAAAAACTTACATGGGCCCACATTGGCTCATTTGCAGGTGGTGGTGTCATTACCAGTAGATTATAACCTATAAAGCTAAAGAAACAGGTTAGTTAGTTTATGAAAACAAAAAGCAAATGAAAAAAAAACTTGCGTAGGGCCCAAACGATGTGATCTGTGTTGTTTGGGCCTGCATTCCATCAGTCAGCTCGTTTGTGGGTGGTGGTGATGGCAGATTGGGTGTGGGAGTGGTGGTGGTAGAGCAGAGAGGAGGGAGGCGGCATTGATGGTGGTAGTGGTGGTGAGTGATGAGCTGGCACATTTGATGATGCGGCTATATGCTTTGTCATACACAGCCGCACCATGGTACCTAATGCAAATAGATGATACCTTACACAAGGTACTGTGGTGTAATGGTTATATTGTGTATTATAATTACATAAGCAACCTACAGGGATCAGGGTTCGATTCCTTTTCTTACACACTTTTTCAGCGGAATCCAACTGGACTCCACTGGACCAGTCCGAGTGGAATCTGGTCAGACTGGACTGGGACTGGACTGGCAACTTTGCAGGCAGTTGGCTGGTGACCAATCTCAGTGGACTCCAGTTGGACTCCAGTCAGTCCAGTCAGACTCCAGTTGGAGTCCACTAGGAAAGGTGGGGGAGTGTAAAGACCTCCGCAGCAGGGGCAGCCAACAGTAACACCATCGATAACCACAACCCAGCCTCTCACCCCATTCCCATAGACCTGAAGACACTTGTTGCAATAGTGATGGCCATGAGCATGGAAGCAAAGATTCTGTGCACAAAGCTGTTCCATAAAGCAATCTTTTTGAGCACCGGTGTGAGGCACCTCAAGGGTCTTTGACTGCTGCTGACAGTCTTTCAGAAGAGACAAGATTACAAAGGCATCCCAGACCTGCTCAGTAGTAACAGTAAAATCAAATGTCCAGTCATCTGAGACCAGTGGGATAGTGGAAGAGAGGGTGATGTTGTACAAATGTGCACAGTTAGTGGCTGATGTCCTGTACAGCAAGTCAATAAATATATTTGATAAATGACAGTTGAATACATGCCATGAGATGAGCATTAGCATAATCCAGAGCTGTATAAGCCATTTTTCAGCAAACTGGTGTTCACCAACTTGGATAATCTCTGGAATTCCATCATAATATGTACAGATACTATCCCTGACCTGAAAGTTGTGGTGATAATTTGTCTTGCACTCTGATAAAAACTGGTAAGCATTACATACTTGCAATGTAGTACATGGTGAAAACTTACTGTCGCAGTACAAATGTACAGATTGCACTGGAACAGCTCCCTTGTTTAGTGTGTACAAGACTGCCTGCCACTGCACTTCCTTCTTCAGCAGTTGTCCTTCAGCTGTGCTCACAGCTGGGATTGATGCATGTATGTTGAGGTGGATACAAAGTACGAGCATCTACTAGACTAATAAGCTTATAGCTTCATCCCAAAACATATAACACACATAGCCCAAGAGAGTGGCCATGTGCAGCAAAATCATGTACAGTGCTATCCTCAACGCTGTTTGTGTTATTCCATTTGGTAGATTTCAGTGTATTCCAACAGGTATCAACACAAGCTGCTGAGATGTTACAGCTGGCCTGCATGAAAGTAGCTATTGTTGGGGGAAGGATCTCAGGAGGATTAAAGGCTAGAATGCATATGAAAGACAGCTGTGCGAGAAGGATGTCATCTTTCAATTTTGAAGCTAGCAAGATAAACTGTTGGACTTGGCCAAGGGAAAGTACTTCTGGCCCAAGCCAATGACATCCTGCAGGTTCAGAGAGGCCATTGCTGGCTGTGAATTGATGTTATCAATGCAGATAGGTAAGCTACAATGTACCAAATAATATGGTCTATCGAATGCATACAGTGTATCAAATGATATGGGTTTGGTGGATGCCATCAAATGCTCTCATAGTATGTATAACATGTACTAGTATCAAATGAATACACTTTTACAATTCTTGCTTGTGATACACTATGAAGAATGTTAATATACAGATCAGAGATACCATTGGACACAGTACTCGGCAATGGCATTGGCATCAGCATAGATATATGGCATTGGCATCAGGCTAATGGTCTTGGTATAGATGTGCATAGGAAACTGTATGGCCTAGCTATAGGCAATGATACTGATTGGCTATGTAGTGCAGACCTACCAAATGGGATCAGCTTGCCAACCCAATTGGTGTTGGTCAATGCTGCCAATGCCACCTAAGGAAATTTCCTGATGCCAAAGGTTATATAGTGACATGTATGATAAATGCCTCAATTAGCAATCATTCATTTGTTGTATGCAGACCTATGAAATGGGTCAGCACTGGCACTGGCAGAAATTAAAAATTTGCTGACATTGGCAGCAGCAGACGCATAATACAGACCTTCATGAAATCAGAGATTGGCATCAGAATTGACCATGGCACTGGCACCGGGATTAGGGATCAGGCAGAAAACATTTGGTGTTCCAGAAGCACCAACAATTATTACTACATGATCATGTATAGAATATGTAAATGAAATAAATGAGCATCATCCATCATCCATAGTGTCCATATCATCAGAGCCACACAACCAAGTGTCATCAACATAATCAAAGTCTGCATGAGTATAGATGGGCAGTGTGATGCAAGAAGGAGTGGGGTGCTCTATCTGGGAGGTGCTGGGGGACTCATCACTAAAATTGTGCAACGAGTCAGAACTGGCACTGGCATCATTGGCATCAGCATTGGATTCACCCCAAGGTCCAGTAGAATCTGTCTCTGATGATGAGAGAAAAACATCCACCGCATCAAACACTGATGATGCTCAACCTGGAAACCCAAACAAAACCTACTAAATGGCTTCAGATGGTATAACACAAGTCAGAGGAAGGATGCGAGGCCCTCTAGATGTCACCTATCAGACCGACCATCAAATAGTCATGAAACAACTGCTTGTCAAAGCAGTTTGAAGCTAAAATAATGTGTTTTGAGGACTTTTGAGGATTTTCGAGGAGTTGTGATGATTTTCGAGACCTTGCAATATTTTTTGAGGTTTTTTCGAAGACGTTTCGAGGAATTTCGAGTGCACAAATATGTTCAGAGGCAAGATTGGGGGACTAGATGAGTAGTAGAAGCAAAGCAAAGGCAAATTGAGGGAAGCGAGAGCAAAAATAGTGTAATGCAAGGAATTTCAAGGAAGTTTAGCATAAAACACCAAACTTTGGACCGAATAAGACTAAAATGAACTCTCAAATCACTGTGATCTGGGAGGAAGATGACGACTTTTTTTCTCTGTATCTAGTACATCTTTTTATATAAAATAAAGAAAGTCCCTAAAAAGGCTAGAGAACATGAGGTAAACATGTGGAAAACTTGAGGCAAAAGACAATATAAGTATATCAGAACAATAAAGTGAGCCTAGAAAGGGTGAATATAACACATGATGAAGAAATAATAAGAAAGAATAGCTAAAAGCGGACTGTCCTTGTTATAAACTGAATAAAACATCGGAAACTGCTTTGAGCGGATTGTATGCGTGCACATGTATCAAAATGTGTTCGATATACTTGAGATAGTGTCCCATGTGTCCAGCATGCATCCAAAGATCGTTCGAATAGGAAATACTGTGTTTGAAGATGTTTTTTGAGGTTCAATGTTTTTTGATGTTTTTTGAAGTTTCTTTGGACTTTGTTTGTGGCCCGAAATTTGTGCGATATTGTTCAACAGTGGTAGGGGATACGTCTGGCATGTGTCCGATGACCATTTGGATAGCAATATAGTGTCTGATGTCGATTTTTGATGTTCGATGATTTTCGAAGTCGGTTGAGGAAATATTGGACTTGTTTGAAGGCCGATATCACTGTGATATTGCTCGAAACTGATTCGGAACCCATCGACAATGTTCCAAGTGTATATCCTGAGCTGTATGAAGGTTGGGGGAATTGTATTATGGCAGCCGAAGGCATACAAAGAATTTTGAGGTGTCGCAAAGAATTTTGAAGCATTCCCATGACTTTGTAGAGGTTCATAGAGCTTTGGAGGGGTTCGTAGAGCTTTGGAGGGGTTCATATGGGTTCATAGAGCTTTGACAACAATCATAGATGTGTTTTCCAAGCTTGAACAACAAGGTGGACCTATCAATGCGGTGGCAAAAGCTGATAGGGGATTTGAGGGTGGAGATGAAGAGGTAGAATCATCGAGGTAGAAGTCAGCAGCATCAATGCCGGTTGGGGAACCCATAGGGGCTGATGAATTAAAACCATATGCCATGGCTGCCTGAAGGGCAGTATGCTGATCAGCATCATTTGCTACATCATCTTCACCTTGCCAAACCATGAGTGCCTCAGCATTGGCAGCAGCAGCGGGGACAGGATCGGTAGTGGGAACGGGGACAGAATTGGAATCGGTGTCAGCAGCGGAGAGATCAGCATCGGCAATGGGGACTGAAGCAATGGGAGCAGGGACAGGAACAACGGGAGCAGTCCCAGCATTGGACACATCAGATTCAGCATCTGAAAAATATAGGCCAGCATCATGACCAGTAACCGTGGGTGGTCGACTGTAGGCAGAGACAACTGTTGGGAGACTTGGTGCATCTGACCACTCCTTCTTTTGCTGCATGCCATCAGGTAGAGACCCTGCATACCCAGAATGCTGTGCCTTTCCCTTGCCCTTGGTTGCCTGATTGATTGCTAAAACCTCATTCTCTGCAATATCAATGCCCCAGGTCCACTTGTAGGAGGTTGGGGGAAGGGCCTTCAGGTGCTCAAGTTCAGCCTGTGCATGTGCAGATACCAGTTCCAATTGTCTTCTTATGGCCGACCATCTCCCAGCGTGTCCATGGTTGTTTTTTGATGCCGATGCTGCTGCCGGTGCCATTGTTAACTTACGTGGTTCAGACTGAAGCTCCTTGAGAAGGGCTAGCTCATGAAGCCGTTGGAACCCTGCTGATTGCCTGACATTCGCATTCATCGCAGCCTCTGCTGATGATTTGCAGCCATCTATGAAGTCCCACATCCCGTGTGCTTCATTGAACAAATCCCCAATGAGAGCCTGCAGGTCGATGCAAGATTGGCAGTTGGCTTGGCCATCAGCAGCATTGTCTGCTGGCTGGCTATCGGTGGGCAGCAAGCTGGTGATCACAGGGGCAGGGATATACTGCTGATAGCTACCAAGGCACTTATCCAGGGTGTCACTGGCAAAAATTTGCCCTGGTACCAGTTCACTATTGTGGCTCCACTAATCACATACATATGAATCCACCAGATGGCTAGGACTGTCGCTGGCAACACCATCATCCAATGAGGCCAAGAGAGATGGATGGAATCCAAGGGGTAGGTGGTCCAAATTCACATTGGTGAGACTGTCAGCCGAGGACTGAAGAAGGATCAGCACATCCATCATAAGGCCAATGGAGGTGCCGATGCTGATCCAAGACATGACATACATCTGTCATACTTGTCAGTGATGTGTACTTACTTCCTTTAGGAAAGATCTCAACATACAAGCTCAGCATAGAGAAGTTTTTGCATCCAACATTGTTTTACAAAGTTTGCCTGGTCTAACTCCAACAAAACTTGATGGAATTGGGACTCTGTGTACCAAATGATCTCTTGTGTCCACATTTGGAGTTGCCCTTTTGGGCCCGATTGCAAAGAAAAAGGGTTGAAGATTGAGAGACTTTTGTTCGACATGGTCGTGGTTGGTGATCAAGATAATCATGTTTACATAATACATGTGGCCCTTTTCAGTCACAGAGGGGAGATATAATCGGCATTTGGTGATCTAAATGCATTGTCAGCCCTCAATGCTAATTCATACCATGAAGCATGCTGGCAATTAGCATAGGCTAGCGGACCAGGAAGGGTATTCTTGGACTGTGAGGCTGACTGCCACCATTGGCTGTGATAGATGAAATACCACACAGTCCACTGCATTTCATATGTGACCAGTAGAAATTCCTCCCTCCATCAATTTCTCTGAGCCCGTGAACAAAGCCAATGTACTCACCCGACTATGAAAATTGTTAGTACAATGATTATGGATGGCTACAAAATATATTTACATTCCCAGAATCGGCTGGCATCAGCATCGGCATCAGCCATGAGACCAGTATGAATGTGGGAATTATGCCAAATCCAGGACAGATGAACAGAGGTGGAACCAGGTACATTCAGATTCAAAATAGCTGTGCTGGCATTGAGGTCATCCTTGGATAACTGCTGAAACATACTCAATGTGTCATCATCACAATCCAGTGCCAGCATTCGGCTATGGCGATGGTTATACATCTGGGCATGCAAGCTAATTTTGTTAACCAACTCGTGGACAACAGCTCATGACTGGGTGCAAACTCCCTTTTGCAGTGCCACTCAAATGATGTGTGAATATTGAAATGATTTGTCAGCAATGAGCTCCCGCAGCTGGTGCAGCAGTCGGTTTGCCTGGATCTTGCAGAGGTTAATCTCTACATCTGCAAGATTGCCATTAGAGGGGAGGTATACTTGTTGCTCCTCAACTGGAATAGCATGTGTGTGGGCTGGGAGATGTGACATGCCACAGCACTGTCATCATCCAGGTCACTGGGGGTATCAAGTTCCCCTTCATTATCATGGGTGATCCATGATGGAGCAATGTCATGATCGGCAATGTTGGCAGCATTTTGTAACTGCGTTAAGGTTACCATGTGAGATGTGAGAGCTTCTCTCTCCCATTCAACAGCTTTCATGTCAGAAATGTGAGGTGATTTACCAAGTCGATGGACTTTGTCTCGTAATCCAATCCTGGTGACAATCAATGATGGATTGTGATTGGTGGTAGGCAGTACAACTCGCTGCATTTGTTCAAAAAGAATAGCAAAATCAATCCACTCCTCGACTGTGGATTGAACCAGTGCTGATGCCGAAGTTAAGGCTGATCCCATCCCTGCTGCCATTCCCATCCCTGCTGCCAATCCTGTCCCCACTGCCGATCCTGTCTCCACTGCCTCTGCCATTTCTGATATGTGAGTGGCATACATATCCATTACCCTGATATCTGTGAGCCTCTGGGATTCTGCTGCCCTCACTTCATCCTCCCATTGTTCGATTACCAGTTGGCCAAATGCTGCTGTTAGTTCACCATGGTATTGGCCAAGTTGTGTAGAGTTCTCAAGGGCTTCCTGAGATTTTGAGCAGAGTGTGACTGTCATGCCAAGCATTTTCTTGTGATTTGAATCTGTAGCATGATCATCAAGCATTTCTGCCCGATGTGGCAAGGTCACTGTTCTGACCGTTGGGGAAATGGAATTCAGTGATGCCCAGAGAGACTCAAGTATTTCTCCTGCTACAATGCCGGGCTCTGGAATGAAAGACAGAGTATAGCAAAAAAAGCATTCATCCTTGTGGCCATGAACATGCAAAAGCCCAATGGCCTGGTCAATGGTCAAGCTGGCTGGAAGATGGGCACCAATACGTTCCCGAAGGTGGATAATGTACTGGCAGACAATGTCGTAAATGAGCATGACTCCCTATTGAGGGTCAACTCTGGTGGTCCTCAGCGCTTGAAGGAAAGCAAAGTCGACATTCTTTTGCTGGTCTCCATGAAACAGGTCTACCAATGCATTGGGCACATAACATCCATGCCATGCACATGCAATGGCTGCTACTCCAGTCCTGTCACATGCCTTCAATGCCAGAAAAGCATTCACAACAGCTAGGAATTTATTTTTGCAAGGAGCCTTCTGGAAACCCAAATACAAATCAGACCAGCTTTGGGGGCAGCATCAGGAATGGCATTGGCCACCACCAAGGGAAGGTACCTACCGTTAATCATTCTATGGTGGCTTGGAGAAACAGCTCATATTCAGCCTGATTTGGGGCCATCCCACCCTCTATCCCATAGCCATATATCAGTATCGGAGTTTTTCTGCCAAACATGATCAGCTTTGAAATTGCCATTGGCCACAAATATGCCTTTAAAAACAGATCTGAAATCCATAGTATCATTTTAGATGCCACTGCACCAAGGTATTTTGACACCCACCAGTTCACATCGTCCTTCCAATTTTCTGGTATATTAATGCCTACTTGAGGACAGGCTGGACAGAAATTGGCAAGTGATCCTGGTTCAGGATTCAAAGGATCTCTTTGATTGTGTCCATACCCTGCCCACTTCAATCTTTTCATCCAACGCCATAAGCAGGACATGTGCCGAAGCTCATGGTAGAGATTGACCACTTCAGCAGGCCTCATTGGCAATGTTACATGCCAAATCAGCTGGTAAAACTGATAGGCCAATGCCTTTAATTCCAGATTACAGAGCCAAAAATGGTCTAGGACCTGCACCGTGAACAGAGTCCATATGTTGGTGAAGCTTGTGGGTAGTAAGTTACTGGTTACCAGGTCCAAGGGAATTCAGTGTTCCTCCTGACACTGGCAGGTAACCATCGCTAAGTGATGTATTCCATTTGTATGGACCACATAAATATAACTGTTGTTCAAAGCATCAGCAGTTGGGATGGCATCAGCAGTGGGCATGGCATTGGCAGCTGGGATGGCATTGGCAGTTTGATTAGGATTAGGCAAATATGGTTGAGACCCATGGATGTTGTCATCGGCATGCTCAACTTCAGATTTGTCATTTCCATCAAAGAAGTCTTGGAAAACTGTTCTCAACATCAATATTGCCCTTCCCTTGACACCAAAGGGCATCAAGGTGATTAAAAAATGCTGAGTTGGCCCCAGTTTCATCTTTGGCCCAGTTGTAGGCCTGAGACTCATTATATGTGTCCAAGTTTGAGTCAGGTGAAGAGGGCCAGTGCCGCTGCCGCTGCCAGTGCTGTTGCTGATTGTTTGCACAATTGGCCAACTCTTGCTCTGCTTTATCCTTCATGTCTTCAAATGTCTCCAGATATTTCAATTGGAAGTTCAGAGTGTTGCAAATCAGCTGATCCATCTGGTGCTGGACTAAAATGTATGTGTCAACCTCCCATATCTCAGCCCAGCGGAAGTGCGTGCTGGTCCAGCATTCAATGTGATGGAAGGGATTTTGACTGTGGGTTACATGCATGCATGTGTGGCAAAGCGTGCTTCCCAGTGAACAATCAATGCATTGCCAAATTGCCTGTTTATTGAATGGACAGTGGTTGCAAACTTGTTTGTCAACCGACCATGCCTGCCGAGTGAGGGATGCTTGCAGCAATTCATCTACTTGTCCCACAAACTCCAGTACATAGTCTCGCTGTCTCTATTATTTGTATATGAGCCTCACTCCATAAGCAATCAGTGTCAGAAACTAACCATGCCAATGTGTAACCGAGTCGGCTCAGCGGCCACCTGAGGTTCTTGCATGTCCCATTCTGGAGCAACATTGGGATTATCCTGTATAACAGAATTTGATTGACCCAGTTCTTCCACTGCAGTCAGGGGGACCTTGATGCACTTTGTTTTTAGTCCATGTTTTGTGTTGACCTCAACTTCTACATGTGTAACAGTATTGACTGCATCGTCATTGTCCTCATGCAGGGAGGCATTCTTCTTTGATCTTCTCTTTCACTTGTAAGGAACTCTTGTTAGGCTCATGATAATTTGGGGTGAGTCACAATGACACCCAATTATTCATGGGGGTATCGTACTATCAACCTCATGTGATCCTCGTGTGATCCTCGTGTTGATGATATGTTTTATGTCAATGACAAGAATTATTCTTTCCTTCACATCAGTCCCCACCAATGCCACCTGAGCCATCAGAGAACCCGCAGTTGAGACAGTACTGGAAGGGAAGCAGATATATGGTTGAAGAGTGGAAGATCATTGAGCCTTACAAAGTTGCATTCCAATCGCAGGAATCAAAAGCTGGCCGATTGCAAATACTCAAGTGCGACATCCTCCCAGCAATATTCAACTACTGGGCGTCAATTGACAGGGCCCCTATGGATGAGGAGGAGAGTCACATTCATGCCAAGGTAAACTCACAAGCATGTGAAGGTTGTATTATTGATCACATTGCCAGGAACTAACAACCTGGCTTTCCAATAACTGGCAAATGACCAAAGGCCTCTCACAGAAATTGAACCACTTCAAAGTAAAGTGGTCAGAAGTCATTTGGAGCTTGTACCGGGACTGAGTTTTCCAACAGATCACAAACCTGTTAGGTGTTGAGGATGCCACCACAAGTACACCAGGATGGTTCCAAGCATGACTGCCAGCTATCAAGCATGTTTTTGACACCATGAATGCAGAGGAGAAAGCCATCCTTGAAGTAGAACAGGAGAAAATGATGCGGGAAGAATATCCCAAGCAGACAAAGTGAGTGTAAGTTGAAGCTGATGCCATTGCCATTGCCATTGCTGGACATAACAAACATTTTACAGTCTAGCAGACAAATACCTCCTTAAACATGTGGTGGAGAATGCACGACAACAGTGGCTGGAAATGGGGGTGTTGTCTGTGACATTTACAGCCTATACTGCACCTAATGGTTTGATGGTTGTTGATGTGTGAGTCCCCGAATCATTTACTGCCAATGCAATGCCGATGCCGATGCCGACTCCAGTCATGAAAATGTTGCCTCTCTGATAGCCACCCCTGCATGATCGTTTCTGGACATGTATCATGATCAAGTCACTGAACTGAAGTGAAACTTTATGAGTTATATCAAGTTTTTATGCCCATCACACCTTGCTTCAAGGTTGGCAATGCAACATAATGCAACACTAACCTGATTAACAATGACTAACAATGGCTTCCTGATCCTTCCCACATCATGGAAAGGATCACAATTCAAGAAAAAAGAGCTGGAAGAATGGTTTATGTTGTATGTTGGCCAGCATTACAGTATGTTGACTTCCTATTCCACAAACCATTACTTATCTCCTGCAGAACTAGCAAACAATGGTCGTAGTTGCCATATCCCATTCAAAGCAATTGCAGATTGGACATCATCATTTGTCAGTCCAGAATATCTCCCAGCTAGGTTCGAAATCAGAGACCCATGGAACATGCACAAGAGTGTCATAGAAGACTTCTTTGACCATGTTCTGCAGCGACAAATAGTGCAGGGCCCTGAAAGAGTGTTCCGGTTCAAAGCAATCAAAGCCATGGATGGGAGTGTGGCTCCTGCACACTATCCGAATGATTTGAATAACCCTTCACCCTCCCGACGCATTTCCAAAGGCAGGGGCCAAAGAAATGATGATCCCGATCCTCATAGCGGCACCAAGCTAGGGGCTGTTGCCATTGCCAAACCGCCTTCTGCAAACTGCAGGGGCCAAAGAAATGACAATGCTGATGCCGATCCTCAACCCAGCACCAAACTGGAGGCCGTTGCCACTGCCGAACCGCCTGCTGCATCAAGAGGCAGAAAAGTTGTCAAAGGCAAACCCAAGCGCAAGGAAGCTTGCTGAATATCAACAGCAGGACAGACCCCAAATTCTGATACAACTGAATCACAATATGTCCAAGTGGATCAAATGACAATGGACAGCCTCTGCATGGTTGGTGTCACTCAACCACAGCCAATTAATGGTCCTAGTGACAGTGAACCAGAATATCTCATTCCTCAACACATCTACATGAGATACATCATGCCTGGATCAGCTGGAAAATGATCCCCCATGCCCAATTGATCCATTTCTGTTGGATATACCTCAAGAGAGCTCACAATGCCCTAAGCCTCAACCACTTTTAGGGGGAAATTGGACGGAGCATCCTATTGCAAGGGCAAGGGCTTTAGCAGCATTAGTGGCGTCGGCAATGGCAACAGTGGCATCGGCAACAGCAACAGTGGCATTGGCAATGGCAACAGTGGCATCAGCAACAGCAACACCAATATCGGCAATGGCAACACCAATATCAGGAACGGCAACACCAATATTGGGAATGGCACCAGTAGGATCGGCAATGGCAACACCAATATCGGCAACAGCACCAGTAGGATCAGCAATGGCAACACCAATATTGGCAACAACAACTGTACAATCGGCAATGGCAGCTCCAATATCAGCAATGGCAACTGTAAGATCCACAATGGCAACACCAATATCGGCAGCAGCACCAGTAGGATCAGCAATGGCAACACCAACATCGGCAATGACAACAGTATGATTGGCAATGGCAACAGTACAATTGGCAATGGCAACATTACGATCAGCAATGGCAACAGTACAATCAGCAATGGCAACAGTACAATTGGCAATGGCAACAGTACAATTGGCAATGGCAACAGTACGATAGGCAATGGCAACAGTATGATAGGCAATGGCAACAGTACAATCGGCAACAGCAACATCAGGATCGGCAGCAAATCCATCCTTGGCACGAGCATGACCTATCTGAAGGACAGCTGATGACCTTGCACAGCAGGAAGCCATTTCAACCCAGGATGTTGGGAGGAGACAGAGAATTAAAAAAGTGAAATTTGCTGCGTAGATTTACAAATAAAACACTATGTAATGTGAAAAAAAAGATAGTCCGACTTTTATGTACAGGCCAAATCACATCTATTCTTTTCTGCCTTGCTTCATCTCCCCTCTGTCCTCAGATTTTCCTGCTCTCTTCCTTGGGTTTGGCTGAGGGGTGGTACTTCTGGAATGTAGTCCAGATGGACCAGGGGCCAGCCTGCGTGGGGATCAGCACAGCTGTGCAGGGGGAGGGGAGGGCCAGGGTGAGGTGATTACATCGACTGCCGATGCCAGTGGGGTAAGTGCCGATGCTGGGGGGAAGAGGAGAGGGAGTGGTGGGGCCATTGATGTTGTGGGCTGTACCATTTCTTGAGAATCCTGTGGTGTGGTGGGAATAATTTGGATGGGGGGGGGGGGTGCCAGCCAAGGATGCTTCCCCCACTACCTCTTCAGGCACAGCCAGTCCCTCCTCACCATGCTCAGGCTCAGTGTTACCCTCCTCAACCAGTTCTGCCATCTGTTCATCTTTGTTGCCAGCAGCGGCAACAGGAGCGGCAACAGGAGTGGCAATGGGAGTGGGAGCAGGAGTGGGAGCAGGAGCAGGAGCGGCATCGCCTTCCTCAGCATCTGTCATTTCTTCCCAATCCACCTCTGCCCTCCTGCTTGGAGTCCTCTCAAGGTGAACCACCTGCCCAGCCATGTAACCATTGTACAATGTAATGGGCTGTGTGCCAGCCTGCAACCCAAGGTATCCTTCAATGTTGTTCACCCTGTTTTGAAGCAAGTCGACCGTCTCCCAGAGTTCTCATACATGGAGTTGGGACTCTTGGAATGACTCTTCATTCCACTGTGCATGCTTGTATATGTCTTCCTCCAGTTGGTATAGACATCCAGTGAAGGTGGCATAGTCACCGGCAGAGGGGTAGGGAGTCAGGGCAGGGAGGGCAGTCAGCTCAGGCTTGGGATCAGCCATGTCAATATCCTCTTCCACAGCTATGGGTGTTAGTGGTTTTATGTGTCATGATATGGAAGAACTAACCTTTTTGATTTTCCTTTTTGGCTTGCAGTGAACTGCCTAGACGATTCCTCTCCACTGTCTTCACTGGAAAATCATGCCTTCTTTGCTTTTCTTCTTGCCAATCCTTTTGCTTTCTTGGTTCTTGGCACTCGATCCACGTACTCTGGATTGCACCAAACTTTCCCTTTCCCACAGAAGTAGCAGGTGGTTTTCCCATTCACCTGCTCCCAACACTCATGCCTAAGCCTGACACATCGTGCACACAGTGTCGTTCGCAAACTCCCTCACTGGGGTGCTCCTTGTGCTGCCTTTGCTGCATTGTGCCACTTCTGCTCCATCCTGGGATTGGCACTGGCATCGCTCTCCATCTCCTCATCAAAATCCTCATCCAATCCCTTGCTACTCTGCACCTCTCGCAGCCTGGGTCTCACTGTGATTGCTGGCAGCATTGGTCGATGGGCTGGGGCTGGAAGTCTGGATCCTGATGCTTCTGGTTGGGCCCGCATCTTGGCTGGTGCTGGTGCCACTTCTATCCTTGTTGGTGTTGGTGTTGCTGCTGCCATTGCCATTGCCACTCCTCATGCCTTTGCTGCTGCTGCTCTTCCTTTCTTTGCTGCTGCCATCCCCACTTTCTTGGCCAGTGCCATTCCTGTTCCTGTTCCCGCTGCCATTCCTGTTCCTGCTGCCAGTCCTGTCCCCACTGCCATTCCCATTCCCACTGCTGCTCCCATTCCCACTGCCATTTCCATTCCCACTGCAGTGGCCATTCCACCTGCCCTTGCCATTCCACCTGCTGTCGCCACTGCTGTTGGTCCAGCTGATGTGGACACAGGTCCTGTTATGCCCTTTTTCTCGTCGAAGGTCTTTATTGCCCTCAGTTGACCTTCAATAAACTTCTGGTCCCCTGTCCTGTCTGACTTTGACCATGCTACCACAAATCCCCACAAAAAGGCATAAGCCTGGAAGACAGCCTGCACATCCTCTGTGAGAACCTCTCTTTGCCAGGCAAATAACATTTTCTACAATTTGTAAGTGCATCGTTGATCTGATAGCATGCCAATCCACTCACAAGGGCCGATTTTCTTCCTTCATCATGGCCTTGATACTTTGGTCCCAAAGTCCATTGCGGATGGATTGCTCGATCTTGCTGATCTGGCCAAGCACTTGTTGGCATGTAACGTTCATGGTTGATGAGTCAGCTGTGGCAGCGGGGTCGATGTTGAGATGAAAAAGAGTGAAACACTGAAAATCAACAATCATGTGTTGTTGATCAATATACAATATATACAAACAAATAATGTCCTGATTAAACAGTATCACTTGTTATCATCTGTGTTATCTATACCATGAGCAATCAGCAAACTGACACTTATATTCCTGATGGATATGTTGTTATCCAAGGTGACAATGGGCAGCACTATCTAGTGCCCCATTTTATGATTCCAGCTACCCACCAGGCAATGGAGGCCTATTGCAAGAAGGTTGAATTCAATGTACACATGGCACATGGGGGGGTAAGATTTCCTTCTTTTCAAAGTCTTGTTGCTGCCAGCCTAGCTGTCTTGGCCTGATGCCATCCTTGGGCTGATGTCATCCTGTTGGCCAATGCCGTGTCTTAGCCAATGCCACGTCTTGGCTGATGCCATGTCTTGGCCAATGCTGTTTCTTGGCTGATGCCATGTCTTGTTTGCCTCGTCTATCCTCTCACTGATGACTTTGCTGTCTGGAAACATGACTGATACACCATACTACTATGCATTGGCCTGCAACCAGCTAATGCTACCTGCTGATCCAGTAAGTGCCTTGTCCTCATTTGTATGATGTATTAGCTCCTTCAAGTTTACAATCAATTGAGGAAGAAAATTTGAAAATGAGTGAAACACAGGGAAACATCTGAAGAACTAAGTAGTACTTGATTTGACATGATCAAGGAATACTTGATCTTTCTCTCGATCGATGTATGTACATGCGCAAGAGCTAGCGGACAGTCTGACAGTCCTACAAGTGCTTGGAAGAATGGAGCAAACTGGGAACTGGAAACATTATGAAGCTTGAGAGGGATACAGATCTCGTGAAGGTGAGGAAGTAGAGCTTGAGCTGGCAGGCTATTGAAGACATATGCGACCTTGAAGGAAAGGATGGAATATAATCTGAAATCATTCGAATGCAGGTTCTCAGACATTTGAATGAGATCATTGTCCCATGACGACAACATGGCTGATCCCACCAGTTCTCACAATTAGCTAGTACTGACATTGTTATTTTAGTAGGATGAACACTGCTGTTTTGTTGATTTTGTTCATTCATACTGCCTGCACCCATTGTGCGTCTGGTTTGCTAATGCCCATTGCCAATGCTCTTGATATATAGATTTCCACCCCAAAGTGTCTGTCTGCTGCTGCCAATGTTGATGTTGATGCAGATTTCTGTGCCGACATGTCTGCTGATGCCAATGCTGATGGCTGTGACTATTTCATCAACAGTATTAGATTCTTACTGCACATCTATGCCGATGCCGATGCCGATGCCGATGCCAAATACCATGTCCAATGCTATCTCATAGGTCACCGATCTGTCTATTAACATTCTTCACAGTGTATCACAAGCAAGAATTGTAAAAGACCTGTTTGGTAGGTCTGCACTACATAGAGTGAATTATTGCATCATTGCCCATAGCTAGGCCATACAGTCTCCTATGCACATCTATACCAAGCATTGTAATTCACTATAGTACATGCAGCTAGGTCGTACTGTTATGGCAAAGTGGTGCCTGATGCCAATGCCATACTTCTATGCCAATGCCAATGCCATTGCCAATGCCATTGCCGAGTACCGTGTATGCTATCTCTGATCTGTATATTATTAACATTCTTCATAGTGTATCACAAGCAAGAATTGTAAAAGTGTATTCATTTGATACTAGTACATGTTATACATACTATGAGAGTGTTCGACGGTGTCCACTGAACCCGTATCATTTGATACACTGTATGCATTCGATAGACCATATTATTCGGTACAGTGTAGCTTACCTATGTGATCAACGCGCTGTCGACACTCTATTGTGCCCTGTCTGGCAGTCAGGATTCTCGGGACTACCCGGGACGGACTGAACTCGCTGGAATTTCCAATACTCCTGAGTTCGGTATTAGTCAGGTTAAATTCCACGTGACTCACGAGGACAAATAGCGCGTCAACAAGAGCATTCCACTCTAAGTGACTCTTTAACCGCGATACCTACGAGCGATGTCTGCTTCTGCTACTCTACATGTGGCGCCGTCATCATCCACAGCGACGCTCAAAGTTTCATCCTCTCCTTCTCTTTTATCAGCAGAAGACCCCGTCTTGTGGGAAGACCTCGCCTCGTCTTTCCGCACTCGCACTCGCCACGCCCATGTCAGATCTCATTCTCATTCAGTGTCTACTCTATCCCGCGTAGTAAGCGGTGTATGGAAGAAGGATATCGCTGATCCTGTCGACCAATCCCCCGCACTTGGTTCTGGAATAGCAGGTGCATGTGCCGCTGCAGCCAGTTGGTGGGGTCAACAGAATGTTCCTCGTCCTTGGGGCGATCCTTCAAAAAAATCGCCCTCTGTCGAAGTTCCTGAGGACCAGACACATGACTGGAAACATACTCGCCAAGTTCGTTTTATTCTCTCAGTACTGTCCTTGTATTAATATATTTGTACAGCGCGTGGCTCAAGCTGCTGCTTCTGTACTTGGTGCTGCAGGCGCTATTACTCATGAAGCACTTTTCGTCGGTGTCGATCTCATCCATTTCGCTCCTGTTCCAGGATTGGCAATAGCTGCACATACACTCCTGAGGATATGGGACGCCGTCCAGCTCGTCAATGTAGTGTTTTCATTTCATACCACAACATATACTGATCTACGCCCACATAGACAAACCGTCTCCAGTGCCTGCGCCTCACAGAACGCGCAGCAGATAGTCTCCTCTCCGTGCGCCAAGAAGTACACGACGCAGGTGACGACGTCGGACACGAGCTCTCTGTCCCATATCGCAGACTTCTCGAGTGAGCTCCCTTCTTTTACATTGTATATCTAGCTGATTTGATATCCAGTGCATTCACCAAAGTCCGCGACTTTCTGGTAAAACAGGCTCACAGACCGTGGATAAAATGTTATCTCAAAAGAGACGAGATTTTGGGCATGATTGAAGAGTGCGGTCAGAGCCTTACCGAGGCGCTGGAGATGTTTAGCGTGAGTGTATGCATGGTTTTGAATGGATTCTGCACATGCGCATGTGCATTCACGCGTCTGATTGTGTGTTATTCATTAGTAGCCGGTGTTTTCCTTGTTATCGTCTTCCAATTCAATAATCATACTGAACCACGGTTCTTTTGTACAGTTCTCTATCGTCGTCCGCATCCTCAAGAACGTGCAGGACAACGAAGCGAACAGACGGCACGACGAAGCACGCAGGCAACAAGACACCCAAAAGCTCCTCGACACGCTCCTCGATTCCGGCATGGTTCCAAGAAAGCCAGAAGACGGTCTCCCTGTCTCCTCTTCCCACAAGTCTCTTTCCTGCGAAGACCACGTCGCCCAGCCCCTTCCTTCCATTCCCGCTCCCGTTGCCGGCCCAACCTCGCTGCCACCATCAGAAGTCATACCCGCTCTTCGCACACTGCAGCACAACCAAAACTCGCTTGACGCAGCGCGGGATCTTGAAGACCTGCGCACTTGTATGCGTGCGGCGATGCAGACAGGAAGTGACGTGGCTGTGGTGGAGATGATGCAGGTTCCGAGGGAGGAGATGCCAGAGGCGATGAAGACCCTGCAGCGTGCGTTAGAGCGGGTTGTGGAGCGCCACGAGTGTGCCGCGGAGGAAGGAAGCAACAAGGAGAAGGAAAAAGAAAAGGAAAAGGAGGTTTTGTTGGAGCTTTGCAAGGAGAGTGGAGAAGAATGGGGCTCGAGGGATACACTTGATCGAGAGTTTATAGAGACTGGGATCGAGGCTCTCAGGCGATTGAGTGAGGGGCTCGAAGCGATGCCATTGCCTAGCTGGACTATCACTCGTTATGAAGTATTCCGGCATGAAAAAGTTGGCTGTGGATTCTTCTCGGACGTATACCGCGGGACATGGCGCGGGCGTAGTGTGGCTATCAAGCTTCTCGCGGGAACGACTCCACGTCACCTCTTTCTACGAGAAGTAGAGATTTGGGCGGGGCTGCGCCATCCGCATGTGTTGAGGCTGTTTGGCGCGAGTAGTGCTTCGGGGGATCCACCGTGGTTCATGGTGGCGCCTTTGGAACGTAATGGGAACTTGGTGCAGTATTTGAAACAGGTGGAGGTGGGGTGGGGTGTTGGGAATGGACATGTGAGGAGCGGGTCGATGGGAGGTGGAGTGGGCGTGGGCGTGGGGTTAGGGATTGGGCCCTTGCCGGCGCCGGCGCACATGATGGGGAGGACCAGGACGGCGTCGGTTCCTACCTGGGGAAGCCCGAGTGCGAGTCCTAGGATGGGAGAGGCGGTGGGTGGTCGGAGGCGTAGTGTTGGGACTGGGGTTGGGGCTGGGGTTGGGGCTGTCCCTCGAGAGTGGGATCTGTATCGGTTCATGCATGAGATCGCGAAAGGGATGGAGTATCTCCATGAGAATGGGGTTCTTCATGGTGATTTGAAGGTTTGTTCTGTGGTTTTGTTTTGGGTTGAATAATGAGCTGATTTTTTTTGGCTTTGGATTTGGTATAGGCAGCGAATGTGCTTGTTGATGATAAGCTGCGTTGTGTGATTACAGATTTTGGGCAGAGTGAGATGAGGTCTGAGGCGTATAGGATTAGCGGAACACAGGAGCCTCGTTAGTAGTGTTTTCCCGTTCGCAAGTCTCCTAACTGATATTCTTTCTACAGATGGGACTCTACGCTGGCAAGCTCCTGAGTTGATGGCGGGGATGAGTGACCTCACAGCTCAAACGGACGTCTACGCATACGCCATCACCTGCATCGAGATCCTAAAGATGGGTCACCTGCCTTGGCACCCCATGGACGATGACATTGTCCGACACATGGTACTGCGAGAAGACACCCGCCCCGTCATCCCTCTCACGCGATTCAACACACCTGGACTACAAGATCTGCTCCGGGTTTGCTGGCATCGTGATCCAGCTGTGAGACCTTCGTTCGAGGTGTTGGTGGAGGACGTTAAGATGCTTCGAAGAAGTTTTGGGTCAGTGGAGGAAGTGGCGGCTGTGTGTTCGCCTGCGCCGTTGGTGTGGGAGGATGAGTGGCATATGTCGAGACCGTCCCCTGATATGAGGCCTACTGGTGTGGATATGGCTAGCGACTCGGATTCTGGAACCGTTGTGCTTGAATCTTCGTCTTCTACGGAAGCGGATGTTTCGCATGTCTCGCATCATGAAGATACTGTGCCTTCGTCGGGCGTGCAGATGCCAAAGACGGTTTTATATACGTCTAGCACGGATCCTGGGGCGCAAGCACTCGATACGGCGTCTCATGCTTTGACTGCACACACCATTGAATCGCTTGATGTTGCCGGGCCTTCGAGCTGTTCTTCATCGGTGCTCTCTATGACACTTGGTTCTCGATCCGGGGAGAACTTGGCTGGGATGACGACGCCCGTTCACGAAGGGTGTGATTCGTCCCCGCCCGAGGACGAGATAATGGCGGAGAGGAAGAATGAACGGATGTATAGGATCATGTTAAGCCATCAATTCCATTCTTCGCGTACGTTTTGGTGTATCGTCACAGGATGATTAACTGACATTTAGAGCAGTGACGTTACCACTTTGGAACCCGACTTTGGTCGAGTTGGGGGCGGTTGGATACCTCTCGAAACTTACGGGGACGTTTGTGACGCTGTTCACTGCGTTTCATCCTGAAGAGTCGTCTAATGGGAGTGTGCAGGGTATGGCGTCGTTGTATGGTTATGGGCATGTCAAGAAGGGGAGTCAGCGCTTGGATGAGCGGAATGTTGCGCAGAGAGGCCTTGATGCGTTTGTAGGGCTGTTGACGTTTCGTGGACGGAGTGGTGGGCCTATTTCGTGCGTAGCCTTTTTTTGTTTGTCGTGTTGGTGTGTGTTGGTGTTGGTGCTAATGGTTCTCTTGTTGAAGGCAAAGTGTGAGCAGACGCTATTCGTTTCCTCTGAGGATGGGCCACAAGACGGCACATATGTGCATGGGGACTACACAGTACGATTATATGGAGAACTTGGACGCGCCCAAGAAGTGGTTCAAGGCGAATGTGGATACGATCCTGCGGACTTTTAGTGCGGAACATCGTATTCAGAAGGAGGATCTGCTTTTAGGTTTTTGTTTTTTTTGGTTTGCAGTTCGTTCTTAAGCTAAGGGGGTTTAATAGTCATCGGGACACTCAAGACGAGTGATTATGCTCTCTTCGTCACCCATAATCATCCTGATGGGCAGGTCAGTATAGATTTATTATCTCATCACCCTCTCTGACGAGTTTGTTTCCAGGCCCATTTCAACGTCTTCCAGTCCCCGAAGAATGGCCAGCCTTGGGGTACCTTCACTACCGACACGCAACTCCCTCGTGGCCTGGCTGGTCCCTCGTACAATGAACCCAGCTGCGCAAGCGCCATCTCCGCCAGCAAGGTTTCCAAATCGGGTGGTCCTTGTCATACCGTCCTCATTGCGAAGCTTCGATTCAAGCCTGATGTTTTGGAACCGACCCCGTGGTAGCATTTCGGTTTCGAGTTTTTACTGCATGAGTATTGAGCATATCTTTTCTATTTGTCTCGCACATTCTAAAGTATACTATTACCTGCAGAACTGTATCTGTCTTATAACTTGGACCGTGGTGTTTATTAGCGTTTTAGAGATAGATTGGATTAGAAGTAGATTATATCATGTACACAATCAAGATACAAACTAGACATCTACACCTGTTGCAAGAACTATGAACGGTCTATGAGAGCACTGGAGTCCATGTATGAGGTTTGGGACCAAGGTTCACATCAAAATAATTGATACATTGCTGAAACAGAGCAAGCGGTATACATAAATTTACAACAAAAACGATAGACGTACACGCACATCGCACCTCGAACTCTCCCTTATTTCCCCATCAAATTCCTTCCCTCTTCCACCTTCTTCTCATTCTTTCCCAATTTCCCCGAAATAACCATCGCCTCGCCTTTCATCTTGTCCATCAACCCAACCTTGTGAGTTGGCGAGCTCCCTGTGCTTGCACGATGCTTGCGGCTCGCTGCCATAGGGGTGGTAGACGTTGGTTCATGCTCGGATACGGAGTTCGCACATGGGGATGGTCCATGGGAATCTGATATATCTTGTGCGGTTTGCTTGGATGCTGATTCACCATCCCCTGATTTGGTCCTTCGTGCCTCTGTAATGGGATTCCTGGGATCTTGCGCTGTTTCTTTACTTCGCTGAACTCTTCCTTCGTCTTCTTCCTTGGCTTCTTGTATTGGCTTATTCGTGGCCTGATAAAACATGTCAGCGGGGGGAGAAGTAAATAGCTATGTGACAGAACGTACTGTGGGTAACACCCTTTGACCTTGAGCACCACGGTCAGAAGAGAAATCAGTTAAAACCAATCCAGGAGGAACGGCAGTCAATTCCTCATGTTGACCACCTTGCCGTACTGGCTGATCGAAGCTTGTTGGAACGGCACCCGTTTGCGATTGCGATTTGTCTAGATATATCGATGAGTTGGTCTCGCAACGAAGAACCAAATCCGACCATACCTGATTCAACGTTCTCTGGTTTGTCACTGGTCTCGTCTGTGGAGAATTATTATATCACGCATAAGCGATGAATAACAACTGACCTCGCACGTCATGTTCCACTTCTAATGCTGAAACGCCACTTTCACTCTGATCACCAGACAAAGGGCCTGCATTTTCAGCTTTCTGCGGTTGTTCTTTGTCGATCCGAGGTGACGGATGAACTTCCTGGCGCAATTCCTCGGCCAGCTTCTTTACGCTGGTTGTGGAATGCGTTCCAGGAAGGGAGTCGTCTCCGGTCACGGATTTACTTGGAACATCTTTGACATCCTCAGTCTGAAGACGTGACTCTTCTGGTATGAACAAATCACATTATTAAATGCTGTTCAGAAAAAATACGAACTGACCGACTGGGTGCGCCCGCTCTTCTGGCAACAAAGCAACTCCACTTTCGTTGGGACCACCAGGTAACGGACCCACACCACCGGTCTTTCCGAGTTGTTCATGGTCAGTCTCATGTGAAGGAAGGTTCTCTTGGCGTCGTTCCTCAGGTAGCTTGGCTACGCTAACTTCGGAGAGATGTCCAGGGAGAGAACCGACTCCAATCTTAGAGCCACCTGGGATCTCTTTCGAAGGCAGCGGGGAATCTTCAGGTTTCGTCTCATCAGCTATGGAATATGTCGTTATTTTCGTGAGACAACAGAGAGGAAAATTATTACCTGAAGATTCAAGGATGGGTTGTTTTCCGCGTTCCGGCGGTTTGTGCACGACTCTACCTGAAGGTTTGTCTGATTTCCCTTCGGTCTGACGGGACTTCGATTCGGGACTAGATCCTGCTGGAAAGTGGATACATGTACTGTTGAATCTAAGAGAAAATTGGGGGAACAACGAACGGACTCACGCAAGAAATGCTTGATGGTCTCCGTTGCGTCATGAATAGCGCTCTTGGCAGATGCCAACATTCCATGGTGAGCATGATCACCGGGATCTTGGCTTTGTGGCACAACAGATGCCGCGCCTCGACCTGGCACCTCTTTTATTGGCGTTCCTGTGGATCCAATAGAAGGATCATGACGCCGAGAGGATTCATCCTTGTCGACAGCAGTAGCGGTCCCAGCCGCCGACTCGTGGGCTGAAGTATGCGACGAACTGATGAAGGATTGATCTGACATGAGTTAGAGGGAAGACCCGGGGGATAGACGAGCGTTCACAAATTTGAGACCTCGATTATATACCAAGTGACACACTATGATGTCACTAAATATATTGTTTGTCAGTGTCAAGCAAAACCTTCTAAAAGTAATGTATACCTTCAAAATGAAGGTCGTTACTCATCGTGAGTAACGGCGTTGCCAACTTGCAAGAGCAACAAAAGAGCAAACGAGTACTTAGCCTGAGTGATATTGTGCGCCATTCTGCTGAACTAGAGAAATGATAACTTCACAGAAGCTATTCTGCGGCAGCATCCCCGCGTCGAATTATCGAAAGCGAAAGCGTTGAACGAGAGATAGAGCTTTGTTGTCATGGGACACGGGGGGGTCAAGCGGGGAAACGCTCAGGTCAGCTGAGTCAGCGTGTCCCTCCCCCCACTATGACATTCCCAAAATGGTAATGATTACAAATACGATAAGATTGAAGTTAGACAGAGGAGTTACAACTCGTGGAATGATTCATCCATCCATGCATCCAATGATCCATGGCGACGTTGTATACCTGTTGCACAGCCCACTTTCGAATGCCTTCGGCGCTTGGGTTTGCATAGCTGGGGATCAATGGGTGGGCACAGTAATGTTTTTCTATCATGGTGATGATGGAATTGCGGCATTGCGGTGGGCAAAAGGTACGTTGCGTCTTTTCGTCAACTTCACCATTATCCGAACTATCGTCAGATTGTGGGTCCGTTGAGTTCGTGACATCCGCCGTGCTGGCATCAGCAGGCCTGAGCTGTTTCACAGTTCGGAGTATATCTTTGGTGGCACGAATCATTCTACTCACAGGTTGCATCAACCCCAACTTCAACAATCTTTCCTTTCAGTGGTCCCGCGATCTTCTGCATCCCCCAACAGAGCATTTCCACACCATCCGGTGCCTTTTCTGGGCTGAAAACATCGGCCTCTTCTCCATATTCTTCGAGTAGTTTCTTTGCTGATGGGAGCTGTTCCTTCTCTCGGCGCCAAAACACCTCGCTCATCTCCGACCATGTGGTGTGGATCTGCAATCGTGTTACATTGGGAAATGCTGCCTGAACTTTCGTGACCATTGCTGTTGGTGTCAACCACTCTAAATTGTCTCGAATCATCTGCAGTGCATCAGCAGGCATAGAAACATCAACATAGTGGACGTGTTGGTGGTGGTGCTCCAGTCGCACCGTAACGAGGCCATCGTCACTTTCCTCATGTTTAATATGACGGCAAGAGATGCTCAGCTGACTGCGACATGGAAATCGTTTCATTCTAGCATGCTCACGATTCCGAATATTTGGATCTGTTGAGCTTTTTGACTTTTTCTTACGTGCCTCATCTTGGCTACACCAATACCGTACTCGGTGACCAGATCTAAGCCTTTTATTATCCCTGACACTGCTAAAGTTAGTTTGGAGGTATTTATCATGTTGGCGACAACACTCACGTAAATCTATACCCAATTACCCGCCATATCTCCTTTGCAACCATTTGAACACGCTCCTTCTCAGAGACGTGAAGGTCTGGTGGAACTCTGTAAGACCCATGAAAGCTGACATTGGCTGTGCCTTTGAATTTCGCTCGAAGCGCATCATACAGGCTTTGTGCGCTGGCAAACTCTTGGACTGGCTGCTTATATTATGGTTGGTCAGTGCTTCTTCTGCAGTATCAAAAATGTATTCTGACCATTCGTGGTTTGTAGCCCTCATCACCTGAACTTTCAGTGTCTGATGTTTTGTT
This sequence comes from Tricholoma matsutake, assembly GCA_026075535.2. Taxonomy (NCBI): domain Eukaryota; kingdom Fungi; phylum Basidiomycota; class Agaricomycetes; order Agaricales; family Tricholomataceae; genus Tricholoma; species Tricholoma matsutake. Next base: position 1,929,835 of record AP026544.2, read on the forward strand.
TGCTGTCGTGTCTTGCTCCTCATCGGAAGTAGTTGTTTCAGTCAGGGTGTGTGATCCATCCCCACCACTGCTCGTGCTAGCAGCCCTTTTCCGCTTGTTTACCTTTTTTTGTAATCCACCAGCCTTCAATGCCGCCCGCCTTGCCTTTTGGTTGAGCTTATCATGCTCTCGACATGAATCGCAAGCCTTGTAAAATTTGCTGCCATTGGGTACTGTTTTTTTACACCAAGGTTTAGAACAGTGTTTGAGTGCAGTGGGAGGTGGAGAGGAACTCATAGAGTATCTGGCGACGGCAGATGACAGACGACTCCGAGACGAGGAACTCCTGGCAAAAATGCCATTGTTTGGTTGAGTATCACTGGGAAGGCGTAGATTTGTAATTATTACTGTTTTTGGAAATGTCATAGTGGGGGAGGGCTGTGTACGTTGTCATTCAAGACCCCGCGCACTGTCGCCAACGACGGACAACAGGCGAAAACGGCACCGGGCACTTCTAGGGCCCTGCTGGAGGTGGGATCAACACGGCTTCGGTCTGCAGAAGGTGCGTAAACATCGTAGATTGTGTTAGGAGATCATATGTATGCCAGAATATACAACTGCTTTGCGAGAAACCATCCCCACACACCCCGACTGCTTCAAGACCGGTTCTTCAAGTTCTTCGCGACCACAGGTAATGTATGCAGTCGAAAACGGAAGGCAGATGACAACCAGTTGGAAATGGTACCCTACCGGCTCGTCGTCGAGGCTGTCCCGCATTGAGACAAGGACATCCAGGAGGAGAAAGAAAGCACTGCATACCACGACGGAGCTGGATCTTTTTCTAGTGAACTTTGGCACGAGAGGTGGGGGAATGCAAACAGCTAGGAAATTTGGAGGATGCTCGAAAAGGAATATTATAAGAGATGATTATCGACAGTAAATTGTAACGTAGATCCCCAGTAATTTATCTTAGCTTTCAGCCTTTAGAACGACAGGCTACAGGAGCACTGCCTGACACACTGCCGCTTCAGCGCATTGCGGTCGTAGTCAGCCATGTGCTCGTGGTTGTCATTAGGGGAATAAAAATACTGGAACATGGTGATTGCCTCGATTTGTGACCAACCTCCCCATGCAGCAACCATGTCAAGGGACCAACCTTTATTCTTGATGCAATGCTGGCATCCACCTCGGCAGAAGGAGTGGGTTCCATAGAGTGCCCAGGACTTGTAGCTAGTGCTGTTCCGGCCCGGCTTGGCCTGAAAGCCACGGCTTTGGCTTGGCTTGAGGCGGCTTTGGCTTTCTCAACACACAGGCCAGGCCAAAAACCCCAGGCCAGGCCAAAGCCGTCATGAAGCCATCAACTTGGCCCGGCTTGGCTCGGCTCATGGCCTCAGGCCGGGCCAGGCACAGCACTACTTGTAGCCGAGATCCTGCAAGTCAGTTGTGAGGCCTCGGCTGAGCATGCTGCTGGTCTGTGGCAGAGGATAGCAAATAAATTGAGGACAGGATTTCAAGGCACTGTAGCCTGTAGGAGTGACTTACCACTGGAGTGTCCTGCATGATAGCACCATTCTTGTTGACCTTGAGGAACAGTGGCCCAGACAACGTGATGTTCTCGCCATCATCAGGAAAATCCGACACTAACTTATTATGCTTAATGTCTCCTTATTGCACTTAAAGTGGAAATTAAGGAAGATTAAGCAAATGGCTGTTAAGGAAATTCTGCTTAGAATAAGTAGGGTCGTTTCCTGAATTAAGCAAAATTGCCCTTATTCACGCTTATATCACTTCTTAAACCACTTTTGGGCTCTTAGGGGGCTGCCTAGCCATGTCAATAAGGAAACTTAAGCAGCAGTTTAAGCAAAAAAATAAGAATAATATATATATATATAAGCACATTGCTGACTACGGTTTCATCCCTGCTCCCGTCGTTCCCATGTGTTTACCCAACCCCCACTCGACACCCCTTTTCACTGTCCTAAATGCTCCCCTTCACCCCCAATCATTGCTGCTCCCCCATCATCATGGCGGCCTTGTCATCGTTGTCATTCCACCCGCGATCCACCCGAGCGGTTGCTCGCGAGGCTGGTGGCTGGTGGCATGCTGTTCATCATTATGGTGTCCTGGTTGGGCATCGTGCCGTCTCAATGCTACAAAGCGAAAAACCCCGTCTCGCTGTGAGGGAGATGATGGGGGGTGAGGGGTGGCAGCATTCCTCACGTCGTGGTACCTGCTACGGCGGGTGCTGCTGTCATGTCACCCCATCGTCCTTGTGGCCTTCCTCGTGGGCATATGGTCATGCTACCACCTAACCACCCCACGAACAGGGGCTCGTAGCAGTAGTGGGGGTCGATCAGGGGGCGCCCATCGTCATTGTCAATAGCAAAATCACTACCTAAAATTTTTGTTGTTAGCCACAAGGAAATGAAATTAGAAAAGGGGAAAGAAAAAAAAATCACCTTTTGATGTTCTTTTTTGGCCCCATCACCATTCTCTTCCTCCTCACCACACACGTCATTTGTACCCCTCTCCATCCCGGTCCCCTGGCATTGTTGTCCCATCTTGTTGCTCCCCGTTTGTAACCCGTGAGCAGTCGTTCGCTGCAGTGGTTAGAGGTGCTGTGGTAGTGGTTCATCGTTCATCGTTGTCATCCTCTCCCCCTCGTGGTTCATCTTCATCTTTGTCATTCGTCCCTCCATCCACCCTGCAAGCAGGGGCTCACAGCGGTGGGTTCTCCTGATCCTGTCCTGGGTCATCGTCCTAGGTGTGGGTGTCTTGGCGCCGTCTCATTGTTACAACATACATAGAATATGAATCTTGCTTGCAGTCACTAGTGGCTCTGGCTGGCATGGATATGGTGGTGTAGAGGTGTGGAGCGGAAGCGGTGGATTGAACACAAATAACGTGTGATGTTGGTGATGCTGAGTTTGAATTTCCATTTTTGGGAAATGCTGAGAGGGACTTGGAAGAAAATTCAAAAAAGTCCTTAAGGCCTTAAGGGATTACACACTCCTTATGGCCTTAATTTGCTTACATGTTGCTTATACCGCTTGGTTGATTATATCTGCTTAACGGTTATCAGTTTTAAGGGAAAAAATGAACTTATTTTCCTTAATTCCCCTTAATTCCCTTAATTGGGGTTTAAGCCAAATAAGCCAAATAAGTTGATCCTTGATTTTGCTGATGATAAAGAACAGCAAGCCGAATAAGGGCCCGCATTGGACAGATCTTTGGATTGTTATCATTTGCATGGAGGGTCCAGGCATGAGCGATGCCAGTTTGAGCAGATTTCCAGGTCCTCAGGTGGACATCAAAGCACTCGACTGCAGGACAAGCAATTCAGCATTGAGGAGTCACATCAATGAACTCAAACTCACATTCACCAGGAATTATGTTGATGCTCTCAAAGTCAACATGGATCACTTCTTCAACGCGAAGCAGAAGGAGCCATGCAAACAAGTAAGTGGTCTACAAAATAAGTACGGGGCAAAAGCAATTCAGAGACAGGATAACTTACATATCATACAATCCCCTGTGGCATTTCCGCAGCAGTGGCAGATGGCCAGAAACATTGATCATAGAGGCGGTGCATATCCTGCAGAGATAACGCCCGTGCCGAGCTTGAGATCTCACCTGCCCTCGCCTTGGTCTTCTCCAGCCCCATCATGAATTTGGACACCTGACGTGAACGTGTTGGCAGTCCATAACTGGCACAGAGGATCTTATCAACACAGACACAAGCAGTGATCAAAAGCATACATACGAGACACCAGTCTTGGGATCATAGCACCACTCAGTAACACTTTCGTGAGGTCAAATAGATCGGTACCAGAATGTGAGCACCGCCCATGTCGAGATAGCCATTGAATACTAGTGCAGCATTATTAGTCATGTACCATTCAGGTAGGATAGGCATACCTTTCACCCCTCAAAACCCTTCTCTTTCGAGCCACATTTCTGAGTTATAAACTGACAAATATGCTTTGGGGTCTCATGGTTTACAATTTTCGGAAGCCACTTCAAATTTTGGTGGAGGTGGTATGCAATGTATGCCTTGATGATCCTATGCAACACAGCATCAATTCCATTTCAGGATATTATGCAGGCTGATGCACTCACCAGATGTGCCCACCTCATGTACCATCAGTTATGTTCGCGTGTGTTATCTCAGCAGCATGTCGAGCAGCAGAGTCTGATGTGTCATCCTCTGGAAAATCCTCAAGAGACTCTGTTAATAGTAGCAGTCAAAGTAGGGCGATTATTGCATGATTAACAGTGCGATTATTGGACAATTATGAATTAAAAATCATGTCAATAATCCGAGTCACTTTGACCATGACAATTATCAAGGGCGGGATTATGGGACATGATTATTTTGACAGATCTATGATCTTCTGCAAATCTTCTGCATGATGTAAGCAAAAATGTAAGCACATCAATAATCGTGATTATCCATGTCCCAAAAATTGTGGACATAATCCATGGATAATCACCCTACTTTGACCACTACTAATAACACGTTGATGTGGTCTGAGAGAGTTTTCCTCTTCAAGATATATCTTCACAGCTTCCTCGCCAACCTTTCATAGCACATTCAGCAGGGAATATCTGTTCCATAAACATTATGCACACCTCGTCATCCAGGGTTTCAATGGCCATGCAAAGTGTTCAGTTTCTAGGTACCACATCGTCAACAACAGAGCTTGAGGAGGTGATGATCAATCACTGAGACATCACTTGACAAAAGCTTGGCACACACACACAGAAAAAATGAGGATGGGCATGAGATTGAGCAGGGTACTTAAACTAAGCAGTGGATACATGAATACAGCTTGACTGCAAAACAAAGTAGAGAGTCCTCCAATTGGCAATTGGATGAGAGGTCGAAAATGGTCCCTGAGGTTGAAATGGAAGGTTTCAGGACCATGTGCTTGGGCGAACTAGAAAATGGTTGAGCGAGACTGTTGAGATATCTGCTGAGAGGAGGGGGGCAGAACAGTTGAGAGGGAAGATCTATTCTAAATTATCTGCATATTGTTGAACGATGACATGGAAAAGAGTACGACAGCTGGCAGTCAGCATGATGTATATATAAGAGGCAACCATGACATCCATCAGATATTTACACAAGCATGCACAGAACTGAACCAAGCTGGTGGAAACAAGGGGCCTTCCAAATGTGGTGGCGTGTCCCAATGCACATCAATAGCTTATTTCGTCCTGGGACACGATCTTCATAGGGCTGCCAGCAAAAAAGAGCGTGTCCCAGGCAGAACTAAAGTCGACAGTTACTGCTGGGACACGCCGGATGTTGCCATAGATGGGATTCGGCTAACAAGTGCTAGTGTGTGTGGACGATCAAATCGTCGCTACTATCACGTGTACTGGGTTGCAAAATGACAGGGAGTTGCAAAATGCAATTTTTTAAGAGATCGAGGCACCTCTGCACCTGATCATCCCGTGAACCAGATACCTTCATGGTAATCATCTTGGGATCTTAAGCCACTTGAGAATAGAACGTACCATTGTCTCGCGATTGCTTGATCATTGAGCAGAGATTTGTAAATTCTAGGAAGACTGTCCTCGGTTTTAATCTCTAGCTCACTTTTTGGCTCAAGCTGTTGTATACATAAGGAATACACTATAACAAAAGGCTATGCAAAATCTCCAGATGCCTCGTGCAGCTGGAACAAGTGTCGAAGGTTAACATTGGTTTTGCATGACATTCTGTGATTCCACTTTGATCGGAATTCCAAGTCCACTTCTCTGCCCTGAAGTGAACGCGTCGCGACACGTTCTGTTGATTCGTGGCCTTTCTCTATGGCCAGTGGTGTATGTCCAAATGGCAACCCCTCAGTGCCAGAGTCACTGGACTCATTGAGGAGGCCTGCAACACCCTTCATTCTCAGGAAAAGCACATAGAGCAGCTACACTGTACCGAGTAATACGGTATATAGAACATATACATTGTACCGAATGATACGGGTTCATGGGGCCCGTAGAACACTCTCATAATAAGTATAATATGTACTACTATCAAATAGATACAGTGTTAGTATTCTGGCTTGTTATTTACTTCAGAGAATGTTAATAGCCAGACCAGTCACCTATGAGATAGTGTTGGACATGATATACGGCAACAACATCGGCACCGGCAATGGAACCGGCAATGGAACCAGCAATGGTAGCGGCATAAAAGTATGGCATCGGCATCAGACACCACATAGTATGGGTGAAGGAGTTTCATGATGGTGAAGGCATCATAAATTCCTCATGTAGCAATAATTGATTTATTGTGGTATGCAGACCTATGCATGGCACCGGCACCGGGATCACAATCACGCTGAAAATGTTCAGTGTACCAAAAGCACCAACAATTATTACTACATGTTTATGTATACAATGCAAAAGGAAGTGAGCATCATGTGTCCTCTGTAGTGTCCATATCATCATCAGAGCCCGACAACCAACTGCCATCAACATAACTAAAGTCTGCATGAGTATAGATGGGCACTGGCAGCATGATGTGGGTTGGAGAGGGATGCTCTATCTGGGAGGTGCTTGGGGATTCATCACTAAAACTGCGTTCTGAGTCAGAATTTGCACTCGCATCATCGGCATCAGCATCGGATTCACCCAGAGATCCAGCAGAATCTGCCTCTGATTATGAGAAAAAAACCTCTGCCGCATCAGACACGGTGGCAAAGGCTGAAGGGGGATTAGAATGTCTAGATGAAGAGGTAGTAGAGTTGTCAAAGTAGATGACAGCAGCATCAAAGCCAGTTAGGGAACCCATACCAGTGAGGACAGGGTCGGCATCAGCAGTAGAACCCGTATGGGCGGATGATGAATCACAATCAAATGCCATGGCTGCCTCAAAGGCAGTATGACCAGCATTAGCAACATCATCTTGACCTAGCCCCTGCATGAGTGCATTGCCATGCAAACCGGCAGTGGGGAGAGGATCGGCATCGGTAGTAGAACCAGCACTGGCGGATGATGAATCAAAATCAAATGCCATTGCCACCTCAAAGACAGTATGCAGATCAGCGTCATTCGCTACATCATGGGGAATGGGGACAGAATCAGAAACAGGAACGGGGGCGGCATTGGGGGCAGCCACAGCGGGGACAGGAAGAAAGGGAGCGGTTCCAGCATTGGATACATTGGAATCAGATTCTGGAAAATAGAGCCCTGCATCATGAGCAGTTACCATGGGTGGTTGACTGTAGGAAGAAACTGTTGGGAGACTTGGGGTTTCTGACCACTCCTTGTTTGGTGGTGGGCCATTGGGTAGAGACGCTATGTACCCAGAATGCTGTGCCTTTCCCTTGCCCTTCTTCTGATTGATTGCTAACACCTCATTCTCTGTAATATCCACACCCCAGGTCCACTTGTAGGAGGTGGGGGGAAGGGCCTTCAGGTGCTCAAGTTCAGCCTGTGCATGTGCAGATACCCATTCCATTTCCGATTGCCTTACCTGTCTCCCAGCAGGTCCACGAATGTTTTTCGATGCCGATGACATTGCCGGTGCCGTTGCCATTGCCGTAGCTGGTCCCAGTGCCGGTGCCGGTGTTAACTTACTTGGTTCGGACTGAATCTCCTTGAGCAGGGCAAGCTCATGGAGATGATGAAATCCTGCCACTTTCCTCAAATTCGCATTCATTTCAGCATCTGCTGCTGATTCACAGGCACTTAGGAAGCCGTGCGTCATGCCTGCTTCATCAAACATATCGTGTATGAGAGCATGCAGGTCAATGCATGATTGGCAATCAACTTGGCCGCTGGGAGCATCCTGCCCTGACTGGCTATCGATGGGTGTTGAGACTGCCACAGGGGTAGAGACCCATTGCTGATAGTGATCAAGGCATTTGTCCAGGGTGTCGATGCCAAATATTCTGGTGGGTGCCGGTTCTGCCTTGTGATGCCACCAATCACATGCATATGACTCCACAAGACGACTAGGACTGTCGCTGGCAACACCATCATCCAACAAGGCCAAGAGAGATGGATGGAATCCCAGGGGTAGGTGGTCCAAATTCACATTGGCAAGACTGTTGGCCAAGGACCGAAGAAGGATCGGCACATCTATCATAAGGCCGATCGAGGTGCCGATGCCAATCCAAGACATAACACACATCTGTCATACATCTCAGTGATGTATATTTACTTAATTTAGGAAAGATCTTCAACTTACAACCTCGGCATAGAGAATTCTTTGCATCCAACTTTGTTTTACAAAGTTTGGCTGGTCTACCTCTAACAAAACCCAGCGGAATCGGGACTCCACATACCAAATGATCTCTTGTGCATGCCTTTGGAGTTGCACTTTTGGGCCCGATTGCAAAGAAAAAGGGTTGTAGACTGAGAGACTTTTGTTTGACATGGTTTTACCGATTGTGGTTGGTTATCAAGATAATCATATTTACATCAAGGTTACATAATCATTGGTCACAAAGGGGAGATATAATCAGCATTTGTTGATCTAAATGCTTTGTCAGCCCTCAAAGCTAATTCATACCATGAAGCACGTTGACGATTAGCATAAGCAAGCGGACCAGGACAGGTATTGTTGGACTCTGAGGCTGACTGTCACCGTTGGCTGTGATGGATGAAATACTGCACAGTCCACTGCATTTCATATGTGATGAGTAGAAACTCCTCCCTCCACCAATTTCTCTGAGCCCATGAACGAAGCCAATGTATGCATCTGACTATGAAAAATCTGAGCACAACAAATAGAGATGACCACCCAAAAAAATTTACATTCCCAGAATCAACCGAGGTTGGCATTGGAAGTGGGTATGGCTGCAGCCCCGCTCCCACCATTGGCACCGACGCCACCGTTAGCTAAGACACCAGTACGAAAGGAATTATGCCAAATCCAGGACAGACAAACAGAGGTGGAGCCAGCTACATTTGGATTCAAAATAGCTGTGCTGGCGTTGAGGTCATCCTTGGTTAACCACTGAAACATACTCAATGTGTCAGCATCACAATACAGTGCCAGCAATCGGCTACAGCAATGGTTATACATCTGAGCATGCAAGCTAATTTTGTTAACCAACTCGTGGACAACAGCTCGTGACCAGGTGCGAACTCCCTTTCGCGGCGCCGCTCGCATGATGTGTGAATATTGAAATGATTTTTCAGCGATGAGCTCCTGCAGCTGATGCAGCAGTCAGCTTACCTGGCACTTCTGGAGCTTAATCTCTACCTTGGCCAGGTGGCCATGACGAGGGCGGGTTACTTGTTGCTCCTCCACTGAAATAGTAGATGTTGCAGGAAGGTTTGATGGGCCAGCTGCCGATGCCATTGCTGGTGCCAATGCCTCATCATTGTCAAGTTCACCTGGAGTATCAAATTCTCCTTTGTTATCATGGTTGATCCACGAGGAAGCAATGTCATGATCGGCTATGTTGGCAGCATTTTGTAACTGGGTTAAGGCTACCATGTGGGATGTCAGAGCTTCTCTTTCCCATTCAACAGCTTGTGTGTTGGAAATGTGAGGTGATTTACCCAGTCGACGGACTTTGTCTCACAATTCAATTCTGGTGATGATAAATGATTGGTTGTCATCTGGGGTAGGCAGTGGAACTCACTGCATTTGCTGAAAAAGAATAGCGAAATCAATCCACTCCTCAACCGCAGATTGAACCAGTGCCATTCCCGAAGAAGAGGCCATGCCCGAGGCCAATCCTAATCCTGCTGCCACGTCTGATATCTGTGTGGCATACATGTCCATTACCTTGATATCTGTAAGTCTTCTGGTTTCTGCTGAGATGACTTCATCCTCCCATTGTTCGATTGGTTGCTGGCCAAATGCTGCCATTAGTTCAGTGTGGTATAGGCCAAGTTGTGTGGAGTTCTCAAGTGCTTCCTGAGCTTTTGCACATAGTGTGACCATCATACCGAGCATTTTCTTGTGATTTGAATCTGTAGCATGATCATCAAGCATTTCTGCCTGATGTGGCAAGGTTGCTGTTCTGACTGTTGGGGAGATGGAATTCAGTGATGCCCACAGAGACTCAAGTATTTCTCCTGCTACGATGCCGGACCCTGGGATGAAAGACAGAGCATAGCAAAAAAAGCATCCATCTTTGTGGCCATGAACATGTAAAAGCCCAATTGTCAAGCCGGCCGGAAGATGGGCACCAATACGTTCCCGAAGGTAGATAATGTACTGGCAGACAATGTCATAAATGAGCATGACTCCCTGTTGAGGGTCAACTCTAGTGATCTTCAGCGCTTGAAGAAAAGCAAAGTCAATATTCTTCTGCTGTTCTCCATGAAACAGGTCTACCAATGCATTGGGAACATAACATCCATGCCGTGCACATGCAATGGCTGCGCATCCAGTCCTGTCACATGCCTTAGATGCCAGAAAAGCATTCACAATGGCTAGGAATTTATTTTTGCAAGGGGCTTTCTGAAAGACCAGATAGAAATCAGATCGGCATCAGGGCAGGCAGCGGGAATGGCAATGGCAACGGCTGCCATCAAGGGAAGGTACCTACCATTAATCGTTCTATGGCAGCTTGGAGAAAGCGATGATATTCAGCCTGATTTGGGGCCATCCCACCTCCATCCCATAGTCATATGTCAGTTTCTGAGCTTTTCTGCCAGACGTGATCGGCTTTGAAATTGCCATCGGCCACGAATATGCGTTTGAAAACAAATCTGAATGGAAATGTGTCATTATCCACACCACTGCAGAGACATTCTGTCACCCACCGGTTCACATCGTCCTTCCAATTTTCTGGTATGTTTATGCCTACTTGAGGACATGCTGGGCAGAAATTAGCAAGTGTTCCTGCTTCAGGATTCAAAGGATCTTTTTGATTGTGTCCATACCCTGCCCACTTCAATCTTTTCATCCAACGCCATAAGCGGGACATGCGCCGAAGCTCATGGTAGAGATTGACCACTTTGGCAGGCCTCATTGGTGATGTTACACACCGAATCAGCTGGTAAAACTGATAGGCTGAGGCCTTTAATTCTAGATTACAGAGCCAAAAATAGTCTAGGACCTGCACAGTGAACAGAGTCTGTATGTTGGTGAAGCTTGTTGGTAGTAAGTTGCTGGTTACCAGGTTCAAGGGAATTCGGTGTTCCCCCTGACACTGGCAGGTAACCATTGCCATGTGATGTATTCCATTTGTATGGACCACATGAATATAACTGTTGTTCAAGGCATTGGCAGTGGGAATGGCATTGGCAGTCAGATTTATGGTAGGCAAATACAGCTGAAAGCCATGGACGTCTTCATTGGCTTGTTGAACTTCAGATTCATCATTGCCATCAAAGAAGTCTTCATAACCATGCTCAGCGTGAACATTACTGACCCCAAAGGGAATCAAGGTGATCCAAAAAGGCTGAGTCAGCAGCAGTTTCATCATCCAAAAAGGCAGAGTCGGCGGCAGTTTCACTTTCCCACTCATGATATGGCTCCGATGCTGAGTGAGGTGAAGTTGGCCATTGCCGCTGCCGCTGCCAATTGTTGGCCTGAGCACTTTCTGACTCTTGCTCTGCTTGATCCTTCATGTATTCAAATGACTCCAGATACTGCACTTGAAAGTCCAGGGCTTGACAAATGGGATGATCAGTGTTGTGCTGGACTAAAATGTATGTGCTGACCTCCCATAGTTCCGCCCGGTGGAAGTGCATGCCAGTCCAGCATTCAATGCAATGGAAAGGATTTTGCCTGTGAGTTACGTGCATGCATGAGTGGCAAAGCATGGTTCCCAGTGAACAATCGACACATTGCCAAATTGCCCATTTATTGAATGCGCAGTAGTTGCAAACTTGTTTGTCAACCAACCATGCCTGCCGAGTGAGGGATGCTGGCAGCAATTCATCTATTCATCCCACAAACTCCAGTATATAGTCTTGCTGTCTCTATTATGTTTTAATGAGCGTTGTTCTGTAAGCAATCAGTGTCAGAAACTAACCTTGCTGATGCGGGGCCGGGTCGGCTTGGCAGCCACCTGCGGTTCTTCCATGTCCCATTCTGGAACACCACTGGGATAATCCTGTATAACAGAAATAGATTGAACCTGTTCCTGTTCCTTTACGTCCCTCAGCGGGACCATGACTTGCTGTCTTTTTGGACCAGCTTTCGTCATGACCTCAACTTCTACATGTGTAACAGTATCCACTGTAGCATTGTCGTTCTCCCACAGGGAGGCATTCTTCTTTGATCTTCTCTTGCACTTGACAGGAACATATTCTAGGTCCATGGTGATTGGAGGTGAACCGGACCGATGACCTTATTGTACTATCAGCCTCATGTTACTATCAACCTCATGTGATCCTCATGTTATCCTTGTGTGATCCCCTTGTGCCAATGAAATATTTTATGTCAATCAGAAGAACAATTCTTCCTTTACAATAATTCCCTCCAATGCTGCCTGGGCCATCAGAGAATCTGCGGTTGAGAGGGAGGCAGATATACAGATGAAGAGCAGAGGATCATAGAGCCATATAAAGTTTCTTTCCAATTGCAGCAATCGAAAGCCAGCCGATTGCAAATACTCAAGACTGACATCCTCCCAGCAATGTTCAACTATTGGGCAGCAATTGACAAGGCCCCTGTGGATCAGGAGGAGAGTCACCTTCATGCCATGGTAAACTCACAAGGATGTGAAGGTTGTACTACTGATCACATCACCAGGAACTAACAACCTGGCTTTCCAACAACTGGTGAATGACTCAAGGACTCTCATGGAAATCGAACGACTTCAAAGTCAAGCGGTCAGAAGTCATTTGGAGCTTGTACCATGACTGAGTTATGCAAGAGATCGTGAACATGTTACATGTTGAGGATGCCACCATGAGTACACCAGGATGGTTCCAAATGCGAATGCTGGCTATCAAGAATGTTTACGACCAGATGACTACAGAGGAGAAGTTAGGCGTGCATGACGAGCAGGATAAGATAATGCGTCAAGGATATCCTGAAGAGACGAAGCAAAGGTGAGTAGTTCCCGATGCTGATGCCGCTCCTGATACCGATGCCAGACTTTACAGTCTCGCAGCAAAATACCTGCTTAAGCGTGTGCAGGAGAATGCTTGACAACAGTGGCTAGAAATGGGGGCATTGTCGGTAACCATGACAGCCTATGTCCACCCTAAGGGTTTGCTGGTCATTGACACGTGAGTCCCTGAAGTTATGATGGCCAATGCCAATGCCAATGCCAATGCCATTTGCAGTCATGACCATATGGCCAATCTGATAGCCACCCCTACATGATCATTTCTAGACATGTATTCCAGTGCAGTAACTGAACTGAAGCGAAACTTCATGACTTATGTGAAGGCTTTACTCACACTGGAAATTACATCAACGGCAACGGCAATACAACACAAAGAAAAGCTAAGCAGATTACCAAAGACTAATGATGGCTTCCCGATCCTTCTGACACCATGGAATGCCTCACCGTATACCAAAAAGGAGTTGGAAGTAATGTTTACCTTATATGTTGGGCAGCATTACGGTACGTCAAGCTCCTAGTCCAGAAACAATTACTTATATCCATGCAGTACTAGCCAATAATGGTCATAATCGCCGTATCCCATTCAAAGCAATTGCCGATCACACTTCTTCTTTCATTAGTCCTGAATATCTCCCAGCCCGGTTCAAATTCACAGGCCCAAGGAACATGCAGAAGAGTACCATGGAAGACTTCTTTGACCACATTTTGCAGTGGCAAATGGCACAAGGGCCAGAAAGAGCCTTCAGGTTCAAGGGAATCAAAGCGGATAATGGGACTGTGGCTCCCACACACTATCTGGGTGATTTGAATCCCCCTCCACCTTCCCGACATAAACCAAAATGCAGTAGTCAAAGGAATGCCAATGCCATGCCCAATGCTGAATCAGTGACCGGCACTGGTCACCATCTCACTGCTGAGTCCAATGCTGATCCCCAAGCCCATGTGAAATTGAGAAAACGCAAAGGGAAATCTAAGGGAAAGCAACCCCATCGACAATCAACCACAGCACAGCCATCCAATTCTGAACCCGATGCTGCTGCTGATCATGGCCCTATGACCAGCCACCAACCTGATGCCGATGCCCAAAGCTGCGATCGCAATACAGCAAGACAGTCATCCTATGTGCAAGTCAATCAGGCTACAATGGATATGCTCTACACAGCTGGTGTCACTCGTCCCCAGCCGATTAATGGTCCCAGTGATGGTGAACCAGAGTATCTCATTCCTCATCAGATTTACATGAGGTACATGTACATCACACAACCATCAGTTCTGAATGACACTGTGAACAAACTCCCATGCCCGATTGATCCATCTCTGTTAGAAGAAAACACCACTTCACCTCAAGAGCAAGTACTGCATCCTAAACCTCAATGACTTGTTGGAGGAAAGCGGACCGAACATCCTATTGCAAGGGCAAGGGCAAGAGCACTCATTGCTTTAGGTATGCCATCAGCAACAGCCACAGTACAAGCAGCCAAAGTTACATCGGCAACGGCCCAAGTAGCACCGGCAATGGCCCACGTAGCAATGGCAATGGCCCACGTAGCAATGGCAATGGCCCATGTAGCAATGGCAATGGCCCACGTAGCAATGGCAATGGCCCACGTAGCAACGGCAATGGCCCACGTAGCAATGGCAATGGCCCACGTAGCAATGGCAATGGCCCACGTAGCAACGGCAATGGCCCAAGTAGGAACGGCCACAGCATGGGCAGCAATGGCCACAGTCGACCCCACCATGGCCCAGAACACATTGCAACAGATGACATCACCATCATCTCAATCGGCAACAGCCCAAGTAGTGTCGGCCCAAGTAGCACCGGCAACAGCCCATGTAGCAGTGGCAATGGCCCAAGTAGGAACAGCCACAGCACAGGCGGCAACAGCCCAAGTAGTGTCAGCCCAAGTAGCACCAGCAACAGCCCATGTAGCACCAGCAATGGCCCACATAGCAATGGCAACGGCCCAAGTAGGAACGACCACAGTCGACCCCACCATAGCGGCCACAGTGACATCAGCAATGGCCCAAGTAGTGTCAGCCCAAGTAGCACTGGCAATGGCCCATGTAGTAATGGCAACAGCCCAAGTAGGAATGGCCACAGCATGGGCAGCAACGGCCACAGTCAACCCCACCATGGCCCAGAACACATTGCAACAGATGACACCACCATCATCTCAAAGCACTGAGCTTCCTCAAATTCCATCGGCATCGGCACTTGCTCGATGGACCCAAAAGACAGCTGATGACCTTGCACAGGAGGAAGCCATCTCAACCCAGACTGTTGGGAGAAAACCAAGAAATAAAAGAGTCAAATTTGTAGACCAATAGATTTCTATCAATTATATACATATGAAAGTCTAATATTTTTTACATGTGTAAAGAAAATGTCTATTCCTTTCTCCCTCGCTTGGCATCACCTCTGTCCTCAGAAGTTCCCACTCTTTTCTTAGGATTTGGCTGAGGTGTGGTACTTCTGGAAAGTGGTCCAGCTGGACCAGGTGTAAGTCCATGAGGGGATCGGCGCAACTGTGCCGAGGAAGGGGAGCTAGGCGAGGGTGACAATGGTGATGGAGGTGGGGGGGTTGTACTTGGTATTATGGATGGACCTGATGGAAGTAATCATGGGGATTGATGGAGGGTAACTGCTGATGCTGGTGTGGCCGCAGACATGGCCGATGCCGAAGTTGGTGTGGCCACCTCGGGCCTGGGGAGTGAAGTCAGGGTGAAGAGGGGAGGGAGAGGGGCCAGTGACGTTGGCTGCTGCGCTGTTTCTTGAGAGTCTTGGGGCATGGCAGGAATGATGTGAATCAGGGGAGGATGTTTGGGGCTGCCTCTTCCCTCCTCGAGTATGGCTGCTTCCTCCTCAACCTCCATGTCCTTCTTTGATTCCATCTCCGTGCCCTCATCATGCTTCTCCTTGCCATTCTCCTTGACCTCAATTTCCTTGACAGAGTCCATTCCTTGCATAAACCCAGCATCGGCATTGGTATTGGCATCAGGATCCGGAATGGGTTCAAAGGTTTCCCCCCTGACTGATTCCCTCTCGAGGCGAGTCACCTGCTCTGAGTTTTGGCCATTGTACAGCACAATGGCTTGTGCACCGTCCTGCCACCCAAGGTACTCTTTGAGGTCTGCCATCCTCCTCATCAGCAAGGCAACCCTGTCCCATAACCCTCATAAGGGTTCTTGGACTCTGGCTTCAATCCACTCACCTTGCTCAACAATCAGAGACTCAAAGTTTTGTTCCACTTGTTCAATGTGTGCTTTGAACCTTCGTTCGAGTTGTTCCAAGCGGTCGGCCAATCTTGTGTACAGGTTGGCAGTGGGAGCGGGAACGGGAGCGGGCGCAGGTGTGGGCACGGGCACGTACACAGTTGGCTCATCGTCAGGATCGGCCATGTGAACATCAACGTCCACAGCTGTTGGCATATGTATTAGATAGTGGTTTTGTCATGATATGGAAGAACTCACCTTTTGATTTGCCCTTTTCTTTTTGTGTGAAATGGCGAGGCGATTCCTCGCCACTATGTCCACTGGAGAATCACGTTCTCTTCATTTTTCTTCTTGATTCTTTTTTTGTTTTCTTTCTTGAGACTCGATCCTCATCCTCTGGATCGCATTGAACCTTGCCATGCCCACAGTAGTAGCATGCTGTTTTTCCATTTACCTGCTCCCAACACTCACACTTAAGCCTTACACATTGTGCACATGGCATCGTCCTGAGAGTCCCTCGCAGGGGTGCTCGTGCTCTTGCTGTGGTGTCCCGCTTGTGCCTCTTCCTGGAATTGGTAGCAGTGTTGCTCTCCTCTATCTTGTCTTCTCCACTATCGGACTCCTCAGCTGCTTCTTCATTCCAGAATTGGTAGTGGTGTCGCTCTCCTCTATCTCGTCTTCTCCACTATTGGACTCCTCAGCTGCTTCTTCATTCTGGAATTCATCGTCCGATCCACTGCTACTCTCCACCACTCGCGACCTGGGTGTCACTGTGATGGCTGGCACCTTTGGTCGTGATTGGTGCTGGGCAGGAGCTGGATGTCTTGATCCAGAAGCTACTGGTTGGGCCCCCATGTTGGCTGCTGGTGGTGGTGCCGATGCTGATGCTGTTGCCGGTGCTGGTGTCACTTTTGCACTCTTTCCCAGGGCTGGCCTTTGTTTCCTCATGACAATTGTCCTTGATGCCATCTCTCCTCTCTGTTCTGCTGCCATACCAGATGTTACCGCTGTTGCCATTGCCGTTGCCAGTTTTCCAGCCGTTGCTGCCACTGCTACCCCTTCCACTGCTGTTGCCACTTCGGTCACACCTTTTTTCTCATTGAAGCTCTTCATTGCCCTCCGTTGACCTTCAATGAAACCTTCATCCCCTGTCTTGTCCAAATTGAACCAAGCCACCACAAATCCCCGCAAGAACACATCAGCCTCAAAGACTTCCTGAACATCGGCTGTGAGATTCTGCTTTCTCCACCCAAATAATGTTTTCTGCAGGATGTTAGTGCATGGTTGGTTTGATATTACATATCCGCTCACAAGCTCCACCTTTTTTTCCTTCATCACAGCCTTGATGTTTTTTTTCATGAATTCCTTGGTGAATCGCTTGCTCGATCTGGCTGATGTGGCCAAGTACTTGTTCATGTGTGACATTCATGTTGGATGAATTGGCTGCGGGTGCAGGTGCGGGGTCGGGTTGGATGGATGATGCTGATCGATGGATGTTGATAAGAAAAAAAGTGAAAAGATGAAAATCAACAGTCACGTGTTGTTGATTGATATGTACTGGTGATTAAACAGTGTTTGTTGATATCACCCTGTTATCATCTGCGTTATCTATACCATGAGTGATCAGCAAAGCAACACTTATATTCTTGATGGATATGTCGCTATCCAAGGTGACAATGGGCAGCACTATCTTGTGCCCCCTTTTATGATTCCAGCTACGCAACAAGCAATGGAGGCATATTGCAAGAAGGTTGAATTTGATGTACACATGGCAGATGGGGGGGTAAAATTTTCTTTTTTTCAAAGTGTCATTATATCCTTGGGCCGATGTCAGGCTGTTGGCCGATGCCATCTATGGCCAATGCTGTGCCTTGACCAATGCTGTGTGTTGGCCGATGCCGTCTGTTGGCCGATGCCTTCTCTGGGCTCCTGCTGGCTTATCTATCCATCCCTCTCACTGATGAATTTATAGTCCAGAAACATGAGGAGTACACCATCCTACGTAGTGGCCCAGAATATGCTACAGCTACTGGCCAATCCAGTAAGTGCCATGTCCTCATTTGCATGACTGTTAGTTAATCCTGTTGCAGACTTTGACAGACAGGGAGCTGTTGGGCTGCCATGCCGAAGTGACAGCCCTGCAAAACAAGCTTGGCACCTCTTACAAGGATGCCAGCCATCGTCTCTACATGGCTGAGGTTGAGATGCTGGAACAGCAAGATATCATGTTATGCACATATGCGACTTTGAAGAAGAGGATGGAATGTGATATGACATCATTCAAACAGCAATTGTCAAACATTCCACTCAAATCATCGTCCCATGACGAGAACATGGCCGATCCTGCCAATTCTCAGAATTAGGTTGTATCAACATTGTTATATTAAGGTAGAATGAACACTGTTGTTTAGTTGGTTTTGTGATTTATATGCCCAATTCCATATGAAAGATATTGGATTCCTACTGCACATATATGCCGATGCCACCACCATTGCCGCTGCCATTGCTGTTGCCATTTACTGTGTACAACACTACCTCGTAGGTCACTGATCTGGCTATTAACATTCCCCATAGTAAATAACAAGCCAGAATACTAACACTGTATCTATTTGATAGTAGTACATATTATACTTATTATGAGAGCATTCTACGGGCCCCCACAAACTCGTATCATTCAGTACAATGTATACGTTCTATATACCATATTACTCAGTACAGTGTAGCTTCCCTATCTGGGAAAAGCCCAACATCTCGAGGGTCCTTCCTGATATCAAGAAGCGTACTGGCTATGATCTTCCTTACCACACTGTTCATCGTCGTTTTCAAGGCACATCTTGCCCTCCATGCAAAGCTCACCGTGATCAGCAACTGCTCTCACCAGAAGCTGAAAGGGTTCTCATTGATTGGATCATTTTCCTCTCTGACACATCACATCCCCTCACCAAACAGACTGTTCGAAAGAAGGCCAAGGCACTCTGTGGGAAGAAACCCAGTCAATCCTGGATTTCTGGTTTCCTTGAATGATGGCCGCAGATCTGTCTTTTGTCAACTCACTTCCTTCCTCTGCACTGCCACATACTACATCGTTGTTGCCCCCCTGGCCTGTTCATTACTATACACCATTTTCTTAATGATCCTTAATCTTTCAGTGTATATACCATTAATCATATGTACTTCTGTATATAGCTGTTCACATAATATTACACTCTACATGCACTCTTGAAAGCAGGAGAAACTCATGTGAACATGTGCCAAAGCGGAGATGAAACCAGTAGGTGACACACTGTGACAAAAGTTTTGCAACTCCCTGTTTTTGGGATCTGGCCATCCGGCTTCCTTCCAAGAGGATTCCACAACATCTTATCAAGAAACTGATATTATAAGCACTTAGCTGAGATACTAGTCTACTAAATCCTCTAGTCTGATTAAAGAAAGGTGAAGCCGATGTGTTATAATCGTCCATTTGCTCAAAATTTTGCAACTCCCAGTTTGTGATAGTACAGCTATTTGCAGAACAGTAGGCCCTTTCGCAAAACACTTGTTTATACCCTTTGTTTGGTCCCATCAGTGATGGTACCCAGGCTGCTCAGTGCTGACCAAGATCGATAACAATCATCTGTCCGATATGCCTCCTTGAAATCCATCCCTCATGAGATGACACATCTCTACTGATATAAAAAAAATAGCATTGCGGCTAGCCGTTGTTCGAGGGTACAGGTATAAGAAGATTCATGGTGGTGCAACCTCAGGTCCACGATACCAAGGGATGTCATATTGGTCTGGCTGCCAATCCTTGCTGAACATGAGTCCAGCAACACTTGCAACTCAACCTCGAGGGTCATATCTGAAAGTGTTGTAGTCTTTGGGATGTTCTCGTCAAGCCATGAGGAAGTAGCCAGTGTATGATTATGGATTTTGGTGGACTTTTTAAAGGACCAGACTGAGCATGGACCAAGAGCATTTGTTCATAGATCAGGTCATATCCTTTCTCATTTTGCTCATCGATGTCAACAGCGAGCAAGAGTGCTATGTTTGTGCTATGTATACCTCGGATGGGTCATAGATTAGATTGAATGATTACTATCAGCACTGAGTGGCCTGGGTACTGTGGCAAAAGCATGACTGGTAGTTATGGTTTTGTCACACATTCAATTCGGACAGGAGGGATGTGATATAATGAAACTGGATTCTGAATCGTAAACTACAAGTACATAGAATATTTATACTGTAGGATAAATAGGGGTTCATAGGATAAATATAACACAGGAGCTCAAGGGTGAAGGCAGTACCATAGCCAAAGAAATGGTGGGTAAGGGGGGTGATAAAATAAATAAGAAACACTGTCCATTTTACAGTTGGTTAGGGTTGAGTCTGTCACAGGTACCATCACTGATGGGACTAAACAAAGGGTATAAACAAGTGTTTTGTGAAAGGGCCTATCATTCTGCAAATAGCTGTAAGAGAGAGATGATGGATGCGCTCACCAACACATTCATCCTCACCCACCCCAAGCTCAGCCTTTTCCAGCCCCAGCATGTACATGTATGATTCTTGAACACTGGGCACTGACTGGCTTTTTCTTTTTTGTCTCGCTGCCTGGGCAGCGAGAAGAGTGTCATGCTTAGCTTGGCATGCCTATGAGTGAGTATCTGGGGGCACTGCGCTCATGTGCACTGCTGGCATCATGGCAGTTTGGTGACACTTGGCTACCTGGTATCCCATTACAATCTAAAGGTTGCATTGCAACTCTGTTTGGTGAGTTTACATCACCCATTGTCAGCATCTCATTACAAATTACATAAGCAAACAGTTGTCGCTCACCACCCTTTATTACTGCCACCACATTGCACTTTTGACACATTTAAGTCCAGAGGATTATAGGGTAGATTCAAATGGTCAACTCCCTGCAAAATGAATTCTTCTTCCCCATTGAGGGAAAAGTTCCACAAAATTAGATTTTAAGTAGTCTTTGAATTCATCCAGTTTGAAAATTTGGTTTTCCAATCACTCTACAGAGGCAAATAGCAAAAAAAGAACTAAAAATCAGAAAGAATTGATAGATCCTTTTCCTCATAAGTTGTATGGTTAGAAACATATGAATTGGGCAGGGAATTCTTCACAATTGGCCACCCATGAATTATTGTGTTTTGCATGTGACTTTGCCAAAGCAACACATTTCCAAGCTCGAACTTTGGATTGCCATATCTCAACAACCCCTGCACCAAATCACTTCAAACTCGAAATCTAGGCCATTCAATGCACTTCCTAAACACCCACCAACTTACAGCCCACAATTTTGCATTTTCAATAA
This sequence comes from Tricholoma matsutake, assembly GCA_026075535.2. Lineage (NCBI taxonomy): Eukaryota > Fungi > Basidiomycota > Agaricomycetes > Agaricales > Tricholomataceae > Tricholoma > Tricholoma matsutake. The sequence goes on from AP026544.2 coordinate 1,951,336, forward strand.
GTCAAATTTTCGGTGGGTGGGGAGGGAGCATGGAGCATCGAAGGACTCTAGCACATGCAAGGCTGCTAGGAATGCTTTGGGATTTTTTGGGTATGTTCTTTAGTATATCCTCTAGGTGCTCACATCTATTCAACCAATACAGTCTTTCTTTTGGGCCCCAACACCCCATATCAAAACTGAGCCCCATCTTCTTATCTCACACACATGTTGCACTGCCCACATGCCTTCTTACACTCATGGAGCTGACACAGATCATATTCAGAGGAGGACATACTTATTTCAGTATGAACAACACTGAGTTCGAGTCAGGGGGGGGGGGGTGGCTTTCATTGGCAGGTTACTAGGATAAAACATTGTACATAGGTTGTTACTTGTTACTTGCTTGATATCCACCTATGCTAACTAGAGCTAAGGACATGCCTTGATGGACCAATATTAATGGCACATCTTCCACAGATGGCACATAAATATGTTGAAGGTGAAGATGTAGGTATTATGAATGCTTGGTTGCGGGTGCATAAAAAACCCTGTGGGAAAAGCTACGGGCCAGCCACAAAACAATAAGGTGATTATAAAAGCAGGAATTAAGGATTAAGGGTTAAAGATTGCAGTCTCTCACAACTTTCCTCATCAAATCGCCATATATACGAGATGTGAGTTGTTTTGCAGTGAGATGCCAGTCGGCATGTAGTGAATGAATGAATTTCTCACATGTCAGAGCACTTTCGAATGCGCTTGTGGGCATGAATCATTCAAGTGATGGTATGTGTCCTAGGTAAAATTGAGTGTAATGCAATGGCCAAGTTAATGAACAGTCTGTGAAGATGGACTTAGCTGCCATCAGCATTGCCATCTTTTCTGCCTCATTGAGTTTGGTGTCATTGATTTTCTCAGCAGTTCTTTTGGACAGGGATTTCACGTATTCTTCTCATAATGTCTTCCATGTTGGACACTGTACAAAAATGTGGTGAGGATCTTTGATGGCTTCACATCTGTTATGGCACAGATCATTCTTTTGAAGTTTCTTGTCGCATAATCCAGCTGCTGTTGCCAGCTGACCCGAGCGAGCATATAATTGTATGGTTGCCATGTACACCAATAGTGCTCTTGTATAAGGTTGTGATGGGGGTGCCCATTGTTCATAGTATTGTTTGGGCATTCGAAGAGATCTTGTCGTCACAAATTTGTTACATGTCATCCTGATAAGAGCTTGGTCAGTATATTCCCAAGGATTTGCTTCTATCCAGCCATCAGTATTGGTGTAAAGTGTAAATTCATCCATGAAGAATGTCGCATTTGGGGCCATTAGCAATGTTGACTTATGCCTTTGAGCTTTTGTTGCATAGTGGTCTGCTTCTCCATTAATTTGCAAGGATATGTCATTGGTTTGTGAGTGACCTTGGGTGTATATGACCAATGTGTTTCTGGTTTTGAGGTTAGCAAAGATCCATCTATACAGAGATCAGCCATTCATTCTTCATAGCTTGGGAGTTATGTCAAGAACTGATTTTGAGTCCATGATAATCCTTTCAGAGTTAAGATGGTCAGTGTAGATCTGATTTGTGCATGTATCATTCCCATGGTCCTGTGCGAGTAATGTTGATACAACTAGGCCCATCAGTTCTCCATGTAGGATAGAGTTTGAGTGATCCTTGAGGCTGAGACTGTGATAGGGCCTGTGATAACACATGTCACCAATTTATGATTGAATAGACTGGCTGATGCAGGCACCATGGAGCCATCTGAAGCCCATGTGATCATTCCATCATCCGTCAAGGATGAGCTAGGCAGTTTCTGTAAGTTTGAGGTGGCTTTGATGAAGCACTCAGCTTGTTGTTGTCTATCCCGGCAGGATAGGCTTAAATCTGTTTCACCATTGAAAAACCATTGTAACTTGAGTTGTGACACCCAGTCTCTCAGTGTTTGCCAGTGCTCGATGGCTCTTCCAGCATTACATGCTGAGAAAGGAAACATGGAGTCTGTGCCCCTGTACTGCCAGTTGCCAATGTCCAAAAGGACGCGAATACCTTTCCTGTGGAGTGATTGCCATGCGTTACCATTTTGCATCATGTTAAGGTGTTGGCCAGCAATCTTGGCTGTATGCATAATGCTGATGTGACCCTTGAGCAAATGGGAATGATCAGTTCTGCATAGTGAGAGAGCAGTGGGAAGAGATTTCATAACTCATTGTGCAATGATCCAAGCCGCCGGTATTTTCCTGTAGTATTGAACAAATTCTCTTGACATCCCACGGCCATCCAGGGGGTAGCAGCAATTGTTGATACTACATGTCCAGTCTGCTAAGGTGATGTGGGCCATGTGTCAAAATGATGGAATATGATGATTAAGGTTGCGCACTAGTCCATCTACAGCTATTGATGCGTTCATCCTTGCAATACTAGGGACTTTGAAGCTGTGATTTGCAATGGGCAGTGTTAGGATTTTGGAATTGAACTGGAAAGGAAATTGGAGAATTTTGTGTACTCAACCTGCTAATAGATGATCTAATTCTTCCGCATCCTGTTGTTTGATGGGTTGGAGAGTCAGGTACACTCTGATCTTGGACATGATGCACTGCATTGCTATTTTTCGGAGCACTGTAATCGGAAGGCATAATGCAAATCTGGGAAAGGAAAAGTTGTGAATTATGTCATGAATTTGAGAGAATTGCACACCGGGGTCATCCACAGTTGTTCTCAGGAATGTGATTGCACCCTTGCATGTTTCGACTGGGTGAAATGTCATTTTGAGAGGTTGTTTTGTGTTTTGTGGTGATATCGATGGAATGGTGATCTGTTTAGGGCAGTTTGTGACATTTTGTACCACTATCTCAGTCTTGCTCCATTGTGTTTGCCAGCCATATGCAAATTGAAAGCGGTCCATCTCATAAGTGTAGCCTTGGAGTGTTGACAGTTTTGTGGCAAAAAGTAGTGAGTCATCCATTGCCTCAACCATGTCAACTGTAGCCAATATGTCATCATCTGGGAGGTGAGGGTCTCCATCCAGTGACGATATAGATTTGATTTGGAGGGAGCCAGGATTGTTCTGAGCAAGGTCAATGAGATATTGATGGCCCAAGCTTGTTGTCAAGGTTGATTTTATTGGTGATAGGGGACCACCTTGTTTTGTTAACCCATGGATTACAATTTGATGGGTCGGACCATATGCAGTGCGAATTGAGCAGTTTACCAAAGCTTGGGCAGCCTTGTCAAGATTGATGATTGTTGAAGGTAGTCCATATGCTCTTATTGCATCATAAAAACCCTCTGGTAAGAGATAATCGAAGCCTTTCATTTGATCTCATTTGACGGTGTTTTGGTTTGCCTTGCCCAGCATTGCACTGATGAAAGATAGCTTATCAGGTCCCATGTTTGTACCCCTTGTTGAGCTGCTACTTGAGTTTCAGGAATCAGACCAGTCTTAGCAGCATAAGGTGTGAGAAGGTAGTTTAGCCAAGCAAGGGGAGAGTTAGCCAGATAATTTGACAGCATTAGTCCACGTGTATTCAGAAGGTCAGACTGCAAACCATGCTTGTGAAGCATAGATAGCCATGTGTCTGTTAAAGCTCCAGGAAATCTAGAATGTTTGCAGATATAGTTGTGTAGATCCAGGACCATATGAAGACCATTATCAGATAATGCCTTAACACACCATTTCTCCCAACCGTCAGGCCCAGGGGATGGTCTTGGGTTGCCTTTGCATAATAAAGCATGGAAGTCCATGATCGAGGCTTTCCTTGGCCATGCAAAGGGTTCTTTGTCAAGGCGCTGTCAAGTTTCCATTACCGATTGTGTCTTGAGCCATGGTTTAGCCATCTCAGGTGGGTCAGAGCGTTTGTATAAGTCAGTGAAATAGTTGCACATTGCATCCTTGACGCCCTTTGGGTCCGAAATTAGCACATTAGGATCATCCCGAGCTTGCACCACCAGCAGAGGGCCAATAAATTCTTCTCAGACCAGGAGTTTTTTGGCTGAAGCACCATGCAGAGTTGCCAACAGTAACTTTGTGTCTTTAGAATGCTTTTGATCATAGGCTTCCTTCATCTGTTCCCTGTATCTTTCTTTGTAGAGTTGTCACCAAAGTGCTATGAGGAACTCTTGAGTTGATGGGTAATCATCATGCCTGCAGTTATATAGCCTAGTGGAGATGTGCCAAGTGTCTCCCTTGCTGAAGGCATGGAATGCGATGGTATAGCAAGCTTAGCTACTAACATGTGACTAGCTATGGGTATATCTACTAGATCACGTGGCCACCCTGGAGTGGGCATCCCTGACCACTCCACTAGTTTGTGTAGCCAAGAAAACTCGTGATGTGTGTGAGACATAGGGTGTATCTGGTGTCTTGAGGAGCCTGAGTGCACCGCCAATGTGGTGTATTTCAGCAGTCAACTTTTGGATAGCTGGTGAGTGGAGCTTCCTAAAGTGGCCTCACGTTCTTTGATGTACCCAACCAAACACTGCAATTGCTGTGTCATTCAGAATTGTTGTCAAGTCTTCGTATTGAGCTAGGAAGGATGCATCGTCAACCACTGGTCTGTTAGCCATATCCCATAATAAGATCAGCTTGTCAGTTTCTTCCATATATCGGGTGAAAAGATGTTTATCCTTCTTCAATGGGTATTTGACATGTGGAGGTAGAGAGACACTCAGGTTGGTGTTGAGGGTTGCCTCAGTTTGATCTGGGTTGGAGGTCACTATTCTAGCAAAGATTGGCTGGTGGTTTGAAGGGATGAATTCTTCTTTTCCGTTAGCTACAGAGATGTCCGCATCAAGAAGTCTATCAGCTGACATGAGAACTCTGTCAATGATACTCCCACCAGAGTCAATGCTACAGCAGGTCCAGTCATATTTAAGGTCTGTCTGCCTCAGTAGCCATAGATCTTGACCCTTGGTGTCTGCCAGAAACTTGAGTAGTTGAGGTTGTCCATCCCTTTGAGGAGATGCTCTTTCTGAAGATAGTAAGGTGGCATTAAGATCCCCAGCTATGGTCCAGCCTCCAGGAGCCTCATTACATATCCTAGTCAATAGTGGCCAGAATCTCATCGGAATAGCATCCAGTCCAGGGTCCCATGGGGCATATGATCCAACAAAGCAATGTTTGAAGCCTCTACCATTAGTCAAGGGTAAGAAAAGGTCCAGTGTGACCAGTTGGCTGTTCACTGCATCATTGTGGATTTGGACACATTGAAGTACTTAGATATCGCGTCTTATGCCTATGGCCACTCCCCATTTATGACCACATCATGTACCAGTTCATTGGACACCAGTAGCCTCATGTATAGCATAATCCAAATAGGGTAGATCATTCGTAACTTTGCTCCCAGTTTTAGTCTCCAAGATGACAAAAGCATGGGGTTGCCTAGCCATGATAACATTGTTGACACTCTGAATTTTAAGTCCATGGGCTGAGCCATAGCCATTAGTATTTATAGCCAAGACATTGAAGGAGTTTGTAGGTGTAAGAAAGGCCTGGGTATACAAAGTGAAACATGATAGCAAGATTATGATGTAGATAATATGAGACCATAGCCCGAAGTATAAGTGAGACCATGTGCAAGCTCTAGATGCTCTCCATCCTGCCCATCTACTGTTACTGCCAGTGGGGCCTTTGGTGCCAGATAAGATGTTGTTCAGGGGGTTGAGTTTTACAGGGCGTTTTAGAGTTTCATTCTGGACCATTAAGCCAGAGGAGACCCGAGAGCAGCATACCACAGTGCCAGCCTGTTTGACTTCCATATTAAGAGCTTTGTCAACCTGTTCATCATCATCATCATCACTTGAGGCAAGGTCCATCTTGGTTTGAGATGTTTCAGATCATTTACGACTTGTTAGCATTTGTGGCAAAGCAGAATTCTTGTTTTTCTTGGTTGGCATTTGTGGGTTGGTCATGTGAGGAGGATCTTCCCTAGTGTGTTTCTTGGCTGGTGTAGCCTCAGGCTGTAATTTACCCTCCCCCACCTATTCCGGTTGGAGTCCAATTATTCCAGTTGGAGTCCAGTTATTCTGGTTGGAGTCCAGTTATTCCGGTCAGAGTCCAGTTATTCCAGTTGGAGTCCAGTTATTCCGATTGGAGTCCAGTTATTCCGGTTATTGCAACCAGGTTCTGGTTACTCCAGATCCTCAACTTAGAGTATATACCCTAATGGATAGTCAAATTTCAGGTCTTGAGTTGTCAAAGTGCCTACAAAATATATTTGTGCAGAGTAAGGATTGAACTCAAGACATCTTGATTAGAGTGATCACATGACAAACCAAACATGTGTGCTTAACCAGTTGAGCCACAGGAGAATTATTAGATAGTAATATAATGTTTATTCATGACACTCTAATTTTTTTTGGAGTAGTGAAAGATCAAATTTTTTTAATTAACCACATCCCTCACATTGAATGCGAGGGAGTGGGGATGATTGTGATTACATAGATAAACAAAAAATCCTCCCTCTCACAAGATGCAAGAGGGAGTTTTATTTATATATACAAAGCTAACCCCTTGCGCCAAACGCGAGGGGGGAGGTAAAAACATGGAGAAAAAAATCCCTCCCCCACGCAAAATGGGGGAGGGGGGGCACAATACTAATAAATAATTAAAAATACAAAAAAAATCCCTCCCCACACAAAGTGTGGGGGAGGGGGAGGGTGTTATGATTTTCTGTTATTGTAACCCACGACGACCAGACGTACGCTGGCAAGACCGGGCATTTTAATTTTCTCATTTGACTCGACTCTCTTCTGATGGAAGACACCTTGATGGATGGTGACTCCATGCACCCGAATCCACTCCCACACACACCATGGTACGACAACCCCTTTACATGAGGTCCATGAGGTCGGACCCTCACGATCAACATGCTGCAGTGCAGCATGTCCTTGACATCAGATCCTTGACATCGGATCCATGACATTGGACACCTCATGCTAGGCATGAGGCTTATCTCTTATTGTTCTCTGATATGCTGCGCCGCAGCACTCCTTGACATCGGATGCCTCATGTGAGGCATGAGGCCTATTGTTTCTATTGTTCTTGTCTATATTTACCTGATAAGCATCTCACCTTCCGATTGGACGATAGATAGTCCTGGAACAGTATATAAGCTGTAGCTACACTCTGTGTATTCTCCAGCTTGACCTAATTCAATCAATGGTCTTAGACTCAACCAGAACACTCGACAGCTTAGGAAGCCCCTAGCTGTGATAACTCGAACTCGACAGTTGGAAAGCCTCCAACTGTGATACACAAACTGACAGTCTACTCAGAAAGCCTCTGAGTACGGATAGCCGTGACAACTTGAGGAAGTACCCAAGTGAAGGCAGGAAGCCTGATACACTAGGAAGGTCTCCTAGTGCGATACGAGACAGTTGGAAAGCCTCCAACTGTAACATACAAAGCCAAGGCTGAGTTAAAGACCTATAGTCTTAACAAAAGGTCAAGCTGATCTCTGCAGTCCACCTACCTAGGTGCAGACACAACATCTTTCAAACAAAGCCCAGACAGACCTCCAACCGGAGCATCATCATCAGGAAGAACCCTGTGGTATAGATACCAGGGTCGACTAATACGATACTCAGAACCAGCACAGAAGTGGTTCTCAAGAAGAACCAGTGACAAAGAACCCTGATACCTCAATGAAGAAGACTTTAGATCTTCCAATAAAGAAGAAACCCCAGAACGAGATCCATTCTCCCTATCCAACGACAATGCCAACATGTCTACTGAACCTACTGCATCTACGAAGGAGATTAGAATCTGAACCCCCTCTGACTTCACAGGGGACCGAACAAGAACTGCAAAGTTCTTACAAGAAGTAAAACTCTATTTGAGAGTGAACCATGGAATCTATGACACCGATGAAAAGAAAATCATCTTCGCGTTGTCATTTATGAACGGAGGAACCGCCGCGCCCTGGGCACAGACATGGGCAGAGAAGGAAGACCTAGGAACATGGTCGATCTTCGAAGTAGCACTCAAAACAATGTTCACACCGATTGACGAAGCTGGCAGAGCCAGGACAGACATGAAAACATTGAAGCAGGGACAGGACCTGGAGGACTACATAGTGCAGTTCCAAATCCTGTGAGAGAAGGCAGGAATCAATGATGACACAGCCCTCATCGAGCTCTTCATGGATGGGCTGAACCCAAGACTCCTCGAGAGAGTCTTTAACATGGAAACAATCCCCACCACGTTAGAAGGGATGATCAACGCCGCCTCCAAGTATGACGGACAATAGAGAAGAGCAAGGGCCATAGCTGGGAAGGCACAAGAGGCCTTAGCAAGGAAGCTGCCCAACTCCAAATCAAAGGAAGGTCCACTTGAGATTAACCGACTCTCCAATCAAGAGAGGATCGAGCATATGAAGAAGGGATTATGCTTCATGTGCCACCAACCAGGACACAGAGCAACCGAACATAAGAAAGGGGAGACAAGGACCGAGGACCGGCCTTTCCCAAAGAACAAAGGCAGAGAAGCCTACTCGAAGATCCGAGCGATCATGAAAGAACTCGACGAAGAAGGAAAGGAGAAAGCTCTCACCTTAATAGGGGACAAGGGTTTTTAAAGAGGTGGCCTGCCTTGATGCCAGGTATCACCAAACTCTCTGTCTGCTCTGTATTACTAGCCACTTTGAAGAATCAATCTATGCGTTTAGATATCAAAGTGCTAGGAGCAGGCAGAGGAAAAGCCATCAAAACCGAAGCCCTACTTGACTCAGGAGCAGGAGGAATATTCATGAGCCACAAATTTGCAAAAAGTGGCGGATTTGAACTACACCCCCTGGAAAGGACAATCAGGGTCAAGAACATAGATGGAACCCCAAACAAGAAAGGGGAGATCTCCCACTACACCAAAGGATTCTTAACGATCAACAGAAGATCATTCCTGACAACCTTCCTCATTGCAGGATTAGGGAAAGAATCAGTTATCCTGGGTCTGCCATGGCTCAGAGGAATCAACCCAGTGATCTACTGGAGAATTGGAACCTTCCAATTCCGAATGAACGACCGAACCCACCCAGAATTCTCATTTGGGAAAGGGAAAACCCTCATCGGAAGGGTGTGAACAGAGAAATCTGACAACAATCCTCTGGCTTGGCGCCGGAGAACAGTCAAAGAAGAAGGGAAGCCCTTCAAAGAAATGACAAGAGAGGAGAAATGGGCATGGGCACAAAAGATGGTCACCCAAGCAAAAGAAAAGATGGGCCTCAAGATAGAGGAGAAAGAAGAAGAGCGACTTACGTGGCACCGCGTAGCCACTAAAGAACTAGAAAAGCTCGCCCTTGAAAAGAAATGGAGGAATGAGGAACGGCTAACAAAATGCCAGAAAATTGCCGATAAAGCAAGGCAGATGGGAGAAGCCCTTCGGACTAAGCTGGGAAAGAACACAATACCCACCGAAACAAGAAAGGCAACCATCGAAGAAGTAGAAGATGAAGAGATTGCGGTCACAACTCTTCAAGATGCAGAGCCCATTGGGCCACAAGATGAAGAAGACACTGGGAAGGAAAACCCAGCACAGGCAAACCATGAACAGGCAACGGAACAGGCAATGGAACAGGCAATGGAACAACCAAAAGAGACACCCAAACTAAAGATCGAAGATGATGAGCTACTAGTTGCCTACATCCGAGGAGAACCTGTCATTGGAATATTCAAACCAGCTAAGACACCGCTGACAGAGGAATATGATGAGCCAAGATACGGATATTCTCAGATGACAAAGACAATCTCTCAGATCATAAAGGCAAAAGGATCACCGCTATATGCTTATGGACAAAATATCTGGATCAGGGCAAAAACATCGGTCTCACAACACCTGACACACAAGAAGGAAGGAGATGCCGAACAGAAGACCCTCAATGAGCTACTCCCCGAACAGTACAGGGAGTACCGACGGATATTCGAAAAGGAAGCATCGGAGAGATTCCCAGAATCAAGACCCTGGGATCATGTGATCGAACTGAAAACAGACTTTATGGCAAAGGATTGCAGGGTTTACCCATTGTCACCGGCAGAACAAAAGAAACTTGATGAGTTTCTCGATGAAAGCCTGCAGAAAGGATACATCTGACCATCGAAATTGCCCATGGCGTCGCCATTCTTCTTCGTTGCGAAGAAGGACTCGGACATGCTACGACCCTGCCAGGATTACAGGTACTTGAATAACGGAACAATCAAGAACACCTACCTGCTGCCGCTGGTAGGAGACCTGTTGGACAAACTGAGAGGGGCGAAATGGTTTACGAAATTGGACATCCGATGGGGATATCACAATGTCAGAATCAAGGACGGAGATCAATGGAAAGCAGCCTTCAAGACGAACAGGGGGCTGTTTCAGCCGACGGTGATGTTCTTCAGATTATGCAACTCACTGGCAACCTTCCAGGCAATGATGAATGAGATATTCTGTGACATGATCGGAGAAGGATGGCTCATGATTTACATGGATGACATCTTGATATTCTCCAAGGATCAGAACAAACACCAGGAAAGGACAAAGAGAGTACTGCAAAGGCTGGCAGAGAACAACCTATACCTGAAACCAGAGAAATGCAAGTTTGACGTCCACAAGGTGGAATTCTTGGGTCTGATCATCCGACCCAACGAAATTGCCATGGACAACATGAAACTGGCAGGTATACAGGATTGGCCAACCCCGACAAACGTAAAGGCAGTCAGATCTTTCCTGGGGTTTGGAAACTTCTACAGGAAGTTTATCGGACATTTCGCGGAGACAAGCAGACCGCTTAATGAGCTGACGAAGAAGGACAAAATGTTCAACTGGACAACCGAATGCGAACAGGCCTTTCAGACGCTGAAAAGGAAATTTGCAGAAGCACCGGTACTGCTGATGCCAGACCCGACAAAACCATTCATGATCAAATCAGACGCCTCAAAACATGCGACAGGAGGAGTGCTGAGACAAAGGGATAGGAATGGAGACTGGCATCCGTGTGGATACATATCGCATGCACTTACACCAACAGAATGGAACTACGAGATATACGACAGCGAACTTCTGGCGATAGTACGATCGCTGGAAACTTGGAGACACTACTTGCTGGGTTCAGAACACCCGGTAGTAATCCTCTCGGATCACAAGAACCTAACGTACTTCTGGATGGCACAGAAACTGAACAGACGACAGGCAAGATGGAGCTTATTCCTATCAGAATTTGACTTGCAACTCATCCACGTACCTGGATCTCAGATGGTACAGAGCGATGTGCTATCATGGAGAGCGGACCATATACTGGAAGAAGACAATGATAATGAAGACGTCACAATGCTGCCAGAAACAGTATTTGTGAAATTCATTGACACCAAAATGCATGATCTACTTGCGAGTAGTATCATGAAAGATGATCTGGTAAAAAGCGCAATTGAAGCACTAAAGACAAAAGGAACTCTGCCAATAAAGTCAGCATTGGAAGATTGGAAAATAGAGGACGGCCTTCTATTTTTCCGAGACAGGTGCTATGTCCTGGACAACGGAGATCTATGGAAGAAGCTGGTGCAAAAATACCACAAAGGAGTAACCAGCGGACACCCAGGACAATGGCAGACAACTGAAATGGTTAGGAGAGACTACTGGTGGCCAGGAATGATGATGTACATCAAAAACTACATCGCTGGATGTGCAACATGCCAGCAAATGAAGGTCAACACCCACCCGACGACACCGCCTCTACAACCGATTAAATCCGAAGCAACAAGACCATTTGCGATGGTGATGACTGATTTCATAACTGACTTACCAGAGTCCAATGGTTATGATGCACTCGTGGTCGTGGTAGACCATGGACTTATGAAGGGGGTAATTTTTATCCCTTGCAGGAAAACTATAGATGCATTGGGAGCAGCCACCCTCTATCTAGACAATGTCTACAAATGATTTGGCCTCCCAGACAAGATCATCTCTGACAGAGATCCCAGATTCACCTCCCAGCTGTTCCAGGAGCTAGGGAGACTACTCGGAATCAAGCTGGCAATGAGCACAGCATACCACCCCCAGACCGATGGGGAGACAGAACAGGTGAACCAGGAAGTGGAAGTATACTTACGAATCTTCTGCTTGAACAACCAGGAGAATTGGAAACACCTCCTCCCAACTGCGGAGTTCACGCACAACCAGAGAACCCACTCCATACAGAAGAACTCTCCGTTCTACCTCATGATGGGCTATGAGCCCAAGGCGATCCCCCTCCCGTACTTGAAAACGAATATACCAGCTATTGAGAAGCGAATTGTCGCACTGCAATGAGCCCGAGACGAAGCGAAGGCAACTCACGAGTTAGCCAGACAGATAATGGTGGAAAGGACGACAAGACACTTCACCCCATTCAAAGAAGGAGACAGAGTGTGGCTAGAAGCAAAGAACCTCAAAACGACACATGCAACAAGGAAGCTCGCACCAAAGAGAGAAGGACCATTCACAATCGACAAGGTCCTGAGCCCACTCTCCTACCGACTGAAGTTACCAGAACAGTGGAAAATACACCCAGTATTCCACGCGGCGCTCCTTTCCCCATACAAAGAAACCGAGACACATGGACCGAACTTCCCAGAACCACCGCCCGATCTGATAGAAGGTGAATCGGAATATGAAGTGGAAGTGATCATCGGACATAAGAAGAAAGGAAGGACCATGCACTTCCTAGTGAAGTGGGTTGGATATCCGACCTCGGAGAACTCGTGGGAGCCCGAGGGAAACCTGACTAATGCCAAGAGAATCCTAGGGGCATATAAACAGCGACGACAGCTGTAGAACCCCCAAAACCAAAACACCCACCAAACAAACCACAAAAGAAACCACAGAATGTTCACCATCCCATCAACACTACACCTACCACGAACCCCAGCAAGGACTGGGCGAACGGTCATCGACCAATGACCACTGACGAACATACTCCCTGGCAGACCCACATGGATATGCCTGCATGGGATTCCTTTCTGGATTACAAGGGACGACTGGATAAGAAGGATGTCCTCGACCTGTCCCAAATGCTGCCTCTTTGCCTGGAGGAGCACGAAGGCGGACTACACCTGGGTGAGGACCCAATATGAAGAGTGATGTTTTGAGGAAGAGCGAGACAGGGAAGACTACATCTTGGAGGACTTCTGCGTCGACCAGACAGGGCTTCACCCTGGCATGAGACCACTGGCGGGTGTGAGCAGACCCTTATGGATCGACCTCCAATGGAATGCCCACTACAATGAAGAGAGTGGATATAGCCTGGCGAGAAGGCTCCTGCTTGGAGAGCACGGAGAACTGGGAACCCCACTGCACTCCAACCGATTCCCTCAGACCCCAACCCACCCCACTTCCTGAGTGGAGAAAAGAAGATAGTGATCGAAGTCAGTGACTTCAAAGATAGAGAGAGGGTGATGTTACGATTTTCTGTTATTGTAACCCACGACGACCAGATGTATGCCGGCAAGACCGGGCATTTTAATTTTCTCATTTGACTCAACTCTCTTCTGATGGAAGACACCTTGACGGATGGTGACTCCATGCACCCGAATCCACTCCCACACACACCATGGTACAACAACCCCTTTACATGAGGTCCATGATGTGAGACCCTCACGATCGACATGCTGCGCTGCAGCATGTCCTTGACATCGGACACCTCATGCGAGGCATGAGGCCTATTGTTTCTATTGTTCTTGTCTATATTTACCTGATAAGCATCTCACCTTCTGATTGGATGATAGATAGTCCTGGAACAGTATATAAGCTGTAGCTACACTCTGTGTATTCTCCAGCTTGACCTAATTCAATCAACCGTCTTAGACTCAACCAGAACACTCGACAGCTTAGGAAGCCCCTAGCTGTGATAACTCGAACTTGACAGTTGGAAAGCCTCCAACTGTGATACACAAACTGACAGTCTACTCAGAAAGCCTCTGAGTATGGATAGCCATGACAACTTGAGGAAGTACCCAAGTGAAGGCAGGAAGCCTGATACACTAGGAAGGTCTCCTAGTGCGATACGAGACAGTTGGAAAGCCTCCAACTGTAACATACAAAGCCAAGGCTGAGTTAAAGACCTATAGTCTTAACAGAGGGGATACAACCCCGCTGTTGTCTGTCCTTCCACCCACGATCCACCCCACGAGCAGTTGCTTGTGAGGCTGGGGGCGGGTGGTGCATTGTCATCTCCTATCCCTGCACCTGGGCACCGTTCCACCCACATTCCACCCCACAAGCAGTTGCTTGTGAGGCTGGGGGTGGGTGGCTTGTCATTGTTGTCGTTCCACCCGTGATCCACCCTACGAGCAGTTGCTTGTGAGGCTGGGGGCGGGTGATGTGTCATTGTCGTCTCCTGTCCCTGCACCTGGGCATCATTCCACCCATGATCCACCCCATGAGCAGTTGCTCATGAGGCTGGAGATGGGTGGCTTGTTGTCATTTGTCACTGTTGTCCCCTGTCTGGATTTCTGTTTTTTTCCTTTTTTTTTGGGGGGGGGGGGTTTGGGCGCGTCAGTGCGACATGGCACGAGTACAGACGTTGGTGGGTGCTTACTAGGCAGGTACCCCCCTTCCAGGGTCTCCTGGCATCCCTCCGCACCCTCCTAGCCTGTGTCGACAGCCTCACATCCCATTTGTACGGGGAGGAGGGGATCAGGTGGGTGTGGGCGTGCATTGCATGTTTTTCGTTGTGGCAGGTCATCCCCAGTAGTGAGGTCTTTACACTCCCCCCCATATTCCTATAGGAATCTGATGATTCCGATGATTCTGATTGGACTCCAATTGGAATCCAACCATATTCCGATGTCATTTTCACCAGCCAAATTGACATGAAATGGCACATTTAGTCCTAGTCCAGTCTGATGTAGTCCGATCAGAGTCTGATCGGACTATTGGAATTTCCTAGGAATTTCCGATCATATAAATCACATAGGACTAGTCCGAAGTTATGCTAAGACATCAGACAACATAGGATTCTGATAGGAATGAAAGCAGCCTTGCTTAGTAATATAGTATGAAAAATTAAATGCACACACGAGAATTGAACACTTGACTACAGGAGATTATGTTAGCATAAACCAACAACAATACCATTAGGCTAAACAGTCATTACAGGTAAGTGATCATACTACACTACATACGTTCCCGCAGGTGTGATGACAAAGCACATAGCCACATCATCACACCTGCCAGCTCATCAACTCCCACCACCACCACCAACGATGACAAGCACGCCACCTCCATCCCCCCACCTCAATCACCTCAACCCAGCAACTCCCACCACTACCACTTCACCCCCATCTCTAGACGAGCCCCCAAGACCAGAAATGACTGGTTTCGATGCTGAACGACACCCAAACGACGCAATCGTCGTTTGGGCCATAGTAAGTTTTTTTTTTCATTTGTTTTTTACTTTTGTAAACTAACTAATTCATTTGTTTTGTTTCTAGGTTCTAATCTACATGAGTAACGATGGACTGATGCGAGCCAAACCCACACCCAACGACGCCCCTGGCAACCCCCCTCCTCCCCATCAAAACGGGATGTGAGGGTATTGATCATGGTCAGGAGCACGGGGAGCAACACCAGGAGACCCCAGAAGGGGAATACCTGCCCGTAAGCACCACCTGACCTCTCCCCTCGAGCCACATTACTGACGAACTGACAATGCACCCACCCCATGCCTACGAGCTGCTGCTCGTAGGGTGGATCGTGAGTGCATGGACCCCCCACAACACCAATGACATCCAGCACCCCCCATCACTGCCATGAGCGACTGCTCGTGGGGTGTATATGGGGTGCGAGAACACGGGAATGGCATGGAGGGACGACGATGGCACCAAACGACACGCCTACAAGCAGCTGCCCATAGGGTGGTTTGTGGGTGCAGATGACGAGGGGGATGAATGACAAGGGTGACGAAACAACAAGGGGAAAGGGAGATGATGACCAGAAGGGGAGACGATGGCGACACCTGCCCCATGCATGCCTATGAGCATCTGCTTGTAGGGTGTTTAAGGGGAGGGGGAGGGAGGGAGGGGACGATGGACAAACACCCCCACCAATATACGATGCACCACCCACCACCAGCCTCGTGAGCAACTGCTCGTGGGGTGGACGGTGGGTGGAACAACGAGGGAGGGGAGACGAGGGAGGCGAGGGAAGCCACGGGGGAGGCGAGGTGAGGGAGGCGAGACACAATGGAGACGAGAGGGAGGGGAAACGATGGGACAGGGCTGATGAGACAGCCAACACGATGCACCACCACCCCCTCCCCCCCGTTTTGCAGGGGGGTGGGTTTTTTTTGTAGAATTTAAAATAGTATAATTAAATAGTATAATTAATTCTCCCCCTCGTGTTTGCATGGGGTTTTTTTTAAAATATATTTATCTACTCCCTCGCAAAGATGTGAGGGCTCAACAATTTTTTTTCGAGCTCTTGTGAGAGAGGTTAAAAATAAGTGAACTAATCCTAAGTGCTTTAAATGGACTTTATATTACATATTTATTAATGCTCCTGTGGCTCAACTGGTTGAGCACTTGTTTGGTAGTCATGTCACTTATATCCCAAGGTCTAGAGTTCAATTCCTGCTCTGCCCATTTATTTTGTAAGCACTTTCATCAAGTTAAGTCTTCCGAAATGGTGTGGTATTCCAACTACTACCTGTTGGAATTGCATAGGACTTTACTCAGAGTTTACTAGGAATTTCTTGGAAATAAAAGTACATGGTCATCAAGATACATTCCGATCGGATTCCTATTGGACTCCTAGGACTAGTGTCAGACTAGTAGGACTCCTATCAGATTCCGATCAGACTCTTATCAGAAAACTCGGACTCCTAGGACTCTGATAGGAATACGGGGGGGAGTGCAAAGTTTACCCAGTAGTATACAACCTAAAAAGCAATAAATTACAATTAGTTAGTTTATAAAAACAAAAAGCAAATGAAAAAAACTCACATAGGGCCCAAACGACGTGATTTGCGTCGTTTGGTCCCGTGTTGGCTCGTTTGCGGGTGGTGGCATCGTTACTAGTAGATTATGACCTAGAAAACTAAAAAAATGAGTTAGTTAGTTTATTAAAACAAAAACCAAATGAAAAAAACTTACGTAGGGCCCAAACGACGCGATCTGCGTCGTTTGGGCCCGCATTGGCTCGTTTGCGAGTGGTGGCATCATTGCCAGTAGATTATAACCTAGAAAGCTAAAAAAAAGGTTAGTTAGTTTATAAAAACAAAAAGCAAACGAAAAAAACCTTACTTAGGGCCCAAACGATGTGATCTGCATCGTTTGGGCCTGCATTCTGTCCAATCACGTCGTTTGGGCCCACGTTATGTCTGGCAGTCCAGTAGAACCTATAAAACAAATGAAACAAGTTAGTTAGTATGAAAAAACAAGAAGCAAACAAAAAAAAACATACTTAGGCCCCAAACAACGCGGTATGCGTCGTTTGGGCCGCGTTCCGTCCAGTCAGCTCATTTGAAGGTGGTGGTGATGGTGGCATTGGGCGTGGGAGTGGTGGTGGTGGGTGCACATGCAGTGGTGGTGGTAGAGTGGAGAGGAGGAGGAGGCAGTGTTGGCGACAGTGGTGGTGGTGGTTGTGAGCTGGCAGTTGTAAGGGGACTAGGGGGTGCCCTGTGTGTTTTTCCTATTTTTTATGTTCGTCCCATATTTTTCCCCACCTCATTCCCTTCTATTCTTCATTTTCTATGATTTTTCCGGATTTTATTACTAATTTTCCCTTGCTATCATGTTTGTATATGTTGACACTTTTATATTTAGAGGCGGAGTACCCCTTCCGACACATACCCCTTGGTATGATGTCATTCGGCGGCCTTGATCCGCCTATCTCCACCTTTTTCTATTTTTAGGTTATATTTGATTTTTGTCGTCTTCACATATACTGGGCATCAGCAAGGGGATCCTTAGAGTTTTCTCTTCGGATTTCCCTTTGCTAGGTGCGCCCCCAATCCCTGTATTATGTAGCATAATTTTAACTTCGGATTTCCCTTTGCTAGAGGCTTAGGTTGCCCTTATAGCAGTCATGTGTCATGTGTCATGTGTATGCATACTTATTAATTATTCCATTAATGGCTGTGATTAACTACATACCTTGGTTGGGTAAGAAATGTATTAAATGTATGCCCAAGAATAATTGCTTGGTAGCTCAGTGGTTAAGCGTGCTGTTATGTATGCAGACCCAAGGTCGAGTGTCCAATTCTTGATGTGTGTCAAACTTTTGTTTGGGAAAGCACGTGCATTCCGGTTATTCTGGTTAGTCCAGTTATTCCTGTTATTCTGGTTGTGATGAGTCTGGTCAGATTCTGGGGATTCCAGCTGTAAATTGGATCCTTATTCCGACTGGAATTGTGCTGCATAGGGAAAACTACATACAGAAAAAATTCCATCGGATTCCAGAAATTCCAGAAATTCTGGCCGGAGGAACCAGAATCCAACCGGAATAGGTGGGGGAGTGTAAAGTACTCGCCTCAGGGGTGACTGGGTACATGATCATTTTGTTGATAGGAGTGGGTCGAGGAGGTGGTGGCATGTGCTTGCTGGGTGTCTGAGGGAGTGGGGGCAGATCAGGAGGAGCAGCGGGGGCTGAGGAGGTCATCGAGAGTATGTGAACATTGTTCATTGCTGCTCTGAGGCACTTGCTAGCTTCGTCTCTTGTTTTGAAGATGTCCTTCAGTTTCTCTTTTATCGTGTCCTTCTCACCTTTGTCAACCCAAGCAAGCCTCGCCTCCATCTTCTCAATCTCATGATCAGCATCCATGACTAGGATTCTGTAGTGGGTTTTGTCATGTTGGGCATGCATGTAGTAGTCGATTTGGGTAACGTTCTGTGACAGTTGGCTAAGGATGGTAGATACACTGGCAAGGTTATGAGATATTTGGGTCATTTCATTCAATTGTGCCACTACCCGCATGTCAATTCCCCGGAGCTTAGCATCCATACAAGTTTCAAAGGCAGCAAATCGAGCATCTAATGCAACTGATGCTGAATGAATCTCGGTGGTAGCTGATTGGGAGTGCAAGCCATGAGTGTTGTAGTTGTAGATGAGCATGGGGGGGTTCAGTGAGTGGGCTTTGAAGTCTTGGGCAATCTTTTCATGATCTGTTAAGACCTTCACCATGTTTTCCAATCTCGCATGAGGAAAACATAGAAGTCACCTTCCAGACAGCTGCTGCAAAAGCCAGGATCCTCAGGAGCACCAGGATATTGCTGGTGGAACTATGAATCCATGCAAGATACCACTGAATCATCAATATGTAGGAAGCCCAGGATTAGCAGTTTGAAGGCGTAATGGATCTTGACCTGGTTCCAAAGTTTGGCATAGACTTGGCGAGAGAGGGAGCAAATATGGATGGGGGAGATAGTGAACATTTGACCTGGGATGCCATCTGTAGGATAAGACTGATTTTCCTGGGCATAGACCAGGATCCCAATACTGCGATTCCTTTTGAGATTGCGTATTTGACAACTTCTTTCTTGGTATCCAGAGTAACTTCTCCACTTCCATCAAAATTACATCCAACACCTATGACCTGAACCCAGGCACAGCAGTCTTTGCTTTTCTGAGGGGACCATGCAATGTTCCAGTCTGCATTGTACTTGTGAAGGGGCTGGATCCATTCATGTAACAAGCCAGGACAAGGTTGAATTAAAGTTCGGCTGATGGAGGTGTCAAGTTTCAAGTAGCAGTAGTTTGCGTTGTTGTGCTGAGCTGCAACTGGCATTACTTTCTGCAACTGGGGGTATCTTTGAAGTAATGCCATTACTGCCTCTTTAACTGTGGTGACAGGTGCTGATGGGCCATCAAATGGAAGGTTGCAGACAATAAGCTCATTTCCTACAGGGGTGGGGGTGGAATTGGTAGGGAAAGGGGGAGAGCAACTGCAGGGGATGTCTGCACGAGCATCAGGGGGTTTGAAGGCAGGTATAGGCATGAGTAACAACTGGCAAGTTTGATAAGGATGTAAAGGAGGAGCAAGGAGTGATATCTAGTGAGAGTTGACTGAAAGAATGGACTAGTAAGGACAGTTAATGAGATCTGACTGGGGGTGGGGGTGGGTGGTGGTGGTTGTTGTTGTTGTTGTTACAACTGCACTAGTCAACTCTCCCCCATTTATTATTGAGAACATGTCCATCCATATCCGAGGCATCTTCGTCTTCCACACTGTCCAACTTCTGTTTCTCCACCTTGAGATCCATCATCTTCACCTCTAGGCCTTCGAAGCATCTGGAAAGTATGTCATATTCTGTGTGAATGCTTTGCCATACACCATAAAATGCTTTCTCATCAACTTCGGGAAGATCTGCCTCTGCAATCTTATAATGACAACATAACATGTTCTGGATGAGGGAAACAGTATTAGTGTTTAAAGGTCCAGTTCATCGAACTGGAAAAAGACCGCAACTGAACTGGACTGAACTGCAAAAAACCAGACCGTTCGGGCTTCTCGGGATGGAAGAACCACTCCGAACCAAACCGATAAAAACCGGTTTGAGTCGGCTCAAACCGCCACTGTGTACGCCTCGTAAATATGCATCTTTTGATCATATTTTCAAGAGAAACGGTCCACAATTGCATGTGCTATGGCCAAAACAATATGTTACTGCAAAATCTTACTTGCATGACATCCTATAGTTGTGGTTTTTGAGATGTAGAGGATTGTTATCACCATAAAACCTTTATGGTCGACTACTATACACTCCATACTATAGTTTACAACAGGTTTTATGTACTAAATTCTATGAGAAGACCAGTTTTAGTCAGTTCAAACCAGTTACAACTGAACTGTAGTTTGAACTGGTTTGAACCATTTTGGACTGATTTTTTGCAGTTCAGTCCAGTTTTTTGGGGTCTTACCATAACAGGCAACCGGTTGCGGTTGCGGTTCGTCCAAATGGGGCAAAAAAACTGGACTGGACCAGACTTTTAAACACTAAACAGTATCGACAAGCCCCTGGAACTCCCTCAGCACATGTGCAACAATTATCTGGGGCAGTCCAAGGGACAGCAGCTCATTCTGTTTGGGTGCAAAGACTGTAGGGTGGAAGATCCATCTTGCAAATTCAATACATTCATGGAGCTTCTCATCACTCTCAGGGTTGTAGTTGGTGGGAATATAATGGAGGTGTGATCCACCAGACAGACTTGTGATCGTGGAGGGGATTAAACACAACAGCATTATCAGGAAGTGTCTCTGGTTGTTTTGGGGATGGTGAATGACTCATCAATGTGACCTTCTGCCCAACTTCTGCCTGTTCATGATTTCCTCAACTTCATCTTTTTGCATAAAGAAGTATCTCCCATGCTCTATCTCTACAGCCATGAATCCCAGTCAAAGGTTGGTCAAACCAGAGAGGGTTAGATCGAGTTAGAACAAAAAAAAACTGCTATCCTGATGTAAATGTATGTAAATAGCTATGACTCCATATATATTGAGGAATGAGACACTTCTCAGATACTTTTGATCAAGCTTCACGCCACACGCAGCCAGATCTAGTCAGATGTTTTTAGATAGATATACATAGGGTCAAAATGACATTGTATTAAGCTTCAATTTTGCTCTATTCCAAATAATATCAATCAATACTAATCAAGGCGAATTGATACCGATCAACCTCTCAAGGCAAAATGCATGACATATTATATTGCGAGAACATATATAGAGCCCATAGAAACATAGAAATTATGACACTAACCTAGGTTATCATAATAGTACTTGAAACTTCTCATGGAACCATGAGGGTTATGCTCTTTCCAATCCAAAGCACATAGGTTTCTGGTTATCAATAGGCAACATTAGTCTATACCTAGAACTTCTACAATACGATCACTTACTGGGCAGTAGTCGAATGAGGGTTTGGCCACATCATCCCAGCTTTCTTCCCTGTCACAAGTCCTACACTAGGGACTGTGACGGTAGCAGGAGCATCAACAGGAGCTTCAGTAGCATGAGCTTTGACAGGAGCCACAGTAGCAGGAGCATTGACAAGACCTGCAGAAGTTGTTGTCAGATTATCAAAGGTTGAAACTGATGGAACTATTGGGTTTAGTGCCCTGTGCCACATCCCCAGAGTCCTCGATGAGGGACATGTCAAATGTTTCTGCACTGACTGTGGGCATCTCACCAGTAGTCGTGTTGGGGTAAGTGGGAGAGGGGGGATTACTTGTCTCCATTCTGGTCTGTCCCATCACTGTTGCTTTCTGGCTAACCATGTTCAAGTTTGTTGGTACCACCTGGTCCACCACTATTGTCACCATCTGGTCCACCACTATTATCGCTGTCTGGTCCACCATCGGCATTGTCACTATCTGATCTGCTGCTAGCATTGCCACCATATTGCCATCTGCTGGGGTTATTGTTGTTGGCTGGTCCACCACTATCCCCACTGTTGTCGCCATCAGAATCTCCATCTGGCTAATCGCTGCCAACTCCACACTATGCATCGATATTACATGCATCAGGAAAATTACTTTCTGACCCAGACTTTCCCAGGGTTAAGGCTATTTCCCAGAGCACACTGAATCACCCTGTGATGCCCTGTGATAGCCTGTGATGCACTGCGACACATCAGGGTTCATGAAATATGACAGGTGCAACACCATGTATATTCACTGTGGTTTTTACTCAAATTTTGCCTTCCTTTTCACATTCTCTATTGTTACATAGTGTATTTGTGTTGTATAGTTACTAAAGCACTAAATTTAATACCCCCAATATCCTGGTACAGACTAGTACAAGTAAACCAAAAAGGAAAAAAATCCTGCCCCCACGCTTTGCATGGGGCAGGGGTTGTCCTATCATGCATCAACACTGTTGTCTCCTTGTTGCCATTTCCTCATGCCTGTCATCCTCATTGTGCCCACTACCTCTCTGTTGTCCCTGGCCTTACCACTCCCCATTTGCACCCTGCGAGCAGTTGCTTGTGGTGGCAGTTGGGGGTGCTGTAAAGGTGGTGGTGGTGGTGATGGTGGTGGCTGTCCTCATGCTGGTCTTCCTCTCATCGTCATAGTTGTTGGAGAGTTGGGGCTGCTGGGTCATGCCCATCATTCTGGTGTCATCCCCCTCCCCATTGTTGGTGTCATTGTTGGTTTGCACATTTCCTCCCCCCACAAGGAGTTCCTCACAGTGGTGATTGGCCATTGTTGGCCTGTTCTTCCACCAGTGATCCACCCCACATACAGGTGAGAGGTGGTAGTGGGGTCATTATTCCTCCCCCTCATTCCCATCATGCTCCCCATTTCCACCCTGTGAGCAGCTGCTCGCAGCAGTGATTGGAGATGGTGTTGTGGTGTCAGCTTGTCCTGCTGTTCTTCATCCTGTTGTCCACCCTGCAAGCAGAGGCTCACAGCGGTGTGGGCATAGGAGATTACTGTCTCGTCACTCATGTTTCATCAGCTGGGGAGGTTGCAACATGGCAGGAGGTACCTACCTTGTGGTTAGTTATCCCACTAACTGGGCTCTCTGATACCTCCTATTCAATCTCACATCCCATGTGCAAGGGGAGGAGAGCATGGGTGGGCTGGGACAGCCCTTGTTGTCAAGAAGTCCTAAAGAAGAGTAAAAAAGGTGCAGTTAGCCAAATAACAACCAAAAGTTAAAAAGAAAAACTTAATACCCTGACAAGCAGTGGCTTGCAGTGGCAGGGGCAGGTGCTGGGTCATGGTCTCATCATCGTCCCTCTCCTTTCCCCTCCCCCTCCCATTATCGTGCCCCTTCTGTTGTTGTTTGTGTCATCTGGTCCTTGTCCTCACTCTCATTGTTCCCTTGTCCCTCCTCATCCCTGCATTGTCATTGTTGTCTGGTCATTGTTGTTGTTGTTCCCCCATCTTCATTCTCATCTCTCATCTCTCATTTCCCATCACCTTGCTCCCTGTTTCCTACCCCACGAGCAGTTGCTCATGGCTGTGGTTGGGGGTGGGGTGCTTTGACATTAGTTGTCGTCCTTGTCCTCCCCCTCTTGTTGTTGTGTCCCTTCTCTTTCCCCTGCTCCTCCCCATAGTAAAGCTTTGTAACTAAAAACCTGTTAGTAAAAAGAACATGAAATGAGCAGGGAAAGAAAAAACTTACCGGTGGCCCAAGATGACATCTCTTCCACCTTTTTTTCATTTGGTTTACCTCCTCCCCCTCGTTTCCCATCATCTCATCATTATGTTGTTGTTCCGTCGTCTCCCCGTCATCTTGTCATTCCATCATTCCATTTGTTGTCATTCCATTTCATCTGGTGCACATTGCCATTCCTGTTCCCACCCCACAAGAAGTTGCTTGTGGGTGGTAGTTCTGGGTCTCTTGTGTGGTGGCTGTGGCAGCCATCATCGTGGTTTTGGTGTTGTGGTGTCATTGTACCATAGATAGAACATAAATGAAAAAAAGAGTCAGTTTAAACAAAACAACAAAGAACATCTTAAACAATGTGACATGCCATTTACATTGAGGGTTGCATCTTGCATACCCATACCCCTACCAGCACCTACCCTTGGTCCATACCTGCATGGGTTGGCATACCCCTGCCATACACTAGTTGCTTTTGAAGCCCTAATTTAGTTGAAGTAAAAGAACAAGAAGTGAAGATAAAAACTTACAAGGGGCCCAAATGATGATGTTTAAGTGAATTAAAATACCATGAGAATACAGTGCCCCATGGGGCACTCACATGACTTATTCTATACAAGTGAATTAACTTAGAATAATAACCACCTTCAACGATGCTGCCATCCTTCCTTTCACCTCACTATTACCACCTTTCCACTCCATCAACATCCACCACCATGACTCCCATGCACATTCCCATGCCAGCAAGAGCCACCAATGGCTGCCAATGAACCCTCTCGGGTGCAATGCAGGCCGAAATGATGATTGCGTCGTTTGGGCCCTAGGTAAGTTCATTTCTCTGTTCCTTGTTCTTTTCAACTAAATAATGTATTTTGTTCATTTTTAGGAAGTATACTACTGCCAGAGACATGTGCTGACACGATACTATCATACACCTATGACTGAGACAATGGGGATGATGGGATGAGGAGGAGGCCCCAGGGACTTTCTGTACATATTAGTTTTTTCCTTTGTAGTTATTTTGTACATACAAAAGAACATATAAACCCTAATTACTCAAACTCAGTAGATAGGTTGTAAAGACCCAAAAAACTAGTATGCCAACAATAGTAATGAAGTAAGCAAACAATTGTAATGAAGTAAGTAAATAATTGTAATGAGGTTAGTAACAAGTCAATAACAGTTTGTAATGAAGTAAGTAAATAATTGTAATGAGGTTAGTAACAAGCACTGGGTGCAGGGCACAATACCCCTGATGGGGTATCATGCAAGTATCTTGGAAGTATTCCTAATACTGTCAAGATACTAGCCCAGAAGTATGTTGCAAGGATGCTGATTGTTGATTACCATACCTCCACATTAGTAACTGTAACTGTATTCTGAATGTCTTGGCTGAAAAATAATACAATATTTCTTCCCTACTATCACAATAATATTAAGATACTTCTAATGGAGTATTGAAGTGAAAGATCAAAATATTTTTCAAGTACTGAGAAGGCAGTAACTTGGTGGTATTGAGGTAATTTCTTCAGTATTACCAAGATACTATCTACAATACTATCAAGATGATATCACAATACTTTGCTTGGGATATGTTAGCAATATGATGGAAAAGATCTAGAAAACCTCTGTGTCAGTATGCTTGAAATATCATGGAAGTACACAAACGAAAAGAGTAGTCATGCACCCCATACCTTCACCATACTAAAGCCAGGGAATATTGGAAGTATTGAAGTGTTTATTCAATACTGTCAAACTACTCTATGGGAAGTACATAAGAAGAAATTTGATAAATTGGGAAAGTATTATTAGCAGATGTCTGCACATGCAGGTCTGCTGTTGCAAGTATCTACTTCCATGTCTGAGTACCTACATGTCCACTGGCAGGTATCTACTCAGGTACTCACTTGCACATCCAAGTTGTTGTCCAAGTACTTACTCAAGTACTTACTAGCACCTATTTGAGTACTGACTAGTACTTGCCAGTGCATATCCAAGTACTTACTCAAGTATCTACTGGAACCTATTCAAGTTTGAGTACTTACTTGTATATCCAAGTACCTCCTTGAATGTCCAGGTATCTACTCAGGTACTTACATTCATCCAAGTTGTATGTCCAAGTACTTACTTGCATATCCAAATACCTACTTTATATCTACCTGCATGTTCAGGTATCTACTCAAGTACTCACTTGCACATCCAAGTACTTACTCAAGTACCTACTTGATATCTACTTGTGTGTCCCAGGTATGTACTCAAGTACTACTTGCACATCCAAGTTGTACATCCAAGTACTTACTCAGGTACCTAGTACTGGCACCTATTGGAGTACTCACCTGCACATCCTGGTACTTACTCAAGTACCTACTGTTACCTATTTGAGTCCTTACTTGTATATCAAAGTACCTACTTGATATATACTTGTGTGTCCAGGTATCTACTCAAGTACTTACTTGCACATCCAAGTTGTACATTCAAGTACTTACTCAGGTACCTAGTACTGACACCTTATCCAAGTACTTACTTTCATGTTCAAGTTGTATGTCCAAGTACTTCCTAAAGTACCTATTAATTAGGTATCTGGATATCCAAGATAGGTACTTTAATAGGTACTTTGTCATGGATGTAGGTACTAGTACTCAGATATGTACTCAGACATTCAAGTAAGTACTCAAGTAAATACCTGGTCATGGAAGAAGGTACTAGTACTCAGATATGCAAGTAGGTCAAGATGGTACTCAAATAGGTACTTCAGGAAGTGCTTGGATGTACAACTTGGATGTGCAAGTACGTACTTGAGTAGATACCTGGACACACAAGTATATATCAAGTAGGCACTTGAGTAAGTACCAGGATGTGCAGGTGAGTACTCCAATAGGTGCCAGTACTGAGTACCTGAGTAAGTACTTGGATGTACAACTTGGATGTGCAAGTAGTACTTGAGTACATACCTGGGACACACAAGTAGATATCAAGTAGGTACTTGGATATACAAGTAAGTACTCAAATAGATAATAGTAGGCACTGCTTGGACATACAAGTAAATATTCAAATAACCACTGGTAGGTACTTGGATATACAAATAAGTACTCAAATAGGTACCAGCAGGTATTTGAGTAAGTACTTGGATATGGTAACAGTAGGTACTTAAGTACTTGGATGTGTAAGTGAGTACTTGAGTAGATACCTGAACATGCAGGTAGATATAAAGTAGGTATTTGGATATGCAAGTAAGTACTCAAATAGGTGCAAGTAGGTACTTGAGTAAGTACTTGGATATGCACTGGCAAGTACTAGTCAGTACTCAAATAGGTGCTAGTAAGTACTTGAGTAAGTACTTGGACATACAACTTGGATGTGCAAGTGAGTACCTGAGTAGATACCTGCCAGTGGACATGTAGGTACTCAGACATGGAAGTAGATACTTGCAACAGCAGACCTGCATGTGCAGACATCTGCTAATAA
Organism: Tricholoma matsutake; assembly: GCA_026075535.2. Classification (NCBI taxonomy): domain Eukaryota; kingdom Fungi; phylum Basidiomycota; class Agaricomycetes; order Agaricales; family Tricholomataceae; genus Tricholoma; species Tricholoma matsutake. The sequence goes on from AP026544.2 coordinate 1,978,835, forward strand.
TACTTTCCCAATTTATCAAATTTCTTCTTATGTACTTCCCATAGAGTAGTTTGACAGTATTGAATAAACACTTCAATACTTCCAATATTCCCTGGCTTTAGTATGGTGAAGGTATGGGGTGCATGACTACTCTTTTCGTTTGTGCACTTCCATGATATTTCAAGCATACTGACACAGAGGTTTTCTAGATCTTTTCCATCATATTGCTAACATATCCCAAGCAAAGTATTGTGATATCATCTTGATAGTATTGTAGATAGTATCTTGGTAATACTGAAGAAATTACCTCAATACCACCAAGTTACTGCCTTCTCAGTACTTGAAAAATATTTTGATCTTTCACTTCAATACTCCATTAGAAGTATCTTAATATTATTGTGATAGTAGGGAAGAAATATTGTATTATTTTTCAGCCAAGACATTCAGAATACAGTTACAGTTACTAATGTGGAGGTATGGTAATCAACAATCAGCATCCTCGCAACATACTTCCAAGATACTTGCATGATACCCCATCAGGGGTATTGTGCCCTGAACCCAGTGAAGTCAATTACAGTTTGTAATGAAGTAAGTAAACAATTTGTAAACAGGTAAGTTTGTAATAAAGTAAGTAAACAATTGGTATTGAGGCTAGTAACTGGTCAATTACCATTTGCAATGAATTCAGTAACACTTTTGTAATGGAGTCAGTAACAATTTTTGTAGTTGTAGGGACTTTGCACATGAAAAAAGCCTGATGTGATCTAGTGGACACCTAGTTTCATGCCTTGTGGTTTCCAGCCATAATACAACCAAAAAAAACCCCTTGCCTTCTACAAGAGAAGTAATGACTTGCTCTCTACTACTTGTTATTTTGTAAGTCTTTTGTTAGTAAATGTATTGACAGTGGGTAACAAATGTCATATTTACAGGCTGGCAGTATCAATAAGCTTCCAATACTGCACTACAAAGTTGTTTACTGACTTCAATACAAACAATTACTAACCATGACCTTCTCAATACAAACTTATTACAAACAATTACTAACTGCCTCAATACAAACTACAAACAGGTTACTGACTTCAATACAAACTATTACTAACAGATTACTGATTTCAATCACAAACTTGTTCAATACAAACCATTACTCATGAACCCAGGGACCCCCTTTATGCTATACTTATAGTCTAATATAATAATATTAGTAGCTGCATCAACAAGCTGCTACTGCGCTACACTAACTTTGTAAGTCCTTTGTTAGTCAATGCATTTACAGTTTCAATTAATGTTATATTTGCAGACTAATTCTGTCTGTGTATTAACAAGCTATTGGAGTAGGGTGTGTGGGCACCTACTCCAGTAGTCACATGACCACATAGTTAGTAGACAGTCACACATGTACATAGTCATGCTTAGGCTATCACTACCATGCCATACCATTGCTATAGAGGAGACACTTGGCATGTCTCCATCTTGGTGATGAGAGTGTGATTTGATGCATGCACTACTGCTTTGTTCTATTTTCGTCACTTCTGCTTTTTATTCTCCTTTCGAGTTCTCAGTCCTAGCACCCAGTAACAGGCACAGAACCACAGTCTACCAGTCCCCCCAGTCATACAGAACCCAGCACCAGCACCAGCTTCTCTTTATTTTCTTCTGTGTCTACACTCAGCATGCCAGGTCCAGGACAAGGCAAATGAAGTCATAAGAAAAAATGGCATGAGAACACACTTAGTGCAAATATCACAGCTGTAAATGCTGTAATGGCGGCATCGAGCACAGCAGCACTCAATGCAAAAATGGTGATGTCAGAACTGTTACCACCCAACGATGCTACTACCATAGCTTCACCAGCAAGCAAGATGACACCAAACACAGCTTTATGCACGGCTCCACTATCTACCACAGCAGCTGAAGCTACAATCAACACTATCAACACTAGCAGTGCAACATGCACCAACAGAGCCACATTGTCAACAAACAATGAAACCTTGCAACCATTACCATTTACCTACAGCCACGACGAGGTACAACAACTACTAGAAGACACAAGACTCAAAGGATGGCAAGCCAGATTTGAAGAGGGACACATAACAGGGAGGAAGATGGGGCAAGAAGAGGGATGAGAAGGCAGTTACAACAAGGGATATGAGGAAGGAAGCAGGAAGTGGATGGAAGGGTACAGAGAGGGGTATGATGCGAAACAGAAACTAGACCAGGGGAAGGAAGAACAGGCACACAATGAGGGACAGTTAAAGGGGTATGAATTCGGGAAAGATGAGAAACAAGCGAAGTGGTTAGCAGAAGGACATGGACTGGGCATGTGCATCTCAATGCAACAACACATGCTTAGGATGGTGAAGAAGGCCATAATACTGGACCAAACAGAAGTACAGATGGAGAGCACCGAAACGACAGATGGCAGCACCCAGACTACCACTACAACCATTGAGTCAGCTGTGCAAACCAACACCACCCCTGAATGTCGGTGCACCGCCCTCCAAATGGAGCCACCGGACAATGAAAGCTCCACCCTGACGAAAAACGCAAAGATGATGCTCTGCATCGACCTCAGTGTCCAAACCACCCCCAGTACCAACGAGATGGCTACCGAGACTGAGACTGACCCCCCAGCTCCAGCTGCCCTGATTACCAGCCCCCCCTTCCTAGCCAACACTGCCATGTCACCACCAACAACACCTACACAGCCCCCATCAACGATGCCAATGCTGTCGTCAACCACCACCACCACTATGTCCCTAGCCCTGAAACTGCCCCCAGCACCTCAGAAATGATGGAACACCTTGCTGAATCAGTCTACAGCACCCCTAGAGACTCCCCAGCCCCTCCTCTCATGTCCTGAGCCCCACCGTTTCGCTACCACATCACAGCGAGCAGTGATGACAAGAATTGATGACAGTATTCTAGAACAACCACCAGCACCATCCAGATGATGGCACATGCTCCCTGGACAACCTACAGCCCCCCTGCAGCCTCTACAGCTCCTTGTCACACATCCTGAGCCTGTAAGGGGACTAGAGGGTGCCCCACGTGTTTCTCCTATTTTTTTTACGTTTGTCCTATATTTTTTCTCGCCTCGTTTCCTTCTATTCTTCATTTTCTATGATTTTCCCTCATTTTATTACTAATTTCCCTTTCTATCGCATTTGTGCATGTTGACAGTTTTATATTTAGAGATGGAGTACCCTCCAGACATCTACCCCTTGATATTATGTCATGTGGCAGCTTTGATCAGCCTATCTCCGCCTTTTCTATTTTTAGTTATTATTTGATTTTCGCAGTTTTCACATATAATGGGCACTGGCGAAGGGATCTTTAGAGTTTTCTCTTCGGATTTCCCTTTGCTAGGTGCGCCCCCAATACCTGTATTATGTAGTATAATTTTAACTTCAGATTTCCCTTTGCTAGGAGCTAAGGTTGCCCTTACAGTAGAAAACTCTCCCTTAAGGTTTGAAAATTGCGAATGTGCTGCCTGAAATAGGCAGGTACAGAGTGGACGATCCTTCCCAAAGCTCCATACACTCTCTACACACCGTTCCCAACCATCCCACCTTCAGTGCACCACCATTTTTGCTAAGCATGCCCCTTAGCGCCATGGATGCATCAAAGCGCCTCGATGTGCTTGAAGGCAACATTACCAGAATACGTGCACACATTAACTTGCTTAAAGTTACAATCGAAAACTTTGTTAGGGGACTTCAGACTACCCCAACGACCACAATTTCACCCATTACGACTCCAAGCGTGCCCAATAACAAAAACACACTGCCTAATATGCCCATGAAAGAGCACACCCACATCAAATCGTCACTGCCAGCCAAATTTAATGGCACGTGTGCGCAGGGGCATGCATTCCTTAACTCTTGTGAGTTGTACATTAATCTCCAGTCACATCGATTCGTCGATGAGGCTGCAAAAATTTATTGGGCCTTCACATACATGAAATCTGAGTGTGCCTATCTCTACGTGGACTTTATTCTGCGCCAAACTAAAGAACTTGGTTCTCTACCCTTCTCCACTTGGGGTGACTTTCGAGCAGAGTTTATACGCCACTTTTGCCCCCTCAATGAGTGCTACTGAGCAGTGATGCGACTTGAGTCATCCTCCTACCACCAGGCATGTCGATCCGTGGATGATTATATTGATGAGTTTAGAGATTTGGTGGACATGGCAGGGTATAGGGATGGGTTACCAATGGTGGTGAAGTTTCGACAGGGTCTCAACCAAGAGATTCAGGATCAGATTGCCCAAATGTTGGGAGGATGTCTGGCAGACAATGATATCCATGCTTGGTACGAAGCTGCTTCCCTCTGTGATGAGAACTGACTCACAAATGCGGCCTTCAATGCTGCATTCCAGACTCCAACCCCCACTCCTACACCCTCACTGCCTGTCCATAACCACTTTGAAGTTTTGTCAGTCGAATTCCCAGAGAATGAGTCTACTGTTCCCCTCTCTGACCCTTCAATGTTGACTGAAGATGTACCTGCTCTCCCCACTGCTCCCTCCATTCCCTGTCCCAAAATTAGATTATGGGAGCGCAAATTACAGCATAAATATGTCATGGCATCCACTCCCTCTGCACATTCCTTGAATCTGGCGATTGAACTCCAGACTACCGACACTGGACAATTACTTGGTGTCTCTGCATTACTGGACTCTGGTGCGACTGGCCTCTTCATCGACACTCATCTTGTGGAACAACATCGCCTAAACACTTGCTCCCTTTCATGTCCAATACCTGTTTATAATGTGGATGGGTCCCCAAATGAAGCTGGTGCCATCTGAGAGGTTGTAGACCTGGTCCTTCATTACAAAGATCACAGTGAGCATTCCCTTTTTGCTGTCACTCAATTAGGAAAGCAGAAGGCAATTTTGGGCTACCCGTGGATTTGAGACCATAACCCAGAGGTCGACTGGTGTACTGGGGAGGTTACCATGAGCCGATTTCCATCCCATTGTCGCACTTGTTTCACAGAAGCCAAACTGGAGCATCACGGACAAAAGGCCTCGATACAACACACCTGGAAGTGTTGTGCTGGACCTCTACCAGTACCAGATGTGGAGTTGGAGGGGGTTCCTAATCTGATACCGGACTCAGATGATGATGAGGAGGAGCCCGAGGAAGTTGAGGAAGGGGATCAGATTTTCTACACTGCGATTTGTCCATCGCATGAGGTGTGTGCTACATCAAACATATCCCAGTGCCTTGCCGAGGCCTTCCACAAAAACAATACTGCTAAATCCTCTACTGACTCCCTACTTCCTCATCTCCACGAGTTTGAAGATGTATTCTCCAAGGAATCATTCGATTCTCTCCCTGCACGCAAGCCATGGGACCACACAATCGAACTCATTCCCGGTGCAACCCCTTCCTCCTGCAAGGTGTATCCTCTCTCCCCTGAGGAACAGCGACAGCTTGACCAGTTCATCCACAAGCACCTAGCCTCTGGACATATTCGACCATCCAAGTCGCCCATGGCCTCTCCCTTTTTCTTTGTCAAGAAGAAGGATGGCTCACTTTGACCAGTGCAAGACTATAGAAGGCTCAACGACATCATGGTCAAAAATTGCTACCCGCTACCTCTCATCTCCGAACTCGTGAACCAACTCCATGGAGCGCAATACTTCACCAAGCTTGACCTCCATTGGGGTTATAATAATGTGAGGATAAAGGAGGGAGATGAGTGGAAGGCAGCCTTTCATACCAATCGTGGTCTTTTTGAACTGCTCATCATGTTCTTTGGCCTTACTAATAGTCCTGCCACCTTCCAGACCATGATGAACCACATCTTCCATGACCTCATACTCGAGGGCGTCGTCTGTATCTATCTCGACGATATCCTCATCTTCACTCGCACGGTTGAAGAACATCGTTGCATTACACACCTCGTCCTAGAACGACTTTGACGATACAAACTCTACCTTTGTCAAGACAAGTGCAAGTTTGAGAAGACCAAGATCGAGTACCTTGGCCTGATTATTTCGGAGGGCCAGGTGGAGATGGATCTGATCAAGGTGAATGGGGTCATGGCATGGCCAATGCCCACAAACAAGAAAGAGGTGCAGTCGTTTTTAGGCTTCATCAATTTCTATCGGCGTTTTATCAAGGATTTCTCACATCATGCATGACCTCTGTTCGACTTGATGGGCAAGGAGGCATGGTGGTGGGACAATGCACAGCAGGAGGCATTCGAAAAGCTTAAAGAGATGGTCACTTCTGCTCCCATCCTTACCTTTGCTGATGATTCATGCCCTTTTTGTGTAGAAGCCGACAGTTCTGACTTTGTGATGGGTGCCGTGTTGTCTCAGCAGTCTCCGGAGGACCAGAAGTGGCATCCTGTTGCGTTCTACTCCAAAAGCCTTAGTGCTGTGGAGCGAAACTATGAGATCCATGACAAGGAGATGTTGGCGATAATGTGTGCACTTGAGGAGTGGCGACACTTCCTTGAGGGTGCTCTACACAAGGTGGAAATTTGGATGGATCACAAGAATCTTGAGTACTTTATGGTGGCCAAGAAATTGAACTGTCATCAAGCTCGTTGGTCCCTGTATTTATCCAGGTTCGACTTCTCCTTGCACCACCGTCCAGGTCACAGCATGGGGAAAACTGATGCCCTCTCCCAATGTGCAGATCATGGGGATGGCGGTGACGACAATCAAGACATTGTGTTGTTGCAGCCAAACCTGTTCACTATCCAGGCATTGGAAGGTATTGCACCCCAGGGCAAGGAGTGGGACATCCTATGTGACATTCGTTGCATGAACCATAGTGGTTTATATGAGGATGTCATGGCCCGGGCTGTTAAGGAACTAAGGAAGGGATCTACTCTCTCCTTACGTGCGGCAGAGTGGGCAGAGAAGGAGGACTTGTTGTATTTCTGGGATCACATCTACGTACCCATCTACGTACCCAACGACCCAGACCTTTGTCGACGCATCATATCCCAACACCATGACTCACAGATTGCTGGTCACCCTGGACACTGGAAGACCTTGGAGCTCACCTCATGGAATTATTGGTGGCCACAGATGTCATGGCTCATTGGTCAGTATTGCCATACTTGTGACCTTTGCTTACGCACCAAGATTCCTTGTTGCAAACCCATTGGTGAGCTACACCCTCTCCCCGTCCCAGAAATTCATTGGGATGTCATCAGTGTCGACTTCGTGGTGGAATTACCAGAGTCAAATGGGTTTGATGCAGTGATGTGCACAGTTGACTCTGCAGGAAAATGCGCTCACTTCATTCCCACTCACACCACTGTCAGTGCACTGGGTGCTGCCCGCCTCTACCTCCACAATGTGTGGAAACTACATGGACTCCCGGGCACTTTCCTTTCTGACTGTGGGCCCCAGTTCATTGCAGAGTTCACTCGTGAGCTATACTTACTCCTGGGGATCAAACTCCTCGCTTCAACTGCTTACCACCCACAAACCGATGGCCAAACCAAACGAGTCAACCAGGAATTGGAGCATTACATCCGTGTCTTTGTCAATGAATGCCAGGATGATTGGGATGACCTCCTTCCCTTGGCTGAGTTTGGATACAACAACCATGTCCATGCTTCCATGCAACAAACCCCCTTCTTCTTGGACACTGGACGGCATCCACACATGGGATTTGAACCTCACCAGACCCCCTTGCATATCGAGACAGTGAATGAGTTCATGGAGTGCATGAGGGACAGTTTGGAGGAAGCAAAGGTGGCCTTGGTGAAGGCAAAGGAGGACATGGCACATTTCTACAATCAACGCCACTTTCCAATGCCACAGTACAAGGTTGGTGATCGAGTTTATCTTGAAACCAGTGACATCTCCACCACACGTCCATCCAAGAAACTCTCCCATCGCTTCCTGGGACCCTTCCCCATTGTCAAGTGTGTCGGAACACATGCCTATTGTTTGCGCCTCCCAGCCTCCATGTCCAGACTTCACCCAGTCTTCCATGTTGTAAAACTCCTTCCAGCTCCTTCTGACCCTTTCCCAGGACATCATTCATGCCCACCACCACCACCTACAGAGGTTGAGGGAGAACCCCAGTATGAAGTTGAGTCAATCTTGGACAGCAGGTTATGTCGAGGGAAGCTCCAGTATTTGGTACACTGGAAGGGTTATGGGTATGAGGAGAACTCATGGGTCGAGGAGTCCGATGTGAACGCCCCTCGGTTAGTCAAGGAGTTCCACTAACGGCACACTGCTGCACCACATTGCATCCAAGTCAGTGACTTTGGTCGTATGCGATTTTGAATGCATTGGGGCGATGCATCTTAAAGGGTGGGTAATGTAAGGGGACTAGAGGGTGCCCCACGTGTTTCTCCTATTTTTTACTTTCATCCTATATTTTTTCTCGCCTCGTTTCCTTCTATTCTTCATTTTCTATGATTTTTCCCTCATTTTATTACTAATTTCCCTTTCTATCACATTTGTGCATGTTGACAGTTTTATATTGAGAGACGGAGTACCCTCCCGACATCCACCCCTTGATATTACATCATGTGGCAGCTTTTATCAGCCTATCTCCGCCTTTTCTATTTCTAGTTATTATTTGATTTTCGCAGTTTTCACATATACTGGGCACTGGCAAAGGGATCTTTAGAGTTTTCTCTTTGAATTTGCCTTTGCTAGGTGCGCCCCCAATACCTGTATAATTTTAACTTTGGATTTCCCTTTTCGAGGAGCTAAGGTTGCCCTTACAGTGCCTCCCCTTGCCAGCACCACATCACAGCAAACATCGGCAATGAAAACTGTTGCAAGCACCTGTGGAACAACAACGTGGGCCTCATCTAGCACCCAGACAACTGCTGTCACCCCGGAGACCCACCCACAAGCTATAAATGACCCACTGACACCATCCACAGCCCAGGAAATGCTGTTATGTGAAGTCGCATGGATATGTTCATCTGAATGCATTGTGAGCTTGACAACGCAACTCTGCCAGCCCCAGGACCCCCAACAGCGACCTGTACACCTGGCTACACCCCCCTGTCTCTGTTAGAGCAACACCCACTATCTGCTAGCTAAGACCATGCGGGTTCTCTCTACAAGAAGGGGGCAGGATCCACGCGCATGATGGGGGAATTGATGGTTTTGATGCAAGGGGTTATTTATGGATGAGTTTGTTGAGATAGGCTTTTCACACTGCAAGCATAGGTGGAATACCTAAGAGAACACAACTGGGGTCCCCTAGGTGTATATGTTGGGTTTATATACTATGTTACATATATTGTACATTGTTGTTACCGACGCATGCATACAGGCACGTACATAGTGATGCGTGCGAAATAATATTCTCACACTATCAAAGTGTAGTGTCATTTGGCGTCATTTGGTGTCATGTAGCGTAATTTGACATAATAAAATGAAAATGAAATTTTATTAGGTAATGGGGCTGTTTCCTAACATTACCCCCCTTTTATGCCTCGACTTCCAGGCAAGAAAATATTGTATCTGTCCACTCCGTGAAATTTTGGTAAGGCCAGAATTTCATCCCCTCATCCACCATTCTCGCAATGCATTGCAGAGCATTCAGATTACATTGATATGCTCGACCCGGAAACCCCAAACAAAACCTACTAAAATGGCCTTGGAGGGTATAACACAAGTTAGAGGAAGGGTGCGAGGTGGTACTAAAAGTCACCAAATCCAACCCGATGGAGGCGTAAGACATCCAGGTGGGTATGAAGGGTTTTGAGAATGTTCGAAGGGGCGCGAGACCTCTCGATGTAAGTTCGAGGGAGATCGATAAGGTTCGAGGGTTATAGGAGACGTTCAAGGTAATTGGGAATGGTATAGATGGTTTTACAAAGTGTGTAGAAGGAATATGTGAGTGGGATGGCAATGATAGTGATGAGGGGCAATAACGATATATGACGGACGAAGGGTTCGAGGGCTAATACGAAGTTTTGAGGAAGTTCGCGACGATTCGCAGAACTTCGGGCTAGACAAGAGGCTTGGACTCAAGAGCTGAACTCTTAAATCAGACTATAGTGAAGTAAGACGATCTCTTTCTTCCTTTTTAAGTGAGTAACTATTACAAGTTTAAATAAGTTCTGAAGAGGTACTACCAAAAAGGGTAAGGAGAACATGAGGCCTACATGAGGTGAAGTCTAGGATAAAAGATAAACCTCTATCACTGAGTAAAACAATAAAAGATAAGCATTAAATCTCCGGAGTCCTGATATGTGCAAAATGTACTCATCCTATGTCATTACAAACCATCTAAACATTTGAAATTTGCCTCATTGTGTCCTTAGTCATCTCGCGCGTGCTCAGTCAGTGGCTGAATAGCTTGGTCAGCCTTGCTATAACTCATCGGCATGTAGTAAGAGTGCCAGAGGCCATGATGATGGTGGCCGAGCACATCCGAAGTGTTCCTATATTGTTCGAGGGGGATCAAGGGGGATCAAGGTAGCACGAGGCCGCTCGAAGCCTGTTCGAGAGCATTTTGCGAGGCTCGAAGGTGTTCAAAGGGTTCCGAGTGTCGTGGGAGATTGATGCGGAACTGCTGTGAGTGGTTACAGACCTTATAGCGCTAGGTGGACCTATCAACCTCCCCCTAAGTGAAATACTGACTTTCCCAGTCAGCCGATCCAAAACACGTGATGTCACGAGGTCATGTTGACAATGATAAACAAACATCAAACCAGTTATTTCCTTCCTCTCTCAATCGTTCTCCCTACCTCAAATCTTTGGTATGTCTCTCTTATCTCAACTGAACGCCGAGGTCCTCGAGTACGCCAAGTCCATGCCTGAATGTGGTGTGGCAGAAGACATCAATTTTGAAGTGTGGGGTAAGGGTTTTTGCAAGAAGATGGTACATTTTCATCTCTACCCTAAGGTTCGATCCACTGAAACGTCTCGTGCAGGCTGAATATGACAAGTTGGCAGACGATCTTGGCAAAGAATGCAAACCGGCTGTCCAAAAGGTTGTCGACGAGGCGCTCAAGATATTTAAGTCAATGGCGCATCAGGAATGGGTTTTGTGGGGCAGAGACTTGTTGTTTTCGGATCTGAAGGAGGAAATCGAGCTGGAGGAACAAGAGGCGATGGATAGGTGTCGACGGGAAGATGAGGAGACGGCGAGACGGGTGGCGGCGGAGCGGAAGGCGGAGAGAATGCAAGAGCACAGGGCCACTCTCATCGAGGTGCAACGAGCACTTATTGAGAGTTTCCATGCAAAGACGCTTTCGAAGGAGGCATTGCGGGAGTGGAATGCAGAGGTCAAGGTGGAGGCGAAGGCGATCGAGGTAGCAAAAATCGCTGATGATAACGAGAGTGAAGTTGGATGGGGGGAGTTGGTAGAGCTGGGGAAGTGAAAGGTGGGAGATGTGGAAGACAGCGAGGTGGAGCTGGAGATAGAGGAGGTGAATGCGAAGCGCGCGAAGGTCACCGAGAGCAGACTGCTTGAGTTCGAGGGCCTGGTAAGTCATTGAGTTCTGTCTTGTCCTTTCCGGTTCGCTAATCAACCTTTTCTTAGTGCGATCGTTGTGCCAAGATGCAGTCGCAACCTCTGTGTATCATCGAGAAGGGGGCACCAAAGTGCGTCAAGTGCACGCAAGCGGTCCAAGGCTGCTACTGGGAGGGGGTCTCGAGACGAGGGGTGCACAAGGAGGATGTGCTGAAATGTGGGGGTCAAAAGCCCGAGGAAGCAATGACAGTGGTAGCAACACGAGCGATGGCTGCGAAGGAGACTTTGCACCCAAAACCAGGTACAAGTGCCATTTGACGTGTTTTGAGCTCTCTAATCAATTGTTTTAGTCATTCAAATTTGTGCAGTGAGGGTGATCGAGCCCATTGAAAACATCGCAGGGCCTTCAACACCGTCAGGGGATAAGCCAAAGGGAAAGAAGTCGAAGGGAAAGGGAAAGGCAAAGGAGGTTCGAGAGGTGGAGGATAGCGAGGTGATGGACAAAGGGGTAGCGAGATTGGCAGAGAGGCAAGTTGATTTGGAGATGTTGTTAGATGAGATAGAGGGGTTGGAAGGGTTGCTGGCTGAGTAGGACAGTTTTCTTTTTGTGTTTTTTGTGGACTTTGTTTTGTATTCTATCTTCTTAAATAAAGTTTCGTAAATAATCAAATGAAAATGATAAGAAAGAGGAAAGAAACGAAATATAATAGTAAGGGAAAGGCTCAGTAAATCATCATGGCCGAAAAACCCTTTTGAGTTTGCGTGACCATGCTATATGGCGATATCACAACTTGTAATGTACACTAATTGAGAATGAAGTTATAAGTTCGATGTTCGAGACAAAGGAAAAGAATAGCTAGTCGGGTTCGATATCTGGAAAATGTTTGTCTATGTCAGAGTCAACGTCTGAAGTCTTTTGAAGTCCTTCGAGACGGTTCGAGTCAATGTCGAGGAAGAGGGATGGACTTTCTGGCGAGATAGGGAAGGAGTCGGAATGCGGCGATGGGTCGATGAAGTACAGAGGCATCTAATTCGCAAAGGATATAAGCACCACCATAATTTCATTCAATAACAATGAGTGGGCCTAGGTATCGTGCATGCATCTTTCAATTAAGTGATTTCTCGATCTGTGTGTTTCGAAGTAGAATGAGGTCACCTTTCGCAAAGTCATAATCATGAATCGTTCGCTGGTGAACTTGTTCGAAGCACTTTGCAGCTTCGAGCCATGCCAAAAAGACTTTCGAATGAAGGACTTCGAGGTCTGAGGATCTCTTCTGTAGGGTGATGGCATGTCTGGCAATTAGGTCGGTAGTCGAGAGGATCGAAGCAGGAGGGGGTTGCAAGTAGGTGGCTTTGGAGATATCGAGGGGAATGAGGGGGTGCAATCCTGTAATAATGAAGTAAGGGGAGCAACCCATACGTTTACAAACCGTAACTCGTTCTGCCCAAAAGACTGAGTGTGCTCCGTTCAACCATTTGCTGTGGTCTCTGTCAATGGCTTTGAATAGTGATTGGTGAACATTGAAGTGGCTTCGTTCGACGAGTCCATTAGCGCAAGAGTTATAACCACTAATGCAAACGTGGTTAATATGGTAGCGCTTGGAGAGATACTCAATCACAGCAATGAAAGGCTTCCGTTGTTGCTAACGATCTCGTAAAGAGAGCCCCATCAACAAATGATATCTTCGAAAATCCAGTCGCCGAGGGTTGTCGCATTCTCGTGTCGAAGCTTTCACCACTCTGGATATGTCGAGAGCAAACATCAGCCTTGGACAATGTACTTGAATCCAGCTGATGGAGGCATTTGCATAGTGTCGACATAAACTTTGCCAAATAGAGGAGCTGGCATCGCAACTATGGGGGGAATTAGAAGGTTTTGCATCTGATGAACCTGGCAGAGATGGCATGTTCGAATATACCAGGCAATGTCAGCCTTCATGTTGGGCCACCAGAATTGCAAAGCAATCAGGGACTTTGTAGCGAACACCATCTTGTGTCCGATGTCATCATGAGCTGCGCGAATGATTTCGAGGCGGCATTTGGGGATGGCAACAATTTTGTGAGCACCGTGGGAGTCTTTTCTCCATAGTTTGCCTGAATCTATAAAGAATTCGGTGCAATATCGGACAAAGGTAGCATATTCTGCGTCTGATAGATCAAGAGGTCGTACCAAGTCACCTAACCACTTTTGAACACGAAGTAGTCATGCATCATCCTTTTTCGCATTGTTACTTCACGGGATGCCTTCGTAGGTAACTTTGTTCTGCTGAGCGATATCAGAGGAGAGGGCAAGTGTTGGTTGTTGTTGGCAGGAGAATGGCCGAGTCGATATCAGGTTTATCTGGTGTACAAAGCCATGAAGTCGATCTATCCAGTCTCCAAAGTCTTCTTCGTTATCGAGCTGGCTGTCTTTGGCTTGTGGTGGATGTTGCGAGAGTCCGTCGGGACCATGATGGGTTCCTGCGACATGGACGAGGGTGAAGTGAAAGGTGAGTATTGAAACAATCCAACAGTTTATACTAGCACTGGGTGCAATATCGGGGTTCGATAACATGCCTTTGATGTACCTCGCGTCAACTTCAACAATAAGATTGCGAATGCCAATAATATAAAGTCGAAGGGCACTGAGGGCTCGATAAAGTCCATAGAGTTCGAGCTTTGGTTGCGAAAATCGAGATTCGCGGTCATTGAGCGTAATGGAACTGAATCGGCTATAATAGCACTTTCGAAGATTGTCGGGGTTGTATTGGGTGAGGAAAAAGCCGATGGTGATGTGCGAAGTGTCGACCGATAGTATGACTGGTGTGTTGGATGAATAGTCGATGGCGCGAATGGCTGGCAAGGTGATAAGGGCTTGCTTCAAGTCTTCCTGTGCGGTGATTTGGCTCAGTCCAAACTCAAAAGGAACATCTTTTCAAGTGAGGTGGATTAGAGCTGTGGCTCGGTGAGCGAAGTTTTGAATAAAGATATGACAAACTCTGATTGTTCCTAAGAATGCTTTAACTTCAGTGAGTGATCGACAAGGTCCCCAATTGCTGACTGCTTCGATGCATGTCAGGTTGACCATACGACCTTTGATGTTGCAACAATGACCTAGAACAATTATTTCGGGAACACAGAGAAAGAGCTTTGGGCCTGAAAATGTCCCTCCGCAATACTTCATGCACTGAATCACCCTGTTGAGGTTCTTGAAGTGCTCCCAGATGAACCTTTGAATCGCGGGATTCTCTGGAATCGTCTCGTAGGCACCGCCACGAAGTTGGTATCGAGACTTCGGGCCTTTGATCGGAACGTCGTCGATGTAGGGGATCGTGATGTAGGGTATTTCAGGTCGTAGGATATGCATGACGTCGTCATGCATGATCGGGACTGAGTTTTTCCAACCCATCGGAAGGGTGACGATACGAAGTGCGCCGAAGGGTGTCTGGAATGTCATTAGATCGTGAGAAGATTTGGCGACTTTCCTTTCGTTGAACGCTATGAAGAGGTCGAGCATTCCACTGCACGATTGTCCGCCGAACTGCTCTGCTAAGTGCTCAGGGATGGGAATGACACCTGAGTGCTGGATTGTAACCTTGTTCAAAGGTTCGAGGCTGTGGACGAGTCGGAGCACTTTGCCGTCTTTCTTCACAATGCCAAACCATCATGATTGATATGAAGAGTTTCAGTGTTCATAGACACTGGCTTCGAGCTTTTTCTTAATAATATCGCAGACTTCTTCATAAATGCTGGGGGGAATCGGGATGTTTCGCTCGACCCAAGGGGTGTGAGGGATGACTGGGAATTCGATCAGGGGGAAGAAGTCTGGTCAGAAGCTACCTCGTTTGTTGTCAGTCCATGTGAAGCCAGTTTCGTGGTTTCAAATGAAGTCGTGCATGAGATTTCATTCTTCGGGCCATAGGAAATCACCTGGATGATTCCTGTCGACGATGGCCTTGCATTGGAGTGAATATCGAGGGGTGGGAGAGAAAGGGGGGGGACGAGGATTGAGTTTCGGCATATGTTCGAGTGGATCACCAGTGATCTTGCGAATGATGCGAAAGCAATCGGGAAGGTTGGCGATGACGGGTCGAATCTTCTGTGTGATGGGCTTGTACTTCTTCTTTGAAGCGGCGAGTGTCAGATAGAGAGAGTCGAATGTCAAGATATTGGAAGGGGAATAGATAGAAGAAGATTGCATAGGGGTCGCCGTTGAGGTCGATAAATATGTCACATACTGTTCGCTAGCCATTAAATATAAGTTCGCAACAATTGAAGAAAAGTAATAGTAGTTCGAAGTGTTCAAGGAGTCAATATCGGGAATGTCCGCAGTGTACTTGATAGTACTAGAAGGATTAGAATGGTCATAGGAAATAATGAAAGCACACTGATCAGCCTCCAAAAGTTGATCCTCTAACTCCGAAAATCCTTTCGAACTACTTTTCGACATTGATTCAATCGAGGGATCGTTGGAATCGTACACGATTGTGTCGAGTTTGGATCGAGGATGGTAATTGTCTGTGATTCGTTCTGATAGTTCTTCACTGTACTCTCAGTGAGAACTTCGAAAGGGCGTCCGAATAAAATGTCATATGCTGGGTTGCAAATAATATGAATTTGCATGTATAGCGTGATGGTGCCGACTTCACAAGGAACATTGTGCGCTAAACTGAGACTTTCATCGATACCGCCATTTGCCGATTGTAGAGGAATGCAGATTGAAGGGTCGTAGGCAAGACCGAGTTCGTGACAAACCTCTTCCGACATTGCAATGATTGAGGAACCTGGGTCGATGACACTCTTGACTGGGTTTCTACCGTTGACATTTATAATGACCGATCTAATTGCGTGAGATTCCTTTGCGACGATGAAAGGTTCCGGAATGTCACCAGGGCGCAGACTGTTAATATAAGTCTCGTAAGGATCGTTGAGTACGTAGACATCATTGTCAAGGATGTTCATCATGTTATCGGTTTGCTGAACGTGTCGTGTTGTGACCTGTTCTTTCCATTTAGTTCAAACCTCTGGCGCTACCGAGAGTAATTCTTCGGATGTTAGTGTGATAATAGGAGTCTTCATCGAACGAGTGAAAATGTCTTCTGTGATCTTGTCCTTGTGAATTGGAGCTTGGATATGGTGCAATGGGCCTTCTTTACCTTTACCTTTACCAGTTGATGCAAAGTTTCATTCATGAGGCGGGAGGTACGAGTTCTCTTTAGTGGCGGCGTATGGGTGAATGATAGGTGGCAAGGTTGGACTGGATTCAGTAGCCAATGCTGAGGTTGATGTTGGAGGATTGGTTGCCATAGACAAAGTGGAAGGTACCGGAGCATGTGGAGCAGTTGTTGGCTGGACTGGAGTAGGTGGGACTGGGTTTGAAGGACGGGGTTGTGCTGCGGACATGTTACAATCAGTTCGAGCATATGGTCTACCACTTCATAAGGCAAATAGTTCTTCCTCAAGCTTTGCGATGCGATCATCCACTGTGTTAGATACTTCCGATACCTGATACATACCTCTAGGTAGTGGTGTCGATGATATTGAAGATGCGATGTTATACATGAGGGAAGGAGTGATGGTGACCTGTGGGTTTCGTCGAAGCCACTCATCGACGTGTTCCTTGATGTAGCGGCCGGGGATGTTACGAGGAGTGAATTGACCATTAGAAAGAACTACCTTTCCTTCAGCGTTCTTCTTACACTTTCCTTCATTAATATAGGACTGGCAAACTAAACAGTCGCTAATAAAATGTCTGGCGAGACTGCAAAAGATGCAAACCAGAGCTTCGATTTGTTCAGGTTGAAGGCCATTGTTAGCACGAGCTGGGTTAGACGTTTTTGAACCTGCTAGAGCCATGACGAGAGTAGTTGCAAACTTTTCGAAGATAGCCAAAAGGTCTTCCGATTTGATCTGAGGTGCTGATGTCGAGGTGGTCGCTGCCAATGACGAGGTTGCCAAGTTCGAGCTGAGTAGGGAAGAGGTGTCCGAGGAGTTCGATCCAGCTAAGACAAACTTTGCAGCTTCGTGGATGTGATCGAGTGGGTAGGGGTCGTCTGGGTAATGGTCAGGATAGTTAAGCTCGAGTCGTTGAGCAATGCGCGTCCACAATCCAGGTTGGAATCCTCAAACAAACGCTCTGCTCTGCTCTGCTTCTGAGATTCTGTTTTTAGTTGACAGGAATTTCGTAATGTTATAAAAGGCTCGGAAATACAGTCCGAGATCGTTCACGTTGAAGATGCCGATGTGTAGTTGCTTGCTGACTAACTTGTCCATATCAGAGATAGACCACTTGCAATCATCTTCTGAACTGGGGTAAAGCTTGTGAATTGCAATGTGAAAGTGCTGGAATGAAATGCTGGCATCGTATTCTGGAATCGATTCCCAGAGTTCGGAAGTGTCAATATCGAGGTAGCAACAAGTGTGCTTCTTCATATCCTCCGAGTTCATGACATTGCACGTGGAGAAAAGCAATTCGAGTTTGTTAAAGTATCTGCGAGGTTTTTGCGGCTGGGTAGGGTCGAATTTCGGAGCCGTGGAATGACCACGAGCTGGCATCATTGCTTGCGTAGTCATGAATGCAATGTTTCTAGGAGTGGGAGTTAAAACTTGTGTGAATGATGGTAGAGGAGTTGAAGTGGTTGGAAGGATGAATGAAGATGTGGATGATGAAGATGAAGAAGTAGAAGATGATGTTGCAGGTGATGATATTGGTGAAGGGAATAGCCAACGATGAGTCAATTCAGCTACGGAAACAGGTATAAGAATATCTCCCAATTGTTCGAGAGATTTGAAGGCGTGATGAGTGTCGATCTGTAGGTTTCTAGCTTGTGTTGGCCTAAGCTGGGAGATTTGAGATGGATTAGGCGATGAAATGATTTAGAAACCCCTCGCAGTGGGCTCCAAAATGATATGCTCGACCCAGAAACCCCAAACAAAACCTACTAAAATGGCCTTGGATGGTATAACACAAGTTAGAGGAAGGGTGCGAGGTGGTACTAAAAGTCACCAAATCCAACCCGATGGAGGCATAAGACATCCAGGTGGGTATGAAGGGTTTTGAGAATGTTTGAAGGGGTGCGAGACCTCTTGATGTAAGTTCGAGGGAGATCGATAAGGTTCGAGGGTTATAGGAGACGTTCAAGGTAATTGGGAATGGTATAGACAGTTTTACAAAGTGTGTAGAAGGAATATGTGAGTGGGGCAGCAATGATAGTGACGAGGGGTGATAATGATATACGACAGACAAAGGGTTCGAGGGCTAATATGAAGTTTTGAGGAAGTTCGCGATGATTCACAGAACTTCGGGCTAGATGAGAGGCTTGGACTCAAGAGCTGAACTCTTAAATCAGACTATAGTGAAGTAAGACGATCTCTTTCTTCCTTTTTAAGTGAGTAACTATTACAAGTTTAAATAAGTTCTGAAGAGGTACTACCAAAAAGGGTAAGGAGAACATGAGGCCTACATGAGGTGAAGTCTAGGATAAAAGATAAACCTCTATCACTGAGTAAAACAATAAAAGATAAGCATTAAATCTCCGGAGTCCTGATATGTGCAAAATGTACTCATCCTATGTCATTACAAACCATCTAAACATTTGAAATTTGCCTCATTGTGTCCTTAGTCATCTCACGCATGCTCAGTCGGTGGCCAAATAGCTTGGTCAGCCTTGCTATGACTTGTTGGTGTGTAGTAAGAGTGCCAGAGGCCATGATGACAGTGGCTGAGCACATCCGAAGTGTTCCTATATTGTTCGAGGGGGATCGAGGGGTATCGAGGTAGTGCGAGGCCGCTCGAAGCCTGTTCGGGAGTGTTTTGCGAGGCTCGAAGGCATTCAAAGGGTTCCAAGTGTCATGGGAGATTGATGCGGAACTGCTGTGAGTGGTTACAGACCTTATAGCGCTAGGTGGACCTATCAACATTTAAAGAATTGGGCAATCGCATTACGTGCTCACTTACAATTCTTTTTGGGTTCCCACGAATTATTTTCGTTTGTATAATTTTTCCACTTTATTAAGAACTCCAATATGTTTTGTCGAAGACGTGAGTCTAGAATTTCTTCAACTATGTATTCTGGAGCACCTTCTACTATTATCGGAGGTTGTGGGGTGGTTTGTTGGCCAGGAATGGTGGGCAGGTGGTAAGGGCGTAAGCGGGATATGTTAATCTCAGGATTGATCTTGAATGATCAGGGTAATTTTAGTACTACCACATTAGGTGAGATCACTTTAGAGATCGCGTATGGGCCAACTTGTTTCTCCGTAAGTTTCCTTGAAGGTCATGGAATATTTAGGTCCTTGGTACTTAGCCATACCAAGTCACCAACTTTGTACTCTGGAGCGCGCGCTCGAGTATGATCCACATGTTGCATCATGTCATCACATGTTTTCTTCAATGCTGCCTCCACTTCCTCTTGTACCTTTTGCATCTTGGATACAAAATCTTCTACCGACTGTACTTTGACTTCCCTTCTGGGTTCTACTCCCATACAAGGATGATACCCATAATTCACAAAGAAGGGTGACATACACATAGCCAAATGGAATTTGTTATTGTGGGAAAATTCGGCAATTGCCAGCCATTCAGGCCAGTCAGTCTGTCGGTAGTTGACAAACATATGTAGGTACTTCTCCAACTCCTGATTCATTCTCTCTGTCTGCCCATCAGTGTGCGGGTGATATGCCATAGATAATTTGGTTTGAATTCCCAATATGTTATTCAGTTCTCGCATAAATGCAGAAGCGAATTGAGGTCCACAATCGGAGATAATGGTATCAGGTAATCCATGTAATTGCCATACTTGATTTAGATAGAGGTGCACCAAGCCTAATGATGAGATTTCTGTAGTGGTAGGAATAATATGGACCTCCTTTGTGAAGCAGTCGCATACTACAAATATTGCATTGTACCCTTGAGCTTCAGGTAATCCTGTGATAAAATCCACAGATATGTCTCGCCATGGTGCTTTAGGTATTGGGTTCGGCATTAATTTTCCTGCAGGCTTCTCTGGAAATTTCTTCCCCCTCATGCATGTATCACATCCATCCACATACCCCAACACATATTTAGAAATTCCAGGCCACCAATAATTTCTCATAACCAGTTCCAATGTCTTCCATCTTCCCGGGTGTCCAGCTGTCAGTAAATTATGATGAACTGGATGATCTCCCTTCTCAAATCCTGATCCTTCAGCACATACACCTTTCCTCGGAATAACACCAACCCTTGCTCTTCAACCCATTCATCTCCTCTAATATTACCCTTCTTGTCTTCCTTCATAGCTTTCACAGTTTCCACTACCTCATCGTCCATATCCAAACATTGTCTAATTTTAGACAACATTTCCGCTTCGGAGCCATGTATTAATAGATGCCCTTGATGCATAGCGCAAATGCAAAAGTATTCAGGTTGAGTAAGGTAACATTTTTATTGTCCTCCTCCACCCCCCTTTTGTGATCAATACATCTGGATAATGCATCTGCCTTCCTCATTAAGCTTCCCACTTTGTGGACCAAGTGAAAATTGAAACGCAATAGGAATAGCGCCCAATGTGCTTGCCTGTGGTTTAGCTTTTTAGCTGACATGAAGTATTGCAGATTTTGATGATCCATCCAGATCTCAATCTGATGCGTGCATCCCTCCAAATAATGTCTCCATGCCTCCAATGCTCGTATTATCCCCAGCATCTCTTTGTCATGCACATCATAATTTCTCTCCACATCATTCAACCCTCAGGACAAATATGCACAAGGATGCCATTTGTCATCTTTGCACAACATTGATAATACCGCTCCAGTAGCAAAGTTGGATGCATCTGATTCCACTCGTAAGGGGCACGTGAAATCTACTGGGGCTAATATTGGTCCCTCCACAAACTTTCTCTTCAACTCCACAAATGCTGTCTGCTGCTGCTCTCCCCACATCCACACTACTCCCTTTTGCATAAGGTTATGTAAGGGTGCAGCAATTTTAGAAAATTTATGCACAAAGCAACAATAATAATTTGCAAGTCCCAAGAAGGCTTGCACCTCCTTGACACGGGTAGGTGCAGGCCAATCTGTGATCACCTGTACCTTGATCGGATCCATTTTGATCCCATCAGGGCCGATCAATAATCCTAGGAACTCAATCTCGCTTGCCCCAAACACACACTTCTCTGGTTTCAAAAATAAATCGTTCTCTGCCAACCTCTGCAAGACCTCCTGCACTATTGCCTCATGATTTTCTTCATCCTCCATGAATATCAGAATATTGTCAATAAATATTATTACCACGCCCTTGTCAATTACATCCTTGAAAATGTCATTCATCATATTTTGGAAGGTCGGGGGACTATTAGTCATTCCAAAAAACATGACAAGCGGCTCCAATGATCCTCGATGCGTGGCCAATGCAGCCTTCCACTCATCTCCTTTCTTTATTTGTACATTGTTGTATCCCCATCGTAAATCCAATTTTGTAAAGACTTTGGCTTTTCCCACCTTGTCAATTATTTCTGAAATTAATGGCAAGGGGTACGCATTTTTCACTGTCCACTCATTCAGATACCTATAATCTGTACACATCCTCTTCCTCCTATCTTTCTTTGGCACAAAAAATATTGGTGATGTCTGTGGTGATTTTGAAGGTCGTATGTAGCCTTTGCGCAATTGTTCATTTAGGAATGCATCCACTTCTTCTTGCTCCATTGGAGATAACGAATACACCTTCGACTTCTTTGGCCCAAATCCTGGCTTCATCTCGATTGCATGATCCCATGGCTTCCACACTGGAAGCCGCTCGGACTCCTTCTTCTGGAACACTGACAGATATTCATGATACACTTTTGGCACCAACTCCTTCACTGGCTTCTCCACATTCACAATATTCTTGTCCCATGACTGTCCTCCACGAATTGCTCAAAAGGTTTGCCTCTGCTCTTCTTTTTCAATCATGATCGGAACTTCCCCATTTGGCATTTCCTCATCCTCTACTTCCTCCATTGTAACTGCATACTTCCTCAGATGTTCCTCCTCTCTTTTTTTCTTTTTCTCTTTCTTCAACTTCCTCCCATACACATTACATTCCTTAGGACAATGAGTCATTTGTACTTTCCCAGTTTTCCAATCAATTTCGGGATTATGCTTCCATAACCATGGACATCCTATTATTAGATTGGTCTTCCCAAGATTGCCCACTTCAAATATGGCTCGCTCCTGATGCTCCTGATATTTTAATATCATAGTCACCTCCTCCTTGATAGTTCCTCCACGATTGACCGTTCCATCAATATTGTACACCATTATTGGTTGAGACAGCTTGCGCATGCTAATACCATTTCCGATAATTAAGGATCGATTAATAAATAATCCTGTAGCACCGCTATCGAGCAATACTTCCACATTTATTGCTGCATGTGTGTCCACTGTCTTCAATCCCATAGTCAAGGTGATTTCGGGTTCTACTCGCGCAGAGTGAATAAAGAATTTTGGGGTTTTCGGAAATGGCACATGGGAATTTTCTTTGTCACGTGATTGGTAACAGTTGTACTCATCAATTTCCTTTTCGGGTTTGCTCTGGGTTTCCTCAGATACTAATACATTGTAATGATTCTGGGTCACCAATGGGGAAACCTTCACTGGGACTCTTCCACAAAATTCTCCTACTTGCCTTCCTCCTGCTTCACTTCCTCGAATTTAACTCCCCTGATCTTTCTCTTCTGCTTACAATTTTTAGAGATGTGTCCTAACTGCCCACAGTTAAAACATCTAAGTGGGGGTCATCTCCCTGCTTGATCGATCTCCATTGCATCTGCTGGTGCTGCTGACTCTGCAACTGTAGGTGTCCATGGCCGGTGGCTGTGCCCTCGGAGTCTGCACCTGAGGCGCCTTTCCTTTCTCGGACTTTCCTCCTGACGGCTTTCCAAATTTGCTACTTCTGTACATCAACTTCGACTCCGCCTGTTCCTGCTGATATTGCCAGTCAAGGTGCATTGCCCAATTGTACCACTTGTCCAACTTCTCTGGCATAGAAGGTAGTCGGTAGATAGACTTGAATAAAGAGGGATTTAATCCTGCTTTCAAAAACTCTACCAATGCAGCTTCTCCCATATACGTCTGCAAAGCTTCTGCTTTGAACTGCAAAATAAATTCATCCGCTGTTAGGGAACCTTGACGCATGGTTTTTAATCTGGCATTGGCTGTTGCCTTTGGATTAGGGTCCCCAAACTGTGCCTCCAATCTCTCCAAAAATTCCTTGAAGGTTGCAAATGGTTTATTTCCCACGGCAATTTGATTGATAGCCTCATTTCTACAGAACTGTGCTTTCCCCCCCTGGATGTACAAGAGAGTAAACATAATCCTAGACTCAGCTGTACAAAACTCTGGCTTCCTCCCATGGATGTACAATACTATAGAGCTGATGAAAGATTTTGTATTCTCCATGGTATCATCAAAGATTTGTGGGGGCATGTACTTAGGTAAGTGTGCTTTTCCATTTCCAGACTTCTCCCCCGTCTCTCCCTCCTCTGACATCCACTCCATCATCTCCTCAATCTCATCATCTCTATCTCCTGTTGTCTCTGGCTGTACTTCTGCTTGTCTGGGCTGCGATGCAGTCAACACCGACACTAATTGTGACATTTGCACTGTAAGCGCATCAATTTTCGCTTCTAGCGCTGGCGTGGGAACAGGATTAGGACCGGGATTAGAAGTTGAGGGTTCAGACATAATTGTAAAATCTGTGATGAATCACTTCTTCAACAATTTCAAGTCTTGTTCTTCGAAACCTCTCCAAACGTTTACAGGTCACGTGATACGGTTCGTCAATCGTTCATCAATCGTTTGTCATTCGTCGGGCGCCTATTTTGGCACTTCAGATCAATTTCCCTTCCAACAGTGCCTGATCTCGGAGATATCACTGAATTCAGCTTGTAACTAAAATAGTTGTCTGAATAGAGTAATGTAAATCATAACTAAACCAGATCAAATTGGTTGTCTGGTTGCAGCTGTCCTAATGATGAGCGCTGCCTCTCGATCACTGGCGGTCACAATGTAAGGTGAGGCCTGGCATCGGCTTACAAAAGAAAAGGTAGATTACGTATGTACAAATACTTCTGGCTCATGCTGAAAGGGTGAGTAATTGGATGTGGTGCAGTGAAACAATGATGTATGTGCAAGTAAGAGAAGGTGCACTGAAATGGGAAGTTGTGTTCTTCTGTTAGGGCAACACCCACTATCTGCTAGCTAAGACCGTGTGGGTTCTCTCTACAAGAAGGGGGCAGGATCCACGCGCGTGATGGGGGAATTGATGGTTTTGATGCAAGGGGTTATTTATGGATGAGTTTGTTGAGATAGGCTTTTCACACCGCAAGTCTAGGTGGAATACCTAAGAGAACACAACTGGGGTCCCCTAGGTGTATATTTTGGGTTTATATACTATGTTACATATATTGTACATTGTTGTTACTGACGCGCGCATACAGGCGCATACATAGTGATGCGTGCGAAATAATATTCTCATGCTATCAAAGTGTAGCGTCATTTGGCATCATTTGGTGTCATGTAGCGTAATTTGACATAATAAAATGAAAATGAAATTTTATTAGGTAATGGGGCTGTTTCCTAACAGTCTCCCCCTACTTGCTCCCCCTGCGCCTGCTATGCACCAACAGCCCACAAAAATGCCTTATGCATCCATGCAGCCCACCACGTCATCAATGACCTGTCTGCCAATGACAGCCCAGCCCCAAGCTCTACCCCACTCTGGACCACAGGCCACAGCTAGGAAATGACAGAGCACGCACCTACACACACCAGAACAGCCCCCAAACACATTTCAACCACCCAGCTTGGCCCCAAACCTCCAGAAATGAGCCATATTGCCCCCACTTAAGTCTCACACTCCTGTCTTGTCACCAACAACAATGTCTACACCTAGGGAGTCTCCCGGTTCACCGTCCACCCCTCATTCACTGCCTATGCACCCCAGCTCACCCCAGACCCCCCAGCAACAACCAATTTCGCCATCTTCTACACATTTTGACTGGGCTGACGATGCTGCATTGTTACCTACTGCTCCCAGCATCCTGCTGCGAGATATCTCCAGTCTGAAGACTGGCTGTTGACAGCCATTTGGAACACTACGACAACAGATGAGGCGACGACGAGCTCCACCACAATTTTTTTCACAGTCTCAAAAATTTTTGTATACAGTGCTACCACCCTTTCATCAACCTCAACCTTTCATTACTCAATGTCACCCTTCTGGTATTGGGCCAGGGAAACCCATTGTTGTTACCCCCTTCAGAGCACCTACACCTGCACCTGCACCCCCAGTTCCAGTACTTGACTGGGATAAAGACCCCCGGCTAGCTGACCTAAGTCGTGCACTATGGGCATTAGGATGGACACCCCCATGTTGAGTCTTTCATTGTTATATTTTTTATATCATGCATAGAATTCTCTCGGTTACATTGTTTATATTATTCTTATACCTATTGTTCTGCTTTCAGTTTTTTTTTTCTGTTTTCTTTCTGTGGCGATGAGGATGTCACCTTTTTTGGAGGTGGGCAGATGGAGTAGGGTGTGTGGGCACCTACTCCAGTAGTCACGTGACCACATAGTTAGTAGACAGTCACACATGTACATAGTCATGCTTAGGCTATCACTACCATACCATACCAGTAACCATTGCTATAGAGGAGACGCTTGGCACCTCTCCACTATTACTACTTAAACTCATGGATTTTTTCAAGTCCTGTAGTGACTGATGAAGAACTCATCAAGTTTGTAAGTAGTAATGGTTTGTATTGAAGTTAGTAACATATTTGTAACAATTATAATGAAGTTGGTAAAGAAATTTGTAATGATGTTAGTGACATCTTTAGTGCAGGCCTTTGTGCATGGGATATTTCTGATGAGGCTATCCAGCAAGCATATGAATCATACATTCCTGAGGTGTCCTGGAGCACTTTGGACTGAGATTCACTACCCTGAAGACTGGCAAATAATGGCACTTTACCTACAAAGTGCCCAGGGTAGACAATAGCCTTGGATCCCCTGGCATGTCCCAAGGCATCCTAGGGTAACCCAGGACACCCTGCGGACAAAAGCAATTTTCCTGATGTGGGGAGCCATTGGAATTGGTTGCTGGATGTTCTCTCCTGGATTGGCAGTTGCAGGATAAACCAAAGACAAAGGATTTTTGACCTTGATATGCATAGTCAGTCTTTGTCAAATGGTAGTGATAAACTCTGAAACCTTACCCAGGATCTCAGATGAGTTTCAGGATCCCTGGAGCCCACCGGTGGATCACATACATGCTGTATAGGGGAGTGAGCATCATATCCAGGTGCCTTGGGGCCTTCTGCTGATGGGAAATCCTGCGAATGTCATGGATGAATCAATGCATTTGCAAATTAAAAACAAACTCACCCCTGATGCAGATGATTGAGAATCCCCTTTGACTGGAATTCTAGCACTGTGCTCAGTATGCTTCTGATGTGGAGGTGGGTGTACAGAAGGAGTGACTGGATCTTCTGCAGATACTCTAGGTCTCTTGGCATTGGGAGGGGGATCAACAGATGCACACTTTGAATGTTCTTGCTTCTTGATGTTGTTATTGTACCAAGATGGATAATTCAAGGTTGCTATGAAATCATATTTCCAGTGATTGTCACAGAGGTGAAGCTCAGGAAATTTCTGCTCCATCTCATTCCAGTATTGAGCAGCTACTGCAGTGTCAACCTTGCCCCAAGTTTTTGGTGCTTTCCCAATACTGTTCAGGCCCGCCCAGAGCTCATGAGCAAACCTATGCATCACTGTGGCCCTGAAACCATCTATGATGGTAAGTGTAACATTTTCCCCTTGGGCCGCATGGGTTTTTCCTTGAGCACCGGCCCCAATGTGCACAACTTGATTATTCTCCACAGTGTTCCATTTGTGTCGATACCAGAATGTTACTAGTGAGTAGTCTTTGTGTTCAGCAGTAGGAACTATACTGAGAGGTATTGAGAGATCCTCTGGCTTGACTGAAGAAAGCGCAGGAATAGTTGCTGGTAAATTGGGAATGGCAGGCTTTAGAGACTGGGCTAACAACAAATATGCCTGTCTTGATTAATGATTGGCATGGACTAAGACTTTGCCAGGTTCAACAAGAATAGTGACTCACTCAAGAGCATTGAGTTTCCCTTTGAGAATGAGCTTCTCCTGCTGTATTTTCTGATGAGATTGTAGAGGAGCTAAATACCCTTCTTGTGAACTCGCTGTCATAGTGCTGTTGTGTGATCTTGAGTGGGAGGATGGAATTTGACTCTGCCAAGTAGTGAGTACAAATATAATATATAAATAAAGCAGACTTTCACCTCAAAGGAGTCCCATGAATGGTTCACAAGCAAACTACAGCAACTTTCCGAGCTAGGTATTCCATGATCTTCCACCTGAGGGTAGTATGAATCTACCAACAGGCTAGGAGAGGGTTCTTTGAATCAACTGAGATTAGATGCTTGGTATAGGGCATGGTTTAGATCCATGGTAGACTGGTCGGTACATGGTTTGTGGTTTGGTATGAGTCAAACTCCCATGTTATAATTGGTACAAAACAATATATATCGATCAATACAATTCATTGACATCATACACATGTGTAAACATATAAGGTCCATAAATACATAAGGTCTGCATATGTATATAAGGTGTCTGCATAGTATACAACTGCTGGGGGAGTACTGACTAGTACTGATAAGAGCACATATGTCATGAAATTAGTGTGAACAAGAAACAGGCTGATGAGATCTTGAACCACGAGCTCCATGGCTGCCTCCCCCACTGGATGTTGTGATGGTATGACGAGAAGCTACTGAGTCAGACAGATCTTCCCCCCCAGTCAAACTGCTCATATGTCCCACCAAAGTGTCTTTGCCTAAAAAGTTTTGAATTTTTTCTGCATCCCACCAAAGTGGTTGTCATGAATACTGAGAGAAAGCTTTCATACCCAGGATGGAGAACCAGCCGATAGTGGTTCATATGGGACTGAGATAATGGCCTCACAAGGAAAGGACTGCAATGTTTCATTGAAGATCTTGATCACTGCATCATGCAACACAGGTGCAGGCATTCTGGGAGAAGAGTACATGGCTTTTAAGAGCTTCCCAACACATTCTTTAAGATCTTCGAAATAGGGCATGAAAAACCTAAGAATCAGTGAGTCAAGTTCACACATGGCACCAAGTTTGGCAGTCCCAATTGCACAAAGAGAGTTTGATGTCTGGAACCATGATGACAGAGGGATGCTGCTGAACTGATGTAACTCTTCCTGGGTCTGGATGGCACCTGGGCCACTCAAGTTGGTGTAGATATAGATCAAAAGAAAAAATAGGGACTCGAGATCATGATGAGGAGCATGTCATAACTTCATCCTCTTCACAAGGAGTTCAATTGCCATAAATGGTGCAGTTCCCTATAGGATGGATAAACAAGAATTGGAAATGGCACGGAAAAGGATATGAACTGTATGAGAGCCAGGTGCTAACAGATGGCTTTTGCTTAGGGTTATGGCATATTCAAAATTGATCAATAATCCAGGACATAAATCTCCTGGATTGTCTTCTGAACAGAATAGAAGGATGTTGTTGTAGCTGATGTCCCGATGGATCAAGTCATTCTTTTGGTACTATTCTTTGAGTACTAATTATCAAAAAAAAAACAAAGCACAAATCAGGGAGAGTGAGATATACATACCAATAGTAATGTCACAGAGAGCTGATATCAGCTCTCTCTTTGAGCGAAAAGATGCAATATGGTCACTGATAGAAGATGAGACAATTCTTTGCTGAACCCAAACTTTGGTTCTAATCCCCCACTTGCCTTGCCAGATAATATCTGTAGAGAGCCTTTCGCTATCAATACAGACATCTTCTCCACAAAAAAACTGAGAAATGCCTTCCACCCCTTGCAGATGTTGTAGGAGCTTGTATTCTGCCATAGGACATGAAGACTCAATCCATGAGTCCTTGAGGATAAGTCTCCTCCCTTCAAATTCAACCTCCCACACCCTTGTAGTGCACCTGACCAGCGACTGAGTCTCAAAGATAGCTTTGATGACTTTGAACTTCTTGCCATCACAGATGATATGTGTCACCTTATCCCAGTCATCCATCAGCATGGTTGGATCATAGCCCACCACACTCTTGGGTGCACAGCAAAACCCAATCATGACTCACAGAACCCTGAGCAAATCAGCAAGACATGGCTCCCCAATACAGCAGGCAGATGAGCATAGCTGCCCTTGGTGGTCTGTGACTGTTACTCTGAAATTGAAATTGCCCCAGATACTGAGGATCAGGATGAGGATGTGATTGGTCTGCATGGTAAGAATGATGTATGATTTATCAGTGACAGTGTTGGAGATTTTCTTTGTTTCATGCTCTTGGGTGGTTACCTTGGTTATGGCTTGAACAGAGGTCCATGTAGTGGGAGATAACTTAACAACATCAAGAAGCATTATGTTGGGTTTTCGGGAGATTGGGGATCCCTCAAGTACTGTGTCGCAGATGTTGGCATTCCACATTCTGACTCGTTTCACCCCTGTGATAGTTGCAATATCGGTGCAAATTTGGTTGAGAAAATTGGCAAGTTTCATCTTGCTCTGCATCTTCTTTTGATCAGGAGAGCAGGAGATGTCAGGAAGATTCCACTTGTTTGCCTGCAAATTATAGCAGGAGAGCTGATGGAGGAGGTGTTTGGAAAGGGCAATCAGTAGTTTCAAAACTGGGAAAAGGCCCCCATTGAAAGTGAGAAGTTCAATTACTTTATCGATATATGAATCTGTGGAACTATGGACATTGTAGCAGGGATTTTGGTCTGCTGGTAGTCCATTGACCAAGTTGCCAAGTTGTGGGAGGTCAAGTAAGTGAGAACTAAAAAGGGTGAGAGAAGAAAACAAAATGCTTGTTTGTCTACCCTTTTTGTTAGTTGATGGGAAGTAAATGGGATGTGAGTCCTGGCCCATTGTAATACATGCACTAGGAGAGGTACAGGGTGATGGATGCGTAGGCAAGCTATTAAGTCATGTCTCTGTGTCACTGAAAGAGAAGATTGGTTGTGTTGAGAGTGAGATGGCTCAAGTATCAGTGTGAAAGGTATTAAAATGAACCACTTTACTTTGTAAATGACTTATAGCAATGGGAGTATGGGAGGGCCTGGACAAACTTGGCTGGGAGTCCAGTGAACTTGAGTACTTAACTTAAACTCTACACCTTAGTGTGCAGAAATCTTGGAGACTTGAGGGACTTGAGAGAGAAACTTAGTAGGAAATGTTAAGATTGAGTCAAAACTGGGCCATCCCATTTGAAAGGTGGGGAGTCACCTAGATACAATCATTTGTAGCTACAAAGTGAAAACTGATCATGCACATTCTCTTGTGCTGACTGTCTGTGCAACCAGAAGAAGTAGAATAAAAAAGGGAAAGAATTCTTTGAATACAGCATACGATGCAGAAGTCCAAGAAGGGTGTTTGTTCATGTGAGAAGTCTTCAGATGGTGGCACTGCTGAATCTTCATCTTGAGGTTTTGCAACTAGGAATGACTCAGGGAGTAGCTATCTTCGAGGCTCTCTATTATCGTTATGCAGCCTGTGCCCCCAGCAAGCGTGGAGAGTGTTAGGAAACCACCCCATTACCTAATAAACTTTCATTTTATTTTATTATGTCGAATTACGCTACATGATGCCAAATGATGCTACATTTTGATAGCATGAGAATTTTATTTCGCACGCATCAAAATGTACATGCATGTACGAGTGCGTCGGTAACAACAATGTACAATATATGTAACATAGTATATAAACCCTAAATATATGCCTAGGGGACCCCAGTTGTGTTCTCTTAGGTATTCCACCTACGTTTTTGGTGTGAAAGGCCTATCTCAACAAACTCATCTATTAATAACCCCTCGCATCAAAACCATCAATTTCCCCATCACGAGTGCGGATCCCACCCCCTTCTTGTAGAGAGAACCCGCATGGTCTTAGCTAGCAGATAGTGGGTGTCACCCTAACAGAAGAACACAACTTCCCATATCAGTGTGCCTTTTCTTACTTGCGCATACATCATTGTTTCACCGCGCCACATCCAATTACTCATCCTTTCGGCATGAGCCGGAAGTACTTGTATATACGTAATCTACCTTTTCTTTCATAAGCTGATGCCAGGCCTCACCTTACATTGCGACTGCCAGTGATTGAGAGGCAGCGCTCATCATTAGGACAGCTGCAACCAGACAACCGATCGGATCTGGTTTAGTTACAATTTACATTACTCTATTCGGACGACTATTTTAGTTACAAGCTGAATTCAGTGATATCTCCGAGATCAGGCACTGTTGGAAGGGTTGTTGATCGGAAGTGTCAAAATAGGCGCCCGACGAACGACGAACCATTGACGAACCTCGACGAACCTTATCACGTGACCCATAGACGTCTGGAGAGGTTTCGAAGAACAAGACTTGAAATTGTCAAAGAAGTGATTCATCACAGATTTTACAATTATGTCCGAACCTTCAACTTCTAATCCCGGTCCTAATCCTGTTCCCATACCAGCACTAGAGGCGAAAATTGATGCGCTCACAGCACAAATGTCACAATTAGTGTCAGTATTGGCAGCATCACAGCCCAGACAAGCGGAAGTACAGCCAGAGACGACAGGAGAAAGAGATGATGAGATGGAGGAGATGGTGGAGTGGATATTGCAGGAGGATGAGAAGGTGGAGAAATCTGGAAATGGAAAAGTGCACTTACCTAAGTACGCGCCCCCGCAAATGTTTGATGGTACCATGGAGAATACAAAATCCTTCATCAGCTCTATAGTATTGTACATCCATGGGAGGAAGCCAGAGTTTTGTACAGCCGAGTCTTGGATTATGTTTGCTCTCTCATACATTCAGGGGGGGAAAGCACAGTTCTGGAGAAACGAGGCTATTAATCAAATTGCTGCGGGAAATAAACCATTTGCAACCTTCAAGGAATTTCTGGAGAGATTGGAGGCACAGTTTGGAGACCCTAATCCAAAGGCGACAGCCAATGCTAAATTAAAGACCATGCGCCAAGGTTCCTTAACGGTGGATGAATTTATTTTGCAGTTCAAAGCAGAAGCTTCGCAAACGGACATGGGAGAAGCCGTGTTGGTAGAGTTTTTGAAAGCAGGATTAAATCCCTCTTTATTCAAGTCTATCTACCGACTACCTTCTATGCCAGAGAAGTTGGATGAGTGGTATAGTTGGGCAATGTGCCTTGACCGGCAATATCGGCAGGAACAGGCAGAGTCAAAGTTGATGTACAGAAGTAGTAAATTTGGAAAGTCATCAGGAGGAAAGTCCAAGAAAGGAAAGGCACCTGAGGCACAAGCTCCGAGGGCACAGCCACTGGCCATGGCAGTGACACCTATAGTTACAGAGTCAGCAGCACCAGCAGAGGCAATGGAGGTTGATCAAGCAGGAAGATGAGCCCCACTTAAATGTTTTAACTGTGGGCAGTAAGGACACATTTCTAGGAATTGTAGGCAGAAAAGAAAGATCAGGGGAGCTATATTCGAGGAAGTAAAGCAGGAGGAAGGTAAGCAGGGGAATTTTGTGGAAGAGTCCCAGTGAAGGTTTCCCCATTGGTGACCCAGAATCGTTACAACGTATTAGTATCCGAGGAAACCCAGAGTAAATCAGAAAAGGAAATCGAGGAGGAGTACAACTGTTGCGAATCACGTGACAAAGAAAATTGTCACATGTCATTTCTGAAAACCCCTAAATTCTTTATTTGCTCTGCGCGAATAGAACCCGAAATCACCTTGACTGTGGGACTGAAGACAGTGGACACACATGCAGCTATTGATGTGGAAGCGTTGCTTGACAGTGGTGCTACAGGATTATTTATTGATTGATCCTTAATTACCAGAAATGGTATTAACACATGCAAGCTGGTGCAACCTATAATGGTGTACAATATTGATGGAACAGTCAATCGTGGAGGAACTATCAAGGAGGAGGTGACTATGGTACTAAAGTATCAGGAGCATCAGGAGTGAGCTGTATTCGAAGTGTACAATCTTGGGAAAACCGATCTAATAATAGGATGTCCGTGGTTACGGAAGCATAATCCCGAAATTGATTGGAAAACTGGGAAATTACAAATGACTCATTGCCCTAAGGAATGTAATGTGTATGGGAGGAAGATGAAGAAAGAAAAAAGGAAAAAGAAAGAGAAAGAACATCCGAGGAAGTATTCTGTTATGATGGAGGAAGTGGAGGATGAGGAAATGCCAAATGGGGAAGTTCCAATCATGATCGAGAAAGAAGAGCAGAAGCAAACCTTTAGAGCAGTTCGTGGAGGACAGTTGTGGGACAAGAATATTGTGAAGGTGGAGAAGCCAGTGGAGGAATGGGTGTCAAAAGTGTATCATGAACATTTGTCAGTGTTCCAAAAGAAGGAGTCTGAGTGAATGCCGGTGCGGAAGCCATTGTAAGGGGACTAGGGGGGTGCCCTGTGTGTTTTTCCTATTTTTTATGTTTGTCCTATATTTTTCCCCACCTCATTTCCTTCTATTCTTCATTTTCTATGATTTTTCCGGATTTTATTACTAATTTTCCCTTGCTATCATGTTTGTACATGTTGACACTTTTATATTTAGAGGCGGAGTACCCCTTCCGACACATACCCCTTGGTATGATGTCATTCGGCGGCTTTGATCCGCCTATCTCCGCCTTTTTCTATTTTTAGGTTATATTTGATTTTTGTCGTCTTCACATATACTGGGCATCAGCAAGGGGATCCTTAGAGTTTTCTCTTCGGATTTCCCTTTGCTAGGTGCGCCCCCAATCCCTGTATTATGTAGTATAATTTTAACTTTGGATTTCCCTTTGCTAGAGGCTTAGGTTGCCCTTATAGCCATGGGATCATGCGATTGAGATGAAGCCAGGGTTTGTGCCAAAGAAGTCAAAGGTATATCCATTATCTCCGATGGAACAAGAAGAAGTGGATGCATTCCTGAAGGAGCAATTGCACAAAGGATACATACGACCTTCAAAATCACCACAGACATCACCAATATTCTTCATGCCCAAAAAAGACCAAAGGAAGAGGATGTGTACCAATTATAGGTATCTGAATGAGTGGACAGTGAAGAATGCGTACCCCCTGCCATTGATCTCAGAAATAATTGATAAGGTGGGAAAAGCCAAGGTCTTTGCAAAATTGGATTTATGATGGGGATACAACAATGTATGAATAAAGAAAGGAGATGAGTGGAAGGCTGCATTTGCCACGCATCAAGGATCCTTCGAGCCGCTTGTCATGTTTTTTGGGATGACTAATAGTCCCCGACCTTTCAAAATATGATGAACAGCATTTTCAAGGACGTAATAGACAAAGGTGTGGTAATAATATTTATTGATGACATTCTGATATTCACAGAGGGTGAAGAGAATCATGAGGCGATAGTGCAGGAGGTGTTACAGAGGTTGGTGGAGAACGATCTATTTTTGAAACCAGAGAAGTGTGTGTTTGGGGCAAGCGAGATCGAGTTCCTAGGATTATTGATCAGCCCTGACAGGATCAAAATGGATCCGATCAAGGTACAGGCAATCACAGATTGGCCTGCACCCACCCATGTCAAGGAGGTTCAAGCTTTCTTGGGACTCGCAAATTATTATTGTTGCTTTGTGCACAATTTCTCTAAAATTGCTGCACCCTTACATAACCTTACATGAAAGGGAGTAGTATGGAGGTGGGGAGAGCAGCAGCAGACAGTGTTTGAGGAGTTGAAGAGGAAGTTTGTGGAGGGACCAATATTAGCCCCAGTAGACTTCACATGCCCTTTGTGAGTGGAATCCAATGCATCTGATTTTGCTACTGGAGCAGTATTATCAATGCTGTGCGAAGATGACAAATGGCATCCTTGTGCATACTTGTCAAAAGGGTTGAATGATGTGGAGAGGAATTATGATGTGCATGAAAAAGAGATGTTGGGGATAATACGAGCATTGGAGGTGTGGAGGCATTATTTGGAGGGATGTATGCATCAGATTGAGATCTGGATGGATCATCAAAATCTGCAATACTTCATGTCCGCTAAAAAGCTTAATCGCTGGCAAGCGCGTTGGGCACTATTCCTATCGCATTTCAACTTTCACTTGGTCCATAAAGTGGGAAGCTTAATGAGGAAAGCAGATGCATTATCCAGATGTATTGATCATAAAAGGGGGGTGGAGGAGGACAATAAAAATGTTACCTTACTCAAACCCAAATACTTTCGCATTTGTGCTATGCATCAAGGGCATCTATTAATAGATAGCTCGGAAATGGAGATGTGGTCTAAAATTAGACAATGTTCAGAAATGGATGATGAAGTAGTGGAAGCCGTGAAAGCTCTGAAGGGAGAGAAGAAAGGTAATATCAAAGGAGACGAATGGGCTGAGGAACAAGGGTTGGTGTTGTTTCGAGGAAAAGTGTATGTACCGAAGGATCAGGATTTGTGAAGGGAGATCATCCGGTTACATCACAATACACCGATTGCCAGACACCCAGGAAGATGGAAGACGTTGGAATTAGTAATGAGAAATTATTGGTGGCCCAGAATTTCGAAGTATGTGTTGGGGTATGTGGATGGATGTGATATGTGCATGAGGGGAAAGAAATTTCCAGAGAAACCTGCAGGAAAATTAATGCCAAACCCTATACCTAAAGTGCTGTGGCGAGATATATCTGTGGATTTTATTACCGGATTACCCGAGGCTCAAGGGTATGATGCAATATTTGTAGTATGCAACCGCTTTACAAAGGAGGTCCATATTATTCCTACTACTACAGAAACCTCATCATTGGGCTTGGCGCACCTCTATCTAAATCAGGTATGGCGGTTACATGGGTTACCCGATACCGTTATCTCCGATCGCAGACCACAATTTGCTTCTGCGTTTATGCAAGAACTAAACAACATATTGGGAATTCAAACCAAATTATCTATGGCATATCACCCGCACACTGATGGGCAGACAGAGAGAATGAATCAGGAGTTGGAGCAGTACCTACATATGTTTGTCAACTACCAACAAACCAACTGGCCCGAATGGTTGGCAATTGCCGAATTTTCCCACAATAACAAATTCCATTCGGCTACTCGTATGTCACCCTTTTTTGCAAATTATGGATATCATCCTCGCATGGGAGTAGAACCCAGAAGGGAAGTCAAAGTACAGTCGGTAGAAGATTTTGTATCTAAGATGCAAAAGGTACAAGAGGAAGCAGAGGCGGCATTGAAGAAAGCACGTGATGACATGATGCGACATGCGGATTGTACTCGAGCACGCGCTCCAGAGTACAAAGTTGGTGACTTGGTATGGCTAAGTACCAAGGACCTGAATATTCCATGACCTTCGAAGAAACTTACGGAGAAACAAGTTGGCCCATATGCGATCTCTAAAGTGATCTCGCCTAATGCGGTAGTGCTAAAATTACCCCGATCATTTAAGATTGATCCCGAGATTAACATATCCCACCTACGCCCTTACCATCTGCCCACTATTCCTGGCCAACAAACTACTCCGCAACCTCCGATAATAGTAGAAGGTGCTCCAGAATACATAGTTGAAGACATTCTAGACTCACGTCTTCGATGGAACAAATTGGAGTTCTTAATAAAGTGGAAAAACTATACCAACGAAAATAATTCGTGGGAACCCGAAGAGAATTGTAAGCGAGCACGTAATGCAATCACCCAATTCTTTAAACATAATCCAAAAGCTCCACGTCGCATTGCGAGAATGGTGTATGAGGGGATGAAATTCTGGCCTTACCAAAATTTCACAGAGGGGACAAACATAATATTTTCTCGCCTGGAAGTCGAGGCATAAAAGGGGGGTAATGTTAGGAAACCACCCCATTACCTGATAAACTTTCATTTTATTTTATTATGTCAAATTACGCTACATGACGCCAAATGACACTACATTTTGATAGCATGAGAATTTTATTTCGCACACATCAAAATGTATGCGCATGTACGAGTGCATCGGTAACAACAATGTACAATATATGTAACATAGTATATAAACCCTAAATATATGCCTAGGGGACCCCAGTTGTGTTCTCTTAGGTATTCCACCTACATTTTCGGTGTGAAAGGCCTATCTCAACAAACTCATCTATTAATAACCCCTCGCATCAAAACCATCAATTTCCCCATCACGAGTGCGGATCCCGCCCCCTTCTTGTAGAGAGAACCCACACAGTCTTAGCTAGCAGATAGTGGGTGTCGCCCTAACAGAGAGCACCCAAATGAATCCTCTCAACCCTACCCTCCAGTTGCTAGACCTGTCGAGTTGGATGTCTGCTAGCCAAGCAGGAGTTCTCGGGCCAATTGCTGGATCATTGCTGAGTCTTGTTAATTTAATATCAAGTAACAACTAAAAGAAGATAAATGAAAAAAAAACTGGTACCGTTCCATCTCACTGGAAGCAGAGCTGTCGGCATGAAAGCTGAGGAAGCACCAAAACGTGATTTAGCACATGATGTACATGTCACGTGAAGAGGTGTCAGCTTGGTCTAATCTCAAACTATAAATTCAAGCTATAAGGGATTTTAATGAGGTTAGAGGTGTGAAGCATTGATAAAAGCAAAAGAGAGTAAACATATACAGTAGCCTGTGGTTTATGGTGCATGATGGCGCAGTTGGAATGAAATTCCCAGGAATGGGTAAGTTGGCGAACAGGCCAACCAACCTATCCACAATGTCGATGTTAAGAAGGGTTTCAAGCTCCCCTAAGCTCTTTGGGGATTGGTCATGAGGTAGATGGATACCAGATGTGCAGTGGCTGATGGCTGTCTCAGGCCTCTGAATATCTATGATGGCTTTGTCGACCTTGTAAGATGTGGGGGAAGTGTCTAGTACCTCTGTGTGGTTTTGATTGGCTGCGCTGGGATGGGTTGTGAGATTGGTCATTGTCATTTTGTTCAAGCAAAAGGTTTGAGTTAAAGCTGTTCTGAAATGTGTTTGGGTTAGTCATCAATCATATCTATTAGCCTTGGAGGTCATGCGGTCATGGTATAAGTAACATTCCTTTTTTGGATGTGAGGCTGTTACAGCATTCAAAAAATCATCACTGTGGTGTACAAGTAGAATCTATATTTATTATCTACTATCTACATACTTATGGGTTTGTGTGCACCACATCCATGTCTGTAATGAAGCCTGCAAAACTAAGAAGAAGAATTGAAAAAACACTTCAAAATATACTTGTAGATCTATTCTTCTTCAGCTGCTTCCATAACTCCTCCCATATATACAACATGAAGCCCAGGCTTCTCACAGAGGAATAATCGTGATTCTTGACTTCCTGGAATTTGTCTTGGGGCCATAGAAACAACAGATGTAATATCCTTGACATTAATCACATTTAGGCAGCAGGTTTGCACCACCAAAATGTGAATGTGGATTGGTTGAAGATATCAGGATGTGGAGAGGAATGTTCTGAAACAAATGCCAAGGTTTCAATTTTTTCCTGTTCCCCATCAACTTGAATGGGAAATTGAAAGAAAAATAGTACTTTAGCAAAACTTGTATTTCCATCTGACTTTGTTATCTGAAGTTACATGTCAGTTTTGTACTATGATCACAAAAGAAAACTTGTGTGTGATTCACCTTAACATTTCTCACCATGCGCACCTTGTCTAATGGTTTCAAACTTTCCTTCCATCTGGAGCATGCCACTTGACCTGTAGAAATACAAAGTCTAGCCCATTGCTGAACTGAAACTGGAGTTCCCTCTGGTAGAACCATATTGTAGGCCCTTAACAGAAAGCTTCTCAACTCAGTCAAATATTCATGACTAAGCTTATAAAAGGTCCGCTCTCTTGCTCTGAGAAGAACAAAATCATTACCAAGATTAATAGCCCCTCTTGGTATTGTATTTGTTTCCTCATCCAGATCAGGATATATGTCTTTTATTGCATTAACTTGGGATCACTGCAGACCTCATTGTGACAGATTTGCATAGGGATTAGAAGGCTGATGAATCTCTGCAACCAAGTTTCCAATAGTTCTCTCCATTGTCCATTGTGAAGAACAAATTCCAGGCCCAATTCAAACAGTTTCAGGTGCAAGATGTGTTAGAGCATGAATACTCTGCCACACAAAATGAAGTCTTTCTGGATGCCGCTGACAGTAGAGGACTTCAAATTCACTACAAAAGTCAAGAAGAGCAAGATGTGCCTTTGCCAGATCATCAGCTTCAATTTCATGCTGGAGAATTATGTGCATTCCATAAACTAATTTGCAAAAATTCATCCAGTATTTCTCTGAAAGAACACTATAAAGCAATGCAGGCCCAAGTCCATAGATATAAACAAGAAATTCCCAAGCCTTGTATCCACTAGACACCTTTTCTGCAGGATTTCTTGGAGGGCAATCAAATGAACCAGGAAGGTAAGGTGTACAAGCTGCAACATCTTTTCCATGATCATCCCAAGTGCTACCTGTTGGCACTGCCCAATCCCATGTCCTTATATCATCACTGTTATCACAGTCAAGTGTACCTCACCATAAGTTTATTAGAAGGTCTGGAATATTAAGAGCTGCCAAGTGCATAATATCAGAACCAAAGCATCCAGGAAGATCTAGGCGATAACGTGGATTAAGGCCTAGAAAGATACTTGGCTTGACTATTCCTGTCTTTAAATGACACTTATTGTGTTGTGTTTCATTTGAAGATCCTACAACAAATTCCAATTTCTGCTCATAAACTTTGCTTGACATGGATGGGAGCTTATTGATGTCAATATCAGGATAATCAGAGCCTTCAACTGAATGAGTGGTTGGTTTCAATAAAGCTGGAAAATGATGTGGCTTCCATCTTTTGTGACACCCAGGAAGTGAACAAAATAAATGGCAGCTCATTTTTCCATGGTGACCCACCAGTCCATTCAAATATGTCATTACAGGGCCATCAGCTGTCGCTAAGCTAAGAAATGGATGACAGATATCCACTGTATTTGTAATACAATTCCATATGGGAAGTCCCTCTCTCTGCAAAGCTGCTAAATGGTGTAGACCAGGAAAAGTGAAAGAGTTTGGATGCTTTGGCTTATTTGGTCCTGAATGAAGCTTCCAATCAGAACATGCTTTTTTTTGTAGCGAGCTCGAGGAATATAATCAAAAATTATGCATATGTATATCCAGCAGTCTGAAGCTTTGCTAGCATATAACTGGGCACCATCCATGGAGAACATCAGAACCATATCATGTGCCTTGATGAACTCCTCATCCACTTTGTCAATATAAGCTTGACCAAAAAAAAAGTCCTTTATGATAGGAATTTTTCCATCATGAAGATCCAGATCCTTCATTATTTTCTCTGTAACAGCTAAGTGGTACTCTGCTTCCAGTGAAGATTGTGCCCCTCATCATATTGCCTGCAATTGAGGACCTAGTGGAGTTGTATGAAGCTGCTGGTGAGGCTGTTTGGAAAATGGGTCAAAGTGGTGTTCTCCACACTCAGGGCAAATCTGTAGATTCCTGAATGGACCAGTACATGCAATACAATGGTTGATGCACATGTCATCTTCAATTGAGCAGACTCCGCTCAATTCAGCAACATATTTTTTAATCTGATGATATGAAGGAATATCCTCATCAGGATATCACCAAAGAATTGCCTTTCTGACTAAGGTATATGTCTCCTGAGACACATTGCTAATGCTAAGATATAGATCCAATCCAAGGTGCCATGAGGGGTTGTCATTAATGTTGACAGGTGTGGTAGGAGGATTGTGCAATTGATATAAAGTATCTGCATCAAGTTTTGACCACTCATCATCAAGTGATGCTGTTTTCAAGGCTTCAATATATGCCATAGATGTTTTCATGCTATCCAATTTGGCCAAGCATGAAAGTCTGGATATGTAGGACAACCAATCTGCTTCAGCAGATTGTCCAGCTCCACTGGCACTGGTAGCATCAGTGTCAAGCTCCATTGGATTATATAAACCTTCTCCCTCTTCCTCAGGCTCTTCCTCTTCACTGCTGCTCTCATTATCAGACAAGCCTGTGTCCTCCTGATCATTATCATGCCTGCTTTGCAGAAGCCTATCAATATCATAATGACTCCCAGGATCAGGATCATCATCATCATCCTCATCCTCATCAATCATCATGTCTGAATTGCTGACCCATGTCACCTGTTACAGTATGAAATTGACTTTGCTGTTGAGAGGCCTGACCAAAGATTAGATGACAGTATCATTGGACCTTTGAAGTCCTGCCAGTGGAGATATGAAACATACCATATTATCCAAATCCAAATCCATCTGCCACTGATTATGCATATCATCATGTTCCTAAAGGCCAAGATTACCTCAGTAATAGACATAATTAGAAAGGGAAATTTACTCCAACAGTCTCAAGGTTTACAGTGCTTGGGCCTGTATTCTGGGTACTACCACCAAGAGCATCAGTTGGAAACTCTGCTCCTCAAGATTTATCAAGAAAGTCCTGAAATGATGATGAATAACTAGGCTGGGCAGCATCACAGTAAGGAGCATGTCTGTAGAAGGTGGCACATGATAAGCCTGTTTTGTACCCTCCACAAAAGTGGGTACATATGCATGTACATGTGTTGCTGCTTCAAGATCCTGGCATAGCTAAGAGAATTGGAAAGAAGGTCAAAGAATGCCTTGAAACTCAGTTGGCTTATTATAAGGATATGGCCATGTGGCATCCTCATGGCAAGCCACATGAACACAAACTGACATCCAAAAAAGGAAAGTTACATACATTTGATATTTACACAAGGCAAGAGCAAAATCAAGTAACCTCATAGGGAGTATAAGATATCGTCAAGATAAAATGGTATTGTTCATAGAAATTGGGCATGAGATGCATGAGAGAAAATAATGTAGAAGAATCTGTGATAAGTATGATGAAAAGTATCGGTCGTCATTCATTGTCCTTGCAATAACCTAATCTCCACCCATTGCCTCTCCCTGCAAGTTAGACAACATTCTTGACCCCTTTTGACTTCTTTCCAGTGTGACAAATATGTATCTTGGTCTGGCAAGCAGATTTCCTGAGCACTTGGTGGCGTAACTCTAGCTTGCAAACTGAGGGTGGAAGTGAATGCTGGTGAGCGGACTTCCTGAGTGCTTGGCAGTATTGATCAGGCTCG
This sequence comes from Tricholoma matsutake, assembly GCA_026075535.2. Taxonomy (NCBI): domain Eukaryota; kingdom Fungi; phylum Basidiomycota; class Agaricomycetes; order Agaricales; family Tricholomataceae; genus Tricholoma; species Tricholoma matsutake. The sequence goes on from AP026544.2 coordinate 2,021,400, forward strand.
TGAACTGAGGGTGGAAATACAGGACGTCCAGGAAGCGAATGCTGGTGGGGGCCAAGCGGGAAAGATTGGCAGAGAGAGGACATTGTCCCAACTGGGAGTTTGAAGATAAACTGGCTGGCTGTAATGAAACTACTGTTTGAAATCACCATGGCCAGGAGTTTGATGATAGGCAGGCCCACCATGAATGGTCCCAATGGCTGCTCAGGACTGTGCAGCACAACAGCCTGTGAGACTGCAGAAGGGGAATTGGTGAGGCTAGTGGTAGCTCCCTTATGTCATTTGAACTTCTTGATCTGGCACTGGTCCTTATAGTACTGCATGGAGCACTGATAAGGGATTGTTGTGGAATGGTTACATGGATTGGAAGGCTGGTTTGTAGTTGGAGAAGAGCTGGAAAGTGAATTGAACAATGCCAACCCTTGCAGAGACTGCATTCATCTTCTCAAACCATGGGTTATAGGTGGGTTTGGGGTGGACGGTGGTGTAACTGTGACAGGCTGATTTTCATCATTGAAATTCTAGCAGGAGAAGGTACATTGAAGAGGCATGTAGCACTCTAGTTGACACAGACGTTGTAAGGGGAACACCTTATGTGCCCCTACAATGGTTGGCACACAATTGCAAACACTTCCACAAACACACAAACATTTGCCCAACAATGTGCCTTTCATGCAACAAGGTGCCTTTTGCACCAATCATCTACAAACATTCCAATATATTGATCTATCAGTCCCTATTGCACTCTCCCCATTCTCGCAGTCAAAACCCCTGTGCAAACCAGTTGCACAATTGTTGTGCCTGTGGAAACAATTGAGGATGTCTTCGCATGCCCATTACCAATCATGGCCTGATGCGGATACTATCACTGATTGATGGCTATCTCCCCAAATGGGAACACAACCCTGGATCTGAATTAGTGCTAGGATGGAAGGGGCTCCAAGTATTTTAGAACATTGCATGCCTTCCATATCTATACTTCGGCCTTGCACTGGACTCCTTAGAGTTTTCTCTTTGGTTTTCCCTTGCAAGGTATGGGCCTTTTCCTTGTTCAATATTTATTGAATCTAATCTTTGGTTTTCCCTTGCAAGTATCAAGTTCTTAGGACTCTGATCATAAGGTTGCCCTTACAGATGTGAGGAGAATACCTAAGGCATGACACGGGTATGGGTAAACCCATGATAATATGGTCATGGGTATGCACAGTTATGGGTACAGGTCGTAAGTTGCCACACCTGTGCAATACTGCACCCATTTCCATGGTGTTACAGTTATGTGTGGATATGCCAGTGCCAATATTTTGGTCAGGTGAGTGATCATCAGACCTTGTTGATTACTCATGACACTTCTAATTTTAAACTATAGGACAATTCATGACCACCACCACCACCATAGCACCCCCACCCACCACTGTGAGCAACTGCTTGTGGGGTGGAAACAGGGACCAAGGATGACTGGTAAGCAACCACAATGGCCACAACATAGCCCAAATGATGTGAATCATCATTGGGCCTATAGGAAGTTCTCTTTTTGTTTTCGTAAACTAACTAATTATGTTTCTTTTTTTTCAGGTTCAAAACCACTAGTAATGATGGATGACAACAGATAACAACACACACCCAATGGTGCTGTGTCACCCAGGCCTGAATGACGTCTATTGTCGTTTGGGCCCTAGGTTTTTTTATTGTCTTTTGTTCTTGTTTATTTCTAACTAAATAATACTTTTATTTCACTTTTAGGTTCTAATAGTGAATGATGACAATGAATGACAATGTTGAACGACAATGACAAATAACAACAATGACTGACAATGAACTATGGTCTACAATGATGAACAGCAATGATGTACAACACACTATCCACCCCCCCAGCCTCATGAGCAACTGCTTGTGGGGTGGATTGTGGGTGGAATGATGCTGAGAGACACTGGGGGATGAGGGGGAGGGGGGAATGATGAAATGACATGGCCTAAACAATGCCCATCATCGTTTGGGCCATAAGTATTTCTTTTCTCATTGTTTTCAGTGATTTTCTTAGTGTAATAATTTATGTAGTATATATATTTGTAATAAATTTGTACAAAACTGAGCAATACCCCCCTAAACCCAGGGCTATTCTGTGGTAACCTGTGCACACCCACGATAAACCTGCACCCTTAACCGTATGGGTGTGGTGTTCACAGGTATGGGTGTGGGTACCCAAAAAATACCCGCAGGTTACCCATGTCATGCCTTAAGAATACCTGGCTAAAAGTGAAAACTGTGGATACTTACACATACAATGTGCTTTGAAATTATAGGAAAGAGATTTGAATTTGGGTTGATGATATAATTGAGACAGTTGATGTGGACAATACGTGCAGCGCAGAAGTAGAACATATAGAATAATTGTAGAACTCGAGAGGACTCGAAAGGAAACAAATTGAGATACCAGTGAGACTAGGATATTGATCAGGTGCTATATAAATCTAGCTTGCTCAGCATAGTCAGATCTGATCAGAACTGGTTTTGACTGGGCATGAATTGTCATGTTCCCTAAGCCATTGCATTAGATGGGACTGCTTGCCAGAAAGGAAAGACATACTGTTTTGACTTCATGGCATTGTAATGAAGAGAGTTCCTTTAAGAACTCTAAATCTGATAGTTGTCCCATGCTTTGATAGAGTAAAATATTCCCTGTGCTTACATCTTGATGAACATGCTTCAATCGATGGAGGATTTCTAGAGCTAGGCTCAAATCAGATGTCAGAAGTGTGTTCAATGTGAATCAACTGAGATTTTACTGATGGTCACATCAGTGAGTCCTCAAAACAGATCTGACAGGTTGTCCAAGTCATGTAATTAGTGCTGTGCTTGGCCTGGTGCTCATGGCCTGAGGCAGGCCAAGCTGGGCCCAAATAGGCCAAGCCAAGCCAGGCCATGGTGAAGACTTCATAGTGGCTTTGGCCCATTTGAAAAGCCAAAGCCAGGCTGTCAGGCCATGGCTTTTCAGTGAGTTATATACTAGTTATATTTAATCCAGTATCCAGTACTACATGTACCATTGGATTTCTGTACACATCAATGCACAATCAATGCAGGAAAATGTCATGATCAAACCTTAAATTTGCAGCTATACAGTAGGTGCCATGCAACACTGATGTCATACTACTTGGATAACCACTGGAGAATGTCGATAACAGCAACAAGGCACATGAGGGGGGCTCAAATGACCTTTATCATTGTTCTTTATTGTCATTTGAACCCTAGGTATGTTCTTTTGTATTCATTTTTCTTGTTTCATTCATCTTGATCGGTGTCTCTAGTAGCCACAAGGAGTGCCAGGGGTAACCCTCAGGTATATTATCTCATACCCATACCCATACCCATGAACACCATACCCGCATGGGTAGGGGTACAGTATTACCGCAGGTTTTTGTGGGTTACCCATGCTTATTCACAGGTTTTCACATAAATATGTATTTTAATATTTTAATTACACTAAAATAATATATAGAAAAAAGAAAAACCCCTCCACTTGCATTTGCAGTGACGGAGGGGGTGGTGGTGGTGGTTGTCACCCAACAACATGAGAAACCATCCCTGCTCGTGTTTGGAGCAAGGGGGGTGGTGCCTGTGGACCTTGTCCTGTTGTCCTCTCATCTCATCAATGATGAGGTGGTGGTGGACCTGCAATGAGAAACCCCCTCTCATGCTAGACATGAGGGAGGGGGAGTCAACCAAAGATAGCCCCCGCCAGCTCACATTTGAGGTGAGGGAGGGGGGAGCTGCTCTCATCGCAGCCTAGAAAATGAATATAGCCCCCTCCAGCTCACGTTTGAAGCAAGGGAGGGGCCACTGTTGTTATCGTTGCCTAGAGGAAGAATATAGGCCTCTCTGGCTCGCATTTAGAGCAAGGGAGGGGGGGTGTGGTGCCTGCTCATCATCCCCATCTGAAATGCATCCTGTTTCCACCCCATGAGCAGTTGCTCATGGCAGTGGTTGGGGGTGCTGTCGTGGTGGTGGTCCTCAGGTCCTCCTTGTTGTCCTGCCCTCCTTGTCCTCCTTGTCCTGTCCTCCTTGTCCTGTCCTCCTTGTCCTGCCCTCATCGTTGGCATCATTGCCAGTCCCATTGCCACCTTGTGAGCAGAGGCTCACAATGGTGGTGGGTGCTGTCTGAGTCAATGGTGTTGGCTCCTTGCTATAGCACTATTAAAATCTAAAAATTGAATAAAAATATTAATTAGTTAGAAAGAAAACAAGAATGAAAGATATATAAAAAATACCTAGAGCCCAAATGACATTAAATGTTGTTTGGGCCCATTCCCTGTACAATGTGGTCATTTTGTGTTGTTTCCTGGTTGTCAGAGCTCCCTGTCCCCACCATGTGAGCAGTTGCTCACAGCAGTGGTTGGGGGTGTTATGGTAGTGTCATCGATCATCCTGTAGTTTGAAATCAAATACATTGTGAGTGAATCAACGAAGTCAGATGATCACTCACCTGACCAGTAATTTGGTACCCATAAACCCATGGTTACAGGTATGGTGTTCTGTGGGTATGGCAATCCCATACTCATACCCATACCCGGGCATACCCATGACTGCCATTGCCAGGATGCATGTCGCTGGTTGTTGTTGTCATATTTACTGGTGGCTGTGCCTGTGGCAAGAGTGATTGTGTCAGCAATGTGTGTGGCTGTGTTGGCACTGTGGGAGTGTGTTGGGAGCATAGGGTGGCCATAACTCACTGTAACACAGACATTGGTATATCTGGTGTTGGTGAGTTGTTTATGCACTGTAGGTGGCTATGCTATCACCGGTGGCAAGGGTGGTTGTGTCGGCAATGTGTGTGGTGTGCTGGTGCTGTGGAAGTGTGTAATGGCAGCATAGGTAAATTAACTTGTCATAATGTTGTGAGTCTGTGGGGCCAGACTTACACTCCTCCCCACTTGAAAAAACTGTGTGGGTCTCAGACTTCCATCCCATTTTCATCTTCCCACTGGTCGAGGCCATCAGTGTTGGCCATTTCAGAGCTGGGGCACCACTTGTCATGTTCTTTAACATATCCTTCATAATGGACAAGGTATTGTACACCCCTGCCAGGTTGGCGTGCATCCACAATTTTGTCAATGTACCACTCCTCAGTGCCATCTTCAGTGACAATTGGCATTGACTGAGCTGGCTCCTGGTCAGGGAAGAGGAGTGGGTCATTGGGGACATATCATTTTAGTAGGTGTGCATGGAAACCAGGGAAGGTGTTGGGGTTGTTGGGAAGTGTGAGAGTGTATTTGGAGCATTCAGGGAAGGTATGTGTGACCATGTAGGGGCCATCATGTTGTGGCATGAATTTGGCAACTTGTGTTTTGCCTTTGTGTTTGTAATTATGGTGACAATTTTTGGTGGAGAGCATGACGAGGTCGCCAACCTTGTAGACATCCTCCAGTGCCTGGTGCTTGTTGGCATGATATGCCTGGCAAATTTTTGGCAGCAAGGAGGTTGTCCTGTGCTTCCTGAACATCAAGGTGGACATGTGTAATGATGTCATGTGCAGTGATCTGCTCAGCAGTGGCATTTTTCAGTGAGAGGCACAATAGGCAGGATGATGTGTGGAGATCAGCTGGTTTTGAGTTGGAAACCAGAGAAGCTGGTGGATGCATTCATGGTGTTCATGATGGTGAACTGTACATGGGGGAGTTTAGCTAGCCAGCCCTTCTGGTTATTACTGAATGGCTTGGTTCACAGTTTTGTTTGTCTGTTCACTGCTGCCATCAGTTTCGGGGTGATAGAATGTGGACATTTTAGTTTAACACTGGTGAGCTTGTGGAGTGCAGTCCAAAGGTCAGCAGTGAAACGTGCATCTGTCAGAGATGAGGTATAGTATGAGGCCATTTTTGCAGTACCATTTGTCAAAGAGCACAACAGTGACCTGGGCAGCAGTGTATGAGGAGTGAATTCCAGCAATGCATATGTCAGCACTGAGGAGGTCTGTCATGGTCAGGATGGTGTCCTTTCCATTCTCCTCTGGTAGTGGGCCAATGAAATCCAGGGCGATGATGTTGAAGCAGTCATCAGGTACTGGTAGTGGGTGCAAGGGACCGGTGGGTTTTGTGGTCCAGTTTTTGTTTCACTGGCACTTGGTGCAAGATGGGATGTATGCATTTTCCAAGTCCCAGCGCATGTTTGGCCAGTAATAAGAGCCACAGAGGGATTTGTAGCTTTTGTCAAAGCCAAAATGGCCCAAGGTATCATGTGCCAGGTTGTAGAGTAGTTCACATACCTTGAGATCTTGTGGGATCACAAGTCAGCAGCCAACATGGAGGAGTTGATCAGTGAGGGTTTCCCCTTCAATGCTTCTCATGTCAACATCCTTCATAATTTGTTTGGCGAAGGAATCAGTCTCATAGCTGGTGACAATGGCATCAAGAAGTGACTGGTCTGTGGTGATGTTTAGTATCCCAGCGGCATGTGTAGCTGGTGCATTGTGTGTGTATGTGATCATGCAGGCAGTGAGGCATGCATCTGGTGTAACATCAGGCATGCAGGATAGTGTGTTTTCTTTACCATGGATATAGGTAATGTTGTAGTCAAAACTGGCCATGTACATTGACCATCTCATTTGTCATCTCAACATTTCCTTCTGTGATTGGAAGTATTTGAGTGTTCAGTGGTTGGTGAAGACCCCAAAATGGGCACCGAGGAGGTAGGATCTCCATTTCTTAAATGCCTTGATGATGGCAAGGAGTTCCTTCTTGTGAACAGGGTAATTCTTCTCGGCATCATTGAGTTGGTAGGAGTCATAGGTGACTGGTATCACAGTTTCTCAAGTTGGACCAAAACTCAACATGGCACCAGTGCAGCAGTTGCTGGCATCAGTGGTGACATAGATGTTTAACACCTTGTCTTCATAATTAATTATGGTGAGACAGTCGGTGCCGAGAACCAAGGCTTTGATGTGTTCAAAGGCGGCCTGGTGTTCTGTGGTCCATGGGGAGAATTCCTGGTCACATTCCTTGGTGGTGAGTGGTGTGAGTACACTTGTATATTCAGCGAGTGCTGGAAGGAAGGTGGCAATGTATCTGGTGAGTCCCAGGAATCCCCTGACATTGGTGGCAGTTGTTGGTTGTGGCCAAGATGCAATTTGGTCAGTTTTGTGGGTGTCAGGTTTGATACCTGTCTCTGAGATGATATGATCAAGGAAACATAATTCAGTGGAAAAGAGGTTGGATTTTGCCTGATTGCAGTAGATACTGGCTTTTTGGAGGGCTTCAAGAACAGCGGCACAGTTTTGTTTGTGTATGATGATATCATCAAGGTACACATGGCAAATCTTGCCAATGAGTTCTCGTAGTGCATCAGTTGTTCAGCACTGATGTGTGGCCAGAGCATTGCATCCACCCTGTGGCATGATGGTCCACTCATAAAGTCCCCATGGTGTTCTTACAGCAGTGATGTGAATGTCATCAGGGTGTACTTGTGTCTGGAAGAAGGAGTTCGTCATGTCCATCTTGCCAAATATTTTTCCCTTCCCACAGTCGGCAAGTATATTGTCTATGTGGGGTAGGGGGAAGTTGTCTCGTATAGTGTTACTGTTGAGTGCTCAGTAGTCATTCACCCACTGAGGGTCAACTGTTACATCAGGTACCCCAGCAATGTATTTTGGCATGCAGAATGCTGGTGAGGCAAATTCTGAGGAGGATGGCCAAATGCAGCCAGCCTTGAGGTGGTCATCCAGCATTCTCTTCCAAGGTTCTTGGTATTTCTTGGGAGCTGCATATCCTTTGCCATTGTTGACCTTGGTGGGGTCTTTGAGTCGGATGCAGTGGAACATGTGGCTGGAGATATCTTCAGTGCTATCATGGAGATGAAGTGGGAAGTGGTCGGCAAATTTGAGTTTCATTTTCACATCTTTCTCTTTGAGGAGTTCTTGGAATGCTAGGCCTTCAATGTGTTAGGGTGACACCCACTATCTGCTAGCTAAGGCTGTGCAGGTTCTCTCTACAAGAAGGGGGCAGGATCCACGTGCATGATGGGGGGTTTGATGGTTTTGATGCAAGGGGTTATTTATAAATGAGTTTGTTGAGATAGGCTTTTCACACCAAAAATGTAGGTGGAATACCTAAGAGAACACAACTGGAGTCACCTAGGTGTATATTTAGGGTTTATATACCATGTTACATATATTGTACATTGTTGTTACCAATGCATGCATACAGGTGCATACATAGTGATGCGTGCGAAATAATATTCTCACGCTATCAAAGTGTAGCGTCATTTGGCATCATTTGGCGTCATTTGGTGTCATATAGCATAATTCGACATAATAAAATGAAAATGAAATTTTATTAGGTAATGGGGCTGTTTCCTAACATTACCCCCCTTTTATGCCTCGACTTCCAGGCGAGAAAATATTGTATCTGTCCACTCCATGAAATTTTGGTAAGGCCAGAATTTCATCCCCTCATACACCATTCTCGCAATGCAACATGGAGCATTTGGATTACATTTGAAGAATTGGGCGATTGTGTTACGCGCTCGCTTACAATTCTCTTTGGGTTCCCATGAATTATTTTTGTCGGTATAGTTTTTCCACTTTATTAAAAACTCCAATTTGTTTTGTCGAAGACGTGAGTCTAGAATTTCTTCAACTATGTATTCTGGAGCACCTTCTACTATTATCGGAGGTTGTGGGGTGGTTTGTTGGCCAGGAACAGTGGGTGGGCAGTAAGGGCATAAGCAGGATATGTTAATCTCAGGATTGATCTTGAATGATCGGGGTAATTTTAGTACTACCGCATTAGGTGAGATCACTTTAGAGATCGTGTATGGGCCAACTTGATTCTCTGTAAGTTTCCTTGAAGGTCGGGGAATATTTAGGTCCTTGGTACTTAGCCATACCAAGTCACCAACTTTGTACTCTGGAGCATGCACTCGAGTACAATCCGCGTGTTGCATCATGTCATCACGTGCTTTCTTAAATGCCGCCTCTGCTTCCTCTTGTACCTTTTGCATCTTAGATACAAAATCTTCTACCAATTGTACTTTGACTTCCCTTCTGGGTTCTACTCCCATACAAGGATGATACCCATAATTTGTGAAGAAGGGTGACATATGCATAGCTGAATGGAATTTATTATTGTGGGAAAATTCAACAATTGCCAGCCATTCAGGCCAGTCGGTCTGTCGGTAGTTGACAAACATACGTAGGTACTGCTCCAACTCCTGATTCATTCTCTCTGTCTGCCCATCAGTCTGCAGGTGATATGCTGTAGATAATTTGGTTTGAATTCCCAATATGTTGTTCAGCATAAATGCAGAAGCGAACTGGGGTCCACGATTGGAGATAATGGTATTGGGTAATCCATGAAATTGCCATACTTGATTTAGATAGAGGCATGCCAAGCCTAATGATGAGATTTCCCTAGTAGTAGGAATAATATGGACCTCCTTTGTGAAGCGGTCACATACTACAAATATTGCATCATACCCTTGAGCTTCAGGTAATCCTGTGATAAAATCCAGAGATATATCTCGCCATGGTGCTTTAGGTATCAGGTTCAGCATTAATTTTCCTGCAGGCTTCTCTGGAAATTTCTTCCCCCTCATGCATGTATCACATCCATCCACATACCCCAACACATATTTAGAAATTCCAGGCCACCAATAATTTCTCATCACTAACTCCAACGTCTTCCATCTTCCTGGGTGTCCAGCTGTCGGTAAATTATGATGTAACTGGACGATCTCCCTTCGCAAATCCTGATCCTTCGGCACATACACCTTTCCTTGGAATAGCACCAACCCTTGCTCCTCAACCCATTCATCTCCTCTAATATTACCCTTCTTGTCTTCCTTCATAGCTTTCACAGCTTCCACTACCTCATCGTCCATATCCGAACATTGTCTAATTTTAGACAACATTTCCACTTTGGAGCTATCTATTAATAGATGCCCTTGACGCATAGGCAAATGCATAAGTATTCTGGTTTAAGTAAGGTAACATTTTTATTGTCCTCCTCCACCCCCCTTTTGTGATCAATATGTCTGGACAATGCATCTGCCTTCCTCATTAAGCTTCCTGCCTTGTGGACCAAGTGAAAATTGAAATGTGATAGGAATAGCACCCAATGCGCTTGCCTGCGGTTTAGCTTCTTAGCTGACATGAAGTATTGCAGATTTTGATGATCCATCCAGATCTCAATCTGATGCATGCATCCCTCCAAATAATGTCTCCATGCCTCCAACACTCGTATTATCCCCAACATCTCTTTGTCATGCACATCATAATTTCTTTCCACATCATTCAACCCTCAGGACAAATATGCACAAGGATGCCATTTGTCATCTTCGCACAACATTGATAATACCACTCCAGTAGCAAAGTCAGATGCATCTGATTCCACTCGTAAGGGGCGCATGAAATCTACTGGGGCTAATATTGGTCCCTCCATGAACTTTCTCTTCAACTCCTCAAACACTGTCTGCTGCTGCTCTCCCCACCTCCACACTACTCCCTTTTGCATAAGGTTATGTAAGGGTGTGGCAATTTTAGAAAAATTATGCACAAAGTGATGATAATAATTTGCAAGTCCCAAGAAGGCTTGCACCTCCTTGACACATGTAGGCGTAGGCCAATCTGTGATCACCTGTACCTTGATCGGATGCATTTTGATTCTGTCAGGGCCGATCAATATTCCTAGGAACTCAATCTCGCTTGCCCCAAACACACACTTCTCTGGTTCCAATAGACGAGGGTATTTGTTGAGTTATCTCACGTGAGGCAGGGCAGGTTTGGAATAGGTTCAACGGCACCCCCGTCCAGCCCTCTGCCGACAACCTAGGTTCAACGGTGCCCCCGACAACCCAGAGGGCTAGACAGGGGTGCCCAAACTCAGATTGTATTCTCAAGGTACATCTCTAAAAGTATCTAGCAGAGGGAAGGAGGGAGATCAAAAATACATGATAGTGTTATGGATGGAAAAGACACTATGAGAGAGTGAGAGTCAGAGAGAATACTTATGAGCAAAAACCCTTACCTAGGAGAGTGTGAGAGGCAGAGAGTATCTGAGACAAGAATAAACTCTGCGGCTCACTCTCTACTAGGAATGGGGGTGACACGTCATTCCAAGCGATGGATTAGGGGTTCAGCATGAACTTTTGAGCGCGCAGTGCTGTAGGAGGCTCAAGTGCGAGTCTCATGTGCACCTGGTGCAGAGGAAGTGTAAGTGTCGCCACAGCTTACCACTTGCTATTGGACTTGCATAAACGGGCTTTAAACTCGACCAGTAGATGAGGGTATTTGTTGAGTTATCTCACATGAGGCAAGGCATGTTTGGAATAGGCTCAATGGTGCCCCCGACAACCCAGAGGGCTAGATGGGGGTGCCCAAACTCAGATTGAGGTACACCTAAAGGCTATAAAGAGTTGTCTGGGGGAAGGTACAAAGTTGACAGGTAGGAAGTTGTCCGGAAAAGGAAAAAAGAAATGAAGATGAGGGGTACGATGTGAGGAGCGTGATTACAAATCTGGGGGTTACCATGTATTCTGCCAGGCCCTGCCAGTGAGAAAGAAAACAGTTCAGAATGGGTTGGAAGGCTGGAGTGTCATTGCTCAAGCATGAAGCATTGCCTGTAGCAACACTGGGTGCTTATGAATGTAGATGTGCCATGCCTCTGATGCCCATCAACCTATTCCCTGAATGATGTGGGGGGCTACTCCATTCTCTGCTAAGGACGTTGCCCCCCCTGCTCTCATCGATTGTCTGCCTATGTCCTTCTTGAAAAAGAGGCGCAGATGGCGCATGAAAAAAGATCTTGTTGGAACCTTTCCATTCTCCTTCAGCCATAGCAGTGAGGACCAAGGACACAGGCAATCGCATGATTGCAAGTATGTACTGAAAAGTGCCATTGGGTTGCATGGGAAAGGGTTTGGCTGCAACATGATGATGTTTCCATCGAAGAACTTGTCAGCCTTGTGGCCAGGCAAGAAAAACTGAAAGAAATGCTCGTTGATGATGATGGAATTACGCTTTGACAGTTTTTGAGGATCTCTGAGGTTGTTATCATCTGGCCATGTCAGTTCACCTAGACGCATCAGAGCGAAGAATCCAGTACAAAGTTGGGTGCAAAACAGAAGGTCATCATGAGAAGGGTTTTTGGAGTAGTTGATGCATACTAAGTTTAGGTCATCGATTGTCAGGGCTTGTTTCCTTGTAGTTGGCAATCCACGCAGGCGTTTGAAGCCTTGGAGTGTTCGATGCACCAGGTGGGATTTTCTGGCTTCCCTGATGTGTGGGAAGTACGGTTCCAATTGCTGACAGATACCTGAAAGGTATGTGTCCACAGAGTTGGGTTTGATGTGATGTGACATATAAATGGTGAAGAGGCTGAGGGTGTTGGCAGTGGGTTCGACAGGCATGTTGTGCATGCATACCAATGTCAGGTAGGAGTTCAATGCCAAACCATAATTTTTCCAGGTACTAATATCAATCGCCTGCCCTAGAGTGATTGCTTGCTCATGCATCAGGTGCTCTTGCATCCACGACTCCTGTGTCGGTTGCCAGGCACGCACATGGGACACAATCATTTTTAGCTGCCCCCAGTGTTGCTCATTGTGGGGGTTTAAATAGTGAGATTTGTAACTCGGGCACCAGTCTCAGTGCCTTTTCGAAGTTGTGCCAGGAGATTGCATCTGCTACTTCATTCTCCACTCCTGGGACATGCAGTACTCATAAGTCGAGTTTGTTGCTGATGCTTGTGTCTATGCAAAAGAGTAGCAATGGGTTGAAGATGGCCTGACATTTCAGGGAGTTGAAAATGTCGACTGTGTTTATACTGTCTGTAAATAGGACAATTTTCGAGTGATTGATACCTCTCTGTTGCAGGTTGTCCACAGCGCTGGTTGTTGTGAGTGCTTCGTAGTAGAAGATCGTCTTGTCAGTTTGGTACATGGGGACTCGTGAGTAAAACCCTTGTCGACAGCTAGGATACCAGAAAGCAGGTCCCTCCATGCAGGCGTTGCAGAAAATGATTTCGTCTGCATCTTCAGGGTACCAACTGACTATAGATAGCAATCTGACTCCCAGAGAGTTATGGAGTAGCCTCACTGCCCATTGAAGATCTGACCAGACCTCATTGTTCACCCAAATTTTCATTAGTGGTTGGTCCTTTCCTGCAATTTTGGGGTATAGGTTGTTCAGAGCTGGTCAAATCATTGGGAAGACATTGAAACTCCAATTCATCCAACCCGCTAATCTCTGCCAGCATCGCAGAGTCCAAGAGGCCCCCTTCTTCTTTACCACTCGTGCTGTGAATGCTTCAAGCTCTGACAGGAGGTCATCCAGGGCTTGCATGGGGAGTGAGAACGTCAGACTGTTAGCGTTAACTTTGATCCCAATGATTGTCAGTTTGCCTCCAGACAGCTGTTTATGGGGTTCATGAGGGATTCCTAATTCGTCCCAAAGGGACAGAGGTTCGGCTTGGTTCCTCGGCATATACCTTTCATACTGGTGGTACCATACAACATTGTCTTCTTCGTCAATGCCAAAAGAGTCGTCCATGTACGTCCAGAGGTCAGCAATGAAGCATATGTTTTTGGTGATCCACGTCATGAGCCTGTTGAAGGAAATATAAATCCTGGCCGATCCATGCCCACCAAAGCAATTATTCCTGTCAAGATCTTGTTTGCCGTCAATTGTGACCACTTGCTTGATTTGCCACAGTGGGTGCATGGGCAGCAGCCTGTATGCCTCTGCCACATCTGACTTGTAGAGAACGAATGACTGTGCAGGTTTTGCTCGATGATGCGCAAGCAGGCCTTCTCCCAAGTGTCGCATGTTGTCTAGTGGAAAGCCCTTGACGTCTTCACACCTGATCATGGAGTTCGGAGAGTAAGGACCAGCACTTTAGTTGATCACCATTTGCGATTTCCCTGTGTGTGGGTTTGGGACCACATGGATAGGCGAAGCATGCATTCTGGGGAGGAGATCTTGACTGAAAGATCCAGAGAATCTCCCCTTTGAGCGCTTGTGATCCCTCTGTTTCCACAGGAAGTCAATTTCAACCCTTTCCATCGGCATTCCCAGAGACTCATCAATGATGTTTGGGCTGGTGTCATAACATGTGTTTGCCCAGGGCCAGAATCCTTCCTGGAGCCCTCTGCACACTGACTCTACAAAAGGACAATTCGGATGTGATTTGAGTAACTCTTCAAAACAATCGACATTGATTGGGGTGGCAACCTTGAAGAGGTGATGATTGTTCTTAATAGTGTTTGTGGCAGTAACATTGGCGAGTTCAATTGAGGGCACAGCTGGTAGGGATTTTGCAGTCTCAGTCCAGTCAGCGAGGCAAGGTGGTGCAGTCGTATTGCCAAAATTGGCGTCCTCTTCACTGCTCCACAAGTTGTATCATAGGTACTTCGGCTGCATCCCGTACGCTACATCAATTCGGCTGAGTGCAGTTACTTTGTCCATGTCCCGACTGTTTGCATTTGAGGCAGGTGTGTCGGTATCTGCATGAACTTGCTGTGCAGCGGCAACCTTCTGCTGTATTAAAATGCCTGCACACTTTGGTAGTGCATTCCCTGGTGCGGTGTAAACTTTGCACTCCCCCCTGTATTCCTATTGGAGTCCTAGGAGTCCGAGTTTTCCAATAAGAGTGCAATCAGAATCCGATAGGAGTCCTACTAGTCCGACAATAGTCCTAGGAGTCTGATAGGAATCCGATTGGAATGTATCTTGATGACCATGTACTTTTATTTCCAAGAAATTCCTAGTAAATTCTGAGTTAAGTCCTATGCAATTCCAACAGGTAGTAGTCAGAATACCACACCATTTCGGAAGACTTAACTTGATGAAAGTGCTTACAAAATAAATGGGCAGAGCAGGAATTGAACTCTAGACCTTGGGATATAAGTGACATGACTACCAAACAAGTGCTCAACCAGTTGAGCCACAGGAGCACTAATAAATATGTAATATGAAGTCCATTTAAAGCACTTAGGATTAGTTCACTTATTTTTAACCTCTCTCACAAGAGCTCGAAAAAAAATTGTTGAGCCCTCGTATCTTCGCGAGGGAGTAGATAACTAATATAGATTTAAAAAAAAACCCCCCTGCAAATGTGAGGGGGAGAATTAATTATACTATTTAATTATACTATTTTAAATTCTCCAAAAAAAACCCACCCCCCCATTTCGCAGGGGGGAGGGGGTGATGGTGCATCGCGTTGGCTGTCTCGTCAGCCCTGTCCCGTCATTTCCCCTCCCTCTCATCTCCATCGTGTCTCGCCTCCCTCACCTCGCCTCCCCCGTGGCTTCCCTCCCCTCCCCTGTCTCCCCTCCCTTGTCATTCCACCCACCATCCACCCCACAAGCAGTTGCTCGCGAGGCTGGTGGTGGGTGGTGCATCGTATGTTGGTGGTGGCATGGGGCGGGTGTCGCCATCGTCTCCCCTTCTGGTTGTTGTTGTTTGGTGCTGTTGTCATCCCTCCATGCCATTCCCGTGTTCTCGCACCCCATATACACCCTGCGAGCAGTCGCTCACAGTGGTGATGGGGGGTGCTGGATGTCATTGGTGTTGTGGGGGGTCCATGCACTCACGATCCACCCTATGAGCAGCAGCTCGTAGGTGTGGGGTGGGTGCATTGTCAGTTCGTCAGTGACATGGCACGAGGGGAGGGGTCGGGTGGTGCTTACCAGGCAGGTATCCCCCTTCTGGGGTCTCCTGGCATTGCTCCCCATGCTCCTGACCATGATCGATACCCTCACATCCTGTTTTGACGGGGAGGAGGGGGGTTGCCAGGGGCGTCGTTGGGTGTGGGTTTGGCTCATGTCAGTCCATTGTTACTCGTGTAGATTAGAACCTAGAAACAAGGCAAATGAATTAGTTAGTTTACAAAAGTAAAAAACGAATGAAAAAAAAAACTTACTATGGCCCAAATGACGATTGCGTTGTTTGGGCATTGTTCAGCATCGAAACCAGTCATTTCCGGTCTTGGGGGCTCGTCTAGAGATGGGGGTGAAGTGGGAGTGGTGGGAGTTGCTGGGTTGAGGTGGTTGAGGTGGGGGGATGGAGGTGGCATGCTTGTCATCGTTGGTGGTGGTGGTGGGAGTTGATGAGCTGGCAGGTGTGATGATGCGGCTATGTGCTTTGTCATCACACCTGCGGGAATGGTATGTAGTGTAGTATGATCACTTACCTGTAATGAGTGTTTAGCCTAATGGTATTGTTGTTGGTTTACACTTACATAATCTTCTGTAGTCAAGTGTTCAATTCTTGTCTGTGCATTTAATTTTTCATACTATATTACTAAGCAAGGCTGCTTTCATTCCTATCGGAATCCTATGTTGTCTGATGTCTTAGCATAACTTTGGACTAGTCCTATGTGATTTATATGATCAGAAATTCCTAGGAAATTCTGATAGTCCGATCGGACTCTGATCGGACTACATCGGACTGGACTAGGACTAAATGTGCCATTTCATGTCAATTTGGCTGGTGAAAATGACATCGGAATATGGTTGGATTCCAATCGGAGTCCAATCGGAATCATTGGAATCATCGGATTCCTATAGGAATATGGGGGGGAGTGTAAAGACCTTGGTGCGGTCCCCAACTGCAGATCAGGCTGCTGATCCTCCCTGGATTCCATCTGGAAGGAGATAGGCAGAGTACAAGAAAGTGAACCGGTCTCTGTCGGTGAGAAGGATTGATTGTCCACCCCCCACCATCGCTCTGACTGCTTTGTCGAATGCAATAAGTTTGTGGTGTGCTCCAAGTTGCTTTGCAGAGAATTCAGATGGCATGTAATCTCCCCATTCCCGGAGTTCATCAATGCGGTGTGGGAATGCAAAATGTGGTGTAGGTTGCTGAATATGACGTCGAGATTAACTGCTTCTCCCTTGAAGATATGTTTCCACTCAGATTCAGGGAATCCTTGTGGGGCTGTGGACACCCGACGAATCTCTTGTTCCGAAAAATTGAGATCCTTCTGGAATATGGCGAGGGTCTCTCACATTTTTCTTTGGTTCTCATCGACCTCTCTGGCTTCTGCTGTGACCTCTGCGGAGTACCAAGGGAGTTGCAACTAGTAGACTCATTTCCTTTTGGTGGATTCCCCATCTCTCCTACCGGATGAAGTGTCGCTGTCAGAGCTCGACACGGATGAAAGGCTTTGCCGTCTGTTGTGGAGGAGCCCCTTGCAGACGTGTCATAGGATTCACTCTGCTTCTTCCTCTTGTGAGCTTCTTGGGCACGTACCCCCTTCATGCTCTCCCCGTGTGGTACTTTCTCCTCTTCCTCCTGGACGGTCTTGCCCATCTCCTGCTTCCAAACCTTGTTGCTCCATGTTTTTGCACTTTGAGGCAACAATGTCGACATACATGGTGTATTCTTCAAGAGTCGCTTGTCTGTCTGGCTCCTCGAGTCCTGCATCGTGTAGTGTCGAAAAGATTTGGTATAAGGTTTCCACCCACAATGAATTATTTTTTCTGAAACCCTCGATGAGTTTGTCCAGTTTTGACACTGTGTCAGCTCTGAAAGTATCGTTTGTGGGTCCTGGGTCCCCCACCCCTTGTGTCCATTCATGACCCTGTTCACAAGTGGATGGGCCTCTACCGGGTCACTGAGTCATTCCAACAGCGAAGGTTTTGAGCTGCTGAGCCATTCCAGTAGCGACTGCTCTTTCGGATGGTCCGAAGATGTTGTCTCTCCTAATTTCATTTTCTGAGGTGGTTCCAGTGTCGAGGGTCTGTGAGGATGGGTTGTTTGAGACACTTTCCCCAGTTGTAATACCTGCGACATTCCCAGTGATGGCTTGGTCCCCCATTGGGGCGACATATTGTCCAAAATAGGAGGCATGTCCATCACCAGTCATGAGTAAAATGATGTTTATAATGAAAAGAGATCAAAAATACACGATAGTGTTATGGAAAAGACACTATGAGAGAGTGAGAGTCAGAGAGAATACTGATGAGCAAAAACCCTTACCTAGGAGAGTGTGAGAGGCAGAGAGTATCTGAGACAAGAATAAACTCTGCGGCTCACTCTCTACTAGGAATAGGGGTGACACATTGTTCCAAGTAATGGATTAGGGGTTCAGTGTGAACTTTCGAGCGCGTGGCACTGTAGGAGGCTCAAGTGCGAGTCTCATGTGCACGTGGTGCAGAGGAAGCGTAAGTGTCGCCACAGCTTACCGCTTGCTATTGGACTTGCGTAAACGGGCTTTAAACTCGATCAAAAATAGATCATTCTCTGCCAACCTCCACAACACCTCCTGCACTATCGCCTCATGATTTTCTTCATCCTCCATAAATATCAGAATGTCGTCAATAAATATTATTACCATGCCCTTGTCAATTACATCCTTGAAAATGTCGTTCATCATATTTTGGAAGGTCGGGGGACTATTAGTCATTCCAAAAAACATGACAAGCGGCTTGAATGATCCTCAATGCATGGCACATGCAGCCTTCCACTCATCTCCTTTCTTTATTTGTACATTGTTATATCCCCATCATAAATCCAAGTTTGTAAAGACTTTGGCTTTTCCCACCTTGTCAATTATTTCTGAAATTAACGGCAAGGGGTACACGTTCTTCACTGTCCACTCATTCAGGTACCTATAATCTGTACACATCCTCTTTCTCCTATCTTTCTTTGGTACAAAAAATATTGATGATGTCTGCAGTGATTTCAAAGGTCGTATATAGCCTTTGCACAATTGTTTGTTTAGGAATGCATCCACTTCTTCTTGCTCCATCGGAGATAACAAATATACCTTCAACTTCTTGGGCACAAATCCTGGCTTCATCTCAATCACATGATCCTATGGCTTCTGCACTGGAAGCCACTTGGACTCCTTCTTCTGGAACACTGACAGATATTCATGATACACTTTTGGCACCAACTCCTCCACTGGCTTCTCCACATTCACAACATTCTTGTCCCATGACTGTCCTCCACAAATTGCTCGAAAGGTTTGCCTCTGCTCTTCTTTCTCGATCATGATCGGAACTTCCCCATTTGGCATTTCCTCATCCTCCACTTCCTCCATCGTAACTGCATACTTCCTCGGACATTCCTCCTCTCTCTCTTTTTCTTTTTCTCCTTCTTCAATTCTCTCCCATACACATTACATTCCTTAGGACAATGAGTCATTTGTACTTTCCCAGTTTTCCAATCAATTTTGGGATTATGCTTCCATAACCATGGACATCCTATTATTAGATTGGTCTTCCCAAGATCGCACACTTCGAATATGGCTTGCTCCTGATGCTCCTGATATTTTAATATCATAGTCACCTCCTCCTTGATAGTTCCTCCATGATTGACTGTTCCATCAATATTGTACACCATTATTGGTTGTGACAGTTTGCACATGCTAATACCATTTCCAGTTATTAAGGTTCAATGGATTAATTCTGTAGCACTGCTATCAAGCAATACTTCCACATTTATTGTTGCATGTGTGTCCACTGTCTTCAATCCCATAGTCATGGTGATTTCAGGTTCAATCTGCACAGAGCAAATAAAGAATTTTGGGGTTTTCGGAAATGGCACATGGGAATTTTCTTGGTCACATGATTCGCAACAGTTGTACTTGTCAATTTCCTTTTCGGGTTTGCTCTGGGTTTCCTCAGATACTAATACATTATAATGATTCTGGGTCACCAATGGGGAAACCTTCACTGGGACTCTTCCACAAAATTCCCCTGCTTACCGTCCTCCTGCTTTACTTCCTCGAATATAGCTCCCCTGATCTTTCTCTTCTGTTTGCAATACTTAGAGATGTGTCCTAACTGCCCACAGTTAAAACATCTAAGTGGGGGTCATCTCCCCACTTGATCGATCTCCATTGCATCTGCTGGTGCTGCTGACTCTGCAACTATAGGTGTCACTGCCATGGCCGGTGGCTGTGCCCTTGGAGTGTGTACCTGAGGTGCTTTTCCTTTCTCAGACTTTCCTCCCAATGACTTTCCAAATTTGGTACTTCCATACATCAACTTTGATTCTGCCTGCTCCTGCCAATACTGCTGGTCAAGACGCATTGCCCAATTATACCACTCGTCCAACTTCTCTGGCATGGAAGGTAGTCGGTAGATAGACTTGAATAAAGAGGGATTTAATCCTGCTTTCAAATATTCTACCAATGCAGCTTCCCCCATGTCTGTCTGTCTGTGAAGCTTCTGCTTTGAACTGCAAAATAAATTCATCTGCCATTAGGGAACCTTGGCGCATGGTTTTTAATTTGGCATTGGCTGTTGCCTTTGGATTAGGGTCTCCAAACTGTGCCTCCAGTCTCTCCAAAAATTCCTTGAAGGTTGCAAATGGTTTATTTCCCATGGCAATTTGATTGATAGCCTCATTTCTCCAGAACTGTGCTTTCCCCCCCTGGATGTATGAGAGAGCAAACATAATTCTAGACTCGGCTGTACAAAACTCTGGCTTCCTCCCATGGATGTACAATACTATAGAGCTGATGAAAGATTTTGTATTCTCCATGGTACTGTCAAAGATTTGTGGGGGCACGTATTTAGGTAAGCATGGTTTTCCATTTCTGGATCTCTCCCCCATTTCTCCCTCCTGCGACACCCACTCCATCATCTCCTCCATCTCATCCTCTCTATCTCCTGTTGTCTCTGGCTGTACTTCTGCTTGTCTGGGCTGCGATGCGGTCAACACCGACACTAATTGCGACATCTGCGCTGTAAGCGCATCAATCTTTGCCTCTAGCATGGGCATGGGAACAGGATTAGGACTGGGATTAGAAGTTGAGGGTTCAGACATGATTGTAAAATCTGTGATGAATCACTTCTTCAACAATTTCAAAACTTGTTCTTCAAGACCTCTCCAAACGTTTACAGGTCACATGATACGGTTCGTCGATCATTCGTCGGGCGCCTATTTTGACACTTCGGATCAATTTCCCTTCCAACAGTGCCTGATCTCGGAGATATCACTGAATTCAGCTTGTAACTAAAATAGTTGTCCGAATAGAGTAATGTAAATCGTAACTAAACCAGATCCAATCGGTTGTCTGGTTGCAGCTGTCCTAATGATGAGCGCTGCCTCTCGATCACTGGTGGTTGCAATGTAAGGCGAGGCCTGGTGTCAGCTTATGAAAGAAAAGGTGGTTTACATATATACAAGTACTTCCGGCTTGTGCCGAAAGGGTGAGTAATCGGATGTGGCGCAGTGAAACAATGACATATGCACAAGTAAGAGAAGGTGCACTGATATGGGAAAGTTGTGTTCTTCTGTTAGGGCAACACCCACTATCTGCTAGCTAAGACAGTGTGGGTTCTCTCTACAAGAAGGGGGCAGGATCTGCGTGCATGATGGGGGGTTTGATGGTTTTGATGCGAGGGGTTATTTATAGATGAGTTTGTTGAGATAGGCTTTTCACACCAAAAACGTAGGTGGAATACCTAAGAGATCACAACTGGGGTCCCCTAGGTGTATATTTAGGGTTTATATACTATGTTACATATATTGTACATTGTTATTACTGACGCATGCATACAGGCGCATATATAGTGATGCATGCGAAATAATATTCTCATGCTATCAAAGTGTAGCATCATTTGGCGTCATTTGGCATCATTTGGTGTCATATAGCATAATTCAACATAATAAAATGAAAATGAAATTTTATTAGGTAATGGGGCTGTTTCCTAACACAATGTAGTCTCACATGGTGGCCATGATGTCCGGGGAGAAGGCATCCACCAAGTGCTGGTGCTCCAGAGTTCTCCAGTGTAGGTGGTTTTGGAGTCTGAATTTTCTTCAGTGTTGGTGGAGGTGTTGTAGAAAATCAGTAACTAGAATATATGAGAATACACTCAGTCCTTGTATAAGTGACTGTATTCAATGTGTACTGTACCTAGAATATATGAGAATACACTACAAGTACAGTAAGCAAACCATATGAAAAGTATGAGAGTTGATGCTCACCTCAGTCCTTGTATAAGTTACTGAGGTGGTCGAGCAACTATCTCCTGTATATATATGAGTCCTGTCAGATAAAGAAGCAAAGGGATAAAGGGATAAAATGTTTGTTTAAGCACATCAAAGGGGTGTGCTAAGAATAGCATATGCATCACACATGTCGGTCATTGCCCTATCACAGTGTAACTCTCAACAGGTGTAACCCATTGTTTGCCCTGGGGCTGGTGTGTTCGAGAGGGTGGAATTAGGAGGTCAAAACTGGAGTGTTTGTCAATGGTAGTTCACTCATGGGTATCAATCATGATCTGTTCTGATGAAAGAAATGGCATTCCTAATATGATAATCCCTTATTTACTTTCATCTTGTGGACTCCTGATTTCCATATCCTCTGGTCTGATTGCAGCTCTAATGGGACATACTCCTCACAGTTGATTTTCTGCTGGCTCAACAATGACATGTTATTTTCCTTTTTAGGCAGAGGATAACATCAGAGGCCAAGACGCTTGCAGAGTTCAAGGCTAATCACTGTGCAGGGGCAACCAATGTCCATCAGTGGATAGATTTCCATGGGGAATTTGGTGATGAGGGGGCCAGTGGCGTAGATGGTAGGAAATAGGTGTGATACAGTAAAGGGGACATCAGCAGGGGGAGGGATGTATGAATCAGTTTGTTGTCCTCTACCACCGCCATGGTTGCCACCACCAGTGCTGTGAGTGTGATGTATGTCTCGGCGTCAGGCCAGGTGTTGTCTGCCTTCATGGGACAGTCAGGGTTCTTCTGTCTGGTGTACAATTTCTGGCATCATGTGCAGCCAGCATGTTTTTCGAGGATTGCCCATTCTTCAAGTGTGAGGGCAGGGAGGCACTTCTTCTCAACCTGTTTTGTTTTGCTGGGGCCAGCGGTGGGAGAGTTTCCCTTCACTGGCAGGTCAGTAAGTCAAGAAAGTGGGTCTTTCTTCTCACTGTGGTGTGTGGCACATGCAGCAGTGGAGGCATCAATGAGTTTTTGGGTGTGTGCATCTTCTGCACACATGCAATCATCCCATTCCTTTACCTCAAGGGCCCAGGGGGCAAGTTTGGTGGCCAGGACAGGCTTGAGACTGATGTTGAGTCTCAAGTCAGGGTGGAGGTTGGATTGGAGTTGGTTTTTGAGTTCAGCCTTGGTCAGGGCCTTGCCCAGTGCAGAGGTGGTGAGTATGGCATTCAGGTTCTCAATCTCAATTTTCCAGTCAATGAAGACCTGGTCACCTTGTGATGAGGAGAGGATGGTTTCGAGGATGTCATGGGCCCAGTTCTTCTCCAGGACAACTTGGGAGAGCTCACCAAGGTATCCATCCAGGGAGAGGGCATCAATCTGAGTTTGGTCAGCTTGGTACCATGCCACAAGGCGAGGTTCAAACATGCCCTTGGTGATGTAGCTGATGATTTCATTGTCTGTCTTCCCACCATGGTTCTTGTAGTGTTTGCATGGGAGGGTCCATAGTTGCATGACAAGAGGGGTGATTTTGCCAGCGGTGAGGTGAGCATTGGGCATTCCTTCATCTCTGTGACCTTCACTTTGGTGAGGGGTTGTGTGGAGGGCAACATTTTGGTTCGAGCAGCAGGTGGTGCAGCCCAGTAGTTGGGATGGTTAATTGTGATGGTTGGTGTACTTTCATTGGTGGACAAGTCAGTATCAGTGTTTGGTGGTGACAGTGGTGGTGATTGGCAGATGTGCCGGTGCTTTCATTGTGTGGTTGGTAGTGTTTGAATTTGGCTGGTTGGCCAGAATCCTGTAAACTTCTTCTCATGCTCCTGGTGAGGAGTGGGATGAGGGTGGAAGGTTGCCAAGACAGGGTTGGTTCAGTAGGTGAAGAAAGTTGTGGGTGTCAAAAAAAAAGTGGAAGGATGCTGAGTTTGGCAGCCTACACTAGACTTAGGTTTACTAAAAGACAGGATCAAATTATCTTCATTGCATGGAAGTAGGAACAATAAGTTACTACAAATAAAAGAATAGGAGGTTCTATACCTTTGTTGCATGGAAGTAGGAATGAAGGTTAAGGAATAAAAAATAAGTAATATATAAAAAAAAGATCGACCATGTAAGTAAAAGGCTGCATCAAGTGTAGTGTGTGATTTGGGAAGGCCACATCAGTTGTAGTCACATAATAGGAGGGTACCACATGAATAGGATAATGTCAGCACAACTGGATGTGGATAGAAGGGTAATAAGGATGTATGGTGCTGTTGCCAGGATGCATGTCACCAGTTGTTGTATCTGGTGTTGGTGAGTTGTTTATGCACTGTAGGTGGCTATGTTATCGCTGGTGGCTGTGCTGGCAGCAAGGGTGGTTGTGTCGGCGATGTGTGTGGCTGTGCCAGTGCCATGGAAGTGTGTAATGGTGGTGTAGTAATGTAACACAGACATTGGTATGTCTGGTGTTGGTGAGTTGTTTATGCGCTGTAGGTGGCTGTGCTATCGCCAGTGGCTGTGTCAGCAGCGAGGGTGGTTGTGCTGGCAATGTGTGTGGTGTGCTGGTGCCATGGAAGTGTGTAACAGTAGCATAGGGAAATTAACTTGTCGGAATGTTGTGAGTCTGTGGGGCCAGACTTACACATCTCCCTTAGATGTAGCTCTGTCTGTATTGCTTCATTGTGTTGCATGTGAGTAGTACAGTAGTAATATGATCTCTATGTCTTTTCAAACAAGCATTTTGGCTGCTGTGAGCTGAGAAAACTGAGGTAATGTTACTGGGCAGCAGTAGCACTGCCACAAGTTATCTGCCAGTTATTAGCCATTCACTAATGCTATTGTTCCACACTATGGATTCACAGTTGTATCCTCCAAAAAATACTATAATTCATTTCCAATGTCTTTATGCCAATATTGTTGATCCCCTGCTGTAATCCAAAGATGACATTAAACTGTGCTCAAAGACATGTTTTGTTCTGGTACCCCTCAATGATTTGCACACATTATTTTTTACTAGGACAAGTGCTGGAAAGGGGGCCATGGTGCATAGTAATTACATGTAATTACAGAATCTCAGGCAATTGCTAGCTTCTCCATGCATAAACTCAAATAATAGCCTGAATATTTCTGAGAAGACTAGGCTTAGACTTTGCCTGTACCATACATTGCAATATGCATATATTTCTAGGAGAATTGATCCACTTGTTCAGCAAAAGTACTTGTTACTGGCTTATTATCCATACTCAGGGGCACAAAAAAAGCCATACTTATTGTGTTTTGCATGTGACTTTGCCAAAACAAGAAATGCTTGCATTACAGCCCACAATTTTGCATTTTCAATAAGTCAAATGTTCGGTGGGTGGGGAGGGAGCACAGAGCATCGAAGGACTCTAGCACATGCAAGGCTGCTGGGAATGCTTTGGGATTTTTTGGGTATGCTCTTTAGTATATCCTCTAGGTGCTCACATCTATTCAACTAATACAGTCTTTGTTTTGGGCCCCAACACCCCATATAAAAACTGAGCCCCATCTTCTTATCTCACACACATGTTGCACTGCCCACATGCCATCTTACACTCACAGAGCTGACATGGATCATATTCAGAGGAGGACATACTTATTTCAGTATGAACAATGCTGAGTTTGAGTTGGGGGGGGGGGGGGGGGGTGGCTTTCATTGGCAGGTTATTTGTATAAAACATCGCATGTAGCTACTGCCAGTATACAATCACTAGTTTGCCAATTTCATCGAGAATGAACCATTTTTGATCAACATGACATCTTCCTCAGCATATTGAATCAACAAATCTGCCATACCACCACCAATAGAGAGCCATTCTGACAGCTTCTCAATGGTCATCTGGGGTCCTGTGAGTTGGTTCATGTGTCGGTAGCCATGCCTATTGAAAGCTGCAATGTGACTCCTGAAATCTTCTCCAGCATGATCTGGGTGGCTATTGCAGTAGTTTAGCCAGTTGGAAATGTCAGGGTATACAACTGCAGCAGCAGTGGGCACTGGCTGTAGCCTGGCAGGTAGCCCAGGCACCTCCATAGGTTGACTGTAACATATAGGCTGGATGGTGGATGGGGGATAATAGAATGCTGGTGCAGCTGGATATTGTGTGGGGAATTGCTGATCAGTATATGGTTGCTGACCGGGCAGATGATGAGCTGGAGCCTGAGTGTGGGGTTTATTTCTGGTGATATTGAGCTCATCAGGCTTGCAGTCAACACTATATTTCTCAGGATCCTTGCCCTGACATAGTATCTAAGTACTGACTAAATTGATGAATAAGTAAACCAAACATACACATAGTGTTGCCCAATAATTCAAATTGTTCTCCATGATTGGATAGCAAATGTCATTTCCTGGTGCCTTCCAGCATAGCATGGGTTTATCTGGAAGGCTATGGATGTCACATGTGAAATTGTTTGTGATCTCAGCATGGAAGGCAATTCAGTTTTGGCAAAGAAGATGTCATTTTTTCTGGTCTCCTTTCTATCAATGCAAGCATTACAAAGGCTACAGGCCTGGATGGAGAAAACAGCATCTTACAAAGACCACACAAATCACCTATGTCAAATCAGGCCAATAAAACAAGGCTGGATGGCTGCCAATTGTATAATAAAGGATCTCCCTCAGAAGTGCGTTGCAGCCAGGGTAAGGAGCCTGTCTGGAGGGATGGCAAGGTGCACTGTGGAGATGTGGTGGAGGTCAAAGAGTATAAGAAAAAGAATGGCTACCAAGATGTGCAAGACATGAGTTGTACTCTCTTTCCCTAACCCAGGCCTTAACTAACAGCAATCTACCTAGAATCAGATGAAACTCATATGGGGCATGCATCATGTTATGAGGACTGATCCCCACTGTCGATTTGTGTTTGGATCATCAATAGAAAATTCAGAAATGCATTTATGGTTTTTCCACCATAGTCATGGCATGGTTACACATGCCTTCAACTTCATTATGGTATGTGCCCTCAGATGCCTGCAGGCTCTCTTCTCACCAGTCATCTAGGAACATGACAAAATAATTCAACTGGTCTTGTTTCTATCCTATGCCAATAGTGAAGAGCTTGGTTATGACAAGACATGAGACTATTTGAAGGCAACAAATACGAATTCGACATAGGCTCCTTTACTTTCGTATCATCTTGAATACTTTGTGATCTTGCTGCAGATTGACTTTGCAGTCAAGCAACAAGAGTTTTCAAAGTATCTGAAAAATTGGGTTCACTGCAGCATTTTCCCCTCAAGGATCAATGGATCGATGACGATCGGGTTGCAGAAGGATCTGTTCTCAAAGATCTGCATGTCATGAAAATTTTCAAGATGCAAAAAGGTCTCTTTGATGATATGGATCTGACCAGAGATCTGTGGATTACTTCTTGTCTGTGAAAGCTCACAGTTGTGTCCAGCTTAGCAACACTTTTCAAGACAATACCAAGATGATTATGCATGGCCTTTCTCTTCTGGATTCCAGCCCCAGTCTATCCATTCCTTTCTTGGACAGGAACTTTTTGTCATCCAATGTACCTGGCTGCCAGCACCAACAGTGAGAGTGCCAGCCATATTCCTTACCCCAGCACATCCATTACTTCAATCTTACCAATAAAGTGATCCAACTTCCATCTGTGCCGGCATGATCAATCAAACTGTATTCAATGAAGTCAGAATGCCATTACATGTAGTGCTGTTCTGGCCTAGCTAGGCCTGAAAGCTGCGGCTTTGGCCCAGCCTGAGGTGGCTCTGGCTTTCTCAACACTCAGGCCAGGCCAAATCCATCAACCATGGCCAGCTTAGGCCATGGCTTTTGTATGAAAAAGCTTTGATTTTTGACTACTTACATGCATGAAGCTTAGGGTAAAGCTGACCCCCTCACATCCACCCATGAAGCTGGTGAGTAGAAGAAAACTGTAACACACCTATTAAACTCTCGCGAAGGTGTAGTAGATACATAATTGAAGTACAAAATTCAGTCCCAATCATCATTGTTCCCATCCCAGAGCAGGAGAACAGTGGTGTTGGTTATAGAAGGGTAGGACTCAGAGTGGGAGGCATGAAATTAATCTAGACAAAATAGGATGATATTTTCTGGTAATGGGGGCAGTAAAATTACAGTTGGTACAGTAGATTGGTGTGCAGCATACCTCGTTGAAAGCAGTTGTTAATGCCTTGAGCCACTGTCCTCGACAGTGTCATCTTCCTGTTGCTGTTCATGGTCTTTCTTCATCTGATCACCCCCAACTTCAATCTGTTCATGTATTAACATACTATTCACATTGTCTTGGCATGTTGTTCGCAAATTGTATGGTGACATGCAATTTGTTGTTGTTGTTGATGCGCTCTCCTGGTGTTGCCTGTTGCCCATTTCCTGTATGTTGTCACTGTGCCATCCAGTGAGAGTAAATGCTTGCAGTGACTTAAGGGTCAGACATGGAGTAGAGCTAGGGCCATCGCCAAATGTTTAGATCCTAAATATGAATGAAGACAGTTAGTTGAAAAAAAATGTAGAAGAAAACTTAACTTGGTCCCCAACCAGATGTCCAGTCTCCAGTGTTGTTCTCCTGTGTGCGTGGTGGTTGGGGTTTGGGTTGTGGCTTTGTCAAGAGTACAGGGTCATGTAGCTTTCTTGTCAGTCCTCACAGCAGGGGGTGTGTTATCCTAAAAATGATTGTTTCTTGCCCACCCTCCAAATGGGCTATATTTGCTGCATACACTGACACTCAATGTGTTCCCTACCAGATGATCGATTATATACTAGTCAGCCCAAAACACTGCCCCTCCAATTCCCACCCCTGGCTACTGTAATAAGGAATAGCATGGGTATGGGTAACACTGCAGGTTTCCACCATACATCCTTATTACCCTTCTATCCACATCCAACAGTGCCAACATTATCCTATTGATGTGGTACCTTCTTATTATGTCACTCCATGCGGCCTTCCCAAATCACACACTATACTTGATGCAGCCTTTTACTTACATGGTTGATCTTTTTCTTATATATTACTTATTTATTACTTATTTTTTATTCCTTAACCTTCATTGCTACTTCCATGCAATGAAGGTATAGTAACTTCCTATTCTTTTATTTGTAGTAACTTATGGTTCCTACTTCCATGCAGTGAAGATAATTTGATCCTGTCTTTTAGTAAACTTAAGTCTACTAGTAGTGTATCGAGGTCCAGTTGGGTTTCAGTCTTTTGCAGTCTTTTTAAAATTTAAACTGCCTCCTACTACCTCGAACAATAAGATAAAATCATGAAAATATTTGAGCAGATAGATCTGGCCAAAGACCAGGGGGTCACCTCTGGAACATAAGGATTTTGGTCAGTGATTGTCAATATACTCACAAAATTTATTCATGGATAGAGAAGTGAAAATAATGGGGGGGTCCTCTCTTTGACAAAATGATTTCATCCAGTCATTGCTGAGATACAGCAAAACAGCAAAAGACCGGACCTTGAAACACCAAAGTCTAGTGTAGGCTGCCAAACTGGGCATCCTTCCAAGTGGGTGGTGTGGTTGGATGTTGATTGTTTATTGTTTATTGTTGAATTGTTGAGTGATGTTTGGTCACATTGATCAACAATCACTTACCAAACTCAGTTATGACTGGCCTAACTGGTCTTTGTATGGTTCTTTAGTTTAGCTAATAATAAATAACTGTGGCCATAACTGATTGTGAATGGCTGTAACCATGACCATGGTTGTGGTTGCATTGGTTACAGTTTGGTTCAGTCATAAGGTATTTTCCAGTCTTAGCAACTGGACTTTCAAGCACTAATTATTACCGAGTGTGCAGTGGTTTTGCTGGTGCTCCAGACAATGTGAAAACAGTTAAAGGTTAGCTTCCACCTTTTCATCAAAATTTTCTGGTGTGATACAACACTCTGGGGTGCAGTCTTAGACTTTTATTCCATTTCATGTGCCATTTCTGATGAAGGTCTGTCATTCACAATGAGGCCCAAGTTTGTGCTGTTTGCATCCTCATCATGTAAGTCTGTCCTTGATCTCTTGTGACTTTCTTATCATATTGGAAGGATGCTGAGTTTGGGAGCCTACACTAGACTTAGGTTTACTAAAAGACAGGATCAAATTATCTTCATTGCATGGAAGTAGGAACCATAAGTTACTACAAATAAAAGAATAGGAAGTTACTATACCTTCATTGCATGGAAGTAGCAATGAAGGTTAAGGAATAAAAAATAAGTAATATATAAGAGAAAGATCAACCACATAAGTAAAAGGCTGCATCAAGCATAGTGTGTGATTTGGGAAGGCAGCATTGGGCATAGTCACATAATAGGAAGGTACTGCATCAATAGGATAATGTTGGCACTGCTGTATGTGGATAGAAGGGTCATAAGGATGTATGGTGCTGTTGCCAGGATGGATGTCACTGGTTGTTGTTGTCATATTTGCCAGTGGCTGTGCTGGTGGCGAGGGTGATTGTGTCAGCGATGTGTGTGGCTGTGTTGGCACTGTGGGAGTGTGTTGGCAGCGTAGGGTGGCCATAACTCACTGTAATACAGACATGGTATATCTGGTGTTGGTGAGTTGTTTATGCACCATAGGGGGCTATGCTATCGCCATTGGCTGTGCTGGCGGCAAGGGTGGTTGTGTCAGCGATGTGTGTGGCTGTGCCAGCACCATGGAAGTGTGTAATGGTGGCATAGTAATGTAACACAGACATTGGTATGTATGGTATTGGTGAGTTGTTTATGCACTGTAGGTGGCTGTGCTATTGCCAGTGGCTGTGTCAGCAGCGAGGGTGGTTGTGCTGGCAGTGTGTGTGGTGTGCTGGTGCCATGGAAGTGTGTAATGGCAGCATAGGTAAATTAACTTGTCATAATGTCATGAGTCTGTGGGGCCAGACTTACACATATGTTACATAGCTGGATCTGCACTGTCCTCTCCCCTGACAACTATGTTACTGCCCATACATTTGATCAATGAGGTACTTGATGTTGGATTAGGTAATCTGACACATGTGTGAATGGACCATCAGGTGGCCTCTTACCTAAGCAGTTATTTGTATCACAGGGTTGAGCATGATATAAGTCTTTCAAGGAGTATATGGTTACTCTGAGGGTAGAGCTTATCAGTTAGAAAGTGAATTCTACTGGTAAGGCCTGATAGCTCAGTGGTTAGAGCATCTGGTATATGTCTGAAAGGTCCTGGGTTCAATCCCCAGTCTGGTCATCCTCTTTTCAGAGTTTAATACTTGACACTTCCATGTTCTATTTTACCTTTGAGTTAACTCTGGTTGCTTGTGTAGTTCCTATCTATGATAGTCATTCTGTCAAAGGGCAAAGACATTTACATTCTTGGATGCAGATTTTGCCAAGCTTACCAGCTGGCCTCTGTATGAATAGGGCCTTCAAGACCTTCCTTATGATGCTGTTGTATCTGTCAGCTAGGGCATGGCATGGGTATGGGTAACACCATGTGTTTCTGGTCATGGGTATGCATGGGTATGGGATTGCCATACCTGGGCAACACCGTACCCTTTTCCCACAGTGTTACAGGTATGTGCCTATATGCTAGTACCTGGATTTTGGTCAGGTGAGTGAACATCTGACCTTGTTGATTACTCACTAATTTTAAACTATAGGACAATCCAGGTTACCACCACCAGCACCCCAACCACCACTGTGAGCAACTGCTTGCAGAGTGGAAATGGGGAGTGAGGATGATAGCAAGCAACTACAATGGCTGCACCATGTAGGATATGGGCCCAAATGATGTCTATTGTCATTTGGGCCCTATGTGTTTCTATATATCTTTCATTCTTGTTTTTTTCTAACTAACTAATGGTTTTATTCAATTTTTAGGTTCTAATAGTGACATGACAATGAGACAACACCCTCAGCAGCAACCCCCCCCCACTGTTGCAAGCCTCTGCTCACAAGGTGGAGACCAACAGGGATGGGACTGGCACAAACAAGAAATGACACACCACCCGCCCCCAGCCTCATGAGCAACTGCTCATGGGGCGGATAGTGGGTGGAATGATGATGACGACCAGGAGGAGATGGCAACCCAACTGTTCTTGGTGACTACAGGCAGCACCCACCCCCTCTCTCACTGCAAATGCAAGCAGGGCGGTTTCTCATTCCATTTTCAGTGACTACAGGCATGTTCCCCCCCTCTCTTGCTGCAAACATGAGTGGGGGGGTTATACTCATTCTGTTCTTGATGACTACAGGCACCACCCCCTCTCCCTCACTCCAAACACCAGAGGGGGGTTTCACTTTCTATATATTAATTTAGTGTAATTATATTATTAAAATACATATTAATGTTAATACCCATGAATAACCATGGGTAACCCGCAGTAACACCATACCCCTACCTGTGTGGGTATGGTGTTCATGGGTACAGGTATGGGTATAAGAAAATATACCTGAGGGTTACCTGTGCTGTGCCCTAGACCCTTGGTGATGCACAGCTCAGTTGCAGAGTTATTTCTAATCATAATTGGCATGCCTATGCATATTGACAATCTTGGAGGAATACACTTAGTGTTAGCACATGCAGATTGTGACCAAAGTGCATTTTGGATCTTTTCAGGGATTTTCATATGTTTTATGACTCGTCTGTGTTTTCTATTGGCACAGTTTTGTTGTTCAATGCTGCCTGACTCATCTGATGATATGCAGTCTAAAGATACAAAGTGGTTCAATTCTTGTTTTGATTCAGCAGCAAATCTTAAGCTACCAAGGCGGCTGATCTCGTCCTTCTGACAGTTCAGTGCAGTTATAATGGAAACATTTCTAAACTCTGGTTGTGTAATGTGGACCTGCCCTTTCATTTTGCTAGACACTAATGCATTCAGGAAAGCAATGTCTGCTTGTGTACAAGCCTTGTATCACATATTTGACAATGCAGTATGGAATTTAGTGTCTTCAGCAGACTCATATTTTTGTCTCATGTTCTGTTGGAGGATGACAACAGTAGTTATCCGATCCCATAATGCTTCCCCCATTGCTGCCTCCTGGCTATGAGTTGTTTTTGCATTAATTCCAACAGTATGACCATACAGTGAAGCATTTTCTCCTCTGATTGCTGGTGGAAGCTGTGCAAAGTCACCAGCAAAAATCATATTGATACCTCCAAATGGACTTTCAGTATTATTCATGATTTGGGCTAGTCTGGCACTTATCAAATACATGTCATGAAAACATAGCATAGACACCTTATCCATAAAAACATAGTCTACACCCTGTAGATGGGTTTTTACTTGGGCAATTTGAATAGCTGAACTTGCACAGTCATGACTAATTCCAAACATGTAATGGTAAGTTGATCCACCTAATAAAGAAGCTGCATTTCCTGTGGGAGCCACCACTACTAGTCTGTGTGATTCCTTCTTTTGCTTGAAAAATTCAGTGAGAGCCTTTATGACACATGTCTTTCCAGTGCCTGCCATTCCTGCAAGGTTCATTGTAAGCTGATCAGGGGTTTCACTGCAGCAATGATTTGCTATAATATGGTATGCACATTCCTGCTCTTCAAATTTCAAAGCCACCCTGTCAATTACATTTTGCCATTTAATAGAGGTGAATGTTTTTGTCAAATGGGACTTTCACAATTTTGACTTCATTTGGGGCAAAATTTGAAGGGGTATTGGATACACAGCCATGCTGGGTAGAAGGCATCATGTAAGCTTTAGCTGCCAAAATCTCAGCATGCTTAGATATTACAGCTGCATTCCACTGGCTTGGAGGATGATGTGTTATTGATGCTTGGTCATCTTTAGATGCCTGTTGTTACAAAAGCAGGCCTGGGTTGTGAGTTGTCCATTCAGCATCTATTAATGTTGTTCTTATAGAGGTCATCAAATTCATCTGTCTATTTTGGACTTTTCCAAAGGTTGTAGCCACAAACATTTCTTCCACAGGGTTGGTACTGTAATGGCTATCAAATGAGTCATCCATAATTGTCTGGTCCATGTCCTGCCATGTGTTAGTTTCATCCACACCAGACCTTTTTTCATTTGAGCATGAAAATCATCTTGAGCATCTAGACGTTCATAGCATATGTTCATATTGCTCATGATTTGTTTGTGAGACTGAGAGAATTGATAGTTGTCAAAAGCATCACTCCATGTCCCAGCATCATCTTTCAAATGCAAGCCAGACCTCCAAGGTTTAAACAATGTCAACATTGTAGTACAGTAGTATTCATGATTACCTTGGTCTCTCTTAGGCAGTGTTGGTCCTATAAATGCTGGCACATGAGATTTTTGAGGTGGAAGCCATCTAGTGGCATGAGATGAAGCAAAAGGGTGGCTGGGCAGAAATGTTAGCAAACTTGTTTTTTTCACTGGTATAGTTTGTTCAGTATCTGAGGTTGAATCAATTCATCTACTGTTACATTATACTGTGTAGTCCATTGATCTAATGCTTCACACTTTGGGCAGCTACTGCATTTTCCATCAGTGCATGGATCAGGTTTTGGCATTGGCAAGGTTTCAGTGGGGTTTTCATAGCCTGAATGCACAGATGCTGCATCTACATTGGCTGCTACTGTTTTCTTATCACCTGTCAGAAATTCTCCTGCATGACAGCTTTCTAAATATTTTATCAGGCTTTGGCAAAATTCTGACTCAGGGTCTTTAATTCTATCTCTGGAAAAAGGGCCCCTTTAATCCATACTAGCATATGCATATGCAGTGTTAGCTGGCCCTGTTGTTCTACAGTACCATAATAGCCTGATGTATCACCATATAAGCCTTTGTGCTCTGATCCTACACCTAAAATATGTTGATGAACATTTGAACCATAAAATGGAAGAAGCGAGCTCCTGCTACAGGATTTTCAGCAATCTGTCATCTGGAAAACAAATAAAGGGGCGAAATGCTTCCTTGGTGTCTGCAAAATACAAGCAGATTGAATGCTTGTTATCTGCTGGTGATAATGTTATATACCAAAGTGGGGCCCCTAAGTATGATATTAATGACCAGATCCCATTACACATGTACTTTTTGCTGGTAGTAGATCCACTTACTTTTCCATTAACATGGTCAAGATCATGAATCACTTGAAAGAAAAGCTCCTGATCACTATTAGCTGGTTGCACAATTTCACCCTCTGACATTCACTTTGCAATATTTTCTCCACTAGATTGGTCAACATTGAGCAGTCTGTCAGCACTATCATTGAATTCTTCTGTTTCTGCCAATATATATCCACTAGTGGTTGATGCCTTGATTTGCTCATGGCTAAATGCAACAAAAGAAAAGATGGTATCATGCTGAAATTGCTTATCATGGTACATTAGTAGATATCATTTGTGAGCTTTGTCAGATATAGTACTTGCACCAATTCCTCCCAAACCATAGGGAAACAGCCATGGAAAAATTTGGGGATACAAGTTAGGATTATTATAGATTGACTGGGCATCTGCAGCATGACTTACAGATAAAGCACCTCCATTATTATTCCAGTGCCAGAGAGCAAGTCCTTTAAGAGCTTCCACTGTTTTAGTTGTCAATGATTCCCCTGTAATTCTATGAACTATAAAAGGGCATTCACCATTTTCAACACCGTCATCTATTGACTGGTCAAAGTTACTCATCCCCTCTTCTACTTTATTTGTCAATGAGTGTTGATATTCTATTGTTACAGGGGTTACATCCTCAGGATATTTTTCAAGCTCATCATATGCAATATCCAAATCTGCATAGTCATAGTGATTTAGTTTTAGCCACTCCAGGGCATGGGCTACCACTTTCCACCTAACAAGCAAAGGGGTATGTTTGGTTTCACTGTGAGTAGGCTTACATGGGCCTATAAACAGCACTGCAAGAACTTCATCCAATTCTTCAGTTGGTGGGGGTAAAGTATTGTACATGTTTGCTACTGGAGATTCAAATGCAATGACATGAGCCACCATTTTGTGGAGACCAGAGGAGGCAACACAAACAAAACAACCATTTACATGGACTTGTTGAATAAGGTGCCTCTCTACAAATCTAAGCCCAGCTAATTGCTCTGGGACTGCTCCTAACCAAACACCATTTGCCAAGGCATACCAGGGAATTTTGGCTGCATGCAGATGCTGCTGGCATTCATCCCACACATGATCACAACCATTATCAAGTACTGGTCCTTGGCATTCCTCAATTTTATCTAATGCTTCTTGTGTTCTACTCTTGTAACCCCAGGCACATTTAAAATATGTAACAGATTCCCCACTGACTTGAACTTTGTCAGTTCCTTAACACATGTCAGCCTGCTGCATACAGCACATCCAGCCTCCTCCAAAACAGCTGGATCAGAATCTGCACAAAAATTATTAATTATCTTGTGACTTAATGTGCTGTCCAATGGTGTAGGGGGAAATAAAGTTGGTTGCTCAGGAATTGTATGTGCAAGAGGAAATAAAGCTGGCTGCTTAGGAATCTTATGTTTCACAGTCCCCTTGGTTTTTGGAGCATCAGGCAGAGTGCAAGACTTTGAGTAGTGCATTCAAATACAGAGCAGTATAAGTTATGAGAAATACAATCATGGTGATCAAAATATGTTTGCATGTGTTTTCTGAGAGTGTGAGATCCCATTGCAATTTCATGAATTTGGGCTATATTGAATATGGTTGGGCCCAACAGCAATGATATCAACTGCTGGTCCAATATTTTCTGGGTAAACACATGAGATCTGCCACCTCCTGATGGTGTAAGATGAGTTATTGGTGGCAGTTTACACCTATAAGTTGATGGTAAAATATTTGTTATAGGCCTTGTTTGAAGTGTGTATTTTGTAATCAATGGTACAAGCTCCAAACTAAGGAAGGTGCATGAAAGGGCAAAGCAGGATATAATTGAGGGGTCCAAAGACAAGACACTCAGGCTGTGTAGTTGGCACCATTCAAATTTGAAAAGGTTCAGTTGGCTCATCACAAATGGCATGGCCAAGGATTGAATATGGCATTTTGCAAAAACATTCAAGAAATGATGAACTTGTGTTTGGTTCTGCTTATAATAGGTGCTTGCCAGTTTTAGTGGCCTCCATAATATGAGCTTGTGTATCTTGCTCAAAACTGAAACATTTTAAAATAAAGAATAGCCAGGTCATTGAATAAAGTGGGTGATGTTATAAGGGCAACCTTAGCCTCTAGCAAAGGGAAATCCGAAGAAAGAATTCTAAAGATCCTTTTTCCAGTGCCCAGTATATGTGAAAACTGCAAAAATCAAATAATAACTAAAAATAGAAAAGGCAGAGATATGCTGATCAAGGCCGCCGCATGACGTAATACAAAGGGACAAATGTCAGGAGGGTACTCCGTCCCTAAATATAAAACTGTCAACATGCACAAATGCAGTAGAAGGGGAAATTAGTAATAAAATAAGGGAAAAATCATAGAAAATGAAGAATAGAAGGAAATGAGGCAAGAAAAAATATAGGATGAACATAAAAAATAGGAGAAACACATGGGACATCCTCTAGTCCCCTTACAGATGTGGCCCAACAAAGGAAAGTACAGATATCTGTTGCAATTGAGATGACTGTTTAACAACAGTTCGAAGTCATCTGAAGACAAGTCTTGGGGGTGGCCTTGAACAGCAAAGAAGCTTAGGTATGTAGTCATGCTTACATGTGCTGTTACATTGAAAGCAAACGGTTAGCTGTGATATGTAAGTTGAAGGCTGGATGATCAGATGGTAGCTGCAGTGCAGCAGTATAGCATAGGTGTAAAGTGTAAGAAGGTGTTTGTGGACAAGATGCCAATATGGGTGTGGGGCTAGATTGTATATAAAGTTTTTTATTGCATATAAAGCAGGTGTTATCACATCATCATTTGTATGGAGCATATCCATGGTCATGAAAGCTGCAGTGCCATGACATAATTGTAATCCAGTCAGATCATTTATGTGGATGTCCACATTTTCAGAAAGTTTATGGACAAAGTCCACACCGTAGTCCAAGTCACTATTGGTATGAATGCCCAAGGATGTATGACCTGCAGCATCATGATCAGGCTGGAAGGTTGATGTGATTTTAGAGCTGATGAAGAAGGGAGTTAAAGAGGATAAGGCTGTATTAATTGAGGTGGTAGCAAAACAGGGATTCATGTCTTTCAACATTGTGTTGGAGATAGACTACAATGGTGGTTAATTTCATCATAGTTGATGTTCATTTCAACCTACTTGGTGTGCTGGGTCATTAAATTCCCTATGCTATTGTCACGAAATTAGGGTGACTAATGCCAGTGGTTACTAAATCCACATACACAGTAATAGTAGCAGGTTTTACCCAAGTTTGAAAGGCCAACATGGCCATAAAGCCATAGGCATAAAGCCAAAGCAGGTTGAATATCCAGTTTAACATTGTGGTGGGAGCAGAAGTGCAAAAATAGGGGCCATGATTCATCCATGGAAAAACAGCCATAAAAGGTCATCCCACTTTGATGAGATGAACTACAGGCCATTTTTTTGTTTTCACAAACTGTTTTTATATACTATGACACATACTGTACTTGTGCTAGAAGGCCAATGCTTTGCATGTCATGTCCGAGTTCTTAGGGGTTAGAGGTTTTAGATCCAGGATTATTCCCACTGGCACATTGCTTGATTCATATTTAGTATATATATATTGCTAATATTGCATGAGAAAGTTGTGGTGATATTCTGGATTCCTTTCTAAGAGTGACTCCAGTCAGTATTCCATCATGAAACCACCACTGATCTTCATGATCTAAGCAATGGCTGGTAAAGTGTTCATGAGTTAGATATATGATTCCACACAGATGGTAAGTGTGATATATATCTTCAGCAGCTAT
The DNA here is from genome assembly GCA_026075535.2 of Tricholoma matsutake. NCBI lineage: Eukaryota > Fungi > Basidiomycota > Agaricomycetes > Agaricales > Tricholomataceae > Tricholoma > Tricholoma matsutake. The sequence continues at coordinate 2,060,062 of AP026544.2, forward strand.
GTGCAGTGTTACTCAGAGTTGGAGTATTTATTCCCCATTCAAATGCTAGCTAGTAAAGGTTGGTGGGACAGTATTGTTGTTGATCTTAGTTGATGCTGATTGCAACTCCGGCATCTTGATGGTAGAAGTTCTTGGAAATGATTCATAATACTTTGAAGAGATTGGGATGGCTCAGTTGCAAACACCTTAATCATTGCATTACAGTTGTCTCATGAAACATTGCACATTCATACATTGTCTTGTGGTTTTTGTGACTGCAGTTTCCCTTTGTAATAAAGTTAAAAAAATGTTATGTACACTTGTATAGTGCCCATAATGATATGAAGAATCTGATAAGCTGGCAAAATGATGTCTCATGTGTTCTCTGATAGTTTCCAATAAAACCTGTGGATTATTTGTTAGTTGATTAAATCCTGCCACTAGCATGTTTAACTCAGTGTTTACTATTTGCTGCCAAATTGTTGTGTAGTAAGTTGGGTCTTGGTGCCAGGTGTTAAATAAAATTGCCAGGACAGCATCGTAAGAACTGCTGTTGTTCTTCCACCTGGTTCCTAGAAGACTGTTCTCTGGTTCTTCCTGCATCACATGAGGCTTGCTGTGTACTCCTATTTTTGTAGTCTTTTTAGCTGGCAGCTGATCATGCTTAAAGTCTTCTGCTTTTCTTTTGAGTCTGCAATTCACTTCTTTATCTATAGCCTGTCGCTCTTTTGCCTTTATGATTGCCCATTCAATATTTGCATGATTCCATTCTAAATAAGGATCTTCCTTGCTCCATGCAATTGCAGGATGTGTAGTCAATGGGACAAAGGATTCTCCTTTCCATTTCTGAAAATTAGATATCAGAGTGTTTTGTCTGTCTGCTGTTACAATATGAGTTGGAAGACAACCTTCATATTGCAATGTGGTAATCAAATCTAGTAGCTCTTTTTCTCTGAATTCTTGATGTAAAGCACCTGAGGCACCACCTGTTATCTTATTGCTATGGATTCCTGACAAGATCAAAGTGCCTTTAGCAGTTGTGCCTCTTGATAAAGCAGTATAATAGCCTTGATGTGTTCTAGTCTCTGCAAGATCAGCAACATTTTTCTGTTGGGTTTTGCCTTGTGAAGCATAATGTGTCATAGCAAAATTTAGTAAAGCTTCAACTTGGTTTCAAGATATCACTAAAGAAGTATCATCTGTGAGTTGGCAGGAAGTATTAGTTGTAGTTTTAACCAAAGGTACTACATTAAGAGGTAAGTCTGGAAGCTGCACAGATTGAGTCGGGTTCACAAGTTTGAGAAATAATGTTTCTAGATGCATATCTTCTTTGGTGCCTTTGCTATATTCCCAACCATAAACAGTTGCTTCTTGACTTTTTGTCATACATAATTCTGTTGCCACATTATGTCAAATCATAATTGGCATGCCCACACAAATTGATAGTTTAGCAGGAATCAATTTAGAGTTTCTGCATGGTGGCTGATTCCATAAACTCTGTTGTATTTCTCTGGTTAATTTGGTATGGTGTACAAGTCATCTTCTGCCTGCTGCTCTTTTTGTTGTCTCATCATCATCACTAGATGGAATGGTGTCTTGAGACAAGAAATGGTTCAATTGCTGGCCAGTTTCTGCTGCAAATCTAAGGCCACCTAATCAGTTGATTTCATCTTTCTGAGAATTAAGTGCTGTGATGATTTATACATTTCTAAACTCTTTTTGTGACACATGTCATTGTCCTTTGATTTTACTTGATACAAGTGTGTTTAAAAATGCAATATCTGCCTGAGTGCATGCCTTGTACCCCATATTTTGCAATGCAGTTTGAAACTGCAAATCTCTGTGGGAGTCAGCAACTTGTCTCTGATTCTGCTGTAAGATTATAACAGTAGTCACTTGGTGCCATAATGTCTTTCCCATGGCTGCTTCTTGACTTTGTATTGACTGTGCATTAATACCAATTGTCTGACTATACAAGGAAGAATTTTCACCTCCAATAGGTGGTGGTAATTGTGCAAAATCACCAGAAAAAATCATATGCATACCACCAAAAGGAGACGTTGGATTGTTCATAAGCTCAGCCTGTCTTGCACTAATGCAATATAAGTCTTGGCAAGATAGCATGGACACTTCATCAAAAAAAATGTAGTCTACTCCTTGTAGTCATGTTTTTGCTTGTGCTAATTGAACAACACTTGTTCTTCTTCCTTCTGAGTGAATTGCAAACATGTAATAGTAGGTTGAGCCATTTAGTAAAGATGCAGCACTTCCAGTAGGAGCTACAATTACCAATTTTGTGTAAATAAATGTATTAGTGCATTTAGCACCCTGGTTTTCCCTGTACCTTCCATACCAGCAAGGTCCATTTTCAATTGTTCAGGATTTTCACTACAGGAATGATTTGCTACAATTGGGTAAGCTCTTTCTTGTTCAGTGTTCAATCCAAATGTTTTTACTATGTTGTCTATCAAAGGTTGCCATTTCAGTGTTGCCCTTTTTCTTTCTAAATGAGATTTGTCTACTACTTTTACTTCATTTGGTGTCCAATTTACTGCATGTCCTTTTTTCTGTTGTACTTGGTCCTGAGGCAAAAATTGAGCTCTTTCTTCTAAAACATGAGCATGTGCTGCCATTACATCAGCATTCCACTGTCCTGGAGGCTTACTCACTGACACAGGCTCTGGTGCTAATTGCAAATCTGAAGGTAACAGTTTTGCATTACAGTTTGTCCATCCTGCCTCAGTCAGTGTTTTCTAATTGAAGTCATCATACCTTGCATTCATAGCTGAGCCTTACCAAATGTTGATGAAATGTGAATGTCTGCCACAATGTCTGCATACTCTGCTGTATCTAAATTATTATCTGCAATTGTTTGATCAAGATTGGTCCATACTGTGTTGTCTTCTTCTGCCCAACTTGGTATTGAGACTGCTCCTTTTTTCATTTGAGCATGAAAATCATCTTGTGCACCTAAACATTCATATTGTATGTTCATATTAGCCATAATTTCTTCTTGACATTTTGAAAAGCTGTATTTTATGAAGGCATCATTCCATGTGTCATTTTCGTGTTTCAAATGTAAACCTGTTCTCCATGGCCTAAACAAAGTGAGCATGGCACTGCAATAACATTCTCGATCTCCTTGGTCACATTGTGGAATAGCAGTTCCAATAAAATTTGGAATTTGTGCTTTACTAGGTGCCAACCAACAACTTGCATGTGTTGTTGAAAAGGGATGCTCTAGTAAAAATTTGAGCAAAGAAGCTTGTGGTTTAACTTGTATTTTTTCTTCATCATCAACTTCAGAGTTTGAGTTGTTATCTGGAACCACAGTATAATGAGAGAGGTTGTTAACCTTTGATTTTAACATGTTGGCAGTGAGATATCCAGTCATATAAGCAGACAGACTCTAACTCTGGTGCATGCAAAAGATAGTCATCTACTGGTGAAAACCCAACTATGTTGTGATGCTGTCAAAGTATTGCTACCTTCTCTGGCATCTTGTCTGTTGGATGTTCTTGAGATATTGTAGGATCAGTATTCCATGCAGCATGAGCTTTTGATACAAATGATTGCCAGTAAAAAGGAACAAAAGTATAATTGGTGTAGTGGCCTGGATTATCTAAAAGATATAAACATATCATTGGTGATCCCATTTCCATCTTTGCAGATAAACAATTAACAATCTTGGTCATCAATTGATGTGCCTTTGCCTGTCAGACTTCTTCTCCTGCCATCAATTCGGCATTCTTCTGAAATATGGCTCTGACTGTATCAAATATTATATGAGTTTTTAAAGTTGGTTTTGTGATGTAGTTAGAAATGTACAATAACACAGCCTTGATAGCAGTTCCAGATTGCAAACTAGTGACATCAGTATTGCTTCTGAACAGATATGTTATAGGATATGTAATTGTATTTAGCATTCACTCTTTTTACTTGTTGATTTTTCATGAGAATAGTGGTCTCATGTAGGTGATGTATAGTATGAACTGTGTTCATGAGTAGTAGCTTATGAACTGTGTTCACTCTTCCATATGATACTGGTAGCACCTGGCATGTCCTGATAAGTAAAAAATGCTCTTCAATGAAGCTTCATAAATAATATCTGAGTAGAGTAGAACATACTGTGAATCTAATGATAAATAGCCAATTCTCTTTATGCTGTTTGTCAGCAGAGAATATTGCCTAGTATTGTTGTTTCTATATATAAGTGTTGTGATCAAGCTTCATGAATAAGCTCTGAGTAGAGCAAAACAAACTGTGAATCTAATGATAAGCAGCCAATTCTCCTAACACCGTTTGTTGGCAGAGAACATTGCCAAGTATCATTGTCTCTATTTCAGTGTTTCAACAAAGGTTTGTGAATAAGATTTGAGTAGATCAGAACCAACTGTGGATCTAATGATAAGCAGCTAAGTATACTAATGCCATCTGTCAGCAGAATTTGTTGTTCAACAGGTCTCAAGTCACTGCTAGATGACATTTCACAGCTTTAGTTCAATTGTCTTGTTGCATAAGAAGTGTTTTAACTTACACACTTGAGTTCATTGCACAGTCCCCATTGTCTTTTTTTGAAATCATGTTGTCTTGTAGTGCATAAAACCAGGAAGCAAACAACTAGAGAGAACTTCATACAGTGGAGGATGATTTGCATGCTGGTAGAAGTTAAAGACAAGAAGTCTTGCTCTAGTCTCACAAATGTGTCGCTTAATTAGCCATGTGACACCAAGTTGAACGTGTCCAAGACCAATTTTGTCTCGAATCATCCTATGAGAAATTGATTGTAGGTGTGGTGGCAAACACCATGTCGACTCTACCCTCCCTCTCTTGTCCTTCAGCATCATTCCCTCTCCCCGCTGGCATTGGCTCATATGCACCAGCCTTTCTCCCTATGAGCAGTTGCTTGTAGTGGAGGGGTCTGGTGCTGTGGGCATCATCGTCCAGTGTTGAAATGGCTGGGTCATCATTGTCAATTGCAGGAAAAGGAAAATGAAAAAAAAAAAAAACTTACTTATGGCCCAGGAGATGTCAACATCTCCTGGGCCCTTGTTCTTGCCTCTCCATTGTTTCCTTGTCATTCCCACCTGCCATCATCATTGTCATCATCATCCCCATTCGCCTTCTCTTTGTCATCGCCACCCCTGATGCATAGGGTGTGTGTCATCATTCCATCTTCATGGTGGGGTTCTGAGGCTATCATCCAAGCCCACCATTGTCCATTTACCCTACCCAACCTGCAAGCAGGTGCTTACAGTGGTGGGGATAGGTGGCAGTTGGCATTGTCATGTGAGCGCATGTATACAGGGGTTTCTGGGTACTTTACAAATAAATATCCACCTTGTAGGGTCTCCCTGTGTTCTTCTGCATCCTCCCAGCTCGTGTTGACTTCCTTTCATCTCGTTTGAATGGGGAGGAGAAAATCAGGTGGCTGCAGTCCTGCATTGCACGTTTCCTGTCCTCATTAATCATCGCCAGTACTGTACAATCCAAAAAACAATAGGATACAATTAGTTTATTGATTAACCTGATAAACAAAAGGAAAAAACAACTTATCTTTGGCTCAAATGACAGTTGTCATTGTTCAAGCCTGCAATCTGTCTTGTTGGCATGTTTGCAGGTGATGACAGTAGTGAAGTGGAGTGTGGATGCTGTCTCATAGTAAATAACATAGATAAGTCATCTTCTGCCTGTGTATCGTCCAATCAGATCATTTGCAGGTGGATCAGCATGCTGGTAAACACCTGTGTGACACCATCAAACCTACTACTTAGTAAGGGAACCAGGGTGCCTGCTTCATTACTAACTAGCTAGGTTTAGCTACTGTGGATAGATTCACATCAGGGAATACCACATTTGCCAACTATCAGTAAATTACACATATTCCAGGTATTCCAGTAACTTCTCATAATCCATGATATTCTTGGGACATTTGTCAATCCTGAAATGAGCTTCGACATTTCTTCGGTATTGTGAAATAATCAAAACACTTAGAAACAATTGTGTATGTCAGGATTCAAACCCTTGGTGCCAAAATAATTTAAGTTAGTCTGGCACACTTAACCATTAAACCACATGGACAACATGAATGCATCTTCTTGGCAAACTTTATTGTGCCTGAGGTGGGAAGTGTGAAACTAAAATCTTGTGCAAGGCAGTTTGAACTCCACCATGATGAAAATTTCATTCGAATTCATTTTCCAACCATCCTTTCTTCCTTCCCCCCCACCATCATCAATGATGATTCATTTTTCTGCCCCTCATTTTTTCTTAACTTACAGTTTGTGCTGACCTGACATCAAGAGTTCCACATACCACAAGTTTTATGAATTATGACCTCTGCCCACAGTGGAAATCATTGCACGATGGAATATGTTTCTGTTTGTCATATCACGCAAAACTTCTTGTAGGGCATTCCACCAGATCCATTGCTGTGTACGTCCACCATTCTTCATCATTAAATACCTTTTCATCAGTATTACAGTCAGGTTATCTACTTGAATCTGCAATGATGACCCATGCTGCATGCCCACCTCCTCCTCCCCATCCAAGCAGGATGTGAATGACTTGTTTGGGCTGGATTGATCCCAGGGGAGTACTGGGAGGCTGTCCAGTGGGCTATTCATGAGGTATGTACCCAAATGAATTGGGTCACCCGCTATGTCACCGCTAACCACCCATCCTTTGAAACAGGAAATGTCACCAGAAGAGCAACAGCACGTTACAACATGGAGGCCCTGCCCTCTGACTAGCAATGTGTTCAGTCTCTGTTGAGCTATCCTCAGTTTATTGCCTTTTTGGGACTACTTGGTTGAACACACCCTCTTGTGTATCCTATTGCCTCAGCTCCTATCTGGATGGTCTCCAATCTGAGGGAACCTGTCTGACTATAGTATGGTACCATTATCTCTGCACTATATGCAAGTGTAGAAGCCCTGCAGGCTGTAGGTGAGTAACTGTATTCCAACTCACTACATTGATCCTCCTCCTCTTTTGTACAGACTCAAGGACCATTACCATGGTCCAATACTACTCAATGTAACCTGGTATGTATGTCTATAGAGCCCCTATGAGCTGGCATGGTGCAACAAAGAGATTAGGTGAGTGTGTGAAGTTCCTACCTTGTAGGGTGAAGTATTGACTATATGGATCACTTTTAGGCTATAAACAAGGGGAACAGGAATGCTCTAGATGTGTAGGAGGAGTTTTGGACAGCAGGGGAAGTGTGTGATGCAAGGTGAGCAAAGTTCACCTCTTCTGATGGGGAACCCATGTCCTGGTGAGTCAGGACCTTATTCCCCTGGCTTAACCTTTACTAACCCTTACTCTAATTTACTATTAGGCCTAGGAATCGAAGAAAGTGAACGTTTTGGTGCCACGGATCTCACAGGGTAAGCATACCTTCTCCTGTATACATGTACTCTCTTATGTCTCTACCAATAACTGCAGGGCCTTTAAAGGTCTATCAAATCGTTTATTAGGACTATTATACCCTATTTCCATGCGCATTTGGTAAGGGGAAGGCCTGGGAATGCAGGTAAGTAACAACCTCTCCTACCTCTTCATACAGGTGCATTGACAATAAGTTCCTTGTTACAAGCACTTCCTACATCACTCCCCACTTCTACATATATCCCTCTACCCCTCTACATATATATCTTTGGTTCTAGAGGGTGTGCAAGCCCAGTAGATGGTACCCTGTCTCACACTCCTCTCACTTCTCCTTACTTCACCTCTTCCCCACTCCTGTACAGCCTTCCCCAGTCATGTATTGAGCTAAATAAATCATTTTAGAGCCATGTATATGTAGTAGAACCCCTCAATAGCAAGAAGAGACCCCTGCTCATCCCTTGTTCAAGGGAGAATGTTGATTGCATGCTTAAATATAGGTGAAAAAGCGAAAATATATGTTTATAATCACTATATATACATGTATAAGTATCGATATACAAAAAAAGCGAAGACAAATGGTCAGATATGAGTGGAAAGGCATGCTCATCATCCGGGTTGCATCCGGGATGACGAGCGCGATGTTAGCCGAAGCTGTGGCGCGCGTTGATGAACCGTGGGAGGTATTGATTAGGTGTTGATCGGGGTGTCCAAGTCGGGTGGGTTTGTGTATTTGTCGAAAGCTGATAATTTTTTACTTCCCTGACTAAAGTCATTTGTCAATGCATTTCTGGTGTCGGCAGTATCGTAGACGTGGTCGGCGACGGTCGGCGGCATTAGTTGACGCGAGACCGGGCGTGGGGATGGAGGCGGCGGGTGACGACAGTTTCAGAGACCAGATGGTGAGGCCAAGCAGTAATTGTCATCTTCGGCAGTTGCCACATCGATAGCTCTGAGTCTTACTTGAGCTCAGGATGTAATCTATATATAGCATATGAACTAGGGCTCGGAGATCCCCGCACTAATAGATTTGAGACATTCCCTACTCCTCAGTCTAACATAACCTCGTTCTATAAATAGAACTCGGAACAAAGTTTAGGACAATCTACCAAAAATGTTCAAGGTATGGGGGAAGTTGGGAAGGTATGGAAAGGGGGGATCATTGGCATAGGGGTATTCTACTCAAGACAGGGAGTTGCAAGGATAATTACAAACTGGATGTTAGAAGACAGGATGTGGCTGGTGGGCACAAGGTATGTACTTAGAGTGTAACCAACCAATACAACAGACTCCAGAGGCAGTTCCTCTTGTCCATCCTTGGACTGCAGCCAAAACAACAAGTGCCTGAAGTCTGCATCAGAGAATGAGAACACTGGCCAATTACTTGTTGCATGGCCATCATATATGAGGACTGTAAAAGAAAACTGATATTACATTTGGTATGGGCATTATGAGGTTCCACTTGCCATGGTCATTGAAACCCTTAGAAATGGCATAACCCCCCACTACACTCCTGGCAAGCAGTGGAGATGAAATGGACTTGAGGACCTTTGACTTCAATAACAAGGTGGAGCTAGAGGCAGCACATACTGTTTCCCATTCATGTTTAGTTGCTTATGGACCAACACCCGGTTCAGCAATCCCCACAAAAATAGATTTTGGAACACTGCCAGGGAACATAACCTCATTCTCAATACTGAGAACTTGGAACTTCCATTGCATCCTGCTTCAATAACCTGTTGTTGTTTGGCCCTTAGTTTCATGGAAAACCAATTTCTTCCTCATGATTATGCTGTTGCTTATAAATCTGTAATACCTTGGGCTGGTATGTTGTCTTCTGCCTATCATCAATATGCACATAGCCTAGATGGGAAGCACTATGGAATGACACTGCTTATGTTGACAAGTGCTGTTCCCCTCCATGCTTGCCAAGTTACACTCCTCTTTTCCGGTTCACCCTGGTATGCCCACTTACCATAGGAAGATATCTGAATTTTATCCACTTTGCCTGCTTACAATTCTTCCTTGGCACCTGTTGGTGGAGAAAGGCTGTACTTACTCTTGTATCTGTTAGTTGCATCATTTATTAAAAGAGGTAATTGTTGAGTGTCCACTGATCATGTGTTTTGTCATGTAGATCATGTTGATGAAGTGGGATGCCTGAGGTATCTGATAGAACACTTTGTATATGCTGACTTGCCCCTCCATAACATAGTACCACATATTTCCAAGCAGATGATTAAACAAATTGCACAGATCCATGAGATATCACTTGGCTCTTCCTCACATCTCTCTAAAGATCAGCTTATACAGGCTTTTGATTGACACAATTGTGTCAATTGCAATTTTTATACATCTGTTCTGGAAGATCAACTTTCACCTCCCTCAAAAAAAAATTAGCATCAGCAAATACATTTGCAAACCTCACAAAAGAGGATAGGATTCAGTGCAACAACAAAAAGAAATGAAGCTGCAGTTTGATCAGACAAAGAGTACCTTTCTTCCTACTGCCTTTCCTCCTCCTGCCTTGACAAAAGATTTAGGTGAAATTGTTGTCAGAGATTGGTGCACAGCAACCCATCCATCACAGCTTGAGGAATCTGGTTGTGCTATATGTGGTTAGTTGACACCCATGTTGTCAAGAACCAATCCTCATCAGCTTGGCACCTGACATCCTCACACACTCATGTTCTCCACCCACTTGAGACTCAATACCCTGACTATTCCCCACACCTTTCTCCAGTTGCCTTGCACTGCCCACACAGCTGTGCACCAGGTCACCTTGTACTGTGCTCACAGCTGCCTTCTCAAGGCCACCATCTATTTTGCAAATTTGACTGGAACACTCCTGTATGGCTCCCACTAGTAATCTATCTCTGCAGTCGAGACACTACCACAGCTTCCACTTCTCTTCCATATTCCACTATTTAAGCTTAGTTAGTTTCCACTTGTACAGTTTGTATATTGACATAGACTTGACACAGACAATCAATCTCATTTTCCTCCTACCTCTGTTCCTGCTAAGAGTCTGAACTCCTTCTGACTCTACCTCAGTCCTCACCCTCAAGTTCTGGTTCCATCCAAACTTACCTAAGTCCACCCACACTTGTCTTCCCATATTTGCCTGCACTTACCCACTCCTGTCTCTGATATCTTTGTCTGGAAGTTAGGACACTAGACAAGGTGAAGGGCGCAACTTCTTATAAGTTGAACCCAAGTCCTTTCCATTCCCTCTGTTCTCCACCTGCTGGATCTGCTATGATCCAACTTTCTTCTGCCATCAATGCCCACTGAATCTGACTGGATTCCAATGTAACTTGAATTAGGTTCAGTTCTTAACAGTATATACAAACTGAAGCTTCACTCATCTAACTCCTCATTTACATGACACCAACTGAAACTTGCCAGTGCACTACCAGAAATTCTCAACATGCTGGCACCATCCCAGAGATCTCTGCAATTCAGCAATCCACTCTCTTGAACTCTCAACCCACCTCAACTTTTGGAGTGTCTACTAGACCTTCAAATATTTCCCAACAAATTGGTTCAGGAGCACCCTCAATTAGTGCCAACCTTATGGCTGCTTGTGCCCTGCACTCTCATGCCAACCCAGAGGATTTCTGACCCACAACTTCCTTAGACTATGTAGGGGACATCGACCAACCTGAACACTTTGGCAAGGATGGTCCTGGTCAAGAGGATGGACCTCCTGGTGGACCTGATGAACCTAATGGCCCTGATGGCCCCAGGGGTGACCCCAATCCTGAAGATCTGGATGACCAACCTCCAGCTGCAGGAAAGCCTGATCCAGGGGATAGGTTCATAGATGTGCTCTACAACCTCTCAGAGAGTCTCCACAGCCTTTGACAGAACTCTATGCCCAAGCCCAAGAAGATCAAAGTTTGTGACCCCAACACTTTTGATGGCACCAACACAAAGAAACTTCAAGACTTCCTAGTCTCTTGCAACCTACATTTCTGTAACCATCCACATGTATTCTCCTCTGATGAGAAAAAGGTCATATTTATCCTTTCTTATCTCAAGGGATCAGCACTTAGTTGGTTTGAGCCTGGTCTCAATGACCCAACAGATTCTGCACACTGGATGTGGGATTATAAAGCCTTCCTTAGTGAGCTTGAAAGCAACTTTGGCCTGCACAACCTGGTCAGAGATGTGGAAAAAGCTCTCTCTGATCTTGCCATGATGAAAGGTGGTTGTATCACCAAATATAATGTTGGCTTTTGGGAGTTAGCTTCTAGGGTCAGCTGGAACGAAGCTGCTCCTCCGACCACTATTTCTGTGGTCTTCTGCTCCAACTTTGCATAGAAGTCCTATGGGGTGGTAGGCCTTACACTCTTGCAGAACTGCACTTGAAAGCACAGGGGTGTGATGACATATACTGGATGCAAGAGGACAAAACCCACCTTGAGACCAAGAACTCCAGGAATTCCACTAATTCTGGCTGGAAAGATTCATCTAAAGGTTCTCCATCTACATCCAACTCTAATCAGTCCTCTTCAAATTCTGCCTATGGCAACTTTTCCAACCCGCAGTCTTCAGCAACAAAGAACACTTCCCAGGACAAGCCTAAGTTGTCTATCTCCAACAAGTTGGGGGAAAATAGTAAGCTTACCAGGAATGAGTGAGAGTGTCGCATGAAAGAGGGACTTTGTCTTTACTGCAGGGAGAAAGGGGATGCAGCAGCAAACTGCCTAAAGCCTAAAGCTGTGAAAGCCAAAGCTTGTGCAGTCACTTCTGCAGAAACCAAGTCCAACTCTGTGGACTTGGAAAAATAGTCCACAACCCTCAGGAAACAGCCACTGGGGCTGGTTTGTGTTGACCTTACCCACTTGGCTGCCTATGTTTGTCTCAATTCATCCACTCTTTCTGACCCTGACTCCCTCACCATTCTCTTGTCCTTTCCTGACAATTTTGTTCCTGTCTGAACTCTTATTGATTCTGGTTCATCTCATTGCTTCCTTGACTCCTCTTTTGTGTTGGATAACCAACTCAACATGGAACCTATACCTCCAATTGGATTGAAACTCTTTGATGGATCTTGCAACTCCACAATAACCCAAGTCATCAAACCCCTGATCACTTTTTCTACTGGTGAAGGGTTCAATTTGTCATTCTATGTAACCTCACTCGACTCTTCCTGTTCCACCATACTTGGTCATAACTGGCTGAAACAATACAATCCATTGATTGACTGGTCTTCAAGCCAAATCACTTTCTGCTCTGCAGATCATAGAGGTCAAGCCCATTTGACATCACCCCTGTCCCCAAACTTTCCAGTAGAAACCTGTGTTCCACCCACACATTCTGAATCCATTATCCTGCCTAAGCTCTCCCCTCCTGACACTTTATTCATTAATGCTGCTGCTTATGCATATGCTAGCAAACTTCCTGGAGCAGTAGCTTTTTGGATGGCCTTTGCTCTGGAAGGGTTATCAGCCCACTCTACTCAATCCACAAACCTGACCAATCTTTCCAACATTTCAGCCATAAGACTAAAGCAGATACCCTTCCTCCACATTGCTCTTATGACCTCAAAATAGGGACAAAAGATAATGCTCCCCCTCTGCCAGGTTGCATGTATTCCCTCTCTCCCTCTGAACTGTAAGGCATGGCAGGGGTATGAAAAATGCATGGCAGGGGTATGGCCATAACTTCAAATATTATTACTAACTGCCTATCAAAAATTTTATCCCAGCTGGGCAATATATAAGGCTTTGAGAAACCTCAAGTTTTTAAGCCATAAAGTAAAATTTGCATTCAGCAGAAAGGTAAGAGTATGGAAAAGCCCATGAAAAAATCAAAAGGTCGGATTTTCATGGATTTTTCCATACCCTTACCTTTCTGCTAAATGCAAATTTTACTTTATGGCTTAAAAACTTGAGGTTTCTCAAAGCCTTATATATTGCCCAGCTGGGATAAAACTTTTGATAGGCAGTTAGTAATAATAATATTTGAAGTTATGGCCATACCCCTGCCATGGCTTAGTGGGCAATGACACCCACCCCAGACTGCATTCCCCAACCCCCCTTCCCCCACATTTTGCGTGGGGAGGGGTCTTCATTATTTTTAATTCATATTATTTCTGCCCCCCCTTCCACTGAATCTGAGGGGTATATATATTGTAGTACTTATAAATCCCCCCCCTCACACTGAACATGAGGGGTTTAGTTTTTTATGTACATAGTAGTAGTAATCCCCCCCCTCTTGCAAGATGCAAGAGGGGTTTTTTCTTATTATTATATTGTACCCACTCCCTTGTGTAGAACACAAGGGATGTTGTTAATTAAAATTTTTTGATCTTAATTGTTTGAAAAAAGCCTCCTCAAAGAATATGAAAAGTTGAGTCATAAATAAACCTTATATTGATACCTAATAATTCTCCTGTAGCTCAAGTGGCTGAGCATACTTGTTTGGTTTGTCATGTGATTCCTTATTGTGAGGTCTTGAGTTCAATTCCTGCACTACACAAATTTATTTTGTGGGTACTTTATGAAATTCACTAAGTCTGAAGGCCTTTGAACTCAGTATCTAATTGACTTATTGTTCAGTTGAAATGCACTCCACTCAGACTCCACTCAGACTCCAGTGGGGGATTGAACTCTACTTGACTTAGTGTAGTTCAATTGGACTCCACTCAGACTCCACTCAGACTCCACTTGGACTCTGGTCAGTCCAGTTGGAGTCCACTAGGACAGGTGGGGGACTGTAAAGTACTGCTGCTTTGCTGGGTGGATCAATTTATCATTATATGTTTGGTATTAATGATTTAAAACAGGTTGTAAGGCTGTGAATTTGCAGCTTGCAGAAATGAAACAAAGATTGGAAGGAGTCAACTATATTTTTGTGGATGAGGTTTCAATGTTGTCCTGGAAAGATTTGTATAGAATCAATGAAAGGCTTGCAAGAGTAATGAACAACACTGATGAACCCTTTGGAGGCATGGCCATGATTTTTGCAGGTGATTTTGCTCAGCTTCCTCATGCAATAGGTCAAGAGCATGCATCCAAATACAGCAGAACAGTGGGCTCAAATCCAAGGAGTCTGCATGACCAAGAGGCTACAATTGGAAAGGCACTCTGGCATGAAATTACTACTGTTGTCATTCTACATGAAAATATGTGTCAGACAACCCAGACACCTGATGATGCAAGGCTGCATGACTTGGCAGTGTGAGGCCTTAAGCAACATGCAGTACAAGGCATGCACACCTGATGATATCACATTCTTGTGTTCCTGCATATCGAGTGATCTTGAAGGTTGATCTTCTGTAAACCAAAACAATTTTGCAATACATCTATCATAACCACACTTAATCTACCAAAAGATGTTATCAATGACCTTGCTTCACAAAGATTTGCAGCTGAAACAGGCCAAAAGTTAATGAATTTCTATTCTGAAGACACTATTAGCTCAAGTGATGATTGTGCCCTACCAACAACCAAAAAGAAGCTGGTTGCCTCATTGAAAAATAAGTGGATCCAAATACCCTCACTTTCAATAGCTCTGCAGCAGCCTGTTTGGGATTTGCTGCCATGTAGCAATACAAATAATATTCCTGGAGAACTGTCACTTTGTCAGGGACTGCCTATAATCATTCACTTGAATAGTGCAACAGAATTATGGGTCAGGAAGCAACAGTATATGATTGGCAAGCAATGAAGGGTTCTAGAGGGCAGTGGATGCTTGACACTCTGTTTGTCAAGCTCACAAATTTCCCCCAGTCTGTACAACTGGAAAACTTGCCATTGAATGTTGTACATTGACTAGAACAATCACTAACACCTGATGTCTTCTTCCTAGTGATGAAACCATCAACCACTGGCTGCACAGCAAGGTACTTCTGAGAAGGTATGATGTCAGTATTCTGGAAGTACTCCTAATGCTACCACCATACTCACCAAGGGATATTTTGCCAGTATGCATACCAATCTAGAATACTACTTCAGTACCTTCAGTACTATCAAGGTATAGTACAATACTCTCAGAATACCTCTAGAGAAGTATGTTGACAATATTAGGAATACTGTCAGGATACTTTCACAGCACTTCTCATGCAGTATTGTGCCTTGCACCCAGTGAACATTTCCAGGAGTCAAGTTGAGGTACTCCCAAATTTTGCCATGACCAATTATACATTGCAAGGTAAACCATGACCTTTCAATGTTGTAGATCTATCCAATGCAAGGAGCCACCAGTCATTCTACACAGCACTGTCTAGGAGTGTATCAGCAGCAGGCACAGTGATATTGCAGGGATTCAACACATATAAAATGACTGGGGTGCTTCCAGTGCACTGCAACAAGAGTTTAGAAATCAAGATGCTGGATGATATAACCACAATGGAAAGTTGCCAGTGTCTGTAGGAGGTGATCGTAGAAATGATCTTATATCATCCTTTTGACTGGTTAGGGGAGAGCAATATGTGCCTTCAAAGGTCCATTGAGCAATATGCTGGAAGAGTAATGATCCCAGTACTGAGATCAATTGGAGAATTGTAGCAAGCCAAAGCCCACCATATGCCCCAAGAACCAAAAAGTGTCTTGGTTTGTACCTGCAAGAGATATGCAGATTAATGCACCAGAACTTATAAAGAAATGAAAGTTTAGTGGAGATCCAGATATGAATATTAATGAGACTGCAGCAAAGAGAAATAAAACAGAGATAAATGGAACTACTGAAGATGAGCCTAATGTTGCTTGTCCATCAGCAAGAGCACATTTTGATTGCTGACTTTCGGACTTTTTGAGCTTGTGGAGGATTCACTGTGCATGAAAGAAGCCACAAACTGGCAAGGTTGCAAGGTAGGAAATGTACTGTTTCAGGTCCACTTCCGATACAAAAAAACTTGGAGCTCCAGGATTTGAATTTGAGTTGCTGTAATGATGCAAAATTTGCCAACTTGTGGCTTTCTAGACATGGCTTGTGAGCTTATGAAATCTCATCAAAATTGCACAATAAAAGCTTGGACAAGCTCACTGTCAAAACACTGATGTCCACAAGGGTCACAGTGGAGCAATAATAGCTGGGTGTGTGATGCTGTGATGTCTGTTCTGTATAATATTTGGTTAGATACACAACATTGCTAACTACTCAGTTCAGAGATGTCAATCATCATCAGTATTTAGGACAGATTGCAAACAACTTCTCACAAACTCAACCACATGCAGGCACATACAGTCTTGAAGATGTGCATGATTATATATGGCACTGTTTGCAGAGGGTTGATCCTGTAAACTTTGCTTGGGGCCACTACACAAGTACTCAAAACATACTAGATGCCTTCTTACTGAGCTTTACACTGCCCCACATAGTCCTGGTAGTCCTGCCAGGAAGACCAGGAATCCTCCAGGAATCCAGTAGGACTCACCAGGACTCACCAGGAATCCAGTGGGACTTACCAGGATTTCTGGTATGTTACCAAACATCCAACCATAATGGAAAGTCAATTTGATATCTTATGAGTTCAAGTGCCTCAACTTCAGAAATTTCACAATGTGCCCACAAAACAGATTTGTGCAAAGCAGGAATTGAACTCAAGACCTCATGATGAGGAATCACATGACAAACCAGACAAGTGTGCTCAACCAGTTGAGCCACAGGAGAATTATTTGTTATCCATATAAAGTTTATTTATGACTCAAACTCAAACTCAAGCATGTAATCTCTCTTGAAGTCACTATTAAGATCAAATAATTTTAATCAACTACACCCCTTGTGTCTAACGCAAGGGATACAATACAATTAACTACATAAAAAAAAGCCCTCCTATGCACCTCGTGCAAGGGAGAGCCCTAAAAATATTTACAGATAAAACTAAATCCCCTTGCGTTCGATGCAAGGGGAGGGCAACAATTATGAATAAATAAAGAAAATCCCCTCACTGTTGTAAAATGTGGGTAAGGGGGAGGGCATTAATATGAATGAAAAAAAAATGAAAAAAACCCTCCCCATACAAAATGCAGGGGAGGGAGCAGCCTGGTGGTGTCTCATTGTGGTGTGGGCACATGGGTCCCACTCCCCATCCTCATCCCTGTCCCTGTCCCTGTCCACATCTCCCCATTGTCCCCATCCCAATAGTTCCCCATTTCTGCCCCATGAGCAGTTGCCCATGGTGGTGGATTGGGGTGCTGCTGTGGTGGTGGCTGTCATTTCCATTCCACCTGCAATCTACCCCATGAGCAGTGGCTCATGGGGCTGGAGGTGGGTGGTGTGTTGTTGGCCCCATGATTGGTGGCCATGCTTCGCATTCTGGGGGTTCTGGTGCTGGTAGGCAGTGGCATCATCATTGTCATTGACTGCACACACTCACAATCCACCCTATGAGCAGAGGCCCACAGGTGTGGGGTGGGTGTGTTGGGTTGCCTCATGTCCGGCCATCATTACCAGTAGAGTAGAACCTATAAAACAAAAGATACAAGTTAGTTTATAAAACAAAAAGTAAACAAAAAAAAACTTATGTAGGGCCCATCCAGTTGGCTTGTTTGCAGGTGGTTGTGTCGTTACCAGTAGATTATAACCTAGAAAACTAAAGAAACAGGTTAGTTAGTTTATAAAAGCAAAAAGCAAACAAAAAAAAAACATATGTAGGGCCCATCCAGTCAGCTCGTTTGTGGGTGGTGGTGATGCCCGAGTGGGCATGGGAGTGGTGGCAGTGGGTGTTAGAACCTTATAACCTAAAAAATAACAAAAAAAAACTGATGTAGGGCCCAAACGATGCAGCAGGTTGCATTGTTTGGGCCTGCATCAGCTCATTTGAAGGTGGTGGTGATGGTGGAGTGGGCATGGGAACAGTGGTGGTGGGTGTCCACACAGTGGTGGTGGTGGTGGTAGAACAGAGAGGAGGGAGGTGGCAGCATTGACAAGAGTGGTGGTGATGGTTGATGAGCAGGCAGTGTTGATGATGTGGCTGTGTGCTTTGTCATGCATGGCTGCCCCAATGGTACCTAGAGCAGTTAGTGGACACACCTTGTAAGTCTATGTGGTGTAGTGGTTATATTGGCTGTGCTGAAATGTTGTTGTCTGATGCCTAGGGTTCAATTCTGTCTTGTGTCATTTACTTTATTACTTAGTAGTAAGGACTCCTGTATCAATCTTACTGGATTCCTGGTCCATCCTCCTGGATTCTTCATAGTCCAAGTCATGGGGAATTCCTAGAATAGTACCAGGAAGAGCCCAATTTACCAGAATTATACCAGGAATCCACCAGAATCCTACTGGAAGAGAAACTGCCAGGAATAAACCATTTGGTGGACAATGGCTGAAGCAGGGACTACCAGGAATACATGGGGCAGTGTAAAGAGCTCTCTTCTTAGCTACAAGTTGCCCTACCACATCATTGTCAATGTCCTGTCCAAACAAGCACCCACTAATGATAAAAGACTTGCCTCAAGCTGTCACATTGTGCTCTTGCATTATTGCCCATCCATACAAACATTTGTCAATGACCAATTCATTGAATGTGCATCATGCTGCCAAAGTTGTCAGTCATATCTGATAAGAAAACATGTTTCTGAACATGCTCCAGCAATTATCACTTTTGATATGTCCCAGCACAGAACATTTTTTCTGCCATCTTTAGTTTTGAGTACAGTTGATGGGCAATGCACAACTTACAAGCTTAGAGGGGTGATGTATCATCTGCAAGATCATTTCACATCATGCTTCATCACAGAAACAGGATCTGTGTGGTATCATGATGGTTTGGGCACAGAACACCAGATGGAGCATGAAGGAGATGTAGCACAACCAATTTTGGGACATGTCAATTGCATGTCACAACATGTGCCATTCACATGATACCCTCTCAGGAGAGCTCAGATCTGCCATGCAGACAGCAACAGCCCTCTCAAACCAGTGGGATTTAGTAGATTTTGTCAAGCTGTTGGTCAGTCTGGTCTGTTTCTGTTTTGTCTTTATGATACTGTTATGCAAGCATAATCCTGAAATCTATTGGAAGACTGGGAAAGTACAAATGACTTGTTGTCCTAAGAGATGTAATGTGTTTGGGAGGAATGTGAGAAAGGATAAGGAGAGGAAGGAGAAATAACATCTGAGGAAGTATTCTGTAATGATGGAGGAAGTGGAGGATGAGGATATGTGGAATGGGGAGGTTCTGATCATGATCAAGAAAGAATAGCAGGAGCAAACATTCTGAGAAGTTTGTGGAGGACAGTCATGAGATAGGAATGCTGTGAATATAGAGAAGCCAGTAGAGGAGTGGGAACCAAAGGAATATCACAAATATTTGTCAGTCCTTCAGAAGAAGGAGTCTGAGTGAATGCTTGTGTGGAAGCCATGGGTCATGTGATCAAGATGAAGCCAGGGTTTGTGCTGAAAAAGTCAAAAGTGTATCCATTATCTCTGAAGGAACAAGAAGAAGTTGATGCATTTCTAAATGAGCAATTATGCAAGGGATACATCTGACTTTTGAAATCCCTGCAGATGTCACCAATATTCTTTGTACCAAAGAAGGACCAGAGAAACAGAATGTGTATTGATTATAGGTATTTGAATGAGTGGACAGTAAAGACTGTGTACCCCCTACCCTTGATCTCAGAATTATTGACAAAGTGGGGAAAGTCAAAGTCTTCACAAGATTGGATCTATGATGGGGATACAATAATGTATGCATTAGGAGAGGAGATGAGTGAAAGGCCACATTTTCCACATGCCAAGGATCCTTCAAGCTGCTTGTCATGTTTTTTGGGATGAGCAATAGTCACCCAACTTTCCAAAATATGATGAACATTATTTTCAAGTATGTAATCAACAAAAGTGTGGTAATAATATTACTGATATTTATGGAAGATGAAGAAAATCATGGTAGAATAGTGCAGGAGGTGTTATGGATATTAGCAGAGAATGATCTATTTTTGACACCATAGAAGTGTGTATTTGGTGCAAGCAAGATTGAGTTCCTAGGATTATTGATCAGCCCTGATGTAATTAAGATGGATCCAATCAAGGTACAGGTGATCACTGGCTGGCCTGCACCCTCCCGCATCAAGGAGGTTCAAGTACATCATAATACACCAACTGCCAGACACCCAGGGAGATGCCATTTTCAAGCAGTCCTTTGTCCCAACATGTGTTTGGCATTACTTCCACACACATTTCATTCTCTGTCCCTGGATCATCAAAAATGGTTAAGAATTGGTTGAGATATGACCAAAAACATTTTTGTACAAGTATTTTGTTGTATTAGAACTTTGATTGCATTGCTTATTACCTGAGCTATAATTTTTTTTGTACAGCTATATGATGTCATAAACATAACAACAACACACCTAACCATATGTACCATGTAATTCTAATGATTTAACAGCCCAAATGAGTTGTGACTACAAGCTACAAATTACAACCCCCTCCCTTACCCTTGTCTTAAAATTAGGACCCTTGACAAGTAGAAGGGTACAACTTCTTACAAGATGAAGCCAAGTCCTTTCTGTCCCCTTTCACTTGGGGTGTTCTACCTAGTGGACTCTGTACTGGAACTCAGCCAGATTCCCTCTCCCTTTCTGTTTCCTCTTACAACCTCCAACAACTGGTGACTAGGTCCTGCCAGAATCCAACTTCATCCTTTTGAGATCAGTTCTTAACAGATGGGCAGACAGAGAGAATAAACCAGGAGTTGGAGCAGTACCTGTGCATGTTTGTCAACTACTGACAGCCCAAATGGCTGGCAATTGCCAGATTTTCCCACAATAACAAATTCCATTCAGCTACTTGGATGTTGCCCTTCTGTGCTACTTATGGGTATCATCCCTGCATGGGAGTAGAACCCTGAAGGGAAATCAAGGTACAATTGGTAGAAGACTTGGTATCTAAGATGCAAAAGGTACAGGAAGCACAGGCAGCACATAGGTAAGCTACATTGTATCAAATGATACAACCTATTGAATGCATACATTGTATTGAATGATATGGGTTTGATGGATGCTGTCGAACTCACTATACAAATTCACTACTATATTGACCAATGACTACATTGTACACTGATTATTATAACTTACAATAGACATGCACTAGGAGTGTAATACAGACATTAGTAACATTTGAAATGCAATGGGCACAGACATGGCCATGGGGACAGCCAGGGCATCACCATTGGGCACAGACATGGGAATGGGCAATATTAACCTATGAATACTATTGACTGTATACATTGTATTATCTGTTTCAATGGATGGCATCGAACTCACTATTTGTACATACTCTATTAACTAACCAAAGACTACTTTACTACTTTACTTGCTGTACCATACAGATAGATGTGCATTAAGAACATAGTACAGACATTAGTAATGTTTGAAATGCAATTGCAGGGAAGGGGACAGGGATGGGGATGGGGATGGGGATGGGGATGGGGATGGGGATGGGGATGGGGATGGGGATGGGGAAGCAGCACTGACATTGGAGCTTGACAGGACCACAAAAACAATGATATTACTACAATGATGTGCATTAAGAATGGAATACAGACAAAAGCTACATAGATGTATATATAATGAGTAAGGAATTAATTATCCTTCCACATAACTAGGAATTGGCAGGGGGATCAGCCATAGTGTCTGAGTGGGATGATGGCATAATTTCGGAGAACCTCCTTTCAAATGATTTCAACTTATTTTCAACCCTTTCCTTCAAAATGGCATATGTTTTCAATGTTATATCTTGTTGTTTGAGCTTCTCCACCTCAGCCATGTACAGACAATGACTGGCATCCTTGTATGATATGCCAAGCTGGTCTTGAAGGGCCTTCACTTCAGCATGGCAGCTCAACAACTCCCTGTCTGTCAAGTCCTGCAACAGGATGAACTAATGTAGAAACACAAATAAGGATGACACTTACTGGATTGGCAGGTAGGGTGAGCTGGTTGTGGGCCACCAGGTAGTATGGCGGTGCAGTCATGTTGCCAGACTGCAAATTGATCATGATGTCAGTTGGGATAGACAAGACATGGGAGTGGATAGAGAAATGGGAGCAGTGAGGATATGGCAGCAGCCCAGACATGGGAGTGGCCAAGACACAGCAGTGGCCAGAGACATGGCAGCAGCCTTTAACTTCAATCTGACTTGAAATAAACAAAGCTTACCCCTCCATCTGCATTATGGACATCAAGTTCCAACTTCTGGCGATAGGCATTCATGGCCTGATGAGTGGCGGGAATCATAAAGTGGGGCACTAAATAGTGGTGCCCATCGTCAGCTCGGAAAGGGACATAGCCATCTAGAACATTGCCTTGCGTTTGCTGCTGGTTGCTCAATGTGGATGGATCAATGTAACAGAGGTTATAATGTGCATCTAATCTAGTGATCGGATATTGATGTTATTTGTTTGGCCTTGATCAACAAACACACATGATGGTTGATTTTCATCCTTCCAACTTTTGTTGACTTTCAAACCCCATCACTCCTGTCCCATCGCCATCCCTGCCCCAACTCATCTCAACATGAATGTTACAGCTCAACAAGTCCTCAGCCACATCAGCCAGATCGAGCAGGCTGTTCAAAATGGCCTTCAAACATGAAACATCAAAGCCATCATGAAGGAACAAAAATGGGCACTTGTAAGTAAAATACTATCAGGATGACAGTGGGACTAATATACTGCAGAACACATTATTTTCATGGCAAAGACAGGATCTCAGGGAGGATTTGAAAGTGGAATTTGGTGCCAAGTCTTTCTTGTGGGGTTTTTTTGGTAGCATCGGGAAGTTCTGATAGAATGGGAGATGAGATTTTCATGGAAGGTCAGCTGCACACGATGAAGAAATTTGACGAGAAAGGTGGGATTGTGGGAACCTCAGGGGTTTTGGCATCAGGAGCAGGAGGTGGAGCAGCTACTGGTCCCTCAAGATCAGGAGCAGGACCACACAGAGTGGGAGCAGCAGGTGGGGGTGCGAGAATGGGAATGGGAATGGGAGTGGGACGAGGGAGGGGAGCGGGAATGGGAGCAGGAGTGGGAATGGGAATGGGAATGGGAGTGGGAGTGGGAGTGGGAGCTCAAGGGGAGACCAGGCGAAGGAAACCACAGGTGCCAGTGGAGCCATTGGGATCCAGGTCACACCAGCCAGAACATTGATGCCCAGATGCGTGCCCATCGGCACCACCCACCCCAACACTCCAGCAAGACCAAGTGGGAGTGGCAGGACCAGGCAACTTCAGAGCAGCAGTGGGAGCTCTGGTGAGGATTTAGAAAATGATGGGGAATCAGTAACCTATGAATACTAATGACTTTTGATGGACACCATCAAACTCACTATATATATGCACATAGGTAAGCTAGTGATATTTGTACATACTCTATTAATTAACCAATGACTACATTACTACTTTACTTGCTGTACCATACATATAGACATGCATTAAGAACATAGTACAGACATTAGTAATGTTTGAATGCAATTGAAGGGAAGGGGATGGGGATGGGGACAGGAGCGGGGACAGGAGTGGGGATGGGGACTATTGACTGTACAGATGGTATTATCCATTTCAATGGACGCCGTTGAACTCACTATATATTTGTAGATACTCTATTAATTAACCAATGACTACATTACTACTTTACTTGCTGTACCATACAGATAGACATGCATTAAGAACAAGGTACAGACATTAGTAATGTTTGGAATGCAATTGCAGGGAAGGGGACAGGGACAGGGACAGCGATGGGAGTGGGGACAGGGAAGTGGCACTGACATCAGAGCTTGACAGGACCACAAAAACAATGATATTGACTATGTACAATGTACTACTACCTACAACACTATATATACATGATGCATCATTCAATGTCAGTGTCCATCATCTCATCAGGGCTAGACAACCTAGTCCCATTGACATAACTGAAGTCTGCAGGAGTGTAGATTGGCAGAGTGAAGTCCATAGGAGGGTAGGATGGCAAAGTGATATGAGAAGGAGTGGGGTTCTCTATCTGTGATGTGGTAATGGAATCTTCAGAATTGGCCTCAGCATCAGATTCACCATTAAATCCAGTCTCTAAGGATGACAGAAAATCATCTGCAGCATCAGATGCAGTGGGGAAAGCAGCCACATCTGTTGAAGTTGGATTGGCAGCTGGAGATGAGGAGGTAGAATCGGAAAGATAAAAGGGAGCAGCATCAAAGCCAGTCAGGGATCCTGTAGGGGAAGACAATGACTGATCATTGTCACCCTGTCATGCCATGAGTGCCTGAAAGGCAGTGGGCTGATCAGCATCACTTGCTGCATCATCTTGGCCTTGCCAAACCATGGCAGTGGGCTGGCTGGCTTCTGCATCGCACAAGGCATCGGGAACATAAGTGGGAGTGGGAGTGGGAGGAAAAGTGGGGCCAGGAGTGGGGCTGGGAGGCAATGAATCATCTGCTCCATCGCCTGATACCATGGGTGGTCAACCATAGGCATTGGATGTAACTGTGGAGACCGTTGGTGTGCTCGACCACAGCCTTTCTTCTCTTTGCACCATCAGGCAGAGACAACCGATACCTGGAATGCTGTTGTTTGCCCTTGGTCTTTGTCTTCTCATTAGCACCCAAAACATCACTTTCTGTGATGTCAACACCCCAGGTCCACTTGTAGGAGCTGGAGAGAAGGGACTTCAGGTGCTCAAGTTCTGCCTGTGCATTTGCTGCCACCAGTTCTGATTTTCTTCTTACTGCTGTTTGCCTTGAAGGTCGCCCAGAATGTTGAGGGGGTTTTGATCCTGTTGCCAAAGCCTGTGGTGCAGCCTGGAGCTCCATCAGCAGGGCAAGCTCATGAACTCAGTGTAACGCTGCTGGTTTCCTGACATTGGCATTCAATGCAGCATCTGCTGATGATTTGCAGCCATCTATAAACTGAAGCGTATGGCGTGTTTCATGCAGCATATCATTCAAGAGACCCTGGAAGTTGATGCAGGATTGGAAATTGGCAGCAGGAGCAGCAACAGCTTGGGAAGCAGGAGCCAGTGAGTCAGACTCAGTGAAGTACTGCTTATGGTGATCAAGGCAGTGATCCAGGGTGTCAATGCCCATAATGCTGTCTGCTGCCAGTTCGCTATGATGTCTCCAGCAGTCCAGGGCATATGAGGGCACTAGACTGCTTGTAAGTTCGGGGGGGACACCATCATCCAACATGGCCAAGAGGGATGGATGGAATCTAGTGGTAGGTGGTCGAAGTTTACCTCAGCAAGACTGTCAGCCAAGGGACGAAGCAGGATCAGCACCTCGAACACCAGGCAAATTGATGTGGCAAAGCCAATTTGAGACATGATGCACAGCTGCAATATTTTTGAGTGATGAATCTCTTACTTGATTCATAAAAGATCCTGCTTACAAGCTCACAATATAGAACCTTTTGCATCCATTTTTGCTTTAAGACATTTGCCCCTTGCATGTGCAACAGGACTTGATGGAAACAGGACTCTGCATACCAAATGATCTGCTGTGTACACATGTGGAGTGGACCTTTTGGCCCCAATTGTAAAGAAAAAGGGTTGAAGACTGAGAGACATTTATTTGACATGTTGATTGTGGTTAGAGATAAAGATGATTGAGTTTATGTAGTAGAGGGTCATAGAGGGGGAGATGTAATCGATGTTTGCTGATATAAATGCGGTGTCAGCCCTGAATGCTAATTCATGCCATAAAGCCCGCTGGTGGTTAGCATAGGCTAGGGGGCCAGGCAAGGTATTCTCTGAGTGCAAGGCTGACTGCCACCATTCACTGTGATAAATGAAATACCACACAGTCCACTGCATTTCATATGTGACCAGCAGAAATTCCTCCTTCCATCTATGTCTCTGAGCCTGCAAGCGAAGCCAATGTACTCGCCTGACTATGCAAGAAGTTCAGTGCAATGCAAACAAATAGCCACAAAATAGATGTACATTCCCAGAATTGATCGGCGGGATTGGGAGCGGGGCCGTTAAAGGAAGCAGGAGTGGGAATGGGAGTGGGAGCGGGTATGGCAGTGGGTATGGCAGTGGCAGTGGCATTGGGGAAGGCAGTAACACCAGTCCAAATGTGAGAATTATGCCAAATCCAGGACAGATGAATATTAGTGGAGCCAGGCATATTTGGGTTCAGAATAGCTGTGCTAGCATTGAGGTCATCCTTTTTTAACCACTGAAACATATTTAAGGTGTCAGTGTCACAATCCAGTGCCACCAATCTGCTTCAGCAATGGTTATACATTTGGGAATGCAGGGCAATTTTGTTAACCAACTCCTGGACAGTGGCTTGTGCTCATGTGCAAACTACCTTTCTTGGGGCCGCTCAAATAATGTGTGAATATTGAAACAACTTGTCCACCATGAGCTCCCACAGCCAATGCAGCAGTCGGCTTGCTTGATTCTTCCTGAGCTGAATCTCCACCTCTGCCAGATGGCCATTAAATGGGAGGTATACTTGTTGCTCCTCAACTGGAATAGCATTTCTGTCAGCTGGAAGATGTGAAGGCCCCAATGCTGTAAGTGTGTCTTCATCTGAAGGGTCTAAGTCATCAGAGTTGTCAACATTGTAATGGCTGATTTGTGATGGAGCAATGTCATGGTCAGCAACATTGGCAGCATTTTGTAAATCTGTTAAGGTTTCCATGTGGGATTCGAGAGCTTCCCTTTCCATTTCAACAGATTGCATGTCAGAAACATTTGGTGATGTACCAAGTTGGCGGACTTTGTCTCATAATTCAATACTGGTGTATGCCAACAATGAGTTGTGATATATGAGTATGTTAGGCAGTACTTACTGCATTTGTTGAACATGATTGCAAAATCAATCCAATCCTCAACCGCAGATTGAACCAGTGCAAGTGCCGCTCCTGTTGCCATTGCCAATGCCAATGCTGTTCCCACTCCCACTCCTGATCCCAGAGTGGCATAGATATCCATGTCCTTAACATCTGTCAGCCTGAGCAATTCTGCTGCAGTCACTTCATCCTCCCATCTTTGGACCACCTGTTGACCAAATGCTGCTGTAAGGTCAGCATGGTGCTTGCCGAGTTGCATGGAGATCTCAAGGGCTTCTTGAGATTTTGCACACAGCATAGTGGTCATGCCAAGCATTTTCTTGTGATTTGAGTCTGTAGCATGATCATCGAGCATTTCTGCCCAATGTGGCAAGGTCGCTGTCCTGACTGTTGGGGAAATGGAATTTAGTGATGACCACAGGGACTCTAATATTTCTCCTGCTACAACAATGCCAGAGCCTGGAATGAAAGATGGAGCATAACAAAAAAAGCATTTGTCCTTGTGACCATGTACATGCATAAGCCCAATGGCCTGGTCAATGGTGAGGTCAGCTGGAAGATGTGGACCAATGTGCTCCAGAAGGTAGATGATGTACTGGCAGACAATGTCGTAAATCAGCATTACTCCCTGTTGAGGGTCAACCCTGGTAGTCTTCAGTGCTTGAAGGAAAGCAAAGTCAATGTTCTTTTGCTGTTCTCCCTGGAACAAGTCTACCAATGCATTGGGTGCATAACATCCATGTCGCGCACATGCAATGGCAGCTACTCTAGTCCTATCACATGCCTTCGATGCCAGAAAAGCATTCACAATGGCTAGATATTCATTTTCACAAGGTGCCTTCTGCAAAAGGGGCATGGATCAGATCAGATCAGATCAGGAGCGGGGGTGGGAACAGCCACAGCCACAGCCACAGGAACAGCAGTGGCAATGGCAGTGGCAGCGGCTGGCCTACACTGCACCTGATGGTTTGATGGTTGTTGACATGTGAGTGAAAAAAATCTTCCACTGCTGCTGCTGCTGCTGATCCTGCTGCTGATCACAGCCACAAAAACGTTTCATTGTTGATGGCCACCCCTGCACGATCCTTCATAGACACATATAATAATGAGATCACAGAGCTCAAGCACCACTTCATGGGCTATATCAAGGCTTTATGTGCATCAGACATTGCTTCAAGGTCAACAGTGCATGGTGACTCAATGCAAATCCAACTTGAGATGACTAGCGATGGTTTCCCCATCTTACCCACACCATGGAAAGGCTCACTGTACAAGAAAAAAGAGCTGGAGGAATGGTTTAAGTTGTATGTTGGGCAGCATTACAGTATGATCACTTCCTTTTCAATGAGTTGTTACTTATCTGCATGCAGAACTAGTGAACAATGGTTGTACTTGCCATGTCCCATTCACAGCAATTGCCAAGCACACATCGACATTCATGTGCTGTTGACCTTGAAGCAATGTCTGATGCACATAAAGCCTTGATATAGCCCATGAAGTGGCACTTGAGCTCGGTGATCTCATTATTATATGTGTCTATGAATGATTGTGCAGGGGTGGCCATCAACAATGAAACATTTTTGTGGCTGTGATCAGGAGCAGGATCAGCAGCAGCAGCAGCAGTGGAAGATTTTTTTCACTCACATGTCAACAACCATCAAACCATCAGGTGCAGTGTAGGCCATGAATGTCACAGAAAGCACCCCCATTTCTAGCCACTGTTGTCATGCAGTCTCCTCCACATGCTTAACCAGGTTCTTCTCTGCTTGACTGTGAAACATCAATAACATCATCAGCAGCAGCAATGGCAATGGCAACAGGTTAACATACATTCACTTTGTTTTCTCTGGATAACCTTCCCCCTCCATTTTCTCCTGCTCAGCCTCAAGCACTGCCTTTTCCTCTGCAGTCATGCTTTCAAAAACCCTCTTGATGGCTGGCAGTCAGTTCTGGAACCATCCAGGCATACTTGTGGACGCATCCTGAACACCTAACATATCTCCAATCTCTTTCCAAATTCAGTCCTGGTGTAAGCTCCAGATCACTTCTGATCACTTCACTTTGAAGTTGTTTGACTTCCCTGAGGAGCCTTTCATCATTCGCCAGTTTTTCAAAAGCCAGTTTGTTAGTTCCTGGCAATGTGATCAATAATACAACATTGAATGGGATGATACCCCACCTTGGCATGCATGCAACTCTCCTCTGGATCTATTGGGGTCATCTCAATTGAAGCCCAGTAATTAAATATGGTGGGGAGAATGTCAGTCTTGAGTATTTGCAATCGGGCAGCTTTTGATTCCTGAGATCAGAATCCATCTTTATAAGGCTCAATGATCTTCCACTCTTTGACTGTACATCGGCTCCCCTTCTGGTACCATCTGTGTCCTGGGTTCTCTGATGGCTCAGGTGCCATTGGAGGGGATTGATGTGGAGGAAGGAATTGTCCTTGCCATTGGGTTTCACTTGTCATTTGGCATGAGGATCACATGAGGATAACATGAGGTCAATAGTACAATAAATAGCCCATCAATGCAATTGATTCCCCCCAATCATCATGAGCCTGAGAAGAGCTCCTTACAAGCAAAAGAGATTATCAAAGAACAATGCCACCCTGTGTGAGGACAATGATGGTGCAGTGGATACTGTCACACATAAGGAAGTTGAGGTCAACATGAGACATGGACCAAAAATGAAGCGTATCAAGGTTCCCTTGCCTCCAGTTACAGAAGAATGTGGTGAATCAAGTTCAGCTGGTATCCATGACAATCTAGGTCTTGCTCTAGAATGGGATACGCAAGAACCTCAGGTGGCTGATGAGCCAGTTTGGCCACAGATCAGCATAGTCAGTTTCTGACATTGATTGACTTACCGAGGCTCATGTACAAATAACGGAGGCAGCGAGACTATGTCTTGGAGTTTGTCGGATGAATAGATGAACTGCTGCAAGCATCCCTGTCTCAGCAGGCATGGTCAATTGACAAACAAGTTTGCAACCACTGTTCATTCAATAAATGGGCAATTTGGAGATGCATCGACTGTTCACTAGGAAAAATGCTTTGCCAAACATGTATGCAGGTAATGCACAGGCAAAATCCCTTCCATCGCTTTGAATCTTGGACTGGCATGCACTTTCACAGGGCCAAGTTATGGGAGGTTGGCACATACCTCTTAGTTCAGCACCAGACAGATCAGCCAATTTGCAAGGCTCTTCAGTTCCAAATGGAATATCTGGAAACATTTGAGGACATTCAAGTGCACGATACATATGATGATGATAGCCTACAAGACTTCTTTGATGGCGATGATGCACATGAAGTTGAACACGCTGAAGAAGACATCCATGGGTTTGATCCATATTTGCCTAATGCTACTGAAACAGCTGAATGCATGAGGACCGATGCTGCTCCCGCTCCTGATGCCAATGCTGATATTACATTCAGACCACCCACTGCCGATGCCTTGAACAACAGGTACATCTGTGTGGTGCATATGAATGGAATACATCACTTGGCAATGGTTACCTGCCAGTGTCAAGGGGAGCACAGAATTCCCTTGGACCTGGTAAGCAGTAACTTGCTACCCACCAGCTTCAACAAAATATGCACTCTTTTCACCATGCATGTCCTGGATCATTTTTGTCTCTGTAATCTTGATTTGAAGGCATCAGCCTACCAGTTTTACCAATTGATTCAGCACATCACATTGCCAATGAGGCCTGCAGAAGTGGTCAACCTCTCCCACGAGCTTTGGCGCATGTCCTGCTTATGGTGTTGGATGAAAAGATTAAAGTGGGCTGGGTATGGTCACAGTCAAAAAGATCCATTGAAACCTGAACCAGGATCACTTGCCAAGTTCTCTCCAGCTTGTCCTCAAGTAGGCATAAATATACCAGAAAATTGGAAGGACGATGAGAACTGGTGGGTGATTAAGCACCTGCTTTGTGCAGTGGTCTCTAAAATGATATTACACCTTAGATTTGTTTTTAAACATGTATTTGTGGCCAATGGTGATTTCAAAGCTGACCATGTTTGGCAGAAAAACTCTGATGCTGATATATGGCTATGGGATGGAGCTGGGATGGCCCCAAATCAGGCTGAATACAAGCAGTTTCTCCAGATGCCATAGAACAATTAATAGTAAGTACACTTCCCTAGCTGCTGCCACTGCCATTGCCACTGCTGTTCCTGTGGCTGTGGCTGTGGCTGTTCCCACCCCCGCTCCTGATCTGATCTGATCTGATCCATGCCCCTTTTGCAGAAGGCACCTTGTGAAAATGAATATCTAGCCATTGTGAATGCTTTTCTGGCATCGAAGGCATGTGATAGGACTAGAGTAGCTGCCATTGCATGTGCGCGACATGGATGTTATGCACCCAATGCATTGGTAGACTTGTTCCAGGGAGAACAGCAAAAGAACATTGACTTTGCTTTCCTTCAAGCACTGAAGACTACCAGGGTTGACCCTCAACAGGGAGTAATGCTGATTTACGACATTGTCTGCCAGTACATCATCTACCTTCTGGAGCACATTGGTCCACATCTTCCAGCTGACCTCACCATTGACCAGGCCATTGGGCTTATGCATGTACATGGTCACAAGGACAAATGCTTTTTTTGTTATGCTCCATCTTTCATTCCAGGCTCTGGCATTGTTGTAGCAGGAGAAATATTAGAGTCCCTGTGGTCATCACTAAATTCCATTTCCCCAACAGTCAGGACAGCGACCTTGCCACATTGGGCAGAAATGCTCGATGATCATGCTACAGACTCAAATCACAAGAAAATGCTTGGCATGACCACTATGCTGTGTGCAAAATCTCAAGAAGCCCTTGAGATCTCCATGCAACTCGGCAAGCACCATGCTGACCTTACAGCAGCATTTGGTCAACAGGTGGTCCAAAGATGGGAGGATGAAGTGACTGCAGCAGAATTGCTCAGGCTGACAGATGTTAAGGACATGGATATCTATGCCACTCTGGGATCAGGAGTGGGAGTGGGAACAGCATTGGCATTGGCAATGGCAACAGGAGCGGCACTTGCACTGGTTCAATCTGCGGTTGAGGATTGGATTGATTTTGCAATCATGTTCAACAAATGCAGTAAGTACTGCCTAACATACTCATATATCACAACTCATTGTTGGCATACACCAGTATTGAATTATGAGACAAAGTCCGCCAACTTGGTACATCACCAAATGTTTCTGACATGCAATCTGTTGAAATGGAAAGGGAAGCTCTCGAATCCCACATGGAAACCTTAACAGATTTACAAAATGCTGCCAATGTTGCTGACCATGACATTGCTCCATCACAAATCAGCCATTACAATGTTGACAACTCTGATGACTTAGACCCTTCAGATGAAGACACACTTACAGCATTGGGGCCTTCACATCTTCCAGCTGACAGAAATGCTATTCCAGTTGAGGAGCAACAAGTATACCTCCCATTTAATGGCCATCTGGCAGAGGTGGAGATTCAGCTCAGGAAGAATCAAGCAAGCCGACTGCTGCATTGGCTGTGGGAGCTCATGGTGGACAAGTTGTTTCAATATTCACACATTATTTGAGCGGCCCCAAGAAAGGTAGTTTGCACATGAGCACAAGCCACTGTCCAGGAGTTGGTTAACAAAATTGCCCTGCATTCCCAAATGTATAACCATTGCTGAAGCAGATTGGTGGCACTGGATTGTGACACTGACACCTTAAATATGTTTCAGTGGTTAAAAAAGGATGACCTCAATGCTAGCACAGCTATTCTGAACCCAAATATGCCTGGCTCCACTAATATTCATCTGTCCTGGATTTGGCATAATTCTCACATTTGGACTGGTGTTACTGCCTTCCCCAATGCCACTGCCACTGCCATACCCACTGCCATACCCGCTCCCACTCCCATTCCCACTCCTGCTTCCTTTAACGGCCCCGCTCCCAATCCCGCCGATCAATTCTGGGAATGTACATCTATTTTGTGGCTATTTGTTTGCATTGCACTGAACTTCTTGCATAGTCAGGCGAGTACATTGGCTTCGCTTGCAGGCTCAGAGACATAGATGGAAGGAGGAATTTCTGCTGGTCACATATGAAATGCAGTGGACTGTGTGGTATTTCATTTATCACAGTGAATGGTGGCAGTCAGCCTTGCACTCAGAGAATACCTTGCCTGGCCCCCTAGCCTATGCTAACCACCAGCGGGCTTTATGGCATGAATTAGCATTCAGGGCTGACACCGCATTTATATCAGCAAACATCGATTACATCTCCCCCTCTATGACCCTCTACTACATAAACTCAATCATCTTTATCTCTAACCACAATCAACATGTCAAATAAATGTCTCTCAGTCTTCAACCCTTTTTCTTTACAATTGGGGCCAAAAGGTCCACTCCACATGTGTACACAGCAGATCATTTGGTATGCAGAGTCCTGTTTCCATCAAGTCCTGTTGCACATGCAAGGGGCAAATGTCTTAAAGCAAAAATGGATGCAAAAGGTTCTATATTGTGAGCTTGTAAGCAGGATCTTTTATGAATCAAGTAAGAGATTCATCACTCAAAAATATTGCAGCTGTGCATCATGTCTCAAATTGGCTTTGCCACATCAATTTGCCTGGTGTTCGAGGTGCTGATCCTGCTTCGTCCCTTGGCTGACAGTCTTGCTGAGGTAAACTTCGACCACCTACCACTAGATTCCATCCATCCCTCTTGGCCATGTTGGATGATGGTGTCCCCCCCGAACTTACAAGCAGTCTAGTGCCCTCATATGCCCTGGACTGCTGGAGACATCATAGCGAACTGGCAGCAGACAGCATTATGGGCATTGACACCCTGGATCACTGCCTTGATCACCATAAGCAGTACTTCACTGAGTCTGACTCACTGGCTCCTGCTTCCCAAGCTGTTGCTGCTCCTGCTGCCAATTTCCAATCCTGCATCAACTTCCAGGGTCTCTTGAATGATATGCTGCATGAAACACGCCATACGCTTCAGTTTATAGATGGCTGCAAATCATCAGCAGATGCTGCATTGAATGCCAATGTCAGGAAACCAGCAGCGTTACACTGAGTTCATGAGCTTGCCCTGCTGATGGAGCTCCAGGCTGCACCACAGGCTTTGGCAACAGGATCAAAACCCTGTTAAGAACTGATCCATAAGAGCTCGTCAAACCCAGTGGGTGTCGATAGCTGAGTTGGTTATTCAACACGAAGGAGGAGTCAAAGAAGCAATGGGCGGACCACAATCAATAAGGGTTTGGACAGGGGTGGAATGGTCAGGCATGGTTAATAGAGTGATTAGGGAGTCAGGGTTGGACAGAGCAGACATGTTGAGACAAACATAGGCAGTCAAATGGGTAAGGTCAATGCAACCCCCAGTTCCAATGGCTGTATCCTGAGGGTTGCAGACTATTTTCTGAGTCTGCAGATTCAGGAATCACAGTGGAAGCATGGGCTCTTGTCGCTTTAGATTTTGGGCAGTTTCCTGCTACATGCCCTTCCTCACCGCAATAGAGGCAAAGTATTTCCCTCATGTGACGTTCTTGTTCTTCCACAGTAAGCTTCCCATTCTTCCCCAACTTATCGGAGATGGCCAACTTGGAAGTGTTCTTTGTTGTGGAAGACTGCTGGCTGGAGGAGCTACCCTGGGTGGAGTTTGAAGAGGATTGATTGGTAGACTGGGAGGAACTTTAGGGAGTGTCCTTCTTGACAGGGTTGGAAGAGTTACTAGAACTCTTAGTTTTGAAGCGGGTTTCATCCTCTTGCATCCAGTAGATATCATCGCAGTCCTGTGCTTTCAAGCACAGTTCTGCAAGACTATCAGGTTTACCACCCCAAAGGACTTCCATGCGAAGTCGGAGTGGAAGACTGTGGAAATAGTGGTAATGGAGGGCTGCATTCCAATTGACTCTAGAAGCTAACTCACAGAAGTCAATGTTATACTTTGTGATACAACCACCTTTTTTCATTGCTAAGTTGGAAAGGGCTTTTTCTGCATCTCCGACTGTGTCGTGTGGGCCAAAGTTGCTTTCAAGCTTGGCAAGGAAAGCTTCATAATCCCACATCCAGTGTGCAGAATCAGTCGGGTCATTAAGACCAGGTTCAAACCAACTGAGAGCTGATCCCTTGAGATAAGAAAGGATAAATATGATCTTTTTCTCATCAGAAGAAAATACATGTGGGCAGTCTAGTATTGCCACTGGCTCAGCTGAGGTTTTTCAATAAAATGGCTATAGCATGCCAGATAAATTTCCTAAATTCACCAAGATATTTGAGCATATGGATGGGCCCATAAGCTGAGGGGTTGTCTGCAACATTAGTTGAACTGATCAATTGTCCCTGAGTTATTTAATAAACAAAATTTGGCTTGATGGCTCAGCTTGAAATGAAAGCCGAGTGAATAAGTCAGGAATGGGGGACTGTCAAGACCAATTCCTCCAACTGGATTTCTGATCATTTCTGCCCCAATTTCCAGCTGCCTTGCAACACTGCCCACCTCCTATCAGCAGCACTGCCTAACAGGCAAAATTCCCTCATTTCCAATTACATGAAACAGTTTCAGGAAATGCCTCAGAAGCTGGTTTGCAATTATCACAGCCTTGGAAACCCCTATCATCTCCGGACTTTAGTATTTAAGCTAGCTACCTTCATTTTGTATCACCAGTTTGTAAATCAACAAAGTCACCCATTTAATCCAACAAAGTTCAACCAAGTCCCTCAGTTTAATCCAATTCTATCTTCACCTCCCTTCACCTCTTTCTAAGTCTTCTCTACACCTATACTTGTCCTCACCAGATAACCTCCAGACCTCCAATCTTCCCTGCTCACCTTCATTTGAAATTAGGACACTTGACGAGGAGAAGGGCACAGTTTCTTATAAACTGAAGCCAAGTCCTTTCTGCCCAATTTAATCTTCATCCCGGATTTCCTTCAGGATCCCGCTCCTGCCAGTCAGTTCTACCGTTCTGGGTCCAACTGGAATTCCGACATCTTTCCCTCCCGACTCAGAACTTAACAGGGATTCAATCAAATAATGTTGGCAGAAGACCCCTTGGCTTATGGGCTTGTCCATATGCTCAAATATTCTAGTAAATTTAGGAAATTTATCTGGTATGCTATAGCTATTTTATTGAAAAACATCGGCTGAGCCAGTGGCAACACTAGGTAAACTTTGCACTCCCCCCCGTATTCCTATCGGAGTCCTAGGAGGTTTTCCGATAAGAGTCCAATCAGAGTCCTACTAGTCTGACACTAGTCCTAGGAGTCCAATAGGAATCCGATCGGAATGTATCTTGATGACCATGTACTTTTATTTCCAAGAAATTCCTAGTAAATTCCGAGTAAAGTCCTATGCAATTCCAACAGGTAGTAGTCGGAATACCATACCATTTCGGAAGACTTAACTTGATGAAAGTGCTTACAAAATAAATGGGCAGAGCAGGAATGAACTCTAGACCTTGGGATATAAGTGACATGACTACCAAACAAGTGCTCAACCAGTTGAGCCACAGGAGCATTAATAAATATGTAATATAAAGTCCATTTAAAGCACTTAGGATTAGTTCACTTATTTTTAACCTCTCTCACAAGAGCTCGAAAAAAAATTGTTGAGCCCTCGCATCTTTGCGAGGGAGTAGATAAATATAGATTTAAAAAAAAACCCCATGCAAACACGAGGGGGAGAATTAATTATACTATTTAATTATACTATTTTAAATTCTACAAAAAAAACCCACCCCCCTGTGAAACGGGGGGGAGGGGGTGGTGGTGCATTGTGTTGGCTGTCTCATCAGCCCTGTCCCGTCGTTTCCCCTCCCTCTTGTCTCTGTCGTGTCTCGCCTCCCTCACCTTGCCTCCCCCGTGGCTTCCCTCCCCTCCCTCATCGTTCCACCCACCGTCCACCCCACGAGCAGTTGCTCGCGAGGCTGGTGGTGGGTGGTGCGTCGTATGTTGGTGGGGGCATTTGTCCATCGTCCCCTCCCTCCCTCCCCCTCCCCTTGAACACCCTACAAGCAGATGCTCGTAGGCGTGCATGGGGTGGGTGCCGCCGTTGTCTCCCCTTCTGGTCGTCGTCTCCATTTCCCCTTGTTGTTTCGTCACCCTTGTCGTTCATCCCCCTCGTCGTCTGCACCCACAAACCACCCTACAGGCAGCTGCTCATAGGCATGTTGTTTGGTGCCATCGTCGTCCCTCCATGCCGTTCCCGTGTTCTCGCACCCCATATACACCCCGCGAGCAGTCGCTCACGGCGGTGATGGGGGGTGCTGGATGTCATTGGTGTTGTGGGGGGTCCATGCACTCACGATTCACCCTACGAGCAGCAGCTTGTAGGCATGGGGTGGGTGCGTTGTCAGTTCGTCAGTGACATGGCTCGAGGGGAGGGGTCAGGTGGTGCTTACCGGGCAGGTATTCCTCTTCTGGGGTCTCCTAGTGTTG
Source organism: Tricholoma matsutake (assembly GCA_026075535.2). Lineage (NCBI taxonomy): Eukaryota > Fungi > Basidiomycota > Agaricomycetes > Agaricales > Tricholomataceae > Tricholoma > Tricholoma matsutake. The sequence continues at coordinate 2,097,608 of AP026544.2, forward strand.
CTCCTCATGCTCCTGACCATGATCAATACCCTCACATCCCATTTTGATGGGGAGGAGGCGGGTTGCCAGGGGCATCGTTGGGTGTGGGTTTGGCTCGCGTCAGTCCATCATTACTCATGTAGATTAGAACCTAGAAACAAAACAAATGAATTAGTTAGTTTACAAAAGTAAAAAATGAATGAAAAAAAAAAACTTACTATGGCCCAAATGACAATTGCATCATTTGGGCGTTGTTCGGCGTCGAAACCAGTCATTTCCGGTCTTGGGGGCTCGTCTAGAGATGGGGGTGAAGTGGTAGTGGTGGGAGTTGCTGGGTTGAGGTGGTTGAGGTGGGGGGATGGAGGTGTTGTGCTTATCGTCGTTGGTGGTGGTGGTGGGAGTTGATGAGCTGGCAGGTGTGATGACGTGGCTATGTGCTTTGTCATCACACCCGTGGGAATGGTATGTAGTGTAGTATGATCACTTACCTGTAATGACTGTTTAGCCTAATGGTATTGTAGTCAGTTTACACTTACATAATCTTCTGTAGTCAAGTGTTCAATTCTCGTCTGTGCGTTTAATTTTTCATACTATATTACTAAGCAAGGCTGCTTTCATTCCTATTGGAATCCTATGTTGTCTGATGTCTTAGCATAACTTTGGACTAGTCCTATGTGATTTATATGATCAGAAATTCCTAGGAAATTCTGATAGTCCAATCGGACTCTGATTGGACTACATCGGACTGGACTAGGACTAAATGTGCCATTTCATGTCAATTTGGCTGGTGAAAATGACATCGGAATATGGTTGGATTCCAATCGGAGTCCGATCGGAATCATCGGAATCATCAGATTCCTATAGGAATATGGGGGGGAGTGTAAAGACCTCGTTGGTGTAATGATAGGAGTTGACAATAAATCTGTTTGTTTTAGCCCATGATTCCCAGCTACCATCAGCAATACTATGGCTCAGCACCACACAGGCTTTGTCAATGCATATATAATTAGGGCGTGATTCTTCTGTTGGATATACTGTCTCCAAAAAGTGCATAATATTAGTGGGTGATTCTGATTTCACAAATTTTGCCCAAGCAATGACAACTCCACATGGTGCACATATTGTTTCAACACAGTAAAAGTGGCGTGGCATGAAGTAGGTTGCATACTGCACATCAGGTGCTGGTTGGTCATCAGGTTGTCCAATTGAGTCTTGAGCAGGTTGCCATGGTAGATTTTCACCAGGCCTATGCAGCATCCTTCAAAAGCCAGACAGCTGTTTGCGAGAATGGTTACTGAGATATCTCTTCCACATTTCCTCATGATCTTGACATGCATTTGTCCCATGAACTTTCTGGTTTTCACATCCTTGAACATGGCATGTGGCCCCATGTTGTTGTTCATGCAGAGCACAAAAACCCCCACCTCTTGCATTTGCCAACTCTGCAGTGCAGTCATCATATGCACAATGCTAATTATCAAAAAAATATTATAAGTGATCAATTTGTATTTGCCAGTAGATGTTCCATACCGGGGGTCCAAAGACAATTCCATCAACAACAGCCATTGTCACATCTCGAGCAGTTGAATCCTCCACTTCCATTCTTTGTCCAGCTGATGAACCCTGTTGCAAATTATCACCTGCACTCTGTGATACAGGTATATTATTGCTTTCAAGAGTTGCAGTTGGATCACTGATGGCAGTGAGATCAGATGTTTGTCTGTATGGATGAGTGCAATCTGAGCAGTGGTGGTCTTTGGCTGCCAGAATAATTCCATCTTGTCCCAGAGATAAGAATGCCTCCCTGGTCACTTCATCAATTGCTAAGCCATCACGAAGTGTGAGATCAGTTCCATATGGAGAAGCAACTGTCCAAATAGACTCCTGAACAAATGCTTGCCACACCTGGTGGCATGTCACCCTATTGAAATTGACAGTTTGATGCTTTTCAAAGCTGTTATTCCAATATTCTGCATATGCTGAAGCTGATGCATGGAAATTGTAGATGCCATTCAAGACACCATGAGAAAATGCCTGGTCCACCCATACACTCTGACTTATCTTGAGGTATCAGGCAGAATTCAGATAAACCCTGCTATATTGATGTGCCTCCCCAACTTCAACTGCCCGTTCATGGTCTGCTGAATATTTGGTCTTGCAGGTTAAGCATTCCCCAGTCAAAACAAAAACATTTTCATGTATTACTGAATTCTTGATCAGTGTGACTTGAGGAATATCCTGTGTTTGGATGGCCTGGTGTAGTGCCCTTGAATTGCAATTTGCTGTTTCACATTCCATTGAGTTGGGACAAAGAACATGTACTGGCTGGATCAATTTATGGGATATGGGTTGTAGTTGCTTTTGCAGATGTCCATGTGCATTGTATGGATGCAAATTCAAAAGTTTTGCAGCTGCATCAAGCTTGAGGCTGAGTGCAGTAATTTCTTGTTCAGCATCCATGTTTTTGTCAACCTCCTTCATCTTCAAAGGCCTTTGCTGATTGTTATCCATATTTTCTTTGATTGCCCATGCAAGACCCTTGATCCAACCTGATGCCATGACACGATTTTCTCCTTCACATTGAATGTATTGCTGCCAGGCATGGAGATTCAACAACTCAGGATTTTCAGTCAATGAAAACAATAGGACAAGCACTGCTGATAGTGATGTTTTAGAGCTGAAGTGTTGGCTGATAAATTGACTGAAGACTTTGAATGTGATATTTGGGAAAGGATCCTCTCCTGCTGGCATTGCAGAGGCAATAGGAATAAATGCTGACAAAACCACCCAAGTCCAGATGTGCCAGGGTACAAGATTTATGGCCAATACAAGGATTTTGGAAACCAGAGCCAGGATGTGGCTTATAATCCAAGTTGATACTATCCAAGTACTGCAAAGAGATCATATAATTATTGATCATTTTGGTTTATCATCCCTACTTACTGGGCCTTTTTGCTGGTATTCTTTTTTTTATGCACCCTTTCCTTCCCCTTCCCCTTTCCCATTTCCATTTCCTTTTCCATCTTCTTTTCCTTCCTCTTTTCCTTTCCTTTCTCTTTTCCTTTCCTTTCTCTTTTTCCATCTCTTTTGCTTTTCCCTTCCCCTTTTTCTTCTTTTTCACCAATTTCCCATCCTCATCCTCATCCTCAAACTCCAAGGGCCCACCATTCAACAGCCAAGTATTCAAATCAGTGAAGGTATATGAAATCTTCTTGAACCACCAAATGCCAATGTCTTCCTCATCAGTCTCCCCCTCCAACCATGCCACCATCTGTGGATAAGCAGCTACCTTTGTGAAATATCGACGATAGTGAGAATGGAAATATGATTTGGAGACGAAGATTTCAATGAGGTCAGTTTTTGTTGGTCACTTGATTTCCCAAGTCCCATTCGCCACCATGTCATTAACAGTATGACTGGCAACAAGAAATGCCTTGTACTTTTGATATGCAATCTTGAGTGACACATCACCAGTACCTATCAGGTTGGAGGGAATATCAAGGATGCGAATAAGCTGCAACTTGAACATGTCGACTGTGGGGGCCATACGTCCAACATATGGAGGGGGTTCTGAGGTTGATGCAGACACAGGACCCTGAGATGCTGAAGAAATTGGTTCATCGTCAGTCTAATTTAATGGTGAGAAGAAGATTTTCAAATCAAGAATAAAATCTCACAATCAGTAACCTCAAACAAAATTGATTATTGATAACTTTCCACTGCCACTGCTGTGTTGTATCATCCTTTAACAGCCCAAAAATCATCCTCATAGACAAAAATCCACTGATTTTTCTCTAAAAATCCCAAAATAAATTTATCCACCAAATATTTATTTTAATTAATGACTTACTGGAAACAGGAGAATATTGAATGCCAAGTTTCTTCAAAACTGGCCCCAAGGTTGGTGTTACATGATGGCTAAGGGTCATGTATGGCTCAGAAGTATCAGGGTTACCATGTGACCAGAACACAAAAACTTTCCCTATTATTCTAGGTTATTATACTTGGGTATGATGATATTAATAAAGAAGAATTCACCAGTAGTTGGGGAAATATCCCCCTCATATTCGATATGATCAGCAATGTTTTACACATTACCTTGGGCATGCCCACATAGAATTCCCCCTGTTATGCGAGAGGCACCCTGAAGTTCATGGTGCAAGGGGGTGCCAGGTGGACTGGCCATGACGATGTTGGTGTGAGCATCAGGGGCGGTCGCAGCAGTTGGTGCACCTTGGTTTCCTGGAAGGGTGGTGGTGGCAGTTTTGTTATCAGTAGCGGTAGGTTCAATCCCCTCATTAACAGTGGGGGTAGTGGGAATGGCAGTAGGTGTGGCAGGGAGGGTGGGGCTGCTGTCGTTAGTGTCCTTATTTGTAGAGGCCACCACTGCGATGGTAGAGGTGGTGAGGGTGAGGGGGGGTCCATTGTTGGCATCCTCGATTGTAGAGGTTGCCACCACGGTGGTAGAGGCAGTGGCAAAGGTGGGGCCATGGTTGTTGGTGTCTTTGTTTGTGGAGGTCGCCGCCGTCGCAGCATTGGGGGCCCTGGTAGCGTCGTCATCATTGCATGTGCCCTCACCCTCGCCCTCATTGTTGTCCTTGCCCTTGTCGTCGTTGTCCTTGCCCTTGCCATTGTTGCCCTTGTCGTTTCCATCCTTCTCCTCATCCCTGTTCTCACCGTCATTGTTATCGTCGTCCTCGTTGTCATCCTCGCTGTCGTCACTCCCGCCGTTGCCAGTCCCCGAGGTGCTGTCGTTGCTGCTGCTATGGCTGTCATCCTGGTCCTGGTTTCTCTTCATGTTGCCCTCACTGCTCTCGTCGCTGTTGCTTTGGGAGCTGTTGGTCTCCTCCGTAGATTTCCTGGCTGTGTTTTTGCTGGATGCTGAGGCCACCATTGCCACGTTGGCATGGCGGAGATGGGTTGGCTTCGGGAGAGAGGGTGGAGCTGTGGGGGTGGAGGATGTTGCCTTGGTACACTCGGGGGGAGCTATAGTGATGCCGCTTGCCTCTAGCACAGCAGCACTCCTAGTAATTGTCACAATCCATTTCTCGCCCGCTCGGAACCCGCAACCTTCCGATCTTTTCCGCTTTTCCTAACTCAACTCCTTCCGCCTTCGTTCTGGCCCCCTTGCACTGCCCACACTGCTGTGCACCAGGCCGCCTTGTACAGCAACCACGGCTGCCTTCCAAGGCTGCCGTCTAGTTTTGCAAATTTGACTACGGATTCCTGTGCGGCCTCTGCTAGGCAATTTATCTATGCAGTTGTGACACTGCCGCAGTTTCTGTTTCCGTTCCGCTCTTGTTCTGGACTCTAGTATTTAAGCTTAGTTAGTTTCGCTTTGTATTCCTCAGTTCATATATCGACATAGACTCGACTTTACCCTGTCAATCTAAAACCTCCTTCTACTCCAACTCCTGACCTCTAAGAGTCTGAACTCCATTCGACTCAACCTCTAGTTCCCCTCTGAAGTTCTAATCTCATCTGAACTTAACCTAAGTCCCTCCGTACTCCCTCCCGCATTTACTGCACTCTCCCACTCCTATCTCTAAAACCTCTACTCGAAATTAGGACACCAGACGAGGTGAAGGGCGCAGCTTCTTACAAGCTGAAGCCAAGTCCTTTTCATTACCCATCCACATAATCGTCTACGACCCGACAATCTTCTGCTCTCAAACACCCACTGGGTCCGACCGGATTCCGACGAGCCCTTTTGGATCAGTTCTTAACAGTAATATAGAAAAGAAGTGAATAAAAGAAGAAAAAAAAAGAAGAAAAAAAAAAGAGAAACATACCTAGTGATGCGAGACAGATAGAAAAGAAATGAATAAAACAAGAAAGAAAGGAAGAAAAAAGATAAAACATACCTGGTTGCATGAGATGGATAGAAAAGAAGTGAGTAAAACAAGAAAAAAGATGAAAAAAAAAGAGAAAACATACCTGGTGACACGAGACGGGAGAGCGGCAGCTGCATCCTCCTGTGCTTGCATCATTGAAGTTTTCCTGTGAAAAAAGGGGGGGAAAGGGTAAGGGGAGAGGCTGGAGATGGAGCGGGCAGCTTACCTCGCCTTTGTACCCCTCTTCCCCTGTCCTCCCTTCTCCTTCTCCTTCTCCTTCTCCTCCTTTCCTCTGCTTTTCCTCTTCTCCTCCCCTTTCTTCTTCCCTTTCCTCCCCTTCGGCACATCTGTTTCGTCATCACTACTGGCGATCTTTTTTTTTTTTTGCTTTGGCAGCCCCTGCATCAGCCGATGACGTGGCGCATTTGCAGCTGCATGGATTGTCCTGTTTGTGGCCGCTATGGGTGGTGGGGACGGTCGAGCGAGTATTGAACATGTTAATCATTTGATCTTGAGGCTTTGGGGTTGTGTCGATGTCATGGCGATGTGGTTGCGGCTGAGGTTGATGTTGATTGTGGCTAAATGTTCTCATGGTTCTATGGTGACATAATGCAATTGTTTGCTTGTTTGACAATGGCTCTGTGGTGTAGTGGTTAATTGCTGCTATTTATGCTTGGTGATAAGGCTTGGAGTTCAATTCTCCTTTATTACATAATTTTTTCGTAGCCTCTGCTATTTATCCACGGACTCAACTCAGACGACTCGGACATGTATCCATCTGAGTCCGAGTAAATTGATGTTGCTTGGACAAAGTCTGTGTGCACTCCAAGTAAAGGTGCAAAAACAGCTCGGACTCCACGAAAGTCCATGCAGAGTCCAAGCAACTGCTATACAGGACATTTGAGCCAAATGAGTAAATGCCAGTCCGTGCGGAGTCCACCAAATTCTGCATGGACTGGCTCAGAATACGTGGGGCACAGTAAAGACCTCTCCCTTGCCACCTCCTCCAGTTCCCTCACCTCCCATTCCATCTGCTCTTTCATCTCCTGCTCCCTCTGTTTGTACTGAGCCTTCATTGCGGCCAATTTCAGTTGAGCAGAGCCTGCTGGGGGGGACATTTTGTATAGGTGATGGAAGTAGGAAAACAACAAAATTTTTCAACCAATTGCTGCATTCAGGAGTTCAATCAACTTCCTCATTTGGACTCAAACCCTCACGTGCCTCGTAGGCTTGGCACTAAGGGGGAAATACTGTCACAATCTGTTCCTCATCCGCTCGGAACCCGCAACCTTCCGATCCTTTTCCACTTTTTCTAACCCAACTCCTTCTGCCTTCATTCTGGCCCCCTTGGACTGTCCACACTGCTGTGCACCAGGCTGCCTTGTACAGCAACCACGGCTGCCTTCCAAGGCTGCTGTCTAGTTTTGCAAATTCGACTATGTATTCCTGTGCGGCCTCCACTAGGCAATTTATCTACGCAGTTGAGACACTGCCACAGTTTCCATTTCCATTCTGCTCTTATTCCAGACTCTAGTGTTTAAGCTTAGTTAGTTTTGCCTTGTATTCCTCAGTTCGTATATTGACATAGACTCGACTCTAATTTGTCAATCCAAATCTCCTTCTACTCCTACCTCTGTCCTCTAAGAGTCTGAACTCAACTTCGACTCGACCTCTAGTCTCCCTTTGAAGTTCTAGTCTTATCTGACCTAAACCCAAGTCCCTTTGTATTCCCTTCCGCATTTACCCACCACTTTTCTGCTTCCACCTCTAAACCTTTGTCTTGAAATTAGGACACCAGACGAGGTGAAGGGTGCAGCTTCTTATAAGCTGAAGCCAAGTCCTTTCCATTACCCATCCACATAATCTGCTACGACCTGACAGTCTTCCACTCTCAACACCCGCTGGGTCCAACCAGATTCCGACAAGCCCTCTCGGATCAGTTCTTAACAGATGGTAGCCAAGGAAGTTCATACCAGTCCTTCAGTTGAGGATCTCATTGCCGTAGCGCCTGGCATTGATGACAGCCAATAGGAGGGCACCCACACCAAGCCTACCAGTGATATTCTAAATATTCGATCAGTGCTGGGAGAGCCCATCCATCAGGGTGCCACACGAGTTAAACTCTGGAAAGAGTTCAGCCACCCTGTTGAAGGAGAAGGCTGTGTGGTTGTCAGAGCATCACAATGAGGTTGGGAAGCTCAATAAGGATTTCCTCTCCTTCTACATTACATGTGTTCACCCATTCTATCCTTTTCTCATGTTAAACGTTAAACACTATTACAGTATTTAAGCAGATTTCAATCTAATCCTCACAGAGTGATAATTCAACTATACTCCTAATGACTGAGGAATGACCAAATATCTGCCCCAACACTGGTAACACTATTGTTTTGCAAAAAGTCTAACAACCAGACACAAGGCAGTATCACCAGTGTTGAGGCAGATTGCAATATTTCAATCGTCAGCATAATTAAATTATGTGACAAGCAGCCAAATTCTTCCAACAGACGTGTATTCAATTGTATTTGAAGATCTATTTGTACCAGCTTGTTTTCCCCTTACAGATTCTATCTAGTTATACCGATTTCCTGATGCTTCAACCTTTGGTCAATCCTGAATTGAAAGCATTATTAAATTGTGCGACAAGCTCTCAGAATTATTTGACTGGTCTGATACTCAATTATATGGGCAGATCTGTCATCTGTTGGCCTGTTTACTAATTATAATATCTATCTGGCTATGCCAACATACCGCTGATTTCAGGAGGGAACAGAGCCACAAGAATTGGGGCAGATTCCAACCTTTGGTCAATCCTGAATTGAAAGCAACATTAAATTGTGTGACAAGCTCTCAGAATTATTTGACTGGTCTGATACTCAATTACATGGGCAGATCTGTCATCTGTCGGCCTGTTTACTGATTATAATATCTATCTGGCTATGCCAACATAGTGCTGATTTCAGGAGGGAACAGAGTTACAAGAATCAGGGCAGATTCTAACCTTGGGTCAATCCTGAATCAAAAGCAACATTAAATCGTGTGACAAGCTCTCAGAATGATTTCAATGGTTAGATATTTAATTATATTTACTGATCAAAGTAATGACAGCCTGTTTGCTGCTTACAAATTCTGTCTGGTTATACCAACTTGCCCTGGATTTCCTGATGATTGCGAGCCCCTGCTTGCAAGGTGGATCACTGGTGCTCCATGATGAACCAACAACAATGGGAGGGGAGGGACAACAACAATGATAGTGGACAACAATGACAACAGGGGACAGCGATGGTGGCAGGGACAACAACAGGGACAACAACAGGGGATGATGACAGTGAGGGGGAGGGGGGAGAATGACCATGACAACAGGGGATGATGACAATGAGGGGGAGGGGGGAGAACGACCATGACAACAGGACAACAACAGAGACAAGAGGGGGGGACAATGACAATGGAACACACCACCCACAGCCTCATGAGCAACTGCTCGTGGGGTGGACCATGGGTGGAATGACAATGAGGCCCCTGGAGACAAAAAGGGGGAAACAACAACAGGAGGGGGAACAACAACAGGAAGGGGAACAACAACAGGAAGGGGAACAACAACAGGAAGAGGAACAACAACAGGAAGAGGAACAACAACAGGAAGAGGAACAACAACAGGAAGAGGAACAACAACAGGAGGGGGAACAACAATGAAAAGGGGAGGGGGGAATGATGAAGGGAAATGACGAAGGGGAGAGGGGAACGATAATGGAGGAATGACAATGAGGGGGGGGGACTTTTTGTATTTTTTGTCCTTTGATATCTATAGTTATATTCAATTAAACTATTCATAAAAGATACCCCAAAGAAATTAGTAGTTTGGATATCTGTGAAGGTCTGTAATGAGGTCAGGAGAATTTGCCAATTATAAGAACATCAGTAGAAGTTTGTAATGAGGTCAGTAAGGTTTTGTAATGAGGTCAGTAAAGTTTTGTAATGAGGTCAATAAAGTTTTGTAATGAGGTCAGTAAAGTTTTGTAATGAGGTCAATAAAGCTTTGTAATGAGGTCAGTAAAGTTTTGTAATGAGGTCAGTAATGAGAGCTGTCTGAGCCAATGGCAGTCCTGAGCAGTTGATTGAGTTCAGGTACTCCACAGGGTACATGAGCTCTCCCTGGTCTGGTGTGTTGTTTGGAATTGAGTCAGCACTGTGAAACACCCTCTGCTGTCCAGGGAACTTGTGAAGGATATAAGCATTGAGGTCATCCACATCATCGTTGTGGCTTCACAGGATTGTCCAATCTGAGAAGTACTGGTCTGAGTGCTGTTGTGGATGATGGATGTCAGGATAGATGGCATCTATGAGGGAGGGGACCAAGTTTTCTGGGCACTTGAAATGGTCAGGAAGATGGATGTTGGCCTCATTGTCTGTGTGCATTCCATGACCAACCTTGAGCTGCCACCTTGCAAAGTTGCACTCCTCTGGAACATCTCCACTCAAATGCATGTTCTGCTTGAGATAGAGCACCTGGATATTCCCCCAAAGAGCCAAGCACTGCATGGAGGCACTGACAGTCTGAGGATGCGATCCTCTGATGATAACAGGCAGAATCTGCTGAAAGTCCCCTCCAAAGACAATGGTGAGCCCACCAAATGGTTTGTCTGATCCACAGACATCACAGAAGGTGCGATCAACAGCCTCATAGATGTGACGATGCTGCATAGGGGCCTCATCCCAAATGACCAAGTCTGCTGCACATATGAGCTCTGCATGCTTAGATGTCTTTGAGAGGCTACAGGTAGAGGCCTCATGAATGGGAATGGGAATCTTGAATGTAGAGTGTGCAGTGCAACCACCTTCGAGAAGAAGGGCAGCAATGCCTGAGGATGCAACACAGAGAACAATCTTAGCCTGGGAGCGAAGCCTGTAGCACAGAGTATTGTAGACATATGTCTTGCCAGTGCCTCCAGGGCCATGAAGGAAAAAGGTCTGGCCAGACCGAGCATTGACTGCAGCAAGGATTTCATCAAATGCCACCCTCTGATCCTGATTCAACCTTGCCTCATGCTCAGCTGCCAGCACTGCTTGCTCCTCAGCATTGTACAACCTCTGCTCATTGATGAGGTGGTTGCCAACCATGGCTTGCCAGTCCTGGGTATACTGAGGCATAGTGGGCCAATCAGCGAGGGACTTGTTGGTATGAGAGAGAAGCTGGTCAATGAGGAAGAGGCCATAGTCCTGAACATCACCATTGGTGGGGTTGAGGCAGTTATAGTCATGCTGAAGGTGGTAGCACAGGTCATCACAGATGTGAATCCAAAAGGTGTTCCAGAGTGCAGCAGGGTCAGAGGGCAGACAGTCGCAAAGGATGGTCATGAACAAATGGCAAAGTTGCTGACCTGTCTGCATAGACCTGGCCTCCTCTAGACACTGATGCCACTCCTGATCATCTTCCAACAGTCCATGGGCAAGGCAGGCCTCTCTAAAAGATGGTGCCTGCACATTTTGGAAAGTGAGGAGGCTCTCAAATGATGTTGGGCCCCTAACAGAGGTGAGGAGAAGGCAGAGATAAAGCGCTCGCCAGCAGTGGCATGGACATAATACACCCAGCCAACTGCAAAGCCACATTGCCTGGGTTTCCACTTGCCAGTACTCTTGTGATACACAAACTTGGAGGGACAGAAGGTCACCTCCAACCTCTGGATATTCCAGGTTGGCCTTGAAGAATGCAGTGAGAGTGGTGTCTTTTGTGGCTGCTTGCTCAATGACCTGCTGCACAGTCTCCACTCTATCCTCACTCCATGTGATATTTTGCTCATTGGGAAGGTGGACATGGAGGCAAACAACATTGGGAGAGGCACCATGCATGACAAAGTGGAAGAGACGCCAGAAGGACTCGCATGCAGATACAAAGCAGGCATCCAAATACTGCTTAACCTCATTATCACAGGTGCCAAACTGCATAGTGACATGATCATGACCCTTGTAAACGTACTTGTAGATGTACTTCAAGGCCTTGATGGAGGAAATGACCTCGACATTGATGTGGCAGTGATACTTCCATATGAGATAGGCACAGTAAGTGATGACCCAGCAATTGTCAACCTGCTTCCCCTGGACCTCAAAGGTCTGGCCAGTGTTGCGGCGCCTTGAAGAGGCATAAGAATCATCAGAAATGGTAGTGTGCTCTCTGAAGGGCTTGGGAAAGTTCTTGGAGCACTTGACATTGACTAAGCATGGGGCATCAGGATTGTCATTTTCAGCACCGCAGGGCTTGTGGACCATGAGCTGCTTGACCAACTTGAGGAGCTCAGGATCATCAGTAGGGAACTCGCAGGAGAGAAGACTGTCCACATCCTCTGGGGTGCAGAGCTTGGAAGCCTCATCAAGGAAGATGATGCAGTGCATGTGGGGAAGGCCACGCTTCTGGAACTCGATTACAAAGACCTGACCAACAGCTTTGCCAAAGATGCCATGCTCAATGTCCTTGATCAGCTCCTTGCGCTTTGCCTCAAAAGCCCAAACTGCCAAGTCAGGACAGTCTGCTGGATCCTGACCTGGCAACAGGGCATTCTGGATCTCTGGCCAGTTGGGGTTGGCAGTTATAGTGAGAAAGAGGTCACCACCTTTGAAGTACCAATTGATGGCCAATGAATCCTGGAGGAGCTGCTGCATGTGGTGGGTGCTTCCAGCAAAGGAAGATGGCAAGATAGTCCTCTGACCAAGAGCCCTGGGGTCTGCATCAATATTGGCTGCAACAGCATCTGTGAGCCCAGAATACACCTCACTGCGAAGCTTGCCCTGGCTGGACATGATATACATCAGACAATCCTGCTCACAGGTGCCCAATGGTCACACACATACTGCTGAAAGAGCTTTCCTGCCTGGAAGATATGCTGGGGCTCAATGTTGGGAGGACATGGATGAAGGCGATAGCGATAGAACTCTTACTTGCATGAGAGCTGGCCAGTGGGATGCAGCAGCACATAGTGGAGGGCAGGATAGAAAGGATGGCACTCAGAGATGTGCTGGAGGCCATTCCCATACTTGTGGTAGAGGATGATGTCACGATAGCCCCCTGGCTGGTCTCCATCCCCCAGAAGAATAATGGCAATCTCATTTTGGCTGGCATCAGGAAGATTGTACCGATGATGATCACAGCCCTCATCAAAGTGAAGAGCGATCTTGCACTGCTGCTCAGGTGGCAAGTCTCAGGTGAGCTCAAAGGCCTGTTTGTAGAGTGCAACTCCTGGATGGTGGTTGTGAAGCATGTCCTGAAGATTGCATAAGATGTCTGGTTGCAGATGGGTGTTCTCTCTGTGGTTGTGGCGATGGTCAAGTGCCTGGGCAGGGTCATAGATGTAAAGCTGGGAGTACACAGGACTCTTGCCTGCGAGGGGAAGTAGGGAACCTGCTTTGTGGGACATCTCACCATGGAGCCTGAGGATCCAGGGCCCATTGCCATTGTTCATGGAGCTGTCTAGATTTTGGCCAATGGAGGTCATGGCAAGTGCATTGTTGTAATTGTGTATGTGCTCATGGAACTCTTTGCTGAGATGATCCTGGCCATTGAAGAGTTGGGACAGCTCATGGGGGAGGTCATGGAGATGGGGGAGATCAACTTTTCCACTGAAGCAGCACATGCCAAACTTGGGATTTATCAGAGAAGACTTGGCAGTTTTCTCTGCCATCCAATAGAGTGCATGGCATGAAGAACATTGGATATCCATACTCCCAAGACTGTGGACAGGCCAGTTGAGATTGAATGGCTGGCAGGCAATAGGAAGGGGCCGAACAGGTGCAGGAGCAAGAGGCTGAGCAGGAGCAGGAGCAGGTGGCTGAGCAGGGGCAGGAGCAGGAGGCTGAGCAGGAGCAGGGACAGGAGCAGGTGGCTGGAGTGGATTCAAAGGAGGCATGGCAGGGAAGGGCTAGTTGTTCAAATATCAGCCATGAATTCTACACAGAAAACAGTGGAAGGAGAATACCCACCACAGGAACAGGAGCTCCTCTACCTCTACCTCTACCCCTACCTCTACCTTGATGTCCATGCACAGGAACAACTGGCAAGGGTGGAAGAGCTGCATGCTGGGCCATGAGATCAGCCATAGGCAGTGGAGCAGGAGCAGCCCCATGACCTTGAGCCCCACGACCATGACCTTGTCCTGCATTGACAGGAAGAGGTGGAAGAGCGGCGTACTGGGCCATGAGATCTGCAAATGTGAGGGGAGCAGGAGTGGGAGCAGGAGCCTGGAGTGGGGGAACACCAAAAGGGTCAGGGTTATTAGCAGCTGCACCAACCATGGGCAGAGGAGGAGGAGGGAGTGGGAGGCCAATTGGAGGAGGGGCAAAGCGCAGGAGACGGACATGATGAGGAGTGCGGTGATGCTCAGGGCTATCCAGGACATGCCGGTCTCGTTCACCTTGCTTGGCAGCAACACGCATCTGCTGAGGGGTGTTGGGAGGTGGGAGGGGTTTGATCCCTGCAGAGGCAAGGATGAGAATAGAACAAAAGAAGGAAAGAAATTAGGATGTACTCACATGGATAAGAAGCCCAGGTGAATGGAGATGGAGCACTCTCCTGCTGCAGCTGTGTGCTCAGATTCTTAAAGGAAGCAGTGAAATTGGTGCAAACAGTGGTAGTTGACAGTGGAGCAACTTCCAGTGATGGAAGGGGAGGCAACTGCATACCCACTAGCCCAATCTCCCTACACACTGTGCCCAGAGAGGTCCAGGCCCAAAATCAACTGGCAGACACTCCTTTGTTGAAAAGGAGAAGCCAGGGAGGCAGGACTTCACTGGGCTTCACCTTGGTCTACTTATTCCTCAAGAACCCAATTGCAAAGGCAACTGGAGGAGAGAAAACACCAAACCCCACTCACCTCACTCAAAAGGCAGGTCCCAGGCCAAAAGCTGAGAAGAGAAGGGCATCAGCAAAAAAGAGAGGATGGCAAGGGAACACCCAACAAAACCCAGGGGGAAGCAGGCCTAGAGGGACAGATATACTATGAGAAACCAAGAGGTAAGGCAGCTGACTCACCAAAAGAAGGATAGGCAAAAACTGAAAGGACAGCAAAAACCCTCTAAATGGCAGATGCCAGGGGCTGCAGAACCCCCAAAACAGTGTCAGATGGTCAGCAGGACCCAATGACACATAAACCTACCTTTGTGGAAGGCAGAACACAGAGGGAGAAAGGCAGGGAAGAAGAGAGGTTGCATGAGACAAATATTTTGATGCATGATGCGCTGGCACGGGTTTTGCCAGCCTAAAAGAGCAGTCTGCTTAGTCAAATTTTACATAATATTAAAGACTCTCAAGGTCAGCTGACCGACATGACTTTATTATATTACAAGTTTAGGAAGTGCCTCTGGCATGCGTTAAGTTTTTATATACATTAATCTAATAGTACTTCATTATAAACAATATTTTTTGTTTTTGCGCTTTCACTGTCACTTGGCCATATTGCCTTGATGTTGTGCACAGACCTTACCCATGAGATTGCCACATAGAACTGCCCATGTGTGAACACTGGACTCCTTAAATCTAATCCCACATGCTGCACTGACTGCCCTTGGGATTTGTTGATCGACATTGAAAAGCATAGTCGAACAGGAAACTGGAGTCGAGACAGTGTGAAAGGGAGTTGTCCTTCAATAGGCTGCAGTTGCATCCATGGAATAAAGACCTTCTCTCCAGCATGATCTCCAGTAATCAAGCAAACCTCCAACACTCTGTTGTGAATGCGATTCAATATGCCTCAAGAACCATTGCAGACCCCTCCAAAAATGTTCAGGTTCCAAAGCACCATCACTGGACATCCAACCTTTAGTGCCAAGTGTGCCAATGGTAGACCTGAGCAGTTGATTGAATTCAGGTATTCAGGTGGATACAGAAGTTCTCCATTTTCATTGTTTGCAACAGAGTCTGCACTGTGGAAAACACGCTCCTCTCCAGGGAACCTTTGAAGAATATAATGGTTCAATTCGTCAACATTATCATTTTTGCTTGCCAGGACGATGCACTCTGAGAAGTATTGATCAGGATGCTGAGCATGATCATAGATGCCAGGATAGACAGTGTCAATGAGGGAAGCCAGAGTGTTTTCAGGACATTTGAAATGATCAGGAAGCTCAATGTTGGTGCCTTCATCTGTGTGACCACCCTTTCCAACTTCCAACTGCCACTTTGCAAACTCTCGCTCTTCAAGATCATCTGTGTTCAATTGCATGTTGATTTTGAGATGAAGAGCCTTGATGTGCTGCCAAAGAACAGAGCGCTGCAAGGAAGCACCAACGATCTGAGGTCGTGAACCCCTCTCAATAACAGGCAGGATCTGGTGAAAGTCACCCCCAAAAACAACAGGAATGCCACCAAAGAGTTGATCAGATTGGAGGATGTCTTTGAGAGTGCAGTTGACAGCTTCATGGAGATGATGATGCTGCATGAGTGCCTCATCCCAAATGATCAAATCAGTCTCCTGCAATAGCTTTGCCCATATTGAACCTCTGGAGATAGAGCAGGTAGATGACTTGTTGATGATGAGAGGGATCTGGAGACATGAATGAGAAGTGGAGCCCCCTTTGAGCAAGAGTGCAGCAATGCCAGATGATGCTATACAGAGAACGATCTTTCCCTGAGAATGAAGCTGATGGCAGAGAGTGTTGTACACATAGGTCTTGCCTGTGCCACCGGGACCATGGAGGAAGAAGGTCTGGCCAGTCTTGTTGTTGACTGCATGCATGATCTCCTCAAAGACAGCTCTCTGGTCTGGATTGAAAGTGTTGATATTCTGTGCAGCCAGCTCAGCCTGCTCCATGACATCATATCTGCGCTGCTCTGCGATCAAGTGGTTTCCAAGGTTGGCTTCCCAATTCTCAGTGATCTGAGCCATGTATGGCCAATCCTTGCTGAGAGATTTTCCAGAGGATAAGAGAAGCTGGTTGATCAAGTAGAGGCCATAATCCTGCACATCTTCATTGGTAGGGTTGACACAGATGTTGTTGTGCTGGAGCCGATACCAGAGGTCATTGCAAATGTGAGGCCAGTATGTGTTCCAAAGCTGGACAGGATCAGAGGGTGCACAGTCACAAAGAATGGTAACGAAGAGCTGGCGGAGCTGATGACCTGTTGCCATTGACTTTGCTTCCTCCAAACACTGCAGCCACTCTTGGTCATCCTCCAAAAGGCCACATGCGAGACATGCCTCTCTGAATGAGGGAGCAACATTGCCCTGAAAAGTGCGAAGATCTTCATATGATGTTGTGCCCTTGACAGCTGTCAGAAGAAGCCTGAGGTAGAAGTGTTCACCTGCAGTAAGCTGAGTGTAGTACATCCTTCCGATGGCAAAACCTCTCTGTCTGGGCTTCCACTTGTGGGCTTTCTGATCCCACACAAATTTAGAGGAAAAGTCCTGATAGAGAAGATCCTGTGCAAGCTCTGGATACTGCTGATTGGCTTTGAAATAGCCAGTGAGAGTGGTGTCACGTTCTGCAGCATGCTGGACAACCTCCTGGATAGACTGGTGACCGTTCTGATTCCAAGTGACATATTGCTGGCCTGGAAGATGGACCTGAAGTTGGACAATATTGGGAGAAGCAGAGTGCATAGGTAAATGGAAGAGGTGCCAAATGCTCTTGCAGGCAGAAATATAGCGAGCATCCAGATACTGTTTGACTTCATCATTGCAAGTGCCAAACTGCATGGTGATGCGATCATGGCCCTTGTAGACATATTTGTAGATGTACTTGACAGCTTTGATGGAGGCAATGGACTCAATGTTGATGTGGCAATAGTACTTCCAGAGGAGATAGGGTGAGTAAGTGATGACCCAGCAATTGTCGACCTGCTTTCCTTGAACCTGATGTGTCTGTCCAGTGTTCCGACGCCTGGTAGAAGCATAGGCATCCTCAGAAATAGATGTCTGATCTCTGAATGGCTTGGGGAAACCTTTGGAGCACTTTCCATTGACCATGCAGGGAGCCTTAGAGTTCTCTGCACCACAGGGATTATGGACCATGAACTTCTTGACCAACTCGAGCAGCTCAGGATTGTCCTCAGGAAACTCTGAGCACATAAGGCTGTCTATCTGCTCAGGTGTGTGAAGCTTGGAATCCCCATTGAGAAAGATGATGCAGTGCATGTGAGGGAGGCCACGTTTCTGAAACCCAATGACAAACACATAAGAGAGGGCCTTGCCAAACATGCCAGCCTCGATGTCCTTAATGATCTGCTTCTGCTTTGCATAGAATGCACGAATGACCAAGTCAGGACGATCGGCAGCAGTCTGACCTGGCTTGAGCTCATCCTGGATCTCTGGCCATGTGGGGTTTGCAGTCTGGGTCAGAAAGAGATCACTGCCCTTGAAGTAGCGATTGATAGCCAATGCATCCTGAAGAAGCTGCTGCATATGATGTGTGCTTCCTGTGAAAGAAGAAGGCAGGATGATCCTTTGACCGAGGGACTCTGTGTCTGCATCCACATTTGCAGCTACAGCATCTGCCAAGCCAATGTAGACTTCACCGTGAATGGTGTCCTGATTCATCATGATGAAGTGCAACCAATCCTGCTCTGAAGTTGCCCACTGGTCACAAATAAACTCCTGAAACAGCTTTCCACTCAAGAAGATATGCTGAGGCTCGATGGCAGGTGGTCGAGGGTGGAGATGATAGGAGTAGAACTCTGATTTAGAAACATATCTGCATCTCTGTGGACCATCAGCACCATCATGTTGATTGTTGGCATTGACACCTGCATATTCGATCTGAGGATGCCATTGGAGCTGGCCAGTAGGAAACAACAGGACATAATGAAGTGCAGGATAGAGTGGATGCAGTGATGCACTGAAGTGGGGGGCCATGCTTGTGATAAAGAATGATGTCATGTGTGCTCTCTGGCTGATCTCCATCTCCTGGAAGAATAACAGTGATCTCATTGTTGGTAGCATCAGGACGATTGTAGCGGCGACAGTCACAGCTCTGATCGAAACGCAAAGCTATCTTGCACTGCTGTTCTGGAGGCATGTTCCTGGTGAGCTCATGGGCCTGCCTGTACATCTGAACAGCTGGATGGTGGTGGTGAAGCATATCCTGGAGGGTGACCAAAGTGTGGTGATCGAGCTGGGTACTCCAGGCATTGGCCATGCGAAAGTTGGCAGCATCAGCTGGATCATAAATGTATAGCTGAGCATATACAGGAGGTTGACCATCACGGGGAAGCAGAGAACTGGCCTTGTGAGAGAGCTCTCCATGCAACTTGAAGACATAAGGACCGACACCATTGTTGACAGCCTCTTCACCCTCATTGATTGTCTCATCGATCTTGTGACTGATAGAAGTCATGGCAAGAGCATTGTTGTAGGTGCGAATGTGGTCATGAAATGATTTGCCGATGTAGTCTTGAGCGGTGATCAATTGGTGAAGCTCAGGGGGAGGTGGCAAGACAATCTTTCCACTGAGGCAGCACATGCCGAACTTGGGATGAACATTAGAGGATTTGGTGAGCTTTTCAGCCATCCAATGAAAAGCATGACAGTCAGAACACTGAACATCCATTTTTCCCAAGTAGTGGACAGGCCAATGAGGACTAAAAGGCTGGTGTGCAGGAGGCAAAGGTAAATGAGGTGCTGGTGCTGGTGGAAGGTGTTCTTCTTCCATTATAATCAACTGAGGAGCAGGCACAGGAGCAAGAGCAGGTGGAGAAAACTGAAACAATGAGGTATTCAGCAACCTTCTTCCATTTAGAAATACAAAAGCTCTACTTACAGCAAGGTCTACAGCCAAAGCAGGGGCAGGCAGAGCAGGAGGAGGAAGGGGACCAACAGGTTGAGCAGGAGCAGGCACAGGAGCAAAAGCAGGTGGAGCAAACTGAATCAATAAGGTATTCAGCAACCTTTTTCTATTTAAAAACACAAAAGCTCTACTTACAGCAAGGTCTACAGGCAAGGCAGGGACAGGCAGAGGAGGAGGAGGAGGAGGAGGAAGAGGAGGAGGAGGAAGGAGACCAACAGGTTGAGCAGGGAGATCAACTCTGAAATCAAAAGGAGCAGGAGGTGGCTATAATAATGCATTGATTATCAATATATATCCAATACTGTGTATAAACCACAACATACATCAGCGACTGGAGGGGCAGGAGCAGGAACCAGAGGGACAGGAGCAGGGGGATCAAAAACAGGTGGAGGAGCAGGCTAAAACATGTCAATGATTAATGTGATCCATCAAAGTAGAAATTGTTCAACATACAGGATACACAGGTTGAAAAGCTGCAAAAGGCATAAGAGCAGGAACAGGAGGAAGAGGAGGCAAAGCAGCCAATTGCTGTGCCAAATGAACTGGAAGATGATTGTACAGTGGAGCAGAAGGTGGATTAGGCATTGGTTGACCTCTGCCTCTTCCTCTTCCTCTACCTCTACCTCTACCTCTGCCTTGCTGTGGAAGAGGAGGAAGTGCAGCCAGCTGCTGCATCAAATGAGCAGGAAGATGGTGATATTGAGGAGGAGGAGCAAGAAAAGGATCATCATTATTAGCATTTGGCAGTGGGAGTGGAGGCGGTGGCAGTGCAGGCTGAGCTATGCACATCATATGAGCATGATGTGGAGTGCGGTGATGAGCAGGACTATCAAAGATCTGTTGGTCACGTTCCATTTGCTGTGCAGCAGTTTGGACGCGTTGAGGGGTGCTTGGTGGAGATTGATCCCTGGAAGACACATGATTGAGAGAAGGAAAAAAAAAAAAAAAAAAAATCCAGGAGAGAGCACTTTTACTGCAGCAAGAAATGGGAGATTCTTGCAGGAAGCTGTGAAATTGGTGTGAACAGCAGCAGTTGATAGTGGAGCAACTTCCAATAGAGGAAGGGGAGGCAACTGCAAACCTGCCAGCCCAATCTCCCTGCACACTGTGCCCTGAGAGAGGTCCAAAAAGCAACTGGCAGACACCCTTTTTGTTGAAAAAAGAGAAGCCAGGGAGGCAGGACTTCACAGGGCTTCACCTTGGTCTACAGACTCCCCAAGAAAGCAACACCAACCCTGTCTGGAAAAGAGCCCTGGGGAGAAAAAGAAAGAAAAGAAAAAATGTGGTGTGATGTGTTGCTGACCAATATTAGGTCACAGAGTTGGCTAGTCACACCACAGGAGGATGGTTTGTCATGCTGAGTAATATTTGTCATCCGTTCTCACAGTAAAGAAAAGGAGATTAGTCTCCCAGGGCACCTTCACATGACCATCCTGCTTTTATTATTGATTACAAACTGTTTACTGACTTTGTTACAAACCTTTACTGACCTTATAAACCAATACAAATCATTACAGACTTGTTTACTGATCTTGGTATAAACTATTACAAACATGTTTACTGACTTTGTTGCAAAGCTTTACTGACCTTGCTTTAGTGCTTATTATGGTGTTAGTCTAGCTTGTATGAGTAATAATCAGCCTTGCAACTTGGACTACATCTGGACAATCATTCAGAAGTGTAAATTTTCATTATGAAGTTGATTTGAATGTAGTTTGCTTGAAGTCTTAGCAGAGTCCAAGTGGAGTCCACTCGGACTAGGGGGGGGAGTGTAAAGTACTGTGCTGGGGTCAACAAACATGGGGGTCAATGACCGCTGGGGGCAAGTTTTGGGGCAACAAACACAATGTGAGGTGTGCCATTTTCTTCACTTTTTCATTTTTTTTATTTTTTTTTCTTCTCTTGACAACCTCACTGCTGTGATCACCTGCTCGCAGGTGCCACATAAATAGTTTTATTTTATATACACAGTAAAAATTAGTTAGAGACAAAAATGAGTGGTAAAACCAGCCCCAACCAGTTTTTTAAGGCAACCAAACTTTATGTCTCAGTTTGGACTGGTTGTGGTCCTGGTTGGCCCTTTGGGGGTTGAAAAGCCGGACTTAACTGGACTGTAAAACACTAGTTGCTTGGGGAAATGGAATTCAACAATGACCACAGGGACTCTAGTATTTCTCCTGCTATGATGCCAGAGCCTGGAATGAAAGATGGAGCATAGCAAACAAACCATTTGTCCTTGTCACCATGTACATGTATAAGCCCAATGGCCTGGTCAATGGTCAGGTCAGCTGGAAGATGTGAACCAATGCACTCCAGAAGGTAGATGATGTACTGGCAGACAATGTCATAAATCAGCATTACTCCCTGTTGAGGGTAAACCCTGGTAGTCTTCAGTGCTTGAAGCAAAGCAAAGTCAATGTTCTTTTGCTGTTCTCTGCAGAACAAGTCTACCAATGCATTGGGTGTGTAACATCCATGTTGTGCACATGCAATGGCAGCTACTCCAGTCCTATCACATGCCTTCGATGCCAGAAAGGCATTCACAATGGCTAGGAATTTATGTTCGCAAGGTGCCTTCTGCAAAAGGGGCATGGATCAGATCAGATCAGATTGGGAGTGGGCATGGGAGAGGGGGCAGGAATGGCCACAGCCACAGGAATGGCAGCGGCAATGGCAATGGAAGTGTACTTAGTGTTAATTGTTCTATGGCATCTTGGAGAAACTGCTTGTATTCAGCCTGATTTGGGGCCATCCCAGCTCCATCCCATAGCCATATATCAGTATCAGAATTTTTCTGCTGAACATGGTCAGCTTTGAAATTGCCATTGGCCACAAATACACATTTAAAAACAAATCTAAGGTGTAATATCATTTTAGAGACCACTGCACAAAGCAGGTGCTTAATCACCCACTGGTTCTCATTGTCCTTCCAATTTTCCAGTATATTTATGCCTACTTGAGGACAAGCCAGACAGAAGTTGGTGAGTGATCCTGGTTCAGGTTTCAATGGATCTTTTTGATTGTGACCATACCCAGCCCACTTCAATCTGTTCATCCAATGCCATAAGCGGGACATGCACCAAAGCTCATGGTAGAGGTTGACCACTTCTGCAGGCCTCATTTGCAATGTGACACACCAAATTAATTGGTAAAACTGGTAGGCTGATGCCTTCAATTCCAGATTACAGAGCCAAAAATGATCCAGGACATGCATGGTGAAAAGAGTGCATATTTTGCTGACGCTGGTGGGTAGCAAGTTACTGCTTACCATGTCCAAGGGAATTCTGTGCTCCCCTTGACACTGGCAGGTAACCATCACCAAGTGAAGTATTCCATTTGTATGCACCACACAGATGTAACTGTTGTTCAAGGCATCAGCAGTGGGTTGTCTGAATGTAATATTGGCATTGGCATCAGGAGTGGGAGCGGGCCCAGTGGGAGTGGGAGTGGCATCAGTCCTCATGTGTTCAGCTGTTTCAGTAGCATTAGGCAAATATGGATCAAACCCATGGATGTCTTCATCAGTGTGTTCAACTTCATGTGCATCATTGCCATCAAAGAAGTCTTGTAGGCTATCATCAACATATGTATCGTGCGCTTGAATCAGAAGCTCATCAAGGGAATCAAAAAATGCTTCATTGTCCCCCACTTCATCTGCCATTGCCATTGCCATTGCCACTCCCAACCAGTAATTTACACTGCCCCATATGTTCTGCGTGGATCTGCATGGATCTGTGCAGACTTATGCAGACCCATGCTGATCCATGGCCGAACCAGCTTATTGGCCACCTGAGGTTCTTGCATATCCCATTCTGGAGCAAGAGCTGGATTGTCATGGATACCAGTGGAACTTGATTCACCATGTTCTTCTGTAACCAGAGGAAAGGGAACCTTGATATGCTTTGTTTTTGGTCCATGTCTTGTGTTGACCTCAACTTCCTTATGTGTGACAGTATCCACTGCACCATCATTGTACTCATGCAAGGTGGCATTGTTCTTTGATCTGCTCTTTCGCTTGAAGGAGCTCTTGTCAGGCTCATGATGATTGGGGGAAATCAATTGTGTTGATGGGCTATTTATTGTACTATTGACCTCATGTTATCCTCATGTGATCCTCATGCCAAATGACAAGTGAAGCCAATGGCAAGGACAATTCCTTCCTCCACATCAATCCCCTCCAGTGCCACCTGAGCCATCAGAGAAACCAGGACACAGACAGTATCGGAAGGGGAGCCAATATACAGTCAAAGAGTGGAAGATCATTGAGCCTCATAAAGATGGATTCTGATCTCAGAAATCAAAAGCTGCCCAATTGCAAATACTCAAGACTGACATTCTCCCCACCATCTTTAGTTACTGGGCATCAATTGAGATGACCCCAATAGATCCAGAGGAGAGTTGCATGCGTGCCAAGGTGGGCTATCATCCCATTCAATGTCGTATTATTGATCACATTGCCAGGAACTAACAAACTGGCTTTCAAACAACTGGCAAATGATGAAAGGCTCCTCAAGGAAGTCAAACAACTTCAAAGTGAAGTGATCAGAAGTCATCTGGAGCTTACACCAGGACTGAGTTTGGAAAGAGATCAGAGATATGTTAGGTGTTGAGGATGCATCCACAAGTATGCCTGGATGGTTCCAGAACTGACTGCTAGCCATCAAGAGAGTTTTTGAAAGCATGACTGCAGAAGAAAAGGCAGTGCTTGAGGCCAAGCAGGAGAAAATGGAGGGGGAAGGTTATCCAGAGAAAATGAAGTGAATGTATGTTAACCCATTCCCATTGCTGTTCCCATTGCTGTGGCCACTGCTGATGATGTTATTGATGTTTTGCAGTCGAGCAGAGAAGAACCTGGTTAAGTGTGTGGAGGAGACTGCATGACAACAGTGGCCAGAAATGGGGGTGCTTTCTGTGACATTCATGGCCTACACTGCACCTGATGGTTTGATGGTTGTTGACATGTGAGTGAAAATCTTCCACTGCTGCTGCTGCTGCTGATCCTGCTCCTGATCACAGCCACAAAAATTTTTCATTGTTGATGGCCACCCCTGCACAATCATTCATAGACACATATAATAATGAGATCACCGAGCTCAAGTGCCACTTCATGGGCTATATCAAGGCTTTATGTGCATCAGACATTGCTTCAAGGTCAACAGTGCATGGTGACTCAATGCAAATCCAACTTGAGATGACTAGCGATGGGTTCCCCATCCTATCCACACCATGGAAAGGCTCACTGTACAAGAAAAAAGAGCTGGAGGAATGGTTTAAGTTGTATGTTGGGCAGCATTACAGTATGATCACCTCCTTTTCAATGAGTTGTTACTTATCTGCATGCAGAACTAGCAAACAATGGTCATACTTGCCATGGCCCATTCACAGCAATTGCTGAGCACACATTGACATTCATCGATCCTGAATATCTCCCAGCCAGGTTCAAATGGACAGACCCATGGAACATGCAAAAGAGTGTCATAGAAGACTTCTTCAACCACATTCTGCAGTGGCAAATGGCACAGGGCTGTGAGAGGGCATTCAGGTTCAAAAGAATCAAGCTACACAATGGTAGTCTTTCTCCTGCACAATATCCTAATGATTTGAATAGCCCTACACCTTCTCGAAGGATGCACAAACACACTGGCTGATGTAATGCAGATGCCGCTGCCATGCCCAATGTAGACTCCCCCACTGCTGCTACTGCTGCCGTGCCTGGTGCAGACAACCCAGTGGCCAGTGCCGACTCATCTGCCCCACTCCTGTTCCCATGCCCATGCATATGCCTGACCCCAAGGGCCAATCTCAAGGTTTATCTGCATCTTCTCCCAACCTGCATTCACAATCAAGAGCCATAAAAGCTGCAAAAGGCAAATCCAAGCCAAAGAAACCTGGCCAAAAGTCAATGGCAGAACAGGCACACAACTCGAACACAAGTGCAACTCTGTTGAATGATGGACATACTCTGTAGAGCTAGCGTCGCTCAGCCACAGCCAATTAATGGTCCAGGTGATGGTGAACTGCAGTATCTTATACCTTGAGACATGTACATGAGGTACATGGGACCCATGTCAGGCAACAATGTGAATGACCCCCCTATTGATCCATCCCTGTTCCAAAACAACAACTCCACTCCGCCTCCTCAACAAACATCACAACATCCTAAACCTCACCCCCTTTTTGGCAGCCAGGATACAGCAGCAGCCAGGACATGGGAGCAGGAGGTCTTTACACTCCCCCACATATTCCGATGTCATTTTTACCTGCCAAATTGACATGAAATGGCAGGTTCAGTCTGAGTCCAGTCCGATGCAGTCTGATCAGAATCTGATCAGAACATTGGAATTTCCTAGAAATTTTCGACCATAGGAATACATAGGAATATTCCAAGGTTATGCAGAGACATTGGACAACATAGGATTCCGATAGGAATAATAGCAGCCTTGCTTAGTAATTAATAATAGAAAAAGTAAACATGCATGGCAGAATTGAACCCGGGACCTCTGAGTTGATCAGATAGGTAAGCTACAATGTACCAAATAATACGGTCTATCGAACGCATACAGTGTACCGAATGATACAGGTTCAGTGGACGCCGTTGAATGCTCTCATAGTATGTATAACATGTACTAGTATCAAATGAATACACTTGGACAATTCTTGCTTGTGATACACTATGAAGAATGTTAATATACAGATCAGAGATAGTGTTGGACATGGTACTTGGCAACAGCAACAGCAACAGCAATGGCATTGGCAATGGCATTGGCATAGATATATGGCATTGGCATCAGGCTAATGGATAGATGTGCATAGGAAACTGTATGGCCTAGCTATAGGCAATGATACTGATTTTCTATGTAGTGCAGACCTGCCAAACAGGATCAGCTTGCCCACCCGATTGGTGTTGGTCAATGCTGCCGATGCTGCCTAAGGAAATTTCCTGATGCCAAAGGTTATATAGTGACATGTATGATAAATGCCTCAATTAGCAATCATTCATTTGTTGTATGCAGACCTATGAAATGGGTTGGCACTGGCACTGGCAGAAATTAAAAATTTACCGACATCGGCAGCAGCAGATGCATAATACAGACCTTCATGAAATCAGTGATTGGCATCAGAATTGAGCATGGCACTGGCACCGGGATTAGGGATCGGGCAGCAAACGTTCAGTGTTCCAACAATTATTACTACATGTTCATGTATAGAATATGTAAATGAAATAAATGAGCATCATCCATCATCCGTAGTGTCCATATCATCAGAGCCATGCAACCAAGTGTCATCAACATAATCAAAGTCTGCATGAGTATATATGGGCAGCATGATGCGAGAAGGAGTGGGGTGCTCTCTATCTGGGAGGTGCTGGGGGACTCATCACTAAAATTGTCAGAATCGGCACTGGCATCATCGGCATTGGCATTGGATTCACCCCAAGGTCCAGTGGAATCTGTCTCTGATGATGAGAGAAAAACATCTGCCGCATCAGACGCGGTGGCAAAAGCTGATAGGGGATTTGAGGGTGGAGATAAAGAGGTAGAATCATCGAGGTAGAAGTCCGCAGCATCAATGCTGGTTGGGGAACCCGTAGGGGCAGATGATGAATCAGAACCATATGCCATGGCTGCCTGAAGGGCGGTATGCTGATCAGCATCATTTGCTACATCATCTTCACCTTGCCAAACCATGAGTGCCTCAGCATCGGCAGCGGCAGCAGGGACGGGATCGGTAGTGGGAACAGGGATGGAATTGGAATTGGCATCGGCATCAGAGAGATTGGCAGCAGAGAGATTGGCAGCAGAGAGATTGGCAGCAGAGAGATCGGCATCAGCAACAGGGACTGAAGGAACAGGAGCGGGTACAGGAACAACTGGAGTGGTCCCAGCATTGGACACATCAGATTCAGCATCTGAAAAATATAGGCCAGCATCATGACCAGTAACCATGGGTGGTCGACTGTAGGCAGAGACAACTCTTGGGAGACTTGGTGCATCTGACCACTCCTTCTTTTGCTGCACGCCATCAGGTAGAGACCCTGCATACCCAGAATGCTGTGCCTTTCCCTTGCCCTTGGTTGCCTGATTGATTGCTCAAACCTAATTCTCTGCAATATCAACACCCCAGGTCCACTTGTAGGAGGTTGGGGGAAGGGCCTTCAGGCGCTCAAGTTCAGCCTGTGCATGTGCAGATACCAGTTCCGATTGTGTTCTTATGGCCGACCTTCTCCCAGCATGTCCACGGTTGTTTTTTGATGCCGCTGCCACTGCCGTTGTTAACTTATGTGGTTCAGACTGAAGCTCCTTGAGCAGGGCTAGCTCATGAAGCTGTTGGAACCCTGCTGATCGCCTGATATTCGCATTCATTGCAGCCTCTGCTGATGATTCGCAGCCATCTATGAAGTCCTGCATCCTGCGTGCTTCATTGAACAAATCCCCAATGAGAGCCTGCAGGTCGATGCAAGATTGGCAGTCGGCTCGGCCATTGGCAGCATTGTCTGCTGGCTGGCTATCGGTGAGCGGTGAGCTGGTGATCACAGGGGAAGGGATATACTGTCGATAGCTATCGAGGCACTTATCCAGGGTGTCACTGGTGAGAATTTGCCCCAGTGCCGGTTCACTATTGTGGCTCCACCAATCACATACATATGAATCCACCAGACAGCTAGGAACGTCACTGGCAACACCATCATCCAATGTGGCCAAGAGAGACAGATGGAATCCAAGGGGTAGGTGGTCCAAATTCACATCAGCAAGACTGTCGGCCAAGGACCAAAGAAGGATCGGCACATCCATCATAAGGCCAATGGAGGTGCCAATGCTGATCCAAGACATGACATACATCTGTCATACTTGTCAGTGATGTATACTTACTTCCTTTAGGAAAGATCTCAACATACAAGCTCGGCATAGAGAATTTTTTGCATCCAATGTTGTTTTACAAAGTTTGCCTGGTCTAACTCCAACAAAACTTGATGGAATCGGGACTCCATGTACCAAATGATCTCTTGTGTCCGCATTTGGAGTTGTCCTTTCAGGCCCGATTGCAAAGAAAAAGGGTTGAAGATTGAGAGACTTTTGTTTGACATGGTCATGGTTGGTGATCAAGATAATCATGTTTACATAATACATGTGGCCCTTTTCAGTCAGAGAGGGGAGATATAATTGGCATTTGTTGATCTAAATGCATTGTCAGCCCTCAATGCTAATTCATACCATGAAGCGTGCTGGCGATTAGCATAGGCTAGTGGACCAGGAAGGGTATTCTCAGACTGTGAGGCTGACTGCCACCGTTGGCTGTGATAGATGAAATACCGCACAGTCCACTGCATTTCATATGTGACCAGTAGAAATTCCTCCCTCCATCAATTTCTCTGAGCCTGTGAACGAAGCCAATGTACTCGCCTGACTATAAAAATTGTTAGTACAATGGATACGGATGGCTACAAAATATATTTACATTCCCAGAATTGGCTGGCATTGGCAATGGCATCGGGAACAGGAACGGGAACGGCATTGGCATTGGCATTGGCCATGAGACCAGTATGAATGTGGGAATTATGCCAAATCCAGGACAGATGAACAGAGGTAGAACCAGGTACATTCGGATTCAAAATAGCTGTGCTGGAATTGAGGTCATCCTTGGATAACTGCTGAAACATACTCAATGTGTCATCATCACAATCCAGTGCCAGCATTTGGCTATGGCAATGGTTATACATTCGGGCATGCAAGCTAATTTTGTTAACCAACTCATGGACAACAGCTCGTGACTGGGTGCAAACTTCCTTTCATGGTGCTGCTCAAATGATGTGTGAATATTGAAATGATTTGTCGGCAATGAGCTCCCGCAGCTGGTGCAGCAGTCGGTTTGCCTGGATCTTGTGGAGGTTAATCTCTACATCCACAAGATTTCCATTAGAGGGGAGGTATACTTGTTGCTCCTCAACTGGAATAGCATGTGTGTGGGTTGGGAGATCTGACAGGCCCGATGCCACAGCACTGTCATCATCCAGGTCACTGGGGGTATCAAATTCCCCTTCATTATCATGGGTGATCCATGAGGTAGCAATGTCATGATTGGCAATGTTGGCAGCATTTTGTAACTGCGTTAAGATTACCGTGTGAGATGTGAGAGCTTCTCTCTCCTGTTCAACAGCTTGCGTGTCAGAAATGTGAGGTGATTTACCAAGTCAATGGACTTTGTCTCATAATTCAATCCTGGTGATGATCAATGATGGGTTGTGATTGGTGGTAGGCAGTACAACTCACTGCATTTGTTCAAAAAGAATAGCAAAATCAATCCACTCCTCAACTGTGGATTGAACCAGTGCTGATGCCAAAGTTAAGGCCGATCCTGTCCCCGCTGCTGATCCTGTCCCAGCTGCCTCTGCCATTTCTGATATGTGAGTGGCATACATATCCATTACCATGATATCTGTGAGCCTCCGGGATTCTGCTGCCCTCACTTCATCCTCCCATCATTCGATTGCCAGTTGGCCAAATGCTGCTGTTAGTTCACCATGGTATTGGCCAAGTTGTGTAGAGTTCTCAAGGGCTTCCTGAGATTTTGAGCAGAGTGTGACTGTCATGCCAAGCATTTTCTTGTGATTTGAATCTGTAGCATGATCATCAAGCATTTCTGCCTGATGTGGCAAGGTTGCTGTTCTGACCATCAGAGAAATGGAATTCAGTGATGCCCACAGAGACTCAAGTATTTCTCCTGCTACAATGCCAGACCCTGGAATGAAAGATGGAGCATAGTGAAAAAAGCATTCATCCTTGTGGCCATGAACATGCAAAAGCCCAATGGCCTGGTCAATGGTCAAGCTGGCTGGAAGATGGGCACCAATATGTTCCCAAAGGTGGATAATGTACTGGCAGACAATGTCGTAAATGAGCATGACTTCCTGTTGAGGGTCAACTCTGGTGGTCTTCAGTGCTTGAAGGAAGGAAAAGTTGACATTCTTTTGCTGTTCTCCACGAAACAGGTCTACCAATGCATTGGGCACATAACATCCATGCTGTGCACACGCAATGGCTGCTACTCCAGTCCTGTCACATGCCTTTGATGCCAGAAAAGCATTCACAACAGCTAGGAATTTATTTTCACAAGGAGCCTTCTGGAAACCCAAATACAAATCAGACTGGCTTTGGGGGCGGCATCAGGAATGGCATTGGCCACCACCAAGGGAAGGTACCTACCATTAATCATTCTATGGCGGCTTGGAGAAACAGCTCATATTCAGCCTGATTTGGGGCCATCCCACCTCCATCCCATAGCCATATATCAGTATCGGAGTTTCTCTGCCGAACATGATCAGCTTTGAAATTGCCATTGGCCACAAATATGCGTTTAAAACCAAATCTGAAATCCATAGTATCATTTTAGAGGCCACTGCACCAAGGTATTTTGACACCCACTGGTTCGCATCGTCCTTCCAATTTTCTGGTATATTAATGCCTGCTTGAGGACAGGCTGGACAGAAATTGGCAAGTGATCCTGGTTCAGGATTCAAAGGATCTCTCTTTGATTGTGTCCATACCCTGCCCACTTCAATCTTTTCATCCAATGCCATAAGCAGGACATGCCCAGAAGCTCATGGTAGAGATCAACCACTTCGGCAGGCCTCATTGGCAATGTTACACACCAAATCAGCTGGTAAAACTGATAGGCCGATGCCTTTAATTCCAGATTACAGAGCCGAAAATGGTCTAGGACCTGCACAGTGAACAGAGTCCGTATATTGGTGAAGCTTGTGGGTAGTAAGTTACTGGTTACCAGGTCCAAGGGAATTTGGTGTTCCCCCTGACACTGGCAGGTAACCATTGCTAAGTGATGTATTCCATTTGTATGGACCACATGAATATAACTGTTGTTCAGGGCATCAGCAGGAGGTACAGCATCAGCAGGAGGTACAGCATTGGCAGGAGGTACAGCATTGGCAGCTGGGACAGCATTGGCAGTCTGATTAGGATTAGGCAAATATGGTTGAAACCCATGGAGGTCATCTTTGGCCCAGTCATCGGCCTGAGACTCATTATAGGTGTTCGAGGTTGAGTCAGGTGAAGAGGGCCGGTGTGGTGCCGGTGCCATTGCTAATCGTTTGCCTGCCAATTGGCCCACTCTTGCTCTGCTTTATCCTTCATGTCTTCAAATGTCTCCAGATATTTCAATTGGAAGTTCAGAGCTTGCAAATTGGCTGATCCATCTGGTGCTGGACTAAAATGTATGTGCCAACCTCCCATAGCTCAGCCTGGCAGAAGTGGGTGCTGGTCCAGCATTCAATGCGATGGAAGGGATTTTGCCTGTGGGTTACATGCATGCATGTGTGGCAAAGCATGCTTCCCAGTGAACAATCAACACATTGCCAAATTGCCTGTTTATTGAATGGACAGTGGTTGCAAACTTGTTTGTGAACTGACCATGCCTGCCAAGCGAGGGATGCTTGCAGCAATTCATCTATTTGTCCCACAAGCTCCAGTACATAGTCTCGCTGTCTCTATTATTTGTATATGAGCCTTGCTCCATAAGCAATCAGTGTCAGAAACTAACCATGCCGATGTGTGGCCGAGTCAGCTCGGCGGCCACCTGAGGTTCTTGCATGTCCCATTCTGGAGCAACATTGGGACTATCCTGTATAACAGAATTTGATTGACCTGGTTCTTCCACTGCAGTCAGGGGGACCTTGATGTGCTTTGTTTTTGGTCCATGTTTCATGTTGACCTCAACTTCTATATGTGTAACAGTATTGACTGCATCGTCATTGTCCTCATGCAGGGGGGCATTCTTCTTTGATCTTCTCTTTTGCTTGTAAGGAACTCTTGTTAGGCTCATGATGATTTGGGGTGAGTCACAATGACACCCAATTATTGATGGGGGTATTGTACTATTGACCTCGTGTGATCCTCATGTTGATGATATGTTTTATGTCAATGACAAGAATGATTCTTTCCTTCACATCAGTCCCCCCAATGCTGCCTGAGCCATCAGAGAACCCACGGTTGAGACAGTACTGGAAGGGAAGCAGATATAGGGTTGAAGAGCAGAAGATCATTGAGCCTTATAAAGTTGCATTCCGATTGCAGGAATAGAAAGCTGGCCAATTGCAAATACTCAAGTGCGACATCCTCCCAGCAATATTCAACTACTGGGCATCAACTGACAGGGCCCCTGTGGATGAGGAGGAGAGTTGCATTCGTGCCAAGATAAACTCACAAGCATGTGAAGGTTGTATTATTGATCACATCGCCAGGAACTAACAACCTGGCTTTCCAACAACTGGCAAATGACCAAAGGCCTCTCACAGAAATCGAACCACTTCAAAGTAAAGCGGTCAGAAGTCATTTGGAGCTCGTACCGGGACCGAGTTTTCCAACAGATCGCAAACCTGTTAGGTGTTGAGGACGCCACCACAAGTACACCAGGATGGTTCCCAGCACAACTGCCAGCGATCAAGCATGTTTTCAACACCATGAATGCAGAGGAGAAAGCCATCCTTGAAGTCGAACAGGAGAAAATGATCAGGAAGGATATCCTGAGCAGATGAAGCGAGTGTAAGTTGAAGCCGATGCTGTTGCCATTGCCATTGCTGGACATAATGAACATTTCACAGTCTAGCAGACAAATACCTCCTTAAACGTGTGGTGGAGAATGCATGACAATAGTGGCTGGAAATGGGGGTGTTGTCTGTGACATTTACAGCCTCTACTGCACCTAATGGTTTGATGGTTGTTGACACGTGAGTCCCTGAATCATTTACTGCCAATGCGATGCCAATGCCAATGCCGACTCCAGTCATGAAAATGTTGCCTCTCTGATAGCCACCCCTGCACGATCGTTTCTAGACACATATCATGATCAAGTAACTGAACTGAAGCGAAACTTTATGAGTTATATCAAGTTTTTATGCCCATTAAACCTTGCTTCAAGGTCGGCAACATAACATAATGCAACACTTACCCAATTAACAATGACTAACGATGGCTTCCCAATCCTTCCCACATCATGGAAAGGATCACAATTCAAGAAAAAAGAGCTGGAAGAATGGTTTATGTTGTATGTTAGCCAGCATTACAGTATGTTGACTTCCTATTCCACAAACCGTTACTCATCTCCTGCAGAACTAGCAAACAATGGTCATAGTCGCCATATCCCATTCAAAGCAATTGCAGATCAGACATCATCATTTGTCAGTCCAGAATATCTCCCAGCTAGGTTCAAAATCAGAGACCCACGGAACATGCACAAGAGTATCATAGAAGACTTCTTTGACCATGTTCTGCAGCGACAAATAGTGCAGGGCCCTGAAAGAGTGTTCCAGTTCAAAGCGATCAAAGCCATGGATGGGAGTGTGGCTCCTGCACACTATTCAAATGATTTGAATAACCCTTCACCCTCCCGACACATTTCCAAATGCAGGGGCTGAAGAAATGACGATCCCAATCCTCAGAGTGGCACCGAGCTCAGGGCCGCTGCCAATGCCAATGCCAATGCCAAACCGGTGTCTGCAAACCACAGGGGCCAAAGAAATGACGATGCTGATGCTGATCCTCAACCCATCACAGAACACTGCCGAACTGCCTGCTGCATCAAGAGGCAGAAAAGTTGTCAAAGGCAAACCCAAGCGCAAGGAAGCCCAAATATCAACTGCAGGACAGACCCCAAATTCTGATACAACTGAATCACAATATGTCCAAGTGGATCAAATGACAATGGACAGCCTCTGCATGGTTGGTGTCACTCAACCACAGCCAATTAATGGTCCTAGTGACGGTGAGCCAGAATATCTCGTTCCTCGACACATTTACATGAGATACATCATGCCTGGATCAGCTGGAAATGCCATTGTAAATAATCCCCCATGCCCAATTGATCCATTTCTGTTGGATATACCTCAAGAGAGCTCACAACGCCCTAAGCCTCGACCACTTTTAGGGGGAAATCAGACAGAGCGTCCTATTGCAAGGGCAAGGGCTTTAGCAGCATTAGTGGGATCGGGAATGGCAACAGTGGCATCAGCAACGGCAACACCAATATCAGCAATGGCAACACCAATATCGGCAACAGCAACACCAATATCAGCAATGGCACCCCTAGGATCAGCAACGGCAACACCAATATCAGCAACAGCAACACCAATACTGGCAATGGCAAAACCAATATCGGCAATGGCAAACGTACGATCGGCAATGGCAACATCAGGATCGGCAGCAAATCCATCCTCTGCATGAGCACGACCTATCCGAAGGACAGCTGATGACCTTGCACAACAGGAAGCCATTTCAACCCAGGCTGTTTGGAGGAGACAGAGAATTAAAAAAGTGAAATTTGCCACGTAGATTTACAAATAAAACACTATGTAATGTGAAAAAAAAGATAGTCCAACTTTTATGTACATGCCGAATCACATCTATTCCTTTCTGCCTCACTTCATCTCCCCTCTGTCCTCAGATTTTCCTGCTCTCTTCCTTGGGTTCAGCTGAGGGGTTGTACTTCTGGAACATAGTCCAGATGGACCAGGGGTCAGGCTGCGTGGGGATTGGTGCAGCTGTGCAGGGGGAGGGGAGGGCCAGGGTGAGGTGATTACATCAACTGCCAATGCCGGTGGGGTAAGTGCCGATGTTGGGGTGGCAGGCTTGGGCTCGGCGAGCGAGATTGGGGGGAAGAGGAGAGGGAGTGGTGGAGCCATTGATGTTGTGGGCTGTACCATTTCTTGAGAATCCTGTGGTGTGGCCAGAATAATTTGGATGGGGGGGGGGGGGGGCACCAGCCAAGGATGCTTCCCCTGCCACCTCTTCCAGCACACCCAGTCCCTCCTCACCATGCTCAGGCTCATTGTTAACCTCGACAAATCCCCCCTCCTCAACCAGTTCTGCCATCAGTTCATCTTTGTTGCTGGCAGTGGCATCGGGAGCGGCATCAGGAGCGGCAATGGGAGCAGGACTGAGAGTGGGAGCAGGAGTTGGGGCAGGAGCAGGAGTGGGAGTGGGAGTGGGAGCAGGAGTGGGAGCAGGAGCAGGAGCAGGAGCAGGAGCGGGGGGGGGGGGGGGAGCAGGAGCAGGAGCAGGACCGAGACTGGGAGCAGGAACAGGAGCAGGAGTGGGAGCGGCATTGCCTTCCTCGGCATCTGTCCTTTCTTCCCAATCCACCTCTGCCCTCCTGCTTGGAGTCCTCTTTAGGCAAAACACTGGCTCAGCCATGTAACCATTGTACAATGTAATGGGCTGTGCACCACCAGCCTGCAACCCAAGGTATCCTTCAATGTTGTTCACCCTGTTTTGAAGCAAGTCGACCATCTCCCAGAGTTCTTGTACGTGGAGTCGGGACTCTATGAATGACTCTTCATTCCACCATGCATGCTTGTACATGTCTTCCTCCAGTTGGTTTAGACGTCCAGTGAAGGTGGTGTAGTCAGCGGCAGAGGGGTAGGGAGTCAGGGCAGGGAGGGCAGTTGGCTCGGGCTCAGGATTGGCCATGTCAATATCCTCTTCCACAGCTATGGGTATACATGTTAGTGGTTTTATGTGTCATGATATGGAAGAACTAACCTTTGGATTTTCCTTTTTGGCTTGCAGTGAACTGCCTAGACAATTCCTCTCCACTGTCTTCACTGGAAAATTGCGCCTTCTTTGCTTTTCTTCTTGCTGATCCTTTTGCTTTCTTGGTTCTTGGCACTCGATCCACGTCCTCTGGATCACACCAAATTTTCCCTTTCCCACAGAAGTAGCAGGCCGTTTTCCCATTCACCTGCTCCCAACACTCATGCCTAAGCCTGACACATCATGCACATGGCGTCGTTCGCAAACTCCCTCACTGGGGTGCTCCTCGTGCTTCCCTTGCTGCATTGTGCTGCTTCTGCTCCATCCTGGGATTGGCACCATCATCGCTCTCCATCTCCTCATCAAAATCCTCCTCTGATCCCCTGCTACTCTGCACCTCTTGCAGCCTGGGTCTCACTGTGATTGTTGGCAGCATTGGTCACTGGGCTGGGGCTGGAAGTCTGGATCCTGATGCTTCTGGTTGGGCCCACATCTTGGCCAGTGCCGGTGCTGCTTCTATCCTTGTTGGTGTTGGTGTTGCTGCTGCCATTGCCACTGCCACTGCTCATGCCTTTGCCACTGCCATCCCTGTCTTTGCCACTGCTGTTCCTGCTGCCATTCCCATTCCCGCTGCAGTGGCCATTCCACCTGCCCTTGCCATTCCAACTGCCATCGCTGCTGCCGTTGGTCCAGCCGATGTGGACACAGGACCTGTTATGCCCTTTTTCTCGTCAAAGGTCTTCATTGCCCTCAGTTGACCTTCAATAAACTTCTGGTCCCCTGTCCTGTCTGACTTTGACCATGCTACCACAAATCCCCACAAAAAGGCATCGGCCCAGAAGATGGCCTGCACATTCTCTGTGAGAACCTCTCTTTGCCAGGCAAATAACGTTTTCTACAATTGGTAAGTGCATTGTTGATCTGATAGCATGCCAATCCACTCACAAGGGCCAATTTTCTTTCCTTCATCACGGCCTTGATACTTTGGTCCCAAAGGCCATTGTGGATGGATTGCTCGATCTCGCTGATCTGGCCAAGCACTTGTTGGCATGTAATGTTCATGGTTGATGAGTCGGCTGCGGCAGCAGGGTCGATGTTGAGATAAAAAAGAGTGAAACACTGAAAATCAACAATCACGTGTTGTTGATCAATATACAATATATACAAACAAATAATGTCCTGATTAAACGGTATCACTTGTTATCATCTGTGTTATCTATACCATGAGCAATCAGGAAACCGACACTTATATTCCTGATGGATATGTCATTATCCGAGGTGACAATGGGCAGCACTATCTAGTGCCCCATTTTATGATTCCAGCTACCCACCAGGCAATGGAGGCCTATTCCAAAAAGGTTGAATTCAATGTGCACATGGCACATGGGGGGGTAAGATTTGCTTCTTTTAGTCTCATTGCCACCAGCATAGCCATCTTGGCCTGATGCCATCCTTGGGCCGATGTCGTCCTGTTGGCTGATGCCGTGTCTTAGCTGATGCTGTGTCTTGGCCGATGCTGTGTCTTGGCCGATGCCATGTCTTGTTTGCCTTGTCAATCCTCTCACTGATGACTTTGTAGTCTGGAAACATGACTGATAAGCAATACTACTATGGATTGGCCCGCAACCAGCTAATGCTACCTGCTGATCCAGTAAGTGCCTTGTCCTCATTTTTATGACTGTTAGTTCATCCTGTTGCAGAAATTGACAGACAGGGAGCTGTTGAGCTGCCATGCTGAAGTGAAAGCCCTGCAAAACAACCTTGGCACCTCATACAAGGATGCCAGTCATCATCTCTACATGGCCGAGGTTGAGAAGCTGGAACAGCAAGATGTCACATTGAAGACATATGCGACCTTGAAGGAAAGGATGGAATATAATCTGAAATCATTTGAATGCAGGTTCTCAGACATTCGAATGCAATCATTGTCCCATGATGACAAGATGGCTGATCCCGCTGGTTCTCACAATTAGCTAGTACTGACATTGTTGTTTTAGCTAGGATGAACACTGCTGTTTTGTTGATTTTGTTCATTCACTCATACTGCCTGCACCCATTGTGTGTCTGGTTTGCTAATGCCCATTGCCAATGCTCTTGATATATAGATTTCCACCCCAAAGTGTCTGTCTGCTGCTGCCGATGTTGACGTCAATGTCAATTTCTGTGCTGACATGTCTGCTGATGCCGATGCCGATGGCTGTGACTATTTCATCAACGGTATTAGATTCTTACTGCACATCTATGCCAATGCTGATGCCAATGCCGATGCCAAATACCATGTCCAATGCTATCTCATAGGTACAAGCAAGAATTGTAAAAAACCCATTTGGTAGGTCTGCACTACATAGAATGAATTATTGCATCATTGCCCATAGCTAGGCCATACAGTCTTCTATGCACATCTATACCAAGCATTGTAATTCACTATAGTACACGCAGCTAGGCCGTACTGTTATGGGGAAGTGGTGCCTGATGCTGATGCCATACCTCTATGCCGATGCTGTTGCCATTGCCGTTGCTGTTGCTGAGTACCATGTACGCTATCTCTGATCTGTATATTATTAACATTCTTCATAGTGTATCACAAGCAAGAATTGTAAAAGTGTATTCATTTGATACTAGTACATGTTATACATACTATGAGAGTGTTCGACAGCATCCACTGAACCCATATCATTCGGTACACTGTATGCATTCGATAGATTGTATTATTCGGTACAGTGTAGCTTACCTATGTGAGTTGATTACATAAGAATACAGTGACAATAATACCACTAGACTAAGTATCCATTGTAGGCAAGTTCTCTTACTGCACTACATACTGTTCCCATGGGTGTGATGACAAAGCACATAGCTGTGTCACCACACTTGCCAGCTCATCACTCCCAACCACCATCATCAAGAGCAACCATGGCCTCCCCCCCTTCCCCCCTCCTCCCACAACCCCAACCACATCACCCTACACTCCCACAACAACCACTGCCTCTGCAAACAAGTCACATGACACACAAGCCCAAACAACGATTCACTAGTAAGTTTTTTTATTTTATTTCTTGTTTTTGTAATTTGACTAATTGTATTTCTTTTTTTTCAGGTTCTCATCTACTGGAAACGACGTAAGGGATGGGACATGAGACCATGCCAACACCGCCATGCCCAAACGACGCGATTGCGTTGTTTTGGTCCACAGTAATTTTTTTTTTTTTGTTTCTTTTAATAAACTAACTAATGTATATCTTTTTTTTTTCCAGGTTCTCGTAACAAGGAACAGATGCGAGATCATGCCAACGCCGCCACATCACGATGGCACACCACCCAAACGATGCAATTGCATCATTTGGGTCCAGTAATTTTTTTTTTTTCGTTTCTTTTAATAAACTAACTAATGTATATCTTTTGTTTTCCAGGTTCTCATAACAAGGAATGGACACAAGACCATGCCAACACTGCCATGTCACGACGGCACACCACCCACGACCCCAACAACACCGTCAACAACCAGCACCCCCCACCACCACCGTGACCCACTGCTCGCAGGGTGAATACGGGGTGTGAGAGCGCGGGGATGACAAGGATGACGATGACAACCCCAAGGACAACAGACAACAGACCATGCACCTCCAGCCTCACAACCAACTGCTCATGGGGTGCATGGTGCATGGAAGGATGACAGGGAGGGGGGGAAACGGCAGGACAATGGGGGGACAGCACGACAGAGACGAGAGGGAGGGGAGACAAGGGGCGAGGGGAAGGGGTGATGACGAGACAGCAGCGACGCAACATGACACACCACCACCCCCTCCCCCATGTTTTGCGGGGGGGTTGGTTTTTTAGTTTTAAATTGTATAATTAAATAGTATAATCAATTGTCCCCCCATGCAAATGCATGGGGGGGGGGGGGTTCACTAGTGAACTATCCCTAAGTGCTTTAAATGGACATTGTGTTATAAATTTATTAATTCTCCTGTGGCTCAACTGGTTGACCACTTGTTTGGTTGTCAGGTGATTTATATTCCAAGGTTTGTGGTTCAATCCCTGCTCTACCCATTTATTTTGTAAGCACTTGCCAAGTTAAGTCTTCTGAAAGGTGGCATTCTGACTCCATGTTGGAATTGCATAGTAATTTACTCAGAATTTACTAGGAATATCTTGGAAACAAAAGTACATGGTTGTCAAGATACATTCTAATTGGATTCTGATTGGACTCCTATCGGAAAACTCTGACTCCTAGGAGTCCAATCGGAATATGTGGGGGAGTGTAAAGTACTGGGGAGCAGCCAGGATATGGGACCAGCCAGGACACAGGAGTGGCCAGCATGCCCAACATAGGATTGTCAGTGGTTAGCTATCAACCAATGACCCCACCCCCCTCCCAACCAAACCTGACAATCAACCAATCAGAGGGTTGACCCTGAAAGACAGCTGATGACCTTGCACAACAGGAGGCCATTTTAATCACAACCCTTGGTAAAAGAGAGAAGAGGAAAAATGTGAAACTTACAGACTAATTGTACAACAATATTTCTGTATGAATGTAAAATAAAATGTCCAACCATTACTTCTTTCTGACTCATTTGACCTCCTCTCTGTCCTCAGATGTTCCTGCTCTCTTCTTCAGGTTTGGCTGAGGGGTGGTACTTCTCGAAGGCTGGGTGGGTGACAAATGGTGAGGGGACTGGCATAATTGTGGTGGAGGAGGGGAATGCAATGCCAGCAGTGAAGGACGGGCAGGTGGTCCAAACACATTGCTGGTGGATACTGTTACCAGTTCCACAGGGTCAGCATTGGGGATTGAGGGGTGTTGAAGGAGGGGAGGAAGGGGCGCATCCACAGAGGTCATACGTTGAACTGATTCCTGAGAATCTTGCATTGATTTGAGGACCATGTCCTTCTTCCTCAAGCCCAGTGGGAGTGGGAGCAGGAACTTGGGGTGGGAGCAGCATGTGGGGCAGCAGGTGGAAGTGCAGGTGCAGGTGCAGGTG
This sequence comes from Tricholoma matsutake, assembly GCA_026075535.2. Classification (NCBI taxonomy): domain Eukaryota; kingdom Fungi; phylum Basidiomycota; class Agaricomycetes; order Agaricales; family Tricholomataceae; genus Tricholoma; species Tricholoma matsutake. The sequence continues at coordinate 2,138,705 of AP026544.2, forward strand.
CAGGTGTGGGAACAGCAGGTGGTGGTGCAGGAGCAGCAGGTTGCTGTGCAGCAGGTGGAAGTGTGGGAATGCAGCAGGTGGCAGTGCAGGAGTGGCAGGTGGGGCAGCAGGTGGAAGTGCAGGAATGGGGGCAGGAGTGGGAGTGGGAGCAACCTCGCCTCCATCTTCCTCAGGCCAAGCTGCATCATGTCTATCTTCCTCATGACCAGCATCAGCAGCAGCAGCCCTGTGCCAGTGATCCTCCAAAACAGCGGCCCCAGCATCCTGCTCATCTTCGTCAACCTCCATACCACACCTTTGCCTATAGCTTGGACCCTCTCCAAGATAGTGCAGCTCACCTGCACCATTGTACAACACAAGGGGTTGTGGGTGGAACCCCATGCACTCTTCCATCTCATCTATCCTCCTGCTCAAGCTGGCCACATTCTCCTGCATGTTGGCCATTACTCTGGGGAAGTTCTGATGGAGCCAAACACCCTTATTGCACAGATGATGCTCCAGTTCTTGTATATGGTTGTTGAAGTCACGGAGCTCCCCAGCAGTAATGGGAGCAGGAGAGGGTGAGGGTGAGGATGAGGGCAGGCATTCATGCATGATGTCAACCATCTCAATGTTGGAGGAATATGTTGCTGTGGTCAATGTTCAGTGGTTATTTGTATGGTGATACATAGTACTTACCCTTTGATTTTCCTTTTTCTTCCCTTGTGAACCTCCACAAGGATCCAGCCTTCTTCACCTTTCTTCTGACTGCACACTTTCCTTTCTCTGGCTTGTCCCCTCCATGACCACCTTTCATTTTTTCGCACTTGACTTTGCCCTTCCCACATTTGAAACATGTGTTATTCCTGTTGACCTGTTTGTGACATTGTCACCCAAGCTGGAAGCATCATATGCAGGTAGTGGGCCTTACCTGCATGCTGGTTGTTGCTAATGTTCCCATCGCTCCTTTGGCTCCAACAATCCATCTCCATTGCTTTCCATCCCCTCTGATTCCCCATCATTTTCTAAATCCTCACCAGAGCTCCCACTGCTGCTCTGAAGTCACCTGGTCCTGCCACTCCCACTTGGTCTTGCTGGAGTGGTTGGGGTAGGTGGTGCCAATGGGCATGCATCTGGGTGTCAATGTTCTGGCTGGCATGACCTGGATCCTGATGGCTCCACTGGTGCCTGTGGTTTCCTTTGCCTGCTCTCCCCTTGAGCTCCCCCTCCTGCTCCCATTCCCATTCCCACTCCCACTCCTGTTCCCCTCCCTTGTCCCACTCCCGTCCCTCATCCCACACCCCCACCTGCTGCTCCTGCACCTCCAGTGGCTGCTCCTGCTCCTTGTGGTCCCACTCCTGATCTTGAAGGACCAGCGGCCACTCCACCTCCCACTCCCAATGCCAAAACACTTGAAGCTCCCACAATCCCACATTTCTCCTCAAATTTCTTCATTGTGCCCAGCTGACCTTCCATAAAAATCTCATCATCTGTTCTGTCAGAACTTCCCCATGCTACCAAAAAACCCCACAAGAACAACTTGGCACTGAATGCCACTTTCAAGTCCTCCCCGAGATCCTGTTGTTGCCATGAAAATAATGTGTTCTACAGTATATTAGTCCCACTGTTGTCCTGATAGTATTTTACTTACAAGTGCTCATTTTCATTCCCTCATGATGGCCTTGATGCTTCGTGTTTGAAGGCCATTTTGAATGGCCTGCTCGATCTGGCTGATGTGGCTGAGGACTTGTTGAGCTGTAATGTTCATGTTGAGATGAGTTGGGGCAGGGATGGGAATGGGGACAGGTGTGATGGAGTTTGAAAGTCAACAAAAGTTGGAACAATGAATATCAACCATCACGTGTGTTCATCAAGGCCAAACAAATAACATCTGATTGATATCGGATCACTAGATTAGATGCACATTATAACCTCTGTTACATTGATCCATCCACAATGGGCAACCAGCAGCAAATGCAAGGCAATGTTCTAGATGGCTACGTCCCTATCTGAGCTGACAATGGGCACCACTATTTAGTGCCCCACTTTATGATTCCCACCATTCATCAGGCCATGAATGCCTATCGCCAGAAGTTGGAACTTGATGTCCGTAATGCGGATGGAGGGGTAAGATTCATTTATTTTGAATCAGGTTGAAGTTAAGGGCTGCTGCTGTGTCTCTGGCCACTGCTGTGTCCTGGCTGCTCCCATTTCTCTATCTGCTCCCATGTCTTGTCTATCCCAACTGACATTATGATCAATTTGCAGTCTGGCAACATGACTGCGCCGCCATACTACCTGGTGGCCCACAACCAGCTCACCCTACCTGCTTATCCAGTAATTGTCATCCTCATTTGTGTTTCTACATTGATTCATACTGTTGCAGGACTTGACAGACAGGGAGTTGTTGAGCTGCCATGCTGAAGTGAAGGCCCTTCAAGCCCAGCTTGGCACATTGTACAAGGATGCCAGTCATCATCTGTACATGGCCGAGGTGGAGAAGCTTGAACAACAAGATATAACATTGAAAACATATGCCATTTTGAAGGAAAGGGCTGAAAATAAGTTGAAATCTTTGAAAAGGAGGTTCTCAGAAATTATGCCATCATCCCACTCAGATGCTATGGTCGATCCCCCTGCCAATTCCCAGTGATGTGGAAGGATAATTAATACCTTACTCATTATATATACATCTATGTAGCTTTTGTCTGTATTCTGTTCTTAATGCACATCATTGTAGTAATATCATTGTTTTTGTGGTCCTGTCGAGCTCCGATGTCAGTGCCGCTTCCCCATTCTGGTCCCTGTCCCTGTCCCCACTCCCATCCCCATCCCTGTCCCCTTCCCTGCAATTGCATTTCAAACATTACTAATGTCTGTACTATGTTCTTAATGCACATCTATCTGTATGGTACAGCAAGTAAAGTAGTAATGTAGTCATTGGTTAATTAATAGAGTATGTACAAATATATAGTGAGTTCGACGGCATCCATTTAAACAGATAATACAATGTGTACAGTCAATAGTCCCCATCCCCACTCCCATCCCTGCTCCCATCCCCACTCCCATCCCTGCTCCCATCCCCATCCCCATCTCCTTCCTGCAATTGCATTTCAAACATTACTAATGTCTGTACTATGTTCTTAATGCACATCTATCTGTATGGTACAGCAAGTAAAGTAGTAGTGTAGTCATTGGTTAATTAATAGAGTATGTACAAATATATAGTGAGTTCGATGGTGTCCATCAAAACAGATAATTCAATGTATACAGTCAATAGTATTCATATGTTCATATTGCCCATTCTCATGTCCATGCCCATTACATTTCAAACATCACTAATGTCTGTATTACATTCCTAATGCATGTCTATTGTAAGGTATAATAATCAGTGTACAATGTAGTTGTTGGTTAATATAGTATAGTGACTTTATATAGTGAGTTCGACAGTGTCCATTGAACCCATATCATTCAATACAATGTAGCTTGCCTATGTGGGATCCATGCAAGTATGAGCATTGCATATTGATGATCTGGTTCTTTTGGTATGTTGATTCTTTTGTAGCTTGTTGTCGATGGTTAATGAGTGTGCATTGGCAGAAAGAGAAAACTTTCTCCAGATGTGAAGTTGAGTTGGATTACATAATTTCACATGGTTTGGAGATTTCCTCAATCAGTTATTTTTGGCCCTTGCATAACTGAGAGGGTTGGTTACATGTTGGATTTCAAGGTATTGATCCAAGGCCTCAAGATCTTTGCATGAGCTCAGTGGTTCCCAGGTGGTATCAACCAGCAACCACCAGACCTCAAACTCAAGGTTTTTGTCTTCTGCCCATCAGTGTCCAGTCAAGTCCTCAACAAACCACTCTTGATCATCAGGTGCTCCAAAGTTGTATGGTTCCGGTTGGGCTCTGTTTGGGAACATTGAGTCGTTGTTTGCATTGTAGGGTCATAATAACAACACATGGAAGGATGGAACTACTTGTTGAGCTTGTAGTGCCATAGATAGATCTACCATATAGGTAGATGTTTCAGGTCTTGTTTGTAGAGTTTTATATTCCAATAAACTTTGGACAAAGTTTATGTGCGCATCCAGATGGTAGATTGAGGTTCTTTGTAGATAGAAATACCAAATCCCCTTTAGTGAATTTTTGGCTTGTTTGTTTGATGATTGTTGGCATGATGAGATTGGAATACTCATGCTCCAATGATTGCATCATGGGCATCAGCAAGATTTTGTAGCGCTTGCTTCATGAATTCCTTTATCCCTTTGGGGATTACGTTGTTCAAGTGAATCTTGTGTATGATGGAGGGCATGTACCCAGTATTCAGCTCAAATGGGGCATACTTGGTTGTCCCAGATATGCTAGCATTGATTGCGAATTTGGTAAGGTTGACCCCATCAAGCCAGTCTTTCTGATCATTGTGGATGATGGTGTGAAAGATTTGTCCAGCATTGCAGTTGGTGTGCTCAGTCTGGCCATCCATTTGAGGGTGGTACAATGTGGCTATCAATAGTTTGGTTCCTAAGATCTTGTGTAGTTCATGCCACCACTTTGATGTGAATTTTGAGTCTCAATCACTTATGATTGAACTTGGAAGCCCATGTAAATGTACAATTTCTTGCCGATATATCCATGATAATTCAGATGCCTTCATCTTAGTGTGGACTGGGATAAGGTGGGCCATACTGGTCATTTGGCATATAATCACCCAAGGGTAATTAAAGCCTTTTGAGTCTGGAAAGGGACCTATAAAATCTGTTCCAATAGAATCCCATGGCTTGAGAGGTATGGGCAAGGGATGGAGTTTCCCAAATGGTTTTGCATTAGGCCCCTTTGCATGTTGGCATGATTCACATGTCTGACAGAATTCACGTGTATCTTTGTTCATGAGCGGCCACCAATACCATTGTCAAATGTATTCATTTGTTTGTTGGTCCCCAAAGTGCCCAAGTGTTGCATGCACTTGATCTAGTATTTGAGTTATTGTATCTCGATTACAGGGGATACACATGACTTCATCAGAGTGTTGGTTGGTTCACCAAAAAAGATCATTCTTGACAGTGAAATCTGGGTATTTGGTTGGTTTGTCTAGGATAACTTATCCTCCTTGTATCCAGATTGAATCCATTTAATGAACTCTTTGTTTCCCCAATTTATTGGGGTAGCATCTGCTGTTTGTTCAAATAGTGCCTTGGCTAGTGTGAGATTATCACCATATGATGATGGGGTGGACTTCTTGGATAATTTCTTGGATATGGATGGAGCTTCCGCTACATTAGACATACTATTGATTATGCATTGGTTAGCTTCATCCATAAGTTTGGCTTCCATGTCTTGAGTCTCCTGTTGTTCTTGTAATCGTTTACTATGGTGGGTCTTTGTGCTGTGGATGGCTCGTAACTTGATTATTTTTGACATGACTTCCTGGTAACATTGCTTGGGTAGGTCATCCCCAGTGGGATCAATGCGAGCATCACCTTGTATGTATTTGTATGGTTGATGAACATTGGCCATAGTATCACTTTCATAATACTGTGAGAGGCAGTCGTCAACCTTATTGAGTTCACCTTTAATGTACATGATGTTGAAGTTGAACCAAGAAAGATAATCTGTCCATCTCTGTTGTCTACTGGTGAGGTTTGATTGAGTTTGAAACAACTCAAGTGCTTTGTGGTTCATAATAATGTGTACCCAATATCCAATTAGTTTATACTCTCATTTCAATAATGCCTCAAGGATTGCAAAAGTTTCCAACTCATGCATAGCATAGTTGTGTTGGGTGATGGTAAATTTCTTCAACATAAATCCTGTGGGGTGGCATCCTTGCCACATAGGTCCTTGACCATAAATTGCTCCTATGCCTGATTTAGATGCATCACATATCACCCAGATCAGTTCATCCCAGTGTTTGGGGTTGATAGGTGTAATGATTGGTGTCTTGCAGCATATTTGTTTAATCATGTGAAAGCAATGTTGGTGAATTGGTCCCCAATGGAAGGGGGTTCCATTTTGTGTCATAGCCAATAAGGGTCCCATATAATGCATGATATCCAGTAGGAAGTTGGCTAAGTAGTTTATGAAGCCTACAAAACATTGGATGTCATGGTAGTTCCATGGTGTTTGCCATTCCCTGATATGAGAGAGTTTGTTGGTATCTGCATGTATGCCATTCTTGTCAATAACATGACCAAGGCAGTCAATCTGTTCTGCATACAGTTTGCATTTTAACCATTTGAGGGATAGCTGGTTGCTTCTAAGGCATTTGAAAACGATACAAAGGTGGGCTTCATGCTCCTCAGGAGTGTCTGAGTAGATGAAGATATCATCTAAGTATACGTGCATAAATTTACCAATGACATCTCTGAATATGGATGTCATAAGTTGTTGGAAGGTTGCCAGTGCATTACAGTCTCCTTGTTGCATGATATTCCTAATGTAGGTTCCTGAAATTGTGGCAAATGCAGTCTTCCATACATCTGCTTCCCATACTCAGACCTGTTCATAAGCATTGGATAAGTCAACTTTCAAACGAATCTTGGCTTGGGCCACATCTTCATGAATAATATCTTGGTCTGGTAAGAGCATAATGTCCTTAATCCTATTTTCATTTCTTTGATGGGCATCTACCACAGTTTGTATCTTCCTGGCCTTCTTGCTCAAGCAGAGCATTGGAGCTGCTTGGTTCACAGATTGTGGTTCCCACCATCCAGCATTCAAACTTCACATATTGGTTGACCTTCTTGTGGAACTGTTCACACAAGGAATTTGGTACCTTAGGTAGGTGGTAGTGGTACTGCTTGTTATCATCAATAAGGTGAATCCCATGATTCACCTCTCTCCAAGGTGGTAGTTGGTCCTGAGTTCCCCCTAAAATATCTGAGAACTCATCATACCATTGTTGTTGTAATCACAGGTAGTCTTCTTCAGTAAGTCCCAACTCTCTGGACTTGCCTTTCTCTCCCTGGCATTCTTCACATTGTTTCTTGTGTGGTTCTGGTGGCTTCTTGGGTTTGTGGAACCTAGAACGAATGGTTTTGAAGTCCTGTTCCAAGTCAGTCTTCTGAGGTTTCTATCATATGGATGATTATGAGTCTGAGGTACAAGGACTCATTCTTTTAACCTGACCATCCAGTGAAAAGTTAAGAGAGGCAGCTGCCTGGCAGGAACCAGAGCTTTAATTCTGCTTACATTTTGAAGTCAGCCCTATAAAGTATTTGAAACCCAGTGGGTTTTACCAACATGGGGATTTTGGATGAAAAAGGTAATTGTCACATTTAGTCACAAGCCAACTTCTTTGCTTGCTCAACAACAACTATCACAATGCTAGGGAATAACATGGGTGCCATTTTAGTGTCATTTGGAATCTGTAAGTTTTTTGTTCTCTTTATCATACTAACTTTGCTTTCTCTTTTTAGTACAAAGATGTGACAATGATGTCGAAAACAGGCACCCAAGTAGGTTTTCTGACCACTCTGCTGGGTATAAATAGATGCAAATATCAGAAAAATCAAAAGAATTGCTGGCTCCTTCTGCAAAAGGTTGCAGCCATTTGCTGCTGATCAAAAAAACAGCTACTGGACTTAATTCTTCTCACAACTACTACTCATCCTTGCAAAATGTCTTTTTTGTGCTGTCAGTAGTGAATAAGCTAACAACAGGTATTTTTGCTGAACAAATGGACCAGGTCCTCTTAGAATGATATGAATATGATTGAAATCTACAGTACATGGACAGAAGTACCTGAGCCTAACCTTTTCATGTGTATTTAGCCCACAGCTGAGAATAAGAGATCCAGGGATGTGACAACTACCTAGAAGTCTTACAATTGGTCACTGACTGCTGGGTATACTGCACTACAAGTTGCTTAAAACCTCCTTGATACCTGTGGAATAGCCTTCCAGTAGTTTGATAGTAGATTCATAGCAAAAATAGGGTGTGCAGATTAATATTGAGGAGTGACCAAGAAAGACATGATCCTAAGCAGAGTTTTGTCTCATTTTTAAATTACAGCAGGGAATATTAAATGGGAGACATTTGAAATGAACTAGGAGTGCTTGTTGGGAAGATGCAGCTGTAGATCCAGAGTGGAGACCAATAATATTGGGTGGATGGCTAATAACTGACCCCTATGGCAGATAACTTGTGGCAGTGCCACTGTCTGGCCATTGACACTAGATCAATTTCCTCAGCCCATAGAAGCCCAAATAATCTTTTGAAAAGACAGAAACACCATATTACTGCTGCACTATTTTCATGTAAAACAAGTAGTATAACAGGCAGAAGTACAGCAAAGAGAGACAAATGTTGTCATGTGCATGGCAATTGCTGTGGTTAATAACATTATTAGACACCCAGCACAGTGATTGGAAGCCCCCAAGCACCTGATGAAAGATGGAGAAGGAACAGTCCTTGACATGTTTTTTTTTTGTTTCTTGTTTTTATGAACTAACTAACTCCATTCCTTCACTTTTTAGGATCTAAACTAGTAGTAATGACAGATGCCAACACAAGACAATCCACACAAATGATTTTGTTGGTCCTATAGACTGGACCTTCAAACACTAGGTGTGGCCTTAAAAAAGTCCAAAAGTTCTGCCAGACTTGTATATGAAGATAATTCTGATGATCAGGACTTTATTGACAACTCGTGAATGATGAGTCCAGCTAGAGGTCAGCACTGCTTTACTATTGTCTACTGGTTTTCTTACATTGCATGGATGTAAAGGTCTGAACAGGAGAAGCCAGCCAGGAAGAGGACATGCAAAGGAAAAATGTATTAATACCACTGTCTATTCTGATTACTTTGAATTAAATGCAGAACTTCTGTAGTTTCTAGCATTGGGGACAGACCTATGGCACATAAGGAAGACAGACAAGCTACCCCTGAAAAAATGTCAGAAGGTCTCAAAAAAAATAAAGCTGTGGTCAAAGATGGAACTGTACTCAATGAAAGCCTTCAAGACAAAGCTCTCAAGGATGTGTACAAGTCCTTGAAGCCACTACTGTAGGAGGGTTCTGTTTCTTGCATCAATTCTGAGACCTTACACTATTTCAGATACATCTACATGGCACCACATAGTTCCAAGGATGTTGTTGACACTGATAGTTATATAAAATATTCACTGATTGTGCCAGATTTGTATGGGATACAAACAGAGTAAGTTTTTAATGAATATCAGAGATGTTTTGGTAATTGCTTTACACCCAAACAGGAACTTGGATGCAGCCCTAGCTTTTGAAAGTTATGGATGTTTCTTAAATCCTGCTTGCACAAGCTTGTCCTTTGTCAGGGCAAAAGATTCCAGTCTGGTGACCTCTGACACAGGGGAGAATGTGGTATTCTTGATCACAGGTTGCATTGGGGAAACCTATCTCAGAACCCCATACAGCTCAGGCTATGATTCTGATAAATGAGTATATTGTCTTCATTTAGTCCCTCTCAGTCAGGAATTCCAACTGGTGGCATATCTAGGCAATGCCTTTGGGGTATGCAACCTTGCAGGTCCTGTTTCTGGGCCCACATTTGTGCTCAGTACACAGAAAGAGGGAGCTAGCTCAGGCTGTGAGTTTTCATTAAAAATCCTGCACATTTCAAGTTATACTGGTGGTAATTTAGCTCCAAAAAAATATTTGGGTGCTCACTTGTCAAAGTACTCCTCTCCCTCAAAAGGTGGAAGTTCACCCAAAGTTAACATGGATAACTATCTGAGTTTTCTCAATTTTGATCAGCCTGGTATGAGTTGCTAACTTCAGACTGCTTCAGTGGTACTGATTTTGTTGCCCAACATGTGTCATGACCTGGAGATGGCATATGTACCTGCATGTGCAGATTGTCAATGCAACAAACCTACCACAAAGAAGCCAATGGGTCCTTTGCACCCTCTCCCCATCCCAGACCAATGTGAAGATTTGGTCACAATGGATTTCATTGGACCCTTACCAAAAGATGAGGGTTTCAACTGCATCATCTCTTTCACAGACCACCTGAACAGCAACATCTGGATCATCCCCACACACTGATATCAGCACAGAAGACCTTACAGTCATATTTCTTGATGAATGGTACTGTGAGAATGGTCTCCCCTTGGAGATCATCTCAGACTGCGATAAACTATTCCTCTCAAAATTTTGGCAGACACTGCATAAACTGACTGGTGTAAAACTGAAAATGTCTACAGCATATCATCCTTGACCCGACAGCGCCAGCGAGCACTCTAATAAGACAATCAATCAATGCCTCCAATATCACGTCAAGTGAAACCAAACTGGGTGGCACTGGGCCCTACCTCATGTACGTTTCGACATTATGAATGTCAACAGGTTTTTCACCTTTTCAACTGCAAATGGGACAAAGCCCAAGAATCATTCCACCTCTCATATCTTCCTCAGACAGTGTGGTCAAGCACATCCATGCCATCAATGTCATCAAACACCTCCGACTAGACATCAAGGACCATCAACTCAATGTCCATGCAAGCAAATCCCAAGTGTGACAGTCCCTTCACACTCCCATGACCAATTTCATATTACCTTACCTACTGAAGCCAGAGATGGCATTGTTGCCTTCCCAGCTATTGTGTAGTCTGACACCAGCAGAAACAACTTCAAGGTTTCAAATTCAGGAAACACCTTTCACTTCCTGAGGGTCCCATTGGGAAATGTGTTGTATAATGTTTTGAATTTGATGGGTCTTGTATCCTTTACCCATCCCACCAACTCTGAATTGCCTGATGCCTCCCAAAATGCAGGGATGTGGTGGACATCCTGTGCATCCATGCACTGTCCATAGGCATTTCTGTTGCAGAAATAAATAGGGGGAAGAACTGATGATAACTTCTTGAATAACTCCTGCCAATCAGATAGATGTCAAAATATCTGTTCTTGCTGGAGTAGAAAATCTGTGTGAAAGGTGATGCCTCTGAAAATCAATGCACTAAAAAGTCCTTCCTGGGTGGATACCATGTCTGGGCTAAATGGCCCTCCTGGCTCCAGGACACATAGACAAGAGGGCATGTAATCATGGAATGGGAGCTTTTTATCAGCATTTTCTTGAACATGTGCAAGGAACTTGGCCATGGCCTTTGCATCGCATTCCTCTCAGGTTCAGCTGCAATTGTGAGGAACATGGTGTGGATGATCCAAAAATGTGTATAAAAGCTCAATTTGGCTAACAAGCTTGTGCATCTGTGCCTCGTCTGGGAGTACTAAAGCATTTCTAGGTGAGGGAGATTGGGGAGCACATGAGGGTGAAGGACAAAGACTTCTTGCTAGGACTCAGTTTTCTGAAGTGGTGCCCAATTTGGCTTAGAATATCCCTCGATTTGCTGTCTGTCTGCTCCAAGGTGTGGTGGCAGAGTTCACTCAAAGCCCACTTGCAGAGATCAGCTCAGGTAGGATTTCAGGGGATATTCTTGAATAACACCCACAAAACTGATGACCCTATTTGCCATATAGGCTGAAGAAACAACACATCGCAACATATGGTGTCCACAATCTCTCAAAGAAAGAGTGCCCACAAATGGAAATTTGGGTCAGAAGAAAAGTCAAACCATTGAACAAGAATTTTTTCCAGCAGGGTCTCCTCATCCTGTAATCTTGTTGGTGAACTTTCTAGATCATACCAACAATTTACATGGCCAATATGGCAGTAGATAGGGGCAGCCAGGGAAAGACCAGTAATAAAATCATCTATGTGAAGCTCTGTGGATGTTTGTGGCTGAGAATTGAGTAAACCCTGTATGCAGAACCATAGAGGATGCAGCCAGTGGCTAAAGTTTTGGTATGAATCCTTGATTTTGCCTTCCAACCATTCCCACAGTATAAGGTTCAGGAGTAAAATGTGGTGGCAGACTACTTGTGGCATGAAATCAATAGTGCTGTGACACCCAATAAGTCAATTGAACCGATGGAGAAGATTGACCATGATCAACAGAACATCATGCTTTTCCCCTATCAATATGAAAATCTGAGTCTATAAGGTTGGTGTATCTCACAGCTCCAGCTATGTTGCTGTCTGACACATGTTCAATGGAGCCAAGAAGCTCTAGTAAATATTCCTCTGTAATGGTTGTGAGAGGTGACAACCGAAGTGGACTGCATGGACTGGAGTCATGACTGGAGGTTTCAGCTGTATCTACCACTAAAATTGATTGAGATTAGCCTGGAACCAAAGCCTACTACATGAACTTTGCAACATACTTCTTTCCTCAGTTCCATTATTCAGATCTGTGCACATCCTGTCTTGGGCACTGCTTAGTGAAGGAAACATTCCAGCTAATGAAACAGAGTAAGGTGTTTCATTCCTGTACATTATTGAAAGCCAGACTCCAGTTTGTTTGTTTTATACCACAACTGTATATGTTATCTGCCATATGGCTTGCATCAAAAGAAGAGAGAAAGTCCATGAAGTGAGGACTCATTCATGCCAGGCATAGCCATGGCCCAACCTGACAAGTTGCTTCCTGACATAGTCCAGTGGGGTGGTGTTCCATGAACTCTGAAGGATCAGATGTCTTGTCCTTGAGAGCATTTTGGTACTGTTCTCCCTTTGGTGACATATGGTCTCCTTCATAGGCTCTCGTGGATGCTACTATAGTGTTCCATTCGTCTGGCATTCTGGGGTCATGTAACCAGTCATGTTGAGGTCGAGGTATCGGTCTATCCCAAAATGAACAAGTGCTTCGACTCATTGTTGCATTATTTTGTTCCTTGAAGATCTTCTCCTTTTGTCTGTAGTCATATCTTCTGCTTTTACTTCAGCAGATGTAGATTGACATTCCATAATGTTAGTGTTTTCACAAGTTTTCTTAGGTTTTGACAGTTTTGGTGCCAGTTGTTCCCCCTGTTGAAGATCTTTAAACTCTTCATCATCCATGAGGAGTGCAGGAACTCCTTCAGGTAGTGTGTGTCCATTTTTCATATTGTCATTATCCAGTATTTCTTCTATGCTTGGCTTACTACCATGTATTCAATTCTTACATTTGTCGACACTACAATATCGGTGCAAACATCCGTCACTGTCATCCAATAGTATCTTCACAGCTAGTGTCAGTTTGCCATTGATGATGACTTGTTTGTTCTCGAAGTCTAGTATTACTTTATTCTTGTGCATGAATGGGGTTCCAACAATCATATCATAATGATTGAAGTTTGTGATATCTACATAAGTCTCATCACTTATACCCAGGGTTTCCAGTTTAACCTCCACACCATAATTCACTGTTGCCCAACTTCCTACAGTTCCCAATTGTAGTATGTGAGGGTTCATCAATGGGAAGACTCAAATGTCAGCAACTTGAGCAAATGTGGGGGTAAGACCCATTGTCGTGCTTCCTGAGTCCCAGAGTGTCCATGCTTTACATCCACCAATAGATATCAGTGTGGCTTAACACTCCTTTTCTTCAGATTTGTAGTCTGGTTGGGGTCTTGTCATTTTATCTGTGTGTAAGTGTACCTTTCAAAAGTGGGCCTTGTCTATATCCTGTGCTGGTCCATCCTTGTGAGACTTTGTGACCAGAGTTCAGTCTGTTTCTCTGATCGCAAACATATGTTCAGTGTCAGATACATGGTCATACTAGTCATTATTGTCATATATGTCAACCTTACCATTTCTTCCTTGTCACTCTGGTAGCCTTGAGATTCAGTAGACTGTTGGGTGCTATGTTCTGATATTTGATCATCCCATTCATTGTCATCCATATTTTCTCCTTCAGCTATAGCAGTGTGGGCTGCTCAGACATGTGACTTATTCCATTTTGGTTTCTTGCAGTCCCTAGCATAGTGCCCTGGCTCGTTGCAATTGAAACAATTCATGTCCACTCCTGCAGGTATGGCTGCAAGTTTGTCATTATTGTGGTGTGCCTTGGATGTTTTTTGATCATCATTATTCCTGGGCTTGAAGTTGTTTGCACAGTTATTTACAAAGATTCTAGGCTTCGATCTGCTGTTGTCCTGGTTCAGGTCTGATCTCTTCACAAAGGTTACACCAACCTTCCTTGCCTTATCCACATGTTGGCCTTGGGCCTTTGATGTTTCTGTAGTATGAGTAGTACTTGTTGAATGCTGATTGTAATGTTCCATGGTTTTCATAGCCCCTTCCAATGCTTTGCCTTCAGATATGAAATCCTTGACAGTATTTGCTTCTGGTGTGAGACCATTCTTGAGCATTTTTGTGCACATTTCCTTAGGAAGGCCACATAGGAAGGTGTCCATGATGTTGTATGCATCTGGGTATACAGACATGTTCTGGGCATGATTGATGAGAGTATCATAATATCCTTGAATACCAAGCTTGTCCAAGTAACACATCGCAGTGTATGCTTTGCAAGCATCTTGCATGGTAGTCAGGTGCATGAAGTGATCATACAAGCCAATAATTACATACATCCTCGAAAGTCCAGTGTAGCTAGGATTGGTTCACATGGATGACATGGTGAGTGTACCATTTCTTTGCTTTGCTGTCCAAGAATTCAGGAACACATAGCATGCATTCCTGGTCCCTATTGTCTCCTCCATACTGGATGGCTTGAAGCATTACAGCCACATTGATGAGCCAATTTTCTAAGTCTGAAAACTTAGGTGATCCACTGTAATGTCCTACAAAGCTGGGGTCAGCTCTACAGACTTTTATTCCTTCAGGTATTCTGAGTTGAACAGTGAGGTGTTCTCAACAGAGCTGTAGCAAGTGATCATGCATCTGAGTGCGATGGTGTTCAGATGTAGCATGTACACCAGGTGTGTGTAACCTGGGTCAATCTGCAGGTGGCATAGAATAACCCCTATGTAAAGGGTGTCAATTATTTGGTCGATTGGGGTCATCTCCTCCAGGGTCAAAACCTCCTCCATCATCAGGAGGTTCACCATCATCACCTCCACCACCTCCGCCACCTCTGCCATTGCCATTTGTACCATAGGTATTACAGTGTTGGGAGGAGTTATGCAGGACAAATGGTGGGTCAGGGGGTTGTCTTTGATTTCTGTTAGTTTGGTCATCTGTCTGTCATCGTCACCATTAGGATTGCTGGATGGTCAGGTCGGTCTTGCTGTCTATGTGTAGCAGTGGTCTAACATATCAATGTGACAATGTCCATTGAACATTATTCCTTGATCATCATACAACAAGTTCCCAGCTATTTCAAGGTCCTTGTTTCTAAGATGTTGGTAAGTGATTCAGTCCTCAATGTTGCTCGCCATAGGAGTTCATGCTCTATGGGGCACTTGAATCGTTGGTCCAGACATTTTGGATGTTCCCTGTGTGGTGGGTCAAGTAGAATGTTTAAGCTGATGTTGAGGGGTCTCAGCTCGTTGTTCCATGTAGTGTTCTAGGTTTGTTATGGATGGAGTTGACATTATTATATCCCTTTTCTTTGAGGTGACCTGTTTCACTATGAGCACCTTGAATATATTGAGGTATATGTTCTTGTATACCATCAAAGATAGGTCTACCTTTTTCTTGGCAAGGGTTAAGACCTCTCTCGTTTGGTTGTGCACTATGTTCCTGGTTTTCATGCATAGATATTGGTTGATAAATGGGCCTTCATCCCATATTAGACCTTCAGATTGGTTGAGCATTTCCATGGGGTCTTCAACTTCAATTTCACTGTCTGACTCTTTGTTCCTGTCTATATTGATATGGGCAGTCTCACTGTCTGACCCTTTGTTCCTGTCTGTGTCAATATGGGCAGTCTCAATGGTAGGCCATAAGTGTTCCAGAATACGAGGCAAATGGGAATTTGAAGTTAGGGATTGGCATCCAGTCTGAGCTTCCAGAGTTTTGGGTAGTTGAGCCACAGGAGAATTGATAAATTTATAATATAATGTCCATTTAAAGCACTTAGGAATAGTTCACTATTGAAACCCCCCCCGCAAATGCATGGGGGGACAATTGATTATACTATTTAATTATACAATTTAAAACTAAAAAACCCACCCCCCTGCAGAATGTGGGGGAGGGGGGGGTGGTGTGTCGTATCGCTGCTGTCTCGTTGTTGCCCCTTCCCCTCACCCCTCGTCTCCCCTCCCTCTCATCTCCATTGTGCTGTCCCCCCATCATCCTGCCGTTTCCCCCCCTCCCCATTGTCGTTCCATGCACTGTCCACCCCACGAGCAGTTGCTCCTGAGGCTGGAGGTGCATGGTACATTGTCTGTCATCCTTGGGGTTGTCATTGTTGTCGTTGTTGTCCCTGCGCTCTCACACCCCGTATTCACCCTGCAAGCAGTGGCTCATGGCGGTGGTGGGGGGTGCTGGTTGTTGTTGGCTGTTGTGATGTGGCAGCATTGGCATGGTCTCGTGTCCATTCCTTGTTACGAGAACCTGGAAAACAAAAGATATACATTAGTTAGTTTATTAAAAGAAACAAAAAAAAAAAATTACTGTCCCAAACGACACAATTGCATCGTTTGGGTGGTGTGCTGTCGTGACATGGTGGCATTGGCGTGGTCTCGCATCCGTTCCTTGTTATGAGAACCTGGAAAAAAAAAGATATACATTAGTTTATTAAAAGAAACAAAAAAAAAAAAAATTACTGTGGACCCAAATGATGTGATTGCATCATTTGGGCATGGCGGCATGGGTGTGGTCTTGCGTCCCATCCCTTACGTTGTTTCCAGTAGATGAGAACCTGAAAAAAAGAAATACAATTAGTCAAATTACAAAAACAAGAAATAAAACAAAAAAACTTACTAGTGGCCCAAACGACGATTCATGTCATTTGGGCCGTGTTGTGTGTCATGTGGCTTGTTTGTGGAGGCAGTGGCCATTGTGGGAGTGTTGGGTGATGTGGTTGGGATTGTGGGAAGAGGGGGGAAGGGGGGGAGGCCATGGTTGCTGTTAATGGTGGTGGTTGGGAGTGATGAGCTGGCAAGGGGTGGTGACATGGCTATGTGCTTTGTCATCACACCCATGGGAACGGTATGTAGTGCAGTAAGAGCACTTACCTACAATGGATGCTTAGTCTAGTGGTATTATTGTCACTGTATTCTTATGTAATCAACTCAGAGGTCCCAGGTTCAATTCTGCTGTGCATGTTTACTTTTTCTACTATTAATTACTAAGCACGGCTGCTATTATTCCTATCAGAATCCTATGTTGTCCGATGTCTCTGCACAACCTCAGAATATTCCTATGTATTCCTATGGTCGAAAATTCCTAGGAAATTCTGATGTTCCGATCAGATTCTGATCGGACT
Organism: Tricholoma matsutake; assembly: GCA_026075535.2. NCBI lineage: Eukaryota > Fungi > Basidiomycota > Agaricomycetes > Agaricales > Tricholomataceae > Tricholoma > Tricholoma matsutake. The sequence goes on from AP026544.2 coordinate 2,155,875, forward strand.
GCATCGGACCAGACTCAGACTGAACCTGCCATTTCATGTCAATTTGGCTGGTAAAAATGACAATGGTCGGATTCTGATAGGAATATGTGGGGGAGTGTAAAGACCTCGAATGCTGGGGCCAGTGGGAAGGGTGGTGGCATATCCCCTCGATGTTCTGAGATGAAGGGGTTCAGTGTGCTGGGCCCACACCTGTCGCCTACTTGATGACCGGATCCCTGTGGCTTAGGTACTTGTGTAGCAAGTCTGGTTGGCACTGGTATTGGTGACAATGGAGCTTGCATCATCGTTCTCAGTCCAGTTTTGTGTGCCTTTGCCTTTAGAGAGTCCACTCTGGGACTCTTGTCTACTCTTGACCCTCCTACTTCTGCTTGGGTTGGGGCTTGTTGTGTAGTGGTTGTGGTCATCATCTGTCTTGTTGTCAAAGGCATTGCATCACTATGTTTGTTTGCTGGTTGAGTATATCTAATACAACTATCAACAAATAACTAAGATAGGCCCAGGGGCCAAGTCATATGTAAGAGGTATCCATTACATTGTGGTGTGTTACTGGCTGCCCTTTGTTACCAATGCTCGGTCACCATGGACAGGCCCTCAAACCACACCAGATGATGATAATGCTGCAGAGCATGGAACAATACTGAAACAAGGTAGACAAATTATTGGCATATCTCCAGTTGACAACTACATTTATTGCCCTGTGGAATTAGAGTCAATTTGTTTATATGACTCAAAATGGTAAAAAAACCAAAGCAAAAAGCTCAATGGCTGCTAATGACAAGGAGGCTCAATCAGAAACAGATGATGAAAGTGACTATGTTGGACTTGACCAGCCTGCTTCCAGTGATCCATCAAAATCAAGACTTCTTGATTTTGTTACTGGACACCCCTTGGCAGATTCACATTGTATATAGTGGCTTCCCAACCATGCAGCATATGTGCCAAACATTATAGGATGAACTTTGCCACAAAGTGACCAGGGAGATTGTCAATATTATTGCAGCATTATGTTGACTTTGTTCAAGCCATGGCATACAGGGCATGACTTGAAAGGCCAGACAGAATTATGGGATGAAGCATTTACCAAGTATGATTTTGGAACACACTGGTCAAAGCTTATGTGCAATATGAATATTCATTATGCTTCGATGCACTGGATGATCTTTATGCTCAGATAAAGAAAGGTTCAACATCACTTCCAGCATGACTCTCAGATGACATTACACTGGAAAACCTAGATCAAGCAAAAATGGATGACTACATGGATGGTGACTCCTCCAATCCTTTGGTTGATGACATTGAAATATCTCTTAATGTAGGAAAGAAAACAAAATCACAGAAGGCATTGATGAATGCCATGAAACACATTTTAATGTGGACAGGGTGGACAGATTGTAATGCAGAGCTCTTGCCAGATGATATTGACTTGCAGCCTTCAATGGCTACTAATGTACAATCTGCTGCACAGTGGCAAGCAGCAGTAATTAGCAAGCATGCCCAAGTGTTAGAACAAAAGGCTCAACATTTACACTCTGCAAAATAGGCTAATTGTGCTGTCTAAACCCAGTCATTTGTGCCAAATGAAGTAAAAGTAGTAACCAAGTCCCATCTAACCCACACATTTGAATCAGAACCATGGGGAGCTACAATTGCTAATGTTCTAAATGATTATCAACTTAATGAGGAGCAAGAAGAGCATACCACATTGTGGCCAACCATTCCTGCAGTGAAAATCCAGATCAACTGAAGATGCATATGGCTGGAATGGCTGGGACTGGAAAAAGTCATGTGCTAGAAACCCTTATAGAGCTATTTGAGTGCAAAAGTGAATCACATAGGCTTGTTGCCAACAGGTAGTGCAGCTGCACTTTTAGGGGGCTCAACATACCACTATATGTTTGGTGTTAATTCACATGGAGAGCAAAGTTCCACAACACAATTAGCCCAGGTGAAAACAAGACTCCAACAGGTTGATTATGGTTTTATGGATGAAGTTTCCATGCTATGCTGCAAAGATATGTACCTTATTAGCACTTGGCTGGCCCAAATCAACAACATTCCTTACAGTCCTTTTGGAAATCTCAACATGATTTTTGCAGGGGATTTTGCCCAACTTCCTCCAGCCATTGGAGGAGAATATGCATCTTTTTACAGTCACACCATAGGCATCAATTCCAAATCCCTTCATCATTAGGAAGCTGCAATGGGAAAAGCTTTGTGGCACCAAGTAACAACTGTAGTTATTTTATGGAGAAATATGAGGCAACAAAATGAATCATCTGAGGACAAAAAATTCCAAGACTTTGCACTCCCCCTCATATTCCTATCAGAGTCCTAGGAGTCCGAGTTTTCTGATAGGAGGCCAATCAGAGTCCTACTAGTCTGATACTAGTCCTAGGAGTCCAATAGGAATGTATCTTGATGACCATGTACTTTTATTTCCAAGAAATTCCTAGGAAATTCCAAGTAAAGTCCTACGCAATTCCAACAGGTAGTTGAAATACCACACCATTTTGGAAGACTCAACTTGATGAAAGTGCTTACAAAATAAATGGGCAGAGCAGGGATTGAACCCCAGACCTTGGGATATAAGCAACATGACCACCAAACAAGTGCTCAACCAGTTGAGCCACAGGAGCATTAATAAACAAGTAATATAAAGTCCAGTTAAAGCACTTAGGATTAGTTCACTTATTGAGCCCTCGCATCTTTGTGAGGGAGTAGATAACTAGTATAGATTTTTTTTAAAAACCCCATGCAAATGTGGGGGGGAGGGGGTGGTGGTGCATCGCATCAGCTGTCTCGTCAGCCCTGTCCCATCATTTCCCCTCCCTCTCGTCTCTCCTGTGTCTCGCCTCCCTCACCTTGCCTCTCCCATGGCTTTCCTCCCCTCCCTTGTCTCCCCTCCCTTGTCATTCCACCCACTGTCCTCCCCATGAGCAGTTGCTTGCAAGGTGGTGCATCGTATGTTGGTGGTGGTGTTTGTCCATTATCCCCTCCCTCCCTCCCCCTCCCCTTAAACACCCTATGAGCAGATGCTCATAGGCATGCATGGGGCAGGTGTTGCCATCGTCTCCACTTCTGGTCATCATCTCCCTTTCCCCTTGTTGTTTTGTCACCCTTGTTGTTCATCCCCCTCATCGTCTGCACCCACAAACCACCCTACGAGCAGCAGCTCATCTGCATGGGGTGGGTGTGTTGTCAGTGCATCAGTGATGTGGCATGAGGGAGGTCATTTCTGGTCTTGGGGGCTCATCTAGAGATGGGGGTGAAGTGGGAGTGGTGTGAGTTGCTGGGTTGAGGTGGTTGAGGTGGGGGGATGGAGGTGGCATTCTTGTTGTTGTTGGTGGTGGTGGTGGGAGTGATGAGCTGGCAGGTGTAATGACACAGCAATGTACTTTGTCATCACACCCACGGGAATGGTATGTAGTGTAGTATGAGCACTTACCTGTAATGACTGTTTAGCCTAATGGTATTGTTATCAGTTTAGGCCTACATAATCTTCTGTAATGTCAAGTGTTCAATTCTGGTGTGGCATTGACTTTTCATACTATATTACTAAGCAAGGCTGCTTTCATTCCTATTGGAATCCTATGTTGTCTGATGTCTTAGCATAACTTCAGAATAGTCCTATGTGATTCCTATGACCAGACATTCTGAGGAAATTCCTAGGAAATTCCAATAGTCTGATCGGAATCACATCAGACTGGACTAGGACTAATTCTAAACCTGCTATTTCATGTCAATTTGGCTGGTGAAAATGACATTGGAATCATCGGATTCCTATAGGAATACAGGGGGGAGTGTAAAGACCTCAAAATTTCCGTACTGCATTAGAGAATATGCACTACAAAGCTTGCACTCCTGAAGACATCGCTTTTTTAAACACTCAGGTGTCTAGTGAAGTCCAAAACCATCCTAACATAAAGGAGAAACAGTTTAGGAATATGTCTATAATTACAGCTTTAAATGTCCACAAGGATGAGATCAACCAACAAGGAACATTGTGGTTTGCAGAAACAAACCAGCAGTTACACCATTTCTTCTCTTGAGACTCAATCCCTTCACATGAAACACTAAGAGCAGAAAGAAAATGACTGCAAAAAAGGAGCAAGCATGCTTGAAAACAAGCCTCAATTCCACAGGAGGCCCAGAAAGTTCTGTGGGACAAATCACCATGTGCAAACAACAAGCTTATTCCTGGAAAACTTTCTTTGTGTGTTGGTATGCCTGTTATGATTTGTGTCAACTCTGCGACAGAACTCTGTATGACAAAAGGACAAGAGGCAGTTGTGCACTCATGGCAAGCCAGTAAAACCCAAGATGATGTGGATGTCCTAGACACCCTTTTTGTTTGGCTAATTAATCCTCCATCCCAGGTCCAGCTGGATGGCCTGCCTTAAAATGTGGTGCCTCTAACTCAAACTAGTGTAACCACATCTTGTCTTTTGCCTGATGATACCTCCTTGACAATCTCATGCAATCAAGTTGAGGTCTTGCCAAATTGGGCTATGACTGACTATGCATCTCAAGGCAAAACCAGACCAGAAAATGTGGTAGACCTGAGCTACAGCTGGTCCCATTGAGCATACTACACTGCTTTATCAAGGAGTTCAACAGCTGCAGGCACTCTAATTCTTACAGGCTTTCACCCAAGTAAAATAACTGGAGGTGCTTCAGGTGCATTGAGGCAAGAGTTCTGTGAACTTGAAATATTAGACAGCATTACAAAGTCACACTGTGAAGGCATTTTGCCTGCACATTTTGGTATGGCTGACAGGAGAAATAGTCTAATTTCTTTATTCAGAAAAGCAAAAGGCAAAAACTACATGCCTCCAACACTTCACGATGCTCTTCAGTGGAGAACTGGTGACCCTTTTCTGGACTGGCCCCACAGCAATATGGAGTGGGGGTTAGTTGGAAAGGACCAAAAACAGACTGCACCTAACAATGCAACAACTGGTGTCCAAACAGCACCAAAAAAGGTGGTTCTTTCTACTGAGTCAAGAAAACAGCCTCTTACTCCTACTCCTTCTATTGAACAGCCACCTGAAAAAGCATGGCACTGTAACCTCATGTGGTATGCACACAAGAAATCACTAGATGCAAGACTGAGGCAGCCAAGGGATAATGAGCCTAATGTATGGAATTACAATAAGCATGAGGGAATATGTAGTACTACAAGTCCGATGTAGTGGTTGCTGGTCAAGAGAGCTCCCCCCCCCCACCTATCCTTTGTCATGTGTGTGGTAAACAAGTGTCAATACCAGCCATTGTTTCACCCTCCCCCCCCCATAAAAAATTCAAACCAAGGTCCTTTGGTAAAGCAGAAATATAGGTAAAAAAAACCAGAAACACCGGTGCATTAAAAACCCCAGCGGGGAAAGGCTACCAGTTTGTGAACAAAATTGAAAGGCTATGTACTAGCAACCAAATCCCATTTTGCCAACAAGATGTCAAGTGCCTCACAATCCACCAATTTGTGTCCAGGTAACCAACGGTCTTCTTTGGGGCCATATCCACCCCATCGCATGAGGTATTGCACACCTCTACCCCATCTATGTTCATCCAAGATTCAGTCGATTAGAAATTCTTCCTCATTGTCAACAAAAATAGGGGCCGGTTTGTCCAACTGCCAGTCAGGGAACAGGTTTCTGTCGTTTTCTATAAATGGTCAAACTTGCGAGGTATGGAACGTTGGGAACATGTTGGGGTGATTGGGGAGGTTGAGAGTGACAGTCAAGATTTCAGATGCCATCTCGGTGACTTTGTAAGGACCATTGAAGCAAGGCATGAACTTGGCCACACATTTTTTGCCCTTTGACTTGTAGTCATGACTGTTAGGAAACAGCCCCATTACCTAATAAAATTTCATTTTCATTTTATTATGTCAAATTACACTACATGACACTGAATAATGCTACACTTTGATAGCATGAGAATTTTATTTTGCATGCATCATTATGTATGCACCTGTATGTGCATGTCAGTGACAACAATGTACAATATATGTAACATAGTATATAAACCCTAAATACACACCTAGGGGACCCCAGTTGTGTTCTCTTAGGTATTCCACCTATGCTTGTGGTGTGAAAAGCCTTTCTCAACAAACTCATCTATAAATAACCCCTTGCATCAAAACCATCAATTCCCCCATCATGTGCACAGAGCCCACCCCCTTCTTGTAGAGAAAACCTGCATGGTCTTAGCTAGCAGATAGTGGGTGTCGCCCTAACAGAAGAACACAACTTCCCATATCAGTGCACCTTCTCTTACTTGCGCATACATCATTGTTTCACTGTGCCACATCTGATTACTCATCCTTTCAGCATGAGCTGGAAGTACCTGTACATATGTAAACCACCTTTTCTTTCATAAGCCAATGCCAGGCCTTGCCTTACATTGCAACCACAAGTGATCGAGAGGCAGCGCTCATCATTAGGACAGCTGCAACCAGACAACTGATTGGATCTGGTTTAGTTATGATTTACATTACTCTATTCAGACGACTATTTTAGTTACAGGCTGAATTCAGTGATATCTCCCAGATCAGGCACTGTTGGAAGGGGTATTGATCCGAAGTGCCAAATTAGGCACCCAATGAACAATCCACGAACCATTGACAAACTTTGATGAACCTTATCACGTGACCTGTAAACATTTGGAGGTTTCGAAGAACAAGTCTTGAATTGTTGAAGAAGTGACTCATCACAGATTTTACAGTTATGTCTGAACCCTCAACTTCTAATCCCAGTCCTAATCCTGTTCCCATGCCAGTGCTAGAAGCGAAGATTGATGTGCTTACAGCACAAATGTCCCAATTAGTGTCAGTGTTGACCACATCACAGCCCAGACAAACAGAAGTACAGCCAGAGACCTCAGCCTCTAGCAAAGGGAAATCCGAAGTTAAAATTATGCTACATAATACAGGGATTGGGGGCACACCTAGCAAAGGGAAATCCAAAGAGAAAACTCTAAAGATCCCTTTGCCAGTGCCCAGTATATGTGAAAACTGCAAAAATCAAATAATAACTAAAAATAGAAAAGGCAGAGATAGGCTGATCAAGGCCGCCGCATGACATAATACCAAGGGGTAGATGTCGGTAGGGTACTCCATCTCTAAATATAAAACTGTCAACATGCACAAATGCAGTAGAAGGGGAAATTAGTAATAAAATAAGGGGAAAATCATAGAAAATGAAGAATAGAAGGAAACGAGGCGAGAAAAAATATAGGACGAATGTAAAAAATAGGAGAAACACATGGGGCACCCTCTAGTCCTCTTACATCACCCCCCCTCTAAGATGCATCGCCCCGATGCATTCGAAATCGCATACGACCAAAGTCACTGACTTGAATGCGACGTGGTGCAGCAGTGTGCTGTTGGTGGATCTCCTTGACTAACCGAGGGGCATTCACATTGGACTCCTTGACCCATGAGTTCTCATCATATCCATAACCCTTCCAGTGTACCAAATACTGGAGCTTCCCTCGACGCAACTGGCTGTCCAAGATTGACTCGACCTCATACTGGGGTTCTCCCTCCACGACTGTAGGTGGTGGTGGTGGTCATGAACGGCGCCCTGGGAAAGGATCTGAAGGAGCTGGAAGGAGCTTCACAACGTGGAAGACTGGGTGAAGTCTATACATGGAGGCTGGGAGGCATAAATGATAGGCATGCATTCCAATGCACTTGACAATGGGGAAAGGTCCCAGGAAGCGATGGGAAGGTTTTTTGGATGGACGGGTAGTGGAGATGTCACTGGAGTCAAGATAAACTCGATCACCAACCTTGTACTGTGGCATTGGGGAGTGGCGTTGATTGTAGAAGTGTGGCATGTCCTCTTTTGCCTTTGCCAAGGCCGCCTTCGCTTCCTCCAAACTGTCCCTCATGCATTCCATGAACTCATTCACTGTCTCAATATGTGAGGGGGCCTGATGAGGTTTGAATCCCATGCATGGGTGCCATCCAGTGTCCAAGAAGAAGGGGGTTTGTTGAGTGGAAGCATGGATGTGGTTGTTGTATCCAAACTTGGCCAAGGGAAGGAGGTTGTCCCAATCATCCTGGTGTTCATTGACAAAGACATGGATATACTGCTCCAATTCCTGGTTGACTTGTTTGGTCTGACCATCGGTTTGTGGGTGGTAAGCAGTCGAAGCGAGGAGTTTGATCCCCAGGAGTCAGTATAGCTCATGAGTGAACTCTGCCATGAACTGAGGCCCACGGTCAGAAAGGAAAGCACCTGGTAGTCCATGTAATTTCCACACATTGTGGAGGTAGAGGTGGGCAGCACCCAGTGCACTGACAGTGGTGTGAGTGGGAATGAAGTGAGCATGCTTTCCAGCAGAGTCAACTGTACACATCACCGCATCAAACCCATTCAACTCTGGCAACTCCACCACAAAGTCGACACTGACGACATCCCAACGACTTTCTGGGACAGGGAGAGGGTGTAGCTCACCAATGGGTTTGCGACGAGGAGTCTTGGTGCATAAGCAAAGGTCACAAGTACGGCAATACTGACCAATGAGCCGTGACATCTGTGGCCACCAATAATTCCGTGAGGTGAGCTCCGAGGTCTTCCAGTGCCCAGGATGACCAGCAATCCATGAGTCGTGGTGTTGGGATATGATACATTGACGAAGGTCTGGATTGTTGGGTACGTAGATGCGATCCCAGAAATACAACAAGTCCTCCTTCTCCGCCCACTCTGCTGCACATAAGGAGAGGGTAGATCCCTTCCTCAGTTCCTTAACAGCTCAGGCCACGACATCCTCATATAAACCACTACAGTTTGCATGACAGATGTCATGTAGGATGTCCTGCTCCTCGCCCTGGGGCGCGATACCTTCCAGCACATGGATTGTAAACAGGTTTGGCTGCAACAACACGATGTCTTGATTGTTGTCACCACCATCCCCATGATCTGCATGCCGGGAGAGGGCATTGGTCTTCCCCATGCTGTGACCTGGACACTGGTGCAAGGAGAAGTCGAACCTGGATAGATACAGGGACCAACAAGCTTGACAATGGTTCAATTTCTTGGCCATCATAAAGTACTTGAGATTCTTGTGATCCATCCAAATTTCCACCTTGTGTAGGGCACCCTCAAGGAAGTGTCACCACTCCTCAAGTGCACGCATTATCGCCAACATCTCCTTGTCATGGATCTCATAGTTTCATTCCACAGCACTAAGGCTTTTGGAGTAGAACGCAACAGGATGCCACTTCTGGTCCTCTGGAGACTGCTGAGACAACACAGCGCCTGTCGCAAAGTCAGAACTGTCAGCTTCTACACGAAAAGGGCACAAATCGTCAGCAAAGGTAAGGATGGGAGCAGAAGTGACCATTTCCTTAAGCTTTTTGAATGCCTCCTGCTGTGCATTGTTTCACCGCCATGCCTCCTTCCCTGTCAAGTCAAACAGTGGTCGTGCATGATGTGAGAAATCCTTGATAAACGCCAGTAGAAATTGATGAAGCCTAAAAAGGACTGCACCTCTTTCTTGTTCATGGGCGTCGGCCATGCCGTGACCCCATCCACCTTGACTGGATCCATCTCTACCTGGTCCTCTGAGATAATCAGGCCAAGGTACTCAATCTTGGTCTTCTCAAACTTGCACTTGTCCTGACGAAGGTAGAGTTTGTACTGTTGAAGTCGTTCCAAGATGAGGCATGTAATGCGACGATGTTCTTCCACTGTGCGAGTGAAGATGAGGATATCATCGAGGTAGATACAGACAATGCCCTCGAGGATGAGGTCGTGGAAGATGTCATTCATCATGGTCTGGAAGGTGGCAGGACTATTAGTAAGGCCAAAGAACATGACGAGCAGTTCAAAAAGACCATGGTTGGTATGAAAGGCTGCCTTCCACTCATCTCCCACCTTTATCCTCACATTATTGTAACCCCAACGGACGTTGAGCTTGGTGAAATATCGCACTCCACGGAGTTGGTTCATGAGTTCGGAGATGAGAGGTAGCGGGTAGCGATTTTTGACCGTGATGTCGTTGAGCCTTCTATAGTCTTGAACTGGTCAAAGTGAGCCATCCTTCTTCTTGACAAAGAAAAAGGGAGAGGCCATGGGCGACTTGGATGGTCGAATACGTCCAGAGGCTAGGTGCTCATCGATGAACTGGTCAAGCTGTCATTGCTCCTTGGGGGAGAGAGGATAGACCTTGCAGGAGGAAGGGGTTGCACTGGGGATGAGTTTGATTGTGTGGTCCCATGGCTTGTGTGCAGGGAGAGAATCAAATGATTCCTTGGAGAACATGTCCTCAAACTCATGGAGGTGAGGAAGTAAGGAGTCAGCAGAGGATTTAGCAGTATTGTTTTTGTGGAAGGCCTCGGCAAGGCGCTGGGATATGTTTGATGTAGCACACACCTCATGTGATGGACGAATCACAGTGTAGAAAATCCAATCCCCTTCCTCAACTTCCTCTGGCTCCTCCTCATCATCATCTGAATCCAGCATCAGATCAGGAACCCCCTCCCACTCCACATCTGGCACTGGTAGAGGTCCAGCATGGCACTTCCGGGTGCATTGTATTGAGGCCCTTTGTCTGCGACACTCCAGCTTGGCTTCTGTGAAACAAGTGTGACAATTGGATGGACATCGGCTCATGGTAACCTCCCCAGTACACCAGTCGACCTCTGGGTTATGGTCTCAAAGCCATGGGTAACCCAAAATCACCTTCTGCTTTCCTAATTGAGTGACAGCAAAAAGGGTACACTCACTGTGATCTTTGTAACAAAGGACCAGGTCCACAACCTCTCGGATGGCACCAGCTTCATTTGGGGATCCATCCACATTATAAACAGGTATTGGATGTGAGAGTGAGCGAGTATTCAAGTGATGTTGTCATGCGAGGTCAGCGTCAATGAAGAGACCAGTAGCACCAGAGTCTAGGAGCGCAGAGACACCAAGTATCTGTCCAGTGTCAGTAGTCTGTAGTTCGATCGCCAGGTTCAAGGAGTGTGCAGAGAGAGTGGATGCAACAATATATTTGTGTGGTAGTTTACGCTCCCATGATTTAATTTTGGGGCATGAGGTAGAGGTAGAGAGAGGAGGGGCAGGTACGTCTTCACCCGAATTTGAAGGTTCAGAGAGGGGAATAGTCATGAAATCAGATTCATTCTCCGGGGATTCAACTGACAAAACTTCAAAGTGGTTATGGGTAGGCAACGAGGGCATACAATTCACTCGTTATGAATAGAAAAATCCTGCTCCTCTACACCCTCTAATTTGACCTCCTCTGCAACCTGACCCTTCGCTTCCTTGACATCTACAAGCGCCAACAGGTCCTGGAGGAGTTCATCTCGCCCCTCAGGGGTGAGCATGCGGATATCCTGACGATGGGGGCATGCTCCAGCCATATGTCCAGTTTCCCCACAGCAGTAGCAGAGGTTTAACCTGCATGCACAGCTATGGGCTGCATCGACATCCATTGGTACTGGAACATTGATGGCTGGTGTAGGAGTTTGACAGATGGGAATAGGGTTGCGTTGGGGAAGGGTTCAATTGAAGATGTGAGATGTTGGAGTAGTAGTTGGAGCCCGGAATGCAGCATTGAATGCCGCATTTGTGAGTCGGTTCTCATCACAGAGGGAAGCAGCTTCATACCAAGCATAGATATCATCGTCTGCCAGACATCCTTCCAACATCTGTGCAATCTGGTCCTGAATCTCCTGGTTGAGGCCTCGTCGGAACTTCACCACTACTGGTAGCCCACCCCCATATCCTGCCATGTCCACCAAGTCTTTAAACTCATCAATATAATTGTCCACGGATCGATGTGCCTGGTGGTACAAGGATGACTCAAGTCGTGTCACTGCTCGGTGGCACTCATTGAGGGGACAAAAGTGGCATACGAACTCTGTTCGAAAGTCACTCCAAGTTGAGAAAGGTAGAGAACTGAGTTCTTTGGTTTGTCACAGAATATGGTCCATGTAAAGTTAGGCACGCTCAGATTTCATGTATGTGAAGGCCCAATAAATTTTTGCAGCTTCATCAACGAAATGATGCGACTGGAGACTGATATACAACTCACAGGAGTTAAGGAATGCATGCCCCTGCGCATGCATGCCATTAAATTCGGCAGGGGGGGATGGTTTGATCTGGGTGCGCTCCATCGGCACGTTTGGCGGCGCGCCGTTGTTGGGCGCGCTTGGAGTCGCAATGGGGGAGATATTAGTCGTGGAGCTGGTCTGAAGTGTTCTGATGAGGGTTTCGATTGTAGATTTAAGCAAATCAGTTTGCACGTGTATTCTGGTAACGTCGCTTTCAAGTGCATCGAGGTGCTCTGATGCGTCCATGGCGCTAGGGGGCGCGTTTGGCGAAAATGGCAGTGCACTAAAGGCAGGACTGTCGGGAACGGTGTGTAGGGAGTCTGTGGAGCCTCGGGAAGTGTCGTCCACTCTGTACCTGCCTATATTGGGCAGCGTCTTCACAATTTTCGGGCCTTAAGAGAGAGTTTTCTACTGTAAGGGCAACCTCAGCCTCTAGCAAAGGGAAATCCGAAGAGAAAACTCTAAAGATCCCTTTGCCAGTGCCCAGTATATGTGAAAACTGCAAAAATCAAATAATAACTAAAAATAGAAAAGGCGGAGATAGGCTGATCAAGGCCGCTGCATGATGTAATACCAAGGGGTAGATGTTGGTAGGGTACTCTGTCTCTAAATATAAAACTGTCAACATGCACAAATGCAGTAGAAGGGGAAATTAGTAATAAAATAAGGGAAAAATCATAGAGAATGAAGAATAGAAGGAAATGAGGCGAGAAAACATATAGGACGAATGTAAAAAATTGGAGAAACATGTGGGGCACCCTCTAGTCCCCTTACAGAGATGACAGGCAATAGAGATGATGAAATGGAGGAGATGATGGAGTGGATGTCACAGGAGGGAGAGATGGGGGAGAAGTCTGGAAATGGAAAACTGCACTTACCTAAATACACACCCCCACAAATCTTTGATGGTACCATGGAGAATACAAAGTCCTTCATCAGCTCTATAGTATTGTACATCCATGGGAGGAAGCCAGAGTTTCATACAGCTGAGTCTAGGATTATGTTTGCTCTCTCGTACATCCAGGGGGTGAAAGTACAGTTCTGGTGAAACAAGGCTATTAATCAAATTGCCATGGAAAATAAAGCATTTGCAACCTTCAAGGAATTTTTACAGAGATTGGAGGCACAGTTTGGGGACCCTGATCCAAAGGTGACAGCTAATGCCAAATTGAAAACCATGTGCCAAGGTTCCCTAACAGCAGATGAATTCATTTTGCAGTTCAAAGCAGAAGCTTTGCAGACAGATATTGGAGAAGTCTTGTTGGTAGAGTTTTTGAAAGCAGGATTAAATCCCTCTTTATTCAAGTCTATCTAACGACTACCTTCCATGCCAGAGAAGTTGGATGTGTGGTATAATTGGGCAATGTGCCTTGACTGGCAATATCGGCAGGAACAGGCAGAATCAAAGTTGATGTATGGAAGTACCAAATTTGGAAAGCCATCAGGAGGAAAGTCTGAGAAAGGCAAAGCGCCTCAGGTACAGACTCCAAGGGCACAGCCACTGGCCATGGCAGTGACACCTATAGTTGCAGAGTCAGTAGTGCCAGCAGATCCAATGGAGATCGATCAAGCGGGGAAATGACCCCCACTTAGATGTTTTAACTGTGGACAGTTAGGACACATCTCTAGGAATTGTAACCAGAAGAGAAAGATCAGGGGAGCTATATTCAAGGAAGTGAAGCAGGAGGAAGACAACAGGGGAATTTTGTGGAAGAGTCCCAGTGAAGGTTTCCCCATTGGTGACCCAGAATCATTACAATGTATTAGTATCCAAGGAAACCCAGAGCAAACCAGAAAAGGAAATTGACAAGGAGTACAACTGTTGCAAATCACATGACAAAGAAAATCACCAAGTGCTATTTCTGAAAACTCCAAAATTCTTTATTCACTCTGCATGAATAGAACCCGAAATCACCTTGACTATGGGATTGAAGACAGTGGACACACATGCAGCAAATAATGTGGAAGCATTGCTTGATAGCGGTGCTACAGGATTATTTATTAATTGATCCTTAATTACTGGAAACGGTATTAGCATGCACAAGCTGTTGCAACCAATAATGGTGTATAATATTGATGGAACAGTCAATCGTGGAGGAACCATCAAGGAGGAGGTGACTATGATATTAAAGTATCAGGAGCATCAGGAGCAAGCTGTATTTGAAGTGTGCGATCTCAGGAAAACCAATCTAATAATAGGATGTCCTTGGTTATGGAAGCATAATACTGAAATTGATTGGAAAACTGGGAAAGTACAAATGACTCATTGTCCTAAGGAATTTAATGTGTATAGGAGGAAGTTGAAGAAGGAGAAAAAGAAAAAGAGAGAGGAGGAATGTCCAAGGAAGTATGCAGTTACAATGGAGGAAGTAGAGGATGAGGAAATGCCAGATGGGGAAGTTCCAATCATGATTGAGAAAGAAGTACAGAAGCAAACCTTTAGAGCAATTCATGGAGGACAGTCATGGGACAAGAATATTGTGAATGTGGAGAAGCCAATGGAGGAGTTGGTGCCAAAAGTGTATCATGAATATCTGTCAGTGTTCCAGAAGAAGGAGTCCAAGTGACTTCCAGTGCAGAAGCCATGGGATCATGCAATCGAGATGAAGCCAGGATTTGTGCTGAAGAAGTTGAAGGTATATTCATTATCTCTGATGGAGCAAGAAGAAGTGGATGCATTCCTAAATGAACAATTGTGCAAAGGCTATATATGACCTTCAAAGTCACTGCAGACATCACCAATATTTTTCATACCAAAGAAAGATAGGAGAAAGAGGATGTGTACAGATTATAGGTACCTAAATGAGTGGACAGTAAAGGATGTGTACCCCTTGCCATTAATTTCAGAAATAATTGACAAGCTGGGAAAAGCCAAAGTCTTTACAAAATTGGATTTACGATGGGGATACAACAATGTATGAATAAAGAAAGGAGATGAGTGGAAGGCTGCATTTGCCACGTGTTGAGGATCATTTGAGCCACTTGGCATGTTTCTTGGAATGACTAATAGTCCCCCAACCTTCCAAAATATGATGAACAATATCTTCAAGGATGTAATTGACAAGGGCGTGGTAATAATATTTATTGACAACATTCTGATATTCATGGAGGATGAAGAAAATCATGAGGTGATAGTGCAGGAGGTATTGCAGAGGTTGGCAGAGAATGATCTATTTTTGAAACCAGAGAAGTGTGTTCGGGGCAAGCAAGATTGAGTTCCTAGGAATATTGATTGGCCCTGAAAGCATCAAATGGATCCAATCAAGGTACAGGTGATCATGGATTGGCCTGTGCCTACCCACATCAAGGAAGTGCAAGCTTTCTTAGGACTTGCAAATTATTATCGTCGCTTTGTGCATAATTTTTCCAAAATTGCCACCCCATTACATAACCTTATGCGAAAGGGAGTAGTGTGGAGGTGGGGAGAGCAGCAGCAGACAGCATTTGAGGAGTTGAAGAGAAAGTTTGTGGAAGGACCAATATTAGCCCCAGTAGATTTTATGTGTCCCTTACGAGTGGAATCAGATGCATCTGATTTTGCTACTGGAGTGGTTGAAAGGGAGAAAAACCTGTTGAAGCATTAAGAGTGTTCATGATGTCAAAATGCACCTGGGGCAAGGCCCTCCACCACCCCATCTGATTCCTTTCAATGTGATAGCATAGACACTGATTGATAGTCTTGTTCGACCACTCACTTGCTCCATCGGACTTGGAGTGGTACATGGTGGACATTTTCAATTTCACCCCTGTCAGTTTGTGGAGACATTGCCAAAAGTTGGACACAAAAAGCTTGTTGCAGTCGAGTATGATTTCTAAAGGTAAGCCATTTTCACAATACCATTGGTTGAAAAATAAACTGCAAGCTTTTCAGCTAAGATGTCAGTATGCATAGCTATGATGCAAACATCACTATTCAATCAGTTGGTGAAGGTGACAATACAGTTGTCACCCTCGTCTTCATGCAATGGTCCAATAAAATCAATGTCCACACACTCGCCTCACTGGTCTGTTACTGGGAGAGGATGCAAGGGACCAAAAGGCTTTTGAGTCATCCCTTTATTGCATTGACACTCTGCACACATTGGAATGTAAGCCTGTTCTAGGTTGCAGTGCATGTTTGGCCAATAGAATGATTCACAGAGTGAACCATAAGTTTTAGCAGACCCAAAATGCCCTAGTACATTGTGAGCCAAATGGTAGAGCAACTCATGCACCCCTGACACTCAGGGCACAATTCCACCACCAGCGTACAACACACTGTTCGATTCATGGACACCATGGGGAAAAAATTCTGCCTCAAGCAGACATTTGCATCAAGGGTTGACTTTGTAGTGGTTGTGGGTGTTTGACAGTAACTCCTCATCAGCTGTGATTGACAATGTGGCAGCGATCATGGGACCTGGAACAGGTGATGTGGCTGGATCCACCAGGTTCCATGCACACAACAACATGTCGGGCTCACTACTCAGAATCAATGACACAGGCTCAATGTCACTGGTGTTCATGGACAAGGTCCAACGACAGGACTGCACCTGACTGGAAGTCACTCACATTGGTAGTTACAAAAGCTTTTAACTCAGGCATCAGGGCATGGTCAATGGTTGTTAAACAGTCCTGCCCCACCATGGCCTTCTTCACTGTGTTGAAAGCTCATTGGTGGATGTCTGTCCAAGGAGGAAAATCTGCATTACATTCTTTAGTTGTGAGCTCTGTCAGCACATGGGTGTGCTCTGTGATTTGTGGCAGGAAATGCACAATATAGCATACTAGTCCACAGAACTGACACACTTCCTTTGCACTGTGAGGACATGGCCAGTTGGTGAACCTATCTGACTTCTTTGCATCTGCTTCAATGCCACATGCTGAGATGTGGTGACCAAGGAAATCCACCTTGGTCTCAAACAAATGTGTTTTACGAGGATTGCAGTACAGTTGTGAACCTTGGAGTGCAGATAGGATTGTTCATACATTTTCACAGTGTTCCTCAATGGAATTTGACCAGATGATGATATCATCCAGGTATATGTGACAGATTCACCCAATGTGTGGGCGTAAGGCAGACGTGACTCATCGCTGATGGATGGTGGGCACATTCTTCAAGCCCATGGGCATAACCATCCACTCAAACAGGCCAAATGGTGTTGAGACAGCAGTCAGGGGAATATCATCAGGGTACATGTGAGTTTGGAAGAAACTGTTTGTCATATCAATAGATGCCCAAATCTTTCCCTTTGCACAGTCATTAAGGATGTCATCAATGTGGGGCACAGGGTGTGAGTTGGTAATAGGGTTCTTATTTAGCTGACAGTAGTCATTTACCCAATGCAGTAGGATGGTCAGATCAGACTTTGGAATGATAAATGCAGGAGATACATGAGGTGACAAAGATGGGCAGATGCACCCTGCATCTAAATGTTGCTGTATCAAGGTTTGCTATGCATCATGGAATTTGTGTGGGCAGGCATATGTTTGGGTCTTAATCATTTGTTCTGCATCTCTCAATTTAATTCTTGCTGTGACATTGCAAGGTAGTTTGTCAACATGTGGCAGTGGTTCAAAAACATCCCAGAAATCCAATAGAAAATCCTTCTCCAAGAAGCCAAATGTTTTCTGGAGTGCCAAGACTTCTATTCAATCTTTCATCATACCTGCCACATTTAGTGGTTTCACCCACTCAGGAACACACTTTCCCATTTGTAGACACTCTTTTTAAACAGTTACTAACTCCTTGAGGGCAGCCTTTTTGAATTGTTTAACATCAGGAATGCTCACAGAGGGCTCCACAAGTTTCTTACATGCAACTCTCAAGGGAGGATGTAGAAGATCAACATTTGAGTCTCTATCAATCGCAGTACAGGTGACAAAATACACAACAATGTTATTTGCAACTAAAAATGACAATCCCAGAAGAAGGGGAACACAAAGTCCAGGTGTGACAATAGCTTTTACAGTATGCAAAACATAAGAAGAGTCTGGTGTGAATGGGGCAATTTTAATGTATTCGTACAAATGACTATCAGAACAGGTGGTATTCTTCATGGCAATAGAGATGGGGAGTGGTTCATGCAGGCAGAAATGATGAAGACTGAGACAGTCAACAAGAAATTCACTGATGAGTACCAGATGGGCACCACAGTCGAGCATACCTTTCACTGTGAGGGGCTCATTAACAGAGGGACCCAACAAGGAGCATAGGCAGTGCAAGTGCTTGATGGTGAGGGGTGCACTCACATCATCTTCAGACTCTGAACCAGCACCCAAAACAGCACTAGGCATGACACCACCAACAAGAGAACAATCTGTATCATTGGACTCCTTGACTCGCAAGGGCAGCATGATGATGCCCACAGTCTTGCCATTCAAAGTGCCCCCATGTTTAAAACTAAGCAAAAGGTCTTCAGTCAACTCTTTATAATTGCAAGGATTAGGGAAATCAAATGGGCAGTCAGATGTGTGGTGAGTCTGGTATCCATGATGGCACTTCATACAGCCTTGATGTTTGTGGAGAAGAGAGCATTCATTATCAGTGAGGCGAGGAGGCTTCGTGCATGTCATGGCTCCAGAATTCATCATGCTTCCAGCATTCATCACATTCGACGATTTAACTGCAGTCATTGTGTTTCCTACATGGGAGTTATTCACAAGGGCCTGGTGCTTCAGAGCCTGTTGGAAATCCTCAGATGCCTCGAGGTATTGTTTAGTGTCATGGGTATGCTCCTCTGCTAGCTTGCAAACTTCTACAATCCAAATAGCAAGGCGGGACTCTGCTGATCGCTCCCCTGCCATATTCATTGCAGCATTGACAAGGTCTTAATCTTGCAGTTCTTGCAACAGGTACAAAGGTCGACATCGAGAAGACTGTCAAGCTGCAAACGGAGAGCATCATCCATGAAATCATCCATGCAAGATGATATTCATGTGCTGCACATTGTTCACCCATTTGGAGAAGGAATTCGAGGCCTTCAGATGAGCATTGTATATGCATGCATGGAGCTCATCATCCCAGCCATCAGACAGGAACTCCTTTTGCAAGTTTTTCATGAAGTTGGCAAACGAGAGGCCAACAAGTTCAGCTTGGTGCATCGCCACACAGTCATGAGCATGCATGTCCTTCAGCCCTG
Organism: Tricholoma matsutake; assembly: GCA_026075535.2. Lineage (NCBI taxonomy): Eukaryota > Fungi > Basidiomycota > Agaricomycetes > Agaricales > Tricholomataceae > Tricholoma > Tricholoma matsutake. The sequence goes on from AP026544.2 coordinate 2,175,063, forward strand.
GCAGCACAGCACCGACACAATCCATGTCTTCCAGCTTCTTGTTAGCAGAGAAGAAGTCTTCACAGGCCATCTCCCACTGGTGCATAACAATAGGGGACACCTCATCTGGGGTGAGAAATGGGATATGTTTTGGTTCAGCATGTAGACACTCAGCAGGCATATGTGTGGACATTTGTCATGGCAACAAGGGTGAAGGTATGTAGGATGAAGGGTCTGAGTCAGAGTTGTAAACAGTCATGTGTGTATGCATGTCATTAGTTTCAACAGATGGGGATGGTGCATCAACAGTGCTTAGATTGGACGTTAGCAAGGACAACAATGAAGAACCAGTGTGTTCTTCTGCAGTATGTGCAATGGTGGTAGTGTCAAGGACACCCTGTGCTTTACGGCATGTCAATGGCAGGATGGGCAATGAGGTTCAGCAATGATGGTAGACATGACAGCCTACTTGATGACAGGGTGAGAAAAGAGATGAGACAATTAGTTACTCACTATGCGAGAATTTGATCCTTTCCAAGGCAGCATTAAAAAAAAGTGTAACCTCATGCTGTATGTGCACAAGAAATCACTAGATGCAAGACTGAGGTGACCAAGTGATAATGAGCCCAAGGTATGGATTAACAATAAGCATAGAGGAGTATGTAGTACTATGATCTTGATGTAGTGGTTGCTGGTCAAGAGAGCTCCCCCCCCCCACCTATCCTTTGTCATGTGCATGGTAAAGACGTGTCAATATGAGCCATCATTACAGGCACCTGCCCCCCCAGGCATCATCAGCCACAAGCAACTCATGACCTATAGGAACACAATGGTCAAACAACAGCTGTGCATATGATGCTGTTGTAACCAGTCAAGACCAATTCTCTTGACCAGAGTTCTGATCATTTTCTGCCCCCTTCCTGGCCGCCTTGCATCACAGCCCACCTCCTATCAGCAGCACTGCCTAGAGGTGAAATTCCCTCATTTCAAATTTGATGAAATAGTTTCAGGTTGTTTATGTCAGAAGCTGGTTTGCAATTATCACAGCCTTGGAAACCCCTATTGCCTCTGGACTTTAGTACTACTTTTGTCTTGTATTAGCAGTTTGTAAATCAACCAAGTCTCCCACTTAATTGAATCCCAGTTAAAACTCCAATTACTCTCTTAAGTCTATCTCGAACTCTTGCTCATCCTCTCCAGAGATTCTCTGGACCTCTGGTCATCCTCCTTACCCTTGTCTTGAAATTAGGACACTTGACAAGGAGAAGGGTGCAACTTCTTATAAGTTGAAGCCAAGTCTTTTCTGCTCCCCCACTTGGTATGACACATCAAGTAGACCCTGCCCCAGATTTCCATAGGATTCCCTGCTTTACTCGATCCATCCTCTGCAACTTCTATTGTCCAGGTACGACTGGAAATCCAATGACTTCCCCATCCAGCTCAGTACTTAACAGTATTTACAAACTCTCACTTCTCTCGTCAAATCCATTCCATCTTCTCCTATGACTCCTACTGAGTCACAGACTCAACTACAAGAAACTCCCACTGTGCTGGCATGGTACCAGGTTTATCAGCAATCCACCAATCTATACTTCCTTCCCCTAGGCATGCTTTGACTTTTGGTGCATCCACCAGACAATCCAACATCTTCAGCCAAATTGGTTCTGGAGCACCCTCCATCAGTGCTAACATCATGTCTCAACCTCTGGAGACCCCTCAGAATACAACTCCACTTGAGTACATAGAAAATGTTGGGCAACCTAACCCCCTCGATGAGGAAGGTCCAGGTAAAGAGTATGGACTTCCTGGTGGACCTGACAACCCTAGTGGTCCTGATGGCCCTGGGGATCCTGATGGCCCTGATGACCCTCTACCTCCTGATGGCAGGAATCGAACCCTCCAGCAGAACCAAGCACCCAAGACCAAGAAGATCAAAGTTTGTGATCCTGACACTTTTGACAGGGCCAATCCCTGGAAACTTCGGGACTTCCTAGTCTCGTGCAACCTTCACTTCTATGATCATTCTCAGGACTTTGCCTTCAACAAAAAAAAGATCCTATTCATCCTTTCCTACCTCAAGGAGTCAGCCCTTAGCTGGTTTGGGCCTGGACTCAACAACCCCACAAATTCCACCCATTGGATGTGGAACTACAAGGTATTCCTTAGTGAGTTGGAAAGTAATTTTGGTCCTCATGACACTGTCGGAGATGCAGAAAAGGCTCTTTCAGAACTCACAATGAAGAAAGGTGGAAGAATAGTGAAGTATAATGTGTACTTCTGGGAACTGGCTTCCCAGGTCAATTGGAATGAGGCTGCTCTTCACAACTGGTATTTCTGTGGTCTTCTGCTCTGTCTCCACATGGAAGTCTTATGACTGGACTCTGGCTAGTCAATGTAATATCAGGATCAATAAACTTGGTTGAGGGTGGTCACGCTGTTTCTGGGACTTCTTGGGAGTTAAGCAATGTGATTAGAATGTGGTTGCAATGCTGAATCAGCCCTTGAGCCAAAGAGACCACCTATCATCCTCCCCCTTACTGAAATTCTGACTGTCCCGGTCAGTCAAGTCAAAATAACCAGGTCATGTGACATTGTTGATTGCTGATATAAGACACATCATGGTTCAAACTTCTTCCTTCTACATGATCTGTTCTATTGTTGGTTATGTTGATACTTGCTGAACTTGCTGCTCCCCTCCTTGACCATGAGAAATTGATGCCTGAAGCTGGCAAGGCCAAGGAATTCAACTTTGAAATCTGGGGTCAAGTGTTTTGTGATAAAATGATATCTTTTTCTTTTTCTTCCTTTGTGTGTGTATTCTCTGCCATCATTTGATAGGCTGAATATGTTGATTTGATCGGATTGTTCAACGAGGCATGCAACAACCATGTGCAGGCAATGTTAGACAAAGTTATCAGCCTGTATGCCCCTTTTGCTTGCGAGGCTTGGGTTTCATGGGGTGGCAAGTATCTCTTTGAAGAATACTCAAGAAAGATCGAGGCAGAGAGGCAGAGAGAGGAGGAGAGGGTGGCTCAGCAGGTGGCCATTGAGGCCAAGGTGAAGAGGATTGAGGAGCGAGGGGACATGCTGATTGAGGCACTGATAGGTTGTCTCCTCAGCTCAAGGGCCAATTCACCATTACAATTGCATTCTAATCACATCAGCTAAGTCCTATGATGTCCCAGAAGCAGTGCGACCATTCTCAACCAAGTCTATCAATCGTGATATCATATTGACTGCATCGAAACATCACCAGTGACATTGATCATACTTGGAAACTATATCGCACAACTCTAGGACTACCTCGAAGCACCCTAAGAACCCTCTGAACGAACATTGAGTATCCCCGATCAACTTTGAACAACTGCAACCACAATTGAACATCATTGACCATCATCGAGCATTATTGATTGACATCGAGAAACTACAAATGACATCGGGTGCTGCATTTGTTATCTAAATGGTGGAATACCATGTGCCAGGGAGTATTCTAACTCATGCTCAGACCTGCTGATAGTAGGTCAGCCTCGTTCCAAGCCCCTATCACATACAGAACCTGCTGGACAGATTATTGCGACACTTAGCATGCTTTACACACAAGGGACAGTCTCCTTTTAGTTCTTTCCCTTTATTACTCCTTTGTCATGTGATATATCTCTTTCTTGTTCAAATTCCAGTCTCATTTTAGCCTCGTGTTTTATCTCATATCTTTTTGCCTCATGTTCTTACACATGTTTCTTATACCATGTTAGGAAGTTTCTCTTAAAACATATAAAAGTCTGTAGTATCTACTTGGGAATACAAGAAATCGTCTTCACATATTGACTCATATAAAGTTCTAAGAATCTGATCTATTCTCTAAACTATCTAAAACTTCTATGAGTTTTCTTGATCAATGAGAAACCTCTACGACCATCATCATCCCCAATTGACCTTTGATCAAATTATCACTGGCGCTAGTAACCCCTCCAACACTTTCTAGCCATCAGCTATAACCTTCGCATACTATCAATCTACCAAAAAGCCCTTGGAATTTACACATTGACCCTCATCGATCAACATTGTTCACTATCATTCTCATTGATAAACATCGTTCGCCAACAATCTCATGCATCTTCATCGATATTGACTGATACTACATCAGACCATGCCAAACACCTTCCTCTCTCATAGAACTACATTTACAACTAGTATCAACTAGTTGTCTTCCCTTTGGTTGGACCACAAACATTCAGAATGCCTCACACCCTTCCTCTAACTTGTGCAAATATCATTGGTTGCCTCATCAGCAGTTTTGGTGGTTTTCCTGGGTTGAGTATCATCATTTCTGGAGCCCACTGCAAGGGTTTCTGAAACATTTCATCATCAAACCAATCTTGACTTCCTTGGATTAGGCCAACACAAGCTAGAAACCTTTGTATCAATACTCGCCATGCCTTTGAATCTCTCAAACAATCAGGAGATATCCTAATTCCTGTTTCCAAAGCAGAATCTACTCAGCATCGACTATTCCCTTCACCTATCTCATTGCCTTCAACATCATCCTCTACTTCTTCATCCTCATCATCTACCTCTTCATTCATCCTTCCAACAACTTTGACACCTCTACCATCCTTCACCCAAGTTTTCTCATAGTCATTTGACTGCTCCAAAATTTGACCCTAGTCAACCTTGAGAGCTCCAACGATACTTCAAGGAGCTCAAATTATTGTTCCCAACCTGTGGCATCACTGAATCCAACCTGATGAAGAAACATGCTTGTCACTACCTCAACATCGACTCTTCCAAACTCTGGGAATCACTTCCAGAATCTCAGCCCACCACTTCATTCAAGGAATTTTGAATGGCAGTACATAAACTCTATCCTGGCTCAGAAGATGAATGCAAGTGGAGCATATCAGACATGGACGAATTAGTGGGAAAACAACTACGTGTTGGGGTATTCAATGTGAATGATCTAGGAATGTATTATTGGGTGTTCTACAACATTACTCACTTTTTACAAACAAAGAATAGGATCTCAGAAGCTGAGCAAAGCAGAGCTTATGTTTGAGGATTCCAACCTGGCTTATGGACTTGAATTGTGTGATGACTTGAACTCAAATTTCCCAATCATTATCCTGATGATCCATATCTGCTCAATGACATTCACAACACGGCAAAGTTCATATTGGCAGGCTTGAATACATCGAACTCAGTACTCCACCAATTGCATCTAAATGCAATGTTTGAACAATTTACTAGCACCATTGCTATGCAGATTGCAGGTCCCAAATTGACTACAGCTCCTCATGCTAATTTTGCAGACAGACAGGCACACATCAATGTGCTTCTTTGCATATTTTGTGGTTTATCGGGACATTTTATCCCTGATTGTTTGGTTTGTCAGTTGTACTTGAATGAAGGGAAGTGTAAGCAAAATGTGGAAGGAAAGATTGTATTTCCAGATGGACAACTCATGCCTCAAAATATTCCTGGCAGGTTTATCAAGGAATGCATCAACAAATGGTGGAAATACATCCCAGATGCAGCACCAGCAGCCACGCTCCTCTTCAGCATCGCACCATCGGCCCCATCAACTTTGAAAAATTTGGCCTTGGCTTTGATCACTTCAATATTGGAGTCCAATGCAGCTTCTACATCGGCATCAAAAATGAAAGGCATTTATCATAACTTGATGTTAACATCTGACTCTGAAGATAGAATAGCACCTCTCAAGCGAGAGATATTCACACTTCGAAGCAGTTGACTGTTCCCGCATCCAAACAACAAGGTTCAAAGTCCAGTTCCAGCCACGATAATCCCCATTCCTGCATCTTCAACATCTACTGCCCCAGTACCAGCACTGTCAACATCTTCATTGACAGCAGTCAACCCTTCGACTTCAACTAGAGCTCCGACATTAGCATCAACATCGACTTCTCCCACATCAACCACCTCACCATCAACCACTGTACCTCCAATGCAAACCTTGGTACACCCTTATGCACTGGTCAGAGAAAATGCCTATTTGCCACTGCACAAATGGAACTTCGCTGGCACATCGAGGGGTAAGGAGAAAGACAGACCATTGTATACAACACAGGCACCAGTACAGAACAAGAAAATCACCCATGATATCTTTTTGCACTTGATGAAGACACCAATCATTACACTTACATCAGAAGAATTACTCTTGCTTTCACCCAAGGTTTGAACGAAATGGAGAGAACAGGTCACACCGAAATGGATTCCACAAGACAGAAACAATGCCACAAACATGTTCAGTCCTGATGCGATTATCGTACCTGACCCATATGAGACCTATATTAGCAGTCTTCAACATGGTGAAATCCCTCAGCCATTTATCATTGCTAAAGAATCCTCCTCAATTAGATCGGTTATTATGGGTGTTCAGGGTAACAATCAGATAGAAAGTGTCATCGATCCTGGTTCCATGATCATATCGAAGGCCAAAGATGTCTGCCATGATCTCAGTCTAGCATATAAATTCCAGTCTCATTTTAGCCTCGTGTTTTATCTCATATCTTTTTGCCTCATGTTCTTACACATGTTTCTTATACCATTTTAGGAAGTTTCTCTTAAAACATATAAAAGTCTGTAGTATCTCCTTGGGAATACAAGAAATCATCTTCACATATTGACTCATGTAAAGTTCTAAGAATCTGATCTATTCTCTAAACTATCTAAAACTTCTATGAGTTTGCTCAATCAATGAGAAACCTCTACAACCGCCATCGTCCTCGATCAACCTTCGATTAAATCATCACTGGCACTAGTAACCACTCTGACACTTCCTAGCCATCAGCTATAACCTTCACATACTATTGATCTACCAGAAAGCCCTTAGAATTCACACATTGACCCTCATTGATCAACATTGTTCACTATTGTTCTTGTTGATAAACATCATTCACCAATGATCTAGTCCATCTTCATTGATATCAATTGATACTACATCAGACTGTGCCAAACACCTTCCTCTCTCATAGAACTACATTTACAACTAGTATCAACTAGTTGTCTTCCCTTTGGTCAGACAACAAACATTCAGAATGCCTCACACTCTTCCTCTGACTTGTGCAAATATCATTGGTTTCCTCATTGGTAGTTTTGGTGGGTTTCCCAGGTTGAGTATCATCAGTGTGTTGAGCATTCTTGGCCAAAGTCTGGGCCAAAAGTGTTTCAAAGGATGAGTTCCATGATCACACAGCTGCACTCAAGATGATATGCCTCTTGATCAATTGAGATGAGGCCACAGATGATGAGGTGCTTACAAATGTGCTGCTCATCAAACACATTGTCGAGAAGTGGAAGGCCAATGAGATGGAGGACAATGGTGATGGTGAGGATGAGTTAGACCTGGAGCCTGCGGTCATAAAGCAGGTTAGGATGTGGGAAGGTGAATTGATCACCTTCCATGGGGTGGTAAGTTGTTAGTTGACATCAATATCTTCCAAACTAATTTTCTCTTTCGATTTTGATTCAGTGTGATTGCTGTGCTGGGATGAAGATGCCTCACAAGTGCATCATGATCAAGGGAGCACCAAAGTGTGTGTGATGCACCCATGGACTCCAGGGGTGTTACTGGGAGGGTGTGTCAAGGTGAGGCCTGTGATGAGGTGAGTCGAGAAAGCAGTTGGGCTCGAAGCAAGCATCAAAGAGCACTGGGGAGTCAATGGAAATGTCTACCCCAAGATGATGTAAGTGCTTCTCCTTCAATGCTATGTTTGTTTCCTGATACTTCTTTTCTATTATTTAGCGATATGCATTTGGGCCATCCAGCCCATCAAAAATATGGAAGCTGGACCTTCCACCATTGAAGAGCCTGCAAGATGGTCATCAAAGGGGAAGGGGAAGGGTAAATCGAGAGAGATGGAGAAAAAGATGAAGGACACCAATCATGGAGTTGGTAGCTGGGTCAAGGTGGACAAAACCTCTGTCAATGGTGGAATGACACCATCGGAGGTTGCAAGAGTTTGACATCACCATCTTGCAGAGGTCCTCATCCAGAAAAAGCTGGAGGTGGACATTTTAATGGAGGAGATTGAAGTTTAGAGAGGAAGTGGGAGGAGTCCCAGTAGATGCTTAATGTTTACACTTTATTTTATTGTTTTTCTTGTGTGATTATCAAAGTGAGACATAGGGGAAAGGCTCAGAAGTCCTTCATAGCCAAAAAGCCCTGTCGAGGTTGTGCAAACACATGTCAAACAATATCATGACTTGTAGTAGTATTCTGTTAGCATATTCAGTCTGGGGGTCACACCATGTCATCTAACCATCTATGAATGAGTAGTAATCATTTGTCTTCTTTCTTTGCCTTGTCTGATCAAGGGAAGTCTTTGTACAAAACATCCTCCCCCTTACTGAAACCTTAAGCTTGGGCAAAGGTCAAGTAAGTTGATTGTGAGGAGAAAGGTTGGATTGAGATCAGGTTGATTTGGTGCATGAAGCCATATAGCTTGTTGATCCAATCACCGAATTCTGCTTCTACTTTGATATTATTGTTGTCTGGTTGTTGAGGACATTGTGAGAGACCATCTGGTCCATGGTGTGTTCTTGCAACATGGACCAGCATGAAGTGGAAGGTTAGGATCAAAACAATCCATCAATTGATACTAACACTACATGTGATATCAGGATTTGCGAGCATGCCTTTAATATACCTTGCATCAACTTTGACAATAAGGTTTTGGAACCCTATTAAATACAATCAATGCATGCCAAGAGTGCAATATAGACCATAGAGTTTGAGTTTCACCTGTGAGAACTGGGATTCACAGTCATTATATGTGATCAAACTGAATCAACTATAGTATTGCTTTTGAGGATTGTCAGAATCACATTGCGCAAGGAAAAAACTGACTGCTATGCTCAACATGTCTACTGCGAAGATGACTGGAGTGTTCAATGTATAGTTGATTGCTTGAATTGCTGGCGAGTTTAACAGAGCTTGCTTGAGATCTTCTTGCACCACTATCTGAGATGGACCAGATTTGAAGGGCACATCTTTTCAAGTAAGATTGATTAGTGCAGCTGCTCAATGTGCACAACTCTGAATAGAGATTTGACAAACTCCAATCATTCCTAAGAACACCTTAACTTCAGTGATACAACATGGTCCCCACTTCTGAATCTTATTGATGCACATCCAATCGGCCATTTGGCCTTGAATATTGAATTGATGACCTAAAATGATTATTTCGGGGATGCAAGCAAATAACTTTGAACCTGAGAATGTTCCACCACAATACTTCATGCGCTGGATGATGTGATTCAAATTTTCGAAATGCTCCCAGATGAAATGTCGAATGCCCAGGTTGTTGGTGATCATTTTGTAAGATCCACCTATTGTTTGATATTCCAATTTCGGACCCTTAACTGGTGTGTCATTGATGTAAGGGATTGTGATATGAGGGACTTCAGGTTGTAGGATGAATGTGACGTCATCATGTAAAATTGGAACTGAGTTCATCCAACCCATTGGTAGGGTGATGATTCAAAGCATGCCAAATGGAGTCTGGAAAGTCATTAGATCTCGAGATGATTCAGCTACTGGCCTTTCTTTGAATGTGACATATAAATCCAACATTCCACCACAAGCACATCCCCCAAACTGTTCAGCCAAGTGCTCGGGGATCAGGACGACCCCAGAATGCTGAATCATTACTTGATTTAGTGGCTTGAGACTGTGGACTATTCGAAGCAATTTTGTGTCTTTCTTCGCAATGCAAAACCATCACAATCGATATGATGAGTTTGATGACTCATACACTCCTGCTTCTATTTTCTTCTTCAGCATTTCACAGATCTGTTTGTACAGACCAGGAGGTATAGGAATGTTATGCTCTACCCAAGGAGTGTGAGGCACAACAGGGAATTTGATAGGAGGGAAGAAATCAGGTTGAAAGCTTCCTCATTCATTTTCAGTCCATGCAAACCCCATTTCTTGGTTTCAGATAAAATTGTGCATCAGACTTCGTTCTTCAGGCCATAGGAAATCGGCTGGATGATTTCGATCCATGATGCTTTTGTGTTTGAGGGTATATCAAGGGTTTGGTTCAAATATCAGAGGGTGGGGATTGAGTGGAGGCATGTCTTTGAGGGGATCACCCTTGATGTGCTGAATAATTTGGAACTGATCAGGTAGTCTGACCATGATTGGGTGAACCTTCTGTGCAACTGGCTTGTACTTCTTCTTTGTCGATAAATAACTAGACTGACAATTGTTGGAATAAATGGAGGAAGAGGAAACATTTGACAAAGAAGTTTGCATAGGTTCAAAAACCATCGAGGTGTTTCAAGGAATGTGGAACTCATTGCATGCAGATAAATACAAAAGGGTTGTGGACAATTCTTCAGAGTCAACTTTGGGGATGTTTGCAGTGCATTCAATACATAGGTAGGAGTCAGATTAGTCAAACAAGACAATGAAAGTGCACTGTTCCAAAATTTCATTCTCTAATGCAGAAAATCCTTGTGAGCAACCTTTCAATGATGGTGTGATTGTGGGATCAATGGAATAGTAGTGGTCTGAGTCGAGTTTGGATTGCATATCATAATTGTTTGCACTTCATTATGATACTTTTTGATGATGGTTTCAGTTAGGATGTCGAAGGGTCATCCAAGTAGAATGTTGTATGCTGGGTCCCAAATGACATGTATCTGCATGTACAGTATAATGCTGCTGAGATCGCAAGCCATGTTGCATGCTAAACCAAGTGTTTTGTCTATAGTGCTGTTAGCAGACTGCATCGGAAGTCAAATCAAAGAATCATGGCTAAACTAAGTTTGTGGCAGACATCTTCAGACATCAAAATGATTGAGGAACCAGGATCAACAACTCTTTCTATCTGGTTATTGCCACAAACATCCATAATAACTGATCTAATCGAGGAAGACTCTTTAGCAACCATAAATGGTTGAGGGATTTCACCAGGTCAAAGATTGCTAATGTAGGTTTCATAAGGATCTGGTACTATCATTGCATTGGGACTGAACATGTTCGTTGCATTGTTTCCATCTTGTAGGACTCATTTCAGTGGTGCCTGTGTCATGTACGATGGTCCATCCTTCTCCTTTCCCTTAGATGCACAAGTGAAGTTTTGTTCATGTGGCAGTAAGTAAGCATTCTCCCTAACTGAGGTGTAAGGGTGTACTGAGGTTTGCATTGAAGGTTCAGTGGTTGATGGCAAAGTAGACAATGTGGAAGATGTCGATGTTGATGTCATAGGTGTAGTCAGAGTCAAAGGGTTGACCATTGTCGATGTTGATGTCAACAGTGCTGGAGCTGGTGGAGTGGATGTCAAGGGCGCAGGAGCAGTGGCTGACGCCACAGGAAGTGAACTATTAATATTAACATCATTGTTGAGATGTGAATATGGTCAACCACTTTGAAGTGCAAATATCTCTTGTTTGAGAGCTGCTATTCTATCTTTGGAATCAGATGTCAACGTCAAGCTCTGATAAAGACCTTTCATATCTGATGCCATTGTAGAGACTACATCCGACTTCATTATCAAAGTGATCAAGGCTGAAGTTGAATTTGTCAAAGGTGCTGATGGTGCGATACTGAATAGAAGTGTGGCTGCTGGTGCTACATCTGGGTTCTGTTTCCACCATTTGTCAATGGTTCCTTGATAAACCTGCCAGGGATATTTCAAGGCATGAATTGTTCATTTGGAAGTATGATTTTTCCTTCCACGTTTTGCTTACACTTTCCCTTGTACAAGTATGACTGACAAACCAAACAATCAGGGATAAAATGCCCCGATAGACCACAAAATATACGAAGGAGCACATCAATATGTGCCTGTCTGTCTGCCAAATTAGTGCGAGGATTTGTAGTCGACTTTGTACCTGCGATCTGTGTAGCGATGGTGCTAGCAAACTGTTTGAACCTTGCATTCAAGTCTTTGGCTTTGATTATAATAATCCCAGGTGACAATGTTTCTGTACTGCCAATGTTCGAGTTTAAGGGTGAATGAAGTCGACTGATGGAGTACTGAGTTTGAGGTGTTTGAACCTGCTAAAACAAACTTCGCCGCATTGTGAATATCATTGAGTGGATAGGGATCGTTGGAATAGTGGTCAGGAAATTTAAGTTCGAGTCACTGCACAATTCAGGTCCAGAAGCCGGGTTGGAATCCTCGAACATAAGCTCTGCTTTGCTCTGCTTCTGAGATCCTATTCTTTGTTCAGAGAAAGTGAGTAATGTTATAGAAAGCCCAATAATACATTCCTAGATTGTTCACATCAAATACCCCAACATGTAGTTGTTCTCCCACTAATTTGTCCATGTCTGATATGCTCCACTTGCATTTGTCTTCCAAGCTGGGATAGAGTTTATGTACTGCTGTTCGAAATGCATTGAATGAAGTGCCAGGCTGATATTCTGGAAGCGATTCCCAGAGTTCAGAAGAGTCAATGTCAAGATAGTGGCATGTTTCTTCATCAAGTCAGTGCTAGTAATGCTGCAGGTTGGGAACAACAACTCAAGCTCCTCAAAGTATCGTTGGAGCTCTCATGGTTGACTATGGTCAAATTTAGGAGCAGTGGAGTGACCACGAGCAGGCATAATGCTAGTCATCTGAGCTGGTGCTGCCACTGTTGGTTGTGATATAAAGGTAGGGTTTAAGTTTGAAGTGAAAGAGGTTTGGATGATGGATGGAGACGGTGGTGTCAGGATGTGCAGAGTCAAGGTCAAAGGTTTATCTTCGAATTCAGGTTCAGGTAGAGGTTGTTGACTACTTCCTGGTTGTTGAGGAGTGTTGGAGGTTGTGAGTCATTGAAGGTGGTCTGCTGTTGGCCAAAGCCGAGGAAGTCAAGATTGGTTCAACAATGAAATGATTCAAAAACCCTCACAGTGGGCTCCAAAAATGATAGTTCTCGACCCAGAAAAACCACCAAATATGCAGATGAGGCAATCGATGATGTTATTTAAGTCAGAGGAAGGGCACAAGATGTTCCAAATGTCCATGGTCAGACCAATCATATGTTTACTGGATGATATCAGTCATAGACATAATCTGATGAGAGAGAAAGGCTCTTGGCAAGGTCCAATGTGGTATTGATCAATATCGATGAAGGTCAATGAAGATGGGTAAGAACAATATTGAGTGTCTAAGCCATGACTCGTGCACAGGTAACACCGTGAGTATTGGGTCATGGGTATGCCCGGGTATGGGTACAGGTTTGTAATTATTATACCCACACAAAACTGTACCTGTACTCATGGGTTTGCAGGTTTCTCATTCCATTTCTTTCCATAATGATAGTTCAAAACTTTGAGGAATAGCTAATCCAAAGTAATTGACATATAATGATTTCCTCCTATTTACATACATAGGCATGATCTGGTCCATGGGAAACTTGTGATCTGTCATCCATTGGGAACTGAGCACTGCAAGTTTTAGCTCTATGGCCACCATGGCCTTGTACAATCTCCCTGAGCCTGATGGAAAAAAAAAGTATATCGAGATCTGGCTTGGACATATAAAGGTGAGCAGAACATTCACATTTTTTTGTGTGCTTTTACTCATGTCTTTGACAAAGTCTTCAGCAAAATTGTCACATTCATCTCTCTGATCTATCTCATCATCCTCCATATCCAGTGCTGCCAGATCTAGTACAAAGGCTATCGACTGTGGCATCAAGCATGGGATCAAGCACATCAAGAAAGGTGCCAACACAATCGCTCACCCTCTCAAGCAGGCCAAACATGCATTGTCGAATGTTTCATCTCTGATCATCAGCAATGCAGAGGATCCCATCAGAGATGAAGCCAGTGTCAAGAACAATGAGTCGCTGGAGGTTATAGATGTCAAGTCTGACAGTGAGGAGCTGGACAACCTGGAGAAAGAACTTGGTACATTCACTCAATATTCTTTCCTCACTATCTCACTTATTTTGGTCCTCAGCAGCAGCCAAGAAGACCTGGAGGTCCCCAGTATACTCATTCTTCAAAGCTGATGTGACCATCGAGGTACACAAGGGTCACATCACGCACTTCTCCCCTTGTTCTGCGAAGAATTCCAAGACCGAGGCACAAGGCACAAGGTGTTACCAAGACAAACGTGACAAGGCCTCAACTGCCAACCTCTGCCATCATGCAATCCGTTGCTTTGGGCAGGATGCTGTCAACATGGCTGTAGATGGGAAGCCTGGCATCCCCACCAGCAATATCTTCAGCTTGTTTGCCCACCAAGGACAATGGCCAGTCACTTATTCTCATTGTGCACACTTGAACCCTGAGTTCTGGTAAGTACACAATGCATTTGAATACATTTCTTTGACTTATGTACATCAGTGCCCACATTGCGAAGTGGGTAGCAGAAAGCAACCACCCTGCAAACATCGTCTCCGACCCTGAGCTCATTGACCTCCTCATGACTGGACATCTGCACCTCAAAGTTCCATGCCCAAACACCATTCGATGTGATGTCAAGGCGGCGTACATGAAGTGCCATGAATGTGTATCCAAACTCCTTCAAGATCACCCTGGGCACATACATTTCACGACTGATGTATGGACATCAACCAACCATCACATGTTTGTTGCTTGGACTGTTCACCTTGAGCACAATGGGACTATGCTGGCTTTTTTGTTGGATGCAATCGAGGTCCCAGAGTCTCACACTGGCGTGGCATTGGTGAAGGCTTTTCAACAGATACTTGAGGTGTTTGGGCTTCAAGAGCACGTAAGTTTGTAGTCCATTGTTGTGCTTTTGAACTTATCATCTCCACAGATTCTTGCCATGAATGCTGACAATGTGACGTCAAACAATACACAAGGGGAAACTCTCACAGAAATGTCTAACTCCTTTGAGCTCAAGAACCATGTCCGTTGCTTCAACCACACCTTACAACTCTCTGCAGAAACCCTCCTACGTCCTTTCAATGCTGGTTTAGGCAAGGCAACTGAAGATGGCACCTGTGACAATGTAGATGATCTCCTGTCCCAGGGCATCAATGACAACAACAACAACAACAACAACAACAACAACAACAACAACAACAACAACAACAACAACAATGATGATGAAGAAGATGAAGAAGATGAAGACGATGGACTCCCAGTTATTCCTAATGAGGATGACACTGACGACGGCATCAATGAGTTGGATGCCCTGGATACCAATTCATGTGAAGCGATTATGAATGATACCACTGCTGTCTGTGAAACAGTCACAAAGGTGTGTATTCTTTTATCAACCTGCAACATTTCACTGATTCATATCTGACAGCTTCGCTGCCTTTCTTTTGCAATTGTACAATCGACAACCATCGCCCTCCCAGCATGGTGTCACTATTGCAAAAAGTTAAAGCTCAAGTCATGCATCCTCCCTCATGATGTTGTCACTCATTGGAACTCAACATACTATATGCTCAGCTTTGCAATCAAATATCGCACTGCCATTGATGCCATGACCGCTGACAAGTCCCTCAAGCTCTGGAAGTACAAGCTGGAAATGGAGGAGTGGACTATCGCTGAAGATCTGGTTGCAGTCTTACTCCTAAGTATCCTATATCTTGACTACCCATGTTTCATTAACCCTCTGTAGCAATACAAAAATGCAACGCTCTTTTTTTCTCAGGACTCCACCAGTGTTGCGGCTGTCATTCCTGCAATGGACCATATCACAAATCAGCTCAACCTCCACACTGGGAAAGCTTACCACCCCTGCTGCAGCCATGAAGCTTGCTTGCAAGAAAATGGACCACTACTACTCCCTTACCAACTCCTCCTCCATATACCAAATTGCCATGATCCTACACCCCAGCATGAAACTCAAATATTTCCACAACCAGAAGTGGGAGGTAGAATGGATCGAGGAAGCAGAAAGTCTTGTCTGAGACGAGTACATTACAAAGTATGAGAAGTCAGCCAATGAAAAGACACCCTCAACAAGTCTGAACGTGAAGAACAATGGCAGATTTGCATCCTTTGGTGACCTCTCAGTTACCACTGCTCCTCGTGCAAGCAAGATTCAGGAATACCTCAGCCACCCTGTCAAGAACATCAAGGATCCTTTGAGGTGGTGGGTGGACAACAAGCATGTATATCTGAACCTTTATCACATGGCATTGGACTATTTGAGCATGCCAGGTATGTCAGTCCTATGATTACATAGTGACAACTCTGATATGCTTCCCAGCTACTTCCACCTCTGTTGAATGAGTGTTCTCGCAAGGCCGCCACCTTCTCCCCTTTACTTGCAACAGCCTCTCATCTTCCTCGGTTCAAGAATTCCTCTGCTTTGGGTCATGGGCATGTTGTGGGCTTGTGATGTTTGATGATGTGGTAGCTGCTGTGTCAGTGAGGAGCAAGTAGTATTTTCAGAACACTTTGTAGCACTTATCAGCTTGTATGCCCTATGAGTCGAAACCACAGTGTTTGCAAACCATGTGTTTTTATGTATACCCACAGTATTAGATATGTACCCATGAACTTTTCACAGTGAACCTGTACCCTTAACTGTATGGGTATGGTGTTCATGGGTATGGGTATGGGTAAGAGAAATTATACCCAAGGTTACCCAAGTCATGCCTTATGAGTGTCTTATATTGATGAAAGTCAATATGTAGGGCAAGGCAGGGGTTACCCCTGGGTGTCAAATGTCATACCCTTACCCCTACCACTGAACACCCTACCCTTAGGGGTCAGGGTATGAAAACATATAAGGGTTGCCAAGGGTATGGGAGGGTTTGTCGAGGGTACAAGTGTTTGGCACAAGATCAACATATTTAGAGCAAAATTCATTTGAAAAGTGTTGATAACTATTGTATTTACTATTAATATCACATATTAATACCTCTTATTAACATATGAAAGCCATTATCATGTTGGACAATCCCAAAATCTGAATTTAATTGATGAAAATCTTGAATGAGTCTTTGTAGCTGAAAAAATCAAAACATAAGCATACCCCTGGCATACCCCTGTACCCTTAGTAAGGGTACAGGGGTATGCAAGGGTATGAACTTCCAAACCCCTACCCTTACCCCTCATACCCTTAGCCCCAAAACACAAGGGTATATATACCCCTACCCCTGCCTTGCCTTATTGATATGTTAATTTTGAGGAGTTTATCAATGGAAAATCATATCAAAGGAAGATAGTCAATAACTGTGATATGCTGGATTGATTTTAAATGTTGGGACTTTAAGTAGGGTAATAGTCAATCAAGAGTGACACTAGTTGAAGAGGTTTCTCAGTAATTGAGAAAACTCGTAGAAGGTTTTTAAAACTATAAAAGACTCTTAAGACTTTATTCAAGGCACTTTAGGAAGATTATTCCATCCCTTTTTCTCCTGTTACAAGGTAGATACTACAGGCTTTTATATGTTTTAAGAGAAACTTCCTAAAATGGTATAGGAAACATGTGTAGGAACATGAGGCAAAAGGATATGATATAGATCAAGAGGCCAAAATGAGACTAGAGTTTGAACAAAAAGGTGATGTATCATCTGATGCAGGAGTAATAAGAAGAGGAAACCAAAAGGAGACTGTCCTTTGTAGGGACTATGCTAAATGTTGTGATAACCCTCCCAGCAGGTTCTGTATGTGATAAGGGCTTGGAACAAGGCTGTCCTACTATCAGCAGGTCTGAACACGAGGTAGAATACGTCCTAGTGCATGGTACTTGATCATTGAGTCAACCAACACAGTGCCTGATGATATTCGAAGTTGTGTGAGTTTGATCGATATTGCTCGACAATGACCAAGGATGTTCAATTTTGGTCAATCATAGTCAAAGTGATCGTAGACATTTAATGTTTGTTCAGAGGCTTTGTAAAATGCTCCTAGGTAGCCCCAGAGTTGTGTGATGCAGTTTTGAAGGATGGTCAATGCTAGTAGTGATGCTTGAGGCAGTTGATGTAATAATGGGATCGATAAACTCAGTTGAGGGTGGTCACACTGTTTCTGGGACTTCTTGGGAGTTAAGCGATGTGATTAGAATGTGGTTGCAATGTTGAATCAGCCCTTGAGCCAACAAAGAAGGACTGCTACCCACTTCCTCTAATCTCAGATCTCCTGGACTCTCCAGGAAAGGTGCACATGTTCACCAAAATTGACCTCCAGCATGCCCATCACTTAGTCCACATTGCTGAGGGAGATGAATGGAAAACCACTTTCTGCACATGCTAGGGTTCTTTTGAATGGCTGGTGGTTCCTATCAGACTCACCAACGCAACTGCTGCCTTCCAGCACCTCATGAATGACATCTTCAGTGACCTATTAGATGTCAGTGTCATTGTCTACCTCAATGATATTCTAATCTACTCCAACAACATGAGTCAACATAAGGCTCATGTCAAGGAAGTTCTCTGGAGACTCTGGAAAAATGGGCTCTACACTGCTCTGCAGAAATGTGAGTTCCATGAACACAGTGTGGAATACTTGGGGTTCATCCTCTCTCTGGATGGGCTTCAGATGTCTGAAGATAAAGTCAAAACCATCCTCGACTGGCCCAAACCTCAAAAGGTTAAGGACATTCAATCCTTCCTTGGATTCTGCAACTTCTACCAACAGTTCACCCATGGATATTCCAACATTGTCATCTCTCTCACCAGACTCACCTGGAAGCACATGCCTTAGGATTTTGGGAAGAATTGTCAAGAAGCCTTCAACAAATTGAAGGAAGAATTCACTCATGCCCCAATACTTACTCAATGGCTACCGGACTCCCACATTATCTTGGAGACAGATGCCTCAGACTACGCCTTAGCAGCAATCCTTTCCATCTATTCCTTGGATGGAGAAATCCACCCAGTTGCATTCCACTCCCATTCTTTCAACCTGGCTGAATTGAACTATGACACCCACAACAAGGAACTTCTGGCTATCTTTGAAGCTTTCAAACACTGGTGACAGTACCTCAAAGGTTCTGGAAATCCAGTAGATGTGGTCATGGTGATAGGTCCACCTTGTCATTCAAGCTCGGAAAACAACTCTACGATCATTGTTGAAGCTCTACAAACCTCTATGAACCTCTACAAAGTCATGAAAATGCTTCGAAAATCTTCGCAACACTTCAAAATTCATCACAACACCTCGAAATTCTTTGTATGCCTTTGGCCACCATAATACAATTCCCCTGACCTTTGTACAGCTCAGGATATACATTTGGAACATCGTGGATGAGTTCTGAACCAGTTTCGAGCAATATTGCACTGATTTCGGGCCATGAATGAAGTCCGAAAAAACTTTGAAAAACTTTGAAAAACCTTGAACCTTGAAAACATCTTTGGACACAGTATTTGCTATTTGAATGATCTTTGGATGCATGCTGGACACATGGGACACTATCTCAAGTATATTGAACACATTTTGACCACATGTGCATGCATACAATATGCTCAAAGCAGTTTCCGATGTTTTATGCAATTTATAACAAGGACAGTCCACTTTTAGCTATTCTTTCTTATTATTTCTTCATCATGTGTTATATTCACCCTTTCTAGTCTGGCTTTATTGTTCTGATATACTTCTATTGTCGTTTCCACATGTTTGCCTCATGTTCTCTAGCCTTTTTAGGTAGTTTCTTTATTTTGTATAAAAAGATGTACTAGATACAAAGAAAAACAAGAAAGTCATCGTCTTCCTCCCAGATCACAGTGATTTGAGACTTCAGTTTAGTCTTATTCAGTCCGAAGTTTGGTGTTTTACACTAAACATCCTTGAAAATCTTCAAATTATGCTATTTTTGCTCTTGTTTCCCTCAATTCGCCTTGGTTTTGCTTCTACTACTCGTCTAGTCCCCTGATCTTGTGTCCAAACATATTTGCGCACTCTGAATTTATTAATCTAGCCAAAAAATTCCTCGGAAATCCTTGAAACACATTCTTTTAGCTTCAAATTGCTTTGACAAGCAGTCCTTTTATGACTATGTGATGGTCGATCTAACAGGTGACATCTAGAGTGCCTTGCATCCATCCTCTGACTTGTGTTATACCATCCAAAGCCATTTAGTAGGTTTTGTTTGGGTTTCTGGGTTGAGCATCATCAACAGATCACAAAGACTTGGAATACTTCAGTACTATGAAACTCTTTACTCATCGTCAATCTCAGTGGTCAGAATACCTTTCACAGTTCAACCTCACCATCTGCTTCTGCCCTGGTAAAATAGGGGCTAAACCCAATGTGCTCACTAGATGCTGGGATGTCTACCACAAAGGGGGAAATAGCAACTCCAAATCGGTAAATCTGAGCAACTTCCATCCAGTCTTTACTCAAGAACAACTCACATCCTCTCTCTGAGCCACTTTCCTTGCTACTCCAATCATCCATCAAGCCATGTTGAAAAACTCCACAATGATATCTGGTCTTCACTCCCTCTTGATCCCATCTCATCCCCACACCTTCCATCGCCATCCACCCCAAACTGGTATCTAGATGACAGTGGACTTCTCTGCCACTTTGACCAGATTTATGTCCCAGATGTTGTGGACCTCCATCTTAAAGTCTAACAATACAAGCATGACCACATCCTCTCAGGTCACTATGGGCAAAACAAGACCCTTCCCCTTATCTGACAGGAATATGTTTGGCCCAATCTCTGCACTTTTGTGCAGGACATTTGCAAGTCTTGTACTACCTGCAAACACTCCAAATCACCGCAACACAAACCCTATGGATTTCTGAAGCAACTTCTGGTCCTGGAAAGGCCTTGGAACTCAATTTCCATGGACTTCATCAAACAGTTACTGGACTCCAATGGACACACTGCCATCCTAGTCATCATAGACCCACTCTCCAAACAGGGCATTTTCATTCCCACAGTAAATGAAATCACGACTCAAGAACTTGCTAATCTATTCATCATGCATGTCTTCTCCAAGCATGGTGTTCCATCTCATGTCACCTGCAACCAGGATTCCGAGTTCATTTCCCATTTCTTCTGCTCTCTCGGGCAAGCCCTGGACATGAAAATCCACTTCACTTTGGGTTATCATCCAGAAGGCAACAGACAGACTGAATGGCTCAACCAGACCCTCAAACAGTGCTTGCAGATCTTCTGCAACTACCAACAGGACAACTGGTCCCAGCTTTTACCTTTGGGGGAGTTTGCATACAACAATGCTCCCTCAGCTTCCACCGGAGTTTCAAACTTCTTTGCCAACAAGGGTTACCACCCAACATCACGGTTTTTCTGGAGCGCAAACTAGCTTTGCAACATGCACACCATTTTGTGGTTGACCTTGATGATCTCCACTAGGAACTCTGGAAACAACTCACAGAAGCACAGAAGCATGATCAAGGTCCTGCAGACAAACACTTGGCTCCCACTCCTGATTTCAAAATCAGTGACTATGCTTTTGTCAAAGGTGAGCACTTACACAATACATGACCCTCCAAGAAGCTCTCAGAAAAGTTCTATGGCCCTTTCAAGATCATTGCCTGTCTGGGTACCCACTTGGTTACCCTTTGACTTCTGGATCACCTCTGGGCTGTCCACCTGGTATTCCATCTCTCCCAACTAGAAGAAGACACTCCCAACACAATTCCTAATCGTATTCAACCTCCACCTCCAGTCATTATAGACAACGAACTGGAGTACAAGATTGCAGAAATCCTTGATTCAAAAATTGACAACCACCATTGATGCAAGCTACTCTATTTTGTATGGTGGGAAGGTTACCAAGGAACTGATGAAGAAACCTCCTGGTTTCCAGCTACAGAACTTGATCATGCCCAGGAACTCACTACAGACTTTCACACTCATTACCCAGGGAAACCCAGACCTCTTTCCACTTAACACCCCTTCATTTCGAAACAAGATCCTCATCCATACAATAAAATGAAAAAATAGAAATCTAAAGAACTCTGGATCCCCACCTAGTCCCTACTCCTCCCCCACTCCCTCACCCTCTGCTTCTTCTGCAAGTCCCAGCAGCTCCCCTTGCACCTCAAACTCCTCCTCCTCTTCATCCTCTTCTTCTTCATCCCCTTCCTCCTCAGACTTCTTCCTCCACTCCAGATCCAATGCCCCTTGGATCTTGAAGTGCCAACACTCCTTCACTTATAACCTGGAGCTCCTGGAGCTCACACAATTCTTTCTTCATCCCTCTTACTGCCCCCACCAACTCCCTAAGCAACTCCATCACTCCCTTATTGCTCCCAAGCCCAGATCCTCCTGGAAACTCCTGCCCCTCCCATACTACCTCCTCACACTTGTACTTTGCCTTCATACAAGGCTTGCACACGTGACCCCAGGTTCCCACCCAGAAACACAACAACATCTGATTAGAACATCTACTAGAAGTCAGCATGGAAGTAGCAATGAGAATAAAGAGCGACTCACCTTTTGCAAGGAATGGCGGCTTGTAGCTGCACCAGGGACTCAGTTTGGGGCACCTCTGCCCACACCTTTCCTTTGATCTTCTTCTTGGGGGAGGTGCTCCCTTCAGCCTCTTCAGGCTCCACTTCTCCAGCTTTCCACTTTTTTTCTGCCCTCTTGGCAGCAGCAGTCTTCTTCTGGTCCTCCTCTGCAGCCTTTTTCTTGGCCTCCACCCTAGCCACCTCCACTTTGGCAGCCTCCTCTGGAGGTCTTTACACTCCCCCCCCCCCCCAATCTGAGCAGACTCCACTCGGACACTCGGACTGTCCAAGGACTTTTCTCAGACTTTTTTTGGCTGAAAGTCCTGCTAAACTAGATGTCCAGTCCGAGCATCTGAGCGAAGTCCAAGTGGACCAGCACTTGTACAGTCCTAAGACTGTCCAAGTTGCTTATATAATTGACTGACAAATCAGTGGCTACCACAGGGATTGAACCCTCATAGTCACATGATAAACTACAATTAAGGAAGTGATATAACCGTTAGACTAAAGCATCATCACAGGTAAGTAGTTTTATCTCTCTATGTACCACCCCAGCTGTGATGACAAATCAACACAGCTGCATCATCAACAACACTGGCACATCACCTCTACCACACCACAGTCAACAGTGCTGCCTCCTCCTTACCTCATACCCCAATAACCAATGATGGGAATGAGCCCAAATGATGGTATTGTTGTTTGGGCTCACTTGTAAGTGTTTTTTTACAAGTTTTTTGTTGTTTTGTTTAACTAACTGAATTTTCCTTAATGATAGGTTTTATCTATGTTATAATGATGCCGCAGCCTCAAAACCACAACAAGGGCTGACACAGCCACCACCCTAGGACCCAGAACCACCACTGCAAGCAACTGCTTGCGGGGTGGGAATGGGTATCAGGACAATGGAGATGCTGACTTGGCCAAATGGAACAACAATGCAATGAGGCAACTCGAGACAACTGGGAGATGGAATGATGAGGGGATGAGTGGGAAACAACGAAAGGAAGCCAAAGCAAACAAAGAAAAGGCCCAAGAGACATCAAACAACATCTCTTGGGCCATTGGTAAGTTTTTTTTTTCTTGTTTTTGTTACTAACAAACTTTTTTAGGTATTATCTAGTACTGCTGATGACAATGAGCACTCAGAACCACTGCCATGAGCAGCTGCTCACATGGCGGGAATGGGTGCAACTTTGAAATGATGAGAACAGCAACCCCAACAGAACAACAAGACAATGAGACACAGCCCCTGCCCCCAGCCCTCACACCCACCATGCAGGATGCACCACCTGCCTCCAGCCTCACGAGCAACTGCTCATGGGGTGGATGGTGGGTGGAATGACAACAATGGCAGGAAACAATGACAGCACCCACCCCAGCCCTACAAGCCACTGCTCATAGGGTGGACGACAGGTGGAATGACAATGATTAGGGGAGATGCCAATGACAGCCAGCACCCCCCATAACCACCACAGGCAACTGCTTTCAGGGTGGATGGGGGGTGCGAGAGTGCAGGTACCAACAGGGAGACAAAAAAGGCCCAAGAGATGTCAACATCTCTTGGGTCCTAAGTAAGTTTTTTTTTCTTTTCTCATTTCATTTTTCAATGCTAACTAACTTTTTTTAGGTACAAACTACTACTGGCAATGACAACGATGGGGGGACACCACCACCACCACTGCTGCGAGCCCCTGCTCACAGGGTGGAAGGTGAGGGGGAAGAGACGAGGGGGAAGGGAGACAATGACAAGAGTGGGGACACCCACGATGACACCCACCCCATGAATATGAGCATCTGCTCATGGGGTGGTTTGGGGGGGAGAAGAATGGGGACTGCAGAGTGAGACGGCCAGGGGACAACCTGGGGAGAGACAAACACTGCCACGAGCAACTGCTCATGGTGGGTGTTTTAAATTTATTTTTATACTTAATAGTTACAGCCCCCTCCCCTCGAGCTTGCAAGGAGAGGGCCTAGTATTATACATATTAATTACCCTTCACACAGATGTGAGGGGGTCAATTTAATAATCTATTCATGATATATAAAAAATTAGATTTCAGTAATAAATAGATATAATGTATGTAACTTTAAATAACTAGTTGGCTTAAGTGGTAGAGTGTGCATGTGTGGTCATCATGTGATTGCTAGTCCAGAAGTCTGTTGGTTCAATTCCTGCTGTGCACACATCATTTTGTGAGACTTATAAGAATTTCTGTAAGTCTGGAACTTGGACAATACTTGAAAGGTGTAAGTAAATGCACAATTGATGTTGTCTGAGCAAAGTCAAATGGTCAGCAATTCAAAAGGAACAGCTGATCACCATTCTCAATTTACCAGCCAATCAGTGTTTCCCATTTCACGTGTGTAAGCAAAACCTAGCTTGATCTCCAAAGGGGCACTGGGATCAAAAAAAATAGACCTGGGGTCGATTTTTTTGCTAAGGACATTTTTGGTGGACTAACTAGCTTACATAATCAGGAACATGTCTATATTTAGCAATATGACATCATCTTCATGACCATTTCCCACAATTTTGTGGTTCTTGCTCAAGTTCCACACACTGAAGATGATACTGGACATATAGAGTGAGTTATCAATCACTGAGAACTCAGATCAAGTGTCAAGCCATGCTTACCCACTGAGTCTCACAACTGGCTTGTTTGCAGTTTAGTATGCCATCCATTGTACTATTGAGGACTGATCCACAAAGACACCCATTCAGGGCGTCTCCTAGTTGTTGTGGAATTCTCTTGCACTTGACCACCCAGATTCTTTGGGAACTCAGTTGTGGCTGTATGATGCAAGGTTGAGTTCACATCAATTGCCTCACTGTCCATGTTGTTTTGGTTTTAACTGCCATAATCAATTATATTTTTGCTTTCCTGTTCAACAAGAGTAAGTAAATACTTTTTTAGACCCCAGAATAAATACAAAAATTCTTTGGCACTGTTGAGTAAGGTGTAGGCAACATTCAATAGGCTTCAAATTGCTTAGATACCGCAAAGATACCATTTGTGGTGTGGATCAGTGTTTTCGATCACTCATAAATTGTGGATCTCAGTGTAAATCAGTTTATTTCACCTCTTCTGCTACTCAGATGCTATGGAAAACCTTCTATACATGTTTTATATGTTGTAGAAAGGTTCTATTAGCCTCAAATTGATGTTTAGAAGTCCTATTCTGGAGAGCTCCATTTTTTTTTTTGGCAGCCTCCAGTTGGACTAACTAACCAGGTTCCAGTCCGGCATTTTGATCCCGGTGCCCCCTTGTTGATCTCGTTCGGTTCTTCAGTGGAACAAAACCCACTACTAAAGTAGCGGGAATAAAATCAACACGTCTTCAATGATACATCGCAGCTAAGTAGATTAATTACACTCACCAAAAAGCCGCGGCCTAACGGCTTGGCTTTGGCTTTTCGAAACCCCAGGCCAGGCCAAAGCCGTGATGGAGCCGTCATCATGGCCCGGCTTGGCTCGGCTCACGGCCTCAGGCCGGGACAGGCACAGCACTAAAACATTCAACTACCTCTTGTTAGAGGGGGACCACCTATCCTATACCACCTCTAGTAAGAGGTGATTGGTGGGATTATCAGGTGCACTTGATGTCCCCCTCCATAGTTACAATCATTTTTGCATCATGCCAGAATCATTGTAACAACAATACATGCTGCATCATTCTGGTAGCTACTGGTGTGTTGTTTTGGACACAAAATGTCGCAGTACTTCTTGTGTTATTGAGGCTATGAAACAGTCAATGGCCGTTCATTCTGCTGCTCCTGTTTGGATAGGATGAGAACGGTCACTCAACCGGTTTTGAATAACTTTTTATCGGTTTGTGAGCCTTGGAGACTGGAACCGGACTGACCCCGGAAACCAACGAACCTGAATAGAACCTGACACGATCGTTCGCTCTTTTGCGGTTCTGTCCCTGCCGGTTTCAGTCTTTTTTAACTTGGACCCTCCAACATTAGGCGGGCACCATGTATGAGAGGACGGAGCAAGGTTGATATATACAGTGTCATTGTAGTGTCCAAGTGGTTTCATGTCAAATCTGCCAGTGATCCACTAGAAATCAGGCGGCCAGTGGTCACCATCATGTACGAGAAGACGGGGGGGAGTTATGGAAACAAATGACCACATGGAACAGACCTCAGAGTTGTGTTCAAGCTAGTTATAAAAGCTGGGACATATCGACATATCAGTATCCACACCTTTTCTTTTCAACAGCTGATCTGTCCCACGTTATCATCAAAATGCGTCTTCTCCCACTCGCCTCTATCATCTTTTTTACGACTCTTGCAGTTCTCGGGGCCAAACACAAAACTGCTCTTCCTAAAAAATATAGAACGTCGGGGGTCAAACACACAACTGCTCCTTCTGGAAGACTTAGAACGTCGGGGTACCACCACACAACTTCTCCTTCTAAAAAACTTAGAAACTCGATCGCGGTATGATATGCCATGATGAGCGATTTTTCCTTACTCATGCATACATCCACACAATAGAAGACGTTGCTTGAACGGCCACTGTCTATTTGTCCTGTAAATGCTGAAATACTCCTGATAAAGATGAACGAGGCCGAGAAACCCCCATACAAAGCTGATCAGGGCGAGATCAAGTAGAAATCCTTCAAGTTCTATGATTTTATCAGACAGTTAACAAGGTACTACTTTCAGGGCTGGTGAGAGTATCCAAAGAAAATACACTTTGGGAGCTCAATGCTTTGACGATGAAACTCGACTTATATGTTCTCAAATAGGCAAAGTTCAGTTAGAGTGGAAAGGAATGAACGTTGCCCAAGAATTGTTACGAGCTGATGAGATGGAAATGGAACCAATTAGCGCCAACGAGTATAAAGAAAAGTTTCCAGGGAAGTGTTTTAGTGGGATAGCAGAAAAAGGAAAGGGGGAAAGCATCTCGGACAGAAGAGAACGCGACACGAGAAGAAACATACGCAAGAATCTAGCTCAAGCTGCCCTAGTTGATTCTCACGGCATTCGACGCATTCCACATGCAGGTAGCATTCCACATGCAGGTAGCATTCCACATGCAGGTAGCATTCCACATGCAGGTAGCATTCTACATGAAGGTAGCATGAAGATGAAGCTCCCGTTCATTCTCAACAACGACGGGGACGAGTCACAGACGGCTCATGACTAGTGACTTGCCGCTTACAAGTCGCGGGCAGTCACAATGCTGGGTCTGCTGGGGCACGGCTGTGGGCAGGTGTAGTATTCCGACGCGATACCTACCTATGTACTTCCTCCTGATACTACCTCAACTTCCTCCCACATCAGTAATCTTGCATTTCAGTTTCCGTGGGTTATTTAACCTGAGTAACCTAAAAAACCTTCTAAAACTTCGAAATTTGGGAACTCGAACACCTATGTCCCTTTTCTCCGAAACCCAACATGGGCGAAAACCAGATATTATATAACAAATCATGTGTCTCACATCACATTGATATCATGGCAAATATTGCCACATGGTCCATGCACGTCTTCTGGTATATAAACCTTTCACACATGCAGTAATTTACAGTGCCCCACGTGTCCTAGCGGACTGTGCAGAGTCCGAGCTAGTCCGTGCAGAGTCCGAGCTAGTCCGTGCAGAGTCTGAGCTAGTCTGTGTGAAGTCTGAGCTAGTACAAGTTAACATCAGTGAAACATGACTATCATAGACATATGTAAAGAATAAACCAGTGATACACTATAAGTAATAGAGATTTGTACTACTCCTGCTCACTATCATTATCTCCATCACTATCATCACCACTGTCACTAACCTTCTGTTGTTTCCTTTCAAGAACCATCTGGGTATGGTAAAACAACATTGTATGCAAAAACCAATTGAAATTCCCCACTGTTATCTTTCTCAATATTGATTCAAACCCACCAAGCCATGCATTGAGTTGTTCACATGCCTGTGTATTGAATGCACATTTGTAGTATGGCTGCCCTTCATTATTGTAGTCCAGAATGACCAAATTTGGAGCTGAGCCATCCAAAGGAGCTGGATTGCACCACTTCCTGCACAAATAATCACTTGTTTGATGGTTGGTGTAATGATAGGAGTCAACAATAAATCGGCTTGTTTTAGCCCATGATTCCCAGCTACCATCAGCAATACTATGGCTCAGCACCACACAGGCTTTGTCAATGCATATATAATCAGGGCATGATTCTTCTGTTGGATATACTGTCTCCAAGAAGTGCATAATATTAGTGGGTGATTCCAATTTCACAAATTTTGCCCAAGCAATGACAACTCCACATGGTGCACATATTGTTTCAACACAGTAAAAGCGGCGTGGCATGAAGTAGGTTGCATACTGCCCATCAGGTGCTGGTTGGTCATGAGGTTGTCCAATTGAGTCTTGAGCAGGTTGCCATGGTAGATTTTCACCAGGCCTGTGCAGCATCCTTTGAAAGCCAGACAGCTGTTTGCGAGAATGGTTACTGAGATATCTCTTCCACATTTCCTCATGATCTTGACATGCATTTGTCCCATGAACTTTCTGGTTTTCACATCCTCAAACATGGCATGTGGCCCCATGTTGTTCATGCAGAGCACAAAAAACCCCACCTCTTGCATTTGCCAACTCTGCAGTGCAGTCATCATATGCACAATGCTACTTATCAAAAAAATATTATAAGTGATCAATTTGTATTTGCCAGTAGATGTTCCATACCAGGGGTCCAAAGACAATTCCATCAACAACAGCCATTGTCACATCTTGAGCAGTTGAATCCTCCACTTCCATTCTTTGTCCAGCTGATGAACCCTGTTGCAAATTATCACCTGCACTCTGTGATACAGGTATATTATTGCTTTCAAGAGTTGCAGTTGGATCACTGATGGCAGTGAGATCAGATGTTCATCTGTATGGATGAGTGCAATCTGAGCAGTGGTGGTCTTTGGCTGCCAGAATAATTCCATCTTGTCCCAGAGATAAGAATGCCTCCCTGGTCACTTCATCAATTGCTAAGCCATCACGAAGTGTGAGATCAGTTCCATATGGAGAAGCAACTGTCTGAATAGACTCCTTAACAAATGCTTGCCAGACCTGGCGGCGTGTCACCCCATTGAAATTGACAGTTTGATGCTTTTTAAAGCTGTTATTCCAATATTCTGCATATGCTGAAGCTGATGCATGGAAATTGTAGATGCCATTCAAGACACCATGAGAAAATGCCCGGTCCACCCATACACTCTGACCTATCTTGAGGTATTGGGCAGAATTCAGATAAACCCTGCTATATTGATGTGCCTCCCCAACTTCAATTGCCCGTTCATGGTCTGCTGAATATTTGGTCTTGCAGGTTAAGCATTCCCCAGTCAAAACAAAAACATTTTCATGTATTACTGAATTCTTGATCAGTGTGACTCAAGGAATATCCCATGTTTGGATGGCCTGGTGTAGTGCCCTTGAATTGCAATTTGCTGTTTCACATTCCATTGAGTTGGGACAAAGAACATGTACTGGCTGGATCAATTTATGGGATATGGGTTGTAGTTTCTTTCGCAGATGTCCACATGCATTGTATGGATGCAAATTCAAAAGTTTTGCAGCTGCATCAAGCTTGAGGCTGAGTGCAGTAATTTCTTGTTCAGCATCCATATTTTTGTCAACCTCCTTCATCTTCAAAGGCCTTTGCTGATTGTTATCCATATTTTCTTTGATTGCCCATGCAAGACCCTTGATCCAACCTGATGCCATGACACGATTTTCTCCTTCACATTGAATGTATTGCTGCTGGGCATGGAGATTCAACAACTCAGGATTTTCAGTCAATGAAAACAATAGGACAAGCACTGCTGATAGTGATGTTTTAGAGCTGAAGTGTTGGCTGATAAATTGACTGAAGACTTTGAATGTGATATTTGGGAAAGGATCCTCTCCTGCTGGCATTGCAGAGGCAATAGGAATAGATGCTGACAAAACCACCCAAGTCCAGATGTGCCAGGGTACAAGATTTATGGCCAATACAAGGATTTTGGAAACCAGAGCCAGGATGTGGCTTATAATCCAAGTTGATACTTCCAAGTACTGCAAAGAGATCATATAATTATTGATCATTTTGGTTTATCATCCCTACTTACTGGGCCTTTTTGCTGGTATTCTTTTTTTTATGCACCCTTTCCTTCCCCTTCCCCTTTTCCTTTTCCATTTCCTTTTCCATCTTCTTTTCCTTCCTCTTTTCCTTTCCTTTCTCTTTTTCCATCTCTTTTGCTTTTCCCTTCCCCTTTTTCTTCTTTTTCACCAATTTCCCATCCTCATCCTCATCCTCAAACTCCAAGGGCCCACCATTCAACAGCCAAGTATTCAAACCAGTGAAGGTATATGAAATCTTCTTGAACCCCCAAATGCCAATGTCTTCCTCATCAGTCTCCCCCTCCAACCATGCCACCATCTGTGGATAAGCAGCTACCTTTGTGAAATATCGACAATAGTGAGAATGGAAATATGATTTGGAGATGAAAATTTCAATGAGGTCAGTTTTCATTGGTCACTTGATTTCCCAAGTCCCATTCGCCACCATGTCATTAACAGTACGACTGGCAACAAGAAATGCCTTGTACTTTTGATATGCAATCTTGAGTGACACATCACCAGTACCTATCAGGTTGGAGGGAATATCAAGGATGCGAATAAGCTGCGACTTGAACATGTCGACTGTGGGGGCCATACGTCCAACATATGGAGGGGGTTCTGAGGTTGATGCAGACAAAGGACCCTGAGATGCTGAAGAAATCGGTTCATCGTCAGTCTAATTTAATGGTGAGAAGAAGATTTTCAAATCAAGAATAAAATCTCACAATCAGTAACCTCAAACAAAATTGATTATTGATAACTTTCCACTCAGCACTATCATTATCCGCCACTGCTGTGTCGTATCGTCCTTTAACAGCCCAAAAATCATCCTCATAGACAAAAATCTGCTGATTTTTCTCTAAAAATCCCAAAATAAATTTATCCACCAAATATTTATTTTAATTAATGACTTACTGGAAACAGGAGAATATTGAATGCCAAGTTTCTTCAAAACTGGCCCCAAGGTTGGTGTTACATGATGGCTAAGGGTCATGTATGGCTCAGAAGTATCAGGGTTACCATGTGACCAGAACACAAAAACTTTCCATATTATTCTAGGTTATTATACTTGGGTATGATGATATTAATAAAGAAGAATTCACCAGTAGTTGGGGAAATATCCCCCTCATATTCGATACGATCAGCAATGTTGTACACATTACCTTGGGCATGCCCACGTAGAATTCCCCCTGTTATGCGAGAGGCACCCTGAAGTTCATGGTGCGAGGGGGTGCCAGGTGGACTGGCCATGACGATGTCGGTGTGAGCATCAGGGGCAGTCGCAGCAGTTGGTGCACCTTGGTTTCCTGGAAGGGTGGTGGTGGCAGTTTTGTTATCAGTAGCGGTAGGTTCAATCCCCTCATTAACAGTGGGGGTAGTGGGAATGGCAGTAGGTGTGGCAGGGAGGGTGGGGCTGCTGTCGTTAGTGTCCTTATTTGTAGAGGCCACCACCGCGATGGTAGAGGTGGCAAGGGTGAGGGGGGGTCCATTGTTGGCATCCTCGATTGTAGAGGTTGCCACCACGGTGGTAGAGGCAGTGGCAAAGGTGGGGCCATGGTTGTTGGTGTCTTTGTTTGTAGAGGTCGCCGCCATCGCAGCATTGGGGGCCCTGGTAGCGTCGTCGTCATTGCCTGTGCCCTCACCCTCGCCCTCATTGTTGTCCTTGCCCTTGTCGTCATTGTCCTTGCCCTTGCCATTGTTGCCCTTGTCATTTCCATCCTTCTCCTCATCCCTGTTCTCACCGTCGTTGTTATCATTGTCCTCATTGTCATCCTCGCTGTCGTCACTCCCGCCGTTGCCAGTCCCCGAGGTGCTGTCGTCGCTGCTGCTATGGCTGTCATCCTGGTCCTGGTTTCTCTTCATGTTGCCCTCGCTGCTCTTGTCGCTGTCGCTTTGGGAGCTGTTGGTCTCCTCCGTAGATTTCCTGGCTGTGTTTTTGCTGGATGCTGAGGCCACCATTGCCACGTTGGCACGGCGGAGATGGGTTGGCTTCGGGAGAGAGGGTGGAGCTGTGGGGGTGGAGGATGTTGCCTTGGTACACTCGGGGGGAGCTATAGTGATGCCGCTTGCCTCTAGCACAGCAGCACTCCTAGTAATTGTCACAATCCATTTCTCGCCCGCTCGGAACCCGCAACCTTCCGATCTTTTCCGCTTTTCCTAACTCAACTCCTTCCGCCTTCGTTCTGGCCCCCTTGCACTGCCCACACTGCTGTGCACCAGGCCGCCTTGTACAGCAACCACGGCTGCCTTCCAAGGCTGCCATCTAGTTTTGCAAATTTGACTATGGATTCCTGTGCGGCCTCTGCTAGGCAATTTATCTATGCAGTTGAGACACTGCCGCAGTTTCTGTTTCTGTTCTGCTCTTGTTCTGGACTCTAGTATTTAAGCTTAGTTAGTTTCACTTTGTATTCCTCAGTTCATATATCGACATAGACTCGACTTTACCCTGTCAATCTAAAACCTCCTTCTACTCCAACTCCTGACCTCTAAGAGTCTGAACTCCATTCGACTCAACCTCTAGTTCCCCTCTGAAGTTCTAATCTCATCTGAACTTAACCTAAGTCCCTCCGTACTCCCTCCTGCATTTACTGCACTCTCCCACTCCTATCTCTAAAACCTCTACTCGAAATTAGGACACCAGACGAGGTGAAGGGCGCAGCTTCTTACAAGCTGAAGCCAAGTCCTTTTCATTACCCATCCACATAATCGTCTACGACCCGACAATCTTCTGCTCTCAAACACCCACTGGGTCCGACCGGATTCCGACGAGCCCTTTTGGATCAGTTCTTAACAGTAATATAGAAAAGAAGTGAATAAAAGAAGAAAAAAGAAGAAAAAAAAAGAGAAACATACCTAGTGATGCAAGACGGATAGAAAAGAAATGAATAAAACAAGAAAGAAAGGAAGAAAAAAGATAAAACATACCTGGTTGCATGAGATGGATAGAAAAGAAGTGAGTAAAACAAGAAAAAAGATGAAAAAAAAAAAGAGAAAACATACCTGGTGACACGAGACGGGAGAGCGGCAGCCGCATCCTCCTGTGCTTGCATCATTGAAGTTTTCCTGTGAAAAAAGGGGGGGAAAGGGTAAGGGGAGAGGCTGGAGATGGAGTGGGCAGCTTACCTCGCCTTTGTACCCCTCTTCCCCTGTCCTCCCTTCTCCTTCTCCTTCTCCTTCTCCTCCTTTCCTCTGCTTTTCCTCTTCTCCTCCCCTTTCTTCTTCCCTTTCCTCCCCTTCGGCACATCTGTTCTGTCATCACTACTGGCAATCTTTTTTTTTTTGCTTTGGCAGCCCCCGCATCAGCCAATGACGTGGCGCATTTGTGGCTGTGCGGATTGTCCTGTTTGTGGCCGCTACAGGTGGTGGGGACAGTCGAGCAAGTATTGAACATGTTAATCATTTGATCTTGAGGCTTTGGGGTTGTGTCGATGTCGTGGCGATGTGGTTGCAGCTGAGGTTGATGTTGATCATGGCTATATGTTCTCACAGTTCTACAGTGACATAATGCAATTGTTTGCTTGTTTGACAATGGCTCTGTGGTGTAGTGGTTAATTGCTGCTATTTATGCTTGGTGATAAGGCTTGGAGTTCGATTCTCCTTTACTACATAATTTTTCCGTAGCCTCTGCTATGCATCCACGGACTCAACTCAGATGACTCGGACATGCATCCATCTGAGTCTGAGTAAATTGATGTTGCTCGGACAAAGTCCATGCGCACTCCGAGTAAAGGTGCAAAAACAGCTCGGACTCCACGAAAGTCTGTGTGGAGTCCGAGCAACTGCTATACAGGACATTTGAGCCAAATGAGTGAATGCCAGTCCATGCGGAGTCCAAGCTAGTCCGTGCGGAGTCCACCAAATTCTGCATGGACTGGCTTGGAATACGTGGGGCACAGTAAAGACCTTGGTCCCCCAGTGCATTGAGGGGTTTTTTTGATGCCATTGTGGGTGCTGTTGCTGATGACAAGGTTGGTGGTTTGGAATGAAGCTCCTTGAGCAGGGCAAGCTCATGAAGCCAGTGTAACCCAGCTGCTTTCCTGACATTCACATTCAGCACAGCATCTCCTGATGATTTGCAGCCATCTCTGAAGTCATGCATACCATGTGCTTCATTGAACATATAATGAATGAGAGCCCACAGGCCAATGCAAGATCAGCAATTGGCTTCAGAATTGGGACCATCATTTGCTGGCTGGCTATGGGTGCATGGTGAGTTGGGGATGGGGCAGGGTATAGTGCCAATAACTATCAAGGCACTCATCCAGGGTGTTGATGCCAAAAATACCCACTGGGGGGGGGTTCCCCATTGTGTCTCCACCAATCACATGCATATGAATGCACTAGGTAGCTCAGACTCTCTGTGGCAACACCATCATCCAATGCAGCCAAGAAAGATGGATGGAATCTGAGGGGTAGGTGCTCCAAATTGACATTGGCCAGACTGTCAGCCAAGGACCAAAGTAGGATTGGCATGTCAATCACAAGGCTGATGGAGGTGGCAATGCTGATGCAAGACATGACATACATATTTTCAGGGACTTATTACTTAATTCCTTTTAGAAAAAATCTCAACTTACAGGCTCAGAGTAGAGAATTTTGTCCATCCATTGTTGTTTTATAAAACAAAATGTGTGAAAGTGGTGCCACTTTCTTTTCTGGTTGTGCAGGCATGCCCAAATGGTCCATGCACAACTTCAGGGTATATAAAACCATGCTTTTCATGCTGTCTTTTACCTGGGCTTGCCCCATTTCTATTTTGCTTTAGTTATTATTTGTAGTAATAATTATAGTAGGCAATTGCAAATGCTAGATAGACTGGTTGCAACTGGTTAGAACTGGTTTTCATCAGTTTTAAATAATATTCAATTTGAATACAACCACAACTGACATTCTCAGATATTTAAGGCAACCGCAATCAAAAAGAAACCAGACTGCAGTTCAGTCTGGTTCAGTTGCAGTTTGTTCCTGGTTTGATGAATCAGACCTTCAATCACTAGTTTGATTGCCTGTTAGCCAAATGCTGCCATCAGTTCCACATGGTAGACCTTCAATCCTATCGAGTAACTGACCTACCACTACCTGGGTGATGACATCTTGTTGCAGGAATCCCATGAACACTTCATTAATGCTGATCCTTCCTAGCCATTGAACCAATTTGTTAATGGTGTCATCAATTTCAGAGGGGGCCTGATCTCAATGATTATCAATTTGATCACATGGGAGTTCATCAACTTCCATGGCATTGACTGGTTGGTGTGTGGCCTGATGCACAGTTGATCTCGATTGTCCTTGTTGGTATCTGTCTGGTGAGTACCAGTCTCTTCCCCCTGCAGAGTTCACTCTGGAACTCTGCTGACTTCTCCCAATTCGCACCCTTCACCTAGTCTGGTGTCCTAATTTCAAGACGAAGGTTTAGAGTTGGAAGCAGAGAAGTGGCAGGTAAATGTGGGAAGGAGTACGAAAGGACTTGGGTTAAGTTCAGATGAGATTAGAACTTCAGAGGGAGACTAAAGGTCAGGTTGAATGGAGTTCAGACTCTTAGAGAACAGAGGTAGGAGTAGAATGAGATTTAGATTGGCAGGTTAAAGTCGAGTCTATGTTGATATACAAACTGAGGAATACAAGGCAAAACTAACTAAGCTTAAATACTAGAGTCCAGAATAAAAGCGGAATGGAACAGGAACTGCAGCAGTGTCTCAGCTGCATAGATAAATTACCTAGCAGGAGCCATACAAGAATCCATAGTCAAATTTGCAAAAGAGATGACAGCCTTGGAAAGGCAGCTGTGATTGCTGTACAAGGCGGCCTGATGTACAGCAGTGTGGGCAGTGCAAGGCAGCTGGAAATGAAAGCGGAAGGAGTCAGGTTTGAAGTGCAGAAAATGGTCAGATGGTTGTGGGTTCCAAGTGGACGAGGAACAGATCATGACAGTCACTGTTGCTCGACTTCCTACAGTTCCTAATTGTAATACGTGAGGGTTCATCAATGTTGTTGGGTCATAGCAAATTGGGCAGAGGGGAAACAAAAAGGACTTGGCTTCAGCTTATAAGAAGCTGCATCTGAGCCATACAAGAATCCATAGTCAAATTTGCAAAAGAGATGACAGCCTTGGAAAGGCAGCCATGATTGCTGTACAAGGTGGCCTGATGCACAGCAGTGTGGGCAGTGCAAGGTGGCCAGAAATGAAAGCGGAAGGAGTTGGGTTTGAAGTGTGGAAAATGGTCGGATGGTTGTGGGTTCCAAGCGGACAAGGAATGGATTGTGACAGTATTTCCCCCTTAGTGCTGAGCCTAGGAGGCACATGAGTGTTTGATCCAAATAAGGAAGTTGGTTGGACTTCTGACTGTGGTAATTGGTTGGATTTCTGAATGTGGTAATTGGTTGAAAAAGTTTTCACTTTGATTCCTACTCTCATCACCAAACAAGATGTCCCCCCCAGCAGTCTCCACTCAGACCAAATTGGCTGCAATGAAGGCCCAACATGAACAGAGGGAGCAGGAGTTGAAGGAGCAGATGGAATGGGAGATGAAGGAGCTGGAGGAAGCCGTGAGGGAGGAGGAGCATTGGGTGCAGGAGGCACAAAAGGCAGCAGAGGAGGCTGCAAAAGCAGAGGAGGTATGACAGGCAGAGGTGTGGAAGAAGGAGGCAGCAGCAGCTCGATGAGCAGAAAAGAAGTGGGCGGCTGTGGCTGCATGTTTGGAGGAGGAGGCCGAGGGGAGCAAGTCCCTGAAGAAGAAGAGAATTGCCAAGTTGAAGGCAAGGGTGGGGTCAGAGGTACCTGAGGGGTAAGTGCGGGTTCAAGCCGCCTTGCCCTGTAAAGAGGTGAGTGTTGTCTTCCCTTTGCCTGCTTGCCTTACTGATGAACCACATAGGTGCAAATTTCAAAAAATTTCTTGCTTCAAGATGGATGCCCGGGGGCACATGTGCAACAACTGCACACACATCAAGTGTTAAGAACTGATCCGTGAGGGCTCGTCGGAATCCAGTCAGACCCAGCGGGTGTTGAAAGTGGAAGATTGTCGGGTCATAGCAGATTATGGGGAGGGTTAACGGAAAGGACTTGGCTTCAGCTTATAAGAAGCTGCGCCCTTCACCTCGTCTGATGTCCTAATTTCAAGACGAAGGCTTAGAGGTGGAAGCAGAAAAGTGGCGGGTAAATGTGGGAGGGAATACAAAGGGACTTGGGTTAAGTTCAGATAAGACTAGAACTTCAAAGGGAGACTAGAGGTCGAGTCAAAGTTGAGTTCAGACTCTTAGAGGATGGAGGTAGGAGTAGAAGGAGATTTGGATTGACAAGTTAAAGTCGAGTCTATGTCAATATATGAACTGAGGAATACAAGACAAAACTAACTAAGCTTAAATACTAGAGTCCGGAATAAGAGCGGAACGGAAACGGAAACTGTGGCAGTGTCTCAACTGCATAGATAAATTGCCTAGCGGAGGCCACACAGGAATCTGTAGTCGAATTTGCAAAACTAGACAGCAGCCTTGGAAGGCAGCCATGGTTGCTGTACAAGGCAGCCTGGTGCACAGCAGTGTGGGCAGTGCAAGGGGGCCGGAACGAAGGCAGAAGGAGTCGGGTTAGAAATGCAGAAAAGGATTGGAAGGTTGCAGGTTCCAAGCAGACGAGGAACAGATCGTGACAGTATTTCCCCCTTAGTGCCGAGCCTACGAGGCACATGAGGGTTCGAGTCCAAATGAGGAAGTTGGTTGGATTTCTGGATGTGGTAATTGGTTGAAAAAATTTTCCTCGTTGTTTCCAACTTCCATCACTATTCATTATGTCTCTCCCAGCATCCTCCACCCAACAAAAATTGGCCGCCATGAAGGCTCAATATGAACAGAGGGAGCACCAGATGAAGGAACAGATGGAGTGGGAGGTGAGAGAATTGGAGGAGGTGGCAAGGGAGGAGGAACGTTGGGCACAGGAGGCACAAAAGGCAGCAGAGGAGGCTGTGAAGGCAGAGGAGGTGCGACAGGCAGTGGTGTGGAAAAAAGAGGCTTTGGCCACAAAACATGTGGAGAAGAAGCAGGCGGCTGTGGCCGCAGGTTTGGAAGATGAGGCCGAGGGGAGCAAGTCCCCAAAGAAGAAGAAAATCACCAAGTCAAAGGCGTGGGTGGGGTCAGAGGAGTCGGCGGGTCCGGTGCGGGTGCAGGCCGTGTTGCCCTGCAAAAGGTGCGTAGTTGATTTTCTTTCAGTGTTCTCTGACTGACAAGTGGCTTAGGTGCAAATATCAAAAAAATTTGTGCTTCAAAATGGGTGCGAAGGGACACGTGTGCAATAACTGCATGCATGTTAAACACAAGTGCAAGGAGGTTGTGTGGGAGGGGCAGGAGGCCCCTGCAGCAAGAAAGGCAAGGTCCGTAGCGGGGATGGTGGGCCCAACAGAAAACAGTGGGGAAGTGGCAGAGCTGCTGTGGCAGCTGGTGAAAACAGTGAGGAGGGGTTTTGGAGAGGTGGCAACAGCAGTGAGGGAGTCGATGGAGGATGTCCAGGATGCGTTGGACCTGGAGTGGGAGGTGGGTGAGAGTTCAGAGGAGAGTGATGAGGATGAGGAGGAAGTGGAGTGGGCGGTACAAGAGTCCCGGTGGGATCCGCCAGTCTGGGGATAACTGGGCGGGTTTCCAGCAATACCTGGAGAAAAGGCAGGCGGATAACGTGGAGGAGAGTGAGGGTGAAGAAGAAGGTGAGGAAGAGGACAAGGGTGGGGAAGAGGAAGAAGGTGGGGAGGCAGAGGAAGGTGGGGAAGTGGATGAAGTCAGAGGAGAGGCTGCCAAAGCCAGAGAGGGGGGAGAGGAGGTAGTGTAGGGATCCAGTCGGATCCATAGATTTTTTTCAATGAAATTTGTTTCTGCTTTCAAACCAAGTGAGAGTAACGTAAATAGGTTTTTAAGTGGGTAATGCCCCAGGTTTTTGCAGGTAGCAGTTGTGGAAATCCATAAGGAGTTCTCGGGCATGGTCGAGTTCCATAGCGGGTAGCCAGGAGGTTTCCTCATTGGTTCCCTGGTAACCTTCCCATCGGACGAGGTAGAGAATCTTGCACCAACGTCAATTATCAACCTTGGAGTCGAGGACTTTGGCTATCTCAGATTCGAGCTCGTCATCAATAGTGATGGGAGGTGGTGGAGGTTGTGTCCGATTCAGAATGGTGTTCGGAGAGTGTTTCTCTAGTTGAGAGACATGGAAGACAGGGTGGATGGCCCGCATGTGGTCCAGGAGCCACAGAGTGACTGAGTGAGTGCCTGGGTGGGCGATGATTTCAAAAGGGCCATGGTGCTTTTTGGAGAGTTTCTTGGAGGGACGGGTGGTGCGGATATTTTCCGCAGTGACATATGCGAAATCACCAATGTTGAAGTCGGGTGCAGGCGCCCGATGTTTGTCCGCAGGACCTTGATAACGCTCTTGAGTGGCTGCAAGTTGTTTCCGAAGTTCTTGGTGAAGGTCGTCTAAATCAATGATGAACTCTTGGGTGCATTGCGAGGCTAAGTCATGTTCTGGGAAGATGGAAATGTTTGGGTGATAGCCTTTGTTGGCAAAGAAAGGAGATACACCTGTAGAGGTGGCAGGCACATTGTTGTAGGCAAATTCACCTAAGGGGAGGAGGTGAGACCAGTCATCTTGCTGATAGTTACAGAAGATCTGGAGGTACTGTTCCAAGGTCTGATTAAGTCGTTCTGTCTGACCATGACCTTGTGGGTGATAACTGGAAGTGAAGTGGATCCGCATGTCGGGTGCTTTTCCGAGAGAGCGGAAGAAATGAGAGATGAACTTGGATCCCCAGTTGCAAGTGACATGCAACGGAATGCCATGCTTGGAGAAAACATGGAGAACGAACAGGTTGGCTAGTTCCTGGGCTGTGATTTCATTGACAGTTGGAATGAAGATGCCTTGTTTGGTGAGGCAGTCAATGATGACCAGGATAGCAGTGTGACCAGCAGAGTTGGGTAGTTGTTCAATGAAGTCCATGTAGATGGAATTCCAAGGTTGTTCCAGAACTGGAAGTTGCTTTAGGAACCCGTAGGGCTTGTGTCGAGGCGATTTGGATCGCTTGCAAGTCATACAGGATTTGCAGAATTCCTGGACGAAGGTGTGGAGGTTTGGCCAGACATATTCCTGGTGGACAAGCTGCTGGGTTTTGTTTTGTCTGAAGTGGCCAGAGAGGATATGATCATGTTTGTATTGAAGGACTTTGAGGCAGAGATCCACAACATCCAGAACATAAATCTGGTCAAAGTGGTGGAGAAGTCCTGCCTCATCTATGGTCCAGTTGGGGTCAACAGGTGTCGGGAGATGAATGGAAGATATAGGGTCAAGGGGAAGAGAGGTGCAGATGTTGTTGTGGAGTTTCTCAACATCCATGACTACTGCTTGTCGAAGGATGGGTGTGGTGAGATAAGTGGTGTGGAGGGAGGAGGTGAGTTGTTCCTGTGTGAATACAGGTCGGAAGTTGGTCAGGTTTACAGAGGCAAAGTTGCTATTTCCCCCTTTGCGGTAGATGTCCCAATGTCTAGTGAGCGCATCTGGCTTGGCTCCTAATTTTCCAGGGCAGAAACAAATGACAAGGTTGAACTGGGAAAGGTATTCAGACCAGCGGGCCTGGTGACAGGTGAGCAACTTAGTAGTGCTGAAATACTCAAGATTTTTGTGGTCGGTGACCACATCAACTGGGTTTGCGGAACCCTCGAAATATTGCCGCCAGTGTTTGAAGGCTTCAAAGATAGCCAAGAGTTCCTTGTCATGGGTGTTGTAATTTAGTTCAGCAGGGTTAAAGGAGAAGGAATGGAAGGCAACTGGATGGATTTCTCCATCTGCAGTATAAACTGAAAGGATAGCTGCTAGGGCATAGTCAGAAGCATTGGTTTCGAGTACCATCTGTGAGTCAGGTACCCATTGGGTTAAGACGGGTGCATGAGTGAATTCTTGTTTGAGCCTTTCAAAGGCATCACCGCACTTCTTGTTGAAGTCCCAAGGTGCAGATTTCTGTGTCAAGTGGGTAAGTGGGATGACAATGTCTGAATAGCCATTGTAGCCGTGGCAGTAGCACACATAGCAGAGTCCATAGCAGAGCCGTGCCAGAGTCCGGCATTCCCCTTAGTGGTCATGTGACATTGTAGATAGAGACACGTGTGTGCAGATAGGAATTCAGCTTTTTGCTCATCCATGTCCTTTCCGACTTGCACCTAGTATTAGACTCGAGCCCTGTCTGAACTGTCTTGTCTGGTAGTAGACGAGACCCTGAGAGACCACACAACTCCATCTGGTGACAACAGGTAGTTTTGACTCCATTCGCCACAGCTTCATTTCACAGCTTTTCATTTTCAGAGCCCTTTTCATTTCCTCAAGCTTTCACCTCCCTCTTGTAATTTCAGTATTATTGGCTCTGTTACTCGGTTCTGTCATTTGGTTCTGTCACTGTCTTCTATTCTATTACTCTTCAGCCTTCTGTTATTTGGATTTCCCCTCTGTCAACTGTACCAGAATGCCTGGACCAGGTGCAAAGTCTTTGAAAAAGAAAAAAACTACAATTGTGAAACCTGCTACTGCATCCACCAGAAGTACCGAGACCACACCAGCCAAGAACATTGCATCGAAAACCTACACAGCATCAGAAGTGGCAAAGCTAGTAGAAGTTGTGCGATTAGATGGATGGGAGGAAGGGAATACAGCAGGAATGGCTTCTGCTGCAGAGCACGGAGATGGGCTCTGCGTGCCAATCAAGCTCTATTGGATTGCGTCAATGCGCAATTGTGTTGTATCAATACAAGCAGGAACTCAAACTGAGTCCAAAACTACAGCCTACACCAAAACCAGCTCACAAACAACCCCTACTGCCACTGCCAATGCCGTTATGCAAACGGCACCCAATGACGAGCCACTGCATCTACTGAACAATGCAGGGATGTCTACTAAACCACCCGGCACCTGTGACATGGCTGTACAGGCCAATGACAAGCGCCAAATGCTCCCTCAGCCCCTCATTCCGCACCCTGAGCCGCCTGTTACCACCACCATGTCATTGTTGACAACAGCTACCACTACTGCTTCCCCCACTTCAAACCAGCCCCAAAGACCTTGGAAACGATGCCACACCCTGACTAGTCAATATACAGCCCTACTGCAGCCTCTACAGCCCCTCATCTCGCATCCAGAACCACCCATGGCCACCACCACATCATTTTCAACAATGGCAACAAATTTGGCTGCAACCACCCCCACAACGACAACCTGGGTGACATCTGGCACTCAGATGACCGCTAGCACCCCAGAGATCCATCGTCAGGCCCTAAACGATGTACATAAACGGTCTATAGCCCAACAAATGACATTATGCAAGGATGAGCAAATGTGCTCATCAAAACATGTTGTTTACTTGATGGAACAACCCCACTCCCCACAGAACTCTAAACGATGGTCCAGGAGCCCTGCCACACCACCCAGTTCCCCCCAGCTCATGCCACAGACCCCCATTCTGTACCTCGAACCACCCTACACCACCACCACCATTGTATCCCCAACCCCAAACCAGCTCCCAACACCTCGAAAATGACAGCATACACTGCCAAGCCAACCTACAGCACCCCAGCTGAGTCCCCAGCCCCCCCTTGTGCACCCTGAGCCTCACCGTCCCACTGCCATGTCACCATCGACAACAGCAATGATACCCGCTACAACCACCCCAGAAACAGCAACCTGGGTGACGTCTAGCACGCAAATGACTACTACCACCTCAGAGACAGCTAACCACGCTGTAAACAGCATGCAGAGACAGTCTACAGCCCAGAAAACCGAGTCACGCAACAATGAGCAGGTGTGCTCATTAAAACGCATTGTACACTCGACGGACAAACTCTGCCAGCCCCAATGTCCCAAACGACGATACAGGAGCTGTCCCACACCACCCTGTTCCCCCCAGACCCTGCCCCAACAACCCAGCTCGCCCCAGACACCTGGGAAACAAGCCGTTTCGCCACCACCCATGTGGTACACCCCGCCCACGTCAGCAATGATGCCATCTACACCCATGAACACTCCCTGTCCACCTCCTGCACCCTGTCCACCACCCATCTGCCCCGGCTCACCCCAACTTAGCCGTTTCACCACTGCCTGCGCATTTTGACTGGGCAGAGGATGCCAAATCCCTCTCTATTCCCCCACCTGCTACACCCACATCCCCACAAGATCTTTCTGGTCTTCATTCGAACCTCCCAGGCCCATTTTGATCCTTATGCAGGTGTGTTCGACGATGAACCCTGCCGAATATATTTTCAGCATCTCAAATATTTTCTCCACCAGCTCTTTCATCTTTTGTCCAGCCTCAAGCCTTCATCACCTGTCGTCACCCATCTGGTATTGGCCCTGGAAAACCCATCATCACTGTCCCTCTCAGAACTACCCCAGCACCAGCTCCTGTACTGAACCTTGACTGGGATCAAGACCCCCATCTCATCAACTTGAGTCAGGCCCTCTGTGCTTTAGGATGGACCCCACCATGATGAGCCTTTTTCATTTTATTTTATTTCTACTGCATATATCATTACTAGATCTTGAGACATCATTTTCTTTGTTTCCTTTTGTTTAGAGTTTAGAGGCAACGAGGACATTGCTATTGTGGAGAGGGGCACATGTAGCCATGGCGGCAGTACCCATAGCACAGTCTGGCATATCCCATAGTGGCATCAGACCCCTGAGTCGAGACCACAATCAACCCTGGCTGTTGACTGACATTGGCTATATTCAGGCCCCAACTTTGTATATACCAGAGCTGAGTCCCAATTTTATCTTCTATTTCCACTTTCAACATTCTACAAGCCAATGATCGCTGACACATCTAACATGAACACCGCTTCCTGAGCAGGGTTCTGGGCATGGACTTCAGTCCTGCTCCTTGGGTGGGTTATGATAGTCATTGGTGCTGCGACCATGTGGGTTTCACAGGCCCATCAATCGTCATCATCAGCCTTTCGCAGCACTGAACAACCTAGCTTCATTGACCTGGAGTTGGTCAGAATACGTCACCAAGCATCCCCAACACCAACCATCCAGTTCCCACCTAGTGCCTACTTGAGGCCAAACAACACAATTCCTGACCTTGACAACTCTC
This sequence comes from Tricholoma matsutake, assembly GCA_026075535.2. NCBI lineage: Eukaryota > Fungi > Basidiomycota > Agaricomycetes > Agaricales > Tricholomataceae > Tricholoma > Tricholoma matsutake. The sequence goes on from AP026544.2 coordinate 2,219,562, forward strand.
GATCACCACCACGCGAAATTGAACCACCACACCAAACAAGTTTTAGAACAATACTGGTGACCCTAAATGATGTTTCTGTGTCAGGCCTTAGGGGGAGCGATTGTCACGGACATTCCTCCTGAGGTACATGGGCCAAGGTGAGGGTAAGGCATTGGTGCCTTGTACATACATATGCATCTTTTCATTCTCTGAGTTGAGATCGCAATGAGGGCGTTGCTATTTGGAGGAGGGGCACATGTAGCCGTGGCAGTAGCGCACATAGCAGAGTCTGTAGCAGAGCTGTGCCAGAGTCCGGCATTCCCCTTAGTGGTCACGTGACATTGTAGATAGAGACACATGTGTGCAGATAGGAATTCAGCTTTTTGCTTGTCCATGTCCTTTCAACTTGTGTCTAGTAGTAGACTCGAGCCCTGTCCAAACCATCTTGTCTGGTAGTAGACAAGACCCTGAGAGACTGCATGACTCCACCGTTAATGAAATGGTGGTAAAAATTGCAGAAGCCTAAGAGGGATTGGATGTCCTTAACTTTCCTAGGCTCAGGCCAGTCGAGCACAGTTTTGACTTTATCCTCGGACATCCGAAGTCCATCCGGTGAAAGGATGAAACCTAAATATTCAATGGTGTCTTTGTGGAACTTACATTTCTGTGGGGAGGCATAAAGTCCGTTTTTCCGGAGACAGTGGAGGACTTCTTTAATGTGAGCCCCGTGCTGGGACTTGTCATCTGAATAGATCAGGATGTCGTTGAGGTACATGATGACACAAACATCCAGCATGTCGCTGAAGATGTTGTTCATAAAACGCTGGAATGCTGCAGGTGCATTAGTGAGTCCAAAGGGAACCACCAACCACTCGAAGGATCCATAGCGGGTGCAGAAAGTAGTTTTCCATTCGTCACCATCTGCAATGCGGACTAGGTGGTAAGCGTGCTGCAAGTCTATCTTGGTGAACAAGCAGGCTTTTCGGGGAGAGTCAAGGAGGTCGGAAATGAGAGGAAGTGGATAGCAGTCTTTCTTCGTAAGACAAATGAGTCCTCGGTAGTCAACACAAAGTCAGAGGCTACTGTCCTTCTTCCTGATGAAGAGTATTGGAGCGCCATGCGGAGACTTAGAAGGACGGATGAAACCTGAGTGGACGTTTTCATCAATGAAGACTCGTAAGGCTTCTAATTCAGAGGGAGAGAGGGAGTACATGCAACCCGGAGGAGGGGGAGCATTATCCTCTGTCTCTATCTTGAGGTCGTAAGGATGATGTGGAGGAAGGGTGTCTGCCTTATTCTTCTTAAAGACGTCGGCGAATTCATGATACTCGGCAGGAATTTCGGATAAATCCGGCAGGGTTGAAGATTGGGTAGAGCAGGCAGATAACCCTTCTGGAGCAAAGGTCATCTGGAAGGCTACTGCCCCAGGGAGTTTGCTAGCACACACATAAGCAGCAGCATTGATGAAAGAGATGTTGGGAGGTGTAGACTTAGGAGGAATGGGGGGTTCGGAAAATGCAGAGGATTTCTACTGGAAGGTTCAGGGACAAAGGTGATGTCTGGGGTGCTGAACCTCTATGATCAGCAGAGTGGAAAGTGATTTGGCTTGAAGACCAGTCAATCAATGGATTGTATTGCTTCAGCCAGTTATGACCAAGTACTGCAGAACAGGAAGAGTCTAGCGAGGTTACATAAAATGACAGATTGAACATTTCACCGGTAGGAAAGGTGACTGGAAGTTGGATGACTTGAGTTATGGTGGAGTTGCAAGATCCATCAAAGAGTCATAAACCGATCGGTTTAATGGATGTTGTGCTGAGTTGATTATTCAACATGAAGGAGGAGTCAAGGAAGCAATGGGATGAACCAGAATCAATGAGGGTTCGGACAGGGGTGGAAAGGTCAGGAATAGTTAAGAGGGTGATTAGGGAGTCAGGGTCAGAAAGAGCAGATGCATTGAGACAAACATAGGCAGCCAAATGGGTAAGGTCAACACAACCACCAGCCCCAATGGCTGTCAGACTCTTAGAGGATGGAGGTAGGAGTAGAAGGAGATTTGGATTGACAAGTTAGAGTCGAGTCTATGTCGATATACAAACTGAGGAATACAAGGCGAAACTAACTAAGCTTAAATACTAGAGTCTGGAATAAGAGCAGAATGGAAATGGAAACTGCGGCAGTGTCTCAACTGCGTAGATAAATTGCCTAGTGGAGGCTGCACAGGAATCCGTAGTCGAATTTGCAAAACTAGACTGCAGCCTTGGAAGGCAGCCGTGGTTGCTGTACAAGGTGGCCTGGTGCACAGCAGTGTGGGCAGTGCAAGGGGGCCAGAATGAAGGTGGAAGGAGTCGGGTTAGAAATGCGGAAAAGGATCGGAAGGTTGTGGGTTCTGAGCGGATGAGGAATGGATTGTGACATCAAGCATAAGTGCAAGGAGGTGGTGTGGGAGGGGCAGGAAGCCCCTGCAGCAAAAATGGCGGGATCCACAGTGGGGACGGTGGGCCCGGCAGGAAGTAACAGAGAGAATGTGGAGCTGCTGCAGCAGCTGATGAAAGTGATGAAGAAAGGTTTTGGTGAGGTGGCAACCGCAATCCAGGTTGAGAAGCATTGGACCTGGAGTGGGTGGAGGATGACAATGCTGGGGAGGAGAGTGACAAAGACAATGAGGAAGTGGAGCGGGTGGTGCGAGAGTCCCAGCGGGAAAGATGTGGGATCTGCCAGTCTGGGGATGAATGGGTGGGTTTCCAGAGATACCTGGAGAAAAGGCAAGCAGATGTGGAGGAGAGTGAGAGGGGGAAGAAAGTGAAGGTGGGGAAGAGGATGAGGGTGGAGAAAAGGGGGATAAAGATGGTGAGGGAGACAAAGAGGGTGAGGGGGATACGGAGGTGGAGGTAGAGAACCTGGTGGAATTTTTTTTTTCTTTTTACTTTGTATTTGTCTTGAAATAAGATTGTTCTGAGTTGATTGCATTAAAGAGTAAGGTGATCATGTTTAAGTGGATAATGGACCAGGTTTCTGTGGGTAGTGGGTGTGAAAACCTGTGAGGAGTTCTTGGGTGTGGTCAAGTTCCATAGTGGGCAACCAGGAGGTTTCTTTGTCAGTTCCCTGGTAGCCTTCCCATCAGACAAGGTAGAGAATCTTGCATCAACATCGATTATTGACCTTGGAGTCGAGGACTTCAGCAATCTCATACTCGAGCTCATCATCAATAATGATGGGAAGAGGTGGAGGTTGTGTCCAATTCAGAATGGTGTTCAGGGAGTGTTTCTCTAGTTGAGAGATGTGGAAGACAGGGTGGATGGCCCACATGTGGTCTGGGAGCCACAGGGTGACTGAGTGAGTGAGTACCTGGGTGGGCGATGATTTCAAAAGGACCATGGTTCTTTTTGGAGAGTTTCTTGGAGGGACAGGTGGTGCAGATATTTTCTGCAGTGACATAGACGAAATCACCAATGTTGAAGTCAGGTGTGGGTGCCCAATGTTTGTCTGCAGGACCTTGATAATGTTCTTGAGCAGCCACAAGTTGTTTCCGAAGTTCCTGATGAAGGTCGTCTAAATTGACAATGAACTTGTGGGTGTGTTGTGAGGCTAAGTCATGTTCTGGAAAGATGGAAATGTTTGGGTGATAGCCTTTGTTGGCAAAGAAAGGGGATGCACCTGTAGAGGTGGTAGGTGCATTGTTGTAGGCAAATTGACCTAAGGGGAGGAGATGGGACCAGTCATCCTGCTGGTAGTTACATAAAATTCAGAGGTACTGCTCTAAGGTCTGGTTGAGCTGTTCTGTCTGGCCATCACCTTATGGGTGATAACCAGAAGTGAAGTGGATCTGCATGTTGAGCACTTTTCCGAGGGAGCAGAAGAAATGGGAGACAAACTCAGATCCCCAGTTGCAAGTGACATGCAATGGGACACTATGCTTGGAGAAGATGTGGAGGACAAACAGGTTGGTTAGTTCTTGGGCTGTGATTTCATTGACAGTTGGGATGAAGATGCCTTGTTTGGTGAGGTGGTAAATGATGACCACGATAGTGGTGTGACCATCAGAGTCGGGTAGTTGTTCAATGAAGTCCATGGAGATGGAATTCCAAGGTCATTCCAGAACTGGAAGTTGCTTTAGGAGCCTGTAAGGCTTGTGTTGAGGCGATTTGGATCGCTTGCAAGTCTTACAGCATTTGCAGAATTCCTGGATGAAGGTGTGGAGGTTTGGCCAGACATATTCCCAGTGGACAAGCTGCTGGGTTTTGTTTTGTCCAAAGTGGCCAGAGAGGATATGATTGTGTTTGTATTGAAGGAATTTGAGGCAGAGATCCACGATGTCTGGAATGTAAATCCAGTCGAAGTGGCGCAGAAGACCTGCCTCATCTATGGTCCAGTTGGGGTCAACAGGTGTTGGAAGATGTGTGGATGATAGAGGGTCAAGGGGTAAGGAGGTGTGGATGTCATGGTGAAGTTTCTCAACATCCATGATTACTACTTGTTGAAGGATAGGTGTTGCAAGGTAGGTGACATGAAGGGAAGAGGTGAGTTGCTCCTGTGTGAATACAGGTCAGAAATTTGTTGGGTTTATGGAGGCAAAGTCACTATTTCCCCCTTTGCGGTAGATGTCCCAATGTCTTGTGAGCACGTCTGGCTTTGCCCCTAATTTTCCGGGGTGGAAATGGATGACAAGATTGAACTGGGAAAGGTATTCAGACCAATGGGCCTGGTGGTGGGTGAGCAACTTAGTAGTGCTGAAGTACTCAAGATTTTTGTGGTCAGTGACCACATCAACTGGGTTTGCAGAACCCTTGAAATACTGCCGCCAGTGTTTGAAGGCTTCAAAAATGGCCAAGAGTTCCTTATCATGGGTGTTGTAATTTAGTTCAGCAGGATTAAAGGAGTGGGAATGGAAAGCAACTGGATGGATTTCTCCATCTGCAGTGTAAACCGAAAGGATAGCCGCTAGGGCATAGTCAGAAGTGTCAGTTTCAAGTACCATATGTGAGTCGGGTACCCATTGAGTTAAGATGGGTGCGTGAGTGAATTCTTGTTTGAACTTTTCAAAAGCATCACAGCACTTCTTGCTGAAGTCCCAGGGTGTGGATTTCTGCATCAAGCGGGTGAGTGGGATGACAATGTCTGAATAGCCATTAATGAAACAGCTGTAAAAGTTGCAAAAGCCTAAGAAGGATTGGATATCCTTAACTTTCCTAGGCTCAGGCCTGTCAAGCACAGTTCTGACTTCATCTTCAGACATCCACAGCCCATTTGGTGAAACCTAAATATTCAATGGTGTCTTTGTGGAACTCACATTTCTGTGGTGAAGTGTAAAGCCCGTTCTTCTGGAGTCTCCAACAAACTTCCTTGACGTGAGCTCCATGCTGCGATTTGTCATCGGAGTAGATTAGGATGTTGTTGAGGTAGACGATGACACAAACATCCAGCATGTCACTGAAAATGTTGTTCATAAACTGCTGGAAGGCTGCAGGTGCATTAGTGAGGCCGAATGGAACTACCAACCATTTGAGGGATCTGTAGTGGGTGCAGAAAGTGGTTTTCCATTTGGCACCATCCACAATGTGGACTAGGTGGTATGCATGCTGCAAGTATATCTTGGTGAACAAGTGGGCTTTTCAGGGAGAGTCGAGGAGGTCAGAAATGAGAGGAAGGGGGTAGTGGTCTTTCTTCATAAGACAGTTGAGTCCTTGGTAGTTGACACAAAGTCATAGGCTACCATCTTTCTTCTTGACGAAGAGAATAGGAGCACCATGCAGGGATTTAGAGGGGTGAATGAAACCTGAGCAGACATTTTTGTCAATGAAGCTTCTAATCCAGAGGGAGAAGGGAGTACATGCGACCCAGAGGAGGGGGAGCATTATCCTCCATCTCTATCTTGAGGTCGTAAGGGTGATGTGGAGGAATAGTGTCTGCCTTAGTATTATTAAAGACATCAGTGAATTCATGATATTCGGCAGGGATGTCAGATAAATCCAGCGGGGGTGAAGATTGAGCAGAGCAGGTGGATAATCCTTCTGGAGCAAAGGTCATCTGGAAAGCTACTGCCCCAGGAAGTTTGCTAGCATGCGCATAAGCAGCAGCATTGATGAAAGAGATGTTGGGAGGTGTAAACTTAGGAGGAATGGGGGGCTCAGAAAGTGCAGAGTATTCAAGGATTTCTACCAGAAGGTTCAGGGACAAAGGTGAGGTCAGGGGTGCTGGACCTCTTTGATTTGCAGAGTGGAAAGTGAGTTGGCTTGAAGACCAGTCAATCAACGGATTGTATTGCTTCAGCCAGTTATGACTGAGTACAGCGGAACAGGAAGAGTTGAGTTAGGTTACATAGAATGACAAATTGAACACTTCACCGGCAGGGAAGGTGACCAGACATTTGATGACCTGAGTTATGGTGGAGTTGCAAGATCCATCAAAGAGTCATAGACCGATCGGGTTAATGTATTCTGTGCTGATTTGGTTATCCAACATGAAAGAGGAGTCAAGGAAACAGTCGGAGGAGCCAGAGTTGATAAGGGTTTGAAAAGGGGTGGAAGAGTTGGGAAGGGTTAAAAGAATGGTTAGGGAGTCAAGGTTGGAAAGAATGGACATGTTCAGATGAATGTAGGCAGCCAAATGGGTAAGGTCAATGCAACCCCTAGCCCCAATGGCTGTATCCTGAGGGTTGCGGACTATTTTGCTGAGTCCGCAGATTCAGGAATCACAGTGGAAGTGCAGGCTTTTTCAGCTTTAGATTTCAGGCAGTTTCCTGCTACATGCCCTTCCTCACTGCAATAGAGGCAAAGTATTTCCCTCATGCAATGTTCTCATTCTTCCACAGTAAGCTTGCCATTCTTCCCCAACTTATCAGAGATGGACAACTTGGAAGTGTTCTTTGTTGTGGAAGACTGCTGGCTGGAGGAGCTACCCTGGGTGGAGTTTGACAAGGATTGATTGGTAGACTGGGAGGAACTTTTGGGGGTGTCCTTCTTGACAGGGTTAGGAGAGTTACTAGAACTCTTAGTTTCGAAGTGGATTTCATCCTCTTGCATCCAGTAGATATCGTTGCAGTCCTGTGCTTTCAAGTGCAGTTCTGCAAGAGTATCAGGTTTACCACCCTGAAGGACTTCTATGTGAAGTCAGAGCAGAAGACCGTGGAAATAGCAGTCATGGAGGGCTGCCTCATTCCAATTGACCCTAGAAGCTAACTCCCAGAAGTCAATGTTATACTTTGTGATGTGACCACCTTTTTTCATTGCTAAGCTGGAAAGGGCTTTTTCTGCATCTCCGACTGGGTCATGCAGGCCAAAGTTGCTTTCAAGCTCAGTGAGGAAAGCTTCATAGTCCCACCTCCAGTGTGTAGAATCAGTCAGGTTGTTAAGACTGGGTTCAAACCAACTGAGAGCTGATCCCTTCAGATAAGAAAGGATAAATATGATCTTTTTCTCATCAGAAGAAGATACATGCAGGCGGTTGCAGAAATGAAGATTATACGAGACTAGAAAGTCTCTAAGTTTCTTTGGGTTGGTGCCATCAAAAGTGTTGGGGTCGCAAACTTTGATTTTCTTGGTCTTGGGTGCGTTATTTTGTCGGAGGGTGCAGATACTCTCCAAGAGGTTGTAAAGAACATCTATGAACCTATCCCCTGGATCCAGGTTTCCCCCCATGGGAGGTTGATTGTCAGGATCATTGGGATCAGGGTCACCCCCAGGGCCATCTGGACCACTAGGGTCATCGGGTCCACCGGGAGGTCCATCCTCTAGACCACAATCTTCCAACCCATAGGGTTCAGGCTGGTTGATGCCCCCTATGTACTCAAGGGGAGTTGTGGGTCAGGGTTCTTCTGGATTTGTGGGAGAATGTTGGGTGTGAGTAGACATGAGGTTGGCACTGATTGATGGGGCTCCAGAGCCGATTTGTTGGAAAATGTTGGAAGGTCTGGAAGATACTCCGAATGTCGTGGTGGGTCGTTGGAGACATGCCAAAGGCATGCCCCCAGGCAATCACGTGACCTATTAGGTAATCAAGTAGATACAAAGTTTGTAACCCAGAAACAGAACAAGTCAAGTCATCCACGTCACCATCTGTGCTGAGGGAAAGGCGATGCGACCACTCCATCGTGGTGATGAGAGTGTCCTTCATACTTTAGCACACTACCGTACCACTGCTTTACTGCCAACCAACACTGTAATTCACAAACTGCTCCATAATACCGCTGCCAACCAACTGCATCCATAACTGCTGTCTGTCAACCAGTAGCTCTGCATGAATCTTCCCATCACATACAAACCACCGATCTATTGATAATCAGCATGCAATCCTGGCTCATTGGCAAACACAACCCCACATAAATGGTCATTTCATGCCAACTGGAACAACCACCACCATTGCCACATCCCAAATCTCATCAGATAATGCAAGTGAAAGCTTCAGTCTGCCATTCTCCGATATGGACGATACCTCAACTCTAGCTAGTACAATGGAGTGGTCCCTAGTGAGCATCACATCAACCCCAGCACCCAACATGCCAATCCTACCCATACAGCCACCACCAATGCCCTTATCAGCAACCATGCCCCCACGATCCCCATCGCCCCACATCATGTTGTCTGACTCACCAGTCAATTTCTTCAGCGGCAATGGAGGAGACAAGCAGCAGCCAGTAGACTTTCTCAAAAAATTCCACCGTGCCATGCGTGACTCGCGAGTAACCCAAGATGCTGGCCTCATCACTGTTAGGATGACACCCACTATCTGCTAGCTAAGACCGTGCGAGTTCTCTCTACAAGAAGGGGGCGGGATCCATGCGCATGATGGGGGAATTGATGGGTTTGATGTGAGGGGTTATTTATAGATGAGTTTGTTGAGATAGGCTTTTCACACCGAAAATGTAGGTGGAATACCTAAGAGAACACAACTGGGGTCCCCTAGGTGTATATTTTGGGTTTATATACTATGTTACATATATTGTACATTGTTGTTACCAACATGTGCATACAGGTGCATACATAATGATGTGTGCAAAATAATATTCTCACACTATCAAAGTGTAGCATCATTTGGCATCATGTAGCATAACTCGACATAATAAAATGAAAATGAAATCTTATTAGGTAATGGGGCTGTTTCCTAACATTACCCCCCTTTTATGCCTCAACTTCCAGGCGAGAAAATATTGTATCCATCCACTCTGTGAAATTTTGGTAAGGCCGGAATTTCATCCCCTCATACACCATTCTCACAATGCGATGCGGAGCATTCAGATTATGTTTAAAGAATAGGGCGATCATGTTACATGCTTGCTTACCATTCTCCTCAGGTTCCCACGAATTGTTTTTGTCAGTATAGTCTTTCCATTTTATCAAAAACTCCAATTTGTTTTGTCAAAGACATGAGTCTAGAATTTCTTCAACTACGTATTCTGGAGCACCTTCTACTATTATCGGAGGTTGTGGGGTGGTTTGTTGGCCAGGAACGGTGGGAAGGCGGTAAGGGCATAAGCGGGATACATTAATCTCAGGATCAATCTTGAATGATCAGGGTAATTTTAGTACTACTGCATTAGGTGACATCACTTTAGAGATCACGTATGGGCCAACTTGTTTCTCCATAAGTTTCCTTGAAGGTCGTGGAATATTTAGGTCCTTGGTACTTAGCCATACCAAGTCCCCAACTTTGTACTCTGGAGCATGTGCTCGAGTACGATCTGCATGTCGCATCATGTCATCACATGCTTTCTTCAATGCCACCTCTGCTTCTTCTTGTACCTTTTGCATCTTTGATACAAAATCTTCTACCGCCTGTACTTTGACTTCCCTTCTGGGTTCTACTCCCATGTGAGGATGATACCCATAATTTGAGAAAAAGGGTGACATATGCATAGCCAAATGGAATTTGTTATTGTGGGAAAATTCAGCAATTGCCAGCCATTCGGGCCAGTTGGTTTGTCGGTAGTTGACAAACATACGTAGGTACTGCTCCAACTCCTGATTCATTCTCTCTGTCTGCCCATCAGTCTGCAGATGATAAGCCATAGATAATTTGGTTTGAATTCCCAATATGTTGTTCAGGTCTCACATAAACACGGAAGCAAACTGGGGTCTGCGATTGGAGATAATGGTATTGGGTAATCCATGTAATCGCCATACTTGATGTAGATAGAGGCATGCCAAGCCTAATGATGAGATTTCTGTAGTAGTAGGAATAATATGGACCTCCTTTGTGAAGCAGTCACATACTATGAATATTGCATCGTACCCTTGAGCTTCAGGTAATCCTGTCATAAAATCCACAGATATATCTCGCCATGGCGCTTTAGGTATTGGGTTGGGCATTAATTTTCCTGCAGGCTTCTCTGGAAATTTCTTCCCCCTCATGCAAGTATCACATCCATCCACATACCCCAACACATATTTAGAAATTCCGGGCTACCAATAATTTCTCATCACCAACTCCAACGTGTTCCATCTTCCCAGGTGTCCAGCCATCAGTAAATTATGATGTAACCAGATGATCTCCCTTCACAAATCGTGATCCTTCAGCACATACACCTTTCCTTGGAATAACACCAACCCTTGCGCCTCAACCCATTCATCTCCTCTAATATTACCCTTCTTGTCTTCCTTCATAGCTTTCACAGCTTCCACTACCTCATCGGCCATATCTGAACATTGTCTAATTTTAGACAACATTTCCATTTCGGAGCCATCTATTAATAGATGCCCTTGATGCATAGCACAAATGCGAAAGTATTCCAGTTTGAGTAAGGTAACATTGTTATTGTCCTCCTCCACCCCCCTTTTGTGATCAATATGTCTGGATAATGGATCTGCCTTCCTCATTAAGCTTCCTGCCTTGTGGACCAAGTGAAAATTGAAATGCAATAGGAATAGTGCCCAACGCACTTGCCTGCAGTTTAGCTTTTTAGCTGACATGAAGTATTGCAGATTTTGATGATCCATCCAGATCTCAATCTGATGCATGCATCCCTCCAAATAATGTCTCCATGCCTCCAACGCTCATATTATCCCCAACATCTCTTTGTCATGCACATCATAATTTCTCTCCACATCATTCAACCCTCGGGACAAATATGCACAAGGATGCCATTTGTCATCTTCACACAACATTGATAATACTGCTCCAGTAGCAAAGTTGGATGCATCTGATTCCACTCATAAGGGGCGCATGAAATCTACTGGGGCTAATATTGGTCCCTCCATGAACTTTCTCTTCAACTCCTCAAACGCTGTGTGCAGGCCAATCTGTGATTGCCTGTACCTTGATCGGATCCATTTTGATCCCATCAGGGCTGATCAATAATCCTAGGAACTTGATCTTGCTTGCCCCAAACACACACTTCTCTGGTTTCAAAAATAGATCATTCTCTGCCAACCTCTGCAACACCTCCTGCACTATCGCCTCATGATTTTCTTCATCCTCTGTAAATATCAGAATGTCATCAATAAAGATTATTACCACGCCCTTGTCAATTACATCCTTGAAAATGTCATTCATCATATTTTGGAAGGTTGGGGGACTATTAGTCATTCCAAAAAACATGACAAGCAGCTCGAATGATCCTCGACGCGTGGCAAATGCAGCCTTCCACTCATCTCCTTTCTTTATTCATACATTGTTATATCCCCATCATAAATCCAATTTTGTAAAGACTTTGGCTTTTCCAACCTTGTCAATTATTTCTGAAATTAATGGCAAGGGGTACGCATTCTTCACTGTCCACTCATTCAGGTACCTATAATCTGTACACATCCTCTTTCTCCTATCTTTCTTGGCTACACAAAATATTGGTGATGTCTGCAGCGATTTCAAAGGTCGTATATAGCTTTTGCACAATTGTTTGTTTAGGAATGCATCCACTTCTTTTTGCTCCATCAGAGATAATGAATATACCTTCGACTTCTTTAGCACAAACCCTGGCTTCATCTCAATCGCATGATCCCATGGCTTCCACACTGGAAGTCACTCAGACTCCTTCTTCTGGAACATTGATAGATATTCATGATACATTTTTGGCACCAACTCCTCCACTGGCTTCTCCACATTCACAACATTCTTGTCCCATGACTGTCCTCCACAAATTGCTCGAAAGGTTTGCCTCTGCTCTTCTTTCTCAATCATGATTGGAACTTCCCCATTTGGCATTTCCTCATCCACCACTTCCTCCATCATAACTGCATACTTCCTCGGACATTCCTCCTCTCTCTTTTTCTTTTTCTCCTTCTTCAATTTTCTCCCATACACATTACATTCCATAGGAACACGAGTCATTTGTACTTTCCCAGTTTTCCAATCAATTTCAGGATTATGCTTCCATAACCATGGACATCCTATTATTAGATTGGTTTTCCCGAGATCGCACACTTCGAATATGGCTCACTCCTGATGCTCCTGATATTTTAATATCATAGTCACCTCCTTCTTGATAGTTTTTCCATGATTGACCGTTCCATCAATATTGTACACCATTATTGGTTGTGACAGCTTGCGCGTGCTAATACCATTTCCGGTAATTAATGATCGATTAATAAATAATCCTGTAGCACCGCTATCCAGCAATGCTTCCACATTAATTGCTGCATGTGTGTCCACTGTCTTCAATCCCATAGTCAAGGTGATTTTGGGTTCTATCTGTGCAGAGCGAATAAAGAATTTTGGGGTTTTCGGAAATTGCATGTGGGAATTTTCTTTGTCATGTGATTTGCAACAGTTGTACTCATCAATTTCCTTTTCGGGTTTGCTCTGGGTTTCCTCGGATACTAATACATTGTAACGATTCTGGGTCACCAATGGGGAAACCTTCACTGGGACTCTTCCACAAAATTCTCCTGCTTGCCTTCCTCCTGCTTCACTTCCTCGAATATAGCTCCCCTGATCTTTCTCTTCTGCTTGCAATTTTTAGAGATATGTCCTAACTGCCTACAGTTAAAACATCTAAGTGGGGGTTGTCTCCCCGCTTGATTGATCTCCATTGCATCTGCTGGTGCTGCTGACTCTGCAACTATAGGTGTCACTGCCATGGCCAGTGGCTGTGCCCTCGGAGTCTGTACCTGAGGTGCTTTGCCTTTCTCAGACTTTCCTCCTGATGGCTTTCCAAATTTGGTATTTCTGTACATCAACTTTGATTCTGCCTGTTCCTGCCGATATTGCCGGTCAAGGCACATTGCCCAATTATACCACTCATCCAACTTCTCTGGCATGGAATGCACCTGATAATCCCACCAATCACCTCTTATTAGAGGTGGAGCTACATATGAGGTCCTCCTCTAATAAGAGGGAATTAAATGTGTATGGCCCTCCTCCGATAAACCTTGAATAAATATAGTGTACACTCCTCCAAGACATCTACAGCATGTGCCAGACATCAGTACCTGCCATCAATGTCATCAGCTACCGTCACCATCAAGGCCATCAATCTCTCCCATCACTGTCGGCTTATGTCTGCCCACGTCGGCTAACGTTGTCACTGTCTCTGACAGCGAGCTCACTATTTCCTTCATTCTGGCCCATTTCCCTTGGCTGCTTTTGCTTACATTAACTACATGTGTACATAGAATGACTACCTGCCATCCTTTCTACTTTACCTGCCCTGATAAGCCTACTAGAGCACTACCTTCTTGAAGTGAGAATGAGAGATTGTTGTACTTATGCATGAGGCTCTCCCTTGATATCCAGGCCAACAAAATCATGTCAAGGTCTATGTACATGATAGGGATAAGTGCTCTAGCCCATAAGGCAGTGACTACAGTGGGAAAAAAGCGAAAATGTAGGGGAGGAGGAGAGGGTACCCACTGCTGAGCTGGCATGTGAATCAGGACCAAAGGTGTACAGTCAAAAGGGTGTGAGGGTACCATATAGAGTTGTATACCAAGTATAGAGACTAGGGGGCCAGTGGGTGGATGTCAAATTATGTGTTAGTGTGATATCAGAGATGGTGACTCACCAGCTCTCCTGTTCATCCCACTGCATGAATGAGCATCATAAATGCATCATAGAGACCTTACAAACAATGGGGAGAGCCTACCATCAAAGCTACATGGGATAAGATAGTCAAAAAAGCGAAGTAGGGGTGAGGAGGAGGAATACTTGCTGCATGAGATCCGTGGCACAAAAGCGTTCGCTTTCTTCGTTTTCCAGGTCTATAGGTGAAGTAAATAAAAGGTATGTATGTATAATGGGATGGGACTGAGGTCCTGGCTCACAGGGGCATGGGTTTCCCATCAACAGAACAGAACTTTGCTCATAATTGGTCACACACCTTTCCTATTGTCCAAATCTCCTTCTGAGCAGTTAGGGTAGTCACCTACCCTATATTTATAGCGAACTGGAGGCAGGATGTTCAAGAGAGTGATGATGAATGGTGTGATCAGGATTGCATGACATTCTACTCGTACTGATCCCTGTATCCGATCACCACTAGACTTCATTGTATTGCACATATCTCACTTGTTACTCCATGAACCGCCTTCGGTCCTGCTGATGGCCTATGCAATGAATCCCCTTCTATCTATCCCCATCCTCTGATCAATAGCTCGTTGTGTCACTGTTGAGCTATGTTCGAGTTATTGCCTTTTTTGGAACACTTGCTTCAACCTACCTCTCTAGTGTATGGCATGGCTTCTCCTGCTATCTGGATGGACTATAGCTCAAGTTAACCTCATAAGATATATTACTATGCACTATTTTATGTACCATATTGAGAAGCTGAAGCTCTGCTGGCCTTTGGTGAGTGAGTATAACCTATTTCAATATATTGACTCTCCATCCCTCTTGTACAGACTCATGGACCATTCCAAGGTGTTAATTCTACCTGTAGTACCTTGGTATGCTCGTATATATTGCCACTAATGGGTAATATGACCTGGAATTGAGTAACAAGGAGATTAGGTGAGTATGTGTAGATCCTATTCTGTAGCTCGAAGTATTGACTATATAGTTGACTTGTAGGCTATAAATATAGGGTAGGTGACTACCCTAACTGCTCAGAAGGAGATTTGGACAATAGGAAAGGTGTGTGACCAATTATGAGCAAAGTTCTGTTCTGTTGATGGGAAACCCATGCCCCTGTGAGCCAGGACCTCAGTCCCATCCCATTATACATACATACCTTTTATTTACTTCACCTATAGACCTGGAAAACGAAGAAAGCGAACGCTTTTGTGCCACGGATCTCATGCAGCAAGTATTCCTCCTCCTCACCCCTACTTCGCTTTTTTGACTATCTTATCCCATGTAGCTTTGATGGTAGGCTCTCCCCATTGTTTGTAAGGTCTCTATGATGCATTTATGATGCTCATTCATGCAGTGGGATGAACAGGAGAGCTGGTGAGTCACCATCTCTGATATCACACTAACACATAATTTGACATCCACCCACTGGCCCCCTAGTCTCTATACTTGGTATACAACTCTATATGGTACCCTCACACCCTTTTGACTGTACACCTTTGGTCCTGATTCACATGCCAGCTCAGCAGTGGGTACCCTCTCCTCCTCCCCTACATTTTCGCTTTTTTCCCACTGTAGTCACTGCCTTATGGGCTAGAGCACTTATCCCTATCATGTACATAGACCTTGACATGATTTTGTTGGCCTGGATATCAAGGGAGAGCCTCATGCATAAGTACAACAATCTCTCATTCTCACTTCAAGAAGGTAGTGCTCTAGTAGGCTTATCAGGGCAGGTAAAGTAGAAAGGATGGCAGGTAGTCATTCTATGTACACATGTAGTTAATGTAAGCAAAAGCAGCCAAGGGAAATGGGCCAGAATGAAGGAAATAGTGAGCTCGCTGTCAGAGACAGTGACAACGTTAGCCGACGTGGGCAGACATAAGCCGACAGTGATGGGAGAGATTGATGGCCTTGATGGTGACGGTAGCTGATGACATTGATGGCAGGTACTGATGTCTGGCACATGCTGTAGATGTCTTGGAGGAGTGTACACTATATTTATTCAAGGTTTATCAGAGGAGGGCCATACACATTTAATTCCCTCTTATTAGAGGAGGACCTCATATGTAGCTCCACCTCTAATAAGAGGTGATTGGTGGGATTATCAGGTGATGGAATGTAGTTGGTAGATAGACTTGAATAAAGAGGGATTTAATCCTGCTTTCAAAGACTCTACCAACACACCTTCTCCCATATCTGTCTGTGAAGCTTCTGCTTTGAACTGCAAAATAAATTCATCCGCCATTAGGGAACATTGGCGCATGGTTTTTAATTTGGCATTGGCTGTCGCCTTTGGATTAAGGTCCCCAAACTGTGCCTCCAATCTCTCCAAAAATTCCTTGAAGGTTGCAAATGGTTTATTTCCCATGGCAATTTAATTGATAGCCTTGTTTCTCCAGAACTGTGCTTTCCCCCCCTGGATATACAAGAGAGCAAACATAATCCTAGACTCAGCTGTACGAAACTCTGGCTTCCTCCCATGGATGTACAATACTATAGAGCTGATGAAAGATTTTGTATTCTCCATGGTACCATCAAAGATTTATGGGGGCATGTATTTAGGTAAGCACAGTTTTCCATTTCCGGACTTCTCCCCCATCCCTCCCTCCTGTGACATCCACTCCATCATTTCCTCCATCTCATCATCTCTATCTCCTGTTGTCTCTGGCTGTACTTCTGCTTGTCTGGGCTGTGATGCAGTCAACACTGACACTAATTGCAACATTTGCGCTGTAAGTGCATCAATCTTCACTTCTAGCACTGGCATGGGAACAGGATTAGGACCAGGATTAGAAGTTGAGGGTTCAGACATAATTGTAAAATCTGTGATGAGTCACTTCTTCGACAATTCAAGACTTCTTCTTCAAAACCTCTCCAAACATTTACAGGTCACATGATAAGGTTTGTCAAGGTTTGGCAAGGTTTGTCAATCATTTGTCAATGGTTTGTCATTTGTCAGGTGCCTATTTTGGCACTTCAGATCAATACCCCTTCCAACAGTGCCTGATTTCAGAGATATCACTGAATTTGGCTTGTAACTAAGAGAGTTGTCTGAATAGAGTAATGTAAATTGTAACTAAACCAGATCCAATCAGTTGTCTGGTTGCAGCTGTCCTAATGATGAGTGCTGCCTCTCAATCACTGGTGGTCACAAATATAAGGTGAGGCCTGGCAAAGGCTTACGAAAGAAGAGGTGGTTTACATATGTACAAGTACTTCCAGCTCGTGCTGAAAGGATGAGTAATCGGATGTGGTGCGGTGAAACAATGATATATGCGCAAGTAAGAGAAGGTGCACTGATATGGGAAGTTGTGTTCTTCTGTTAGGTCGACACCCACTATCTGCTAGCTAGGACCGTGCAGGTTCTCTCTACAAGAAGGGGGTGGGATCCACATGCGTGATGGGGGAATTGACAGTTTTGATGTGAGGGGTTATTTATAGGTGAGTTTGTTGAGATAGTTAGGCTTTTCACACCACAAGTGTAGGTGGAATACCTAAGAGAACACAACTGGGGTTCCCTAGGTGTATATTTAGGGTTTATATACTATGTTACATATATTGTACATTGTTGTTACCAATGTGCGCATACAGGCACATACATAGTGATGCGTGTGAAATAATATTCTCATGCTATCAAAGTGTAGCGTCATTCGGCATCATTCAGTGTCATGTAGTGTCATTCGGCATCATTCAGTGTCATGTAGTGTCATTCGGCATCATTCAGTGTCATGTAGTGTCATTCGGCATCATTCAGTGTCATGTAGCATAGTTCGACATAATAAAATGAAAATGAAATTTTATTAGGTAATGGGGCTGTTTCCTAACAGATGATGAGGATAGGACAGTGAGAGGGATGGCGAGCAGATGGCAAGGGGATGAGACAACAGCACCACCACCACCACCACCACCACCACCACAGCACCCCCAACCACCACTGCAAGCAACTGCTTGCAGGGTGGAAACGGGGAGCAGCAGGCAAGGTACAATGGGGAGGAATGGGTGCGCCGTGGGGCCAACAACAATGGGGAATGAGGGGACAACAATGGCAATCAGGAAGAGGACAAGGACACACAACAATGGCAATGAGGGACGACAGCACCAAACCCCACCCCTCCCCCCCTCCATTGCATTTTGCATTGGGGGGGGGGGGGGGGGGGGGGGTTTAAATTAAATTAAATTAATATTGTTGGCTGCCCCCTCATGCAACGTGATGGGGGCATAATAATTTATGCACTTGCCCCCTCGCATCTTGCATGAGGGTGGTTAAATAATTTTTTTTTTTGAAAATGTGTCGAGTTCCTCAGAAAAGAAAAAATAACAAATTTATCAAAGTTTTGGTTACAGTCTGTGTGGATTCCATGTGGAATGAGCAGATTCCACATGGAATTCTTCATAATCTGAGTTTTTGGTCACAATCCACACAGAATCCACATGGACCAACTCAGACTCCACATGGAATTGCTTACAAATCCCTCTTTGGGGTACCCTATGTGTGGACTCCGCATGGAATCCAAGTAATTCTGCATGGAATAAATGGAGTCTGAGTAATTCTGTGTGGAATAAGCGGAGTCTGCACAGAGTCCACAAGGTCACATGGGTGAGTGTAAACTACAGTTGCCATGCCTCACAAGACCCAGTTGATTGCTGAAGATCTGACATAGTGAGTGGGGATGAGTTCAAGAGTTGTAACATCATAGGCTCAAGTAACATGTCTTTGCATTTGGCATTTGGTAACTTGTAAAGGACTGCAACTGTTCCAGATTGCACTTTGCTCATGGCTCCTAGGGCCTGTTCAATAAAAGTTGATGTTGAAACATTTACATTGTCAATCACAAAAGGATGTGGACCCTTTACAACCTTGTGAGCATCCTCAATTGACTGTTCAGCAAGTGTTTCAATCATGGATAAGATGGAGGTGTAGGACATTGATAGGCATGAATGATTGAGAACATTAATAAGCTGGCGTGATGCACCTGTAGACCATGCCATGAGGCCAAGACCAATTTGGACTTTGCAAGAGAAAAATGAGTGTAAATCATGAACTTGTGCATTGATTACACTTTGGCCCTGTTATAAGCATGTTAAGATACAAAATATGCCAAGAATATACTAATCTTACTGTTCAGCAGTTCCTAGGATTTGCAGACCTCACTTTCTCTTTTGCAGCATGTGCTTCTGTCACAGCCTCCAAAATACAAGACCAGATGGGGGTCATCTTGCTTGCAATTGGCTCCATTAGTGAATTGATGTCCCAAGTTGAAATAAAGTCTGCAGTAACATCAGTTGTTGACATGTAAAGCTTGGGTTTGGCAGCATCCATTTCATCATGTACTGATTCACAGATAAAGTCAATGGCATGGGGCTGCATCCAATCCTTCAAATGCTTCAAACCTTTCTCACTCTTCCAAAGGATATCCAGGAAATGGCAAAGCCTGTGTGAGTGACCCTCTTAATAAAAAGCATCTCGGAAGGTCACAAATTGGTCCACAGAATTGTTGAAAAGACATGCAACAAACTCCAGAGGTGTCATTTTGCCATCATGAAGTTGTTCAAGCATATTCTGAGAAATATCCATTACTGACATGGGCTTTGCACAAGCATGAGGAACCTGGAAGGGGTTGAATGGATGGTAGTTCCAGTTTTCCTTATTATTGGGACTGGAATCCAGAGCCTGAGCATAGCCAAGCCCATCAAATGCAGTCATCTGGACATCAAGAGCTATCAGAGAGAGTAATGGATCAGGTAGGCATTGCCCAAAGACGAAGGAGTGTTTCCAAATAGGTTGCCAGAGCTTTCCATGAGTGGACCGCAAGATTGGTATGCTGGAGACATGTCAGGGCTGTGGCCAATACATGCCAAATAGCTTGAATCAGCTTTGGATGATGCAATGTTGTCATGACAACCACTTTCTACTGGAGATGAGTATGAGTATTGATTCCCTTGATGAACACTCTCTTCACATCCCAAGTAGAATAAACTGGAGGGTGTCTGTGGCATTAGCATACCATGATGGCTAGATGTAAATGTTGTAGCTTGATTATGGGCTGAGGATCTAGATGGAGCTTGATGACAGTGAAATGTAGAAGTGTTCATGTCCCAAGGTTTTTTGGTTCCCTTGCCATTTCCTCTAACACATCTCTGGCCATCAAAAAACAGGTTGGGAACATTTGTCTGAAAGGCTCTGCACTCTAGTTCATTCTGATTGTGTTTCTGAGCTCCAACCGGTGCTTGGCTCAGCTGAGAGGTAGTGGGCATGGTGTATATAGTGGGATGAGTGGTAATTGCAGCACAGAGCACATACACGCTGAACACATTTTGAATGTGTTGTAAAATTTCTCTAGTTCTTAATTGGGAAGTTGCTCAAACAAAGGCATTCTAGAATGCTTATTCATATTCTCTCGATCATAAGGTTTAACTATGGCAATTCAAAGTCAGCTTTACTGGTCCCTATACATTGATGCTTGCTCATGTACTAGGGATAGGTCACCGGTCTAGCTCAGGCACTTGAGCTGATCAAAATGGCACTAAGTGGCCCTGAGCGACTCTGAGCTGGCTAAGCCAATTGAAATTGCCCAATGTTGTGGGCTCACTGTTCTACTTGTAATTATGCTTCAGTTATGCCTTTTAACATCAAGTAAGTCATGTAGACCATCATTACAAAAGAAATATGGCATACTCTTGAGTTTTGTATGGATCCATATCATTGATGAGATTGTTTGGCTGTTGTGCAAGCCATGTGTTCACTCAAAGGGGGAATACCATTCTCCTTGAGGCAGACTGCACTCGCTGCCGACTCCCATGAGACCATGGGAGTCAATTAGAATGAACCTCATCAAACCCTTTCCAGAGGCCAAAGGATTTGATTATCTCTGGGTAATCATTTGTTGTCCATCTTCAATGGTACACCTCATACCAGTGAACACAATGATGACAGCTTCTGAAATCTTTAGTCAACAGAGTCAAACACATATACAGAAAATACCAGGGAAAGGGGATTGTGAGAAAGTTGTGTATTGCAGTTAGAGGACATGACAGTCATATCTCTTTGACAAAACCCTCCTCTTACTTACCTAAGAGAGTTGGGGACACTGAAAACTTAAATTCACTGCGAAAACTTCACTTTTACACAGAGTTTTTTTGGAAAAACAAAACATTTTCAAATCCAACATTTGGTAGAAAGTCTGGGATTTGGTAATTCCCATGAGTCCTACCCATGCTGCCAGGCTTATGTCACTACACTGCCACTTAGATTTGAACCAATCTAGCACTGCCAGCTACAACTCACTCTTCCTCTGCTTCTCACCCCCCAAACTCCTCACATAAAGGTATCCACTACTATCTCAACTATTGTAACCATTCTGCCCTGACACCTGTGCAACCAACTCAGTAACTTACACTCCCCCATATGTTCCACATGGATCTGTATGGACTACATGGAGTCCATGCTAGTCCACACAGACTGTGCAGAATCTGTGTTAGTCCATGTGGACTATGTGGAATCCATGCTAGTCATCCATGCTAGTCCATGCAGACTGTGCAGAATCCATGCTATCAAGTTAATATCTTATGAGTTCCAAGCTTTTCAGAGTTTATGAAAGTCATGAAGTGCCTACAAAATAAGATTGTGCAGAGCAAGAATTGAACCTAAGACCTCAGGTTAGACCATCACATGACAAACAAGCATGGTCAACCAGCTGAGCCACAGGAGAACTATTTGTTACTAATATAAAGTTTATTTATAACACTCAAACTCAAACTCAAACTCAATTATTTAAACCCTCTTGAAGGAGGTGCATTGTTATATATTTAAAATCAAATAAAATATATTAACTACTATAATTATATTAAAAACTTGACCCCTCATGTTGAATGCAAGGGGAGGGCAACAGTTATAGATTAAAAAGAAAATCCCCTCACCCACATAAAATGCAGGCAACGGGTAATAATATAAATAGAAACAAAAAACAAATCCTCCCCATGCAAAATGTGGGAGCCCATCATCCTGCATGCATCACTGTGGTAAAAGAAATAAGACAAGAAAAAAAAATTACCTGTGGCCCAAGCAGTGGCTCATGGGGCTGGAGGTGGGTGGTGTGTTGTTGGCCCTGTCATTGTCATCTGTCATGGTTGGCAGCCATGCTTCACATTCTGGGGGTTCTAGTGCTGGTAGGCAGTGGTGTCATCATTGTCATTGCCTGCACACACTCATGATCCACCCTACAAGCAGAGGCTCGCAGGCATGGGGTGGGTGCATCATCTGTTTTGGGGGTCTCCTAGTTTGGAAGGGTTAGGGGGGTCAGTGATGTGGCATGTGAGGAGGGGGTAGGTGGGTGCTTACCAGGTGGGTATCCCTCTTCTGGGGTCTCCCAGCATCCCTCTGCACTTTCCTAGCCCATGTTGACAGCCTCAAATCCCATTTGAATGGGGAGGAGGGGGATCGGGTGGCCATGGGTGCGCATTGTGCATTTTTTGCATTTGGCAGTCATCACCATTAAGGTAGGGCTCATTCACATCCGACCACATCATGTGGTTGAGGAGTGACAAATCGTGACAAATAACCATTTCTCTAATTACTGTTTTCTATAAGTATTTCTCTCAAATGTAAAACCTAATGTCATTGCAGAATTGTGTTCCAAAGGGATTCTAGGTGCTCGATCATTTAATTTTTAAAGAGGCAGGAAGTTATTGGGTTTAGATCAATTGTACACCCATTTTCGGCAATACTTACAAATCAGCCTCAAATACTCGTTGCAACTCTAATAACTTTCCTCCTCCATTAAAACTGAGTGATCGAACACCTAGAGCCTCTTCATAAAACAATTTTGTATCAACTTTAGGTTTTACATTTGAGAGCAACTGTTATGGGAAGTAGTAATTAGAGAAGTGGTAATTTGTTACAGTTTGTTACTCTTGAACCATGTGATGTGGTCGGATGTGAATGAGCCCTACCTTAGTGTACAACCCAAAAATTAATAAAATACAATGAGTTAGTTAATAACAACAAAAAGAAGAAAGAAAAAACTTATCTATGGCCCAAACAACAGTTGCTGTTGTTTGGGCCTGCGTTCCATCTACTTGGGCTTGTTTGAAGGTGGTGGTGATGGTGGAGTGGGCATGGGAATGGTGGTGGTGGGCATGCATGCAGTGGTGGAGGTGATAGAGTGGAAGGGAGGGAGGGAGGTGGTGACATTGATGGTGGTGGTGAGTGATGAAATGGCAATGTTGATGACATGGCTGTGTGCTTTGTCATACAAAACCAAACAGTGGTATGTAGTTGCATCAATAGCAACACCACATCAATGGCCATGTAGTATAATGGTAATATGCCTCTGTATTAGTTAATCATGAGGTTACAAGTTCAAATATGCTTTGTGTCTAGGGTTCACCAAGGGTTTTAGCTAAGTGTAATAGCCAAATTTCTGCTACCAATAAAAATGTCCTGCTTCTAATCAGTTGTTGAACTCAAAATCTTTATCAGACATTCTTCATATGCTTAGCATTAACACTCACATGTAACATTATGCAAGAACATTAATTTCTAGCTGTTAAAAATAAAAATATATATTATCCCCTGCAAACTCTGAGGTTTTCATTACTTTGAACCCTTGGTGTTTAACCCATGGGTTTTGTACAACACTTTGGGCAGTATTGGTTCAGAAGACATTCTGCTGGGTTTGGCCTTTGGAAGCAATCTTGACAGGGTTACTACCTATCCTTTTTCTTAATCCATCAAAACACTTGCTGTGAACTCATAATCTACAAAATCATTTTAAAGTTCTCAAAACCCTTGAAAACCCTTGGTGAACCATATTCATGTTGCTGGTCCAACCCTGTTGATCACGGATGCAGACAGACAAAATCTGTGGAATCTGAGTAAAATATGCAGAATCTGTGTTAGTCTGCATGGATCTGTGCAGACTGTCTCACCCTGTTGCACAGCTAAAATGGTTTATTGCGCAAATCTGTGTGGAGTCCATTGTGGTAGAGTGAAAAGTCCCACTCATCAACCCTACCATTTCCAGAGTTTTCCATGAAGTTTGTTATCACATGATGATGGCCTTGTGCCATCATACATTCTTGATGCGCTCTTATATTCTCACCTGTTTCACCCTACTGATTTATTATTTGATATTTTTACTTTCCAGATTACACAATTCTCCTCAACAAAGACACACCACCCATGTGACACCATCACACCCATTCCAAAGGATTTGCACTGGTCTTTCCATTCCCCTTTTATTTCCCTATTTATAGTTTCATTTCTGTACCTAATTACTATGATGATCCGCAACGTCAAGCACATCAACACTTTGGCTGGCTAAAATAAGAGACAATGGGTTGGACCACTGGACAGTAGGGTCAAGATTCTCATTCAGGTGTCCTCCACACTTGCTGGGGGTACAGGTGACATACCATCAATAGAGGTGCTCAATGAAAGCCTCTCCCTGAGTCATTCCCAGTTGCAAAAACCATGAGATGAGGATTCAACAATGCCATCTCAGGATCATTTGCCACGCGGACTCAATTGTTATCTTGAAGAGCATAAACACATTCTGAAACTGACAATCCTATTTTTTTATTACTTTATCTTTCTTGTTGTTTGTTCCTGTCAGCACAAGAGAACATGTGCGATCAGTTTTTGCTTCATAGTTACAATGTTTGTATTAAGGTGTCCTCCCATCTGTTGAATGGAGCATTCCATCTTTCTCCCCATTTTATGCTCTCCCTCTAAGTTTCCCCTCTGTCCCTCTGCACACCAAGGTGCAGATTTTAAGCTAAGTACTCAAGTCTTAAGTTTATGGCCCCAAGGAGCCCTCTTTCCAAGTCCCATTCTCTTATATTTTGTTTATTTTACAAGATCTTTTTATACCATCCTCAAGCCCATTTTCATTTTGAGTTCGACAGCCCATGTTTTTGATGTGTGCATCACATGACTCTGTTGATCACATTCACATTTCTATTTATTAGTTCTTCCCCTCTCATTTTATTGACCCTACAGCCTTCATTCTCAGTCCAAAGTTATTTCTCACCTGTCATATTCCTTCTTTTGTATCCTTATTTTTCCACTCATCCACGTGTCTATGCTTACCTCATCCATCGCAATGTGATGATCTGGTCAACAGAACCTCCAACAGACCATTTCCCTGACTACACCATGTGGAGTCCACATAATTCCATGTGGATCCACATGGGGAGTGTAAAGACCTCAACCAACTGTAGCTCCCTCTGCTATACACAAGGCCAGCCTCATAATTTCTCCTTTCTGAAATATAGTTAGAAATTCTTTGTGAAATATTATATTTGAGACTAAATTTCTAACTATATTTCAGAAAGGAGAAATTATGAGGCTGGCCTTGTGATACCCAATCTGACATTTTCATCAACTTCTGGGGTCTGTGCAAAGTCTGGAAAATCTTGTTGCAAATTGATGTGTGTTAGGGTGACACCCACTATCTGCTAGCTAAGACTGTGTGGGTTCTCTCTACAAGAAGGGGGCAGGATGTGTGCACATCATGGGGAAATTGATGGTTTTGATGCAAGGGGTTATTAATAGAATAGTTGGCTGAGAAAGGCACACAACTAGGGTCCCCTAGGTGTGTATTCAAGGTTTAAATACTTTGTTACATATATTGTACATTGTTGCTACCAATGAACATGTACATGCATGTACATATTGATGCATGCAAAATAAAATTCTCATGCTAGCAAAGTATAGTATAATTCAGTGTAATGTAGCATAATTTGACATAATAAAATAAAATGACATTTATTAGGTAATGGGGCTGTTTCCTAACATTGTGCATACACCCTGACTGCAATTACCAAATGTGCCACCACCATTGCATAGAGGCTGGGGGCTGTTGAGCAAAAGGCCATGGTGCCACAGACAAGGGCAAACAGTGGGCAATCTCACCATTTTCACAACCCTCGCCATCTTCCTTGCCACCTCAAGAAACCCCAACTGCAAGTACCAAAGCTGCCATAGACATGTTTGCAGACCCATGCCATGCTTCTCAAATGATGGTGGCTTTCATGAAGCATCATGCGCATCAACAGTCTCTGAAGGAAGCACAATGTGCTGTTGATGCAGAACATATTGTGAACATCAAGAAAGCCAAGCACCATGTCATCATTTATGCATGGACAAAGGTGTGAAAATTTTTATAGCACTCCTTGTTCTCTCATTGACATATCTCTGGATAGGATAATATGAGGCAACTATGCTTGAAGTCCAAGGTGGCTGCACTTTGTGCTGATCACAGCTATTTTGTTGGATGTGGATCTTCTGCTCACAGATGAGAAGGAGGGAAGCTCCAAGCTTTACAATGCAGCCATATGCACCTGGACAAAGGTTCAAATCAGCCACATCATCACTCTCAAGGACAGTGATCATATATTTTTGAAGGGGCATGATGTTGTTCAATGTCACAACTGTAAGCATGTTGCTTACTACAAAGCCTTCATTTATATATTCTGTCCAATATAATCAACTAGTTGTTGATTATACTGCCTTTTAGTCAAAGGGTAAGTTGTAATTTGCTTCTTGGACAGAGCTGACCTCACTTACAACAACTTTGACAACCTCCACTCTTTAAGCCAGGAATTGGAGCCACATTTCTCAAAGAATCTTCCTTGTGAATGTGTATATATTTGACAAGCATTGAAAATGAAGAGGAGAAAGAGCATGGAGGTAACAAGCTCTGGGTACAATAATCCTTGATCCAGTACTGCCACCTCATTCAAAAATTCCCATGGTTCAAAGTGGGTAGAGCGAAGGGAAACTACACTTCTGGGTCATAAAGTAGCATAAATACACAACTGAAGCAAAAGAAAAGTGAATGACACCCCAGCACCTGGCAACTGAAATGCGGGACAATCAGACACCAGCAACCACACTGGGATTACAGCAGATGACACGATCGGAGAACACCAATTCAATTCAAAAAAGGGTGAACCTCATGGTGATGACACCAGAACTATCCGCCAAAGAGAAGCATCCAGCCCCTTAACAGGCAGAGAAAGGTAGGAGCACCAGACAAATGGGAGCAATACTGCAAAGTGGATCCAACCTGGGAGACATAACAGATGCCGAAGCAGGGCTCTCCTGGCCAGCTGTGAAGGGTCTACTGGCCCCATCAGGCTCAACCCCATCAATGACATCACTGGCCAAGACACTGTTCCAAGTTGGAGCCCTACCAAATACACCACTACAAACTGTAAATAGAATACGGGCAGTGGCCTTTCTACTGTAAGAACTAGAATTGGTGAAAACAACAAGGGAAGTTACTACTACAGTGTTGAAAGAACTAACCCCTCTCGTTGACATGCTACAGAACACATTTATAGAGAAAGTGGAGGAACTCATGGACAGTTTACTCAAATCCACAAAAGAGGTAACAACACACGCCAAAGAATCAATTGAAGAACTAGGTAAAACAACAGAAAAAATGATAAGTATCACAGAAAAGGAGAAGGTGACAGCCACACCCTACAGGGATGCCCTGAACCGGGGTACAGTCACACCACCAGTCTGAGTGGATCCAAGGGTCAGAGCAAAGGAAAGTATAAGGGCAAGGCAATTCCTATGGACCCTCTCAGTGGACATTCCAGAACTAAAAACACTGCTGGCCCCACAGCTACTAAAAACAGCTGAACAAAAACTGACCAAAGCTGCAAAAACAACAAACAAAGAGTGCAAACTCCATTCGGCAATATGGCTCAAGAATGGAGGGCTACTCATAGAGGCTGGACATGACAAATCTGCGGCATGGCTCCACAGTGAGGCAAACATCCTGCACATGGAATGCAAGTTGGGCACCTCCATATTACCAGAAGCTTGCAACTTCAACATCATGGCATATTTCATCCCACTGACCTTTGACATAACAGAGAAATCACACATAGAGGAGGTAACAGAGTCAAATGGCTTATACAAGGACTCAATCAGTAAATGCAGGTGGGCTAAGGCCCCTGGATGGTGAAACCCAAACCAATTGGTAGGCCATATGAACATTGTGTTCACAGACCCAAATTGCACAAATAAAGCCATAGTTGATGGGCTAGTCATTTGTAACAAAAAGGTATCAGTAACCAAATGCAAAAGAGAACCGATCAGATGCCTCAAGTGCCAGGGATATAACCACATAGCACACAAGTGTATTATCAGCAGAGACATCTGTGCCAGGTGCGGAGAAAACCACAGGACCAGAAACTGCAGCTCATTGACACTACTATGTACCCCATGCAGAATATGTGGACATGCAAGTAATGATCAGATGTGCCCGACCTTCCTCAGGAATGCACTGAACACAATGAGAGGAACCCAGAGAATCTGCTCCCTTTCTACCCTTCTATGGAGACCTGGACATGGGAAGCAGCCCCACCAAGCAACCAAAGGTCAGCAATCACAGCAGGACTAACAGACTTTGTGCGAACAAACAGAAGAGGAACAACATGGCAAACCCAACTAAATTTCCCACCTAGACATGCAGCTCCAAATGAATGGGGACTTGAATGCCAATCCTGGGACAGGCAAGAACCTGATGCAAACTATGAGTAGCGAGACAAGTGAAGAAACAAAGTTAAAAGTCCTACAAATAAATCTGAATAAATCACTCACTGCACACCTGGAGCTCATAAACGACTCACTAGCAGCACACTGGGACATCATATTAATACAGGAACCATACATTACCTTTTTCAGCAGCATCAGAACACCAAACCACTTCACATCAGTAACTCCCACCTTGAAGGGAACTTTGGACACACCAGTGCAATCCATGATTTGGGTAAATGCAGCTCTATCCACAAACGATTGGAAAATATTAAACATACCAGACACAAACAACATAGAAGCAATCGAACTAATGGGCACATATGGCAGACTACAAGTATTCAGTATATACAATGCATGTGAGAACTCACTCTCACTGGCAGCGCTAAAGAGATACATGTATAGCAAGGGCCCCAAAACTTTCATGTACTGTGGGGAGGGGACTTCAATCAACATCACCCAATGTGGGATAAGGATGAAGATACACACCTATTCACTTCCAAAGCCCTTGAAGATGCAGGAGAACTGATAGACCTAGTAGCACCAAAGGGCATACCAACACTCAAGCACATGGGCTCGAAATGCTACTCTAGGCCTGACAACGTGTTCTGTAATAGCAGTCTTGTGAACCATGTGGTGAAATGTGACACCATGCCAACCAGGCAACCAGGCAAAACTGATCACTACCTGATAGTGACAATACTGGAACTAACACAGGAAAGGGTGCCAGCAAAGTCATCCCTAAACTTCAGGGAAATGGACTGGGAGGAATTCAATGCTCGCCTGGGAAACAAGCTGGCAGTAATCCCAATACCATCTGAGATCAGAACTGATGAAGACTTGAGCAGGGAAATAGAACAGCTCATGGCAGTGATTCAGAATATGATCGAAAACAAGGTCCCCATAAACTTTTCATGCCCCCTATCTAAGAGGTGGTGGACAAAAGACTGGAGGAAAACAAAAAAGGCAGTCAATAGGTTATGCACTGAATCATATAGAAATCGAGCAGTGGACAAACACCCAAGCCACCAAGACCTTCGACAGACCCGCCAAAGATATGCAGAGGACATCATCAAAGCCAAGACAAACCACTGGAACAATTATCTGGAAAATGTAGACAGCTCAGACATATGGATGGCAAATAAGTTCATCTCTAACCCAATAGGTGACAGAGGACAGTCAAGAATATCCTCACTGAAGGTAAAGAGAGGCGACGGACTACTAAGAGAGGTAAACACAAACAAGGGCAAATCCAAGGCTCTCGCAGAGGCCTTCTTCCCACCAAAGCCAATGGGATCAATGGTTCCACAGGATTACAACTACCCAGACCTGATCCCATTACCACCAACAATTATGGAGGAACAGATCCACATGCACATAGCAAAGCTATCTCCATACAAAGCACGGGGACCAGATGACATACCAAACATCATTTTACATAAAACAGCCAATCTCATAGTCCCATACTTACTACCTATATACATGGCGATACTGAGCCACAGATTCTACTATCATGGATGGCAGGAATCCACAACATGCATACTAAGGAAACCAGGAAAGCCAAGCTATGAAGTACCCAAAGCATACTGCCCCATCGCCCTACTGTGCACTATGGCCAAGGTATTCACATCAGTGATCTCTGAAAATCTTATCTCAGTAATGGAGCAACACCAACTACTGCTGGATACACACTTTGGAGGAAGACCCTGCAGAAGCACAACTGATGCAGGACATTTGCTTATACACCAGGTCAAGAAGGCATGGAGAAAAGGGAAAGTAGTATTGATCCTCTTCCTGGACATTGAAGGGGCATTTCCCAATGCAGTAATGGAATGACTACTACACAACTTGAAGAAGAGATGAGTCCCCAAAACAATAGTAAAACTCATAGAGTGACTACTGAGAGGTCAGTCAATGAGACTGAAATTTGATGATTACATCTTGGAACAGATCCCCATCAACAATAGAGTAGGGCAAGGTGACCTGGCATCACTACCAGCCTTTAACTTTTATAATGCAGATCTGCTGGAACTAAGTGACACTCTGCAAGCACTAGGGTATGTCAACAATGTGATGGTCATGGCCATTGGAAAAGATTTCGAAGAAACCACCCAGAGCATCCAAGAACACATGGAAAAGGAAGACAGAGCACTCAAGTGGTTGGCTGACCACAACTCTAGGTTTGAAATCAGCCAACTAGCGGTAATGCATCTAGGACACAGGAAGACCAAGTCACCAACTGGAAGTATGTGCCCACTACACAAACTGAGGCTAACACTTCGAGGTAGGAAAGTTAAAATGGTTGACAGCTACAAGTACCTTGGCATAGTCATCAATGACAAGCTAACATGGAGGAAACATGAAGATAGGGCCATAGACAGCACTACAAAGTGGGTAATGCAATGCCGTATAACTCCCCAAGGATAATCCCAGGAGCAAAGCGAAGGACAGGATCAACAAGGGTCCTACATCAACTAACCAAAGTACAGCAAATATCCACCCTGGCAATAAATGGGGCACTTTGTACCACCCCAACTGACACACTGGACCTACATGGAGGCATCCTTCCACTAGAGCTAATCATGCTAAAGGCCTGTCACAGATCTATAGTGCAAATATGTGGAAGGATGCCAAGTTTGACAGCCTACACTAGACTTAGGTTTACTAAAAGACAAATTATCTTCATTGCATGGAAGTAGGAACCATAAGTTACTACAAATAAAAGAATAGGAAGTTACTATACCTTCATTGCATGGAAGTAGGAATGAAGGTTAAGGAATAAAAAATAAGTAATATATAAGAAAAAGATTGACCATGTAAGTAAAAGGCCACATCAGACATAGTGTGTGATTTGGGAAGGCCACATTGGGCGTAGTCACAAAATAGGAAGGTACCACATCAATAGGATAATGTCAGCACTGCTGGATGTGGATAGGAGGGTGATAAGGATGTATGGTGCCATTGCCAGGATGCATGTCACCAGTTGTTGTTGTCATATTTGCCAGTGGCTGTGCCAGCAGCAAGGATGATTGTGTCGGCGATGTGTGTGGCTGTGTTGGCACTGTGGGAGTGTGTTGGCAGTGTAGGGTGGCCATAACTCACTGTAACACAAACATTGGTATATCTGGTGTTGGTGAGTCATTTATGCACCGTAGGTGGCTATGCTATTGCCGGCAGCAAGGGTGGTTGTGTCGGCGATGTGTGTGGCTGTGCTGGCACCTTGGAAGTGTTTAATGGTGGTGTAGTAATGTAACACAGACATTGGTATGTCTGGTGTTGGTGAGTTGTTTATGCACCATAGGTGGCTGTGCTATTGCCAGTGGCTGTGTTGGTGGCGAGGGTGGTTGTGTCAGCAATGTGTGTGGTGTGCTGGCACTGTGGAAGTGTGTAATGGCAGTGTAGATAAATTAACTTGTCGTAATGTTGTGAGTCTGTGGGGCCAGACTTACAATATGCACACTACCAGAGCCACACCTGCTACACCACATAATATGTGAATACCACACTATCCACATAAGGAAACATTGCACACCCCTACACAAGCTGATGGACCACTCTCTGGAGATACAACCAGATAGAATAGAGAACATAATGCCCAATCCATGCTCTGAGGACGCTCCTTGATCTTGTACTGCCACCACCTTGAAAAACTCTCATGGTCAAGGACCATAAGAGACGAGAGGGAAAGATGACCAAGAACATAGAATAGTGTAGAACCACCGCACAGTAACGCAACATAACCTACCATACTATGACACAACCCCCACCCCCTTCCCAACCCCAAACCAGGCAAAAAGGAGGTCTTTACACTCCCCCACCTTTCCCATCG
Organism: Tricholoma matsutake; assembly: GCA_026075535.2. NCBI lineage: Eukaryota > Fungi > Basidiomycota > Agaricomycetes > Agaricales > Tricholomataceae > Tricholoma > Tricholoma matsutake. The sequence goes on from AP026544.2 coordinate 2,251,865, forward strand.
GACTCCGACTGGAGTCCACCAGGACTGTTCACCAGCCAACTGCCTGCAAAGTTGCCAGTCCAGTCCCAGTCCAGTCCGACTGGACTCCGAGTGGAATCCACTCAAACACTGGATTCCACTCGGACTGGTCCAGTGGAGTCCAATGGAGTCCAGTCGGATTCCGCTGAAAAAGTGTGTAAGAAAAGGAATTGAACCCAGATCTCTGTAGGTTGCTTATGTAATCAATCATGATGCACAATATAACCGTTACACCACAGTACCTTGTGTAAGGCATCATCTACTTGCATTAGGTACTGTGGTGCGGGTTTGTATGACAAAGCATATTGCCGCATCATCAAATGTGCCAGCTCATCACTCACCACCACCACCACCACCACCACCGTCGACGCCGCCTCCTTCCCTCCTCTCTCTACCACCACCACCACTGCATGGACACCCACTGCCACCACTCCCACACCCAATCCGCCATCACCACCACCCACAAACGAGCCGAATGGATGGGCCCTACATAAGTTTTTTTTTTGTTTGCTTTTTGTTTTTATAAACTAACTAACCTGTTTTTTTAGTTTTCTAGGTTATAATCTACTGGAACGATGCCACCACTCGCAAATGAGCCAACGCGGGCCCAAATGATGCAGATTGCATCATTTGGGCCCTACATAAGTTTTTTTTGTTTGGTTTTTGTTTTTATCAACTAACTAACTCATTTTTTTTAGTTTTCTAAGTTATAATCTACTAGTAATGACACCACCACCCACAAACGAGCCAACGCAGGCACAAACGACGCAGATCGCGTTGTTTGGGCCCTACATAAGTTTTTTTGTTTTGTTTTTGTTTTTATCAACTAACTAACTCGTTTTTTGAGTTTTCTAGGTTATAATCTACTAGTAACAACACCACCACCCACAAACAAGCCAACACACCCACCCCACACCTATGAGCCCCTGCTCATAGGGTGGATCGTGAGTGTGTGCAGTCGACGATGACGATGACGATGCCGCCTACCAGCACCAGGACCCAGAACGACCCAGACCCAATGACACCCATGCCAGCCCCCTCCTCCCTGTCCAAATGGGATGTGAGGGTGTCGATAAAGGATAGGAGATGGCAGAGGGGTACCAGGAGACCTGCAGAGCAGGATACCCACCTGGTAAGCACCCACCTACCCCCTCCCTTGCATGCCGCATCACTGACCATTCCCCCCAACCCCTCCAAACTAGGAGACCCACAAAACTGACAACACACCCACCCCACACCGACGAGCACCTGCTCGTCGGGTGGATGGTGGGTACACCAGGGTTATGATGATCACAGCACCCATCCCCATGCCTACGAGCCTCTGCTCATAGGGTGGATGATGGGTGCGGCTTGCTATGGTGACGGACGTGTGCGAGGAGGGGTGGGCGACAACACCCACCCCAGACCGCATCCCCCAACCCCCCCTCCCCCACATTTTGCATGGGGAGGTCTTTATTATTTTTAATTTATCTCTGCTCCCCCCTCGCACCGAACATGAGGGGTTTAGTTTTTTATGTACATAGTAATAATCCCCCCCCTCTCGCAAGATGCAAGAGGGGTTTTTTTTTGTTTATTATTATATTATACCCACTCCCTTGTGTCCTACACAAAGGATGTGGCTAATTAAAATTTTTTGATCTTAATTGTTTGAAAAATGCCTCCTTGAAGAATATGAAAAGTTGAGTCATAAGTAAACCTTATATTGAACCCTGATAAATCTCCTGTGGCTCAAGTGGTTGAGCACACTTGTTTGGTTTGTCATGTGATTCCTTATGGTGAGGTCTTGAGTTCAATTCCTGCAGTACACAAATTTATTTTGTGGGTACTTTATGAAATTCACCAACTCCAAAGTCCTTTGAGCTCATATCTAATTGACTTATCATTTGGTTGAAATGCATTCCACTTGGACTCCAGTTGGACTCCACTTGGAATCCAATGGGCAATTGAACTCTACATGACTTAGTGTAGTTCAATTGGAGTCCACTAGGACAGGTGGGGGACTGTAAAGTACTGCAAAAAAGTACTGCGGCAACAGCCAGCAAAACATAAAAAGACCTGAAAGAACCGGAAGGTATAAACACCGATGTGCAAACAAAAGAGCAAGCGCTTGCATTCCTACATGCTAGAGACTACTTAATACCAGGCAAGCCAGCTGACCTCCCTACTCTTTCAAACATACTGTTTCAGTTCAACTATGCAGCCATGAAAATGCCTAAACCACTAACCGATGGTATATGAGCAGTAGTGTTCCTAGTGGCGGATGCAAAAGTACAACACATAGCAAAAGAGGTAACAACAGTGGTCAAAACACACTTACAGGAACAACTAGAAAGCTTCAACACAAACATGGAAATCATGAGAGACGTGGTGGAACATGTCACAGATGCAGCAAAGGAGATAACTGACAAGATGAATGATTTCAAGGACGAATTCCAGGAAACATCCAAAAAGCTGGCACAAACCTCACAAGACCTAGCGGAAAAAACACAGGAACCACGGTGCAAGACCACATCACACAAAATGCATGCCCAGCCACATATGCTACAATCACCCAACAACACATACTGGTAGCACACCTAACCATAATCACAGGAGGAGAAACCGATGATGAGCAGATTCTGATTCAAAATGACACAAACACTAATAACAACATGCTAGAAAATCTAACAGAGAAAGACCTGGTAGTGAAAGCAAACACGGCCCTAGACCTGATGGGAATAGAAGCAGCAGACCGACTGAAAGACACAAAATTCGTGGGTGCGAAGAAACTACAAAATGGAAACATACTGTACCAACTAGACTCAGCAGAAGCAGCAAGATGGCTATGACAACCAGAGGTACAGAAAGCCTTCATGGGATGCTACGGAGGCATGTCAAACATCCAAAATAAACTATATTACACAGTAGCTGAATTTGTCCCAACCACCTTCAATGCGGGAACCAACTATGCACACCTACGAGTGGAACAAGACAATGCACTAATGACTGACACCATGGTGTATTCCAAATACATCAAGCTGCAACACCTTCGCGCAAGCAACCAAAAGGTAGCACATGTCATAATCAGATTCAATGAGCGAAAGATGGCAAACTGAGCAATTGAACATGGGCTGTTCATTGAAGGAAAGCAAGTAACAGTATGCAAACTTCTATCGGAGCCAAAAAGATGCCTGAAATGTCAGAAATTTGGGCACTACATCACTAACTGCAAAGCAGAAACAGACACATGCGCATGATGCAGTGGAAAACACAGAACAGCGCAGTGCACAGTGCCAAACACAGAGGCAACTCGCTGCGCAAATTGTACTAGCAATGAAATAGGTCACGGCGCAGCTGACAGGAACTGCCCAACATACCTCAAATGAAAAGGTAAGATTCAGAGGTGCATCCCCGAAAACAAATACAGGTTTTTCCCCACCAATGAGCCCCACACATGGCAACTGCTAAACCAACTGCAAGACTATGCAAATGACCAGGAATGTGCATAGCAGGGAGCAAACTGGGCGACTGCGGCCAGAAACATATGAACAGATGAAGAATTCACAAATGAATGGAGGACAGTACAGCGCAGAGGTAGGCAACCCACAGCAAATGAGCAAAACCAAAACAGAGAACACTATGAACAACACCAAAACAGACCAAGGTATGAGGAGCAAACAAGAGATAATGGATGGCCAACAAGACCAGCACACGCAACCATAGACAACTACCTCAGAAATGCAAGAACACAGGAGAAAACAAACAACTACAACCAACTGCAGGGACAACACAACAGGTGGTGGAGCAAACAGGACCCGAACAACCACAGCATAGGCCCAGTCCCACAAAGAGATAACTCCCCCCCCCCTCAAATATGTCTAACCACCACACAGGAAACAAATGACACACGATACACATCAGACAACAAAACACAAACAAATTGCTAATAAGCCAACTCGAACTACTCCAAGGCCTGAGAAGAAATGACTACAACATATGTTTAATCCAAGAGCCATACATCGACTTTAGAGGCAAGACCAGGGCAAACTGCAACTGGATCACCATATACCAGAATACACACCAACAACATCCGAACAACACAAGATCAGTAATACTCACCAATGCCAAGCTATCTACAGATTCATGGAAACAAATCAACTTTGAACACCCTGACATCACTGCGATAGAACTGCAGGGACAATATGGTATGTTACAAATTGTGAATTGCAAAAACAATAGCTTACTAACACATCTATCCACATACATGTGAGATTGAGAACACCAACAGTACACAGTTAGCCCCCTGAACACAATGTGGATGTATATGGACCATATAAGGTAGGTCACATGACTATGTGAATGCCATTTTCATACTCGGCTTGAAAAACCAATCAGAATGATGTATAACATCAATATAATCCATGTACAGTGGTCACATGACTATGTGAATGCCATTTTCATGCTCAGCTTGAAAAACCAGTCAGAATGATATATAATATGTTCCATATAAGGTAGGTCACATGACTACATGAATGCCATTTTCATGCTCAGCTTGAAAAACTGGTCAGAATGATATATAACATCAATATGTTCCATATGAGGTAGGTCACATGACTACATGGATGCCATTTTCATACTCAGCTTGAAAAACCAATCAGAATGATGTATAACATCACTATATTCCATGACATCATTCCAGGAATATGTGCCTAAGTGTAAAGAGCTCGAATTTTTCTTAATGATAGGTTTTATCTATGTTATAACGATGCTGCAGCCTCAAAACCACAACAATGGCCAACACAGCCACCACCCTAGGACCCAGAACCACTGCTGCAAGCAACTGCTCATGGGGTGGGAATGGGCACCAGGATGACAGGACAAGATGAATGGAAGACTGGACGATGAGACAATGACTGGACAAGATGACTGGACGACAAGACGACAAGACGGGATGACAACAACAAACAAGAAGCAGCAGCAAACAATGAGAAAAGGCCCAAGAGATGTCAATGGACATTCTTGGGCTGCAAGTAAGTTTTTTCTTTCTTTTCTCATTCCTTTCTTTTTTTACTAACAAAGTTTTTTAGGTACTAATCTAAACTATTGATAACAACAACGACAAGATGGCAGGGGCCAATGAAAACAGACAATGGGGATGACAGGTAGGGACAGCAGGAGGCATGAGAAGGACAACGACCAGCACCAGCCACCACCATTGCGAGCCCCTGCTCACAAGGTGGATCGCTGGTGCTCCACAATGAACCAACAACAATGGGAGGGGAGGGACAACAACAACAACAGACAGTGGACAACAATGACAACAGGGGACAGCAATGGCGGCAGGTTCAACAACAGGGGGAGGGGGAGGGGGGGAGAATGACCATGACAACAGGATGACAACGGAGATGAGAGGGGGTGACAATAACAATGGAACACACCACCCACCCCCAGCCTCATGAGCAACTGCTCAAGGGGTGGACCATGGGTGGAATGACGATGAGGCCCACCACAGCACCTTGGAGACAAAAAGGGGGGAACAACAACAGGAGGGGGAACAACAACAGGAGGGGGAACAACAACAGGAGGGGGAACAACAACAGGAGGGGGAACAACAATGAAAAGGGGAGGGGGGAATGATGAAGGGAAATGATGAAGGGGAGAGGGGAATGATAATGGAGGAATGACAATGAGGGGGGGACTTTTTGTATTTTTTGTCCTTTGATATCTATAGTTATATTCAATTAAACTATTCATAAAAGATACCCCAAAGAAATTAGTAGTTTGGATACCTGTGAAGGTCTGTAATGAGGTCAGAAGAAGTTTGCCAATTATAAGGACATCAGTAGAAGTTTGTAATGAGGTCAGTAAAGTTTTGTAATGAGGTCAGTGAAGTTTTGTAATGAAGTCAATAAAGCTTTGTAATGAGGTCAGTAAAGTTTTGTAATGAGGTCAGTAAAGCTTTGTAATGAGGTCAGTAAAGTTTTGTAATGAGGTCAGTAAAGTTTTGTAATGAGGTCAGTAATGAGGTCAACAACATTTTGTAGTGAGGTCAGCAAAAGTTTGCAATGAGTTCAGTGAAATTTTGTAATGAGGTCAGTAAAAGTTGGTAATGAAGTCAACAAATTTTTGTAATGAGGTCCGCAAAGGTTTGTAATGAGATCAGTGAAATTCTGTAATGAGGTCAGTAAAAGTTTGTAATGGTATGATGTTAGTAACAGTTTGTAATCAAGTCAGTAAAAGTATGTAAATAAGGTCAGTCAATGTATGCAATGAGGTCAGTAAAAGCTTACAATCAAGTTGGCAAAAGCTTGTAAACCAGTCAGTACAAGTTTGCAGTGACTTTGTGCACAAAAATTAGGGATGCGATATAGTGGACACCTACTTTCACACCTCACGGTATCTGCACACAACACAACCAAACAACTCACACTGCCAACTGTATGAGACATACTAACAGCTCATTCATTCACACACATCATTTTTGTAAGTCTTGCATCATTAAATGTGTAAACAACAAATTAATGTTTATATTCACAGGTTGTGGCATTTGGTAAGCATGTTGAGCTTAAATGTGAAATCAACCTGACAACCTATTGCAAGTTAAGTAATGACTTTTGTAGGTCATTTTTTAGTCAACAAGCTTTTCAATGTGCCTTTGGCACACAGGCAATATTTATGTTAGAGGTATTTATATATTATACTACATTATACGTCATATACATATTATGACACATTATATCTACTGGAAAGATGCCTGGTTTGGCAGCCTACACTAAACTTAGGGTGGACAGTAGTGACAGGATCAAATTATTTTTGTTGCATGGAAGTGGGAACCATAAGCTACTAAAAATAAAGGAATAATAGATTACTATACCTTTGTTGCACAGAAGTGGGAGTGAAGATTAGGGAATAAAAAATGAGTGATTTGTAAGAAAGATCAGCTGTGTAGGTAAAAGGCTGCATCAGGCAGAGTGTGTGATTTAGGAAGGCCACCTTGAGCATAGTTGCATAATGGAAGGCACCACATCAGTGGTGTAAATGTCAGCACTGATGGGTGATTATAGGTAGGTGATAAGGTGCATGTGTTGCCAGTGTGTTGGTTCTGGCAGTGCCAGTAGTGGCTGTGCTGGTACCATAGGATGTTGGGATCTGTAATGACCATAATTTGTTATAACACAGACCTTGGTATGTCTGGTGTGGGTGTGAGTTGTTTCAGTGCCAGTGGCTGTGCTGACCCAGCACCATGTTTGTCTTGGTGGCTGGGATATGTGTCACTGCCATGTATGGTTTGTAGAAAATCAATCCTAGTGTAAACAAGAATAATCTCAGTCCTTGGATAAGTGACTGTATTACATGAGACTGTACCTAGTGTAAACAAGAATAATCTAAGGTACAGTAAGTATCATTCTGTGGAGCAGAGTGTAAACGACACTCACCTCAGTCCTTGGATAAGTGACTGAGGTGACTATCTATCTGCCTACATATATATATACATTCAGTCGAACAAAAGAAAGGACAAAGGAAAAAAGGTGTCTTTGATGTGTTTGTGTGAACACATCAAAGGAAGTGCTAAGAATAGCACATGCATCATGAAGGTTGATCTCGGCCGATCACATACCGTGTTTGTCTTGCGACATCAAAGGGATGCATCAAAAATAGGACATGCATCAATATGCATCAAAGGGATCACGGTGTGAATCCCAACATGGTTGTGTTGGCAGCTGGAATGTGTGTTGTGTTGGCAGCCTGTATGTGTGTTAATGTCATAAGTCTGGGGGGCCAGACTTACATCTACCCATCTTTGATCAAAGCAAAGAACAATTCTGCACTGTTGAGCTGGTGGCAACCTTTGTGTAAGCTCATAGGCTTCCACTTGTATAATGCAACCCCAGGATGGTGGTTGTGAAGCATATCCTGAAGTGTCATTTAGGCAATAGCATGGGTATGGGTCACCCATTGTGTACCTGTGATCCACCTAGTACCCATTGCTTACAGGTCTGTTTACAGATTTTGGCACTCATCTGAGTGCTGACAATCTTTTATATACTTCAATACTATGTAATTAACTTAATATACATATTACTTAGGGGGGAAGCAACACCCCAGGTGCCAGAAGAGAGGGGAGCTGGTGGAAGCAGGGTGTTATATATGAAATAATGTTTGTTACTGTTTGGTTCCAGTAAATGAATGCGAACGTGATGCGCCGTTTAGTCGATCACATTGTTATTTATTACTATTTGGTTCCAGTAAACAGCCAGAGCCATTGACGATGCTGCCTCTCCCTCATCCACCTACCACCACCTGCTCCTTCAACTCCCATTGCCACTGCTCCCTTGCCCTTCAACATGCCAAACACAGCCATAGCCAATGGTCAGACAATGGGCCCAAATGCCAATGTACAGTGTTTGGGCCCCATGTAAGTTTTTCTTTTCTTTTTTCTTCTTTTTACTAACTATTTTAATTACATTTTTAGATTATAATTATCTTGTAACAATGGGCCCAATGATGATGACAAATGACAGGGATGCACCCAATGACAGGGAATGACCCAGCACCCATGCCCAGCCCTGCAAGCCACTGCTCATGGGGTAGATCATGGGTGCTGGCAGCCGATGACAAAGGGCGATGGAATGGGACAGGACAATGGGGATGACAATGGCCCCAAACTCACAACCTCCCCCTCTCTCTCAGAAATGCAAGGTGGGGGTGGTTCTTACTGTAATTTAATTTAGATAGAATAATTATATACTTAGCAAAACCCATGCAGGAGTCGACACCTGCATGTACCTGCATGTACCCATCGTGTACCAACCTGTGGGTCAACGGGTTACTACCAATGCAGGTACAGGTATGGGTAGAGCTCTGGGTACCCATGGGAGTACCCGTGCTATTGCCTAGTGTCATTACAGCCTCTCATTTCAGATGGGTATTTTCTGGATGGTTTTTATGATAGTGAAAAGCTTAGGATCATAGATGTAGAGCTGAGCATTCACAGGGTTTTCAATCTCTGATGGAAGAAGAGAACCCGCTTTATGAGTAAGCTCCCCATGTAGGTTGAAGACATAAGGGCCATCACCATCATTGACATCCTGGACTGCACTTCAGCCAATGGAAGTCATTGCAAGAGCATTGTTGTATTTCTGAATATGTTGCTTGCAGAATTCTTTGCTGATATAATCCTGACTGGCCAAAAGTTGTGATAGCTCATGAGGAAGATTATGCAGGTGAGGTGAGTCAATCTCTCCACTAAAGCAGCACATGCCAAATTTAGGGCAAGCATTGGATGAGCTAGTGAAGCCATCCAATACATTGCAGCACAGGTGGGCACTGAACATTCATGCAACCCATGTCATGCACTGGCCAGTTTGGATTAAAAGGTTGGCATGCAATAGGCAGAGATGGAGCAGGTGGAACTGGAGCTGCATGCTACATATTTTGTATCTAAAAAGATGCTATGAATCTATACACATATCAGGACAATTTTACTTACAGGAGGTACAGGAGGTTGATCTGCATGTTGCATATTCTGCATGGCAAACACCAACTGAAGAGGTTGTTGGTAGTGTGGCTCAACAGGAGCATCATGACCACAACCATAACCATGATCATGCTACTGACCATGACCATGATGTTGAACTCACTGGCTGTTGTAGTGGAGGAAGTGCAGCAAGCTGTTGTGGAAGAGGATGTAGTTGTAGTTGTTGTGGCACAGCAGGAACTGCATGACCATGACCATGACCAACTGGCTGTTGTGCAAGAGCAGGCAGAAAATGGTTATACACAGGGAAAAGGAGGATGTTGATTGTTTGGAGTAAATAGATCTTCATTTTGGGCAGCAGAGACATTGGCAGAAATAAAAGCCAAAGGCTGAGGTTAGGCATCATTCACTGAACACAAATATAGTGAGGAGTGCAGTGGCACTGAGGACTGTCAAGGTGCCACTGGTTGCTCATTCTTGCAGGTAGCACTGCAGGGGGTACTCAGAAGAAGCACATTAGGCCTGATGAAAAGAATAATCATTTACTCCCCCCCACTCCTCCCCACTCCCCCTCTCTCCATCCTCCCTATCCCCCCCTTCCCTATCCCCCCCTTCCCTATCCTCACTCTCCCCATCCCCCCCCCCATCCCCACTCTCCCCATCCTACCCCCCCATTCCCACCTTCCCTCCCCCTCTCTTCCTTCCCTTCTCTCTTCCTCCCCTCCTCCCCTCCCCCCCTCTCTCCTTCTCTCCCCTCCTCTCCCCCTCCCATCCCTCATCTTCCCTCCCCCCCTCAATCCCCATCCCTCACCTCCCCATCCCCATCCCTCACCTCCCCATCCCCATCCCTCCCCCTCCTACCCCCCCATCCCTCCCCCTCCTACCCCCCCATCCCTCCCCCTCCTACCCCCCCATCCCTCCCCCTCCTACCCCCCCATCCCTCCCCCTCCTACCCCCCTGCCCCACGCTGACTAATATTTTGATGTGTGATGCACTGGCATGGGTTTTGCCGGCCTAAAAGAGCATGGTCTGCTTAGTCAAATTTTACATAATATTAAAACACTCTCAGGGTCAGCTGACTGACATGACTTTATTATATTACAAGTTTAGGAAGTGCCTCCGGCACGCGTTAAGTTTTTTAGTTAAGTTTTTATATACATTATATACATTTTCTATATAGTTAAATTTTTATATACATTATATACATTTTCTATATAGTTAAGTTTTTATATACATTATATACATTTTCTATATACATTAATCTAATAGTACTTCATTATAAACAATATTTTTTTTTGTTGCACTTTCACTGTCACTTGGCCATATTGCCTTGATGTTGTGCACAGACCTCACTCGTGATACTGCCACATAGAACTGCCCATGTGTGAACACTGGACTCCTGAAATCCAAACCCACATGCTGCACTGACTGCCCTTGTGATTTGTTGATTGACATTGAAAAGCAGAGTCGAACAGGAAACTGGAGTCGAGACAGTGTGAAAGGAAGTTGTCCCTCGATTGGCTGGAGTCGCATCCTTGGAATAAAGACCTTCTCTCCAGCATGATCTCCAGTAATCAAGCAAACCTCCAACACTCTGTTGCGAATGCAAGTCAAAATGCCTCAAGAACCATTGCAGACCCCTCCAGAAATATTCAGGTTGTGAAGGACCATCACAGGGCATCCAACCTTTAGTGCCAAGTGTGTCAAAGGTAGACCTGAGCAGTTGATTGAGTTGAGGTATTCTGGTGGATAGAGAAGATTGCTGTTTTCAATAGAGTTGGCACTGTGTAATGGTTCAACTCATTGACATTATCATTTTTGCTTGCCAGGACGATGCGCTCTGAGAAGTATTGATCAGGATGCTGAGCATGGTCATAGATGCCAGGATAGATGGAGTCAATGAGGGAAGCCAGAGTGTTTTCAGGACATTTGAAATGATCAGGAAGCTCGATGTTGGCACCCTCATCTGTGTGACCACCCTTTCTAGACTCCAACTGCCACTTTGCAAACTCTCGCTCTTGAAGATCATCTGTGTTCAATCACATGTTGATTTTGAGATGAAGAACCTTGATGTGCTGCCAATGAACAGAGCACTGCAAGGAAGCACCAATGATCTGAGGTTGTGAACCCCTCTCGATAACAGGCAGGATCTGGTGAAAGTCACCCCCAAAAACCACAGGAATGCCACCAAAGGGTTGATCGGATTGGAGGATGTCTTTGAGAGTGCGGTTGACAGCCTCATGGAGATGACGATGCTGCATGAGTGCCTCATCCCAAATGATCAGATCAGTCTCCTGCAACAGCTTTGCCCATATTGAACCTCTGGAGATAGAGCAGGTGGATGACTCGTTGATTATGAGAGGGATCTGGAGACATGAATGAGAAGTGGAGCCCCCTTTGAGCAAGAGTGCAGCGATTCCAGATGATGCTATACAGAGAACGATCTTTCCCTGAGAATGAAGCTGATGGCAGAGAGTGTTGTAGACATAGGTCTTTCCTGTGCCACCAGGACCATGGAGGAAGAATGTCTGGCCAGTCCTGTTGTTGACTGCATGGATGATCTCATCAAAGACAGCTCTCTGGTCTGGATTGAAAGTGTCGATATTCTGTGCAGCCAGCTCAGCCTGCTCAACGACATCATATCTGCGCTGCTCTGCAACCAAGTGGTTTCCGAGGTTGGCTTCCCAATTCTGAGTGATCTGAGGCATGTATGGCCAATCCTTGCTGAGATTTGCCAGAGGATAAGAGAAGCTGGTTGATCAAGTAGAGGCCATAATCCTGGACATCTTCATCGGTAGGGTTGACACGGATATTGTTGTGCTGGAGCTGATAGCGCAGGTCATCACAGATGTGAGGCCAGTATGTGTTCCAAAGCTGGACAGGATCAGAGGGTGCACAGTCACAAAGAATAGTGACAAAGAGTTGGCAGAGCTGATGACCTGTTGCCATTGACTTTGCTTCCTCCAAACACTGCAGCCACTCTTGGTCATCCTCCAAAAGGCCACATGTGAGACATGCCTGTCTGAATGAGGCAGTGACATTGCCCTGAAAAGTGCAAAGATCTTCATATGAAGTTGCCCCCTTGACAGCTGTCAGAAGAAGCCTGAGGTAGAAGTGTTCACCTGCAGTAGGCTGAGTGTAGTACATCCTTCCAATAGCGAATCCTCTCTGCCTGGGCTTCCACTTGTGGACTTTGTGATCCCACACAAATTTAGAGGGAAAGTCCTGGTAGAAAACATCATGTGCAAGCTCTGGATACTGCTGATTGGCTTTGAAATAGCCAGTGAGAGTGGTGTCATGCTCTGCAGCATGCTGGATGACCTCCTGGATAGACTGCTGACCATTCTGATTCCAAGTGACATACTGCTGGCCAGGGAGGTGGACCTGAAGATGGACGACATTGGGAGAAGCAGAGTGCATAGGCAAATGGAAGAGGCGCCAAATGCTCTCGCAGGCAGAAATATAGCGAGCGTCCAGATACTGCTTGACTTCATCATTGCAAGTGCCAAACTGCATGGTGATGCGATCATGGCCCTTGTAGACATATTTGTAGATGTACTTGACAGCTTTGATGGAGGCAATGGACTCGATGTTGATGTGGCAACAGTACTTCCAGAGGAGATAGGGTGAATAAGTGACAACCCAGCGATTGTCGACCTGCTTTCCTCGAACCTGATGTGTCTGTCCAGTGTTCTGACGCCTGGTAGAAGCATAGGCATCCTCAGAAATAGATGTCTGATCTCTGAAAGGCTTGGGGAAACCTTTGGAGCACTTTCCATTGACCATGCAGGGAGCCTTAGGGTTCTCTGCACCACAGGGATTATGGACCATGAACTTCTTGACCAACTCGAGCAGCTCAGGATTGTCCTCAGGAAACTCTGAGCACATGAGGCTGTCTATCTGCTCAGGTGTGTGAAGCTTGGAGTCCCCATCGAGAAAGATGATGCAGTGCATGTGAGGGAGGCCACGTTTCTGAAACTCGATGACAAAGACATAAGAGAGTGCCTTGCCAAACATGCCAGCCTCGATGTCCTTGATGATCTGCTTCTGCTTTGCATAGAATGCACAAACGACCAAGTCAGGGCAATCAGCAGCAGTCTGACCTGGCTTGAGCTCATCCTGGATCTCTGGCCATGTGGGGTGTGCAGTCTGGGTCAGAAAGAGATCACCACCCTTGAAGTAGCGATTGATAGCCAATGCATCCTGAAGAAGCTGCTGCATATGACATGTGCTTCCTGCGAAAGAGGAAGGCAGGATGATCCTTTGACCGAGGGACTCTGTGTCTGCATCAACGTTTGTGGCTACAGCATCTGCCAAGCCAATGTAGACCTCCCCACGAATGGTGTCCTGATTCATCACGATGAAGCGCAAGCAATCCTGCTCTGCAGTTGCCCACCCATCACAAATGAACTCCTGGAAGAGCTTTCCACTCAAGAAGATGTGCTGAGGCTCGATGGTGGGTGGTCTGGGGTGGAGACAATAGCAGTAGAACTCTGATTTAGAAATATATCTGTGTCTCTGTGGACCATGTGCATCACCATCTTGATTGTCAGCATTGACAGCTGCATATTTGATCTGAGGGTGCCATTGGAGCTGGCCAGTAGGAAAAAGTAGGACATAGTGAAGTGCAGGATAGAGTGGATGCACATTGGTGATGCGCTGAAGTGGGGGGCCATACCTGCGATAGAGAATGATGTCGTGGGTGCTCTCTGGCTGATCGCCATCTCCTGGAAGAATGACTGCGATCTCATTGTTGGTAGCATCAGGAAGATTGTAGCAGCGACGGTCGCAGGTCTGATCAAAGTGCAAAGCTATCTTGCACTGCTGGTCTGGAGGCAGATTCCTGGTGAGCTCATGGGCCTGCCTGTACATCTGAACTGCTGGATCGCAGTGGTAAAGCATGTCCTGGAGAGTAACCAAAGTGTGGTGATTGAGGTCAGTATTCCAGGCATTGGCCATGCAAAAGTTGACAGCATCAGTGGGATCATAAATGTACAGCTGAGCATATACAGGAGGTTGACCATTGGGGGGAAGCAGAGAACTGGCCTTGTGAGAGAGCTCTCCATGCAACTTGAAGACATAATGACTGACACCATCGTTGACAGCCTCCTTGCCGTCATTGACAGACTCATCCACTTTGCGACCAATAGAAGTCATGGCAAGGGCATTGTTGTAAGTGTGAATGTGGTCACGAAATGATTTGCCGATGTAGTCTTGAGTGGTAAGCAACTGAAGAAGTTCAGGGGGAACAGGATGGAGAGGTGGCAAGACAATTTTTCCACTGAGACAGCACATGCCGAACTTGGGATGAGCATCAGAAGATTTGGCGAGTTTTTCAGCCATCCAATGAAAAGCATGACAGTCAAAACACTGAACATCCATTCTTCCCAAATAGTGGACAGCGCAATTAGGGCTAAAAGGCTGACATGCAGGAGGCAACACCATCTGAGGTGGAGGTAATGGTTGCATCATAATCTCCTGGGGACCGGGAGCAGGAAGGGGTGGAACAAACTAAATAATACAGTGTTATTAGAAAATTTAAATTAAAAGTATTAGGGCCATACTTACAGCAAGAGCATCAGGAATATGATCTATAACATTGAGAGGAGGAACATTGATCACAGGAACAGGAGGAGCAAAGACAGCAGGAGGAGCAGGCTACAAACAACAGATTAGTTATTCACATGATGCATAGCAATCTCAGATTCTACATACAGGAGGAGGAGGAGGAACAGGAGTGGCAACATCAACCAAAGGAATAGGAGGAGCTGGAATCATAGGAGCAGGCACAGGAGGAGCAAACACAGGAGGAGCAAACACAGGAGGAGCCCAAACAAAAGGCAGAGCAGGCTACAGACAATATATCAGTTATTACCATCATCCCCAGATGTATTGAAATCAGCATACAGGTAGTGCAATGACAGGAATGGGAGGAGCAGGAATGGGAGGAACAGCCACTGGAGGATCAAAAACAGGAGGAGGAGGAGGAGCATCAACCCCAGGAATAAGAAGGACAGCTACAACAACAGGAGGAGGAGCAGGAGGAGCATCAACCACAGGAATGGGAGGAGCAGGAATGGGAGGAGCAGCCACTGGAGGATCAAAGACAGGAGGAGGAGGAGCACCAACCCCAGGAATGAGAGGGACAGCTACAAAAACAGGAGGAGGAGGAGCATTGACCACAGGAATGGGAGGAGCAGGAATGGGAGGAGCAGCCACAGGAGGATCAAAAACAGGAGGAGGAGGAAGTGGAGGAAGTGGGACCATTGGAAGACCCCTGCCCCTACCCCTGCCTCTTCCTCTTCCTCTACCTCTACCTCTACCTTGCTGGAGAAGAGGAGGAAGGGCAGCTAGCTGCTGTGCCAAATGAGGTGGAAGATGCTGATACTGAGGAGGAGCAGGAGGAGGAGGAAGTGCAGCTAGCTGCTGTGCCAAATGAGGTGGAAGATGCTGATACTGAGGAGCAGGAGCAGGAGCAGGAGCAGGAGCAGGAGCAGCAAAAGGATCATCATTGTTATGAATTTGGATCCCATTAGGCAGTGGCAGTGCAGGTTGGGTGATGTGCATCATGCAAACATGGTGTGGAGTCCGGTGGTGAGCAGGACTGTCCAGAGTCCTTTGGTCCCTTTCCATTTGCTGTGCTGCAGCTCAGACACGTCGAGGAGTGTTGGGTGGAGATGGATCCCTGGAAAATGTTGGAAGTGAGACAGAAAAAAAAAAAAGGACATATGTATATCTACATACATGATAGCACCCAGCAGAATCAACAGTCCACAAAAAGGTAGGAGGAGGGGGGACCACTTTTGCAGCAGCAGAGATGGGAGATCCTTGGAAGAAGCAGTGAAATCGGTGCTAACAGTGGCAGTTGAAAGTGGAGCGACTTCCAAAAATGGAAGGGGAGGCAATTGCAAACCCACCAGCCCAATCTCCCTGCACGCTGTGCCCTGAGAGAGGTCCAAAAAAGCAACTGGCAGACACTCCTTTTGTTGAAAAAAGAGAAGCCAGGGAGGTAGGACTTCACAGAGCTTCACCTTGAACTACTGATTTCCCCAAGAATGCAACAACACCCCCACTGGAAAAGAGCCCAAGAAAAAGTGAGTGTGTAGGCAAGAAAAAATGATTGCAGCCAGGTGATGAGCTGGCAATGATGCTGAGATAATACAGTGGAAAGCTCCCACAACCTCGAAATTCCCATCACTCCAAATTAACTCCCACAGATCTCGAAATTCCCAGTCTACAAAGAAAGAACCCATGACCCAAATATGGCCTGCACGTGACTGATCTCCCTTTATTATGGACAAGTTTAGGAAGTGCCTTAAGTTTTTATATACATTTTCTTCATTCAGGCTGACTGTGGCATGGGCCAGCTCACATGTACATGACTCAATGCTTAATCCTACTACAGGTTCACAATTTGTCAGTTGACTTTGGACCTTTGGCCCAAAGTCAATGTGGGGGGTTTGTTGTAACTTCTGACTCATTGCTTAATCCTACTACAGGTTCACAATTCTTCAGTTGACTTTGGACCTTTGGCCCAAAGTCAATGTGGGGGGTTTGTTGTATCTCCTCATCCCCCCCCCCTCTGCTTCACCCCATCCCCATCAGTCCTCCCCATGTCCTCATCCCCCCCCTCCTCTTCAGTCCATCCCCCTCTCCCCATCACCACAGCTCCATCAACTCCCCCCTCCCCCTCTGCATCTTTGTCATGGAATTTGTTTGCATTGCTTGCTCAGCCTGACTCCAGATGGGCCAGGTGATGTGTATATGACTCAATGCTTGATCCTACTACAGGTACACAATTTTTATGTTGACTTTGGGTCAAAGTGAAGTCCTGCATACACATTATGCAATGTTGAATCCAATATGGGTTGACAATTCTTCAGTCAACATGGGGGGGGGGGGCTGTTGCTCTCTTACTACTCTCCCCATTCCCATCCCCCCCTCCTCAACACTCCATGTCCATTACCCCATCACCCCATCCCCATCACCCCATCCCCATCACCCCATCCCTATCTGCTCATTCCCCCCCTTTCCTCTTGACCCCATCCCCCTCTCTCCATGTCCCATCACATCATCCCTATCACATCATCCCCCCCTCCTCTTCACCCCATCTATATTTTCTATATACATTAATGTAATAGTACTGCCAGGTTGCATGTACATGACTCAATGCTTAATCCTACTACAGGTACACAGAGTTAATAATTTAATTACTACTTGTAATGAACTCATTTTAGAATTGTTAGTGACTTTACATTTTAATTCACTTGTAAAAAGAATTTACTTTTTTATAGTGATTGTAATTTACTCACTCATTTGTTATCAAGTTGAGTTTCTTGTGAATATAATGACTTTACCTGACATTGCTCCATAATGAATTATTCAACTGACTTGACTTTGTAATGAACTTAGCCTTTATCTGACATCACTCTGTAATGAATTTAATTTCAACTGACTTGAGTTTGTAATGAACTCCATTTGTTATGAACCTGACTTTCTTAATGGACTTTTAATTGACAATGAATTTCGTTTGAAATTGACTTGACTTTGTAATGAATTCATTTCAACAGCTTCTTGCTTTATTTTGAAGCTCACTTCTTTTTGTGGCTGTTTACTTGCAGTTCTTCCTTTCTTGCTCTCAAAGCTCACTTTGTTAGTTGTTTGCTTACTGTAGCTCAAATTGTAATGACTAATACAGTGACCTACCTAAATCAATTTAAATAAATCATGTGCCAGAGTCATGATCAGGTTTTTGCATTTTGTTCAGCTGGTGGGGTTCAGTTAGTCAGCATTTTCACAGTACAGCAACTTTCTCACTACTCTCTGAGAGTCAAAGCCGGTTTTTTTGTTGTTGGTTAGTAGTTACACTGTTACATACATCAATAAAGTCAGAGCAGTGGGTTGTTCAGCCCCCTCAGCATTTTTACAGTCCATACAGTAAGGGAGCACAGTTTGTCATGCTACAAAATTCCCATCCACCCAAAAAAGATCCCACAGGCTCGCAAAGCTCGCATGACCTCAGGGAGGCAACTGCAAACCTGCACACTGTGCCCTGAGAGAGGTCCAAAAAGCAACTGCTCCTTTTGTTGAAAAAAGAGAAGCCAGGGAGGTAGGACTTCACAGAGCTTCACCTTGAACTACTGATTCCCCAAGAATGCAACCACACCCCCACTGGAAAAGAGCCCAAGAAAGAAAGAAAGAGACAGGCAGAGTGAAAGCCTTCCCTGGCAAACAGATGCAAAGAGTGTGTGGAAAGAAGAAAGTGATGAGCCACGATGATGCTGATATAATACACTCAAAAGTTCCCACCAGCTGAACAAATCTCCCATCCACCCAATTAACTCACACGACACACTGAAAATTCCCATCCACCAAAAAACTCACACGACAGACAAAAATTCCCAGTCTGCAAAAAAAGTCGCATGACCCCAAATATGGCCTGTCACATGACCATCCTCCCTTACTTATTGATATATATTTATAGTACTAACTAAGTCAATCATTAGAAGCACATTACTGACTTCACTACAAACTTGTTCACTGCTTTGTTTATTGACCTTGGCATAAACTATTACAAAAATGTTATTGACTTTAATACAAGCCATTACAAATTTGTTTACTGACTTTGTTACAAACCTTTACTGAGCTTGGTGTAAACTATTACAAACATGTTATTGACTTCAATACAAACAAACCATTACAGACTTGTTTACTGACTTCATTGCAAACCTTTACCGACCTTGGTATAAACTATTATAAACATAGTATTGACTTCAATACAAACCATTACTGATCTTGGTATAAACCATTATGAATATGTTATTGACTTCAATACAAACAAACTATTACAAACTTTTACCGACCTTGGTATAAACTATTACAAACATGTTATTGACTTCAATACAAACCATTACAAACTTGTTTACTGACTTTGTTACAATCCTTTACTGACCTTATAAACTATTACAAAAATGTTGTTGACTTCAATACAAACCATTACAAAAGTGTTGTTGACTTCAATACAAACCATTACAGACTTGTTTACTGATCTTGGTATAAACTATTACAAACATGTTTACTGACTTTGTTGCAAAGCTTTACTGACCTTGCTTTAGGGCCTATTATGGTGTTAGTCTAGCTTGTATGAGTAATAATCAGCCTTGCAACTTGGACTACATCTGGACAATCATTCAGAAGTGTAAATTTTCATTATGAAGTTGATTTGAATGTAGTTTGCTTGAAGTCTTAGCAGAGTCTGAGTGGAGTCTGATTGGAGTCTGAGTGGAGTCTGAGTGGAGTCCAAGTGGAGTCCGAGCGGAGTCCGCTTGGACTAGGGGGGGGAGTGTAAAGTACTGTCACCCAATATGGGACAAGGCACAAAATGTGCACCTCTTCACCCAAGAAAAACTCGACCTCATGCAACCACTACTGAACATGCTAGGGCAGCACAAAATGAAGATGGTGCTACCGGCGTTCATAGTTCATACCCACTCTCAAATCCCACAGCACAGGCAACTATACTCAAGTTGACAATGTGTTTTGCATGGAAGACATACTGAACAACATCATAAAGTGCAACACTGCAGACAAAGCACAACCACCCAAAACCAACCACTTCCCAATCGTTATGGAGATCAATATTTGGGCAGAAAAGACACAATGGGAGCCATGACACAACTTCAGACTTGCGAACTGGACAGAACTAATCAAAACCCTGAAAGGAAAATTAGCTAACATTCCTATGCCCACAGAAATCCAGTCAAGCAAAGAATTCAATAGTAAACTCAAAACCCTCAACAATGCAATAAAAAATGTGATCGAAAAGAATGTCAAACTCACAAAACTGAGCCCATACGCCAAAAGATGGTGGACTACAGAACTCACAGAAGCCAGAAGAAAAATGCAAAAACTAGGGGCAGCCTCAAAATACCACTGACTCAACAGATGACACCCAATACACGAGGAGTACCACCGACAGTGCAATCAATATGCAGAAATGATAGGCAAAGCAAAAGCAGAACACTGGGTGGAATGGCTCGAAGACTTAGATGAGTCAAGTATATGGGATGTGAGCAAACTGCTAATGATGCCAGCATCAGATGCAGGCAAATCCAGGATCCCCACACTACAAGTCAAAGACCCAGAAATGAAAAAAGTAATCTGAGAAGCTACCAACAATGCAAGCAAAGGAAAACTATTCTACAACACTTTCTTCCCCCAGCTGAACCCAACGCTAACCCCAGTACCAGAGAACCCCAGGTATCCACCACCAAGATGGACCTTCACTAACATCACAGATGAACAGATACACCGAGCGATCAAAAAAATGAAACCGTACAAGGCATCAAAAAAAGGATATGACACCAAACTCAGTACTCATACACGCAAGAGAAGACCTAGTACCACACTTAGGGCCACTCTTCAGAGCCATGAACACACTGGAATACTACCCACAAGAATGGGCATGCACCGAAACACTGATCTTGAAAAAGCCCAGCAAACCAGACTACACGACACCATCAGCATGGCGCCCCATCATACTCTCAGACGGGATGGCCCAACTACTTAACAGCTGCCAAACAAAAAAAATTGTTACAATGTGTGAGAACCACAATATCATACCGGCAAACCACTTCAGGGCAAGACCAGGATGCACAACCATGGACTCGATACACATGCTAACAAAAATGGTGAAGGATGCATGGTGAAAAGGGCAAGTAGTCTCTGCTCTATTCCTGGATGTTAAAGGTGCCTTCCTGAGTGTAGACATTGACAGGCTAATCCACAACATGAGAAAGAGAGGCATCCCAAAAGAATACACAGAATGGATGAGAAGACACCTAAAAGACCGAAGCACATCCATATTCTTCGACAACTACCACACTGAAAGCTTTGCAGTAATAAATGGTCTAGACCAAGGAGACCCCTTCTCAGGCATATGCTACCTGCTATACAATGTGGGCCTACTGAAAATACACACCACCAAAGACAGCAAACACATCCTCCTCTACATTGGCAATGCACTGATAATTGTAATAGGGGTGAACTTTCAAGAAACACACAACAAGATCTGGAACATCATGAACCAAACAGGAGGAGTATTCGAATGGGCCAAAAAACACAATTGCGAATTTGGCATTGACAAATTCCAGCTGCTCAACATCTCAAGAAGAATGATACCACATGCCCTCAACCCCAAGAAGAAGACCCCACTACCATGAAGAGCACTGATGCTAGGCAACCACCTAGTGTTGCCACAGCTTAATCCATGGCAACACTACAACCGCTGCATCCCATCAAAAGACATGGCAAAATTCCTAGGAGTCATCATCGACAACAGACTAAGCTGGAAGGCACAGGGGGCTGCAGCCCTCGCAAAGGGGCAAAACTGGATAATTCAATTCAGTAGGATAACACGAGCATTGCATGGCACCACAGCAAGACACATCTGCAAACTATACCTATCCATCACAGTACCATGGATGCTATATGTGGTGGACATATTCCTCACACCACAAAAAAAGGTAGGAGAAAAAGCAGATAACAATAAACCCAAGCAGGCAATCATGAACAAATTAGCATCCATACAGAGACAGGTGGCGATAATGATCACAGGTGCAATGAAGACTACAGCTACTGACATTCTAGACATCATGGCAGGATTACTGCCATTCCACATACTAGTCAACAAACACTGACACAGGGCAGCACTACAACTAGCAACCCTCCCAAAGAGTCACCCACTACACAAACTGATCGAAGATGCAGTGAAACGTCTAGTCAAGCGACACCCAACTCCACTCCATGACCTTATGCACTCCTTCAACATCCATCTGCAGAAAATTGAAATGATTGAGGCAGTAAGACAAGATGCGAAATGGAAACCCAACATCAAAATACATGTAGCCGAAAACAAGGAAAAAGCAATCAGGGAAGTACAGCTAGACACCTCAGACGTGAAGGTATTCACTGATGGATCTGGCATGGAGGGAAGAATAGGCGCAGCCGCTGTACTCTACCGACAAGGACATCTAAAAACCCAACTACGATACAAACTAGGCTCACAAAAACAACACACAGTATATGAGGGCAAGGGAATAACAATGGTGCTGGGAGCTAAACTGCTGACCAAGGAATGGGGAATACAGTCGGCCACACTATGCATTGACAGCCAAGCAACAATTAAAGCAACACAACTGACAAAACCAAACCCAGGGCACTACATCTTTGACACGCTACACAAAAGCCTAGAAGGAGTGAGGAAACAACACCCAGGAATAGAAATCATGATCAGATGGACACCAGGACATGAAGGAATAGAGGGGAATAAGAAGGCAGATGAAGAAGCAAAGAAGGCGATAACAGAAGGGAGTAGCGACCAAAACAAACTACCAAAGGTGCTCAGGAAGATGCTCCCACACAGCAAATCGGCGATGAAATGGGCATACCATGAGAAGCTCAAGATATGTGCTCAAAAAATATGGGAATCCTCCCCGCACTACTCACTACTAAAGAAGACAGATCGGACAGCAGTATCAGACAAGTATCTCAAGCTCATCGCAAACCTACCGAGGAAGCATGCCAGCATCCTAACACAGCTAAGAATGGGACACGCACCACTAGCTAAGCATCTACACCGCATCAGGAAAAACAACTCACCAACATGCCCAACATGCCAACAGAATGACAAGACAATAGAACACCTACTCCTACACTGCACAGCGCACCAGCCTGCAAGACAAATACTCCGAAACAAAATTGGGGGAGTGGCAATCGATCTCAAAAAACTGTTCACAACACAGAAGACACTACGGGCACTGTTCCACTTCATAGCAGCCACCAACCGCTTCCATGACACCTTTGATGACATACTGACACTACCCAAAACAGAGTGGAGGGAAAGAGAACAAAGATGACGAGGGGATGATGAAGATACCTTATACATGGTGGAAGAACCACTTATTATCACACCAATGGGTGCCTTGAGAACCACTATGTGGGCACTCACTGCAGATGAGAAGAACACAACAATGGAGGAGAGGCACAGGAAGATTGCACACATACACACTTATTATCTCTGACATATGGTACACCACAATGGAGAATAAATGGGAAAAAAAAAAAAAATCATGCTCTCCCACATATACCCACACAGCTTTCACCACAGAGATAGCTGAGGATCAAGACACCTCTATTTGCAACAAAGCCAACAGTGCACCAGAAATCAAAGTCTTCATGGACAGATCATGTATAGATGGCCATATAGGAGCGGCAGCAGTAATGTATAGGAGGGGAAGGCACACACCATCCAAAGTGCTGAGATATCACCTAGGAAGCACAAATGAGTACACATCCTTTGAAGCAGAGGTGGTAGGGGGACTACTAGGTATCTGGATGATCAAATCAGAGCACATAGCAGGCCGACTCCTGATATCCATACTAACAGACAGCCAAGTCCTCATCAAAAGGATCAAGATGCACAAAGCTACCACTGTCCAATATCTGATCGAGAACCTCCTGACAACCACAGATAGTGTCAACATGACCAATGCAAACCCTAATACAAAGTGCTATCACCTGGCCTGGATATCAGGGCATAGCAGGGTGCAAGGCAACAAAAAAGTTCCTGACAACCACAGATAGTGTCAACATGACCAATGCAAACCCTAATACAAAGTGCTATCACCTGGCCTGGATATCAGGGCATAGCAGGGTGCAAGGCAACAAAAAAGTGGACGAGGAAGCAAAAAGAGCAGCCCAAGGTGACTCTAGCCCCCAGCACATGTCCCACCCATCTTACGAGGAAAGCTGCCAAGAAGTGTAGCAGCAGTAAAGCAAAGATACCACCACGAACTGAAAGACAGAGGGAAAGAGATGTGGCTAGGATCCCCACATCAACCAAAGCTAAGTCAACTAGACCCAAAATTCTTGTACAGCTTCTACACTAAAATACAGTCAAGTCTTAAGAGACAACAGGCCAGTCTACTGATGCAGATATGCACAGGACACATACTGCTGAACCTTTACCTGCATCACATCAAGAAAATAGAATTGAGTGACTGTACAGCATGCCAAGGGCAAGGACCACCAGCAAAAGAGACCATTATACACTTCCTTTTCGAATGCGAGGCCTACAATAAGGAGTGGCACAAGCTAGATCGCCAAATGAGAAGGGACTCCAGGGACTTACCAGCACTACTGAGCACAGAAAAAGGGGTAAAAGCGCTAATCAGCTATGTGAACAAAACAGGGTGACTGCTCTCTTCCAAAGGTGAACACCACATATCATGAACACCACATATACTTGCATGAAATCTTATAGGGACAACTCCAAGTCAACCACATGAGCTAGCAATGCCCAATGCCACACATTTCCCCAAACCAACAAAACAAATAAATTTCTGCCTGTAACACAGAGGACTATGGAAAATCTGAAGCACATGACTAGAGGTATCAGAACCAGACAAAACCTACACACCCATACTGTCCAACTCATGCCTGCCATTAAATGGCCAGGCAACTAACAGCCACATAAATTCCCAACCAGCAAGGGCGCCAAGCGAAACAAAGAAGAGGTTGACGAAGGGTCCCATAGTCCTAAATGGCCTGATGAACTGGACCTCAGGGGGAATGTTTGCCCAGGGCATGCTGTCTGAGGGGCAAGGACTGGGGAGAGGTCAAGGCAAAGGGGCCTTAAGTAGATACTCTAAGATGTAATGACCATTATAGGGTACACCCTGAGAGGTCCGAAAAATAACACAAAAAAAAAAAAAAACAAGCTCTGAGGAGGAGGACACAGAGGCTGAGACTGAGCAGGACAAGGAGGAGCAAGACAAGCAAGACAAGAAGGAGGAGATCAGGTCTCAGGTGATACAGAAGATCCAGGCCACCACTCCTTATCCCTCAAAAATTCAAAGCAGAGCCATCAGATTTCATGATTTGGTTTATGACACACAGTGATCATACACCCACTTGAACTACAGCCTCTCATCACACTAGGGCAAACAAAGTCAAGGGTGAGCTGACAGTGATTGACCTTACAGTTTTGGACCCAGAGGATGGGAGTGCACCTGTTTCCACAACCTGAAAACAGGCCCACTCTTCCAGCTCCTCCAGCTCCAGCTCCCCATCCTCCCAATCTCAATCATCTCTGTCTGATGGTGATGATAGCTCAGAGGCCATTTGGCCAACAGACTTCTATGTTGTTGATGTTGTGCATGGTTTCAGGAAATGTGAAAAAGCATGTTGTAACCAAACAAGCATGGAAGAAAGAAGCTTTCTCCCAGTGCTTCCAAGTCCTATTCAGGAGCACAACTTTCTACTGTGCCTGCTCTCTTGCCCAATGCATCTTTTCAACATCCTGATGCTGAGGATCAAGCATGTACAGCAATCTGGAATGGCAGGTGAATCACAGCTGATAATGGCACAGATGAAGTTTTGGGCTGAATGCTTTGGACAGAAGTGATACCGGTTGTTTGCAAGAGGGGTTGTACAGTTGTGGATCACACAGCATGGACAGCCTATAGTAACACCATTTATGACAACCACCTAGACTTTCTGACAATTCCCATAGAGCCATAGACATTTTTGGCAATAGTGTCACAGCTCAGGTTGGCCATGGATATGCAAGCAGAGATTCTGAGCCTGAAGTGCCTCAGTAAAACAATCCTTTTGTACACCAGTGTGGGGCACCTCAGTCTTTAAGTGGTACTGACAGTCTTCCATAAGTGCAAAGATCACAAAGCCATCCTAGGCATTCTCAGTAGTAATGGTAAAGCTGAAAGGCCAGTCACTGGGGGGGGGGGGTCAGAGAGAGCCCCATTGAACAGGTGTGCACAATTCATAGCTAATGTCCTGAGTGACTCAAATCACCTTAACTATTAATTGTTACTAGTAATCTTGTTTTACTTTTTTAAAGCAGTTCATCGTGCATGGCACAGGTTTTTTCTGGTTGTATGATACTTTTAAAATAAAAAGACTGCAATTGCAGTTCAACTGGCCATGACTGCAACTGGTGGTCCTGTTTTTTCTGGTTCTATGGACAGGGCTTTTAAACACTAACCACCTGGTACTAGGGCAATCTGTGTTGAAGTCCTGGTATTATATGCCCCCATCCAGAGGATATTCTACCTACCCTCAGACCCCTTCCAGGGGTAAAGGTTAGCAGAGGGTATAAATTCTGTACCCTAGGGACTAACATGGATACATCTGTATACATCTGGATATACAACCATGGATACAGATACAGTATGGATACAGATAGAACTATATCTGGATAAACTGTGGATATCCATACTTAACAAAATGGAATTGCTTTTGGATGACTGATTTGGATTCCCATGTTCTTAGATTCACATATTTATGACCCTTCTTTACGAGTTCTGCAACAGCTTTCAGAGTAATACATATTGACAACATTTGAGACATAATCAAAAACATTTCAAATATCTGGGTCCAATTATATTCTCCTCCTCGCACTCCTCTCCCATTTCAGACTTGACTATCCCTACCATCTTGTCAACCCAGGATACAGTGGTGATTGAGCCCAAGATCCCACAGTCATTTGTGCCCTAAAGGTCTGTGAATTCATGTTATGCTGTAGGTGACTGATCTGAAGATGTCCACTTGAAAATGCCTGTTCAGCATCAACTGAGGATGCTAAACCACATGTGAGGGCCTGAATACATCACACAATAATGTACACTTACCTGGTACAGAGCAAAAGTCTGAGCCCATTTTTGCCAGGCATGGACGATGTGCACTTGCTAGGTGCCAATATTTCATGTAACCACCAGCATCTGCAATTGCATCAGATGCAAGAACTGGATCCAAAAGATATTTTGTGATGTCATCAGATGGTTCATGTGTTGGATTAGTAGTTGACTTCTTGACCCATTTATTCTTTGACTGGTGAAAAATCAGTAAGTAGCAATTTATATGACAGTAGTAAAAATACCACTAGAGCTGGGCATATGACTCTTTGAAGCAAGTGACAACTAATTTTTTGATGTCTCTGATTTGAGCTGAAGTGCAACCATGATCTTTGAACCACTTCAACTTCCAATCAGGACACATAACTAAAATAAAACAAAAAATAAGCAAAATTCTAAACAGAGATTGGATAACAGTCAACCAATTGCAATTTGATATAGCTTGCAATGAGCAGATAAGAGTGAGTATTTATGTGTGAGAAACAGTGCTGCCTGTGCTGCCACCTGGACAACATTGAGACTCATCATCTTCATCATCATGAACAGCCTATAGAGAGTCTCCAATATCCTCCAAGATGGGCACTGCATCCACAATCAAAGGTACTTCTGATGTTGAAAAAAGCTTAGTAGCATCTTCAAAAATCTGTAACCATGAGACTGTCAATTATAATATCAGATAAATATAATATCAGATAAACATCAGAAAATAAAAAACCTCCAAAATTAATGTGAGATTCTCAGCTAGTCACCATTGTGAATCAGTCAACTGATATGCCCATAATTTGTTTGCTGCCACTCCAGTCAGGGACTGAACAATACTTTTGAAATGAATATGTGCTTTCAAGCAATCAAAGTCAGAGTTCCATTGTGTTGGAACATGTCAGGTCAACATTTGCATGCTGCCCTCCAGCTCATTATCCTCCTGAACAAGCCTATCAAACTTCTCATGCAGAGTAGAAGGATCATGCACATGTTGAGCAAGTCCAGCAACCTATTGAGTAGTTAGCTATTATAACCCAAAGTTACTGAATACTTACATGTGGAAAATTTGTAATGCCATCTGCTGTTCATCTTTCTCAGTAATAACTCCTTGCTCCACCATCATCTGGATTGCCATACCACAAAATAATGGTACCAGCACTTCAAGATGTTTTGCCAGGCCATCACAATTGCTTGCATTATCCATGCATAATCCATGAAGGTACAATAATTGTTATAGATTTGAAATAGTTGACAAAGATAACAACCCTTACCAATATCATCAAGTCCAAACCATTCAAGACATTCTGCTACAACCTTTGCCAGGTAATCTCCACTATGTTTAGATGTGAGTCTACAAATAAATGAATATTTTGGCAATAAGACAGAAAAACCAATCTTGCTGGATGAAGTCCAAAATTCCTTTGTGGACCAATCCATTTTCATACCAAACAACTACCAGACCAAGATATGAAGCCACAATTGGTGCTGTCCATCCATCAAGAACCAGATGAATGGTGCCATTGCAAGCCTATTTATGGATATAATTAACAGTAATATATAGAAAATTGGAAAACAAGCCTGAAAATAATTCCAAACATGCTTTGACACCTCAAAGTACATGGCATTCACATCTCAGCTGACAGTCATAGGATGAGGGATTTTTGTACCAGGCTGGAGCATTTGGACCCCTGTCTGATAATTGTCATCAGTACTGAGGTAAATGGCTGGTGATGCTTTGCACAGCAAAGAGCAACAAGTGCACAATGAGCTGCCTCAGAATATGGAGGACCAGATTTTGAAACCTGGGTGCCCAAGATCCCATGGCACTTATTACACTGAGCTACACCAAGCTGGAGATTGCTTGTTCCCCCAGATGTTTTGCTCCATGCATGGCTATGGGAGTGAGTTGTTGGACACATTTTACAAGTAAATATGAAGTTGATATGGGATGGGGAGCCATCTTCAGCACATTCATGGATCAGAGAAACATCATAGTGGTCATAGACCTCAGACCTCCACACTGCCCTTGAAGCAGCTAATAAAAATTATACAAGGGATAGGGCATAAAGAAACTTACCAATAATATCCTCATCTGGTAACTCCCACACCTCTAGATCAGTCTGTGCATGAATTCCAGGAGCCTCCCTCCATTGATGACAACAGACAGGGGATGCAACTACAGCAGGGTGGCTATAAGATTCTGAATCTGAGTGCTCTGGAGTTACCAATGGCATGCAAGGAAGGGATCCAGGTGTCATTTCTTGGCTTCTTGAGGTTGTACCATGAATACCAGGGGTATTCCCATGGCTAACAGGTGTTGGTCGTCAACTAGAACCTCAACCATGCTGACTAGAACTCCTGGGTGGCATGGGGGAGGGAAGAAAGAATGTGTCATCAAACATCAGTGGAGTGTCAAAAAAATCTATATATAGCCATGCCTACCCACACACATGCATGGGCTTACCACACCCCATAGGCAATGATGCAGGTAATGAACTCCATACCTCCAGGCCACAACCAATGGGACCTGAGTCATGAGCCAGTCACAATGGGTACAGGTCATCATGCCTTCTGAACCAGGTACAACTGGTTCATGTCAGTCCAGTTGTTGTACCCCAACTGATTCTAATCAGTCTCACACCAGACCGGTTGAGACCAGTTGACAATGGTTTTGGCACCAGTCTCAACCGGTCTTTCAGAGTCAGTGAAATCTTTGTATGAACTAATTATGTTACACCCTGCAAGCAGATGCTCACAGTGGTGACAGGTTGTTAATAGAACTAAAATGAGAAAAACAAAAACAAAAAAACAGCCCTGTCATCTCACGTTTGTACCAAGAGTGGGGTAACACCATTGTTGGGTGCCATGCTGCACCCACCCCCCCCTCCCTGCCATCCCCATCATCCCTGCATTACCATCTCCACTATTCATTTGTCACCTCCTGTTGACCACCGTTTGTTGTCCCCACCCTTTGTCATTCATTGGCATTGGTGTTCATTGGCATTGGTGTTCGCTATTGTTGGCATTCATTGTTGTTGTTGTTGGCATTCACTGGCATTGGCATTCATTGTCATTCATCTGGAAATCGGCGGGGGCCCAGTATGACTAGACAGATTTGATCAATGATTAACACTCCACAATCAATAGATAAGATTTGAGCAGGCCTTACAAGACGGTCAAATAAATGTGAAGAGGGGTCAGGCACTGATGCTTCAATTAACAGGATTGTGCTGTACAATATTGTTATATCATAGCATACAATAACTCAAGCAAAAGAAATGATTTTAGCTGTCATTTCCTCTGAACATCATCATTTCTAGAGCTTATCCTGACTTTAAAAGGGGTTAAAACATCATCCAACCCAGACGACAAAGGGTCAGCCACTGACACTTCTTTAGACAGAATTGCAGTGTATGATATTATCATACAGGATCATGCAATTTTTCTACCCAATGGGATAATTTTACACCACCATTTCCTTGGTCAGTCATTCTTCCTGAGGTTTGTGACTTACTGACCAGATATTCTGATTCTTGCAGAAAAGATTCAGGAACTGGTGCTTACACTAGCACAATTATTATGTATTATTCTTGTTTATCATAATATACAGTTGTTCAAGTGGATAAAATCTGATTTGCTCCATATCACAATTTTTCCTGCAGCCTATCACTTGCTGATATTGGACCCACATCATGATGCTTGAAGCAAATGTTCACAAGCTGATGCTTCCATTCAGGTGTTCCAGTGAAAGAAATGATTTTATCAGCTACTCGTCATTCTTCCCAGAAAACAAGGGATCCAGCCTGATTGATCACAAGCAAGCAGCACAACAGGTTGAAGAGGCTGGGACAAAAACAGAGGCAAAGACTTAGGGTTGGAGAGCCAGAGGTGCAACTTGAAGGATTAACCCCAACGAGCATGCCATTTCTGGCATTGCTTTGAGGTACCTGGACATGAGGAAGATGAGTTGCCATGAGCAAGCGCTATCCTCCAAGTCGAGCTATGACCGCAACAGCGCAGTGTAAAGCTGATCATGATAGTGGGTGTGATGTCCACGATGCCTCAAATGTGAGGCAACCTGGGCCATCACACCACACTCACTGGCGATGCATTACAGTCTAGGATTTTTCAACTCATAAAACAGAAATTTATGAGGGGAGAGGATGACGGCTAATGCGTCGGCTGTCGGAACGATGAGGTAATTGGTGTTTAAGTGTTAGACTCAAGCTGGGCATAGGGATCCTGAACCATACCGGTGTCTGTCTGCAATGGCAGACATGTGCGATGGGACCACTGCACCATTGCACCCCCATTCAACTCAGAATGAGGGGCGGATGAAGTGATGAAAACTTTGACAAGGCAGAATCACAAGCATGCCTAAATGACTAGCAGCACTTCCTGCACCTTCAGACGAACTGCTTACCTTGTTTCCAACAACCAGCGTGCTTGGAAGCGCCCAACACTCTTTCCACTGGCCGCCAAGTGGCCATACCTTCAACACCGCCCTTCAAGTGGTTGGGTTCCTATCCATCTGAAACTTGAAAATACATCAAGGCAATGGATGCAGTTAACTAAGGCCATTTGAACGCGAAAGTCCAGCAGTGGAAAACAACAAAATAAGTTGTTCAGTAACGCACCTAACATCCGACTGTGAATGCGCCTACGGCCCCAAAATGGCTGTCCTCCCAATCCCTCCCCCACCCGTAGTGCAAGGGGCTCTATGCATTCAAATATGTGTATCAGCTCCCCTGGCATGGGAGACAGTAGTGACCATCAAAGTGAATGTCATTGCATGTTCATGAGCAATGAAATGCATTACAAAAGCATTTGGGTAGAGGGTGGGCGGTGCATTCTACGCCGCCAACAACAGGCTGCTTACCCATTTCCAAGCACCAGCTGTGCTCAAAAGTGCATTGCATGGTTATCCTGACGTATGTTACTTAGGAGGTGGGCTGATGAAAAAAACGGCATTATATGACTCACTGCACACTCGATGGCACTGTCTCATACCCCAATTCAATAAATTCCAAATAGTTAGACTCCTGCTTTTAGCATCCAGTTTACAATCAAAATACAAATTTTATCTATCTGTGGAGTCTAGCATTAGATGATCGCTGAGGGTACCGAATGAAATATGTGCGTAGTACATCCGAAAACGCGTGCACTGCCTCCGCCCCATCATCGTCGAATACGACAAGAGCTCCAACACATTTTTGCTTCAAAAGAACGGTCAGAAAAAGTCAATGAGATATTATATATACTTACCACCCATCTCTTCAGCTTGCCTCATTTCTTAGGGCATTGGAGAAGCCGGTAGTCGTACCTTCGAAAGGTGGCTTTGCACCACCATCAGTCCCTACAGACCTCAACCCGTTGGCCACGCTGTGAAGAGCCGACTATTACCTAAAGTAAAAATGGAATACAGCACCTACTTTGAAGGGCCGATCGTGCTCAACAATTGGCATTCTAGAATTCCGGCATGCCATTGGTGATAGTTGCGGTTAGAGATAGAGGGGGAGGACTGAAGTTGTGCTTAAAAGGTTGGATGTACGCAGGGCGGTTAGCTAGACGATGGTAGGAGTTAAGGTAGAGGAAAAACAAACCCCAGCAAGGCGGTGTTAGGGTAGGTGAGGGTGCACAGACTCTTGTTGGTTGTGGTGGTATTCCTAGCTTTGTTTGATGTTGTGTGTTCAACTTGAGCTAGGAGTAAGTTAGAGAAACCACGCCTAGTCCGCGATCAAATGAAGAAAATGGAATGAGGAAGCACTAGTCACCCGCCGTTCAACACCTCTCTCAATACATCCCCCAGCAGTCGAGCATCCCCTCAATACACCTCCTCGCCGTTCGAGGACTCTAGACAACCCATCCATCCCTCCATGGCCTCGTGATATGCCTCTCAGAAGTCGAACACTTCCCTGACATGCCTCTGAGCCTCAACACCTATCGACACAGCCTCCATCATTTTAACATCTCGATACGCATTCTTCAACACATCCCGGCATGCCCTCCCCACACCTGCACCAGCGTTCTCCAATGGAAGCATAGCATACCCTTTCCCCCCCGCTCGATCCAAAACCCCATGCCCTCCATCCCTGTTCTTTCCATCCTCACCTTTTGCATTGGCCTCCGTTTGCACATCCACATTACCATGGCCAACACCGTCACCATCGACATCACCGCACCAGCAGCCTCGACATGCTCAATCGCGCACAAGGCGATCATGGGTCACCAAACAGTGAGGGGACGGAGGTGCTCAGTGCCCGTCGAATTGTAACCGATGCCCTCGCCAGCGAGGCTGTCCTAGGGAACGTAGTTCAAAGCTACATGTTACTATACACACGAACTACTTCATGTGTTTTGTGAGTCCTTGCTCAGGCGCCTTGGTATCACAATATTGGTGCGGGAGCTACTATGTGGTAAGGTTGGCTCGTGATAGCTCACACCAAGGTAGGGGATAAAGGGGCAGGAAACAGCAACGAAGTGAGTCCGAGTCTGACACAAGAAATGCTTGTGCCTTTCTTGCAGTGGAATGGACTTTGGGATCACTGCCTAGGATAGAAAACGCCTCGGCGTGTGTTTGCACAAATGTTGGCCTCACCAGATGCTCGGTGCACACACACGGAGGACAATGAGGTGGAATATTGCCAAGGAATCAAGGAGCCTGACAGTGGATATCGGTATGTGCACTCTATCTAACATCATAGGCACCCACCAATGTGGTACTCAATCTTTTGTAAGTCACCCCCCTAGTAGTACAGCTATGTGTCGCTTGCGCCAATTTCCTGGGCACGAGTGAAGGACGGGCATTGCATAGCCGATGGGGCTGGGGCCAGCCTGAGGCTTGGACGACACTTCATACGTGGTCTTCAGGACAAGTTGCTGATAGGATCCTGAACAGCCTTAGGCCAAATCCAACGTTGAGTGACGAAAAGTCAAACTCATGGCAGGTGATGAAAAGTCAGACCTGCAGGGGAACTAGTGGAGCGCAAGCAAGATGGATCATGGTAGATGACTTCGGATGTAGTACTAGTAGTAGTAAAACCGTGACTTAGTAGACCCAGACTCGGACTTGGACTAGGAAACTTGTTTCATTTGAAATTTTAATGGTTCAAACTTCTGAGATAAGCACCAATCAGTGGCACGTGCTGATCATGGTGTGACATCATCATCATGATACCATGGGCTGCCGACCAAAAGTTGAACACTGGCAAGTTCAAGTTCAAGTTCAACTTACTATGAATTTGGGCCCGGGAAACACCCGGAACAAACAGACTCTGGAAAATTGTAACCCGCTCATCTGATCTGGAAATTGCGATGCGAAAGGGTGATGAGGAGCAATAGCCTTCAAGTTATCCTCTGTGCAGTGAATGCCATCAATTCTCGTGAGGGGAAATGATGGGCTGTGATCGTGTCCATTGCTGGTGCCGTTGAGCGAGTTTGGGCAGGCCGAAATTGCGTGAACTTGCTCCAGAGATGCCAATGCATGTACTGCATTCCCCCCTCCGAGGCCAGGATTTTTTGAGTGAGTGGATGATGAGCAATTTGCATTTTTTGAGGCCGGGTGGATGAGATCACGAGAAAAATGTCACATTGCCACTTTTTATCTTGTTCACTCTCCTGTGCCTCACACAGTCAATAAAGAATTATGATATATTTACATACATGTAGCCCAGCATGTCTACTAGCTTACCTACAACTTTTCCTTCCCCTTCCCCCTTCAAATAGTGTGGTGCCTCGCAATTCTCCTTGCGACGTCGAAAACCGTCGAAAGTCGGAGTTTAAAACTCCGACCTTTAAGCATCAGCCGGTGTTCACCACTCCTGCCAGTGTGTCCCATCACATTTTAAAGGTTGCTTTTAGTGGGTAGGAGTTGGTTACATACATAGATGTTGACACATATTGAGAACGGTGACTAGTACATCCCAGTAAAGTCTACAGGCTCTTCGATGACTTCATCTCCGTCATCACCATCCTCTACGTCATCCATTTCAATGTCATCCCAGCCTTCCAAGTCACGGTCTTCTAAACATAGCTCTGGGTTTTCTGACTCCGAGTCATAGCCCATGTCACTACCTCTGTCGTTGGCTTGTGCAGGAGACTCTTCCGATGCCTCCTGAAGCTCCACATCTGGAACCTGAATATCCTGGGCATCTTCAGCCACATCAGAAACACAGCCTGAGGAGGATGCTGACTGATGCGCATGAAAGTGGCCAACACCTAGCCCCCAGTGGTAGCGCATAAGAAGATCCCAGTCAGAGAACCTGGGGGGATATAGTAACATGGAATCAGAACTGGCGAGTAAGTAATAAACCCACTGGCCAACAAAGTATTGATTGTAGTCTTTACCATCCTTGGCACAGCGTGAGATACCAACCCCATCCCTTTGTCGTTTGCCTTTTGCAAAGGCTGGTAGGATGTGGCACCCACGCAGAACATCTTTCGGATCCACAAAACCAAAAGAATGCTTCTCATTCATAGGAGGAAAGCGGACCCAGTCCAGCTTGGAAGTACTCCACCCTGAAGACCCTGGGTTAACAACCTCAAACCATCGTACCCACAAAAAATCGAAGCAGCGAGCTTCAAAATCACGCATGCCAGGCCCAGTATAAATCACATTTACGTGATATGCGCCGAGGACCTGTGCATACAAGAAATGATGCAGATTTGAAGAAATCACAGAGCCTCCCACATCATCAGCAAGAAGCATGACGTTGCAATGGGATGTCCCTGCGTTAACAATGTCAGTTCCACACCGAATGTCATGAGTGGTGAAGTGGAATCGAATAAGTTTGTGGTGGTATATGTGGTCATTCTTCAAGAGCACGAAATTGCATGCATTTTCGTCAGGGCTATGACTCGGACTCAATGGCCCAGTATCTGACCCTGTTCTGATGCTGGACAGATCCGAAAGTGATTCAGTTTCCTGGAGAAGTGCTGTTTGGATTCGAGGAGTAGATGCTCTCTTAACTTGGGTAAAAAGTTCTGCATCAGAGGGGTTAGTACAAAGAATATGAAGGCTGCTCACCTTGATCGCGGGGTCACCCTCGATATTTGCTGTGGTATTGATCGCCCGCTAGTCCAAAGTGACCGAGTTTTGGATGTTCGGTGCTCGAGCTCGCTCTGATGCCCACAACGACAGTAAGCAATATGATGCAAAAAATCATGTAAACACTTACTGGTTGAGTGGAATATGAGTCAGTTGTACCAAAGCGTCGGATGGTGTCAACGTAGTCACCGAGCGCATGATACTTATAGGTCATCAGATTAAGTCCCTTCTTCTTCCGTGCTTTACTATTGGGTGCGGTAGTTCTTTTTGATTTGGACGCCCCATTAGCCACGGATTTCTCCTGATGCCATTGCCAAGCAGCCCACTCATGTTCCAACTCTTGGGTCTCAAATGCTGCACATGTCTTTTCCTCAAATGTGCATAGACTGTTTCCCAGAGATGTAGTGACACAGGATAAAATGTCCAGAGTCATGTCCGTGTGCATGCGGAGCTTGGCAAGACCATGCCAGTGGGCTAATTCAAATAAGGGCTTGAGAACATATGTATTGTGGGGTTCAGGCAGAAGACCATCAAAAATGGATATGGCACACTGCATGAATGATGTTAGCCAAGTTGAGAATCCTGGCAATAATACCCACTTGTAACATATCCTCATAATCATGAGCAGTCATCTTCTTCAGTTCTGACTGGTTCGACCTTATTTTTCATATTCCATCAACCCCGAAAGGAGGTATTTCTCGAAACCTAATAGAAATATCAGTACCAAGCCCTCTGAGGTTTCAAACGATGCTTGCCGTCTATCCAGTTCATGCTTGAGGCTTTCATCTACACAATCTAGAATGCGTAGTAGATGTATAAAAAATGCCTTCCAGACTCCGAGCTCAACCTCGTGCATGAGATCCACAGCGAGCATGCTGAACATGTTGAAACCAAATGGTGCTAGCTTGCTTGAAAACGCATTCTGACAAAGCATGAGCATTGAAATCAATCATCATAGAAAAGAGAAGGCACATACCACTGTTGGAACAAGAGAATCTTCTTGTAGGAGAGCTTCCACTGCCTTACTATCAACCACATAGCCCTTCTCATATATCTTCTCACGTGCCGTCTCAACACGATTACGCCGTTTCACATAGTCAATCCGGGCGAGAGTCCTGCGCTGTGCCATATCTCGACACATCCCCATGTTGGCAACACAATCTAATGGTATGAGACAACGGGGACAAGGGCACCGACCAAGATTACGAATGCTGGCTATAAGAATTCTGTGTAAATTTTCAGTAATAGCCACTGACATTCAAAAAGTCTGGGCTTACTTCTCTTTGTAGTCTGCAGAATATGTAAATATATGGGGGTAAAAACGACACCAGATGCCATCGCAACACTTAATCACAATTCCATGCTCGTATGCTTCCAGGAATTCATCATCAAGGATGATCGCCCATTGAGCGTGATAGACTTCTCGATGACAATGGGTCATGAATACACTGCTTGGGCCTTTTCCACCCAGATACTCTGTGGCGAATGTTTTAAATGCATCTGGGAGCTGTCATCCAAAAAGGAATGAGGATCACATACTAGCGCAAAGCTAATGAGATCCTTCTTACCATTTCCAGATAGGCGATGTGCTCAAAGGCTCGACAGGAGGGTTTTGTCCTTCTGTCCTTCAACTCATTCCCCATCGCAAGATAAATTGGCCATAGTTTAGCGGTGCTGAACGCCGTGAGCTGAGTGCCATCAGAGGCAAACATAAGACCCGCAACAATCCTCTGAAGGTCACATCCCGGCTCCCCGGGAGATTCCTGAAGGTCACGGTGAGCTTCGATGAATGCCTCTGAAGTGTAGAGTTCTCCATGAGCTTTGACTGGCTCAGAAGCTTCAGTTGGTTGCCAAAACAGCTCATATGGTTCAAAATGGAGGTGTGGATGGCTGGAGGGGCGCATAATTTTTTCCTTAATGACCGAAACCAGCTTGCGGTGATGAAGGGTTCCCACGTCGAACTCCCTTTGCCCTGGATGCAGCGACCTTTTGTGGAATGGAACCCTGATCTTGATTGGGGTTTTGACCCAGTCGCCGTTATCCACTTCGTCCTCCCAGTCTTCATCACTCGACGGGTTGCACGACCGATCTCCGCTCAGCTGCGCATCAATAAGCCGCCACTTTGTCCCTGAAACATCCTCAGGTCAAAATGTTGGATGTCCGACTATCTTGATGAGATCCTGAAAGCCTGACTGTGTTTTCTTTAACCTGCCGTTCCAATACCATTCCCCTAGCAAAAACAATGACTGATTCAGGTATGGGTGGTAGGAGTCAGTTGGATTGCCAGAAAAAGTATCTGGGGATGCAACCATTAGGTCGTTGCGCGTTATATTCTCGTTGGGATCGTGGTCTGGGAAGCGAGTTGCGTGATACTGCCAAAAAAGGCCAAATTTATTCCGTGTAGATTTCAGCAGCTTCCTGTCACAGGAATAAATATTCGTGGGCTGCTCGGATGAGGGTGATGCTGATATGGTCGCTGGAGACGTGGCTAGCGTACATTCTGATGTGACTGGTTGGAGTGCTGGAGGAAGTGCCGCCGGAGGTTCGGGCACTATATCCCGATAGCGCTTGGGTAGTTGGCGATTTTCCCAGCGACCCCTGTGCTCTGCCAGTGGTTGATCCAAGCCTTCGGTACTCATAGGGGCATCCTGACATGTACCATCTAATGAGAAATAAGTTGCACCAACATCATAAACCTCACCTCATGTAGCATGGCAAGCGCAACATCGTTTGATTCTTGTTCGACAGCTACATGTTGGTCCAGAGGGTTTTCCACAGTTGGGGTTGGCACGGCTTCCATTTTTCAACGCTTCTTGGACTGCCAGACCTCTTTAGCTTTGTCCAGAGCGCTGGAAAACCATTTCTTTGTCTTCAGGCAACTACGTTTGTGGAAAGTATAGCCTTGTGGTGCAGAGAATGTTCGGCCGCAAACACAGACTTGACACCAAGCTGGCGACAAGTCCATGGCATGGTAATGAAAATGGTGATGGGTAGAACTCTGCCGGTAGCATGGAAACCTCAGGGCTCAACCCGAGAAAACAATCACTGGATAGGTCAAATTTTTGATCAGCCATTACTATATAAGTTGAGATGATTATGCATGAGTCAGTTTATAAATTGAAATTCCGATGCTTGTAAATAAGAGTCGGCGAAGCAAAAAGGCACGCTATAGTACAGGTGTTGTATTAAATGTTGATGCTGAGGGATGAGTGAGCTTCATACCTTTCAAACTTGTGCTTCAAGAAGTTTTCTATTTCAAAGCACCCCCAATCATCAATAATTGTAGGACCATACCTTTTGCTTTGGCATCAGAATATGGCCCATGCCAAAATGAGGAAGTTGGGACCATGCGGGTACTAATATAGCAGAGGAGCGTTCACAGGCCACAATATTCACAAAATAATAATCATGGCAGTCGGGTAGGAATGATGGTGGCACGGCCAAATAAACTATAGAAAGTCTGTGTGTAAAAACGGGCTATGTGAATCTCAAGTTGTTGGACATTTGCTTCGGTATACATATCAAGAGAGGCCAGATCAGGTAGCAAAAGGGGTGTCGGCTTCAGTCCATCCCAATCCCTCATTAATGCCCTCAGCGCCAGCAAAAATGGTAATCTTTCTTGCCAGTCATGAGCTTGCAAACCAGAATTTGCTCGCTGTACATCAACAGCGATCAGTGAGGGTACATTGAAGCACTTCAGCACCATCGCTTGCCACTCATGTTTGTCTTGTCGGGATGGCGAGGCTGAGGCATGCCTATCGAGGGCCAGAAGCTCGAAGCGGAAATTAAGCTGAGTCAACTCCCATAGAACTTTCTGAGCCTCGTCAATGGGCACTGTGGGAAAGTGGTTGGATGGTGGAGGGCAGGGGACGATCTGAAACTCATCTAAAGCATCTGGAAAGATGGCTTTGGCTTGCTCACATTGATGAACCAAAGTTGGTTTGCGGCTGTGTTCCAGAAGCCCATCAAGAAGGAAATCATGCCACTGCTGGCCAGACAAGGGAGATACTAAGCTGTCTGCTGAAAAAACATGCAAGATGCAGGCAGGTCGAAATACATTCCAAGTAGCAAAGAATTTTGCCCGGCGAGTTTCATTGGTGGAAGCAAAAATCGCAGCCTCAGGAAACAGATACCGCGTGTTATAAGATGCCGGGGTTTCGTCCCTCTTAACCGCCTTCAACGCATCACGCCAGGAAGGGATCGGGAGTGGCATGAGGGGGCTCTCATACACATCAAACTTGTCGCGGCCTGTGGGCAGATTCAAAGATTTCTGCTTGTTATCTATTGGAGAGTGAGATGACATATGAGAAAGCGAAGACCAGTCACTTACGAGCAACTCCTTTTCCTTTACTTCCATACGGGCCCCTACCCTTGCTGCCACCGCATTGATGGCTAACACCCACAATGGTTCTGGGGCCTGGCCTGTCTTTTGACACTTGCGATTGGACTGAGGGCGCCACATTTCCTGATGAGGAAGTCTTGTTTTTGCTGGTATTGATGGCGAATGGATCCAGATAGCGTAGGAAGTTACGAGCATAATGTAAGATTGCCTCATATTTTCGAGTGGAGGTAGCTGGTCCCTGATATATGGTAGGGTAGTTGAAGCGGTGTGAATCGAAGCAGATGCCATTGTATCGGGGTATTGCAAATGGGACAGCAGCGAGTATATTTGTCTTGCCAAGATCTGAGGCCGGCTGTGTCAGCCAGAATGGAAGGCCGGCATGGAAAAAGTCCTGCGCAACGTGAATATCATTGGTGAAAACACCAACGGTATTAGCCACTTCGGCAGGCGGGGAGCCCACACCCAACCTAGCTGAGTCCATCTGGGGTTTATACACCTCCATGTAATCCAACATCGCCATTAGATCAAGCCAACACCTCTGCACATCCCTCATGCCAAACACCATCTGACGGAAGTTGGTCCACACCGAACCAAGATGGACAAGGCCATGCTCAATCATTTTGATCATTGGGCTGAGGGTTGGCGGTACCCGAGATTTCGTCTGATTTGACGTGAATGCTTCCACCCAAGATAGCAAAACCGACACCAAAGACTTCAGCTCACCCAGCTTTGAATCCGATAGCTTGCCAAGGCCACGAATGGGGGAAGTTGGGTCCCTCAAGAGAATGAAATCCTGGTGTGCTGGCTCCCACCATATAATCAAATGGGCAGAAAGTGAGTTAGGCATCGGAATTGCCCTGTGATGACAGTTAAATGTGTTGTAAGGCTGGGGCCAGAGGATAGGGTCATCATCTGCATAAAGGCTGTCGGCACGCATGAATACTTTGCAGTCTCCAACAGGCAGCTCGGGGATGGAGGTTCGATTAGGGGTGGTGATAAAATATTTGCCGTCGAGGAGGAGAGCCTTGACCCTGCCGTCTGTTGCACCAATGGGCCCTATAAAAACGGATTTAGTGGAAAAACCATCGTAAACCCAAAGTTCGACATACTGCCTTCAACGCACCACCTCAGCAAATCATCATTCGTAAGCACGATGGCCATTTTCGATAAGTTCCTACTAGCCGTGAGAACAATAAAGAGAAGGTGTAGGCAAGAGCATACCAGCAATATAAATATGGCCTTCAGTCAAGGGCTTCTGAGTCAGGTCGAGCCGGAGATGGATTCTTGAAGGGAAGGGGTTTAAGAGTGACAAAAAGTCAGACTCAAAGCAGGTGACGAAAAGTCAGACCTGCAGGTAACGAAGTTCGACGGGTGGGAATCAAAGTGGGCTTGTGGTCATTGCCGCAAAAGATGGGTGCACTGGACCTCCGAGTCAGTACTTCAGTTGAATGCTCAAGAGTCAATGCGGGGCACTCTGAGGACGGTTGCAAAGGAGCCAAACAGCATCAAACTTGAAGTTTGGCAACCCCTAACCCTAGAATCTCTACATGATTGAAAAACCATGGCACGACTACCTGGGCCAGTCATTATGATATTACTAGGTGAATGGGTCCAATTATAACTTTACATGAAGTAGCATTCCTTGCCAGTTTACTAGTAGAATGTGGCTACTAAGTTAGATCGCCCCAAAACCCATAATTTTCTGAAATGTATTGTGTGACAAAATCAAAAAGCAAACTACAACACGGTTGAACCTCCGATGTCACATGTCCAGCCAGTGGCCGTAGTACAAGCCCCTGGTCTCACACTGAAGTTATGTTTACATAAGCTGGACAAGGCGCTGCCAGTGCCCACTAAACTATGGTATATGACTTGCATCGTCGACACACAAAACCCACAGACTAGTTTTGCAGGAAAGTTGCATTTATTTATATTTTGAAGACATTGTCCAGAATACATTTCGTGTTTTCGCTTTTTTACACGAGTTATTAAAATCTACAAACATAAGAAAAAACAAATTTCAAAAGAAAATGTGGACAAAATCTTCTGATCACTTCAGCATCACCATTCCCGCAGTTTTTGACGCTATCAGAGGAGTGTGTCAACTGCTAGCGATGATACAAGATTGAAGTGATTAAGTGTCTTACGTAATTAACACATCCAGTCTGCAAAACGCGTCGCGTCGCGCTTTCGGTCCACAATCCGCCCATGCCACTGCCATATGGGCTGGAACCCAGCTAGAAGACGGTCAGAAGGCCAGATTGCCCAACTGAATGCTGTCCGCCCCACGAAAGGAGCTACTCATGTGCAAGAAAAGGAAAATCAGCCAATCACACATATTCTCCCCTCTCCACCCGCGACCCTGAGTCAGACTCCGAGGCACATTAATAACGCAACAATTACATCCAAAGATCAGGCACTCGCATCTCGATTACAAGCTGAGCGCTTTGAATGCCAGCTTCATAATGAAAGAAGAAAGTCAGCTGCTTGAGCAAAAAAAAAGGTGGATGTCGGACTGAACTACTAGTAGTACAGAAGTGCCGTTCCAATATTCTTGTCATTGAGGGGAATGCCAGGCTGTCCGACCTGAAACTACAGCAAGAGCTAGCATGCACCCGGGATGCCCTCTCAAGATCCGAAGCCATGGTTAACAAAACACTTGAAGCACTCCTGCCAGTGGCATGCTCGCAAGCGCAGGCACGCATAAACATGCTCCGAAAAAGAATGAACTCCCGAATAGGCCAGAGAAATTAGCTGCGTTGATAGCGTGAAGTGCGAGGGAGTCGTCTGGAGAACCCCCAGGTGCAGATGCACCAGTTGTTGAGCCGATCTTGGATAACGATGGACTCATCGATCTTCTTTATGATGACTGGGAGATTGACCGTAAGGAATAGTGTCTTTATAATTTTGGGAACGACACATATAATTTCTTAGGCTATGTACTAAAACATACATATTGTGCACAATTTGGGCGAGCGGGGTGCTTGAGGAAGGTCTAACAGCCAGGATACGCATCGAGCGAAATTGTTATTGTGGCGGGAAACCAAACAAAAGCAAATAGGACAGAATTTGGCCAGTACTATCACGGGCCTAGTAGTGTTGCAAAATCACCTAGTATTGCAAAACTTTGAAAATGGGTGTTCCAACCCTCAACCACTTAAGTCTTGGACACAAGCCATTACAATAAGCCTCTCTGAACATGCTTTGCCACTTTTTCCTCCCCGCAGTTGAGAACTCCTTGTTGGGTCATCGTTTAGAGTATGATCACGTGTTATGCAACTCTAGGTGAATTAGTTCGGACTACATATTAGATGATAACTAAGTTGTATAAAAGGGAACAGAAAATTGGGGCATAGTGAGGTAGTCCAAAGCTATATAATCCAGAATATCCGAGGGAGATATGTGGACGGGAAGTGGTAGAAATGAAATATTTTGCAACACTAGGGAAGTGATAGCCACTAGTAGGCCAAAAAAGGTCACACCGTGCTCTGCCACGCATACCACAACATTGTGTCATGCTGCAACAAATCATCATGAATCACTTCATTTTCTGCAAGGTTCATGGCTTTAAAGGCATCCCGCAGCATGTCTAAGATGGAGATGTGGGAGGGTGACACAAAGTCGATGGCTATTTTGAAGCAATTCAAAAGATTGGACACCTATAGGCAAGAAATTATAGGACATCACAAAGCATACAATAAGCTTA
Source organism: Tricholoma matsutake (assembly GCA_026075535.2). NCBI lineage: Eukaryota > Fungi > Basidiomycota > Agaricomycetes > Agaricales > Tricholomataceae > Tricholoma > Tricholoma matsutake. Next base: position 2,296,127 of record AP026544.2, read on the forward strand.
CTTGATGAGGGCAACCAGGAGGGATAACAACAGCTTCCCCTGGTAGTTGGACTGCATGCCACCCACGGACGCCACTCGTGAGAAAAGCGGTTTTGCCAACATCGGGAGAGATATAATTTGTTTCCGATACAATTGGTTGGCCCAGACAACAGCAGGAGTCGGAGGCAGAGCGATCCAATGCCTTTGATAGTGCAAATATACTGGAAGAAGGCCAGATATCCCAGCGAGCTCCCAAGACCTTGCCATTATGGTCTGGTTTGCTGTAAAACATTAAATTGATTGCCCCAGCCTTATCCATGTGGACCTTAGTTGTACCATTGGCTTCCAGATCTGCCTGTTCAGCGATGAGACCCAGAACAGTCTGACTGTGAGTAGCGCTGACCTCTGACACATAGAGTTTGGGGCCTAGGCAAGGGGAAACAAACTCAGCAAATGCGACCTAAAATTGCAAAACTATACATACCAAGGTCAGGTATTAGACTTCCTTTCGGAAAATATGAAAATAGATTCAAGGGACTGTGTGGCGAGATATGTGCTTGAAACATTTTTGCTATGCAACGCATGAAAATATCGTGAAGTTTTGGGTGAACTTTTTTGAGATCACCTTTGGGTGGGTAATCCTACACTGACATAAGAGCAGAAAATGGGACAAAAATGGAGCATACCCTGATCTGAAGGGACCTGTTCAATAATTGGTCCTCCTTCCAAGTTTTAAAGTACGACCCCAGCGTTGATCTTGTTGTCTGCCATGCTTGCCCATCATAAAAGGTCGTCGTACAGTGTTTTCCTTTGTTTTTCTTCAAGTCAAGTAAGTCGTCAGGGTTTGTCGAGTCTATGATTCCTGTCAAAATAAAAGGTTCCCGGGTGCTCCATTTTTCCAGGAAAAGATTCTCGGTTAGCTCTCCGACTTTATACTTGGACATGCTTTGTGTATATGACTCTGCGTGGCGGTCGGCTTCAGGAATAATGGGCTGCATATAGGCATGTGGATCCAGGCCCTTGGGTGGTGGTAAGGCTAAGGCTGTTTCCATCGCACTGATTTGATCTTGAAGTACCTCAGTGGGGAAAACTGCCACTGGGCTTAACCATGTTTTGGAGTGATTGTCGACACAGGACATGGGTGGCTCTTTATTCAAAGTTGGGCATGCATTGTAGCATGAGCCGCATAGCTCAAATCCGCACCTTGAGCAGAACCACGACTGAAACAAGAGGCTATGAAAACATTTATCTAAAGAAAAATGTGAAACGGCGAGTTGAACAAGATAAGCAGGCAAACTATACCACATGCATATGTTATGCCTTTTGGAAAGGCTCGAAACTGGACCTGTGCATGCTGCACATGCGTCAACTCAGCCTTCAGCTTGGGCAACAAAGCCATGGCAGTGGCGTACTATGAATAATGTAAAATACAGAACTGAAAAAGCTCGTCAACCACACCTTTATAACTGCTATGTACTCTGCAGTCCGAGAAGGGTTCCAATCATAGTACTCATACGTCCCAAATTCGGCTCGAGAAACGCTGCTTTCCAGATTGAAGATCCAACTTGAAGACCCATCTTGCTCTAGTCTCATCCTCCGAAAGCCAATGAAACGACATTTCTCTCGGATTGTGTTACAGCTAAAAGTTTGTGAAGAAAATCCAACACATGCTATGCACAGTGATGGGATAAGAAGCTTTCCATATTCTACACACACACGGTCTTGGACTGAATAGCCTTCCTCATGGGGCTCTGCTGATTTCATCTTTTTGGAAACAGATGTTCTTCTGATCGTGGTGGCCTTGCGTTTCCTGGTTACCTGAGCTGACGACTCTTGACCAGCACCTTGATTATCATTAGGGGATGGAGTAGGTGACTTTTTATAGGTGGTGATGTCTTCAGAAGCTGGTAGAGAATCGTTAACTCCAGGTCGAGTATGAGCAGTGACTGAGTTATTGTGTAATGGTTAATACGTATGGCATAAAAGATACATGTGAGCACAAACATTCAAAACGGAATACACGCATTGACCATCCATGTTTGTAGCGCTCTCCCTGCGCACCCCATCCATCTTTAGGCATAACGGCTGCAACAACACGAACCAAACCTTTCTGCGGGAGAAAAATGGCCTGACAGGTGTAAGGGAAGTCGGGAAAACAACAGACTTTTGAACCTACATCTAATGCCCATACGTGCCCTTTAAACTTACTGTTAGCAGAATATATGTAGGAAGATTATGACTATCACCTACGCGCATCCTCGGCCGTAGAAACTTTTTTAGAGAATGACCGGGTGTCAATTAACTGTATTTTGTCTGAGGTAATGGGAAGTCAAAGCCATATAGACTTAAACATGCCCTTACCTTGGCTGCCTAGTATTGCAAATGGACTTCCTGGAGCGAACCCCACAGGAACAGACACACCAGGTGTCTTTGCCTCGAAAAATCCATTTTGCGTTGGGTGACAAGTTTCCAGGTCATAGAACTGCGCCCCAGTATCAACCTCATGAGCGAATATCAAGCCTAGAAGGGGTGATACAGCAGCTGTTATACTAAAGCTTGTTCAGACAGGTTTCCATCACGATATTCTCAACATGTGCTTACGGACGATCCTGTGTAACCACCTCTCTTATGGAGGTACCGCTTGGGATGTCGAACTCGACACTATTAAGATGACCAGAAGGTCAGTTATGGCAATGACTCCGATAGCAACCATTCGTATTCATGTACATTTTAGACTCTTGCATGAGAAAGACAAGGAGTCGCGTTCTTGACATGAGATGAAGGTGTGTGATCCGAGACTCATCAAGCAGCAGAAGATTGTTCGTAAATGAAGTGGCCGAGATGGTGGAATCTTCAGAGAGTCAGTTAATATAAGGGATAGTATAACAAGAAAAAACGTACTATGTTTCACATCTCTCAGGAAGACTTCGGATCCAACAGTTGATGCTATGATTGATTCGAAGCATGTTATACTGCCATATTTAAAGGAGTGCTGGCTGGAATTGGCATTCATAGTTGATCCTTTGGTAATATCCCCGCAGGAGATGTGATTGCCAGTCAGACTCCCATTCTGGAACGTGGTAAACATTAGATGTTCTCCGCTGGTGGTCAACACGATAAGCATGACACAGGCAGTATCATGACACCACGTCATATCCAACACACCTGGGTCACCCAAACACAATTCCAGAGATCTAGCATGGATATCAGAGTTCTCTGGGTTTTGCGTGTCCCATATGATAAGCCGAGGGAAGCTGCCTGGATGTCTGTTCAACATATCACGAATGGTTGATGGGGGAAAATGACCTACCCCCAACGATGACAGTATCACCGTCATTGTAAAATAAAACCTTCCTAACTTTTCCGGTCTGTCTGCTCAGCAAGGATCCAGTCAAATTCTCCGAGTGAGATGCCATGTAGCACCAAAAGCCTGAGGATGCGAAGGAACACTTGAGGAACGGAAGTTTGTTGTATTGATTAGTGCTACATACTCGAGTCCGACTTTTCACACTGACAAGGATCAATAACGTTCAACCTTAAGAGGTATGCAGGTGATGAATAGTCAGGCCTGCAGGTAACGAACTTAGATGGGTGGGAAACAAACTGGGCTTGTCGTCCTTGCCGCGAAAGATCAGTCACGGTGGCACTATGAGTAAGTTCAACGTTCAACGTTCAATGCTCAACTCTGCATGTGACCATTGCAAAAGGAACCAAACAGCATCAAACTTGAAGTACTTGTAACTTAACCCTGCCTTGTCTATCCCTTTGTTCTGTCGCCCACAGGTTTGACTTTTCGTCACCCAGTGACTTGAGTCTGACTTGTCACTCAGTTTTTCATTGGGATCTGGAACCTTTGGGCGCACTGCCTAGGCCATGACACTTCAACTTGAACAACGGTCAACCTTCAACATTTCAACGTTCACCCATCATGCCCGCAGTCTGAGCTCCTAGTTTTGACCATTGCATACCTCCTCGTCCACCCCAAGCACCTAGTTTTGACGATCCCATACCTCCTCGTCCACCCCGAGCGCCTAGTTTTGATGATCCCATACCTCCTTGCCCAGCCCGAGCTCTGAGTTTTGATGATCCCATACCTCGTCAAGCTCGAGCTCCCAGTTTTATCAACCCAATACCTCCTCATGCAGACGGTACCCCCACCGGTAGAAAGAACTTGTCAAACCAACAACCGCACTCCAGCCCTCGAAATCAAATTTATATGCCTTTGATAACTACATCAAGATCCACCGCTCGAGTGCCACCCCTTCGCCACGTGAATGGTACGTCATCCAACTCGTTCTTCTATCAACTGTAGCTACTCTTTACATTATCCTTTCCATTACTTCATTGTGGGTATTGGCCACCGCCTTGACCACATCGAAGATGTTTACTGCATTGTTCAATATGAGATTCCTAGAGCCTTTGTGGGTATGGGCCGCTGCCTTGACCACATCGAAGACGTTTACTGCATTGTTCTTTTTACAATATGACATTCCTATCTGTGTGGGTACTGGCCACTGCCTTGACCACTTCAATGAGCATATCCATGTTACATTGAGATGTTTATCATGTTTCTCTCATATTTGTTTCATGTTCTTACCGATTAACCGTTCTTTCTATGAGCTGCTTTGCAACAACTACCAAAGTCTGCCAACAATGTATGCAGGGACCTCCGCTCTTAATAGATGAATCACTGACAATCTATCCTTCTAGTTATGCTTCTTTTGTTGCCAAGGAGGCTATGTACGCTCGTGTACTCTTTGCAAAGCTTTTGCATCATGCATAAGCAAAGGAGACCTCATAGGCTGTCTTCCTGAAAGATTTCTTGACGGAGATCAATTCATTTGCCCTGACTGCTACAAATCTACCGGACTTGCCCCGCAGGTAGTAGTTTTCAATTGACCCATGTGATTTTGTTGATATGACTATCTAGTATTCCATCCCCTCCCGTGCTACTGCACCATCCCATTCAGGTATAAATACCACCTCATTGATCATCTACATGGTGTATTTGGACGAAGGACCCCATTCTTGTGCGCCCGCTACCACCATTGATGGCCAGGTATGCGGCTATTTCCACGGCAAGGTAACTTAAGTAGGACACCCTTGGTTGATGACTTATTAACGTCGATTTGATGTAGGAAAACCAACTCCTCAGCCTTGTACATCCATTCAAAGACCTTTCGGATAGGAATGAGAAATTTCTTCTAGTCAAGAATGCTGGGTTAATCACTGCGTTTATACATGGTGCACCTGAGTGCTGTTTTGTATTATTACTGCAGACACATGCCGATCCTACCACTGGTTTACTTCATTTTTCCACTGAGAAGTGTACGGGGATTAATGTGGTTTGTACTAACTACTACAACTATCTAGACCTGTTATTAACCGCGGTTCAGATTTTGGAGTATATCTTGCCTACACTGTGACATCATCAGTTCTCAAATAGCGTCCTACTCCTCAGCAGCTGTGGATATTTTGTCAGGAGACATTTCAGCTCACTTAGAAATGCTGTGTAGGTTTTTAGTTATGTAACTTCCAGCTGATAGTGTTGACATTGATATTTAGCACTGCCTTTGGCTTCGACTCGAGCTTGAGCTTTACGGGTTATGCCCTTGACCCTCTCCTCATTGCGGTTGCTCTGTATTATCATGTTTTTGACTTCCATGTTATGGGAAATGAGACTTTGCTGAAGGCGCTTGAGCAATCAGTTTGTGTCTCACTTCTTACTAACACTTCTGTGGTTCTCCTTTGTGGGGATGATGCTGTATTGCTTTGTGGGGCAGCAATTCGATACAGGCCAAATGGGTGCTATGTTTCCTGTGACACTTGTCATCAGCCTGTTGGATACAGGAAGATGATAAGGGATGGATGCACTGCTCTTTACAAGTGTCCCAAGATTGAACACAAGGGCAAATCATGGTATCGGGCAGTTCCCCTCCTTCAGTCAGATGGAATGACAACAGTGGTAGGAGGGTTGAGGGAGCGGTGTCGATACATCATAATCAGGTCAGGATGTTTATTTTCCTCACTCGCAATGTCAATCCTGATTGTCAACTTCTAGCATGCCATTTAATGTTGATGTACATTTCTGGAACAACATTTAGCATGTGTCATGCGTACAATTTTAATAATTCTGCGACTTCAATAGTGCCCTTTAATGGTACTTACTGATGAGTTCACCTTTTGGTCTGTGAGATGCAATTCAATGGACTGGACGTTGTAGTGTATAGCACACCTCATGAGGAGCTGCCAGTGGGCCTTTTCAGGTAGGCGCCTGTGTGCATGTCTATCTACATTCATGGGGCACCGTGATCAGATCATGTGCAGCTCCAGATTATTTGATCCCATCTCATCCAGGCAGTGAAAGCTGTCTCTACTAACCACTCCTCGGATGGCTTGGATTCTCACTCCATATGAAATCCGCTCTATTCATTACGGCGGTACCTTCCATGGAACTGGCACGTAACATCAGTAGTACAAACCACATCAAGCAGTACAGTTCAATGTAATTGAAAGTAATACAATTGAATAATATAATCGTGCTGTCGCTTTGCTGTCCATACGCTGGGAATTTAAGAATCTGTCAGGTAAGCACTAGTAGTATCGGAGTCAGGCTTCCGCAGCATGTCAGGATTGCATGGCAAGTAGATCCACATGATTTACTCACAGGTGGGCCATCGCGAACAGCCTTTCTCCACAGATCAATGAAGAAATAAAGGGCTTGACCAGTTGTTTCATCATCTAAGAAATTATATTGAGGAATTGTTAATTCGACATTGGGGCTCAGGCTCTGGGCTTGTAAACCTGCAGCATATGCATGTAAGGCCAGTAATCACTTTGATGGCTGAACTGTAGAATCCACAGGAAACTGCAAGGCCTGCCCGTGGAGGTCGCCAAATGTTGCATCGAGTTCAGTCCCTCCGATCCCAAGAACTTCATCATCCTGTGCAGCTACCGCCTGTAACGAGCGAGCCTTGCTGGCCAGATGGACGTCACGGAGCTCTTCATCAAAAAGGTGAAAAAACATCCTGCCCACGCTGTCAACTTGGATGCACAGTTTTGCCCGATTAAATGCCAATGCGACTGGCTGGTAGAGCATCAGGCCATTACTCACATCATCGATTTTGTTCAATGATGTGAACTGCAGTAGAAATTTCTGCCACCTGTACAGAAAAATATGGGTCACCGCCACATCGGGAAAGGTTTCTCCAGTGGCCATGTCAAATCGGTTATTCTGATCAAACTGGCCATACTCTCGCAGCACGAGATGTTTGAAATGGCGCCGTCCCCCATAGAGACTCTGCGAAACAGATGTAATATTCTCGAAATTGAGAATGTTCATCATGGTTATAGTCATCAACCAGGCGAGGGCATGATGTGGGGGTGGTGGAAATCGCTCTAAGGCAGTAAGGTCAGGTACTGGATGGATTCGACAAAAGAAACTCACAATCTTCAGGGGGTAACCAAACTAGAAAATGAATTCTATCCGAATAATCAGGCTGCGCAGTAAAAATATTGGACAAGGCTGTATCGCACGGGAGACTGTCCAGCTGCTGAGCCCCGGTATGAAGGTCAGTGAGATTGTGCTTTTTTACGTCATCCAGATCCCACAATTGCTGCAGTGGCACAATCTCCATAGGAGAATAACAGGCTTCGCCGATAAGCATGCGCACCTTAAGCGCCCTGCATATGTGATCCTGTAACTCTCGGGGCTTTGCTGCTGCACGAACTTGTATGCCAATTGGGCTGAGAACCTCAACATGCATTGTGTAGTTGATGGGGTAGGTGAAAGGGATCTTACCTTGAGGGGACATCTGACTATTAAGTACCTGAGTGGCAGTGCTTCAACATGATGATGACTGTAATGATCATAGTGCAGCCGCTCGGCACTTGCCCAGGTCCAGGAGCAGTGCAACCCCTTCATGACTCGGAAATTTAAGCTCATTCAACCTCCCTCGCCACTGATAAGTCAGCGGAGTAATTGTTGCGCTCACATTCAAATGCCACGAATGTTTCGATCAAGATCAAAATCCACCCAGCTTGTTGAACAGGACTGGGAAATTCGCTGTATCATCCAGCAAGAATGCCGCACTTTCTCCGTCAAACTATCAAGACATTATCATATTAGCGAGCTCAAATCGCTTGTTCTTGGGCATGGCTGTCATGGTGTGTTCCAAAACGTCGACAGCAAAGACCTATCCGTGTACAAAGTAAGCACCATTTTTCAGTCTGGTAACAATGCCTCAGTGCTTGATCAGGTGGATGTCGACCTGAATAATTTCAATATGGAGTCTCTTGTAGACCTGGTCAACACACCCAAAGTCAAGGGAGCAGCAGAGCTAGCGGAGTGGAAGAAAGTGTCCACGGTATGGCAAAGTCAGCCGCTGGATGATAGGATCCACCTTTTTGTAAAGCTGCCGCTTGATGGTGAGCCCAAACCATTGTTGCGACCGGAGCATTGCTTAGAAGCCTTCTTCCTATTTAACTTGTTCCATTGTTCTCTTTCTTATGCTCCAGCCCCTCGCCCCCTTGTCGATGATACAAGATATGCAATAAGCATCCTTCCTATCGATGAAGGAAAGATTTGCCCCCGAGTTAGGACCGACGTTAGGGCATCAGCAAGAATTGCAGACCTGCAGCATCACATACTCAAGACGCTTGAGGCGGAGATGTTTATCAGCCCTAACCTTGGCTCTCCTTTAGACATTTTGCCAATGCAGAGCATGCCGACTTTAGATGACCTAAGGGAGCAAGATCTCGCTGTTCTTTGCACTGAGGCTCCTCAGCTGAAGGATCTTCCGGTCAATGCCGTGTGCAATTTTTTTCGTGCGCATGATTTGGATAAAGTTCATTTTTTAGTCTGGTTGCCTCCAGCAAATGGTGAGCTCTTTGGTTGAATCTATCCAATGGCTGCCTGACCCTACAGCCTAAGAGCGTTTCCCACCATCCACACATAATGCCCTTGGCTGGCTGATGACGGTAACTATGATGGGCATACTCGACTTCAAGAGTGATACATCCATTTTGCACAGTCGAGCTGATGGATTGCTGAGTTTTCAGCATGTTGTGAAGCAAGAGTATGGCCAGTTTGATCAGGATAGCCTGTTTGACATGGCTACTGGGGAAGCCTTTCCGCGTGAGCATGTGGTGATGACTCACATTTTCCAGCCCAGGTGGCGGAAATTTCTACCACTGTTCACAGCATCGACAAGTATCGATGATGCGCCCAACAGTTTGATGCTCTACAGGCCAGTTGCATGGGCATTTGATCGGGGGAAGCTGTGTATCCAAGTCAACAGTGTGGGCAGGATGTCATTTCACCTTTTTGATGAGGACCTCCGCGACGTCAACCTGGCCAGTAAAGCTTGTGCGTTACAAACTGTACCTCGACTGGGTGATGAAGCCGTTGAGGAACTCGATTTAACATTTGGCGACCTCAATGGGCAGGAGGTGCAATTTCCTGCGGGCTCTACAATGCGGCCATTGAAACGATTACTAGCCTTACACGCATATGGTGCATGGTTAAAAGCCTGGAGCCTGTACCCCAATATCGAATTCCCAATTCCTCAACATATTTTCTCAGATGATGAAACGAATGGCGCAAATTGGCCTGACCTTGGCTTCTCCATTGAACAATGGATGTTGTCTGTTCATGCAAGCCTGCCTGTGAGTAAATCATGTCAATCTCCATGGGATACAACTCTGACATGGCATGGAAGCCTGACATGCAATGGAGGCCTACTTCAGGGATATCTACTAGTAGTAGCGAACGCTTAACAGTTGCCTGATAAATTATTATATCTGCAGCATTATGATCAATCCCTACCTCTACATAAATCCTTCTACCCATTTTTTTGACTGTATAAGCCCGGCAATACATGGTACCCTGTTTCGTACTCCCCTCACTTCCCCCTGTATCCCCTCTTCTCTTCTCATGTAGAGACATACGCAGTCACTTGTATATGAATACATAGTCCTCACATGAGGCACAGGCACCTCTTCATGAGGCTCTTATCGGAGTTGAGGGAGAGACTCGGAGCTTGTTATAGAAAATACTGATTATTAACAACATAGTATGTAGTACTATACTACATACATAAATGTGATTTACAAAAAAAAGCAAATGAGAAGGGTGAGAAATGAGTAGATAGTGTACTCGTTGTCGGAGATAACGAGCGCAACAAAGCTCAAGTTGACCGAAGCTGTGTCACACGGCGCATGTTCAACCAACTTGAACTTCAAAATGTAATGATCAACTACTACTTAGTAGTACCAGTAGCCTGAGGTATTGAATTTGACATTGTTGATCCGGCGGGCCGGTCCACTCTGACTCGGGGCAACCGTGACACTGGCACTGGCACTGGGCTGCCCGAAGAGCCTGAGTCACTTGGCAACTGCCATTCAAGTTTCTTGTGTGACCTAGTAGCACTCGTCTTCTCTGTGCTCCCCTGCAGGTCTGACTTTTCGTCACCTGCGTTGAGTTTGACTTGTTGTCGCTCAATTTTACGTTTGCATTGCCTTCGAGCAGTAGGTTGAGCATTCCTTCAGCCTGCTGGTGGTATCAGCAGCTCGCCCAAAAGCCCTTGCAAGCGTCAGACTCTGTCCCCTTGAAGTGAGAACCCCTTTGCATAAGCTATGAGCTACACAATGCCCATCCTTTACTCGTGCCCAGGAAATCTGCGCAAGCAATGTGTAGCGGTAGGGTGGGCTAATCATTTCATAGGGGAGCAGCTTAGTGAATGGGTCCACAAGGCGCTAAAACTCTCTGTTCATCCATTTCCATCATTGTCACACTTCTATCGTCGCACTTCTATCTAACCACTCCTCATCAAAGCACCCAATCCACACTGCCCTAACCACACAATACCTGCTGGGTTGGATCTGTCTTGACATGATTTTGGAAGTCGTCCAGAAGAGGACGAAGGTGTTCTTCTAGACTATGGTCACTTACGTCACTCAGATTGTTCTGGCTCTTCAAGTTAGGATGCACAGTCGCCAGGTGGGGCTTTTTTTCAGCCTGGCTTTTCATCTCGCATTGGCCATGTTCAAGTTCTTCAAGCTAGGATTTAAGTGAGGCGTTAGTACGGCGGGCACTTATTAGACCGTGCCCACAGCCGGGTTTATGTTTGTTGGGTTCATGCCAGCATTAGCTTCATCTTCACCCTCTTGAGTCGTTACTGACGATCAATCGAGACGATCAATCGAAAAAAGGCAGCATCGTTTCCGGCATACTTCAAGGCCCCAAGCCATCAAATGCCTGCCCAGGTATCATGCAGATACGATGCATCATTGAAAGGGAAATTAGGACGTTTTCCATCGAGGCAGAGGGCAGCGAGAAGATTGACAGTCTGAAATCAAGAATTCAAATACACGCCCGTCATGGCGCTCTGCAACATGTTGACAGCAAAGACCTATCTGTGTACAAAGTAAGCACCATTTTTCAGTCCGGTAACAATACCTCAATGAATGTGCTTGATCAGGTGGATGTCGACCTGAATGATTTCAATATGGAGTCTCTTGTAGACCTGGTCAACACACCCGAAGTCAAGGGAGCAGCAGAGCTAGCAGAGTGGAAGAATGTGTCCACGGTATGGCAGAGTCAGCCGCCGGATGATAGGATCCACCTTTTTGTAAAGCTGCCGCTTGATGGTGAGCCCAAACCATTGTTGTGACCAGAACATTGCTTAGAAGCCTTAACTTGCTCCATTGTTCTCTCTCTTATGCTCCAGCCCCTCGCCCCCTTGTCAATGATACAACAAGATACGCAATAAGCATCCTTCATATCGATGAAGGAAAGATTTGCCCCCGAGTTAGGACCGACGTTAGGGCATCAGCAAGAATTGCAGACCTGCAGCATCACATACTCAAGACGCTTGAGGTGGAGATGTTTATTGGCCCTAACCTTGGCTCTCCTTTAGACATTTTGCCAATGCAGAGCATGCCAACTTTAGATGACCTAAGGGAGCAAGATCTCGCTGTTCTTCGCACTGAGGCTCCTCAGCCAAAGGATCTTCCAGTTGATGCCGTGTGCGATTTTTTTCGTGCACGTGATTTGGATAAAGTTCATTTTTTAGTCTGGTTGCCTCCAGCAAATGGTGAGCTCTTTGGTTGAATCTATCCAATGCCTGCCTCCCTGACCTTGCTGCGTAAGAGCGGTTTTTGCGGCAGGCGCAACCCTTCCTATGGCTGACGTCAATGCACTTTTTAGTTGCATTAGGCTTCGAGAACGTGACAAAGGGTTCCCAAGGCAGCCAAGGGCGATCGCCTAATTTTAAGGATGACGTAAAGCTATTCTATGGCCTCCCTAAACATGGTGACCTGTTTGACATGGCCACCGGTCAAACACTTCGTCATGGTAGCGTTATTGGCACCCATATTTTTCAATGGCGTTGGCGGAGCAGTCTCCCCCTTCTTACATTGTTCACCAACATTGATCACGTCCGCAACGCACTGCTTCTCTATAAACCAGTCGAGGATGCCTTCGACAGGGCACGGCTGTGTGTAGAAGTCAACGGTGAGAGCCTCCAGTTTCGACTTCTTGATGAGGCATACCGGATGGTGCGGCTTTCTGACAGGGCCGCCGAGTTGCGAACAAAGGGAAACCCCAATGCCGGGATGATGACTCAGGCGGAGATGGTGATGACAGCAACATTTGGCGATCTCGATGGGAGGGAGCTCTTCTTCCCTCAAGGATGCACCAATAGGCCATCAAAACGTCTACTAGCGCTGCATGCCTGTGCTTCGCTTCTATTTGCAAAAGTAAATTATTTGGTACCTGAGGCCTGCATTCTTCACCTGGACCGAGAGATGAGTGTCTCGAGTGATCCGATAACCAGTGATGCCCTCCAAAAATTATCTTTGTCTTGGTAAGTTTTTCCACTTTTGCTCCCAGCTTCTACACTAATGCTATAAGGCCCAAAAGACTTGCAATATTATCTGCTGGTTGCTCATTCCGGCTGCTACGAGGGTAGCGCTTTCATTGCCATCCACAGGCTCAATTCCTGATACTGCTTTATGTGACACACACATATACAGATGGATGTGAGCTGTGAAGATAGCGCCTGATCAAGCAGTAGCTAGATGGTCCTGCGCAGCTCGCCTCCCTGCCACTGTGCTAATTCCTTTTGGCAATCGAGCCCTCTGCATGGAAGGCCTCGACGGGCACATTTGAAGTAATAATTGGATTGAGCTTGCATATTTCAAAAATACAGAGGGTATATTGTTTTAAAAGAATGTAGACGTGACTAGCTAGTAACCTTCAAAGCTATGGATGGCTATGATGGCTATGAAGGCATGCATTGAAAGGAAAAAAATCAAGAAGTCTTTTAGTACCACTTTCATGGGCATATGTGTGGTAGAGGGATCAAAATGAAGAAGGCTATAGCAACGGCATGCATGGCATATTTTGTCTCCTGCTCAGCTACTCCTGGTCGGTTAAGTCCAACTCATCCGCCATGTGCAGGTCACAGTGATGGCTACGGAACATGAGGTGCATGGTGATGAGCACACATGCATCGCACTTGACAAACAAGCCCCAGAATTCATCTTCGGTTAACCCAGGCCCATCCATGCAGTCCAACTTAACGAACTTTCTCCAATCAGTTCGGCCACTCAAATCCCTTCCATTAAATTTGGGGGTGGAGGCAGGTGGGCTCATCAAGTCTACCCTCAAAGATCATGATTAGGCCCATGCACTAATGAAAGCTTCACATACATGCAATGGCATATGTCCTTTTCAAACGCCTTCCGGATTGGATCATCTCATGTTTGCTATGGTGGCAAACGGGTGCAGGGTAGGGCATGCCGATGTCTTGAATCCAGGCTTGTAGTAAGCATCTAGCCATCGCATGTTGGAAAAGTTGGCAACTAACCGCATAATAAATATTCCATTGCAGGAACCCCACGCATCGGATATATTCTCTCTAATGGCACTGGATGGCGGTCCAGATTGAGTGCTTGCATGCTAAAGGAAATCGAGACTAACCCAAAAACCCACACTGACCCGTAGCACATTCAGCAACGTATTCTCCCTGGTAACGACCGATTATTGTTAGTTATATCGCTGCTTCGGTAAATGCTCGCTCTTGGCTGAGTGGCTCCAACAGTGGACACAAGCACCCAGGCCCAAGGTACTGATGGGTAGCCCAGTAGCGATGCAACTCCGATGGTGGCACGCGCACGCCCCCGCTGACTGGCCTGTGGCAACTTGAATGTGTCATCGATGCACTGCAGAAGCAATGGTGGTATACCAGTAATGTGGGACCAAATCCATCATGGCTGGGTCAAAGGACGTGACATAGCGACTTTTGTAGACAACATATAGCATCTTTTGGCAGTAAGTTGGGAATGAGATGGCTGTCAGAGGCTGAGGGTTTCCGAGCATGTTGGCAATATGCAGCTTGAGGACAAACTTGAATTTCTACTATGAGATCTGCATTTAATTCCTGTGTGTCCAATCGGTACATGGTGCACTGCCCCCAGTGTCCTACAACGAGAACCCCGAGTCTGCCGCATCTGAAAGAGCTTGAAAATAAAGTAAAATGAGCCAAGAGACTCAATCCCATCATGGACTCAGGCTCCTACTAGTAGAAAGACCAAACATAAACCAAATAAACAAAACTTGGCATTCGGGGATCTCGGTGATCTTGAACATGCATCAGCAATCATCGATATCATCAGCCAAACATCAGCGCTACCGTTGTCGCTTGTTGTCACGAGTGATGAGCACAAGGCCCATACCCTCCTGTTCAAGTTTTACTAATTCATTTCCCTTTTTTTTCTTTTTGAATACATAAATATAGGGTATTAATACACTGTTATTCTGCTTTTCTGGCTAGTAATGACTAAGTTAAGTAGTGCATTTCTTACCATGAACTTGAAGAGAGGGGGGTTTTGCCAGTGCACTGAGTTTGGGGGAAGTTTTGTTTATTTGGTTTATGTTTGGTCTCATTTGGTCTGATAAGATATGATTGTGGCCATGGGATTGAGCCCCATACTAGAGCAGTTCGAGCAAATGGTTTTAGGAGCCTGAGTGGACTCGGCGGAGTCTTCAAACTTCAAGATGTTCGAGTCGGACTTGGACATTGTTGGGACATGTTTACACCTTTACATAATTTTGAACAAGTCACGGGAACTTGAAGTTCAAGTTGAAGTGGCAGTGCTTCAAGTTGAACAAAATTTCTGTCCCCCTCTTGCGCTACTGCTCTTACTTCCTGGCCCTGCAGGTATGACTTTCTGTCACCTGCCTGGTTGTGTTTGACTTTTCGTCATGCAACCCTACATTTGGGTTACCTCTGGCCCTTGAACCTGTCTGCTCGCTCGCCCTAAAGTCCTTGACAGGAATTTCCGTTCTTCCAAGTGTCAGATTTCTCCTTGAGGTGAGATCCCCCCCTTTACCTACCATATCAGCTATGCAATGTCCATCCATTACTTGTGCCTGGGAAATCAGCACAAGCAGCACATAGCTGCAGGGTGGCAGCCAATAAAAGATCGAGAACTGACGCGTTTTCTACTCTAGTTCATCTCGAAGCCCATTCACCTACGCAAAGGTGTTGATTGTGCATATATCCGACACGGTTGGCTGAAGTACTTTGTTCCAGGGGTGCCGGCCAGGCAGCTTGGCAGACACGCCTCCACATATGTGCTGGTGTTGGCTTGGTTTCGCAGTGGTGATAAGCTTCTCAACGCGTCTGATGGCACCTCAAGGTGGGTGCCTCCTTTCTTACCCTGCCCTGTCAGGTATGCAACGCCCGCCCTTTACTCAAGCCTGGGAAATTGGTGCAAGTGACGTGTAGCTGTGCAGCAGCAGGCAATCAGCGATCGAGAGCCAACGCGCTTTTTTATTTTAGCTCATCCTGAAGCCCATTCGCCTAGGCAAAGCTGTTAATGGTTCCTATATCTGAAGCAGCATTCAGTGTTCGGGGTATGCGCCAGTCTTGGCATGGTGTAGTGGCGATGGCAGGCTTCCCAATGCCTCGGATGGCAGCCCAAGGTGTGGTCCTCCCTTCTTACCCCGCCCTGTCCCATATGCAAAGCCCGCCCTTTACTCGAGCCCGGGAAATTGGCGCATGCGATGCGTATCTGTATGGCCGGCAGCCCATTTGTGCCTCCTCTTGCACGCTGTCTTTTTTTACTTGGGGCGCTATGTGGCTACCCCTATAATTCATTGCCCCTTAATATACGAGGTGCTGTCGCAAGCGCCAGCATAAGCCTTGCTTACAGATATTAAAAAGCCATCATAGGGACTGAAAGTGTGACACCCAGTACGCCGCTCGTCGTCAACCCTCGGTTGACTCCTCGCGGCATGGACTGGATCAGCCCCTGCATAAAATTTTAATAGGAGTGTTTGTGCATGTTGAAACATGCATGAAACAATCATTGTCGGGTGCAGAGACCTTGCATGCTAGGAAGTAAGGCGCGCTTCTTGTTCGCTTAAGCATTATTTTACCCTTATTCTAGGCCACGAGGAATAAAGCCCTAAGACTTTTGTGGGGTGCGTGTTCATAATTTTCTGCTTTCTTGCATTGATCTGATGGGGTAAATGTTTTATGAGGGCAGGGCCAAGCAACAGAGCTGTTTCGAAATCTAGAAGGGTATATATACAAAGTGATTGAAATGAAAAGTCTAAATGATGGTTGGTTTATCCATTCCGCCTTCCTTACTCTTGCTCAGTTAGCTCTGAATCATCCTCCAACTCATCATCCCTCGGCAGGCTGCAGTGGTGGCTACGGAATGCCTGGCACATCATGATGAGCAAGCACACCTCGCACTTGGCAAACAGGCCGAAGAATTCAACTTCCATTAGCCCAGGCCTATCCATGGATCCAAGCTTCGAGAATTTGCGCCAGTCAGTTTCATAGCCAAGATCCACGTGCTCAGCGGAATGGGGCACTTCAGTTAAGTCTACACCTAGGCTTAGCTCGAATGTTTCGGG
Organism: Tricholoma matsutake; assembly: GCA_026075535.2. Taxonomy (NCBI): domain Eukaryota; kingdom Fungi; phylum Basidiomycota; class Agaricomycetes; order Agaricales; family Tricholomataceae; genus Tricholoma; species Tricholoma matsutake. The sequence continues at coordinate 2,313,039 of AP026544.2, forward strand.
GCTGCTCTTCACTTACCTGCTTCCACATAGGTCCGCTTCAACGGCCTTGGGATGCACTCTAATTCCCAGTGATGTAGGACTTGGGGAGGGCACAATGCGTCGCTTTCTTCATAACATGCGGTAAGCACTTTGAGCTCCCGGTAAACCTCCCAACTTACCTCGAGGTGGAAACGTCCACACTGGAATGTCATCCACCTGGTATACCCTCTGCAATGGCACTGGCCTGCTGTGAACACCTGCTGCATTCCTAGGTAAAGACAAAGACTGACCCAGGTATCCGCATTGGCTGTTTGCACATTCGGCAATGTACTCCCCTGCATAGCGTCCAAAGACCGGTATGTATATGGCCGCTTCCGTGAAGGCCGGCTCTTCGCTAACCCGTTGAAGCAACAGACACAGGCAGCTGGGCCCAAGGAATTGGTAATGTTCGCGATAATCACGCAGTGCGCTCAGCACTACGCGCTTCCTTGCATGGACGGGCCTTTATACGGCTATCAGTGGTGCAGCTGCAAGGTTCCAAGCTACGCACCAGTGCCATTTGGTCAGCTTCAGTGTAGCTGGATTGAGAGACCAGACGACATTCGTCGAGTTGTATACCTTGCTGAGCAATATCTGCCGGTACATCGGGATGGTGGTTGCCGTCAGCGGCTGTGGGTGCCCAGGCATGAGGAAAGGAACCAGAGCTGGACAAAGGCGAGGAGCGCAATTCAATGCTGGGTGTTAAGTTGGACTTTGTTGGTTGAATTGACCAGGCATTTATAGGCTGCTAGCTTTGAAATGAGTCATCATTACTCCACCGTGACTCAGATTGACTGGCTCTGAGTCAGTGTGGTCGCTAAAAGGTGGCGCGGCAAGCAGCCCTGGATCTCATCTCCTTCGTTGGTGCCCCCCCCCCCCCCATTGTATCCCCCATGCTGGACGAGAACTCTCCTCCAGACAATGCTACAAGTGCTAATGCCCTCAAGCTTGGGAACAGGAAAAAGCCGTGAGTCAATTGTATTTCCACCATGCCATGCTCTAATGCTACTGCTCAGCTGTGCCAGTGATCCCTTTGTTCATTACGGGAGACATTTCAGCCAAACCATGCATGCGATGTGCAGCATCCAAGCATTGCTGACCAACGGCATAGTTCACATGGGTGAGGAGGGGGAAGTCGTAGAAGAGTCGCTCACTCCAGAGCAAGTATCATGCTTAATTACTAGCAATCTACTTCTCAGCTAATACATTCTTCCATGTTGCAGGGCCAGAAAAGAGCATAGAGCGTTCCAAAAACTCTTGCGCATAGTGCCCCATCTTCCAGAGCGCCTCATGGAAGCTTCTAATGAAGAGTGCATGGCAATAGCAGATTTAGTATGTTTTTGCCCCATGAATCCATATACCCTTCCTCACCCATTAAAGATTCAAAAGGGCATATCCAGCACAAGATCAGACAATACTAAGAGCTTGAAGGGCGTTGTTCTGGAGTGGATGAGCCCCCCTGGCATACCCTTAAACCCACCCCTCTCCCGGAACGTCAAGACAAACAGGGGCTATCACCATCCTGTCACTGGCGCCCTCCTCTGTCCTGCCGGTCTAGACTGGAATGATGCGGAGTCAGTGTTCCTTCTTTTGCATACGTTGTTTGCACCATTGATTCCCACATTTAGCATACGTGAAAAACTTTCTAGTGGCAAAATGCCCATCCGCGGTGATCAGTGGCCAATGCTGGTGTACGCAGACCAGGAGTATGATCCCCAAGACCCTTGGGAGGGGCTGTTTAGAAGCCGTATTCTTATTTGGGTTTGGATGCATTTTTCCTCTTCATCCGTTATTGACTCAGTCGCGTGCAGGTGTTCAAGCACATCTTTACCTCACCCAGTTCAGTAGAGAAAGAGGTGAAAGCAACAAGATCGGGCAATGCTCGTATCCATGGCATGACTCGGGTCACTACAGCCTCCCTGGCCTACGTAGCTATGCAGGTGAGTCGGGAGTTGGCGCGCTAGCAATCCACTACTGATGACCAACCAGCTTCGCTTCGCATTATCATCCTCTTCGGTGTTCAGTACATCGGACGCCGTGATGGATTCCGAATGATTTTACGAAAGCGTCTTGGACTTCTTGGATAATCCAGAGGAGAAGGTAGAGGTGGGTGATCTGTTGAACTGGTGGAACTGGTAGGTGTCGATAAATTGCATTCATGGCAGCAGCTGATTCTCCTGATAGCCAGATATTTCCAAGCCATGTCATGCCTGAGCATGCAGTCACGAAACAGAGCGCGCTAGCCAAACTGAAGGAGCAAAGGGTGCTGAAGCAGGCGCAGTTGAATGGGGGGGTGTCGTAAAATACCAGCTAGCTTTCGATTTACAATGCAATTGGTTTTCTTACAAGCACCAAGCGAAATGAGAGTGACTGATCAGAGGGTAAATCACTGCCATGTACCGGTCAGTTCTCACAAGGATGAAGTGGGCTCATATTTCTTACCCATCTTACAGGATACGGAGTCCAGACAGCTGATGACTGATGGATGGCAGAATTGGTGCTTCAGACGATATATATCCAGTCTTTTTCTGAAGCCACAGATTTACATCTCCTGTATACCTTGTAATGTATGGAATTTGGAGGACAGTGTCTGAGGGATATCGATGTTGGTGCTTATGGTAGAAGTCACACAGACTTTCCCTTCTTACAAGTGTTGGGACTATGGGTAGTTTTTGCTCATTCTGTCATTAAATTTGCAGACCTGCCTTTCCGATGCATATGATCCATGCTAGCATTTCTTACAGACTTTCGCAACCAGTTGCTTCTGTGTAGCAATTTGTAAGGGCTGTCTTTCTGGCATAGGTTATGCATTTCACCACTCTTGCGCTATATCATAAAGGTTTGGACTACGGGTGGTTTATGGCCACTATTCTACACATCGCACAGGCTCAGCAGTCAGATATCTCATACCCTACATTCGCATCTCTTACAGACCTTCTCAAGCCACTGCTGTCAGACAACAGTTGATCTGCAGAGCCTTTCAGACATATCGTGTAATCTCCTATCATTATGGGACTGTAGGTGTGTTTTCATCGATCTTTTGCCTATTGTGCTGATTTGTCACACTTTTACCAATTCCGCAGGTTTGTCAACCTGATGTTCCTTATAAGCGTTGGGACAACAAGTGGATTTTCATCGCTCTTTTCTAAATTTCACAGAATTGTCGGTCCGATGCTTCAAGGCCTTTTCCTGCATGTCTTACAGAACTTCTGAAGCAACTGCTTCCTGGCAGCTGCTGATCAGCATCACCCACCTGATATAGCTGGCTGAATCCACCACCACTGCCGTCCTTTATAAAGGTTGGGACCACAGGTGGCTTTCTGTCCATCTTTTGCAATTTTTTCTGATGCACCATCCTTTTACCAATTCCAGAGGTTTGCCAGTCTGATACCTCATGGTCTATACTCACAATTCTTACAAATTTTCTCAAGTAATCACTTCCAGGCAGCAGTTGATCAGTGAGGCCATCCTGATATAGCTGGCGGAATCTGCCATCGCTACCGTCCTTTATAAGTGTTGGGACAACAGGTGGATTTTCATCGCTCTTTTCTAAATTTCACAGATTTGTCAGTCTGACACTTCAAGGCCTGTTCCTGCATGGCTTCCAAATCTTCAGAAGTAACTGCTTCCTGGCTGCTGCTGATCAACCGTACCCACCTGATATAGCTGGCAGAATCTGCCGTCTCTACCATCCTTTATAAGCGTTGGGACCAAAGGTGGACTTTTGTCACTCTTTTCTAAATTTCACTGATCAATCACACTTGATATCTCTGTTCATTAAATTTCACATCTGTATACTACTTGTTCAACTACTACCATAAATTTCAAAAGCTCAATTCTGAGTGCACTGTTGAAATTTGTCAACACTACCGTCCTTTAAAAACCCTTTTCAGACTGTATATAAGAATTGCAAATATTATTGTTATTTTGGATATTTTAAGGGATTATCAAGCCTTAACCTTTTCAGCCCAAAACCCAGATGTTGTCATTAGTGTTGGTGTTCACTAGTGTTGGCATTGGTGTTGGCATTGGCTTTCATTGGCATTGGCTGGCATGGGTTTTGGCATTGTCCATTGTCCTGGCTTCCATCATCATCAGCACCACTGTTAAGACTATAGGTCTCAACTCAGCCTTGGCTTCGTGTGTCGCAGTTGGAGGTTTTCCAACTGTATCGGTATCGCACTAGGAGACTTTCCTAGTGTATCAGGCTTCCTGCCTTCACTTGGGTACTTCCTCAAGTAGTCATGGCTATCCATACTCAGAGGCTTTCTGAGTAGACCATTTGTTTGTGTATCACAGTTGGAGGCTTTCCAACTGTCGAGTTCGGGTTATCACAGCTAGAGGCTTCCTAAGCTGTCGAGTTTGAGTGTATCACAACTAAGGGACTTCCTTAGTTGTTGAGTGTTCTGGTTGAGTCTAAGACCGTTGGTTGAATTAGGTCAAGCTGGAGAATACACAGAGTGTAGCTACAGCCTATATACTGTTCCAGGACTACCTATTGTCCAATTGGAAGGTGAGATGCTTATCAGGTAAATATAGACAAGAACAATAGAGACAATAGGCCTCATGCCTGGCATGAGGCATCCGATGTCATGGACCTCGTGTAGAGGGGGTGTCGTACCACGGTGTGTGTGAGAGTGGGTTCGGGTGCATGGAGTCACCATGCGTCAAGGCATCTTCCGTTGGAAGAGAGTCGAGTCGAATAAGAAAAAATGAACTACCCGTACTTGCGGGTTCCTGTAGACAAATCATAACATCAAATCATAACATCACCTCCCATCTATCTTCAAAGTCACCGACTTCGACTTTGAACTATTCTCCCCACCCTCCTACACTTCCCTGTAGGGTTCCCCGGTCATATTTGCCATCGCTTTGTCGTCAAAGTCATCGTATCCTGCCTTGAGGAAGTCCAGTCATCTTCATTCCTCCTCCTGTTCTTTCTGCTGCCTTGTTGGGCAGTCGGGGCTGTAGTGCCCGGGGCCTCGTCGTTTGCAGTACCTGCAGATGTGTTTCTGGCAGATGAGGTTGAAATGTCCAATCTGGTGGCAAATGAAGCATCTGGCGCTTCTCATGTGGGGAGGGGACCATGGTGGTTGGGTCAATCGAGGTTCGGGTTCTGGCGTTGTGAGGTCGATGATTGCCAGGGAGGTGTTCGTCTGGTTGCTCATAGAAGGGGAGGTGTTTCTAGAGGCAGTCCATGTTGTCTTTTTGTTTTTCTGCCTGTTGTAGGGCGAGGGAGAGTTTCGTTGGCATCTGGGGTGATCTGTGGAGGTATGAGGGTTTCTTTCAACCGCTCTCATTCTGTCTGACTGTGCATTGGTCATGTCTTGGATAGCCTGTTCGATACCGAGGTCGTCAGTGTCATTCATGGCTTCTTCTAGGTTTCTCTTCATTCGGTCGATAGTAGAAGCATATTCCTGCAAGATGATATCTGGCTGGGTCGTGGGCGAGGTGGGTGTGGAGGGTGTCAATGTTCAATGGGTCTCGTAGGAATTGTTTGTTGAAACGTCATTTGGGGGGTATAACGGGTGTCTGCTCTGCCATGTTGGGGTGTGGGTTCTTGGTTCTGTGGGGTTCTACAGCTGTCGTCACTGTTTATATGCTCCAAGGATTTTCTTGGCATGTTTCAGGTTTCCCTCGGGCTCCCAGGAGTTCTCCGAGGTCGGGTATCCAACCCACTTCACTAAGAAGTGCATGGTCCTTCCTTTCTTTTTATGTCTGATGATCGCTTCCACTTCGTACTCCGATTCACCTTCTATTAGGTCCAGCGGAGGTTCTGGGAAGTTTGGACCATGCATCTTGGTTTCTTTATATGGGGTGAGGAGTGCCGCATGGAATACCGGGTGTATTTTCCATTGGTTTGGTAGCTTCAGTCGGTAGGAGAGGGGGCTTAGAACCTTCTCGATGGAGAATGGTCCTTCTCTTTTGGGTGCGAGTTTCTTTGTCGCATGCGTCGTTTTGAGGTTTTTTGCTTCTAGCCACACCCTGTCTCCTTCTTTGAATGGCATGAAATGCCATGTAGTTCTTTCTGCCATCAGCTGTCTGGCCAACTCGTGAGTTGCCTTTGCTTCATCTCGGGCTCGTTGCAACGCGACTATTCATTTCTCTATAGCCAGTATGTTTGTTTTCAGGTATGGGAGTGGGATCACCTTTGGTTCATAGCCCATCATCAGGTAGAACGGGGAGCTTTTCTGGGTGGAGTGCGTCCTTTGGTTGTGCATGAACTCTGCTGTTGGAAGGAAGTGCTTCCATTTCTCTTTATAAGGGCAACCTAAGCCTCTAGCAAAGGGAAATCCAAAGTTAAAATTATACTACATAATACAGGCATTGGGGACACACCTAGCAAAGGGAAATCCAAAGAGAAAACTCTAAGGATCCCCTTGCTGACGCCCAGTATATGTGAAGACGACAAAAATCAAATATAACCTAAAAATAGAAAAAGGCGGAGATAGGTGGATCAAGGCCGCCAAATGACATCATACCAAGGGGTATGTGTCGGAAGGGGTACTCCGCCTCTAAATATAAAAGTGTCAACATGTACAAACATGATAGCAAGGGAAAATTAGTAATAAAATCCGGAAAAATCATAGAAAATGAAGAATAGAAGAAAACGAGGTGGGGAAAAATATAGGACAAACATAAAAAATAGGAAAAACACACAGGGCACCCCCATAGTCCCCTTACACTCTTGGTTGTTCGAGCAGAAGATCCGCAGGTAGACTTCTACTTCCTGATTCACCCATTCTGTTTCTCTGTCGGTTTGGGGGTGGTATGCCATACTCATTGCCAGCTTGATTCCGAGCAATCTTCCTAATTCTTGGAATAGCTGCGAGGCGAATCTGGGGTCCCTGTCCGATATTATCTTGTCTGGAAGGCCGAACCGTTTGTAGACATAATCCAGATAGAGGGTTGCTGCTCCCAGTGCATCGATTGTTTTCTTGCAAGGGATGAAAATTACCCCCTTTGTAAGCCCATGGTCTACCACGACCATGAATGCATCATAACTGTCGGACTCTGGTAGGTCAGTTATGAAATCGGTTGTCACCATTGCAAATGGCCTTGTCGCTTCGGATTTGATTGGTTGTAGGGGCGGTGTCGTCAGGTGGGTGTTGACTTTCATCTGCTGGCATGTAGTGCATCCGGCAACGTAGTTCTTGATGTATGTCATCATTCCTGACCACCAGTAGTCCCTTCTAACCATTTCGGTTGTCTGCCATTGTCCTGGGTGTCCGCTGGTTACCCCTTCGTGGTATCTCTGTACCAGCTTCTTTTGTATGTCCCCGTTGTCAGGGATGTAGCATCGATTTTGGAAGAATAGGAGGCCATCCTCGATCTTCCAGTCTTCTAGCGCCGACTTTATTGGTGGTGCTCCTTTGGTCTTTAGCACCTCAATTGCGCTCTTCACCAGGTCATCTTTCATGATGCTCCCTGCAAGCAGGTCATGTAGTTCGGTGTCAATGAATTTCACAAATACTGTCTCTGGTAACATTGTGATATCTTCATTGTCATTGTCTTCTTCCGGTATGTGGTCGGCCCTTCGTGATAAAGCATCACTTTGCACCATTTGAGATCCAGGCACGTGAACAAGCTATAATTCAAATTCTGACAAGAATAAGCTCCATCTTGCCTGTCTCCTGTTTAGTTTCTGTGCCGTTCGGAAATATGTCAGGTTCTTGTGATCCGAGAGAATTACTACCAGGTGATCTGAGCCCATCAGGTAGTGCCTCCAGGTTTCTAGCGATCGTACTATTGTGAGTAGTTCCCTGTCATAGATTTTGTAGTTTCATTCCATTGGTGTCAGTGCATGCGATATATATCCGCATGGGTGCCAATCTCCATTTGTGTCCCTTTGTCTCAGCACTCCTCCTGTTGCATGTTTTGAGGTGTCTGATTCAATTGTGAATGGTCTTGTTGGATCTGGCATCAGTAGTACCAGTGCTTCTGCAAATTTCCTTTTCAGCGTCTGAAAGGCTTTTTCACATTCGGTTGTCCAGTCAAACATCTTGTTTTTCTTTGTTAGTTCATTAAGCAGTCTGCTTGTCTCCATGAAATGTCCGATGAATTTCCTGTAGAAATTCCCAAACCCTAGGAAGGATCTGATTGCCTTCATGTTAGTCGGGGTAGGCCAATCCTGTATACCTGCCAGTTTCATGTCGTCCATGGCAATTTCATTGGGTCGGATGATTAGACCCAAGAATTCCACTTCGTGGACGTTGAACTTGCACTTCTCTGGCTTCAGGTATAAGTCGTTTTCTGCCAGTCTTTGCAGTACTCTTTTTGTCCTTTCCTGGTGTTCGTTCTGATCCTTAGAGAATATCAGGATGTCGTCCATGTAGATGACGAGCCATCCTTCTCCAATCATGTTGTGGAATATCTTGTTCATCATTGCCTGGAAGGTTGCTGGTGAGTTGCATAATCCAAAGAACATCACCGTTGGTTCAAACAGCCCCTGATTTGTCTTGAAGGCTGCCTTCCATTGATCTCCGTCTTTGATCCTGACATTGTGATATCCCCATCGGATGTCCAATTTTGTAAACCATTTCACCCCTCTTAGTTTGTCCAACAGGTCCCCTACCAGTGGCAGCGGGTAGGTGTTCTTGATCATTCCATTATTCAAGTACCTGTAATCTTGGCAAGGTCGTAGCACGTCCAAGTCCTTCTTCGCAATGAAGAAGAAAGGTGATGCCATGGGTGATTTTGATGGTCAGATGTATCCTTTCTGCAGGCTTTCGTCGAGAAACTTGTCGAGTTTCTTTTGTTCTGCTGGTGACAGTGGGTATACCTTGCAATCTTTTGCAGTAAAGTCCGATTTGAGGTCTATCACATGATCCCAGGATCTTCGTTCTGGGAATCTTTCCGATGCTTCCTTCTCAAATATCCGTCGGTACTCTTTGTATTGCTCTGGGAGCAGTTCATCCAGGGTCTTCTGTTCTGGGTCTCCTTCCTTTTGATGCGCCAGGTGCTGTGAGACCGATGTCTTTGCCCTAATCCAGACGTTCTGCCCATAGACGTATCACGGTGTTCCTTTTGCCTTTACGAGTCAGGAGATCTTCTTCGTTGATTGGGAGTACAAGTATCTTGGCTCATCATACTCTTCTGTCAGCGGGGTTTTCCTTGGTTCAAAAATGCCAATGACGGGTTCCCCTCGGATGTAGGCAATTAGTAGTTTGTCGTCCGTGATCTCTTGCATGGGTGTCTCCTCTGGTTGTCCTGTTGTCTGTTCTGTTGCCTGTTTGTGGTTTGCCGATGCTGGGTTTTCCTTCCCAGTGCTTTCTTCATCCTGTGGCCCAATGGGCTCCGCATCCTGAAGAGTTGTAACTGCAATCTCTTCATCGTTCACTTCTTCTATTGTTGCCCTTCTGGTCTCAGTGGGCATTCTGTTTCTTTTTGGTTCGGTGTGGAGGGCTCCTCCCATCACCTTTGCTTTGGCAACGATTCTTTGGCATTGCTCAAGCCGTTCTTCTTTCGTCAGTGTCTTTGTCTTGGAAAGGAGTCTTTCTCTTTCCCTGGCAGCTAGCCTCTTGAATTGCGCCTGTTGCTCTTCTCTCGTCTTTATTTTGAGATCGATCTTTTCTTTTTCTCTGGCGACTATTCTTCGGTACCATGCCTGTCGTTCTTCTTTTGTCATGTTGAAGGGGTTCTCCTTTTCCTCGGTTCCCTTCTGGCACCATGATAGGCACCCTTCGTTGGGTTTCTCGGTTTGCACCCTCCCGATGAGGGTTCTTCCTTTCCCATGTGAGAGTTCTGTGTGACCCTTGTTCTTCGCCCTGAACTGGAAGGTTCTGGTCCTCCAGTTGATCACAGGGTTAATCTTCCTGAGCCATGGCAGGCCCAAGATGATTGCTTCTCCTCCTAATCCTGCGATCAGGAAGGTCGTCAGGAATGTTTGCCCGTTGATTGTTAGCAGTCCCCTGACGTATTGGGAGATTTCCCCTTTCTTGTTTGGGGTTCCATCCACATTCTTTACTTTGATGATTCTTTCCAGGGGGCGCAGTCTGAGTCCGTTTTCCTCTGCAAATTCATGGCTCATGAATACTCCTCCCGCTCCTGAGTCGAGTAGGGCATTGGTTTCGATGACTTTCCTCCCGTCTGCTCCTAGCACTTTGACATCTAGATGCATAGATTGATTCTTCAAAGTGGCTAGTAGTACAGAGCTAACGGAAAGTTCGGTGGTACCTGGCATCGAGGCAGGCCACCTCTTTAAAAACCCTCATCCTCTATTGCGGCAAGAGCCCTCATCCTGTCTTCTTCATCAAGGTCCTTTATGATTGCTCAGATCTTTGAGTAGGCTTCTTCGCCTTTCTTCTTTGGGAATGACCAGTTCTCGGTTCTCGTTTCCCCTTTCTTGTGTTTGGTTGCTCTGTGCCCGGGTTGGTGGCACACAAAGCATAGCCCCTTCTTCATGTGTTCGACCCTCTCCTGGTCAGAGAGTCAGTTGATTTCTAGTGGGGTTTCTTTTGGTTTAGAGTTCGCGGGCCTCTTTGCCCAGCTTTCCTGTAATTTCCCAGTTATCGCTTTTGCTCTCCTCCATTGTCTGTCGTATTTGGAGGCAGTGTTGATCATCCCCTCAAGGGTTGTAGGGATGGTTTCCATGTTGAATACTCTTTCAAGGAGCTTGGGGTTTAACCCATCCATGAAGAGTTCGATCAGGGCAGTATCGTCATTGATCCCCGCCTTCTCTCACAGGATTCGGAATTGCGCAATGTAATCCTCCAGGTCCTGTCCCTGCTTTAGTGTTTTCATTTCGGTTCTGGCTCTGCCAGCTTCATCGATCGTGGTGAACACTACTTTGAGTGCTGTTTCAAAGGTTGACCATGTCCCTAGGTCTTCCTTTTCTGCCCATGTCTGTGCCCAGGGTGTGGCAGTTCCTCCATTCATGAACGACAACGGGAAGATGATTTTCTTTTCATCTGTGTCATAGATTCTGTGATTTACTCTCAGATAGAGTTTCACTTCTTGAAGAACTTTGCAGTTCTCACTCGGTCCCCTGTGAAGTCAGAGGGGGTTCAGATTCTAATCTCCTTGGTCGATGCGGTGGGTTCAGTAGACATGTTATCGGGGATGTCGTCGTTGGATAAGGAGAATGGGTCTCATTCTGGGGTTTCTTCTTTGCTTGTTGATCTGAAGTCTTCTTCAGTGAGGTATCTTGGTTCCTCGTCTTCTGTTCACTTCGAGAACCACCTTTGTGCTGGTTCTGAGTATCGTACTAGTCAACCTTGGTATCTATACCACGAGGTTCTTCCTGATGTCGATGCTCCTGTCAGAGGTCTGTCTGGGCTTTGTCTGAAAGATGTTGTGTCTGCACCTAGGTAGGTGGACTTCGTAGACCAGCTTGACCTTTTGTTAAGACTATAGGTCTCGACTCAGCCTTGGCTTTGTGTGTCGCAGTTGGAGGCTTTCCAACTGTATCAGTATTGCACTAGGAGACTTTCCTAGTGTATTGGGCTTCCTGCCTTCACTTGGGTACTTCTTGGTGTTCATTGGCATTGGTGTTCGCTATTGTTGGCATTCATTGTTGTTGTTGTTGGCATTCACTGGCATTGGCATTCATTGTCATTGACATTAGTGTTGGTGTTCACTAGTGTTGGCATGGGTTTTGGCATTGTTCATTGTCCTGGCTTCCATCATCATCAGCACCACTGTTAAGACTATAGGTCTCAACTCAGCCTTGGCTTCGTGTGTCGCAGTTGGAGGCTTTCCAACTGTATCGGTATTGCACTAGGAGACTTTCCTAGTGTATCGGGCTTCCTGCCTTCACTTGGGTACTTCCTCAAGTAGTCATGGCTATCCATACTCAGAGGCTTTCTGAGTAGACCGTTCGTTCATGTATCACAGTTGGAGGCTTTCCAACTGTCGAGTTCAGGTTATCACAGCTAGGGGGCTTCCTAAGCTGTTGAGTTCGAGTGTATCACAACTAAGGGACTTCCTTAGTTGTCGAGTGTTCTGGTTTAGTCTAAGACCGTTGGTTGAATTAGGTCAAGCTGGAGAATACACAGAGTGTAGCTACAGCCTATATACTGTTCCAGGACTACCTATCATCCAATCGGAAGGTGAGATGCTTATCAGGTAAATATAGACAAGAACAATAGAGACAATAGGCCTCATGCCCTCATGAGGTGTCTGATGTCAAGGAGTGCTGCAGCGCAGCATATCAGAGAACAATAAGAGAATAGCCTCATGCCTGGCATGAGGCGTCCGATGTCACGGATCTGATGTCAAGGATCCGGTGTCAAGGACATGCTGCAGTGCAGCATGTCAATTGTGAGGGTCCAATGTCACGGACCTCGTGTAGAGGGGGTGTCGTACCACGGTGCGTGTGAGAGTGGGTTTGGGTGCATGGAGTCACCATGCATCAAGGCGTCTTCCATCGGAAGAGAGTCGAGTCGAATAAGAAAAAATGAACTACCTGTACTTGCGGGTTCCTGTAGACAAATCATAACATCAAATCATAACAACCACCATCTCTCCCTATGAGCAGTGGCTCATAGGCGGGGTGGTGGTGCTGTGTGACATGGTGTTGGGTGGTGGTGTTGTTCTCAGTTTGTGTTGCTGTCCAGAAATGGGACCCATTGCCACCCTGCAAGCAGAGGCTCACAGCAGCAGCATAGGGCTTGGGAGGGAGACAGAGGTGGGGAGGCAGCAGGAGTTAAGATTCTAAAACAAAATCAAATGGGTTAGTAGAGAAAAAAGAAATCAATGATAATGAAAAACATACCTGTGGGCCCAAATGACACTATTCGTCATTTGGGCCCTCTCACTCCCAGGGTTTCTGATGTAGGCACTGTGGATGTCGTGGGTGGGTGCAGAGTGAGGGGTGGAAGCAGCATTGTTGATTGTTGGTGGTCATGGGAACCATTTGGCAAAGTGGTACCACTTTGTTTTTTTGGCAGTACATGTGACCTAAAGGACCATGCACAGCCACAGGCTATATAAACCCCACCAAATGAATACTTTTTCCTTGGGCTTTGTCCCATTTCCTTATATAGTGGTATAAATACTAAATATTGGTAATATCTACATTAGTTTATTATTTTGGAGTGACTGTAATTATGTGTACATAAGTAATATTATGTATACTGTGAGAAAACCAGTTGCAACCAATTGCCACCAGTTTTTGAACAGCTTTCAAATATTTTCAAAGTAAGGCAACTGGCAACCCAACTGACCATGAAAGTGGGCAACCGCAACTGATGGTCCAGTTGCATTCAGTTGGGTTTGGTTGGGTTGTGGTCATTTTTTCTGTCCACCCAACCAGACCTTTAAACACTAGGTGCCCCAGTAGGTGATCCACCACCCCACGAACAGTGGCTCATGGGTGTGGGTGTTGTTAGTGGGTGAGGTTGGTTAGTTTACATCCTAGAAAATAAAACATACTGTTAGTTGATAAAACAAAGAAAAGAAGGGGGGAAAATGTACTTGGGGCCCAAACAACGTGAATGAATGTCATTTGGGCCCCCATGAGCAGTGGCTTGCAGATGAGGAAGGCACTTGGTCATCCATCATTGACTCATTGTTGGTTTGGGCCATCCACTATGACCTATTGTTACTAGGGATCTACCACCTAAAAAGAAACAAAAAACCAAGTTAGTTAATTCATAGAACAAGATAACAGAAGAAGACCACTTACTTGGGGGACAAACAACAATGAACATCGTTTGGCCCCATCTCTCCCCATGTTTTGTGTGTGGATTTCAGTTATTGAGCTAAAAACTAATGAAATAACAATCAGTCAATTCTTATCACAAGGCAAAAATGAACAAAAAGCTCACCTAGGGGCCAAACAACATCATCTGGGCCCATGTTGCATCCAAGTTTGCAGCTGTTTGTGGCCAATTGGCATGGTGGTACTGGGTGTTGATGGAGTGTTAGTGGTGGTAGAGGAGGGTGGAGAGAGGGTGGTATAGGTGTGAGGATGGAGGAGGGAGGGTGGTGGCCACCACATCATCATTGACATGGTGGTTGGTGGTGATGAGCTGGCAGGCATGATATCTGTGTCCAGCAATGTTGGGTTTACCCATACCCATGGTATATTCAGATATCTGTCCCGATCTATCTGTATCTGATCTGGATTTGTAATATGGTTATTATCTGGTTATGTAACTGGATAAGCCATATCCATGTTAGTACTTAAGGCTTGACATGGGTATGGGTAACACCATGATAATGTGGTCACAGGTATGCTTGGGTATGGGTATGGGTCAGACATTGCCACACCTGGGCAATATCATACCTGTTCCCATGGTTGTACAGGTTTTGCAGGTACCAATAGCTGGGTCCCTAATCACCTGATGTTGTTGATCAGTGTTGTTGATCAATGTCAACAATCAACAACAACAACAACAACAACAACAACAACAACAACAACGGCAACAATGGCAACACCCAACCCCCTCTGTAGGGACTACCATGGATGGACCCAGGTCCATCTGGGTGAATATCCATGGATGACATACTAAAGTCCATGGATATGGGTGACATTGTGAAGAACTGATCCAAAAAGGGCTTGTCGGAATCCGGTCGGACCCGGCGGGTGTTTGAGAGCGGAAGATTGTTGGGTCATAGCGGATTATGTGGATGGGTAACAAAAAGGACTTGGCTTCAGCTTGTAAGAAGCTGCGCCCTTCACCTCATCTGGTGTCCTAATTTCGAGTAGAGGTTTTAGAGATAGGAGCGGGAGAGTGCAGGTAAATGTGGGAAGGAGTACGGAGGGACTTAGGTTAAGTTCAGATGAGACTAGAACTTCAGAGGGGAACTAGAGGTTGAGTCGAATGGAGTTCAGACTCTTAGAGGTCAGGAGTTGGAGCAGAAGGAGGTTTTAGATTGACAGGGTAAAGTCGAGTCTATGTCAATATACGAACTGAGGAATACAAAGCAAAACTAACTAAGCTTAAATACTAGAGTCCGGAACAAGAGCGGAATGGAAACGGAAACTGTGGCAGTGTCTCAACTGCATAGATAAATTGCCTAGCGGAGGCCGCACAGGAATCTGTAGTCAAATTTGCAAAACTAGACGGCAGCCTTGGAAGGCAGCTGTGGTTGCTGTACATGGCGGCCTGGTGCACAGCAGTGTGGGCAGTGCAAGGGGCTGGAACAAAGGTGGTAGGAGTTGAGTTAGGAAAAGCAGAAAAGATCGGAAGGTTGCGGGTTCCGAGCGGGCGAGGAATGGATTGTGACAGACATCCATGGATCATCCATGGGTATCCATATGAATACTACTATTTTTTATGCTCTCAAATGCTCTAATATATGCACCATGGTCTATTAGAATGGTTTAGCAAGGTCAATTACCTGCTGGAGTGCCTTGTTGGCAGTTGGCACTAATGTTGCCATGACTTCAAGTCAGACTTTTTGATTGCTGTATATCTCTGCAAGCACATCATCGTAGGATGTAAACTAATCGATGCAGGGTACATATTTATTACCGCTATCAACAAATCCAAAAATTACAAAAATCAGATCACTATATCTTGAGTTATTGACTGACTAAAATTCCAGCTTTTTGATGTACAAAGTCGGAATTTTTATCAGTCAATAACTCAGGATATAGTGATCCAATTTACATAATTTTTGGATTTGTTGATAGTGGCAATCAATATGTACCCTGAGTCGATTAGTTTACATCCTACAATGATGTGCTGGCAGAGATATACAGCAATCAAAAAGTCCGACTTGAAGTCATGGCAACACTAGTTGGCACACATGATGTTATCTATTATACTGAGTAAAATTTGTACTTAAGACTGCTTCTTTTAATCAGGAAATGATTTTACACCAATAAATATTACTTTGAAATACATCTGAACTACCATAGGAATTTGTACAATTACAATTCAGGTTCTCCAAAACCTGGATTCCTCATCTATCTCTTCTACCTCATCTTCCAACTCAGTCTCATCAACTTCTTTCTGAGGTCCCACCTGCTCTTCACTTCCCATTTGCTTCTGAACAATCTTAATGGTTTCTGAAAGTCCTGGATAGAGTGGAGCTTTGGCCCAAGATCCAAGTGCAACTTGAGCCTTGAAGGGTGTTATACTGAAAGTGATTGATCTCAGGCCTTCCAACTGCAAATGCACATTCAGCATCCACTGATGATGCTAAAAGAGTGTCTGAGTAGAAGCAAAAATGAGAATTATTACACTTACCTGGTGCTGAGCAAAAATCAAGCCCCATCTTTGCTAACCAAGGTCACTGCTCAATGGCTTGATGCCAGTACTTCATGATTCCTCCAACCTCCTTGATAGTAGGTCACATGACAGTCATTTTCAAACTCGGCATGAAAAGCAGGTCAGAATGGTGTATAACAACACTTTTCAAAAGTTTCCCTTCAACATATGACACTAAATATCCTGCCAGGATATCTTGATGATGCCTTAATGGCTTTACTTGATCATTCAAAGAGAGTGCAAGAATGTCAAGAAAAAGCATGTGAAACTCAGATTAAAAAATCTGGTCAAAATTGTATGTACCATCACTATGTTTTATATACAGTGTGTCACATGACTATGCAAGGGTGATTTTCAAACTCAGCTGAAAATTGCAGTCAGAATGGTATATAACATCACTATGTTCTATATATGGTAGGTCACATGATCCAATGGATATCATTTTCAAACTCAGCATAAAAATCCGGTCAGAATGGTATATAACATCACTATGTTCTATATATAGGTCACATCGTACAGATGTCATTTTCAAACTCAGTATAAAAATCCAGTTATAACATCACTATGTGATGGACTGTGAACTAAATTTAATCACTAAGTCACCTGCAAGCTAGGACTTTGCTGGGACTCTGCTTGGATTTTGATCTGACTTTTGTCTTTACAACTCTGAAAAAAAATTTACTAGGACTCTGGACAGAGTCCATGGACAGCTAGGAGTCTGTATGAAGTCTGTGCAGATTACATGGGGGACAGTAAAGTACTGTCATTCCTTACCAAGACTATACTTGTGCTAGAGGGCCATTGCGTTGCATGGTAATTCCAAGTTCTGTAGGGGGCTGGGGGCTTTACCTGCTTAGAGCATACACAGCCACTATTGTGGTGGCCAGCTGACTTTGGCTTGGTTTTCATAGAATCAGTGCCCCACTTCTGGCCATTCCATTTCAATCAATGTTCATGGGCAAAAAAGGGGAGGGGGGTTACTAAAGGGGCCTGGCAAGATCCAAAACAGATGAGAATCAAAATAGGCCATTTTGGCAATTACCACACTAATAGATCAGATGAGACATCCAGCCAGCTCAATCAACAATACCTTGTCTCAGTAAATTGAGAACTCAGAATTACTCATTTATTTAAATTTAATAGTAACCATCCATTCATCCATGGATATCACCCATGCAATATCCATATCCATATCCATCCATCCATATATCATATCCACAGATGGTCACACAGATGATGGCCATCCATGGTAAGTCCCTACCCCTCTGGGTGACCACCACCACCCCCTCCCTTGCTCCAAATGTGAGTGGAGGGGTTTCCTGTTCTATTCTAGGCAACAATGGCAATGATGGCCCCTCTCCTGCTCCAAATGCAAGTGGGGTGGTTTCTGTTTTATTCTAGGCAACTATGGCACCAATGGCCTCCCCCACTCCAAACACAAGTGGGGTGATTTCTGGTTTGATTCTAGGCAGCAACAGCCACCACCTACCCCCTCCCTCGCTCCAAACACAAGTGGAGGGTTCTAGTGTTCTTTTCTAGGTGACACTGGCCACCCCCACCCCCTCCCTCACTTCAAATGTGAGCAGGGGGCTCTAGTTTTCTTTCTAGGCAGCAACAGCCACCACCTACCCCCTCCCTCACTCCAAATGTGAGTGGAGGGCTCTAGTGTTCTTTTCTACACCACAAATGCAGCTGAACCTGAGAGGCAGATTAACCTAGTTTGTTAGGTTAAGATTATTGCAGCACCTGAAAACTATCTAATTTGGACATTAAAATTTGATGTTTGTGCACAACAATTTCAAAGCATTGATGCCAACACAAAGCAGGCATTATGAACACCTACTTCTCGAACATTCCTCAGCTGATGCTTCTGTCACCTCAGAGTATCATTTCTTGCTCATGGCTGCATCCTCGCTCTGTAACCTCATGGTCAAGCTGGGTATCACAACATTTGAGCAATTTTCAGACATTCACTTTGGCACGTCATCTACAATGCTGCCAAAGCTGTCATTTACCTTCACCTGCGCTTCTGAATATCTCCTGGTATGTCCACTGCTTTGGCCAGTTCAAATTTATTCTTATTAAGTTCCTTTTCCACACCATTGAAGTCGTTGCTCAACTTGAAACAACCATTAGCCACAATTCTGTGGTGCACACCCATGGATCAAACTATTTTGCAGATATCATCAGAAGTGGGACATCATCACAGTTGATGATTGTCATCACTCCTTCTGGACCTGGTCAAATTGTAAGTCACACACTGCTTGTTCCTGCCCAATTACTTCTCACTGCATTTACAATAGACTCTTTCTTTTGAGCTCTATCATCTGACAATCATTATGACAGACTCAGTCACTAGGGATACTGATAACACACCAGCTCCATTGTACAGTAGTTGGATTTACACTGATCCACACCTCACCCAAGTTGCAAGCAGCAGTCATTCTGGTGGTCATTGCGACAACAGCACCTGCATGTGCTTCCTCAATGATGATGAGAGCATTACTGAACCTGAGTCTGATGACATGGTTCCTCAGGCTATTGCAGATGAGTCTGTGAGAGAATCTGAAACTGAGGATGAAGCAGTTGTGGCTACAGCACCAGTGAGTTTGCACTTCATAACTTCCCACCCATTCATTTATGTATTACAACAACAGACTTAGACCCTCACAAAGCAAAAAGAGCCAACTGAGCAGGAATCTCAAGATGTTCATTCAGGAAGCAAAGTCATACTTAGCATTACATCTACTTCTGGTGTCATTTCCCTAATACATGTTGTGATTGCTCATCTAACACACCAGCATCTTCAAGCTCTCCACTGTCTGAATTATTGCCATCGCTCTCATGTTGTTCTTCAATCACCATCTTTGCTTTTTTTGCTGCAAGAGTGGCCTTCCATTTTGCCTGAGTGATTGTTTGTTTTGTTGCTTGAGAGACTTGCAAGGTCGCTGTGATAGCATGATGCCAATCCTGATAGAGTGGGACAGGAGCAACAAGCTTGCGAGGTAATGCCTTCCATACTAAGTTTGCATTGTGAAGTGCATACATGCAGATGAGGAAATGATCATCATCAGAATGTGCGACATGCATTCAGTTGGTTGTCATTCTTGGATTTGAGGCAGCAGAATGGATGCCAGACACTTGTTCATGTGACAGTCATGCTGAGCAGAGAATATAAACAGGATGTCCTGATAGAAGATAATCAGACTATCATGTAGATACAGGAAGACGAATGAAATATACTTTAGCATTGAACATTATTTTCTTGGGTTGGTTTATAGGACGACAAAGGATTGGCCTATCAAAATCTAAATGTTGCTCTTCACCAAGATGAAATGATTCAATTGTAGTTAGTGCAAGTGTAGCAGAACTGATTTCTGGGACAACAAGTTCCACAATGCATCCAATAACCAAAGACTGCTGTTGCACAGAAATTATTTCAGAACAACTTGAAGAAATAACTTAGTTATGAATGAAGTTGATACCTCTGAGTCCACACTGCCCCCAGGGCAAGCAAATATCCAAGATCCTATATGACATTTATCCCCAGATTGAGCAACAACACTGTGTGCATGTCACCAAGGTGCATTGGTCAATATGTCTGGCACTAAACCCAACAAACCAAAGTCTTGAAAATGACCAGAAGCCTGTGTCTCATTCCAACCACAGGGCGGAAATTTTGCTTTGCCCTTGAGGCAGAAAGTTCCTATGATAGCACTTGAAATTATTTCTATTTGAAGTGAAATGAAACCCATATTACTTGCCTGGGACAATCTTGATGGGTGGAACCCACCCTAAGTGGCATTGAATGACAGGTTGAGAATGCAAAAGTTGTAGAACATGCTCACTTGCTCAAACCCATTCACCATCTTATCCTCCACTCAAAATATGCTTTAGCCAATCCATGGAAGCAAATTTGGATGCAATGTCACAACTGGGGGCCAGGTGGTTGCTCAAGATGGAGCACAGGCAAAATATAGCATTGAAACATTCGAAGACCTCAGTAGAATTTCAAATGGCCAGACCAAAGCAGTGGATATCTTTCACAAGATGGGGCTTGATTTTGATGATGATTTTTGCAGGGTCAATATCACCAAATGCATCGAGCACATTTCCAATGAGAATTTCTGTAAGGGGACTAGAGGGTGCCCCACATGTTTCTCCTATTTTTTACATTTGTCCTATATTTTTTCTTGCCTCGTTTCCTTCTATTCTTCATTTTCTATGATTTTTCCCTTATTTTATTACTAATTTCCCCTTCTACTGCATTTGTGCATGTTGACGGTTTTATATTTAGAGATGGAGTACCCTACCAACATCTACCCCTTGGTATTACGTCATGCAGCGGCCTTGTTCAGCCTATCTCCACCTTTTCTATTTTTAGTTATTATTTGATTCTTGCAATTTTCACATATACTGGGCACTGGCAAAGGGATCTTTAGAGTTTTCTCTTCGGATTTCCCTTTGCTAGGTACGCCCCCAATCCCTGTATTATGTAGAATAATTTTAACTTTGGATTTCCCTTTGCTAGAGGCTGAGGTTGCCCTTACAGTAGAAAACTCTCTCTTAAGGCCCGAAAATCGCGAACGCGCTGCCCAATATAGGCAGGTACAGAGTGGACAACGCTTCCCAAGGCTCCACAGACTCCCTACACACTGTTCCCAACAGTCCTGCCTTTAGTGCGCTGCCATTTTCGCCAAACACGCCCCCTAGCGCCATGGATGCATCAGAGCGCCTCGATGCGCTTGAAAGTGACGTTACCAGAATACGCACGCAAATTGATTCACTTAAATCTATGATTGAAAACTTCATCAGAACACTTCAGACCAGCTCCACGACTAATATTTCCCCCATTACAACTCCAAGTGCACCCAACAATGGTGCGCCACCAAACACGCCCACGGAGCGCACCCAGATCAAACCGTCCCCCCCCCCGCCAAATTTAATGGCGCATGTGCACAGGGGCATGCATTCCTTAACTCCTGTGAGTTGTATATCAGTCTCCAGTCGCATCAATTCATCGATGAAGCTGCAAAATTTTATTGGGCCTTCACATACATGAAATCTGAGTGTGCCTATCTCTACATGGACCGTATTCTGCGACAAACCAAAGAACTCAGTTCTCTACCTTTCTCGACTTGGAGTGACTTTCGAGCAGAGTTCGTATGCCACTTTTGTCCCCTCAATGAATCCCACCAAGCAGTGACACGACTTGAGTCATCCTCATACCACCAGGCACGTCGGTCCATGGACGATTATATCGATGAGTTTAAAGACTTGGTGGACATGGCAGGATATGGGGGTGGGCTACCAGTAGTGGTAAAGTTCCAACGAGGCCTCAACCAGGAGATTCAGGACCAGATTGCACAGATGTTGGAAGGATGTCTGGCAGACGATGATATCTATGCTTGGTATGAAGCTGCTTCCCTCTGTGATGAGAACCGACTCACAAATGCGGTGTTCAATGCTGCATTCCAGGCTCCAACTACCACTCCTACATCTCACATCTTCAATTGAACCCTTCCCCAATGCAACCCTATTCCCATCTGTCAAACTCCTACACCAGCCGTCAATGTTCCAGTACCAATGGATGTCAATGCAGCCCATAGCTGCGCATGCAGGTTAAACCTCTGCTACTGCTGTGGGGAAACTGGACATATGGCTGGAGTGTGCCCCCATCGTCAGGATATCCGCATGCTCACCCCTGAGAGGCAAGATGAACTCCTCCAGGACCTGTTGGCACTTGTAGATGTTGAGGAAGCGAAGGGTCAGGTTGCAGAGGAGGTCAAATTAGAGGGTGTAGAGGAGCAGGATTTTTCTATTCGCAATGAGTGAATCGTATGCCCTCGTTGCCTACCCATAACCACTTTGAAGTTTTGTCAGTTGAATCCCTGGAGAATGAATCTGATTTCATGACTATTCCCCTCTCTGAACCTCCGAAGTCAGGTGAAGATGTACCTGCCCCTCCTCTCTCTACCTCTACCTCATGCCCCAAAATTAAATGGGAGCGTAAACTACCATGCAAATATATTGTTGCATCCACTCCCTCTGCACACTCCTTGAACCTGGCGATTGAACTACAGACTACTGACACTGGACAGATACTTGGTGTCTCTGCGCTCCTAGACTCTGGTGCTACTGGTCTCTTCATTGACGCTGACCTTGCATGACAACATTGCCTGAATACTCGCTCACTCTCGCATCCGATACCTGTTTATAATGTGGATGGATCCCCAAATGAAGCTGGTGCCATCCGAGAGGTTGTGGACCTGGTCCTTCATTACAAAGATCACAGTGAGCGTACCCTTTTTGCTGTCACTCAATTAGGAAAGCAGAAGGTGATTTTGGGTTACCCATGGCTTTGAGACCATAACCCAGAGGTCAACTGGTGTACTGGGGAGGTTACCATGAGCCAATGTCCATCCCATTGTCACACTTGTTTCACAGAAGCCAAGCTGGAGTGTCGTGGACAAAGGGCCTCAATACAATGCACCTGGAAGTGCCATGCTGGACCTCTACCAGTGCCAGATGTGGAGTTGGAGGGGGTTCCTGATCTGATGCTGGATTCAGATGATGACGAGGAGCCAGAGGAAGTTGAGGAAGGGGATTGGATTTTCTACACTGTGATTCGTCCATCACATGAGGTGTGTGCTACATCAAACATATCCCAGCGCCTTGCCGAGGCCTTCCACAAAAACAATACTGCTAAATCCTCTGCTGACTCCTTACTTCCTCACCTCCATGAGTTTGAGGACGTGTTCTCCAAGGAATCATTTGATTCTCTCCCTGCACGCAAGCCATGGGACCACGCAATCAAACTCATCCCCAGTGCAACCCCTTCCTCCTGCAAGGTCTATCCTCTCTCCCCCAAGGAGCAATGACAGCTTGACCAGTTCATCGATGAGCACCTAGCCTCTGGACGTATTTGACCATCCAAGTCGCCCATGGCCTCTCCCTTTTTCTTTGTCAAGAAGAAGGATGGCTCACTTCGACCAGTTCAAGACTATAGAAGGCTCAACGACATCATGGTCAAAAATCGCTACCCGCTACCTCTCATCTCCGAACTCATGAACCAACTCCGTGGAGTGCGATATTTCACCAAGCTCGATGTCCATTGGGGTTACAATAATGTGAGGATAAAGGTGGGAGATGAGTGGAAGGCAGCCTTTCATACCAACCGTGGTCTTTTTGAACTGCTCGTCATGTTCTTTGGCCTTACTAATAGTCCTGCCACCTTCCAGACCATGATGAATGACATCTTCCACGACCTCATCCTCGAGGGTGTTGTCTGTATCTACCTCAATGATATCCTCATCTTCACTCGCACAGTGGAAGAACATCGTCGCATTCTACCTTTGTCAGGACAAGTGCAAGTTTGAGAAGACCAAGATTGAGTACCTTGGCCTGATTATCTCGGAGGACCAGGTAGAGATGGATCCAGTCAAGGTGGATGGGGTCACGGCATGGCTGACGCCCATGAACAAGAAAGAGGTGCAGTCCTTTTTAGGCTTCATCAATTTCTACTGGCGTTTTATCAAGGATTTCTCACATCATGCATGACCACTGTTTGACTTGACAGGGAAGGAGGCATGGAGGTGGGATAATGCACAACAGGAGGTGTTTGAAAAGCTTAAGGAGATGGTCACTTCTGCTCCCATCCTTACCTTTGCTGACGATTCACGCCCTTTTCGTGTAGAAGCCAACAGTTCTGACTTTGTGATGGGCACCGTGTTGTCTCAGCAGTCTCCAGAGGACCAGAAGTGGCATCCTGTTGCATTCTACTCCAAAAGCCTTAGTGCTGTGGAATGAAACTATGAGATCCATGACAAGGAGATGTTGGCGATAATGCATGCACTTGAGGAGTGGCGACACTTCCTCAAGGGTGCCCTACACAAGGTGGAAATTTGGACAGATCACAAGAATCTCGAGTACTTTATGACAGCCAAGAAATTGAACCGTCATCAAGATCATTGGTCCCTGTATCTATCCAGGTTCAACTTCTCCTTGCACCACTGTCTGGGTCACAGCATGGGGAAGACTGATGCCCTCTCCTGGCATGCGGATCATGGGGATGGTGGTGACGACAATCAAGACATTGTGTTGTTGCAGCCAAACCTGTTTACAATCCATGCATTGGAAGGTATCGCGCCCCAGGGCGAGGAGTGGGACATCCTATGTGACATCCGTCATGCAAACCATAGTGGTTTATACAAGGATGTCGTGGCCTGAGCGGTTAAGGAACTGAGGAAGGGATCTACCCTCTCCTTATGTGTGGCAGAGTGGGCGGAGAAGGAGGACTTGTTGTATTTCTGGGATTGCATCTACATACCCAACAACCCAGACCTTCGTCGACGTATCATATCCAAACACCACGACTCATGGATTACTGATCATCCTGGACACTGGAAGACCTTGGAGCTCACCTCATGGAATTATTGGTGGCCACAGATGTCATGGCTCATTGGTCAGTATTGCCGTACTTGTGACCTTTGCTTATGCACCAAGACTCCTCGTCGCAAACCCATTGGTGAGCTACACCCTCTCCCCATTCCAGAAAGTCATTGGGATGTCGTCAGTGTCGACTTTGTGGTGGAGTTGCCAGAGTCAAATGGGTTTGATGCAGTGATGTGTACAGTTGACTCTGCTGGAAAGTGCGCTCACTTCATTCCCACTCACACCACTGTCAGCGCACTGGGTGCTGCCCGCCTCTACCTCCACAATGTGTGGAAATTACATGGACTCCCAGGCGCTTTCCTTTCTGACTGTGGGCCTCAGTTTGTGGCAGAGTTCACTCATGAGCTATACCGACTCCTGGGGATCAAACTCCTCGCTTCGACTGCTTACCACCCGCAAACCGATGGTCAGACCGAACGAGTCAACCAGGAATTGGAGCAGTATATCCATGTCTTTGTCAATGAACACCAGGACAATTGGGATGACCTCCTTCCCTTGGCCGAGTTTGGATACAACAACCATGTCCATGCTTCCACTCAACAAACCCCCTTCTTCTTGGACACTGGACAGCATCCATGCATGGGATTTGAACCTCATCAGGCCCCCTCACATATTGAGACAGTGAATGAGTTCACAGAACGCATGAGGGACAGTTTCGAGGAAGCAAAGGCGGCCTTGGCGAAGGCAAAAGAGGACATGGCACACTTCTACAATCAACGCCACTCTCCAACGCCACAGTACAAGGTTGGTGATTGAGTTTATCTTGACTCCAGTGACATCTCCACTAAACTTTCCCATCGCTTCCTAGGACCTTTCCCCATTGTCAAGTGCATTGGAATGCATGCCTATCATCTATGCCTCCCAGCCTCCATGTCTAGACTTCACCCAGTCTTCCATGTCATGAAACTCCTTCCAGCTCCCTCAGATCCTTTCCCAGGGCGCCGTTCACGACCACCACCGCCACCTACAGTCATGGAGGGAGAACCCCAGTATGAGGTCGAGTCAATCTTGGACAGCCGGTTGCGTCAAGGGAAGCTCCAGTATTTGGTACACTGGAAGAGTTATGGGTATGAGGAGAACTCATGAGTTGAGGAGTCCAATGTGAACGCCCCTCGGTTAGTCAAGGAGTTCCACCAACGGCACACTGCTGCACTACATCGCATTCAAGTCAGTGACTTTGGTCGTATGCGATTTCGAATGCATCAGGGCAATGCACCTTAGAGGGGGGGTGATGTAAGGGGACTAGAGGGTGCCCCACATGTTTCTCCTATTTTTTACATTTGTCCTATATTTTTTCTTGCCTCGTTTCCTTCTATTCTTCATTTTCTATGATTTTTCCCTTATTTTATTACTAATTTCCCCTTCTACTGCATTTGTGCATGTTGACAGTTTTATATTTAGAGACGGAGTACCCTATAAACATCTACCCCTTGGTATTACGTCATGCGGTGGCCTTGATCAGGCTATCTCCACCTTTTCTATTTTTAGTTATTATTTGATTTTTGCAATTTTTACATATACTGGGCACTGGCAAAGGGATCTTTAGAGTTTTCTCTTCGGATTTCCCTTTGCTAGGTACGCCCCCAATCCCTGTATTATGTAGCATAATTTTAACTTCAGATTTCCCTTTGCTAGAGGCTGAGGTTGCCCTTACAATTTCAAGGTCACTCTGGATGTATGCAATTAAGCAATTTTTCCTGATTTCCTTGAAAACAACTTGAACCCACTAAATACTCATCCATATTGTCAATCTCATGGTACCAGAACATCGATCACAATGCTCCAACAGCCTTTCCAATGAGATTGTTGTGGTACTGTATCATGTATGCTGTGCAAATAGGGGGTACAGTGAGACCATCAAGATCTGTGGATTGGAGGCAAATTGCAAAAACATTATGATCAGCCTCAGACCATGATGTGTGAAGCATGTGCCAGACATATTTGATGATTCCAAGCAGGATGGTATGTAGGATTTCAACAGGTGTATCATGGGTGAGATTGAGACCTGCCAGAATTAATGATCACATTGCAGGATAAGTGCAAAAGGGCAGCAAAATGCACCAGCAACAGACAAAAGAGGGTTGACCTTATCACCAGGTTGCAAAATAAGCCACCACTGCAATTCTTTGGCAATTGCTTCTGATGATCGACCAGGCTGTTGACTTTTCATCTTGTATGCCTTCTTTAGCAGGATATCAATCCAGTATTGTGCTACCTTACCCTTGGTCCCAGTAGCTGTCTGCATGTCAGCAATTGGCTTCTCGACCCCATATGTTGTGAGCCTAATCTGTTCTTCAAGATTCTCTTCAGCATTCCAAGCTTCCCCAGCCTGTATAGGACAGAATATTAAATGTTGTGTAAGACACCACTCATGGTAGATTCAGTATATTCACATTGGATTTGCCTGAGTGTCAGTCAAAGGATTGAGAAATAGTAAGGGAACCTTGACCAGGGTTGTTAAAATAATGTGCAACCATTGTCAATAAGTGGTCAGTGTGGTTAGCAGACTGATCTTTTCTGAAGGCTTCTTAAAGATTGAGTACAGCATCAGATGCAGGTCAGCAAAGAAGGTATTTATTTCATCTTGCACTCAAACCTCAAAAAAACATTGTTACATTTATTAACAAGTTTAGAACTGGCATCCTGAGCTCACCATCACATCACCCAGATCAGTTTTGATGGTATGCCCAACATTGTTTATTTATTGTCTTTGCACGTGACCTTGCCAAACAAGAAAATACAACTCAATTTGATTCAGGCAGTAAAACTGCCATAACTCAGTCAATTCTCCACGGATTGGGTTGGTATTTTTTATGTGTAAAAGCGAATGTATTAGTGAGATGTTGGGCACATCAAAATGGGCCAATTTGTTGATCTTAAAATTCGCATTTTGGGCCTATTTAAGGCATTTTTACATGTTCAACAGCTCTAGCAGTGGCAGGAGAGCACAAACTGCCCTGGAAATATTCATGCACCTTCTTTAACATGTCTCTCTAATGCCCCTAAAATGCCTGATACATATATGCATCATCTCATAATTTAGCGGTCATTCTCCTTCAGCAGTCCCAATTAGGCAACTGCAGGACAGCTTGACATGGAATGGCTCTCAAGCTTCAGGCAATGGTTCAAACTTGGTGGAATTGTTCCAGCACCAAGACAACATGATAAAGAAGGTGTATCGATATTTTTATGACATTTGGTGATTTCCTGCTACAGTTAGAGCTGTTGAACATGCAAAAATGCCCTAAATAGGTCAGAAATGCGAATTTTAAGATCAACAAATTGGCCCATTTTGATGTGCCCAACATCTCACCAATACATTCGCTTTTACACATAAAAAATCCCAAGCCAATCCCTGGAGAATTGAATGAGTTATGGCAGTTTTACTGCCAGAATCAAATTGAGTTGTATTTCCTTGTTTGGCAAGGTCACGTGCAAAAGACAATAAGTTGCCCAAAACTTCCCACTTACCTCGGCCTCAAATTGCAGTGTAGGCAAAACTGGCCACCCCCATCCCCTCCCTCGCTTCAAATGCGAGTCAAGGGGTTCTGCTTACATTCTAGGCAACTACAACCACCTGCCCCCCTCGCTCATTTCAAATGTGAGTCAAGGGGGCTCTGCTTATGTTCTATGTGACTATGGCCACCACACACCCCCTCCCTCACTGCAAACATGAGTGGGGGGAGGGTTTGTAGTTTAATTATGTATATTTATAATAAAACTGTTAAAAAACCATAAGAAAACTCTGAGACCCTAGTAAACCCACCCAAACCCATAGTAACACTGCACCCATTACTGTATGGGTATGGCATCAGTAATTAAGCATTTTAGTTTCCAGTGGTTGCTCAACCAAAGAAACTGAATAAAACCAGAAAAACCCAGAAAAAACCAGAAAACTTCAGAACCTGGAAACCCATGTCCAATTTCCAGGAAACCTCTCAAATCAAAGTGCTATGGAAACTACAGAAACCACAGTAGCATTTTAAGGTCCAGTCTTTTACAGTATGCATAATGGATGTACTTATACTGGTAAGAAAAAAAAACTAATGTAAGTACTAATTATTACTATTTATATGCAGTGGGACAAGCCCAGGACAAAGTAATCATTTGGTGGGTGCTTATATACCCTGCAGCTATGCACAGACCATGTGGTCATATTTGTGCTCCCAAAAAACAAAAATGGAACCACTTACCAGACAACTTCCCACACTGAACCACAACCACAACAAACCAACTGCACTGCATCACCACCTGCAACACACCACTTGGACGACCACACAGACAAGTGAACACACCCAGAATGCAAACAACATCCAGCATTGGCAGGGCAACAGATGGTGGGGACAATGGACAACAAACAATGGATGGCATGGACAATAACGAACAGCAGGGAACAACCATGAGTTTATTATTTTATTACCTAGATTTGTACTGTAGTAAATCACTGTAGAGTAGCAGCCCATGATGGTTTCCTGGTTTCCTGGTTCCCAGGTTTCACACAACCCAGGAAACCATAAAAACTGAAAAAAAAAAAAAAAACTGGAAACTAAACTGCCATATTGCTGATGGGTGTTTGCAGGTACAGGTAGGAGTTGAGCAAAATATATATAAGG
The DNA here is from genome assembly GCA_026075535.2 of Tricholoma matsutake. Taxonomy (NCBI): domain Eukaryota; kingdom Fungi; phylum Basidiomycota; class Agaricomycetes; order Agaricales; family Tricholomataceae; genus Tricholoma; species Tricholoma matsutake. The sequence goes on from AP026544.2 coordinate 2,342,287, forward strand.
GTAACCCCTGTCATGCCCTATTAGTCCTTACCCTCACCCCTACCCTCACCTACTCTTGACAAATAGCCCCAGGATTTTGCATACCCCTGCCATTCACTACTCAGAAGCTATATTCTACATTACTGTGAACAGCAGTGAACAGCCTCAGACTTTATTGAGTATTATTATTTTTTTCCCATTTATTCTCCTTTGTGGTGTACCATATGTGAGAGACTAAGTATTTACAGTTTGTGCTATGTTTCATTTGCCCCTCCCAATGTTATAACTTCATCATCTGCTTTGTGGGCCAGCTAGTGGCCCCCAAGCGCTGTGCACACTGTAATAAGTGGTGTTGGACCATGGATAATGTATGTGTGGTTTTTTGCTGTGTATTGCTCGGTGCATGTTTTGTTCCATTATTGTCTCTCCACTTCCCTTTGTCTCTCCTCTTCTAGTGTTGGGAGCTTCCAGAAAGTGTTGTGCCATCTTCCTGTTTCTGTGATGTAGATAAATAATGTGCATAGTGTTTTTGTCCTTGTGAATAGCTTCATCAGGTTCACATCTCTCCCTCCTGTGCTATTTTGTAACCTCTGCCTGGCTGTATGATGTGCTTGGCAATGCAGCATGACATGTTGTACCATTTCCTCATGCTGTTGGCATGCTGGGCATATTGGTGAGTCTACTTTGCCGATGCAATGTAAGTGCTTAGCTAAGGGTGCATGTCCCATTCTCAGCTATGACAAAATGCTTGCAAGTTTCCTTGGGCGTGTTGTGATGAGGTCAATGTATTAGGCTGTTGGTGCTGTTGGGTCAGTCTTCTTCATCCTGTTATAGCATTTCAATGTCTTCCATATCTTCTGCATTCTCTTTTTCAGCTTTTCTCCATGCACCTGTATTAACACTGATTTGCTGTGTGGGAGGCACTTTCTTAGAAGTCTCAGTAGCCTGTTGGGGCCACTACTTCCTTCCATTATCACCTTTTTTGCTTGTTCATCTGCATTCTTGTTTCCCTCTACTCCCTTGTGACCTGATACCCACTTGATCTTTATCTTTATGCCATTGTGTTTTCTCTGTAGTGTTGTGATAGCTTCTTGAATAGCATCAAAAATGTAGTGGCCTGGGTTGGGTTTAGTTAGTAAGATGACTGTGATGGAAGCTTGGTTGTCAGTGTAGATGTTGGCCAACCATATTCCCCATTCCCTGCTTATCATTCTTATTCTGAGCAGCACTCCTACTCCTTCTCCTTCATATACTGTATGGTGTCATGTTGATCCGAGTTGGTGTCATAGTGTAGTCTTAAGTCTTCTGTTCCTGTACATGACTGCCCTGGTGCCCACCTTACCCTCCATACCTGATCCATCAGTGAATATATTGACATCCAGGTTCTCTCACATTATGTCCACTATTGCTTTGTCAGCATCCATGGCAATTTCAGTTGTTACTCCCATTTTCCACCTGGTTTCCTGTCTTATTGCCTTGATTGTCTCGACATCCTTCGGTTGTAAGTTGTATCTGTGCATGAGATCATGTATCGGCATGGGGTGTCACTTGACTAGCCTGCTTGCTGCATTCTTGACTGGTTTGTGAAGTGGGTGCATGGGTGTTAGTGTTGCTAATCGTATGGCAGTGCATTGTTGGTATTTGTCTACTAGCAGGGGAAATTGCATTAGGTTTGCCATAACCTCCACTATATCTGTGGCTGTGGTCTTCATGGCGCCCGTGATCATAATCACTGCTCACCATTGTATTGAGGCTAATTTGTTCATTATGGCTTGTTTTATCTTTCCATTTTTGGTTTTCTTGCCTACATTTTGTTGGGGTGTAAGGAATATGTCAGCAGTGTAGAGCATTCTAGGGACCGCTATGGAGAGGTATAATTGTCATAGGTAATTAGCATGTACTCCTTTCGACACTCGGGCAATTCTGCTGAAATGTATTATCCAGTCTTGACCCTTTGCTAGAGCAGTCACACATTGCACCTTCCAGTTTATCTTGTTGTCAATGGTCATGCCTAAGAATCTTGATGTTTCTTTTGAGGGGATCCACTGATTACCTAGTATCAGTGCTCTTCACATCATTGAGATCTTCTTCTTCAGGTTGATTGGATGTGGTATCAGCTTCCTTGTGATGTTGAGGAGTTGGAATTTGTCCATTCCAAATTCATAATTGTGTTCCTTTGCCTATTCGAAGACCCTGTTCTTGCAGTTCATGATGCTGCAGAGCTTCTCATGTGTCTCTGTAAAATCATTACCTATGGCTGTAACAGCTCCATCATCAACAAATAGTGAGACATGTCTGCCTGCCTTTTTGTCTGGGATTTTTAGTAGGTCAGCATTGTATATGAGATATGAGACTCCTGAGTGTGGGTCTCCCTGGTCTAAGCCATTTGATACTGTGAAGGCTTCCATCTGATAGTTGTCAAATGTTAGGGTGGTGCATCTATCGCTCAGCTGTCTCTTTGTCCATTTGGTGTGTTCCCTTGGTATGCTGCATCTTCTCATGTTGTGGATTAGGCGGTCAATGTCCATGCTGGGGAATGCACCTTTGATGTCTAGGAATAGCATCGATACCACCTGTCCTTTTCTCCATGCATCTTTTATTGTCTTTGTGAGTAGGTGTATTGAGTCTGTTGTAGTTTATCCTGGTCTGGCCCCAAAGTGATTTGCTGGGAGGATGTTATGTTTTTCACACATGGTTATCATTTCTTCCACTTGGCAGCTATTGAGCAGCCTGGCTAGACCATCTGATAGCACAATGGGGTGCCACGCTGAGGGGATCATGTAGTCTGGTTTTCCTGGCTTTTTCAGTATTAGTGTCTCTGTTAGTGACCATTCTTGTGGGTAGTATCTTAGTGTGTTTGTGGCATGGAATAATGGTCCAAGATATGGGACTAGGAGCTCTCTAGCATGTAGGAGCACACACCAAGTTTGTGACTGTTCTGCTCCTGCTAGCTTTGTGTGGCTTCATTTTCTTGATCACTCAGTGTATCTGTTCATCTGCTATGTTCTGGAATGTCCAGTGTGGTGGTGGGTATCTGTATCCTTCAGGGGGAGGTGCTAGTTCTGGGTTCATTAGTGGGAAGAAGGTGTTGTAAAACAGCTGGCCTTTGTCTGCATTGTCCGATGCCTCTCTGACTATCTGTTTTGTCACTGGGTCTTTTACTTGTAGTGTGGGTGTTCTGGTCTTCCCTGCATCTGATGGTGCCACTATGATGAGTTTGCTTGCTTGCCATATGCTGGTTTCATCTAGCCCTTCTAGCCATTCTGTCCAATGCTCCGCTTTTGCTTGTCAGATCTTCTCTGAGTATTGGTTTTGTTGCCCTCAATATTCTTCATGAATCGGGTGGTTCGGGTTCATTCATTGGTATTTTGCTCTACCTTTAAGTTGTTGCATTTTCTTCTTTTTGCTTGCTAAGTCCGTCAACCACCATATTTTGAGTATGGGCACGGTCTCGATGTTTTGACATGTTTCTTGACTGCTTCCTGTATGGCATCATTGAGGGCTTTAAGTCCTTTGTTGAAGCTCTGTCTGTCTGTGATTTCTGTGGGTGGCGGTGATGATGCTCAACCCGAAAACTCAACCAAAACCAACTAAACTGGTCTTAGGAGATATAACATGAATCAGAGGAAGGTTGCGAGGTAGTACTGAATATCACCATGCTATCCAATGGCCAGTAAATGTACTGTAAAACATTGCAAAGCAGTATTAGGCCATGCAAAGGTCTGCAAAGCTGTCCAAAGCAACACGAAACACTACGAAGTGTTCCAAAACAATATGAAAAAGTTTAGCAGCGATGTGAGGGAGTTCAAGAATCTCCAAAATGGTTTCACGAGCTCGGGAGAAGGTAACAATAGTTGAAAGTGAGGTAAGAGACGATGACACAGTAGATAGACAGTTTGATGAAAGTCTCAAGAAACTTTGTGGCAAAACGACATTGTTCACAGAATACTAGAGCGAATTCAAACTAAGACTGAGCTAAAACTCAAGAGTAAAACCCTTAAGTCAGATGATAGGCGATGGGAGAAGACAATTTCTTGTCTGGTCAACAGTAAATACACCAAACTATATATGTTTTAGAGAGGTAGTACTAAAAAGGTAAAAGGCCATGAGGCAAAACATGTGGTAAATGCCAGGCAGTGAACAAGGTGTCAAAATTATGAAGTAAATGAGAAAATGACAAGAAAGAAATGTGCCATATACATGATATCTCCTTGTCTTGTGGTTCCAATAAATCATGAATACATCTAAAAGTGCCTCAATGCATGCTAAGTTGCTAGCTGTTGTGTTTCCTCATGTTTGTGGTGGCAGGAACACAATGTGTTAGTGTGTGTAATGGTGGGAGCATGTGTTCGAGGTTTGGTATGATAGGACTACAGCGGCCAAAGTCATTTGAAATGGTTCAAAGTCTTTCAAAATGCTTCAAAGTGTTGTTTCATTGTTTTGTGCATTCATAACCATTCACAAAATCATAGGACTTTGGGAAGGAGGTGTCCGAGTGTGATTTCTTGATTTCAGAGCTCTGCTGCCATAGTGGACCTATCAGCAGGAGGTTAGTGAGGTTAGTCATTAATGTTGATATTAGCTTTGGCCAATTGGCTAGTCTGTAGTTGAGCTTGGCCTTTGTCATTGTTCATGCTGTCCAAATGTTGAGTTGCATTATGATGGGGTAATAATAGTCTGTTTTTACTGGCCTCGCTGTGTCATCTGTAGTGCATTTGACTATGCTGTCGACGAGCCTCTCACTGCAGAAGATGTTATCTACCCTTGTTTGGTTCCCTGTGCTGTGGGATTTTAATGTTGGCATGAAGGTGGGTAGCATCATTTTCATATTGTGTTGTCCTAGCATATTCAGTAGCAGTTGCATGAGTTCTAAGTTGTCCTGGGTAAATAGGTGTGTGTTTTGTTCTTCATCCCATGGTGGATGATGCCAGTTGAAATCATATCATGTTTAGTGGCCCTACCTTGTATCTTTGCTGGTCTCAGTTTTGCATATATGCAGACAAATATGTTAGTGTGCTGTTGTTTTTAAAATCATTGTATGCATTGATGATGCAGAGTGTACCAAAGTTGCCTGTTATTTCTATTGCAGTTAAGTCTGGGTGTTGAATTTGGATCTGTTTCCACATATCTGTTACTAGGTTAGTGTTGATGAGGATTACCAACCTTGTCACGTCTGGGTGTTCTTTGTGGGTGTTGGGGTATACCATAATCCACTGCCTGTTTGCCCATGTCTTCCCATTGAAATCAATGTAAGGTTCTTGTATTGTGCATATGTTGTAGTCGTTGTGCCTCAGGCTTGCTAGGAGATCTAGCTGGCTTATCAACAACTTGTTGACATTCTGTTGATGGATTTGTGTGTTTCTGCTTCGCCATTCATCTTGTGGGTTTTCAGACATATTCCAGTGATGTGTCTTCTCCTCTGGGCATCACGTTTACTGGTGGTGGTCCTGGGTCCTGTTCATGTGGATCTCTGTCTCCCCATCTTACCTGTCTCCATGTCAATCCCCCATTCTCTTCTCCTTCATCTTGGTTGTTCCCATTTTGTAAGCTATTGAAGAAACTGTCTATCATTGTTTGTGCTGGTCTTGTTGGCCAGGCTTTGTTGTGTGTTTGCTCTGTTGATTTGGCTGTCTTCCTCATCTGCATCTAACCTCTTGCCAGTCATCCATAAACTGCTGTTGTTGATGTCTTGTGGCTATGTGTTGTGCATTCCATTCTGTGCCCTGTTGTGGTCTTGTGCATTGCAGTATGTTGTATGATTCCATTTCAACAAGCAGTCTCCAGGAGTCAGGGTTAGCCATTGGGTAGTACTTGTACTTATTTTCTGGTACTCAGCTCTGGTTCTTCTCTTTCTTGCTTTTGAATTTTGGGCATTCCCTGTCTGCCACACCATGTCCCTTTGCTGTCTCTCCTATACAGTCGGAGCATTTGAATGTTTTGGTATCTGTAATGGTGCATTCCAAGGTGCAGTGGTGTTTGGCGCATCGTGCACATGTGTCTTCACTCTCTTTGCAGTTCACTGCAAAGTGTCCATACTTTTGACATCTTAAGCATCTTCTTGGTTCAGTTAGCATTTTTTGCATGTTCACATGCTTGCCTTCTATGAATAATCCATTTCTGATTGCAAAGTTAGTGTCCTCCCAGTTACCGAATCCAATCGCTACGTGGGCAACTCTTTGGTTTTCTGTCCTTAAGTGTGGTGGCTTGATGTATTTCAAGGACACAATGGCTTGTTCCATTAGCATATTGTCTTCTTCTAGCTTTGCATGAGCATGGCTGGCCCCTGCCTAAAGGTGGTCACTACAAATTTGGCTATGATAAGGTGTATTTTGTTTTGTATAGTGGAGGTGTGGTAGGGTGATGAGTCCTACTCGTCAACCCCACCCTTTTCCTATTTTCTCTCTAGTCTTGCTATCTTGCCTACAGAGGGCCCTTTCAGTCCCTTTACTTGATTTTGATACAGTGCCTTCATGATTTGCATCACTGACATTCTTCATTCTATTTTTACTTTCCAGATTACACAATTCTCCTTGACAAAGACACACCACCCATGTGATGTGTTATTCATGTGTTTGCTCACATTTCTTAGCTTCCTTGGCCTCTGCATCAACAGCACAGCACCCATTCTGAAGGATCGGTACTTGGCATTTCAACTTCATTTTCACTTTCCTTTTATAGTCTTATTTTTGTACCTTAATACCTCGATGATCTGCAATGTCAAGCATCAACATAATTCAGCCACCTAAAATCTGACTCAACAGGTCTAGCAACTGGACAGTAGGGTCAAGAGGTTGTGTTTGAGTACTCTCCGCACTTGCTGGGGGCACAAGTTGCATCCCACAAATAGAGAGCCTCAACAACAAACCTTTCCCTGAGTGATTCCCAGCCTGTGAAACCCCGAGATGAGGACCCAACACTGCCAATCTGATGTCACCCACCTCGCGAACCATATCTTTATTTCGAATTCTATCAATACTCCTCAAAATGGACACTTCCCTTTCTTTTTAGTTTCTCTTCTTGTTGTTTGGTCCTGTCGACGCAAGAGAACATGTGCAACATCATAGCTACCTTGTTTGTATTTAGGTGTCCTCCAACCTGTCGAATGGAGCATATATTCTTTCTTTCTCCCACTTTTTATGCTCTCACTCTCTGAGTTTTTCCTAAAGACTACAAAGTCTCTCAAGTTTCTACACACCAAGGTGTAGATATTAAGCTAAGCATTCAAGTTACCCATTAAATCCCTTCTCCCCCTGCTCTTATTTTCCCCTGATCTCCAAGATCATGCTTACCTCATTCTTCACGACATGATGACCTTCGTCAACAAACTCCCAGTAGACCAAATCCCCTACCACAGAGGTTCCATCATAGAACTTCATGAATGCTTCTTGTATGTCCTTTTGTTGCATCCATTCTGCTGCCTCTGTTGAATTTTACTGGTATAGCGCATCTCCGTTTCTTAGTTTTTTGGCTGTTACAAAGGTGGTGTGTTGTGGTTTGTCGAGCCCCTCCCATCCCATTAAGTCCAGTGCCATGTTCACTTTTGCGACCAGTTCTTTTTCCATCAATTCTGGTTGTGCATTGTCGGTCGCTTTTTTTTCCTTCTGTACTAGTATCTGCTTGTCAGCGGTTTCACTTCTCACTACCACTTCATGATGATTCCTTTTGTAGAGCTGGTCTGCCACTGCATATGTGGCTGGTGTTTGTCTTGGTGTAGTTGTTTTCACATCTGCGTTCTCTGCCATTTTTCCTGTTAGCTCAGTTGTGACCTGGGCCAACTGGTCAGCCATTTCCTGGAATCCATTGTTGAACTCATCCATTTTTTTCGTTATTGTCTTCACTGCCTCTGTTACATGTTCTACTGCATCTCTCATGACCTCCACATCCATTGTAAAAGTTTCCATTTGTTCTTGCAGCTGCATTTTGACTATTTCTGTGACATTATTTGCTGTCTGTTGGTTGTATGTGTCCTCAAGCAGGAAAGCTACCACCCTGATGCCATCTGTTACCGGCCTCGGTACCCTGTTTGCAATTCCAAACTGTAGTAGTATGTGAGCTAGTATATGTAGGTCAATTGGCTTATCTGGTATAATGTAATCTCCTGCTGTTAGGTAGGCTAATGCTTGCTGTTTTGATTTGACCGCTGTGTTATTCCATCCACATCTTCAAGTTCCTTCCTGGTCTTCTTTGATGTTGATGTCACTGCTTTTTGTCTGGTGTTCAGACCTGTTGGTGCCAGCGCTGGTGATTGGGACATCTGACTATTATTTGATTCTTGGACTCTCACCATCTCTCGGGACAGGTACACAGGTGGCACAGGTGTCACAGGAATTTCCTTCTATTTGACCACTCTTGACACTTACTAGGCTGCTTACATGCATCAGGAAGATGACATTTTAGTTTCCTGGTTTTTCAGGTTTTCAGGTTTTCAGAAATCTGTAAACCTGTAAACTTGGAAATCTCCATGATAAATGCTAGGTAGAAGAAGGTTTTCTGAGTGCTATTGCTGAGGTTTCTAGAGGTTTCAGAGGTTTCTGTCAAACAATGTTTAGTGAGGTTTCCAGAAAAAGTGACTCAAGTTTCCAGGTGACCCAGTTTCCAAGATTTTCAGATGTTTTTTGAGGTTTTTGAGAAACCTCTGGAAACCTTTTTGTCAAGTTCCTGATGTAAGGGTGCTGCCCTATGGTTATAAATTCTATGTAGCATGGCAAGCTTTCGATTCATAATCTGTCAACCCAATACATGTACTTACATTTTCAGGCTAGCTAAAAACTGTGCCTAAAATTTACAATTCTAGTAAGTTGCCTGAAATTGCTCCTGATCATGAATGATGAAACTTCCCATTTCAGGTGGCTTGAAAATATATTTTTACTGAAATCACAAGTTTCAGCAAAAGGTGAACTTCCCACACTAGGTGTGTACTATACTTAATATAGAGCTGGACCTCCTCAGACCGAGGTTGAACATTGAACGTTTAAACTTCATTTAAATTCCATGGCTCTCCTTTTGTTACAGCTAATGTCAAGTAGTTACATCTAGTGCCTTTGCAAAATCGGATAATTTCAAAAAAAAAAAAAAAAAACTGTAGGCTCCCATGTGAACCAACTAGGGAAGTTTGGTTCAGTTTGGTTCTTCAAAGATTTTGCTGAACCTAGAACCAGACTTCAGGTTCAGTCCAGGCAATCTGCTGAACTTCAAACTGGACCATCGGTTCAGGTTCAAGAGGGTTTGGTTCTAGGTTCAGGAGGGTCTGAACCCAGAACCGAACTTTTTTATACCAAAAATTCTCTAAAATGGCAAGTCTCAGCTTTGTATACAACTACATAAGTAACTACAAAGACCCCTTTAATAGTGTCAAGATGCAAAGGCATGACTAAGTGCATCAGCAAAACCCGGGCCCCATCTTTGGTGTCTTTTCACATCTTTGAAAAGACATGAAAGCTCTGAAAGACTTAGAGATGTGTGTCTTTGGAAAGATGATGGGGATCTTTTCTGAGCAAGGTACATCATCTCTCAAAGATGTTGTTAGTCTTTTCAAAGACATCATTAGTCTTTCAAAGCTGTTGTTAGTCTTTCAAAGATGCCCGTTAGTCTTTTTATAGATGTTGTATCTTTAATTAGAACCTCATAATAGACCATCGTTCTGCCATCCAAATGTCCTGTATTCTACAAACACTACAACTCATTGCACTATACTGAAGCTACTCCTCGTCTGACATTATCACAAAGTCCTCAATCTCAATGTCAACTGCATCCAAGCTTGCTTGAGACGCGCTTCGCACCTGACCTTTCCTTTTCTTGTCAGGAAGGAATTCCTTTGCCTCAGATAATATTTCATCCCATCGTTCCTCATTCCAAGCCTTGATGGTTGAGACAAAGCCCATACTGCGCTTCTCCAGAATATGCTTATACCTGCCATTAGAACCCTTGACACGCACCACCTTATCACCATAGTTGTCAGCCGAGAAATGTGTTTCACTGTTTGAGGCATTATCTGAAGATCCCATCTTGTGGAGTGTGAGTGCCCAGCCAACCTGATGTGGATGATAGTCAGTAAAGGGAAGATGTGAAGATGTCAAACATACAGCTTGCATCCAAAGAATCAGCACACCAATCAGCTTCTCATCACTTCATTTGTCGATGTCTTCCAACCCCACGAGATGTGCTAGAGTGAGTGTACAAGAAATAAGTTGATGTTGAAGAAATCCCTGAACGACCAACTTGGATGTGAGTGTAATATCTTGAGGAGGATTAATACTCACTTTTTTTTGCTTGCCTTCACTCCATTCCCTCCAGTGGAATGATGTGGTCATAAGGGGCTTGATTGTCTTCTCAGTTCCATCATCCAAATCGACCCACCGAGTGCTCATGTTGTGCACAGAAACTTCTTCAATCAAGAAGCTGACATATTCCTGGATTTCTTCCTTGGTTGAAAGGTGTTCACTGTTGTCTTTGATCATCATTTTAACACTTTCAACAGCTGCAGTAGCAAAGCCATTGCACCAATTTCCAAACTGGTATGACAGCTCTATAAGATTATATGTCAGTTGCCGAAGAACGGTGCAATGTAGATGAATGCACCAAGCAATACCACACATTATCCTCCAAGACAATATAACTACCTTCCCCATAAACACAATTGACAAGGATCTGCGTATCAGCCACGGAAAGCACTGCCCATGGGTCCAAAGTTCCTGCCTTCTCACGAGCGTGAGGGACAAGTTCACTGCCAAAGAGATCAGCTGTTCCCTTGGGAAGGTGCCTCACTTTCCATTTCATGTCACCACCACGTGCTGCTTTCTGTGTCTTGACTGAAGTCAGTTGATGGTTGGGCTCAATCTTGAACATAGTCTGGGCCACACTTAGTAGGTGCCATTTTCAGAAACATAAGATATAAGGGACTCAACATGAAACTGGCACTTGTCATCCCCGACCCTTGCCTTGCCTGACACTTTCACATCAGATCCAAGTGCTGCCCATTCAACATCATCTGCTTCATCATCTTCAAGACCACCATACTGGACCATAGAATCATCGAGATCTGATGCTGACATGGCCACTGATTGAGTTCCAGACTCGGATGCACGATGCTTACTAGGAAGCTTCTCCCAGCCATTAATGAGCCCGGTTAAGTTATCACCGTGGTTGGTGGCCTTCAATTTCTTCTTTGTGACTTCATGCTGTAGTTTGTACCTTGGTAATAGTACATGTGAGAGAAATCTGAGTCAAGAGAGAATAAGAATTTGCCATGCACTGTTTGACATTGCTGGAGTCTGTGATCTTGTGTTTGTTATTGCCGATGATGTCAGGTGTTCCTGAGGCCGGGCCAGTCTTCCAGATGGCAGCAATATCAGTACACCCGCTTTTTCTCCTTTTTAAGTTCTTCGGTTTTGGTTCTTCTTGTTCATCAACCTCTGACTCCGACTCTGATTCTGGACCATCTTCGTCCTTGTACTCATCACCACTACCCTCTGACTCTATTATCACTGGTCAGGGTATGTAATTATTGAGACATGGTCAGATTCTGAATCCAACTAACCATCACAGTCATAGTCTTCACTTTCCTGGTTGCTGATGTGGCATGGTGGCTGTGCTAACTTGCCAGATCATCGACTGGGGGTCTTAGTGGGCACTACAGTCAAGCAGTAAGTATTTTTACTACTAATGAATGGTCTTGAGAAACAAATTACTTATGGTCTGCCCCTGATCCCTCAGCATTGGCAATCTGTCCTCCTTCAACTGCATTCTTGCTCAGTGAGCAAAAACCCTTTTTGATACTTATAAATTGCTCACAATCTTTGTCGATGTCAGCCTTGGTTGTATCAGTTTCATCAATGACATGATCCTTGATGTCCATGGCCATTGAATTCTTATGACATCAGGTGAGCAAATGGTATGTTTGATATAGGTAGATGGCTTACAATCCTTGTCAATATCAGAATAGGCATCAGTCTTTTCCATTCCTTCAAGTTCCTTGCAATCTCCATGTCTCTTTGGTCCTTGTGATCTTTTGATTGCATCTTTGTTTGCCTTGATGGCGCTGCTTTGATGTGTCGCATCACGAGAAATATCTTCACAGTGCAGGTCGTCTTCAATTTCTGCAACATGTGCAAGCACCTTCTGCTTTTCTTCTTTGGAGATTTTCTTTTTTGTGGCCTGTTCTTTGCATATGGTTTCCATCTCTGCATGACTGCGGTGCAGTTTTGAGGCAGCTACTGCTCCAGGATGTTGATCCTTGTTATGAGCTCTGGTTTTCACTGGTGTGGGCGGCTGGAAGTTTAAAGTCATTTTGGGGGGCATAGTGGCCATACTTGCGAAACAGAGATTTTTTTTTTGTGTTTGGGGCTGTGATTATTCATGATGCGCAATACACCCATTCCGATTTACAAATGTTCAAATTCAGGGGGCATAGTGGTGCCAGCCGTACTTGCAAACTTTGAAACAGAGATTTGTGTTTGGGGCTGTGATTATTCATGATGCGCAATACACCCATTCTGATTTACAAATGTTCAAATTCGACATCTGGCAATTCTACTCTGCTATTCTACAACATGCCTCATAGTTTTCAGCCACACAACATTCCCTGTTCTGTAGAGGGCTGTAACTGGTACTTTTCAAACTGTGGTGGACTGCAAAACCATCTGAGGATCCACTGCCGCCATGGTCTCCATGGTCTCTTGCTGGCACCAGCAGCCGTGGTGCCAGCTGCAGCTGTGGATGATACAATTTATGTGCCTCATAATCCACTACCTGATGATGACAATCTTGCACCTCCTGATGCACCCCCTGCACAGACACCATCTCCTGAAGCTCCAGCGTTGGGAGAAAAATGCACGATTCATCCCCTGCTTAACAGTCAATAGTTACTATTCTTAGACTTCCAATTTTATTGAAATATGGTGTTACACTGGCAGGTTGCCCATGTAATTTACAAGGGGAATATCTACCAGATGGAGCTCCGCCACTACCATGGGATCATCTGGCACCTGATGATTGGTCACCATATGAGGATTGGTCAAGTTTTGAGCTTGCTGATCTTTTGTACCACCGTAACCAAATGCCTGGCTCACATATATCTGATCTCATGCAAATCTGGGCGACTACACTATCTAATAACAAGGACCCACCATTTGCCAACAAAGATGACCTCTATGACACCATTGACTCTACATATCTTGGCGATATACCTTGGCAATCTTTCATGCTCTCTTATAATGGTGAAACGGAATCCCCAGCTGATGATGAACCTGTTGCACCATGGAAAGTTGCATCATATGATGTCTGGTATAGGGATCCTCAACAAGTCCTCAAATCTCAGTTGTCAAATCCTGATTTCGCCAAGGAGATGGATTTTGCACCCAAGGAAATCTGGGATGCAAAGACAGGCTGCTGTCGGTTTCAAAATTTTATGTCGGGATGTTGGGCTTGGCATATAGCAGCGCATTGTTTTTTTCGACTGGTATATATATTTTCTAATGCCCCTACAGGACAAAATAGCTGAAAATGAATGCAATCACGGGGCGACACTCTGCCCAATTATTCTGGGAAGTGACAAGACCACGGTATCAGTTGCCACAGGTCAAAATAAATACTACCCACTCTATATGTCCAATGGGCTGATACATAACAATGTATGACGGGCACATCAAAATGGTGTGACCCTTATTGCATTTCTGGCGATCCCGAAAAGTAAAGTACCATCTTTGCCTAACTCGGATTATGCTATCTACTGACTATGTTCTTCTGATGCAGCCGATCATGAACATCAAGGTAGCAAAGAGTTCCATGAATTTCGACGGAATTTGTTTCATGGGTCACTGCGGCAAATTCTTCAGTCTTTATGCCTTGGCATGGACGAAGCAGAGATCATTCATGTTGCCGATGGTCATTTTTGCTGGGCAATTTATCAGCTTGGACCTTACATTGCGGACTATCCAGAGCAAGTGCTGTGCGCATGTATTGTCCAAGGATGGTGTTCAAGGTAATGTCATGAATTTGATGAAATAATATAAAATGTTTAATATCTCATGGCACAGATGTGATGCCCCTGCAAGCAACCTGGATGGTGAAGGGGGTCGACAAACACACAAACTAACACTTGCCCTGTTTGATGCTCTCAACAAGAAGGCACTTTGGGATGGTTATGGAATCATTCATGATATCATGGTAAATACTCTGGCCATGTCCTATTGTTGTCGTGCTTTAACCATCAACCTGTAGCCATTTACTTATGGTTTTCCTCATGCTGATATTCATGAATTGATCTCTCCCAACATCCTACATCAAGTAATCAAAGGAACCTTCAAAGACCATCTCGTTACATGGGTAGAAGATTATCTCAAGTTGGTTCATGGTACTGCAGAAGCAGATCGGATCTTGGCAGACATTGATCACAGGTTTGAGTTTTATTATTTGTGCACTATATATATATTGTTTCATGTCTGGGTTAGAATTGCAGTAGCACCATTATTTCCTGGTCTACGGCGCTTTCCTGAGGGTTGCAGGTTCAAGCAGTGGACAGGTGATGACTCAAAGGCACTTATGAAAGTAAGTTGGGTTTACTTTGTTGTTTTCTGCCAATGTCCAAGCTTGTTGTCTAGGTCTATCTTCCTGCTATTGCTGACTATGTCCCACTGCAAATGTTGTGGGCAATCAGCAGCTTCATGGAGTTCTGCTATCTTGTGCGGCGGTCTGTATTAGATGAGGATGATATTAATGAAATCAGACATGCGATTGCACACTTTCATCAGGAATGTGTTATCTTTCAACAGGAAGGTGTATGTCCTGATGGGATTTCACTACCACGCCAGCACTCCCTCGTTCACTATCCTTTCCTTATCACTGAGTTCGGAGCACCTAATGGTTTATGCTCTTCAATTACGGAGTCAAAACATATCAAAGCAGTCAAGGACCCCTGGCACCATTCCAATCATCATCAAGCACTTGCTCAAATGCTTCTCACGAATCAACATCTTGATAAACTTGCTGCTAGCCATGTAGACTTTCAGTCTCATGGCATGCTGAACAGTCCATTACTGGATCATAAAGTCACACAGGAGGTCCCAAACCTCGCTCTGGATGATGAGGATGATGATGGTGGCTCCATCGACTCCTGTGATATTCTGGGAGAAGTCATTCTTGCTAGGGAACCTAGTGGGTGCAAATAGTGTTGTGTTCGTCATTTCTAACTTTTTGTTTTTAGTTCCTCATCTTCCTCGCACGGTTCTCACTCTCAGCCAGCAATTTGATATTCCTCAGCTTCCTGAATTCATATCACAATTTCTCTATGAGCAAGAACACCCCAACCATGATCCTGACATTCCGTTAATTGATGTTCCACTGGCAAGATCTATGTCTATCCTTCGGCGGTTGCGACATATTATGCTCCAAGTGACAGATCTGGCATTGGTGGGATGTACCAAGAACGAATACGATCTGTGAGCTCCTGGCATAGGGGTCCGGAGCATCATGATTGTGTATTTGTTGAGCATGATCCAGAATTGCCAGGTTTCCGAGGGCTATATGCAGTGCATGTTCAGATGTTTTTCAAGATCAAACATTGCTCTGTCACCTACCCATGCGCGCTATTGACATGGTTCTCTGTGGTGGGTGATGCTCCATGTCCTGACACTGGGATGTGGATCGTAGAGCCTGATCTTGATAGGACTGGATGGCGGATTATGTCAGTTGTTCACATTGACACCATCCTTCGAGGAGCACACCTCATGGGTAGAGCGGATAAGCATTCTATTCCACGTCATCTCAAACATACTGACAGCTTATATGCCTTCAAATCGTTCTATGTAAACAAGTACATAGATTACCATGCACATGAAATAGCGAAATAAGCTACCATTTGACCAAATGCTTTGATGATTGTTGATTTTTTTAATGTTCTGTTATCATTCTGTGAATCTGCCAGTGTGGTATGATGCGCAACAAATTGAGCCTCATACCCTTCACAGGGTACAGTTTCTTTCAGTGCAGCATGTGTCATCACCTGAAATACTGCAACCTGCTTCAATCTGTGAAAGTGTCTTTTCCCATAACCATCTTACCTCCCTCAGGATCTTCCAATGAATATTGAATGATAGTCTATGTTGAGTGCAGCGAAGATATAATCACAGGTGCAAAGACTAGACTGCAAAGATATAATCATAGGTGCAAAGACTAGAAAGACCCCTAGGATGAGATGAAGACACATAAAGATACTAGAAAGATGACACTTCATGAGACAAAGATTTTAAAAGATCCCAAAAAGAATGTGTTCCATGAGACAAAGACCTAAAAGACCAGACCTGGGTTTTGCTGATGACTGATGGCCTAGTGATAGAACATTTTTACTTACATATATTCAACTACATATCACCTGTATCTTATTCCCCCTCAAGAGGTTTTCTCGATATGACAGAAATATTAAACTAACTAGTAAGGGGGCATGTCCTGACTAATAAAAAAATTTGCCCCTCCCATGTCGTGAGCGAGGGGCCGTGAACTTAATTAAATAAAAATAAAACACCCCTTGCACGTCTTGCGCGCAAGAGTCATCGTCTATTCCGTCGCTGCTGTCCCTGCCACCTCCCGCATGCCAGTAGCACCACCCGTCCAGTACAGGATACGTGATGCGTCAAAACCTGCTGCCAGTGGGTGGAGTCAATTGCATTCAATACTACTCACAAAAGATGCGATAGAAAAAGTTTGGTTCGAACTAGGTTCGGGCAAGGTTCAGAGATTTTGAACCTTGCCCGAACCTAGAACCGAACTTGTGGTCCGGTTCTACCCATCCACCCGAACCTTGGACCGAACTTTGGTCTCGTTCTGAAAAGTTCAGGTTCGAACTTTGGTTCGGAACCGGACTGTGGCATCCATAGAACCAACCAATGACTCCGATTCTCACAGCGAGAAACCCGAACTTCTGTGCGCTATACCGGGCCGGATAGGATCCACCCGAGCAACCTGCCAACTACAATCAAGCTTGGGACTCACGGCGAAGACTGCCTTCTCGAAAGCTTCCCATTCTTCCCATTCGCTGTCGGCACGATGCAGTGATATCTCGAGGGGATATGCTATTTACAATAGCTCGACTTGCATCTAGGACGTTGCATCCCATTTCCCTTGGCCGGGCGTATATCTCTCCAACACTCTAAAGCTCAAAGCTATTCAGGTGAGGCTCCCATCGTGCTTCCATCATGATCCCCGACATTTGTTATTACTCGCCATTTTTTGGCGCCGACTCATCATATCAACGATAGTAAACATTATTTTATTTTAATTTTTTTTCGCATTTTGGAGCTTCCCCTCCTAATGGTTAATATAATATGACTATCTTCGATGTAGGTATGGTCCGCCACTAAAGTGGCTCTGTTAAACGGAAGTGACAAGCTTTCAGGTCTTGGCAGATCCCGGCAGTTTTTTTTGGCGCCGGCGACCTGTATCTTCCGAATGACTTTGCTTCAGCTTGCTTACATGTGGATGAGGTGCGGAAAATGGAGAACGCAATATAGACCAGGGGGATACGATCTGATGGAACCAACGACGGAATGATGACGCATGGTTTCGAAGCAACGTGTCATGTTGTTTTTAACTTGTCATGCTGTCATGGGTTTATATTCTCTGCTTCTGCTTGATGAATGTTCAACTGATGCATTTATACTTTAGGTACCCCAATAAAAATCCATTACAATTTTTACGCCGTGGTGTACGTGCGCCGCTCTGAACGGCTCCCTGGCAGGGCTGCTCCGCCGCCGACCAGTCCGACTCTAGTCGTCCTGTCTCCATCCCTGTACACCGGTACTCGAAGATAAAACTTCCTGTTCGAAATCCTACTTTACGTGTTATTCAGATGGCGATCAATCAAGACTTCCTCGCTTTATCGTCGGTCTGATGAAAACTTTGACAGATTTTCGGAATTTCCACGACTCTTTAAATAATTGTTCGCACCATTGGCTTACTTATATTCTGCGCGCTCACCTTGTGACAGGAATGGTGGAAAACCACCAAGGTAGAATGACACAAGGATCAACTTTTATCTCTTGGGGGTAGACAAGAAATGGGTTTATCACGATTCACCAACTATCGGCGCCGTACTGTTTGAGATATCGCGTTCACTACCCTTCATAATACAGACAGAGTAAACCGGGTTAGCGGTTACGCTTACGGCCATGACATCCGACATCGTGACTGTTCAGTCAAATGCGTCGTACCATCCGAAGAGCGAGGCACGACTCGTTCGTTGGGTTTTCGTTCCTCTGATGGCACGTGTGTAACTGATTTTTCACTGAATACCCTGCAACTTGAAGCATACCACTCCGCGAATCTTGATATAGATGATCGTATCTTCTGCAGGAGCCAAGTAGACACCACGATGAATATGGAACGACGCCAGTAATACCATCACGGTGCCCAGAAATTCCCACTCTAATCACCAACTAATCGACGCCCGAACGTCCATTTGATCTGGTGTCAAAGCATACTTAGAACCACGGTCCTCGCATTTTACCTTTCGTTGATAACTCATCCCTTCCGTGCGGTCATTCGTATGACAAATTAGACAATAGAAAACACGTAAACCCAGACCCGGAGAAACAAAGAAAAATGTGTTCAAACATTTCTTAAGCCGCTTTCCCCATCAATCGGCGTCCTTCCTCCACCTTTTCTTCGTTATGCGCCAATTTTCCCGAAATCACTTTCACCTCTCCCTTTATCTTATCCATGAATCTGCTTCTATGAGGGCTGCCCGCCGACGAACCCCCGGAACTACCCATCAACTTCGATTTTGATTCCTTGCGTGATGACCCTGATGTGTTCGAGGAGGTACTTCCGTCTCGTTTGTGGGTTAAATGGCCAGCATCGGCCTTGATTGAATTCCGATCAGCATTTACGGTAATGGGTTGCATCGATGGAGTTGCGTGATGAGCGGTGGCGTCCTGAGTATTTGTCTTTGGTGGGCGTGTCTCATTGACACCAGTCCCCGCTTCGTTTTCTAAACTTTCGGTGGATTCCGCCAGAGATCTGACGCCGTTCGATTCGGCACCATGGATTGTCAATGGATCTGCGCGAGGTGTCGTGTTCACAAGGGGTTGTTCAGCAATCTATTCGAAAGGAGGTGTTCGTTCAAAGAAGCAAAACTATGAACAATATTCACATATATGTCTTTATTCGAAATATCGCTGCCTTCTTTTTCTGAAAGTGTAACAGGAATTGGGTCCGGTGATTTGGGATCGTTGTTGGTAAGGGGCGCGAGCTGAGGCAAATCGGGAGTTGTATCTTTGTTCACTGTACCGTCTGTAGACATGGACGTAGCAAGTGCCGAATGAGGTGTCAGAGTGGTCGATGGAGACGTCACGGTGGCAACGGTGTCCCACCTGGCCTGTGTTTGAGTGCTGGTATTTGAAACCGAATCTGACTCCGAGGCTTTGAAGCTATCCTGATCGGGTAAATGAGAAGGGATAGTAGAACCCACGTCGTTTGGGACATGCAAAGAAGGCATTTCTGTGGTTGCTGTGGACCGTGTATGTATCAGCGAACTGCATCTTTAAATTGGGTAAAAAGGCACTTACAGCGATGGTTTCGTTCATCAGGAAGTTTCATTTCATCTTCTTCACAAAGATCACCTACTCCTGTTAACTCCTCCTTTCTCTTCACTTTGTCATGAATTGTGGAAGTTGAAGATGCTAAAGTTGCGACGAATAAGGTAAACGACTGGCGAAGAACAATGAAAACTATACGCACGAAGATATGACGTTACAACACTTGGAAGGTATTGCTTAGCTTTTTCACTCGCACTTAGCATCGCCTTCTCTACATCTTGTTGGGTTGGAATATATTGCGCTGCTGTGTGTAGAACTCCGATAGCAGCTTTTTTGGCGTCATCTGCGGTGAATGTGTCTGATTGATCGAAATCGCCAGGATATGCTCCGGGAAAGTTAGAAACTGGCTCTAATACGTGTTCTTTGGGGCCGTCTTCGAAATTCGAGGTAGAATTTATGGCAGAATCGGGGCTGAGGGCGAGGGCGGCTATTGTCTTCTCCATGGGATCTGTTGGTGGACCTAGATCAGAGTGCACAGACATGGTATGGTATATACTAAGGTAGTAGTTTATATTGAAGTGATAAGTTGGAGTCGCGTGTAATATCCCGGCGTTATATAGACTGACGTCCAGGAACAAAGTGACCGTGGCGCGATGACGCAATGACGTCACCGAAAGATGACGATATCAATATAACCAAACACTCGTCACGATTGTCTCACTTCAATTCAGCATAACAATTCGGAGCTACCTACCCCGTAAAGCTTAGGAAATACCAAACTGTTTGATAATACTACAGAGCAACGCGGCCTTGCTGCTCCAACGTTTAGTCTTCGAAAGATGAACTCGGCGTGATAATTGTCTTGATAACCCACATCATGCAATTTGGTTCGACTGAAGGTCTCGCGCAGACAGATCCAACACCTTTTAACCTAGGCGTCATTCTGAGAATACAGGTCATAAGCAGGTCCGAAACCGTGGCAGACGTAGAGAAGCGGAGAAACTTACGTTCACTCTTCATCTTCTCCCAAGGAAGTAGAACCGTCGTCATTCGGCATTGATCCACCATCATCGTAAAAATTATCATGCAGAGACCATAGGTCATTCGCAAGCTCCCGTAACTCATCTTTATCCATACCTACTGTTTCTGCAATGGGTCCCCGCTTCAGGCACCCCTCGATCGATATAGCATAGGTCGAAAATAGCGTTCCCGTGCTACTTGAACTTGCAATGGAAGAAAACAAAGCGCACGGTCGTGTCAAAATCCCAGGGTGGCTGGATGTACTGGTGGAAACTGTGTCGGAGAATAACGGATATGTTGTGGGAATTGGGTAAGGCGGTGCATGAAATCTTTTTGACGACGTGAGTCCAACTTATGTTCCTAATACGCCTAAAGCACCACGCCACCTTGAGATAAAAGTCTCTTGTAGTGATAAGCTCGCCGACCAGCTGTTGTATGCCGAGACATCCGACATCGAAAATCCTCGCGTGACATCTCGCCTAGCAAATTGACGCAAACTGAAATCGTTCTGAATGTGTATTTGTAGATCAGCGCTTCACAGGTAAAATAGCGCACTAACCGGCTTCTGATAACCGGTAGAGAAATTGACAAGTTGCCTGTTGAAATCCGCAACGGAAGTAAGCGGAAGTATCCCACTCAATTCTCCAAAGGGGGTCGACCCGCGCCAATTCAATTGGGACGACATATTGGCAAGATCATCAGAGGTACCTTTCAGTCTTCCGGAACGACAGCACTTACCTTAGCACATGTCTGAGGTATAAAAAAAAATATGCAAACGACTTACCGAAGAGAAAGTGTTGAACTTTCAAGATGGGCCGAAAGAATGGCAGAATTATGATACATAGAGCTCCGCTGACTGATGTTCGGTACGTGACTGGGAGTAAGTGTGGGAAACGTACCTCCGTTGCAAGGGATTGGTTCCAGGCCGCGGACGGCCAAACAAACGGAGCCTGTATGGGAACGCTCATGGATACAAGTTCATGGAGACTGCGCAGATAGAGAGCGTCGTTTATAATCTTCCTCATGCTTTTGTTCTGAAAAGTAATCGTAAGAGCCACACAATCGCAGTTGTGAGAAAGTGACCTACGTCATGAACATCGTTGTGCCGTGAAACGGCATCAGATAGCAGAGGGAAAACCAAACATGGAAGTTTCACAGATTCATCTCGGAGAGCCACGATAAAAGAGTTGATGAAACCACCAAAACTTGATGTATCATTCATTATTTGTATTCCCTTGCATCGATCAGTACAATACAATCGTCAGAGAAACACTACAAATACCTGGAGCGAATCACACTCTTCAAGGAAAAGACGAAAAGATCCCTCCATCAGAGCCGTGTCCTTACGAAGCGCTGGGTCAGACGAGTTAGCGTTGAAAAAGCCGGACCTACCTCATTGTAACGGAAAAATTCGTCTTGCCCCATATTCCAATCTCCTTCTGTACTTGCCCTATGCCCATGATCGGGAATAGTCTGAATTGTCCTGGGAAGGTAGTATACACGGCTGAAGTCTGACCAATATCTGATATCCTCTCCAGTCTGAGGCACGTCTGCATCGCCTGGCCTGTCAGACCATTTCTGATCAAGGGAAGAGCCTATGTGGGAGTAATATTGGCTCTCCGGGATTCGATCTTGCCTGTATTCCATAACGTCCCCATTCCTGGACCAGGATGTGAGAGAAAGTATTTGGTTCATGATCGGAAATGTCATGCCATATCGCCGGATGATCCTCATTAGGAAGTTCAACCTCCTCACCCCCCAGGAGAGCATTCGATCTCGAAAGGGTCCCAAAGTTGGCTGGCTTATGATGGAAGTGCCATAAATTACAGACGGGATACTCGCAACTCACCTTTTTTGTCAAAAATCAACAATCTCGGACAAACTGTAGGTTCACCCTAGAGATGTGCTAGGTTTCATCCGCGTAGATCGAGACGAAGAAATAGAAGCACCGCACAGTCGGGCTCAAGCCTTCCCTGAATGAAACATCCCAATCGTGCGTAACCGAATGTTCAGTATCATCTTCACCGAGATAGGTCTCTTGGGTATTCCAGAAATGAGTTCCGACATAATTTGCGTAATTTCCAGCTTGTATGTAGATGATTTCCTTCATTAGTTCTTGAATTGACAGTGAAAAGGCAATAGAGATCGGTTACCTGTCACCGTCACACACACGTCACCTTTTCATTCCAATTGCGTCCACTGAATCGGCGCTGATTAGCCTGATCTGTTGTCAACAAGCTACAATGGGGTCTCCAGTGGTAACTAGTTAACACAGCTATCGATCAGCAATCGATCTTGAACTTTAATTTTTTTTCCCTTTTTGCAAGTAGATGGAGTGAGGCTTCTGCTGATTGCGGCCGAGGATGTATAGTGACGCCCGAATCCCGTCTTGTTACCTCTCAACGGGGATCAGAGCGATTACGAAACTTTATACACAGCTCGGCTCTTTTGGAAGGCGCCATTAGTCATGCATTCAGGAGTCGGGCGTTACTGATCGAGGAGGTGCGAAAATAAGCTGAAAATAAGCTAAAGCGCTTCTTTCAAGTCAAAGCTAATCGTCACGGTTACTAGGCAGAAATGGAGGTGTATATATCACTTCGCAAACCATCGGACCTCTTCGGCCGTCACGAATTCTCCAAGGCTCCAAAGTGAGTATATTCAAATACGGTCCGACAGTCGCGACTTCAGTGATTTCACCCGAATTTTCTTCTGTGAACATTTTAACCCACTTGATCAGTCTAATCCCATGTAGCAAAGGTTGTTTTAACAATCTCCTTGGATTCCCTCTTGGCGCAATTTTTTTTTCTCTTGACAGGACTGACGTTTAGCAGTCACAGGTCACAACCAGTATTCTCAATATTCTGGTCAGTTATTTATTGCAGTTTTGCGAATATATCTTGATATGGAACGCTCGATCTAGATTCTTAGAAATTCTCGACACGTCAAGCGGTAAAGTACATGGGTATACTGAACTTCAGATTTTTGATTGCGTCGAGCTTTGGACTCCATAATGTCACCGAGATATTTACAACTTCTTGCGACCCCCGCCGCTACGAACTAACTTCAACGTATCGTTTGATGGGTGCTCTCGTCGTGATTTGGATATCACGCTGATCACGTTGGCTGACAATCCATAATAACAGCTCTGTACTCGATCGACGATAATGAGGAGCCATGGTAGTCCATGCGATGCGATCGGATTCTCTTCTGCACGGATCAAGCCAAGATCAAGCCAGACAAACCAATTCTCATGGTAGTGTTGGCACTCTTCATAATGTCGCAAGTTCTCGTATGCGTAAGAACATTAAGCTCTCGTTCCGGTGGGAATATTTACAGAACGACTCGGAAGCGATCCAAGACACGACGATCTTCTGAGGACAGCGGTGTGTAATGCGCGACTGACGAAGAACTATTGTGCGAGGTAGGCACTGCAGGCCTTCGCACAGAATTCCCCAAGGCTGAAGTTATCGGGGGTAGCGATATTTTTTGGTTTCCCACTTTGGGCAACGATACTGGAAGGTAGTATTCTCGCGGGGGCGATAAGGTCATGTATGATGGCGCCGGAAGAGTAGGCGAGCTTGGACCACTCGTAGCCACCGATTCGGAGTAGTGGTGGGTAGGTAACGAATCCTCGTGCACTTCGCTTTCATCCGAAAAATGTGAAAAACGATCTGTCCGCGCACTGACGATCTTGCTGCTCAGAAACACCCCACGCGGTACGTGAATGCTCCTGAGATAATCATAATCCTCAATGACGGGCAGCCTAGTATAGTCATTTCCCTTGAAATTTACGTCAGGTACCAGGAAACAGCTAAATAGCTTTCCATACCGAAAAATATGCGACTAGGTGCCATTTTCGATTTTCGGTTGATCCTGGAAGACTGACCGCAACGGAGTACGTTTGTTTCGTAAGGCCGTCAGGCTTTGAAGGTCTGTCCTTCCGTCTAGTGGGAGTTGGAAGGACAACTGTTGGATCGGAAGCTCTGTGCGCTCTGTATTATTTCGTGCTCATTAGGGCCTTATTTTCAAAAAGTCATGATGAGGTCCACAACCTACCTTCGTGCGGCTTTCGCATCCCTTTCCTCCTGTGTCGTCTCAACTTTCTCTTCGTAGAAGAGGTAGTCTCCCCTCATCCTGCTTTGTGACCTACAAAACGGAGCCGAATGATGAGCATCCTCTGACAACCTTATTACTGATTCAAAGAGTACCATCGTCTACCGTCTGTCCAGCGCAATAATCCCCCCTCGTCCTGCGCCTCTTCCCATACGTAAACGTGTCCACTTTTCAGTTCTTCTCTTTCATTCGAGAGAAGGCGGCGCCTGACGATGGGAAGCATCTCCCGTCTTACAGCCTCTAACACAATCTGAGCGTCATGTACGTCCCGGACATCTAGCGCCACTATTCAGATAGATTCTTTCCAAGCAGAATAACGTACGAAGAGAAGGGTGAGTCACAACGCTGTTTCTATGGGCAGGTGCGATGGAAGCGCGACTGCGGGAGAGTTCGTGAAAGGACATCCTGGCTAGGATGGTAGTTCAAGTGAATATCACGTAGAGCTTTATAACCGTGAAATTAAGGTATACGTGACGCTAGTACCTGATTCCCCGACTCGGCGACTTAAAGGAGAGACAAGCAAAGTAGGAATCGGTAAATTCTCATTGGAGGGGAACGAGAAATCAAATAATTCTGTGGGTGGGCTTCAACCATAAGTGCGAAACGATGTGGAATGTTTGTTTCTCGAAGTTCTTCAACTAAAAGCACCCGTGTCCAGAAACGGCATGACTGACTACGGTTGAGCATGTGTTTCGTTCTCTTTCCTCCGTCCGCCACTTTATTTATAAGCGAAAGTCGTCAATCCAGTTCTCGCGCATGCCGAACGGAGATCACCTTTGCAAAGAGCTGCCATCCGTACACCTCCGATGATCATATCGGTGGAATTTAACACTATCGGGTTCTTCTTATAACATAAACCTCCTTGGGAACCCAGACGGCCGAGGTTTTTCCTTCCTTAGCTATATAGAATACAATGGTTATCCATCCCGATAGACATAGACAACCGAAGGTCACCACGGGGGTCACCAGAGCCAGCTGGTGACCCATGGTATACTCTATGTGGAATCATGAGCCGGAGGTATGCGGAAAGTGAATCACAGTCAAATTTTTGAACATTCCGGCTTCCCGCGCGGTAGGCTAGGACCTACAATAATGACAAGCTGAAGAAGGCGGTGTTCCGACTACTCGCATGCAACTTTGCCTCTGCGTCCTTCCCAAGGATAGATCGTGGTTAAATCATAAAATGGCATAGCAGGATGAGAAGAAATCAAGGCGTATTCGATTTTAGAGCTGTCCGTGAGTACTTTCGGGATGGGAGAAAATGTCCAAATTGGGGACCGAGTGGAATGGAGGAAAGAACAAACCTAATAAACACCGTACTATGGGAAAATAGCAGGCACACGCCAAGGAAGTGAAACTTAGCAACAGCGGTGTTTTTGGAACCTCCAGATGATAGCACGGGGGCGGGATCTACAACGAATACATTAGGCCAGTGTGCCTGAAAACGCTCTTTGTCCCTGTTTTGCTATATGTAGTAGCCGCCAGGGAAACTGCACAACGAATCAAAACAACCTCCGAGTCAAATCAATCGAGACTTGGAGTTGAGCTGCATCATGTAATATTTAGCCACGGAGCCTTAAAATTGACAGATACCCGATATAGAAGAACGTTGAACAGTTGAGCACTTTCGACAGCTTGGGGTAAAGATGGACGCACGCGGAAGGCCGGGCCGTGGGCGTTGTTTAAAGCGTCGCCGTCGCCAACAAACCGGGCGGAATTTGTTGAACAGAAGATTACTAGCTAGCCCTTACGAATTCCTTGCTGGTCTTTAACAAATATGTAGTAGACCGCCGTGCGATATGTCGTATATCAACAGCCAACTTGAAGCACCCGTGTTGAGTGATAGGTGCGGGAAGACTACTGGGAAATAAGTAACACTTTTCATAATATAAAAATAGCAACTGAGTTTACGTTTCTCTTTGACAACATCAATATAAACAGTAATAATCTCGCAGTTAAATTTTGATGCCAATGGCCATACTAGTCTCTACTATGTAGAAGACAACTTGAGTGGTTTGATAGATGGTTTGCTTTCCCCGATCGGAAGGCATTGCATCTGACAACCCCTCAAGTCTACTGGAAACATAACCTTAGTTGTCTGGTCATAGTGGTGCAAGAATCCGTGAGGCCCACTTAATGGCGGATGCAGCGGCGACTCGGAGATATTTGCTGTTATTATTTTCCGTGATCATAGCTCTCCATCGCAACCGCGGCAAAATATATTTACAGATCTCCGTCAAGATAACGAAGTACATGCTGAAGCGCTGAACGGACACGCTCTGCATAGCGCCGTCATCGGGACGAAGAAATATTATCAACCGAATAACCGAGAAGAATTATGTTACATGGACACACACAGAAGCTAGCATCATCATTGCGAGTGATGCTAAGTGGTCTTGCTACAGAAACTCGCATGAGGAATGGTATCAAGGGCATGAATTGTTCGACAGGATGTACGTAATTCCTGTGTATATCTACAGTTATGTGATAAGAAGAGTGCACTGCTTGGTATGTATACATCGGATGTCCGAGCCATCGTACAATGTTGATGAGAAACTCCAGGTGATATCAACGCAGTTTATATGGGTGGGAGATCACTGCGCATAAGAGATCCGAAATCTGAGGGGTATCACCAAGGAAGATAGACGTATAGAGTGAGTTAGTTGGGACAAAAACATAGAGAAACATGGAGGGGAACCCGGGTTCCGCGGGAACTCTAAAGTAACGAGGTGGGTTCTAGAACATCGGGCTTGAATCGAAGGCGTGCGATAAGAACGGTATTCCAAGGTCCGCCAGAGTTGGATACTTTACTGGCGGAAATTGCACTGGCAGGGTCGGCTTCGTTGTAAGAAGGGCCGGCTAAACCATTGGGTACTTCGTTGTCAGTGGTGAAGGTGCCCCAGGGCTGATTATTCCTTTGGGACGAGAAGACGTTAAAGTGAGCCTAGGAAACACGATCATCACAACGCAAAAAAACAAGGGGAAATTGTGCGCACCTGCCCATCAGGATGATGATGGCTGACAAAGAGGGCATAGTTGGGTGTCTTAAGGGTCCCAATGACTGCAAACCCCTGTCAGTACATACGGAGGTGGGTTGGAGGTGGCGAGAGCACGGGCCTAAAAACAAATCCTCCTTCTGGATATGATGATCTGCACCAAAAGTCTGCAAGATAGTATCCACATTGGCCATGAACCACTTCTTGGGAGCATCCAGGTTGTCCATATAATCATACACCGTCGTCTCCGTGCACAAGTACGCCGCCTTGTGACCCATCCTCAATGGGAATGAGTATCGTCTGCTTACTCGTTGCCTACAACGTCGACAGTTAGCACCAACTTCGTAAGAATATCAGGTACAAAGCAACGCATACGAAACAGGAAAACCACCGCGGCTCTTGAAGGCCAACATTCCCACGAATGCATCAATGCCTCTCTGTGCCGCATTCCGCTCGTCCCTGCGCTGGGCCCCCTTGGTAACACGCCCATAGCCATACAATGAAGGTACACCCTTCAAAGCGCCATTCGATGACTTATCAGGATGGAACGCATCAAAGAGCGTAATGAATGTCCCACTTGGCTTAGAGAGGTAGCCAACGACGCCCAGATCAACAGGCGTAGGATCCCACAATGGGAGTGTCACTGTATAAAGAAAATAAATACCATCGATAAGCAGCATAAGAAAGGCAAGGTAGGAGACTGACATGATCTATGGAACTGATGAGTCAACAAAATCCTATATCTTTGTTCATTCTTCTTCTGAGCAATCCTTTCATCCTCGGGTGGTGGAGAGGCATAACCATCATCCTCGGGAACCTGGACTCCAACGGGATCCTCCTCGGACGTGGAGCTGGGCGTCTGCAAAAAGAGTGAGGACGCGCGGCTGGAAGGTGCAGTCACTTTGAGAGCATGAGGAGGAACGATGTTGTCGAACGTTTGCAATGTCGGATTTCGATCGTTGGGCGTGTAGAATACCGCCTCTGGTGATTGAATCTCGGAGGAGACGGTCTCCTCACGGTGCGAGATGGTTGAGAGGGTAGATGTATTTGAAGTGTCCCTTGCCGTGTGGAAGGATGGGAGCGTTGTGTCCGTCAGTGTCGCTGAGGAAAGAGGCGGGGTCCCAAAAGCAGAATCCCGAACTACATTCAGATTATCAGTCGACCGAAAAGAGGGGAAGATATATACACACGAGGAGAACTAACAGGCATCGGTTCAGGCTTCAAATCGGGCGACGGTCTAGATTCATGCCCAATGTCCTCCGAAAGCCTTGGCACAGGAGAATACTTCGCCGCCTCTTCAACTGAACCAAAGATCTTTCTGAGCAGCTGTACATCGAGCACGATTTTCTCAAATGACGGGCGTAGAGTTGTGTCGCTGTGCCAACAGACTCGGAGCAGCTCCTGCAGTGCGAGGGTGTTGAATCGCGATTCAGGGATGGTGGGGCGGGTGTTGTCCTCTAGATAAGCAAAATCGATGTTAGCTCAATGAAACGAGTAAAGACGGGCAGAAGAGCATACTTAGGACGAAGTGCCGGACAGCATCGTCGTCCATGAGAGCCCAGGGTGGGCGGCCCATCGACAGGATCTCGATACACGTGATTGCGTATGCATAGACATCAATCTCGGGGGTGAGCTGGTTTACTCCTGCCATGAGTTCGGGTGCTTGCCAACGTAGGGTACCATCTGGTAATGAGATTCAACCAATGCGCATAAGGAGGAGCAGCGAGAAGGGAAGAGATACGAACGGGGAGGCTGCTTCCCACTGATCCTGCATGCCTCAGATTTCATCTCGCTCTGCCCAAAATCTGCAATCACACAGCGGAGTTTGTCGTCCACTAGCACATTCGCGCCCTGCAAAGCACACCAATTAGCCCAACCATCCACACCTAAATAATAAAACGGACTTTTAAATCGCCGTGCAACACCCCATTCGCATGGAGGTACTCCATCCCTTTCGCAATCTCATGCATGAACCTGTGCAAGTCCCACTCGCGGGGCACCGCCCCACTTTCTCCAGTACCAGGAAAAATCGCTGTCCGCCCCTTCCCTGGAGTTGGCTGGATAGGGAAAACCGCATTACCTGAACCCCCACCTGGCCTTCCCGCCCCACTGACACCCAACCCACTCCCACTCCCACTCCCGCGTGCGCCTATCCCACCACCGTTATTCCATCCCGCCTCCACTCCTTTCAAATACTGAGCCAAGTTCCCATTCTTCTCGTATGGTGCAACGAAAAACCACGGCGGGTCGCCTGCTGCGCTACTCGCACCATACAACTTCAGCACATGAGGGTGTTGCAACCTTGCCCAAATGGACATCTCGTGCTTGAAGAGGTCGTGGGGTGTCGTTTCGGCAAGCACCTTAATCGCAACGGTGCGCCCGCACCACGTCCCACGGTACACATCCGAGAAGAATCCGATGCCTATGACTTTGTCGCGGTCAACTTCGTAGCTACAATAGAAAAGTTCAGGTCAGAATCACCCGCTAGGAGAAAGGGAAAGAACCTCACCGAGTGATCGTCCAGCTTGGCAACGGTGCCGTATCAAGTCCCACGCTCATCCTCCGGAGGGCATCGATTCCGCTTTCAATAAACTCTCGATCCAGCGTGTCCCGGCTCCACCCGTCATTCCCGCTTCCTCCACTGCCGCTCGCACTGCTCGCCTTACTCGCTACCGTCTTCGAGCGCTTCAATAATCCCGCCAAACCGGAATTCTTCTCCTTATCCTTCCCATCCCCCTCAGCCTTCACCGCGACATCGTCCGCAGTTAGCACACCCCCCTCCCTCTCCACAATCCGCTCCAATTCCCGCTGCAGCGTCTTCAGTGCCTCCGGCATCTCCTCCCTCGCAACCTGTAGCACAGCACACAATTCCGCGTCGTTCCCTGTCTGCATCGCCACACGCATTGAGTTCCTCAGATCTGCCAGATCCCGAGCAGCATCACGCGAATTCTGCAAGTTATGAAGTGCACACAGAGTTGACAAGAGTTCTGCAGGGTGAAAAGTTGAGGGAGAGGCGATTTGAGCTTGGGCAGAAGGTAGCACATCCCCAGCGGCACTAGAGGGAAACTTCTGCAACGACGAGGGTGATAAACCCTCTATATTCGCTTTTCCTTCTTTCTTTTCTATCCCACTCAGCTGCAGCGCATTGTCTTTTCCGCCTGTGTTCGCACCGTACACAGGGGGAGGAACATAGTCTGGCGAGATCGCACCAGCGCGAATGAGCTCACTGATGAGCCTTTGTGTGTCCTCCTGCCTCTTGGCTTCATTTTCTTGGACCTTTCTGAGGATTCGAATTTGTATTGAAAGCTGCAAAAGCAAGAAATCATCTCGTCAGTAAGTAATAGAATGCTGAAAAATAATCTCGACCCGTCAACAACGCCAAACACAGAAACCCCCGCCATCAAGAACCAAAACAATCCTCTTCTTGAACGTATACATCCACGAAAATGGGAAAATGGCTGCCCGTACATCCGCCACAGGATCTCCGTAATCCCAGATTTGCATAGGGATTAGAAGCTCTCCCATGAGCGCAAGTATCACGACGGCACTCCGAAGCTATGGAATCAAGGGAAACAAGCATGCGGGTGCATCCCACAGGGGGTCACAGCATTCCAAAGCTGCCGGACACGCAAATGTCATGGGAAGATAGACAACCACAAGGCGCATTACATCCACCGAAAACTAGCACATGTCCATCCAAAGACATCGCCGAAACATAGATAAACAAGAAATAAAAAATGAATACAAGGAAGCTCTTACTCACACTAAACCTCCCCAACGCCTCGGTCAGCCCCACATCACAGTCTGAGATCATCCTCAGGATTTCGTCGCGCTTCAGATATCGTTTCATCCACGGCCGGTGTACTTGTTTAAGTAGAAGATCGCGCACTTTGTCGAACGCCCTACGAGGAGCACGATTAAAGAATCGTAAAAAGTGTAAGGGAAAGCGACTCACTCGAGGAGCTTTTGATACGGCACAGAGAGCTCTAAGCCTACCTCATCGCCTGCATCATAGACCTCCTGGCGAACCGAAAGCAGGATCTCCGCACAGCGCTCAGTCAGGCGGAGGCACTGAAGCCGATTCATCTGCGCAGCCTCACATCAACATCTATCATAAATCAGGATAGGGAAAACTGCGCACATCAACAAGCTGCACTGCATCCCAGATGTGTAAAAGTGTTGTGCCTGCCGCCCAGAGTCCGACGATGGGCGAAAACTGGAGAAGGTCGACGCCGATAAACAGGGTCTCGTGCGCTATGACGTTTGTAGCGCCAAGGACTGATGCTGTGGCTTGTGCTACGCGCTACGTGTGACAACCAAAGGAAACTGGTCAGCCACGTCACGCACACTACAACCGCGGAAATAACGAATGGACGGCGAACCTCGCGCGTATGGGCCCACGCCTCCGTCTGCTGTACAGGAACAGTCCTTTGCCGCTTCGGCGGATCCTTCCATGGCCTTGGGATGAGACCTTTCACATGATGTTGGCTCCACCAGCTCGCTGACGTGGCCGCTGCATCATCTCTGGAGTTTTGGCCCAGGTCCTTCTTCCACACCCCACTGATGACGCTGCCGCCACCGGGTGATTTGGATCGAGGCCTAGAGTCCCTGGAGCGAGAACGGGGACGAAGGGACGAGGGGAGCCCCGGTCCTGAAGGGTCCCAGTCACCCTCAGTTGCGGGGAGGCGATTGGCGTCGGATGGCTGGGGTAGCATGGTTGCTACTGATGATGATAAGGCTGGAGATGAGCCTGACGTCGACGTGGAAAGTGCACGTGGTCTGCCTAGCTTCGACGGGGACAGTGACATAGGCTTGGGGGTTGGCGGAGTAGTGCCCGTACTTGAGCCCTTGGCTGTTGCTGTGTCAGTGGATGGCACTGGTATCGATGCTGATCTTGAACCTGCTGAGAGCGCAGACATGGCCGAATATGAGGATAGAGGTAATAAGGACGTTCGCGACTGTTCTTCGCAGGTATATGTAGTGTCACAAAAACAAGGTCTTTGGTTTACAACAACGTTGACAGTAGAAGGGGAAGTAGGTTTTCCACACCGCAGAGCGACCGTTCTTCGCAGGTATATATGTAGTGTCACGAAAACAAGGTCCTTTGGTTTACAACAACGTTGACAGTAGAGGGGGAAGAGGTTTGTTGACAGCGACCTGTGTTTTCTAGGAAAACGTGGGAAGATCGATTGAGGACAATTCGAATGCCACGGAGTTTATCACGAATCGAGTCTGATGGAAAAGACCCCGTTTGGATCAAAGTTGGCGGTCGCGTGATTTCAATGAATTTTCGCACATATGAGCGGTAAATCTTCTGCGAGCCATATCTCAACAACTAGCCCACCTTTCGGCATCATCTTCGGGTCGGTTATGCACTACTCATTTAGCTCTAGAGCGCCCCACAATTCGCTTATTTTTTAGTTGAGTTTTGCAAAAGTCAGTCAGAGTACAGCCAAATATGTGTGTGCAAGCAATATCTCGAGAACCGAAGGTCAGAAAAATAAGCAGAGAGTTGGAGATTGTCAAGGATAGTGTAGTTGAGGGTGCCCCATGAACAAAATAGGGATTATGAGCCATTGTAGCCACCATCGAGACCCACCATCACCCAAACAGGAACTTCTGCACCCGTGTTCTCTACTGCTCATTTTCCATACCACTCATACCACTTGCAACACTCATTTTCACTCCTCACTTATTTATTCTACCTCACATTATGGGAAGTCAAAAAGCAGCTGCAAAGCGAAAGCCTGCCACTGGTCGCCCTGGCACCAGGAAATCAGCAAAAGAAAACATTGAACCTCCCTCTGCCAAACAGCCATACCCCAAAGCTTGCCTGGCATACAAGAAGGTCGCTTCCATTGAAGATTCAGGTGTAGAAGCCAGTAAGGGTGAAGCTGAGGCTGCTGTAGCTTTGATTTCTATGCAAAACAGAGGCCAGACAGGCCAGTCTGCCTTTGAGTGCACCTACCAAAAAGTATTCAATGTTCCTGATGACAAGGACCTAAATGAGCCTTTAGAAGATGAGGATGAGGAGGATGAGGATGGGCATGAGGAGGACCAGGTGATAGATGGGGAGAATGAAGACAATGAAGGTAAGTAACTGAATGTTCCAGTAATAGATGTTGACAGCTCACATCACCAGATCTTGATGTTCCTGTTGGTACTCCACAGAAAAAGTGCATGGAATTCATTATTCCATTCAAGGTTGTATACAAGGGTGCAACCTGGGATCTTACTGGCATCACTTCATCAACCATTTTTAGCCAGTTTCTCATTGCTGCTGCAACAAAGATGAATGTCAGCACATTACATCTAACCCAACTTGGCTATATCCCCTTGTACAAGCCGAAGAATCCAAAGCCTGTCCCCAAAATGCTTGAAGATGAGGAGTCATGGGAGATTCTCCTTGATGATGTCTTGGATTATATTGTTTCTTGCAAGAGCAAGAATCATGGCAAGGGTGCAGTGAAGCCCTTCATAGTTCTCTTGATTGACATGTCAGCACCTGATGGGACTGGTGGAAAGAAGGTGAGTTTAACTATTTATATCAGTTTCTATGACTTTGTGGTGACACGTACAATTAGGGAAAAAGTCTGATGCTACACCTGCTTTGCCTGTGGATCTGGTGAAGTTGAAGGAGGAGGAGATGTTGAATCTTATTGAGCAGAAACATTACTGTAATGAGCATAAGAAACCATGCCTTGTTCAAGATGGTGGAGAACATTATCAGTATACGCTCTCTGATCTTGCAACTTGGGCAAAGTTGATGGTATGTACATTGTATTACTCAAAGTCATTGTCTATTTATGTGCACATTGCAGAGTCAACAGAAAGCTGTTATCGATAAGCCTCCTGATGCATTGAACCTCATGGATGCATTCACATGCCAGATAATGCAACCCAACTCAATAATGCAGTTGACTCTGAACCGCCAAAGTGGCTTCAACAGGTGATTCAATTTCAGATGCTACAGCGACAAGTGGACAACTGGAAGGCATTGAAAAACCGTAAAGCACTGATGATGCTCAACCTGGAAACCCAAACAAAACCTACTAAATGGCTTTGGATGGTATAACACAAGTCAGAGGAAGGATGCGAGGCCCTCTAGATGTCACCTGTCAGATTGACCATCAAATAGTCATAAAAGGACTGCTTGTCAAAGCAATTCAAAGCTAAAAGAATGTGTTTTGAGGACTTTTGAGGACTTTTGAGGAAATTTGTGGCTAGATTGGTGAATTTGGAGTGCGCAAATATGTTCGAATGCAAGATTGGGGGACTAGATGAGTAGTATAAGAGAAGCAAAGGCAAATCAAGGGAAACAAGGGCAAAAATAGCGTAATGCAAGGATTTTCGAGATGTTGCAATATTTTTCGAGACATTGTGATATTTTTCGAGATATCGTGATCAATTTGGAGTGCACAAATATGTTCGGATGCAAGATTGGGGGACTAGACGAGTAGTAGAAGCGAAACAAAGGCGAATCGAGGGAAATGAGAGTGAAAATAGTGTAATGCGAGGAATTTCAAGGAAGTTTAGCATAAAACACCAAACTTCGGACTGAATAAGACTAAACTGAACTCTCAAATCACTGTGATCTGGGAGGAAGACAACGACTTTCTCTTCTTTTTCTTTGTATCTAGTACATCTTTTTATATAAAATAAAGAAACTACCTAAAAAGGCTAGAGAACATGAGGCAAACATGTGGAAAACTCAAGGCAAAAGACAATAGAAGTATATCAGAATGATAAAGTGAGACTAGAAAGGGTGAATATAACACATGATGAAGAAATAATAAGAAATAATAGCTAAAAGTGGACTGTCCTTGTTATAAATTGCATAAAACATTGGAAACTGCTTCGAGTGGATTGTATGCATGCACATGTGGTTGCAATGTGTTTGATATACTCGAGATAGTGTCCCATGTGTCCAGCATGTGTTCAAAGATCGTTCGAATAGGAAATACTGTGTCCAAAGATGTTTTTCGAGGTTGGAGGTTTTTTGAAGATTTTTGAAGTTTCTTTGGACTTTGTTTGTGGCCTGAAATCGGTGCAATATTGTTCAACAATGGTAGGGAATACGTCTGGCATGTGTGCGATGACCATTCAGATAGCGATATAGTGTCTGATGTCGATTTTTGATGTTCGATGATTTTTGAAGTCAGTCGAGGAAATATTGGAATTGTTCAAAGGCCGATATCACTGCGATATTGCTCGAAACCGGTTCAGAACTCATTGACAATGTTCCAAGTGTATATCCTGAGCTGTATGAAGGTCGGGGGAATTGTATTATGGTGGCCGAAGGCATATGAAGAATTTCGAGGTGTTGTGAAGAATTTCGAAGCATTTTTGTGACTTCATAGAGGTTTGTAGAGGTTCGCAGAACTTTGGAGGGGTTCATATGGGTTCGTAGAGCTTTGTAGAGGTCTGTAGAACTTTATAGAGCTTCGACAATGATTGTAGATGTGTTTTCCAAGCTTGAATGACAAGGTGGACCTATCAGTGCAACAACTAACCTTACAAGGTGCCATGATGGACTTATTTAACCTACCTGTTAAACCTCCAATGGATGGCCTGCAGGAAGTGAGCAATAAACCCTTAATGTATATTCTTATCTTTGACAAACATGACCTGTATGAGTCAGAAATAGAGGCGGCAATGGGAAGGGAGGCACCAGATCTGGAGAAAGGCTGACTGGACTGGATAGCTGAATATTTGTGGCAATATGCAAAAGTCAACAAAAGAATATCCAATGATGCAAAGGAAAATGCAAAGATTAAGACACTTTGGCATCAATGGATGAATACTGGTCCACCATCGGCTGTTTGGCAAAAGTATGTGTATCACCCGTAATTCAGTAACCTGGCTGAATTGATCTTAGGGATGCCAAGAAAACACTCACAAAATGTATGAATGCATTTCAAAATTCAATGTACCTTGAACTTGGGGTTCAAATGGTTGTGTTGGGTGGATGGGTAAATCCAGCCAGAAAGAGGAAGTGGAGCATGTATGCACACTCACCTGGCATTTAACGGCGACTAATGAAGAATTTGTAGGTTTGAAACAAATAGCTTTCTAGGCAACAATAAGCCAAATTTCATCGCTGATGAACCTGGGTGGCATGAAAAGCCTATTGCAGACATGTTCAAGGCATACATCAAGGAATATCTCACCGCTGATGAAGAGGAGAAATCGGTGATACGACCTGCCGGTGGGGCAAAGCCTAAACAAATCCTGGAGACTGGAGTGAAGGGACAGCCACTGCTACCAGCAAACTGTCTTATCTGCCACGGCGACAATGCCCAGTTTTTGAATTACCAAAAACAAATTTTATGTGCATACATTGAAAGGATGAACAGTGAGTGAACCATTTTTGATTAATGAAGATACTGATCTCCAGCAAGATTTAGCTGCAAGGAGGACCTCTGGTCATGTGCCATGGCTTGATATTTACACATGGCAATCCAAATTTATCAACCAGGTGGATTATATGCCTCGGCAGAAAGGAGGAATCAGCCATGCATCTTCGTTGGTGCTGGGGAGATCACGAGCATTGACTGTGGCGCCAAGAGAATCAGATGAATTGCTGGATGGGCAGTTTGTATTATTGTGGGAACCATCTAAAATGCATAAACATGAAATTGAGGCATGT
The DNA here is from genome assembly GCA_026075535.2 of Tricholoma matsutake. Classification (NCBI taxonomy): domain Eukaryota; kingdom Fungi; phylum Basidiomycota; class Agaricomycetes; order Agaricales; family Tricholomataceae; genus Tricholoma; species Tricholoma matsutake. The sequence goes on from AP026544.2 coordinate 2,379,570, forward strand.
TTTACCCTTTGGATGGGAAGGCAGGAGGAAGGAAAGATTGGTTTTGAATTCACAAATGTCCTTAATTCATGGGAGGGAACACTTTGGCCGGCAGTTCAATTACAAGAACTTACAGACTTGGATGACACAGATCCCAAAGGAACAACAGCACTGCCACACAATCTGCCAAAGTACAAACAAACAAAAAAGAAAACAAAAGGCAAATGGCATAAGCCACCACACAGCAACCTGAAAGTGAGAGTGCACTGGTACTGAAACAAAAAAAGAAAAAGCAGCCCAATACTACTCCACCGACTATTACACCTATCAACCAACAAGCTGCTGGGTTAGCTCCACTGATACCTGAAAATTTGATGCCACTGGAATGGGACCTTTGGTCAATCCCATGCTCCAGAAGGCACTAATTCCACCTGGCTGATATGTAACAGCAGAGGATCACAATATTCTGGTGATGATTGGTTTGACCAGGGGTCCTACAGCAGTTGACATGACCAAGCCTACATATGCTAGCTATCTGGTAGATCTGGAGCATGGGTCATTTAAAGAATGGTCCGGTTTCTGCATGGATGCAAAATGGTATTATCTATAATTCCAGTGCACCTGCCCTCCGACTGGCGATTTGGCAAGGTCAAAATTCTCAACAGAACATGACACTAGCTTCATTACCAATGGATACCATCCCTGAGGCAACATCAGTTGCTTCAACTGATAGTGCAATCCCTGACTACAGAAAGCATTGGATGAAAACACGATCAAAATCCTGCACTCGCAACACCAATGAAGTCACTACAATACAGGATGCTGGGACAAGTACACCGGTGGAAGGGAGCAAAAAAAGCTTAAAAGAGCACGGTCAAATGACGACAATAGTTGCAGCCAGCAGCCTAAAAAATCAAAGCCCAGCAACACTGATGTCGAAGCCATGAATGTGACAGTGGATCCCAGTATAAGGGCAACCTCAGCCTCTAGCAAAGGGAAATCTGGAGTTAAAATTATACTACATATTACAGGGATTGGGGACACACCTAGCAAGGGGAAATCCGAAGAGAAACTCTAAGGATCCCTTTGCCGATGCCCAGTATATGTGAAGACAACAAAAATCAAATAATAACCTAAAAATAGAAAAGGCGGAGATAGGCAGATCAAGGCCACCAAATGACATAATACCAAGGGGTAGATGTTGGAAGGGGTGCTCCACCTCTAAATATAAAACTGTCAACATGCACAAACATGATAGAAAGGGAAATTAGTAATAAAATCCAGAGAAATCATAGAAAATGAAGAATAGAAGGAAATGAAGTGAGGAAAAATATAGAACAAATGTAAAAAATAGGAGAAACACACAGGGCACCCCCCTAGTCCCCCTAGTCCCCTTACATCACCCCCTCTCTAAGATGCATCGCCCCAATGCATTCGAAATCGCATACAACCAAAGTCTGACTTGAATGCAACGCAGTGCAGCAGTGTGCCATCGGTGGAATTCCTTGACTAACCGAGGGGCATTCACGTCAGACTCTTTGACCCATGAGTTCTCCTCATACCCATAACCCTTCCAATGCACTAAATACTGGAGTTTTCCTTGATGCAACCGGCTGTCGAAGATTGAATTGACTTTGTATTGGGGTTCTCCCTCGATCACTGTAGGTGGTGGTGGTGGGTGTGAATGGCATCCTGGGAATGGATCTGGGGGAGCTGGAAGGAGTGTGACGACATAAAAGACTGGGTGGAGTCTGGACATGGAGGCTGGGAGGCATAGACGATAAGCATGCATTCCAACACACTTGACGATGGGGAAAGGTCCCAGGAAGCGATGAGTGAGTTTCTTGGATGGACACATAGTGGAGATGAAGATAAACTCAATCACCAACCTTGTACTGAGGGGTCGGAGAATGGCATTGGTTGTAAAAGTGTGCCATGTCATCCGTCACCTTTGCTAAGGCTGCCTTTGCCTCCTCCAAGCTATCCCGCATGCATTCTGTGAACTCATTCACTGTCTCGATGTGTGAGGGAGTTTGGCAAGGTTCAAATCCCATGCGTGGATGTCGTCCAGTGTCTAAGAGGAAAGGGGTCTGTTGAGTGGAAGCATGGACATGGTTGTTGTATCCGAACTCGGCCAAGGGGAGAAGATTGTCCCAATTGTCCTGGCGTTCATTGACAAAGATGCAGATGTACTGCTCCAGTTCCTGGTTGACTTGCTCAGTCTGGCTGTTGGTTTGTGGGTGATAAGCGGTCGAAGCAAGGAGTTTGATTCCCAGAAGTCGGTACAGCTCACGAGTGAACTCTGCCATGAACTGAGGGCCACGATCAGAGAGGAAAACATCAGGAAGTCTGTGTAATTTCCACACATGGTGGAGATAGAGTCGGGCAGCACCCAGGGCACTGACAGTGGTGTGAGTGGGAATGAAGTGAGCATGTTTTCCCACTGAATCAACTGTGCACATCACTGCATCAAACCCATTTGACTCTGGCAACTCCACCACAAAGTCAACGCTGACAACATCCCAATGACTCTCTGGAACAGGAAGAGGGTGTAGCTCGCCAATGGGTTTGTGACAAGGAATCTTGGTGCATAAGCAAAGGTCACAAGTGCGACAATACTGACCAATGAGCTGTGACATTTGTGGCCACCAATAATTCTGTGAGGTGAGCTCCAAAGTCTTCCAGTGTCCAGGATGACCAGCAATCTGTGAGTCATGGTGTTGGGATATGATGCGCCGGCAAAGGTCTGGGTCATTGGGGACGTAGATGCAATCCCTGAAATACAACAAGTCCTCTTTTTCAGCCCACTCTGCTGCACGCAAGGAAAGGGTGGATCCCTTCCTCAGTTCTTTAACAGCTCGGGCAACAACATCCTCATGTAAACTGCTATGGTTTGTGTGACGAATGTCACATAGGATGTCCTGCTCCTCGCCCTGGGGTGCGATGCCTTCCAGTGCCTGAATAGTGAACAGGTCTGGCTGCAACAACACAATGTTCTGGTTGTCATCACTGCCATCCCCATGGTCTGCACATCGGGAGAGGGCATCGGTCTTCCCCATGCTGCGACCCAGATGGTGGTGCAAGGAGAAGTCAAATCTGGATAGATACAGGGACCAACGAGCTTGACGATGGTTCAATTTCTTGGCTGTCATAAAGTACTCGAGATTCTTGTGATCCGTCCAAATTTCCACCTTGTGTTGGGCACCCTCAAGGAAGTGTTGCCACTCCTCAAGCGCACACATTATCACCAACATCTCCTTGTCATGGATCTCATAATTTTGCTCTACAGCACTAAGGCTTTTGGAGTAGAACACAACAGGATGCCACTTCTGGTCCTCTGGAGACTGCTGAGACAACATGGTGCCCATCGCAAAGTCAGAACTGTCGGCTTCTACACAAAAAGGACAAGAATTGTTAGCAAAGGTAAGAATGGGAGCAGAAGTGACCATCTCCTTAAGCTTATCAGACACCTCCTGTTGTGCATTATCCCACCTCCATGCCTCCTTTCCTGTCAAGTCAAACAGTGGTCATGCATGATGTGAGAAATTCTTGATAAAACACTGATAGAAATTGATGAAGCCCAGGAAAGACTGCACCTCTTTCTTGTTCGTGGGCATCGGCCAAGCCGTGACCCTGTTCACCTTGATAGGATCCATCTCCACCTGACCCTCCGAGATAATCAGGCCAAGGTACTCAATCTTGGTCTTCTCAAACTCGCACTTGTCCTGACAAAGGTAGAGTTTGTACTGTTGAAGCTGTTCTAGGACAAGGCACATGATGCGATGGTGCTCTTCAACCATGCGAGTGAAGATGAGGATGTCATTGAGATAGATGCAAACAATGCCTTCGAGGATGAGGTCATGGAAAATGTCATTCATCATGGTCTGAAAGGTGGCAGGGCTATTAGTAAGGCCAAAGAACATGACAAGCGGTTCAAAAAGACCATGGTTGGTACAAAAGGCTGCCTTCCACTCATCTCCCTCCTTTATCCTCACATTATTGTAGCCCCAATGGATGTCGAGCTTGGTGAAGTATTGGGCTCCATGGAGCTGGTTCACAAGTTCAGAGATGAGAGGTAATGGGTAGCAATTTTTGACCATGATGTCGTTGAGCCTTCTGTAGTCTTGAACTGGTCAAAGTGAGCCATCCTTCTTCTTGACAAAGAAAAAGGGAGAGGCCATGGGTGACTTCAATGGTCGAATACATCCAGAGGCCAGGTGCTTGTCAATGAACTGGTCAAGCTGTTGCTGTTCTTCAGGAGAGAGAGGATAGACCTTGCAGGATGAAGGGGTTGCACTGGGGGTGAGTTTGATTGCATGATCCCATGGCTTGCATGCAGGGAGAGAGTTAAACGATTCCTTGGAGAACACATCTCCAAACTCATGGAGATGAGGGAGCAAGGAATTAGTAGAGGATTTAGCAGCATTGTTTTTGTGGAAGGCCTCGGTGAGGCATTGGGATATGTTTGATGTGGCACACACCTTGTGTGATGGATGAATCGCAGTGTAGAAGATCTGATCACCTTCCTCCACTTCCTCTGGCTCCTCCTCATCATCATCTGAGTCTGGCATCAGATCAGGAACCCCTTCCAACTCCACTTCAGGTATTGGCAGGGGTCCAGCATGACACTTCTGAGTATGTTGTATTGTGGCCTTCTGTCCATGACGTTCTTGCCTGGCTTCTGTGAAACAAGTATGACAGCGGGACATTGGCTCATGGTAACCTCCCCGGTATGCCAGTTGACCTCTGGGTTATGGTCTCAAAGCCACGGATAGCCCAAAATCACCTTTTGCTTTCCTAATTGAGTGACAGCAAAAAGGGCATGCTCACTATGATCTTTGTAACCGAGGACCAGGTCTACAACCTCTCGGATGGCACCAGATTTGTTTGGGGTCCCATCCACATTATACACAGGTATCGGACATGAGAGTGAGCGAGTACTTAGGCGATGTTGTTGTGCGAGATGGGCATCGATGAAGAGACCAGTCGCACCAGAGTCCAGGAGCACAGAGACACTGAGTATCTGTCCAGTGTCAGTCATCTGCAGTTCGATTGCTAGGTTCAAGGAATGTGTAGAGGGAGTGGATGCAACAATATATTTGCATGGTAGTTTACACTCCCATGATTTAATTTTGGGGTGTGGAGCAGAGGGAGAGATGGGAAGAGCAGGTATGTCTTCAGCCAACTTCAAAGGGTCAGAGAGGGGAACAGTCACAGAAATGGATTCATTCTCTGGGGATTCAACTGACAAGACTTCAAAGTGGTTATGGACAGGCAGTGAGGGCGTACAATTCACTCACTGCAAATAGAAAAATCCTGCTCCTCTACAACTTCTGACTTGATCTCCTCTGGAACCTGATCCTTTGCTTCCTCAACATCTACAAGTGCCAACAAGTCTTGGAGGAGTTCATCTCACCCCTCAGGGGTGAGCATGCGGATATCCTGACAATGGGGACATGCTCCAGCCCTGTGCCCAGTTTTTCCACAGCAGTAGCAGAGATCCAACCTATGCACATGGCTGTGGGCTGCATCAACATCCATTGGTACTGGGACATTGATGGCTGGTGTGGGAGTCTGATGAACAGGAATGGGGTTAAGGCAGGGAAGGGTTCAATTGAAGGTGTAGGGCACATGAGTGGTAGTTGGAGCACAGAATGCAGCATTAAACACCGCATTTGTGAGTCAGTTCTCATCACAGAGTGAAGCAGCTTCATACCAAGCATAGATATCATTGTCCGCTGGGCGCCTTTCCAAGATCTGTGCAATCTGGTCATGAATTTCTCAGTTGAGGCCCCATCGGAACTTCACCACCACTGGTAGCCCACTCCCATATCCTGCCATGTCCACCAAATCCTTAAACTCATCGGTATAATCATCCACAGATTGACATGCCTGGTGGTAAGAGGATGACTTGAGTTGTGTCACTGCTCAGTGGTGCTTGTTGAGGGGACAAAGGTGGTGTACAAACTTGACTCGAAAGTCACCCCAAGTGGAGAAAGACAGAGAACCGAGTTCTTTAGTTTGACACAGAATACGGTCCACGTAGAGATAGGTGTGTTCAGATTTCATGTATGTGAAGGCCCAATAAATTTTTGCAGCCTCATCGACGAATTGATGCGACTAGAGACTGATGTATAACTCACAGGAATTAAGGAATGCACATCCCTGTGCATGTGCACCATTAAATTTGGCAGGGGGAGACAGTTTGATCTGGGCATGCTCTTTAGTGGGCGCATTTGGCAGCACATTGTTGTTGGGTGTGCTTGGAGTCACAATGGGGGGAATATTGGTCATAGGGTTAGTCTGGAGGGTCCTGACAAAGTTTTTGATCATATATTTAAGCGAATTGATTTGCGCGCATATTCTGGAAACATCACTTTCAAGTGCGTTGAGGCGCTCTGATGCATCCATGTTGCTAGGGGCACGTTTGGCAAAAATGGTGGTGCAGTAAAGGCGGGACTGTCTGGAACGGTGTGTAGGGAGTCTGTGGAGCTTTGGGAAGTGTCGTCCACTCTGTACCTGCCTATCTTGGGCAGTGTGTTCACGATTTTGGGCCTTAGGAGAGAGTTTTCTACTATAAGGGCAACCTCAGCCTCTAGCAAAGGGAAATCTGAAGTTAAAATTATACTACATATTACAGGGATTGGGGATGCACCTAGCAAAGGGAAATCCGAAGAGAAAACTCTAAGGATCCCTTTGCCGATGCCCAGTATATGTGAAGACAACAAAAATCAAATAATAACCTAAAAATAGAAAAGGCAGAGATAGGCAGATCAAGGCTGCCTAATGACATCATACCAAGGGGTAGATGTCGGAAGGGGTGCTCTGCCTCTAAATATAAAACTGTCAACATGCACAAACATGATAAAAAGGGAAATTAGTAATAAAATCCGGAAAAATCATAGAAAATGAGGAAATGAAGTGAGGAAAAATATAGAACAAATGTAAAAAATAGGAGAAACACACAGGGCACCCCCCTAGTCCCCCTAGTCCCCTTACAGATGCTGGCATTTTGTTCCAGAACTTTTGCATTGCTATTCACCAACTATACCCTGGTTCCGAAGACGATTGGAAATGGTCAATTTTGGACATGGACAAACTCATCAGTGAACAACTTTGCATAGGTATTTACAATGTGAGCAATTTGGGATTATACTTTCGGTCATTCTATAACATTACAAAGTTTCTATCTACTAAAGGCAGGGTTTCTGATGCTGAACAAAGCAGAGCCTTTGTCTGGGGTTTCCAATTAGGTTTATGGGCTAGAATCGCTCGACGACTCGAACTAAAATTCCCCAATCACTACCCCGATGACCCCTAACCACTTGACAATATTCACACAGCAGCAAAATTTGTTTTAGCAGGATCTATCAGCTCAGATTTGACATTGCTACTCAGTTTGCATTCTTCAGCACCTTCAGCAATTCCAACAACCTCGACATCTTCCCCTCAAATTAAATTGGAAGATCTTATGGCAATCCTCAAGAAATTTGCAGCCACTCTCATAACCACTTTAGCAGGTTTGAAGACCACGAACACTACTCGACCTAACAGTGGATTCCGTTCAGACCAGCTCGAAACTTTAGTTTGCATCTTTTGTGGACTTACAGGACATTTCATTAGTGATTGCTTGGTTTGCCAGTCATATATCAATGAAGGAAAGTGTAAGAAGAACACTGAAGGCAAAATCGTTCTCCCAAATGGTCAATTCACTCCTCAAAGCATCCCTGGTCATTTTATCAAGGACAGGATTGACAAATGGACTCGACAAAACCCTCCATCTAACGTTACCCCTTCACTAATGTATAACATCGCACCTTTGACAGTTTCTTCAACGCCATCCAGAGGTGTCTACCAAATTACCGACCTATCCACAATGGCCGAAGATCGTATCACACAACTCGAACAAGAGATATATGCTTTGCGAAGTGGTAGACCTTTTGCGTGAACTGATTCAAATGTGCCAATAGTTCCTACCTCACAGCCTTCGATCCCTGCACCACTGGTCGAACGATTCGTCCCACAACCACCAGCACCATTGATGTCGTCCACAGCAACCAACCTACCTAATTCGAATTCGGCACCATCTTCGACCTCTGAGAAACCATCGCAACCGGTAATACATCCCTACAATGGCGTTAAAGAAAATTCATACCTACCTCCCCATGAACGCAACTTCACATCAACAGGAAAAGTAAAAGATGGCCCATCATACCATACCCAAGCCCCCATTCAAAAGGACAAAATCACTGAAGATGTCTTCACTCAATCGATGAAAACACCGATTATCACTCTAACCCCCAAAGAATTACTTTCGCTATTGCCCGAAGTTCATATGAAATGGAAGGAACAGGTCACTGCGTGTTGTATCCAGCAGCCTGAAGGAAATAATGCTATGAATCTCCTTAACAATGACATTTTCATAATTGAAGATCCTTACAAAACATATCTTAGCAGTCTTCACCTTGGAGAAATACCCAAACCTTTTATCACAGCCAAGGAATCACACTCTATTAGATCGGTCATTATGAACGTCAATGGCAGAAATCCAGTCAAAAGTGTAGTTGATCCAGGTTCATTGATCATTGCAATGTCGGAAGAAGTCTGTCACGTGCATATGATCCTTCGATACACATCCCTCTACAATTGGCTAACAGTGGTATTGACCAGAGTCTAGGTTTAGCACAGAATGTACCTTGCAAAGTCAGTAGCATCACCCTCTACATGCAAATACACATTATCCACAATCCAGCCTATGACATTCTGCTCAGATGACCATTCAACGTTCTCACAGAGAGTACGTTAAAGAATTATCGAAACAAAGCACAAACGATAACTATTTTTGATCCGAACTCAACATGATCCTGTGCTATTCCAACTATCCCCCAATCTAATTGTCAAAGAAGAGTAGTTCACAAGGATTTTTGCAACTAGAGAATAAAATCTCAGAGAATAGCCAGTGCACCCTCATTATTTCTTTCGACCATTCTACTTCCTCTATAACTATCGAGTTCACTGAGATTATTCCTGATATTGACTCCTTGAACTCTTTAAACACCCTTTCCTTTTTCTTGATTCTTGCGAACTTATATTTAATGGCTAGCTGCCAGTATGCAATGTCTTTATTGGCCTCAATGGCCACTTCTATGCACAACTCCACTATCATTTCCCCTCCCCACATCTTGTCAACCGACTCTATATACCCAATCTTCACAGCCTCAAAGAAGAAATACAAACCAGTCACACAGAAAGTTCAACCAGTTATTACTGAACTACCCAATCGATTTCGCATTATTCGAACAATCACTGGCGACCGCCTCGAGAAAATGCCAAAACTCAATCCTCACCCCCCATTGTTCATCCCTACTCCCTGATATACACTTGAATGCAAAGCTATTATTGACAAAAACCATCCTGGCAATTTCCTATGGCCAGAAGAACAAAAGCTTATGCATGACTTTATTCAAAATCACAAAATGGGTTTTGGATGGACCAAACAAGAATGAGGAAGCTTTCGCCCCGACTTCTTTCCTCCTATCAAATTCCCTGTTATTCCTCACACTCCATGGGTCGAATGTAATATCCCTATACCTCCTGGTCTGTACGAACAGATCTGCGAAATGCTAAAGAAGAAGATAGAAGCAGGAGTTTACGAGTCGTCAAACTCATCGTATCAATCGTGAATTGTGATGGTTTTGCATTGTGAAGAAAGATGCGAAATCACTTTGAATTGTCCACAGTCTCAAACCTCTTAATCAAGTAACGATTCAGCACTCTGGCATTGTCCCAATCCCCGAGCATCTAGCTGAACAATTTGGTGGATGCGCTTGCGGTGGAATGTTGGACCTATATGTTGCATTTGATGAAAGGAAAGTTGCAGAATCATCTTGAGATCTAACAACATTTCAGACACCGTTTGGAGCGCTTCAAATTGTCACCCTACCAATGGGTAGGGAACTGCATGGGTTTTACCTGCGGGCTTCCCACGCTTTTATTTCCTAATTTATTCACTGAGTTTTGCATGAAAACTCATGAAAAAATGATTTTCTGATAGCTATTCAATGGATGCTTGTGATACAAGGGACAAAATAATTTATTTTCGACCTTGTCACATGACAGATGTCACCCAAATATTGTTTTATGTGTTAGATCACAAAGAGCCAACAAAAAGCTTCCAGAAAATCATTTTTTCATGATTTTTCATGCAAAACTCATTGAATAAATTAGGAAATAAAAGTGTGGGAAACCCGCGGGTAAAACCCATGCAGTTCCCTACCAATGGGTTGGATGAACTCGGTTCCAATCTTACACAATGATGTAACATTCATCCTACAACCCGAAATCCCTCATATCACCATCCCTTACATTGACGACACACCAGTTAAGGGTCCAAAATCAGAATATTGAACTATCGGAGGATCTTATGAAACGATTGCCGATAATCCAGGCATTCGACACTTCATTTGGGAACATTTCGGGAATCTAAATCATATAGTCCAACACATGAAGTATTGCGGAGGAACATTTTCTGGTCCAAAACTTTACCTTTGCATCCCCAAAATAATTGTTCTAGGTCATCGATGCAATATTGAAGGTCATATGGCCGATCCCACTCACATTGTGGCAGTTAGCAAATGGGGGCCTTGTCAAAGCCTTACCAAAGTCAAGGCATTTCTAGGAACTATTGGAGTTTGTCATATCTTTATTTGAAACTTTGCTCAACATGCTACAGCTCTAATACACCTTACATGAAAAGATGTCCCTTTCAAATTTGGACTGAAACAAATGGCAGCACAGGAAGACCTGAAGCAAGCACTGATCAATTCCCCAGCAATTCACGCTATTGACTACTCATCCGACGCCCCAGTTATCCTATCAGTCGATACTTCATACATCGCTATTGGTTTCTTTCTCACACAATGCGATCCTGACAACCCTCGAAAATGATATGTCGATTTGGCTCGATCATGCTTAACAACCACGAATCCTGGTTTTTGCAAGCAAAACTCGAACTCTACAGTCTATATTGTGCTCTCGGAGCACTTCAATTGTACCTAATAGGGGTCTGAAACCTCATCATCGAAGTTGATGCAAGGTATATCAAAGGCATGCTCTCGAACCCTGATATTGCACCTAGCGCTAGCATCAATCGATGGATTGTCTCGATCCTCACTTTTCACTTCACATTAGTTCATGTTGCAGGTACACATCATGGTCCAGATGGACTTTTGAGATGTCCTCCACAAGATGAAGATGACCAGTTTGATAATGAAAATGATTTCGGAGACTGGATCGACCGTCTTCATGGTTTTGTACACCAAATCAATCCCATTATGACTGGACCCTTCACTTCCTATCGAGTTTCGACACTCTCCCTCTCCTCAAATCTCAGTAAGGGGGAGGATCTGACCTACGACAATGTCCCACGAATGAACAATGTGAAAAAGGAAGATAAAAGAATAATTCACGTTTGAAAATGGTTAGAGGATTTAATACAACCTCTAGATTTATCAGATTCTGAATATGCTACCTTTGTTTGATATTGCACCAAATTCTTCTTAGATTGTAGCAAACTTTGGAGGAAGGACTCGCACAGAGCTCACAAAATTATTGCAATTCCTGAACATCGTCTCGAAGTTATTCATGCAGCTCACAATGATATCAGACACAAAATGGTCTTCGCGATAAAAGCTGTTATTTCCCTACAATTCTGGTGGCCTAACATGAAAGCAGACATTGCATGGTATATTCACACTTGCCACCTGTGCCAAGTACAACAAACTTGAAATCTCCTTATCCCACCTACTGTCGCCACACCCGCACCTTTATTCAGCAAAGTCTACATTGACACCATGCAAATGCTGCCCTTGAGTGGATTCAAGTATATTGTACAAGGTTGATGTTCACTAACAACTTATCCTGAGTGGCAAAACCTTCGAAGAGAAAATGTTATGACCCTTGGGGACTGGATCTTCAAAGATATCATTTGTAGATGGGGTTTGCTATACAAAATTGTGAGCGATAATGGATCAGCATTCATTGCAGTGTTGGAGTACCTTTTGAAACAATATCATATTAACCATATTCGAATTAGCGGCTACAATTCTCGTGCAAATGGGATCATTGAACGAGCTTACTTCGATATTCGACAATCGTTATTCAAAGCAGTCGATGGAGATCAGAGCAAATGGTCAGCTGGAGCACACTCGGTGTTTTGGGCAGAACGAGTTACAGTTCGTAGATGCATGGGTTGCCCTCCTTACTTCGCAATTACAGGATCACATCCCCTAATCCCGCTTGACATCTCTGAAGCAACATACTTGCAACCCCCTCCCGATTCTATCTTATTGACAACCAATCTCATCACTCGAAGAGCAATAGCACTACAGAAATGATCATCCGACCTTGAAATTCTCTATTTGAAAGTCTATACTGCTCGACTCAAAGCTGCGAAATGTTTCGAACTCATTCACAAATGAACAATGCACGACTATGACTTCGAAAAAGGTGACCTGGTCCTACTTCACAACACGCGAATTGAGAACTCTCTCAATTGCAAGATGCGACCTCAATATTTAGGTCCCCTCATTGTCATTGATCGAAACTATGGAGGAGCCTACATCATCTGCGAACTCGATGGATCAGTATTTCATCGACCAGTCGCAGCCTTCCAACTCCTTCCCTATTTCACATGAAAATCAATTCCCCTGCCACCTAACTTCCTCGATATTGACTGTGAACATCTCAAAAAACTTCAAAACACTTCAAATGTCGACAAAGATATTCCCAAAGACCTTCTGGACTTCAAAGATGAATAATTATTTCCGTTTCCATGTTTGCAATCACTTACCTATGACTTCGACTTCTTTTAGTGTAAAATACAAGTCGCAATATTGCATTATAGTGTGGTCACGCAAACTCCAAAAAGGGTTTTTTGGCCATGATGATCTACTGAGCCTTTCCCTTATTTTCTCTCTTTCTTTTATTTTCTTATTGCTACTTTTCGAGACTCATGACATATTATTTCAAATAAAGAAAAATACTGTGAAGTTTTTTTGCTCTATTCTACTCTTCTAACATTTCCTCCACTACTTCTATCTGCCTACACAAGACCTCCAATTCAACCTTCATCCCTGCCAACTTCTTCATGAGGATCTGGCGACACATTGCCCACTCCTCATCCACAGCCTCAGCCTCCTCAAATCCCCACACTTCCTTTGCTTTCACCTTTCCCTTTCCCTTCGACAACTTTTTTTTCTCCTTCGAAGGTCTCAAAGGTCCTGCGACCGGTTCGATGTCGGCGATGGGGCCTACTATGCAAATCCGAGGCACTTTCGATCCGAAAATAGGTTAGCATACACTATGAAGTTATTTTGAACAAGTTTTGTACCTGGTTTTGGGTGCGAATCTGGTTTTGCAACCCCGAATCCTCTCGCTTTGCCGTTGCGAAGTCCCCGCCTTGAGACCCCTTCCCAGTAGCACCCCTGCACTGCCTGAGTGCACTTTGTGCACTTTGGGGGCCCCTCCTTGACAACACACGACAGCTGGGATCTCATCTGAGCACATCAATTGCACTACGACATTGTTAGCAATCAGAAAAGACATCAAAGCCAAACAAAAAAAAAAACTTACTGGGCCCTCGAAGTCGAGAAGCAAACCTCCTCTGCTTGCTCTCTACCTTGTCCTCCTCATCCTCGCTTCCCTCAATCTCCACTGCCTTCCGCTTCCCAATCCTGATTATTGGAAATCCTCCTAAATCTTCTTCTTTGTCCTCCTCTCCAGCCTCTAGCCTCTCGATCGCTCGTGCTTCTGCTGCAAGCTCTGTGTTTCTGCTGCAAGCTCTGCACTTCTGCTGCAAGCTCCGCATTTCTGCTGTGAGCTCCGCGTTTCTGCTGTGAGCTCCACGCTTTGTTGCTGCAGTTCCTCCTTTGACAAAGTTTTAGCATTTTGAGCGTCTCCTAACACCCCCCTCTGAGCCTCGATCTTTGCCTTCTTTGCATCTTCCTCCACCCTGTGAGCCTCCTCCTCCTCCTCCCAAACCCATCTCACTTCATCTTCCCTTCACTCTTGCTCTACCTGCTCACTCAGATCTGCAAACAAAAAGTCTCCCCCCCCACAAAAGCCATTCATGTCGAGCCATCAGTTTGAAAAGCTCGAAAACCTCGTCGATGACCTGTTGCATGGTCGAGTCGTGCTCTTTGCCCAAATCATCCACCAGTTCATCGTATTCCACCTGAACATATCATGTTAGAATCCGAATATCGAATAAGAATCAGAAACTTACCATCTTCTCACAAAAACCTTTCCCCCACACTTTGAAGTCAAGGTCTTCAGCAACACTGCAATTGGGCATCACTTTTGCATATTTGAGGACCTCGGTGTTGAGCTCAGAGAGGAGAGACATGATAGAAGTAGTGTCAAAGGTTTAAGAGGTGAAGAAGAAGAATGAGAAGTTTTTCGAGTTTTGTTTACAATTTCAACACGATCACGCAGTTTGCATGTGACTCCGATCGGCTGACTGGGACAGTCAGGATTTCAGTAAGGGGGAGGATGATAGGTCCACCATGCACTCTAAGCTCTGGGAATGTCTCCAAATGCATCGACACATCGACACACAAGCTCCCAACCCCTATGAACCCCTATGAACTCCATGAGACTGCTCCAAAACTACTTCGAACAACTTCAAACAACTTCAAATGACTTCAAACAACTTCAAACAACTTCAAACAACTTTGCAGCACCTTGAATGCTGTCGGCCACCATATGCTTATTGCACAGCCCTTCAGACATGCCCAGCACACCTTGTATGGGTTAGTGTGTCGCATATCGAGTGCCACCAGACACGAGGAGACACGATGATGGGATTCTAGGACGTGATTGTGGCGCTTTGACATCTTGATGATATATTGGATCAATAGGACAGGTACCCACAATAAATCGTGACTCTATATGTTTCCCTTCTTATCATCTTTCATTTATTTTATGATTTGTGAAGTTCTTTATTGTTTATATCTTGCCTCATGTATTCCTCATGTTCTATTTCCTTTTAAGTACCACCTCTCCCAAACATATATAGCCTTGTACTAGCTACTTAGAAAGACAGAATACATTGTCCTCTCACACCAATTGTCTGATTTAAGAGCTATTCTCTTGAGTCCAAGCATCTCGACTTAGTCCCAAAATTCAGTGTTTTACGCTGAACTTCTTTGAACTTCTCATACTAGCTTCTCAAAACTATCATCTATCCTCTATCCCCTCTCAAGGCCTTTCCACATCTCTATAGTCTATCTTCAGCATCTGTCAAAACCATCCTCATCCTCTACAAGCTCCTCAAACATCCTTGAACCTCTTTGAACATCCCTGAACTTCTTTGAATACCCTCAAACTTTCCTCAAAGCACTTTGAAGAGCTTCATATGCCCTTGAACTTCATTGAGTACCATCAGACCTCCTCAAACTTAGTTCCCCCATCCTTGGATAACAGTAGTGATATTTAGTACACTTGGATAACAGTAGTGATATTTCTGCCACTATCAATTCATCCCGCCATGCTGTACATGATGCAGTATACGAGCATTTTGTCTTGCCTTTGTGGATGTCATGCAAGCAGTCTGGACACCGGTCATTTGGCAGATTGGCAGGCCCCTCAAACTGCAGGTGTTGCACAGAGGAGTGGGCCATTCCACAATGGACCTCCATATAATGTCTTCAGGTAGAGCAGGAGTGGTCGTGATGCTTGCCATGTTGGCATGGATGAGGGGTTTCTCTTTTGTCAAGCCTGGCATGATGTCACTGTCCTCCATTTCAAGGTGGTGAGGCAGCACCAGCTGTGGCAACACCTTTCGGTGTTTTGACTGAGGTGGAGCCAGGTGTTCTACAACCTCCTTTCCCTTGCCCTTTCCCTTGCCCTTGCCCTTGCTCTTGCCTCTTGCAGCTGCTTCTGCTTGGTTGGTCTGAGCTTCTGGCATCATAGTTTGCATGGTTGTGGGAACGGGTGTGGAAATGGCGATGACTGATGCAGCTGCAGAATGTTGAGCATCAATGGGTGGTGTAGCCATGGTTAAAACCAGTGGCATAGTGATAACACTGCTGGGAGCGAGTGGCACAGTGCTGACAGGATTCGGTGGGGGAAGGGCTGGAGATTGGAGCATAATGTGCATGGCTGGGAGAGTGCTGCTTGGTGCAGCAACGGGTGAAGTTTGACAAATATATACGCTATGGTCAATGGATTCCCAAGGAGCTGGGCCAGACTTATTCCACTCATGAAGTACTTTGAATACATGTTTGAGGAATGGTGTCATCACCACTTCTTTAGCCAACACCTTTTTCCTATAATCCAACTTCAAAGCCTTCTTAGAAAGAATCATAGGACATGAGAAAAATCACACACCAACTTTCCCAACATGGATTTCTCATCCATGGTCGTCCGAGTACCATCCAAAAATGTATTGAGGGCATGCTCCATGGATTCGGTGTACTGAGAAGACATGGTAAAACTGTTTGTACTTAGGGTGGATGCAGTTGATAGCATTGATAAATGTCAGTTTCAATTCCATATTCAACATTCACATGACCATGTTTGTTGATCAATTTTCACATCTTCAACATAACATTATGGAATATTCAGACAGCTCATCAGTTCACTTGCCAAATTTGCCACCAACAAGTATACAAACTCTAGACCTTGATGCCTTTATATTCCTGGTAGTCCTGATTTGCCAGCGGTGGATAATGTTGATATCTCAACCCCACCAGCAAATATAGATAATCTGGACCTGGCCACTTTTCATATTCCTGAAAGTCCTGATTCACCGGCGGTGGATGGTACTCTTCATTTTCCAATACCGCTGTCATCAATACATTCCCCATATGCTTTTGATATTCCTGAAGTGGCTGCAGATATTATCCATTTGGCAACCCCACCCATGGAAGATATCCAATCTTTTGACTTGGATGCATTTTGTATTCCTGGTAGTCCTGACTTGCCCCCAGCAAGCACTGTTTATTTGACATCATCGCCGGCACACCATGACCTAGATATGTTTCATATTCCTGACTTGTCAGCCACGGATGTGTTTTATATTCCTGGTAGTCCTGACTTGCTGGTGGCGAGCACCACTGTTCATTTGACATCATCACTGGCACACCATGTTTCATATTCCTGACTCGCTGGCTGCGGATGCATTTTGTATTCCTGGTAGTCCTGACTCACCAGTGGCAAGCACCACTGCTCATTTGACATCATCGCCAGCACACCATGACTTGAATGTGTTTCATACTCCTGACTTGCCAGCCACAGATGTTCTGCAGTTGATTTTGCAGCCCCAATGCCAGTACATACCCATACCATTGACCCAGATGCTTTTTATATTCCTGGCAGTCCTAATCATTCAGCAACACCACCATCACAATTACAAATGGTGGACACTCACACATTTTTTTTACCTGATATGGATGAGGTTACTGCAGTAATGACTGCCTCCTCCCCTCCGGTATATCTACAAACCTTGAACCCTACATATTTTATATCCCTGCCAGTCTTGACATGCCAGAGGTGGACAGTGCACACTTCTGGTTTACTGAGGTGACTGAAGGTAGTGACATGGAGGTCAATGTCTCTATGGCCTATATCAAACCTGTGCTGGATCATGTCAGCCCGACATTGTCCTCGCCTGGATCTTTTCGTAGTTCAATATTGACACAGAGAGATTCAGATGATGCAGAATTTCTTTCTCCACAGCATGCTACTTATGAGCCATATTCCCTGGATGCAGATGAAGATCAAGTTGAACTGCATAAGGTCCATTCCCCTCCTGGCTCTCCACAAAATGTTCCTCAATGCACCATCCATCTTTCATTACCCAGCTGCATTCATCCAGTATTCCCAGGTTGTACTCCATCAACACTGGTGACATCCCAGCAGGCCCTCCAAGTAAGTCCTGAATTTTGGACAGGAGCTGCTGAATAATGATTGTAGGAAATTTTGACTTATTCTGACACCGTTGAACACAGCTACCATGAGGCCATCAAGACAGCAAAGTCCAACATTGCAGTAAACCATGCCCTTCACTGGCAGCTCACCAACCTTGATGAGGCAATGTGCCAGATAGCCCAATTAATGCAGCAGAAGTGCAGGATGAAGATAAATTCTTTACCAAGGACATTGTAAAATTATTACTAGCAACTTATTTTTGTATTTCATTTTGCTTAATGTATATGCCAACCATGCTAGCTGGTGCCATTTTTCGGCAGTTACAATCTTTTCAGTAATTACCAGCAGCGAGAATTGTTGCCAGTGAAAGGTAGACCATATTTTTGTAGCAATTACTGGTGGCAATTGTTGCTGCCAGTGCTATAATTCTATTTACTGGGCCCACACAGATCAAGCAATTACCACCAGTGATAATCATCACCGGTGCCATGTAGTAAAATGGTGACCATGCTAGCCGGTGCCATGATTCAGATGTTACTGCTGCTGAGAAGTTTTCAGCAATTACCACTGGGAAGAATCATCGCCAGCAGTGAATCTGTACACCCTGGGCCCACACAAGTCTTTCCTGCCATGGGCCCAATCCACTACTGATGGATCTATCGTGGTTTTGCAGAAATCTGCTGGATGGATGTATCGTGGATTTCTACTGAATAGGCTGGAGAGTGACCAGAGAGAGTAACCTGTGCTGAGCATGTACATGCTCTACAGTCACCAGGGTTTATGTAGATAGATGGAGGGATGTATGTAAGAGTTGGGAATGAAGCTGGGAGAGCTGGGAGTGAGGTACTGTGTGTCAATTTACCTGTATGGGGAGGGTGAGAGGTTATCACTTACCTACACTCCTGGGCCTCTCACTTCCAATATTGGCATTGAAAGAAGATAGGATAGTTATAGCAAATGATGTGATATGCCCCCTAAAGGCTCTAAAGTGGTCAGGATAGACAGAAAAGACAATGAGGAGTGAGGAGGAGGTATACACATTCTGGAAGATCCATGGGGCCAAATTGTTCACTTTCTTTAATTCCTAGGCTTATTAGTAAAGTATAATAGAGGAATATAGCAATGTTGGTGGGGCAGTAAGATCCTAGCCCACCAGAACATGGGTCTGTCATCAACAAATATGAGAATGACTCACCATTGAGCACATACCTTACCTGGCATCCAAATATTTTTCCAACCATTTAGTATAGTCCATTCCCTCATAGAAATAGCCTAGATACAATCCTGAAAGTCAAAACCTCATCCCACATGGTATGGTCTTCACATACTCACCCATTCTCCTTCTTCTTCAATGCCAGCTCATACAGCTCACTGGTGACAGTATAGACAGATATGATGAAGCATTTTGAGTACTATTCATACCTCATAACAGTTCATGAGTCTATAGAAGAGTGGTAGAGAGTCAATTGTTGAGATAGGTTACAGCCACTCACCCAAGGTCCACAGTACTACAATTGCTTGGTGTACTGTATAGATTAGGATGAAATATCACAGTAAATGAGGTTCCCTCATGTTAGAAGGTGTGGAACATGCCAGAGAGAAGGTTGAACCAGGTGTTCCCAAAAAGGCAATATTTCAAGCATAGCTCAAGAATGACACAGTGCACTTGTAATCAGAGAGCAGGAGTGGATAGAGGCAAGTTGATTCCATAGACTGCAAAAACTCCAGAAGGAATCTGTGGAAGAACAGGTAAGATACATGCAAGACAATAAATTTACTTGAGCTAGTGGGCCACTCCTTCAGATGGCATGTCTGAGTTCTCTTGGGTATAAATCACCAAGATCGAGTCTCTCACAGGCACCAACACAGGAATCGGTGCTTCATATACTAGTGAGCTACCTGTAAACAGGCCATCATGGAACCACACAAGACCAGAGCAAGTGATAAGGCATGCTGTAAAGTGCTTGGCTGCAGAATATATCATGCTGCACAGCATGTAATGTCGCTCACCATCGCTGGATCTCACTTGCAAAAAAGGGTTGCATGCATGGAGCCCGCACCATAACTCTATGGCGAGCAAAGGAGGATGCTGCATGAGAGAAAAGTGCTAGTACAATGCAGAACTGCACTCCAGGCAGCTTCTGGATAACTGGATGGCAAAATTGTCAAGATACTGCTGAACAGTGTGATTGTCGGGAGCACCAGGCATCAATATCTCACAAGATGTCCCGGACCTCTCATCACCATCAGGTCATGACCGTATCGACACTCAAGCACAGATAATGGCATGGACACTTGCATATTGACCAAAGTGAAATTCAGCCCCTAGTCTAGCAAGACATCATCACAGGCTATCACATATCATCTCCAACGAACAGGAAACTGCACCCAAGCCAGTGTTGTCTCCATGAGTACCAAAGTCCATAATGAGAGAATTCATCAGTATGTTATTCAATTCCCCCCAGGAGGTTGACATTGCATTTGGATCATCCTGCCATATATTGAATAATACAGTACAGATGGCATCATATGCGCAACTGTTTCATTGCCACTGTGTACCAACTGGGATGAAAGTGTTGATAGATAATAGATATTGCCAAATCAGGGCCTTGGTGGACTGGATGAAGCAACTTTCTCTTCTTTTTTTGCTTGTTGTTTGGTGAACTCAGAGATTCTCTTTTCAATGTGCACAACCTTTCCTCCCCATTGGGTTCAGAGTTGGTACTCTCTGCACCAGGCATCATCTTCAATGTGTCTGATCCATTCTCCCCACCATGTCCTGATTTACACTGAGTGCCAGTGGTCTTTTTACATGACATTGACTCTACTATCCATCACACAACATCATCAAGGTTGTCACTCTCCAGGTATGGGTCACATTTATTCCACTGCAGAGCATTATGTAAGCCCTTTGGCATATAATCTAACCCTTTGTGTTCTCTAAGCAAAGCGAT
Organism: Tricholoma matsutake; assembly: GCA_026075535.2. NCBI lineage: Eukaryota > Fungi > Basidiomycota > Agaricomycetes > Agaricales > Tricholomataceae > Tricholoma > Tricholoma matsutake. The sequence continues at coordinate 2,400,434 of AP026544.2, forward strand.
GAGTTTATTTCTGCGATCTCCCATTGCGACTTTCCATGGCAGCTTTCCATGGCAGCTTACCCTCAAAATGCAGTGCAGTAATGTTGTCTAGAAGTTCAAGCTCCCTGAACTCCTGCCATAGGGCTCCTGACACACCACCCATTATCTTATTTGGATGGAAACCTCTAAGTATCAATGTCCCCACAGTGCAGATGCCCCTGGACAGAGCCATATAGTATCCTTGATCAGATCAACTGTAAGTGAGGTCAATGACATTATTTTCTCCTGTCTTGCCTTGTGATGCATAGTCAGTCATGGAAAAGTTAGGAAGTACTTTGATCTGAGAACAAGAGACTGTTATTGAAGTGTCATCTGGCAAGCTACAAACAGTCATCATGGCATTTCTAGTCAATGGTACAACATTCAGTGGAAGCCCCACAAGTTTTATGTTGTTAGGTGGGTTCAGCAGCTTAATGAATAGTGTATCCAAAATGCGTCAGCCTTGTAACCCAGGTACTTCTTGCCAACCCCATACCTCTGCCTCCTGGCCTTTCGTGATGCAAATTTTGGTTGCAATGTTGTTCCTGAGCATTACTGGCATCCCGATACACAGAGAGAGTTTCCCTGGAATGAGTTTAGTGTTTGCACAAGGAAGCTGGTCCCAAAGAGTTCTCTGAACTTCGATTGGAATCTTTCCTTGTTTTGTTTGTTACTTTCTGCCTGTTCATTGCTGTTCACTTTTTTGCTCTCTGCATCCTTTGATGGTATGGTATCTATCAAGACAAAGTCTACCAATGTCTGACCAGTCTTTCATGCAAACCTGAGGGATCTGAGCTGGTTGATTTCATCCTTTATGGCATTCAAACACATAATTATGGAGATGTTCCTGAACCGCTTATTGCTAATGCTGGGCCTGGCAGGTAATCCACTTGAAACTTTGGTTCTTAGGTACATGAGATTTCTGGGTGTGCATGCCTTGTAGCGCATGTTGGCAAGTGCATCCCGAAGTTCTTCATCTTCCTCCAACATCATGCACTCTCTCATGTTCTGCTGTAATAGGACAATGGTTGTAACTTGATGCCATAGTGCCTTTCTGATAGTGGCTTCCTGGTCTCTGAGAGATGTGGGATTTTTTCCAGTGGTTCAGGTATATAGAGCAGCATGCTGTTGACCAATCACAGGTGGAAGCTGAGCAAAATCTCCCACAAATATCATGTTCATGCCTCCGAAAGGTGTGTCCAAGTTGTTCAGCACTCGTGTGAGTCTTGCACTTATGAGATACATATCCCGACATGACAGCATTGATACTTCATCAATAAATATGTATTCCACACCTTTGAGTCTCGACTTTATTTGAGCAAGTTGCTTGTTTGAGGTTCATCTGCCATTGGCATTAATACCTAGCACAGAGTGATAAGTTGAACCTCTGAGAATCACTGTGGAACTGCCTGTGGGTGCTAATACTAACAACCGGTGAGCTTCATTCTTTAGGGAAAAAAATTGAATAAGTGCTCCAAGAACCTGTGATTTTCCTGTCCCTGCCATACTGCTGATGTATATTTTCAACTGTTCTGAATCCAGACTACAGGCATGATTCATGATAATCTGGAAAGTGTGCTCTTGCTCGTCATTCAACCCAAATAAACAAGATATTAAATCTATTGTTGCAGTCCATTTTTTAGAAACACTTTTTTTACCATGTGCACATCGTCAGGCACAAAGTGCAATACCCCTTTGTTTCCTGCCTCTGAGGTGACTGCAGGCTTATGTTGGGACTGCAATTCAAGGACTTTGGTGCACTTTTGTGCAACAGCTGTCTTCCATGCAGCCCCAGGTTTGACAACTTCTGGTTGACCTGGGACAATCTGGCAGAAGATCGGGGGCACTGTCCATCCATCCCAGGCTTTACATAGTTTCTTGTGCCATTCTCATCTGTGTGTCATGTGCTTTATCGCACTTCCCTCTGGCTCCGATTCCATCCACATCAAGCACAATCTTGTTGTCAACGTTGACAAATCCTGCTGAGACTGATTGCTCCATTTCTTGAATGACATCCATGTCGACATCATTTATACCCACACCTACTTCCCAACCTTTTCGCAACTGTGCATGAAAATCATCCTGTGCATCAAGACATTCATAATGAATGTTCGCATTTTCATCAGACTCCTGTGTCTATTGCTAAACTTGTAAGTGGAAAATGCATCATCCCAACTTTGGTCCGCAGTCTTTAAATCTAACCCAGATCTCCAAGGCTTGAAAAGTGTCAGCATTGTGCTGCAATAGTATTCCTGGTCACCCTGATCAAACCTGGGAAGCGTTGCTCCAATGAAATTTGGAACTTTCTCTTTAACATGAGGTGCAACATGGATACCATGGGATTCTGACAGTGGATGGTCAACCATAAAGCAGAACTACTGATAGTGCGATGTGTAAGAGTGTCTCTTACATCAGCATTTCTTATTGACATCTGCACCTGTTATCACATGTTATTCCAGTAGTATATAGTCTATACTTGGAGTCCTTGTATTGTATCTTAGTTTCCTCCCTCAAATATACTAAGTTCCTTATATGTTCTTGGGTCCTTGAGCATTGGAAGCTTCAGCTTCCTTCCACTTTTTTTTTATAATGAACTTACTATCGACACTCTACTCTCTCACATGTTCTTTTCCCAAAACCACACTGACCCTGAAATTACTGCAATGGTCAATTTTTTCACACTGGCACCATTGCTTAACTACAACACAACACCAACACCCTCTGGCTTGCTCCCTCCCTTGTCTAGCCCCCTGCTCTGTTGGTTCAATGTTCAACCTTGGCTGGACCTACCTGACTTGTTCAACACTTCGTGTCATTCAACTTCACGACGACCCTAGTTTCCATGCCATCTGTCCCATCCTGACTCCATCCTCTCCTGACTCGTCTATTGCTCCAGCGCTGTCCATAATGAACTTGCAAAAAAGACTCCGCCAACCCTCACGATTTGAATGGCCCCACAAAACACAAAACATCTAACCATCAGTATCATTAACATCCAATGATCCATGGCAACATTCAGTCATCATCATGGATGTTCTATGCTCTTCACTCACCTTGTGCAACATTCCCCTATGGCGACATAACTATCAACTTCCTCTCCTTTGCTGTTTTTTGATGATGGCTTATCAGTGTTTGCATGCCCTCCACTTTTTGACACCAACATGATGTTTCAGACCTCAAGCACTCAGTCATCCTGCCCTACGACACTTTTTTTTGACCTCAATGCTGTGTTGGCGTCATCATCGGCCATTCTACAACATTTGACAATGGCTGGCTCTCAATAGCCACTCATTCCACCCTTGGTCCCCAACGACAAGCTCAACCACTCTCCAACCTTCATCTTTTGATGATAGCAGCCCATCGTTCACCTATGCCAACCTCCATTTGCCCCAAATCCTGCCCCCATTTGCCCCCATTTGCCCACGCTGACCTCTGTTCACCCCCGACCCCTCGTCTTTGGATGATGACTGTCCCCATTTACCCAACAAAGCCCATCATTTGCCCCCAACCCTCGTCTTTTGACAGTGGTGGCCCCCATTCACCCCCAAACTCTGTTGTTTGCCTATGTCAACCTCCATTCACTCCCAACCCCTCGTCCTTCAATGACGGCGGCCCCCCTTCACCCCAAAACTCCATCATTTGCCTACACTGACCTCCATTCACCCCCAATCTGTCATGGTGGCACCCAGCTCACCCAAAACCTCCCAGAAGGATGCCATTTCACCACCATCTGCATGCTACACCCCTGTGACATCGCCAACAATGCCATTGACTCCTGTTGACACCCACTGTTCATTCCCCACACCTGCCATCACCCCTCGCAGTCCCCGTTTTATGCCCCCCACCTCTCGTCCCATGCCCTTTGAGCCCTGTACCACTGCATCCAAACCCCATGCCTACCATTTCATCTGGGCTAGATGATGCCATGTCATTACCCATTCACTGCCTGCACATTCCACCTTCACCATCCTTGTCAGCCTCTACCATGTCCTGAGCCCCAGCCATGTCCCCAGCTACCAAAGCCTTACTGTTTGAACAGAAATGCTACCCTGCCCACTGTACACCCTCAATGTCACCACCATGTCACTAACTGTCAGCATCAACCCATCAATCATCAATCAATTTTGCTACATCCACACCCTCTGCAACCCTGTCCATGTCCTTGTCAACCCTGTCCATGCCCTCATGAACCCATCGATTTTACCATGTCCATGCCCTCATCAATCCTGTCCATGCCCTAGTCAACCCTGTCTATGCCCTGTTCAACCCTGTCCATGCCCTCATCAAACCTGTCCATGCCCTGTTCAACCCTGTCCATGCCCTGTTCTTCTTACCTGGTCAGCCTTCTACCTGTTACTAGCATTCAGCCTCCCCCCCCCCCCCCCCTGTCAATCTTTGGAAGTATGAGAGAGTGTAAGAGTATCTCTTACATCAGCATTTCCTATCTACATCTGCACCTGTTATCACATGTTATTCCAGTAGTATATGGTCTATACTTGGAGTACTTGTATTGTATCTTAGTTTCCTCCCTCAAATATACTAAGTTCCTTATTTGTTCTTGTGTCCTTGAGTGTTGGAAGCTTCAGCTTCCTTCCACGATGCTTTCTTTTGATGTTTTTGGGAGGTAGCAGACAAGGTATCGCTTGAGGAATAGGAGTCTGATAAGCTCTTGCCCCCACTTTCTTCTGCAGTTTCTTTCTTATGCTTATTTTTTTTCTTCACAGGCAATTTTTTTCGCCCACATTGGGCAATCCAGTCATATAAACACATGTTCTCGAGATCCTTTGAGCAGTACATATAGTCTTGGACAGGTGAAAGACCATATACATGATCTCTTTACTGGAGTATGGCAACCTTTCCTTCCTTGGCTTTGTTAAGCTGGAACACATTTGTTACGGTAGTCTCTTCCTCATTGCTAGTGATGCAAGACTCATCGAGAGAAGAGTTTATTGTATCTATTTTGCTGCCCACCATCGCACTTTTGCTCTCAGAGTCAAGAACAGGCTTGCTCGGCTTCAAAGTTTTTTCCACCCATGCACTTCTCGCCACTGCAACAAATGATTTCCAGTAAAATACTCTGAAGTCATGGCTTTTGTAATGATCCAGATTGCCTAGGAGGTACATACAGATCATCGGGCTACCCATTTCCATCTTTGTGCTGAGAGAATTGACTACTTTTGTCATTAGCTTTTGGGCTTTTTCTTTTTGCGGTTCTTGACTGGCTACCACGTCTGGATTTTTGCTGAATATGGAGCAAACCGTGTCAAATATGACATGGGTTTTCAAAGGCAGTTTTGTGACATAGTTCATCACATAGAGCAAGACCACTTTGATCATGGTGCCTGATTGCAGGCTGGTTATGTCCATGTTGCAGCAAAAGAGGTAAGTTACAAGATATGTGATGGTATTCAACCAACTCTCCCTCTTCTTCATGTTAATATTCCCAGTTGCAGGGTCTACTTCAGTCTCTGCATATGTAGGGCAAGGAAATCTTGCTTTGCATTGTCCCCATATGTTGTCGAGGCACCCTTTGAATGCTTGACCTTTGTTTAGTGAGCTGTCTTTATTCCTATTGCTGAAGCATTTATGGATGTTTGATCGTAGCAAAAGATCATTGACTGTTGACTGAAACTGCCCAAACCAAGATTTTAGCTCATTGCAATCCTCACAAGTTCCACAACTAGCATTGCCTTTCTGGCAAGGAGGAGGTGGTTCTTTTGGCAGTGTTTCTGTAGGATTGCAGTATTCTTCTGCTATTGCTGCAATTTTTACTTCTTCTTCTACTTCTCCCCTAGTTGCCAATAGGAATTCACCTGCATGTGTAGACTCCAAGTATTCTACCAATCTTTGTTGAAAATCAGAAGTAGGGTCAAGGATCCCCCTCCACATTTCCTCGGGTGGCAGGGTTCCATGAATCCAAAGGAGCATATGTAGGTGCAAAGTGAGCCGGCCTTGTTGCTCCACAGTCCCGTAATATGCTGACATGTTTCCATACAAACTGTGTTTCCCTGTACCAAACCCTAAGATGTATTTGATGAATAGCTCAACCATGAAATGAAAAAAATGCGCACCAGCAATGGGATTTCCCACAATCAGGTGGTACCACTCATCATCAGAGCAGCCGAGTTTTATGTCAAAAGATTCCTTATTGTCAGCAAAGTAAAGGCATATTGGATGTTTATTATCTGCAGGAGAAGGTGATGTACCAAATCAGAGCTCCCATGTACATCATCAATGACCATATTTTGCTCCGCATATATTTTTTGGATGTAACAGAACCCTTGACTTTGCCAGTCATGTGGTCAAGATCATTGATAAGTTGAAAGCAGGCTTGTTCATCCTCTGTTGGGGGCTTCACATATTCTCCTTCTGACATGCACTTTGACATAGTTGCCAGAGTCTCTTGGTCTATGGACAATAACCTGTCAGCAATAGTGTGAAATTTTGAAGATTCAGCAAGGAGGAAACCGGCGGACAATGCAGCCTTGACTTGTTGGTGGCTAAATGCAATGAAAGGAAAGGCAATGTCATGCTGAAATCATTTATCATGGTACATTAATAAGTGTTGTTTATGTGCTTTATCAGAGAGCACAGTGGACCCTATGCCCCCAAGTCCATAAGGAAAGAGCCATGGAAATGCTTGTGTATACAAGTTTGGGTTGTTGCATATGGACAACGGGTTCACACTGTGAGATACTGCAAGTGCAGCTCTTTTGTTGTTCCAGTGTCTTAGCATGATGCCTTTGAGTTCATCGACTGACTTCATTGGCAGCTGTTCGCTTGTCAAGCCATGTACAATGAAAGCACACTCTCCATCTTCCACACCATCTTCCTCTCCATCATCAAAAAGACTCATGCCCTCTTCAATCTTATTGGTTACCAAATGCTGGTATTCAACTGATACCGGAGGCATGTCTTCTGGATATTGCATCAACTTATCGTGTGCAATCTCTAAATCAGCATAGTGAAGATGATTTATCTTCAACCATTCCAGAGCCTGCAAAATGTAAGCCCTTCTGACCAAGAACAGGGTGCACTGATATTCTTTTTCAGTAGGTTTGCATGGACCAGTGAACAAAATCGCCACAACATCATCCAAATCTTCCATTGCCGGTGGTAAGCAGCGATAAACTTTTGGAACAGGAGATTCGAAAGCAATTACATGTGAAGACATCTTCTGCAGACCTGAAGCAGCGATGTGAACAAAGCAATTGTTTAATTGGACATGAGCAATAAGTAACTGCTCCATGAACCTCAAAGTCAATAGCACTTCAGGGACAGCACCTAGCCAAAGGCCCTTGGCAAGTGCATTTTGAGGTAGGTTGCCTTTCCATATGTGCTTCTGCCGTGATCACATATATGTTTGCAGCTGTGATCAATTACAGGGCCTGTGTACTCCTTAGCGCACTGGTCACCATCCTTTCGTTCAATCCTAGTCACACCACTCGCTTTTAATACATGCAACTGGTTCTTTACTGCTTCCAACTGAGTAAGCCACACTGAAGGATATGCCAGACCACAGACTGCACAACCACCTTCTTCCACAACAGTAGGCAATGAAGCTTTACAGAACTTCTGGTGATGTCGCTCATCAAAGTGTTGTCTGAAGCCAGAGGTGGGAATTCCTCATGATCTGCTACCTCACCCAGGTCTTCCTGTACCGTGCCCAGAATGGCGTTTATATTTTGTGCTCTAATTCTTTTGCGCTTGGATTTGTTTGGAATGACAGAGAAAATGCTAACATGACTATTACATGAAGGGAACCAATGCACATCAAATTTCTGCACCATGTTGATCTTTGAAGTGCATGACCCAATCTTGATGCCATGCAACTTGGCAACATTAAGTATAAGTTTTGCAGACAGAAAGGGAACAATTTTGTTGAGTGGAATCCTAGCCATAACATGTCATGTTTGTGTATCAGTGACTGAACAATCAGACTGCAGGACATGGGCCTTAAATATGAAAGCATCATGCTCAGCAACTGGATCCCATCAGCAAAATGGAAAATTGTGTTCAGGGTTTCCACTGGTTTTTGCTGGTTTTCAGGTTTTCAGAAACTTGGAAACCAGAAACCAGGAAACTTGTAACTGCTGTATGGTAGACCACCAAAATGTCAACTACAACACAAGGACTGATGTAACTATTGACTAGTAATGAATCTGTGGGCATAATGATCAACAAAATGGTTCACAAAGAAGGAGTTGAAGCTGTCCAGAGCATTGTGATGAGAAAGATCATTGGGTACCCTTGTGGAACCATAGATGGGTAGCAAATGAGCTCCATGAGCGATTGTGTTGAGTGGAATGACTTGCACTGTTGGTTCTCCCTTCTGGTCACATCTCACTGGACAGTCCACATCCCTGTGTCAGCATCAGGCTCATCATCATGTACAAACCAGTTGATCAATGCACAAGAATAGGGCTTGTGACAATAACAAAATGAGAAGAAAAGCAGAACCTGCCCAATCTCCATCCCTTCCATACTGGGCTTTGAATCATCTAATACAACAAAAATGGTATCACAGCGGGGATGACCATGAAAAGCAGGAGTTGATTGGATTCTTTCCTGATGCATGCCACCTGCACCACATAAATCACTAGGTGCATAAAAGGTGGCAACAGCAGAATTGTACATCTTGATGTCACCCTCAAATTGAGGGCAACCATCAATTGCTGAAGGTGGTGGTTGGTCCAGATGGTTGAGCATGGAAAGAAATTGGTGAAAGGCAAGGGGGAACTTGGGTTGCGAGACATACGCTGCAAGCTCCTTGAGACCTCGTGGATAGCCATATTCTAAAATTAGAACATTAGTTTGAATGCTGCAATGATTGCATTAGACACATGCACAGAATTTGGCTGCAAGATTCACAACAAACAGTGCACTTGTTGGATCACCTGGTATTGGTCCACTGTCCCCTTCCTCATCCTCTTCATTTGAAGTATCCACCACTTCTTCTCAATCCTCTTCCACAGTGGTGGTGCTGGCCATATAGGAAGATGTTGTACTGATCAACATCCCATGATCTGAGAATATCCTGTGCAACACGGTCATTTTCTCCATCTGCTTGATGATCTGAAGCATCTGAATGAGTGCTTGGTATCGACTTGATTGATGCCAAGGTTCCTTCACAGCTTTGATATGCTTTGACTCTGTGATGGAAGAACAGAGGCCATTGGGAGAACTGAAAAAATGAATGGAATTATAAAAATGCTTCAGGGCATGTTGGCGTGGTAACAATATTGAGTCCCATACACCTGACTCAATGAAAATGTTCTGTAGTTTGTGAAACTTATCAATACATTCATGAAAATGTTCAAGTGCAGGTGCTGTGATGGCGTTGCGACAGGCAATATAACAGGCATCCATAAAGGTTGCTATGCTCTGGACCATCGTGGAAGGTATATAGCCAGCAATGGCAGTGAGAAATACCTGTGAACAACTGTGAGTCTCAGAACCAAAGGCTGGGAAATATGACATGCCTTCATCAATGCCTTTGAGTCATCACCTGTCCACTGGTTGTAATCTCAACCATTGGGGAACTGTCAAAGCCCAGGAAATGGTGGAACAGCTGAGATGCTGTATAGCTTGTGACCATGTGGTGGGAAAATCTCTACCTGACATTACATACTGATGGTCAATGTCCTCAATGATCTCAAAAGCTGCTGTTTCACCATGAACAATGTGCAAGTACTCCATTACCCAAGTCACTAGGTGGTCCTTGAATGTGCCTTTTATAAGCTGGTGTAAGAGGTCAGGTGCAAGGAGCTCATGAATGTCTGCCTGTGGAAAGGCATGCATGAAAGGCTGATGAAACAGTGTTAATGAGGGATGACCATGCAGAAAGAATCAAACAGACCACAATATCATGCCAAATTCCAAAGTCATCCCAGAGAATCCCTGGATCAAAGTTTTTCATGAGGAAGTCTGTCTTCGCATGTGCACATCAATGACTTCCAGGGCCATCAAGGTCTGTGGGTAGAGCATCACACCTAGAGCAGATGTAAAATAATGAAGAAGAGAGGCCCTCGGAACTTACTTTGGACACCAGTTAGAGACAACTCCCAAAAGCCAGACTTGTTCAGGGTAATCAGCAATGTAGGGACCAAGGCTGAATATGGCATGGCAGAAATGCCCATCAGGACATCTAACGATCTTCAGCTTCTCCATGTACAGCTTAAGTGGGCTGAAGACAATCTCCAAACAACAATGATAGAGTTGACGACAAAACTTCTGGAAGTCCACCTTTTTTTGTTGGCATTTGCTTGCTACAAAAAAAAAACTGATGGGTTACATAAGATAGATATCAGAAAAGGCAGCACATACTTTTTGGTATTGGTAGAAAAGCAATGGGCAATATGGTGCTTCTATGTCCACGGCGAGCAGTATTTGATATGTTCCTGGGTGAGGCGTATACTGGATGGTATTCCTGATGTCCCATTGCAACAGAGATGGTTGTCTTGTCGCTGCCTGCTACTATGGGTACTAGCATCACACCATAAGTTGATACATCAGTGGCAATCATGTTCTAAACATGTTATATCAATAAATGCTGCTCATCCTTAAAGAAAACCATACTGCTTCATGATTAGGGAATAGCATGGGTGTGGGTAAACCTGCAGTGTTTAGGTCATGGGGTATACAGGTACAGGTATGGTGCCTGAAATCCTCAACCTGCGTCATACTGGACCCATCCACATGGTGTTGTGGGTTTTCATGGGTAGTGCCAAGTTCAGCCCAGTTAGCCAGTAATCTTTACTTAATTTATGCATATCAATCTTTATTAGTTGTACCATGTTCAACCTGTGTTCAACACTCACAAAAATGTGAAATGTTGAGACCATGGGAATGTGACTAACAACAGTGATCAAGTCGATTGTTGTTATCACTCTCCTCCACTATGCACACTTGGTCACCCCACCCTGGTAAGGAATCTTTTACAAGGTTCCCTACATAATCTTTCCTCCTTTTCTCGTTCTTTCCACTACTAATAATCTCCTTTTCTCATTTTCTAGATCATAACTTGTGTTCTCAGTCATGACAACTTCTACTGTTGAAATGGTATGTTTTTGGTTTCTTTCTTTTTAACTATGACTAACCAAATGTTCTTTTTCCTAGGTTGCAGTAATTTCAGCTCGCCAACAGCCATGTAACACCACCACACAATGCCACCTTACTCCCTGTCCAAATGGGATGTGAGGCTCTCATTTGGGCAGAGGGGCCTGTCAGGAGACCCGAGGAGTGGGATACCTGTACCAGGTATGTGTTTTTCTTTATTCAACTAACTTCATTTTCCATTATTTACAGGTTTTAACTCACATACAATGATGAAACAACAAATGATGCAACGATGCAACACCTGGCTGCACTGCCCCCACATGCCATGTCACAGGCCCAAGGACAATGACATCGTAGTCTGGGCTTCCAGTAATTCACTAACAATGACACAACTACCTAACCAATGCACCCACACACACTGACCTGCCTACCAGCAACAACAAACTGCCACCATGAGGAGCAACAATGAGAGGAGGGCTGGCCACCACCACTGCTGCGAGCAACTGCTCATGGGGTAAATGGGGGTGCTGATGGGGACACCAGGGGATGCGAGACAGGGCCAACAGGTACAATGACACGGACATGAAGAGAATAACAGGAAGAGGGAGCAATGGGGGGAATGAATCGCAGAGGGAATGAACAAGCCACAGGAATGAAGGCAATGAGGAGAGGGGGAGGGGCTGGCTGCAGCACACATGAAATGGGCCCCAGGCAAGTTTTTCTATGTTTGTTTCATATTTTTTTCTTTCAGCTAACTTATGTCCTCATTTATTATAGGTTTTACTTATGTTACAACAACACAATGATCCACGATCCTGCCATCTACCACCGCCGTGAGCGCCTGCTTGCAGGGTGGTTGGGTAGTGCGATGGGATGAGATGACAACATGACAAGGATGCAGATCGCATGTGACAGATGACTCACCACCCACCCCCAGCCTCGTGAGCAACTGCTTGTGGGGTGGTGGGTGGAATGATGACAACAACCGGGGATGGAGAATGGGTACAACAACGACGATGGCAGGATACAGGATGGGGTATAGGGGCCAACAACGAGGGGATGGGTACAGGGACAGGAAAAATGGCAACAACAACAATAATGACAGTGGGGATGGGGAGGGGGGATGGAGCACAACGACGGACTGAGGACCGCCCACCCATGACCACTGCAGCACCCCAAACCACCGCCATGAGCAGCTGCTCATGGGGTGCATATGGGGTGCAATGAAATGGGGAACCATGCAATGGCAGCTGCCACGACCATGACCACAGCAGCACCTGCTCGCAGGTGGAAACGGGGAGAAAATGGGAAGGGGATGAGCAGGTGCTTGCAGGGTAGGCCCCTTGCCTCACAAAGAATGTGAGGGAGTTTTTTTCTTTCTATCATTAGTTATTTTTGTGGCCCTCCCTTGTTTTGTGCAAGGGAGGTTAGTTAGCTGAATAAAAATTGTGTTATTCTCACATTCAAATGCAAAGAATTTATTGTCTGTAGCTTAGGTATTGTATACAGGGTGTAGTCAAGTTTATTTAGAACATCAAATATGACACAAAAATACAGTCAAAACCATGGTGCATATACATGGTGTTGCACCTGTGGTGTTTCATGACAGACTGTGGTAAAAACCTGTCACTGCAGTTGCAGTGTTAGAATGGGTGTGGTGTTTGCAGGTGCAGGTGTGGTGTTTGAAAAGTTACCCACAGTGTGACCCATGCTACACCCTATTCATGATTTGCTGATAGGTTGTCCCCTTGGCTCAAAGGCCGATTCACCATTTCGGCCACATTCTAATCACATTGGATAACTTGCACGAGGTCCCAGGAACAGCGCGATGACTCCTGACCAAGTCTACCAAGCATGATATTGTATTGAACGCAGTCAAGCATCATCAAATATCGTCAAACATTGTCGAGCATCGTTGAACGCAGTTGAGCATTGTCGAACATTGTCGAATATCATATCGAATGCGGTCGAGCATCATTGAGCATCATCGATCGATATCGAGAGACTGTGAGTGACATTGGGTGCCGCATTTGTTATCTATATGGTGGAATACCATGTGCCAGGAAGTATTCCAACTTGTGCTCAAACCTGCTGATAGTTGGTCAGCCTCATTCCAAGTCCCTATCGCACACAGAACCCACTGGATGCATTATTGCGACACAAAGGACAGTCCCCTTTTAGTTCTATACCCTTTATTACTCTTTCATCATATGATATATATCTTTCTTGTTCGGATTCCAGTCTCCTTTTTGGCCTTGTGCCTTAACTCATATCTTTTGCCTCATGTTCTACACATGTTCTCTAGCCTTTTTAGGTACTTTCTTTATTTTATATAAAAAGATGTACTAGATACAAAGAAATACAAGAAAGTTGTCATCTTCCTCCCAGATCACAGTGATTTGAGAGTTCAGTTTAGTCTTATTCAGTCTGAAGTTTGGTGTTTTACGCTAAACTTCCTCAAAATTCCTCAAAATTCCTTGCATTACACTATTTTTGCTCTCACTTCCCTCGATTATCCTTTTCTTCACTTCTACTACTCGTCTAGTCCCCCAATCTTGCGTCCGAACATATCTGTGCACTTGAAATTCCTTGAAACGTCTTCGAAAAATATCGTGACATCTCGAAAAGCATTGTGACATCTCGAAAATCATCACAACACCTCGCAAATCATCGCAACCCCTCGAAAATCATTGCAAGTCCACAAAACACATTCTTTTGGCCTCAGACTGCTTTGACAAGCAGTTGTTTTATGACTATTTGATGGTCGGTCTGACAGGTGACATCTAGAGGGCCTCGCACCCTTCCTCTGACTCGTGTTATACCATCTGAAGCCTTTTTGTTGGTTTTGTTTGGGTTTCCAGGTTGAGCATCATCATCGCCCAGTATCCCAACATCAGATTTGAGAAAACATGATGCCCTGCATGATTGTACTCCTCATATGGCATTGTCTCAAACTGTCCATCAAATTCTGTGGTGCCTAGTTGCTGTTCAAGGGTGACAAGGACATCTTGAGCATTGAGTTCATAGGTCTCCTCCATCCATTGAGGTGGTGTTTGTGGTTTTGGTCCTGTATAGCAAAACTTGAAGGTCTTCCAACTAACACCTCCTGCCTTTATGGAGTCAAGAGTCTTGTAAAGGTCCTGAACATTCCTCCATGGTACATGGTCAGTTTCCCCATATTTATATTCATGTTTGATGACAGTAGCATGCCAAATGTCAAGACCTTCATGAATTTCATCTGCTGATGACTGAAGCTGCACATAATGATATTGAGCCCAGTCAAATGCTAGTCTATTAGGGAAGGGAGCCCATGGATTCTCAGGAGTGGTGTCAGGTGATTGGATGCATTCAGGATTGGGTACAGGCTCCTTGAGAAAAGAGCCATCAGGGGTGCATGGCTTTGCTAGATGGAACAAATGTGTAAGATAGAAAGATCATGGAATGTTATGCATTCAAGGACTACCTGTGAGATACTGATGATGAATCCATTTGTGCTGGGAGACTTCTTTGGGTGGTGAAATGTTGGGGTGCATTGATTTCTTATGGTGAGTGAGGCCACTGTTCAAAAGACACTTGTGTCCACAGATTGCGCAGGAATAAGAGATTATTCTGGGGATTGGAGGTTGAGGCATCTTGTCAAACTCAGATGCTAGAAGTTGGTGGTTGGTGGGAAGTTGAACGTCAGAATTGCAAGGAATGTTCTTGAATGGCATGTGAAGTTTAAATCAGCTTGCTTATATTTTGGGGGTGTTCCCCAGTGCCACATCAACTCATTATCCATTCAGTGTTACACCCTAAACATGTCTCTCCCTTGTCATGCCTATGATGCAGTCCAACACTAATCCCAGGTCCCATACCAAGCCAGATGCTAAACTTGTGGATCTTCCTAGGATGCAACATGGTCAGACAAAGGTCCAGGCTGAACAATTGGACTCCAACATACCAATGAACAATCTACCTGACCAAGATGGACCCAAACAACAAAAGCCAAGAACAAGAGGCCAACCACAGGCCAATGTTGCAGTGCCAGCTCACAGCTTGGTCAATGATGAGGACATTTCCTTGCCTGCCAAAACTAGGACATGCAAATGTGGTTGGAAAGCTGAAATGACCATGAAAGGGCCGAGTGATGATCCAGCTCCAAAGCGAGCTAAAGGTGACATGGATGAGGCTTCCCAGCTATCTGCAAAAGGGAAGGCCCAGCATGGACAGAAGCAAACAGGGGTGGTCAATGCCAGGGATCCACTACCTGACCACCCAGGCAGAGATGTCCATCCCACCAAACCAACAACCACCCACCGCACATCACAGGAAGTTGCAGCTGAGTGCAAAGCCAAGAAACAAGCTATGGAAGAGAAGATACACCAGGGGGAAAAGGCAAAAGAGTTCTTAGCACTGATGAACATAAATGAAGACCTTAACGATGAGGAACTACTCACCAAAAACCCACAACGCTTATCCGCAGCAATTCACAAGTGTGGAAGAGCATGTCTTGATGATAGTGATGACGAGGGGGAGGAATTCAACTTTGACGCTGTCGAAGATGGGATATATTCAGATGATTTGATGGTTGAGCCTGCAAAGGTGAAAGGGAAGACAGTAAGTGGTCAAATGCATGCTTCTGTTGTGGACTGACTAACCTCATTGTTTCAAGGTCAAGAAACCAAAGAAGGCAGAAAAAGGAGACCTGCACAGTGACATAAAGATGAAGGAGATGAGACTACATAGCCAGGAAGATGGTGGGAGGGAAGTGATCAACAATGTAAACAAGGGAGTCAATGTGGGGTAGGTTGATCACATGTTACACAAAATATCTGAACCTTATCCACACAGATTTATCAAGTTTAAAACCTGTTTACTCAAGTCCAATGGCGAGCGGTCTGAAATGCAGCGTTGCCATGCCTCCCTTTTCCCTTTCGCCCCATGTGCATGCTTACATGTTGCACTGCGCTGCACGTCTTTCTCCCTGCACCGTGTTGCATGCTGTGCTCACCTGCAACACTTTGCACCACTTCCTGCACCGCATTGCAACTTTTGCTGCTTGACCACACCTTGGTTACATCATGTGTTGAGTCCCCTATTCCTAGTGAGAAAAGTGAGATTCAGAGACATACCCCTTTTCAGGGTCTCTCTGCAACTCTCCTTCTCTCCTAGGTAAGGACCTCTAGCACTAGTCTATCTGCATGAGCTCATCTTATCCTAGTGTTCTCACCTAGACTCATTGCTTGTGCATAGTTTTTTGATCTCCCACCTCCCTCCTCTATTGACTAGTTACTGGTGTACCTCGTTAATTCAAATGACATTGTGACCCTTCAGCTAACCTTTTGGGTTGCTGAAGGAGTCGTTTGGGCTACTCACATGAGAATTCAATGGAATCAAACACTCACACATTTACTGCTTTTGATTCAGCACCCAAAAAAGATCAAAATGCTGGTCTGCAAAAAGATCTGAATTTGAAAAGGGCCCCTGAAGACATCGACTCTTTTCAAAGTGGCAGCCTTGATGATGAGTATATTACCTCAGTCCAGCCTTCACTCCCACCTACCAATAAGGTGGCTGTCCATTCAGAACATTCAGATCTTGCATTCCCTGCAGACCATCAACGTGATTGTTCACACAAAAACAAGATGTGTACACTCCTTCTGAACCCTCCTTCTATAATCTTAGGTCTCATCCATAACAGCTCATTGGGGTAGTGGCTGAGAGCGACCCCAATCTCCCAGTAAAGGTGAAGAGACCCCTTTGACTTCCAAGGAGTAACAGCATATTGATCTTACTACGCAGAACTCTAAAATCTGTTGGACCATCAAAGGAGATGGTCCTGCCTATTACAAGACTCCAACCCCCAAAAACTCTAACATCGCTTGTGACAATCCACACTACCAGGTGAGTTAGATTTTTCATATCCACTCCTCATCATCTTACTTACTAGCTCCACAATGACAGCGCATCAGGCTCCCGATGGTTTCCTTCAGTCCCAATTCATTGCCCCAGCTCCTGAACAACATCTGAAATATGTGAAGAACTCCATCCTCTATCCCCCACTTGATGTGAAGCACCCACCCAAGGGCCTATACACCCTACTTCTCATTGCTGTAAAATTCCACTAGATCCTATGATGATTGTTGTCAATCCTTAGTTTGGCAGGTGGAACAGGCTTTTGCTGCATTCCTGAGTGGCACATACATCGAGCCACAGCTTTTTGCACACAAGCATTATTGGCATGCGATAAGGGTCTTCCTTGGTCATGTAGAATGTATCAGTGAGAGACACTGGGGGCTTGTCCTCGCATCCCAAAATGGTGCTGATGATGATATGGGTGATGATCTTCACGCGGATGCATCAATGATATCTGCCTACCATGAAGACTTTTACATTCCTTTAAGCCCTCAGAAGCCATGAACTCTACATTGTTGCTTAGATATGACCTTCTACCCTGGTACTACATAGTCACCACATACTGGACTCCATGTAATGATGTTTAATTGCTGCTTAGCCACTTTTTTCACTGTAGTTTCCAAGTTTTGTAGGTTTCTATAGATTTCCTAAGTTACCATGGCTTGCTCCTGGGGTAGGTTTTCAGAAAATTGGACATACATTTCGAGATGTTTGAGTTTCCGAGTTTTGGCTGGTTTTCAGTGGTTGCTCAAGTTGAGCAACCTCTGGAAAGTGAAATGCTTAATTACTGATGCACCAGTGGGCCCCAGTTAGGTAGTTAGCCAATGTTATACAAACTGTCACTGCTACTGGCACTTGGAATATTGCTGGCAGGGAATGTCAGTTGAGATTGATGGCAACTTGACATTTGAGCCTGTTTTATCAGCTCAATATTGATGTTTGTGGGATGATATAATTAATTAGAAAATAAATTCCCAAAAAGGAAAAATACAAAAAAGGAAGGAAGAAGATTTTCTGTTCATTCCCTCACAGTCCCTGTGCATCTTGGCAATTAATTAGCTACCCCATGTGTAAACATGGATTTGGGTCTCTTGTATCCACCTAGGGAAATGCACGGGTTTTACCTGCGGGTTTCCCATGCTTTTATTTCCTAATTTATTCAATGAGTTTTGCATGAAAAATCATGAAAAAATGATTTTCTGTAACTGTTTTGTTGGCTCTTTGTGATCCAACACATGAAACAATATTTGGGTGACATTTCTCATATGTCAAGGATGCAAATATATTATTTTGTCCATTGTATCACAAGCACCCAATGAATAGCTACTAGAAGCTCATTTTTTCATGATCTTTCATGCAAAACTCATTGAATAAATTAGGAAATAAAAGCGTGGGAAACTTGCCAGTAAAGCCTGTGCATTTCCCTATATGCACCAGGATTTCCCTGAATTATGTTAGCTTTTCTAAGCCACACAATTGGAATAGTAAAGTGTAAATCAATCACACAACATCTGGATCCTATGGGAATTGGGTATCCCAAGAGCCATTTTAAGGATAAATAGTTGGGATTAATTTCAAGAATGACAAACAAGAATTAGATGAATTAACAAGGAAGTTAAAAAAATGCAAAATATAAAAATTGCAATAGGAGAATAAAGGCTGCATCAAAAGTCCTAGGACTTAGCAGATTGTAGAGAGCCTTCAGTAGATCACTTGAAAGAAGTGGTGGGACCTACTACCTAGATGCATAAAAATTCCAGAATGAAAGAGCAAGTATGGGGATTGATCATGATGGGAAAGAAAGCATGGTGCAAGTTAATTAGAGTCCAAAAGAGATGATAGAAAATGAACCCACAACAGAGGAGATATGATAGTCCGAAGATTTTGAAAATCAAAGTGGCTGTGCAAGTGAAAACATCGTGTCACGTCGAGACACAAACATGTGTAGTAGCTCCAGAAATCTTGAGTGAGAATGTCCAAAGGCATTCAAGAGTTATAGTATGATGTTGTAAGGGTAATGCCCTAGAAAGACAGCAAAGAGGTGACACCCAAGACCCTGAGATCAAGGTAGAGCAAAGCCCAAGAATGAATGAACCATGGTTAAAAAAAGCTGAGAAGACCCCATTGCATCAAGATAAACAAGATCAGTAACTGGCTCTGGGATTGAAGAATTTTAGGGGCATCTAGTATGGAATATTGTACACTACAACTAATGAGTACACTGTCCAAGGTCCAGTCCAGGTCTGACTGGGTCCGACATGCCCAAAAAAGTTTTTTTCAAGAAAAAAAAGTCCACAAGTGCATAGCTAGTCATCATCCTCACTCCAACAGTCAAAATCTGCATCTAAAGCAACCCAAACTTCCTTCTGTACTTCAAGCCTGCCATCTGTATATGCTCATCGTAGCCTTTGTAACCCACCAAATTTTTTCTTCTCCACATTTCTGCGATGTGCTGAATCTGTTTGGGCTGAGAGTGAAAATGCTCACTCAACAAGACATGATGAGCCAGGTATTGCTGCAAAGCCACATGCAATCAAGCGCATAACTGGGTATTCTGAGACTTGATGCTGTTGAGGAATAAGAAACAGCAGATGAGAAATGGAAATTGTCACTTTTCAAGGATTTTGACTATATCCCAGCCAATTGCCTCTCCAGTATGTCGTCCAACAGTTGGCTCAAATGCGAGAAGGTGACTCTTAATAAACCAGTCATTGGTGGCACATAGTTGATGTAATGAATGGCAAATGCGCTGTATGGTCGCCTACATTTCGTAGACCAGCCATCCCACGACGCTGTGATTTTCCAATCAATTCACTAAAAAGTATAAGGGGTGAGCACAAAGAAATCAGATTACAGAGACTGATTTACTCACCCGAAGGGCATTTATATCAATTATATCCAGTTTCTCCACTTTTGCGCCAACCGCCACAGCCATCATTGATTGGTGGGGAATATCATTGTCAGTGAGGCTTGGATTGGTATACATTAGGTGTCGACCCAAGGATTTGCAATTGGCAAAACAAAATGGCTGAGGCAGTGAGTGAGGGTGGAAAGCTTGGGTAACCCACCAAGTCGCAGTCAATGATGAGCTCGAGCAGGTGTTCTTGAGGTCCTGCTTTCATTACTTTGGCAGGTTTTGTCGCCTTTGTCATGAAGTTCATGATAGACCCTTGCTTAAATCTAAAGAGAATCAGAACTAGTTCCAGATCAAGGATTGTAACTCACTCTTTTGTGGGCTTCCACCCTGGAGGTGGACCTTCTCAGGGCTCAATCCCTTTGGATTTGCACTTCTTCACATAAGTCTCATAATGCTTTCAACCAAGATATCATCGCTGCACTGTTACATTCCAAGTCTGCCATCCCAGGTCACCAGAAGGAGGTTTTCCATTGAGACAGAGCATGCAGTAATATCCCGCTGTTTCTTTTCCATCAATGATTCTGACACGTTCTCTGAAACATAGGCAAACATCACAAGTTTTGATGCATTTCTGTGTGATGGTTGCAGTCTGATGTGGCAATGTTACATATTGTTTGGACAATCAAGTAGCAACATAACATATGCACCTGTTTGATGTTGCTTTCCTTCAACATGAGGCAAAACTTCTCTCTCGCAGCCTCCTCATCTGCAGTGTATGGCACATCATCTTCATCATCACCACTTTCCATACTTCCATCATCCATATCCGCATTCTCAGCATTACTCTCTTGCTCATTGGCATCACCGCTTATATCAAGAATGGCCGAGTCACTCGCCACATTTGCTGGGAAAAGTTGGGAGATACCATCAGCGACTATGTTATCAACAAAGGTATTTCAGCACTTACCTTTCTTTTAGGTTTGGGAAGCTCATCCTCACTTCCACTTTCATCATCAGTGCAATGCCCTCTCTTTCAGTCATTCTGTATTACCTCTTGAGATGGTGAATGGATCCACTCAATCTGGGATGCATCCTTCAATGTGTTATCTGTGTTACATGCTTCTCCACTGGGCTTTGATGCATCTCTCATATAGAAATGCTTGGTTTGCAATGCTAATCTATTGGAAATAGCATTTGGTAAGGTTCTTACATTATGGCACTCATTTTCAATGTGGCTTACTCTTTTTTGGTGTAGTGTGATGATCATTCTTGTCCCGATTACCTTCAACCTCTCAAATATCCCATTTCGCATTAGTATGACCTGGAGTTATGCAGGCAAGTCTTGTATTTGAGATATGTGGGATGTAAGCTGACCCTCATTTTCTCCTGTTTTTTTGTGTGGCTGTGTGATCATCTCCAGGTAATCCATACCTTGCACCCTCTTTGATGGCTGGGTACATCTTCCACCCTCCACAATCAGGCTCAAATCCACTTTATCTCACTCGCCATGAGCCATGAATGTGACGAAGGGCCTTATGTGTGGTGCGGGTGGACGAAAAAAAAAGTTGAAAAAAGAAGGTACAAATATAGACAATTTTTACGCAAATAACCTGGTCTTTTTTATGTATTACTGGACTCTGGGCTGTACCATTATGGGCTACGAATGATTGGTTTGCCATGCACAAGGACTTGAACAAAGCACGATGCCCCCTGAGTGAGAGAGGGAGGGTCCTCATGGTCCAGACCTGGACCTTGGACAGTGTACTACAGTTGTGGACAAACAAAGTCAACTAATTTTAGCATCTGAATTTTAGAGGTTGGCACAAACATCTGGTGTCCTCAAAAACCATCCAAACATGTATAATAGAGCCTAATGAAGATATTTCTATGAGCCGATTTCTCAATTTTAAAAAAAGTTGGGTCAGGTACCTGAAAGATTTGGCCACCCCCCTAAAGAATTCAGTAAAATCTTGAAAAATAGTGCATTTGACTCCTCTTGATTAGCTGTGTCTGATTCTGTAAAAATTTTAAGGTTATGTGGGGCCTGTTGGCCACAATAAAATAAATAAACTTTGCCAAATATTGAAATATTTGTCACTAAGCTAACAGATTGATTGCCTCCTCTAAGGCTTACATTGACTTTTGGAAGGTCCTCAAGACTGGCAAGGGCAGATCAGAGGTGGGAAAACACCCCTCCACATGTCACATGGTTACCAATATGTCAACATGTGGTATGCTCCGCATGTTTGGTAGACCTAGTCTTGGCCTGAGATTAGGGGGCATAGTGGCATTCTACTAAGCATGCCAATGCACAAGCAGTCTTAGGATGGGTGCATGGCTATTATCAGAATTTGTCACATTCTTAATTTATTTTTCTGGTCATTTTATTAATAAGTTGCTAGTGTGATTGAGTACTAGCATGGAATTTCAATAGTATTGTAGTGTATTTTGGACATCCAAAGGCTACATGAGAGGTCCAACAGTAGGCAACATTCTATGATGTGATTTTTAGCCCTTTGGGGATCAAATACTTAGCCCTGCAATGTGTGTATGTAATTTTCAGAAGGCATATATTATTTTGAATTCATCTGTCACATAAATATGTGTACCAATCACTCAAAATGTGATTCTGTATCATCAATTCCATACTACGTGACATAATTTTTACCATACAGACCCCCAAAAGGGGTGCACAATGTTGTGACAAATGACCCAAAAAATTTGGCCACCCTAAAATGTCATGGGAAAAACTTCAGAGGTATGTTTTCTGATGTATTTTGACAAGCTGAATCCGAATCTGAAGTCTGTTGCCAAAAATTCCTGATCACACTGGGTGCAGGGCAAGATATTCCTAATGAAGTATTGTATCAGTATATTGAAAGTATTCCTAATTCTGTCACAATACTGAACAAGAAGTATTTTGATAGAACATTAAGGAATTACTAAGATATTATTACATCAGTATCAAGTCAGTATTGAGCAAAATTAGAAAGATACTGTAAAAATGCATTCAAGATACTCCCAACTGGTTGTCAAGATACCAGTAAGATACTGAGAGTAAGATATCAAAGAAATATTGAATATCAGATATACTATACTGTTCACATATTTCTGTGGGCATATTCAAGCAATACTAAGGAAATCTGTCATGTTATTGTCACATTACTGGCTCAAATAAAAGCAAAATATTTTCACTGGATGGCTAGAAATGTATACTGTAAATATTTTGACAGTATTCTAAGTTTAATGAATGCCACCTCAAGATACTTCCATGATGCTATTAAAATATAAGACACAGGATAGTTACACACTGGCTGCACAGCAAGATGCTTCTGGGGAGGTATCATGTCAGTATTGTAGAAGTATTCTTAATACTGTCATCATGCTCACCAAGAGATATTTTGCCAGTATTCATACCAATCTAAGATATTACTTGAGTACCTTTAGTACTGTCAAAATATGATATGATACTCAAATGATACTGTCAAAATACTTCTGGCAAAGTCTGTTGACAATATTAGGAATACTGTCAGGGTACCTCCAAAGTACTTCTCCAGCAGTATTGTGCCTTGCACCGGGTGTATTGTATCTCTACAGCAGTCAGGTGAAAGTATGATGAAGGTAAGATTTTTCAGTTATGATTCATACTGATATGATATTTAAAAAGAAGTATTTAAAGAATATGAACCACATAAATATTGGTTACTATCAAGATACTTTGGAAAACATTCTTGGGAAGTATGCAACATATAGTAATCATACTGCTAAGGCAATATCACAACATCATCCTTGTAGCCTATGTTTTTTGCATGTGCATTGCTCTGCAACTTGATGGTGTGGGAAACTCAGATTGTATTGTCTGCATATACAACTTGGAGTGAGACTGGGTTGGAGAAGCGTAGATAGAGTTATAGAATAAAAAATAGCAAAGGACTCATAGTTGACAGAAGATTGGAAGCTTAAAACTTTCAGATTCTGCATTGTGCATTCCAAATTCTGCATTGCACATTTCAGATTCTACATTGGGCATTTGAAATTCCACATTCTGCACTTCAGATTCCACATTGCGCATTGCAAATTCCAGATTCTGCATTTCAGATTCCACATTGCGCATTCCAGATTCTGCATTTCATATTCCACATTGTGCATATCAGATTCCGCATTGCACATTTCAAATTCTGCATTGTGCATTCCAAATTATAAGGGCAACCTAAGCCTCTAGCAAAGGGAAATCCGAAGTTAAAATTATACTACATAATACAGGCATTGGGGGCGCACCTAGCAAAGGGAAATCCGAAGAGAAAACTCTAAGGATCCCCTTGCTGATGCCCAGTATATGTGAAGACGACAAAAATCAAATATAACCTAAAAATAGAAAAAGGCGGAGATAGGTGGATCAAGGCCGCCGAATGACATCATACCAAGGGGTATGTGTCGGAAGGGGTACTCCGCCTCTAAATATAAAAGTGTCAACATATACAAACATGATAGCAAGGGAAAATTAGTAATAAAATCCGGAAAAATCATAGAAAATGAAGAATAGAAGGAAATGAGGTGGGGAAAAATATGGGACGAACATAAAAAATAGGAAAAACACACAGGGCACCCCCTTAGTCCCCTTACATCACCCCCTCTCTAAGATGCATCGCCCCGATGCATTCGAAATCGTATACGACCAAAGTCCGTGACTTGAATGCGACGCGGTGCAGCAGTGTGCCGTCGGTGGAATTCCTTGATTAACCGAGGGGCATTTACGTCAGACTCTTCGACCCATGAGTTCTCCTCATACCCATAACCCTTCCAATGTACCAAATACTGGAGTTTTCCTCGACGCAAACGGCTGTCCAAGATTGACTCGACTTCATATTGGGGTTCTCCCTCAATCACTGTAGGTGGTGGTGGTGGGTGTGAATGGCGTCCCGGGAACGGATCTGGGGGAGCTGGAAGCAATTTGACGACATGGAAGACGGGATGGAGTCTGGACATGGAGGCTGGGAGGCGTAGACGATAGGCATGTGTTCCAACGCACTTGACAATGGGGAAAGGTCCCAAGAAGCGATGAGCGAGTTTCTTGGATGGACGTGTAGTGGAGATGTCACTGGAGTCAAGATAAACTCGATCACCAACCTTGTACTGAGGGGTTGGGGAGTGGCGCTGGTTGTAAAATCGCGCCATGTCGTCCTTCGCCTTTGCTAAGGCTGCCCTTGCCTCCTCCAAGCTATCCCTCATGCGTTCTGTGAACTCATTCACTGTCTCGATGTGTGAGGGAGTTTGGCGAGGTTCAAATCCCATGCGTGGATGTCGTCCAGTGTCTAAGAGGAAAGGGGTCTGTTGAGTGGAAGCATGGACATGGTTGTTGTATCCGAACTCGGCCAAAGGAAGGAGATCATCCCAATCGTCCTGGCGTTCATTGACAAAGAGGCGGATGTACTGCTCCAGTTCCTGGTTGACTCGCTCCGTCTGGCCATCAGTTTGTGGGTGATAAGCAGTTGAAGCGAGGAGTTTGATCCCCAGGAGTCGGTACAGCTCACGAGTGAACTCTGCCATGAACTGAGGGCCACGATCCGAGAGGAAGGCACCAGGAAGTCCATGTAACTTCCACACGTGGTGGAGGTAGAGTCGAGCGGCACCTAGGGCACTGACAGTGGTGTGAGTGGGAATGAAGTGAGCGCGTTTTCCCACTGAGTCAACTGTGCACATCACCGCATCAAACCCGTTTGACTCTGGCAATTCCACCACAAAGTCGACGCTGACGACATCCCAACGACTCTCTGGAACAGGAAGAGGGTGTAGCTCACCAATAGGCTTGCGACGAGGGACCTTGGTGCGTAAGCAAAGGTCACAAGTGCGACAATACTGACCAATGAGCCGTGACATTTGTGGCCACCAATAGTTCCGTGAGGTGAGCTCCAAGGTCTTCCAGCGTCCGGGGTGGCCAGCAATCTGTGAGTCATGGTGTTGGGATATGATGCGCCGGCGAAGGTCTGGGTCATTGGGAACATAGATGCGATCCCTGAAATACAACAAGTCCTCCTTTTCAGCCCACTCTGCCGCACGTAAGGAAAGGGTCGATCCCTTCCTCAGTTCTTTAACAGCTCGGGCGACAACATCCTCATGTAAACCGCTACGGTTTGCGCGACGAATGTCACGTAGAATGTCCCGCT
Source organism: Tricholoma matsutake (assembly GCA_026075535.2). Lineage (NCBI taxonomy): Eukaryota > Fungi > Basidiomycota > Agaricomycetes > Agaricales > Tricholomataceae > Tricholoma > Tricholoma matsutake. Next base: position 2,426,429 of record AP026544.2, read on the forward strand.
CCTCGCCCTGGGGTACGATGCCTTCCAGTGCCCGAATGGTGAACAGGTTTGGCTGCAACAGCACAATGTTTTGGTTGTCACCGCTGCCATCCCCATGGTCTGCACGTCGGGATAGGGCATCGGTCTTCCCCATGCTGCGACCCGGACGGTGGTGCAAGGAGAAGTCGAATCTAGATAGATACAGGGACCAACGAGCTTGACGACGGTTCAATTTCTTGGCCGTCATGAAGTACTCGAGGTTCTTGTGATCCGTCCAAATTTCCACCTTGTGTTGGGCACCCTCGAGGAAGTGTCGCCACTCCTCAAGCGCACGCATTATCGCCAACATCTCCTTGTCATGGATCTCGTAGTTTCTCTCTACAGCACTAAGGCTTTTGGAGTAGAACGCAACAGGATGCCACTTCTGGTCCTCCGGAGACTGCTGAGACAACACAGCGCCCGTCGCAAAGTCAGAACTGTCGGCTTCTACACGAAAAGGACGCGAATCGTCAGCAAAGGTAAGGATCGGAGCGGAAGTGACCATCTCCTTAAGCTTTTCGAACGCCTCCTGTTGTGCATTATCCCACCTCCATGCCTCCTTTCCTGTCAAGTCGAACAGCGGTCGTGCATGATGTGAGAAATCCTTGATAAAACGCCGATAAAAATTGATGAAGCCCAGGAAAGACTGCACCTCCTTCTTGTTCGTGGGCGTAGGCCAAGCTGTGACCCCATTTACCTTGATAGGATCCATCTCCACTTGACCCTCCGAGATAATCAGGCCGAGGTACTCGATCTTGGTCCTTTCGAACTCGCATTTGTCCTGACGAAGGTAGAGTTTGTACCGTCGAAGTCGCTCTAGGACGAGGCGCGTGATGCGACGGTGCTCTTCAACTGTGCGAGTGAAGATGAGGATGTCGTCGAGATAGATGCAGACAACGCCTTCGAGGATGAGGTCATGGAAGATGTCGTTCATCATGGTCTGAAAGGTGGCAGGGCTATTAGTAAGGCCAAAGAACATGACAAGCGGTTCAAAAAGACCACGGTTGGTACGAAAGGCTGCCTTCCACTCATCTCCCTCCTTTATCCTCACATTATTATAGCCCCAACGGACATCGAGCTTGGTGAAGTATCGGGCTCCACGGAGCTGGTTTACGAGTTCGGAGATGAGGGGTAGTGGGTAGCGATTTTTGACCGTGATGTTGTTGAGTCTTCTGTAGTCTTGAACTGGTCGAAGTGAGCCATCCTTCTTCTTGACAAAGAAAAAGGGAGAGGCCATGGGTGACTTCGATGGTCGAATACGTCCAGAGGCCAGGTGCTCGTCGATGAACTGGTCAAGCTGCCGTTGTTCCTCCGGAGAGAGAGGATAGACCTTGCAGGATGAAGGGGTTGCGCCGGGGGTGAGTTCGATCGCGTGATCCCATGGCTTACGCGCAGGAAGAGAGTCGAATGACTCCTTGGAGAACACGTCTTCAAACTCATGGAGATGAGGGAGTAAGGAGTTAGTAGAGGATTTAGCAGCGTTGTTTTTGTGGAAGGCCTCGGCGAGGCGTTGGGATATGTTCGATGTGGCACACACCTCATGCGACGAGCGAATCGCAGTGTAGAAGATCCGATCACCCTCCTCCACTTCCTCTGGGTCCTCATCATCATCATCCGAGTCCGGTATTAGATCAGGAACCCCTTCCAATTCCACTTCAGGTATAGGCAGGGGTCCAGCACGACACTTCTGAGTTCGTCGTATTGCCGCCTTCTGTCCACGACGTTCTTGCCTGGCTTCTGTGAAACACGTCCGACAGCGGGATGGACATCGGCTCATGGTAACCTCCCCGGTGCGCCAGTCGACCTCTGGGTTATGGTCTCGAAGCCATGGATATCCCAAAATCGCCTTTTGCTTTCCTAATTGAGTGACAGCAAAAAGGGCACGCTCACTATGATCTTTGTAACGGAGAACCAGGTCTGCAACCTCTCGGATGGCACCAGCTTCATTTGGGGATCCATCCACGTTATATACAGGTATCGGACGTGAGAGTGAGCGAGTATTTAGACGATGTTGTTGTACCAGATGGGAATCGATGAAGAGACCAGTCGCACCAGAGTCCAGGAGCGCAGAAACACCGAGTATCTGTCCAGTGTCGGTCGTCTGCAGTTCGATGGCTAGGTTTAAGGAATGTGCAGAGGGAGTGGATGCCACAATATACTTGCGTGGTAGTTTACGCTCCCATGATTTAATTTTGGGACGTGGAGTAGAAGGAGAGATGGGGAGAGCAGGTACGTCTTTAGCCAACTTCGAAGGGTCAGAGAGGGGAGCAGTCACAGAAATGGATTCATTCTCCAGGGATTCAACTGACAAGACTTCAAAGCGGTTATGGACAGGCAGTGAGGGCGTACGATTCACTCGCTGCGAATAGGAAAATCCTGCTCCTCTACAACTTCCAGCTTAACCTCCTCTGCAACTTGATCCTTCGCTTCCTCAACATCTACAAGTGCCAACAGATCTTGCAGGAGTTCGTCTCGTCCCTCGGGGGTGAGCATGCGGATATCCTGACGATGGGGACACGCTCCAGCCCTGTGTCCAGGTTCCCCACAACGGTAGCAGAGATCCAACTTACGTGCACGGCTGCGGGCTGCATCAACATCCATTGGTACTGGGATATTGACGGCTGGTGTGGGAGTTTGACGAGCAGGAATGGGGTTAGGGCGGGGGAGGCTTCGATTGAAGGTGTAGGGTGTATGAGTGGTAGTTGGAGCACGGAATGCAGCATTAAACGCCGCATTTGTGAGTCGGTTCTCATCACAGAGTGAAGCAGCTTCATACCAAGCAAGGATATCATCGTCCGCTGGGCGCCCTTCCAACATCTGTGCAATCTGGTCCTGAATTTCTCGGTTGAGCCCCCGTCGGAACTTCACCACCACTGGTAACCCACTCCCATACCCTGCCATGTCCACCAAATCCTTGAACTCATCGATATAGTCGTCCACGGATCGACGTCCCTGGTGGTAAGTGGATGACTCAAGTCGTGTCACTGCTCGGTGGCGTTCATTGAGGGGGCAGAAGTGGCGTACGAACTCAGCTCGAAAGTCACCCCAAGTGGAGAAAGGTAGAGAACCGAGTTCTTTAGTTTGACGTAGGATACGGTCCACATAGAGATAGGCGCGTTCAGATTTCATGTATGTGAAGGCCCAATAAATTTTTGCAGCCTCATCGACGAATTGATGCGACTGGAGACTAATGTATAACTCACAGGAATTAAGGAATGCACGTCCCTGCGCACGTGCACCATTAAATTCGGCGGGGGGGGACGGTTTGATCTGGGCACGTTCCTTAGTGGACGCGTTTGGCAAAACATCGTTGTTGGGTGCGCTTGGAGTCGTGAAGGGGGAACTATTAGTCGTAGGGTTAGCCTGGAGGGTCCTAACGAAGTTTTCAATCGTAGATTTAAGCGAGTCGATTTGCGCGCGCATTCCGGAAACGTCGCTTTCAAGCGCGTCGAAGCGTTCTGATGCGTCCATGTCGCTAGGGAGCGCGTTTGGCGAAAATGGCGGCGCAATAAAGGCGAGAGTATCTGGAACGGTGTGTAGGGACTCTGTGGAGCTTTGGGAAGCGTCGTCCAGTCCGTACCTGCCTATTTTGGGCAGCGCGTTCGCGATTTTCGGGCCTTAGGGGAGAGTTTTCTACTATAAGGGCAACCTAAGCCTCTAGCAAAGGGAAATCCGAAGTTAAAATTATACTACATAATACAGGCATTGGGGGCGCACCTAGCAAAGGGAAATCCGAAGAGAAAACTCTAAGGATCCCCTTGCTGATGCCCAGTATATGTGAAGACGACAAAAATCAAATATAACCTAAAAATAGAAAAAGGCGGAGATAGGCGGATCAAGGCCGCCGAATGACATCATACCAAGGGGTATGTGTCGGAAGGGGTACTCCGCCTCTAAATATAAAAGTGTCAACATATACAAACATGATAGCAAGGGAAAATTAGTAATAAAATCCGGAAAAATCATAGAAAATGAAGAATAGAAGGAAATGAGGTGGGGAAAAATATGGGACGAACATAAAAAATAGGAAAAACACACAGGGCACCCCCTTAGTCCCCTTACACAAATCCCTCATTCTGCATTTCAGATTCCACATTGCGCATTGCGTATTTCAGATTCCACGTTGTGCATTTCAGATTCGGCATTGCAAATTTCACATGCTGCATTGTGCATTTCGCATTGTGCATTGCACATTTCAGATTCTGCATTGGGCATTTCAAATTGTGCATTGCCCATTTCAAATTGTGCATTGGGCATTTCAGATTCTGCATTGTGCATTCCAAATTCTGCATTGTGCATTTCAGATCCCGCATTGCGCATTTCAAATTTTGCATTGCACATTCCTCGTTGCACATTTCAGATTCCACATTGCACATTTCACATTCTGCATTGCGCATTTCACATTCTGCATTGCACATTCCAAATTCTGCATTGCGCATTTCAGATTCCACATTGCACATTCCAGATTCTGCATTGCACATTTCAAATTCTGCATTTCAGATTCCACATTGCACATTTCAGATTCCACATTGCGCATTCCAAATTCTGCATTGCACATTTCAGATTCCACATTGTGCATTTCAGATTCAGCATTGCACATTTCAAATTCTGCACTTCACATTCCGCTTTGCGCATTTCAGATTCCGCATTGCACATTTCAGATTCCACATTGCACATTCCAAATTCTGCATTGTGCATTCCAGATTGTGCATTCCAGATTCTGCATTTTGGATTCTGAATTGTGCATTTTAGATTTGGCATTGCGCATTTTAGATTCTGCATTGCGCATTCCAAATTCTTCATGGCACATTCTAGATTCTGCATTTCAGATTCTGGATTGTGCATTTCAGATTCTGAAATGGGCAATGCAGAATCTGAAATGCACAATCCGGAATCTGAAATGCAAAATCTGAAATCCAGAATCTGGAATGTGCAATGCAGAATCTAAAATGTGCAATGCAGAATTTGAAATGTGCAATGCAGAATTTGAAATGTGGAATCTGGAATGCACAATGCAGAATTTGGAATGTGCAATGCAGAATCCAAAATGCAGAATCTGGAATGTGCAATGCAGAATCTAAAATGTGCAATGCAGAATCTGAAATGTGGAATCTGCAATGTGGAATCTGGAATTTGGAATGTGCAATGCAGAATCTGAACTGCAGAATCTGAAATGCACAATTTGAAATGCACAATGCAGAATCTGAAATGCACAATGCAGAACCTGAAATGCAGAATCTGGAATGTGCACTGCGGAATCTGAAATGTGGAATCTGCAATGTGCAATGCGGAATTTGGAATGTGCAATGCAGAATCTGAAATGCACAATGTGGAATCTGAAATGCAGAATCTGGAATGTGGCATGAAGAATTTGTAATGCACAATGCAGAATCTGAAATGCAGAATCTGGACTGCGCAATGCAGAATTTGGAATGTGCAATGCAGAATCTGAAATGCAGAATCTGAATTGTGGAATCTTGAATGCACAATGCAAAATCCCAAATGCACAATGCAGAATTTGAAATGTGCAATGCAGAATCTGAAATGCAGAATTTGAAATGTGCAATGCGGAATCTGAAGTGCAGAATGTGGAATTTGAAATGCCCAATGCAGAATCTGCAATGTGCAGTGTGGAATTTGGAATGTGCAATGTAGGATCTGAAATGCAGAATCTGAATTGTGGAATGTGGAATTCGCAATCACAACAGGCAGGGAAAAACCTTCCCAGAGAGAAAATGTGGAGAAAATATGGAGAAAATTACACTTTTTCATTCAGCAAACAAGTCAGGAAAAACTAGTGAAAATAGCTTATTTTCTGTTCATTTTCTCTTCAATCTGCCTAAGGAACAATATATCATTTTTGTGGACAGAAAAAAAGGGAATCTGCAGTGAAAAGAACTTATTTCTTCTTGATTTCCCCCGAATTTTTGCATAGGAACAAAGAGTGATATTTCCTGCAAAAGCAAATCAGAAATCTTGAGTGAATATCACTTATTTTGAGTACATTACACTCCTCCACCTATTTCTGTCAGGTTCTGGTCAGAATGACCATTCCGATCAGAACTTTCAGAATTCCGGGGCATTCCATTTACATACATTTTTCCCTATACTACGTAATTCTGATTGGACTGGGGTTGAACTTTATCCCCGGAATCCCTGGAATCACCATGGACTCATTTCAGGCTATTCCAGCCAGATTAACTGGAATCTGCATAGCTGGCTATTGCCGCCATGTGAATGCCATCATCACAGACATTGTGACACATGACTGCCAGCTCACCACCACCATCTGCAATGATGCCGCCTGCCTGCCCACTCCCTCCCACCACTCCCTCCCCCCTCTCACCTCCATAAATGGTGACCAGCACCCCTCCCATGCCCTCCCACTGCCTCACATCAAGACCAAATGGCCAATATATGTGGCTGCAAACATGCCACATCACGCCCATTTTTTGGGCGTCGACACCTGTCGACTCATGTTGAGGGGCTCAGGGCCCTTCAACACAATGTAAACTAAGTATATTTTTTGTTTTTATGCTTCTTTTTAAGTACTAACCTTATTGTTTTGTCTTTTTAGGTTATCTGTTTTCTTACTACCACAACGACTCGTGATGCACGCCCAGCCCCTCCTCCCTGTTGAAACAGGATGTGAGGGGTTCATTTTGGGCTGAGAGGTGCCCAGGAAGGTGCCGGGAGGCCCATGCAACAGGGTACCCACAAGGTATGCACCCCCAACCCATAAATGCACCATGTCTCACTGACTGCCCACTACCCCCACAGCCCGTTAACAACAACCAGCAAAGGCACCCACCCCCACCACTGTGAGCAACTGCTCACAGGGTGGATAGTGGGTGCTAATGGCGATGTCAACAACAATGAAGGCATGACAATGAGGCCAATGACAGCAGGAGAGGGGTAAGACAATGACGAGGACCCCAGCACCCACCTCCCCCCTGCGAGCAACTGCTTGCAGGGTGGATTCAGGGTGCTAATGGCCGACAATGACAGGGACAAGGGGACAGGGACAAGGGGATGACATGGCACCTGATACCACAACTACAAGCAGCTGCTTGTAGGGTGGCTTGTGGGTGTATACCACGAACACCAGCACCTGCCCCTCCACTGCTGCAAGCACTTGCTCACAGGGTGGTTCAGGTGCTACTGGCTGCATACCACAATGACCCCAGCACCAGCACATGATGGAGGACACACCACCTACCCCCAGCCCCCAAGCAACTGCTTGTGGGGTGGATTGCGGGTGGAATGGCATGGACGACGATGGGCAGCAGCAACAAGGGAGGAGGACGACAAATGACATGACACCACCCACCCCCATGCCTACAGGCTTCTGCTCATAGGGTGGATTGTGGGGGCTATGGATGATGATGGGGAAGCAGGAATGAGGGCCCAGGAGATGTCAGCAAACATCTCCTGGGCTATAAGTCATTTTTTTATTTTTTATTTTTTTCCCTGTAACTAACAGCGCATACAGGCCCTGCACCACATGATGCACCACCTGCCCCCAGCCTCATGAGCCACTGCTCATGGGGTGGATCGCGGATGGAATGACAATGACAACGATGATCCTGGCACCACACTATCATGCCCTTTGCAAACGCACATTCACGAGGGGTTTTTTTCAAATTATTTAACAAATAGTATTTACATGGTGTACCCTCCTTGCATTCACGAGGGGGAGTCAATTCAACAAAATACTTGCATTGAAATTAATTTGAGTTTAGTAATATGACTAAAAAGTAGTAATAAATAGACTTCATGTTCTATAATAAATAATGACCACCTGGCTCAAGTGGTAGAGTGTGTATTCCTGGAAATCATGTGATCTGTAATGCAAAGGTCCTAGGTTCAAACCTTGATCATACCACATTATTTTGTGGGCACTTGGTGAAAACTTGAATAAGTCATACTGAGTCCAAGTGGGAATTGTAAAGTTCAATTGAGTTCCACTGGATTTTATTGGAATCCAGTGAGTCCGATCAGAATAGGTGGAGGAGTGTAAATTACAGCTTATTTCTTCCAAATTTTGACCTGGAAAACTGCATGTGAAAAAGTGTAATTTTCACCTCATGTTTGCCAGCTTTTCACCAGGAGAAAAAGAAACTCCTGCCTGTTTGGGTCAAGAGCACAGCCACCAATGTTGACATAAGCAGGCAAGAGTTACGCAAAATCTGAAATGCACAATGCAGAATCTGAAATGCAGAATCCGAAATGTGCAACGCAGAATCTGAAATGCACAATGCAGAATCTGAAATGCAGAATCTGAAATGTGCAATGCAGACTCTGAAATGTGTAATGCATAATCTGACATGCGCAATGCATAATCTGAAATGAGCAATGCAGAATCTGAAATGCGCAATCTTCAATGTGCAATGCGGAATTTGGAATTTGGAATGCGCAATGCAGAATCTGGAATGTGCAATGAAGAATTTGGAATGTGTAATGCAGAATCTGCAATGAGCTGATAGGTCCACCTTGTCGTTCAAGCTCTGAAAACACATCTACAATCATTGTCAAAGCTCTATGAAGTTCTACAGACCTCTACAAAGCTCTACGAACCCATACGAACCCCTCCGAAGTTCTGCAAACATCTACAAAACTCTACAAAGTCACGAAAATGTTTCAAAATTCTTTGGAACACCTCAGAATTCTTTGCATGCCTTTGGCCACCGTAATACAATTCCCTCGACCTTTGGACAGCTCAGGATACACACTTGGAACATTGTCGATGAGTTCCCAACCAGTTTCGAGCAATATTGCAGCGATATTGGCCTTCGAACAAGTCCAATATTTCCTCGACTGACTTCGAAAATCATCAAACATCGAAAATTGACATCAGACACTATATCACTATCCAAATGGTCACTGCACACATGCCAGATGTATCTCCTACAATTGTTGAACAATATTGCACTGATTCCAGGCAACGAATGAAGTACAAAGAATCTTCGAAAATCTTTGAAAAACCTCGAACCTCAAAAAACATCTTCGGACACAGTGTTTCCTATTTGAACAATCTTCGGACGCATGCTGCACTCATGGGACACTATCTCAAGTATATCAAACACATTTCGACCGCATGTGCACACATACAATCCACTTGAAGCAGTTTATAATGTTTTATGCAATTTATAACAAGGACAGTCTGCTTTTAGCTATTCTTTCTTATTATTTCTTCATCATGTGTTATATTCACCCTTTCTAGTCTCGCTTTATCATTCGGATATACTTCTATTGTCTTTTGCCTCGAGTTTTCCACATGTTTGCCTCATGTTCTCTAGCCTTTTTAGGTACTTTCTTTATTTTATATAAAAAGATGTACTAGATACAAACAAAAAGAAAGAAAGTCGTCGTCTTCCTCCCAGATTACAGTGATTTGAAAGTACAGTTTAGTCTTATTCAGTCCGAAGTCTGGTGTTTTATGCTAAACCTCTTCAAAAATCTTCAAAAATCCTCAAAAAGCCTTGCATTATGCTATTTTTGCTCTTGTTTCCCTCGTTTCACCTTTGCTTTGCTTCTATTACTCATCTAGTCCCCTGATCTTGTGTCCGAACATATTTGTGCACTCTGAATTCATCGATCTAGCCACGAAATTCCTTGAAAAACCTCGAAAAACCTTGAAACACATTCTTTAGCTGTGAATTGCTTCAACATGCAGTCCTTTTATGACTATTTGATGGTCGATCTGACAGGTGACATCTAGAGGGCCTCACATCCTTCCTCTGACTTGTGTTATACCATCCAAAGCTATTTAGTAGGTTTTGTTTGGGTTTCCGGGTTGAGCATCATCAGTGCAATGCAGAATCTGAAATGCAGAATCTGGAATGCACAATGCGGAATCAGAAATGCACAATGCAGACTCTGAAATGTGCAATGCTGAATCTGGAATGTGCAATGCAGAATTTGGAATGCACAATGCAGAATTTGAAATGCGCAATGCAGGATTTGAAATGCACAATGCAGAATCTGAAATGGGCACTGTGGAATCTGAAATGACCAATGCGGACTTTGGAATGCCCAATGCAGAATCTGAAATGCCCAATGTGGAATCTGAAATGCAGAATCTGAAAGGTTTAAGCTTCCAATCTTCTGTCAACTCTGAGTCCTTTGCTATTTTTTATTCTATAACTCTATCTATGCTTCTCCAACCCAGTCTCACTCCAAGTCATATATGCAGACAATACAATCTGAGTTTCCCACACCATCAAGTTGCAGAGCAATGCACATGCAGAAAACTAGGCTAGAAGGATAATGTTGTGATATTGACTTAGCAGTATGATTACTATATGTTGCATATGATCTCTGATACTTCCCAAGTATGTTTTCCAAAGTATCTTGATAGTAACTGATATTTATGTGGTTAATATTTTTTAAATACTTCTTTTTAAATATCATATCAGTATGAATCATAACTGAAAAATCTTACCTTCATCATACTTTCACCTTACTGCTGTAGAGATACAATACAAATGTTTTCTCTATTTTTCAATTATTAGAAAATACTGTAACAATCCTGTGTCTTATATTTTAATAGCATCATAGAAGTATCTTGAGGTAGCATTCATTTAACATATCTTGCCCTGCACCCAGTGATTGTGCATTGCGCATTTCAGATTCCACACTGCACATTTCATATTCTGCATTGAGCATTTCAGATTCTGCATCGCATATTTCAGATTCTGCATTTCGGATTGTGCATTGCACATTTCACATTTAAGATTGTGCATTGCGCATTTAAGATTTCACATTCTGCATTTCAGATTCTGGATTGCACATTTCAAATTCTGCATTTCAGATTCCACATTGCACATTTCAGGTTCCACATTGCACATTTCAGATTCTGCATTGCACAATTCAAATTCTGCATTGCACATTTCAGATTCTGCATTGCGCATTCCAAATTCCCCATTCTGCATTTCAGATTCCACATTGCACATTGTGTATTTCAGATTCCATGTTGCGCATTTCAGAAATGCGCAATGCAGAATCTGAAATGCGCAATGCAGAATCTGGAATGCACAATGCAGAATTTGGAATGCACAATGCCAAATCTGAAATCCGCGATGCACAATTTGAAATGCACAATGCAGAACCTGAAATATGCAATGCAGAATGTGAAATTTGCAATGCAGAATCTGAAATGCAGAATGGGGAATTTGGAATGCACAATGCAGAATCTGGAATGCACAATGCAGAATTTGAAATGCGCAATGTGGAATCTGAAATGCACAATGTGGAATCTGAAATGCAGAATCTGGAATCTGAAATGCAGAATTTGAAATGTGCAATCCAGAATCTGAAATGCAGAATGTGAAATCTTAAATGCGCAATGCACAATCTTAAATGTGAAATGTGCAATGCACAATCCGAAATGCAGAATCTGAAATATGCGATGCAGAATCTGAAATGCTCAATGCAGAATATGAAATGTGCAGTGTGGAATCTGAAATGCGCAATGCGGAATCTGAAATGCAGAATGCAGAATTTGCAATGTGTAGAGAGGGGTGATACAATGAGGGTCATCAAGATGCAAAGAGCACATCAGTGGACTGCCAAGTCGGTTACTCAACCAGTTCAGACAACTAATCCAACGGAAGTCATCAAAATGCAGATATCAGGTTCAACAGTTCCCACACTGGGTATGGACATCTCAGAATCACTGTTCATCGACTCCTTGGTGGAAGACAATTCAGTTGATCCACATTCCAATACCCAACTAGTTTGGACAGCTGATCCAATGAAAGTCATCAAAACACAGATATCAGATCCGACAGTTCCCACACAAAGTATGGATGCCCCAGAACCATTTTGCATGTCCTTGGTGAAGGTCAATTCAGTTGACCCACATTCCAATACTTCCACAGAAGAAGGGTTGCCCTATGCTGTTAAGGGTGAAGAAGAGGCACACCACCATCCAGATGAACACCTCCAGGAAACAGCTGAGCACTCAGTGAGCTGTCCTCATCCAGTGTGTGTCATCAAAGGTGAAGCAGGAGCTGTGGAAATCGTAGCAGTAGAGACTAAAAGCTCAGTCACTGGCATGGAAACCAGTAAATCAGATTCAACCAACTTCTGCCGTTCCTCTGTGGTTTGGGAGGCCATGCACAGCCCTTCTACTAGCCAACATGACTGAACTTTACACTGCCCCACATAGTCCTGGAGGAATCCTGGTAGTCCTACCAGGAAGACCAGGAATCCTCCAGGAATCCAGTAGGCACCAGGACTCACCAGGACTCACCAGGAATCCAGTGGGACTCAGTACCCTAAAGTCATACCATAATGGAAAGTCAATTTGAGATATCTTACAAGTTTCAAGTGCTTTGGACTTCATGAATTTCACAAAGTACCTACAAAATAACTTGTTCAGAGCAGGGATTGAACTCTAGAGCTCATGACCAAGAATCACATGACAAACCAAACAAGTGCTTAACCAGTTGAGCCACAGGAGAATTATTAGCTGCAATATAAAAGTGTATTTATACCCTCAAACTCCAACTTAGGTATTTCTCTCTCGAAGCTCACAATTAAGATCAAATAAAATTTATTAACTACATCCCTCACGTCCAACGCGAGGGATACACCATTAATTACATATAAAAAAAAGCCTCCCCCACACAAGGTGCGAGGGGGAGTCCTACAAATTTATGCATATAAAACTAATCTCCCCTCATGTTCGACGCGAGGGGAGCACTACAATTATAAAGAAAAACCCCTCACCCATGTAAAACGCAGGCGAGGGGGAAGGTATTACCATAAATAAAAAATGAAAAACAAACCGCCCCATGCAAAATGTGGGGGCAGCCTGGTGAATCATGCCTGTTGTCCTGTCCCCGTCATCCTGGGTGCTGGGCCTTCATTGTCGCTGTCCTCGTCATTGCCATCCTGGGCGTCATTTCTGTGCTGCTCCTGGTTGTGCCCTTCCTGGGGGCATCATTTCCGTGCTGCTCCTGGTTGTGCCCTTCCTGGTCATCATTGCCATCCTGGCTGTCTCCCGCTGTTGCATTCCCTGGTGCTGGTGTCCTGCTGTCATTGCGTGGTCATCTCTGTCCTTGCACCCATTTGTTGTCCTGGCTTTGCTGTCGCTGTCCTGGCCATGTTGCGTTCCCTGGTGCTGGTGTCCTGTTGTCATTGCGTGGTCGTGCTTGTCGTCTGTTGTCCTCCCTGTCCCATGGTTTTCGTGGTCGTCTGTTGTCCTCCTCGTCATCCCTGTCCCAGGCGCTCCCTTCGTTGCTGTTCCTGCTCGTCATCGTGTCGTGGTCGTGCTGTCATCCTGGCTTGGTGCTGGGTCTGGGTAGTCATCTTCATCGTCGTCGTGTTTTACATAAATCTTTTGGTAGTAACAAAAAATTGAAATCAGATGAAAAAAAACTTACCTACAGCCCAAGAGACGCCGACTGGGTTAGGGTAGCTGTCACCATTGTCGTCGTAGTCAGTAGCTAGTACTTAAAAAGTTTTGTCAGTGACCAAAAAAATAAGAGAAAAAAACTTACTTACGGCCCTCCCTCTCTGCATTGTCGTTCTCCATTTCTTCATTCATTGTTTGTCATTTGTCACTTGTCATCTGTTGTCTGTCGCTCACTTGTCATTTGTCATTTGTTGTTTGGTGTCGTCTTGTTGTCATGATATAGTTAGAACCTAAAGAAGGAAAGAAAATATTAGTTAATTCAATAAATAAAAAAGTAAAAAACATTACCTGGGCCCCAAACGACATCTGTCGTTGTTTGGGCCCGAGGTGGTTCAAATACAGCCATTGGTTGCATTAGACGATGTGGTGGTGGCCATAGGAGCAGTGGCAACAGGTGTTGACAGAGGGGAGGCAGTGGAAGGGAGGTGGCATCGTCGTTGAGAGTGGTGGTGATGTGGATGATGAGCTGGCAGTGTGATGATGCGGCTGTGTGCTTTGTCATGCACAGCTGCCCCAATGGTACCTAGAGCAGTAAGTGGACATACCTCATAAGTCTATGTGGTGTAGTGGTTATATTGGCTATGCTAAAATGTTGTTGTCTCATGTGTAGGGTTCAATTCTAGCTCATGTCATTTATTTTATTACTTAGTAGTAGTAGTAGTAGTAGTAAGGACTCCTGGTTCAATCCTACTGGATTCCTGGTCCATCTGTTAAGAACTGATCCTAGAAGGCGCGTCAGAATCTGATCGGACCCTGCGGGTGTTGGTAGCAGAAGGTTGTTGGGTCATGGTGGACTCTGTGGAAGGGGAAATGGAAAGGACTTGGCTTCAGCTTGTAAGAAGCTGCGCCCTTCACCTTGTCTGGTGTCCTAATTTCAAGACAAAGGTTTGGAGGTAGAAGTGGGGAAGTGTGGGTAAACATGGGAAGGAGAGTGCGGGTAAATGCGGGAAGGAGTACAGAGGGACTTGGGTTAAGTTCAGATGAGATTAGAGCTTCAGAGGGAGACTAGAGGTTGAGTCAAAAGGAGTTCAGACTCTTAGCAGACTGAGGTAGGAGTAGAAGGAGATTTAGATTGGCAGGTTTAAAGTCGAGTCTATGTCGATATACAAACTGAGGAATACAAGGCGAAACTGACTAAGCTTAAATACTGTTGTCCACAATAAAGGTGGAATGGAACAAAGACTGCGGCAGTGTCTCGACTGCATAGATAAATTACCTCATGGGAGCTGCACAGGAATATGTAGTCGAATTTGCAAAAGAGACGGCAGCCTTGGGAAGGCAGCCATGGGTGCTGTACAAGGTGGCCTGGTGCACAGCAGTGTGGGCAGTGCAAGGCAGCCAGGAACAAAAGTGGGAAGAGTAGACGAATGTTGGGTTCAACATGCGGAAAAGGGTCGGATGGATGCAGGTTCCGATTGGGCAAGGAACGGTTCTTGACACCATCCTCATGGATTCCTCATAGTCCAAGTCTGGGGAATTCCTGGAATAGTACCAGGAAGAGCCCAATTTACCAGGATTATACCAGGAATCCACCAGGAATCCTACTGGAAGAGAAACAGCCAGGAATAAGCCATTTGGTGGACAATGGCTGAAGCAGGGACTACCAGGAAGACCAGGAATATGTGGGGCAGTGTAAAGAGCTCCAACATAAACAAAGAGTTGCAGATAGAATGGTAGTAGTAGTAGGGGATGGGAGATGCTATCTGATATACCGAGCAGTGAGAGGACTTCTAGCCATATGCATATGTATGCTCTTAGCCTGCATAGCTTTGACCATAGCTCCATGTCCACGTGTGGATCCACTGACATACTCACCACAGTCTCGGCGAGTCATGTAGCAAGGGAGAGCTCTGCAGAAATTTGAGTAGTAGATCAAAGGGGTACATATGTCATTAGCTATGCTTTCACTAATGAAAAATCAGAATCAGAACGAAGGAAGAGAAAACTAAACAGTCATACATATGAACTCAACACAGGTAAGATCAGGATTGGGGGAAGAATGGGGAGTGTGATTGGAGGAGTATGGCTTGACTGGAGGGAAGGTGGATGGGAATCTCTGACTGAAGATCTGTTGATGGGTGACTGGTGGTTAGTCTGAATGGATGTCCAAGCTCAGGGCTTGTTGGCTGGCAGTACGTGGGTGTAAATTCCAAGGGTCATCTGAACTGATCTACAGCAGAAAGATGAAAAACATATCACAGTAAGGAAGATGCACAAGCATACCATGTGCTACAAATACTGCCTGGGGTGCTCATGTAATCTTCAAACAAAGTTGAAAATGTAATGACAGCTTAGTAGATATATTATGACTCTGTTGACAATGCTAGACATAATAAGCGTAAGACTGTGGCACTTTGACTCTGATGGGCGCTGTGATAAAGACATTGTGTGAGTGTCATAATATGATTAGGAGGACAGAAAAAACATACGAAGGACCATAACTGCATCAAGTTTGTATACATTGAAGCTCTTTCCCAACCCCTTCCTCAATGTCCATGTTTCTACTGTCACCCTACTGTCCGAGGTCGTCACCATTCTGACCATGACATCCCCATCAACTATCAGCTGGTGAATCCATGCTTTATCGCCATCTAAAGCAGACAGGTGAAGCAAAGACATCTGTCACTAGTGAACCCTCTAATTGTTGTGTGTTTAGCAAGAGGATTGCTATGATTTGAAGTCCTATGGTTGTGAAGGTCAACTACATATCTTGAAACCAAAAATTTGATACTTACATATATGTTAAATGTCTGACCTGGGATGTCTCCAGGGCATCTTCATATTGTATAATGACCTCTTGCAGTAGTCAGGGTGCAGTCTGCTTGTCTGCTTTGGATGCATGATGACAACAGAAAAATTCGAATTCCATAGCTGCAGTGAAGTTTGAAGAAGTCTGAATATCGCTGAGTTCCATCATGAAGCTGGGTTAGAGATGCCATTGAGTGGCAAGAAGCTGATAGAGAGCAAGAAAGTGAATGAGCATGGGGGACACATCTGAAGGTCATTAGAGACGACTGAAGGATATGACATGACGAGGGTATGAAAGTTAATTATGGAGAGAGCCATGGTACTTATTATACCCAATCTCAATTTCAAGACTACAAGTATCTTGGCAGGATTCACCATTTCCATAGAGCATAGGTGCAAATTTCAGAGCCATAGGCACACTCATTGACCATATAGCCTGGCAACCATGCCCAGCCTGAAGAGCGCCATACCGAGTAATGAAAAATTGGTTTCCTGGCACCTATGCATTCAATTGATGATACACCTGACAATGCTATTTGAAAAAAACATTCAAACTCTACATTGAGGGAAAGCATGGCATTAGAAACAAAATATGTCCAGAAAGATCAAATCACAATTGCAGGGAGCTAACCTATGTGTGGCGTTTCTTGAAGAAAGTGAAACAGACTCAAAACTATGGAAGTAGATAGCGAAAATCTAGCCTGGCAACCATGCCCAGCATCATTTACATCATCATGATTGATACGAAATACTCGCAAGTGCAGTGACAGACAGTAGTAGGCGGGTAAGCAGGCAGATACCCATCGACAAACAAATTATTGTACAACATTGTGACAGTGTCCAGGAATAAGCTAAACAATTGGAATGCGTGCGGATAAGAAAAATTGACATACTGGATTTTCAATTGTGGAATATAGTTGTGGGACAACTCCAAGTTGCCATACAGCTGATTAGAGTGACATGGCAGAACGGCGGAGATCCATATGAGCTCAGCGATGATCTAGCTTGGCAACTGTGCCCAGCATCAACACCAGCTTGGATCATGGCTTGTATATTGGGTCCTGAGGCAGTGTGCACTCGACAATGACTACGCTAGGACCTACTGCCAATTGAGAGTGAGTTCAAATGACATTGAAATAACAGGCCTAGACCTGATGAAATAAACATGAGATTAGATTTAGAGCTAGAACATGCAGAAGAATAAGGAAATGAGAAACGATGCTCTGTAGAATATTTAAGGTTGAGAGAAGGCAGAATTTTGCAGATGATAATAGTCAGGCCTGGCAACTGTGCCCAGCCTAACCAATGCCTGCAATATGAAAGAATATGAAGTACTTGATGGCGATCCAAGTCTGGCCTGCCACTGAGGGTTGAGGGAGGCTTTAACATTTAACTTCAAGTTGTAAGTACTATATATCATGCTGTGTGGCGATTGGCACATGAACAGAATAAATCTAAGCAAAGTATGACTAAGTGTGACACTGCCACCAACCCAACTACTACACTCATCATCCTGACATGGTGACGGCTGGGCATGGTTGCCAGGCCAGATCATCGTCGAGCGCGCTGCGGCTGTGGAAGTATTACAGACACTGATTAGGCCAAATTATTCACTGCTTAATGTCAAATACTGAGGCTCTTCAAAATTTCACCTCTCATTCCTGCATATTCTGAAATGCTGGAGTTTTTTCTTTCTCTTGTCCTCTCTATTCTAGTCTCAATGCTGCATCTTTGTGCCCAGGAGAATCTGAGTTCTATTCTGAAGGCTGTATTCCATCAGCAGCTGCCAGTGAATCCTCAGTAAGTATGATCATAGTATCTGCAATAATGCTCTACTGAATTCCCTGGTGTTGTTCAGATCCTCACCGAGGGCGCAAGGATCAAGACCCCATGTTCCAGTTGCGATCATTGATCAGGCTGGGCACAGTTGCTGAGCCAGATCATCATCATCCAGCACATCCATATGTTCACCCTCTTCCCCAGCCACATGGCAATTTGCTCCATGGATTTGTGCCCCAGTTGTAGGTCATATATATACTGGCTTGCTACTGTTATTACACGCCTTCTCTCTGCAGTCATACATTGAATTCTTTCTTGTCTGCTCCTAGTTCTTACTATCCTTGATCAGATCTCAAGTGCCTTTAACCCCTTTTCAGATTCCATGGTGTCATTGAGGTTATTCTTGACTGCCCTGTGGTTGAGCTCCTAGATAACAGCCCTGACCCCATGGCGGTTTATGAGGCTGGCGGCCACACATAGTACATCTGATTTCAATTTTCCCCACTATTCTTGCCACACCCTTGCTAAGGTTCTTGTGACTTGTAGTTTTCATAATCTAATCACATCAGGAAGCCACTAAGGGCTGTTTGATCTTCGCTTCACTTTGAATTTTTGAACATGGTATGCCAATGTCTCTTTTTCGTGTCTGTCTAGGCTCTAACATTATGTCCCTTGGCTTTTCTTTGCACCTATGTACTGGTCGTTGGGCAGATCAGGCAGCTGCAAAAGAAACTATTTTCTCTCAATATCAAATGAACACCCGCAAGCACTGGTCTATTTTGGCTGAGGACAACTGTTGATGTTGATGGTCAGGCTGGGCACAGTTGCCAAGCTAGGTCGTTGTCGTCTGTCGGATGCCTACCTTCTTTCACGATTGTCCAACACCATCCTCAGTTTTCCCTGATTGTTATTGCTCAGCATGCCGGTACTATGATCCATTGGGCACAGTTACCGATCTGGATCACTGGTGCACCCTGGCTGAGATGTAGGTATTGCTAGATCATCGTTGTCGGTCAGTCAATATCATAATCCATGCCAATATTCAACTCTTCGAGGATTGGTCGTCCAATCTGCTGGATCTGTATGTCGATTTTTATATATGTGTATGTTCTGCTTCCCACTCCATGTCCCTTAGGTTTCTGGCTGTGGACAATTGTTGTCAGTCTGGCTGGCCACAGTTGCCAAGCTAGATTGTCGTTGTCTGTTGGATGCCTACCTCCTTTCAAGATTTGTCCAACACCATCCTCAGTTTGCCCCGATTGTTATCCATTGGGCATGGTTATCCATCCAGTTCACTGGTGTGCCCTGGCTGAGACATAGATATTGGTCGTACTGACTGGCTGGTCTATATGAATGGGTCATTGAATACACACATCCACATTACCCAATGATGTCACGTGCTGATATTTCTGCCATTCATGTCATTGTCACATGGCGAACATTTTAACAAAGTGCCTTTGTAACATAAAGCAGTTATGTCTACTCTTCTCTCTGAATTATCACCAACTGTTTGCCACCATCATTTCTGACTCTCTCCTCATCCTCAAGTGGACTCGGGACACTGAAGATAAGCACCATCAGCTTGATACAGTTACTCTGTGGTACCTTTGGCAACAGCAAGATGGTGGTTATATTTGCTCTTGGCGCCGGGAGAACTGGAAGTGGGAACGTATGCACTCAAGTAATACACCCACCTCAGATGATTTCTGATGAGGGCACAGGCATTAAGCTTTCTTATTGTGTAACATAAGCTTTGCATATCTGGTTTCTTACTGTTTGTACAAGCATCTTACATTTTTAATAAGCTTTGGACATCTGGTTACTGTAATGCATGTCATTATATTTTATTTACTACATGAACTCCATAAACCAGCTTTCATCTGTTGATCAGTAATATATACTTGTTGCTCAGGGGTACAGCTAGCTACCTGCTTGGCAGTGATGACCTCAAGAAGTTCCCAAAATTTCAGACTAAATCGATTGAACAGAGCATCTCGGTAGCCTGCACGGTGCATCTTTGTAGGACTATGCTTGCACCTTTTCGATTTTGATGCTGTGCACAGGGTAGATGAGGCATTTATTTCAGGGCAAAGGAAGTTCTGCATGCTGCAAACATCCACACTAGATGATCCTTCTTCAGCTCCAGACACCACTGTACCATCACTGACTGCATTGGCATCCATAGCCCATGGTGTTGCTTCTGGAGTATCTGTGTTGTCTACAAAAAACGACCTCTGCTGGGTGATGAGGACATCAAAATCAGAAGAATGGCCCATCGGAAGTGAGTTGGTAGGTATAGTTATATCAGCATAGATAGCCATCAAGTCCTCAAAGATAGAAGCATGCAAAGAACTTTGTGCAGGAGGAGAAGCATCATACCTATGCATGGAGAAATTTTCATCTTCTACATCAGAACCCCAATCCACAACATCAACAAAGGTGGGATCCTCTATGGATAACCGGGCCCAATCAATAGGTGGATTGATGAGTGCAACAGCCCGTTCTTTGGCAATGATGTCCACAGGATGTGTAGGAGTCAATAAAGGTGTCGGGAGATTGTCAGCAACAGTGTTGTCAATAAGCATGCCAACTACAGGCAACTGGGTAGTCCAGGCTTCAGCTATAGTCTCCAAAGAAGGCTGGAAAGGCGGGAAATTGCAGCTGGGTATGTCCTTCAGTAACTGCATTATCAATAAGCATTGCAACCTCTGGAAATTGGGTTGGAGCACTCTGCACTTCAGCAACAATGTCCAAAGAAGGGGGAGAGGTGGCAAGCATGCCAATCATAGGCAACTGGCTCGACAGAGCACTCACAGGCAGCACTTTAGCATTGATGTCCAAAGGTGGAGGGGTGAGAGTATGTGCCTGGAGTGCTGGACACAAAGACTTGGGGTGACAGTCTGCAAGACATGGTTCAGCTCCTACTTGGTCATCAGACACGGGGTGAGGTTGAGTGTATGCCCATCATGAGCAGTTCTTTATTGGGAGGAATCCCTGCTTGCATTTGCTTGTAAAAAAAGCCATTTCTGGGATGGGGTAGCCAAAGACTGAGTCATCATAATGAACCTGTGAAGTATAATCAAAGGGCCAACTGAATGTGAGCCGACAGCAATTGTGCTGGTCCCAGAGCATGTGTCGGCCTAGTTTTCGATAAGGAGTTTCAACATCTGACTCAAAAGCCATGTTTTCTTCAGACAGCAGTCGCTCTGATTTCAAAACCATTGCAGTTTCAAATGGTTTGTCCTTCCTTTACTAACATTCACAAACCTGGAAGATCTTTTGCATTGACCTCAGTGAATCTGTGCCAGAGGGCCTTGCTGGATTTGACCTTTTTCCTTTTTCCACCCGACCTTCCCATTGTTTTTTGCTCTTGGGGTTGAGGCCACTAGCTACCGGGGGGGGCTTCCAAAATGCTATTGGGCCTTCAGTCACCAAATTGCCCAACTTCTTTGAATGAGCTGTTCCCTGAGTCTGACGAGCATCCCTTGCAGATGGTTGAGCCGGCAATGAATTGTCAACATAGCGGGAACATGTTTCACTGAATCCTGGGTTAGCAGGTAGGTTGTATTCCCACCGACCGAAATTATTACCCCAATCAGAGCCATTGTCTCCATGGTTACTCCACCAACCAGAATCATCACCCCAGCCAAAGCTCTTGTCTGAAGCAAACTCAACCCGATGCTTGGCATTGGCACCTGGAAGGGGAAAGATTTGAACGATAGGTGTAGGGTCAGAAAGGCCTCCACAATCCTCTTGAGGTGATGGAGTATCATCGTCAGACTCATCTAGACCCTTGTGTTCATGCATCTGAATACGGAATGCCAAAGATCCAGAGCAAGCACAATATTTCCCTCTGATATGTACATGAAAGCCTCGTTCCAGCTGCCCCAGTGCCAAAGGAAGGATCTTTGGTGGTCCACCTTGGGCAAAGAATTGCAGATATGAATTTCTCTTGGGCAAGTTGAGCCATTCCACTGGAGTTTGATATACGAAATTCGTCCGACACACATCTATTGGTGGTCATCAATCAAAACCAGGGCCGGATGACAATGGGAAATCCAAGCCTTCAGTATACTGGTGAATAACATATACAGGAACGATGCCCATACACAGCAACCATATCCCATCAGCTTTTGCAGCTCCATTGAGCCATACACCAATGCATCCAGGCTGCACTTTAGCAATTGATAGTGGCTGAGTAGATTGGCGCCACCTCCAGAACTTTATCGTGGTCAGCCAAGCCTCCTTCTCTTGAAGGCCACATTGAATTGCCACAAACAATGAAACTAACTCCTCCCATGACCAAACTGAGCATTGTTGGAGGTCAGCCACTGCTTTCTGATGTGGATAAAATGGGTGATTAGTGAGAACATTTTGGAGTTCATTGGTAGGGGGCATGCTGGTCTTGTATTTGTGGGTCCAATTGTATAATTCATCTGCATGCTGGGCAAAAGCAGCAAGAAACTTTGGATCCAAAGAGCCATGACCAGGTGCTGTAACTGATGGTATCCATACCAAGGGGAATGAGTTCAGGTGACACCAAACACCAATCAAGAACATGGGTAGGAGGAGCCTGGCAAAATGGTAACCATGGACGTCTGTCATAGAAGTGCTGAGGATGTAATGACCAATCATGGGGTCCCAGCCTTCCATCAGGATAACAAGATGTTGTGTCATAAGATACTAATAGTTCTTTCAGTGGTGCTCCGGGATAATAGTCAATGCTTTCTGAGTTGGAAGACCATAGCTTGTAGGTCTTGTCACCTATCTGAGCACCACGAACATGCAACACCTTTTCACATGGCACATAGAATGACAGCTCATCATAAACCTCTGGTACCTCATTATAAACGTGTTTGATATCGAGAAACAGTTTTGACATTACGGTTCAAGAACAACTGGGCAATGGGCTATGTCATGAAATGAAGTATCAAGGGTAGTCACTGATGTACCGAAACTTGTGGCACAGACAACTCTGTTTTATTGATAGCTGCAGTTGAGGGAGCTTTGGAGTCCTGACGTTGGAGAGGATTATCTATAGCTAGCTTGGCAACCATGCCCAGCTAATACTATTCAGAAAACCATGCAGTGCACCACTTCCGAGAGTCAAATCAATGGTCATCATGTGTGCAAACAAAAGTAGACAAAAGTAAGTTACCATTTATGTTACCGTAAACTTGAAGTTGGTCCTATATCCTAGTATAATGAAAATACATTGCAGTATTGAGTATTGAATATGAAAACTAAGTATATAATATGATGCGCTGGAAGCGGAATTCAAAGATGCAGATTCCAACTGAGTGTCATCCAGTTATCTGAAAAGGGTCTCGAACGATGTCACCACGCTTCATCCTCTTCTGGAATGTCTTGCAGCCCTGACAAAGAGCACGAACAACCTCAGGGTGGGGTAAATCTCTGCCAACAAGAAGTGGTTCTGCTGCATAACTGCGTAGGACCTCTGAATCTTCCTGCATGCCACTAAGCTCGATGCAAGCATTGCAAACAATGGCTTTCATCACCATAGTCTGGATCTCTGCTTGGACCAGTGAGCGATGGCATAAATGAGCATCAGCAATCAATGCCCTATTACCACCCAAACGGGTCCACAGACAATCCAGCAATTTGCCTATCTCTTTAGACATGCCATCTAATCCTTCAGAAAGCATCACTTTGACAACTTCAATATGACCTTCAAGGATGTTTAATGAGTCATCAGTTGCAGCATTGAGGTTGGATAGATTTTTAATAAGTGTCTCAAAAGTTTGCAAAGTGTGCAGGAACACATGCTCTATCCTCTTCTCAGAATCCCCACGAGAACAAAGTCCAAGTGGAGAGGTAAACAATTGAGTGTTGTGCTTTGTCGCTGAGAGAAATGGTATAATCAGTCAAGATTGTGATCCTGGATACAAAACATTGAGTTATGATTATGCCATCTGCGATGTACATCTTCACTGCGACTCAATGCTTCATCTCACTCTGGCTCATGAGCACTATGAGGTCATCAAGAGCCATGAAAACATTCCTAGTCTCTTGTGCCATATTGGAGGTTTTGGAGGTTTTGTCGGCAAGGCTGGCCATGGCCTGGAACTGATGAGCCAACACTTCCATGGGAGGGAGTGAGATGGAGGGAGACATGGTGGGACTGCAAAAGCCTGTTACAAAGCACAGTCTGCTAACATAAGAGGAAGAGCCCAAAGGGTAATCGTTGTCGGGTAGAGAGGTGCCTGTCACAATCTGTACAGTCATACAGAATGTCAATAACCATCAAGACAAGCAACAGAGTGACCTGGAATATAACACAGCTGATCATCCTGAGATAGAAGATCAGCCTGCGGTGCTCTTTTATATGCTGATCTGAGCGAGCAAGAAATTGTGTATGAATTGAACTTGAAGAAGAAAGGCACAGTGGCACAAATTCGGAGCTAAAAATGGGCCTGGCACAGTTCAGTGGCTCAACTTCATTGATCACAGACCACCATGACCAGATACTCTCACATAGAATATAGTCCAAAAGCCATTGTAAGGGATGTATATGAAGACTTGGATGTTACTTGCATCGCATTTTCATGTGATGGGAGAATGCTGGCTGCAGGCAATAACAACGGCACTATTACTATTTGGAACTGTGTTTGTGGCGAGATCAGATTCTCTTATAAAGGACATAGTCCTGTGCTCTCACTTGCCTGGTCACTACAGAGAAATAGTCCCAGACTGTATTCCGGTTTTAGTGATGGGATACTTGTAGAGCTGGTTCCTGATGATGAACACCAGGTAGGTCACTTTGCTTACATACATATGACTCGGTGCGTCCGATCACTTAATTTCAGATACTTCATACCCATGGAATCAAAGCATCTATGGATGGGATATCAAAAATTGCTGTACATAATTCCAGGCCTCTGTTGGCCATCGGAACAGCAGAAGTCTGGATATGGGAATTGTGTCATCGTGATGATGACTACTCTGCTAGTGACTCTAGTAGTAGGCAGCAAACCCCCAAATCAAGATGCATCTGGCTTCTCCCATCTCCAGCACTGAGCGCTTCCTCAAATCAACCCATGACCCATAATACTGGGGACATTGTCATCACAGGTGTACAATGGTCTAGCCCAGCCGATGCGGTGTTTCTGGTGGCATACAAGTATCATGGGATCTAGTACATTGTTCCTTCACCAGAGTGACAAACGGTTCTTATTGATCAATATCACTGTTTCTGTCCTCATTAGTATCTGGAATCTCAAAACATGAAGCATCATTACTTGAATCAATGTTGAGGGCAACATGTCAGTGTGCTCGATTGACTGGAATACATAAATGCATCCCAATATCTCTACAGATGTTCTGCGACCCTCCAGAAAAGGCTTCTGGCTGTTGAAACTCCAAACTGCAGTTTTGACCTGTACAATATTGATGAAGATACCTTAATTTTCCTGTAATTTACCCTCCCCCACCTATTCCGGTCAGAGTCCAGTTATTCCAGTTATTCTGACCAGATTCTGGTTACTCCAGATGCTCAACTTGGAGTATATACCCTAATGGATAGTCAAATTTCAAGTCTTAAGTTGTCAAAGTGCCTACAAAATATATTTGTGCAGAGTAAGGATTGAACTCAAGACATCTTGATTAGAGTGATCACATGACAAACCAAACATGTGTGCTTAACCAGTTGAGCCACAGGAGAATTATTAGATAGTAATATAATGTTTATTCATGTCACTCTAATTTTTTTTTGAAGTAGTTAAGATCAATTTTTTTTAATTAACCACATCCCTCACATTGAATGCGAGGGAGTGGGGATGATTGTGATTATATACATAAACAAAAAATCCTCCCTCTCACAAGATGCAAGAGGGAGTTTTATTTATATACATAAAAAGCTAACCCCTCATGCTGAATGTGAGGGGGGAGGTAAAAACATGAAGAAAAAAATCCCTCCCCCACACAAAATGGGGGAGGGGGGGCACAATACTAATAAATAATCAAAATTACAAAAAAAATCCCTCCCCACATGAAGTGCAGGGGAGGGGGAGGGGATGTGACCCCGCTGTTGTCTGTCCTTCCACCCACGATCTACCCCACGAGCAGTTGCTCATGAGGCTGGGGGTGGGTGGTGCATTGTTGTCTCCTATCCCTGCACCTGGGCATCATTCCACCCATGTTCCACCCCACGAGCAGTTGTATCTGATCACCCTGATGTATTACCACCGACAATCGTCACATTCTTGCAAGCATCATGTAGCATCTCTGAAGACTCCATCAATAGCTGTTGGGAAGCTCTGAAATTGACAGTGTGGCTCCATGTGAACAGTGAGGAGGACAATGCCATCCTTGATGACTTTGCAAAACATGGGCATTCTTGTGGGCTCTGTGTGTCGCTATCATAGATCCAAGTCATTAGGCTCATGTCAGCTCACCATTCTATCAACCTAGTCTTCCATACATTGTATCCTCCTCAGCAAACATGTGTCAACCCAAGTTGTTCATACAGCCAAACTGGAAAGTTATTGAAGAAGGAAGAACAACACCAAGGGGTCTTATATACTCTTGATAAGGGAGCAGTCCCTGTTCGCTCTGTGCATTTATACTGTGCAGGTATGGGTTGTACAGTGGATTGTATGACACACACTGATTTCTTACAAGCCTGTAACACGAATTACCACCATCAAGAATGGCATCTGGACGTATTATGATAGCATTCCGGACATCATCCCTATTGGCGAACATCAGTTTGCTGAGAAGCAGCTGATTCAGCTTTGGATAACCTTGATGCTGGTTTCATGGTAGGTCATTATATTGCATTATTCGAAATGTGGCTTACAATTTTCTTGTACAGGACATCAGCTACAAATTGTGCACGTATATACAACCTTTCATTCCCTGACCCTGTTTCACCAGATGGGTGGGCATTTGGCTTTACGGTCACTACTGAGCAGGTTTGGGATGGGTGTGTCACATTGGCCCTTCTCAATGATTGTCAGCAGTCCTGGAGGTTCCCCATACTGGAGCACAAAAGGATTGTTTCACCAATGCCCTGCATGCTCGGAATCTTTGCTTCCATGTCCATGGCCAACCCAAATTATGCCACTATTGTGAAACGTGTCTATGGTCTATGAAGATGGTAACAAGGTCTGGGTTGTCATTATTGATGGAGTTACAGTGGTATGTCCATGCTGCGCAATCCACAATTGCAAGGTACCTCTTAAAAACAACTGACATCACTTCTGTCCTGACCACATCACTCAAAACATGGTCTGTGCAATCATCGGCTGTGATTCTACCATAATGGCCGACAGTCACACATGTTCAGATGCAAGCCATCAAAAGGTTGAACAAATCCATCATGACCGTGGCCAGGCATGGTTCCAGCTTAAGGAATGATTGCAACATGCATGAGTGGCTCATCCAAATGATGCAGTTGCTGAAGACACAGACCTCACTGAGATTGCAGACATTGAAACTGAGGAATTTGAGGTTGGTAGTAACTCTCAGGTGACAAAGGAATGGATCCAGGCTCAGTTTGGATGACGATGCACACACAATGAGCAGATCATTGTTGTGCCATGTGGGATGATTATTGGTTGTGAAACATTTTATGGTGCAGAGGGTGTTGGAAGTGTTATCATATGAAATTCATCTCTCATATCACAAACAATGCCACTCACCAACCAACAGGAAATGATCAAGCGCATGTTTCATGAGGACATCAAACCAGATCATGTCTTTTTTGACAACAACTGCACACTTGCCAAAATGGTCAAGGATAATCCATTCTTCAAGGATATCAGCCT
This sequence comes from Tricholoma matsutake, assembly GCA_026075535.2. Lineage (NCBI taxonomy): Eukaryota > Fungi > Basidiomycota > Agaricomycetes > Agaricales > Tricholomataceae > Tricholoma > Tricholoma matsutake. The sequence continues at coordinate 2,454,185 of AP026544.2, forward strand.
CACAGTCGATGTCTTTCATTTCAAGTCAAAACATTCCAAAACAGATGTTTTCTGCCAATAACACTGCAATCCAGCTGCATACCCTGAGCTCATCTCCAAAGACAACCAGGGCTGGTATTTTAACTCATCAATTGCAGAACAAACAAATGTTTGGCTTGGGGGGTATCATGCAATTTGTCAGGAAAGGCTTATAGATAAGTATGCTTTCTTCTTGGATGAGATGATTCTACATAGGAACTGAATGACAAGAGAGAAGCTTCTGAAAGAATGTCAATCCCCTAGTAATTGACCATATCCTCATGAAGAAGTAACTGTTTCATAGTGGAAATTACAATACATGAATGAGAACAACTAATCACAAATCTACTTCATTCAAAAAGGGACAGTAGTCACACTAGTCAAGCTTTGACCCGCTTGCACTGGCCACAAGCCTCATTCCGCACAATGAATGCTGACCACAATCCAGCTGAGGTATGGCCAGCACCTAACCCTGCCTCTCGACATGCTTCTGAAGCCCTCTCCCACTTTCTACAGTGCGGTAAAAGGTTGAGCTCTTGAATGGAACACCGAAGCACTTGAATAAGGCCTCCTCGACACTCTTGTGGCTCCTGGAGGCTTTCAAACACTTGTCGAAGGCATGAACCATGTCCACGACATAAAAGTCAGTAGGCCAGGTATGTTCCACATCACTTCCATCAGAGCTCTCACTTGCGGTACATGGGGACCAGAGAGACCGACGGTGTTTACATGAGAGGGTGATAGGTGGGCAATCTTCATCAGAATCGTAGATGGTGAGATTGATGAACATGGGCTCTGCTTTGGCAGGCAGAGGAAGGTCCATTGCTCCAGGCTCCAACTTGATCTTTTGTGTGGAATTGGGGCAACAGCGGGCATTGTCATCATCATCATTGTCAGACTTTTTCCCCATTTTTCTCTCCTTCAATACCTGTCAGACATGGGCACATTCATGTGGGAGATTGTTAGAGAAATGAGGGACGCAATGTTGACCTATAGTCAGGAGGTGGTCAAAGTCCAGGCAACAAGCAATGTCATGGCCCTTCAAAAAGATGTGGTCACCAGCTTTGAGCATAATGACATGGCCAACCTGCCCCCTTTGACCATGTATGTATAGATGTATTGTAAAGTTTGAAGCAGGCAATCGCATCCTCTGGAGCCAAAAGATCTGCTTGCGAGAGGATGGTGGTGGTAAGCACAAAATGCGGCCACTTAAAGCCACCCTGGACTTCAATTATGGTTGCCTCAGCATTGTCCTATCAAATTATAGTGAGTAAGAAAAAGACTACACAGAGAGGACGCACCTTAAGCTAGGCATAGATAATTATGTGGTGCTTTGCTTTATTGATATTTTCAAGCCACTCTGCATCTGCCGCTCATTGTCGCTCCTCCCGATCTTGTTCAAGTGCATAGTGCTTTGTAAACACCGCAGTCATCTGGGATGCATAGCATGGGTCCACAAACATGTCTGTGGCAGCTGATGCAGTAGCTGCTGAGCATTCTGGAGGTGGCAGTGAAGGTGATGTCAGCAAATGAGGCAGGGCTGAGGGTGTCTTTTTGTACCCATCTCCCGATGTCACACTAGGCCCAGAGGTGGCAGCATGGCCTTTTGCTTGACACCCCCTGGCTTCTATGCAATGCTGATGACACATCTGGCGCATACAATCAGGATAGAGTCGTGTTGATTTACAAGATGTCTTCACACATTGTGTAGGTTTTCCCACTGTTCTAGATGGACAGGTCTGAGTGAAGTCAAAGCCTGGAATATCCAGCCATAAGCCTCATTTAGCAGGGGGAGGTTATCCTCTAGCCATGGGGAGCGGGCAATGAGGGTGCCATCATCCACATAACTAGGTTCGCAGGTCCAGTCCATAGGACCAAAAAAAAGACCGAAACTGGACTGAATTGGACTGGAAACGACTGGACCAAAGGTCTATTTATGGACCAGTTTTTTGCAGTCCAATTGCTGGTCTTTCATTTTAAAAAACATAGTAGGACCGATGAAAAACCAGTTTAAACTGGTCGCAACTGGTCTTTTGTTCCAAAGTGTGTTTGACCTTACTCCCACACATATTTACTTCATTTTCAATCCCTGGATCATCAAAAACGGTTAAGAATTGGTTGAGATATGACCAAAAACATTTTTGTATGAGTATTTTGTTGTATCAGAGCATTGCTTATTACCCGAGCTATAATTTTTTTTGTACAGCTATATGACATCATAAATATAACAACACACAATGGGCAAGCCTTGAGGCAGTTGATTCATAGTTGATTTGTAGTTAACTCATGTTTGACTCGTGTTTGACTGGTAGTTGTCATTTGTAGTGATGTAATACACTTTAGTAATAACAATTCATTTCATGAGTGACGTTGACACTGAATGTTTATCGTCCAGTTCATGCCAAGTTCATGCTATCGTTTTAGCTGAAAACTTTATTCTGTACTTCAATAAACAATTTTATTATTTCTGCTCAGAACTACGATACATTGCTGCCAGAGGTGTTGAGGGTGTCAATGACTCGACACGGTGAGTTCGGCAGGTTCCGACACATCATGTGATCATGCTTGTGGCAATTTCGAGTTCCTTTGTTCTCGACGCATTCACGCATACTCGTCTTCTGGCTTTACTGGATACCTGGACTCTTTATTCCATCATCTTCTATTGACTCTGAAACTACAATGGATCCTTGTGCGAGTTCTAGTTCAGGGGAGGCTGGCCCATCTCAGGCTGGACTTGGCAAGCGCAAGCATTCTCTGAGCAACATGAACCCTGGTTCAAGAGCTTTGCAAGCAAAGAAAGCCCACAAGGCCTTTGCAAAGCAACCCAAGAAGCCCAATAAGCCTAGTGATTGGCACATGAGAAAAGGAGAGGTACCAAAGGAGGCTGAGAAGACAAAGGTGCACATTCATTGTATTCAAGCACTTTAAAGTCTAAATCACTTTCAGGCTGCACTTGAGCTTCATCTCTGTGTCCTTTGGGGCTTACCACACCAGACTACTGTCCCCCCCAAGGTCACAGAAGATGACAAAGTACCCTTCACCCGCCACTTTACCTCTGAAGCACAGTTGCAGAACTCTGTCACAGCCAGTCTTGATGACAACTCAGCTAGCATTCAGGGCACCCAAATGAAAGTGTGCGAGCTCCTTAACTCTATCTCAGACTCAGTTGGGATTATTGCCAACAATATCAAGCGCATTCTGTAATCCCATCTGTTGCTCATGTTCAGGTTGGTGGCATGCCTTGGGCTTCAACAGTGGGCACCTGATGTCTTGGGTAATGATCTGGAGTCTATGTATAATCTCCTTCATGAGCACATTGCCCTCAAGACATTTGAGCAGGTCTTGGGTGCATTTGGATACTCTCACATGGGAATGAACCTGTCATGTGTCAACAATTTTGCACTTATGCATAAACTTTATCGAAGCTTCATTTTCTCATATATGCATGGTATTGCCAAGTCAGAGGCAAAGAATCCAGGAAGTGTTGCGAAAGCAAAGCAGATGACTGGAGTATGGAAATGACGTAGTGTGGTATGTAATTCCTGGAATTCTGTATATGCCATTTGCAGATTGTATTTACTAAAAAACCTTGATAGCTTGCTGATGGCAGGATGGACATGTTCAGGGCACATGGTTTCAATAAACACATTGTGGCCTTGGCTAGAGAGAATGAGGCCCATTCGGATGATGAGTTGGCCAAAGGGAATGCTGAGTCAGTTGATGCAGTGTACCACATCAAGGAGAAGGAGGGACATTCAACAAAAGTTACTGCATTCTTTAGAATGACTGATCAAGAGCACAAGTGGATGAATAGAAGCAAAAGAAAACACCTTAAGTTGGCCAATCTTTGTTTTTCTTTTTACATTTGACTGATCCTATTTATCTGTAGACTGGAGTGATGCCATGAAGACCCCCCCATGCCAAAGTTATCTGAGCTCACTGCTCTCCCAAAGAAAGTCCCAATTGATTGGTTTGATCCTATCTATTGAAACAATCTTTCTCTCCATGAGCATGCCCAATATGTCAAGAATGGTACTTATGTTGCTCTGCCACCTGCAGAGCTCTGTGCCAGCTGGGATGAGTGTGAGAAATGGAAGAGTATGCCAGAGAAGGAGTTTATGGCCAAATATGGTGATGAAGTGCAGGCAGAATACAAGCTACCTATGCCAGATGAATTGGAATGACTTGAGCAGCAGGATGATGAGGATGATGAAGATGAGCCAGATGTATCAGGTGAGGGGTCAGGAGATGAGGGCTCAGGTGATGAATGAGATATGGGTGTTGTTTAATACATATTCTGGTTAATGGTGGTAATTGATTTACTTACCTCTTCATATTCATGCTTGCCAAGTCACTTAATGTATTTCAAGTTAATACCATCTTTTCTATTTATCCAAAGCTATTGTTACAATCTGAGACACATGAGAGACAGATGTAGGGCAAAATGGATGTGGGGAAAATCTATGACCTGATGAAAGACAACTGTTGTGATCCAAGACATGTGAGAGATATGGATGTAGGATAAGGCAGATAAAGGGAAAATCTATGACCTGACAAAAGACAACCACATGAGTAGAGCACAATATGCGCACAGAGTGAGTGAGCCATGTGGCAACATACAAGGGTGGAGCAGACTTGGCTTCAGTGAGCTGTGCCTCCCTGCGCTTATGCATGTCCATAACTTCGAGAGGTGTTGTGCACGAGATGAGCAAGCTAAGAACTAATGCACGGGATTATGAGTTGCAAGTTGGTGTTAATCAAGTGCGATTATCAGACTAAGGTATTACAAACAATACTATAGACTTAAATATGCAAAAACAGAACATAGGTAGGATACTAAAGATAGCACAGAACAGAATAAGGAAGTAGAAACAGAACAAGATTTCAAGTTGGAAAGAAGTCAGAACAGGAAAATGAAGCGTAGAAGGCATAATTGTGGTTATAACAGCTATTTACACATTGCCAGGGATGCAAAATTATTGGCACCCTCTGTTGGGAGCCCAACATACAACCAGGACCTTCCTGCCAATACCATAAGTGCCTGCTGGCCACTGGACAGTTGTGACATGAGTGATAATATGGACAGGGCTCAATAATACTAAGGTTGTTAGAGGGGAGTGCATCAACAATTTGTACCATAAATCCAGGGTGGTGTATGAATGGTGTCCTCTTGTGTAGATAGTGATTGATGTGAGCAGACTCTTATAAAGGTGTGCATTATTCCCTCCAGTGGAAGTCTCCAAATGTTTTGAATGAATCCTGTATCATGAGCCTGTGTCAATGGATTGTAGAACTTTATAGCACTGTTTCCTTTATGTGACTTTTCACAACTGAATGTGCACTCATCATGGTGCACCTGCAAAAGATGCTGGGCTTGTGGAGGGAGAATAATGGCATTTGGCAGATGGGGAAGATCAGAGTAAGCTCAGTATGGTCTTCCTGTCTGGTGAAGATAATTAAGCAGATTGTTATAATCTACTTCAAGAAGGCAAGGTGCCTTTGCTAGAATATCTGCCAATTCTGTAGGCTGGAGAGGTACTGGATGGTCATCCATGGCCATGTTTCCTGGCTCAAGAATATCACATAATTCTTTTAAATGATCTTCACTGTGCAGTAAAGCATCTACACATGCTTGATGACTCATCTGACAAAGCATTGTAAGATCTAAATCCCCTGATCTTGGTATTAGCTATCAATTTTTGAGCAAAATAATTGAAACACATATGGAGATGATAATTGGTGTTCATTTTTTGCAACTTTCCATTCATTCATTCACCTGGAAACTCACTAAAAGAAGCCAAAGGACCCCAATATTTGAGAAGAGCACCATTATGCATTGCATAATGATGGTTTGGCTTGGATGGACGATGTGGAAAAAGTTGTTGAATAGCAGTTCGATATTGAATATAATGCTGAGTATAGGCATCAGCATCAGCATTGGAGGTTTGATATGCAGCTACAATATTTGTTGCTGCAACAACATGATAGAAGCCGCAGAAGTGCTGGTAGTGGAAATTTGTGGCAGTAGTCATGTACCAGAATTCAGGAATAATGAGGGGAAAGATACATGTGAAGAGGGTGAGATATTCCTGAGCTTTGAGCTTGCCATGGCTTGGTTCACCAAGATTGGTTGGTGGTCTTTGTATCCATGTTGGAAGAGTGATATCATGAATGCAATTTCTTATTGCTTGTAGCTCAGTTTCTGTGAAGCTAAAAGGCAAAGGGTCAACAGGAATATAGTTATCATCATCATCATCATCATCATAATTGAAGTCATATGCATAGGGATTTGTGTGGCTCTGTGTGGCTGTAGGTGTTGATGATGAGGATGAGTCTGATAATTCAGAAGAAGATGGTGAGGGAGATGGTGGTGGTGTATGGTGCATTGCCATTGCAGCCTCAAGATTATGTTTAGCTGCTTCTTGAAAAAGGTCATCCAATTCTTCAGCAGAATCTGATACATCTGCCTCACTCCACTGCTCATCCTTTTCCACCTCTTTAACTTTTTGGCTTTCATCCTCATCCTGTCCAATTCCCCAGAGTGCACGAAGATGATGCTGTAAAACACCCTCAAGCCAGTTATGCATAAAACCTAGTACAACATGTTTGACTGGATCCCAATATGGAAGATTATGCAGTGGAGTCCATCGCACACCAGTTGTCTTTTGCAGAGCATTTTGACCAGCTTTGGTTGTCTGATGCAACCATGCCTCTGCCTGTGCTTGCACCTGTGCACCATTATGGAGTTCCCAAGATTGAATATTGAGATCCTCTAGCTGATCACTGGTGCAGAGGCAGAAAGAACAGAACATTGTAGCACCATGTCCCAAAAAGCCAGTAGCCTTGCGACTTCCCTCAAGATCAGCAATCACAGGTGCAATTTTTGCTTTCACAGAGATGCCATCAGGATGTCTAGATGTTGGCAAATTTTGGCCTGGTGCAGCACCATACTTGGCAACAGATTTAATAACAGGTTCAAGAAGATGAGAGATGGTTGTGGGGTCAGGAAGATGGGGAGGAGGTGTGAGACTGTAGTGAGTTGAGGGGGATCTCATATCACACACCAAAAGAACACAAATAACATATATATATTGTGTAATGGTTGTGGTAGTAAAAAGATGATTATGTAAATAGAGGACTGGTCCCTATATAGGGACCAGAGTCAGGCCAATAGCAAGTAATTATAATATATACAAATGTGGGGTCAAGCCCCGAGTCACCACACCCTCCCCCTTAGGCTTTGTCCAGGGGAGAAGCATAATGTTTTGAGTAAGAAAATGACCTTGAAGAGTATCATCAAATATATGGGTATCATTGGGGTGTGACGACGCAGTCAGATTGGTTTATTAAAAAATGCGACGACCTCATTCGAGAGGGTCATTGGGGTTATGGGTCTTGTCAAGATCCAATGAGGATATGTGGGACTCGTCGTGGGTCGCCAAGGATTCAGGGATATTGAGATCCACCATCAGGAGGCGGACCTCCTCAGGGGTGGTAACAGGTATCTCATGCTCATTGTTGGGCACCAAGGAGAGAAGTTGGCTCTCATGGTCGGAAACTGACAAGGGCAGTTGGGAGATAGGTGTCTCTGGGGAATTCCCCAGAGCAGAGGTGTCAGTCATCTGCCCTTCATCAAAAGGGACAGAAGGAAAGTATGTTTTCTTGACAGTGAGTGTTTCACCATCGGAGTCGGAGACAGAGTTGGTGGTGTCACTATTGTCATCCGAGTCTCTAGTCTTTCGCGTCTTGGTAGTCATGACAATGGGTTTGGAACTAATGGGCTTCTTGGGCCTATTAGTGGTTATTCTGGCAGCAATATGCTGTTCCCTCTTCAAGGCCTTCTTCTCGCCTTGAGTCACCTTCTTGACAAGGGGGGCATCACTGAACCAACCCTGGTTGGGGTCATCCATGCGAGGAGAGCTTGCATTCATAGTTCACTGGAGAATCCAGAGGATGGGGCAGTGGAAGTCAAGAATTCAGGGCAGGGTCACCCTGAATGAGGAGAAGCTCCACCCCTGGTGGGGACAGTAGAATCTCATTTCCTTTTCCATCATGGCTCCCAAAGAGCCACGTCATTAGTCCCAGCGATCCACCACTGGGGTTCAGTCATCAGAGGGGCATCCTCTGAATGAGAGTTGGGAAGTTGCTGCAGACATCACACAATGTCTGTAGCAATAGTAGACTCTTCCAAATGGGAGGAGTTGGTGGTGGCCATAGCTGTAAGCCAGCCGACAGCATAGTGATATCCTTCTCAGACTTCCTCGTCCAAAACTCCCATAGAGGCGAGGTGTCTTATGACATCCTCTAAGGAGACTTGATTGTTGGTTATTGGCAAAGGTTGCCAACAGCACACGGGGGGCAGAGTGAGGCATTCCCGCTCTTGAAACTGTCGGTACAAGCCTGGCATAGCAAGTACCTCGGCAATATGAAGGTACAAGAGAATTTTGACCTCAGGGGATAGTCCTGAAGGGATTTGTTGACGAAGCAGAAGTTGCCCAGGGAGCGAGACCCTCTGTTCATCTAACAGGGTACCAGGGTGGTGTCTCCACTGGTACAGATGTCAGTGCATGAACTGCGCCCACATTTCTGTGGAGTCCAGGAGTGAGGGTTGCTCCAGGCGAATTGGATCGTTGAGTTGGCACAATCCTTGTGCCAACTGCATCTCAATGGGGAGCCAACTGGGTAATCTCCAGTGGGCAAGGGCATAGCTCATCAGGGGTGTTCGAGCCCCTGTGGGAGTGTCATTAACAAAGTGCATATACTCATGTATTTGTTCTAGCATGGGGTAATTCCCAGAGGTATGGGCCAACCAGGACCAAGCATTGAATTCCTCAGTGTTCTGAGGAATGGAGGTCGGGACTAGGCCACGCAGCTTGGGAGCTGCTCACCAGTTCGCCATCCTGGGAGTGTCAGGCATTGAGGAAATATACCTTGGTGGAGGAAGGTTGGGAAGAGGTGGGTAGACCTCATTCATGTTGACATCCTTGTCGGGAACGATGGGGTGGGGAGCAGAAGGTGGAGCAGGCTGGGAAATGGCTCTTGCATAGGAGTTACCCTGAGGCCTCTCAGGGTAAGGGGACAGCTCATGAGTATGAGCTCATTTGGAGGATTGGCCTTCAAGCTCCTCTTTCAGATGCTCATTTTCACTCTCCAGGTTCCAGATGGTCTCCTGGAGGGTGTCAATGTCTTTCTCGTATTCATCATACACATGTTCAGCTCTGGCTAAGATGCCAGAGTTAATGACATTAAGTTCAACTTGATGTTGGCATCTCAACAATCCTTCACATTGAAATAGTGTTTATCATGGTCATACACATGTAAAGCGTAGCTCTTGCAAATATTGCACGTGCCTCGGTGAAGGACAATGCCTTCACCATCGATTCTCCAGTCTTCATCGGTGGAGGAACTGGTGCCAACACCAGCTCATCAGTTTTGGTCTTCTCTGGCAGAATGTCTGCTAGAACAGATGACTTCTTCCATCTCGCCAGGGCTTGGCGAGCAGTGGATCTGAGTGTGGTTACTGCTTGAGCCTGTAGGCTTGAGTGCTCTCTGCTTCTCCTTCCCCCTTTGAGACTGGCCACCAGGGTCGGTCTCATGCATACGGTGAGGTTGCTCATTTTTTGTTGATGTCCCCCATGGGGTCATCTTCGTCTGGTGGTAAACTCGCCATGGTATAGACCAGGCAATGAGGAGAGAAAAAAAAATTGGAACTCCATGCATTGTACTATACAGCAGCAGAGATTGAAAACACGTTGGCACATCACATGGCTGACGTGACCTGGAATTCACCAAGTTGTTTAAGCACGTCGACCCGCAGTGCCAGCTGTGCATCTTGGCAGACCCTGCCAATCCTTGGTGCCCATAAGTGCCAAGTAAGCATCAAGAGCTGCAAGGTTGTTGCAGTTTGCCAATGGTTCTCAAGTGGTGTTACCCAGACTCCACTTAACTTCAAATTGGACAGTATGGCCACACTTTGATGGTAATTTCTTCGACGTACCATTTGGTGTCATCAGGTGCACCAAAGTCATATGCATCCAGGTAATGCCTGTTAGGAAACAGGGTGTCGTCGTTGGGATGGTGGGGCCTCAATAGGCTGACATGGAAATGCTGGTGTAAACACCAGCATTTAAGTTCTTTCAGAAGGTCCAACTCATAGTTGTACATCTCAGGATAGGCTTGTAGGACCTTGTATGGTCCTACAAATTTAGGCAATAGTTTACTTGCATGCCCTTTCGGTAGTGCAAGGTTTTTTGTGGACAAGTAGACAAAGTCTCCTTGTTTGATATTGGGCTCTTCGAGCCAATGTTTATTAGCATAGTGCTGCTGAAACACTCTTTCAGTGATGATGCTATCATGGGCCACTGCCATGTTTCACAGTGCATTCATTGCAAAAGTGTGCACACCAGGAGGAATGTGTTCCATGGAAGGAAGTTCTTGCATCATACAAGGCAAGAAGCCATGATCTCGAACGGGGCCATCCCCGTTGCCCTGTTAATTGTAGAGTTTATTGCAAACTCTACCAAAGCTATGAATTTGACCCAATCTCTTTGATTGGATGCAATGAACACTTGCAACAGTGGGGTCACGTCGCCTCCCCCTCCCCCGCACTTCGTGTGGGGAGGGATTTTTTTTGTACTTTTAATTATTTATTAGTATTGTGCCCCCCCTCCCCCGTTTTGCCTGGGGGATTTTTTTCATCATTTTTACCTCCCCCCTCACGTTTGGCACGAGGGGTTAGCTTTTTATGTATATAAATAAAACTCCCTTAATTAAAAAATTTTGATCTTAACTACTTCAAAAAAAATTAGAGTGTCATGAATAAACATTATATTACTAACTAATAATTCTCCTGTGGCTCACACTACTGGGGCTGACCTGTGTTTCCCACAGAACCACAGCCTTAGAAACTTGTTTCAAGACTTCTGATGTGTATATCCTTTGGATATTCTTAATATGTATGTAAAAGAAATGTCAGGGAAATATTTTACATGTATCCAAGCTGGATCTGCAAGGAACATAAAAGGTGTATTCTACAATGTTTCTTTCAGATCCCTTCTGGAAACATTTTTCATGTTCCCTTTGTGTAAGTTAAGAAAACACTTTTTATGTAATTATGGCTGTATCTGCAGAAAACACTTGACATATATTTTATTATGTGTTTTCTATGGATACATGCAAAGAACAAAGGGGTTACCATGGTTACACATGTATCCCTAGGAAACACATTATAAAATTACATGTTAAATGTTTTCTGCAGATACAGGCATAATTACATAAAAAGTGTTTCTTTAACTTACACAAAGGGAACATGAAAAATGTTTCCAGAAGGGATCTGAAAGAAACATTGTAGAATACACCTTTTATGTTCCTTGCAGATCCAGCTTGGATACATGTAATATATTTCCCTGACATTTCTTTTACATACATATTAAGAATATCCAAAGGATATACACATCAGAAGTCTCAAAACAAGTTTCCAAGGCTGTGTTTCTGTGGGAAACACAGGTCAGCCCCAGTAGTGTCAACTGGTTAAGCACACATGTTTGGTTTGTCATGTGATCACTCTAATCAAGATGTCTTGAGTTCAATTCTTACTCTGCACAAATATATTTTGTAGGCACTTTGACAACTTAAGACTTGAAATTTGACTATCCATTAGGGTATATACTCTAAGTTGAGCATCTGGAGTAACCAGAATCTGGTCGGAATAACTGGAATCGTCGGAATAACCGGAATCCACTGGACTCTGGTGAGTCCAATCGGAATAGGTGGAGGAGTGTAAATTACTGCAGATCCACCCCTTCAGTCTTCGCAGTCATTCTGGCTGCGGCTACATCCTGCTCTTCAATAAATTCTCGAAGAGCTTTAAGCTGTTCACTGACTCGCTTCTGCTGAGCAGCGGTGGAGTGAGTCTCAATTACTCGATTTTTTAATTCGAGGTGTTGATCCCATGGGAGGTCCTCGTGGTTAGGATTGAGTTGTACATCTGCGAAGACATAGTGTTGGACTAATGGGGCATCGTCTCAAGAGTCAAATTGTTAGTAGTGGGACAGAGCATCTGCTACTTTGTTTAGTTTCCCTTTGACATATCTAATGTCAAAGTCAAAACACGATAGGTACTCCATCCACCACGTCTGCCTAGCAGAAAGTCTGTGCTAGGTCTGGAAGAATTTCAGCGCTTTGTGATCAGTGACAATGTGGATCCGTCTACCAATCAGTTTGTCTTCCCACTTGAGGAGGGCCTCAAGTATGGCTATGGTTTTGTGCTCAAAGGTACAGTAGTTCCTTTGAGCGTCTGAGAATTTCTTGGACAAGAAACCTGCAGGGTGGCAAGTTTGCCACTCAGGTCCTTGACCATACATTGTGCCAGTCCCAAAGACTGAGGCATCACAGATCACCCAGATTGGCTCAGGTGACTCTGGGTCAATCAGCTTCAGCACTGGTGTTGTGCCACAGATGTCCTTAATCATCTGGAAGCAGTGATCATGTAATGGCTGCCATAGGAACGAGGTGCCGTTTTTAGTCATCACAGAGAGCGGACTAGTATAAGCACTGATATCTGGCAAGAAATGAGCCAGATATTGCACAAGTCCCAAGAATCTCTGGACTTCATGATAGTTACAAGGTGTCTTCCACTCTCGTACATGGGCCATCTTGTTGCTGTCTTCATGCAGCCCGTGCTCATCAATCATATAACCTAGGCACTCTACCTTTTCAGCATAGAGTTCACACTTCTCTGCACGAAGTTACAGAGCATGCTTGCCTAGTTTGTTGAATACAAGCTCCAGATGTTTCTGGTGCTCCTCAATTGTGTTACTAAACATGAAGATATTGTCCAAGTATGCATGGACAAATATTCTGATGTAATCTCGGAAGATTAAATTCATCAACCTTTGAAAGGTTGATGGTGGGTTGCAGTTGCCTTGTTGCATAACCAGGCTTTCGTATATGCCTTGAACTGTCGAAAAGGCAGTTTTCCAGATGTCCTCTGGTTCCACTTGGACTTGCTCATAAGCATCCGAGAGGTCTATCTTTGAGTGATATGTAGCTCGACCAACATCAAGACGAATCATGTCTTGATCAGGAAATGGTGTAACATCTTTCACTGTATTCACATTCCTCTTCACTGCATTAATCACAGTGCGAATTGCTCCTGATTTCTTTGGAACCACTAGCATCAGAGCAGCTTGCTCTGCTTGAGCAGGGCGCCACCACCCTGCCTTGCAGTATTTTGCTATCTTCTTGGAGAGGGGTTTCCTCATCGATTCTGGACACTTTGGAAGATAGTAATTGTACTTCTTCTTTTCTTCCACTAGTGGGATGTGATGGTTTATCTCCCTAAGGAGAGGTAGTTTGTCAGGTACTCTGCTGAGGATATCCTGACAAGATTGTTTCCACCCTTCTCAAAGACATGGAAGGTCTTTCTTGGAGAGAGGACCTTTTGCGATGGCTTTGGAGGCCAAGTCTTTGCATATTGCAAAGAGAATGTCGTTTAAGTCATCGACTTGTTCTGGTGGTAGCACCACAGGAATGGAAGGGTCAAACCCAAAAGGTTCAAATTTAGGGCCCTCGGTAAATTGATCCTGAGTGAATTCTTGGATGAACTCTTCCAATTCATCCTCATTATCACTTTCAGGCTCCTCATCAGGTCCCAGCAACATGGGGTCCGATATTCTCAAGCCTGAAGGACAATGGTCCACTTCCTCGATTTCTGCCTTCCTCCGTTTCACAGAGGGAGGCTGGGCCTGTGTAGAACTTGGGACAACCTTGTCTGGGTCTTTTACTATATTAGCAGTCGGGTGCCCACTACAGAGTCACTCATCCTTTGGAGGTTGAGGCCACATAGCATGCCATCTGGCTTGCATAAAGGTGTTAGGGCCCTCAATTACTGTAATACCGTGTTTTCTCATAAACATGGTTCCCAGAATGGCATCATACCTATCGATGTTAACTACATCGAAGTAGTGGATGTTTTCCACTCCACTGATCTCAAAATTGGTGAAGAGTCCAAAGTTTATCTTTGAATGGCTGCCCACAGTGCCTAATTGCAAAGGCACAGGTTCTTCCAATTCATGAGCCTTTAAATTTGCTGACATAGCGAATTCTGGCGAGATGGAATCTGTTGTACAGCCAGAATCAAGCAGTACGTAGGCTTTGAGATTGTGAAGCATCATCTTCACAATGAAGCATTTGTTATCCTCCTCAGTCTGAGGAGGATGTTTAATTTTCTTTGAGGATTTCCTCAAAGTAGTTGCGCCTTTAAAGCGTGGCTTGTTCTTGAAAAGGCTGTCCATCATGACGCCAAGCTGTTCAGAAAATGACAGAGTTTTATTCTCCATCTCACACTCTCAGTCTTCCTCAGAGTTAGACACTGACTGGGCAGATGGGCAGCTATCGGAGTCATACTCCAAGAGAATTTCTCTGATCGCACCAAAGTGTTCAGTTCCTGAATCATCACTGGGAATATGCCCAGTGTCAGACTCAATGTTATACAGTTCGCCCTCAGAGCTGTACTGTGATCCATAAGGGATCTCCTCAGATAAGGCTGAGCCATACTCAGAGGAAGAATTGCCCTCTGAGTTGCTGTGTGCAGTGGCAAATCTTTCTTTTGTTGCTGATCAAGAGTCCAAGTTCTTTTTAGGGCTTGGACCATGCTCATCACATTCTTTGCTACTACTATGAGTAGCATGTCGATCAGTTGAGGAGACTGATTCTTCTCTAGCAGCGTACATTTTTGCTGTTGGTCTTTGTTGCCCATACTTTGGGCACTTAGGATCTGTGGAGTAATGAGGGCCTCCACAGCTGTAGCAAGTGGGTGCCTTGCTTTCACCAGACTTCCTGTCTGGTTTGTTTCCATTAGACCTGGAAGGTTTGCTTCCAGAAAAATGATGTCATGTATCACAATGCTCTTTGTAATGGCAATCTTGATCGCTGTAGGTTTGGTGGTCTTTGTCCAGATATTTTGAACCAGATGGTTTAGAGTTATCATTATAATTTTTATCGTGTTTATTGTAACGATCTTGCAAACATTCATTAGATCTTTCAGGAGAAGGATCCTTCATTTTGGAAGCTTTAGTCAAAGAGGATGTCTTTGACTTCATGGAATCCATGATACACTTCTTTTTGTTGAAGTGTTTTCTCATTTTTCCAATTTCCTCTGCCTGACAGGCATAGTGCAAAATATCTCCCACTGAGCTAGTCTCAGCGAAGCATCCTTTGTCCAGTACAAAGGATATGATGTTGTTGGGCAACCCAGTCACCAACTAGGTCTTGAAGGTGAAAGGATTGGGTGCCTGGATCATTCTGGTAGCATAGCACTCCAGTTTGTGGTAGTAGCCCATAACGCCTTCTTCGGTGTTATAATCGATGTGCCAAAATTTGTTGGTCGCATCATGGGTTGCATTCTCATGCACAAACCAGTCATATAGGCCAGTTATGACTTCCTTGAAAGTCCAGGCAGATTGTTGATGGTATGCACCATCAACACTGTCCTCAAACCAAGTCAAGGCGGTGTTCTCAAGGAACATTGCCATATACTCAATATGGTCTGAGTCCAAATCTGGACCACAGACTTTGTTTACCTTGAGCCAACGAAGGAGGGTGTTCAGCCATCGTTTGAAGCCTTTGGTGTCTGGTAATCTGCCATACTTAGGCAGATTTGGGACATGCGGACCATTCTTACCACTAGTGGTAGGAACTTCAGTCAAGACAGAGACTTTGCTGTCGATCTGTCTGTGGATCTTCATATGAATGTCCCTCAAGTATTTTGAGGGTTGAAGGGAACCTTTTCCTTGATAGGAATCGGGATGGGAAGATACACAATATCTAGACGAGGATCATCTAGATGAATGCTGTGCCTGGCTAGCTCATCTGTGGTGAGACAAGGTCCTATTAGAAATCTCTTCCTCACTTGGGGAAGAGTGTTTGGTGCTTTTGTTACTCAATGTGCTATACGACGAGTCAGTGCTACTTTCATCTCCATCATCACCAGAACCATTGCCATCTGGTGGCCCATCCCTGCCTGCATGACTCTGCACAGGCTTTTTGGACCCTCCTGGTGGGGCTTTCTCTCGCTTCTCATGGCGAGAGTTCTTGTCATTCTTATCCCAAGGATTACCATCCTTGTCAAAACAAATCCCTTGATTGGGAATCAATGTGGGCTGTCCATCCTGGATATCGCCATCGCATATCCTCTGGAGGACTAACTTATTGTTGTCAATGTAATGTACCTTCTTCTTCAAAGGTACCTTGACCGGTGTTTCCAGCATGGTTGGACGTGGGTTAACACATTCCTGGGAAGGGAACAGTTGTTGCTCCACACGTTCAGCTGGACAAGGAGTAGTAGGTCTGGATACAGACCTACAGGAACATTGTCTGGCATAGGCAAATGCCAGATCTTTAAGTTGGATTTCCAACTTAACAGGTTTGAAGTCCCGTGCATCCCTGGCACAGCCAAGAATATTGGTAGCAAGCTGAGCAAAATGCAAAGCTCTGAACTCTTCATCCGACTCATCCTCTCTAGGTTTCTTGAGAGGTTTCTTCTTTTCACATCGACATAGTCGTTTGTGTTCGTCCATCGGCAGCACTGATGGGGCTAACTCTGGCCATTGGGCAGAGAATAGTCTGGGTGTAGTATACTCCAGACTCTCTTGGGGAAGATCGATATCATTACCAGGGGTGACCCAGTTATTCAGGGGCTCTGGAGTTAGTTCATCCAGAGGTGAGAGTCCTTGTAACCCTGGATTAGGTCCAGGGGTTGACCGAGCACTTCGTCGACTACTTTTCAACAAGTTAGATTTCTTTGAGTCAAGGTCGCTGTCATCAGCATCCTCGACCGACGCCCGGGCTGTGCAAGGTCCGAGCACAGAGGAATTGATTGTTCTCATAGTGGATATATGCGCTTTGAGGTTCACTGTCTGTCTTGTTGGAGACAGTAAATTTCTTGAGGTGCCTGTATGCACCTCGAGTGGTTGGGGTATGCTCAAATTTTGCACAACCTGCAATGAAGCAGGTTTGGTCTTATTTCTGATTCTTGCCCTGGAACAAAAAATTTTGGTCATAGCAGTGGGCAAAAAGCGATAATAATAAAAAAATGTTGATTTGAGTGCTGGGTGCTTGAGTCAGGTCCTAGCAATGGATTTGCTTCCATCGCTGATCGTGTTGGGAATTTTCACCCTTTGTGGGAGAAGTTCATGGTCGTGGTGATGACGATCACTGATGGGGCAATGTCGAGCGAAACTCTATACAAGTTTTAGTGTTCAAAAAAGTGTAGTGAGTCAAGGGGGATCTCCTTATATCACACACCAAAAGAACACAAATAACATATATATTTTGTGTAATGGTTGTGGTAGTAAAAAGATGATTATGTAAATAGAGGACTGGTCCCTATATAGGGACCAGAGTCAGGCCAATAGCAAGTAATTATAATATATACAAATGTGGGGTCAAGCCCCGGGTCACCACAGAGACCAACAATAAATGTATTCTCAAATCGATACCAAAGATGAAAAGGTAAGTTCAAGCAATAAAGCAGGATTGCTCCACAAGACACTTTTTTGCCTATATATAAAATAAGCTGTGTCATAATCTATGCAGAATTTGTTAATAACTTACCAGCAATCTTATTGGTATAAGGATTGAACCAATCAATATAGATTCCAAATATTAGATGATAAGGAGACTGTAGAAAACCCTGCAAGTCATCCCAAGCAGGACTATCCTGGATATCATTCATAGTGCACCAAAGGCAGCTGGTATATGGTTTCTGTGGTGGTTGAAAGCCTCATGAAGGCTGTCTTCAATGACCTTGGAAGATAAAAAGAACTGAAGCCAAGAATCAAAGGATTGTGTAGTGTATAGATGACATGGGACCCATTTAGGCCCATTTGGAGTATTCTGAGTTGTCCAGAGTTTTGTGTTACAGGATTGTGATCTTGGGGATGCCTTCCACTGACATTGCCAAGGAATAGGATGAGAAAAAAGGGAAAAGCACTTGGGGCAGCATGCTGTCCAAATGATTTCTGGCTCTGAGCAGTGAAGCCAATATGCTGTATGGACATCATGAGGAAGTTTGATGTTTGGAAGCTTGACATTGAGTCCAGATGATGAAAGAGCAACCTCGACAATAGAGAGAGTCACAGAAATAATAAGTTGAAGTCCTTGTAGAATTTTGTTGGTGATAGAACGACTCACACCAGCTCTATTGTGGAGCCAGATGACAAGGAGGCAGATCATCTTTGTGATAAGTACTGTAGAAAAGTTGATATCTGCATAATTACTATTAGTCTTGATCTAACAATAACAATGTAGCACTTACCTGTGGGAGAATTAGAAGCTCTAGAACATTTTGGTGATGGGCTTGGGGATGATGATTGCCGCTTCCCCTTTGCCAGTTGTGAAACAGGCCGTTTATCCTGTGTATCATGCTTCAAATGGGTAGAACCATCAACATACTGTCCTGGCTGTTCAACACCATTGATGAAGATGGTTTTTGTGCTACAAATTGTGCAGTTTCATATGACTGGAGGCATGGTGAACTTGGTGAAGCCTCAGTGAAGGAAAAGAGGGGGAAAGAATGACAGCTGTTTTGGACCATTTTAATAAAAACATCAAAATTGGTTGCTATTGTAACTGATGTACATCCTCTAACCATCCCATGCAACAGTTCATCTCCTCTACCCTTTACTCTCATGCTTTGGCAGTGCAACGATGCCCAGTCAAGAAAGTGGTAGCTTCCAAGAAACATTCAACCTTCAGAAAGAAGTCATGGACAAATGCCTCGATGTTGTCCAACAGTTCAGAGCAGACAAGATTTCAAAGCCAAGAGCCTCCTTGCAACTCCAACAGATCATACCTCATGAGAGCACCGAAGAAGACTCTTTTATCTTGGCTTATGGATCCTACCTCAAAATGCTCGACAACTTCGAGCAGTATCGGAGCAGAGCAGCTAGATCACTGAGACAAGGGAGTTGCTTGGGGACGGTCGGCCAGACGTACGACGAGAGGGAGAAGAGCAGTTTGAACCAGAAGCTCCCTTTGCTAGCATGGCTAAGCGACCCCATTCACCTACAGGAAGCTCAGATGAGGAAGATGACTATAAACAGCAAACATGCCTGGACTTCAGGGCCTTACCATGGAACGAATCATCATTGGATGATGCATCAGTCACTACACCTGCAACCTTATCTCCTTTGTTGCGGAAAACCCAGTCTCTACTCAAGAATTTCTCTCAGGATGTCAAAAGGGCGAGGTCATCATTGCTCAACAGTAACCGACCCATTCCACAATTCCCTCAGTCCGAGTGGCTCAACCTTCTTGGTGGCAATGCCATTGACCTCAATCATGCTTTTCCAACTTATACACCATCTCACATGATGATCGCAAGTCAATCGAACTTGGGAAACATGTCAAATTGTTACACAGCTCATCCGTGCATGTGAAGACCATCAAGACACATGGGGATTGGGTCATTGCATGGGAAGCTTTGGCCGAAGCCACGTTGTTCATCTTCAGGCATTGCCAGCAGGAGCTCCTCATGTATGGCAAGCACATCCAATGTTTCTTTGCTTCCTTGCCAGTCCAATTCAACACTTGCGTCATCAATTATAACCAAGCTGTGCACATCAGAGTCGCTCAGCAACGCGATCTCGAGTTATCAAGTTTTGCAGAATTCACAGATCTACAAATCCAATGGATCCATAGCCCCGTCAACCTCTCTTCTCTCCAGCCTTCAGAGCCCAAGCCTCAACAACTCGCTAATCATCGATGCAGTGCACCTTGTCGAAGGTGGAATGAACGCAGGTGCCCCAACTCGGCATTTTCCTGCAACTACCTGCACATCTGCTCCAAGTGCTCAAATGCTGGCCATGTCACTGGCAACTGTCCCAACTCTAATAAGAAGTGAAGGCTCTTCATTGGGTTTTCGATGGGAAAGTCGACCAAAATATGCCAGGCTCTATGTATGGAAATGTGATAATCTCCTGTACATCTCAACTGCTTTATCTAGTGAATTTGCCCCTCCTGTACCTTGTCCTCCTTGTAACAAACTTGACAACCAGGTTGCACTGGCGACCATTAATTCTCACCCTCATCTCTTTTGCATTACCACACCTGTCAAAGTTACGCTTTTTCGCCAGTTACTTCGGTTGCATCCAAATCAACCATTAGTAATGTCGGTGTGCCAAGGCTTGGAAGGTGGCTTTTGGCCTTGGGCAATCATGAAGCACTTGGCTGCCCCAGACATTGTTGACAATGCCTCGCTACAGAACATCAGGGACTCAAACCACCTTCAGTTTATCCAAGAGCAACGCGATGAAGAAATAGCTCTTCGGTGATTCTTGGAACCTTTTGATTCCTTGTTACCTGGCATGACCACAATTCCTCTTTGGGTTGTGCCCAAGCCACACTCAGACAAGCTTCGTTTGGTTGTTGATCAGTCAGCAGGTGACTTCTCTCCCAACTCTCTCATCCCTCTGGAAGATGCTAGTGTGCACCTCGACTCACTTCATGCTCTTGGTGCTGCCCTCATCCGAGTTAGAGAGCAATCCAGGGACATCCCACTTGTTTTATTCAAGACTGATGTGTCCCAAGCATATTGACGTCTTCCAATGCACCCCTTGTGGCAATTGCATCAGGTCGTCACAATTGACAGCAAACATCATGTCGACAACAACAATGACTTCGGTAACCGAGGTGCAGGCCATCTTTGGATCGTATTCTTTAGTCTCGTTCTTTGGATTGCTGTCTTCATCAAATTTATTGCTGACCTTTTCTCTTATGTGGATGATTCTTTCTCTTGGGAGTTTGCTGACTGTATGGAGTTCTATGCGCCTTATGTCAAACTGATGCCTACCAAACAAACACACCTCCTTCTCCTGTTTGATGAGCTGGGGATACCTCACGACGAATGCAAACAAGTCTTTGGTTCACCTTTGATGATCATTGGCTTCAATGTTGATCCAAATGCTATGACTATCACAATGGCCCCTGAAGCGCATCACGATTTGCTCATAGCAATCCAAGCCTTTGCCAATCTTAAGCAACGCCGATCCCTTAAAGACTTCCAATGTCTTGCAGGTTGGGTGAACTGGTCCTTGAATGTCTATCCCCTTCTTCATCCTGGCTTGTCAAATGTCTATGAGAAAATGCAGCATGGATCCTCCCCTCATCAGAAGCTATCGATCAACAAGGCAATCTGTGATGAACTCCTTTGGCTCACGCATCATGTTGAGCTCTCAGATGGTGTGCACATCATTGAGTCCAAAGAGTGGTCTAGATTGGATGCACATGACTTATACCTTTCAGATGCTTGTCCTTCAGGCATGGGGTTCTGGTCACTGAGAACCTGTGAGGGTTTTCAATGTGCAGTGCCTGCCAATTCTTGAAATGGCATATTTTTCTTTGAGGCATTGGCTGTTCTGTCGGCACTACATCACATCTGTGAGCATGTCATGCCCAAACCTCGTCATCTCGTGATCCTTACTGACAGCTCCAACACTTTTGACATGTTCAACTCCCTGCATGCCTTACCAGCCTATAACCTTATTCTCATCACAGCAATTGACCTCCTGTTAAAGTCTGGTGTACAGCTTCGTGTTTTTCATATCCCTCGAACTGAGAACAAGGTTGCTGATGCTCTCTCTTGGCTTGATGGAACAGCTGCTCATCAGTTACAACCAAATTTAGTTATATCAAATTTTACACCCCCTCGATTGATGCTGGGGGAGGTGTCACTATGATCCACCTGCCTTCATCATCCAGGCAACCTCAACGAGAAGCCTGGACGAGAGCGTCTGCTTCGGGAATGTGCTATTGCGATTGCGTGTGCCATTGAACTGGGCTCTGTTTCTTCGTATTCCTCAGCGCTCAATTCTTACATCAACTTCTGTCTGTCAAACCAACTCCTGATACTCTCAGTTTCTACGCCGTGTATATGTGTCATCATATCAAACCTAAATCGGTTGACTCCTATCTATCAGGCATCTGTAACCAACTTGAACCTTTTTTCCCCAATGTCCATTCCCACAGACAACATAGGTTGGTTGCCAAGACAATTCAAGGGTGCAAGAAAATGTATCCATTGGAACCTTCATGCAAATGTCCCCTTACGTGATCTGACCTAGTGGCTGTGTCACACAAGTACTTGTCGACCGCTTCTTACGACGATAAGCTATTCTTTACATTGCTTCTCACTGGCTTTCATGGCCTCTTGCATTTGGGAGAGTTGGTTTGGCCAGATCACAAAGCTCTTCAGGATTATTGGAAGATTGTCCTGCGCAATTCAGTCCATATCAACCAAGGCTCCTTTCAGTTCTACCTTCCAGGTCACAAAGCAGATCAATTCTTCAATGGCAATGAAGTCATTGTACATGCTACTACCTGCACCGATGATCCCCTGTCCCCTTTCTCCTCTTACATCATGGACTGAGATCAGTGGCTTCCCTTCAGACCTGAATTGTGGCTTAAGGAAAATGGTTCCGTCCCTACCAGATCTTGGTTTATACATCGCTTGCATCATCATTTTCCCGCAGATATTGGGGGAGCGACTGCGCTTGCAGAAGCTGGGATTGCTCCTCATCTAATACAAGTGATAGGCCGTTGGTCTTCAGAGGCCTTTCATGTTTACATACACTGTCACCCTGCCCTGCTAGCAGTCCTGGTGGTTGACCACCACCATTTCTCAGTCCTGATTTGATTGTGCACAACATCATTTCTTCACACATGTTTTTTCCTTACTCTTGTTTGTCCTCAGTCTTGTCTTGTATTTGTATCCCATGTGCATCTTTGTTCTCAGTTTCGTAACTACCTTTGTGTTTGCATCTCGTGTGCTTCCTGCATGCCTATATTGTATCTATGTCATATCTTTTCTATACTATCTATTGTCTTTTGCCCACCCTTCCTCCCCATCTTCCCTCCTCCTCTTCTTAATAGCCTTTTACCAGTTCACATGCAATCAAGTCACGGGAACACCACTGTTTGCAGGGTGTGCCCGTCTCAGGCTAATTCTCTCTCTTGGGCTAATTCTCTCTCTGGCTGGCTATCCGCGTCTCCCGAACGAGTGATTAGACAGATATTTGTTCGTAAAAGGAAGCATCAATCCAAGTGCTCAATTTGGTAGGATTATGTAATAAGGTGCAAACTCCACTCAACCATGAGTCAACCGTGAGTCAACTACGAGTCAACTGCGAGTCAAAACTGCCTCGGAACTTGCCCATTGTGAGTTGGACGAGAAATACGATGATGTAAGCCAACTGGCGTAGGCGGCGGCGGTGGCACTCGTGGCAATTTCCGAATCCCAGATTTTCTGTTGGTGCGGGTCTCGGGTTCGCATGTGACGGCATGCTCTTCCCTTCTCTCGCCGGAATTGTAGAGCGCGCTCCAGACGACATGCTGGCGCAAGAGATCAAACACCGAAGGAGGCGACTCTACAGTGATGATAGTTGAGGTACCAAATGAAACGTGGCGGCGACTCACTGTTGAAGATATTGACGTCTCCACCCCGGCCCCCATCACCGCCTGCTCCCCCCTTGCCGCTCCCACCCGATCTACCGTCTCCGGCTACCAAAATTACATACCTTTGATATCTCCCTATTGGTGGATTGTTGGTTAGTGCATTATTGAAGGGACATTTCTGTAGTTGCTTACAATTTTAACACTCATGTCTTCGATGAGACGATAGAGACAGGAACAGGGCAAAATTCGGAGCACGACTTCATTAAGTAACGATCACTTGTGTCAAACCAAAAGAAATGCCGACGAAAGGGGTTTCCTCTCCAAAGGTCCGCTCCTTGTGACTTGTTGACTGCCGGACGAAAAGATGGTCTCATTGAATCGACATCTTGCTTTGAGCTAGGTATCCGTTCCGGCGTTCAGAATGCGTATAGGTCTTATCCCTCTCATATACATTCAGAGACGCGCGTATTTCCTTTTAGTAGGTCCTATCAACTTGATGTCATGAGGTCAATATTGCTTCGAAAGGATGTGCACACCAGCTGATTTCTGGAGTGTGAACCGGGATACAGAAACGCCGAGTAAGTTCTTTGCTCAAACTCGAATCAGCAAAGTCTAGTTGATCTACACAGCGCTACATAGCACTCCATAGTGTCATAGCATCATAGCATGGTTCTTTGACTACGTAGCATTGTATAGCATCCTATATTGTCTATGTAGCCTCATATGTTCACTATGTAATGCTATGTAGTGCACTTCTCAAGACTAGTTTCCGTCAGCAAATTAATATATTATTTATTCTCAGGTACAAGGGTTAGACTGAAGTCATAGTAGTGACAAAAAAAGTCAATCTTCATGGTACCATAGGATTATAAGATACACATACAACACTGCCGCATATCCTGATTCTCTACCACAGTCCACTGCACTTCACACCACCTCACCATGCTCACGCAGGCATAATTGGGAACCACTTGTTAAAGATGTTCTCGGGATCTTAATCGTTGCAGCCTCGGATAATTCTCGCCAAAGGCGATCTTGGCTTTATCCGGTTCAACCCTCGCCGCTGACTCTACAACAAGCACAACCACGAGTTTTCCAGTACGCCAATGATGGATGGAAGCAAAGCTCAAACTCACCATAATTCCCATAACCCAACGTCTGTACAGCCGTCAGACCCTGCTGAGTCCCCGCATTCCTGATGATATCGCAAAGTTCTTGACACAATGACCTGGCTCTCCAACCGCCCGCCCACATTGTGCTTCCATTTAATAGTAAGCAACACGTTCGGGGCCGGTTCTCTGCGAAACGCAGTCCTTCCGTTTGGGACAGAACAAATTTTCGAGAGGGGTAAGTAGTCGAACACTATCGTTCCTCCCATCGGGGAGCCAGAGGTGACTTTGATGAAGTGTTGGAATACTTGAGAGCTGGTGAATGTGGAAATTTATGGGCAACGCTTTTCCAGTAGAAGGCTTGGTTTGGTTCGACGAATTCGTTCTGTTAATTGGGTAAATATTATTGTAGACCAGAAAATGGGAACGACAACTAACCGCAAACGAGTTCAATTCCACGAATGGGCGTTCGCGGGGGATGGGGGTTCTGTGGACTGGACTGTCCGGAAAGGATATGTAAGCTGCGAAGTAGTGATTGTTCAACCAAAACACCGAAATGAGATGGGAAAGGTGCGACATACGGATATCATAGAAAGCCTTGAAGTTGGCTTTGCGGCTTGCCCTCCTCCTCCGAGTCATTGTAGAACAAAACGAGGACGATCACCGGCTACAAGCAGGAAATGATCAAAGCAAACCCAACGTTAACGAGGAAACAATGTGGACATACATTCCATGTGGACATACATTCCATGTGGACATACATTTCCATCCGGCCCAATCGTCATTACCTGTAAGATCGCCTCCTTCTCGCCAATCGTCTGATACCAACCTTCGGTTACATCCACCAAGGCTTCCAGCGCGGTCGGCGGGTAGAAAAGCATCCCAGCGAATACAGTAGCGCGCTGGGGATGCAGCTGGTATTACAAACTCGGTGACAATGCCAAAATTGCATCCGCCGCCCCCGGATACCGAAGAACAGGTCGGGATTGAGAGTTGCTGAGGCAGTGTGTGGGGTACAGGATGCAGTGATGACTGTTGCCTGTGAATGGCCCGAGGATGGAGATGTAATAGGGTGTGTAATGGTGAAGGAAAGCACGTACTTCGAGGAGGTTGTCGATTGCTAACCCGTGTTCGCCACTGAGGAAGCCGTAGCCGCCTCCAAGAGTGTTACCCCGGCCAGAGGCCGAAGTACCATAATTCGTTCATAAGTGCTTAGTCGCAATGCTAGTGAAAACAGCAATTTGTGATGAGTAAAAAGTCCTGGTCGCTAGCAATGTTCGATCCGTAATGCGTACCGGAAAATCGTGAGCTTCGAGACAGAATGCTGACGGATGGGGCACCAGTCCCACCAACGAAAACGACCGAAAACCTGGGTTCAGCCATTTCGGATCGGACATATGACAGCATATGCATGTGCAACGCTCAAGCAAATGCTTGCCGAAAATCCACATAAGTCCAGCAACAGCATTTTCTGAAAATCAGATGTTGCGAAGAATCTGGTCAATAGCGATATACCGGCTTTTTCGATAGAGTCAAGCTCTCTGTAAGTTGTAAGTGAGGTGAAGGGAACTCGGACGAGGAACTCCATAGACACCGATCCAAGAACTTCGAGAATATCTTAAGAGTAAATCGCCACTCATCATTCTCTATTCTCTGACCAGCAAGCTAAAGTCAAGTAAAGAGATGTTAGCGTAGGCAGATATCAAGCCAGCAACAAGTTTCCAGTGTCAAGGCTGGCAGAGAGTCCCCCGCCAAATTCAGACACGTGCCCGGCAACCGCATTTTCTGAACATCTGCCACTTGTCTCAAACTTGTCTGCCCCGATTCGTCTTTTACAGGAGCATCGCCTCATTTACATGCGCAGAAATGGAACGCGTCAATTCTGGCACGACTGACGACTCACCGTTCGCTTCCATCCTCACGACGCCTATCGATGAAGACGTACGGCTCCAGCTTTATCAGAGTCAGAAGCTTGGGCTAGGGATTGAGGAAAGGCTTCTTGGGCTGTCTAATAGAAAAGAAGGCGGTGACGTTCGAGATTCTGGGTCCGCTATGTATGTTGGCTCGCGGGAAGGTAGAGTAGGGAGAGGTGGAGCGGTTTCTGAGATGGAGTTTAGGAAGGAACTCGAGAAGAAGGTATGTGGTTTGGGAAGAGGGGTTCTTGGAAGAGAGGTTTGAACTGAGCTTTGCGGTGTTTTTTGAATACTTAGCTTTTGACGCTGGACCCGACTTTTCCGACGAAAACTTCGATCCCGCTGGCCATTCCCCTGATTTCGACTGATAATTCTGTAGCGATTAATCATTCGACACCGGAGTTTGGTTTCAACAGCGAGGTGAGTCATTTTGACCTCAATCTTTGGTGGGAGCCTGATGGTTTTTTTTTTGGTGGAACTAGAACATCTTAAACCAGCCTGCACTCGCACCGCCGTCAGAATTTTCGACTGCGGGGTCGACACCAGATTTGGGTCCACGTTCTGCAGTGGGCTTTTTGTTGTCTCACGTTGTAGGATGGATTTATTAATTTCGTTATTTAGAGCATTTACAATTTGCCTAATGGAGCCATTGTGGTCGAAACGGGATCTCAACACCGTTTGCCGTCGGAAAGTGAAGACGTCAACGAAACTGTTTGTCCGATAGATAGCCTACCGGGATCTCCTTCACACAGCTTCGTTTCGCAAATTCCTGGGATACTTGATCGCACGCCTGGTGATGTGGACTTGGTTCTCAAAGCTTCTCTCAATCTTAAATCATCCAGTCAATCTTCTGAAAGCCTCGATCCTGCTCTAGATGTCTCAAACGACTCGCTCTCTCAATACGACTTCTCTGCGCTTCCTTTTGCCGACACATCCGACGAATCCTCTGCATTTCTCCTTGTTGGAATCCAAAGCATCAATCTTGCATCTGTACAGCTTTCAAGCCTCTCCAAAGTACTCCTTCCTCTTGTCCTTCGTGTTGTTCTTTTCCTTCCCTGGTGCGTAATTGTCGGCGGCACGATCGTCATGTATCCTCAACACCTTGAATTCATCGCTTTCGGACCTGGATACGTCAAGTCTCCGAAAGGCATTCATCGGTTCGCACACTGGGCAGACACGGGTATGCAGCACGTTTGGATCTTTATGGGTTTCCTGGCGTCTGTATGGTGGATTTACCCAAACCTTGGATTGATGGTTATTGGGGGCGTCGTGGCGCAAACAGTGAACGCGTGGCAGGATTTTCAAGTCGATCGAAGCATCCCGTTGGGAGAAGATGATAGGCAGACGATGTATTTGGTTGGGAAGCAGTATGGAATGCCGGATGAGCTTATGGGGATTAAAAAGACGAACGAAGGATATCTGATTTCAAGACTTGATCGATCGCGTGTAGAACTTGAAGGCGAGAATGAGGATGAGAGGTAGAAACAAAAGCATTGGACTCTAGATTTCGCTGGACTTACTACATTACGAACTTGATGGTCGTGTGATCGTGATCGCACAGTGGCAGTGCTATAAGTTTACCTTGTTCAGTTACTACGATGGGATTCCAGTGGCGGCTCTGCGCGGACGCAGGCCCATTGGATTTGCAGAATTCATGCGTCCGTTCATCTTGGGGCGCTCTCCTCCCTGCTGCCTTCGTATTTCTCCTCTGTATATCCTTCCTCCCCATCCCCAGTTTCAGTCTCTTCAATGTCCTCAAATCTCCATTCCAGTCATATTTGGACCTTCACGAAGCAGAGGCTCTCGATGTCGGCGCAGATACTAATCCTGACACAGATGCTCAACTTGCCGATCCTGCTAAGCTAGAGATTGAGGTCCCAGATGCAGTCCCGCTCTGGCGTACAATCGTGTTTGCATTCGTTGGGCTCGTAGAGGCTCTTTGTTGGGTCTCTTACAGCTCATACAACCTCGTCAATCTACTATTAGACTCGGATTCTCACCCTAACCATCATTCACCTGTGCACCCCGACGCCTGGGGGCTGACGATCTCTCCGTTCCTCATGGCTATATCATGGGTATACACTGTCGTGCGCCCAGTTGTAAAGCCCACAGCGACACCCCCGTACGATTTATTTGCGGTGTATCTGGCGCACCTGGTGACAGGCGTGTTGTTGTTGGGTGGTGTGCTGTTTGATTATGGGGTGGTGGGTGCTACACCACCGTTACTCGTGACGGTAGCACTGTCAGCCAATTTAGGAGCGGTTCTGGGGCTGTTGGTCGTCCTAGGAAATATGCCGTTGGCGGTACCGAGTATTCGGGTGAAGAAGGAAGATATTGTGAGTATTTTTTTTTTCTGTTTCCCTGGGTTGATATTAGTTGACCCTACATATATTCCCTTCCTCAGGGTGACTCCGTCTCTCCAGAAGACTACACTACTCTATGGGGCTGGATAACTTTCAGCTGGGTTTATGGCCTCGTCCAACGTGTACGTCCTGCATCCTCATTTTCCCACTTCCCTCTAATGTCATGTCTGCTTTTATTCAGGGGAGATCCGTCACTCTAAACGAGAAAGATATCTGGGCCCTCAGCCCGTCAATGCAGTCCAGGCCGCTTTTTATAAAGTTCACCACAATCACGTATGTTGACTGGTTATCCTTCTCCCCTTGTTTTAATTCTCACTTTGGATAACTCTGTAGACGCTCGACACTCCTGCGCCGTCTATTCGCTGCTAACTCCCTTGATCTCATGTATGTACTAACCTCTCCAGTATCCAGTTAGACTTGTATCAACCCATCTTACAGTCTAGATTTCGTACTCACATTCGTCAGCGTCATATTCAACTACACCGGACCTTTCTTCCTCAAGTTCGTCTTTCTCTCCATCTACAACCTCGTTACGAAACTTAATCCACGCACACAGACGTATCCTCGATGAGATCGACCTAAAATCACCCACTCCCTCGAGTAAAGCAACAGCATATATATACGCCTTCCTCGCGTTCACGTGCTCGTTACTCAAGGTTTGCTCCTCTCTTCTCCCTCTTTTCACATTTCGCCCTGGCTGACCCGGCAATTTCTCACCTAGGCCCAAGCAGACGTTCAGCACCTCTGGTTCGGACGGCGTGCGTGTACGCGTATCCGGAGCGAGCTGATGGCGAGTATATATGACAAGGCGCTCAAGAGGAAGGATTTTTCTGGAATTGTGGATAAGCAAAAGGTTGGGGATGGGGATAGGGAAGGGGATGGTGCTAGCGTTGTCGGGAGAGGCGGGGAAGACGATGGCGACAGTAGTGAGTTTTAGTTCTGTGTTCGGGGAGATGATATGCTGATCTGTTGGTTACAGGGAAGAGTAAGGCGGATAAGAAGAAGGAAGAGAAGGAGCGGAAGGAGCGAAAGAAGGAGGCGAAGAAGGCGAAGGAGCAGGCAGACGATCCGAAAGCGGGTGCTGATGTGGGGAAGATTGTGAACTTGATGGCGGGAGACGCTAATAAGGTGATTCTCGCTTTTTTTGTGAATCTCAGGGCTATAAGTTGATCGTTTTTCTTTTCTTTGGATAGATATCGCAGATGGTGTCGGGGGTGTATTTTATTTATGGGGGTATGTGTTGCGTGGGTAATGTTTCTGGTTCTGGCTGATGTGTCCATGGACATCGGATAGCGCCGTTCGAGATCTTGATAGCTGGGACCTTTCTTTTCCAGTACGTTTTTTTCTACATTGCGCATTCCTTCCTCCCCCCTCCTTAACTGAATCCGGTTTTGTGTTCCAGACTCCTTGGTTGGAGCGCTTTTGCAGGGTTTGTGGTGCTGATCGCGGGATGGCCGTTGAACAGCTACATCGCGCGGCGCAGTATTCGGATACAGAAAGGTGTGCTTGCGGCGAAGGATAAGAGGATGGGGGTGTTGAATGAGTTGATCGGGGCTGTGAGTTGATTTCTTTCTCTTTCCTTTTTTCAGTTGGGGGTCTGATGGGTTTTGGACGTGTGTAGGTCAAGTTCATCAAGTTCTTTGCGTGGGAGGAACGTTGGATTGGTCGGGCGCTAGATGCGAGGGAGCATGAGATGAAGTGGATGATTAAAGGTTGGGTGTTAATATTCTCATTCTCATTCTTCCACTTGCTGAGTCGGTGCTGTTGGTTTTTTCTAGCTCGTGTCAACTCGGTGATGTTCTACGTCCTGTGGACGTGTGCCCCCATCTTGGTGTCTATCATCTCCTTTTTTGCGTACGTGATGCAAGGAAAGGAGTTGACTGTTAGTATTGCATTTACGGTCAGCGTTCTTTGGTCGATCGTACTATTTTCTGTTTTGGCTGATGAAGTACTGGCAGTCGATTGCGCTATTTAATATGATCCGGTGTGTTTCCTGTTCTAGAGCTTTGTAAAAATCTCATTTCTTGTATTTAGGGCACCGTTAAACGTCATTCCCGCATGGATTGTTCAGATCCTCCAAGTACGTACCTATAGCTTCTACACACAGTACCGTCGTCTGGTCTAACTCAAAAACCTGTTGTAGACTGGCGTCGCTCTGAACCGTATCGCAGTATACCTCGACGAAGACGAAGTCTCTTCCCAAGTTTCCTCCCTCAAAAACCAAGATCTTTCCTCTCCCACACCCCCAAGCTCCGCAGCAGACGAAGGCCTAGGTTTCGAGAACGCATCCTTCAAATGGAACGAGGTAGAAGAAAAACCCAAAGAGGAAGACTCCACCAAGCAACCTCCTTCTCAAGAGAACAGCGAGGTGGAGACTGTCGTGAGCGATGCGGACAGTACTTTTTTGGTGGAAAACTCGGACCATCGGTTTGAGCTGCGGGATTTAAATGTACGGTTCCCTGAGGGGGAGCTTTCGCTGATCACGGGCCCCACTGCGTCCGGCAAGACTGGTCTCCTCGTACGTCTTTCCCTTTTCTCCTGTGGGTGCTAGGACGTTTTGCTGAAAAGTATGGATAGATGGCGCTGCTGGGGGAGATGACGCTGCTCCCGGGCGGGAGGATCATCATGTCGAAGATCTCGAGCAAGGTAGACGAATTCGGACATATGCATGCTATATCGTATGCGGCGCAGTCGCCGTGGCTCCGGCACCAGTCGATCAAGGAGAATATCCTGTTTGGGTACCCCCTCGATGAGAGGAGGTATGAGGCGGTGATTGAGGCGTGTGCGCTGCTCCCGGATCTGGAGATGTTGGAGGATGGGGATGCTACGGAGATTGGGGCTAGGTGAGGACGTGTCTGATAGTTTGGGTCTTGGTGGGAATTGATGTGTGGACTTTTGTATCTGATTTGTAGGGGTGTCAGTTTGTCTGGGGGACAGAAGGCGAGGTGGGATTGTTTTTTTTTTTTTTTTGAGTGATGTTGGGTTTCGGTTTTGTTGATGATTTTATTAGGGTTGCACTCGCGAGGGCCGTGTATGCCAGGACGAAGTACGTGTTGCTCGATGATCCTCTCAGCGCTGTGGTATGTCGGTTTGCTTCTTATGGTAGAAATATGAGTTGACGTGATGTTCAGGACAGTCATACTTCTCGATTCTTGTATGAACGGCTTTTGCGTGGTCCACTTCTGGCTAACCGCACTGTCGTGCGTACCATGTCATATTTGTTCAGCAGAATAGGCTGACGATGCTGATGTCCCAGATCCTCGTCACCCACCACGTCGAGCTTATGCTCCCTGGCGCGTACTACCTCGTGCGCATGTTAGATGGGCGGATCGACTCGCAAGGCACAGTCAAGGATCTCCATGCTCAAGGTGTGCTGGAGGATATCACGCACTATGCTGCGGCCGAGGTCCACAAGGAGGAGGTTAAGGTTGTGGAGCCGACTGTGGAGGAGGAAGAGGAACAGAAGGTGAAGAATGCGAAGAAACCGCGGAAACTGATCAAGGATGAGCATCGGGAGACGGGCGGTGTCAAGTGGTCGATTTATAAAAGTTATCTGAAGGCTTCGTGTGTGCTGTGCTTTCATGGTTGGGGTTCTCGACTAAGATCCTTGTTTAGGTCGTATTGGATTTGGGCGATTCTTGCGTTCTTGGTGGTCGTGGTGCAAGTGCTGGGTGTCTCTGAGAAGCTTTGGATCAAGGTGAGGATTCCTTTTTATGATTTAGCTATTGATAGGTTGCTAATTGTTTTGGTTGTTCCACCAGACATGGGGTGAAGCCTACGAGCAGAACAGCTCCGTATCTGCCCTGTACAACTTTCGATCGTTCGCGACGTATGAGCATGAGATCCAGGTTGATGGATATCTGTCTTCTCATCAACATTCCAACTTCCTTCAAAACATCTTCACCGCAACAAAGAATAATAATACATTCGGAATTGACTTGCCTAGTGCGGTCGAGCACCCGTTGTTCTATATCGGCGTGTATGCTATAATTGGTTTGTCTATTGCCCTTGCTGGCGTCGTTTCGGTAGTTGCTCAGTACACTGGCGCGTTGAGAGCTTCGCGTATATTGTTCAGGTGGGTTCTCTCGCGTTGTCCAAGTTGTCATCGTGCTGAAGAACGATCATTAGGCAGCTCTTGGAAACTGTCGTTCGGGCTACATTCCGGTTCCATGATACGACGCCCCAAGGTGCGTACTTTATCTGTTCCTTCTTACCACTCTCAACGTTGGCATTATATCCTGCAGGCCGTATGCTCAACCGTTTTGGAAAGGTTAGTTCTTCTGGTAGACCGGTGTTGATTGGTTTTTGACATCGTTGCAAGGACATTGAGACGATCGATTCTTCCTTGGCAGGATCACTGCAAGCTGTTAACTCTTCCCTTGCCAGCTTCTTTGCTTCTATCATCACTGTTGCGTAAATGCCTTGGCTTCCCTTCCGTTTTTCTTTCGATAACACGAACGATGTGTAGGGTCGTGTTTCCTTGGTTCCTTCTTCCGGCGTGTGTCATCGGCTTCGCATACCGTGAACTCGCAATTGGGTATCTAAACACTGGACGGGACCTAAGGCGCATGGAATCCAACACCAGATCCCCCATTTTCCAAGATTTCAGTGAGCTGCTGGAGGGCATTGTGACTGTTCGCGCTTTCTCGGCAGAGAAACGGTTCCTTGACAACCTCCATCGCAAGATTGACATCACGACCAAGGTGAGGCGGATACTGTATTACTGATTTTGGCTGAACATGTTGGAACAACGCTTTTACAGATGTGGTACAGCTTTTGGATGACGAACCGGTGGTTGTTGTTAAATTTTGATGCGTTGGGCGCTTTGGCGGTGCTGGTCACAATGTTGTTCTCGATCGCGACATTGGCGGATGGTGCTGCTGGGCTTGCTGGTTTGTGTATCACCAGTGCAATGGCGTTTACATCATCCGGTATATCCTCTCTTTTTTTGGACTTTCTTCATGACTAATTCGTCTGCTATTAGTGTACTGGGCCTGCCGTTTCTGGACAGGTATGGCTGCTGAAGTACTTTAGGTTATGGTGCTTTAGCTGACTTTTGCATTTTTAGCTCTGGAACTAGATCTCAAGTAAGTCTAGCATGCTTGCTCGGTTTTATGTTTCTGACTTTCCATCAGCTCTGTAGAACGAGTCGTTGAGTAGTAAGCCTGATCATCTTCATTACTCGCATATTTTTTGTTCAACTCCTCGTTTTAGCCTGGACCTCCCTCAAGAACCACCCACCATTATAGAGTCAAATCGTGTCCCTGCATATTGGCCTTCTAGTTCTAATAACGATTCGCTGATTGTCGTCGAAGACTTGGTAATCAAATACGCGCCCGATCTTCCTGCTGTTCTCCAGAACGTCTCTTTCTCGTTGAAAGCTGGGGAACGTGTCGGTCTTCTTGGTCGTACAGGTTTGTCAACGCTAGTATATTGTACATCGAAAACTTTGTTTACCTTTTAACAGGAAGTGGAAAATCTACCCTTGCAATGAGTATTTTACGATTTGTACGCGTTTCTGAATGCCGTCTTCCTTGATTTATATATCTGTATACAGGTCGACCCAACAAGCGGTCGTATCTTGATAGATGGAATTGACATCTCTACCATTGGAATTCATGATTTGCGTTCGCGTCTGGTGAGACGACTGTATCCTATCGCCGTACATTGCTCATTTTCCACTAGACGTTTATACCGCAAGCAAGTACAATTGGATAATGTGAAATCGTTTACTAATATTATTTTCAGGATGCCACCCTTTTCTCAGGAACTCTTAGAGATAATCTAGATCCATTCAATGAACACGAGGACAGCGAGTGCTTAGACGTATTATATCGTGTCCAGATGACGAGTCGCAGTCCATCTACCTCTCAAGGGGGCTCGCGCGATCAGTCGGCCTCAACGTCACGCGCTGCATCTCGACCCGTGTCCATTCACGAAAGAGAAGACACAGCGGACTCGATTTCTACCACCACCACTGACATTGACCTCAAAACCACTATTTCGTTGGACACAAAAGTCTCGGCCGGTGGAACCAACTTTTCACAAGGCCAGAGGCAACTTATCGCTATGGCTCGAGCTCTCCTTCGGCGCAGTTCTATCATTGTGCTGGATGAGGCGACAAGCAGCATCGATTTCGCAACTGACGCAAAAATACAGGCGACTATTCGTGAGGAGTTCAACAACTCGTTGCTCCTCACAGGTATATGATTTGTATTGAATTCCATACCTAGCTAATTGTTTTCCGTTTTCAGTTGCCCATCGATTACGCACTGTTATTGACTATGATCGTTTGATCGTACTTGATAAAGGACAGGTATGATCTAGTGCAGTAGTGTGTTTCCTTAAATCTAATTTGTTGTCCAGATTGCTGAATTCGATACCCCATGGAACTTGATTCGTAAGGATGATGGGATATTTCGGAACATGTGTCTAAAAAGCGGCTCTTTTGGCGAGCTAGAAGCTGCAGCAAAAGCTAAAGCAGAACACCACTAGAAATAACGACGATCTCTTTGCTTTTCAGTTGTAAATATTGCTGTTCTCTTGCTTGTCTATCTTGCTTTAGGTTTATACAATTGGTTCCTAGTTCTATGAAGTTGCAGTTTGCAGAATAGTTGGCTGAGGCACGCACATACGACAAGGATGTGCGTTTCAAACTTTTTGTGAGAGATTTCTCTAAACAGCACAGCACGTTAGTATGTTTTGTGATGTGACATTTTGAAAATTGACATAACATGGCAACGCCTTCCGTGATTGTTATAATTACGAGGCTTGCAGCCTGGCCTTGCCATTATGCTAACTGATTGTCGACTGTTGCCATGCTCTCTTGTTCTCCAACATAACAATTTCAACAGGAAGTATACAGACAACAACGTAACTTGTGGGTGCATTGGCTATATAAATCCCAGCATGAATTTCTCATTTTTCCACACTACTATTGTACGAGAGTAAGCGGAGTCACATCCCTTGGGCGCTAGAAGTGTACGTTGCTTCGCGTTCCAATTGAACTGACTACTTACCATATTTTTATTAGCCTCGTCCGTACTTCACAATTCACCCCAAGATTCACCATCTGGCTATGTCAAATCGGGACTCACCCCTCATGAGATTATTTCAATTCGGTCAAAACAAGTTGAAATCTCGTCGAAGGAAAAGCAAGCCTCCCCCTTCTCTCGATCCAAGTATCCAGGACCAAGTTCGATGCAATGTTCGGGAAAGGCGGCGGAGCAGTGCGAGGAGCGCTTCTGTTCCCATTCCTTCTGATGTGGCCCGAAGTATTCATGAAGATTCCAATAACGCCGGTGCACCTGCTGCGCCTACCCTTCTCGAAGATTGTTGGGAACAACCGCAATGCGATGGTTCAGCGGTCGAAAGCACAAATGCTGACATCTCTCCTGCTGAGGACGAGCACCAGGAAGAACCAGCCATACCCACCATCGTCATCACTGTCCCTGAATCTGACTCCGAACATTCGGAGCCAAGCAGAGCTGGGCGACGCCTTCCCACTTCACCTGTAATGGGTAGTGGACTTCGTGTTCAACGTCCAAGACTACGGCGTGACCGTGACTCTCGCAACAATCCTGACTCGCTCCGTCGAAGATTCCGGAGGACATCAGATATAGACGAGTTGCCGAGGGATAATTCAAGGCAGACTCGGAGCCGGATTCGTCCGGGTGCGCCTCGATCAACTCCCAGGGAGCGTACAGTGAGGTCTCGTCGTGATGTACCGCCACCTACTGCTCGTGAGCAACCTACTGTCTCGCTTCCTGCGCCACGTCATAACGGTCGCGAACGACTTGCCTTCACGCTTTCTGCGGCAGGCAATGTCTTGATGGAATCGTCCAATCCTGCAAGGAGAGCGACTCACCGAGCTGTGGAGACTGGACCAGCTGATAGTGCTCCGGAAAGTATACCAGTTCGCCGTCCGGATCCGGATGCTCGTCGTGAAGGCACACCTGCCGTACTCCACATCGATAGTTACGAGTATCTTGTTCGTTTGGAATGCATCATCGAGAACTCAGCCGACCTCTTTCCAGGCCTTGATAGCCGTGGTGAATCGGATGTATGTGTCGACACATTCGGCAGTCTTACTCCAGGCTTTCACAGGACTGTTGCTTTTGGAGCAGAACTCTGGCTCGTTCGGCTCATTACTCAGCTCGTTAGGTCTGATGACTCGACGACTCGGCTTCGAACCCCTCCTACTGGTAGAGTTCAAGCACCTGGCACAGCTCAGACGGGTGGCAGACTACAGGATACCGCTCGACCTGCCAATAGTGGAAGCTCTGGCGAAACGGTCCGCCAACCTCAACCACCCACGACTGACGATATTCGGCGAGTAAATAATGCCTCTACTATCCGTGCAAGGGAGGCACCTGCACGAAGCATTGCAGATATAGATACAAGGCGCGTAGATCCGCAGCCCGCACCGCACGACCAGACTCCTCCTGCGGCTGATGTCCAAACGAGCCCAGTCGAATCTCGTGGTCTCCAGCCCAGCACCTCTTCGCCAGATGCTCGCTATTCTTTGGCACCAGGTCAAGCCTTTGCCCCTGGCCAGATGCAAGGAACACCACTCCCCCATATCCAAGCGCTCTCACAGACAAGACCTCCACAGCAAGTGCCGGGTGTAGGGCATCATCACAACCAGAACGACGTCCCGGTCCACGTGCAAGAATCACCTGCTAACCACTATCATGCTCATAACGACGATATCCCAACCACGTCTGGTCCTCCTCTGCACCGCCTAGTTATCCCCCTGAGAATACAGGAATCTCCTCGTCCACAGTATGCACGTGTGCTTACTGAAAGCCCAGTATCTCTATCGCAGGAGGAAGTTAACCTAGTTTCGACACCGGCCAGGCATCCAGATCCTGCTCAGGGCCCTCCCGCCTTACCGACAGAACGAACCACACAACAAGCTCTACAATTACCATGGCCCCCTCGAAACACCCTCGGCTTGACTCCACCGGGCTCTCCCGATTCTGTCCACGGACCACCAACCACAGTCGCAAACCCTTCGCTTGAAGCACAATGGCCTCCACTGGTCCCTCCCGGTCTGATGCTTGCGATGAACCGAAATCCTGCACAAGAGGCACCAGCTCCAAATGCCGCTCATGCTTCACCGCAGTGGGCAAGACAACCACAGTTGGTAAGCGACACAACCTCCCAGGATTCGGCCCAGGGACAGCGGATCATCTCGCCCCCAAACCTGCCTATACAGCGACCACTATGGATGGGAGATGTCATTCCGTTGACACCAGCGGGGTATCCGGATCCGTGTACGGTGATTGCCCACCCTGCTGTGACGCCAAGTTATCCACCACCTCGAGAACCCCCACCAACCCCTCATTTAACCCCAGCGGACAAGGTTCCTTCCGTGAAGGCACTGCACAAAACGATCAGACGACCTCAGCCGTCACCCTCGTCCACGCTCCAGGCTGGCCCTTCGTCTGCTTGGAAACCAAACGAGTCGGGCCATTGGGAAGAGTACACGAACGGCGTGGAGCGTTCGAAGCGAATCCCGGCGGCAGCCAAGGAAAAATGGCCCGCCTTGCCATCAATCGATTCTGTCGATTTACAAACGACTTTAGATCCTCCTCCTCCTGGGCCGAGTTTGTTGTTTTGGGATATGAGTGAAGACTGGGCGGCGGCGCGAAGCTCTCGGATCACGTTGACTAGCACTGTAGGGTGTCCCCCACTTCCTCCTCGTCCGCATGGCGGAGCGCGAGTGAGTGTGTATGGAACCCCGAGGTTAGGAATCACACCAGCGCAGTATTTTGGACCACGCAATCTTCGCAATGATGAGGAGGAGGAGGATGAGGAGGATGAGGAGGATGAGGAGGACGAAGATTTGTCAGAGATGTGGAGGTGGTAATCAGGACTATTTTTTTTACGATTTTCACGTTATTTTCCGTAGGTATGTTACTATTGACGATAGAAACGTTTAATGATAATAAGTAATGATCGAGTGTAATGATCACTCAAGCTCAAGCGTTGATTTAGAAGGATGATTCAAGATATGTATATTTCTTCATGATTGAATTTTGTGATCTACATCTACAGGCTTTAGTCAAAACAGGAGGGCGTGGTTATCGCCGCAGTCAGAGCGGACGGGTGAACGGATGTGCGGAAGACAAAATAATTATTGAAAGGGGGGGGATGTGGTACAAATGATACTGCTACTGAGGAGTACGATGCTGGATGTGGATGGTACTGAACAATGAAGGTATAGCCGTCAGATGATGTAAGAGAGGACGGGAATGATGATGGCGACGAGAAATTGATAATAAATCAAAAGCCGAGAAATGCCAATGGGCGATTCGTCAAGTTGAACAGGTAAAGATAACGGAACTTATCGTCTCGCGATGCGTTTCCGCTCCCGGCCACCTTCCTCTTCTACATCCATCGCTTCGGGAGCAGGCTGAATGATGTTCTGGCTCTGGCTCTGTTGAAGAGCCAAGCTCTTAGAGCTTCTCGTGCGCCTTCTGGTGGCGAAGCCCCCGGATGAGTGATGGGCACCACTAGCGCTCAATCCCCCGCTTGAAGAAGAGGATGAGGAACCAACGACGGGTGATGAGGCATCGAGCATCATCATCAGGCCATGGCGACGTTTAGTTCCTACTGTAATTGGGATGGGAACCTCGGGGTAGGACGCGTTTGAGGAGAGGTTGTCGATAACGTAGTCTGGACTGGGAGCGGCAGAAGTAGTGTGCGTAATGGTGAGATCTCTAGCTCGAGGCTTTGCTGCTAGTGGGCGTTGGATAGGTCGTACGGCGGTAGCTGGGGGTGGTGAAGGCGAAGAAGGTTCACAAGGAAATTGGGCACTTGGCTGTGAATGTGGAGAATTGGGTGTCGGTAGAGACACAGACTGCGGGAAAAAAACATGTTTGATGATATCAAGGACGATGAGTTGAAAACTTACGCGATCTTTAGGCGGGGGTACGGTCGAACTTGTCTCAGGAGTGGTGTAAGCCTTTTCGTCGGGTTTTGTCGCAGGACCTGGGTTACCAGCTGGCGGCCGTCCTCGTTCTTTCTCTTTCTCCCGTTCTTCATCTTCATCCTCTTCCTCTTCTCTTGATTTGATCGCTTCTAACCTAGCTTCTGTCCAATCCATCACTCTTCCAATCGTCATGCCTCCTCCCTCCGCGTCCAACGATCCTGAGGGGTCCAGAGATACTCCTTGCTGAATCATCGTCAACAGGTCTTGGCACGCGGCTGCGTATCCAGCATTGTAAGCGCGTTTGGAATTCTGTCTGGATGACCGATAGAGCGTTGTTATACTCAATGCCGCAGCTACAACAAAATAGAAAAAATTTGTTCAATCTTTTACAAAAGGATTAGGAAAGAGAGAGAGATACTGACCTCGAAAGTTGTTTACTAGATCCTTCTCTGCATTTTGATATGCAGTAGGGAGAGAGCTGGCCAAAGTGTTGAGATTGAGTGACTCCATTTGTTGACTGACAGGTTTCTTAGCAGAACCCGTTCGACCCGGAACGGAAACTATCGCTGTCTATTGTTTGGTTTACACGTGAGTGCCACTGTCACGTGGTAGCTGACACTGCCACCGTAGACTTGCTATAACTTTCTTCATATTGTAGTAATCATTCATAACTCTGATAGTGCTGATATTTGCTCTGGAACCAACTTGTAGGTGTGCTTAATTATTCTATAATCAATTATTCATACACGGGCTACAACTTGTCACCAGCCACCGCCCGCTCAGATGGAGAGCCAACGTCGATAGAGTGTCTCCGCCAGAGGCATGGCTCCAGTCGTTACATATATCAACGACAGATTATACGCCGCCTCTCGGACAAAACTAGTCTGCAATAACCGCCACGATCATTACGCATAGCAGACAAAAAAAAGTAATATAGATACATACATCAACATCTTCTGGTTTGCTCTCCTTCTCGAAAAGTTCCAGGACTTGCTCATAATGCTTCGCTGCATGTGAGTACAAGCCTACATGGTGCATCATATTACCAACAAGCATATGTCAGCAACTGACGGCTACTAACCAAGTTGATGGAAGGCTCTCCCAAAATTGTACTCCACCTCGCCCATGCTAAGCGCATCATGGATACGAAGCTTTCGATACTGGGATAGAAACGCCATAGCCTGCGTTGTCATTCACGTCAATCCCACATCAACTTCAAATACACTCCACAGACCTGAGCAACCAAATGATGTCGATTATCCGATTGCCGTTGCATTGCCCTCCCAATGGACGCAATCGCCAGACAAAGACAAATCATCGGGTCACTCGGACAATAATCATACGCGTGAAGCAAGTAGACTGTCCAAGACATATAGTCAGCAAGACACCCCCGAAGACAACATCAACCAAAAACTCACATATCGCACTCTGATAACTCTTCGCAGCAATACAGATCTGTCCATATATCGCGACAATTATCGGATTGTTCTTCGTCGGAATCTCTACCGTCGC
This sequence comes from Tricholoma matsutake, assembly GCA_026075535.2. NCBI lineage: Eukaryota > Fungi > Basidiomycota > Agaricomycetes > Agaricales > Tricholomataceae > Tricholoma > Tricholoma matsutake. The sequence continues at coordinate 2,495,490 of AP026544.2, forward strand.
CGTCCCTGCACCTGCACCTGCCCCAGCTACAGAACCATCCTTCTCCCCCAGGCCGGTCCCAGCCCCAGCCACACCTTCAACATCCTCCGCCTCATCCTCCGCCTCCGCCTTCATCTGCAACGTCGGCGCATACCTCTTATTCAACGCATTCCACTTAAGCACCTCCGGCATCCGCACAGCCGTATCCGCCAACTTCATCTCCCTGAACAGGTGCTTCTGTAATGTAGAAGTGATGAACGCGTCGGTGGGACGGAGCCCACTGGAGAGCGCTGCAATGAGTATGCGCTGTGGTTCGTTGTTGAACTGGTGTGCTGTGATCAGTTTCCGTGCGTGTTCTACGACGGCGGGGAAGCGCTGTGTAGCGATGGCGCAGGCTGTAGGTTGGAGCATTGTTAGAGGGATGATGAGACAGCGTGGTGTAGTGCGGCTTACTGATTAATGCCAGCCGGATAGAATCTTGATGTACACGGGCCTGGTACGCGTTGGAGACTAGAATGTGCCTTAAAATTTCATCTGCGAGGTCATATTGCCCACGTTGGGTGAGCAAGAAACAGTACTGCAGAACAACATGGATTAGACAAGGAATGGCGCCGGGGGCAGCGAACATGGTATGCCTGCATGAAGACGCGCAACCAATCGTCAAACGAAACACCTCGAAACACCTCGACGGCTTTCACATTCTTCGAGGATGATTTTTTCGCAAGAGTGTCATGTTCTTTCTTTCCCCCAAGTTCATCAGCATCCGCATTCGTTCGATCAAACAAGTTGCTTACCCATTTCAAGATGCAATCTTGATGCCATCCTCTCTTCATTCGCCTCATCTTGTTCACGCTCCTTCTCCCGATCCTGATCCTTCGGCTTCGATCTCGGAAACATCCCCCTAAACGGATTCGTCTACAACAAACACCCTATCAGGACACACCCAGGAACCCCCGAAAAAGCAGAACCCACCCGACTAGTCAAAAACAAATTCCTAGTCTCCCTGAACGTCTCCACCATCTTCTCTGCCTCCACCATCCACTCCCTCTCTGCCTCCTGGTCCTCCTCTTCTTCACTCACCCCCACACCTTTCAACATCCTCCCCCACAGTTCACACACCCTCTTATACCCCCGCACAACCTCCTTTTCCTTCTCGGCCTCCAACTCTCGTAGCTGGGCATGCGTCAGCCTCCCCGCTCTCGAGCTTGCACTCAACGCGGCTCTGGATTTCGCACCAGCACCCGGTCCACCCATCAGAAAAGAGGCTTTCTCTTCGAACAGCGATGTGTTGGAGGGATCTTCTGAGGCCTGATGCCCTTGGCTCTGGTTACCAGGTTCTTTGTGACGTTTCTTGCGAGAGTCAATGACTGAAAGGAGTGAGTTGATGTGGGCTAGGGGAGAGGAAGGTTGACAGACCTTCGTACACCAACTCGAGTGCCTTCCTTGGCTCGTTGAGAATTTCGTAGATCTCGGCAAGCTTCATCTTGGCTTCGTTGTGTGTAGGATCAGCTTTCCGTACTAAAAGGCTTTTTTAAATGGCGTATGGGAGTTTCAGTAGCGATCTGGAGCGTACCATGCTCGTAGACCTCTGCCGCCTCCTTGAGTTCGTCCAGCATTCGCAGGCATGCAGCAGTCCGAAGGAGAACATACAGACTGCTTGTCTAAACAGGGAAAATTAGAATGAATAGTGCAGGATCTCGGAAGAGGACTAACAGCAGCATCAGCACCGAGGAGCTCATATATTGGACGTGCATCCGCATACATCTTGCGCTCAAAGTACGCATCCGCGATCTCTGCAAAGAGGGGCGCATAATCGAGGACATCCTGCGAGAGTATCACTTGCGCATGGAGCTGTACACCAGGAACAATGAATATCCAACTTCTAAAGCATACGTAAGTCGATGATGAACACAACCTACCTTCGCCTCTTCCACATCCCCCATCTTAATCCGCGCAACCGCCAATCGATGCCGTGCATTGATATCCAACGGGAATCTTCCTTGGGGCACATCATCATCATCCCCGCCCCTCTTTTCCCCACCCTCTTCCTCCGGCAAATCATACTCTCTGTCATCCCCACACAGGTCCCAATACCGCTGCTCCCTCCTCCCCTGCAACCATCGTACACCCCCTCTAATCACGTTTACCGCATTCTCATGCTCCCCCAACGTGTTATACAAATCTGCTAGGACAAGCACCTCCATCAGCCCAAACCCGCCCCCTTGTATCTCGGTAGGTGGGTTCGTGGAGGAGTCCAGCCCAATTCCGGAGGAATAGGTCGATTGATAGTGGGAGAATGCGGATTGGAAGAGGGAGGTGCAGGTAGGTAGATCAGAGAGCTCGATGAGGAGGATACGAAGCTCAGAGAGGACTGTGAGGTCGTGTGGGAAGCGTTTGAGGATCCCGAGGTAGGCTGTACGGGCCTGGGGTTGTTATTAGTTTGGAAAGAAAAGAAGGGAATAGAACGTACTGTTTTAAGGTCTCCGGTTTCTTTAGCGAGGGAAGCGCGGTCCCATAAAGCGTCGACGTTATTAGGGTCGAGGCTATATACTTTACGGTAGCAATAAAGTGCTTGCTGGTTATATCCAAGCTCTCTTAATCATGAATAAAGTGAATAAAGTGAGCACGGAACAGCAATGTATGCTAAAATATACAAAGGCGTACCTCGATTGACGCGCCAACCGATCCCACTCATCGGCATCATGCCTCAAATGCGCGGCCATGATCCGCAACTGCAACGCCTTCTGATGCTCTTTCATGTCTTCATAGCATTGCGCCAGCACAGACCACGCAGAAACGGCACGCGGCTCGATACGGATGACTTCCTGCATGATGCGGATGGCTTCGCGGAGGTTGTTATCGACGTATGCCTGGTTGCCGTCTCCGATAAGAGAGCGGACTTGTTGGGAGAGCGCAGGGCCTGTTTGACGGCCTTTCTAGTAGGATGGACAGAGTAAGCAGATGAAAGAGAGGATATGCAAGCAACTCACCTTTCTTCGCCTACGACCGATACCGGACGCTTCGCGTAGATCATCCCGAAACTCAGCGTCTCGTTCCTCGATGTTAAAGTCCCAGTCTTTTGCTAGACCGGAGCTGGTAGATGGTCCATCCTGTGAACGTATATTCTGTACAAGACGACTGTACACAAAAAGTCAGCCATTAATTCTGTTCCAAACGAAAACTCACTCGAAATCACCCTCGATTTCCTCCTCAGCGTTATCTTGGCTGAGAACTACATGTCCTTCCTCCTCGTCACTTTCCCCATCTCCACCAAGATCATCACTATATTCGGAGGAGCCTATAGATCAGAATATTTTAGGAACGAAAAAAAAAAAAAAAAAAAAAAAAAAGTCAGATGATGATGAGAGTCAGTAGATATATCAAGTGGATACACACTGAATGCGTTGTCGTCGTCGTCTATGGTTATGAGCTCGTCTTCAGAGCCAGGTCCAGCCAAAGGTAGCATACTGCTTGCGAAGTCGTATGTAAATGATCCAAAAATAGAACGCGGAATTCGGTTTCAAATTTGTCGACATCTGCCCAGTTGATATCAAGAAGTTTCCATTGGGACGGTCAAAGATAGATATGGAATAGGCTACAGATGGACCAAGTATAATCCAACAAACAATAAAGTTATTTTCCTGCCCTTTTCACTCATCATTTAGGCTTGATCTAGTGTTCTGTCTACAATGACTCCTCTCAGTAATCCTCCTTTGCAGGCTGCCGTCAATAGTCTTCTACTAGCCCCTCATACTGCCCACTCCGACGACAACTACTGCCACATCCTCTGTCAGTCACTATCTTTTTCTGGGCATCTGGTCCGTCTTCAGATAGGTTTAAAAAAATATCTAACCATGAACCCCTTCATCTTCCACCGATCTTCCGAATCTGGCGGTATGTTATTCACTTCGTACTGATGAATTTGCAGGAGGAGGCGGTCGGTTGAATTGAATAACTTTGTAAACTTATACCTAGATGGAAGTAACCTCTTATTTGGTTGAATGACTAGAAACGAGAATTTCCAGTGCATATGTATAGAGAGGAAACGATTATTATTTGTACGATAACGTATTATACATTCTTATCAATTGTGGGGAGCATATATACGAAGAACCATGGCATATGGGCATATGATTCCAGCGTCAGAAAAAAAAGAAGGACGACGGCGAAAGGCGTCTTTTATGCGTGTGTAGCCGCTCCTCCCCCTGGTGTGTTTCTCACCTCGGGGCCAGGGTACTCTTCTCCTTCGCGACCATGGAACGGGGCTTTCATCGTAAGCTCGCCCGTTCGCAGGGAGAAAAGACTGGCGACTATAATGAAAGTCACCAGTGCCCAGTTAATCCAGCTCCACGCAACGATGCCGATGAGGAGACGGCATTGATTATTGAAATGACGGCAGTCTGCGAGGTTACCGTGCCAGTAGTGCTAAGACGCCATCAAGTTAGGGGCATTAAATGATGAGGGGATTAAACTCTTAACGTACAGTGGCTATTGAGGCGCCAACGAGGCCCAAGACCCAGATGATGAAGAGCCAAAAATACTCCAACACGTAAGACGTCATGAAGCTGAGATCCGTGCGTGTTCCGATGGTGAACATTCTGCAGATCCGTTTGCTTACTCAATATCACAAAAAAAAAAAGAACGGAGAAGCTATCACTTACGCCCAGATCGACCAAAGAAAAGCAAAAATGTACGTCACAAGCAGTTCCACGATGATAGGATCTAGCTATTCTTCAGCGAAGAATGAACAAAGACTTAGAAGATGGCATACCGTAGTAACTGAAGGTGCCGCCCTTGATAGGGTCTGTGTGATGCCTAGACTTTGTATAGTGGACTCTAGCGGATGTCATGCCGATTACTATAACAGAGAATGCCGCCTGTTAAGATTCATTAGTGTACATTGAGCGCGAGAATGAGTTATGCTCACCAAGGCGGCGTAGAGCGCGATACGGATGGGGTGGAGAGCCATGGTCTTAAGTGAGTGTCTTAGACCGGCCGTTTGGTTTTAAAGCTAGGCCCCTTAAGAAATCTATTAAAACAAACGAATGACCTCACCTTCGTCATACATTCGACCAAATACAAATTGAAGTTGTCTTACATGGAATCTTCAACGCTACGACTTTTAGCCGCCGAAGTATCTGTTGATCCATACAATTCACTGGCATTAGAGCACTTACCCATTCGACTTTTACAAATCACACTTGTGTCAGCACGGTCATGACTAGCAGGGCCAACTGATAGACCTGTAGATCTCGAGGAATGGAATTGATCTTGCGGCGCATTAGTTAGAAAACCATGCAACGGCTACGTTTGACAGTTTTCCAACATCGAGGACGAAGAAGAAGGAACATCGACTGCGGATTGACAAGGCCGCAAGTGTCATTTTGTCCATAATCACGTGATCGTGTTGATGGTCAATCGAACCGTGTTTGTTGATATTTGCTCTCACCAATATCACCAGTGTTGAGCGCCGATGACATTTCCAGCCTCCTACCTCAGTATAAAAAAAGATTTGGGAGAGGAAGTTGTTCTATTAGATGATATCTTTAATTTGTTCCGACAGAATTTTTATATCTCAAAAAGTGGCTAAGATCAATAACCTAGAAAATGCAAATTTTCAAATTATAAAAATCGGTCAGAACATTTTGCTCTTCTCCATGAGTACTTTAAAATGCTCCTGCAAACCCAAGTGTAAAAATCATGCTGGAGGCCGGAAAAGTTTCTGCAAGGAATGAGCGGTAAACAGTGAGATGCGTGCGTGACAAAGTGTGACCAGATGCATCTGCGCCGTTCTCGAGACTCATCTTGAGGGAACTGTGGCTCTCGGCGCTCTCTGGGAGAGTGTCTGAGGTGACCATAGTGTTCCTCCAAGATCCAGGTAAGTATATTTTATCCCTTGTCCCGAAAAATATTTTACAATTAGTTGCAGAGTGTTATTATTATTAGAGTCAACTTACTTCAAATTCCATTCGTTCATTTGATGACGCATAACGACCATAAAACGAACCTTTTAACGATAATCTAATGCCACACAAGAAAAGAAGGTCCATTTCTCAGCAAAATCAGTTTGCAACTGTATGACATTACCGTCACAACAAGGAAAACATACCCACTGGGAAACAGCCAATATACCCAGTTCCTACAAGCATACCATCATCTGCACCCCATTCTGGAGCATATGAGATGTACTTCAGGAATATTCCTCATCATTTCTGTTTGTCAGGGGATGACAGTCTAACATGTAAGCCCTCTATCCAGGAAAATCTCCTGTCCACCCTCTCATTGGCAATCTATTCAGGCAAGCATACAAAACCTTTCAGACACTTGGTGAAGCTGTGTTCAGATTGTCCTCTCAGCATATCAACCTGACAAGCTCTCAGCTCTACAATGTGCAGCCTTTTGAAGATATATAATCAGCAGCTTTAAGGGACTAATCATGAACTGGAGTCACCACATCTATGGACATACAGGAAGCCCTCATGTTTATCGCCTCACCAAAGCTGTGGCTGTCAAGTTTTGCTCAAAAGCACATTCCCACAAGGCTGAAACAATGTGATTTGTCAGTCATTACACATCAATTCCTATCCCTAGAGTGTTGGATGTCTGGACAGATGAGGATGGTTGTGCATAGTGATTGTCAAGGGTATTCATACCCCCAGGGGTATGGGCCAAGGGTATGTGAGGGTAGGGTTCAGGGTATGAATTTTTTACCCTCCACATACACTTACCCTCATGGAGGGTGTCAAGAACCATTCCTTGCCTGATTGGAACCCACATCTGTCTGACCCTTTCCTGCACGTCGAACCTGACTTTTGTCTATGCCTCCCAATTTTGTTCCTGGCTGCCTTGCACTGCCCACACTGCTGTGCACCAGGCCACCTTGTACAGCATCCATGGCTGCCTTCCCAAGGCTGCCGTCTCTATTGCAAATTTGACTATGGATTCCTGTGCGGCTCCCGCTAGATAATTTATCTACGCAGTTGAGACACTGCCACAGTCTTTGTTCCTGTTCTGCATTATTCTGGACTACAGTATTTAAGCTTAGTTAGTTTCACCTTGTATTCCTCAGTTCGTATATCGACATAGACTCGACTTTAATCTGCCAATCCAAACCTCCTTCTACTCCAACCTCAGTTCTCTAAGAGTCTGAACTCCATTCAACTTGACCTCTAGTCTCCCTCTGAAGTTCTAACCTCATCTGAACTTAACCTAAGTCCCTCCATACTCCTTCCCACGTTTACCTGCACTTTCCCACTACTACCTCCAAACCTTCAACTTGAAATTAGGACACCAGATGAGGTGAAGGGCGCAGCTTCTTACAAGCTGAAGCCAAGTCCTTTCCGTTTCCCCTCCCGCAGAATCCGCAATGACCCGACAACCTTCCACTATCATCACCCACAGTGTCCGATCGGATTCTGATGAACCTTCCAGGATCAGTTCTTAACAGTATATATGAACTCACACTTCACTCATCCAATTCCTCTCTATGACCCCTACTAAGACCCACCAGCGCACAACAAGAAATTCCCAATGTGCCGGTACTATCCCAAGGATCTCTGCAATCCAGCGATCCACCCTTTCTGACCCTCGACCCACCACTACCTTTGGAGTGTCTTCCAGACCCTCAAACATCTTCCAACAAATTGGCTCAGGAGCCCCCTCAATCAGTGCCAATCTCATGTCCACCCGTGCCCCTTACCCTTCTGCCAACCTGGAAGGTTTTCGATCAAGAACTCCCCTTGAGTACATAGGGGGCATCAACCAGCCTGAACCCTTTGGGTTGGAAGATCCTAGTCTAGAGGACGGACCCCCTGGCGGACCCGACGACTCTAGTGGTCCTGATGGCCCTGGGGGTGACCCCAATCCCAATGATCCAGAGGATCAACCTCCCGCAGGGGAAAACCCTGACCCAGGGGATAGGTTCATAGATGTCCTTTACAACCTCTCAGAGAGTATCCGCACCCTTCGTCAGAATAATGCACCCAAGACCGAGAAAATCAAAGTTCATGACCCTGACACTTTCGATGGTGCCAATCCGAAGAAACTTAGAGACTTCCTAGTCTCCTGCAATCTTCATTTCCATGACCGTCTGCACATATTTTCCTCTGATGAGAAAAAGATCATATTCATCCTTTCTTATCTTAAGGGATCAGCTCTCAGTTGGTTTGAGCCTGGTCTGAATGACCCAACAGATTCCGCACACTGGATGTGGGACTATGAAGCTTTCCTCGCTGAGCTGGAAAGCAACTTCGGTCCACACGACCCAGTCAGAGATGCAGAAGAAGCTCTCTCTGACTTAGCAATGAAGAAAGGTGGTCGTATCACAAAATATAACGTTGACTTCTGGGAATTAGCTTCTAGGGTCAACTGGAATGAAGCAGCCCTTTGCGACTGCTATTTCCACAGTCTTCCACTCTGGCTTTGCATAGAAGTTCTCCGGGGTGGTAAACCCAATACTCTTGCAGAACTGCACTTGAAAGCACAGGACAGCGATGACATCTACTGGATGCAAGAAGATGAATCCCATTTCGAAACAAAGAATTCCAGTAACGTCACTAACTCTAGTTGGAAGGACTCTTCCAAAAGCCCTTCCCCGTCGACAAACCAAGCCTCTTCAAACTCCGCCCATGGTAACACCTCCAACCAGCAGTCTTCTGCAACAAAGAACACTTCCCGGGACAAGCCCAAGTCATCCATCTCCGATAAGTTGGGGAAGAACAGCAAGCTTACTGGGGAGGAACGAGAATGTTGCATGAGAGAACGACTTTGTCTCTACTGTGGTGAGGAAGGGCACATAGCAGGAAACTGCCCGAAATCCAAAGCCGCAAAAGCCCATGCATCCACTGTCGTTTCCAACACTATGGACTCGGAAAAATAGTCCACAACCCTCAGGATACAGCCATTGGGGCTGGGGGTTGCATTGACCTTACCCATTTGGCTGCCTACGTTCATCTCAATGTGTCTGCTCTTTCCAACCCTGACTCCCTAACCATTCTTTTAACCTTTCCCGACTCTTCTGCTCCTTTCTGAACCCTTATTGACTCTGGCTCCTCCCACTGCTTCCTTGACTCCTCTTTCATGTTGAATAATAAACTCAGCATGGAATTCATTAACCCGATTGGTTTATGACTCTTTGATGGATCTTGCAACTCCACCATAACTCAGGTCGTCAAACTTCTGGTCACCTTCCCTGCTGGTGAAGTGTTCAATTTGTCATTTTATGTAACCTCGCTCAACTCTTCCTGTTCCACCGTACTCGGTCATAACTGGCTGAAGCAATACAATCCGTTGATTGACTGGTCTTCAAGCCAACTCACTTTCTGCTCTGCAGATCATAGAGGTCCAGCACCCCTGATGTCACCTTTGTCCCCAAACCTTCCAGTAGAAATCCTTGACTCCTCCACACTTTCCGAACCCTCCATTTCTCCTAAGTTTACACCTCCCGACATCTCCTTCATTAATGCTGCCGCTTATGCGCGTGCTAGCAAACTTCCTGGGGCAGTAGCTTTTCAGATGACTTCGCTCCAGAAGGGTTATCCGCCCACTCTGCCCAATCCGCTAACTCATCTGACCTTTCCAATATTCCGCCCGAGTATCACAAATTCGCTGATGTCTTTAATAAGACTAAAGCGGATACCCTTCCTCCACATTGCCCTTATGACCTCAAGATAGAGACAGAGGACAATGCTCCCCCTCCTCCGGGTCACATGTATTCCCTCTCTCCCTCTGAATTAGAAGCCTTACGAGTCTTCATTGACGAAAATGTCCACTCAGGTTTCATCTGCCCATCCAAGTCCCCGCATGGCACTCCAATTCTCTTTGTCAAGAAGAAGGATGGTAGTCTCCGACTTTGTGTCAATTACCAAGGACTCAACTGTCTTACAAAGAAAGACCGCTACCCACTTCCTCTCATTTCCGACGACCTCGACTCCCCCCAAAAAGCCCGCTTGTTCACCAAGATAGACTTGTGGCATGCTTATCACCTAGTCTGCATCACTGATGGTGATGAGTGGAAAACTACTTTCCACACCTGCTACAGATCCTTCGAGTGGTTGGTGGTTCCCTTTGGACTCACTAATGCACCCACAGCCTTCCAGCGGTTTATGAATGACATCTTCAGCGACATGCTGGATGTTTGTGTCATCGTGTACCTCAACAACATCCTGATCTATTCCAATGACAAGTCCCAGCATGGGGCTCATGTTAAAGAAGTCCTCCGCCGTCTCTGGAAAAATGGACTTTATGCCTCTCCACAGAAATGTGAGTTCCACAAAGACACCGTTGAATATTTAGGTTTCATCCTTTCACCGGATGGACTGTGGATGTCTGAGGATAAAGTCAAAACTGTGCTTGACTGGCCTGAGCCTAGGAAAGTTAAGGATATACAATCCTTCTTAGGCTTTTGCAACTTTTACTGCCACTTCATTAACGGCTATTCAGACATTGTCATCCCACTCACCCACTTGACGCGGAAATCTGCACCCTGGGACTTCAACAAGAAGTGCCGCGACACTTTTGAAAAGCTCAAACAAGAATTCACTCATGCCCCCATCCTAACTCAATGGGTACCTGACTCACAGATGGTACTTGAAACTAATGCTTCTGACTATGCCCTAGCGGCTATCCTTTCAGTTTATACTATGGATGGAGAAATGCATCCGGTTGCTTTTCATTCCCACTCTTTTAATCCCGCTGAACTAAATGATGACACCCATGATAAGGAACTCTTAACCATTTTCGAAGCCTTCAAACACTGGCAGCAGTATTTCAAGGGTTCCGCAAACCCGGTTGATGTGGTCACTGACCACAAAAATCTTGAGTACTTCAGCACTACTAAGTTGCTCACCCGCTGCCAGGCCCATTGGTCAGAATACCTTTCCCAGTTCAATCTTGTCATCCACTTCTGCCCCGGAAAATTAGGGGCCAAGCCAGACGTGCTCACTAGACGTTGGGATGTCTACCGCAAAGGGGGAAATAGCGACTTCGCCTCTGTAAACCCAACCAACTTCCGACCTGTATTCACACAGGAACAGCTCACCTCTTCCCTTTGTGCCACCTATTTTGCCACACCCATCCTTCGACAAGCAGTAATCATGGATGTTGAGAAACTTCACCACGACATCCGCACCTCCCTACCCCTTGACCCCTTATCATCCACACATCTTCCAACACCTGTTGAGCCCAACTGGACCATAGACGAGGCAGGTCTTCTCTGCCACTTCGACTGGATTTATGTTCCGGCTGTCACATATCTTCGCCTCAAGGTCCTTCAATACAAACATGATCATATCCTCTCTGGCCACTTCAGACAAAACAAAACCCAGCAGCTTGTCTGCCAGGAATATGTCTGGCCAAACCTCCACACCTTTGTGCAGGAATTCTGCAAATCCTGTACCACTTGCAAACGATCCAAATCACCTTGACACAAGCCCTACGGGTTTCTAAAGCAACTTCCGGTTCTGGAACGACCTTGGAACTCCATCTCCATGGATTTCATTGAGCAACTACCCAACTCCAATGGTCACACCGCTATCATGGTCATTGTTGACTGTCTCACCAAACAAGGCATCTTCATCCCAACTGTCAATGAAATCACAGCCCAAGAACTAGCCAACCTGTTCATCCTCCACGTCTTCTCCAAGCATGGTGTTCCGTCGCACATCACTTGTGACCAGGGATCCGAGTTCGTCTCCCATTTCTTCTGCTCCCTTGGAAAAGTGCTCGACATGTGGATCCACTTCACTTCCGGTTATCACCCGCAAGGTGATGGTCAGACAGAACGACTTAATCAAACCTTGGAGCAGTACCTCCAGATCTTCTGCAACTACCAGCAGGATGACTGGTCTCACCTCTTACCCTTGGGTGAATTTGCCTACAACAATGCTCCCTCCACCTCTACAGGCATATCCCCTTTCTTTGCCAACAAAGGCTATCACCTGAACATTTCCATCTTTCCAGAATGTGACTTAGCCTCACAGCGTGCCCGTGAGTTCATCGTCAACTTGGACGACCTTCATCAGGAACTTTGGAAACAACTTGTGGCCACTCAAGAGCATTATCAAGGTCCGGTGGACAAACATTGGGCACCCACACCCGACTTCAACATTGGTGACTCTGCCTATGTCACTGCAGAAAATATCTGCACCACTCATCCTTCCAAGAAACTTTCTGAAAAGAACCATGGCCCCTTCGAAATCATCGCCCGCCCAGGCACTCACTCAGTCACCCTGTGGCTCCCAGATCACATGCGGGCCATCCACCCTGTTTTCCATGTCTCTCAACTAGAGAAACACTCCCCAAACACAATTCCAAATCGAGTACAACCTCCACCTCCTCCAATCACCATCAATGATGAGCTTGAATATGAGATCGCTGAAGTCCTCAACTCCAAAGTCGACAACTGACGTCGCTGCAAGATTCTCTACCTCGCCCGATGGGAAGGTTACCAGGGAACCGATGAAGAGACTGGCTACCTTTTATGGAACTTGACCATGCCCAAGAACTCCTTGTGGATTTTCACACCCGCTACCTGCAGAAACCCGGACCATTACCTGCTTAAAGTCTATTCACGTTACTTATTCACTCAGTCTGAACTCAGAAACAAACTTTATTGGAAAAAAAGGATTTTTTCTGGATCCAACTGGATCCCTACACTACGTCTGCTTCTCCCTCTCTGTCTTTGTCACCCTCTCCCCCAACTTCGCCCTCTTCTCCACCCTTGTCCTTCTCTCCACCCTCCTCATCTCCACTCTTGCTCTCCTCCTCATCATCTGCCCATCTTTTCTCCAGATATCTCTGGAAGGCTGCCCAGTCATCTCCAGACTTGCGGATCCCGTGTCTTTCCACTGGGACTCTTGCACCGCCTGCTCCACCTCTTTGTCACCCTCGTTGCTCTCCCCAGTGCTTTCTTCCTCCACACACTCTGGGTCCAAAGCATCCTGGATCCCCCCCATCGACTCCCACACCGCAGTGGCCACCTCAGTGAATCCCTTCCTTATCAACTTCATCATCTGTTGCATTACCTCTGGGTTTTCCCTGGTCGCCCCCATCATTCCCACCATTTTTGCTGCCGGGGCCTCCTGCCCCTCCCACACTACCTCCTTGCACTTATGTTTGATGCGCGTTGATGATACTCAACCTGGGAAAACCACCAAAACAGCCGATGAGGCAATCAATGATATTTGCGATGAGTCAGAGGAAGGGAGCGAGACGTTCTGAATGTTTGTGGTCCAACCTATGGGTAGATAACTAGTTGGTACTAGTTGTGAAGGTAGTGCTATGGGAGACGAAGGTGTTTGGCACAGTCCGATCAATGGCGAACGAGTTCTATTGTTGATGGTTGAAGTGTGAATTCCGAGGACCTTTCAATAGGTCAAAAGTATACAAAGGCTATAGTCGATGGCTAGGACATGTTGAAATGGTTGCTAGTGATAACGATCAGAGGATCATAGGAAGATTGAGGACGACGATGATTGCAGAGGTTTCTCGTCGATTGAGAAAACTTGTAGAGACTTAGATTGTTTTCAAAGATTGATTGGATGCTTAGAACTATATACAAAATGATAGGTGAAGACAATTTCTTATTTTTCCAAGTAGATACTACAGAGTTTTATATGTTTTAAAGAAACTTCCTAAAATGGAATGAGAAACATGTGTAGAACATGAGGCAAAAGATATGAGTTAAGGCACAAGGCCAAAAAGGAGACTGGAATCTGAACAAGAAAGATATATATCATATGATGAAAGAGTAATAAAGGGTATAGAACTAAAAGGGGACTGTCCTTTGTGTATAAACTGCGCTAAGTGTTGCAATAATTCATCCAGCGGGTTCTGTGTGCGATAGGGACTTGACAAATGCGACGCCCAATGTCATTCATAGTCTCTCGATATCGATCGATAATGCTCGATGATGATCGACGATGCTCGACCATGTTCAATTGCATTCGCGGTTGTTCAAAGTTGATCAGGGATATTTGATGGTTGGTTAGAGGGATCTTAGGGGCTTTCAAGGTAGTCCTAAGGCTGTGCAATGTGGTCTCTTGGTACGATCAATGTTGCTGGTGATGTTTCGATGTGGTCGATATGATATCGTGATCAATAGACTGGGTCGCACTGCATCTGGGACCTCGTGTGAGTTATCCGATGTGATTAGAATGTGGTCGAAATGGTGAATTGGCCTTTGAGCCAAGGAGACAACCTATCAGCATGCAGTTGTTGCACACGCGTCCCATCGCACCCATCTTGAAACAAGCAATCTTCTGATATTTGCATCTAGGCCACTTATCAGTAAAAGAGGACTGAGAAGGGAAACAAGTACGCACCTTTTGCAGGGCAATGCGGCCTGCACCCGCACCGGACCCTCTGACTCCTCTGACCCCACTTGCGCCTTCAACTTGGCGACTTTCTTTTTCTTTGGGGACTTGCTCCCCTCGGCCTCATCCTCCAAACCTGCATCTGTGGCCGCCTGCTTCTTCTCTGCTCGTCTTGCGGCCACTGCCTCTTTTTTCCGTGCCTCCTCAGCCTTTGCAACCTCCTCTGCTGCCTTTTGCACCTCCTGCGCCCGGCATTCCTCCTCCCTCGCCACTTCCTCCAGCTCCTTCATCTCCTTTTCCATCTGCTCCCTCAGTGCCCACTCCCTCTGTTCATGTTGGGCCTTCATCATGGCCATTTTGATCTGCACGGAGACTGCTGGGGTGGACATTTCTGATAGGTGATGGGAGTAGGAAACAACATGGAAAATTTTCAACCAATTGCTGCATTCAGAAATTCAACCAACTTCCTCATTTGGACTCAAACCCTCATGTGCCTCGTAGGCTTGGCACTAAGGGGGAAATACTGTCAAGAACCATTCCTCGCCCGATCAGAACCTGCATCCATCCAACCCTTTCCCGCACATCAAACCTGACTTTTGTCACCTCCCAATTTCATTCCCGGCCGCCTTGCACTGCCCACACTGCTGTGCACCAGGCCACCTTGTACAGCATCCATGGCTGCCTTCCCAAGGCTGCCATCTCTATTGCAAATTTGACTATGGATTCCTGTGCGGCTCCCGCTAGATAATTTATCTATGCAGTCGAGACACTGCCACAGTCTTTGTTCCTGTTCTGCATTATTCTGGACTACAGTATTTAAGCTTAGTTAGTTTTGCCTTGTATTCCTCAGTTCATATATTGACATAGACTCAACTTTAATCTGCCAATCCAAACCTCCTTCTACTCCAACCTCAGTTCTCTAAGAGTCTGAACTCCATTCAACTTGACCTCTAGTCTCCCTCTGAAGTTCTAACCTCATCTGAACTTAACCTAAGTCCCTCCATACTCCTTCCCGCCTTTACCTGCACTTTCCCACTACTACCTCCAAACCTTCAACTTGAAATGAGGACACCAGACAAGGTGAAGGGTGCAGCTTCTTACAAGCTGAAGCCAAGTCCTTTCTGTGTCCCCTCCTGCAGAATCCGCAATGACCCAACAACCTTCCACTATTATCACCTGCAGTGTCCGATCAGATTCCGATGAACCTTCCAGGATCAGTTCTTAACAGAGGGTATCCATACCCCCAGGGGTATGGCCAAGGGTATGACTCTATGAGGTTAAAGATAAGATATCATTTTTTGCCCTCCACATACTTTTACTCTTGGAATACATGGCTGTTAGGAAATCATTCCTGAGTGTACCTATATTATTTTATTATTTTTCACTATTTTATTAACTGGTAAATACTAAGACATGTCAGCTTGTATGCAGATGCACATTCTGATCATGAGTAACATGATTCTGATATGCTTGCTACTTTTGGAATCTGGATTGAACATGTTCTTGTGCATGCATCCTACATGATTGTTTCCAACTCTGTTCCCATGCACTCAATCTTCTTGTAGTAGACCTGACATGATCTGTCCACATTGGGCAAAGTCAGTGTTGCCCTAACAAATTGCAGATACAAATAGATCAAGTAGTATTACTACATGTTGTTGTCTACAAGAGTACTCTTCCTATCAAAATCTGGTGTCTGTGTGCTGTAAACACTTCTACCAACCATATCCTTGCACAATGCCCCTGGGGGTATTCATACCCTTCATACCCTGGGGTACCCTTACCCTTACCATACAAAACCCTTACCCTTGCTGAAGGGTAAGGGTTTTGGAGGGTAAGGGTAAGGGTAAGGGTAGCAAAAAAATACCCCAGGGTTACCCCTGATAATCTCTAGTTGTGCAATAATGATGATGGAATGGGTTGAAGGACAGAGTCTCCAAGCTGTTTGGCCCCAGCTGAGGCCCACTGACAAGTTACATGTTGCTAACCAGATAAAGCAGCATCTGGATGAAATACGATTGCTATGTCAAACAACAGATGCTGTGGTGTGGATCGGAACATATGACAGGCAGACCCACTCCTCTCAAACAGCCATGTGGTCCTTTTGCCTCAGATCAAGAATTTAATCAATTCCTTGTATCTAGGCTTGCCTTCATGGAGTCGACAGATGAGGGCCAAGCTGAATAAAGAATGATGTGTTGAAAACTCCTTGTCATCAGGTTGTATTCACCTATTCAGATATTGCATGTCGCAATATTTTGGTCAATAATCACAATGACATCGTGGCAATCCTCGACTGGGAGATGGGTGGGTGGATGCCAGAACAGTGGGAGTACCTGAAGGCCATGTGGATGGGGCAGTATGATGAAGGTTGGCCTGAATTTGTTTGTTTGTTCCTTGAGCCCTACAACAATGATTTGCAGATCCACAACGAGATGTGCAGGCTGCATGGATCCCCATTTTAAGGTAGCGACGTATGTCACTGGTCATGAGAATCAACTGACAAACTTTGTAGAAGCTTGCGGTTACCTCGATTGAATATAATTTACATAAACACTTCCAGTGAACCACAGGGAAAGTACATACAACTTGTTACAACCCACTATTACATATCCTTGAAAATTGGGCCTGGAGCTGCTCTATGGATAACTCTACTGAGATATTGTGCTGAGCATCTTTCAAATGCTTCAGGGCAGCTATGACCCAGTGCTGGCAGTTCCAACCAAGGTCCCCCCTCACCACTGGTGTATGTTGAATGATAGTCAGGAGTGCTGTGCTCACTGCTCCAAAAGCATAACTGCTGTCCACCATCTCCACTTTGATGTTCCCCATGTATATCATTGAGCCCAAAAGCTTGTAAGAGTAGCTAAATGTAGCATTATGAGACTCAGTATTTGCGCGCAAGAGCAAGAGCACAACAGCTAAATATATTTACCTAAATGTAGCATTATGAGACTTAAGGTAAATGTAAGTACAATAATATAAATAAAGTAAGTTAAAAGTATTCACCTCAGTGTTTGCGCACAAGAGTGAGAGCACAACAGCTGAGGTGAGGTTATGAAAAGTAACAAAGTTATAAACTACAACTAACTGCATCGTAAGGTACAGTAGTTAGGTGTACATCAAAGGCAACAAGGGGTTGAATAAGGAAGTACGGGTACATACGAGCATTTCATGGAACGGTGCTTGGAACGGAGCACAGCTTGCTAATCCAACACTCCCCCTCAAGCTTGCGAGAGTCCAAGCTGTGACGTGAAGTGCTTGACTTTTGCTGAGGGAAGGGCTTTAGTGAGGGTGTCAGCTACCATGTCGTCAGTAGGGCAGTAAACGAGCCAAATGGAGCCTTTTTCAATAATCCAACGGATGAAATGGAAATGAATGTCAATGTGCTTGGACCTAGCATGATACTGATGGTCCTGAGTAAGTGCAATGGCAGACTGATTGTCCAAGAAGAGGGTGGTGGCATCGAGGTCAGTTGCAAAAAGCTGTGTGATAAGGGAACACAGCCACAAGGCTTCTTTGGCAGCGTGGGTAGCGGCGACGTACTCACTCTCGGTCATTGAGAGGGAAATGATTTCTTGACGTTTAGCACTCCACGAAATGGCGCCGCCATGAAGAAGGAAAGCGTACCCCAAAATGGCATGATGATCCTCAATCGACCACATCCACCCTTAGAGCAAAGAGGCAATCATTATTGCCCACAATCTCCATCACCACCATATTGACAATGGGACTCACCACCACCACGTCGATGCTCACCACCTAGACAGAGAACCCCATCCCCAGTATGACGAGAACCCGCACCTCAGACATCATTGTCTCCTACACCCCAAATACTGAATATACCCATAAATGATCGTTGACCATGTCATGATGGGTATCAACTGGACTATTCATTTAGAACTTTGAACGATAACAAAGCACCACAACCTACCCCTACACCTGCACCTGCACCTGCACCTACAATGGTACCCATGCCCACTCCTGCATCTATGCCTGTAGTTGCTCCTGCTCCTGTCCCCAAACCCAAACCCCTGGTGGTTCACATTCCTGCAGCTGTGAAACCGATGGTAGTTAGGCCTAACCAACCAATCATGGAAAGTGCACAGCCCAACAAGGGGGGGGCTAAATCTGAGCTCAGCTCAGATGAACAGAGCAGCAACGATGATGACGATGACAATAAGAAAAGGGCCAGAAAAGAGAAGTTCACCGAGGACCAAGCACATTATGAACATAGTCAGCCTGGTCGTGTACCAGATGGACTTTTGCTAATGGAAAATGTGAATGGGACAATGAATTGTGGATGATGACTAGCCAACACATCTTCTACTCGGTCAAGTCTAATTGCATGTACACTGGCAAGACCGCCACGGTGGCCAGCGACTTCGAGGGTCATATGGAAAACCCATACATGACTGACAGCGATTGCCACCTGTACTCATATTTACCCCGAGGATTTCCTATGAGTCCCCAGGAAGTCATCCAAGGAGTATGATTTGTTAATGACCAGAAAGAATCTGTCATCAATCGTGTAGAAGCCTATCAATTGCTGATTGAATTTCACTGCATCACTGGTGGGTTCATACCAGAGCTATGGGACCTGGCCATGCATGAAATCTTGAAGGACAGTGTCTTCCTTCACAATCCAGAAGCCGCTCCCACCATGGGCAAAACCTAAGGCAGTGGGTATGGCAGTTGAAAGTGCCTGAATCAGTAATTATGTAATATTGCCTTTAACAAAGAATCATCACCTGACCTTCCCCCAATACAAGCCTAAGAATAGTGATGGATATGTTCCCCCCCGATTACCACCCGATCACTGTCTCCCATGGTTGATCAACACGCGCCAGTCTCGGCTAACATTGTGCTCATCATCCCTGATGATGAGCATGCTATTCCACTCATTCCTGGCCCTTTCCCTTCGCTTTTTTTGCCAGATAATACTTATGTATGTACATATAGTGTTAATAAGCAGTTGTTTTCGCTTTTACAGCTATATTTAACCCATAACAAGCACTCTCCTGTTGGATTAGCAAGCTGTGCTCTGTTCCAAGCACCGTTCCATGAAATGCTTGTATGTACCCATACTTCCTTATTTGACCCCTTGTTGCCTTTGATGTACACCTAACTACTGTACCTTATGACGCAGTTAGTTGTAGTTTATAACTTTGTTACTTTTTGTAACCTCACCTCAGCTGTTGTGCTCTCGCTCTCGTGTGCAAACACTGAGGTGAATACTTTTACCTTACTTTATTTATATTCTTGTACTTACATTTACCTTTAGTCTCGTAATGCTACATTTAGGTAAATATATTTAGCTGTTGTGCTCTCACTCTCGTGCGCAAACACTGAGTCTCATAATGCTATGTTTAGCTACTCTTACAGGTTATTGGGCCCTGATCCCCTGCTGAAATGTCAACTACTCTGACTACTACTGACCTCCTCCCTTCATCTGTCCCTAAGCTCGAGCCTTCTGGCCTGAACTGGATGATCTTCAAGCTCCATTTCCAGGATGCACTTGATGCCAAGGGCTTCTGGGGCCATTTTGATGGCACCACTCCCTGTCCCACTGTTGGTTCTCCAGCTACTGACACTGAAACAGAAGCTCTCGCCCTCTGGAACAAGAATGAGTGTACCGCGAAGTCCCTGCTCATGCAGAAGATCCCTGACTCTGCGTTGATCCTTGTGCACAGCCATGCACACATGAAGGATCGTTGGGAGGCGATTGTCGCAGAGTTTTCGGAGAAGGGCACGTTTGCCCAAACTGAACTTCGTTCCAAGTTCCTGCCCTGAAAAAGGCAATGTTCAGGAGTTTCTTGATCAGCTTCATGTCGAACGTGAGAAGCTCGCCACCATCGGTATCACTATCGAGGAAAAGGACTATCGGTCCACCATTATCAGCTGTCTCCCCCCTTCCCTTGCCAACTTTGCCTCTAGTCTTGTTGCTGCTGCCCATGTCAATGACCCAAAGAAGGAAGTGAAGCCAGACACCCTCATTTCCATTATCTCCAAGGAGTATGAGCATAATGCCACACACTGCTCAAATTGCAGCAAAGCAACAAAGGCAGATAGCCAGGACAAAGCTTTAGCTGTCACTCCTGGGGATGGGAAGTCGAAGAAACCTCGGGGCATATGCTGGAACTGTGGGGAGAAAGGTCACTTCAAGGACAAGTGCACAAAGCCGCCAAAGTTCTCAGGTGGTGAAAAGGGCACCTCGTCCAACAAGGGGGGCTCAGCCAATGCCGCTATACAGTCCGATTCTGATTCTGAGGCTGAAGCAGCATTTTTTGTTGAAATGCATTTCGGCTTCAATGATGATGACTCATTGCCTGACTTGCAGGCTGTGTCTAATTCTTCGGAGGGATTGGATGTGGAGGATATGCCTGATAGTGAAGATGATTGGTTTTCAGAGGTGGCTGAGAACTAGATAGTGGATTGCAACTGGTTTTCTGAGGAGTTACCTGAGGCTGATTGGAGCAGCTCACTCATCAGTGTTGACTTGGGCTCAGAAAGTGTTGACTCAGATGTCGTAGCACATGTTGGTGCTGATAACAACCCTGTGGACTCACCTCGTGCCAAAATATTTGACTCTGGAACTTCACAACATCTTTCCCCTTATTGAAATGATATCGAAAACTTTATGACAATTTCCCCAAAACATTTCAAGGCTGCAAATAAACATGGTTTTTCGGCTGTTGGAAAGGGGGAGTTGGTGGTTGACATACCTAATGGTGCTGTCAGTTCTGATTTGCGACTCACTGAAGTGTTGTATTCTCCTGAGGTGGGGTACACACTTGTCTCAGTTGGCCGTCTGGATGATATGGGCTTCAATGTAACCTTTGGAGGTGGGAAGTGTATCATAACAGGGCTGGGTGGCAAAAAAGTGGGTGAAGTCCCAAAGAATAGTCATGGACTGTATCGTGTTGACCATGAGCCAGAATCTGCCTGCGCAGCAGAGGAGGTACTCACATTGGATCAACTGCACCGTCGCCTTGGACACATATCTCCAAATGTGGTGAAGAAGCTTGCCCAGGATGGTTTCATCACAGGTCTTTGACTTGAGACCACAGCATCGGGCAAGGATTTCTTTTGCAAGTCTTGTGTGTATGCGAAGGCTACTCAGAAGCCTGTTGCGAAGACTTGACAGGGGGAGCATGCAATGGAGTTTGGAGCTGAAGTTCACTCTGATTTGTGGGGACCAGCTCCAGTGGCTACAAAAGGTGGAAGGCATTATTATGTTACATTTGTTGATGATTTGACTCGTTTTACTCACCTTCACCTTCTCGCCAAGAAATCTGATGCTCCCAATGCCTACAAAGAGTACGAGGCCTGGTGCGAGATGCAGATGAAGAAACCTATCAAGGTTTTGCACTCAGATCATGGCGGTGAATACATGGGGAAGGAATTCATGCTGTACCTGAAGTCCAAAGGTACTGAGCAGAAACTCACAGTTCACAACATGCTGCAGGAAAATGGAGTTGCTGAGCATTGAAATCACACGATCGTGGAGCGCATTCGGGCGCTGCTGCATGCAAGTGGTCTCCCGAGGATGCTGTGGGGTGAAGCTGCACGTCATGTTGTTTGGTTGATGAACCAAACATCGACAAAGGCTGTAGCTGGTAAAACCCCTTTTGAGGCTGCATTTGGAAAGAAACTGGACCTGAGGAATGTTCATGGGTGGGGTGAAAAGTGTTGGGTGCGCATCGAGGGTGGGGATAAACTTGGTGGCCGTGTGAGGGAAGGTCGTTGGATTGGTATTGATGACAAGAGCAATGGATGCCATGTGTATTGGCCTGACAGTCAAACTGTGACCACGGAATGCAATGTCTACTTCGACAAAACGTGTATGTCAGCAGGATGTCTCGAGGGGGAGGATTTTGACTTTGTCGAGTCGTCCTCTAACCCACTTACCTCGGCACCATCAACCTCAACTGTTCCACCTCCCACCACTGCGGCTCCTGCACCTGCTCAGCCCAAAACACCTCCTGAAGTTGAACTTCCTGCTAGGCGCATTCAAAAACCCAGCCGGCATATCCAGGGCATCCTTTCTGGGCATGGAGTTAGCTCTGCAAGACCTTCTGACCCCCAGATCGCATCTGGAATCCAGTTGCTGACAGCTGTGTTTGAGGGGGAGGGAACAGCAGATTGGATCATGGCTGCTGACTTTGCTGAGGAGTACACAATGGCTGCTGAAACTAGTGATGTTGAAGCTTTGGAGCCGAGGTCTTTGGCTGAAGCAAAGTGCCGTCCTGACTGGCCACTGTGGGAGAAGGCCATCTATGAAGAGTTGGCAACTCTAAAGGAGATGGGGACCTACGAGCTTGTTGAACCACCTGCAGATGCAAACATTGTTGGTTTGAAGTGGGTTTTTCGAGCGAAGAAGGATGCGGCTGGAAATGTCGTTCGCTACAAAGGTCGTCTTGTTGCTCAAGGTTTCTCCCAAGTTCCCAGTGTTGATTACTTTGACACATTTGCTCCTGTTGCAAAACTTGCCTCCATCCACACTGTTCTTGCCATGGCTGCCCATTTGGATCTCGGGCTTCATCAAATTGACATCAAAGGTGCCTATCTGAATGGCGAACTCACCTCGCGTGAACAGATCTACATGAAACAACCTCCTGGCTATCCAGCTCCCAACTCCACTGGCCAAGTCTGGCACCTTTGCAAAACCCTCTACGGCCTCAAACAGTCTGGACGTTGTTGGTATCACAAACTCATTGGTATCCTTGAAAAGCTTGGATTTTCTCGTTGTGACGTCGATCAGGCAGTCTTCTTTTGTCATGAGGGACGAAATCTCATTGTAATTCTTGTTCATGTTGATGATTGCACAATTGCAGCCTCGACAATCACCCTAGTGTCAAACTTCAAAAAGAACATTGCCCAACATGTCAAAACCACTGACCTTGGTGAACTTCACTGGCTCGTGGGCATTGAAATTCACCGTGACTGTGAACATCGCACTATCTGCATCTCCCAGCATTCCTACATCGACTCCATCATCCATCGATACAACTTCCAAGACCTCAAACCGGCATCCACCCCCATGGAAACCCACATTCGTCTTTCAACTGCTCAAGCACCTTCTACCACTGCCGAATTTGCCCAGATGTGTGATATCCCATACCACGAAGCCGTTGGTTTGCTTATGTATGCCTTGCTTGGCACTCGCCCAGATATTTCTTTTGCAGTCCAAACCGTCTCGCATTTTTTGATCAAACCTGGCTGGGCACACTGGGAAGCCGTCAAACGCATCTTCCGTTACTTGAAGGGCATGAACGATTTCTGGTTGACGTATGGTGGATCTGAGGGGGAGTTAACAGGGTTTGCCAATGCTGATGGAAATATGGCTGAGGATCGTCATGCCATTTCGGGGTATGCTTTCCTTCTTCATGGCGGCGCTGTTTCGTGGAGTGCTAAACGTCAAGAAATCATTTCCCTCTCAATGACCGAGAGCGAGTACGTCGCCGCTACCCACGCTGCCAAAGAAGCCTTGTGGCTGTGTTCCCTTATCACACAGCTTTTTGCAACTGACCTCGATGCCACCACCCTCTTCTTGGACAATCAGTCTGCCATTGCACTTACTCAGGACCATCAGTATCATGCTAGGTCCAAGCACATCGACATTCGTTTCCATTTCATCCATTGGATCATTGAAAAAGGCTCCATTTGGCTCGTTTACTGCCCTACCGACGACATGGTAGCCGACACCCTCACTAAAGCCCTTCCCTCAGCAAAAGTCAAGCACTTCGCGTCACAGCTCGGACTCTCGCAAGCTTGAGGGGGAGTGTTGGATTAGCAAGCTGTGCTCCGTTCCAAGCACCGTTCCATGAAACGCTCGTATGTACCCGTACTTCCTTATTCAACCCCTTGTTGCCTTTGATGTACACCTAACTACTGTACCTTACAATGCAGTTAGTTGTAGTTTATAACTTTGTTGCTTTTCATAACCTCACCTCAGCTGTTGTGCTCTCGCTCTCATGCGCAAACACTGAGGTGAATACTTTTACCTTACTTTATTTATATTCTTGTACTTACATTTACCTTTAGTCTCGTAACGCTACGTTTAGGTAAATATATTTAGCTGTTGTGCTCTCACTCTCGCGCGCAAACACTGAGTCTCGTAACGCTACATTTAGCTACTCTTACATCTCCCTGGTTGAGAGGAGGAGGGGGTCTCTTCTCTTCATTTGGGGGTGTCTGTAATGCATGTATATGGCTGTATATTCATATTAATAACTAAATACATGAATGGGGAGGGTGCTGTATGAGATGGGAATGGGGGAAATGGGGAGAAGTGACAGAATGAGGGGAGGGGGTACCATCTACTGGGATTGTACACTATCTACAGCTAGAAAAATGTATGTGGAGGGTATATGGATGTATGTAGAAGCCAGGACTGATGTTGGGAGAGCTGGGGACAAGGTGCTCTCTGTCAGTGACCTGCATAGGGAGGGAGGAGAGGTGGTCACTTACTTGCATACCTAAGCCTTCCCCTTATTAAATGCACCTGGAAAGAGAGTATTATGGTCCTAATAAATGACCTGATGGACCCCCCAGAGGCCCTGCAGTTGCAAGGATAGACAGAAAAGAGCATATGTACTCAGAAAGAGATATACTTACCCTGTGAGATCCGTGGGGCAAAAGTGTTCGCTTTCTTTGATTCCTAGGTCTAGTATAAAGGTAAAATAAAGGTCAGTAAATGTTATGACAGGGGGAGAA
This sequence comes from Tricholoma matsutake, assembly GCA_026075535.2. Classification (NCBI taxonomy): domain Eukaryota; kingdom Fungi; phylum Basidiomycota; class Agaricomycetes; order Agaricales; family Tricholomataceae; genus Tricholoma; species Tricholoma matsutake. Next base: position 2,520,500 of record AP026544.2, read on the forward strand.
GATCCTGGCTCAACACATCATGGGTTCCTCACCAGCAGAGGTGAACTTTGTTCAGCATGACTCACCCTCTGTACCTTTCATCCAAACCTCATCATAGGCATTCAGTTGGTGCCTTTCGCCTTCATTTATAGCCTACAATCAATCCATATGGTCAGTACTTCATCCTACAAAGTAGGAATTTCACATACTCACCTAACCTCCTTGTTACTCCATGCCAGCTCATGGAACTCACTAGTGGCCTTATATACAGGCATACTAATGTAGTACAAGTAAATTTAGAGCCTTTGGACAGTTCATGAGTCCATAAAAGAGAGGTAGAGTAAATGTATTGAGACATAGCACAGTCACTCACCCAAAGCCAATGGTGCCTCAACCACTTGTTGTAGTAATAAAATTAGAGCCTGATATCATATTAGACAAGATACCCTTGAGCTATAGCCTACTCATATAGCAGGAGAGGCCGAGCTATGCACCAGGGAGCAAGTTGAACCAGGTGTTCCAAAAATGGTAATAATCTTGAGATATCTCGGCAGTGAAACAACACACTGTTGAATGGAGAGCAGGGGTTGATAGAAGAGAGTGTTTTGCATAGGAATAAATTTAACTGCAGGGAATCTGTGCAGAAATGAGTGAGTAATGTGCAAAACAATGTATTTGCAGTAGTTGAGTACATCGAGACACATCCGATCATACTCCCGATCACACCGTCGATAAACACTTTCCTGAGTATCTTGTCCTCATTCCTCCACAGATCAACATTGATCCTCTTGCAGTCTAAGGAATCAACTTGCCTCTATTCACTCCTGCTTTCCAATTAGAAGCGCATTGAGACACTGCTGAGTTATCTTCAGATTATTGCCTTTTTGGGACTACTTGGTTCAACTCTCTCTCTCGTGCATCCTATGGCCTCACCTACTATCTGAATGGTCTACAACTCCAGGGAATATGTATTGATACAAAATTATACCATTATCTCTGTACTAAATTGAGATATAGAAGTTCTATAGGCCTTGGGTGAGTCAGAGTGACTACATCCCAACTCAATATATTGACCATCTGCCTCTATTTTATAGACTCATGAACTGTCCAAAGGCTCTAAATTTACTTGTACTACATTAGTATGCCTGTATATAAGGCCACTAGTGAGTTCCATGAGCTGGCATGGAGTAACAAGGAGGTTAGGTGAGTATGTGAAATTCCTACTTTGTAGGATGAAGTACTGACCATATGGATTGATTGTAGGCTATAAATGAAGGCGAAAGGCACCAACTGAATGCCTATGATGAGGTTTGGATGAAAGGTACAGAGGGTGAGTCATGCTGAACAAAGTTCACCTCTGCTGGTGAGGAACCCATGATGTGTTGAGCCAGGATCTTCTCCCCCTGTCATAACATTTACTGACCTTTATTTTACCTTTATACTAGACCTAGGAATCAAAGAAAGCGAACACTTTTGCCCCACGGATCTCACAGGGTAAGTATATCTCTTTCTGAGTACATATGCTCTTTTCTGTCTATCCTTGCAACTGCAGGGCCTCTGGGGGGTCCATCAGGTCATTTATTAGGACCATAATACTCTCTTTCCAGGTGCATTTAATAAGGGGAAGGCTTAGGTATGCAAGTAAGTGACCACCTCTCCTCCCTCCCTATGCAGGTCACTGACAGAGAGCACCTTGTCCCCAGCTCTCCCAACATCAGTCCTGGCTTCTACATACATCCATATACCCTCCACATACATTTTTCTAGCTGTAGATAGTGTACAATCCCAGTAGATGGTACCCCCTCCCCTCATTCTGTCACTTCTCCCCATTTCCCCCATTCCCATCTCATACAGCACCCTCCCCATTCATGTATTTAGTTATTAATATGAATATACAGCCATATACATGCATTACAGACACCCCCAAATGAAGAGAAGAGACCCCCTCCTCCTCTCAACCAGGGAGAGTGCTTGTTATGGGTTAAATATAGCTGTAAAAGCGAAAACAACTGCTTATTAACACTATATGTACATACATAAGTGTTATATGGCAAAAAAAGCGAAGGGAAAGGGCCAGGAATGAGTGGAATAGCATGCTCATCGTCGGGGATGATGAGCACAACGTTAGCCGAGACTGGCGCGTGTTGATCAACCGTGGGAGACAGTGATCGGGTGGTAATCGGGGGAACAATCCATCACTATTCTTAGGCTTGTATTGTGGGAAGGTCAGGTGATGATTCTTCGTTAAAGGCAATATTACATAATTACTGATTCAGGCACTGTCAACTGCCTTAGGTTTTGCCCGTGGTGTCCCCAACAACCACCAACTATGGGAGGACTTCCCCATACATCAAGATAAAGATGTGTTCACAGGTAATCAACATAATAAGACCAGTGGAGCCGGACTACCCCCTCTGCCTGTGGAACAGCTGCTGGACATTGACCTGATGTCTCAGTACATCATGCACCATGGACGCTTGGGCAGTAGCAATGCCACCCATGGTGTAGTCATGAATGTGGCTCTTCAAACTGACCGACATAGCATATTTGGGTATTCGTTAGGATGCGCGCTTGGACCTGTATGGTGATCGCCCGATCTGATTTCATGCAAGTATATGGGTGTGTAGTGGCCCTCCCTGGATTCTACTGTGAAGCCATTGACATCTGGAATGCATCAAACCCCAACACTAGGGCATGACTCAGGTAACCCCCAGGTATAATTTTGTGTACCCATACCCATACCCATGAACACCATACCCGTTATGGTTATGGGTGCAGTTTTACCACAGGTATGGGGGGGGTTTTGGTTGAAACCCATGGGTATGACATTAATAATTTATTATAATTCTAAATATATCTAAATACAATGAAGAACCACCCCCAACTCGCAATTGCAAGTGAGGGGGGGTGGTACCGGTGATGTACTGGCCATCGTGAGTTAGCAAACTAAGAAACACCCCCACCTTGCATTTGTGAGCGAGAGGGGGTGGTAGTTGTGACTTGGCAGCTGTTGTGAGAGAAACAGATGAAGAACCACCCCCAACTCACATTTGTGAGTGAGAGGGGGTGGTAGTGGTGATGCCGCAGCCATTGTCAACTAGAGGGGGCCATTGTCGACTAGAGGGGGCCGTTGTTGATGAGAGGGGGCCATTGTTGTTGTTGTTGCCTAGTAGAAAAAACACCCCCCACTCGCATTTAGAATGAGGGGGGCATGTCGTCGTTGTCTAGTAGAAAAATCACCCCCCACTTGCATTTAGAATGAGGGGGGCATGTTGGTAGTAGTTGTCGTTGTTGTTGCCTAGTAGAAAAAACACCCCCTACTTGCATTTAGAATGAGGGGGGCATGTTGGTAGTAGTAGTTGTTGTTGTTGCCCAGTAGAAAAAATGCCCCCCACTCACATTTAGAACGAGGGGGGCATGTTGTCATTGCCTAGTAGAAAAAACACCCCCCACTTGCATTTAGAATGAGGGGGGCATGTCATTGTTGCCTAGTAGAAAAACACCCCCCACTCGCATTTAGAATGAGGGGGGCGTGTTGGTAGCAGTTGTTGTTGTCATCAAGCCATTGTTGTTGTTGTTGATGTTGATCAACAAAGTCATTTGATAAAACATGTGACCATTGTACCATGATACCCATAACACCGTGGGTATGGGTACAGTTTTGCCTCGGGTACAGAAATCCAAACCCATACCCATACCCGAGCATACCCATAAGCAGAAACACATGGTGTTACCCATACCCGAGTCATGCCTTACCCAACACACCGTTTGTCGAGTGTTCTGGTGATATTCTCACCATACACCCTTACAATGTTAAGTTGGCACCTGAAGCCACCTTGGACACAGTAACCCAACATCTTATTTGCCATGGGGTACCCCCTCAATGGATTGATCACGCGTATACCTTTGGTCTCCACCACTTGAATCATCAATCACACTTGCGAGCTGGACCATTTCAGGATCTCTATTGCAAAACAGATCGTGAACATTTACGACAATTGGATACTCTCAGAGAACCTGTGGCCATACCACAATGGGATGGTTGGTGGTGCCCCACCTATCATGATATCACTCGCATTCAGTATTTGATGGGCTGTGAGGACAATGGGATGGGTAAGTCATGTTTCTTGGATTTTGAATGGCTCCCGGCCGGTGCATCAGCCACACCCCGTGAGCTTACTGGAAAAACGCTGCAGCCCTGAGGGCTACCTCTAACACAAGCCCCACCATGTAGACCGCCACACCAATTGGCATATAATGTGTTGAGTAGTTATACTCAACAAACCTTCAATGGCGCATAGGACTGGAGTGATGACGATGAAGGCACTTTCAAATTTTATGCTTCCCTTTCAAAAATCATTGTTATTTTTATTAGATTCCCTGGAGGCAATCTCAAATGGGGGTATGTAATGGATATCTCTTACATATGACTTGGCCCCCAGGCCTATCTTAGTTAGTTGTTGATAGTTGTTTACCAGTAACTACTTTTTACTTACAACGTACATGACATGGCAACCAATAGACTGGATTCTGCTCTGTTAGGTACAATGTAAGTCTTAAGTATTCTAAGCTAGTAACTACCAATTACACCTTGGCTCGATGTTTAACCCATCAAATTTGCTTTAAGCTATTCAAACCGCTCGCCATCCACCTGTTTGCGATATTTTTAGCAAATTTGAAGGTGTTGTTCATCCTGGAGAGATGCTCTGTAGGTGTTTGAGCTTGCATTCTACATGTGTGCTCCTGATGAAACATATAATGTGATAGTGTTATTGGATATGCCAGGCTTTGGATGCTCCATGTTGCTCAAGATGCTGTCCAACTTGTGCAAAGAGTATCATGCTGTTGAAGAGAATGTCTACTAGTATGACTCGATCTCACCTGAAGATCTCAAGAAGCACTTCCACAGTGATGTCCAATATACCCCGGAAGACAATGTCCATTTTCCCACTCTCACTGTTGAACAGACTCTTATGTTTGCTGCAAAGACTTGCACTCTGCATGTGCACATAGATGAGACTAGGGAGGAACATATAAAGCATTTGACTAATATACTTATGACCATCTTTGGCCTCAACCATGCAAGAAACACACACACCTAACACACACACCTATTGGTAATGCAATTATCCATGGCATCAGCAGTGGGGAGAAGAAATGAATGTCTGTTACCAAGGCCCTGGCAAGTAGAAGCCATATCACTGCTTGGAACAAGTCAGTCACTCCTCGATGTTTTTCATGCCATGTCTCTGAACTGAACTCCATATTCTTTGAAGCTCGACATGAGGCCTTGACTCAAGCACAAATCTAGAATTCATCCCCACTCCACGACTTGCGACAGACATATTCAAATTAACCTCTATTCTCTGCCTCCACCAAGCAGGCAAATCTCTATACCAACATTTCAACAAGGTTTGCATGCTTTGCAAGGGCAGAATGGTGCACTATGGTCCTGAAATGCAGGTCAGAGAGTATTTCATAGACTTAGGGCAAGTTGCCCAGCATCTAGCATTCACATGGATCTAGATATGAGCCAGCCAATGGACAAATGACAACCGACTTTTTGGTTTCTGTCATGAATCCCACTGGACATGTCCCATGTGCCAGAGTTAGTCACTTCCACAAACAGCAGCTGAATTTGCAGACTGCTTCCAGAAGTCCAAGCAAGGCCACACCAACAAGGCGGATATTCATATTATTCTGAATTTGTTGATAGCCCCAAACAAGTGCTAGCATACATAGAGAGTGCCCATGAAGAGCATGCAAAAGGAACTAAGAAAGAGAGTTGAGTGAGAGATATACCTGTTCAATACCTATGAATAATATCTAACAGCTGATGACCTTGCTTATATCCCAATGCTTACTCATCACAGGACTGACTATGTTGTGAGTACATGAATTAGATTTCTGCCTTCTTTGACTGAAGATTTCAGTTGGTCAGCTCCTTCATGTTTCAAGCACTCGTTGTCGGCAGCATGTTCTTGAAACTGCTGCATACTACATCTGCATTCTTCTCATGCAGCAGTGTATTATTCTTGTGCATACACGTTTCCTTCATGTGGATCACCTAACTGATGTGCCAATGTGTGTCAGTGTGGTGCTATTCACCACCCTCACTTCAATGTCAGAAATTCCTGGTTTATATGTGCAACACCCAATCATAGAAAGGCACAAGAATGCGGTGATTTACCACCTATTCATTGAAACACTTGTCCTTGCTCTCACTGATATCCCCATCACAATCATCATCATCATCATTGGATTTAGCATTGTCCTACATTTCATGGTTGGCCTGCAACAATCAGCGGTATGTGGTCATAAAGACATTAGCATGTGCCATTTTTCTGATATATAATGAGCAGAGTCAACTTTTGTTCATATAATCAGTCTTCAAAGGATGGTCTCGCACTAATCATGTATTCAGTGTATTTTTATCTTCCTCTTTTGCTTGTCAACCATAACAAAGTGTTTGTTTCGTGCTCTTGTGGTGGCATTCAAATCTGAAGCAATAGCCCTGTCAGTTACTGGCTTATCCACCCTTGCGATTGCCATATATTCTGGTTAGCTGCCTTTGCAGTAAACTTGGCTCAGTATCAGACAAGACAGTATTTTCCAGGTTATGTTATTCCTGTGCCAATCATGCCCAGTGCCCTGTGTTGCATATCATACATCAACATGAGTTTGGCCGTGATCAACCATATGATGCTTTACTTATGGTTTAAATAACATCCTAGCCTGTCTGATATCGGTACATTTTCATACTCAGCATCCTATTCAGATGGTATTAATATGATCATCAAGATTTGAGGTGCTGTTGACAAATGAATTCCGTACTCCTGGCAGTGCTTGCTCCAACCTTGGGCTGCAGGGCCCCAGATGCAAGCAAGTTCAATTGACCAATCAGGTCTGTGTGACGATAGGATCTGTACCCAGCCAATCGTTCATAGATGGCACTCAGTTCATCCTGTTGCCTTACAGGTATTCATTCCCGAACACATGGATGGTATAGCAATATTTTCACAACCAAAAGCTCTGACCCACTCGATACACTTAGAACTTCGGCATCCTGGTCGGATTCGGTGCATGCTTTCTCGTCGCACTTCTTGTGTTCACCAAAATATTATCGCCTCGCTGACCGTGTGGTCACTGGTGGTAAAGCTCCAAGGGTGGGGGATCATAATCATGAGAGAGAGGGAGCAGCAGAGGTTGCATCTCAGTCTGGCGAGGTTGTTGTTCACTCAGAGCTGGAGCTGGAGGATTCTTTTTAGGTTCGCATCCACATCTACGTTATTGTGTGGAGAGGATGGGAATGATGCTGGGCTGGGAGAATTACCAGTGGGTTAGTGCTGATTTTCACTTGAGGTTTTGTTTTGCATCAATCTCATTCTTTGTAGGCCAACTTTGAACTGAAGTACTTGCACATTTGATGATTGGTGACTTCCAGCATATTCACCTGTACTCAACGGGTTATGGGAACACTTTCAATGCCTTCTTTTTCTATCTTATACTTCTTTACTCCAGGTGGTTAGTTATTCACCACTTGATCTCAAATCCTTCTGGACCCATCCACAGCAAGGCCACTTCCAGGGGGAGAATATGTCAACACTTGAGTAACTGTTGCTATTTTTGCACGTCCACAATATCACTTCATCTTGCCTCCCTCAAGCCAGATATGCTGCACATGAGGACTACATTATATGCCTGTTCGATGTGAGATCCTCCTCCCGGCCCCATCCCCTCTTCTGATTGCGAGTCATCAGTGCAGTACGTCACCACACCTGCATCCACAATCAAGTTTCTAGTCGCTGCCATAGCTCTCACCATCCAAGTGTTTGAGTCAAGATATGCCCAGACCCCATCCTCCTCCCATTCTGAATCAGCTATCCATGATCAGTTTTCCTGTTGCATCATCTGCCCTCCAAACAGATGCAGACAGCACCATTGACTCATCAGCATTGGGAATGGGGGCAGGGATGAATCACATACATGCTTACATGCCCAAGCCTTCTGACATTAGAACTGTTACTGACTGGTGGCCTGGTTTGACTTGGAATGGAAAGGCACACAGGCATTGTTTGGCTGCAAGAATTATGTAGATGAAAACAAAATTGGCAAGTAGTTGTCTCATGAACTTGAAGGGCACCAGAGTCCAGGGCAACACAGGTTATCAAGGATAAATGCACATTGGTTGTCAACCAATGATGAACACCTGGCACCCAGGACATATGCAAATGTATAATTTCCAGCACTTACACTCACGCAGCACAGAATGCTACCCTAAAAACACAGTCCAAACTTCTAGTAGAAAGTGCGAGGGTGGGAGGATGTCTGAGATCTACACAAGGGAGATGTCGATGAATCTAGGCTTGAAGTAAAGAAAGGATGTGGATAGATCTGGGTAAGCATCCCCCAAGTCGATATCATCCTCCAGATGTTCTGCCATACCAATAGACAGTGATATCAAGTTTGCTGTAATTTACCCTCCCCCACCTATTCCGATTGGAGTCCAGTTATTCCAGTCGGAGTCCAGTTATTCTGGTTGGAGTCCAGTTATTCTGGTTGGAGTCCAGTTATTCCGGTTGGAGTCCAGTTATTCCAGTTATTCCAACCAGATTCCAGTTACTCCAGATGCTCAACTTAGAGTATATACCCTAATGGATAGTCAAATTTCAAGTCTTAAGTTGTCAAAGTGCCTACAAAATATATTTGTGCAGAGTAAGGATTGAACTCAAGACATCTTGATTAGAGTGATCACATGACAAACCCAACATGTGTGCTTAACCAGTTGAGCCACAGAAGAGTTATCAGTTAGTAATATAAGGTTTATTCATGACACTCAAACTCACAACTCTAATTTTTTTTGAAGTAGTTAAGATCAAATTTTTTTAATTAACCACATCCCTCACATTGAATGCAAGGGAGTGGCGATGATTGTGATTACATACATAAACAAAAAATCCTCCCTCTCACAAGATGTGAGAGGGAGTTTTATTTATATACATAAAAAGCTAACCCCTCGCGTTCGGCACGAGGGGGGAGGTAAAAACATGAAGAAAAAAATCCCTCCCCCATGCAAAATGGTGGAGGGGGGGCACAATACTAATAAATAATTAAAAGTACAAAAAAATGTGGGGGAGGGGGAGGGGACGCAACCCTGCTGTGCTAGGTGTGTTGTCTGTCATTCCACCCACGATCCACCCCATGAGCAGCTACTCGTGAGGCTGGGGGTGGGTGGCTTGTCATCATTGTTGTTCCACCCACGATCCACCCCACAAGCAGTTGCTCATGAGGCTGGGGGTGGGTGGTGTGTCATTGTCGTCTCCTGTCCCTATGCCTGGGTGTCATTCCACCCACAATCCACCCCATGAGCAGTTGCTCATGAGGCTGGGGGTGGGTGGTTTGTCATCATTCATCGCTGTTGTCCCCTGTTTGGATTTCTGTTTTTTTTTCTTTTTTTTTGGGGGGGGGGGGGGTTTGGGTGCATCAGTGCAATGTGGCACGAGTACAGAGGTTGGTGGGTGCTTACTAGGCAGGTACCCCCCTTCTGGGGTCTCCTGGCATCCCTCTGCACCCTCCTAGCCCATGTCGACAGCCTCACATCTATAAGGGCAACCTAAGCCTCTAGCAAAGGGAAATCTGAAGTTAAAATTATGCTACATAATACAGGGATTGGGGGTGCACCTAGCAAAGGGAAATCCGAAGAGAAAACTCTAAGGATCCCCTTGCTGATGCCCAGTATATGTGAAGACGACAAAAATCAAATATAACCTAAAAATAGAAAAAGGCGGAGATAGGCGGATCAAGGCCACCGAATGACATCATACCAAGGGGTATGTGCCAGAAGGGGTACTCCGCCTCTAAATATAAAAGTGTCAACATATACAAACATGATAGCAAGGGAAAATTAGTAATAAAATCCGGAAAAATCATAGAAAATGAAGAATAGAAGGAAATGAGGTGGGGAAAAATATGGGATGAACATAAAAAATAGGAAAAACACACAGGACACCCCCCTAGTCCCCTTACATCACCCCCTCTCTAAGATGCATCGCCCCAATGCATTCGAAATCATATACGACCAAAGTCCGTGACTTGAATGCGACGCGGTGCAGCAGTGTGCCGTCGGTGGAATTCCTTGATTAACCGAGGGGCATTTACATCAGACTCTTCGACCCATGAGTTCTCCTCATACCCATAACCCTTCCAATGTACCAAATACTGGAGTTTTCCTTGACGCAAACGGCTGTCCAAGATTGACTCGACTTCATATTGGGGTTCTCCCTCGATCACTGTAGGTGGTGGTGGTGGGTGTGAATGGCATCCCGGGAACGGATCTGGGGGAGCTGGAAGCAATTTGACGACATGGAAGACAGGATGGAGTCTGGACATGGAGGCTGGGAGGCGTAGATGATAGGCATGTGTTCCAATGCACTTGACAATGGGGAAAGGTCCCAAGAAGCGATGAGCGAGTTTCTTGGATGGACGTGTAGTGGAGATGTCACTGGAGTCAAGATAAACTCGATCACCAACCTTGTACTGAGGGGTTGGGGAGTGGCGTTGGTTGTAAAATTGCGCCATGTCGTCCTTCGCCTTTGCTAAGGCTGCCCTTGCCTCCTCCAAGCTATCCCTCATGCGTTCTGTGAACTCATTCACTGTCTCGATGTGTGAGGGAGTTTGGTGAGGTTCAAATCCCATGCGTGGATGTCGTCCAGTGTCTAAGAGGAAAGGGGTCTGTTGAGTGGAAGCATGGACATGGTTGTTGTACCCGAACTCAGCCAAAGGAAGGAGATCATCCCAATCGTCCTGGCATTCATTGACAAAGAGGCAGATGTACTGCTCCAGTTCCTGGTTGACTCGCTCCATCTGGCCATCAGTTTGTGGGTGATAAGCAGTTGAAGCGAGGAGTTTGATCCCCAGGAGTCGGTACAGCTCACGAGTGAACTCTGTCATGAACTGAGGGCCACGATCCGAGAGGAAGGCACCAGGAAGTCCATGTAATTTCCACACGTGGTGGAGGTAGAGTCGAGCGGCACCTAGGGCACTGACAGTGGTGTGAGTGGGAATGAAGTGAGCGCGTTTTCCCACTGAGTCAACTGTGCACATCACCGCATCAAACCCATTTGACTCTGGCAATTCCACCACAAAGTCGATGCTGACGACATCCCAACGACTCTCTGGAACAGGAAGAGGGTGTAGCTCACCAATAGGCTTGCGACGAGGGACCTTGGTGTGTAAGCAAAGGTCACAAGTGCGACAATACTGACCAATGAGCTGTGACATTTGTGGCCACCAATAGTTCCGTGAGGTGAGCTCCAAGGTCTTCCAGCGTCTGGGGTGGCCAGCAATCTGTGAGTCATGGTGTTGGGATATGATGCGCCAGCAAAGGTCTGGGTCATTGGGAACATAGATGCAATCCCTGAAATACAACAAGTCCTCCTTTTCAGCCCACTCTGCCGCACGTAAGGAAAGGGTCGATCCCTTCCTCAGTTCTTTAACAGCTCGGGCGACAACATCCTCATGTAAACCGCTATGGTTTGTGTGACAAATGTCACGTAGAATGTCCCGCTCCTCGCCCTGGGGTACGATGCCTTCCAGTGCCCGAATGGTGAACAGGTCTGGCTGCAACAGCACAATGTTTTGGTTGTCACCGCTGCCATCCCCATGGTCTGCACGTCGGGATAGGGCATCGGTCTTCCCCATGCTGCGACCCGGATGGTGGTGCAAGGAGAAGTCGAATCTAGATAGATACAGGGACCAACAAGCTTGACGACGGTTCAATTTCTTGGCCATCATGAAGTACTCGAGGTTCTTGTGATCCATCCAAATTTCCACCTTGTGTTGGGCACCCTCGAGGAAGTGTCGCCACTCCTCAAGCGCACGCATTATCGCCAACATCTCCTTGTCATGGATCTCGTAGTTTCTCTCTACAGCACTAAGGCTTTTGGAGTAGAGTGCAACAGGATGCCACTTCTGGTCCTCTGGAGACTGCTGAGACAACACAGCGCCCGTCGCAAAGTCAGAACTGTCGGCTTCTACACGAAAAGGATGCGAATCGTCAGCAAAGGTAAGGATTGGAGCGGAAGTGACCATCTCCTTAAGCTTTTCGAACGCCTCCTGTTGTGCATTATCCCACCTCCATGCCTCCTTTCCTGTCAAGTCGAACAGCGGTCGTGCATGATGTGAGAAATCCTTGATAAAACGCCAATAAAAATTGATGAAGCCCAGGAAAGACTGCACCTCCTTCTTGTTTGTGGGCGTCGGCCAAGCTGTGACCCCATTTACCTTGATAGGATCCATCTCCACTTGACCCTCCGAGATAATCAGGCCGAGGTACTCGATCTTGGTCCTTTCGAACTCGCATTTGTCCTGACGAAGGTAGAGTTTGTACCGTCGAAGTCGCTCTAGGACGAGGCGCGTGATGCGACAGTGCTCTTCAACCATGCGAGTGAAGATGAGGATGTCATCGAGATAGATGCAGACAACGCCTTTGAGGATGAGGTCATGGAAGATGTCATTCATCATGGTCTGAAAGGTGGCAGGGCTATTAGTAAGGCCAAAGAACATGACAAGCGGTTCAAAAAGACCACGGTTGGTACGAAAGGCTGCCTTCCACTCATCTCCCTCCTTTATCCTCACATTATTATAGCCCCAACGGACATCGAGCTTGGTGAAGTATCGGGCTCCATGGAGCTGGTTTACGAGTTCGGAGATGAGGGGTAGTGGGTAGCGATTTTTGACCGTGATGTTGTTGAGTCTTCTGTAGTCTTGAACCAGTCAAAGTGAGCCATCCTTCTTCTTGACAAAGAAAAAGGGGGAGGCCATGGGTGACTTCGATGGTCGAATACATCCAGAGGCCAGGTGCTCGTCAATGAACTGGTCAAGCTGGCATTGTTCTTCTGGAGAGAGAGGATAGACCTTGCAGGATGAAGGGGTTGTGCCGGGGGTGAGTTCGATCGCGTGATCCCATGGCTTACACGCAGGAAGAGAGTCGAATGACTCCTTGGAGAACATGTCTTCAAACTCATGGAGATGAGGGAGTAAGGAGTTAGTAGAGGATTTAGCAGCGTTGTTTTTGTGGAAGGCCTCGGCGAGGCGTTGGGATATGTTCGATGTGGCACACACCTCATGCGATGAGCGAATCGCAGTGTAGAAGATCCGATCACCCTCCTCCACTTCCTCTGGGTCCTCATCATCATCATCCGAGTCCGGCATTAGATCAGGAACCCCTTCCAATTCCACTTCAGGTATAGGCAGGGGTCCAGCATGACACTTCTGAGTTCATCGTATTGCCGCCTTCTGTCCACGACGTTCTTGCCTGGCTTCTGTGAAACACGTCCGACAGCGGGATGGACATCGGCTCATGGTAACCTCCCCGGTGCGCCAGTCGACCTCCAGGTTATGGTCTCGAAGCCATGGATATCCCAAAATCGCCTTTTGCTTTCCTAATTGAGTGACAGCAAAAAGGGCACACTCACTATGATCTTTGTAACGGAGAACCAGGTCTGCAACCTCTCGGATGGCACCAGCTTCATTTGGGGATCCATCCACGTTATATACAGGTATCGGATGTGAGAGTGAGCGAGTATTTAGACGATGTTGTTGTACCAGATGGGAATCGATGAAGAGACCAGTCGCACCAGAGTCCAGGAGCGCAGAGACACTGAGTATCTGTCCAGTGTCGGTCATCTGCAGTTTGATGGCTAGGTTTAAGGAATGTGCAGAGGGAGTGGATGCCACAATATACTTGCATGGTAGTTTACGCTCCCATGATTCAATTTTGGGATGTGGAGTAGAAGGAGAGATGGGGAGAGCAGGAGCAGTCACAGAAATAGATTCATTCTCTGGGGATTCAACTGACAAGACTTCAAAGTGGTTATGGACAGGCAGTGAGGGTGTACAATTCACTCGCTGCGAATAGGAAAATCCTGCTCCTCTACAACTTCCAGCTTAACCTCCTCTGCAACTTGATCCTTCGCTTCCTCAACATCTACAAGCGCCAACAAATCTTGCAGGAGTTCATCTCGTCCCTTGGGGGTGAGCATGCGGATATCCTGACGATGGGGACACGCTCCAGCCCTGTGTCCAGGTTCCCCACAATGGTAGCAGAGATCCAACTTATGTGCACGGCTGCGGGCTGCATCAACATCCATTGGTACCGGGACATTGACGGCTGGTGTGGGAGTTTGATGAACAGGAATGGGGTTAGGGCAGGGAAGGCTTCGATTGAAGGTGTAGGGTGTATGAGTGGTAGTCGGAGCATGGAATGCAGCATTAAATGCCGCATTTGTGAGTCGGTTCTCGTCACAGAGTGAAGCAGCTTCATACCAAGCAAGGATATCATCGTCCGCTGGGTGCCCTTCCAACATCTGTGCAATCTGGTCCTGAATTTCTCGGTTGAGCCCCCATCGGAACTTCACCACCACTGGTAACCCACTCCCATATCCTGCCATGTCCACCAAATCCTTGAACTCATCGATATAGTCGTCCACGGATCGACGTCCCTGGTGGTAAGCGGATGACTCAAGTCGTGTCACTGCTTGGTGGCATTCATTGAGGGGGCAGAAGTGGCGTATGAACTCAGCTCGAAAGTCACCCCAAGTGGAGAAAGGTAGAGAACCGAGTTCTTTAGTTTGACGTAGGATACGGTCCACATAGAGATAGGCACGTTCAGATTTCATGTATGTGAAGGCCCAATAAATTTTTGCAGCCTCATCGATGAATTGATGCGACTGGAGACTAATGTATAACTCACAGGAATTAAGGAATGCAGGTCCCTGTGCACGTGCACCATTAAATTCGGCGGGGGGGGACAGTTTGATCTGGGCACGTTCCTTAGTGGACGCGTTTGGCAAAACGTCGTTGTTGGGTGCGCTTGGAGTCGTAAAGGGGGAACTATTGGTCATAGGGTTAGCCTGGAGGGTCCTAACGAAGTTTTCAATCGTAGATTTAAGCGAGTCGATTTGCGCGCGCATTCCGGAAACATCGCTTTCAAGCGCGTCGAAGCGTTCTGATGCATCCATGTCGCTAGGGAGCGCGTTTGGCGAAAATGGCGGCGTAATAAAGGCGAGAGTATCTGGAACGGTGTGTAGGGACTCTGTGGAGCTTTGGGAAGCGTCGTCCAGTCCGTACCTGCCTATCTTGGGCAGCGCGTTCACGATTTTCGGGCCTTAGGGGAGAGTTTTCTACTATAAGGGCAACCTAAGCCTCTAGCAAAGGGAAATCCAAAGTTAAAATTATGCTACATAATACAGGGATTGGGGGCGCACCTAGCAAAGGGAAATCCGAAGAGAAAACTCTAAGGATCCCCTTGCTGATGCCCAGTATATGTGAAGACGACAAAAATCAAATATAACCTAAAAATAGAAAAAGGCGGAGATAGGCGGATCAAGGCCGCCGAATGACATCATACCAAGGGGTATGTGTCAGAAGGGGTACTCCGCCTCTAAATATAAAAGTGTCAACATATACAAACATGATAGCAAGGGAAAATTAGTAATAAAATCCGGAAAAATCATAGAAAATGAAGAATAGAAGGAAATGAGGTGGGGAAAAATATGGGACGAACATAAAAAATAGGAAAAACACACAGGACACCCCCCTAGTCCCCTTACAACATCCCATTTGAATGGGGAGGAGGGGATTGGGTGGGTGTGGGTGTGGGTTGCACATTTTTCATTGTGGCAGGTTGTCCCCAGTAGTATACAACCTAAAAAGCAATAAATTACAATTAGTTGATTGATAAAAAGAAAAAGAAAAAAGAAAAAAAACTTATCTATGGCCCAAATGATGTTGCTGTTGTTTGGGCCCATGTTCCATCCAGTTGGCTCATTTGAAGGTGGTGGTGATGGTGGCAGTGGGTGTGGGAACGGTGGTGGCAGGTGTGCATGCAGTGGTGGTGGTAGAGTAGAGAGGAGAAGGAGGCGGCATTGACGATGGTGGTGGTGGTGGTTGTGAGCTGCAGTCACATGCCATATGTCATGCATGTATGCATACTTATTAATTATTCCGTTAATGGCTGCGGTTAACTACATACCTTGGTTTGGTCATAAAGGTATTAAATGTATGTAGAGGAATGATTACCTGGTAGCTCAGTGGTTAAGCATGCTGTGATGTGCAGACCCAAGGTTGAGGGTTCAATTCTTGTTGTATGTCAAACTTTTAATTGGGGAAGCACGTGCATTCCGGTTATTCCAGTTATTCTGGTTAGTCTGGTTGTGATGAGTCCAGTCAGATTCCAGGGATTCTGGGTGTAAATTGGATCCTTATTCCAACCAGAATTGTGCTGCATAGGGAAAACTACATACCAAAAAAATTCCACCGGATTCCAGAAATTCCAGAAATCCTGGCCAGACAAACCGGAATCCAACTGGAATAGGTGGGGGAGTGTAAAGTACTCCAAGTCTGTAACAGCATTACCAAGCTCAAGGAGATTTCAGCACTGCACTGGGCACTGCATGATGCTTGTTCTGCATAGAGGGCAGCAGTATTTTGGTGTGAATTGTGAAGAGAGTTGCCGAAAATGCCTCAGCCTTTCTCCACTGAACATGGGCGAATTTGTGCTAACATTGCCTTTGAACTGCCTAGGGCAAAGGTCTTTCATAATCTTGAACTTGACCAACACTGCATCTTGAAAGATAGTATGCAAGGCATACTTTTTTTTTTTTTTTTTTTTTTGGTGGAGCATTTCCCATGATGGGGAAGCATTGAGACTCTAACAATGTTACAGTCCCATTGCCCGCTAGGGAGTTAAAACCCCGGAGTAGCATAGGGAGTGTATATACCATGAGGAAATGCATTTATGCACAAAGTGTGGGGCTCAACCAGTCTAAACGGGATGGTGTGGCTTAACCCACACCTTCTCGTATCGACCAGCTCCTACCCACTAAAACCCCACTTACCTCTGTCCAGTTACTGGGGAGGTCTTCCTTGTTCTCGAGGGTGCCTTTCCATGTGTTGATTATGGTTTTGATTTTGAGGCTCTTTTTTCCAAATCTTGGGTTTGTCATGTGGCAGTCAATTTTGAGGCGATTGTCCATCATCTTATACCATCGGTTCCTTACTTCTTCAGGTGTGAGGGGATTGTTTTCATTTCTTATGACTCTCTCACAGCGAATTTTCCAGATTAAGTGTGCAGACTTGGATATAAGGATTCTCCATAGATGTTCGGTGCCTGGGATGTGTTTCCCATCATTTATTCTAAATTCGGTAAGAGCACAACATATTATGTTTCCTATCCATGGTTGCCTCCACTCTAGGTTCTTCTGGGTCCAAATTTGCTCTGCAAATTCCCATATTTCTTTCTGTCCTGGCAATTCACATTGGGTCAAGATATGGTCCATCGTTTCAGGGGTGCCGCAGTGTGGGCATTCGCATCGATTTTGAATTTCTTTGCAGAAATTTCCTTTTAGCCAGTATTTGCCGATTTGATATGCGCTATGTGCAGCCATCCACAAGAAGTAGCGTGTGTTCCGCAAGAAATCTTTGTGTTGGATGGCTTTCCAGATCTGGTCTTCACCACGTATTTTTCTGGTTGCGTCCTCTACTTCGTTCTGTATCTGGTCAATCATTTGAATTGTGGCTCTCCTTTGATGTAGGTTTAGTTGCAGTTTCTTCTGTCAGATCCCTTTGTATGCTAAAGATTGTGTTAGTTCACTTAGTTTTGCACCCTTTAGCTGGTAAGCTGGTTCAATGGCTAGTTCGACTTTGTCTGCTTGGTTTTTCTGTGCTCCTAGGTTTGCCATTTGATTTGCTCCTGTAATCCCCTGGTGTTGAGGGTTGCTCTTAACCCACTTGAGCATTGTCTTTCCTTCCCTATTTCAGAGGGCAGCGGTAGTGGTCTGGAGGATCTCTGCATTGGCCATTCCGATGTACCCCTGGTTTTCATGTTTGGCCAGGTTTCTAGTCAGTGCGTTAATCGCATATTTAGAGTCGCTCTCGATGTATAGGTTTGGGGCTCCTTTGTTTTCCTCTACGGCGATTTTGATTGTGATGAGCCCTGCTGCCTGGTTGGTTTGAGGGAAGGTTAGGGGGAGTCAGAGTGATTTGTTTCTTGGGTTTCCCTCAAGGTAGAAGACTCTGGCACCTGCTCGGGTGGTGGTTGTGCCTGTGTTCAGCGTGGATCCAGTGGTTGCAACAGTGGTGCTGGGTCCGTGTGTGGGGTTTGGGTTCATTATGGTTCCAAGGTGTGATTCTCCTTCGGTAAAGATTTGGAAAAGGTCTCTGATGGTTCTGGCTGTTACTAGGGATGGGGAGAAAGTGGTCCATTCGTCGGGTTGGTTTTTGGCAGTGTTAGCTGTATTTGGGAGTTTTGTGGGGTTCCACTTTTCGGGTAGGGTTCCACTTTTCAGGTAGGGTTTCTAATAGGTCATTGGTGAGTTTGATACAGGCTGAGGGGTGTTTGCAGCCAGTCTCCCAGAGGATTGTACATGGTTCACATCTACAGTACCAGGACTCCTGATGGCTGTCTGCAAGTCTGCTTTCTGCAAGGATCTCCATATCTCCTACAGTGGATATATGGTGCGTTTTAAGGAGGCATTTGCTATGTTGGGTGTCTGATTCTACGTTTGGCTTGGGCATGGTACCATATTGGTAGCTGTCTTGTGACGTCTTTGGTGGTCATAAGGACCTCCAGTTGTGTTCCATATTTCTTTGTGGTTTCTAATATGTTTTTAATCTCGATCGGGTTTCGGTTGTTTGGGTGGTTTCCAGTGTAGGTTTTCCATGTCTGTAGGAAAATGTTTCTTTGTGTTTCATTTCTGATATTTTTTTTCAGTTTTAGGTATATTCAGGATCATTGTCACATCAGCGTAGTATGCCCATAGTGCTCGCGATGGGCCAAAATTCAGGTAGCTTTTAAGCCACATCAGCTGGGTTGCTTCATTCCTTGCTTGTATATCAAGTAATCCTTGTCCACCTAGCACTTTGGGGGCTAGTAGCATACCTTCTTTCATGGGGCTCTTCTTGTTGCTCCAGATAAATGTGCGTATGATTTTTTGTATCCATTTTTCTATTTGTTTGGGCATTTGTTGTACTTGTGTGAGGTACTGTGTGGAGCCTCCTATGATCATTTGTGCAAGCATTTTGCGCCCTTCAATTGTGGGTTTGGAACAGTCCCATCCCATTAGGGTGTTATCTATTTTCTCAATTATTGGGGACCAGGGGGTGGTGTTGGGGACATCATTCCCAAGCCATGCCCCCAGGATTCGGATCGATTCACCATCCTTTGTAATGTGGATACTTTCAGGTATTTTCTCGTGTTCTTCCTTTGCTCTTCTCTCTTGGACAAAGTCCTCTCTGAAGGCTTTGCTCCCCATAGGTATTATTTGGGTTTTGCTTGTGTTGAATTGGGCTCCTGCAGTAAGGCACCAGCGGTCAAGAATTTGGGTCAGGTCAGTTAGGGAGTCGTCTTTCGTCAGGAAAGTTGTTGTATCATCTGCAAACAGTGTCGCAAAGAGTTTCTCTTGGGTTCCAGGTATGATAAGACCTTGTAGGTTAGATTTCCATAGCATTAGGCTTAGGGGTTCAATTCCTAAGTTAAAGAGGAGACAGGATAGGGGGTCTCCTTGGTGAACTCCTCTCGTTACTTGAAAATAGGAGCTCAGGCATCCATTTATCATTACTTTGGTCGAGGCATTCGAGTACAGGTTTTGTATGATGCATATGAAGTGGTCTGGGATTTTGAAAGCTTGGAGCATTTTCCACAGGTAGTCGTCTTCTATTTTATCATATGCTTTGGCTTGGTCAAGGGCGACAATCATACCATTTTCTTCGGTAGCCTCAGCATAGTTGAGGACCATTTTGAGGAGCTGAGTCTGTTCTGATATCTGCCTGCCAGGTACAAATCCTGCTTGTCTTTTATGGAGGAGTGTGGGTGCCGCTTTTGCTAGGTGCATTGCAAGGACTTTGGTCATTAGTTTGTAATCGGTATTCAGTAGGGTAATTGGCCTATAATTTTCGATCTTGTGGCGTTCTTTCTTTTTGTATATTGGGCACATCCATCTGTCAGCAAAATTGGATCCAGGCACTGTTCCATGTTGTTCTATGTCATTAAAGGCAGCAGTCATGAGGCAAATTATATCAAAGGGGTTTTCTTCTGATTTGTATTTGTTTTGGTCTTGGGCAATGGATTTCCACATCTCATAGGTTGTGCCATCAAGCCCAGCAGCCTTGTCATTATCGGAGAGTTTCAGAGCATTTTCAACTTCTTCTTCAGTGATTAGGGAGCTCATTACCTGGGCATCAGGGGGTTAGGCTCGGTGTCAATGTTCCCTAGGGTATCATGGATTATGGGGTCCCTTGTTTTGGGGTGTTGGTTTTCACATCCTTGATTCTGTAGGTCGTCATGGTATAGTCTGGCTAGTTCAGCCATGTGCTGTGAGTTTTTCTCATGTGTTTCAGTGTTTTGGTTCTTGTTGTTTAGGTTGTTTGTAGGTTTCTTAAGTGCATATATTATATCCTGAGGGCATAGTTTCACCCTCTAGTCGGTTCTTGACTCTCATGTCTCCCCTAACTTTTTGGTGTTGGTGCCTTTCTAGTTTGGTTATCTTTTTGGTGAGTTCATGGGTTTGTATTTGGACACCTTCATCTTGGGGGCCATTTTGCAGTGTTTTGAGTTGGTCTAGGAGTTTTTGTGCTTCATGGGCCGTCTTGGACATTGTTTGTTCCCTTTTTTGTGCTTGGCTCATTATTTTGTCTTTGAAGGTAGCATAGGTTGTCTGCGGGTTATTTGTCATAGTTCTTTGCTCAGGTGTGTAATTATCTAGGGTTTCAATTGCAGTTTTTCTGGCCTCTCTTACAGTTTTCTTGAAGGTTATATCCTTGTGTATTTTTGGAGATATGGACCATCTGCCTTTTCCAGTCTCGGGCATGGCACTGTTTACCAGGTTTGTGGATACCATCCAGTGGTCAGCATTGGGGATTCCCATGGGGTTTATCTCCCACTTTTGTGACCATTCCAAGAGACTGTTCATTATGTAGATCCAGTCAATTTGGGAGCAGATTCCAGTGGCAATTTGGTGGAAGGAATATGCTTTAGTGTCAGGGAAGGTTGAGCACCAGCCATCACGGAGTCTCAGAGTTTGTTTTAGTTCTCTGAGAGTTTCGGGGGATTGGTTCCTTTCCTCATGCATTGGAAGTTGGTCTATCGCATCTTTGACCATGTTAAAGTTGCCTAGCATGACCTGGGGGCGGGGGAGCCAGGGGTTGCTTGTGAGGGATGTATTTATTTTTTCCCAGAAGGTGGTGTTTTCTGTTGGGGAGTTTGGGGCGTATACAGCCAGTACAGTAAGTTTTTTGTCTCTGCTCCAGTTCAGGGTGACGAGGGTGGCTCATCCAGGGATTATATCATGTTGCGCTATGTTGTCAGTGTTGACGACCGCTTTATTCAGGACTAAAGCGATTCCAGCCTTTTGCGTCGGGTTGGTGGGGTCTGCAGATGTGAGTATTTGCAGGCGTCTGTTGAAAAGGTCTTTGGTTTCTTTTTGGTGGTCCTCATTCATGTGTGATTCTTGGATTGCTAATATTCCGATGCGCTGTTCTCTCACTAGCTGATTGACGTGTAGCCATTTTGAGCCCTGACTAGATTGGCTGTATCCTTTTTTATTTAAAGATGCAGTTTTTAGGCTTGCTTGGGTGTTTTTCCGATGTTTATTCTGTCTTCGTGCAGCCGGGGGTGTTGGTGGGTGATTCGGTTCTTCTGGCTGTAGGCCATCCGAGCTTGGGATGTGGTCCCATTGTTCGTCTGGTGGGTCCTCTCTCTCAGTGTCTGGGTCAGGGTACTTGTCCAGGGTTTCATTTCCGGTGTTGTTTTCTGGGAGGTGATGTGGGCTTAGGGTAGCCTGTCTGTTGGACGTGGTTTGGTGCCACATAGGATTTATTCCCAGTGTGGGGGAATTATTTTGCTCATGTGGTGGGTCTGGTTCCCTTGGGTGGTGTTGTGGTCTGCCATTCAGTATGGCCCAGCAGTGTGGTCTTGTAGAGTTCCTTTCCACAGGTGTCTGAGCTGCAGGTGCCTCAGGACTCCTTCCAGGAACTCTCGATGGGAAGCCTGAGGTGGTACAGTTTTGGTTGTGGTTGTTTGAGGCATGGATGCCTGTGCAGGCCTGCCAGGCTGGTTGCACAGGGGTCTTGGGGGGCTGCAGGGGGGCTGAGTTGTTCGGGTAGCTCAGACCCATTTCCAGCAGTTTGGTCAGGCTTCCCCCAGAGCCTGGTGTGTGAGGTCATTACATTTGCTGTTGGGCAGAAGCCCCACAGCAAGTGTGTGTGTGACCTATGCTTAAGCAGGAGAAAACCACGTCCCAAAACATGGTGTTGTGTAGTACATAGGGGTATCATGTTTTATTATGGATGTACAGCACGAGTATGTATCTAAGTTTACTTTGAATTCTGTTTCCTATGCTTCTGGTTCCCATGGACAGGGGGGTCTGGGACGAGGTGTTCAGGAGAGGGGGTTGGACCTTTCAAGTCGTCTACATTTGGGAGGGGGCAGTTCTCATTGCTGTGAGTTTCAGCTTTACACCAAACACATCTGAAGGGGGTGGTGTTTGGGTCTAGTTGGGTTATTCCATCCATCATAAAGGTGGTTCGACGTATGATTCGTAGCCAGGTTTGATGGGCATTAAGGTTGTTTGTGGCAGGCCTTCCTTGTAGCTGCCATATGGGTCATTCCATGCCATCTACAGTGCAGGGGATGAAGGTGAGGCAGAAGGTGGATAGTGACATCAAGGTCCATTCTGTAGTGGTTGTGCCAGTGCCCTGTTTAGCGAGGTGGTTATTGGTAGAGTTTGAGAAGGTGTGGTCATTTATCAGTGTGGTTGTTATTGTGCGTAATGCATTAACCATATGAGATGGTTCAGGGGTGACAAAAGGCCTGGTAAAATTGAGGATCACCCATGACCGGGCCTGTGGGTCAATGTTGACAGCGTTGAAAGCAATGCGTTGAGAGTTTATCTGGAAGGTGAAGGTCTGCTGCCAGAGAAGTAGCTGGCTGAGCGGTGCGGGTGAGTTTAGTAGTAGGTAGGGGAAGGGTTTGGAGAAGTGGGCTTGTGGGTCAGGGTTAATGTTTGGAGTGGGGCATGCAACATGAAGGTGGTTGCTTCCAGGGAAACCAAAGGACTTGAGGGAAGTCTCTATGTCCTTGCCCAGCTTGGGGTGGTCTTGGGTGAGGCGTTGGCTGGCACCGAAAGGTATGGGAGCGATGTAGCGCTCAGGTTGGTTTTGTAATTGCTTTAGGGTTGCCTCGTGTAGATTCCTGAAGAGGGTGGCATAGGACGGCATAAACTTAGGGAAGTGCTTGGTAGTGTAGGGGATTGGCATGGTGAGTGGCAGTTTGGGCTTCTTCCCAGTCTGGGTGGTCCCATAGTGGGGGTTATGGCGCTGGTTGAAGAGGTTTTCTGTGTTGTGGGTGGCTCCTATCAGTGTCGCAGCCACGGTGGGGCCTTCGTGGGGCAGGCTTGAGTTATTGTCAAGTAGGGTGTACTGCAGGGGGGTGCACACATTGGGGATTTCACTGTCTTCAAGGTTTTGGTCTTGGAAGGCAGGGGGACAGTATGGGATATAGGGGGTCTTGCGCAGTGAGGAGGTAGTCTTCTTTGGGCTAGCTGAGGGTTGAGCTGGATTGATTATGTGGGCACCTTCAGGTATGCTAGGTGGTCATTTGTGGGGTAGTTCGTCATCGTCAGGGGGGGTGTTAAGGGTAATTGTCCATGGTTGGGCTTTGTGATCATTGCCTTTGACTTTTTCTTTGGCCAGCTTGAGTTCTCTGTGGTATTCCATGTCTGTGATGGTTAATTCATTACTGGGGATGCTTTATAGCACTTCTAGGTGAATTTCCCAGGCCCACTCACATTGTGAGGCATTTGGTGAGCTTGGGGATTGGGTGATTTCTCCTCGAGGGGACATTATGGTGTCAGGTCAAGTTGTCCCTTGTCTTGGTTTTTTGGAGGGACAGTGTTTCTAGAGTCATAGTTATATGGAGGCAAGTCCTTGTTGTTGTTTCTTTGTTGTTGGAATCATGTGATGTGGGTCATTGGTGACATTTTGGGATAACCGAGTTGTGGCTTACATGGGTGGTCATACGTCTTTATACACGGGTAGTCTAGTGCTGTGCTTCGGTATGTAGGGGGGTGTAGGTGTGTACAGAAAAGAACAATTTCATAGGTTTCGGGAGCATATGTAGTTTCCATCACGAGGGGGGTAGCCAGGCTCGTCTCTATAGCCTCTTCCTCCTCGTCTTCCTCTGGTGCCTCATCCTCCTCTGGTACCTTGTCCTTTGCCATGGCATTGAACCAGGGTCGGTGCATGGTCTTTGACTCATGGGCTTGGATAACCTTCTTGGGTATGGGTCCTTTCCATCCTTTGACAAGGGGGAAGGGGCACATGTAGTGTGGGTGAGTCTTGTTCTTGCAGAAGTCACATCTTCTAATGATTTGGAAAGTTTTGAGAGGAAAGATATGGTTGACGAGGTAGGAGGCATTCTGGATTGCTTGGGTCCATTCATTGTAGTGGTTATGGTTGGAGGAGATTGGGCACGCCATCAGCTGCTACACCTCATGGTCTTCTTTGCCAGGCTCGTGGAGTGTGGTTGTTGTTAGATGGAAAGAGCGTAGTGTATCTTTGACCCTGCCATTGAGGTCTAGGGGGCTAGCGATCTCGGCATAACACTGATCAACTATGTTCTGGAAGTCTTTGTCATGGGTGAGGGTGGTCTTGATCATGGCTAGCGCAGACATTCGGGCATAGTTGTCATTAGTGACGTAGCTACCAGAGTGCTGTCTTGTTGAAGGGTCAAAAGCAAAGGTCTGTTGGTAGACGAGGTACAATGAGAGTTCTTTCAGGGGGTAGGTGAGGAGTAGGGTGTGGGGTTTCCCAAAGTCATCAGTGGGGGGGGGAACTTGGCCTTAGGCATGGTGACTCTGATGTTTCCGGAGTTGTGGTATCCAAGGGATTTTATGAAGGACTCGATGTCTTTCCCTAAGGTGGGGTTCTCCTCCAAGAGGCACTTTCTGCCACCGTAGGGGATGATAGTGAGGAAGGCATTGGGGTCATTTTCAATAGCAGTGACAGTCTCATTGTGGATGTTCCCAATAAGGGCATGGTAGGGGATTACCGTTTGGGGGAAAAGCGTGGAGGTGAAGGGGATGCTTAAGACCTGAGGAGTGGTGGGCTCCTCTCCACGTTGGTTTGTTTGGAGGTGCAGGTTAGTGGGCTCAGTGTTTTTCATGGGGTGGTCTGGTGTGGGTGCTGGTGTGGGTGCTGGTGTGGTCTGGGTGGGTTGGGAGGGATTGGGTATTTGGCTTGCAGGTTCTTGGTAGTTCTGGGGATCATCCATGCTAGAGTCCAATATGGTCTCTTGTTGGGGTTCAGTACCATTGCGGTGTTTTCATTTACCAGGTTTAGTGGGGGGCGGGGCAGGTAGGTCGGAGTGGGTGGTCACCAGTGTGAGCATGTGAGGGTTGTGAGGTAGTAGGGCATTGGTGCAAGTATGGTTGATTCTCTAAGTATATATTGAAAGTTGTTCTTTGTCTCTTTGTTAAGGGCATTGGGGCCTGGTTCGTGTTTAGGGCAGGGTGGGGGTGGGTTATCTCAGTGAGTGGCTTATCTGTGTTCAAGTGGCTCATGCACACGCGAAGACAAGGGTGAGTTCAGGTGGTATCATTTTAGAGGATTTTGTAGCAGTGTATCTCTTTATGTAGGTCTAGGACTGGTCAAAGGGTGTGAAGACCCTTGGGGTTGCACAGGGCAATGGTTTGTAGTGCTTGGTAGGCTCAGCATTCAGGTTCAACTCAGGTGTCAGGGAGGGTCTGGATCCTGTTTTCTCCCACTAAGATCAGTGAGAGATGCCCTGTTTGCTTCCCTGAAGGTACTAGTCTCCTTGTGCCTTGTAGAGGCCAGGCACCAGACACCATGATGGTGGTCCTAGTGCAAGGAGATGCAAGGCATACTTGGAAAAGGTGTGACCACTTGGAAAAGGTGTGACCACATGGAATAAGTCTACAAGCAATCTGGTCGGATGCCCTTCAGCACAGTGTACAGAATGTACGCATATCAATTCTTCGAAGGAATCTGCATGATGTTGCATAACAAGGAGGTTGTTGTGGCTGTCTGAACCTACAATTGTCATTTGTGTGGTTGTCCACAGGATAGGATAGGATGGCGATGTACCTTTTGCAGCAAATTTTCAGATTGTTTCACTTGGCCTTCTAAGACCTTATTTGGCTCTTTGTACTCTGCGGAGTGAGTCGCCTGTTGGACTTGAAGCTGAACTTCTTGTGACAATAGTTGTTCTTTCAGATCATTGAACTATGATCCTGTTGATCAAAGATTATCGAGTTCGAGTTCAGAAGTAATGTACAAACCTTTCAAATGAGTATCCTTTTTTCAGCTGCCAGAAACCTATTCTTCTAATAGTGGAGCAATGTAAGAGAGAGGCACTAGCATTTTTTGAATTATATCCATACTTTCTGCAACTTGTCAGCTTCCAGGGCCAGACTTAGAGGTCCTTCAGTTTCTTCCTCTAACTCAGTAAGATCAACTATTCTCTAACTTGGTAAGATCAACTATAGAAGTAGAGCCACTCATAGATTTTATAATAGTTGGCAAGCGAGGAGAAGATGGAAATTTGTTTGATATGCATTGCTCTTGTGGAGATCATTTGAACTGTGATTTACTTTGTTATGTAATAATAGGCACATGATCATGTGTATGTGAGATTCAATTGGAAATTCTTTTGAAATCCTTTCAACAAAGGCACTCAATAATCATAAATATGGAGTCAGGTTGCATTGATTTCTCATATTATTGCCATGAATTTGACGTCCACCAATCATCTGTTTCCCCATAATAACTGTCTGGGAAAGCGCCACCGCAGATGGGACGCTGTGACGAATTTGCAAGAAGCACCTACCAATGAGGCAGAACTGCCATCCGTCAACGATAGTCAGAAACTGAAGGCTCAGAGAGGAGATCAGTTCAAGTCAACTCGAGTCTCTGTTACTCGACGACCTCAAAAATCATCTCCTGATCTATCAACAGTAAGTCCACAGTATTATTCCCTTCAGTTGTGTGCGTGCTCATGATAACCTTGTTCATAGAACTTCGGCCTCCCTTGGCGCAATTGGGTGCAAGCTGGGCTGAGTCTAGTGGGATACAGTCTTGCACCCCAAGTCTCAAATGATCAGGTGTGTACAAGGAACTTGCGAATAACTGGCATTGTTGGTAATACACCATATACTTCAGAACATGGAAATAGCCAAAGCACTAGTAGAGCAAAATGTTATTGATGGTTCACATGTCAGTCTCACTGCTCCTACTTGATGTTCAGTCTTGACTCTGCATCATAGGATACCGACATGTTAGATGCCAATCATGACAGCGTAGATCTGCCCACCACATCGCAGAATTACAAAATTCCTCCTGCAGAAGGCAATGTTAGTCCTCTACTCCTTATGGCTGTATATTTTCATAGATTCTACTCTCCCAGAGCACTGGGGCCCTAGATGGCGGAGTGAGTGTGCCATGCCTCCTTTTAGCTTGTTGCTATAATGCATACATATCTTATATTTACTCTTTACAATTTATAGGTGGAAGTGCATTCTGGAGCATCAGGTGGCAACATGCCCCAAGATGTGGGATCTGTAATTCAAGTGAGTCCAAGTCATGTTGTCCCTACTAATGCACTAACCCTTCAGTGGTAGAACCACACAACTTCATCAATAGATAAAGTAAGAAATTCTGAACCAGATCTACCTGTGAGTCTTAACTTTTGCAATTCCCCTAATATTTATCTTGTTTGTATGACTTTCTGGAACATAATCAGACAATGCAAGTAGATACCGAGATGCAGGCTGAGGAATTAGCAAGCACTGGACATCACTCAACCTCAAGAACAAATGTTAGTATCTGTCTCTTAGTGTGATCCATTTATAACTGTTATTATAGGAACCTCTGCCGATAAATGACCCTCCTCTCAGTGAACAAGTTCAACCAGCTTCCAATACTGACCCGGTGAGTGTATGCCTTAATTGTTTGGCCAGCTAATTGTTCACTGAGTCATTCATTAGACAACATCCCAACATGCCTCAGGCAAGAAGAGTCGAGGACATCAGTCATTGATATTGCAGAGTGCCTCAGGTCCAAGACCGCTTACAAGAGCTGCATCATGCAGTCTTCAATCTATAACTGAGCAAGTAATGTTTCTTCAGTGAATCAAGTATGCTTTCCTGTCTAGATCAGTTCTCTCCAGCAATGAGGTATCAAGAAGGCTACACTCCTTCCTCCTCCTCCTCCTCCTCCTCCTCAGGTATGTGGCCTGATTGTCAAGACCAGATTTCTGATCATTTTCCACCCCCCTTCCTGGCCGCCTTGCATCACAGCCCACCTCCTATCAGCAGCACTGCCTAGAGGCAAAATTCCCTCATTTCCAATTAGGTGAAATGGTTTCAGGATTTGCCTCAGAAGCCAGTTTTCATATTACCACAGCCTTGGAAACTCTGACCTTAGTATTTAAGCTAGCCACTTTTGTTCTGTATTGCCAGTTTGTAAATCAACAAAGTCACTTAATTAATCCCACTCTATTTCACTCCAATTCATCTATTAAGTCTTCCTCCAAACTTTTACTCATCCTCTCTGGAGATCCTCCAATCCTCCAATCCTCCCTTCTCACCTTATCTGAAATTAGGACACTTGACAAGGAGAAGGACACAGCTTCTTACAAGCTGAAGCCAAGTCCTTTCTGTTCCAACCTCACCTCGGATTTCCATTGGAATCCTGCTCCTATCTGACTCTTCCCTTTCAACTCCTACTGTCCAGGTACAACCGGAAATCTGACGTCCCTTTCCTGATTCAGAACTTAACACTGATCTAATCACCTATCTAACTTGTAATTTCTTATGGGTATAGGGTAGTGATTCCTCTACTGTTCCATCACGAGCTTCGAAAAAGAAGAAGAAGAAAGATGTGGGTCTCCTTTGTTGTCTAGTTTGATGATGTGTTAGGTGCTCATTGTTTCCAGAGCTGCAATTCTCTGGATCATGGTGTAGGATTAACTTTGTCTGCCCTCGGTGGTCCTCCTGCATCTGGTTCAAAAGTGCCAGGGGTGGATCAATGTCTTCATCTGCCCTCAATGTCCCTACTGCATCTGGATTGGGTGCATCTTGAGGTCTAACCTCTTCGCCCGCTGTTAAGTTCTGAGTTGGGAAAGGGAGATGTTGGATTTCCAGTCATACCCAGATGGTAGTAGTTGAAAGGGAAGAGTCAGATAGGAGTGGGATTCCAATGGAAATCCAAGGCGAGGTTGGAACAGAAAGGACTTGGCTTCAGCTTGTAAGAAGCTGCACCCTTCTCCTCGTCAAGTGTCCTAATTTCAGATAAGGTGAGAAGGGAGGATTGGAGGATTGGAGGATCTCCAGAGAGGACAAGTAAAAGTTTGGAGGAAGACTTCAGAGATGAATTGGAATAAAATAGAGTGGGATTAATTAAGTGACTTTGTTGATTTACAAACTGGCAATACAGAATGAAAGTAGCTAGCTTAAATACTAAGGTTGGAGTTTCCAAGGCTGTGGTAATATGAAAACTGGCTTCTGAGGCAAATCCTGAAACCATTTCACCTAATTGGAAATGAGGGAATTTTGCCTCTAGGCAGTGCTGCTGATAGGAGGCGGGCTGTGATGCAAGGTGGCTAGGAAGGGGGGCAGAAAACAATTGGAAATCCGGTCGAGAGAATTGGTCTTGACAGTATTTCCCCCTTAGTACTGAGCCTACGAGGCACATGAAGGTTTGAATCCAAATCGGGTATGTTGATTTTGATGTTGATGGGTTCCCAGGTTTTTCTTTCAACTACCACCACACCCCTTCACTCCCTTCAACAAAGATGTCCACCGTCCCCTCATACGTGGAAAAGATAGCAGCCATCAAGGCCCAGCAGGAGCAATTGATGGAGGAGCTCCAGTTGGAAGAAGAGGCCAGGGAAGCTGAGGAGCGCCAAGCAGCAGAGGAGGCTGCCAAAGTGGAGGCGGCTAGGGTGGAGGCCGAGAAAAAGGCTGCAGAGGAGGAACGGAAGAAGACCACTGCCGCTAGGATGAACCGTCAGTAGAAGTTGCAGAATCCAATGAAGGATTGAATATCCTTAACCTTTTGAGGTTCAGGCCAGTCGAGGATGGTTTTGACTTTATCTTTGGACATCCAGAGCCCATCTGGAGAGAGGATGAACCCCAAGTATTCCACGCTGTCTTTATGGAACTCACATTTCTGCAGAGCAGCATAGAGGCCATTTTTCTGGAGTCTCTGGAGGACTTCCTTGACATGAGCCTTGTGTTGACTCATGTTGTTGGAGTAGATTAGAATATTGTTGAGGTAGACAATGACGCTGACATCTAATAGGTCACTGAAGATGTCATTCATGAGGCACTAGAAGGCAGCAGGTGTGTTGGTGAGTCCAAAAGGAACCACCAGCCATTCAAAAGAATTGTAGCGCATGCGGAAAGTGGTCTTCCATTCATCTCCCTCAGCAATGCAGACTAAGTGATAGGCATGCCAGAGGTCAATTTTGGTGAACACACACACCTTTCCTGGAGAGTCCAGGAGATCTGAGATTAGAGGAAGTGGGTAGCGGTCCTTTTTTGAGATGTGATTGAGTCCCCGGTAGTCCCCAGTAGTCGATGCAAAGTCGGAGGCTCCTATCCTTTTTCTTGACAAAGAGTATAGGAGTGCCATGAGGGGATTTGGAGGGGCAGATGAAGCCCAAGTGAATGTTTTCTTCAATGAAGATTCAGAGGGCCTCAAGCTCAGAGGGAGAGAGTGAGTACATGCAACCCAGAGGTGGGAGAGCATTATCCTCTGTCTCTATCATGAGGTCATAGGGATGGTGTGGAGGAAGGGTGTCGGCTTTATGTTTGTTAAAGACATCTGCAAATTGGTGATCTTCTTCTGGAACATCTGAAAGGTCCAGAGGATTCCCGGATGCTACCGAGGATTTTGCCATAAGTCCTTCCAGGGAGAATGTCATCTGAAAGGCAACAGCCCCAGGAAGTTTGCTTGCATGCATGTAAGCAGCAGCATTGATGAAAGATATCTCAGGAGGTACAAGTTTCGAGGGTTTAGTGATTACAGGGGTTTCGCAGGTTTCCACTGGAAGGTTCGGAGGTGAAGGTGACTCACACAAGATAGGAGAGTTGGAGGATGTTGAGGGGGCAGGACCTCTTTGAGCTGCAGAACAGACATTCATTTGGCCTGAAGACCAGTCAATCAACAGATTGTATTGCTTCAGCCAGTTATGACCAAGTACTGCAGAACAGGAAGAGTCCAGTGAGGTTACATAGATTGAACACTTCACCAGATGGAAAAGTGACCGGGAGTTCCACAACTTGAGTTATGGTGGAGTTACAAGTTCCATCAAACAGTCGGAGTCCGATCAGAGGAATGGTTTTGGTACTAAGTTGGTTGTCCCGCATGAATGATGAATTGAGGAAACAATGCGAGGAACCAGAGTCAATAAGAGTTTGGATTTTTTGGGAATGTTTGGAAAGGGATAGCAGGATGGTAAGGGATTCAGGATCAGAAAGAGAGGACACATTGAGACAGATGTAAACAGCCAGTTGGGAAAGGTCAACACAACCCTCAGCCCCAATGGCATGTTCCCAAGGGTTGCAGACTATTTTTTTGGGTCTGCAGAGTCTGGCTTGGACTCAGTGACTGCTGCAGCACAGGCTTTGGCCGCTTTGGACTTTGGACAATTCCTGGCTCCATGTCCTTTCTCACCACAGTAGAGGCAAAGTCCTTCTTTCATGAGGCATTCATGCTCATCTCCGGTTAGTTTACCATCTTTCCCCAACTTGTCAGAAACAGAGGTTTTTGGCTTGTCCCTCTGGAAGTTGTTCTTTGACCCAAAGGAGCTGCCAGACAAAGATTGGTTTGTGTGGTTAGTGCTGGATGAGGACTGAGGCTTGGACTGAGTGTTAGAGTTGGAGTTGGAGCTAGGAGAACCTTTAGAATCCTTTTTCCTGGTGTGTGCAGAATTTCTGTGGGTCTTTGCTTCTAAGCGGGTTTCTTCTTCCTGCATCCAATAGATGTTGTCAGCATCCTGGGCTTTAAGATGTAGGGATGCTAGAGTATCGGGTTGTCCCCCCTGTAAGACTTCTATGCAGAGACAGAGTGGAAGAATGCAGAAATACCAGTCATGAAGAGCAGGAGGTCTTAACACTCCCCCCCTCCCAAAACAAGTGGACACTTGGACAGTCCTAGGACTTTGCTTGGACTTTGTTGGCTGAAACTCCTGCCAAACTAGAGTACAAGTGGACCAGCACTCAGACAGTCCTAGGACTGTCCGAGTTGCTTATATAATTGACTGAAAAATCAGTGGCTACTGCAGGGATTGAACCCTCATAGTCACATGATAAAGTACAATTGGGGAAACAATATAACCATTAGACTAAAGTATCATTACAGGTAGATAGTTTTATCTCTCTATGTACCGCCCCTGCTGTGATGACAAATCAACACAGCCACATCACCAATGATGATGCCAGCTCATCATCGATCATCACCAACCACCACCACCACTACTTGGCTTAAGTGGTAGAGTGTGCATATTTGGTCATCATGTGATTGCTAGTCCAGAAGTCTGTTGGTTCAATTCCTGCTGTGCACACATCATTTTGTGAGACTTATAAGAATTTCTCTAAGTCTGGAACTCGGACTCTACTTGGACAGTATTTTAAAGGTGTAAATAAATGCACAATTGATGTTGTCTGAGCAAAGTCCAAGTGCAGTCCTCAGACTTTACTCGGACAACTCAGACAATCCTAGGACAGTCCGAGTGTCCACACAGAGTCCGAGCAGAGTCTGAGTGAAGTCCGACTGTCCAAGTGTGTCTGAGTGGAGTCCGCTTGGACTGGGGGGGGGAGTGTAAAGTACTGAAGAGCAGCCTCATTCCAATTGACCCGGGAAGCCAGTTCCCAGAAGTCCACAATATACTTCACTACTCTTCCACCTTTCTTCATCGTGAGTTCTGAAAGAGCCTTTTCCATGTCCCTGACAGGGTCATGAGGACCAAAATTACTTTCCAAATACCTCGTAGTTCCACATCCAATGGGTGGAATTTGTTGGGTCATTGAGTCCAGGTTCAAACCAGCTAAGGGCTGACCCTTTGAGGTAGGAAAGGATGTATAGGATTTTCTTTTCATCGGAGGTGAAGACCTGAGGACGATCGCAGAAGTGAAGGTTGCACAAGACTAGGAAGTCCCGAAGTTTCTGGGGGTTGGCCCCATCAAAAGTGTCAGGATCACGAACTTTGATCTTCTCAGTCTTGGGTGCTTGGTTCTGCCAGAGGGTTTGGAGACTATCCGAGAGCTTGAAGAGAGCATTGAGGAACCTATCTTCTGGATCAGGATTTCCACCATTGGGAGGTAGAGGGTCATCAGGGTCATCAGGATCGGGGTCATCCCCATGGCCATCCCCAGGGCCATCAGGACCGCTAGGGTCGACAGGTCCACTGGGAAGTCCATCCTCTTTACCTGGACCTTCCTCGTTGAAGGGGTTAGGTTGCCTGACATTCTCTATGTACTCAAGTGGAGTTGTATTTGGAGGGGTCTCCAGAGGTTGAGACATGATGTTAGCACTGATGGAGGGTGCTCCAGAACCGATTTGCCTGAAGATGTTGGATGGTCTGGTGGATGCACCAAAAGTCAAAGCATGCCTAGGGGAAGGAAGTATAGATCAGTGAATTGCTGATAATCCTGGTACCATGGCAGCACAGCAGGAGTTTCTTGTAGTTCATTGGGTTTATAACTCAGTAGGAGTCATAGAAAAAGATGGGATGGATTTGACGAGAGAAGTGAGAGTTTGTAAATACTGTTAAGTTCTGAGTCAGGAAATGGAGATGTCAGATTTCTGGTCATACCTGGATGGTAGGAGTTGAAAGGGAAGAGTCAGATAGGAGTGGGATTCCAATGGAAATCCGAGGCAAGGTTGGAACAGAAAGGACTTGGCTTCAGCTTGTAAGAAGCTGCACCCTTCTCCTCATCAAGTGTCCTAATTTCAGATAAGGTGAGAAGGGAGGATTGGAGAATTGGAGGATTTCCGGAGAGGATGAGTAAAAGTTTTGAGGAAGACTTAAGAGATGAATTGGAGTGAAATAGAGTGGGATTAATTAAGTAACTTTGTTGATTTACAAACTGGCAATACAGAATGAAAGTAGCTAGCTTAAATACTAAGGTCAGAGTTTCTGAGGCTGTGGTAATATGAAAACTGGCTTCTGAGGTAAATCCTGAAACAGTTTTACCTAATTGGAAATGAGGGAATTTTGCCTCTAGGCAGTGCTGCTGATAGGAGGTGGGCTGTGATGCAAGGCGGCCAGGAAGGGGGGCAGAAAATGATCGGAAATCTGGTCAAGAGAATCGGTCTTGACACCCACCCCTGGTGTTCCTTCTGCATCTGATTCAAAGACATCTTTGATGGGAACCATGTCTTCATCTGCTCTCATACCTGAAGTTCCTACTGTGTCTAGATTGAGAGCACCCTCCCCCAGTATTCCTCCTACATCTAGTTCAAAGGTGTCTTCAGTGGTATCAACGTCCTCATCTAATCCCACCCCCAATGTCCCTGGGTCTGGATTGAGAGCACTACAAGGTCTAACTTCTCTGCCTGCCCCTGGTGTTCCTCTGGCATCTGATTTGAATGTGTCATCGGCAGGATCAACATCTTCATCTGCCCTCATCCCTGATGCCCCCACTGGGTCTGGACCGAGAGCACCACAAGGTCCAACCTCTTCGTCTGTCCCCAGTGTTCCTCCTGCATCTGATTTAAATGTATCTTTGGTGGGATTGACATCTTTGTCTGCTCCCACCCCTGATGTCCTCACAGGGTCTGGATCGAGAGCACCACAGGGTCTAGTGTCTTCATCTGCCCCCAGTGTTCCTCCTGCATCTAGTTCAAATGTGCCTCCGGATGGAGGGGTAGGACAAATGTATTTGTCAGCCCCCAATGTCCCTACTGCATCTGGATCCAAGGTACCTCTGCATCCTATGTCAGAACTAACATTGTCCACCTTCTGCGTTCCTACTGTGGGTTTGAGGACACTTCCAGATCTATCCTCTTCCCCTGCCCCCCACCTGTCTGCTACTTCTGGATTGAAATTTTTTTCAGATCATGGAGCAGGATCAGCCTCTACCCCCCTGCCACATGTCTGCATTGCATCTGAACCGACATTGCCTCATAATTCTGCTCATTGCATGGATATTGATCCCACTGTCAGTTCCTGCCCCAATTGTTCATGTAACCTATCTGTTCTTAAGATAATTGACTCCATAGCAACCTGCAGTAAACTCCACTGCAAGGTTATCTTCTGCAGACAAGAATGTGAAGGCTAATGTCAGTGTGGTTAATTCTATTGTTGATCAAGTGCTCAAGGTTTTTACCCTGCAGGAAACCTCATCTTCTAACATGCCCTCAAGTCAGTGCAACATGTCGCAGGCTGAGGTATTCAGTAGCAAAGAGGGTGCAGACTTATCACTGATCATGCATTGATTGCAGGCCAGTCCCTTATCAAACAGTAAATACAACAATGGAAGGTGTTTCACCAGATGATGAAGTATATCTCGCTTGCTTATGTGTTGCTGCCCTATTCCTGATTACACTATGCAGCAAGTGTCAATCTCAGAAAAGGCTCAGGGTAAATTAAGGGCAATAGAACCACGTTTACCTGACACTCATTCACAGGGAACTGTGAGGATATTCAGTTGCGCACTGCACAATTGTTCTCATCACTTTTATGTAGGGGTCATCCAATGGACATAGTAATGCCATTGATAGAGCACCAATTGCAGATAATTCAACAGGCATATGTCCTGCTCCAAGTGGCAGGTGGGCAATACCACAATCTGATGTATCCACTTCTCCCTTGTCGGGCCTGGTTGGCACAGCTACAAAAGCTAATTCCTCAAATGCCATGTCAGTTGACAAAGTGAGTCTTCCTTTGTCTGCAAATGCTCAGCTGACATTTTGTTATCATCTCTGGCAGAATGATGGTTGAGTAAGTAATATTGGGGCTCATGTGTAATGTACTCATTTTTTGTTGGGACCCTCAGGAACCTAGTTCATCTGGGGATGTGCAACTAGATTTGCCACACCACCCCTATTCCAATCAACTACTCCCCAATAGTTTCCCTTATGTCTTCTGCTTTCACACAAATCAATAATGTAAACCAACAAGGTTTGGAGAAGATGAACAAGGTACTGAAAGACATTTGGCACACACAATGCAAGATGCAACAACAGTTGCAAAATCCACCTCAAGCAGGACCATCTGGGCAACAGGCTGGTTTACAACCCTCAGAGGCATCATCCAGGCAGCACCTGTCAACTGCATCTGATCTCACTTCGCAGTGTGTTCCTTGTTTAGCAAGAAACCATCCCAATTGGAGTAAATTCCTTGTGGGCTACATCTCTGACTCCCCTGATGATCACTAATGTCTGATCTAGAATGCTGTTTGAGAACATTTGAAGTGCCTGCTGAAAATCACAAACCTAGATGGAAGCTTACTTTGGTTTATTCCTCTGAGTGATCAGGAGCTTCAGGACTACAACACTTGTGCATTGAACTTAGGGATCTGCATGGGTAACCCCTGGGTATTTCACACTGTACCCATACCCGTACCCATGACAGGTTTTACCCATAATCCCACAGGTCTTAGGTACAAAACGCACCAAAAATCAAGCAAACGGTCAAGAATTGACCATTTTGCTTGATTTTTGGTGCATTTTGTAGCTCACAGGTAGGACTATTGCAACCCATACCCATACCCACATGTACCCATACCTGTAACCCGTATGGGTACACAAAACCCATGCAGATCCCTAATTGAACTGCATCAAGATCACACCTGCGAGGCCATAGAAGTATTTACGATGGATTTCCTTGAGAAGGTCAGAAAAGATGGATGGTACAGGAGTTATTTGATTCCTTCTGAGTGTTTGACTCAGTGAGGTTTCAGAAGCCATACATCATCATCTGAAGCATGTCTTCAAGATGTATGAGGAGCTCAGTAAACTGAATACTGAGTCAAATGGACAAGCACACAAGGAGCGCCTTGCGAAGGCAAGCCAATCCACAAGGAAGGGACTGGTACAGTACTCTGCTTGTTTGTGTCACATATATCATTGTCGATGTTCAAGAAATGATTCGATACTGTGAAGGAAGAGGATGGTTCAAATATCCATCTTGACCTCATAGAGCAAATCAGAACCAGAGGCATCAGTTCAGATGAAAGTGACTATTCAAAAACTCCTGAGGTCTTTTGGCATGTTTCACCCAGCTGGCATTCGTCTGAGTTGGAGATGTTCATGTATCATCTAGATGAAATCTATCATGCAAAGAAAACCATGAATGTTGGCTGACATCGACACCCAGGCGGTCATCCCCAGAGGCAGCGCCTTCATAGTGACAAGGTCAATCATGATGTATCGGTTCCAAAAGGCCTTCCACAGAACTGTGACGATAACACATGGGTTAATAGCTTGAGCAAATTTGCAGCAGGGAAGTTGGAAATGAAGGATGAACAGTATGACTTTTCTATCCCAGATGACATTGAGCTGGGGGGAGATTTGGACAACCCTCCCAAACAGAAGCAGAAGACAATAACTGATAAGCTGCTAGTACCAAAACCATGTATACCATACATAGAATTGACACTTAGTGTTGAGTGCCTTCCTACAAATTCCCTAGCTCACTGAAATCAATCTTAACCAACAACCACTATCACAATGACTCTCTTGCTTGCTGAAGATGATACCCATCAGTGATAGTCAAAGATAACAGAGGGGTAGAGTCTAAGGAGATGTAATGCACAATGGACAAAGGCACCTCTTATTTTAGCACCAGCAGTGCTCAAGATCCACTATGTGAGTCCATGCAGATGCATCTGTGGCCAAGGCTGGCAAATATATCAAACTCACACAGTGGCATTTGATATGTTTTTCCTATATACATGACATGAATATATGTGATTAGATCTGATTTCGTAGGAAGTAGGATATGATTCCTTGATGTGGCACATGAATATGTAGGAATCCTGCAAAAAAGGGTTCTCATGCAGGAACTGTGATGCATGACATGATTTTCAATATCAAGTCAATCTTATTGGTCCTGATTCATTGAGTCTGCCCTCATCAACAAGAAAAAGGTATGTAGCACATTTTAAACTATGTACTGTTGATGGTGCAGAATGCACCAACTAACTTTGGGCTCTGTTATGCAGCTCTTCTTGACAATCACAACAAGCTGTCAATTGGTTCTTGTATGAGCTTGGCTGGCTTCCTGTTCACTCCTTCAGCAGAGAGAGCTCAGCCTCACTTTTACTCCTAATATGCATCATAGCTACAGGCACTGCCTCTTTGTTTGCAGAGGTGTTTGAGTTTACACTGGTAGGGGTATTAGGGTGTGTGCTGCTTCCATTCCCATATGCAGCGCTCCAGCCCATCCCATCCCAGGACCCACATTTGAATTCACCAACCACATTAAACAGTCCAAAAATAATAAAAACTTGCATTCATGGGGTTGCTCAGCACACTCCACTTGGACAAGAGGCCCAGGGTGGAGTAATGCACATCCTGGGACAATGAGCTAAAAGGGGAGATTTGGGGGTGGCACACTGAAGGGAAATGAGGGTGAGGGCAAGGGCATGCATTTGGAGTGATGTGTTTAGGGAGAGTGTGACTGTTGAGAAAGATTGAGTTATGAGGCTAGAGAAAGTGGTAGTGATGGGGAAACATACTCTTAGAGACAAGTGCAAGTGTGGCAGAAAGTAGAGCATGTTCAGGATCATCTGGGTGCATGCATGCGACAAGGTCTTTGAGGAGGAGTAAGTAGCGGGGAGTGCACTGTACAATTGTGAGGAGCCAATCATGCAGTTTGAGTTTCCTGCAGCGGGGGTCTTGTTCCTGTGTGGTTATGAAAGCAGTAAATGCAGGATTATAGGGTGGAATACTGCTGCTATTTGCAATGTTATTCTGGCTTGAATTTTGAGTGGTAATACTGGAAGTAGGAGGGGAGGTGAGAGAAGCAAGGGCAGAGATGGTGGTAGGGAAAGAGGTAATAAAAGGTGTGTAGAGAGAGAGAGGTAAGGGAAATGTGACAGGAGAATTGGGGAAAGTGGGGGAGGGGAAGCATCTTCAGAGAGTCCTGAATGAGAGAGGTGAGAAGAAAGAGAAGAGAATGACCAGTGCAGGTTCCAAATATCAATGAAATTAGAGAAGACAGCAGTGAGAGCCATGTGATCTAACAATGGTTTTGTGGTATCTAGTGATGCAATAATTGGGGTGAGGAAGTGCTTCCAACATACCCTGGAACACACTCTGGCATTAGCCCAAAACTTGGACAGCAATCCAAGTAATGCACCGAATAAATAAGGTCGAGACCGTCAACATACACCTTTTCAGTCTGATAAAACTCCTCAATCACCTTCTTCTGCTTCGCATTTCTGGGGTCATCTGCTGGTCTAGAGACCTCATGTTTCATTTGCCTATGTGGTGATTCAATCCGACCCTTCCCTGGACCAAGTCTCTTGGGTGCTAGATGCCCATGTCCATGTCCGTGTGATCCAGCTCGTATCCCGGATAAAACAGGTGCTTCCCCCTCCTCGGGCAAAAAGTCAAAAGAGGCAACACTGGCAACTGATTTGCAATGCATCAGTGTCTGTGCTGTAGGAAGAGGTATCCAACGAAAAGGCCTGAGGTGCAATATTGGCTGAACATTCACAGCCTTCAAGCCTAGTGTTTAAAGGTCCAGTCCAGTCTGGTTTTTGACTTCCAAATGGGGCAAACAGCAACCACAACCAGTCTAGGACTGACCCAGATATTGGAGGACCACAACCGGACCCTTTAGTACTGGTCCTAATCAGTCCATGGACTGAACAAAGACTGGTTTGGACTGGTCTTTTGTCATAAAGTTTATTGTGCCAAATAACACATATGTATCTCAACAAATATGACCATTACCTCATATATATTATATTCATGGATAGAGATTGTAATGCTCCATAGACCGATCCAACATTTAAGCAATTCCATTGAGATTTGACTGAGCTATGGCCAAAACCGAAAGGACATGCATTCAAGTTGCGGTTTGTAGTTTGTAATTTGTAGTTTGTAGTTGCACTCATTTGGGCTGTTATATGAATAAAATCCCATGGTACAGATGATTAGGTGTGTTGTTGTTACTTTTATGATGTCATATAGCTGTACAAAAAAAATCATAGCTCAGGTAATAAGCAATGCAATCAAAGTTGTTCTGATACAACAAAATACTCGTACAGAAATGTTTTTGGTCATATCTCAACCAATTCTTTACCATTTTTGATAATCCAGGGACTGAAAATGAAGTAAATATGTGTGGGAGTAAGGTCCAACATATGTTGGAATGAAAGATTGGTGGCAACCAGTTTTAACCAGTTTTTCATGGGTCCTGCTATATTTTTCAAAATGAAAGACCAGCAACTGGACTGAAAAAGACTGGTCCATAAATAGACAACTGGTCCGATCCTAATTGGTCCAGTTCAGTTCAGTTTCAGTCTTTTTTTTGGTCCTACAGACTGGACCTTTAAACACTATTCAAGCCTGCCTCAGATACTGGGAATGTTACAGCTGAACTTGGGGGATGTATATTGTTCACTGGTGGCACATCAGAATCCTGATATTTTGAATAATCACAAGCAATCACCTGAAGTCATCATCTATACTACTTACTGCATCTTCACCAGCCGTATAAGCATTTGAATGCAATCGACTACAGATGTTGAACCTGTAGTGGTGTTGGCAACTGCTGTGTCTAGAATTTGAAGAGGTCTGAGTTGTGGGTGTTAGGAGCCTTTTTCAGGACATTGATTGATGAGGCTCTTGATGCCTCTGTCTCAACTGCAATAAAATAGTTGATAACTCAGGCAGGGCTGCTGGTAGTGCATTGCATTCTCATGATCATTTCAAATACATACATGATTCAGAATTACTAATTCTATCCACTAGTAAACATCCTTCCATCTTCATTCCATATGCTTGTACGTTAGATGATCTTCAAGTTCCTCCCACTCTATTGGCTGCATGTCCTCCCCCCCTTCTTCATCATCAGATAAGAACAGCAAGTCCCCACCATCTATTCCACACTGTAGCACTCCATCTAAATATTGGTCAAGGTTTCCTATCTCCCATGGATCCATATCTCCATGGTCAAACAGGAATTCAAACCGACAATCCTGTATCTTATTGCCAGAGTCAATTATGTGTGTTGCAATCTCGATGCCATGCTGCACCAGCTGAGCGGATGAATGCACAAAAGCCTTCACAAAACTGGCCAGAGGAGTAGGGTGCTGAACAACATTATGGTGTTTGGGCAGTGATAAGTGCATGGTGAGCATGAGTATGAGCAGTGGCTGGTACTTCAAAGTCCATAGCATCTCAGCTGCATGGTTGACATCCTCTGACAGCATAGGTATCAGTTCGTAGTATTGACATTGGGAGTCAGAGATGGGTCAAAAAGTGGATGGAAGATGGTATGTGACTGGATCTTCCTTGTTCCACTGGATCCACCACACCGCGAGGAGGTGTGGCACTTGTAAAAACCAACCTTGGTCAATGCACCACAGAAGAAAAATAACAGCTTATTTATGCACAGTAGCACAGGCAGCTTTTTCACAGCACTGGACTTTCCCATATCACCTTGACCTCATTCAAATAGATTCAAGAACTTTCCTTCTCATATAATCACTGATTCCTGTAAGCACCAAAAGAGTGTTTATTATCAGAATATCTCGGTAGTCAGAAGTGGGTATATCACCTTGCGCAATATGGTTACAAGTCTCCCACTCCCAAATTACCTTCTCCTCAGAAACCCGAATATTCCGCAAGCCTTCCTGATTCCTCTTGATATCTTCAAGTCTATTCTCAAGATACTGGAATTCTTTCTCAGTTTCCTTTCAAAGCTCTTCGAACTCGACCTGGATGGCCTCAAACTATGACCTTAACCTCTGTGTCATGACACCCTATATTGATGATATGATAAGAAACAACAGCTGAGGGCCATTCACTTTTATCTTGTTGTCAAATTCAACAGGCATCGTCCCTAGTCATAGCAGGGCTTCAATGACCTCAACCTCATGCATGTTACCTATGTGATCAAGGTTCTCTGTCACTCAGAACATACAGTATACAAAAAGTTGAAGAATCAGGAAGCAGGCAAGCAGCTAATTCAGAGAATACGATGCCAAGTATACTGTAACAGACTAACAGTGTACATGTTAGGAGATGAACAAAGTTGAACAAATGATGTGCAATAACGTGACACAGATTCTTGACTGTTTAGATGACCATGATGACCATTGTAGGGTTGGTG
This sequence comes from Tricholoma matsutake, assembly GCA_026075535.2. Classification (NCBI taxonomy): domain Eukaryota; kingdom Fungi; phylum Basidiomycota; class Agaricomycetes; order Agaricales; family Tricholomataceae; genus Tricholoma; species Tricholoma matsutake. Next base: position 2,562,849 of record AP026544.2, read on the forward strand.
GAAGAGACGGCATGCAGAGTGGGAATGGTGTGGGCTCCGGAAGACAAGGTTACTGTTGAGGTTGAGGATGAGAAGTTTGTGATCCGAGTATGGATTGATTTATGTATTCGATGCATCATGACTTTCTTCAAAGCATTGACACATGTTTAATGCAAGGGCATAGTAAGTGACTCAAATGGATAATCATTCGAGTATGGATTGATTTGTAGAGGGTCAGAGTTATAGTTGTACCCTGAAAATGCTGCAAACTTGCATCTGATGCTGTTGTGATATCTAGAAGAGGTCATCCCAGAGAGGTTTGTGAGACAAGCAGAGGGTTTTACAGTGGAGTCCAATCAAAATCACTGTGTGAATTGGCATCACGTCATGCCATTTGCCATCTATGATCTAACTCTGAATTTTACATCACCATCTGTGAGCATCAGGAAAATGTGGAGTCACAGAAATAACCAGATGGGAATTGCCAAACCCTCCAAGTTTGACAGACATAAACAATGTGTTACCTATTCATAAAGATGGATGTGAGGGTTGCAGTGTCTTGGAATGTAGTGCACTAGCCAGCTAATTCTTTGATCAATTTATCTGCAGCTGGAATGCTGACATTACTCTGAACTGAGGCTCACAATGCTTGGAAAGAGTTGCAGTGTTTTGAAATGTGTTAGGAAACTGCCCCATTACCTACTAAAATTTCATTTTTATTTAACACCTGCAGTAGGACCCCTCACTGGGACAGATCACATGACTTCATGGCAAATTTCATGAAGTAGCCTGGCAAGCCATCTTGGATTATAGAGTGAAGACTGAAGTCCCTGGGTATCAGCATACATAGGCTGTAAAACCAGAGTTTTCAGTCTGAGAGGCCTGTAGAACACAACAATATATGTACTACATAGAGATACACATGAAGCCAAAAACATTCATATGTCCACTGCTGAGCAAAAGAGAACTCATCACTTCAAACCCAAGCCACAGAAACTTCCTTACATCTTCTGCAGCACAATAAGCACCTGCCACCCTAATCACAGTCCCCATCTGGCCTTCCCCATTCTGTCTTTCAACCATGCGATCACTTGTTCATACATGATCCCATGTACAGTTCATCGTTGTCAGCGGACACAGTCATGGGATGCCACCCTCACCACAAGGGCAGTGGTGGCAGTGGCTAGATGTGGCTTGGCTCAGATAAAGAAGATATAGAATGTATTAATCTTACTAGAAATAAATACAGGGAGATGTGAGGGAGAGTCTAGTTGAGGTGACGCAACATTGATGACAGGCACAACGACATGGAAAACAGTGAAAGTTTGAAAGAAACTCATTGTTTGTTTATGCATCAAAGATCTGGGAACTGTCATGTGATTAATTGATTTGTCCCAGTGAGGGGTCCTACTGCTTGAGTCTTTTTATTTTACTATGTCAAATTATGCCCAATGACACCCAATGATGCCAAATGATGCTACACTTTGATAGCATGAGAATTTTATTTTGCATGCATCAAGATGTACGTGCATGTATACACGCATCAGTAACAACAATGTACAATATATGTAACATAGTATATAAACCCTAAATATACACCTAGGGGACCCCAGTTGTGTTCTCTTAGGTATTCCACCTACGCTTGTGGTGTGAACAGCCTATCTGAACAAACTCATCTATAAATAACCCCTCACATCAAAACCATCAATCCCCCCCATCATGCACACATATCCTGCCCCCTTCTTGTCGAGAGAATCTGCATGGTCTTAGCTAGCTAGCAGATAGTGGGTGTCACCCTAACAGAAGAACACAACTACCCATATCAGTGTGCCTTCTCTTACTTGCGCATACATCATTGTTTCACTGTGCCACATCCAATTACTCATCCTTTTGGCACAAGCCGGAAGTACTTGTATATACGTAATCTATGTTTTCTTTTGTAAGCTGACACCAGGCCTCGCCTTACATTGCGACCACCAGTGATCGAGAGGCAGCACTCATCATTAGGACAGCTGCAACCAGACAACCAATTGGATCTGGTTTAGTCATGATTTACATCACTCTGTTTGAGCGACTATTTTAGTTACAAGCCAAATTCAGTGTTATCCCCAAGAACAGGTGCTGTTGGAAGGGTTATTGATCTGAAGTGCCAAAGACAAACAATTGACAAACAATTGACAAACATCACGTGACCCGTAGACATTTGGAGAGGTCCTGAAGAACAAGTTTTGAGTCTGCCAAAGAAGTGATTCATCACAGATCTAACAATTATGTCCAAACCCTCAACTTCTAATCCTGGCCCTAATCCTGTTTCCACACTAGCGCTAGAGGTGAAAATTGATGCACTTACAGTGCAAATGTCACAATTAGTGTCAGTGTTGGCAGCATCACAGCCTAGGCAAGCGGAAGTACAGCCAGAGATGAGAGTAGAAAGAGATGATGAGATGGAGGAGATGGTGGAGTGGATGTCACAGGATGATGTGCAGGCGGCGGAGAAATCTGGAAATGGAAAAGTGTGCTTACCTAAGTATGCCCCCACACAAATCTTTGATGGTACCATGGAGAATACAAAAGCCTTCATCAGCTCTATAGTATTGTACATCCATGGGAGGAAGCCAGAGTTTTGTACAGCCAAGTCTAGGATTATGTTTGCTCTCTCATACATTCAGGGGGAAAGCACAGTTCTGGAGAAACAAGGCTATTAATCAAATTGCCACAGGAAATAAACCATTTGCAACCTTCAAGGAATTTTTGGAGAGATTGCGGGGACCCCAATCCAAAGGCAACAGCCAATGCCAAATTAAAAACCATGCACCAAGGTTCCCTAACAGTGGATGAATTTCTTTTGCAGTTCAAAGCAGAATCTTTGCAGATGGATATGGGAGAAGTGGTGTTGGTAGAATTTTTGAAAGCAGGATTAAATCCCTCTTTATTCAAGTCTATCTACTGACTGCCTTCTATGCCAGAGAAGTTGGATGAGTGGTATAATTGGGCGATGTGCCTTGATCGGCAATATTGGCAGGAACAGGCAGAATCAAAGTTGATGTACAGAAGTAGCAAATTTGGAAAGCTGTCAGGAGGAAAGTCCAAGAAAGGAAAGGCACCTCAGGTGCAAACTCCGAGGGCACAGCCACCAGCCATGGCAGAGTAGCGGAGTCAGTAGCACCAGCAGAGGCAATGGAGGTTGATCAAGAGGGGAGACAAGCCCCACTTAAATGTTTTAACTGTGAGCAGTTAGGACACATTGCTAGGAATTGTAGGTAGAAAAGAAAGATTAGGGGAGCTACAATCAAGGAAGTGAAGCTGGAGGAAGACAGGCAGAAGAATTTTGTGGAAGAGTCCCAGTGAAGGTTTCCCCATTGGTGACCCAGAACCATTACAATGTATTAGTATCCGAGGAAACCCAGAGCAAAACAGAAAAGGAAATTGAGGAGGAGTACAATCATTGTGAATCATGTGATGAGGAGGAGTACAACCGGTGTCAATCACATGACAAAGAAAATTGCCAAGTGCCATTTAAATTCTTTATTCACTCTGCACAAATAGAACCCGAAATCACCTTGACTGTGGGATTGAAGACAGTGGAAACACATGCAGCAATTGATGTGGAAGTGTTGCTTGATAGTGGTGCTACAGGATTATTCATTAATTGGTCCTTCATTACCAGAAACAGTATTAGCACATGCAAGCTGTCGCAACCTATAATGGTGTACAATATTGATGGAACAGTCAATTGTGGAGGAACTATCAAGGAGGTGACTATGGTACTAAAGTATCAGGAGCATCAGGAATGAGCCATATTCGAAGTGTGCAATCTTGGGAAAACCAATCTAATAATAGGATGTCCATGGTTACAGAAGCATAATCCCAAAATTGATTGGAAAACTGGGAAAGTACAAATGACTTGTTGTCCTAAGGAATGTAATGTGTATGGAAGGAAGATGAAGAAGGAAAAAAGGAAAAAGAGAGAGAAAGAACATCCAAGAAAGTATTCTGTTACGATGGAGGAAGTGGAGGATGAGGAAATGCCATATGGGGAAGTTCCAATCATGATTGAGAAAGAAGAGCAGAAGCAAACCTTTAGAGCAATTTGTGGAGGACAGTCATGGGACAAGAATATTGTGACTGTGGAGAAGCCAGTGGAGGAGTGGGTGCCAAAAGTGTATCATGAATATCTGTCAGTGTTCCAGAAGAAGAAGTCTGAGTGAATGCCAGTGTGGAAGCCATGGGATCATGTGATTGAGATGAAGCCAGGGTTTGTGCCAAAGAAGTCGAAGGTATATCCATTATCTCCGATGGAACAAAAAGAAGTTGATGTGTTCCTAAATGAGTAAATGAGCAATTGTGCAAAGATACATATGACCTTTGAAATCACTGCATATGTCACCAATATTCTTCGTGCCAAAATTCTTTGTGCCAAAGAAAGATCAGAGGAAGAGGATGTGTACAGATTATAGGTATCTGAATGAGTGGACAGTGAAGAACAAGTGGACAGTGAAGAACGCATACCCCCTGCCATTGACCTCAGAAATAATTGACAAGGTAGGAAAAACCAAGGTCTTTACAAAATTGAATTTACGATGAGATACAATAATGTACGAATAAACAAAGGAGATGAGTGGAAGGCCACATTTGCCACACGTCGAGGATCCTTTGAGCCACTTGTCATGTTTTTCGGGATGACTAATAGTCCCCCAACCTTCCATGATGAACGACATTTTCAAGAACATAATAGACAAAGGCGTGGTAATAATATTCATTGACAACATTCTGATATTCACGGATGATGACAGAATCATGAAGCGATAGTGCAGGAGGTGCTATGGAGGTTAGCGGAGAATGATCTATTTTTGAAACTGGAGAAGTGTGTGTTTGGGGCAAGCGAGATCGAGCTCCTAGGATTATTAATTGGCCCTGATGGGATCAAAATGGATCTGATCAAGGTAAAGGCGATCACAGATTGGCCTGTGCCCACCCATGTCCAAGAGGTTCAAGCTTTCTTGGGACTCACAAACTACTATCGTCGCTTTGTGCATAATTTTTCCAAAATTGCCACACCCTTACATAACCTTATGTGAAAGGGAGTAGTGTGGGGGTGGAGGAACAATAAGAATGTTACCTTACTCAAACTGGAATACTTTTGCATTTGCGCTATGCATCAAGGGCATCTATTAATAGATAGCTCAGAAATTGAAATGTTGTCTAAAATTAGACAATGTTCAGAAATGTATGATGAAGTAGTGGAAGCCATGAAAGCTCTGAAGGGAGAGAAGAAAGGTAATATTAAAGGAGATGAATGGGCTGAGGAACAAGAGTTGGTGTTATTTCGAGGAAAGGTATGTACCAAAGGATCAGGATTTGCAAAGGGAGATTGTCCAGTTACATCATAATATGCTGACTGCTGGACACCCAGGAAGATGGAAGACGTTGGAATTAGTAATGAGAAATTATTGGTGGCCCAGAATTTCAAAGTATGTGTTGGGGTACATGGATGGATGTGATACGTGCATGAGGGGGAAGAAATTTCCAGAGAAACCTGCAGGAAAATTAATGCTGAACCCTATACTTAAAGTGCTGTGGTGAGATATATCTGTGGATTTTATTACTGGATTACCTGAGGCTCAAGGGTATGATGCAATATTTGTAGTATGCAACCACTTCATGAAGGAGGTCCATATTATTCCTACTACTACAGAAACCTCATCATTGGACTTGGTGTGCCTTAATCTAAATCAGGTATGGTGGTTACATGGTTACCCAATACCGTTATCTCTGATCACAGACCACAATTTGCTTCCACATTTATGCGAGAACTGAACAACATATTGGGAATTCAAGCTAAATTATCTATAGCATATCACCTGCAGACTGATGGGCAGACAGAGAGAATGAACCAGGAGTTGGAGCAGTACCTATGTATGTTTGTCAACTACTGACAAACTGACTGGCCCGAATGGCTGGCAATTGCTGAATTTCCCACAATAACAAATTCCATTTGGCTACTTGTATGTCACCCTTTCTCATGAATTATGGATATCATCCTCGCATGGGAGTAGAACCCAGAAGGGAAGTCAAAGTATAGTCGGTAGAAGACTTTGTATCTAAGATGCAAAAGGTACAAGAGGAAGCAGAGACAGCATTGAAGAAAGCAAGTGATGACATGATGCAACATGCAGATCGTACTTGAGCGCATGCTCCAGAGTACAAAGTTGGTGACTTGGTGTGGCTAAGTACCAAGGACCTGTATATTCCACGACCTTTGAGAAAACTTATGGAGAAACAAGTTGGCCCATATGCAATCTCTAAAGTGATCTCACCTAATGCGGTAGTGCTAAAATTACCCTGATAATTCAAGATTGATCCTGAGATTAATGTATCCCACCCACACCCTTACCGCCTGCCCACTATTCCTGGCCAACAAACTACTCTGCAACCTCCAATAATAGTAGAAGGTGCTCCAGAATACATAGTTGAAGAAATTCTAGACTCATGTCTTTGATGGAACAAATTGGAGTTCTTAATAAAGTGGAAAAACTATACCAATGAAAATAATTTGTGGGAGCCCAAAGTGAATTGTAAGTGATCACCAATTCTTTAGATGTAAGAGAATGGTGTATGAGGAGATGAGATTCTGGTCTTACCAAAATTTCATGTAGGGGACAGACACAATATTTTCTTGCCTGGAAGTTGAGGCATAAAAGGGGGGTAATGTTAGGAAACTGCCCCATTACCTAATAAAATTTCATTTGTATTTTACTATGTCGAATTATGCCCAATGATGCCCAATGACACCACACTTTGATAGCATGAGAATTTTATTTTACACACATCAAGATGTACATGCATGTATGCAAGCATCAGTAACAACAATGTACAATATATGTAACATAGTATATAAACTCTAAATATACACCTAGAGGACCCCAGTTGTGTTCTCTTAGGTATTCTACCTATGCTTGTGGTGTGAATGGCCTATCTCAACAAACTCATCTATAAATAACCCCTCACATCAAAACCATCAATCCCCCCATCATGCGTGTGCATCCCACCCCCTTCTTGTAGAGAGAATCCACACAGTCTTAGCTAGCAGATAGTGGGTGTCACCCTAACAAAATGTAGTGGAAGGGCTTGATCAATTTATCTGCAGCTGGAATGCTGACAATACTCTGAACTTGAAGAACTTGGGCTTAGCAATTTACAGGATGATTTACGAAGAACTTGAGAAGTAAAGTTAAACAGATTTGTTTCAAATACAACAAGTGAATCAGCCAACTTGTCCCCTCCAGTATTGTCCCCTGTATTCATAGGTATCCTTCACTCTTTGAAAGTTGCCTGCCATGAGGACATCAGAGCGGGGTGCAGTAAGATGTGCTCCAGTGGATGCTCTTGCACCTCCTCGCAGACATAGAGTTTGTTCTAAAAGGGCCTGGGAGGGAGTCTCTGCCAACACTGGCAGAGGTTTGGTAGAGGGAAGCATAGTACAATGTTCATTCTCTCCAGTAAAAGACCTAATCCATTTAACTGGATTTTGTAGTACAGAGAAATAATGTGAGACTCACCAAAGACAATTTGATCTTGATACCATATAAATACGATAGCTTGCATAAATGAATGCATACTCCTTCAGCTCTTCATCTGCATGTAGAAAGTACTGAGAGCACAAGCCCTGGATCTTGTCCTTATCTATGTGCAGTGGGCTGGCATAATTATTACACAAGTACAGAGAGGTACCAGTGATTCCTAGACGTACCGCTTCACTAGTTTCATGCTGCAGATCTTGGCACAGCTGAGAATGATGGGACCTAGCTGTTTCATAGAGTATCATCCCATCCTATAAGAGATCAAAATATAAATGAATAACATAAAGGAACTTGATAAAATAAAATTGACCTCAGCATGATCAAAGAGGCTATTTATTCCTTCAACTGTATCAGCTTCCATGCCTTGGTACATGGCATAGCTGTCTCTAGGGCATCTACCCATAGGTGTTCTTGTTCCATGAGCAAACATATTACCAGCTGAGTAACTGTCAAATCCCTGTCCACACCTAACAGCTTTCACAGTCCTAAGATGGTGATGATACTCAACCCAGGAAAACCACCTAAACTGCCGATGAGGCAATCAATGATATTTGTGACAAGTCCAAGGAAGGGTGCGAGTCGTTCCGAATGTTCGTGGTCCAACCGATGGGAAGATAACTAGTTGGTACTAGTTGTGAAGGTAGTGCTATAGGAACTGAAGGTGTTTGGTGTGGTCCGATTGAGTATTGATCGATATCAAGGACGATCGATGAGTTCAATGGCAAATGAGTTTATCGTCGATGGTCGATGTGTGAATTCTGGGGACCTTTCAATAGGTTGATAGTATATGAAGGGTATGGCAAATGGTTATGAAGTGTTGGAAGGGTTGCTAGTGGTAATGATGAGAGGATCGAAGGAGGATCGAGGACACAATGATCGCAGAGGTTTCTTGTCAATCGAGAAAACCCATAGAGACTTAGATTGTTTTAGAAAGTTGATCAGATGCTTAGAACTGTATATGAGACGATAGGTGAAGACAATTTCTTGTATTTCTCAAGTAGATGCTACAGAGTTTTATATGTTTTAAAAGAAACTTCCTAAAACAGTATAAGAAACATGTGTAGAACATGAGGCAAAAGATATGAGTTAAGGCACAAGGCCAAAAAGGAGACTGGAATCTGAACAAGAAAGATATATATCATATGATGAAAGAGTAATAAAGGGTATAGAACTAAAAGGGGACTGTCCTTTGTGTATAAACCGCGCTAAGTCTCGCAATAATGTGTCCAGCGGGTTCTGTGCACGATAGGGACTTGGAACGAGGCTGACCTACTATCAGCAGGTTTGAGCATGAGTTGGAATACTTCCTGGTGCATGGTATTCTACCATATAGATAACAAATGTGGCACCTGATGTCACTCACAGTCTCTCGATATCAATTGATGACACTCAACAATGCTCGACAATGCTCAACAATGTTCGATTGCGTTTGATATGATGCTCGATTGTGTTCGACAATGTTCGACGATGCTCGACCATGTTCGATACGATATCGTGCTCGGTAGACTTGGTTGGGAGTGGTCGCGCTGCTCATGTGAGTTATCCGATGTGATTAGAATGTGGTCGAAATGGTGAATTGGCCTTTGAGCCAAGGAGACAACCTATCAACAGTCATGATGTTCCAACAGTGAGAGCCTGTTTGGTAACAGAGCATGTGCAGATAATATGTCATAATTTGCTGTGTGATTAGAGGTTGCCAAAATGTCTGCTGTCGGAGCTCAAAATTGACATGTGAAATTTATGGCTAATCATCGGAGAACGTTGGATTGCATAGTGCAATGCATTGGATCAATGTACAGGGCAATGCATCAAAGTGAGAAGTATGTTTTATAGCTCAGATAATGAACCATAGCATTGAACCTGATCATGGATAACCCTGACTTTGCACATTGGCAAAGGCAGCAACGCATTATCCAATATGCAGCTCTTATTGTCAGCATTCTTGTGACTGCTACTGCCAATATACTGCAGAGCCTGTATGCAAGAGAGCCTTACCACACATCTGCACTTTCTGGTGAAGCTTGGGTATTGGAGCTGCTCTGTGGTCATCCTGACTGAATTTGTACTGAACTTGCAGTACTTTACAGTCCCCCACCTGTCCTAGTGGACTCCAACCGGACTGACTGGAGTCCACTGGAGTCCAAGTGGAGTCCAATTAAACTACACTAAGTCATGTAGAGTTCAATCCCCCATTGGAGTCCAACTGGAGTCTGAGTGGAGTCCGAGTGGAGTCCAACTGGAGTCCAACTGGAGTCTGAGTGGAGTCCGAGTGGAGTCCAACTGGAGTCCAACTGGAGTTCAAGTGCAACCAAATGATAAGTCAATTGGATATGAGCTCAAAGGACTTTGGACTTGGTGAATTTCATAAAGTACCCACAAAATAAATTTGTGTACTGCAGGAATTGAACTCAAGACCTCACCATAAGGAATCACATGACAAACCAAACAAGTGTGCTCAACCACTTGAGCCACAGGAGATTTATTGGGGATCAATATAAGGTTTATTTATGACTCAACTTTTCATATTCTTCGAGGAGGCATTTTTCAAACAATTAAGATCAAAAAATTTTAATTAACCACATCCCTCATGTAGGACATGAGGGAGTGGGTATAATATAATAATAAACAAAAAAAAACCCCTCTTGCAAGATGCGAGAGGGGGGGGATTATTACTATGTACATAAAAAACTAAACCCCTTGCATTCGGTGCGAGGGGGGGATTCATAAGTACTACAATATATATACCCCTCGCATTCGGTGCGAGGGGGGGGCAGAGATAAATTAAAAATAATAAAGACCCCTCCCCATGCAAAATGCGGGGGAGGGGGGGTTGGGGGATGTGGTCTGGGGTGGGTGTCATTGCCCACCCCTCCTCGCACACGTCCATTGCTGTAGCAGGCCGCACCCATCATCCACCCTATGAGCAGTTGCTCGTAAGCATGGGGATGGGTGCCATGGTCGTCTTATCCCTGGTGTGCCTGCCATCCACCCGACGAGCAGCTGCTCGTTGGCATGGGCTCTCACCACCCATCCACCCTGCAAGCAGAGGCTCGCAGGCATGGGGTGGGTGTGTTGTCAGCTTTGGGGGGTGCTGGTAGGCGTTGTCGTTGTTGTTGTCATCATCGTCGACTGCACACACTCACAATCCACCCTACGAGCAGGGGCTCGCAGGCATGGGGTGGGTGTGTTGGCTCGTTTGCAGGTGGTGGTGTTGTTACTAGTAGATTATAACCTAGAAAACTAAAAAAATGAGTTAGTTAGTGCATAAATACAAAAACCAAGTGAAAAAAACTTACATAGGCCCAAACGACACAATCAGCATCGTTTGGGCCCACGTTGGCTCGTTTGCGAGTGGTGGTGTCGTTACTAGTAGATTATAACCTAGAAAACTAAAAAAACGAGTTAGTTAGTTTATAAAAACAAAAACAAAGCAAAAAAAACTTACATAAGGCCCAAACGACACAGATTGCATTGTTTGGGCCCGTGTTGGCTCGTTTGCAAGTGGTGGTGTCGTTGCCAGTAGATTATAACCTAGAAAGCTAAAAAAACAGGTTGGTTAGTTTATAAAAACAAAAAGCAAACGAAAAAAAAACTTACCTAGGGCCCAAACGACGCGATCTGCGTCGTTTGGGCCTGCATTCCATCCATTCGGCTCGTTTGCAGGTGGTGGTGATGGCAGATTGGGTGTGGGAGCAGTGGCAGTGGGTGTCCACACAGTGGTGGTGGTGGTAGAGAGAGGCGGGAGGGAGGCGGCATTGATGGTGGTGGTGGTGGTGAGTGATGAGCTGGCACATTTGATGATGCGGCTATATGCTTTGTCATACACAGCCGCACACAGTACCTAGCACAAGTAGATGATACCTTAAACAAGGTACTGTGGTGTAATGGTTATATTGTGTGTTATGATTACATAAGCAACCGACAGGGATCTGGGTTTGATTCCTTTTCTTACACACTTTTTGAGCGGAATCTGACTGGACTCTCCAACCAGACTCCAACCAGACTCCAACTGGACTCCAACTGGACTCCACTGGACTCCACTGGACCAGTCCGAGTGGAATCCGGTGTTTGAGTGGATTCCACTTGGAGTCCAGTCAGACTGGACTGGGACTGGACTGGCAACTTTGCAGCAGTTGGCTGGTGACCAGTCCCAGTGGAGTCCAACGGGAAAGGTGGGGGAGTGTAAAGACCTCTGAACTTGGTGTAAGCCTTGAGGTTTTCAGCAAACGTATTCAGGAGCTGGGACATATTGGCTATGACAGTTCAAGACATGTATCTCTAGAGGAACAACTGGCTATCTTCCTTTATATGTCTGTGACTGGCCTAACTATCAGGCATGTTGGTGAAAGATTCCAAAGATCAAATGACACAATATCACGGTGAGAAACAAATGAGCCATTCACAAACTCATCTTATAATTTGAATTTAATGGTAGATATTTTCAAAAGATGCTGTTCATTTTCTCCTCCCCTCCCTTCTATACAAAGTTCATACAGTTGCCAAAGGCTAATTACCGACTTTCCCATCATATCCGCTGAAACCCCAAACTTTGGCCATATTTCAAGGATGCCCTAGGAGCAATAGATGGCAGCCACATCCACTGTGCACCTCCCGCTATTGAACAACTATTCTATCAAAACTGCAAAGGGTTCATCTCACAGAACTGCCTTTTTGTGTGTTCTTTTGCTCTTCATTTCATATACAGTCTATGTGGTTGGGAGGGCTCTGTGTTAAGGGTGAAGCCTCAACCACTCGATCTAGTTGATGTCATTCGACGAGGTGCTTCCTCGACGAGTCATTTGGCACTAGTCTTACTCGGAGCATCCAACGTAAGATAGATAGTGCACTCTAGCAGGCCTTCTGCATAGAGTCATTCAGGTTCATGCACTAAGGGGCTTCCTTAGTGGTTTCAAGTAAGTTCGTGAGTTCACAAGTTAAGGCTGTAGATTGCCTAGATCTAAACTAAGGACATCCCTACTACGAGTTGCAGTACTTATACTACAAGGGAGGTCCTTATCGTCCAATTGGAAAGATAGATGCATATCAAGTAAGAATAGAAACAATAGACCTCATGCCTTGCATGAGGCATCCGATGTCACGGAGTGCTGCAGCGCAGCATGTCAGGAAACAATAACAAGTAAGCCTCATGCCTAGCATGAGGCATCCGATGTCACGGATCCGATGTCAAGGATCCAACGTCAGGGACCTCATGTCAGGGGGCTGTCGTATCACAGCATGTGTGGGAGTGGGTTCGGGTGCATGGAGTCACCATGCGTCAAGGGTGCCTTCCACGGGAAGGGGATCGAATGCATGCAGTCAGCATGCGTCGTGTGTGTGTCTGATGTCAAGGACATGCCCTAGGCATGAATCAAGGGGTGCCTCCTGTCTGGAGGGGATCATCGGGTGCATCGGGTTCCATGAGTTACAAGGAAAATTGTAACACTCTGCATCTGATGCACAAATTTGGGATAATGCACACTTGAGAGACTTTCAAGTCCCAGAGGGATGATACTATCTTGCTGATGCTGGCTTTCTATCATGCAAAGAGCTTCTTATTCCATACAAAGGTGTGCGCTATCACCTTGCTGAATGGGGCCATGCCAATCTCAGGTAAGGGCATTCATATCCCATCATGTCAAGCTTGGCTCAATACTGCAAATAAAGGCCTCAGAACAAGGAAGAGTTATTCAATCTACATCATTCATCAGCACGCAATGCTATTGAATGCATTTTTGGTGTTTTAAAACATTGATTCCAAATTTTGTTGCTAGCACCAGAATACAGCCTGGAGGTGCAAGCCCAGATACCTGCGGCATTGGCTGCTATTCACAATTTCATTTCTATCCACAATCCTCATGACCAGCCCATCTTGAGTACAGCCTCTGGTGGAGGGCAGATGTATTCGGAAGATGTCAATGTTGATGTTCCATCAATAGAAGCTCCTGGGCCTGATGATACAGATCTATGTCAGGATATGATTGCACAGAAGATGTGGGATGATTATGTTCATATTTGCACAGAACAAGGTATTGATATGGACACCATGATCAACTCTGACTTGGATGATGACAGTGGTAATGATACTGACAACAATGATAGTGATGACGATGGCAGAAATGACTAGCTATACAAGTATACAACAGTTATTAAATGGAGCTACATATCACAATTACATACAACCAAGATATTCCATCAGAGATTCCCAACCCACTGCTTGATGACTGCTTGTCAAAGCTCCTTCTCCTGCAGAGCTATGTACATATCCACCTCCTTGTGATGATCCCCAAAGAATACAATAAGAGCAGCCTTTTCCATGACCGAGAGACCATCATCACATTCTTGAACTAGATGTACCACTTCCTGGCATCATGCCACAGCCTTGTCATCTGCACTCTCAGGAGGCTTTGAGGCTACTAGTATTGCTTGAGTCATATCCTTGATGCTGCTGTGGAGTTCAATGAGAGCAACAGCAGGAGTAACCTTCTCAACGCGCTGAGAGGTAGAAGGGGTCTTTGATGACAAAGAGTGAGTGGTGGAATGGTTGGAGGAGCTCCTGGCCTTCCTTTTCCCCTTCTCCGATGAGGATAACCTCGACTTTTTGCTATGCGCTGAAGGAACAGAAAGCACTGTTGAGCTCCTAGGCTTCAAGGCCTCATCATCCAGTAATCATTGTCGTTTGGCAGCTGGATGTGGCGGTGAGATGTCGGGAGAGGAAATAGCAGTAGTGGAGATAATGGTGGAAGCAGAGATGGCAGTGGAGGGTTGGCTAACTATATCAACATCCATATCTTCGTTAGTGGGGGCCTGTGATGTTGCATCTTCGTCTTGATCATTGGGGAGTGATGGATTGGCTTCAGTTGGTGCATATGAGTGCGCACCAGTTGCACCTGCAATAGGCATAGTCTTCTCCATGTATGACAGCCATCGCCAGCCTCTGTTATGGAAAGCCTTCATTGGGTGATTTTTCTGAATAAAAAAAAAGAAACTGATCAGTTTTTCACGAGATAGATGATGTTTTACTAACAACACACCTTTGTCTGGATCATTGTCTGCCATACTTGGGCTTTGGCATCTGTCATGATATTTGCCCCTCTCCCGATATCTTGTTCTCTGGGGTATCCCAGTGGACACCAGATGTATCTTGATAAGTTTGGATGGCGCAATAAGTTGTTTTCAGCTGAGATCCATGAATGATCAGTTTGAATGTGGAAGAAGGGTGAACTTACTGCATGCCACTTGGTCTTCACCTGCTCCCAGGTCCTGGCCTTACTTGGGATGGCTTCTGCCACAGCTACATATGTCTTCTTCTTGAAGTTACTATAAGGGCAACCTAAGCCTCTAGCAAAGGGAAATCTGAAGTTAAAATTATGCTACATAATACAGGGATTGGGGGTGCACCTAGCAAAGGGAAATCCGAAGAGAAAACTCTAAGGATCCCCTTGCTGATGCCCAGTATATGTGAAGACGACAAAAATCAAATATAACCTAAAAATAGAAAAAGGCGGAGATAGGCAGATCAAGGCCACCGAATGACATCATACCAAGGGGTATGTGTCGGAAGGGGTACTCCGCCTCTAAATATAAAAGTGTCAACATACACAAACATGATAGCAAGGGAAAATTAGTAATAAAATCCGGAAAAATCATAGAAAATGAAGAATAGAAGGAAATGAGGTGGGGAAAAATATGGGACGAACATAAAAAATAGGAAAAACACACAGGGCACCCCCCTAGTCCCCTTACATCACCCCCTCTCTAAGATGCATCGCCCTGATGCATTCGAAATCATATACGACCAAAGTCCGTGACTTGAATGCGACGCGGTGCAGCAGTGTGCCGTCGGTGGAATTCCTTGATTAACCGAGGGGCATTTACGTCAGACTCTTCGAACCATGAGTTCTCCTCATACCCATAACCCTTCCAATGTACCAAATACTGGAGTTTTCCTCGACGCAAATGGCTGTCCAAGATTGACTCAACTTCATATTGGGGTTCTCCCTTGATCACTGTAGGTGGTGGTGGTGGGTGTGAATGGCATCCCAGGAATGGAGCTGGGGGAGCTGGAAGCAATTTGAGGACATGGAAGATGGGATGGAGTCTGGACATGGAGGCTGGGAGGCGTAGATGATAGGCATGTGTTCCAATGCACTTGACAATGGGGAAAGGTCCCAAGAAGCGATGAGCGAGTTTCTTGGATGGACGTGTAGTGGAGATGTCACTGGAGTCAAGATAAACTCAATCACCAACCTTGTACTGAGGGGTTGGGGAGTGGCGTTGGTTGTAAAATCACGCCATGTCGTCCTTCGCCTTTGCTAAGGCTGCCCTTGCCTCCTCCAAGCTATCCCTCATGCGTTCTGTGAACTCATTCACTGTCTCGATGTGTGAGGGAGTTTGGCGAGGTTCAAATCCCATGCGTGGATGTCGTCCAGTGTCTAAGAGGAAAGGGGTCTGTTGAGTGGAAGCATGGACATGGTTGTTGTACCCGAACTCGGCCAAAGGAAGGAGATCATCCCAATCATCCTGGCATTCATTGACAAAGAGGCGGATGTACTGCTCCAGTTCCTGGTTGACTCGCTCCGTCTGGCCATCAGTTTGTGGGTGATAAGCAGTTGAAGTGAGGAGTTTGATCCCCAGGAGTCGGTACAGCTCACGAGTGAACTCTGCCATGAACTGAGGGCCACGATCCGAGAGGAAGGCACCAGGAAGTCCATGTAATTTCCACACGTGGTGGAGGTAGAGTCGAGCGGCACCTAGGGCACTGACAGTGGTGTGAGTGGGAATGAAGTGAGTGCATTTTCCCACTGAGTCAACTGTGCACATCACCGCATCAAACCCGTTTGACTCTGGCAATTCCATCACAAAGTCGACACTGACGACATCCCAACGACTCTCTGGAACAGGAAGAGGGTGTAGCTCACCAATAGGCTTGTGACGCGGGACCTTGGTGCATAAGCAAAGGTCACAAGTGCGACAATACTGACCAATGAGCCGTGACATTTGTGGCCACCAATAGTTCCGTGAGGTGAGCTCCAAGGTCTTCCAGCGTCCGGGGTGGCCAGCAATCTGTGAGTCATGGTGTTGGGATATGATGCGCCAGCGAAGGTCTGGGTCATTGGGAACATAGATGTGATCCCTGAAATACAACAAGTCCTCCTTTTCAGCCCACTCTGCCGCACGTAAGGAAAGGGTCGATCCCTTCCTCAGTTCTTTAACAGCTCGGGCGACAACATCCTCATGTAAACCGCTATGGTTTGCATGACGAATGTCACGTAGAATGTCCCGCTCCTCACCCTGGGGTACGATGCCTTCCAGTGCCCGAATGGTGAACAGGTCTGACTGCAACAGCACAATGTTTTGGTTGTCACCGCTGCCATCCCCATGGTCTGCACGTCAGGATAGGGCATCGGTCTTCCCCATGCTGCGACCCGGATGGTGGTGCAAGGAGAAGTTGAATCTAGATAGATACAGGGACCAACGAGCTTGATGACGGTTCAATTTCTTGGCCGTCATGAAGTACTTGAGGTTCTTGTGATCCGTCCAAATTTCCACCTTGTGTTGGGCACCCTCGAGGAAGTGTCGCCACTCCTCAAGCGCACGCATTATCGCCAACATCTCCTTGTCATGGAATTCATAGTTTCTCTCTACAGCACTAAGGCTTTTGGAGTAGAATGCAACAGGATGCCACTTCTGGTCCTCTGGAGACTGCTGAGACAACACAGCGCCCATCGCAAAGTCAGAACTGTCGGCTTCTACACGAAAAGGACGCGAATCGTCAGCAAAGGTAAGGATCGGAGCGGAAGTGACCATCTCCTTAAGCTTTTCGAATGCCTCCTGTTGTGCATTATCCCACCTCCATGCCTCCTTTCCTGTCAAGTCAAACAGCAGTCGTGCATGATGTGAGAAATCCTTGATAAAGCGCCGATAAAAATTGATGAAGCCCAGGAAAGACTGCACCTCCTTCTTGTTCGTGGGCGTTGGCCAAGCTGTGACCCCGTTTACCTTGATAGGATCCATCTCCACTTGACCCTCCGAGATAATTAGGCCGAGGTACTTGATCTTGGTCCTTTCGAACTCGCATTTGTCCTGATGAAGGTAGAGTTTGTACCGTCGAAGTCGCTCTAGGACGAGGCGTGTGATGCGACAGTGCTCTTCAACTGTGCGAGTGAAGATGAGGATGTCGTCGAGATAGATGCAGACAATGCCTTCGAGGATGAGGTCATGGAAGATGTCGTTCATCATGGTCTGAAAGGTGGCAGGGCTATTAGTAAGGCCAAAGAACATGACAAGCGGTTCAAAAAGACCACGGTTGGTACGAAAGGCTGCCTTCCACTCATCTCCCTCCTTTATCCTCACATTATTATAGCCCCAACGGACATCGAGCTTGGTGAAGTATCGGGCTCCATGGAGCTGGTTTACGAGTTCGGAGATGAGGGGTAGTGGGTAGCGATTTTTGACCGTGATGTTGTTGAGTCTTCTGTAGTCTTGAACCGGTCAAAGTGAGCCATCCTTCTTCTTGACAAAGAAAAAGGGGGAGGCCATGGGTGACTTCGATGGTCAAATACATCCAGAGGCCAGGTGCTCGTCAATGAACTGGTCAAGCTGCCGTTGTTCTTCCAGAGAGAGAGGATAGACCTTGCAGGATGAAGGGGTTGCACCGGGGGTGAGTTCGATTGCGTGATCCCATGGCTTACGCGCAGGAAGAGAGTCAAATGACTCCTTGGAGAACACATCTTCAAACTCATGGAGATGAGGGAGTAAGGAGTTAGTAGAGGATTTAGCAGTGTTGTTTTTGTGGAAGGCCTCGGCGAGGCGTTGGGATATGTTCGATGTGGCACACACCTCATGCGATGAGCGAATCGCAGTGTAGAAGATCCGATCACCCTCCTCCACTTCCTCTGGGTCCTCATCATCATCATCCGAGTCCGGCATTAGATCAGGAACCCCTTCCAATTCCACTTCAGGTATAGGCAGGGGTCCAGCATGACACTTCTGAGTTCATCGTATTGCCGCCTTCTGTCCACGACGTTCTTGCCTGGCTTCTGTGAAACACGTCCGACAGCGGGATGGACATCGGCTCATGGTAACCTCCCCGGTGCGCCAGTCGACCTCCAGGTTATGGTCTCGAAGCCATGGATATCCCAAAATCGCCTTTTGCTTTCCTAATTGAGTGACAGCAAAAAGGGCACGCTCACTATGATCTTTGTAACGGAGAACCAGGTCTGCAACCTCTCGGATGGCACCAGCTTCATTTGGGGATCCATCCACGTTATATACAGGTATCGGACGTGAGAGTGAGCGAGTATTTAGACGATGTTGTTGTACCAGATGGGAATCGATGAAGAGACCAGTCGCACCAGAGTCCAGGAGCGCAGAGACACCGAGTATCTGTCCAGTGTCGGTCGTCTGCAGTTCGATGGCTAGGTTTAAGGAATGTGCAGAGGGAGTGGATGCCACAATATACTTGCGTGGTAGTTTACGCTCCCATGATTTAATTTTGGGACGTGGAGTAGAAGGAGAGATGGGGAGAGCAGGAGCAGTCACAGAAATGGATTCATTCTCCGGGGATTCAACTGACAAGACTTCAAAGTGGTTATGGACAGGCAGTGAGGGTGTACGATTCACTCGCTGCGAATAGGAAAATCCTGCTCCTCTACAACTTCCAGCTTAACCTCCTCTGCAACTTGATCCTTCGCTTCCTCAACATCTACAAGCGCCAACAAATCTTGCAGGAGTTCATCTCGTCCCTCGGGGGTGAGCATGCGGATATCCTGACGATGGGGACACGCTCCAGCCCTGTGTCCAGGTTCCCCACAACGGTAGCAGAGATCCAACTTACGTGCACGGCTGCGGGCTGCATCAACATCCATTGGTACTGGGACATTGACGGCTGGTGTGGGAGTTTGATGAACAGGAATGGGGTTAGGGTGGGGAAGGCTTCGATTGAAGGTGTAGGGTGTATGAGTGGTAGTCGGAGCACGGAATGCAGCATTAAATGCTGCATTTGTGAGTTGGTTCTCGTCACAGAGTGAAGCAGCTTCATACCAAGCAAGGATATCATCGTCCGCTGGGCGCCCTTCCAACATCTGTGCAATCTGGTCCTGAATTTCTCGGTTGAGCCCCCGTCGGAACTTCACCACCACTGGTAACCCACTCCCATATCCTGCCATGTCCACCAAATCCTTGAACTCATCGATATAGTCGTCCACGGATCGACGTCCCTGGTGGTAAGCGGATGACTCAAGTCGTGTCACTGCTCGGTGGCATTCATTGAGGGGGCAGAAGTGGCGTATGAACTCAGCTCGAAAATCACCCCAAGTGGAGAAAGGTAGAGAACCGAGTTCTTTAGTTTGACATAGGATACGGTCCACATAGAGATAGGCATGTTCAGATTTCATGTATGTGAAGGCCCAATAAATTTTTGCAGCCTCATCGACAAATTGATGCGACTGGAGACTAATGTATAACTCACAGGAATTAAGGAATGCACGTCCCTGCGCATGTGCACCATTAAATTCGGCGGGGGGGGATGGTTTGATCTGGGCACGTTCCTTAGTGGACACGTTTGGCAAAACGTCGTTGTTGGGTGCGCTTGGAGTCGTAAAGGGGGAACTATTGGTTGTAGGGTTAGCCTGGAGGGTCCTAACGAAATTTTCAATCGTAGATTTAAGCGAGTTGATTTGCGCGCGCATTCCAGAAACATCGCTTTCAAGCGCGTTGAAGCGTTCTGATGCGTCCATGTCGCTAGGGAGCGCGTTTGGCGAAAATGGTGGTGTAATAAAGGCGAGAGTATCTGGAATGGTGTGTAGGGACTCTGTGGAGCTTTGGGAAGCGTCGTCCAGTCCGTACCTGCCTATCTTGGGCAGCGCGTTCGCGATTTTCGGGCCTTAGGGGAGAGTTTTCTACTATAAGGGCAACCTAAGCCTCTAGCAAAGGGAAATCCGAAGTTAAAATTATGCTACATAATACAGGGATTGGGGGCGCACCTAGCAAAGGGAAATCCGAAGAGAAAACTCTAAGGATCCCCTTGCTGATGCCCAGTATATGTGAAGACGACAAAAATCAAATATAACCTAAAAATAGAAAAAGGCGGAGATAGGCGGATCAAGGCCGCCGAATGACATCATACCAAGGGGTATGTGTCGGAAGGGGTACTCCGCCTCTAAATATAAAAGTGTCAACATACACAAACATGATAGCAAGGGAAAATTAGTAATAAAATCCGGAAAAATCATAGAAAATGAAGAATAGAAGGAAATGAGGTGGGGAAAAATATGGGACGAACATAAAAAATAGGAAAAACACACAGGGCACCCCCCTAGTCCCCTTACAGTTACCTGCATCACCAATCTCTGACTTCTTTGCAATGAAGTGCAGCAAGATGACCTCGATGTCATGATCAGCCCATGGTTGAGATGAGTTTATGGGAGGAGGGATGCCAGCCATTATTATAGAAAGACAGTGAAGGTAGAAAGCTGTTACAGCAGTGGCAGCCAGACAAATGAAACATTGTTGTTCTAACCACTGGCCATGGGCATTATCAGGCATTATAGATTTTGAGCTCTGACAGCAGACATTTGGCAACTCCCAATCACACTTTCAACTTCGGCAAGCTATTTGCACAAGCCCATTACCAAACAGGCTCTAACTTGTGATGCTATTCTGAGAAAGCATTATAAGTCCAGAAATCCAGCTGATGGATTTTAGTCTGAGTAATCAAGAATGGATTTTTTAACAATAAGCACATACTTTTTCTTTAGTTTCTGAATCGATGAATTCATAGGTGTGCTGACCACAACATTTCAAGATATCTTTGTTAGCCTCAAGTTCTATTATGGGGCCCAAAATATTAGGGTGGATAATTGGCTTTGGTTCCTTCTGGCTATGGAATTTTGGTCACTGTAAAGTTTCAATACGAAAATTCTATACAATCATTTTCCAGACTCACAGGGAGAGGTCACATTTGTTCACCTTTTGGAGCCATGGAAACTCCACAACTCAACAGGTCTTTGTCAATGGGCTTTTTTGTCACCAAAATTTGTTGGACACATCTTTCGTTCTCCTTCAAATCTTTGCAATGAAAACATGTTCCATGAAATGCATGTTGCCTGACTGATTTTTTGACAGAGCTGAAGCATGCAGAGCAACAAAAGATGGCTGACAACTGGGGAGAGTGAATGGAAGGTTCCAGCTATTGCTTCTAATCAAGATGCATAAGATGATTCATAACCTGACTGTACAGTTTTGTTGTGTTGTGACTGCATTCTGCAACCTATTTTGCAAGTCCAAGTTCAATAGTTTAGGAGAGAGATTCCAAAGCGTACATTATACCCTTGCAGTTCTAAAGAGTAGTCCAACCACATATCCCAAGCTTGTTGAAAATTGACCAGACTCAGCAAAAAGTAAACAGACTGGGGATAGCTAATTCGAGAAACAATGTCTGGATTTTATTTCAAGACTTTAACCAGGGCTGAGCCAGAATCTAACTTTTTATTTGTTGACTAATGAAAGAAAATTAGAAGAAAAAGATAAAGGAAATTAATTAACACCTGAAGAGTTGGAACAAACTTGGGGGTAAATAAATTTGTGTTGTACTTCCAGCTGCCAACTATATTAGTAGGAGTCCAGCTGTCAAGGACATGAGCCAAAGATTCTTGAATCCAATGTTTGCGGAAAAGCAATTGAATAAATGGTAGATTCCATTTAACAAGATCTTTTGGATTACACCACAGATGAATTGCTTCAGACAACTTAGTCTTCTGAAATTTAATTTTAAAGATGCATCACACTAAACACTGTCAGATTCATACCTTTACATGGGAATGCCACTCAGCCTTCTCATATATTTTGGTCTCCACTTGCCTCATCTGACAAAGCACATTCACTACCCTGTCATAAAGTTCTGACTACAGTTCTTGTGGAGGCTAAAAACGAAGTTTATGTTACTGTTCCCCTACTATAATCTGTTATATACACACCTGTGAGTCAAAATGAGCATGGATTTGTGCTTGTCATGATGGCAGGCTCTGTCTAAGTGCATTCCAGCATTTCTTGTATGAGGTTCCAGAATCCGGTGTAATAGCCGCGTTTTATACTTTTGGTGACAGGTTCATTGTAGCAGACAAGGCTGGCGCATTAGTCGGATGGGAAGCAACTTTACCAATGCCAACTTCCATCCCTGAGATTGCCCTTCATGATGGCTTGTCAATTTATTGCTTTGGTATTGACAGTGCACTCTGTAAAATCTGCCTAATCTACGACATTCCCAGACATTGGGTCATCCTTCAAACCTCCCCTCTGGACTGCACCCCACCAGGATACCAGCTCCAAATGCAATCCTGTACAATCATCGCAGACCTGTCTCGCTGTATAAAGTGCCAGAATGGAAATATCTGCCTCTTCCTTTCTTCCATTAAACCACAAGAACCCACCACTCATTCAGGAAGACTGCAGTTACCCACTGCTATTTGTAAGGGCAGATGCAAGCAAAGATCTATTAGGGTTCATTAAGGTGTGCTTGCTTGACATCTGGGCCATTGTGTTATCCATCATCGATATAGTCTTTAATAGCTACAGCAACCCAGCCCTTGTCGAAGAGGGATTTGACTCAAATCAGGGCTGCAAAAGATATTACTCACATAAAATTGAACCCTTGTTATATGCAATCTTGTGGTGGGTGCTTAGTAGTACTAATGGAAGTCTTTTGGACCTGCCAGCATTGTGGTAGAGATCTATGCAGCAAATGTTGTCTGGCTACTGTGACAACTCTTGGTTCTTGCCAGAACAATGATATTGTGGATCATAATTTTGTTCAAGCTACTCACTTCAAAGAAAGTAAGCTTGTTTCTGAGATTTCCATAGTCAAAAACATCAAGAACACCCACCACTCCTTTAATGATGGGCAGATAGCCTTCAGTATTTGGCGCGGTATCCTACACCAGTTTTCTTGTAACATCAAGATGTCACTCTCTCCTAGTTTTTTTATTGACAGTTACAAAGGAGTCTCCTGCAACCTGATAACCTTGGATGGGTGGGCCTTCTACAGATGATGTATTCGAACTGGCGCACTTCTCCTTTGAAAGGACACTCTCAAATTCTCAACAATAGAAACC
The DNA here is from genome assembly GCA_026075535.2 of Tricholoma matsutake. NCBI lineage: Eukaryota > Fungi > Basidiomycota > Agaricomycetes > Agaricales > Tricholomataceae > Tricholoma > Tricholoma matsutake. The sequence continues at coordinate 2,586,517 of AP026544.2, forward strand.
CTCTACCCTAGACATGGTCTTCATGGACTATGATAAGCAGAAAACTGGCAAAAAACTTAAGGTATGGTGACCATAGGCAGTACATCCACATTTTCTCATTGAGCATTTTTAGAATATGTTTCTGTTTTTGTTTTTTTTATAAAAATAGAATATAATTGTCTTTCAAAATATTATTTATGCTATTTTATTTATGCTATTATAATTTAAAAAGCTAAACTTTTAGAAGTTAGATATTTTGCCAGTATAAATATTTAATTTGTTTTTAATAGCTATAGTTAATTTTTAAATATCTTCGCAGCCATAACAGCAGGATTGAACATCTTATGTGTCCACAAGAGACACAGGCCCATCCGTGTCAGATGCTGACTATATTAGCACAGCACCTCCTCATAACAGGAAGACACCAACTGTGGTGGTTGACTGCCCATCCACATCCTATGCTAACTACAACAGCTCCCCATGATGGGGGGATGCTACCCACAGCTCTGAGATGCTTGGTTTGAACTCCTTCACCAAGTTACCCGCTAGCCAATGCCTCAGGGGCGCTCTTTAGACTATTGGGCGATGCCACTGGGGCACTCAAACTTGGTAGATAAAGAATGGGAACTCCCACAACATCTTAGATCACTCCCTAACATAAAACTGCACCACTCACACAGCTATAACAGCCAGGCTTAACATCTGAAGTGTCCACAACAGATGTGGGTCCATCCATGTTGGATGCTGACTATGTCAGCACAGCACCTCCCTATAACAGGGAGTTGCCAATAGTGGCAGTTGGTTGATAATGGATATCTCACACCACCCATGCAGCCATAAGAGCCATGCTTAACGTCTGACATGTCCACGACAGACGCAGGCCCTGTAAGGGCAACCTTACAATCAGAATCCTAAGAACTCAATACTTGCAAGGGAAAACCAAAGTTTAGATTCAATAACTATTGAACAAGAAAAGACCTATACCTTGCAAGGGAAACCAAAGAGAAAACTCTAAGGAGTCCAGTGCAAGGCCAAAGTATATATATGGAAGGCATGCAATGTTCTAAAATACTTGGAGCCCCTTCCATCCTAGCACTAATTCAGATTTAGGGTCATGTTTCCATTTGGGGAGACAGCTATCAATCAGTAATAGTATCCACATCAGGCCATACTCGGTAGTGTTTGAAAGTTTGGTCAGGTTTGGTTTTCGGCCCTATTTTAGCCTAACTGAACCCTGACCAGTTCATTGGCCTTTCAAATTGCCTAAGAACCTAACCGAACCACCCCTAACCGGTCAGGAATGGTCAGGTTCAGGTATAGAACCGGTTCTAGTCGGTTCTGGCTGAACTCGGTCAGAACCGATGCTAACCAGCTCTGACCGGCCACCAGATCTGAGAACCATAATTAAAAGAAGAGATTATCTATTTATATTCTATATTATATGAACTACGAGGCAGACAAGAACACTATTAATAATACAATAAAAAAACTATAGAAGTAGTTTAAAAATAATATAAGTGGGGCATGCCCGACTTTTAGAGTGAGGTGTTCAGAGGCTTATATATAGGTTGGGAGAGTGCATGGACCATTTGTAGTCATGTGCATATCAAATGATATTGGCAGATGTGTGCTGGCAGACAAAACCATTCATAACTCGATCAGTTGTGGGCCAATTAAAAAATGGATTATGGCGTTCGAATCAGCGTGAAAATCCAGTTCGGACAGTATATAGAAGTCTGGGTTCCCACCACTTCTTAAAAATGTTTATATCGCTTTTAATTAGAATGTTCTGTATACTGTCCGAACCGGATTTTTACGCCGATTCGAACGCCGTAATCCGTTTTTTAATCGGCCCACAACTGATCGAGTTATGAAAGGTTTTGTCTGCCAGCACACATTTGCCAATATCATTTGATATGCACATGACTTCCAAATAGGTGCAAATGGTCCGTGCACTCTCCCAACCTATATATAAGCCTCTGAACACCTCACTCTAAAAGTCGGGCATGCCCCACTTATATTATTTTTAAACTACTTCTATAGTTTTTTTATTGTATTATTAATATTATATTCTTATATCTTTTTAAGTCCCTTGAGCTCCGTCATAACCGGTCAGAGCTGGTCAGAGTCGGTTCACAACAGTGCCGCGGGTCTCTCTGACCAAACCATGACACAAATGAAAGGCCCTGACTGTGATGGAAAGCTTGGTCAGTTCTGGTCAGAGTTCAGTCAGGTTCCAGTTATTTCCAGTTAGGGTAACCTGACTTCAAATCACTAATACTCGGTAAGTGGTGTCCGCATCAGGCCATGATTGGTAATGGGTGTGCAAAGACATCCTTGATTATTTCTGCAGGTGCAACAATTGCGCAACTGGTTTGCACAAAGGTGCAAACTGTGACAATGGTTTGTGCAGGGTATTGACTGTGAGAATGGTGAGAGTACAATAGGGGCTGATGGATTGACATATCAGAATGTTTGTAGATGGTTGGCACAAAAGGCACCTCATTGCGCAAACATTTGCAGGTGTGCGGAAACGTTTGCAAATGTGCACCAACCATTGTAGAGGCTTGTAAGGTGTTCCCCTTACATGCCCATCCACGTTGGATGCTGACTATGTCAGCACAATACCTCCTTATGACAGGGAGACACCAATGGTGGTGGTTGGTGAAAAAAAAAATTTTCAACTGTTTATTTGTCCTATGTGGCAATTCCCAGTTACCAGATTTTGCTGTGTTCACATGCAGAACCAGTTGGAGATATCTTCAGATTATTGCCTTTTTGGGAACACTTGGTTCAATTGCCTCTTCTGCTATCTGGATGTCTATCTCATGGGATCTTGTCTAACCACATGATCATCATCCGTAGGTAAAACATCATGAGATGAAAAAAGTAGAATGATGCTTATTCAGCAACATGTCCTGAAATGTCCAACCCCAGAAATTGTCCACTAGGATGTCAGTACATTGTAAAATAATGAATTTGGGTCATGTAATAGATGTACATTAATAAGAATTGAGATGCCTCTCACCACTTCAACTTGACAATGATCATAGTGCCATGCACTCAATCAGAATAAACACATGGACAAGTAAATGACTCATGCTTGTGGTCCTCCTTGTAAGCATGTATTCCAAGTGTTGCTAAAGTTGAATGTCAACTTATGAATCTATCTTATGTTTGGTACCATCTACTGTCCTCATACCCCTTTTAAACTTCTGATATATCTTATCTAGATTCTGGATGGTTTGGGCCTTGAATGAATTATTAGCTGGAAAATCCTGTATGAGCTTGTCCCAATTAGCTGCAGATGCATGTTGCTGTCTATCAGATCAGTATTGAACCAAGATCCAGGAAACCAACATACCGATTTTGGGGACAAGCTTCTAAATGCATTCCAACTGGCATGTCTATCCTTCAATAGGTCCCTCCTAATAGTACTTTTGAAAAAAGAGTCATCGAATGAGAGCATAATTGAGATGTATTCAAAGTGGCTTGCATATGTTGCAAGTTCATCCCCTTTGATCATGTCCCCATTCACCATGATGTCTTTTTCAATCATAGACTCACTATTAACTAAAGGATTAATCACTGGAACCTGGATCTTGAGGTCTGTGGCATCCTGCATGCTGGGTAGGCTAGTGTGTTCCTAATATAAAATAATCAGTGATTGAAATACTTTAAAGAAGAAATCAAACAGATGCATTTCACTGCATTTGTTAACTTTGTGCAAGCTGTTTTTTTGGGACCTCTATCTGAGATATATTCAGGAAAAGGGTTTATAAAGAAACAAGAAAAAGATCAATCACCGGCTTCCATTTGGGAGGCCTTGCCTCATGCACCTTTTTTGGACTTGAAGGAGTTATTGGGGGGGCTTTGGAAAGGATAACCCAAGGGTCATCAGTGTTTGGCCCTGCAAGTCTTCACTTCCTCAGTTCACACTTGGGTTGAATTTTCTGGGAATTGCTTTCCATTATTTGAATTTGATGCTGAGGTCGTCCACTCTTCCGATGCACTACAGGGCTTGGGTCATTTGATGAAAGTAATCCCATAGAATTTTCTGGAAAAAGAGGCATGGGGTTTTCATCCAAAACACTTGCAACATTGAAAACCATATCAGGATTTGGCACAGATGGGGTGGTATCATTCATATCTATTGTCACTATCCAGATTAGTTCAAACTGACACCAATGAACCTAAGATGACCCACTCTTATGGCTCTCATTTAGTGATTGCAACTCCTCCTTTTCTATCATGTTTTCTAACTGTGACAATGACTGCACTGTACAGAGTCCTGCTTGCACAATTTGGGAATGGAGTACACTCAGCTATTTGAGGACTTCAACAGGATAAAGTGACTGTCCAAGTAATCCATCTGATATTTTGGAAAGACAGCTGATGAGGAGTTCTCTATGAGTCAGGGACCAATCTAAGAAGTCTGTCAATCACAATGCATTGTGAATGGGTAGCAAAAAGTTGAAGAGCAACTGAAATAGCATAGTGTATTCAAAGACATCAATTTCCTCATAGGCATTTTGGGACTATTGCATTTCACTTTCTATTTTCTGGATCATGGGGAATGTTTAAGAGAAACCTGCATAACCATCGCTGCATACTCTCCAGAAGGGACTTTGTGAGGGGAGGAGGATCCTCTCTATTCTGAAGGCTTGCCATAACATTCTGCCTCAGTGAATTGATAAACTCAACCCCTTCATAGAAGGTTACACTCTGAGCAGGGTCTGCAGAGTTGACCATCGAAAGATACATTTGTTGAACCATGTCAAGAAGCATGAAAAAAGGCAGGCAGGCCTGATGTATGTGGTACACTGTGTGGTCCCCACCAGCAAGAGAGCTAATGAAGTCCCTTTCCTGTGTGAGAAGCCATTTGGATGACAGAGAAAGAGAAAAAGGGCAAGAAGAAGTAACAGTGGATGGCTACCAACCATCTTCTAACAAGTCCATGGTTCAGCTGATACCTGCCTTTGTGGTTATTATATATTGTGATGACATAAGGCTGACATAATGCAATACAGACAAAAACCTACTAAGATAATCCTCATTCATACTCGACTATGTCACATGATGGAAATGTTACTTTCTGTGACAAAATGAGAAAGTCTGCAACGCCTGGCAACAGGTTCTTTTTGCCAAATTCTGGGCCCAAGGAAATGTTCAGAAAGTAAAAATAAACAATTGCTCAGAGCCAAAATCTTGATTTTGTGAATATTGAGAGTGGAGTGCAACAATTAGTATCTATATTTAGCCACCATGCATATTCAACTCCACAATACTTTGCAACAGGCTCAGAATGAGCAATTCTGAGCCTGAGGAAATGTAATCACTCAGGGCTGAAATTTTGATTTTGCAAGTATTGAGAAAGAAGTGCAAATATTGGCAGTCACGATATCTATAGTTAGCCACCAAACATCTGGCCCAGCTCTGATAAAGCATAGGACACTGTTTACACTTCAGAAAGTAAAGTTTATAAAAGGTTTGGTAGGATAAGTCAATATGAGAAGCAACAATCAGGCCAAACAAATCAGAGGAGAGTAAATGTAACTTCAATTTGATGCACTGGTGACTGTGCAAGCCATGGAAAATGAGTTCATATTCAACACAACAATAAAACAGGAGTATGGCCTACTAAATGTTAAACATGTCCTGCCAATATCAGTGTGTGCTAGGACAACAAGGTAGCTGTGAATCTTGTTGCTTGCATCATTGGAAATGGTGTACTAGCCTATGTGCAGGAAACTTCATTGTTGTAAACAGAAAACTTACTTACATTGAGTCAATGGATTCCACTAATGGTTCATAACCAGTTCTTAATTAATAATGTAGCACCAGCACTGACATGTGAGGGCCCAGCAAGAAATGCAGACTTGGAGGCTGCAACGTGCATTTTCAAAAGTAGCTACATGTGATCTGTCACATTAAAAGTAATGTCACCTGACATAGTTGAGTATGAGGACTATCTTAGTAAGATGAAATCATACTATTCAAAATTACCATCCACTCTTTGCCACTTTGAAGGCTGTTTTTTGGAATTTCTAATTGACTTCTGCTTCATGTAATTCTGTTTATCACATGGGAATCCAATCCCAAGTGCCTGGCTGACAGGTATGATACAATCAGGTTCTTCAACTGGCCACTCCTTCCACACCTCCTCATCTGTGAACAATTGGTGAATATCATCGCCCTTCAGGAAGAGGACTGTGACTAACTTACAGTGCACCTCATCTTGCTTACCCTGTGAATTACATCTGAGTTGCCACAGTAGCCACCTTCCCTGCAGACTGAAATAGGTAACAAAGGCACTCTGCACTGAAACAAGCTTGCTAGTTCCATCCTCCACAAAGTTGGTGTTCTGAGAAAGGAACTCAACCAGCATCTGGGCCTCCAACTGTGCCAATTTAATTTCTTCTTGCTCACGCAGAGACAGAGGGATGGATATTTTGATGTATTGATGACAGTCAATGACATTCAGGAGGAGTGTGGTGGAGAGGAGGGCAAATATTTCTGTTATACCATCCATGGTGTCAATGGCAGGAATATGGCCTTGCTCCATTGTGGTAAACTGAGCTCCTTCCATTCCTTGGCGCTTTGTGAAGGAGTGGTATATGTATTGAATGTAGCGACAGAAGGTTCTCCAAGCATCAGCTCACCTGTTACTCAGCTGGCAATCTAAGAAGCTATAGAACATAGCCCAGCAAGTATCAATAATACTGCCTCTGGAATAGAATTCATCTGCCTCCCAGGCTGCTGAGGCTATGCTGAACATGGTTATGGAGAATCTTGGACTGAATAATCTACAATGTTGTTAACGGTGGATGAAAGTAGATAGAAAAAATTCCTCATACAGTCTGGTATTGGGTTCCAAGACTAGGCCTTCATGCAGCTCTGAAAGTGGGCTGGTATCCTTAAAAATAGCATATACTTTCCCGCTCTGCAACCTCATGTGTATGCAGAGGCCATCAGGGTCCCTTGGAAAATCTGCCAATGCTCCCATTGTTGTGGCACCACACCAGTTTGCCCATTCCTGATGTGTTAATAAGTCTTTACAAAGACTCTGACCTTTGGTTGCCTGCCATGCAATTCGACTGGAACTTGCTATGCTCTCAAGCTGGTGAAGGGAATCCCCTGGAAAGTAATGTGCAAGCAGACTTTTTCTCCCATTCCCCTCCACATGGCTGTTCAGCAGAGACCACATGGTTCCAGGAATAACATTCTCCTCCCCCTCCATAGATTGATCTGGATATTGATCCACCTTCTCAAAAAGGGAATGGCTTCAATTTGTGGAATATCTCACCAATCACATACTGCATGTCACCATGTCCAAGCATGTCAACAAAGAGCTCATTATCAAAGGAAAAGAGTGGTGTTGCATTATTGGTGATAATGATTGCAGCAGCCTTCAATGATTCTTGCACCTGGGCACTAGACATTCCCAACCAAGTATCTTCAGTTAACATCTTGAATAATGAATGGTTGTTACCAAGCATGTGCGGAGGTTTGTCATTTCCATAGCTCTCCTGTACCCTTGTATTAAGAGACTGGAGGGTTTCCAGCTGCTGTTTTATCTGAAATAGAACATGAATAAGCACCTAGTTAAATAATGGCTATCCACATACATGGAATGATGGGGTGCATTCCATTCTCTCCCCTTCTCGGCTGTAAAGAGTCATGCTACAAGAATGTATCTTCTAAAAAAAAATTGCAAAGTAAGCATATCTTCCATCACCATATTGCATTATCACAGAAGTTACCTTTTTTCCTTAAACCTGGAAAAGGCGTGGTTGAGGCGGGGGAATCTGATATATACTTCCACTTTAGAACATGGGCCTGAATGAAATGAAATGCTGCAACTAACCTTTTCTAAGGTAAGGTCAATGACCTCATTTTTGTGCTTGGGTTGTTGATCTTTTTTTGTATGACACAAGAGGCAGAGCAATATATTACCCTGGAGAAAATGTTGGGAATGATGGGAGAAAAAGACACTTTTTCACTGCCAAAAAATAAAAGGAACCATCAGTAAAAATATGTTATTTTCCCACACTTTGTCCTTTTGGTTGCTGGAGGAAAACAACTAATCTGTTTCCAGGAGAAAAACTTGTGAACATTAGGGGGGAAAAGGTCATTTTCCCACATTTTCCCACATTTTTCTCTGTGGAAAAATAACTACTCTGTTTCTAGGTAAAAAAATGGTGGAAGTCAGGAGAAAAAATGTTATTTTCACCAGATATAGAGAAAATGTGGGAAAAAAGATATATTTCCCCTCCATTTTCACCTGATTTTCTCCTGGGAATGGATGAGTTATTTTTGCTGAGCAAGAGCAAAGAGAAAAGGGAGGGAAAAACAACACTTTTTACTGATGGTTCCTTTTATTTTTCCCCAGGAAAAAGTGTCTTTTTTCCCTATTATTCCCAACATATTCTCCAGGGTAATATATTGCTCTGCCTCTTGTGTGAGAAGCAGCTCCAGTGCCAGGATTGTAGGGTTTTTGATCTCCTTTCCCTTTTGTTTTCTTCTGTGACTCGCATGGTTTGTGTCCAGTAACCTCATTTTCCCCTCCATCTGTCTCAGGCCCATCCTGGGATGTGTTCATGTTGATTACCTTGTTTAATGTTTCAGCTAAGGCTTTAGCTCCATCATACTCTTCATCTTCATTGTCAGCAGACAACCCATGTACATTATCTGCTGTATTGGAGGCTCCACTTTGGATTGTGTTGGCTTGTGTCAGAAGATGATTCTCCTGTAGAGAGAGTTCTGATGGTGGAAAATTCAAATGGTTATTGAGCTCCAGTGAACAAACATTGGCTGTCTCATTGTCATTGAGATCCAGTTCCTTGGCTTTGTCTTGGGAAGATTGTTGAATGCTGTCATCATCGATTTCCATAGGGGTTTCATCAGTAATAGGAAAGAAGGTGCTGGTGGTAGCCATGAGATTATGGAACTGGGGAATAGGCACAGGATGGGGTTCTGATGAAGGCAACTTCAATGGGTCATTTGGTTCCGGTTGACAAGCTTTGGATGATTGGCTAAATTTACCATCCAGTTTGATAGCTTTTTCCACAGAATATTCTTGTTTTCTGTTGTTGGTCTGCAGTTGATCATGAATGTAATCCCCTGTCAGGGGGGGAGACAACCCAACCTTTACAATTTTATTCAAATTCAAGGGAAGAGGGTTGCGGTTGTCCCCTATATTACCTGTCTCCACATTGTCCCTGATAGATAATGGGAAAGTAAATGGGTAGGGTGAAAGAGTGGTTGAGTTGTCAACAATTGTGCAATGTGAGGTAGAGGTTGGTGGAGGTGTCTGTGGGGCAAAGTTTGGCTGGGACAGTAAACATGGAATGACTCCCGATTGCTGCCGGGCAGTGGACTCCTGGATTACATCCAGTGAATGTTGGGCAGCGGCCAGGATTGAAGCAGAGGTAGTGTGCACCAGTGTGGTAAGCAGGGTTGACTTAGGCATTTTGGGGGAGATGGCCATGGCCCTCTGTTGGAGGAAAGTAAAGAAATCCTCATTGATTACCTGCTGATCTGAACCCTCCATCATCTTTGTGAACTTCATTGCTAGCAACTCTACTGAGGAGGATATTGAGAATTCATTCTTCATTAATTGGGGATGCTTGCGAGATCTGAATTAATCCTTTCCATATTTCCTTTTCCATGGACCAGACTTGGGGGTGACAAATTTTGCTCTGTTAAATCCAGCACTAATTCAAATTAGATCGTTTTGTCACTTTTGTTGCTCTTGTCTGCTCTTGTCACCAGCCTTAAACTGCGATACCAGTCTAATTTCCAGCTTCACTATTTTGTCTACTACCATTCCTGGACCTGGGAACTCTCAAATTCCCACTCTAAGCACTTTTACTGAAATTGGCTGCTTCTGCAACCCCGTAACAACCACATCAACAGCCATCATATGTAATGCCTCACTACAGAGTATTATACAAGAACTCCTGGAAAATGCAAGAACCAAAGCCTTTGATGCAGGAAGGGCTGAAGGCTATGATGAAGCAAGATATCTGGATAATGATGATGAAGAAAAAGCACGCGATGCTGCACTTGAAGAAGGGAAGAAGCTGGGTAGAAAGGAGGAGCTCAAGAATAAGAAAAACTCAGAGGAACGGGCTTACAAAAATGGTTGGAGAGATGGCCACAAAACTGGACTCAATGAAGGGAAGGAAGAACGGGTGGTGATGGGCAGGCTCATGTATGAGAAAGGGAAGATGAATGGACACCTGGAGGAAAGGGAGAACTGGGTGACAAACCATGGGGAGGGCCTCTGCATCTCCCTAGAGGTAACAATGCCCCAAGTTTGAGCCAGCATCATAGCTGTTGGTGTTCATTGTCAAGGGCTGTCATAGGTGGCACAACAGTGCATTTCAGAGCATGCAGGTGTGGGCTGGGGTGTACAGGCAAAGATGGGGGAGACATGGCAGCAATGGTGGGCTCAGAGTGCAGAACAAGGGATAGGGATTAAACTGGGGCAAGCTGGATAGTGTTGGAAGGCTCCAGGACTGTTGGTTTGAGTTCCTGGTGGAGCAGGGTCATTCCATCGAGTGAACGATGCACTTTGACGAACACAGTTGCTCATCGTTGTGTACTTTCATTCTCAGGGCTGCAGTGTAGTAGTACATCATTTAGGGCCTGGCAATCAGTACACAAGGTAATAGCAGTTGTTTGCATGCTAGATGAGACACAGGTCATTGTTTCCAGAGTGGTTGCAGCAGGCAATGTTGCTGTTGTTGAAAACAATGTGGTGGTGGCAATGGGTGGTTCTGGACTCAAGATGTATTTGAATTTTTATGCTTGAATGAACAAGATATTCTTGTATATATGTATACCATATTTTCTGTCAAAATAATGAGAATATTTTTCATGAAAGAATTCATTATACTTTCATCATATTTTGTCATAAAATATGGTAAATTTCTTTCCTAATATTTCACCAAAAAATATGCTGGAAATATTGTGAATAAGAGTTCAAATATATCGAATTATATTTGCCATATGAATATTATTTGAACGCTTATTCACAGTATTCTTGCCATACTTTTTGACAAAATATTAGTAAAGAAATTTACCATATTTTATGATAAATATGATAAAAGTATAATGGATTTTTTGGTGAAAAATATTCTCATTATTTGGACAGAAAATATGGTACAAATATGTACAAGAATATCTTGTTTCTTCCAGCATAAAAATTGAAATTAATTTTACCATATTTCTTTCAAGAATATTTGAAGTATCTTTCAAAATATTTTCAAGACAACTTTCAAAAAAATATTGTATCAGTATTCAATGCAACTTTACCATATTTTATAGCTTATTATGCTAAATATTTACACCATATTTATGTTCTCAATATGTTGAACAAAATCAAAATATTGTTCATCATATTTTATGATTAAATATGCTGACTGAGGAAGGATAGTCTTTAAGATATTTTCAAGATATCATTTTGAATGTTATTCTTTCTTGCACCCTGTGTGATAATGTCGCATATCCACTATGGGAGCAAGTGAGCATGGATATCAGTGTTGCTTAGCTTCATGTACATGTGATGCCAAAGGCCATGGGTCCACCTCGTGGACCATGGATTGATGGTACATGCCACACTGCAAATAAATGACATAACTAGCCAATAGTGCACAGGAATTTTGAGTACTCACACACTTTGTGGTTTTCTAGATAACATACAAGGATGGCCTGGCCTTTGTTTGTTAGGAAACCACCCCATTACCTAATAAAATTTCATTTTATTTTATTATGTCAAATTACGCTACATGACGCCAAATGACGCTACACTTTGATAGCATGAGAATTTTATTTTGCACGCATCAATATGTACATGCATGTACGAACGCATCAGTAACAACAATGTACAATATATGTAACATAGTATATAAACCCTAAATACATGCTTAGGGGACCCCAGTTGTGTTCTCTTAGGTATTCCACCTACATTTTTGGTGTGAAAGGCCTATCTCAACAAACTCACCTATTAATAACCCCTTGCATCAAAACCATCTATTCCCCCATCACGAGCGTGGATCACACCCCCTTCTTGTAGAGAGAACCCGCATGGTCTTAGCTAGCAGATAGTGGGTGTCGCCCTAACAGAAGAACACAACTTCCCATATCAGTGCGCCTTCTCTTACTTGTGCATACGTCATTGTTTCACTGTGCCACATCCAATTACTCACCCTTTCGGCACAAGCCAGAAGTACTTGTATATATGTAATCTACCTTTTCTTTCGTAAGCCGATGCCAGGCCTCGCCTTACATTGCGACCACCAGTGATCGAGAGGCAGCGCTCATCATTAGGACAGCTGCAACCAGACAACTGATCAGATCTGGTTTAGTTACAATTTACATTACTCTATTTGGATGACTATTTTAGTTACAAGCCGAAATCAGTGATATCTCTGAGATCAGGCACTGTTGGAAGGGTTATTGATCCAAAGTGTCAAAATAGGCACCTGACAAACGATGAACAATTGACGAACCTTGATGAACCTTATCACATGACCCATAAACGTTTGGAGAGGTCTCAAAGAAAAAATTTTGAATTTGTCGAAGAAGTGATTCATCACAGATTCTACAATTATGTCCGAACCTTCAACTTCTAATCCCGGTCCTAATCCTGTTCCCATACTAGCACTAGAGGCGAAAATTGATGTGCTCACAGCACAAATGTCGCAATTAGTGTCAGTATTGGCAGCATCACAGCCCAGACAAGCAGAAGTACAGCCAGAGACGATAGGAGAAAGAGATGATGAGATGGAGGAGATGGTGGAGTGGATATCACAGGAGGATGAGATGGTGGAGAAATCTGGAAATGGAAAAGTGTGCTTACCTAAGTACATGCCCCCACAAACCTTTGATGGTACCATGGAGAATACAAAATCCTTCATCAGCTCTATAGTATTGTACATCCATGGGAGGAAGCCAGAGTTTCGTACAGCCGAGTCTAGGATTATGTTTGCTCTCTCATACATTCAGGGGGGGAAAGCACAGTTCTGGAGAAACAAGGCTATTAATCAAATTGCTGCAGGAAATAAACCATTTGCAACCTTCAAGGAATTTCTGGAGAGATTGGAGGCACAGTTTGGAGACCCTAATCCAAAGGCAACAGCCAATGCTAAATTAAAAACCATGCGCCAAGGTTCCCTAATGGCAGATGAATTTATTTTGCAGTTCAAAGCAGAAGCTTCGCAAACAGACATGGGAGAAGCTGTGTTGGTAGAGTTTTTGAAAGCAGGATTAAATCCCTCCGTATTCAAGTCTATCTACCGACTACCTTCTATGCCAGAGAAGTTGGACGAGTGGTATAATTGGGCAATGCGCCTTGACCAGCAATATTGGCAGGAACAGGCGGAGTCAAAGTTGATGTACAGAAGTAGTAAATTTGGAAAGTCATCAGGAGGAAAGTCCGAGAAAGGAAAGGTGCCTCAGGCGCAAGCTCCAAGTGCACAGCCACTGGCCATGGCAGTGATACCTATAGTTATGGAGTCAGCAGCACCAGCAGAGGCAATGGAGGTTGATCAAGCAGGAAGACGAGCCCCACTTAAATGTTTTAACTGTGGGCAGTTAGGACACATTTCTAGGAATTGTAGGCAGAAAAGAAAGATAAGGGAAGCTACAATCAAGGAAGTAAAGCTGGAGGAAGGCAAGCAGAAGAATTTTGCAGAAGAGTCCCAGTGAAGGTTTCCCCATTGGTGACCCAGAATCGTTACAATGTATTAGTATCCGAGGAAACCCAGAGCAAATCAGAAAAGGAAATCGAGGAGGAGTATAACCGTTCTGAATCACGTGACGAAAAGGAGTACAATTGTTGTCAATCACGTGACAATTTTCACACGTCATTTCCGAAAACCCCTAAATTCTTTATTCGCTCTGTGCGAGTAGAACCCGAAATCACCTTGACTGTGGGATTGAAGACAGTGGACACACATGCAGCTATTGATGTGGAAGTGTTGCTTGATAGTGGTGCTACAGGATTATTTATTAATCAATCCTTAATTACCGGAAACAGTATTAACACATGCAAGCTGGCGCAACCTATAATGGTTTACAATATTGATGGAACAGTCAATCGTGGAGGAACTATCAAGGAGGAGGTGACTATGATCCTAAAGTATCAGGAGCATCAGGAGCGAGCCATATTCAAAGTGTGCGATCTTGGGAAAACCAATCTAATAATAGGATGTCCATGGTTATGGAAGCATAATCCCAAAATTGATTGGAAAACTGGGAAAGTACAAATGACTCGTTGTCCTAAGGAATGTAATGTGTATGGGAGGAAGATGAAGAAGGAAAAAAGGAAAAAGAAAGAGAAAGAACGTCTGAGAAAGTATTCTGTTACAATGGAGGAAGTGGAGGATGAGGAAATGCCAAATGGGGAAGTTCCAATCATGATCGAGAAAGAAGAGCAGAAGCAAACATTGAGAACAATTTGTGGAGGACAGTCATGGGACAAGAATATTGTGAAGGTGGAGAAGCCAGTGGAGGAATGGGTGCCAAAAGTGTATCATGAACATCTGTCAGTGTTCCAGAAGAAGGAGTCTGAGTGAATGCCAGTGCAGAAGCCATGGGATCATGCGATTGAGATGAAGCCAGGGTTTGTGCCAAAGAAGTCAAAGGTATATCCATTATCTCCGATGGAACAAGAAGAAGTGGGTGCATTCCTGAAGGAGCAATTGCGCAAAGGATACATATGACCTTCAAAATCACCGCAGATGTCACCAATATTCTTTGTGCCAAAGAAAGAGGATGTGTACAGATTATAGGTATTTGAATGAGTGGACAGTGAAGAATGCGTACCCCCTGCCGTTGATCTCAGAAATAATTGACAAGGTGGGAAAAGCCAAGGTCTTTACAAAATTGGATTTACGATGGGGATACAACAATGTACAAATAAAGAAAGGAGATGAGTGGAAGGCAGCATTTGCCACATGTCGAGGATCCTTTGAGCCGCTTGTCATGTTTTTTGGGATGACTAATAGTCCCCCAACCTTTCAAAATATGATGAACAACATTTTCAAGGATGTAATAGACAAAGGCATGGTAATAATATTTATTGACGACATTCTGATATTCATGGAGGATGAAGAAAATCATGAGGCGATAGTGCAGGAGGTGTTACGGAGGTTGGCAGAGAATGATCTATTTTTGAAACCAGAGAAGTGTGTGTTTGGGGGAAGCGAGATTGAGTTCCTAGGATTATTGATCGGCCCTGACGGGATCAAAATGGATCTGATCAAGGTACAGGTGATCACAGATTGGCCTGCACCCACCCATGTCAAGGAGGTTCAAGCCTTCTTGAGACTCGCAAATTATTATTGTCACTTTGTGCACAATTTTTCTAAAATTGCTGCACCCTTACATAACCTTACGTGAAAGGGAGTAGTATGGAGGTGGGGAGAGCAGCAGCAGACAGCGTTTGAGGAGTTGAAGAGGAAGTTTGTGGAGGGACCAATATTAGCCCCAGTAGATTTCACACGCCCTTTGCGAGTGGAATCCGATGCATCCGATTTTGCTACTGGAGCAGTATTATCAATGCTGTGCAAAGATGACAAATGGCATCCTTGTGCATACTTGTCAAAAGGGTTAAATGATGTGGAGAGGAATTATGATGTGCATGACAAAGAGATGTTGGGGATAATACGAGCATTGGAGGTGTGGAGGCATTATTTGGAGGGATGTACGCATCAGATTGAGATCTGGACAGATCATCAAAATCTGCAATACTTCATGTCTGCTAAAAAGCTTAATCGCAGGCAAGCATGTTGGGCACTATTCCTATCGCATTTCAACTTTCACTTGGTCCACAAAGTGGGAAGCTTAATGAGGAAAGCAGATGCATTATCCAGACGGGTGGAGGAGGACAATAAAAATGTTACCTTACTCAAACCCGAATACTTTCACATTTGCGCTATGCATCAAGGGCATCTATTAATAGATAGCTCGGAAACGGAAATGTTGTCTAAAATTAGACAATGTTCAGAAATGGACAATGAAGTAGTGGAAGCCGTGAAAGCTCTGAAGGGAGAGAAGAAAGGTAATATCAAAGGAGATGAATGGGCTGAGGAACAAGGGTTGGTGTTGTTTTGAGGAAAAGTGTATGTACCAAAGGATCAGGATTTGCGAAGGGAGATCGTCCAGTTACATCACAATATGCCAATTGCCAGACACCCAGGAAGATGGAAGACATTGGAATTAGTAATGAGAAATTATTGGTGGCCCAGAATTTCAAAGTATGTGTTGGGGTATGTGGATGGATGTGATACGTGCATGAGGGGGAAGAAATTTCCAGAGAAACCTGCAGGAAAATTAATGCCGAACCCTATACCTAATGCGCCGTGGTGAGATATATCTGTGGATTTTATTACCAGATTACCCGAGGCTCAAGGGTACAATGCAATATTCGTAGTATGCGACCGCTTTACAAAGGAGGTCCATATTATTCCTACTACTACAGAAACCTCATCATTGGGCTTGGCGTGCCTCTATCTAAATCAGGTATGGCAGTTACATGGGTTACCCAATACCATTATCTCCGATCACGGACCACAATTTGCTTCCGTGTTTATGCAAGAACTAAACAACATATTGGGAATTCAAACTAAATTATCTATGGCATATCACCCACAGACTGATGGGCAGACAGAGAGAATGAATCAGGAGTTGGAGCAGTACCTACATATGTTTGTCAACTACTGACAAACTGACTGGCCTGAATGGTTGGCAATTGCCGAATTTTCCCACAATAACAAATTCCATTCGGCTACTCGTATGTCACCCTTTTTCGCAAATTATGGATATCATCCTCACATGGGAGTAGAACCCAGAAGGGAAGTCAAAGTACAGTTGGTAGAAGACTTTGTATCTAAGATGCAAAAGGTACAAGAGGCAGCAGAGGCAGCATTGAAGAAAGCACGTGATGACATGATGCGACACGCGGATTGTACTTGAGCACGTGCTCCAGAGTACAAAGTTGGTGACTTGGTATGGCTAAGTACCAAGGACCTGAAAATTCCACAACCTTCGAGGAAACTTATGGAGAAACAAGTTGGCCCATATGTGATCTCTAAAGTGATCTCGCCTAATGCAGTAGTGCTAAAATTACCCTGATCATTCAAGATTGATCCCGAGGTTAATGTATCCCGCCTACGCCCTTACCGCCCCCCCACTATTCCTGGCCAACAAACTACTCCGCAACCTCTGATAATAGTAGAAGGTGCTCCAGAATACATAGTTGAAGAAATTCTAGACTCACGTCTTCGATGGAACAAATTGGAGTTCTTAATAAAGTGGAAAAACTATACCGACGAAAATAATTCATGGGAACCCAAAGAGAATTGTAAGCAAGTGCGTAACGCGATCACCCAATTCTTTAAACGTAATCTGAATGCTCCGCGTCGCATTGCAAGAATGGTGTATGAGGGGATGAAATTCCGGCCTTACCAAAATTTCACAGAGGGGACAAACGTAATATTTTCTCACCTGGAAGTTGAGGCATAAAAGGGGGGTAATGTTAGGAAACCACCCCATTACCTAATAAAATTTCATTTTATTTTATTATGTCGAATTACGCTACATGACGCCAAATGACGCTACACTTTGATAGCGTGAGAATTTTATTTTGCACGCATCAATATGTACGAACGCGTCAGTAACAACAATGTACAATATATGTAACATAGTATATAAACCCTAAATACACGCCTAGGGGACCCCAGTTGTGTTCTCTTAGGTATTCCACCTATGTTTTTGGTGTGAAAGGCCTATCTCAACAAACTCACCTATTAATAACCCCTTGCATCAAAACCATCAATTCCCCCATCACGAGCATGGATCCCGCCCCCTTCTTGTAGAGAGAACCCGCATGGTCTTAGCTAGCAGATAGTGGGTGTCGCCCTAACATTGTTGAAGAATGCAACACTTCTTGTGATATATGGCCTCTGCGGTGCACCTGCAACAATTGATAATTGACCATTCACATCCATGTCCCACACTTTCAAGCATTCTCCACCAACCATTACAAGTCTTCTCTGATGGGCATCAAAAGCTATCCCTTCCACTTCAGTCTCATGTGCCTGTGTCAAGGAGGCAAAGTCAAAGGTGATCTGCAGGTGTGTATGAAGTAACAGCAAGAAAAATGAAGAAGAAAACACACCATGTCTCTATGGCTCAATCGATAAAGTTGTACCGAACCATTGGTGCTCGCTAGTGCAAAAGCCCCAGTAGTGAAATCAGGATTAAGGGGTGTGCAAGCCAAAGCACAAACAGGCCCATGAAAGGGCAGGTAGAGGTTCTCGATCTCCTTCCTGCTTTCCATGTCCCAGACAACTAGATACCCATCATCAGCTGTCAAAAAAAAATGAATTAGCTATGGTATGTGGCAAAGAGAGAGAGGTTGAACCACCACTGAGAAGTAAGGCGCCATCGGAGCTGATGCAAAGCACATTTATTGGCTTCGTGTGGCAAGTAAGAGTGTGCTTCAATATGAGCTGTGGAAAGAAGGATAAGTGATGGCAATGCTGCTACAACAGCTACCCCGAGTGCTCACAGTAGGAAGCAGCATAGTAAATAGGCGGTAAGATGGTAAACACAGAAATTGGCAAAGGTGATTCACAAAGGGGCCTTAGATCATGTTCAGGAACACAAATGGATTTCTTCTCCCATGTATATTTTGCAAATTTTGCTGATTACATTAGTCGGATTTGGAAAAGCTGTCACGCAAGATATGTGCAGTCTTGTATGCATGGGATACATACAAGATCGTCTTGGACACCAGACTCAGATGTCTGCTCAGATCATCATTGCAGATATGTGCTCTTGCATACATTGTAGATATGGGTTCTCGCGCACAAGATATGGGCTCTCATGCACAAGATACGGACTCTCACGCACAAGATACAGGATCTCGTGCACAAGATATGTGCTCTCATCTGCAAGATATGTGATATGCGCACTCATCTATACATACAAGATATGTCTTGCACACCAGATGTCTGCTCAGATCATCATTGCAGATATGCGCTCTCACATACATTGTAGATAGTGGCTCTCACATGCAAGATATGTGCTCTCATCTGCAAGATATGTGATACACATACTCGTCTGCAAGATATGCGATATGTGTACTTATCTGATACATGTACTCATCTGCAAGATATGCAATACACATACTTGTCTGCAAGATACACGATATGCATACTCATCTGCAAGATACATGTACTTGTGCAGCACAAGACACATCTAGTGACCTACACAAGATAACACCATTTGCTTTAATGGGATAGGTACTCCTCTGTATATATATTTCACAAGATATGTTTGTTGGTTAATCTTCTATGGACCACAATCAGAGGAAACACTTCATTGCGCAAGCTGCTAGTCTTGTCATCAATGCTGCTGTAGCTGCATCTGTTACTTTTGCCACACTACTCTTCGACAAAACACCTTACCATACCTCTGCTTTGTCGGGTGCTGCTTGGGTTGTTGAATTATTAAATGGTCACCCCGAGCACATTCGCTGTGAGCTTGGTGTCCATAAACATGTCTTTCAGATCCTCATCTCATACCTCCAAATCATTGGAGTATCACACTCTCGGGATGTTCTCCTTGAAGAACAGCTGGCAATATTCTTGTATAAATGTGTTACAGACTTTCAATTTGACATGTAGGCAAAAGGTTTCAATGTTCGAATGATACAATTCACAAGTATGTTCCCTCCTTTTGGCTAGTAATTTATTTTAACTGTGACTTGCCTTTAGATATTTCATGAAGATGCTACTCATTTTTTCATCCAAACCTTTCTATTCTGACTTTGTCTGGCTGCCAAAAATCAATGACCCCATTTCCCCATATATCCTCGACAACCCAAAGTTTCACCCATATTTCGATGGTGCAATTGGCACAATCGATGGAACACATTTTGACTGCTCTGGTACAGCACAGCAATGTGCTATTGCTCGTGACCGCAAAGGGCGTGTAACCCAGAACTGTCTTGCCGCATGCAATTTCAATCACAGATTTGTTTATATCTTCAGTGGCTGGGAGGGATCTGTTTCAGATTCAACCATGTTCAACGACACCCATATCACTGATATGAGAATTCCTCCTGATAGGTACTATCTGGCAGATGCAGGCTTCCCTATCTGTCTTGCACTTCTCATACCTTTTCGGGGGGTACATTATCATCTTGCTGAATGGGCACGTGCTGAGCTTTGGTAGGCTGTAATTTTCAAGTATAGTCTTTCGCACCTAAGCTTATAGTTATATGCTTATAGCCCAGCTACTGCACCAGAATTGTTCAACCTTTGCCATGCATCAGCTCGTAATATCATTGAGCGAATGTTCGGTATCCTCAAGAATTGTTTCAGGATTTTACGATCCAGCCCTGATGTAGACCTGGGCATACAGGCACTCATCCCACCAGCACTTGCAGCAATCCATAACTTCATTTGTGAATATGACAATGAGGAGATCAACGACTACATTACAGATGATATGGAAGATCCACAACCAGGAGGACGTGAAGGAGAGTTGGCAACAGGGCCTGCAAGAAGAAACAAGAAGCAAGAAGCAGATCGGAGGAAGGAAATCATTGCCCAGCAAATGTGGAATCAATATCAGCAGGAGCTCACACGTAGGGTTTGACACGATCCTTTGTAGTATAGTCAGAATCATATTGAAATGTATAGTATCATTTTTGTACAACAATCATGCTTGAGGAAAGCCAAGCTCAATGAGACACTTCTGAACCCACACCCAATGGAGTGTGTCATGCTTCAGTAATATGTATGCGTCAGCCACACCCATATTTCCCTGGAAAAGATCAATAAGTGCAACAAGCTGTTCATCACACAAACCGCCCTCCTTCTCCTGGATGAGATCCATGGCTTTAGACCGCCGCTCTGGTGATGTATCAGCATGCATTTGATCTGGTTGCCCAAGAGTACGCTCAATAGTATTATTAAATGTAACTAAGGTCTCCTTGATTCCATTTAGTGCGACTGCACCAGAGAGAGGTGTAGCTGTGCAAGCCCTTTTGGTCTCTGAATGGAGCTGGCTAGCATCAAGCGCAGACTGTTTGCGCTTGGCGGATGGAGATGTAGACATAGTGGATGTAGATGTGGCATAAGTGAATGGCACAGATGGTGTCAGATGCTGGGGAGATGATGGTGGTGGAGGCTGCGGTGATGAGGGTGGTAGGTCAGGATCACTATTTACTGGGGGAGTAGCCAGGTGACCAGTATCCATTTGATCAGATCCCTCAGTTTCTGATGGTTGTTGGTCTACTGACATCATACTAGCAGCACCCCTGGATTGTTGTGATGGATGAAAGGCATAGCTGCCTTTTCCAAGGCTGGGCATAAGTGGAGCCATGAGATCGTAGAGCACAAAACCCTTGTGCGCATAAGACTTTGCACCCAGGTGTTTCTAGCTAGTAATCACAATCAGAATCCTTGATCAACAAAGGATAAGGTGTACTACTGTATACATATCCCAAGCACACTTCTCATTTACACCAATATTCATCCCTCGTTCAGCATCCCATGAAAATCCTGAGAGGCCCTTCAGAGTGGTAACCATGTTGTAAGCAGATCATAACTAGGTCATTGTGGTTAGTCCAGAAATCAAGTAACTGAGACAATCACATACCTGTGCATACTTAGACTGGCATGCTTTCACTGTCTTCACACCCCCCTTCTTGCAGTGTGGTGCCAGGTGTTTGACAGCATCATTCCAGACGACGGCTCTAAAGTTACCACCATTGGCCTGCTTATCTTTGTTATCAAAGAGAAATAGGATCAGAAGCTCCTCCTCTTTCTTGGACCAGGAGCACTGGGCACCAGGATCTCTGAGCACATCAGCAGCAGAGTTGCCAGTGGGATTGACCTCTGGGATTGATGGGCTCCTCAACAAGAGGTGGGTTTCTGGCATGATAAGCCTGAGGAACGTGATTGTAGATGGTCACACCTATGTCACAATCTCTGGGAAACTCAGCATTGCTCAGCTGCCTTGAGAATAATGTGAATTTCCATTGCCGGACACGGTCTTAAGAAGCTCTGAAAACAATAAGCATTGTGCATACAGATGCACCAATAGTTTCAGCCATTGTCAGTAGGTGAAGGACTACCCTGAGGACAAAAATGAGAACATGTGAGCATCTTCCATTGTTTGATTGTGAGGAATAATTCCTTACTATCTACTAAATGGTGCTATATGGCAGAAATCTTTTTCATTTTAATTTTCTTTTGTTCTGGCTCCTTGGGCTCCTGAGGTTTATATTTATATGCTTAAAGCAAGACTACATATTTATGATAATAAAACTTAATGCTGTGTCATTGTTGTTGAAGACAGCAACAAAAGAACCTCAAACCTGATGATGGATGTGGCGGAAGAAGAGTACAAAGTGTGTTTTGGAAACTTTGCCAATGGGCAATGTTTAGGGCAGGAACCAATGCAAACAACCTCCATCCTCAACTAACAACCACCATGTCATATGTAGTACTCATCATCGACGCATCATTGTTTGCAACACTGCCCTTGATGCTTGGTGCATTGTCTGCCATAGCTACGTGGTATTGTACTCTGTATTAGTAGATTTGGAGAATAGCGTCTGCCATAGCTATGTAGTGTTGTACTTTGCATTAGTAGATAAAATGATGCAATGTGGAATGGAGACTAGTCACTGCTAGTTAACCCTGACAATAGGCAACAAAAGAAAGTACCTAACGTCCATCTTGATATATGGGGTGGCGCACATGGTGTCTGACAGAGGTTCCTCCTTTGATTTCTGTTTGAATGCAAGTCTGGCCTTTTTTTGCTGGACAATTAGATGCTTCGTATAAATTTCACCATGGCTTTTGGTAGTGAGTGCATCCAATACACTATTCCTACAATCTCACTGCTTATCTTTACAACTTTAGCTTGAAAATTCACAATGATCTCATCTATTGCTTGCACCTTACCATCAACGATATTGTCTTATGAAAAACACCTCACTCAACTGGTATCTGCTTTGCACTCCATTCCAACTTGCCAAAATGAGGTGTAGAAGTAAGGACTTTTTTCTTTCCCATTGGATTTAAGTTAGTGAATCTGTAGGAGTCTTCAGAAATAATGGAGATCTTGGGATCAGGATGTATCAAGCACCAAAAATTAGTGAGTTGAGTTATTTTCTCTGGTATTGATCTATTTCTTTGTTAGTCTGATGAATTGCTGTGTGGCAGTGTTCCACTTGCAGGTCGGGTGGAGGATCTGACTGTAATGGTGAGTGTTCATCATATTTCATGATTAAATATGCTGATTGAAAAAGGATTATCTTGAGGATATTTTCAAGATATCATTTTGAATGTTATTCTTTCTTGCACCCTGTGTCAGCCAATGAGTGACTGGTCTTTACATCAAACCTCAAGGATGGAATTGATACCTATTCCATCCCACCAACTCACCATGTTCAATCTCTATCTCATCCAGTTCATCAAAAAGTTCCATTAATGGTGTGTTCGATCCTTGACAGTGCCTTAACAATAGCTGGAAGTGATGATGGATCCCCTCATGTCTTTGACCAATGCATTGGTTCTCTTGTTCAGTCCTTACCTCATGGCCACAGTGAGCTTCTTTCTCATAGCGCATGGTTATTATTCTGAGTTCATTGCAGTAGATAGCTTGATACAAACCATTGCAGTAAGTCTATTTGTAAATGTAGAGTACTTGTGCTGCAAGGACACTCTTGATCCAGGAAATGTCACCCTCAGTGGCAACTCAACTCAAGTACCGCGTAGGGTCTGGAACATATACTATTTTGAATGTGGCATTGCTCCATTTCAAAATAACTGGAGGAACATCGCTGTTGTCAACATAGAGAGCCTCCATGTGTGAGGCAAGGGGGCCATCGGAACCATCACCCTGATTCTCCTGGACATGTGTATCATGAAACAAATGCGTGGAAGAGGAGGATGGATTGGTGATTGGATGGTTAGCAGAGGAGGGAGATGGAACGTTTGGAGAGATTGCATTCACGTCGATCACAAGACGATGAGAAACTCTGTATTTTTCCTGTATTAGAGGGAGATTTTCATCTATCTCTTGTTGGGTAGGGACCCTTCCATGTAAATGGGGGTTTTTGAAGGCAGGACATGAGGGTGTGCAATCTGGATGTCTGGTTGTCTTCATGTGATGACCAAGAGAGTTTCCTTCCTTTGGCCAAAGTATTCCAAACCCTCTGGAGGTGCATATGGATTGATTGCAGGTGTGAGGGCATATTAGCCAACCAGTCCTCTTTTTCCTGGTTCTCGTATTGTTTCTCGATGGCGATGGCATAGTTGAATGTTGAATGTTGGACTGTCACATGTCACAGCTTGTGACATTTTGGTAATCAACCCAAAACAGAGAGATCTCAACATCAAGGAGCTCACTGTGCAAATAACTGATTGGGACAGCAAGGCTGATCTTTTGGTCAACATTGGATTTCAGGGTTCCACATGGTTTGATGACAAACCGCAGATTGATTTCAAATTGATAATAGGGGACGAAAGCAGGATGATCTGGATGGCCAAGGGGAAAACCATGGTCCCCAAGATTCTGGGTTCTCTTGAGATGGGCATGCAGATGTTGGGTTGCAGGAAGAGTCCTCTTCTCAAAGTGAGCATGATCTGACTTGAACTTTTTTATTTCATTTATTGAACATGACAGGAACTCTCATTATAAAAGACTTTGTTCAATGTGCGAACCAGGAGAAGGAGAATGAACAGGAGAAAGAGGAGGAAGGGGAGGAAGGAGGAGGTGTAGAGGAGGAGGAAATGGACAGGGATTAGTTGGATCACTGCAAAAAGAAAAAGATCCTAAAAGCCAGTTTTTGAAGGCCATGAATACATTGTTGGTTGTAATTCAGAGTTGGAATGAATAGAAGAAGTGGACAGTCAGAAACCTACACAGAAATAGACAGGTAATACAACCTATGGCACAAAGTGCACATGGAGCCCTGTTGTGTGCATGTAGTTGCAAACATTCTCATGACAAATACTTGCATAGAATGAGCAGGGATCCAGAAAATCTCAGATGCTGCTACCTACAGGTTGAAAAAGCCCACCGATTCATCTTTGGTTAGTCCAGTGCACCATGGAGGGATTGTTGCTGATTGTCATGGTGGGTAACTGTATGTAACTTGTATTGTTGGTATTTATCCCAGGCTACATAGTGCTATGGTCGATTAGTATATTTTTCAGCGTAAGATATCAGAGGGTTTGAGTTGTGGGTTATGCATCATTCATCAATCGTTCATCAATCATGTGTGATCATTCGTCCATTGTTCGCCAATCACGTGTGATAAATCATCAATCATGTGAACAGCTGGAATTGATGCACCTGTATTTCTTGAACACTGGACCTCACAATTCCCCTCACTACTGGCTGAGCTTTTACTCATCGTTTCATTGGGATCTATGCTCCGTGGGATCCTGGTATTCCTACAGATGATAATAACATTTTCTGGCCCTCATTGACTCAACTATGTGTTTCCATGATATCAGAACATCAAATAAACATGAAATGCAGAGATATCCAACTCACCAACGATAGTCAGACCAATGGAAGGCATGATATCAAGAAAGTGTCCAAAACTGTCATAAAGAAGAGGGATGGGTGGAATATTGGGATGCGGTACTGGACTGTCATCTGATGTGATTGGGAGCTTGATGTGCAATGTGCTATGGAGTTGGTTGAAATGACTAGATGTCAAATTTTGTGACCAGAAGGGTTGTGCATTCATAGTTATTGAGTTTCTGAGCCCTGTTAGGAGGAAATATGTCAAAAGAAACACATCAAAAGTATTGAAAGGCAAAATTCATAAATGCACCTGATAGCCCAAGTCCCAAGTAGCCTGTGTCACATCAAGTGTAGCAGTAATGATATCCATTCTAATGTGTGTTACTTAGAGGGCACACTCATGGAGAGCACAGGGTTAAATGACTCACTGCATGCTCGATAACATAGTCTTATACCCGAATTTGACAAATTCCAAATAACTAGAGTCGTCTTGTTAGTATCCAGTTCATGAATAAAACTACAAATTTTGCTATTTACCTGTAGTGTCCAGCGTTAGACGATATGCCCAAGGTACCGAATGCAATAGGGCACTTACTATCATATATCCCTCAAATCATACACTGCCTGCTCCCTATCATCATCAAACTCCACAAGTCCACCGATGCAGTATTGTCTCCGCTATGCCAAGAGAACGTTCAGAAAAGCCAATGTAATATTAACCACAGACTTACCTCTCCTCTTTCCCCACATCTCAAAGCACCAGTTAGAGCCTGATAATTGTAGCACAGGAATCTGGCTTGGCACCATCTACCATCTCTATGGACCTTGACCCATTTGCCAACCTGTGAGGAACTGACAATTAGAGGGAACAATTACGAATAACAAATAAGACACTTACTCTGAATGGCCAAGGGTGTTGAACAAGTTTATATCGAGTATCCCGAGGTGCCATATGTGATGGTTGTGGTTAGAGATGATGAATGAGGGCAGGTTCTGAGAATTGTGCTTGTGGTTGGAGATTGTGTGCTAGGATTGAAGTAGGACGGTTTATGAGAGTTGTGGACCTGTACAATTCAAAGTCTCTAAGATGAAAAAGAGTTCATACAAGTCTATTTTGGAAATGGGCATTTACCTACCCATATGTTCTTGTTGCAGAAAGGGAAAGTTAGTACTGCAAGCTGCACAATTGCAATGGGCGGCTGCTCAGAACATGGCATTTAACGGCCCCCTTGTTATCTTCATAGATGCATATTTTCTTTGTGTCCATTCACCCCAGACAATTTTCCAGGGAAACGTCCATGGATTTGATTTGCTATAGACAAAGTCTTATGGATGCAGGTTAGAATTACACAGAATGATTTAACATGGCATTTGGGAGGTATCCATCATGCCGAAGGAGGAAGAAGAAACGATTGGCATTGGGTAATGGACGCAAACACATGCTGTCCAGTATTGATACCTTTCATCGAGAACCATATTCACCAGCATATTCCAGGCCTTCGGCCCTTGTGGATTCTTATATAAGGATTACTTTGTTAACATGTCTAAGATCAAGCCAAAACTCTCCAGTAACAAACACCTTTTCAGGATATTCAGGCTCTCAGGTTCTCATTATAATAGTGCCTACATTAGACCTCCAGCATAGCTCTGAGCCTCTTGGCTTCCCTCTCATCACATTCTTTCTGGTACTCGGCTAGCTGTCTTTTTCTTCCTCTGGTGTCCTCTGTGTCCTCCTCGTGATAGAGCCATTTGTCCTGTGTAATGAATTTCATATTAGTTTGTTTCGAGCCAACCCTGGAAACCTTAGCCTCAGACTGAAGTAGACGAGAAGATGTTCTCATATTGGACTGACAAGGATTGGATTACTTTTATATTACCTCATGCCTGGGTCGTCACTATAGGTACATCCTTCCTCATATGGATCCCGGCGAAAACCACCCAATCCTTCCATTGCCTCTGTATATCACAAGTGAAGTTGTGCAGATGCCTCGATTGGGCACCAATGCCATAGACCTTGTAAATATAAAAGGCATGTTTGTCTGCTACCTGGTGGAGCCCCTGCCGGACCCAGTTTCCTTTAGACAAGAGGGAAGGGTGAGCGTGCTGCTGGAAAGGAATAAACAAAAAATGTCGCATTAGGATATGTTCAACGTGGACTCACGGTGACATCAAGCTTGGATAGAGAGCCATATGTCTCTGCAGAAGCAATTACTACTCCCACACATAGCTCATCATAGGCATCATCCTGTTGAGGAACAAACTTGAGATTGAGACCAATTGTCAGGGTTAGGTCTGAAAGAGTAAAGAAGCCAACGTGTTGGTATTTTGCACATAGGCTCTCGTTATATGCGACTTCCACTGAGGGAAAAGGAACCTGAATGATGGGCATATTGAAAGTGGGCAAAAGTATACATTAGGGGTTGCGAACTTTATATACCCCAAAAGATACTAATACTATTATTAGATTGACAACTGTCATTTGTGTCTTAGTTATTATTAGACACTTCCATGAACCAAGTTGCATCGGTGGTCCTTCGCCAACACCTATTACCTAAGCATATACAAATACACTGCCCGATATCAACTATGATGTATGGCTGGTATGGCTGCATGACATGCAGGATGACTGTTGCCTGATGGACTATAACTTTGACCCTGATGAGCTGTCCATAAAAAATTCAGCTTGTCCATATGTATTTATATATTGTGTCTTTGTAGACCACGGTTGCCTTCATATGTAATGATTATTACTGGTTAAACACAGCATATAGGAACCCCATTTCACAACAAAATCACAACACACAGGTTATCAGTACACCGGAATATTCACCCACAACGAAGTTCTGCTCTAACCTTTCTAATAACAGCTGCCATCCATTTAACCGCAATCATAGCAGCACCAAGTGTCTACCATATAATTATAAGGATGTTACAAGTATACGATATAGGGTACTTACCACGGCACCAGTGTCAGCTCCTTCAATACCTTCTTCTAGCAGATGCAACATCTGTACCCATTTATCAGATGTGGCTTGTTGAACAGCTTCGATTGCAGTCGAACTATCAAACATGTGCTGCAAGTCATATTACCCATCATTAATTATGCATATACAGAGCCATCTGAACACAGGTTCAAAATTGATAAGCAATTTCAATGGGCAAGGTGCTGCACGCATGTGACGTATCTGGAGCGACTTCGATGCACGTAACCCTTGGCATCTAAGAAGAACATTCCAATGCACTAGTCATCAACCATGCTCAAATGGCATTCATTAGTTACATTTCAATCCAATTTATCTGGCATCCCAACAACCATGATTAGATGTATTTGTCTGTTGATTCACATGATCCAATGAGAAAGGATATGGATGTGACTGAAGCCAAGGCATCGGCAAAATGTGCCGATCGGTGGAAGGTAGTCACATGACTGACAACCATTGTACTCATTGTTGAACAGAGCAACATTATCACTTTCATCCAGCACCATGGAAGCTAAGACATCACTTTCAGAATGCACTCATCATAACTTGGAAACAATATGAGCTTCACACTTGAAACTGAAACATGATACATGCCCCGATCTCATAATCGTTCTATGCTTACAGAGCCATGAACACATTCATATTTACTCTAGATGGCTTCTATTTTGACAGTTCTAATTCAATGAACCCTCCATGCCACATCCATGATGCACACTTTGGACAAAATGCAACAGACTCGACCTGAGGGTGGATGAGCTGGAAGACAAGCAGCCAACCACATATTCTAATGCACTATGATGTATGAGCTCATGGGTTCACCATATGTGGAAGCCAACAATCTCACAGACCACATTCGAATCCTGGTACCAATATATGTCTTTACTACTGAGCCTAACTTAACTGCCCATTCCTAACTTGCAGAGGCAACCACATTCATTCAATGATGATCGTGAGGGCAATCGCTTTGCATTCTGAGACTAGGATTCTTGTGTGTATTGTTGCAACACCGACTAAACATGCTCACAGGTGGTTGATGCATGTAGGAAAGGACAACACAGTTGGGTTACGATCATGGCATTGACAACGATTGATATGGACCATGGAGAAATTGTATGGGTTATCTAAACTGCACACACTGAGTGAACAATTCCCTATACACAGTCTTTCGCAAGTTGTACACATGCCCGCTGCACCACTTCATATTTGGCATCATTGTCAGTGTCACAGAATTGCTGATATCCATATTCCCCACTTTCACGCATGACATTAAATGCCGCATTCACAGAACAGTTCATATCTTTGGTGATTACCCAACTTGTGACATATGGGACCAGGATATGTTGGCTGAATATGGGTAGCGATAGAGGCTTGATGTTGTGCATACATGTATGGTCTTCTGCAGAAAGAATATGCAGCAGAATTTTCTGAATGATAATGGACCCCTTCTCACCATAACTACAAAGTTGAATATCAATGATAAAGACAATGCCAAGCTAAATGCAAAATACATACTAGCTGAACCATGCATTTGCAACATTTGCCTGCTGTAGCTGACAATTTCAAGAAAAGGAGAAAAGGTCCGAATTTTCCTTTAAGAATGTGGCCCAGATGGGACAGCCTGTGAGTGCATCTTTGTAGCAGATGATCTCCATCAAATTTGTACGCATTTTTATAACTTGTGGGCTGAGGAGCACAAAGTCAATCTCCAGGGGCCAACCCATCCTCAACTGACTTGCGGTGTTGGATCTCAGATGCAATCTCGATGCATATCTGGATGTCATGATGGAATATTTCCTGTGAACCACCTACCATGTTGAGTCTCCTTGCCAAGAGGGATGTCAGTCATTTTCCAGGGTTGCAAGGGATGACATCAGAGCAACCTTCTTCTGGGCAATGTGTAGGTAACCCAGACAGGTCGTCATCATCATTCTGGAACATCAGCAGAACATTTGCCTGTCAGAAGCACAATGTAAGTGTATTCTCACAAAAAACAATGTGAGATCATGTCACCCTCTGCTCCTCTGTTTTGCTGCTACTGGCAATCTGGCATGCGTACCCTATAGGATTAAGATGCTTCTGCATGTTTGGTCGAGTAGAGCATTCTCCATGGGTAGGTTCTTGGGAATGCACTCGCCTGCCCAGATGGATGGGGCCTGTGGACACATCCTCTTCAATTGCCCATGCAATTGCACGGGCCTTTCCCTTGCCTACATCAGTGTGCGATTGAGGGACAGGCTCCTACAGAACCAATAGATGAGCACACAAACTCCAAATGATGATCATCACAAACACATTCATGAATGTTGTACATGTCACCAGGCTCAAGGAACTCGCGCACCCAGCAAGCAAGCTTCTCTCCAGCCAACACTGTAATAAGCTGTAGCACCAGGTTATGACTCATCAAATGGTATGCAACGAGAATGTCATCTTATTTTGAAATCTTTCAACATATTGAGAACATAAATATGGTGTAAATATTTTGCATAATAGGCTATAAACTATGGTAAGGGTACATTGAATACTGATACAATATTTTTTTGAAAGTTTTCTTGAAGATATTTTGAAAGATACTTCAAAGATTCTTCAAACAGGGCCAGTGGCAGACAAGGGGGATGGGACCAAGGTGGAAGGCACAGGCAATGGACACAGTGCCATATGAGTTGTATGAGCCCCTGCTCATAGGGGAGAGGTGCTGTGATGAGGCCCTGCAGTGAGGGAGATGAGGGGAGATGACAGGCGAAAAATGGTGACATTCAATATAGTTGATTTATTATATTGTTATCAATAGTGTTAAATGCTCAGGCAAGAACCCAGGTAACAACCCCTGCATGTCTAATGCTGGGACACCTGTGGTGAACCCATGCTAATCCCTGCACAGTGGCCTTGGACACCAGTCAAAGTACATCTCAGGCCCTGCACATCTGTTCAAGGAGGTATATGCGATTATATTATCAATTTATCATGAGGCAAATAATAAACAAACTATATCTGTTGTCTTTTGATGACTGAGTACGTTCATGCCAGGCTTTAGCCACAGCCCAATTGGACAAGTAACACTCAGTATTCACTGTTCTAGCTTGGGATACAAAAGGATCCAGTAAAACTTGAGGCTTTCTTGCCGGAGGATTACGGCAGAATTCTGACCGTTGGATTGGACGTCGGGCAAATAGATGTACATAATTAGTCATTATCGAATGTCCGAGACACGGTCGTACATAGCGAACGAGAGGTTGTCGACGTACTAGTTGCAGAGGACAGATCGTCCAGTGTACCTTCGAGCGCCATGCCAAGTATTTGGCAACGACATCCACGTTACGCCTTTCTCGCGTTGTTAGTTTTCGCCTGCACCCTCTATCTCTTCTATCCTATACAACAACGTTCTGTCTTCAAGCCTGTCTACATCTTTAAAGAAAACACACTTGCAAACCGCCTGGCGCGCTCTGACCACATCTATGAAAAAGCCTTGAGTAGTCGTCAGGACATGATCAAGAAATTTGGACCTTCACCGAAGGAAATAGCGTTGTACGTGCTCGTATCTATGGCATTAGTAATGTGGTATGTTGAAAATCACGGTACAGATTTCCTCCTGATACAGCCCCTTGGCCTGCATACACCGTTTGTTTGTTCTACACAATTTCTGTACTCCTGCTATAAGGCTTACATGCAAGACAACAGGGGATTTCTTCCCTGGGGCCTACAACTGCCCTCATGAGGTTGAACGTGTTGGAACAGTAGGAGACGGAGGGAGGTGGACATGTGGACTGTCGCACCTTGCTGACAAAGAAGACTGCATCATTTATACCTTCGGTAAGTCATCAGCATCAGTTCTTCCACAACTGCTACGATTTCCCGTTAGGCAACAACTACGAATCAACCTTCGAGGCCGAAATCCTTGATTCTACTCGCCACTGCCAAATATGGGGCTACGACTACCGCACTAAATCTCTCGGCCCCGATATCCCGAAGGCGCACCTCGGACGCACACACTTTCGCCGTTTCGGATTAGCGGGAACAGACAAACATGGTCCTTCTGACCGTCCACATATGTACACCTTGGAGAGCCTCATTAAACTGAACGGTGAGCATTGCTGTTCATCTGCTTCCTTTATGACCTCACCGTTTTCTTCAGGTCATTCACATATTGACATCCTTAAGGTCGATGCGGAGGGATTGGAATTCGAGGCCCTCACTACGGCAATCAAACCTTACCTCGAGTCCGGAGGAGCTCTTCCTTTTGGCCAGTTACTAATTGAAATTCATCTATGGGGCAAGAGCTTCGCTGAGTTCCTCTCGTGGTGGGAATCTCTTGAAGCAGCGGGGCTACGGCCCTTCTGGGGAGAGGTCATTGCTTTCACGCCGATCACATTCGAAATCTATTTCTCATTCGTATCCTTATCTTCAGCCGAACCTCGTTTATCAGAATTATAATAAACACGGCACTACAGACCTGGCGCAGGTGACACCCGTCTGTTGTCTGTGGTTAAGTCTACTACTGATTTCGAGTATCAAGTATTCTTTTTTGAACGTGAAGGGGGATAATGTTTTCATTACAGAACTGCGGCGATCCTCATCGGAACAGCATATTGAACACAGTCAAGGCAATCTGGACTAGCGGGCAATCTATTGATTGAACCTCGTCGTGAGTATTTTCTTGTTCTCGCATGTTATACTTTGTTATTGACTTCAAGTATGGCTTTGCAGGCAGCACATGACACGAGATTAATTCACCTATGCTTATTTGTCAATAAGCTGGTATCCCAGCACTGCATCTCGAAGTCAATCTGTGTATTGCTTAGACGTAGTTTTCGTACTGGCCGTCAGGCTCAAGCTCTGCTTGCTAACGTTCGAGCAAATACTTGCGTGGGACAAGCAGATAGTGACCAGTTTTACTGATCATTTGATTCGGTATAGCTTCTCCCTCGCGTTAACAAGAAACTTTAATAGCTGGATACCGAGACGTAAAGCAAACAGAAGAATTCTCGATGATTAAACCATCATTTTAGAGCTCTAGAACACGAATTTCAAACCCATCCTTTCCTTCAAAGTTTCGAATCCTCTTCCAAGCCGAGTTTTCCATAGAACGAAGACGGAATTTCAAACAGACGAACTTCAGCTTTGCCACCTCGGGAGGATCCTGGCTCGGTGATGACCTCGATCTCGATTCGATCATATCCACTAGAGCGTCATCGTGATTAAAGTTTCCTATCGTCAACGTCAACCTCGTCAACCTGGGAACCAAAGGGGGTATAGCGTAGCTACGATCAACCCACCATGCAAGAGCACGTTCAATTCCTGGAAAGACGCTTGGGAATTCGTCCTTCAGCGGATTATGAAACGTTTTCATTGTTATTTCTGGCCGCTGAATGAAGTCCGTGATCGTAAGCGTCTCTATGGTGGGAGTAGTTGCAAGCATTCGATGAGTCGAGTATGGGTCATCAAGACATTCCTGATGCTGAATGTCGTCAATGAAAATGGCCGCGAATCACTGGCCATTGGAAGAAAGTTTTCGTGGGGCCAGTCAACGGAAGTATCAATCTCGCTGTCAATGGCGATATGTGAGACTTGGGAGCGTGATATTCCAGATAAGTCAGTCAGAACTTATTTTCCTGTGGACAACTAATTTTGAGCTGCGCAGGAAGGAAGTGTGATAGGGGTTGTAGTCTCGTCTTGAGCCCAGTCATCTAAAGTCAATGTTGAAAGATTGTTGCAACGCTGAGCACCTTGCAGTCCGTCATTTAGGAACGAACTGTTCGAGGTAAAGTTGGTCATTAACACGAATCGGGCATAACCTGCATTGCAGATTTGTTCACACAGGGGCATATTCCAGTAAAAGGCAGAGCTCTCTCCAACGTTCTGAATGGCGGATAGTAAAGATAGATCTAGATACGGCTATCACGTTCATCATCTGGCAGATTCCCTATACAATTTTGAGTGGTCGCTGACGATTCCCGTTTGAGGTATCACTTGAATGTTGATAGTAAGCCTTTGAAACTCGATGTTATACGATCGTTGTAGAAATGGATGACTAAAGTGCTGGTGTGTCCAAAGCGATGTCTCTCCATAAACGGCATATTGATGAGACTACGAGTAGTGCGAGGTTGGTGCGAGGCTATCTTCGTCGGTAAGTGACAGGTATCTATGAAGATTTTCACCAGGATCTCAGGAAGAACATGATTAACTGGAACATTCGTTGGAAGAGGGCCACTATCCCCACATTGGTTGCGTTTCCGAAGCATGAGGGAAAATGTTGGGTATATACTAAACGAAAAGATTTCTAGTAGTGAGCTTGAAGTTGCTAACCGGTGGAACAATTCAAAGCAAAACGTGCTGAGTAGTAAAACTAGAAAGAGCTAACTTACTCCAACGAGGACTATGGAATGTGCCTCCGTTCAATTTCCGATTCTGATTCAGTAGGATCTAATCTTATCACAGATAAGATTAGTTACTGAATTCGGAAATGTGGATTCCAATGCACCGCTTATAAGAGGGACCCTAAGCACGACTGACACCATAATGACTGATCCTTGGATCCCACCGTCCATGCAACGGCTCCATTAAGGCTTTGTTTGCAAAGCTGAACAGCAGATTCACGAGAAGTATGATTGTGATGTCGAGCCAGGCGAGCCAAGCGAAGGCGACCAATGCGGCGAGGAGTCTGCATGCGTGATATCGAAAGCAGTAAGACAGATGACCCCACATTGACTAGAAATAAATGTGAAGGTCGGTGATGATTTCCGTGCACTGGAATTTCGATGTGAAACGCACACTGGCAATGGCTAAACCAACGAGCCAGAACACCCACAAGATGCTCAGTCCAATCAGCTCTCCACGAAACGTCGAAACGAGACGATTTTCAGCACGCTTGTGAATGGAATGAATACTATGGCAAGGAGTATTTTGGCACATTTTAGAGCTCTTGTATGTCAAGCACTTACATGAAAATTGACCAGAGTAGGGTCAGTATGGTGGTGAAAAGAAGTTCAACGATAATGGGGTCTGTGGGTAATTTGATGGTTAACGATTGCTGATCACATGCGCTGGACGAGCGGTGATTAACCATAGAAGTTGCTCCCGCCGTTCAGAGGATCACCAATGGGCAGATGCGTCGTGTAGTGCAACCTCGCAGCGGACAGGCCAAAAATAACCAAAGAAAACAGGCCCTGGTTCATCATGGCTATCAGCAAAACAGCGCACTGTTTTTTTAAAAACACACAATGGCGTACCAAGGTGAAGTAGAGAGCGACACGGAAAGGTGGTAAATCGAAATGCATAGCGATCAACGCAATCTGAATGATGGAGAAGGAGGGCCAAGGAAGAACAAAAGGCTTAAAAGAACGGAAATAGGGGTGCCACGCGGAATGGGTTACGAGTCCTCGTGTTTTTTGTTAGTGAACATTGTTACCCTCGTTGCTAGCATGTGTCCTGGCAACGTGTTACCCTGAAGCAACAATGCACCGCGCACATCGCACTTGTACATGTCCGGTATATGCCATGTTCCCTCCAATGTTGGTATGGAATTCTTGCGAAGTGATCGATTTGGATATTCAAGTTTGCATATGAAAGCGTGGATGTATCTTCAAACGCCCGGTGCCTATGGATTGGGAACCAAATTGACCGAAAGTCCGATCCAAACGTGCGTCAAAGCTCAAATTACAGTCGGAGTCTCGGACTGAGGAAGTGTGAAGATAGTCAGTAAGTTATCTGTTCACTTGTCCCACACGGCAATTCCCGTATTGGTCACATGGTCTTATGCAACATGACAGAAATGATCTGGGAAGGATGGCGCTAGGGTTGCGTAACAAATTCGTATTTTTACCGACCCATTATTTACCAATTTGTTACCAGTAGTCTACTAGTAATTCACCAGACTGTCGTTGGGGGTAGTAAGTTCTCGTAGAGCCTTCTAGAGCTCAACGATGACTTCTCGATGGAATTGTTGCTGGAAAGGTCACGTGATTGTGCCACGTAGAACTTTTTTACAAGTAAATTACCACCCCCATTTCGAGACTAAATCATCCAGTTCAAAGTGTGTTTACCCAAGTCCAATGGTGAGAGGTGATTGTGGCAACGCTCGCGCCCTTTCTCTCTGGCACTGCTGTGCATTGCACACCATCTCTAGCACTGTAGAAAGTGAATCCTAGTATAAACAACTCAGTCTCTGGATAAGTGACTTTATTAATCTGTACTATACCTAGTATAAACAACTGTTGTAGTAGAGTAAGTACGTGTCAATAAATATGTATAGTAAATATAGCTCACCTCAGTCTCTGGATAAGTGACTGAGGTGATAAAGTAAACTACTGAAGATATATATATGTGTAATGCGTAACAAAAGGATGTGTGTCAAAGGAAAAGAGACGAGGGGAAACTTAAACACAAACTGACCACATGGATCAAAGGGAATGCTAAAAATAGCACACACATCAAACACATCAAAAGCGTTATGGACTCACGGTGCGATTCCAACACTCCTCCTCACCATGAATACACTCCTCCTCGGATGGAATCCCACTAACGAAGGCCAAGAGATGCACAAAGGACGGCGAAATGTTTAGGTTCCAGGGCTTTAGTAAACATGTCGGCTACATTGTCACGGGTGTGGATGTAAGTGATAGCTAGGTCGCCCGACTGTACATGCTCATGTAGGAAATGATATTTGATGTTGATGTGCTTAACACGTGAATGAAGTAATCAGTCCTCGGATAATGTCTTCGTAGTGTTGTTGTCACAGAGGATGGTAGTAAGCGAGTTTTGATGAAAATCAATAGCGCGTAGTAGCGTACGCAACCAGATGCATTCCTTTGCGGTCTCAAATGCCGCTATGTATTCTGCTTCACAGGTGGAAGCTGCCACTACCTTCTGTTTACGTGCTGCCCAAGACACTGTGCCTGAGCCAAGAGAGCACATGTATCCCCCAACGCTGTGACGAGTGTCATGGCAATTAGCCCAGTCAGAGTCACTATAGGCATGCAGGAGAATGGGGTTCTGTCCCCCCAGATAAAGCTTGAAGTCCCTAGTTCCCTTTAGATAACGTACTAGCCGTATAGCAGCACTCCAGTGTTCTAAGGAGTATGAATCAAGGTATTGAGAGAGCTGTTGTACTGCATAAGAAATGTTGGGATGCGTAGATATTGCCAAGTACAATAAGCATCCAACAAGAGAGCAGTAGGGAAGCTTGGCCAGGGCGTTCCTGGCATCCTGG
Organism: Tricholoma matsutake; assembly: GCA_026075535.2. Lineage (NCBI taxonomy): Eukaryota > Fungi > Basidiomycota > Agaricomycetes > Agaricales > Tricholomataceae > Tricholoma > Tricholoma matsutake. Next base: position 2,624,254 of record AP026544.2, read on the forward strand.
GACATACATTGCAGATTGGAGTGCCATAGTTTCGAACCAGGGTCCAATGGGGCAGAAACGGGGTGTGCTTCTTTCTGACCAAACTGTTCCACTATTTTGTCAATAAGAGCGGTCTGTGAAAGTGCAACAGTACGCATGTCTCGGTCCCATGAGACAGCAATACCCATAATAAAATGTGCCATCCCCAATTTGGAGATAGTCCATACTTCACGCATCTGGTTCTTGAAGCGCTCGTTTTTGTCCTTGGAGTTGGCAATGGTTAGATAGTCGTCAACATGGACAGCAGCAATAATTGTACCAGTGTCAGTTTTACTGTAATAGATACAGGACTCACACGAGAGGCGGGTGAATCCCCAATTTAGCATCTGTGCATTAAGGGTCTGATTCCAAATGCGCCCACTCTGTTTCATACCATATAAGCTGTGCTGTAGTTGCCAAACCTAGTCCTCCTTGCCCTGCTCCTCGAAAGCAGCAGGCTGCTGCATATATTGAATTTCATCGTCTGGAAGTAAGCCATAAAGAAAGGCCATCTTTATGTCGACCTGTTGTGCGTCCCAGCCAAGTGAGGTGGCTATGTGTAAGAGAATCCACCATGATTCCATGCACGCAGTCGGTGAGGTAGTTTTGGTGTAGTCCCTGCCATAAATTTGTTCATTTCCTCTGAAGACTAGGCATACCTTCCATCTAATAGGGGTACCCACCTCATTGCGCTTAATGTGGAAAATCGGTCTCCCATGCCTAATACGTTTCCCTAGTGGAACCTCTGACCTAGGTATTAGTTTGTATACCCCCATTTCTTTCAATGAGTTCAATTCCTCCAGATATCCACGCTCCCATCACGTTGCATCAACAGATCTTCTGGCTTCATCCCATGTTTTTGGCTCATCCTCAAATTGAAGTGACTCCAGATCAAAATCTACCACTTCCGAGATCAGGGCCTGAAATTGATGCGCTTGATCGCCCAAATCAAGATTATGAAATGATTGTTGGAGTTCTTCCATGACATCATGATCATGATCGGAGGATTGATCCATAATGTGATCCAATCATGCAGCCACAATAGCAGCCCGACACTCCCGCTGCACCTCCTTTACATGCGCAGCGCTCTCCAATGATTCTTGCACTGCAGCCACTGTTCTAGTAATAGCAGGGCCACCATTGGGGTTTTTGTCTGTGGGTATTAGAACACGGGTAGATCGACGAATAGGCTGGGCAATGGGTGGCGGTGGCAGTGTCATGAAACTATTAGAGGGCGCATCAGGGAGAGTGAATTCATGAGAAGACTCAACATCATCGTCTTGCTGTAAAATAGGACCAAGGAATGTGGGTAGACTACCACTGGACCCAATATTATCATCCTCTCCTAATTCATCGATTGAAGGTGGTGAATAGCCTTCATGGCTCTCAAGAAAGCAGACATGATATGAAATATGAACCTTATGCATTGCCCAGTTATAACAGCGATATGCTTTTGATATTGGCTCATAGCCTATCAAGATGCATTTGATGGATCGTTCAAGTATCTTGGGATTATCTTTCCTGGGATAAGCACAAACACCCTGCAACCTATCTCCTGAAGATAAGAATAATCAGGTTTTCTCTCGTACCATAATTCCCAAGGCATTAGGCTTGCTAGTGAATGGGTCGTAGTCTTGGCATGCAAGTGGGCAGCTGTGAGGTAGAACTCGTCCCACAAATAAGCTGGCAGACCAGCATATATTCGCATAGTGCACGCTTTAGCCATAAGCATCCTATGCATTCGCTCAACATGGCCTATGTGAGCCGATGTGTGAGGTGCCATGAAACGCTGATCAATACCACAAGTCTTCAACCACTCCTTCATTTCATGCGATTTAAGTTCACTGTTATCGGTGATATAGGTCCCGACTTTGAGGCCAGTTTTGTTCTCCTGGGCAAGTTCCCAAGCTTTAAGTTCTGTGAAAGCATCATCTTTATTTTGCAATGGTATAGACCATGGGAATGAGGTGTAGTCGTCTACTATATCCATGATATAACAGTTCCCCGCATGCGACGTTACTGAATGTGGTCCAGATAGATCCACCCACACCTTTTCCAGCTTCCTTGTCACCTTATGGCCTGGTCCCTCCTGATGTTTCTTGGGGACTGGAGACTTGGTCTGCTTGCCAAGGACACAGGAATCGCATTTAGGTAATTTTTGCAATGAAGCAAGCGGTGCACCAGTGAAAGCGCCCTTCTTGGCCATATCCCAGAGTACCTGGTAATTTGCATGACCCAGACGACGATGCCATGTCTCGAGAGTAGGGGTATTGTGAACCATTAGTGTGTGATCAGCCTGGGCCAATGCAATGTTGAGTGTGTAAAGCTTTCTAGATATGTGCAATCCACGAGCTATGAAGGCCCCGGAGGATTTATCAGTGAACCAGCATGTGTTACTGTCAAAATGTGTGACAGTGTTAGAGTCGTCAGCCAGCATGCCCACTGAGATCAGCCGAACTGCCGATTTTGGGATGTAGAGGGCATTACATAAAATAATTGATGTGCCCCAGGCTATTCTTAGCTGTATATCACCAACACTGACAGCATCAATAGATGAACCACTGACACCTCTGACAGAGTGAGGTGAAATGGGTTGTAAGGTGAGGAAGTCAGACTTGTCAGGGGATATATGTACTGTAGCCCCAGAGTCAATAATAAAGGGGAGAGCATCTAAGGTGATGTGTGAGCGACAAGTCTGTGAAAGGGGTTCCACGGTGAGCACATTGTCAGGGATGGGTGATGTATGGTGTTTCCAGTCCACTGTAGTGGTGAGCTCCTCCTCCACAGCAACCCATCCTTCATATTCCAGTGCATCTGAAGGGTCTAAAGGCAGTGGGTCGTGAGCAAGCCTGGCAAATTCCGGTGCAGGTGGGGTAGGAATATTGGGGTTGACCATGACAGTGAAGGCATGACCATTAATGTCCTTCACAGTAATAGGAACCTTTGTAGTGCCAGCTGGTAAGGATTTCTTCTCATGGGCGGCCCTGCAAGCAGCGATCGACTCCTTGAGTGATTTCCCAGCCATACCACTGCCAGATTTAATGCAATATTGTTTCATGTGGCCAAGTTTCCCACAGTTAGCATTGGTGCAGATTGGTGTGCTAGGGAGCTTGGAAGATTTGGACTGTGCGGTAAAAGTGGCATGGTTTTTGGAACCACCACACTGATCATTCTCAAGTAGTGATTGTTCGTTCTCCAGAAATAATTTGATATCCTTTGAGCCATATGGAGCTGAGAGGGAAGAAGCGGCAATATCCCATGAAATAATGGAGCAAGCATGTGGAAAATTATCACTAAGGGAATTAAGGAGAGCAATGCAACAAAGAAGATCAGCCTGTATATCACCCATGGCAAAAGTGCGTTCAATTAACGCGCAAATCTTTTCTGCCATCTCGGGGAGTGGTGTGTCCTTCGTACACTGGATGGAAAGTGCTTGTTGTAAGAGCTGGACCTGCTGAATGGGGCCTTACTTCTGGTGATGGTCCTGGAGAATTTTCCAGTTTGCATCAGGGCCTACTTTAATGTCCAGGAATTTATGCTCAGACAGAGAGACGCTGGACACGATAAACGCATATGCGAGGCAGGAATTCGCCTTCCAGTTGGCAAGTGCTCAGAGTTCGGTAGAAGTGGGCTCAGGTATTCCGCCCATAACATACTCATAAAGGCTGTTTAATGATAAAGCAATAATAATCTCCTTGCACCATTCTTTGTAATTTGATTTAAGTTTGTTGAGCTTCTCCCCGGTATATTGCACAGAAAGTTTGATAGGGGAAACGGACGGGGGATCAACAGTATTGGTACCCATGATAGAAAACCGAGGTCAGTGGACGACAAGTGTGCAAAGGGAGATGAGAGAGATGCAATGGTAGAGCAGCCGGGTCCGTGAAAGACAAAGGAATTGATCCGAGATCAAAAATGATCGGGGAAACAGATCAGAAGGTATGATGAAGCAGAACGTCGAGTGGCTAGGATACTTTCTCCTGTTGTTCAAAGATGATGAGAATGGCCCATAACCTGTAGAAAGTGAATCCTAGTATAAACAACTCAGTCTCTGGATAAGTGACTTTATTAATCTGTACTATACCTAGTATAAACAACTGTTGTAGTAGAGTAAGTACACGTCAATAAATATGTATAGTAAATATAGCTCACCTCAGTCTCTGGATAAGTGACTGAGGTGATAAAGTAAACTACTGAAGATATATATACGTGTAATGCATAACAAAAGGATGTGTGTCAAAGGAAAAGAGACAAGGGGAAACTTAAACACGAACCGACCACGTGGATCAAAGGGAATGCTAAAAATAGCACACACATCAAACACATCAAAAGCATTATGGACTCACGGTGTGATTCCAACAAGCACCGCATGCTCACTCTGTTGACCCTGCACTGCGTGCACGTTCGGACATCCTCACACCATGCACAGTGACGATTCAAACTTCATAGTGTTAGAGCCACATCATGTGCTCTAACCCCCTATACCTAGCGAAGAGTCTGAGCCGCAGAGACATCTCCTATTTCAGGACCTCTCTGCTTCTCACTCTCTCCTAGGTAAGGGTTTTCATCTTAGAGTTTCTCACTACTTTCTAGTGTCGTCACTCCGTGTAACTCTCAGATATTTTTGTATTTCAATCTACACATCATACCTCATATGACGAGTGATGCGCACATGGCTTACATGGCTTACTTTGGACAATTGGTCGCTCCCAAAGGGAGCGCCTCAGCTACACAAACTGACTCTACTGGAACGACTTCAGGACAGATCCCAGGGGCCCAACCTCCACAAACAATCACTGCTGGAGTGGATGGGGGACTTGCAACCAATCGTTCAGCAGGTAACCAGGTCAGAGGTCTGATCGTGGTGATGCTCGCACCCTTTCTCTCTGGCACTGCTGTGCATTGCACACCATCTCTAGCACCACATGCTCGCTCTGTTGACCCTGCACTGCATGCACATTCAGACATCCTCACACAGTGCACAGCAACGATTCAAACTTCATAGTGTTAGAGCCATGTCATGTGCTCTAACCCCCTATACCTAGTGAAGAGTCTGAGCCACAGAGACATCTCCTATTTCAGGACCTCTCTGCTTATCACTCTCTCCTAGGTAAGGGTTTTCATCTTAGAGTTCACCTCTCTGCTTCTCACTACTTTCTAGTGTCGTCACTCCATGTAACTCTCAGATATTTTTGTATTCTTACTGGCCCAAGGGGGTGTTGGCACACAAATGCTGGACATACATGGGGGGAGGGAGGTATCGTGTAGGTTGTTAAAAAAAATTGATGTCAAATTATATATGTGTAAATTGAGTGGTATAGCATGTAAAGGAAGTAAAATTACATTGTCATATACCTTTGAAGCACCTAGACAAAGATGAAGGAGCAAAACCATTGAACTTTGATGGCAAACTCAACTCCACACTGATGGCTCAACAACCCAGCATTAATATTGAACTCATAACAAGGATTGTGCAATTGCAAAGTTGATGGAGTTCTATGCTTGTCTGGACTCAGTGTAATTCCAAGGAAGACAAAGCCCCTCACAGACTGGCCCTCAAGCAACTTGTCACACAAGCAATGTGTAGGTAGGCATAATAATTTCAATTACTCACAGTATGGGGTTCATGGGTCCATATACATGGAAGAACTCATGGTGGTAGAAATGAGGTAGAAAATAATCACAACCTAGCCCACTTATATACCTCCACAGAAGCTGATGAGGTTCAAGACCTTGAGGCTGAGGAGACTCAGAAGGAATGCTCACTCAGCCTTGGCCCTTGACACTTGTTCTCACTTGAAGAATACTTACCTGAGTACTTGGCTGAGTGAGAGTCAGTAGATGCATTATGCTACTCCAATAAGGTTTGTACAATGTATGTGAACAGATCATGACTGCAATTTTAGGTCAAGGAGAGTGGTTCACTGTTTCACAATAATTTAGTAAAATTAACAAATTGGTTGACATCAAATTAGTAAGCACAACATACCATATATGGGAATAACATACCCAATATGGCAGGAGGGGGGTGGGGAGGGGGGTCTGAGAGGTGGCTTAAAAAAAAAACTGAGTGGATATATGAATTTTGGGTCCTGACACCCCCTTGTACTGACCTCGAATATTTTATGCAACCCTGGTGGTGACAACTAACACATGTCCTATCTCACCTGACCTTCCCAGCCTCGTGCAACTATGGGAGATGGTGATGGGGGCTGTGATGGATGTTGCATCAACAGGCAGGGGTGGATGCCCACTATTAATAGGCTCGTGATGTGGGAAGGTCAGGTGTCCTATCTATATTAGCTACTTGGAGCGAAATTTGAGAAAACTACTATTTATAGCATTTTTCCCAATGCCTGACCCCATGTGCAGATAAACATGCCACAAAATGGCCTCAAAAAGAAATAATCTAGATGAGACATTTGGGTTCAGGTATTTTGAGGGTTTGTCGGGGTCCACAAGTGACAGTCACAATGTTGCCAGCAAAGACTGCCAAAAGTGGTTGCTTGTGAAAACCTGAAAACACAGGTTCATTGACCTGATATCAGCTGGGACATTTCTGAAAGTCTCCTCACCAACCCAGACCTGCATGGGTTGAAGAACTGCTAGTGTACAAGTCAACAGCCTCTGCCTCTCATCTACCGACCCCATCACAACATAGTGTGAGTGGTTCCCAATCTTTCAGTTGGTCGAACCATCAGGAATTGAGTTGCAATGATAGGACCCCCAATCATGCTATGTCTCAGAATCTCGACCTGGTCATAGCTCAGTACAGTCATGCAAAACTTCCTGGAGTGAAACATTGGGCAATTGTGGTTGTTACAAACTGAAAGCTTTTGAAGGGTATAGCATTCCAGGTGATGGGTTCAACTAGTACTTATGAGGTCAAACAACCCAAGGAGGTTGAGCTTTGTTGGATTAGCAAGCTGTGCTCCGTTCCAAGCACCATTCCATGAAATGCTCGTATGTACCCGTACTTCCTTATTCGACCCCTTGTTGCCTTTGATGTACACCTAACTACTGTACCTTACGACACAGTTAGTTGTAGTTTATAACTTTGTTACTTTTCGTAACCTCACCTTAGCTGTTGTGCTCTCGCTCTCATGTGCAAACACTGAGGTGAATACTTTTACCTTACTTTATTTATATTCTTGTACTTACATTTACCTTTAGTCTCATAACACTACATTTAGGTAAATATATTTAGCTGTTGTGCTCTTGCTCTCGCACGCAAACACTGAGTCTCGTAACACTACGTTTAGCTACTCTTACAGGTTATTGGGCCCTGATCCCCTGCTGAAATGTCAACTACTCTGACTACTACTGACCTCCTCCCTTCATCTGTCCCTAAGCTCAAGCCTTCTGGCCTGAACTGGATGATCTTCAAGCTCCATTTCCAGGATGCACTTGATGCCAAGGGCTTCTGGGGCCATTTTGATGGCACCACTCCCTGTCCCACTGTTGGTTCTCCAGCTACTGACACTGAAACAGAAGCTCTCACCCTCTGGAACAAGAATGAGTGTACCGCAAAGTCCCTGCTCACACAGAAGATCCCTGACTCCACATTGATCCTTGTGCACAGCCACACATGCGTGAAGGATCGTTGGGAGGTGATTGTCACAGAGTTTTCGGAGAAGGGCATGTTTGCCCAAACTGAACTTCATCCCAAGTTCCTGCAGTCAAAGAGCCCCGAAAAAGGCAATGTTCGGGAGTTTCTTGATCAGCTTCATGTCGAACATGAGAAGCTCACCACCATCAGTACCACTATCAAGGAAAAGGACTATCGGTCCACCATTATCAGCTGTCTCCCCCCTTCCCTTGCCAACTTTGCCTCTAGTCTTGTTGCTGCTGCCCGTGTCAATGACCCAAAGAAGGAAGTGAAGCCAGACACCCTCATTTCCATTATCTCCAAGGAGTACAAGCGTAATGCCACACACCGCTCAAATTGCAGCAAAGCAACAAAGGCAGATAGCCAGGATGAAGCTTTAGCTGTCACTCCTTGGAATGGGAAGTCAAAGAAACCTTGGGGCATATGCTGGAACTGTGGGGAGAAAGGTCACTTCAAGGACAAGTGCACAAAGCCGCCAAAGTTCTCAGGTGGTGAAAAGGGCACCTTGTCCAAAAAGGGGGGCTCAGCCAATGCCGCTATACAGTCCAATTCTGATTCTGAGGCTGAAGCAGCATTCTTTGTTGAAATGCATTTCAGCTTCAATGATGATGACTCATTGCCTGACTTGCAGGCTGTGTCTAATTCTTCAGAGGGATCGGATGTGGAGGATATGCCTGATAGTGAAGATGATTGGTTTTCAGAGGTGGCTGAGAACGAGATAGTGGATTGCAACTGGTTTTCTGAGGAGTTACCTGAGGCTGATTGGAGCAGCTCGCTCATCAGTGTTGACTCGGGCTCAGAAAGTGTTGACTCAGATGTCATAGCACATGTTGGTGCTGATAACGACCCTGTGGACTCACCTCGTGCCGAAATATTTGACTCTGGAACTTCACAACATCTTTCCCCTTATCGAAATGATATCGAAAACTTCATGACAATTTCCCCAAAACATTTCAAGGCTGCAAATAAACATGGTTTTTTGGCTGTTGGAAAGGGGGAGTTGGTGGTTGACATACCTAATGGTGCTGTCAGTTCTGATTTGTGACTCACTGAAGTGTTGTATTCTCCTGAGGTGGGGTACACACTTGTCTTGGTTGGCCATCTGGATGATATGGGCTTCAATGTAACCTTTGGAGGTGGGAAGTGTATCATAACGGGGCTGGGTGGCAAAAAAGTGGGTGAAGTCCCGAAGAATAGTCGTGGACTGTATCGTGTTGACCATGAGCCAGAATCTGCCTGCGCAGCAGAGGAGGTACTCACGTTGGATCAACTGCACTGTCGCCTTGGACACATATCTCCAAATGTGGCAAAGAAGCTTGCCCAGGATGGTTTCATCACAGGTCTTTGACTTGGGACCACAGCATTGGGCGAGGATTTCTTTTGCGAGTCTTGTGTGTATGCGAAGGCTACTCGGAAGCCTGTTGCGAAGACTCGACAGGGGGAGCATGCAATGGAGTTTGGAGCTGAAGTTCACTCTGATTTGTGGGGACCAGCTCCGGTGGCTACAAAAGGTGGAAGGCATTATTATGTTATGTTTGTCGATGATTCAACTCGTTTTACACACCTTCGCCTTCTCGCCAAGAAATCCGATGCTCCCAATGCCTACAAAGAGTACGAGGCCTGGTGAGAGATGCAGATGAAGAAACCTATCAAGGTTTTGCACTCAGATCATGGCGGTGAATACATGGGGAAGGAATTCATGCTGTACCTGAAGTCCAAAGGTACTGAGCAGAAACTCACAGTTCACGACACGCCGCAGGAAAATGGAGTTGCTGAGCATCAAAATCGCACGATCGTGGAGCACATTCAGGTGCTGCTGCATGCAAGTGGTCTCCCGAGGATGCTGTGGGGTGAAGCTGCACATCATGTTGTTTGGTTGATGAACCAAACATTGACAAAGGCTGTAGCTGGTAAAACCCCTTTCGAGGCTGCATTTGGAAAGAAACCGGACCTGAGGAATGTTCATGAGTGGGGTGAAAAGTGTTGGGTGCACATCGAGGGTGGGGATAAACTTGGTGGCCGTGTGAGGGAAGGTCGTTGGATTGGTATCGACGACAAGAGCAATGGATCCCATGTGTATTGGCCTGACAGTCAAACTGTGACCACGGAACACAATGTCTACTTTGACAAAATGTGTATGTCAGCAGGACGTCTCGAGGGGGAGGATTTTGACTTTGTCGAGTCGTCCTCTAACCCACTTACCTCGGCACCATCAACCTCAACTGTTCCACCTCCCACCACTGCGGCTCCTGCACCTGCTCAGCCCGAAACACCTCCTGAAGTTGAACTTCCTGCTAGGCGCATTTGAAAACCCAGCCGGCATATCCAGGACATCCTTTCTGGGCATGGAGTTAGCTCTGCAAGACCTTCCGACCCCCAGATCACATCTGGAATCCAGTTGCTGACAGCTGTGTTTGAGGGGGAGGGAACAGCAGATTGGATCATGGCTGCTGACTTTGCTGAGGAGTATGCAATGGCTGCTGAAACTAGTGATGTTGAAGCTTTGGAGCCAAGGTCTTTGGCTGAAGCAAAGCGCCGTCCTGACTGGCCGCTGTGGGAGAAGGCCATCTATGAAGAGTTGGCAACTCTAAAGGAGATGGGGACCTACGAGCTTGTTGAACCACCTGCAGATGCGAACATTGTTGGTTCGAAGTGGGTTTTTTGAGCGAAGAAGGATGCAGCCAGAAATGTTGTTCGCTACAAAGGTCATCTTGTTGCTCAAGGTTTCTCCCAAGTTCCCGGTGTTGATTACTTTGACACATTCGCTCCTGTTGCGAAACTTGCCTCCATCCGCACTGTTCTTGCCATGGCTGCCCATTTGGATCTCGAGCTTCATCAAATTGACATCAAAGGCGCCTATCTGAATGGCGAACTCACCTCGCGCGAACAGATCTACATGAAACAACCTCCTGGCTATCCAGCTCCCAACTCCACTGGCCAAGTCTGGCACCTTCGCAAAACCCTCTATGGCCTCAAACAGTCTGGACGTTGTTGGTATCACAAACTCATTGGTATCCTCGAAAAGCTTGTATTTTCTCATTGTGATGTTGATCAGGCAGTCTTCTTTCGTCATGAGGGACGAAATCTCATTGTAATTCTTGTTCATGTTGATGATTGCACAATTGCAGCCTCAACAATCATCCTAGTGTCAAACTTCAAAAAGAACATTGCCCAACATGTCGAAACCACTGACCTTGGTGAACTTCACTGGCTCCTGGGCATTGAAATTTGCCATGACCATGAACATCACACCATCTGCATCTCCCAGCATTCCTACATCGACTCCATCATCCGTCGATACAACTTCCAAGACCTCAAACTGGCATCCACCCCCATGGAAACCCACATTTGTCTTTCAACTGCTCAAGCACCTTCTACCACTGCCGAATTTGCCCAGATGCGTGATATCCCATACCACAAAGCTGTTGGTTCGCTTATGTATGCCTCGCTTGGCACTCGCCCAGATATTTCTTTCGCAGTCCAAACCGTCTCGCGTTTTTTGATCAAACCTGGCTGGGCACACTGGGAAGCCGTCAAATGCATCTTCCGTTACTTGAAGGGCATGAACGACCTCTGGTTGACGTATGGTGGATCTGAGGGGGAGTTAACAGGGTTTGCCAATGCTGATGGAAATATGGCATTGAAGGGTGGATGTGGTTGATAGTCGGTCCCAACTCATCTAGGCTGAGGTGGAGGGGGTACCTCTGTGGGTCATTCCTGGCCACATACTTTGTGAGGTTGACGATCTTTGTCATCAGGGGCTATGGTTGGTGGGGGATACTGGCTGCTTTCATGACTCATTCATTATTCAGGATGCCAAGGTTATAGTCATTCACTTTGCTTGGTCTACTTCTCCTTGAAGTCCATCGATCTCGTCAAGTAATTGTTCTACCGCCACTTGAGCTAGGATATCTTGCTGCAAAAATCTGAGGAATGTTCCATCTATTCTGACCTTCTCCAATCGTTGGGTGAGTCCCTTGATTGTATCATCCCGTTGATTGTTGACTTGGATACGCGATGGTTCATCAACATCCATCGCGCCATACATTCATTGAGGTGTTTGGCATGCAGGTGATCTCAATTGTCCACATTGGTACCTTTCTGGTGAGTAGTGGTCTCTTCCCCCTGCAGAGTTCACTCTGGAACTCTGCTGACCCCTCCTAGTTCCTCTGCCACAACTGTCAGTGCTGGATGCATGCGAGTATGAGCATTGCATGTTGATGTTCTGGTTCTTTTGGTATGTTGATTCTGTTGTAACTTGTTGTCGATGGTTAACAAGTGTGAATTGGCAGAAAGAAAAAACTTTCTTTGGATGTGAAGTTGAGTTGGATTACATAATTTCACACAGTTCGGAGATTTCCTCAATCAGTTATTTTTGGTGCTTGGATAGTGTTTAAAGGTCCAGTGACTCCAGTTCCAGTCTGTAGGACCGAAAAAAAGACCGAAACTGAACTGAACTGGACCAATTAGGATGGGACCAGTGGTCTATTTATGGACCGGTCTTTTTCAGTCCAGTTGCTGGTCTTTCGTTTTGAAAAATATAGTAGGGCCCATGAAAAACCAGTTAAAACTGGTTGCCACCAGTCTTTCGTCTCAACATATGTTGGACCTTACTCCCACACATATTTACTTTATTTTCAGTCCCTGGATCATCAAAAATGGTAAAGAATTGGTTGAGATATGACCAAAAACATCTTTGTATGAGTATTTTGTTGTATCATAACAACTTTGATTGCATTGCTTATTACCTGAGCTATAATTTTTTTTGTACAGCTATATGACATTATAAAAGTAACAGCAACACACCTAATCATCTGTACCATGGGATTTTATTAATATAATAGCCCAAATGAGTGCAACTACAAACTACAAATTACAAACTACAAACCGCAACTTGAATGCATGTCCTTTCAGTTTTGGCCATATCTCAGTCAAATCTTGATGGAATTGCTTGAATGTTAGATTGGTCTATGGAGCATTACAATTTCTATCTATGAATATAATATATATGAGGTATTTGTTGAGATACATATGGGTTATTTGGCACAATAAATGTTATGACAAAAGACCAGTCTGAACCAGTCTTTTTTCGGTCCATGGACCGATTAGGACCAGTCCTAAAGGGTCTGGTTGTGGTCCTCCAATATCTGTGTTGGTCCTAGACCAGTTGCGGTTGCCAGTTGCCCCATTTGGAAGTCAAAAACTGGACTGGACTGGACCTTTAAACACTAATTGCATTCAAAATAACATGTTTGCCACCCTGGACAAAACATTTAGCACAGTGGGTGGTGGTGGAGTGGTGGTAGTGGTAGAGCCCTGATAGAGAGATGAAGGCGGTGGCATCTGATGAGACAAAGAGATGGGAGCAGACAGGAGGATGAGGTTGATGGGAATGCTGAACTTGACAATTTTCTATCAAATTCAACATACATGTGACTTGACATTAGGGCAGGGTTACTCAGCTTTGCACAAAGATGAAAAGCTGTGGGAACTAACCTGGCCAGCCAGATTCCCATGGTTCTTTGTGGTTCAACAGCAGTGGATCCTAGAATCTAAAAGGGGTAAATGCTAGGTAGTGCTATATCGAGTGCTGTTGTCATTATGGGCACTATGGGCGCTATGTCATTTGGAATGTTTGCTATGTGTGCTATGAATTGATGTGGGAAAGACTGATGCAGTTTGGATAATATCAGTGTGGACATCAGACCAGTCCATGCACTGTCAGAAAGGGTTACAAACAAGTTACAAATGTGAGAGCCAATGCCCTGAAATGAGCTTACCTTGTTCTTATAAAATTTGGAGTGCATCAATGTAGAGATGGGGTCATCCTGGACACCTTGGGATAGGCACAACTTAGATCAGAATTTCACCTGAATAATAACACAAAGGACCCTTCCATCATATAAGCAGATGAAAAAGACTAGAGAAGCATATACAGGGTTCAAAACCATTTGACAGTCTCAGGGGCATTCTCTAGAATGCAGCTGAGGGCACTTGAAGTCCACTGGATCATCCAGTGAGTGATCAACCATGTGATGATTCACATCAGAGGACAATGCTGTAATGATGTTACTTATTGACACTTATTTACCACATGCCTTGGATTACATCCTTGGACATCATACAAGAACTCACCTTTCCTGACTTTGTACTACCACCATCCTTATCCTCATCAATAGAGCTCTTATAAAACATACCTTTTGCATGCTTATTTCTGGATCTCTCTTGTAGTAAAGTATGTGCCCCTCATACAGGACACACTTGCACTTTTTTTTAAGCTTTGCAAAAATGAGAATTTCTGATCAACCGCTGACAGCTGTTTGCTGAGGCAGGTTCCTACACCTTGCCATGCTAGAATCACTTTTTAGAGGTTGAGAGACCTATCTGTCCAAACTGCCAATCACGTGCAAGCAAGTGCTCGCTGCTTCTGATGCCCCTGAGGGCCCGCTGTCCCCGTTGTTGACCCTGCTGACACCGAGTGATAATTTCATGAGGTCACCATCTCCGAGTGACATTGATGAAGACTTTTACAAATGACCTGAAGGCTCTCCCAAGCCCACAGATGTGCATATACCTACCCCACCACAACCTAACGACAATTCTGACTCATCTTCTTGTTCTTCTTTCAACACCTTTTTCTCTCCAACATCTACTATGTCTGCCAGTGGCCCTGCCGAATGTCTACATGCTGAACCAAAGTGCATTCCACTCCTAACCACTGGTGTGGTCTTGCCTATGGTAATGCACCAATGGGAAATGGCATGCATCGGGCAAACAAGAAAATTGAACTTACAGATCATGTGGCATCTGTCTTGCCTGGGCTGAAGGATATGTGAGTGAGGGACTGGGTCACTACCCATGGAGACCGTCTTTTGGGGCTGTGCTTCGTGGAATTCATCAAGGAGCTGCAGAGTGAGTTCCTGGCCAATGATTGGGATGATGAGCTTCACGCTAAGATCCATAATGCACATCTCAAATCATCTGAATCTTTTCCCAACTGGGTTAACAATATCCATCATCTAAACATTGTCCTTTGCAATACTGAGTATTATTTTTCTGATTCAGTGCTTTGGCTTCAACTTGATAGCCTCTTAGATGCTGATCTTCAAAACCAATGCAAGAACTGTAACATTAAAGAAATTGTTGAGAAAGTGGTGAAGGAGTCTCCAGAGAAAACAGATGAGGCTCAATTGACATGCTGGATCGTGGAAGTTCATAAGCTTGCAGATGAATGCATGAGTGACACCAAGTGGTACTTAGAGGCTGCAGAAGACCTGCAGAGGATGCCTAAGAGGCAAGCTTTGGCAAACCCCTCATGAAATTCGAACACTGTAAGTGGTTACAAGCCATGGCCTTCATTGGTGTCAACCACTGCTACCATGTCGACTACTGGCAATTCCCAAAACCCATCCAGTTTTACTGAAAATGAATGTTCATTGCTTTTCAAACATCAAGGTTGTTTGAAGTACCGACGGGGATATCAGAGTCATCGTGCAAGGGAATTTCCCTGATGGATGAAACTATAAGGAGATAACTGAGGAGCTTCTGCTTACCCAGAAGCATAAGATCAATGTGCTGTCGGGTAGCAGAGCAGTGGGAGCCATCGTGGGGACTGCAAGTCAAATTGAGGAGGTAGCAGAGGACAATAACACATTTATGGCAGGTGCTGTGATGCCATCTGCAGTTCTGGGTTCTGGGTTGGAATCTGAAGAGGAGGTGAGCCCTCTCACAGTCCCACATCTGCGATGGGCATGTACACTGCTGGGACCAGCTGCTGATGAGCCAATCACAGTGAACAGTATGCTGGATTGTGGAGCGCACATCGTGTTGATCGACAGTGTGCTTGTTGAAGAGCTGGACCTCCGTTGTTTCCATTTGCACAATCCGTTACCAATTTCCATGGCTCTCAATAACACCGCCACCTCTGAGAGTCACCTGTATGAGTACGTAAAGATTGCACTGTATTCTGTAGATTCCACATGGACCTCCCGAACCTTGAAAGCTGTTGTGACTCCTAGATTATGTGTTCCACTTTTGCTCAGACTGCCTTTCCTTACTGTAAACTGCATTATTGCAGATTTTGAGCAACGTTCTGTCATTGATAAAGAAAATAACTACGATTTACTGAGCCCAGCTAAACCTAAACCTCGAGCAAAACTGTGTGACCTGAAAGCATCCTTGGAAGACATTAAAATAGCTAAGAAAAGAATGCTGTCTGAACTCATTGAGGTTTCCAGGCACCATTTGGCTGAAGGGAAAATGGTACCAGAACCTGTGAAGCCACTTGATGTGGCTGGGATGATCAAAGATCAGATCAAGACCTTGTGTTTTCAACAAAAAGTGGGGAATATTGAAAAGCGGCTGCTTATGGAGTTCAACAATGTGTTCCAACCACTGCTGCACATTGACAAACTGCCTCATAATGTGACGGCAAAGATCAAACTGAAAAACGCGGAGCAAATGATTAAGACATGGATGTATGTGTGCCCGCGAAAATTTCACGATGCATGGAAAATATTAATTGAAAACATCTAGATGCAGGTCAAATCAGGCCATCATCTTTGCCACATGCATTGCCAGCATTAATCATTCCAAAGGTGGATCCATCTGTGCTGCCTAGGTGGGTAAATGATTACAGGCAGCTGAATAAAAACACTGTGGCAGACTCCCATCTACTCCCACGCATTGATGACATCTTGAATGACTGTGCCAAAGGTAAAATCTAGGGAGCAATTGACATGACCAACAGCTTCTTTCAGATGCCAATGGAGTCCTGTGATATTCCCTTTTTTTTTTTTTTTTTTTTTAATTCCTATTTATTCTCTGTTGTGGCGGACCATATGTCAGAGAGTATGTACACATTGCATATCTACTAGTGTTTGAATTGTATGTTTTGTGGTGGCTGTGTGTTACGATTTGTTATCTGGACCTGCAAGACCAGGCATTTCATTTTTCCCTTCTGACATGACATGACTCACTTCCAATGGAGACCCCCCCCTGACCTGACTCCTGTCGATCGACATGCTGCACCGCAGTATTCCATGACATCGGACTCCTTGACATCGGACCCTTGATATCAGATCCATGACATCGGACGCCTCATGCTTGGCATGAGGGTTATCTGCTATTGTTCTTTGACATGCTGCGCCGCAGCACTCCATGACATCGGACACCTCATGCTAGGCATGAGGCTTGCTGTTCTATTGTTCCTTCTATATTTACTTGACAAGGATCTCGTATTCTGATTGGATGATAGACATTCTCTGAACCGTATATAAGCTACAGTAATACTGCCTGTATTCCTTAGCTTGACCTAATTCAAATAACGGTCTTAGACTCAACCAAAACACTCAACAGCTTAGGAAGCCCCTAGCTGTGATAACTCAAACTTGACAGTTGGAAGGCCTCCAACTGTGATACACGAACCGATGGTCTACTCAGAAAGCCTCTGAGTACAGATAGCCGTATCGACTTAGGAAGCACCAAGTCCCAAACAGAACCCGATACAGTAAGAAAGCTTCTTACTGCAAGAACCAATACAGTTGGAAAGCCTCCAACTGCAACATATGAAGACTAGACTGAGTTAAGACCTATAGTCTTAACACTGTGGCAACTGCTTGAGAGACCACATAGTGATCTTCAGAGCACACAGTGTTGGAATAAATGGTTCATAGACCAGGAGTAGGGTATTGTGAGGTGCAGGGGTAGGCATAGGCATAGGCATGTTTGTCACATGTTATGTTCCCATGAGGTTTGTAAACTCCCCAAAAGTAGCTCAGAAGCATGCAGTCATTGTGATGTATTGAAACAATGCAGGTAATGCTTTGGGCATGTTTAGTAGTTTGGTGATATCTTGTGTGAGGCCCCCTATTTTTCTCTTCATAGCATTCCATGCTTCTTGGTGTGCTGGGCATAGCAACAGGTAGTGTATGACTGTTTTGTTGTGTTGTCGGCAGCTGGGGCATATTGTGGAGTTGGTTTTTCCAATGCGGTGTAGGTGTTTTGCTAGCGGCGCATGTGCTGTTCATAATTGTGTGAGGATGCTGGTGTGTTTTTGAGGGAGGGGCTCCATGAGTGTAAGATATTTCTTCGATGGTACTCCCTGTGATGTTCTTGATAGTCGCCCGAAATGTACCATCCAGTCTTGCCCCTTGGCTAGGGCTGCTGCTCCCTGCACTTTCCATGTGAGCCTGTTGTCTAGGTATACACCTAGGAACTTGGTGGTTTCTGCTGATTTGATGCAGTGTTGTCCTATTGTGAGGTTGCTTCCTGGTAGTGGAACTTGCTTTCTGAGGAGGAAGGCATGAGGGATCATTTGTTTGGACATGTCTAATAGTTGGAATTTTTCGAAACTGAATTTGCAGTTGTGTAGTTTCGCCCATTCTAGAATTCCTCCTATTCTTTCCATGATGTTGCATATTTTCTCATGTGTCTCCAAGAAGTCTTTCCTGATTACGATTACTGCTGTGTCATCCACGAACAATAGTATCCACTCCCCTAGTTTGAGTATTGGGATTTTCAGTATGTCAGCATTGTATATTAGGTAGCAAATCCCCAAGAAGGGGTCCCCTTGGTCTAGGCTGTTTGTGATGGTGAAATGTGCCATGTGGTGATTGTCAAAGACAATCAATGTTTTTCTGTTTTGTAGTTGGCGCTGCATCCAGTCTGTGTATTCGCTTGGTATTCCTCATTTCCTCATGTTGTGGATTAGTCGGTTAGTGTCAATGCTGGGGAAGGCTCTGACATCTAAAAAGAGGGCAGATGCTACCTGTCCTTTTTGCCATGCGTCCTTGACTGTTTTTGTTAGGAGGTGGATAGAGTCAGTTGTTGTATGGCCTGGGTGTGCTCCAAGGCAACATGTTGTGTTTCTTGCACATTACCACAATGTCTTCTGTTTGGCAGCTATTTAGCAGCTGTGCCATGCCGTCTGAGAGGACTATGGGGCACCACACTGAGGGTACTGTGTAGTCTGGTTTCCCTGGTTTTTTCATGACTAGTGTTTCTGTTAGTGCCCACTCCTTTGGATAGTATTTGAGCATGTGCATTGCTCGGAAGAAAGAGCCTAGGTGTGGGACAAGGATTTTGCATGCATTTATGAAGATGCTGTTTGGTACCGTTCCTTTCCTTGTAGCCTTGTATGGTTTCATCTTTCTGATTGCTCGATGGATCTGTTTGTCGGTGATGTTAACAAAACTCCATTTCAGTGCTGGGTATCTGGTGTTTTCAGGGAGCGCTGGTGTGGATGGGTTTGGCAGCAGGAAGAATGCCTCATAGAATAGTTTTTCCTTGCTTGTGTTGTCATTTGCTTCTCTGATGACTTGCTTTGTTACTGGGTCCCTGATTTGTAGCATTGGTACCTTTGATCTCCCTGCATCTGTTGCTGGCCCCATCACTATCCTGCTTGCCTGCCACACGCTTGCCTTGTCCAATCCTTCCAGCCACTCCACCCAGTGATTGATCTTTGCCCTCCTGATTTCTTCTGCATATTTGTTTTGCTGTCACGGGTATTCTTCATGTATGGGGTGGTCGTTGTTGAGTCAATGGTACTTTGATCTTGTGCCTAGCCTTCTCATCTTCTTTTTTGCCTTCACTAGCTCTTTATTCCACCACCGTTTGGCATATGGGCTTGGTTTGGACTCTTTGATGTGTTTCTTGATCGCATCTTGTATCACACCATTGAGTTTCTCGAGGGTTTCATTGAAGGTTTGTGTGGTTTGAATTTCTGTTGGGGGTGGGAGGTTAGTTAGGTTTTCATTCAAAGTTTTTGTCAGTTCTTTCCAGTCTGCAAGCTGAAGGTTCCTATGTGGTTCCCATGCCATTTTCGGTGTTCTTATGTCTATTTCTGTGTCAATGGGGAAGTGGTCAGTTTTCACCAGTCTGGTGGCATCATCTGTGTTGCATTCGATGATTCCATTGAGGACGTCTTCCGTGCAGAAAACATTGTCCACCCTGGTGTAGTTGCCTGTGCTGTGTGACTTGAGCATTGGGATGAATGCTGGTAGTGCCATTTTCATCTTGTGCCTCCATAGCATGCTGAGTAGTGGTTGCATGAGATCTAGGTTGTGTTCTGTGAACAGGTGTGCATTGCATGCTTCATCCCATATGGGGTGGTGTTGGTTGAAGTCCCCTATCCATATTGTGTGTAGCAGGTTGCATTCACAGTGTTGGCAGTGTGGGTCTCTCATGTATTTTGATAGCTGTGTTAGTGTGTCATTGTGTTCAACATCCTTGTAGATGTTCATAATGTGGAGTGTCCCAAAGTTGCCGGTGATTTCCATGGCGGTTATGTCTGGGCAGTCAATGGGGATCTGTCTCCAGGCATTGGCTGATAATTCTGTATTGACTAGGATCAGTGATCGCATGTCATCCAGGTGTTGGTTGTGGATCATGGAGTATCTTACTGTTCAGCATGGGTAGGCTCTGGATTTTCCTTTGAAGTCGATGTATGGTTCCTGTATGAGGGATAGGTCATAGCGGTTTCTTTTGAGGCTTTGTAGAAGGTCAGATTGACTAAGTAGGGATTTGTTAGTATTCTGCTGTTGGATGCAGAGCAGTTGTTCAGTTTCCATTAGGCGAGTCAGTATATGATAGTTGTGACGCCTCGTGTGGTGCCATCAGTGGGCCTATGTCTTGTTCATATGGGTCTTGATCTCCCCACAGCATGTCGTGTCCAGAGGTTTCATGTTGTGTTCTGTTGTGTTTGTTTCTCCAGTCGTGATCTCTCTGAATTTGCGTGAAGAATCCCAGCAGCATGTACTGCATAGGTTTCGATGACCAACCATTGTCGATTGTTTGTGGGTTTGTTCCTGTGCCCCCTGTGGTCCCATGTTGGTGTAGCATGTTTGGATTCTGTCATCCTCATCGTCATATGTGTTGCCAGTCATCCATGAACTGTTGCTGATTCCCATAGTTGGTGTCTCCTCTTGCTCTTTCTCTGTATGGTATGCTGCGGTATGGGTCTTCTGGTTGGTATGTTTGGAATGTTTCTTGCTGCTGTGTGTTCTCTTGCTGTGGCATTCATGAGTCAGGTTGGTTGGTTAATCTCCATGTTCATGGTTCGTTGGTGGGGAAGTATTTATACTTGGTTTCTGGAATTCATGCGTGTAGCTTAGCGGTTTCTCTTGTGAAGGTGGGTCATTTTCTATTGGCTGCTCCATGTCCTTTACCTTCTTCATCAGTACAGTTTGTGCATTCGAAATCAGCTGTGTCTGTGAGTATACATAGGTTAGTTCAATGTTTTCCTCCACATCTTGCACATGTGTCCACTGTTGTTTTGCATGCCACTGCCAGGTGTCCAAAGTGCTGGCATTGGAGGCATCACTTTGGTTCTGGTAAGAGTTTTCTCACTGTGATCTGCTTGCCTTCAATGAAAATGCCATGCTCAATGGCATGGTTTGCTGCCTGTTGGCTTGTGAACCCTATGATGATGTGGGCAACTTTCTGCAAGATGTGGCAGTTTTAGGTACTTGGAGTATGCGATGGAGGTGGTGGTGGTCCCACTGTCATCTTCTATATGTGCATGTGCAAAGTCGGAGCCTGCTTCAAAGGTCGTTGGGACGAATTCTGCTAATGTGTAGAATAGGCGATTTTGGATGCTCAATGTACCACTGTAGTGTGCTATGAAGGCTTTCTGGACATCCCTCTTCTTCAGCCAGTCCACAGCCTCCTTTGTGTTGAGCTGGTACAGTATGCTTCCATTCCTCATTCTCTTTGGTCCAATGAATCTGGTGTTTTCTGGTTGGTCACCTGCTTTGATTCCCATTAAGTCGATTGTTGTATTTGCTTTGATGACCAGCTCCTTCTCCATGAGTTGGTCCAGTGAACTGTCAGTTATTTTCAGGTCTTCTGTAGTAGCATCTGCTTGTCACTTGCCTCTCCTCGCATTATGACTGCCAGATGTGTCGTGGGTATGTTTTGTTGTGTGATTGACGCATAAGTGCATGGTGGGTTGGGTGAGGTTTGGGGTGGCATATTGTCTGCATCTGTTGTCTTATCTGCTAGTTCTTGTGCTGCATTTGTTAATTTCTCTGTTGTTTCCTGGATATTGTCCTTGAACTCTTCCATGTTTTCTGTTAAGTTGTTTGCTGCCTTCGTTACATGTTCTATGGCATCTCTCATGGTTCCTACCTGTGCGTTGTAGTGTTCAATCTCTTCTGTTAGTTTTTTCTTAACTGCAAGAGATACTTCTTCTGCTATTTGTTGGATGCTGGTGTTGGCCATTAAGAAGGCTACTGCCCTGATTCCATCTATGAGGGGTTTTGGCAGTTTCAATGCACCGTGTGCGAATTGCAGGAGGACATATGATAAGTTTAGTAAATTGGCAGGCTCACCGGGGACTAGGTATTCTTTCATGTGTAGGAGATTTAATGCCTGTTCCTTATCTCTTACATCTGTGGTTAACCCTTCCGCTTCCTCCAAGTCCTTTCTGGTCTTTCTTACTGTTGCCATATTGCTTTTTTGTCTTGTTTGTGGTGGGGTTGGTCCTGGCAGTTGGAGCATGGTATTACTGAGGCAGGCAGGGCATGGTTGGGTGATTATGAGCTGTGTAGTTCTACACTATACTATGTTCGTGTTTGTTGACCTCCTCTTTCCTACAGCCCACTGGCCATGGGAAATTATGGGATGGTGGTGGTACATGTAAGGGGACTAGGGGGGTGCCCTGTGTGTTTTTCCTATTTTTTATGTTTGTCCCATATTTTTCCCCACCTCATTTCCTTCTATTCTTCATTTTCTATGATTTTTCCGGATTTTATTACTAATTTTCCCTTGCTATCATGTTTGTATATGTTGACACTTTTATATTTAGAGGCGGAGTACCCCTTCCGACACATACCCCTTGGTATGATGTCATTCGGCGGCCTTGATCTGCCTATCTCCGCCTTTTTCTATTTTTAGGTTATATTTGATTTTTGTCGTCTTCACATATACTGGGCATCAGCAAGGGGATCCTTAGAGTTTTCTCTCCGGATTTCCCTTTGCTAGGTGCGCCCCCAATCCCTGTATTATGTAGCATAATTTTAACTTTGGATTTCCCTTTGCTAGAGGCTTAGGTTGCCCTTATAGTAGAAAACTCTCCCCTAAGGCCCGAAAATTGCGAACGCGCTGCCCAAAATAGGCAGGTACGGACTGGACGACGCTTCCCAAAGCTCCACAGAGTCCCTACACACCGTTCCAGATACTCTCGCCTTTATTGCGCCGCCATTTTCGCCAAACGCGCTCCCTAGCGACATGGACGCATCAGAATGCTTCGATGCGCGTGAAAGCGACGTTTCCGGAATGCGCGCGCAAATTGACTCGCTTAAATCTACGATTGAAAACTTCGTTAGGACCCTCCAGGCTAACCCTACGACTAATAGTTCCCCCTTCACGACTCCAAGCGCACCCAACAACGACGTCTTGCCAAACGCGTCCACTAAGGAACGTGCCCAGATCAAACCGTCCCCCCCCGCCGAATTTAATGGTGCACGTGCACAGGGATGTGCATTCCTTAATTCCTGTGAGTTATACATTAGTCTCCAGTCGCATCAATTCGTCGATGAGGCTGCAAAAATTTATTGGGCCTTCACATACATGAAATCTGAACGCGCCTATCTCTATGTGGACCGTATCCTACGTCAAACTAAAGAACTCGGTTCTCTACCTTTCTCCACTTGGGGTGACTTTCGAGCTGAGTTTGTACGCCACTTCTGCCCCCTCAATGAACGCCACTGAGCAGTGACACGACTTGAGTCATCCACTTACCACCAGGGATGTCGATCCGTGGACGACTATATTGATGAGTTCAAGGATTTGGTGGACATGGCAGGGTATGGGAGTGGGTTACCAGTAGTGGTGAAGTTCCGACGGGGGCTCAACCGAGAAATTCAGGACCAGATTGCACAGATGTTGGAAGGACACCCAGCGGACGATGATATCCTTGCTTGGTATGAAGCTGCTTCACTCTGTGACGAGAACCGACTCACAAATGCGGCGTTTAATGCTGCATTCCATGCTCCAACTACCACTCATACACCCTACACCTTCAATCGAAGCCTCCCCTGCCCTAACCCCATTCCTGCTCGTCAAACTCCCACACCAGCCATCAATATCCCAGTACCAATGGATGTTGATGCAGCCCGCAGCCGTGCATGTAAGTTGGATCTCTGCTACCGTTGTGGGGAACCTGGACACAGGGCTGGAGCGTGTCCCCATCATCAGGATATCCGCATGCTCACCCCTGAGGGACGAGATGAACTCCTGCAAGATTTGTTGGCACTTGTAGATGTTGAGGAAGTGAAGGATCAAGTTGCAGAGGAGGTTAAGCTGGAAGTTGTAGAGGAGCAGGATTTTCCTATTCGCAGTGAGTGAATCGTACGCCCTCACTGCCTGTCCATAACCGCTTTGAAGTCTTGTCAGTTGAATCCCTGGAGAATGAATCCATTTCTGTGACTGCTCCCCTCTCTGACCCTTCGAAGTTGGCTAAAGACGTACCTGTTCTCCCCATCTCTCCTTCTACTCCACGTCCCAAAATTAAATCATGGGAGCGTAAACTACCACGCAAGTATATTGTGGCATCCACTCCCTCTGCACATTCCTTAAACCTAGCCATCGAACTGCAGACGACCGACACTGGACAGATACTCGGTGTCTCTGCGCTCCTGGACTCTGGTGCGACTGGTCTCTTCATCGATTCCCATCTGGTACAACAACATCGTCTAAATACTCGCTCACTCTCACGTCCGATACCTGTATATAACGTGGATGGATCCCCAAATGAAGCTGGTGCCATCCGAGAGGTTGCAGACCTGGTTCTCCGTTACAAAGATCATAGTGAGCGTGCCCTTTTTGCTGTCACTCAATTAGGAAAGCAAAAGGCGATTTTGGGATATCCATGGCTTCGAGACCATAACCCAGAGGTCGACTGGCGCACCGGGGAGGTTACCATGAGCCGATGTCCATCCCGCTGTCGGACGTGTTTCACAGAAGCCAGGCAAGAACGTCGTGGACAGAAGGCGGCAATACGATGAACTCAGAAGTGTGGTGCTGGACCCCTGCCTATACCTGAAGTGGAATTGGAAGGGGTTCCTGATCTAATGCCGGACTCGGATGATGATGATGAGGACCCAGAGGAAGTGGAGGAGGGTGATCGGATCTTCTACACTGCGATTCGCTCATCGCATGA
Source organism: Tricholoma matsutake (assembly GCA_026075535.2). NCBI lineage: Eukaryota > Fungi > Basidiomycota > Agaricomycetes > Agaricales > Tricholomataceae > Tricholoma > Tricholoma matsutake. The sequence goes on from AP026544.2 coordinate 2,649,042, forward strand.
GGTGTGTGCCACATCGAACATATCCCAACGCCTCGCCGAGGCCTTCCACAAAAACAACGCTGCTAAATCCTCTACTAACTCCTTACTCCCTCATCTCCATGAGTTTGAAGACGTGTTCTCCAAGGAGTCATTCGACTCTCTTCCTGCGCGTAAGCCATGGGATCACGCGATCGAACTCACCCCCGGCGCAACCCCTTCATCCTGCAAGGTCTATCCTCTCTCTCCGGAGGAACAACGGCAGCTTGACCAGTTCATCGACGAGCACCTGGCCTCTGGACGTATTTGACCATCGAAGTCACCCATGGCCTCTCCCTTTTTCTTTGTCAAGAAGAAGGATGGCTCACTTCGACCGGTTCAAGACTACAGAAGACTCAACAACATCACGGTCAAAAATCGCTACCCACTACCCCTCATCTCCAAACTCGTAAACCAGCTCCGTGGAGCCCAATACTTCACCAAGCTCGATGTCCGTTGGGGCTATAATAATGTGAGGATAAAGGAGGGAGATGAGTGGAAGGCAGCCTTTCGTACCAACCGTGGTCTTTTTGAACCGCTTGTCATGTTCTTTGGCCTTACTAATAGCCCTGCCACCTTTCAGACCATGATGAACGACATCTTCCATGACCTCATCCTCGAAGGCGTTGTCTGCATCTATCTCGACGACATCCTCATCTTCACTCGCACGGTTGAAGAGAACCGTCGCATCACGCGCCTCGTCCTAGAGCGACTTCGACGGTACAAACTCTACCTTCGTCAGGACAAATGCGAGTTCGAAAGGACCAAGATCGAGTACCTCGGCCTGATTATCTTGGAGGGTCAAGTGGAGATGGATCCTATCAAGGTAAACGGGGTCACAGCTTGGCCGACGCCCACGAACAAGAAGGAGGTGCAGTCTTTCTTGGGCTTCATCAATTTTTATCAGTGTTTTATCAAGGATTTCTCACATCATGCACGACTGCTGTTCGACTTGACAGGAAAGGAGGCATGGAGGTGGGATAATGCACAACAGGAGGCGTTCGAAAAGCTTAAGGAGATGGTCACTTCCGCTCCGATCCTTACCTTTGCTGACGATTCGCGTCCTTTTCGTGTAGAAGCCGACAGTTCTGACTTTGCGACGGGCGCTGTGTGGTCTCAGCAGTCTCCGGAGGACCAGAAGTGGCATCCTGTTGCATTCTACTCCAAAAGCCTTAGTGCTGTAGAGAGAAACTATGAATTCCATGACAAGGAGATGTTGGCGATAATGCGTGCGCTTGAGGAGTGGCGACACTTCCTCGAGAGTGCCCAACACAAGGTGGAAATTTGGACGGATCACAAGAACCTCGAGTACTTCATGACGGCCAAGAAATTGAACCGTCATCAAGCTCATTGGTCCCTGTATCTATCTAGATTCGACTTCTCCTTGCACCACCGTCTGGGTCGCAGCATGGGGAAGACCAATGCCCTATCCCGACGTGCAGACCATGGGGATGGCAGCGGTGACAACCAAAACATTGTGCTGTTGCAGCCAGACCTGTTCACCATTCGGGCATTGGAAGGCATCGTACCCCAGGGTGAGGAGCGGGACATTCTACGTGACATTTGTCGCGCAAACCGTAGCGGTTTACATGAGGATGTTGTCGCCCGAGCTGTTAAAGAACTGAGGAAGGGATCGACCCTTTCCTTACGTGCGGCAGAGTGGGCTGAAAAGGAGGACTTGTTGTATTTCAGGGATCGCATCTATGTTCCCAATGACCCAGACCTTCGCCGGCGCATCATATCCCAACACCATGACTCACAGATTGCTGGCCACCCCGGACGCTGGAAGACCTTGGAGCTCACCTCACGGAACTATTGGTGGCCACAAATGTCACGGCTCATTGGTCAGTATTGTCGCACTTGTGACCTTTGCTTACGCACCAAGGTCCCTCGTCGCAAGCCTATTGGTGAGCTACACCCTCTTCCTGTTCCAGAGAGTCGTTGGGATGTCATCAGCGTCGACTTTGTGGTGGAATTGCCAGAGTCAAACGGGTTTGATGCGGTGATGTGCACAGTTGACTCAGTGGGAAAACGCGCTCACTTCATTCCCACTCACACCACTGTCAGTGCCCTAGGTGCCGCTCGACTCTACCTCCACCACGTGTGGAAATTACATGGACTTCCTGGTGCCTTCCTCTTGGATCGTGGCCCTCAGTTCATGGCAGAGTTCACTCGTGAGCTGTACCGACTCCTGGGGATCAAACTCCTTGCTTCAACTGCTTATCACCCACAAACTGATGGCCAGACAGAGCGAGTCAACCAGGAACTGGAGCAGTACATCCGCCTCTTTGTCAATGAACGCCAGGACGATTGGGATGATCTCCTTCCTTTGGCCGAGTTTGGGTACAACAACCATGTCCATGCTTCCACTCAACAGACCCCTTTCCTCTTAGACACTGGACAACATCCACGCATGGGATTTGAACCTCGCCAAACTCCCTCACACATCGAGACAGTGAATGAGTTCACAGAACACATGAGGGATAGCTTGGAGGAGGCAAGGGCAGCCTTAGCAAAGGCAAAGGACGACATGGCACGATTTTACAACCAGCACCACTCCCCAACCCCTCAGTACAAGGTTGGTGATCGAGTTTATCTTGACTCCAGTGACATCTCCACTACACGTCCATCCAAGAAACTCGCTCATCGCTTCTTGGGACCTTTCCCCATTGTCAAGTGCATTGGAACACATGCCTATCGTCTACGCCTCCCAGCCTCCATGTCCAGACTCCATCCCATCTTCCATGTCGTCAAATTGCTTCCAGCTCCCCCAGATCCGTTCCCGGGACGCCATTCACACCCACCACCACCACCTACAGTGATCGAGGGAGAACCCCAATATGAAGTCGAGTCAATCTTGGACAGCCGTTTGCGTCGAGGAAAACTCCAGTATTTGGTACATTGGAAGGGTTATGGGTATGAGGAGAACTCATGGGTCGAAGAGTCTGATGTAAATGCCCCTCGGTTAATCAAGGAATTCCACTGACGGCACACTGCTGCACCGCGTCGCATTCAAGTCACGGACTTTGGTCGTATATGATTTCGAATGCATCGGGGCGATGCATCTTAGAGAGGGGGTGATGTAAGGGGACTAGGGGGGTGCCCTGTGTGTTTTTCCTATTTTTTATGTTTGTCCCATATTTTTCCCCACCTCATTTCCTTCTATTCTTCATTTTCTATGATTTTTCCGGATTTTATTACTAATTTTCCCTTGCTATCATGTTTGTATATGTTGACACTTTTATATTTAGAGGCGGAGTACTCCTTCCGACACATACCCCTTGGTATGATGTCATTCAGCGGCCTTGATCCGCCTATCTCCGCCTTTTTCTATTTTTAGGTTATATTTGATTTTTGTCGTCTTCACATATACTGGGCATCAGCAAGGGGATCCTTAGAGTTTTCTCTTCGGATTTCCCTTTGCTAGGTGCGCCCCCAATCCCTGTATTATGTAGCATAATTTTAACTTCGGATTTCCCTTTGCTAGAGGCTTAGGTTGCCCTTATAGTACAGATATTCCCTTGACTGTGGTATCCACAACATTTGGCCTTTTCAAGTGGATGGTAATGCTGATGGGTTTGAAGAATGTGCTGGCAATCCATCAATGTCATGTTACAGTGGTACTGCATGCTTGGATTGGGAAGATCTGTCATATTTATTTGGATGACATAGTAATATGGTCTAACAGTCTGGAGGAGCACTGTGCGAATGTACGCACCATCCTGGAAGTGCTGAGAAAAGCAGGACTGTATTGCAACCCACAAAAGACACATCTTTTTCAACTTGAAATTGATTTCTTGGGTCACCATGTGTTGACACGAGGAATTGAGGCTGATTTGAGCAAAACAGATCATATCTTGAAATGGCCACAGCTGAGGTCACCAAAAGAAGTGCGCTAGGGTTTGGGTTTGGTATGATATGTGAGCATGTTTCTGCCACATATTACTGAACACATGTGTGTCTTGATGGAGCTGACATTGAAAGAATGCAACAAAGACTTCCCAGTTTGGGAGGATAGACACCAGGTCACATTTGAGCTCGTCAAGAAGGCAATTGTCAGCAGAGAATGTCTGACAACCATCAATTACACACGGTGATAGGTCCACCTTGTCATTCAAGCTCGGAAAACACATCTACGACCATTGTTGAAGCTCTATGAACCATACGAACCCCTCCAAAGCTCTACAAACCTCTACAAAGTCATGAAAATGCTTCAAAATTCTTTGTATGCCTTCAGCCACCATAATACAATTCCCCCGACCTTCATACAGCTCAGGATATACACTTGGAACATCGTAGATGGGTTCCGAACCAGTTTCGAGCAATATTGCAGCGATATCGGCCTTCGAACAAGTCCAATATTTCCTCGACAGACTTTGAAAATCATCGAACATCGCAAATCGACATCGGACACTATATCACTATCCGAATAATCATCGCACACATGCCAGATGTATTCCCTACCATTGTTGAACAATATCGCACCGATATCGGGCCACAAATGAAGTCCGAAGAAACTTCGAAAATCTTCGAAAAACATTGAACCTCAAAAAACATCGTCGGACACAGTATTTCCTATTTGAACGATCTTCAGATGCATGCTGGACACATGGGACACTATATCGAGTATATCGAACACATTTTGACCACATGTACATGCATACAATCTGCTCGAAGCAGTTTCTGATCTTTTATTCAATTTATAACAAGGATGGTCTGGTTTTAGCTATTCTTTCTTAATATTTCTTCATCATGTGTTATATTCACCCCTTCTAGTCTCGCTTTATTGTTCTGATATACTTATATTGTCTTTTGCCTCGAGTTTGCCACATTTTTGCCTCATGTTCTCTAGCCTTTTTAGGTACTTTCTTTATTTTATATAAAAAGATGTACTAGATACAAAGAAAAAGAGGAAAATTGTCATTTTCCTCCCAGATCACAGTGATTTGAGAGTTCAGTTTAGTCTTATTCAGTCCAAAGTTTGGTGTTTTACACTAAATTTCCTCAAAACTTTTCGAAATTCCTCGAGATTCCTCGCATTATGCTATTCTTGCTCTTGATTCCCTTGATTCACATTTGCTTTGCTTCTACTACTCATCTAGTCCCCCGATCTTGCATCCAAACATATTTGCGCACTCGAAATTCCTTGAAACTTCTTCGAAAAATATCGCGACATCTCGAAAAGCATCGCGACATCTCGAAAATCATCGCAACGTCTCGAAAATCATCGCAAGTCCTCAAAACACATTCTTTTAGCTTCGAACTGCTTCGACAAGCAGTCCTTTTATGGCTATTTGACGGTCAATCTGACAGGTGACATCTAGAGGGCCTCGCATCCTTCCTCTGACTTGTGTTATACCATCCGAAGCCATTTTGTGGGTTTTGTTTGGGTTTCTGGGTTGAGCATCATCAGCGGATGCCCAAGCACAAGATTTTTGTAATGACAGATGTGAGTGACTACCAATCAGGTGCAGTACTGTCTTTCAGGGAGTCTTGGGAGATGGTGCATCTGGTAGCTTTCGATTCAATGACATTCAAAGGTGCGGAATTAAATTATCCGGTTCATGAAAAAGAAATTCTGGCCATCATCCAAGCGTTGCAGAAATGGCATTCAGATCTTATTGGGGTACCATTCATGGTATATACTGACCACAAGACTCTGGAAAACTTTGATTGTCAGCATGATTGAAGCCGGCATCAAGCACAATGGATGGAGTTCATGATGCAATATGACTGCAAGATTGTTTATGTCAAAGGTGAAGATAATTGTGCAGCTGATGCATTGTCACATACATCTTTTGAGGCTGAGGAGGTTGCGTCTATTCCCTACCCACCCAGTAACGGCAATCTGGTGGCAATGGTTCTTGGTAATCTGGACAGCTCATTTGTATGTGCACATTTAATGAGTGAGCCAGAGACTTTTTTGCTGCCTGGACCAGCAGTGGCTTCAACACTTACAATCTCTGCAGACATGGAACTTCTGGACACAATCCGAGTGGGTTATTCGCAGGATCCTTGGTGTATGTGACTGCTCAAGGCTAAATTCCTCCTGCATGGGGTGCGATTGCAAGATGGTCTCCTGTATGCTGGAGATCAATTGGTAGTTCCAATGGGATCCCATGTGCATGAATCACTATTTCATCTTGCTCACAATGTGCTTGGTCATTTCAGGTTTATGAAATCTTATGGTTCTCTGTGCAGGTCTTTCTATTGGCCAAATATGCACCTGGATTTGGAAATGGCATATGTCCCAAGCTGTGCAGACTGTCAATGAAACAAACCCATGACAAAGAAGCCGATGGGACCCCTACATCCACTGCCGATGCCTGACCAGCATGGAGACTCTGTGGCAATGGATTTCATTGGGCTGCTGGATGATGAAGGGTATGATTGCATTGTATCGTTTATGGACAGGCTGAATAGCGACATTTGGATTGTGGCGACATGAACTAACATCACTGCTCAAGAATTGGCGGTCATATTTTTCAACAAATGGTACTGCAAAAATGGCCTGCCCCTAAAGATCATTTCAGACCGCAATAACCTTTTCATGTCAAACTTTTGGGATGTGCTTCACAAACTCACAGGGGTAAAACTTAAGATGTCCTTGGCTTATCACCCTCAGACAGATGGCTCAAGTGAGCACTGAAATAAAACAATCAATCAATGCCTTCACTACCATGTCAAGCGCAATCAGCAGGGATGGCAAAGAGCACTATGCTGGGTGCATTTTGACATGATGAACACACTTAATGCTTCTACAGGGTTCTCGCCCTTTCAATTGTGGATGGGACAGAGCCCACACATTATCCCTCTGCTGGTGAAGTCACCTGATGGCAAGGTGGAGGATATATGAGCTATAGAGATGATCAAGAGGCTTCAGTTGGATGTCAAGGAGGCTCAGGACAACATGCTATGTGCTAAGCTTTCACAAGCCCTCTCTGGTAATGAGCACCATTCTAATAAGTTCCCTTTCAAAAAAGGTCGCTGTGTTGTACTGTCCACACTGAACAGGCGACAGGAATATAAAGCTAAGGGTGAGAAGTGGGTGGCAAAATTTATTCCTACGATGGTCCCTACATCATGACTGACACAGCTCCAGAGATATCAACCATAACTGTCAACATGCCAAACAACCTGAACACATTCCCAATGTTCCATGCCTCGCAAGCTCTGCCATTTCTAGAAAATGACAAACATCTTTTCCCATCACGGGAGCAGGAACAGCCTCAGTCAGTGGTCATTGAAGGCAGGCAAGGAAGAATACTTTGTTGATTGGATCTTGGATGAGCATAAATGAAGAAGAGGTACACAATATCTTGTGTGATGGTGTGGCTATGGACCGGAAGAAGATCGTTGGCTACCAGGTTGAGAACTGGAGGACTGTGAAGTGCTGGATATCTGGTTGGCATGGAAAAGTTGCAGTACATAGCTTTCTTTTGTTTGCCAGCCAGTAGCTTTTCCCCACAGGGGTTTTTGAGGCACCTGTGCACGTGCCCTTTTTTATCTTACTATTCTTCTTGGGTGGATTTTTTTAATTTTTCAGGAGGGGAGTAATAATGTTACTTATTGACACTTATTTACCACATGCCTCAGACTACATCCTTGGACATCATATGAGAACTCACCTTTCCTAACTTCGTACTACCACCATCCTTATCCTCATCGATAGAGCTCTGTAATGGATACCTCTTACATATGACTTGGCCCCCAGGCCTATCTTAGTCAGTTGTTGATAGTTGTTTACCAGTAACTACTTTTTACTTACAATGTACATGACATAGCAACCAATAGACTGGATTCTGCTCTGTTAGGTACAATGTAAGTATTCTAAGCTAGTAACTACCCGTTACATTTTTTTGAGCTAACCAGCTATTGGAAGCCACAAGCTTACCAAATAGAAGTACAAAGTTATTACTTATATTAGATATACTCAACTGGCAAACAAACATAGCGACACAATGCCTTTGACAACAAGACAGATGACAACTGCAACCACTACACAACAAGCCCCAACCCAAGCAGAAGTAAGAGGGTCGAGAGTAGACGAGAGTCCCAGAGTGGACTCTCTAAAGGCAAAGGCACATGAAACCGGACTGAGAACAATGATGCAAGTTCCATCATCACCAATACCAGTGCTGACCAGACTCGCTATGCAAGTACCTAAGCCACAGGGATCCGGTCATCGAGTAGGTGACAGGTGTGCACCCAGCACACTGAACCCCTTCATCTCAGAACATCGAGGGGATATGCAACCACCCTTCCCACTGGCCCCAGCATTTGCATCTTTGCACCAACTACCCAAGACTCCGGAAGCTCAGACTGGACACCAATGCCAAACTTCAAATTCCCATTTACCTCATATTCCAGAACACTTATGGCCTACCATTGAGACTGCCCATATTGATGCGGATGGGAATGAAGTGTCAGATGGTGAAATCGAGGTTGAAGACCCTATGGAAATGCTCAATCAATCTGAAGGCCTAATATGGGATGAAGGCCCATTCACAAACCAATATCTACATGTGAAGATCAGGAACATGGCGCACAACCAAATGAGAGAGGTCTTAACCCTCACCAAGAAAAAGGTAGACCCATCTTTGATGGTCTACAAGAACATGTACCTCAATATATTCAAGGCACTCATAGCAAAACAGGTCACCTCAAAGAAAAGGGATATGATAATGTCAACTCCATCCATAACAAACCTAGAAGACTACATGGAACAACGAGCTGAGACCCCTTGATGTCAGCTTAAATGCAAAACCGAAGATATTCAAGTACCCTGAGATGTACAACCAGAATATTCATATGTGGACCCTGCTGTCAAGATTGCAATTGCCAGTATCAATGCACCTCAGCAAGCAGGGGAATCGAATGACAACTACCGCTGCCATTGCAATGCAGCTAATCAACATCACCATGTTACGTTCAACAAGACACTGTCCCCAATGACCTTTCACCAGCCAGAACCAACTGAAGACACGGACTCTACTCAACCCACCACACAGGTAACATCCGAAACATCCAGACCAACAATTCAAGTCCCCCATAGAGCACGAACCCCTATGGTGAGCACCATCGAGGACTGAATCGCTTACCAACATCTTAGAAATGAGGACCTTGAGATAGCTGGGAACTCGTTGTATGATGATCAAGGAATAATGTTCAATGGACATCGTCACATCGATATGTTAGACCATCGCTACACACGGACAGCAAGACTGATCTGACCATCCAGTAATCCTAATGGTGATGATGACAGGACAGATGACCAAACTAATGGAAATTGAAGACAACCCCCAGACCCACCATTTGGCCCGCATAACTCCTCCCAACACTGTAATCCCTACGGTACAACCGGCAATGGCAGAGGTGGCAGAGGTGGAGGCGATGATGGTGAACCTCCCAATGGCAGAGGAGGTTTTGACCCTGGAGGAGATGACCCAAATCAACCAAATAATCGATGCCCTTTGCATAGGGGTTATTCTATGCCACCTGCAGATCGAGCTAGGTTACACACACCTGGTGTACATGCTACATCTGAACACCATTGCACTCAGATGCATGATCATTTGCTATGGCTCTGTCGAGAACACCTCACTGTTCGACTCAGAATACCTGAAGGAACAAAAGTCTGTAGAGCTGACCCCAGCTCTGTAGGATCACCTAAGTTCTCAGACTTAGAAAACTGGCTCATCAACATGGTTGTAATGCTTCAAGCCATCCAGTATGGAGGAGACAATAGGGACCAGGAACACATGCTATGTGTTCCTGAATTCTTGGAAGGCGAAGCAAAGAAATGGTACTCTTGTCACGTCATCCATGTGAACTGATCCCAGCTACACTGGACTTTCGAGGACATAATTATTGGCCTATATCTGTAATGTACCCTCCCCCACCTATTCCGGTCGGAGTCCAGTTATTCCGGTTGGAGTCCAGTTATTCCAGTTGGAGTCCAGTTATTCTGGTCAAAGTCCAGTTATTCCAGTCAGAGTCCAGTTATTCCGCATCTGGAGTAACCAGAATCTGGTCAGAGTAACCAGAATAACTGAACTCCAATCTCAACTTAGAGTATATACCCTAATGGATAGTCAAATTTCAAGTCTTAAGTTGTCAAAGTGCCTACAAAATATATTTGTGCAGAGTAAGGATTGAACTCAAGACATCTTGATTAGAGTGATCACATGACAAACCAAACATGTGTGCTTAACCAGTTGAGCCACAGGAGAATTATTAGATAGTAATATAATGTTTATTCATGACACTCTAATTTTTTTCAGAGTAGTGAAAGATCAAATTTTTTAATTAACCACATCCCTCACATTGAATGCGAGGGAGTGGGGATGATTGTGATTACATACATAAACAAAAAATCCTCCCTCTCACAAGATGTGAGAGGGAGTTTTATTTATATACATAAAAAGCTAACCCCTCGCGCCGAACACGAGGGGGGAGGTAAAAACATGAAGAAAAAAATCCCTCCCCCACGCAAAATGGGGGAGGGGGGGTACAATACTAATAAATAATTAAAAGTACAAAAAAAATCCCTCCCCACACGAAGTGCGGGGGAGGGGGAGGGGATGCGACCCCACTGTTGTCTGTCCTTCCACCCCACGATCCACCCCACAAGCAGTTGCTTGTGAGGCTGGGGGTAGGTGGCTTGTCGTCGTTGTCGTTCCACCCACGATCCACCCCACGAGCAGTTGCTCGTGAGGCTGGGGGCAGGTGGTGTGTCGTTGTCATCTCCTGTCCCTGCGCCTGGGCGTCATTCCACCCACGATCCACCCCACAAGCAGTGGCTCATGGGGCTGGAGGCGGGTGGTGTGTCGTTGGCCCTGTCGTCATTGTCCATCGTCGTTGGCAGCCGTGCTTTGCGTTCTGGGGGGTTCTGGTGCTGGTAGATGGCGGCGTCATTGTTGTTGTCACCTGCACACACTCATGATCCACCCTACGAGCAGGGGCTCGCAGGCATGGGGTGGGTGTGTTGGCTCGTTTGCAGGTGGTGGTGTCGTTACTAGTAGATTATAACCTAGAAAACTAAAAAAACAAGTCCGTTAGTTTATAAAAACAAAAAGCAAATGAAAAAAACTCACATAGGGCCCAAACGACGTGATCTGCGTCGTTTGGGCCCGTGTTGGCTCGCTTGCGGGTGGTGGCGTCGTTACTAGTAGATTATAACCTAGAAAACTAAAAAAATGAGTTAGTTAGTTTATTAAAACAAAAACCAAACAAAAAAAACTTACGTAGGGCCCAAACGATGCAATCTGCGTCGTTTGCGAGTGGTGGCATCGTTGCCAGTAGATTATAACCTAGAAAGCTAAAAAAAAGGTTAGTTAGTTTATAAAAACAAAAAGCAAATGCAAAAAACCTTACTTAGGGCCCAAACGACGCGATCTGCATCGTTTGGGCCTGTGTTCTGTCCAATCACGTCGTTTGGGCCCATGTTATTTCTGGCAGTCGAGTAGAACCTATAAAACAAACGAAACAAGTTAGTTAGTATGAAAAAACAAGAAGCAAACAAAAAAAAACATACTTAGGCCCAAAACGACGCGATCTGCGTTGTTTGGGCCCGCGTTCCGTCCAGTCGGCTCGTTTGAAGGTGGTGGTGATGGTGGCATTGGGCATGGGAACAGTGGTGGTGGGTGCGCATGCAGTGGTGGTGGTAGAGTGGAGAGGAGGAGGCGGCGGCGTTGGCGACAGTGGTGGTGGTGGTTGTGAGCTGGCAGTCATGTGTCACGTATCATGTGTATGCATACTTATTAATTATTCCGTTAATGGCTGTGATTAACTACGTACCTTGGTTGGGTAATAAAAGTATTAAATGTATGCCCAAGAATAATTGCTTGGTAGCTCAGTGGTTAAGCGTGCTGTTATGTGTGCAGACCCAAGGTCAAGGGTTCAATTCTTGTTGTATGTTGAACTTTTATTTGGGGAAGCACATGCATTCTGGTTATTCTGGTTAGTCTGGTTATTCCTGTTATTCTGGTTGTGATGAGTCTGGTCAGATTCCGGGGATTCTGGGTGTAAATTGGATCCTTATTCCGACCGGAATTGTGCTGCATAGGGACAACTACATACAAAAAAAATTCCACCGCATTCTAGAAATTCTGGAAATTCCAGCCGGACAAACTGGAATCCAACCGGAATAGGTGGGGCAGTGTAAAGTACTCGCCTATATGATCGCTTTATGCACCCAACTACCTTGCAAGATGCTTGTGAAGCATACGCTGCCATGCATTACTTGGACAAGCTTGGTATTCAAGGATATTATGATACTCTCATCGATCATGCCCAGAACATGTCGGTATACCCGGATGCATACAACATCATGGACACCACCTTCCTATGTGGCCTGAGTACTTTACACTCCCCCACCTATTCCGGTTGGATTCTGGTTTGTCCGGCCAGAATTTCTGGAATTTCTGGAATCTGGTGGAATTTTTTTTGTATGTAGTTTTCCCTATGCAGCACAATTCCAGTCAGAATAAGGATCCAATTTACACCCAGAATCCCTGGAATCTGACCGGACTCATCACAACCGGAATAACAGGAATAACCAGACTAACCAGAATAACCAGAATGCACATGCTTCTCCAAATAAAAGTTCGACATACAACAAGAATTGAACCCTTGACCTTGGGTCTGCATATCACAGCATGCTTAACCACTGAGCTACCAGGTAATCATTCCTCTACATACATTCAATACCTTTATGACCAAACCAAGGTGCATAGTTAACTGCAGCCATTAATGGAATAATTAATAAGTACGCATACATGCATGACATGTGACATGTGACTGCCAGCTCACAACCACCACCACCACCGTTGTCAATGCCACCTCCTCCTCTCCACTCTACCACCACCACTGCGTGTGCACCTGCCACCACCATTCCCATGCCCACTGCCACCATCACCACCACCTTCAAACAAGCCAACTGGACGGAATGCAGGCCCAAACGACGTTGCCATCGTTTGGGCCATAGATAAGTTTTTTTCTTTTTTCTTTTTCTTTTTATCAATCAACTAATTGTAATTTATTGCTTTTTAGGTTGTATACTACTGGGGACGACCTGCCACAATAAAAAATGCACAACCCATGCCCATGCCCACCCGACCCCCTCCTCCCCATTCAAATGGGATGTGAGGCTGTTGACATGGGCTAGGAGGGTGCAGAGGGATGCCAGGAGACCCCAGAAGGGGGGTACCTGCCTAGTAAGCACCCACCAACCTCTGTACTTGTGCCACATCGCACTGACATGCCCAAACTCCCACCTGCCCCCCCAAAAAAAAAAAAAAACAGAAATCCAAACAGGGGATGACAGCAACAAACAATGACAAGCCACCCACCCCCAGCCTCATGAGCAACTGCTTGTGGGGTGGATCGCAGGTAGTGTTTGAAGGTCCAGTTTGGTCCAATTTTTTGACCATGACTGGCCGCAACCACAACTGCAACTGGTTGAGACCACAACCTCCATCTCAGGCAACTGGACCAGACCATGTACAACCGGTCCATATCGGTCCGGTTGCAGTCCACCAACTGATTTCAACTGGTCTTCTACAGGACTGGTCGAGACCAGTTGAAACCGGTCCTAGAACCAGTCTAGACTGGTTTTTTAGTACTACAAGTCAATACTAACTAAATTCTATTGTATACTTTACATACACCAACTACATTCACACTAATTAACACAAACACAATGTTAGAAATAGAAAAAGAAAGAAAAGAAAACTGCCCACTGGCTCGCATTTGCAGCAAGGGCGGGCATTGTGTGGCCAGGCGGTGTGATGATGTTGTTGTGGTATTGCTGATCCCCGCTGTTGTTCGTGGGCATGGGTGGCGCATGGGGGTGGTTTGGGGGTGTTGCATGGTGGGTGAGTAACGTTGTTAGCCATCATTTGTAGTCCTCCAGTGTGTCATCATTAGTCATCATTGTCATCGTCCCCAGCTGCATCACTATGATGTGGCTGTGGCTGTGGTCGTCGATGTCCAGGAATGGGCCTTCAGCACCTTGCGAGTCGACGTCGTTACAAAAAAAATAAGAATAGTTGGTAAAAGAAAAAAATGAACATAAAAAAACACATACTCTATGGCCCAAACAATGCAAGCCATCGTTTAGGCCACTTGGCTTTGTGTTCATTAGTGGTGCTTCGGGGGAGGTAGTAACAGACTTGAGTTTAGGCCACTTGGCTTTGTGTCCATTAGCGGTGCTTTGGGGGAGGTAGTAACAGACTTGAAACCTATAAAACAAAACAACATGGTTAGTAGTAAGAATAAGAATAATATGAAACTCACCTTGAATGTGCATGATGTGGCATGTTTCCAGCCATGTGTCTCACTGTTCAGTGCCATTTGATGTGGTGGAAGGGGCCCTCCCAATCGTGTTGCTGTTTGTCATCCCCCCCCCCGCATTCGTGTCATCATTCGTCATCCCCTCACCATCATCAGCACCTCCATCTCCCCCTGTGAGCAGTGGCTCGTAGGCGGGGTGGTGGTGCTATGTGATGTGGCATTGGTAGTGGTGTGGCAGCATAGGGTGGTGGTACCACATCGTCATCGTTGTCGTCATTGTTGCCCGCCAATATCACACCTAAAAAAGAAAACAAATTGGTTGGTAGAAAAAAAAGAAATCAAGAAAAATACAAACATACCTATGGGCCCAAATGATGACTAGCAATGTTTGGGCCCACTTTGTGTTCGTTCACTTGCGGTGCAGTAGAAGGGTGGACAGTGGGAGAGGTGGGCAGCATTGTGGGTAACAGTGGTTGTGGGAGTTTTTTGGCAAGTGGCACCACTTGTGTTTTTGGGAGCACAAACACGACCACATGGTCCGTGTGCATCAATGGGTATATAAACACCCACCAAACAACTGATATTTTGGTCTCGTACCACCTAGCAAAATAGTATAATTAGTTATGATTAGTACTTATACTAGTTCTTTTTTCTTCTTATCTACAAAACTTTATGTGTATATGTAGTGGCAGTGACAGTAGTGCATTCTGTATACTATGAAAAGACTGGTTGCAACCGATTGCAACCGGTTTTGTAACAGTTTTTGAATATCTTCTAAACTGGGCAACTGGCAACCCAACCACCTCTAAAAGTGAGCAACCGCAACCAAAAAATGGACCGGACTGAGTGTCGGTCCAGTTGGGTCTTTGGTCTTTTTCTGGTCCATAGGACTGGACCTTCAAACACTAATCGCGGGTGGAACGACAACGACAACAAGCCACCCACCCCCAGGTGGAACGTGGGTGGAATGATGCCCAGGCGCAGGGATAGGAGACAACAATGCACCACCCACCCCCAGCCTCACAAGCAACTGCTCGTGGGGTGGATCACGGGTGGAATGACAGACAACACACCTAGCACAGCGGGGTCGTGTCCCCTCCCCCTCCCCCGCACTTTGCATGGGGAGGGATTTTTTTGTACTTTTAATTATTTATTAGTATTGTGCCCCCCCTCCCCCATTTTGCATGGGGGAGGGATTTTTTTCTTCATGTTTTTACCTCCCCCCTCGCGCCGAACGTGAGGGGTTAGCTTTTTATGTATATAAATAAAACTCCCTCTCGCATCTTGTGAGAGGGAGGATTTTTTGTTTATGTATGTAATCACAATCATCCCCACTCCCTTGCATTCAATGTGAGGGATGTGGTTAATTAAAAAATTTTGATCTTAACTACTTCAAAAAAAATTAGAGTTGTGAGTTTGAGTGTCATGAATAAACCTTATATTACTACCTGATAACTCTCCTGTGGCTCAACTGGTTAAGCACACATGTTGGGTTTGTCATGTGATCACTCTAATCAAGATGTCTTGAGTTCAATCCTTACTCTGCACAAATATATTTTGTAGGCACTTTGACAACTTAAGGCTTGAAATTTGACTATCCATTAGGGTATATACTCTAAGTTGAGCATCTGGAGTAACCAGAATCTGGTTGGAATAACTGGAATAACTGGACTCTGACCAGAATAACCAGAATAACTGGACTCCAACCAGAATAACTGGACTCTGACTGGAATAACTGGACTCCAATCGGAATAGGTGGGGGAGGGTAAATTACAGCGTGGCCTTCCTAAGGAAATGCACACAAAAATGCTTGAGAATGGTCTCATGCCAAAAGCAAATACCGTTGAGGATTTCGTATCTGAAGGCAAAGCATTGGAAGTGGCTATGAAAACCATGGAACATTACAATCGGCATTCAACAAGTACTACTCATACTACGGAAACATCGAAGGCCCAAGGCTGACATGAGGATAAGGCAAGGAAGGTGGCATAACCTTCATGAAGAGATTGGACCTGAACCAGGACAACAGTGGATTGAAACCAAGAATCTTTGTAAATAACCATGAACAACTATAGATTGAACTTCAAGCCCAGGAATAATGATGATCAAAAAGTGTCCAAGGCACACCACAATAATGACAAACTTGCAGCCATACCTGCAGGAGTGGACATGGATTGTTTCAATTGTGATGAGCCAGACTATGCTAGGGACTGCAAGAAACCAAAATGGAATAAGTCACATGTCTGAGCAGCCCACATTGCTATAGCTGAAGGAGAAAATATGGATGACAACGAACAGGATGATCAAATATCAGAGCATGGCACCCAACAGTCTACTGGATCTCAAGGCTACCAGAGTGACGAGGAAGAAATGGTCGAGGTCGACATATATGACAATAACGACTGGTACAACCATGTATCTGACCCTGAACATATGTTCGCAATCGGAGAAACAGACTGAACTCTGGTCACAAAGTCTTGCAAGGATGGACTGGCACAGGATATAGACAAGGCCTGCTTTCAAAAGGTACACTTATGCACAGATAAAACAACAAGACCCCGACCAGACTACAAACCTGAAGAAAGGGAGTGTTTAGCCATGCTGATATCTATTGGTGGATGTGAAGCATGGACACTCTGGGATTCAGGAAGCATGATGATGGGTCTTACCCCCACATTTGCTCAAGTTGCTGACATTCGAGTCTTCCCATTAATGAACCCTCATGTACTACAATTGGGAACTGTAGAAAGTCAGGCAACAGTGAATCATGGTGCAGAGGTTAAACTGGAAGCCCCAGGCATAAGTGATGAGACTTATGTAGATATCGCAAACTTCAACCATTATGATATGATCATCAGAACCCCATTCATGCACAAGAATAAAGTAATACTAGACTTCGAGAATAAACAAATCATCATCAATGGCAAACCAACACCGGCTGTGAAGATACTGTTGGACAACAGTGACAGATGCTTGTGCCGATATCAGTCGACAAACATAAGAATTGACTACATGGTAGTAAGCCAACCATAGAAGAAATACTGGATGATGACAATAAGAAAAATGGATGCACACTACCTGAAGGAGTTCCTGCACTCCTTATGGACAATGAAGAATTTAAAGATCTTCAACAAGGGGAAAAACTGGCACTGAAACTGTCAAAACCTAAGAACACTCGTGAAAAAACTAATGTTATGGAATGTCAACCAACATCCTCTAAAGTGAAAGCAGAAGATATGACTATGGACAAAGAAGAGAAGATCTTCGAGGAACAAAATAATGCAATGATGAGTAAAAGCACTTGTTCATTTTGGGATAGACCGACACCTCGACCTCAACATGACTGGCTACATGACCCCAGAATGCCAGATGAATGGAACACTGTAATAGCATCCATGAGAGCCTATGAAGGAAACCATACATCACCAAAGGGAGAACAGTACTGAAATGCTCTCAAGGACGAGACATCTGATCCTTCAGAGTTCATGGGACAACAACCCAGCCCACTGGACTATGTCAGGAAGCAATCGTCCATATGATTGAAACCTCAGAAGACTGATTCAGAACAGGACTTCAAAACCCTTTGGTCTAGGTTCCACAAACCTAAGAAGCCACCAGAACCACATGAGAAACAACGTGAAGAACACCGGGGAGAGAAAGGCAAGTCCAGAGAGTTGGGACTTACCGAAGAAGACTACCCACGATTACAACAACAATGGTATGATGAGTTCTCAGATATCCTAGGGGGAACTCGGGACCAACTACCACCT
Organism: Tricholoma matsutake; assembly: GCA_026075535.2. Lineage (NCBI taxonomy): Eukaryota > Fungi > Basidiomycota > Agaricomycetes > Agaricales > Tricholomataceae > Tricholoma > Tricholoma matsutake. The sequence goes on from AP026544.2 coordinate 2,667,122, forward strand.
TGGAGAGAGGTGAATCATGAGATTCACCTTATCAACAATAACAAGCAGTACCACTACCACCTACCTAAGGTACTGAACTCCTTGTGTGAACAGTTCCACGAGAAGGTCAACCGATACGTGAATGCTGGATGGTGGGAACCACGATCTGTGAACCAAGCGGCTCCAATGCTCTGCTTGAGCAAGAAGGATGGGAAGACACAAACCATGGTAGATGCCCGTCAAAGAAATGAAAATATGATTAAGGATGTTATGCCCTTACCAGACCAAGATATTATTCATGAAGATGTGGCCCGAGCCAAGATTCATTCAAAAGTCAACTTATCTGACACATATGAACAGGTCCGAGTACGGGAAGAAGATGTATGCAAGACTGCATTTGCCACAATTGCAGGAACCTACATTAGCAATATCATGCAACAAGGAGACTGTAATGCACTGGCAACCTTCCAATGACTTATGACATCCATATTCAGAGATGTCATTGGTAAATTTATGCATGTATACTTAGATGATATCTTCATCTACTCAGAACAGATCGACTGCCTTGGTCATGTTATTGACAAGAATGGCATACATGCAGATCCCGACAAACTCTCTCGTATCAGGGAATGGCAAACACCACAAAACTACAATGACATCCAACACTTTGTAGGCTTGGTAAACTACTTAGCCAACTTCCTACTAGATATCACGCATTATATGAGACCTTTATTAGCTATGACACAAAATGGAACCCCCTTCCATTGGTGACCAATTCACCAATGTTGCTTTGACATGATCAAACAAATATGCTGCAAGACACCAATCATTGCACCTATCAACCCCAAACACCAGGATGAACTGATCTGGGTGATATGTGATGCGTCTAAATCAGGCATAGGAGCAATGTATGGCCAAGGACCTATGTGGCAAGGATGCTGCCCCGCAGGATTTATGTCAAAGAAATTTACTGTTGCCCAACACAACTATGCTGTGCATGAGTTGGAAGCTCTTGCAATCCTTGAGGCATTATTGAAATGGGAGGATAAACTAATTGGATATTGGGTACACATTATTACAGACCACAAGGCACTTGAGTTCTTTCAAACTCAATCAAACCTCACCAGCAGACAAAGGAGATGGACAGATTATCTTTCTCAGTTCAACTTCGACATCACGTACATTAAAGGTGAACTCAATAAGGTTGCCGACTGCCTCTCACAATATTATTAAAGTGATACTATGACTGATGTTCATCAACCATACAAATATGTACAAGCTGATGCTCACATTGATCCCACCAGGGATGACTTATCCAAGCAATGTTACCAGGAAGTCACGTCAAAAATAATCGAGTTACGAGCCATCTGCAGCATGGAGACCCGCCATAGTAAACAATTACAAGAGCAACAGGAGACTCAAGACGTGGAAGCCAAACTTATGGATGAAGCTAACCAATGCATAATCGATAATACGTCTAATGCAGCAGAAGCTCCATCCATATCCGAGAAGTCCACCCCATCATTGTATGGTGATGATCTCACACTAGCCAAGGCACTATTTGAACAAACAGCAGATGCTACCCCAATAAATTGGGGAAACGAAGATTTCATTAAACAGATTCAATCTGGATACAAGGAGGATAAGTTACTCAAACTTATCCTAGACAAACCAACCGAATACCCAGATTTCACTGTCAAGGATGATCTTATTTGGAAAACCAACCAACACTTTGACAAAGTCATGTGCATCCCCCATAATCAAGATACGATAACTCAAATACTAGACCAGGTGCATGCAACACTTGGGCACTTTGGGGACCAACGAACAAATGAATATGTTCAACGATGGTATTGGTGGCTGCTCATGAACAAAGATACACCTGAATTCTGTCGGACATGTGAATCATGCCAGCATGCAAAGGGGCCTAACGCAAAACCATTTGGGAAACTCCATCCCTTGCCCATACCTCTCAAGCCATGGGATTCTATTGGAATGGATTTTATAGGCCCCTTTCTGGAATCGAAAGGCTTTAATTATCTTTGGGTGATTATATGCCGAATGTCCAGTATGGTCCACCTTATCCCAGTCCACACTAAGATGAAGGCATCCAAATTATCATGGATATATCGGCAAGAAATTGTACATTTACATGGGCTTCCGAGTTCAATCGTAAGTGATCGAGACTCAAAATTCACGTCAAAGTGGTGGCGCAAACTACACAAGATCTTAGGAACCAAACTGCTGATGTTCACATCGTACCACCCTCAAATGGATGGCCAGACTGAATGCACCAACTGCAATGTTGGACAAATCTTTCACACTATTGTCTGCAACAATCAGAAAGACCAGGTTCACAGGGTTAACCTTACTGAATTTTCAATCAATGCTAGCATATCCAGGACAACCAGGTATGCCCCATTTGAGCTGAATAGTGGGTACATGCCCTCCATGATACACGAGATTCACTCGGACAACATAATCCCCAAAGGGATAAAGGAATTTGTGAAGCAAGCCCTACAAAACCTTGCTGATGCCCACAATGCAATCATTGGAGCACCAGTATTCCAATCTCATCATGCCAACAATTGTCAAACAAACAAGCCAAAAATTGCTAAAGGGGATTTAGTATTTCTATCTATGAAGAACCTCAATCTACCATCTGGACGTGCGCATAAACTTTGTCCAAAGTTTATTGGACCATATAAAATTCTACAAACAACCTATATGCTAGAACTACCTATGGCAGTACAAGGTTGATGAGTAGTTCCATCCTTCCCTGCGTCGTTATTATGACCCTACCATGCAAACAACGACTCAATGTTCCTAAACAGAGCCCAACCAGAACCATATGACTTTGGAGTGCCTGACAATCAAGAGTGGTTGGTTGAGGACTTGATCGGACACTGATGGGCAGAAGACAAAAACCTTGAGTTTGAGGTCTGGTGGTTGCTGGGTGATACCACCTGGGAACCATTGAGCTCATGCAAAGATCTCGAGGCCTCGATTGATACCTTGAAATCCAAGGCATAAACCAACCCTCTCAGTTATCCAAGTGCCAAAAATAACTGATTGAGGAAATCTCCGAACTGTGCGAAATTACGTAATCCAACTCAACTTCACATCTGAAGAAAGTTTTTTCTTTCTGCCAATGCACACTCGTTAACCATCGACAACAAGTTACAACAGAATCAACATACCAAAAGAACCAGATCATCAACATGCAATGCTTGTACTCGCATGCATCCAGCACTGACAGTTGTGGCAGAGGAACTAGGAGGGGTCAGCAGAGTTCCAGAGTGAACTCTTCAGGGGGAAGAGACCACTACTCACCAGAAAGGTACCAACATCAATGATCAAGATCACCCGCACACCAAACACCTCAACAAATGTATGGTGCGATGGACATTGATGAACCATCGCATATCAAAGTCAACAATTGATGGGATGATACAATCAAGGGACTCACCCAACGATTGGAGAAGGTTGGAATAGATGGAACATTCCTTGGATTTTTGCAGCAAGATATCCTAGCTCAAGTGGTGGTAGAACAATTACTCGACAAGATTGATGGACTTCAAGGAGAAGTAGACCAAGCAAAGCAAACTACTATAACGTTGGCATCCCAAATAACAAACGAGTCACAAAAATGGCCAGTATCCCCCACCAACCATAGCCCTGATGACAAAGATCATCAACCTCACAAAGTATGTGGCCAGGAATGACCCGTGAAGGTACCCCCTCCACCTCAGCCTAGATGGGTTGGGACCAATGATAGGTCCACTATGGCAGCAGAGCTCTGAAATCAAGAAATCAACACTCGGACACCTCCTTCCCAAAGTCCTACAATTTTGCGAATGCTTACAAATGCACAAAACAACGAAATGACACTTTGAAATGTTTCAAAAGACTTCAAACCATTTCGAACAACTTTGGCCGCCGTATTCCTATTGTACCGAAACTTGAACACATGCTCCCACCATTACACACACTAATGCATCGTGTTCCCACCACCACAAACATGAAGAAACACAATGGCTAGCAGCTTAGCGCGCATTGAGGTGCTTTTCGACATATTCATGATTTATTGGAACCACAAGACAAGGAGATTTGATATATCATGTATATGGCACGTTTCTTTCTTATCATTTTCTCATTTACTTTGTGATTTCGACAGCTTGTTCACTGCCTCATGTTTACCACATGTTTTGCCTCATGGCCTTTTACCTTTTTAGTACTATCTCTCTAAAACATATATAGTTTGGTGTATTTACTGTCGAAAGAACAAGGAATTGTCTTCTCCCATCGCCTATCATCAGACTTAAGGGTTTAACTTGTGAGGTTTAGCTCAGTCTTAGTCCGAACTCACTTGATTATTCTGTGAACTACATCGTTTCACCACATAGCTTCTCGAAACTCTCATCAAATCATCTATCTACCGTGTCATCATCTCTTACCTCACCTTCAACTATCGTCACCATCTCCTGAACTTGGGAAACCATTTCAGAGATTCTTGAACTCCTTCACATCACCGCTAAACTCTTTCGTGTTGTTTTGGAATGCTTCATAGTGTTTTGTGTTACTTCGGACAGCTTTGCACAGCCTAATACTGCTTCGCAATGTTCTACAGTACATTTACCAGTCTTTGGATAGCACGGTGATATTCAGTACTACCTCGCAACCTTACTCTGACTTGTGTTATATCTCCTAAGACCAGTTTAGTTGGTTTTGGTTGAGTTTCCGGGTTGAGCATCATCATTCTGGAGCCCACTGCGAGGGGTTTCTGAATCATTTCATTGCCTAATCCATCTCAAATCTCCCGGCTTAGGCCAACCCAAGCCAGAAACCTCCAAATCGATACTCGCCACACCTTCAAATCTCTTGAACAATCAGGAGATATCCTAATTCCAGTATCCAAAGCAGAATTGACACATTGTCGACTATTTCCCTCACCCATTCCATTGTCTTCATCATCATCTTCTACTTCTTCATCCTCAGCTTCTAGCACTTCATTCATCTTTCTGAATACATCAACACCACTACCATCTATCACCCAAGTCCTAACCCCTACCCCAAGAGCTATTGTACTCATGACTACGCAAGCTACTATGCCAGCTCGTGGTCACTCCACAGCTCCGGAGTTCGATCCTACTCAGCCTTGAGAACTTTGGAGATACTTTAACGAACTCGAAATGCTGTTTCCAACATGCGGAATTATTGATTCCAAAGATATGAAGAAGCATGCCTGTCGATATGTCGACATTGATACTTCTGAACTTTGGGAGTCAATCCCAGAATATGACACAGGGGTTTCGTTCAATGAATTTCATACAGCTATTCACAAGTTGTACCCTGGATCCGAAGATGACCACAAGTGGTTGATCACCAATATGGATAAACTGATCGGTGAACAACTTCACATTGGTATCTATGATGCAAACAAATTAGGATTATATTACAGGTCCTTCTACAATATCACTAAGTTCCTCACCACCAAAAATCAACTTTTGGCAGCCAAAGAAAGCAGAGCCTTCATTCGTGGCTTTCAACCAGGATTATGGACACAAATCATGCGCCGTCTAGAATTCAAATTCCCTGACCACTACCCAGACAACCCCTATCCTCTTGATGACATCCATGCTGCTGCAAAATTTGTTTTAGCAGGCACTACATCATCACGAACTCCCTCGGCCTCAACTTTGCAAGTCCCATCCTCATCTTTGGCTTTGACTTCTATCCCTACTACCTCTACATCGTCTCCACACTCCACAAATCAAAACAGAGGATTAATCAATGATTCTCAAGAAATTTGCGACCACTCTCATCACAGCCTTGACAGGAGCTCGATCCAACAATAACAACAACAATTCCCCTTGTTTTAATCAAGGGTTTCACCAGGACCAACTCAAAAATCTAGTTTGTATTTTCTGCAGTCTTTCGGGACACTTCATTAGTGATTGTTTGGTCTGTCAAACATATATTAATGATGGAAAGTTTAAGAAGAACACCAAAGGAAAAGTTGTGCTTCCAAATGGACAGTTCACACCACAAAACATCCCTGGGTGTTGTATCAAAGATCGCATTGATGAGTGGATTCATCGAAACCCAGACATAAATATCGTCCCTGCCCTCATGTACAGCATTGCCCCTTCCCCCACTCCAGCTCCTGCTCCTAGGGGAATCTACCAGATCATGGACATGAATACTGCAGCTGATATTTGTATCGCTCACTTAGAGCAAGAATTATATGCCTTACAAAGTGGCCAAAACTTTGCTCAACATGAACCCGGTCCAATTGCAGCTCCTGTGGTTCAGCCATCAATTTTGTCCATGGCTCCATCAGCAGAACCAGTAGCCCTTCCCACTCCAACCACCGTACCACCATCTATATCCTCTACTGCGACCAATCCAGCTTCATCCAATATAGCACCAGCGATGGCTTTGCAGATGACTTCAAATTTGCAATCCATGCCAAATTTGCAACCTCTCGTGAGTTTGCAACCCCCAATTCATCCTTATGCCGCAGCTTCGGAGAACACTTACTTACCCCCTCACAAATGAAACTTCACCTCTACTAGTAAAGGTAAAGAACGAGATGGACCTTTGTACCACACAGTAGCCCCCATTCAGAATGACACCATCGCTCAGAACATATTTTCGTGTTCAATGAAAATACTGATCATCACCCTTACTACAGAAGAACTTCTTTTGTTATCACCCGAAGTTTGTACAAAATGGAAGGAACAGCTAATGCCACATCATATTCTGAACCAGGATGGAAACAACGTGGGGCACCTAGTCAATGAAGAGGTACTTATGATTGTCAACCCATACAACACTTATATCAGCTCTCTTTGAATCAGTGACATTCCAAAACCCTTTATCGCTGTGAAGGAATATGAATCTCACTCGATCAGATCAGTTATGATGAATGTCAACGGTAAAAACCCTGTCAAAAGTGTAGTTGACCCGGGTTCTTCGATTATTGCTATGTCCGAAGAAGTCTGCCACAAACTAGGTCTTGCATATGATCCTTCCATCCACATTCTGCTTCAATCAGCTAATGGTGGCATTGACAAAAGTCTAGGACTAGCATGAAATGTTCCTTGCAAAGTTGGCACGATCACCATCTATATGCAGATTCATATAATCCGAAACCCTGCCTATGACATCCTACTTGGTCAACCCTTCAATGTAGTCACCGAAAGCACCGTCAAAAACTGGAGCGACGAATCTCAGACAATTACTATCTACGATCCCAACTCAACAAGATCATCTACTATCCCGACCTTTCCTAGAGCCACGAAATGCTGAAAAGTAGTTTGCAAGGATTTTCGTTACTAGAGGATAATATTTCAGAGACCAAACAGTGCGCATTCATCATTTCTTTTGACCATTTAAACTCTCCTATATTTATTGAACACACTGCGAACATTCCTGACTTTGAATCCTTGCCTTCTTTGAATGCCACTACTACTTTGGATATTATCGCCCATCTCTATTTGACAGCTAGTGAACAGTATGTTATGTTTTTAATGGCCTCGATAGCCCCCCTCTATGCCAGATTCATCTAGATATTCCACATCCTATCTATCCTCCAACTCTCTATATCCTGCCTTCGCAGCCACTAAGAAGAAGTACAAGCCTGTCACATTGAAAGTATGACCAGTCATCACCGACCTGCCTGATCAATTTCGCATTACTTGCATGATCACAGGGAATCCTCTCAAAGAAATGCCGAAACTTAATCCTAAACCTCCAACATTTTCGCCATCTTCCTGATACGACCTCAAACAAAAAACGATTATCGATAATAATCATCCCAGCAATTTCCTTTGGCCTGAGGAAAGAAAACTCATGCACGATTTTATTCAAAATCACAAAACCAGTTTTGCATGGACCAAACAAAAATGAGGAAGTTTTCGCCCCGACTTCTTCCCTCCAATTGAATTCCCAGTTATTCCACACACCCCATGGATCGAATGAAACATTCCTATCCTGCCAGGGATTTACAAAGAGGTTTGTGCCATGCTCAAGAAGAAAATAGAAACAGGCATTTATGAACCATCGAACTCATCTTATAGGTTGCATTGGTTTTGTGTCACAAAGAAAGATGGCAAAGCACTTTGCTCAGTCCATGGTCTCGAACAACTCAACAAAGTCACTATACAGCACTCAGGTGTCGTTCAGATCCCTGAACATTTAGCAGAACAGTTCAGAGGATGAGCTTGTGGAGGAATGCTAGACCTCTATGTTGCCTTTGATGAACAAAAAGTAGCTGAATCATCTCGAGACCTGACTACCTTTCAAACACCTTTTGGAGCACTTCACATCATCACTCTACCAATGGGTTGGACCAACTCCATGCCCATCATGCACAACGACATTTCGTTTATCCTACAACCTGAGATTCCCCATGTTACGATCCCCTACATTGATGATGCACCCATTAAAGGTCCAAAATCACGCTACTCACTCCCTGGAGGAGGTTACGAAACTATTTCGCAGAACTCAGAAATTTGTTGTTTTGTTTGGGAACACTTCAAAAATCTCAACTGAGTAGTCCAATGCATGAAATATTGTGGAGGGACTTTTTAAGGACCCAAGCTATTTCTTTGCATCCCCGAAATTACTGTTTTAGGACATCATTGCAACATTGAAGGTCGTATGGCCAACCCAACTCGAATCAATGCAATCAGCAAATGGGGACCTTGTCAAAGTCTCACTGAAGTAAAAGCCTTCTTAGGAACCATAGGAGTTTGTCATATTTTCATACAGAATTTCACTAAACAAGCAGTGGCTCTTATCAACCTCATGTGTAAGGACGTTCCATTCAAATTCGGTACAACACAAATTGCAGCACAAGAAGATCTTGAACTTGCTCTCATCACTTCTCCCGCAATTCATGCGATTGACTACACCTCAAACGCACCTGTCATCCTCTCAGTTGACACTTTGCACATTGCAGTTGGATTTTTCTTGGCTCAGTGCAACCCCAAAAATCTTCGAAAATGCTATTACAGTCATTTCAGACCTATCATGCTCAATGCCCGTGAATCCCGCTTTTCGCAACTCAAACTAGAGCTCTACGGACTCTACCACGCCCTTGGTGTACTTTGGTTGTACGTTATCGGCATACAAAATCCCATCGTCAAAGTCGATGCCAGATACATCAAAGGTATGCTAGTGAATCCCAACATTGCACCAAGTGCAAGCATTAATCGATGGATTGTATCCATCCTTACCTTCCATTTTACGCTTGTACATGTTGCTGGAACACATCACAGCCCAGATGGACTTTCGTGACATCCTCTACAGAATGGAGATGACGCACAACCAAATGATGGATCCTTCAAAGATTGGATCAACCAACTGCATGGTTTTATTCATCAAATCAACCCACTCACAACTTGCCCATTCCCATCACATTCACTCCAATCAACATTCACCCTACCTTCACATATCAGTAAGGGGGAGAACATCACTTACGAAGATGTCCCTCGTTCCGAAAATGCCAAAAGAGATGATGAACAACTTCTTTGTGTTCAAAAATGGCTCGAAGGTTTACAATGGCCACCAGACCTCTCTGAAGCAGACTACAGCACTTTTGTGCAATATTGTACTGAGTTCTTCATAGATTCTGGAAAGCTTTGGTGAAAAGATTCACAAGGAGCCCACAAGATTGTTGCTATCCCTGAATGCTGCCTCGACATTGTTCGAGCTGCTCATGACAACATTGGTCACAAGATGGTATTCGCTATGAAAACCCTCATCGCACTCCAATTTTGGTGGCCCAATATGAAAGCCGACATCGCATGGTACATTTGTTCTTGCCACCTATGCCAACTTCAACAGACCCAAAATCTGCTTATTCCGCCCACAGTGGCAACACCAGCACCACTTTTTGGCAAAGTCTACATTGACATGATGCAAATGCCCCCATCGAATGGATTCAAATACATCGTTCAAGGGTGATGTTCACTAACAGCCTATCCAGAATGGCGAAAGCTTCGACGCAAAAATGCCATGACATTAGGAGACTGGATCTTCAAAGACATCATTTGTCACTGGGGGTCTCTTTATAAAATTGTGAGTGATAACGGATCAGCATTTATTGCAGCGATGGAGTATCTCGCAAAATGATACCATATCAATCACATCCAAATCAGTGGTTACAATTCTTGAGCAAATGGGATCATAGAAAGAGCACACTTCAATGTTCAACAATCATTATTCAAAGCAGTCAACGGAGACCAGAGCAAGTGGTCAGATGGAGCACACTCTGTCTTTTGGGCAGAACACATAACAGTTCGCAAACGCATGGGTTGTTCGCCCTACTTCGCAGTGACAGGATCCCATCCCCTCATTCCACTCAACATCTCCGAAGCTACATATTTGCAGCCCCCTCCAAATTCAATACTTTCAACAACTGTCCTTATGGCACAAAGAGCTATCGCCTTACAAAAACAATCGATTGACCTCAAAAACCTTTATTCAAAGGTTTTGTTGGCCCATCTCGAAGCTGCAAAACGATTTGAACAAGTCCACCAGAGGACTGTCAAAGACTACAACTTTGCAACAGGCGATTTAGTCCTACTTTGCAATACACAGATCGAAAAGTCCCTTAATCGCAAAATGCAACCTTAATACATAGGTCCCCTCATCATCATCGATCGAAACTATGGAGGAGCCTACATCCTTTGTGAACTCGATGGATCAGTACTCCATTGCCCTGTTGCTGCCTTTCTTCTACTCCCTTACTTAGCACAAAAATCAATTCCACTCCCTCTGAACTTCCTCAACATTGACTCAGCACGTCTCAAAACACTTCGACAAACTTCAGACGTTGACGAAGATATTCCTGATGACATTCCACACCTCAAAGATGATTAACTATTCTCTTTCTATGTTTCGCAATTACTTACCTATGATTTTGATTTCTCTTAGTGTATCATACAAGTCGCGATATCGCATTATAGCGTGGTCATGCAAGCTCCAAAAGGGTTTTTTGGCCATGATGATTTACTGAGCCTTTCCCTTACTTTGTAATGTCATTTCCTTTCATTTCCTCTTACAAATCTGCTCAGAACACTTACAACGACAAGTTTCAGCAATGAATTTCATCTTGAAAAATGTTCGGATATTTCTTCTACTCTACTTATTTCTTATATCTTCTGTTTCCAGTTTGACAAAGCACAAATTTATTATACAAAAATAGCAAAAACTAAAACAATGAAATTTTACTCTTCTTCGTCCAAGATTTTACCCAGTGCCACTATCTCCTGATCCAGCATACGATGCTGCATCTTTTTCTTTGCCATCTCCTCTGAAATTATTTGTCGGTGCTGCGCTATGCCCAAAACGCCCTCATCACCATCTCGGATTTCCCGCCCCTTCCCTTTCCTGTCTGACTTCATCCGACCCTGGGACCTCGAAGGCCCTGCCTCCGGTGCTATGAAGGCCCGATGACTCAAATTCAAGGTACTATACATTACAAAATATTAGTGAATGCTTCAAAAGACATGGATTGGTGGCTTACCTGGTTTTGGATGCTCTGAAACCTTTCCCCCACAACTCCCTACAGCCTTCTTTCCTTTCACCTTATGAACCCCCCACCTCAAAACACCCTCCCAATAGCACCCTTGTGCCTCTTACATGCATTTGTGGCACTTTGCCGTTCCTTCGTCTATGATGCACATGGGCCAGCTCTTGAAGCTAGAGCATCGATCACACTACAGGCATTTTGTTAGTTTCAAAATCCTTGCGAAACATTTCATATGACTTACTGGTCCTTCAAACTCGAGAAGTCCCCCCTCCTCGAATCTCGCTCGTTTAGTGGCAATTCCTTGTTCGCCATTGAGGTCCTCCTCCATCACCTGCCACTTTTGGTTGCCCAGATAATGACTGGGTCTTCGTCCACCTCCTGATCCTCCTCCCCAACTTCTGCTACCCAAATCACCTCACTTCCGGCCTGCAACGCTAAATTCTGCCTCTTCAGATTGTCCTTCGATATTATCTTCACCTAAACCTCAGCGACAAGAATAGCTCGAGTAGACTCAAGAGCCTTCCATCATTCATCAAGCTTGGCAGCTTTTGCTGCCGCTGCCTCATGCCAAAATGCTTCCACCTCCTCTCGAAGCTTTGCCTCCGCCTCTGCCGCTTTCTCCAGTGCTTTGGCCTCTGCTGCTTCTGCCTCAGACTTCACCTGAGCAGCCCTGGCCTCTTCCTCCTCTTGTTCAACTTTGTCTGGTAGGTCCTGGAATAGGACCTTGGTGCCCCAAGAAAGCCACTTCTGTAGTGCCAGAGGAGCATACAAATTAAATACCTCATCCACGACCTTTTGAATGGCCTGCAAATGGGATTCCTTGACATTGTCTGCGAGATTGTCATATTTGTACTACAAAAAGTCATTAGCATCTAAAACCATCTCAGAAAACATGTCGACACTCACCATTTTCTCACAAAAATTGGGCCCCCAAACTTCGAAATCAATATCTTCTGCCTTCCCAACTTCGGGCATGGACTTCATGTGTTCAAGGATCTCATGTTCGAATTTGAGGAGTAGCAACATGATCAGAGGATGTAAGAGACGAGTTCGACTCAAAGATGGGAGAAAAAGAGCGAGGTTTTTGAGTTACCTTTATAGGTTTTTCAACATGATCATGGATTTGGCATGTGACTCCGATCAGCTGACTGGGACAGTCAGGATTTCAGTAAGGGGGAGGATGATAGGTCCACTATGGCAGCAGAGCTCTGAAATCAAGAAATCACACTCGGACACCTCCTTCCCAAAGTCCTACAATTTTGCGAATGCTTATGAATGCCTATGAATGCATGAAACAACGAAACGACACTTCGAAATGTTTCGAAAGACTTCAAACCATTTCGAATGACTTTGGCTGCCATATTCCTATCGTACCGAACCTCAAACACATGCTCCCACCATTACACACACTAACACATCGCATTCCCGCCACCACAAACATGAAGAAACACAATGGCTAGCAGCTTAGCATGCATTGAGGCACTTTTCGACATATTCATGATTTATTGGAACCACAAGACAAGGAGATTTGATATATCATGTATATGGCATATTTCTTTCTTATCATTTTCTCATTTACTTCGTGATTTTGACAGCTTGTTCACTGCCTCACGTTTACCACATGTTTTGCCTCATGGCCTTTTATCTTTTTAGTACTATCTCTCTAAAACATATATAGTTTGGTGTATTTACTGTTGAAAGAACAAGGAATCGTCTTCTCCCATCACCTATCATCAGACTTAAGGGTTTAACTCTTGAGTTTTAGCTCAGTCTTAGTCCGAACTCACTTGATTATTCTGCGAACTATGTCGTTTTGCCACATAGCTTCTCGAAATTCTCGTCAAATCATCTATCTCCTGTGTCATCGTCTCTTACCTCACCTTCAACTATCATCACCATCTCCTGAACTCGAGAAACCATTTCGGAGATTCTTGAACTCCTTCACATGGCCGCTAAACTCTTTCGTGTTGTTTCGGAATGCTTCATAGTGTTTCATGTTACTTCGGACAGCTTTGCAGAGCTTCGCACAGCCTAATACTGCTTCGCAATGTTCTACAGTACATTTACCAGTCTTTGGATAGCACAGTGATATTCAGTACTACCTCGCAACCTTACTCTGACTCGTGTTATATCTCCTAAGACTAGTTTAGTTGGTTTTGGTTGAGTTTCCAGGTTGAGCACCATCACCGACTATCGACCACATCCACCCTTAGAGAAAAGAGGCGATCATTATCGCCCATGATCTCCATCACCACCATATCAATGATGGGACTCACCACCACCACATCGACACTCACCACCTAGATGGAGAACCACATCCCCAATATGACAAGAACCTGCACCTCAGAGACCATTGTCTCCTACACCCCAAATACTGAATATACCCATAAATGATTGATGACCATGTCATGATGTGTATCAACCAGACTATTCATCCAGAACTTCAAATGATAACAAAGCACCACAACCTACCCCTACACCTGCACCCACACCTGCGACTACAATGGTACCCATGCCCACTCCTCCATCTACGCCTGTAGTTGCTCCTGCTCCTGTCCCCAAACCCGAACCCCTGGTGGTTCACATTCCTGCAGCCGTGAAACCAATGGTAGTTAGGCCTAACAAACCCATCACGTAAAGCGCACAGCCCAACAAGGGGGGGGCTGAATCCGAGCTCAGCTCAGATGAACAGAGCAGCGACGACAATGACAATGACAATAAGAAAAGGGCCAGGAAAGAGAAGTTCACCGAGGACCAAGCACATTATGAATGTAGTTGGCCTTGTCATGTACCAGATGGACTTGGTGTAGTAATCGCTAATGGAAAACATGAATGGGACAACAAATTGTGGATGATGACTAGCCAACACATCTTCTACTTGGTCAAGTCTAATTGCATGTATGCTGGCAATACCGCTGTGGTGGCCAGCGACTTTGAGGGTCATATGGACAACCCATACATGACCAACAGCAATCACCGCCTGTACTCATATTTGCCCTGAGGATTTCCCATGAATCCCCAGGAAGTCATCTGAGGAGTACAATTTGTTAACAACCAGAAAGAATCTGCCATCGACTGTGTAGAAGCCTATCAATTGCTGATCAAATTTCACCGCATTGCTGGTGGGTTCATACCAGAGCTACGGGACCTGGCCATGCATGAAATCTTGAAGGACAGTGTCTTCCTTCACAAGATCCAGAAGCCGCTCCCCAACAACCACCAACTATGGGAGGACATCAAGATGAAGATGAGTTCACAGGTAATCGATGTAATAAGACCAGTGTCGCCAGACTACCCCCTCTGCCTGTAGAACAGCTGCTGGACATTGACATGATGTCTCAGTACATCATGCACCATGGATGCTTGGGCAGTAGCAATGCCACCCATGGTGTAGCCATGAATGTGGCTCTTCAAGCCGACCGACGTAGCATATTTGGGTATTCATTAGGACGCATGCTTGGACCCCATATGGTGATCACCCAATCCGATTTCATGTGAGTATATGGGTGTGTAGTGGCCCTCCCTGGATTCTACCATGAAGCCATTGACATCTGGAATGCCTCAAACCCCAACACACTGTTCATCAAGTGTTCGAGTGATATTCTCACCATACACCCTTACGATGATAAGTTGGCACCTGAAGCCACCTTGGACACAGTAACCCAACATCTTATTCACCATGGGGTACCCCCTCAATGGATTGATCATGTGTACACCTTTGGTCTCCACCACTTGAATCATCAATCACACTTGCAAGCTGGACCGTTTCAGGATCTCTATTGCAAAACAGATCATGAACGTTTACGACGATTGGATACTCTTGGAGAACCTGTGGCCATACCACAATGGGACAGTTGGTGGTGCCCCACCTATCACGACATCACTTGCATTCAGTATTTGATGGGCCATGAGGACGATGGGATGGGTAAGTCATGTTTCTTGGATTTTGAACGGCTCCTGGCCAGTGCATCAGCCACACCCCATGAGCTCACTGGAAAAACACTGTGGCCCTGAGGGCTACCTCTAACACAAGCCCCACCATTTAGACTGCCACCCCAATCGGCACGTAACACATTGAGTAGTTATACTCAATGAACCTTCAATGGCACGCAGGACTGGAGTGACAACAATGAGGGCACTTTCAAATTCTATGCTTTCCTTTCAAAAATCATTGTTATTTTTATTAGATTCCCTAGAGGCAATCTCAAATGGGGGTATGTAATGGATACCTCTTACATATGACTTGGCCCCCAGGCCTATCTTAGTCAGTTGTTGATAGTTGTTTACCAGTAACTACTTTTTACTTACAATGTACACAACATAGCAACCAATAGACTGGATTCTGCTCTGTTAGGTACAATGTAAGTCTTAAGTATTCTAAGCTAGTAACTACCTGTTACAAGCTCTCTCTTATAAAACATACCTTTTGCATGCTTATTTCTGGATCTCTCTTGTAGTGAAGTATGTGCCCCTCATACAGCACGCGCTTACAAATGCCACCAACTTCACACCCTCCAATTGTGCCCAAATAGGGATATCCTCACCACATCGCATAGATGCACATTTTGGGCCAAACACAGGAGCAAGGTACACCATGACAAATCCCTTGAGTTTGGTACCTCGCCCTGCAGTACAACTTAGACCATTTAGAACATGACCAACCAATAGTGTTGCCAACGGTGCGGCTCGGAGCTGCGAGCCATTGAGCCGAGCCCCTATTTTGGGCCAGCTGTGCTGATAAATCAGCTTGCAGCTCAGAGCCACCCAGAGCTGCTCAAGCCATGCCCTAAGTTGCCTCAAATTCAGAGTGACTGGAGGGCTTTAAATGTTCTTAAAACACTATAAAACACTCTGTAGGAGTCCCTACTGCCATTTTGAATACATGTTGTTATACCCTACTCCCCAGAGCCATCTCTCAAGCATATTTTGTAATAGGTACAAGAAGATAAACATAGCCAAATAATCTCATCAAAGATACTGATCTGTGCAAAACTCAATAGTATGACTTGTTTCTTTTGTAATAATAGTCTACACAACCTATTTGACCATTAAAATACATAACTGAAGCATAAATACAACTCGGATTGCAAGCCCACAACTTTGGGCAATCTCAATTGGCTTAGCCGGCTCAGAGCCACTCAGGGTGACTCAGTGCCATTTTGATTGGCTCAAGTGCCTGAGCCATGCCGCGGGCGAGCCAAGCTGAGCTGTGGCATCACTACCAACCAACCCCCATGCCTGTGTCTGTAGCCTATGACAGTTCCTTTGTACTATGACGGTTCCTTTGTACAAAGATTATTTTCCGCATGTGAAGGGATTTCCTGCACGCACAATGGTGTTGTCCTCATCTAACAATGATGATCATGCATCATGCATCATGTCAGATCAGCCCCCATGTGCCTGTTTCCCATCATCATCAATCATTCATCTGCTGACCATCTCCCACAGTCCATCACCATGCGCCACAGCATCCTGCTCATCGTGTGCGACGATGAGCAAACTATTCAATGAAGTACGAATCATTTCTGTTCGCTTTTTCATTTATTACATAATCCTACATAATTTCCAATTGAATTATTACCTTACACCTGCTTGAAAAGATGGATTATGCCATTCCAACTGATAATAAATATACATTTTCAATTTTCATAACACTGAGTAGTACAGCATATAACTATTAGATACTTATTAAAAAAGCAAAGATAATTTGCAGTGGAAAGGCATGCCATGAAGCATCATTCAATCAACGTTGACCATGCACGTGGGCTGAAATGATCAATGATTGAAGCAACAAGAATTTGCTATTCGGGATCCCACGGTTTCTTTGTTGATTCCACTATGGCCTTACTGCCAGCTTTCTGCTCACTCAATCTTGCCCTCCACCCAAACTGGCTGATGGCATTGTCAGTACTCAGTTACATTAGAGGTACATTGCAGCCTGAGAGGATGAGGTCGGAGGGCACGCTAGGATGGGGCTTGATAGGGCTTGATATTAGGTGGAGATAAATAGATAACAACAATTGTGCGTGCGCAGGAAATCCCTTCGCACATGGAAAATAATAATTGTACAAAGGGAACCATCATATTGTACAAATATTATTTTCCACGTGTGAAGGGATTTCCTGCGCACGCACAATTGTTGTTATCTATTTATCTCCACCTAATATCAAGCCCTATCAAGCCCCATCCTAGCATGCCCTCCGACCTCATCCTCTCAGGCTGCAATGTACCTCTAATGTACCTGAGTACTGACAATGCCATCAGCCAGTTTGGGTGGAGGGCAAGATTGAGTGAGCAGAAAGCTGGCAGTAAGGCCATAGTGGAATCAACAAAGAAACCGTGGGATCCCGAATAGCAAATTCTTGTTGCTTCAATCATTGATCATTTCAGCCCACGTGCATGGTCAACGTTGATTGAATGATGCTTCATGGCATGCCTTTCCACTGCAAATTATCTTTGCTTTTTTAATACACGGCCAGAGCTTTGTTTAAACATGGTTTGTAGCACAGTTGCACATGTTTGGCACAACCTGCCAGATAGATCTTGTAAGGGGACTAGAGGGTGTCCCACGTGTTTCTCCTATTTTTTACGTTTGTCCTATATTTTTTCTCACCTCGTTTCCTTCTATTCTTCATTTTCTATGATTTTTCCCTTATTTTATTACTAATTTCCCTTTCTATCACATTTGTGCATGTTGACAGTTTTATATTTAGAGATGGAGTACCCTTCCGACATCTACCCCTTGGTATTACATCATGTGGCAGCCTTGATCAGCCTATCTCTGCCTTTTCTATTTTTAGTTATTATTTGATTTTTGCAGTTTTCACATATACTGGGCACTGGCAAAGGGATCTTTAGAGTTTTCTCTTTGGATTTCCCTTTGCTAGGTGCGCCCCCAATCCCTGTATTATGTAGCATAATTTTAACTTTGGATTTCCCTTTGCTAGAGGCTGAGGTTGCCCTTATAGTAGAAAATTCTCCCCTAAGGCCCGAAAATCACGAATGCACTGCCCAAGATAGGCAGGTACAGACTGGACGATGTTTCCCAAAGCTCCACAGAGTCCCTACACACCATTCCAGATAGTCTCGCCTTTATTATGCTGCCATTTTTGCCAAATGCACCCCCTAGCGCTATGGATGCATCAGAGCGCCTCAATGCACTTGAAAGCAACGTTACCGGAATATGCACGCAAATTGATTCGCTTAAATCTACGATCGAAAACTTTCTCAGAACACTTCAGACCAGCTCCACAACTAATATTTCCCCCATTACAACTCCAAGCGCACCCAACAACAACGCGTCGCCAAATGCACCCAAGGAGCACACCCAGATCAAACCGTCCCCCCCCGCTGAATTTAATGGTGCACGTGCGCAGGGATGTGCATTCCTTAACTCCTGTGAGTTGTATATCAGTCTCCAGTCACATCAATTCGTCGATGAAGCTGCAAAAATTTATTGGGCCTTCACATACATGAAATCTGAGCGTGCCTATCTCTACGTGGACCGTATTCTGTGACAAACCAAAGAACTTGGTTCCCTACCTTTCTCCACTTGGGGTGACTTTCAAGCAGAGTTCATACACCACTTTTGTCCCCTCAATGAGCGCCACCGAGCAGTGACACAACTTGAGTCATCCTTGTACCACCAGGCACGTTGATCCATGGACGATTATATCGATGAGTTTAAGGACTTGGTGGACATGGCAGGATATGGGGGTGGGCTACCAGTGATGGTGATGTTCCGACGAGGCCTCAACCAGGAGATTCAGGACCAGATTGCCCAGATGTTGGAAGGACGTCCAGCGGATGATGATATCTATGCTTGGTATGAAGCTGCTTCCCTCTGTGATGAGAACTGACTCACAAATGTGGCATTCAATGCTGCATTCCAGGCTCCAACTACCACTCCTACATCCCACATCTTCAATCGAACCCTTCCCCAATGCAACCCTATTCCTGTCCATCAAACTCCTGCACCAGCCATCAATGTTCCGGTACCAATGGATGTCGATGCAGCCCGTAGCCGTGCACGCAGGTTAAACCTCTGCTACCGCTGTGGGGAAACTGGACATATGGCTGGAGTGTGCCCCCATCGTCAGGATATCTGCATGCTCACCCCCGAGGGGCGAGATGAACTCCTCCAGGACCTGTTGGCACTTGTAGCTGTCGAGGAAGTGAAGGGTCAGGTCGCAGAGGAGGTCAAATTAGAGGGTGTAGAGGAGCAGGATTTTTCTATTCACAGTGAGTGAATCGTATGCCCTCATTGCCTGTCCATAACCACTTTGAAGTTTTGTCAGTTGAATCCCCGGAGAATGAATCTGATTTCATGACTATTCCCCTCTCTGAACCTTCAAAGTCAGGTGAAGACGTATCTGCCCCTCCTCTCTCTACCTCTACCTCACGCCCCAAAATTAAATCATGGGAGCGCAAACTACCACGCAAATATATTGTTGCATCCACTCCCTCTGCACACTCCTTGAACCTGGTGATCGAACTACAGACTACCGACACTGGACAGATACTTGGTGTCTCTGCGCTCCTAGACTGTGGTGCTACTGGTCTCTTCATTGATGCTGACCTCACATGACAACATCGCCTGAATACTCGCTCGCTCTCGCGTCCAATACCTGTTTATAATGTGGATGGATCCCCAAATGAAGCTGGTGCCATCCGAGAGGTTGTGGACCTGGTCCTCCATTACAAAGATCATAGTGAGTGTACACTTTTTGCTGTCACTCAGTTAAGGAAGCAGAAGGAGATTTTGGGCTATCCGTGGCTTCAAGACCATAACCCAGATGTTAACTGGCGTACTGGGGAGGTCACCATGCGCCAATGTCCATCCAGCTGTCACACCTGTTTCACGGAAGCCAGACAAGAGCACCGTGGACAAAGGGCCTCGGTACGATGCACTCAGAAGTGTCATGCTGGACCCCTACCTCTGCCTGATGTGGAGTTGGAGGGGGTTCCTGATCTGATACCAGACTCAGATGATGATGAGGAGGAAGCAGAGGAAGTTGAGGAAGGGGATCGGATTTTCTACACTGCGATTTGTCCATCGCATGAGGTGTGTGCTACATCAAACATATCCCAGCACCTTGCCGAGGCCTTCCACAAAAACAATACTGCTAAATCCTCTACTGACTCCTTACTCCCTCATCTTCATGAGTTCGAGGACGTGTTCTCCAAGGAATCATTCGATTCTCTCCCTGCACGCAAGCCATGGGATCATGCCATCAAACTCATCCCCAGTGCAACCCCTTCCTCCTGCAAGGTCTATCCTCTTTCTCCCAAGGAACAGCGACAGCTCGACCAATTCATCGACGAACACCTAACCTCTGGACATATTCAACCATCCAAATCGCCCATGGCCTCTCCCTTTTTCTTTGTCAAGAAGAAGGATGGCTCACTTCGTCCAGTTCAAGACTATAGAAGGCTCAATGACATCATGGTCAAAAATTGCTACCCGCTACCTCTCATCTCCAAACTTGTGAACCAACTCCATGGAGCGCGATACTTCACCAAACTCGACGGCCATTGGGGTTACAATAATGTGAGGATAAAGGAGGGAGATGAGTGGAAGGCAGCCTTTCATACCAACCGTGGTCTTTTTGAACTGCTCATCATGTTCTTCGGCCTTACTAATAGTCCTGCCACCTTCCAGACCATGATGAACGACATCTTCCACGACCTCATCCTCGAGGGCATCGTCTGTATCTACCTCAATGATATCCTCATATTCAATCACACAGTGGAAGAGCATTGTTGCATTACGCGCCTCGTCTTGGACCGACTTCGACAGTACAAACTCTACCTTCACCAGGACAAGTGTGAGTTTGAGAAGACCAAGATCGAGTACCTCGGCCTGATTATCTTGGAGGGCCAGGTAGAGATGGATCCGGTCAAGGTGAATGGGGTCATGGCATGGCCGATGCCCATGAACAAGAAAGAGGTGCAGTCCTTTTTAGGCTTCATCAATTTCTACTGGCATTTTATCAAGGATTTCTCACATCATGCACGACCACTGTTTGACTTGACTGGCAAGGAGGCATGGTGGTGGGACAATGCACAGCAGGAGGCATTCAAAAAGCTTAAAGAGATGGTCACTTCTGCTCCCATCCTTACCTTTGCTGACGATTTGCGCCCTTTTTGTGTAGAAGCCAACAGTTCTGACTTTGCAACGGGCGCCGTGTTGTCTCAGCAGTCTCTGGAGGACCAGAAGTGGCATCCTGTTGCATTCTACTCCAAAAGCCTTAGTGCTGTGGAATGAAACTATGAGATCCATGACAAGGAGATGTTGGCGATAATGTGTGCACTTGAGGAGTTGCGACACTTCCTCGAGGGTGCCCTACACAAGGTGGAAATTTGGACGGATCACAAGAATCTCGAGTACTTTATGACGGCCAAGAAATTGAACCATCGTCAAGCTCGTTGGTCCCTGTATCTATCCAGGTTCGACTTCTCCTTGCACCACCGTCCAGGTCGCAGCATGGGGAAGACCGATGCCCTCTCCCGACGTGCGGATCACGGGGATGGTGGTGATGACAATCAAGACATAGTGTTGTTGCAGCCAAACCTGTTTACGATCCAGGCATTGGAAGGTATCGCACCCCAGGGCAAGGAGCGGGACATCCTACGTGACATCCATCGCACGAACCATAGTGGTTTATACGAGGATGTCATGGCCCAAGCTGTTAAGGAACTGAGGAAGGGATCTACCCTCTCCTTATGTGTGGCAGAGTGGGCTGAAAAGGAGGACTTGTTGTATTTCCGGGATTGCATCTATGTACCCAATGACCCAGACCTTCGTCAACGTATCATATCCCAACACCATGACTCACGGATTGCTGGTCACCCTGGATGCTGGAAGACCTTGGAGCTCACCTCATGGAATTATTGGTGGCCACAGATGTCACGGCTCATTGGTCAGTATTGTCATATTTGTGACCTTTGCTTATGCACCAAGATTCCTCGTCGCAAACCCATTGGTGAGCTACACCCTCTCCCTGTCCCAGAAAGTCGTTGGGATGTTGTCAGTGTCAACTTTGTGGTGGAGTTGCCAGAGTCGAATGGGTTTGATGCGGTGATGTGCACAGTTGACTCCACAGGGAAACGCGCTCACTTCATTCCCACTCACACCACTGTCAGTGCCCTGGGTGCCGCCCGCCTCTATCTTCACCATGTCTGGAAATTACATGGACTCCCTGGTGCCTTCCTTTCCGACCGTGGCCCTCAGTTCGTAGCAGAGTTCACTCGTGAGCTGTACCAACTTCTGGGTATCAAACTCCTCACTTTGACTGCTTATCACCCACAAACTGATGGCCAGACTGAATGAGTCAACTAGGAGTTGGAGCAGTACATCCGTGTCTTCATCAATGAATGCCAGGATGATTGGGATGATCTCCTTCCCCTGGCCGAGTTCGGATACAACAATCATGTCCATGCTTCCACTCAACAAACCCCCTTCTTCTTGGACACTGGACGGCATCCATGCATGGGATTCGAACCTCACCAAGCCCCCTCACATATTGAGACAGTGAATGAGTTCATGGAACGCATGAAGGACAGTTTGGAGGAAGCGAAGGTGGCCTTGGTGAAGGCAAAGGATGACATGGCACATTTCTACAATCAACGCCACTCTCCAATGCTGCAGTACAAGGTTGGTGATTGAGTTTATCTTGACTCCAGTGACATCTCCACTACCCATCCATCCAAAAAACTCTCCCATCGCTTCCTGGGACCTTTCCCCATTGTCAAGTGCATTGTAACGCATGCCTATCGTCTACGCCTCCCAGCCTCCATGTCTAGACTTCACCCAGTCTTCCACATTGTGAAACTCCTTCCAGCTCCCTCAGATCCTTTCCCAGGACGCTGTTCATGACCACCACCGCCACCTACAGTCGTGGAGGGAGAACCCCAGTATGAAGTCGAGTCAATCTTGGACAGCCGGTTACGTCGAGGGAAGCTCCAGTATTTGGTACACTGGAAGGGTTATGGGTATGAGGAGAACTCATGGGTCGAGGAGTCCAATGTGAATGCCCCTCAGTTGGTCAAGAAGTTCCACCAACAGCACACTGCTGCACCACGTCGCATTCAAGTCAGTGACTTTGGTCATATGTGATTTCAAATGCATCGGGGGGATGCATCTTAGAGGGGGGGTGAGGTAAGGGGACTAGAGGGTGTCCCACGTGTTTCTCCTATTTTTTACATTCGTCCTATATTTTTTCTCGCCTCGTTTCCTTCTATTCTTCATTTTCTATGATTTTTCCCTTGTTTTATTACTAATTTCCCTTTCTATCACATTTGTGCATGTTGACAGTTTTATATTTAGAGACAGAGTACCCTTCCGACATCTACCCCTTGGTATTACGTCATGTGGTGGCCTTGATCAGCCTATCTCTGCCTTTTCTATTTTTAGTTATTATTTGATTTTTGCAGTTTTCACATATACTGGGCACTGGCAAAGGGATCTTTAGAGTTTTCTCTTCGGATTTCCCTTTGCTAGGTGCGCCCCCAATCCCTGTATTATGTAGCATAATTTTAACTTTGGATTTCCCTTTGCTAGAGGCTGAGGTTGCCCTTATAGATCTAGCATAACATTTAGCGAACCTCAGTGCAATTTGCAAATTATGAAACACGGTTAAGAATGGGAAAATAGGTGGGTTAATCCTCCATAGACTTATCCCAGGGTTGAAGAACAAACTGAACCCTGGCTCCTGTAATGATATTATGACTGATCACTTAGATTCCCAAGGTCTGAATTCAGCACTTGATATACATTGACTGCTCTATCTAAATTTAGCACACCCAGTCTGGGTGCTTTCCATAGATGCCAGGGGACACAAAATGGCAACATGCCTCGTCTGCAATGATGGGTGCTCTCATGAACTGTACCATTGTCCTAAACATGAGCAATCTGCTTCGCATCAAAGTATCCTGAAGTACCGTGCAGAACAGACACCTTTCCAGTCCAGTGAACCTCACCCTCCACTCACCCTTATCCCACAGCTGTACATCGAGGATACTCACCCCCACATCATGCAGGAATCAATTGGAATCTGTTTGAAGCCAACGAGCATACTGATCTTCAAGATCAGTACCAGCATTACTGGCAGCATCGGGTACTTGACCGTCATCATTGGCCTCATTGTCTTGTGGTACCAGTGATTTTGAATGATGTTGACCAGTATCAGGATCAGTCTCAGGTGTCCCTTTCACCCAGCATGCCTGACAGAATAGCTTTCCCTGGAGGCCAATATGACACACAAATTCACTTTGCATAGGGTTGTCCCCAAGGAGTGCTAGTACCGCAGGTATTACTAGGCTCATTTAGTTGAACATCCCAAGCCCATATACCATGCTCCTGAGCTTCTCTGAAGAACACCAGCATAGAACCAGCGTAAGAATAACAATACATAGTAGAGCAAGATCAATTATACCATGCACTCCAGCTGTTCAACAATCCCATCAAGCATTTCTAGAGGTGGTGCAATATTTGACGTGGAGAGGAAATGTATGTTATATTCCTTTTGAGATTGCTCGTGAGGCAGTCCAGCTGGTAAGAAGAGAAAAATGTTGTGTTCATTCCATTTCTTTGACAGGTTGCCAGAGGTATCATCACAGTACATCCAGATTGGGAAAGCAACAACTCGTGCGCCCTGTGATAATGCACACCAGTGATTTCCAGCTAAAGGATCAGTAAACGTCCAAGGGGAGTATTGGGCACTGATGGGATCGAAAATGCCTGCACTGAAGTTAGATAACAATCATGCAACATGCCATGGCTAATTTACATACCAATGATGGATGTGGGGCTCGGCAGATCATACAATGAAACAGTGTCGCTTTGCAAGTCAGTGAAGTTCTTGATAAAATTGCAAAGAGGAACCTCATAATCTTGGCTCTGAATCACTCTCCATCCAGAAGATTGTTCAGTATTAACTGCCTCGAGTTTCCAACATTTTGCAAATAGCACATTAGCCCTCACAAACCAGCGAATTGGGATACAGCACTGTCCATTGCAAATCATTGCCGGCTCATAGATGAAATAGTCATTTTCACTGATATGGGCCATAGGTGTAGTTTGATCAGCAGGTAGTTCATGAAGCCACCAGTCTCCCTGTCGAGCCTCTTCAAGCACTGGATAGCTATCCTCTGGATAAAAATGGAGGAATGGCCGAACTTTGGGGTTTGCCATTTCCTAGGTAAGATGAGAATTTTTCACACCACACGTTAATTATATGGTTACCTGAGCAATGATTTGTGAGAGGCTATTAACAAAATAACAATGACCAAGGACTCCATTGTAAGGGATACTTTCAACGTTGCACATTTTTTGAAGTGCAGCATTGATATTTTGCATGGCTTTGACAGACGGAACATCATCCACATTGTTGACCTTCAGCAGCCACAGGAATAAATCGAGCTGTCATTGAGAAAACACCGATCGCGGAGATGCATCAGAATATTGAGGGTACAAGACTAGATGTGAAAGTGAGTAAATGTAGCACATGCATTGAAATATATCAAGCGCACAATTTTATCTGGCCAGGGGCTCCAATACCATGAAGTTTCCTGAGAGTCCATTGCACGAGAATGTTTGCACAGAGGTTCAGATATATCATCGTTGTTCTCGTCATCAACTAGATAGAGGGGAAAAGGTGGAAAAGTGTGATAGCAGTAACAATGGAACTCATACCAGAGACAACAGGCTCTTGACCCTCTACTGGCTCAGTGTCAGACCTTTCCTCCAAATCATCTATAGAACTTGTTGAAAGCTGATCTAGTCTCTCTAAAAGTCCTTGAGTTATGAGTGTGATGTCTCATTGTTCAGGAGATGAGAGTTCCACAGAAGCGCTACCAGAAGGCAGGAAAGGGAAGGGACAAAAGAAGAAAGTTGTAGAGAGTATGGCCCAGATGGTTGAACAAGTAAAATCATTCATGAAGGTAGCACATTTGTATCATATTCTAGCATTCTGTAACCAGGACTGACTGTTCTTCAGATTGGCTGCCTCCGCAAGAAAGATGAAACTATAATACAGTTATGCTCATACTTCACAGAAGCCTCAACAGTTGACACCAAGACCAAAGTTAAGAAGATGCAAACAGAATCAGGAATCAAAGACACCTTCCAGCTGCATTTCTTGGAACAGTTATTTGATCCATATAAGCGGAAACACCGGGGGGAGGCCAAGCAAGCAGCACTTAATGCACAGTTGAACACACTTCCTACAGTCACCATGAGCCCTGTATGGCAAATCAAAGGTAAATTTCATACAGTCATTTTATCAGAAATATATTAATCTCTGTCATGTTATACACAGGTCTTCATCCTCACCAAGATACACCCATTGAAATCTTACATGTGGTCCTGCTGGGTTTTGTTAAATACCTCTGGCGTGATCTAGTCCAGCTACAGCTAAAAAATAAGGATGACAAGAAAACTCTACTGGCAACTCGACTCTCTTCCTTTGACACATCTGGTCTTGGAATATCTCCACTTGCAGGCAATACACTTGTACAATACTCAGGTTCATTAACAGGCTGAGACTTTCGTGCCCTAGCACAAGCCACCCCATTTGTTATCTATGACATGGTATCCAAGGACTGCCTGGAGACTTGGGTGGCTCTTTCCAAGCTTATCCCTCTCATCTGGCAACCAAAGATTACCAATATTGACTCCCACCTTGTGAGTTCACAGTAGATTTCTTATTCTATCATTCTGACTCATGATCTTTAGGTGATATTAACACGTGAAGTTAACTATTTTCTTTCTTGCACTGCACAATGGACCAACCACTGGTTTAATAAACCAAAGTTTCACATTTTACTTCATCTAATGGAACACATCAAGCGTTTGGCCCAGCCATCTTATTTGCTACCGAGGCTTTTGAATCATTCAATGTGATTATACATGCAAAAAGTGTTCATTCCAACTGTCATGCACCCTCACAAGATATTGCACAGGCATTTGCACAAGGAAACCATGTTCATCACTTGCTTAGTGGAGGGTGTTTTCTCTTGAAGAGCAAGGCTACAGTGGCACCACATAGCATGCCCAACTTAGATGCTTTAGCGTGGCTTTCAGCTGGTCCAGGGCCCCTGAGTTTGGTAGCAAAGCCCAGTACAGTAACACAATATCTGGGGCTGAATCATGAAAGTCTGGTTAAGCATGGTATGTTGTTGCGCAAATATTATACATCAAATATTGTCATCTTCATACCACTAGTAGGGGTTTGTGTATGGGATAAGAAACCTCCCCATCATTACAGGAACACTCTGGTGGGTCATATGCTGCCAGATGGTATTTCTCACTTGGAACATTCACTTTTCAAGACCAATGAAACATTGACTTTGCTGAATGGAGATGCATGCCCCATCAGATCATTTGTCATTGCATGACAGACCGACTCAGCTGCTCAAACTATGGTGGTTCATGTTGGTGAAATTCTTCAAGCTCATAAGTCTGTTGCAGAATTGAGCAGTCAAGCTGACGCAGTCCTTGTTCAAGCTGCTGATGTGTCCCATGAAAATGCACACTATTGCATGCCGAATGTGTGAATGTTGCAGCACTGGTATCTTGCTAATCCTAAGGTATGTATATGGCTGATGTCTTTGTCCTGTATTCATGTGTGTGTGCCAGGACTTACTCTGTACAGTCAATGTGCAGCACAATTGTGTTGAACAACACTGCCAAGCTTCAGGCAGCCAACCCATTTACCAAGAACACCAGCTAACAAAGAATACATGGCCAATAATTACCCATGTGCGAGTACCAAATGACCTAGTTCTAAATACGGCACAAATGCGAGATGCAATACATGTGCAACAATTTCATATTGCCTCGGAAAACTTGGACTTGGATGAGATCGTCCACCAGAGTGCTGTAAAGGAACTAGCCACACTAAAGGCATTAGACACCACAGGCCCCAGGACTGGTGCAGGCAAATGCTCAGCATCAAAAGCTGCCGATGGTGTCAAGGTCTGCAAGTTAGCGCAGGAAATATGTCGACAAGTGGACACCCACACCCATGCCCACGCCAGATCTCACATCTGATTGCCACTGCATAGTCCATTTCCATCGTAGTTTGGACAATTGTAATTCAAAGATGTACTAGATCTACTACATCAAGATGTACATGATGCAAGGATTGGCACTTTGATCTTGTTCTCTTGCAGTGCACTGGCAAGTTCTTGGACCCACAACCACAGCTTGCGACATTCTGCATGTAACTGATGTGATTGTTTCTCGTGTTCCACAATCTCCTGTTCCAATCTATTCAGTTCCCGATGCTGGGCTGAGCATACAGATTCAATAATATTCTTCTCCTCCTGAGAAACAGGCCACAAAACCAAGGATACATGCTTGCGAGGTGATGGGGACTCATTGAAAGCCGCTGCCTGCAGCTGAGCATACTCATGCTTTTGTGAGCACTTGCTGTCAAAATTGTCATTGTCCGAGTATGTCTTGATCAAGGTGATACCCTCATCTTGTGACTCCATTGGCTCAGGGAGGTGTGAGTCAGCTGTTGGAATTATTGTCGTTGTCAACAAATGTTCATGTCCAAGTCATAAATAAAATATAGGACACATACCTTCTGCTGAAATCTTGCAAATGTATTGTGAGTCTGTGAGGCTGTCTAATGCTCCACCGTCAAAAAGACTGGAAATGATACCACAATAAGTTCCACTTTGAAGCCTGAATGGAAAAAAAATTATTGACCTGCTGGTGAGCTGGAGCTTTTGTGCATTTATCACAGCTGGTCTAGACAAGCGGCAAGCACGACTAGGAGTTCCATGGTTAATCCATGAAAATCAATAGAGCTTCAATGAATTTACATGCTACAGCCAATTGAAGGAGAGGGGGGAAAGCAGATAGGAGACACTGTAGATTTTTGTTCAGCCTTCATGAGGGGAAATGACTGGCAGGGAAAGGCAGGTTCTGCTAAGTCGCAACATCAGCAAATATCCCACCTTTTATGTCTTTGCCGCAATTGGACATCAACAACGCGCATAGCACGTCAATATAAAGCCTTGAGTTTGGTCATACACTGTCCTCCTTCCACTAACATGGAGTTGCACTTGTCGCCTGACCATGACATGAACCCGGGCCTGGCACTATCCTCTATGTCTCGGGACAATGTCTTGACTCTGTTTCAGAGATTTGAAGACACTGGCTTTCCCTCTCCCTCTCCACGTCCAACAGCAGCTTATTCCAGTGGCCATGGTCTCCATCTTCCCATCCATTCTGGCCTTGACACAGGTGGATCTGATAAAGGGTCCCCTCCTCGTGCTGTGGATAGCGTGGTAGTTGAGCCGCTTGTGGTCAATACACTGGCAAATGACTTCAGACTGGATCAGCAGCAGTGTGCAAACCTACACACATTTGTAAAGGCACGTAATCTTTGCACCTTGGAGAGAGGCTAATCAACTGAAATGCTTGACAGCTTGGGTCTATTTCCCCGCCTCTTACACAAGCTGATCTTTTGACACATTTATATGCTTTGGCTGTCGTATTCAGTCACAAGGCAGAAAGGAATCACATAGCAGCACAGCAAGGACACATGGGTGATCTGAAAGGCCTCCTGGCTGATCTGAAGATCCGTCCTGAAGAGACGTTCATGTTCACTGTTGAACAATGTGTATGTCAATGCAGATAATCACTTGAAATGCATCACTTACCCATCAAAATTGATGTGTCCAGGCTAACATTCAGGGAACAGCACAGGATGTGATTTATCAAGCTATACGCACATCATTTACAACAATGCATGTTGATGTAGAGGTTGTTGAACTGCTTGTTGTGCAGATTCTCGGAGGCTGATGTTAGGTCTGCAAGGCTTACTTGAACAAAGAACGAACGGCTATGAAGCTTGCCAATGTGTTTGGAAGTCCTGCGCACGAGAAACAGCTTGCATTGCTGATTAAGAAGACATGTTCCAGTGTGCACAATGCTTTTTGACAAGATGTATGTGACTATGCTCTATGCATGATTAAGTTCATATGGTTGACTTGGAATCAGGTGCGAGACAGCATCTCAGCATCTAGTTTTCAGTCACTATCTGAGTTCACATATGATTTGGCAATGAAATATAAATGAGGAGGATATGGTGAAGGTCTTGAACATGGTTTCATGATTCACAATGTGATACTAGTGAGTCATTGATGGATAGACCACTGGACACTAATACCAAGATTGCCTTAGCGAAGGTTTGCATTTGACAACCCTAATCTTGTTGGAACACCAGAGGAATCCGATGCAGAAAATGACAGCCCAGAAGATGTCGAAGGAGTTCAAGGGCAGAAGAAGTGCAAATGAATGGCTGGTGGTCGTATACCAAAGGGAGAGGACTTCTGGGGGAAAGTGGATGCATTTTTTGCCAGTGAAATCATGAAACGCGGCCAAAACTTGACAGGATCTCATTGGAAAGAGTAAGTGTGAAGTTCGATGTGACTGGGTCATGGCATCACACGTGTACACCTGAGATGCATCTGATGTTTGTTGTTACAGCTATGTCAATGACCTCATCCGATTTGATAATGTGCAATTTGGAAAATGTGACCAGGACAGCTTTTTCAATGCAGATAATGTGTCCCCATCTTCCACCAGGGGACAGGGTGATAATGGTCACTCAGTGGCAGTCATACATGGTGTTGGACCACAACAGGTGACTGCACAGGGGGCTGGGCTTTTCAGTTGCATCCTGTAGTGTCAACTCGGAGTCTCGATGTTGGCACAGAATTTAAAAGATGACTAAGACATCCTTGACTTGATCTTATCTGAACAACATCAGGACGAACTTTTTTACTCAGAACACAGCTAAAACAATTGTGATATGAGTTACAATAAGTGTTATGCAAATAAAATTATCACAAGTGTGATGTTGAGTCGATGTTCAACCTCAAATCATCAATGTGTCTCAAATTGTGCAAGACACGTGGAGTGGTCGTGTGATTGATGCATTTGTCATTGCTGATGTTGCAAAACTTCGCACCTTCTGAACTTCCACCAGTCTTCTGCATCATCCTGTGTCCTGCAGCATCTCCGCTGCTGTTGAGCTTGCCTGGAGTCAGGCCTATACCACATTGTTAGTGGTTGCCTTGGTGCTGGTTTGACCCGGTCTTGTGGGTCGCCCACCATATTTCTGCTGCTCCAGTCCTGATACTGCTGAGCCCACCAGCCCGATGTGTGGGCCCATACCACATTGTTAGTGGGTCCTTGATGCTTGTATTACCCGGTCTTGGGGGTTGCATCAAAGGTGGTGGTTAATGTTGTGTTCCTTATCTCAAGCTTAGCAAAGCAGTCAGAGTGCTGGGAGGAAGTCGAGAGGAATCACAGACTCTGAAGATTTGGATGGTGAGTGCAATGTTGTTGTGTCGGACTATGTAGGTTCACCTATTTTTATGTACAGCACTGAGAGCTCTTGCTTGTGGTTGAACTCATGTTGTTTGGTCATACATGAGGCGCATGCTCTAATTGGTGTCAGCTGCACTTTTACACATGTATGGATTGTTATTTTGTAGTAGTGTATATATTACAATGGAGTTTTATTCCTTCCTTTTGGGATGGACAAATAGGGAATATAAATTATTATATCAAGCCGTATGGGTCGCTGCAGCCCAGATACAAAATCACACAATATGTCCTCAGGTTAAAATGAGATCAAACTGCAGATAACCCTCCCGCAATTGTACTAGGATCAACCACTCTCTTTTCCCCCCCGGGATCTACCATATTAACCCACACTTCTAGGGCACGCAACTTAACCTGGGGTTAATAGAAATGCCTGCCCATGTAACTATCTAATAGTTATATGCTGTACTACTCAGTATTATGAAAATTGAAAATGTATATTTATTATCAGTTGGAATGGCATAATCCATCTTTTCAAGCAGGTGTAAGGTAATAATTCAATTGGACATTATGTAGGATTATGTAATAAATGAAAAAAGCGAACGGAAATGATTCGTACTTCATTGAATAGTTTGCTCGTCGTCGCACACGATGAGCAGGATGCTGTGGCGCATGGTGATGGACCGTGGGAGACGGTCAGCAGATGAATGATCGATGATGATGGGAAACAGGCACATGGGGGCTGATCTGACATGATGCATGATGTGCATGATGTTAGATGACTCATGAGGACAACACCGTTGCGCGCGCGGGAAATCCCTTCGCGCGCGGAAAATAATATTTGTACAAAGGAACCGTCATAGTCCTCATCTAACATCATGCAATCATGCATCATGTCAGATCAGCCCCCATGTGCCTGTTTCCCATCATCATCAATCATTCATCTGCTGACCGTCTCGGTCCATCACCATGCGCCACAGCATCCCGCTCATCGTGTGCGACGACGAGCAAACTATTCAATGAAGTACGAATCATTTCCGTTCGCTTTTTTCATTTATTACATAATCCTACATAATTTCCAATTGAATTATTACCTTACACCTGCTTGAAAAGATGGATTATGCCATTCCAACTGATAATAAATGTACATTTTCAATTTTCATAACACTAAGTAGTACAGCATATAACTATTAGATACTTATTAAAAAAGCAAAGATAATTTGCAGTGGAAAGGCATGCCACAAAGCATCGTTCGATCAACGTTAACCGTGCACGTGCGCTGAAATGATCGATGATCGATGCCTGAGATAATAGTGAACGACTATCTTCACTAATACTACAAGACGGCTTGCCAGGCTAGAGAAGCAACAAGAATTTGCTATTCGGGATCCCACGGTTTCTTTGTTGATTCCACTATGGCCTTACTGCCAGCTTTCTGCTCACTCAATCTTGCCCTCTACCCGAACTGGCTGATGCCATTGTCAGTACTCAGTTACATTAGAGGTACATTGCAGCCTGAGAGGACGAGGTCGGAGGGCACGCTAGGACGGGGCTTG
This sequence comes from Tricholoma matsutake, assembly GCA_026075535.2. Taxonomy (NCBI): domain Eukaryota; kingdom Fungi; phylum Basidiomycota; class Agaricomycetes; order Agaricales; family Tricholomataceae; genus Tricholoma; species Tricholoma matsutake. The sequence continues at coordinate 2,700,552 of AP026544.2, forward strand.
ATATTAGGTGGAGATAAATAGATAACAACAATTGTGCGCGCGCGGGAAATCCCTTCGCGCGCGGAAAATAATATTTGTACAAAGGAACCGTCATAGTAGCCAAATGGTGGGCAGCAGCAATGATGAGAGGTTCATCAACAAGCGCTCGTTCGCTCGAAGTGTCTTCGGGGGTCACAGAACCGAGCGAAGCCAAGTTCAACCCATTGCTTCTCGTCGTCGTCTAAAACTACATCTCTACGGCCAAGGATCCATGAGCAAATAATATGGCCGAAACGACGGACAATCTTTGAATCTAAGTGGGGCGAAATATACATTGGAAGCGCAAATTCAGAGATCAGTTACCGTGGTAATTTTCGTCAAGTCGACGAAGGGTAGTTCTTGTATCTGGGCGGCGAGTTCTCCTTCGATTTCGGGTTCGGACGCCATACATTGAGGGGTATCAGATGGGCTGATAGATGTAACAGAGAAGATGTATTTATCTAATTATTTGTGAGGCGAGCAAAAGGAATTAGCAACCAGAATATCCAGGAAAGTTGCGGTGAAGCGATTCCTGGAGCGGCACTATGTGTCAATGAAAATCAAGGTCATTAATGTCTGAGACTTACCTCCCCTGAAGCCATGACCAGCAACGACGAAGCAAGGACTGACCACTAAGGCTTTCAACCAAGTGGGGGGCACGTATCTCGAAATATAGGTGGACTGTGCTTCGAGTGACTCGAAGGCGCCAGTTCCGTACGAGTGCGCCACGGTATATCTGTTTTCAGGACTCGAGAATCCACTACTTCTTTGACTTCTTTCACGGATAGTCCTGTTCCAGCTACGATGGTTTAACCCATTTTGTCCCACGCAGATAGGATTTCACGTAGAATAGGTCGCTCCTTTGAGGTGTCGGCGGCAGATCTGTAAGCTCCTCTGTACAATCGTGCAGGTATTTGCGCTTCATCGAGGACAATGTAGAGACGGGCTGAGATAATGACTCTAATATCTCCTGACAGCTTCGCGGCTTCCCCTATCGTCATTTCCTTCACTCCCAGGTACTCGTCACTCGCCTTGTTCAAGAGCGATGAGAAAATGGAGGAATTGGCGATGTGCAATCACCCTGTTGTGGTTAAGTTGGCGTAAATCAGTGGAAGAAAGGTTGTCCTTGTAATTCGACGCACTTAATACACACTCGAGTACCTTGCTCATGCCCTCAGATCCCAGGACGTCGGCAGAAGAAGTGAAGTAGAGACCCCAAGGTTTGAAAAGCCCCTCAAATAGAATCCGTGTTTTCCCTGAGCCGGAAGTGTTGATTAGGTGGCTGGAAAGTAGAGCAGCCAGTTCGGAGACATTGGCCACTTTTAAAGCAGATATACGCACGTATTAAAGACGTCTCGGTTCTACAATGCTCCCTCCCAAATCGTGTAGCAAAAGGCGGGATTTTCCACCGATAAAAGGGGTGCGCAGCTGGGCGAGGTTCTACCACTCTTTTATCATCACAAGATGGTCTCCATGGTTAAAATTTTTTGTATCTTATCACGGACTCGGCTTAGCGCACCATCCACTCTCTGCTCGATTCTCACGTCCAGGGAAGGTGGGGAACGCAGGAGTTATTTGAGCGATGCTGCTTGAGTCGCATTACGAGGCGTGCACGGCGCTTCGCGGTCTTCCACATGGGGTCGTTTAGCAGAAAGCTCGGGAGATCCTGGGGAATGTGGATGGGGGAACTGCATTGTTCATATTGGGCCAAGGTAGCAAGATGGGCGAACATTGAGGAGAGAACGTACAAAAGGGAAGCGGGGGAATGGGACAGCATGAAACCTTTGTGAAATGTGGGGAGTGGCGCGTTGTTCAGGCAAACAGGCAAAATATAGAGATGACGGGACTCCGAACAGACTTGAAGTCGAGTCGTCCACCCTGTTCCCCTGCACAGCCCGCTGAATGAACCCCTTCCTTAGCTGCGTCCTGTATCCAGAAATGACCTTTAGGACTCAAGACGTGATCATATGAAAGCAATCGTCCCCACCTTACGTTTACATGCAACTATTGTATGTTCTCTCGTATACATTAATTATGCCTGCCCCTTCTGGGTTGCCGTGTGGTATACTTGGGCCTGATCAGTTATTTCGAGAGTTCGATATTGGTGTTGAGTGAAGTGAGTTGTAGTAGTATGTTGCTGGATTTGGCAGCGCATCCGAATTGATCCTCATAATGACAAGCTATCAGAAAGATTTGGTTGAAATTCATGCATAAAACACAGGGTCATAGCGATGTCCATCCGTCATAACCTATACCCTCGTTCCATTCGGCTCATACCGCCTAATCATTTTCCTTATGCGCTTCTTCCCGCATCATCAGCTCCACAACACCAAGTTCAACATGGGGAAGTGCCTCTGCTTCATCTTCTGCGGTTGGCTTGGGTTGCTGAGGGAGTAACGATGGTGTAGGAATAGGAAGCAGTAACGACGTTGCAGGATTTACGGATGGAGAGGAAACAGAAGTTGATCTCTTGGACGAGGGCGGCGACCAAGACGCCGACTGGCGAAACTGAGAGGGAGTTCGTGAAGGACGAGCTACCGAAGGCATAACGATCAGAACTGCAACCCTTATGCTCTGATGGTTAAGCGCAGAAGAGAAGGATTGGCCGTCACCGATCACCTTTGGGTTCGTGTTGTCATTGCTGCGAGCAAGCATATTGGATTCCGAGGGGGGCGGCGCGTGTATGGTCATGCTCAGGTAACGGCGTATACGGCGAGCTCTGGCGGTTCGCAAAGTTGTGTTATTTGTTCTCGTCTGAGAGTCAGGATCTGAATTCGAGTCGAAGATTACCTGCGAGGAAGGTCTCTGTAGCATTGTAGCAGAAAGCGGTTTTATACAGTCCCAATCCCATTCCGCATTCACAGGATCTGATTCATTCGATCCCACAACTCGCCAATGTTCCTTCCTAACAAACATCTCCCACATCTTTGGCTCATTCCTCAAGCCATGCAAACCACGGCCCACCCCAAGGTAGAAGCTGTCATTGGAAGGAGTCCACGTTCCGTTGCGAATCGCCTCCTCGATTAACTGTCTTTGACGCCTCCGGAGAACGAAGGAGCGGGTCATTATGGTGAAAGATGAACACACTACTACGACCAGGACTGCGAAGAACACATACACTGTTGCAGAAGTGGTCAGATATAGGATGCAAGTAGACTGTAGGAGAAGAAGACAAACGTACAATACAGAGATGTGGAAGAAAAAGAGTTAGAGTTATTGTTCACCGCGAAGTTCTTGTTCCCTGCAAGTGTGGGAGTCGCAGAGAAAGAAGTCGCTGACATCTGCAGTTTGCAGATTTGGATGACTCGGCGTTGGTTGAAGTCCTTTGGCTGCAATCAACGATGTACACAAGTCATATACGCTGAGCTGCTGACCGGGGAAAGGATAGCCCCAATAATTGACGGGCCTGGCAACTGCCTGGCAATGTCATTATTGCACTTATCATATATATGTAGGGCAAAGCGAATGAGCACATGACAATGATATGATTATCTTGGTGGACAGTGCGTCCCCATACAAGCAATTACGAATGTATGTGAGGTTTAGAGGTTCGACCCAGCGGCCCCTCGCTCGTTTGGGCGCATTCCCGGTGCTAGCTATATCCTTGCATTCCCTCGCACTCCCCGCTATAATCAATCCTTTTTTTATCTAGGTTCTCTGCGGGTTCCTCCAGGTTCCTCCTATCAATCAATCCATCGCTGTTCCTGATCTGATAGATCGAAGTGGAGGCTATTAATAGCACATACCTTGTGGGAAGTACGGAATAAGTTTGTATACAGTCGACTCCCTAACTGATACCCCTCGGTGGACACTCTGAGGGAGTATGGGTTTCTAGGATGGTCCTAGAAATGGGTCCCAAAAAATCTGAAAAAAACCAGTCATGTGTTCCTGCAGAAAATCTCGATATTGGAAACTCCGAACATCCGGGGATATCCGGACCGTCCAAGCGTCTGCGTCTGTCCTCGTGCTGCTCGCCACGATGGTGGCACATGTTGGTGGCACATGTTGTCCAATACTACAGGGACATTGGGGAGGATGTCCTGCTGCTCCAGAACAAATTTATAACCATACTAACTATCAATACACTACTTGTAATAACTGAGGTTGGTAGATAGTGGCTGACAATGCATGCAATTCTTATTGAGCTCAACAAGGAGAGGGTGTGTACAGGGGATATGAAGATATTATAAAGCAGATTATGAGATACTTCACTGGCAGGCAGGAGAAACCAACTGGGCAGGGGTAATGGCAAACCCTCAAATGCTCATTGTGTTCTTCACCACATCATACTAGCTCCTTCCCACCCTCTTATTGATGTATTGCACATGTGTGGTATATAGTGGCAAAAGCAATGGGTGCTGCGAGAGGGATGGCATGGCCTGGGCCCAGTGTTGCTATGTGGCTGAGCAGGCCAGCAGTGGTATCACAAGGTCATTATGCTTACCACTGGCACTAGTGTTTGAAGGTCCAGTCTGTAGGACCAAAAAAAAGACCAAAACTGAACTGAACTGGACCAATTAGGACCAGACCAGTGGTCTATTTATGGACCGGTCTTTTTCAGTCCAGTTGCTGGTCTTTCATTTTGAAAAATATAGTAGGACTGATGAAAAACCGGTTGCAACTGGTTTTTCGTCCCAACGTATGTTGCACCTTACTCCCACACATATTTACCTCATTTTCGGTCCCTGGATCATCAAAAACGGTCAAGAATTGGTTGAGATATGACCAAAAACATTTTTGTATGAGTATTTTGTTGTATCAGAACAACTTTGATTGCATTGCTTATTACCTGAGCTATAATGTTTTTTGTACAGCTATACGACATCATAAAAGTAACAACAACACACCTAATCATCTGTACCATGGGATTTTATTCATATATTCTCCCAAATGAGTGCAACTACAAACTACAAATTACAAACTACAAAACACAACTTGAATGCATGTCCTTTCAGTTTTGGCCATATCTCAGTCAAATCTTGATGGAATTGCTTAAATGTTGGATTGGTCCATGGAGCATTACAATCTCTATCTATTAATATAATAGATATGGGGTAATGGTCATATTTGTTGAGATACATATGGGTTATTTGGCACAATGAATTTTACGGCAAAAGACCGGTCCAAACCAGTCTTTTTTCGGTCCATGGACCAATTAGGACTGGTCCTAAAGGGTCCGATTGCGGTCCTCCAATATCTGGGTCGGTCCTAGACCGGTTGCGGTTGCTGGTTGCCCCATTTGGAAGTCAAAAACTGGACTGGACTGGACCTTTAAACACTAACTGGCACACTACCAGCCTGAGTAATCCAGATCCTCTCTACAACATCATACATATAGGCCAGCAGGTAGAAACGTGGGTTGGTGAGGAGCCAGGAGGGATTATCAGGCAGGTTCAGACATTTGGATTTTTGGACATCCCTGGATGGTTGGAATTTCCAATATCGAGATGTCCTCTGTTTCTAAAGCATTTTTCTGATGCCAAGTAGAATATGTACAGATAATAATGTAAACTATATACAGCTAAAGTAACTATTTTTCACTACTAAAATTATTTGAAGATTATACACAATGAGTAGATTTCATAGAATGACATCTAAAACTTGAAGAAGCCAGGACCCTCTAGCTTACATACATTGGGATCACAAGGGTATCAATATATTTACTACTGATAGTCTATTGATGACAGAAGCTGCATGAAGCACTTTGCAATGCATAGGACATGGCTTGACAGATGCATCACCAACACCATGCATCACTCACACCATGATCAGTTCCTCTTCCTGTGCTTTTTCACATTCAACACAGGGATGGCACAGTCCAGTTCGGAACTGAAGTTCAAACCTGAACTTTTCAGAACTGGACCAAAGTTTGGTCCAAGGTTCAATGGTTGCACAGAACCAGACCATAAGTCCAGTTCTGGGTTCAAGCAAGGTGCAAAATCTCAGAACAAACATGTTGAACCTGGTTTGAACTGAACCTTTTTTCCATCTTTTTTAGTCATTGACTTCCAAAAACTCTGGGGAGAAAGTCTTGAATTGCTTTCCATGTAGCAGACAGAAGTTAGCCCTCTCCTCAATGTCTCTACCATTTTATTCTACAATAACCCCAACAATGATGCCCCCCTTCTGCACCCAATAAATTAACAGTGTGACCCAGAAAAGGAAATAAAACTGACAAACCTTGTTGAACTTTTCATGACCACCTTCCTTGATGTTACATAGGGAAATGCATGGGTTTCCCACGCTTTTATTTCCTAATTTATTCAATGAGTTTTGCATGAAAAATCATGAAAAAATGATTTTCTGGTAGCTATTCATTGGGTGCTTGTGATACCATGGACAAAATAATATATTTGCATCCTTGACACATGAGAAATGTTACCCAAATATTGCTTTATGTGCTGGATCACAAAGAGCTAACAAAACACTTCCAGAAAATCATTTTTTCATGATTTTTCATGCAAAACTCATTGAATAAATTAGGAAATAAAAGCATGGGAAACCTATGTATTTCCCTATTGATGTATTCAATTCCCACCTCATAACACAGATGGTACATTTTTCTTCTTCTTTATTGGTCTGCCATCTATGAATAGGACCACAAAACCACTGGCACTGGAGTACCACAGGCAATGGGAGGAGTAGCAGCCCCCCATCAAACCATGGAAATAGAAATACCCCAATACAGTGATGGCAGGCACCAGCAGCAGCAGTGGCACTGGGGCGAGAGTCAAGCAGAAGGCATGCCATGCCATGACAGTAGAAGCAGCAACAGTCACAATCATGAGGGAGACATCATTCACACCAGTGGCTGTTGCCCCCATAAATAGTGCTAGGTGTGGCAGCAGCATCAGCAGTGTTGGTCATGGTCATGGTGCTCTACCTTCAACACATCGACCTCAGTGTGACTGGTGGCAATTGTCATGGCTGTTGGATCCCTGCTTCATGTCCATTTTGTTGAGATCTACACCATGAATATGCACTGTTGGCCCCCCCCTCTGATCTATATCTCTTGCCTTGTCTCTTTTTCTCTTTATACCTTAGCCTTTATCATTCCCCCCATTGTTAACATTATAGTATATATACTTACATTCATAGATTAGATACCTTAGTCTACTGTACAATAAACCGTGCTCATTGTGTACCAGTTAGGTTGGATCTCTACACATTTCAGGTTATTTTGTTAGTTTTTGTCCTTGAATATTATAGGAATATATTACTTACGTCTTGCCACTGAGGAACTGTGTGGGACTCAACTTTGGGCTGCAGTTTGGAGTTGTAAGTTGTGGTCTACATAGCTTTGAATTGCATTACAGAGATTTTGGTATAAAAAAAGTTTGGTTCTGAGTTCAAACCTCTCCTGAACCTGAACTGGACCATCCTGAACCTGAACTAATGGTCCAGTTTGAGGTTCAGCAGATTGCCTGGACCAGACTTAAAGTCTGGTTCTAGGTTCAGCAAAATCCTTGAAGAACTGAACTGAACTGAACTTTGGCTTCCCTAATTCAACACAGCCCAGCATTGTCCAGTGCCTCCAAGACTCATTGCTCACTTATCAAATTTGCCTCATTGTCAAGCCATTTCTCATCAAGATTAGATGATATTGACTTCTTCTCATGCAGCTAAGCCTGGAGCTTCTCTTTCTTGGCTTTAACCTGAGCCTGCAAGGTTTTCAGCCCCCTTTTCAGGACCTCAAGAGGCCTTAAGCCCTTGATGGCATGGGTAGCTGGGATTTGAGTATTGAGGAATGTTTGTGCTGCATCATAGTTTACATGACCAACTGCAAAACATATATATAGTAATGAAATGTATGGGTTTTACCTGGCAACAGGTATGGGTTATGGGATATTAGGGAGTATGGGTTATGGATTCAAATTCCCCACCTACCAACTTGGTGGATCAGCAAATCTATGGTCTATGTTAATATAAGTCAGTCCAGGCACTAAGTGGTGATGGACACTGAGAAAGACTAATGATGCTTAAACAGTGTGGTTGGGGAACCAATGATATAGGTTGGGCTAATCTGATGAGGGGGATACATCATCAACTATCTACCTATATATAGTCTCCTTATCTCTTATCTACCTACCAGGGTAATGCATAAGGATAAAGTTTACTTATCTACTCAGTTCTGATTTATCAATCAAATTCATATCAGCACATGTACTAACCAAATATTCCAACACCTTCCCTGAGTCCAAGCAAGGCTACAAGTTGGTGGGACTAGGACAAGTGCTGGGCTCAACACTTGTTGCATGCTGATTGAGTTTGTCATCTTTGCAATTCCAAGGCATTGGCTGCCAGGGCAGTGAAGTTCACTTGCAGCTGTGAGAAGGTGATAGGGTTGTGCTAAGGTGATAGGGTTGTGCTGGTAATGATAGCAAAGTGGAGGTGGTAGTGAGGGGATAAGAGGTGGATTTCATGAGTCCTTCTTTCTCCATTGGTTTGCTGGTACTCTCTGTCTCATTGCAACTGGGTCAGTGGTTCTACAATTGGTTTCAATGTGGCCACAGGTGTGACACTTGGTACACTTTTGTGATTTTTATAGGGGTGCTAAGGGGTGCTGAGTGATGGGTGCAACTGTATTGGGGGCTTCAGAGGTGGTAGAATTGGCTGAATCTTCCTCCATCACCCAGATACATGTGTCAAAAAATCCAATAACAGAGTTGATTAGATTAAGGAATAATGAGAAGACTTGAATGACCCAAAAGAGGCTCAATGTGCCACCAGCTTGAGTGGTAGTGGCATCTCTTGGTTCTCTGAGTTCTTTATTAATTTTGTGCTGGATGTGAGTGATTTCAGCTTTGAGTGAATTGGCCATCACAGTAGTGACTTGAGCAGATCAGATTATATTAATATAAGCCATTCCAGGTACTAAGTGGCAATAGACACTGAGAAAGACTAATGATGCTTAAACAGTGTAGACCTTAGGGAAGCACAAGGGTTTTAGCCACTACTGGGGCTGACCTGTGTTTCCCACAGAAACACAGCCTTAGAAACTTGTTTTAAGACTTCTGATGTGTATATCCTTTGGATATTCTTAATATGTATGTAAAAGAAATGTCAGGGAAATATTTTAAATGTATCCAAGCTGTATCTGCAAGGAACATAAAAGGTGTATTCTACAATGTTTCTTTCAGATCCCTTCTGGAAACATTTTTCATGTTCCCTTTGTGTAAGTTGAAGAAACACTTTTTATGTAATTATGCCTGTATCTGCAGAAAACATTTAACATGTAATTTTATTATGTGTTTCCTAGGGATACATGTGTAACCATGGTAACACCTTTGTTCTTTGCATGTATCCATAGAAAACACATAATAAAATATATGGCAAGTGTTTTCTGCAGATACAGCCATAATTACATAAAAAGTGTTTCCTTAACTTACACAAAGGGAGCATGAAAAATGTTTCCAGAAGGGATCTGAAAGAAACATTGTAGAATACACCTTTAATGTTCCTTGCAGATACAGCTTGGATACATTTAAAATATTTCCCTGACATTTCTTTTACATATATATTAAGAATATCCAAAGGATATACACTTCAGAAGTCTTAAAACAAGTTTCTAAGGCTGTGTTTCTGTGGGAAACACAGGTCAGCCCCAGTAGTGAGCCTAAGTGTAATAGCCAAATTTCTGCTACCAATAAAAATATCCTGCATCTAATCAGTTGTTGAACTCAAAATCTTTATCAGACATGCTTCATATGCTTAGCATTAGTGTTCACATGTAACATTATGCAAGAACATATAATTTCTAGCTGTTAAAAATAAAAGAAATATATTATTTACTGCAAACTCTGAGGTTTTCATTACTTTGAACCCTTGGTGTTTATGGGTTTTGTACACCACTTTTGGCAGTATTGGTTCAGAAGGTATTCTGTTGGGTTTGGCCTTTGGAGACAATCTTGACTGGGTTACTACCTATCCTTTTTCTTAATGCATTAAATCATTTGCTGTTGAATTGAACTCATAATTTACAAAATTATTTTAGAGTTCTCAAAACCCTTGAAAACCCTTGTGCTTTCCTAAACTGTGCAGTTGGGGAACCAATGATATTGATTGGGCTAATCCAACAAGGGGGATACCTCATTGACTATCTACCTATATAAAGTCTCCTTATCTCTTATCTACCTACCAGGATAATGCATAAGGATAAAGTTTACTTATCTACTCAGTTCTGATTTATCAATCAAATTCATATCAGCATGTGTACTAACCAGATATTCCAACAGTTTATGGGAGAGAATAGGTTATCAGGGCTATGGGTTATGAGGGAGTCAACTGTATTCAGGTTGATTTAAGGGACTAAATGGTAAATTGATGTAAATTCAGAGTTTGCTGCAAATCATGTATCCTTGGCAAACAAGGCCATCATGACCTGCTATCAGCATGCCAAACACCACTCTTGTCAGCAGATGTTTGGTGTCAAGTATACCACACTGCTACAGCCTCCACCTATAATTCCTGACCCTGGGAAGGCCATGAAATGGGTATTTGATATCTCTCTCTATTCTGAAGCTGCCAGGAGCAGGTTTACAGACTTGTAACATAGTGAAAATAGTTCACATATACATGTATTCCCTACTACATATCCATGAAGTACAGCAGTGCTGAGATGCCCTGAGCTCAACACAACACAACACAAGGCATGCATCATGGTGCTGTTTGGCATCAGACCCTGATGCCAAATAGCTGACACTGATTGATGGCCACTTAGTCATCTGATTGCCTTTAAATGTTCAGCTTAAGTATCTTGAAGTACTTCTAAAAGTTTTACCATAATTCTCTCCAAGCATTTTGGCAGGATTGTACTGATTTGAGACACTACTCAACTATTGTTATAATACTGGGAACCTTGGTATGATACTGACAAAATATTTCATTGGAATTATCTTATAACTTCTAGAAGCCTTTAGAATACTTACTCAATACTTCACTCAAAGTGTAGTGCCCTGCACCTAGTGTAGCTGTGATGTACATAATGATTTCCATGAAAACATAAATGATAGGGCTTACTTTGGCTCCATTTGAAGCCCTAGCAATGATGAACTGTTGGACCTAAGGTCTGTAGAAAATCAATCCTAGAGTATATGAGGTAAGACTCAGTCCTTGTATAAGTGACTCAAACCATACCTAGAGTATACAAGATAAGACCATAGGTATAGTAAGTAATAATGAAGTCAAGAGAGAAATGTAAATACTCACCTCAGCTGATCCTTGTATAAGTGTCTAAACTATTATGTGCAATATATATGTATCCTATGAGACAAAGAGACCATTCATAAAGGCAACTGTGAATGTCACTGGGCACGAGGATCAAAGGGGTGTGCTAATTATAGCACATGCATCAAAAATGATGTGTTCTACTCATGGTGTGATTCTCAACACTCTCCTCACCATGAGTACTCTGCATTGCATGGAATCATATTAGTGGAGACCTAGAGAAGCCCAAAGGTATGTGAATTGTTTGATGTCCAGGATGACATTTTTGTGAGTGGATATTAACATGTTTGACATGGGAGTGAAGGAGGGGGTCTTTGGACAAGGTCTTTGTTGCAGAGTTGTTGCAATAGATTATTGTCAGGGAGGGTTGTTGGTAATTAATGGAGTTAAGCAGTGTGCATAGCCAAATACATTCTTTAGCAGTTTCAAATGCAGTGACTAGGGTGTAACATGGGTCACACTGTGTGTGACTTCAGCATGTACCACACCTGTACCCACCAACACTGCACCCACAGTGACAGGTTTTTACCACAGTGTGTCCAGCCATACTTGTTGGAGTATGTAATCTGACACATGTTGGTTGATTATGTAATATGGCATCATCTATTAAGACAGAGAAGATGACTAAACTAGTGCTTGAAAGTCCAGTCCTAATTCTATGTAACCACAGACTGAACCACTCAGAACTGGTTCTGAGCAGTCCATTTGTGGTTCTCGACTAGTTTTGACTGGTCCTCCTATATATGAAGTCTAGTTTTTTTGTGTACTGACTACTGTAGATAGAAAATAAAAAAAACAAAATGAAAGAAAATAAAAAAGCCCTCTCCATCTCGCGCTTTGAGCAAGGGAGGGGGTGGTGGTCTTGCATGTTGTCAGTTGTCCTGCCTGTCGTTAGTTGTGCTGTTTCATCATTCTGTTGTGTTGTTGTGTTGTTGTTTTGTTGTCCCGTTGTCCTGTTGTTTTGTTGTCCTGTTGTCCTGTTGTTTTGTTGTCCCATTGTTTAGTCATTTCATTGTCCCATTGTTTCATTGTCCCATTGTTTTGTTGTCCCATTGTTTTGTTGTCCCATGGTTTTGTTGTCCCATGGTTTCATTGTCCCATCATTTCATTGTCCCATTGTTTTGTTGTCCTGTTGTTTCATTGTCCTGTTGTTTTGTTGTTTTGTTGTTTTGTTGTTCTGTTGTTCTGTTGCTTTGTTGTCCTGTTGTTTCATTGTCCTGTTGTTTTGTTGTTTTGTTGTTTTGTTGTTCTGTTGTTTTGTCGCTTTGTTGTCCTGTTGTTTCATTGTCCTGTCATTTCATCGCTTTGTTGTCCCATCATTTCATCATTTTGTTGTCCTGTTGTTTTGTTGTCCTGTTGTTTTGTTGTCCTGTTGTTTTGTTGTCCCATTGTTTTGTTGTCCCATTGTTTCATTGTCCCATCATTTCATTGTCCCATTGTTTTGTTGTCCTGTTGTTTCATTGTCCTGTTGTTTTGTTGTTTTGTTGTTTTGTTGTTCTGTTGTTCTGTTGCTTTGTTGTCCTGTTGTTTCATTGTCCTGTCATTTCATCATTTTGTTGTCCTGTTGTTTTGTTGTCCTGTTGTTTTGTTGTCCTGTTGTTTTGTTGTCCTGTTGTTTTGTTGTCCCATTGTTTTGTTGTCCCATGGTTTCATTGTCCTATCATTTCATTGTCCCATTGTTTTGTTGTCCTGTTGTTTCATTGTCCTGTTGTTTTGTTGTTTTGTTGTTTTGTTGTTCTGTTGTTTTGTCGCTTTGTTGTCCTGTTGTTTCATTGTCCTGTCATTTCATCGCTTTGTTGTCCCATCATTTCATCATTTTGTTGTCCTGTTGTTTTGTTGTCCTGTTGTTTTGTTGTCCCATTGTTTTGTTGTCCTGTTGTTTTGTTGTCCTTGTTGTCCTGTTGTTTTGTTGTCCCATCATTTTGTTGTCCTGTTGTTTGGTCATTGGTGTTTAAAGGTCTGGTTCACTGGACCAAAAAAATGACCGAAACTGAACCCAATCCAACCGATTGCAACCAGACCATCAGTTGCAGTTGCTCTGTTTCGAACCCAGTTGAGTTGCCAGTTGCCTCATTTTAAAATATTGAATAACCATTAGAAAACCAGTTGCAATTGGTCTTCTACCCATATAATACTTCATAACTAATAGTACATACATTAAAAGTAAAAAGAACTAATATAAGTACTATTGTCACTATGTAACTATGTTTAACCTACTTCATAATGGGCAATTGAACAAGCCCAGGGGAATAAATACTTGTTTCATGAGCGCTTATATACCCATGGCTGTGCATGGACCATTTGGTTGTGCTTGCACTGCCAAAAAAAAAGTGGCACCACTGTTTAGACCATTCCCATGACACCACAATCACTTCAGTTCTTTCCACACCCATCCTGAGACCACAAGCCCACAAACAAATGAACAAATGAACACAGAGCAAGTGGCCCAAATGATGCTAGTCTGTTGTTTGGGCCATAGGGTGTGTTTTTTTTTTACTACTTCTACTTACTAACTGTTTCTTATTCTTTTTAGGTTCTTGTCTTTGCTATGGATACTGCTTATTAACAACAATGCTATGCCCTATGCTGCGCAGGGTGGCAATGGGTTGTGTTTCTAGCCACAGCCAATGCCACGTCACAGCACTATCAACAGGGACAACACCAACAGGAGCAATGCCACCAGCACCAATGGGGGTGACACCACCTAGCTTGGAACTTCACAACCACAAACAAATGAATGCAGAGTGCCCAATCAATGACTAGCATTGTTTGGGCCCCAGGTATGTTCCTTATCATTGATTTTTTTTTTTTACTAACCAACTTCATTTCTGTTTTAGGTTTGATAACAATGACAACATCACCTCCCCTCCATCGCCCCTGCGAGCCACCACCTGCCCTACACTGCTGCTGTGAGCCTCTGCTCACAGGGTGGCAATGGGTCTTATTCCTGGACTGAGATGGGTGCCACATCACACAGCACCACCACCCTGCCTGCAAGCCATTGCTCATAGGGGGAGATGGATGTGCTGATGATGGGGCTGGGAAACAACATGAACGACAATGACAGCACAATGCATGACAGGGATGATGAACAATGGGTGATGACGAATGACAGGAACAACAATGAATGGCAGGGAACAACAAACTGTGGGAAACAACAAATCACAAGGAATGACAAACAGCAGGGATGACAAACAGCGGGGATGACAAACAGCGGGGATGACAACCAGCAGGGATGACAAATGGCAGGGAATGACTGGGATGACAAACAGTGGGGACAGGACAACAGCATGCCTCACCCTCACTACAAATGTGAGACAGTGGGGCATTTTTTTTGTTATCTTTTTCTTTTGCCTCCTACCTATGCCGCTGTGAGCACCTGCTCGCAGGGTGTAAATGCATTGATTTTATTTAATATACTTAATTAAATTACCTGTAAACTACCTGTAAACTACTGACAGACTGGTTGAGACCTGGTACCCAACCAGTCCGGTTTAAATCAGTTGTGGTACAACAACCGGACCAATGTGAACCAGTCATGTACAGTTTGGTCCAGTTGACTGGACTTGAGGGTGCAGTCTGAACTGGTTGTGGTTGCAGTTGTGGTTGCACCTGATCAAGGTCCAAAAACTGGACTGAACTGGACCTTAAAACACTATTGGTCATCCAGTTGTTTTGTTGTCTGTCATTGTCATCCATTCATCTGTTGTCAAGAACCTGTATTGTTGTTGTTAGCCCCCCTGCAAGCAGAGGTTCACAGCAGGGGCTGGGCCTGTTGTTGTTCCTATTGATCAATTAGCCACCCCACAAGCAGAGGCTCACAGCCGTGGGGCCATAACATCATTATAATGAGTGTAAACCTAGAAACAAGTAAAAAAGTTAGTTGTATATATAAAGAAACTACAAATGATAAATTTACCTGGGCCCAAATGATGTCTGTTGTCATTTGGACAAATACTTGAGGTGGGGGTGGAAGAGAAATGAGTTGGGAAATGCATTGCAGATTGTGGCAATGTGGTATAAACAAGTGTAAACAAAAGTGCATGACCATGCAAGCAGGTACAAATGGTCTGTGCTCACGTTGCACTATTTAAACACCTCACTTTTCATGCCTTTCATTTGGGTGTTGCCCCATTTTTCTTTATCATTAGTAAACTTTTTGTATACAATTTATATATTTGTTATCTTTAAGTTAACACCTATAAGTTTGCTCAAGAACCAGTCTGGACTGGTTCTCAATGGTTCTAGTAAGTCTCAACGAGAATGAAAACTGAGGACTGGACCGCTTCAAGAAGTGGTTGAACCAGGTATAGAAAATCAATCCTAGCATGATCAGAGTTTAACTCAGTCTCTGTATAAGTGACCACTGTAATACAAGTACTGTACCTAGCATAATCAGAGTTTAACTATAGGTACAGTAAGTAATGATCCATAATTGAGTAATAACAAATGTGCTCACCTCAGTCTCTGTATAAGTGACTGAGGTGAACAGTTGACTGTCTACTCTATATATATGAGGCCAGCTACACAAAGAATGAAAGGAATAAACAGCACAAAGGGACTTACAAAACAATGCATCAAAGAGATAAGCTATAAATAGTACACACATCAGATGTGTGATCATGTGTGTATTGTAAGGGGACTAGGGGGGTGCCCTGTGTGTTTCTCCTATTTTTTATGTTTGTTCTATATTTTTCCTCACTTCATTTCCTTCTATTCTTCATTTTCTATGATTTTTCCGGATTTTATTACTAATTTTCCCTTTCTATCATGTTTGTGCATGTTGACAGTTTTATATTTAGAGGCAGAGCACCCCTTCCGACACCTACCCCTTGGTATGATGTCATTTGGCAGCCTTGATCTGCCTATCTCCGCTTTTTCTATTTTTAGGTTATTATTTGATTTTTGTCATCTTCACATATACTGGGCATCGGCAAAGGGATCCTTAGAGTTTTCTCTTTGGATTTCCCTTTGCTAGGTGTGTCCCCAATCCCTGTACTATGTAGTATAATTTTAACTTTGGATTTCCCTTTGCTAGAGGCTGAGGTTGCCCTTATATGTATGCTCACGGTGTGATAATGAGCATTCTCAACACCAGGACTGATGGTCCTATAGGACTGGTTACAGTCTGGTTCAGTTCTTGGTCTTTTTCTGGTCCTATGGACTGGACCTTTAAGCACTAGACTAAACTGGGGATTGAACCCAGGCCCTCCTGGACATATACCAGATGCTCTGACCAACTGAGCTATCTGGTGTTATTCCAAGGGAAGGTGTATGTACTGAAGGATCAGGATTTGTGAAGGGAGATCATCCAGTTACATCATAACATGACTACTGCTGGACACCCAGGAAGATGGAAGACATTGGAATTAGTAATGAGAAATTATTGGTGGCCCAGAATTTCTAAATATGTGTTATTTTCTCACCTGGAAGTCGAGGCATAAAAGGGGGGTAATGTTAGGAAACAGCCCCATTACCTAATGAAAATTCATTTATGTTGAATTATGGTACATTATGCTGAGTTATGCTACACTTTGCTAGCAGGGGAATTTTATTTCACATGCATCAATATGTACATGCATGTATGAGCATGTTGATAGCAACAATGTACAATAAATGTAACATAGTATATAAACCTTGAATACACATCTAGGGGACCCCAGTTGTGTTCTCTTAGGTATTCCACCTACACTTGTGGTGGTGTGAAACACCTTTCTCAACCAACTATTCTATTAATAACCCCTCACATCAAAACCATCAATTTCCCCATCATGCATGCATAACCCACCCCCTTCTTGTAGAGAGAACCCGCATGGTCTTAGCTAGCAGATAGTGGGTGTTGCCCTAACACATACTGTAGGCTTGTTAAAGGGGACATGCCTGGAGGAGGAAGCAAGAATGGAGGAAGAGGAATGACAGACAGTGTAAGAGGCAGCTAGGGTAGAGGTGGCCAGAGTGGAGGTGGAGAAGAAGGCTGCAGAGGAAGAGTGGAAGAAGTCATCTGCCACCAAGAGGGCAGAAAAGAAGCAGAAAGCCAAGGAGGCCATGGCAGGAAAGGCTGAGGGGAGCAAGTCCCCAAGGAAAAAGTTGAAGGGAAAGGTGCAGGCAGAACCTGCAGAACCTGAGTGTTACAATTTTCCTTGTAACTCATGGAACCCGATGCACCCGACGATCCCCTCCAGACAGGAGGCACCCCTTGATTCATGCCTAGGGCATAACCTTGACATCAGACACACACACGACGCATGCCAACTGCATGCATTCGATCCCCTTCCCACGGAAGGCACCCTTGATGCATGGTGACTCCATGCACCCGAACCCACTCCCACACATGCTGTGATATGACAGCCCCCTGACATGAGGTCCATGACGTCGGACTCTCATGATCGACATCGGATCCTTGACATCGGATCCATGACATCGGACGCCTCATGCTAGGCATGAGGCTTATCTGTTATTGTTTCCTGACATGCTGCACCGCAGCACTCTGTGACATCGGACGCCTCATGCAAGGCATGAGGTCTATTGTTTCTATTCTTACTTGATATGCATCTATCTTTCCGATTGGACAATAAGGACCTCCCTCATAGTATAAGTACTGCGACTCGTAGTAGGGATGTCCTTAGTTTAGATCTAGGCAATTAACAGCCTTAACTTGCGAACTCACTTACTTGAAACCACTAAGGAAGCCCCTTAGTGCGTGAACCTGAACGACTCTACACAGAAGCCCTGCTAGAGTGCACTACCTATCTTACGTCGGATGCTCTGAGTAAGACTAGTGCCGAATGACTCGTTGAGGAAGCACCTCGTCGAACGACATCGACTAGATCGAGTGGTTGAGGCTTTGCCCTTAACATAAGATCTAAACTATCTGCTAGCCCACCTACCTAGGTGTAGGCAATACGTCTCGATACACACCACAGCGACCCAGGTATAGACAAACCCCAGACCAACCACCAAGAGAAGCAGAACCACAGCCAGGTTCTTCTTGGTACCAATACAACGGAAGACTAGTCCATTACTCGACCCCAGCACAGTGTTGGTTCTATGGATCAACTGACAGACAACGAGGAGATTTCCTCACCGATGAAGACTCTGAACAACCGCACGTACCCCCATCTGAAACATCCACCCGCTTCTTAACAGACAAAACCGACAACCTCTATAACGAGATGTCCGAACCCGCAACCACACCGATGATGTCTGTGAAGGACATTTGAATCCGATCACCAACAGACTTCTCAGGAGAGCGGACCAAGACCGCCAAGTTCCTGCAGGAGATAGACCTGTACCTGTGAATCAATGACCAGGTCTATGACATGAACGACAAGAAGATCATCTTCACGCTATCCTTCATGAATGGAGGGACAGCAGCTGCCTGGGTGCAGGCATTTGTCAACCAGCACCAGTCTGAGGGACTAGGTGAATACCCAGACTTCTGACAGAAGGTCCTAGAGGCCTTCTCACCGATCGACGATGCCAGAATGGCAAAGACAGAGATTAAGAATCTCAAACAAGGTTCAGGGAACCTCAAAGAATATGTGGCGAACTTCTGCATCCTGAAAGACAGGATGGGAATCACAGAAGACGCAGCCATGATCGAATATTTCATGGATGGACTGCACCCCGAATTACTGAAGAGGGTACACACGATGGAAACAGTACCCAACACTCTTGAAGGCTGGATAAAGGCAGCTTCGAAATACGAAGGCCAATGGAAACGGGCCATGGCAATCCTGGGAAAGACCAGGCAGAACCAGAAGACAAACAAAATGACAAAGAAAGGACAGCCCTCTCTTGATATCAACCGATTGATGAACCAAGAATGCGTGGAACACCTCCGGAAGGGACTGTGTTTCATCTGTCACCAACCAGGACACCGATCATCTGACCACAGGGATGGAAAGAACCCCACTCAGACAGGGTCAGCGCCCCCTCCCTACCGAAACCGCTTCACCCAGAAAAAGACTGGGGTGGACACCTACCAGAAGATCCGCACAATGCTGGATGAACTAGACAAAGAAGAAAAGGAACAAGCCCTTAACCTATTGGAGGAATTGGGTTTTTAGAACAGCGGCCTGATACGACACCAGTCACCGCTGTAGTCTCCCTAGGGTCTGTACTCTTAGCTACCATGAATAGACAATCTATGCGCTTGTCTATTCGGGTAGCTGAGTCAGACAATGGAAAAGATGTCGCAACAAATGCACTCCTCGACTCTGGAGCAGGAGGAGTCTTTATTGACTCAAAATTTGTCGAACAAGAAGGGATCAAGATGTATCCCTTGGGCTACACCATCCAGGCCACAAACATAGATGGAACCCTGAACAGGCAGGGAACGATCACAAGATATGTGAAGGGAAGGCTCCACATCAATGGATGGAGCTCCCCAATGGAATACCTAGTCGCTGGACTAGGCAAGGAATTGGTGATCCTAGGCCTGTCATGGCTATGGGAGGTGAACCCGATTATCGATTGGAAGAAAGGAACTCTTGAGTTCCGAGACAAAGAACGATGGGCTCAAATCCAATGGATCTTGGAGAAGACAAGAAGAGCCGAACAAACACTCCCAAACACCCTAAAGCTCCCCAGGGTCAACACTGAAAGGGAAGCACCCGATGACAAACTGGCACGAATTCGACACATCGTGGCCAAAACAAGACAGAGGCTCTCCAAAGAGAAAGAGAAGAGCCTTGCCCGAGCCAGATCGGCTGTGGCAAAAACAAGAAAAAGACTCTCTGAAGAGAAGGAGAGAAACCTTGCCCGAGTACGACTAGCTGTGGCAAAGACAAGAGAAAGGCTCGCCGAAGAAAAAGAAAGGAGCCTTGCCCAAGCCCGATTGGCCGTGGCAAAAACAAGAGAAAGGCTTTCAGAAAAGAAAGCAAAAGAACTAAATTCCGTCCAGGTAGCTGTTGCAAAGACCAGGAGCAGCAACACCCCTAAACAAGCCAGAGGCCTTGAAGCAGCACGACGTGCTGTCGCCAAGACCCAAGAAAACCAGAAGAAGAAACAACTGGAAAAGGGCAAAAACAAGGAATGCAACAGGGCACAACGAATTGTGCAAAAGATGAAGGAATTGCTAACCTCCACAGGGGAGGGAAGCACCGGCAAAAGGAACGTGAATATGACACTACGAAACAGGATAAACTACCCTCGACAACAGACTACCCCAACCCACGATTATAGGACTCCAGATTGTGGTACCATCAATGCTGAAATACCTATGCCCAGGGAGACCCCCCCTCAGGTAAAGGTCGAAGAGGTACCCAATGAAGAACTACTGGCAGATACCGGCATGGAAATACAAGCGATGGAACTGACCCCCGAATGAGATGTAATTGAGGATGACTCAATACTGATTGCATACATACAAGGCGAACCAGTCATCAGCCTATTTGGACCAGCCATAGAACTGCCCCTGACAGAGGAACATCGGGAACCAACACACAGATACATCCGAAAAACGAACATGATCAGCAGGCTCATGAAAGGCAAGGGCTCCCCACAGTACCTACTCAACTCGGACATATGGATCAGAGCAAAGACATCCATATCCCAATGACTAGCACATGAGCAAGAGGAGGGAAAGGAGACTAGCCAATGGACCCTGGACAATTTACTGCCACCGGAATACCAGAAGTACAGACAGGTATTTGAGAAAGCCGCATCCGAACGATTCCCGGAATCAAGACCGTGGGATCATGCGATCGACCTGAAGGAAGGCTTTGTACCGAAGGATTGCAAAGTCTACCCATTGACGCCGAAAGAACAAGAGAAACTCAATGAGTCTCTAGATGAAAACCTGGAGAAAGGATACATCTAACCGTCGAAATCACCCATGGCATCCCTGTTCTTCTTTGTGTTGAAGAAGGACTCCGACGCTCTATGACCTTGTCAAGACTATCGCTATCTGAACGAAGGAACGATCTGGAACAACTACCCCCTGCCACTGATCGGAGACCTCTTGGACAAGCTGAAGGGAGCAAGATTTTTCACAAAACTTGATATTCGATGGGGATATCATAACATACGGATAAAGAAAGGAGACGAGTGGAAGGCAGCATTCAAGACTAACCGGGGGCTATTCAAGCCAATGGTGATGTTCTTTGGGCTGTGCAACTCACCGGCAACATTCCAGGCCATGATG
Organism: Tricholoma matsutake; assembly: GCA_026075535.2. NCBI lineage: Eukaryota > Fungi > Basidiomycota > Agaricomycetes > Agaricales > Tricholomataceae > Tricholoma > Tricholoma matsutake. Next base: position 2,721,943 of record AP026544.2, read on the forward strand.
AATGATCTCTTCCGAGATATGCTAGATGAAGGATGGCTTGTCATCTATATGGACGACATCCTGATCTTCTCGAAGATGGAAGAGGAACACCAGATAAGGACTGAAAGGGTCCTCGAACGACTACGACAATGTGATCTCTACCTGAAAGTAGAGAAGTGCAAATTCAATGTACAGGAAGTCAAGTTCTTGGGCATGATCGTCAGACCCAATGAACTTGCAATGGACAACACGAAACTGGCTGGGATCAAGGACTGGCCCACGCCAAGGACAGTGAAGGATGTAAGATCCTTCCTAGGATTCGGAAACTTCTATCGACGATTCATTGGACACTTCGCAGATCTGGCCAGACCGCTGAACAACTTGATGAAGAACCAGAAATTCGAATGGATGAACAACTGCCAGCAGTCGTTCAATGCGCTAAAAAGGAAATTCAACAAAACCCCAGTACTGCTGATGCCAGACGCAACGAAACCATTTGTGGTAGAATCTGATGCCTCAAAATTCACGACAGGCGCAGTACTCAGACAACAGGATGGCAATGGAGACTGGCACCCATGCGGATACATCTCGCATTCTTTCAACGAAGCGGAAAGAAATTACAAGATATATGACCGAGAACTATTGGGAGTGATCCGAGCGCTAGAAACATGGAGACACTACCTACAGGGGACACCGTTCCCTGTGACGGTATTGTCTGATCACAAGAACCTGATGTACTTCCGTCAGCCACAGAAACTGAACCGACGACAGGCTAGATGGGCCATCTACCTGTCACAATTCGACCTGAAGCTACAACACGTACCCAGATCACAGATGGTACAATCTGACGCCCTATCGAGGAGAGCAGATCACATAGCCGAAGAAGACACTGATAACGAGGACAAGACCATCCTTGCTGACAAACTGTTCATCAAAACGATCGACACTGAGCTCCAGGGAGCCCTGGTCTCAGCAATAATGAAGGATGACCTCATAAATGATGCTTTATGAGCCCTGAAAAACAACGGAACTTCCCCAATCAAGTCTGCATTGGAGGACTGGAAATTCGAAGACGGCCTGCTCTTTTTCAAAGACAGATGCTACGTGCCACAGGACAAAACCCTCCGCTGAGCAATCATATGAAAATACCATGATAGCATAACGACAGGACACCCTGGACAATGGCAGACAATTGAACTGATCCAACGAGACTACTGGTGGCCAGGAATGGCCAACTTCATCAAGAAGTACATCGAAGGCTGTGCAAAGTGCCAGCAAATGAAAGTGAATACACACCCGACGACCCCACTGCCGACACCGATATCATCCGACACCAGCAGACCATTTGAGCTGGTAACAACAGATTTTATCACGGACTTGCCCGTGATAAATGGATTTGACTCAATCATGGTCATGGTAGACCATGGTCTTATGAAGGGGGTAATTTTTATCCCTTGCACGAAGACGATCGACGCACTTGGCGCTGCAGACCTTTACCTGCGCCATGTGTACACCAGATTTGGACTCCCCGGAAGAATCATCTCAGACAGAGACCCTCGATTCGCATCCAAACTCTTCCGAGAACTCGGACGACTGCTCGGGATTAAGCTATCCATGAGCACTGCCTATGACCCCCAGACCGACGGAGAAACGGAGTGAGTAAACCAAGAGCTAGAGGTTTACCTCTGCATGTTCTGTTCGAACAAACCCGAAGATTGGGAGCATTATCTCCCAACAGCAGAATTCACGCACAACCAGAAGATGCACTCCGCAGTAAAACATTTGCCATTTTACTTGATGATGGGATATCAGCCACGCGCTATCCCCACCCCTTACGAAAAGACAAACGTGCCGGCCACCAAGCAGAGAATCCAAGAACTTCTCTCTGTGAGAAGGGAAGCTCTTGCCGCACACAAACTAGCCAGACAGGCTATGGCTGCCCAAACGAAAGGGCGATACAAACTGTTCAAGGTTGGAGAACAAGTATGGCTTGACTCCAAGAACCTGAAGATTGGCTACCCAACAAGAAAACTGGCGCCAAAACGAGAAGGGCCCTTTATGATTGAAGATGCCTTGTCAAGAACGACATACCAATTGAAACTGCCACCGAGATGGAAGATCCACCTGGTATTCCATGCGGCTTTACTCATGCGATACCATGAGAACGACACTCATGGGCGAAACTTCCTGACTCCACCACCCGACCTTGTGGAAGGAGAAAACAAATACGAGGTGGAAGCGATCATCGCACACAAAAAGCACAGCAAGACACGCCATTACCTCATGAAATGGGTTGACTACCCGACATCCGAAAACACATGGGAACCTGAATCGAACCTGAAGAATGCCCCCAAGATCCTGACAGCATATAAGAAGAGGTACCACCTCTGATGGAAACCCAAAAACCCCCTCCTTCTTTTCACAACGACACTCCCCAATATGCCTGCTGAACGACGATTCACCCGAGAATACCTACAAAACCGATTGAATGCTGATGCCCTTCGCGTTCACCTCGCCCATGATCCACCGAAATACCATCTAGCCAGGATGTGCTTCTACTATGCGAGCACTATCGAACAGATGGAATGAAATCTAGAAGAAGCAATGAACTATGCAGACGCCCTAGGGATCGAGCAAGCGATCCAGGAAATGATTGCACCGTGGTCAGACAGACCGAGAACAGCTGAGGAGAGACCTCACACCCCTTTAGGTTGACACAGACGACCACTGACCTTGCTCTTGCCATTCAGCGAGCAGAGCGACAGAGACAAACGACGAGCTCCTTCTGGAGGCTCCTTTCGTTCTACGAAGAACCCAAAGATCGTGCCTAGGGCACCCAAAATAATTGATCTGACCACCCCCGAACCCGAACCGAAGACCACCCAACCGCCTTGGTCTCCCCCACACATGAGACATGCTAGATGTTTCATCTGCCAACAGATAGGCCACTTCGGCCTGATTTGCCAACAATATGTTTGCAAGTATTGCAAACAGTGAGGCCCCGGACACTACAGAATGAATTGCCTGGAGAAACCTCGGAAAGATCAAGAAACCGATCAAAGAGAAGCTGAGCACAGACAGCAGCTCTTCCTTGACTCCGGATATGATGATTTTGATGATGATGTGATGGGAAACATGGCAGGGGAACCTTATGGAAGGATTTAAAAGGCAGAGCTCAAGACGATGGCATGACAAGACAAACCCATGCTCACAGGAATTTCGATCCTCGCCATCGTCGTTGGCACAACCCTGGCTGCAGCGGCAGCCCTGACCTTTGCATTTTCCCTCTATGCCATCTTTTGACAAAACCCCGAACCCCCAATTACAGACATCGAATTCGCCATCCTGCAACGACCCCCTTTCAATGATACCAATGACTCCTTGACACTGCTACCTAGGGCAGTGCGAACCCAAAGAACCCGATCATGGTCTGAGTTCAGACATGAATTATTCCTCCATCGTACCCCTCGACCCCGACCCACCCACATATCCAGATGACATGCGATCAGACCATGAAGGAGAGATGAAGATTTAGGTCAAAGTGTGGAACTTTCAACCATAGCAAGGGGGTAATGTTACAATTTTCCTTGTAACTCATGGAACCCGACACACCCAATGATCCCCTCCAGACAGGAGGCACCCCTTGATTCATGCCTAGGGCATAACCTTGACATCAGACACACACATGATGCATGCTGACTGCATGCATTCGATCCCCTTCCCGCAGAAGGCACCCTTGACGCATGGTGACTCCATGCACCTGAACCCACTCCCACACATGCTGTGATACGACAGCCCCCTGACATGAGGTCCATGACGTCGGACTCTCACGATCGACATGCTGCACCGCAGCATGTCCTTGACATCGGATCCTTGACATCGGATCCGTGACATCGGACGCCTCATGCTAGGCATGAGGCTTATCTGTTATTGTTTCCTGACATGCTGCGCCGCAGCACTCCATGACATCTGACACCTCATGCAAGGCATGAGGTCTATTGTTTCTATTCTGACTTGATATGCATCTATCTTTCCGATTGGACAATAAGGACCTCCCTCATAGTATAAGTACTGCGACTCGTAGTAGGGATGTCCTTAGTTTAGATCTAGGCAATTAACAGCCTTAACTTGCGAACTCACTTACTTGAAACCACTAAGGAAGCCCCTTAGTGCGTGAACCTGAACGACTCTATGCAGAAGCCCTGCTAGAGTGCACTACCTATCTTACGTCAGATGCTCCGAGTAAGACTAGTGCCGAATGACTCATTGAGGAAGCACCTCGTCGAATGACATCGACTAGATTGAGTGGTTGAGGCTTCGCCCTTAACACTGAGGCTCCCATGTGGTTGCAGGCCATGATTTCATGTAAAAGGTGAGCTCCTCCTTTTCTTGTTGAGTGCCTTGCTGACCTCTCTTAGGTATTCAAGCATAACACTCTTTTGTTTCCAGATGGGGTCCCAGGAATGCATGTGTAATCCATGCACCAAGGCAAAGCACCAGTGCAAGGAGGTTGTGTGGGAGGGACAGGAAGTCCCTGCAGGAAAGTCATCAGGGTCTGGGGGTGAGATGTTGGAGTTGATGAGGGAGTTGGTGGAAGCAGCAAAGGGAGTAAAAAGGGAAATCCAAGATCTCTGGGTGGAGGTCTCAGGGATTCAGGAGGAAGTTGGGACTCTGGGACATGCAGGATCCAGAGTGGAAACCAGAGTCCAAGGTGAAGGAGGAGGAGGAGGAGGATGAAGATTATAGTGTGGGAGAGGCTCAGGAGGAGCTGCAAGAGCTGAAGTAGGAGAATGAGGGTGAGGGGGGTGAAGGAGTAAGGATCCGGTCAGGATCTGAGATGCTTTTAACTATTATTTTTTGATTTGTCTGTAATGGATCAAGTTTTGGATTGGAATGAAGGAAAGTTAAACAGAAAGTGGTCCAGGTTTTTCTGGATAATGAGTGTGAAAGTCCATAATGAGTTCTTGGGCATGATCAAGTTCTGTAGCTGGAAGCCAGGAGGTTTCTTTGTCAGTTCCTTGGTAACCTTCCCACCACATGAAATAGAGTAACTTGTGTTATCAATTTTGGAGTCAAGGATTTCTGAAATTTTGTACTCTACTTCATCGTCAATAGTTACCAGAGGGGGTGGAGGTTGGATACAATTAGGAATTGTGTTAGGAGTGTCTTCTTCCAGTTGTGAGAGATGGAACACAGGATGAATAGCCTAGAGGTGATCCAGAAGCCACAGGGTAATTGAGTCAGTACCCAGACAGGCAATGATTGTGAGGGGACCATAGAACTTCTCTGAGAGTTTCTTGGAGGGTTGGGTTGTGTGCATATGTTCACCCTTAACATAGGTGTAGTCTTCAATATTGAAGTCAGGAGCAGGGGCCCAGCATTTGTCTGCAGGACCTTGGTAGCACTTCTGTGCTTCTGGGAGTTGTTTCCAGAGTTCCTGATGGAGGTTGTTGAGGTTGACCACAAAATGGCAGGTGCATTGCGAGGCTAGCTCGCACTGAGTACACTACACTAAGCCACCTATTCTGGTCAGATTCTGGTTATTCCAGCAAGAATTATTGGAATTTCTGGAATCCTGGGCTGTTCCTCATCAATGTGGGGCCCTGGTGCTTGGTTTTGTTATTATAGGCTGGTTATCTGTTGTCATGGTTGGGCATGGGCTATGGGTGCCATTTGCAACATGTTTATGACCTAAAACTAATGAAAACAGTTAGTTTGTTGAAAGAAACAAGAAACATATTACTTACCTAGGGCACAAATGATGCCTATCATCATTTGGGCCCATTTTGCCAGTGGGTGTGGCTAGGATAGCTTGTTTACAGTCAGGTGTCATTTTCCGGCATACACACATTGGGGAGTCTGTTGAAGAATGTTGAAATCTACAGAAATGTTCCCCACATGCGTACAGGACATGTGATGCATCAAAACCTGCTGCCAGTGCCTGAATTGCATTTACATAGTGTTTGAAGGTCCAGTCCATGGTTATGTATTGGAATTTTGAGATGTAATCTGCTTGTTAAAGCCTTACAATGTATTCTGGCATTTCAGGACTTTTTGTACACAACATCAAGATATGATCAAAAAGGTTTCATTATTATGCCTCAATGGTTTTTCCAGAATTAAACATATTGAACACAAAGCACTTTTTCCAGTTCATTTTCTGCTTCCTGTTCCAGTGCTGATCAAAAAGTCATGTCCATTATGGGTTGCTAGACAGGAACAAAGCTGTAGTTCTCAAGGCACTTGAGTTCCACCAGTGAGTGCCCAAGCGAGAAGACATGCTTGATATGCAGTAGTCTGGTTGTCATTGCTTAATTCATTGAGATAGTCAAGGGGAAGGCATTTCAGTGGAAGCAATTCAGAAATCTCTTCAGGAGGCAGCAGCCAAATCTCATAGAGATGAACTCTGAGAATAGGTATGTCGAAACTAGCCATAGAGTTGAGGATACTTGAATGCAAGGGGGTGTTGGGATGGGAATTTTTCATATGACATTGGTTTTTTTTTCACAGCCCCCAAGACCTCCCTCCTGCCATATAAGGTATGTTTTGATCACATGTAGATGTTTTTCCCCCAATTCATTGTCGATGATATCAAATAAAATAAAATAGAATAAAATAAAATAAAATAAAAATGTCATTGAGTATACCAACTGAACTCAGAGGCTTTCCAGTGACATCCTCTTACAGAATTGAGTCCTCATAGCCTACTGCAAGCTTGCAATCAAGTGAACACTACTTAGTATCCACTGAGCACCACATTTCTCCAAGTTGAAGAAGTCTGAGTCATTCCCATGGACTACAGGCCATTTGGACATCCACAGGTTTTAGTATTTATGAGTATACATGGTCACTGGTGTTGGATTATGCATCATGAGTTGTTAGAAGTGCGAGAACAAACAACAAATAATATAGGAATTGTGTTTGACTTCAGTGAGCTCAGGAGGCAAACAGATGGGTACTATGACAACAATAGACTACCCATGTAATACTAGTAGTATAATTACCAAGGAAGATAAATAAAGTAACTAAAATGGAGTGAGCAACATTGAAATAGAGAGAACAATAAAAAATACCCAAACAGGCATTGCCCATGCTCGCACAGCCCCTTAGCTATTCTAACAACTGGTCCAGCATGAGCAGGGTTTTTGTCAAGTTTTGTTACAATAAATAACCTGGTATATTGTGAAGGGTAGTACTACAAAGGCATACTAATGATCGACAGAGCCTACAACAGCAAATCATTGCTTATTGATGCCTATCGATGTCATTTTCACCTTGAAAAAAAATTGGCCTCCCGGCAGGACCCCCCTCTACATCTGGTTAGGGATTCCCGTCCCGACACCCCCTTGCTTGAATGTGCTCCGAGTCAATTGTGCATATACTAGTAACGTAACAGCTTCCCAAAAGGGTTATTTACGAAGTTGAGTGGCTGACACATCTCTTTTTGATCGTAAGAAATGGCAACTAGATTTAAACTCAGCTGTACACCCTATACATCTGGGTTTTGGGCTGAAAAGGTTAAGGCTTGATAAGGCCTTAAAATATCCAAATTAATAATAATATTTGCAATTCTTATATACAGTAGGGTACTTAAAGGACGGTAGCGTTGACAAATTTCAACAGCGCACTCAGAATTGAGCTTTCAAAATGTATGGTAGTAGCTGAACAAATAATATACATATGTGAAATTTAATGAACAGAGATATCAAGTGTGATTGATCAGTGAAATTTAGAAAAGAGTGACGAAAATCCACCTGGTGTCCCAACACTTATAAAGGACGGTAGCGATGGCAGATTCTGCCAGCTATATCAGGATGGCCTCACTGATCAGCTGTTGCCTGGAAGTGATTACTTGAGAATATTTGTAAGAATTGTGAGTATAGACCATGAAGTATCAGACTGGCAAACCTCTCAAATTGGTAAAAGCATGGTGCATCAGAAAAAATTGCAAAAGATGGACAGAAAGCCACCTGTGGTCCCAACCTTTATAAAGGATGGCAGCAGTGGTGGATTCAGACAGCTATATCAGGTGGGTTCTGCTGATCAGCAGCTGCCAGGAAGCAGTTGCTTCAGAAGTTCTGTAAGACATGCAGGAAAAGGCCTTGAAGCATCAGACCGACAATTCTGTGAAATTTAAAAAAGAGTGATGAAATTCCACCTGTTGTCCCAATGCTTATAAAGGATGGCAGCAATGGCAGATTCTGCCAGCAATCGCAGGAGGGTTCTGCTGATCAGCAGCTGCCTAAGAGCAGTTACTTGAGAAGATTTATATGAAGTATGTGAAAACATCAGATGGACAAACCCGCGGAATTGGTAAAAAGTCTGTAAGAAATGCTTGCATGGATCATATGCATCAGAAAGTCAGGTCTGCAAAATTAATGACAGAATGAGCAAAAATTACCCATAGTCCCAACACTTGTAAGAAGGGGAAGTCTGGGTGACTTGCACCGCACCAACATCGATATCTCTCAGACACTGTTCTCCAAATTCCATACATTACAAGGTATGCAGGAGAGGTAAATCTGTGGCTTTAGAAAAAGACTGCATATATATCATCTGGAGCACCAATTCTGTCATCCATCAGTCATCAGTTGTCTGGACTCCATATCCTGTAAGATGGGTAAGTAATATGAGCCCACTTCATCCTTGTGAGAGCTGACCTGTGCAGGCATCGATCTGCTCTCTGATCAGTCACTCTAATTTTGCTCGGTGGTTGCAAGAAAGCCAATTGAATTGCATTGCTAATCTACAGCTAGCTGGTATTTTACAATCCCCCCCTATTCAACGGTGGCTGCTTCAGGGCCCTTTGCTCCTTCAGTCTGGCTAGCGCACTCTGTTTTGTTACTGTGTGATCACGTACAATGTAGCTTGGAAACACCTGGCTAATGGGGGAATCAGCTGCTGCCAATGGCTGGTACAGTGAAATCAATTCATCGACACCTACCAGTTCCACCAGTTCAACAGATCATCCACCTTGTCCTTCCCCTCTGGATCATCTAAGAAGCCCAGGACACTTTCGTAAAATTGTTCAGAATCGGTCACAGTGTCTGACCGACAGAACACCGAAGAGGATGATAATGCAAAGTGAAGCTGGTTAGATCATCAGTGATGGGTTACTAGCGTGCTAACTCCCCACAGACCTGCATGGCTACATAGGCCAGGGAGGCAGTAGTGACCTGGGTCATGCCATGAATACGAGCATTACCTGATCTTGTTGCCTTCACCTCTTTCTCTACCGAACTGGGTGAGGTAAAGATGTGCTTGAATGCCTGAACAAGACGGAGTCAGCAGCGGATGAGGAGGAAAAATGCATGCAAACCCAAACAAGAATCCGGCTTCTGAACAGCCCCTCCCAAGGGTTTTTGGGATCATACTCCTGGTCTGCATACACCAGCATTGGCCACTGATCACCACAGACAGGCATTTCACCACTAGAAAGTTTTTCATGCACACTAAAAAAGGATCAGCGGTGTAAACTGCATATGCAAAGGAAGGAACACTGACTCCGCATCGTTCCAGTCTAGACCAGCAGGACAGAGGAGGGCGCCGGTGGTGGGATGGTGATAGCCCCTGTTTGTCTTGACATTCCGGGAGAGGGGTGGGTGGACAGGTATGCTGGGAGGGCTTATCCACTCCAGAACAACTCCTTTCAAGCTCTTAGTATTGTCCGATCTTGCACTGGATATGCCCTTTTGAATCTTTAATGGATGAGAAAAGGTATGTAGATTCACGGAGCAATCAACGTACTAATTCTGCAACTGCCATGCACTCTTCATTAGAAGCTTCCATAAGGCGCTCCAGAAGATGGGGCACCATGCGCAAGAGTTGTTGGAACGCTCTATGCTCTTTTCTGGCCCTGCAACATGGAAGAGTATTAGTCGAGAAGTGGATTAATCAAGTATGATACTTGCTCGGGAGTGAGCGACTCTTCTACGACTTCCCCCTCCTCACCCATGTGAAGTATGCTGTTGGTCAGCAATGCTTGGATGCTGCACATTGCATGCACTGCTCGGCCGAAATGTCGCCCATAATGAACTAAGGGATCACTGGCACGGCTGAGTGGTAGCATTAGAGCATGGCATGGTGGAAATACAATGGACACACGGCTTTTTCCTGTTCCCAAGCTTGAGGGCATTGATGCTTGTAGCATTGTCTGGAGGAGAGTTCTCATCCGGCATTGGGGATACAATGGGGGCCAAGGAGGATGGGGCCCATTGCTTGCTGCGCCAACTTTTAATGACCTCACTGACTCAGAGTCCGTCAATCTGAGTCACAGTGCGCCCCTCGCTGACTCAGAGTCAGTCAATCTGAGTCATGGTGGGGTGACTCATTCAAAGCCTAGTGGCCCATAAATGCCTGGCCAATTCAACCAACAAAGCCCAACTCAACACTTAGCATTGAATTGAGCCCCTCACCTTCATCAAGCGGTTCCTTTCTCCATGCCCAGGCATCCATAGCCGCTGACAGTGACCACTGCCCCAATGTACTGGCAGATATTGCTCAACAAGGTATACAACTCGACAAATGTTGTCTGGTCCCTTGAGCCAGCTACACTGAAACTGACCAAATGGCACTGGTGCATAGCTTGGAACCTTGCCGCTGCATCTCTGATGGTCATATAAAGGCCCATCCATGCAAGGAAGTGCATAGCGCTGGGCGCACTGCATGAACATCGTGAGCATTACCAATTCCTTGGGCCCAGCTGCTTGTGTCCGTTGCTTCAACAGGTTAGCGAAGACCCGGTCTTCACTGAAGCGGCCATATACATACCAGTCTTTGGATGCTACACCGGGGAGTATGTTGCCGAATGTGCAAACGGCCGATGCGGATACATCGGTCAGTCTCCATCTATACTGAAGAATGCAGTAAGCGTTTACAGTGGCCCAGTGCCATTACAGAGGCTATATCAGGTGGTTGGCATTCCAGTGTGGACGCTTCCACCTCGAGGTAAGTTGGGAGGTTTCTCCAGAGCTCCAAGTACTTACCACATATTATGAAGAAAGGGATGCATTGCGCCCTCCTCCCACTCTACATTGCTGGGAATTAGAGTGCATCCAAAGGCCATTGAAGCGGACCTATGCGGAAGCAGGTAAGTGAAGAGCAATCCCCAAACATTCAAGCTAACCCTGGCCATAGATTTAACCACCGAAGTGCCCCATTCCATTGAGTACGTGGATCTTGGTTATGAAACCGACTGGCGCAAATTCTTGAAGCTTGATTCCATGGACAGGCCTGGGCTAATGGAGGTGGAATTCTTCAGCCTGTTTGCCAAGTGCGAGGTGTGCTTGCTCATCATGATGCACCAAGCATTCCGTAGCCACTACTGCAGCCTGCAAAGGGAGGATGATTTGGAGCTAACTGACCACGAGTAAGGAAGGCGGCATTGATAAACCAACCATCATTTAGACTTTTCATTTCAATCATTTTGTATATACCCTTCTAGATTTCAAATCAACCGTGTTGCATAGCCATACCCTCATAAAACACTTACCCCATCAGTTACATGGGGATGATCCTGAAAATAGGCAGCTCAGGAGCCCGTCTATGCAGGGAAGCAGAAAATTATGAACACGCACCCCACAAAGTCTTAAAACTTTATTCCTCAAGGCATACAAGTAGAATAAGGGTAAAATAATGGTTAAGAGAACAAGAAGCGCACCTTACTTCCTAGCATACATCACAATGACCATGCTTCAAAGGCTAGATGTAATTAAATTTATCAATACTCATTTTCAACGATCATTAATGCCATATCTGGACTTTGACTGCTATGTATATGAGATGGAGAAAGCAACTGATGAAATATGTGGAATCAGTGGGGACCAACTTGAAGTTGGGAACTTGGGGATGAGCAGGCATGATGCATTTGAATGGCATATAAATTAAGGGTAGCTGCATAGGCACTGTTGCATCACAGTCAAAGCAAAAAAAGACAGCATGCAAACGGAGGCGCAAATGGGCTGCCAAGTAGAGGAATGGCTGCCCAGCTGTTTGCTTGAGCGTGCCTGGGCCGGGACATTTTAGCTGCCTGCATCAGATATAAGAAATATGGATGCCTTTCAGATGGCTGAGGGATTAACTAAGCTAGAAAGTGAGCTTTCGATCTTTGATTACCTGCTGCCATACAGCTACATGTCGTGTATGCCAATTTCCCAGGCTTGAGTAAAGGGCGGGCGTTGCATACCTGACAGGGCAGAGTAAGAAGGGAGGCTCTCACCTTGGGAAGCCCGTCTGAGTCATCGCCACTACCCATGCCAACACTGATGCATACCCTGAACACCGAACACCGCATCAGATATGGGAAGCATTAACAGCTTTGTCAAGGTGAATGGGCTTCGGGATGAACCAAAGTAAAGAAAAAATGCGTCAGTTCTCGATCGTTGATTGCCTGCCGCCGTACAGCTACACGTCGCTTGCGCCAATTTCCCGGGCTCGAGTAAAGGGTGGGCATTGCATATTTGACAGGGCAGGGTAAGAAAGGGGGCTCTCACCTTGAGGTGCCATCAGACGCGTTGAGAAGTTTATCATCACTGCTACATCCAGCCAACACCGGCACATATGTGGAGGCGCGTCCACCAAGCAGCTTGACTGGGCACCCCTGGAACAAAGTACCTCAGCCAACTGCGTCGGATATAGGAAACATTAACACCTTTGTGGAGGTGAATGGGCTTCAGGATTAACTAAAGTAGAAAACACATCAGCTCTCGATCTTTTATCAGCTGCCACCCTGTTGCTATGCACTGCTTGCACCGATTTCCTGGGTATGAACAATGGACAGGCATTGTGTAACTGATATAATAGGTAAAGGGGATCTCACCTCAAGGGGACATCTGACACTTGGATGTACTGAAATTCCTGTCAAGGACTCTAGGGCAAGCTGCTGACAGGTTCAAGGGGCCAGAGGTAACCCAAATGTAGGGTTGCATGATAAAAAGTCAGACACAACTGGGCAGGTGACAAAAAGTCAGACCTGCAGGGCCAGGAAGTAAGAGCAACACACGCAGAAGTGAGGAAGGACGAGAGGGAGTTGAACTTGAACAAGAAGTCGAGCACTGCCACTTCAACTTGAACTTCCCGTGACTTGTTTATAATTATGTAAGGGTGTAAACATGTCCTAAGATCAGACAAGCCTTCAAAGCTTCAAGTTCAGGCTTGGAGGTTCTATCAGGCCACTGGGGTCTCCACATTCACATTGTACTAGGAGCTAGGAAGCTAAAGACAATATATTACTAAGCAGATGAATGGGTCCAATTGTAATTTTACATACAATGCAGCTACTAAGTTAGCTCTGTTGCGCCATTGCATGCAGCTCATCCATCGTAGAAAACAAAGAAAGACCAAAATCCTTACGTGCTGCCCTACGAACCTCTTCTGCTGCATGCTCGGCTGCCAAAGATCCATTAGCATAGCTCTCCTCCTTCTGAAACCCATGCTCAACCCATCGGAATAGACCACCAGCCGCATACTGCGTGAAGGAGTACCAAATCTTGTGGGGTTGGATGGGGAGGTTTGAGTGGCTGATGACAGCTGAGGGAATGATGATGGATGTGCCTGGAGGAAACTCGATAACAATGCCACACTCCCATAGGATGAGGTGGCCGCCACGCGTTGAATCAAACTTTCCAACATTGGTTATAATGCAGACTCCGAAGGCGAGGTTCCCCCAATCCGTATGCCGATAGCACCAAGTTGCTGGGCCAAAGTTGAAAGAAATTGCCACCCAGATGCTATCCAGAAATAGGCGCTTGAGGCCTTCGTCCTGCTTGTACAGGGCCCCAAGCGTTTCATGGTAATATTTATAAAGCTTGGGGAACCAAGTTGCAAATCCACCATTCGCAAATTTGGAGATGCGGACAAAGGACGGGTGGCTGAGGAGTTTTTGTAAAACTCTGCGATTTGCTCAGTTGTGCGCGAGGTTTCCCAGGATCAGTTGTCCACCACCAAATGATACACCCACTGCCAGGGCTGGGAAAGGCCCACGGTGATGATTCAAGTCCTTAGAATCAAAGGAGCATTGCTCGCTGGCCTCCTCCATCTCCCTCTCCACATCTGCCATTCCCTTCGACCATTTTTGCTCCTCTGGCTGGTTACTGTCATCTGGCTGCCCAATGCCTACACAGAAAATCCGGCCAGCGTGATCCTCGATGGGGATTGATTTTCTGTCAAATTCAAGTTCCAGCTATAGGAATTGACACAAAATTAACTTAGCTTACCTGCCATCCCACTTTTGCAGCTTAAATTTGAAGCACGAGTTCTCTCCAACCAGATTGTCCAACTCGTATGCGGTCTTATCCTTCAACTCCTCAGTGTTGCGTAGACCTACGTACCCAGGGGCCGAGATTGAAATATCCGTGAGATCGAGCTTGGCATCAATGGCCTTCGAGTTTGGGTTATGCAATTTCTGGCGGGTGGCAGGCCGAACTTCGTAAGCATGCACTCCAGCCTCATGCTCCTTCTGCTGCTCAGCTCTGTCGCACTTCCACTTTGCGTGGCTCCATTGCTTGTTGCTGCCATACTTCTTACCTGCATTTTCCAGCCGACCAGCCGAGGTTGAAGCAGTTTCCCCTGGCACCAACTGGGGATCCGGGGGAAGATTGTGGTCATCCAAAGAAGTCAGTTTTTGAGTAGGTGAGGGAGGCGGAGTAGGCTCCGGCGTGGTGAGGGGAGAATCGCTAAAAAGGCCGTGTCCTATTTCCCCGCTGTCTAAATAGCCAAACACCTCCCTTTCGATACTCAATGCTATTGCTGACTCGAAATCAAATGATGGGTCATGGGCACTGATGGGGGTGGGCCAAGGTTTGTCCTGTGCCAAAGTATTTCAGCCAACTTTCTCTGATGTAAGAAATATTCATTCATACTTTTTTTTTCATATGAATGGATTTTGGGGTCAACTGCCAGTGAAGTAGAAACATCGGAAAGGGGATCTCACCTCGAGGGGCCATCTGACACTTGGATGGGCTGAGATAGGTTTAACTTGTTGTGTCAGCCAGGTGATCCATTGAATGAGTGACGAAAAGTCAGACCTGCAGGCGACCAGAAACATAGGAGAGAACAGATGAGTTGTACAGATGATGTAAATATAGCGTTGAGGCTTCAAGTCACCAAAGGCGACCCAAACGGCAAGCGGGAGGACTCAGAAGAAATCCACAGGCAACGTAAAGCTGAGGTTCTTGGAATCCAAGTCCAAATGTACAAGTAGGATTGAGTGACGAAAAGTCAGACTCAAGGCAGGTGACAAAAAGTCAGACCTGCAGGTGACAAAAAACGAGTAGGAGAAAATGGAGCGCAGAAAGAAGTGGCAAACTTCAAGTTGGAAGTACGAGGTAAGAAAGCAAACTTCAAGCTTTCAATTCGAACTTGAAATGTCTGACTCAGCTGTCTCAAGTTCTCACACTAATGTAGGGTTAAGGTTAACCATGGGCAAATCTTACACAGCCACCAAAATTCAAGTTCCGAGTCAAAGTGGCGGCAGCCCTGGGCCTTCAAGTTGCCAAAGTTCTTGGAGCTTAAAGTCCAAGTCTCATTCTCATCGTATCTTACCATATTCCTGGCAGCAGTTGCTGGTCTGACTTTTCATCACCTGCACTGGTGTTGAGTCTGACTTCTTGTCACTCAAGTGCCACTGCTTGAAACCTCTAGTATCTGACATTCATGTATAACTTGAAAGTTCAAGGTTGCAGTGCTAGGACAAAATGGCCGACCAGGAGAAATTTTGTACCACAAGCACCTTTTTCAAAGACATTCCTTGGAAAACAGATGTTGTCTCTGCCCCCAGTGGTCTTGATAAACTAGAAACAGCAGTATCTCATGTGTGTGTGAGTTGACTCACTTTTCAATTATTTTCTGTTAATGCTTATTCTGCTAAGGCGTACTTGGGTGTGATTCGTGAGCAGGAGAACTTGTGCGAATCTGGGTCAACATACTTGACAGGAATGGAGAAATTGGTGGTCCTGTGAAGATTTTGTCTAACCGGTGACTTTCCTGAGAAAAAGGCCAACATACTTGTGAAGGAACTTCTGAAGTATAGCCTCCTGGATGTAGTCGCATTCGTTTTTGATATGGCATCAGAGAGCAATTCCAAAGAAAGGGGGGAAGTGCCATTCATTGATAAGATTGTGCGTCTCTTTTTCTCTGTAACACTACTTGCCTGTTTAAAAATCTACCTCTCAGGGCCATGCAACTATGGGTGACTGGCCCAAAGTCGTCAAAACTGCGATCAGAAGCATGGAATCTGATAGCACATATATGTTTCTTAATGCAACGACTGTTGATGATTGGCTCTCTGCCTGTTATCATGCAGTTTGTCATGCCACGGGGAATGTTCACAGGGTGAAGATTATCCAAAACTTTGCGGCTGCTGCATTTAATCTGTCCTATCTTCTCCGAGTACATGTGCCACGCTCTCCATATTTTTTTCCCCCAACACTTTAGTCATCAGGGTAATTTGTACTTGCCCAATGACAAGAACGATCTCAAGAAGGCACTTGGAAAGTAAGGGCATAATTTCATGACAGACCTTTTCTAATGTTCACAATGTGTCAGATATGGTGTTTCAGTAGACCACGAGAATTTTGACATAGTGCCAGAAATGTTACAAAACCCTTTATTTATCGCTCTTGCCCTTAACTTCAAGTTGGAAGTACGAGGTCAGAAAGTGAACTTCGACATCCTACACTGGTGGACCTTGGATAATCCCTGTAGTGGCAGTGCTCCAGAATGCCGGACCCTGGGTGCCTGCCAGTGAAGTATACCCCCAACCACTGTTCTATGCCACTCAGGCTTTCGGAGTCTTCCTTCCATGCAAGTTGAACTTGTAGTTGAAACAATGTGTTGGAGCTGCAGTACAACATAGGACGAGCAAGTACAAGTGCATACAAAATGAGTTGGATCTGGAAGAAAAAAAAACAATCCATAAACTTGAAATGAAGACCCAACCAGGGATGCGATGACAACTACTTCTGAACCTGAACAGGTTCCTGCTTGAACTATCAGGGGAACCATAAGCAGAAAGCATGAAATAAATAATGCGCGTGGTTATACATGAACGGTGGGAAGATGAGGCTGGAATGAAAAAAAAAAGTGCAGCTTTTTACTGTGACTGAAAGATGGGAGACACAGTACTTGCACAGGAAAAACAAAACTCTGAAAAGCTCGTTCAACAAGATAATAAGCATTGTATACAACCCAAAGGCCTCCATGCAGGTTTCAACCATTCATTCAACTCGGTGGTCAGACAGAAGTTGGCTAAAATTGGCTATAGCAGATGGTTGGGATCGAAAAAGATAAAAATGCTTACCTATGGAGGAATTCGACGTCCTCCTCCTTGTCAGGGTCTGGTATTGATACACCACTACTGGCAGTTTCAATGCTCATGTTTTTTTGCGAGAGAGGTTACGGGTGTGTCCATGGCCAGTGTTCACCGATGAGTCACAGGCATTGAGGATTTCAAGTTGCTGATATGCGAAAAGTTGAAATTTCTGTATCATTGCCTCCAAAATATCATGAGGCAGCCACTCTGGCAATTCCACATCGTAAAGATTGGCATGACAGACTTTAAATGCCTGATCTGAGATATCCTCAATTTTGACAAGTTTTATCAACTCCCAGCAAACAGGACAGCATAGCTTTGACACCGAAATCCATTGATCATGAAACTTCAGTCTCTGCACAACAAGTTAAAATAATGAATTTAAACCTCAAGGTAAGTGGATCAAATACCTGGCTAAGCTCTTTAGATTTGGGGTCGTCCTTCTCTTCCAAAGTTGCTACATTACAGTAGGCAAGGAAAACAGCCAAAATAGCCTCGCAATGCGTGCCTCCAGGAAACTCCAATGATGACTTGGGGTGGGCACCATTCTTCACCAGGTTCTGGAATATCGAGAATATCCTAATCTGCTCCATCCAATTGCCACTGGTATCAGCTCCAAGGACATGGTTTTTGACTTTGCAGATGTACTTCGCCGTCATTATTTTATAGTTCACCGAATGGGCCTTCAATGTGTCCTCGATTAAACCCTCCATGTAGGGCCGGGAACCGATTTTCACCCTAGAGCGGGGCATAATGAGGAGATCAAGATGGATGGGTTCACTAGGTGGGAGACCACCAACATGTTTCTCCAAGGCATGCTGTGCTGAGAAGTGCCCAACAAATGCCATGATCCATTTCCGGATGGTCTGGAAATTGATCATGGTTATGTGAGATCTAGACACCTCTGTCTGCTCCTCGCCTTCCTCGCCATCCTCCCCCTCCTCACCATCTTCCCCCTCTTTGCCATCCTCCCCCTCTTCACCATCCCCCTCCTCGTCATCCTCCCCCTCATCATCATCCCCCTCCTCGTCCTTCAAGGCAACTTGGCCAATGCCGCTCACCGCCCTGGCGACACCATCTGCCACTTTGTCAACTTGGATGACATCTGCCGCTTTGTAGACTCCACCTCCCTTACTGATGTACAATGTGGCCCATTTGTTATATTCATCTTTCCTGAATGCTATAGGAGGCAACATCTCACCCGGGAATAGAACTTGGAGATGTTCTTTTAACACATTGGAGTGTGCGATGCAGACAAGAGCATTGGCATAGAAAGTGACACCATGCACCAGATTTGACACATCCTTCATAAGTTGCTGGTCATCCTCCTTGAGTTTGGCCTCCTTCTGGTCATCCTTCTTGAGTTTGGCCTCCTTCTGGTCATCCTTCTTCCTCAACCTCAGATGCTTCAAGGATACCGATGATGATGATTTAGCAGCAATACCCACTTCCAACCTCAGAAGGGCACTGGCATAGCCAACCAGGATGGCCAAGAGGAAGTTGTGGAATGTTGTCGCAGTGTCTTTGCAGTATATCTCAAATGAGGCTAATTGCTCTTTGGAGCATAACACCTCTAAATATTTATCAGCTGTGTCCTCCTTGTTCTGGGAGTACTTCACCAAAACTTTCATTCTCAAATCATTCATTTGGTCAAGATATCGAGCCAGTCTCGGGTCATGAACAGGTTTGGTCCACTCATGCTTCTGGATTGACTTTGTCAAGGAGTCGGTTGCTTCGTCTAGCATATGAAGAAGCCCAAGTGATGACCAATGGAAAATCTGTCGTTTCATTCTCTTCCAACACTGCACAACAAGATAGCAAGAAAAGCACCTGGATTCAGTGGGTCGCGCAGAAGGCTCGGAAATCTTGTATGTATTGAGATAGGAACATACAGATTCTGTATGGTCTGCCAGTGTAGATTGTCTGACCCCGGATACATTATAAGCAATGAGGAAGTGATGCCAGGTACCGGTAGAAGCTCACTTTCTCATCAATTTCCAACAATCATCTTGATCAAAGTGAGACCACAAATCTTTGCCTAAAGCCAATCTGATGCCCTTTGCAGAATTACTGTGCTCTGGATTGGCGACAGCAGCGATATTCAGTGTTTGATTGGTGTAAGGAGTAGTGACAAAATAATCATCCTCTTCAGAGTGAGCTTCTTCTGTGGGCATCGCACTGGCCACTACAAGACTTCCACTGGAAGCATACGCTGTAGCGGCAAGGACATCTTTGTTATGCACTAGAATAGTTGTCACTGCATCAACCTTTCTGTGGACCAGTAGATTCTGGATGGGAGGAGCATCTGTGGCAGGGAGTGTGGCATTTCCCTGACTGATAGTAGTGAGTAAGCGGAGAAGAAGGGTGAGATTTCGAAATTTCATATGAAGCGCCAAATTCGAGTCTGAGTCAGGCTCTGCCTGATTAGGAGAGATTCAAAGTATCTGCACTGAATTGGTGGTCATTGGAACTGAAATCAAGAGGTGGTGGTACAATCACTGTTCAAGTTATAAACTGCTATACAAACATGAGAAAAGACTCTCGGACTCTCTGCTACTGTGAAGCTCCATGTTCCTAAGATGGAAATGCACCTGATCTGCCAAGCATAGGGTAGAATCGTGTAGTAAGAGGTAGTATTAGTAAGTATCCATATGATCATGATCCGGTGGCTCCTTATGAGTTATAACATCTGAGTCTCACACTGTCTCACGGTATATCGCTATATATTGTGAGATGATATCATTTGCTGTGATGAACCAGAATGCCAGAATCTCCGACTCGGAGTCTTTTCCTCGTAACTACATACATATGGAGCAGGTCACCTAGTGGCCGCTACTTTTGTATAGCTGCCAATCTGACCAGCAAAATTTTTTTAAATAAAGTATGACTGAAAACGAGCATGAGAAGACTATAAGAATAATGTTGAACATTACAAGATTCAATTATGTAGATTTTGTAGCCAAAAAATGGTCAGGAGTACAGTAAAGGCTAGGCTGGTGGCATTGACTAGTAATCAGGGGGCCACGGCAACATTGGAAATTTGAACACAACAAATCTATGGCCGACCAAAGAAACAGCATAAAGCCAGCAGAACAAGCTCGTGCTGGGAAAATTTTGCATGACAATTTGATGCTTAGTAATTTAGTAATACACAGGTGCCAGTTGCAGTTTGTATTTGAAAGCATGTTAGGGTTAAGGTTAACTGCAGGCAAATATTACACAGCCACTGAAATTTGATGGCACGGTCCCGAAATTCAAGTTCAATGTCCTAGGCCAAGCTGACATATTGAAAGAAGACAAATACATTGAAAATCTGGTATATAGAAAGATGCTACCTGTGCACAGAGATTGAAATAGAAGAAATGTTGCCTATGGGAGTATCACTGAACTGGGTCTTCAAGTTCACCATCACACTGGCCGCAGTGATCATGATACAACAGCCTTAGACTCGTGACCCTCATACGAGTATGAGCAAGCGTCAATACCTCGTAGAGGGACTGGACAATGCTAAAGTGACTGTAACAATGGTAGGGTACCACATCTCCTGCGTTTGCATGGATGTGAGCAATCAGCTATGACATCTGTCGGTGAGCATGTGAAGACAGTCTGAACGTTGGATATACCATCATCATCTGAGTTGCTCAGATCACCATCATCATCACTACTGGACTGGTCTTCATCATCACTGTCTGAATTGCTTTCTTCACTGTCATGGTCAGAGTCATCTGAGGAATTCATGTCAGAATCTGATTCCATAACCAGATTGTTGTACTGCTGTACGAAGTCCAGGTCCACAGGAGTTGCCCCGAGGCTCAGGATATCATGGCCTGCAACGTCTTTGTAAGTAGATTGTGTTTAAAGAAAGTGTAATACCTACATCTTGTGTATGAGGATAACACTCCTGCCCTAGCCTTAACAATGTATCTTGGTCCCGCCCACTCGAAGCCCTCGCTAACCCCAAAATGCAGATCATAAGGGAAATACTTCTTCAGTAAATCCATCAGAACATCTGCTGTGCACTCCAACACTTCACCTTGAGCATCATTCTCTTCTGCCATAGTCTTAGTATACAAGATCAGTGCTACAATATGCTGGGAGAGTAGGTCCTTGAATATGAGGCCACCATCGATGAATGATTCCTTCTTGGGGTCGAGAAACAGATAGCGTGCACACCACCAATGACGAAGGTCCCTAGATAGCCCACGGGCATGGATAGTGCACAGTCGATCATGGTCATGTTTAGGTCCATGTTGATATTTCTTCCTGTACACCAGAGGGTTGATGAGATCCCCAAGTTCCATGATGATGCATAACATGAACAGGTCAAGCACCCCTTCAAAGGTGGAGACATCAGGAATATGACAAGTGGGCAGTGGCGTCAACAAATCTAGTTTAGACCCGTGCTTGACGAGGACATAGTGAAGATAAGTAACCATTCTTCGAAGTAGAAG
Organism: Tricholoma matsutake; assembly: GCA_026075535.2. Lineage (NCBI taxonomy): Eukaryota > Fungi > Basidiomycota > Agaricomycetes > Agaricales > Tricholomataceae > Tricholoma > Tricholoma matsutake. The sequence goes on from AP026544.2 coordinate 2,743,681, forward strand.
ATGCACATCATGACTGTGTTCCATGTTCGTCACCCTCTCGCTAGCAACAAACATATGATAAAGCCCAAAAACCATGTCTTGGATCGTGGACATCGCATAAAAATGACCTCCATGACAAATTGCAGATTCTGGTGTCACAACAAAATGTGGTGTGTTCAGCTGCATTAACCTATAGGACAATGGTTATGAATACAGGGGTGCCAAGCAGACACAACTTACATTCAGGATCCAGGACAAAGAAGGACTGCCTCAAGGTCCCACTTCTCCAGGTTGGCAGCAGAAATATCGTATTCTTCAGTGAATAGCGTAGCATCAGAGAAATGCATCGACCCAGGTTTGGGCTTTGCAACGATCCACCATTTCATGCCAGTTTGGGTGTTGATGTAAGTGCAGAAGCCGTTGCAATCAATATGCCAGAGATGGTGGGCACCTGATGTTGCCACAAGGCCCCATCTAGTACTTGCCATTGGAAATGAAATAGCCCAGCTACACATCGGTAAATCGACGGTGGCACTGAACGCTGCAAGATCAGAAGCAAACAACATGGGAGGATGAGGGGCAGACAGCATTGGGAAGTCCAGTCCATTGAGGATTTTACTTTTCTCCCTATGACACCTCAGCATATCTTCTAAAGTACCCTTCAGGTAGCAAGGTGATTTGGCTTCGAAGGAGTTTTCAATTGAGTAATCTGGCACATAATCAGGATGTCCAAACACAACAAGAATACGCTTCAAACACACCATGGATTGTCACAGACTTGTACAGGTCCCCTAATGTTTTCAAACCCTTTTTGTCGAAAGTGAGTGTAGGCTCAAATTGGTCATGTATTACAACATGTTTTCGGCAGAATATTGCTTGTACCTCTTGGTCACTCTTGCTCCTGAGTTCCTGCTTTGAGAGTATGCAAAATGTGCTCTCCTCCAGACAAGCCATCCACAGAGGTCAGCCATCTTTATAGCCCGCTATGACAGCACTGTGCATAATTTTGAACATGGAGTGCTCATCAGCAAACTAAGGGAGTGCCGAAAGTCACTATATTGTGGTGAATGAGTCTAGGTAGAGCTTACATGGAATGATGGGGTGTATGTAACTGGGTCATCCTTCCCAGGAGCCCATAGCAATACTGATTTGCCTACAAATCGTTTCTATAGATGGAATATGAGTTATTAGGTATGAATTATCACACATATAACCATGCATGCCTTTCGAGTTCTTGAAAGGTTTGGTTTTTCAGGTTTAATCTGCAAAGGACAATAAATTGTGTTCTTTTAAGATGGCAAATGACTGACCATATCCTGTGTTAAGTCGATGATATCAACAAGTCTACTAACACCTCCAAATTCGATCTCCTCAAAATAGTTGCGCTCCACGGCATCTACAGACTGCGGTCCAAATTGAATTTTTGATTCAGGCTTTGGTTTTGGTTTTGGCCTTGGCTTTGACCTTGACTTTAACTTTCTTTTTGGCAGTGGAAGGGGCAATTTGTCTGTTTTCTTTGTTTTTGCCTCTCGCATCGGGTTCTTTTGCTTTTTGCCAGCGATTGGACTGTCCTTTTCAGTGGAGAGTGAATCATCGGAGGGTGAAGGCATCTTGTGGGGGCTTGATTCTTCGTTTGGAGCCTTGTCGTGCTCATTCATACTGCCCTCTCTCATGTCCACATCCACCGCACCAGATTGTTCTCCTTGGTTTGCAACATCTACTGTATCCACATCAACATCCATTGTGCTAGGATTCTTGTCCTCCCCTCCAGCTCTTCCCGATTGTTCTACTTGCTGTGCGATGCCTGCTCTATCCATATCACTTGCTCTATCCATGGCAATATCCATACCAGAGTTGCCAGTGAGCCTTTCTGGTCAAGCACTTCCTTGGTCATTTTGGTGTCGATAAGCCCCTCTCGCAGCGCCACTATTTCCTTGTCCATGGCTATCATCTTCCTCAGAATTCCTACCTCCAAGACAGCACAATCCTTCATGAACGCGTTTTTCGTCCTCATCACCATCCTCCTCCTCCTCCTCCTCCTCCTCTTCTGCGTCCACTGCAGCCCCAGGCCCACCATGTGCAAAGGAATTAGGAGACTCCACATGATGGTTCACATGATATTCAGAGGTAACAATGGGGACCTTTAGTATTCGGATATCTGAGAAATCGAATTAAAGTCGGTCCATAGATAATATAAGAAGGTCTCACCAGCTGTGAACCAACTGGCATCATCATTACATATATCATGTACACCCATCGCAGAGATATCTGTGAATGCTTCCACCAATAACCCTGGAATCGTTACAGTTGTTTTTGTGGTGGCAATATCAAATATAACTCTTAATAGTTGTTTTTCAACCTTTCTAATTATGGTGGGTCATTTGTTACCAAATGATTTCCAGAGCTATAATAACGTTTAGGAATCAGTGGCGTCCTTCCAGATTCAAGTGCTCTCATACCTCAAACATTTTCGTCTTCCCAAAAGACACGTTTATTAATGAACAATTGACAAGGAGGAATAGTGGTGAAAGGGCAAGAGCGATAAATAAAGGGTTTTGTAACATTTCTGGCACTATGTCAAAATTCTCATGGTCTACTGAAACACCATATCTGACACATTGTGAACATTAGAAAAGGTCTGTCATGAAATTATGCCCTTACTTTCCAAGTGCCTTCTTGAGATCGTTCTTGTCATTGGGCAAGTACAAATTACCCTGATGACTAAAGTGTTGGGGGAAAAAATATGGAGAGCGCGGCACATGTACTCGGAGAAGATAGGACAGATTAAATGCAGCAGCCGCAAAGTTTTGGATAATCTTCACCCTGTGAACATTCCCCGTGGCATGACAAACTGCATGATAACAGGCAGAGAGCCGATCATCAACAGTCATTGCATTAAGAAACATATATGTGCTATCAGATTCCATGCTTCTGATCGCAGTTTTGACGACTTTGGGCCAGTCACCCATAGTTGCATGGCCCTGAGAGGTAGATTTTTAAACAGGCAAGTAGTGTTACAGAGAAAAAGAGACGCACAATCTTATCAATGAATGGCACTTCCCCCCTTTCTTTGGAATTGCTCTCTGATGCCATATCAAAAACGAATGCGACTACATCCAGGAGGCTATACTTCAGAAGTTCCTTCACAAGTATGTTGGCCTTTTTCTCAGGAAAGTCACCGGTTAGACAAAATCTTCACAGGACCACCAATTTCTCCATTCCTGTCAAGTATGTTGACCCAGATTCGCACAAGTTCTCCTGCTCACGAATCACACCCAAGTACGCCTTAGCAGAATAAGCATTAACAGAAAATAATTGAAAAGTGAGTCAACTCACACACACATGAGATACTGCTGTTTCTAGTTTATCAAGACCACTGGGGGCAGAGACAACATCTGTTTTCCAAGGAATGTCTTTGAAAAAGGTGCTTGTGGTACAAAATTTCTCCTGGTCGGCCATTTTGTCCTAGCACTGCAACCTTGAACTTTCAAGTTATACATGAATGTCAGATACTAGAGGTTTCAAGCAGTGGCACTTGAGTGACAAGAAGTCAGACTCAACACCAGTGCAGGTGATGAAAAGTCAGACCAGCAACTGCTGCCAGGAATATGGTAAGATACGATGAGAATGAGACTTGGACTTTAAGCTTCAAGAACTTTGGCAACTTGAAGGCCCAGGGCTGCCGCCACTTTGACTCGGAACTTGAATTTTGGTGGCTGTGTAAGATTTGCCCATGGTTAACCTTAACCCTACATTAGTGTGAGAACTTGAGACAGCTGAGTCAGACATTTCAAGTTCGAATTGAAAGCTTGAAGTTTGCTTTCTTACCTCGTACTTCCAACTTGAAGTTTGCCACTTCTTTCTGCGCTCCATTTTCTCCTACTCATTTTTTGTCACCTGCAGGTCTGACTTTTTGTCACCTGCCTTGAGTCTGACTTTTCGTCACTCAATCCTACTTGTACATTTGGACTTGGATTCCAAGAACCTCAGCTTTACATTGCCTGTGGATTTCTTCTGAGTCCTCCCGCTTGCCGTTTGGGTCGCCTTTGGTGACTTGAAGCCTCAACGCTATATTTACATCATTTGTAAGCCCTTGCTTGTACCTCTCTTACTAGTACTAAGTAGTATTCTCATGGCTAGCAGGAACTCATCAAAATGACTGCCATGCTTGTGGATGATGATTTGCTGAGGTTTCGAGTTGATTATAGTGTGTTGAATCTTGAGTTTGTGATGGCTTGCCCACTGAATGTGTTCTTACAGGGCCCATTGGTGTGACGGATGGCAAAGTCAGGGCTCTCCTCTTCGACGGAGAATATTTTGTCACCACTCCTAATCGAACCTTCATCCCTGAACCACCAGCTGGAGACTGTAAAGTAATGATGCACGCCGACAGCCTCTATGCAGATGACAATCCTATTCTCTGGCCACAGCCTTATAATGCATTTAACTGTCACCACGGTGCAATTCCTAAGGCTAAATCGCTTTCTGCCCATTTAATTATATGGTGGGAACCTACGCATGAGGACTTTATACCCTTGAGGGACCCAGCATCCCCCATTCGGGGCCTTGGCAAGCTATTGGATTCGAAGCTGGGTGACCTGAAGTGTTCAGTGTTGATTTTGTTATCTCAGGTCCAAGCATTCATGTCGAATTCATCCAAATCTCGGGCGCTGCCTACCCTTGGTCCAATGGTTAAAATGATCGAGCATGGCCTCGTCCGTCTTGGGTCGGTATGGATGAACTTCCGTCAGATGGCATTTGGTGTGAGGGATGTGCAAAGGTGTTGGCTTGATGTAATGGCGATGTTGGATTACATGGAGGAAGTTCGGTCCATGTGTCTCAGTTTCTTTGTATGGGGAAAGAAGTGCCGCATGGAATACCGGGTGTATTTTCCACTGTTCTGGTCACTTCAGTCGATAGGAGAGTGGGCTTAGGACCTTCTCGATAGAGAATGGTCCTTCTCTTTTCGGTGCGAGCTTCTTCGTTTGGTGCATTGTTCTGAGGTTCTTCACTTCTAGCCACACTCTGTCTCCTTCTTTGAATGGGGTGAAGTGTCTTGTCATTCTTTCCACCATCATTTGTCTGGCCAACTCATGAGTTGCCTTCACTTTGTCTCGGGCCCATTGCAGTGCAACTATTCGTTTTTCTATGGCTGGTATGTTTGTCTTCAGCTAGGGGAGTGGGATCGCCTTGGGCTCATAGCCCATCATGAGGTAGAATGGGGAGTTCTTCTGTACGGAGTGCGTTCTCTGGTTGTGCATGAACTCCACGGTCGGGAGGAGGTGCTTCCAATTCTCCTGGTTGTTCAAGCAGAAGATCCATAAGTATACTTCCACTTCTTGGTTCACCCATTCTGTCTCCCCGTCAGTCTGGGGGTGGTATGCTGTGCTCATTGCCAGCTTGATTCCGAGCAACCTTCCTAGTTCCTGGAACAGCTGCGAGGCAAATCGGGGATCTCTGTCAGAGATGATCTTGTCTGGGAGGCCAAATCGTTTGTAGACATTGTCTAGATAGAGGGTGGCTGCTCCCAATGCATCCACAGTTTTCCTGCAAGGGATAAAAATTACCCCCTTCATAAGCCCATGGTCTACCATGACCATGAGTGCATCATAACCATCGGACTCTGGTAGGTCGGTTATGAAATCTGTTGTTACCATCGCGAATGGTCTTGTCACTTCAGATTTGATCGGTTGTAGCAGGGGGGTCGTCGGGTGCATGTTGACCTTCATCTGCTGGCATACTGCACATCCAGCAACATAGTTTTTGATGTACGTCATCATCCCTGGCCACCAGTAGTCTCTCCTGATCATTTTGGTTGTTTGCCATTGTCCCGGGTGTCTGCTGGTTACTCCTTTGTGGTATTTTGCACCAGCTTCTTCCGTAGTTCTCCATTGTCCGGGATGTAGCACCTGTCTCAGAAGAATAGAAGGCTGTCCTCTATCTTCCAGTCTTCCAATGCTAACTTTATCGGCGGTGTTCCTTTGGTCTTTAGCACCTCGATTGCACTTTTCACCAGGTCGTCTTTCATGATACTCCCTGCGAGTAAGTCATGCATCTCGGTGTCAATGAATTTCACAAATACTGTTTCCGGCAGCATTGTGACATCTTCATTATTGTTGTCTTCTTCCAGTACATGATCCACTCTCCATGACAATGCATTGCTCTGCACCATCTGTGATCCAGGCACATGGATAATCTGCAAGTCAAATTCCGATAAGAATAAGCTCCATCTTGCCTGTCGCCTGTTCAGTTTCTGTGCCGTTTGGAAGTATGTCAGGTTCTTGTGATCCGACAGGATTACCACTGGGTGTTCTGAACCCATCAGGTAGTGTCTCCAGGTCTCTAGCGATCATATTATCGCTAGTAGCTCCCTGTCGTAAGTCTTGTAGTTCCATTCCATTGGTGTTAGCGCATGCAATATGTATCCGCATGGGTGCCAGTCCCCATTCATGTCCCTTTGTCTCAGCACTCCTCCTGTCGCATGTTTTGAGGCGTCTGATTCGATCGTGAATGGCTTTGTCGGGTCTGGCATCAGCAGTACCGGGGCTTCTGCAAATTTCTTCTTCAGCATTTGAAAAGCCTGTTCACATTCCATTGTCCAGTTGAATGTCTTGTCCTTCTTTGTCAGTTCATTAAGCAGTCTGCTTGTTTCTGCAAAATGTCTGATAAACTTCCTGTAGAAGTTTCCAAATCCTAGGAAAGACCTGACTGCCTTTACATTTGTCGGGGTTGGCCAATCTTGTATACCTGCCAGTTTCATGTTGTCCATGGCAATTTTGTTGGGTCGGATGATCAGACCCAAGAATTCCACTTCGTGGACATCAAATTTGCATTTCTCTGGTTTCAGGTATAAGTCGTTTTCTGCCAATCTTTGCAGTACCCTCTTTGTCCTTTCCTGGTGTTCATTCTGATCGTTGGAGAATATCAGGATGTCGTCCATGTAGATCACGAGCCATCCTTCTCCGATCATGTCACGGAATATCTCGTTCATCATCACCTGGAAGGTCGCCGGTGAGTTGCATAATCCAAAGAACATCACCGTTGGCTCAAACAGCCCCCGATTTGTCTTGAAGGCTGCTTTCCATTGATCTCCATCTTTGATCCTGATGTTGTGATATCCCCATCGGATGTCCAATTTCGTAAACCATTTCGCCCCTCTTAGTTTGTCCAACAGGTCTCCTACCAGCAGCAGCGGGTAGGTGTTCTTGATCGTTTTGTTATTCAAGTACCTGTAATCTTGGCAGGGTCGTAGTGCATCCAAGTCCTTCTTCGCAACGAAGAAGAATGGCGATGCCATGGGCGATTTCGATGGTCGGATGTATCCCTTCTGCAGGCTTTCATCAAGAAACTCATCGAGTTTCTTCTGTTCTGCCGGTGACAACGGGTAAACCCTGCAATCCTTCGCTACAAAGTCTGGTTTCAGTTCGATCACATGATCCCAGGCTCTTGATTCTGGGAATTGTTCTGATGCTTCCTTTTCAAATATCCGTCGGTACTCCTTGTACTGTTTGGGGAGTAGTTCATCTAGGGTCTTCTGTTTGGGGTCTCCTTCCTTCTTGTGTGTCAGGTGTTGAGAGACTGATGTCTTTGCCCTAATCCAGATGTTTTGTCCATAAGCATATCATGGTGATCCTTTTGCCTTCATGATCTGAGAGATTTTCTTCATCGTCTGAGAATATCCGTATCTTGGCTTGTCATATTCCTCTGTCAGCAGTGTCCTAGCTGGTTCGAATATTCCAATGATGGGTTCTCCTTGGATGTAGGCAACTAGTAGCTCGTCGTCTTCGATCTTTAGTTTGGGTGTCTCTTTCGGTTGTTCCCTTGCCTGTTCCCTTGCCTGTTTGTGGTTTGCCTGTGCTGGGTTTTCCTTCCCAGTGTCTTCTTCGTCTTGCAGCCCAATGGGTTCCGCATTCTGAAGAGTCGTGATCGTGATCTCTTCATCGTCTATTTCTTCAATCATCGCCTTTCTTGTCTCGACAGGCATCTTGTTTCTCCTTGGTTCAGCATGGAGGGCTCCCCCCATTAATCTTGCCTTGGGGATGATTCTTCGGCAATCCGCTCACCGTTCTTCGTTCGTCGGTTTCTCTTTCTTCGGGGTAAGCATTTCCCTTAGTTTTGCAACTATTCGGGCTGATGCCAGTCATCCTTCTTCTTTTCTGGCGGCCAGTTTCTCCAGTTCTCTGGTGGCCACCTTTTTCCATCGTGCTTGTTCTTCCTCGGCAGTCTTCTTCTTGAGGGCGAGCTTTTCTTGTTCTTTGGCAACAATCTTTTGGCACCATGCCTGTCGCTCTTGTTTCGTCATGTCAAAGGGGTCCTTCTTCTTTTTGGTTCCCCTCTGGCGCCATGATAGGTACCCTTCATTGGGTTTCTCGGTTCGCACCCTTCCGATAAGGGTTCTTCCTTTCCCATATGAGAACTCTGGGTAAGTCTCGTCCTTTGTCCTGAACTGGAAGGTTCCGATCTTCCAGTCGATCACTGGGTTGATTCTTCTGAGCCATGGCAGACCTAGGATGATTGATTCCTTTCCCAGTCCTGCAATCAGGAAGGTCGTTGGGAAAGTCCTTCTGTTGATCGTTAAGAGTCCTCTGGCACAGTGGGAGATTTCCCCTCTCTTGTTTGGGGTTCCATCCACGTTCTTGACTCTGATTACCCTTTCCAGGGGGCACAATTCGAATCCACTGCTTTCTGCAAATTCATGGCTCATGAATATCCCTCCCACTCCTGAGTCGAGTAGGGCTTCGGTTTCGATGTCTTTTCCTCTGCCTGTCCCTGCCACTTTGACATCTGAGCGCATAGATTGATTTTTCAAAGTGGCTAGTAGTACAGAGCAGACGGAAAGTTTGGTGGTACCTGGCATTGAGGCAGGCCACCTCTTAAAAAACCCTCGTCCTCAATTGCGGCGAGAGCTTCTTTCTTTTCTTCTTCGTCTAGTTCTCCTACGATCACTCGGATCCTAGAGTAGGCTTCTTTTCCTTTATTCTTTGGGGATGGCCAGTCCTCGGTCCTCTTTTCTCCTTTCTTGTGTTCGGTTGCTCTGTGTCCGGGCTGGTGGCACACAAAGCACAATCCTTTCTTCATGTGTTTGATCCTCTCCTGGTAGGAGAGGCAGTTGATCTCGAGTGGGGTTTCCTTTGCCTTAGAGGCTGGGAGCTTCCTCGTAAAAGCCTCCTGCAGCCTCCCTGTTATGGCTTTTGCTCTCCTCCACTGTCCATCATACTTGGAGGCGGCATTGATCATTCCTTCCAAGGTTGTTGGGATTGTTTCCATGTTGAAGACTCTTTTGAGGAGCTTGGGGTTCAACCCATCCATAAAGAGTTCAATGAGGGCGGTGTCATCGTTGATTCCCGCCTTCTCTCACAGGATTCGGAACTGCGCAATGTAGTCCTCCAGGTCCTGTCCCTGTTTCAATGTCTTCATCTCGGTTCTGGCCCTGCCAGCTTTGTTGATTGGCATGAACACTGTCCTGAGCATTGCTTCAAAGGTAGACCAGGTTCCTAGGTCTTCCCTTTCTGCCCAAGTCTGTGCCCAGGGCGCAGCCATTCCTCCATTCATGAAGGACAACATGAAGATGATCTTCTTCTCATCTGTGTCGTAGATTCCATGGTTTACTCTCAGATAGAGTTTCACTTCTTGTAAGAACTTTGCAGTTCTTGTTCGGTCCCCTGTGAAGTCAGAGGGGGTTCGGATTCTAATCTCCTTGGTAGATGCGGTGGGTTTGGTAGACATGTTGTCATTGTCATCGGATAGGGAGAATGGATCTCGTTCTGGGGTTTCTTCTGTATCAAAGGATCTAAAATCCTCTTTGTCAAGGTATTGGGGTTCTTCGTCACTGGTTCTCTTTGAGAACCACTTCTGTGCTGGTTCCGAGTATCGTACTAGTTGACCCTGGTACCTATACCACGGGGTTCTTCCTGATGATGATGCTCTGGTTGGAGGTCTATCTGGGCTTTGTCTGAAAGACGTTGTGTCTGCACCTAGGTAGGTGGACTTTGTAGATCAGCTTGACCTTTTGTTAAGACTATAGGTCCTTAACTCAGCCTTGGCTTCGTGTGTTACAGTTGGAGGCTTTCCAACTGTCTTGTGTTGCACTAGGAGACTTTCCTAGTGTATCAGGCTTCCTGCCTTCACTTGGGTACTTCCTCAAGTTGTCACAGCTGTCCGTACTCAGAGGCTTTCTGAGTACACCGTCGGTTCGTGTATCACAGTCAGAGGCTTTCTGACTGTCGAGTTCGAGTGTATCACAACTAAGGGGCTTCCTTAGTTGTCAAGTGTTCTGGTTGAGTCTAAGACCGTTGATTGAATTAGGTCAAGCTGAGGAATACAGACAGTATTACTACGGCTTATATACAGTTCAAAGATGTCTATCGTCCAATCGGAATGTAGGATCGTTATCAAGTATAAATAGAAAGAACAATAGAAAAGACAGGCCTCATGCCTTGCATGAGGCGTCCGATGTCACAGACCTCATGTAAAGGGGTTGTTGTACCACGGTGCATGTGGGAGTGGGCTCAGGTGCATGGAGTCACCATGCGTCAAGGCATCTTCCATCGGAGGTGAGTCGAGTCGAATAGAAAAATTAAAGTACCCGGCCTTGCCGGTGTACATCTGGTCATCGTGGGTTACGACAAATTGTAACATGGCTGGCCTCGGACCTTGGCCAAACAAATATACTCGCAGTCATCCTGCTTATGGTACCGCACCACTATGGGATCTGCTTTGAGCCACACCGCTTCAATTACCCTATTATATACTGGGGCCCGGCTAGTTCTCATCACAAGCATGAGGCAATCTTACTGTATGCTCGCAACTTCCTGCACTATCCAGATCTGTTCGCCCTCCATGCCAGCAAAATGAATACATCCGCATCAGGACATGTAGAAGCCTTAGTAAAATCAAAAGACGGACCAGGCGCCAGGGCCATTGGGGGAGTTAGCCAACAACATGGTGCCAACAAGGGTAAGGGAAAAGGAGTTCTTTGTAAGTAACCAGAGTTGTTTTGGCATCCGTCAACTCATCCTCCCACGACAGATAATAAGCAGAAATCTTCAAATCTGCCAACAGGCCGCGACAAGTTTGATGTGTACAAGAGCCCCCTCATGCCACTCCCAATTCCTGCCTGGCATGATGCGTTGAAGGCGGTTAAAAGGGACGAACCCCCAGCATCTTATCACACGCATTATCTATTTCCTGAGGCAGCGATTTTTGCTTCCACCAACAAGGCTTGCTGTGCAAAATTCTTTGCCACATGGAAAGTATTTCAACCTGCCTGCATCTTACGAGTATTTTCAGTGGAAAGCTCAGCATCTCCCTTGTCCGGTCAACAGTGGCATGATTTTCTTCTTGATGGGCTTGTGGCATGCAGCCGCGAGCCAAGTTTAATTTGTCAACGTGAACAAGTCAAGGCCATCTTTGCAGATGCTTTGGATGAACTCCAGATTGACCTTTGTCCTCCACCATCTGACAGTTGTCCCACAGTGCCAGTTGATGAGGCACAGAAAATTCTATGGGAATTGACTGAGCTTAATTTCCACTTTGAGCTTTTGGCCCTTGACAAGCATGCCTCAGGCTTGTCACCCCACCGGGGTGAACATGAGCGGCAGGCTATGGTGCTAAAGTGTTTTGATGTACCTTCGCTAGTCATCACCAATGTACAGTGGGCAAATTTTGGTTTGCAAGCTCATGACTGGTGAGAAAGGTTACCATTTTTTCTGGCGGTGAGGGCATTAATGAGGGATTGGGATGGACTGAAGCCGACGCCTCTTTTACTACCTGATCTGGCCTCACATAATATGTATACTGAAGCAGATGTCCAGCAACTTGAGGACCACATAGCTCGTTTTTATATGCAAACTTTCTATCATTTACTTGGCCATGCCGCAGTTGTTCCTACCCGGCTTCCATAATTACCTATGTATAGTATATCTTTCAAAATCTTATTATCTGTGAACATCCTTCTGTTTTATTAGTCCCCACATTGTCCCAACTTCCAGCTTGAGTCATTTTAGTATAACCCATCATACATGGTCAAAGCAAAGGTATGGTGCTACAACTATTGATGATATCCACTGATGATTTGGGATAATTTGAAATAGGAAACTTCGAAGTGCAAGTTTGATGGGAATGACAACAGTAAGCTCACTCATCCCTTAGCATTAACTTGAACATTTCCTCGTTCTAATACATTGCCTCCATAGCGCGCCCAACATTTATGGCCTTTTACTAATCCAGCAATATCAGACTCGGACTGTCAATTCATAAATTGACTCATACATGCTAGCGATCATTTTCTCATGTTGAGCCCTCCAGTCAGGCTGAGGTTTCTGGACATCGCACTGTTAGCAGAGTTCTGCCCACCACTATTCTCATTATCTCGCCATGGACCTGCCGCCAGCCTGGTGTCAAGTCTGTGTTTGTGGGCACACGTTCTCTGTACTACAAGCCTATACTTTTCACAAGAAGATGAAGAAACGGTTTTCCAGTGGTCTGGAGAAAGCTAAAGAGGTCTGGCAGTCCAAGAAGCATCAAAAAATGGAAGTAATGCAAAGCACAACTGTGGAAAGCCCTACAGACCAAAATGTAGCTGTTGAACAAGAATTAAACAATGTTGCACTCGCCATGCAAAATGAAGTAAGACTTATGATGTTGGTGCAGCTCATTGCTCATTGAATCGCTATTATACCGGTTAGAGTGCCTCTATGAACGACGAAGACTTGGATCAACCACTGGCAGAGCGCAGGGGTCGCTGGGAAAACCGCCAACTACCCAAGCGCTACCGGGATATACTACCTGAACCTCCAGCAGCACTTCCTCCAGCTCCTCAACCAGAAGCATTGGAATGCGCGCCGACCGCGTCTCCAGCTACCATACCAGCATCACCCTCATCCGAGCAACCCCCAAATGTTTATTCCCATGTCAGGAGACTGCTGAAAACCATATGGAATAAATTTGGCCTTTTCCAGCAGTATCATGCAACTCATTTCCCAGGCCACGATCCCAACGAGAATATAACACGTGACGACCTGATGGATACATCCCCAGATACTTTCCCTGACCATCCAGCTGACTCTTACCACCCATATCCAAATCAGTCGTCGTTTTTACTAGGAGAATGGTATTGGAACGGCGGGTTAAAGAAAACGCAATCTGGCTTTCAGGATCTCATCAAGATAGTCGGGCATCCAAACTTTCAACCTGAGGATGTTTCAGGGACAAACTGGCGGCTTATTAATGTGCAGCTGAGTGGAGATCAGCTGTGCAACCCCTCAAACGATGAAGGCTGGGAGGACAAAGAGGATAACAGCGGGTGGGTTAAAACCCCAATCAAGATCAAGGTTCCATTCCCCAGAAGGTCGCTGCATCCAGGGCAAAAGGAGTTCGACGTGGGAACACTTCATCACCGCAAGCTGGTGTCGGTGATTAGGGAGAAAATTATGCATCCCTCTAACCATCCACACCTCCATTTCGAGCCGTATGAGTTATTTTGGCAACCAACTGAAGCTTCTAAACCAGTCAAAGCTCATGGAGAACTCTACACTTCAGAGGCATTCATTGAGGCTCACCGTGACCTTCAGGATTCTCCCGGAGAGCCAGGATGTGACCTTCAGAGAGTTGTAGTGGGTCTTATGTTTGCTTCAGATGGTACTCAGCTCTCAGCATTCAGCACCGCTAAACTATGGCCAATTTATCTTGCGATGGGGAACAAGTCAAAGGACAGAAGGTCAAAGCCCTCCTGTCAAGCATTTGAGCACATCGCCTACCTAGAGACAGTGAGTAGGACCTCATTAACTTTGCACTAGTATGTGATCCTCATTCCTTTTTGAATGACAGCTCCCAGATGCATTTAAAGCCTTTGCCACAGAGCACCTGGGTGGAAAGGGCCCAAACAGAGCATTCATGGCCCATTGTCATCGAGAAATCTATAACGCTCAGTGGGAGATCATCCTTGATGATGAATTCCTGGAAGCTTATGAGCATGGAATTGTGATTATGTGTTGTGATGGCATTCGGCGTCGCTTTTACCCTCGTATATTTACATATTCTGCGGACTACAAGGAGAAGTAAGCCAAGATTCTTTTGAATGCCGGTGTCTTTAACTCAAAGTTTTGAAAGAATTCTTATAGCTAGCATTCGTAATCTTGGTCAGTGCCCTTGTCCTTGTTGTCTCATACCATTAGATCGTGTTGCCAATATGGAGATGCGTCGAGATATGACACAGTGCAGGACTCTCACCCGGATTGATGATGTGAAACAGCATAATCATGTTGAGACAGTGCGCGAGAAAATATATGAGCAGGGTTATGTGGTTGATAGTATGGCAGTGGAAGATCTCCTACAAGAAGATTCTCTTGTTCCAACAGCAGTATGACCTTCTTACCTCTCTGATGGTTGACTTTAATGCTCATGCTTTATCAGAATGCATTTTCAAGCAAGCTGGCGCCATTTGGTTTCAATACGTTCGGCATACTCGTTGTGGATCTCATGCATGAGGTTGAGCTCGGTGTCTGGAAGGCAGTTTTCATACATCTACTACGCATTCTAGATTGCCAAAATAAAAGCCTCAAGCACAAGTTAGATAGACAGCAAGTATTGTTCGAAGCCTCAGAAGGCTTGGTACTGATATTTCCATTAGATTTCAAGAGATTCCTCCTTTCGGGGTTGATGGCATAAGAAAAATAAGGTCAAACCGGTCGGAATTGAAGAAGATGACTGCTCATGATTACGAGGATATGTTACAAGTGGGTGTTATCGCTAGTATTCTCAACTTGACTGATATCATTCACATAGTGTGCTATATCCATTTTTTATGGTCTTCTGCCTGAACCCCACAATACATATGTTCTCAAGCTCTTATTTGAATTAGCCCACTGGCATGGTCTTGCCAAGCTCGGCATGCACACAGATGCAACTCCGGACATTTTATCCCATGTCACTACATCTCTGGGAAACAGCCTATGCACATTTGAGGAAAAGACATGTGAAGCATTCGAGACTCAAGAATTGGAACACGAGCGTGCTGCTCGGCAACAACATCAGGAGAAATCCGCAATTAATGTGGTGTCCAGATCAAGAGGACCTACAGCATCCAACAGTAATGCACGGAAGCAGAAGAAGCTCAATCTGAGGACTTATAAGTACCATGCACTTGGCAACTATGTTGACACCATCCGGCGCTTCAGTACAACTGACTCATATTCCACTCAATCAGTAAGCTTTTACATGATATTTTGTGTAACATTGCTTACTGTGGTGGTGGGCATCAGAGTGAGCTCGAGCACCGAACATCCAAAACTCAGTCACTTCAGTCTAGCAGCCGATCAATACCACAGCAAATATCAAGGATTGAGCGATGAGAGCACCATATCAGCATGATCCACGAGAGGATGGATTGTCAACGCCTTAGCCCATCCTCAGAAATAGAGCCAGAGGATGTTACACATGACCCTGGGGTATAGTACAACATAGGAAAGTCACAGAAATGTTCTGTACACATACCAACCTTCCTACAAAAGAACGAGGGTGATCCCGCAATCAAGGTGAACAATCTTTGTATTCTTCTGCTGATTTGTACTAACCCCTCACGCAAAATTTCTTACCAAAGTTAAGAGAGCATCTACTTCCCCAAATCCAAACAGCATTGCTCCAGGAAGCTGAATCGCTTTCAGAGCCTTCCAGCTTCAGAACAGGCTCAGATACTGGACTATTTCATAGCCCCAACAGAAATCCATGCAATTTTGTGTTCTTGAAGAACAACTGCATATACCACCACAAGCTTATTCGATTCCACTTTACCACTTATGACGTTCGGTGTGGGACTGACATTGTTAACCCAGGGACATCTCATTGTAACATCATGCTTCTTGCCGATGATGTGGAGAGTTCGAATCCACATCATTTCTTGTATACACGGGTCCTCGGCGGATATCATGTAAACGTGATCTATACTAGGCCTGGCATGCGTGATTTTGAAGCTCGCTGCTTCAATTTTTTGTGGGTGTGATGGTTTGAGGTCGTTAATCCAGGGTCTTCAGGGTGGAGTAATTCCAAGCTAGACTCTGTCCACTTCCCTCCTATGAATGAAAATTGTTCTTTCAGTTTTGTGGATCCGGAAGATGTCCTGCATGGGTGTCACATCTTACCAGCCTTTGCAAAAGGAAAACAATGAGCGGATGGGATTGGCATCTCACGCTGCGCCAAGGATAGTAAAGATTACAATCAATACTATGTTAACCGGTGTGTTTATTGCTTACTTGCTACTTCTGATTTCATTCTATTCCCCTAGGTTCTCTGACAGGGATCTTCTCATGCGCTACCACTGGGGGCTGGGTGTTGGCCACTTTCATGCACATCAGTCAGCACTCACTTCAGGCTGCATTTCCAATCTGACTGAGGATGCCCAAGAAACTCAGGCTCCAGATCTGGGGCTGCAGGAAGCATTGGGAGAGTGTCTCTTGCACAGGACAACGACAGAGGTAGTGACATGGGTTATGAGTCGGACAAACCAGAGCTGTGTTTGGAAGACCTTGACTTGGAAGGGTGGGACGACATTGAAATGGATGACATAGAGGATGGGGAGGGGGAAGAAGACGATGGAGAGCCTGAAGATTTTACTGGGATGTACTAGGCATACATTTCTTAACATGTGTTGGCTCAGATTGGACATCTATGTATGTAACATTCATTTGCACTTTCTTTATCTGGTTGTCATGGAGGTCTACCTGGTCTAATTCATATTTTTGCTCTTATAGGTTTTACCGCTGCTATGGAATAATATCAGGGTCTCAATGCACCATATATAGCCTTGTACTAGTACCTATCATGGCACCGTGCTCGACATCAAGTCGCACCACAAATAGCCTGAGAATTTTCCTCCACATTTGTTACTAGTAGTAGGCCACTCATTGGCAAGAATTTTCACTCACTGACCCTTTGAGGGGACAAAGTCAAGCGGTTACGCTGCAGAGATTTACGTAGATGCTTATTGTGTCAAACCCGACTTCGGGGGAGACCCGTCCCTTGCAATAAACACATCCCTCTTCAAATCACAATTTGACTATACCAAATGCCCTACATTTCCCCATTCTGGTGCATATAGTACTTTGGGAATGACATCCTGTTATCAAATCCATGGCTCTACAATGAATGGTGCAATGACTCAGTGTGGCGGCTGACTTTGGTGAGTTTGTGACTGCGTTCGAGAACTAGTGAATCATTTCTTTCAAGTAGCCACTACATTTATGAACCTAGCGGAAAGTTTTCAGATTCAACATCACGGTGCAGTGCCCACCTTGTCCTATGGGAGCTTGGCATTGTTATCGAGTTTCCTCTGGGGCATCAATCATCATTCCCTCAGCCTCATCCGAGTCAGCAGCCACTCAAACCTCCCTATCCAACCACTGGCACATGAGATTCAGTACTCCTTTGCCATGGCTGGCTGGGGTCCGCAGGATGTTAGGGACTGGACTATTAGGTGTGTTTACAAATTTTGTGTTTCAATGTGTTTCCTTATCATTTTATACCTATTCTGTGTCGATGCTTTGAAGCGATGCAGGATGTTAGGGACTGAGCTATTAGGTGTGTTTACGAATTTTGCATTTCAGTGCATTTCTTTATCATTTTATACCTATTCTGTGTCGATGCTACTACTTATTGATCACACCGCCAGATCTGCTTTCAGAAGAAGAAGATCAAGCCTTCAAACAAAACTCGCTCCCACCCATAGCCATGGCCAATGATGTGAATGACCCATCTTGAGTTGGATTTGGCATGTGAAACTTTTCATTGCAAGCTCAGAATAACCTGATAACTTGGCTTGGATGTGGAGTTCATCAGACATGGAGGTGATATTGCAGGGAACAGCCTTGGTGGTGTCGGTCCAACACCGGCATACTTGTGATTCTGCCTTGCCAAAGTTTTCTTCATCAAACTTGACTTTCATAGCAAAGTTCCTCATACCTGGCCCAGTTCCATTGCTCCTTCGCCTCATTACGAGTTTCCAGACTGTAGTGCATTGCCAGGGAATGTGGGGTGGTGTGATGGCCCAGGTTGTCTCACATTTGAGTCATCCTGGACGTCACACACACCATCATGACCTGCTTTACACTAAAATATCCTGCAAGCTTGTTGTCCCTCATTTGGATCCTGACAACCAATGCAGGAGTGGTGCAGGAATGTGGCAGTCATTATGCTGAATGACATTGAGATGGGATGAGAAGGCTGGCCAGTGTATGCTATCGGCAACGGCCGCCCCAAGAGGATGTCAGCACATGTGAGAACCCCTGCAATGATATCAAAGAAATCGAGTAGTTTGGGCTCAAGGCGATTATTTTGCCCTAAAGGTACATTGTGTTAAATATCATCTCTTTTTTCTTTCTTTTGTGAAACAGGACAGGAATGAATTCACCATATTCAGGAAGAATGAGATGTAGCAGATAAAACTATTTCTTCCATCATCTCCTCCCCCCCTCTATCTCTGAGTCCTCCAATGGGCGGGGCATTCAAACTGAGGAGCTCAACATGGCATCTGTCATCTAGGCACCCCTTTCCATTACACCAACAACGTGTATTGTCATTCCTCAAGACATACCAGAGATCATTACAAAATGACAGATAATATCATTTCTTCCACCTGAACAACTCTCTGTTAGGATATACAAAAATCATATGTTGCAATTCTGTTAGCACAAGCGTCAGTTCCTGTATATCTCCTGCAAGTATCTGAGTATCTTATCAGCAAGTGGTAGCCGCCAGGAAGAATGGGATATATAGGAAATGCCAGATAAAATCATTTCTTCCACTTGAATAATTGTGTATTGGGATATACAAAAATCATACATTCCAATTCTGTTAGTCCAAATGTCGGTTCCTGAACATCTCCTGCAAGTATCTGAGTATCCTACCAGCAAGTGGTAGGATCCAGGAAGAATGAGATATAGAGGAAATGGCAGATATAATCATTTCTTCCACTTGAACAATTGCATGTTGGGATATACAAAAATCATACATTCCAATTCTGGGAGTACAAGCATCAGTTCCTGAACATTTCCTGAAAGTATCTGAGTATCTGGTCAGCAAACTACAAACTCTAGGAAGGATGATAGCACATTTTAAGGTCTGGATAATCTCTAGAAAGGATGTTGTTCCAGCTAAAATCATTTCTTGTGCTTGAACAATTGTATGCTATGATATAACAATATCGTACAGCACAATCCTGTTAAAGTGTCTGACCCCTCTTCATATTTGTTTGACCATCTTTTAAGGCCTGCCCAAATTTTATCTATTGATTGCGGAGTGTTAATTGGTGATCAAATCTGTCTAGTCATACCAGATCCCTGTCATTCACTGCAATTCTGTCAGAAAAAGTGTCGGCGGCTGACCCATTGTCATCTGTGTTGGATGATGTTTTAAGGCTAGATAAAATCTTATCTACTGATGGCGGAGTGTTAATCATTGATCAAATCTGTCTAGTCATACCGGACCCCTGCCGATTTCCAGATGTACATCGATGCTTGCTCATGTACTAGGGATCAGTCACAGGTCTATGAGTGAGGGACCACAGTAATGAGCAAGTAGTGTTTGTCTGTGCGATACACCTACGAATACAAATGAGGGTACGCTACTTCTATACTATGTAATTTGAAATGGTATGGTTAGTATTCATTGTTGCTGTGATAATTATAATCTTAACACCCTCCCAATTTGACGAATGTTCAAAATTTGCTCCACTAGCCTTGTAAGTTAGATGATCTTATCAAACACTGACTCGGACGTCCAATGATCGACCGACAATGATAAGGACAGACGTATGTACATCAAACAATTCCACTGGCATAGAGCAACCAGAAGTAAGTAGATAAGGACAGAGAGACACCCTGGCCCACGGCACGCTCTCAGATTGACAAGAGCGTATCGGTAACTCTTTTTTCATAAAAATAAAAGGAATTTTTGTATGATTGCAATACGTTGATTGGCTGACAGTGCTCCACTTTGGAGTTGCAGATACGCTCTGAATTGTCGAAAGAATTCCTGGCCTTAAATGTCGATTGACGTCACTTGCATCAATTGCAGGAAATCAATTAATCAAGACCCAAGCTCCGAAATCCACTATTGCCGTCCTCATTGCGTATGGCCGAGTTATTACCTTCAGCCGTGAGCGCGTGAGCCCAGAACCTTCGGGAATAATGGGGTATCCTCAAGGTTATATAAAGCTTGTTATCTACAAGAAGCCAACACCAGGGCAGAGATCAGAACGCAACCTAAGTCCTCCAAGTCCGCCCTTCCACGGAACCTCGCCTAAGATTCATTGCGAAGGGATCAACGAAGTGTCCCGGCCTTACCTTGCAACTCCAGAATGCTGATCGATATGCACAAGACAGCAGACCATCGTGGAGTCCTTACTTGAACCCCAAAGTCGACTGGCGCACATATAATTATGAAAGTAAACGTTAATTTCGTCACCCGTGTGAGCGATCGATAAGAACGGCACGAACCTGTGAGAGCTCTGCGGGAACCTGCGAGATTCAATTGTAAAGATATACACCTTTGATACCGTCATCGTCCCAAGAGAGGTGCATCACGATCTTGGGTGTTAGGGTCGAATTCGTTAAGCAGCTTGGGAGATAGAATGGTCTCGATCTGCCGTTCAGTGGTTGCTTAAAAACGTCTGCTCACAGTACAGATCGTAAGCACGTAAGCCTTGGACGTTAACTAAACAATTTCAGCGGGACATCGCAGGATCAGCGGAGCGTACGTTTGTATAGTTGTTTAGGTTGAGATTTGCCTTGTATGCAGAATCTGCCATCACAGTAAAAGTAGATATTTCCAGCACTACGTATGAACATGATAAGTAGTTGTTGGAATACACAGAGCTGTCCTGGGTCCAGATGAAGAAACTTTCTATTACAAACCCGCTTCACGTGACAAAGAATTACCATATTTACATCTAGTATCTAGATCTGTACCTTCCATAGTCCCCTCATTTGGCTTCTACAGGAAGAAGGAAGGGGAACTATATAGTACATGGCGCCTGGTTCATGTGAGGTATCTTTCCCCTTTTGTCTCGAAAGCATCTTCGCACCAGCAATTCTATTAAGTACATGAAATCAGAAAAACTCGAAACACGATTCAATGATTGCCAGTCGAGGGCGCGATATTATGTAAACATATGTAGGCTCACTAACCGGGATAAAACACTGACGAAAGCCTTTAGCAATCGTGCTTACACTTTGTCTTGAATGCATGTGTTCCGTGTTCCATTCCATCCCCGGACGACAACGACGATAAGTATGTTCGTCTTTGCTCTCCCATGGGACACTTGCTTCGTGTATTCACGTACACGTACATTGGATGTATTCACAGTACAAGCAATCCACGTTCCAGTTGAAACATTTATGCTTAAGTCCAGATACCCTTGCAGCGACCGTCCATTCTAAATTCAGGCAGTATCAACAGAATCCGCACTGCTCCTTAAACTCGTGTTGCTCTTTGTCTCCACTTGCCCATCTACGACATTCGCCGAATCCTTATCATGGCGTATCCCAAAGTCCGCAGTTCCAATCTCGAAATGCGGGAATTCTTTTGTACCCTTGCCCTCACACGGAGGCGACTGAGGCCGAGGCTGACCAAGTGATGATGACTCAAGCGGAAGTTGTATAGGACTAGTAGAAGAGTGAGAAGCGGAGTCTATGTGAAGTTGGGAAGACGACTGCGAGGTAGATGGGGAAGGCATCGCAATGAAAACAGCGACTCTAACGCTATGCATACCCGAATGGAATGTGGTTTCGCTGAGGTCGGGGCTCGAGTCATTGGTATTGTTGTTAGACGTACTGGGTTCAGGAAGCGGTAAGGAAGGTGGAGAAGGCGCAGGATTGAAGAAGCGGCGAATACGCTGAACAAAAGACAGTCTATCACGCGGCGAAGAGCTCTCTGTCGTCGCCATGGGTTCTGGCTCGTAATTCACCGGCGCGGGTTCAGCAGGTTCGGAATGAGGAACCTCCACAGCAGTTACGGAGAACGGCTGTATCGAATCCCAATCCCAGTCTAGTTTTACCGAAACAGCCGCTCCCTTTTGGTCCATGACCGCCTCCCATATCTTTGGCTTTTTGCGAGGATCAACCTTCTTTCTACTCGACCGCCCGCGTAAAACAAATGCACCGGCACCGCCTGCTGGGGATGGAATCCACGTTCCATCACGAATAGCCTCCTGGATCATCTGTCGATGACGCCGCCGCAGCACCAAGGAGCGTAGGATAATAGCCGAAGAGATAGAGAGGAGGAGGAGGAGTGCTGCGAGGAAGGTGTATACTATGAAAGAGCATTAGCTGCTGCGCTCATCGTTCAGATGGAGAACATACGATATAGTGGTGTAGATGGCGATGTGGATGAGGGCGCCCCCGTACTGACAGAGGGGTTAGCGACTCCGCTGTTGGAAGCAGGAGACGGGGTTGTTAACGTCGGTGAGAAGCCCGACGACATGGACGGCATTGGGATCGATGCACCAGTCTCACCCGTCGTCGAGGACATGGCGGTTGGCGTTTAGGTAGTACAGTCGTTCCATGTGCTTGGATCGTCGGATTCGTGAACGGGACATTCCATACGCTTGCAGTGTGCAAGCCGCGACGATGCCGTTCGTTCCTTAAGCAGGTGATCTCCGTAAATAACTGCTCTTCGAGGCCTAGAGTTAAAATGTTGCCGTCCAGAGCTGCCGTTTTGCTCCACGCTATCTGTGATCTGCATTGTCCATATGGTGGTCGTGTGGTTCTAGTTACTTGACGACGCTGTCCATTCTCATTGCTTGATTCTATGTTTGGAAGCCGAGTAAATTCGATTCAATTTCCGACCCAATTTGATCTATTGATTTTCCCACAAGGACCCCAGAAAGTTTCGGCTTTGGAGAATCCGGATGTCCGTCCGTCCATCCGTCTGCACTTTGCATTCCACTACAATAATATCAAAATTAGGCTTCCAAGTCATTGTAATACATAACTAGGAGGCCACAGAGGCAGCCATAAAAATGATCTTGACATGGTGTGGATGAGAGTGCGCGTAGCGCACAGAAAATTTTGATAGGGAGCTGAACGTGCATCAAATATCTTACCATTGAGGGCAAAGCTCTTAGAGGCATGTTATCAATGTTGGATCAAATTGAATACAATACTTTTAATGCCTGAGTGTCTATACAGTGAGTATGCACACTCCCAATTCAGTATCCAAGACTTTTTTATTTATTTATTTAATTTTTTCCACATCTATCAGTATCGAGCCGAAAATATGTTGTGAAGAGTCTTACAACAGCAATCTTTCAAATGCAACACATCTCACGTGATCACGCTAGACCTAAATACTGAAGTATGGCAACAAAAACAAATTGTACCACTAGGGATTCAATCCCAGTACCTTTCAAAATTTGGGACAAGCAGCTTAACCATTATCACCTTGTTCGAGCATGGGATATGGCCTTGCATATGGACTGCCATCTTGTCCGGATAACCACAACGGCCAAAATTTCTCAAACTCTGTCCGGATTGGGAAACAGCCTTAGGATAATCCGGGGTCCTACTATATGGCGGAACCCCGGGCTCCAGCTTCCGTCCAGTTCCAACACCAACCTAATGACGATCCTGATTGAGTAGTTTCCCGGAGTTCCGTTTCATCAATATGTAACAAGCAACTACTCCCATTTCTCCGATGCAGGAAGTCAGTCGCTCTTCCTGCATCTATTCCAGGCTACGTATAAGTACTAGCTCACGGTTCGTCGCTATAAGTAGGTGTCTTCCATTTGCTGCAGTCTTATTTATTCTCGCGTGACCGTGTTTAGTTGATTGCGGTGAGTTATCCAACACTTTGAACTTTCATTTTAATTTAGGGTGTGAACGGGTAGAAGATAGCCCGTCAAGGCGATACAAGGCATGCTGCGCGTCCTATCCTTTAGCCGAGCTGCTCTCACCGGACTTCCTTCGTCTCACCAAGTGATCATTTGCTTGTTCAACCATTGGGTAGTATATCAGCATCGTACGTGATGTTAACCATCATCATTCTCCTAAAGATTTGAACTAGTTTCTAAATTCTCATTCCTTGACGTATTCACTGCTTTCTTGGGTTGTCACCCTGCCATAGGTGGCTATTACCATTCAACAAGCTATATCCAGGATCAAAACTGTACGACATCTTCTTCACCGAACTCGTATTATAGTGGATGTCGCTCTCTCGCACAAGGCCCCAGTATTACGACGTTCGTGAGAGGCTGATTTAGATCACAGTGTCAACACCCAATTGGTTCCGTACCATCCTGTGTTTGTTTTTTGCCCTCCTTTCGTCCTTATTTTTCCATCCGGCAAATGGGTGAGGTTATGGCGCCCCGTATCTGGTAACACAGCGCAGAAGGTTCGTATTAGTCGGCGATCTCAATTCTTCCTTTGGATAGCCCAATATTAAATATTAACCAGACAAATCAATCTGCAGGGCAGACACTCATAGCTACAAACTTAACCCGTGACAATGGTGAAATTGTGATCCGACAAGACTAGCTAGCCAACGAACGAGGAGCCCTCACTAATTTATGTTACACGTAAGGCCCAGTCGGGTAGCGGTTAGCAGTCTGTCTGGTATTTCTACTACATCTCATTGACGGGATACACCGATGAATAGTGCGCTGTCAGGACTGGGCGTTGGGTGAGATGTTCATTTTTTACCTTGTCGTGTACTGTATTACACAATATTCTGATACTAAGTTGGCGGAAGCACGTACAAATTGCGTATACAAACAACAAAATTGGCACATTATTCAGTCAATCTTCTGTCAGCGATATCTCGACAACCACAGCACATACTATCATAATTTCTAGTGCTTCAGGCTCAGCTAAATGTACTCTAGACAGCCCCATAGTTACTTTTTTTCTATCTCAGCACTTTTTAAGATTTTAGCAGATCAGGTGCTCGAATAACGACGTTTTAGAAGTCAACTCAGCGCTTGGTAGAAAACACGAGACACCCTGGCTCCAGCTATTTTCTTGCATACAGATAAATTTCTCAAGAGTGGGGTATTTATCACCCAGAGTCGAGCAGAGACATCAGAGCTGGCTCAAGGCGAGGTTAGGCAAGCTTCTTAAAAACACCGTCTACATAATGCCGGACGGCGAAGAGCTTTGAGTCATTTTTAGACTGCCACAGTGCCCCGTGCAAGTGGTTCGCGACTTCGCGACCTGGAAGCTGTTTGATGCATTCTCGGAGTCTGACTAAAAGAAGCCTGCTCAATGATGTGCTCAAGATGCACCGCAAATTCTGGTAGCTGTAGTCTACACATATAAGGCCTCTACTATAGGATATCGTTCTAATAAGCTATCCCAAACACGGTCACCTGCGCGCAAGAAACAACAATGTCAGCGCATAGCGGTCCCGTGTATTACGCGTAATACGTGTGTATGCGTCCCAGATTGGTTCCAGAGTTTGTTCCATCATACATGACTATAGCTAGTACACTTCAAAAGATCATGATAATAATATCAAACGCAAATGTGACAATCAATGTATGTTAAATTCCTGATAACTTCCATTCCGAATCCCCGGACCGCAAAGTAAACTATGCCTTAAAAGTATAATCTGTACGTGACCGAGTTCGACTGTGCACGACTGCAGCTCATTATACACGACTATGGTATCGATGATGGGGAATTACAACGTTCACATCAATCAGTGATCATAATCCTACAGACCCCAAGAAAAACTGAGGATCACACTGCCTCGAGGCTGCTTCCTATACTGAGGCATCGCTTGCTGTCTGCACGTTCGCCCGCACCAACAGGCCGACTCCCATATCCCTCTTCCCGCACCAAGAATTCCGCAACACCAAGCTCGATGTACGGGACCTTCTCATCTTCACTTTCCTGATGTAACGAAGAAGACGGATGTAGCCCGAGTGGTGACGATTCGAGTGCAAGAGCCTGAGGTACAGAAGGTGGGGTTAGAGGTGTCGAGGAAGGAAGGGATAACGTCATCGGTGAGGGTGATGAGGGTGGTGATACAGATGGGGAAGGTGATGATGATTTTACTGTCGGTGCAATAACACTGCGCCGAGGGGAGTGTGGTGGTGAAGGCATAACAATGAGAACCGAGACTCTAATTTTTTGTGGTCCAGGGGGTAATACAACTTCGATAGCATTAGGGCTTGAATGGGGGTCAACGTTTGATTGTATATTCCGTTCTGGAAGTGGAGGAATAACCGGAGAAGGCGCCGGACTGATGAGTTGACGGATGCGGCGAGTGAACGGCACTCCCTGCTCTTGGGTCGTATTGTTCGTATCATTCGGGGTGGTATCATTATAGGTTATTGCCAGGGGTCCAGAATCAGTAGTAGCAAGTGGGGGGA
Source organism: Tricholoma matsutake (assembly GCA_026075535.2). Classification (NCBI taxonomy): domain Eukaryota; kingdom Fungi; phylum Basidiomycota; class Agaricomycetes; order Agaricales; family Tricholomataceae; genus Tricholoma; species Tricholoma matsutake. The sequence continues at coordinate 2,770,019 of AP026544.2, forward strand.
AGATGGGCTGTGGAGGGGGCTGTGAAGGTGCAGGTGATGTAGCAACCGTAGCGGAGAAAGGGCGAATCGAGTCCCAATCCCACTCTGACTCAACATACCCTTTCACGTCTTCCTTCTTTTCCACAAATGCCTCCCACATCTTTGGCTTCTTATCCAGATCGACCCTATCTCTTCCAGAACGTCCCATTCCGAAACCACCCAAACCACCTGGGGAAGGAGGAACCCACGTGCCATTGCGGATGGCCTCTTCCACCATGCGGCGATGACGGCGCCTCAGTAAGAGCGAGCGCAAGATTATAGCTGCAGAGACGGATAGCAAGAGGACGAGTGTGGCTAGGAACGTGTATACTGTGAATAAATGATATTGTCAGTTATTAGTACGCATTTTCAGAGATAATAAGGATGAAAACGGATGAAAAAAGCATACAATATAGAGATGCGGAGGATGCGAGCGAGGGGCTGTTTGTGGGAGGACCTCCATTAGTAGGGGTAGGAGCATCGAGAGGGGAGGTGAAGGAAGATGTGGAAAAGCCCGACAACGACATGAATGTTGCGAGCCTGCCTGTTGGACAGTCACAGTGGGAGGTTCAAAGCTGTGGAAAGAGGCCAACAAGGGGTCGAACAATATAATTATGTAAATATAACGAACACACCGTGGGTCGATGTTACCTTGATGAGGATGGGAAACGATAAAAATAGACGCGCAGCATATCAAGATGGAGGCTGGAACTACTATGTCGGCTCCAATCAACCAGCACTGCCTGGGCCTCGCTAGGCTCTGCTATAGGCAACCCCGTCGTCATGATACCCCATTGCGACACCACTGCGACACCCGGTATATCATGTGTTAGCCGCGGCATCTATCTGGATGCGTCTATATATTCCAATCCTGACTACTTACTAGTAGTATCGTTTCATTATAAGGAGGTCGATCTGTAAGAACATACTTGACATATTCCGATTCCGATAACTTGAACTCTGTCCCACGCGACCTATATCGAGCCGATTGTAGATCTATAGTGCATTTCTTAGCGACGCGAGATCCAGCTGGATGCGCTGCCAACACGCTATCGTGAAACCCTCCTATTCCTAAACGCTAGGCGGACCCCGGTTATAAACCACGACATCCAAGTCTTAAGATCGAATGGCAGGTGCGTGTGTATAAAAAATTGAGTTGACATTACAACACAAAACCTAGTACTTGCATACCCCGGACCATGTAATAGCAGAGGCGAGGACCACGTTAACGTTTCAAGCACTGAGGAATCAAAACTGACTGTCTTTCTATGGTCAGGAGACAAGGCCCTTTTTACTTCTTGTTCCTCCAGAAGATAGGAAAATGAAATACACATGTAGGCGAGGCTGGAAAAATACTCGTTGGAAAACTTGAAGTGGAATCCAAGAATTCTGTAGAAGGCTATTCATCACCATAAGTTCCTGATATGTCCCGGTTCACCTGACTCCTTACATACCCACATACCTGGCCCCTGTTCTTAAGTACACCGTTAATGACAACCTTATGACAAGTCCTCGGAGTCGCTCCATTGTGTCGTAGCACTCAGCCGATCGCGAACTCTTGGCGGGGTTACCATGTAGCATAAATTTTACAGTCGTCCGTTTGAGGCCGAATCCAGGCTATATTGGGACTTATAAGCGCAGTATACACGAGAAAGGGTTTAGGTAAGACACAATAAATGGCTCAATAATCATTCTTCTGACTGCATCCGAATCATGAATTGCGCAATCACATCTTTGATAATCAATTTTCCTTCTTAGCGCAAAACTCCAACAAAACTCCGGTTATAAGTATACAGTATATAGTAGTCTCGTTTATTTCAAAGCTTGAGAGTCCTAGCCATGTTGGGTTGAAGTTGACGAACGGAAATAGCCATAGTGCCTGGTTCTCGACAAGAGGGTGGGGAACGCGAAAATTACATACCACGTTGGTTTGTAATTTATCGGGTTTAAAGTCCGTTTACACGAGTCCAATGGCGAAGGTTTCGAACGACGCGAGACGATTGCACCGCGTGCCCTCCGTAATGCTTTACGGTCGAGTACGGTTCTTGCAGAACCACTTTTCCACATTACTGTCTTACTCCTATTTAGTAGTACAGTAATGTTTCTACTGGTAAGACACCCCCTTTTTCCTGGGGTTTCCTCTTGCTGTCTCGCTCTTACCATGCTTGAGTAGTTTTGTTCTCCTTAAATCTATCATCGTTCCTCATATGTCCCATGAACATGCCAACTATTTTGGACAATTGCAGCCTCACACTCTCTCCCCGAGGGAGATGGAGAACAAGCAACCACATGAAATGAGAACAATCCCTCTGAAACAGACCCTCCTTTCACGCCTGTCAGACAGATTGGACGACCAGCAGAATCTGAATCTGGACAGAGAGGAGAGCAACTTGACCGAGGATTCAGAAGAGATCTTGTTGCCAGAATTGACCAGTTTGTCCAGGACTTCAGAGATAAGAAAATGGCCAAAATTGAGGCTCTTTACCAAATCCTGCGAGTTGCCCAAGAGGCAGACATTGATGAACATGTCAGAAAAGCAGCCATTGATGACTATGCCACTCAGTTCGACCTCATTGATGGACAGCAGCGAAGCGCTGAGCAACGGGGTGAACATGCAGTGCAACTGGCTGGAATTGGCAATGAGAGAGCCACCACAAGGGAACCAGACAGAGACAGTGTTGAAATTAATCCCTAATACATGCTGTATACATGAGGCAAATACATGCAGCATACACATGTATACATGAGGCGATACATGCAGCATACGCATGTTACTGCGCTTACTGTGCATACATGCGGTAAACACATTCCCGAGTCATGTGACATCCTTAATATTATGTATATAAGGAGAACCTGTACCGTAGTAGGAATACAGTGTTCTTACCTCTGCTAACCCTAGCTGTAAGTCTAACTAAACCCCAGGTAGGTTGTAAGGAACGTGTAGTCTCTTCCCCTGTGCAGCGTATATAGTCTGCTCCAACAGGTTATGGGCCCTGCTGGGCACGTCGCGAACGCGCTTTAATTAGCTGCGAACGACGTAGACTTCATCGTCTCCAAATTTATAACCTTGCGCTCTTCGTGAGCTGCATTGCGCTCCCTGCGAGCTGCATATAAAACCTAGGATTGACTAGGGTTAACCACTCTGAAGGAGTGTTTTCTCCTGAGAATGTTAAACGTGTTTTATTGAGTAAAAAGACTGATTGAGCGCTTTTAACAGCTGCCACCACAGAATCATGTCTTCAACTCTTGAAAAACTCGTTCAAACTTTCGACGGATCAAATTACATCTTATGGGCCGACTCTATGAAGGCGTGGCTCAGGTCTCAGGGCCTCTGGCAAATAACTAGCGGGGCGGAGCAAAAACCGCCCCCGGCGCCTCCTTTAACGGCGACGAACGCTACCTTGGTAGCGGACGCTAATGCCAAGCTCCAGACCTGGAGCAACAAAAATGACCAGGCTATTGGTAGCCTAGTGCTCCGCCTGGCCCCCTCCATTCGGCAGCGTGCCAACACAAAGGACACTGCTGAGGAGGTGTGGGTTCTCATTCGCACCGATTATGGTGTGGATGGCCCCTCCCAAGTCTTTTCGGACTTTAGGTCCGCAATAGCAATCAAGATCCCGGCTGCGAACCCCGCACCGGAGATTGCGAGAATGGCTGACAAATTTGAGCGCCTCACGGCTGCTAACGTCGCCATCCCCGAGCTAGTACAGGCGATGATTCTACTTGCTGCGATGCCGCGCGAGTACGACTCATTGTCTGCAACGGTCCTTAACACGACCGCCACTAGCGCCTTGACATTTAAACATGTCAAGGACTCCATTGTTGCTGAAGCCTCAAGGCGCACAGCAGTTGGAAAGCCCGCTGGCCAGCCTCAGGCCAACAAACTTTCTGCTGTTAAGCGCAAGGGGGGAAACCCCAAATGGCAGCCCAAAGAAGGGCAAAACAGCAACGGAGACTCGTCCCGAAAACGTGGACGACGTGGGGACAGAAAGACTAAGGAGGAGAAGCCAAAAGAGAAACATACCCACCTCGCCTCCAATGCCTTTACCACCATAAATGGTAATGGCACCATCATACCGCCGATGCCGCTCATACAGCGCATCGAGCGACGCGAACACACTCCCACAAGGGATCCTCGCCGCCGACCGCCTGCACAGGCATACACGGGCGCGGCCTCCTCTTCTCGCTCGGTTTACACCGAATACCAGCAAGCTCGAGACACCCTCGAGCGCATGCAACTTCCGCGCAGCGCGAAAAACCTGCGACCGTTGGAAGAGCACCTTACGGTGCGAGAAGGTAAGAGAAGGAGGATAGAGCCAGAAACCGAGGCTACGATCGAGGAGGTAGAAGACGATACCGTCTCCCTCGGATCCGAACCTCCAGTAACTGATGAGGAAGTGTGGAAAGCCGTCGACGAAATGCTCGTCGATGAACCCCTTGACACAGGGGCGTATGATGACAGGTCAGTCCTTTTCCCTGCCACAAGCACTAAGATTAAAATTCCTATGAATACAGCGAACTTTTCATGTGAAATTTTACCGCTATTAAATGTATCATGGAATTATGTAGATCTTAATATATGTGCTATGTGTGCAAAGGGAGATTGTAAGAAAGGTGCCGACTGGATCATGGATTCAGGCGCATCAAAACACTTCACTGGTGAAATGAAAGATTTCGCTTCTTACGAGCCTTTACCGAGAAAGGACTCTACCTTGGTCCAAACGGCCACTGGTACTACTCATATAGTAGGAAAAGGAGCAGTCTTCATTAGACACCAGGTAGTATGTAATGGGAAGTCAGAGACGCGTGAAACGCGGCTATACCCCGTCTACTACATACCCGACATTAATACTCGATTGATGTCAATGGGGGTCTTTTTACAAGACGGAAGTGATGTGCGTGGTTCCTCCGCATACATTTCATTCATCGAGCATGGAAACCCAATCATGCATTGTGTCCCTCTAAGGAGGAATGACACGATCTATTGGGCTCGGACTCATATATTGAGCACCAAAAAGGTTAATGTCGCGACCATTTATGTCGCTGACTACTTGACTTGGCATAGGCGACTTGGACACCCATCCAAGGAGGCGCTAGGGAAAATGCCTAAAAGCACCATAAAATTCCCAAGGAATTTAATTATTCCTAAAGACAAAATTATATGTCCAGGGTGTGCAGAAGGGAAAATGACCTCAAAATCTTTTCCCGAGTCAGACTCACGAGCTGACAAATCCTTTGAATTAATACATTCCGACCTAAAGGAACTCCCGGTACAATCGTACCACAAACATAAATACTTCATTGTATTTCTGGATGACAAAACGTCACATATTTGGGTCCAATGCCTTAGAAAGAAATCTGACGCTGCTGCAGCGATTAGACAATTTCAAGCGATGGCTAAGACCCAATATGGCGCTACAATCAAGCGCTGGCGTGTTGATCCAGGGGGGGAGTTCAAGGATCGTGAGCTACAAAAACAGCTCAAGGATTTAGGCATCAAAATAGAGATGTCTGCACCCCACGTTCATCAACAGAACGGGCGCGCAGAGCGCGCCATAAGGACAATAATGGAAAAGTCGCAAACCCTGCGATTCACCGCTTGTCTACCACAATCATGGTGGGAATTTTGCATAGAACATGCAACACATTTATACAACCGAACCCCAATAAGGCGCCTGAAATGGCTGACACCTTTTGAGGACCTGACAAAGGTCCGCCCAGATCTAAACAATCTGAAGGTCTTCGGTTGCGGTGCTTATGTCTATCTACCAAAAGAAAAACGTCCAACAACATTGTCTCCTCGATCGGAGCTAATGACGTACCTTGGAGTAGAAGATGGCATTAAAGCATATCGTTTCATGCGACGAAACGGCGCAATATTCATTGGTGCTACGGCACTATTTGATGAAACGATGTTCCCATGCTGTCCCGGAGCTAAAACTCCTGCCAAGACAGACCTTGGTGATTTTCCACCAGAACCAGAAGATGACGACCACTCATCTGGAACGGATGGCGATGACCCTATACCGCCACAAAATCCGCCCCTTCCTCCATCATCAGAAGATGATGATGATTTACCAAGCGAGCAAAAGGCGCATGACGATGCGACTAACGCTCCTCCTCCGCCGCCTCCAGTTAGCACTGAGGACTTTCGTCCAAGACGTGAAGATCAACAGGAATGGCAGCAATTGCCCCGTCGATCAGGCAGGCAGAGGAAAATCCCAAACCGTCCCGGCAATACCTATGGAGAACAGCGACTCCCCTCTGACATAGAGAGAGACATTGCGCGTGATCGATATTGGAAGAAGTCTGTGGGTCAAGATTCGGATCATAACCGAACACGACCACGACCTCAACAGCAAGAACCGGTTGCTGGACCGAGTTCGGCACCCCACGAGAGTGTGCCCGATTCCAATAATCAAGAACATGATCACCCAATGGGGGAACCGGACGAAGCAGGTTATATTAAAAAGATAACCAAGGAAGGTGGAGATGAGCTTATCCGCTGGCTGTTGTCAAAAGCAGTCACACCATCAAGCGGAAAAAGCCTAGTTCCAAACCAATTTCGCGATATTGCGCGCCTACCCCGGCAGCAGCAACTTGAGTGGAAACAGGCTTGTCGTGAAGAGTTAGAGGCTCTTCGCAAGCGACAAGTCTATGACATCGTCGATCTTCCACATGATCGAAAAACGATCAAAAATAGATGGGTTTTCTCCGTGAAATCGGACGGAAGAAAACGAGCCAGACTCGTGGCCAAAGGCTTTTCACAAGTCGAAGGCGTTGACTTTGATGAGATTTTCTCACCAGTAGTCCGCTACGAGACCGTACGCCTCATGTTTGCCCTTGCGTCTCTAGAAGGCATGTATATGACCGGTCTAGATGTAAAAACCGCATTTTTATATGGCAAACTTGATGAGGAGATCTATATGGATCAACCCGAGGGTTTCAAACTCGAGGGTAAAGAGCGCAAAGTAATGCGCTTACGCCGAGCATTGTATGGCCTTAAACAGGCTTCACTAGCATGGTGGAGAGAGCTAGAGGCATTTATGCGCACCATTGGGTTCGTGCGCGCCAGCTCCGATGCCGGCATCTTCATACACAAGGATCCTAAGACAGGCAGCATCGTTATTGCGCTAGTCTATGTTGATGATGGCTTGTTCATGGGCAAGAACAAGAAACTTGTGGATGAAAAGAAGAATGCTTGCCTGAAGCATTGGGAGTGCCGTAGTACTGAAAAAGTCACGGAATTCTTAGGCATGCGCGTCACCCAGACCGCTGCAAAAGTCAAACTCGATCAAACAGAATATCTCGCCAAAGTGCTTGAGAGGTTCGAGATGACAAATGCCAAGATTGCCCCCACTCCGCTCCCGACTGGCTACAAACCGTCGGAGAACACAGCGACGCCAAACGCGGCGCTTAGATCAAAATATCAGTCTGTGATCGGATCTTTATTGTATCTGATGCTCGGAACGCGACCTGATATCGCTTACGCGGTAATCAAGATGTCGCAATTCTCGGCTAATCCTAGCCAAGAACATCTAGACAAAGCGATGTACATAATGCGCTATCTGGTGGGAACCCAGAAGTACAGTATGGTCTATGATGGAGAGAAATCCGAGGGGCTACAGGCCTTCACAGATTCTGATTGGGCAGCTGACACAGTCAAGCGCCGATCTACAACGGGTTACTTTGCTACTCTGGCGAGTGGCATTGTGTGCTGGCAGTCCCGTTTACAAAAAACTGTAGCACTGTCATCCACAGAAGCCGAATACATGGCTCTCTCCGACACTTGTCGGCAGATAGTGTGGATAGAGTCCTTATTCCAGGAACTTGGATATACACTGAAGCGCGTACCAATCTGCGCTGATAATCAAGGATCCATCTTTATTGGATCAAATCCAGTTCAGGAAAGAAGGACCAAACATATAGACATTCGCTACCACTACACCCGCGAATGCATAGAAAATGACAAAGTCACAGTCGTTTTCATTCCTGGAAGTGATAATCCGGCTGACATGTTCACAAAGAACCTTGGCGCCGTCCTATTCAGGAAATTTAGAGACTCTCTCGGAATTACTTTCGAGATTCAAACTTAGCTGCTTAGAGCGCTGTACAGTTTGAGGGGGGGTGTTGAAATTAATCCCTAATACATGCTGTATACATGAGGCAAATACATGCAGCATACACATGTATACATGAGGCGATACATGCAGCATACGCATGTTACTGCGCTTACTGTGCATACATGCGGTAAACACATTCCCGAGTCATGTGACATCCTTAATATTATGTATATAAGGAGAACCTGTACCGTAGTAGGAATACAGTGTTCTTACCTCTGCTAACCCTAGCTGTAAGTCTAACTAAACCCCAGGTAGGTTGTAAGGAACGTGTAGTCTCTTCCCCTGTGCAGCGTATATAGTCTGCTCCAACAGACAGAACCTTACGAAGGGAGACCCGACAAGAAGAATCAGATGATGATGAGACCAGCAGATTTTTGCAAGACCTTCGAAGAAAGCTCACAGGGAAGCATAGACGTTGTAGTCCAACTGACTCTTCTGACTCGGATGATGACTCCACCTCAGCAAAGGGAGAGGGAGAATCAAACAAGAAGAAACACTTACACCAATCACAACTTCTGTGGTACACAGTTGAGACAAGTGCACAGAACTGTGAAGTTGATGAGAACTGAAAGAAGACTAGAGAAATCCTCCAAATTCTCCAACGAGACATCACCTTTGCAGAGTGAGATGTATGATGCTCAACCACTGCTCCTCAAGGATTCCCAGATACTGAGTGGTGACACATCTTCCATGGTGAAGCAGTCAATCTCAATGTTGTCCTTATTGAAATAACTTGCAGTGGGACCACACAGAGCTCAGTCGATAGATTTCTGTGCTTGTATTGGACTTGAAACAAGCATGTAAAGAACTACAAACAAGTAAACAAACATTGTAACTAATCAGTAAGTTCTGAAGTCACACTGTCATGACTATGTAGTTTGAAGTACTTAGTCCAACACTCCCCCTCAAACAAAGAAGTTGTGAAGGATAAAAGAATGTAATAAATGGAGTATACTTACTCCCCCTCAATGAATGACTTGGCTCCCCCTTGATCAGAGCAATGTAAGGAGTGTCGAATGAGGAATGAATGATGATGCATGTGATGTGCTGTGAACATCAGAATATTTCCTGAAAAAAGATTTGTTAATTTACTGTACCGCTGATTCTCATACAATTGGTTCTGTGCATGCATTCCAGTGTTTTGATGTCGAGTTGCAGTTTATGTAGTCATGCTGGACTTCCTCAATTGTTCCCACTTGGTGCTTTGGTCCCCAGGCTCAGTTTATAGTTGTGATGGACATCCCAAGTTTGTGCCTTCCTCCCAATGTTTTGGTGGTGCAGTCAGTCATTCCAATGGATGCATGTTGGCATAGTCGGTGGTTGTCTTGTGTCTCATCCACCTGGCCTTCACCTGTTTCTTGTGTCGGCAGTTGGCGGTTGCATTGTGTCTCGTCTGCTTATCCTCACTTACTCTTTGCCCTTCCTTCTCCTTCCTAGCCTTCACTTCTTTTCCTTCTTTCCTTCTACTTCTTTCCCTTCACCTCCTCTCTCAACAATAGCTGGGGTTACTACCCCTTACTCTCCCCCTCGAGCTGGATGTCACACACTTAAGTATCTCCCAATTAGACTTTTCTCCCCTTTGTTCCTAGTGTTGACATTCAGATTGAACCCATTATAAAATATATTCGTGTTTAGCATGTCATGATTCATCATGTTAGGGATTGAGTGGGTGGGCTCAAAAATTTGTCATTGTGTTCACTAGATTCGTTCTGTCTCTCCCTCGCATTGCTGCTTTATGTACCTTTTATGTCCCTATTCTACCCTAGCTGGCCCCATTGGGCTCATTCCATCAGGAGTTCTGGTGGACATTGGTGATGTGGCAGTTTTTGTGGCTTTGCAGGTGGGTTTGTCAGTCCTTTCATTGACTTCCTACTTCCCTCTTCTTTCCTCCATTAGGCTCTTATCCCTTGGGCTAGCGTTTGATGCACTGCTCTGGGGCTTTTTGTCCATTTTGGGGTTTCGTGGGTTTTGGTAAGTTTTGTTGATGGCATCGAGTTCCTAGCAGACTCAGGAGATGCAGCTGTGCATTCTCGACAAATTCATTTGCTTTGTTGGGGGCTCAGGCCATGTGCAGTTGGGTGCGTTTTTTGTCTGGTAGGGTTTCGGTGTGGTGTGAGGTGGTAGTTATGAGGCAGCTCATTGTAAGTTGCCTAGAGTGAGACTTTATGTAGTGAATAGAATAGAGGATGGTTGATAATAAAGCTAGATTTGTTGCCAGAGAGTTTCGAGCCTTAGAGAACTGCCTGTAAGTGCCAGCAGGGCTTTTGGGTTGCCTTAGTGACTGAGTCTCCAGTCTAGAAGTGCAGTCCCAGCACTGAAATAGATCCTCAGTGCAGCTGTGGTGAACGGGAGCCACCTGTAATGTGCTTGTATTGAAATAACTTGTGGTGGGACCACGCAGAGCTCAGTCAATAGATTTCTGTGCTTGTGTTGGACTTGAAATGAGCATGTAAAGAACTACAAAAAAGTAAACAAACATTGCAACTAATCGGTAAGCTCCAAAGTCACACTGTCATGACTATGTAGTTTGAAGTACTTAGTCCAACAGTCCTTAGCAATCTCCACCACATTGCCCCTACTAAGGAGAATGTTGGCCACATCAGAAGAATGGATATCTCTCTTGGAAGCACAGATCCAGTACAAAAGGTCCAAATGAGTGGCAATTGGACAGCTGCCTGGAATGTGACTGTCAAAGTGACTGTGTATGTGTTCCCACACTGAGATGATGAGTTGCGACAATGGGGAGACTATCTGTCATCTGAGTTTTCAGCCAGGCAAACAAGTGCACACCACAAGCTCATCACCTTTGACAAAGCAGTCAGAACTTGAGTTGCAGGAGGACAAGCAATCTTACTCACCAACTGCAATAAATTCACTTATCTCTACTCAGCCTTTCTCCTTTCTGATGGGATCCAGACAGAATCTGCTGGACGATGAGGAGATGGCAACCATAGAACCAGGACTGTGTCCACAGACATCTGTCACAGATTCAACAGTGCGAACAGGTGCCAAAGCCCAGCAGGAACTGGCCATTTCCATCACACCTGTCTCCAATGCAAACAGCCAGGCCATGGGAAAGAAAACTGCCCTCAGCAAGCATGAGGCAACCTATGGCATGCATCCCAAATACTTTCATTACAATGTCTGGGATGCACAGGATGAACGAGAAGACAACATTTGTAGCAAATCACTCCAATGCCTGGCAGACTGGACTGAATGGGCCAAGCCTCCTCCTTTGATACCTGCCATTGAATTTGAAAACACTGCAGCCATGCAAACAATCAATGACCTACCTGATCTTTTCAAGATCATCACACCAATCAACATCAATCACTTTGAAGCTCTGGTAGCTACACATCCAAATCACCCTTTCATCAAGTCAGTCTGCAGAGGTCTGAGGGAGGGATTCTGGCCATGGGCTGATACCCACCACCAGGAGTATCCTTCTACAGTTGATGAAGCACTGGATACACTGGAGGATGGTGTGGAAGGGATTGTAGGCCTGTTTGCCAACTTCCCCATCCTTGGGAATTTTGTTGTGGATGCACCTTCATGCACTGGAACTCTTGGGCTGCCATATACCCTTCCCCTTTTCCTACAATCTTCAGTACTTCCAGTTACTAACTTTGTCTTCATCCATTACAGTATATTATTCGACCCTTCTTAGCACGAACAACTTATCTCTTCATATGATGTGTCAATCACGTGTCCCATCATGTTTTGACGCTTCCTCAGCTTATGCTCTGACAGCTCTGCTGTCAGCAAGATGGAATGGTTCCAGTTATTAATTGTTTTTACATCCAACACTTCCTTTTTCTATTTCTCACTTATCTTGGCAACAATCCAGGATTCGAGCCAATTCCCCTTTCACTGGCTTGTCAACTTCTTAGTATGACAGGTCAATCGACTGGATGGTAGGGTTGAGGGACACCATTTGAGTGTTCTCCGTGCTTGCTGGGGGTACAGGCAATGTGATGTCAATAGAGAACTTCAACAACTGTCCTCTCCCCGAGTCATCCCCAGTTGCTGAAACCCTGAGATGAGGACTTGATGACACCACTGCGACATCATCTGCCATGCAAACACCGACCATATCTTGAAGATCAACAACACTTTCCAAATTTGACAACCCTGCTTCTTTAATAGTTTATCTCTCTGATTGATTGGTCCTGTCAGCACAAGAGAACAAGCACGACATGGTTTTTTTCACTATTGGTACTTGACTTGTATAAAGGTGTCTCCCCACCTCTTGAATGGGATGAATAACTCTCATTTCACGTATCCCCTTAAGTTTCCCTCCAAGTTCACAAAGGCTACCCAAGTTTACTACACACAAAGGTGTAGAAGTTAAGCTAAGTATTCAAGTTATAAGTCTTTTGGTCCAATTTCTTTAGTTCCCTTGAAATTCCATTACTACAAGTAATATTTCCAGTGAGGTAGTATACTTTGTTACTCATACTAAAGTCCAAATGAGCCACTTTCTCTTCGATGCGTCGGATATCCATTTTCAATGATACTGGCACATAATCTTGTTGATCGAGTCTTCAATTAATGTTGACCACTCCTCTCACTACACATCTCATGCCATCTTTGGTCTAGTGCATTACTGCATGCCCCTCTCCCTTTCATTGAGCTGTTGGCTCATTGACTAACTCTTATCCTCTTGTTTTACTGAGTTCGCTTACCATTCCTCTCACATTGTGACCACCTGGTCAACAGAGCACCAATAGTCTTCACACCCTGCCACAATGGACTGGAGGCAGATTTCTTGCATGCACAGTGAGACCATGAACAACTGGCAGGGAGGTTCTCTGGCTCATTCAGCCGAGACCTTTTACCAGGAATGCATGCATTGCCTGTCCATGCAGTACCCAAACCCGATTCTGACAAGCTGCATATGGTGATTGATCAGAGTGTGGGGCCATATTCTCCAAACTCTATGATCAAGCATGAGGACATCCAAGGTTTTCCCCTAGACAACATGACTCACCTGGGAGAGGGGCTCATATGCTAACATCAAACCAGTCATGGATCATCTACAAATCTGATGTCGCTGATGCATAACAGCTACTCCCCATGCACCCATTATGACAAGTCAAACAGATCGTCACCATTGATGGTGAGCATGACGTAGACCACAACAACTGTTTTGGTGGATGTGGGTCACCCAGGATATATATCTCTTTCAACAGATTAGTGATGTGGATAGCATGGGAGGTTGAACTCATAGAGGATCTTTGGACTTACATGGACGATTCATTCGGAATTGACAAAGAAGGGAACCTGGTTTGGTATCATAGGTATGGAAAGCACATGCCAATGAGCCAGGTCAAGCTTCTATCCCTTTGGGATGAACTTGGGGATCCCTCATCAACCACACAAGTAGCATTTTCAGGTCCAGTTAAGTCCAGTTTTTGAAGTCTAAATGGGGCAACCGCAACTGAAACTGGGCCAGGACTGACCCAGATATTCATGGACCGCAACTGGACCACATAGGACCAGTCCATATGGGTCCATGGACTGATAAAAACCAGTCCAAACCAACTTTTTGTTGTAAAATTTGTTGTACCAATATATCCCATATGTTTCTCATCAACTATTACCCAGACCATTTAACGGTTACACCAGCAGTTGGATATCATAATTTCCTGGTGACTGGTCCAACTTTAAAGAGATTTCATCAAGATTTGACTGAGATATGACCAAAACAAAAGTACATTTTATTACATGTTGTAGTTTGTAGGTTGTAGTTGTAGTTGTTAGTATGTAGTTGCAGCTTGTAAAGGGTATTAAATTAATCAAAGATACATGGTACAGATGTTGATGTGTGTTATTTTTATGTCTTGGATGGTGTCCAACTGTACCCAACACTTTTGTAACACAAGGTATAAGCAGTACAATCAAAGTTATTTTAATCACAACAAAATACTCATGCAAAATGTATTTGGTCATATCTCTCTCAGTTCTCAACCGTTTTTGATGATCCAGGGAGCGAAATTAAAGGCATTATGTGTGGGAGTCGGGGGAAATAGCTTATGTAACATATGAACTGGTTGTAACCGGTTAAAACCAGTTTTCATCAGTTTGATGATATTCTTCAAAGCAAAAGACTGGCAACTGGACTGCAAAAGACCGGTCCTATAAATAGCCACCTGATGAACCAGACTTTGGTTCAGTTCAGTTCGGTTTTGGTCTTTTTTCAGTTCATAGGACTGGACCTTTAAACACTACACACAAGCAGCTTTTCAGGTCAACACTCACCATCATTGGAATCTATGTCAACCCAAACAATTTGACCTTTACTCTGCCAAAGCAAGCTCTTGAAGACCTCCTTCAAGAAATTGTGGATTTTACTGTTTGGTGCAGGAACAAACATGGTGGGTCCTGGACCCTATGCAAATGGCAACAACTCGCTGGCTGGATCAACTGGAGTTTCAACATTTTCCCTTTGCTGAAACCTGCGCTCAACTGCCTCTATCCCAAGATTGCAGGGAAAGCCCAACCATTGCCTAAAGTCTGGGTCAACAATGCTGCTTGCAAAGACCTCAAGTGGGCGACCCAGCACATGTGTGCCTCACTCGGGATCAATCTTCTCTCCAGTGTATCTTGGGATGTTGAGGATGTGAATGCCACTGTCTTCTGCAATGCATGCATGGAAGGACTAGCTTTTTACTACCCAGATCATTGCACTGGCTACTACTCCCCCATTCCCAGCAACACTGCTTGAGACATCATTTTTTACTTCGAAGCTCTAGCCATTGCCAGCACCTGCAATGATCTCAAGAACACAATGGCGCATCACTCCATGATAGTTATCTACACTGACAGTATGAACACTGTCAACATTTTCAGCTCGCTCAAGTGCCAGCCTGAGTTCAACCTCCTCCTCTGACACTGCATTGATGTCATGCTAGGAAAAGAGTTCCAGGTCCAGATCTTGCATGTCTCAGGAGAATGTAATGCCATAGCTGATGCCATTTCATGGCATGATTTTGGTCATGCACAGCAACTCACGCCTGGACTGCACATTGAAACTTTTCAACCCCCTCAACTGTCAATGCTGGGGGCTGTGAAGAGATGATCACCTCACATGTTCATGCCCAGCAACTGATGCAGGAACTGTGGTCATGAGAGCAGCTCATTCATGAATGAGCTATTGCACTGGGTCAAGCATTTGATACCAGCACTTGGAACAACTACAGTTCCACTTTGAACTCCTACCTCACATTCATATGCCTTCACAACTTTCCTGTAGAGCCCACTGCAGACACACTCAGTCTCTACACAGTTTGGATGTGTCATCACATCAAGCCTGATTTGGTTGACACCTACCTTTTGGGTACTTGAGCTGTATTTCCCACATGTTTGCCAACACAGAAGAGGACAGCTTATCCACCGCACACTGGAGGGATGCAAGCACTTATGGGGGACACCAACCACAAGGAAATGGGCCCTCACCATTGGAGATCTCAACACCGTATGTGGCTCCTATGGCAACACAGGATCCCACAACAATCTCCTCTTTTGCACACAACTCTGCATCGGTTTCTTTGCCCTGATGTGGCTTGGGGAACTGACTTTCCCTGACAACATAGCACTGTGAAACCCTCATAAACTAACCAAGTGCAGCACTGTGCAATTGCATCCCACTTTTCTCCAATTTTTCTTGCCTGGCCACAAGGCTGACAGATTCTTCGAGGGAAACACCATCATCATTTGTGAGAACCCTTTGCCCTGCAACCCCCTGCAACTGTTTTGCCTCTACCTTGCATCCCACAATCATCACTCCCCCCTTTCTTCACTGTTGTGGCTCACCACCAATGGGAAAGTGCCGACACGAGCTTTTTTCATGCACTGACTGCATAAACTGTTTGACAGGGACATTGCAGGACAATCAATGCAAGCTGGGGGGGACTTCTTTGGCAGAGAATGGAGTTGCACCACACATAATCCAAGGGATTGGTTGTTGGGCATCCATGGCATGGCAGGTCTACATACGCAAACACCCTGTGCTGCTACAAGCTATGCTCCATGCATGAGTGTCACCACCTCTGACAGCACCACTGCCCCGCTGGGCACACAGCACTGTTCATGCCTGAGCACTGTGTGGTCCACAACACTCCCCACCAGTATTTCTTCTGCACCCACACACTGGGTTTTTCACTTCTGCGACATTCACAGACTGACTTTCACTTCTCTCTTGTGCTTTGTAAATGGCTTCTCAATGGACATACTATTGATGGACAACCCTGCATTACCAGCAGTTTCGCAAACTTTTTTTCTTTCTTTTTGCTTTACTATATGTTTTACAGATGGACACAGCTATGGTTGCACAGACTTACTACCAATGGACAACTCTTTGTATCTTACACTCCTCACATCGTCACCTCATCTCCCAGACTATTCACCTTTCCCAATCATATAGGACTCTTGACAATACCAATATTATGTCAGTCATTAAGGCTGACCTTAAGGGTTGCCAAATGGCTCTTTCTCCCTACTCTGTGCCCATGCTGTAAACTCTTGCACATTGGTTGGGTTTAAAGTCTGTTTACACGAGTCCAATGGCAAAGGTTTCAAATGATGTGAGACAATTGCACTGTGCGCCCTCCGTAATGCCTTACGGATGCAGTCGATGGCACTGTGTGCCCACCGTAATGCTTTACAGTTGAGAACAGTTCTTGCAGAACCACTTTTCCATATTACTGTCTTACTCCTATTTACTAGTTAGTACAGTGATGTTTCTACTGGTAAGACACCCCCTTTTCCTGGGGTTCCTCTTGCTGTCTCACTCTTACCATGCTTGAGTAGTTTTGTTCTTCCTCCTTCCCACCCTTAGTCTAGTGGTGTACCTTGACAATACCAATATTATGTCAGTCATTAAGGCTGACCTTAAGGGTTGTTGAATGGCTCTTTCTCCCTACTCTGTACCCATGCTGTAAACTCTCACACATTGGAGTGGACTTTCTTGACCCTTCCTGCCATATATGGTATATCTATGTCATGTGTGCCATCTTATCTGATGCCAACATGCTTACATGACACAATGCTGATGCTGCTCAGGTGTATATTATGTTGTGCACCATCCATACAATGCATGGTAGTTTGATGGATATAGTAGACCATATATCAACCATATATATAATGCCCATAATGACTGATGGTATGGTGCAGGTACTAATATGGCTGTATTGTGGTTAATGGAGACATAATAATGTACAAAATTGAATATAACACTATAGTAAACAATGCAGCAACAGGAATTCCACTGATTGTTGTTGTTGGCCAATTGGCCTCATCCTTGTCATTTGTGTCCCCATACTCATTGCCACCTGTTCCCCATGCACCAGTAGCATGCCCTCTATCTGCTGCTGTGAGTGAGTGGTGATGTCATTCAGGGTGCACCATTGGTGGTCATGGTGCCCATTGTTCCCATGTAGGGTGTAGCATGGGTCACACCACAGGTAAAGTTTCACACACTGCACCTGTACCTGTGTACACCATACCCATTCTAACACTGCAACTGCAGTGACAGGTTTTACCACAGTGATGATGCTCAATCCAGAAACCCAAACAAAACCTACTAAATGGCTTCAGATGGTATAACACAAGTTAGAGGAAGGATGCAAGGCCCTCTAGATGTCACCTGTCAGACCAACCATCAAATAGTCATAAAAAGGACCACTTGTTGAAGCAATTTGAAGCTAAAAGAATGTGTTTCATGGAATTTCCAAGAATTTCATGGCTAGATCGATGAATTCAGAGTGCACAAACATGTTTGGATGCAAGATCAGGGGACTAGACGAGTAGTAGAAGCAAAGCAAAGGTGAATCAAGGGAAACGAGAGTGAAAATAGCATAATGTGAGGATTTTCAAGGTTTTCTGAGGATTTTCAAAGATTTTCAAAGAAGTTTAGTGTAAAACACCAAACTTCAGACTGAATAAGACTAAACTGAACTCTCAAATCACTGTGATCTGGGAGGAAGATGACGACTTTCTTCTTTTTCTTTGTATCTAGTACATCTTTTCATATAAAATAAAGAAACTACCTAAAAAGGCTAGAGAACATGAGGCAAACATGTGGAAAACTCAAGGCAAAAGACAATAGAAGTATATCAGAACAATAAAGTGAGACTAAAAAGGGTGAATATAACACATGATGAAGAAATAATAAGAAAGAATAGCTAAAAGCAGACTGTCCTTGTTATAAATTGCATAAAACATTGGAAACTGCTTCGAGTGGATTGTATGCATGCACATGCAGTCAAAATGTGTTCAATATACTTGAGATAGTGTCCCATGTGTCCAGCATGTGTCTGAAGATCATTCAAATAGGAAATACTGTGTCCAAAGATGTTTTTTGAGGTTTGAGGTTTGAGGTTTTTCAAAGATTTTCGAAGTTTCTTCAGACTTTGTTTGTGGCCTGAAATCAGTGCGATATTGCTCGAAACTGGTTTGGAACTCATCAATGATGTTCCAAGTGTATATTCTGAGCTGTACAAAGGTTGGGGGAATTGTATTATGGTGGCTAAAGGCATGCAAAGAATTTCAAAGCATTCTCGTGACTTTGTAGAGGTTCATAGAGGTTCATAGAGCTTCAGAGGGGTTTGTATGGGTTCATAGAGCTTTGTAGAGGTCTGTAGAGACTCATAGAGCTTCGACAACCATCGTAGATGTGTTTTCAAGCTTGAAAGACAAGGTGGACCTATCAATGGTCTGTGTTAAGAACTGATCCTAGAAGACGCATTGGAATCTGATTGGACCCTGTGGGTGATGATAGCAGAAGGTTGTCGGGTCGATGCGGATTCTGCGGGAGGGGAAATGGAAAGGACTTGGCTTCAGCTTGTAAGAAGCTGTGCCCTTCACCTCGTCTGGTGTCCTAATTTCAAGTTGAAGGTTTGGAGGTAGGAGTGGGAAAGTGTGGGTAAACGTGGGGAGGAGTATGGAGGGACTTAGGTTAAGTTCAGGTGAGGTTAGAACTTCAAAGGGAGACTAGAGGTCAAGTCAAATGGAGTTCAGACTCTTAGAGAACTGAGGTTGGAGTAGAAGGAGGTTTAGATTGGCAGGATAAAGTTGAGTCTATGTCGATATATGAACTGAGGAATACAAGGCAAAACTAACTAAGCTTAAATACTGTAGTCTGGAATAAATGTGGAATAGGAATGAAGACTGCAGCAGTGTCTTGACTGCATAGATAAATTACCTAGCGGGAGCCACACAGGAATCTGTAGTCAAATTTGCAATAGAGACAGAAGCCTTGGGAAGGCAGCCATGGGTGCTGTACAAGGCGGCCTGGTGCACAGCAGTGTGGGCAGTGCAAGGTGGCTGGGAATGAAATTGGAAGGAGTAGACAAATGTCGGGTTCGACATGCAGAAAAGGGTTGGATGGATGTGGGTTCCGATCAGGTGAGGAACAGTTCTTGACAGTCTGTTGTGAAACACTGCAGGTGAGACACCATGAGTATACACCATGGTTTTGACTCTTTTTTTTTGCCTTGTATTTGATGTTCTACATAGTGTATTTGTATTGTATAACCCTCAACTAGAAATACACTCTGCCTAAGCTACAGACAATAAGGATTTTTTATTTGAATAATGCCTCACATGAGGGACAACAGACTTGGAAGTATTAAATTTTTTCATTAAACTAACTAACCTCCCTCATGCAAAGTGAGGGAGGGGCCACGAAATTAATTAATGAGAGCAACAACAAAAACTCCCTTGGGGCAGTTGGATTCCCTCTCTCATTGTTGTTGTTGTGCCATCCCCTCCCCCTCCCTGTTGCTCCTGGTTTCCACCCTGTGAGCAGTTGCTCGCAGCGGTGGATGGGGGTGCTGTTGTGGTAGTGATGGCAGTCAGTGGTGGTTTGTTGTCATTGTCCCTAGCCTCCCCATCATCATCATCAGGTCCTCTCATCTTCTGGTCCTCATTGTTGTCTGTCCCTTGTCCTCTTCATTGTCATTGTCAGTAGTACCTAAAAAGTTTGTTAGTTAACAAAAAATGAAATGAGAACAAAAAAGATTACCTATGGCACCAAGAGACATTGTTGACATCTCTTGGGCCTTTTTCCCCAGGTTTTGCTCATCATTCCCACTGTCCCATCTCACCCGCTCCCCATTTCTACCCCATGAGCAGTGCTGGGGTGCTGGGCTCCCAGGTTCTCCTTCATTGTTGTTATCCCCCTTCCTGGCATGGTGGTGATTCCCTCCTCTCCCTGCCTCCTCCCTGCCTCCCATTGTTGTTGTTGTCTCATCCTCATCCTCATCCCTGTTGTCTTGTTGTCATCTGGTTTGTTGTCCTTTCATTGGCTCTCATCTCCCATTGGCCCCATTGTTCCCATTGTTCCTCACCCCCATTGTCTCGTTGTCGTCTGGTTCATTGTTGTCCTTTCATTGTTGTTTGTTCCCTCTTGTCTCCCATTGGCCCCATTGTTCCCATCCTGTTGCTCCTGTTTCCACCCCATGAGCAGTTGCTTGCAGCAGTGAAATGGGGTGCTGCTGTGGTGGTGGTGATGGCGGTCTGTCATTGTCGTCTGGTCCTTGTCCTGGACCTGGTTGACCTGATGGTCTCTCTCCATGTGGTGCTAGGTTCATAGTTTATCTGGGTGTGGGTAGAGTTAGTGTTGATGGAGATGGGTGTAGGGGATGCACCTGGTGGGTATCCCACTCCTCAGGTCTCCCGATGCCTCTCTGCAGCCTCCTAAGTGCAAATGAAAGTGGTGTTGTTGAGGTGTAATTGGGGTCATAGTTTTCATTATCTGAGAATGTTAGCAGGTTAAAAAGAGAAGAAAAATACTTAGTTGCATTGTTTTGAAAGGCCCCTTGGTCAGTTGGCAGTTGTTGACATGAGATTTCATGTGTGATGTGGTGCTCTGGTGTTGCCATTCAGGCATGGAGTCATCCCAAGTATCAGTTTCCTAAGAAAAGGAGAAAGAAATTATGTACCTACTAGGGCATTATTGAGTGGTGATAACTTGAACAACATCGATTGAGTATGATCACAGTTGTTAGTTGTGTTCCCAGTCTCAACAGTTCACTTCATGACTGTTGTACAATTAATGAAAGGTTGATATATATAAATTAAGTAAAACTATGATATGTTACTGGCTAGCTGGGCCCTTTGGCAATACCCATGAAAACCTGTGACACCATGTGCATGGGTGCAGTATAACACAGGTTCAATATTTCAGGCACTGTACCTGCACCTGTATAACCTGTGACCTCAACACCGCAGGTTTACCCACACTCATGCTATACCCTAGGATTCCCATGGCCTCAGCATCATCTTTGTTGTCCCTTTATCATTGTGAGTAGTTATCAGTAGTTGTAAACAGGGATAGATCATTCATACCTGATAGGTATCCCAATAAATGGGCCCAAACACCCTGCTGAGATATTTATCACATGAAATCCCCTTGGATAACTTTGTTCATGTTGTTTTGACCTTCTACTTATTGGTTGTGACTGTAATGAGTGATTTCCATGCAAGGAGTTCTCCATAGATGCCCTCAAGCCTCCCCCAACCTGCATGTCAAACATTTTTTAAGGGCCTCAAGCTGACCCCCCTCCCACATGATGTCATGGATTTGTGTTCTGCCACCCCCTTGGTTCCTGAGATATTCACCAGTAGCCAACAGTGTCTTGCAAAACAACCATCTACTAGAACCAAGACTGTATGCAAACTGTGGTCTGGGTTAGAAGACCATTTTGCAAATATTGTTCTTATTAGATGTACTGTTTGCAAATTATCATTCTTACTAGAGACCCTGCTTTGCAAACTACCTTGCTGTCATAAACCTGACAGTTTACAATGTCTAAATATAGGTTCTATACCATCCACCATGACACTCAACAGCCAAGTGTTTCCCCCTTGGAATCAATTTACTATCATTGACCCAGTAGTGCAAGAAGACCCAGTGCAAGATTTGACATTTAAGCAGCTCAGCTTCAACTTCTCCCTTCATGAAAATTTCTACATATGGGTGTTATATCTAATATACATATTCCAAACCCAGGGGTCTGTATGTCAAGTGTGTGTAGAAAGAACAAAGAAAAACCTCATTTTTGCAAGTTTGCAAACACTGCCAAATTGTAACCCATTTTTGCATCTCATTACAACTTAGCTTAGCTTCCCTCAAAAAATCAGAAAAAATCACTAATGGAATCTTGAGATGGTATAGTATATATGACAGACTTGAAGTGGGAAAAGATTTGAGCATGTTGAAAAGTTAGACCACAAGTGCAAGATTCTTGCACTACTGGGTCAATGATAGTCTTGTCCCCATCTGTTGTGGTGTCAAAATACAGTGCAGAGATTGCACCACAACTTCTGTGTCTTGTATTTTGAACCTCCGCTGATCCATCTGGACCACAGGTCCACTCGCAACCTGGACCATTGAGTTCTCCTGAGCCTGTTAAGGGCAAAGCCTCAACCACTCGATCTAGTCAATGTTGTTTGACGAGGTGCTTCCTCAACAAGTCATTCGGCACTAGTCTTACTTGGAGCATCCGATGTAAGAGAGATAGTGCACTCTAGCAGGCCTTCTGCACAGAGTTGTTCAGGTTCACGCACTAAGGGGCTTCCTTAGTGGTTTCGAGTAAGTTCGCAAGTTCACAAGTTAAGGCTGTTAATTGCCTAGATCTAAACTAAGGACATCCCTACTACAAGTTGCAGTACTTATACTAGAAGGGAGGTCCTTATCATCCAATTGGAAAGGTAGATGCATATCAAGTAATAATAGAAACAATAGGCCTCATGCCTTGCATGAGGTGTCTGATGTCACGGACCTCATGTCAAGAAGCTGTCATATCACAGCATGTGTGGGAGTGGGTTTGGGTGCATGGAGTCACCATGCATCAAGGGTGCCTTCCACAGGAAGGGGATCGAATGCATGCAGTCGGCATGCGTTGTGCGTGTGTCTGGTGTCAAGGACATGCCCTAGGCATGAATCATGGAGTGCCTCCTGTCTGGAGGGGATCGTCGGGTTGGTCGGGTTGGTCGGGTTCCATGAGTTACAAGGAAAATTGTAACATTACCCCCCCGCTATGGTCGAAAGTTCCACACTTCGACCTAAATCTTTGTCTCTCCTTTGTGGTCTGATCGGGCGTGGTCTGGTTATGTGGGTAGGTTGGGGTCAAGGGGTATGATGGAGGAATCGTTCATGTCCAAGCTTGGACCATGATCGGGTTCTTTTCGTTTTATACTGCCTTTAGCAGTGGTGTCAAAGACTCAGTGGTGTCATCGGAAGGGGGAGGGGTGTGTAGGGTTTGCGCAGTATCAAGGGTAATCACTGTAGTTTTATATCTTTGCAGATGATCGCTAGTTTAACGTCTTTGTGGACGGTCAGTAGTTTAACGTCTTTGCGGACGGTCGGTAGTTTAACGTCTTTGCAGATGGTTGGTAGTTTAACGTCTTTGCAGACGATCGCTAGTTTAACGTCTTTGTGGACGATCAGTAGTTTAACGTCTTTGTGGATGATCAGTTCGCACCTAGTTGTGCTCAGTGGTCTGGGGTGTCAGTGTATGGGGGTGTTGGCTGGAATGCAGCAACATCCCCAGTTCTCCATGTCGTCCAAATAAGAGCTGCCTTGCCAGCTCGAATCCACTTTCTTTGTCGTAGTGGGTGTTCCACTGAAGGTCATTCCACAGTAGTGGGCCAATCCCCGCTAGTGGTCTCCTGCCTGGGGTCAGACCATCGCAGTCGACAACAAATTGTTTGGGGAGATAGTCTCTGCCGTCTAACTCTTCTTCAAAGCACCACTCCTCAAATTGTGCTTTTACCCAGGTCAAATCCATTTTTGTGCTCCTTCACGCATAGAGGCAGCATGTTGGGCAAGTCGAGGATATTCTCTTTATCCAGTCGTCTCTGTTTATCCAGAATGTGATTCCGTGTGGGCATTCCCAAGAGGGTTGCCCCAGCAGTCTGTTCGTTCTTGGTGACTGGTCAATGACTCGTCGTCCAGTTGCCATGTTCTTCTTGTATTCGTTCTTTATTGAAAGGGGGTGGGGGTGGGAGTGAACGTGAAGGGTGTCAACGTTCAGTGGGTCAATCGTTGTTTAGGGGGGTATCATGGGTGTCGTTTGGTTCAGATAGTGGGGGTTTCTTGGGTTCTTGTCAGAGATGGTACCTCTTCTTATATGCTGTCAGGATCTCGGGGGCATTCTTCAGGTTCAATTTGGGTTCCCATGTGTTTTCGGATGTCGGGTAGTCAACCCATTTCACGAGGTAATGGCGTGTCTTGCCGTGCTTCTTGTGTGCGATGATTGCTTCCACTTCGTATTCGTTTTCTCCTTCCACGAGGTTGGGTGGTGGAGTCAGGAAGTTCCATCCATGAGTGTCATTCTTGTGGTATCACGTGAGTAAGGCCGCATGGAATACTGGGTGGATCTTCCATCTTGGCGGCAGTTTCAGTCAATATGTCGTTCTCGACAGGGCGTCTTCAATCAAGACGGGCCCTTCTCGTTTTGGCACCAATTTTCTCATTGGGTAGCCAATCTTCAGGTTCTTGGAGTCAAGCCATACTTGTTCTCCAACCTTAAATGGTTCGTATCGCCCTTTCATTTGGGCAGCCATAGCCTGTCTGGCTAGTTCGTGTGTGGCAAGAGCTTCCCTTCTCGCAGTGAGAAGTTCCTGGATTCTCTGTTTGGTGGCCGGCATGTTCGTCTTTTCATAAGGGGTGGGGATAGCGCGTGGTTGATATCCCATCATCAAGTAAAATGGCGAATGTTTTACTGCGGAGTGCGTCTTCTGGTTGTGCGCGAATTCTGCCATTGGGAGGTAACGTTCCAAATCTTTGGGTTTGTTTGAACAGAACATGCAGAGGTAAACTTCTAGTTCTTGGTTTACTCGCTCTGTTTCTCTGTCGGTCTGGGGGTGATAGGCGGTGCTCATGGATAGCTTGATTCCGAGCAGTCATCCGAGTTCTCAGAAGAGTTTGGACAATTGAGGGTCTCTGTCTGAGATGATTCTTCCAGGGAGTCCAAATCTGGTGTACACATGGCGCAGGTAAAGGTCTGCGGTGCCAAGTGCATCGATCATCTTTGCGCAAGGGATAAAAATTACCCCCTTCGTAAGACCATGGTCTACCATGACCATGATTGAGTCAAATCCATTTATCACAGGCAAGTCCGTGATAAAATCTGTCGTTACCAGCTCGAATGGTCTGCTGGCATTGGATGATATCGGTGTCGGCGGTGGGGTTGTCGGGTGTGTATTCACTTTCATTTGCTGGCACTTTGTGCAGCCTTCGACGTACTTTTTGATGAAGTTGGCCATTCCTGGCCACCAGTAGTCTCGTTGGATCAGTTCGATCGTCTGCCATTGTCCAGGGTGTCCTGTTGTGATGCTATCATGGTATTTTCATATGATCGCTTGGCAGAGGGTTTCATCCTGTGGCACATAGCATCTGTCTTTGAAAAAGAGCAGGCCGTCTTCGAATTTCCAGTCCTCCAATGCAGACTTGATTGGGGGAGTTCTGTTGTTTTTCAGGGCTCATAAAGCGTCATTTATGAGGTCGTCCTTCATTATTGCTGAGACCAGGGCTCCCTGGAGCTCAGTGTCGATCGTTTTGACGAACAGTTCATCAGCGAGGATGGTCTTGTCCTCGTTATCAGTGTCTTCTTCGGCTATGTGATCTGCTCTCCTTGATAGGGCGTCAGATTGTACCATCTGTGATCCCGGTACATGTTGTAGCTTCAGGTCGAATTGTGACAGGTAGATGGCCCATCTAGCCTGTTGTCGGTTTAGTTTCTGTGGCTGACGGAAGTACATCAGGTTCTTGTGATCAGATAATACCGTCACAGGGAACGGCATCCCCTGTAGGTAGTGTCTCCATGTTTCTAGCGCTCGGATCACTCCCAATAGTTCTCAGTCGTATATCTCGTAATTTCTTTCCGCTTTGTTGAAAGAATGCAAGATGTATCTGCATGGGTGCCAGTCTCCGTTGGCATCCTGTTGTCTGAGTACTGCGCCTGTTGTGAATTTTGAGGCATCAGATTCTACCACAAATGGTTTCGTTGCGTCTGGCATCAGCAGTACTGGGGTTTGGTTGAGTTTCCTTTTTAGCACATCGAATGACTGCTGGCAGTCGTTCATCCATTCAAATTTCTGGTTCTTCTTTGTCAAGTCGTTCAGCAGTCTGGCCAGATCCACGAAGTGTCTGATGAATCATTGATAGAAGTTTCCGAATCCTAGGAAGGATCTTACATCCTTCACTGTCCTTGGCATGGGCCAGTCCTTGATCCCAGCCAGTTTCGTGTTGTCCATTGCAAGTTCATTGGGTCTGACAATCATGCCCAAGAACTCGACTTCCTGTACATTGAATTTGCACTTCTCTATTTTCAGGTAGAGATCGCATTGTCGTAGTCGTTCGAGGACCCTTTCGGTCCTTATCCAGTGTTCCTCTTCCATCTTCGAGAAGATCAGGATGTCGTCCATATAGATGATGAGCCATCCTTCATCTAGCATATCTTGGAAGAGATCGTTCATCATGGCCTGGAATGTTGCTGGTGAGTTGCACAGCCCAAAGAACATCACCATTGGCTCGAATAGCCCTCAGTTAGTCTTGAATGCTGCCTTCCACTCGTCTCCTTTCTTTATCCATATGTTATGATATCCCCATCGAATATCAAGTTTCGTGAAAAATCTTGCTCCCTTCAGCTTGTCCAAGAGGTCTCCAATCAGTGGCAGGGGGTAGTTGTTCTGGATCGTTCCTTCATTCAGATAGCGATAGTCTTGGCAAGGTCGTAGAGCGTCGGAGTCCTTCTTCGACACGAAGAAGAATGGGGATGCCATGGGTGATTTTGACGGTCGGATGTATCCTTTCTCCAGGTTTTCATCTAGAAACTTGTTGAGTTTCTCTTGTTCTTTTGGTGTCAATGGGTAGACTTTGCAATCCTTTGGTACAAAGCCTTCCTTCAGGTCAATCATGTGATCCCACAGTCTTGATTCCGGGAATCGTTCTGATGTGGCTTTCTCGAATACCTGTCTGTACTTCTGGTATTCAGGTGGCAGTAAATCGTCCAGGGTCCGTTGGCTAGTCTCCTTTCCCTCCTCTTGCTTGTGCGCTAGTTGTTGGGATATGGATGTCTTTGCTCTGATCCATATATCCGAGTTGAGTAGGTACCGTGGGGAGCCCTTGCCTTTCGTGAGCCTGCTGATCGTGTTCATTTTTTGGATGTATCTGTGTGTCGGCTCTTGATGTTCCTCTGTCAGGGGCAGTTCTATGTCTGGTCCGAATAGGCCAATGACCAGTTTGCCTCGCACGTATGCGATCAACACTGAGTCATCCTCGATTGTGTCTCGTTTGGGGGTCTGGTTCATCATCCATATGTCCATGCCTGCGTCTGCCAGTAGTTCTTCATCGGGTACCTCTTCGACCTTTACCTGAGGGGGGGTCTCCCTGGGCATAGGTATTTCAGCATTGATGGTACCATGATCTGGAGTCCTATGATCATGGGTCGGGGTAGTCTGTTGTCGAGGGTAGTTTATCCTGTTTTGTAGTGTCATTTTCACATTCCTTTTGCCGGTGCTTCCCTCCCCTGTGGAGGTTAGCAATTCCTTCATCCTTTGCACAATTCATTGTGCCCTGTCGCATTCTTTGTTTTTGCCCTTTTCCAGTTGTTTCTTCTTCTGGTTTTCTCGGGTCTTGGCGACAGCACGTCATGCTGCTTCAAGGCCTCTGGCTTGTTTAGGGGTGTTGCTGCTCCTGGTCTTTGTGACAGCTATCTGGACAGAATTTAGTTCTTTTGCTTTCCTCTCTGAAAGCCTTTCTCTTGTTTTTGCCATGGCCAATCGGGCTCGGGCAAGGCTCCTCTCTTTTTCTTCAGCGAGCCTTTCTCTTGTCTTTGCCACAGCTAGTTGTGCTCGGGCAAGGTTTCTCTCCTTCTCTTTGGAGAGTCTTTTTCTTGTTTTGGCCACAATGTGTTGAATTCGTGCCATTCTGTCATTTGGCGCCTCCCCTTTGGCGTCTACCCTAGGAAGGTTTAGGGTGTTTGGGAGGGCCCATTCGGCTCTTCTTGTCTTTTCCAGGATCTGCTGGAGTTGAGCCTGTCATTCTTCATCTCGGAACTCAAAGGTTCCCTTCTTCCAATCGATGATCGGGTTTATCTCTCACAGCCATGGCAGGCCCAGGATTACTGATTCTTTGCCTAGTCTGGCGACTAGGTATTCTATCGGGTAGCTCCTTCTGTTGATGTGGAGTCTTCCTTTCATGCATCTGGTGATCATTCCCTGCTTGTTCAGGGTCCCATCTACGTTCATGGCCCGGATGGTGTGGCCTAAGGGATATGTTCTGATCCCTTCTTGTTTGATGAAGTTTGAGTCGATAAAGACTCCTCCTGCTCCAGAGTCGAGGAGCATGTTCGTTGCGACGTCTTTCCTGTTGTCTGACTCAGCTACCCGAATAGACAGGCGCATAGATTGTCTATTCATGGTAGCTAAGAGTACAGACCCTAGGGAGACTACAGCGGTGACTGGCATCATATCAGGCTGCTGTTCTAAAAACCCGATTCCTCCATGAGGTTGAGGGTTCGTTCCTTTTCTTCTTCGTCTAGTTCATCCAGCATTGTGCGGATCTTCTGGTAGGTGTCCACCCCAGTCTTCTTCTGGGTGAAGCGGTTTCAGTAGGGAGGAGGCGCTGACCCTGTCTGAGTGGGGTTCTTTCCATCCCTGTGGTTGGATGATCTGTGTCCTGGTTGGTGGCAGATGAAACACAATCCCTTTCGGAGGTGTTCCATGTGTTCTTGGTTTGTCAGTCGGTTGATATCGAGAGAGGGCTGTCCTTTCTTCATCATTTCTTTTGTCATCTGGTTTTGCCTGGTCTTCCCCAGGATTGCCATGGCCCGTTTCCATTGGCCTTCGTATTTCAAAGCTGCCTTTATCCAGCCTTTGAGCGTGTTGGGCACTGTCTCCATTGTGTGTACCCTCTTCAGTAATTCGGGATGCAGTCCATCCATGAAGTACTCGATCATGGCTGCATCTTCTGTGATTCCCGTCCTGTCTTTCAGGATGTGGAAGTTCGCCACATATTCTTTGAGGTTCTCTGAACCTTGTTTGAGATTCTTAATCTCTGTCTTTGCCATTCCGGCATCGTCGATCGGTGAGAAGGCCTCTAGGACCTTCTGTCAGAAGTCTGCATATTCACCGAGTCCCTCAGACTGGTGTTGGTTGACGAATGCCTGCACCCAGGCAGCTGCTGTCCCTCCATTCATGAAGGACAGCGTGAAGATGATCTTCTTGTCGTTTGTGTCATAGACCTGATCATTGATTTGCAAGTACAGGTCTATCTCCTGCAGGAAATTGGCGGTCTTGGTCTGCTCTCCTGAGAAGTCTGTGGGTGATCGGATTCGAATGTCTTTCACGGACATCGTTGGTGCGGTTGCGGGTTTGGACATCTTGTTATAGAGGTCATTGGTTTCGTCTGTTAAGAAGTGGGTGGATGTTTTGGATGGGGGTGCGTGTGGTTGTTCAAAGTCTTCGTCGATGAGGAAATCTCCTCGTTGTCTGTCAGTTGATCCATAGAACCAACGCTGTGCTGGGGTCAAGTAACGGACTAGTCTTCCATTGTATCGGTACCAAGATGAACCTGGCTGTGGTTCTGCTTCTCTTGGTGGTTGGTCTGGGGTTTGTCTAGACCCGGGTCGCTGTGGTGTGTATTGAGACGTATTGCCTACACCTAGGTAGGTGGGCTAGCAGATAGTTTAGATCTTATGTTAAGGGTGAAGCCTCAACCACTCGATCTAGTCAATGTAATTTGACGAGGTGCTTCCTCGACAAGTCATTCGGCACTAGTCTTACTCGGAGCGTCTGATGTAAGAGAGATAATGCACTCTAGCAGGCCTTCTGCATAGAGTTGTTCAGGTTCACACACTAAGGGGCTTCCTTAGTGGTTTTGAGTAAGTTCGCGAGTTCACAAGTTAAGGCTGTTAATTGCCTAGATCTAAACTAAGGACATCCCTACTACAAGTTGCAGTACTTATACTAGAAGGGAGGTCCTTATCATCCAATTGGAAAGGTAGATGCATATCAAGTAATAATAGAAACAATAGGCCTCATGCAAGGCATGAGGCATCCGATGTCGCGGAGTGCCGCGGTGCAGCATATTATATAAGCCTCATGCCTAGCATGAGGTGTCCGATGTCACGGATCCGATGTCAAGGATCTGATGTCAAGGACATGCTGTGGCGCAGCATATCGATCATGAGAGTCCGACATCACGGACCTCATGTCAAGAAGCTGTCGTATCACAGCATGTGTGGGAGTGGGTTCGGGTGCATGGAGTCACCATGCATCAAGGGTGCCTTCCACAGGAAGGGGATCGAATGCATGCAGTCGGCATGCGTTGTGCGTGTGTCTGTGTCTGGTGTCAAGGACATGCCCTAGGCATGAATCATGGAGTGCCTCCTGTCTGGAGGGGATCGTCGGGTCGGTCAGGTCAGTCGGGTTCCATGAGTTACAAGGAAAATTGTAACAGAGCCTGCAAAGTGAACTCAACAACTGCTGATTCAGCCAGTGGTCTGTGCACTATCATTATGTATCAGTCTCTTGTTCATATACTCCCACTCACTAGTCCATTGTTCAGAGTTTTCTTCATGAGGAATTTCCTGTGAGTGAGATCTGGGGGATTTGACTCCACCACTAGATCAAAACTCAAGGGCAGGAAGGGTTGGGTAGTTGCAGAAAACAGACTAGTGAGTGGGGTATATGAACAAGAGACTGAGACATAATGATAGCACAGACTGACACTACACCCACTCACTGAGTCAGCAGTTGTTGAGTTCACTTTACAGGCTCAGGAGAACTCAACATTCCAGCTGACTGAGCTTGTTAGCATGTAAATTAAACAACTCAACCAAAATACACTACATTGAACAGAATTGATTGGGGGGAAGAAAACTCCTTTGTGAGGAATTTCCTGTGAGTGAGATCCAGGGGATCTGACTCCACCACCACAAGTGAGCTATGTGAACCAGTCAGAATCCACTGGATACTGACTTACCCCCCAATAGAGTAAATGTGATAGTAAGGCTACATGGAAGCTATTTTATGAATAGCATCTTTGATGGGACACAATTTGTCAAGAGAATCACTATTAAAAGTAGATAAGATAGATTCAACTTTGCACCAGTATAGAAGAAAAGCCATTGAAGACCAATGTCCCTGCTTCATGACAATACAAGGGTCTATACCACAGATTAGGTGGGTAGTGCCCCTGATGCAAAATCCATGTCTGAAAATAGATGCAAGTTCACATAAAGACCAGATGTGGTTACATTGGTCCATGAAAGTTGAATGTATGAGAGGTGTCCAACCAGATGTGGTGTCATAGGCAAAGAGAGGGGCAGAATTGGGGCATTTTGAGTTAATGACAAGGTGATGTTCTAATACAGCAATGGGGTCAATGAAATCAGAAGTCTGTGTGGGATTAATCCATTCTGTGAGAGATAGTTGTGCTTTCACCAAGGGATTTTGAACCATATGAAGTTGTGGTGGTCAGTAGTAGTGCCCTAAGAGATAGGAAGAGACATGGGGAGTGGGATTGAAAGAGTTAGAAGACTTGATTAGGATCTTGCCCAGTCTTATTAATATGATATGTGCAAAGGTTATGGTACATACTGGGTAATACCCCACCATGCAGTGCATGCAGCTGCCCAGATAGGGCAATCCTGTGTATTAGAAAGATTGAGGTGCTGGTGAAGTGCAACCATATGTTGCAAGAAAACAGGATCACATGGAGGTTTATGAGAAGATGGTGGAGTTAATTTTGTGACACCATGTTTAGTGCATTTGAGGATATGTCCACCATGCCAAGGTGCACCATTGATGGAATGTCACATTTCTAATCCAGACAGCCAGGAAGTGACAGTTCCCTTGGAGACAATACCAGCACCTTGGTTGGTGACAAAAAAACATAGTAATGCTTTGCTTGCAGGCATGCATAAGTTTTTGTGGATGTGATGTTTATCACAGAACTGAGTGAATCTGAGTAACCAGCACCATAGTTCTGATGTGATAGTCCATCAACAGATGATGAAAGAACATCTCTCCAACATTGGATAGCATCAAGAGGGAAAGAGAGTGAGTAGATGAGGTAGAAAAAGGAGCTTTCCAGCTAGTGATGTGGTCTCTGGCAAGGACATGAGGTAGGTAGGAGGATGGAGAAGTGATGTTGTTGTGAAAGATGGATGTACATGGTCATTTATTACTGCAACCATGATGTGGTGGAGAGGGATTGACCAGAGCTCTCTTTCTTGGAGGCAGTTCATCAGCACTCACCAATGTGTGTGGTAGAGATAACCTATACACTGAGGAGAAATGGTTGCAGCTCCTGTGGGAGCTGGAATTGGTATGCAAGCTGAAACTGAGGAGGTCCCAAAATGCCACAAGAAATGGGATCAGCTAAGTTGGATTCAGATGGTACATAAATTGGGGAGATGACAAGGTTTGAAGGGATGAGTGAGGAGGTGATTTGAATATTAGAGGAATTCTGTGGAATGTTGTGAGAATGCCCCTTTTTGTATTCATCAATAACACTGGTGTTATCTCCATGGATAATTTCTTTATCAGTGATGTGTTGATTTGTGAGCCATAAAACTACTAGCTCGACTGGGATGGATTCAGCCCAGCCGATATCATGTCCATGAGAGTCCCAACACACAGCTCACATGTGGTGGTGGAGTCAAATCCCATGGATCTCACTCACAGGAAATTCCTCACAAAGGAGTTTTCTCCCCCCCAGTCAATCTGTTCAACATAGTTTATTTTGGTTGAGTAATTGAATTTACATGCAAACAAGTTCAGTCAGCACAATGGATAGGTATGAGACTAGAATCAATTATGTATAGATAATCATGTAAGCAATAGATAATGTACTGATAAGAGTGATAAGAGATCAAATCAGACATTGGCTTGGCATATGATGGCCTGCATCATTGTGATAGGCAATCCAGATGTTGCCATCAATGGTGCTGTTGATAGGTCCACCTTGTTGTTCAAGCTTGGAAAACACATCCACAATCATTGTTGAAGCTCTATGAACCCATACAAACCCCTCCGAAGCTCTACAAAGCTCTACCAAGTCATGAGAATGCTTCAAAATTCTTTGCAATGCTTCGAAATTCTTCATATGCCTTTGGCTGCCATAATACAATTCCCCCGACCTTCGTACAGCTCAGGATATACAGTTGGAAAATCATCGATGGGTTCAGAACCAGTTTCAAGCAATATTGCAGTGATATTGGGCTTCAAACAAGTCCGATATTTCCTTGACTGACTTTGAAAATCATCAAACATCAAAAATTGACATCCACTATATCGCTATCTGAATGGTCATTGCACACATGCCAGACATATCCCCTACCATTGTCGAACAATATTGCACTGATTTCGGGCCACGAATGAAGTCCGAAGAATCTTCAAAAATCTTCAAAAAACATTGAACCTTGAAAAACATCTTTGGACACAGTATTTCCTATTCAAACAATCTTCGGATGCATGCTGGACACATGGGACACTATCTCAAGTATACTGAACACATTTCGACTGCATGTGCACGCATACAATCTGCTCAAAGCAGTTTCCGATGTTTTATTCAATTTATAACAAGGACAGTCCGCTTTTAGCTATTCTTTCTTATTATTTCTTTATCATGTGTTATATTCACCCTTTCTAGTCTCACTTTATTGTTCTGATATACTTCTATTGTCTTTTGCCTCAAGTTTTCCACATGTTTGCCTCATGTTCTCTAGCCTTTTTAGGTACTTTCTTTATTTTATATAAAAAGATGTACTAGATACAAAGGAAAACAAGAAAGTCGTTGTCTTCATCCCAGATCACAGTGATTTGAGAGTTCAGTTTAGTCTTATTCAGTCCAAAGTTTGGTGTTTTATGCTAAACATCCTTGAAATTCCTTGAAATTCCTTGCATTATGCTATTTTCACTCTTGTTTCCCTCAATTTGCCTTTGCTTTGCTTCTACTACTCGTCTAGTCCCCCGATCTTGCATCTGAACATATTTGCGCACTCGAAATTCCTTGAGACTTCTTCGAAAAAACCTCAAAAAATATCACAACACCTCAAAAATCATCGCAACTCCTTGAAACACATTCTTTTAGCTTTGAACTGCTTTGACAAGCAGTTGTTTTATGACTATTTGACAGTCGGTCTGACAGGTGACATCTAGAGGGCCTCGCATCCTTCCTCTGACTTGTGTTATACCATCCAAAGCCTTTTTGTGGGTTTTGTTTGGGTTTCCAGGTTGAGCATCATCACCGTGCCACATCACACTCATCATCGACAATGAGCACCCTATTCTACTCATTCTTCACATTGTCCCTTCACTTTTGTTCAGGATATCACTGGATGCACAGCTGGATATTTCTGCTCAAAGTATCCTAAAGATATATGAAAAGTATTCCAATCAAAATCAAAATATTTTATAAATATTACTAAGTCTATGTCCAAAAGATATCAAAGTACTTTTATACAGTATTTTACTGTGAACTTATAGATATAAAGTATCATGATATTTTCAAAGTATATCTTTTATTTTGTTTTCAATGTTTTGCCAATAGTTGCAGCAGTAATATTAGAAACATATCTTGATATTCAAATTGAGAATTGATGGCTGAAAAAATATTAAAAGATGGAAGACAAGAAAAGCCATACTTTCTACAAAGCTGTAAGTCAAAGAATGCCAAAGATATCAAAAAGTCGTACAACATAAATTTGATTCTTTTAAAATATTTTAAAGTGTCTTCAATGTTCTAATATTACTGCTGCAACTATTGGCAAAACATTGAAAACAAAATAAAAGATATACTTTGAAAATATCATGATACTTTATATCTATAAGTTCACAGTAATATAGCATCAAATACTGTATAAAAGTACTTTGATATCTTTTGGACATTAGGCTTAGTAATATTTATAAAATACTTTGAATTTGATTGGAACAAGCTTTTTGAATGTGCCTTTGGCACATGGGTGATATTTATATTTATATCTACACATCTTTATATATGTACTATGATACATTATATCATATACTATGATACATTATATCATATACTATGATACATTATATCACATACTATGATACATTATATCACATACTATGATACATCATTGTACCCATTTCTATGTATGCTCTATCTACACATTATCTAGTAGTACTTCATTATTTTTTGTTATTGCCTCTTTCCCAGTGTCAAGACCAATTCTCTCAATTGGATTTCTGATCGTTTTCCGCCCCCCTTCCTGGCTGCCTTGCATCACAGCCCATTGTCTGTGTGCATTCCATGACCAACCTCCAGCTGCCACCTTGCAAAGTTGTGCTCCTCTGGAACATCTCCACTCAAATGCATGTTCTGCTTGAGATGGAGGACCTGGATATTCCCCCAAAGAGGAGAGCACAGCATGGAGGCACTGACAGTCTGAGGGTGTGATCCTCTGATGATAACAGGCAGAATCTGCTGAAAGTCCCCTCCAAAGATGATGCTAAGGCCACCAAATGGCTTGTCTGATCCATGGACATCACAGAAGGTGTGATCAATAGCATCATGGATGTGATGATGCTGCATGGGGGCCTCATCCCAAATGACCAAGTCTGCTGCACATATGAGCTCTGCATGCTTAGAAGTCTTTGAGAGGCCACAGGTGGAGGACTCATGAATGGGAATGGGAATCTTGAATGTAGAGTGTGCAGTGTGGCCACCTATGAGAAGAAGGGCAGCAATGCCTGAGGATGCAACACAGAGAACAATCTTAGCCTGGGAGCAAAGCCTGTAACACAGAGTATTGTAGACATATGTCTTTCCAGTGCCTCCAGGGCCAGGGAGGAAACAGGTCTGGCCAGACTGAGCATTGACTGCAGCAAGGATTTCATCAAATGCCACCCTCTGATCCTTGCCTCATGCTCAGCTGCCAGTACTTTACACTCCCCCCCCCCAATCCGAGCAGACTCTGCTCGGACACACTCGGACACTCAGACTGTCCTCAGACTTCACTTGGACTCTGCTTGGACACTCAGACTGTCCTAGGACTTTGCTTGGACTTTGCTTGGACAACATCAATTGTGCATTTATTTACACCTTTAAAGTACTGTTTGAGTAAAGTCCAAGTTCCAGACTTAGAGAAATTCTTATAAGTCTCACAAAATGATGTGTGCACAGCAAGAATTGAACCAACAGACTTCTGGACTAGCAATCACATGATGACCAAACATGCACACTCTACCACTTAAGCCAAGTAGTCATTTAAAGCTACATTCATTATATCTATTTATTACTGAAATCTAATTTTTTATATATCATGAATAGATTATTAAATTGACCCCCTCGCATCTGTGTGAGGGGTAATTAATAAGTATAATACTAGGCCCTCCCCTTGCAAGCTCGAGGGGAGGGGGCCATAACTATCAATTATAAAAATAAATTAAAAACACCCACCATGAGCAGTTGCTTGTGGCGGTGTTCATCTCTCCCCAGGTCATCCCCTGGCTGTCTCGCTCTCTAGTCCCCATTCTTCTCCCCCCCAAACCACCCCACAAGCAGATGCTCATAGGCATGGGGCAGGTGTCATCATGGGTGTCCCCACTCTCGTTGTCATCTCCATTCCCCCTCATCTCTTCCCCCTGAACTTCCACCCTGCAAGCAGGGGCTCACAGCAGTGGTGGTGGTGGTGTCCCCCCATCATCATTGTCGCCAGTAGTAGTTTGTACCTAAAAAAAGTTAGTTAGCATCGAAAAATGAAATGAGAAAAGAAAAGAAAAACTTACCTAGGACCCAAGAGATGTTGACCTCTCTTGGGCCTTTTTGTCTCCCTTTTGGTACCTGCACTCTCACACCCTCCATCCACCCCATGAGCAGTTGCCTGCGGCGGTTATGGGGCATGCTGGCTGTCGTTGGCATCTCCCCTAATTGTTGTTGTTCCACCCATTGTTGTTCCCTGCCATTGTGGTCATTCCACCCACCATCCACTCCAGGAGCAGTTGCTCATGAGGCTGGAGGTGGGTGGTGCATCCTGTATGGTGGGTGTGAGGGCTGGGGGTGGGGGCTGTGTCTCATTGTCTTGTTGTTCTATCAGGGTTGCCGTTCTTGTTGTTTCAAAGTTGCACCCATTCCCACCCCATGAGCAGCTGCTTGCAGCAGTGGTTCTGAGTGCTCGTCATCATCAGCAGTACTAGATAATACTTAAAAAAGTTCATGAGTAACAAAATAAGGAAAGGACAAGAAAAAAAAACTTACCAATGGCCCAAGAGACATTGTTTGACGTCTCTTGGGCCTTTTCTTCATTTGCTTTGCCTTCCTTTTATTGTTTCCTGCTCATCCCCTCGTCATTCCATCTCCCAGTCATCTCCAGTCACCTTGTTGCATTGTCATTCCATTTGGCCAAGTCGGTGTTGCCATTGTCCTGCCATTTTGCAGTTGTACCTGTTCCCACCCTGTGAGCAGTTGCTTGCGGTGGTGGTTCTGGGTCCTATGGTGGTGGCTGTGTCAGCCATTGTTGTGGTTTTGAGGCTGCAGCATTGTTATAACATAGATAAAACCTATCATTAAGGAAAATTCAGTTAGTTAAACAAAACAACAAAAAACATGTAAAAAAACACTTACAAGTGAGCCCAAACAACAATACCATCCATTTGGGCTTGTTCCCATTGTTGGTTATTGGGGTAGGAGGTAAGGAGGAGGCAGTGCCATTGACTGTGGTGGTGGTAGAGGTGATGTGCCAGCGTTGTTGATGATGCAGCTGTGTTGATTTGTCATCACAGCCAGGGTGGTACATAGAGAGATAAAACTACTTACCTGTAATGATGCTTTAGTCTAATGGTTATATTGCTGCCTTAATTGTACTTTATCATGTGACTATGAGAGTTCAATCCCTGCGGTAGCCACTGATTTTTCAGTCAATTATATAAGCAACTCAGACAGTCCTAGGACTGTACAAGTGCTGGTCCACTCAGATGCTCGGACAGTTCTAGGACAGTCTGAGGACTCAGCTCGGACTGGACATCTAGTTTGGCAAGACTTTCAGCCAAAAAAGTCCAAGCAAAGTCCAAGCAAAGTCCAAGAAAAGTCCGAGCAAAGTCCTTGGACAGTCCTAGGACTGTCCGAGTGTTTGAGCAGAGTCTGCTCAGATTGAGGGGGGGGGAGTGTAAAGACCTCCTCAGCTGCCAACACTGCTTGCTCCTCAGCATCATACAACCTCTGCTCATTGATGAGGTGGTTGCCAACCATGGCTTGCCAGTCCTGGGTATACTGAGGCATAGTGGGCCAATCAGCAAGGGACTTGTTGGTGTGAGAGAGAAGCTGGTCAATGAGGAAGTGGCTATAGCTCTGGACATCATCATCAGTGGGGTTGAGGCAGTTGTAGTCATGCTGAAGGCAGTAGTGCAGGTCATCACAGATGGGAATCCAAAAGGTGTTCCAGAGTGCAGCAGGGTCAGAGGGCAGACAGTTGTGAAGGATGGTCACAAACAAATGGTGAAGCTGCTGACCTGTCTGCATGGACCTGGCCTCCTCTAGACACTGATGCCACTCTTGATCATCTTCCAACAGTCCATGGGTGAGGCAGGCCTCTCTAAAAGATGGTGCCTGCACATCTTGGAAGGTGAGGAGGTTCTCAAATGATGTTGGGCCCCTGACAGAGGTGAGGAGAAGGCAGAGATAAAAGTGCTCACCGGCAGTGGGGTGGACATAATACAGCCTGCCAACTGCAAAGCCACATTGCCTGGGGTTCCACTTGCCAGTACTCTTGTGATGCACAAATTTGGAGGGATAGTCCTAGTACAGAAGGTCACCTCCAACCTCTGGATATTCCAGGTTGGCCTTGAAGAATGCAGTGAGAGTGGTGTCCTTTGTGGCTGCTTTCTCAACAACCTGCTGAACAGTCTCCACTCTATCCTCACTCCATGTGACATTTTGCTCATTTGGAAGGTGGACATGGAGGTGAACAACATTGGGAGAGGCACCATACATGACAAATTGGAAGAGACACCAGAAGGACTTGCAGGCAGAAACATAGCAGGCATCCAAGTTCTGCCTAACCTCATTATTGCAGGTGCCAAACTGCATAGTGACACAATTATGGCCCTTGTAAATGTACTTGTAGATGTACTTCAAGGCCT
Organism: Tricholoma matsutake; assembly: GCA_026075535.2. Lineage (NCBI taxonomy): Eukaryota > Fungi > Basidiomycota > Agaricomycetes > Agaricales > Tricholomataceae > Tricholoma > Tricholoma matsutake. The sequence goes on from AP026544.2 coordinate 2,809,282, forward strand.
TGATGGAGGAAATGACCTCAACATTGATGTGGCAGTGATACTTCTATATGAGATAGGCACAGTAAGTGATGACCCAGCAATTGTTGACCTGCTTCCCCAAACCTCAAAGGTCTGGCCAGTGTAGTGGTGTCTTGAAGAGGCATAAGAATCATCAGAGATGGTAGTGTGCTCTCTGAAGGGCTTGGGAAAGTTCTTGGAGCACTTGCCATTGACCAAGCATGGGGCATCAGCATTGTCATTTTCAGCACCACAGGGCTTGTGGACCATGAATTGCTTGACCAACTTGAGAAGCTCAGGATCATCAGCAGGGAGCTTGCAGGAGAGAAGACTGTCCATGTCCTCTGGGGTGTGGAGCTTGGAAGCCTCATCAAGGAAGATGATGCAGTGCATGTGGAGAAGGCCATGCTTCTGGAACTTGATTACAAAGACATGACCAACAGCTTTGCCAAAGATGCCATGCTCAATGTCCTTGATCACCTCCTTGTGCTTTGCCTCAAAAGCCCAAACTGCCAAGTCAGGATGGTCTGCTGGATCCTGACCTGGCAACAGGGCATTCTGGATCTCTGGCCAGTTGGCAGTCATAGTGAGAAAGAGGTTGCCACCTTTGAAGTACCAATTGATGGCCAATGAATTCTGGAGGAGCTGCTGCATGTGGCAGGTGCTTCCAGCAAAGGAAGATAGTCCTCTGACTGAGAGCCCTGGGGTCTGCATCAATGTTGGCTGCAACAGCATCTGTGAGCCCAGAATACACCTCACTGCAAAGCTTGCCCTAGCTGTACATGATATACATCAGATCCTGCTCATGGGTGGCCCAATGGTCACACACATACTGCTGAAAGAGCTTTCCTGCCTGGAAGATATGCTGGGGCTCAATGTTGGGAGGGCATGGATGAGGGCAATAGTATAGAACTCTGACTTGGTGACATGCTTGCACTTTCAAGGCTGGCCCTCAGCAGGAGCCTCTGCAGCACCATCCTGATCATTGACCTCCTCACAACCTCTGTACTCAAGCTGGGGATGCCATGAGAGCTGGCCAATGGGATGCAGCAGCACATAGTGGAGGGCAGGATAGAAAGGATGGCACTCAGAGATGAACTAGAGGTCATTCCTATGCTTGTGGTAGAGGACAATGTTACAATAGCCGCCTGGCTGGTCTCCATCTCCTGGAAGAATAACAGCAATCTCATTTCAGCTGGCATCAGGAAGGTTGTACTGACAATGATTACAGCCCTCATTAAAGTGAAGAGTGCACTGCTGCTCAGGTGGCAAGGCTCAGGTGAGCTCAAAGGCCTGTCTGTAGAGTGCAACTCCTGGATGGTGGTTGTGAAGCATGTCCTGAAGATTGCTCAAGATGTCTGGTTGCAGATGGGTGTTCTCTCTGTGGTTGCGATGACGGTCAAGTGCCTGAGCAGGATCATAGATGTAAAGCTGAGAGTACACAGAATTCTTGCCTGTGAGGGGGAGAAGGGAACCTGCTTTGTGGGACAGCTCACTATGGAGCCTGAATATCCAGGGCCCATTGCCATTGTTCATGGAGTTGTCCAGCTTTTGGCCAATGGAGGTCATGGCAAGTGCATTGTTGTAGTTGCATATGTGCTTATGGAACTCTTTGCTGAGATGATCCTGGCCATTGAAGAGTTGGGACAGCTCATGGGGGAGGTCATGGAGATGGGGGAGATCGACTTTTCCACTGAAGCAGCACATGCCAAACTTGGGATTTATCAGAGAAGACTTGGCAGTTTTCTCTGCCATCCAATGAAGTGCATGGCATGAAGGACATTGGATATCCATACTCCCAAGACTGTGGACAGGCCAGTTGAGATTGAATAGTGAATAGCAGGGGTTACCCATGGGTAAGTGATGGGTATGGGGTAATCAGCATGTAGCCTTTGTTTTTGTGATTCTAACGCACTAATTTTTATACCAAATGGTCAAGAATTGGCCTAGATATGCTCATTCTAAATTTTAGCACCATAGCACAATATCTGATCTCACCCTGCCCAATCTTTCCAAAATATTATCCAAAATCCAAGGTTCTGGAGTTTTGGGGTGACTTTTTTGGAAAGATTGGAGCAGGGTGAGATCAGATATTGTGCTATGGTGCTAAAATTTAGAATGAGCATATCTAGGCCAATTCTTGACCATTTGGTATAAAAATTAGTGCGTTAGAATCACAAAAACAAAGGCTACATGCTGATTACCCACATACCCATCACTTACCTGCGGGTAACCCCTGCTATTCACTAAGATTGAATGGCCAGCAGGCAACAGAAAGGGCTGAACAGGTGCAGGAGCAGGAGGCTGAGCAGGAGCAGGAGCAGGTGGCTGAGCAGGAGCAGGAGCAGGGACAGGAGCAGGTGGCTGGAGGGGATTCAAAGGAGGCATGGCAGGGAAGGGCTGGTTGTTCAAGCATCAGCCATGAAATGTACATACAAAATGGTGGAAGGAGAATACCTACCACAGGAACATCCTCTACCTCTACATTTACCCCTACTTCTACCTTGACATCCATGCACAGGAGCAACTGGCAAGGGTGGAAGAGCTGCATGCTGGGCCATGAGATCAGCCATAGGCAGTGGAGCAGGAGCAGCCCTACAACCTTGAGCCCCATGACCACAACCTTGTTCTGCATTGACAGGAAGAGGTGGAAGAGCAGCATACTGGGCCATGAGATCTGCAAATGTGAGGGGAGCAGGAGCAGGAGCCTGGAGTGGGTGAACACCAAAAGGGTCAGAGTTATTAGCAGTTGGACCAACCATGAACAGGGGAGGAGGAGGGAGTGGGAGGCCAATTGGAAGTGCAGGAGGTGAGCATGATGAGGGGTGCGGTGATGCTCAGGGCTATTCAGGACACGCCAGTCTTGTTCACCTTGCTGGGCAGCAATACACATCTGCTGAGGGGTGTTGGGAGGGGTTTGATCCCTGCTGAGGCAAGGATGAGAATAGAACAAAAGAAGGAAAGAAATCAGGATGTACTCACATGGTTAAGAAGCCCAGGTGAATGAAGATGGAGCACTCTCTTGCTGCAACTGTGCACTCAGATTCTTGAAGGAAGCAGTGAAATTGGTGCAAACAATGGTAGTTGACAGTGGAATGACTTCCAGTGATGGAAGGGGAGGCAACTGCATACCCGCCAGTGCAATCTCCCTACACACTGTGCCCAGAGAGAGGTCCAGGCCCAAAATCAACTGGCAGACACTTCTTTGTTGAAAAGGAGAAGCCATGGTGGCAGGACTTCACTGGGCTTCACCTTGGTCTACTGATTCCTCAAGAACCCAATTGCAAAGGCAACTGGAGGAGAGAAAACACCAAACCCCACTCACCTCACTCAAAAGGCAGGTCCAGGCCCAGGCCCAGGCCAAAAGCTGGGAAGAGAAGGCCATCAGCAAAAAAGAGAGGATGGCAAGGAACACCCAACGAAAATTCAGGTGCAAACAGGCCTAGAGGGACAGATACTATGAGAAACCAAGAGGTAAAGCAGCTGAGCCACAAAAAGAAGGATAGCCAAAAACTGTAAAGATGGGAAAAACCCTCTAAATGGCAGAAGCGAGGGGCTGCAGAACCCCAAAAACAGTGTCAGATGGTCAGCAGGACCCAATGACACCTAAACCTACCTTTGTGGAAGGCAGAACACAGGGAGAAAGGCAAGGAAGAAGAGAGGTCGTGCACAACAAATATTTTGATGCATGATGCACTGGCATGGGTTTTGCTGGTCTAAAACAGCATGGTCTACTTAGTCAAATTTTACATAACATTAAATTTTTCCTGGGGTCAGCTGACTGACATGACTTTATTATATTACAAGGTTAGGAATGGCCTCCAGCACACATTAAGTTGTTATATACATTTTCTATATACATTAATCTAATAGTACTTTATTCAGGCTGACTCTGGCATGGGCCAGCTTGCTTGTACATGACTCAATGCTTAATCCTACTACAGGTACACAATTCTTATGTTGACTTTGGATCAAAGTGAAGTCCTGCATACATTACACAATGTTTAATCCAATATGGGTTCACAATTCTTCAGTTGACTTGGGACCTTCAGCCCCAAGTCAATGTGGGGGGTTGTTGCTCTCTCACTACTCTGCATAATGTTTAATTCTACTACAGTCACACAGTTCTTCAGTTGACTTGGGCTCCCCATCCCCATGTGTCCCCATCCCCCCCATCCCATCACTCCATCTCCATCACCCCATCACCTCATCACCATCACCCCATCACCCCATCACCCCATCACCCCATCCCTATCTCCTCATCCCCCCCTCCTCTTCACCCCCACCCCCCCTCTCCCCATCACCCCATCACCATCAGCTCCCCCCTCCACCTCCACATCTGTGTCATGGCATTCACTCATGTTGCTCGCTCAGCCTGACTCTGGATGGGCCAGCTCATGTTCTTGCATGCATTACACAATTTTTAATCCAATATGGGTTCACAATTCTTCAGTTGACTTGGGACCTGGGGGGGTTGTTGCTCTTTCACTGCTCTGCATAGTTTTTAATCTACTACAGTCACACACTTCTTCAGACTTGAGTTGACTTGGGCCCAAGTCAATGTAGGGGGGCTGTTGCTCTCTTACTAATCACCCCATCCCCATGTCCCCATTCCCATCACACCATCCCATTCCCCTTCTCCCCATCATGCCATCCCCATCAACTCCCCCCTCCCCCTCCTCATCCCCCAGACCCATTCTCCTCCCTCCCCCCCACTGTTCCCCTCACTCTCCCCCCTCATCCTCATCCCTGACCCTGACCCCCTCCCCTCACTTATCCTACTCACTCTCCCCCCTCACCCACTCTCCCCTCCCCCTCCCTCTCCATTCTCCCCTCCCCCTCCCTCTCCATTCTCCCCTCCCCCTCCCTCTCCATTCTCCCCTCCCCCTCCCTCTCCATTCTCCCCTCCCCCTCCCCCTCCATTCTCCCCTCCCCCTCCCCCTCCATTCTCCCCTCCCCCTCCCCCTCCATTCTCCCCTCCCCCTCCCCCTCCATTCTCCCCTCCCCCTCCCCCTCCATTCTCCCCTCCCCCTCCCCCTCCATTCTCCCCTCCCCCTCCCCCTCCATTCTCCCCTCCCCCTCCCCCTCCATTCTCCCCTCCCCCTCCCCCTCCATTCTCCCCTCCCCCTCCCCCTCCATTCTCCCCTCCCCCTCCCCCTCCATTCTCCCCTCCCCCTCCCCCTCCATTCTCCCCTCCCCCTCCCCCTCCATTCTCCCCTCCCCCTCCCTCTCCATTCTCCTCTCCCCCTCCTCCTCACCCTCACCTGACTCACCCTCCCCCCACTCACCCTCCCCCCACTCACCCTCCCCCCACTCATGCCCTCCCCTCACTCTCATCCTCACCTCCCCTCCACTCCTGACTCTTCCCTTCCCCCTCACCCACTCTTCCTCCACCTCCCCTCTCCTCACCTCCTACTCACCCTACTCACTCTCCCCCCTCCCCACTCACCCCACTCACTCTCCCTGCTTCCACCACTCACCCTCCCCTCACCCTCTCCCCTCATCCACTCACCCTCTGCTGCTCTCCTACTCACCTCCCCCCTCACTGTTCCCCTCACTCTCCCCTCCCCCTCTCACTCTACTCATCACCCTCACCTCCCCCCTCACTGTTCCCCTCACTGTTCCCCCTCCCCCCTCACTGTTCCCCTCACTGTTCCCCCTCCCCCCTCACCCACATTCACACCCATATCCTCCCCCTCCCCCTCACCCACTCTCTCCTCTCCCCCTCCCCCTCTCTCCTCTCCCCCTCCCCCTCACTCTCACTCTCACTCTTCCCCTCCCCCCCTCACTCTTCCCCCCCTCACTCTTCCCCTCTCCCCTCTCCCCATCCCCTCTCCAAAATGCTCCACGACACTCCAAAATTCTTCAAACTACTTTGCAGCACTTATAGTGCCTCCAGCCACTGTACCCCTGTTGCACAGACCTTCAGACACATGTTACACTTGCTACACGTTGCCACATTGCATAATGAGCACAGCAGACATGAGGAGACAAGACATTTCACTTTTTAGGACACATTGCAATGTTTTCTGACATTTCTTTGATTTATTGGAACAATAGGACAAGTACCTTTGATATATTATGACTTTGCATGTTTTCTTCTTTATCATTTCTTATTTACTTTGTGATTTGGACACCTTTTTCCTTGCCTTATGTCTTCCTCATGTTTGCCTCATAGCCTTTTTCCTTTTCTAGTACTATCTCTTCAAAACATATATAACCTTGTACTATCTACTCCTTTCAAAAAGAACTTGTCTTCCCCCATCATATATCATCAGATTTAAGAGTTCAGCTCTTGAGTCTTAGCTCAGTCTTAGTCTGAAGCTCTGTGGTCTTCTGTGAACTTTTTCGTTCCACTACTTCACATCTCAAAACTATCATCAATTGTCTATCGTATTCATTGCACATCATCATTGTCTATCATCATCATCATTCAACATTGTCTATTGTCTTGCAAACCTCTCAAAACTACTTTGAATTTCTTCAAATTCTTTTGCACTGCCTCTAATTCTTTTGTATTGCTTTGAAACACTTTGTAGTGCTTTGTACTACTTCATAGGGCTTCACAGGACTTTGCATCACTTTGCACTACATCTACCAACTTTTGGTTAGCACAGTGATGTTTGGTACCACCTCACACCCTTTCTCTGACTCGTGTTATATCTCCTAAGACCAGTTTGGTTGGTTTGGGTTGAGTTTCCAGGTTGAGCATCATCAATGTGATCTACCACATGCATACCAACCTTTTGGTGGTCTTGTAGTGATTACAATGCCAATAAGCTTATCAGTGTTAGTATGATGATCCTGCTCGTTGTCTGTCACTTCTTCCAATGCACTGTCCAAATCCATGTCCAGCTCAACTTCACTTTCATCATCAGATTCTACATCAGAAAAGGTCCTCTTCTTTCCCTTCATCTTCTTGCATTTAACCTTCCTTTTCCCTGAATATAATTGGTATCAACCTTTGTATAGTCATCATACTTGAAACATACAAATTTGTGATCCAGTTCTAGACCCTCCATCACCGCTGTGTTTTGTTAGAATAACCAAAGGGTCTATATCTTTAAGAAATGCTGCCATCTCCTTGTCATCCTCAATGTCAGATCCTTTATCAGAGCCACTGTTAATCACGTCTTCCTCTTCCAAATCATTGCTGGCATGCCACTTTGTCTTCTTGTCCTTTTGCTGTTCCTTGCCCATCTTCCTTTTCTTGGCTGGACACTTTAAGTTTTACATTGAATAGAAGGTGATCCATCTTACCGGTGGGCCTGACTTTGCATTTGCACTTCTTCTGTTTTGACTTAACACAAACAAGATCTCTCACATATGTCTCTTTCTTGGTACTGTTAAGAACTGATCCTGGAGTGCATGTTGGAATCCAGTCAGATCCTGCAGGTGTTGATAGCGGGAGGTTGTCAGGTTGTAGCAGATCCAGTGGAAGGGGAACAGAAAGGACTTGGCTTCAACTTGTAAGAAGTTGCACCCTTCACCTCATCTGGTGTCCTAATTTCAAGACAAAGGTTTTGGAGGTAGGAGTGGGTAAGTGCAGGAGGTGCAGGAGGATGAGTGTGGAGGGACTTCAGTTAGGTTCAGGTGAGACCAGAACATCAGAGGGAGGACTAGAGGTCGAGTTGAATGAAGTTCAGACTCTTAGAGGACAGAGGTAGGAGTAGAACAAGATTGGATTGGCAGGTTTATGTCAAGTCTATGTTGAGTCTTTATCAATGTACGAACTGCTGAATACAAGTCAAAACTAACTAGGCTTAAATACTAAAGTATGGAATAAGAGCAGAACATTTTGGAAACTGCGGCAGTGTCTCAACTGCATAGATAAATTACTTAGCGGGGGCTGCACAGGAATCCATAGTTGAATTTGAAAAAGAGACAGCTCCTTTGAGAAGGCAGTTGTTGGTGCTGTACAAGGCAGCCTGGTGCACAGCAGTGTGGGCAGTGCAAGGTGGCCAGGAACAAAGGCAGGAGCAAAGGTGGGAAAGAGTCAGTGAATGTCAGGTTTCCTGGTGAGGGAGGAACATGGTGCAGAAAAGGGTCAGAAGAGTGCGGGTTCTGATCAGGCAGGGAGTGGTTCTTGACAGGTACTGCACATCCATTCCACTATACCTGTAGTAGTGAGCTGTCATTAATGCGATATCTGAAGCAGAATGCAATACAAACCTTTTCTGGCACTATGTTGTCCCCCAATGACATTCCATGGGGACACTGCTTCAGTGACAGCACAAATCAGAATGGACATCAGCATTTCACATAGCTGCTCCTCCCACTGCACTTTTGCAGAAAGTAGAACATCATTTGCATATGATGCTCAGGTGGTCAAATCAGAATTGTGCAACATCCTCAATGCCTCTTCCAAAAGATCATTCAACTTTTCTTTATGCACAGTACCAATCTCTGTGTCATGCCCACTCCATCCAGGACAATAAGGAGAGGTTTTCAGACCAACATGTACCCCTTTGTCATTTACATAGGAACCACTAGAAAAGAATCAATCCTGATTGAATCTAAGAAGAGCCTTTGGATCAGTTTAGCTGATATAATAAGTCATTTGCTGTGTGAATGAGTGGATCATAAAGTTGATATAGTCTTCCACCCATCCCTAGTGAATGTTGCCTGGGTGCAGGAATGATGTTGAGGTTGTCCCATGATCCTGTAGTTATCATTTAGATTAATGACAACAATGTGATAGTTTGTACTTATGCAGGTAACCACATCTCTCGATAACTTTTGAGCAATTCTCCATCTGGTAAGGCTGCAAACACCATGGAACTGGTGCCATTGAAGAATTTGTTTGGGGGATACCCTATCAATGTTAAGCAGTTGTAGCCCATGTTGTAGTCAATGCATGGAGTGTGGTAGAAGGGCTGGCTGCCCCTATGGAAGTGGAGACCAGAGAAATACAGCATAGAAAACTCTTCCATTACCCAAGATATACCCCAATCAAGGATACTGAACAGCTCTTTGTCTATGTCTGACCTAGAGACTGCCTGAACACATTGACTGTATAGACTACTCAAAGTCTGAATGAAAATAAAGAATACCTGATTTTGGGCACTCAGAAACTGCAGCAGCAATGTTGGAATGCAGGGTAACAAATGTTGTCTGTCACACCAATTAGAGGCATGTTTGCAACTGCAGCTTGTGTATGCATTCTATTGACTAACCCTTCTGGCCCCTGCTCCAGGCCTTTCATTGCAGAGAATGCACTGAGCTAGAGACATTACATGTCAACTTATCTCAATAAAAGTGTGGAACTTTTGACCATAGCGGGGGGGTAATGTTACGATCTCTTGGATCTGCCAGCATTGCCAAAGGACTGAATGCGGTGGCTTGTTCATTTTCCCTTGACATTGGACCCTTGACATTGGGTCCTTGATATTGGACACCTCATGCCAGGCATGAGGCCTATCTTCTATTGTTCTTTGACATGCTGCACTGCAGCACTCCATGACATCAGATGCCTCATGCTAGGCATGAGGCTTACCTTTCTATTGTTCATGCCATTCTTACCTGATAAGCATCTCACATTCTGATTGGATGATAAGTAGTTCAGAACTGTATGTAAGCTGTAGTTTCACTCTGTGTATTCCTCAGCTTGACCTAATTCAACCAACAGTCTTAAACTCAACCAGAACACTTGACAACTTAGAAAGCCTCTAAGTTGTGATAACTCAAACTCTACAGTTGGAAAGCTTCCAACTGCAATACACAACAGATGGTCTACTTAGAAAGCCTCTAAGTATGGATAGCCATATTGACTAGGGAAGCACCCAAGTCCATAACAGAACCCAATACAGTTGGAAAGCCTCCAACTGCAATACTCAAAGCCAAGGCTGAGTAGAAGACCTATAGTCTTAACAATAGGGATTATTATTGTTCTACTATGCTTACTCTTTTCAAGCCTTGGTGAACTGGAAAAGAACTGAAATATAGTATTGAAAACTGGAATGATGCCTTTAGTAAACACTTATTTACTGCAAGACAATAGGAACTTATGAAGAATTTCAATATTCAATTTGAATGCTTAGATGCAAGAGATGATCACTGGGCTCAATGAAAGAAAAATGCAAGTGTTTTGTCTACATGGGAGAAAGCTGATTTTACTTTCTTGGAGGACTGTACATCTGATAATCTTTATGCATACCATTCTGAAAATGATCAAGATGATATTCCTCTTCATTTGCTCCAGCTGGGAAAATGAGAGATAAAACAGCAATGGGAAGCTATGACCATGTGAAATATTCTGACCAACCTTGGTTGGACTTCTTAAAACCAGGTCAATACTCACACTAATATTGAGCTGAACCCTCCACCAATCCAGTGCATCTTATCAGGATTAGAATGGAAAAATGAAGTGGCCAAAAAAAGGCAAGAAGTTCTGGAGCAGCAAAAGCAAAGAATACCTGCAAATCATAAACTTGAACCTGAACAATCTTTTGAACAGTTGTCTTCAAATATTGTTAAAGTTGTTGATAAATCTTATCTAACAAAAAAAATCCATGAGTCTGACACACAACTGGCTCTTGATACTATAGTTGAGAAATATAGTCTTAATACCAAGCAAGAAAAAGCATTTCTCATTGTAGCTAGTGATCCTTATTCAGAACCTTTACAAATGTGCATTGGTGGAATGGTTGGAACTGGAAGTCTCAAGTTTTAAAAGCCCTAAAAACCTTTTTCAAAGAAAAAGAGGTCTTTACACTGCCCCATATGTTCCATGCGGATCCATGCGGAATTGCATGGACTCTGCACAGATCCACACAGACTCCATGCAGATTTGCAATCCATACAATAAACCATTTTAGCTGTGCAACAGGGTGTGACAGTCTGCATGGATCCATGCAGACTAACATGGATTCCACGTATTTTACTCGGAGTCTGCAGATTTTGTCCGTCTGCATCCATGATCAACCAGGTCGGACGAGCAAGGACAGTCCACATGCATCCAAACAGACCATTTGAGCTTAGCAAAATAATGTCACAAATGGTATTTGAACCTGTAGCCTCATGACTAAGTAAGAGAGTACAGATGCACATTACCATTACACTACACAGCCATTATTGTTTGTGGCCATTGATGCAACTACATACCACTGTTTGGCTTTGTATGACAAAGCACACAGTTGCATCATCAAGGTTGCCAGCTCATCACTCACCACCACCATCGATGCCACCACCTCCCTCCCTCCCCTCCACTCTACCACCACCACCACTGTGTGCATGCATGCCACCACCATTCCCATGCCCACTCCCACCATCACTACCACCTTCAAATGAGCCAACAGGATGGAACACAGGCCCAAATGATGGCAACTGTCGTTTGGGCCACAGATAAGTTTTTTTCTTTTTTCTTTTTGTTTTTATCAATGAACTAATTGTATTTTATGCTTTTTAGGCTGTTTACTACTGGGGATGACCTGCCATGATGAAAAATGCATAATGCATGCCCACAGCCACCCAATCCCCTCCTCCCCATTCAAATGGGATGTGAGGCTGTCGACATGGGCTAGGAGGGTGTAGAGGGATGCTGGGAGACCCAAGAAGGGGGATACCCATGCGGTAAGCACCCAGCAACCCCGTACGCGTGCCACATCACACTGATGTGCTCAACCCCCCCAAATAAAATCCCATGACAATGCTGACACACTACCCACCTCCAGCCTCACGAGCAACTGCTTGTGGGGTGGATGGTGGGCTGTAATTTACCCTCCCCCACCTATTCTGGTCAGAGTCCAGTTATTCCAGTTGGAGTCCAGTTATTCTGGTCAGAGTCCAGTTATTCCAATTGGAGTCCAGTTATTCCAGTCAGAGTCCAGTTATTCCAGTTATTCTGACCAGATTTGGGTTACTCCAGATGCTCAACTTAGAGTATATACCCTAATGGATAGTCAAATTTCAAGTCTTAAGTTGTCAAAGTGCCTACAAAATATATCTGTGCAGAGTAAGGATTGAACTCAAGACATCTTGATTAGAGTGATCACATGACAAACCAAACATGTGTGCTTAACCAGTTGAGCCACAGGAGAATTATTAGATAGTAATATAATGTTTATTCATGACACTCTAATTTTTTTTGGAGTAGTGAAAGATCAAATTTTTTTAATTAACCACATCCCTCACATTGAATGCGAGGGAGTGGGGATGATTGTGATTACATAGATAAACAAAAAATCCTCCCTCTCACAAGATGCAAGAGGGAGTTTTATTTATATACATAAAAAGCTAACCCTTGCACTGAACATGAGGGGGGAGGTAAAAACATGAAGAAAAAGATCCCTCCCCCATGCAAAATGGGGGCACAATACTAATAAATAATTAAAAGTACAAAAAAAGTCCCTCCCCACACAAAGTGTGGGGGAGGGAGAGGGGATGTGACCCCGCTGTTGTCTGTCCTTCCACCCATGATCCACCCCATGAGCAGTTGCTTGTGACGCTGGGGGTAGGTGGCTTGTCATCGTTGTCGTTCCACCCATGATCCACCCCATGAGCAGTTGCTCATGAGGCTGGGGGCAGGTGGTGTGTTGTTGTCGTCTCCTGTCCCTGCGCCTGGGCATCATTCCACCCATGATCCACCCCATGAGCAGTGGCTCATGGGGCTGGAGGCAGGTGGTGTGTCGTTGGCCCTGTTGTCATTGTCCGTCATTGTTGGCAGCCATGCTTTGCATTCTGGGGGGTTCTGGTGCTGGTAGACAGCGGCGTCATGGTTGTTGTTGCCTGCACACACTCATGATCCACCCTACGAGCAGGGGCTCGCAGGCATGGGGTGGGTGTGTTGGCTCGTTTTCAGGTGGTGGCGTCGTTACTAGTAGATTATAACCTAGAAAACTAAAAAAATGAGTTAGTTAGTTTATTAAAACAAAAACCGAACGAAAAAACTTACATAGGGCCCAAACGATGCGATCTGCGTCGTTTGGGCCCGCGTTGGCTCGTTTGCAAGTGGTGGCATCGTTGCCAGTAGATTATAACCTAGAAAGCTAAAAAAAAGGTTAGTTAGTTTATAAAAACAAAAAGCAAACAAAAAAAACCTTACTTAGGGCCCAAACAACGCAATCTGCATCATTTGGGCCTGTGTTCTGTCCAATCACGTCGTTTGGGCCCATGTTATGTCTGGCAGTCGAGTAGAACCTATAAAACAAACGAAACAAGTTAGTTAGTATGAAAAAACAAGAAGCAAACAAAAAAAAAACATACTTAGGCCCCAAATGATGTGATCTGCATCGTTTAGGCCCGTGTTCTGTCCAGTTGGCTTGTTTGAAGGTGGTGGTGATGGTGGCATTGGGTGTGGGAACAGTGGTGGTGGGTGTGCATGCAGTGGTGGTGGTAGAGTGGAGAGGAGGAGGAGGCGGCATTGGCAACAGTGGTGGTGGTGGTTGTGAGCTGGCAGTCACCTGTCATGTGTCATGCATATGCATACTTATTAATTATTCCATTAATGGCTGTGATTAACTACATACCTTGGTTGGGTAATAAAAGTATTAAATGTATGCCCAAGAATAATTGCTTGGTAGCTCAGTGGTTAAGTGTGCTGTTATGTGTGCAGACCCAAGGTTGAGTGTTCAATTCTTGATGTGTGTCGAACTTTTATTTGGGAAAGCACATGCATTCCAGTTATTCCAGTTAGTCCTGTTATTCCTGTTATTCTGGTTGTGATGAGTCCGGTCAGATTCCGGGGATTCCGGCTGTAAATTGGATCCTTATTCTGACCACAATTGTGCTGCATAGGGAAAACTACATACAAAAAAAATTCCACCGGATTCCAGAAATTCCAGAAATTCTGGCCAGACGAACTGGAATCCAACCAGAATAGGTGGGGGAGTGTAAAGTACTCATGGTGGGTGGAATGACAATGACAAGACCGCCAACCACAAAAAACACATAACACATGCCCACAGCCTACCCAACAGGTAAGCACCCACCTACCCCCCCCCCTAACCCCTTGGCAATGACACCACCACTCGCAAACAAGCCAATGCAGGCCCAAATGACACAGATCACGTCGTTTGGGCCCTACATAAGGTTTTTTTTGTTTGCTTTTTGTTTTTATAAACTAACTAACCTGTTTTTTTTAGCTTTCTAGGTTATAATCTACTGGCAATGATGCCACCACTTGCAAACAAGCCAACATAGGTCCAAACGATGCAGATTGCGTCGTTTGGGCCCTATGTGAGTTTTTTTCATTTGCTTTTTGTCTCGTTTTTTTTAGTTTTCTAGGTTATAATCTACTAGTAATGACACCACCACCTGCAAACAAGCCAACACACCCACCCCACGCCTGTGAGCCCCTGCTTGTAGGGTGGATCATGAGTGTGTGCAGGCAACAACAACCATGATGCCACCGTCTACCAGCACCAGAACCCCCCAGAATGCAAAGCATGGCCGCCAACCATGACGGACAATGATGACAGGGCCAACGACACACCACCCGCCTCCAGCCCCATGAGCCACTGCTCGGGGGGTAGATTGCAGGTGGAATGGCAATGATGACGAGGGGAACAACAATGGGAACACACAGCAGGGAGCATGACGAGGAGCACCACGGGACACAGGACAACGGGAATGACACAACAACAGCAACCACATGGGACAATGATGGCAACAGCAGCAACAGATGAAAGCCGCCCAGGACAACCCCCACCAGGACGATGCAACCAGGAAGACGCACCCACCACGATGCAGGAGGGCCCAAGGGACATCGACATCCCTTGGGCTGTAGGTTTTTTTTTTCTTGTCTTATTTCTTTACCATGGAGATGCATGCAGGATGGGGGGCACCATGATGAGACACCGCCCCCTCCCCCGCATTTTGCCCCAGGAGGGGTTTTTTTTAAATTCATATCAATGCCTTCCCCCTCCCCCACGTAAAATGTGGGGGAGGGGATTTTCTTTTTATTTATAATTGTTGCCCTCCCCTCGCGTCTGACGCAGGTGAGTCTTGTATGTAAATAAATATTTGTAGGACTCCCCCTCACACAAGGTGCGAGGGAGGGTGTTTTTTATGTAGTTAATTGTATTGTTGTGAGGGATGTAGGTAATAAATTTTATTTGATCTTAAGTGTGTACTGCTACCAATGACACAATGACTCCTGCTGGCTGTAAGCATGCCATCTCAACAGTTGACAATGAGGCTACAAAAGCCAAGAAGAAGAAAACTGAGCTGAAAACAACTGAAAAGAAGAATGAGAAAGGGAAGCAAGGGGAAGGAACCTAAGCCCAAGAAGGGCAAAAAAGTGTGTGTATCATATGACACTGATGATGATAGTGACATGTAGTTGATCCTTGTATCTGTAAGCTAGTCAGTAGTGTTTATGCAATGACCCTTACAAGTGCAGACTCAGCACAGACTTATGC
This sequence comes from Tricholoma matsutake, assembly GCA_026075535.2. Taxonomy (NCBI): domain Eukaryota; kingdom Fungi; phylum Basidiomycota; class Agaricomycetes; order Agaricales; family Tricholomataceae; genus Tricholoma; species Tricholoma matsutake. The sequence continues at coordinate 2,824,638 of AP026544.2, forward strand.
GGACTTTGGGCGGACTAATGCGGACTCTGCATGGACTTATGTGGACTCCACATGGACTCATGCAGACTCCGTGTGGACTGGGGTGGAGTCCACAGCAAAAGGGGTGTAATTTTTTATTTTGGTCACAAGATGGTTGGACTCCGCACAGCGTCCACACAGTCCACATGGATCTGTGCAGAACATATGGGGCAGTGTAAATTACTGAAGAAAAAGATGAATCATATCAATTTATAGTAGTAGCACCAACAGGAAGTGCAGCTGCTTTGCTTGGAGAATCAACTTATCACTCACTATTTGATATTAGTGACTATAATGAGAAAGGACTTACAAATTTAGCTCAGGTGAGATCTAGACTTATTGGAGTAGACTGGAAGAGTGTCTCCTACATCCGCAAACCTTATCTACATCCACACTCATTATCACATCTTATTCCAGTAGTATATAGTCTATACCTTGAGTACTTGTACTGTATCTTAGTTTCCTCCCCCAAAATATACTAAGTTCCTTACATGTTCCTGTTCCCTTGAGTCTCGAGTGTTGGAAGCTCTGGCTTCTACATTTTCTTGGATGAGGTCTCTATGTTATTTTGCCATGATATGTATTGCATCTCATGTCAGCTTGCTATTGCATTGAATATACCAGGGCAGCCTTTTGGAGGTTTAAGTATGCTGTTTGCAGGTGATTTTGCACAGCTACCACCAGTTGTAGGTGGTGAAGGGTCATCTTTATATAGTCATAATATCGGAGCTATTGCATCAACTCAGAGATCTCAGGAAGAAGCAATAGGTAAATCTTTGTGGCATCAAGTAACTACAGTAGTTATACTTTGGGAAAACATGAGACAAAAAAACCAGACTCCAGAAGATGCTAAATTTTGTACTGCATTGGAAAATATGAGGTATAAGGCCTGTACACCTACAGACATTGCATTTTTACAAACACTTACATCATCTCCCATATCTGGGCAACCATCTGTATGTGATGATAATTTCCATGATATATCTATTATTACTGCACTAAATGTCCATAAGGATGGGATTAACAAACTTGGCTCAGAATGTTTTGCTGCTGAAACTGGACAAGTGTTGACATACTTTTACTCTGAAGATTCACAAAAAGTCCATTCCGAAAAATCCAAATTTAGAGGTTCAGTAGTTAAGCTTAACAAGATATCTAATGAGTTGCAGCAGATTCTTTGGGAACAGCCATATAGTACAGATGACAGACATATAGCTGGAAAGTCATCCTTATGTAAAGGCTTACCTGTAACAATAAGATATAATGGTGCAACAGAACTTTGTATTACAAAAGGTCAAGAAGCTACAGTATATAACTGGCTGGTGAACATGGTCAACCAACCTTGGAAACACTTTTTCTCAAATTGACCAATCCTCCTTCTAATGTTAAATTTGATGGACTTCCTGAAAATGTTGTACCATTATACAAAACTACAAATCCAATTTACTGTTCTTTGCCTGATGATTCAAAGGTACATGTGTCAAGAACCTGAATAGAGGTTCTTCCCAACTTTTCTATGACAGATTATGCTTCTCAAGGTAAAACAAGGCCTTATAACATTAATGACAATCATTCTCATCTGTCTTATTATACAACGTTGTCACGTAGTGCAACTGCAGCTGGTACATTAATAACACAGACATTTCATCCTCAGAAAATTACAGGTGGTGCTTCTGGTGCCCTAAGACAAGAATTCAGAGAGCTAGAGTTGCTTGATGAAATTACTGACTTGAGGTATAATGGAAAATTGCACAGAAGTGTGGTTGGTGAACAGCTGATCATGGCTTTTAGGTAATGGAAGAGAATGCATCATGTACCATCAGCTGTACAAAAAGCAATTAGATGGAATTCCAGAGATCCTTTATTAGAACCTGAAATAGAAGATGAAAGATGGAAGATTGTAGAAAAACAGAAGAAGCACACTGCAGCTGCTCCTGCCAAAGCTAAGTCCACTTCTGTTTCATCATGTCATCACGTGCTTTCTTCAATGCCACCTCTGCTTCCTCTTGTACGTTTTGCATCTTAGATACAAAGTCTTCTACTGACTGTACTTTGACTTCCCTTCTGGGTTCTACTCCCATGTGAGGATGATATCCATAATTTGCAAAAAAGGGTGACATATGAGTAGCTGAATGGAATTTGTTATTGTGGGAAAACTCGGCAATTGCCAGCCATTTGGGCCAGTTGGTTTGTTGGTAGTTGACAAACATATGTAGGTACTGCTCCAACTCCTGGTTCATTCTCTCTGTCTGCCCATCAGTCTGTGGGTGATATGCCATAGATAGTTTAGTTTGAATTCCCAATATGTTGTTCAGTTCTCACATAAATGCAGAAGCAAATTGTGGTCCACAATTGGAGATAATGGTATCGGGTAACCCATGTAACTGCCATACCTGATTTAGATGGAGGCGTGCCAAGCCCAATGATGAGGTTTCTGTAGTAGTAGGAATAATATGGACCTCCTTTGTGAAGCAGTCACATACTACAAATATTGCATTGTACCCTTGAGCTTCAGGTAATCCAATAATAAAATCCACAGATATATCTCACCACGGTGCTTTAGGTATAGGGTTCAGTATTAATTTTCCTGCAGGTTTCTCTGGACATTTCTTCCCCCTCATGCACATATCACATCCATCCACATACCCCAACACATACTTTGAAATTCTGGGCCACCAATAATTTCTCATTACTAATTCCAACGTCTTCCATCTTCCTGGGTGTCTGGCAGTCAGTGGATTATGATGTAACCAGATGATCACCCTTCACAAATCCTGATCCTTTGGTACATACACTTTTCCTTGAAACAACACCAACCCTTGTTCCTCAGCCCATTCATCTCCTTTAATATTACCTTTCTTCTCTCCCTTCAAAGCTTTCATGGCTTCCACTACTTCATCATCCATTTCTGAACATTGTCTAATTTTAGACAACATTTCCATTTCTGAGCTATCTATTAATAGATGCCCTTGATGCATAGTGCAAATGTGAAAGTATTTGGGTTTGAGTAAGGTAACATTCTTATTGTCCTCCTCCACCCCCCTTTTATGATCAATACGTCTGGATAATGCATCTGCTTTCCTCATTAAGCTTCCCACTTTGTGGACCAAGTGAAAATTGAAACATGATAGGAATAGTGCCCAATGCGCTTGCCAGTGATTAAGCTTTTTAGTGGACATGAAGTATTGCAGATTTTGATGATCCGTCCAGATCTCAATTTGATGCATACATCCCTCCAAATAATGCCTCCACACCTCCAATGCTTGTATTATCCCCAACATCTCTTTGTCATGCACATCATAATTCCTCTCCACATCATTCAACCCTTGGGACAAATATGCACAAGGATGCCATTTGTCATCTTCACGCAGCATTGATAATACCACTCCAGTAGCAAAATCAGATGCATCTGATTCCACTCATAAAGGGCATGTGAAATCCACCAGGGCTAATATTGGTCCCTCCACAAACTTCCTCTTCAACTCCTCAAACACTGTCTGCTGCTGCTCTCCCCACCTCCATACTACTCCCTTTCGCATAAGGTTATGTAAGGGTGCAGCAATTTTAGAAAAATTGTGCACAAAGCGACGATAATAATTTGCGAGTCCCAAGAAGGCTTGAACCTCCTTGACACAGGTGGGCACAGGCCAATCTGTGATTGCCTGTACCTTGATCGGATCCATTTTGATCCCATCAGGGCTGATCAATAATCCTAGGAACTCAATCTCGCTTGCCCCAAACACACATTTCTCTGGTTTCAAAAATAGATCATTCTCCACTAACCTCCATAGCACCTCCTGCACTATCACCTCATGATTTCCTTCATCCTCCGTGAATATCAGAATGTCGTCAATAAATATTATTACCACGCCTTTGTCTATTATGTCCTTGAAAATGTTGTTCATCATATTTTGGAAAGTTGGGGGACTATTAGTCATCCCAAAAAACATGACAAGTGGCTTGAAAGATCCTCAATGCATGGCAAATGCGGCCTTCCACTCATCTCCTTTCTTTATTTGTACATTATTGTATCCCCATCGTAAATCCAATTTTGTAAAGACCTTGGCTTTTCCCACCTTGTCAATTATTTCTGAGATCAACGGCAGGGGGTATGCATTCTTCACTGTCCACTCATTCAGATACCTATAATCTGTACACATCCTCTTCCTTTGGTCTTTCTTTGGCATGAAGAATATTGGTGATGTCTGCAGTGATTTCAAAGGTCGTATCTATCCTTTGTGCAATTGCTCCTTCAGGAATGCATCCACTTCTTTTTGTTCCATCAGAGATAACAGATATACCTTTGACTTCCTCGGCACAAACCCTGGCTTCATCTCAATCACATGATCCCATGGCTTCCACACCGGCATTCGCTCATACTCCTTCTTCTGGAACACTGACAGATATTCATGATACACTTTTGGCACCCACTCCACTGGCTTCTCCACCTTCACGATATTCTTGTCCCATGACTGTCCTCCACAAATTGCTCTAAAGGTTTGCTTCTGCTCTTCTTTCTCGATCATGACCGGAACTTCCTCATTTGGCATTTCCTCATCCTCCACTTCCTCCATTGTAACAGAATACTTCCTCGGACGTTCTTTCTCTTTCTTTTTCCTTTTCTCCTTCTTCATCTTCCTCCCATACACATTACATTCCTTAGGACAACGAGTCATTTGTACTTTCCCAGTTTTCCAATCAATTTCAGGATTATGCTTCCATAACTATGGACATCCTATTATTAGATTGGTTTTCCCAAGATTGCACACTTCAAATACGGCTCGCTCCTGATGCTCCTGATACTTTAGTACCATAGTCACCTCCTCCTTGATAGTTCCTCCATGATTGACTGTTCCGTCAATATTGTACACCATTATAGGTTGCGCCAGCTTGTGTGTGCTAATACCATTTCCAGTAATTAAGGACCAATTAATAAATAATCCTGTAGCACCACTATCAAGCAACACTTCCACATCAATTACTGTATGTGTATCGACTGTCTTTAATCCCACAGTCAAGGTGATTTCGGGTTCTATTTGTGCAGAGCAAATAAAGAATTTAGGGGTTTTCGGAAATAGTGCATGACAATTTTCTTCATCACATGATTCACAACGGTTGTACTCCTCCTCAATTTCCTTTTCTGATTTACTCTGGGTTTCCTTGGATACTAATACATTGTAATGATTCTGGGTCACCAATGGGGAAACCTTCACTGGGACTCTTCCACAAAATTCTTCTGCTTGCCTTCCTCCAGCTTCACTTCCTCGATTGTAGCTTCCCTAATCTTTCTTTTCTGCCTACAATTCCTAGAAATGTGTCCTAACTGCCCACAGTTAAAACATTTAAGTGGGGCTCATCTCCCTGCTTGATCAACCTCCATTGCCTCTGCTGGTGCTGCTGACTCCATAACTATAGGTGTCACTGCCATGGCCAGTGGTGGTGCCCTAGGAGCTTGTGCCTGAGGTGCCTTTCCTTTCTCGGACTTTCTTCCTGATGACTTTCCAAATTTACTACTTCTGTACATCAACTTTGACTCCGCCTGTTCCTGCCAATATTGCCAGTCAAGGCACATTGCCCAATTATACCACTCGTCAAACTTCTCTGGCATAGAAGGTAGTTGGTAGATAGACTTGAATAAAGAGGGATTTAATCCTGCTTTCAAAAACTCTACCAACGTGGCTTCTCCCATGTCTGTTTGCAAAGCTTCTGCTTTGAACTGCAAAATAAATTCATCCGCTGTTAGGGAACCTTGGTGCATGGTCTTTAATTTAGCATTGGCTGTTGCCTTTGGATTAGGGTCTCCAAACTGTGCCTCCAATCTCTCCAGAACTTCCTTGAAGGTTGCAAATGGTTTATTTCCTGCAGCAATTTGATTAATAGCCTTGTTTCTCCAGAACTGTGCTTCCCCCCCCTGGATGTATGAGAGAGCAAACATAATCCTAGACTTGGCTGTACAAAACTCTGGCTTCCTCCCATGGATGTACAATACTATAGAGTTGATGAAGGATTTTGTATTCTCCATGGTACCGTCAAAGATTTGTGGGGGCACGTACTTAGGTAAGCATGCTTTTCCATTTCCGGATTTCTCCACCGTCTCATCCTCCTGTGATATCCACTCCACCATCTCCTCCATCTCATCATCTCTTTCTCCTGTCATCTCTGGCTGTACTTCCGCTTGTCTGGGCTGTGATGCTGCCAACACTGACACTAATTGGGACATTTGCACTGTAAGTGCATCAATTTTCGCCTCTAGTGCTGGTGTGGGAACAGGATTAGGGCCGAGATTAGAAGTTGAAGGTTTGGACATAATTGTAGAATCTGTGATGAATCACTTCTTCGACAAATTCAAGATTTTTTCTTTGAGACCTCTCCAAACGTTTATGGGTCACATGATGGTTCATCAATTGTTTGTCAATTGTTTGTCAATCATTTGTTGATTGTTCATTGTTTGTCAGGCACCTAATTTGACACTTCGGATCAATAACCCTTCCAACAGTGCCTGATCTCGGAGATAACACTGAATTCAGCTTGTAACTAAAATAGTCATCTGAATAGAGTGATGTAAATCATAACTAAACCAGATCCAATCAATTGTCTGGTTGCAGCTGTCCTAATGATGAGCACTACCTCTTGATCACTGGCAGTCGCAATGTAAGGCGAGGCCTGGCATTGGCTTATGAAAGAAAAGGTAGATTACGTATGTACAAGTACTTCCGGCTTGTGCCAAAAGGATGAGTAATCAGATGTGGCGCAGTAAAACAATGACGTATGCGCAAGTAAGAGAAGGTGCACTGATATGGGAAGTTGTGTTCTTCTGTTAGGGCGACACCCACTATCTGCTAGCTAAGACCATGCGGGTTCTCTCTACAAGAAGGGGGCAGGATCCACGCTTGTGATGGGGGAACTGATGGTTTTGATGTGAGGGGTTATTTATAGGTGAGTTTGTTGACAAAGGCCTTTCACACCAAAAGCATAGGTGGAATACCTAAGAGAACACAACTGGGGTCCCCTAGGCATATATTTAGGGTTTATATACTATGTTACATATATTGTACATTGTTGTTACTGATGCACTCATACATGCACATACATTTTGATGCGTGCAAAATAAAATTCTCATGCTATCAAAGTGTAGCATCATTTGGCGTCATGTAGCGTAATTTGACATAATAAAATAAAAATGAAATTTTATTAGGTAATGGGGTGGTTTCCTAACAGTCAGAATAGCTGCGACCCTTTGCAACCATATATTGAGCAATATAAGTATGATGCAGCAATCAGTGGTGCTCAGAAAAAAGTAGGGAGAATGTAAAATTGAATATTTGTGTACATATTCTCAATGCCTCATCCTTTGAAACATTGGAAAGATCCTGCTGTATGAGCACATAGTGGAAAGTCCAAGCGTGTGGATGAAGATACTGACAGTGATGTAAGAGATCCATTCTCTTACCATACGACTACATTACTACCAGCAACACACATCCACCAGTGACACCACAATTGAGAGCTTACCTAACAAACATGGTCACATGATTAATCATGCATAGATAGTTCCTATTTGTAACAAGGAGACTGTACTTTACTTTACCTTTCTAACCATACTATTTTCCAGTTTACTTTGTTTGAACCATCTAAGTGTTTGAAGGACACTTTATTCCACTTTGTTTTAAACTCAAGACTAGAAACCTATGAGCTAGACCTACACAACCACCACGAGCAAAGGAAACCCCAAAATCATTTTCATTTTTATGCATACAACGACCTTATATCAGGATTACGATGAACCCTGTGACAAGCTACACACATCAGACTGGAGATCAGATAGCAGGGACAATGTAACCTCTATGTGATTTGAACATATAAAGAAGCACATCTAAGAAGAGGCAATCACCCCACCATTTAACTGGAATAGGCACCACGATACCAAACAGAGACATTCCCCCAAGATAAGAGAGGCCCCCCAGTGAGAAAACGAGCCGGGTGAGCTGACTCATTCTATGAAACATTGAAAATTGCCCCACGGTTCATCATTATCTTGCCTGCCACTTTACTCACACACATGGTGATTCACGAGCCTTTGAGATGCCCTCAACCATGAAACCCTTCAACAAACTGTCTCGACTGCCTTCTCGTGCAATGGCATTGACCACACAAAGCCATTCACACCAATTATTGCAACAACGAACATTGAACACCATTCCCCCAACACTCTCCAATGTCTCTACCCTGACCCCATCCCCCATTCCATCACAGAAACCCACACTGACCACAAACATACCTCGTAACATGCATACAGTGACTGTTTCCAAAGACTCAGATGAAGATACATACATAGTGCCACTAAAGATGGTTCCCCTCATCAAACCTCTATATGTGCCTGCCAAAGTCAGGCAGGGCTGCTCCATTGTTAACTGCAGGTTCGCTGAGTATCCAAGTACTTCGCAGATTCAAAACTGCCTGTTGACAATTCTTTGCAAATAAGAACATTGAAGGTGGAGACCAGGTCGGCAAGGTCATGTACAACTTTGAGGCTGTGTCCATACAGTCCTGGGTGTCAGCAAATGAAGATAGGCTGTTGGCCTTGACGTTCAAGGAATTCATGGCTGAATTCAAAGGGAAGTTTCTGGTGCATTCATGGGAGGATGAATTGATACAGGATCAGATTGCAATACAGGGGAACAGCACATTCCTCACCTGTATTAACATGGTACACAATGCCAACAACAAACTTGCGGCTCAAGGATCAGTTTACTACATCATACCTGCTAATTTCTGCTGCCACATTGTCCCTCGTCTGAACCCAGGTTTGAAGAGATTGTACAATGGAAACAATGGGAAATCATCGACCTTGAAGAGTGGATGGAACGAGTTTGCCATCTAGAGGAGGACTTGAACTTACAATGCAGCCAATGGGTTGCCAAGACAGCAAAGAAGGCTAGGACCAGCACCATCACATTGGCAGCCATCAACACCACCGCACCGGCTACCGCAAATGCCTTGTCCTCCACAGCTAACATAGTGCCTCTCCTGTGGCTCACTGACAAAGAGAAGAACTTGCTGACAATTCATAGAGGTCGCTACAAATGCAGGGTGTTCTACACAGGTCATATGTCATGAGACTGCCCAGTTTTCAGAGCGTCTTTAGAAGCTTGCAAAGGAGTCACAAGTGTGAACGTGGCGAGGGCAAAGGCAACCTTTGAGTGCAACATGACTACCACCAACATGAATGCTCAGACTGCCACGCATGTTGGAGCAGTGTTCAGAGACAGTGACAAAGAAGACTACTTCCAGGACATGTTGTCTGATAATGAAGGAAATGAGTGCATATCATCCATCTTGCATCTTCCTAGCCATCTCAAGTGGACCTGCTGCATTGATGTGCTGCTCACCTGTGTGCCAACCCCCATTAATGCTCTTATTGACCATGTTTGCTCCCCAGTGCTGATTTCAACTGAACTGGTAGAGATTCTGGGATTGAAGCTGAAGAAACTGTTCAAAGCCATGAGGGTATTGGGCGTGTTTACAAAAGAACAGAGAAAACTGGACTCTATGTTATTATTATCGCATTACTGTAAATTACATGTCCAGTCGCCAGATGCCATAGCATCGTGAACACAATTATTTGTCCCCCACTCCACACCGATCTCATTCTAGGATTGGATTTCCTAGTGAGGAACCATATCATGGTCGACGCCAAGGAACGGACAGCTGTAGCAAAGGACAGTGGCTATGACCTACTAAATCCCCCAGAGCCACTCACATGGAGAGTACCGATACATAAATTGCCATGGATTAGACAGAAAGAACTAGCAGCAAATATCAGGGTGGGTTGACGATGGGCACAAGAGAGCCATTGAGCGGTACACTCTGAGCTTCAAGTGCTATTTGACGAGAACCCTGGAAAGTTTGATTTCTCGAAGGAGACGTCATGTGGACCAAATGTCATGGGCTTAATTTGCACACGAATTGAAGAACTGGTGACACTGGAAGAACTACAACACCTAGATGCAAAGTTTAAACTGAAATATAAAGACCTATTCCTGACTGACACACCTCACATAAAAGACCTTCCACAGGAAGTTTACCATAACATTGAACTGCTGCCTGGGTCACCAGTCTCGGTGGCGTGAGCCTATGGTTGCCCACACAAATACTGACCAGGGTGGAAAACCTTGATAGACCAACACTTGGCAGCAGGAAGGATTCGATTGTCTGCATCACCTTACACCTCGCCGTCCTTCATTATCCCAAAAGCAGATCCCACCATCCTGCCAAGATGGGTCAATGACTATCAACATCTGAACCAATTGACTGTACCTGACAATTACCCACTACCATGAATCAACGACATCTTGGCAGATTGTGCAAAAGGAAAAATCTGGGAAAAGATTGATATGACAAATTCATTTCTCCAAACGCTGGTGAACCCTGACCATGTGAAGTACACCACGACACTGACTCCATTTGGCTTGTGGGAGTGGGTAGTCATGCTGATGGGATTGAGGAACTCACCAGCTACACATCAGCACTGGGTGACACTGGCCTTGAGGGAATTGATAGGCAAGATCTGCCACATATACCTTGATGATATTATCATCTGGTCGTCCTCCCTCACGGAACACAAAAGAAACATAGAAAAAGTTCTGAATGCACTGGGAGCAGCTCACCTCTACTGCTCAATGAAAAAGTCCATGCTATTCATGTCAGAGATCGATTTCCTTGGCCATCACATTTTGACGAAAGGATTTGAGGCAGACTCAGCTAAAGTTACATGTATCCTGAATTGGCCAGCACCTACATCTGCCAAGTATGTATGACAATTCTTAGGCCTTGTGTGGTACATAGCACAATTCCTGCCATCACTAGCAGAACATACAGCTGTGTTAACACCATTGACAAAGAAAGAATGCAACAAATTCTTCCCACTGTGGATGACAGCACATCAATACATGTTCAAAGCAATAAAATGGCTGGTGGTGGGGAGGGATTGCCTTACCATGATTGATCATGTAGAACCAGGGATGAACAAGATATTCATAATGTGCGATGCAAGCAAGTGATGGACTGGAGCATTTGGACCTACATGGGAAACATCGAGGCCTGTAGCCTTCGAGAGCCAACAACTGAACAGCACTGAAAGGAATTACCCAGTACATGAACAGGAAATGCTGTCAATTCTGAGAGCAATGAGAAAATGGAGGATAGACTTACTGGGGTCACATGTAAACATTTTTATGGACCACAAGACCTTGCAGAACTTCAATTTCCAGAGTGACTTGTCACAGCATCAGGCATGTTGGATGGAGTACCTCTCACTACAAATACACTATTAATTACATCCAGGGAGACCACAATACAGTCACAGATGTGCTATCCAGACTTCCAGATACCATGGACAAGAGATCGGTGGAGGTGAATGTGGCAGCAATTTTTGCGGTCGAGAGTGACCCAAAGTTGTTAAGGAGAATAAAAAGAGGATACCGAGTGGACAGCTGGTGCAAGGGAATTGTTGCAGACTGGGAGAAGGGGATGCTGGACAAGAAGTTGGACATCACAATGCAAGACGGACTCCTCTTCACAGGCACTAGATTGATAATTCCACAATACAAGCACCTGCAAGAGAAGTTTTTTCAGTTAGTGCATGACAACCTGGGTCATTTCAGAGCAAGCAAATCATATGCTAGCTTGCAGGATGAATCCTACTGGCCAAATATGAGAAAGAACCTGATGGAGGGATACGTACCATCATGCCCTGACTGCCAACAAAACAAATCACAAACATCGTGCCCAGTGGGACCATTGCACCCTTTGGCAGTGCCAGTTCCAATCAGTGGGGATTGATTTTGTGGGACCACTGCCAGCGGAAGATGGTTATGACATGATTGTCACCATGATGGATAGCTCAGGTGTAGTGTTTGAAGGTTCAGTCCATAGGACCAAAGACCGAACTGGACTGACCCGCAGTCCACAGTTTGGTTAACAGTTCACTTGTTTTGGAAACATACAAAAACCATTGTAAAACCAGTTTGAACCAGTTACAACCAGTCTTTTTGCATTACATATGAACTAATGTACATATTATATACAAGAGACTAACTATGTCATGAGAATTGGTGGGGTTTATATATGTTACAGTAATTGTACATGGTTCAATGTCCACACCTCATCACAGGAGGTAAACCCGTGAGTCATGTCACCATGAGGCATGGGTTTTCCCCGATTAAAAAGTACCCCTGCATTTTTACTGTTATTTTTTATGATATTTGAGAGGAAATTACTGAAAAAGATGTTCGCATCTCATCACATTTGATGCAGTGATGTGCACAGTTGATTCCGCAGGGAAACATGCTCACTTCATTCCCACTCACACCACTGTCAGTGCCCTGGGTGCTGCCCACCTCTATCTTCACCATGTCTGGAAATTACATGGACTCCCTGGCACCTTCCTTTCCGACCGTGGCCCTCAGTTCATAGCAGAGTTCACTCATGAGCTGTACCGACTTCTGGGTATCAAACTCCTCGCTTCGACCGCTTATCACCCACAAACTGATGGCCAGACTGAACGAGTCAACCAGGAGTTGGAGCAGTACATCCGTGTCTTTGTCAATGAACACCAGGACGATTGGGACGATCTCCTTCCCCTGGCCAAGTTCGGATACAACAATCATGTCCATGCTTCCACTCAACAAACCCCCTTCTTCTTGGACACTGGACAGCATCCACGCATGGGATTCGAACCTCACCAAGCCCCCTCACATATTGAGACAGTGAATGAGTTCATGGAATGCATGAGGGACAGTTTGGAGGAAGCAAAGGCAGCCTTGGTGAAGGCAAAGGACGACATGGCATGTTTCTACAATCAACGCCACTCTCCAATGCCGCAGTACAAGGTTGGTGATCGAGTTTACCTTGACTCCAGTGACATCTTCACTACCCGTCCATCCAAAAAACTCTCCCATTGCTTCCTGGGACCTTTCCCCATTGTCAAGTGCATTGGAACGCATGCCTATCGTCTACACCTCCCAGCCTCCATGTATAGACTTCACCCAGTCTTCCACATCGTGAAACTCCTTCCAGCTCCCTCAGATCCTTTTCCAGGACGCCGTTCACGACCACCACCGCCACCTACAGTCATGGAGGGAGAACCCCAGTATGAAGTTGAGTCAATCTTGGACAGCTGGTTATGTCGAGGGAAGCTCCAGTATTTGGTACACTGGAAGGGTTATGGGTATGAGGAGAACTCATGGGTCGAGGAGTCCGATGTGAATGCCCCTTGGTTGGTCAATGAGTTCCACCAATGGCACACTGCTGCACCATGTCGCATTCAAGTCAGTGACTTTGGTCATATGCAATTTCGAATGCATCAGGGCGATGCATCTTAGAGGGGGGGTGATGTAAGGGGACTAGAGGGTGTCCCACATGTTTCTCCTATTTTTTATGTTCGTCCTATATTTTTTCTCACCTCGTTCCTTCTATTCTTCATTTTCTATGATTTTTCCCTTATTTTATTACTAATTTCCCTTTCTATCACATTTGTGCATGTTGACAGTTTTATATTTAGAGACAGAGTACCCTTCTGACATCTACCCCTTGGTATTATGTCATGCGGCAGCCTTGATCAGCCTATCTCTGCCTTTCCTATTTTTAGTTATTATTTGATTTTTGCAGTTTTCAGATATACTGGGCACTGGCAAAGGGATCTTTAGTCGCCATGCATCAAGGGTGCCTTCCACGGAAAGGGGATCGAATGCATGTTGTCAGTATCCATTGTGGGTGCGTCTGGGGTCAAGGGCATGCCTCAGGCATGAGTTAAGCAGTGCCTCCTGTCTGGAGGGGATCATTGGGTGTGTTGGGTTCCATGAGTTACAAGGAAGATTGTAACAAGAGCCCTTCAATCAGAGAAGATACCCCTCCTCCTCCTCTTATCAAGGGTGCAAGCTTATTACAGGCTGAATATAGGCATAAAAGGGGTAAACCCGCCAGTCGTGTCACCAAGACTTGCGGGTTTTTCCCATGATGTCATCAAAAAGTACACCTGCATTTTTACTGTTATTTTTCATGATATTTGATAGAAATTTTCTGAAAAAGATGTCCATGCCTCATCGCAGGGGGTAAACCTGTGAGTCATGTCACCATGACTTGTGGGTTTCAATGGCACAGGACAATGACCCCCCACCCTTGCTATAAAAGCAAGATCATGGGACTATTTTTATTATCTCATTCTTTTTCTTTTATTCTTTTATATACTACAATTTATTTAGAGTCAAAAACCAGTTACAGTCCAACTGACTTGGGGTACTGGTCTAGACCGGTTACGGTCCCAGTTAACCCTCTTAGAGGTCGAAAAACTGGACTAAACCAAACCTTAAAACGACTTAGGTGCACAAGTACTCTTACCGCTGAGGAGTTCGCTGTGATATTTTTCAACAAGTGGTTTTGTGAGAATGGATGCCCAGAAGAAATCATCACCGACTGTGACAAGTTATTTGTTTTGAAATTCTGGCAAGTGCTAATGAAAATTATGGGCATAAGACACAAGATGTTGACATTGTACCATCCGCAAAGTGATGGTGCCTCAGAACGTACAAACAAAACAATGGTACAGGCACTTCATTTCCACATGGAGAGAAACCAGACAGGTTGGGCAAAGGCATTGCTGAAAGTTAGGTTTGATATCATGAACACGCTGAACATGTCAATGGGTTTCTCACCATTCATCCTAAAAACAGGAAGGGCACCATGATTAATCCCACCAATTATTGCCAGACAGGAGATGACAGGGGGAGAGGAGGGAGAGATGGGAGCAGCACAGGCATTGGTGGAGAGACTAAAACTAATGACAGATCAGGCGAAGGATACACTACTGGCAGCCAAGATATTGCAAGCACATCACACAAATGCAGAGAGGGGACCAGAGCCAAAGTATGACATGGGGGATAAGGTGATGTTGGCAACAGGACACTGGAGGAGAGAATACATGCAAACCAAGAGTGGATGGGTTGCTAAGTTCATGCCAAGGTTCAACAGACCGTATGAGGTTGTCAAAGCTCATCCAAAGGCATTGGACTACACCCTGGTGATGCTGGGTGCTCCAAACATATTCCCAACCTTTCACGCATCCCACCTATGACCATTCATTGTGAATGATGATGACAAATATCCGAGCAGAAGACTAGCAAAACCAGGACCTATTGTGATGAAAGACGGAAGCACAGAATATTTCATTGAGCAGATCATCGATTGCCATCCATGAGGACATGGAAAACAATACCTTGTACGATGGCTCGGATATGGACATGAACACAACCTTTGGTTACCACAAAGTGAACACTAACTAGAGATGGAGGCCTTAGTACATTATGAGGAGGAGAATTGAGGAAAAATGGAGTATATATTTTTATTTGGAGGTATGGCGAGTGTAAGAGATCCATTCTCTTACCATATGACTACATTACTACCAGCGACACACATCCACCAGTGACACCACAATTGAGAGCTTACCTAACAAACATGGTCACATGATTAATCATGCATAGATAGTTCCTATTTGTAACAAGGAGACTGTACTTTACTTGACCTTTCTAACCATACTATTTTCCAGTTTACTTTATTCAAACCATCTAAGTGTTTGAAGGACACTTCATTCCAAGTGATGAGAGTTCTTCTGGGGTGCTGTTAGCATTTCAAAGTTCGGTCCGGTCTAGTTTTTCGACCTCTAAGAGGGTTAACTGGTCTAGACCAGTACCCCAAGTCAATTGGACCATAACTGAACCGGTTTCAACCAGTTTTTGACTCTAAATAAATTGTAGTATATATAGTGTTTAAGGGTCTGGCACTATGGCACTATGTAGTGCTCCATAGTGCTACTGAGCTGGCCCAGAGTTTGCTGATGTGCCATCTAGTGCCACTGAGTGGTAGCACACCAAAAATTTGATTCACATTACTGTGTAGTACTATTATGCTCCTGTTGATTGTTGCCAGCCATATTTTATGTATTCCTATCACTCCCCTGGTCCATAAGAGTTTCGCTGTGCTCCGACATCAAACCCTTTTTATTTTATTTTATTTTATTTTATTTATTATTTATTTTTATTTATTTATTTTTTTGGTGGAGCATTTCCCATGAAGGGAGACATTGGGACTCTAACAATGTTATGACACACTCCTTGATCCAGTACCACCACCTCATTCAAAAATTCAAAGTGGGCAGAGTGAAGGGAAACTACACTTCTGGGCCATAGAATAGTGTAAATACACAACTGAAGCAAAGGAAGAGCGAACAACTCCCCAGCGCCTGGCAACTGAAATGCTGGACAATCAGACACTGGCAGTTACACTAGGATTATGGCAGACAACACTATCAGAGAATGCCAATTAATTCAAAAAAGGGTGAACCTCGTGGCGATGACACCGGAACTATCCGCCAAGGAGAAGCACCCAGCCCCACTACAGGCGGAGAAAGGTAGGAGCACCAGATGAATGGGAGCAATACCGCAAAGTGGAGCCAACCTGGGAGACATAACAGATGCCGAAGCAGGGCTCTCCTGGCTAGCTGCAAAAGGTCTACTGGCCCTGTCAGGCTCAACCCCATCAATGACATCACTGGCCGAGATGCTGTCACAAGTTGGAGCCCTACCGAATACCCCACTACAAACTCTAAACATAATATGGGCAGTGGCCTTTCTACTGCAAGAACTAGAATTGACGAAAACAACAAGGGAAGTTACTACTACAGTGTCAAAAGAACTAACCCCTGTCGACATGCTACAGAACACGTTGATGATGCTCAACCCAGAAACCCAAACAAAACCCACCAAAAGGCTTTGGATGGTATAACACAAGTCAGAGGAAGGATGTGAGGCCCTCTAGATGTCACCTGTCAGACTGACAGTCAAATAGTCATAAAACAACTGCTTGTCGAAGCAGTTCAAAGCTAAAAGAATGTGTTTCAAGGACTTGCAATGATTTTCGAGACATTGATGATACTCGACCAGGAAACCCAAACAAAACCCAAAATAAGGGCTTAAATGGTATAACACTAGTTAGAGGAAGGTTGCAAGGTGGTACTAAATATCACCGCTGTAAACCAAGGGTATGAAAACAACTCTAGAGGGTGTGCAATGAAGTCCAATGAGGTTCAAAAGTATTCGAAGCATTGCGATGACGTTTGAGAGAAATTCAATAACAATCAAGAGTGTACAAAGCGCTCGAGGGAATTTTAGTGAAGTTCGGGAGTGTGCGAAGAGGTGCAATGATGTCCGAAGAGTGTGCAAAGAGGTGCAACAATGTTTGAAGAAGTTCGAAGGCCTTTAGAGAAGACAAAGGCACTTTCGACAGTGGCTGAGGATAGACTATAAAGATGTAGAAAGGTGTCGAGAGAGGATAGACGATATGTGATGGTTTCGAGAAGCTAGTACGAGGAGTTTGAGGAAATTTGGTGTAAAACACTGAACTTTGAGACTAAGTCAAGATGCTTGAACTCAAGAGAATGGCTCTTAAATCAGATGATTGGTGTGAGAGGATGATATATTCTGTTCTTCTAAGTTAGTGCATTGAGGTCCAGTCCATAGGACCAGGGACCAGACCAAACTGGACTGCACTTTTGAACTGGTCTTATAGGACCATTGGTCCCAGTTCAACCAGGTCTTCAAGCAGTCCAGTTCTCGGTTCTCATTTTCCTCAACACTTACTAGAACCATCAAAAACCAGTCTAGACCAGTTCTAGACCAAACTTACAGTCCCTTGCTAATGGATAACAAATATATATATGTCTGTACAATAAATTATAATACACTACAATTTACATATCTTGTAGTTAAAAAATGGGGCATACCCAAGTGAAAAGAATGAAAAGTGAGCTGTTTAAATACTGCAATGCAAGCATGGACCATTTGTACCTGTTTGCATGGTCATGTGCTTCTTGTTACACATTCGTTTACATCTTTTGTTTACATGTTTACATTTATTTGTACTGCAGTGCAACACGTTTCAACTTTGCTACTCGCTTTCTCTCCCACATCCACCATGACTGCAACCTATCAAAGGTCAGAATAGGGTATGAACAATGCACAAAACAGGGCCCAAACGACAGCTAAATGTCATCTGGGCCCAGGTAAAGAACTTTCTTTCTATTTCATAAGAATTATAACTAGCTAATAACTTTTTGGTTGTATTTTAGGTTCTGACTTTCTAGACTAATGATGAGCCACCCCCCACTGCCGCCACGAGCCCTCTCTGCTTGTGGGGTGGATAGAGGGTGGATAGGAGACCAGCAACAACAGGAGACAACAAGTAACAAGCACCCACCCCCAGCCTTGCGAGCAACTGCTCACAGGGTGGATTGTGGGTGCTGTGAATGACCAAACAAACACAAGGGATGGCGGGATGGGGACGACTAGGAGAACATGGCACCCACTCAGGTAAGTACCCCCTGCCACATTGCAATCTCCCCCAGCTAACAAAAGACATGAAACGGCACCCTCTATGCCCAAAACAAGGCCAACACCAACAACGATAATGCCAACGATGATGACAGGGCCAACACCAATGCCAATGATGGGGCCAATGCCAACAATGAGGCCAATGCCAACAATGACGACAACATGACAAACCCACACAACGACAGGGAATGACGAGCCCATGCAATGACAGGGGAATGACAAATGACAAACATGAGCAACGATGTAGGGGGTGGGGAACAACAAACATGGGGCTGGGGGAACAACAAACACAAGTAACAAGGGGGGGGGCAGATGATGATGAAGATGACTCTGTACCTGCCTCCAGCCTTGCAAGCCACTGCTCATGAGGTGGACTGCAGGTGCTTTTGTTTTTGTTTTTGTTTTACTTTCTTGTTTTACTTTCTCATTATATATAATTGTAATTATCAGTAAGTAGTTAGTCCTGACCAGTTGTTGACTGGTCAGGACCTGGTCTGGTCAAAACCAGTTTATGAACTGCTATGTAACTGTAGTAGACCAGTCCTATAGGGTCTGGTCTGGTTTTTTTTCATACTTCAAAAATGTAATGACCAGTCCGGTCCTCAGTCCACCCTCAAGGAGGGCAAAAAAACGGACCAGACCAGACCTCAAAGCACTATTCTAAGTAGCTAGTATAAGTCTATATATGTTTGGGAGAAGTGATACTAAAAAGGAAATAAAACATGAGGAATACATGAGGCAAGATATAAAACAATAGAGAATCTTTGCAAATCATAGAATAAATGAAAGAATATAAGAAGGGAAACGTCTAGAGGCATGATTTATAACTGGTACCTGTCCCCATTGATCCAATATATCATCAAGATGTCAAAGCACCACAATCGCATCCTAAAATCCCATCATTGTGTCTCCTCATGTCCAGTGGTGCTCGATATGTGATGCACTAACTCTTACAAGGTGTGCTGCATGTATCTGAAGGGCAGTGCGATAGGTGTACAGCAGCCAAAGGCATTCGAAGTGCTGAGATATCATTTGAAGTTGTTTGAAGTTGTTTGAAGTTGTTTGAGATCGTTCGAAGTTGATCAAAGTAGTTTCGGAGTGGTGTCACGGGGTTTGTAGGGGTTGGGAGCATGCATTTTGATGTGTCAATGCCTCTGGAGATGTTCCCAGAGCTTAGAGTGCACAGTGGACCTATCATCCTCCCCCTTACTGAAGGCCTGACTGTCCCAGTCAGCTGATCAGAGTCACATGAGAACTGTGTGATCATGTTGAAATTGTAAACAAAACTTGGAAAACTTCTCATTCTTCTTCGTCACCTCTTTAAACCTTTGACACTATATTTCATGATGTCTCTTCTCACCAAACTCAACACCGAAATCCTCAAATATGCCAAATCTATGCCCGATCGCAGTGTCGCAGAAGACCTCAACTTTGAAGTGTGGGGGAAAGGTTTTTGTGAGAAGATGGTAAGTTTCCGATTCCCATTCGATATTCAGATTCTAATGCAATATGTTCAGGTGGAATACAACGAATTGGCGGACGAATTGGGTGAAGAATGTGACTCAACCATGCAACAGGTCGTCAACAAGGTTTTCAAGCTTTTCAAACTGATGGCTCGATGCGAATGGGGGGGAGACTTTTTGTTTGCAGATCTGAGTGAGCAGGTGGAGCGAGAGTGAAGGGAAGACAAAGCAAGATGAGTTCGGGAGGAGGAGGAGGAGGCTCGCAGGGCAGAGGAAGATGCAAAGAAAGTGAAGATTGAGGCTTGGAGGGGGGCATTAGGAGATGCTTGAAATGCAGTTCTTCCTGTGTTTTGTGCTAAAACTTTGTCAAAGGAGGAGCTGCAGCAACGAAATGGGGAGCTCACAGTGGAAGCATGAGCAATTGAGAGGCTAGAGGCTGGAGAGGAGGACAAGGAAGAAGATTTGGGAGGGTTGCCAGTAATCAGGATTGGGAAGCATAAGGTAGTGGAGATCGAGGGAGGTGAGGATGATGAGGACAAGATCATTGAGGATGAAGTAGAGAGCAAGCAGAGGAGGTTCGCTGAGGGCGGACTTCTTGACTTCAAAGGCCCAGTGAGTTTTCGCTTTGTTTTTGAAGGGTTTTTGGAGTGCTAATCAATGTTGTAGTGTGATCAATGTGCTAGGATGATATCCCAGCTGTCATGCATTGTCAAGGAGGGAGCCCCAAAGTGCACAAAGTGCACTCAGGCAGTGCAGGGTTGCTACTGGGAAGGGGTCTCGAGGCGGGGACTTCACAAAGGCAAACCGAGATGATTCAGGGTTGCAAAACTGGATTTGTGCCCAAAACCAGGTATGAAATTCATTCAATATAATCTTGTAGTGTATGCTAACCTATTTTTGGATTGAAATTACCTTGAATTTGCATCGTGAGTCCCGTCGCCAACATCGAACCAGTCGCAGGCCCTTCGAAACCATCAAAGGAGAAAAAGAGGTCATCGAAGGGAAAGGCAAAGGCAAAAGCAAAAAAATCGCATAGTTTCAAAGAGGGTGAGGATGTCGATGAGGAGGTCATGACTCATCATGGAGGTTTTGTGCAGGCAAATAGAAGTGGTGGAAGAGATGTTGGAAGAGTAGTAGATTGTGTTGTTCTTTCTGTTTTATAATTTAGATTTTTTGTGAGTCTCGAAAGTAGCGATAAGAAAAGTAAGAAGGAAAAGAAAGAAGAAAAAAAAAAAAAGGAATAAGGGAAAGGCTCAGTAGATCATCACGGCCGAAAAACCCTCCTGGAGTTTGCGCGACCATGCTATAATGCGATATCGCAACTTGTATTGTACACTAAAAGAAATCAAGGTCATAGGAAAGCGATTGCAAACAAAGAAAGGGGATAATTATTTGTCTTCAAAGTCCAGAAGATCTTTGGGAATATCTTCGTTGATGTTCGAAGTGTTTCAAAGTTTTTCAAGTCTTTTGGAGTCGATATCAAGGAAGTTCGGCAGTAGGGGAATTGATTTTCGTGCAAAATAGGGAAGGAGTCGGAAGGCTGTGACAGGTCGATGAAATACTGATCCATCAAGTTCGCAGATGATGTAGGCTCCTCCATAGTTTTGATTGATGACAATGAGCAGGCCTAAATATCAAGGTCGCATCTTGCGATTGAGGGATTTCTCAATTTGCGTGTTGCGAAGTAGGACCAGGTCGCCTTTTTTGAAGTTGTAGTCATGCATTGTTTGTTTGTGAAGGACTTTGAAACATTTTGTGGCTTTGAGTCAAGCAGTATAGACTTTTGAATAGAGAATTTCGAGGTCGGATGATCACTTCTGCAGTGCTATCGCTCTTCGAGCGATGAGATCGGTTGTCAATAAGATAGAATCAGGAGGGGGTTGCAAGTATGTTGCTTCAGAGATGTTGAGCGGGATTAGGGGATGTGATCCTGTAATTGTGAAGTAAGGAGAACAACCCATGCATCTACAAACCATAACTCGTTCTGCCCAAAATACCAAGTGTGCTCCAGCTGACCATTTGCTCTGATCTCCATTGACTGCTTTGAATAACGATTGTCGAATATTGAAATGGGCTTGTTCGATGATTCCGTTTGCATGAGAGTTGTAGCCACTAATTTGAATGTGGTTAATATGATATCATTTTGAAAGGTACTCCAACGCTGAGATGAATGCTGATCCGTTGTCACTCACAATTTCGTATAGCGAACCCCATCTACAAATGATATCTTCAAAGATCCAGTCCCCGAGGGTCATGGCATTTTCTCGTCAAAGGTTTCGCCACTTGGGATAAGTCATTAGTGAACATCAACCTTGTACGATATACTTGAATCCACTTGAGGGAGGCATTTGCATGGTATCGATATAGACTTTGCCGAATAAAGGTGTGGGTGTGGTGACGGTAGGTGGGATAAAGAGATTTCGAGTTTGTTGTACCTGGCACAGGTGGCAAGTGTGAATATACCATGCAATGTCTGCTTTCATGTTAGGCCACCAAAATCATAGGGAAATAACAGCTTTCGTCATGAAGACCATTTTGTGTCTGATACCATTGTGAGCTGCACGAATGACTTCGAGATGATGTTTGGGAATTGCAACGATTTTGTGAGCTCCATGCAAGTCTTTCCTCCAAAGTTTGCCACAATCTAAGAAGAATTCAGTGCAATATCAAATGAAGGTAGCGTATTTGGAATCTGATAATTCTGAAGGTCATACCAAATCCTCTAACCATTTTCGAACGTGAATTAATCTTTTGTCTTCCTTTTTTGCATTCTTCGTTTGTGGGACATCATTGTAGGTCAGATCCTCCCAATCTGAAGAGAGGGAGAGTGTCAAAACTTGATAGGAAGTGAAGGGTTGAGTCATAACAGGATTGATTTGGTGTATGAAACTGTGAAGACGGTCAATCCAGTCTCTGAAATTGTTTTCATTATCGAACTGATCATCATCATCTTGTGGAGGATGTCTCAAAAGTCCATCTGGACCATGATGTGTACCTGCGACATGAACTAACATGAAGTGAAAAGTAAGGATCAAGATGATCCATTGATTTATGCTAGCACTAGGTGCAATATCAGGGTTCGAGAGCATGCCTTTGATATACCTTGCATTGACTTCGACAATGAGGTTTCGGACCCCTATTAGGTACAATTGAAGTGCTCCGAGAGTGCAATATAGACCATAGAGTTTGAGTTTTGCTCGCAAAAACCAGGATTTGTGGTCGTTAAGTGTGATCAAGCCGAATTGACTGTAATATTGTTTTTGAAAGTTGTTGGGATCGCATTGCATGAGAAAGAAGCCAATAGCGATGTACAAAGTATCGACTGATAGGATAACTGGGGCATTGGATGAGTAGTCGATAGTGCAAATTGCCAGGGAATTGATCAATGCTTGCTTCAGGTCTTCCTGTGCTGCAATTTGTTTCAGTCCGAAATCAAAAGGGACATCTTTTCATGTAAGGTGTATTAGAGCTGTAGCACGTTGAGCAAAGTTTCAAATAAAGATACGACAAACTCCAATAGTTCCTAGAAATGCCTTGACTTTAGTAAGGCTTCAACAAGGCCCCCATTTGCTAACCACTGCGATGTGAGTGGGATCAGCCATACGACCTTCAATATTGCATTGATGACCTAGAACAATTATTTTGGAGATGCAAAGGTAAAGTTTTGGACCAGAAAACGTTCCTCTGCAATACTTCATGTGTTGGGCTATACAATTTAGATTCTCGAAATGCTCCCAAACAAAGCATCAAATGCCTGGATTATTGGCGATCATTTTGTAAGATCCTCCAATAGTTCAATATTCTGATTTTGGACCCTTAACTGGTGTGTCGTCGATGTAAGGGATGGTGATATGAGGGATTTTGGGTTGTAGGATAAACATTACATCATTGTGTAAGATTGGGACTGAGTTAGTCCAACCCATCAGTAGGGTGACGATTCGAAGCACTCCAAAAGGTGTCTGAAACATTGTTAGATCTCAAGACAATTCTGTGACTTTCCTTTTGTCAAATGTAACATATAAGTCCAACATTCCACAGCAAGTGTGTCCACCAAATTGTTCAGCTAGATGCTTGGAGATTGGGACAATGCCAGAGTGCTGTATTGTTACTTGATTAAGAGGCTCAAGACTGTGAACAATTCGAAGTGATTTTGCATCTTTCTTCACAATGAAAAACCATCATGACCAATACGACAAGTTCAATGACTCATATACTCCTGCTTCTATCTTCTTTTTCTGCATCTCACAGATCTGTTCATACAGACCAGGAGGTATAGGGATATTATGTTCGACCCATGGAGGGTGAGGAATAACAGGGAATTTGATAGGAGGAAAGAAGTCAGGGCAAAAGCTTCCTCGTTCTTGTTCAGTCCATGCAAAACCCATTTCGTGATTTCGAATAAAATCATGCATAAGCTTTTGTTCTTCTGGCTGAGGTCTTTACACTGCCCCATATGTTCCATGTGGATCCATGTGGAATTGCATGGACTCCGCATGGATCTGCATGGACTCTGTATAGATTTACATCCCATCTAATGAACAGTTTTAGTTATGCAACAGGGGCAGACAGTCTGCACGGATCCACATGGACTAGCTCGGATTCCACACTTTTTACTTGGATTCCATGGATTTTGGCCGTCTGCATCCAAGATCAGACAGCAAGTACGAGCAAGGACCAGCAAGGACAGTCTGCATGCATCTGAGCAGACCATTTGAGCTTAGCAAAATAATGTCATGAATGGTGTTTGAACTCGGAGCCTCATGGTTAACCAATAAAGTACAGACACACATTACCATTACACTATGCAGCCATTATTGTTTGTAGCCATTGATGCAACTACATATGACTGTTTGGCTTTGTATGACAAAGCACACAGCTGTGTCATCAACATTGCCAGCTCATCACTCACCACCACCACCATCGACAACAACCACACCGCCACCTCACTCCCTCCCTCCTTCCCTCTCTACCACCACCATCTCCACTCTACCCACATCACCTCCACCCACTCCCAGCCCCATTCCACGGCCATGAAGAGCTGCCAACAAGCTGACCAGAAGCAATGTGGGCCCAAACAATGCAATTGCGTCGTTTGGGCCATAGGTAATTTTTTTAATTTGTTTCTTCTTTTTATCAACTAACTAATTGTTGTCTTTGTTTTTTGGGTTCTAATCTACAGGTAACAATGGACAACAATGCAGGCCCAAATGACACAATTGCATTGTTTGGGCTGTAGGTAATTTTTATTTATTCGTTTCTTCTTTTTATCAATTAACTAATTGTTTTCTTTGTCTTTTAGGTTCTAATCTACAGGTAACAACTCCACGGCCACAAAGAGCTGCAAACAAGCCAACCAGAAGCAATGCAGGCCCAAACGACGCAATTGCATCATTTGGGCTGTAGGTAATCTTTATTTATTCATTTCTTCTTTTTCTCAACTAACTAATTGTTTTCTTTGTTTTTTAGGTTCTAATCTACAGGTAACGACAGACGACAATGCAGGACGATGCAAACCCCCCCAAAACAGACAAAAACGAGCACCAGGGCCCCACCACGACCACCCACAGTGACAGATGACACACCACCCACCCCCAGCCCCACGACACCGATGAAACCGACACCAACCACAGAATGACACACCACGCACCACCCACCCCACAAGGACACACCACTCACCTCCAGCCTCGCGAGCCACTGCTTGTGGGGTGGATGGTGGGTGGAATGATGACGAGGGGGATGGGAGATGAGAGGAAAGGGAGACAAAGGGGGAGGGGGAGGGAGACGATGAGGGACATGGGACAGGAGATGACAGCACACCACCCACCCCCAGCCTCACACGCAACTGCTCGTGGGGTGGATCGCGGGTGGAACAATGATGAGGAAGGTGGGTCCGTACAGACCAACAGGGAATGGTGAGGGGGGACAAGAGGGGGCCACAAGGGAGGGCCGACGATGAACACACCTGCCCCTGCTGTCTCGCATGCTAGCAAGATGGTGGGTTATTTATTTTATTCTATAGTCTACTGCCCCCCTCTTCGGCAGGGGGGCAACTTTTTTTGTATTTAATACTACCAATAAAATGTCCCCCATCGTGGGGCATCCTTGTTTTTTTTTTGCCATCAACCCATGCCTCAATTCTTCATTTGGGTCACCACATGGTTGGAATCTGTGTGGACTTATGTGGACTTATGTGGACTTATGTGGACTTATGTGGACTTATGTGGACTTATGTGGACTTATGTGGACTTATGCAGACTCCGCGTGGACTGGGGTGGAGTCCGCGGTGAAAGGGGTGTAATTTTTCATTTTGGTCACCAGATGGTTGGACTCCACACGGAGTCCACACAGTCTGCACAGATCTGCGTGGAACATATGGGGCAGTGTAAATTACTGTTCTGGCCATAGAAAATTGCCAGGATGGTTTTTGTCAATAATCGCTTTGCGTTCAAGTGTATATTGGGGAGAAGGGATGAACAATGTGGGGTGAGGATTGAGTTTTAACTTTTGGCATTTGCTCAAGGGGGTCGCCAGTGATTGTTTGAATGATGTGAAATCGATCAGGTAGTTCAGTAATAACTGGTCGAACTTTCTGTGTGACTGGTTTGTATTTCTTCTTTGAGGCTGCAAAGGTTGGGTATATAGGGTTGGTTGACGAGATGTGGGGAGGGGAAATAATAGCGGAGTTGTGCATAGAGGTGGCCATCAAGGCCGATAAAGACATTGCATACTGGCAACTAGCCATTAAATATAAGTTTGCAAGGATCGAAGAAAAGGAAAAGGTGTTCAAAGAGTTTGAGGAGTCAATATCGGGAATAATCGCAGTGTACTCAATAGTTATAGAGGAATTAGAATGGTCGAAAGAAATAATGAGGGTGCACTGGTTATTCTCCGAGATTTTATCCTCTAGTTGCGAAAATCCTCGCGAACTACTCTTCTATGTTGATTAGATTGGGGAATAGTCGGAATAGCACAGGATCATGTTGAGTTCAGATTGAATATAGTTATTGTCTGCACTTCATTTCGATAATTCTTGACTGTACTCTCTGTGAGAACATCAAATGGCCATCCGAGCAGAATGTCGTATGCTGGATTGCAGATGATGTGTATTTGCATATAGAGAGTGATGCTACCAACTTTGCAAGGTACATTCCATGCCAAACCTAGACTCTGGTCAATACCACCATTAGCCGATTGCAGAGGGATGTGTATCGAAGGATCGTATGCGAGACCGAGTTCGTGACAGACTTCTTCTGACATTGCGATGATCGATGAACCCAGATTGACTATGCTTTCGACTGGATTCCTGCCGTTGACATTCATGATAACTGATCTAATAGAATGTGATTCCTTCACTGCGATAAAAGGTTCAGGTATTTCTCCAGGGTGAAGACTGCTAATATAGGTTTTGTAAGGGTCGTCAATTACAAATATGTCATCATGAAGGAGATTCATAGTGTTATTTCCTTCGGGTTGTTGGGTATGATGCACAGTGACCTGTTCTTTCCATTTCATATGAACTTCAGGTGATAGCGAAAGTAATTCTTTGGGGGTTAGAGTGATAATGGGTGTTTTCATCGATTGAGTGAAGACATCTTTGGTGATTTTGTCCTTTTGAATGGGAGCTTGGGTATGGTATGATGGGCTGTCTTTTGCTTTGCCTGTCAATGTGAAGTTGCATTCATAAGGAGGTAGGTATGAGTTTTCTTTAGTGCCATTGTAGGGATGTATTACCAGTTGCAATGTTTTCTTGGAAGTCAAACATGGTGCCATATTTGAAGTAGGTGGGTTGGTCACTGTGGATGATATCAATGGTGCCAGTAGTTGTGGGATGAATCGTTTGACCATTGCAGGGATCAAGGGCCATGAGGTAGGAGCTGTTGGCACATTCAGATCAGTTCGCGTAAAAGGTCTACCACTTCGCAAAGCATATATCTCTTGTTCAAGTTGTGCGATACGATCTTCGGCTGTTGTGGATAAGTCAGTAATTTGGTAGACACCCCTGGATGGTGTCAAAGAAACTGTCAAAGGTGCAATATTATACATTAGCAAGGGGGTAACATTAGATGGAGGGTTTCATTGAGTCCATTTATCAATCCTGTCTTTGATAAAATGGACCAGGGATGCTTCGAGGAGTGAATTGACTGTTTGGGAGAACAATTTTGCCTTCTGTGTTCTTCTTACACTTTCCTTTATTGATATAAGACTGGCAAACCAAACAGTTGCTAATAAAATGTCCTGTAAGCCCACAAAAGATGCAAACTAATGTTTCGAGCTGGTCCGAATGAAATCGGCTGTTAGGTTGAGTAGTGTTCGTGGTCTTTGAACCTGCTAAAGCTGTTACAATAGTGGCTGCGAATTTCTCAAGGATTGCCATAAGGTCTTCCGATTTAATTTGGGGCAAAGATGTTGATGTTGTTGGGATTGCCAAAGGTGCTGAAGAATGCAAACTAAGTAGCGATGTCAAATCTGAGCTGATAGATCCTGTTAAAATGAATTTTGCTGCTGCATGAATATTGTCAAGTGGGTAGGGGTCATCGGGGTAGTGATCGGGGAATTTTAGTTCAAGTTGTTGAGTGATTCTAGCCCATAAGCCTGGTTGGAAACCCTGGACAAAGGCTCTGCTTTGTTCCACATCAGAAATCCTGCCTTTAGTAGATAGAAACTTTGTAATGTTATAGAATGACCAATAGTATAATCCTAAATTGCTCACATTGTAAATACCTATGCAAAGTTGTTCACCGACGAGTTTGTCCATGTCCGAAATTGACCATTTCCAATCGTCTTCAGAACCAGGATACAGTTGGTGAATAGTGATGTGAAAGTTCTGGAATGAAATGCCAGCATCATAATTTGAGCTCATTAAAGTATCTGCAAAGTTCTTGCAGCTGGGTAGGGTCAAATTTTGGAGCCGTGGAATGACCACAAGCTGGCATCATTGCTTGTGGAGTCATGAATGCGATGTTTCTAGGAGTAGGGGTTAAAACTTGTGTGAATGATGGTAGAGGAGTCAAAGTTGTTGGAAGGACAAATGAAGATATAGATGATGAAGACAAAGAAGTAGAAGATGATGTTGAGGGCAATGAGATTGGTGAAGGGAATAGTCAACGATGAGTTGATTTTGCTTTGGAAACAGGTATAAGAATATCTCCCAATTGTTCGAGAGATTCAAAGGCATGGCAAGTGTTGATTTGTAGGTTTCTAGCTTGTGTTGGCCTAAGCTGGGAGATTTGAGATGGATTAGGCAATGAAATGATTTAGAAACCCCTTGCTGTGGGCTCCAAAATGATGATACTCAACCAGGAAACCCAAACAAAACCCACAATAAGGGCTCGAATGGTATAACACTAGTTAGAGGAAGGTTGCAAGGTGGTACTAAATATCACTGCTGTAAACCAAGGGTATGAAAATGACTCTAGAGGGTGTGTGATGAAGTCAAATTAGGGAACTGCATGGGTTATACCCGCGGGTTTCCCACGCTTTTATTTCCTAATTTATTCAATGAGTTTTGCGTGAAAAATCATGAAAAAAGGATTTTCTGAAAGCTTTTTGTTGGCTCTTTGTGATGTAACACATAAAACAATATTTGGGTGACATCTGTCATGTGACAAGGTCGAAAATAAATTATTTTGTCCCTTATATCACAAGCATCCATCGAATAGCTATCAGAAAATCTTTTTTCATGAGTATTCATGCAAAACTCATTGAATAAATTAGGAAATAAAAGCGTGAGAAACCCGCGGGTAAAACCCGTGCAGTTCCCTAAGTCAAATGAGGTTCAAAAGTATTCGAAGTGTTGCGATGACGTTTGAGAGAAATTCAATAACGATCGAGAGTGTACAAAGCGCTGCAATAGTGTTCAAGGGAATTTTAGTGAAGTTTGGGAGTATGCAAAGAGGTGCAATGATGTCCAAAGAGTGTGTGAAGAGGTGCGACAATGTTCAAAGAAGTTTGAAGGCCTTTATAGAAGATGAAGGTGCTTTCAATGGTGGCTGAGGATAGACTATAAAGATGTAGAAAGGTGTCGAGAGAGGATAGACGATATGTGATGGTTTCAAGAAGCTAGTATGAGGAGTTTGAGGAAATTCAGTGTTAAACACTGAACTTTGAGACTAAGTCGAGACGCTTGGACTCAAGAGAATGGCTCTTAAATCAGACGATTGGTGTGAGAGGACAATATATTCTGTTCTTCTAAGTAGCTAGTACAAGGCTATATATGTTTGGGAGAAGTGATAATAAAAAGGAAATAAAACATGAGGAATACATGAGGCAAGATATAAAACAATAGAGAATCTTTGCAAATCATAGAATAAATGAAAGAAGATAAGAAGGGAAATGTCTAGAGGCATGATTTATCACTGGTACCTGTCCCCATTGATCCAATATATCATCAAGATGTCAAAGCACCACAATCACATCCTAAAATCCCGTCGTTGTGTCTCCTCGTGTCCGGTGGTGCTTGATATGCGATGCACTAACTCTTACAAGGTGTGCTGCATGTATCCGAAGGGTGGTGCGATAGGTGTACAGTGGCCAAAGGCATTTGAAGTGCTGTGATATTGTTCAAAGTTGTTCAAGATCATTCGAAGTTGTTTGAAGTTGTTTGAAGTTGATCGAAGTAGTTGTGGAGTGGTGTCACAGGGTTTGTAGGGGTTGGGAGTGTGTGTTTTGATGTGTTGATGCCTCTGGAGACATTCCCAGAGCTTAGAGTGCACAGTGGACCTATCAACAGTGCGATGATTTTTGAGATGTCACAATATTTTTCGAGGTGTTGTGATATTTTTCGAGGTTTTTCAAAGAAGTCTCGAGGAATTTCGAGTGCGCAAATATGTTCGGACGCAAGATTGGGGGACTAGACGAGTAGTAGAAG
This sequence comes from Tricholoma matsutake, assembly GCA_026075535.2. Classification (NCBI taxonomy): domain Eukaryota; kingdom Fungi; phylum Basidiomycota; class Agaricomycetes; order Agaricales; family Tricholomataceae; genus Tricholoma; species Tricholoma matsutake. Next base: position 2,855,426 of record AP026544.2, read on the forward strand.
CAAAGCAAGGGCAAATCGAGGGAAACGAGAGCGCAAATAACATAATGCGAGGAATTTCGAGGAAGTTTAGCATAAAACACCAAACTATGGACTGAATAAGACTAAACTGAACTCTCAAATCACTGTGATTTGGGAGGAAGATGACGACTTTCTTGTTTTTCTTTGTATCTAGTACATCTTTTTATATAAAATAAAGAAAGTACCTAAAAAGGCTAGAGAACATGAGGCAAACATGTTGAAAACTCGAGGAAAAAGGCAATATAAGTATATCAGAACAATAAAGCAAGCCTGAAAAGGGTGAATATAACACATGATGAAGAAATAATAAGAAAGAATAGCTAAAACTGGACTGTCCTTGTTATAAATTGAATAAAAGATTGGAAACTGCTTTGAGCGGATTGTATGCATGCACATGCAGTCGAAATGTGTTTGATATACTCGATACAGTGTCCCATGTGTCCAGCATACATCCGAAGATCATTCGAATAGGAAATACTGTGTCCAACAATGTTTTTCGAGGTTCGATGTTTTTTGAAGATTTTTGAAGATTCTTCGGACTTCATTCGTGGCCTGATATCGGTGCGATATTGTTCGACAATGGTAGGGGATACGTCTGGCATGTGTGCAATGACCATTGGGATAGGGATATAGTGTCCGATGTTGATTTTTGATGTTTGATGATTTTTGAAGTCGGTCGAGGAAATATAAGACTTGTTCAAAGGCCGATATCACTGCGATATTGCTCAAAACTGGTTCGGAACCAATCAACGATGTTCCAAGTGTATATCCTGAGCTGTCCAAAGGTCAGGGGAATTGTATTATGGCAGCCAAAGGCATATGAAGAATTTCGAGGTGTCACAAAGAGTTTCGAAGCATTCTTGTGACTTTGTACAGGTTTGTATAGGTTCATAGAGCTTCAGAGGGGTTCATAGAGCTTTGGAGGGGTTCATATGGGTTTCATAGAGCTTTGACAACGATTGTAGATGTGTTTTCTGAGCTTGAATGACAAGGTGGACCTATCAGCAACTAGAGGTATCAGAACCAGACAAAACTTACACCCACACTGTCCAACTCGTGCCTGTCATTACATGGCCAGGCAACTAACAGCCACATAAACTCCCAACCAGCAAGGGCACCAAGCAAATCAAAGAAGAGGTCGACAAAGGGTCCCACAGTCCTAAATGGCCTGATGAACTGGACCTCAGGGGGAGTGTTTGCCCAGGGCATGCCATCTGACGCACAAGGACTGGGGAGAGGTCAAGGCAAAGGGGCCTTAAGTAGATACTCTAAGATGTAATGACCATTATAGGGTATGCTATGCCCTGAGAGGTCCAAAAAATAACACAAAAAAATAAAATAAATAAAATAAAAAAACAATGTTACAGTCCCATTGCGCACTAGGGGTTCCAAGGGATCTGAACCTCAGAGTAGAAAAAGAATATACACCCAAATCACTGTGAGGAAATGCATTTATGCACTGAGTGTGGGGCGCAGTCAATTTCAACAAAGGGATATGGACTAACCCATGCCCTGTTGCCAAGACTGACTCCTACCCACTAAAACCCCGCTCACCTCTGTCCAGTTTCTGGGGAGGTCTTCCTCATTCTCGAGGGTGTTTTTCCATGTCTGTACTACTATTTTAGGTTTAAGGCCCTTTTTTCCATATCGTGGGTTTATCAAGCTGCAGCCAGTTTCAAGTCTGATGTTCATCATTTTGTGCCATTTATTACTTATTTCCTCTGTGGTATATGGGGTGTTTTCATGCTTGATCACCCTTTCACAGTGTAGTTTCCAGATAAGGTATGCCAATTCAGATATCAGGATTCTCCAGAATCTATTAGCGCTGGGTGTGTGTATCCCATTGTTTGTTTTGAATTCAGTGAGTGTGTAACTTATGATGTTGCCTAGCCATGGTTGGTGCCATTCTAGTTTTTTTTTGGTCCATATTTGTTCTGCTAGTCCCCATATTATTTCCTGTCCAGGGGTCTCACATTGGGTTAGTATGTGGTCCATTGTTTCAGGGACCCTGCAGTGTGGGCATTCCCATCTATTTTGAATTTCCTTGCAGAAAATTTCCTTCAGCCAATATTTGCCAATTCTATATGCATCATGTGCAGTCATCCATAGGAAGTATCATGCATTTCTTGAGAAGTCTTTATGTTGGATGGCTTTCCAGATTTCGTCTTCACTAGGCATTTTCCCAGTCGCATCCTCTACCTCATTTTGTATCTTGTCAATCATTTGGGTTGTCATCCTTCTCTGGTGTGAGTGGGTTTTTAGTTTCCACTCTCAGATTCCTTTGTATGCTAATGATTGTGTCAGTTTACTCAGTTTTTCTCCTGTTATTTGGTAGGGTGGTTGGACTGTTAAGTTAGGCTCATCCAGTGTATGGTCCTTCAATGCACCTAGGTTTGCCATCCTGTCTGCTCCCTCATTTCTCTCATGTCCAGTGTGGCCTTTGATCCACTTTATCATTGTTCTTCCTTTCCTGGCACATAGGGTGGCAATGGTGGCTTGGAGGATTCCTGTGTTCGCCAGTCCAATGTACCCTTGATCTTTGTGTTTGGTCAGGTTCTTGGTAAGCACATTGATTGCATACTTGGAGTCACTGTTAAGCTCTGAGTTCAGGGAAGGAGACGTTGGATTTCCAGTCATACCCAGACAGTACAAGTTGAAAGGGGAGAGTCAGATAGGAGCGGGATTCCAATGGAATTCCAAGGCGAGGGTTTTGGGACAGAAAGGACTTGGCTTCAGCTTGTGAGAAGCTGCACCCTTCTCCTCATCAAGTCTCCTAATTTCAGATAAGGTGAGAGGGGAGGATTGGAGGATTGGAGGTTTCCCAGAGAGGACAAGTAAAAGTTTGAGGAAGACTTAAGAGATGAATTGGAGCGAATTTAGAGTGGGATCAATTGAGTGACTTTGTTGATTTACAAACTGGCAATACAGAATGAAAGTAGCTAGTTTAAATACTAAAGGTCGGAGTTTCCAAGGCTGTGGTAATTTGCAAACTGGCTCCCGAGGCAAATCCTGAAACTGTTTCATCTAATTGGAAATGAGGGGATTTCACCTCTAGGCAGTGCTGCTGATAGGAGGTGGGCTGTGATGCAAGGCGGCCAGGAAGGGGGGCGGAAAATGACTGGAAATCCAGTCAAGAGAATTGGTCTTGACAGTATTTCCCCCTTAGTGCCAAGCCTATGAGGCACATGAAGGTTCGAATCCAAATCAGGTATGTTGATTTTGATGGGTTCCCAGGTTTTTCTTCAACCACCACCACCACCACCATCATTCACCTCCCCACCCCCCATATTGCCATGATCCTCACATGTGGAGAAGATTGCAGCCCTCAGGGCCCAGCAAGAGAAGTTGATGGAGGAGCTCCAGCTCGAGGAAGAGGCAAGGGAGGCTGAGGAGCCCAGGGTTGCTGAGGAGGCTGCGAGGAAGGCGGCCACAGTAGAGGTGGAGAAGAAGGCTGTGGAAGAGGAGCAGAGGAAGGTGGCTGCTGCCAAAAAGGTGGAAAAGAAGCAAAAAGCTGAGGAGATGGATGAGGCTGGAGTCACCCTTTATTCTTGTTGCACTTCCATGCTGACTTCTTGTAGATGTTCTAACCAGAAGTTGTCATGTTTCTGGGGAACCCGGTGTGCATGTGAGCCTTGAACAAAGGTGAAGCACAAGTGCAAGGAGGTAGTCTGGGAAGGGCAGGAGTTGCTGGGAGGACCAAGGCTGGGGAGCAACAAGGGAGTGATGGAGTTGCTTAGGGAGTTGTTGGGGGTGGTAAAGGGGATGAAGAAAGAATTGCAGGAGCTGGGGAGCTCCAGGTTATAAGTGAGGGTGTACTGGGCATTCAAGATACAATGTCGGACATCCAAGGGGCATTGGATCCAGAGTGGAGGCTGGAGTCTGAGGAGGAAGAGGAGGACAAAGAAGAGGATGAAGCAGATGAAGAGGATAAAGAGGTGCTGGGAGAACTGTCCAGTTTGGCAGAGGAAGCGGAGGGTGAAGGAGTGAGGGGATAGTAGGGATCTGGCGGCAATCCGAAAAATAGTTAATGTCTTTACTTTGTTTGTGAAAATGAATGAATGTTGTTGTTTTTGTTTGGGATTTGTGTGATTGTTAGGTGGAGAGAGGACCAGGTTTCCCCAGTCTGTAGTGGGAAGCCAGGAGGTTTCTTCATTGGTTCCTTGGTAACCTTCCCACTGCATGAAATAGAGTAGCTTGCATTGATGGCGGTTGTCAATTTTTGAATCGAGGATTTCTGCAATCTCATACTCCAGTTCATTGTCTATAATGACCAGAGGAGGTGGAGGTTGAATACAATTAGGAATTGTGTTGGGAGTATCTTCTTCCAGTTGGGAGAGATGGAATACTGGGTGGACAGCCTGGAGGTGATCTGGAAGTTGAAGGGTAACCAAGTGGGTACCCAGACAGGCAATGATTTTGAAAGTGCCATAGAACTTCTCTGAGAGCTTCTTGGAAGGTCATGTAGTGTGTAAGTGCTCGCCTTTGATGAAAGCATAGTCACCAATTTTGAAGTCAGGAGCGGGGGCCCGGCATTTGTCTGCAGGACCTTGATAGTGCTTCTGTGCTTCTGTGAGTTGCTTCTGGAGTTCCTGGTGGAGATCATCAAGGTTGACCACACAATGGCATGCATGTTGCAAGGCTAGTTTGCACTCCAGGAAAACCATGATGTTTGGGTGGTAACCCTTGTTGGCAAAGAAGGGTGAAACTCTGGTGGAAGCTGAGGGAGCATTGTTGTATGCAAATTCCCCCAAAGGTAAAAGCTGGGACCAGTTGTCCTGTTGGTAGTTGCAGAAGATCTGCAAGTACTGTTCGAGGGTCTGGTTGAGGCATTCAGTCTGTCCATCGCCTTCTGGATGATAACCTGAAGTGAAGTGGATTTTCATGTCCAGGGCTTGCCAGAGAGAGTGGAAGAAATGGGAAATGAACTCAGAACCCCGGTCACAGGTGACATGAGATGGAACACCATGCTTGGAGAAGACATGCATGACAAAGAGATTAGCAAGTTCTTGAGCCGTGATTTTGTTTACTGTGGGGATTAAGATGCCCTGTTTGGAGAGTCAGTATATGATGACTAGGATGGCAGTGTGTCCATTGGAGTCCAGTAACTGTTTGACGAAGTCCATGGAAATTGAGTTCCAAGGCCTTTCCAGGATGGAAGTTGCTTCAGAAATCCATAGGGTTTGTGTCGGGGTGATTTGGAGTGTTTGCAGATAGTACAAGACTTGAAAAAGTCCTGCACAACAGTGCAGAGATTGGGCCAAACATATTCCCATTGGATAAGCTGAAGGGTCTTGTTTTGCCCATAGTGACCTGAAAGAATATGGTTGTGCTTGTATTGTAAGACTTTAAGATGGAGGTCTGCAACATCTGGGATGTAAATCCAGTCGAAGTGGTGGAGAAGGCCACTATCAGCTAGAGACCAATTTGGGGCAGATGGCAATGGAAGGTGTGAGGAAGAGATGGGATCAAGAGGGAGTGAAGATCAGATATCATTGTGGAGTTTTTCAATGTCCATGAGAATGGCTTGATGGATGATAGGAGTAGCCAGGAAAGTGGCTCAGAGGGAGGATGTGAGTTGTTCTTGAGTAAAGACTGGATGGAAGTTGCTTGGATTTACCAAGGCAAAGTCGCTATTTCCCCCATTGCAGTAGATGTCCCAGCATCTAGTGAGCACATCAGGTTTAGCCCCCAGCTTACCAGGGCAGAAGTGGATGGCGAGGTTGAACTGTGAGAGGTATTCTGACCACCGAGCTTGATGATGAGTAAGGAGCTTTGTGGTATTGAAGTATTCCAAGTTTTTGTGATCCGTGACCACATCTACTGGATTTCCAGAACCTCCGAGGTACTGTCGCCAGTGTTTGAAAGCTTTGAAGATAGCCAGAAGTTCCTTGTTGTGGGTGTCATAGCTCAATTCAGCTGGGTTGAAGGAACAGGAGTGGAATGCAACTGGGTGGATTTCTCCATCTGAGTATAGATGGAAAGGATCGCTGCTAAGGCGTAGTCTGAGGCATCTGTCTCCAAGATAATGTGGGAGTCTGGTAGCCATTGAGTAAGTATTGGGGCATGAGTGAATTCCTCTTTCAATTTGTTGAACATTTCTTGCCAAAGTCCCAAGGCATGTGCTTCCGGGTGAGTCTGGTGAGAGGGATGATGATGTTGGAATACCCATGGATGAACTGTTGGTAGAAGTTGCAGAATCCAAGGAAGGATTGGATGTCCTTAACCTTTCAAGGTTTGGGCCAGTTGAGGATGGTTTTGACTTTATCTTTGGACATCCGGAGCCCATCCAGAGAGAGGATGAACCCCAAGTATTCCACACTGTCTTTGTGGAACTCAGCTTTCTGCCGAGCAGCATAAAGCCCATTTTCCCAGAGTCTCCGGAGAACTTCCTTGATGTGAGCCTTATGTTGACTCATGTCATTGGAGTAGATTAGGATATCGTCAAGGTAGACAATGATGCTGACATCTAATAGGTCACTGAAGATGTCATTCATGAGGCGCTGGAAGGCAGCAGGTGTGTTGGTGAGTCCAAATGGAACCACCAGTCATTCAAAAGAACCATAGCATGTGTGTAAAGTGGTTTTCCATTCATCTCCCTCAGCAATGCGGACTAAGTGATAGGCATGCCGGAGGTCGATTTTGGTGAACATGCACACTTTTCCCAGAGAGTCCAGGAGATCTGAGATCAGCAGAAGTGGTTAGTGGTCCTTCTTTGAGATGTGGTTGAGTCCCCAGTAGTTGACGCAAAGTTGGAGACTCCCATCCTTTTTCTTGACAAAGAGTATAGGAGTGCTGTGAGGGGATTTGGAGGGGTGGATGAAGCCCAAGCAAACATTTTCTTCAATGAATATTTGGAGGGCCTCAAGCTCAGAGGGAGAGAGGGAGTCATGTGACCCAGAGGTGGGGGAGCATTATCCTCCATCTCTATCTTAAGGTCATAAGGATGGTGTGGAGGAAGGGTGTCAGCTTTTTGTTTGTTAAAGACATCTGCAAATTCATGATATTCTTCTGGAACCTCTGAGAGATCTGGAGACTTTCTGGACACCACAGAAGATTTAGCCATCAGTCCTTCTGGGGAGAATGTCATCTGAAAGGCTACAGCCCCAGGGAGTTTGCTTGTGTGCATGTAAGCGGCAGCATTGATGAAAGAGATCTTGGGAGGTATAAGTTTTGAGGATTTAGTGATTACAGGGTTTTTGTGGGTTTCCACTGGAAGGTTCAGAGGTGAAGGTGACTCACACAAGATAGGAGAGTCAGAAGACATTGAGGGGGCAGGACCTCTTTGAGGTGTGGAACAGAAATTTATTTGGCCTGAAGACCAGTCAATCAACAGATTGTATTGCTTCAGCCAGTTATGACCAAGTACTGCAGAACAGGAAGAGTCCAGCGAGGTTACATAAAATGTCAGATTGAACACTTCACCAGACAGAAAAGTGACCAGGAGTTTCATGACTTGGGTTATGGTGGAGTTACAAGTTCCATCAAATAGTTGGAGTCTGATCAGAGGAATGGTTTCGGTACTAAGTTGGTTGTCCTGCAGAAATGATGAATCTAGGAAACAATGCGAGGAACCAGAGTTGATAAGAGTTCAGATTTTTAGGGAATGTTTGGAAAGGGATAGCAGGATGGTAAGGGATTCAGGATCAGAAAGAGTGGATGCATTGAGACGGACATAAGCAGCCAGTTGGGAAAGGTCAACAACCCTCAGCCCCAATGGCATGTTCCCAAGGGTTGCAGACTATTTTTTTGGGTCCACAGAGTCCAGCTTGGACTCGGTGACTGCTGCAGCACAAACTTTGGCTGCTTTGGACTTTGGACAATTTCTGGCTCCATGTCCTTTCTCGCTGCAGTAGAGGCAAAGTCCTTCTTTCATGTGGTGTTCACACTCATCTCTGGTTAGTTTACTGTCTTTCCCTAACTTGTCAGAAATAGAGTTCTTTGACTTGTCCCTCTAGAAGTTGTTCTTTGACCCAGAGGAGCTGCCAGATGAGGATTGGCTTGTGTGGTTGGTGCTGGATGAGGGCTGGGGTTTGGACTGATTGTTAGAGTTGGAATTGGAGCTAGGAGAAGCTTTGGATTCCTTTCTCCCAGGGTTTGCAGAATTCCCGGAGTTTTTGCTTCTAAGCAGGTTTCTTCTTCCTGCATCCAATAGATGTTGTCAGCATCTTGGGCTTTAAGATGTAGGGATGCTAGAGTATTGGGTTGTCCCCCCCATAAGACTTCTATGCAGAGATGGAGTGGAATACTGCAGAAATACTGGTCACAAAGAGTGGCCTCATTCCCATTGACCTGGGAAGCCAGTTCCTAGAGATCCACATTATACTTCACTATTCTTCCACCTTTCTTCATTGTGAGTTCTGAAAGGGCCTTCTCTGCATCCCTGACAGGGTTGTGAGGACCAAAATTTTCCAACTCACTAAGGAATACCTCGTAGTTCCACATCCAATGGGTGGAATTTGTTGGGCTGTTGAGTCCAGGTTCAAACCAGCTAAGGGCTGACCCTTTGAGGTAGGAAAGGATGAATAGGATCTTCTTTTTGTCAGAGGCAAAGACCTGAGGATAATCGTGGAAGTGAAGGTTGCATGAGACTAGGAAGTCCCAAAGTTTCCGTGGGTTGGCCCCATCAAAAGTGTCAGGGTCCCAGACTTTGATCTTCTCAGATTTGGGTGCTTGATTCTGCTGGAGGGTTTGGAGACTGTCCGAGAGCTTGAAGAGAGCATCAAGGAGCCTATCTCCTGTGTCAGGATTTCCACCATTGGGAGGTTGAGAGTCATCAGGCTCGTCGGGATCGGGGTCATCCCTGGGGCCATTCTCTATGTAATCAAGTGGAGTCATATTCCAAGGGGTCTCCAGAGGCTGAGACATGAAGTTTGCACTAATGGAGGGTGCTCCAGAACCAATTTGTTGGAAGATGTTGGATGGTCTGGTGGATGCACCAAAGGTTGAGGCGTGCCTAGGTGAAGGGAGTATCAAGTGGCAGATTGCTGATAATCCTGGTACTGCGCCAGCATGGCAAGAGTTCCTTGTGGTTTGTTGAGTCTGAGATTCAGTGGGAGTTATAGGGGTTAGAAGATGGAATGTGTTAGATTTGACAAGAGAAGTGTGAGCTTGTAAATACTGTTAAGTTCTGAGTTCAGGGAAGGAGACATTGGATTTCTGGTCATACCCAGATGGTAGAAGTTGAAAGGGGAGAGTCAGATAGGAGCAGGATTCCAATGGACTTCCGAGGCGAGGGTTTTGGGACAGAAAGGACTTGGCTTCAGCTTGTGAGAAGCTGTGCTCTTCTCCTCATCAAGTGTCCTAATTTCAGATAAGGTGAGAGGGGAGGATTGGAGGATCAGAGGTTTCCTGGAGAGGATAAGTAAAAGTTTGAGGAAGACTTAAGAGATGAATTGGAGCGAATTTAGAGTGGGATTAATTGAGTGACTTTGTTAATTTACAAACTGGCAATACAGAATGAAAGTAGCTAGCTTAGATACTAAAGGTTGGAGTTTCCAAGGCTGTGGTAATTTGCAAACTGGCTCCTGAGGCAATCCTGAAACTGTTTCATCTAATTGGAAATGAGGGGATTTCACCTCTAGGCAGTGCTTCTGATAGGAGGTGGGCTGTGATGCAAGGCAGCCAGGAAGGGGGGCAGAAAGCAATTGGAAATCCGGTTGAGAGAATCAGTCTTGACAGTCACCTTCAATGTATAGGTTAGGGGATTCTTTATTGTTCTCTGTAGTGGCTCTGATTGCAAACAGTTCTGCTGCTTGGTTTGTTTGGGGGAGTGTCTTGGGGAGTCATAGGGATGAGTTTTTCGGGTCTCCTTCACAGTAGAAGATACCCATGCCTGCCCTGGCAGAGGTTGTGCTGGTGTCAAGGGTGGACCTGTCAGTTGCAACAATGGTACTGGGTCCTTGCTCAGGCTCTATGTTTGTTATTGCTTCATTTGGCAGGGTGCCTTCTGTGAATACATGTAAAATGTCCCTCACAGATTCGGCAGTAATTAGGAATGGGAGAAAAGGTTTCCAGTCATCATCCTCATCATTTGCAGGACTTTGGGTTGTGTCAGAGAGCCCTGCAGGGTTCCATTTTGGGGGGAGGGTTTTGATCAAGTCATTGGCCAGTCAGATACAATCTGAGGGGGATTTGCAACTGGTGTTTCAGATATTTATGCATGCAGCACAGTTGCAGTACCATGACTCACAATGGCCATTCATGAGTTTGAGGCTTGCAAGGTCATCTGCATTGCCTACAGTTAAAATCTTGTGTTTTCTAAGGAGGCATTTACTGGATTGGTGTGTGGCTAGGCGCCGGATTCTTCTATCAGCTTGGGCATGGTACCATATTGGCAGCTGTCTTGTGGTGCCTTTGGTAGTTGTATGGACTTCCATCCATAGACCATACTTTTTTGCAGAATCCATCATTTTTTTATCTCTGTTGGGTTCTTGTTATTTGGGTGGCTTCCAGTATAGGTCTTCCAGGTTTGTAGAAAAATATTTGTTTGCATCTCTGGTTTAATATTCTTTTCTGTTTTAGGTATATTCATCATCATTATTGCATCCGCATATTCAGCCCATGGTGCCCATGAAGAGTCAAGGTTCAGGTAGCTTTTCAGCCACATAAGTTGAATTGCTTCATTTCTCACTTGGATGTCAAGTAGTCCCCGCCCACCTATATCTTTGGGTGCTAGAAGCATGTCTTCTTTTACTGGGCTCTTTTTATCACTCCAGATGAATGTACATGCAATCTTTTGGAGTTGTTTCTCTATTGGTTTGGGCATTTGTTGGGCCTGCGTCAATTATTGTGTGAGGCCTCTGATGATCATTTGAATTAGGAGTTTTTGTCCCTCAATTGTTGGCTTTGCATTGTCCCATCTTGCCAGGGCTTTTTCTACCTTCTTGACAATTGGGGACCAGGGTGTGGTGTCAGGGGTGTCATTTCCAAGCCAAGCTCCCAAGATACATATTGACTCACCATCCTTGGCAATGTGTATTGTATTAGGTATTTTCTCATGCTCATCTTTGGCTTGACGGTCTTGTATGAACTTTTCTCTGAAAGTTTAGCTCCCCATTGGCAGTATTTGCATCTTAGATGTGTTGAATTGCACACCAGTGGCTAAGCACCACTGGTCAAGGATTTTGGTCAGGTCCATGAGGGAATCATTTTCTGCAAGGAAAGTTGTTGTATTGTCAGCAAAAAGGTTTGCAACAAGTCATTCTTTAGATCTTGGCATGGTGAGCCCTTTGAGGCTTGATTTCCTTAGCATAAGGCTCAGTGGATCTATTTCTAGGTTGAATAGAAGGCAAGATAGGAGGTCCCCCTGTCAGACACCTCTGGTTACTCAGAAACTAGAGCTTATTTTCCCATTTATCATTACTCTGGTTGATGCATTGGAGTACAGGTTTTTGACTGTGCGTATAAAGCTATCTGGTATTTTGAAGGCTCTAAGTGTCTTCCACAGGTAGTTGTGTTCAAATCTTATCATAGGCTTTGGCTTGGTCAAGGGTGACAATCATTCCATTTTCCTCTGCTGCTTCTGCATAGCTTAGGACCATTTTAAACAGTTGTGTCTGTTCTGATATCTGGCTACCAGGTACAAAGCCAGCTTGGCTTTTGTGGAGAAATGTAGGGGCTACTTCAGTGAGCCGCATAGCTAAGACCTTGGTCATTAGCTTGTAATCTGTGTTGAGTAATGTTATAGGTTGGTAGTTTCCTATTTCATCTCTCTCTTTTTTCTTGTATATTGGGCACATCTATCTGTCTGCAAAATGGGATTCTTTGGTTGTGCCATATTGTTCTATGTCATCAGAGGTTGCTGTCATGAGGCATATGATATCAGGAGTGTCTTCTTCATCATCAGATGGGTCTCCTTCTTGGGTAAGCAACTTCCACATTTTGTACATTGCACCATCGAGTCCAGCTGCCTTGTCATTGTTGGAAAGTTTTAAAGCAAGCTTTACTTCTTCCTTCGTGATGAGTGAGCTCATCTTTTGTTCATCAGAGAGGTTTGGTTCAGTCTCAACCTTCTTCAGGATGTGTTCAGTCATTTGGTTTCTTAGTTCTATATCTCTTCCTTCCTGACCTTGGTTCTGTAGGTTGTCATGGTATGTTCTGGCTAGTTCAGCCATATGGCGTGAGTTTTTTTCATGTGTTTCTGCATTTCCATTTCCATCATTTATTGCTTGCTCTGGCCTGGGTTTCTTAAGCACAAAGATGATGTCTCAAGGTTTGATCTTGTTGTTAGAGGCTTAGAGTGGATCCAGTATTTTGACATTGCTTCTCCTTCAAGCTGGTTTTTGACCTTGCTGTTCTTTCAGGCATTCTGATGGTGTTGATGCTCTAGTCATGTAATAGTTTTGGTGGTTTCATGGGCTTGAATGTGGGTACCTTCATCTTGTGGTCTGTTTTGCAGTTTATCAAGTTTTTCTTGGAGTAGGTGTGATTCCCTAGCCATCTTGGGGGTCATGGTACATTCTCTTTTTTGGGCTTCAGACATTATTGTGATTTTGAAGTTGGTGTAGATTGTTTGTGGGTTATTCCAGTTTGTTCTCCTCTCAGGTGTGTATTCATCAAGTTTATGGATTGCTTCCTTCCCTGTAATTTATGTCAAACCCTTTTTAAGGATGTTGATAGGCCCACCTTGTCATTCAAGCTCAGAAAACACATCTACAATCGTTGTCAAAGCTCTATGAGTCTCTACAGACCTCTACAAAGCTCTATGAACCCATACAAACCCCTCCAAAGTTCTACGAACCTCTACGAACCTCTACAAAGTCATGAAAATGCTTTGAAATTCTTCGCATGCCTTCAGCTACCATAATACAATTCCCCCGACCTGTGTACAGCTCAGAATATACACTTGGAACAACGTCGATGAGTTCCGAACCAGTTTCGAGCAATATTGCACCAATTTCGGGTGGCAAACAAAGTCTGAAGAGACTTTGAAAATCTTCGAAAAACCTCAAACCTCGAAAAACATATTTGGACACAGTATTTCCTATTTGAAGGATCTTTGGATGCATGCTGGATACATGGGACACTATCTCAAGTATATTGAACACATTTTGACTGCATGTGCATGCATACAATCCCCTCGAAGCAGTTTCCGATGTTTTATGCAATTTATAACAAGGACAGTCCACTTTTAGCTATTCTTTCTTATTATTTCTTCATCATGTGTTATATTCACTCTTTCTAGTCTTGCTTTATTGTTCTGATATACTTCTATTGTCTTTTGCCTCAAGTTTTCCACATGTTTGCCTCATGTTCTCTAGCCTTTTTAGGTAGTTTCTTTATTTTATATAAAAAGATGTACTAGATACAAAGAAAAAGAAGAAAGTCATCGTCTTCCTCCCAGATCACAGTGATTTGAGAGTTCAGTTTAGTCTTATTCAGTCCGAAGTTTGGTGTTTTATGCTAAACATCTTCAAAAATCTTCAAAAATCCTCAAAAATCCTTGCATTACACTATTTTTGCTCTTGTTTCCCTTGATTTGCCTTTGCTTTGCTTCTACTACTCGTCTAGTCCCCTGATCTTGCATCCAAACATATTTGCACACTCCGAATTCATCAATCTATCCATGAAATACTGTGAAATTCTGCAAAACACATTATTTTAGCTTCAAATTGCTTTGACAAGCAGTCTATTTGATGGTCGGTCTGACAGGTGACATCTAGAGGGCCTCACATCCTTCCTCTGACCTGTGTTATATCATCTGAAGCCATTTAGTAGGTTTTGTTTGGATTTCCAGGTTGAGCATCATCAATATTCCACCAACCCCCCCCTTCCAAGTGATGTGTGGGATTCCTGTTCTGCCACCCCCTTGGTACCTATTAGATGATAGCACCATGCTGTGTGATTTTCAAGTACATTATTTGAAGCTGGTTAGTAGATTTTATACCACAATTGTATATATTATCTACCATATGGCCTTGCATCAAAAGAAATGACTTAAATGCAGACTTAAGGCAAGGCAGGGGTAGGGGTATACCCTTGTGTTTTTGGGATAAGGGTATGAGGGGTAAGGGTAGGGGTTTGGACATTCATACCCTTGCATACCCCTGTACCCTTACTAAGGGTACAGGGGTATGCCAGGGGTATGCTTATGTAAGAATATCATTTGATTTTTTCAGCTACAAAGACTCATATTCAAGATTTTCATCAATTAAATTCAGATTTTGGGATTGTCCAACATGATAATGGCTTCATATGTTAATAAGAGGTATTAATATGTGATTATAATAGTAAATACAATAGTTATCAACACTTTTCAAATGAATTTTGCTCTAAATATGTTGATTTTGTGCCAAACCCTTGTACACTTGACAAACCCTCCCATACCCTTGGCAACCCTTATATGTTTCCATACCCTTACCCCTAAGGGTAGGGTGTTCAGGGGTAGGGGTAAGGGTATGAGATTTGACACCCAGGGGTAACCCCTGCCTTGCCCTATGCAGACTAAAGGAACAATTTCCTGAAGTGAGGACTCATTCATGCCAGGCATAGCATGGCCCAACCCAACAAGTTCTCTATGTGTCTCTTATCTCCAAATTGTGTTGCATCTGCCATCAATGTGGAATACTTTCTTATGTGTGTTTCCTAGTTCTCAATTTATTGAGAATGAGACCTGTTTGGTGTGGACTCAGTTAGTGTCTCATACCCTCTATTGTTGCCGCAGCACCTTATGTAATCCACTGTCATGTGAGATTGGTCTGATCAAAGGTAAACAGAGAGAAAAGTGACCAGCTGGACTTACAATTATTATTAGACCCATTACCACAACTGGTTCAGTGGAAACAGGTGTGCAACAACACTCAGGGAAGTGGGCGGCACAAGGTGCATTGAGAGAAAAGTGATCACCTGGACTTAGGATTACCATTAGACCCATTACCCTGCCACAACTGGTGACTGAGACAGGGGGATCTTCTTTTTTTTTGTTTTCCATTCTTTGTTCACAGCACAAATCATGGTGAGCATTCCTTTCCATATCAACATAATTTGTTGGTTGCAGATCTTATCAATCATTTTTGACCATTTTCCATCATGACAATCAACCCACTTTACAATCAACCATTATCAACACATCAAAACACATTCATCAAGACCTACTTATTTACAGACTCCACAAGCCTGCAAGCACTTACAAGTGTGACAGAGTCTGTCACTCACACGGCTTGACATTGTGTTGGTCATGTCAAATGGATACTTAATTCACCAGCAACTGTATACTTACACTTCTCGTCTCCCATGACCTTTGAGATGTGTTTTCTGTTGGCATGTAATCATGTGACATGACAGAAAAAATGTGTCTTGAAGGTCATATGATAACAAAAGTCTATTACTAAGGCATTTAGGGGTTCAGGCATCCACTCAAATCTGCAGATCTTAGGCCACCTACTCCTTGGATAACTTCTCAGATAGACCTTAGTGAGATAGGTAAGTAATCATTTTGTTTTCAATCAACACTCATGGGTCACACTTGCAGGCGACTTACCCATGAGCGAATGGAATTGTATTCCAATGATAGCTTCTCATTCTGGATCAATGATGGCACTTTGTGAGGCTCCTGACCTTGAGGCATTTGGTAAGTGTGGCATTCTATGTGGATGTGATATTTTGGTGATGTTTGGGGGCCTTGGTACTCAGAAAAGTGGGTCAGTTCACAGTCATTCTTTGGAATTCCATGCCTTCACTGCCTCAAGAAGTCTCAAGCATTCTTCAAGGTCCTCAAGCACAAGAACCCTATTTGGTCTCAAATGCACAAGAGGAACAAGTCACGGACAACAAAGATTTAAATCAGGCAAATACTGAAGATGACACATCCCAGCAAGCTAAAGACACTATTTATGGTGACATAGTCATTGAAACAAACCTGAATATGCTGATTTCTCTTCCCCTGAAGCATGTTTTTGTTAACTCTACAGAAGCAGTCCAGGATTCAAGTGTTCAAGACAGCCATTCTGTGGCATCACCTTCTGCAGTATCCAACATCAATTTGTTCCTTGCATATGCAACACTTTGCATTCCCACTGATGTTTACAAAGACCTCAACGTATCAGTAACAGCAACTGCACCCCCTGCCCACAAGTACCACAATTCAGTATTAGTGAAGACAGCCATTAACTGTGTAAACTAGAGGTACTTACCTGGTAATTCTGTACCAATCTTCAGCAATAAGCACAGTGCTTGCATTTTGTCATTTCTCTAGTGTGAAGTTATGTCCAAGTAAGATTCTTTCACAGTATAATGGAAGTGAAGACAATCTCACATCTGTTAATGGCTTCCCATTTACCTCCTAAACACCATGTCCAAGCCAGAACAATGTGTCAATTGTCAGTCTGCACCTCCTATTGTTTAGGGTGTGTAAGCTCAATCTCACTCGCTAATATCTAGAAGCTTACTTCCTAATCACAGTCTCCAAGGTGCATGTGAAAATCACTGTTTCATTTGCACTTGGAGTAAAATAACTCTGTGTTTTCCAAGTTCAAAGTGCAATAGGGGTTTTCAGCCCTGTGTTGATGTGCATGTTCATGTCGATTTCAAAATGGATTTTGATCTTGCATTCCTAATCACGAAAGCTTGGATTTCATGTGTACTCTGAACTCAAGAATCCTGATTTCATCTGATTCTATCTGGCTTATCTGGCAGGGCGACTGAGTTTGAAAAACACTCAAGTGTAGATTTGGTATATCATTGCAGTGGTCACTGATGATACTCGACCAGGAAACCCAAACAAAACCCACAATAAGGGCTTGAATGGTATAATGCTAGTTAGAGGAAGGTTGCAAGGTGGTACTAAATATCACCGCTGTAAACCAGGGGTATGAAAATGACTCTAAAGGGTGTGCAAAGAGGTGCAAAGAGGTGCAAAGAGGTTTGATGAGATTCAATAAGGTTTGAAAGTATTTGAAGCACTGCAATGACGTTTGAGAGAAGTTTGATAACAATCGAGGGCATACAAAGTGCTGCGATAATGTTCAAGGGAAATTTAATGAAGTTTGAAGAGGTGCAATAAAGTTCGAAGGCCTTTATAGAAGATGAAGATGCCTTCAATGGTGGCTGAGGATAGACTATGAGGATGTAGAAAGGTGTCTAGAGAGGATAGACAATATGCGATAGTTTCAAGAAGCTAGTATGAGGAGTTCAAGGAAATTCAGCGTAAAACACTGAATTTTGGGACTAAGTCGAGATGCTTGGACTCAAGAGAATAGCTCTTAAATCAGACAATTGGTGTGAGAGGACGATGTATTCTGTCTTTCTAAGTAGCTAGTACAAGGCTATATATGCTTGGTAGAAGTGATACTAAAAAGGAAATAAAACATGAGGAATACATGAGGCAAGATATCAAACAATAGAGAATCTTTGCAAATCATAGAATAAATGAAAGAAGATAAGAAGGGAAACATCTAGAGGCATGATATATCACTGGTACCTGTCCCCATTGATCCAATATATCATCAAGATGTCAAAGCGCCACAATCATGTCCTAAAATCTTGTTGTTGTGTCTCCTTGTGTCCGGTGGTGCTCGATATGCGATGCACTAACTCCTACAAGGTGTGCTGCATGTATCCGAAGGGTGGTGCGATAGGTGTATGGTGGCCGAAGGCATTCAAAGTGCTGCGATATTATTCAAAGTCATTTGAGATCATTCAAAGTCATTCAAAGTCAGTCAAAGTCAATCGAAGTCAATCAAAATAGTATCGGAGTGGTGTCAGGGTGTTCATAGGGGTTGGGAGCATGCATTTCAATGTGTCAATACCTCTGGAGATGTTCCCAGAGCTTAGAGCGCCCAGTGGACCTATCATCCTCCCCCTTACTGAAATCCTGACTGTCCCAGTCAGCCAATCGGAGTCATGTGCAAAATTTCAAATGCATGATCGTGTTGAAGCTGTAAACAAACTTGAAAACTTCTTGCCCTCCTTTCTCAACCTCTAAACCCTCGATAGTTGCTTTTCATTATGTCTCTCCTTGCCAAACTCAATACTGACATCTTCAACTATGCCAAATCAATGCCTGAGTGCAATGCCGCCAAAGATTTGGACTTCAAAGTGTGGGGGAAGGGTTTTTGTGACAGAAAGGTATGTTCCTGCATGTGTTTTGTCATATGGTTGGCTTAAAATGTTTGGTCTTAGGCTGAATATGATGGGCTCGCCGACGATCTGGGCGAAGAGTGCGATCCAGCCATTCAAAAGGTCATTGATGAAGTTTTTGAGCTGTCTCAGCCATTGGCCCAGCGTGAATGGCTTTCATGGGGTGCCGAGCTGTTGTTTTTGGAGTTGCACAAAGAAGTGGAACACAAAGATTGAGAAGCTGCTGAGGTGAAAGCATGGGTGGAGGCCAAGGAAGAGGCGAGGCAGATTCAGGAGGAGGAGGAGCTAGCTTGGGAGGTGGCAGCTGCTGCTAAAAGGGCAAGACTGGACGATTGCAAGGCCATTCTTGTTGAGGCTCGCAAAATGGTGCTAGGTGAGTTTCATGCAAAGACACTCTCAAAGGCCAAGTTGTTGTGACAAAATGAGCAACTAGCAGCTGAAGCTAAATCAATTGAGGAGGCCGAGGCAGGGGTTGAGGATGAGGATGAGGAAGAGGAAGAGGAGGAGGTACCCATTGTGCAGGTGACAAAACGAAAGGTAGTGGAGGTCGAGGGAGGCAAAGATGGGGAGGACAAAGTCGAGGACTCCATGGAGTCAAAGCGAGCAAAGTTTGCAATGAGCGGACTGCTTGACTTTGAAGGTCCAGTGAGTATTCATTTTGTTTTCGAAGGGTTTTTCGGAGTGTTAATCGTTTCGGAGTGCGATTGATGTGCTCGGATGATATCCCAGCTGTCGTGCATTGTCAAGGAGGGAGCCCTGAAGTGCACAAAGTGCACTCAGGCAGCGCAGGGGTGCTATTGGGAGGGGTGTCAAGGAAAGGGTTTCAAAAAGGCGAGGCGAGGAAATTTGGGGCTGTGAAAGATGTTTTGCAGCCGAAACCAGGTGTTTCTTGTTCGACTATGCGACTTTTTCTAATTTTCTGATCGGATTATTGTAGCTCTTCGCATTCAAGTTGTCAGGCCAGTTGAGTCAGAGGAGACAGTTGCGGGACTGTCAAAACCGTCGACGCCGAAATCGAAGCACAAAAAGTGGTCGAAAGGGAAAGGGAAAGAGACAGAGGTATCATTGAATGACAATATCGAGGTCGTTAGCAATGAATGGGTCGTTTGACAGAAGATGCTTGCAGCCAAATTGGTGCAGAAGAAGGTGGAGATGGAAGTTCTAGGTAGGGAGATAGAACTTTTAGAAGTTATGATGGAGGAGTAAAAAGGACTTCATTGTATTTTTGTATTTTTCTTTTTCTTTTCAATCTAAATCTTGTGAATCTCGAAAAAGTAGCGAATAAGAGTAGAAGAAAGAGAAAGAAGAATGAAGAGAATAAGGGAAAGGCTCAGTAAATCATCATGGCCAAAAAACCCTTTTGGAGTTTGCACGACCACGCTATAATGCGATATCGCAACTTTTATTGTACACTAAAAGAGATCAAAGTCATAGGTAAGTGATCACAAACAAAGAAAGGGAATAATTATTGGTCTTTGAAGTCTGGAAGATCTTCGGGAATATCTTCACTGATGTTCGAAGTGTTTCGAAGATTTTTGAGATGTTCAGAGTTGATATCGAGGAAGTTCGGCAGCAGGAGAATTGATTTTCATGCAAAATAGGGAAGGAGTTGGAAGGCTGCTACTGGTTGATGAAATACTGATCCATCAAGTTCGCAGATAATATAGGCTCCTCCATAGTTTCAATCAATGACAATGAGCGGACCTAAATATCGAGGTCGCATCTTGTGATTGAGGGATTTCTCGATTTGTGTGTTGCGAAGTAAGACCAGGTCACCTTTTTCAAAGTTGTAGTTGTGCATTGTTCATTTGTGAATGACTTCAAAATGTTTTGCGGCTTCACATCGAGCAGTATAGACTTTTGAATAGAGAATTTCAAGGTCGGCTGATCATTTCTGTAGGGTGATTGCTCTTCAAGCGATGAGATTGGTTGTCGATAAGATAGAATCGGGAGGGGGTTGCAAGTATGTCGCTTCAGAGATGTCGAGCAGGATTAGGGGGTGTGATCCTGTAATTGCAAAGTAAGGAGAGCAACCCATGCGTCTATGAACCGTAACTCGTTCTGCCCAGAACACTGAATGTGCTCCAGCTGACCATTTGCTCTGATCTCCATTGACTGCTTTGAATAACGATTGTCGAATATTGAAATGAGCTTGTTTGACGATTCCATTTGCACGAGAGTTGTAGCTGCTAATTCAAATGTGGTTAATATGATATCATTTTGAAAGGTACTCCAATGCTGCGATGAATGCTGATCTGTTATCGCTCACGATTTCGTATAGCAAACCCCATCTACAAATGATATCTTCGAAGATCCAGTCCCCGAGGGTCATGGCATTTTCTTGTCGAAGGTTTTGCCACTCAGGATAAGTTGTTAGTGAACATCGACCTTGTACAATATACTTGAATCCACTCGAGGGAGGCATTTGCATGGTATCGATGTAGACTTTGCCGAATAAAGGTGTGGGTGTGGCGATGGTAGGTGGAATAAGGAGATTTCGAGTTTGTCGTACCTGGCACAGGTGGCAAGTGCAAATATACCATGCAATGTCTGCTTTCATGTTAGGCCACCAAAATTGTAGGGAAATAATGGCTTTTGTTGTGAAGACCATTTTGTGTCCGATATCGTCATGAGCTGCACGAATGACTTTGAGGCAACATTCGGGAATTGCAACAATTTTGTGAGCTCCATGCGAGTCTTTCCTCCAAAGTTTGCTGCAATCTAAGAAGAATTTGGTGCAATATTGAATGAAGGTAGCGTATTTGGAATCTGATAATTCTGGAGGTCATACCAAATCCTCTAACCATTTTTGAATGTGAATTAATCTTTCATCTTCCTTTTTTGCATGGTTCATTTGTGGGACATCATCGTAGGTCGGACCCTCCCCCTTACTGAGATCTGAAGAGAGGGAGAGTGTCAAAACTCGATAGGAAGTGAAAGGTCGAGTCATAACAGGATTGATTTGGTGTACAAAACTGTGAAGACGGTCGATCCAGTCTCTGAAATTGTTTTCATTATCAAACTGATCATCTTCATCTTGTGGAGGATGTCTCAAAAGTCTGTCTGGACCATGATGTGTACCTGCGACATGAATCAACATGAAGTGAAAAGTAAGGATCAAGATGATCCATCGATTTATGCTAGCACTAGGTGTGATATCAGCATTTGAGAGCATGCCTTTGATATACCTTGCGTCGACTTTGATGATGAGGTTTCGGACCCCTATTAGGTACAATCTAAGTGCTCCGAGAGCACAATATAGACCATAGAGTTTGAGCTTCACTTGCAAAAACCGGGATTTGCGGTCGTTAAGTGTGATTGAGCCGAATCAACTGTAATATCATTTTTGAAGGTTGTCGGGATTGCATTGCACGAGAAAGAAGCCAATAGCGATGTATGCAGTATCAACTGATAGGATAACTGGGGCATCGGATGAGTAGTCGATAGCACAAATTGCTGGGGAATTGATCAATGCTTGCTTCAGGTCTTCCTGTGCTGTGATTTGTTTCGGTCCACAATCGAAAGGGACATCTTTTCGCATAAGGTGTATTAGAGCTGTAGCACATTGAGCAAAGTTTCGAATAAAGATATGACAAACTCCAATGGTTCCTAGAAATGCCTTGACTTTAGTAAGGCTTTGACAAGGCCCCCATTTGCTAACTGCTGTGATGCGAGTGGGATTGGCCATACAACCTTCGATATTGCATCGATGACCTAGAACGATTATTTCGGAAATGCAAAGGTAAAGTTTTGGACCAGAAAAGGTTCCTCTGCAATACTTCATGCACTGGACTATATGATTTAGATTCCCAAAATGCTCCCAAACGAAGCATCGAATGCCTGGATTATTGGCGATCATCTTGTAAGATCCTCCGATAGTTCAATATTCTGATTTTGGACCCTTAACTGGTGTGTCGTTGATGTAAGGGATGGTGATATGAGGGATTTCGGGTTGTAGGATAAACATTACATCATCATGTAAGATTGGGACCGAGTTCATCCAACCCATTGGTAGGGTGACGATTTGAAGCACTCTGAAAGGCATCTGAAATGTTGTTAGATCTTGAGATGATTCTGTGACTTTCCTTTCGTCAAATGCGACATATAAGTCCAACATTCCACTGCAAGCACATCCACCAAATTGTTCAGCTAGATGCTTGGGGATTGGGACAATGCCAGAGTGCTGTATCATTACTTGATTAAGAGGCTCGAGACTGTGAACAATTCAAAGTGATTTCACATCTTTCTTTGCAATGCAAAACCATTGCGACCGATACGATGAGTTTGACAACTCATATACTCCTGCTTCTATCTTCTTTTTCAGCATCTCGCAGATCTGTTCATACAGACCAGGAGGTATAGGGATATTACATTCGACCCATGGAGTGTGAGAAATAACAGGGAATTCTATAGGAGGAAAGAAGTTGGGGCGAAAGCTTTTGTTAAGAACTGATCCTAGTGTGCACGTCGGAATCCAATCAGACACCATGGGTGATAATAGCAGGAGTTGTTGGGTCAATGCGGATTCTGTGGGAGGGGAAACGGAAAGGACTTGGCTTCAGCTTGTAAGAAGCTGCGCCCTTCACCTCGTCTGGTGTCCTAATTTCAAGTCAAAACTTTAGAGGTAGGAGCAGGAAAGTGCGGGTAAATGCGGGGAGGAGTACGGAGGGACTTAGGTTAAGTTCAGGAGAGGTTAGAACTTCAGAAGGAGACTAGAGGTCAAGTCAAATGGAGTTCAGACTCTTTAGAGAACTGAGGTTGGAGTAGAAGGAGGTTTAGATTGACAGGATAAAGTCGAGTCTATGTTGATATATGAACTGAGGAATACAAGGCAAAACTAACTAAGCTTAAATACTGTAGTCCAGAATAACGTGGAACAGGAACGAAGATTGCGGCAGTGTCTCGACTGCATAGATAAATTATCTAGCGGAAGCCGCACAGGAATCCATAGTCAAATTTGCAATAGAGACAGCAGCCTTGGGAAGGCAGCCGTGGATGCTGTACAAGGCAGCCTGGTGCACAGCAGTGTGGGCAGTGCAAGGTGGCCAGGAACGAAATCAGAAGGAGTAGACAAATGTTGGGTTAGACATGCAGGAAAGAGTCAGATGGAATGCAGGTTCCGATCAGGTGAGGAATGGTTCTTGACAGTATTTCCCCCTTAGTGCTGAGCCTATGAGGCACGTGAGGGTTTGAGTCCAAATGAGGAAGTTGGTTGAATTTCCGAATGCAGTAATTGGTTGAAAAATTTTCACGTTCTTTCCTTCCCCCATCAACTATCAATTATGTCCCCTCCAGCAGTATCTGTGCAGATCAAATTGGCTGCAATGAGGGCCCAACATGAACAGAGAGAGCAGGCGATGAAGGAGCAGATGGAATGGGAGATGAAGGAGCTGGAGGAAGCGGCAAGGGAGGAGGAACACTGGGTATAGGAGGCGCAAAAGGCAGCAGAGGAGGCTGCAAAGGCTGAGGAGGCACGCCAGGCAGAGGCATGGAAAAAGGAGGCATTGGCTGCAAAATGAGCAGAGAAGAAGCAGGCGGCTGCGGCTGAGGGGAGCAAGTCCCCCAAGAAAAAGAAAGTCGCCAAGTTGAAGGCACGAGTGGGGTCGGAGGAGTTGGAGAGTCTGGTGTGGGTGCAGGCCATGTGGCCTTGCAAAAGGTGCATACTTGTTTCCTTTCTCAGTCTTCTCTTACTGATAAGTGGCATAGATGCAAATATCAGAAGATTGCTTGTTTCAAGATGGGTGCGAGGGGACGCGTGTGCGACAACTGCATGCGCATCAAACATAAGTGTGAGGAGGTAGTGTGGGAGGGGCAGGAGGCCCCTGCAGCAAAACTGGTGGGAACCACAGCAGGAATGATGGGGATTAGCAGGGAAAACCCAGAAGTAATGCAGCAGCTGATGAAGCTGATAAGGAAGGGGTTTGCTGAGGTGGCTACTGCGGTGCGGGAGTCAATGTGGGAGATCTTGGACGCTTTGGACCCAGAGTGGGGGGAGGAAGAAAGCACTGAGGAGGAGAGCGACAAGGGTGATGAAGAGGTGGAGCGAGCAGTGCAAGAGTCCTGGTGGGAAAGATGCAGGATCTGCAAGTCTGGAGATGACTGGGTGGCCTTCCAGAGGTATCTGGAGAAAAGGCGGGCAGATGACAGGGAGGAGAGTGAGAGTGGAGGTGAGGAGGGTGAAGAGAAGGACGAGGGTGGAGAAGAGGGCGAAGTTGGGGGAGAGGGTGATGAAGATGGAGAGGGAGAAGCGGAGGTAGTGTAGGGATCCGGTCAGATCCAAAAAACTTTTCAATGAATTTTGTTTCTGAGTTCAGACTGAGTGAATAAGTAACATGAATAGACTTTAAGCAGGTAATGGTCTGGGTTTCTGCAGGTAGTGAGTGTGAAAATCTGCAAGGAGTTCTTGGGCGTGGTCAAGCTCCATAACAGGTAGCCAGGAGGTCTCCTCATCGGTTCCCTGGTAGCCTTCCCATTGGACGAGGTAGAGAATCTTGCATTGACATTGATTATTGACCTTGGAGTCGAGGACTTCAGCGATCTCATATTCGAGCTTGTCATCGATAGTGATGGGAGGAGGTGGAGGTTGTATCCAATTCGGAATGGTGTTCAGGGAGTGTTTCTCTAGTTGAGAGACATGGAAGACAGGGTGGATTGCCCACATGTGGTCCAGAAGCCACAGGGTGACTGAGTGAGTACCCAGGCAGGCGATGATTTTGAAAGGACTATGGTTCTTTTTGGAAAGTTTCTTGGAAGGACAAGTGGTGTGGATATTTTCTGCAGTGACATAGGCAGAGTCACCAATGTTGAAGTCAGGTGCAGGTGCCCGATGTTTATTTGCAGGGCCTTGATAACACTCTTGAGCAGCTGCAAGCTGTTTCTGAAGTTCCTGATGAAGGTCATCTAAGTCGACAACAAACTCACAGGCACACTGTGAGGCTAAGTCGCATTCAGGGAAGACGGAAATGTTCAGGTGATAGCCTTTGTTGGCAAAGAAAGGAGATACACCTGTAGAGGCAGAGGGAGCATTGTTGTAGGCAAATTTGCCCAAGGGTAAGAGGTGAGACCAGTCGTCCTGCTGATAATTGCAGAAGATCCAGAGGTACTGCTCCAAGGTCTGATTAAGTTGTTCTGTCTGACCATCACCTTGCGGGTGATAACCGGAAGTGAAGTGGATCCACATGTCGAGCGCTCTTCCGAAGGAGTGGAAGAAATGGGAGACAAACTTGGATCCCTGGTCACAAGTGATGTGTGATGGAACACCATGCTTGGAGAAGATGTGGAGGACAAAGAGGTTGGCTAATTCTTGGGCTGTGATTTCATTGACAGTTGGGATGAAGATGCCTTGCTTGGTGAGGCAGTCAATGATGACCAGGATAGCAGTGTGACTGTCGGAGTTGGGTAGTTGCTCAATGAAGTCCATGGAGATGGAGTTCCAAGGTCATTCCAGAACCAGAAGTTGCTTTAGGAACCCATAGGGCTTGTGTCAAGGCAATTTGGATCGCTTGCAAGTGGTACAGGATTTGCAGAATTCCTGCACAAAGGTGTGGAGGTTTGGCCAGACATATTCCTGGCAGACAAGCTGCTGGGTTTTGTTTTGTCCAAAGTGGCCAGAGAGGATATGATCATGTTTGTATTGAAGGACTTTGAGGTGGAGATCCACGATGTCCGGAACATAAATCCAGTCGAAGTGGTGGAGAAGACCTGCCTTGTCTATGGTCCAGTTGGGGTCAACAGGTGTTGGAAGATGTGTGGATGATAAGGGGTCAAGGGGTAGGGAGGTGTGGATGTCATTGTGAAGTTTCTCAACATCCATGATTACTGCTTGTCAAAGGATGGGTGTGGCAAAATAGGTGGCTTGAAGGGAAGAGGTGAGCTGTTCTTGTGTGAATACAGGTCAGAAGCTGGTTGGGTTTACAGAGGCGAAGTTGCTATTTCCCCCTTTGTGGTAGATGTCCCATCATCTAGTGAGTGCATCTGGTTTGGCCCCTAATTTTCCAGGGCAGAAGCGGATGACAAGATTGAACTGGGAAAGGTATTCAGACCAATGGGCCTGGCAGTGGGTGAGCAACTTAGTAGTGCTGAAGTACTCCAGATTTTTGTGGTCGGTGACCACATCAACCGGGTTTGCGGAACCCTCAAAGTACTGTCGCCAGTGTTTGAAGGCTTCAAAGATGGGCAAAAGTTCCTTGTCATGGGTGTCATAATTTAGTTCAGCGGGATTAAAGGAGCAGGAATGAAAAGTGACTGGATGGATTTCTCCATCCATAGTGTAAACCGAAAGGATTGCTGCTAGGGCATAGTTGGAAGCATCAGTTTTGAGTACCATTTGTGAGTCAGGTACCCATTGAGTTAAGATGGGGGCATGAGTGAATTCTTGTTTGAGCTTTTCAAATGTGTCGCAGCACTTCTTGTTGAAGTCCCAGGGTGCAGATTTCTGCATCAAGCAGGTGAGTGGAATGACAATGTCTGAATAGCCATTAATGAAGCAGCAGTAAAAATTGCAGAAGCCTAAGAAGGATTGTATATCCTTAACTTTCCTAGGCTCGGGCCAGTCGAGCATGGTTTTGACTTTATCCTTGGACATCCGGAGTCCATCCGGTGAAAGGATGAAACCTAAATATTCAATGGTGTCTTTGTGGAACTCACATTTCTGTGGAGAGGCATCAAGTCCATTTTTCCGGAGATGGCAGAGGACT
This sequence comes from Tricholoma matsutake, assembly GCA_026075535.2. Taxonomy (NCBI): domain Eukaryota; kingdom Fungi; phylum Basidiomycota; class Agaricomycetes; order Agaricales; family Tricholomataceae; genus Tricholoma; species Tricholoma matsutake. The sequence continues at coordinate 2,882,215 of AP026544.2, forward strand.
TCTTTAATGTGAGCCCCATGCTGGGACTTGTCGTCTGAATAGATCAGGATGTCGTCGAGGTATACAATGACACACACATCCAGCATGTTGCTGAAGATGTCATTCATAAACTGCTGGAAGGCTGTGGGTGCATTAGTGAGTCCAAAGGGAACCACTAACCACTCGAAGGATCCGTAGTGGGTGCGGAAAGTGGTTTTCCACTCATCACCATCAGCAATGCAGACTAGGTGATAAGCGTGCCGCAAGTCTATCTTGGTGAACAACTGGGCTTTTTGGGGGGAGTTGAGGAGGTCGGAAATGAGAGGAAATGGGTAGCAGTCTTTCTTTGTAAGACGGTTGAGTCCTCGGTAGTCAACACAAAGTCAGAGACTACCATCCTTCTTCTTGACGAAGAGAATCGGAGTGCCATGTGGAGACTTGGATGGGCAGCTGAAACCTGAGTGGATGTTTTCATCAATGAAGACTTGTAAGGCTTCTAATTCAGAGGGAGAGAGAGAATACATGCAGCCCGGAGGTGGAGGAGTGTTGTCTTCTGTCTCTATCTTGAGGTTGTAAGACCGGTGCAGAGGAAGGGTGTCTGCTTTAGTCTTATTAAAGACATCAGAAAATTTGTGATACTTAGGCAGAATATCAGAAAGGTTGGATGGGTTAGCGGATTGGGTGGAGCAGGCGGATAACCCTTCTGGAGCAAAGGTCATCTGAAAAGCTACTGCCCCAGGAAGTTTGCTAGCACACACATAAGCGGCAGCATTGATGAAAGAGATGTCAGAGGGTGTAAACTTGGGAGGAATGGTGGGTTTGGAAAGTGCAGAGGAGTTGAGGATTTCTACTGGAAGGTTCGGGGGCAAAGGTGATGTCAGGGGTGCTGGACCTCTATGATCTGCAGAGCAGAAAGCGAGTTGGCTTGAAGACCAGTCAATCAACAGATTGTATTGCTTCAGCCAGTTATGACCGAGTATGGCAGAACAGGAAGAGTCAAGCAAGGTTACATAGAATGACAAATTGAACACTTCACCGGCAGGAAAGTTGATCAGAAGTTTGATGACCTGAGTTATGGTGGAGTTGCAAGATCCATCAAAGAGTCATAAACTGATTGGGTTAATGGATTCCATGCTGAGTTGGTTATTCAACATGAAAGAGGAGTCAAGGAAGCAGTGGGAGGAGCCAGAGTCAATAAGGGTCTGGAAAGGGGCGGAAGAGTCGGGAAAGGTTAAAAGAATGGTTAGGGAGTCAGGGTTGGAAAGAGCAGACACATTGAGATGAATGTAGGCAGCCAAGTGGGTAAGGTAAGGTCAATGCAACCCCCAGCCCCAATGGCTGTTTCCTGAGGGTTGCAGACTATTTTTCTGAGTCCATAGTGTCGGGAACGACAATGGATGCATGGACTTTTGCGGCTTTGGATTTCAGGCAGTTTCCTGCTACATGCCCTTCCTCACCACAGTAGAGACAAAGTCATTCTCTCATGTGACATTCTCATTCCTCCCCAGTAAGCTTGCCGTTCTTCCCCAACTTATCGGAGATGAAGAACTTTGGCTTGTCCTGGGGAGTGTTCTTTTGATGAAGGGTGCAGATACTCTCCAAGAGGTTGTAAAGGACATCTATGAACCTATCCCCTTGGTCAGGGTTTTCCCCCGCAGGAGGTTGATCCTCAGTATCATTGGGATTGGGGTCACCCCCAGGGCCATCAGGACTGCTAGGGTTGTTGGGTCTGCTGGGGGGTCCGTCCTCTAGACCAGGATCTTCCAACCCGAAGGGTTCCAGCTGGTTGATGCCCCCTACGTACTCAAGGAGAGTTCTTGATCGAAAACCTTCTGGGTTGGCGGAAGGGTGTGAGGCACAGGTGGACATGAGATTGGCACTGATTGAAGGGGCTCCTGAGCTGATTTGATGGAATATGTTTGAGGGCCTGGAAGACACTCCAAAAGTAGTGGCAGGATGAGGGTCAGAAAGGGTGGATTGCTGGATTGCAGAGATCCCTGGGATAGTACTGGCATCCTGAGAGTTTCTGGTTGTGCACTGGTGAGTTTCAGTTGGGGTCATAGGAGGAAAGGAGACAAGTGAAGTGTGAGTTTGTATATATTGTTAAGAACTGATCCTAGTGTGTGCATCGGAATCCGACCGGACACCACAGGTGATAATAGCGGGAGTTGTCGGGTCAATGCACATTCTGCAGGAGGGGAAACGGAAAGGACTTGGCTTCAGCTTGTAAGAAGCTGCACCCTTCACCTCATCTGGTGTCCTAATTTCAAGTCAAAAGTTTAGAGGTAGGAGTGGGAAAGTGCAGGTAAACGCAGGGAGGAGTACGGAGGGACTTAGGTTAAGTTCAGGAGAGGTTAGAACTTCAGAAGGAGACTAGAGGTCGAGTCAAATGGAGTTCAGACTCTTTAGAGAACTGAGGTTGGAGTATTTAGATTGACAGGATAAAGTCAAGTCTATGTCGATATACAAACTGAGGAATATGAGGCGAAACTAACTAAGCTTAAATACTGTAGTCCAGAATAATGCAGAACAGGAACAAAGATTGTGGCAGTGTCTCGACTGCATAGATAAATTATCTAGCGGGAGCTGCACAGGAATCCGTAGTCAAATTTGCAATAGAGATGGCAGCCTTGGGAAGGCAGCCATGGATGCTGTACAAGGCAGCCTGGTGCACAGCAGTGTGGGCAGTGCAAGGTGGCTGGGAATGAAATCAGAAGGTTGGGTTAGACATGCGGGAAAGAGTTGGACAGAATGCAGGTTCCAATCGGGCGAGGAACAGTTCTTGACAGCTTCCTCGTTCTTGTTCGGTCCATGCAAAACCTGTTTTGTGATTTCGAATAAAATTGTGCATAAGCTTTTGTTCTTCTGGCCATAGAAAATTGCCAGAATGGTTTTTGTCAATAATAGCTTTGCATTCAAGTGTATATTGGGGAGAAGGGACAAACAATTGGGGGTGAGGATTGAATTTTGGCATTTGCTTGAGGGGGTCACCAGTGATTGTTCGAATGATGCAAAATTGATCGGGTAGTTCAGTAATAACTGGCCAAACTTTCTGTGCAACTGATTTGTATTTCTCCTTCGATGCTGCGAAGGTTGGGTATATAGAGTCGATTGACGAGACGTGGGGAGGGGAAATGATAGCAAAGTCGTGCATAGAGGTGGCCATCGGGCCCAATAAAGATGTTGCATACTGGCAACTAGCCATTAAATATAAGTTTGCAAGGATCAAAGAAAAGGAAAAAGGGTTCGAAGAGTTCAAGGAGTCAATATCGGGAATAATCGCAGTGTGCTCAATAGTTATAGAGGAATTAGAATGGTCGAAAGAAATAATGAGGGCGCACTGGTTATTCTCTGAGATTTTATCCTCTAGTTGCAAAAATCCTCGCAAACTACTCTTCTTCATCAATTAGATTGGGGAATAGTCAGAGTAGCACAGGATCGTGTTGAGTTCAGATTGAATATAGTTATTGTCTGCGCTTTGTGTCAATAATTCTTGACCATACTCTCTGTGAGAATGTCAAATGGTCATCCGAGCAGAATGTCGTATGCTGGATCGCAGATGATGTGTATCTGCATATAGAGAGTGATGCTACCAACTTTGCAAGGTATGTTCCATGCCAAACCTAGACTCTGGTCAATACCACCGTTAGCCGATTGCAGAGGGATGTGTATCAAAGGATCATATGCGAGACCGAGTTCATGACAGACTTCTTCCGACATTGCGATGATTGATGAACCTGGATCGACTACGCTTTCAACTGGATTTCTTCCATTGACATTCATAATAACCGATCTAATAGAATGCGATTCCTTCGCTGCGATAAAAGGTTTGGGTATTTCTCCAGGGTGAAGACTGCTAATATAGGTTTTGTAAGGGTTGTCAATTATGAATATGTCATTGTGAAGGAGATTTGTAGCATTATTTCCTTTGGGTTGTTGGGTACAACACACAGTGACCTGTTCTTTCCATTTCATACGAACTTTGGGTGATAGTGAAAGTAATTCTTTGGGGGTTAGAGTGATAATTGGTGTTTTCATCAATCGAGTGAAGACGTCTTCAGTGATTTTGTCCTTTTGAATGGGAGCTTGGGTATGGTATGATGCGCCATCTTTCACTTTGCCTGTCGATGCGAAGTTGCATTTGTGAGGAGGTAGGTACAAGTTTTCTTTAGCACCATTGTAGGGATGTATTACCGGTTGTGATGATTGCTCAGAGGTCGAAGATGGTGCCGTATTCAAAGTAGGTGGGTTGGTCGCTGTGGACGATATTGATGGTGCCGGTAGTTTCAGGATGAATTGTTTGACCATTGCAGGGATCAAGGGCCATGAGGTAGGAGCTGCTGGCACATTTGGATCAGTTCGCATAAAAGGTCTACCACTTCGCAAAGCATATATCTCTTGTTCAAGTTGTGTGATACAATCTTTGGCCGTTGTGGATAAGTCGTTAATTTGGTAAACACCCCTGGATGACATCGAAGAAACTGTTGAAGGTGCAATATTATACATTAGCAAAGGGGTAAGGTTAGATGGAGGGTTTTGTTGAGTCCATTTGTCAATCCTGTCCTTGATAAAATGACCAGGGATGCTTCGAGGAGTGAATTGACCATTTGGGAGAATGATTTTGCCTTCTGTGTTCTTCTTACACTTTCCTTCATTGATATAAGACTGGCAAACCAAGCAGTCACTAATAAAATGTCCTGTAAGCCCACAAAAGATGCAAACTAATGTTTCGAGCTGGTCCAAATGAAATTGGCTGTTAGGTCGAGTAGTGTTCGTGGTCTTTGAACCTGCTAAAGCTGTTACAAGAGTGGCTGCGAATTTCTCAAGGATTGCCATAAGGTATTCCGATTTAATTTGGGGCAAAGATGTCGATGTTGTTGGGATTGCCAAAGGTGCTGAAGAATGCAAACTAAGTAGCAATGTCAAATGCGAGCCGATAGATCCTGCTAAAATGAATTTTGCCACTGCGTGAATATTGTCAAGTGGGTAGGGGTCATCAGGGTAGTGATCAGGGAGTTTTAGTTCAAGTTGTCAAGCAATTCTAGCCCATAAGCCTGGTTGGAAACCCCAGATGAAGGCTCTGCTTTGTTCCGCATTGGAAATCCTGCCTTTAGTAGATAGAAACTTTGTAATGTTATAGAATGACCGATAGTATAATCCCAAATCACTCGTGTTGTAAATACCTATGTGAAGTTGTTTGCCGACGAGTTTGTCCATGTCTGAAATTGACCATTTCCGATTGTCTTCGGAACCGGGGTAAAATTGGTGAATCACAATGCGAAAGTTCTGGAACAAAATGCTGGCATCATATTCTGGAATCGATTCCCAGAGTTCGGAAGTGTCAATATCGAGGTAGCAACAAGTGTGCTTCTTCATATCCTCTGAGTTCATGACGTTGCATGCTGAGAAAAGCAATTCAAGCTTGTTAAAGTATCTGCAAAGTTCTTGCAGCTGGGTAGGGTCAAATTTTGGAGCCATGGAATGACCATGAGCTGGCATTGTTGCTTGCATAGTCATGAATGCAATGTTTCTAGGAGTAGGGGTTGAAACTTGTGTGAATGATGGTAGAGGAGTTGAAGTTGATGGTAGAGGAGTTGAAGTTGTTGGAAGGATGAATGAAGATGTAGATGACGAAGACAAAGAAGTAGAAGATGATGTTGAGGGCAATGATATTGGTGAAGGGAATAGTCGTCTATGAGTCGATTCTGCTTCAGAAACAGGTATAAGAATATCTCCCAATTGTTCAAGAGATTCAAAGGTGTGACAAGTGTCAATTTGTAGGTTTCTAGCTTGTGTTGGCCTAAGCTGGGAGATTCAAGATGGATTAGGTGATGAAATGATTTAGAAACCCCTCATGGTGGGCTCCAAAATGATGATACTCAACCAGGAAACCCAAACAAAACCCACAATAAGGGCTCAAATGGTATAACACTAGTTAGAGGAAGGTTGCAAGGTGGTCCTAAATATCACCGCTGTAAACCAGGGGTATGAAAACAACTCTAAAGGCTGTGCAAAGAGGTGCAAAGAGGTGCAAAGAGATGTGATGAGGTGTGATGAAGTTCAAAGAGGTGCAAAGAGGTTCGATGAGGTTCGATGAGGTTCAAAAGTATTCAAAGCACTGCAATGATGTTTGAGAGAAGTTCGATAACAATTGAGGGCATACAAAGTGCTGTGATAACGTTCGAGGGAAATTTAATGAAGTTCAAAGAGGTGCAATAAAGTTCAAAGGCCTTTATAGAAGATGAAGACGCCTTCGATGGTGGCTGAGGATAGACTATGAGGATGTAGAAAGGTGTCTAGAGAGGATAGACAATATGCAATAGTTTTGAGAAGCTAGTGTGAGGAGTTCAAGGAAATTCGGCATAAAACACTGAATTTTGGGACTAAGTTGAGATGCTTGGACTCAAGAGAATAGCTCTTAAATCAGACAATTGGTGTGAGAGGACGATGTATTCTGTCTTTCTAAGTAGCTAGTACAAGGCTATATATGTTTGGGAGAAGTGATACTAAAAATAAAATAAAACATGAGGAATACATGAGGCAAGATATCAAACAATAGAGAATCTTTGCAAATCATAGAATAAATGAAAGGATATAAGAAGGGAAACATCTAGAGGTATGATATATCACTGGTACCTGTCCCCATTGATCCAATATATCATCAAGATGTCAAACCGCCACAATCGTGTCCTAAAATCTCATCGTTGTGTCTCCTCATGTCCGGTGGTGCTTGATATGCAATGCACTAACTCCTACAAGGTGTGCTGCATGTATCCAAAGGGCAGTGTGATAGGTGTATGGCAGCCGAAGGTGTTCAAAGTGCTGCGATATTGTTCGAAGTTGTTTGAGATTGTTCAAAGTGGTTCTAAGTCGGTCAAAGTTGATTGAAGTGGTTCTAAGTCAGCCAAAGTTGATTGAAGTTGATCAAAATAGTATTGGAGTGGTGTCGCGGTGTTCGTAGGGGTTGGGAGCATGTGTTTTGATGTGTTGATACCTCTGGAGACATTCCCAGAGCTTAGAGCACACAGTGGACCTATCATCGTGCATCATGGCCAAGTGCAAAGCAAGTCTTACATCCCTCTCCTCTGACCCTGAGACAATCAAAGTCCTCCATTCAAAACTTGCTAAGGCTGAAGGGAAGAAAGCTGTGAAAAAGTTAAAAACTTGTGTTACCAAGCCCAAGTCAGTCGGTGGAAAGAGAACAAAGCAGGTTGCAGACAACAGCAGGTCTGATGAAGAGGAGAACATAGACCCTTCTGGAGGAAAACAGATGATCCTTGTAAAGTATGTCTATCAAAGTTCATTACCATTTCCACTTGACAACCATTTGCAGTTGGTCAGACAAATCACCCTATTACTTAACAATACAGGATGGTGGCGCAATGCTTCAACAAGCTTGTCGAAGCAGCCAGGGGTCACCTGAAGATATGCATGGAAGATCACTGGTTCTGAATACTTCATGGAGAACCAAATATAGCTGTTCCCCAGACTTCTTGATCTCCCTTCTCTCTTCATTGTACCGTTTTGCATGTACTCCAGCAAGAGCCTTGAGAACTGCATGGCTCAGGGGTGAGTCACCATTGAACAAGTCATCATTATCATCATCTCCCTCTCCCCCATTCATGTCCAATTCTGAGTCTGAATTGTTGCCAAGATCAGCCTCCACCTCAGTAATAAGCTGAACAAGGAAGTCTCAAAGCAATGCATCTGTAGCCAGTTGTCTCTCTGTCCTGCGAGGCATAGATTTGATCTTGATCTCTGATCATTTATTTCAATGTCTGCTTGGCTGAACTTGGTCTGAACTCAGGATTACTTGGGGGTGTCAAGCCAAACCCTGATTTTGATTGATTTCGGGGGAAAAAGGAACAAACTCAAAATTGAACTCAGCCCTGAAATCAGCCTGAACATGCTGATGAACGTAGGTCTGCATTCCCCTAATGGACTCCAGGTTTGATTTTGACAATGCCCATAAGGCCCAATTTTTGATGGATGGACATGAGTGCTCATTTGTCATCAGGAGTCCATTTGAACAACCTCATTGCTGATTCTGGAATTACAGAAGTTCGAGATCAGTTGGGAGGATTGCTTAAGATGAGCCTCAAACACACATCTCTGTTATATCTAGTAAGAGTTCATATGATTCACAGAGACAACCTCATTGGGAGGAGATGTTTACAGTCAAGCTTCACCCTGATTTACCAAGATGGTCAAAAGAACAGCAATGGAGGGAGAATTTCAGGAGGCTGTTTTCACTGTGCAAGGGGTGTTAACGGAGTTGCAGTTGCCACCTTTGGAAAAAATCCCCAAGTACGTGAGCCTGCACTGGTGGTAATGACACTTACCATTCACAGTATGCAGCCAGCCAAATATCAATACCTTCAACAATCAGTCACAGTAGGTGGCTTGAACACCCCTTTTTTTGACAATGTGGTGGTGGCAGTTAATGAAGTATATGGTATGTTTGACTGTGCATTTACCCAAGGCATGTTGAGTCCCTGGGTTCTGACAGAATCACACAGTCTGTCACTTGAAGCGTCCAATCACTATTTCATGCCTGCAAAACCAGGGTTGCACTTGGAGAGCATTCCATTTCAAGTAGTGTTTGAAGGTCTGGTTCATCAAACCAGAAAAAAACCAAAACCAAACCGGACTGAACTGCAGTCCAGTTCTTTTGCGGTTGCGGTTGCCCTAGTTTTTGTATGGCAGCAGTTGCAGTTTCATAAATTTGTATATTTATTTGGAACTGACAAAAGTCAGTTCCAACCAGTTGTAACTGGTTATACACATAGTATTACATTACTATACTATAAAGTTAAATAAATTGAAAATGGGATGAGCCCAAGGACAAAAGAACTAAGAAAGTGAGTGTTTAAATACCCTGTGGGTGTGCACAGACCATTTGATCATGTTTGTGCACCCAAATGAAAATGTGGTGCCACTTTCATTTCCACTCCCATGCTACATCAACATCAACAACCACCCCTCTGCCTCCTTCTAGCACCACCACCCCATCAACGCCTGTTCCCCCCATCAGATAATGTTCTCAAGCAGGAGCCCAAACAATGATAGCTGTCATTTGGGCTGCAGGTAATGTTTTATCACATTCTTTTTCAACTAACTAATCTTTTCCTCTCTTTTTTAGGCTCTAACTATATTGTGACAATGAGATGGCACCAACACAGCCCCCACATCCACCTTCATATGCCACTGCTGTGAGCCCCTGCTTGCAGGGTGGAAGATGGAGCAATAATACAGCAGCCCAAGCTGAATGAACAAACAAAATTGGTCCAAATGATGACTGGTGTTGTTTGGGCCCCAGGTATGTTCGAATATTTCTTCTATTTTTCAACTAACTAACCTTCCCTCTTTCATTATCAGGTTCTTACTGGTAGCAATGGAGCCTGAACCAAGAAACACCCCACACCTGTGCCCTACACCACTGCTGTGAGCATCTGCTCGCAGGGTGGTAACAGGGTCCTGTTTCTACACAGCAACAGCAGCCACAACAACTCACCAACACCTCCACCCTGCCTGCAAGCCCCTGCTCGTAGGGGGAGTGGGGCTGTTGACACCAATGCCACATCACAGCACCACACCTAACGACAGCGATGGTGATGCTGACAATGACAATGCCAACACCAATGCTGACAACGCCAATGCCAATGCCAACAACAACAACAATGATGACGATGATGGTCAACAGCTGCCCCCCTGCCCTCACACCAAACATGAGGTGGCAGGGGCTGTTTTCATTTTCTATTTATTATTTACATGTGTGCTTGCCCCCTCACAGGCCCCTGCTTTAGTTTACTTTTAGAATTGTATTTATTATATATACTAATGTCAGTTTAGATGGACCTAAGTGAGTAGGCAACTGGTTGTGACCAAACCGGTCACAAACAGTAGTCAGACTGGACTGGACCACTATGAACCGGTTTTGTGTAGTTCAGTCCAGTTTTATGTAGACTTTGAATGTAATGCAACCAGTTTCGGTTCTGGTTTTGTTCCAAAGTGGAAAAAAACTGGACTGAACTGGACCTTCAAACACTAATTTCAAGAGAACATTGATCCTTCTGGTTTGCTCACTAAGATATTGGCTTCTTTGGGGGCTCAGTGCACAGTGGCTAGTGTTGCCATGGCTCAGCTGCATTTTTTTGCTACTTTGGGAAATAAAATAGCTAAAATTCTGAAAATATTTAAAGACCTAGATCACATGATAAGCTGAGGGGTCCTCTGCCAACTCTAAGCGATCTGACCACTGGTTCCCACATTATTTAAGCAGCTTGGATGGTGGCTTGCTAAGCCACATTTTAAGCCACTTATCACTTTTGTCATCAGACATCTCTCAACTCATATAAATGCTCGCCAAACTTCCCACAAAAAAACATTTCCAATGATCAAGATTCAATGTTACAAGTTTACATGTTTTAGAAATCTACTACATGCCAAGGCATAATTACAAGGTAAAAGTCTACAAGATAGCAGGTATTTGTACAAGTCTACTGTGCACACTAAGGCATAATCTTAAGTCTACAAATCTACTACACACCAAGGCATGGTTCTGAGTTGTTAAGTCCAAAATTACTGCAAAATCTGGTTCTCATGAGCCTCTTCCGCTAATACTGTTTCACTTTCAACATGATTTTCAATCTGTCGCTAGCTCCCCACCACAAAAACCTCATCTTCCACCCTTTTCAAGGGGTATCCCCAAGATCAATCAATGCTGCGAGTATATATAAATTTTACAAGTTCACTATGTGCTGAGGCATAGTTTCAAGTTTTACAAGTCTACCAGCTACACACCAAGGCATAGTATCTGTTAGGGCAACACCCACTATCTGCTAGCTAAGACCATGCAGGTTCTCTCTACAAGAAGGGGGTGGAATCTGTGCTCGTGATGGGGAACTGATGGTTTTGATGCAAGGGGTTATTAATAGATGAGTTTGTTGACAAAGGCCTTTCACACTGAAAATGTAGGTGGAATACCTAAGAGAACACAACTAGGGTCCCCTAGGCATATATTTAGGGTTTATATACTATGTTACATATATTGTACATTGTTGTTACTGACGCACTCGTACATGCGCATACATTTTGATGCGTGCAAAATAAAATTCTCACGCTATCAAAATGTAGCGTCATTTGGTGTCATGTAGCATAATTCAACATAATAAAATGAAAATGAAAGTTTATTAGGTAATGGGGTGGTTTCCTGACAGTATCAAGTTGTTAAGTACCAAATTACTACAAAATTGGGTCCTCGGGGCCCACTACTGCTGATATCCTTCTTTTTTGACAAGACTCTTCCATTCTCCACATTGACCTCGCTTTTCACTCTTTATTCGAGTTTTATTTTACAAAACTATCTTTGCTTCACACTTTCCTCTGTGAGGCTGATTTGTAATTGCTTGCCAAGAGTAAACCTGGTGTTGCTCTTGCCTTCTCAGGCCTAATGTTTGCTTGCAACAACCCAAGTGCACATGAAATCTCCATGCCGTCTCTGACTTATTGATATGGCTCAGCATTTGACATGAATTATCTATTCTATGCCCACACCATGCTCACCAAATGCCCCACTTTTCAAGGGCAAGTACGTCAATGACTTTTTGGACTCACTCAAAATGTTAGCAGCCCATGCTCTTGTCGACCTTAGCAATCTTCCAAACGAAAATACACTCACCACTGCCCATGGACAACAATTTAGCTCTCCTTCAGAAGGAATTCGATGAATGCAACATCTCCAGGAGAATGATAAGGATTTCACAAGCAACATTGACAAAAGTGACTTAGAGCTATCAGAAGCTGATTACTGCACGATGCCATGGAAGTCAAAGAAAAGCATAAAGTATAGAGCTAATGAACGTAATAAATTTGGTGCATAACATTCATGACTCCTATATTCCACACTTGTCATCGACTGGTTAACTCTCATTGGATTCTTGTGAAAAAAAAATATTTAATGATCGATTGCTCAAATAGACACCTGTGAGCCATTTTAAGAAAATCACAAGTGTTTTGGAGTCCAGGGATAGTAACTCCCCTCTTTGCCTTGAGTGATTTATAAATTCCTAGATGCATTGTTTCTCCTCAAACAATTATTAAGATGCCCAACACAGCAGTGACTCACACAAGAGTATCTTTTCCATATTAAGCATGATGAGACTGGGAAGGCTGTCATGTGGAAGGTCTGTCTGGTTTTCAAGGGTTTTGAACAAATCTATGGCAAAGACTATACTAAGACTACCTCACTGACTGCACGCATGAAATTGTGGAGGATACTCTTTATTTAGCAGCATCCCTTGGTTGGGATGCACAACAGATAGATGTCAAAACGGCATTCCTCTATGGGTTATTGCTGGATGACAAAGTGCAATACATGGAACAACCTGCTGGATTTCAGAAACCTGGTAAAGAGGACTGGATTTGGCAACTACAACACAGTTTGTATGGTATGAAACAAAGTGGGCGGATATGGAATCAAACCCTCAACACCCAAATGATTGATTGGGGGTTCACTTGTTTATCTTGTGAATCCTGCATGTACTACTGCAAGTCCAACTCAAGGACTATTATCGCAGCTGTTGATAGGTCCACCTTGTTGTTCAAGCTCAAAAAACACATCCACAAACCCCTCCAAAGCTCTACAAACCTCTACAAAGTCACAAAAATGCTTTGAAACTCTTCACAACACCTCGAAATTCTTTGTATGCCTTTGGCTGCCATAATACAATTTGCCCGACCTTCGCACAGCTCAGGATATACACTTGGAACACCGTCGATGGGTTCCAAACCAGTTTTGAGCAATATTGCAGTGATATCGGCCTTTGAACAAGTCCGATATTTCCTTGACTGACTTCAAAAATCATCAAACATTGAAAATCAACATCGGACACTATATCACTATCCAAATGGTCATTGCACACATGCCAGACATATCCCCTACCATTGTCGAACAATATCGCACTGATTTCAGGCCACAAACAAAGTCCAAAGAAACTTCAAAAAACCTCAAACCTCGAAAAACATCTTTGGACACAGTATCTCCTATTCGAACGATCTTCGGACACATGCTGGACACATGGGACACTATCTCAAGTATATTGAACACATTTCAACTGCATGTGCATGCATACAATCCGCTTGAAGCAGTTTCCAATGTTTTATTCAATTTATAACAAGGACAGTCTGCTTTTAGCTATTCTTTCTTATTATTTCTTCATCATGTGTTATGTTCACCCTTTCTAGTCTCACTTTATTGTTCTGATATACTTCTATTATCTTTTGCTTCGAGTTTTCCACATGTTTGCCTCATGTTCTCTAGCCTTTTTAGGTAGTTTCTTTATTTTATATAAAAAGATGTACTAGATACAAAGAAAAACAAGAAAATTGTCATCTTCCTCCCAGATCACAGTGATTTGAGAATTCAGTTTAGTTTTATTCAGTCTGAAGTTTGGTGTTTTATGCTAAACTTCCTCAAAATTCCTTGAAAATCTTCGAATTACTCTATTTTCACTCTCATTTCCCTCGATTCGCCTTTGTTTCACTTCTATTACTCGTCTAGTCCCCTGATCTTGTGTCTGAACATATTTGCACACTCGAAATTCCTTGAAACGTCTTCAAAAAAACCTCAAAAACTAATGCAACGTCTCAAAAATCATCACAACTCCTCAAAATTCCTCAAAACACATTCTTTTAGCTTCGAACTGCTTTGACAAGCAGTTGTTTTATGACTATTTGATGGTCAGTCTGACAGGTGACATCTAGAGGGCCTCACATCCTTCCTCTGACTTGTGTTATACCATCCAAAGCCATTTAGTAGGTTTTGTTTGGGTTTCCGGGTTGAGCATCATCATTTTGGAGCCCACCACAAGGGCTTTCTAGATCAGTTCACCGTTGGACCTCCCCACCTTTCCACCACCATTTTTTTTGGCCTTTGGGTGAAGGAAGCTCGATGATTTCGATTTCACATTGAACTCATAGCACCTCCAACCCTCCTGAACAACCAGGAGATCTCAATACAGTATCTCGACCATCAATAATATCATTTTGCACTCTTTTGCCCTTCGCATTTACTATTTCACTACTGTCTTTGACTTCGAAACACATGAAACCCAATATCGCATGAATTTTGACTTCGCAGCCCCCCGAAATCTACTTCAAACATGTTGACGTCCTTTATGCCAGCTTGTGGCCATTCTACATCTCCGAAATTCGATCCGAAACAGCCCAGAGAACTCCGAAAATACTTTGAAGAGCTCAAAATTCTCTTCCTGACTTGCAGTATTACAGATCATGGCCTAAAGAAGAAGCATGCTTGCAGATATGTTGACATCAATTCTTGCAAACTCTGGGAATCACTTCCAGAGTACCAGCCCAGCACCTCATTTAATGTGTTTCACATTGCAGTACACAAGTTCTATCCTGGATCAGAAGACGAATGCAAATACAGCATTTCAGACATGGATACTGTCGTTCACAAACAGCTTTGCATCGGTATTTTTGACTCGAATGATCTAGGAGTTTATTATAGGTCATTCTACAACATTACGAATTTTCTTCGCTCGAAACACAGAATTTTGGAGGCCAAACAAAGTTGAGCTTTTGTTTGAGGGTTTCAAACAGATTTACAGACTCAAATTGCGCATCATCTCGAACTTAAGTTCCCAGATCATTATCCCGATGACCCATATGCTCTGAACGACATCCATGATGCCACGAAATTTGTTTTAGCATCTTCGAACTCGTATTCCATTCCCCAGCTATCAATTTTGACCTCGAATTCATCATTGCCTAGTGCTCCAATCAACTCCAAGGATATTTCACACATTCTTGAACATTTTGCATCAAACTTTGCATTGGTTGTCACAGCTTTGCATCCAACCAGAATAGTGTCCGAAACTTCTGTCCCGACCTCATTATTCACTGATATAGCACCTTTGACCACATCAAACCAAATGTTTGATGGTACGCATCACAGCTCACACATTTCAGACAATGTAGAAGCTTGTATCACAGCACTCGAACGTGAATTAGCTCTCGAAAAAGAGCTTGTGCTTGAATGAGAAATCTTCACACTTCGAAATTGTCATGACATGCCTCCCAGTCTTCATCGCATAGTTCAAGCTTCATCACACATGTCCATGCCAGTTTCATCATCTTCACCTTTGATAGTTCCAGTCCAGTCCACTCGAATAGTTGCAGCTTCATCAGCTTCGAGTTCGATCAACCCCATTCTACCTGTTTCATTAGTATCAACTTTGCCATCATCAGTCTCGCCAGCTTTGCCTTTGTCCATTGCATCATTCACACCAGTTTCATCTTTGACAAATTTGCCTTTGCCTATCGCACCAATCATATCAGCTTTGACAGTTTTGACATTGTCCAAAGAACATGAAATATTCAAATTACCATTTTTGACTTCAACTTGCCCTCTGACACCATTTTTGCCTCCCCAATCTAGTCCAATCTCACCCCTGATATTTTTGTCATATTCATCCTCATCATCACCCATTTCGACCTCGTCTTTGTGCTTGCCACTCCCAATATTTTTGTCCTCAATCTCGTCCTCTGTGCCATCATCCATTTCACCATCTATTTCAATATCATGTTCACCCTCATATATTTCGCAACCAGTTTTGTGTTCACATTTGCATTTGCCCTCAAAGTCCAATATAGCACTTGAAGTTCCCTATCCATCATATATCCATAGTCCTCAGCTCGCAACCCTTGTCGTCATCCCTGAAATTTTTATTACATCCATTGTCGACCACAGTTTTGTCAACCTTGTTTTCAATCCCTCAATTTCTCTTTTGATCTATATTTGACTAGTTCCTCGACCCCATTATAGCAATCATGGTTAGCACTCTCAACATCAACCAAATTCATGCATTTCCTTCTCTTTTGCTCGCATTTCAAGCTCATTCTATTTATCGAACTCATCTTCACCATGCTCGACATTCTTCGATTAGCCTCGACAGCTTTTATTTTAGCTTCAACATCTCATTTTGCATTGCTTCAATTCGATTTACCTTTGCAGTTCAATCGACTGACTGGGACAGTCAGTATTTTAGTCAGGGGGAGGATGATAGGTCCACCTTGTTGTTCAAGCTCGGAAAACACATCTACAAACCCCTCCAAAGCTCTACGAACCTCTACAAAGTCACGAAAATTCTTCGAAAATCTTTGCAATGCTTCGAAACTCTTTGCAACACCTCAAAATTCTTTGTATGCCTTTGGCCACCATAATACAATTCCCCCAACCTTTGTACAGCTCAGGATATACACTTGGAACATTGTCAATGGGTTCTGAACCAGTTTTGAGCAATATTGCAGTGATATCGGCCTTCGAACAAGTACGATATTTCCTTGACTGACTTCAAAAATCATCAAACATCGAAAATCGACATCGGACACTATATCGCTATCTGAATGGTCATCGCACACATGCCAGACATATCCCCTACCATTGTTGAACAATATCGCACCGATTTCGGGCCACAAATGAAGTCTGAAGAAACTTCAAAAATCTTCAAAAAACCTCGAACCTCGAAAAACATCTTTGGACACAGTATATCCTATTTGAACAATCTTCGGATGCATGCTGGACACATGGGACACTATCTCGAGTATATCAAACACATTTTGACCACATGTGCATGCATACAATCTGCTCGAAGCAGTTTCTGATGTTTTATTCAATTTATAACAAGGACATTCTGCTTTTAGCTATTCTTTCTTCATCATGTGCTATATTCACCCTTTCTAGTCTCACTTTATTGTTCTGATATACTTCTATTATCTTTTGCCTCGAGCTTTCCACATGTTTGCCTCATGTTCTCTGGCCTTTTTAGGTAGTTTCTTTATTTTATATAAAAAGATGTACTAGATACAAAGAAAAACAAGAAAGTCATCGTCTTCCTCCCAGATCACAGTGATTTGAGAGTCCAGTTTAGTCTTATTCAGTCCAAAGTTTGGTGTTTTATGCTAAACTTCCTCAAAAATCCTCAAAAATCTTTGAATTACACTATTTTCACTCTTGTTTCCCTTGATTCACCTTTGTTTCGCTTCTATAACTTGTCTAGTCCCCTGATCTTGCATCCAGACATATTTGTGCACTCGAAATTCCTTGAAACTTCTTCAAAAAAACCTCAAAAAATAACACAACGTCTCGAAAATCATTGCAACTCCTCAAAAATCCTTGAAACACATTCTTTTAGCTTCGAACTGCTTTGACAAGCAGTTGTTTTATGACTATTTGATGGTCAGTCTGACAGGTGACATCTAGAGGGCCCTGCATCCTTCCTCTGACTTGTGTTATACCATCCAAAGCCATTTAGTAGGTTTTGTTTGGGTTTCCAGGTTGAGCATCATCACCATCCACATTGATGACTATCTGTCCATTGCAGACTCCATGAGCGAAAATGAATGCTTCAAGGATCAGATGAGGAAGGTATGGACAATTTCTGAGTTGGGCATGGCACATTTTATTGTCGGGGTTGCTGTCACCTGGGACAGGGCTAACAGAACTGCCGTGCTATCACAGACAGTGCTGATTGATAAAATTGTCGAACAGTTTGATCAAAAAGATGCCCATCTGGTATCTGTGCATTTAGAGCCTGGTACCAAATTACACCATGCAGATCGACAATCTATGTGTCTGGAGGACAGGCTCAGCTCAACAAGGTACCGATCACTCATGGGTTGTCTACTCTACCTAGCCATCAGTACGTGCCCCAATATTTCTTATGCCATCCAGCAACTCTCACAATACCTTGATTGTTTTTCCTTTGTACATTGGCAGGTAACTGCCTCAATACGTGTCGCAGTGTAGGTGGATATATATGCTCCCTCGGTTCAGGTGCCATCTCCTGGACGGTGCATAAACAAAAGGTTGTTGCAACTTCATCCTGTGAAGCTGAGTATGTTGCTGCATTTGAGACAGCCAAGGAATGTATCTGGTTGCGAACATTGCTTCATTCCATCAATCATCAGCAATCGCCCCCAACATTAATCTACTGTGATAACTCTGCTACCAAGACCTTATCTGAAGACCCTCTCCTTCATTCCCGCATTAAACATGTTGACATCAAATACCATATCCTTCACAACCATGTCCAATCAAATGAATTATGGCTTACCTACATCAACACCCACAAGAATGTCGTGGACATGTTCACAAAGGTACTAGATGTCAAACAATTCACTTACCTATGTGGCTTCCTCAGCCTCCACTAACTCGATTCCATGCGAGGAGGAGTATTCACGGTGAGGAGGAGTGTTGAGAATGACACTGTGAGCGCATGTGAATGCTGTATTGCCAAATACAGATCTCAGCATGTTAATTGATGTGTGTCATATATTTAGCACATCCCTTTGATGCGCATGTTTGTATCCATGTCATGGATACCTTTATACCATTCTCCTTTATCTAACATGACTCATATACATACAGGAGACAGATACCAGATCACCTCAGTCACTTATACAGAGACTGAGGTGAGTAACGACTTATTATTTAGTAGCAAACAATTACTTACTGTACTCATAGTTCACTCTTGTTGTACTAGGTACAGTACTGATAAAGTCACTTATACAGAGACTGAGTTCACTCTTGTTGTACTAGGATTGATTTTCTACAGTGATATAAGACCAAGACCTCAATCCTGAGAACTCAGAATGCAGAGATTGGGTTCCCACAGGAGAAACTGACTCTCATGCATGGCAATAACTTATGTGCATTAGCTATTGCCAAAAATCCACGTTATCATAAGAGGACTGATATTATATTCAAGAACAAATCAGTAACAAGACTATAGTTACTGAATATCTTCCAATGACACAAATTACTGCTGACACATTTACTAGAGCCTTACCCAGGCAGGCTCATGAACCCACTTCAGGCCTCTGCTGCTGGCTCACAGTGAAGGAGTAGTAGTGGAAAACTGAGATCCACCTGGATGGACCCCAAATAAAATATGCGAGGGAGCGGGTGCGCTAAGAAATGCTGATGATGATGTGTGTGGGGGTGGTGGAGGTGAGAAAAGATGGAGAGCAAGTAGCATAGAGCAATGTTGTTAATTACATAGTCAGAGCACCTAGTGTTTGAAAGTCCAGTCTATTGGACTGAAAAAAGACCATGGACCAAACTGAACCAGACTGATGGCAACCGGACCATCAGTTGCAGTTGCCCTAACATTTTCATAAGTCCGGTTCACGGTTCATCAATGGTAGAATATCTCAATGGACCGCCCAAAGACCAACTGCAACCGGTTGTGGACCAGACTTCAGTTGCATCAAGCTTGCAAGGTCTGAATATATGATACACACTATGTATATTAGGTTGCGGTCAGTCTTTAATGGGCTGATCCATTAATTACAATTCACAATGTAGGCCTTTGCACGCACACAGTGACCCAACCCACCTCTTACACATTTGCAATGTGGAATTCTAAGCTTGTCATCTGGTGTTATCTCTCTGTTTAACCCACCCTGATGTCACTTCACCAGCAACATTCACTGAGATAGGCTCATCTAGTCATGCCTGTACAAGATCAGCCTTTTCAAATACCATTTTGACAGAGATAAGCATAGATCTCGGTAAATTCTCAGTCATTTTTCATGATCCTATACTCGTTCTGACACTAGACCAATGTCGCTTAAAGGTCCCAAACAGACGAGAGGCTAGCGTTTAGCCGTTATTTTGCGATGTCCATATCTTGTTGTGATTGGGGAATGGGATGGGGACCATCTATCTAGGTGAGTTCTCAATCATTTTGCATGATCCTATACTTGATCTGACACTGTTACAGTGGCATTTAAAGGTCCCAAAGAGATGAGAGGCTAGCGCTCACCTGCTCTTCCACTATGCTCATATCTTGTTGTAATGTGGGAATGGGATGGGGACCATCTATCTAGGTGAGTTCTCAATCGTTTTACATGATCCTATACTTGATCTGACACTATTACTATGGCGTTTAAAGGTCCTGAAGAGATGAGAGGCTAGCATTCAGCCATTCTTCTGCAATGTACATATCTTGTTGTGATGGGGGAATGGGATGGGGACCATCTATCTCGGTGGTTCTCAATCATTTTACATGATCCTATAATTGATCTTACACTATTACAATGGCATTTGAAGGTCCTGAAGAGATGAGAGGCTAGCGCTCAGCTGTTCTTCCACGATGTCCATATCTTGTTGTGATGGGGGAATTCTTCATTATTTTACATGATCCTATACTTGATCTGACAATATTGCAATGGTGTTTGAAGGTCCCAAAGAGACGAGAGGCCAGCGTTTAGCCGTTCTTTTGCAATGTTTATATCTTGTTGTGATGTGGGAATGGGATGGGGACCATCTATCTAGGTGAGTTCTCAATTGTTTTACATGATCCTATACTTGATCTGACACTATTGCAATGGCGTTTGAAGGTCCCGAAGAGACGAGAGGCTAGTGTTCGGCCGTTCTTCTGCAATGTACATATCTTGTTGTAATGGGGGAATGGGATGGGGACCAGCTATCTAGGTGAGTTGTCAATTGTTTTACATGATCTTATACTTGGTCTGACACTATTCACATAGTGTTTGAATGTTCCAAAGAGAAGAGAGGCCCACAACCTTTATTTCACTACATATATACTTGTTCACAGGCCCCTGCCTGTGAAGGGTAGTGTAGTTTATTTTACGGTTCCTATTACATACATAGTCCTGACCAGTCCTGAACCGGTCTGGACCAGTCTAGTTCTGGACTGGTGGCAACTGGTCCAGCAACTGTAAGGCAACCAACACAGACTGGTCTATACCAGTCCAGTCTGTGGTTGCATATATATTTTGAAATACATGAACCGGTCCAGTTCACAGTTGCACCCCAAGGTGGGCAAAAAACTGGACTGGACTGGACTTTCAAACACTAAGAGCACCACTAATTGCTGTTCGACCCTAACTGCAGGGTTCTCCCAGATATAAATTTTCCAAGCCTCCAAGGACCATCATCCGACAGCTTGAACAATAGACTCTGGAAGTCCCAGCAAAGCCAAAAAGGTAGCATAACCTGTGTGCAGAGGATGTCCGCCAAATCAACAATCTAGAACTGTGAAGAATTTGAGTTCGAACCATGAACGAGTAGGGTGATTGCCATTCTCGCAAAGAAACAAAGCTGCCCTGGCACCATGAAGATGATCTCATAGTCGTATGTAGTTCTGGAGCAGCGATACAGGATCCACAATGTCTTGAGTGGTCAAGATGACATCGGACCCTCAGTAGAATGGATCTCCCTTGTGATACGGGAGACGATACTGTGCATGCCCACCGTCAAAGACCAACGAAGCCCATTTAACAATCTTCCTCCAGTCAAACAAACTGTGGTCATTCTTCTGGACCAACTCACCCATATGATGACAACCATAGAAAGCACAAGTCAGTAGGACAATGAACAGGAAGTCGTCGTATGTTCCTGTACAGTGGGTGACATTGAGGAATGACTGCAAGTGAGCTAGACATAGTGGCAGTTTCCTCTCAACAGGATCTGCTCATACTTTCTTTGAGCCTCAAATGGTGGAACTTACCAAGGGGTGAGCATGATTTGCATCGAAGTTGGGATACAGGTCTTTGAGAAAATGCCTCATGCCTGTGAGATACTTTGGTCTGGAAGCAATGAACTGAGATGAATATGCAATGTAGCAAGATAATGTGGTGGGAGTGGGATCCAATGGAAGAGAGTGCAGAATACAGAAATTGATGTAGTCTTGAGCACCAGTGGCATAATTTTTCGATGTCGAGCATTCAATAGAATTCACTTGCAAATACAGAGCATGGGTGTCAAGGTCTGCCAGCTCCATGGGGGGACGAGGCACATGCGGGGTGGCCTTCTTCCCCCCAGCGTGCTCAAAAGCACTCTCTCCATCACATGGGCAGAAGCTCCCATGGAGGAGTAAAGCTCTCGATGCAGTCAGCAGAGAATTTGTCTTGATACTCATCTATCAGGAGACAAGATAGCATGTCGGCACACATGTTCTTCTTGCCCTCGATGAACCAAACACGAACATCCATCCCAGTTCAGAGGATGATATTGGCGATGGCCAGCAATGGTGCATTGTGCAGTGATTCAGCTGCATGAAGGGAGTTTAACACAGCGACAGAATCCAGACTATCAGTCCAGACAAGAATGCGACATGGGGGGCATGAAAGAGAGCCAGCATGGTGGATAGCTGAAGTGATGGCAAGCAGCTCGAGAAAGAAGATGTCCACCTTAGTCCCCTCAGGTGGAGGCCTAATGGGATAGACCCAGCCCTTGTTGGAATAGACAAAAGCCAGGGCATTGTGAAGGCTCGCATCTGTCCAAATTACCATGTCAGCATTGTCATCAGCCCACATGCCTGTGTCAGTAAAGCAGATTCCAATAGCAGAAGGAATGACATCTCTCAACCATGTCAAATCGACGATGACACCCATGTTGATGGGAATCCCACGATGTGACCAAGTTTTGCCGCTGATCTTGTGGTACATTTCTGACAAGGCTGGTCATCCCCAGGGTAGTACATTCAGCATCCAATTCAAGTGTCCTGCCAAGTGTTGCCATGTGTGGAGGGATGGAGAGTGACCAGGAGTAGCAAGAAAAAGATCAATTTTTGTAATGATATCAGATACCATAGATGGGGATAAGGAAATACTGCCCGCATTGATATCTACCCAGAAACCAATTATCTTTAGAGTCTCGCCGTGCTCCTGCTTCCAATCTTCAAATGGGCAAGAGATAGATTCCCATAGGAGCAAGAATTGTACTTGTTGACATGGGCACTGTTTTCCTCAGTACCATACCAAGTTGTCAGCATAGTCCCAGCCAAAAAAGTCATCCATGTAGATGTGCAGACCAGTAATACCAAGCTTGCAAAGACCAAGCCAGCAAAGTAGTCCTGATATGGTGCACCAGCATCGCAGGGAGGCACAATTTCCAAATACCAGACATCAAACAATAAATAGCTTGCCCTCAATTCTTATGACTTGGTGAAGCTGAAAAATGGGATGGGCAGGCAAGTTGAGGAAAGCAGATGCAACATCTGATTTGAGGGTTACCAGATGTCGTCCTGGATTAGACGAGTGAGCATTGTGTAGATTCTGACTGAACATTCTCATGTCATCATATTTGACTTTAGCTTCCAACTGAGGGATGCCATTGCTGATTCCTGAGTGAGTGTGATCTGTGACGACATGTGGTTTCTTGTTCTGCCAAACCATGAACATTGGTGAAATTTTCATTCCTGGAAGTAGATCAGAACTTTCCAGAGAGTTAGACAATGGCCAGCTGCACTCTCACAATCTCGAAAAGCTCAGATCGCCTCCACATCTTCGGGGTTAGACTCATAATTTGGGATGACTTCCTCCAATTCAACCTTCCAGTCTCCTTCGTCAAAGGGCCAAAAACTTTTGCGAAGTCCTTTCATTATGGATTGTACAAAAGATTGGTTTGGGTGATCCATTAGTAGAAGTTCAAATTTGTCAACATCAAAGGGCGTGTCAACTTTCATTGCATCGCCCAACAATCGAATGGAATCTTGAATTATGGGGTCATGTAAGAGGTGTTGAGGTGGAGATGGCAAGGGGGGCACAGACTCAGTGAAAAGTGCAGATGGTGAAATGTAATTGTTTGAATTATCTGACCAAACAAACCCATGGTGAAACCGAGGGGAGTTGAGAGTAACTGCAGCTTTACATTTTAAGAATGGATTACCTAAAGAAACCAGTCCCTTCTCCATGAACTTCATCACATCCTCCTGCAAGCCCAATAGCTCATGTTCTGTTGCGAGATTGGAGGAGGGTGAAGCATTGCTCATTATCCTTCGCTCAATGTCCTTCACCACAAACACAGCAGATCCCATGCTTGCAGCAATTTGGACAGACCTCAGCTTTGCACGTGCCAAAGCTCCAGTTGCGGCAAGGCACATCCATGTGTTTTGAGTTGATAGCAGGAGCTGCTGCAATCTCTTGTTCATACATAGGGGATTCGGAGCAGATGGTGAGAGCATTTGCACAAGAAGTGGTAGATTGAGTTGAGCCTGGTCATCAAGGTGAAAAGGCTTGTTGGAGTACTTGTCACAAACTTGTACATCGAACAATATGGCCACAAAGGGATTCACTGGCACAGCTCGGAAGAGATCCATGACAATCACCCAATAGTTTCTGAGCTCAGCTTCCCAGTGAGGGAAGAAGAAAGTGACACCCAAAGCCCATGTGCCGAATACCCAAATCCAGTCAGCCTCACTTTGAAGAGCACGCTTAGAGAAGGCCTGATCCTTTTTGACCAATGCATAACCAGCTCCAAAATCCTTTGGGTCATCGTGGTGATCATAGCCCATGTCCATTGAAGCAAAGAGTTTCTTGAAATCGATGAACAAATCAAGAAGAACCTTGTGCCAAATGGTTCGAGGAAGTGGGTCTTTGACTGGGGCAAACTGAGCCTTGTTAACAAGGATGTCTTGTGAGCTCTGTGGGCTGTAGACAGAAAGCAGGTCCTGGGTTTTCTTAAGGTGAGCATCAGTTGCTGTCATATTGGACAACTTGGATAGATGTGGCACCTTTGTGAGCACCGATGCGGGGATCACGCCTTTAACACTTGACAGTCCAAAGAGATTCTCCAGAGCATTGGAAAGAGAGCTGCCAGAGTTTGTTTGTAGCCATTTGAGGGGAGGCGCCCTGGAAGTGGTTGACCTTTTCATGGAGCAAAGCCCAAGCAATTGAGGTGGCAGTGTTGACCAGATTCAGAACGCTCGAGTCAGCTTGCCCAGAAGGTGGTCCTGCATCAACTGGCCTCTCGGTTTCTGGGCCCCTCCTGCACTGAGTATATTGCTCGATGTAGTCTCTTGCTTCATCTGTGGTTGCTCCAGCATCCTTGAGGTGTACAAGGAAGGCCAGGCCAGGAATTGAGTGGGAAACTGCATCATCCACAATCCTTTGACATTCTTCTGCTCATGTGCGAATGATTTCTTCAGTCTGGGCTGGAGGGCTTGTAGCATGCAAAATAGGCTCATCGGACATGGAGAGAGAGGAGTGATGAAAGGAGTGAGTTGTCGATAGGAGAGGGCAGCAAGCACAATAGGAGAGATAATGACCAAGTAGTAGAAGCCATGAAAATCAAATGTTTACTAAATGGTTCGATGAAGCCTGTAGATGTCATGTGACTGTGTCAGGGACCTCAGATAGAAATGGACAAAGATATCCGCTCATGAGAAAGATTTAACTGGGTAGAATAGCAAAGCTATAACAGTAAACCAGATGAATCCTGAAAGTGATTTTCTAGATGAGATCAGCCTGAAAAGAATTGCGGGAGTTCTTATGATGCAAGTGATTGTTTCCTTTTTCTTTCTTTTTGTGTTATTTTTTAGACCTCTCAGGGCATACTATAATGGTCATTACATCTTAGAGTATCTACTTAAGGCCCCTTTGCCTTGACCTCTCCCCAGTCCTTGCCCCTCAGATGGCATGCCCTGGGCAGACGTTCCCCCTGAGGTCTAGTTCATCAGGCTGTTTAGGACTGTGGGACCCTTCATTGACCTCTTCTTTGATTCACTTGGTGCCCTTGCTGGTTGGGGATTTATGTTGCTGTTAGTTGCCTGGCCATCTAATGGCAGGCATGAGTTCGACAGTGTGGGTGTAGGTTTTGACTGGTTCTGATACCTCTAGTAATGTGCTTCGGATTTTCCATAGTCCTCTGTGTTACAGGCAGGAATTTATTTGTTTTGTTGGTTTGGGGAAATGTGTGTCATCGGGCATTGCTAGCTCATGTGGTTGAATTGGAGTTGTCCCTATAAGATTTCGTGCAAGTATATGTTCCTCATGATATGTGATGTTCACCTTTGGAAGAGAGCAGTCACCCTGTTTTGTTCACATAGCTGATTAGCACTTTTACCCCTTTTTCTGTGCTCAGTAGTGCTGGTAGGTCCCTGGAGTCCCTTCTCATTTGGCAATCTAGCTCATGCTGCTCCCTATTGTAGGCCTTGCATTCGAAAAGGAAGTGTATAATGGTCTCCTTAGCTGGTGGTCCTTGCCCTTGGCATGCTGCACAGTCGCTCAATTCTATTTTCTTGATGTGATGCAGGTAAAAGTTCAGTGGTATGTGTCCTGTGCATATCTGCATCAGTAGACTGGCCTGTTGTCTCTTAAGACTTGACTGTATTATAGTGTAGAAGCTGTATGAGAATTTTGGGTCTAGTCAACTTAGCTTTGGTTGACGTGGGGATGCTAGCCACATCTCTTTCCCTCTGTCTTTCAGTTTGTGGTACCTTTGCTTTACTGCTGCTACACTTCTTGGCAGCGTTCCTCGTAAGATGGGTGGAAGCATGTGCTGGGGGCTAGAGTTGCCTTGGGCTGCTCTTTTTGCTTCCTTGTCCACTTTTTTGTTGCCTTGCACCCCGCTATGCCCTGATATCCAAGCCAGGTGAAAGTGCTTTGTGTTAGGGTTTACATTGGTCATGTTGACACTATCTGCGGTTCTTGATCAGATATTGGGCAGTGGTAGCTTTGTGCATCTTGATCCTTTTGATGAGGGCTTGGCTGTCTGTTAGTATGGATATCAGGAGTCAGCCTGCTATATGCTCTGATCTGATCATCCAGATACCTAGTAGTGCCCCTACTACCTCTGCTTTGAAGGATGTGTACTCATTTGCACTTTCTAGGTGATATCTCAGCCCTTTGGACAGTGTGTGCCTTCCCCTCCTATACATTACCACTGCCACTCCTATACGGCCATCTATACCTGATCCATCCATGAAGACTTTGATTTCTGGTGCGCTGATGGCTTCATTGTGAATAGAGGTGTCTCGATCCTCAGCTATCTCTGTGGTGAAAGCTGTGTGGGTATATGTGGGAGAGCGTGGATTGGGCATTATGTTGTCTATTCTATCTGGGTGTATCTCTGGAAAGTGGTCCATCAGCTTGTGTAGAGGTGTGCAATGTTTCCTTGTGTGGATAGTGCAGTATTCGCATACTATGTGGTGTAGCGGGTGTGTCTCTGGTAGTGTGCATATTCACACTATAGATCTGTGACAGGCCTTTAGCATGATTAGCTCTAGTGGAAGGATGCCTGCATGTAAGTCCAGCGTGTCAGTTGGGGTGGTACAGAGTGCCCCATTTATTGCCAGGGTGGCTATTTGCTGTACTTTGGTTAGTTGATGTAGGACCCTTGTTGATCTTGTCCTTTGCTTTGCTCCTGGGATTATCCTTGGGGGTTATACCATATCTCAGCCCCATATGTCATCTTTGGTATGGCCACCAACATGTAGAGCTGGTGCATTAGTTTTGGCAAGAGTCCTACCTCTGTCTTTGCGAGGCATCAGCATTGCATTACCCACTTCATAGTGCTGTCTATGGCCCTATCTTCATGTTTCCTCCATGTTAGCTTGTCATCAATGACTATGCCAAGGTACTTGTAGCTGTCAACCACTTTGACTTTCCTACCTTGAAGTGTTAGCCTTGGTTTGTGTAGTGGGCACATACTTCTGGTCGGTGACTTGGTCTTCCTGTGTCCTAGATGCATTACCGCTAGTTTGCTGATTTCAAACCTAGAGTTGTGGTCAGCTGACCACTTGAGCGCTCTGTCTTCCTTTTCCATGTGTTCTTGGATGCTCTGGGTGGTTTCTTCAAAATCTTTTCCAACAGCCATGACCATCCTATCATCGACATAGCCTAGTGCTTGCAGAGTGTCATTTAGTTCCAGCAGATCTGCATTATAGAAGTTAAAGGCCGGTAGTGATGCCGGGTCTCCTTGCCCTACTCCATTGTTGATGGGGATCCATTCCAACATGTAGTCATCAAATTTCAGTCACGTAGACCGACCCCTTAGTAGTCGCTCTATGAATTTTACTATTGTTTTGGGGACTTGTATCTTCTTCAAGTTGTGTAGTAGTTGTTCCATTACCACATTGGGAAATGCCCCTTCAATGTCCAGGAAGAGGATCGATACTACTTTCCCTTTTCTCCATGCCTTCTTGACCCAGTGTATAAGCAAATGTACTGCATCAGTCATGCTTCTGCAGGGTCTTCCTCTGAAGTGTGTATCTGGCAATAGTTGGTGATGCTCTGTTACTGAGATAAGATTTTCAGAAATCACCAATGTGAATACCTTGGCCATAGTGCACAGTAGGGCAATGGGGCAGTATGCTTTGGGTAGTTCATAGCTTGGCTTTCCTGGTTTCCTTAGTATGCATGTCATGGATTCCTGCCATCCATGATAGTAGACTCTGTGGCTCAGTATCACCCTGTATATAGGTAGTAAGTATGGGACTATGAGATTGGCTGTTTTCTGTAGAATAATGTTTGCTATGTTGTCTGGTCCCAGTGCTTTGTATGGGGATAGCTTCACTATGCACATGTGAATCTATTCCTCTGTAATTGTTGGTGGTAATGGAATCAGGTCTGGGTAGTTGTAATCCTGTGGTACCATTGATCCCATTGGCTTTGGTGGGAAGAAGGCCTCTGCAAGAGCCTTGGCTTTGCCCTTGTTTGTGTTTACCTCTCTTAGTAGTCCATCACCTCTCTTTACCTTTAGTGAGGGTATTCTTGTCTGTCCTCTGTCACCTATTGGGTTAGAGATGGATTTATTTGCCGTCCACATGTCTGAGCTGTCCGTGTTTTCCAGATAATCGTTCCAGTGGTCCGTCTTGGCTTTGATGATGTCCTCTGCATATCTTTGGCGGGCCTGTCAAAGGTCTTGGTGGCTTGGGTGTTCGTCCACTGCTCGATTTTTATATGATTCAGTGCATAACCTATTGACTGCCTTTTTCATTTTCCTCAGGTCTTTTGTCCACCACCTCTTAGATAGGGGGCATGGAAAGTTTATGGGGACCTTGTTTTCAATCGTATTCTGAATTGCTGCCATGAGCTGTTCTATTTCCCTGCTCAGGTCTTTGTCAGTTCTGATCTCAGATGGTATTGGAATTACCGCCAGCTCATTTCCCAGGTGAGCATTGAATTCCTCCCAGTCCATTTCCCTGAAGTTTAGGGATAACTTTGCTGGTGCCCTTTCCTGTGTTAGTTCCAGTATTGTTGCTATCAGGTAGTGATCAGTTTTGCCTGGTTGCCTGGTTGGCATGGTGTCACATTTCACCACATGGTTCATGAGACTACTATTACAGAACACATTGTCGGGCCTAGAGTAGCGTTTCAAGACCATGTGCTTGAGTGTTGGTATGCCCTTTGGTAGTGTCATGTGCATGTCATATTCTGCTACTAGGTCTATCAGTTCTCCTGCATCTTCAAGGGCTTTGGAAGTGAATAGGTGTGTGTCTTCATCCCTATCCCACATTGAGTGATGTCGATTGAAGTCCCCTCCCCACAGTACATGAAAGTTTTGGGGCCCTTGGTGGCTACGTGCATGTATCTCTTTAGCGCTGCCAGTGAGTGTGAGTTCTCGCATGCATTGTATATACTGAATACTTGTAGTCTGCCATGTGCACCTGTTAGTTCAATTGCTGCTATGTTGTTCATGTCTGGTATGTCTAATATTTTCCAATCATTTGTGGATAGAGCCAAATTTACCCAAATCATGGATCACACTGGTGTGTCCAGAGTTCCCCTCAAGGTGGGAGTTACTGATGTGAAGCGGTTTGGTGTTCTGATGCTGCTAAAAAAGGTGATGTATGGTTCCTGTATTAGTATGATGTCCCAGTGTGCTGCTAGTGAGTCGTTTATGAGCTCCAGGTGCGCAGTGAGTGATTTATTTGTAGGACTCTTAACTTTGTTTCTTCACTCATCTTGCTATTCATAGTTTGCATTAGGTTCTTGCCTGTCCCAGGATTGGCATTCAAGTCCCTATTTGTTTGGAGCTGCATGTCTAGGTTGGAAATTCAGTTGGGTTTGCTGCATTGTTCCTCTCCTGTTTGTTCGCATGAAGTCTGTCAGTCCTGTGGTGATTGCCAACCTTTGGTTACTTGGTGGGGCTGCTTCCCATGTCCAGGTCTCCGTGGAAGGGTAAAATGGGAGCAGATTCTCTGGGTTCCTCTCGTTGTGTTCAGTGCATTTTCTGAGGAAAGTGGGGCATGTCCGATCGTTACTTGCATGTCCACATATTCCACATGGGGTACATAGAAGGGTCAATGCACTGCAGTTGCTGGTCCTGTGGTTTTCTCCACACCTAGCACAGATGTCTCTGCTGATAATGCACTTGTGCACTACATGGTTATATCCCTGGCACTTGAGGCATCTGATCAGTTCTCTTTTGTATTTGGTTACTAATACCTTTTTGTTGCAAATGACTAGCCCATCAAGTATGGCTTTATTTGCGCTATCTGGGTCTGTGAACATGATGATCATATGGCCTACCAATTGGTTTAGGTTTCGCCATCCAGGGGCCTTAGCCCACCTGCATTTACTGATTGAGTCCTTGGATAAGCTGTTTGTCTCCATTACCTCCTCTATGTGTGATTTCTCTGTTACATCAGAAGTCAGTGGGACAAAATATGCCATGATGTTGAAGTTGCGAGCTTCTGGTAATATGGAGGTACCCAACTCGCATTCCATGTGCAGGATGTTCGCCTCACTGCGGAGCCATGCTGCGGATTTGTTGTCTCCAGCCTCTACCGCCCGTGGATAGCGAAGCTAGTCACGAGATCATGAGGTGGCGCAAAGGCCTACGAAAATGCTCCTTCGGAACCCGCTTTTACGACGAGTTGTTGACCTAATGCCGTACCTCGGCAAGCAGAGTCTGAGATTTATATAATCAGACTGAAACATGAGTAGAATATGATATACGTCGCAAAATATAAGTCTTGCTTGCCCGCACATTCCACTGCGTGAACACACTGCTTAAGAATTTGTATTCAACTCGCGCATTACCGCCTACTCGACGCATCACGCGAACAACCGCGTGCTATTCTTAGCACATTCTCAACAAAAGGATCATGTCACTTATGCGAAAAGGGATCCTTGAATGTCGTTGGGGCGGATTCCGAATCCTGGAGTTCCTTGAGACGTGAAGAAAGCGAAAAGAGAAAACTGACGAACCCCTAATGTGACCATTTCCGTGTCCATAGTCGATCGAAAGCCCAATGCATCTGTCTCTCGGGTTTGTACCATCGAGACATGAATGGCATGCAAATCTTGCTTTGGTGAAGGGTCAGTCCAGAGGGTGGAGTGCGCAATATTTCTGTTGATGAAGGCACGTGCATTCAACGTCGCCAACAATGTATTGGAGTATCTATAATATGAAAGGTATCGTCGTAAGCGGTTTCGAGGAAGAAAACTAGTCCCCTACAGTTTAGCCAGGAATAGAAATCTAAGTTGCCTTATGAGTTGAGCGGTCCTTAAGAATAGAAGGAACGCACGGTAAAAAGTGCATGTTGGTGCCCGGGAAAACAAAAAATAAAATAAGATCCAACAATGCTGCAATAGTTGTAGCCATCGCAGTCTCAATGGTCAGCGTCATCAACTTCTGAACGGTCGAAGCAGTCCGTGTTATACTCGCTTTAACCATCGCTTGGAAGAGCTGGTAAGAATTCGAGTCAAAACAAAGTGCACAGCAAATTAGGGAAGGCGACTTACAATGAAGATCATACTACTTGTTATCATAACATCGGCGATAACGCTGCCACCGAGCCATACCTTGCAGAGGGGTCAACAAAATGGAGAAATAGTTGCATTTCAAATACATACAGCGAGGTATGGCTTAAGAGTTCCCAGGGTGAGCATCCCGAGAACGCGGCCCTGCGATGACAAACATTTCATCGACCGAAAAGAATTACGATGCCTACTTACATGGATGCCACAGTAGCCTGCCATTCCGCATGCAAGAATTGACACCTATTTTTGATATATCATACTATTACCTTCAAATGAAACTGAATCGCAGACAGAAGCCAGACGTACAGCAGCAATACCCACAGGAATGACCCTCCACTTCTTTAGCTTCCATATTCTCCAACAGAAGAAAATATGTACACAGGACGCAACTGGAATCTAGAATTAGCATCTGTACATTGGTACTAGTAGGGAAAAGTGCGACATGCCTAAGGCAGAAAACAAAGGCATAGGCCAATAAGGCCAATCCAGCGGAGTCAGCGTATCAGGATTACCCCAACCAGAAGCAAGTGTATTCCACGCTGCAACAGTGGAGAGCATCGTTATGATTGTGTCGAAAAAAAACAGGACCCGAACTGGTTATAACAGTTACTATTAGCAGGGACCGGATTCTATCCCAAGATTAAAATTACCAAGGATTCTGATCCAGAGCGGATCTTTCAAAAATCTTTGGTGGTACAGAACTATAACATGGTAAGATGGAGGAAGCTGGAAGATATGAGGAAGGCGCACAAATCTGCACGATAAGGATACCGTACAGCGCATATCCGATGAAGTTACCCAACAACTTCAAGCAGAAATTCATCGTCACTCACTGGCAGGCGAGTAATTAACAAAATACATACGATGGGTCCTGTCCTGAGAAATTTGATCGTCTTGATAAGGTATCATCTCGGCGAGTTTTCACCTACACTCACTGTATGGCCACATTGCTGGGGACGCCTTGAAGTCGGGGCATGATTGGGAAGCTTTGGAAGGTCGAAACGTAGCTCGCCTTTTCAGTGACGCCGACACTGTCCAAAACTTATCTTCGCCATGAGAAATCGATCTCTAGGTGACATTGACAATCGGAAAAAACGCATTTCCCATGGCACCCGGATCATTTAAAAAGCAATTAAAAATATCTCAAACTGGTTACGATTTGGTTGCGATTCAAGGCGATGATGATAACGTAATGTACATACTCGTGAGCAAGCATGATCTAGTGCTGCCACATGTTGGCATGCATTCGATGCATTGATGACTACTTGCTTGCATTGGATTGCGATCATGATGCATCACTATTACTGACCGTGGTTTCTACCCGGGGTATCGCATCAGGATTAATATTAAATCTTAAACGCTGAGCCTGCGTGTATGACGGATCGTTTGTATACCTTTGCATTGCACGGGGAATGTGCATAAAGAAGAACCTGAATAAGTAGCACGCCTACCAATTTTGTAAAAGGTTAGTCGGATCCTCTTTAGTTTGGATGGGGCTAGTGTTGCAAAAGACTTTAAGCCCCTTTCTTGGGACTCCGGGAGTTGGGGTTTCTAGTTACATAAATTTGATCTACAAGTCAAAAGCAGATACGAAATTGTAGACACCTACGGGGATTCTCCCCGACTCTCTCACCCATCGCAGGAATAGCCAGAAGTGACCTTCCTATAGTTGAAACCTGATGGATGTCTGTAATGTGGGTGACTCACGGGCGAAACGAGCCGAATAGAACCCAAGTTGTTGGGTTATCCAACGAATGAAATGGTACTAGTATCGAATGTGACACGATGTGTCTGGTGCGAGCGAGATATTCTTTCGTGAGTACGACAGCAATTGATTGTCGGAAAAATGGGTCAGAGTTAAAATGGCGAGTTGTTGGATGACGATCGAAGCCATAGTATGATAAAACTTCTTTGGCAGCATGGGTGATGGCGATATATTCGCTATCAGTAGTCGATAGCACTCCAAGAACGGCTCTATGAATGCACCAGAAATATTGTGTCTACTGCTCTTCAAGCAACGAAAGATAAGTACTCTGAGCAAGTCCAGGCTTTATTATATGAAGAAACGACTCGGAGACAGTGCAAATGAAAAGTCCCGGCAAATTCCGAGTGCCGCGTAAACGGTCGCCTCTTGTTTCGACGCCGCAGTCAGCTCTAGTCAGCTCGCCAACTTGAAAGCCTCGATCACTGGCAGGGCCATCACGGTTGCCGCAATTGTCCAATGATTCAAGTGATTCATTGACATGGACGATGATGCAAATTGTCGGAAGAACATTATGATACGGTCATCGCAGCGTGTGAATCCCAACTTGGGCATGACTTCGACAAGTGTCTGGTACTCACGCATTCCGCACTGTTTCAGCCCATACAACCTCTTACAAACTTGAAGTCGGCAGACTTCGCCAGCAGAATTAGGGGCGGATATCCGGGGTGTTGAGACATAAAAATGGTCTCGGTTCCGTTAAGTTCTCCATCGAGAAACGCCCTTCGTGATAAAGCTCAATATCTTCCACAGCAGCCATGGCGAGAACACCTTGAGCCCGAATCAATGTGAATTTAACAACGGGAGCAAAGGTATCAGAAATTTCAACAGTTTTTACTGGTACTTACATCATTAGCACGGACAGGGACAGACTTCTTCACGGCGGACGAGAGCGTAGCACACATGATCGTACCTACATGCTCATGTGAGTACGAAAGCCATCTGTTCCTGAACGGGACCGCGACGGAAAACGTATCTTATCGTACCCTCGAGCCGCAAGGCAACATCTTTCTTTGCGTGGAAAATCCATTTCGAGCTTGTTGACTTCATTTGGTGCCAATTTGGTGCATCGCTAAGTTCCCAAACTGCTCATAGATTGCCTTCTCCCAGTGGCCCTTATGCTCGAGAGTCGACATCACCTCGAAAACCCTTGGCAGGGTGATAATGACCGAAGTCGGTATTCGGTTCAGTAATTTGAGTTGCCCAGCTGTCAAAAGGCGTTTCTGATATCAAAGCGGCAAATGCCAACCAGGCGTGACTGTCGCCGTGACATGTGAAATTGCACCTGAGCTTGCGAATTAGGCTCAGGAAATGCGGACTAAAAGCGTCCTTGGCTCCATACTCGTCTGAGCGTTCCTATATAGCCTAGTTAAAGGTGATATATGATAGGTCAAAAGAGCGCCCTACTTAGGTGGTTGTCACCTGACATCAGGACACTCACATGCTGTATTTGCTGTGTATTATTATTCGTGGAACCATAAGACCCAGAATTTTTGACACACACTGCTTGCCATAATCTCGTTCTCATCAATAAATTGAGAACTTAAGACCGAGGGAAAGTCCGGGAAAGTGTCGACGGGTCACACGTCATCAAAAACCTTGGCTGTTCAACTCAATCTATATATGTATTTACCAGAGTGTTTTCCATGCGATCGCGAATTGTTTACATGCGTACTCGATTGCTGGTGAGAGAGCCTGATGCAAAGCACGCTTGGAATGGGTATCGTTGTGTAGAAATCGAGACTTCTAGCGACCGTGTCACGATTATATTCATTTGAGTGTTGTGTCGTGGCCTGTCTTGGAGATCATGTCCCTCATGAGGATGCTACCCCGTTTGCAGCTTAGAAGCGTCGAAAAACCTTCCATTGTGTGTAACTACATCCAACGTAGTAATCATGGAACTTTCTTCAATTCTTTGGCAAAGGGTGAGAGCAGCTGCTAGCTGTGACCGACTTTGACGATAAACTAGTATTTTACTTGCAGCCTATCGGATGGAGATCGAAGTTTGATATGCACCGATGGGTTTCTGATCGTCAAAAGCGAGCACTCTGCTTTCACTGACTACCGTTCTCATGGACACTGCGACACTACCTTCCGCTCTTGTCAACATTGCATCCCCTCCTTTTGGGGCCCTTGATCTGTGTTGCATTGTCATGAGGTTCCAGAAGTGGACAATACGACTTCTCCGAGACTTTGATCCAAAGTTGTTCGAGTTTAGTAGGCAGTCGCACGCAATGCATCCAATGGTGGAAGAAGACAGGTTGGAGGTATCAGATATGACAATAGCATGGTGGGATGTGATATTAGACACTGGCAAGTAATGACCAGTCTTTTCGACGTTGGTAGTAAGTACTAGAACGGTTGGAACCGGATTAGACTTCAATTACCAATCAATTACATAAGGGACCTTGCAAGCAAGGTAGTTACTTAGTCTCCCGTAGGCAAGAATGCTAGTTATATACTTATCTGTGTGGTCTCTAAAAAACAAGATCGACACCTTGTACTAAGTGCCCAAG
This sequence comes from Tricholoma matsutake, assembly GCA_026075535.2. Taxonomy (NCBI): domain Eukaryota; kingdom Fungi; phylum Basidiomycota; class Agaricomycetes; order Agaricales; family Tricholomataceae; genus Tricholoma; species Tricholoma matsutake. Next base: position 2,918,014 of record AP026544.2, read on the forward strand.
AGTTGCCGGAAATTGTACGGCGTACCGTATATATATTATCTTCGGATTTGTTGAAAACACTCGGGCCATGTTCAGTCCCTGTTCAGAGTCCAGCTGACGAAGAACTTGGGGAGCACGCTCGTACATGCGAAATGGCTATGTAGAGGCGACTGGCCTTTCGGTACATCGAGGTGAGACGCTTTAGTTACATCACTTTCAATATGATAATCACGATTTTACGACCACTAGACTAGATCCTTAATTATCTGGGTCATATTCATCCTCAAAGCAACCTCAAAGCATACTTTATAGATGATTTGGCTTTCCAGCAGTGTATAACATTATGTTACAGAATAATAAAAAAGATGCCCATGGCAGGACTTGCACGAATGTCATACAAGTGTATGTTTTGCATTATTTTCGAACAAGACTCAAAAATGACGAACGGGCAATTGTCAAACAGGTTTCAGGTGCTGTTACTATACAGAATAAATGTTAAAATCAGTGCCAGCGATTGGCACCAGGCGTTAGCCCCCTGTAACAGTAATGACAATGGTACAAACCGATGGATGTACACTACTGTAGCTAGAGATTATATACTCTTGCATGCTGTGAGCTCGAGTCTGCTGCATACGTACCGGCTACGCCTACTGCTTGCACTGTATTACGTAATAATAAATATTGCTGCCAAGCTCAAATTACCGATGTGCGCTGGTTCAAATTCCAACAATAGACATGGTCAGCAAAGGCGACGCTGATGAAGGCAAATTGCAAGCGGCGCGGATTCGTGTCCCGTGATTTGAGAATCGAATGTCCTGAACAGACAAGTTGACCACACAAGATGTATCCCACGAGACTGCCAGAAGTCGAACGTCACGGTCGAACACCAGAAATCTGTGAAGGTGCTTCAAATAATCAATTGGTTGCTGCGCAGTCCTTGAGGATCTGAGGACCCCAGATTTCGCACCTATTTGATACCCATGGGCAGTGCTGGGAAAACGGAGTTTAACCCCGAGATTGATACACGATGAAGATCTGTTGCGTGGGGCTCTGGAATGAAGTAAGCGACTCGGATGTTCAATACTTCAGCTACCTTCTGGCAAGTAAATGAGCTGTGAGTAGGTGTAGTTGGCGCATGGAATTATGAATACAATAAGGTCTGCAGCACTCGCTAACTGATATGATGAATACAAATTACATGAGAAAAACGAAAGCCGCTTCAGGGCTTCGACCCTCCAGTGAGAATAAAACAGAATAGTCAGCGAATGCAGAGCGAAAGAAGCATTGAAGGCACTAGCTCATCTGATTCTCGACTTGAAGAATGGGCACGTGCCTCGCCCATGGTCGGCACAGCTCGGCAGAAAGAAATCAATTCGGCTGGCAACGGCACAGCTTACTTTTGTAGCTTACTAGCGGGATTGAAAATGGTAGAGAGTTTGAAAAACGATCTCATGGACACATCTAGACAACCTTATATTCAAACTAATTGAGACACTATTATGTGTATTCTATGCAAACATTTTCCAGAATTCCGATTGAAAAAAGAGGGAGTGGATGACTTGCTGTACAACGATCTTTGATCACAAAATGCAATACCTGGGAATATCGGCTCTGTAACCTTTCAAAAAGTTCTGGGAAAGTTTGGAGGGGTTTATTATACATGGGTCCTTATAAGCCAAGCGTCTCAAGGTGCCCCGACAGCAGATTGGGGAGATACGGGCAAACGACTTGTTCAGCGTGACAGAGACGACTCAAATGAGGGGAGTGTTCATACTCCGCTGATTTGAATGACACGACCGTTTGCTCTGAGAATTTCAAACGGCACTGTGACATTTCGTGACACAGATTTTCAAAGACCCTGTTTTACAGGTTTTTGTGCTCGGCATCGCTCCGATGGCAGCATCCCTTCGACTATCGCGAAAGTAACATCATAGCCAGGTAGAACACATGTTATTCAAGGTATATGCCAAGCCACTTCATGAAATGTTGAATTGTTGTAGAGTTATTCGTGGTTTGCAAAATATTTTTAAACTCCTGACCGATGATAGTATTCTTATATCAATCAGATCGACTCATGATCTGATATTTAAGGTCAGCTACCGGAGACTAGCTTATTCTTGCCAACTTGGTTTATTCAACGAAAAACGTTAGTTCGTGGCTGGACGTAAGAATGATAATGAAATTTAGCAGGCAATGCAAACGGCACAGGCGCCTCCTAGAACTTCAAGGTTGATCTAAGTGACTGGGCCAGTAGTGCACAGCCTCTCTCCCGACATGTGAGGGATCTAAGTATCACGGAAGTATTTTTAAAAATAGAAACGAACATGGCCGATCATCATCTGCTCTAATAAAGCACATTGGGAGCAACACGTTTTCAGGTCAACCGAAAGCTTCCAATAGTTTCTGTGATCATTGATATGACCGAAATTAGACCTTCTGGATGGACCTACATAAACTAGCATCGGTCCATCCAAAATACCTTGTTGGAGTCGCTGTGCTGAAACCATAAATCTCAACACAAATTTCAGCTGACCTTTTCCCGATGGGTCTCATCTCCTCCGATAAGTTTGAGGGTGTACTTACCAGAACGCCGATGATCACAATTTGTCAAAGTTTACGTTTCTTGATCCCTCCGCGTCACCTGACATGATCCTGTTGGCAATCACTGTTCGTGAAGAGGAATCTGATTGAATCAGATCCCTCTTCATGAAACGGTTTAAAAGTGCGATGCTTATCTCGTTTGTTCCTTCAACTTTCTTGTGACAATGCCTATCGTCTCACTAGAACAAGTTTCAGACAAGTCATTTGACTACGTTATCGTTGGTGAGTGGCCGATATAATGACTCGGCGGGATTCACACTTACTGTTCTCATCATCAGGCGGAGGAGTAAGTCTTTAACACAAATTGATGCCAGGTGTCAGAGATACCACCATTGATATTGTAGACTGCAGGCCTTGTCCTCGCGGCACGACTTACCGAAGACCCAAACTGCTCAGTCGTAGTCCTCGAAGCAGGTGAGGCGAACCTCGACGACCCTGCAATCTGTGAGCAATCCCTTCCAAATCATTAGTTATCTTACTGATGAATCACTCTAGTCCGCCCTGGACAACATGGTAGTCATTTTGGGCAACCTGCATATTCTTGGACTATGTTCACAGTACGTTTCATCGCGTATGAAAACTGAGCATCCTGATCCTATTATGTCGCAGGTCCCCCAAAAGCACGCAAACGGAAACACGTTTCCATGGTTTCGGTATGTTTTTTGATTCTTTGAAGCTTCTGGCATTAGTAAGATCAACCCGATCTCTTCATTAGCGGCCGAGGACTAGGAGGAAGCTCTGCAATCAATTTCATGGCCTGGAATAAGCCCAACAGGCAAGAAATCGATGGTCCGTTCTACCCTTTGTGCTGCTTGAGACATTTTAATGCTGGTTTAGATTGGGAGAAACTCGGCAACAAGGGTTGGAACTGGGACGACCTCGCCAAGTACTCAGCAAAAAGTTCTTCGTTAGTGGTTTCCTGCCCGACTATTATATGTATATACAGACGGACTCTTATATATAGGTTTGTTCCTGCTTCCCTCTCCGCTGAAGAAATCGCCAGGCGTGGGCTTGGTGCTGGGAGTGGATGGGATAAACCATTTGGCGATGGCATGTCTTGTTGTCGCTTCAATATCATCACAACTTAGATGGATTTCACAGGCCCTATAAAACTGACACATCCCCAAGTTAGGACAGATTTAGATATCAAGGTCCAAGAGGTGCCATCTCTAATTGTTTCTCCCAAAGTCTCATTCTCTGAGCTCTGCTGCAGACTTTGCACAATATGGGCATCCCTCGGGCGCCCCAGCCTGTAAGTCTCCGGTTAGCCCGTCATTGCACCTTTTTATATCTATTGTCATTATTTGTAGCTCCATGGTGATGTACGTGGTCCAATTTCGCAATTTTTAACTTAGGCCAAACTGTCGATGGACGTACAGCCCGCTGGAACTACCATTTTCCCTAACAACATGGATCCCGATACTTCGCATCGGAGTTATGCTGCCACAGTGTGTCCGATCATAATCCTCATCTATCATTTGTAAACCCTGTTTCTGAAGACATACTACCTCCCGAACGCCGCGCGTCCTAACTTCGTGGTCCTGACCTCTGCGTATGTGCATAGGATCATCTCTTCCTCTGAAGGCGGAGAAATTGTCGCCAGTGGAGTTGAATTCAGTCATGGAAAGGACGAGAATGTTCACATTACTCGTGCGACAAAGGAAGTCATCTTATCAGCCGGGCAAGGTCTTTCCTTCTTTTCCTTTCAATATTACTCATCGCTTCTTAGTGCTCTAAAATCACCTCAGATATTGGAACTCTCTGGAATTGGACGGCGTGCCATTCTTCAGAACATCGACGTCCCTGTGAAGTTAGAGCTGGAAGGTGTCGGTGAGAATGTTCAAGAGCATGTTTGGGTTGGAATCACCTTCCGTTCGTAGCCTTTGTTGCCAGCGGGTTTTCCTAGCAAGAGGTGCTTATTCATCAGACAGAGCTCAAGGACAGTGTCCCAGACGAAACATTTGACGTGCTAGGCTTCCCGGGCGCAGCTGAGAAGCATGCTAATATTTTGTATGTCATCCACTTTCCAATAACATTCTGATGGCCAAACGATGGTTTCTCTTAGCGCTCAGTCCAGAGGAGTGTATGCGATGGGTATTGAAACTTTGACCTTCCAGCCTCTGAACACATTTTCTGAAAATGCCACCTCCCTCCACGCTGATATCAAAGCTGATATTTTGGAGAATATTCAAGAAGGAAATTACCACCAGGGGCTTGTGGACCAATACAAATTGCAGCTTGCGAGGCTCGAACCGGACCAACTTTTACCGGTTTGTGAACTTATTAGCTTTCCGGGATTTTTGTCCTTCCCAAGTATGTTGCTTCCGTCGCAAATGCCCATTAACTCACCTCTTTCCAAACAACAGACCCCCCGTCACCGGGGAAGAAACATTTCACATTGATCGCCGCCGTTAACAACCTCTTCTCGAGAGGTACAATTGTGCGTAAACATGTCATATGTCAGAGACCTGAATGATTGTGACTGATCCTGTTTTGGTGCAGCACGTGGGCTCGGCTGACCCGAAGGCTCCTCCGATCATTGATCCTCATTATTTTGAGAAGGACATTGGTAAGCTGCTCTCTGTTGCTCATGGGTGCTGATCATAATGGGGTAAATCATTCAGACCTTCGAAGTCTTGTAGAGATGGTGAAATTCTGTCGAAAAGTTGCTTTGAATGCACCCGTCAACGGTTTCCTTGGTAAGAATGCATACCATTGAGCTGACATGGCAAACTGACATGTGCTTTATTGGACAGACTCAGAGGTCGTTGAGCTGAACCCCGGCCCTAAAGTACAAACTGATGCTGAGATTGCCGGCAAGTGCTGCTTCGCAAGGTTCTCTTAACTGAACACTCAAAGTAAATGCACAGAGTGGATCAAGAGTGTAGTTGCGACCACGTATCGTGAGTATGCTGTGTTATCAAGACTTCTAGTGCTTTCGGTTGAATCAACCCCAGATACTATGGGAACTCTGTCCATGCTGCCTAAGGACAAAGGAGGCGTCGTCGATCCTACTCTTAAGGCATGAGGCCACTGACTATTTTCAAGTTTCTACTGCTAAACCATATGCTATCCAGGTTTATGGTACCAAGAATATCAGGATTGTTGATCTATCCGTCGCGCCTTTGACTTTCTCATCTCATCCCCAATGTAGGCATTCGCCAATCCACTTGTTCGCTGATGTTGATTATTTTGTTCCCTACAGGGGCGGTGTACGCTATTGCCGAGAAAGGTTTATTTTCTCTCTTCTCGCGATGTCAGCGACTGATCCTTCTAATCTGTTGCAGCGGCAGAGATTATCATGGGCAAAATCTGAGTATAGAACAATCTGAAATGGTTGAAATGTATTTATACCAACATATCTGTCTAGCCTGTGGAACGTGCCATTTTCAATTTACTTTGTTGAATATACTAGGCATTTGTTTTTCCAAAATGTTGACTATCTTGTAGTGCTGCTGTAGAGTGTGTGAAATGCTTCCAACACTCAGCTGGCAATTTTTGTGGTCTGCAGTGCAGTAGATCAAAGGGATTACAGGGTTTTCAGAAATTCTTGTTTTTGCCATTGGGCTACTGTGAACCATGTCTCAATTTTTTGCTCTACATTATTGGCAGATCTCGCTTCGCTGTCAAGCTTCAAGCTTCGAGACCCGACCATCGACCCTTCCACATTCCAAGTAATACCTCCCGTAGAGACCAATTATATCACAAGAGAGAGATGCAAGGGTTAGTGATGCCACGGCTCGGCTCGGCCGGCTCGCCCACGGTGCACTTGAGCCGATCAAAATGGTGCTCAGTCACCCTGAGCGAGCTGGCCAAGCTGATTGAAATTGCCCAAAGTTGTGGGCTCACCGTTCTACTTGTAGTAATGCTTCAGTTATGCTTTTTAACGTCAAGTAAGTCGTGTAGACCATTATTACAAAAGAAATATGGCATACTATTTCAGTTTTGTATGCATCCGTATCATTGATGAGATTGTTTGGCTGTGTTTATCTCCTCATATTACAAAAAATGCTCGCAAGATGGCAGTGGGGAATAGGGTATGAGACTCTGAGCCACTCAATGAGTCACCTATGTTACCCCACCTTATACCTGGAACTGAGCAACAATGCATTCCTTTGAATGATCAAAGGAAACAAAGGAAGACATATGGCTTAACACCATGAATCGACAGATCCCAAGACACTCCCCCTCCCACACCCAATCCCCTATGCCCACACTGGCATCCACACACACAGACCTGCCTGATAACCCCTCCCCCACGATTGGCAAGAGGAAACATCTAGACAACACCAGAGTTATGACAGACTCGCCAATGGACAAAGTATGTACCACATCCCCCATGTAGACAAAGCACTTACTGTATACCACAGCTCCAGAACTACAGTGATACTGATGCTTCACCACATAGAACAGATGCAGACAAAGACCATCCCACACAGCAGACGGCTGCACCAGACAATGTTACAGCACACACCCAAATTGATTCTCAGAATCCTCCTGACATGACCCCACACCACACTGGACCAAACAAGGCTGACCCCACTGCTGTCAATCCCCACTTCCATACAAACCAGAGAGGGATGGAACTGACCACCCCCCAAGCCTCCAGTATCCCCTTCACCTCTGCAGTCTTCCCCTGAGCAGTGATCCCATATCACACCCTCCTTGGGAATATTAATGATGAAACTACTGAAGCCATCAAAAGCAACCCAAACACTTTCCTTGCAATTGTCCCCTATGGTGGCAGAAAATGACTCCTGGAGGAGAACCCCTCCCTTGCAAGAGACATTGAATGTTTTATCTGATCCTTCAGATATGCTAAAACATATGAGTCACCACACCAAAGGCCAAACACCCCCCCTCTGACAACTTTGGAAAACCCAACATTTTGCTCCTCACAAACCCCTCCAGAGAGCTAACTGTGTATCTCATATACCAGCAGACCTTTGCCTTTGAAATGAGCAAAGAGGAGGGCCTGAAGAAAATTGCCTTCCATGCCCTCTCTTTCGACAAGTCTGTAAAATCTTGGATAATCATGGACATATCAGGCAACTTCATCGCAAACGACAAATATGCTAAAATGTCTGCCCTAGCTACTAGTGTTTGAAGGTCTGGTTCAGTCTGGTTTTTTTCCATTTTGGAATGGAACCAGAACTGCAACCGGTTCAATGACATTTAAAAAGTAAACAAAACTGGACTGAACCACACAAAACTGGTTTGTTGCAGTCCTGTCCAGTTTGACCACTGGTTGTAGCCCGTTTCTCACAGACCGACTAGAGTCGACATTATATACATGATATATACTTAATAATACTATTATAAACTAGAATAAAAGCCCCTCACAGGCAGGGGCCTGTGAGCGGGCAAGTAGATAGTAATAAATAAAAAAGTGGTCATTAGTTGGCAGTGGGCATTGGGGCTGTGTCATTGTTGGTGTTGACAGTAAGGGTTGATGATGTGGCAGCAGTGCCATGTCAGCATTGTCATCGTTGGTGGAGGGCATTGGTGATGCAGCGCAGCTGCATTGTTGTTGGGGTTGGTGGTGGTGGTGGGCTTTGGTGATGGGGTGGTGACATGGCAGTTGTTGTTGTTGTTGTTGGGGTTGGTGCTGTGTCAGGGTGGTACTAAAAATAAAAATGAATACTAGTTAGTTGAGCAAATATAAAGAAAAACATACCAGTAGCCCAAACGATGTGGTTGTCATTTGGGCCCACTTTGCATTCGATCATGATGTCCCTCGTCATTGTCGTCAGCAACTCCAACAACACCCTATGAGCAGTGGCTTGCAGGTGCATTTGTTTGGTGTTGCTCATCTGGGTCATGTTGTGTGTCATTTTGGTGATTGTTGGCATTGGAACACAACCTGTCACCACCCTGTGAGCAGAGGCTCACAGCAGTGGGTGAAGCGGGTGGGGGTAGGTACCATCTTGGTGCTGTGTTGTAGGTATAACATAGTTAGAACCTAAAAATGAAAAGAAAAGATTAGCTAGTATAAAAAGAACATTAAAAAAACATTACCTGGGGCCCAAATGAGGTCGTTTGGGCCCCATGTGGTTTGTTGGCAGTGTTTTGGGGCATTGTCTGATGTGGAGGATGTGGGAGTAGTGGCCCGTGTTGATGAGTGGTGGTGGAAGGAGGCAGAGGGGAGCATGGTCAAAAGGTGGTGGTGGTCGATGTTGATGTGGCATGTGTTTGGCAGGCATGGAAATGGTGAACCAAGTGGCACCACTTTTTTGTTTGGGTGCGCAAACGTGACTAAATGGTCTGTGCCCAGTTTCAGGGTATATAAACCCTTGCTTTCAGTGTTTCTTTTTCTTGGGCACACCCCACTTTAATTTTAGTTTTGTTATTATTACATTTAATTATAATCAAATTACATCTACTTACACAAGTATAGTATGTAGGTTAAAGGTCGGTTAGAACTGGTTAGAACCAGTTTTAATCAGTTTTAAATGAATATTACATTCAAGGCAACTGCAACCAATTGGCTTGCAGAATGAGGGCAACCGCAACCACAAAAAGACTGAACTGCAGTTCAGTTTGGTCCAGTTTCAGTTTTTTTCCAGTTTGATGAACTGGACTTTCAAACACTACTAGCTACAATCAAGTCTACCCTCAGTCATGATCAGACTTCCAGAATATAGTTGACCACTGCTATGCTGAGGCTGGAAGCACCCTAGACCTCAATGGCCGGGTAGAAGATGCACTATGCTCTTTTCACTTAACAATGACCACACTCCAACAACAAGGGAAAGAAGAATGTGTTATGTGGCAAAACCAATCTTGGCCAGCCACAATCACCAAAATAAATGGACCATATCCATCTGGGAAGTCTCCTACCTTGTTGACCATCTTTTCTCTCTTGATGCACACTAAGTTATCAAGCAGTGTGATTTCTGTAAAAATGAAACACACCCCCATTATATGTGTCCCTCCCTGTCCATCGAAGGATGGAAGGGACCTACACCTGAAGCAGTTCTTAGTGTGTGTGACCTCCAAGAAATATGCTGTCCCCGAACCAACACCCAAGGCGGTGGAAGAGGGGGTAGAGGACGGGGAGGCAGGGGAGGCCAATGCCATGGAACTGGCTCCCCTTTTACTGTTAACTATGGTTCCCCCAAATGCTCAAGACCATACTAGCCTTATCTCTCATAACCTTAACTAGAACTTTGTATTGCACACCACATACCATATACACTACCAACTCATCTCATGTATACTGCTACACCAAAATGTATGCTGATACCTATCACCCTTCTGACTGAATGAACCAAATCACATGATACTCCACTGTCCAGAAGATGAACAAAAAACCACATACGACCAAAGTCAGTGACTTAAATGCGATGTGGTGCAGCAGTGTGCCATCAGTGGAATTCCTTGACTAACCAAGGGGCATTCACATTGGACTCTTTGACCCATAAGTTCTCCTCATACCCATAACCCTTCCAGTGCACTGAGTACTGGAGTTTTCCTCGATGCTGGCTGTCCAAGATTGACTTGACTTCATACTGGGGTTCTCTCTCAATCACTGTAGGCAGTGGTGGTGGATGTGAATGGCATCCCGGGAATGGATCTGGGGGAGCTGGAAGGAGTTTGACAACATGGAAGACTGGGTTGAGTCTGGACATGGAGGCTGGGAGGCATAGACAATAAGCATGGACTCTGACACACTTGACAATGGGGAAAGGTCCCAGGAAGCAATGAGCAAGTTTCTTGGATGGACACATAGTGGAGATGTCACTGGAGTCAAGATAAACTCGATCACCAACCTTGTACTGAGGGGTTGGAGAATGGTGTTGGTTGTAAAAGTGTGCCATGTCATCCTTTACCTTTGCTAAGGCTGCCTTTGCCTCCTCAAAGCTATCCCGCATGTGTTCTGTGAACTCATTCACCATCTCAATGTGTGAGGGAGTTTGGCGAGGCTCAAATCTTATGTGTGGATGCTGTCCAGTGTCTAGGAGGAAAGGGGTCTGTTGAGTGGAAACATGGACATGGTTGTTGTATCCAAACTCAGCCAAGGGGAGAAGATTGTCCCAATTGTCCTGGTGCTCATTGACAAAGATGCAGATGTACTGCTCCAGTTCCTGGTTGACTTGCTCAGTCTGGCCATTGGTTTGTGGGTGATAGGCAGTCAAAGCAAGGAGTTTGATCCCCAGAAGTCAGTACAGCTCACAAGTGAACTCTGCCATGAACTGAGGGCCACAGTCAGAGAGGAAAGTGCCAGGAAGTCCATGTAATTTCCACACATGGTGGAGATAGAGTTGGGTGGCACCCAGGGCACTGACAGTGGTGTGAGTGGAATGAAGTGAGCGTGTTTCCCCACTGAATCAACAGTGCACATCACTGCATCAAACCCATTCAACTCTGGCAACTCCACCGCAAAGTCGACACTGACAACATCCCATCAACTCTCTGGAACAGGAAGAGGGTGTAGCTTGCCAACAGGTTTGTGATGAGGAATCTTGGTGTGTAAGCAAAGGTCACAAGTCCTTTTTTTCAGCCCACTCTGCTGCATGCAAGGAAAGGGTGGATCCCTTCCTCAGTTCTTTAACAGCTTGGGCAACAACATCCTCATGTAAACTGCTATGGTTTGCACAACAAATGTCATGTAGGATGTCCCGCTCCTTGCCCTGGGGTGCAATGCCTTCCAGTACCTGAATGGTGAACAGGCCTGGCTGCAACAACACAATGTTTTGATTGTCATTGCTGCCATCCCCATGGTCTGCATGTTGAGAGAGGGCATCGGTCTTCCCCATGCTGCAACCCAGATGGTGGTGCAAGGAGAAGTCAAATCTGGATAGATACAGGGACCAACAAGCTTGATGATGGTTCAATTTCTTGGCCATTGCAGGAGGGAAGTTGGAGTTCTGGTCGGGTTCCGTTGAGGTCATCAAACTCTAGGGGATTTGAGTATGGGAGAACCGTGAAAGGAGGTGGAAACAGGAGGAAAAGAGGGCTGACGTAGAACATCAGGGATGGATGGCCATGGGAGGAGGAAGTACAATGAATGGGAATAAACACATTTATGCATAGGTGTTGAAAGGCTGTGTAGACCACAACGTGGGGGAAATTGCTAGAATAACGTTTCTTGAGACTTATTGTAGGTAAAAGAACCCGGACTTCGAGAAGGCTGAGTTCTTGAGAGGTCTAAAGGGCAAGAAGTCAACTCAAGGGGAAAGAAATACTTGTACTACACCTTGGTGTGTAGAAAACTTAATCCCCTCTTAGCAAGAGATAAAACTTAGGCTTGCAGACGATTTTTTGGTCAAAAGGAAGGGTTCTTATTCGAGTAGTGTTAGGACACCTAAATACAAACTTGAGAGAAAAATGGCACCGCATGCATACTCTCACACCGGTCCGACTGGAGATCAACAATTTAGAATAATTAGGTCGAAAAAGATCAAAATAGAAAGGCCTCAAGAAGATGACATCAAAAAGGAAACGTACATGCACAAGCTGAAAAACAAGGAGCTGGACAATGTCTTGGGGAGATGAATGTTGCCCGTAGGTCCTATTGACTTGCATTGCCTGCCCCAGCTCAAGCGCGGGACCCTCTGGACAATGCCACTCGACCCTACATTCCAGACCCCAGAATCCAACAAAGTACGCATACGGTAGAGAAAAGACTGGTCGATGGCAAACATAGAACTGTAAGTGTCAAGAAGTTGATTAAATGCGAAACACCCGAAGCCAAAAGCACTGAATCCCATCGATCAAATTATTCTTCTTCAGCTAGCCGAGCCATTCTTGAACTTGGAGGTTTTCGAGAGGATGTCGAAGGGGGTAGGGGATTCTGTTGAAGTCTAGAGGTCTCAGGGAGATTAAGGACAAAGCAGAGTATCACGAAAGTACACAAGTAACAAAAGATAAAGGAAATCAACAAACACGCATTCAACACGTGTACGTATGTTAGGGCTGGTGACAAGCACAGCCACATTCCAATCATGAACTAGACACGTAACACATTCAACTGTCGAGTCGACGAGCAGAGCTCTAGGCTCTACAACAATTCATGGATTGTTTGAATGATGCCCCCATCATTCTGGCTAGGCAAACATAGATAAGCAAAATAAACAAATTCAACAAGTCAAACAAAGTAAAAGGCTTCAATCAAATCGTTGAGGGCAACAGTGTCGAGAAAAATTAAAATTAAGATAGCAAGAAAAAGGAAACAAGGGAGAAAACAAGTGCTTCACGGATTGTTTGCATGAAGCCACCAAGTCAAAAAAAAAAAAAAAAAATTACTGAAAGATAAACGGAACACAAAGCGGCACCCATCTCACGGATTGTTCGCATGATGCCCCCATCGTTCCACACAATGAACAAAGAGAAGAAGAAAGTAAAGTAATCGAAATACAGAGACTTAGCGTAACAGCAGAAATTTGCGAGTCCAATCTTCCAGTCATTCAAGTCCGAGACTACAGGGATCTAACCGTGTGACTGTGAGTGGTGAGTATTCAAACGTGTTCATGTCAAGGATGCCAAGTAGGTGAGAAGTCCTAGGATCAGTAAGCTTTCTGATAGGAGGGCACGCACATAAACGAGTGATGTGACCAGGAGTCTGTTGAATGTGCTCAAGCACAGGTGTCCAAACAAGGTCTGGGTTGGGGTACCCACAAGTATAAATACCTTTCACAACAAGGACGCGGTAAGATTTGAGGTCGCCACAACCATCAATGGTAACAATCAGGTTAGCAAAGTGCTCGCGCCAGTCGACATTGGGATACTGGATTTCCAAAATGCCATGGAAGGATGAACGAACCATTTGATAATGTTTCCTGTAGTAAAAGATTTTTAGTTGCATCGCAAAATACAACTCACGTTTAACTGTCCCATCCAACTCCCTCAACTTGTATGTCTTGTCGCGGACCTTCTCATGAATGATGAAAGGGCCAGTCCAACGAAGGGTGCCCTTGTTCCCAACTTGTGTATCGAGCCAAGTGTCATGTGTGAGAACCCAAGTTCCAAGTGTGAAATCGCCGGTAGAGAGTTGAGCTCAGTGTTTTTCATTGAATTCGTCCACAGCTCGCTTGCAGAGCACCTTTTGCTGAGCCAGGCCTTGAACAAGATGACGATCACGTCGAGCGACTTGTTGAGCATGCATGCCAATAAGATCGGCAGTGGACTGTACTGTGTGCCAATCTAGTGTATCCCAAGTACGGTTGGCAATGTTGAAAGCTAATAAAGGTGTCCTGCCATATAGTAAGTAATAAGGGGAAAAACCAGTCATACAAGAAGTTGTGCAATGCATAGCCAATAAACAAGCAGATAAGAACAATGGCCACCTTGAAGAATCAGTACCACAAGCACAAAAGAGGGACTCAACAAGGGTAGGGTGTGCCCGTTCCGCAATGGCATTATTATGAGGACTATAGGGACTTGCAACGATGGTGATGACACCGTACTGCTTGAAGAGGATCTTGACCAAGCTCTTGAACTCGGAGCCGCCATCAATTATGAATAGAGGAATAGAACCAAACCTGCATATGATATCCTTGTAAAGGAATTTTGCCCACGACTCAGAATCATTCTTCCTTGATGCCCGCACTTCTGGCCAACTGATCCTGGGTTCCATGGCTTGAAGTAAAAATTTCTTTCCACTGTAACCATCAGGCATGTGGACAGTATCCAAGTCGAAGTGTCGAAGGATTGTAGAGTTCCAAGTTGATGAGTAAGGGACTTTGGGGCGTGATGCTGAACGTAACTGGCAGATAACACAGGAGACCATGAAAAATGCCATGTCATCAAATAGATTTGGCCAATAAAAATGGTCCATGAGGTGTTTGAACGTAGCATCGCATCCACGATGCCCGGCCTCGTTATGAGCCTCCGCGATGAGTTTCTGTCGACGCACGAGATCAGTGATAACAAGACATGGAACCAGACCTGTTTTGCCAATCTTCCAGAGTCAATTGTCGTGGTGAATGAATTGACGAGCCCGAGTGGTGAATTTCTTGAGTGCTGCAGGGTTTGAACATCGGGGAGGGAGAGTACCATCTCTAAGAAATATTAGTAGTTCAGACCAGAGTTCATGGGACTCATCATCCTTCTTTCCAAACTTATGACCTATACAAGTTACAGCCGTCCATTCCAATCGGGGCAAGTCGTAGCCTGTGCGATCGTCAAACTGAGCCTCACTATTGGAGCTGTTATCATATAAAGGTTCAGTAATATAACAGCTTGAATATTCAGAAATACAAATCGAAATAAGCTCTCTGCCCCAATCACAATCCACCATCTGCTCCATCTTGACCTTCCTGAAAAAGAATTCATGACCAACATAGCTTTCAGTATGGTTAGCCGAAAGGAGGGATTGGGCAATCAAGGAGTTAGGCAACTTATACATGTCGCACGCCGAGTCGATGACACAATTGCCAATGATGTTCATGTTAACGCCCATTGCGTCTTGGCTATTTGGCACAGTTGCAAAGTAGGAAATATCAAGGGTGTCAGAAGTTGTCGTTTGATAGGTGATACCGTGTCCAAGAAGTCTCAAGCATTGCATCTTGAGCCAAGATGTAAAATATTCAGTAGGAAACAAAAGAGCACTGCTGTAATCTGGCAAAACTCCCAAATGGACAAAATGTTCAGCAAACATGGCAATGGACAAGCAGGAAACAACCGTGGAGGAGCCAATAAACGAATTGAGGTAAGCTTCAGCATCTTGGTCGTCAGAATTGAGAGGGGAAGGTTTGCGTCTTGAAAGTCCATCGGGTACTTTACACTTTTCTGCAGGAATGTGAAGTAGATCAAAATCGAAGAGTTGAATGTATAGAAGCCACCAGGTCATCGGGGCATTAGGCAGTTCGGGAGCGAGCATGGAGCATTTCAAGAAGAAACTCAGCATCAACTTCAATCCTAAAATAGATTCCCCATATGTGGTGTCTAAGTTCTTTCAGTGCTCGAAAAATGCCATAGAGTTCAGCTTTAGGTTGAGAATATCTAGATTCAGTCTCGCTGTAAGTGCATGAGCCAAAAAGAACGGGGTGCTTCTCTGTGTTCTGTATCTGATAAACCACCCAACCTGAGCCGTACTTTGAAGAATCAATCGCAACGATCACAAGGCCTTCATCGCCTGGAGGTCTGTGGTGCCTGGTTGCTAATTTAGCCTTTTCATAATCAAGACGTACCAAAACCGGAGTGGTCGAGATCAATTCCTTGATCCTTTGTTGAGCCTCACATGCCTCGGGGCCAGAGAAAAATGAGTCTCCCATTGCGCGTGTCAGTAACGTTAGTGGTTTAACAATTAAAGAGAAGCCCTTAATCCATTTTCTGCCAACTCCCACGGTTCCAAGGAACGATCGTACATCGGAGACAGATTCCAAGTCCGGCCAGTTGAGGATCTTTGAAGCAATGCCATGCGATAGGTGCCAGCCATCCTTCGATACTTCGGTGCCCACAATGTGTAGTCGAGGGACTGCAAGTACCAATTTGTTTCCCGATGTGGTGATCCCAGCATAAATCATCCTGACTAAAATGCAGTCAACAGTGGTAGCAAATTCATATATGAACTTCCAAATTCCCAGGCTTATTTCTTCATCGTTGTAATTGCTGTATGGCCCCTTAGCACCTACATCGTCAATAAAAACATCTGCATGGTCCGGAATGTCACCAGAAAGGCAGTGGTTAGTACATTTACAAAATTCTGGAACCGAATTCATAGCTCCCTGTGGTAAACATGTCAGTCAAAGAGGGCCAATAATAGTACTCAATGTCGTCATAGGGCAAGACTTCACTGCTAAAACGGGGCCGTCGTAGCCTGCAAATAGATCAAATAAGCCATAAATGTGATGTCCAGCAAACCCTTCAGCAAAATCATCTATATGAGGCAGGAGTGCCGAATTGTGGATGGTGACTTTATTCAGTTCTTGGACATCTGCAACGAGTCGGATTCCTGGTTCTTTCTTTGCCACACAAAACATTGGGGAGCGATAGGAGGCAGTCAAAACTTCATACTTGCCCGCTGCTTTCTGTTCTTCGAGGATGCACCGAACGTCAGCCTCAATTGCCTTTGGGACACGAATTGGTGGCAAGAACCAAGGAATATGCTCTATAACAGGAATCTCGTAGTCAGGGTAATATTCACAGGAGAACGTACCATGTTCACGATCTTTGAAGGCTAAAGCTTTGTCTCTAGAACGTAGGACAAAAATTAATAAATCAAGTTCTCGGCTAGGAAAGAAAACCATTGGGAACACTTTGCAAAATCTTATCAAGTTGTTCTTGAGTCAGCCTTTCTGTAGGTTCAAATTCAGTGATCAAGTGGAAGAGAAAGCAAAACAGGAATTTTGATGGGCTTAAACTCTTGCCCCAAGGGATCAGGCATGTAAGTAGGAACAGGCCAAACTTTACGGTCAACAGGCTTGTACTTGCATTTAGCAGTGTTTGAATAACAGGGTGGCAGAGCCAATGCTCTAGCAGACCAAGGAGTCAATATGGGAGTAGCGGGTGCAGCCTGAATTATAGTTCGAAGAAGGGCATCATAGCTTTCTGGAGGGAGTATCAGTTTTGAACACTCAATCAAATCTTCATTGTAAGTCGCAAAACCAGCAAGACAAGAAATCATATGTCCTAATATAGGAACGGGAGCACCCCCCATTGACTGAGGTTCAGACTGTGCACCCATCACTAGTTTTCCGCAGCTTCATCAGAAACTTCTTCAATCGTTGCACAGTGCGAGTGAGGCTGTAAAACTAGATGATCAGCATTTTGTGGAGAATCAACAGGACATAACTGAATAGAAAGCATTGGGGGAATGCAATGCTTGTGTTTGGGACAACACCGTTCACTGCTAGCCCATAAAAGAAGGTGTACCCCCTCGGAACGGCTATATGAAATATCAGTGGCATACCATAACATCCAAGGCTGACCTAAAATTATTTCTTGCTTCCCAGTGCCTTCGGACGAAACAAAAAAATGGTGATTGAAAGAATGCCCCCCGATATTAACAGGGGAGTTCTGAATGCAAGCTACAAGAGGCACTGCAGGACCATTAATACCTTTGAGTGACCAGCATCTCCCATCATGATCAAGAGGGAGGCTTGTTTGTCGATAAAACTCTTCTGACATCAGGTTGAGTTCCAAGCCAGTGTCGACCATAAACGTCACTTTGTGGCCAGCCATATTACCTTCAAAACTGCCAGTGGACATTGCAAATAGAGGGGCTGTATGTAGCAAGACGGCGGAACTGTAACATTCAAGGACTTCGCGGACATCTTCATAGGAGAACTGGAGCCTTGATTCCGTCGTCGCATTTTCCTGGTATTCCTCGTCAGTTGATAACTCAGAGTCTGACTCACCTTCGGATCCACACTCGTCCTCACATTCACCCTGACCATATGAAGCAGCCACTACCTTCTGGGAATACTCCCGTCGAGTCTTCGTTGAACCCGCAAAGCGTTTCTGTAGATCTGCAGACATGCCTATAATATCACGGAGCAGTAAAGTAATCATTGTATTGAGGATTCGTGACTGAACGACATCACCATCTGCCATTTCTTGAATTGTCGAGGTGAAGTGATATCCCCCCTTGTTCTTGGTCACATCTTGCATCTCTATGTCTTGGTAATCGGCTTTCTTTGGAGCGGTCTTCTTCTTCTCTTTCCATGCATCAGCCATGTTCTGATAAGGCGGCTGAGGAGGTGGAGGTGCTGGTTCAACTCGCGTGGCAGCCTTCGGAAGTTTTGTGGGTTTGGGGAGAGGAGGCACAGGTACAGAAGCTGGCGGAGGAGGAGCTGGGACAGGGACTTGAATGGCAGGTGCATGCTTTGGAGGGGGCGGAACAATTGGGAGTTTCTTTAGTTTGCATTCAGGCTTCTTCAAGGTGTAAGGTTCTGTTTGGGGAAGTTCCTTCTGGGATCGAGTGACTGGATAGCTAGCCATCTACTGAGGTACAGAGGATATTGCATAGACATCGTGGCCATTGCATTGGATTCCTGCAGGTTGTGCAAAGTGAGGAGGTGTTTCACGTTCTTTATCTTTTCGTGAGGGACCAGGGTTGCTTTGATGAGCTTTCTCTTCCCGAAGGATCCTTGCGACACTGCCAATACCACCCCCATTCCTAGGAAGGTCAGTACCATTGGGACAAACTAGCCTACCTACTGTTACAATTTGTTATCTGGACCCGCAAGACTGGGCACTTCATTTTTCTTGTTCGATTTGACTCACTTCCGACGGGAGACACCTTGACACATGGTGACTCCATGCACCCGAATCCACTCCCACACACACCATGATACAACAACCCCTTTACATGAGGTCCGTGACGTCGGATGCCTCATGCTAGGCATGAGGCTTATCTCTTATTGTTCTCTGATATGCTGCACTGCAGCACTCCTTGACATCGGACGCCTCATGCAAGGCATGAGGCCTATTGTGTCTATTGTTCTTGTCTATATTTACCTGATAAGCATCTCACCTTCCGATTGGACGATAGATAGTCCTGGAACAGTATATAAGCTGTAGCTACACTCTGTAAGGGGACTAGGGGGGTGCCCTGTGTGTTTTTCCTATTTTTTATGTTCATCCTATATTTTTCCCCACCTCATTTCCTTCTATTCTTCATTTTCTATGATTTTTCCAGATTTTATTACTAATTTTCCCTTGCTATCATGTTTGTACATGTTGACACTTTTATATTTAGAGGCGGAGTACCCCTTCCGACACATACCCCTTGGTATGATGTCATTTGGTGGCCTTGATCTGCCTATCTCCGCCTTTTTCTATTTTTAGGTTATATTTGATTTTTGTCATCTTCACATATACTGGGCATCAGCAAGGGGATCCTTAGAGTTTTCTCTTTGGATTTCCCTTTGCTAGGTGTGTCCCCAATGCCTGTATTATGTAGTATAATTTTAACTTCGGATTTCCCTTTGCTAGAGGCTTAGGTTGCCCTTATACACTCTGTGTATTCTCCAGCTTGACCTAATTCAAATAACGGTCTTAGACTCAACCAGAACACTTGACAGCTTAGGAAGTCCCCAGCTGTGATAACTCAAACTCGACAGTTGGAAAGCCTCCAACTGTGATACACAAACCGATGGTCTACTCAGAAAGCGGATAGCCATATCAACTTAGGAAGCACCAAGTCCCAAACAGAACCCGATACAGTAAGAAAGCCTCTTACTGCAAGAACCGATACAGTTGGAAAGCCTCCAACTGCAACATATGAAGACTAGGCTGAGTTGAGACCTATAGTCTTAACACCTACTGTGTTGTAGATTGCGAGGCCCTCGTTAATCAAGTTTCTAGTTTCTATGCAATTAGCAACTCCCAAACAATGAATGAAGGTTCCATCACAAATAAAACACTTTTGTTCAGCAGGCAGTGCAGGGTTGTATGCATTCACCAATTCTTGGAGAAGACGTTGCTTTTCCATTGCTAGCTCCTGTACCTGTCGACTCAAAGTATCCACGTCAGCCATAGGAATAGGTTTGACAATGGGAGCCGCAGGAACGATGTTAGATTCAAACTTAACAGTTTTCTTCTTCTCCATTGCAGGCTTGAGCTTTGTTCGCACCATGGCATCGAGATCAGAGTCTTTGTCCTCTTTGTCTTCTGAATAATCATGTAAGTCAATCTCATGCACCTGAGCATCAAGATCGGTCTCATCAAACTCTCGTCATAACACTCCCAAAGTCACATCGACATCTGGGGGATTAGTAATCTTCTGGTTGGTGGATGGCAGACCCTTCTTGATCTTCTTGCAAATTGAATTGGGTATCCCCTGGAAAAACAAAAGGTTGACATCGCGCTGAAGAATCTCCTGTTGTGCGATCAGGAAATCGGACTGTGTAATAAATCTGCAGTAGTATATATCAATATCCTGTAAATGAGAGAATGCGCCTTCATTCGCATGTTTCTTAACCCAAGCTCGGAATTTGTCACTGGTAATAAGCGGGTCTTGATCCGCTGAGGCATATAACTTGACTAGAAAGGCACAAGCAGCAGCCCAATCATTCCCAGACCAAATGGCATGACAACATATCATTTGATGAATCTTGTCACTACAGTAACAAGGAATGTAAGCAGGTAAATGAACATGAGAAAGACGAGCATTATCGGCATGATTCTTGAGCGCATCAAGAAAATCCTCAACACGTGTCCCCTTGAAGTACAGTGCATTGTCAGTGCCAGGTGTTGGCATGGAAATGGCTAGGGAATGAAGAGACGTAAACAAGGAGCCTGTAGAGCCTATATTCGAAGAGGTGGAGTCTGATGGATGGGGGAGGTGTTGGGCCTGGAGCACCCCCAGTCATCTCTGCATTGGGCATAAAGGCAGGACCCACAGGAGGAAGTTCGGGAGGATTCAGAGCAGTTGATGAACTTGGCATAACTTGGCGTTGGTACAATAGATGAGCAATCCTAAGCTGTCGAGCAAGAAACTGTTCTATGGTGGCTAAGGTTGCATTTGTCAAAGGTTTGGAGGTTGGCGTTCAAGTGGAAAACCAGTCGATAAATGATGCTGAACATGGTGCAAAAGGATTTAAGAGGTCTAAGGCAGAAGAATAAATGCAAATGTTCGACGCGTGAGCCAAACGATGGATGGTGGAGTTTGAGTGGAAAACCAAATGATAAATGTTCCCCTGTCTCGGTATTGCAGGAGGGAAGTTGGAGTTCTGGTCGGGTTCCGTTGAGGTCATCAAACTCTAGGGGATTTGAGTATGGGAGAACCGTGAAAGGAGGTGGAAACAGGAGGAAAAGAGGGCTGACATAGAACGTCAGGGATGGATGGCCATGGGAGGAGGAAGTACAATGAATGGGAATAAACACATTTACGTGTAGGCGTTGAAAGGCTGTGTAGACCACAACGTGGGGGAAATTGCTAGAATAATGTTTCTCGAGACTTATTGTAGGTAAAAGAACCCAGACTTTGAGAAGGCTGAGTTCTTGAGAGGTCTAAAGGGCAGGAAGTCAACTCAAGGGAAAAGAAATACTTGTACTACACCTTGGTGTGTAGAAAACTTAATCCCCTCTTAGCAGGAGATAAAACTTAGGCTCGCGGACGATTTTTCGGTCAAAAGGAAGGGTTCTTATTCGAGTAGTGTTAGGACACCTAAATACAAACTTGAGAGAAAAATGGCACCGCATGCATACTCTCACACTGGTCCGACTGCAGATCAACAATTTAGAATAATTAGGTCAAAAAAGATCAAAATAGAAAGGCCTCGAGAAGATGACATCAAAAAGGAAACGTACATGCACAAGCTGAAAAACAAGGAGCTGGACAATGTCTCGGGGAGACGAACGTTGCCCGTAGGTCCTATTGACTTGCGTCGCCTGCCCCAGCTCAAGCGCGGGACCCTCTGGACAATGCCACTTGACCCTATGTTCCAGACTCCAGAATCCAACAAAGTACGCATACGGTAGAGAAAAGACTGGTCAATGGCAAATGTAGAACTGTAAGTGTCAAGAAGTTGATTGAATGCGAAACACCTGAAGCCCGAAGCATCGAATCCCATCGATCAAATTATTCTTCTTTGGCTAGCCGAGCCATTCTTGAACTTGGAGGTTTTCGAGAGGATGTCGAAGGGGGTAGGGGATTCTGTTGAAGTCTAGAGGTCTCGGGGAGATTAAGGACAAAGCAGAGTATCACGAAAGTACACAAGTAACAAAAGATAAAGGAAATCAACAAACACACATTCAACGCGTGTACCTACATTAGGGCCGGTGACAAGCACAGCCACGTGCCAATCACAAACTAGACACATAACATGTTCAACTGTCGAGTCGATGAGCAGAGCTCTAGGCTCTACAACACTGTCATAAAGTACTTGAGATTCTTGTGATCTGTCCAAATTTCTGCCTTGTGTTGGGCACCCTCGAGGAAGTGTCACCACTCCTCAAGTGCATGCATTATTGCCAACATCTCCTCGTCATGGATCTTGTAGTTTTGCTTTATAGCACTAAGGCTTTTGGAATAGAATGCAACAGGATGCCACTTCTGGTCCTCCAGAGACTGCTGAGACAACATGGTGCCCATTGCAAAGTCAGAACTGTTGGCTTCTACACAAAAAGGGCATGAATCATCAGCAAAGGTAAGAATGGGAGTGGAAGTGACCATCTCCTTAATGAGTACACTCCTCCACCTATTCCAGTCAGATTCCAGTTGGAATGCCCATTCCGATCGGAATTTCCAGAATTCCGGTCAATTCCATTTACATATATTTTTCTCACAAATCATAATTCTGGTCGGACTGGGGGGTCAATTTTACCTCCAGAATCCCCAGAATCTTCCCAGACTCATTTTTACCTGGAATAGTCGGATCAACCGGATGCATGGCACTAGCATAACTGGAATAACCAGAATGCATGTGCTTTCCCAAATAAAATTTTGACGTGCAACAAGAATTGAACACTCAACCTTGGGTCTGCACACATAACAGCACACTTAACCACTGAGCTACCGGGTCATTATTCATCTACATCCATCTAATGCTTTTATTACCCAACCAAGGTGCATAGTTACAGCAATACACACACATGCATATTGCATGACACATGACATGTGACTGCCAGCTCACAACCACCACCACCATCTTCAAGGCTGCCTCCTCCTCCCCACTCTACCACCACCACTGCATGTGCACCTGCCACCACCATTCCCATGCCCACTCCCACCATCACCACCACCCTCAAACAAGCTGACTGGACAGAATGCGGGCCCAAACGACACAGATTGTGTCGTTTGGGGCCTAAGTATGTTTTTTTCGTTTGCTTTTTGTTTTTATAAACTAACTAACCTTTTTTTTAGTTTTCTAGGTTATAATCTACTAGTAACGACGCCACCACCCACAAATGAGCCAATGCCTTATGTAAGTTTTTTTGCTTGGTTTTTGTTTTTATAAACTAACTAACTCGTTTTTTTAGTTTTCTAGGTTATAATCTACTAGTAATGACACCACCACTCGCAAACGAGCCGACGTGGGCCCAAACGACGCAGATCGCATTGTTTGGGCCCTATGTAAGTTTTTTTCACTTGGTTTTTGTTTTTATGAACTAACTAACTTGTTTTTTTAGTTTTCTAGGTTATAATCTACTAGTAATGACACCACCACCCGCAAACGAGCCAACACACCCACCCCACGCCTGCGAGCCCCTGCTCATAGGGTGGATTGTGAGTGTGTGCAGGCAACAACAACAATGACGCCGCCGTCTACCAGCACCAGAACCCCCCAGAATGCAAAGCATGGCTGCCAACAATGACAGACAACGACGACAAGGCCAACGACACACCACCCGCCCCCAGCCTCACGAGCAACTGCTCGTGGGGTGGATCATGGGTGGAATGACAACGACGACAAGCCACCCACCTCCAGCCTCATGAGCAACTGCTCGTGGGGTGGATCGTGGGTGGAACAACAGACAACAGCGGGGTCGCGTCCCCTCCCCCTCCCCTGCACTTTGTGTGGGGAGGGATTTTTTTTGTAATTTTAATTTTTTGTACTTATAATTATTTATTAGTATTGTGCCCCCCCTCCCCCATTTTGCCTGGGGGAGGGATTTTTTTCGTCATTTTTACCTCCCCCCTCATGTTTGGCGCAAGGGGTTAGCTTTTTATGTATATAAATAAAACTCCCTTAATTAAAAAATTTTGATCTTAACTACTTCAAAAAAAATTAGAGTGTCATGAATAAACATTATATTACTAACTAATAATTCTCCTGTGGCTCAACTGGTTAAGCACACATGTTTGGTTTGTCATGTGATCACTCTAATCAAGATGTCTTGAGTTCAATTCTTGCTCTGCACAAATATATTTTGTAGGCACTTTGACAACTTAAGACTTGAAATTTGACTATCCATTAGGGTATATACTCTAAGTTGAGCATCTGGAGTAACCAGAATCTGGTTGGAATAACCGGAATCCACTGGAATCCAGTCAGAATAACCAGAATCCACTGGAATCCAATGGACTCCAGTGAGTCCAATCGGAATAGGTGGAGGAGTGTAAATTACTGTCCTTAACAGTCAAGGTGATTTTGGGTTCTATTCGTGCAGCGCAAATAAAGAATTTAGGGGTTTTCAGAAATAATGCTTGGCAATTTTCTTTGTCACATGATTCACAACAGTTGGACTCCTCCTCGATTTCCTTTTCTGGTTTGCTCTGGGTTTCCTTGGATACTAATACATTGTAAAGATTTTGGGTCACCAATGGGGAAACCTTCACTGGGACTCTTCTACAAACTTCTTCTGCCTGCCTTCCTCCAGCTTCACTTCCTTGATTGTAGCTTCCCTAATCTTTCTTTTCTGCCTACAATTCCTAGCAATGTGTCCTAACTGCCCGCAGTTAAAACATTTAAATGGGGCTCATCTTCCTGCTTGATCAACCTCCATTGCATCTATGATCTGCTGGTGCTGCTGACTCCATAACTAGAGGTGTCACTGCCATGGCTGGTGGCTGTGCCCTCGGAGTTTGCACCTGAGGTGCTTTTCCTTTCTCGGACTTTCCTCCTGATGGCTTTCCAAATTTACTACTTCCATACATCAACTTCAATTCCGCCTGTTCCTGCCAATATTGCCGATCAAGGTGCATCACCCAATTATACCACTCATCCAACTTCTCTGGCATGGAAGGTAGTCTGTAGATAGACTTGAATAAAGAGGGATTTAGTCCTGCTTTCAAAATTTCTACCAACATGGCTTCTCACATATCCATTGGCGAAGCTTCTGCTTTGAACTGCAAAATAAATTCATCTGCTGTTAGGGAACCTTGGCACATGGTTTTTAATTTGGCATTGGCTGTCGCCTTTGGATTAGGGTCCCCAAACTGTTCTGCCAATCTCTCCAGAAATTCCTTGAAGGTTGCAAACGGTTTATTTCCCATGGGAATTTGATTAATAGGAGGTCTTTACACTCCCCCCCCCCCCAATCTGAGCAGACTCTGCTCGGACACTTGGACTTCTTTGGCTGAAAGTCCTGCCAAACTAATTGTCCAGTCCAAGCTGAGTCCAAGCTGAGTCCTTGGACTGTCCTAGGACTATCCAAGCATCTGAGCAGAGTCTGAGTGGACCAGCACTTGTACAGTCCTAGGACTGTCTGAGTTGCTTATATAATTGACTGAAAAATCTGTGGCTACTGCAGGGATTGAACCCTTGTAGTCACATGATAAAGTACAATTAAGTCAGCGATATAACAGTTAGACTAAACCATCATTACAGGTAAGTAGTTATATCTCTCTATGTACCGCCCCAGCTGTAATGACAAATCAACACAGCTGCGTCATCAACAATGCTGGCAACGGCGCCACCTCCTCCTTACCTCCTGCCCCAATAACCAACAATGGGAACGAGCCCAAATGATGGCATTGTTGTTTGGGCTCACTTGTAAGTGTTTTTTTACATGATCTTTGTTCTTTTGTTTAACTAACTGAAATTTCCTTAATCATAGGTTTTATCTATGTTATAACGATGCCGCAGCCTCAAAACCATGACAATGGCTGACACAGCCACCACCCTAGGACCCAGAACCACTGCCACAAGCAACTGCTTGTGGGGTGGGAATGGGTACAACTGCAAAATGGCAAGACAATGGCAACACCGACTTGGCCCAATGGAACAACAACGCAACGAGATGACTGGAGATGACTGGGACTGGGAGATGGAATGATGAGGGGACAAGCGGGAAACAATGAAAGGAAGGCAAAGCAAACGGAGAAAAGGCCCAAGAGATGTCGTTTGACATCTCTTGGGCCATTGGTAAGTTTTTTTTTCTTGTTTTTGTTACTAACAAACTTTTTTAGGTATTATCCAGTACTGCTGATGACGATGATGACGAGCACTCAGAACCACTGCCGCAAGCAGCTGCTTGCGGGGTGGGAATGGGTGCAACTTCGAAATGACAAGAATGGCTACTGATGCCCACCATGCAGGACACACCACCCGCCTCCAGCCTCACGAGCAACTGTTCATGGGGTGGATGGTGGGTGGAATGACTATGATGGCAGGGAACAATGACAGCACCAGCCCCAGCCCTATGAGCCACTGTTGGTAGGATGGACGGCGGGTGGAACGACAATGATTAGGGGAGACCCAAGAGATGTCAAAGTCTCTTGGGTCCTATAGGTAAGTTTTTTTTTCTTTTCTCATTTCATTTTTTGATCCTAACTAACTTTTTATAGGTACAGACTACTACTGGCAATGACAATGACAACACCACCACCACCACTACTGTGAGCCCCTGCTCGCAGGGTGGAAGGTGAGGTGAAGAGATGAGGGGGAAGGAGACGAGAGGGAAGGGAGATGAGAGGGAAGGGAGACGATGATGAGAGTGGGGACACCCATGATGACACCCACCCCACGCCTATGAGCATCTGCTCATGGGGTGGTTTGGGGGGGAGAAGAATGGGGACAGGAGAGTGAGATGGCCAGGGGATGACCCGGGGAGAGATGAACGCCGCCACGAGCAACTGCTCATGGTGGGTGTTTTTAATTTATTTTTATAATTGATAATTACGGCCCCCTCCCCTCAAGCTTGCAAGGGGAGGGCTTAGTATTATACATATTAATTACCCATATTAAATACCCCTTGCACAGATGCAAGGGGGTCAATTTAATAATCTATTCATGATATATAACAAATTAGATTTCAGTAATAAACAGATATAATGTATGTAACTTTAAATGACTACTTGGCTTAAGTGGTAGAGTGTGCATATTTTGTTGTCATGTGATTGCTAGTCCAGAAGGCTGTGGGTTCAATTCCTGCTGTGCACACATTATTTTGTGAGACTTATAAGACTTTCTCTAAGACTGGAACTCAGACTTTACTTGGTCAGTACTTTAAAAGGTGTAAATAGATGCCCAATTGATGTTTTCCGAGCAAAGTCTGAGTGCAGTCTGAGTGCAATCCTTGGACTTTACTCAGACAACTTGGACAGTCCTAGGACAGTCCAAGTGTCCAAGTGTGTCCGAGTGGAGTCTGCTTGGACTGGGGGGGGAGTGTAAAGTACTGGATTAATAGCCTTGTTTCTCCAGAACTGTGCTTTCCCCTCCTGAACGTATGAGAGAGCAAACATAATCCTAGACTTGGCTGTATGAAACTCTGGCTTCCTCCCATGGATGTACAATACTATAGAGCTGATAAAAGATTTTGTGTTCTCCATGGTACTATCAAGGATTTGCAGGGGCACATACTTAGGTAAGCATGCTTTTCCATATCCAGATTTCTCCATTACCTGCACATCATCCTGTGACATCCACTCCACCATCTCCTCCATCTCATCATCTCTATCTCCTGTCATCTCTGGCTGTACCTCTGCTGGTCTGGGCTGTGATGCTGCCAACACTGACACTAACTGCAACATTTGTGCCATAAGTGCATCAATTGGTGTGGGAACAGGATTAGGACTGGGATTAGAAGTTGAGGGTTCAGACATAACAGTTAGAGCTGTGATGAATCACCTCTTTGGCAGAGTCAAAACTTGTTCTTTGAGACCTCTCCAAATGTCTACAGGTCACATGATTCTGTAACTCAGGTACCAAACTCAGAAAAACCCATTTGTTTGTCAATTGTTCATTTGTTCATTTGTTCATCAAGCACTTTGGATCAAGATCCCTAATACTGAATTTGGCTTGTAACTAAAATAGTCATCTGAATAGAGTAATGTAATTCTTGACTAAACCAGATCCAATTGGTTGTCTGGTTGCAGTTGTCCTAATGACGAGTGCTGCCTCTCAATCACTGGCAGTCGTAATGTAAGGCGAGGCCTGGCATCAGCTTATGAAAGAAAAGGTAGATTACAATTTATGTATATACAAGTACTTCTGGCTTGTGCCAAAAGGAAGAGTAATCAGATGTGGCATGGTGAAACCATGACATATGTGCAAGTAAGAGAAGGCACACTGATATGGGAAGTTGTGTTTTTCTGTTAGGGTGACACCCACTATCTGCTAGCTAAGACTGTGCAGGTTCTCTCTACAAGAAGGGGGTGTGATGTGTGCACACAATACAGGGATTAATGGTTTTGATGTGAGGGGTTATTAATAGATGAGTTTGTTGAGAAAGGCATTTCACACCACAAGTGTAGGTAGAACACAACTGGGTCCCTAGGTGTATATTTAGGGTTTATATACTATGTTACATATATTGTACATTGTTGTTACCGATGTGCTCGTTCACATGTGTACATATTGATACATGTGAAATAAAATTCTCACACTATCAAAGTGGAGCGTCATTCAGCGTAATGTAGCATAATTCAACATAATAAAATAAAATGAAATTTTATTAGGTAATGGGGCTGTTTCCTAACACAAACCAGGATTGAAGCAATTTTATATGTAGTATGTGAGCTAATTTTGATTGATAAATGAGAGAAAAATGCTGTGGGAAAATCATGCAAAAATGCAGGGAAAACCTTGTCAGAATGACAGAAAAGTCTGGCATTCTCTCAAAATGTTCTGGTGAGGAAATCTTAGGCAAAATCAAGGGAAAACCTTGGAGAAACTTATGTTCTTCTCAAATTTTACCACATGCAAAATTTTGGGCTTTGTGCTGTGTAGACCACAATATGCATACACTACTTGTTCTTATTAGAATATTGTTTTGCAAGACACCTGGTATGCCACAATCAGAGAATAGAAAAAAAGAACACATTTCTCAACTGCCATGTCTTTATTTCAATTCAATTTTTTGTGGCATTTGTGGCATTTGTGGCAGACTTTAACTGTAAATCCTGTGCATCAGGAAAATCACACATTGTTTTTCTAGCTTTATAAAGCCACTCCAAACAAGGGGGTTACAGGATTTGAAAGAAGCATATCAGGTTGATTTCTGATGTATTTTTGGTGAAGGAATCTGAATCTGAAGGAATTATGCACACCTGGTCAGTGGTTTGAAAGATATTGCTTGATTTTGTCACCTGTGGGAAAAAAAATTTCATCAATTTTTTTGATAGATTGGGTGATTCTGTGTTGTTTTCAAATTTCTGAGAGATGCTAGGGGACAGAGAATCTCAATTTTGGATAATCCCACAACTACAAGTACTGTTTGTTCTGTTTGTCCCATTTGGCTTATGTCACCACTAAATCTGAATTCATGTTGATTTGTTGTAAAAGTGGGTTCCAAGGGTAAGGAGCTTTTTTGTAGGCCTCTGCGCCACCTCAAGATCACACATCTAGCTCCGCTACCCACATGGTCTCAGAGCTCTGCTCAACCTCCTTTTTTGCATGGTCCATGACTTGGTGCTAGAGGCTAGCAGATAAGACAGTTGAAGTGTGACTAGGAGATCCTGTGTTGCTTCCTTTCAACCCCCATCTCACTCATAAGCAACACAGGTAAGTGCACCGCACTTCATATTGTTTTCAGCTTCTTACCCTGTTGGTTTTGTTATTCAAGGCCTTGCCTCTCATAATAACATTTCCTTGCTTTGTAAGAGATCTCACAATCTCCTACAGATTAGACTCAACTAGACTTTTGCTCAACAGGATTCTTCTGGCATCATTTAATAGCTTTGCTACCTCATCCAGTTGAATCTTATGAGTGAGCGGGTGTTCCATCCATTTCTATCTGAGTCTATTCCTTATCTGACACAATACACACAGGGTTCATTGAATCATTCAATCAACATTCGATTTTCATGGCCCTCCCACCTCTCCCCTTTTTAATATTGTATTAGTCTTGTATTAGTGTCTCCTAGTCAAATGGTCTATGCTTCAACTTAATTACTTGTAACTGTACTTTTTCTTTTGTATTTGTAGCACATCCACTCTCTTGCCTATGAAAAACTTAAGAGGGGAACATTAAGTGAGAGTTAAAGGAGCATGTCCTATTCAAAAGGTGGGGAGACACCTATATACATTTTTTGCAGTCAAGATAACAGAGAATCTGATCACATGCGTTCTCTTGCACTGACAGAGCCAAACAATGTGAGAGATAAGCTACTAAAGAATCAAAATTGTCAGACTCAAGAAGTATTGACAAAGTCCAAAAGAAGGGTTGTGCTTGCTACAATAAACCATGATTGTGTCATTGAGTCCTCATCTCAGAGTTTCACAGGCTGGGGATGTCTCAGGAATTGGTTCCATGTCAGGGTTCTCTATTGACAATATGTTGCCTGTGCCCCCAGCAAGCATGGAGAACTCTCAAATGGGACCTCTCAACCCTACCATCCAGTCGATCAACTGAAGGAAATATATACTGGAATGAACACTGAACTGTTGCCAAGATAAGTTATTAATAGGCCAATGAAACACCAAATGCAAGGTTGATTAAAAACCCAGTACCCTCCTTCCCATTGACAGGGTGCTGTCAGCACAAAGGCTGAGGGAGCAGTAACTGACTATGTGACACACAGCATAACCTAGACAGTAGGAATTGATTGAAAAACTGTTAACATGACAACATGCAAGATAAAAAATAGAAAAGAGTGGGGGTTACAAGTAGGCCTCATTACCCTACCACACTGTGTGTGTCATCAAGATTCCGAGCCACACACAAAGACCCATTGTAAGGGGACTAGGGGATACCCCATGTGTTTTTCCTATTTTTTACGTTCGTCCTATATTTTTCCTCACTTCATTTCCTCCTATTCTTCATTTTCTATGATTTTTCCTTATTTTATTACTAATTTTCCCTTCTATCACATTTGTGCATGTTGACAGTTTTATATTTAGAGGCGGAGCACTCCTTCCGACATCTACCCCTTGGTATGATGTCATTCAGTGGCCTTGATCTGCCTATCTCTGCCTTTTCTATTTTTAGATTATTATTTGATTTTTGCAGTCTTCACATATACTGGGCATTGGCAAAGGGGTCCTCATAGTTTTCTCTTCAGATTTCCCTTTGACAGAGGCTGAGGTTGCCCTTATACCCATCAAATGACCATGCTCAGCAAAATCACTCTCTGAGGTGTCCTGAAGCTGTTGGATTCATACCAAACAGCTGATTTTAGAGCCTCCCAACAACTGGTAACACAAGTCTCCAGTACTTTACACTCCCCCCCCCAGTCTGAGCAGACTCCACTTGGACTCTGCTCGGACACTCGGACTCTGCTCAGACTGTCCAAGTTGTCCAAGTAAAGTCCAAGGACTGCACTTGGACTTTGCTCAGACAACATCAATTGTGCATTTATTTACACCTTCTAAAGTACTGTCCAAGTAAAGTCTGAGTTCCAGTCTTAGAGAAAGTCTTATAAGTCTCACAAAATAATGTGTGCACAGCAGGAATTGAACCCACAGCCTTCTGGACTAGCAATCACATGACAACAAAATATGCACACTCTACCACTTAAGCCAAGTAGTCATTTAAAGTTACAAACATCATATCTATTTATTACTGAAATCTAATTTTATATATATCATGAATAGATTATTAAATTGACCACCTCGCATCTGTGGGAGGGGTAATTAATATGGGTAATTAATATGTATAATACTAAGCCCTCCCCTCGCAAGCTCGAGAGGAGGGGGCCGTAACTATCAACAATAAAAATAAATTAAAAACACCCACCACGAGCCACCGTTGCTTGTGGCAGCATTTGTCTCTCCCCGGGTTGTCCCCTGGCTGTCTCGCTCTCCTGTCCCCATTCTTCTCCCCCCCGAACCATCCCATGAGCAGATGCTTGTAGGCATGGGGCGGGTGTCATCGTGGGTGTCCCCACTCATCGTCGTCTCCCTTCCCTCTCATCTCTGGTCCCCCTCGTCTCTTCACCCTCACCTTCCACCCTGCGAGCAGGGGCTTGCAGCAGTGGTGATGGAGGTGTCATCATCGTCATCACCAGTAGTAGTTTTTACCTATAAAAAGTTAGTTAGGATCAAAAAATGAAATGAGAAAAGAAAAAAAAACTTACCTAGGACCCAAGAGACGTTGATGTCTCTTGGGTCTCCCCTAATCATGGTTGTTCCACCTGTCATCCACCCTATGAGCAGTGGCTCGTAGGGCTGGGGTGGGTGCTGTTGTCATTCCCTGCCATCGTCATCATTCCACCCATCATCCACCCCATGAACAGTTGCTCATGAGGCTGGAGGTGGGTGGTGTGTCCTGCATGGTGGGCGTCAGTAGCCATTCTTGTCGTTTTGAAGTTGCACCCATTCCCACCCCGCAAGCAGCTGCTCATGGCAGTGGTTCTGAGTGCTCATCGTCATCGTCGTCAGCAGTACTAGATAATACCTAAAAAAGTTTGTTAGTAACAAAAACAAAAACAAAAAACTTACCAACAGCCCAAGAGACATCAAACGACGTCTCTTGGGCCTTTTCTTTGTTTGCTTTGCCTTCCTTTCATTGTTTCCCACTTGTCCCCTCGTCATTCCATCTCCCAGTCCCAGTCATCTCCAGTCGTCTCATTGCATTGTCATTGCATTTGGCCAAGTCGGCATCGCTGTTGTCTTGCCATTGTCTTGCCATTTTGCAGTTGTACCTGTTCCCACCCTGCAAGCAGTTGCTTGCAGCGGTGGTTCTGGGTCCTAGGGTGGTGGCTGTGTCTGGTTTTGAGGCTGTAGCATCATTATAACATAGATAAAACCTATGATTAAATAAATGTCAGTTAGTTAAACAAAAGAACAAAGATCATGTAAAAAAACACTTACAAGTGAGCCCAAATGACAATGCCGTTGTTTGGGCTCGTTCCCATTGTTGGTTATTGGGTAGGAGGTAAGGAGGAGGTGGCGCCATTGCCAGCATTGTTGATGATGTGGCTGTGTAGATTTGTCATCACAGCTGGGGCAGTACATAGAGAGATATAACTACTTACCTGTAGTGATGCTTTAGTCTAACTGTTATATTGCTGATTTAATTGTACTTTATCATGTGACTACAAGGGTTCAATCCCTGTGGTAGCTACAGATTTTTCAGTCAATTATAGAAGCAACTCAGACAGTCCTAGGACTGTACAAGTGCTGGTCCACTTGGACTCCGCTCAGACACTCAGACAGTCCAAGGACTCAGCTCGGACTCAGCTCGGACTGGACATTTAATTTGGCAGGACTTTCAGCCAAAGAAGTCTGAGAAAAGTCTGAGCAAAGTCCTCGGACAGTACTTGGACAGTCTGAGTGTCCAAGTGGACTCTGCTCAGATTGGGGGGGGGGGGGAGTGTAAAGACCTCCAAGTCTCTGAGATCCTACAACTGTTTTGGAGGAACTGTGTTATTGATGGCAGCAAAACATTGGGAGGATCAGATGCAGGGACACTGGTTGGTTGAACAAGGATGATATTATTCTTCATTTTCATGGCCAGCATAATAAACTTGAGTATTTGCTGCAATGACAGCTCAGAGTGTTTTCAATTCAACACAAGGATCTTTTGCATGTCTAGATTGCACATTGCAGGTGGTTAATGTGGCCATTGACTGTTCTACATGACTATGGCTGACATATTGATACTTATTTGGCTGACCAGGACAGATGGAAGAAAAAGAACAAACAGAACAAACAGAACAAACACGGGATTATCCAATACTCACATGTCCTCCAAGGGGAACTAACTCTCACATGACTTGCCTTATTAGGATGCATTTAACCCATATAAGGCAGGTGTTCCTGTCATTTTTAATTGCCTCATATGTCACAAACCACTTGCCAGGTGAGTATAATTCCTTCAGATTTGAATTCCTCAACCCAAAATACTGTAATGAAAGCACACTAGTGCCTTGATCACTTAAGAGCAGGAACCACATAAATTGGAACTTGATATGGTTAAAAGGGGAGAGGGAAGTAACTAAGACATCATTTGCAAATCAACAGTCAAGCACATGATTGTGTATATTAGTAATGGTCCAGAAAGGGATGGTAATGGAAAAGGTAATGCATTGGTGGGGAAGTAGTAAGGTAATAAGATAATCAATGGAATTATCTTACACTCGCATATATCCTCTAAAAAAAAGAAACAGGCAGTGCCTTGAGAAATGCATGTTCAGTCTAAGGGTGTTCTGCTTCATATAATGTGAGCACCTCTGTCTCCAGGAGTTCTGATCGTGGTAGCCAGAGGTCATGTTCTGTGCTGTAACCAGTCCATCTTAGAAGGAATTGGTGTCCCCTACCTCTGGGTCAACAGTCGAGGATTCTATCAATGAAGTACTCTGCTGTTCCATCTTTAGTGAGCAATGGTTTGGGTGGGGTTTGTGCACGACCTGGGAAGAGTTCATCATCATTCAGTACATGCATTCACAGTTGCGTGATGTGAAATGTAGAGTAAGCGTTTGAAGGTGGAGGGAGGAGAAGTTTGTATGACAATGATTCCAGGAAGGCTTGTGTGATTTCGTATAGTCTGTCGAATCTTGGCATGAATTTCGCAATGCATCTATCCTTTGCACGCATGTAGTCTCTCCATCGATGAGCCGTTGCTAGCATGACTTTGTCCTCTACATTAAATGTGGGTTCAGGGAGCCATTCCTTGTTTGCAAAATGTGCTTGTTGGATCTTGGCTGCGAGGAGATTGTCTTTTGCGGCGTTCATTTCTTCTTCCATGTTCTTGATGAAGTTTTGTGCATCCAATTCATCAGTGGTGATAGACCATGATGTTTTGTCAGGTGGTGTTGTGATGAGAGGTGGCAACAGTCATGGTGATTGTCCTGTCTTCAACACAAAAGGTGATACTCCTGTCAAAGAGTTTGTGGAGTTCATGATGTTGAATCTGACTTTAGGTAGCGCTTTTGCCCACCCCTTTTGGTTCCTCTCGATGTGGAACCACAAGCACTGCACTATGGTTTTGTTCGAGCGCTCAGACGAGCCATCGGTTTGTGGATGGTAGGCTGTGGGAAGTTTGTGTTCAATTCCTGTGAGTTTCACGAGTGCTTTCCAAAACTTTGAAACAAAAAGTTTATTGTGATTGCTGATGATCTCTAAAGGGCACCCATTCTTGCAGTACCACTTGTCAAAGAAAAGGTAAGCAAAATTCTCTGCTGTCATGTTTGTGCTGCAAGGTGTGATCTGAACATCAGCCCCTAGGTGGTCTGTCATTGTGGCAATTGCATTGAGACTGTCATCTTTTGGTAAAGGTCCCATGAAGTCTATTGCCACTGAATCAAAGTGTTTGTCAGGGATAGGTAAGGGGTGAAGGGGACCAGCTGCTTTGGAAGTGCAAGCTTTGTTTCTCTGGCAATCCGTGCACTTGGGGACATAACCACGCGCTAGATCACTCCTCATGTTTGGCCAATAGAAATCATTTCGGAGGTTGGCATAAGATTTCTCTGCCCCGAAGTGGCTGAGGTTGTCATGTGCCAACTGGGATAGTTGCTCTCTGAGGTTCTTGTACTTTGGAATAACCAGCCTGCTACTGATAAAAAGGAGGCCATGTTTAAGTGATATGTTCAGTTTTGCATCCAACATGCCTTGCTTCAGATTGTCCAGTATTCCCAAGCACCATGAGTCTGCATGATATCCGTTCTTGATACAGGTGATAAGTTTCGGGTCTGAGTTGATGGAGAATATGGCTGAAGCGACCAAAGCTGGCATTTCTTTGTCTACAGAGTCAGGAAGCCTAGACAAGGCATCGGCGATGGTGTTTCTTTCCCACTTGATATACGTGATGCTATATTCATATTGAGATAGGTACTCCATCCATCTTGCTTGTCATTGAGAAAGGTCCCATTGGAAATCAAAGTTCTGCAAGGTTTTGTGATCCGTGCAGATATGAATGTGTGAACCAAGTAAATCTACTCACCATTTCTTCAATGCTCTCATGATCGCCAGCATCTCTTGTTCATGGACAGAATAGTTATATTCTGCATTGTTCATTTGTCGGCTTTCAAATACTATGGGCCGCACAGATTCCCATGATGGCCCAAAAGAGAGGACAGTGCCTGTTCACCTCTTGCTCGCAATGCAGGTTACAAAAATCTTATTGTCACCAGGATGCTTGTGGTCAATTGTTGTTAAACAGTCCTGTCTGATTACGAGGCATTTGATGTTGTAAAATGCTGCTTGATGATAACATGTCCATGTTGGGAAAGACGAGTTGCATTCTTTTCAAGTGAGTGGTGTAAGTACAGCGGTGTATTCAGTGAGTGATGGCAGGAAGGCTGTGATGTACCAGACCAGACCTAGGAATTGTCGTACATGCTTCACCGATTTAGGTGCAGGCCAGTTGAGAATCTGCAGGACTTTGGATTGGTCTGCTTTGATACCTTGCGCTGAAATGTGGTGGCCCAGGAAATCTATTTCCGTTGAGAAGAGCATTGATTTCTTTAGTGAGCAGTACAGGTGAGCTTTGCGCAGTGCTTTGGTTACTTGTGCGATGTTCTGTTTATGCTCCTCTAGGGTGTTAGACCAAATGATAATGTCATCAAGGTAAACGTGACATATCTTTCCTATTACAAATCTTTGAGTGCAAGGGTGACACATCTCTGATGAGTTGCTGGTGAGTTCCGCATGCCCATCGGCATGACTACCCATTCCCAGAGACTGAACGGGGTAAGGGTAGCTGTGTATTTGATGTTGTCAGGGTGAACCAGAGTTTGGAAAAAAGAATTTGTCATGTCTATCTTGCCCCAGATCTTGCCTTTTGCACAGTCTGCTAGAATATCATCAATGCAGGGAAGGGGGTAGTTGTTGGTGATGGTCAGTTGATTCAGATGTTGGTAGTCGTTCACCCATCGGGGGGGTACTGTTGGGTCAGCCTTTGGTATGATGAAAGAGGCTGATGCATATGGTGAGGAAGATGGGCAAATTCGACCTGCCACTACATGTTGGTTGATGAGCATTTTCCAGCCCGCTTGATATTTCCATGGGCATCCATAGGTGTGTGTGATGGATACAGGTGCACCTGGCAATAGTTTGATGTGGTGGTACGCATCACGAGGGAGGTCCTTTACATGGGGAATGTCTGAGGGGAAGCGGTCTGCAAAGGAGTCTTTCATCTGTTGATCAAGTTTTCTAAGCATTGCTTCCCCTGCCAATTGTGCAATCCATGTTTTGATCATTGTGATGATATCTGGCGGGCCGGTAGTGAATGCTGTCATTTCAAAATGTTCTGGGTTTTCCTCAAAAAGGGCCATTAGCTCCATGTGGATGAGCACTCAAGTTTTCTTGGTATCATTCTGCCCTGCTTTTATTTGCTGCGCTTCAAGCTTACAATGTTCAGATGGTGAACTTATAGTAGGTTGACAATGTAATTTGGGATCGGGGGGGTTTAGTAAGTCATAACCAGATTCTTTGGCAATAACAGTTTGTAGTTCAGGGTTGACAACAATTTGATTTTTCATGAGAAAATCTAGGCTGAGTATCACGTCGGTGTGGAGTTTGGGACAGATAATTGTGTTGATAATGCGAGAGTGCCAAAGAGAGTCTGGAGAGATGATCAATAATCTACAATATTGAGTTAAGACAAGAGGTGTTCTTTTGTTGTTCTTATTTGAGAAAGCTCCAGAAACAGAAAGTGGTTTGAAGAGTGGTCTTGCAGTGAGGCATAATATATTGGCGAGCTCACTAGAAATCAAGACTGGTGACGATCCATGGTCAATTAGTGTGTTAACAGGGGTAGGAGCACAGGTAGCCGGCGCATCAATACAGCACATCCAACAAAGGTGTTGAGGGAGGGCAAAAGGCAAAGGAACGTACTCTTTGACCTCATTTGCATCCACATAATCCTCCAAATCTCCATTGCTCTCACTATCTTCGAAAACAGCATTGGCTTCAAAAATGGCAGCAACAGTGGTTGTTGAAGCGTGTGATGCATCCTGTATTTTGTCATATGCTGCCTTTGCCTTGGCCACATTTGCCACCATCACTCGCTTGCAATCATCAAGCGTGGGGTGTGGGTTGGTGCAGTTCCATCCAAGATGACCTGCATAAAAAATATGGCACTTGTAACAACCAAGGTGTTGTCTGAGGAGAGTCTTCTCATTGTTGGTGATCGTCGGTGAGCAGTTTGAGAGGGGTGGTGTAGGTGACATTTGGCATAGGAGTGGGAGTTGTGGTGGTGATGTTAACATTCTGTGCCAAAGAGTCACTACCAGCTTTCACAGTGCAGGTGACCCATCCGGTGTGGCTCACCTGCAGATCTTGCTCTAGAAGTTGCAGGCATTCCATCCACTCCTCAAAGTCTGTGATGGCATTGAGCGTGCCCTTTGTTGCACCGGGAGCAGTCCCATTGTTGGCCTTGTACAGTCGTTTCATTCCATCGGTGAGGTGAGGAATCAAGTGGAGTCAGAAGTGGTCGTCAGGGATGTGGTAGGGTGATTTAGCTGTGCCAAGTTCGTCGTTTGCGTTCTGGACACTGTTGACCCAAGTTAGCAGATCGGTAGTTCCCTGTGGCAAGATCTGAGCTTGTACCAGCTCATCTTCCCAAGAACGAGGTAAGAATTTCTTCTTGCTCACGATAAGAAAATCAGGGAACACCAGTGTGAGGAGTCGAGCTTCCTCTGCGTTGATCCAAGACTGGATTGCGGTGGACTCAAGTTGTAGATGATTTTTTCTACATGTTCATCTGCAGGTACATCCTTTACAGAAAAGTAGCGATAACAAGCAGTGTCGAACTCGTGGACAACTTTGACTGTTAGATGGCCAGCAGAGAGGAGGGGTGTGGATGAAGGTGAAGCCTGCTTAACTTCAGTGGATGCATACAGGGGGGAAACTGTGGATGTCATTCTTGCAGTTGTACTGGGGGTATCAGAGTCAGAGTCTGAGGCAGGGGTGCATTTGCATGATGCTTGCATAACTGGGTTCACAGGGACTGGTTTCAGGGCTGGTGATGGGGATAGTGAAGATAAGGGAGACAAGGGTGTGTTTGGAGGTACAATGGCATGCGCTCTGCTCCTGGTGGTGAGCAGTGCAGTTTGTGAGGGCAGTTGAGACAGATTGGTGGTGCTGGTTAAGTTGTAAAATGGCAGTGAATCTGGGTGTGTTGCTTGTCGAATACAATCATCATATAGGCATGGTGAAAATATGCTGGGGGTTGGGGTGGATGTGGATAGTACCGGTCTTCTGAATGTTCTGATGCAACAGTTTCTTCTCACCTAGAAAGGTTAGATAGCTGTTGGCCACAGTTTCTTCTCGACTAGAAAGGCTAGATAGCAGGTCTGGTTCAGCAGGTTGATCCTTGGTTGTCGTGTTTTGTTCCATGCTTCTGCACTAGATCGGGAGGGGTTTTTGGTTTCTCCAAGTTTCTGACAAGGTGTTTCACAAGAT
This sequence comes from Tricholoma matsutake, assembly GCA_026075535.2. Taxonomy (NCBI): domain Eukaryota; kingdom Fungi; phylum Basidiomycota; class Agaricomycetes; order Agaricales; family Tricholomataceae; genus Tricholoma; species Tricholoma matsutake. The sequence goes on from AP026544.2 coordinate 2,957,655, forward strand.
GTCTTGTCAAGTTCAAATTTAAAAAAAAGTGTAATGAAAGCACACTAGTGCCTTGATCACTTAAGAGCAGGAACCATGTAAATTGGAACTTGATATGGATTAAAGGGGAGAGGGAAGTAACTAAGACATAGTTTGCGAATCAACAGTCAAGCACATGATCATGTATATTAGTAATGGTCTGGAAAGGGAAGGTAATGGAAAAGGTAACACATTGGTGGGGAAGTAGTAAGGTAGTAAGATAATCAATGGAATTATCTTACAAATACATCAGAAATCAACTTGATATGCTTTTTCAAATCCTGCAACCCCTTTGACTCCAAAGCTGAAAAAGGCACAAAGTTGAAAGTGGTATAGCTCGGGTCTAATTTTAGGTAATTTTAGCAACATTTGTGGTGGGAAAATCAACCTTCTGACTTTAAAATTTGGCCAAAAAAGTCAAAAAAAGTCAAAAAGTCAAAAATAATGTGTGATTTCCCTGATGTGGAATGACTTCTATCAACTGGACTAGAATTCATTCTGAAATTGACTAATCCTGCAAGTAAGCTAGAGTAGAGTTGGACAAGAGAGATGTCATCTTTCCATAAATGGATGCGTATCCAGCATTAAAGAAGCTTTAAACGCAGAATAGGGTTGTTCACGGTAGCCATTCTTGGGCCATTTTCGGCTCATTTTCATGTATTTGGCAGAGGAACAAACAAAAGGGAACAAAAAATGGAATGGAAAATGACATGAAAAATGGTTACCATGAACACCCTGGGAAGGAAATTTTAGAAAAATGGAGCAAAAATGCATTTTTCTCACCAGGCACAGTGCTAAAAGATGAAAAATGATCATTTTTCGTTTCCCTTTTTACAAAAGCAAGGGTAGGGTTCCATTTTACATTCATTTTACATTCATTCTCAGTTCCATTCTTGAGAAAAATGGAATAAAAATGAAATAGAAAATGATTGGAAAATGAGTGAAAAATGAATCAAAAATGCCAACCGTGAACAACCCTAATATTTCGGAACGACCCGACAAGAGGTTGACAAGAGGTTTATGTTTTTTAGTGTCCGGTTTATAAGGCCCTGTCATGTAAGCTTTAGCAGGGGCGTGAGATAAAGATAAAACACTCTAGTATTCACGCAACATGAATAACAGTTCAGGTGGAAAAAGGAATCAGAGTGGTACATTTTGAAGCTAAGCGCTGGTGCACAGCCTGATTGGCCCATAGTCGAAGAGGCTTCAACGTCGAAGAATCAAGATATTAGAAAATGAAAGACGGTAGGCGAATGGAAATCATGAGTGCTGTGATAGAAGTGGTGCAATGCTCGGTGAATTTTGACATGACTCAACCACTTCACAAAAAAGGGGCAGCAGGCGAGAGGGTAAAGGAGCTTCAGTTCTTGAATACAACTCCCAACCATCTTCATTTCTTATATCATTTCACTGAAGCATATCAGCGATGGGCAGGCGAAAAATAGCAATACAACCTCTCATTGTACGTGTTCCTCGAATCCTCCCACTTCCGTTCCAGTCTGAACCCTCGTTCTTCACCTCCTTTTTCTGGGTATCCATGTTAATCCATGTCGTTCCTGCTAACGCTTTGTTGTATTCTTAGCACGAGCGCAACCGCTCAGTGACTCTCCAAAAGGTGTGCGCATCTATCGTCCCATTCCAAGAGTTAAATTCCGGGACTACGCAAGTCTTGGCTCAGTCACTCACCTGTCTCCTATAGCGCAGGAACGGTCTTTTCAAAAAGGCATATGAACTCAGTGTCCTTTGCTCTGTCGATGTCGCTATCCTTATCTTTAGTATGTATCGTGAAAGTTCAAGTTGCAAGAGGCTGTTCTATTTTTATACCCCTCTTCAATTCCGAGTCTTGGCACCCAATTGATCGTCTTTTTTAGATCGACAGCCAGGTCACAGTGAGAAGGTTCACCAGTACTCTTCATCCGATATCCATGAGATCTTGAACCGCTACTATGAGGTAACACGTTACATGCATCTTCAGGGGCTGTAATTGATTTTTTTTGTAGCATGCTGGTCCGCTAGAAAAATGTGGGCCTTCAGACTTCTGTGGTGACCCCGTTGACCACGGTGAGATGGAGGATGTGGAGGATGCCAATGCAGAGGCCGACATCGGTGATTCGGCTCTGAATGACTCGAGCGTCATCGGGTCTAAGAGAGTCAGGGACGTCGAACTTATCGATCTTGGTGCTTTGCCACCAGGCGATGATCTGACGGGCGCAAAGGTGAGCACAGTTCAAACCCTATCACTTTACAACCTCCTTTCGCATATCCTTCCTCCTTTTGTTACTTCGTTGGACTGAACAATTGTCATCACTTAGCAGGGGGCCAATGCTGCACCTCAGGCATATCGGCTGCAAACTCCACCAAACAAGAAGTTCCGTTTGAGCGTCGAAAATTCCATTTCCCAAGATTGGATCGCACCTCACTCAGATCATAAACGCAGGTTTTCCCTCTCACCTCGGGAATCACGTATCCCGCATCCGTCTTCGCAAAGTTCCATCTTATCACGTCCAAACAAATATGATGTTGACCCCGCGGATTGCCCCCCCTATCTGTATACGTTGCCTTCTCCCTCGATGATTCTCCAACACCCCCCTTCATCCCCGCCATCATCACCTTCCATATCCCCGTTTCCGGCGTCTCATTCGTCCTCATCTACAGACCCGAGCAGCTGTGGCACACCTCCCAAATTCCAAGAACACACAAGTCTACGTTCGCACCCTAGTTTTCGCAGACCTGCGCACGATGGTATCGCTCCCCTCGTCTGTTCTCTCCCTACTGGTGATGAAGAAATGATGTTCCTTACATTCATGGAAGCCATCGAACGGGACAAAATCAAGGCGTCCAATACACATGCGATGCAGGTCTGGCACCAAGCCTCTTACCCTGGTGCCCCAGACCACTTACCTTTCGATGGACACCCCCCAGAGGCAGGGGCAGACTGGCTCCAAGTATTATCTCAGAACGCACACCTCGTCAACCTGAAGTCGGGGACTTCTAGCCCTGGGTTTGGGTCCTCGGATGTGACGCATGGGCCCAGCATGTTTTATAAGCCTGCAAAACTGTTTGATGTCAAGGGGTCGCCTGAGTGCCACCAGCCCTTGCCATTGAGCCTTTTGTTTGAGTCACTCGGGTAGCTGAGATCGAGTAGATATGGAGATGTGGTTTGATAGTGGTCTAGGGGTTTGGGTGTACACTTCGTAGTAATGGGATGTGCATGTCAATAAAGGAAAGGCTCTTCACCAAATGTTTATTTGCATTCGATCCTACTCTGACCTCGGACAAAGGACACCATAGACATCATAGTTATTCAGTAGTTGTTTGGTAGCAATTTCGTAGCAAACCTGTAGATATGGTAGATATTGTAGATGCAGTAGATATTGTAGACATTTGGTAGAACTCCAGGAGGGTACTGCAAGCAAAATTTTAGTGAAACTCAAATTCTCTGAAGTCCCAATCAATAGGGTTTTTCACAATTGGCATTTTTGGTTCATTTTTCACTCATTTTTCAATCATTTTCTATTTCATTTTTATTCCATTTTTCTCAAGAATCCCGCGAGCAAGTGATCGCAGTGGTGGGTGTTGAGTGCTGGGCTCTCATCCTCCATTCACCTCCCTTGTCCCATCCCCTATTGTTGTGGCCAAGATGCACCTACAAACCACCCTATGAGCAGATGCTCATACAAGTGGAACCCCCCCAGCTTACCCCTCCTCACTGTCTCCTTCACATGGTGGGGGTGGGTCACACCCCCTTGTTCCTGTGCACCCACCCCTTATCCACCATGTGAGCAGTTGCTTGCAGCAATAATAGTTGCTCTGGGCATGGGGGTGCTTGGTTGTCCTCCATCCTTGTCATGGCTGGTAAGTGGTCAGTGCCAGGTGTGGGTGTACAAGGCTAGAGTGTGTACCTTGGATGTCAGGAAACAGCCCCATTACTTGATAAAATATTTTATTTTATTATGTCGAATTATGCTACATTACGCCGAATTATGCTACACTTTGATAGTGTGAGAATTTTATTTCACATGCATCAATATGTACACACATGTATGAGCACATCGGTAACAACAATGTACAATATATGTAACATAGTATATAAACCTTAAATATACACCTAGGGGACCCCAGTTGTGTTCTCTTAGGTATTCCACCTACACTTGTGGTGCTAGGGATGCCGAAGTTCGGTTCGGTCCGGTTCTCTGAGCTATTTCTCTGAACCGTGAACCAGAACCAGGCAGCAAGGAGGGGGTAGCCAGAACCGCGAACCAGAACTGAGAGAACCAAGTTCAGCAGGTTCAGTTCAGGTTCGAACGAGGTTTGAACTGTAGAACCTAGTTAGCAAAAAAAAATCTCACACATGAATTTGAGCAACAAGAACAGAAGTGGGTGAGCAGAGAATAGATCATGCAGATATGTACACAGTTCAGGAGTAGGTAGAATATGAGATCACAATTCATCATCAACCTCCATTGGTATCCACATTTGATCATGCACAGCAGCTTCATCTTCTGCGACGATAAGCCTGTCCCAGTAACAGCACTTCAGGATCTGCAATGCTTCGAAGGTATCCAGTTTGAGCTGGTTTCGAGCCTTTGTATCCATCAATCCACCTGATGAGAATGCACACTCAGACGGGACCGAGGAACCTTGAATAGCAAGATAATCACAAGCAATGCGGGCTAGTGTTGGAAACTGTGTCTGGTGATGCTATAAATGACGGTAAGACATTGGCTGTATTTCGAAGTATCAGATAACATACCCCCCACCACTTAACCAGATCATGTTCACCGATCTCCAAAGGACTGTTGATGTAATCAAGAAATTCTTGGCACAGGCTGCAGCTTGCACGCTCTTGTTCAACATGCCCATGGACTGAAGCATGGATGAATGACATCGCAAATCCCTTTGGCTTCACCAGAGAACCTGTACCCTTATGAGAAAATGATAGAAAATGAACGTGAAATCAAATGTATATTACTTTCAATCCCAACTTGGACATTTACGGCTTGAAAACCCTGTGTCATTCATAGTGTAGGTTCTTTTCGAACCGAGTTCATATAGATCCTGGAGGCCCCGAACCTGCAACCAAACCTACTGGTAAAAGACAGAACCAGAACTGGACTGAACCAGAACCGCAGGTCTGGTTCAGGCATTCGAGGTTCGAACCTAGGTTCTGAACTGAACTTTGGCATCCCTATGTGGTGCAAAATGCCTTTCTCAACAAACTCATATATTAATAACCCCTTGCATCAAAACCATCAATTCCCCCATCACACATGCACATCCTGCTCCCTTCTTGTAGAGAGAACCCACATGGTCTTAGCTAGCAGATAGGGGGTGTCACCCTAACAGAAGAACACAACTTTCCAGATCAGTGCACTGTAAGGGGACTAGGGGGGTACCCTGTGTGCTTCTCCTATGTTTTACATTCGTCCTATATTTTTCCTTGCTTCATTTCCTTCTATTTTTCATTTTCTATGATTTTTCCTTATTTTATTACTAATTTTCCCTTTCTATCACATTTGTGCATGTTGACAGTTTTATATTTAGAGGTGGAGCACTCCTTCTGAAATCTACCCCTTGGTATGATGTCATTCGGTGGCCTTGATCTGCCTATCTCCAGCTTTTCTATTTTTAGACTATTATTTGATTTTTGCAGTCTTCACATATACTGGGCATTGGCAAAGGGGTCCTTAGAGTTTTCTCTTTGGATTTCCCTTTGCTAGGTGCGCCTCCAATCCCTGTACTATATAGTATAATTTTAACTTTGGATTTCCCTTTGCTAGAGGCTGAGTGAGGTTGCCCTAAACTCTCTCCTAAGGCCTGAAATCGCGAATGCACTGCCCAAGATAGGCAGGTACAGAGTAGATGATGCTTCCCAAAGCTCCACAGACTCCCTACACACCGTTCCTGACAGGCCAGCCTTTAGTGCGCCACCATTTTTCACCAAATGCACCTCTTAGCAACATGGACACGTCAGAGTGCCTCGATGCACTTGAAAGTGATGCAAATTGATTCACTTAAATCTACGATTGAAAACTTTGTCAGGACCCTCCAGACTAACTCTACAACCAATATTCCCCCCATTGCAACTCCAAGTGCACCCAACAATGACATGCCATCTAACATGCCCACTAAGGAGTGTGCCCAAATCAAACTGTCTCCCCCCACCAAATTTAATGGTGTGTGTGCTCAGGGGCATGCATTCCTTAATTCCTGTGAGCTGTACATCAGTCTCCAGTCGCATCAATTCATCGATGAGGCTGCAAAAATTTATTGGGCCTTCACATACATGAAATCTGAACTATGTGGACCGTATTCTGCACCAAATTAAAGAGCTCAGTTCTCTACCTTTTTCCACTTGGGGTGACTTTTGAGCAGAGTTTGTATGCCACTTTTGTCCCCTCAATGAGCACCACTGAGCAGTGACACAGCTTGAGTCATCAGGCATGTTGATCTGTGGATGACTATATCGACGAGTTTAAGGATTTGGTGGACATGGCAGGATATGGGAGTGGGCTACCAGTGGTGGTGAAGTTCTGATGGGGCCTCAATCAAGAAATTCAGGACCAGATTGCACAGATGTTGGAAGGGCGCCTGGTGGACGATGATATCTATGCTTGGTATGAAGCTGCTTCACTCTGTGATGAGAACTGACTCACAAATGTGGTGTTTAATGCTGCATTCCATGCTCCAACTACCACTCATGCACCCTACACCTTCAATCGAACCCTTCCCCACCATAACCCCATTCCTTTCCATCAGACTCCCACACCAGCCATCAATGTCCTGGTACCAATGGATGTTGATGTGGCCCACAGCCGTTGATGATACTCAACCCAGAAACCCAAACAAAACCCACTAAAAGGCTTCAGATGGTATAACACAAGTCAGAGGAAGGTTGCGAGGCCCTCTAGATGTCACCTGTCAGACTGACCATCAAATAGTCATAAAACAACTGCTTGTCAAAGCAGTCTGAGGCTAAAAGAATGTGTTTTGAGGACTTGCAACGATTTTTGAGGGGTTGCGATGATTTGCGAGACATTGCAATGATTTTTGAGATGTTGTGATGCTTTTTGAGATGTTGTGATATTTTTCAAAGAAGTTTTGAGGAATTTTGAGTGCGCAGATATGTCCGTGTGCATAGGTTGGATCTCCACTACCACTGTGGGGAAACTGGGCACATGGCCAGAACATGTCCCCATCATCAGGATATCTGCATGCTCACCCCTGAGGGGTGAGATGAACTCCTCCAAGACCTGTTGGTGCTTGTAGATGTTGAGGAAGCAAAGGGTCAGGTTGCAGAGGAGATCAAGTCAGAAGTTGTAGAGGAGCAGGATTTTTCTATTTGCAGCAAGTGAATGGTACACCCTCACTGCCTGTCCATAACCACTTTGAAGTTTTGTCAGTTGAATCCCTGGTTTTGCACTGAAAGGAAATTGGATTGCCTTGTGACATGCTAGAAGTTTTACAGCTGAGAATGATACAAATCTAAATCTATGTAGACATACTAAAGGAACTGGGAGTGGGAGCGACTTGGTGGGATTGAGGATCTGGAATCTATGGTTATGGAACGAATTGATTTCCTTGATTCCATCTTTGTTGCCTGGGGGTGAGCTGAGAGCATGACTATAGAAACACACATGAGGAGCAAGCCTAAGGCATGTCATAGTTATGATGGAGTCTCACCCATTGACAGATGTCAAGCCTTAGAGGAGCTTCTTGCGTGCTTCTGGCCTGTTTGTGGCTTGAGAGGAAGCATCTTGATGTGAATTGCACCCAGAGAGTCTAGGCATCACCAGTACTCCAGGAATGCCTGAGAATGCCATCGCCTGAACTTCTTCACTACATCTGGTGGCACCCTAGAGACGAGGTAGAAAGTGGTTCCACCAATCTGAAAGCAGTGCCCCATAATGCAGGGGTATCCCTTGCCTGTTGCTCTGAGGATTCTGTTGATGTTGCAAACTTGGATCTGGTGAGTGTTATGATGTTGTCATGTGCATCATGGTATGCAGCGATGGGATGCTTGATGTTCAGCCTATTCTTGATGAAGTGCTTGTGGATGGCATGAATAGGGTCAAGAGGAGCTTCCTGGCATGGAATCCAGACATCATTGCCTCTGGCCTTCTGAGTTTTAGACCATGGCAGGTGGAGGTTGCAGGCTCTGTTCTCGGCTGTCGATTATGTGATATGCATGAATGTGGCGTGCCTTTGAGGGTTGAATTTTCCCAGGTCCTGCGTGGGCAGCAAGATTTCACCACTGCATAGCTGGCAGAAAAATGACAAAAGGCAGATTGCCCGTATGCAAATGTCTGCGCCCAAGGTTCTGCTGAGTCCCTTGTTCAAGTCCTCAAGCATTGAAATTGTCATGGGTGCTCTCTTGCTGTGGAACAACACTGCTGGCCTAAGTTCTTCCACACCCTTCAGAGTCCTGCATAGATGGTCCCCTCCTAGCCATGCCAGACCAAGACTTTCATGCTCTTTCCTTATTGCCAGTAACTTTGCTCTCGCCATCCTCCCAGCCAGTCGCCCTGCATAGGAGATGCCCAAGTGATGAGAACATCCTCTTATTATTTGATTTTTGCAGTCTTCACATATACTGGGCATTGGCAAAGGGGTCCTTAGAGTTTTCTCTTCAGATTTCCCTTTGCTAGGTGCACCTCCAATCCCTGTACTATGTAGTATAATTTTAACTTTGGATTTCTCTTTGTTAGGTGCACCTCCAATCCCTGTACTACGTAGTATAATTTTAACTTTGGATTTCCCTTTGCTAGAGGCTGAGTGAGGTTGCCCTTATATGCACCTTCTTTTACTTGCACATATGTCATTGTTTCACTGTGCCACATCTGATTACTCATCCTTTTGGCATGAGCTGGAAGTACTGGTATATTCATAATCTACCTTTTCTTTCATAAGCCAACGACAGGCCTCACCTTAGATTGTGACCACTAGGCAGTGCTCATCATTAGGACAGCTGCAACCAGCCAACCAATTGGATCTGGTTTAGTAGCAATTTACATTACTCTATTCAGATGACTATTTTAGTTACAAGCCAAATTCAGTGTTATCCCTGAGATCAGGCACTGTTGGAAGGGTTATTGATCTGAAGTGCTTTTGCCAAATTTGGTACCCAAGTTACTGAATCACGTGACCTGTCAACATTTGGAGAGGTCTTGCGGAACAAGTCTTGAGTCTGCTGAAGAAGTGATTCATCACAGATCTAACCATTATGTCTGATCCCTCAACTTCTAATCCCAGTCCTAATCCCATTTCCACACCAGCACTAGAGGCAAAGATTGATGTGCTTATGGTGCAAATGTCACAATTAGTGTCGGTGTTGGCAGCATCACAGCCCAGACAAGCAGAAGTACAGCCAGAGATGACAGCAGATAGAGATGATGAGATGGAGGAGATGGTGGAGTGGGTGTCACAGGATGATGTGCAGATGGCAGAGAAATCTGAAAATGCTTACCTAAGTATGCACCCCCATATATTTGATGGTGCTATGGAGAATACAAAATCTTTTATCAGCTCTATAGTATTGTACATCCATGGGAGGAAGCCAGAGTTTCATACAGCTGAGTCTAGGATAATGTTTGCTCTCTCATATATTCAGGGGGGGAAAGCACAGTTCTGGAGAAATGAGGCTATTAATCGAATTGCCACAGGAAATAAACCATTTGCAACCTTCAAGGAATTTCTGGAGAGATTGGAGGGACAGTTTGGGGACCCTAATCCAAAGGCAACAACCAATGCTAAATTCAAAACCATGCCCCAAGGTTCCCTAACAGCAGATGAATTTATTTTGCAATTCAAAGCAGAAGCTTTGCAAATGGATGTGGGAGAAGGTGCATTGGTAGAAGGATTGAATCCCTCTTTATTCAAGTCTATCTACCAACTACCTTCTATGCCAGAGAAGTTGGATGAGTGGTATAATTGGGTGATGCACCTTGATCAGCAATATTGGCAGGAACAGGCAGAATCGAAGTTGATGTACAGAAGTAGTAAATTTGGAAAGCCATCAGGAGGAAAGTCTGAGAAAGGAAAGGCACCTCAGGCACAAACTCCAAAGGCACAGCCACCAGCCATGGCAGTGACACCTATAGTTGTGGAGTCAGCAGCACCAGATGCTATGGAGGTTGACCAAGCAGGGAGATGAGCCCCACTTAAATGTTTTAACTGTGGGCAGTTAGGACATATTGCTAGGAATTGCAGGCAGAAAAGAAAGATTAGGGAAGCTACAATCAAGGAAGTGAAGCCGGAGGAAGGCAGGCAGAAGAATTTTGTGGAAGAGTCCCAGTGAAGGTTTCCCTATTGGTGACCCAGAATCATTATAATGTATTAGTTTCCAAGGAAACCTAGAGCAAACCAGAAAAGGAAATTGAAAAGGAGTACAACCATTGTGAATCATATGACAAAGAAATTTGCCAAGCACTATTTCCAAAAACCCCTAAATTCTTTATATTTGCTCTGCGTGAATAGAACCTGAAATCACCTTGACTGTGGGATTGAAGACAGTGGACACACATGCCGTACGGCAAGCCAGAGTGATCAGCTCGATTTTCAAGGTCAACATGTCAAACTTCCTACTCCAAATATTGAGATTGGTGGGGCCCCATATACACTTGATGCTCAATACTTGACATCCACGAGTTTTGGGTTAGTGACACAATTTTTTTTGTGTGCATTAACATAGTCTCAGTATGACAATGAATATCATTATAATGAATATTACTCTAAACTTAAAAAAATCATATTTGAGTGAAGGGGAGTGAAGTCGAGGCGCTGATTTGACAAGCATGGACCAAACAGGATGAGGAACCCCATCAGGATCTCGGGTTATGGCAGAAGCATTCAGGGGTGTAGAAATGCAGGGGAGGGGTGCAAAAGAGTAGAATCTGTATTTCAAACTAACTCTTTCAAAACTCAACCAAAACATAAGCAAATTACAAGGTGCTCTAGAGCTCAATTACTAGTAGAAAATTTACTACAAGATCATGTAAAAATGTGACCTGGTTGTTGAGATATGGCTTGCAGAAGACACAAGGCCAGCCTCATAATTTCTCCTTTATGAAATATATTAGAAATATACTTTGAAAATCAAAATTTCTCATGACATTTCAGTGTAGATCAGAAAGTTTTATTTTCTGGTCATGATTTCTGATCTAATTTCTGAAAGCCTTTCAGGCAATTGATAAGTTAAACATTGCCTTACAGAAATGCTTTCAGTATTTACACTGAAATGTCATGAGAAATTTTGATTTTCAAAGTATATTATGGGTAATTTTTTGAATTTCTGTTTGTAGAAATTTAGTCTCAAATATAATATTTCGCAAAGAATTTCTAACTATATTTCAGAAAGGAGAAATTATGAGGCTGGCCTTGTGTCTTCTGCAAGCCATATCTCAACAACCAGGTCACATTTTTACATGATCTTGTAGTAAATTTTTTACTAGTAATTGAGCTCTAGAGCACCTTGTAATTTGCTTATTTTTTGGTTGAGTTTTGAAAGAGTTAGTTTGAGTCCAGCCAAAAAGGTGTGTGCAAGTAATATGTCAAGAACTAATGGTCAGAAAAATTAAGCTGAGAGTTGGAGACATTTATGGATAGAGTATTAAATGCTACCCAATGCAAAAACTTTCAGGTTATGTGCTGTTGTGGTCAGCCACTCCCTGATGATGCTGACAAGGTCTCATCACTGCTTCCTTGAGAGTTGACAGTGGCCACAGTGGCCTATAATCTCAAATTTCATAGGGTATTCCAATATGCACTACTCTAGACAATCTACATCCCTCAGATTATCTGCATGACTTGTGGCACTTGAAATATTACTTGCACACACCTTTTTGGCTGGACTCAAACTCACTCTTTCAAAACTCAACCAAAAAATGAGCAAACTACAAGGTGCTCTAGAGCTCAATTACTAGTAAAAAACTTACTACAAGATCAAGTAAAAATGTAGCCTGATTGTTGAGATATGGCTTGCAGAAGATTCATGGCTTATTTGTGTGAAAAATTCATCAAAATCACACAACCACCAACTTTGATGCAAACAGAAATAGACCAGCTATTTATGTAGAACATATAATTGTCCAAAGCACATTGCCAAAACTAAAGAGGGAGCATAGTGGTCTCCCTTGCTGTGTGATGCATCCAGTAAACAAAGACCAAGTTCAACTTTGGCTGTTCCCAAAAGTTATGTGTTGCACACAATCTGCTGGATGAATAGTGTTCACTCTGTATTGTAGGCCATGTCAGCATTTCCACTTTAGGTAGGTGTCATGATTTGTAGTCATCGCAAGCAAAATCAGAGAGCTGCAGACATATACCTATTTAATTACACTATATTAGAGAAGTATTTGTGTAAACTAATCTACCAATGTACATCTTACAGCATTAAAAATTTAAATGCAAGATGCAATAAGTATTTATGCTGACATAAGTTGTTGAATGTACCAAACAAGTCACAAGTTCAACATTCCTGTCACACTCACCATCATCATCACCATTGGCTTCCTCATGTCTTTGCTGTTGTTCATGCTTGTAACATGTAAGCTCAAGGTGAGTTTCTAAGCTATTCTTTTGGGCTTCCTTTTAAAGCTGCTAACTCTTCCCTTTGCTTGAATTTCAGATTCAATGCTTTTGGAGGGCTAACAGCCTATGCTCATCAAAAGCTGTAGGGAAGTATTATGGAATGAAGGACAGGGATGAGTGAGGTAGCTATGTGAGTATTATTTTTCTTTTTGCTTTGAAGCAGAGCTCCTCATAGCTTACAATACAGATTCCACTCTCTTGCACCTCTCCCTCACTCCTTGCGTTTCTATGCCCCTGAATGCTTCTGCCACAACCCGAGATCCTCCTGATGTGTTTCCTCATCATGTTTGGTCTGTGCTTGGGGAATCAGTGCCTTGACTTCACTCCCCTTTGCTCAAATATGATTTTTTTAAGTTTATTATTTACAGTAATATTCATAATGATATTCATTGTCATACTGGGACTATGCTAACATGACATGAAAAAAGTTGTGTCACTAACCCAAAACTTGTGGATGCCAAGCATTGAGCATTGAGTGTATATGGGGTCCACCAATCTCAATATTTGGAGTAGGAAGTTTGACATGTCAACCTTGAAAATCGAGCTGATCACTCTGGCTTGCCATATGCAGCAATTGATGTGGAAGCATTGCTTGATAGTGGTGTTACAGGATTATTTATTAATCGGTCCTTAATTACTGGAAATGGTATTAGCACATGCAAGCTGTCGCAACCTATACTGGTGTACAATATTGATGGAACAGTTAATCATGGAGGAACTATTAAGGAGGAGGTGACCATGGTACTAAGGTATCAGGAGCATCAGGAACAAGCCATATTCAAAGTGTGCAATCTTGGGAAAACCAATCTAATAATAGGAAGTCTGTGGTTACAGAAGCATAATCCCAAAATTGATTGAAAGACTGGGAAAGTACAAATGTCTCATTGTCCTAAGGAATGTAATGTGTATGGGAGGAAGGTGAAGAAGGAGAAGAGGAAAAGGGAAGAGAAAGAACATCTGAGGAAGTATTCTGTTACAATGGAGGAAGTGGAGGAGGAGGAAATGCCAAATGGGGAAGTTCCAGTCATGATTGAGAAGGAAGAGCAGAAGCAAACCTTCAGAGCAATTTGTGGAGGACAGTCGTGGGATAAGAATATCATGAAGGTGGAGGAGCCAGTGGAGGAGTGGGCACCAAAAGTACATCATGAATATCTGTCAGTCTTTCAGAAGAAGGAGTCTGAGTGAATGCCAGTGTGGAAGCCATGGCATCATGCAATCGAGATGAAGCCAGGGTTTGTGTCAAAGAAGTTGAAGGTATATCCATTATCTCCAATGGAACAAGAAGAAGTTGATGTGTTTCTAAATGAGAATTGCGCAAAGTATACACATGACCTTCAAAATCACTGCAGATGTCACCAATATTCTTTGTGCTACAGAAAGATCAGAGGAAGAGGATGTGTACAGATTATAGGTATCTGAATGAGTGGACAGTGAAGGATGCATACCCCCTGCCTTATAATTGACAAGGTGGAAAAAGCCAAGGTCTTTACAAAATTGGATTTATGATGGGGATACAATAATGTCCAAATAAGGAAAGGAGATGAGTGGAAGGCTGCATTTGCCACACATCAAGGACCCTTTGAGCCACTTGTCATTTTTTTGGGATGACCAATAGTCCACTGACTTTCCAAAATATGATGAACACCATTTTCAAGGATGTAATGGACAAAGGCATTATAATAATATTTATTGATGACATTCTGATATTCATGGAGGATGAAGAACATCATGAAGTGATAGTACAGGAGGTGCTATGGAGGCTAGTGGAGAACAATCTATCTTTGAAACTGGTGATAGGTCCACCTTGTTGTTCAAGCTCGGAAAACACATCTACGATCATCGTCGAAGCTCTACAAACCCATACGAACCCCTCCAAAGCTCTATGATGCTCTACTAAGCTCTACAAAGTCACGAGAATGCTTCAAAATCCTTCACAACACTTCAAAATTCTTCATATGCCTTCGGCTGCTATAATACAATTCCCCCGACCTTCGTACAGCTCAGGATATACACTTGGAGCATCGTCAATGGGTTTCGAACCAGTATTGAGCAATATCGCAGTGATATCAGCCTTCGAACAAGTCTGATCGAACATTGCAAATCAACATCGGACACTATATCGCCATCCGAATAATCATCGCACACATGCCAGACATATTCCCTACCATTGTCAAACAATATCACACCGATATCGGGCCACAAACGAAGTCCAAAGAATCTTCAAAAATCTTCAAAAAACATCGAACCTTGAAAAACATTGTCGGACACAGTATTTCCTGCTCGGATGATCTTCGGACGCATGCTGGACACATGGGACACTATATCGAGTATATCAAACACATTTTGACTGCATGTGCATGCATACAATCCGCTCGAAGCAGTTTCCGATCTTTTATTCAATTTATAACAAGGACAGTCCGGTTTTAGCTATTCTTTCTTATTATTTCTTCATCATGTGTTATATTCACCCCTTCTAGGCTCGCTTTATTGTTCTGATATACTTATATTGTCTTTTGCCTTGAGTTTTCCACATGTTTGCCTCATGTTCTCTAGCCTTTTTAGGTACTTTCTTTATTTTATATAAAAAGATGTACTAGATACAAAGAAATACAAGAAAGTCGTCATCTTCCTCCCAGATCACAGTGATTTGAGAGTACAGTTTAGTCTTATTCAGTCCGAAGTTTGGTGTTTTATGCTAAACTTCCTCAAAATTCCTCAAAATTCCTCGCATTACACTACTTTCATTCTCGCTTCCCTCGATTATCCTTTTCTTCACTTCTACTACTTGTCTAGTCCCCCAATCTTGCGTCTGAACATATATGCACACTCAAAATTCCTTGAAACCTCTCGAGAAATATCGCGACATCTCGCAAATCATCGCAACACCTCAGAAATCATTGCAAGTCCTCAAAACACATTCTTTTTAGCCTCGGACTGCTTCAACAAGCAGTTGTTTTATGACTATTTGATGGTCGGTCTGACAGGTGACATCTAGAGGGCCTCGCACCCTTCCTCTGACTCGTGTTATACCATCTGAAGCCTTTTTGTGGGTTTTGTTTGGGTTTCTGGGTTGAGCATCATCACTGGAGAAGTGTGTGTTTGGGGCAAGCGAGATTGAGTTCCTAGGATTATTGATCAGCCCTGATGGGATTAAAATGGATCTGATCAAGGTAGAAGTGATCACTGATTGGCCTGCACCCACCATGTCAAGGAGGTTCAGGCCTTCTTGGGACTTGCAAACTATTATTGTCACTTTGTGCATAATTTTTCCAAAATTGCCACACCCTTACATAACCTTATGTGAAAGGAAGGAGTGTGGAGGTGGGGGGAACATCAGCAGACAGTGTTTGAGGAGTTAAAAAAAAAGGAAGTTTGTGGAGGGACCAATATTAGCCCCAGCAGATTTCATGCACCCCTTACAAGTGGAATCAGATGCATCTGACTTTGCTACTGGAGCAGTATTATCAATGCTGTGTGAAGATGACAAATGGCATCCTTGTGCATATTCATCCCAAGGGTTGAATGATGTGGAAAAGAACTATGATGTGCACGACAAAGAGATGTTGGGAATAATACAAGCATCAGAGGCATGGAGACATTATTTGGAGTGATGTATGCATCAGATTGAGGTCCGGATGGATCATCAAAATCTGCAATACTTCATGTCAGCTAAAAAGCTTGACCTCCAGCAAGCATGTTGGGGGTTATTCCTATCGCATTTTAATTTTCACTTGGTCCATAAAGCAGGAAGCTTAATGAGGAAAGCAGATGCATGATCCTTATGTACTGATCACAAAAGGGGGGTGGAGGAGGACAATAAGAATGTTGTAGATTTCATGCGCCCCTTACAAGTGGAATCTGATGCATCCAACTTTGCTACTGGAGCGGTGTTGTAAGGGGACTAGGGGGGACTTGGGGGGGTTTCCTGTGTGTTTCTCCTATTTTTTTATGTTCATCCTATATTTTTCCTCATTTCATTTCCTTCTATTCTTCATTTTCTATGATTTTTCCTTATTTTATTACTAATTTCCCTTTCTATCACATTTGTGCATGTTGACAGTTTTATATTTAGAGGTGAAGCACCCCTTCCAACATCTACCACTTGGTATGATGTCATTTGGCAGCCTTGATCTGCCTGTCTCTGCCTTTTCTATTTTGAGATTATTATTTGATTTTTGCAGTCTTCACATATACTGGGCATTGGCAAAGGGGTCCTTAGAGTTTTCTCTTCGGATTTCCCTTTGTTAGGTGCGCCTCCAATCCCTGTAATATGTAGTATAATTTGAACTTTGGATTTCCCTTTGCTAGAGGCTGAGGTTGCCCTTATAGTAGAAAACTCTCTCCTAAGGCCTGAAATTGCGAATGTGCTGCCCAAGATAGGCAGGTACAGAGTAGATGATGCTTCCCAAAGCTCCACAGACTCCCTACACACTGTTCCTGACAGTCCCACCTTTAGTGCGCTGCCATTTTCACCTAACATGCCCCCTAGCACCATGGACACATCAGAGTGCCTCAATGTGCTTGAAAGTGACATTAGTGGAATATGCGCGCAAATTGATTCACTTAAATCTATGATTGAAAACTTTGTCAGAACCCTTCAGACTAGCTCCACAACCAATATTCCCCCCATTTGGACTCCAAGCATGCCCAACAATGACACACCACCTAATGTGCCCACTAAGGAGTGCGCCCAGATCAAACTGTCTCCCCCTGCCAAATTTAGTGGTGCACATGTGCAGGGGTGTGCATTCCTTAATTCCTGTGAGTTGTACATCAGTCTCCAGTTGCATCAATTCATCAACTATGCTGCAAAATTTTATTGGGCCTTCACATACATGAAATCTGAATGTGCCTATCTCTATGTGGACCGTATTCTGCACCAAACTAAAGAGCTCAGTTCTCTACCTTTCTCCACTTGGGGTGACTTTCAAGCAGTGTTTGTATGCCACTTTTGTCCCCTCAATGACTGCCACCGAGCAGTGACATGGCTCCCATCATCCTCTTACCATCAGGCATGTCAATCCATGGATAGGGTGTAGCATGGGTATGGGTAAACCCACAGTAAATGGCCCACAGGTTGGACAGGTATGGGTATGGTTGCTGAAATGCCAGACCTGTGACATACCATACCCATTTTGGCAGTGTGATGGGTATTGATGGGTGGCTTGAGTTGCCAGATCCAGCAGTTGCTAAACTACCAATCGACTTCAGATTTCCAGTTCCTCTTCACCCATGGGCATCGCCCATCATAATAGTAAGTTTTTTGTTTCTTCCAACTAATTAAATGTGCTCTTTTCTAGGGTACAGTGTCAGCTCAACAACAGTAAGTTGTTTATTTCTTTCAATTAACTAACTGTTTCTTTTTTCTAAAGGTTCTATCTATGTTGTAACAATGAGACAGCACCAAGACAGCACACCCATGCCTAGGATGATGACCCAGGATGGGACAATTATGGTGATGAGGAAGAGGATGGTGATGGGGCAAAACAAAAAAAAGGTCCAAGAGACACTGCCATCTCTTGGGCCATAGGTAAGTTGGTTTTTCCTTTCTCATTTCATTTTCTTGTTACTAACAACAAAGGTTTTAGGTAGTGATTTTACTATTGATGATGATGATGTGTGCCCCCTGATTGACCCCCACCACTGCCACGAGCCCCTGCTTGTGGGGTGGTCAGGTAGTAGCAAGACCATATGCCCATGAGGCTACCAGCAATGACAAATTTGAGGAAACGATGACTGCCACTGCAATGCCAGCATCCATGGGGACAATGGACAAACTGCCATGAGCAGCAACAAGAATGGCCACCTGAACCGACACCCACCACCACAGCTGTGTGCAACTGCTCGCAGGGTGGATGGTGGTGCTAACAAATGGGAATGCCAGGGGATGAGAGACAGGGCTGATGATGGACACAAAGGGGACAATGGGAGGCAGTGACAAGAACAACAAGGGCAATCAGGGCACAGAGAACAATGGGGGGGACAAGAGGGGTCAAGAATGGTCAAGAACAACAGGGAGAATGAGAATGATGGGGGGACAAGGGGGGGATGAGAACAACAGGGAGGACGAGAATGATGGGAGATGAGAATGACAACAACAAATCGCTGCTGCCACCGCATACAAATGGAACGAGCACATATTATGACATGGGAGAGGACTGCCACCATGATGTGGGAGAGGAGTGCCACCTATAAGGGGCAGCAGGGGGCAATGAGTGGGAAAGGCACCACCATGATGACCTCTTGCCCCTTGCTGTCACAAGATGGCCATCTTTTTCTTTTTGTAGTATTGTATAGAATTATTAAGTAAATAAATTCCTCCATCACTTGAGACGAGGAATGAGGTGTATTTTTTTGCATGTGGATGATAAGCATGATTAAATAAAATCCCATTGCTCATGTTATTCAAATTTGAAAAGTATCTATAGCTTAGGTATTATGTACAGGGTGTAGTTGAGTTAGTTAAGGGCTTATACCATACAAACACAGGATGTTTAATAGCATAGAACATCAAATTCAAGGCAAAAATCCATGGTGTATATATGTTGTGTCACACCTGCAGTGTTTCACAACAGACCATGGTAAAAACCTGTCACCACAGTTGCGGTGTTAGAATGGGTGTGGTGTTGGCAGGTGCGGGTGCAGTGTGTGAAATGTTACCCATGGTGTGACCCATGCTACACCCTATCCATGGACAATTATATCGATGATTCTAAGGATTTGGTGGTATGGGAGTGGGCTACCAGTGGAGTAGGGTGTCTGGGCACCTACTCCAGTAGTCACATGACCACGTAGTTAGTAGCTGATCACCTGTACATAGAGAGTCATCCTATCACTACACAACCACATTCTGTGTCTAGTGAGGAGACACCTCAGGCTTCTCCATCTTGGTGATGAGAGTGCGATTTGACTTGCACACTGCTTGATTTCTCAGTCTCTAGTTTTTTGGTCTGCTCAGTCTCATCATCTTTATTTTGTGTCACATTGCATCGCATCAGTCTACTCTTGTCCCCAGTATTGAATGGTAGCACCACTGGTTGCCACTCTATCTAATAGCTTCAGTCTTTAGTCTACTATCATGCCTGGACCTGGGAACACCAGAATCCCCACTCTTAGTACTATGCCCAAAATCAGCCACTTCTGTAACCCCATTGCAGCCATGTCAACAGCTGTTATATGCAATGACCTACTGTGGAGCATCATAATGAAGCTCCTGGAGGACACAAAGGTTAAAGCCCTTGAAGATGGAAAGAAGATGGGTAGGAAGGAAGAGCTCAAGAACAAGAAAGATGTGGAGAAAAGGGCATATGAAAATGGTTAGAGAGAAGGGCATGAAGCTGGACTTGAACAAAGCAGGGAGGAATGGGAGGTGAAGTACAAGCTCACATATACAGAAGGGAAGGAACACAGCCAACTGGAGGAAAGGAGTATATGGGTGTTGAACCACAGTGAGGGCCTCTGTGCCTCCCTGGAGGTGTCGATGCCCAGAATTTGAAACAGCCTCATTGCCAGTACCCAGGCAACTCCCAGGACCTATGAAATGGCATCCCAGACCAATGATAACCCAGAATGTCAGTGTGCAGCCCTACAAATAGAGCCACCCAATGACAACGACACCACTGTGCTGAAAAGTGCATGCATCGACTTTGGCACCCAAGCCACACCCCAAACCACTGAAATGGCCATGCAAACTCTTGTTGAACACCCCAGCACTCCCCTTGACACTGCCACATCACCACCATCAACACCAGCACAGCCCCCATCTGTGTTGCAAATGCTGTTGAAGATGACAATGATGACTTTTCCCCCAACATCAAAACTGCCAAGGTAGATCTCGTTCAGAACCAACTTGATCACGTGAAATGGGTGACATTTCAACAGACTTCTACTGAAGTTTCTTAACAGCACATTATCAAAAAATCCCTTCCCACACAGTTATTTAAACCATAGTATTCCAGGTGCTAATGAATTTACAATAGAAAAAACTTGACTGTGGAAGTTGCCATTAAGTTTCTCGAAGCAAGAACTTTTGGATGTGACAACATGGTCACAGCAGCCAGCTTCAATGCTCACAAACCTAATGGCGACTCAGCCTCACCACATTTGGAGAAAGTGAAGTGACATATCTTTAGGGAAGACATTTTGAAACATTTCTGTGGGGCCACAATTTTCAAAATGTCGTCTAGCCAATTGGCAATTATGATTTGGAGAATGTCACTCATTTCACGTGATCAAGTTGATTCTGAATGAGATCTACCTTACCAGCCTCTAGAAAATGACAGCACACACTGCTGAGTTGACCTACAGCCTCCCTGCAGACTCTCCAGCCCCTTCTCTCTTGTCCAGAACTGCCTACTACAATGACAATGAAAACTACTACCACCACCTCTGGAACGACCACTAGACCTCTCAGATGACAGCTACCACCCCTAAACTAAATTACCAGGCCACAAACAATGTACAAGGATGCTCTACAGCCCCCCAGACTGAGTCGCATGATGACAAGCAGGTGTGCTGATTGAGTCGCAGCATCTGCTTGATAGACAAACCCTGCAGGCCCCACCATCCCACACAATGATCCAGGAGCCATCCTACATGACCCTGCTCCCCCTGGAACCCCAAACAACAGTCCATGAAGCCTCACACACACCCCATACCCAGTTCACTCCCCAGCTCACCCCAACTACCCCCTAAATGAGCTGTTTCACCCCTGCTTATGTCCTACATCCCTGCCTTGTCATTAATGATGCCATCGGCACCTGACGACACCCCCCGTGCACCACCTAAACCCCCATCGCCACCCATACACACAAGCCAACCCCAGTATGCATGTCAATGCACCAGTTTGGTACCTATGGCAGTCCTCAACAATGGATATCAGTGGCTATGAAAAAACAGCGCAGTGACGATAGCACCACCCTCTAGACCCCCTTGTTTCCCTACCCAGCCCCAAAAATGAACCACACCACCTGTCTCTCCCCAGTTCAGCCACAGACAGCCCCCATCTCCTGCCTCACCCCCTGCAAACTCTGTAGCCCCATGTTTGACCTCAATACCTCATTTTGACTGGGCCAAAGACACTGTGTTGATACCTATCAGGCCTAGCTTGTGCACATGAGACTTGTCTAGTTTAAGATCAGACTGCCAACAGCCATTTGGGACCCTGCAAGGACGGATGAGGCAACAACAAGCTCTCCCACAGTTTTTTTCACAGTCTCAAAAATTTTCATATACAGTTATACCACCCTTTCATCAACCTCAATATTTTATCACTCAATGGCACCCTTCTGGTATAGGACCAGATAAACTGATCATTACCATTCCTGTTGGTGTAGTACCCACACCCACAACTGCCCTGAAGCTTGACTGGGATCGTGACCCCCACCTTGCTGACTTGAGTCGAGCTCTCTGTGCTTTGGTATGGGTACTACCTTGTTGAGTTTTCCCTCACTTTATTTTTTTATCAACCATAGAATTTTTCTGGTGATGTTACTATTATTTCTATCTATTGTTTGTTTGTTTGTTTTTCTTTCTGTGGCAATGAGGATGTCACCTTTTTTGGAGGTGGGCAGATGGAGTAGGGTGTCTGGGCACCTACTCCAGGTAGTCACATGACCACCTAGTTAGTAGCCGATCACCTGTACATAGAGAGTCATTCTATCACTACACAACCACATTCTGTGTATAGCGAGGAGATATCTCAGGTGTCTCCATCTAGATGGAGATGCTGGAGGTCTCCTTCCCAGAATCGCAAGTGGGATGGTATAGCAATGATTGACTACTAACATGTGACTGCCTACAGTTCTATCAACAGAGTCACATAATCACCTGGAGTGGTGCCTCACACCACTCCATCCACCCATGTCCCAAATGGTGACGTCCTTGTCACCCAGCATAAAAACAAGCAGAAAGAAAAATGATGCAAACAAAAAAAATTAAAATCTAAAATCTAAAATTTTGTAGCCAGAGAAAATCTATGGTTGATATAAAAAATGAAATAGAATAAAACTCAACAAGGGGGTGCCCATCCCAATGCCTGAAGGGCCTACTCAAGTCGGCAAGGCAGGGGTCTTGATCCCAGTCAAGTTTTGGGACAGGAGCAGCAGGTACAGGTGCTACTCCAACAGGAATAGTGATGGTGGGTCTTCCTGGTACTATACCAGTGGGATGTCGGCGAGTGATAAACAGTTGAGGTGAAATGTGAGATGGCAAAGCTGAGTGAAAAAGTTTTTGAGACAAAAAAACTTGTGGGGGGGCTCATTGTCATCTCGTCTGTCATCATAGGGTCCCAAATGGCTGTGAATGGCCTGTCTTCAGAGTGGAGATATCTCATGGCAGGTTGCTGGGGGCAACAGGTAACGATGCAGCATCATCAGCCCAGTTGAAATGTGCAGGAGGTGGTGAAATGGCTTGTTTAGGGTCAAGCTTGGGTGAGACAGGGTGTACAGGTGGAGATGGGGCATAGATGGTGAATGGGGAGTGTCGACAGGTGGAGATGGTGTCATGGGTGACACAGTGGGGGTGTATAATGTGGGTGATGGCAACACAGCTCTTTTTTGGGGTTTGGGGGTGAGCAGGGTTGTTGGGACATGTTTTGTGGGTGTTTTGTTGGGCCAGCTAACATGTCTCACCATTTTATAGCTGCTGTTCATGGTCCTGGGTGGGTTAGAGTCAGGGGTTCGACCATCATCGATGATGATGTGGTGGCAGCATGAGGCGGTTCAATGTATGGAACGGGGGGTTGGGGCACAAGCTGGGGGGCACAGGGTGGTGTAGGAGGCTTCCTGGGTCCTCGTTTGGAGTTCTCAGGTGACACAAGAGGCAGAGCAATATATTACCCTGGAGAAAATGCTGGGAATAATGGGAGAAAAAGACACTTTTTAACTGGGGAAAAATAAAAGGAACCATCAGTAAAAATATGTTATTTTCCCACACTTTGTCCTTTTGGTTGCTGCAGGAAAACAACTAATCTGTTTCCAGGAGAAAAACTTGTGAACATTAGGGGGGGAAAGGTCATTTTCCCACATATTCCCACTTTTTTCTCTGTGGAAAAATAACTAATCTGTTTCTAGGTGAAAAAATTGTGGAAGTCAGAAGAAAAAATGTTATTTTCACCAGATATAGAGAAAATGTGGAAAAAAAGATATATTTCCCCTTCATTTTCACCTGATTTTCTCCCAGGAATGGATGAGTTATTTTTGCTGAGAAAGAGAAAAGAGAAAAGTGTGGGAAAAACAACATTTTTTTGCTGATGGTTCCTTTTATTTTTCCCCAGGGAAAAAGTGTCTTTTTTCCCTATTATTCCCAACATATTCTCCAGGGTAATATATTAATATATTGCTCTGCCTCTTGTGTGAGCAGGTTTGTTCCATCGAGCAAATGTGCTTGTCATCATGTAACTCCATTGTCTGGGTGTTGGGTGTTCTCTGTACATTGTTTGTGGCCTGGTTAGCCATCTCTAAAGTGGGGGCAGGTGTTTGCATGCTAGTCATTGCCCAAGTTGTCGTTTTTTGGCCATTTGGTTCAGATGTCATTGCCATTGTTAAGGGTGACATGGCAGCCATGCTGCACATTTTGGGGTGTTAAACAAGGGTCAAGGGGGCGAGATGGGGGCAACAGGGTGATGTGGGAGGTGTTCTGGGCTTTCGTTTGGAGACCTGGGGTGACCAGGGTTGCTCCATTGAGTAAACAACATGTTTTGATGAGCACATTTGCTCATCCTCACATAACTTTCATGTGCTGGGCTATAGACCATTTATGTACATTGTTTAGGGCATGGCACTTAGTATACGAGGTGGTAGCAGTCATCTGGCAGCTAGTTGTCACCCTAGTAGTCATTCCACTGGTGGTTGCAACAGTTTTTGTTGCCATTGTAGGTTGTGATGTGGTGGTGGAACAGTGGGGCTCTGGGCTCAAGAGGATGGGCTGGGGAGTTATCAGGGGTGCTATAGGTTGAGCCAGCAGTAGGTGCTGTCGTTTGGGAGCTGTCAGGGGCAGGTTCAAAGCAGTGGATGAGGTTGTGGTGGTGGTTGTCAACAATGTTGTTGTTGTTGATGGGGGCTGTGCAGACACCATCAAGGGTGATGTAGCAGCATT
This sequence comes from Tricholoma matsutake, assembly GCA_026075535.2. Lineage (NCBI taxonomy): Eukaryota > Fungi > Basidiomycota > Agaricomycetes > Agaricales > Tricholomataceae > Tricholoma > Tricholoma matsutake. The sequence continues at coordinate 2,982,357 of AP026544.2, forward strand.
GAGGGGAGTGCTTGGGTGTTCAACAACAGTTTGTGTGGCCATTTGTGTGGCACTGGGAGTGGTTTGGGTGCTGAAGTTGACATGGGGCATCATATCTGTGTTTTCCACCAAGGTGGGGCCCTTGTTGTCAGGTGCCTCTGTTTGTAAGGCAGCACATCGATGGTCTGGAACTGGGTTGGTCTGCATGGCTGTCTTGTTGGTTGTAGCAGTGGTTTGGTGTTTGTCTGCATTCCTTTCCACTGTTTGCATCCATCTGCTATTCCTGCCCTGTATGCCTCATCTAATCTCTCCTCCACTTCTTCGCCCCATTGCTTGTAAGCTTGTATGTAGCCTGCTTGAAAACTGTGAGCAAAGTGCTCATTCTGTAGATCTTGTATGCTTGGTGGTGACTGTTTGTCATCCAGGTGATCTAAAATGTAGTTTATTATTTTTTTAAGCATGCAGCTCGCATTGTGTGCAGTGCATTCTTTGGGAGTCATGAACAAGAGGTTGAGGGAGGCTGTTCTAGTGCTAATGACATCCATTTTTCTGGTTCTGGGTGTTAGGTTCTGGGTGCTGGTGCTAGTAGACTAGTGGACTGGTACTGGTTCTGTGGATAGACTAAGGTTCTGGGACTATAAATAGGTGCTAAGACTAGACACTCGAGAGCTGTAACTAGGACACCAAGTAAGGTGTGAACTTCATGCATGATGATGTGGTGCATGAGAATAAAAGCAAGAGCTAGCGAGAATAGAACAAAGCAGTGGTGCATGTGTCGAATCACACTCTCATCACCAAGATGGAGATGCTGGAGGTCTCCTTCCCAGAATTGCAAGTGGGATGGTATAGTAATGATCGACTACTAACATGTGACTACCTACAGCTCTATCAACAGAGTCATGTGATCACCTGGAGTGGTGCCTCACACCACTCCACCAGTTGTGGTGAAGTTCTGATGGGGCCTCAATCAAGAAATTCAGGACCAGATTGCACAGATGTTGGAAGGGCACCTGGCAGACAATGATATCTATGCTTGGTATGAAGCTGCCTCACTCTGTGATGAGAACTGACTCACAAATGTGGTGTTTAATGCTGCATTCCATGCTCCAACTATCACTCATGCACCCTACACCTTCAATTGAACCCTTCCCCACCATAACCCCATTCCTGTCCATCAGACTCCTGCACTAGCCATCAATGTCCCAGTACCAATGGATGTTGATGCAGCCTGCAGCCATGCACATAGGTTGGATCTCTGCTACTGCTGTAGGGAAACTGGGCACAGGGCTGGAGTGTGGCATGCTCACCCCTGAGGGGCAAGATGAACTCATCCAAGACCTGTTGGCGCTTGTAGATGTCGAGGAAGTGAAGAATCAGGTTGCAGAAGAGATCAAGTCAGAAGTTGTAGAGGAGCAGGATTTTTCTATTCCCAGTGAGTGAACCATATGCCCTCACTGCCTGTCCATAACCACTTTAAAGTTTTGTCAGTTGAATCCCTGGAGAATGAATCTATTTCCATGACTGTTCCCCTCTCTGACCCTTCAAAGTTGGCTGAAGATGTACCTGCTCTTCCCATCTCTCCCTCTGCTCCACTCCAAAATTACATAATGGAGGTGCAAACTACCATGCAAATATATTGTTGCATCCACTCCCTCTACACATTCCTTGAACCTAGCAATCGAACTACAGACTACCGACACTGGACAGATACTCGGTGTCTCTGCACTCCTGGACTCTGGTGCGACTGGTCTCTTCATCAATGCCTATCTTGCCCAACAACATCACCTGAATATTCACTCACTCTTGTGTCTGATGGCTGTTTATAATGTGGATGGGTCCCCAAACAAAGCTGGTGCCATCCAAGAGGTTGTAGACCTGGTCCTCTGTTACAAAGATCATAGTGAGTGTGCCCTTTCTGCTGTCACTCAATTAGGAAAGCAGAAGGTGATTTTGGGCTATCTGTGGCTGTGAGACCATAACCCAGAGGTCAACTGGTGTACTGGGGAGGTTACAATGAGCTGGTGTCCATCTCGCTGTCACACTTGTTTCATGGAAGCCAGGCAAGAACATCATGGACAAAGGGCCTCAATATGACATACTCAGAAGTGTTGTGCCAGACCCCTCCCTATACCTGAAGTGGAGTTAGAAGGGGTTCCTGATCTGATGCCAGACTTGGATGATAATGAGGAGGAGCCAGAGGAAGTGGAGGAAGGTGATCAGATCTTCTACACTGCAATTCATCCATCACATGAGGTGTGTGCTACATCAAACATATCCCAATGCCTCGGCAAGGCCTTCCACAAAAACAATGCTGCTAAATCCTCTACTGATTCCTTGCTTCCTCATCTCCATGAGTTTGGGGACGTGTTCTCCAAGGAATCGTTTGACTCTCTCCCTGCATGCAAGCCATAGGATCACACGATCAAACTCACCCCTGGTGCAACCCCTTCATCCTGCAAGGTCTATCCTCTCTCTCCTGAAGAACAGCGACAGTTTGACCAGTTCATCGATGAGCACCTGGCCTCCAGATGTATTTGACCATCAAAGTCATCCATGGCCTCTCCCTTTTTCTTTGTCAAGAAGAAGGATGGATCACTTTGACTGATTCAACACTACAGAAGGCTCAACAACATCACGGTCAAAAATTGCTACCCATTACCTCTCATCTCTGAACTTGTGAACCAGCTCCATGGAGCCCAATATTTCACCAAGCTCGACATTCATTGGGGCTACAATAATGTGAGGATAAAGGAGGGAGATGAGTGGAAGGCAGCCTTTCATACCAACCATGGTCTTTTTGAACCGCTTGTCATGTTCTTTGGCCTTACTAATAGTCCTGCCACCTTCCAGACCATGATGAATGACATGTTCCACAACCTCATCCTTGAAGGTGTTGTTTGTATCTATCTTGACAACATCCTCATCTTCACTCGCACGGGTGAAGAGCACCATCGCATCATGTGCCTCATCCTAGAATGACTTTGACAGTAAAAAGTCTACCTTCATCAGGACAAATGCGAGTTTGAGAAGACCAAGATTGAGTACCTTGGCCTGATTATCTCAGAGGGTCAGGTGGAGATAGATCCTATCAAGGTGAACAGGGTCATGGCTTGGCCAACACCCACAAACAAGAAAGAGGTGCAGTCATTCCTGGGCTTCATCAATTTCTATCGGCATTTTATCAAGGATTTCTCACATCATGCATGACCACTGTTCAACTTGACAGGAATGGAGGCATAGAGGTGGGATAATGCACAACAGGAGGCATTTGAAAAGCTGGGATTGAAGACAGTGGACATGCATGCAGCGATTGATGTGGAGGCATTGCTTGATAGTGGTGCTACAGGACTATTTATTAATTGGGCCTTAATTACCAGACATGGTATTAGCACATGGCACAACCTATAATGGTGTATAATATTGACAGAACAGTTAATTGTGAAGGAACTATCAAGGAGTGACCATGGTACTAAAGTATCAGGAGCATCAGGAATGAGCCATATTCAAAGTGTGCAATCTTGGGAAAACCAATCTAATAATTGGATGTCCATGGTTACAGTGATGATGCTCAACCTGGAAACCCAAACAAAACCCACAAAAAGGCTTTGGATGGTATAACACAAGTTAGAGAAAGGTTGTGAGGCCCTCTAGATGTCACCTGTCAGACTGACCATCAAATAGTCATAAAAGGACTGCTTGTCAAAGCAATTCAAAGCTAAAAGAATGTGTTTCAAGGATTTTTGAGGATTTTTGAGGAGTTGCAATATTTTTCGAGATGTCGCAATATTTTTCAGGATTGTGAAATAGACTGCGAAGATATTGGTGAGTAATGGAAAGGTTGATCAAAGATGTGAGAGGTGAGCGATGATGAATACGAGAGGATGATGATAATATTGAGAGGCACAATGAGGATGAACAAGTTTTGATGAAATCCAACAAATTTTTGGACTACTTCATGGATAGATCGATGAGTTTGGAGTGCACAAATGTGTTCAGATGCAAGATCAGGGGACTAGACAAGTAGTAGAAGGAAAGCAAAGGTGAATTGAGGGAAATGAGAGCAAAAATAGCATAATGCAAGGATTTTTGAGGATTTTCAAGGATTTTTGAAGAAGTTTAGCATAAAACACCAAACTTCGGACTGAATAAGACTAAACTGAACTCTCAAATCACTGCGATCTGGGAGGAAGATGACAACTTTCCTTTTTTTTTCTTTGTATCTAGTACATATTTTTATATAAAATAAAGAAAGTACCTAAAAAGGCTAGAGAACATGAGGCAAACATGTGAAAAACTTGAGGCAAAAGACAATAGAAGTATATCAGAACAATAAAGTGAGACTAGAAAGGGTGAATATAACACATGATAAAGAAATAATAAGAAAGAATAGCTAAAAGCAGACTGTCCATGTTATAAATTGCATAAAACATTGGAAACTGCTTTGAGTGGATTGTATGCATATGCATGCAGTCAAAATGTGTTCAATATACTCGAGATAGTGTCCCATGTGTCCAGCATGCGTCCAAAGATTGTTCAAATAGGAAACACTGTGTCTGAAGATGGCTTTCAAGGTTTGAGGTTTTTCGAAGATTTTTGAAGTTTTGTTACAATTTTCCTTGTACCTCATGGAACCCAACACACCCGATGATCCCCTCCAGACAGGAGGCACCCCTTGATTCATGCCTAGGGCATGTCCTTGACATCAGACACACACACGACGCATGCCGACTGCATGTATTCGATCCCCTTCCCGTGGAAGGCACCCTTGACGCATGGTGACTCCATGCACCCAAACCCACTCCCACACATGCTGTGATACAACAGCCCCCTGACATGAGGTCCATGATGTTGGACTCTCACGATCAACATGCTGTGCTGCAGCATGTCCTTGACATCGGACGCCTCATGCAAGGCATGAGGCCTATTGTTTCTATTCTTACTTGATATGCATCTATCTTTCCAATTGGACGATAAGGACCTCCCTCGTAGTATAAGTACTGCAACTCGTAGTAGGGATGTCCTTAGTTTAGATCTAGGCATTCTACAGCCTTAACCTGCAACTCATGAACTTACTCAAAACCACTAAGGAAGCCCCTTAGTGCATGAACCTGAATGACTCTATGCAGAAGCCCTGCTAGAGTGCACTATCTATCTTACGTTGGATGCTCCAAGTAAGACTAGTGCTGAACGACTCGTTGAGGAAGCACCTCGTCGAACGACATCGACTAGATCGAGTGGTTGAGGCTTCGCCCCTAACATAAGATCTAAACTATCTGCTAGCCCACCTATCTAGGTGTAGGCAATATGTCTCGATACGCACCACAACGACCCGGGTCTAGACAAACCCCAGACCAACCACCAAGAGAAGCAGAACCACAGCCAGGTTCATCTTGGTACCGATACAACGGAAGACTAGTCTGTTACTTGACCCCAGCACAGCGTTGGTTCTATGGATCAACTGACAGACAACGAGGAGATTTCCTCACCGACAAAGACTTTGAACAACCGCACACACCCCCACCCGAAACATCCACCTGCTTCTTAACAGACAAAACTGACGACCTCTATAACAAGATGTCCAAACCCGCAACCGCACCGATGACGTCCGTGAAGGACATTCAAATCCAATCACCAACAGACTTCTCAGGAGAGCGGACCAAGACTGCCAAGTTCCTGCAGGAGATAGACCTGTACCTGCAAATCAATGACCAGGTCTATGACACGAATGACAAGAAGATTATCTTCACGCTGTCCTTCATGAATGGAGGGACAGCAGCTGCCTGGGCACAGGCATTCGTCAACCAACACCAGTCCGAGGGACTCGGTGAATACGCAGACTTCTGACAGAAGGTCCTAGAGGCCTTCTCACCGATCGACAATGCCAGAACGGCAAAGACAGAGATTAAAAATCTCAAACAAGGTTCAGGGAACCTCGAAGAATATGTGGCGAACTTCTGCATCCTGAAAGACAGGACGGGAATCGCAGAAGATGCAGCCATGATCGAGTACTTCATGGATGGACTGCATCCCAAATTACTGAAGAGGGTACACACAATGGAGACAGTGCCCAACACGCTCGAAGGCTGGATAAAGGCAGCTTCGAAATACAAAGGCCAATGGAAACGGGCAATGGCAATCCTGGGAAAGACCAGGCAGAACCAGAAGACAAATGAAACGACAAAGAAAGGACAGCCCTCTCTTGATATCAACCGACTGATGAACCAAGAACGCATGGAACACCTCCAGAAGGGATTGTGTTTCATCTGCCACCAACCAGGACACCGATCATCCGACCACAGGGATGGAAAGAACCCCACTCAGATGGGGCCAGCACCCCCTCCCTACCGAAACCACTTCACCCAGAAGAAGACTGGGGTGGACACCTACCAGAAGATCTGCACGATGCTAGATGAACTAGATGAAGAAGAAAAGGAACGAGCCCTTAACCTCATGGAGGAATCAGGTTTTTAGAACAGTGGCCTGATATGACACCAGTCACTGCTGTAGTCTCCCTAGGGTCTGTACTCTTGGCTACCATGAATAGACAATCTATGTGCCTGTCTATTCGGGTAGCTGAGTCAGACAACGGGAAAGACATCACAACGAATGCGCTCCTCAACTCTGGAGCAGGAGGAGTCTTTATTGACTCGAACTTTGTCGAACGAGAAGGGATCAGAACATATCCCTTAGGCCACACCATCCGGGCCACGAATGTAGACGGGACCCTGAACAAGCAGGGAATGATCACCAGATGTGTGAAAGGAAGACTCCACATCAACGGAAGGAGCTACCCAATAGAATACCTAGTCGCTGGACTAGGCAAAGAATCAGTAATCCTGGGCCTGCCGTGGCTGCAGGAGATAAACCCAATCATCGATTGGAAGAAGGGAACCTTTGAGTTCCGAGATGAAGAATGACAGGCTCAGATCAAACGAATCTTGGAAAAGACAAGAAGAGCCGAACGGGCCCTCCCAAACACCCTAAACCTTCCTAGGGTAGACGCCGAAAGGGAGGCACCAAATGACAGAATGGCATGAATTCAACACATCGTGGCCAAAACAAGAAAAAGACTCTCCGAAGAGAAAGAGAGAAACCTTGCCTGAGCACGACTAGCTGTGGCAAAGACGAGAGAAAGGCTCGCTGAAGAAAAAGAGAGGAGCCTTGCCCGAGCCCGATTGGCCGTGGCAAAAACAAGAGAAAGGCTTTCAGAGAGGAAAGCAAAAGAACTAAATTATGTCCAGATAGCCATTGCAAAAACCAGGAGCAGCAACACTCCTAAAGAAACCAGAAACCTTGAAGCGGCACGACGTGCTGTCGCCAAGACCTGAGAAAACCAGAAGAAGAAACAGCTGGAAAAGGGCAAAAACAAAGAATGCGACAGGGCACAATGAATTGTGCAAAGGATGAAGGAATTGCTAACCTCCACAGGGGAGGGAAGCACCAGCAAAAGGAACATGAAAATGACACTACGAAACAGGATAAACTACCCTCAACAACAGACTACCCCGACCCACGATGATAGGACTCCAGATCACGGTACCATCAACACTGAAATACCTATGCGCAGGGAGACACCCCCTCAGGTAAAGATCGAAGAGGTACCCAATGAAGAACTACTGGCAGACACCGGCATGGAAATACGAGCGATAGAACCAACCCCCGAATGAGATGTGATTGAGGACAACTCAATACTGATTGCATACGTGCAAGGCAAACCAGTCATTGGCCTATTCGGACCAGCCATAGAACTGCCCCTGACAGAAGAACATCGAGAGCTGACACACAAATACATCTGGAAGACGAACACCATCAGCAGACTCGTGAAAGGCAAGGGCTCCCCACAGTACCTACTCAACTCCGACATATGGATCAGAGCAAAGACATCCATATCTCAACGACTGGCACATGAGCAAGAGGAGGGAAAGGAGACTAGCCAACAGACCCTGGACGACTTGCTGCCACCAGAATACCAGAAATACAGACAGGTATTTGAAAAGGCCGCATCTGAACAATTCCTGGAATCAAGACCATGGGATCATGCAATTGACTTGAAGGAAGGCTTTGTACTGAAAGATTGCAAAGTCTACCCATTGACACCGAAAGAACAAGAGAGACTCAATGAGTTTCTTGACGAAAACCTGGAGAAAGGATACATCTGACTGTCAAAATCACCCATGGCATCCCCATTCTTCTTTGTGTCGAAGAAGGACTCCGACGCTCTACGACCTTGCCAAGACTATCGCTATCTGAATGAAGGAACGATCCAGAACAACTACCCCCTGCCACTGATCAGAGACCTCTTGGACAAGCTGAAGGGAGCGAGATTTTTCACGAAACTTGATATTTGATGGGGATATCATAACGTATGGATAAAGAAAGGAGACGAGTGGAAGGCAGCATTCAAGACTAACCGAGGGCTATTTGAGCCAATGGTGATGTTCTTTGGGCTGTGCAACTCACTGGCAACATTCCAGGCCATGATGAACGATCTCTTCCGAGATATGCTAGATGAAGGATGGCTCATCATCTATATGGACAACATCCTGATCTTCTTGAAGATGGAACAAGAACACCGGATAAGGACCGAAAGGGTCCTTGAAAAACTATGACAATGCGATCTCTACCTGAAAATAGAGAAATGCAAATTCAATGTACAGGAAGTCGACTTCTTGGGCATGATCATCAGGCCTGACAAACTTGCAATGGACAACACAAAGCTGGCTGGGATCAAGGACTGGCCCACGCCAAGGACAGTGAAGGATGTAAGATCCTTCCTAGGATTTGGGAACTTCTATCGAAGATTCATCGGACACTTTGCGGATCTGGCCAGACCGCTGAACGATTTGACGAAGAAGAACCAGAAATTTGAATGGACAAACAACTGCCAGCAATTGTTCGATGCGCTAAAAAGGAAATTCAATGAAGCCCCAGTACTGCTGATGCCAGACGCAATGAAACCATTTGTGGTGGAATCTGACGCCTCAAAATTTGCGACAGGCACAGTACTCAGACAACAAGACACCAATGGAGACTGGCACCCATGCGGCTATATCTCGCATTCTTTCAACGAAGCTGAAAGAAATTACGAGATATATGACAGGGAACTACTGGGAGTGATCCAAGCACTAGAGACATGGAGACACTACCTACAGGGGACACCGTTCCCTGTGACGGTACTATCCGATCACAAGAACCTGACATATTTCCGTCAGGCGCAGAAACTGAACCGACGACAGGCTAGATGGAGCATCTACCTATCACAATTTGACCTGAAGCTACAACACATACTGGGATCACAGATGGTACAATCTGATGCCCTATCGAGGAGAGCAGATCACATAGCCAAAGAAGACACCAATAACGAGGACAAGACCATCCTCGCTGACAAACTGTTCATCAAAACGATCGACACTGAGCTCCAGGGAGCCCTGGTCTCAGCAATAATGAAGGATGACCTCGTAAATGATGCTTTACAAGCCCTGAAAAGCAATGGAACTCCCCCAATCAAGTCTGCATTGGAGGACTGGAAATTGAAAGACGGCCTGCTCTTTTTCAAAGACAGATGCTATGTGCCACAGGACGAAACCCTCCGCTGAGCGATCATACAAAAATACCATGATAGCATCACGACAGGACACCCTGGACAATGGCAGATGATCGAACTGATCCGACAAGACTACTGGTGGCCAGGAATGGCCAACTTCATCAAGAAGTACATCGAAGGCTGCGCAAAGTGCCAGCAAATGAAAGTGAATACACACCCAACGACCCCACCGCCGACACCGATATCATCCAACGCCAGCAGACCATTCGAGCTGGTAACAACAGATTTTATCATGGACTTGCCCGTGATAAATGGATTTGACTCAATCATGGTTGTGGTAGACCATGGTCTTACGAAGGGGGTAATTTTTATCCCTTGCGCGAAGATGATCAATGCACTTGGCACCGCAGACCTTTACCTGCACCATGTATACACAAGATTTGGACTCCCCAGGAGGATCATCTCAGACAGAGACCCTCGATTTGCATCCAAACTCTTCCGAGAACTCGGACGATTGCTCGGGATTAAGCTATCCATGAGCACCACCTATCACCCCCAGACCGATGGAGAAACGGAGCGAGTAAACCAAGAGCTAGAAGTTTACCTCCGCATGTTCTGTTCAAACAAACCCAAAGATTGGGAGCATTACCTCCCAACAGCAGAATTCGTGCACAACCAGAGATGCACTCCACAGTAAAACACTCGCCGTTTTACTTGATGATGGGATATCAACCACACGCTATCCCCACCCCTTATGAAAAGACAAATGTGCCGGCCGCCAAACAGAGAATCCAAGAACTTCTCTCTGTGAGAAGGGAAGCTCTTGCCGCACACAAACTAGCCAGACAGGCTATGGCTGCCTGAATGAAAGGGCGATACAAACCGTTCAAGGTTGGAGAACAAGTATGGCTTGACTCCAAGAACCTGAAGATTGGCTACCCAACGAGAAAACTGGCGCCAAAACGAGAAGGGCCCTTCATGATTGAAGATGCCTTGTCGAGAACGACATACCGATTGAAACTGCCACCGAGATGGAAGATCCACCCAGTATTCCATGTGGCTTTACTCACGCGATACCACGAGAATGACACTCATGGACAGAACTTCCTGACTCCACCACCCGACCTCATGGAAGGAGAAAATGAATACGAAGTGGAAGTGATCATCGCACACAAGAAGCACGGCAAGACACACTGTTACCTTGTGAAATGGGTTGACTACCTGACCTCCAAAAACACATGGGAACCTGAATCGAACTTAAAACATGCCCCCGAGATCCTGATGGCATATAAGAAGAGGTACCACCTCTAACGAGAACCCAAGACCCCCCTTCCTTTCTGCTACAACACTCCCCAATATGCCTGCCGAATGATGATTCACCCAAGACTACCTACGAAACCAATTGAATGCTGACGCCCTTCGCGTCCACCTCGCCCACGATCCACCAAGATACCATCTGGCCAGGATGTGCTTCTACTATGCTAGCACTATCGAGCAGATGGAACGAAATCTAGAAGAAGCAATGAATGATGCAGCTGCCCTGGGGATCGAACAGACGATCCAGGAGATGATTGCACCACAGTCAGACAGACTGAGAATGACTGAGGAGAGACCTCACACCCCCTTAGATCGGCACAGATGACCACCGACCTTGCCCTCGCCATTCAGCAAGTGGAGTGACAGAGATGAACAACAAGCTCCCTCTGGAGACTCCTCCTGTTCTATGAAGAACCCGAAGATCATGCCTAGGGCACCTGAAGTAATTGATCTGACCACCCCCAAACCCGAACCGAAAACCACCCAACCACCTTGGTCCCCCCCACACATGAGACATGCCAGATGTTTCATCTGCCAAGAGATAGGCCATTTCGGCCTGATTTGCCCACGATATATTTGCAAGTATTGCAAACAGCGAGGCCCTGGACACTATAGGATGAACTGCCCAGGGAAACCTCAGAAAGATCGAGAGACCCATCAAAGAGAAGCCGAACACAGACAGCGGCTCTTCTTTAACTCCGGATATGATGATTTTGATGATGACGCAATGGGAAACATGACAGGGGAGCCATATGGAAGGATTTAAAAGGCAGAGCTCAAGACAATGGCATACCCATGCTCACAGGGATGACAATCCTCGCCATCGTCGTAGGCACAACCCTGGCTGCAGCGGCAGCCCTAACCTTCGCATTCTGCCTCTACGCCATCCTCCAAACAGAACCCGAACCCCCAATTACAGACATTGAATTTGCCATCCTGCAACGCCCCCCTTTCAACGATACTACCGACTCCTTGACGCCGCTACCTAGGGCAGTGCGAACCAGAAGAACCCGATCATGGTCCGAGTTTGGACATGAATTATTCCTCCATCGTACCCCTCGACCCCAACCTACCCACATAACCAGACCACGCCCGATCAGACCACGAAGGAGAGATGAAGATTTAGGTCAAAGTGTGGAACTTTTGACCATAGCGGGGGGGTAATGTTACAATTTTCCTTGTAACTCATGGAACCCGACGCACCTGACGATCCCCTCCAGACAGGAGGCACCCCTTGATTCATGCCTAGGGCATGTCCTTGACATCAGACACACACACGATGCATGCCGACTGCATGCATTCAATCCCCTTCCCATGGAAGGCACCCTTGATGCATGGTGACTCCATGCACCCGAACCCACTCCCACACATGCTGTGATATGACAGCCCCCTGACATGAGGTCCATGACATCGGATGCCTCATGCTAGGCATGAGGCTTATCTCTTATTGTTTCCTGACATGCTGCGCCACAGCACTCCATGACATTGGACGCCTCATGCAAGGCATCAGGCCTATTGTTTCTATTCTTACTTGATACACATCTATCTTTCCGATTGGACAATAAGGACCTCCCTCATAGTATAAGTACTGCAACTCGTAGTAGGGATGTCCTTAGTTTAGATCTAGGCATTCTACAGCCTTAACCTGCAACTCACGAACTTACTCGAAACCACTAAGGAAGCCCCTTAGTGCGTGAACCTGAACGACTCTATGCAGAAGCCCTGCTAGAGTGCACTATCTATCTTACATCGGACGCTCTGAGTAAGACTAGTGCTGAACAACTCGTTGAGGAAGCACCTCGTCGAACGACATCGACTAGATCGAGTGGTTGAGGCTTGGCCCCTAACAAGTTTCTTTGGACTTTGTTCATGGCCCGAAATTGATGCAATATTGCTCGAAACTGGTTCAGAACTCATCAACAGTGTTCCAAGTGTATATCTTGAGCTGTATGAAGGTCGGGGGAATTGTATTATGGCAGCCAAAGGCATACAAAGAATTTCGAGGTGTTGCAAAGAATTTTGAAGTGATTTTTGTGACTTTGTAGAGGTTTGTAGAGGTTTATAGAACTTCAGAGGGGTTCATATGGGTTTGTAGAGCTTTGTAGAGGTCTGTAGAGACTCATAGAGCTTCAACAACAATTCTAGATGTGTTTTCTGAGCTTGAACAACAAGGTGGACCTATCAATTCCAAATAGTGTCACCACTGGCTCAGCTGAGGTTTTTCAATAAAATGGACATAGCATACCGGGTAAATTTTCTAAATTCACCGAATTATTTGAGCATATGGATAGGGACATAAGCTGAGGGGTCTTCCGCCAACAGTAGCTGATCGGATCATCCATTCTTGACATATTCACTCGGCTTTGATTTGAAGCTGAGCCATCAAGCCAAATTATGTTTATTAAATAACTCAGGGACAATCAATCAGTTCAACTAATGCTGGCAGACGACCCCTCGTCTTATGGGCCATCCATAGGCTCAAATATTCTGGTGAATTTAGCAAATTTATCTGGCATGCTATGTCCATTTTATTGAAAACCCTCAGCTGAGCCAGTGGCAACACTAATCCCAAAATTGATTGGAAAACTGGGAAAGTACAAATGACTTGTTCCCCTAAGGAATGTAATGTGTATGGGAGGAAGATGAAGAAGGAGAAAAGGAAAATGAAAGAGAAAGAATGTTCAAGGAAGTATTCTGTTACGATGGAGGAAGTGGAGGATGAGGAAATGCCAAATGGGGAAGTTCCAATCATGATCAAAAAGGAAGAGCAGAAGCAAACCTTTAGAGCAATTCATGGAGGACAGTCATGGGACAAGAATATTGTGAATGTGGAGAAGCCAGTGGAGGAGTGGGTACCAAAAGCATATCATGAATACCTGTTAGTCTTTCAGAAGAAGGAGTCTGAGTGAATGCCAGTGTGGAAGCCATGGGATCACACAATTGAGATGAAGCCAGGGTTTGTGCTGAAGAAGTCAAAGGTACATCTGTTATCTCTGATGGAACAAGAAGTTGACACGTTCCTAAATGAGCAATTGCGCAAAGGATACATATGACCTTCAAAATCACTGCAGATGTCACCAATATTCTTCATGCCAAAGAAAGACCAGAGGAAGAGGATGTGTATAGATTATAGGTATCTGAATGAGTGGACAGTGAAGAATGCATACCCCCTGCCATTGATCTCAGAAATAATTGACAAGGTGAGAAAAGGCAAGGTCTTTACAAAATTGGATTTATGATGGGGATACAATAATGTACAAATAAGGAAAGGAGATGAGTGGAAGGCTGCATTTGCCATGCATCGAGGATCCCTTGAGCTGCTTGTCATGTTTTTTGGGATGACCAATAGTCCCCTGACTTTCCAATATATGGTGAACAACATTTTCAAGGATGTAATAGACAAAGGCATGGTAATAATATTTATTGATAGCATTCTGATATTCACAGAGGATGAAGAAAATCATGAAGCGATAGTGCAGGAGGTGCTATGGAGGTTAGCAGAGAATGATCTATTTTTGAAACCAGAGAAGTGTGTGTTTGGGGCAAGCAAGATTGAGTTCCTAGGATTATTGATCAGCCCTGATGGTATCACAATGGATCCGATCAAGGTACAGGCAATCACAGATTGGCCTGCGCCCACTGGCATCAAGGAGGTTCAAGCCTTCTTGGGACTCACAAATTACTATCATCACTTTGTGCATAATTTTTCCAAAATTGCCACAGCCTTACATACCCTTATGCGAAAGGGAGTAGTGTGGAGGTGGGGGGAACAACAGCAGACAGCATTTGAGGAGTTGAAGAGGAAGTTTGTGGAGGGACCAATATTAGCCCCAGTAGATTTCATGCATCCCTTACAAGTGGAATCAGACACATCTGACTTTGCTACTGGAGCAGTATTACCAATGCTGTGCGAAGATGACAAATGGCATCCTTGTGCATATTTGTCCTGAGGGTTGAATGATGTGGAAAGGAATTGGGATGTGCATGACAAAGAGATGTTGGGAATAATATGAGCATTGGAGGCATGGAGACATTATTTGGAGAGATGTATGCATCAGATTGAGATCTGGATGGATCATCAAAATCTGCAATACTTCATGTCCACTAAAAGGCTTAACCACCAGCAAGCATGTTGGGCATTATTCCTATCATGTTTCAATTTTCACTTGGTACACAAAGCCGGAAGCTTAATGAGGAAAGCAGATGCATTATCCAGACATATTGATCACAAAAGGGGGGTGGAGGAGGACAATCAGAATGTTACCTTACTCAAACCCGAATACTTTTGCATTTGCACTATGCATCAAGGGCATCTATTAATAGATAGCTCAGAAACAGAAATGTTGTCTAAAATTAGACAATGTT
Organism: Tricholoma matsutake; assembly: GCA_026075535.2. Lineage (NCBI taxonomy): Eukaryota > Fungi > Basidiomycota > Agaricomycetes > Agaricales > Tricholomataceae > Tricholoma > Tricholoma matsutake. The sequence goes on from AP026544.2 coordinate 2,997,562, forward strand.
CAGAAATGGATGATGAAGTAGTGGAAGCCATGAAAGCTCTGAAGGGAGAGAAGAAAGGTAATATTAAAGGAGATGAATGGGCTGAGGAACAAGGATTGGTGTTATTCTGAGGAAAGGTGTATGTACTGAAGGATCAGGATTTGCAAAGGGAGATCATCCAGTGATAGGCCCACCTTGTTGTTCAAGCTCGGAAAACACATCTACGATCATCGTCGAAGCTCTACGAACCCATACGAACCCCTCCAAAGCTCTACGAACCCCTCCAAAGCTCTATGAACCCCTCCAAAGCTCTACGACGCTCTACTAAGCTCTACAAAGTCACAAGAATGCTTTGAAATCCTTCGCAACACTTCGAAATTCTTTGCGACACCTCGAAATTCTTCATATGCCTTCGGCCGCTATAATACAATTCCCCCGACCTTCGTACAGCTCAGGATATACACTTAGAGCTTCGTCGATGGGTTCCGAACCAGTATCGAGCAATATTGCAGCGATATCGGCCTTCGAACAAGTCTGATATTTCCTCGACCGACTTCAAAAATCATCGAACATCGCAAATCAACATCAGACACTATATCGCCATCCGAATAATCATCGCACACATGCCAGACGTATTCCCTACCATTGTCAAACAATATCGCACCAATATCGGGCCACGAACAAAGTCCAAAGAATCTTCGAAAATCTTCGAAAAACATCGAACCTCGAAAAACATTGTCAGACACAGTATTTCCTGTTTGGATGATCTTCGGACGCATGCTGGACACATGGGACACTATATCGAGTATATTGAACACATTTTGACTGCATGTGCATGCATACAATCTGCTTGAAGCAGTTTCCGATGTTTTATGCAATTTATAACAAGGACAGTCCACTTTTAGCTATTCTTTCTAATTATTTCTTCATCATGTGTTATATTCACCCTTTCTAGTCTCACTTTATTGTTCTGATATACTTCTGTTGTCTTTTGCCTCGAGTTTTCCACATGTTTGCCTCATGTTCTCTAGCCTTTTTAGGTAGTTTCTTTATTTTATATAAAAAGATGTACTAGATACAAAGAAAAATAAGAAAGTTGTCGTCTTCCTCCCAGATTGCAGTGATTTGAGAGTTCAGTTTAGTCTTATTCAGTCCAAAGTCTTGTGTTTTACACTAAACATCTTTGAAAATCCTTGAAAATCCTCGCATTATGCTATTTTTGCTCTTGTTTCCCTCGATTCACCTTTGCTTTGCTTCTACTACTTGTCTAGTCCCCTGATCTTGCATCCAAACATATTTGCGCACTCCGAATTCATTGATCTAGCCACAAAATTCCCTGAAATTCCATGAAACACATTCTTTTAGCTTTGAATTGCTTCGACAAGCAGTCCTCTTATGACTATTTGATGGTCGGTCTGACAGGTGACATCTAGAGGGCCTCACATCCTTCCTTTAACTTGTGTTATACCATCCAAAGCCATTTAGCAGGTTTTGCTTGGGTTTCTGGGTTGAGCATCATCACCAATTGCCAAATTTTCCCACAATAATAAATTCCATTTGGCCACTTGCATGTCACCCTTCTTTGCTAATTATGAGTATCATCCTCACATGGGAATAGAACCCCAAAGGGAAGTCAAAGTACAGTCAGTAGAAGACTTTGTATCTAAGATGCAAAAGGTACAGGAAGAAGTGGAGGCAGCATTGATGAAAGCACATGATGACATGATGTGACACACAGATCATACTCAAGATCGCACTCCAGAGTACAATGTTGGTGACTTGGCATGGCTAAGTACCAAGGACCCAAATATTCCATGACTTTCTAGGAAACTTATGGAGAAACAAGTTGGCCCATACGTAATCTCCAAAGTAATGTGGTAGTGCTAAAACTACCCCGATCATTCAAATTTGATCCCAAGATTAACATTTCCCACATACGCCCCTACTGCCTGCCCACTATTCCTGGCCAACAAACCACTCCACAACCTCCAATAACAGTAGAAGGTGCTCCAGAATATATAGTTGAAGAAATTCTAGACTCATGTCCTCGACGGAATAAATTGGAGTTCCTAATAAAGTGGAAGAACTATACCAATGAAAATAATTTGTGGGAACCCAAAGAGAATTGTAAGCAAGCATGTAATGCGATCACCCAATTCTTTAAATGTAATCCAAATGCTCTGCGTTGCATTGTGAGAATGGTGTATGAGGGGATGAAATTCCAGCCTTACCAAAATTTCATGGAGGGGACAGATATAAGATTTTCTCACCTGGAAGTCGAGGCATAAAAGGGGGGTAATGTTAGGAAACAGCCCCATTACCTAATAAAATTTCATTTTATTTTATTATGTTGAATTACGCTGCATTATGCTGAATGACACTACACTTTGATAGCATGAGAGTTTTATTTTGCACATATCAATATGTACACACATGTATGAGCATGTCAGTAACAACAATGTACAAGATATGTAACATAGTATATAAACCCTAAATATACATGTAGGGGACCCCAGTTGTGTTCTCTTAGGTATTCCACCTACACTTGTGGTGTGAAATGCCTTTCTCAACAAACTCATCTATTAATAACCCCTCACATCAAAACCATCAATCCCCCATCATGTGCGCGCATCATGCCCCCTTCTTGTAGAGAGAACCCGCATGGTCTTAGCTAGCAGATAGTGGGTGTCACCCTAACAGTTTGCTTGCTGTCATGGACAACATTCATAAGGAATCCAAACAAAGATGACATTGCTTCAATACATGAACAGTACACCTCACTCTCCAATACCCTCTAACTCAATGTGTCTTGCTGCTGATGGAGCAGTCATCTGATACCAGGCCAACTGCAAGCAGCAGTCCCATCCAACCAACATTTGCATTACTATCAGACTCTCACAAGGTGAAAGGCACTGCACTGCTGCTGAAAGTCACTCAACATGAAGCTCTGCTTGAGTTGACATCACAAGAGCTTGCCAATGTGGTTGAGAAGAGTGCTGGGTATGATTCAGTTATCAACAAACTGCAGGCGGACCATCAGAAAATGTTGAAGGATGTGCAGAAAGCTCATCAGAAGATTTGGGATTTGGATGACCAGGTTGGGATGTTATTGTGAATTGTTCAAGACATCTCTGACAAATACGAATGCATCCTCCATCGTATTCATGAACCAGATGAATTGGATGAATCCCCAGATGAAGGATTAATGGAAGCTGAGTGAGAGAGAGTGGAAGTGAGCTTTGCAGCATACAGTGATAATGGCCTCAAGGTGAGCAAATCCTACACTCAATGTCCTCAGATGACTAAAGACCAGTGATGAACAATTAGGAACTTACACACCATGTTTATGCTTATAAACTTGGAATCATGAAGCTGTCCAACATCTCAAAGCGGCCTTGGTTCCCAGATAGTGAAAGCTATCCACCCAGCAGGTTGTGATGCATTACATAAGACATCAACAACACCAAATATGGTACTTTGGGTGGTTGGCAAGTCATGCAATGCTATAAGGGCAACCTTAGAAGCCACTTAATTAGTGGACTAGCAAAGGGAAATCCAAAGAGAAAACTATAAGGACCTCTTTGCCAATGCCCAGTATATGTAAAGATTGCAAAAATCAAATAATAGCCTAAAAATAGAAAAGGCAGAGATAGGCAGATCAAGGCCACCAAATGACATCACACCAAGGGGTGGATGTTGGAAAGGGTACTTTGCCTCTAAATATAAAACTGTCAACATGCACAAATGTGATAGAAAGGGAAATTAGTAATAAAATAAGGAAAAATCATAGAAAATGAAGAATAGGAGGAAATGAAGGGAGGAAAAATATAGGACAAACATAAAAAATAGAAGAAACACATGGGGCACCCCCTAGTCCCCTTACAGATGCTATCAGTCTGCATGAATGTCAAAGTTCATCCACTGTTGTATACCAGATAAGTTCTATAGAGCAGCTTATTTATGCCTTTTAGATAGTGTGATTTATTTTAAACAAGGTCAAAGGGAGTAAAATCACTGACAAGAGTATATATTTTAATAATTTACAGTACCTCACACAAACACAAAGGAGGTGACACTATAAATAAACTAACCCTCTTGTGGACACGAGAGGGGGGGCATGTCCAAACTTCCTATGGAGCTGTTCACTTAAGCACCACTACTTTTGTGCAACCGCCAATTTGATCCCAAGAATTTTTTTCAACCCTAACCCTGGGAGTGGGACTTTTAAAGCATGAGTTGGAGAATTTCTCTGTACATAGTGGTCAATTTAATCCAGTTACCACTGTCAATGGCTAAAGGATATTGCAAAAATAATATTGCAAAGGCTAGAAACTTCTGACATGGCACATCCAAAGATACCAAGAAGTGAACTCTTCACTCAATTTTTTATGTATGTTTTTTTCATCAATAGAATATCTTCACAAGGCAGAAAGGAGTGTGTTTACTGAAAGAATAACAACCAAAGCTTTTTTTGCTTGCTGTAGAGGCTAATATGTCTGCACCTGCCAATTTGGCCTATGCTTGAGAAAATTTCTCACTCAATTTTGAAGCTATTGAAAATCCCTCAATAGGATATCTTCCTCTCACCAAAAGGAGTGCTTTTACAGAAGGAATAAAAAATTGGCCATTATTCAAAGTGTGAGGAACCATTGCACAAAAGTGGTGGTGCTTAAGCAAACAGCTCCATAACTAATCATGCAAGGTGCATGAGGGGTTTATAGTACTGCCCCAAGAATGGTCATATGCCATCCCCAGCCACTTGCTCCTTATTTCCATGCATGTGTTGTTGGTGGTAGGTTCCCCATGTGTGCTCCTGTCTCCATGGCAGTCCTCGACTCATTGTCTCGTCCCCTGTCATTCTTCTTGTTCTTCCTGTTGAACCCGAGTCCTCCATCATCGTTGTCTGTTTCTGGGTGCTGATGTCCATTGCTGTCATAGTGAGTTCCATCCACCCACAATCCACCCTGGAGCAGTGACTCACAGGGCTGGGGGTGGGTGCTCAGCCACTCCTTGTTGTAGGGTGGTTATCAGTTGTTGTGGCTGGGCACAGGGGTGGCCACTAGAGAATGGCAGGGGTAGACCCCCAGTATACCCCTGATGATCTCTGACTAGTATGAGTGGAACACTCATACTAGCCACCATCACAGTATGTCTATAACCTACAAGAATGAAATGCATTGGTCAGTTGAAAGAAGATATACAAAACCTAACTAGGGCCAAAACAATGATGGACATTGTTTGGGCCCATTTTGGGTGTAATCCAGGTTGTCATCACTCAGTGGTCCTGTGGCATGATGGCAGGTACTGTAGTCAGGGTTGCAACTGTTAGCACATTGATGAACAATGGGGGAAGGATGTGGTGTCAAGCTGAGGGAAACCTTTTCAATCATTGACAATCAACAAACAACTTTTCCCATCACATGTCAAGCATACATGTGTTGCATCACAACCTGCTGGGTGGATAGGGTTGCATAAAATATTCAAGCCCAGTAATTTACCAGTAATTTACAGAGGTCAGATAGGAGGGGCGGTAATTTACTGGTAATTTACTGGTAAAATATTCCACATGATATATTCACGTGACCTTTTCAGCAAAAGTTTTCTTACAGATCCATTGAGAAGTCATTGTCCAGCTCTCCAAGGGCTTCTTCAGGGCACAGGTTAGGCTGAGCAGTGAGATCAGAAAGATCACCAGAGGGTCCCTCAGAAAGAGCTGCTGCCAGGCACTGAGATGAGAGTGTTGAGAGTGATTGGGAAGGAAGAGTAAGAGAAGCTCTATGTAAGACTCAAGGGTAGCTAAGTTGTACTAAGTGAGTTGCTAGTTAAGCACCAATGACAAAGAGTGTTATTAGCTGAGGTAAATGACTGAACAGCTAACTACTTATATATCAAGGTATTACTAATGTCTGACTACATGATAATGATGATAGCCAAAGTGATGCTCAGGGACTTCAAGTAAGCCTAGTAGTAAACATTAGTAATACAGGTCTTGGTGAGTAATCGACATTACTAAGGGGAAGCATAAGTCCATAAGATTATCAGATAATGGAGATCTAACAGAGAGATCAACATTTGGGGAGACATCAAGAGAATCCTCAGGAGGGAAAACTCAATATTCAGCTCATCTAACCAGCTAGTGTTTGAAAGTCCGGTCTGGTCCGGTTTTTTGGACCCCAGAAGGGGCAACCATGAACCAGACCAGTCCATACATTTTTCAAATTTAGGGCAACCGGCAACTGAACTGACTACAACCAGTCCACATCGGTTCGGTTGCCTACAAAAGACCAGTTGCAACCGGTCTTTGGTCCAGTCTTTTCTTATATCCAAAAAAACCCACGAGTCATGTCGCCATGACTGGCGGGTTCCTTTCCTGCAATGACATACCTCAAATCTATAATAATTTTGTATCTTTTCAACACATTATTACAGAAAGGAACCAGCCAGTCATGGCGACATGACTCACAGGTTTTTCCTGCAATAATCCATACAAAATACACAGGCGATCTGAGGTGCTCTGCCTTTTCTTGAAGCATTTTGGATAGGCTGATGGTTTGGTTGTAGACCGGTTTAGACCAGTCTTTTGTGGTTCAACTACTAATCTACAAATGAGATGGACCGACAACCAGACTGCTTTTGAACCAGCTAGGACTGCAACCATGGTCCATGTAGGACCAGTTGCAGTCCAGTTCGGTTGTCAGTCTTTTTGCGGTCCATTGGACCAGACTTTGAAACACTATAACCAGCTGTCATCTTCATCATCATCTGGGTTTTCAGTGGCTGCACTACCCAACTTTGAGAAGAACCTGTTCTTGATGTTGAAATTTTTGACAGAAGGTTTTGATCTAGCATGCAGACAAGACTGAGTAATACGTTGATGAGTAAGATAAACATCGAGGACTAGGAATAATTAAACATGCACACCTTTTCCTCTGTTTTGTAATACTGCTGTATTTGAGTCATCACAGTCATTGCAGGAACTGATAGTCAGGAATGTAGTGTGGGAGTCAACCATGTGAATGTCAAAACTGTTTGTTCTTCTGGCATGGAGTTCATGTGAACAGAGTATATCTTAATTGCAAGATGCTGTCACAGTATCAGTTTGTCATGGTGGCCAAAGATCAAAATGAAAGTACCACACTGGGAGTATCGCAGCAGAATCAGATCTGAGCCCTTGCCACCATTTTAGGACACATTTCTTCTCATCAACTGGAAGGTTGAAGGGATACTGGTGGCATGCATATGCTTTGAATTTGCTGAGAAACTGTGCTTTGAATGCTGCAGTGTGACCTCTCCATCTGGTGAATACTTCCTTTCCCCCAAACTTGATTTCCTTCTCAGCAAGATCAACAAGGAAATGAGCACCAGTTTTGAAAGTGTCAACATGACAGATTCCTGCATACTGTGATGATGAGTCATTGTTTGACTTGAACAGATCTGACTTAAGATATGCTACATGTTTCTGAGACCAAACTGAGCATTACAAGAAAATAAGTACTCACTAGAATCGAGATATGTTGCAGCTAGGTAGACTTGATTAGATAAATTACCACCCTTGAACATTTGCCAGTGTCAACTGTTGAGAATGCTGTGCATGCCAGAATATGAATATATCTGCAGCTGTTGATTCATTGGCTTCAAGGCAGGCCAACACTTTGACAGCTGGCATTCTAACATCAACTAGCTGGGCAAGGTTGAATTTGAACTCCATCGCTGACTGTGATATATGCAGCTGGAAATTTGTTGCCAGTTTGCCAACAATGTTAGCATGATTTACAATTCACATTGTCAAAATGATATACACCTCAAGATCAAAAATGCCATTGTGTACAACCTGTTTACCATGTTTTTCCGATGGCTTCCAGCCCAGGGCCCTTGTGCAGCTCTTTGCATGTAGTTTTCAGCTCAGCACTCCCAAGGTGGGATGTATGAAACTTTGGGATAACACCATGAACAATCTTGATAGGTTCTATGAGAATAAGGGAGCTTTGCCATATCCTTAATGGTGTTACTGATATGATGAACAATATCTGCTATGTTCAAGGCTTGGGGTACCTCATCAATGAAAAGTTGTCGAGTGACATGTGTGTTGCTGGTGCTGTTGCAAACAATAGCACTGATTCTTGTTCAACCAATGGTGTCCACTGTCTATTTCAAAAAGTGTAAGTGGACAATCAGAAGGATTGATATAAATGGAGATAACACCTCAAGGACAAGATTTTTGATCCAAACTCCTGTGTGAGACTTGGATTGTAGTGAGCCAGGAGGACCTATAAGATCACATGGTGCAACAAGTACAAATAACATATAATTGCAATGTATGTGATACAGTTTAAAGTTTGGCTACTGTACAAATTAGGAAGGAGCCAGTTTTATAGGAACCGGCTCAGTCTAAATATAATAGATATAAACATGATCTCCCCAGGGTCGGTGGAGATCACTACATGGATGTTGCCTCATGACCTTCTATCAGATATACTTTCCTCTTTGGTGTTGAAATGTGTATTGTCCAGAATGCCTCTCTGCCATTTGTTGTACTGCCATCACATGATATTGTCAAGTCTTCTTGAGTTTGCAGGTATTCCTGGAAGGAAGCCAGAGCTTCTGGGGAATCTAGAATACAGTACAAGTACTCAAAGTCTAGACTATATACTACTAGAATAACATGTGATAAACTGGGTTCCATGTGATATTGTTGTGATGATGTAAGAGGAACTCTTACACTCTCTCATCATACTCCAAAGAAATGACCAGGGGGGGCTTGAATCAACAAGTCACAGGCACACTTTACATGTTGGTGAAAACATTGAGTTGCCTGGTAGTGGACTGATGAGGACAGTGGGCATTGATGAGGACAGTGGGCATTGATGAGGACAGTGGGCATTGATGAGACAGTGGGCATTGATGGTGCACAGGTGACATGGTGCTGGGGACAGGTACAGTGACATGGGGGGGGGGGGGGGAGGGGTGGCAAAACAGTGCATTTACAGGAAACCTGGGGCGAGCTGGGGTGTATGGATGGAAATGTGGGCATAGATGGTCAGTGGGGGGTGTCATCAGGCATTCACAGCATTGTTGGTGACACGGCAGGGGTGTAGGATGCAGGTGGCGGCAAAACAGCTCATTTTGGGGGTTCAGGGGTGAGCTAGCACTTTGGGGTGTGTTTTGGGGATGTTTTGCTGGTTCTGGCTGTGTACGTCGTTGTCATCCGAGAAGGTCACCAAGCCTGGTGATGAGATCGGTTGCGAGATGTTCTGGGGAGTTGATGAGACAGCAAAGATCCATATCTGAATTTCGTAGACTGAAACTGTTTGCAGTGCTTCTGAATGAGAGCAGGCAACTGTCAGGTTCAATTGTATGGATGAGGCATTCTAGAAGTTTGTGGATGTCTTCCTTTACAGCCATTTTCTCAGTAGTTGGTAGGAGATGTATGACAAAATCAAAGAGACATTGAGAGAGGTCAGGGACAAAATGCTGCTTGTAAGCATGTCTTTGTTGGCAAGCATTGTGATAATGAATTGACTGAGTAGACAATGACCATGAGTAGGCCATGGACAATGATGAGGATGGCTATGGGGAGAGGGAAGAGATGAGAAGGGGGAGATGGGGAGATGGGGAGATGTGGGGGGTATGAGAGCAGCAACAGAGGAAGGTGGGGTTGGCAGGGCTCATACGTCAAGCAGATCACACGTTTCAAATGAATGCATGGGCATGTAGGCATGCAACGGTTGTTTTCTGGGCTGTGGTTAGTGTTCCAGAGGGCAGCGCAGGGGGTTGAGTTGTCATTGACAGACACATTGTCGATGATGTAGCTGGCGCAAGTTTGGGAGAGTAAGGGATACAGCTGTCATTGACAAACACATTGACAATGACGTGGCAGAGCTGGTGGACACGTGAGGCATTGTGGGTGGGCTCGTGGTGCAGAACAAGGAGCTAGGAATTGAGCAGGGAGGGACTGGGAGGTGTAGGGGGTTGTAGCAGTCATCATTGGAGATGGTGGGGCTGGCAGGAGTTGTCTATTTGTAGAGTAGCAGATGCATTCCAATGAACATGTCCGCACATAGACACCTAACGTAGTTTTCTGGGTTGTGTGGGTGCCTGCTGCAGTTCCAGGCATTGTTGCAGAGGCAGATGTGGCTGGCAACAGTGGCATTGGCAGCTCTGACATGGCAGGCGATGGTGGTGGCTTAGGGTGTAACAGGTGGGGCTGAGGGTTCATGTGGGAAGTGGTTGGAGAAAAGCAGGGTGGGGCGGGACATTGCATTGTTGTCCACATAACATTGACGGTGACTTGGCAGTTCCAGTGGGGGAATGGTTAATGATGAGAGGGTGGTGGAAAACATGGTTGCTGGCAAAAACAGTGCTTCTCTGGGGTGTCTGGGGCCAGGTGAGGAGATGGGGTAGAGTCCAGGGGAGTTATGAGGGTGGTTGTTGGTCTCCTCATTCCTGAGCTGTGGATCGTGCTCCAAAAGGGGCCAGAGTGATACAACCATCATCAACAAACATGTCAGTTGATGATGTGGCAATTTGCATGGATGTGGACACATCATCGAAGTGGTGTGGGGTTGGTAATGGTCTTGTGAGGTCATTTGGAGTTTTTGGAGCTGAGCGAGGGGTGGGGTTGAGATGGGGTATAGGAGGTGGATAAATGAGAGTAAGATGTTGATACTGTGTCTGGTGTGAAAAAATTGACCGTTTCAGAAATTTCAGGGTTGGTGAGGTTTCAGGAAAAGAGCGTGTGAGAGAGAATAGAGTGTTGATAGTAAGCTTATTATCAAAAAAAATTGGAAGGAAGCTGGAGCTTCCAACACTCAAGGACACAAGAACTATATGGAACTTTATATAATTTGATGGGGGAATCTAGAATACAGTACAAGTACTCAAAGTCTAGACTATATACTACTAGAATAACATGTGATAAACTGGGTTGCATGTGATATTGTTGTGATGATGTAAGAGGAACTCTTACAATTCCAACTGCTCTGCCATCACATTCTATGCCTCACATATGATCTATTCTGTCTCTAGCTCTTCCCATGTAGCTGGTGTGTATGTGGGATCAGCAACTGTCAACATTCAGGCCTGGATATATTATGTGTAGGCAAACCAGCTGCACAAATCAATAGCAGGATTGCAAAATCCAGCCTCTTATGTCATTCATCTCTTCCCAACATGTGGGCCTCTTCAAACCACTCATTAGTTGGCACTGACCTCCCATCCTCAGTCTTCTTTGTTATGTCAACCTGACCTGAACCCTCATGTTCCTTATTCTGTTCATTATCTGTCTGCTCAGCCTCAGAATCCAAGACCCTGTTCAAAAATACATTATTGGTAGCCAGTTGTCTTGCTTTTGTTTGAAGGTGTTTAGTGCATACATGGGCATGTTTTATGGTTTGTTGGAGGTTTTGGTTTGAAAAGGTGACATTGCACCCAACCCTGATGCAACTATGAAGGTGCTTTCCCAGTTGCGACTCCAGGAAACATTTTTGGAGGAAAAGATCAAGTGTGGCTTTCTTTGGATGTCCAGAGGCTGAGCGATGCTTTGGTTTGGCAGGGGTGATGTCAACTGGATGGTAAGCATTGAACTTGTTCTCTCATTCAGTTATAATGCTCTGATCAGTATCACTTTTTTCAGATTCATATCTGTTGGTTTGCCCCAATCATTGGTGTGGTGTGGGAAGGTTTTTCATGCTTTGTAGGCAGGTGTGGTGGTGGCATTGTGGTTCATTCTGAGTGTTGATCTGATGAGGTGAGAACAGTTTGCACCTTGGCTTTAGCTATTGACTTCACTGAGTTCTTCTGCTGTACAGCTGGGGAAAACTGAGTTTGCTGAGGAACCATCATCTGCAATGTGAATGCAGGTGTGGATGTCATGTTTCTGCCAACAGTCTCCTGCCAGAGGTTGTTTCCATAAGTCTTTTTCACATTAAAATACTATTCATCACAAACTGAGCTGGTCTGTTTCAGGTAATTCCCACTAAGTATCAACATGTCAATGCGTGCTGAAATACAGCCATCTTCAGGTATGAGGGGAAATACTGCAGGCAGTGTTGAAATTAATCCCTGATGCATGCTGTATACATGAGGCAATACATGCAGCATACACATGTATACATGAGGCGATACATGCAGCATATGCATGTTACTGCGCTTACTGCGCATACATGCGGTAAACACATTCCCGAGTCATGTGACATCCTTAATATTATGTATATAAGGAGAACCTGTACCATAGTAGGAATACAGTGTTCTTACCTCTGCTAACCCTAGCTGTAAGTCTAACTAAACCCCAGGTAGGTTGTAAGGAACATGTTGTCTCTTCCCCTGTGCAGCGTATATAGTCTGCTCCAACAGGTTATGGGCCCTGCTGGGCACGTCGCGAACGCGCTTTAATTAGCTGCGAACGACGTTGACTTCATCGTCTCCAAATATAACCTTGCACTCTTCATGAGCTGCATTGCGCTCCCTGCGAGCTGCACATAAAACCTAGGTTGACTAGGGTTAACCACTCTGAAGGAGTGTTTTCTCCTGAGAACGTTAAACATGTTTTATTGAGTAAAAAGACTGATTGAGCGCTTTTAACAGCTGCCACCAAGAATCATGTCTTCAACTCTTGAAAAACTCGTTCAAACTTTCGACGGATCAAATTACATCTTATGGGCCGACTCAATGAAGGCGTGGCTCAGGTCTCAGGGCCTCTGGCAAATAACTAGCGGGGCGGAGCAAAAACCGCCCCCAGCGCCTCCTTTGACGGCGACGAACGCTACCTTGGTAGCGGATGCTAATGCCAAGCTCCAGACCTGGAGCAACAAAAACGACCAGGCTATTGGTAGCCTAGTGCTCCGCCTGGCCCCCTCCATTCGGCAGCGTGCCAACACAAAGGACACTGCTGAGGAGGTGTGGGATCTCATCCGCACCGATTATGGTGTGGACGGCCCCTCCCAAGTCTTTGCGGACTTTAGGTCCGCAATAGCAATCAAAATCCCGGCTGCGAACCCCGCACCGGAGATTGCAAGAATGGCTGACAAATTTGAGCGCCTCACGGCTGCTAACGTCGCCATCCCCGAGCTAGTACAGGCGATGATTCTACTTGCTGCGATGCCGCGCGAGTATGACTCATTGTCTGCAACGGTCCTTAACACGACCGCCACTAGCGCCTTGACATTTAAACATGTCAAGGACTCCATTGTTGCTGAAGCCTCAAGGCGCACAGCAGTTGGAAAGCCCGCTGGCCAGCCTCAGGCCAACAAACTTTCCGCTGTTAAGCGCAAGGGGGGAAACCCCAAATGGCAGCCCAAAGAAGGGCAAAACAGCAACGGAGACTCGTCCCGAAAACGTGGACGACGTGGGGACAGAAAGACTAAGGAGGAGAAGCCAAAAGAGAAACATACCCACCTCGCCTCCAACGCCTTTACCACCATAAATGGTAATGGCACCATCATACCGCCGATGCCGCTCATACAGCGCATCGAGCGACGCAAACACACTCCCACAAGGGATCCTCGCCGCCGACCACCTACACAGGCATACACGGGCGCGGCCTCCTCTTCTCACTCGGTTTACACCGAATACCAGCAAGCTCGAGACACCCTCGAGCGCATGCAACTTCCGCACAGTGCGAAAAACCTGCGACCGCTGGAAGAGCACCTTATGGTGCGAGAAGGTAAGAGAAGGAGGATAGAGCCAGAAACCGAGGCAACGATCGAGGAGGTAGAAGACGATACCGTCTCCCTCGGATCCGAACCTCCAGTAACTGATGAGGAAGTGTGGAAAGCCGTTGATGAAATGCTCGTTGATGAACCCCTTGACACAGGGGCGTATGATGACAGGTCAGTCCTTTTCCCTGCCACAAGCACTAAGATTAAAATTCCTATGAATACAGCGAACTTTTCATGTGAAATTTTACCGCTATTAAATGTATCATGGAATTATGTAGATCTTAATATATGTGCTATGTGTGCAAAGGGAGATTGTAAGAAAGGTGCCGACTGGATCATGGATTCAGGCGCATCAAAACACTTCACTGGTGAAATGAAAGATTTTGCTTCTTATGAGCCTTTACCAAGAAAGGACTCTACCTTGGTCCAAACGGCCACTGGTACTACTCATATAGTAGGAAAAGGAGCAGTCTTCATTAGGCACCAGGTAGTATGTAATGGGAAGTCAGAGACACGTGAAATGCGACTATACCCCGTCTACTACATACCCGACATTAATACTCGATTGATGTCAATGGGGGTCTTTTTACAAGACGGAAGTGATGTGCGTGGTTCCTCCGCATACATTTCATTCATCGAGCATGGAAACCCAATCATGCATTGTGTCCCTCTAAGGAGGAATGACACGATCTATTGGGCTCGGACTCATATATTGAGCACCAAAAAGGTTAATGTCGCGACCATTTATGTCGCTGACTACTTGACTTGGCATAGGCGACTTGGACACCCATCCAAAGAGGCGCTAGGGAAAATGCCTAAAAGCACCATAAAATTCCCAAGGAATTTAATTATTCCTAAAGACAAAATTATATGTCCAGGGTGTGCAGAAGGGAAAATGACCTCAAAATCTTTTCCCGAGTCAGACTCACGAGCTGACAAATCCTTTGAATTGATACATTCCGACCTAAAGGAACTCCCGGTACTATCGTACCACAAACATAAATACTTCATTGTATTTCTGGATGACAAAACGTCACATATTTGGGTCCAATGCCTGAGAAAGAAATCTGACACTGCTGCAGCGATTAGACAATTTCAAGCGATGGCTAAGACCCAATATGGCGCTACAATCAAGCGCTGGTGTGTCGATCCAGGGGGGGAGTTCAAGGATCGTGAGCTACAAAAACAGCTCAAGGATTTAGGCATCAAAATAGAGATGTCTGCACCCCACATTCATCAACAGAACGGGCGCGCAGAGCGCGCTATAAGGACAATAATGGAAAAGTCGCAAACCCTGCGATTCACCGCTTGTCTACCACAATCATGGTGGGAATTTTGCATAGAACATGCAACACATTTATACAACCGAACCCCAATAAGGCGCCTGAAATGGCTGACACCTTTTGAGGACCTGACAAAGGTCCGCCCAGATCTAAACAATCTGAAGGTCTTCGGTTGCGGTGCTTATGTCTATCTACCAAAGGAAAAACGTCCAACAACATTGTCTCCTCGATCGGAGCTAATGACGTACCTTGGAGTAGAAGATGGCATTAAAGCATATCGTTTCATGCGACGAAACGGTGCAATATTCATTGGTGCTACGGCACTATTTGATGAAACGATGTTCCCATGCTGTCCCGGAGCTAAAACTCCTGCCAAGACAGACCTTGGTGATTTTCCACCAGAACCAGAAGATGACGACCACTCATCTGGAACGGATGGTGATGACCCTATACCGGCACAAAATCCGCCCCTTCCTCCATCATCAGAAGATGATGATGATTTACCAAGCGAGCAAAAGGCGCATGACGATGCGACTAATGCTCCTCCTCCACCGCCTCCAGTTAGCACTGAGGACTTTCGTCCAAGACATGAAGATCAACAGGAATGGCAGCAATTGCCCCGTCGATCAGGCAGGCAGAGGAAAATCCCAAACCGTCCCGGCAATACCTATGGAGAACAGTGACTCCCCTCTGACATAGAGAGAGACATTGCGCGTGATCGATATTGGAAGAAGTCTGTGGGTCAAGATTCGGATCATAACTGAACACGACCACGACCTCAACAGCAAGAACCGGTTACTGGACCGAGTTCAGCACCCCATGAGAGTGTGCCCAATTCCAATAATCAAGAACATGATCACCCAATGGGGGAACCGGACGAAGCAGGTTATATTAAAAAGATAACCAAGGAAGGTGGAGATGAGCTTATCCGCTGGCTGTTGTCAAAAGCAGTCACACCATCAAGCGGAAAAAGCCTAGTTCCAAACCAGTTTCGCGATATTGCGCGCCTACCCCGGCAGCAGCAACTTGAGTGGAAACAGGCTTGTCGTGAAGAGTTAGAGGCTCTTCGCAAGCGACAAGTCTATGACATCATCGATCTTCCACATGATCGAAAAACGATCAAAAATAGATGGGTTTTCTCTGTGAAATCGGACGTAAGAAAACGAGCCAGACTCGTGGCCAAAGGCTTTTCACAAGTTGAAGGCGTTGACTTTGATGAGATTTTCTCACCAGTAGTCCGCTACGAGACCATACGCCTCATGTTTGCCCTTGCGTCTCTAGAAGGCATGTATATGACCGGTCTAGATGTAAAAACCGCATTTTTATACGGCAAACTTGATGAGGAGATCTATATGGATCAACCCGAGGGTTTCAAACTTGAGGGTAAAGAGCGCAAAGTAATGCGCTTACGCCGAGCATTGTATGGCCTTAAACAGGCTTCACTAGCATGGTGGAGAGAGCTAGAGGCATTTATGCACACCATTGGGTTCATGCGCGCCAGCTCCGATGCCGGCATCTTCATACACAAGGATCCTAAGACAGGCAGCATCGTTATTGCGCTAGTCTATGTTGATGATGGCTTGTTCATGGGCAAGAACAAGAAACTTGTGGATGAAAAGAAGAATGCTTGCCTGAAGCATTGGGAGTGCCGTAGTACTGAAAAAGTCACGGAATTCTTAGGCATGCGCATCACCCAGACCGCTGCAAAAGTCAAACTCGATCAAACAGAATATCTCGCCAAAGTGCTTGAGAGGTTCGAGATGACAAATGCCAAGATTGCCCCCACTCCGCTCCCGACTGGCTACAAACCGTCGGAGAACACAGCGACGCCAAATGCGGCGCTTAGATCAAAATATCAGTCTGTGATCGGATCTTTATTGTATCTGATGCTCGGAACGCGACCTGATATCGCTTACACGGTAATCAAGATGTCGCAATTCTCGGCTAATCCTAGCCAAGAACATCTAGACAAAGCAATGTACATAATGCGCTATCTGGTGGGAACCCAGAAGTACAGTATAGTCTATGATGGAGAGAAATCCGAGGGGCTACAGGCCTTCACAGATTCTGATTGGGCAGCTGACACAGTCAAGCGCCGATCTACAACGGGTTACTTTGCTACTCTGGCGAGTGGCATTGTGTGCTGGCAGTCCCATTTACAAAAAACTGTAGCACTGTCATCCACAGAAGCCAAATACATGGCTCTCTCCGACACTTGTCGGCAGATAGTGTGGATAGAGTCCTTATTCCAAGAACTTGGATATACACTGAAGCGCGTACCAATCTGCGCTGATAATCAAGGATCCATCTTTATTGGATCAAATCCAGTTCAGGAAAGAAGGACCAAACATATAGACATTCGCTACCACTA
This sequence comes from Tricholoma matsutake, assembly GCA_026075535.2. Taxonomy (NCBI): domain Eukaryota; kingdom Fungi; phylum Basidiomycota; class Agaricomycetes; order Agaricales; family Tricholomataceae; genus Tricholoma; species Tricholoma matsutake. The sequence goes on from AP026544.2 coordinate 3,014,850, forward strand.
CACCCGCGAATGCATAGAAAATGACAAAGTCACAGTCATTTTCATTCCTGGAAGTGATAATCCGGCTGACATGTTCACAAAGAACCTTGGCGCCGTCCTATTCAGGAAATTTAGAGACTCTCTCAGAATTACTTTTGAGATTCAAACTTAGCTGCTTAGAGCGCTGTACAGTTTGAGGGGGGGTGTTGAAATTAATCCCTGATGCATGCTGTATACATGAGGCAATACATGCAGCATACACATGTATACATGAGGTGATACATGCAGCATATGCATGTTACTGCGCTTACTGCGCATACATGCGGTAAACACATTCCCGAGTCATGTGACATCCTTAATATTATGTATATAAGGAGAACCTGTACCGTAGTAGGAATACAGTGTTCTTACCTCTGCTAACCCTAGCTGTAAGTCTAACTAAACCCCAGGTAGGTTGTAAGGAACATGTTGTCTCTTCCCCTGTGCAGCGTATATAGTCTGCTCCAACAGGCAGGAGTGCATGTGCCATGCTATTTGCACTGAAGATTGGGCAGGAGAAGTTGTTGGATTGTAAAGAGCTTGGTAGGCCTCCCCACTGGAATGTTTCTGCTTGATGATGACTTGACCACCACTGCAACATGTCATGTAGCTCAGGTGGTGGTGGAAGCCCATACAAGTCTCCATATGAGATCAATAACATCTCAACATCAAGGATCACTGTCAGCCAGTGATTGCCTGGATCTGAATCAGCTGTTTGGCCAGCCTCAACTCAGACTGAGATGCTCATGGCAATTTTTGTATATATTCCATTAGTAAGAGCTTCTCCAAGTTTTCAAATATGGGAGGCAGACCACTGTTCAAGATATATCATTGCATCATATCTATATATTGTCAGCAGCTTGTCAAGGGTTGTTGTTTTGAGGATGAAAGTTGAATTAATGCCTGCTGAATGCAATTGATCCTGGAGTACTTGTCAAAACAGGTCCATATGCCTTGATGCAAGCCATTTCTCTGAACACAATGGTGTGAGATCCTCGACTGACTGATTCCTCCTCTGTAGTTCCACAGTGTCCTTCCATGGTAGTTGCTCAAAGTATTTCAGTCCCCATACCTCTCCCTTTGATCAGATCCCTCCAGAGGGCTTTTGTGGATACAACTTGACATGCAGCTTCCCAAAATTCCAGGACCCAGAATGGCAGTTGTAATGTTGCATCTACACTCACTGGATAGATAAACAGTGAACACTATTCACCCAGCACTTCCTTCGCAACACCTGATTTTCAGGAACAGCCAAAGTTGAACTTGGGCTTTGTTTACTGGATGGCATGACCACTATGCTCCCTCTTTAGTTTGGGCACCTCAGAATGTGCTTTGGACAGTTATATGTTCTATGTAAATAGCCGGTCTATTTCTGTTTGCATCAAAGTTGGTGGTTGTGTGTTTTGATGAATGTTTTGCACAAATAAGCCATGAATCTTCTGCAAGCCATATCTCAACAACCAGGCCACATTTTTACATGACCTTGCAAATTTTTTACTTGTAACTGAGCTCTAGAGCACCTTGTAATTTGCTTATTTTTTGGTTGAGTTTTGAAAGAGTGAGTTTGAGTCCAGCCAAAAAGGTGTATGCAAGTAATATTTCAAGTGCCATGAGTCATGCAGATAATCTGAGGGATGTAGATTGTCTAGAGTAATGCATATTGGAATACCCCATGAAATTTGAGATTATAGGCCACTGTGGCCACTGTCAACTCTCAAGGAAGCAGTGATGAGACCTTGTTGGCTGGACTCAAACTAACTCTTTCAAAACTCAACCAAAAAATAAGCAAATTACAAGGTGCTCTAGAGCTCAATTACTAGTAAAAAACTTACTACAAGATCATGTAAAAATGTGGCCTGGTTGTTGAGATATGGCTTGCAGAAGATTCATGGCTTATTTGTGTGAAAAATTCATCAAAATCACACAACCACCAACTTTGATGCAAACAGAAATAGACCAGCTATTTACATAGAACATATAATTGTCCAAAGCACATTCTGAGGTGCCCAAACTAAAGAGGGAGCATAATGATCATGCTGTCCAGTAAACAAAGCCCAAGTTCAACTTCAGCTGTTCCTGAAAATCATGTGTTGCGAAGAAAGTGCTGGGTGAATAGCGTTCACTTAGATAAATGAAACATATCCATTCTGCTTTGCCTCCTCAGCCCTGATTTTGAGCTCATCAGTATCCTCTTTGGTAGGGACCTGTAAATGTAGTAGAACATGTGTTGAGACAGCATTTTCAACCATGCTTGATTTTTTCAAGAAGAGCCAAGGGGTGGCAGAACAGGGAAAACTGACATCCACTCACCTTTTTTTCACGACCTCGGTTCACCCCTTCCCCCCCTCCTGCCATATATGGTAATTTCCCATCATGTGTAATTTTTTTCCCAATCAAATTTTCAACAAAAAGTTTTGCCACCACACTTCCTACTGTGCTAGCTGTGGTTAATGTGATTTTGGATTTGAGTGTTCGATGAGAAAGCATGCCACATCATGCTTGAACATTGCTGATGACACATCACCAGCATCTCCCCCAAGTCTCGACTACAAATGACTTCCCCAGCTAACTGTCCTGGCATGGTCCTCTATATCCTCCGACTCCTTCCTCTTGCTAGATGCTGAACCCTGTCACATTTTACACCCTGGTAATGTTGTCCAAACATGTCACAATCCCCAAATACCAGCCTCAAGTCAAAGTTGCGTGTACCACTGACCCACAGAAATACAGATCAGGAGAGGGAACAGAAGTGGGAGGGACACATGATACAATGTTGTAAGGTTCAAGATGCACTCCTCATCAGGTAAGGTGTGTCATCTACAAAATCAGTTAGCCAGATGAAATTAATGAATTGTTCTATTGCCGTTAAGGTCACGGTATGCCACAAATAATATCGCGTGTCTGACATTACCACTAACAATCTCTATTACAAAGGCTCAATCCCCATACGAAATCTTCGCATGTGAATATGTCGACGAGCTGATGACATGCGACCTAGAACAATATGCGCAGCGCGAGTTGTTGTCGCAGATTTCAGCTCGCGAGCTCGCAACAGAAATGCTGTCTCGTTGGCACGGGATTGTGTTGCCACTGGAGATGTAGGAGCAAGGGATGGCTTGAGTTGGTACCATTCTAAGCAATTCATGGCCAAACGAAGCCATTCTGCATAGTTTACAAGCCCATAGAACCACGATAAACTATTTGGTAGCTCAACGACGCCTATCGGCGTCGTATATTCCATAGTACTTTTTTTTTTCAGCCTCCGGCAGGACCCCTACCCGCGGTTCGGGATTCTCGTTCCGCCACCCCCTTGAGAAGAGCTCTTCCGTAAGAAGCAAGCGTGGGGGTTTGATGTTATGGGTGATTTCCAGAAGATTAAGACTCTCGGTTGGTAGAATGTTCCCTTCTGGGATGGCTTGACAACTCTTGACAAGAACGGAAAATGGAACTCGCCTAAATCAATCAATTGATGCTCATATATTGCAGAACACGTGACACATGACCTGGTAAATTACTACGACTTATTTTTTCCGATTTGTTCCGCAACCCCTATGGGTGGATTGCTTTCACTCGTCATTCTGGGCTCGCCTCCATCGCCTTGATCCACCACCCTCTACACCCGTGGCATGGCAGATCTAATACCCAATTTCCAAGGTGATATCGTCACTCCGTCCGACCCCTCCTACCCGAGCGCGATAGCACGCTGGGCCGCAAACGCCGTCCGGCGCGCCAAAATCGTCGCCTTTCCCAAAGACCAAGACGACGTTGCGCTCGCCATCACCTATGCCCGATCCCACAATCTACCCCTTGCGATCCGAGGTGGCGGGCACCACCCCGGTGGCGCTTCTTCAGTCGAGGACGGGCTGGTGATCGATCTGTCAAGGTATTTCAATAAGGTGAGGATCGATCTAGAGAACAAACGAGCGTATGTGGGGGGAGGTGCGCTTTGGGAGACACTGGAGAAGGAGGCGATTAAATATGAGTTGGCTACGGTTGCTGGTAACGTTAATAACGTATGTCGAATGTTTATGTTGCTCAAAGTTCTGATCGATGAGCGTTCTATGATAGACCGGAGTTGGAGGGTTCGATCATTTCTATCACATATTAAAAAAAATGCGTTTATGTTCATATCTTAGGCTCACTCTTGGAGGCGGCTACGGCTTCCTCAGTGGCGAACACGGGTTAGCAATCGACAACCTCCTCGAAGTACGTGCTTTGCTTCACCATTATGCACCCTGTTACATCCCATCCATCCTCGGGCCATTCACAGGCAACAGTCATCACTGCATCCTGTACCCCACACACTGCTTCAGCAACTGTCAATCCCGACCTGTTCTTCGGTATCCGGGGCGGCGGATGCAATTTTGGCGTTGTCACCGAGTTTGTATACCAGCTGCATCCCCAGCGCGCTACTGTATTCGCTGGGATGCTTTTCTACCCGCCGACCGCGCTGGAAGCCTTGGTGGATGTAACCAAAGGTTGGTATGAGACAATTGGCGAGAAGGAGGCGATGTTGCAGGTAATGACGATTGGGCCGGATGGGAATGTATGTCCACATTGTTTCCTCGTTAACGTTGGGCTTGTTTTCATCACTTCCTGCTTGTAGCCTGTGATCGTCCTCGTTTTGTTCTACAATGGCTCGGAGGAGGAGGGCAAAGCCAACTTCAAGGCTTTCTATGATATCCGTATGTCGCACCTTTCCCATCTCATTTCGGTGCTTTGGTTGAACAATCACTATTTCGCAGCTTACATACCCATTCCGGACAGTCCACAGGCCCCCATCCCCCGCGAACGCCCATTCGTGGAATTGAACTCGTTTGCGGTTAGTTGTCGTTCCCATTTTCTGTTCTACAATAATATCTACCCATTTAACAGAACGAATTTGTCGAACCAAACCAAGCCTTCTACTGGAAAAGCGTTGCTCATAAATCTCCACATTACCCCACCAGCTCTCAAGTATTCCAACACTTCATCAAAGTCACCTCTGACTCCCCGATGGGAGGAACGATAGTGTTCGACTACTTACCCCTCTCGAAAATTTGTTCTGTCCCAAATGGAAGGACTGCGTTTCGCAGAGAACCGGCCCCGAACGTGTTGCTTACTATTAATTGGAAGCACGATGTGGAAGCCGATAACGAGACGGCAACGCGAGCGGTAGATAGAGCGAGGTCATTGTGTCAAGAACTTTGCGATATCATCAGGAATGCGGGGACTCAGCAGGGTCTGACGGTTGTGCAGACGTTGGGATATGGGAATTATGGTGAGTTTGACCTTTGCTTCCATCCATCATTGGCGTTCTGGAATCATGGTTGTGCTTGTTGTAGAGTCAGCGGCTGGGGTTGAACCGGATAAAGCCAAGATAGCCTTTGGCGAGAATTATCCGAGGCTGCAGATGATTAAGAAGAGGTATGATCCCGAGAACATCTTTAACAAGTGGTTCCCAATTACGCCTGCGTGAGCTTGGTGGGGTGGTGTGAAGTGTGGTGGACTGTGGTAGAGAATCAGGATATGCGGCAGTGTCGTATGCGTATCTTATAATCCTATGGTACCATGAAGATTGACTTTTTGTCACTACTATGACTTCAGTCTAATCCCACTACATTCATGAATATATCTCGGGCTTACGAAGTTTGTGGGGACAATTTCACAAGCTTTTGCAGATTTGCACGATATGAGAGGAGAGTGGCTAACGGATGGGAATAGGTCAACTTGCTTCTCAGCGATGCCCCTGCCCCGGTTCCCGAGCATCAAAACTACTGGACATGCTGTTGAGAGCACCTGTGGAAATTGTTACCTTCAACTTGCCTTCAACATTTTAGACGAGCTTATGACCCATGCCTTTGTCATGGCATTCGCTTCGCTTGCTCAGCCTGATTCTGGCATGTACACAATGTTTCATCTGACTGCTGTTTAGTTGGCTCGATATTGATATTGAAGCTATCATCCACTCAAATACTCCGCATTCTCAATTTGCTTGATTCTGGTCTTTCTGTCCGACAAATCTCTTATCAAACTGGTCATGGCATTGCTACCATCAGCCGTACTCGCTCTGAGCACTGACCTGAGCTTCAGAAATCATTTGGCGGTTGTCCTATGAAGCTTACTACTGCTAATGTTGACTATGCACTATGCACATTGAATTATTCGCATGGGAAATGTTAAGACTATAGGTCTTTAACTCAGCCTTGCTTCGTATGTCACAGTTGGAGGCTTTCCAACTATATCAGTATTGCACTAGGAGGCTTTCCTAGTGTATCGGGCTTCTGGCCTTCACTTGGGTACTTCCTCAAGTCGTTATGGCTATCTGTACTCAGAGGCTTTTCTGAGTAGACCGTCGGTTCGTGTATCACAGTTGGAGGCTTTCCAACTGTCGAGTTCGAGTTATCACAGCTAGGGGCTTCCTAAGCTGTCGAGTGTTCTGGTTGAGTCTAAGACCATTATTTGAATTAGGTCAAGCTGAGGAATACAGGCAGTATTACTACAGCTTATATATGGTTCGAAGATATCTATTGTACAATCAGAATGCAGGATCATTATCAAGTATAAATAGAAAGAACAATAGAAAAGACAGGCCTCATGCCTTGCATGAGGCATCCGATGTTATGGAGTGCTGCAGTGCAGCATGTCAATCGTGAGTGTCCGATGTCATGGACCTCATGTCAAAGGGTTGTCGTATCACAGCCATCTGGAAATCCGCGGGGGCCCGGTATGACTAGACAGATTTGATCAATGATTAACACTCCACAATCAATAGATAAGATTTGAGCAGGCCTTACAAGACGGTCAAATAAATGTGAAGAGGGGTCAGGCACTGATGCTTCAATTAACAGGATTGTGCTGTACAATATTGTTATATCATAGCATACAATAACTCAAGCAAAAGAAATGATTTTAGCTGTCATTTCCTCTGAACATCATCATTTCTAGAGCTTATCCTGACTTTAAAAGGGGTTAAAACATCATCCAACCCAGACGACAAAGGGTCAGCCACTGACACTTCTTTAGACAGAATTGCAGTGTATGATATTATCATACAGGATCATGCAATTTTTCTACCCAATGGGATAATTTTACACCACCATTTCCTTGGTCAGTCATTCTTCCTGAGGTTTGTGACTTACTGACCAGATATTCTGATTCTTGCAGAAAAGATTCAGGAACTGGTGCTTACACTAGCACAATTATTATGTATTATTCTTGTTTATCATAATATACAGTTGTTCAAGTGGATAAAATCTGATTTGCTCCATATCACAATTTTTCCTGCAGCCTATCACTTGCTGATATTGGACCCACATCATGATGCTTGAAGCAAATGTTCACAAGCTGATGCTTCCATTCAGGTGTTCCAGTGAAAGAAATGATTTTATCAGCTACTCGTCATTCTTCCCAGAAAACAAGGGATCCAGCCTGATTGATCACAAGCAAGCAGCACAACAGGTTGAAGAGGCTGGGACAAAAACAGAGGCAAAGACTTAGGGTTGGAGAGCCGGAGGTGCAACTTGAAGGATTAACCCCGACGAGCATGCCATTTCTGGCATTGCTTTGAGGTACCTGGACATGAGGAAGATGAGTTGCCATGAGCAAGCGCTATCCTCCAAGTCGAGCTATGACTGCGACAGCGCAGTGTAAAGCTGATCATGATAGTGGGTGTGATGTCCACGATGCCTCAAATGTGAGGCAACCTGGGCCATCACACCACACTCACTGGCGATGCATTACAGTCTAGGATTTTTCAACTCATAAAACAGAAATTTATGAGGGGAGAGGATGACGGCTAACGCGTCGGCTGTCAGAACGATGAGGTAATTGGTGTTTAAGTGTTAGACTCGAGCTGGGCATAGGGATCCTGAACCATGCCGGTGTCTGTCTGCAATGGCAGACATGTGCGATGGGACCACTGCACCATTGCACCCCCATTCAACTCAGAATGAGGGGCGGATGAAGTGATGAAAACTTTGACAAGGCAGAATCACAAGCATGCCTAAATGACTAGCAGCACTTCCTGTGCCTTCAGACGAACTGCTTACCTTGTTTCCAACAACCAGCGTGCTCGGAAGTGCCCAACACTCTTTCCACCGGCCGCCAAGTGGCCATACCTTCAACACCGCCCTTCAAGTGGTTGGGTTCCTATCCATCCAAAACTTGAAAATACGTCAAGGCGATGGATGCAGTTAACTAAGGCCGTTCGAACGCGAAAGTCCAGCAGTGGAAAACAACAAAATAAGTTGTTCAGTAACGCACCTAACATCCGACCGTGAATGCGCCTACGGCCCCAAAACGGCTGTCCTCCCAATCCCTCCCCCACCCATAGTGCAAGGGGCTCTACGCATTCAAATATGTGTATCAGCTCCCCTGGCATGGGAGACAGTAGTGACCGTCAAAGTGAATGTCGTTGCACGTTCATGAGCAATGAAATGCATTACAAAAGCATTTGGGTAGAGGGTGGGCGGTGCGTTCTACGCCGCCAACAACAGGCTGCTTACCCATTTCCAAGCACCAGCTGCGCTCAAAAGCGCATTGCATGGTTATCCTGACGTATGTTACTTAGGAGGTGGGCTGATGAAAAAAACGGCATTATATGACTCACTGCACACTCGATGGGACTGTCTCATACCCCAATTCAATAAATTCCAAATAGTTAGACTCCTGCTTTTAGCATCCAGTTTACAATCAAAATACAAATTTTATCTATCTGTGGAGTCTAGCATTAGATGATCGCTGAGGGTACCGAATGAAATATGATACTCACTTCCAATTGCGTAGTACATCCGAAAATGCGTGCACTGCCTCCGCCCCATCGTCGTCGAATACGACAAGAGCTCCAACACATTTTTGCTTCAAAAGAACAGTCAGAAAAAGTCAACGAGATATTATATAGACTTACCGCCCATCTCTTCGGCTCGCCTCGTTTCTTAGGGCATTGGAGAAGCCAGTAGTCGTACCTTCGAAAGGTGGCTTTGCACCACCGTCAGTCCCTACAGACCTCAACACGTTGGCCATGCTGTGAAGAGCCGACTATTACCTAAAGTAAAAATGGAATACAGCACCTACTTTGAAGGGCTGATCGTGCTCAACAATTGGCATTCTAGAATTCCGGCGTGCCATTGGTGATAGTTGCGGTTAGAGATAGAGGGGGAGGACTGAAGTTGTGCTTAAAAGGTTGGATGTACGCAGGGCGGTTAGCTAGATGATGGTAGGAGTTAAGGTAGAGGAAAAACAAACCCCAGCAAGGCGGTGTTAGGGTAGGTGAGGGTGCACAGACTCTTGTTGGTCGTGGTGGTATTCCTAGCTTCGTTTGATGTTGTGTGTTTGACTTGAGCTAGGAGTAAGTTAGAGAAACCACACCTAGTCCGCAATCAAATGAAGAAAATGGAATGAGGAAGCACTAGTCACCCGCCGTTCAACACCTCTCTCAATACATCCCCCAGCAGTCAAGCATCCCCTCGATACACCTCCTCGCCGTTCGAGGACTCTAGACAACCCGTCCATCCCTCCATGGCCTTGTGATATGCCTCTCAGACGTCGAACACTTCCCTGACACGCCTCTGAGCCTCAACACCTATCAACACAGCCTCCATCATTTTAACATCTCGATACGCATTCTTCAACACATCCTGGCATGCCCTCCCCACACCTGCACCAGCGTTCTCCAATGGAAGCATAGCATACCCTTTCCCCCCCGCTCGATCCAAAACCCCGTGCCCTCCATCCCTGTTCTTTCCATCCTCACCTTTCGCATTGGCCTCCGTTTGCACATCCACATTACCATGGCCAACACCGTCACCATCGACATCACCGCACCAGCAGCCTCGACATGCTCAATCGCGCACAAGGCGATCATGGGTCACCAAACAGTGAGGGGACGGAGGTGCTCAGTGCCCGTCGAATTGTAACCGATGCCCTCGCCAGCGAGGCTGTCCTAGGGAACGTAGTTCAAAGCTACATGTTACTATACACACGAACTACTTCATGTGTTTTGTGAGTCCTTGCTCAGGCGCCTTGGTATCACAATATTGGTGCGGGAGCTACTATGTGGTAAGGTTGGCTCGTGATAGCTCACACCAAGGTAGGGGATAAAGGGGCAGGAAACAGCAACGAAGTGAGTCCGAGTCCGACACAAGAAATGCTTGTGCCTTTCTTGCAGCGGAATGGACTTTGGGATCACTGCCTAGGATAGAAAACGCCTCGGCGTGTGTTTGCACAAATGTTGGCCTCACCAGATGCTCGGTGCGCACACACGGAGGACAATGAGGTGGAATATTGCCAAGGAATCAAGGAGCCTGACGGTGGATATCGGTACGTGCACTCTATCTAACATCATAGGCACCCACCAATGTGGTACTCAATCTTTTGTAAGTCACCCCCCTAGTAGTACAGCTATGTGTCGCTTGCGCCAATTTCCTGGGCACGAGTGAAGGACGGGCATTGCATAGCCGACGGGGCTGGGGCCAGCCTGAGGCTCGGACGACACTTCATACGTGGTCTTCAGGACAAGTTGCTGATAGGATCCTGAACAGCCTTAGGCCAAATCCAACGTTGAGTGACGAAAAGTCAAACTCATGGCAGGTGACGAAAAGTCAGACCTGCAGGGGAACTAGTGGAGCGCAAGCAAGATGGATCATGGTAGATGACTTCGGATGTAGTACTAGTAGTAGTAAAACCGTGACTTAGTAGACCCAGACTCGGACTCGGACTAGGAAACTTGTTTCATTTGAAATTTTAATGGTTCAAACTTCTGAGATAAGCACCAATCAGTGGCACATGCTGATCAGGGTGTGACATCATCATGATGATACCATGGGCTGCTGACCAAAAGTTGAACACTGGCAAGTTCAAGTTCAAGTTCAACTTACTATGAATTTGGGCCTGGGAAACACCTGGAACAAACAGACTCTGGAAAATTGTAACCCGCTCATCTGATCTGGAAATTGCGATGCGAAAGGGTGATGAGGAGCAATAGCCTTCAAGTTATCCTCTGTGCAGTTAATGCCATCAATTCTCGTGAGGGGAAATGATGGGCTGTGATCGTGTCCATTGCTGGTGCCGTTGAGCGAGTTTGGGCAGGCCAAAATTGTGTGAACTTGCTCCAGAGATACCAATGCATGTACTGCATTCCCCCCTCCGAGGCCAGGATTTTTTGAGTGAGTGGATGATGAGCAATTTGCATTTTTTGAGGCCGGGTGGATGAGATCACGAGAAAAATGTCACATTGCCACTTTTTATCTTGTTCACTCTCCTGTGCCTCACACAGTCAATAAAGAATTATGATATATTTACATACATGTAGCCCAGCATGTCTACTAGCTTACCTACAACTTTTCCTTCCCCTTCCCCCTTCAAATAGTGTGGTGCCTCGCAATTCTCCTTGCGACGTCGAAAACCGTCGAAAGTCGGAGTTTAAAACTCCGACCTTTAAGCATCAGCCGGTGTTCACCACTCCTGCCAGTGTGTCCCATCACATTTTAAAGGTTGCTTTTAGTGGGTAGGAGTTGGTTACGTACATAGATGTTGACACATATTGAGAATGGTGACTAGTACATCCCAGTAAAGTCTTCAGGCTCTTCGATGACTTCATCTCCATCATCACCATCCTCTACGTCATCCATTTCAATGTCATCCCAGCCTTCCAAGTCATGGTCTTCTAAACATAGCTCTGGGTTTTCTGACTCCGAGTCATAGCCCATGTTGCTACCTCTGTCGTTGGCTTGTGCAGGAGACTCTTCTGATGCCTCCTGAAGCTCCACATCTGGAACCTGAATATCCTGGGCATCTTCAGCCACATTGGAAACACAGCCCGAGGAGGATGCTGACTGATGCGCATGAAAGTGGCCAACACCTAGCCCCTAGTGGTAGCACATAAGAAGATCCCGGTCAGAGAACCTGGGGGGATATAGTAACATGGAATCAGAACTGGTGAGTAAGTAATAAACCCACCGGCCAACAAAGTATTGATTGTAGTCTTTACCATCCTTGGCACAGCGTGAGATACCAACCCCATCCCTTTGTCGTTTGCCTTTTGCAAAGGCTGGTAGGATGTGGCACCCACGCAGAACATCTTTCGGATCCACAAAACCAAAAGAATGCTTCTCATTCATAGGAGGAAAGCGGACTGAGTCCACCTTGGAAGTACTCCACCCTGAAGACCCTGGGTTAACAACCTCAAACCATCGTACCCACAAAAAATCGAAGCGGCGAGCTTCAAAATCACGCATGCCAGGCCCAGTATAAATCACATTTACGTGATATGTGCCGAGGACCTGTGCGTACAAGAAATGATGCAGATTCGAAGAAATCACAGAGCCTCCTACATCATCAGCAAGAAGCATGACGTTGCAATGGGATGTCCCTGCGTTAACGATGTCAGTTCCACGCCGAATGTCATGAGTGGTGAAGTGGAATCGAATAAGTTTGTGGTGGTATATGCGGTCATTCTTCAAGAGCACGAAATTGCATGCATTTTCGTCGGGGCTATGACTCGGACTCAATGGCCCAGTATCTGACCCTGTTCTGATGCTGGACAGATCCGAAAGTGATTCAGTTTCCTGGAGAAGTGCTGTTTGGATTCGAGGAAGTAGATGCTCTCTTAACTTGGGTAAAAAGTTCTGCATCAGAGGGGTTAGTACAAATCAGCAGAGGAAGAATACGAAGGCTGCTCACCTTGATCGCGGGGTCACCTTCATTCTTTTGCAGGAATGTTGGTATGTGCACAGGACATTTCTGTGACTTTCCCATGTTGTACTGTAAGCCAGGATCATGTGTAACATCCTCGTGCTCTATTTCAAAGGGTGAGCCAAGTTGTGGACAATTCAGCCGCTCGCGGATCATGCTGATACGGCGCTCTCGTCGCTCAACCCTCGATATTTGCTGTGGTATTGATCGCCCGCTAGTCCGAAGTGACCGAGTTTTGGATGTTCGGTGCTTGAGCCCGCTCTGATGCCCACAACGACAGTAAGCAATATGACGCAAAAAATCATGTAAACACTTACTGGTTGAGTGGAATATGAGTCAGTTGTACCAAAGCATCGGATGGTGTCAACGTAGTCACCGAGCGCATGATACTTATAGGTCATCAGATTAAGTCCCTTCTTCTTCCATGCTTTACTATTGGGTGTGGTAGTTCTTTTTGATTTGGACGCCCCATTAGCCGCAGATTTCTCCTGACGCCGTTGCCAAGCAGCCCGCTCATGTTCCAACTCTCAGGTCTCAAATGCTGCACATGTCTTTTCCTCAAATGTGCGTAGACTGTTTCCCAGAGATGTAGTGACACAGGATAAAATGTCCAGAGTCATGTCCATGTGCATGCGGAGCTTGGCAAGACCATGCCAGTGGGCTAATTCAAATAAGGGCTTGAGAACATACGTATTGTGGGGTTCAGGCAGAAGACCATCAAAAACGGATATGGCACACTGCATGAATGATGTTAGCCAAGTTGAGAATCCTGGCAATAATACCTACTTGTAACATATCCTCGTAATCATGAGCAGTCATCTTCTTCAGTTCTGACCGGTTCGACCTTATTTTTCGTATTCCATCAACCCCGAAAGGAGGTATTTCTCGAAACCTAATAGAAATATCAGTACCAAGCCCTCTGAGGTTTCAAACGATGCTTGCCGTCTATCCAGTTCATGCTTGAGGCTTTCATCTACGCAATCTAGAATGCGTAGTAGATGTATAAAAAATGCTTTCCAGACTCTGAGCTCAACCTCGTGCATGAGATCCACAGCGAGCATGCTGAACATGTTGAAACCAAATGGTGCTAGCTTGCTTGAAAACGCATTCTGACAAAGCATGAGCATTGAAATCAATCATCATAGAAAAGAGAAGGCACATACCGCTGTTGGAACAAGAGAATCTTCTTGTAGGAGAGCTTCCACTGCCTTACTATCAACCACATAGCCCTTCTCATATATCTTCTCACGTGCTGTCTCAACACGATTACGCCGTTTCACATGGTCAATCCGGGCAAGAGTCCTGCGCTGTGCCATATCTCGACACATCCCCATGTTGGCAACACAATCTAATGGTATGAGACAATGGGGACAAGGGCACCGACCGAGATTACAAATGCTGGCTATAAGAATTCTGTGTAAATTTTCAGTAATAGCCACTGACATTCAAAAAGTCTGGGCTTACTTCTCTTTGTAGTCTGCAGAATATGTAAATATACGGGGGGTAAAAACGACGCCAGATGCCATCGCAACACTTAATCACAATTCCATGCTCGTATGCTTCCAGGAATTCATCATCAAGGATGATCGCCCATTGAGCGTGATAGACTTCTTGATGACAATGGGTCATGAATACACTGCTTGGGCCTTTTCCACCCAGATACTCTGTGGCGAATGTTTTAAATGCATCTGGGAGCTGTCATCCAAAAAGGAATGAGGATCACATACTAGCGCAAAGCTAATGAGATCCTTCTTACCGTTTCCAGATAGGCGATGTGCTCAAAGGCTTGACAGGAGGGTTTTGTCCTTCTGTCCTTCGACTCATTCCCCATCGCAAGATAAATTGGCCATAGTTTAGCGGTGCTGAACGCTGTGAGCTGAGTGCCATCAGAGGCGAACATAAGACCCGCAACAATCCTCTGAAGGTCACATCCCAGCTCCCCAGGAGATTCCTGAAGGTCACGGTGAGCTTCGATGAATGCCTCTGAAGTGTAGAGTTCTCTGTGAGCTTTGACTGGCTCAGAAGCTTCAGTTGGTTGCCAAAACAGCTCATATGGTTCGAAATGGAGGTGTGGATGGCTGGAGGGGCGCATAATTTTTTCCTTAATGACCGAAACCAGCTTGCGGTGATGAAGGGTTCCCACGTCGAACTCCCTTTGCCCTGGATGCAGCGACCTTTTGTGGAATGGAACCCTGATCTTGATTGGGGTTTTGACCCAGTCGCCGTTATCCGCTTCGTCCTCCCAGTCTTCATCACTCGACGGGTTGCACGACCGATCTCTGCTCAGCTGCGCATCAATAAGCCGCCACTTTGTCCCTGAAACGTCCTCAGGTCGAAATCCTGAAAGCCTGACTGTGTTTTCTTTAACCCACCGTTCCAATACTATTCCCCTAGCAAAAACGATGACTGATTCGGGTATGGGTGGCAGGAGTCAGTTGGATTGCCAGAAAAAGTATCCGGGGATGCAACCATTAGGTCGTCACACGTTATATTCTCGTTGGGATCGTGGTCTGGGAAGCGAGTTGCGTGATACTGCCGGAAAAGGCCAAATTTATTCTGTGTAGATTTCAGCAGCTTCCTGTCACAGGAATAAATATTCGTGGGCTGCTCGGATGAGGGTGATGCTGATATGGTCACTGGAGATGTGGCTAGCGTACATTCTGATGTGACTGGTTGGAGTGCTGGAGGAAGTGCCGCTGGAGGTTCGGGCAGTATATCCCGATAGCGCTTGGGTAGTTGGCGATTTTCCCGGTGACCCCTGCGCTCTGCCAGTGGTTGATCCAAGCCTTCGGTACTCATAGGGGCATCCTGACATGTACCATCTAATGAGCAATAAGTTGCACCAACATCATAAACCTCACCTCATGTAGCATGGCAAGCGCAACGTCATTTGATTCTTGTTCGATGGCTACATGTTGGTCCGGAGGGTTTTCCACAGTTGGGGTTGGCATGGCTTCCATTTTTCGACGCTTCTTGGACTGCCAGACCTCTTTAGCTTTGTCCAGAGCGCTGGAAAACCATTTCTTTGTCTTCAGGCAACTACGTTTGTGGAAAGTATAGCCTTGTGGTGCAGAGAATGTTCGGCCGCAAACACAGACTTGACACCAAGCTGGCGACAAGTCCATGGCGTGGTAATGAAAATGGTGATGGGTAGAACTCTGCCAATAGCACGGAAACCTCAGGGCTCAACGCGAGAAAACAATCACTGGATAGGTCAAATTTTTGATCAGCCATTACTATATAAGTTGAGATGATTATGCATGAGTCAGTTTATAAATTGAAATTCCGATGCTTGTAAATAAGAGTCGGCGAAGCAAAAAGGCGCGCTATAGTACAGGCGTTGTATTAAATGTTGATGCTGAGGGATGAGTGAGCTTCATACCTTTCAAACTTGTGCTTCAAGAAGTTTTCTATTTCAAAGCACCCCCAATCATCAATAATTGTAGGACCATACCTTTTGCTTTGGCATCAGAATATGGCCCATGCCAAAATGAGGAAGTTGGGACCATGCGGGTACTAATATAGCAGAGGAGCGTTCACAGGCCACAATATTCACAAAATAATAATTATGGCAGTCGGGTAGGAATGACGGCGGCACGGCCAAATAAACTATAGAAAGTCTGTGTGTAAAAACGGGCTATGTGAATCTCAAGTTGTTGGACATTTGCTTCGGTATACATATCAAGAGAGGCCAGATCAGGTAGCAAAAGGGGCGTCGGCTTCAGTCCATCCCAATCCCTCATTAATGCCCTCAGCGCCAGCAAAAACGGTAATCTTTCTTGCCAGTCATGAGCTTGCAAACCAGAATTTGCTCGCTGTACATCAACAGCGATCAGTGAGGGTACATTGAAGCACTTCAGCACCATTGCTTGCCGCTCATGTTCGTCTTGTCGGGATGGCGAGGCTGAGGCACGCCTATCGAGGGCCAGAAGCTCAAAGTGGAAATTAAGCTGAGTCAACTCCCATAGAACTTTCTGAGCCTCGTCAATGGGCACTGTGGGAAAGTGGTTGGATGGTGGAGGGCAGGGGACGATCTGAAGCTCATCTAAAGCATCTGCAAAGATGGCTTTGGCTTGCTCATGTTGACGAACCAAAGTTGGTTCGTGGCTGTGTTCCAGAAGCCCATCAAGAAGGAAATCACGCCACTGCTGGCCAGACAAGGGAGATACTAAGCTGTCTGCTGAAAAAACACGCAAGATGCAGGCAGGTCGAAATACATTCCAAGTAGCAAAGAATTTTGCCTGGCGAGTTTCATTGGTGGAAGCAAAAATCGCAGCCTCAGGAAACAGATACCGCGTGTTATAAGATGCCGGGGTTTCGTCCCTCTTAACCGCCTTCAACGCATCATGCCAGGAAGGGATCGGGAGTGGCATGAGGGGGCTCTCATACACATCAAATTTGTCGCGGCCTGTGGGCAGATTCAAAGATTTCTGCTTGTTATCTATTGGAGAGTGAGATGACATATGAGAAAGCGAAGACCAGTCACTTACGAGCAACTCCTTTTCCTTTACTTCTGTATGGGCCCCTACCCTTGCTGCCACCGCGTTGATGGCTAACACCCACAATGGTTCTGGGGCCTGGCCTGTCTTTTGACACTTGTGATTGGACTGAGGGCGCCACATTTCCTGATGAGGAAGTCTTGTTTTCGCTGGTATTGATGGTGAATGGATCCGGATAGCATAGGAAGTTATGAGCATAATGTAAGATTGCCTCATATTTTCGAGTGGAGGTAGCTGGTCCCTGATATATGGTAGGGTAGTTGAAGTGGTGTGAATCAAAGCAGATGCCGTTGTATCAGGGTATTGCAAATGGGACAGCAGCGAGTATATTTGTCTTGCCGAGATCTGAGGCCGGCCGTGTCAGCCAGAACGGAAGGCCGGCATGGAAAAAGTCCTGCGCAACGCGAATATCATTGGTGAAAACACCAACGGTATTAGCCACTTCGGCAGGCGGGGAGCCCACACCCAACCTAGCTGAGTCCATCCGTGGTTTATACACCTCCATGTAATCCAACGTCGCCATTAGATCAAGCCAACACCTCTGCACATCCCTCACACCAAACGCCATCTGACGGAAGTTGGTCCACACCGAACCAAGACAGACAAGGCCATGCTCAATCATTTTGATCATTGGGCCAAGGGTTTGCGGTACCCGAGATTTCGTCCGATTTGATGTGAATGCTTCCACCCGAGATAGCAAAACCGACACCGAAGATTTCAGCTCGCCCAGCTTTGAATCTGATAGCTTGCCAAGGCCGCGAATGGGGGAAGTTGGGTCCCTCAAGAGAATGAAATCCTGGCGTGCTGGCTCCCACCATATAATTAAATGGGCAGAAAGTGAGTTAGGCATCAGAATTGCCCCATGATGACAGTTAAATGCGTTGTAAGGCTGGGGCCAGAGGATAGGGTCGTCGTCTGCATAAAGGCTGTCGGCACGCATGAATACTTTGTGGTCTCCAACAGGCGGCTCGGGGATGGAGGTTCGATTAGGGGTGGTGATAAAATATTTGCCGTCGAGGAGGAGAGCCCCGACCCTGCCGTCTGTTGCACCAATGGGCCCTATAAAAATGGATTTAGCAGAAAAACCATCGTAAACCCAAAGTTTGACATACTGCCTTCAATGCGCCACCTCAGCAAATCATCATTTGTAAGCACGACGGCCATTTTCGATAAGTTCCTACTAGCCGTGAGAACAATAAAGAGAAGGTGTAGGCAAGAGCATACCAGCAATATAAATATGGCCTTCAGTCAAGGGCTTCTGAGTCAGGTCGAGCCGGAGATGGATTCTTGAAGGGAAGGGGTTTAAGAGTGACGAAAAGTCAGACTCAAAGCAGGTGACGAAAAGTCAGACCTGCAGGTAACGAAGTTCGACGGGTGGGAATCAAAGTGGGCTTGTGGTCGTTGCCGCGAAAGATGGGTGCACTGGACCTCCGAGTCAGTACTTCAGTTGAATGCTCAAGAGTCAACGCAGGGCACTCCGAGGATGGTTGCAAAGGAGCCAAACAGCATCAAACTTGAAGTTTGGCAACCCCTAACCCTAGAATCTCTACATGATTGAAAAACCATGGCACGACTACCTGGGCCAGTCATTATGATATTACTAGGTGAATGGGTCCAATTATAACTTTACATGAAGTAGCATTCCTTGCCAGTTTACTAGTAGAATGCGGCTACTAAGTTAGATCACCCCAAAACCCATTATTTTCTGAAATGTATTGTGTGACAAAATCAAAAAGCAAACTACAACACGGTTGAACCTCCGATGTCACATGTCCAGCCAGCGGCCATAGTACAAGCCCCTGGTCTCACACTGAAGTTATGTTTACATAAGCTGGACAAGGCGCTGCCAGTGCCCACTAAACTATGGTATACGACTTGCATCATCGACACACAAAACCCACAGACTAGTTTTGCAGGAAAGTTGCATTTATTTATATTTTGAAGACATTGTCCAGAATACATTTCGTGTTTTCGCTTTTTTACATGAGTTATTAAAATCTACAAACATAAGAAAAAACAAATTTCAAAAGAAAATGTGGACAAAATCTTCTGATCACTTCAGCATCACCATTCCTGCAATTTTTGATGCTATCAGAGGAGTGTGTCAACTGCTAGCGATGATACAAGATTGAAGTGATTAAGTGTCTTACGTAATTAACACGTCCAGTCTGCAAAACGCGTCGCGTCGTGCTTTCGGTCCACAATCCGCCCATGCCACTGCCATATGGGCTGGAACCCAGCTAGAAGACGGTCAGAAGGCCAGATTGCCCGACTGAATGCTGTCCGCCCCACGAAAGGAGCTACTCATGTGCAAGAAAAGGAAAATCAGCCAATCACACATATTCTCCCCTCTCCACCCGCGACCCTGAGTCAGACTCCGAGGCACATTAATAACGCAACGATTACATCCGAAGATCAGGCACTCGCATCTCGATTACGAGCTGAGCGCTTTGAATGCCAGCTTCATAATGAAAGAAGAAAGTCAGCTGCTTGAGCAAAAAAAAAGGTGGATGTCGGACTGAACTACTAGTAGTACAGAAGTGCCGTTCCAATATTCTTGTCATTGAGGGGAATGCCAGGCTGTCCGACCTGAAACTACAGCAAGAGCTAGCATGCACCCAGGATGCCCTCTCAAGATCCAAAGCCATGGTTAACAAAACACTTGAAGCACTCCTGCCAGTGGCATGCTCGCAAGCGCAGGCACGCATAAACATGCTCCGAAAAAGAATGAACTCCCGAATAGGCCAGAGAAATTAGCTGCGTTGATAGCGTGAAGCGCGAGGGAGTCGTCTGGAGAACCCCCAGGTGCAGATGCACCAGTTGTTGAGCCGATCTTGGATAACGATGGACTCGTCAATCTTCTTTATGATGACTGGGAGATTGACCATAAGGAATAGTGTCTTTATAATTTTGGGAACGACTCATATAATTTCTTAGGCTATGTACTAAAACATACATATTGTGCACAATTTGTGCGAGCGGGGTGCTTGAGGAAGGTCTAACAGCCAGGATACGCATCGAGCGAAATTGTTATTGTGGCGGGAAACCAAACAAAAGCAAATAGGACAGAATTTGGCCAGTACTATCACGGGCCTAGTAGTGTTGCAAAATCACCTAGTATTGCAAAACTTTGAAAATGGGTGTTCCAACCCTCAACCACTTAAGTCTTTGACACAAGCCATTACAATAAGCCTCTCTGAACATGCTTTGCCACTTTTTCCTCCCCGCAGTTGAGAACTCCTCGTTGGGTCATCGTTTAGAGTATGATCACGTGTTTTGCAACTCTAGGTGAATTAGTTCGGACTACGTATTAGATGATAACTAAGTTGTATAAAAAGGAACAGAAAATTGGGGCATAGTGAGGTAGTCCAAAGCTATATAATCTGGAATATCCGAGGGAGATACGTGGACGGGAAGTGGTAGAAATGAAATATTTTGCAACACTAGGGAAGTGATAGCCACTAGTAGGCCGAAAAAGGTCACACCGTGCTCTGCCACGCATACCACAACATTGTGTCATGCTGCAACAAATCATCATGAATCACTTCATTTTCTGCAAGGTTCATGGCTTTAAAGGCATCCCGCAGCATGTCTAAGATGGAGATGTGGGAGGGTGACACAAAGTCGATGGCTATTTTGAAGCATTCGAAAGATTGGACACCTATAGGCAAGAAATTATAGGACATCACAAAGCATACAATAAGCTTACTTGATGAGGGCAACCAGGAGGGATAACAACAGCTTCCCCTGGTAGTTGGACTGCATGCCACCCACGGACACCACTCGTGAGAAAAGCGGTTTTGCCAACATCAGGAGAGATATAATTTGTTTCCAATACAATTGGTTGGCCCAGACAACAGCAGGAGTCGGAGGCAGAGCGATCCAATGCCTTTGATAGTGCAAATATACTGGAAGAAGGCCAGATATCCCAGCGAGCTCCCAAGACCTTGCCATTATGGTCTGGTTTGCTGTAAAACATTAAATTGATTGCCCCAGCCTTATCCATGTGGACCTTAGTTGTACCATTGGCTTCCAGATCTGCCTGTTCAGCGATGAGACCCAGAACAGTCTGACTGTGAGTAGTGCTGACCTCTGACACATAGAGTTTGGGGCCTAGGCAAGGGGAAACAAACTCAGCAAATGCGACCTAAAATTGCAAAACTATACATACCAAGGTCAGGTATTAGACTTCCTTTTGGGAAATATGAAAATAGATTCAAGGGACCGTGTGGCGAGATATGTGCTTGAAACATTTTTGCTACGCAACGCATGAAAATATCATGAAGTTTTGGGTGAACTTTTTTGAGATCACCTTTGGGTGGGTAATCCTACACTGATGTAAGAGCAGAAAATGGGACAAAAATGGAGCATACCCTGATCTGAAGGGACCTGTTCGATAATTGGTCCTCCTTCCAAGTTTTAAAGTACGACCCCAGCGTTGATCTTGTTGTCTGCCATGCTTACCCATCATAAAAGGTCATCGTACAGTGTTTTCCTTTGTTTTTCTTCAAGTCAAGTAAGTCGTCAGGGTTTGTCGAGTCTATGATTCCTGTCAAAATAAAAGGTTCCCGGGTGCTCCATTTTTCCAGGAAAAGATTCTCGGTTAGCTCTCCGACTTTATACTTGGACATGCTTTGTGTATATGACTCTGTGTGGCAGTCGGCTTCAGGAATAATGGGCTGCATATAGGCATGTGGATCCAGGCCCTTGGGTGGTGGTAAGGCTAAGGCTGTTTCCATTGCACTGATTTGATCTTGAAGTACCTCAGTGGGGAAAACTGCCACTGGGCTTAACCATGTTTTGGAGTGATTGTTGACACAGGACATGGGTGGCTCTTTATTCAAAGTTGGGCATGCATTGTAGCATGAGCCGCATAGCTCAAATCCGCACCTTGAGCAGAACCATGACTGAAACAAGAGGCTATGAAAACATTTATCTAAAGAAAAATGTGAAACGGCGAGTTGAACAAGATAAGCAGGCAAACTATACCACATGCATATGTTATGCCTTTTGGAAAGGCTCGAAACTGGACCTGTGCATGCTGCACATGCGTCAACTCGGCCTTCAGCTTGGGCAACAAAGCCATGGCAGTGGCGTACTATGAATAATGTAAAATACAGAACTGAAAAAGCTCGTCAACCACACCTTTATAGCTGCTATGTACTCTGCAGTCCGAGAAGGGTTCCAATCATAGTACTCATACGTCCCAAATTCGGCTTGAGAAACGCTGCTTTCCAGATTGAAGATCCAACTTGAAGACCCATCTTGCTCTAGTCTCATCCTCTGAAAGCCAATGAAACGACATTTCTCTCGGATTGTGTTACGGCTAAAAGTTTGTGAAGAAAATCCAACACATGCTATGCACAGTGATGGGATAAGAAGCTTTCCATATTCTATGCATGCATGGTCTTGGACTGAATAGCCTTCCTCATGGGGCTCTGCTGATTTCATCTTTTTAGAAACAGACGTTCTTCTGATCGTGGTGGCCTTGCGTTTCCCAGTTACCTGAGCTGATGACTCTTGACCAGCACCTTGATTATCATTAGGGGATGGAGTAGGTGACTTTTTATAGGCAGTGATGTCTTCAGAAGCTGGTAGAGAACCGTTAACTCCAGGTCGAGTATGAGCAGTGACTGAGTTATTGTGTAATGGTTAATACGTATGGCATAAAAGATACATGTGAGCACAAACCTTCAAAATGGAATACAAGCATTGACCATCCATGTTTGTAGTGCTCTCCCTGCGCACCCCATCCATCTTTAGGCATAACGGCTGCAACAACACAAACCAAACCTTTCTGCGGGAGAAAAACAGCCTGACAGGTGTAAGGGAAGTCGGGAAAATGACAGACTTTCAAACCTACATCTAATGCCCATACGTGCCCTTTAAACTTACTGTTAGCAAAATATATGTAGGAAGATTATGACTATCACCTACGTGCATCCTCGGCCGTAGAAATTTTTTTAGAGAATGACCGGGTGTCAATTAACTGTATTTTGTCTGAGGTAATGGGAAGTCAAAGCCATATAGACTTAAACATGCCCTTACCTTGGCTGCCTAGTATTGAAAATGGACTTCCTGGAGCGAACCCCACAGGAACAGACACACCAGGTGTCTTCGCCTCGAAAAATCCATTTTGCGTTGGGTGACAAGTTTCCAGGTCATAGAACTGCGCCCCAGTATCAACCTCATGAGCGAATATCAAGCCTAGAAGGGGTGATACAGCAGCTGTTATACTAAAGCTTGTTCAGACAGGTTTCCATCACGATATTCTCAACATGTGCTTACGGACGATCCTGTGTAACCACCTCTCTTATGGAGGTACCACTTGAGATGTCGAACTCGACGCTATTAAGATGACCAGAAGGTCAGTTATGGCAATGACTCCGATAGCAACCATTCGTATTCATGTACATTTTAGACTCTTGCATGAGAAAGACAAGGAGTCGCGTTCTTGACATGAGATGAAGGTGTGTGATCCGAGACTCATCAAGCAGCGGAAGATTGTTCGTAAATGAAGTGGCTGAGATGGTGGAATCTTTAGAGAGTCAGTTAATATAAGGGATAGTATAACAAGAAAAAACGTACTATGTTTCACGTCTCTCAGGAAGACTTCGGATCCAACAGTTGATGCTATGATTGATTTGAAGCATGTTATACTGCCATATTTAAAGGAGTGCTGGCTGGAATTGGCATTCATAGTTGATCCTTCAGTAATATCCCCGCAGGAGATGTGATTGCCAGTCAGACTCCCATTCTGGAATGTGGTAAACATTAGATGTTCTCCGCTGGTGGTCAACATGATAAGCATGACACAGGCAGTATCACGACACCACGTCATATCCAACACACCTGGGTCACCCAAACACAATTCCAGAGATCTAGCATGGATATCAGAGTTCTCCGGGTCTTGCGTGTCCCATATGATAAGCCGAGGGAAGCTGCCTGGATGTCTGTTCAACATATCACAAATGGTTGATGGGGGAAAATGACCTACCCCCAACGATAACAGTATCACCGTCATTGCAAAATAAAACCTTCCTAACTTTTCCGGTCTGTCTGCTCAGCAAGGATCCAGTCAAATTCTCCAAGTGAGATGCCATGTAGCACCAAAAGCCTGAGGATGCAAAGGAACACTTGAGGAACGGAAGTTTGTTGTATTGATTAGTGCTACATACTCGAGTCCAACTTTTCACACTGACAAGGATCAATAACGTTCAACCTTAAGAGGTATAGGCGAGGGCATACCAGCGACGTAAATATGGTGTTGAGCCTTCTGTCAAGGGCTTCTGAGTCAGGTCAAGCTGGAATGGATTGAGTGACTAAAAGTCAGACTCAAAGCAGGTGATGAATAGTCAGGCCTGCAGGTAACGAACTTAGATGGGTGGGAAACAAACTGGGCTTGTCGTCCTTGCCGCAAAAGATCAGTCACGGTGGCACTACGAGTAAGTTCAACGTTCAATGTTCAACGCTCAACTCTGCATGTGACCGTTGCAAAAGGAACCAAACAGCATCAAACTTGAAGTACTTGTAACTTAACCCTGCCTTGTCTATCCCTTTGTTCTGTCGCCCACAGGTTTGACTTTTCGTCACCCAGTGACTTGAGTCTGACTTGTCACTCAGTTTTTCATTGGGATCTGCTTTGGGCGCACTGCCTAGGCCGTGACACTTCAACTTGAACAACGGTCAACCTTCAACGTTTCAACGTTCACCCATCATGCCCACAGTCCGAGCTCCTAGTTTTGACCATTGCATACCTCCTCGTCCACCCCAAGCGCCTAGTTTTGACGATCCCATACCTCCTCGTCCACCCCGAGCGCCTAGTTTTGACGATCCCATACCTCCTCGTCCACCCCGAGCGCCTAGTTTTGATGATCCCATACCTCCTCGTCCACCCCGAGCGCCTAGTTTTGACGATCCCATACCTCCTCGTCCACCCCGAGCGCCTAGTTTTGATGATCCCATACCTCCTCGCCCAGCCTGAGCTCTGAGTTTTGATGATCCCATACCTCGTCAAGCTCGAGCTCCCAGTTTTATCGACCCGATACCTCCTCATGCAGACGGTACCCCCACCGGTAGAAAGAACTTGTCAAACCAACAACCGCACTCCAGCCCTCGAAATCAAATTTATATGCCTTTGATAACTACATCAAGATCCACCGCTCGAGTGCCACCCCTTTGCCACGTGAATGGTACGTCATCCAACTCGTTCTTCTATCAACTGTAGCTACTCTTTACATTATCCTTTCCATTACTTCATTGTGGGTATTGGCCGCCGCCTTGACCACATCGAAGATGTTTACTGCATTGTTCAATATGAGATTCCTAGAGCCTTTGTGGGTATGGGCCGCTGCCTTGACCACATCGAAGACGTTTACTGCATTGTTCTCTTTACAATATGACATTCCTATCTTTGTGGGTATGGGCCGCCGCCTTGACCACATCGAAGACGTTTACTGCATTGTTCTTTTTACAATATGACATTCCTACCTTTGTGGGTATGGGCCACCGCCTTGACCACATCGAAGACGTTTACTGCATTGTTCTTTTTACAATATGACATTCCTATCTGTGTGGGTACTGGCCACTGCCTTGACCACTTCAATGAGCATATCCATGTTACGTTGAGATGTTTATCATGTTTCTCTCATATTTGTTTCATGTTCTTACCGATTAACCATTCTTTCTATCAGCTGCTTTGCAACAACTACCAAAGTCTGCCAACAATGTATGCAGGGACCTCCGCTCTTAATAGATGAATCACTGACAATCTATCCTTCTAGTTATACTTCTTTTGTCGCCAAGGAGGCTATGTACGCTCGTGTACTCTTTGCAAAGCTTTCGCATCATGCATAAGCAAAGGAGACCTCATAGGCTGTCTTCCTGAAAGATTTCTTGACGGAGATCAATTCATTTGCCCCGACTGCTACAAATCTACCGGACTTGCCCCACAGGTAGTAGTTTTCAATTGACCCATGTGATTTTGTTGATATGACTATCTAGTATTCCATCCCCTCCCGTGCTACTGCACCATCCCATTCAGGTATAAATACCACCTCATTGATCATCTACATGGTGTATTTGGACGAAGGACCCCATTCTCGTGCGCCCGCTACCACCATTGATGGCCAGGTACGCGGCTATTTCCACGGCAAGGTAACTTAAGTAGGACACCCTTGGTTGATGACTTATTAACGTCGATTTGATGTAGGAAAACCAACTCCTCAGCCTTGTACATCCATTCAAAGACCTTTCGGATAGGAATGAGAAATTTCTTCTAGTCAAGAATGCTGGGTTAATCACTGCGTTTATACATGGTGCACCTGAGTGCCATTTTGTATTATTACTGCAGACACATGCCGATCCTACCACTGGTTTACTTCATTTTTCCACCGAGAAGTGTACGGGGATTAATGTGGTTTGTACTAACTACTACAACTATCTAGACCTGTTATTAACCGTGGTTCAGATTTTGGAGTATATCTTGCCTACACTGCGACATCATCAGTTCTCAAATAGCATCCTACTCCTCAGCAGCTGTGGATATTTTGTCAGGAGACATTTCAGCTCACTTAGAAACACTGTGTAGGTTTTTAGTTATGTAACTTCCAGCTGATAGTGTTGACATTGATATTTAGCACCGCCTTTGGCTTCGACTCGAGCTTGAGCTTTACAGGTTATGCCCTTGACCCTCTCCTCATTGCGGTTGCTCTGTATTATCATGTTTTTGACTTCCATGTTATGGGAAATGAGACTTTGCTGAAGGCGCTTGAGCGATCAGTTTGTGTCTCACTTCTTACTAACACTTCTGTGGTTCTCCTTTGTGGGGATGATGCTGTATTGCTTTGTGGGGCAGCAATTCGATACAGGCCAAATGGGCGCTATGTTTCCTGTGACACTTGTCATCAGCCTGTTGGATACAGGAAGATGATAAGGGATGGACGCACTGCTCTTTACAAGTGTCCCGAGATTGAACACAAGGGCAAATCACGGTATCGGGCAGTTCCCCTCCTTCAGTCAGATGGAATGACAACAGTGGTAGGAGGGTTGAGGGAGCGGTGTCGATACATCATAATCAGGTCAGGATGTTTATTTTCCTCACTCACAATGTCAATCCTGATTGTCAACTTCTAGCATGCCATTTAATGTTGATGTACATTTCTGGAACGACATTTAGCATGTGTCATGCGTACAATTTTAATAATTCTGCGACTTCAATAGTGCCCTTTAATGGTACTTACTGATGAGTTCACCTTTTGGTCTGTGAGATGCAATTCAATGGACTGGACGTTGTAGTGTATAGCACACCTCATGAGGAGCTGCCAGTGGGCCTTTTCAGGTAGTCGCCTGTGTGCATGTCTATCTACATTTGTGGGGCGCCGTGATCAGATCATGTGCAGCTCCAGATTATTTGATCCCATCTCATCCAGGCAGTGAAAGCTGTCTCTACTAACCACTCCTCGGATGGCTCAGATTCTCACTCCATATGAAATCCGCTCTATTCATTACGGCAGTACCTTCTGTGGAACTGGCACATAACATCAGTAGTACAAACCACATCAAGCAGTACAGTTCAATGTAATTGAAAGTAATACAATTGAATAATATAATCGTGCTGTCGCTTTGCTGTCCATACGCTGGGAATTTAAGAATCTGTCAGGTAAGCACTAGTAGTATCGGAGTCAGGCTTCCGCAGCATGTCAGGATTGCATGGCAAGTAGATCCACATGATTTACTCACAGGCAGGCCATCGCGAACAGCCTTTCTCCACAGATCGATGAAGAAATAAAGGGCTTGACCAGTTGTTTCATCATCTAAGAAATTATATTGAGGAATTGTTAATTTGACATTGGGGCTCAGGCTCCAGGCTTGTAAACCTGCAGCATATGCATGTAAGGCCAGTAATCGCTTTGATGGCCGAACTGTAGAATCCACAGG
Source organism: Tricholoma matsutake (assembly GCA_026075535.2). NCBI lineage: Eukaryota > Fungi > Basidiomycota > Agaricomycetes > Agaricales > Tricholomataceae > Tricholoma > Tricholoma matsutake. The sequence goes on from AP026544.2 coordinate 3,042,977, forward strand.
AAACTGCAAGGCCTGCCCGTGGAGGTTGCCAAATGTTGCATCGAGTTCAGTCCCTCCGATCCCAAGAACTTCATCATCCTGTGCAGCTACCACCTGTAACGAGCGAGCCTTGCTGGCCAGACGGACGTCACGGAGCTCTTCATCAAAAAGGTGAAAAAACATCCTGCCCGCACTGTCAACTTGGATGCACAGTTTTGCCTGATTAAATGCCCATGCGACTGGCTGGTAGAGCATCAGGCCATTACTCACATCATCGATTTCGTTCAATGATGTGAACTGCGGTAGAAATTTCTGCCACCTGTACAGAAAAATATGGGTCACCACCACATCGGGAAAGGTTTCTCCAGTGGCCATGTCAAATCGGTTTTTCTGATCAAACTGGCCATACTCTCGCAGCACGAGATGTTTGAAACGGCGCCGTCCCCCATAGAGACTCTGCGAAACAGATGTAATATTCTTGAAATTGAGAATGTTTGTCATGGTTATAGTCATCAACCAGGCGAGGGCATGATGTGGGGGTGGTGGAAATCGCTCTAAGGCAGTAAGGTCAGGTACTGGATGGATTCGACAAAAGAAACTCACGATCTTCAGGGGGTAACCAAACTAGAAAATGAATTCTATCCAAATAATCAGGCTGCGCAGTAAAAATATCGGACAAGGCTGTATCGCGCGGGAGACTGTCCAGCTGCTGAGCCCCAGTACGAAGGTCAGTGAGATTGTGCTTTTTTACATCATCCAGATCCCACAATTGCTGCAGTGGCACAATCTCCATAGGAGAATAACAGGCTTCGCCGATAAGCACGTGCGCCTTAAGCGCCCTGCGTATGTGATCCTGTAACTCTCGGGGCTTTGCTGCTGCATGAACTTGTATGCCAATTGGGCTGAGAACCTCGACATGCATTGTGTAGTTGATGGGGTAGGTGAAAGGGATCTTACCTTGAGGGGACATCTGACTTTTGGATGGCTTGATTTTCCTGTCAAGGGCTAGGTGCTGATGCGGTGCTGGCCACAGCCCATTTCCCCGCTGTCTAAATAGCCAAGTAGCTCCTCCTGTACGATGCTTGATGCCAGCGCTGATTCAAAGTCGAATGACGCGTCGGGGATGCTGATGGGGTTGGGCCAATGTTGGCCAACCAGTCTAGCCTTTGCCAACGCCCATCAGCCTGATTTGTGTCATGTGAGAAACATCCCTACCTTTTTTCCATCTACATCATCCTCTTCAGGGTCGACTGAAGTAGACGGTACGTTAGCTCTCGATCTTTCATTGACGCCCGCCCTCCAGCTATGCGCCGCTTGCGCCGATTTCCCGGGCATGAGTAAAGGATGGGCATTGCATAGCTGATCGGGCATGTAAAGTGGATCTCACCTCGAGGAGCCATCTGATGCTTGGAGTTCCAGCCAAGGGCTCTACTAGCAGGGCGGTCTGTTGGTAACCTGTTCAACCGGGGGTGCCAAGGGTGATCCAAAGGTAAAATTGAGTGACGACAAGTCAGACTCAAGGCAGCAGACTCAAGGCAGGTGACAAAAGTCAGACCTGCAGAAGACGAGGAGCGAGTAGGAGACAGAATGGACTCTGAGCAAGATAGGGTTAGCTAGGGTTAATCTGGATAAATTTGACATTGTTTGTCACAACCAAAGAACTATAAAGTTGCTGGTGACTCAACATTACTAAGTCATCCAAAATTCTGAACTGCAAGGTAGTCGGAATTTGAAATGTTGTCACAGCTATCTAATTGGGAAGTAGCTCCAGGACCAAGGTAGCTCCACCGATTGTCCTTATAAACAGTTGGTTGTCCTTATCGTCGTTATATTATCCTGACAATGGATCAAACCAGACGGGGGATGCTTCTGAGAACTGCTGGTCTTATTGTCAATGCTGCTATAGCCGCTGTAGTTTCATTTGCAACACATCTATACGATAAAATTCCATATCATACTTCAGCTCTTTCTGGTGCCGCTTGGGTCGTAGAACTTCTGTGCGGCCATCCTGAATGTATTCGGTATGAACTTGGGGTACACAAACATGTCTTTCAATTTTTAGTTTCCTATCTTCAAACGATTGGAGTACACCATTCTCGGGATGTTTTGCTGGAAGAACAACTGGCCATATTTTTATACATGTGTGTCACCGGATTGTCTATGCGACATGTTGCAGAACATTTTCAACGCTTGACTGATACAGTTTCAAGGTAGGCATCTTTATTTTAATACATGCTGTGGCAATTTTCAAGTTACTGATTATATTCCAGGTACTTCTTAAAGATGCTTTTCATATTCTCTTCCAGCCCCTTCTATACCGATTTTGTTCACCTGCCCGGAGTCAATGACCCTCCTTCCCCATATATTAATGACAACCTAAAGTTCCATCCGTTTTTTGAGAATGCTATTGGAGCAATGGATGGGAGTCACTTCCTCGGCTCTGGTACAGAGGAGGAGTGAGCATTAGCTCGGGATTGCAAAGGCCTGGTAACACACAACTGTCTTGCGGGATGTAACTTCAATCACAAATTTACATATATCTCTGCTGGCTGGGAGGGATCGGTTTCAGATTCAACGATGTTCTTCGATTCTCGTATCACAGATTTAACAATCCAACCTGGCAAATATTACCTTGCCGATGCAGGATTTCCTATTGCTTCAGCACTCCTCATTCCATATCGAGGCGTACGGTATCATCTTGCTGAATGGGGCCGTGCAGACCTTTGGTGCACTGCATACCTTGCATTTCATAGATACGGCCTTATTAATTCTTATATATATCAATTAGCCCAGCCGATGCACAGGAATTATTCAATCTTTGACATGCTTCTGCACGCAATATCATCGAAAGGATGTTCGGCATCCTAAAGAATCGGTTCGCCATTCTGAGGCGCAACCCAGATCTCGCATCAGATGTACAAGCACGTCTTCCTGCAGCACTTGCGGCGCTTCATAATGTAATCCGTGAATACGATCAAGATGATCTTGAAGACTTTCTTGACAATTCGGACTTTGCTGACCAGGACTTTGATGAAATGGATCTTCAACCCAGAGATGAAGGAGAGTTGGCTGACGGTCCACCAAGGCAGGCTGAAAAGAGAGATGCTGATGTGAGGAGGGATGAAATAGCTGGGTGTATGTGGATTCAGTATCAAGAAGTACTCGCGAGTAGGGGAGAAATATAATCTCGCATCGAGATTTACAACAGACTGATTCTACATGTATACAACCTGTGTAACACTACAACATTATCATCTCGAACGTCATAAAACTACAAGGGAGGAAAACCAAGGGTGTCCGTCAATTGCTTCGCCACCCACTTCCATCGTAGGCTATCACGTTTGATGGCCAAGTACGCATCGGCTGCAGCTGTATCTGCTCTGAACAAGTCAATGAATGCAACCATACGATCATCATCGAGATAGCCCTCCAGCTCCTGAAGAACATCCATGGCCTTTGCCCGACGTTCAGGTGAGGTGTCTGCATGTCCACGTTCTGGTTGCAAGACAAGGCTGTGTCCAAGAGTGGTGTTAAAAGCATCAAGTGATTCCTTAATACCATTTAACGCAACGGCACCTGTTGTAGTCCGTTGTTTCTTGCTGCCTGAAGCATTAGACTGTGAAGCATGGAGCGCGGACTGTTTACGTTTCGATGCAGTAGATGTAGATGCTGCAGAGGTTGTGCCAGTGGCAGATGTGCGAGATGCAGACATTGGATCGACTGTGCGAGAAGCGGGTACATCACCTAGTGCACCCAAAGTAGGCAAAAGAATATCTCCCATGGGCAGAGAGGGTGACAATGGGGGAGATGGTGGTGGAGGCGGGGGTGAAGAATGTGGTGGTTCTAGGTCTCCATTGGGTCCGTCAGAGTCAGCGGCACTATGGTTGGAAGCATAGGGACTATTTCCAGTATTGTCCCCAACTTCAGGTCCATGCAATAGTGTTGCACTTGCTGCACCACGAGTTCCCTGCGACGGACGGTACACATTGGTGCCTGCTGCAAGGCTCGGCATGAGTGGAGCCATAATATTGTACAACGGGAATCCCTTGTGTGCATATGGTTTTGCAGCTGGGTGTTTCTAGCAAATTTTATCACATTCAGAATATTAATCAACAAAGAGATGATGATGACACACTTTGACATACTCATCCCAAACCTGTTGCTCGCCCACACCAATATTCAGTCCAAGTTCTGGAGTATATCGTTCCCCAAGCCCCGACAGCCCCTTAAGAATGCTAACTTGCTTGTATTGTGCTCGAAGCTAACCAATGTTCAGTAGTTTCAAATGAAGAACATATAAATGAACATACCCGACTGTATTTTGAGGAGCACGCTTTCAATGTCTTATTAGGACCCTTGGTTGGAATCTTTGCCAACTCTACCACAGCAGCATTCCACGTAACTTGCTTGAAATTTCCACCATCGCAAATAGAGGCGATCTCAGAAACGAGAAACTGGATTAAGCGCTCCTCTTCATTTGCACTCCACTCACACTTCAGCTCAGAGGCCTTCTTGCTGGTGGTGGCCTGCTTAGATTTATTCTCAGGAGGTAGTGGTGGCTCATTAGTTTGTGGACTGCTAGACGAAGTGCACGTCTGCATTGTGGATTTGCAATGGATGATCGAGGTAGAGAACAACTATCACATTGTTGTCACATCCCGGCTGCTCGGCATTGCTGAGGGCAAATATCAAAATGTCTCTGATCTGCATTGCCAAACAGCCTCATATGTGTAGATCGGACATCAATTTTGCTTACCAAACAGCCTCTTATTAGGCTCTGCGAGCTTGCGAGCTGGGCCAAAAATGATGTGTCCAGGTTTTGTAAGCACGACGTGATTACGACTTCCCTCACCCAAACCTATGGACGCTTAGACGACTCAATATTTGAGATCCTCAGTTGAATTGACCCCCGGCAGATGGCAGCAACACTGAATCGGAATGTTCCGAATTCAACAGGGACAAATAGCTTCGTGGGGATCGACTCGGATGACTCGCCGCCACACCGCGACTCGGACTGACTCGGAGTATTTATGCATTGAACACCCTGATCTTATCTCGTTTGCAGTGTTTATGACTCAGAAATCCGCTGTACTACTACAACCCATCTGTCCCCCCCCTACGTTCCTGGTCGCCTGCAGGTCTGACTTTTTGTCACCTGCCTTTTGACTTTTTGTCATTCATTCGGATCACCTTTCGTGAGGGTCAAGTAACAAGTCAAACCTATCAGCAGCTCTTTCAACCTATCAAGCGTCAGACCGATGTTTTCTGCTTCAGCTGATCCCGAAATGTATTCATATGGAAAAAAAGTATGAATGAATATTTCTTACATCAGTGAAAGTTGGCTGAAATGCTTTGGCACAGGACATACCCACCCCGATTAGTGCCCACGACCCATCGTTTGATTTCGAGTCAGCAATCACATTAGGCATCGAAAGGGAGGAGATGTTTGGCTATTTAGACAGTGGGGAAATAGGGTGTGGCCTGTTTAGCGACTCTCCCCTCACCATGCCGGAGCCTACTCCGCCCCCCTCACCTACTCAAAAACCGACTTTTTTGGATGACCACGGCCCCCCGCCTTGTCCCCCGGATCCCCAGTCAGTGCCAGGGGAAACCACTTCAACCTCGGCTGGTCGGCTGGAAAATGCGGGTAAGAAGTATGGCAGCAACAAGCAACGGAGCCATGCAAAGCGGAGGCGCGACAGGGCTGAGCGGTGGAAGGAGCGTGAGGCTGGGGTGCAACCTTATGAAGTTCGCCCCACCACCCACCAGAAATTGCATAACTCGAACTTGAAGGCCATTGATGCCAAGCTCAACCTCACGGATATTTCCATCTCGGCCCCTGGGTACATAGGCCTACGCGACACTGAGGAGTTGAAGGATAAGACCGCATACGAGTTGGATGATCTGGTTGGGGAGAACTCGCGCTTCAAATTTAAACTGCAAAAGTGGGATGGCAGGTAAGCTAAGTTAATTTTGTATCAATTCGCATAGCTGGAACTTGAATTTGACAGAAAATCAATCCCCATTGAGGATCACACCAGCCGGATTTTCTGTGTGGCCGTCGGGCAGCCAGATGACAATGGCCAGCCAGAGGAGCGAAAATGGTCGAAGGCAATGGAGGATGTGGAGGGGGTGGTGGAGGAGGCCAGGGAGCAATGCTCCTTTGATTCTAAGGACTTAGATCATCGACGTGGGCCTTTTCCAGCACTGGCAGCTGGCGTATCGTTTGGTGGCGGACAGGTGATCCCGGGCAACCTTGCACACAACCAAGCGAATCGCAAAGTTTTACAAAAACTCATCAGCCACCCTTCTTTTGTCCGCATCTCCAAATTTGCGAATGGCACATTTGCGGCTTGGTTTCCCAAACTTTATAAGTATTACCATGAAACCCTTGGAGCCCTGTACGAGCAGGACGAAGGCCTTGAGCGCATATTTCTGGACAGCGTCTGGGCGGCAATTTCTTTCAACTTCGGCCCAGCAACCTGGTGCTATTGGCATAAGGATTGGGGGAACCTCGCCTTCGGAGTCTGCATTATAACCAATGTCGGAAAGTTTGATTCAACGCGCGGCGGCCACCTCATCTTATGGGAGTGTGGCATTGTTATCGAGTTTCCTCCAGGCACGTCCATCATCATTCCCTCGGCTGTCATCAGTCACTCAAACCTCCCCATCCAACCCCATGAGATTCGGTACTCCTTCACGCAGTATGCGGCCAGCAGTCTATTCCGATGGGTTGAGCATGGGTTTCAGGAGGAGAGCTATACTAAGGGATTGTCGGCGGCTGAGCGTGGGGCGGAAGAGATTCGTAGGGCAGCACGTAAGGATTTTGGTCTTTCTTTGTTTTCTACAATGGATGAGCTGCATGCAATGGCGAAACAGAGCTGACGGCGATCTGTACGGCAGCAAATCGGCAACCCTCGACTCAAGGACAAACACTGTAATGTGCACATGTGACTTGTCGCTACTCATTCCCTCCTCCGAGTCACTCCCGGTCTCCTGGTGGCAATAGGGGCTTTCCTGGAGAAAGTCGTTAAGCGGTAATGACTTCATTCTGCGCAGAGAACTGGGACAATCAGGCATGATAGTTTTGTGCGTCGCAGGCGCCATCTCCTTCAATAGTTACTGGGCTGTGTACTCTCCCATTGGACTCGTGTAAACATATTTTTAATGACTATTAAGTACCCGAGTGGCAGTGCTTCAACGTGATGATGACTGTAATGATCATAGTGCAGCCGCTCGGCACTTGCCCAGGTCCAGGAGCAGTGCAACCCCTTCACGACTCGGAAATTTAAGCTCATTCAACCTCCCTCGCCACTGATAAGTCAGCGGAGTAATTGTCGCGCTCACATTCAAATGCCACGAATGTTTCGATCAAGATCGAAATCCACCCAGCTTGTTGAACAGGACTGGGAAATCTGCTGTATCATCCAGCAAGAATGCCGCACTTTCTCCGTCAAACTATCAAGACATTATCATATTAGCGAGCTCAAATCGCTTGTTCTTGGGCACAGCTGTCATGGTGTGTTCCGAAACGTCGACAGCAAAGACCTATCCGTGTACAAAGTAAGCACCATTTTTCAGTCTGGTAACAATGCCTCAGTGCTTGATCAGGTGGATGTCGACCTGAATAATTTCAATATGGAGTCTCTTGTAGACCTGGTCAACACACCCGAAGTCAAGGGAGCAGCAGAGCTAGCGGAGTGGAAGAAAGTGTCCACGGTATGGCAAAGTCAGCCACCGGATGATAGGATCCACCTTTTTGTAAAGCTGCCGCTTGATGGTGAGCCCAAACCATTGTTGCGACCGGAGCATTGCTTAGAAGCCTTCTTCCTATTTAACTTGTTCCGTTGTTCTCTTTCTTATGCTCCAGCCCCTCGCCCCCTTGTCGATGATACAAGATACGCAATAAGCATCCTTCCTATTGATGAAGGAAAGATTTGCCCCTGAGTTAGGACCAATGTTAGGGCATCAGCAAGAATTGCAGACCTGCAGCATCACATACTCAAGATGCTTGAGGCGGAGATGTTTATCGGCCCTAACCTTGGCTCTCCTTTAGACATTTTGCCAATGCAGAGCATGCCGACTTTAGATGACCTAAGGGAGCAAGATCTTGCTGTTCTTCGCACTGAGGCTCCTCAGCCAAAGGATCTTCCGGTCGATGCCGTGTGCGATTTTTTTCGTGCACGTGATTTGGATAAAGTTCATTTTTTAGTCTGGTTGCCTCCAGCAAATGGTGAGCTCTTTGGTTGAATCTATCCAATGGCTGCCTGACCCTACAGCCTAAGAGTGTTTCCCGCCATCCACGCATAATGCCCTTGGCTGGCTGATGACAGTAACTATGATGGGCATACTCGACTTCAAGAGTGATACATCCATTTCGCACAGTTGAGCTGATGGATTGCTGAGTTTTCAGCATGTTGTGAAGCGAGAGTATGGCCAGTTTGATCAGGATAGCCTGTTCGACATGGCTACTGGGGAAGCCTTTCCGCGTGAGCATGTGGTGATGACTCACATTTTCCAGCCCAGGTGGCGGAAATTTCTACCACTGTTCACAGCATTGACAAGTATTGATGATGCGCCCAACAGTTTGATGCTCTACAGGCCAGTTGCATGGGCATTTGATCGGGGGAAGCTGTGTATCCAAGTCAACAGTGTGGGCAGGATGTCATTTCACCTTTTTGATGAGGACCTCCGCGACGTCAACCTGGCCAGTAAAGCTTGTGCATTACAAACTGTACCTCGACTGGCTGATGAAGCCGTTGAGGAACTCGATTTAACATTTGGCGACCTCGATGGGCAGGAGGTGCAATTTCCTGCGGGCTCTACAATGCGGCCATCGAAACGATTACTAGCCTTACACGCATATGGTGCATGGTTAAAAGCCTGGAGCCTGTACCCCAATATCGAATTCCCAATTCCTCAACATATTTTCTCGGATGATGAAACGAATGGCGCAAATTGGCCTGACCTTGGCTTCTCCATTGAACAATGGATGTTGTCTGTTCATGCCAGCCTGCCTGTGAGTAAATCATGTCAATCTCCATGGGATACAACTCTGACATGGCATGGAAGCCTGACATGCAACGGAGGCCTACTTCAGGGATATCTACTAGTAGTAGCGAACACTTAACAGTTGCCTGATAAATTATTATATCCACGGCATTATGATCAATCCCTACCTCTACATAAATCCTTCTACCCATTTTTTTGACTGTATAAGCCCGGCAATACATGGTACCCTGTTTCGTACTCCCCTCACTTCCCCCTGTATCCCCTCTTCTCTTCTCATGTAGAGACATACGCAGTCACTTGTATATGAATACATAGTCCTCACATGAGGCACAGGCACCTCTTCATGAGGCTCTTATCGGAGTCGAGGGAGAGACTCGGAGCTTGTTATAGAAAATACTGATTATTAACAACATAGTATGTAGTACTATACTACATACATAAATGTTATTTACAAAAAAAAAGCAAATGAGAAGGGTGAGAAATGAGTAGATAGCGTACTCATCGTCGGGGATAACGAGCGCAACGAAGCTCAAGTTGACCGAAGCTGTGTCACACGGTGCATGTTCAACCAACTTGAACTTCAAAATGTAATGATCAACTACTACTTAGTAGTACCAGTAGCCTGAGGTATTGAATTTGACATTGTTGATCCGGCGGGCCGGTCCACTCCGACTCAGGGCAACCGTGACACTGGCACTGGCACTGGGCCGCCCGAAGAGCCTGAGTCACTTGGCAACTGCCATTCAAGTTTCTTGTGTGACCTAGTAGCACTCGTCTTCTCTGTGCTCCCCTGCAGGTCTGACTTTTTGTCACCTGCATTGAGTTTGACTTGTTGTCACTCAATTTTACGTTTGCATCGCCTTTGAGCAGTAGGTTGAGCATTCCTTCAGCCTGCTGGTGGTATCAGCAGCTCGCCCAAAAGCCCTTGGCGGGAACTTCAAGCGTCAGACTCTGTCCCCTTGAAGTGAGAACCCCTTTGCATAAGCTATGAGCTACACAATGCCCGTCCTTTACTCATGCCCGGGAAATCTGCGCAAGCAATGTGTAGCGGTAGGGTGGGCTAATCATTTCGTAGGGGAGCAGCTTAGTGAATGGGTCCACAAGGCGCTAAAACTCTCTGTTCATCCATTTCCATCATTGTCACACTTCTATCGTCGCACTTCTATCTAACCACTCCTCATCAAAGCACCCAATCCACACTGCCCTAACCACACAATACCTGCTGGGTTGGATCTGTCTTGACATGATTTTGGAAGTCGTCCAGAAGAGGACGAAGGTGTTCTTCTAGACTATGGTCACTTACGTCGCTCAGATTGTTCTGGCTCTTCAAGTTAGGATGCACAGTCGCCAGGTGGGGCTTTTTTTCAGCCTGGCTTTTCATCTCGCATTGGCCATGTTCAAGTTCTTCAAGCTAGGATTTAAGTGAGGCGTTAGTACGGCGGGCGCTTATTAGACCGTGCCCACAGCCGGGTTTATGTTTGTTGGGTTCATGCCAGCATTAGCTTCATCTTCACCCTCTTGAGTCGTTACTGATGATCAATCGAGATGATCAATCGAAAAAAGGCAGCATCGTTTCCGGCATACTTCAAGGCCCCAAGCCATCAAACGCCTGCCCAGGTATCATGCAGATACGATGCATCATTGAAAGGGAAATTAGGACATTTTCCATCGAGGCAGAGGGCAGCGAGAAGATTGACAGTCTGAAATCAAGAATTCAAATACACGCCCATCATGGCGCTCTGCGACACGTCGACAGCAAAGACCTATCTGTGTACAAAGTAAGCGCCATTTTTCAGTCCGGTAACAATACCTCAATGAATGTGCTTGATCAGGTGGATGTCGACCTGAATAATTTCAATATGGAGTCTCTTGTAGACCTGGTCAACACACCCGAAGTCAAGGGAGCAGCAGAGCTAGCGGAGTGGAAGAATGTGTCCACGGTATGGCAGAGTCAGCCGCCGGATGATAGGATCCACCTTTTTGTAAAGCTGCTGCTTGATGGTGAGCCCAAACCATTGTTGCGACCGGAACATTGCTTAGAAGCCTTAACTTGCTCTGTTGTTCTCTCTCTTATGCTCCAGCCCCTCGCCCCCTTGTCGATGATACAACAAGATACGCAATAAGCATCCTTCCTATCGATGAAGGAAAGATTTGCCCCCGAGTTAGGACCGACGTTAGGGCATCAGCAAGAATTGCAGACCTGCAGCATCACATACTCAAGACGCTTGAGGCAGAGATGTTTATCGGCCCTAACCTTGGCTCTCCTTTAGACATTTTGCCAATGCAGAGCATGCCGACTTTAGATGACCTAAGGGAGCAAGATCTCGCTGTTCTTCGCACTGAGGCTCCTCAGCTGAAGGATCTTCCAGTCGATGCCGTGTGCAATTTTTTTCGTGCGCTTGATTTGGATAAAGTTCATTTTTTAGTCTGGTTGCCTCCAGCAAATGGTGAGCTCTTTGGTTGAATCTATCCAATGCCTGCCTCCCTGACCTTGCTGCGTAAGAGCGGTTTTTGCAGCAGGCGCAACCCTTCCCATGGCTGACGTCAATGCACTTTTTAGTTGCATTAGGCTTCGAGAACGTGACAAAGGGTTCCCAAGGCAGCCAAGGGCGATTGCCTAATTTTAAGGATGACGTAAAGCTATTCTATGGCCTCCCTAAACACGGTGACCTGTTTGACATGGCCACCAGTCAAACACTTCGTCACGGTAGCATTATTGGCGCCCATATTTTTCAATGGCATTGGCGGAGCAGTCTCCCCCTTCTTACATTGTTCACCAACATTGATCACGTCTGCAACGCACTGCTTCTCTATAAACCAGTCAAGGATGCCTTCAACAGGGCACGGCTGTGTGTAGAAGTCAATGGTGAGAGCCTCCGGTTTCGACTTCTTGATGAGGCGTACCGGATGGTGCGGCTTTCTGACAGGGCCGCCGAGTTGCAAACAAAGGGAAACCCCAATGCTGGGATGATGACTCAGGCGGAGATGGCGATGACAGCAACATTTGGCGATCTCGATGGGAGGGAGCTCTTCTTCCCTCAAGGATGCACCAATAGGCCATCAAAACGTCTACTAGCGCTGCATGCCCATGCTTCGCTTCTATTTGCGAAAGTAAATTATTTGGTACCTGAGGCCTGCATTCTTCGCCTGGACCGAGAGATGAGTGTCTCGAGTGATCTGATAACCAGTGATGCCCTCCAAAAATTATCTTTGTCTTGGTAAGTTTTTCCGCTTTTGCTCCCAGCTTCTACACTAATGCTATAAGGCCCAAAAGACTTGCAATATTATCTGCTGGTTGCTCATTCCGGCTGCTACGAGGGCAGTGCTTTCGTTGCCATCCACAGGCTCAATTCCTGATACTGCTTTATGTGATGCACACATATACAGATGGATGTGAGCTGTGAAGATAGCGCCTGATCAAGCAGTAGCTAGATGGTCCTGCGCAGCTCGCCTCCCTGCCACTGCGCTAATTCCTTTTGGCAATCAAGCCCTCTGCATGGAAGGCCTCGACGGGCACATTTGAAGTAATAATTGGATTGAGCTTGCGTATTTCAAAAATACAGAGGGTATATTGTTTTAAAAGAATGTAGACATGACTAGCTAGTAACCTTCAAAGCTATGGATGGCTATGATGGCTGTGAAGGCATGCATTGAAAGGAAAAAAATCAAGAAGTCTTTTAGTACCGCTTTCATGGGCATGGGTGTGGTAGAGGGATCAAAATGAAGAAGGCTATAGCAACGGCATGCATGGCATATTTTGTCTCCTGCTCAGCTACTCCTGGTTGGTTAAGTCCAACTCATCCACCATGTGCGGGTCACAGTGATGGCTACGGAACATGAGGTGCGTGGTGATGAGCACACATGCATCGCACTTGACAAACAAGCCCCAGAATTCATCTTCGGTTAACCCAGGCCCATCCATGCAGTCCAACTTAATGAACTTTCTCCAATCAGTTCAGCCACTCAAATCCCTTCCATTAAATTCGGGGGTGGAGGCAGGTGGGCTCATCAAGTCTACCCTCAAAGATCATGATTAGGCCCGCGCACTAATGAAAGCTTCACATACATGCAATGGCGTATGTCCTTTTCAAACGCCTTCCGGATTGGATCATCTCATGTTTGCTATGGTGGCAAACGGGTGCAGGGTAGGGCGTGCCGATGTCTTGAATCCAGGCTTGTAGTAAGCATCTAGCCATCGCATGTTGGAAAAGTCGGCAACTAACCACGTAATAAATATTCCATTGCAGGAACCCCACGCATCGGATATATTCTCTCTAATGGCACTGGATGGCGGTCCAGATTGAGTGCTTGCGTGCTAAAGGAAATCGAGACTAACCCAAAAACCCACACCGACCCGTAGCACATTCAGCAACGTATTCTCCCTGGTAACGACCGATTATTGTTAGTTATATCGCTGCTTCGGTAAATGCTCGCTCTTGGCTGAGTGGCTCCAACAGTGGACACAAGCACCCAGGCCCAAGGTACTGATGGGTAGCCCGGTAGCGATGCAACTCCAATGGCGGCACGCGCACGCCCCCACTGACTGGCCTGTGGCAACTTGAATGTGTCATCGATGCACTGCAGAAGCAATGGTGGTATACCAGTAATGTGGGACCAAATCCATCACGGCTGGGTCAAAGGACGTGACATAGCGACTTTTGTAGACGACGTATAGCATCTTTTGGCAGTAAGTTGGGAATGAGACGGCTGTCAGAGGCTGAGGGTTTCCGAGCATGTTGGCAATATGCGGCTTGAGGACAAACTTGAATTTCTACTATGAGATCTGCATTTAATTCCTGTGTGTCCAATCGGTACATGGTGCACTGCCCCCAGTGTCCTACAACGAGAACCCCAAGTCTGCCGCATCTGAAAGAGCTTGAAAATAAAGTAAAATGAGCCAAGAGACTCAATCCCATCATGGACTCAGGCTCCTACTAGTAGAAAGACCAAACATAAACCAAATAAACAAAACTTGGCATTCGGGGATCTCGGTGATCTCGAACATGCATCAGCAATCATCAATATCATCAGCCAAACATCAGCGCTACCATTGTCGCTTGTTGTCACGAGTGATGAGCACAAGGCCCATACCCTCCTGTTCAAGTTTTACTAATTCATTTCCCTTTTTTTTCTTTTTGAATACATAAATATAGGGTATTAATACACTGTTATTCTGCTTTTCTGGCTAGTAATGACTAAGTTAAGTAGTGCATTTCTTACCATGAACTTGAAGAGAGGGGGGGTTTTGCCAGTGCACTGAGTTTGGGGGAAGTTTTGTTTATTTGGTTTATGTTTGGTCTCATTTGGTCTGATAAGATATGATTGTGGCCATGGGATTGAGCCCCATACTAGAGTGGTTTGAGCGAATGGTTTTAGGAGCCTGAGTGGACTCGGCGGAGACTTCAAACTTCATGATGTTCGAGTCGGACTTGGACATTGTTGGGACATGTTTACACCTTTACATAATTTTGAACAAGTCACGGGAACTTGAAGTTCAAGTTGAAGTGGCAGTGCTTCAAGTTGAACAAAATTTCTGTCCCCCTCTTGCGCTACTGCTCTTACTTCCTGGCCCTGCAGGTATGACTTTCTGTCACCTGCCTGGTTGTGTTTGACTTTTCGTCACGCAACCCTACATTTGGGTTACCTCTGGCCCTTGAACCTGTCTGCTCGCTCGCCCTAGAGTCCTTGACAGGAATTTCCGTTCTTCCAAGTGTCAGATTTCCCCTTGAGGTGAGATCCCCCCCTTTACCTACCATATCAGCTATGCAATGTCCGTCCATTACTCGTGCCTGGGAAATCGGCACAAGCAGCACATAGCTGCAGGGTGGCAGCCAATAAAAGATCGAGAACTGACGCGTTTTCTACTCTAGTTCATCTCGAAGCCCATTCACCTACGCAAAGGTGTTGATCGTGCATATATCCGACACAGTTGGCTGAAGTACTTTGTTCCAGGGGTGCCGGCCAGGCAGCTTGGCAGACACACCTCCACGTATGCGCTGGTGTTGGCTTGGTTTCGCGGTGGTGATAAGCTTCTCAACGTGTCTGATGGCACCTCAAGGTGGGTGCCTCCTTTCTTACCCTGCCCTGTCAGGTATGCAACGCCTGCCCTTTACTCAAGCCTGGGAAATTGGCGCAAGTGACGTGTAGCTGTGCAGCGGCAGGCAATCAGCGATCGAGAGCCGACGCGCTTTTTTATTTTAGCTCATCCCAAAGCCCATTCACCTAGGCAAAGCTGTTAATGGTTCCTATATCTGAAGCAGCATTCGGCGTTCAGGGTATGCGCCAGTCTTGGCATGGTGTAGTGGCGATGGCAGGCTTCCCAATGCCTCGGATGGCAGCCCAAGGTGTGGTCCTCCCTTCTTACCCCACCCTGTCCCATATGCAAAGCCCGCCCTTTACTCAAGCCCGGGAAATTGGCGCATGCGATGCGTATCTGTACGGCTGGCAGCCCATTTGTGCCTCCTCTTGCACGCTGTCTTTTTTTACTTGGGGCACTATGCGGCTACCCCTATAATTCATTGCCCCTTAATATACAAGGTGCTGTCGCAAGCGCCAGCATAAGCCTTGCTTACAGATATTAAAAAGCCATCATAGGGACTGAAAATGTGACACCCAGTACGCCGCTCATCATCAACCCTCGGTTGACTCCTCGCGGCATGGACTGGATCAGCCCCTGCGTAAAATTTTAATAGGAGTGTTTGTGCATGTTGAAACATGCATGAAACAATCATTGTCGGGTGCAGAGACCTTGCAAGCAAGGTAATATGTCATTCCAATGCATCAGGCCTGCTTGTCCCCCAGTGCCCCACTTGGTCCCCACGGATTCTAAATAATTCATCAGTTGCTTTGTCCGTCCCATATACGTCACAGTCAAAGCCCAGATATGGCATTAGTTATAGTTGAAAACTAGCATTGATAAATTTATTATATCTAGCTTTTGACGCATGCTCATTGCAATGCATGCTAGGAAGTAAGGCGCGCTTCTTGTTCGCTTAAGCATTATTTTACCCTTATTCTAGGCCACGAGGAATAAAGCCCTAAGACTTTTGTGGGGTGCGTGTTCATAATTTTCTGCTTTCTTGCATTGATGGGCTCCTGAGATGCCTATTCTCAGGATCATCCCCATGGCACTGATGGGGTAAATGTTTTATGAGGGCAGGGCCAAGCAACAGAGCTGTTTTGAAATCTAGAAGGGTATATATACAAAGTGATTGAAATGAAAAGTCTAAATGACGGTTGGTTTATCCATTCCGCCTTCCTTACTCTTGCTCAGTTAGCTCTGAATCATCCTCCGACTCATCATCCCTCGGCAGGCTGCAGTGGTGGCTATGGAATGCCTGGCGCGTCGTGATGAGCAAGCACACCTCGCACTTGGCAAACAGGCCGAAGAATTCAACTTCCATTAGCCCAGGCCTATCCATGGATCCAAGCTTCGAGAATTTGCGCCAGTCAGTTTCATAGCCAAGATCCACGTGCTCAGCGGAATGGGGCACTTCAGTTAAGTCTACACCTAGGCTTAGCTCGAATGTTTCGGGGCTGCTCTTCACTTACCTGCTTCCGCATAGGTCCGCTTCAACGGCCTTGGGATGCACTCTAATTCCCAGTGATGTAGGACTTGGGGAGGGCACAACACGTCGCTTTCTTCATAACATGCGGTAAGCACTTTGAGCTCCCGGGAAACCTCCCAACTTACCTCGATGTGGAAACGTCCGCACTGGAATGCCATCCACCTGGTATACCCTCTGCAATGGCACTGGCCTGCTGTGAACACCTGCTGCATTCCTAGGTAAAGACGAAGACTGACCCAGGTATCCGCATCGGCTGTTTGCACATTCGGCAACGTACTCCCCTGCGTAGCATCCAAAGACTGGTATGTATATGGCTGCTTCCGTGAAGGCCGGCTCTTCACTAACCCGTTGAAGCAACGGACACAGGCAGCTGGGCCCAAGGAATTGGTAATGTTCGCGATAATCACGCAGTGCGCTCGGCACTACGCGCTTCCTTGCATGGACGGGCCTTTATACGGCTATCAGTAGTGCAGCTGCAAGGTTCCAAGCTACGCACCAGTGCCATTTGGTCAGCTTCAGTGTAGCTGGATCGAGAGACCAGACGACATTTGTCGAGTTGTATACCTTGCTGAGCAATATCTGCCGGTACGTTGGGATGGTGGTCGCCGTCAGCAGCTGTGGGTGCCCGGGCATGAGGAAAGGAACCAGAGCTGGACAAAGGCGAGGAGTGCAATTCAACGCTGGGTGTTAAGTTGGACTTTGTTGGTTGAATTGACCAGGCATTTATAGGCTGCTAGCTTTGAAATGAGTCATCATTACTCCACCGTGACTCAGATTGACTGGCTCTGAGTCAGTGTGGTCGCTAAAAGGTGGCGCGGCAAGCAGCCCTGGATCTCATCTCCTTCCTTGGTGCCCCCCCCCCCCCCCCCCGTTGTATCCCCCATGCCGGATGAGAACTCTCCTCCAGACAATGCTACAAGTGCCAATGCCCTCAAGCTTGGGAACAGGAAAAAGCCGTGAGTCAATTGTATTTCCACCATGCCATGCTCTAATGCTACTGCTCAGCCGTGCCAGTGATCCCTTTGTTCATTACAGGAGACATTTCGGCCAAACCGTGCATGCGATGTGCAGCATCCAAGCATTGCTGACCAACGGCATAGTTCACATGGGTGAGGAAGCAGAAGTCGTAGAAGAGTCACTCACTCCAGAGCAAGTATCATGCTTAATTACTAGCAATCTACTTCTCAGCTAATACATTCTTCCATGTTGCAGGGCCAGAAAAGAGCATAGAGTGTTCCAAAAACTCTTGCGCATAGTGCCCCATCTTCCGGAGCACCTCATGGAAGCTTCTAATGAAGAGTGCATGGCGATAGCAGATTTAGTATGTTTTTTGCTCCATGAATCCATATACCCTTCCTCACCCATTAAAGATTCAAAAGGGCATATCCAGCGCAAGATCAGACGATACTAAGAGCTTGAAGGGTGTTGTTCTGGAGTGGATGAGCCCCCCTGGCATACCCTTAAACCCACCCCTCTCCCGGAATGTCAAGACAAACAGGGGCTATCACCATCCTGTCACTGGCACCCTCCTCTGTCCTGCTGGTCTAGACTGGAACAATGCGGAGTCAGTGTTCCTTCTTTTGCATACGTTGTTTGCACCATTGATTCCCACATTTAGCATACGTGAAAAACTTTCTAGTGGCAAAATGCCCGTCCGCGGTGATCAGTGGCCAATGCTGGTGTACGCAGGCCAGGAGTATGATCCCCAAGACCCTTGGGAGGGGCTGTTTAGAAGCCGTATTCTTATTTGGGTTTGGATGCATTTTTCCTCTTCATCTGTTATTGACTCAGTCGCGTGCAGGCGTTCAAGCACATCTTTACCTCACCCAGTTCGGTAGAGAAAGAGGTGAAAGCAACAAGATCGGGCAATGCTCGTATCCATGGGATGACTCGGGTCACTACAGCCTCCCTGGCCTACGTAGCTATGCAGGTGAGTTGGGAGTTGGCGCACTAGTAATCCACTACTGATGACCAACCAGCTTCGCTTCGCATTATCATCCTCTTCGGTGTTCAGTAGGTCGGATGCCGTGACGGATTCCGAACAATTTTACGAAAGTGTCTTGGACTTCTTGGATGATCCAGAGGAGAAGGTAGAGGTGGGTGATCTGTTGAACTGGTGGAACTGGTAGGTGTCAATAAATTGCATTCATGGCAGCAGCTGATTCTCCTGATAGCCAGATATTTCCAAGCCATGTCATGCCTGAGCATGCAGTCACAAAACAGAGCGCGCTAGCCAAACTGAAGGAGCAAAGGGCGCTGAAGCAGGCGCAGTTGAATGGGGGGGTGTCGTAAAATACCAGCTAGCTTTAGATTTACAATGCAATTGGTTTTCTTACAAGCACCAAGCGAAATGAGAGTGACTGATCAGAGGGTAAATCACTGCCATGTACCGGTCAGTTCTCACAAGGATGAAGTGGGCTCATATTTCTTACCCATCTTACAGGATACGGAGTCCAGACAGCTGATGACTGATGGATGGCAGAATTGGTGCTTCAGACGATATATATCCAGTCTTTTTCTGAAGCCACAGATTTACATCTCCTGTATACCTTGTAATGTATGGAATTTGGAGGACAGTGTCTGAGGGATATCGATGTTGGTGCTTATGGTAGAAGTCACACAGACTTTCCCTTCTTACAAGTGTTGGGACTATGGGTAGTTTTTGCTCATTCTGTCATTAAATTTGCAGACCTGCCTTTCCGATGCATATGATCCATGCTAGCATTTCTTACAGACTTTCGCAACCAGTTGCTTCTGTGTAGCAATTTGTAAGGGCTGTCTTTCTGGCATAGGTTATGCATTTCACCACTCTTGCGCTATATCATAAAGGTGTGGACTACAGGTGGTTTATGGCCACTATTCTACACATCCCACAGGCTCAGCAGTCAGATATCTCATACCCTACATTCGCATCTCTTACAGACCTTCTCAAGCCACTGCTGTCAGACAACAGTTGATCTGCAGAGCCTTTCAGACATATCATGTAATCTCCTATCATTATGGGACTGTAGGTGTGTTTTCATCGATCTTTTGCCTATTGTGCTGATTTGTCACACTTTTACCAATTCCGCAGGTTTGTCAACCTGATGTTCCTTATAAGCGTTGGGACAACAAGTGGATTTTCATTGCTCTTTTCTAAATTTCACAGAATTGTCGGTCCGATGCTTCAAGGCCTTTTCCTGCATGTCTTACAGAACTTCTGAAGCAACTGCTTCCTGGCAGCTGCTGATCAGCATCACCCACCTGATATAGCTGGCTGAATCCACCACCACTGCCGTCCTTTATAAAGGTTGGGACCACAGGTGGCTTTCTGTCTGTCTTTTGCAATTTTTTCTGATGCACCATCCTTTTACCAATTCCAGAGGTTTGCCAGTCTGATACCTCATGGTCTATACTCACAATTCTTACAAATTTTCTCAAGTAATCACTTCCAGGCAGCAGTTGATCAGTGAGGCCATCCTGATATAGCTGGTGGAATCTGCCATCGCTACCATCCTTTATAAGTGTTGGGACAACAGGTGGATTTTCGTCGCTCTTTTCTAAATTTCACAGATTTGTCAGTCTGACACTTCAAGGCCTGTTCCTGCATGGCTTCCAAATCTTCAGAAGTAACTGCTTCCTGGCTGCTGCTGATCAACCGTACCCACCTGATATAGCTGGCAGAATCTGCCGTCTCTACCGTCCTTTATAAGTGTTGGGACCAAAGGTGGACTTTTGTCACTCTTTTCTAAATTTCACTGATCAATCACACTTGATATCTCTGTTCATTAAATTTCACATCTGTATACTACTTGTTCAACTACTACCATAAATTTCAAAAGCTCAATTCTGAGTGCACTGTTGAAATTTGTCAACACTACCATCCTTTAAAAACCCTTTTCAGACCGTATATAAGAATTGCAAATATTATTGTTATTTTGGATATTTTAAGGGATTATCAAGCCTTAACCTTTTCGGCCCAAAACCCAGATGGCATGCATGGGAGTGGGTTCAGGTGCATGGAGTCACCATGCATCAAGGTGTCTCCCATCGGAAGTGAGTCGAGTTGAACAAGAAAATTAAAGTACCCGGTCTTGCCGGCGTACGTCTGGTCATCGTGGGTTATGATAACAGAAAATTGTAACATCACCCTCTCTCTATCTTCGAAGTCACTGACTTCGAATAATATCTTCGTTCCTTCTCCGGGGTCTGGTCGGATGTGGTCTGGATAGATGAATGGGTTGGGGTCGAGGGGTGCGATGGAGGAATAACTTGTGTCCAAACTCGGACCATGATCGGGTTCTTCTGGTTCGTGCTGCCTTAGGCAGTGGTGTCAGCGGGGTGGTGATCTTGTAGAGAGATGGGTTCTCCATAGGGCATTGTAGAATGGAGAATTCGATGTCTGTAATCGGGGGTTCGGGTCTTGGTCGAAAGATGGCATAGAGGTAGAATACAAAGGTCAGGGCCATGGCCACAGCTAGGATCATGCCAACGACGATGGCGAGGACCTCAATTCCTGTGGGCATTGTTCCACCTCTACAGCCGTCGCCATTGTTTATATGCTCCTAGAATTCTTTTGGCATGTTTTAGGTTTCCCTTGGGCTCCCATGAGTTTTCCGAGGTCGGGTATCCGACCCATTTCACTAGGAAGTGCATGGTCCTTCCTTTCTTCTTGTGTCTGATGATCACTTCCACTTCATATTCCGATTCACCTTCTATCAGATCAGGTGGCGGTTCTGGAAAGTTCGGTCCATGTGTCTCGGTTTCTTTATATGGGGAAAGGAGCGCTGCATGGAACACCGGGTGTATCTTCCACTGTTCTGGCAGCTTCAGTCGGTAGGAGAGTGGGCTCAGGACCTTCTCGATAGAGAACGGTCCTTCTCTTTTTGGTGCAAGCTTCTTTGTTTGGTGCGTCGTTCTGAGGTTCTTTGCTTCTAGCCACACTCTGTCTCCTTCTTTGAACGGGGTGAAGTGCCTTGTTGTTCTTTCCGCCATCATTTGTCTGGCCAACTCATGAGTTGCCTTCACTTCATCTCGGGCCCATTGCAGTGCAACTATTCATTTTTCTATGGCTGGTATGTTCGTCTTCAGGTAGGGGAGTGGGATCGCCTTGGGCTCATAGCCCATCATGAGGTAGAATGGGGAGTTCTTCTGTACGGAGTGCATTCTCTGGTTGTGCATGAACTCTGCGGTCAGGAGGAGGTGCTTCCAATTCTCCTGGTTGTTTGAGCAGAAGATCCATAAGTATACTTCCACTTCCTGGTTCACCCGTTCTGTCTCCCCATCGGTCTGGGGGTGGTATGCTGTGCTCATTGCCAGCTTGATTCCGAGCAGTCTTCCTAGCTCCTGGAACAGCTGCGAGGCAAATCTGGGATCTCTGTCAGAGATGATGTTGTCTGGGAGGCCAAATCATTTGTAGACATTGTCTAGATAGAGGGTGGCCGCTCCCAATGCATCCACAGTTTTCCTGCAAGGGATAAAAATTACCCCCTTTGTAAGCCCATGGTCTACCATGACCATGAGTGCATCATAACCATCGGACTCTGGTAGGTCGGTTATGAAGTCTGTCGTCACCATCGCGAATGGTCTCGTTGCTTCAGATCTGATCGGTTGCAGTGGGGGTGTCGTTGGGTGGGTGTTGACCTTCATTTGCTGGCATGTAGCACATCCAGTGACATAGTTCTTGATGTATGTCATCATTCCTGGCCACCAGTAGTCCCTCCTGATCATTTCGGTTGTCTGCCATTGTCCCGGGTGTCCACTGGTTACTCCTTCGTGGTATTTTTGCACCAGTTTCTTCTGTAGATCTCCGTTGTCCAGGACATAGCATCTGTCTTGGAAGAATAGGAGGCCATCTTCTATCTTCCAGTCTTCCAATGCTGACTTTATTGGCGGCATTCCCTTGGTTTTTAGCGCCTTGATTGCGCTTTTCACCAGGTCATCTTTCATGATACTCCCTGCAAGTAAGTCATGCATTTCGGTGTCAATGAATTTCATGAATACTGCTTCCGGCAGCATTGTGACGTCTTCATTATTGTTGTCTTCTTCCAGTACGTGATCCGCTCTCCGTGATAATGCATCGCTCTGCACCATCTGTGATCCAGGCACATGGACAATTTGCAAGTCAAATTCCGATAGGAATAGGCTCCACCTTGCCTGTCGTCTGTTCAGTTTCTGTGCCATTTGGAAGTACGTCAAGTTCTTGTGGTCCGACAGGATTACCACCGGGTGTTCTGAACCCAGTAGGTAGTGTCTCCAGGTCTCTAGCGATCATATTATTGCTAGCAGCTCCCTGTTGTAAATCTCATAGTTCCGTTCCGTTGGTGTTAGCGCATGCAATATGTATCCACACGGATGCCAGTCCCCATTCATATCCCTTTGTCTCAGCACTCCTCCTGTCGCATGTTTTGAGGCGTCTGATTTGATCGTGAATGGCTTTGTCGGGTCTGGCATCAGCAGTACTGGTGCTTCTGCAAATTTCCTTTTCAGCGTTTGAAAGGCCTGTTCGCATTCTGTTGTCCAGTCGAACATTTTGTTCTTCTTCGTCAGTTCATTAAGCGGCCTGCTTGTCTCTGCAAAATGTCCGATAAACTTCCTGTAGAAGTTTCCAAATCCCAGGAAAGATCTGACTGCCTTTACATTTGTCGGGGTTGGCCAATCCTGTATACCTGCCAGTTTCGTGTTGTCCATGGCAATTTCATTGGGTTGGATGATCAGACCCAAGAATTCCACTTTGTGGACATTGAATTTGCATTTCTCTGGTTTCAGGTATAAGTTGTTTTCTGCCAGTCTTTGCAGTACCCTCTTTGTCCTTTCCTGGTGTTCGTTCTGATCCTTGGAGAATATCAGGATGTTGTCCATGTAAATCACGAGCCATCCTTCTCCGATCATGTCGCAGAATATCTCATTCATCATTGCCTGGAAGGTCGCCGGTGAGTTGCACAATCCAAAGAACATCACCATTGGCTCAAACAGCCCCCTGTTCGTTTTGAAGGCTGCTTTCCATTGATCTCCATCCTTGATTCTGACGTTGTGATATCCCCATCGGATGTCCAATTTCGTAAACCATTTTGCCCCTCTCAGTTTGTCCAACAGGTCTCCTACCAGTGGCAGTGGGTAGGTGTTCTTGATCGTTCCGTTGTTCAAATACCTGTAATCTTGGCAGGGTTGTAGCGCATCCAAGTCCTTCTTCGCAATGAAGAAGAATGGTGATGCCATGGGCAATTTCGATGGTCGAATGTATCCCTTCTGTAGGCTTTTGTCAAGAAACTCATCAAGTTTCTTTTGTTCTGCTGGTGACAATGGATAAACTCTGCAATCCTTTGCTGTAAAGTCCATTTTCAGTTCGATCGCATGATCCCAGGGTCTTGATTCTGGGAATCTCTCTGATGCTTCCTTTTCGAATATCTGTCGGTACTCCCTGTACTGTTCGGGGAGTAGTTCATCGAGGGTCTTTTGTTCGGGGTCTCCTTCCTTCTTGTGTGTCAGGTGTTGTGAGACCGATGTTTTTGCCCTGATCCAGATATTTTGTCCATAAGCATATTGCGGTGATCCTTTTGCCTTTATGATCCGAGAGATTGTCTTCATCGTCTGAGAATATCCATATCTTGGCTCGTCATACTCCTCTGTCAGTGGTGTCTTAGCTGGTTCGAATATTCCAATGATGGGTTCTCCTTGGATGTAGGTGACCAGTAGCTCGTCGTCTTCTATCTTTAGTTTGGGTGTCTCTTTTGGTTGTTCCATTGCCTGTTCCATTGCCTGTTTGTGGTTTGCCTGTGCTGGGTTTTCCTTCCCAGTGTCTTCTTTGTCTTGCGGCCCAATGGGTTCCGCATTCTGAAGAGTCATGATCGCAATCTCTTCATCGTCTATTTCTTCAATCATCGCCTTTCTTGTCTCGATGGGCATCTTGCTTCTTCTTGGTTCAGCATGGAGGGCTCCCCCCATTAATCTTGCCTTGGCGAAGATTCTTTGGCAATCCATTCACCATTCTTCGTTTGTTGGTTTCTCTTTCTTCAGGGTAATGTTTTCCCTGTGTTTCGTGACTATTTGGGCCAATGTCAGTCGTCTTTCTTCTTTCTTGGCGGCCAGTTTCTCCAGTTCTCTGGTTGCCACCTTTTTCCATTGTGCTCATTCTTCCTTGGCAGTTTTCTTCTTGAGGGCAAGCCTTTCTTGTCCTTTGGCGACGATCTTTTGGCACCATGCCTGTCACTCTTCTTTCATCATGTCTAGGGGGTCCTTCTTCTTTTCGGTTCCCCTCTGGCACCATGACAAGTATTCATTGTCAGTTTTCTTGGTCTGTACCCTACCGATAAGGGTTCTTCCTCTTCCATATGAGAATTCAGGATGGGTCTTGTCATTTGTCCTGAATTGAAAGGTTCCAATTCTCCAGTCGATTACTGGGTTGATTCTCCTGAGCCATGGCAAGCCCAAGATGACTGATTCCTTTCCCAGTCCTGCAATGAGGAAGGTTGTTGGGAAGGTTCTTCCATTGATCGTCAGGAGTTCCCTAGCATAGTGGGAAATCTCCCCTTTCTTGTTTGGGGTTCCGTCCACGTTCTTGACCTTGATCACCTTCTCCAGGGGGTGCAGCTCAAATCCGCTGCTCTCCGCGAATTCATGACTCATGAATATCCCTCCCGCTCCAGAGTTGAGTAGGGCTTCGGTTTCGATGGCTTTCCCTCTGCCTGCTCCTAGCACTTTGACATCTAAACACATAGATTGATTCTTCAAAGTGGCTAGTAGTACAGAGCAGACAGAGAGTTCGGTGGTACCTGGCATCGAGGCAGGCCACCTCTTTAAAAACCCTCATCCTCAATTGCAGCGAGAGCTTCCTTCTTTTATTCTTCATCAAGTTCTCCTACGATCGCTCGGATCCTCGAGTAGGCTTCCTTGCCTTTATTCTTTGGGAATGGCCGGTCCTCGGTCCTCTTTTCCCCTTTCTTGTGTTCGGTCGCTCTGATGGCACACAAAGCACAATCCTTTCTTCATATGTTCAATCCTCTCCTGGTAGGAGAGTCGGTTGATTTCGAGTGGAGTCTCCTTTGCTTGGGAGCTCGGTAGCTTCTTCATCAAAGCCTCCTGCAGCTTTCCTGTTATGGCTTTTGCTCTCCTCCACTGTCCATCGTACTTGGAAGTGGCGTTGATCATTCCTTCCAAGGTCGTCGGGATCATTTCCATATTGAATACTCTTTCAAGGAGCTTGGGGTTCAACCCATCCATAAAGAGTTCAATGAGGGCAGTGTCATCATTGATTCCCGCCTTCTCTCGCAGGATTCGGAACTGCGCTATGTAGTCCTCCAGGTCCTGTCCCTGCTTCAATGTTTTCATTTCTGTCCTGGCTCTGCCAGCTTCGTTGATCAGTGTGAACGCTGTCTTGAGCGCCGATTCAAAGGCTGACCATGTTCCTAGGTCTTCCTTTTCTGCCCATGTCTGTGCCCAGGGTGCAGCGGTTCCTCCGTTCATGAAGGACAATGTGAAGATGATCTTCTTCTTGTCGGTGTTGTAGATTCCATGGTTCACTGTCAAATAGAGTTTCACTTCTTGTAAGAACTTTGCAGTTCTAGTTCGGTCCCCTGTGAAGTCGGAGGGGTTCGTATTCTGATCTCCTTGGTCGATGTGGTGGGTTCGGTAGACATGTTGGCATTGTCGTCAGATAGGGAGAATGGATCTCGTTCTGGGGTTTCTTCTTTATTGAAGGATCTAAAATCCTCTTCGTCGAGGTATCAGGGTTCTTCGTCACTGGTTCTCCTTGAGAACCACTTCTGTGCTGGTTCCGAGTATTGTACTAGTCGACCCTGGTACCTATACCACGGGGTTCTTCCTGATGATGATGCTCCAGTTGGAGGTCTGTCTGGGCTTTGTCTGAAAGACGTTGTGTCTGCACCTAGGTAGGTGGACTGCATAGATCAGCTTGACCTTTTGTTAAGACTATAGGTCTTTAACTCAGCCTTGCTTCATATGTCACAGTTGGAGGCTTTCCAACTATATCGGTATCGTACTAGGAGGCTTTCCTAGTGTATTGGGCTTCTGGCCTTCACTTGGGTACTTCCTCAAGTCGTTATGGCTATCCGTACTCAGAGGCTTTTCTGAGTAGACCATTGGTTTGTGTATCACAGTTGGAGGCTTTCCAACTGTTGAGTTCGAGTCATCACAGCTAGGGGCTTCCTAAGCTGTCGAGTGTTCTGGTTGAGTCTAAGACTGTTATTTGAATTAGGTCAAGCTGAGGAATACAGGCAGTATTACTACAGCTTATATATGGTTCAAAGATATCTATTGTACAATCAGAATGCAGGATCATTATCAAGTATAAATAGAAAGAACAATAGAAAAGACAGGCCTCATGCCTTGCATGAGGCATCTGATGTTACGGAGTGCTGCAGCGCAGCATGTCGATCGTGAGTGTCTGACGTCACGGACCTCATGTCAAAGGGTTGTCGTATCACAGCATGCATGGGAGTGGGTTTGGGTGCATGGAGTCACCATGCATCAAGGCATCTCCCGTCGGAAGTGAGTCGAGTCGAACGAGAAAATTAAAGTACCCAGTCTTGCCAGCGTACGTCTGGTCGTCGTGGGTTACGATAACAGAAAATCATCACAGGAAAGGTTGATAACGCTACTGAAGCTGCACAAACACTTCAGGATATCACCAACACCCCTTTCTCCTCCCAAACCCTTTATCAACATCTTAAATCACATGGCATGAAACCTGTAGTCAAGAAGAAACGTCCACTACTCAAACCTCATCACTGATGCGCACGATTGGAGTTTGCTGAGCGGCATGCAGAGTGGACACTTGAGGATTGGAAAAGGGTCATATGGTCAGATGAGACTAAAATTAATCGTTTGGGATCAGATGGAAGAAAATATGAAAAGATAGTGATGAAGGTCTGAGTGATAGGCTTGTTGAGGGAACAGTGAAGTTTGGAGGAGGGAATTTGATGTTGTGGGGGTGCATGGGATGGGATGGGGTTGGATATGCTACTAGGATTGAAGGAAAGATGGATGCTGAACTTTATGTCAGCATTATGGATGATGAGCTTCAGCAAACACTGGAGTTTTGGGGTAAAACTACTGATGATATGGTATTTCAGCAGGACAATGACCCCAAACATACCAGCAAAAAGGCCAAGAAGTCATTTGAAGACAATGATATTACTGTCCTCAAGTGGCCTGCACAGTCTCCTGACCTCAATCCTATAGAACATCTGTGGCATCATCTCAAAAAGAAGCTTGGAGAGTATGAGGAACCAGCCAACAGTGTTACAGAGCTTTGGGAGAGGGTACAGGTGGAATGGGAGAAGATACCAAAAAAGGAGTGTCAGAAATTGATTGAAAGCATGCCTAAAAGACTTGCTGCAGTAGTTAAAACAAAAGGTGGCTATACCAAGTACTAATTTATACTCAAAAAATCAGTGCAACAAAACTGTTCCAATGAGTCACTAGAGTATATGATGAAGTTTACTTATTAAATGATGTCACATGATCTTGTGGCTATGCAGGTGATCAGATAGGATGTTAAGGTATATTCCATAATTTTCTCAGATTTTATGACAATTTATTTCATTTTATTCGAGTACACTTGTTAAAAGTTTGAAAACATTGGAACAGTTTTGTTGGCCACTGTAGTGGTAAATATCCTCACAATCACCCAAAACAGTAAGAATTCATAGAAGGCTCCATCACATGACTGAGGTTCAGGTGTCAGTGACTGGATTGTGTCTTGAGCTCTAATGGGGCTAAATATTACAGGGCGGCATATTACCAGAGGGTCTTAGTGTGAAATGCAGAGAACAGCGTGGAATTTGTCCTTTCAACCCATCAGTTGTAGGGATGTGGCTGAAAAAGGAAATTCAACACGTGCATCGGAAAGAGCAGGCTTCTGGCCATGTCAATTAAATCAGACTACAATTGAAGTAGATTGACTGTCATCTACATCATTGTTGTCTGACTATGGGAGACTAGTACTCCCATAGCTCTCCAGTACTCCCATAACTCTACTGCAGTACCCCCATAGCTCTATGTAGTACTCTGTAAGCCTGTGACTTACATGTTGTTTGTGCTTGTTTACTCTCAGCCATCTCCATCAATATTTAGATCACCTCACATATACCTTTTCCTTCTTCATTTCCTTCTTCCAATATAAAATTGTATACCCTTCCCTTTAATGAGTATTATAGATATCTATCTTGAATACCACGCTGTTGTCCTATCATTCCCCTGCCTGGATCAACTGTGAGTATTTATATTACCTCCCTGCATTCCCTATATAGTGTAGCTCATTCTTGATGACCAGGAATGGGCTTCCATACTCCCACAGAACTATAAACTACAGGCTCTACTGCCATAGACCACTAGCTTGAGTCAGAACTTGACAAAATCCAATTAACCCAGGTGTGTTTTTTCTGTTCTCATTTCATTTTCATTTTACTAACAAACCTTTTAGATACTAATGCCGCCACTGTGAGCATCTGCTCGTGGGGCCCTACGAGACAACACCCATGCCCGTGAGCAGCTGCTTGTGGGGTGGGACCTCTCCTGTGTTGCCAGGAACAGGGGGCACAACTGTTGCTCCCTGGCCTAACGACAGGCCCACGATGACACCACCATGAGCATCTGCTCACAGGGTGGATCCCTATCCCAGCCCTGACATCTTCAGCTCCTGTGCTTGAAGAAGCTTGCCATTGCAGGTCTTCCCAGATGCAGGAGCTGTTACATGGTGCCACAATGACAGACACCACCACAGCACCCCCAACCACTGCTGTGAGCAACTGCTCATGGGTGGGAACAGGGAGCAATGGGGATGGGGGGGATGGGGAGAAGGATGGCAACAGAGGAGGACAAACAACAGGGAGGGGGACAACAACAGGGAGGGGGACAACAACAGGGAGGGGGACAACAACAGGGAGGGGGACAACAACAGGGAGGGGGACAACAACAAGGAGGGGAATGACAGTGACAACAACGACGGATGATGAGGTGGAGGAGGAGGAGGACAAAGACAGGACAAGGACAGGACGATACAAAGCCCCCCCACCAACGATGGATGACCCAGCACCTGTACCTGCCACTGTGAGCAACTGCTCGCAGGGTGGACCACAGGTGCTACAGACAACACTGGCCACCACCACCCCCCTCACTCACTTTTAAGCAAGTGTGGGGTTCTCTTGTTTCATTCTAGTCAATGCTGACTACCGCTGCCTCCTCCCTCACTCCAATAGTGAGGGGAGTTCTTTTGTTTCTTTCTTGTCAACACCAGCTGCCACCACCCCCTCCCTTGCTCCAACAGTGAAGGGGGGAATTCTTGTGTTTCACTCACTCTGGTTTGTTTTGTTCTAGTTGATTTATTATAAGTATATATGTATTGTACATAGTATATACAGTCTATACTATAATAAATGGTGCTGCTCAAGAACTGTGCAGTGTGGGGTAACTGTGGGGTTTGAGTAAATGCATGAATTTGTGGGTAACCTTGTGGAAACCTGTGATAAACATGACACCTGTACCTGGGCCATAGAGATACAGTGTTCATGGGTACTGGTATGACAAAATATACTCCGGATTTACATGGTACACCTTGAATATGGATATTCAAACTCTGCTTATCAAGGCTGTTTAAAGCTGTTGAACGACATCTGGCAGCTGTTTCATGGTTGTTTCCCCCCATCACTTCCCTCTGTAGTGCTAAACAATGCATGGGGGACATTTTCCACCTGCTAGAAGAGTTACTAGTGCTCAATTGACTGCTGAGACATCTACTGAGGACTCAGATACAGACTCTGCAACTCCTGCTGTCCTTATCTCTTCTGTAAAGGCTTGTGCTGTGAAAAAGGCTATTGTGGGCAAGACAGATGCTGAGGTATGGTCCCTATCTGATAGTGAGATTATTGGTACATGTCAATTCTCATGCCAGTACTATGATGGAACTCATGAACATTGTCTTGTTTTTTCAGAGGCTTCCAAGTCTACCTGGCATACCAAAATTCATGATCACTTTAATATCACTCTCCATCATGAGGTGGATGACCATCAGAAGCCCAAAAAGCTGGTCTTTGTGTTCACATGCAATGTGGACCCCACTAATCATACTCTTCATGTTCGTCCTTGCATATCTATCAGTCATGGAACGAAGAATCTCCAGGAGGGTGTACAGTCTTGTGATAAGCATCTAGGTGTTGCTGCTGGTGTGGTTTCTGTTCAACCAGCTGGTGAGCTATATACACCTGCAGGCCACCACACCTTGATTGCTCTATGATGTGCCAAAAACCATTGTCCTTTCAATTTGGTTTTGGATGATGACTACCAGGCAGAGGTAGAGATGCTCCAACCCAGAATGATTATCCCCTCTCCTCAAACAGTTTCTTGTGATATTAAAGCTATGTATGCTGAGATGTCAAAACATGTCTGAAATTATTTATGGTCTGTCATTTATATATTTGTATGGTATTATTATTGCTCAACCATAATATTTGAAGGCTCTCAATAGCACTATCCATCTTGTACTTGATGGGTGGACAGCTCCAATAGTTGCATCATTTCTTGGACTTGTTGTTGTCTGGTTTGATGAGGGAGTTATTCATCGTGCTGTACTGGAATTTATAAGGTTGGCACTAAACTTTGTGATGAGGATTTGCTGCTTCAATGCATTATCCATCTCAGATTAACTCAAAAACATGATGGACATATCTTGCTGAGGTTACTGCCAGCTGTCTATGGCGATTTGGGCTTGACAAATTTGTTTGTTACTAACTTATCTCTTGTTTCATGCAATCTGAGCCTCTTGTAGTTACTTTCACTTTGCATGGACAATGCAGGAATCAATGATCCATTGGCCAGATATCTTCCAACACTTATCCCATCCTTTTGGGGGATGGCAGCTCATGGATGCTGTTTTCCACATATTATTAATCTCTTGGCTTACTGAAATTTTACACTATTCTTGACTCAACAAGCATTCAGATATTTATATCCTTCTTTTTCCAGCAGCCTAAAAAGAAGGTTAAGGACTCTGAAGCTGCCAATGGTATGTTAAAATCTGATGTGTAAATCACTGTTCAGGATTTAAAATCTCATACAGTTGCTGCTATTGCTGATGATGATGACTCTGATGATGAACTTGCTGTTCATGAGGAAGGCATTGAGAATGATTCAGCTGCTGTGCCTGATGATGGTAGAGATATCCATGATACTGCCATTGTCAAGAATACTCATGGCCAGGCAATTGAAATGATGAGGAAAAAGGGTATTTCAATTGATCCTTTGGAGGAAAAGATGGCACTGCAACTTTTTCCATGTGTAAGGATATTTATTTCACAACATTAAATTTTAATTTAGGAAATCCCAGGTTGCTGGCCTTGCACAGCATGTTCATGACAGTTCAACACTAAAGGAGAAGTTCAATATACTTGTTACAAATGACAAGGATCTGTCTGGTAACAAGGAGACACTTGATCGCTGGGTTCCTACCCAATAGAATTCAGATCTTACTTGCCTAGATGCTCACCTCTACTTTAGAAGTCCAGTTGAACAGCTCACAGGTGCAGCCATCAACAAACTCCTGGCTTACTGGCTTTCAGAAGACCAGTGGGATCTTGCAGAAACACTTAGGGCAGTACTTGAGGTCACTTGTCTGATATTTGACAATGCAGACAATTAATTATCTCTAATAGGTCTTTGATGGGCCCACAAAACTGTTTTCACAGTCTCAGGTTCCACTTATAGCAGATGTCATACCTATGCTGGACTCTATTGAGCAGTCCATGACACTAGTCCATGATGACAAGGAATCGGAACTTCCCAATGTTGTCTGTGTTGCTGCACAAGCTACTCTACTCTTAATCAACGAATACTACACTCTCATGAAGGACTGCGAGCTGTACATCATTGCAATTGGCAAGTGTAGTATTTTTTATGCATTTGTATTCTACAATATGCAGTCATGTGTCCTGACAAGACCATGGTCAGACAGCACCACAAATATGAGATATCAAGAAGATGGTTATTGAGCATTGGGATGAAACATACAAGGGAGAGAACTTAGATGAATTACCTTCTGCCCCTGCTCATCGTAGGGGCAAGGTGAGATTTAATTTATGCTGCCAAATCTTAGACTTACTGTATTTGATTTTCAGGCCAAGTCCAAGTGGGTTGTTGCAACAGAACCTGAGGAGAATCAAGATCCAGATACTATTGCTACTTATCAGGTTGATCCTGTCATCCAGCTGTCAACTATCAAGGAGGCTGGAGGAATCATGAAGTACTGGCATCAAGCCATTGAGCAGTGACCTCGGTTAGCAAAGATGGGGCTTGATTTTTGCTCAGCACCAGGTACGTGTAATACTTCTTATTTTTGCTTCTACTCTGACACTCTTTTAGCATCATTAGTGGATGATGAATGTGCATTCTCAGTTGGAAGGCTTGAGATCAATTACCTTCAGCATAACACCAGCCCACAGTCCTTCAAGGCTCAAGTTGCAGTTGGATCTTGGGCCAAAACTCCACTCTATCCAGGACTTTCAGAAACCATTAAGATTGTTCAGAAGCAAATGGAAAGTGAAGAGCAGCTGGGACCTCAGAAAGAAGTTGATGAGACTGAGTTGGAAGAGGAGGTAGAAGAGACAGATGACAAATCCAGGTTTGGAGAACTTGAATTGTAATTGTACAAATTCCTATGGTATTTCAGATGTATTTGGAAGGTTTCAAAGTAATATTTATTGGTGTAAAACCATTTCTTGATTAAAAGAAGCAGTCTTAAGTACAAATTTTACTCAGTATAATAAATAACATCATGTGTGCCAACTAGTGCTGCCATGACTTCAAATCAGACTTTTTAATTGCTGTATATCTCTGTAAGTACATCATTGTAGAACATAAACTAATTAATGGGGGGTACATATTTATTGCTGCTACTGACCAATCTAAAAATTACATAAATTGGATTACTACATCTTGAGTTATTAGGACTGACCTATCATCATATCCACCTGTTTCAAGGGGTTCATCGACAAGCATCTCATCGACAGCTTTCCACACTTCTTCATCAGAAACTGGAGGCTCTGATCCAAGGGAGATGGTATCATCTTCAACCTCCATGATCCTAGGCTCTTCTGGTTCTTCCGGTTCGATTCTCCTTCTCTTACCTTCTTGCACTGTTAGGTGCTCTTCCAGCAGTCGCAGATTTTTTGTGGTGCACAGAAGTTGCATTTGCTCAAGGGTTTCTCGAGCTTGCTGATATTTGGCATAGACCAAATGAGAGGTAGAGGCTGCACCTGTATATGCCTGTGCAGGCGGTCAGCGGCGAGGATCCCTTGTGGGAGTGTGGTCGCATTTGATGCGCTGAATGAGTGGCATCAGTGGTATGATGGTGCCATTACCATTTATAGTGGTATAGGCACTGGAGGCGAGGTGGTAATGCTTATCTTTGGACTTATCCTCTTTAGTCTTTTTATTCCCACATCGTCCACATTTTTGGGACGACTCTCCATTGTTGTCTTGCCCTTCTTTGGGCTGCCATTTGGGGTTTCCCCCTTTGCATTTGACAGCAAGCTTGTTGGCCTGAGGCTGGCCAGTGGGCTTTCCTACTGCCATGCACCTTGAGGCTTCAGCGACAATGGAGTCCTTGACATGTTTAAATGTCAAGGCACTAGTAGCAGTCATGTTAAGGACCGTAGCCAACAATGAATCATATTCATGTGGCATTGCAGCGAGTAGAATCATGGCTGGTACTAGTTCGGGAATGGCGACATTGGCAGCTGTGAGGTGCTCAAATTTATCTGCCATCCTAGTGATCTCAGGCACTGGATTCGCAGCTGGGATTTTGATCACTATTGTGGACCTAAAGTCCGCAAAGACTTGGGAGGGGCCATTGACACTGTAATCGGTGTGAATAAGGTCCCACACCTCCTCAGCAGTGTCCTTTGTGTTGGCACGCTGCTGAATGGAGGGGGCCAGGTGGAGCACTAGGCTACCAATTGTCTGGTCATTTTTATTGCTCCAGGTCTGGAGATATGAGTCTGTGAATGGCTCCTCCATCCCTTGGGAGTCATTTTCGAAAGCTGGTATTGTTTGGATGGATCCAATGTCATTCTGGCCAAGGGAATGCTATGATGACTTGAAGCCGGGCCAGTTGAAGTGGGAGGTGGGGGAATGATTTGTAAGATTTCATCCCTCAAACAAATCTGGATGTTGCCTGGGATGATGATTGGATTTATGATAGAGGCAGCCACTCTGTTCCAAACTGCATGAGGTACTATATGTGATTCAATATGTAGATAATTTAAGCTAAACTGAGTGAAACCTACCTGGTGTCTGATGCCCTTCTGAAAACCACTCCTGAGTACTGCTGCCCTCCTCTGAAAGCATCAGGTGGTACCACAACAAGGGGTCCTCCCACTTTATCTTGCCAAAGTCGACTTCTGTTCCTTGAGTATCAGCTCGGTCAAGCTGCAAGGCTGCACTGATGAGCAGACAAGATGGGACAAAGTCATATCAGCCATCTCCCTCACATTCCGGTATGTCTTGAGCACCTGATGAAGTAGTGAACTAAGAAATACAGTCAGAAACTAATTGACAGGTAAATTGAGTTGACTTACAATCCAACTCTTCAACTTTTCCTCATTTACTGTATAGCCTTGGCCATGTTGGAGAAGAACAATCTCCAGCTTGCACTCGTCAATCCATACCAACAACAGTTGCCCAACAAGGGTATTCAATCCCTGATTTGATAGAAATTATATGTTATAGAATGGAATTTGGATAGTTAACAAACATACTGGTGAGTTTGGAAGTTCTTGAAGGAGTAGCAAAAGATCTTCATCACCTCCAAAGATGGCCTTTGTGATGGATCAATGGAGATGTGGTTGAATGGATGGGAGGATGTCATTGATGTAAGATTTGGCAACTTGATTGTAGGAAGGCATTTGTAGAGTTGATATCCAAAGCTGAAGGGTGAATGACTGAACGATGTTGAAGTAGTGGATCGGTATTGTTTTCAAGAATCAGATTGGAACCACCTGGTAAGTCAATTGATCGATCAAGAACATGTGTACTAAAACAAGTTTGAACATCCCCAAAACCAATATTCCAATGCCAAAGATCAAGGTAAGTGAATTGTGATACTAATTTAGTTGTAATTACATTGTTTTCAGGTGGTCCCAAAATCAAAACAACCTGCTCCCTCAATGCTGGACTACCAACCCTCATCCAGACTGACAAAGCCTTATCTTTGGGTGGCAGCACCTCTGCTGTCCCCAACCCCAACACAGCTCCACTAGCTCTTTCTACTGCTGAAATTGAGCCTCCGATGGTTCATTCTGGATTTCAGCCATCTTCAAAACTGAGAACTCATCCGAAACTAGCAGATCGATGGTCATCAGTACCTCCACCCTCCCTGAAACACTGGCACCTCCTCAGGTTCCAATAGCCATGATGAGACTGCCAGCTATCCATCCCCAATTTCAAGAGGGTTCTGTGGAGGCACTCATTCCATCTTCCCAATTCTATGGCATGCCAGCACTCACACTTCCACTTGGTGGATATGTTGAGGAGGGTGAGGATAGACATGTGAGGTTCAAGAGTCCACTGGAGGAGGGAACCCCACTCAACATACGACAGGTGACTATAAACAAGCACTGGATGGAAGGAATTATGGAAGGAAATGTTAAGTTGGATTTGCTACCTCCACTGCCATTACTGCCATTGCCACCCCTGCCTCTTCCTCTCAGGACAAGGCCTGTGTTCATTCCTCACCCACCAACACCCCCAATCATCACCATCCTGAAAACTCTGTCATCTCCAGCCTCTGACCCCATCAACTTTGCTTCTATGCCTGACTATGACATCGGAACGATAATATGCGGCTGTAAGGGGACTAGGGGGGTGCCCTGTGTGTTTCTCCTATTTTTTATGTTTGTTCTATATTTTTCCTCACTTCATTTCCTTCTATTCTTCATTTTCTATGATTTTTCCGGATTTTATTACTAATTTTTCCTTTCTATCATGTTTGTGCATGTTGACAGTTTTATATTTAGAGGCAGAGCACCCCTTCCAACATCTACCCCTTGGTATGATGTCATTTGGTGGCCTTGATCTGCCTATCTCCGCCTTTTCTATTTCTAGGTTATTATTTGATTTTTGTCATCTTCACATATACTGGGCATCAGCAAAGGGATCATTAGAGTTTTCTCTTCCGATTTCCCTTTGCTAGGTGTGTCCCCAATCCCTGTACTATGTAGTATAATTTTAACTTTGGATTTCCCTTTGTTAGAGGCTTAAGTTGCCCTTATAGTAGAAAACTCTCCCCTAAGGCCCGAAATCGTGAACACACTGCCCAAGATAGGCAGGTATGGAGTGGATGACACTTCCCAAAGCTCCACAGACTCCCTACACACTGTTCCAGACAATCTCACCTTTACTATGCCGCCATTTTGCCAAACGCACCCCCTAGCAACATGGACACATCAGAGCACCTCGATGCTGCTTAAATCTACAATCAAAAACTTTGTCAGGACCCTCCAGACTAACCCTATGACCAATATTCCCCCCATTGCAACTCCAAGCACACCCAACAATGACACACCACCAAACGTGCCCACTAAGGAGCGCACCCAGATCAAACTGTCCCCCCCCTGCTGAATTTAATGGTGCATGTGCACAGGGATGTGCATTCCTTAATTCCTGTGAGTTATACATCAGTCTCCAGTCACATCAATTCGTCGATGAGGCTGCAAAAATTTATTGGGCCTTCACATACATGAAATCTGAATGCGCCTATCTCTATGTGGACCATATTCTGCATCAAACTAAAGAACTCAAACTCAATTCTCTACCTTTCTCCAGTTGGGGTTACTTTTGAGCTGAGTTTGTATGCCACTTTTGTCCCCTCAACGAGTGCCACTGAGCAGTGACATGACTTGAGTCATCCTCTTACCACCAGGCACGTCGATCCATGGACAATTATACTGATGAGTTTAAGGATTTGGTGGACATGGGAGGATATGGGAGTGGGCTACCAGTGGTGGTGAAGTTCCAATGGGGCCTCAACCAAGAAATTCAGGACCAGATTGCACAGATGTTGGAAGGGCGCCCAGTGGATGATGATATCTATGCTTGGTATGAAGCTGCTTCACTGTGATGAGAACCGACTCACAAATGCAGCATTTAATGCTGCATTCCATGCTCCAACTACCACTCATGCACCCTACACCTTCAATCGAACCCTTCCCCACCTTAACCCCATTCCTGTTCATCAAACTCCCACACCAGCTGTCAATGTCCCAGTACCAATGGATGTTGATGCAGCCCGCAGCCATGCACATAGGTTGGATCTCTGCTACTGTTGTGGGGAAACTGGGCACAGGGCTGGAGCATGTCCCCATCATCAGGATATCCACATGCTCACCCCCGAGGGGCGAGATGAACTCCTCCAAGACTTGTTGGTGCTTGTAGATGTCGAGGAAGCAAAGGATCAGGTTGCAGAGGAGATCAAGTCAGAGGTTGTAGAGGAGCAGGATTTTTCTATTCACAGCAAGTGAATCGTATGCCCTCACTGCCTGTCCATAACCACTTTGAAGTCTTGTCAGTTGAATCCCTGGAGAATGAATCCATTTCTGTGACTGTTCCCCTCTCTGACCCTTCAAAGTTGGCTGAAGACATACCTGCTCTTGCCATCTCTCCCTCTGCTCCACACCCCAAAATTAAATCATGGGAGCATAAACTACCACGCAAATATATTGTTGCATCCATTCCCTCTACACATTCCTTGAACCTAGCAATCGAACTGCAGACGACTGACACTGGACAGATACTCAGTGTCTCTGCGCTCCTGGACTCTGGTGCGACTGGTCTCTTCATCAATGCCCATCTCACACAACAACATCACCTAAATACTCGCTCACTCTCACGTCCAATACCTGTGTATAATGTGGATGGGTCCCCAAATGAAGCTGGTGCCATCCAAGAGGTTGTAGACCTGGTCCTCCATTACAAAGATCATAGTGAGCATGCCCTTTTTGCTGTCACTCAATTAGGAAAGCAAAAGGTGATTTTGGGCTATCTGTGGCTTTGAGACCATAACCCAGAGGTCAACTGGCATACTGGGGAAGTTACCATGAGCCGATGATGATGCTCAACCTGGAAACCCAAACAAAACCCACAAAAGGCTTCGGATGGTATAACATGAGTCAGAGGAAGGATGCGAGGCCCTCTAGATGTCACCTGTCAGACCGACCGTCAAATAGTCATAAAACAACTGCTTGTCGAAGCAGTTCGAGGCTAAAAGGATGATTTTCGAGGTGTTGTGATGATTTTCGAGATGTCGCGATGCTTTTCGAGATGTCGTGATATTTTTCGAAGAGGTTTCGAGGAACTTCAAGTGCACAGATATGTTCGGACGCAAGATCGGGGGACTAGACAAGTAGTAGAAGTGACAAAAAGGCTAATCAAGGGAAGCGAGAGCGAAAATAGCATAATGCAAGGAATTTCAAGGAAGTTTAGCATAAAACACCAAACTTTGGACTGAATAAGACTAAACTGTACTCTCAAATCACTGTGATCTGGGAGGAAGACGACGACTTTCTTGTTTTTCTTTGTATCTAGTACATATTTTTATATAAAATAAAGAAAGTACCTAAAAAGGCTAGAGAACATGAGGCAAACATGTGGAAAACTCGAGGCAAAAGACAATATAAGTATATCAGATCAATAAAGCGAGCCTAGAAGGGGTGAATATAACACATGATGAAGAAATAATAAGAAAGAATAGCTAAAACTGGACTGTCCTTGTTATAAATTGAATAAAAGATCAGAAACTGCTTTGAGTGGATTGTATGCGTGCACATGTGGTCGAAATGTGTTTGATATACGCGATATAGTGTCCCATGTGTCCAGCATGCATTCAAAGATCGTTCGAACAAGAAATACTGTGTCCGACGATGTTTTTCGAGGTTTGATGTTGTTCGATTGTGTTCGATACAATGCTCGACAATGCTCAACAATGTTCGATCGCATTTGATATGATCCTTGACAATGTTCGACCGTGTTTGACGCTCGACGATGCTCGACGATGTTCGATCGTGTTTGATACGATGCTCAACAATGTTCAACGATGCTCGACCACGTTCGATACAATGCTCGACAATGTTTGACTGCGTTCAATATGATGCTCGCGCTCAGTAGACTTGGTCGGGAGTGGTCACACTGCTTCTGGGACC
Organism: Tricholoma matsutake; assembly: GCA_026075535.2. Classification (NCBI taxonomy): domain Eukaryota; kingdom Fungi; phylum Basidiomycota; class Agaricomycetes; order Agaricales; family Tricholomataceae; genus Tricholoma; species Tricholoma matsutake. The sequence goes on from AP026544.2 coordinate 3,082,719, forward strand.
TCATGCGAGTTATCCGATGTGATTAGAATGTGGTCAAAATGGTGAATCGGCCTTTGAGCCGAGGAGACAACCTATCACCGATGTCCATCCCGCTGTTGTACTCATTTTACAGAAGCCAGGCAAGAACGTCGTGGACAGAAGGCAGCAATACGACATACTCAGAAGTGTCGTGCTGGACCCCTGCCTATACCTGAAGTGGAGCTGGAAGGGGTTCCTGATCTGATGCCGGACTTGGATAATAATGATGAGGAGCCAGAGGAAGTGGAGGAAGGTGATCAGATCTTCTACACTGTGATTTGTCCATCACACAAGGTGTGTGCTACATCAAACATATCCCAACACCTTGCTGAGGCCTTCCACAAAAACAATGCTGCTAAATCCTCTACTGATTCCTTGCTCCCTCATCTCCATGAGTTTGGAGATGTGTTCTCCAAGGAATCGTTCAACTCTCTCCCTGTGCGCAAGCCATGGGATCATGCGATCGAACTCACCCCCAGTGCAACCCCTTCATCCTGCAAGGTCTATCCTCTCTCTCCTGAAGAACAATGACAGCTTGACCAGTTCATCAACAAACACCTGGCCTCTGGATGTATTTGACCATTAAAGTCACCCATGGCCTCTCCCTTTTTCTTTGTCAAGAAGAAGGATGGCTCACTTCAACCGGTTCAAGACTACAGAAGGCTCTACAACATCACGGTCAAAAATTGCTACCCATTACCTCTCATCTCTGAACTCGTGAACCAGCTCCATGGAGCCCGATACTTCACCAAGCTCAACGTCCATTGGGGCTACAATAATGTGAGGATAAAGGAGGGAGATGAGTGAAAGGCAGCCTTTTGTACCAACCATGGTCTTTTTGAACCGCTTGTCATGTTCTTTGGCCTTACTAATAGTCCTGCCACCTTTTAGACCATGATGAATGACATTTTCCATGACCTCATCCTCGAAGGTGTTGTCTGCATCTATCTCAATGACATCCTCATCTTCACTCACACAGTTGAAGAGCACCATCACATCATGTGCCTCATCCTAGAATGGCTTCGACAGTACAAACTCTACCTTCATCAGGACAAGTGCAAGTTTGAGAAGACCAAGATTGAGTACCTTGGCCTGATTATCTCAGAGGTTCAGGTGGAGATGGATCCTATCAAGGTGAACGGGGTCATGGCTTGGCTGACGCCCACGAACAAGAAAGAGGTGCAGTCTTTCCTGGGCTTCATCAATTTCTATTGGTGTTTTATCAAGGATTTCTCACATCATGCACGACCACTGTTTGACTTGAAAGGAAAGGAGGCATGGAGGTGGGATAATGCACAACAGGAGGCATTTGAAAGGCTTAAAAAGATGGTCACTTCCACTCCTATCCTTACCTTTGCTGATGATTCACATCCTTTTCATGTAGAAGCCGACAGTTCTGACTTTGTGATGGGTGCCATGTTGTCTCAGCAGTCTCCGGAGGACCAGAAGGGGCATCCTGTTGTGTTCTACTCCAAAAGCCTTAGTGCTGTAGAGCAAAATTACGAGATCCATGACAAGGAGATGTTGGCAATAATGCGTGCGCTTGAGGAGTGGCGACACTTCCTCGAGGGTGCCCAACACAAGGTGGAAATTTGGACAGATCACAAGACTCTCAAGTACTTTATGATGGCCAAGAAATTGAACTGTTGTCAAGCTTGTTGGTCCCTGTATCTATCCAGATTTGACTTCTCCTTGCACCACTGTCCAGGTCACAGCATGGGGAAGACCGATGCCCTCTCCCGATGTGCAGACCATGGGGATAGCAGCAATGACAACCAAAACATTGTGTTGTTGCAGCCAGACTTGTTCACCATTTGGGCACTGGAAGGCATCACACCCCAGGGCAAGGAGCGGGACATCCTATGTGACATTTGTCATGCAAACCATACTGGTTTACATGAGGATGTTGTTGCCCAAGCTGTTAAAGAACTGAGGAAGGGATCCACCCTTTCCTTGCCTGCAGCAGAGTGGGCTGAAAAGGAGGATGTGTTGTATTTCAGGGACCACATCTACATTCCCAATGACCCAGACCTTTGCCGGTGCATCATATCCCAACACCATGACTCACAGATTGCTGGTCATCCTGGATGCTGGAAGACCTTGGAGCTCACCTCACAGAATTATTGGTGGCCACAAATATCACAGCTCATTGGTCAGTATTGTCACACTTGTGACCTTTGCTTATGCACCAAGGTTCCTCATTGCAAACCCATTGGCAAGCTACACCCTCTTCCTGTTCCAGAGAGTCATTGGGATGTTGTCAGCGTCGACTTTGTGGTGGAGTTGCCAGAGTTGAATGGGTTTGATGCGGTGATGTGCACAGTTGATTCAGTGGGAAAACGTGCTCACTTCATTCCCACTCACACCACTGTCAGTGCCCTGGGTGCCACCCAACTCTACCTCCACCATGTGTGGAAATTACACAGACTTCCTGGTGCTTTCCTCTCTGATCGTGGCCCTCAGTTCATGGCAGAGTTCACTTGTGAGCTGTACTGACTCCTGGGGATCAAACTCCTTGCTTCGACCACTTATCACCCACAAACCGACCACCAGACTGAGCGAGTCAACCAGGAACTGGAGCAGTACATCCACATCTTTGTCAATGAATGCCAGGATGATTGGGATGGTCTTCTCCCCTTGGCCGAGTTCAGTTACAACAACCATGTCCATGCTTCCACTCAACACACCCCTTTCCTCTCAGACACTGGATGACATCCACGCATGGGATTTGAACCTTGCCAAACTCCCTCACACATCGAGATGGTGAATGAGTTCACAGAACACATGTGGGATAGCTTGGAGGAGGCAAAGGCAGCCTTAGCAAAGGCGAAGGACGACATGGCACGCTTTTACAACCAACGCCATTTTCTGACCCCTCAGTACAAGCTTGGTGATCGAGTTTATCTTGACTCCAGTGACATCTTTACTACACGTCCATCCAAGAAACTCGCTCATCGCTTCCTGGGACCTTTCCCCATTGTCAAGTGTGTTGGAATGCATGCCTATCATCTATGCCTCCCAGCCTCCATGTCCCAACTCCACCCAGTCTTCCATGTCATCAAACTCCTTCCAGCTCCCCCAGATCCATTCCTGGGATGCCATTCACACCGAGGTCTTTACACTCCCCCCCCCAATCTGAGCAGACTCCGCTCAGACACTTGGACTGTACTTGGACTGTCCGAGGACTTTGCTCAGACTTTGCTCAGACGTCTTTGGCTGAAAGTCCTGCCAAACTAGATGTCCAGTCTCCGAGCTGAGTCCAAGCTGAGTCCTCAGACTGTCCGAGTTGCTTATATAATTGACTGAAAAATCAGTGGCTACTGCAGGGATTGAACCCTTGTAGTCACATGATAAAGTACATTTAAGGCAACAATATAACTGTTAGACTAAAGTATCATTACAGATAGATAGTTTTATCTCTCTATGTACCACCCTGGCTGTGATGACAAATCAACACAGCCGTGTCACCAACAATGATGCCAGCTCATCATCGATCATCACCAACCACCACCACCACCACCACTTGACAACGACGCCTCCCTCCCGTGTCCCACTGCCGCCACTGCCCCCTGAACACCCCACAGCCACGGGCCCCATGCCAGCACACGATGAAATGGGCCCAAACAACTCTATCACCGTTTGGGCCCCAGGTGAGTTTTTTCTTTTTTCTTTTCTCATGTTTTCTTTAAGCTAACACATTTTTTCATTAATTATAGGTTATATCTATACTGTAGCAGCAAAATGACCCCAAAACCACCAAACGAGGAACAACGATGAGACCACAACCCAGCACCCGCCCCTGCCAATGCGAGCAACTGCTCACATGGGGGAGAGCAGCTGCTAACAATGACGATGATGACAGGGAACAACGATGACCAGGAACAATGATGACAGAGAACGACGACACCATCCACCCCAGCCCTACGAGCCACTGCTCATAGGGTGGACGATGGGTGGAACAACAATGATTAGGGTCCTAGGTAAGCTTTTTTTCTTTTCTCATTTCATTTTTCAATGCTAACTAGCTTTTTATAGGTACAAACTACTACTGGCAACGACGACGATGGGGGGACACCACCACCACCACTGCTGCGAGCCCCTGCTTGCAGGGTGGAAGGTGAGGGTGAAGAGACAAGGGGGAAGGGAGACAAGGGGGAAGGGAGACAAGAGGGAAGGGAGATGAGAGGGAAGGGAGACGAGAGGGAAGGGAGACGAGAGAGAAGGGAGACGAGGGGGAAGGGAGATGAGAGGGAAGGGAGACAACAACCCTGCCCCATGCCTATGAGCATCTGCTCATGGGGTGGTTCAGGGGGGAGGAGAGCGGGGCCAGGAGAGCTAGATGGCCAGGGGATGACCCAGGGAGAGACGAATGCCGCCACGAGCAACAGTTGCTCGTGGTGGGTGTTTTTAATTTATTTTTATTATTGATAGTTACGGCCCCCTCCCCTTGAGCTTGCAAGGGGAGGGCTTAGTATTATACATACTTACCCATATTAATTACCCCTCGCACAGATGCAAGGGGGTCAATTTAATAATCTATTCATGATATATATAAAAATTAGATTTCAGTAATAAATAGATATAATGTATGTGACTTTAAATGACTACTTGGCTTAAGTGGTAGAGTGTGCATGTTTGGTCATCATGTGATCGCTAGTCCAGAAGTCTGTTGGTTCAATTCCTGCTGTGCACACATCATTTTGTGAGACTTATAAGAATTTCTGTAAGTCTGGAACTTGGACAATACTTTAAAGGTGTAAGTAAATGCACAATTGATGTTGTCCAAGCAAAGTCCAAGTGCAGTCCTCGGACTTTACTCGGACAGTCCAAGTGTCTGAGCAGAGTCCAAGCAGAGTCCAAGCAGAGTCCGAGTGAAGTCCGAGTGTCCAAGTGTGTCCGAGCAGAGTCCACTCAGACTGGGGGGGGGAGTGTAAAGTACTGTTCACACCCACCACCACTGCCTACAGTGATCGAGGGAGAACCCCAATACGAAGTCGAGTCAATCTTGGACAGCCATTTGTGTCGAGGAAAACTCCAGTATTTGGTGCATTGGAAGGGTTATGGGTATGAGGAGAACTCATGGGTCGAAGAGTCTGATGTGAATGCCCCTCGGTTAGTCAAGGAATTCCACCGACAGCACACTGCTGCACTGCATCGCATTCAAGTCATGGACTTTGGTCGTATGTGATTTCGAATGCATCGGGGCGATGCATCCTAGAGAGGGGGTGATGTAAGGGGACTAGGGGGGTGCCCTGTGTGTTTCTCCTATTTTTTATGTTTGTTCTATATTTTTCCTCACTTCATTTCCTTCTATTCTTCATTTTCTATGATTTTTCCGGATTTTATTACTAATTTTCCCTTTCTATCATGTTTGTGCATGTTGACAGTTTTATATTTAGAGGCAGACCACCCCTTCCGACATCTACACCTTGGTATGATGTCATTTGGTGGCCTTGATCTGCCTATCTCCGCCTTTTCTATTTCTAAGTTATTATTTGATTTTTGTCATCTTCACATATACTGGGCATCAGCAAAGGGATCATTAGAGTTTTCTCTTCCGATTTCCCTTTGCTAGGTGTGTCCCCAATCCCTGTACTATGTAGTATAATTTTAACTTCAGATTTCCCTTTGCTAGAGGCTTAGGTTGCCCTTATAGTGGTGAGGAACAGCCATCCCCGAAATTAGTGTTTTAAGGTCTGGTTCGGTCCGGTTTTTCAACCTCTAAGAGGGTTAACCAGGACTGTAACTGGTCCAGACCATGACCCTAAGTAACATAGACCATAACCAAACCAGTAAAAACCAGTTCTATCAGTTTGGTTATGGTCCAAAAAACCAGTTGAACCAGTTTTCCCCCATTTTTTCACAGCTAACTAAATTTATTTTTGTATACAAAATAAAATAAAGACATAAACACCCTGCGAGCAGTTGCTCGCAGTGGTGCAGTGTAATTACATAGTGAATGAAAAATTGAAAATGAAAATGAAAACAAATGACCCCACCATCTCGCATTTGTAGCGAGGGTGGGGTGCTGCCACTCATCGTGTGTCATTCATTAGCCTGGTTCACACTGTTGGGTGTTCCCATTCCCCATTGTTCATTGTTCCCCATTCTTGGTCGTTCCCCACCATTTGTTGTTCCCATTCCCCGCCATTCGTTCTTCCCATTCCCCACCATTCATTGTTCCCATTCCCCTCCATTCTTTGTCCCCTGCTGTTCTTTGTTCCCTGCCATTCTTCATTCCCTCCCACCATCGTTTCCTGCACTTCATCATCTGTTGTTCTTCAGCCTGGTTCCCCCCGTTCATCATTCCCTGCTATTCATCATAGGCACCATTCATCATTGTCAGCACCTCCATATCCCCCTATGAGCAGTGGCTCACAGGCAGGGTGGTGGCACTGTGTGACATGGCATCTCTGAGTCATTGTTGTCCAGAAACAGGGTTCATTGCAGCCCTGTGAGCAGAGGCTCACAGAGGCGGCATAGGGCACAGGTAGGGGTCATTGTTAACAGGCAAGAAACTAAAAAGAAGAAATATTAGTTAGTTCATTACTAAAAGAAAGAAATGAAATAAAAAAACATACCCAGAGGGCCCAAATGACATTAGTTGGTCGTTTGGGCCCCTGCTTTGTGTTTGTTGGTTTGTGTGGTCAGGTGGTGATGCAGCATCTCAAATGGTGCCACTTTTATTTTTGTGTAAACAAACATGTCAACACGTGATGTAAATGATGTGTATGTGTTCATTTACTGTCAACAAATAAGGACAACCCCTGCAATGTATATAAACCCAACCAATTTGCATGGCATCCCCCCTCGTAGGTAGCTTATTATATATAATACATACATTAGTTTTATTATTTATAGGGTACAAAATCTAAGTGTAAAAGACCAGTTACAACCAGTTTCAACTGGTTTTATAATGGTTTTTGAATGTTTTCAAAGCAAGTTAACCAGTAACCAAACCACGGTTTCAGTTACCTACTATTTTCAGAAACTTGGACCAGACTGAAGCATGGACCACAGTTTGGTCCAGTTTGGTCCTCAGTTTAGTCAACCGGACCTTAAAACACTACCCGAAATGGCCACAATCTCATACACTGCCTTCTCCAACTTCTGAAGATGATTGATCACCCAAACCAGAAACTGAGGAAGAGGAGCAGGTGGACCAGCTGGGGGATGATGGTGGCGATGAATCGGATGAAGTGGAGTTTGTGGAGGAGGGGAGTCTGCAGGAGACAGTGGGGATAGTTAGCATTTACAGGTCCGGTTCAGTCTGGTTTTTTATGTCTAAATGGGGCAACCGCAACCGCAACCGGTCCAAGACTGACCCAGATATTGCTGAACTGCAACCGGACCGCATAGGACCGGTCCATATCAGTCCATGGACCAAAAAAAACCAGTTCGAACCGACTTTTTGTTGTAAAATTTGTTGTACCAATATAACCCATATATTTCTCAACAACAATTAATCGGACCATTTCACCATTACACAAGCAGTTGGATATTGTAATTTCCCGGTGACTGGTCTAACTTTTAAGAGATTTCATCAAGATCTGACAGAGATATGATTGAAACAAAAGTACATTGTATTCCATGTTGTAGTTTGTAGTTTGTAGTTACAACTTGTTAGGGCTGTTAAATGAATCAAATACACATGGTATAGATGTTTATGTATGTTATTCCTTTGCCTTGGATAATGTCCAATTGTGCCCAACATTTTTGTAGCACAAGGTATAAACAGTATAGTCACAGCTGCTCAAATGACATCAAAATACTCACATCAAAATGTATTTTGTCATATCTCTCTCAGTTCTCAACCGTTTTTGATGGTCCAGGGAGCGAAATTGAAGCCATTATGTGTGGGAATCAGGGGGTATAGTGCACGTGACCTATAAACCGGTTGAAACCGGTTCGGATCGGTTTTCATTGGTTCAATGATATTTTTCAAAGCAAAAGACTGGCAACTGGACTGCAAAAGACCAGTCCTATAAATAGCCACCTGATGAACCGGACTTCGGTTCAGTTCAGTCCAGTTTCGGTCTTTTTCCGGTTCGTAGGACCGGACCTTTAAACACTAGGGATAGTGGAAGTGGACAACATCATGCTGGGATCTGGGAAAGCAGTGAAGGGAAAGGGGAGAGCAGTAGAGGATTGGGGGGAAGGAATGATGAAGAGTCAGTGGCCTCAGTCCACTCCTTCCTCTTGTGGCCTGGCATCGAGGAGTTGATGAAGGATTTGGGTTTGGAAAGTGGAAGTGGAGAGGTAATAAGAGGCATTGAGGTAAGGACAACAGCAAAGGAAAAGCAGGCCATCCTGCTCTCCAGGTTGTTGGAAGCAGAGTTATATCTTGCAGCTGGTGTTGAACAACTGCACAATTGCCTCAAGACATATGTAGCTAACAATTCAAAATTTGAGTTGTAGTTTACATTATTTTAACGAATGCCAATCTTGGGATGTAAGCCTGAAGCAGGAATGAGTACATCAGAGTGAATTATATTATCACTGACACTAACACTACTTAAATATATTAGTCTGGAACAGTCCAACAAATGTATAGAAAAGTGGAAATATACTGATGTTCTGATCTGATGTTCTCACATTGATGAACCAATTCCAATAGTACTAACCTCAATGAAATTCCCACACAATGGACTTACATCAATGGATCAATATTCTCCCAATGTACCTACCCCAATGGTTCAATCCCAACATTCTTACCCCAACGGACCAATCAAGATCTACTCACCTAGATGGTTCAATCCTGATGTACTCACCCCGATGGTTCAATCCAGCCACAAGTAGAGGACAAATATATATTCAAGGTCTACTATGAGTCTATGATGCTGATATGTAATATGGGCATTTGCTAACATGTAGTTTCTTGGAAGGCTAAGATGTAGCAATGGTAAGAGCCTCATCTCATTGTATAATACACTGCTAACATGACCTACATGGGCCTACCATAACATTCATAGTCTACTGCTTCAATATGTCCTATAGGCCCACCCATCAGCCATGGTCTGCTCCAATGCTAATATATCACATAGGCCCACCCATTATACATGATCCATACCAGTCCCAAAATTACACTTGGGCCCACCCCATCATCCATGGTCTACTGCTAAGTCCTCATGTCCTATAAGCCCACCCATCATCTATGGTCTATTCCAATACTAACACATCCCATGGGCCCACCCATTGCATGTGGTATAAGGCTCTACTCATTTCACCCATGAGCCCATTCTATTTAAATGAACTTATACCTGCCAGATGAGCCCACACATCTTCTATGGTCTATTATAGTCTATGGACCCACATCAGCTGGACCATTAAATATGGCCTAAAGCCACCATTAGTTAGTCCATATATAATGGTCTAAAGTCACTGAGAGTTGTGGATGGGGAATGTACTCATCTCCTTCACCTTGCTCTTCACAGTCATCAAAGTAGACCTCATTGTCACTCTCTTCGAAAACTGCAGCAATGTGCATGGTCAATTGTCTTTTCTCATATGCGGCTTTTGCTTTTGCTGTGTTCTCTGGTGTGATGTTCTTGCAGGCTTCCAAGGTGCATCAGGTCACTTTTCAGTTTGGCGAGATATGCCTGGCATACAAAGTTTGGCATTTGAAAGAACCAAGGTGGAGCAAGAGCAGGGTCTTCTCTTCATCAGTCAGACAGGGGAGCAGTGGGGCATTGTAGTTGCTGGCAGTGGGGGCGGTGGTTGCAGTGGCGGGAATGTTGGTGGTAGCCACATTCCTGTTCTGAGACCTATTGCGAGTGGCACAGGTCAAGGTCCTCCTGCCACTCCTTCAAGGTTGTGATGGCATCGAGCATCCCTACTGTGGCACCCGGAGGAATGCCATTGTTACCATGATATAAGTGTTTCAGGGCAGGCAATAGATGTGGTATGAGGTGTTTTCTGAGTATGGTGGGGGCAATGTAGTATGTAGAACCAGTGGCATGAAGTTCGTCATTTGCATTGCATACTTTGTTGACCCAGGTGAGGAAGGGGGTCGTTGATTGGAATGTGATCTGGTCTTGTATAAGTTCATCTTCCCATGATTGTGCCAAGAACTTGAGTTTGAATTCGGTCATGAAGACTTTGAATGACAGAGTAGTAAGATGGTCTTCATCCGCAACGACCCAAGATTGGACCATGGCGGATTCAAAGTTATAGAGTATTTTGCCAACTCGGTCAGCAGTGGCAATTTCTTTGTTCACAAAGTAATGACGACAGGTGGTTTCAAAAGTGCAAAGGACAGGGATGGTGAGAGTCCCTGGTGACAGGATTGGTGCAGTGTTTGGGGAGCTTTGTCAGACTTCAGCGAGAATGTACATGGGATCAACGATGGCAGTCATGAGTGCTGTGGGACAGGGATGTTCATCATCAGAGTCGTCTGTGGGATTGTGTGTTTTGGAATGGGGTATTGGGGCAGGTGCAGGCAGTGCGGTGTATTCTGTGTGTTTAGGGCTAGTGGGTGAGTTAGGCATGCCAGATGAGGGGGGGGAGAGCGGTGAGGAGGTGGCTGTATGTGTGTTGTTTGTATGTTGCTGTCGTGTAGAAGCGTGTGTCACCAGTGGTGTGGGTGATGATGGTTGACAAGACAGTTTGTGATGTGAGTTTGTCATTCAGCAGTTGAGTTGGGGAGAGAAATGGCAAAGTGGGTTGCAGTGGAGTGTCCTCAAGACAATATGTCAGTGTTACACTCCAGCAGAAATAAGCATGCATCAGAGATGTCTGTAGTTCTGGGCTTCTGTGGGTTCTTGCCGAGGCTTCTGTGACAGTGTGGAGGTCGTTAATGCAATATGGCAAGAGGGTATCACTATTTGGGGTCAGCAGGGATGAGCTAATGTCGAGATGGGTGGGAATGATATCACTGTGTGGTTCAGGTTGCCTGTGTGCGATGTGTGAAAATTTTCAGTTAAGATACCATGCTTCAACCAAGATCAAGTTTAAAAAAAAGTGGAAGAGAGTTATTAGAACTCCCAACACTCAGAAGATGGGACAATGTAAACTAGATGGTAGTATGGATTCAAGATGATAAGGTATTAGTTTACATTGTACGATAAGGATATACTTGCACATGATGCTCATGTGATTGTGTATGTTAGGTAAGGACAAGCTGAAGGGTAACGTGAAGGGGAAGGAAGGATAGGTAGTGCATAAGAGTACCTCTTACAACATCACATAAATGTGAAGTAAAAGGAAAACAAGGGCTGTAAGATGGTAATATATCTAGTGTTTAAAGGTCCAGTCTATAGGACCGAAAAAAGACCATTAACCAAACCTAACCGGACAGATATTAACTGACCAGGGGTTATGGTTAAGGGCTGGTCTTTAGCAGGCAAGGTTAAGGTCTTTCAAATGTGAAAAACATTGTTAACCACAAAAAGACCAGTTTCAATCAGTTAAGACCGGTTATTGATTATGTGAGCTATTTCATATAATTGCCCTGCAAATAACACACATAGACATCTGTACACTGTATATTTCATTTATTTAACAGCCCTGACAAGTCATAACTACATACCGCAAACTGCAACTGCAAACTGCAAACTAATACACTGCACTTTTGTTTTGGCCAAATCTCAGTTAAATCTTGACAGGATCTCTTAAAAATTAAATCAGATGCCGGGGAACTACAATGTCTATTTTTCTGCTTAACGGTTAAGTGTTTCAGGTAGTATTTACTGAGATACATATAGGTTGTACAGTACAACAAACTTCACAACAAAAAACCAGTCTTAACCAGTCTTTTTTCTGTCCATTAACCAAAAAAGACCAGTCTTAGTTGGTCCAGTTAGGTCCTCCCAATATCTGGGTCAGTCCTAGACTGGTTACAGTTACAGTCTACCCATTGTAGGGTCAAAAAATTGAACCTAACCTAACCTTAAAACACTAAATTTATCAAAATGTACCTGGTATATTGTTCTAATAAATCACAGAAATGTTGAAGATACCCCATTGCATCTGAAATCATGTCTTGCCTTGTTGAGCTTTGTCTAATAGGCTTACCATACAATATCATAACCTCTGGATGTGCAGATGAAGTGATAAACAATACTCCAAAGACAGCCAAGTGTGTCCGAAGTGGTGCAAACCACACAAAGTTATTTGAGGTAGCTCAAAGATTGCAAAACAGGTTCAAGGAGAGCTCGCGAGGTTCATAGGTGTTCATAAGAGTTTGCAGAGCCATAGAGGGTGAATAGGAGGGTAAGGGAATATGTGCACATGATTACAGAGCTTGAAGCACAAAGTGGACCTATCAATAGGTATTCAAGTCACTGGCTGTGGAAGTTGCTGGACATCATTTCAATCGTTTCACAAGTACTTTTACTTTTCAACTAACTGTCTTTTAGGTTCTAACCAACTGGCAAATGACACAAAGTGAATGAAATGGGTTGTTTGGGGCCCCAGGTATGTTTTTTTGTGTTCGCATCTTGTTTTTCTTTATTCAACCAACTTTATTTTCATTATTTACAGGTTTTTAACTCACTTACAATGATGTGACTACCACAATGATGACAGCAATGGCCACCACCACCACCACCATCACTGCTCATAGGCTGGAAGCTAGGAGTAATGATGAGGGGAGGGGCTGCCAGGACACCACCAAGACCCAGCACCCAGCACTGCTGCCACAAGCAACTGCTTGTGGGGTGGATGCAGTAATTTACAGTGCCCCACATGTCCTAGCAGACTCCACACAGACTGTGTGGAGTCTGAGCTAGTTTGTATGCAGAATCTGGGTCAATTTGATATCTTATGAGTTCCAAGCTTTTCAGACTTTATGAAAGTTGTGCCTACAAAATATAGGTGTGCAGAGCAAGGATTGAACCCAAGACCTCCAAGTCATCACACAACAAACTAAACACATGTGATCAACCAGTTGAGCCACAGGAGAATTATTTGTTAGTAATACATGGTTTATTTATGACACTCAAACTCAAACTCAAGTATTTATCTCTCAAAAATTGAACAAATAAATTTTATTCACTGCATCCCTCACATCTAACACGAGGGAGTATACAATACAATCAAAGAAATACAAAAAAAACTAATAATAACTACATTACAAACTATAGATTTAAAAAAAACTCCCCCTGAAATGTGGGGGAGGGCCAAAAGAAAAAGAAGAAAAAAAACCCACCCCACAACCCCATGAGCAGTTGCTTGTGAGGCTGGAGGTGGGTGGCTTGTTGTCATCATTGTTCCACCCACAATCCACCCCACGAGCAGTTGCTCATGAGGCTGGGGGCGGGTGGTGCACTGTCATCTCCTATCCCTGCACCTAGGTGTCATTCCACCCAAAAGAAAAAGAAGAAAAAAAACCCACCCCACAACCCCACGAGCAGTTGCTTGTGAGGCTGGAGGCGGGTGGCTTGTCGTCATCATCGTTCCACCCACAATCCACCCCATGAGCAGTTGCCCATGAGGCTGGGGCTGGGTGGCTTGTCATTGTTGTCATTCCACCCATGATCCACCCCATGAGCAGTTGCTCATGAGGCTGGGGGCACGTGGTGCATTGCCATCATCTCCTTTCCCTGCATCTGGGCATTGTTCCACCCATGTTCTACCCCACAAGCAATTGCTCATGAGGCTGGGGGTGGGTGGCTTGTTGTCATTTGTCCCCATCATCCCCCATTTGGGTTTCTGTATCTTTTTTTTTTTTTTTGGGGGGGGGGGGGGGGGGGTTTGGGCATGTCAGTGCAATGTGGCACGATTACAGAGGTTGGTGGGTGCTTACTAGGCAGGTATCCCCCTTCTGGAGTCTCCTGGCATCCCTGGGCACCCTCCTAGCCCATGTCAACAGCCTCACATCCTGTTTGAATGGGGAGGAGATTGGGTGGACCATGGGCGTGGGCATGGGTTGTGCATTTTTCATTGTGGCAGGTCATCCCCAGTAGCATACACCCTAAAAAGCAATAAAATACAATTAGCTGATTGATAAAACAAAAAGCAAAAAAAACACTTACTAGGGGCCCAAACGATGATTATTGTCATTTGGGCCCATTGTGTCAGCTCGGCTCATTGGGTCCTGTTGCATCAGCTCAGCTAGTTTGCTGTATGTTGCTGTTGGTGCAAGAGGCATCGGAGGCAAGGGCTGACTGGGCAGTGGTGGTGGTAGAGGGAGGTGGGAGGCAGCAGCATTGAGAGTGATGGTGATCAACATCAACAATGATTGTTGATGCATCTTGAACTTGCACGTGAGTCACATGATTTAAATACAGTTAGATAATGCAATTGTTTGCACTTACTGACAATGGCTCTGTGGTGTGGTTAACTGTGCTATTTATGCTTGGCGACAAGGCTTGGGGTTCAATTCTACTTTAATACATAATTTTTCTGTAGTCAGCTAAGCCTCTGTTGTATCCATGGACTCAACTCAGACTTGACTCAGACATGTATCTGTCCAAGTCTGTCCAAGTCCAAGTAAATTGATGTTGCTCAGACAAAGTCCATGCACACTCCGAGTAAAAGTCCAAAAATAGCTCAGACTCCACAAAAGTCCATGTGGAGTCCAAGCAATATACAGGACATTTGAGCCAAATGAGTGGGTCCAGTCTGAGCTAGCCTGTGTGGAGTCTGAGCTAGTCCATGCAGAGTCCACCAAATTCTGCGCAGACTGGCTCGGAATACATGGGGCACAGTGAAGACCTCTGGTGGATGGGGGGTGCTAATGGATGGGGACACTAGGGAACAAGAGACAGGATGATGGGTATGATGACATGGACACAAAGAGGACAATGGGAAGCTGGAGCAATGGGGGAACAAGATGCAGGGGGAACAAACAAATAGCAGGAATGAAGGCAATGGGGAGGGAGAGGGGCCAGACAGAATGAGCAAGTACTACGACATGGGGGAGGAATGCTGCCTCACCTTGCCCCACACTGTCTTGCTCATGGTGAGATAGGTTTTTTCTTTTTAAGTATTGTACCATTTGTATAAAATTATTCAATCAATAAATTGCTCATCTCGAGCAGTGTGTTTTTTGCATGTGAATGTAAATCAAGGAATGGAAATGGTAACATGCATTATTCAAATTGAGTACTTTATACTCCCCCACCTATTCCAGTTGGATTCCGGTTTGTCCAGCTGGAATTTCTGGAATTTCTGGAATCCAGTGGAGTTTTTTTTGTATGTGTAGTTTTCCCTATGCAGCACAATTCCAGTCAGAATAAGGATCCAATTTACACCCAGAATCCTCAGAATCTGACTGGACTCATCACAACTGGACTAACTGGAATGCATGGACCAACTGGAATAACCGGAATGCATGTGCTTTCCCAAATAAAAGTTTCACATACAGTAAGAATTGAACACTCAACCTTGGGTCTACATGGGTTTACACACAGAACAACACACTTAACCACTGATCTACCAAGGCTTTATTACTACCTACATTTAATACCTTTATTACCCTTTAATGCCTTAATACCTTTATTACCCAATTAAGGGTGTAGTAACCAGCCATACAAATAGCTGCATGCATTGCATGACACATGACATGTGACTGCCAGCTCACAACCACCACCACCACCATTGTCAACACTGCCTCCACTCTACCACCACCACTGCATGCGCACCTGCCACCACCATTCCCATGCCCACTGCCACCATCACCACCACCTTCAAATGAGCCAACTGCACAGAACACAGGCCCAAACAATGGCAACTGTCATTTGGGCCATAGATGAGTGTTTTTTTTTCTTTTTCTTTTTATCAATCAACTAATTGCTTTTTAGGTTATATACTACTGGGGACAACCTGCCATGATGAAAATGCGCAACACATGCCCACAGCCACCCAATCCCCTCCTCCCCTTTCAAATGGGATGTGAGGCTGTCGACATGGGCTAGGTGGGTGCAGAGGGATGCCAGGAGACCCCAGAAGGGGGGTATCTACCTAGTAAGTACCCACCAACCCCCATAAGCATGCCACATCACACTGATGTGCCCCAACCCCCCCCCCCCCCCAAACAGAAATCCACAACAACACCAACCTACCACCCACTCCCACCACTGCAAGCACCTGCTTGCAGGTTGGGTAGGGTGAGTGGATGATGGTAGGCACCAATGACAACAAAGAATGAGCACCAGGGCCCCACCACAATGAGGAATGGCCCCAGGACCCACCATGATGACCCAGATGCCGACACCAACACACCACCCACCTCCAGCCCCATGAGCAACTGCTTGTGGGGTAGATGATGGGTGGAACAATGCTGGTGATGATGATGAAATGCTGAATGGCACCACCAGGGCCAGACAACAACAACAAGCACCATGGCACCCACCCCATGCCTATGAGCAACTGCTCATAGGGTGGAGTGTGGGGATGGACAACAGGAGGGAAATGACAGGGAAGTGGGCCATAAGTAAGTTTTTTTTTTAAATTTTATTTTCTTCCTTTTGGTGCAACTAACAACACAAACAGGACCCTGCAACAAATGACACACCACCCGCCCCCAGCCCCACTGAGCAACTGCTCATGGGGTGGATGGCAAGTGGAATGAGGATGAGGACAGCCCCACATGATGGCACTGAATGACACGCCAGGCCCAGCACCAGAGCGGGGAGGACAACAGGCACCAAGGGTGACAACAGGGAGATATGGGACCACAGGGAGTGGGCAGGATGATGGGCACCCAGGATGGCAAACCCAGGAGATGCACCAAGGACAGCAGAGCCATGTTGCCTCCCTCTCCCCTGCATTTCATGCAGGGAGGGTTTTTTTTTCTTTGTGTTTTTACCTCGCCCCTCACCCAAAATGTGAGGGCTTTTTATATATACATATAAATAACATAGTTTATGTATTTAATCACATCATCCCCTACTCCCTCACATTGAATGTGAGGGATGTGGTTTATTAAAAAACTTTGCCCTTAATTACTCAAAAAAAAAAAGAGTTATGAGTCTGAGTGTCATAAATAAACCTTATATTACCAACTAATAATTCTCCTGTGGCTCAACTGGTTAAGGACACATGTTTGGTTTGTCATGTGATCACTCTAATCAAGATGTCTTGAGTTCAATCCTTACTCTGCACAAATATATTTTGTAGGCACTTTGACAACTTAAGACTTGAAATTTGACTATCCATTAGGGTATATACTCTAAGTTGAGCATCTGGAGTAACTGGAATCTGGTCAGAATAACTGGAATAACTGGACTCCAGTCAGAATAAGTGGGGGAGGGTAAATTACACTTCAAATTTAAAAAAAATCTGTAACTTAGTATTGAATGCAGGGAGTGTAGTTAACTTAGTCAGGGAGTTATACAATACAAATACAGGATGTTTAACAACATAGAACATCAAATACAAGGCAAAAATATTGTGAAAACCATGGTGTATATACATGGTGTCACTCCTGTGGTGTTTCATGACAGACCATGGTAAAAACCTGTCACCACAGTTGCAGTGTTAGGATGTGTGCAGTGTTGGCAGGTGTGGGTGTGGTGTGTGAAAATTTACCCATGGTGTGACCCATGCTTAGTGTTTAAAAGTCCAGTGCTTTTGCATTTTGACATATGTCAACAATGGCTAAACAGAATCTCTTTATCTGAGAGAGGACCCCCATTATTTTTCATTCTCTTTTCATTCCTAAATTTTTTGATTATCTTGACAATGGCTGGCCAAAATCTTTGCATCCCAGATAGGACCCCCCAGTCTTTTGCAAACTATATCTCCCCTAATATTTTGGTAATTTGTAATAGATGTTTTTGAAATTCAAAAAGTCGGAAAAAGACAGGACCTGACTGGACTTTAAAACACTAGTGCTACACCCTAAACAAGTGTATCTCCACCGTTGTTAATGGACCACCTTAGGCCAATGGCTGGCAGTCACCTCTGCTTGATGCACATTTACAACAAATGGCCTCCTGCTTTGGAATAGTGCAAGGCAAAAGAGATAAATACTGCAAGTGGGGGCTTTTCGAGGCCAATGTTATGCATGGCAGAGGGTGGTATTGGTCAGGTGGAGATGGGTAGTTGATGGTTTTTAGGGTGTGTGTGTGCCCAGTTTTTATGCCCATGTCCTGTAAACCCTCATTTTATTACGTATAGGTTGAGATTGTAAGTCTGGCCCCACAGACTCACAACATTATGACAAGTTAATTTACCTATCCCACTGTTACACACTTCCACAACGCCAGCACACCACACACATCACCAACACAACCACCCTCGCCGCCAACACAGCCACCGGCAATAGCAGCCACCTATGGTGCATAAACAACTCACCAACACCAGACATACCAATGTCTGTGTTACATTACTACACCACCATTACACACTTCCATGGCGCCAGCACAGCCACACACATTGCCTACACAACCATGCTCGCCACCGGCACAGCCACCTACAGCACATCAACAACTCACCAACACCAGATATACCAATGTCTGTGTTACAGTGAGTTATGGCCACCCTACGCTGCCAACACACTCCCATGGTGCTGACACAGCCACACACATCGCCGACACAATCACCCTCACCACCGGTGAATATGACAACAACACACTGGTGACATGCATCCTGGCAATGGCACCATACATCCTTATTACCCTTCCATCCACATCCAGCAGTGCTGACATTATCCTATTGATGCAGTACCTTCCTATTATGTGACTATGCCCAATGTGGCCTTCCCAAATCACACACTATGCTTGATGCAGCCTTTTACTTACATGGTCGATCTTCTTCTTATATATTACTTGTTTTTTATTCCTTAACCTTCATTCCTACTTCCATGCAATGAAGGTATAGTAACTTCCTATTCTTTTATTTGTAGTAACTTATGGTTCCTACCTCCATGCAATGAAGGCAACAAAGATAATTTGATCCTGTCTTTTAGTAAACCTAAGTCTAGTGTAGGCTGCCAAACTCAGCTTCCTTCCAGAGATGTTACGTCTCCAATCTGTAGCCACCACCAAGAAGGCTCAAGGAACAGTCTGATCCTATGGTGAATATTTGGTTCCAGACCATGACTTGCATGTACACACATATCATGTTAGGACCATAGACACTCCCCATTTTTAATGATTCATTTGGTATCAAAAGTCATTGTATGCTCTTGGTTACAGCAATTGACAATGGGCATAAGAGTAGAATGTGGCCAGTGTGTGGCAAGATGTTCAATTCAGCTTGTGCATATAGAAATCAATGCACAGGTTTAATCACTTTAGTGGCCTCATCTGACTTTTACTAATTTCTCAATATTATGATGAGATACAACCTTTAGAATAATCTAGCATAGTTACTAAATGTATCCCAACACTTTTTTAAAGCTTAGGTAGCTATGTTGGACCACAGTGTAGTGGCCATTATCATTGTTTCTGTTCCCAAGGTATGTGGCTGTACACTTTTTTTCAATGTCAACCACTGTTGTCTCTCCTCATTTGACCCCTCAAACTGTCTAAAGTGAGTATCCTGTGCATCTATTAGTTTGTTGTCTCGAATTTACTGTTCTTGTAGCTCATTCTTGACTCTGGTGATGACCCCTTGGTCCTCTCCCCCTTATCATCTGTCCCCTTTCTCTCATCCCTTTCCTCTCCCTTATTAACATGCTCAAGAAGATCCTACTGACAAAAATGCCAGAACTGGACCCTCCAGAGATCTGAAGGGCTGAGCATGAGGAAAGGTACAGGTGCAAGCAGCTGCAAAGAGTGCAGAGGGCAGGGTGAGTGTGACAAGGCAAAAATTTGATACAAGTGGCAGATGAGGTGGCAAGTGGCCAAGAGGGTGAGTGAGAGGAATGGGACAAGCAGGCAGGTAATGTGTTGTGAGCCAGGGGGATCCTTTACTTAAGGGTCACATGGCACAGAACACAAATAACTTGAATTGTGTTTATGCTAGTAGTAACATAGTAAAAGATCC
Source organism: Tricholoma matsutake (assembly GCA_026075535.2). Classification (NCBI taxonomy): domain Eukaryota; kingdom Fungi; phylum Basidiomycota; class Agaricomycetes; order Agaricales; family Tricholomataceae; genus Tricholoma; species Tricholoma matsutake. The sequence goes on from AP026544.2 coordinate 3,102,612, forward strand.
ATAAACTTATGTAAGACTGGTTCTTATATGAGAACCAGTCAAGGCCAGTATTATGTACATTAAACAATTGTTTTCAATGGGGCAAAGCCCAGGATCACCACACCCTCCCCCTTAGACTTCAACCAAAGGTTGGAAGCCTTTTTTGATGATTCAGCATGTGAATCATCAGAGATCAGAACCCATCAAGCTGAGGCTTGTCAAAGAGAATGATTTTGTTGGGATGGGACAAAAGGGCAGAGACTGTCACATCCACCACCATGGAGGGGTCCACTGGAGTCAGGGACAAAGACACAAGCTGCTTATCCTCCAGCACAGCAGGCTCAGTCAAGGTGGTTGCTGTGAGGTTGGAAGTCAATGATGGGACCTGAGAGATGGGTGACTCTGATGGTTGGATCAGAGTAGAGTGGTCATTGGACTGGGCCCCTTCTAGAGATCCAGTCTGAAGGTGAGTAGGTTTCAATAAAAACTCATTGTTCTTGGACATGTCATCATCCCAGTTTTTCTTCCAGCTGGAGACATGGGCAACAGTGCTGAATTGGTTGGTATATTGGCCCCCTCCACACCCTCATGGAGGTATGCCTGAAGCAACTCGATGTTTAATTTTGAGGGCCCTTTTCTGGGCCAGGGTGAGCTTTAGTGTTCCCACAGCTTCAGCTGAAGCCAGCTCATAGCCAATCACAAGCCACAGCAAAGCCCAAGTGAAGCCAAAGCCAGAACAAAGCATGCCAGCCAGAAGCCAAGTTATTTTTCTGACTCAAGCCAGCCTGATGCTATTGTTGGAATATTTCTCAGGCTGCCATGTTGTGTGATGGCATGTGCATTCACTGCATGGTGACAAGTACACATTGTTTCTCACCTCTTGAGTCTCGAACTCAAACACTAAGTACTCAAATTTCAATTCCATGTTTGCTATGCTTCTTAAATGAAAAAGACAAATGTTGACAGTTCTTGCCCATATCCCTTAGATGTGTTAGATTTAGCATCTAATGTAATGAAGTATTAGTAGTGGTCAAACATGACGATTCAATGCCAATTTAAGTTGGCAATTCAGTGCATGATTCAACAACTCAAAACATTGCTTGAATCATCAAAAATTTTGAATCATTGAATTGCCTCGCGAGGCAGTTCAACCATTTGAATTGTGATTCACTCCCTCATAATTCAAAATTCCTCTGAGCTCCAATAGGCTAATTAGATAAGACAGTTAGACTTTCAATTTGAATTAATGAGCTGTCCTGCCCTCAAACTTTACTGGCTAACTTCTAAGCAAGCAAAAGCTATCGAGAAGAAGCCTCCTAGCCATGCATGAAAGCCCACTGATATCTCAGCCCAAGAACCATCACTTGAGGATTCATCATCACTGCAAAATGAGTTGGAGGATAGGGAGGACAATGAGCTTAGAGATTTTTGTGCATTTGAAGAGAGTTTAGTTGGGTGAAATATACACCTCAGCTCGAATATATGATGGTGCTTGTGTTGTTCATACTTGCACTGTAAGGTTACATAGTACCAAAGAAGCTTTTTGGCATGGGCATCACATCGAGGCTTTGGCACTGGCATAATTGCATAGCCATAGTAGAGACAAAGGGTGAATATGTCAGTGAATCAACTGCTGAATCGCCCATAAATTATATGAAAAAAGTTTGACAGTCAGAGTAAACAGGCAATTCAATGACAATTCATGATCTTGAATCAGCATGTGAATCACCTACTGAATCACATTTTGAATTGCCATGTTTGACTGTTATTATTGATTCTTTGGTTACTAAGTCTGGGATGTTTTACTTAAGTGCAGAAGTGAATTTATTGAGATAAATAACCTCACAAGGAGCCACTACAATGGAAAAAACAAAACTTGACAAAAAATGTGAGGTAGGGGCCCCTGTCTCTTGTCCCCATCATCCATGATTGTCAACACCCCCTCGCAGCACTGGTGGTGGTGCCCTGCCCTCCACTCCTGGTTATTTGCCCTGGCTCATTTCTCCCTGCCATTGCTCATTCCACTTTGTTCATTGTTGTCATCCCTGTCCTCCATGTTGTCATTGGCTTGTCCCTGTCATGGTCCTTGTTGCTGTGGTCCTCGTCCCCATCATTCTCATTGTCGGCTCGCCATATAGTTTACAGCCCACATTGTGAGCAAGGGCTCACAGCAGTGGTGGTGGTGGTGGGTTGTAGATGGTGTAGCCGTCCCCTCTCCCTCCCCATTGCTCCCTATTTCTACCCCATGAGCAGTTGCTCATGGCAGTGGTTGGGAATGCTGTGGTCATGGGTGGTGGGTGTATGGTCCCCCTCATTGTCTTGCCTGTTCCTGCCATTGGAGTGTCCTTCATTGGCATCGGGTAGCTGTCCTCATCCCATCCTTTGATTGTTGTGCTCTCTGTCCTCGTCTTCATCATTGTTTTTGTCCACAGCCCCTATGCTTGTCATTGAGGGGCCCTGGTGCTCCTGTCTCCCGGCTCCCATTCTCATTGTGGTTGACCCCCATTGCTTGCATGGTGGGGCCCTCCCCTCTTGGTTGCTCATCCTGCTTTGTTTGTTATTGTCATCCTCTCTCTCCTCCCTGTCGTCATTGTGGTGGCCATATTGTAGCTGTACCCTCCCCAGTGCTCTCTGTTTCTACCCTGTGAACAGTTGCTCATGGCAGTGGTTCAGGGTTCATTGCTTCGTGGTGCTGCAGTTGTCATGGATGGGGGGTCCTCAGTCAGTGGGTGGTGGTGCAGGTTAGGAGGTGGAGGTGCATTGGTTGGGTTTGTTGTGTTATTGTGAGATCAAACCTGCTGATAGAAGTTAGCTTAATAAAGAAAAACAAGAAAGGAAGATAAAAAAATGTACCAGGGGCCCAAATGATGGGTATCTACGAGTTGTTCGAGCCTGTGCCTCATCCTCAAACCCCTGCCCTGTCCCCATGTTTATCTTCCCATGGTTCATTTGTTTTGTTCTGGCAGCCAGTCATCATTGTTTTCATCCACTAGAGTAGTCGACTATGTCCAAACAAAAGCCTCGCATCCCTTTTTAATGGGGAGGCAGGTGGTGTTGCATTGGGCAGCCATTTCTGAGCCAAAAACACTGTAGCCTAGAGAAGGGAACATTTTGTTAGTTTGGTGGAACAGAAAGAAGAAAAACTTACCAGTAATTTTGATGGTGCAGGTTGTCGTGGTGAGAATACAGGTTATGATCTAGAAAAGAAGAAAGGCAGATTGTTAGTAGTGAAAATTCAAAGAAAAGGATGAGGGATCACCTTTTAAAAGGTTGAGGGCACTGTTATCAAGCGGTGGAGCATCAATCAAGAAGTTCAATCACCATTGTCAATTGTGTTCCCAGTCTACACTGTGTTTTTTGTGTGTATTGAGCATTGCACAGTTAATGAAGATTGCTGAACTTTACACTGCCCCACATAGTCCTGGAGGAATCCTGGTAGTCCTACCAGGAAGACCAGGAATCCTCCAGGAATCCAGTAGGACTCACCAGGACTCACCAGGACTCACCAGGACCCACCAGGAATCCAGTAGGACTCACCAGGACTCACCAGGACTCACCAGGAATCCAGTAGAACTCACCAGGAATCCAGTGGGACTCACCAGGAATCTACCAGGATTCCTGGTATGTTACCAAACATCCAACCATAATGGAAAGTCAATTTGATATCTTACAAGTTCAAGTGCCTCAACTTCAGAAATTTCACAACATCCCCACAAAACAGATTTGTGCAAAGCAGGAATTGAACTCAAGACCTCATGATGAGGAATCACATGACAAACCAGACAAGTGTGCTCAACCAGTTGAGCCACAGGAGAATTATTTGTTATCCACATAAAGTTTATTTATGACTCAAACTCAAACTCAAGCATGTAATCTCTCTCAAAGTCACTATTAAGATCAAATAATTTTAATCAACTACATCCCTCGTGTTAGACGCGAGGGATACAATACAATTAATACATAAAAAAAGCCCTCCCATGCACCTCGTGCAAGGGAGAGCCCTAAAAATATTTACAGATAAAACTAAATCCCCTCGCATCAAACATGAGGGGAGGGCGACAATTATGAATAAATAAAGAGAATCCCCTTGCCATTGTAAAACATGTGTGAGGGGGAGGGCATTAATATGAATGAAAAAAAATGAAAAAAACCCTCCCCACGCAAAATGCAGGGGAGGGGGTGGCCTGGTGGTGTCTCATCATGGTGTGGGTGCATGGGTCCCGCTCCCATCCTTGTCCCCATCCCTGTCCCTGTCCCCGTCTCCCCATCATCCCCATCCCAATGATTCCCCATTTCCTCCCCATGAGCAGTTGCTCATGGCAGCAGATTGGGGTGCTGCTGTGGTGGTGGTTGTCATCACCATTCCACCCGCAATCCACCCCATGAGCAGTGGCTCATGGGGCTGGAGGTGGGTGGTGTGTCATTGGCCCTGTTGTTGTTGTCCATTGTGGTTGGTGGCTGTGCTTCGCGTTCTCAGGGTTCTGGTGCTGGTAGGCAGTGGTGTCATCATTGTCATCGACTGCACACACTCATGATCCATCCTATGAGCAGAGGCTCACAGGTGTGGGGTGGGTGTGTTGGGTTGTCTCGTGTCCAGCCGTCATTACCAGTAGAGTAGAACCTATAAAACAAAAGAAACAAGTTAGTTAGTTTATAAAAACAAAAAGCAAACAAAAAAAAATTATGTAGGGCCTGTGTTCCATCCAGTTGGCTTGTTTGTGGGTGGTGGCGTCGTTACCAGTAGATTATAACCTAGAAACCTAAAGAAACAGGTTAGTTAGTTTATAAAAACAAAAAGCAAACAAAAAAAAACTTATGTAGGGCCCAAACAACGTGATCTGCATCATTTGGGCCTGCATTCCATCCAGTTGTTTGGGCCCATTTCCTGTGCATTGTGGTGTGTTTGTTGTTGGCTAGAGGGGTGGCAGTTGGTAATGGCATGGTGGTGGTGGTGGTGAGAGAAAGGAGGGAGGGAGGGAGGTGGAGGGGGCATTGTTAACAGTGGTGGTGATTGAATGATGAGCTGGCAACATTGATGATGCAGCTGTATGCTTTGTCATACACAGCCACTCAATGTGGTACTTAGATCAACTTATGTTATATATTAGAATGGCACTATGGTCTAATGGTATATTGCACCTGTTTAATCCAACCCTGAGGTCCCAGGTTCAATCCTGAAAGGTTTCCTTTTTAATAGTAAGGACTCCTGGTTAAATCCAAGTAGAGTCCCCAGGATTCCTGGTGAGTCCTGGTGAGTCCTGATGAGTCCTGATGAGTTCTACAGAGTCCTGGTTGGACTGAACCAGGAATCCCACTGGAGGAAAAACAGCCAGGAATGCAACATTTGGTGAACAATGGCTGTGGCAGGAATAACCAGGAATACATGGGGCAGTGTAAAGAGCTCAAAGATTGACAAGGATAAAGTAGGTAAAATCAATGGCTGCCCCAACTTGGCAATACCCATGAAAACCTGCGATACTGTGTGGATGGGTGTGGAATGACACAGCTGCGATGCAGAATCAAATTCTTAGAACTATCAACATAGATATAAACTTGTTGAATACCAATGGTGTTGAGAGTAGGACACTAACTTATGTGAACACAGGAGTCAATTAAAACATGTCTAGATATTCCACGCACCATGTTATACCATCGTTGAAATCATTCACCAGTTCAACTTTATGCAGTGATTCAGCATCATACTGTCACTGTGCGTACTCAGGATCCTATGTACTTGTAAGTTCAAGGTTCTTCACCATCTAGTGGCAATTTGTTTGCTGAAGTGGCTATCCTTCTCATCTCATAGATCAAAGGCCCTGGGACCAAGTAATATACACACCTTATGACAAAGCAGATGTCATCTGGAGTTCACCAATCCATGAATTCTATAACATGTTTTGATTCTTAAGGGAGGTGGATATGGGTGACAATGATAGCCTGATTTGTTGAACCATTAGTGCACCCTTTCAATTGCTAGTCATCCGGTTGAGAGACTGGGATTTTGGAGAAGGTATCAATAGATGGCACTAGTGACTGGTCAGACCATCAGCTGGTTAGATGACATTGTTGTGATTGTTGGCAGCTCTATTGTGCTTCTACCAGATGGTATTAAAAGTTTGATATGTTTGAGCACCATGGGTCTGCTGACTTCTGTGGTTTCCATTCTCAGCAATCAGCATTCAGTGCTTATGCTTCTGGCCTTTTTTTTGTTGGATTTCTGTGTGATCATGCATATCCACTATTTGGGACACTGCCACACACTGCCATTTGCTGTGTGTCACTGTGTGGCATAGCCCTGTTTTAGCAGTATATATATTCTATGTACATCCTTTGTAGTACCCATCAGTTATCACCAAAGCAGGCTAACACCCATTGTACCAGCCATAACATGTCAAATCTCAACATAACTGATCCACGCTTGGTACAAATTGTCACTCATTTTGTGCTGTCACACTCATTTGGTCTATTTTTGGATCATGACAAGCATCAATTCACTTCTCGGCAACATTCCCAAACTTGATGGGAACAATTATCATGATTGGAAGTTTGTGATCGGGATGGTGTTATGATGGGTTGGTTGTTGGGACATCATAGGAACAGAGAAACCATCAATGCACACAAGTGGCAAGGATTGGGATAAGAAATCAGAGGAGATGCTTATGTGCATCATGCTGACATTGTTCACAAACCAGTATGGCCACATTCAGGAATGTACAGATGGACCATCAGCATGGAAGGCCATGCAGTGACACACAGCAAATGGCAGTGTGTGGCAGTGTCCCAAATAGTGGATATGCAAGATCACACAGAAATCCAACACTCCCCCATCATCAGCAGATCCTAAGTAAGAAAATAAAGTCCATACTGAATATACCCATATTGCTCCCCCATTTCTCATATCCTGCACAAGGTTGCAGCAAATGACGCGAGGCCTCTCCAGGGCACTCTGCCAGATCAACAAATGATGCCTCTTTTGACTAACCATGTGGCTCTCTGTGGCACACAGGATCCTCTTGTAATAGGGGTGGTGCAACTTTCCTAAAATGCAAAATCATCTGAGGCAACAGCTGCCTTATCAGTCATTTCCTTCTTTTTCTTCTCCTTGCAGTTTCTGGAGATGTGTCCCATTTTGCCACAATTATAGCACATGATCAATTTGTCCAGTTTGTCATGCAGCCAGGGCAGTGTCCTCGGGTATTGAGTGGCTTTGCCTTCCTTCTTCATCCAGTAATATCCCTGTGACATCACTTAATTTTAATTCTCCAATCGCAGCCGTGAGCGATGCAGCAATGTTTCCCCATGAGTCATCGAGGTTGTATATGAGAATGTTGGTAATGTTGATATCCAAAAGTGCAATCTTGATTGCCAATATGTACTCTGTGATCAGTCGGCTGGTGTCATAATGGAACCCATAGAACTGCCATTTAAGGGAAATACACATTGCATGGCTATCCTTCTTGTAGATGTTGGCAAGGGCATAGCCCTGTTTTAGCAGTATATATATTCTATGTACATACTTTGTAGTACCCATTGGTTATCACCAAAGCAGGCTAACACCCATTGTACCAGCCATAATGCATGAAATCTCAACATTTTTTGCCTACCTATCTATGCCTCAACATTGCTCTCAGCCATATCTAGGAATACCCCCATAACCAGAACTCATTGTGTTTTTTCATCTTTGAGCCCCATCTAGAGTAGATTCTGTACACAATAAAATACCATCTCATTCCCATGAGATGTCTCACAATTGTTTGCCAGTGAACAGGGTTCAAATCATCTGGGTTTGTTTACCTGTGTCACACCATTGAGAGCTTCTGAGCTCCATCATCTGCATATCACAAGGCCAGTGCATAGATTGTGCCTACTCACCATTGATTACTCCTAATAGTGGTCATTTCACTCATTATTGAATGGGGATGGTCCAGCTTGTGTCCAACATCCTTGTTTCATTCATGTATGGTCCACTTTCATCCCTGATAAACATTATTGACTATTGATAGGATTATCATTTCAAAATATTGAGACTGTCCGGTTTTGGGCACTGGCACTTCATTGTCTTTGTGGCATACTTATCTGTGCACCATTTCTTTTCACATGGAGCTATGGTCATGCCCAACATTGTGGGATCCACCATTCCATGAACTATCCTTTCAGTGTTAGCAGGTTTGTGCTGCAGCACAAGCATTACAATCATGAGATGGAGTATTTACTATCCAAAAGTAGGTTGCAGGACACTTTCTCAAGTCAGGCTGACCCAATATATTTTCAAGAATACTGAAAGGAGATTTCATATGTATTGCACCTTGCGAGAGGTCTAAAAGGCATATGATACAGATGGAGAATACTCAGTTGATCCAACCCCCACTTCATACATATTATGCCTCACATATGAGCCCACCCAGTCATCACTGTGCTGTCAGAAGACAGGGAGACCATTGATATTAATATCATGGACTCTGATCCAGATGTCAACAATCCTTCTCATCATGTTACCCAGCCACCTGTCCAAGGTCCTTTACATTCCATCTACTTGACCAATCCTCACTAACTATGTTGAGGTTACAGGGACAATTGCGAGTCGACACATCATGAGATCAGTCCAATCTGTCGAGTCCATTGATAGCACCACCCGAAAGCAACAATCCACTACTCAAGATGTTACGCATCATTTCATGCCAAGGAAGGAAGGAGAGGACCACATCTGCATGTCATGCAGGTTAGTATCGCTTCATGGCACTGAATATTTATGATCTGATATTGCTCTCAATTAGAGATGAGCACAATGCCCTCAAAGACAAAATGCAATGGCCAAACCATTGTAACTACATATATTCCTGGAGGACGGTGAACAGCGGACTCAGATCTCACCTTGAACACTTCCATAAAGAGGAATATCTACTCCTCAGCAAGCAAAGGGGCTGGGTGGTACAGCTTGCTTCAGTCAAGAACCAACAATCAAAGTCTGCTGGTAACTTGAGGCCCCGGCCCATGTTTTCATCAGATGCTGTCACTGATTACTTGGTTCACTTCATTGCTGCCAATGACCAGGTAAGACTCACCCTGCTAGAAGTGGGGTCTTTGATTTTCTTATTATCAATTTATCTATAGTCCATCAACATGGTTGAGAACAGGCAGTTCGGAGAGCTCTTGACCCTTTTTTGGGATGATTATCATGAGGATGATATCCCTCACCAGTCCCATGTATGTGAAGCAATAATGTAAATGTGGCAAAAGTCATTAAAAGGATTAAAATTAAATCTAGTGGTACAGTTAATAGATTGAATTGGTATTAGTTTACTAATGTCTTTCATATTCTAGAAAGTGGTCGGCACTTTATCCTTCACCATGAACATATGGTCCGATAAGAAGCACCAATCATATCTTTGCATTATGGTTCACTGGCTGGCTTATAACCAGCCTGATAACCAAGGGGCACTGGTTCTGAAGGCTTTGCTTCTCACTTTCCATGCACTCTATGGAAGACACACTGGCAAAGCCATTGCTGATATTGTATATGCTTTGCTCAAGAGTGCAGGCATTACCAGCGATGTATGTGTTGCTATAATTATATCTCTAAGTCTCCACTCATAGTTACATCAGGCTGGACACTGGATGCTCAACAATGCATCCAATAATGGCACATTTTTGACATGCCTGCAAGATATTTATCTTCATTCCCAGCCTACTGTTGTCTTTGATGCTGAAGATTCCTAAATAGCCTGCTTCCCCCACATCATCAACATATGTGTGCAACACACAATAAAGGCGTTGAACAATAATACAGATCCAAACTTGGAAGACAACAACACCACCCACAACAATGATTATGTCCCCACTGATCTCCTTGCCAAAGTTCGGTCACTGGTCAAAGTGATTTGAGCTTCTGGGCAGCGCCAAGCCACATTCAACCAAATTGTCTCAAGCAGAAATGGCTCCAGGTGGTGGAAAGATGAAAAAGAGGCCCCTATATTGATCAAACTGTTAAGATTCCTTCACGATGTGAGGGCTAGATGGGATTCTATGTATCAAATGCTTGTCAGAATCTGAACATTCAAGCAGGTAAATACATTTCCTTGTTCTTGCACTTGTCTCTAGCTGACCATCAATAAGCCACTTGACCAATTTCTGAGCCTTGGGAGCTCAAGTGACATTGAGAAATTTTGCTTGTCAGCTGTGGAGTGGATCCGTGTTACTGATATAATTGGTGTACTCCAGGTAACATCTCCAAACCAATTTGATGCTTATATTTCAAGCTAATGCACCACCTCAGTACCTGTACTCCATCCAACAAGTGTTGTTGAAGGAGAAAACTCCAGTATTAGCAGGCGTCATCCCCACATTTGAGCACTTTATGACAGCATGGGAGTCTCTCACCAAGAAAAACCCCCATTTAAGAGATGCCCTTGATGTTGGCCTCTCTTTCACAACTAAATATTATGGTAAAATGGATTCTACCAAGGCTTATGTTGTTGTGATGTGTGAGTGGAGCCTCACTTTCAGCATTTTATTTTAACGATACTCATTATTCCAGTCATTCATCCTGGTATTCGCTTAACCTGGATTAGGAAGCATTGGGGACCAGAATTTGTGGTAGATGCTGAGACAAAGATCAAGGACCTTGTACATCACCATGTCTTCCTGCAGCGTGCTTATCTGCTCATTAATGACTATGTGTTAGATGGCTGCCTACAGAGTAAGACATGCTATAGGCATCACTGCACCAATCACTACTTCTCGTGCTCTTGCCATGGGCCCATCTAAGACCTCTCTAGGATATGCCAACCTTGGTCTGCCCTCCTGGCTGAATATCAATGTTGATGATGAGATGAACTGGCCTGAGGCCAGCATGGAAGGACATTCCATTGAAGAAGAATTTACCACTTATGATAACTCAAAGTGGGTGCCCATTGACCAGGATCTTTTTGCATACTGGGGTGTAAGTGGTCTATTATCACAGGTTAGCTAGCTGACTCAATGTTATGGCATTATAGCTTTGCTGAGAGCAGTATCCAACAATTTTCACCATATCAATGGATTACCTTCCTATTCAGGCTTCTTCTGTCCCATGTGAACAGGCTTTTGTGTCAATTGCTGAAACTGACACAGCTTGATGCAATTGGATCAGCCTGGTATTAATGGAAGCACTACAAATGTTGAAACATAGCTTTAACAACTCATCTATGGATTTCACTGCTAATCTTCTCACCCCAGAAGCCAAGCTCGTTGTGGACACCAATGTGGACTTACTTGCTAATTTAATGTCTGCGAGTGGGGATGTGATGCAAGAGAATGTGATGGACAGGATCATAGTAGAGATCAAAAATGAGGCTGACACAGCTTGATCATGTGCTTCTCTCTCTATTTTTTAAGGCTGTGTTAAGAACTGATCCTAGAAGATGTGTTGGAATCCAATCGGACCCTGCAGGTGATGATAGTGGAAGGTTGTTGGGTCATTGCAGATTCTGCAGGAGGGGAAACAGAAAGGACTTGGCTTCAGCTTGTAAGAAGCTGCACCCTTCACCTTGTCTGGTGTCCTAATTTCAAGTCGAAGGTTTGGAGGTAGGAGCAGGAAAGTGCAGGTAAATGTGGAAGGAGTATGGAGGGACTTAGGTTAAGTTCAGGTGAGGTTAGAACTTCAGAGGGAGACTAGAGGTCGAGTCGAATGGAGTTCTGACTCTTAGAGAACTGAGGTTGGAGTAGAAGGAGGTTTAGATTGGCAGGATAAAGTTGAGTCTATGTTGATATATGAACTGAGGAATACAAGGCGAAACTAACTAAGCTTAAATACTGTAGACCAGAATAAATGTGGAACAGGAATGAAGACTGTGGCAGTGTCTCAACTGTGTAGATAAATTTCTTAGTGGGAGCTGCACAGGAATCCACAGTTGAATTTGCAATAGAGATGGCAGCCTTGGGAAGGCAGCTGTGGGTGCTGTACAAGGTGGCCTGGTGCACAGCAGTGTGGGCAGTGCAAGGCGGCTGGGAACAAAATTGGGAGGAGTAGACAAATGTCGGGTTTGACATGTGGAAAAGGGTCAGATGGATGCAGGCTCTGATCAGGCAAGGAATGGTTCTTGACAGGCTGCTGAAATCCAAATGATGTGTACTTTTAGTTGATACTATTAACCACAAATACTGTAACACCATATATACTGATGAGAAATCTGATCTTGACTGTCTCTTATTTACATAAGCAATTCTGGTTGAATCAACATTGAACTTAAACCACATCGAAGATAGCAAATACTCTTCTCACCATAAGTACTTATCTTTCTCACTGATCAAGGGTAACAATGCTGATGTTGAAGCAAGGTAGTCTTTTTCACAATTTGCTCAATAACACTGACTCGTGACCAATGGGAGATCTGCCTCCTGGTGTGTTCAGAGTATGTGGAAAGTATAGGCTGAGAAAGAAGATCAGTTCAGGGTCCTTTGGTGAGTTTCTTCACTTCTTATACCTCTCCCCAAGTTACACCTTTTTACATAGGTGAAGTGTACTATGCAAACAATGTCTTCACTGGTGAAGGGATTGCAGTCAAGATGGAGTCCCTTGATGCAGATAATCCAAAACTTAGTCATGAGTGGAAGGTGTACAAGGCCCTGGGTGGTGGCCCTGGCATGCCACGAGTATCTTGGTTTGGTGCCAAGCATGGCTACAGAGCAATGACCATGAATTTTCTGGGTCCATCTCTTGAAGACCTTTTGGACTCTTGCAACCATACGTTCACGCTTAAAACTGTTCTTATGCTAGCTGACCAGTTGGTGAGTTTTGTAACTTTCACTATTTCTAGTGCTTGGGGTGAGTGCCTCATTGAAGCTAATCTGACACCTATATTTCCTGTGTCAAATACATCCATTCTCAACATTACATCCACTGTGACATCAAACCTGATAACTTCCTCATTGGCGCTCATTGTGAGCGCCATCTGGTCAATATCATCGATTTTGGGCTTGCAAACAGATATTGCGATGAAATTACCTTCATTCATATCCCTTACCAAACATCTAGTTGGCATGGCATGCTATACTTCAATCAACTCCCACTTGAGCATTGAACAGGCCCAATGTGATGATCTTGAATCCCTTGCATACAACCTCATCTATTTTCTCTGTGGTTCACTTCCATGGCAACATCTTGATGCATCTCCAAGGACAAAAAAGCATTGTGGTATTATGCAACAGAAGTCGTGGATTTCTGTTGCTGAGTTATGTTCTGGCATTCCTGATGAGTTCTGCACTTTTCTTTGTTACACTTGGGCCCTTGCCTTCACTGCAGAGCCAGATTACACCTATGTTCACACAATGTTCCAAGACCTCTTCAACAGATGTGGATATCAGGATGATGGAGTCTTCAACTGGAGTGAGAGGACTGAACGATAAATATTCTATCCTCAAGTTGCCTCGACACCAACCCTGAGATTCCAGGTTGTGCTGAGTGTCCTGTTATTCTTTGCACCTACTTTCATGGTCTTTGCATGTGCCTAGCTGTGCTAGACTGCCACTCCTACATTTATACATATGCAATGCCCAAGGACACTTTATGTATCACAATTTTATGGTACATTATTTAGGTTTATGTCACCTTGTCACCTTGTTCAAAGGTTGTTGTATAGTATGTTACTACTACAAGATCCTGTTGTATGTAACACATTATATCATACTTTCCCCTGTGACATAGAAGGCATCTTTGAGTCGTCAAAGTTCAAGACAATTCCAGCTTTCTCCATCATAGTATTGATGTATGCCAAACTTGAATAGTGGTTGCCATGTTTACAATTTGATATATGCCTACATTTTGGGATATGCCTGTACAGCCTTGATGGACCTGAAACTTTCCTTCAACCTGCTTTGGAATTGGAATAACACTGTTGACTCTATTTGCCAAGAAATCAAAGGATGCAAAGAATGCTAAGGATGGGTTGAAGGAGCCTGGAGAATGGGTGAGCCATTTCTTTTTCCCAGTTACTGATGTGCAGCCTCTAGCATTACGAGGAGCAGGCAAAAGGATTGTAAGTGCCAACTCATCCAAATTCCATCTTTGTGCTTACAAAACTCCAGGGAAATCTACGACGGCAACAAAGTTGCATCAAGGTATGTAATTGATGTTCTAATGCTGCCAACTAGAGGGTGTGAGTGGTCGCTACATGTGTGGAAGGCTGGAAGCAGCAGTAGTGGTGGTAAGGGACATGGTAAGGGAGGTGGTAAGGAAAGCAGTAGTAGATGCAGAGGACCATCCAACAGTTGACCACCATGGGGAACAGGCAGGGAAAGCAGCAGGGAAGCAGGAGAATGGAATGCAAGGAAGCAGCCGTCAGAAGAATCCAAGTGAAACAGGTGTGTCAGGCGAGGATGTAGCACCTGCAGCCCGATCAAACACCTGGTTTTCTCCCATCAAAATGGCCTCATTTTTGTCCAGCAAGCCTAAGGTACTGTCCTCTACCAACCAACTGTTCATGCAGTGTTATGCATTACAACAAAAGTTAATCTGTTCACCTGTTCATGACCAAGTGTTCACCGTTACAGAAAAAAAATCTGTTCATGCTTGAATTAAGCACAATGAGGCTATATTTAGATAACAAAAGGCATTACATAAATATGACCTACATATTTTTTTTTTGCTTTTAGATGGATGACTCAGAATGCAGAATGCAACATGGATCCATTCACAATTCCTGTACATTATCAACAAATCCTGCTCCCTGATCCTGCATGCTCAATTTCAGAACTTCTCAAATTCCCCTTTCCTCCCCAAGCCTGATCAAGTCCCTCAAATGGTCAATACTGGTCTTCAAACCCACCAGCTACTGCCAATGTAGACATTGACAATTCGAAGTCTCTGACAATTCCAGGCCAAACATCACTGCAGCATATAAAGGAACAGGTCTATCAGCATTATTTACATTGAGGTGCCACTTCAATTCAATACTCCCACCTATCTGCTGGTCTTCCCCTTGAAGCTTTTCTGTTGTGGGTCATGACATACTGGGTCAAGGTGTCTCATTTTTGGCAACATGTAAAGGAGCCATGGCAGCATGTCAAGCTTTGGTTGATGAAGAAATGGAATGCATTCCAAAAACCCAAAAGATGATGAGTTTGTGACAAAACATAGGCTGCACTTCGAAACTTGCCATGGGCTGGCAATGTTTTTGGTTTCACTGAGGATGAACCGGTGATGAAGCTAGTGCATTGACAACATAACAGTCAATGTCACTCCTCGTGGTCGCAGCTTGTGGAAGAAGAGAAAAAATGTTCTCTACTCATCTAATTGGTGGGTTGATAACCCAACCAGTGACAGTGATGAGTCCTAGTATGTACATAGCATCATAAACTAGTCAGAAAATAGCATTTTTTTGGGCAGAAATTTTTAGTTCATAACACTCTTCAAAGAGATTTGTTACATGTTATGATGCAAAAATCTCTTCTGTTCAAGACTCCATGTTATGTGTTACATGAACAGTAGGTTGGTAGAGGACAGTATCTCATTTTGGCTCCTTTTTACTGGGTAGTTGACATCATTGTAATGCAAGTACTAACTCCTATTCCATGCTACCATGTAATAGACTAGTTATGTACAATGTACATAAAGTAATATACTTCTGAAACTTCCATGCAAATACACAATGAGCATGATTTCCGTGACCTAGTCGACTCAAGTCAACTAACAGCCAGCTGAAGCTGGCTTGAGTTGGGATAACCGATAGCTGGCTAGCAGACCAGTAAAAAGCCGAATTGAGCCAAGGATCAGTTCAGCTTCACAATGGCTGACAAAGCCATGGCTGTGCAAGCCAGATCACAGTCTGGCTCAGCCACAGCAACACTAGCACTGAGCTTAATGGTGGTGGGTATTCCCAGCCATCCACCAGTAGGATGTTCTGTACCAAAGACTTCTTTGGTCAATGGGGGGATGGTAGCTGTGGCCAAACAGCTGGCCACAGTGCTGGTGTTGGTGGGGGGCATGGGGTTTCATATGGAGCCATGGAGTAATCCAGAGAGGGCTCAGAATGAGGAAGATATCCAGATGACTCAATGAGGGTCATGCTGGAGGGTAAAGAACTGTTCCCCTTGCATTTCCCAAAGGGGAACAGAGGAGTCTCACTTCCATTTGGGGCAAGGGTGGAGCAAGGCAACATCTTTGGGGCCAGGCAACCACATGTGTGGTTCCATCATCAGAGGTTCATCCTCTGATCAATGGTTGGGGTGCTGCCTCAGATGTTCCAATATGTCTGAGGCCATGGCAGGTTCCTCCAGTTGTGAAGAGGAAGTGTGGCCAGCAGTGGACATCAGCCAGCCCACTGCAAGTCCAGTCCAGTTTTTTCCATTTATGGAACTGGTCCGGTTGCAGTTGTTTTACTGGGATGCCAAAAAACTGGACCAGACTGGACTTTCAAACACTAAGATTCATGGAGCATGTCCTGGAGGCTGGAGCTGAGTCATGATTTTTGGTACCCAGAAAGGCTGAGAAAGCATGCTCAGCTATTCTGAGCAGCCCCATGGGGCCTTACTGCATCAAAAAATTTGCTCATCCCAGCCTTACTTATGCTCATATATGGTAAGAGTACACAGATTTTGACCTCCCAAACAATTTTGTGTCTGTGCACAGGTGGTGGTGACTAAGTGATTGGCACCATAGGATTCACACCATAACAAGTGCAAGTGCCTTAGACTACCAGACAAACCCCTTTATCAAATGATGACTGCTTGTGAGAGCCAGCCTGACAGATAACTTGAATGTTTTGACAAGGAGCCTAGTATACACCTTATCACAAATCTCTTTACACACACATTTCACCTGACTGCTTTACTTTAAAACCTATTTGCAGCATACCATCATCAGACTAGCAAGGGATCATTTGACACTGAGTAATGTTGAGCCCAACTCAGTGCAAATTACCTATAAGGAGTGCTGGGGAGATCTTTGGAGAAACCCACCTCATTGTCAGAGTAGACCTGGAGCAATCTAGTCTGCAAGAGCAGTGTGCCTCTCAAGACATTTTCTGAACACTGATCAGTTTTACCCATCATATCTGACATGACCCCATTCCATATGACACCATCATCACTGCTCTCACCCACCACACCTTTATCCATCACCAACCTACCACCATTAAACATGGCTGAATTGTCTGAAGCCTTTTCCCTGCAACATGAGCAAGTACTCTCCATAGAGGAACACTATGGTAGCTTGAAATGTGAACATGATGAGATTGTCACACAGTTCTTGATGATGAAAGAGGAGTTGGACCTCACCAAAACCAAACTTGAAGATTCAAAGTGCAGGTTGCCAAAGATTGCATCATCACCAGCATTCACTGAAAAAAATGGACAAAGTCGACACATTCTGCACTGCATGCTATATATACCTGCACAGGTGCACAGATGAATTTCTGATGGAGGAATCCAAGGTCATATGGATTCTCTCATTCTTGCAGGGCAGCACAGCACTGAAATGGCGCAAGGTGGCCATACATGAGAGTATGAATGGTGGGATACCATTCAAGACAGATGAAATAATGCTGGACAATATTGAGGAGACCTTCAGGGATCCCAACAAGGAAGACACCTGCATCTTCAAAATCACCACCATGGTGCAAGGTGAAAAAACTGTGGATGAGCATGTCCAAGATTTCAAGATCACCATGCATGAATTGGGCTATACCAGGAAGCCCTGAATCTATGAGTTCAAGCAGTCCCCAGCTGGGCACTGTGTGAACAACTCAACAACCTGAAGTGGAGACAGGACCCCTGAAAGTACTCCAAGATGCCTGATCTCCTGGTGCAGATAAAAATGTGATAGAAAATCTTAAGATAACTTTGGGTAAAATACTCAACATGCTATAAAAAATTTAAATCCAAGGTCAGAAAGCATGGGAATATTCTTTTGGTGAAGATAAAAATTCAATTTTGAGGATCAGGCATCTCATAGTACCTTCAGGGGTCCTGCGGAGACCCTATACAATCAATGGGTGGTAGACAGAAGTGATGAGGCTTGATCACGATTCACCAATGGCGGCAGGCAAAAATGGGGGAACAAATGTTCACATCACACAGGAATCAGATGGTTAATGCACTGGAAAAGCCTAAGGCTCCAGCAGTGCAGCTATTTTGGGAGAATCAACCTAAAGCACAGCAGCCAGCAGCACCACTGAGAAGGGATCTGAATGCTATGTATGTGGATCACAGGAGAGTAAGACCTCTGATCAAGTGTTTCAAATGTCGCAAGCTTGGTCACATGGCAAGGAATTGCAAAATCAGGTTGGATGTACAAAACATGACCTTTGACAAGATCAGTGAATTCTTCTGGAAAGAAGAAGAGAAAGCAAGGAAGAAGGATTTTCTAAGCAAGGACAAGTAGCTCCCACACTTGGTTCTCAGGATAGATACAGTAATTTAGTAGTGGAGAACCCATGTAATAACTATGAAACAAGGGGGACTCAGGAAGCTGAGCTTGGTGCACAGGATGTGTGCTTAATTCCTGTTTCACATAATGCATTGGAGTCTGAAATGAAAAAGAGCAAGGGAGAACTGATCTGAAAGCACTTTGTACAATCAATGAGGTTAGAGCAAGAAATATTGATGAATGTGGCTATCACAATGATGGATACACATGACTCAATATCAGTCAAGGCACTGCTAGCCAGTGGGGTGACTGGGTTATTTATAGACAAGGCATTTGTACACTGAAACAGATTAAAAACACAAGCATTCCTGATCAGGGTGTACAACATGGATGGCACAGAGAGTCAAGGAGGCTCAATCACAGAGGAGATCACCTTGATGCTGTCACACAAGGGACACTAGGCAAGTGCATGAGTAACCCACAGGTAATTTTGAGCATACCCATACCTGTACCCACAACCCATGGGTCACAAGTGGCAGGTGATGGTGGGTACAGGGGTTGTGTTAACAAAAATACATTTATTTAATTATATGCTTATAATTATCAAACCACCCTATGAGCAGGTGCTCATAGGCATGGGGTGGAAGGTGGGCCCAGAGAAGCAAAAGAAAAAGAAAAAAAAAATAGTCCAGGAGATGTGTGTCCCCTGGGCCAGAGAAAAGAAAGAAAGAAAACACTCATCCCACAAGCAGCTGCTCATAGTGGTGGTTCTGGGTGCTCATCATCATCACCAGTACCAGTGAATACTTAAAAAAGTTTGTTAATAATAAAATAAGAAAATGAGAAGATAAAAGAACTTACCAATGGCCCAAGAGACATTGTTTGACATTTCTTGGGCCTTTTTTTTTGTTTGCTCTGCCTCCTCCTCATTGTTTCCCCCTCATCTCCAGTCATCTCATTGTTCCATTGTCTCCCACAGTGTTGTTGTTCCATTTGGCCTGGTGGTGGTGTTGCCTTTGTCTTGCTGTTTTGGAGTGGTACCTGTGTTGGTGGCCATCATGGTCTTCTCCCTGTTGTTGTCATTATTGTTGAAGTTGTTGTTGTCATTGTTGTTGTTGTTGTTGTTGGAAACTGGGCAAATGTAGGGGAACAATGCATCAACAATCAACAAACACATGACCTGTGCAACCTCATGGTATATAAACCATGCCCGTTCTAAGATTTGAGGCTGGGCTCTCGCCCCAGTATTAATTTCTATTGTAGGTAGTTACATAGACTACTAGTAGTCTAGTTTTTGAGCTGTCACCTCCCTCTTGGTGATAAGTAGGTGTGGGTTTGCAGGTGGTAGAATCATGACCCATACCCATAACCCCTATGGGTTACAGAACCTGTTTACTTCCCTAAGGAACACAGAGAAAAGGCCATGTTTGAGGTGTGCAATCTAGGAAAGGCATTGATGATCTTGGGTCATCCATGGTTGAGGAAGAATAACTCAGAGATAGACTGGATCATGAGAGCAGTGAAGATGATGCAATGTCCACATGAATGCAACATGTACATAAGGGCAGTGAAGAAGAAGTTGGCAGCATGGTGGATGTACAAGCCATCAGTGGAGGAAATAGAAGATGAAGATGTACAGGCACATAAGAGAGGAGGAGTAGTTGAGAATGAGGATGTAATCTTGGAAGAAATTATCCAAGCAGCAGCATGACCCACATTGTGGGGAAGAAGACCTAAACCCGCAGATGAAAGATGGAGTGCAGAAGACAGTGGAAGAAAAGGTACCAGAACAGTTCCATAAACACCTAAAAGTGTTTGAGAAGAAAGCATCAGAAAGAATGCCAAAACACCAACCATGGGATTATGAGTCCAAGGTATGAGGACTCATCTTTATAACCCAACGAACATGCCATCAAAATACAGGTTTAAGTGTGGTGCCAAATAAGCTTTCTTTTGAAAGTAAGTTCCTACAGATTCTCAAAGTCAGCAGGTTCTTCCGACGTGTAGATTTTGGATCAAAATGGAAAGTAAGTCTCAGGGTTCATTTTGAACATTCAGCTTGATCACACAACCTGTACCATGGTCCACCACTTCCGTCTACCAGCCCGTCTGCCAGCACCACCACTTCCGTCTATAAGCACCTCTACTCCACCTACACCCAGCACCACCACTCCCATGCCCCACTCCCACAGCAGCAAGAACTGGTGCTGGCTGCAAACAAGTCATTTTGGATGTGATGTGAGCCCAAATGATGCAACCATCGTTTGGGCCCTAGATATTTTTTTGTTTTGTTTTTTTGCTTGTGTTTATCAATCAGCTAACTAAATGTTTTTCTTCATTTTTTGGGATCTAAACTACTAGTGATGACAGACCCAGACATGAGCCACACCACGACCCCAGATACTGGACTAACCCCCTCCTCCCCATCCAAATGGGGTGTGAGGCTGTCAACATGGGCTAGGAGGGTGCAGAGGGATGCCGGGAGACCCCAGAAGAGGATACCCACCTGGTAAGCACCTAGCAACCCCCATACATGTGCCATGTCACACTGACCCCCCAAACCCCCTCAAAGAGAGTTCCATGACAACACTGAACACCACCCATCCCCACCACTGCAAGCATCTGCTTGCAGGTTGGGTAGGGCAAGTGGACAATGGTAGGCACTGATGACAATGAGGAAGGAGCATCAGGGCCCCACCACGATGATGAACAATCCCAGGACCCCACAACAATGATGAGGCAATGACCCCAGGATGCCCAATGATGACCCCAGCACCGGCACCAGCACCAACACACCAAACAACGCCCTGCAGGCCCCAGCACTACCCACCCAAGGCACTGGGTTTTGAATGACACACCACCCATTTCCAGGCCCATGAGCAACTGCTCATGGGGTGGATCACAGGTGGCATACTGGCTACAAGGGGAATGACAAACAGAGCCAAGATGACACTCGCTGCACCTGCAAGCATGACGACAGCAGCATCCCAACCCACCACCGTAAATGACTGCTGGGAATGGGGCAGGGACAACAACAATAATGACAACCATGACCACAACTACGATGGGAACAGCAAGGCGGGCAGGGTCCACAGGGATGACACAAGACAAGAGGGAAACAAAGGGGAGCAGGAACAAGGCCCAGGAGATCTCGACATCTCCTGCGCCATAAGTATGTTTTTTTCGTTTTCTTTTTGTCCCTGCGACAGATGACTGGTGATGACAGCAACCCAGCACCAGCCCCAGATGACAATGCCCATGGCACCAGACTCCTCCGCTATGAGCAACTGCTCATAGGGGGCAAGGCTGGTGCATATGAGCCAATGGCAGTGGGGAAGGGGAATGACACGATGAAATGGCCCAAACGATGCACATCATTGTTTGGGCCATAGATATCTCTTTCTTCTTTCTTTTTGTGTTTCATTTTACTAACTTTTTGGCCCTTCTCCCTCCTCTCCCTCTCCTGCCCCCCTCTTCCCTTCTCTGCCTTCCCTTCACACTCTCCTCTCTCCTCCCTCCCCTCCTCCCTCCCCTCCCCCTTACTCCCTTTCACTTCATGCCTCACTCCCCTCTCCCTCCCTCCCCTCTCCCTCACTCCCCTCTCCCTCACTCCCCTCTCCCTCACTCCCTTTTATACTCATTATTTACACTGAATATAATTTCAAATATAATGTCACTTTGAAATTCTCAGAGGATTGTTATGCTTTTTGCTAGTGATTGCAATGTAGGTCATTAATACTAAGTGTTAGTTGATGGAAATACCAGCTAAGACACAGGCACTACCTCCCTTTTGTACATGAACAGTCAACTAATTCCAGATGAAACTGATCACTTGTTGGTAGTATTTACTGTGAAGATATCATGTTCAAGACAATATTGGACATTTTAGATATTTGTTACTCTTTTGTCATTCTTTCATCATCTCTCTTAGTAGTAGTTACATTTGATCTGCTTAGTTTACTTCAAATCCATCAGTCTGGCAGATCTGATGGAATTGGCCAACTCTACTGTCCTATATCTTTCATTAGCAGAGGGTGTACAAGAATTGGACATGTTATACCAAAGATTTAGCTTATCAGATATTGTACAGCATAGTCTAATATTATCATTTCCTCCTTGGTTTCCTGATGAAGGTAAGCCTACAACCTATGCACACATATATATAAGTAGATCTTAGAGGACTTGTTCATGCCAGGCTTTTGCCATGGCCCAATTGGACAAGTCATGTGATTGACCTGAAACCAGGATTCAAACCAAAGAAAGCAAAGAATGCCTCAGGAACAGAAGGAGGTAAACATGTTCTTATCAGATCAGCTGGCAAAAGGATATATATCAGAAAGTAAATCACCACAGACATCAGCAACATTCTTTGTGTGTTAAGTCCTGAGCTGGACAAAGGAAGTCAGAATTCCAGTTGAACCTGGTCAATATCTGTCGAAGGATGAAGGGCAGACCAAACAGGAAAGGAAACCTGGCAGGATTCCAGAGCAGAGTCCACTTGGTGTGACACACCAAGTGTAAGGGGAACAGAAAGGACTTGGCTTCAAGTTGCACCCTTAGTGCTTAAATATCTGGTCAATGTGACCAGAAAATAACTGGAACCTAACTGGACTGTGACCAGAAAAAACCAGACCAACAGTCCCAGTCTTTCAGTTCTCAAAATCAGAAAACTGCAAAAGACCAGTTAAAAAAGACCAGTTATAACCAATTTATGACCAAAATGACACAGCCACATGATACCCTTGTAAATCCCTTCAAATTGACTAAACATTTAACCAAACCAGTCAAGAATTGAGTGGGATATCATTAGAACTGAGTTTGATACCAAGTTTTAGGCAGTTAAACTCGGTTTTGGTGATATCTCACTCATTTCTTGACCAATTTACCTAAATTTTTGGTCAGTTTTGGTAGGGAAAGGTGCTTCACATGTCGTCATAACTGGTTGTGACCAGTATGAACCGGAGTTTTAACTGGTTTTTATGCAAACCAGTTACAACTGATTATGACCAGTTTTTTGCAGTTTTTTTCAGTTTCAGTCTGGTTATTTGGCTATTTCCTTATATTGTTAGCTGGTCACAGTCACAGTCTTTCTAAAACGGGCCCAAAAACCATGACCAGACTGGACATTAAAGCACTATGTGCCCTTCTCCTTGTCAAGTGTCCTAATTTTGAGAGAAGGGTTAGGAGAGAGATATGTATGGGTTCTGGAGGTTTTCTGGGGAGAATGAGGTAAAGTTTGAGGCAGACTTAGAAGAGGATTTTCAGTGTTTAACTTAGTTGGAATTAAGTTGGGTGACTTTGTTGATTTACAAACTGCCTAATACAAGACAAAAGTAGCTAGCTTGTATACTAAGGATTGGTGGTCAGAGTTTCCAAGGCTGTGATAATTTGCAAACTGGGCTCCAAGACAAATGACTTGAAACTGTTTCATCAAATTGGAAATAAAGGAATTTCATCTCCAGGCAGTGCTGCTGATAGGAGGCAAGCTGTGATGCAAAGCAGCCAAAAAAGATGGCAGAAAATCCAGTCAGAGGAATTGGTCTTGACATTGTGCCAAAAAAGGACATGAAGAAGTGGTTTGTGCAGGATTACAGGGCACTGAATGAGCAGATGATCTGGAACAACTACCTGTTATTATAGATCAATGAGTTGGTAGACAAGGTGGCAAAAGCAAGGGTGTTCATGAAGTTGGACATCAGATGGGGATACAACAACATGAGGATAAAGAAAGGTGATGAGTGGAAGGCAGCTTTCATGATGCATCAAGGGGCATTCAAACCATTGGTCATGTACTTCAGATTGATGAAGAGCCCAGTCAATGATGAATGGGATTCTATGGACAGAAATTGAGAATGGGAAGGTGGTCATCTACATAGATGACATAATGATATACACAGACTGAAGAGGGCCACAATGAAGCAGTAGAGAAAGTGTTGAAGAAGTTGGCAGAAAATGATTTCTACTTGAAACCAGAAAAGTGTGTGTTCAAGCAGAAAGAAGTGGAGTTTTTGTCATTGGACCCAATGGGATAAAAATCAATGAGATGAAAGTAAAAGCAATCAAGGAGTGGCCAGTGCCAATGAGCATGAAGCATGTACAACAATTTCTAGGACTTGCAAACTACTATCAACAATTCATAGAGGATTTCTCAAAAGGGGCAACACCCTTGAACAAGCTGTTGAGAAAGGAACAGCAGTGGGAATGGACAGAGGTGCAACAAGGCACTTTTGACAAACTGAAAAAGTGGTTCACAATGTTCCCAATATTGGTGAATTCAGATCTGGAAAGACCAATGAGGATAGAATCAGATGCATCAGAATTCATGACCAGAGCAGTCTTGTCAGTAAAAGGGAAAGATGAGAAATGGAGACCATGCACATTCTACTCAAAGATGCTCAATGATGTTGAAAGAAATTATGATGTACATGATAGAGAAATACTATCAATCATCAGGGCACTGGAGGTGTGGAGGCATTATGTAGAAGGAGCAAAGCACAAGGTGGAGATCTGGTCAGATCACCAAAACCTGCAATACTTCATGACATCGAAGAAGTTGATTGAAGACAAGCACAATGGGCACTATACCTATCAAGATTTGATTTTGATTTGATACAAAAACCAGGAGAATATGGCACAGTCATAGTGGGGTGATGAATTCCCATGACTGGATGGTGATCAAGAAGCGACGACATGTGATGATGTTGGCACATCAGGAAAATCCAACACTAACTTATTATGCTTAATGTCTCCTTATTGCACTTAAAGTGGAAATTAAGGAAGATTAAGCAAATGGCTGTTAAGGAGATTCTGCTTAGAATAAGTAGGGTCATTTCCTGAATTAAGCAAAATTCCCCTTATTCACACTTATATCACTTTTTAAACTGCTTTTGGGCTCTTAGGGAGCTGCCTAGCCATGTCAATAAGGAAACTTAAGCAGCAGTTTAAGCAAAAAAATAAGAATAATATATATATAAGCACATCGCTGACTACAGTTTCATCCCTGTTCCCATCATTATCATGTGTTTACCCAACCCCCACTCAACACCCCTTTTCACTGTCCTAAATGTTCCCCTTTGCCCCCAATCATTGCTGCTCCCCCATCATCATGGTGGCTGTTAGGGCGACACCCACTATCTGCTAGCTAAGACCATGCGGGTTCTCTCTACAAGAAGGGGGTGGGATCCATGCGCGTGATGGGGAAATTGATGGTTTTGATGCGAGGGGTTATTAATAGGTAAGTTTGTTGAGATAGGCCTTTCACACCAAAAACATAGGTGGAATACCTAAGAGAACACAACTGGGGTCCCCTAGGCATGCATATATTTAGGGTTTATATACTATGTTACATATATTGTACATTGTTGTTACCAACGCACTCATACATGCGCGTACATTTTGATGTGTGCGAAATAAAATTCTCATGCTATCAAAATGTAGCATCATTTGGCATCATGTAGCGTAATTCAACATAATAAAATAAAAATGAAAGTTTATTAGGTAATGGGGTGGTCTCCTAACATTACCCCCCTTTTATGCCTCAACTTCCAGGTGAGAAAATATTATGTTTGTCCCCTCTGTGAAATTTTGGTAAGGCCGGAATTTCATCCCCTCATACACCATTCTCACAATGTGACACGGAGCATTTGGATTATGTTTAAAGAATTGGGCGATCACATTATGCACTCGCTTACAATTCTCTTCGGGTTCCCACGAATTATTTTCATTGGTATAGTTTTTCCACTTTATTAAGAACTCCAATTTGTTCCGTCGAAGATGTGAGTCTAGAATTTCTTCAACTATGTATTCTGGAGCACCTTCTACTATTATCGGAGGTTGCGGAGTAGTTTGTTGGCCAGGAATAGTGGGCGGACGGTAAGGGCATAGGCGGGATATGTTAATCTCGGGATCAATCTTAAATGATTGGGGTAATTTTAGCACTACTGCATTAGGCGAGATCACTTTAGAGATCGCATATGGGCCAACTTGTTTCTCCGTAAGTTTCTTTGAAGGTCGTGGAATATTCAGGTCCTTGGTACTTAGCCATACCAAGTCACCAACTTTGTACTCTGGAGTGCGTGCTCGAGTACAATCCGCGTGTCGCATCATGTCATCACGTGCTTTCTTCAATGCCGCCTCTGCTTCCTCTTGTACCCTTTGCATCTTAGATACAAAATCTTCTACCAACTGTACTTTGACTTCCCTTCTGGGTTCTACTCCCATGCGAGGATGATATCCCTAATTCGCAAAAAAGGGTGACATACGAGTAGCCGAATGGAATTTGTTATTGTGGGAAAATTTGGCAATTGCCAACCATTTGGGCCAGTCGGTTTGTCGGTAGTTGACAAACATACATAGGTACTGCTCCAACTCCTGATTCATTCTCTCTGTCTGCCCATCAGTCTGCGGGTGATATGCCATAGATAATTTAGTTTGAATTCCCAATATGTTGTTTAGTTCTCGCATAAATGCAGAAGCAAATTGTGGTCTGCAATCAGAGATAACGGTATCAGGTAACCCATGTAACCGCCATACCTGATTTAGATAGAGGCGCACCAAGCCTAATGATGAGGTTTCTGTAGTAGTAGGAATAATATGGACCTCCTTTGTAAAGCGGTCGCATACTACGAATATTGCATCATACCCTTGAGCCTCGGGTAATCTGGTAATAAAATCCACAGATATATCTTGCCACGGCGCTTTAGGTATAGGGTTCGGCATTAATTTTCCTGCAGGTTTCTCTGGAAATTTCTTCCCCCTCATGCACATATCACATCCATCCACATACCCCAACACATACTTCAAAATTCCAGGCCACCAATAATTTCTCATTACTAATTCCAACGTCTTCCATCTTCCTGGGTGTCCAGCAATCGGCGTATTGTGATGTAACCGGACAATCTCCCTTCACAAATCCTGATCCTTCGGTACATACACTTTTCCTCGAAACAACATCAACCCTTGTTCCTCAGCCCATTTGTCTCCTTTGATATTACCTTTCTTCTCTCCCTTCAGAGCTTTCACGGCTTCCACTACTTCATCGTCCATTTCCGAGCATTGTCTAATTTTAGACAACATTTCCATTTCCGAGCTATCTATTAATAGATGCCCTTGATGCATAGCGCAAATGCGAAAGTATTTGGGTTTGAGTAAGGTAACATTTTTATTGTCCTCCTCCACCCCCCTTTTATGATCAATACGTCTGGATAAGGCATCTGCTTTCCTCATTAAGCTTCCCGCTTTATGGACCAAGTGAAAGTTGAAATGCGATAGGAATAGTGCCCAACGCGCTTGCCGGTGATTAAGCTTTTTAGCGGACATGAAGTATTGCAGATTTTGATGATCCATCCAGATCTCAATTTGATGCATACATCCCTCCAAATAATGCCTCCACACCTCCAATGCTCATATTATCCCCAACATCTCTTTGTCATGCACATCATAATTCCTCTCCACATCATTCAACCCTTTTGACAAGTATGCACAAGGATGCCATTTGTCATCTTCGCACAGCATTGATAATACCGCTCTAGTAGCAAAATCGGATGCATCGGATTCCACTCGCAAAGGGCATGTGAAATCTACTGGGGCTAATATTGGTCCCTCCACAAACTTCCTCTTCAACTCCTCAAACGCTGTCTGCTGCTGCTCTCCCCACCTCCACACTACTCCCTTTCGCATAAGGTTATGTAAGGGTGCAGCAATTTTAGAAAAATTGTGCACAAAGCGACAATAATAATTTGTGAGTCCCAAGAAGGCTTGAACCTCCTTGACACGGGTGGGTGCAGGCCAATCTGTGATCGCCTGTACCTTGATCAGATCCATTTTGATCCCGTCAGGGCCAATCAATAATCCTAGGAACTCGATCTCGCTTGCCCCAAACACACACTTCTCTGGTTTCAAAAATAGATCATTCTCCGCCAACCTCCATAACACCTCCTGCACTATCGCCTCATGATTTTCTTCATCCTCTGTGAATATCAGAATGTTGTCAATAAATATTATTACCACGCCTTTGTCTATTACGTCCTTGAAAATGTCGTTCATCATATTTTGAAAGGTCGGGGGACTATTAGTCATCCCAAAAAACATGACAAGCAGCTCGAAGGATCCTCGATGTGTGGCAAATGCAGCCTTCCACTCATCTCCTTTCTTTATTCATACATTGTTGTATCCCCATCGTAAATCCAATTTTGTAAAGACCTTGGCTTTTCCCACCTTATCAATTATTTCTGAGATCAACGGCAGGGGGTACGCGTTCTTCACTGTCCACTCATTCAGATACCTATAATCGGTACACATCCTCTTCCTTTGGTCTTTTTTGGGCACAAAGAATATTGGTGATGTCTGCGGTGATTTCGAAGGTCGTATATATCCTTTGCGCAATTGCTCCTTCAGGAATGCATCCACTTCTTCTTGTTCCATCGGAGATAATGGATATACCTTCGACTTCTTTGGCACAAACCCTGGCTTCATCTCAATCGCATGATCCCATGGCTTCTGCACCGGCATTCGCTCAGACTCCTTCTTTTGGAACACTGACAAATGTTCATGATACACTTTTGGCACCCATTCCTCCACTGGCTTCTCCACCTTCACAATATTCTTGTCCCATGACTGTCCTCCACAAACTGCTCTAAAGGTTTGCTTCTGCTCTTCTTTCTCGATCATGATCGGAACTTCCCCATTTGGCATTTCCTCATCCTCCACTTCCTCCATCGTAACAGAATACTTCCTCGGACATTCTTTCTCTTTCTTTTTCCTTTTTTCTTTCTTCATCTTCCTCCCATACACATTACATTCCTTAGGACAACGAGTCATTTGTACTTTCCCAGTTTTCCAATCAATTTCAGGATTATGCTTCCATAACCATGGACATCCTATTATTAGATTGGTTTTCCCAAGATCGCACACTTCGAATACGGCTCACTCCTGATGCTCCTGATACTTTAGTACCATAGTCACCTCCTCCTTGATAGTTCCTCCACGATTGACTGTTCCATCAATATTGTACACCATTATAGGTTGCACCAGCTTGCGTGTGTTAATACCATTTCTGGTAATTAAGGATCGATTAATAAATAATCTTGTAGCACCACTGTCAAGCAACACTTCCACATCAATAGCTGCATGCGTGTCCACTGTCTTCAGTCCCACAGTCAAGGTGATTTCAGGTTCTATTTGCGCAGAGCAAATAAAGAATTTAGGGGTTTTTGGAAATGACATGTGACAATTTTCTTTGTTGCGTGATTCGCAACAGTTGTACTCCTCCTCAATTTCCTTTTCTGATTTACTCTGGGTTTCCTTGGATACTAATACATTGTAACGATTCTGGGTCACCAATGGGGAAACCTTCACTGGGACTCTTCCACAAAATTCTCCTGCTTGCCTTCCTCCTGCTTCACTTCCTCGATTGTAGCTCCCCTGATCTTTCTCTTCTGCTTGCAATACTTAGAAATGTGTCCTAACTGCCCACAGTTAAAACATTTAAGTGGGGCTCATCTCCCCACTTGATCAACCTCCATTGCCTCTGCTGGTGCTGCTGACTCCGTAACTATAGGTGTCACTGCCATGGCCAGTGGCTGTGCCCTCGGAGCTTGCACCTGAGGTGCCTTTCCTTTCTCGGACTTTCCTCCTGATGACTTTCCAAATTTACTACTTCCGTACATCAACTTTGACTCCACCTGTTCCTGCCGATATTGCCGGTCAAGGCGCATTGCCCAATTATACCACTCGTCCAACTTCTCTGGCATAGAAGGTAGTCAGTAGATAGACTTGAATAAAGAGGGATTTAATCCTGCTTTCAAAAACTCTACCAACGCGGCTTCTCCCATGTCCGTTTGCGAAGCTTCTGCTTTGAACTGCAAAATAAATTCATCTGCCGTTAATATAAGGGCAACCTAAGCCTCTAGCAAAGGGAAATCCGAAGTTAAAATTATACTACATAATACAGGCATTGGGGACACACCTAGCAAAGGGAAATCCGAAGAGAAAACTCTAAGGTTCCCCTTGCTGATGCCCAGTATATGTGAAGACGACAAAAATCAAATATAACCTAAAAATAGAAAAAGGCGGAGATAGGCGGATCAAGGCCGCCGAATGACATCATACCAAGGGGTATGTGTCGGAAGGGGTACTCCGCCTCTAAATATAAAAGTGTCAACATGTACAAACATGATAGCAAGGGAAAATTAGTAATAAAATCCGGAAAAATCATAGAAAATGAAGAATAGAAGGAAACGAGGTGGGGAAAAATATAGGACGAACATAAAAAATAGGAAAAACACACAGGGCACCCCCCTAGTCCCCTTACAGTTAAGGAACCTTGGCGCATGGTCTTTAATTTAGCATTGGCTGTCACCTTTGGATTAGGGTCTCCAAACTGTGCCTCCAATCTCTCCAGAAATTCCTTGAAGGTTGCAAATGGTTTATTTCCCACGGCAATTTGATTAATAGCCTCGTTTCTCCAGAACTGTGCTTCCCCCCCCTGAATGTATGAGAGAGCAAACATAATCCTAGACTCAGCTGTACGAAACTCGGGCTTCCTCCCATGGATGTACAATACTATAGAGCTGATGAAGGATTTTGTATTCTCCATGGTACCGTCAAAGATTTGCGGGGGCATGTACTTAGG
The DNA here is from genome assembly GCA_026075535.2 of Tricholoma matsutake. Classification (NCBI taxonomy): domain Eukaryota; kingdom Fungi; phylum Basidiomycota; class Agaricomycetes; order Agaricales; family Tricholomataceae; genus Tricholoma; species Tricholoma matsutake. The sequence continues at coordinate 3,133,562 of AP026544.2, forward strand.
TAAGCGCGCTTTTCCATTTCCGGATTTCTCCACCGTCTCATCCTCCTGCGATATCCACTCCACCATCTCCTCCATCTCATCATCTCTTTCTCCTGTCATCTCTGGCTGTACTTCCACTTGTCTGGGCTGTGATGCTGCCAATACTGACACTAATTGTGACATTTGCACTGTGAGCACATCAATTTTCACCTCTAGTGCTGGTATGGGAACAGGATTAGGACTGGGATTAGAAGTTGAAGGTTCAGACATAATTGTAGAATCTGTGATGAATCACTTCTTCGACAAATTCAAAATTTTACTTCGAGACCTTTCCAAATGTCTACAGGTCACGTGATAAGGTTCGTCGAGGTTTGTCAATGGTTCGTCGTTCGTCAGGTGCCTATTTTGACACTTTGGATCAACAACCCTTCCAAAAGTGCCTGATCTCGGAGATATCACTGAATTTGGCTTGTAACTAAAATAGTCGTCTGAATAGAGTGATGTAAATCGTAACTAAACCAGATCCGATCGGTTGTCTGGTTGCAGCTGTCCTAATGACGAGCGCTGCCTCTCGATCACTGGCAGTCACAATGTAAGGTGAGGCCTGGTGTCTGTTAAGACTATAGGTCCTTGACTCAGCCTCGGCTTCGTGTATCGCAGTTGGAGATTTTCCAACTGTCTCAGTATCGCACTAGGAGATTTCCTAGTGTATCGGGCTTCCTGCCTTCACTTGGGTACTTCCTCAAGTAGTCACAGCTATCCGTACTCAGAGGCTTTCTGAGTAGACCATTCGTTCGTGTATCACAGTTGGAGGCTTTCCAACTGTCAAGTTTGGGTTATCACAGCTAGGGGCTCCCTAAGCTGTCGAGTTCAACTGTATCACAACTAAGGGACTTCCTTAGTTGTCGAGTGTTCGGGTTGAGTCTAAGACCATTGGTTGAATTAGGTCAAGCTGGAGAATACACAGAGTGTAGCTACAGCTTATATACTGTTCTAGGACTACCTATCATCCAATTGGAAAGTGAGATGCTTATCAGGTAAATATAGACAAGAACAATAGAGACAATAGGCCTCATGCCTCGCATGAGGTGTCCGATGTCACGGACCTCATGTGAAGGGGTTGTCGTACCACGGTGCATGTGGGAGTGGTTCAGGTGCATGGAGTCATCATGTGTCAGGGCATCTGCTGTCGGAGGAGAGTCGAGTTGAATGGAAAAATTAAGGTACCTGGCCTTGCTGGCGTATGTCTGGCCATCATGGGTTACGATAACGGAAAATTGTAACAGCGTCGGCTTATGAAAGAAAAGGTAGATTATGTATATACAAGTACTTCCGGCTCGTGCCAAAAGGATGAGTAATCGGATGTGGTGCAGTGAAACAATGATGTATGCGCAAGTAAGAGAAGGTGCACTGATATGGGAAGTTGTGTTCTTCTGTTAGGGCGACACCCACTATCTGCTAGCTAAGACCGTGCAGGTTCTCTCTACAAGAAGGGGGCGGGATCCACACGCATGATGGGGAAATTGATGGTTTTGATGCGAGGGGTTATTAATAGGTAAGTTTGTTGAGATAGGCCTTTCACACTGAAAACGTAGGTGGAATACCTAAGAGAACACAACTGGGGTCCCCTAGGCATATATTTAGGGTTTATATACTATGTTACATATATTGTACATTGTTGTTACTGATGCACTCGTACATGCGCATACATTTTGATGCGTGCGAAATAAAATTCTCATGCTATCAAAATGTAGCGTCATTTGGCGTCATGTAGCGTAATTCGACATAATAAAATAAAAATGAAAGTTTATTAGGTAATGGGGTGGTTTCCTAACAGTGGCCTTGTCATCATCATCATTCCACCCACAATCCACCCGAGCAGTTGCTCGCGAGGCTGGTGGCTGGTGGCATGCTGTTCATCGTTATGGTGTCCTGGTTGGGCATCGTGCTGTCTCAATGCTACAAAGTGAAAAACCCCATCTTGCTGTGAGGGAGATGATGGGGGGTGAGGGGTGGCAGCGTTCCTTGCATCGTGGTACCTGCTACGGCGGGTGCTGCTGTCATGTCACCCCATCATCCTTGTGGCCTTCCTCATGGGCATATGGTCGTGCTACCACCTAACCACCCCATGAACAGGGGCTCGTAGCAGTAGTGGGGGTTGATCAGGGGGCGCCCATTGTCATTGTCAATAGTAAAATCACTACCTAAAATTTTTGTTGTTAGCCACAAGGAAATGAAATTAGAAAAGGGGAAAGAAAAAAAACTCACCTTTTGATGTTTTTTTTTTGGCCCCATCACCATTCTCTTCCTCCTTGCCACATGCATCATTCGTACCCCTCTCCATCCCAGTCCCCTGGCATAGTCATCCCATCTTGTTGCTCCCCATTTGTACCCCGTGAGCAGTCGTTCGCTGCAGTGGTTAGAGGTGCTGTGGTAGTGGCTTGTGGTTCATCGTCATCATCCTCTCCCCCTTGTGGTTCATCTTCATCTTCATCATTCATCCCTCCATCCACCCTGCGAGAAGGGGCTCACAGTGGTTGGTTCTCCTGGTCCCATCCTGGGTCATCGTCCTAGGTGTGGGTGTCTTGGTGCCATCTCATTGTTACAACATACATAGAATATGAATCTTGCTTGCAGTCACTAGTGGCTCTGGCTGGCATGGATATGGTGGTGTAGAGGTGTGGAGTGGAAGTGGTGGATTGAACACAAACAACATGTGATGTCAGTGATGCTGAGTTTGAATTTCCATTTTCAGGAAATGCCAAGAGGGACTTAAAAAAGAAAATTCAAAAAAGACCTTAAGGCCTTAAGGGATTACATGCTCCTTACAGCCTTAATTTGCTTACATGTTGCTTATACCACTTGGTTGATTATATCTGCTTAATGGTTATCAGTTTCCCTTAAAAAATGAACTTATTTTCCTTAATTCCCCTTAATTCCCTTAATTGGGGTTTAAGCCAAATAAGCCAAATAAGTTGATGCTTGATTTTGCTGATGTGGTGGATGATATGATATGATACGATAGGGTCGACTATAAGCAACTCAGGTAAGGTGTAAGTCATACCTCATCAATGCCAAGTAAGTAAATGAGTAGAAATAGGTAAGGGCTTTTTAAGAGTGATGAGCCCTACCTTATCAAATTCAACATACATGTGACTTGACATTCGGACAGGGTTACTCAACTTTGCAGTGCAAAGATCAAATTGAGCTACAGTATCAGAATGATACTTAGAACATTGCCCAAGGCCAAAAGCATTTTTCCTGTGGTGGTTCCTAGAAACTAAAAGGGGTAAATGCCCAGTAGTGCTATGTCGAGGAGGGCGCTATGGGCACTATTGTAAGCATGGCTTACATCATCACATTGGCAACTTGTTTGTTATTGATAAGAAATCCCCCATCTCTTACCTCTTACCATCTCATCTACAACTAGTCAATTATTTTACTCTCTCAGGAATATTATGCTGTGTCTTGTCACTCCTCATGATTGAGAAGTGAGTTGTAATATTCTGCCTTTTTTCCTTTTCTAGTGTTTTCTGTCTTCTCTTCGAAGACAGGCTTTCATTTTTTTTTTGACTTCAAACACAGTGTATTTGGTGCAACCTTGCTGATACGATCATCTACATAGACATGCTGATGATGCTCAACCTGGGAAAACCACCAGAACTGCCAATGAGGCAATCGATGATGTTTGCAACGAGTCAGAGGAAGGTTGCAAGACGTTCCAAATGTTCATGGTCAAACCTATGGGAAGATGACCAGTTGGTACTAGTCGTGAAGGTAGTGTTATGAGAGACGAAGGCATTCCGTGCGGTCTGATCAAGTATTTGATCGATATCAAGGGCGATTGACAAGATCGACGGCGAACAAGTTTATCGTCGATGGTCGATATGTGAATTCTGGGGACCTTTTGATAGGTCGATAGTATACGAAGGGTGCAGCAAATGGCTATGAAGGTTGGAAGGGTTACTAGAGCTAATGACGAGAGGATCAAGGGAGGATCAAGGACGTGATGATCGCAGAGGTTTCTCGTCAATTGAGAAAACCTGTAGAGACTTAGATTGTTTTTTTTAGAAAGTTGATCGGATGCTTAGAACTGTATACGAGACGATATGTGAAGACGATTTCCTTTTCTGTTTCCCAGTAGATACTACAGAGTTTTATATGTTTTAAAGAAACTTCCTAAAATGGAATGAGAAACATGTGTAGAACATGAGGCAAAAGATATGAGTTAAGGCACAAGGCCATAAAGGAGACTGGAATCCGAACAAGAAAGGTATATATATCATATGATGAAAGAGTAATAAAGGGAAAGAACTAAAAGAGACTGTCCTTTGTGTATAAACTGCACTAAGTCTCGCAATAATGCATCCAGCGGGTTCTGTGCACGATAGGGACTTGGAACGAGGCTGACCTATGATCAGCAGGTTTGAGCACGAGTTGGAATACATCCTAGTGCATGGTCTTCCACCATTTAGATAATGAAGGCAGTGCCCGATGTCACTTGTAGTCTCTCAATATCGATCGATGATGCTCAATGATGCTCAATCGCGGTCGCGGCTGTTCAAAGTTGATTGGGGATGTTCGATGGTTGTGTCGAGGGATCTTAGGGGCTTTCAGGGTAGTCCTAAGGTTGTGCGATGTGGGCTCTTGATACAATCGATGTCGCTGGTGATGTTTCGATGTGGTCGATATGATATCGTGATCAATAGACTGGGTCGTGCTGCATCTGGGACATTGTAGGAGTTAGCTGATGTGATTAGAATGATGCTAAAGTGGTGAATCAGTCCTTGAGCTGAGGAGACTACCTATCATCCTCCCCCTTACTGAAATTCTGACCGTCCCGGTCAGTCGAGCTGAAACAACCAGGTCAGGTGACATTGTTGATCGCTGATTTAAGACGTGTCGTGGTTTGAACTTTTCTCTTTTCATTCAATCTCTTCCATCCATCTCCTCGACAACATGTCTATCCTTGCCGAACTCGCTCTTCCCATCCTTGAACATGTGAAATCAATGCCCGAGGCTGGCAAAGCCAAAGATTTGGACTTCGAAGTGTGGGGTCGTGTTTTTTGTGAGAAAATGGTATGTCCTTCCCTTTTCTTTTGTTTATCTGCTTCCTAATCTCGTTTGATAGGCTGAATACGACGACCTGATCGGGTCGTTCGACAAGGCATGCGACAAATGTGTGCAGGCAACATTAGACGAGGCAGTCAGCCTCTTCGCACCATTCACTCGCGAGGATTGGGTTTTGTGGGGTGGGAAGTATCTTTTTGTGGAGTATTCAAGGAAGGTCAAGGAAGAGAGGAAGAGAGAGGAGGAGAGGGAGGCTCGGCAGGTGGCTGTCGAGGCAAAAGCAAAGAGGATCGAGGAACGACGAGACACGCTGGTCGAAGCACGTCGAGCTTTCTTGGCCGAAGTCCAGGCCAAAATGGTTTCAAAGGACAAATTCCGCGATTGTACAGCTGCGCTCAAGCTGATGCACCTCTCGATCGATCAGGATGAGGCCATGGACAAAGCAGTGCCCCTGGTCGATGACCTACTGGTCGTCAAGCAAATCATCGAGAAGAGGAAGGCGGATGAGATGGACAAGGAGGAAGAAGGTGAGGACGAGTTGGATGAAGAACCTGTGGTCGCGAAGCAGGTGTGATTGGAGGAGGGTGATCTGATCACCTTCCATGGGCCGGTAAGTAGTCATTTCCTTTCGATGTCATTCATGCTAATCACGCTCCTGATATTGCTTTAGTGTGATCGTTGCGCCAGGCTGAAAATGGCTCCAGAATGCATCATCGAGGAGGGCGCCCCAAAGTGCAAGAAATGCACTCAGGGGCTGCAGGGGTGCTACTGGGAGGGAGTATCGAGGTGAGGACTCTGTTGAGGCGAATTGAGGAAAACAGCGGGCTCTAAACAAGCTACAAAGGGTACTGAGGAGTCGACGGAGGTGTCGACTCCTAGATGTAGTAAGTGATCCTTTTCGATCCATGAGTACGATTGCTAATCTGTATGATTCCTTAGCCATATGCATTCGGGCTATCCAGCCCATCCAAAATGCGGAGGCCAGGCCCTCGAAACTCGATGAGCGCCCAAAACGAACAGTGAAGGTGAAGCTGAAGATGGCTGAGAAGGAGAAGGGGAAAGGGAAAGCACAAGAAGTCAAACCCGAAGTCGCGGGTATGGTCGAGGAAGCATCGATGGCGGTGGAGGACGAGATGATGCAGTTGGATGCAGCAAGACTCTGTCGTCGATATCTTGCAGAAGTGCTGGTGTGCAAGAAGTTGGAAGTGGAAGTGTTGATGGAGGAAATAGAGGTGTTGGAGAGGAAGTGGCAGGAATCCCAGTATAATTCTGTTTTTATCATTTTAATTTTATTGTTTTTCATGTGTCTGAGCGAAATAAGGTTGAAATGAGAAATATCGCGTGCGATCGAAGCCAGGAAATGTAAGATATATGCAAAGAAACATAGGAAAGAGAGAAAAAAGAAAGTAAGACAGACGATTCATCAAAACGAGACATAGGAGAAAGGCTAAGAACTCCTTCATAGCCGAAAAACCCCGTCGAGCTTGCACAAACACGTTTTGAACGATATCGCGACTTGTAATAGTACACTGTTATAAAATCGAGAGTTTGTTTCAATATCACAAGTAGAAAAAGAAAAGAAAAATGGTTTATTCATCTTCATTGAGGTCAGGAATGCCCTCATCGATGTCTCCGTCGACATCCAATGTTGTTCGAAGTTGTTTGAGCCAACAATTGTCGATATCGAAGAAGTTCGGAGGAAGGGGAATTGATTTCCGTGCTAGATAGGGTAGAATTCGGAAACCTGCTACTGGTCGATGAAGAACTGATCCATCGAGCTCGCAAAGAATATAAGTGCCACTGTAGTTTCTTGCGATGACTATGAGTGGGCCGAGATATTGAGCTCGCATTTTTCGATTAAGAGCCTTTTTGATCTGTGTGTTTCACATGAGTACGAGGTCACCTTTTTCGAAATTGTAGTCTCGAATCGTTCACTTGTGAACTTCTTGGAAGTGTTTTGCAGCTTCTCATCGAGCGGTGTAGACTCTAGAGTAGAGTACCTTGAGATCAGTCAACCATTTCTGTAGTGCGATAGGGCGTCCATCGGTTTATGCTAGCACTAGGCACAATATCGGGATTTGAGAGCATGCCTTTGATATACCTTGCATCGACCTCGACGATAAGGTTTCGTACCCCTATCAAGTATAAATGAAGTGCCCCAAGGGTTCGATATAGACCATAAAGCTCGAGTTTCGGTTGCGAAAACCATGATTCGCGGTCGTTGAGCGTGATCAAACTGAATCGACTGTAGTATCGCTTTTGAAGGTTATCGCGGTCACATTGCATTAGGAAATAGCTGATGGCGATGCTCAATGTGTCGACTGCGAGGATTACTGGGGCGTTCGAGGTATAGTTGATGGCTCAAATTGCTGGCGAGTTTAGGAGCGCATGCTTGAGATCTTCTTGCGCTGCTACCTGAGATGGGCCGAATTCGAAGGGCACATCTTTTCGAGTAAGATTGATTAGTGCAGCTGCTCGATGTGCGAAACTCTGGATGAAAATTCGACAAACTCCAATCGTTCCTAAGAACACCTTAACTTCTGTGAGCATATGACATGGACCCCATTTCTGTATCTTATCGATATGCGTCGGGTCAGCCATTCGGCCTTGAATATTGCATCGATGACCTAAAACAATTATCTTGGGGAGACAAGCAAATAATTTCGGTCCAGAGAATGTCCCACCACAATACTTCATGCGCTGGATGATGCGATTTAGGTTCTCGAAATGCTCCCACACGAATCGTCGAATGCCTGAGTTGTCGACGATCGTTTCATAAGACCCACCGATCGTTTGATATTCCGATTTCGGACCCTTCACTGGTGTGTCATTGATATAGGGGATCGTGATGTGAGGGACCTCAGGTTGTAGGATGAAAGTTACGTCGTCGTGTAGGATCAGAACTGAGTTCATCCAACCCATCGGTAGGGTGACGATTCAAAGTGCGCCGAATGGGGTCTGGAAAGTTGTTAGATCTCGAGAGGATTCAGATACAAGCCTTTCGTCGAATCCAACATATAAATCCAACATTCCACCACAAGCGCGTCCTCCAAACTGTTCGGCTAAATGCTCGGGGATTGGGATGACGCCTGAGTGCTGAATCATAACCTGGTTTAATGGCTCAAGGCTGTGGACTATTCAGAGCAATTTTGCATCTTTCTTCGCAACGCAAAACCATTGCGATCGGTATGATGAGTTTGACGACTCATAGACTCCTGCTTCAATCTTCTTTTTCAGCATCTCGCAAATCTGTTCATACAAACCGGGCGGTATGGGGATATTGTGTTCGACCCAAGGGGTATGAGGGATGACTGGGAACTCGATAGGGGGGAAGAAATCGGGTCGAAACCTTCCTCATTTGTTTTTGGTCCATGCAAACCCTGCTTGCTGGTTTCGAATGAAGTCATGCATGAGATCTCGTTCTTGAGGCCATAAGAAATCGCCTGGATGATTTCGATCGATGATATTTTTGCGTTCGAGGTTATATTGAGGAGTTGGTTTGAATATCGGAGGATGGGGATTTAGTGGAGGCATGTCTTGGAGGGGATCGCCCTCGATGCATCAAATAATTCTAAAAGGATCGGGTAGTCCGGCCATGATTGGACGGACCTTCTGTGTGACTGGTTTATACTTTTTCTTCGTCGATAAATAACTAGACTGTCGATTGTTGGAAATAACTGAGGAAGGGGAAGCATACGATGAAGAAGTTTGCATAGGTATAAACACCATCGAGGCATTTTGAGGAACGTGGAACTCATCGCACACAGATAAATATAAGTCAGAAAGTGTTGCAGATAATTCTTCAGAGGAGTCGATTTCGGGGATATTTGCAGTGTGCTCGATAAATATAGAGGAGTCAGAAGAGTCGAACAAGATGATGAAAGTGCACTGTTCCGAAATTTCATTCTCTAACGTTGAAAATCCTCTCGAACTACTTTTCGACGACTGTGCGATCGAGGTATCGAGGAAATTGTAGCGGTCCGAGTTGAGTTCGGATCGCATATCGTAATAGTTTGGGCTTTGTTCCGATAGTTTCTAATGACGCTTTCTGTTAAGACATCGAAAGGTCGTCCGAGTAGAATATCGTATGCTGGGTCCCAAATAATATGTATCTGCATGTATAGGGTGATTCCACTGAGATTGCAGGGCACATTGCATGCTAAACCAAGTGTTTCCTCCACAGTCCCATTGGCAGACTGCATCGGAAGCCTAATCAAAGAGTCGTATGCCAGACCGAGTTTGTGGCAAACATCTTCAGCCATTGATATGATCGAGGAACTGGGATCAATGACGCTTTCTACCTGGTTGTTACCATGGACATCCATAATAACTGATCTAATCAATGAAGTTTCTTTAGCAACAACGAAAGGCTGAGGGATTTCACTGGGTCGGAGACTGCTAATATAGGTCTTGTATGGGTCAGGCACGATGATCGCGTCGGGACTAAACATGTTCGTCGCATTGTTTCCAGATTGTGGGACTCATTTTGGTGTGACCTGTTCTCTCCATTTTGTTCGAACCTCGGGTGAAAGCAAGAGTAATTCTTCAGATGTCAGCGTGACAATCAGCATCTTCATCAAGCGCGCAAATATATCGTGCACGATTTTCTCATTCTGTACTGGTGCCTGTGTCGCATACAATGGTCCGTCTTTCTCCTTACCCTTCGATGCACCAGCGAAGTTCCTTTTGTGTGGTGGCAAATAGGTGTTCTCCCTGACCGATGCGTATGGGTGTACCGATGGTCCGTCTTTCTCCTTACCCTTTGATGCACCAGCGAAGTTGCTTTCGTGTGGTGGAAAATAGGTGTTCTCCCTGATCAATGCATATGGGTGTACCGAGGTTTGCGTTGGGGGTATGGTGGTCGATGGCGAAGTGGTCGATGCAGGAGACGTCGATGTTGATGTTGGAGCAGTAGTTGAAGTCAAGGGGTTGACCATTGTCGATGAAGATGTCGAGGGTGGTGGGACTGGAGCAGTAGATGTTGACGATGCAGGGACAGGGGTTGTCATGGCTGGAACCAAATTTTGAACCTCTTTGTTTGGATGCGAAAATAGTCAACCACTTTGAAGCGTGAATATTTTGCGCTCGAGAGCCGCTATTCTATCTTTGGAGTCAGCTGTCAACGTCTAGTTTTGATAAATGCCTTTCGTCTCCGATCCCAATGTAGAAACGGCGTTGGATTCTGTTATCAAGGTGATCGCAGCCGAGGTTGAACTAGTCAAAGTCGAAGGTGCCAATGGTGCGATGCTGAATAAAAGTGTGGCTGCTGGGGTTGCATCTGGGTTGTGTTTCCACCATTCATCAATCCATTCCTTGATAAACCTGCCAGGGATACTTCAAGGGGTGAATTGTCCATTTGGAAGTACGATCTTTCCTTCCACATTTCGCTTACACTTCCCTTTGTTCAAGTACGACTGACAAACCATACAGTCAGGAATAAAATGTCCCAATAAACCACAAAATATGCAAAGGAGTGTGTCGATGTGTGCCTGTCTGTCTGCCGAATTAGTGCGAGGATTTTTAGTACCTGCGATATGCATAGCGATGGTGCTAGCAAATCGTTCGAACATTGCATTTAGATCTTCTGTTTTAATCATAATTGTTCTGGGTGACAAGGTGACCCGGTCATATTTCTGACGTTCGATGTCGAGTGCAATGAAGAGGTCGATTGGTGGATTACTGAGTTCGATGTGTTAGAGCCTGCTAGAACGAATTTTGCTGCGTCGTGAATGTCGTTGAGTGGATATGGATCGTCGGGATAATAGTCAGGGAATTTGAGTTCAAGTCGTCGAGCGATTTGATGATAGGTCGTCTTCTCGGCTCAAGGACCGATTCAACACTTTAGCATCATTCTAATCACATCGGCTAACTCCTACGACATCCCAGACACAGCACGACACACTCTATCAATCGCGATATCATATCAACTGCATCGAAACATCACCAGCAACATCGATAGTATCAAAAGACCACATCGCACAACCTTAGGACTACCCCGAAAGTCCCTAAGATTCCCCTACATGACCACCGAACATCCCCAACCAACTTCGAACAAGCCACAACTGCGATTGACCATTGTCGACCATCGTCAAGTGTCATCGATCGATATTGAGAAACTACGAGCGACATCGGGCGCCGCCTTCATTATCTAAATGGTGGAAGACCATGCACTAGGACGTATTCCAACTCGTGCTCAAACCTGCTGATCATAGGTCAGCCTCGTTCCAAGTCCCTATCGTGCACAGAACCCGCTGGACACATTATTGCGAGACTTAGCGCAGTTTATACACAAAGGACAGTCTCTTTTAGTTCTTTTCTTTTATTACTCTTTCATCATATGATATATATATCTTTCTTGTTCGGATTCCAGTCTCCTTTATGGCCTTGTGCCTTAACTCATATCTTTTGCCTCATGTTCTACACATGTTTCTCATTCCATTTTAGGAAGTTTCTTTAAAACATATAAAACTCTGTAGTATCTACTTGGAAATAACAAGAAATCGTCTTCACATATTGTCTCGTATACAGTTCTAAGCATCCAATCAGCTTTCTAAAACAATCTAAGTCTCTGTGGGTTTTCTCAATCGACGAGAAACCTCTGCAATCGTCGCATCCTTGATCCTCCCTCAATTCTCTTGTCATTAGTTCTAGCAACCCTTCCAACACTTCATAACAGTTTGCTGCACCCTTCGTATACCATTGACCTATTGAAAGGTCCCCATAATTCACATATCGACCATCGACAATAAAACTCATTCGCCGTCGATCTCATTGATTGCCCTCGATATTGATCGATACTCGATTGGACCACGACAAACACCTTCGTCTCGCATAACACTACCTTCACAACTAGTGTTAACTAGTAATCTTATCAGAGGTTTGACCACAAACTTTCAGAACGTCTCGCAACCCTCCTCTGACTCGTCGCAAACATCATTGATTGCCTCATCGGCAGTTCTGGTGGTTTTCCCGGGTTGAGCATCATCATCGAGTCCATAAGCCGGGTTGGAATCCTCAAACATAAGCTCTGCTTTGCTCAGCTTCCGAGATCCTATTCTTTGCTCGCAAAAAGTGAGTAATGTTGTACAATGTACGATAATACATTCCTAGATCGCTCGCGTCGAATATCCCAATGCGTAGCTGTTCTCCCACTAATTTGTTCATGTCCGATATGCTCCACTTGCAATCATCTTCCAAGCCAGGATAGAGTTTGTGTACTGCTGTTCTAAATTTGTTGAATGATGTGTCGGGTTGATACTCTGGAAGCGATTCCCAGAGTTCTGACAAGTCGATGTCAAGGTAGCGACAAGCGTGTTTCTTCATGAGATTTGATTCAGTAACGCCGCAGGTCGGGAATAATAGTTCAAGCTCTTCGAAGTATCGTCAAAGCTCTCGAGGCTGAGTCGGGTCAAATTTTGGAGCGGTCGAGTGCCCACAAGCTGGCATCGCGGTTTGGGTAGTCATGAATGCAATGACTCTAGGGGTTAAGACTTGTGTAATAGATGGTAGAGGTGTCAAAGTTGTTGGAAGGATGAACAAAGAGGTCGATGATGATGATGAAGAAGTAGATGACGATGTGGAAGGCAATGATATAGGTGAAGGAAATAGTCTACGATGAGTAGATTCTGCTTCGGAAACTGGAATTAGAATATCTCCCGATTGTTCAAGAGATTCGAAGGCATGGCGAGTATCAATATGAAGGGTTCTCGCTTGTGTTGGCCTAAGCCGAGGAAGTCGAGGTTGGTCCGATGATGAAATGATTCAGAAACCCTCGCAGTGGGCTCCAAAAATGATGATGCTCAACCCGGGAAAACCACCAGAACTGCCGATGAGGCAATCGATGATGTTTGCAACGAGTCAGAGGAAGGTTGCAAGACGTTCCAAATGTTCATAGTCAAACCTATGGGAAGATGACCAGTTGGTACTAGTCGTGAAGGTAGTGTTATGAGAGATGAAGGCGTTCCGCATGGTCCAATCAAGTATTCAATCGATATCAAGGGCGATCGACAAGATCGACAGCAAATGAGTTTATCGTTGATGGTCGATATGTGAATTCTGGGGACCTTTTGATAGGTCGATAGTATACGAAGGGTGCGGCAAATGGCTATGAAGTGTTGGAAGGGTTACTAGACCTAATGATGAGAGGATCAAGGGAGGATCATGGACGCAACAATCGCAGAGGTTTCTCGTCGATCAAGAAAACCCATAGAGACTTAGATTGTTTTTTTTAGAAAGTTGATCGGATGCTTAGAACTGTATACAAGATGATATGTGAAGACGATTTCCTTTTCTGTTTCCCAGTAGATACTACAGAGTTTTATATGTTTTAAAGAAACTTCCTAAAATGGAATGAGAAACATGTGTAGAACATGAGGCAAAAGATATGAGTTAAGGCACAAGGCCATAAAGGAGACTGGAATCCGAACAAGAAAGATATATATATCATATGATGAAAGAGTAATAAAGGGAAAGAACTAAAAGAGACTGTCCTTTGTGTATAAACTATGCTAAGTCTCGCAATAATGCGTCCAGCAGGTTCTGTGCACAATAGGGACTTGGAACGAGGCTGACCTATGATCAGCAGGTTTGAGCACGAGTTGGAATATGTCCTAGTGCATGGTCTTCCACCATTTAGATAACGAAGGTGGCGCCCGATGTCGCTTGTAGTCTCTCAATATCAATCGATGATGCTCGACGATGCTCGATCGCAGTCGTGGCTGTTCAAAGTTGATCGGGGATGTTCGATGGTCATGTCAAGGGATCTTAGGGGCTTTCGGGGTAGTCCTAAGGTTGTGCAATGTGGGCTCTTGATATGATCGATGTCGCTGGTGATGTTTCGACGCGGTCAATATGATATCGCGATCGATAGACTGGGTCGCACTGCGTCTGGGACGTCGTAGGAGTTAGCCGATGTGATTAGAATGATGCTAAAGTGGTGAATCGGTCCTTGAGCTGAGGAGACTACCTATCAATGTGAGGTTCACAGCTACAAACTGTCTTGATTGCCCTCTGTGCTGAGGTCCCTCACAACTCAAAGTGAGGCCTGGCTGATAACTGCCCTGTCCACTACTTCATTGGTTCTGCTGCAACTGAAACTCAGTGCTCACCATCTCTTCCTGTCCCACAAGCAGACGCTGCCACTGTCCCACAAGTGGTCACTGCCACCTCATGTGCCCATCACCACAGAACTTTGTCTTTGTCTTCTACTCCCGATGAATATTTTTGCATATATAGCCACCTGCACGTCATGTCCAACTTGAGTACTACAACTCTCGTACCTAACAATGGCAAATGGTTTATGATTACCATGGGAGTGATGACCCCTGAACTACTTCATCACTTCAAACATTTCACATGTGGATACCTCACAAACAGGGAAAACCTCAATGCTAAAGACTACATTGCACAAATGGCATATGCATTCCAGGATCCCCTTTTTAGTGATTGGTTCCAAACTTCTCAAGAGTACTACAAATCTTTGTCTTTTGTGGAGTTTATGTTGAGAGTCAGAGGGCACTGGCTCACCCCAGGCTGGGAGAAGGAGTTCACACAGAAAGTGTGAAATTTGAAGCAAGGTGCAGCACCCTTCCACAATTTCTTGACTGCCATCCAATGTGATAACCTTTTGCTGAAAAACACAAAACATTATCTCTCACCTACACAACTATGCATGCAAATTGAAGCAAACCTTTCTCCCAAGCTCCTCTCTGCATGTGATTGATACAAAGAAAAACACAACTCCAACTCAGATTCAGACAGGGAGAATGACACTGCAGAAGCTGAGGATTGTTTGAACACTACTGCCAGGGCCAAAACATCCGCATGCAAAGCTGAATCTCATCTTGAGGCTTTTGTCCAAACCCTCATCAAACTTGATGACAAAGTACATGAAGAATCTGCCTCTGTAGGAAGGAAGCTGAGGACACGGCTTGCAAGCTTAACAATCAGGGTCCATGGCAGGTTTATCATACCTTTCCTGCCAAGCTCCCTCCACACATTCACAGTTCCCATCTAATAGCCAGTCATCATCATCATTGTTCCCAAAACAGAACAGTGGTTCCTTCTTGTCCACAAACTCGAGAAGACCCCCAAAACTCACCAAACATGAGCACAAGTACCTCAATGCTCATGAGGGTTGCAAAAAGTGTCACCAGTTCTACATCATGGATGGTCATGCTTGTGAGTTCCCAGCCTGTGATGGTTATGTTGAGTGCACAATGATCACTGTCAATGAGGCACACCAGTGCAAGGGCAAGCCTGCACTCCCAGTACCTTGAGAGGAAAGTGCTCCAATGACTGTTGCTGCTGTCTCCGCTGCTTTCCCTGTGCCCCCTGCTTCTGCACCTCCTCCCCTTCCAGTCGTGGCTGTCATGGGCATGACAACTTACCCTGTGGCATCAGTGACCCACCCCAACAACAAACACAATGTCCTCATTGGTAGTGAGAGTGATTTGTTGTGTGACTCGAATGACTCTGTGAGTGCTCCTGTTCCCTTCTCCATCCCACATCTTGTCTGGCATTGCGCTGTTGATGACCATGACCCATCCTCTTCTTGCCGTGTTTATGTCAAAGTGTTGATTGACCATGGTTCCCCTGTAGTTCTGATTGATCAACTTCTGGTGTCTCACCTGCATCTTTGTCAATGACTCCTGCCTCAACAATTCCCTGTGTCTGGTGCTTTCTTCAATGATTCTGTGTTGCCTGCATCCATTTCTCTTACACACTGGGTCAAGCTCAAATTACATGACCAAAATAGTTACTACTCAGCCTGGACTGTATGTGCTCTGGTGGCACCAAACTTGTGCCATCAGATTATACTTGGACTGCTGTTTATGTACCATAATAACATTGTTGTGAATGTTTGCAAAAGCATGGCTATGAATGATTCAAATTTTGACCTGCTACACCCAATGCCCCCATGATTACCCAAACTGCCTCCACCAAAGCTACATGATGTCATCAACATAAATATTGAGAATTGCATACTGTTTGCAAAAAGTATCAAGCTGTTATTGATGCATATTGCAAGATTGTGCAACCATTTGGCATGATTGCAGCTGTATGTGTACAAATTGAGCAATGTGCTGCCCACACTCACCTGGATAAGCTTGCGACCAATGTAAAGGAGACTTACGCTGACATTTTCAAGCTGATTCCACATGTCAGTGAAATGCCTGATAATATATGTTGTAAAATCACACTGAAAGATGCAAACAAAACTGTTAGCACTCGTTCATACTCTTGCCCTCAGAAATACCATGAAGCATGGAGTACCCTCATCAGCAAGCACCTTGACACTGGGCAGATTTGTCCTTCTTCTTCAGCTCATGCTTCACCTGCCTTTCTCATACCTAAGGCAGATAAGGAAATGCTGCCACAGTGGGTAAACAATTAGCGCCAACTAAATGTGAATACTGTCACCAACTGTCACCCACTGCCATGGGTGGATGATATCCTAGCTGATGCAGGCAAAGGGAAAATTTGGAGCAAGATTGATATGACAGATAGTTTTCTCCACACCAAAATGGACCCAGAGAGCATTCATCTCACTGCCATGACCAAACCCCTGGGGCTTTATGAGTGGCTAGTCATGCTACAGGTCTTGCAAAATGCTCTGCCTGTTCATCAACAGCAGGTAACTGAGGCTTTCCACCCATTCCTGGCACATTTTTGTCACATATATCTTGATGACATTATCATTTGGTCTAACTCAGTTGAGGAACACATACAGCATATCAAATTAATTATGAATGCACTGCGCAAGGCTTGCCTATACTGCAATTCCAAAAAATCCCAGTTCTTTCTTACTGAACTGGAATTTCTTGGACACCACATCTCGCATGACAGTATTGAGGCTTGCTCCTCAAAGGTGGACAAAATCCTGGGGTGGCCTACTCCTAAATCAGCCACAGATGTCTGCAGTTTTCTGGGCCTTGTCCAATATATTGCTGTGTTCCTGCTGAAACTTGCTGATCACACATTGATCCTCACTCCCCTTACTATGAAAGAATGCAAAAAACAGTTTCCTGCATGGGATACTCATCACCAAAATGCTTTTAATGCTATCAAAGCCCTTGTCGTCAGTCAAGAATGCCTGACTGTGATTGATCATACAAACCCTGGTGACAATAAAAATTTTGTAACATGCAATGCAAGCAATCTACAGACTGGTGCTGTACTCAGCTGGGGTCGTACCTGGGAAATGGCTCGACCTGTGGCTTTTGATTCCATGCAGCTCAAAGATGCTAGTGTTGAAGGGTCCAGTTCATAGGACTGAAAAAAAGACCGAAATTGGACTGAATTGGACTGGAAAAGACTGGACCAGTGGTCTATTTATGGACCAGTCTTTTGCAGTTCAGTTAGCAGTCTTTCCATTTTGAAAAATGTTGTAAAACCAAAGAAAACTAATATAAACCAGTTAGGACTGGTTTTATTGAGGGAACATATATTGGACCATGTTCCCACATGAAATCCGGTGAATTCGACCTCTGGTTCATAAAAAATGGTTAAGAATTGAGCAAGATATAACCAAATCTATTTTTGTATGAGTATTTTGTTGTATCAGATTGATTTTCATTTCATCTTACTCATATGTTCATCATTTTCTTGATTCTATTAATGATCATAGGACTAACATGTATAATAATACTCCCACCATTTGCCAATGCATGCTATGCATCACATAATTTATGGTTGTCACATTACATTTCTTGGTGTTCAGCACGAGTCATTCAGTAGATGTATTTTTATATTGATCATAGCCAAGTCAAATCTTGATGAAATGTCTTAAAAGTTGGACCAAATGATGGGGAATTACAATGTCTATCCATCTGTACAGTGGCTGTAAGGTCCGGGTAATATCTGCTAAGATACATATGGGTTATATTAATATGACAAATTTCACAACAAAACATCAGTCTGAACCAGTCTTAACCAGTCCTTTTTGGTCTTTTAACTGGAAAGGACCAGTCCTAGGTGGTTCGGTTTGGTTCTAGCAGTATCTGTGTTGGTCCTGGACTGGTTTAGGTTGTGGTCTTTATGTTTTTGGGTCAAAAAACCAAACTGGACTGGACCCTTAAACACTAAAAGATGCACAGAAGAATTACCCTGTCCATGAGAAAGAGATGCTGGCTATCGTCTGCGCTCTCAAGAAATAGAGATCTGACCTGCTGGAAACAGAGATTCTTATCTACACAGACCATCACACACTAGAGAACTTTGATATGCAGAAAGATCTTTCACATCATCAGGCACATTGGATGAAACATCTATCCCAATTTGACATGATGATCAGGTACATCCATGGTGAAGACAACACTGTAGCTGATGCCCTGTCACAATTACCCAGCAATATGCCTGACCCAGATACTTGTTCTGATGTTGGAGTCTCTGACCCTCCTATTTGCTGGGATAACTGGCTCAGACATTGCACTGTGAATGCCATTTTAACAATCTTGGCAGACGAGTCTTTTTTATGAGATATCTCTACTGGATATGAACATGACAATTTTTGCAAAAAGCTGTTGACCATTGATGCTAGCATCCCAGGAATCAAATTCATCAATAACCTGTGGTACATTGGGGATCGACTGATAATACCATGCTATGGGACTGTCCAAGAAGACCTGTTCTGTCTTGCACATGACGCTCTGGGACATTTTGGTGTGGATAAATTGTATGCTGCTATCCATAACTGCTATTATTGGCCCAACATGCAGCATGACCTCAAGAATGCCTATGTCCCTGGCTGTGTGCCTTGCCAACAAAACAAGAGCCCAACCACAAAGGCAAAAGGCCCACTTCACCCTCTCCCAATTCCTGATGGACATGGTGACTCCATGTGCCTCAACTTCGTGGGCCCTCTCCCTGAGGATCACAGGTTTAATTGCATCTTGACTATCACTGACTGCTTGGGCTCTGATGTATGGCTGATCCCCATGCGCACAGACATTACAGCCCAGAAATTGGTGACAATTTTTTTCAATGAGTGGTACTGTGAAAATGGCCTGCCACTTGAACTCATATCCGACTGTGATAAACTGTTTGTATTGAAGTTCTGGAAGGCACTTCATGTGTTGACTGGAGTACACTTGAAGTTGTCCACAGCATACCACCCACAAATGGATGGTTCCAGCGAGCGCATCAACAGGATGCTCAACCAATGTATCCATTTCCATGTTGAACGCAATCAGAAAGGTTGGGTTCACACTCTGCTGCTGATCCGTTTCAATATCATGAATCCTGTGAATGCTTCTACAGGATTTTTGGGGTTTCAACTGTGCATGGGTCACAGCCCATGCATCTTGCGACCTTTGATCCCCTTGTCCATAACAAGACCCCCCTTGAGGACTGACAAGCTCGAGCTATCTGTGAGCAAATTGAATGGGAAGCAAAGGACATGCTCTTGACCAGCAAAATCACACAGGCTTTTCATGCTAACAAGAGGCAAGGGGTTGAAGATGTGTTCAATGTCAGCGACAGGATCGTGTTGGTGACACTACATTGCCACCGAGAATACAAGGCTGGAGACAAGAACTGTGTTGCTAAGTTTTTCCCTAGATTTGATGGACCACATACTGTTACAAAAGCATTCACTAACTCTTCTGTTTACACTCTAGACCTCCCTAACTCCCCAGACGTTTTCCCCACCTTTCATGCTTCGCTCCTGAAATGTTTCCATGGGAATAATGGAGTCCTTTTTCCTTCACGTGAACATCCGATGCCTGGGCCAGTGGTTGCCTTGGACGGGGTCGAAGAACACACAATTGAGAAGATTGTGGATGAACAGAGAAGAGGGCATGGGATGCAATATCTTGTGCACTGGGTTGGCTACCCACCTGACCACAACCAATGGATGCCACACCATGACTTGGAGGATTGCGAGGTGCTGGATAATTGGTTGCAATGTAGGGTTTAGGGTCACACAGTAGCTTTTCCCACTGGGTTTTTGATGCACCCATCGTGAAGGATGATGATGCAGTTGATTGTTTTGTTAATTTCTTTTCTTTTCCTTTGGATTATTTGCTGGATAACTTACAGATGTGCATACTTATGGACACGAACACCCCCTTTCTTTTTTAAAGAGTGGGAGGGTGTAAGCATGGCTTACATCATCACATTGGCAACTTGTTTGTTATCGATAAGAAATCCCCCATCTCTTACCTATTACCATCTCATCTATGACTAGTCAATTACTTTACTCTCAGGAATATTATGCTGTGTCTTGTCTGAGTTGTAATATTCTGCCTTTTTTCCTTTTCTAGTGTTTTCTGTCTTCTCTTCAAAGACAGGCTTTCAGCTATGTTTGCTATGTTTGCTATGAGATTCCCATGGGAAAACTCTGACATTACTGATGGCCATCAAATTTGAAACTCCATCGCTCATGGCAGTCACATCGGGAGCAGCAGGTTTTCGGATCAACTGAAAATTCTGCTGAAAACAATCCTTTCAGTCACAATAA
The DNA here is from genome assembly GCA_026075535.2 of Tricholoma matsutake. NCBI lineage: Eukaryota > Fungi > Basidiomycota > Agaricomycetes > Agaricales > Tricholomataceae > Tricholoma > Tricholoma matsutake. The sequence goes on from AP026544.2 coordinate 3,154,071, forward strand.
GTACTGAATTTGTATCTTTCAGGTGACCTGAAACCAGGTTTTTCCTAGTTTCAGTATAGGGTTGCTTAAAAAATAGGTACTTTTTTACCGACCCAATATTTACCAATTATTTACCAGTAATTTACCAGTAATTTACTGGGCCACTGTGCGAGGTAGTAATTTACCAGGTCACATGTCCATGTGACTGTAATATATGAGCATCAAATGTTCAAAAATTTAAGTACATATATGAGCAACACTCTGTTCTACTCAAGCCATGGAAAATATCCCAGAATATGTGAAAGGAAACATACTACCCACTGATAACCTCAATATTCTCAAGATCATCTCCTTTGCAACTCCTCCTGTAACCAACCCTCCAAGCTTACTCTGTACAGAGGAGCTCTTCTCGAGAAACACAAGCATGGTCCAAGATGTTGTTGCAGCACGCATTCTTCTAGGCTTACACATCCCCAATCTCCATGACATAGAGATACTGAAGGTCAAGACTCATGAGGTGAAACAGAATGGATATATTTCCTTCATCTATCCAGTGAGCACAGCAGTAACCATACAATTGCCATTCTGGGTGCTGGAATATTGGGAAGCCATACTCCAAGTTATCTCTTCAAAAGCTCTTTGGAAGACAGCAGTTCAATGGATCTGATCAAAGGGAGAGCTACGCATACTCAGCCATCTCGAGCAACTGCCATGGAAGGACACCTTGGACCTATGGAGGAAGAATCAGTCAATAGAGGATATTGCAATATTATGTTCTGAGAAATGGCTTGCCTCAAAACATATGGACCTGTTTGGGAAAGTACTCAAGGACCGATTACATTCAGAAGGAATTACTTTGGCATCCATTATGGAAACATCGACTCTCGACAAGATCATCACAATGTACAGACATGAACCAACAATCTATGCTGAAAAGAAGTCTGTCTCTCATATCTGAAAACTTGGTGAAGCACTTGCCAATGGGATGCATACCAAAATTGCCATGAGCATATCAGTCCACGTCGAGGGTGGCAGAGCAGTTTTGCCTACTGATTCAAACCCAGGCAATCACTGGGTGATGGTCATCCTTGACGTCGAGATGTTATCAATCCTGTATGGCGACTCATATAAGCTCCCACCACCAGTTGAGCTATGCGATGTACTACACTGGTGGTTAACACATCACTGAGCCGAGGTATTCCAATGGGGTGATCTGCCATACTCATTGCAGTCTGATCAATTTTCCTGCCCCATATTCAGTGCAAATGCCATGGCACACGCACTCCTACCAACCTTGTTTCTCCTTATGCCTGAAGATGGCTGTATTTCAGTGCAGTGATGATGCTCAACCTGGAAACCCAAACAAAACCCACAAAAAGGCTTCAGATGGTATAACACGAGTCAGAGGAAGGGTGCGAGGCCCTCTAGATGTCACCTGTCAGACTGACCGTCAAATAGTCATAAAACAACTGAGGTGTTACAATGATTTGCGAGACGTTGCAATGATTTCCAAGGTGTTGTGATGATTTGTGAGACGTTGCGATGCTTTTCGAGATGTCACAATATTTTTCGAGAGGTTTCGAGGAATTTCGAGTGCGCAGATATGTTTGGACACAGGATTGGGGGACTAGACGAGTAGTAGAAGTGAAGAAAAGGCTAATCAAGGGAAGCGAGAGCAAAAGTAGTGTAATGCGAGGAATTTTGAGGAAGTTTAGCATAAAACACCAAACTTCAGACTGAATAAGACTAAACTGTACTCTCAAATCACTGTGATCTGGGAGGAAGATGATGACTTTCTTGTATTTCTTTGTATCTAGTACATCTTTTTATATAAAATAAAGAAAGTACCTAAAAAGACTAGAGAACATGAGGCAAACATGTGGAAAACTCGAGACAAAAGACAATATAAGTATATCAGAACAATAAAGCGAGCCTAGAAGGGGTGAATATAACACATGATGAAGAAATAATAAGAAAGAATAGCTAAAACTGGACTGTCCTTGTTATAAGTTGAATAAAAGATCGGAAACTGCTTTGAGTGGATTGTATGCATGCACATGCAGTCGAAATGTGTTCGATATACTCGATATAGTGTCCCATGTGTCCAGCATGCATCCAAAGATCATCCGAACAGGAAATACTGTGTCCGACGATGTTTTTCGAAGATTTTCGAAGATTCTTTGGACTTTGTTTGTGGCCCGATATCGGTGCAATATTGTTCGACAATGGTAGGGAATATGTCTGGCATGTGTGCAATGATTATTCGGATGGCAATATAGTGTCCGATGTTGATTTGCGATGTTCGATGATTTTCGAAGTCAGTCGAGGAAATATTGGACTTGTTCAAAGGCCGATATCACTGCGATATTGCTCGATACTGGTTCGGAACCCATTGACAATGCTCCAAGTGTATATCCTGAGCTGTCCAAAGGTCAGGGGAATTGTATTATAGCAGCCAAAGGCATATGAAGAATTTTGAGGTGTCGTGAAGAATTTTGAAGTGTTGCAAAGGATTTCAAAGCATTCTCGTGACTTTGTAGAGCTTAGTAGAGCATAGTAGAGCTTTGGAGGGGTTTGTAGAGCTTTGGAGTGGTTTGTATGGGTTCATAGAGCTTCAACAACAATCATAAATGTGTTTTCTGAGCTTGAACAACAAGGTGGACCTATCAGCAGATGGACATGCTGATACAGATAGTCAGTTACTGGAAACGGACCAACTCAGTAAGTAACACTACCATTTGAACATGAAAATGTTGACTTACAACACCACCAGGAGATCCTCAGTACTTCGAACATAGCCCCCACACCTGTGTTCAAATTTCAAATGACAATTCCTCAGCAAACTAAGTTCTCTCCAGTTGTACCACAGAGAAACGCACCGAAGTCAGCTTTTAAAGCCCAAACACAAACCCTCCTTGCCTCATCAGGCTTTCATACAGCTGAGGCTCAACAGCATTCTACATATTCAAAGAAGCGATCCATCACACTGCCACCACATCTGCCTAAAAAGTGTGAAAAAGTTTCACATGCCCCACCCATCCCATCACTGCAAACTGACAGATATGAACATGAAAACAGTGATACCGATCAGCCCACTACTCCCACAGGAAACAAGTTCGATGGTTACCATTTGATCAACATCACCCCCACAAAACCAAAACAACTTTCTGCCCCCAGATGTCCCAAGAAAACTGCACTTGACATATTTCTCCGAAAATGTCCCAACCAGGAAAGCACCTTTATCGCTGTGTTGGAGAAGGGTGCAGCATCACTTTTTCAAATCGAAATCTCTGATGAACCTTAAAACATGTGTGCACATGCAATAAACTACCGAAGCACCTTTGGCTGAAGGCAAAGGAGTTGGCTGCCAAGAATGCACTGTCAAAGAGGGTCTTGGAATCCAAAGCTGAAAAGACAGTTAATGAACAGAATCAGGATGGGGTAGGCGAAGCTCAGGTTGCCAGGGAGAAAAAGAAAGAGGATGGAAGGTTGGTGCCGACAGCAGAGTGGTTTGAAGAGGCCCAAACATTGGGAAGGGATGAACGACATAAGCAGCTGGATTTCGCCATCCTGCTATTGATTTGTGCTGCTGGCCTGCCTACACATCTTGTATTGAGGCCTGAGTGGCGCTGAGTGTTTACAGTTGCTGATCCTATGTATACACCAGCTACACGGGAGAAACTGGAGACAGAGCACATTGTGAGCGAAGCAGAGAATGTTAGGGTAAAGCAGTTGCAATACCTGCGGACACAGGAGAACTTGACAGTATCATGTGATGGTGGTACGACGAAAGGAGGGGAGGCATTCTGGACAATACACGTTTCAACACCAAACAGGAAGGTTTATCTGATGGAATGTCATGAGGCAACATCCGAGTCTCACACAGGTGTTTGGATCAAAGATGTTGTCCTTGAGGCGCGTGTTATCTCCACTTATGTAAATCTCATCCGATTACTTGATGCATGCCAAAATAGACTGTTGATGCCATTGGTCATCCCAGAATCAGTGCTGTTGTTTGTGATAGCACAGGCAATACTCGTGTCTCTCGACAACACTTTGTCATTGAGGTACCCACTGCCTTGAATTTAGCAGATATCATTCATCACATCAGTAACACCTTAAAAGATATTGTGAAGCTTCTATACTTTCAAAACACTATCAAGACTGTTCGTGCTGTTATCACAAAATTTCATACAACTGTGTCCCACCTTGGGACTGCGGAGCTGAAAGCAGCATGCAAAGTGCTGCACACTGGTCCCGGGCTCAAAGCAATTGGAAAGACCCGATTCGGCACCGTCATTCTATCTTCAATTTCTGTACAATGTACAATTCCTGCTATCAAAAGGGTTGTACAAAATGGTAAATTTGATCTTGAGGTATGTCACTATCCCACTGCCAACAGGAAAGATTGTCAATCAACACGCATTAGGAATTGGCAATAAACTTTCAACCACATGCATCATGGTCAACAATGGATTTTGAATTTAATCTCGCCCAGTTGGTTGATGTTGGCACGCCAGCTGTCAAAGCATTGGCCTGCCTTGAAGCGAATGAGTCAACAGCCGCAGATGTCTCCATTTTCTGGCATGCAATGCTGCAAGCGATCAAGGATGTCATAACTGATCCACAACACAAGTTCCCTAATCAAGTCCAACAACAAATCTTTGGCGTACTCAACAGTCGACACCGGCAATTGTTCGAGGATGGAAATTTATCTAATCAAGTCTACCTAGCAGCAACATATCTTGATTCCAGTGAGTATTTTTTTCCCTCCTGACTTCTGTTGGATGATTCACAAACACACAATTGCATATAGCATACCTTAAGTTGGATCTATTCAAGTCAGAGACTAAGGATGACTCATCATACACTGGAATCTGCCACATCGACACTTTTAAAATTGTTGCTCAGTTCCTCATTGATCTCACCAAGAAGGAAATCAAGTATGGGGCAAAAGATGCATTCATCCAATGGAGGAACCGTGCTGGGGCTTTCAAGGCACAGTTTCTTGGTGAATTCAAAGCTTATGCACGACACCAGTACCCACACAAAGAACCTCATATCTAATGGTTATTATCTCTACTCTTGCAGCCGCTATCACTCATTATGCATCTGGTCTCTATGACAAGCAGGCATATCACACATCGGCTCTCACTGGTCATGCCTGGGTCCTCAAGTTGCTCACTGGTCACCCTGATCGTATCCAATGTGAACTTGGTGTCAGGCATCACGTATTTCATCTTCTCATCGATAAGCTTCAAGAATTGGGCCATAGCGATTCACGTTATGTTACTTTGGAGGAACAGCTTGCAATTTTCCTCTACTCGTGTGTGACAGGTCTCTCAACCCATCATGTTGGTGAGAGATTTCAGCATACAACTGACACAATTTCTAGGTATGTTTGATTTGATGCCGGCTTTCCCAATTCTCAAGCAGCATACAGATACTTCAAAGCCATGCTTGCAGTGTTCTCTTCTGCTCCGTTTTACACCACTTATGTCCGAATGCCAACTGCATCTGATCCGGTGCCTCCTGAAATATTCCACAATCTGAAGCGCTACCCATTCTTCAAGGATGTGCTTGGAGCGCTTGATGGGACACACATAAACTGTTCACCCTCAGCACAGGAGCGTGAAGCTGCTCGCAACCAAAAAGGCTTATTGACTCAGAACTGCCTGGTTGCTTGTAGCTTCGATCTATTGTTTTTGTATGTCCTCAGTGGTTGGGAGGGATCAGCCTCGGATGCGCTAATATTCTATAATGCATGTCTAACCGACTTCCCCATCCCCAATGGGAAATATTATCTGGCAGATGCAGGCTTTCCTGTATGCAACAAGCTGTTGGTTCCATATCGTGGTGTTCGCTATCATCTTGCAGAGTGGGGGCATGCACAGATCCAGCAAGTTCTTTAACAAAGGTTGTTATCCAGTGATTTATTGTCAATGCAGACCTGCAAACAAAGAAGAATTATTCAATCTTTGTCATGCCTCTGCTCATAACGTAATCGAGCAAATTTTTGGTGTTCTGAAGCGCCGCTTTCAGATTCTCATCATCCCACCTGAGTATGATCTTCAAATACAGACACGTATTCCCCCCGCCCTTTGTGCACTGCACAATTTCATCCATCGGCATGATCCATCTGATATCAATGACTTTCCTGATACCACTGACAATCCAGCTGATCATGCAGATGGCTCTGGAATTGGAGAGCTTGCCACAAGTGCAGTGAGTGCACGAGAGCAGGCAAGTGCAGGTAACAAGCAAGACCAAATTGTGCAGGACATGTGGAACAGCTACCAACAAATTCTCCGAGAAAGGGGTGAGGTTTGGGAAGATGTACCTACCATTTAATATCATGTGTACTGCGACCATCTATCTTACTCTTGTAACATGCCTTCTCTTTGCTACACTTAAAATATGGCTACCATTCTTTTGTTACCCTCTTGTATCAGTGTATGACATATCAATTCTATCATGACATCTGTGCAAATTTTATTCGGTAGACAAATTTCCTGCTCGTGCACAAAAACATCTACAATTTGACATAAAGGATACACACGTACTACATGCTCATTGTTCAATACACTACAGTGCAGTGGCATCATTGGTAGTATCATCAACGGTCACTCCAATTTTAGACAGCTTACGCTTCACCCAAGCCTTCCAGACACTTTCAATCGAGATCGAGAGATACGCCTTAGCACTGCCTTCATTTTCCTCCAATATCTCGATCAGCGCAGCAAGAACATCAGGTAGCAAGTGTGTTTCCAACTGTTGAGCATGTTCCACCACTTCACTGATGGTATTTTCATGATGATCACGATGAGATAGCCGATCTACATGTCGCACTTCATCCAATTCGAGCCCTCTCCAGTATGATGCACTCAGATCAGCAATGCCATGCCCAATTGATGTTAAGGCAATTGCACCCCCTCATCCATCCTCGCTTCGCAGATGTAGATGTTGATGTTGATAAATGAGATGAAGAAGGTTGAGAGCTTGTGTTTTTGGCTACAGAAAACCGCCGCTTTGATGTGATAGATAGTGAAGCAGGAGGGGGAGTAAGCGGGGGCTGCCCAGCAAGATTGTTTACATCATTGTGCTCGCTTGCATTACCAGAGACCATATCCACATCACCAGAGCCACCTGTTGCAACACTGGCAGTTGGCACCCCAGTCAATACAGGGGGTTCCCCATGCTCGGTCACCGAGGCTCCACCTGCAACAGGGTCTCCAGCAGATCCAGCAGATCCCTGGGCTAATCCTCCAGTGCTGGGAGTGACATCGTGATTACCTTGAACAGATCCACCAGCCTGAGTGCTGGTAGCAACACCAGGACTGAGACTGTTTGCTTGGTATGCTTTTTTGCCTTTCGCGAGACTTGGCATCAAGAGTTTGACATTATTGTACAGGCTCCACCCCTTCTCGCCATATAGAGATGCTTTGGGATGTTTCTGTACATGATTAGCAAAGATTGAGAATGATTTTAGGGCACATACCACGACATAATCTTTCCAAACTTCTTTGAGATCTGAGGGTGTATCATCTGTGAGGCCCAGGCCATTCTCAGGAGTCCATGCGATGCCGGAAAGGTTAGTCAGTGGATCCACAATTCCAAATATTTCTTTAATCTAGGAGAGATGTTCAATGATTGCGAACTTGGAGATGATATTTGGAGTGGCTCACATGTCCCCACTTGGTCTTACAACTGTCAGCTGTCTTCGCAGCACCCTTGGCACTCCCCACCTCTTTGGCAACAGCACTCCATATGGCAGGCCTGAAGTTCATACCATCGCCAGCTTCGGCTTGGTGTGCCAGCAGCGAAGAGATGAGGGCTTGTTCCTCTTCAGGACTCCATGCAGCATGCTTGCTTGGTTCGGAAGCTTGAGATTGAGCAGAGCTTTTCTTTGCTTTTGTGCTCATTGATACCCAACGGCAATTGTAGGTTTGATTGAGACGACGACGCTTTCTAGATCTTGTCTGCATCATGGGCTGGTACCGGGACAGTATCGATGTGATTACATAATCATTATCAACAACAGTTAGTTGTACATAGTTTAGTTGTAGATGTCTGGCTAAATTTGGTTGCCAAACAGGACCTTAGTAATTTCAGCAACGTGACCGAAACTATTGTTTTCAGCAAGATTTTCAGTTGACCTGAAAACCTGTTCATCCCCATGTGCTATGGTATGCTGAAGGTGATGGCCGTCGCCCCAAAAAAGCCTCACATGTGCCCAGCACGTGTTGGAGGTTCGTTAACGACTTCGCCAATAATTTGCCCGGTTCGTTCACCCCTCTGCCTCGACCTGGCACAGTCACTACTCATTAAGTAGCGCAACACTAGCAACACGAGGTCAGCTTCTTTGATGTTGCTCTGGAGCGTAGTTCAATGTGGCAAGCGTTCCTATATCCTTGTCTTGCAATGAGCGCTGACAGCGCACAGCTGCCGATTTCTGTCCGCACGACTTTACGGCATGTACAACATTTCAGGCTAAGTAAAAACTGTGCCTAAATTTACAATTTTAGTAAGTTCCCCGAAATTTTTCCTGAAACCTTGATTCCAGATGGCCTGAAATGATGAAATCTTTACTGAAATTATTGATTTCAGTCCTGATCCTGAAATCACAAATTTCAACCAAGTTTTTAGTTTGCCTAAAAAGTTGAACTTCCTGGTGTGAAGATGTTTCCACACACATCCTACACGACACTTTGACAATCCTAACGCTCAACCACCATGGCAGAGTTGAAATTCAGTTTTCACGGCGACATCGTCACTCCCTCTGACATATCTTACTCCAACGCTATAGCGCGCTGGTCTACGACCGCCATCCGGCGCGCCAATGTCGTTGCATTCCCCAAAGATAAAGACGACGTCGTGCTCGCCATCGCCTATGCCAAGTCTCACAACCTCCCACTGGCAATCCGAGGTGGCGGACATCACCCCGCTGGGGCTTCATCAGTCGAGGACGGTCTAGTCATCGACCTGTCCAGGTATTTTAATAGGGTGAGGATCGATCCCGAGAATAAGCGAGCGTACGTTGGGGGAGGTGCCATCTGGGAGACATTGGATAAGGAGGCGATTAAGTTTGGATTGGCTACGGTTGGTGGTACTGTCAATCATGTAGGTGGATCCGAATCGGATGCTTCTGAAGTCTATCAATTCTGATTGGCACCCGTTTTACAATAGACCGGAGTTGGAGGGTCCGATCTCCTGTCCGAATCGTTCGAAGAATAATTTTTTGATAACTTAGATTTTTCAGGCTCACTCTTGGAGGCGGCTATGGCTGGCTCAGCGGCGAACACGGGATGGTAATCGATAACCTCCTTGAAGTAAGTATCGTTTCTTCATTTTCTATCGTACCTCCCTTACCGCTCATACAATCTTTTCTCAGGCAACAGTGGTCACTGCCTCTGGCACCGTCCATACCGCCTCTAAGACGGTTAATGCCGACCTTTTCTTCGGAATCCGTGGCGGCGGCTGTAATTTCGGCATCGTCACCGAATTCGTGTACCAACTCCATCCGCAGCGGGCCAAAGTCTTCGCCGGGTTGCTCTTTTACCCGCTGACCGAAATGAAATTCCTGGTGAGTGCAACGCGAAAATGGTATGAGAGCATTGGAGAGAAGGAGGGATGCGTACAGGCGTTCACTATTGGTCCGGATGGGACCGTATGTCTACATTTTATTCTCATTGGGTCTTTTTTAATTGTTTCGTATCATCAGCCTGTGGTTGTCATCACCTTGTTTTACAATGGCTCCGAGGAAGAGGGTAAAGCCAAGTTCAAGGCTTTCTATGACATTCGTATGTACTTCTCTCCAGTTCGATCTCGTTGCATTTTCGACCTAAACAATCCATTGGCACAGCCCACATTCCCATACCGGACGGTCCGCACACCCCTATCCCTCGCGAACGCCCATACGATGAAATGAATGCCTTGACAGTCAGTTTTTCCCTTAAAAGACAAACAGATACAATCCCAAGCCATTCACTTATATCGCCCGTATCCAATAGAACCATCTAGTAACCCCAGGCCGGGGGTTCTACTTCAAAGGCACCGTCCACAAATCCCAACACTACTCATCTATCTCTGAAGCCTTCGAACACCTCATCAAAACCACCTGCCCTTCTCCTCATCCCCCATTGCAAGCAACAGTACTGTTTGAATACTTCCCCCTCTCGAAGATCAACTCCGTGCCGAATGGGGTGACCGCCTTCCTCAGGCACCCGACTCCGGGCGTGTTGATTCTAGTTGCTTGGGAACAGGATTCAGAAACTGATAATGACATGTCTATGGCGATGGTCGAGAGCGCGAGGACTTTGTCCAATGAACTATGTGATATTATCGGGAAGACGGCGACCCAGGATGGTGTAACAAACATTCAGAAGTTTGGATATACCAATTATTGTGAGTGTGTTTTGTTCTAGCTGTTATTGGCACACTGAAAATGTGTTGTGTGTACGAATAGATGCCCCTGCGGCTGAGCGGGACATCGCCAAAGTGGCGTTCGGCGATAATTATCCCAAGTTGCAGAGCATCAAGAAGAGGTATGATCCTGAAAATATATTTAATAGGTGGTTCCCGATTACGCCTGCGTGATCGTCTGTCTGGAAATCCCGAATTGTTTCTACGATACGTTCTCATTACCTCCACTGACACAAAAATTCAAGCACGTTCATTTCCTTGTCTTAGCATACATCGTGGGTGCGTACCATTCTATAGTTATGTATGCGAAATTTTGGGAATAAATAAGTGCTTCGAGAATCGCCGTTAGATACTACGCCTTGCAGAATGAGTGTTAGACTGATCTGACATCCCCACAGCTTTGCTGTCAATTACAGTGAGCATATGTCCATGCAACACAAGTCTCATCTACTAAGCATGGGAGAAACGTTTCAGATGTCCTCGGGCTGCTAGTTATAAGATAGTCTAGATGGACCCGCTACAGCATTCTCTATGACGCCCCCTGAAACACGCAATTGGGGGCTATGATCATATTCGCCTTCCATCGCCGTATCCTCTGGCGGCAGAAGGTACTCGAGGTCCTCGTACATATGAGGAAATAGGATGGCAAGCATATCGTCAAGCCTGCGTATGGCACGTCAGTATTGAGGAGAGCCATTAGAATGTGAACCCGACTTGGATATGAAGTCTCCCTTTTGAACCTTCTTGACAGGTGCGTCGATAGCCTCCTTTTCAACACCTGGGGCAAGCGATGCTATATTCACTGTCCCAGCGGAATTCTGTTTTGTATAAAGAGACACGCCCTTGCGTGCTGCAAGGTCGAGAATATTTCTTTCTACCGTGTCTACGCAGAGACGAGACATCAGCATGTAAGGTATCAATCAATAAACAACCGGTCTTACCTTCGGCATAATAACAGAACACTGGTCATGCGAAATTAGCAGAAAACATCTCAAAGGAAACACATGGACGGACCTTCCGTCGGGCGCGTTTGACCCATCCTATCAATTCGAGCAATAGCTAGTAAATTGTCAGTGAGCTGCAGAAACTACTTAATCACACTATACCTTGAACTTCAAAAGCATGATGGACTACGCTCTCAAGCAAAAATACCCGAGATGCACAAGTCACATTAAGCCCGGCGTTCTCTCGTTCACTGTTGGGAGACCAGATTAGTAGAGCATTCTTTCTGTTGGAACACCAACGAACCCGTGGAGCAACAAAACGAGGATGTTTGGATCGTTTTTAAACATCTTCGCTGCGCCTTCACCTTTAGATTTCTGGTCGATGCGCAGGCAACGGATCCCTACAAAAATGCTCAGATGACTGCTTGGTGACACATGCACAAGCGGGTTCAACTTACCGTTGACCTTTAGTGCTCGCTGCAATACTTGGGATCGTCAACGACATGATTATTCAGATCGAAAAGAACGGATGAACATACTATGTAAAGAATCCGCCCATGCGGAGAACACAATGCTTTTTGCACCCGGATCCGTCATTTGAAGGTAAAGTAGGTGACGAACTATGGTTTGGATCTTGCTCCCAAAGTCACCGAACGACTCCATCGTTTGAATCTCTTGCAGTAACTTGGAATCTGGAATGGCTAATTAAGAATCTGCAATTGACAGGTTAAGGAAATACCATATGTACTTATCATATTATATACGATCTGTCGGCGTGACATAGGTACAGCTTCTTTATTGGCTGTGATGACTGGCTTTGGCTTTGAAACCTGTTGCTCCTCAGGTGGGTTTAGAGTAAATCGTTGTATTGTGTCCGGATCAATAGGAACCCTAGAAATCGCGCGAATGAAGTTGAGTCTGGGGCCACTGCGTAAAGGAATACACCTACCGACAGACAGGGCACGTCTTGCCATTTTTTCGAAGCCAGGCCATCAAACATAACTGTGAAGGGTTAACGCAAGTATACGTGTTTCAACTCGTATCAAGACTTACTTCACAGAAGATATGAGCGCTAGAAAGCGTCCATTAGCCGAGGATCCCAATCATCCATACAACCATCACAACGAAACTCACCATTGTGTGATATACCCACGGACAAAATCGCATCGGCAAAGGATGCAACTCTCCTCATCTTCATCTTCATCGCCATCCTCCTTGTTCTGCGCCAGATGCTCGAGATATCGATGTCGAGCACGTGACGTATTAATTTTAGCTTCCAGTTCGTTCCGCTCTGCAGCAGATTCCTGAAGTGCAACTTGGATAGTGGATTCCCAAGTGACTTCAGTGACAGAATCAGAAATCTCCTGGAGTTGTCTGAAGTATAAGATCCGCTGGTTAAAGGCTTTTCGAAGCAATGCAAGGTCGGCGTCCAGTTTATCCAGAAGTGTGCCTATTTGTGAGTCCTGGTTAACACCTGGCATTGTATCAGGTGGAACATAACTCGCCTTGAGCCGCTATGAGCTGACGAAGCTCAACTGTTATACTCTTCAGAAGCGCTTTCTCCGGATCGTTGTCTTTAGTAATTCTAATGTAGGTAGAATGCAGCTCGAATAAGATCTGAACCCAGTTAGTGAGCTGCTATTCGCCATCACGAATAAAAAATGACAGCTAAACTCACACTCCTGACTGCCCTTCCATCAAGACACTTCAGGAATTCTTTGCGTTGTATGGAGAGGTTCTTATGCAACACTTCATGCTCCGGTTGCAGTTCAACATCAAGAGGAATCTCCAACCCATCATCATGAGCAGCTGCCGCCTTGATAGCCGCTTTAGTATGACGAAGTTTCTTCTCTCTCTGGTCATGCGCAGCGAGAAGCGTTCTTTCATTGATAAGCGCTTGCCTCCGATCAGCCAGAATGGCAGTGTACGATTGAAGATACGTTTCTGCTTCTCCTTGATTATCAAGCGTTCTCTGGTATTCCTCGCCATCTGCCTCTCCTTCACCCGGGGAGAGTTTCTGAGTGAGCAGTGAGATAATCGTCGTCCTCCATTCCCAAATCAGTGCGCATTGCTCGTTCAAGACGTCGGCGATTAACTGGTTGACCTCGTTGATCTATAAGTGAAAGGTCAACCAGGAACTCTATCGAGGAAAGACAGCGGTACATACACGCTCGTGCGACTCAACAGCTCGGTTATATAGACCTACTTTCTGAGGTTGGGGTTTATTAGCTAATTCCTCTTTGGTTGGCTTGAGTTGTCGAGTAAGTGATACGATACCACTCTCATCGAGGAAAGGTGTGCTAAGCAAGAGCGCCTCGCGAGTAAGGTGCTTTTTGGTCGCACCCTGTGTGAGTTGAGCCATAGCACGTTTCGCATCTTCCTCTGTACCTAATAAAGAGACGAAGATCGAAAGAGTCCATCCCCCACATCCTACAATTGGTATAGAAGCTCACCTTTTAAAAGGTCATGTCTAACCTTCTCAGCAGCCCCATACGCTTCATCTTCCGATTGTGATAACCCAAGGATATGATAAATGTCACCCTGCAAAAACTTTGCTTGGTGCAGCGTAAGACGGCATTCTCGAAGCCGGTTCTGCAGTGCACCACTTTTCTTCCCATGTTCCTCCCCAGCAAGGGTATGAGGCAAGTCACCATCCTCGGAATCCACTACTTCAGATGGATCCTCAGAGACTTGACGCTCCTTTCCTTTGCCTTTATCCACGTCGTCTACTGGAGCCACATTATCCGCCGCCGCTGCGTCTTTCTTCAACAAGAGCCCTTTGGCTGTGTGTTCGGCCAGAGCTGTCGTTATCTCCTCAATCATAGAGACTGCTTCTTTTTCTGCAATAAGTAGAGTATCGAGCGCATGTTGATACCGTTTAAGGTCACTTTCGTCACGCTGCTGCAACTGGGAAAATCGGATGAGTTCCTGCACCTGAAAAAGAAAACAAAGTCAGACGTGGTTCCTAAAACGATATGTCGTAAAGCTTCACTTTGGCCTTGAAATCATCCATCATGGTACGCCAATTCATATCCTTCATACTCTATCGCATCAAGGTGAGTACGAGCACGAGATTGAAATGAGGATCATCGTTAGCGAACCTGGAGAACATCGTCCATCGTCTTGACTCCCCCAGTTTTGAGTATCTTATCGCCTGGCTTTTGCAGCTGACCAACCTAGAAGGATAGAAGTCAAAAATCGGTGCAGGGGAAAGATCACACCCCCCTCCCAAGCCAACTCACTTGTGGATGCGTACAAATGCCACGGAGCCTGCGGAGAGAAGAACGAAGTAAAACACCATCGACTTCCCAACCTTCGGAAGCGGCTACACCACGAGCATCCAAGCCGAGCTCTTGCAATGCAGTCTCGAGAGTTTGATCGTATACCTATTTACGAATATCTCAAGTTAACGACTGAATGGGATGATAGCAACGGACTGACATGTTTTTCGACGCGTCCCAGGGGAACGCTAACGAGATATCGTGTTTGTTGAGGGATTGTCAGTTCCTCTTGAACATTAATCTTCAGCGTCCTGATTGATCATACAATAACAGTCAACGCAAGCCTCAAAGTAGGTGTCCTACCGAAGCTTACCTGATCGCGTATGATTGGAAAAGCTGTGCAAAATGAGCAGCGCCAAATCCGGATGTGATCATTCGGTTCCATAACTTGGAAGAGCCGATCACATTGTCGATTCGAAGGAATCTAAATGGATAGTTTTTGATGCCCCACATCACCACAAAGCTATTCTGTAACTACTCACTTTAGTACATGCATCAGATCAGCGACCTGCGCACGTGCAGGAGTTCCTGAAACGGCGAACGACGATAGACGCGGAATAAGCGAGACCATATCTCTGAAACACACGCACACAGTAAGTTGACAACAAAACAGGACAACGATATCAACGCAACTCGGTTTTTCCGCCTCCCACCATTTGAACCTCGTCCATGATGACTCGGTTCCACTCAACCATGACTAGAGGACTGCGTGGGCGCTCGAGATTAGTATACACAACGTCTTCTCTCCGAGGACGGTCGGGGACCGCTCGCGCTACGTTGAAATCTGAGCGAAGTACCGCATATGTTGTGATGACGACATCGAAAGCGTTCACATATGAATACCAGTCTAGGATTTCTATATCTTCCGCTTGCTCGTGAACCAAGTCTACGTCCATCTCGTCTGGGGCGTCAGCGTTCTTCTTGTTCTTGCCGGTGTTCTTGGCTTTCAATTTAATCGCTTTCTTCAAAGCCTTCGCTTGGGCTTTTTGTATCTTCACTCGCTGTTCTTCGACTTGGGTCTGCGTGATGGGGACAGTGACCTTTGACCATCCGTCATATACAAGGACCTTGAGTGAAGGTGCATGAGCAGCCAGTTCATCTGCCCACTGTGATGCCAAAGTAGGGGGAGTAACTATCAGAGTTGACTAACAAAAGAAGATTCGTCACGTTTCTATCACGGAATTGGACGCTATAAAGTCATACCTTGATCGCTCTGACTTCCAGTTTGGCTTCTGGATCCCAGCGCCTCACGGTGGGATTTCTGTCACTCGGAGCAGGGTTCAACAATATCAAAGCGATAGTTTCGAGGGTCTTCCCCAATCCTGGCTCCTCGGCCAAGATGCCTCCTAAAATAGGAGGCATCTGAGGCAGCGTGGGCGACAGAAGCCCACTTAGACGGTGAAGGTACCATGTATGGCTGCCCTCTTCGACCTTGTCCCATAAGGTAAAGTCATCGGAAGCAGACCTGGGCACGAGTTTTCCGTCTAGAGTGACGGTCTTGCCTTCTCTGTGAAGCAGCCAAGCCACACTGCGACGTTGGAAAGGCAAAAGAGTAGGAAGTAGCTTGGCTGGCTGGATTGCTTCGTCAGCCGACGGACAGAGTAAGGGCGGTGCAGGGCCGAGTATAGAGTAAAAAAACGGGATGTTGATTGTGCCATGAAATGAATCAGGAGTGGTGGCCGCGGAAGGGTAGAGAAAGTTGAGCGCTCGACGCTGAGCGTCTCCGAGTTCCGATAGGGTTCGTTTCGTGCCACGGGTAGAAAGAGGTTCAAAAATGGAAGGAACCAAGAGGGAGACATTGGCAACAACTTGCAAATGAAAGGGAAACTCTTGTTGATCGTTTGAAGGATGAACAACCATGTTGAGGCGACCTTTCATTCTAACCCTGCCAGCAGACTGTAGGATGTAGAAAGCCATACAAATATCTCCGACTGATTGGGAGGCTATGTCGTGCCATGCGAGATTGATATCTGAGAAGAGGGAGGGGAGGAGAAGTAACCAACCCTCCCTATCTTTGACCACAAGACGGCCAAGAAATTCTGCAAAATGGACAGGGCCGAGATCGATTGTTCTCGGTTCTGAAATGGAATGGTACAACTCGACGAGAATCTCCAAAAGGTGATTTTCCTCTGATTTCCATCCAGACTGCAGTTCCTTGTGAGGACCCATAAGTAATGATTCAGGGTGCAGTCTTGAATACTGAATTTCGTACACATGTTGAAAGGTTGGAATAGCTTCCACGTCCTCGAGATATTGCTCAGCCTTGCTCGAAAGGTGTGGATATTCTGCGTCTGGCCAGACAAAGTCATCTGACGAGGTCTGAGACATATCCCGGGTGACGAGACCATTCGACAGTTTTACACGTTTTGAGGATCTAGAAAGTGGTTTCGCGGTTCGTTTCTTCTCAGCAGAAACTGACAAGTCCATGGCATCTTCATTGGTAGCGATGTGAAGTAAGTTGACCAACTGTCTAACATTCAAGGATGGCCTGAAGTTGAGATAGAGAGATCTATGATGATGAGGCCATATTTGAGAAGGGTGACTATTGATTGAATCATTGTGAATGGAGACAGAATCGTGCATTGAGACTGAATGAAGCGCTGAAGGGTGGTAATAAGCTTCAAGTCAAGAGTCAGACGCGTCGACGGATATATGTAGTACATAAGTCCGACACGTGATGTGAGCGTGACTCATTGCTTAGCCTCATGGCGCCTCAACGTCAACTCCAGGCTTTCCTGAATCCTTGGATATCGCAGCGCTAAGCCACTTGTCGACGGCTATCATGAACTACTACGACATACCCACCATCAACCAACCGACTTCATCGTCGAACGATTGGTCTGGCATGTCCTTCACTCGCATCATGGGCTTCTCATTCGTTGCTTCCCTCTTTTCGCAGTCCTATCTCTTCGACAGTGCAAAGCTCCTTTTATTAGGTTCGCTTATAGAAACAGGCCGTAGACTGTTCCAATGGTTGATCGAACGGTTCAGGTTTCGTGAGTCGTTTGTCTTCTATTCTTTTCCTGGAACTAACACGTACAGAGTATTCTATAACCGCGCAGTTTGACGAAGGTGATCCTGCATACGAGTGGATAGTATTGTTCTTGGTATCTATCCCTCTTCTTCGTCTTTCAAATAATCAACTCATCACATTATCCTCAGACTCAAGAAAATGTGTGGCGGCGTTCCCGTGACTTCCGCGTTAACGCCAAAAACTCGAAACGCAACTGGGGTGTATCCATGAAAACCAAGCCACAGCACGTCGACGAGAATGCAGACTATGTCCCGACATACGAGATGCCCCAGCTCTTCCGGTGGAACGGGTACTGGCTCGAGATTAAGAGGAGCAAAACGACGCAGATCAAGTCACTCCATGGTGGACCGCATGTGGCTGCTATTATATACGTTACGTGAGTCAGATTAACTCTCTATTCTAATCCCCTGACATGTCATGGAACAAACAGGATTTACACCCTCGATATGTCCGTCCTATCCACCTTGGTCGAGGAGGCACGCAAGCGCTACATCGAAGTGAGCAAGCCACACGTTACGGTCTACATTGCAGATGCGGTGTGTATCCATCCTCATTCCCACCCTTAATTAGGCAATCATTCAAACTAAACCTCGACCACAGCCAACCTACATAGGCTTTGTCTGGAACAACGTCAAGCGCAAAGCCCGACGTCCACTAAGCTCCATCATCCTCCTCGACGGCGTCATCGAATCCCTCGTCAAAGACGCTCAAGAATTCATCGCAGCAGAAGACTGGTATTCTGATGCCGGAATCCCTCACAGGAGAGGATACCTGTTGTACGGCCCCCCAGGGACTGGGAAGAGTCCGTATGTTATTTTAGGTCGGTGGATATATGCACTAACATTGTTTCGAATATAGCATCGACGATATATGCCCTTGTATGTCTCATATCACACCTCAGCTTTTCCCAACACAACACTAAACCATCCTACACAGGCAGGTGAACTCGGCCTCGAAATCTACGCACTCTCCCTCTCATCTGGGTTGTACGTCTCCATCCACAAAAAGGAAAAAAGAAAGAAAAAAACACTAACCCACCCACAGCGTCGACGACTCCTACCTCCAAAAAGCCGTTTCCTCCCTCCCCAAGCACTCCATCCTCCTAATCGAAGACATCGACTGTGCTTTCCCCTCTCGAAACGACGACGACGACGATGACGAGCCTTCAGCCAACATGATCCCATACAAGCCCGACATCGACATGGGCACCTTAACACCACGGAATATCCATGGTCCAGAAGTTCGCAAGTCCGCAGTGACTCTATCCGGACTGTTGAATGTGCTGGATGGTGTAGGAAGTGAAGAGGGGAAACTCTTCTTTGCCACCGCAAGTCACCTTCATTCTCCTTATTTTCAACCTCATCCTGAATTTTTTTATATTTTTTTTTTCGGGGGTGGATAATAGACGAATTACATCGACAAGTTGGATTCGGCACTATTAAGACCTGGTCGAATCGACAGAAAAGTACAATATAACCTCGCCACGAAGGAACAAGCATCAGCACTCTACCTACGATTCTTTCGGGAAACCCGAAAACCTCCAACAGGTACCGACACCGACACCGACAAACACAAACCCCCCACACCAGCCGATCTCCTATCCCTATCAACATCCTTCGCAGCGCACGTCCCAACACACATGTTCTCCACTGCAGAACTCCAAGGGTACCTTCTTCAACATAAACATGATCCCGTGGTGGCGGTGGATAATGTTGCGGGATGGGTGGAACGTGAGATGGGGGAGAGGAGGGAGAAGGGGGAGAGGGATGAGAAGAGGAGGAAGAGGGTTAGGGGGACCGGTGCTGGTGTGAGTGGTGGTGCTGGTGGTGGGAGCAGCGTGGGTGGTAGTGTAGGCTTGCCTGTTGGGCTGGGCTTACCTGTCGGAGAGGGTGAGGGTCTGAGGATACCTGTGCAGGTGGAGGGGATAGGGATGGAGATAGAATCGCAAGGCGAGCCTGTATCGCCATTACCGGCATATGTAGATGGAGGAAATATAGTGGGAGCGCGATCGGATGGGCCGTCGACGTTGGTTTCTCCTCTTTGAAGTTTTAGATTTGCGTGTGTTACCTAGAATTGCATATACAGTGGAAGAGGAAACCAAGTATAATATAAGGAGCGGGAACTCTAAGAGTGACCCGCCATGTTCACGAGCTATGTAGATATGAAATGCATGTACAGATGCAATGTCTTTCTCCGCGTATGAAAAGTTGAGAGTGGATGGCATAACGATGGCGCCCATGTCTTGTTGTCGCTTCATTTCGACTTGGACGCATTTTACAGGACCTACATATAAGACTGACGCATCCGAAAATTAGGACAGACCTAGTCCAAGAGGTGTCGTCTGTGATCATTTCTCCCCCAAGTCTCGTTTTCTGAGCAGACCTTGCACAATAGTATGGACATCTGAATCTGGCGCTCCAGCCTGTAAGTCTCCCGTCATTTACATTACATGGTCCGATTTCCCAACTTAAGCCAAACCCTCGATGCACATACAACCCGCTGGCACTAACCGTTTTTCCTAACAACATGGATCCTGATACTTCGCATCAGAGTTACGTTACAAGATCTTAATCCGAAAGCCGCGCGTCCATAAGATCGTCTCTTCCTCTGAAGGCGGAGAACTCATCGCCAGTGAAGTTGATTTCACTCATGGAAAGAAAGGACGAGAACGTTCACATTACTCGTGCGACAAAGGAAGTCATCTTATCAGCCGGGCAAGGTCTTTCCTTTCAATATTTACTCATCGCTTCCCAGGCGCACCTGAAAAGTTTGCTACAGTCGAACCCGATAACCCATAATCGATTAATCCCTTATATCCCATAGCTTGAGCTGTCCACCAATTTGGTTTGCGGGGAATTGCATCCCATAACCCATAAGTCCTCAATCCATACCCATCCCCATGGTTTTGCCTGCCATATTAGGCTTGGTTAATTAATTCTATCATCAAATAATCATCCAGCCGTTATCCGAGAATGGGTCCCCAGTTTGGCACAATCTTGCTGCTGTGCCGAGACGGTTTATATCGGAAACTACCTAGTTTTGGCAGCTATTTTGTTGATCTGAGATACGACATCCAGAATCTCTTTGTATCCATCAATCCACCTGATGAGAATGCATGCTTGGATGCGACAGAGGAACCTTGAATAGCAAGATAGTCACAAGAAATGCGGGCTTGTGTTGGAAACTGATGCTATAAACGACGGTAAGACATTGGCTGTATTTTGAAGTATCAGATAACGTACCACCACTTAACAGGATCAACAATCTCCAATGGACTATTGATGTAATGGAGAAATTCTTGGTGCAGGCTGTGGCTTGTTCAACTAGCCATAACTGATTACACTAGACAAACAACTAAATCTATCGCTGAACAAGTGGACAATGTGTTTCGACGTGCACAGCTGCTCTGACTCGGATATCGGCTGCCAGTGGGTTGTGATGTGCCACATCACTATCACGATGTACCCTGAAAAGTAAACTTTAGACGCTTTCATCACACACAACTCAGCCTTCGATCATGGGCCCCGGAAATGCTTCTCCAGCGGCGAATCTGACAGAAACATCGGACGAAGAAATATATCAAGATCTACGGCGGAGACGACGTCAACCAGGATGATATACTTATACCCATCAAGCTTCTTCCAAGTCGCCGTGACGTTCTAAAGGCAGTGTCGACTATTTGTAGAAACACTGATGACTTGGTAAACAACCCCATTGCGCACAAACTAGCTCTTTTGGGCTCATTCAATATGCAACTCCACCTCGAAGAGACCAGGAGTAGTATGAATTGAACTGGCTCCTTTCAAAGATTATAGTCTACACATATCTTAGTAGCACGATTTAGCACGAGCCTGTAGTCCTAGATTTTGCCGTTGACGATGTCTTCTCGAGAGGTCAGAGATCCTGACTGATCCTGTTTTTGGTGCAGCATGTGAGATCAGCGGACCCCAAGGGCATATCAGACCTCGGTAAGCTGCTCTCTGATCTCGATTCACAATGGGGCGACTCATTCAGACCTTCAAAGTCTTGTTGAGATGGTGAAATTCTGAAAAGTTGCTTTGAATGCAGGGCCTGTGAACGGTTTCCTTAATAAGAATGCCATTGAGCTGACATGGCAAATTGTCAGCCAACTTGTTGCTAGTGGGCCATTACTTCGCATGTCAGGTCCGAGTTCTGCAGGTGTCACCCTCATTGGTTTTGGGCATACACAGCAACTATTGTGGTGGACAGCTGGAGCCTGGTCGTCAACTGGTCGTGGCTTAGTTTTTTGCAGTGGGAATGACCCATCTGATGAAGCTTGCTGGATTAGACTGCTGTTATTCCATGTGTTGAATAAAATACATCAGTAAAATCCCAAGTGCTTTTGATAGAGCTTGAAACCACTTGAAGCCACTTATGCTTGGTGGACACTTGGGGAAATACTTGTTCTGATGCTTGATTATCTGCTTGGTAGCTTTTCTGCTTGGGTGGGGTTTGACTCTGACAGAGCAGTATAATGATAAAGAATGATCATGGCTGCACTAAAATCAACATGAAGCTCTCAGTGAATTTTCAATACAGTCAGCTTATTAACGTGATAGATTGGGGTTAACAACAATGGTATCAAATAATTTTAGAAAGCTATCTCATGTGCATGATAATCAGCATATTTACTTGCATAAAATATTCTGAATGCATCAAGGGACTTCAAAAAATCAAAGCCATACATTGGAATCAAGTCCTTACTATAAGAGCAACCTTAGAGGCCACTTAATTAATGGACTAGCAAAGGGAAATTTGAAGTTAAAATTATAGTACATATTACAGGGATTGGAGGCACACATAGCAAAGGGAAATACAAAGAGAAAACTCTGAGGACCCCTTTGCCAATGCCCAGTATATGTGAAGACTGCAAAAATCAAATAATACCCTAAAAATAGAAAAGGCAGAGATATGCAGATCAAGGCTGCCAAATGACATCATACCAAGGGGTAGATGTTGGAAAGGGTACTCCACCTCTAAATATAAAACTGTCAACATGCACAAATGTGATAGAAAGGAAAATTAGTAATAAAATAAGGAAAAATCATAGAAAATGAAGAATAGAAGGAAATGGAGTGAGGAAAAATATAGGACAAATGTAAAAAATAGGAGAAACACATGGGGCACCCCCTAGTCCCCTTACATCACCCCCTCTCTAAGATGCATTGCCCTGATGCATTTGAAATTGCATACAACCAAAGTCAGTGACTTGAATGCAACGTGGTGCAGCAGTGTGCAATCGGTGGAATTCCTTGACTAACTGAGGGGCATTCACATCAGACTCCTTGACCCATGAGTTCTCCTCATACCCATAACCCTTCCAGTGCACCAAATACTGGAGTTTTCCTCAACACAACCAGCTATCCAAGATTGACTCGACTTTGTACTGGGGTTCTCCCTCAATCACTGTAGGCAGTAGTGGTGGACATGAATGGCATCTTGGGAATGGATCTGGGGGAGCTGGAAAGAGTTTGATGACATGGAAGACTGGGTGGAGTCTGGACATGGAGGCTGGGAGGCCTAGACAATAGGCATGCATTCCAACACACTTGACAATGGGGAAAGGTCCCAGGAAGTGATGGGTGAGTTTCTTGGATGGATGTATGTGGAAGGAAGTATGTACTTCCAACACTCAAGAAAAGGGGAAACTGAGATGAAAGTGGTATGGATTCAAGAGGTGCTAGATAATACAAACAATTGCATGATAATCAAGACTCAACTACATGTGATATACAGGTGACCATGATGGAGATAAGCCCTGTAAGAGATCCATCTCTTACACTCCCTCAGTGATCAAAAAATTGTCAGGTCCTCTGACGTGAAGTTTCCCAAGTAGCGAGCACCTCTGTGTCCAACAATTCAGAATGTGGTAGCCAAAGGTCAGACTCTGGTCCATAACCAAGCCAACATATGAGATATTGTTTGCCACATCCATGTTGTCTTTTGTCAAGAATGTGATCGATGAAATATTTGGTTGAGCCATCTCTTGTGATGATAGGTCCAGGGCATCCGAGTTCACATGAAGGAAAAAGTGTTGCATTGTTTCCATGATGTGGTTGGAGTTGGGAGACATGGAATACAGTGCTTTGATGAGGAAGGCAGTAGGAGTTTGTATGTTGACAATTCAGGCTATGCCTTGAGTATTTCATATGGGCCATCATTCCTGGCCATAAACTTAGCTACTTGGCCATCTTTCACTTGCATGGATTTGCATCTCCACTTGGCCATAGTGAGCATAACATGGTCACCTATGCAAAACATGGGTTCTGGAGATTGGTCTTTATTTGCATAATGTGCCTGGGATATCTTTGCTGTGAGTAAGCTGTCCTTAGTGGCCTGAATGTTGTTTTCTATCTCCTCAATCAATCTGCGTGCATCATGTTCTTCTGCGCTCCAAATGCCATTGCCATTGTTTCTGAGTAGTGGTGGTAGTAAATGTGGTGACCAGCCCGTCTTGAGGATGAATGGGGAGAAGCCAGTCGAGGCATTGATGGTGTTCATGATATCAAAATGCACTTTAGGTAGTGCTTTCACCCATCCTCTCTGGTTGCATTTGACATGATACCTCAGACATTGGGCAACTGTTTTATTTGTGTGCTCTGAAGCACTGTCCGTTTCAGGATGGTAAGCGGTGGAGAGCTTGTGCTTGATTCTGGTTAATTTCATGAGTGCTTTCCAGAATTTTGAGATGAATAATTTATCCCTGTCACTGATGATTTCTAGAGGGCATCCGTTCTCACAATACCACATGTTGAAGAAAATGTTCATGAATTCTTCTGCCATTGTTTTTGTTGTGCATGCTGCTAGTTGTATGTCTGCACCCAATCTATCTGTCATCATCATGATCTGGTTGAATTTCTTGTCTAAAGGCAGCAGACCAATGAAATTGATGGCAATGGAGTCAAAACACTTGTCAGGTACAGGGAGGGGGTGTAATGGCCCAGGAGTTTTATGTGTGTGTGATTTGTTTCATTGACATTCAGTGCAGGTGGGTACATACATGTGAAGCAGGTCCCATCTCATGTTTGGCCAGTAGAACAAATTTCATAATGATGCATAGGTTTTCTCGCCTCCCAAATGCCCCAGATGATCATGTGTGAGGTGGAAAAGGTTTTCCCATAGGTCAAGATATTTTGGTATGATTAGTCATGATCCTACAAATAATGGTCTGTTTCAGAGTTTGATGTCTACTTTTGAGTCTATCATTCCACATTTCAAGTTGTTGAGGATTGATGTGCACCAGCTGTCATGCGAGTACCCTTGGTGGATTTTTGTGAATAGTTTTGGGTCATTCTCAATTGTGAAGGTAGAGGTGACAGTTGTTTTGTCTGGGGTTTCTTCACATCCATCGATGGGCAAGCAGGATAATGTGTCTGCAATGGTGTTGTCCTCGCCCTTAATGTATGTGATAGAGTGTTTGTACTGGGATAAATATTCCATCCACCAGGCCTGTCAAAGCGATAGGTCTTGTTGTGAGTCGAAATTCTGGAGGGTTTTATGGTTTGTGTATATGTAGATGTGAGTGCCCAAGAGGTCTGATCTCCATTTTGTGAGCACATGCATGATACTCAACAGCTCTTGTTTGTGTACCAGGTAGTGCAGCTTGCCTTTGAGTTGTCTGCTTTCAAATGCTACTGGTCTTGCAGTCTCCCATGTCTCTCCAAAAGACAGAATGGCGCCAGTGCATTGTTTGCTTGCATTGCAGGTGACAAAGATTTTGTTTTGGCCTGGGTTCTGGTGGTCAATGGATGTGAGGCAATCCCTGCTGAAGACAAGGCCCTTGATCACTTCAAAAGCTTGTTGATATTCCTGCATCCATTCTGGGAAATCCTTGTTGCACTCCTTTTTTGTGAGTGGTGTGAGGATAGATGTATGTTCCACAAGGCTTGGCAAAAATGCACTGATGTATCACACAATCCCAAGGAACTGCCATACATGTTTTGTGGAAGTTGGTTTCGGCCAATTCATGATGCATTCCACCTTTGAAGTGTCAGCCTCGATGCCTTGTGTGGAGATATGGTGGCCCAGAAAATCAATTTCTGTGGTGAATAATTGTAATTTTTTCAAAGAGCAATACAGATGTGCTGTTCACAGCACCTCTAATACTCACAAAACATTTTCCTTGTGTTCAGCTAGGGACAATGACCAAATGATAATGTTGTCCAAGTATATGTTTGCCTATGAGGTCACCTAAGGCTAATGTCACACAGTGTTGGTGTGTTGCAGGGGAATTTTGTAGTCCCATTGGCATGACTACCCACTCCCACAGACCAAATGGTGTTAATGTTGCAGTATATTTTATGTGGTCAGGGTGCATGAGTGTTTGAAAGAATGAGTTGGTCATGTCAATTTTACCCCAGATCTTGCCTTTTGAGCAGTCTGCAAGTATGTCATTGATATGAGGAAGGGGATAATGGTCAAGTACCATGATGCTATTGAGTTTCTGGTAGTCATTCACCCATCATGGAAGGATGGTGAGATCTGCTTTAGGGATGATGAATGATGGTGATGCATATTGTGAGGATGAGGGTCAGATCTGTCCTGCTGCAGAATGTTGCTGGATCAATGTGTTCCAGCCATCCTTGTATTTCCTGGGACAAGAGTATGCATGCCTGACTGAGATGGGGATTCCTGGTTTGATTTTGATGTGGTGGTTAGGGAGCTGCATGGATTTTACCCATGGGTTTCCCATGCTTTTATTTCCTAATTTATTCAATGAGTTTTGCATGAAAACTCATGAAAAAAATGATTTTCTGATAGCTATTCAATGGATGCTTGTGATACAAGGGACAAAATAATTTATTTTCAACCTTGTCATATGACAGATGTCACCCAAATATTATTTTATGTGTTAGATCACAAAGAGCCAACAAAAAGCTTCTAGAAAATCTTTTCTTCATGATTTTTCATGCAAAGCTCATTGAATAAATTAGGAAATAAAAGCATGAGAAACCCACAGGTAAAACCTGTGGAGTTCCCTAGTGGTGGTAAATGTCTTTCAGGAGGTTGTTGGTGTGTGGGATGTCACTGGGGAAATGGTCTTTAAATGATGCTTTGTTAGTGTTGCCACAGCTCGAGCTGATGTTTTTTATAAAATGAGCCATAACTTGGTAGATATAATAGATAAAATTACTAAAATATTTGAGCATATGGACAGCTCCAAAAGCCAAGGGGTCTTCTGCTAACTTTAGTTGATTGGATAATTCGTTCCTGACTTATTTAAGAAACAAATTTTGACTCAGTGACTCAGCTCAGAAACAGAGCTGGTCAAATAAGTTGGGAATGGCTGATTGTCTCAAATACCTTTGGTAAAGGACCCCTCAGTTTTTGGGGTTATCTATACACTCAAATATTCGGGAGATTTTATCTATTTTATTTGCCAAGCTATGGCTCATTTTATGAAAAACATCAGCTTGAGCTGAGACAACACTATACTTTGTACTTGGCGTCAAGTTTGAGGAGAATCTTCTGTGCTGCTAGCTGTTGAATGCATGTATGGATGGAAGCAATCAGATCTGGTGATACCATGGTATGTGCATTGAAGTTGAAATGCAATGGGTTTTCTTCAAATAAGTTAATAAGTTTGCAATGTATTAATTGTTGTAGTTTGTGTGTCTTTCTTTGCCCATCCTTAATTGCTGAAGCTTCTGCATGTCTTTGCTGGTGTGGTGATACTATGGGAACAGGTGGCATGGGGATGGAGGGGTTAAGAAGGTTGTAGTTAGATTCTTTCACAATAGCAATCCATAATTCAGCATCAACCACAATTTTATTTTTTGCTAAGAATTCAAGTTCTAATATGAGGTCAGTATGGAGATTTGGGCAAACGATTGCATTGACTATGCATGATTTCCATAAGGCATCTTGCAATTGTGGGTGTAATTTACAGTATTCATCTAAAACAGAAATAGTGTCCAATTTCTTGCCTTTTTCTATGATTGCACCTGAGATTGAAAGAGTCTTGAAAAGCTTGCAGCAGGGGAGATACATGAGGTCCACAAACTCAGATGAAATCAGCACTGGGGGAGAGCCATGATCAATTAGTGCATGAACAGGGGTAGGAGCTAGTGTTTAAAGCTCTGGTTTGGTCCAGTTTTTTCCCATCTTGGGGCCAAACTGGAACCACAACTTTCCATATTGTTAGGAAACCACCCCATTACCCAATAAAATTTCATTTTTATTTCATTATGTCGAATTACGCTACATTATGCCAAATGACGCTACACTTTGATAATGTGAGAATTTTATTTCGCACGCATCAATATGTAACTTCTAATCCCAGCCCTAATCCTGTTCCCACACCAGCACTAGAGGTGAAAATTGATGCGCTTACAGTGCAAATGTCCCATTAGTGTCAGTGTTGGCAGCATCACAGCCCAGACAAGTGGAAGTACAGCCAGAGATGACAGGAGAAAGAGATGATGAGATGGAGGAGATGGTGGAGTGGATGTCACAGGAGGATGAGACAGCAGAGAAATCCGGAAATGGAAAAGCATGCTTACCTAAGTATGCATCCCTGCAAATCTTTGATGGTACCATGGAGAATACAAATTCCTTCATCAGCTCTATAGTATTGTACATCCATGGGAGGAAGCCAGAGTTTTGTACAGCCAAGTCTAGGATTATGTTTGCTCTCTCATACATTCAGGGGGGGAAAGCACAGTTTGTAAGAGAACCATTTCTCTTACTACAAACTTTGGCTACAATGTGCTTCATTATGTGTGTTACATCATCCACATGATCACATGACTACCACAAGCACAGGATTATCACATGCAACTACATTATATACATGAGTGGTTTGTAATAGTAGAGTAACTTTCCTTGAATCGATACCACATTCCTCACAGTTTGGTCCCTGAGTGTTGGGAGAGGATACTCCCTTCCACTTTTTTTTGTGACAAGTGTGATTCATTCAACAATTGCAAGACCAAATCCAGGTACAGATTTCCCCCATTATCTCCCCGCGTTATCTCCCCGTGTATCCCGCAACTTCTTGTTCAACTCATGCCACACCTCCACTTGTGTCCCTCTCACCACCTGTAGTAGGGCATGTGCACAAGTTTCCCCTGCAGCCTCTAGCCCCCTCATGATGCCGCCCAGTACTCTGACCTCCGACCAAGCACAACTCACCTCGATAACCTCCAGTCATGAGCTCCCACCAACTGCAATGCCCAGTCTAGTACATCCCCCATTACCACCCACCCCCTCTTCTTCTGTTCCTTCAGACTCTTCCTCAGAATCTTTGGACTCAGACTCCAACACACCTTTTTCAATGGACAACCCCCTGTATGCTCCCGCTGTTGTGAAAGGTGGCAAGGGCAATCATGCTCCTATTTTATCAGCTGGGCGCATCACAATTGCCATGGTACGCATTTTCAAAAATGCCTGTCAATGCTTTTTCCAAAACAAGAAGATACCCAAGGATGAGCGGGTCATGGCAATCATCTACAATTTTGAATCTTCCTCGGTCCAATCCTGGGTCAACATGCACCATGATCACCATGTTCTCCACCTTCTTGTTGGAATTCAAGAAGAAGTTTCTGCCAGCAAATTGGCAAGATGATCTTGTCACCACTCAGATTTCTATCCAGAGTTCTCAGTCATTCCTCGCATGGATGGAGGCCATGCATGAGGCCAACTCTGAGCTGGGTATCGCTGGCTCTGACTATCACATTGCAGAAGAGAAACTTTGATCTCACTTTGTCCCCTGTCTGTCGACTACCATTAAAGCTTCTTATGATGCCAACAATACCCATGGCATGCTGGATGCCATTGTCGACCTCGAGGCTTGGATCCAGCGCATCCATCTCCTCAACATCAAGAGCATGAATAAGAGGGAAGAGTGGGTGAAGATCGCCTTGTCCATGGGCCGCACAAATTCCAAGGCAACATGTACAGGTGTGGGTGCTGGAAGCGGTATGACTACCAACATGGCAACACCTACTACTTCTTCCAGCAGCAACACGGTGCTCTTGAACACCACCAATACAACACAGCCTTTCATGGCTAAACTCACACAAGCAGAACATGATCTTCTCAGAGCTCACAAAGGATGTTTCCATTGCAGATTCTTTTATGCAGGTCACTTTGCGCCTGACTGCCCCCTTGGAAGTAAAGGCAGACCGACTCTGGAGGCATGCAAGAATGTCACCTTGGCCAAGGTGCTCAAGGCTAAGGCTGCGTTTGAGGGAATGGGTGCTACCATGGTAGCGGCGGTGTTTGATGCTGAGAGTGACGATGACAGTTTTGAAATGTCAGAGGATGAAGCTTCAGAGTATGTGAACCAGCCTTTCTCCTTACCATCACATTTGTGGTGGGATTGTTGCATTGATGCTCTGTTAACATGTGCTCCTACACCGATTCAAGCCCTTATTGACCACGGTTCCCCTCCAGTGCTGATTTCATCTGAGCTGGTAGATGTTATGGGACTTGCACGCCACAAATTATTCAAGCCTTTTCCAGTTGCCGGTGCCTTTGTGAATGGTCAGAGAAGTGTGGACTCTAGTTTGACAGAATATTGTAGATTATACCTCCAGTCCCGAGATGCAGTATGGAAATCCAAAGTTGTGAATGCAATCATTTCCCCGATGCTCCACACAGATCTGATGTTAGGTCTGGACTTCTTGACAAAGAACAAGATCATCATGGATGCGGAACTGCAGATGGCAATTGCCAAGGATGCTCAGTATGATCTCTTACATCCAGCTCTGGTTGTGCTGCCGTGACCATTTGTTTCTGCCCAGGAGCAGCATAAGGTGGAGGCCAAATCTATTAAATCAGGATGGATAAACGCATGCGAGAAGTGTAAAATTGTGCATGATGAGCTTCTCTGTCTTTTTGTGGAGAATCCAGAACACTTTGATCTCGATGCGCACATGACCACATCGCCTTGTGTTATTGCTGCCATTAGGAAATGGATTGAAGAACTGGTGGGGCAAGCAATCTTGGACAAGTTGGACAGTACCTACAAGGCTCGCTTTGTGGACCAATTCCCTACAGATATCCCTCATGCTAATGATTTGCCTATGAATGTTTACCACCACATAGAAGTGACCCCTGGGGCTCCAATCTCAGTGGGCTGTGCATACTTGTGCCCAAGGAAATACAGGGAGGGTTGGAAAACCCTAATCGAAGAGCACTCTAAAGCTGGATGGATATGCCCATCGTCTTCACCTTATGCCTCACTGTCTTTCATTATCCCTAAGGCAGACATCTCGGTGCTGCCTCAATGGGTAAATGATTACTGTAAGCTGAACAAGATCATGATCCCCGACAACTACCCACTTCCTTGGATTGACGATATACTGGCTGACTGTGCTAAGGGGAAGATTTGGGGTAAAATCAACATGACAAACTCTTTTTTTTCAAACTCTGGTGCACCCCGACCATGTGAAATACATGGCTACCTTGACACCTTTCAGTCTATGGGAATGGGTCATCATGCCCATGGGGTTGAGGAACTCTCTGGTGACACATCAACGATGTGTAACCTTGGTGCTTTCTGAACTGATCGGGAGGATCTGTCATGTATACCTAGACAACATAATAATCTGGTCGATGACTCTGGCCAAACACAAAGCTAATGTGATGGCTGTACTTGAGGCTTTAAGGAAAGCACAACTGTACTGCTCAACTAAGAAATTGTCCTTGTTTACCACGTGCATCAATTTCCTGGGTCACCACATCTCTGCAGAGGGGATCGAGGCTGACAGATCAAAAGTCGAGTGCGTGCTGAACTGGCGAGTGCCAACCTCTGCTAAACAAGTATGACAATTCCTAGGACTGGTTAGGTACATTGGAATGTTCTTGCCAGCGCTGGTGGAGCACACCACAATTCTCACCCCTTTGACCAAAAAGGAGTGCAACTTGGTGTTTCCCAAATGGACGATGGAGCATCAACATGCATTTGAATCCATCAAAGGGTTGGTGCTGGGTCGGGACTGCCTGACGATGATTGAACACCACAATCCAGGCAAGAAGAAGATTTTTGTTACCTGTGATGCGAGCAAATGATGCACAGGTGCCATACTATCCTTTGGTAAGACTTGGGAGAGTGCGAGGCCAGTGGCATTTGAGAGCAGGCAACTCAAGGGCGCAGAGCTTCACTACCCAGTGCATGAACAGGAGATGCTTAGCATCATGCGGGCCTTGACTAAATGGAGAGTGGACTTATTGGGCATGCACATAAATATTTACACAGACCACAAGACAATCGAGAACTTTGATGGACAGCGGGACTTGTCTCTATGACAGGTGAGATGGATAGAGTATCTGTCACAGTATGAGTATACTATCACCTACATCAAGGGAGAAGATAACACAGTCGCGGACGTGCTGTCAAGCCTGCCAGACTCAGAAACCATGGCAATGACTGTCAATGCAGTTTTCCAGATTGAGTCTAACCCAAAACTGTTTGCAAGGATTCGCAAGGGGTACAAATGAGACACCTGGTGTGCTGGCATTCTGGACGACATCAAATGGCAGGTTATTGATGTGAAGCTTAATTTCTCACTGAAAAATGGGTTGCTTTTTGTTGGGAACTGACTGGTGATTCCCAAGTACAAGGATGTTTGAGAACAGTTGTTCAGACTTGCTCATGACCATCTCGGGCACTTTGGAGGAGAGAAGTCGTATACTTCTCTTAGGGAGGAATTTTATTGGCCAAACATGTGGAAGGACCTCATCTCTGTGTACATCCCGGGGTGTGGCCCCTGCCAGCGGAACAAGTCATCTACAGCTAAGGTACCAGGCCCTCTACACCCTCTTCCTGTCCCTGACAAGAGATTTGAGTCAGCAGCGATTGACTTTGTGGGACCATTGCCCATGGATGACGGTTTTGACGCGATGGTGATGATGACAGATCATTTGGGAGCCAACATCCAGATTGCCCCTTGCAATACCAACATGACGGCTGACAAGTTCGCATTGGTGTTTTTTGAGCATTGGTACTGCAAGAATGGGTGCCCTCTGGAGATCATCAGTGATTGTGACAAAATTTTCATCTCGAAGTTCTGGAAAGAATTGATGAAGATGAGTGGGGTAAAGCACAACCTGTCAACGGCTTACCACCCCGAGACAGATGGATCATCGGAGAGGTCAAACAAAATGGTGGTACAGTGTTTGCACTACCATGTGGAGCATAACCAGAAGGGTTGGGCGAGAGCGCTGCCCAAGGTACATTTCGACATTATGAATACAGTCAATGCTTCGACGCAGGTGTCACCTTTTGTGCTAAAAACTGGTTGCTCACCTCGGGTCCTGCCACCTCTGATCTCAGCCAAAATCGAGGAGTCTGAAGAGGGCGATGAAGCAACACGTGCTAGGGAGGTAATTGAGACAGTGAATGGGGAGGTAGAGGGTGCCAGGGATTGCCTGCTGGCAGCAAAAGTCTCTCAAGCTCACCATGCAAACAAGGACTGGGCGATTGAGCCAAAATTCTTGGTGGGAGACAAAGTAATGCTCGGGACCGCTCACCGTAGGAGGGAATACATGCAAAAGAAGAGCAGGTGCATTGCAAAATTCATGCCCCATTGGGATGGACCTTATGAGATTACAGAGGCCTTCCCAGAATCTTCAACGTACAGATTGGCCTTGCCTCCTCCTTCTACACGTTGCACTACCTTTCACATGTCACATCTGAATCCCCATGTTGAAAACAATGATGAGCTGTTTGCAGGGAGGTCTATGGAAAGACCTGGCCCCATTGTGGGACCAGAGGGAACAACAGAGTTTTTCATCAAGCATATCTTGGACGAGAGACCTCGCGGTAGGGGGAAGCAATATCTTGTGTGATGGAAAGGGTATGGACCTGAATCAGATTTGTGGCTACCTCATTTGGAGATGTTGGAGACAGAGGCCCTGGAATGCTGGGATTTGCAAGGTCAGTGAATATGGAATTTTTTGAAACATGAGAGAGTGTAAGAGAACTGTTTCTCTTACTACAAACTTTGGCTACAATGCACTTCATTATGCACATTACATCATCCACATGATCACATGACTACCACAAGCACAGGATTATCACATGCAACTACATTACATACACAAGTGGTTTGTAATAGTAGAGTAACTTTCCTTGAATCGATACCACATTCCTCACAGTTTGGTCCCTGAGTGTTGGGAGAGGATACTCCCTTCCACAGTTCTGGAGAAACAAGGCTATTAATCAAATTGCTGTGGGAAATAAACCATTTGCAACCTTCAAGGAATTTCTGGAGAGATTGGAGACACAGTTTGGAGACCCTAATCCAAAGGCGACAGCCAATGCTAAATTAAAGACCATGCACCAAGGTTCTGTGACAGTGGATGAATTTATTTTGCAGTTCAAAGCAGAAGCTTTGCAAATGGATATGGGAGAAGCCACGTTGGTAGAGTTTTTGAAAGCAGGATTAAATCCCTCTTTATTCAAGTCTATCTACCAACTACCTTCTATGCCAGAGAAGTTGGATGAGTGGTATAATTGGGCAATGCGCCTTGACCGGCAATATTGGCAGGAACAGGCAGAGTCAAAGTTGATGTACGGAAGTAGTAAATTTGGAAAGTCATCAGGAGGAAAGTCTGAGAAAGGAAAGGTGCCTCAGGTGCAAGCTCCGAGGGCACAGCCACCGGCCATGGCAGTGACACCTATAGTTACAGAGTCAGCAGCACCAGCAGAGGCAATGGAGGTTGATCAAGCAGGGAGACGAGCCCCACTTAAATGTTTTAACTGTAGGCAGTTAGGACACATCGCTAGGAATTGTAGGCAGAAAAGAAAGATTAGGGAAGCCACAATTGAGGAAGTGAAGCTGGAGGAAGGCAGGCAGAAGAATTTTGTGGAAGAGTCCCAGTGAAGGTTTCCCCATTGGTGACCCAGAATCATTACAATGTATTAGTATCCAAGGAAACCCAGAGTAAATCAGAAAAGGAAATTGAGGAGGAGTACAACCATTCTGAATCACGTGACAAAGAAAATTGTCATGCACCATTTCCAAAAACACCTAAATTCTTTATTCACTCTGCCTGAATAGAACCCAAAATCACCTTGACTGTGGGACTGAAGACCATGGATATGCATGCAGCAATTGATGTGGAAGCATTGCTTGATAGTGGTGCTACAGGATTATTCATTAATTGGTCCTTAATTACTGGAAATGGTATTAACACACGCAAGCTGGCACAACCTATAATGGTGTACAATATTGATGGAACAGTCAATCATGGAGGAACTATCAAGGAGGAGGTGACTATGGTACTAAAGTATCAGGAGCATCAGGAGCGAGTCATATTTGAAGTGTGTGATCTTGGGAAAACCAATCTAATAATAGGATGTCTGTGGTTATGGAAGCATAATCCCAAAATTGATTGGAAAACTGGGAAAGTACAAATGACTCATTGTCCTAAGGAATGTAATGTGTATGGAAGGAAGATGAAGAAGGAGAAAAGGAAAAAGAGAGAGAAAGAATGTCTGAGGAAGCATTCTGTTACGATGGAGGAAGTGGAGGATGAGGAAATGCCAAATGGGGAAGTTCTGGTCATGATTGAGAAAGAAGAGCAGAAGCAAACCTTTAGAGCAATTTGTGGAGGACAGTCATGGGACAAGAATATTGTGAAGATGGAGAAGCCAGTGGAGGAGTGGGTGCCAAAAGTGTATCATGAATATCTGTCAGTGTTCCAGAAGAAGGAGTCTGAGCAAATGCCAGTGCGGAAGCCATGGGATCACCGGAAATCATTCGTGGGAGCCTGAAGAGAATTGTAAGCGAGCATGCAACGCAATCGCCCAATTCTTTAAATGTAATCTGAATGCTCCACGTCACATTGCGAGAATGGTGTATGAGGGGATGAGATTCCAGCCTTACCAAAATCTCACAGAGGGGACAGATGCAATATTTTCTCGCCTGGAAGTCGAGGCATAAAAGGGGGGTAATGTTAGGAAACCACCCCATTACCTAATAAAATTTCATTTTTATTTTATTATGTCAAATTACACTACATGATGCCAAATGATGCTACACTTTGATAGTGTGAGAATTTTATTTTGCACACATCAATATGTATGCGCATGTATGAATGCATCAGTAACAACAATGTACAATATATGTAACATAGTATATAAACCCTAAATATATGCCTAGGGGACCCTAGTTGTGTTCTCTTAGGTATTCCACCTATGCTTGTGGTGTGAACAGCCTATCTCAACAAACTCACCTATTAATAACCCCTCACATCAAAACCATCAGTTCCCCCATCACGAGCATGGATTCTGCCCCCTTCTTGTAGAGAGAACCTGCACACCGCAGTCTTAGCTAGCAGATAGTGGGTGTCGCCCTAACAAACATGTCCTGCCTATGCCCCTACCGCCCACCCACTATTCCTGGCCAACAAACCACTCTGCAACCTCCAATAATAGTAGAAGGTGCTCCAGAATACATAGTTGAAGAAATTCTAGACTCATGTCTTTGACAGAACAAATTGGAGTTCCTAATAAAGTGGAAGAACTATACCGATGAAAATAATTTGTGGAAACCCGAAGAGAATTGTAAGTGAGTGCATAATGTGATCGCCCAATTCTTTAAACATAATCCAAATGCTCCGCATCACATTGTGAGAATGGTGTATGAGGGGATGAAATTCTGGCCTTACCAAAATTTCATGGAGGGGACAAATACAATATTTTCTCACCTGGAAGTCGAGGCATAAAAGGGGGTAATGTTAGGAAACAGCCCCATTACTTAATAAAATTTCATTTTATTTTATTATGTTGAATTATGCTACACTACACCAAATTACGCTACACTTTGATAACATGAGAATTTTATTTCACATGCATCAATATGTACATGCATGTATGAGGGCATTGGTAACAACAATGTACAATATATGTAACATAGTATATAAACCCTAAATATACACCTAGGGGACTGCAGTTGTGTTCTCTTAGGTATTCCACCTACACTTGTGGTGCAAAACACCTTTCTCAACAAACTCATCTATTAATAACCCCACACATCAAAACCATCAATTCCCCCATCATGCGTGCACATCCCACCCCCTTCTTGTAGAGAGAACCTGCATGGTCTTAGCTAGCAGATAGTGGGTGTTGCCCTAACAAAAATGATATGAAGCCCCTCACAGGGCAGGGGCCCATGAGCAGGCATACAGATAATAAAATAAAAAAGTACTACATTGGCATTGGGGTTAGCATCCTCATTGGCATTGGTGTTCTGTTGGCCCTGATGTCCTCATCTGGCATTGGTATTGGTGTTGGGGTTAGCATCCTCATTGGCCCTGGTGTCCTCATCTGGCATTGGCATTGGCGTTGGTGTTAGCATCCTTGTTGGTCCTGGTGTCCTCATCTGGCATTGGCATTGCTGTGGGCATTGGTGTTGGTGTCCTCTTCTGGTGTTGGTGTCATGTTGGTAATTCATCTGTCGTCACCACCCTCATCCACCCCATGAGCAGTTGCTCACAGCGGAGGTGTGGGTGGTGTGTCAGTTCTGCAGTGGAGTCATCCAGAATGGGACCCATTACCACCCTGTGAGCAGGGGCTCACAGCAGTGGCATGGGTGGGCATGTGGGTGCTGCATTGGTGCTGGCTCATTGTTACAACAAAGTTAGAACCTAAAAAACAAAAAGAAAAGATTAACTAGTTCAGAAAAAAACATTACTTGGGGCCCAAACAACAATGGATGTCATTTGGGCCTGATGCAGTTTGCTTGTGGTGTTTGGCAGTGTTGTCCAACGTGGGGGATGCGGGAGTAGCAGCATGTGCTGACAAAGTGGTGGTGGAAGGAGGCAGAGCAGTGGTGGCAGTGTCAAGGGTGGTAGTGGTGGTTGATGTTGATGTATGTGGCCTGGGTTGTGTTGATGGTTTGGTGGCCATGGGAATGGTGAACAAGTGGCACCACTTTTTTCATTTGGGTGTGCAAACATGATCAAGTGGTCCATGCACAGCCCCAAGGTATATAAACTCTCACTTTTGTTGATCATTCCTCAGGCACCTCCCCACTTTAATTATATTAGTTAGTATATAGTTAGTATACGTAAAGTATACTATAAATCAGTTACAACTGGTTCAAACTGACTTTTGTCAGTTCAAAATAAATATACAATTTGAGAAACCACAACTGACCATGTATACAAACTAAGGCAACCACAACTGCAAAAAAGACCGGACCATGGTTCAGTTCAATTTTTTTCCAGTTCAATGAACCGGACCTTCAAATGCTAGTAGGAGTGCAGGTTGTGGGTGCATCAATGCAGAAAGTCCACCAGAG
This sequence comes from Tricholoma matsutake, assembly GCA_026075535.2. Taxonomy (NCBI): domain Eukaryota; kingdom Fungi; phylum Basidiomycota; class Agaricomycetes; order Agaricales; family Tricholomataceae; genus Tricholoma; species Tricholoma matsutake. Next base: position 3,192,007 of record AP026544.2, read on the forward strand.
GTGGTCAGGAAGTGAAGGTTTTGGATGCACATACTCTTTGGCCTCATCGTCACCTAGGATGATGTTGCTGTCATCACTATCAGCCTCGAACACTGCAGCAATGACAGTGGTGCCCTGTTTCTTCTCAAATGCAGCTTTGGCTTTGAGTGCATATGCGAGTGTGCAGTTCTTGACAGCCTTGGCAGTTGGGTGTTCATTGGGTCCAAGCGTGCAGTTTGGCAAGACATGTCTGACATAGAAGAGGCAGCAGCAGAAACAACCAGGGTGGGCTTTCAGGAGGTCATATTCAGCTTGCATAAGCTTAGGTGTACCTGTTTTGTTACTGGAGGAAGAAGGAATGGGAGTGGTGCTGTAGGGAGTGGAGATGTTGGCCACCAAAGAGTTGCACAGGACACCACAAGTTTTGTTAGGTGCCTGGCCACTCCCATATCCTGCCATGTCCACCAAATCCTTAAACTTGTCAATATAATTGTCCATGGATTGACATGCCTGATGGTAAGAGGATGACTCAAGCCATGTCACTGCTCAGTGGCACTCATTGCGGGGACAAAAATAGCATACAAACTCTGCTCAAAAGTCACCCCAAGTGGAGAAAGGTAGAGAGCCAAGCTCTTTAGTTTGGCATAGAATATGGTCCACGTAGAGATAGGCACATTCAGATTTCATGTATGTGAAGGCCCAATAAATCTTTGCAGCATCATCAACAAATTGATGCAACTGGAGACTGATGTACAACTCACAGGAATTAAGGAATGCATGCCCCTGTGCACATGTGCCATTAAATTCAGCAGGGGGGGACAGTTTGATCTGGGTGTTCTCCTTAGTGGGCACGTTAGGTGGTGCATTGTTATTGGGTGCGCTTGGAGTCACAATGGGGGGAACATTGGTTGTGGAGCTAGTCTGAAGGGTTCTGACAAAGTTTTCAATCATAGATTTAAGTGAATTGATTTGCGCGCATATTCCGGTCACATCACTTTCAAGCGTGTTGAGGTGCTCTGATGTGTCCATGGTGCTAGGGGGTGCATTAAGCGAAAATGGCAGCACACTGAAGGCAGGACTGTCGGGAATGGTGTGTAGGGAGTCTATGGAGCTTTGGGAAGTGTCATCCACTCTGTACCTGCCTATCTTGGGCAGCACATTCATGATTTTGGGCCTTAGGAGAGAGTTTTCTACTATAAGGGCAACTTTAGAGGCCACTTAATTAATGGACTAGCAAAGGGAAATCCAAAGTTAAAATTAAAAAGAAAAAGAAACAAGAAAGAAAGACAAACTTACCTGTGGCCTGAGAGACAATTGTCTGTCTCTTGGGCCTTTTTTTCCCATCTGGTTTGCCTCCTCATTGTCTTGCCATTGTTGAGGCCTGCTGATGCCAATTGTTGTTGCTGTTGTTGTCATCAATGTGCTGTCCTGTCTTCATCATATTCTCTCCATCCTCCCAGTTGTCCCCAATGCTGCCAGGTTATCTGTTGTCATTCTTGTCTGTTGTTGCTCTGTGTTGTTTCATACCACCCAGCCACCTGGGGTTTGTCACCATCATCTACAATAAGCTAGAACTAGTAATTAGTTAGTATCAATAAAATGAAAAGAGAAGAACAACAAACTTACATAGGGCTTAAGAAATGTCAATGTGACATTTCTTGGGCCTTTTTTGGTCTGCTGGAGGGCCTCCTCATTTGGGTTATCCTGGTTGTCCTTGTTTGTGGGTGGTTGTACAATCTCACCAGGCTCCACCCATACAAACAGATTGGCACAGGTCATGGGTCACAAGAATGTGACCCATATCTGTACCCATGAGTACCCATACCTGCAAACCTGTGCCAATGCCTACTGCTTCCTGCTGAGTTAACCCTAGACTCTGTCCATGCTGCCTAAGGAGAAAGCAGGTATCATCAACCCTACTCTTAAGGAATGAGGCTACTGACTATTTTCAAGTTTCTATTGCTATATCCAGGTTTATGGTACAAGGAATATCACAATTGTTGATTCATCCATTGTGCCTTTGACTCATTCCCAATGTAGGGATTCACCAATTCACTTGTTAGTTGACATTGATTACCTTGTCCCATACAGGGGCAGTGTATCCTATTGCTGAAAAAGGTTGATTTCTTCTCTTCCCACAATGTCAATGACTGATCCTTTTAATATATTGCAGTGGCTGACATTATCTCTAGCAAAATCTCAGTATAGAACTCAGGATTATGTACAACAATCTGTAATGATCAAGATTGATACTTGTTCATCTAGAGTTACATGGGCTTCCACTGCATTCACATGTAGAGCACAGTGTCGACATCAATCACACAGATATACAAGATGCAAAACACTACCTACATCTCCAAGGGAAGTTTTACTATTCAGCATTCAGTATAACTCTAGTTAAGTAACACACCATCTTCCCTTGGCATGACCTCCCAACATGAAATTCACTCTCCTATCACAAATACAGAAAATGGCAAGTCAGTGGTGCATGTGTTGAAAGAAAAAAATGCTTAAAAATTGGAAGAGGTGATTAAATGAATGAAGAAGGTATTGAGAGCAGTATGCCTTCAAATTTGAGCATACCTGTTAGTCTGAGACCTCATTCATGCAATTGTTTTGTCAACTTCAGGGCTCGAACATGTGTTGATCAGCTTTGTGATGGATTGGGCATGTCAAATCAGTGAAACCTGAAAACTGAACATCAAACATAATGGAAAGGGAAAGTGCAGTGACTTTCATAGCAAATGGGATAAAGCTTATAGTGAGTGTTTTACCATATCGGGCAACATCAAAAAGTTAAACATAACATTGCCGATCATCTCCATCAGATCCCGATAAACTCCTCCGCAACTGGCGAACGGGCGTTGGGGTATATCGCTTCCCATAAGCACCCATTTCCTCGGATTTTGGGTTCACGTTATGACTTGTTTGCGATTTGATCTCTAAATATTGTGGCCGAGTATTAAGGGTGGTCTGGGTAGGTGACCGGCAATAGTAGTTATAAAGTTAACTGACACCTCGTCTATCTATCACCCGGGCAAAACTTCAAACTCCGTCGCGCTTGGAAAATAATATCTATATACAAAGGATGTGAACTACTTACCCCAGGTAAAAACCACATCATCGTAGATTTTCGGGTCAGCTGAAATTTATTATGGTTTCAGACTGAAACTAGACATTTTAGGCCGAAACGAGGTTTAGCCGCCCAGAAAGGTCTATTTTCAGTCACATCGGTGAAATTATCGAAGTTTTCGGTTGATTTGAAAACCTGTTGTTCCTGGTGTGAACTACAGTGGCCCACTAGTGATGCATCACTATTCGACGCAGGTAAGCATGCATGTGGCGGCAGGACTAGTGATCATCGATCAGGTGGTGCCTAGTATGTCCGCATCGGCTGAGAGGATCGCCACTGCGATTGATTGAATGGTCATTGAATGATCGCGATGATGGGAAAATGCGCGTTCTCCGGTTGAAGATGTTATCAACAGATTTCTCATGGCGAAAATATAAGCTTTGGACAGTATCAGCGTCACTGAAAAGCTGACTCCTACATTCCGACATTCCAAAAATTTCCCAATAATGCCCCGACTTCCAGGCGTCCCCAGTAATGTGACCATTCAGTGAGTGTAGGTCTAAATTTTCTGAGATGTTACCTGAGAAAGCGATCAAATTTCTCAGGACAGGACCCATCGTACGTATTCTGTTAATTGCTCACCTGGGTGACGATAAATTTCTGCTTGAAGTTGTTGGGTAATGTTATCGGGTATGCGCTGTACGGTATACTTATTGTGCAGATTTGTACGCCTTCCCTATATCTTACAGCTTCCTCCATCTTACCATCCTATAGTTCTGTACCACCATCGATTTTTGAACGATCCGCTCTGGATGAAAATGCTTGGTAACTTTAACCTCGGGATAGAATCAGGTTCCCTACCAATCATTCTGACAACTAGTTCGGGTCCTGTTTTTCTTGGACACAATTATAACGATGCTCTCCACTGTTGCGGCGTGGAATACACTTGCTTCGGGTTGGGGTAACCCTGATACGCTGACTCCGCTGGATTGGCCTTATTGGTCTATGCCTTTGTTTTCTGCTTTAGGTATGTCGCACTTTTCCCTAACCAACGTACAGATGCTATTTCTAGATTCCAGTTGCGTCCTGTGTACATATTTTCTTCTGTTGGAGAATATGGAAGCTCAAGAATTGGAGGGTCATTCCTGCGTGTATTGCTACTGTGCGTCTGACTTCCGTCTGCGATTCTGTTTCCATTCGAAGGTAATATGATATCGAAAATAGGTGTCACTTCTTGCATGCACAATGGCAGGTTACTGTGGCATCCAGGTAAATAGGCGTCCAACTCATACCTTTTTGGTCGATGAAATGTCCGTCACCGCAGGGCCGCATTCTTGGGATGCTCAAGCTAGGAACTCTTAAGCCATACGTCTCTGTATGTATTCAAAGTGCAACTAATTTTCCGTTTTGTTGAACCCTCTGCAAGATATGGCTCGGTGGCAGTGCGCTCGCGGATGTTATGATAACAAGTTGCATGGTCTTCGTTGTGAGTCGCCTTTTTGCGGTGCACTTTGTTTTTGACTCGAATTCTTGCCAGTTCTTCCAAGTGAAGGCTAAAACGAGTTTTCAGGGGACAGTCTCGATCGTTCAGAAGTTGATGACGCTGACTATCGAGACTGCGATGGCTACAACTCTTGCAGCATTGATGGAGCTTATCTTATTTTTTATTTTCCCCGGCAACAACATGCACTTTTTACCGTGCGTGCCATCCCTCTGTTCTTAAGAACCGATCAACTCATATAAGGCGACGTAGATTTCTTTTCCTGGCCAAACTGTAGGAGACCGACCAGTCTTCTTCCTCGAAACCGCTTTACGACGATGCCTTTCATATTACAGATACTCCAATACATTGTTGGCGACGTTGAATGCACGCGCCTTCATCACTGACAATATTGTACAGTCCACCCTCTGGACTGAGGCTCCACCAGCGCAAAGTTCGCATCCCATTCATGTCTCGATGCTACAAGTACGACAGATAGAACAATCGGGCTATCGATCAACGATGGACACGGAGATGGATATGTTAGGGGTTCGTCGGTCTCCTCTTTTCGCTTCCTTCACATCTCAGGAAACTGCAGGAATCAGAATCCGCCTCGACGGCATTGAAGGAAGTTCCTTTTCGCCATAAATCATAAATGACATGATCCACGGCTCCATGGCCTGTGACGTAACTGTGACTGGATTTGTCACGAAACAAAACGCAAATGCTGCGCATGGCGGAAATTAATTATTTTATCAGGTGTATTTCGAGCCGATAGAAGACCGGGAGGGTCTTGCTAATATCGTCTAACGTACTTTCATTCTTATTAACTTGTTACTTTCCAGGCTTGACGTGTAATTTACATGTACTTAATATGGGCGGCGGCAATATAAATTCCTCTGAAATTAAGGCCTTATGTGAGGATACTTAGGATAGGATAAGGTTAACATCGTGGTCCCGCTGAGGAACAGATGGCTCAAAGATGGCTCCCGTACTACACATGAGCATGTAGGTACATGTGTACTACAGCTATCTCCGCTGTCGCTCGCTGTGAAAACTCACTAGCGAAATGTTGAGATGCCACATAAGTCTTCTCACGAAACCAAGCTACAGATAGAACAAGCATTGGGAAGGAAAGATGTCGAGTTACGCTATGGCATGTTGTATCAGAAGCTGAGTACAGTTGTACAAATATCTCGCAAAGTTGAACATTTCGCCACACGCACTGTCAAACGTGGTAGATCGATCAACTGGAAGTTGTCAATCAATGCCTCAACATGATGTCGCAATGCGACTCGCAAGGCTACCGAAGAGGCGTGACCGTGTTTACCAAGTGTTCCTGCACGGGGTTGATTCTACGGTACTTAGACATAAGTATGCATTGCTGATTTTCTCCCAACGACTTCCTGCACACGTCTGCAGGCGCCTCCCAGCCCAGGGCATACTTATGCCAGCTCTCAATGTTGTCTCACCCTACCTGAGTTGCTTATGTAACGTAGTCGATCATATCATATCCTCCTGGCGTCGACGCGAGGTCACGCGCACGCACTCCTCGCATCTCCTTCCCTGAGTTCCCTCCTCAGTGTCTCCTGAATACCCTCTGTAGACACTATACAACCTGAACGTTGAACCTTTCTAGTAACTCTCTTCAAAGATGACCCATAGCGCCGAATTCCTAGAGACGTCGACTTAACTGGACCGATCAATGATCGAGTTATGATATGATATGGGATGACCGGGATTACAGTGAGCCGCTGTGAGCCGAGTGCAAATGTTTCATCCACAGCTTTTTGCTCATCTCTGCACAAGTTTTTATTTAAGGAACCTACATCTACATAACAGAGGACGCCGTGCCATCATTGTATGTTCTCTGTCTATCTACTTAACAGGGTGCTTCGCTGATTTCCCTTGTAAGTATAGCCTTGTACATGTGTTTCTGGCATCATGAGAACACTTTAGAGCCGTTCTTGACTATTATTACCGTCAGGCTTTATAATTACCGTCAGGCTTTATATACCCTCGTTTGCTTGATATCTAGGCTTGATGTCTCCTTCTGATCCCCAGGATGTTCGAATTCCTCCCGACGTTCTCTTGCCCCAAGCCATCGAGTTCAATCTACAGCATAACCCCGAACATCCATTCTTCACTTACGTCGCAGAAGGAACGTCGGAGATAGCTACTATTACTCATCTGGAATTTGGCAGAGCTGCGCATCGCGTTGCTCATATACTTCGACCTAACCGTGAAGGACAGGATGGGCAGGTTGTCGCAATGCTGGCGCTCGTGGATACGCCTTTGGCCATTGCCGTGACTGCTGGTCTCATTGCTGCTGGTTTTGTGGTGAGTGTTACATTGATACCTCGTGGCGAGGTGTCTCTTATGCGGCGACAGCCTTTGTTAATTTCTCCCAGAAACTCAGCTGCTGCTGTAGTCAACTTGCTGCAGAAGACATCAAGCCATAAACTCCTCACCACTCAAGCAACCTTGTCACTCCTGCTTGATCAAGTACGATCCTCGGTGGCGAATATCTCCCCGACCTTCGAACTTGTGATCGAAGAGTTTCCCTCCATGGCCGATGCATATCCTAAATTAAGTCGAGAGACGAGAACAGATCCATTTCAAGCGTATCCAGCTCCTGTCCAGCCCCCGTTACTGGATGATGTTGTTGCATATATGCATTCTTCCGGAAGCACCGGGCTACCCAAACCAATCGTCCAAACCAATCGAATGATACTTCAAGCCGCCCGTTTGTTCTACTCCTGGTGATCTTGTCGAGTCAGAAAGCTTACAATGATCTCACAGGCCGTGGTTGTGAATTTCGTACTCATGACCCCCCTCTTAATTTCGGTGCCATCGGAATTCCCTCGTTTCACGCTTACGGATGGACTGTACAACTTTTATATCCATTGTACGAACTCGTGCCGGTCGCCATTTATCCGCCCACTGTGACTGCGGAGGCACCTGTACCTGTCACACCGTCTGCGAGCGATGTCCTTGAGCATGCCCGGCGCAACAAAGTGCTGTCCATGTTTGTTGTGCCTTCGCTCCCTCAATCATGGGTACAGTCACCTGAAGCCATAGAATATTTGAAAACTTTGGAATGTGTTGTAAGTTGAGATTGTGCCTTACGTTGGCAGCCAGCTGTTCGGCTTATAGGCATTGTGTCTAGATTTATGGAGGGGGAGTTCTGGTCCCAGCGGTGGGCAATCTGCTTGTTGATGCTGGCGTTCGTATTTTCGCGACGTACGCCGCCACAGAGACTGGCCCCATCACATATTATATGCCGCTGAAAGATGATGAGAAGGATTGGCAATACGTGCGGTTCCTTGAGAGGGCAGACATCCGATGGGTCCCTCAAGGTGACGGGACTCTGGAATGTCAAATCTTAGTGAGTGTCTTTGACTCCTTACAATAGGAGACCTATATTGATGTGCATATCTAGACATCAGAGAAATTCCGCCCCATGGTGGAGAATTTGCCTGACGTGAAAGGGTACGCAACTTCAGATTTATTCCACCAACATCCAACCAAGCCGCACTTGTGGAAACCGTAAGTCGCCTACTCTGTATTTCTGGATATGACCTTCTCACTTCTTGATAGTGTTGGTCGTATAGATGATGTTATTATCCACTCATCGGGGGAGAAGACAGTTCCTGCGCCAATGGAGGCCGTCGTCTGTAGCAGTCCACTGTGAGATTTCTTGTTCTTTGGTTTCTCTCCATGCTGAGAAAGCTCGCAGCATCCAAGAGACAGTCATGTTTGGCAGGGGTCATGACCAAGCGGGGATCCTGATCGAACCCGCCCCCGGTCATGAAATTAATGTTACGGACGATCTACAGCTCGCAGAACTGCGGAACAATCTTTGGTTGGTCTCCCACTTACAGTCCATCTCATAATGTTACCACCTTGTTAACGTCGACCCAGGCCTATAATTGAGGAAGCGAACAAGATTGCACCGACATTCAGCCGAATCTTCAAGGAGATGATTTTGATTACTTCCAAGGAAAAGCCATTAATTCGTACTCCGAAGAGGACCGTGATGAGACAGGCATCGCTGAAGCTATATGATGCAGAAATTGAAGCATTGTAAGATTGTTTACTTCCCAACATGGATTGATACCATCTCTTCCCAAGGTATCAGGAAGTGGAGAGAGCCACGACGGCAGGCGAAGCCATTCCCCCTCCCGCTTGGTCCAGACATGCCATCGAGGAGTGGCTTTTCAAGCAAGCTGTCGACATTTCCTCTGGCAAAAGTCTTTCGCCTTCAATTTATCTGTTCGAACAAGGATTCGATAGGTGAGAACAATTGCTCTATCTACTTCGATATTCACTGATCACAACGATCTGATAGTCTGAGTGCAACATTCTTCCGACGTCGTATAGTTGGCGCAATGCGAGCCTCCAAGGATACTCGCGCACAGAAGGCGACAGAGTCAATATCACAAGACATCGTTTATAAACATCCTACGATCCAATTGCTTGCCGCTCACTTGGCCGAGCTCATCGCGCCTTCTGGCAACGGAAGTGTCGTCGATCCGAAAGCAGCAATCGAGGAAATGATTGAGAAATACTCTGTTGGCTTGGATGGCCAGCTCCTTGGAGCGACATCGACCACCCGGCCACTGGCGGCAAGTGTTGTTCTCTTGACTGGGTCTACGGGAAACCTCGGGTCGCCCCTTTTGGCTTCGCTGTTGCAGGATCCGCGTGTCCAGCGAGTCTATGCATTTAATCGAGCACCTTCAGGGGTTCAGTCTATGTTTGAAAGACACATTGGGAAGTTTACGGATTGGGGATTAGATGTCACTCTTCTCAAAAGCGACAAAGTCTTCTTCGTTTCTGGCGACACTGCGCTCCCTAACCTGGGTATTGATTCAACATTGTATGATGAAGTACGTTCGGCCATCGTTTCGGCTTTCATACCCACCTCTGAATTCGATCTATCCTGAACAGATGAGGACCTCCGTCGATGTAATTATCCACAATGCGTGGAAGGTCGACTTCAATCAATCTCTCTCCTCTTTCGAATCGCAAATCCAAGGCACGCGGCATCTGATCGACTTGGCCCTTTCTGGACCCAATCCGTCGGACACACGTTTCGTGTTTACATCCTCTATAGGCGCTGTACAGGGGTGGGATCGATCCAAGGGCCCTGTTCCTGAAGATGTGTTGGAGGATGCCAGTGTGGCTATCGGGCCTGGGTATGGTGAGTCGAAATATATCTCGGAAAGGGTGCGTATTCTTCATGTACAAGTCTAGAATGTACTGAAAGAAGGGGGTTAGATACTCAAGAAGAGCGGCCTTCATGCATCGTCACTAAGGCTCGGCCAAATCAGTGGTGGAAGGCCGAATGGGGCATGGGCGACGACGGATTGGGTACCCATTTTTGTCAAGTCCGGTTTGGCACTCGGCGCACTTCCTAATCCTTACGGGGTAATCTTCGAGAAGCCGCGATCTTCTTCGTGACGCTAATCTATTGCGCTTTCTTTTTGTAGGTAGTCTCTTGGCTTCCGTCGGACGCTGTTGTCAGTGGCATTATAGACGTGGTTTTCTCCCCAGGACGGCTTCCTCCTGTCTCGAACATGATACACCCCCAACCAGTGACATGGAACTCAGTGATTCTTGCGATCAAAGCCGCCTTGAAGGACACGCTCAATAGGGATCTCGAGGTCGTTTCATTACATGAATGGTTTGCGCGGTTGGAAAGACGTGCAGAGCAGGCTACTGAACAAGACATGATGCAAATCGTGAGTAACCGATCATGCAGACATCGCCGTTTCAATTTGAAAAGAGCTCTCTCTCCCTTGGTAGCCTGCCATCAAATTGTTGGATTTCTTCCGTCATTTAACTGAAGAGGATGAGGAGTTGCAGAAAACCGGAAAGAGCAATGCAGTGATGGGGGGAACTGGTGATAAGCTGATGGTCAATCAGACGGTTGGAAAGTTGCGGCAACTCGAGGCGGCTGATATGATGAATTGGGTTGGATATTGGCATGAGAAAGGTTTTTTGAATTGAGGGGAACGCAATAGTAGCTAGCATAAAGAAAATCCGATAGTCATTATGTGTACACAACTTGCAGGCAGTTATTTGAGGTGCAGTGACGAAATGTTCAAAGAAAGCTCAACAGCTCTCCTTCCCATGTCTTCCAGATTGTGAAACGCTCTATCCTCGGCCCCAGATCTATTCCATTTGCTGTGGAGAAGGATAGCCGACATACTTTTTGTCGTAGTCGGGCCGCAACTCCTTCGGCTGGAACAGGTGTTCGGAATTCGATTATTTATTTAACGACTTGGTCTCTCCCTCAATTTGTGACACATGATATCGATACGGATTTTTCAGTCTTCCGGACAGGGAGGGCCAGGGATGTAAGTGGGACGCATCAGGGAATCAGGACCTATCAGGGCCCCCGAGTGTTCAAAGTAGTAATCACTTGTTGTCATTTTATGTTATGTAAGTGAATGACTATGATACGACAGGCGAAAAGGCTACAAGGTGTTAACGTGATTCCAGTTGACAAAAGGTAGATTGAGCTTTGCATCTGGGGGTTATACGAACAAAAAAAATGCTAGGGCTACAATGGTGTGAGTCGACACAGTTACTTATGGTATGTGAGAAGGGGAAGATTAAAAAACAACGTAGAAAATCAGACCATGTCGAGTTCATTGTGGTGATGTCCTTGATTGGCATCAAGGTAACGGACGGACGAGATCTCTATAGTGGAATCGGCCTGTGAATTCGAAGGGTGGGGCAGCGCGGGCGGAGGTACGGGAGGATTGGAAAGACTTGATGTAGAAGATGTACGACTGTGCGCGTGTGTAAAAGGGTGAATATCCGCCTTACAATCTGCGACCGCGCCGCCAACGTCTGCGAGGGACATCGTACCATAGGAAAAGTCAGGAGGGAAAGTCTTTTCTTTACTGTCGAGGACATCATCGACAGCTTGAATGGATACGGTCATGTCAGAGACTGAGTCAAGAGTGCCGGATTTGCTGGTAGTGCGACTTCGTCTGCTGAAGACCGGCAAGGTCGTAGAACGACCCATCGACGTCATGCCAGACTTTGATCTGCACAAGAATCGTTAGATGATAAGATCTCCAGAAAGTCAGCAATTGGACGTACATGCTGGGGCCGAGCCACGTAGATTCGGTAGAGGAAATTCCGACATGCTTGCCAATAGACTGTGCAGCACTGGAATAGTTCTTGCGTGCCTCCTCTGCGAAGCCGAAGAATGCGAAGAATATGAAGGCAGCAAAGACAGCCAGCCAGCGAGTAAGCTCGAGAGCGAGTACCTTGCCAGGGATTAAGTGCCAAATCATGGCGGGGAACTGCTCGACACGGCGGTAGTCCGAGTGTGTGTCCGCCCATCCCCTCCACGGAAGGACTTGCGTGGCAGCCGTGGTGACGTAGAGATTGTAACTGCATAGAATGATGGTGGCAAGTCCACTGATCGCAGCGACACACATAAGACGAATATATCGATGGTGGGTCATATGGTTGTTGGACAAGTACTCGTTAAATTGGAGACGGCTTTTGTTAAATGCCCAAACACCCAGAACTAGGAAGGGCGGAGATCAGATCAGGATGAACCAAGTCAGAAAGAGAAGTGATGAGCGAACCGGAATAAACAGCACAGGCGCAGCCGAATAAGAGAGGCGGGACAAACATAATCACTACGCCAACAGTAGTGTTGTAGTTGAAAAAGAAACACCCGAATTCCTCATAGATGTCGAAGCGATGACCCTCGGAAATCAATTCTACATTGTACAAATGTCAGATTCAAATTCAGGTGCTATGAGATATCACGTACGCAGACCCATGAACAACACGGGAATTACAAAGCAGAGAACCAAGTCAACTATAATCTCTCTGCGTTTCTGGGGATAGGTGTATAAGTTATATAGCAGCTAATCGCAGCAGAGTATCACTTACTTCAGCTTGGGTCACGACGACTTTTCTGATGACCGCGACTCGGTAGAGGCGTCGAGTCATGCAGAGGGATGCCGCAGGAATAGCGTAATTATAACCCATGAAGAGCCGAGAAGCTAAGAACTGAGTCAACAGAGCGACTAGGCAAAAAAAAATACTCCAGCTTACTGAGATCGCACCACACAGGTGCCCAGTTAATGGCATTGTCGCGCCAGACGACAGAATTGATGAAGTATGCCAGGCAAGTGAGAGCAGTCCAACCCATGTAAAGGCATGTCCCCATATTCGAAGCTGTGACAATTTCAATTTACACTGATGAACGCGTAGCACTATAGTCTGTCAATTACCTGCCAAGTGCCATGGGAAAGGGATGCAGCAGAAAATGAACCCGATGAAGGAGAATACCGAGAATAGCCAGTTTGGTGGTGCACTCGACATGGCAGGCAATCCTTGAAGTAGATGGGGGGGGGTACGATTCTGAGAGTACACAACACATTTTTGAAGGTAAATATATGAGCAATGGTTGTGATGAATGACCTCCAAGATAATTTGGGTAATCCCCTTGTGCGCAGGGGCTGAAATAGCGTGCATAATACAACGAGTACAACGAGTTCTGTTCAACTGCAGGAGTAAGAGGTTGCGAGCCAAACTAAATTTGGATGTAAGCTTGTTGTCGATCCAAAGAAGCTCAACATGATATTTCCTAATTTGGACATTACCTTGTTGTCGGCCGCCAGGTGAAGCCATCTCGATGGATAGACGATTCCACCTGAAACGACAATCACCAAAATTCACCAGATATAGCACCAGACGCGGCGGATTCCCGCTACCTTTAGGTATCTTAGGGTTATAGTAGCAACGTTGTTCCATAAAAGGCCGAAGGAAGTGTTGTTCAGATGCTTTCGACACAAGTACATACATAGAACGAACGGTGAGAAGCCCTAGCCAGGGCTCGATACAATAGGTTGAGTAATGAATCCATCTATCATAGTCTATCATTCGCGCCATGCTAGTTTATATTATACCCCAAGCCTCGCCTTTTTTCGCTCCCTCTCCCTCCTCCGCATCACAGATTCCTCGTTTCCCGCGCTCCCCGGCCCCATCAGTGCCTCAATATAGCCTACCGAGATGTCACCCACCCAGGCCACCCTTCTTCAGATTCAAATTCGGGGGTGGGAGCGGCCTGAAGTATGGCTGGGCCAGCCAATGCGGGAGGATCTCCAATCCTGTGGCAGGGTCCGTCTTGATGAGGTCCCTCAATGAAACACCACTATCGCGAGCTGCTTGTGCGTCGCGCTGCAAGATCAATCAAGTTAAGATCGAAAGAAAACGGCAGTCATAAGGGAATGAATGAGCAAAGACTGACCTCCATTCGCCTCTTCATCTCCCTACACAACTCTTCATACTCCCCAAACCCATTCCTCCCGTCCTTCGGAATCTTGATCCTCCCCAGCCGTTCCCGCAGTTCAGTCTCCTTCGCGAGTCCGGGGCGCATGAGCTTGAAGAGATGCCCTTTGACAGCGCTTAGCGAGGTGTGCGTTTTTAGCGATTGTACGATGGAGAGGTATTCTAATGCCAGGTCTACGTGTGGCGGGTGTCGAGTTAGGCCAGGATCTTGATCTTGGTTTATATCCTGGGACGTTTCTGTGGTAGATCGGCTTGAGAGCCCAGAGAATAGAGCTGCGTTATATAGTTGTCCTTCAGCACTCATGACGGCGTCCGCACCAGTGACGGCGAGACACCTCTCAATATCGACCTGGAAGAGAATGTTACCATTTGCGAAGACAGGAATCGAGACTGCTCGCTTGACAGCCGCTATTTGTGTCCAGTCTGCGAGGCCCTGTGCGAGGGGAGGGATTGGATGCATGACGCGGCGTTAGGTGAAAGCTGAAACATACGGAGTTGTGCCCGCGCTGCTCGCGAGTGCGGCCGTGGCAGGTGATTATTTGTGCTCCTGCGCGCTCGAGCATCCTGGCGTACTTGACTGTGCGTTCGACGGTCGGGAAGACGCGAAACTTGGCCGTAACAGGTATGGAGAGGTTTTTGTGGAGGGTGTTGACTGCAATAACGCCCGTGGTATGCATGTGAAGCAAGTGGAATAACTTGAACGACATACTCATGTTATATATAAGTTCCCAGTCGTCCTGCAGAAATGCGCCATAGTGGCCGCGTTTGGCAATATCCTGCGGACATCCGAGGTTTATGTCCACAGCGTCGCAGTGCTTTTCGACTATTAGTGCACTGGCGAGGAGTTGTTCAGGGTCATTGGCGCAGAACTGGACGATAAGAGGCCGGTCAGTTGTGGGATCGCCTTCTTCCCCCGAAGGAATGTCGAAGTTTTGGTCTCGGTATGATTTGTGAATAGGATCTATGAACATCTGAAAATGGTATGGGAATCAAAGGAGAGGATTGCAAGAAGAGGAAAAGAAAAGACCTTTGCGTTGATCATTGGAGTATATATTAGCTACATTGCAGCGATAAGTTGTAACCCTTTCATTGAAAAACTACTGGTACATGTCTTACTTACTTGAGCCCCGTACCGTCTTGAGAGCCTTCTCCATGCCTACAGCTCATAGTTACACTGAGGAAACATGAACTATAGAAGACATACAATGCCAACGCACCAGCTCACTCTGATCAACCATGGGCGCAACGATGTGCTTAGGACTTCCGAGGACTTCCCTATAGAACTGGTACCCGGACGCCTTCTGCTTTATAGGTAGCGGTACTGATTCGAGGTTATTGGAGGTCATGGAGGCAAAGAGGAAGGAGCGGCGCCAGGCGCTGAGGATTGTATGTGAAGGTATCTTGCAATAGTGTTCGTCGTTCGAACTTCGAGTCGGATTTAGAATTCAAGCTCAAGCTCAACGCTGCATTCACAGCACGGCGTACCATTCAACCATTCAACTTAGCACTAGCGGTCCAGGCGCCGACAAAATCCTGCTCCTCGGGGGTTATGTATGTACATCGGGACGCAGAGTCGCAGACCAGATATGTTACCTTACTTACTAGGTCTCTCCCAGTCGAAGTGGCTTATCCACCTGCCTTGCGTTCAAATTCTTGATCACCTTCATAACTTGCTGCCCACTTGCCCTTATTCATCACTCCTCAATCAGCCCCAACCACCATCGCTTCAACTTGGTCAACGCATTCCAATCTGTCTGACCGATCCAAGACCGGTAAGCAATCAGCAGTCAGACCCGTAAATTACTCAATTATTGGCTCAGATGGCGAAATCAAGCTCTTCTGTTGGGTTCTCAACAAGTCCGACACCGACACGCCTTTCTTGGTTAACATAGCAAAGAGCGAGTGACCTGAAGGAAGCGATAAAGAAGGAGAAGGAGCATGCATTGGTTGGCATCGACCCTGACACTATCAATCTCTGGAAGGTGAGCACGTCCTCCTGGCATGTGTCGATTGGGAGGTCTGACGTTCGGGAAGCTATTCTCACCCATTCATTCTTCTGAACTCGGTTAGAAGCTTGTGAAGCTGGGAAATGTACAAAGACCGCAGGATATCACAGGCTGCGTTGAATCAGACCCTTCTCGACGATTTGTCGGAACATTTTTCATCACCCCCTCGCAAGCATGTCCATATCATTGTGCAACTTCCGCCCCCCTCCCCCCCCATGAGTATTCTCGTCATCTCTTTATTTTGCCTGTTTGCCTGAACAATGTGCCACTCCCTATATTTCACAAACGCTTCATGCTGTCCCACCCATTCCTCCGCTTCCCATTTGTACGTTCTCTCTTCAATGTTCGCTCATCTTACTACCATGGCCCAATATGAACAGTCCCATTTGCTACCTCGCTGCCTACTCCATACGTTCTGCAGCGGAAATACAAAAACGCTGGAGAACAAGAGCCATGTCCTCCTGAACACGGCAGAAAGGGGATCGTGGGACATCGTAACCAGGAGGAAAGCAATTGACAGCTTCCTTGAGGAGCTATTCCCCAAGATCAAGGAGTTTCTCATCCACCGTCGCCTTCCGGTGTGGATGCCACCTGAGACGGTCGACGCAAACACTCGCCAGTTCTACGGTAACCTGGCGATTCCGAGGATAAATGACAAGCCCAACCTCCCGCTGCACAATCTTGGCAGCGAGATGGATGCCAATGGAGATACTCTCTTCAAGACTGGGGCACAGCATCGGTAAGAGTACATCATTTTCTGCTTGTCGATGGTCTTAACACTGCATAGTATACTCTGTAATACATCAGGCGCAGGAAAGACGGCACTTCTCGTCAACGGGCTCTGCTGCCACTGGGGCTTCTATTTCGTTGCTGCCCACGATACCAATATAGGAGTAAAGCATCTGGAGCTCGCGATCGACATAATGTCCGGGTCTTCAGGTGGATCCAGGATGCATTCAGGAACCCTATGTCAAGTGATATCCAACCGGCGAACTTCGACAATCAGATGATCACCTTTAAAATGGGTATACAAAGTGCTGTTAACGCGGTGGACCATATTCTGCCTTTTTGTCGAAGCGGCAAAGGAACAGAATGCAGGGAAACTACCTCCAGACATCAAACATCATTGGCTCCTATTTCAGCTACTCCCTAATGTCCTCGACGGTGACGATCACCCATTCCTGGCTTTCATGAACTCGTGCTTGGTTGGCATGTTGATGGACGAAGTATGTTGTCCAAATTCTCCCCAAGAAGCGTCTTAGGCTCGGCCTTCAACTCTAAACGTGATATCTTCTCCTACGTACTTGATGAAGCTCAGGTTGCCGGCGCGACTTACGTGGGTGCCTTCGCTGATGCGACTGGCAAAGTTTGCCTGCTGGTCCTCTGTCTAATCATCGGGGTGTGGACTAGGATTTTCCTTGAGTTTATATGGTTCATTGTGTCAGGCACCGGGTTTCCTTTAAACCTCTTCAAGACAGTTCTGACTTCAGGTGTGGGCAAAGCTGGTTCCTCGTGGTAGGAGGCACACGAGACAGGGGACTTTTACAATTCGAGGCCTTCAGGAGTCGTACATATCCTGTTATTTACCGCCGACCTTCCTCTCCTCTCCTTCAGGTACTGCTCTCGTCTCGAGAATGTTTGAGTGGTTATGCATGGAATAACCCATCATGTCCGAAGCAAAGCTAAGGGTCTGTTCGGCAACCAAACCTGGGTTGCAGTTGAGGTTACGGTTTAGAGTATGTAAGCATCAAAACGTGATATAAGTCAGGTGTCATCCACTAACCGTGGGAGATGTTGTAGTTTTTTGCCACGCTTCATTGCACTGTCATCCATTCAACCATGCTGTTGAGAAACGGGATATGCCGACAATGATAAGAAACGGGACATGCCGAACAACAATGATCCCATCGTGCCAGGAACCATGACGAGCGCCACCTCTTGACACCATTCCCAACGACGTCAAGGGGTTATTCCATCAGATTGTTCATAAATTCTAGCTTACATAGAGTTCCTCACATGATTAGGAACAGTTATTAAGGGTAGATTAGTAGCTAACAATAAATACTTATTTTGCAAATGTAATGAAATATCTGTGTGAACTGCCTGCTCACCATCACTAACAATGACAAGGCATCCAAAACATTGCCCTGGTACTTCCAAATGATTCTGAGAACCAAATAACTTTTGTGAAGCAACAAAGCGTGGCAAAAAAACTACAACATCTCCCACAGTTGATGGATGACATTGATGACACCTGACTTATATCACATTTTGATGCTTACATACTCTAACCGTAACCTCAACTGCAACCCAGGTTTGGTTGCCGAACAGACCCTAATTGTTTTTGTGCAGACATTGTTTCACTGCTTCGTTTATTGAACAACTGCTAGTTGGAGCTTGGACAAGCAGAGGCCCCAGATTGCCTATGTATCCATACATACTGGACTCACTCTGATCGATTGCGATGATGCGCTGTTGTGGTTGAACCCAGGGTCCCTTCTCCCAAGTTACAGGGTTTTCCATAGGAGAAACTTAAGCAAGGTATGGCTTTCCTTCATTCAACTTGCGTCACTGCTTCATGTGTGATTGATCATTGTCAAGATGCGCGACTGCTGCAAGAACTCTCGACAAGCCTTTATACATACATAACCCGAGGAGTATCCAATGTGGTGCAAGGACAGGCAAGACCTTCTTAAGTATGGCATCGCCTGATTTATGGGTGAAGGGGAGGAGGTCATCGTTGAAGAGCCGATGGCACTTGTTGGGATTTTGCGCTATTTGAGGCAGAAGGATTCGCAATCGATGGCGATATTCAAGCGCGCATGCAATCTGCAAAGGGATTGGCATTTGAAGAACCAGTTCTGCTATCTTGTACATGGCTCTTTCAAGTGGGCCCTCGCTTGTCTGATGTCATGTCTTTTTGTTTGAAGGAGATGTGCCAGACTGGGTGCACCAGAGGGCCTACATCGTGAGCTGGAAGGGGCAAGAACTCGAGGTCTTGGATATCCTCAATGAAAATTCTGTCCTACCCTCTGCAGGTGTCACCTACTATGCTGAAAGTCTGAACAATGTCAAAGATTGGATATTTTCCACATGGTGCATCCTTGGGCAGTACATGGGTCCAGACCTTTTGGCATGGTTACGGCTCGATGATGGGAAGTTACTCCTCCTGCTAATCCAAGTGAAGTGCTATCTCAAGGGGAATATTGGCATGCTTGTTCTGAAAGACACATCCAAGGCCATCCAATCCCTCAATACAGACACTTCTAATCAGTCTGTTACTGGTCATCTTTTCTCTCCAGGCTTGCTAACCTATTTCCAGAAGGTCGAATCTGTGAAGGATGAAACATTGAGTATGCCTGCAGCAATTAACACGCCTGATGAATGTTTTACCAGGGTGCAGTATAATATTTTGTGGGTGGTCGCAGTGTATCCCCTTGATCAATTCTGAGTGATCCAAGGAGATCAAAAGTGCAACAGATGTGGACCCACATCCCCTTGCCACCATGAGGCATGCCCCATTGCTTTCCTCTCTTGCTACTTGCAATGGTTCCATGATCCTATCAGTGGTGGCATGCTCCCTGAAGAGACCTAGAAATGATGATGTCAAGGGTGATGCTGGGCATGATCCAAAGAGAAAAAAGTCAGCTAGCCCCAGTGTTTAATCTTTTGTATGACAGCTACAAATCCTCGCATGTGTGTTTCATGTGCTTAACTGCTTTTCTATTAATCCTATGTTGTATTTCTATATTCAGTCACCAGCTTCCCTATGACCTGCTATCTCTATTTCTATATAGCTTTAGGGAAATATTAAAGCTAGAAGCATTCTCAAAAATGCTTGGAGGTTGAATGTATGTGTGGACACCAGAGATTTGAGAATTTTCTGACATAGCTCTATAATGTTAGGAAGGAGCAATATTTTCTCCAATTCTTGTGACCCACTTTATAAAGGGAGATATATATTGGTTTGGTTGGTGGAACAGCAACAGTTCCCTAATGCTGCTCAGTCCTCAGTATATAACTCTTACAATGCATATCAGAGTAGGGGCACACACTGAACCCATACCCATAGGTATTGTTTTGAGAGCCTCACAGCCCAAAATGGCTGTATATAGCTAATGAGGTTCCCATAATATGATTTTTTTTGTAGACAAGAACAATAAATAAATGAATTGCAAATGAAAGTGAGATATATTACAACCTCACAACTCTTCGAGCATCCAGCTGTTGGGGGAAGAGTCATGTGGTTGATTGGGAGGGTATTCAATGCAAAATGACACTGAAGAATTTCAGTAAATAATTGCAATGAAAGGGCCATGTAGTTGATTGGGGGGGTAGTATTCAATCACATAGGTAAGCTACAGTGTAAAATGATACGGTCTATTGAACACATACAATGTATCAAATGATATGGGTTTGATGGATGCACTCTATAGGTATATATGTACATACATATGTACTGTAGTATCAAATAAATTCACTATTACAATCCTTGCTGTCTTATACACTACATATGTGTAATGAATGTAATATATAGCTCAGTGACCTATGCATTGGACACAATCAGCACTGGCACCGGCAACGGCATGGGGCATTACCATTGGGCATTACCATTGGGCATTACCATTGGGCATTACCATTGGGAATCAGGATGGGGTAATTAATTTGTTGTAGTATGCAGACCTACAAAATGAGGTTGGTGCCGAGTGATGCTCAGCACCCCAGTGGCTGTGGCCAATGCCAATGCTTGGCCGATGCCACCTAAAAAAAATCTCGATACCAAAGGTTGTACAGAAAAAGAATTCCTGATGCCGATGCCTCATTTATGCAATAATTAACTTGTTCAATGCAGTATGCAGACCTACAAAATGAGGTTGGTGCCGAGTGGTGCTCAGCACCCTAGTGGTTGTGGCCAATGCCGATGCTGATGCCGCTGCCATCTAAAAAAAATCTTGATGCCGAATGTTGTACAGTGTCATGTGTGATATACTCAGTAAATGCCCTGTTTATGCAATAATTGATTTGTTGTAGTATGAAGACTTACAAAATGAGGTTGGTGCCGAGTGCTGCTCGGCAACCTGGTGGCTGTGCCAATGCCGATGCCTCATTTATGCAATAATTAATTTCTTCAATGTAGTATGCAGACCTACAAAATGAGGCTGGTGCCGAGTGGTGCTCAGCATCCCAGTGGCTGTGGCTGATGCCAATGGCAATGCCACCAAAAATAAATCCTGATGCATACAGTGACATGCATGATAAACTCAGTAAATGCCCTGTTTATTAGATAAGTAATTGGTTGTAGTAAGACTTACAAAATGAGGTTGGTGCTGAGTGGTGCTCAGCACCTGAGTGGTGCTCAGCACCTGAGTGGCTGTGGCCAGCCAGTACCGATGCCACTGAATAAAAAATCGCAATGCCATGCAGTAACATGTATGATAAACTCAGTAAATGCCCTGTTTATGCAATAATTAATTTGTTGTAGTATGCAGACCTACAAGATGAGGTTGGTGCCAAGTGGTGCTCAGCACCCCAGTGGCTGTGGCCGCTGCCAATGCTGATGCCACCAAAAAAGCAATCCTGATGCCACACAGTGACATGTATGATAAACTCAGTAAATGCCCTGTTTATGTGATAATTAATTTGTTGTAGTATGAAGACTTAAAAAATGAGGTTGGTGCCAAGTGCTGCTCAGCAACCCAGTCGCTGTGCTGATGCTGATGCTGATGCCACCTAAAAGAAATTCCTGATGCCAATGCCTTGTTTATGCAATAATTAAGTTATTCAATGTAGTATGCAGACCTACAAAATGAAGGTTGGTGCTGAGTGGTGCACAGTACCCCAGTGGCTGTGGCCAATGCCAATGCTGATGCCACTGAAAAAAAAATCCTGATGCCATACAGTGACATGTATGATAAACTCAGTAAATTCCCTGTTTATGTGATAATTATAGTATGAAGACTTATAAAAGGTTGTACAGTGTCATGTATGATATACTCAGTAGATGCTCTGTTTATGCAATAATTAGTTTATTGTAGTATGAAGATTTATAAAATGAGGTCAGTGCTGAGTGCTGCTCGGCAACCCTGTGGCTGTGCCGATGCCACTGCCACTGCCATCTCAAAAAATCTCCATGCTGAAGGTTGTACAGTGTCATGTATGATATACTCAGTAAATGCTCTGTTTATGCGATAATTAATTTGTTGTAGTATGAAGACTTACAAAATGAGGTTGGTGCTGAGTGCTGCTCAGCAACCCGGTGGCTGTGGCTATGCCTATGCCAATGCCAATGCTGATGCTGATGCTGATGCCACTGCCGTCTCAAAAAAATCTCGATGCTGAAGGTTGTACAGTGTCATGTGTGATATACTCAGTAAATGCCCTGTTTTATGTGATAATTAATTTGTTGTAGTATGAAGATTTATAAAATGAGGTCGGTGCCAAGTGCTGCTCAGCAACCCAGTGACTGTGCCAATGCCAATGCCGATGCACCTAAAAAAAATTCCTGATGCCAATGCCTTGTTTATGCAATAATTAATTTGTTCAATGTAGTATGCAGACCTCCAAAATGAGGTTGGTGCCAGGTGGTACCCCAGTGGCTGTGGCTGTTGCCAATGCCGATGCCACCGAAAAAAACATCCTGATGCCATATAGTGGCATGTATGATAAACTCAGTAAATGCCCTGTTTATGTGATAATTAATTTGTTGTAGTATGAGGACTTACAAAATGAGGTTGGTGCTGAGTGGTGCTCAGCACCCCAGTGGCTGTGGCCAATGCTGATACTGATGCCACTGAATAAAAAATCCCAATGCCATACAGTGACATGTATGATAAACTCAGTAAATGCCCTGTTTATGCAATAATTAATTTGTTGTAGTATGCAGACCTACAAAATGAGGTTAGTGCCAAGTGATGTTCAGCACCCCAGTGGCTGTGGCCAATGCCAATGCCAATGCCACTGAAAAAAAATTCTGATGCCATACAGTGACATGTATGATAAACTCAGTAATTGCCCTGTTTATGTGATAATTAATTTGTTGTAGTATGAAGATTTACAAAATGAGGTCAGTGCCGAGTGCTGCTCAGCAACCCAGTCGCTGTGGCTGATGCCACCTAAAAAAAATCCCGATGCCAACAGTTGTACAGTGTCACATATCAAGCACCATAGGATGTTTGCTTAAGTAACCTTAGATGTAGATGCATGGCTTGCTTAAGTATAAGTTGGCTTAAGCACCATATCTCCTTAAGCTCATTAAGCCCTTTGAACAATGCTTAATTTAAATCACATAAACTTTGAATCAAACTCAGACTTAGTCATCAATTTAGTTCATCAATTTAGTCAGGTGTTCAAAGTTCAAAGTTCACCACATTATGTTCAACACTGGTTATGCTGCTACTGCCTGCACCAGAGAAGTCCACATAATATAGAATGAAGCAATTTGAGGCCATAATATATGGTTTCCAAAGGGTGGAAGTGTCAGTAGAGACATATTTATATTATTGTTATTTGTTTGGCACCTTAATTGGGTGCTTAAGCTGTGCTTGTTTATAAGCTGGCTCATGGACTGCTTAAGATGCTTATTGAGTGCTCAGTGCTTAAGCACATTAAGTAGTCCTATCCCTGTTTTGAGATTGGAGGTGCTTGAGCAGGAAGGTGCTCAAGCTTGGTGGGTCTGCTTGAGTGGGGAGCTTGCTTGAGCAGAGAGCATGCTTGAGCAAAGTGGGTGCTTGAGCAGGGAGGGTGCTTTAGCAGCATGGTTGAGACAGGACATGAGCTCAGGGTATTCAATTATTGTTTCTGTGCATACAATATTACAGGCAATATGTGCTTATACTTAAGCAAGCTGTGCACCTACATCTTAGGTTGTTTAAGCAAACCCCCTATAGATTCATCACATATGATAAACTCAGTAAAGGCCTCATTTAAGTGATAATTAACTTGTTGTGGTATGGAGAGCTAGACAATGAGCTCAATGCCGAGTGCTGCTCAGCCCCCCTGTTGCCATGGCTGATGCTACTGAAAAAAAATTCCCGATGCTGTACAGTGACATGTATGAGAAACTCAGTGAATGCTTTCATTTATGCAATGATCTCTATTCACAAAAATTGTGTACTAACCCTCAACTCCATCCCCTCCATCGCCATGCCCATCCATCAAGGTTATTCAACCTCCAGACTTGGATGTAATTTCCTCCAACATCATACCTCATTCTGTAGGTCTGCATACTACAACAAAATGTAAATGAGGCTTTGACTCCACTGAACAAATCATACACCACACTGTGCACCTGGCAGCATCGAGAAAGTTTCCTAGGTGGCATTGGCCAAAGCCACCAGGTTGCTGAGCAGCACTTGGCACTGACCTCATTGTCTAGGTTTGCATACTACAACAAGTTAATTATGACTTAAACGATGCCTTTACTGAGTTTATCATATGTGACACTGTACAACCTTTGGCATCAGGATTTTTTTAGGTGGCATCAGCCACAGCCACTGGGATGCCGAGTAGCACTCAGCACAGACTGCATTTTGTAAGTCTTCATGCTAAAACAAATTAATTATTGCATAAACAGGGCATTTACTGAGTTTATCATACATGTCACTGTATGGCATCAGGAATTTTTTTTGTTGGCATTGGCATTGGCATTGGCCACAGCCACTGGGGTGCTGAACATCACTTGGCACTAACCTCATTTTGTAAGTCTTCACACTACAACAAATTAATTGTCACATAAACAGGGCATTTACTGAGTATATCATACATGACACTGTACAACCTTTGGCATCAAGATTTTTTTTAGATGGCATCAGCATCAGCATTGGCATTGGCCACAACCACTAGGGTGCTGAGCACCACTTGGCACCAACCTCATTTTGTAGGTCTGCATACTACATTGAACAAATTAATTATTGCATAAATGAGGCATCAGCATTGGGAATTTTTTTAGGTGGCATTGGCATTGGCATTGGCACAGCCACTGGGTTGCCGAGCAGCACTCGGCACCAGGCTCATTTTGTACGTCTTCACACTACAACAAATTAATTATCACACAAACAGGGCATTTATGGAGTTTATCATACATGTTACTGTATTGCATCAGGATTTTTTTTTTGGTGGCATCGGCATCAACATTGGCATCGGCCACAATGACTAGGGTGCTGAGCACCACTCGGCACCAACCTCATTTTGTAGGTCTGCATACTACATTGAACAAATTAATTATTGCATAAATGAGGCATTGGCATTGGGAATTCTTTTTCTGTACAACCTTCAGCATCGACATTTTTTTTAGGTGGCATCGGCATCGGATTCCGCCACAGCCACTGGGGTGCCGAGCACCACTTGGCACCAACCTCATTTTGTAGGTCTGCATACTACATTGAACAGATTAATTATTGCATCGGCATTGGAAATTTTTTTTAGGTGGCATTGGCATTGGCATTGGCACAGCCACCGGGTTGCTGAGCAGCACTCGGCACCAAGCTCATTTTGTAGGTCTGCATACTACAACAAATTAATTATCACTTAAACGAGGCCTTTACTGAGTTTATCATACATGATGCTGTACAATCTTCATCATCAGGGTTTTGTTTAGGTGGCATTGGCATTGGCCACAGCCACCAGGCTGCTGAGCAGCACTTGGCACCAATTTTACTTTGTAGGTCTGTATACTACATAGGTCTAACAAATGAATGCCAACTCCCCATCCTGATTCCCAATGGTGATGCCCAATGGTAAAGCCCCATGCTGTTGCCATTGCCATTGCTGGTGCCGGTGCTGGTGCCAATTGTGTCTGATGCATAGGTCACTCAGCTATATATTACATTCATTACCCATATGTAGTGTATAAGACAGCAAGGATTGTAGTAGTGAATTTAATTGATACTACAGTATGTATATATATACATTAGAGTGTTCGACAGCATCCACTGAACCCATGTCATTCAATACATTGTATGTGTTCAATAGACCATATCATTCGATACACTGTAGCTTACCTATCTGATTCAATGCAAAATTACACTAAAGAATTTGAGTGACAGATTACCATAAATGGTCCATGTGTAGAGAATCAATCCTAGAGTAAACAAGTTGACACTCAGTCCTTGTACAAATGACTATATATTAAGTTATACAGTACCTAGAGTAAACAAGGTTATACTAAAGGTGCAGTAAGTAATCTGTAAGGGGACTAGGGGGTGCCCCATGTGTTTCTCCTATTTTTTACATTTGTCCTAGATTTTTCCTCACTTCATTTCCTTCTATTCTTCATTTTCTATGATTTCTCCTTATTTTATTACTAATTTTCCTTTCTACCACATTTGTGCATGTTGATAGTTTTATATTTAGAGGCGGAGTACCCTTTCCAACATCTACCCCTTGGTATGATGTCATTCAGTGGCCTTGATCTGCCTATCTCCACCTTTTCTAGTTATTATTTGATTTTTGCAGTCTTCACATATACTGGGCATTGGCAAAGGGGTCCTTAGAGTTTTCTCTTCAGATTTTCCTTTGCTAGGTGCACCTCCAATCCCTGTAATATGTACTATAATTTTAACTTCAGATTTCCCTTTGCTAGTCCATTAATTAAGTGGCCTCTAAGGTTGCCCTTATATAGAAAACTCTCTCCTATGGCCCGAAATTGCGAACGCGCTGCCCAAGTTAGGCAGGTATGGAGTGGACGATGCTTCCCAAAGCTCCATAGACTCCCTACACACCATTCCCAACAGTCCCACCTTCAGTGTGCTGCCATTTTCACTTAACGTGCCCACTAGCACCATGGATTGCATCAGAGCGCCTCAATGCGGTGGAAAGTGACATTACCAGAATATGTGCGCAAATCAATTCACTTAAATCTATGATCAAAACTTTGTCAGAACCCTTCAGACTAGCTTGACAACCAATATTCCCCCCATTGCAACTCCAAGCGCACCCAATAACAATGTGCCACCTAATGCGCCCACTAAGGAGTGCACCCAGATCAAACTGTCCCCCCCCCCCGCCAAATTTAATGGTGTGCGTGTGCAGGGGCATGCATTCCTTAATTCCTGTGAGTTGTACATCAGTCTCCAGCTGCATCAATTTGTTGACAATGCTGCAAAAAGTTATTGGGCCTTCACATACATGAAATCTGAATGTGCCTATCTCTATGTGGACTGTATTCTGCGCCAAACTAAAGAGCTTGGTTCTCTACCTTTCTCCACTTGGGGGGTGACTTTTGAGCAGAATTTGTACACCACTTCTGTCCCCTCAACAAGCACCACCAAGCAGTGGCATGGCTTGAGTCATCCTCTTACCATCAGGCATGTTGATTCATGAACAATTATATCAATGAGTTCAAGGATTTGGTGGACATGGCAGGATATGGGAGTGGGCTACCAGTTGTGGTGAAGTTCTGATGGGGCCTCAATCGAGAGATTCAGGACCAGATTGCACAGATGTTGGAAGGGCACCCAGCAGACGATGATATCTATGCTTGCCAGTATGAAGCTGCTTCACTCTGTGATGAGAACTGACTCACAAATGTGGCATTCCATGCTCCAACTACCACTCATGTGCCCTACACCTTCAATTGAACCCTCCCCCAGCATAACCCCATTCATGTCCATCAGACTCCCACACTCACTGTCAATGTCCTGGTACCAATGGATGTTGATGCAGCCCATAGCTGCGCACATAGGTTGGATCTCTGCTACCGCTATGGGGAAACTGGACACATGGCCAGAGCATGTCCCCATTGTCAGGATATTTGCATGCTCACCCCTGAGGGGTGAGATGAACTCCTCCAGGACCTGTAGATGTTGAGGAAGTGAAGGATCAGGTTGCAGAGGAGATCAAGTCAGAAGTTGTAGAGGAGCAGGATTTTTCTATTCACAATGAGTGAATTGTACTGTTCGTACACCCTTGCTGCCTGTCCATAACCACTTTGAAGTTTTGTCTGTTGAATCCCCAGAGGATGAATCTAGCTCCATGACTGTTCTCCTCTCTGACCCTTCAAAGTTGGCTGAAGACGTACCTGCTCTTCCTATCTCTCCCTCTGTCCCATGCCCCAGAATTAAATCATGGGAGTGCAAACTACCACACAAATATATTGTTGCATCCATTCCCTCTACACATTCCTTGAACCTAGCAATCAAACTACAGACTACTGACACTGGACAGATACTTGGTGTCTCTGCACTCCTGGACTCTGGTGTGACTGGTCTCTTCATCGATGTCCCATCTTGCACAACAACATTGCCTGAATACTCACTCACTCTCCTGTCCGATACCTGTTTATAATGTGGATGGGTCCCCAAACAAAGCTGGTGCCATCTGAGAGGTTGTAGACCTGGTCCTGCATTACAAAGATCATAGTGAGTGTGCCCTTTTTGCTGTCACTCAGTTAGGAAAGCAGAAGGTGATCTTGGGCTATCCATGGCTTCAAGACCATAACCCAGAGGTCAACTGGCATACCAGGGAGGTTACAATGAGCTGGTGTCCATCCTGCTGTTGCACTTAATTCATGGAAGCCAGACAAGAACACCATGGACAAAGGGCCTCAGTACAATGCACTTGGAAGTGTCATGCCAGACCCCTGCCTGTGCCTGAGGTGGAGTTAGAGGGGGTTCCTGATCTGATGCCAGACTCAGACTCAGATGATGATGAGGAGCCAGAGGAAGTGGAGGAAGGTGATTGGATCTTCTAGGCTGTGATTCATCCATTGCACGAGGTGTGTGCTACATCAAACATGTCCCAATGCCTTGCTGAGGCCTTCCACAAAACCAATACTGCTAAATCCTCTACTGATTCCTTGCTTCCTCATCTCCATGAGTTCACAGACGTGTTCTCCAAGGAATAATTTGACTCTATCCCTGTGTGCAAGCCATGGGATCATGTGATTGAACTCACCCCCGGTGCAACCCCTTCATCCTGCAAGGTCTATTCTCTCTCTCCTGAAGAACAGCGACAGCTTGACCAGTTCATCGATGAGCACCTGGCCTCTGGACATATTTGACCATCAAAGTCACCCATGGCCTCTCCCTTTTTCTTTGTCAAGAAGAAGGATGGCTCACTTTGACTGGTTCAAGACTACAGAAGGCTCAATGACATCATGGTCAAAAGTTGCTACCCATTACTTCTCATCTCCAAACTTGTGAACCAGCTCCAGGGAGCCTGATACTTCACCAAGCTCAACGTCCATTGGGGTTACAATAATGTGAGGATAAAGGAGGGAGATGAGTGGAAGGCAGCCTTTCATACCAACTGTGGTCTTTTTGAACCACTTGTCATGTTCTTTGGCCTTACTAATAGTCATGCCACCTTTCAGACCATGATGAACGACATCTTCCATGACCTCATCCTTGAAGGTGTTGTTTATCTCTATCTCAACAACATCCTCATCTTCACTTGCATGGTTGAAGAGCATTGTTGCATCATGCACCTCATCCTGGAATGACTTTGATGGTACAAACTCTACCTTTGTCATGATGAGTGTGAGTTTGAGAAGACCAAGATTGAGTACCTTGGCCTGATTATGTCAGAGGGTCAGGTGGAGATGGATCTAGTGTTGCTGTGGCTTTGGCTGAAGCCAGCTCATAGCCAATCACAAGCCACAGCAAAGCCCAAGCCAAGCCAAAGCTGGAACAAAGCAGGCCAGCCAGAAGCCGAGTCATTTTTCTGACTCAAGCTGGCCCGAAGCTATTGTTGGAATATTTCTTGCACCATGTTTGATGGCATGTGCATTCGCCGCATGGTGACGAGTATGCATTGGTGATGAGTACATGTTTCTCGAGTCTTGGGCTCAAATACTAAATACTCAAATTTCAATTCAGTGTTTGCTATGCTTCTTACATGAATGTTGACAGTTCTTGCCCATATCCCTTAGACTTATTAGATTTAGTATCTAATGTAATGAAGTATTGATTCCTTGGTTACTAAGTCTGGGATGTTTTACTTGAGTGTGGAAGTGAATTTATTCAGATAGATAACCTTGCAAGGAGCCACTAAAATTGAAAGAAAAAAAAACTTAACAAAAAATGTGAGGTAGGGGCCCCTCTTGCCCCCATCGTCCATGATCATCAACACCCCCTTGCAGCAGTGGTGGTGCCCTGCCCTCCACTCCTGGTTTTTTGCACTGGCTTGTTTCTCCCTGCCATTGCTCGTACCACTTCATTCATTGTTGTCATCCCTGTCCTCCATGTTGTTGTTGGCTTGTCCCTGTCCTGGTCCTGGTTGCCATGGTCCTCATCCCCATCATTCTCATCATTGGCTTGCTGTATAGTTCACAGCTCACCTTGCAAGCAGGGGCTCACAGCAGTGGTGGTGGTGGTGGTGGTGGTGGTGGTGGTGGTGGTGGGTTGTAGATGGTGTGGTCATGGTAGCTATCCCCTCTCCCTCCCCATTGCTCCCCATTTCCACCCCATGAGCAGTTGCTCATGGTGGTGGTTGGGGGTGCTGTGGTGGTGGGTGGTGGGTGGTGGGTGTATGGTCCCCCTTGTTGTCTTGCCTGTTCCTGCCATTGGAGCATCCTTCATTGGTGTCGGGTAGCTGTCCTCATCCCATCCTTTGCTCTCCATCCTCGTCTTCATTGTCATTTTCATCTGCAGCCCCCATGCTTGTCATTGAGGGGCCCTGGTGCTCCCGGCTCCTGTTCTCATTGTGGTTGACCCCCATTGCTTGCATGGTGGTGCTCCCCTCCTGGTTCACCCTGCTTTGTTCGTCATTGTCATCCTTCTCCTCCCTGTCATCACTGTGGTGGCCATATTGTAGCTGTACCCTCCCCAGTGCTCCCTGTTTCCACATTGTGAACAGTTGCTCACAGTGGTGGTTCAGGGTTTGTTGCTTCAGGGTGCTGCAGTTGTCATGGATAGGGGGTCCTCAGTCAGTGGGTGGAGGTGCAGGTTAGGAGGTGGAGGTGTGTTGGTTGGGGTCATTGTGTTATTGTGAGATCAAACCTGCAGATAGAAGTTAGGTTAATAAAGAAAAACAAGAAAGGAAGATAAAAAAAAGTACCAGGGGCCCAAATGATGCATACCTATGAGTTGTTTGGGCCCATGCCTTGTCCTTGAACCCCCGCCCTGTCCCCATGTTTGTCTTCCCATGGTTTGTTTGTTTTGTTGTGGTGGCCAGTCATCATCATTTTCATCCACTAGAGTGGTTGCCTATGTCCAAACAAAAGCCTCGCATCCCTTTTTGACAGGAAGGTGGGTGGTGTTGCATTGGGCAGCCATTTCTGAGCTGAAAACACTGTAGCCCAGAGAAGGGAACATTAGTTTGGTGGAATAGAAAGAAGAAAAACTTACCAGCAATTTCAATGGTGGAGGTTGTCATGGTGAGAATACAAGTTATGATCCAGAAAAGAAGAAAGGCAGACTGTTAGTAGTGAATATTCAAAGAAAAGGATGAGGGATTACCTTTTAAAAGGTTACCTACAATGAGGACACTGTTATCAAGTGGTGGAGCGTCAATTGAGAAGTTCAATCACCATTGTCAATTGTGGTCCCATGGTCTACACTGTGTTTTTTGTGTGTATTGAGCATTGCACAATTAATGAAGATTGACATGGATGAAGTAGGTAAAATTAATGGCTGCCCCAACTTGGCAATACCTGTGAAAACCTGTGATACCATGTGGATGGGTGCAGTATGACACAGCCGCGATGCAGAATCAAATTCTTAGAATCAACATAGATACAAACTTGTTAAATACCAATGCTAGCAAGATATATTCTATGCCATCCAATTCATAATATGACACGTAATTCATTAGTATGAAGGCTTTCGTCAATTTTTGATCCCTTTTTCCCTCTTAGTTTCAAGCCGCATTCCGAGGGCTGAACCCAAACAACTGTATACTCGTGTCCCATGATTGTTCCCAGAGCCGCAACAACATGCTGACCAGGAAGCATAGGAACAATGGGGAGAACATACCGGCTTGGAATAGATACTATCTTGTCAATGGAAATCCTGATCTTGGCACAGCTGCCTTCGTCAATGCCAGTAACTCATCAGGAAAATTGCTTTTGTCCCCAGGGTGTCTTGGGTTACCCTAGGATGCCTTGGGACATGTCAGGGCATCCAAGGCAATTGTCTACCCTGGGCACTCTGTAGGTAAAGTGCCATTATTTGCCAGTTTTCAGGTTAGTGAATTTTGGTCCAAAGTGCTCCAGGGCACCTCAGGAATGTATGATTCATATGCTTCCTGGATAGCCTCTGACACTTGAGCAAAGGCCTGCCCTAAAGATGTCACTAACATCATTACAAATTTCTTTACCAACTTCATTATAATTGTTACAAATATGTTACTAACTTCAATACAAACCATTACTACTTATGAACTTGATGAGTTCTTCGTCAGTCACTACAGGACTTGAAAAAATCCATGAGTGTAAGTAGTAATAGCTTGTTAATACACAGACAGAATTAGGATGCAAATATAACATTAATTGAAACTGTAAATGCATTGACTAACAAAGGACTTACAAAGTTAGTGTAGTGCAGTAGCAGCTTGTTGATGCAGCTACTAATATTATTATATTAGACTATAAGTATAGCATAAAAGGGATCCATGAGTAATAGTTTGTATTGAACAAGTTTGTAACTGACCTGTTCATAATAGTTTGTATTGAAGTTGGTAATTGCTTGTAATAGTTTGCATTGAAGTCGGTATAAACTGTTTATAATAGTTTGTATTGAGGCAGTTAGTAATAGTTTGTATTGAAGTCAGTAGAAAAGTTTATAGTGCAGTAGTTGAAGCTTGTTGATACCATTAGCCTGTAAATATGACATTTGTTACCCACTGTCAACACATTAACTAACAAAAGACTTACAAAATAACAAGTAGTAAAGAGGAAGTCATTGCTTCTCTTGTAGAAGGCAATGGGTTTTGTTGTTGTGTTGTGGCCAGAAACCATGAGGTGTGAAATGGGGTGTCCACTATATCGCATCAGGCTTTTTCCATGCACAAAATCCCTACAACTACAAAGATTGTTACTGACTTCATTACAAAAGTGTTACTGAATTCATTGCAAATGGTAATTGACCTGTTACTAACCTCATTACCAATTGTTTACTTACTTCATTACAAACTGTAATTGACTTGTTACTAACCTCATTACAATTATTTACTTACTTCATTACAAACTGTTATTGACTTGTTACTAACCTCATTACAATTATTTACTTACTTTATTACAAACTGTTATTGACTTGTTACTAACCTCATTACAATTATTTACTTACATCATTACAAACTGTTATTGACTTGTTACTCACCTCATTACAATTGCTTACTTACTTCATTACTGACTTCATTGCAAATGGTAATTGACCTGTTACTAACCTCATTACCAATTGTTTACTTACTTCACTACAAACTGTAATTGACTTGTTACTAACCTCATTGCAATTATTTACTTACTTCATTACAAACTGTTATTGACTTGTTACTAACCTCATTACAATTATTTACTTACTTCATTACAAACTGTTATTGACTTGTTACTAACCTCATTGCAATTATTTACTTACTTCATTACAAACTGTAATTGACTTGTTACTAACCTCATTGCAATTATTTACTTACTTCATTACAAACTGTTGTTGACTTGTTACTAACCTCATTACAATTATTTACTTACTTCATTACAAACTGTTATTGACTTGTTACTAACCTCATTACAATTATTTACTTACTTCATTACAAACTGTTATTGACTTGTTACTAACCTCATTGCAATTATTACTTACATCATTACAAACTGTTATTGACTTGTTACTCACCTCATTACAATTGCTTACTTATTTCATTACAAACTGTTATTGACCTGTCACTGACCTCATTACAAATTGTTTACTTCATTATAACTATTGTTGGCATACTAGGTTTTTGGGTCTTTACAACTTATCTACTGAGTTTGAGTTATTAGGGTTTATATGTTCTTTCATATGTACAAAATAACTACAAAAGAAAAACTAATATGTACAGAAAGTCCCTGGGGCCTCCTCATCATCCATGTCATCTCATCCCCACCATCCCATCATCCCTGTTGTCTCAGTCGTGGATGTATCATGTCAGCACATGTCTCTGGCAGTAGTATACTTCCTAAAAATGAACAAAATAGATTATTTAGTTGAAAAGAACAAGGAACAGAGAAAAGAACTTACCTAGGGCCCAAACAATGCAATCATCGTTTGGGCCTGCATTGCACCCAAGAGGGTTTGTTGGCAGCCATTAGTGGCTCTTGCTGGCATGGGAGTCGCAGTGGTGGATGTTGATGGAGTGGAAAGGTGGTACTAGTGAGGTGAAAGGGAGGATGGCAGCATTGTCAAAGGTGGTTATTGTTCTAAGTTGATTCACTTGTATAGAATAAGTCATGTGAGCACCCCATGGGGTGCTCTACTCACAGCATTTTAATTCACTTAAACATCGTCCCCGACAATGATGACTATGCATGACACAGCACCCACACCCATCCCCTTGAGCAACTGCTGTGTGGGGCTGCAAGAGCACCACGTCATGCATAATCTTGCATTGACAACTGTTGACCACAGTGGTCATGTGAACAACCCGCGGGAATGCTGCACCCCATGGGGCACATTGACTTATCTTTACAACTTGAATTTGAGCCTGGTAATTAGGCATTGGCACAGGTTGGGGTAACCCATGTGGGTCACAGCTATGGGTATCTCTGGGTACGGGTATGGGTCACACTTTTGTCACCCATGACCCACACTTAACCTGCCTTCTGTATGAGTATGTTTTTGGTTGCTCTAGATCTTAAGTGAGTCCTGGTCTGTTTTATATGATATTAGGCTTATTCTGACTCTATTTAGATGTTGTTTGAAGGTCCTGATTAGACAAGAGGCCAGCACCTACTTGTTCTTTTGCAACAACCACATCTTTGTCAGTAGGGGCTTGATATGAGTACTTGAGATCTTAGTAACTTCTCATCTGTTTGCTATGATCTTAGGCTTATTCTGACTCTGTTTAGGTGTCGTTTGAAGGTCCCACTTAGATGAGAGGCCAGCGCTTACTCATTCTTTCACAACAACTACATCTTTGTCACTAGGGGCTTGATATGAGTACTTGAGATCTTAGTAAGTTCTCATCTGTTTGCTATGATCTTAGGCTTATTCTGACTCTGTTTAGGTGTCATTTGAAGGTCCCACCTAGACGAGAGGCCAGTGCTTACTCATTCTTTCGCAACAACTACATCTTTGTCAGTAGATCTTAGTAAGTTCTCATCTGTTTGATATGATCTTAGGCTTATTCTGACTCTGTTTAGGTGTTGTTTGAAGGTCCCACTTAGACGAGAGGCCAGCACTTCCTCATTCTTTTGCAACAACCACATCTTTGTTAGTAGGGGCTTGATATGAGGTACTTGAGATCTTAGTAAGTTCTCATCTGTTTGATCTGATCTTAGGCTTATTCTAACTCTATTCAAGTGTCGTTTGAAGGTCCCAATTAGATGAGAGGCCAGCATAGGTTAGACATTGCATAGTGGTAGAGTAGAATACAGTAGTGTATCATTAGTGTATCATTAGTGTATCATGTAATGTAGGGTTAATTTTCAGCCGAGTTTGAAAATCACCCTTGTGTAGTCATGTGACCTACCATATATGGAACATAGTGATGTTATCTGACCACAATTTTCAGCCGAGTTTGAAAATCACCCTTGCATAGTCATGTGACACTGTATATAAAACATAGTGATGGTACATACAATTTTGACCAGATTTTTAAATCTGAGTTTCACATGCTTTTTCTTGACATTCTTGCATTCTCTTTGAATGATCAAGTAAAGCCATTAAGGCATCATCAAGATATACCTCTTGTATTTTTGTCATTCTTTTATTAAATGATCAAATCCAATTGGTGTGTGAAATATGGAATCATCAAGATATCCTGGCAGAATATTTAGTGTCATATTAGAGTATGTTGAAGGGAAACTTTTGAAAAGTGTTGTTATACACCATTCTGACCTGCTTTTCATGCCGAGTTTGAAAATGACTGTCATGTGACCTACTATCGAGGAGGTTGGAGGAATCATGAAGTACTGGCATCAAGCCATTGAGCAGCAACCTCAGTTAGCAAAGATGGAGCTTGATTTTTGCTCAGCACCAGATAAGTGTAATAATTCTCATTTTTGCTTCTACTCAGACACTCTTTTAGCATCATCAGTGGATGCTGAACGTGCATTTGCAGTTGGAAGGCTTGAGATCAATCACCTTCAGCATAACAACAGCCCACAGACCTTCAAGGCTCAAGTTGCAGTTGGATCTTGGGCCAAAACTCCACTCTATCCAGGACTTTCAGAAACCATTAAGATTGTTCAGAAGCAAATGGGAAGTGAAGAGCAGGTGGGACCTCAGAAAGAAGTTGATGAGACTGAGTTGGAAGATGAGGTAGAAGAGACAGATGAGGAATCCAGGTTTTGGAGAACTTGAATTGTAACTGTACAAATTCCTATGGTATTTCAGATGTATTTCAAAGTAATATTTATTGGTGTAAAACCATTTCCTGATTAAAAGAAGCAGTCTTAAGTACAAATTTTACTCAGTATAATAGATAACATCATGTGTGCCAACTAGTGTTGCCATGACTTCAACTCGGACTTTTTGATTGCTGTATATCTCTGCAAGCACATCATCATAGGATGTAGACTAATCGATGCAGGGTACATATTTATTGCCGCTATCAACAAATCCAAAAATTACATAAATCAGATCACTATATCTTGAGTTATTGACTGGCTAAAATTCTGACTTTGTACATCAAAAAGCTGGAATTTAGTCGGTCAATAACTCAAGATATAGTGATCTGATTTATGTAATTTTTGGATTTGTTGATAGTGGTAATAAATATGTACCCTGCATTGATTAGTTTACATCCTATGATGATGTGCTTGCAGAGATATACAGCAATCAAAAAGTCTGACTTGAAGTCATGGCAACATTAGTGCCAACTGCCAACAAGGCACTCCAGCAGGTAATTGACCTTGCTAAACCATTTTAATAGACCATGGTACATATATCAGAGCATTTGAGAGCATAAAAAATAGTAGTATTCATAGGATACCCATGGATGATCCATGGATGCCACCCATATCCATGGACTTTAGTATGTCATCCATGGATATTCACCCGGATGGACCCAGGTCCATCCATGGTGGTCCTAACATTGTAATGTCATATAATCTACTTTTAGATTGTTATAAAATTGATTTAAAAATTACATTGACGTTGTTGAAATGCTCAGAGGTGCAATTACAGTATAATATCATATGGCACAGGACATCACAGGGCATCATAGGGTACTCCAGGGCACTTGATGGGTCCTGGGAAATAGCCATTAACCCTGGGAAAGCTTGTGTCAAAAAGTGGTTTTCCTGATGAACAACCCTGCATCTATCTTCATAGTCACCATACCTGAAACTTGGTTCACAAAGAATGGGTTTTGTACCTGTTATTCATACTTTCAAATGCTTTCCAATAAGTTCTGTAGCTGAATACCATGGAGTTGCTAAGAAAAACTCATGAGATCCTAAACTTTGAAGGAAAGTGGACAAATATATTCACAAGGGTACGGGGTATGGGATGATGGGTCCCAGGCAGGCAAAACAGGTTGTGACCAGGCTGAAGGAAGAGGTGTTGATGGAACTAGGGGTTGTGATGACAGAGGAATTTGCGGTCACCTCACAACTGTCACTGGTTGGATTGTAGGCACTTGTTCCAGGGCTAGTGAGTTTATCAGCACCCAACATCCTTCAATGCTAGAGCACCATTAGTTGATATGGAGCCAGCTGTGAGGAGATCTTACCTCTGAGCCAACTTGTCTAAACTAATATGCACCTGATGAAATGTAGCTTCCAACTCAACCACCACAAATCCATCATTCAATGCATCCCTAATGATACCGTGGTAATGTTTGTACCCAGCCCCATGCCCAGTAACCACCACATGCCAACCAATTACATTCCTATTAGGATTTGCAAACTCCCACTCACCTTCCATGCTTAATATGGGTGGGTACAGCGGCGGTGTTAATTTGGGAATGGCAGCAACAGTAACTGGGCTCCAGAACTCCACATATTGAAGTGGGACCTTGATCTGATAAGGTGTTAATCCTATGGTACAAATGACTGTTGGCATCACAAGTGGTCCACTTACATGAGTAGAATTTTCATGGTCGTTGACCTGAGCATTTTCTTGATAATCTTGCTTATAGATTTATGACATTATTCTTGTCAATGGCAACTACCCATCCTGATGCATTGACATTGGGACCTGCAGCAACTCTGATGTTGTCCCCAATCAGGATATTTTTCTGTAATTGATCATAGCTGAGCATTGCAGTCATGTTGCATGCTGGAATCTCCACATTTACAGAGGAAATGTCAGAGCTAATAACAATGCCCGATAATCATTGGAATTCTCCACTTGCAATAAGGACACAATTGCCCTGTTGGAGGACAAGTGCATCATTCATGTCAAAGGCCTTTTTCAAAACCGAAACAGGTATTTCCTTATGTTTTCTGAAAAATGTGAGCTCGTTGCGGGTTGGAGTGGCATCAGCAGGGATGTAATCCTCTGTTTCTACTTCCAAAAATCCATTACGATACCTGTTTCCATGGAAAATATATGCATTGTTGTGCTGCTGCACACTCTTAGCACCATAACATTCCCTTACAGCATCGGCATCAAATAATGCTTGCTGGGGCCAACTATGATGGGGTCTCTTGGTCTTTGGCGAGCGGTGAATAGTATCAATGTGAGGTATGACATATAGTGAGGGGAGAAGTGTTTGAGGGTTAACATCTGCTACAAATGCCGTGTCACCTCTGTAAGGGTGTTTTTTCAGATGAACCCAACCTGGACTGCATGACGTGAACGAGGATAATTCTTACAGAGAGACAACATAATCTTCAATAGGGACAGCTCATACACCATTGCTGTTGGAATATACATTCGATAGACCTCTGCAAATTTTGTAGGCAGCTTCGATGTCGGATGCTTCAATGAAGATTGACCCAGGACACAAAACACGACCAAAAGCAGAGAAGATTGAGGGTGCTGTATCATCAGAGGCTGTCAACACCTGTTGCAAAATGTGGAATATGCTTATTTCCTCCCATCCAGGCTAAACAGGCTAAATAAGCATGATTATTGGGAACAAGCTACGAAACAACCTTGACAGGCACCCTCCACAGAGCAGCATCATGGTTCATCAGGTATTGAGCAAAAACCCCATGTTTTGAGCCCTGGAATTCGATTTCTAGTGACATGTTCACAGCAGCACATTCTTGAGTTCCTGTTAGAAACAATTCCCAGCCATCACAAGCATTGTCCACCTGTTTGTATTTGTGAAGAAGTAGCACATGGGTAATTTGGTCAGCCACTAATGGCTCATATTGAAGAAAATCATCTGAATATAATACAGTCAGCCATCAACTAGTTACCAGAACCTCCAGAAGATGAGTTTAATTTAGATTGAGAAACTTACCTAAATCCCCACTATCATCGTCCTGGCTGTCATCTCCTACTTCAGCTTCCAAACTCACAAATGGATTGACATCAGACTCCTTTGGAAAGAACTAGGCTATCAGAACTTCTGAAATAATGGATTGACCAAGACCAAGTGCATACCTGGTTCTTGATTGGACATTTTTTCCTGGTTTTTACTGGAGATTCTTCTGGGTTCTACATCAACAGAGTATGACAAGAAAAGACCAGAGGTCTTGTTTGGAGCTCCCAGAGTTTCAGGACTTACTATGTGACTCATAACTTTAAGAGAAGATTTGACTTAATATAAAGAATGGTAGGTGCTAATGACACAGTGCTTGCCCAACACCAACTACAAAGATATCACGTCTGCTTATACAAATGAGTAACTGGTAGAAAAAAGGAAAGGATGCCATGTGACATGAATGCACTTTTGGGTGCCCTCAACTTCCCCATCTGCCAACTATACTACCAAATACACCCAAACACCCTTGTGTCCTGAACTTCACCATAGATGTCACCCAATTGTGCCACCCTAAACTGTATCTGTGTTAGTTAGATTGCCATTAGAAACTATTGATAGTGTGATTTGATTATTATGAGCACTGAGCACAATACTAATTGCATGTCATAGTCTCAGTGAAGTTGATCTTGGTATGCACTGTGATGTTTCCAAGTCTCTGGCTGAGAGAAAATCTCCTCACTGAGTCAGACCAAGGGTATGTAACACCGTCACCATTATACCCCTAGTATACTGATTCTACCCAAATGTAGTAGCAATATCTCTCAGCTGCTGACCTCCACTTCCATGGCATCCATGGTATACATTGATGGTCACCTTGATGTGCTATGAGTTCTGATGTGTAACTTTCTTACCTGCATGTCAAGAGTAGCACACTAACTTATGTCTTATGTGAGCACAGGAGTCAATTAAAACATGTCTAGATATTCCAAGCACCATGTTATACCATTGTCAAACTCATTCGCCAGTTTTAACATTTACGGTAAATAGCATCACCTGTACATCTGTCAGACTGTCACTGCGTGTTACTCAAGGATCCTATAAGATTTTAAGTTCAGGGTTCTTCTTCACTGTCCATATATGGATGACAAAGATAGGTTGATTTGTTGAACCATTATTGCACCCTTTTGATTGCTAGTCATCTGGTTGAGAGCCTGGGATTTTGGAGAAAGGTATCAATAGATGGCACTAGTGACTGGTCAGACTGTCAGCTGGTCAGATGACATTGTCGTGATTGTTGGTGGCTCTATCATGCTTCTACCAGATGGTATTAAAACTTTGGTATATGATAAATCCTTTGAGCACCATGGGTCTGCTGACTTGATCTCCATTCTCAGCAATCAGCAGCACTTATGCTTCTGGCCTTTCTTTGCCTACCTATCTAGCCTCAACATCGCTCTCAGCCATATCTAGGAATACCCCATAACCAGAACTCATTGGAGCCCACTTGTATCAACTAGTCCATTTGAGAATCCCTAGTCATAATGTTTCTTTGTCTTCAAGCCCCATCTTGAGTAGATTCTGTACATAATAAAAATACCATCTCATTCTCATGAGATGTCTTGCACTTGTTTGCCAGTGAACGGGTTTCAAAACATCCATGTTTGCCTGTGTCACACTGTTGAGAGCTTCTGAGCTCCATCATCTGCATATCACAAGGCCAGTGCATAGATTGTGCCTTGTTGCGATCCTTACTCACCATCGATTACTCCTAATAGTGGTTGTTTCATTCATTATTGAATGGGGATGGTCCAGCTCAGGTCCAACATCCTCATTCATTCATGTATGTCCACTTTCATCCCTGATAAATATTATTGACTATTGATAGGATTATCATTTCAAAATATTGAGACTGACCAGTTTTGGGCACTGGCACTTCATTGTCTTTGTGGCATACTTATCTGTGCACCATTTCTTTTCATGCGGGGCTATGGTTATGCCCAACATTGTGGGATGCACCATTCCATGAACTATCTTTTCAGTGTTAGTGGGTTCGTGCTGCAGTGCAAGCATTACAATCATGATATGGAGTAGTTTATTATCCAAAAGTAGGTTTCAGGATGCTTTCTCAAGTCAGGCTGACCCAATATATTTTCAAATATACTGAAAGGAGATTTCATATGTATTGCACCTTGTGAGAGGTATAAAAGGCATATAATACAGGTGGAGAATACTCAGTTGATCCAACCCCTGCTTCATACATACTATGCCTCACAGATGAGCCCCCCCAGTCATTGCTGCACCATCAGAGGACAGAGAAACCATCAATATTAATATTGTGGACTCTGATGCAGATGTCAACAATCCTTCTCCTCATGTTACACAGCTGCCTGTCCAAGGTCCTTTAGGTTCCATCTACTCAACCGATCCTCACTA
Source organism: Tricholoma matsutake (assembly GCA_026075535.2). NCBI lineage: Eukaryota > Fungi > Basidiomycota > Agaricomycetes > Agaricales > Tricholomataceae > Tricholoma > Tricholoma matsutake. The sequence continues at coordinate 3,233,756 of AP026544.2, forward strand.
ACTATGTTGAGGTTACAGGGACAATTGTGAGTCGACACACCGCGAGATCAGTCCAATCCATCGAGTCCATTGATAGCACCACCAGAAAGCAACAATCCACTACTCAATATATTACACATTATTTCATGCCAAAAAAGGAAGGAGAGGACCATATCTGCATGTCCTGCAGGTTAGTATCGCTCCATGGCACCAAATGTTTATGTTCTGATATTGCTCTCAATCAGAGATGAGCACAATGCCCTCAAAGACAAAATGCAGTGGCCAAACCATTGTAACTATGTATATTCAGGATGGCAAACACCAGACTCAGATCTCATCTTGAATGCTTCCATAAAGAGGAATATTTACTCCTCAGCAAGCAAAGGGGCTGGATAGTGCAGCTTGCTTCAGTCAAGAGCCAACAATCAAAGTCTGCTGGTAACTTGAGGCCCCAGCCCATGTTTTTGTCAGATGCTGTCACTGATTACTTGGTGCGCTTCATTGCTGCCAATGACCAGGTAAGACTCACCATGCTAGAAGTGGGGTCTTCAATTTTATTATTATCAATTTATCTATAGTCCATCAACGTGGTTGAGAACAAGCAGTTCAGCGAGCTCTTGACCCTTTTTCGGGATGATTATCACGAGGACAATATCCCTCACTGGTCCCATATATGTCAAGCAATAATGGAAATGTGGCAAAAGTCATTCAAGGAATTAAAATTAAATCTAGCGGTATGGTTAATAGATTGAATTGGTATTAGTTTACTAATGTCTTTCATATTCTAGAAAGCAGCCAGCACTTTATCCTTCACCATGGACATATGGTCCGATAAGAAGCGCCAATTATTCCTTTGCATCACGGTTCACTGGGTGGCTTATAGCCAGCCTGATAATCAAGGGGCACTGATTCTGAAGGCTTTGCTTCTTGCTTTCCATGCTCTTTATGGAAGACACACTGGCAAAGCCATTGCCGATATTGTATATGCTTTGCTCCAGAGGGCAGGCATTACCAGCAATGTATGTGTTGCTATAATTATATCTTTGACTCTCCACTGATAGTTACATCAGGCTGGACACTGGATGCTCAACAACGTGTCCAACAATGGTGCATTTTTGACATGCCTGCAAGATATTTATCTTTGTGACCAGCCTACTGTCATCTTCCATGCTGAAGACTCCCAAATAGCCTGCTTCCCCCACATCATCAATATATGTGTGCAACACACAATAAAGGTGTTGAACAATAATATAGATCCAAACTTGGAAGACAATGACACCACCCACAACAATGATTACGTCCCCACTGATCTCCTCGGCAAAGTTCGGTCAGTGGTCAAAGTGATTCAAGCTTCTGGGCTGTGCCAAGTCACATTCAACCAGGTTGTCTTGAGCAGAAATAGTGCCGGCTGGTGGAAAGATAAAAAAGAGGCCGCTATATCGATCAAACCATTAAAATTCCTTTGCGATGTGAGGACTAGATTGGATTATATGTACCAAATGCTTGTCAGAATACAAATATTCAGGCAGGTAAATACATTCCCTTGTTCTCATGCTCATCTCTAGCTGACCATCAATAAGCCACTTGACCAGTTCCTGAGCCTTGGCAGCTCAAGTGACATTGAGAAATTCCGCTTATCAGCTGTGGAGTGGATCCATATTACCGATATAATTGGCATACTCCAGGTAACGTCTCCAAACCAATTCGACACTTATATTTCAAGCTAATGCACCACATCAGTACCCGCACTCCATCCAACAAGTATTGTTGAAGGAGAAAACTCTGGTATTACAGGCATCATCCCCACATTTGAGCACTTTATGATGGTGTGGGAGACTCTCACTGAGAAAAACCCCCATTTAAGAGATGCCCTCAATGTTGGCCTCTCTTTCACAACTAAATATTATGGTAAAATGGATTCTACTAAGGCTTATGTTATTGCGATGTGTGAGTGAAGCCTCACTTTTGGAATTTCATTCTAATGATGCTTGCTATTCCAGTCATTCATCCTGGTATTCGCTTAACCTGGATTAGGAAGCATTGGGGACCAGAATTTGTGGTAGACACAGAGACAAAGATCAAGGACCTTGTACATCACCATGTCTTCCTGCAGCATGCTCATCTGCTCATTAATGACTATGTGTTAGATGGCTGCCTACAGAGTCAGACATGCTATAGGTGTCACTGCACAGACCACTAGTTCTCATCCTCTCGCTGCGGGCCCATCTAAGACTTCTCTAGGATATGCCAACCTTGGCCTGCCCTCCCAGCTGAATATTGATGTTGATGACAAGATGAACTGGCCTCAGGCCAGCATGGAAGGACAGTCCATTGAAGAAGAATTTACCACTTATGACAACTCAATGTGGGCACCCATCGACCAGGATCTTTTTGCATACTGGGGTGTAAGTGGTCTATTATCATGGGTTAGCTAGCTGACTCAATGTCACAGCGTTATAGCTTTGCCGAGAGCAGTATCCAACAATTTTTGCCATAGCAGTGGATTACCTTTCTATCCAAGCTTCTTCTGTCCCATGTGAATGGGCTTTTTTGTCAAGTGCTGAAACTGACACAGCTTGACACAATCGGATCAGCCCAGTATTAATGGAAGCACTACAAATGTTGAAACATACCTTAACAACTCATCTATGGATTTTACCACTGATCTTCTCACCCCAGAAGCCAAGCTCATTGTGGACACAAACATGGACTTACTTGCTAATTTAATGTCTGTGAGTGGGGATGTGATGCGAGAGAATGCAATGGACAGGATCATAGTAGAGATTGAAAATGAGGCTGACACAGCTTGATCATGCACTTCTCTCTCGATTTTTCAAGGCTGCTGAAATCCAAATGATGTGTACTTTTAGTTGATACTACTAACCACAAATACCATAACACCTTGTTCCTGTATATGTACTGATGAGAAATCTGATCTTGACTGTCCTTATTTACATAAGCAATTCTGGTTGAATCAACGTTGAACTTGAACCACATTGAAGATAGCGAATACTCTTCTCACCATAAGTACTTATCTTTCTCACTGATCGAGGGTAACAGTGCTGATGTTGAAGCAAGCTAGTCTTTTTTGCAATTTGCTTGATAACACTGACTTGCAACCAATGGGAGATCTGCCTCCTGGTGTGTTCAGAGTATGTGGAAAGTATAGGCTGAGAAAGAAGATCAGTTCAGGGTCCTTTGATGAGTTCCTTCGCTTCTTATACCTCTCCACAAGTTACACCTTTTTACATATGTGAAGTGTACTATGCAAACAACGTCCTCACCAGTGAAGGGATTGCAGTCAAGATGGAGTCCCTTGATGCAGATAATCCAAAACTTAGTCATGAGTGGAAGGTGTACAAGGCCCTGGGCAGTGACCCTGGCATACCACAAGTATCTTGGTTTGGTGCTGAGTGTGGCTACTGAGCAATGACCATGAATCTTCTGGGGCCATCTCTTGAAGACCTTTTCGATGCTTGCAACCATAATTTCACGCTTAAAACTGTTCTTATGTTAGCTGACCAGTTGGTGAGTTTTGTAACTTTTACTCTTTCTAGTGCTTGGGGTGAGTGCCTCGTTGAAGCTAATCTGACACCTAGATTTCCTGTGTCAAATACATCCATTCTCAAAATTACGTCCACCATGACATCAAACCTGATAACCTCCTCATTGGTGCTCATTGCAAGTGCCATCTGGTCAATATTGTCAATTTCGGGCTTTCAAACAGATATTGCAATGAAATCACCCACATTCATATCCCTTACCACACATACAAACATCTGGTTGGCACAGTGCCCACTTGCACATTGAGCAGGCCCAACATGATGACCTTAAATCCCTCATGTACAACCTCATCTATTTTCTCCATGGTTTGCTTCCATGGCAACATCTTGATGCATCCCCAAGGACAAAGAAGCATCATGGTATCATGTGACAGAAGTCAGGGATTTCTGTTGCTGAGTTATGTTCTGGCATTCCTGATGAGTTCCGCACTTTTCTTTGTTATCCTCAGGCCCTCGCCTTCACTGCAGAGACAGATTACACCTATGTTCACACACTGTTCCAAGACCTCTTCGACAGATGTGGATATCAGGATGATGGAGTCTTTGACTGGAGTGAGAGGACTGAACAATAAATATTCTATCCTCAAGTTGCTTCAACATGGACCCCGAGATTCCAGGTTGTGTTGAGTGTCCTGTTATTCTTTACACCTACTTTCATGGTCTTTGCATGTACCTAGCTGTGCTAGGCTGCCCCTCCCTACATTTATACTTACCCAATGCCCAAGGACACTTTATGTATCACAGTTTTATGGTACATTATTTAGGTTTATGTCATGTCGTCGCCTTGTTCAAAAGCTGTTGTATAGTATGTTAATACTACAAGATCCTGTTGTATGTAACACAGTATATCATACTTTCCCCTGTGACATAGAAGGCATCTTCGAGTCGTCAAAGTTCAAGACAATTCCAGCTTTCTCCATGGATCATTGTAGTATTGATGTATGCCAAACTTGAATAGTGGTTGCCATGTTTACAATTTGATATACTGGGGTATGCCTGTACAGCCTCGATGGACCTGAAAATCTCCTTCAACCTGCTTTGGAATCAGAATGACGCTGTCGACTCTATTTGCCAAGAAATCAAAGGACGTGAAGAATGCTAAGGATGGATTGAAGGAGCCTGGAGAACGGGTGAGCCATTTCTTTGTCCCAGACTCCCAGTTACTGATGCACACCCTCTAGCATTATGAGGGGCAGGCAAAGGATTGTAAGTGCAAACTCATCCCAATTCTGTCTTTGTGCTTACAAAACTCCAGGTAAATATACGACAGTGACGAAGTTGCGGCAAGGTATATAATTGATGTTCTAACATTGCTGACTAGAGGGTGCAAGTGGTCGGTACACATGTGGAAGGCTGGAAGGGGTGGTAACAGTGGTAAGGGAGGCAGTAAGGGAGGCAGTAAGGAAAGCAGTAGTAGATGCAGAGGACCATCCAACACTTGACCACCATAGGGAATGGGCAGGGGAACAGGAGGGAAGCAGCAGAATGGAATGCAAGGAAGCATCAGGAGAATCCAGGTGAAACAGGTGTGGGGCATCAGGTGAGGATGTAGTGCCCGCAGCCTGATAGAACACTTGGTTTTCTCCCATCGAAATGGCCTCATTTTTGTCTGATGAGCCTAAGGTATCTCATTTTGGCTCCTTTTCACTGGGTTGTTGTCATCATTGTAATGCAAGTACTAACTCTATTCCATGCTACCATGTAATTCAATCATGATAGACTAGTTATGTACAATGTACATAAAGTAATATACTCCTGAAACTTCCATGCATATACACAATGAGCGTGATTTCTGGACCTAGTCAACTCAACTCAACTAACAGCCAGCTGAAGCCGGCTTGAGTTGGGATAACAGATAGCCAGCTAGCAGACCGGTAAAAGGCCGAGTTGAGCTGAGGATCAGTTCAGCTTCCCAATGCTGACAAAGCCATGGCTGTGCAAGCCAGATCACAGTCTGGCTCAGCCATGGCAACACTACATGGATCCTAACAAGGTGAATGGGGTCACGGCTTGGCCAATGCCCACAAACAAGAAAGAGGTGCAGTCTTTTCTGGGCTTCATCAATTTCTATCAGTGTTTTATCAAGGATTTCTCACATCATGCATGACCACTGTTCAACTTGACAGGAAAGGAGGCATGGAGGTGGGATAATGCACAATAGGAGGCATTCAAAAAGCTTAAGGAGATGGTCACTTCTGCTCCCATTCTTACCTTTGCTGATGATTTGCACCCATTTCATGTAGAAGCTGACAGTTCTGACTTTGCGATGGGTGCTGTGTTGTCTCAGCAGTCTCTGGAGGACCAGAAGTGGCATCCTGTTTAGTGTTGAAGGGTCCAGTCCATAGGACCAAAAAAAGACCAAAAAAAGACTAAATTAGACTGGAAAAGACCAGACCAGTGGTCTATTTATGGACTGGTCTTTTGCAGTTCAGTTAGCAGTCTTTCCATTTTGAAAAATGTTGTAAAACTGAAGAAAACTGGTCTAAACCAGTTAGGACCAGTTTTATCGTGGGAACATATATTGGACCATGTTCCCACATGAAATCCGGCGAATTCGACCTCTGGTTCATAAAAAATGGTTAAGCATTGAGCAAGATATAACCAAATCTATTTTTGTATGAGTATTGTGTTGTATCAGATTGGTTTTCATTTCATCTTACTCATATGTTGATCATTTGCTTGATTCTATTAATGATCATAGGACTAACATGTATAATAATAATCCCACCATTTGTCAATGCATGCTATGCATCACATAATTTATGGTTGTCACATTACATTTCTTGGTGTTCAGCATGAGTCATTCAGTAGATGTATTTTTATATTGATCATAGCCAAGTCAAATCTTGATGAAATGTCCTAAAAGTTAGACCGAATGATGGGGAATTACAATGTCTATCCATCTGTACAGTGGTTATAAGGTCCGGGTAATACTTGCTAAGATACATATGGGTTATATTAATATGACAAATTTCACGACAAAACATCAGTCTGAACCAGTCTTAACCAGTCTTTTTTGGTCTTTTAACTGGAAAGGACCAGTCCTAGGTGATCCAGTTCGGTTCTAGCAGTATCTGGGTCAGTCCTGGACTGGTTTAGGTTGCAGTCTTTACATTTTTGGGTCAAAAAACCGAGCTGGACTGGACCCTTAAACACTAATCCTGTTGTGTTCTACTCCAAAAGCCTTAGTGCTGTGGAGCGAAACTATGAGATCCATGACAAAGAGATGTTGGTGATAATGTGTGTGCTTGAGGAATGGCGACACTTCCTTGAGGGTGCCCAACACAAGGTGGAAATTTGGACAGATCACAAGAATCTTGAGTACTTTATGATGGCCAAGAAATTGAACTGTCATCAAGCTCATTGGTCCCTGTATCTATCCAGATTCAACTTCTCCTTGCACCACCATCCAGGTCACAGCATGGGGAAGACCGATGCCCTCTCCCAATGTGCAGACCATGGGGATGGCAGCAATGACAATCAAGACATTGTGTTGTTGCAGCCAGACCTGTTCACCATCCGGGCATTGGAAGGCATCGCACCCCAGGGCAAGGAGTGGGACATCCTATGTGACATTCGTCATGCAAACCATAGCAATTTACATGAGGATGTTATTGCCTGAGCTGTTAAAGAACTGAGGAAGGGATCCACCCTTTCCTTGCATACGGCACAGTGGGCTGAAAGGGAGGACTTGTTGTATTTCAGGGATCACATCTATGTCCCCAATGACCCAGACCTTCACCGGCACATCATATCCCAACACCATGACTCACAGATTGCTGGTCATCCTGGATGCTGGAAGACCTTGGAGCTCACCTCACAGAATTATTGGTGGCCACAAATGTCACAGCTCATTGGTCAGTATTGTTGTACTTGTGACCTTTGCTTACACACCAAGATTCCTCATTGCAAACCCATTGGTGAGCTACACCCTCTTCCTGTTCCAGAGAGTCATTGGGATGTTGTCAGTGTCGACTTTGTGTTGGAGTTGCCAGAGTTGAATGGGTTTGATGTGGTGATGTGCACAGTTGATTCAGTGGAGAAACATGCTCACTTCATTCCCACTCACACCACTGTCAGTGCCCTAGGTGCCACTCGACTCTACCTCCACCACGTGCAGAAATTACATGGACTTCCTGGTGCCTTCCTCTCGGATCGTGGCCCTCAGTTCATGGTAGAGTTCACTCGTGAGCTGTACCAACTTCTGGGGATCAAACTCCTTGCTTTGACCACCTATCACCCACAAACTGATGGCCAGACTGAGTGAGTCAACCAGGAACTGGAGCAGTACATCTGCATCTTTGTAAATGAGTGCCAGGACAATTGGGATGATCTTCTCCCCTTGGCCAAGTTTGGATACAACAACCATGTCCATGCTTCCACTCAACAGACCCCTTTCCTCTTAGACACTGGATGGCATCCACGCATGGGATTCAAACCTTGCCAAACTCCCTCACACATCATGATGGTGAATGAGTTCACAGAACACATGAGGGATGGCTTGGAGGAGGCAAAGGCAGCCTTAGTGAAGGTGAAGGACAACATGGAGCGCTTTTACAATCAATGCCATTCTCTGGCCCCTCAGTACAAGATTGGTGATTGAGTTTATCTTGACTCCAGTGGCATCTCCACCACACATCCATCCAAGAAACTTGCCCATCACTTCCTGGGACTAAGGCAAGGCAGGGGTCAGGGGTATACCCTTGTGTTTTTGGGCTAAGGGTATGAGGGGTAAGGGTAAGGGTTTGGAAGTTCATACTCTCCTTGCATACCCCTGTACCCTTACTAAGGATACAGGGGTATGCCAGGGGTATGCTTATGTAAGAATATCATTTGACTTTTTCAGCTACAAAGACTCATATTCAAGATTTTCATTAACTAAATTCAGATTTTGGGATTGTCCAACATGATAATGGCATTCATATGTTAATAAGAGGTATTAATATGTGATATTAATAGTAAACACAATAGTTATCAACACTTTTCAAATGAAGTTTGCTCTAAATATGTTGATTTTGTGCCAAACCCTTGTACCCTTGACAAACCCTCCCATACCCTTGGCAACCCTTATATGTTTCCATACCCTTACCCCTAAGGGTAGGGTGTTCAGGGGTAGGGGTAAGGGTATGAGATTTGACACCCAGGGATAACCCCTGCCTTGCCCTACCTGAGACCTTTCTTCATTGTCAAGTGTGTTGGAATGCATGCCTATCATCTGCACCTCCCAGCCTCCATGTCCAGACTCCACCCAGTATTCCATGTCATCAAACTCATTCCAGCTCCCCCAGATCCATTCCCAGGATGCCATTCATGTGAACCACCACTGCCTACAGTGATCAGGGGAGAACCCCAGTATGAAGTTGAGTTGATCTTGGACAGCTGGTTGCATTGAGGAAAACTCCAGTATTTGGTGCACTGGAAGGGTTATTGGTATGAGGAGAACTCATGGGTCAAGGAGTCCGATGTGAATGCCCCTCAGCTAGTCAAGGAATTCCACCAATGGCACACTGCTGCACCACATTGCATTCAAGTCACTGTCTTTGGTCGTATGCCATTTCAAAACCATCAGACCGATGCATCTTAGAGAGGGGGTGATGCAAGGGGACTAGGGTGTGCCCCGTGTATTTCTCCTATTTTTTATGTTTGTCCTATATTTCTCCTCACTTCATTTCCTCCTATTCTTCATTTTCTATGATTTTTCCTTATTTTATTACTAATTTCCCTTTCTATCACATTTGTGCATGTTGACAGTTTTATATTTAGAGGTGGAGTACCCTTTCCAACATCTACCCCCTTGGTATGATGTCATTTGGCAGCCTTGATCTGCCTATTTCTGCCTTTTCTATTTTTAGGCTATTATTGATTTTTGCAATCTTCACATATACTGGGTAGTCCTTAGAGTTTTCTCTTCAGATTTCCCTTTGCTAGGTGCACCTCCACTCCCTGGAATATGTACCATAATTTTAACTTCAGATTTCCCTTTGCTAGTCCACTAATTAAGTGGCCTCTAAGGTTGCCATTATAAACACCAAGTACCAGTAGTGGAGGAAGCTGGCTACATAACAGTGGACCATGTGATGATCAGGGTGACACTGGAGGATGATGTAGAAAGTGGATCCTAGTACAAATAAGATTGTCTCAGTCTCTGTACAAGTGACTGTATTCATGTATACTGTACCTAGTACAAATAAGATTGTCTAAAGGGTACAGTAAGTATAGGCATATAAGTAAGTGGTATAAAATGTGCTCACCTCAGTCTCTGTACAAGTGACTGAGGTGGTAACTAAAGTATGTACTGTATATATATATATGTATTGTGTATAACAAAGAGCATTAGAGATAAAGGGGGCTCAGTAACGAACCATAGACACGCATCAAAGGAAAAGGCTAAATATAGTGCACACATCAAAATGATACTCACGGTGTATTCTTAGCAAGGCAGCTGCAGGCGCATGCATTCTCAACACTCCTCCTCACCGTGAAGACTCCTCGCATGGAATCACATTAATGAAGGCCAAGGTAGTTGCAGAGATGTACAAATTGTTTGGCATCCAATGCTTTGGTGAACATGTTGGCAACATTATTGTGGGTGTTCACATAGGCAATATTTAAGTCACTGAACTGGACATGCTCATGCAGGAAATGATATTTGATGTCGATGTGCTTGATGTGGGAGCGGAGTAGGGGGTCCTCTGATAGGGTTTTAGTGGCATTGTTATCACAGGAGATAATTGTAGGCATATTTTGTTGGTAACTGATAGCATTAAGTAAAGTGCATAGCCAAATGCACTCTTTTGCAGCTTCAAATGCTGCAATGTATTCTGCCTTGCATGTGGATGCTGCAACAACTTTCTGCTTATGAGTAGCCCAAGAGACTGCCCCAGACCCAAGGGAGCAAATGTAACCACTGACACTTTGATGCATATCGAGACAGTTGGCCCAGTCTGAGTCAGTAAATGTATGTAAGGTGATGGGAAGGTGGCCACCCAGGTGAAGTTTGAGATCCCTGGTGCCTTTAAGATAGCGTACCAGTCTGATAGCAGCATCCCAGAATATGAATCTAATATGAATCTAGGTACTGTGAGAGCTGTTGGACTGCATAAGAAATATCTGGATGGGTAGAAATCACCAAGTAAAGTAAGCACCCAACAAGAGAGTGGTAAGGTAGTTTGAGAAGAACATTTTTGGTGTTGATAGGTTGTCTCCTCGGCTCAAAGGCTGATTCACCATTTCGGCCACATTCTAATCACATTGGATAACTTGCACAAGGTCCCAGAAGCAGCACGACCACTCCTGACCAAGTCTACCAAGTGCAATATTGTATTGAATGCGATCAAACATCGTTGAGCATCGTTGAACATGATCGAACATCGTCGAGCATTGTCAAACACAATCGAGCATCATATCAAACACAATCGAGCATCATATCAAACACAATCAAGCATCATATCAAACACAATCAAACATCGTCAAGCATTGTCAAACATCGTTGAATATTGTATCGAACACGGTTGAACATCGTCAAGCGTCATTGATCGATGTCAAGAGACTATGAGCAACATCGGGTGCCACATTTGTTATCTATATGGTGGAATACCATGCGCCAGGAAGTATTCCAACTTGTGCTCAAACCTGCTGATAGTAGGTCAGCCTCGTTCCAAGTCCCTATCACGCACAGAACCCGCTGGACGCATTATTGCGAGACTTAGCGCAGTTTATACACAAAAGACAGTCCCCTTTTAGTTCTATACCCTTTATTACTCTTTCATCATATGATATATATCTTTCTCGTTTGGATTCCAGTCTCTTTTTTGGCCTTGTGCCTTAACTCATATCTTTTGCCTCATGTTCTACACATGTTCTCTAGCCTTTTTAGGTACTTTCTTTATTTTATATAAAAAGATGTACTAGATACAAAGAAAAAGAAGAAAGTTGTTGTCTTCCTCCCAGATCACAGTGATTTGAGAGTTCGGTTTAGTCTTATTCAGTCCGAAGTTTGGTGTTTTACACTAAACTTCCTCAAAATTCCTCGCATTACACTATTTTTGCTCTCATTTCCCTTGATTTGCTGTTTCTTCACTTCTACTACTCATCTAGTCCCCTGATCTTACATCCAAACATATCTGTGCACTCGAAATTCCTCAAAACTTCTTTGAAAAATATTGTGACATCTTGAAAACCATTGCAACATCTTGAAAACTATCGCAATGTCTCACAAATCATTGCAACCCCTCGAAAATTGTTGCAAGTCCTTGAAACACATTCTTTTAGCCTTGGACTGCTCCAACAAGCAGTTGTTTTATGACTATTTGACAGTCAGTCTGACAGGTGACATCTAGAGGGCCTCGCACCCTTCCTCTGACTTGTGTTATACCATCTGAAGCCTTTTTGTGGGTTTTGTTTGGGTTTCTGGGTTGAGCATCATCAGCGTCCAGCAACATGGTTTGCTGATCAAGGCATCATAGTTTTGAGCCAGGCTCTAGGGGAGCAGAAACTGGGTGAGCATCCTTTTGACCAAATTGCTCCACAATTTTGTCAATAAGTGTGGTTTGTGAGAGTGCTATGGTATGCACGTCCCAGTCCCAGGTGATAGCAATACCCATAATAAAACATGCTGTCCCCAATTTGGATATAGTCCATACCTAATGCATTTGATTTTTAAAATACTCATTCTCATCTTTGGTGTCTGCGATGGCTAAATAGTTGTCAACATGGACAGCAGCAATTATCATACCAGTATTGGTTTTGTGGTAATAGATACAGGATTTGCAAGAAAGATGGGTGAATCCCCAATTGAGCATTTGTGCATTGAGAGTTTGATTCCAAATATGTCTGCTCTGCTTCATACCATACAGGCCATGCTGGAGCTGCCAAACCCAGTCCTCCTTGCCTGGCTCCTTGAATCCTGTAGGCTGCTGCATATATTGAATTTCATTGTCCAGGAGTAAGCCATAGAGAAAAGTGGTTTTTATATCTATTTGTTGTGTGTCCCATCTGAGAGAGGCGGCGATGTGTAGGAGAATCTGACAAGATTCCATGAGTGCAGTCAGTGAGGTGGTTTTAGTGTAATCCCTGCCATAAATCTGCTCATGACCCCTGAAAACAAGGCATACCTTCCACCTAATAGGGGTGCCCACTTCATCACACTTGATATGGAAGACAGATTTCCCATGTCTAATATGCTTCCCTGGTGGGACCTCGGACTAACTTATAGACTCCCATCTCCTTCAATGAGTTCAATTCATTGTGGTACCCATGTTCCCAACACGCTGCATCAGCTGAGTTCTTGGCCTCATCCCAAGTTTTTGGCTCATCCTCAAATTGAAGTGATTCTGGATCAAAATCCACCATTTCCGAGATCAGGGCCTGAAGTTCATGTGCTTGATTGCCCAGATCAAAATTATGAAATGATTGATGAAGTTCTTTAATGACATCATGATCATGGTTGGTGGATTGATTTGGAACATGGTCTGATCTGGCAACAACAAGTGCAGCCCAATGTTCCTGCTGCACCTCCTTGATCCGAGCAGCACTTTCCAGAGAGTCATGCATGGCAGCAGCAGTTCTGGTAATTGCAGGGCCACCATTAGCATTCTTCTCAGTGGGCATAATCATGTGGGTTGATTGACATATTGACTGGGCTGGTGGTGGTAGTGGCAGGGCTGTGTTATGAGAATGCGCATCAGGGACAACAGAATCATGAACAGACTCATCATCAACATCATTTTGTAAAATTGGAACCAGGAAGGGGGGTTGGCTTCCAATGGAGTCAATATTTCCATCCTCCTGTAGTGTGGTGGGTGGGGGCAGTACATGGCCATCATGGCTCTCAAGGAATCTGACATGATGTGAGCTATGGAGCTTATGCATTGTGCAGTCATAACATCAGTATGACTTCAATTTCAGGTCATAACCTACCAAGATGCATTCAATTGACTGCTCATAGATCTTGGGATTATCCTTCTTGGGGATAAGTACAAATGCCCTACATCCAATTTTGCAAAGGTAAGAGTAGTCAGGTTTTCTCTCATACCATAATTCCCAAGGTGTTAGGCCTGCAAGAGAACGTGTTGTAGTCTTCACATGTAAATGAGCAGCCATGAGGTAGAATTTGTCCCATAGATAAGAGGGCAGTCCTGCGTAAATTCACATTGTGCATGCTTTAGCCATTAGTGTTCTATGCATTCACTCGACACAGCCTATATGTGCAGAAGTGTAAGGAGCTGTGAAGTGTTGATTGGTACCCCTAGTCTTCAACCAGCTCTCCATTTCAAGTGATTTAAGTTCACCATTGTCAGTGATATAGGTTTCAACCTTGAGTCCAGTTTTGCTCTCCTGAGCAAGCTCCCAAGCCCTGAGTTCAGTGAAAGCATCGTGTTTATCTCATAAGGGTATAGACCATGGGAAGGAAGCACTTACTTATATGCCTATACTTACTGTACCCTTTAGACAATCTTATTTGTACTAGGATCCACTTTCTACAGGTTATGGGCCACTCCCATTGTTTTTAAACAACAGAAGAAAGTATCCTAGCCACTCGATGTTTCACTATGTCATATCTTTTGATCTGTTTCCCCGATCACTTTCATCTTGGATCAGCCCTTTGTCTTTCACAAACCCTGCTCATCTACCATCACATTTCCATATTCTCCTTTTACAATTCATTGCCCACTAACTATTGATTTCCTACCATGGGTACCAATACTATTGACCCCCCATCCATTTCTCTTATCAAACTTTCTGTACAATATACCAGGGAGAAGCTCGACAAACTCAAATCTAATTACAAAGAATGGTGCGAGGAAATCATTATTGCTCTATCTCTAAACAGCATTTACAAGTATGTTATGGGTGATGTACCTGAGCCCACCCCTACTGAGCTCTGTGTGCTTGCCAACTGGAGGGCGAATTCCCACCTCCTGTATGCCTTTATTGCGTCCAGTGTTTCTTCCTCTGAATGACAATTCCTGGACATGAAGAAGGGCTTTGAGGTAAATTGCAAGATCCTTCAGGACTACCATCAGAAGGAAGGGCCAGTATGCCAGGTTCAGCTTCTGCAACAAGCACTCTCCATTCAATGCACAAAGGACATGCCACTCCCTGAGACAGCAGAAAAGATTTGTGCATTAATAGAACATGCCTTTGCCATGGGTGACATAAAAGCTGACCTCCTCTGCTGCATCACTCTACTCAATTCCCTTAGTGACAATTTCCCCCATGCTCGCTCCACTATTTCTTGAGACATTGCTGCTTCCTCTATTGAAGCTCCATATGGCTCTAAGGATATCCACTTATTCCTAGAGAATGAGCAATCCCTACTTGAGAATGATCACTGCAATGACTCTAAAACCCACATCACCCTTGCAGCACAGCCCAAGTCTTCCAGGTTCCCTAATGCACCAACTTGTACCAACACTAACTGTGGGAAGCAGGGGCACACGAAGCAATACTGCATTAAATCTGGCAGTGGTATAGCTGGGAAGTCACTGGAGGAATTGATTGCCACTTGCAAGGTGGCTCATGAGAAGAAACCACTGCCCACTAGTACCTCCAAGGTTCCTGTCACTGTAAAGGTTTTTTTTTTCCCATTTATTCTCCTTTGTGGCATACCATATGTGAGAGACTAAATATATAGGATATGAGCTCTGCCTCATCTGTCTCCCTGGCACGTTGTCTTCATCATTTGCTTTGAGGGGCCATCTAGTGGCCCTCAAGTGCCATGTGCACTGAAATAAGTGGTGCTGGTCTGTGAGTAGTGTATGTAGTGTGTTCTGAGCAACACTCACTGTGTGTGATGCTCTCCTTGTGTCTTCCCCTATCCCTGTCTTCTTCCCTGCTGCCTCTCCTCTACCATTGGCATATCCCCAAAAGTACTGTGCCATCTTCCCATTTCCACAATAAATATAAATAGTGCCCATAGTGTTTTGGTGGTGGTGAACAGTTTTGTCAGATTAATATCCCTTCCTCCTGTGTTATTCTGTAATCTCTGTCTGGCTGCCTGGTGGGCCTGGCAGTGTAGCATATAGTGCTGTACTGTTTCCTCTTTCTGTTGGCATGCAGGGCAAGTCAGTGAGTCTGCTTTTCCAATATGGTATAGGTGCTTAGCTAATGGTGTGTGTCCCATTCTTAGTGTATAAAATGTGCTCACCTCAGTCTCTGTGCAAGTGACTGAGGTGGTAACTAAAGTATGTACTGTATATATGTTTTGTGTATAACAAAGAGAATTAGAGATAAAGGGGGCTCAGTAACAAACCATAGACATGCATCAAAGGAAAAGGCTAAATATAGCACATGCATCAAAATGATACTCACAGTGTATTCTTAGCAAGGTGACCACAGGCGGATGCATTCTCAACAGATAATCCACTTATGATAAAAGAAGCTAAAAATAGATCAGATTAGCCAAAGTGGAAGATGGCAATGGATGCCAAAATGACCCAATTGACCAAAAGAGGTACATTCAAATTGGTTGACCTATCCTCAGACCACCAAGCTATTGCAAGCAAATGGGTCTACCATATCAAATGTGACCATGCCAGAAAAATCACAAAATACAAGGCCAAACTTGTGGCGAAGGGATTTTCACCAATTCCAGGAATAGATTTCATGGAAACCTTCACACTGTTAATGTGGCTGGAAACATTTTGGCATTGATAGTGCCGAACTAGATCTTATGATCCACATGGTTGATGTGGTATGCACATGCCTGAATGGGAAGCTGGAGGAGGCCCAGAATATGATGATGGTACAGGATGAGCTCTACAGTTATTATGCCCCCTCTATGGGCTGAAACAGGCTGGCTGAGCCTGGAATGACAAACCCAACCAGACATTCCTGCAGATGAACTTCACGCAGCTTTTCTCTGATCAATGTGTCTATATCAGGCATACTGATCAAGATCTGATCATCACTTTGGTCCACATTGACAACATGACCATTCTCAGATCAGACATTGATGTGATTGCAGGAATGAAAGCCAAGCTGTCAAAGTTGTTCACAATCATGGACCTGGGGGAGGCAAAGCAGATTGTGGGATTGGAGCTGGAAAGGGACATGAAGGCTAGTACCCTCAAAATCATGCAGTCCCAGTATATCAAAAGGGTTCTGGAGAAATTTGGAATGACAGACTTGCACCCTGTCAGCACACCATTGGACCCTAATATCAAACTAATCAAAATGCCCAATGATGAATGCCACAATATCCCTGAATACTGCAGTGCAATCAGATCACTCATGTATGCAGCAATTGGCATGTGACCTGACATCTCATTCACAGTGCAAACACTCAGTCAGTTCATGAGCAACCCCAGAACTGCTCATTGGACCACTGTCGAATGTGTATTCCAGTACCTTAATGGCACCTGCAATCTCAGTATTGTTTACCAGAAAAGGGGGGAAGTTGAACCCATTGCTTACTCAGATGCTGATTGGGGCAAACACTAATGATCAAAAATCCATTTCCAGATACTGCTTCCAAATGGCAGGTGGCCCAATCTCTTGGCAATCAAAGAAGCAACTGATGGTGGCACTATCATCAATGGAAGCTGAATACATGGCAGATAGTCTAGCAACATGCCAAGTCATATGCTTACTTCTGAACTTGGCATCCCATACCCCAGCCCCACCAAACTCAATGTACATAGATAACCAAAGTGTGATTGACTACTCCAACAATGCCATCAACCACAAAAACATTGAGATCCAGCATCACTTCATACATGAGAAATTAATCTCTCACAAGATCAACATTCAGTACTGCATGACAGATGACAACTTAGCCAACATATTTACCAAAGCACTACCAAGACCTAAACATGAGGACCTTGTTAGGCAGATAGGCATGACATAGGGGTCGAAGAGGAGTGTTGAATAAGTGAATGGTGTATTAAGGTGATACCAATGCTTACATGTCCATAGTAGTAATGATGTGCCTAATAGCGGGATATTCTAATTACTGATTATGATTACCGATCAACACATCAATAGGTTATATAAATATTTGTTATACATAGTTTGCAATAATAAGTCCATTATACTCTACCAAAGTCCTCATTGCTCAAGACATACATCTGAGAGATCAGTTCCTGAGCATTTGTGCTTATCCCCAAGAAGGACAACCCAAAAATCTTTGAGCATTTGATTGAGTGTGTACTCATTGGGTATGAACATAAATCTAAAGCATCCCAGTGTTATAACTGTACCACCCACCAGGTACATAGTTTGTACCATGTTCACTTCATTGAGAGCCATGAGGGGCACAATCCATTGGGACCAAAGATACCATGAAATCCAGCAGAGCCCAAAGTAGAAGAGCCTACAATGCTGATACTTCCACTGCCTGATGATGATGATGATGATGATGATGGTGATGATGGTCACGCTATCCCTCCCACCCACCTGGATACACCTCCACCTGAACCCCCACACTGCTGATTCTGTGTACCAATACCAACCAAACACAACCCCAATGGAGTGCCTGCCATCATGCACACAGAAGCAGCTGTACAAGCATCTCATGAAAGCACTGCCCAAGTAAAGGAACATCGTTGGGAACACAGAGTGGCTAGACAGGCAACCAAACAAAGTACCACCAATCATCCAAAGGCACCTGCCACTAGCAATGATGTCACTAATGAACTTCACCAAGCACTTGAGAACTTAGTTCTTGGTGATCAGGCACATGAGCTTCTTGCCCTGATCTCAGAGATGACTGACATTGATCCAGAGTCACTTCAATTTGAGGATGAGCCTAAGACATGGGATGAAGCCAAGAACTCCATAGATGTGACAGAATGGGAGGTATCGTGATGAGCTAAAGTTACTGAAGGATATGGGAGTGTACAAGCTCATTCCACATTTGGAAGTCCCTCCAGGGAAACCTGTCTGAAAGGGGAAACCTGTCTTCCATATCAAGTGTGATTCAAAGGGATGCACTAAATATAGGGCACACATCAAATGTGCTGACACTTCTGCATATGGCAATGTGTCGCTCCACAGTGTGTCTCTCAACACCATGTAGTTGATTGGAGGGGAATTCAATACAAATTTAAACTGAAGAATTTGAGTGAAAAATTGCAATTAGGGATTGTCAAGGTAGGGGTCAGGGTATGCAATTTTGACCCTCCACATACCCTTACTCTTATGGAGGGTATCCATACCCCCAGGGGGTGTGGCCAAGGGTATGACTCTATGAGGTTAAAGATAAGATATCATTTTTTTTGCCCTCCACATACTTTTACTCTTGGAATAAGTACATGGCTGTTAGGAGATCATTCCCAAGTGTACCTACTGTCAGAGATCAGGAAGTGGGCCACCTAAGGGCAAAATGGCCTTGGGCAAGAATATATTGACCTTTTGGATTGCTTGTGTGTGTCATACCCATGGACAAGTACCTTGAGTTGCTGTATAAATAGTGAAAAGGCTAGAAATCAGGGCTGGGTCTGAATAGGAATTGGGCTGGTCTGATACAGACCCACACAGCAGGTCCCTTGCATTGTTGGTCATGACAGTAGAATAGGTATTATACCAGCACCACAGGTGGAAATCTTTCTGGTATAATACCATGTTATACATGTATAATTCAACCATTTTGCACCATATAATTGGTATAATTGGTATAATTGGTAGAATACATAGATTATAAATCAAGATCCCCATTTTGGTAAGTAATCTGCAAAATTTAGCTGCAAGAAGGCTTACAAGCAAGTAAGAAAATCAATGAAAAATTAATTATCAAGAATTGCAAATGCTATAGAGCAGCAGATGATGACACAGGGTGGATATCTGCATGATCTGAGCCAAACAATTCATAACTTATGCAGAAGACATTCCAAATGATCTAACCATAATCTGAATTGAAACAATGATAGATTGTTCAAAAGTTTTTCATAAAAGAGCACAAATTGTCTTTTATGAAAAACTTTTGAACAATCTATCATTGTTTCGATTTGGATTATGGTTAGATCATTTGGAATGTCTTCTGCATAAGTTATGAATTGTTTGGCTCAGATCATGCAGATATCCACCCTGTGTGAAGCAAAGGAGATAGTAGTCAATCTCAGCTTGACATTGAGCTGAGATCTTTGATGCAGTGGCCCAGTGTGCAGTCAAAGTGTTCAGAGAACCTTTGACTGGATTGGTGTTTGACTTTGAAGACTGTGAGGTAGAAGATTGGACTAGATGGGACAGTGGCACTCTCAGGATCACTGTCTTCATTGCTCTACATAAGCCTCCCATTTGTGAGAATGGACCTTTGGAGCTGTACCACTGCCTAATGTGATAGCCTTGCCAGAACTCTTCAATAACTCCTCCTTGACTTCTTTTGCTAAAGTTGGCCATTCTCATTTGAGTTTCTATTGGAAACTCAATTGTGAGACCTCCATCATGTTGGAGCAGACTATATACACTGCACAGGGGAAGAGACAACACATTCCTTACAACCTACCTAGGGTTTAGTTAGACTTACAGCTAGAGTTAGCAGAGGTAAGAACACTGTATTCTGTCACGATCCATTCCTTGCCTGCTCGGAACCCGCAACCTTCCAATCTTTTCCGCTGTTCCTAACTCAACTCCTATCACCTTAGTTCTGGCCCCCTTGCACTGCCCACACTGCTGTGCACCAGGCCACCATGTACAGCAACCACGGCTGCCTTCCAAGGCTGCCGTCTAGTTTTGCAAATTCGACTACGGATTCCTGTGCGGCCTCTGCTAGGCAATTTATCTACGCAGTTGAGACACTGCTGCAGTTTCCGTTTCCATTCCGCTCTTGTTTCGGACTCTAGTATTTAAGCTTAGTTAGTTTCACTTTGTATTCCTCAGTTCGTATATCGACATAGACTTGACTTTACCCTGTCAATCTAAAACCTCCTTCTACTCCAACTCCTGACCTCTAAGAGTCTGAACTCCATTTGACTCAACCTCTAGTTCCCCTCTGAAGTTCTAGTCTCATCTGAACTTAACCTAAGTCCCTCCGTACTCCTTCCCACATTTACCTGCACTCTCCCGCCCCTATCTCTAAAACCTCTACCCAAAATTAGGACACCAGACGAGGTGAAGGGCGCAGCTTCTTACAAGCTGAAGCCAAGTCCTTTTCGTTACCCATCCGCATAATCTGCTACGACCCGACAATCTTCTGCTCTCAAAGACCCGCCAGGTCCGACCGGATTCCGACAAACCCTTTCGGATCAGTTCTTAACAGTATATACGAACTCACACTTCACTCGTCTCTTCTCCTATGACCCCAACCAAAACTCGCCAGCACACAACCAGAAACTCTCAGCGCACCGGTACCATTCCAGGGATCTCTGCAATTCAGCGATCCACACTTCCTAGCCCACGACCCGCCTCAACATTCGGAGTAACTTCCAGACCTTCCAACATTTTCTGACAAATCGGTTTCGGAGCCCCATCAATCAGTGCAAACCTCATGTCTACTCAAGCTCAACAATCTCCTGCAAATCCGGAAGAACCCCAACCCACGACTCCCCTTGAGTATGTAGGGGGCATCAACCAGCCTGAACCCTATGGGTTGGAAGATTGTGGTCTAGAGGACAGACCTCCCGGCGGACCTCCCGGCGGACCCAACGACCCTAGTGGTCCGGATGGCCCTGGGGGTGACCCCGATCCCAATGATCCTGATGATCAACCTCCTGTGGGGGAAAACCCTGATCCAGGGGATAGGTTCATAGATGTTCTTTACAACCTCTCAGAGAGTATCCGCACCCTCCGACAAAATAACGCACCCAAGACCGAGAAAATCAAAGTTCGTGACCCCGACACCTTTGATGGCTCCAACCCAAAGAAACTTAGAGACTTCCTAGTATCGTGTAACCTTCATTTCCATGACCGTCCACACGTATTTTCTTCTGATGAGAAAAAGATCATATGTATCCTTTCTTATCTCAAGGGATCAGCTCTCAGCTGGTTTGAGCCCGGTCTTAACGACCCGACCGATTCCGCACACTGGATGTGGGATTATGAGGCTTTTCTCGCTGAACTAGAGAGTAACTTCAGCCCGCACGACCCACTCGGGGATGTGGAAAAAGCTCTTTCCGATTTAGCAATGAAGAAAAGTGGTCGCATCACAAAGTATAACGTTGACTTTTGGGAATTAGCTTCTAGGGTCAACTGGAATGAGGCAGCCCTCCATGACCGCTATTTCCGCGGTCTTCCGCTCCGACTTCATATAGAAGTCCTTCGGGGTGGTAAACCCAACACCCTTGCAGGACTGCGCTTAAAAGCGCAGGACTGTGACAATATCTACTGGATGCAGGAAGATGAAACCCAGTTCAAAACTAAGAATTCTGGGAACTCTTCTAACCCTGTCAAGAAGGACAACCCCAAAGGTTCCTCCCAGTCCACCAATCAATCCTCATCGAGCTCCCCTCGGGGAAACTCCTCCAACCAGCAGCCCTCCATGACAAAGAACACTTCCAAGTTGTCCATCTCCAACAAGTTGGGGAAGAACAGCAAACTTACTGCGGATGAATGAGAACATCGCATGCGGGAAAGACTTTGCCTCTACTGCGGTGAAGAAGGGCACATAGCAGGAAACTGCCCGAAGTCTAAAGCTGCAAAGGCCCATGCATCCACTGTAATTCCTGATTCTGCGGACTTGGAAAAATAGCCGCAACCCTCAGGATACAGCCATTGGGGCTGGGGGTTGCGTTGACCTTACCCACTTGGCTGCCTACATCCATCTCAACGTGTCCGCTCTTTCCGACCCTGACTCCCTAAGCATCCTCTTAACTATTCCTGACCTTTCCGCCCCTGTCTGAACCCTCATTGATTCCGGTTCATCCCACTGCTTTCTTGACTCCTCTTTTGTGTTGAATAACCAACTCAGCATGGAATCTATTAACCCGATCGGTTTACGACTCTTTGATGGATCTTGCAACTCCACCATAACTCAAGTCGCCCAACTTCCAGTCACCTTTCCTACTGGTGAAATGTTCAATCTGTCATTTTATGTAACCTCGCTAGACTCTTCCTGTTCCGCAGTACTTGGTCATAACTGGCTGAAGCAATACAATCCATTGATTGACTGGTCTTCAAGCCAAATCACTTTCCGCTCTGCTGATCATAGAGGTTCAGCACCCCAGACGTCTCCTTTGTCCCCGAACCTTCCAGTAGAAATCCTTGAATCCTCCGCATTTTCCGAACCCCCCATCCCTCCTAAGTTTACACCTCCCGACATCTCTTTCATCAACGCTGCCGCTTATGCATGTGCTAGCAAACTCCCTGGGGCGGTAGCCTTCCAGATGACCTTCGCTCCAGAAGGGTTATCCGCCTGCTCGACCCAATCCTCAATCCCACCAGATTTATCTGACATTCCTGCTGAGTATCATGAATTCGCTGATGTCTTTAATAAGAATAAGGCAGACACCCTTCCTCCACATCGTCCTTACGACCTCAAGATAGAGATGGAGGATAATGCTCCTCCTCCTCCGGGTCGCATGTACTCCCTCTCTCCCTCCAAATTAGAAGCCCTATGAGTCTTCATTGATGAAAACGTCCGCTCAGGCTTCATCTGTCCTTCTAAGTCTCCACATGGAGCTCCTATACTTTTCATCAAAAAGAAGGATGGTAGCCTCCGACTTTGTGTCGACTACCGAGGACTCAATCATCTTACAAAGAAAGACCACTATCCCCTTCCTCTCATTTCTGACCTCCTTGACTCTCCCCGAAAAGCCCACTTGTTCACCAAGATAGACTTGCAGCACGCTTATCACCTAGTCCGCATCGCAGACGGTGACAAATGGAAAACTACTTTCCGCACCCACTATGGATCCTTTGAATGGTTGGTGGTTCCTTTTGGACTCACTAATGCACCCGCAGTGTTCCAGTGTTTTATGAATGACATCTTCAGCGACATGCTGGATGTTTGTGTCATCGTGTACCTTGACAACATCCTGATCTATTCGGATGACAAGTCCCAGCATGGGACTCACGTTAAAGAAGTCCTCCGCCATCTCCGGAAAAATGGACTTTATGCCTCCCCACAGAAATGTGAGTTTCACAAAGACACCATTGAATATTTAGGTTTCATCCTTTCACTGGATGGACTTCGGATGTCTGAGGATAAAGTCAAAACTGTGCTCGACTGGCCCAAGCCTAGGAAAGTTAAGGACATCCAATCCTTCTTGAGCTTCTGCAATTTTTACCACTGTTTCATTAATGGTTCTTCAGACATTGTCATTCCACTTACCCACTTGACGCGGAAATCCGCACCTTGGGACTTCAACAAGAAGTGCCGCAACGCCTTTGAGAGGCTCAAACAAGAATTCACTCATGCACCTGTCTTAACCCAATGGGTACCCGACTCACAAATGGTACTCGAAATGGACGCTTCCAACTATGCCCTAGCTGCTATCCTTTCGGTTTACACTGCGGATGGAGAAATCCATCCGGTGGCTTTTCATTCCTGCTCCTTCAATCCCACTGAACTAAATTATGACACACATGACAAGGAACTCTTGGCCATTTTCGAAGCCTTCAAACACTGGAGGCAGTACTTTGATGGTTCCGCAAACCCGGTTGATGTGGTCACAGACCACAAAAATCTTGAGTACTTCAGCACTACCAAGTTGCTCACCCGCCGCCAGGCCCATTGGTCTGAGTACCTTTCCCAGTTCAATCTTGTCATCCGCTTCCACCCCAGGAAACTAGGGGCCAAGCCAGACGCACTCACTAGACGTTGGGACGTCTACCGCAAAGGGGGAAATAGCGACTTTGCCTCTGTAAACCCGACCAACTTCCGACCTGTATTCACACAGGAACAACTCTCCTCTTCCCTCCACGCCACTTATCTCGCCACACCCATCCTTCGACAAGCAGTAATCATGGACGTTGAGAAACTCCACAACAACATCTGCACCTCCCTTCCCCTTGACCCTATATCTTCCGTTCATCTCCTGACACCTGTTGACCCCAACTGGACCATAGATGATGTAGGACTTCTCCGCCACTTCGACTGGATTTATGTTCCGGACGTTGCGGATCTCCGCCTCAAAGTCCTCCAATACAAACATGATCATATCCTCTCCAGCCACTTTGGACAAAACAAAACCCAGCAGCTTGTCCGCCGGGAATACATCTGGCCAAACCTCTGCACCTTCATCCAGGAATTCTGCAAATCCTGTACGACTTGCAAACGATCCAAATCGCCTCGACAGAGGCCCTACGGGTTCCTAAAGCAACTTCCGGTTCCGGAACGACCTTGGAATTCCATCTCCATGGATTTCATTGAACAACTACCCGACTCCGCTGGTCACACTGCTATCCTAGTCATTGTTGACCGCCTCACCAAACAGGGCATCTTCATTCCAACTGTCAATGAAATCACAGCCCAAGAACTAGCCAACCTGTTCGTCCTCCACGTCTTCTCCAAGCATGGTGTTCCGTCGCATGTCACTTGCGACCGGGGATCCGAGTTTGTCTCTCATTTTTTCTGCTCTCTCGGAAAAGCACTCGACATGCGGATCCACTTCAATTCCGGTTATCATCCACAAGGTGATGGTCAGACAGAACGACTTAACCAGACCTTGGAACAGTACCTCCAGATCTTCTGCAACTATCAGCAGGACGACTGGTCTCACCTCTTGCCCTTGGGCAAATTTGCCTACAACAATGCTCCTTCTGCCTCTACAGGTGTATCACCTTTCTTTGCCAATAAAGGTTACCACCTGAACATTTCCATCTTTCCAGAGCGCAACTTAGCCTCACAGCGTGCCTGTGAATTCGTCGTCGACTTAGATGACCTTCACCAGGAACTTCGGAAACAACTTGCGGCTGCTCAAGAACGCTATCAAGGTCCTGCAGTAAACATCGGGCACCCGCACCTGACTTCGACATTGGTGATTTTGCTTATGTCACTGTGGAAAATATCCGCACCACCCGTCCCTCCAAGAAACTCTCCGAAAAGAACCACGGTCCTTTTGAAATCATCACCTGCCCGGGAACTCACTCAGTCACCCTGCGGCTCCCAGATCACATGTGGGCTATTCACCCTGTTTTCCATGTCTCTCAACTAGAGATACACTCCCTGAACACAATTCCAAATTGAGTACAACCTCCACCTCCTCCGATCACCATCAATGATGAGCTCGAATATGAGATCGCCGAAGTCCTTGACTCCAAAGTGGACAACCGACGTCGCTGCAAGATTCTCTACCTCGTCCAATGGGAAGGTTACCAGGGAACCGACGAAGAGACTTCCTGGCTACCTGCTACAGAACTTGACCATGCCCAAGAACTCCTTGCGGATTTTCACACCTGCTACCCACAGAAAATTGGACCATTACCCACTTAAAGACGATTCACGTTACTTATTCACTCAG
Source organism: Tricholoma matsutake (assembly GCA_026075535.2). NCBI lineage: Eukaryota > Fungi > Basidiomycota > Agaricomycetes > Agaricales > Tricholomataceae > Tricholoma > Tricholoma matsutake. The sequence continues at coordinate 3,259,635 of AP026544.2, forward strand.
TCCAAACTCAGAACAAACTTTATTGAAAATTTTTTTTTTTTTTTGGATCCGACTGGATCCCTACACTACCTCCGCTTCTCCCTCTCCATCTTTGTCATCCTCTCCTCCGACTTCACCACCTTCCTCCGCTTCTCCACCTTCCCTGCCTTCATCCTCCTCTTCCTCACCCTTGCCCTCCTCCACGTTGTCTGCCTGCCTTTTTTCCAAATATCTTTGGAATCCCGCCCAGTTGTCTCCAGACTGGCAGATCCCGCGCCTCTCCCGTCGGGACTCTCATACTGCCCGCTCCACTTCCTCCTCATCCTCGTCACTCTCCCCCTCGATACTTTCATCCACCTCCCACTCTGGGTCCATTGCATCCCGGATCTCCTCCATCGACTCCCTCACCGCTGTCGCCACCTCCCCAAACCCTTTCCTCACCACCTTCACTAGCTGCCATAGCAGCTCCGCCACTTCTCCACTGTTTTCCAGTGGGCCTGCTGTTCCCGCTCCAGACCTCGCTTTTCTTACTGTTGGGGCCTCCTGCCCCTCCCACACGACCTCCTCGCACTTGTGCTTAATGCGTGTGCAGTTATCGCACACGCGTCCCTTCGCACCCATCTTGAAGCACGAAATTTTTTGATATTGGCATCTAAGCCACTTGTCAGTCCGAAAACATTGAAAGAAAAACCAACATGCACCTTTTGCAGGGCAAGGCGGTCTGCACCTGCACTGGACTCGCCGGTTCTTCTGACCCCACCCACGCCCTTGACGTTGCAATCTTCTTCTTCTTTGGGGACTTGCTCCCCTCAGCCTCGTCCTCCAAACCCACAGCTGCAGCCGCCCGCTTCTTCTCCGTGCGTTTTGCAGCCGAAGCCTCTTTTTTCTGTGCTGCTGCCTGGCGTGCCTCCTCTGCCTTCGCAGCCTCCTCCTCTGCCTTCTGCGCCTCCTGCACCCGACGTTCCTCCTCCCTTGCTGCCTCCTCCAATTCTCTCACCTCCCGCTCCATCTGTTCTTTCATCTCCTGCTCCCTCTGTTTGTACTGAGCCTTCATTGCGGCCAATTTCAGTTGAGCGGAGCCTGCTGGGGGGGACATTTTGTGTAGGTGATGGAAGAAGGAAAACAACAAAATTTTTCAACCAATTGCCGCATTCGGGAGTCAACCAACTTCCTCATTTGGACTCGAACCTTCACGTGCCTTGTAGGCTTGGCACTAAGGGGGAAATACTGTCACGATCCGTTCCTTGCCCGCTTGGAACCTGCAACCTTCCAATCTTTTCCGCTGTTCCTAACTCAACTCCTATCGCCTTCATTCCGGCCCCCTTGCACTGCCCACACTGCTGTGCACCAGGCCGCCGTGTACAGCAACCATGGCTGCCTTCCAAGGCTGCCATCTAGTTTTGCAAATTTGACTACAGATTCCTGTGCAGCCTCCGCTAGGCAATTTATCTACGCAGTTGAGACACTGCCGCAGTTTCCGTTTCCGTTCCACTCTTGTTTCGGACTCTAGTATTTAAGCTTAGTTAGTTTCACTTTGTATTCCTCAGTTCGTATATCGACATAGACTTGACTTTACCCTGTCAATCTAAAACCTCCTTCTACTCCAACTCCTGACCTCTAAGAGTCTGAACTCCATTTGACTCAACCTCTAGTTCCCCTCTGAAGTTCTAGTCTCATCTGAACTTAACCTAAGTCCCTCCGTACTCCTTCCCACATTTACCTGCACTCTCCCGCCCCTATCTCTAAAACCTCTACCCAAAATTAGGACACCAGACGAGGTGAAGGGCGCAGCTTCTTACAAGCTGAAGCCAAGTCCTTTTCGTTACCCATCCGCATAATCTGCTATGACCCGACAATCTTCTGCTCTCAAAGACCTGCCGGGTCTGACCGGATTCCGACGAACCCTTTCGGATCAGTTCTTAACATATTCCTACTATGGTACAGGTTCTCCTTATATGCATAATAATAAGGATGTCACATGACTCAGGAATGTGTTTACCACATGTATGCACAGTAAGCGCAGTAACATGTGTATGCTGCATGTATTGCATCATGTATGCAGCATGTATTGCATCATGTATGCAGCATGTATTGCATCATGTATGCAGCATGTATCTCAGGGTTTAATTTCAACACCCCCCCTCAAACTGTACAGCGCTCTAAGCAGCTAAGTTTGAATCTCGAAAGTAATTCCGAGAGAGTCTCTAAACTTCCTGAATAGGATGGCACCAAGGTTCTTTGTGAACATGTCAGCCAGATTATCACTTCCAGGAATGAAAATGACTGTGACTTTGTCATTTTCTATGCATTCGCAGGTATAGTGGTAGTGAATGTCTATATGTTTGGTCCTTCTTTCCTGAACTGGATTTGATCCGATAAAGATGGATGCTTGATTATCAGCACAGATTGGTACGTGCTTCAGTATATATCCAAGTTCCTGGAATAAGGACTCTATCCACACTATCTGTCAACAAGTGTCAGAGAGAGCCATATATTTGGCTTCTGTAGATGACAGTGCTACAGTTTTTTGTAAACGGGACTGCCAGCACACAATGCCACTCACTAGAGTAGCAAAGTAACCCATTGTAGATCGGTGTTTTACAGTGTCAGCTGCCCAATCAGAATCTGTGAAGGCCTGTAGCCCTTCAGATTTCTCTCCATCATAGACTATGTTGTATTTCTGGGTTCCCACCAGATAGCGCATGATGTACATCACTTTGTCTAGATGTTCTTGGCTAGGATTAGCTGAGAATTGCGACATCCTGATTACCGCATAAGCGATATCAGGTCGTGTTCTGAGCATCAGATACAATAAAGATCCAATCACAGACTGATATTTTGATCTAAGCGCTGCGTTTGGCGTTGCTGTGTTTTCCGACGGTTTGTAACCAGTCGGGAGCAGAGTGGGGGCAGCTTTGGCATTTGTCATCTTGAACCTCTTGAGCACTTTGGCGAGATATTCAGTTTGATCGAGTTTAACTTTATTTGTGGTCTGGGTGACATGCATGCCTAAGAATTCCATGACTTTTTCAGTACTATGGCACTCCCAATGCTTCAGACAAGCATTCTTCTTTTCATCCACAAGTTTCTTGTTCTTCCCCATGAACAAGCCATCATCAACATAGACCAGCGCAATAACAATGCTGCCTGTCTTAGGATCCTTGTGTATGAAAATGCCGGCATCTGAGCTGGCGTGCACAAACCCAATGGTGCACATAAATGCCTCTAGCTCTTTCCACCATGCTAGTGAGGCCTGTTTAAGGCCATACAATGCTCGGCGTAAGCGCATTACTTTGTGCTCTTTTCCCTCAAGTCTGAAACCCTTGGGTTGATCCATATAGACCTCCTCTTCTAGTTTGCCATATAAAAATGCGGTTTTTACATCTAGACTGGTCATATACATGCCTTCTAGAGACGCAAGTGCAAACATGAGGCATACAGTCTCGTAGTGGACTACTGGTGAGAAAATCTCATCAAAATCAACACCTTCGACTTGTGAAAAGACTTTTGCCATGAGTCTGGCTCATTTTCTTCCGTCCAATTTCACAGAGAAAATCCATCTGTTTTTGATTGTTTTTTGATCATGTGGAAGATCGACGATGTCATAGACTTGTCACTTGCGAAGAGCCTTTAATTCTTCACGACAAGCCTGTTTCCACTCAAGTTGCTGCTGCCATGGTAGGCATGCAATATCGCGAAATTGGTTTGGAACTTGGCTTATTTCGCTTGATGGTGTGACTGCTTTTGACAACAGCCAGCGAATAAGCTTATCTCCACCTTCCTTGGTTATCTTTTGAATATAACCTGCTTCGTCCGGTTCCCCCATTGGGTGATCATGTTCTTGATTATTGGAATTGGGCACACTCTCATGGGGTGCCGAACTCGGTCCAGCAACCGGTTCTTGTTGTTGAGATTGTGGTCATGTTTGGTTATGATCCAAATCTTGACCCACAGATCTCTTCCAATATCGATCACGTGCAATGTCTCTCTCTATGTCAGAGGGGAGTTGCTTCTCTCCATAGGTATTGCCGGGACAGTTTGGGATGTTCCTCTGCCTGCCTGATCAATGGGGCAATTGCTGCCATTCCTGTTGATCTTCATGTCTTGGATGAAAGTCCTCAGCGGTAACTGGAGGCAGCGGAGGAGGAGCATCAGTCGCATCATCATGCACCTTTTGCTCACTTGGTACATCATCATCATCATCTTCCGATGATGGAGGAAGGGGCAGATTTTGTGGCGGTATAGAATCATCGCCATCTGTTCCAGATGAGTGGTCATCATCTTCTGGTTCTGGATGTGGAAAATCACCAAGGTCTGTCTTGGCAGGAGTTTTAGCTCCAGGACAGCATGAGAACATCGTTTCATCAAATAGTGCCATAGCACCAATGAATATTGTGCCACTAAGTCACATGAAACGGTATGCTTTAATGCCATCTTCTAATCCAAGGTACGTCATTAACTCCAATTGAGGAGATAATGTGGTTGGACGTTTTTCCTTGGGTAGATAGATGTAAGCACCGCAACTGAAGACCTTCAGATTGTTTAGATCTGGGCGGACCTTTGTCAGGTCCTCAAAAGGTGTCAGCCATTTCAGGCGCTTTATTGGGGTTCAGTTGTATAGGTGTGTTGCATGTTCAATGCAAAATTCCCACCATGATTGTGGTAGACAAGCGGTAAATCGCAGGGTTTGCGACTTTTCCATTATTGTCCTTATGGTGTGCTCTGCACGCCCATTCTGTTGGTGAATGTAGGGTGCAGACATCTCTATTTTGATGCCAAAATCCTTGAGCATATTTTGTAGCTCACAATCTTTGAACTCCCCCCCTGGATCAACATGCCAGCGCTTGATTGTAGCGCCATACTGGGTCAAAGCCATTGCCTGAAATTGTCTAATTGCTGCAGCAGCGTCAGACTTCTTTCTAAGGCACTGGACCCAGATATGTGATGTCTTGTCATCTAGAAATACAATAAAGTATTTATGTTTGTGGTACGATAGTACTGGGAGTTCCTTTAGATCAGAATGTATTAATTCAAAGGGTTTCTCTGCACATGGTGAATTTGATTCGGGAAAAGATTTTGATGTCATTTTCCCTTCAGTGCACCCTGGACATATAATTTTGTCTCTAGGAATAATTAAATTCCTCAGGAATTTGATGGTGCTTTTAGGCATTTTCCTTAGCGCCTCTTTGGATGGGTGTCCAAGTCGCCTATGCCAAGTCAAGTAGTCAGCAACGTATATGGTCACAACATTGACCTTTTTTGTGCTCATTATGTGAGTCCAAGTCCAATAAATCGTGTCACTTCTCCTAAGAGGGACACAATGCATAATTGGGTTTCCTTTCTCGATAAATGAAATGTGTGCGGAGGAACCATGCACATCACTTCCATCTTGTAAGAAGATGCCCATTGACATTAATTGAGTATTAATGTTGGGTATGTAGTAGACAGGGTATAATCATGTTTCACGTGTCTCTGACTTCCCGTGACATACTACCTGATGTCTAATGAAGACTGCTCCTTTTCCTACTATATGAGTAGTACCTGTGGCTGTTTGGACCAAGGTAGAGTCCTTTCTCGGTAAAGGCTCATAGGAAGCAAAGTCTTTCATTTCACCAGTGAAGTGTTTTGATGCACCTGAATCCATGATCCAGTTGGCACCTTTCTTACAATTTCCATTTGCACACATAACACATATATTAAGATCTAAATAGTTCCATGATACATTTAATAGTGGTAAAATTTCACATGAAAAGTTCGCTGTAATCATTGGAATATTAATCTTAGTGCTTGTGGCAGGGAAAAGGACTGACCTGTCATCATATCCTCCTGTTTCAAGCGGTTCATCAACGAGCATCTCGTTGATGGCTTTCCATACTTCCTCATCAGAAACTGGAGGTTCCAATCCAAGGGAGACGATGTTGTCTTCTACCTCCACGATCCTCGGTTCTGGTTCGATCCTCCTCCTCTTACCTTCTTGCACCGTTAGGTGCTCTTCCAGCGGTCGCAGATTTTTTGCACTTCATGGAAGATGCATTTGCTTGAGGGTGTCTCGAGCTTGCTGATATTTGGCATAAACCGAATGAGAGGTAGAGGCCACACCTGTATATGCCTGTGCAGGCAGTCGGTGGCGAGGATCCCTTGTGGGAGTGTGGTTGCACTTTTCAATGTGCTGGATGAGTGGCATCAGCGGTATGATGGTGCCATTACCATTTATGGTGGTAAAGGCACTGGAGGCGAGGTGGGTATGTTTCTCTTTAGGCTTTTCCTCCTTAGTCTTTTTGTCCCCACGTCGTCCACATTTTCGGGATGAATCTCCATTGTTGTTTTGCCCTTCTTTGGGCTGCCATTTGGGGTTTCCCCCTTTGTGTTTGACAGCAGAAAGTTTGTTGGCCTGAGGCTGGCCAGCGGGCTTTCCTACTGCTGTGCGCCTTGAGGCTTCAGTGACAATGGAGTCCTTGACATGTTTAAATGTCAAGGCACTAGTAGCAGTTGTATTAAGGACCGTGGTGGACAAAGAATCATACTTGTGTGGCATTGCAGCAAGTAGGATCATCGCCTGAACTAGTTTGGGGATGGCAACATTGGCAGCCGTGAGGCGCTTGAACTTGTCAGCCATCTTAGCAATCTCTGGCATGGGATTTGCAGCTGGAATTTTGATTGCTATTGCAGACCTAAAGTCTGCAAAGACTTGGGAGGGGCCATCGACACCATAATCAGTGTGAATGAGGTCCCACACCTCCTCAGCAGTGTCCTTGGTGTTGGCATGCTGCTGAATGGAGGGGGCCAGGCAGAGCACTAGGCTACCAATAGCCATGTATTGCATCATGTATGCAGCATGTATCTCAGGGTTTAATTTCAACACATCAAATGATATTGAACATGATGCTTACATCACATTGATCTGCATGCTCCAAAGCATGAGATCGAGAATTATTGGGATAGAATTTGTCACAGGCAATGCAAAAGTAGTGACTTGTTGCTCTACCTCCACTTGTAGTCTCAGGCTGTTCAATGGCAAGTTGGAGACATGTTTGGTCAAGGTTCTTCCCACCTGCTCTATCTTCTCAGGGAGGGACATTACCATTTTTGTGCCACCTCTGATGTCCAGCATCATGGTCAGCAGCACTTGACTGCAGCAATTGGGTTGATAAGACTTCTGAAGGTGGCCATTGCTAGAGGCTGGACTACCAATGACTGCATCATCATCATCATCACTTTGCACAGATTGAGAGGGAATTGGCTGATTCTTGGACACATTGTCCATTGATTACTTATAATAGGGTTGTTCACAGTAGCCATTCTTGGGCCATTTTGGCTCATTTTCAAACTCATTTTTGGCTCATTTTTGTGTATTTGGCAGAGGAACAAACAAAAGGGAATGAAAAATGAAATGGAAAATGACATGAAAAATGGTTACTGTGAACATTCTGGGAAGGAAATTTTAGAAAAATGGAGCAAAAATGCATTTTTCTTGCCAGGCACAGTGCCAAAAAGATGAAAAATGATCATTTTTCGGTTCCCTTTTTACAAAAGCAAGGGTGGGGTTCCATTTTACATTCATTCTACATTCATTCTCAGTTCCATTCTTGAGAAAAATGGAATCAAAATGAAATTCAAAATGATTGAAAAATGAGTGGAAAATGAACCAAAAATGCCAACCATGAACAACCCTAATGCTTTTCCGAGTTCTCAGTATTGAGGACTCAGTCTTACTACTCAGGCCCAGCAAAGTATTGGGTCAGACATCTATTCATGTGGGTTTAGCTGGTTGGTCTTTGAAAATGCTGTGTGCACAGCCTTGCAGTATCAATTGACTTATCTGCTACATGTATCAGCTACCAGAGACTAGCCTTGTGGTACATTCATTGATTCAACATTCTCTTCTTGGCCGCTGTTCTCTGCTAACAATGACAACATGAGCTATATTCCTAAAAATTGGGCCATATTTTGTTTTTTATTATAAATTTCATTGTTTGTATATGGATATTCTGGTAAGTCTGTCAAAATAGTCCTTGTCCAGCCATTCTGTGCTATAGAATATATTGATGTGAGCTGTGGGAAAACAGGCCATGATTTTCTTGTGTTCTATGCTGAAGAATCGCTCTACCATCTGTCTGATCAACAGTTCCAGTACATGCCAGGCTGCCCTTGGATCAATATCTTCATCGCTGGTTGTGTCTCATTCCTCCGTTGTGTCACCAAATGGTTCCTTTGTTTGCCATGTTGGATATACTAACTGGACCGACTCTAGCAAAGGCATGTCGATGTTTTGGAGCATGTCAACTATGCTGATGTCCATCAGAAGCATGAGCTCTCTTGCCTTGCTCCACTGGACGTGCTTTCGGGAGGGCAACGATGACAGAATTCCATGTAAGCTGAGTATGACCCTCTCGAGTCTTGGGTAATGAGCAGCGAAATTGTCCCGTGTCCAGGTCTGCGTGTCGCTCCCCATTCTCTTCATGATATAGCAGGGCATGCACAGGACAAGATGCTGTATGGTTTTGGTAAATGTGCTTCTGCTGAAGTCGACTATGCACGTATCACATAGCTGCAGAATGGCTTTTTTGAGTCTCGGAGCATCTAGTCTCATGACAGGGTTGGACCGAGGTGAGTGGAATGCAGATGTCATGCACATCTTCAGGACTGTCAGGTTTGGCAACTGGAGCGTGTCGATGCCTGCCAGCCATGATGACTTGATAGTCAAGATGTGTCAACCTCATTGCTATGGCACTGAAATCATTGAAAATCACCTTTGGTCATAGCAGTGCATGCCGGAGGTTGCAAGATGCAGGGTTGTCACTGCCTCGACATCCCCACTTGCATCCAACACCTAGGAAATTGATATTCAAGACTCTCAACTGCTGTGTGTCTTTGACATGGATGATGGATGGATTGCTGGTGATTATGGTGAGTGATTGTAGCCGTGAAGCACAGATGATCATCTGCACATCTGATTTGGTGGTAGGGAAGCAGCAACACATTGAATTGTGATGCCAAGCAGTTTTAATGTTGTTGAGATCTAGGTGTAGGGTTTCAAGGTTTGGAAATATGGGTAAATACACCATGTGCATGATGTCTGATCCCAGGGATAAGCTGAACAAAGTGACAGATCTCACGATGGAGGTGCTCTCAGTCCAGTGAAAATGGAATGGATTCATTCTGCGGGTACTGCCAAGCAACAGACGAAATTCATCATCAGTGCGATAGGGAAAGGTGTTGCCAACTGCAATGTGTTCATATGATCTCCCCAAATGCCAAACATGTCAGCAGCTCTTTGGAAATAGATTATTTGTCCATTGTCTGTGTGGCCCTTGAAATCAGTGCAAAGTTCTCTGTAGGGTTGTGTTCGCTTAGACCATGGGAGTGGAGCAGGTTGCAGAATTGGGGACTGGTGTGTCAAATGGACAGCCAGCCCTCATGGACGATGTCGACTTCTGATGTACTTTCATTGTGATCATCAATATATGATGGGATCTTTAGTAGCAGCTCTGGAGGACATGACATTTGCTCAGGCTTGATGACTGCAGCCCAGGATTGTATACACATATTGGCTTGTCTACATGTGGAGGGCCCCTGATTCACCATTGTAGTTCTGGTTCTTTCTGAGGTTTGAATCATTCCCATGGTGTTACATGCAGTTCTGGGTGGTGCGTTTCTTGCTTGGATCACCGGCTGCTCTTAAATACTGATCATCTGATGTAGAGTGTCACGGTGTTGCCTTTCCTCTGCTGCCTGTCCATGTCTACCCTCTTGGATATCTTGGATAAGGCCACTACCATGTACGCTTTTCTTGTGTCTCAATTGTCTGTGCACCTGACTTATTTGTTGCAGTTCTGACAGTCTGAAGTGTTGTGCTCTGGACACGTATCACCCACCTGTCTCAAAAAGAAAAAGAACTTCATTTCTTCTCAAGAAGGAAGGTCAGGCAATCTCATGCATAACACAGTCTCCATCTTTTGTTGGTGATGAAGGGCAGTCAGCTTTGTATGTTGTCCAGCTTGCATTATCTGATCGGTCACTAATGTATTTGCTTTTCAGAGCTGCTTTTCCTGCTATGCCAAGCAGGGATGGCATGAGTTCAGGTGATATGTGAGTTTGCATCATGTCATTTGCTTGTCTCTGCAGTCTTACCCTTGCTGAAAAGCACTCTTTATACCGACTCTCCTGTCCTGTCTGCATCTTATGGGGTTCTACATGAGCTCAGTTCAGACATTGATTTGCCAGATGTCCAGACATAGGTGTCTCATTCCCAAATCTTCTGCATCTTTGACATTATGTTTCTGTTTGCTAGTTTGCTGGCTCAAACTCCTGTTTGAAATAGTGCCTCTCCAACCAAAGTAGATAGTCCTGCAGCTTGGTGCGTTCTTTCTTATTGGCCAACATCAATCGCTTGTGCCTCATGCAATTATGACAGGAAGAGAAAGTCTACAACCTTTGTGGCCCTTCGCAAGTCAAGCTCAGAGCCTGATCTATCGACACCTGTTCGTAAGAGGGCCTCCCTGGCCAACTTGTCAGCTGATAGTCCTGTAACCAAGTGCGCTTCTTTCTTCTTGTCCTACTTCAATCCCTTACTTTGTGTTCTTGTAGGAGAAATACACCTAAATCTATTTGCAGCCCCAGAAAAAATCAGGTCTAGGTGATCATCTAATCTTAGTATGTATCATTATTGTTAAGGGTGAAGCCTCAACCACTCGATCTAGTCAATGTCATTTGACGAGGTGCTTCCTCGACAAGTTGTTCAACACTAGTCTTACTCGGAGCGTCCGACGTAAGAGAGATAGTGCACTCTAGCAGGCCTTCTGCATAGAGTTGTTCAGGTTCACGCACTAAGGGGCTTCCTTAGTGGTTTTGAGTAAGTTCGCGAGTTCACAAGTTAAGGCTGTTAATTGCCTAGATCTAAACTAAGGACATCCCTACTACGAGTTGCAGTACTTATACTATGAGGGAGGTCCTTATCGTCCAATCGGAAAGATAGATGCGTATCAAGTAAGAATAGGAACAATAGGCCTCATGCCTTGCATGAGGCATCCGATGTCACGGAGTGCTGCGGCACAGCATGTCAGGAAACAATAAGAGATAAGCCTCATGCCTAGCATGAGGCATCCGATGTCAAGGATCCGATGTCAAGGACATGCTGTGGCGCAGCATGTCGATTGTGAGGGTCCGATGTCATGGACCTCATGTCAGGGGGCTGTCGTATCACAGCATGTGTGGGAGTGGGTTCAGGTGCATGGAGTCACCATGCGTCAAGGGTGCCTTCCACGGGAAGGGGATCGAATGCATGCAGTCGGCATGTGTCGTGTGTGTGTCTGATGTCAAGGACATGTCCTAGGCATGAATCAAGGGGTGCCTCCTGTCTGGAGGGGATCGTCGGGTGCATCGGGTTCCATGAGTTACAAGGAAAATTGTAACATTACCCCCCCGCTATGGTCGAAAGTTCCACACTTCGACCTAAATCTTCATCTCTCCTTCGTGGTCTGATCGGGCGTGGTCTGGTTATGTGGGTAGGTTGGGGTCGAGGGGTACAATGGAGGAATAATTCATGTCCGAACTCGGACCATGATCAGGTTCTTCTGGTTTGTGCTGCCCTAGGTAGTGGTGTCAAGGAGTCGGTAGTATCGTTGAAAGGGGGGCGTTGCAGGATGGCAAATTCAATGTCTGTAATCGGGGGTTCGGGTTCTGTTCGGAAGATGGCGTAGAGGCAGAATGCGAAGGTTAGGGCTGCCGCTGCAGCCAGGGTCGTGCCAACGATGATGGCAAGGATCGTAATCCCTGTGAGCATGGGTCTGTCTTGTCATGCCATCATCTTGAGCTCTGCCTTTTAAATCCTTCCATATGGCTCCCCTGTCATGTTTCCCATCGCATCGTCATCAAAATCATTGTATCCGGAGTTAAAGAAGAGCCGCTGTCTGTGTTCGGCTTCTCTTTGATCAGTCTCTCGATCTTTCCGAGGTTTCTCTGGGCAGTTCATCCTATAGTGTCCGGGGCCTTGCTGTTTGCAATACTTGCAAATATATCGTGGGCAAATCAGGCCGAAATGGCCTATCTCTTGGCAGATGAAACATCTGGCATGTCTCATGTGTGGGGGGGACCAAGGCGGTTGGGTGGTTTTCGGTTCGGGTTCGGGGGTGGTTAGATCAATTACTTCAGGTGCCCTAGGCATGATCTTCGGGTTCTTCATAGAATGGGAGGAGTCTCCAGAGGGAGCTCATCATTTGTCTCTGTCACTCCGCTCACTGAATGGCGAGGGCGAGGTTGGTGGTCGTCTGTGCTGATCTAAGGGGGTGTGAGGTCTCTCCTCAGTCATTCTTGGTCTGTCTGACCGCAGTGCAATCATCTCCTGGATCGTCTGTTCAATCCCCAGGGCAGCTGCATTGTTCATTGCTTCTTCTAGATTTCATTCCATCTGCTCGATAGTGCTAGCATAGTAGAAGCACATCCTGGCCAGATGGTATCTTGGTGGATCGTGGGCAAGGTGAATGCAAAGGGCGTCAGCATTCAATCGGTTTCGTAGGTAGTCTCAGGTGAATCGTCATTTGGCAGGCATATTGGGGAGTGTTGTAGCAGAAAGGAAGGGGGGTCTTGGGTTCTCGTTAGAGGTGGTACCTCTTCTTATATGCCGTCAGGATCTCGGGGGCATGTTTTAAGTTCGATTCAGGTTCCCATGTGTTTTTGGAGGTCAGGTAGTCAACCCATTTTACGAGGTAACGGCGTGTCTTGCCGTGCTTCTTGTGTGCGATGATCGCTTCCACTTTGTATTCATTTTCTCCTTCCACGAGGTCGGGTGGTGGAGTCAGGAAGTTCCGTCCATGAGTGTCATTCTTGTGGTATCGCATGAGTTAGGCTGCATGGAATACCAGGTGGATCTTCCATCTCAGTGGCAGTTTCAGTCAGTATGTCGTTCTGGACAGGGCATCTTCAATCAAGAAGGGCCCTTCTCGTTTTGGCGCCAATTTTCTCGTTGGGTAGCCCATCTTCAGGTTCTTGGAGTCAAGCCATACTTGTTCTCCAACCTTGAATGGTTCGTATCACCCTTTTGTTTGGGCAGCCATAGCCTGTCTGGCTAGTTCGTGTGCAGCAAGAGCTTCCCTTCTTGCAGCGAGAAGTTCCTGGATTCTCTGTTCGGCGGCCAGCACGTTCGTCTTTTCATAAGGGGGGGGATAGCACGTGGTTGATATCCCATCATCAAGTAAAACGGGGAATGTTTTACTGCAGAGTGCATCTTCTGGTTGTGCGCGAATTCTGCCGTTGGGAGATAACGTTCCCAATCTTTGGGTTTGTTCGAACAGAACATGTGGAGGTAAACTTCTAGTTCTTGGTTTACTCACTCCATTTCTCCATCGGTCTGGGGGTGATAATAGCAGTGCTCATGGATAGCTTGATCCCAAGCAGTCGTCCGAGTTCTCAGAAGAGTTTGGATGCAAATCGAGGGTCTCTGTCTGAGATGATCCTCCCAGGGAGTCCAAATCTTGTGTATACATGGCGCAGGTAAAGGTCTGCGGCACCAAGTGCATCAATCGTCTTCGTGCAAGGGATAAAAATTACCCCCTTCGTAAGACCATGGTCTACCATGACCATGATTGAGTCAAATCTGTTTATCATGGGCAAGTCCATGATAAAATCTGTCGTTACCAGCTCGAATGGTCTGCTGGCATCGGATGATATCAGTGTCAGCAGTGGGGTCGTCAGGTGTGTATTCACTTTCATTTGCTGGCACTTTGTGCAGCCTTCAACGTACTTTTTGATGAAGTTGGCCATTCCTGGCCACCAGTAGTCTCGTTGGATCAGTTCGATCGTCTGCCATTGTCCAGGGTGTCCTGTCGTGATGCTATCATGGTATTTTCGTATGATCGCTCGGCGGAGGGTTTCATCCTGTGGTACATAGCATCTGTCTTTGAAAAAGAGCAGGCTGTCTTTGAATTTCCAGTCCTCCAATGCAGACTTGATTGGGGGAGTTCCATTGTTTTTCAGGGCTCATAAAGCGTCATTTATGAGGTCGTCCTTCATTATTGCTGAGACCAGGGCTTCCTGGAGCTTGGTGTCGATCGTTTTGATGAACAGTTCATCAGCAAGGATGGTCTTGTCCTTGTTATCAGTGTCTTCTTTGGCTATGTGATCTGCTCTCCTCGATAGGGCATCAGATTGTACCATCTGTGATCCCGGTATGTGTTGTAGCTTCAGGTCGAATTGTGACAGGTAGATGCTCCATCTAGCCTGTCATCGGTTCAGTTTCTGCGCCTGACAGAAATACGTCAGGTTCTTGTGATTGGATAGTACCATCACAGGGAACGGTGTCCCCTGTAGGTAGTGTCTCCATGTCTCTAGTGCTCGGATCACTCCCAGTAGTTCCCTGTCATATATCTCATAATTTCTTTCAGCTTTGTTGAAAGAATGCGAGATATAGCCACATGGGTGCCAGTCTCCGTTGGTGTCTTGTTGTCTGAGTACTGCGCCTGTCGCAAATTTTGAGGTGTCAGATTCCACCACAAATGGTTTCATTGCGTCTGGCATCAGCAGTACTGGGGCTTCATTGAATTTCCTTTTTAGCGCATCGAACAATTGCTGGCAGTCATTTGTCCATTCAAATTTCTGGTTCTTCTTTGTCAAATCATTCAGCGGTCTGGCCAGATCCGCGAAGTGTCCGATGAATCTTCAATAGAAGTTCCCAAATCCTAGGAGGATCTTACATCCTTCACTGTCCTTGGCATGGGCCAGTCCTTGATCCCAGCCAGCTTCGTGTTGTCCATTGCGAGTTCATCGGGCCTGATGATCATGCCCAAGAAGTCGACTTCCTGTACATTGAATTTGCATTTCTCTATTTTCAGGTAGAGATCGCATTGTCGTAGTCGTTTGAGGACCCTTTCAGTCCTTATCCGGTGTTCTTCTTCCGTCTTCAAGAAGATCAGGATGTCGTCCATATAGATGATGAGCCATCCTTCATCTAGCATATCTCGGAAGAAATTGTTCATCATGGCCTGGAATGTTGCCGGTGAGTTGCACAGCCCAAAGAACATCACCATTGGCTCAAATAGCCCTCGGTTAGTCTTGAATGCTGCCTTCCACTTGTCTCCTTTCTTTATCCATATGTTATGATATCCCCATCGAATATCAAGTTTTGTGAAAAATCTCGCTCCCTTCAGCTTGTCCAAGAGGTCTCCGATCAGTGGCAGGGGGTAGTTGTTCTGGATTGTTCCTTCATTCAGATAGTGATAGTCTTGGCAAGGTCATAGAGCATCAGAGTCCTTCTTCGACACGAAGAAGAACGGGGATGCCATGGGTGATTTTGATGGTCGGATGTATCCTTTCTCCAGGTTTTCATCGAGAAACTCATTGAGTTTCTCTTGTTCTTTCGGTGTCAATGGGTAGACTTTGCAATCTTTTGGTACAAAGCCTTCCTTCAAGTCAATTGCATGATCCCATGGTCTTGATTCTGGGAATTGTTCAGATGCGGCCTTTTCAAATGCCTGTCTGTATTTCTGGTATTCTGGTGGCAGCAAGTCGTCCAGGGTCTGTTGGCTAGTCTCCTTTCCCTCCTCTTGCTCATGTGCCAGTTGTTGAGATATGGATGTCTTTGCTCTGATCCATATGTCGGAGTTGAGTAGGTACTGTGGGGAGCCCTTGCCTTTCACGAGTCTGCTGATGGTGTTCATCTTCTGGATGTATTTGTGTGTCAGCTCTCGATGTTCTTCCATCAGGGGCAGTTCTATGGCTGGTCCGAATAGGCCAATGACTGGTTCACCTCGCACATATGCAATCAGTATTGAGTTGTCCTCAATCACATCTTGTTTGGGGGTCGGTTCTATTGCTCATATTTCCATGCCGGTGTCTGCCAGTAGTTCTTCATCGGGTACCTCTTCGATCTTTACCTGAGGGGGGGTCTCCCTGCGCATAGGTATTTCAGTGTTGATGGTACCGTGATCTGGAGTCCTATCATCGTGGGTTGGGGTAGTCTGTTGTCGAGGGTAGTTTATCCTGTTTTGTAGTGTCGTTTTCATGTTCCTTTTGCCGGTGCTTCCCTCCCCTGTGGAGGTTAGCAATTCCTTCATCCTTTGCACAATTCGTTGTGCCCTGTTGCATTCTTTGTTTTTGCCCTTTTCCAGCTGTTTCTTCTTCTGGTTTTCTCAGGTCTTGGCAACAGCACGTCGTGCCGCTTCAAGGTTTCTGGTTTCTTTAGGAGTGTTGCTGCTCCTGGTTTTTGCAATGGCTATCTGGACAGAATTTAGTTCTTTTGCTTTCCTTTCTGAAAGCCTTTCTCTTGTTTTTGCCATGGCCAACCGGGCTCGGGCAAGGCTCCTCTCTTTTTCTTCAGCGAGCCTTTCTCTCATCTTTGCCACGGCTAGTCATGCTCGGGCAAAGTTTCTCTCTTTCTCTTCGGAGAGTCTTTTTCTTGTTTTGGCCATGATGTGTCGAATTCATGCCATTCTGTCATTTGGCGCCTCCCTTTCGGCGTCTACCCTAGGAAGGTTTAGGGTGTTCGGGAGGGCCCATTCAGCTCTTCTTGTCTTTTCCAAGATTTGTTTGATCTGAGCCCGTCGTTCTTCATCTCGGAACTCAAAGGTTCCCTTCTTCCAATTGATGATCGGGTTTATCTCCCACAGCCATGGCAGGCCCAGGATTACCGATTCTTTGCCTAGTCCGGCGACTAGGTATTCTATCGGGTAGCTCCTTCCATTGATGTGGAGTCTTCCTTTCATGCATCTGGTGATTGTTCCCTGCTTGTTCAGGGTCCCATCTACATTCATGGCCTGGATGGTGCGGCCTAAGGGATATGTTCTGATCCCTTCTTGTTCGACGAAGTTCGAGTCAATAAAGACTCCTCCTGCTCCAGAGTTGAGGAGCGCGTTTGTTGCGACGTCTTTCCCATTGTCTGACTCAGCTACCCGAATAGACAGGCGCATAGATTGTCTATTCATGGTAGCTAAGAGTACAGACCCTAGGGAGGCTACAGCGGTGACTGGCGTCGTATCAGGCCACTGTTTTAAAACCCCAATTCCTCCATGAGGTTAAGGGCTCGTTCCTTTTCTTCTTCATCTAGTTCATCCAGCATCGTGCGGATCTTCTGGTAGGTGTCCACCCCAGTCTTCTTCTGGGTGAAGCGGTTTTGGTAGGGAGGGGGTGCTGGCCCCATCTGAGTGGGGTTCTTTCCATCTCTGTGGTCAGACGATCAGTGTCCTGGTTGGTGGCAGATGAAACACAATCCCTTCTGGAGGTGTTCCACGTGTTCTTAGTTTGTCAGTCGGTTGATATCAAGAGAGGGCTGTCCTTTTTTTGTCATTTCGTTTGTCTTCTGGCTCTGCCTGGTCTTTCCCAGAATTGCCATGGCCCGTTTCCATTGGCCTTTGTATTTCGAAGCTGCCTTTATCCAGCCTTCGAGTGTGTTGGGCACTGTCTCCATTGTGTGTACCCTCTTCAGTAATTCGGGATGCAGTCCATCCATGAAGTACTTGATCATGGCTGCATCTTCTGTGATTCCGGTCCTGTCTTTCAGGATGCAGAAGTTCGCCACATATTCTTCAAGGTTCCCTGAACCTTGCTTGAGATTCTTGATCTCTGTCTTTGCCGTTCCAGCATCATCGATTGGCGAGAAGGCCTCTAAGACCTTCTGTCGGAAGTCTGCGTATTCACCGAGTCCCTCAGACTGGTGTTGGTTGATGAATGCCTGCGCCCAGGCAGCTGCTGTCCCTCCATTCATGAAGGACAGCGTGAAGATAATCTTCTTGTCGTTCGTGTCATAGACCTGGTCATTGATTCACAGGTACAGGTCTATCTCCTGCAGGAACTTGGCGGTCTTGGTCCGCTCTCCTGAGAAGTCTGTTGGTGATCGGATTCAAATGTCCTTCATGGACGTCATCGGTGTGGTTGCGGGTTCAGACATCTCGTTATAGAGGTCGTCGGTTTTGTCTGTTAAGAAGCAGGTGGATGTTTCGGGTGGGGGTGTGTGCAGTTGTTCAAAGTCTTTGTCAGTGAGGAAATCTCCTCGTTGTCTGTTGGTTGATCTGTAGAACCAATGCTGTGCTGGGGTCGAGTAACAGACTAGTCTTCTGTTGTATCAGTACCAAGATGAACCTGGCTGTGGTTCTGCTTCTCTTGGTGGTCGGTCTGGGGTTTGTCTAGACCCGGGTCGCTGTGGTGTGTATCGAGACATGTTGCCTACACCTAGGTAGGTGGGCTAGCAGATAGTTTAGATCTTATGTTAAGGGCGAAGCCTCAACCACTCGATCTAGTCAATGTCATTTGACGAGGTGCTTCCTCGACAAGTTGTTCGGCACTAGTCTTACTCGGAGCATCCGATGTAAGAGAGATAGTGCACTCTAGCAGGCCTTCTGCATAGAGTTGTTCAGGTTCACGCACTAAGGGGCTTCCTTAGTGGTTCACAAGTTCACAAGTTAAGGCTGTTAATTGCCTAGATCTAAACTAAGGACATCCCTACTATGAGTTGCAGTACTTATACTATCAGGGAGGTCCTTATTGTCCAATCGGAAAGATAGATGCATATCAAGTAAGAATAGAAACAATAGGCCTCATGCCTAGCATGAGGTGTCCGATGTCATGGATCCGATGTCACGGACCTCATGTCAGGGGGCTGTCGTATCACAGCATGTGTGGGAGTGGGTTCAGGTGCATGGAGTCACCATGTGTCAAGGGTGCCTTCCACGGGAAGGGGATCGAATGCATGCAGTCGGCATGCGTCGTGTGTGTGTCTGATGTCAAGGACATGTCCTAGGCATGAATCAAGGGGTGCCTCCTGTCTGGAGGGGATCATCGGGTGCATCGGGTTCCATGAGTTACAAGGAAAATTGTAACAATTATGGTATGGTGTGTTGGTTGGAGGACCTTTCGTGTGTACATACACATTTACGGCCACACTGGTGTTCTTGTATGATAACTTAGTGTACTCATTTGAGCACTGTAGCATGTCAACAATGATTGAATTTTACCTGACTAGTTTGATGTGAGTCACAGTTATATAATTTGACAACATGTGCCACTGCTACAAATACGATACTACAGGGTCAAGATCACTCCTTCAGGTGCTGGTCAATGTGCTTATCAATCTGCATTTCTCCTTGTTCCTCATTGTCTGTGTAATATCCATAACCTACCCAGCGCTTCAATGTTACTGTCTGAATCGGCTCAGGTTCGTGCATTCTGGCATTCAATGCTTCCTGATATGGTATGCCAAGTCTTGGTCAATATGTTTCCCTTGTTCATCAATTGTGTTCTTACCTGACTGTAATGCGGATTAAACAGTGTGATAGACCTCAGCACAACTATCATCTTGTGCTTCTTGTCTTTGAGCAGTACGACAATGAATGATACTTGTATCTCGACTATGTCACTGATTTGGAATATGTGTGGTCCCACTGCTTCAACCCTTGGCATTTGAATCTTCAGTATTATTGACTGTTGAAATGTTGAATTTTTGTTACCTTTTCATCCCTTCTGCACTGGTGTTGACCTGATAATATTGGACTTTGTTTTCCTCACCATAGATAAAACCTTCCTTAGCCAACTTGTCAAGTATTCCATGAGGATCAATCAAAGCTGGAATTGGGATGGGGTCCATCCCAGGTGCGTCACGTTTGGCTGTAAGATATCTGTTTGAAGCTTTGAGAGCTTTGCCTTGTGTTGTAGGAACTGTGGCCAAAATCCAACTCTCAAGTGCCGCGTCTTCTAGGCCATGGTCAAATATGCCGTATATTTCTTGTGCCACATCTAGCACTTTTTCAAATGTTGGTGTGCCATATCCTAGTAAAGTGACTCCCTGTCGAAGGTAGTGCGCCTGAGAATTTGTTCTTGCTCTTGTCATTTACCAGCATATATGGGCAGCAGCTTCCCAAGCTCACCTCATTTTGTCAACAATGGGGGGAAGGTTTTTGCCAGATAACACTCCTTGTATCAAGAAGACTGCCTCCTTGGCAGTTTTGTCATTTCCACCATCATGCACAAGCCAAAGAGTCTGTGGTGCCTGGAAATGTTTGACCTTGAACTTGCTCTGCCACTCTGTACTCTGTGTGCGGTCAGTATTGGCTATCAGATGAGCAGGTTACTTTCATCTCTCACTTTCATCAGGCTTGCCAATCATTGGTCTTTGACTTCAGTGTTTTGACTTGCACTCTTCTTGAGTGCATCTGCTATCTTTGTGTCAATATGTACAGTCATTAGCTGTTCTTTTCGCATGCTTACCAGCACCTGCAATGTTGTAGAAGCCATCCATCTTATGTTGGTGCAACCTCTCTGTTCTGTTGGTGTCGATGGTGTCTGTGTATTTTTTGTCAGGGCTTACTGAAGTATAGAAGGGAAGCTGATAGATGTCATCAGGTTGCAATTACTGGTGCATTAGCTTTTTCCAAACAGATCTTCTCATGCTAACAACCGTTTACTTGGTCTTTAGCTATCATAATTCCTTGTATTTGTGCTTATCTCATGGTCTGTCATGAGTGCTGGTCCTCATTCGGCCAATGCTTATTTTGAGCTTTTGGTATTTGGCTATTGGTTGCATGTTTGCATTCTATTTGTCTGGCTGATAACTTACTTCCTTCTTCGATCCACAGCGGTCCTGACTGCTGTCCTGACTTGAAAGACAGTTTTGTTTGGCTTCCTCACTCGATTTGGTACGTGCTCCAAATGTGCTTCATTATTCAGAATCCTTCTGTCCACCTGGCCCTTTGAACACTGACACGGATGACACAGAAGACAGGTTCTGTTTCATGCCTGTTTACCATAGCCATATTTTCCCCTTCCTGCAGGGTGTCAAAATGTGCATACTCTTCTTGTGGTTTGTTTAGTTCCTATGGTTATCCAGAATTCTGAAGGTGATCTGCATGATGCTACGGTACCATCGGCTGCGCAAAAGTCCATTCATCCGATAGCTTGATGTGGACTTTTATTGATTCATTTATGCTAATAAAGTGGTGGGCATCTGTGATTCTATGTGACACGCCTTCTGAATAGATATCAAGTGACTCATCACTTGGCTCCAGCAAGACTAGTTCTTCCTGCGATGTACAACATGTGTCAAGGCTATTGTGGAACCAGTTTATCTTTATTCCTGATTGAGGAAGGTGTTTATTCTCCACTCGATAAATTCTTGGATGCAAATGAGCTCTGTTGCCAATATTCTGTCTGCCCATCTCTGCTTTGATATCTAACTTGCCTCTATATATCTCACTTGTACCACTATGTCTGGCAAGAAAACACTCAGGTGAGCTTTCGTGTCTGGTTTGATATGTGTGCCTCCTGATGCAGATTCCAGGTGCTTGTATTTATCTGCTATATCACTCCCTACTAATAACACTCTATTAGGTGAAAAGTCGTTCATTCTGATGACGATTCTGATGTGTATGTGTCTGATTTCTCTACCTGTGACCAAAGCCTCACTTTACTTGGTTAGTGAAATTATTGAACCTTTACCGTCTCCGAGCAAGAGAAAGCATGTGTATGTACATGACTGTATCCATTTCTTCCTGCTTCATTCTGACTTCTTGATTTTTGTTTTAGGGATGTTGCTCAAAATGAACAATGAGAGAAAAATAGTCGCTGTGGTTCTGTAATGCCACCTCCCAGCACATGTGAGTTTGTACAGCTTCCACCTGTTTCAGTCTCGTAAATCCCAGTGTTACTCTGGTTTACACTTATTTCCTTACCATGCACTGTATAGGGATTTGGTCTTGGCCACTATGCAGGCTGTGTCTCGGTCTGCTTCAAGGAAAAACTCTTTTGGTCCGATCAAGACCGATACTCCTGTCAAGGACTTGACTTGGTATGTTCTTCATTTCTTTGAAAATATGAGTTATCAACCTATCCTGTCACGTTGACACTGAATATTGTGTTAATTATAGTCAAAGTGTGAAGACAGGCTTGGCTAAATCAGATGTCGACAAGCAACCAACTGATTGCCCAGAGTGAACACACATCTTCCTGTTGTTTGTCCATTACTCACTCTTCTTTTCCATCAGGCATAATAAAATTAAGACTGAGAAAGCATTGTATGCTGAAGACAGTCTCGTTCAGTAAGTGGTGTGGTAGTTTTCATATTTGATGTTTTGTTTCATTTGGTGTTCTGTAGGGCAAGCCTAACTGACAGACATAAGGCTAAGACTATTGATGCCATTGTTCCATCTGAACCAGTGCTACGTGTGGTTCGTGATCATGGGTGTGTACCATATTCAATGTTTGCTGTTTGCACATTTGGACTTTCGGCTCCAATCTCAGGACAATCGACAAAAAAAAGGCTGCTATTCGAGTGCCTCTCCGAAATGTCAGAGAGTGAATGGCCTGTCATGCCAAGGTAAGCTGGATCTTGTTGGAGCTTTGGTGACACCTGGCACTTCATATTCTTTCTCTCTTGTTTCTAGAAATATCCAAGACAAGGAGTACATTTTAATGTCTCCTTTCCTTGGTGCTGTGTCATGGGAGCCTGATACCGATCCTTCCAGTCAAGTGGACAACCACATCATTATGGCTGATAGTACAACAGCTGTTGATGATGTTGATGATGCCTGTGAGGCTGCTGAGACTGGTTCCGAGTATGTATAAATTTCTGTCCAAGTGCTTCTGTTGTACCAGGGAATGCAGCATTGGTGAGGATCCATCATTGGTCATGCTGAAAAGCATGCAAGACCTACAGCTTGTGCCACTCTATAAGGATTTGTTTGATCTTGGGTATGCCCTGCATTGTTGTCATGTATACTACTGCTAATTCATGTTGCATTCTAGCATTTATCGGTCTGTGAAACCGTTCTTGTATGTCAAGAGTGCTGGGATGGGTGGGGTTACTATGGACGAAATAGAGTCTTTTCAGGGTGTTGGCATAATTCCATATGTCACTGCTATGACTTTTCTTGCATGCTGCTCAACCATTACGTTCTTATTCGGTCATTTGGTAAAAGCACTACTCTTCACCCATTCTGGTTTCTTTGTGAATCCAGCCCATGCTTCGCTGGAAGATTTCATTCAAGAGGGTGGTCGCCTCAAGGTGAAAGATCCCTCTGCAACAGCGGTCTGTATTATGACTAGTGTTATCTCCAAATGTTCTATTGTTGTGGAGGGTGTCTCAGGAGCACAAGAGTCTACCAAAGCCATTCACAAAGTCTCCATCTTACCCTTCCATCAGGATTTCAGGCATGATGCAACCTTTCTGGGCATTGTGTTCCAGTTCAGCACCATAGCAGGCTCTGTGTCCACCGATGGCATCACCTTTACCACAAGGCCAAAACCTCTTTTTCCTTTTGCATCTTCATGTAAGTTGTTCTTCATTTTATTATTGGATTATTTCATCTGCATGCTACACAGCCAGCTTGGCTCCTTCCACACCAAGAAGGAAAGGGTCTTGGACCATTATGGTCATGCACAGCCCTGTGCCCACCCAGCAAAAAGATGATTATGTCACTATGCAAACATTTGCAGAGCGAAGTAAGTGTTTCTGGCTGTTATACTTTTTGTAGTGACTTCATGAATATTATTAGTTCCTATCTATGATGGTCGAGTTGATGGTTGGAAGGAGTTTACCTACTCTGATGCTGATTTTTCAAGGATTGCAAGCTGGCCTCTATATGAGCAAGGACTGCACAATCTTCCTGTTGACTCACTTGTGTCCGTTGGGTATACTGTAAACACATTTGGTGGCACAGTTGGTGGCAATGGCAAAGAGGCTCATACCTACAACAATCTTTTGACAAACCTTCAGTTTGTTATTTTGCTGGCATTGCCAGCCGATGAGTGAGCTGTCATGGTCCCAGTGTATTTTTCTTGTGTGCCCAGACAAGCGCTTGTATTAGTGAAGTATACTTTATACTATTACTATGTCTGGTAGTCAAGCATATTTTGAATATTCATTTTCCAAGTTCTCATTTCATGTTTTCGTGTTATGCGATCTGAATAGCCATGTTGAAGGCTACTTTTTCACACCAGTCAATCCCATTGGTTTAGTTGGTTGTTGACACAATGTTGACATCTTAGGTGTTACATATATCACATGTCAATGCATGCACATGATCATGTTTTTTTTTTGCTCTGTTCCAATTATTGAACATTGAATGTTGAACATTGCTCCTTGCTTTAACATGCATATGTGCTTGCTCCAGATGTCTGTGCTTGTGTTGTTCTGTTATCTCAATGTTTCCCTTATGGAATGTTGGTATACTGACATTGTGAGTAAATTTCCATGCCTACTCAACTCCTCTGCTTACCTGCTCATGAGTAGTGTGTCCTTCCTCGCGCTATTGAATGGCAGTCCTCCACTGTTGGTGTCTCTTGCCCATTTGGGACTGTCTGCCTTGTCCGTCTGGTAGAAGGTTCCATCTGGACTGTCAAACATCTTGGGCTGCATGTGCAGTCTCTTGAGCCAATTCTTTTTGTCCTTGAGCAAAGAGACGACAAGTGCCTGTTCTCTGCCCTTGAATCAAGTGTTGCTGTTTGACATATCATTGATGCTAATCCTGATTCTTTGGTCTGTTCTTCTGAATGCTCAATGTTTCTGAATTTGAACTATCAAGTTTTGCTCTCTGCTCTATGTGCTGTTACAGATTTTCTTACTTGCGTCTTTGTGACTTTGTTGGAATGTCTCTGTTCCCCTTTGTGGCAGTTACTATTTCACACATATGTCCTTCCTTTGCACCACATCTCAGCTACCTGTCATTGCACTCTTGCGAAACCAATGTTCCTTGGTCTACTGTATCTCCATGTCCCCCTCAGCAGCATGTCTACACTCACCATGGTAGGCATCATGTTGTATATGGAATGACTCTGCTGGTGTTGATGAGTAATATGTCACAAATTATTTCATCTGCGATCACTGACTTTCACTCCTCGTCTTTTGAAGGTTGTGAGAAACATGTAAGTCATCAGAACCTACAAGCATTTTTGTCTAAGCCACATGGCTGTGATCAAACTATGGTTCCTGTTGGTGGGGGAAGGCCATATCTATTTTCACATCCAGCTGTCACTTCATTTATTAAGAGATGTAATGATCAGGTGTCCTCTGTCCATGTCTTTCATTATGTGGATCATGTAGATGACATAGGGTGCCTTTCTTATCCTGTACAGCATGGATTTGTACATGCCAATCTGTCCCTTACTGAAATTGTGCCTCACATCTCTAGGCAGATGGTACAGAAGATTGCTCGAATACATGAAATCCCTCTGAGCTCACATTGGCATCTCACCAAAGATGAACTTGTAAAAGTCTTTGAAGGCCATGACTGTGTCCATTGTAATCTTTACATTTCTGTTCTTGAAGCTCAACTTCCAGCTTCTGATAAAAAGAATAAGAAGTCTGCAAAGGCTTTTGCAAACATAACTGAGGAGGAAAGGGTGAAACAAAACATGAAGAAGCAAAAAGGGTTTAAAGGGGATGAAACCAAAGTTAGTACTGTATCTCCTGTGTTTCCTCCTCCACCATTGACAAAAGACTTGAGTGAGACTATAATCAGAGAATGGTGCAAAAAGTCAAAACCATCATCTTTGGAGGAATCTGGATGTGCTGTATGTGGTGAGTTGGTGCCAGTGGTTCATCTGAGTCGTCCAAAAGTCATAAAAACAATGCTCAGTATCCTGGTAGCTCCAGGTGTGACTCGATCTGAGCGCAAAACCCACTCTGATCCAATTTCAGAATTTAAAGGACCAGTCCTTGACTACCAGTGTAACAGAGTTTGTGATAATTGCTGACAGAGCATTAGAAAAGGAAAGGTACCCCACCTTGCTTTGGCTAATAACCTTTGGCTTGGTGAAGCTCCAAAAGTGCTGTCAGACCTCAATTATGTTGAGACTTCTTGTTGCTCGTATATGTCACAACTCTTGTTTTGTCGAGGTAGCTTCTAGTGGCCTCAGAAAAATGGTTGCCCATGTTATTGCATTTGAATCACCTCTTCCAAAGGTATATCATACTCTCCCTCCTCCTGTTGAAGAGTTGGATGATGTTCTTGCTATTCTTTACACAGGACCTTCAAAACCTACTGAGCAAGACCTGTCACACATACCTCTTCTAGTCAGAAGAAACCAGATTGCAAAGGCACTTGAGTGGTTGAAGCTGAACCATGTCGATTACAGAGACTTATACATATCATATGATAATCTGAAAAGCTATCCCAAAGATTCTCCACCTGTGTCTGTAGAATATTGCTGTGAGGTCTCCAACAAAGTTCCTGAAGGTACAAGCACATTTGATAATGAAGTTGATGATGGAGTTGCAACTGGTGAATGTCCTTTTGTTGTCCATGGTTTAACAGGTGCTCAGCTGGATACAAAGACAATCAATGCACAAAAGGCACTTGCTCTTTGGCACTGGTCAAATAAAGGGAAGGCTCTTGCAATTGGGTGCAGCCCACATGCTGAATCTATATATGATAATCCAGGACTATATCCACAGTTATTTCCTTGGCTCTTTCCTTATGGTCATGGTGGCATTGGGTCTACTTCATTGTCTGATAAAGAGCATAAAAGACACCTCCTCATGTACCATGACAAGTGTTTTCAGCGAGACCCTGGCTTTCCCTTTGTAGCATTCAGTCATGAGCAGATCAAGGCCAGTACCACAGGTGGATTTCTGTTGGCTGAGACCAAAAAATTTGATGACATAGCACAACATCTTCTCAACCTTAATGAAGATGTCCTTTCATCAATTGTTGACAAAATGTCAAAGGGGGATGTGATAAAGCCATCAACACAAGAGGAAAAGGACTGCTTCCAGGTTATTCAAGACTTGGACCATATAGGTGGTAGAGTTTCAGGCTCGGTCACTAATAAGAAGTACATGAGAAATGAAATATGGTCATTGATAGCCCATCAAGGTGCTCCACTTTGGTATATTACACTTTCTCCTGCTGATGTCAAGAGTCCTATTTCTTTATACTATGCCTCCCAAGATGTAACATTCAAGCCTGATATTAAAATTCCTGAAGACTGCTATTGATTGATTGCAAATAATCCTGTAGCTTGTGCCCGGTTTTTCCATTTCATGGTAGAGCAGTTCCTTGAACATGTGCTGGGTGTCAAATCTCAACATCCTGGCCTTTATGGAGATACATCTGCATACTATGGTACTGTTGAACAGCAAGGTCGACTTACACTTCATATTCATCTCTTGCTTTGCATTAAGGGTGGCCTGACTCCAGATGAGATAAGAGATCATATAATTGACCCTACATCTGATTTCCAGCAACAGATGGTTGAATATCTCGAGAGTGCTTCTCAAGGTGAATTTTTAACAGGCACACAGGTGGATGTTCTGACTGATGTGTTTAATGCCACACAAAGCAAAGTTTATGTTGATCCAACAGAGACACTTCCTGAACCTCCACCTTTGCCCTGTGCTACAAAGTGCAACAACTGTGAAGAATGTCAGAAACTTAATGCCTGGAGGGAGAGATTTGCTTGAGTTGTTGATGATATAGTATCTAAATCTAATATACATACCTGCAGTAGCAATTTTAACAAGAATGGTACTCAGAATAAAGCAAAGTCTTATAAAGGTTGTCTTGACAACAAGTGGAATAAATGCGAGTCCCACTTTCCCTGTGAGACCTTTGCAGAAACCCAGGTTGACACAGTCACTGGAGCACTCAACCTGAAGAAAAAATAGTCTTGGATAAACAATTTCTCACCTGTAGTGTCCTATTTATTCCGCTGCAATACTGATGTTACAAGTCTTAGGTCTGGAACTGCAATTAAAGGAACCCTGTTGTATGTCTCAGACTACATCACAAAGATGAGCTTGAAGACACATGTTGTTTTTGGCACTATTCGTTCTATATTTCAAAAGAATACAGAGATGCTTGGTGGCTGTGAGAGCAGACATGTGAAGGCCAGGAAACTCATGATAAAAATGGTAAATGCAATGTGTTCAAAATTGGAAATGGGTTCACCCATGATATGTTTGTACTTGCTTGGCAATCCTGACCACTATACCAGCCATTCTTTTGTCCCATTTTATTGGCAGTCATTTGTTCAGGAGGTTAGAAAGGCATGGAATGAAGATCTCACAGGTGAGCAAAAACAGAAAGTTGCCATCTTGAAGCACAAAGGAAGGATCATCAGTATTTCAAATGTGGATGACTATGTCTGCTGCCCTGTGGAACTGGAAAATATGTCACTTTATGACTGGATATCAAAATACAAATGGGTAAAGTTTCCAGCAAAACCCACAAAAAAATCTGTGCCATCTGATCATGATGACTTAGATAATGCAGAGCATGCTGATCACCAGGAGCCTGCTGAGGATGATGGTTCTGGCTTGGATGACCACAAAATACCCAACAGCATGATGCAATTTACTGCATCACACCCCCTTGTTTCTATGCATGGCTTGAAATGTTTTTCTTCTCTGTTGGTGCCCAATTTCATAGATCAATCACTCCCTCGATGTGACCAAGGTGATAGAGAGTTTTATTGCACAACCATGTTAATTTTGTTCAAACCCTGGCAATCTGGTTCCACTCTCAAAGCACTAAATGCCTCTTGGGATGAAGCATTCATTGCTCATCCATTTACTGACCAACAGCATAAGATGATGATGAATTTCAACATCCAATATGAGTGTCTTGACCAGAAGGATGATTTCTTGTCTGAAATGAAGAAGGGAGCTACAGCTGTGCCCAGTTGGATGAATGTTGAGGATGTCACTCGTGAAATGAACTATTCAGATGTTTTGGATAAACTGGATGACATTTCTATAAAAGACTTGCCTACTGATGAGATTGATGTTGCAGTTGAACAAAGTCAATGATATCAGCAGCAAATGAAGTCAATGTCTATAACCAAACTTATTATGACCAGGCTCGGTTGGACTACAGTCAAACCAGAAACACTCCCAGACAGTCACCACACAACACCCCATGAGTCTGTATCAGGCATATGTATTGGATCTGAATGGAAGAATGTGGTTGTAGCAAAAAGGCAAAACATCCTTGAGAGCCATATGCAAAGCTATCAAGATAGTAGAACTGCTTGTGCCCCATCACTCGGAAATGATAGTAAGTCATGCAGTGAAAAGGTTTTCCAAGGTGTCAAGGTTGTTGACAAAGATTATCTGGAGAAAAAATGTGTCAGCCTTGACTGGGGAACTGAAATGCACAATGTGGCAAAGATGTTTCAACTGAATGCTGAACAGGAATGTGCATTCCAGATAGTTGCTAACCACTCATGTCATCCAACTTCAGAAAAATTGAAAATGCATATTGGTGGGATGGGAGGAACAGGGAAATCACAGGTGTTAAAAGCACTAATGGAGTTTTTCAAGCAGAAGAAGGAGTCTCATCAATTTGTTATTGTAGCACCAACAGGCAGTGCAGCTGCTTTGCT
Source organism: Tricholoma matsutake (assembly GCA_026075535.2). Classification (NCBI taxonomy): domain Eukaryota; kingdom Fungi; phylum Basidiomycota; class Agaricomycetes; order Agaricales; family Tricholomataceae; genus Tricholoma; species Tricholoma matsutake. The sequence goes on from AP026544.2 coordinate 3,288,912, forward strand.
TGGAGGATCAACATATCATTATATGTTTGGCATAAATGATTTTTCTACTGGCAAGTCTCCAAATGCACAGCTTGCAGAAGTAAAGCAGAGATTGCAAGGAGTTGATTACATTTTCATGGATGAAGTGTCTATGCTGTCCTGCAAGGACATTTATAGAATCAGTGAATGACTTGCACAGGTGATGAACATTGTAGATGAACCTTTTGGTGGACTTAACATTATTTTTGCTGGCGATTTTGCTCAACTTCCTCCTGCAATTGGGCAGGAACATGCATCCTTGTACAGCAGAGTAATAAGTTCCAATTCACAGAGTCTGCATGACCAAGAAGCTGCAATTGGAAAGGCTCTCTGGCATCAGATAACTACTGTTGTCATTCTGCATCAAAACATGCGCCAAAAGACTCAGTCATTAAATGATGCCAGACTGCGTGAAGCACTATGCAATATGTGATACAAAGCATGCACACCTGATGACATTGCATTCTTGCATTCTAGGATATCCAGTGAGCTTAAAGGTAGACCATCTGTGAATGATAAACAGTTTCAAAATGTGTCAGTAATTACTCCCCTGAACCTACCAAAAGATGTCATTAATGAATTGGGTTCACAGAGATTTGCAGCTGAGACTAACCAAGAGCTTAGTACTTTCTATTCTGAAGACATGGTTAGCTCAACAGATGATCGAGCACAACATTCACATAAAAAAAAATTGCCTGGCAATCTTAGAAAAAAACAGGTTCCTTCCCTGTCATCTGATCTCCAGAAGACTCTTTGGGATTTGCCTCCATCCAGTAATACAAACAACATACCTGGAGAACTTTCCCTTTGTTGTGGACTACCTGTGATTATTTGACTGAATAGTGCAACAGAGTTGTGCATTACCAAGGGTCAAGATGCAGTAGTCTATGACTGGTAGACTACTAGGGGTTCTAGGGGTCAGTGTATTCTTGATACACTGTTTGTCAAATTAGTGAATCCACCGCAGTCAGTTCAACTTGACAACTTGCCTGAAAATGTTGTGCCACTGACTAGAACACTCAGTAACATAAGATGTACTCTTCCAGATGACTCAACCATCAATATCTCCAGAAGTCAAGTTGAGATACTCCCAAACTTTGCTATTACAGATTATACCTCCCAAGGAAAAACAAGAGAGTTCAATGTTGTTGATCTTTCCAGTGCAAGGAGCCACCAATTGTACTACACAGCACTTTCTAGGAGTGCATCAGCAGCAGGTACCATAATTCTGCAGGGATTTGATGCCTATAAAATTACTGGTGGAGCTTCAGGTGCATTGCAACAAGAGTTTAGGGAGCTTGAGATGCTAGATGACATAACTACACTGCGTTATAATGGAAAATTGCCTGCTGCAGTGAATGGCAACAGTAGAAATGACTTAATATCAGCCTTCCGTCTGAACAGAGGAGACAAATATGTGCCATCAAGAGTTCATCAAGCAATCCATTGGAAAGAGAATGATCCATTTCACTTGTCAGATGGTACTGGGGCCAATTGGAAAGTCATGGAATCTTCCAAGCCAGTTGCCAATAACCATCCCAAAAAAAAAGAGTCCCACTTTATATGAGCTGATGGCACAGGGACCTCAGTGTACCTTGGAAAATGGAAACTTAGTGCAGAACTTGAACAGGGGCAAGATGAAACTAAAGTAAAGAGGAGCAAGACAGACCTGAGTAATACAACCAAGGGTCACACACCAACTGATAGTCCTCAGGGCTCACAGTGGAGCAACAATAGCTGTGCATATGATGCAGTCGTGTCTATTCTGTACAATATATGGAAAGATGATCCAACACAGAGGACTATCCAGTTCAGAGATGTCAACAATGAATACTTGGGACAGATTTCTGACAGCTTCTCACAGACTAGACCTTGGGGTACTGCATATAGTCTCAAAGATGTCCATGATTTTATGCGATGGCACTTGTAGAGAGCTGATTCTGCAGTGTTTGGTTGGGGTAGATACACAGGAATTCAATACATTCTAGATTATTTTTTGGCTACAAGTCATCCTGTCACATCATCGTCAGTACACTGCCCAAATGGTCATCCACAGGATAGGGTAAATTCACTTGCCTCCAGCTGCCAAATTACAGTGTTACATGAATGCCCCACCATCCAGTCATTGCTTGACAATCACACCATTGAATGTGCAGCACGCTGCCACGTGTGCCAGTCTCTTCTCAAACGACAACATGTGTTTGAAAAGGCGCCCGCTATCATTGCATTTGACCTGTCACAGCACTGGACATTTCTGTCAGATAAGATAATAGTTACAACAGTGTACAATGTACAGACTCAGAGGTGTGATGTACCACCTTGAAGATCACTTTACATCGCACTTCATTACAGAATCTGGTTCAGTGTGGCATCATGATGGCATGTCCACAGGCCAGCAGATGGAAAATGAAGGCAACTTTGTGGACATGACTGACATTGGCACATGTCAATCACGTATTGCAACCTGTGCCATATATGTAATCCCCTGTGCTCAGGAGAACTTGGTCCTGAATTCGAGGATCACCCAATAGTTGCCCCAAATAAAATTTGATTCCTGCCGATGCATCTATATGGATTTGAACTTCAAAAAAGTATGGGAACACACTCAAGCTAACCTTCATTCCATGCTTGATGAACCAGAAGCTTTTGTTAATCATAGATGAGGCTATTGCTGCTGGTTATGCTTAGGGTTCATATCTGCGGCACATCTATGATCATATGGGCATTGAGAGAACTCAGATCTGCCATGCTAAGCAACGGCCCACTTAAACCAGTATTAGCCAAGTAAAAGATGACTCTGCACATACCATTGGCACATCCCCTCCATTGTGTGCAACCCGCAAATGCTCTTCATACATGTTCAATTCATTCCAGTAACACACCCATGCCGCTGCTTCATCTCCTGTGTGATCAGAGCCAAAGACTTTGCTCATTAGGGTTGTTCACAGTTGGCATTTTTGGTTCATTTTCCACTCATTTTTCAATCATTTTGAATTTCATTTCGATTCGATTTTTCTCAAGAATGGAACTGAGAATGAATGTAGAATAAATGTAAAATGGAACCCCACCCTTGCTTTTGTAAAAAGGGAACCGAAAAATGATTATTTTTCATCTTTTTGGCACTGTGCCTGGCAAGAAAAATGCATTTTTGCTCCATTTTTCTAAAATTTCCTTCCCAGGGTGTTCACAGTAACCATTTTTCATGTCATTTTCCATTTCATTTTTCATTCCCTTTTGTTTGTTCCTCTGCCAAATACACAAAAATGAGCCGAAAATGAGTTTGAAAATGAGCCAAAATGGCCCAAGAATGGCTACCGTGAACAACCCTATTATATATTTGATGTCCAGGACTCCAAAATCTTCATTGAATAGTAACTAACGCGTTTCGACAAAGTATATCATATCGACAGACACGGGATCTTGTATTTTTCAAATTCGTCCACACAGATGTGCACATGCAATTAACACGGTGTGGTTACCCTCGCGACCAATGGCGAAACCCTAAGCGATGAGTTCAATTTTGACATAATCCTTCTCAACGACGGAATCCAATATATTATGCCTATAACCAAACAGATCAGCAGTCAAAATTAAATTGAGGCTTTCGCGAGACACACTTGTCTCGCAGATGTGATTTGAGCGCCCCCATATTGAATAAACGAGAACAGAAGCTCGGACACTGGTTACATGCATATTCTGCAAGAGGGTCTAGGATGACTGGTTTGCGCGGAGTGTGTTTTATATCGGTACCAGCATAGTAGAATACGTCTTCTTTCACAGTTGGGTTTTCAATAGAATGGCTGGCGACGGGCGTCGTCAGATTAAAGCAAGTATGAAGGGATAGAAACCTACGAACGTTTCTTTGACATGCGCAATGGCTTCCTCTCGTGTGACATAGTTATCGAGATGTGTCCCACAATGACTGCAGCTCCATGATTTGTCAAATGCAATCAGGCTTTGTTCGCGCATCCGTACAAACTTGCCAGCCTGAGGAGCCAACACCCGCCAGGAGTGTCCCTTTTTCTTGTGCTGCATGACATGAGAAATCTATAGGAATTTTTTTCAAAAAACCTAAAGCAGGTAAGGCGAGAACATACACATTCTCTCCATGTATACACCTCGTGCCTCGTAACACGTCTAAACCCTATAATAGGGCAATCTGCACACAAAAATCTCGCGTCGTGTTCGTCCAGCTCCTTCGCAGTCACCTTTTGCGGGTCGAGGTCAAGCGACTGTATGACAGATGAGGCAGCGTGGCGTCCAATGTTGCTGGCAACCAGTTCATCATTCTTGAAACGGAACATTCGAGAGCACCTGACATGATTTCTAACGTCATCCCATCCAATCAAACAGAACTCATGGTTATCGCAATCTGTATGCCATCCGCGACATATAAACACGGACGTGGCCAGCTCGAGGTTAGAAACGACTGGCGGATTGTCTGGAGATGGAAAGATGGGAGTTACAGGAACTAAGCTCTCTAATCTGTCCCTGAGGTCGTTCGTCCATCTAGAGATGATCGCGGGGAGTTGGCTTACAGCGTCAGCACACATCGCGGTATCCAGAGGGACATTCGAAGCAACGTTGTACAAGCTCCAGAAAGGCTCAGAATGAAGAATTCGATGGAATGGGGGAAGGTGAGCCCACGATTTCGGAGGGGAGGTTCGCCTATATTCATCATAGATTTTTCTTATAAAGAGGACGCGAGCACCAAGGAGCGTCTCCCGTTCACGTTCCAGTCTGATTATCTTTTGCTCATTCACTTGAGCTTCAAGCCGAGGTAGTATGTGTCTACACACTGCGACTATGTCGTCAGGGAAGATACAGCGCGAAGACGGGAAGTACCATACCTCGCCGGGTGAGCCTGAGTTTGGGCTTCGGCAAGAGCTCCAGAGCTGCCAGAGTCTCAATGTGGTTCTCAATATCGCAGAGGAGGTGTCCACGCCTCACAAGCCGCGCCTGAATTCTATAATAAACATAAGTGATCCTACATCTGGATAGGGATAGAGTTAGACGTACCGGTCCGTGATATCCTCACGTTTTTTACAAGCCTCGGTACGCATTTCACTATATAAATCAGTAGCCCAATGCATACATAATTTGGCATGCTATCGCTTGCTCAGATGACACGTGCTGCGTAATGATAACGAGAACATACAGATGACCGTTGTACGTTCCCTTTTATGATATGCTGTTTGAAGTTTTCAAAGGCTTGTTCAGCGCCAGGCTTGCCTCTCTCGATATCTGCTTGAAATTTCTTGATGGTCTCAGTCATTGATAGCACATCCTGGCGCATACACCACAAATGCCCGTTATAGCTAGAAAGGGTAGGGAAACTGGTCCCACCTGATCGTTCACAAGGTAGATAAATCATTTTGAGAACAATGACAAAAAAAAACACTGAACTGCTTCGATCTGAGTTCGGGACTAGCTCTCCCACTGAGTGATCCACATCCTTCAATGCTATACAGCTATGAGCCTGATGTCAGTTACCGATAGGGGGTGGGGGGGGCATGACTCAGCTGACTTTTGACGCATACAAAATGTACAAAAGCGCCGCAGAAATGTGAAGTCTACTAAAGCGCCATAGCGTCGGCATACCTCATAATTTGTTAAATAAGGTCCTGAGAACTTTATAACAGCAATTTACCCCACAAATGTCAGGCCCAAACAGCAAAGCCACCCAGTGTGGCTCAGATACACCAGGAGGACACGGGGGCAACCTTGGGAGGTTTTCGAAAGCAACTTTCCAGAGTGACAATCCATTATTGGTCATAACGATCCTTCGCAATGCCTTACTGGTTTGCCCCAGGTGGTAAAGGTCGATCGGATGAAGGTAACCGAAGATCTAAGGAGCGGAGATATTAATGACAACTGGTAGAGAAGGTTTATGTACCTCCAAAATTAGATCACATGGCAGCTCCAGATAGATTGCTAGGCTGGCAAACTTTTTCTTCCCCGCATGCTGTTTCCTCACCCCCATTAGTATCGTGCTGGCTATCAAATTCCCTTTCGAAAGGACATCATTTTACGTTGAATTCGGTTTAATTCAAGTATCCGACAGACTTACAAGACAAACGCGTATATGGCAGCCGTCTGTCCCAAGCTGTAATGTTCCAACCGGTGCGCCCAATTTCAAACACAGAAATGAATTCGTCCGACTTGATAGTTAGAAAAGGTAATGGAGGCTCGAAGGTTTCAATATTTTCGTCAACGTTATCTTTGCTGTTTACCGTGACAGCAGTGGAAGAATATCCATCGGGTGAAGTCATATACACAGCGTAGAGGTCTTAATCGGGCCCGCGTTCTCGACAGGACGAACAAGGAAAGAAATGAGGTCAATCGGCCATGAGGCAGACTCTGCACTTATTCGTGTCACTTGGAGTCACCAAACTTTATTCAAGAGAAACTTGAAGTCATTATGTAATTAGAAGTCGCAGAATCGAGGGCATACTATGCTCTATCAAGCAACCGGCAGGCAGGTCACGATTCACACACCGCAAAGGTGCCACCTGACCTTCCCACAGTAACAGCCTTATTATAGTAGGTCATCATGCTCGTGACCTAGCATCACAAGGCTCGATCTCAATAAAACCCTACACCAGCATTAATTCCCTCCCCAGGTGCCGTTTAGACATCACCAAGGTAAGCGACACTATGCTCACATGAGCATAGGTCCGGGTATGTGCGGGACAGCTTCCCGCCACTGTTCCCACCCCGATCACTGTCCGATCACCATCTCCCACGGCTGAACATGCGCCACAGCTTCGGCTACCATCGTGCTCATCATCCCCGATGATGAGCATGCCTGTCCACTCATTCCTGACCCTTTCCCTTCATTTTTTTTTGTATATAGTACTTATGTATGTATATATAGTGATTATAAACATCTATGTTTGCTTTTTCACCTATGTCTAAGCATGCAATCACATTCTCGGAATGATATATTTAGATCTGTACATGAGTGGGGAAGGCTCTACAGGGGTGTAGAAGAAGGGAAGTATGGAGAAGTGAGGGGAGTGTGAGACAGGGTACTGTCTACTGGGCTTGAACACCCTCTGGAACCAAAGCAGTATATGTAGAGGGGTAGATTGGTGTATGTAGAGGTGGGGAGTGATGTAGGAAGAGCTGGTAACAAGGGACTCAGTGTCAATGCACCTGTATGGGGAGGGGGAGAGGTTGTTACTTACATGCATACCCAGGCCTTCCCCTTACAAAATGTGCATGGATGTGGGGTAGAATAGTCCTAATAAATGACATGATGGACCCCCTAAAGGTCATGCAGTTGTTAGTAGAGACATAAAAGAGAACATGTTTTCAGGAGAAGGTATGCCTACCTTGTGAGATCCGTGGGGCAGAATCATTTGCTTTCTTCAATTCCTAGGCCTTATAATAAATTAGAACAAGGGTCAGTAAATGTGGTAGCAGATAGGGAAGATCCTGACTCACCAGGGCATGAGCACTATGGGGCCCGAGGGGTAGGAAAACTATCCCACATTTCATACCTTTAGATAGTGTAAAATGATATATTTATGGTATAGTTTTCATGTATTGATAAACCCCAAAATGGAATAAGTTTCATCAGGAGTTGGCATGAAAATCTACCACTAAGAGGAGTGAAAAAGAATGCCTTTTCCTATCTATAAGGGATGGGTCAATGGGATGAAAACCTCCCACATTTTGTCCCCAGTTCATCCCTCACCAAATTCATCCCATGGGATGGTTTTCATCTTTATATGGGCATAAATAACACCCCTCTACCTGGGTTGAATTTCATCAACTTTCCAGGAGTTTAAGAGGAATGAAAGAACCTGCCAATAATGTTTTTTCATCCTATTGATAGAATAGTTTCATCATGTATCAGAGTAAATTTCAAGCCACTAAGATACAAAATCTACTCGAAAGAAGCAAAAAAATCCCCCAGACCCCTGATGCCTCATTGTCCCATCACGTCCCCGTCGTCATCATCCCTGTCCCTGTCCCCCTCACCATGTTGTCTCCACCTTCTACACACCAGCCTTACTCCCTACGAGCAGTTGCTCATAGCAGAGGGGTCTGGTGCCGTGGCCTGGTCATCTTGGTGGTGGTGCTGGGTGCCAGGTTGCACTTGTCATCACCCTTGTCCCCATTGTCAGAGGATCTACCCACAATCCACCCCACATGATTGCTAATCTGTATGATTACTTAGCGATATGCATTCAGGCTATCCAGCCCATCAAAAACATGGAGGCTGGGCCCTCAAAAGTTGATGAGTGCCTGAAATGAATGACAAAGGCGAAGGGGAAATCAGCTGAGAAGGAGAAGGGGAAGGGAAAGGAGAGAATGAGAGGTTGAACCCAAGGTTGCAGGTGCAGTCAAGGAGGAGATGACAGCGTTGGATGCAGCATGACTCCAGCATCAGTATCTCGCAGAAGTGCTGGTGTGCAAATACAGGTGACAGTAAGATAACACAGAGAAAATGATGATGCCCAACAGCTCACATCATGTTGCAACACTGGCTGGAGACTAAAGTCAAGCTCAATGTCTCTATCACTCGATGGCACCTTCAAAGATGAGATGAATTTGTAGGACTTTGTGTCATGTGTGACACCATCTCTGTTGTTCAGCAAAGCTTCAATAACATAACACCCATTCTTGATCCACAGGCAAGTGCACATGTGTTCACTGGCTTCACTGTGCAATGGCTCACAATATGTTCAGCAACATGTCAGAGTTAGGACGTGGTCAAATCCATGATAGGTATGCAACCAGTTCAAAGTTAAGTAATCCCAGCTCATACCTTTATCTTTAGCAATGCTTCTCAGGAGTATATGGTTCTGACATTGAAGCCCTAACCAGTGTTATCTGCATGTTCCAAACATGCCAAAGCATTACTGTATAGTCTCCTCAACCCTATGCCCATCAAAATTTGCGCCACAGACAAGATTGCTAGCATTCAAGTTATGATGATGAGCCCCTTTGAAAACAGTCTAAGCATTCGTATGGCATGAAAATGCCTGTCCTTTGAAATGCCATGAGTAGGGTCTATCCACACACTTCAATCACAGTGTCAGTCCATGGCTTACAAACAACCTGCCCTAAACTCAACACATCAACATATATGTTGGTTAGTATTTCTCTATCATTTTGAACTCTCTCATTTTGAACACATCGTGGTGCAGCCATTTAACAAGTTGGACCAGGTGTCTAACTTGTTTCACTCTACATACCTCAGTGGCCAAGGTGCTCAATTTATTTATTTTTGCAACGGACGAACACCTGGCATAATAGGCTCTGCCTCTTTCCTTTGTCGTCTGGCTCAGTGGACAGGAGATTTGGCTGATCCTCAGAAGTGAGTCTTAAGCCCCTAATTTGTGCATAGCCCATTGAAAACTGGACACCCAGCCACATATCATTTGCCCACCTGCTGTAAAAATCTAACTTAACTCTGGCTATTTGTCCATCAACATACTGACTAGTTGAGGTTCATTGCCTTGTCCTGTCATCGTATGGCTCCAGCATCATCGTCTGAGTCCACCGGCCCATCGCTCTTCTGCCTATACCCAGCCTTCCGCTTCAAGATGAACAGACTGAGGTGCTACTACAAAGTAGGTCACTTTTTATGTACTCTATGTAACTACAAGCATAGCCTCCATTGACATCCAATGCCAGGTTTGTCTGTCAATACAGGCTGTCTGAGATTAAATTGAGCTCTGACCCAGTGTCGATCATGAAGACGACTTGGTGCCCAGCAATTGTGCCTTCGAACTGGCCTGTAGTCATGGTGAAAAGGGGTTGGTGTGTATCTTGACAGCTGAGGAGTACCAGAGGAGGATGTCATCTACATCTTCTGTATCCTCATCATAAGATAGGAGGAGTTCTGAGTTCATAAAGGGATCGTGCTCATTGGCTTGAGTGCTGTCTTTGGAGTGGCTCATGAACTCGCCAGACGCATCATCGTCCAGCATTGTGGCAACTATGGGCTTTGAGGTGTATTCATGTCGAGTCTTTGTCAGACCCGAAAACCATTTCTGGAGCTTGGGAGATATCCCTAGAATTTCTTTTAGTGGTAAAGTGATCATTGTTTCAAGAATTTTTCTTTGGATAGCATCACTATCAACCATTTCCTGAATTGTTGAAGTGAAGTGGTAGCTGCTTGTAGGCTTTGTGGTTTTGTTAGGGTCTTGTGCCTCTGCATCGTTTCTTCCTGGTGCTTGGCCTGTAGGGATAGGTTTTGGAATGTTCTTGCACTGTCACCATGTTTCTTCCATGTTGCAGGATGCAGCTGAGGATTTTGTGGAATGTCTGTGGGCTGGGGCTGCATTTGAGGTACTTGGCATCAAGGTGTTATTGGTGGCATCTGAGTCTTTGGTGCCCTGGTGTAAGGGGACTAGGGGGGTGCCCTGTGTGTTTTTCCTATTTTTTATGTTCATCCCATATTTTTCCCCACCTCATTTCCTTCTATTCTTCATTTTCTATGATTTTTCCGGATTTTATTACTAATTTTCCCTTGCTATCATGTTTGTATATGTTGACACTTTTATATTTAGAGGCGGAGTACCCCTTCCGACACATACCCCTTGGTATGATGTCATTCGGCGGCCTTGATCCGCCTATCTCTGCCTTTTTCTATTTTTAGGTTATATTTGATTTTTGTCGTCTTCACATATACTGGGCATCAGCAAGGGGATCCTTAGAGTTTTCTCTTCAGATTTCCCTTTGCTAGGTGCGCCCCCAATCCCTGTATTATGTAGCATAATTTTAACTTCGGATTTCCCTTTGCTAGAGGCTTAGGTTGCCCTTATACCTGGTGATTGGTGCTTTGGGGTCAGTATCTGGTTTTTGTTCAGTTGGATTACCTTTCCTTCCTTCCTTGGCCTCAGAACATGTGGTAGGGTATGAGTAGATGCCATCGGTGTCATCGATGAGGATGTCTCAGCCATAGGACTGAAGACCTGCTAAGGCAGCCATGTGGGGATAGCCATTGCAATGAGGTAGGGCATAGCTATTCGTTGCAACCTTTTGATTCTGACTTGAAGGGCAACAAGCACCAAAGCTGTGGCTGACAGCCAACACCTTGCACTACCATGTGTTTTATTTTAGTTTTGGCTTCTGACCTGTGTACACAATCGTACTGAACAACTTTGAGTGATATCGCTGCACAGTTGTCCGATGACTCAGATGACATGCCCAAAGTGGCTGAGTGAGTGCCTGTCACCCTGCACACCTCTTCCATGTTGCTAACATTGTCATTACCCAAAAAAAAAAGGCTTCTCACTTTATTCAAAAATGCAAAGAAACACAGGAAGCTGAAAGCTGACCCAGGTGCCAAATTGTGAGTGAGCAAAACCCCTCCCTGGTGTCTACCTGACAATTGTTACATTGATTAGCAGTTATGAGGCCAAGAATGAGTTGAGCCAGTTCGTGTCTCTAAATCTGCACCCCCCCACGACTGATTGTCCATTGCCCAAAGATTGCAAATAAGAAAGATTAGATTCATAATACCTTGAGAATTAAGCTTTGCCAGGGGTGGCGAGCATGATCACAAACTGGACATTAGAGGATAAACCGCAGCTATATGAGCCCAGGTAAACTCCCACGGTGTATCCTACAGAAATGACTGAGTGCAAGGGGAGCTCTTCAGTGTTGTTCTTGTAGACCAGCCATTTTGTCAAATGTCTGAAGTCCACCTCTGAGAATGTGAAGGGGGGCATGTTTGGCAAAGCCTGGCCATCATAGATGGGAACTGGGGTGTTAAGATGAGTTCTTTTTCAGTGAGGCCAAAGGGGAACCACTGATGTAGATTATTAAATCCTTTGGAAGTGTTATAGTCCCTCTTCCCCATTCTAGCAAGGAGGGGAGATGAGACAGCCATCAACATACCAGAGCTAGGGACCATGCTGGGACCAGCAGAAGAAGCTATCAGCAAACTCATGAGATCGATGTACTGCCAGGGGAATTACAGAAGTGCTTACCCCACAGTGAGTCTCCTTTGCCTTCACCACGAGTTGTGAAGGAGAACCTGAGGTTGTTGGCAAGGCCCCCGATAACATGAAAGTTGAGGATGAGACCCCAAGTGGAAACATCCCTTCACATGTCCTGAGTAAAGGGGGTGATGGTGATGCAGTGTTCAGTCCATGAATTGCGATGGGGGCCTCCTTCAACCAGTGTGAATAAGAAACTTTTGGTGGTCATCCCAGTCATGATTCTGACCTTAAATTTTTTGCTGTCTACATTCTTTAGATGCTGATTGTTGGAATAAAGATGCTTTGGGTCAACTTGAGCCATGTTGATGTATTGGCCAAACTTCACAAACTTCAGCACTTCCAAGAGAGTACTGGTGTGTGTTCATTATTATGACAGTGAGCACACTTTTAAACTAAACAGAAATAAGAAAACACATGTACCGTGTTTCCTGTTCAGTAAGCCAAGCACAGACATCGGTGAAGCATGAGCAGACAGAGGTCTCACCTGCCATAAAAGGCTTTACTTCACATAAGTGCCTGTCAAATAAGTTTCAATGAGGTGGACTTTGTTTACAGTGTACAATGCACAGGAGGACCAGCAGATCTCTGTACAGGGGCTTCAGCAGCGGGTCCTGCAAGCCTTCTATCATCACCGTGGAGCTGTCATCTACGCTGGCAGTTGTGGAGGAGTAGTCTGTTTCAGCCTTGTGCTCAGTGCTTGGTGTTCTTATAAGAAATTATCAGCGGTGCCTAATCTAAAACCAAGGTTGGGGACTCACACTTCACCTGCTGGCAAAGTGGCCCCTTGCACAATGTCCCACATTGTCTCTGACTCAGTGTCACATTCCAGGCTTTCCATTGGTATGACGGCATCTTTTACTTCTTCTGAAGGCTGGGCTGCATGCACTCTGTTGTTGATCTTGTTGCTGAAATATGCACATGAGCCACACAGACATTGTACTATTACTGTTGTTTGCCTGTTATCTTAATAGAACCAGACAATTGATGCTGCATAAGTTTCGATGCAGCACACAAGGCTGTGATTGGGCAAGGCCTTGTCTGAGACAAAAAAAAAACTTATTACTTCCCACCACCTCCATGCAACTTGAAATGCTATCTTGCCTTATTTTTCCATGTCTGCTGGTTTTATTGTTGACCCTTGGGGCCAGCCAATACCATTTGCACCACCCGCCAAATGCCATGCAAGTTTTTTGCCTCAGTTGTTTGTGGCATCAGTCTGATTTGCTGGCGATTGTTGCAGGTGTCATGCAAACATTATCAATGGCTGCATTGTACCAGCAAGCGTCCACATGCAACTGCCTGGCTTATTGTTGAACTTGTGGTATGTTGCAGATTTAGTCTTTCTGCTCCCCTTGTCTGCAACACCCATGCTTTATATATGCAGCACTGTGAATAAAACTCAGCCAGATGAAAGCCACCATCAGCTGGCAATTCCTCCTGTGCAAATCCCACGGAATGATGTCAACACTGGTGACAGTGTTCCTGCATTGACAATTGGCTTTAAAGAGGCTGCAGGGTTATCAGGTCCACTGTATGTTGACCTGCTTTATTTGGCTTCAACAACAAACTGCTGACACTTTGTGTGTGTAGTATGCACAACAAAGTTTGGCTGGGAACATTGGAACAACCATTGACCAGGTGGCCACTTTATATGGCACTGTGTGCCACATGTCTGCTACACTAGTTGAGAACCAAACTAATTAGCACATTTTTCAGAAACAACATCCAAAACAGACTCAAGAAACTTGGATCCTCTGATAGCGCTATGTTTATTAGATCTGAGTCAATGTATGTCAAAACTAAATCTACTAGTACTCCACCAATGATTAGCCACACCCTCCAAGCTGACCAAGGCTCATCAACAACATTATTTGAGCATGCACCCACTTGTGCTGTGGGCACAGCCCATAACATACTACCTGTGGACACAGTCCATGCCATGCCTTCCATACACCCTGTCATAACCCTGTTTTATAATCAGCACTGCCTGAGTGACCCTTGCCTACCATCCACATCTCAACCCTGGCATAGTGTGTACAAATCTGTACTTGTTACTATGCCTGCAACCATTTTTCAGACCATTCACAGGTTAATTATTAGTAACAAACTCAACTGCTTCCAGCTGTACTGGGATCATTTACATATAGATGTTCCTGCTGGATTAAAATGGCTCCTGTTCACCCAGCATTTTTCACACAACAATGTAAAAAGGTGTGTGCTCAAGATTGTTAGGCAACAAATGTGGAATATCATGAAAAAAAATGACTACCACTGCACTAAGCTTGCATGTTTGGAAGTTAACCCCAGAACCATGTATAGGCACCTCCGACATGTCCAACAACAAGACAAACAACTGTGACTATTGTGTCTTTCACAGAGTGTTATGTCTCCCAATGATGCCAAACTGTTCAGCTGGGTTTTTCCTTCCATGAAACTGTCTGATATCTGTGGCTGTGCCAGAAGATGGGGCCTCATCCAGGCCTACTGGTCACAGTTGCCATTTTGCCAAACAACAACTGCTCATGCACCTGCCAACAGGTCAGGACCAACTGGTGGTGGCAGACCAACTGTAATCCCAGGCAAAACATTAAAAGCTTATAGCACAGCAGAATGCAAGACAGGCTGGAATTGTGGGTTTAATTTTGTTGACCATGTTGACAGTGCAGGGCTGTCTACATATCCTGTATCTGCAGGATTTGTTCATGTGAATCTGCCCTTGCAACAGTTGGTACCATTACTTTCCAAAAAAAAACATAGCCAAAGTGGGAAGAATTCACAATATGAAATTGGAGTCCTACACCCCCAAAGCAGAACTTTGTCAAAAGTTTGACTCCCATGACTGTGTAGCATGTAATTTGAATAGTTCCGTCTTCAAACCAGCAATCACATACATTAATAGATCACTCAAAAATCCATTGGTGGAATTAGCACAGGAGCTTAATAATTTATATCATGAAGGGCAAGTTCCTGAACAAAAAACAGTGTTTCCACCTGCACCTGTTAAAAACAAACAAATCTATCAAGCCATCAATAACTTTTGCAGTGAAACACAACCTTCCATACTGCAGGAGTCTGGGTGTGCTGTTTGTGCCAAAATAATCCCAGGCACACAACTGACCCGCTTGAATGCAGTCAAGAACCTTCTCCACATACTGGAAATTAAAGGTGTGACAAGAAAAGAATGACAAAGAGCAACAGACCCTATTGAGGAGTGCAAAGGCCCTGTGTTAAACAAACATTCCAACCAAGTATGTGAAAATTGCAGGCAGCACCTTCATGGCAACAAGGTCCCTCCACATGCTCTTTCCAATGGATTGTGGATTGGCAATTGCCCACCACAGTTGTCAGGACCACGATTCATAGAGAAATTGTTGATTCAAAGAGTATGGGTAAATGGTTGTTTTCTGTGAGTGGCCTCATCTGGTCTTAGAAAAATAATCTCCCATGTGATTGCATTTGAGTCCCCTGTGCCAAGAGTTTACAATATGCTGCCTCCTCCAATGGAAGACTTGGATGAAGTACTAGCAGTCTTGTTTACTGGCCCTTACAAGCCATCACAAGAAGAAATCAGAAGAACACCACTGCTAGTATGGTGAAAGGAAGTAGCAAATGCACTGGAATGGCTGAAACTAAATCACAAAGACTACACTGACTTGACAATATCGTATGATGAGCTAAACAGGTATCCTGAAGATATGCCTCCTGTCACAATAGAGTATAAGCAATCTAGATCAAATAAGATACCCGAAGCCACAAGTATATTTGACTTGGCCACTGATGACAGAGTACAAAATGGAGACTGTCCCTTTGTGGTTCATGGGATTACTGGTGAGCAGCTCACAACCAAGACTGTTGCTTCCCAAAAAGGCATTGCACTTCATCATTGGAATAACAAAGGGCCAGGATTGTCTGTTAGTCATGCTTCAGAGACTCAGTCAATTTATGATAACCCAGATTTATATCCACAAATTTTTCCTTGGCTCTTCCCATATGGCTTTGGTGGCATTGGAGCTACTCCACTATCAGACAAGGCACACAAACCCTATCTCCTAATGTACCATGACAAAAGATTTCAGCTTGATATCAGCTTTCCCTTTGTTGCATTCAGTCATGAACAAATTAAGGCTGCCACTACTGCTGGCTTCTTGCTTGCAGAAAAGGCTAAGTTTCATGATATTGCAGAAAGGCTACTAAATGTAGACCAGACAATCTTGGAGGATATTGCAAAAAGAATGTCAGAAGGAGAGATAGTCCACCCTGCAACCGAAGATGAAGAGCTTTGTTTTCAAGTAATAAGAGATTTGGATCATGTTAGTGGCAGAGTAAAAGGCTTGATTACAAGCAAAAAAATATGAGAAATGAGCTTTGGTCCTTGATGGCATATGCAAGTGCACCTTTCTGGTATTTTACCATCTCTCCTGCAGACATCAAGCATACTATTTGTTTATATTAAGCAAACTTTCAATCCATTTCTTTGCCTACCCAATGACAGATTCAGGCTAATTGCTAATAATCCTGTTGCAGGAGCATGATTTTTCCACTTTATGATCCACATGTTCATAAAACACATCTTGGGCATAAACTCTGGACACAAAGGTTTGTATGGTGACACTTCTGCATATTATGGAACATTGGAACAGCAAGGAAGACTAAGCCTACACCTCCACATGCTGCTCTGGAATAAAGGTGCTGTCACTCCAGAAAAAATACACCAGCGCATCAAAGACCCAAAATCTGCCTTTTCTGAAAGCCTTGAAAAATATCTTGAAACCTGTCATGCAGGAGAATTTATAACAGGCCCCCAACAGACTGTAGAAGAGAATTTAGAAGTCAAGATGGCTTCAGACACTTATGAAGACCCAACTGAAACTATGCCTGTGCCTACTCCCAAAATGTGCACTTCACCAGCCTGTAAGGGATGTGACAAGTGTGCTGCCCTGGCCTCCTGGACACAAACATATCATGAGATAGTAGATGACTTGCTGCTGAAGTCAAATGTCCATGTATGTAAATCAAAGATGGCTCCCAAAACAAGCTGTGGCCATTTACAGGATGCTTGGACAACATTTTTCAAAAGTAACCAATGATCAACACATTTACGTATCCACTCACATACTTGTTCAGATGCAACACAGATGCTACCAGTTTACTCTCCGGAACTGCTATCAAAGCTGTACTGCTTTATATTTCCAACTATATAACAAAACCCACCCTCAAGACACACATCATATTTGATGCTATCAGAGCCATCTTTCAAAAAAAATGCTGAACTACTTGCAGGAATGGCAGAATGACAACAAAAAGCACATCTGCTTATGACCAAAATTGTTAACTGTCTGTCTGAAAAAATGGAGATGGGCTCTCCCATAATCTGCTTGTATTTGTTAGACAATCCTGACCATTAATGATTATACTAGTCATGTCTTTGTTCCATTTTATTGGCAATCCTTTGTTTCAAAAACCTGAGCCACATGCAACAGAGCCCCTGAACAACCACTCCAGCATTCAACAGATGACATACCAGAAAAAGTAGCAATCCTCTGACAGCAACATGGCATTGTCCCTTTCTCTCCTGTGGATGATTATCTTTTGCATGCTCCTGAATTAGAAAGAGTCTGCTTATATAACTGGGTATCCCACTGCCAGCATGTTAAGTCCAGGATTAACAAATGTCCACCAGCTTCTACTCATGTCTATAACCTGGGTGATAACATTGACCCAGATTTGGAACCTGATGATGGGCATGGAAATAACACTACTCCTCAATCTACATTGCTTAAATTTTTGCCAGAGCATCCACTTGCAGCTACTCATGCCTCCCAATGGTTGGCACCTGATAAAGCACAGGTCCCAAACTTTATTGGTGCCACCATTCCCCGGCGTGACCAAGGTGATCATGAATATTATTGTAGTACAATGTTGACTTTATTTAAACCATGGAGAACTGGCCTTGATTTGAAAAAAGATGAGAAAACATGGAATGATGCATTCACCAGTCACCAATTCTCTGATTGTCAAAATTCTATAATGGAAAATATGAACATACATTATGAGTGCTTAGATGACCATGATGATTATCATGCACAGATGAAAAAGGGAACTGTCTCAATGCCAAGCTGGGCAGAGGAGACTAGTGGTTTATGGACTGATTTAGACCAAACAATTACAGATGACCACCTGGACAGCACAAGTGTGGACCCTGTAATTTCAGATGACTATATTTCTACAGTGTTGGGAAGGGCCCAGCTGCATGTTCAAATAATGATGGCCTCTATCAGACAAGCACTCTGTGATGCTGGATGGACCAAGTGTGATCCAGGGCTTTTATCACCTGATTTGGAACAAAAGCCTGAACCAATTCCAATCAACAAGTCTCCAAGTCAGTGGAATGCTACTGTGGCCTCTGCCCACACCCATATATTAGAAGAAAGAGCACAATTTTTACCCCAGGCTCATCAACAGTCTAAAACAGACCCACACTTTGTACCTAATGAGGTCAAGGTGGTGGACAAATCCCATTTGGAGAAAAATTGTGTTTCTACAAGGTGGCAGGAAAGCATCAACAAGATAGCAGAGGACTTTAATCTGAATGCTGAACAAGAATGTGCATATCATATAGTAGCAAATCATTCATGCAACACAAATGCAGAACAACTAAAAATGAATCTTGCTGGAATGGCAGGAACAGGCAAGACCCAGGTGCTCAAAGCACTCATCAGACTGTTCAAATATAAGAAAGAAGCTCATCACTTAGTAGTTGTTGCACCTACAGGCAGCTCTGCTGCACTGTTAAATGGCTCAACTTACCATTACATGTTTGCCATAAACACAGAAGGCAGAAAAACATCAACTGTTCAATTAGTACAAGCAAAAACACGACTCCAAGGAGTAGATCATGTGTTCTTTGATGAGGTGTCTATGTTATCCTGCTGAGACCTGTACCTCATAAGCGCAAGACAAGCAGAGTTGATGAACAATCCTGATTCTCCATTTGGAGGTCTCAATATGATTTTTTCAGGTGACTTTGCACAACTTCCCCCCCCTATTGGTGGAGAAAATGCCTCCTTATACAGTATGACAGTTGGAGTCAATGCTCAAACAATGCAGAATCAAGAAGCAGCTATGGGAAAGGCATTGTGGCACCAAGTAACCACTGTAGTTATCTTGCATAAAAATTTAAGGCAGAGTTCTCAATCTTCCAGAGACTTGCAAATGTGGACTGCTTTACAAAACATGCAGTTCAAAGCTTGTACTTCAGCAGACATTACATTTTTAAACACACTTGTATCAAGCAGGGCAAAAGGGAGATCACATGTGTCACAAAAAGAATTTTGGAATGTCTCTATTATCACAGCCCTAAATGCTCAAAAAGATGAAATAAATAGGCTTGGATGCCTGAGATTTGCAGCAGAGAACAACCAAACATTGAACCACTTTTTGTCTCATGATACTATTCCATCAAATGATGATGATGAGCAGACCAAAAAAACAGTAGGCAGAAAACATATTAAGCGTTGTGCAGCACTGTCAAAAAACTTACAGCATGCTTTGTGGGCTCAGCCACCCTGCAGAAATTAAAAATGAATTCCTGCCAAGCTTTCATTGTGCATGGGCATGCCTGTTATGATCCGATGGAGGTCTTTACACTCCCCCACCTTTCCTAGTGGACTCCAACTGGAGTCCGACCAGACTGATTGGAGTCCACTGGGACTGGTCACCAGCCAACTGCCTGCAAAGTTGCCAGTCCAGTCCCAGTCCAGTCCACTCAGACTGGCCCAGTGGAGTCCAGTCGGATTCCGCTAAAAAAGTGTGTAAGAAAAGGAATCAAACCCAGATCCCTGTAGGTTGCTTATGTAATCAATCATGATGCACAATATAACCATTACACCACAGTACCTTGTGTAAGGCATCATCTACTTGCATTAGGTACTGTGGTGCAGCTGTGTATGACAAAGCATATTGCCGCGTCATCAAATGTGCCAGCTCATCACTCACCACCACCACCACCATCGACAATGCCTCCCTCCCTCCTCTCTCTACCACCACCACCACTGCGTGGACACCCACTGCCACTGCTCCCATGCCCAATCCGCCATCACCACCACCTGCAAACAAGCCAAATGGATGGAACGCGGGCCCAAATGATGCAGATCGTGTCGTTTGGGCCCTAGGTAAGTTTTTTTTTGTTTGCTTTTTGTTTTTATAAACTAACTAACCAGTTTCTTCAGTTTTCTAGGTTATAATCTACTGGTAACAATGCCACCACCCACAAACGAGCCAACTGGATGGAACACAGACCCAAACGATGCAGATCGTGTCATTTGGGCCCTATGTAAGTTTTTTTCATTTGCTTTTTGTTTTTATAAACTAACTAACTTGTTTCTTTTGTTTTCTACTCTACTGGTAACGACTGACGGCTGGATGTGAGACAACCCCACACACCCACCCCATGCCTGTGAGCCCCTGCTTGTAGGGTGGATCGTGAGTGTCACCAGGACCCCCAGAACGCAAAGCAATGGGGCCAACGACACACCACCTGCCTCCAGCCCCTTGAGCAACTGCTCGGGGGGTGGATCATGGGTGGAATGGAGGTGATGATGGTGAACGACAACAGGGCAATGCTGACACCAACACGGAATGATGGGGATCAACCCAGACCCGACGACACCTGTGCCAGCCCCCTCCTCCCCGTCCAAATGGGATGTGAGGGTGTTGATAAAGGGTAGGAGATGGCAGAGGGGTAATGGGAGACCTGTGGAGCAGGATGCCCACCTGGTAAGCACCCACCTACCCCCTCCCTTGCATGCCACATCACTGACCCCTCCCCCCAACCCCTCCAAACTAGGAGACCTGCAAAACCAACAACACACCCACCCCACGCCGACGAGCACCTGCTTGTCAGGTGGATGGTGGGTAGACCAGGGCTATGATGACCACGGCACCCATCCCCATGCCTACAAGCCTCTGCTCATAGGGTGGATGATGGGTGCAGCTTGCTATGGCGACAGATGCATGCGAGGAGGGGTGGGCGACAACACCCACCCCAGACTGCATCCCCCAACCCCCCCTCCCCCGCATTTTGTGTGGGGAGGAGTCTTTATTATTTTTAATTTATTTCTGCCCCCCCTCGCACTGAATGCAAGGGGTATATATATTGTAGTACTTATGAATCCCCCCCTTGTGCTGAACGCAAGGGGTTTAGTTTTTTATGTACATAGTAGTAATCCCCCCCCTCTCGCATCTTGCGAGAGGGGTTTTTTTTTGTTTATTATTATATTATACCCACTCCCTTGTGTCCTACATGAGGGATGTGGTTAATTAAAAATTTTTGATCTTAATTGTTTGAAAAATGCCTCCTCAAAGAATATGAAAAGTTGAGTCATAAATAAACCTTATATTGATCCCCAATAAATCTCCTGTGACTCAGGTGGTTGAGCACACTTGTTTGGTTTGTCATGTGATTCCTTATGGTGAGGTCTTGAGTTCAATTCCTGCAGTACACAAATTTATTTTGTGGGTACTTTATGAAATTCACCAAGTCCAAAGTCCATCTAATTGACTTATCATTTGGTTGCACTTGGACTCCAGTTGGACTCCAATGGGGGATTGAACTCTACATGACTTAGTGTAGTTCAATTGGACTCCGGTCAGTCCGGTCAGAGTCCACTAGGACAGGTGGGGGACTGTAAAGTACTGATCCGATGCAATGCAGCAACTGAACTTTGTATAACCAAAGGGCAGGAAGCAACTGTCTATGCATGGGAATATAGCAATGGACCAGATAATACTCAGTATCTAGAGACATTGTTTCTCAAGCTCATTGATCCCACTCAACCTGTCCAGCTTCCAGACCTGCCCCTTAATGTAGTACCTTTGACTAAAACCACAACCAACACTTTCTGCCAGCTCATGGATGACACCTCCCTCACTGTGTCTCACAGCCAGATAGAAGAATTACCAAACTTTGCTATGACTGACTATGCTTCCCAAGGCAAAACAAGAGAGAAAAATGTGGTAGATCTTGGAGAAACAAGAACACAACAGGGGTATTTTTTTTTTTTTTTTTTTTGAATCCCATTTTTTCTCCTCTGTGGCAAACCATATGTGAGAGATTGAAATGTACAGTATGTGTAGTGCCACTTGGTTCTTCTCTATGTTAAGTTTCTTCGTCATCTGCTTGGAGGGGCCACAGTGTGGTCCTCGAAGCGCTGGTGGCGCTTTAATATTTGGTGCTAGGACCATGAGTAGTGTATGCATGTCCATCATTCGCATTTCTTCATCTCCTTCCTTCCCTTTCTTTTCCCTGTTCTTCGTTCAATTCTGGCAACTCTCTGAACATTCCTTTCCATTGGCCGGTCTCTGCTGCATATCTGAATAATGCCCAAAGCTGTTTACGTCCCTTCCTCCCATGCTACTTCGTAAATTTTGTCGTGCTGTGTGATGTGCGGGGCAGTGTAGCATATAGTGTTGTATTGTTTCATCAGCCTGTTGGCATGAGGGGCATACTGGTGAGTCGGCTTTCCCTATATGAAATAGATGCTTAGCTAATGGGGCGTGTCCTGTTCATAGTTGTGTGAGTATGCTGGCGTGTTTTCTCAGTAGGCCTGTAATGAGGCCAATGTATTTGCTGGATGATGTGATTGGGTCTAATTTTTTCATCCGGTCACATCGCTTTGATTTCTGCCATAACTTCTGTGCGGCGCATTTTAGCTTTTTGTTGAATGCCCATTTTATAGCTGTTTTGCTTCGTGGTAATGGTTTCTTGAGCATTTTTGGGAGTTTTTCTGCATCGCTACTGCCGTCTGTAATTGCCTTTTTGGCTTGTTCATCTGCTTGTTCATTACCTTCAATCCTTTTGTGTCCCAGCGACCATCTGATTGAGATCCTAAGTCCAAGGTGTTTTTTGCACAGCATGGCAACATGTTCGTGTAGTGCGTCAAAGATGTAGTGTCCTGTAGCGGGTTTCGTCAGTTGTGTGGCTGTAATGGTGGCTTGACTATCGATGTAGATTATGGCAGACCGTATTCCCCACTCCTTTTGTAGCAGTTTGATCCCTAAGATTGCGCCTACTCCTTCTCCCTCATAAACCGTGTGGTGTCATTGTGAGCCGAGCTGGTAGCATATTTTGTTTTTGATCCTTCCATTTCTGTAGAGGATTGCGGCTGCTCCTATTTTTCCTTCCATGCCTGAGCCGTCCGTGAATACTTTGATGTTGGGTTTGTCGTTCTGAATGTCCTCAATCACTTTGTCAACGTTACTTGCTACATGTGTTTTGAAGGTTGGTTTCCAGTTTGTTTCGAATTGTATTGCTTTGATGGTTTCCATTTTTGTGGGTTGGATGTTGAATCTATGCATGAGGTCGTGGAGGGGTGTTGGGTGTTGTTTTACCAGCTTGTTTGCAGTGTTCTTGATGGGCTTGTGTAGTGGGTGCAATTCAGGTAGTGTTGCTAGTCGTGTTGCTGCTCGTTGTCGGTGTTTTTCTACCAGTAGTTGGAATGGGATGAGATTCGCCATGGTCTCTACTGTGTCGGTTGCAATGGTTTTCATTGCTCCTGTTATCATGATGGCGGTTCGCCTTTGTATTGATGCTAGTTTGGTGACTATGGCTTGTTTGGCGTGTCCTTCTTTTGTTCTTTTGCCTACATTCTGCTGTGGGGTGAGGAATATGTCAGCTGCATATAACATTTGGGGTACCACAATTGAGAGGTATAGTTGCCATATATATCTTGCATTTGTTCCCTGTGACGAGTGTGCTATCCTCCCAAATTGGATTAGCCAGTCTTGGCCTTTGGCAAGTGCCGCTGCGCATTGTCCTTTCCAGTTTAGTTTGTTGTCTACTATAACTCCTAGGAATTTTGCCGTTTCTTTTGATGGTATCTGCTGGTTGCCTAGCATTAGTGCTTGACATGGCATGGGGATCCTCTTCTTGGGGTTGATCGAGTGCAGGACACACTTTCTCGTGATGTCGAGAAGTTGGAATTTTTCAATGCCAAATTTGCAGTTGTGGGCTTTCGCCCATTCGAAGACTCCTCTCATCCAGTTCATAATGCTGTGTAATTTCTCATGTGTTTCCACAAAGTCTTTGCTGATGACTATGATGAGTGCGTCGTCCATGAAGAGAAGTATCCATTTGCCTATTTTTAGTACTGGGATTTTTAGAAGGTCAGTGTTATAAAGGAGATAGCATATTCCTGAGTATGGGTCGCCTTGATCTAGGCCGTTTACTATGATGAAGGCTGCTGTTTGGTAGTCGTCAAATGAGAGTGTTGTGCATCTGTTTCCTAGGCGTCATTTCATCCATTCGGTATATTCCTGGGGGATTCCGCATTTTCTCATGTTGTGTATGAGCCTGTCAATATCTACACTGGTAAATGCTCCTTTAACATCTAAAAATAAGGCTGATACTACCTGACCTTTGCGCCATACGTCTTTCACTGTTTTTGTCAGCATGTGTATGGAGTCAGTGGTGGTTTGTCCTGGTCTGGCTCCGAAGTGGTTTGCGGGCAGGATGTTGTGTTTTTCACACATGGTGACAATATCTTCTGCTTGACAGCTGTTGAGGAGTCGGGCTAGTCTGTCTAATAGCACTATGGGTCATCATGCATTTGGTGAGGTGTAATCCAGTTTTCCTGGTTTTTTCAAGACTAATGTCTCCATAGTCACCCATTCCTGTGGATAGAAGTTTAGCGTGTTAGTGGCTCAGAATAGGGGGCCTAGATGTGGGACAAGGTCTTCTCTGGCGTGTAGCAGGACAGAGTTTGGTACTGAGCCACTTTTGGTGGCTTTGTACGGCTTCATTTTCTTGATCGCACGGTGTATTTGGTCATTCAATACATTTTGGAACTTCCATCTTGGCGGTGGGTATTGGTAATTCTGTGGGACTGGCATTGTTGCTGGGTTTCTTGGTGGGAAGAATGTCTCATAGAAAAGTTGTCCTTTGGCCGCATTGTCTGTTGCTTCTCTGATTACTCGTTTCATTTCTGGGTCTTTGATTTGTAGCGTTGGAATTCTGGATTTGCCTGCATCAGTTGCCGGAGACATGACTAGCCTACTTGCCTGCCAGATGCTGGATTCATTGAGCCCCTCTAGCCATTCGATCCAGTGCTCTGTTTTTGCTTTTTGTATCATTTCGGAGTAGTGATTTCGTTGTCATCGGTATTCCTCATGTACTGGGTGTCGCATATTCAGGTGGTGGTATTTTGCTCTTCCACCGAGCTGTTGCATCTTCTTCTTTTTGTTTGCCAGTTCTGTGGACCACCATCATTTCGAATATGGGCTTGGTTTTGTTAGTTTGACATGTTTCTCAATTGCGTTCTGTATTGTTTCATTTAGTATTTTGAGTCTGTCCATGAAAGATTGTGCGTCTTCAATTTCTGTGGGTGGGGGCAGGTTAGCTAGGTTGTTCTTTAAGGTTTTTACCAATTCTGGCCAGCCCGCTAGTCTGAAATTTCGCCTTGCCTCCCAGGTTGCTTTTGGTGCATGGATGTCTAGCTGTGTTATGATTGGGTAGTGGTCCGTCCTTACCGGTCATGCTGCATTGTCTGTTTTGCATTTGATAACGGTGTTGAGGAGTTCTTCGCTGCAGAATACGTTGTCCACCCTGGTGTAGTTTTTTGTGCTGTGTGATCATAGTGTTGGTATGAATGCTGGTAATGCCATTTTCATGTTGTGTTGTCCTAGCATGTTTAGTAGCAGTTGTGTCAGATCCAGGTTTTTGCATGTGAAGAGGTGGGTGTTTTGTGCTTCATCCCACAAAGGGTGGTGTCGGTTGAAGTCCCCCATCCATAAGGTGTGTAGGGGTCCTGCTGCGTGCTGTTGTCTCTCTTGGTCTCACATCTATGTGGATAGATGTGTTAGTGCATTGTTGTTTTCGCAGTCATTGTAAACATTGATGATGCATAACGTGCCAAAGTCTCCCATAATTTCTAATGCCATGATGTCGGAGTGTTGAAAGTGTATCTGTTTCCATGCATCTGTTAGTAGGCTTGCATTGACTAAGATGATGGATCTCGTGCTGTCTGGGTGTACCTGGTGGGTTCCCAGGTATATTGTGATCCAGTTTCGGTTAGTGTGGGTCTTACCTCTGAAGTCGATGTAGGGTTCTTGTATCAGGCATATGTCACATTCATCTCGTCTCAGGCTGTCTAGGAGGTCTAGTTGGCTTACCAGTGATTTGTTTATATTTTGCTGCCGTATTTGTAGTGGTCTTTGCATTCTGTTTTGTTGCTGTGTTTCATGCATATTCGAGCGGTGTTGTTTCCCTTTGGGTCATCTGTGTTATCCATTCCAGTTCTGGCCCTGGTCCTTGTTTGTTCTGGTCCCAGTCGCCCCATGTTGTGTTTTGTTGTTCTTGGGTTCGTGAATTTCCCATGAATTCTTCTAGCGTTCTTTGTGTTGGTTGAACTGGCCATCCATTGTCTGGTCTTGGTAGGTTTTGCACCACGGGGGGTCTTCCATGTTTTTGTCGGACTTCTTGCCAGTTTTCAATGAATTTCTGCTGCTGTTGTGGGTTTCCTTGTTGTGGGTTTTGTCCTGGGATTTGTTGCCATGGCTGCCCTGGTTGCTGCTGGTATTGTTGTTGCATTTGTGGTTAGGGTGTAGCACAGGTGACACCATGGGTTTCACTGGCAACACCACACCTGTCACCTGTGACACCATACCTGTACAAACACCATACCTGCAGGTACAGGTTATAAGCACAGGTTTTGTATGGTGTTTCAAAACTACAGTAGCACTTGAGCAACATGGTATAAACTATGTGTAGCTAAAGCAAAGATAAGAGGTAGCTATACTAATCCAACTTTTCTATACTGCTTCAACACTTGAATCCACATATAAATTATGATATAATGTTCAATTCTTCCACAAATCATCTGTCAACCTTTCTTATCCATCATGAAGAACACAAAGAAACTAGTAATTTGCTACATTCTATCTGGGCAGAGTAGTTTTGGCATGAGAGGAGACATTTTTGGAAGGAACACTCAAGGTCACCATGCAAAATAACATCAACTTGACTGAATTAGATCATTGTATGTCATAAGATCCCACAGTACCAGGCAGATACATGTCTTAACAGAGTGTAACAACAATTGATTCTCATAAAACTTGATAAAAATTCTTTTAACTCAAAGCAAAGAGCTCAGAAGAATTTTGGAACCACAAAACCTGATATGGAATATATCACAACTCAAACCTGTGACAACCTGTAACACCATGAGTACAGGTGTGGTGTTGCCACAGGTACAGATATACAAACCCATACCTGCACCTGTGCTACCTGCAGGCAGAATACCACAGGTTCACCTGTACCTGTGCTACACCCTATTTGTGGTTCTGGTTCGTTTAGCAGTCTCCACATGCTTGGAAGAGATGTGGGGAAGAACTTATATTTGTTTTCCAGGATTCGCTCTTGTATTTTTTCTCTTTCCACATTGAAGGCCGGGCAGTTTTGATTGGCCGCTCCGTGTCCTTTTGCGTTTGTGTCTGTGCAGTTGGCGCAGCAGAAAAGGGTTGTGTCCATGATGACACACTGTGTGATCCGGTGGTGGTCGCCGCATCGTGTGCATGTGTCTGTCTCCGCTTTGCAGTCGTTTGCATAGTGGCCAAATTTCTGGCATTTGAGGCATCTTCTCGGTTCTGTTAGTGTTTTGCATACCCTTACATGTTTACCTTCTATGAACATGCCCATTTGGATTGCGGCATTTGCTGTTTCTCGGTCGTTGAACCCAAGCGTCATGTGGGCTACTCTTTGGTTACTGTTTCGAAGGTGGGCTGGCTTGATGTATCTCGAGTAAGCGACTGTGTCTCAGTCCATCATGTTGTCTTCCTCTACTTTGGCGTGGGCAAAGCTGGAGCCTGCATCAAATGTTGTTGGGACAAATTCCGCAATGATGTAGTATAGTTTGTTATGCATGTTCGAGGTTCCATCGAAGTGTGCCATGAATGCCTTTTGTACGTCTGCTAACCTTATCCAGCTTGCTGCTTCCTTCATGTTCATTTGGTATAGGATGTTGCCATTTCATAGCTTCTTTGCCCCTATGAAGGTTGTGTACCAGGGTTTGTCTAGTCCTTCCATGCCCATAAGGTCAAGTGCCATGTTTGCCTTTGCTACTAGATCTTTTTCTGTTAGGCTGTCAAGGGTGTTTGCAGTGGTGTTTTTGTCTTTTTGAATTAAGATTTGCTTATCCGCCATCTGTCCTCTCGTTATAATCTCTTTGTGGATTGGGTGAGGTTGATATTGGACTGCAGCTGCATATGTTGATGTTTGGTTTTCTTGTTCTGTGATCTTTTCTGCAGTTTTTTCTGTTAGTTCCTGAGTTACCTGTGCTATCTGTTCGGCTGTATCCTGGAAGCCATTGTTATGCTTGTCCATTTTTCCCGTTATCTTCTTTGCAGCTTCGGTGACGTGTTCAACTGCATCCCTCATAGTTTCCATGTTTGTGTTGAAGTTTTCCATGTATTCTTGCAGTTGTTCTTTCACCATCGTGGTGATGTCATCCACCATGTTCTGAGCTGCCGCATCGGCGATAAGGAGGGCTATGGATCTGATCCCTTCCATCAGTGGTTTCGACATCTTTGCGGCTGAGTGTCCGAACTGTAACAGGATGTGAGCCAGGGTTTGTAGGTCTACAGGTTTACCTGGTACGATATATTCTTTGACTGTTAGGAATGCTATCACTTGTTCTTTTGTTTGCACATCCGTGTTTAGGCCATCTGAGTTGTCGGTGTCTTTCTGTGTTTTTCTCGTTGTAGTTGCATTGGTTTTTTGCCTCGTTTGTGGTATTGCGGGTGTGTTGGATTGCGACATGGTCGCGAGGCAGTTTAAAGTGAGGTAGTTGCAGTGTTATGATGCTATTCTATTTCTATTGATGTCCCCCTCTCCTTCTCCGGTTCATAAACCGTGGGAATTATCGAGGTGGTGGCGGTAACAGATCAAGGAGCCTCTCCACCAGGGGTATTACACTGCTTTGTCATGAGGGACTACTGCCAGCAGCACTCTTATCTTGTAAGGATTTCACAGCAATAAAATCACTGGGGATGCCTCAGGTGCTTTATGTGAAGAATTTAGAGAACAGGAACTACTTGACACAATAACCAAGTTACAATATGAAAATAATCTCCCTGCCCACATTGCAATAACAGACAGACAGAATACTAGGATTTCTGCCTTTCAAAACTGGAAAGGGAAGATGTTTGTGCCACCCACTACCCATCCTTCAATCAGATGGAGCAAAGAAGACCCTTTCTTACAATGGAACCATTCAAATATTGAATAGGCAATTATTAAGGCCAAGGAAAAAAAATAAAGGATGAAGAGGCCAACAGGCTAAAAAGAAAGAACACAGATCCAGAAAGCCCCCCTCAAAAAAATGGGAGAACAGACATCCATGGTAAACCAGCTAAAACACCATCTCACTTAGCAGTTCAAGGCCAGCACCTTGGCACTGTCTGGCAAAATGGTAGCTGTGCATATGATGCTGTTGTCACCATTCTCTTCAATATGTGGCACCAAAACCCAGTGAATCACTCTGCCATGTGGCAACAAATGGGAAGCACACAGCTAAACCTTTTAATAGCTAGTTTTCAGCTCATTATCAATCCACAACTTTCTTTAGAAACTGTTAGAGAAACCATGAGGCTGTGGTTTGCCACTTTGTCCAACACATACTTCCATTGTGGACAATGTACCAGTGTACACAACATTCTCCTTACACTGCTCAACACCAATTTCTCTGTCATTAAAATCACCCAACATTGTGTAAATCCAGCCCATGCCACCTTGAATGAGACTACCACCACCACTGCTGTAATCCAGGTGTCTACACCCCCACAATCCTTGCAAGCAATCATAAACCACTTCCAAGAGGTGTTGCCATCAAGGTGCCCATCCTGCAATGAACAGCAACTTAGACAGACAAAGATTGTATCACACCCTCCATTGCCTGCTTTTGAGTGGGGCATCAACACACCAGTTCTCAACAACACACTTAGACATTGTGGTTGGCACCACAGCCCACACATACCACCTAAGTGGAGTCATATACCTTCATCGTGAACACTTTACATGTCATTTCATTGATCATGAAGGTCAGCCTTGGTTTCATGATGGTATTATTACTGGGACCACCCTCAGAAGAGGGTCTCCACCCCAGCCCAACATCAGCATGAAGTGCTGGCCATCTATCACTACTGAAACAGTGGACTGCAGCGCTCACATCACCCACATTCTCCAGGAGAACTCGGACATGCCTGCAAAGCAGTGGCCCTCTAGCACAAGTAGATATCAATATAGTAACATAGTAACAACACTAAAGCAGACGCTCAAACGACACTGCCTTCGAACTATTATTAGCATATCCCCGAGAGCACGTGGCGATGGGCAATCTCCCTCATGGCCGTCCCTCTGCCTGTCGCGAAGGAAACACGCCTTGAAGACAATGCTCTTAGCGCGTATAACGTTTGCCTCGATTTTCAAAGCAAAGCCCCCGACGACGATGTCATGCGTGCTAGAGTTCTCGGCTATCTGATACTCAACGCACCGTCAGCCACCGCGCAGCACGAAGTTGTTAAAGTCATTCACTCATGCAAACATGACTTCAGAACTTTGTCCGAACTTGGTGAGACTTTCATCAACTACTTCATTCGCCCATGTAAGTCATACCAACTATCGCCCGTTAAAGGTGCTAATGTACATATTCAGTTAAGAAATTTAAGGGCCGAACGCCAGCCTCTTCTGATCATCCTAGTCGACCTTCCTTCGACAAAGACAAGATGGATATTATGCTGACAGTTCAAGAGGCACCGAAGGATCACAAGGCTGCGAAGGAAAGAGTGAGTTCACGTCCGCTGGCTAAATGACTGTCAATTTATGTGTATCCCCTACCTGCTCACCTAGGCGCTGCTGAGAGATGGATTCAAGTGTGTAGTGAGTGGAAAATATGACACGAAAGCCATCGCACTCGACAGCATCAGTAAGAACGACATACGCCAATTTGGCATTGTGCATACAGAATGCGCACACGTTGTGCCGGAGTCCACTTATTTTGATGTATCAACTACGCGTACGAGCTCAAATGAGAAGGTACGTCTTACACTTTCTTCTGCCATCACCATCCTTATCCTTTGTCAGAAGGACTATGCGGCTTCAGTCTTGGCAGTTCTGAAGCGTTTTGGCTTTGATATCGAAAATCTGAATGGTCCGAAAGTGCATTCTCTGTACAACGTCATGACGATGCAGAAAGATGTGCATGACTGGTTTGATCGTTTGGAGATGTGGTTTGAGGCGACGGTGAGGGCTAACATGCACGAATCTGCGTATTCTGACTAGCCATCTTGATCCCTAGAATGTCACCAATTGCTATCGCGTCAAAGCAGTCTACGACTACGAGTACCACAAGCTTCCCGAGAGGATCACATTTACGACGCCAAACCATGATACCCTCCCCGTCCCATCTCCAAAACTTCTAGCGTTACATGCGGCCTGTGCCAAGGTCGCTCATCTTTCAGGTGCGGGCGAATACATCGATAAGATTGACCGAGACGTAGAAGACCTGGGCGTGTTATCATATGACGGGGCGTCGTCCAGCGTCCTAGACCATGCACTTTTGCGTTCCACTTCCCGCCTGATCAATGTTGGGGCATAGAAGACTCGTAGCGCGTATTATCTGAGTCTTCACACACTTTAGGATACTTGTGTCGTAATCTCAATAGCAAGGATATATATGCTGCTTTGACTATACCACGAGTACACCCTGTGCCGTCAGAACTGCCGACCGGCAAGCCACTTATTTCTGAATGGTGAACATTCTTGGCTGAATTCTAGATCTCCCATGATCTTCACTCTTGCGCTCACGTCTACGAAACTTTGACCTAAATTCTTTGAGTTGACTTTTCTTGATTGGTTCTGTAAAATTGATCCCTCAAGCTAATGCTCAATCAGATTTGTTCAAGTTGTATAGAGATCCAACCTAAGCGATACACGCGTAAACTCAGTCAGTGTATAACGGACTAATATTGATCACTACTGTACCTAAGCGATACACGCGTAAGCTATAAATAGTACAGTAAGTAATCGAGTATACGGATCGAGCAATATAGTCTATTCACCTCAGTCAGTGTATAACGGACTGAGGTGTTTGGTAGGTATATGTGAATATATATACTAAATGACTAACAATGAGAATAAGATAAAGGGGGAGTTAGAAAGAGAGAAATAACAAGGGAAACTTCGCATCATACGATGTTCTATAATTAGCACACCGCATCAAAGGGGCGCTTTTGCGCCATTCACGGTGCAGATCTCAACACTCCTCCTCACCGTGAATACTCCTCCTCGCATGGAATCGTATAAAAAAAATCATTTGAGCCCTAGAAAACCGCGGAGACGAGTGAAGGTTTTGACGTCAAGAGCTTTCGTGAAAATGTTGGCAATGTTATCGTGGGTGTGCACATACTGTACTTTGAGTTCCTGGGATTGTATGCGTTCGCGTAGGAAGTGGAGTTTGATGTCGACATGTTTGACTCGGGAATGGAGAAGTGGGTCTTCAGACAGATTAATTGACGCAGTGTAACACTGTTGTCGCAAAGTATGGGAGTGGGCGCATTAGGTGAGTATCCAATGGCCATAAGCAAAGTATGAATCCAGACACATTTTTTTGCAGACTCAAAAGTGGCAACATACTCTGCCTCACAAGATGAGGCTGCAACAGTTTTCTGTTTGTGCACAGTCCAGGAGATGGCACCTGATCCATCTGGGTTTTGGGCCGAAAAGGTTAAGGCTTGATAAGGCCTTAAAATATCCAAATTAACAATAATATTTGCAATTCTTATATACAGTCTGAAAAGGGTATTTAAAGGATGGTAGTGTTGACAAATTTCAACAGCGCACTCAGAATTGAGCTTTCGAAATGTATGGTAGTAGCTGAACAAATAGTATACATATGTGAAATTTAATGAACAGCGATATCAAGTGTGATTGATCAGTGAAATTTAGAAAAGAGTGATGAAAATCCACCTGTTGTCCCAACACTTATAAAGGACAGTAGTGATGGCAGATTCCGCCAGCTATATCAGGATGGCCTCACTGATCAGCTGCTACCTGGAAGTGATTACTTGAGAATATTTGTAAGAATTGTGAGTATAGACCATGGAGTATCAGACTGGCAAACCTCTCAAATTGGTAAAAGCATGGTGCATCAGAAAAATTTGCAAAAGATGGACAGAAAGCCACCTGTGGTCCCAACCTTTATAAAGGACGGCAGCGGTGGTGGATTCAGCCAGCTATATCAGGTGGGTTCTGCTGATCAGCAGCTGTCAGGAAGCAGTTGCTTCAGAAGTTCTGTAAGACATGCAGGAAAAGGCCTTGAAGCATCAGACCGACAATTCTGTGAAATTTAGAAAAGAGCGATGAAATTCCACCTGTTGTCCCAACGCTTATAAAGGATGGTAGCAATGGCAGATTCTGCCAGCAATCGCAGGAGGGTTCCACTGATCAGCAGCTGCCTAAGAGCAGTTACTTGAGAAGATTTATATGAAGTATGTGAAAACATCAGATTGACAAACCCACAGAATTGGTAAAAAGTCTGTAAGAAATGCTTGCACGGATCATATGCATTGGAAAGACAGGTCTGCAAATTTAATGACAGAATGAGCAAAAATTACCCATAGTCCCAACACTTGTAAGAAGGGGAAGTCTGGGTGACTTGCACTGTAAGCACCAACATCGATATCTCTCGGACACTGTTCTCCGAATTCCATACATTACAAGGTATGTAGGAGAGATAAATCTGTGGCTTTAGAAAAAGACTGGATATATATCATCTGGAGCACCAATTCTGTCATTCATCAGTCATCAGTTGTCTGGACTCCATATCCTGTAAGATGGGTAAGTAATATGAGCCCGCTTCATCCTTGTGAGAGCTGACCTGTGCAGGCATCGATCTGCTCTCTGATCAGTCACTCTAATTTCACTCAGTGGTTGTAAGAAAGCCAATTGCATTGCTAATCTACAGCTAGCTGGTATTTTATGATCCCCCCCTATTCAACGGCACCTGCTTCAGGGCCCTTTGCTCCTTCAGTCTGGCTAGCGCGCTCTGTTTTGTTACTGTGTGATCACGTACAATGTAGCTTGGAAACACCTGGCTAATGGGGGAATCAGCTGCTGCCAATGGCTGGTACAGTGAAATCAATTTGTTGACACCTACCAGTTCCACCAGTTCAACAGATCATCCACCTCGTCCTTCTCCTCTGGATCATCTAAGAAGTCCAGGACACTTTCATAAAATTGTTTGGAATCTGTCATGGTGTCCGACCGACAGAACACCAAAGAGGATGATAATGCGAAGCAAAGCTGGTTAGATCATCAGTGATGGGTTACTGGCATGCTAACTCCCCACACACCTGTGTGGCTACATAGGCCAGGGAGGCGGTAGTGACCTGGGTCATGCCATGGATATGAGCATTACCTGATCTTGTCGCCTTCACCTCTTTCTCTACCGAACTGGGTGAGGTAAAGATGTGCTTGAATGCCTGAACAAGACAGAGTCAGCAGTGGATGAGGAGGAAAAATGCATGCAAACCCAAACAAGAATCCGGCTTCTGAACAGTCCCTCCCAAGGGTTTTTGGGATCATACTCCTGGTCTGCATACACCAGCATCAGCCACTGATTACCATGGACAGGCATTTCACCACTAGAAAGTTTTTCACGCACACTAAATGGGGAGATCAGTGGTGTAAACTGCATATGCAAAGGAAGGAACACTGACTCCGCATCGTTCCAGTCTAGACCAGCAGGACAGAGGAGGGCGCCGGTGGTGGGATGGTGATAGCCCCTGTTTGTCTTGACATTCTGGGAGAGGGGTGGGCAGACAGGTATGCTGGGAGGGCTTATCCACTCCAGAACAACACCTTTCAAGCTCTTAGTATCATCCGATCTTGTGCTGGATATGCCCTTTTGAATCTTTAATGGATGAGAAAAGGTATGTAGATTCATGGAGCAATCAACATACTAATTCTGTGACCGCCATGCACTCTTCATTAGAAGCTTCCATAAGGCACTCCAGAAGATGGGGCACCATGCGCAAGAGTTGTTGGAATGCTCTATGCTCTTTTCTGGCCCTGCAACATGGAAGAGTATTAGCCAAGAAGTAGATTAATCAAGTATGATACTTGCTCAGGAGTGAGCGACTCTTCTATGACTTTCCCCTCCTCACCCATGCAAAGTATGCCATTGGTCAGCAATGCTTGGATGCTGCACATCGCATGCACTGCTTGGCCAAAATGTCGCCCATAATGAACTAAGGGATCACTGGCACGGCTGAGCAGTAGCATTAGAGCATGGCATGGTGGAAATACAATGGACACACAGCTTTTTCCTGTTCCCAAGCTTGAGGGCATTGACGCTTGTAGCATTGTCTGGAGGAGAGTTCTCATCCAGCATTGGGGATACAACAGGGGCCAAGGAGGATGGGGCCCATTGCTTGCTATGCCAACTTTTAATGACCTCACTGACTCAGAGTCCATCAATCTGAGTCACAGTGTGCCCTCACTGACTCAGAGTCAGTCAATCTGAGTCACAGCGGGGTGACTCATTCAAAGCCTAGTGGCCCATAAATGCCTGGCCAATTCAACCAACAAAGCCCAATTCAACACTTAGCGTTGAATTGAGCCCCTCACCTTTGTCAAGCGGTTCCTTTCTCCATGCCTGGGCATCCACAGCTGCTGACAGTGACCACTGCCCCGACGTACTGGCAGATATTGCTCAACAAGGTATACAACTCGATGAATGTTGTCTGGTCCCTCAAGCCAGCTACACTGAAACTGACCAAATGGCACTGGTGCATAGCTTGGAGCCTTGCCACTGCAACTCTGATGGCCATATAAAGGCCCATCCATGCAAGGAAGCGTGTAGCACTGGGTGCACTGCATGAACATCGCGAGCATTACCAATTCCTTGGGCCCAGCTGCTTGTGTCCATTGCTTCAACAGGTTAGTGAAGACCTGGTCTTCACTGAAGCAGCCATATACATGCCGGTCTTTGGATGCTACGCCGGGGAGTACATTGCCGAATGTGCAAACAGCCGATGCAGATACATCAGTCAGTCTCCATCTGTACTGAAGAATGCAGTAAGTGTTTACAGTGGCCCAGTGCCATTACAGAGGCTATATCAGGTGGTTGGCATTCCAGTGCGGACGTTTCCACCTTGAGGTAAGTTGGGAGGTTTCTCCAGAGCTCAAAGTACTTACCACATATTATGAAGAAAGCGATGCATTGTGCCTTCCTCCCACTCTACATCGCTGGGAATTAGAGTGCATCCCAAGGCCGTTGAAGTGGACCTACGTGGAAGCAGGTAAGTGAAGAGCAATCCCAAAACATTCGAGCTAACCCTGGCCATAGATTTAACTGCCGAAGCGCCCCATTCCATTGAGTATGTGGATCTTGGTTATGAAACTGACTGGCGCAAATTCTTGAAGCTTGATTCCATGGATAGGCCTGGGCTAACGGAGGTGGAATTCTTTGGCCTGTTTGCCAAGTGCGAGGTGTGCTTGCTCATCACGATGCGCCAAGCATTCCGTAGCCACTACTGCAGCCTGCAAAGGGAGGATGATTCGGAGCTAACTGACTGCGAGGAAGGAAGGCAGCATGGATAAACTAACCATCATTTAGACTTCTTATTTCAATCATTTTGTATATACCCTTCTAGATTTCAAATCAACCATGTTGCATGGCCCTGCCCTCATAAAACATTTACCCCATCAGTTACATGGGGATGATCCTGAAAATAGGTGGCTCAGGAGCCCATCTATGCAAGGAAGCAGAAAATTATGAACATGCACACCACAAAGTCTTAGGGCTTTATTCCTTGATGCATACTAGTAGAATAAGGGTAAAATAATGGTTAAGAGAACAAGAAGCATGCCTTACTTCCTAGCATACATCACAATGACCATGCGTCAAAGGCTAGATATAATTAAATTTATCAATACTCATTTTCAACTATCATTAATGTCATATCTGGACTTTGACTGCTATGTATATGAGATGGTGAAAGCAACCGATGAAATATGTGGAATCAGTGGGGACCAACTTGAAGTTGGGAACTTGGGGATGAGCAGGCGTGATGCATTTGAATGGCATATAAATTAAGGGTAGCTGCATAGGTACTGTTGTGTCATGGCCAAAGCAAAAAAAGACGGCATGCAAACAGAGGCACAAATGGGCTGCCAAGTAGAGGAACATGCTTGAGCGCACCTGGGCCAGGACATTTTAGCTGCCCACATCAGATATAAGAAATATAAATACCTTTCGGATGGCTGAGGGATTAACTAAGCTAGAAAGCACGTCAGCTTTCAATCTTTGATTATGTGCTGCCATACAGCTACACGTCGCTTGCGCCAATTTCCTGGGCTTGAGTAAAGGGCAGGTGTTGCATACCTGACAGGGCAGAGTAAGAAGGGAGGCTCTCACCTTGGGAAGCCTGTCCAAGTCATTGCCACTACTCATGCCAACACTGACGCATACCCTGAACGCCGAATGCTGCATCAGATATGGGAAGGATTAACAGCTTTGTCAAGATGAATGGGCTCCGGGATGAACTAAAGTAAATAAAAAAATGTGTCAGTTCTTGATCATTGATTGCCTGCTGTCATACAGCTACACGTTGCTTGCGCCAATTTCCCGGGCTTGAGTAAAGGGCAGGCATTGCATATTTGACAGGGCATGGTAAGAAAGGAGGCTCTCACCTTGAGGTGCCATCGGACACGTTGAGAAGCTTATCATCACTGCTACATCAAGCCAATACTGGTGCATATGTGGAGGCACGTCCGCCAAGCAGCTTGACTGGGCACCCCTGGAACAAAGTACTTCAGCCAACCGCATCGGATATAGCAAACATTGACACCGTTGTGGAGGTGAATGGGCTTCAGGATGAACTAAAGTAGAAAATGCATCAGCTCTCGATCTTTTATCAGCTGCCACCCTGTTGCTATGTGCTGCTTGCACTGATTTCCTGGGCACGAGCAATGGACAGGCATTGTGTAACTGATCTAGTGGGTAAAGGGGATCTCACCTCGAGGGGACATCTGACACTTGGATGTACTGAAATTCCTGTCAAGGACTCTAGGGCAAGCTGCTGACAGGTTCAAGGGGCCAGAGGTAACCCAAATGTAGGGTTGCATGACAAAAAGTCAGACACAACCGGGCAGGTGACAAAAAGTCAGACCTGCAGGGCCAGGAAGTAAGAGCAGCACACACAGAAGTGAGGAAGGATGAGAGGGAGAACTTGAACAAGAAGTTGAGCACTGCCACTTCAACTTGAACTTTCCGTGACTTGTTTATAATTATGTAAGGGTATAAACATGTCCTAACATTGAGATTGGACAAGCCTTCAAGCTTCAAGCTTCAAGTTCAGGCTCGGAGGTTCTATCAGGCCACTGGAGTCTCCACATTCTCATTGTACTAGGAGCTAGGAAGCAAAAGACAATATATTACTGAGCAGATGAATGGGTCCAATTGTAATTTTACATGAAGTAGCATTGATTGCCACTTTACTGGTACAATGCAGTGGCTACTAAGTTAGCTCTGTTGTGCCATTGCACGCAGCTCATCCATCGTAGAAAACAAAGAAAGACCAAAATCCTTATGTGCTGCCCTACAAACCTCTTCTGCTGCATGCTCAGCCGCCAAAGATCCATCAGCGTAGCTCTCCTCCTTCTGAAACCCATGCTCAACCCATCGGAATAGACCACTGGCTGCATACTGCGTGAAGGAGTACCGAATCTTGTGGGGTTGGATGGGGAGGTTCGAGTGGCTGATGACAGCCAAGGGAATGATGATGGATGTGCCTGGAGGAAACTCGATAACAATGCCACACTCCCATAGGATGAGGTGGCCACTGCGCGTTGAATCAAACTTTCCAACATTGGTTATAACACAGACTCCAAAGGTGAGGTTCCCCCAATCCGTATGCCGATAGCACCAAGTCACTGGGCCGAAGTTGACAGAAATTGCCACCCAGACGCTGTCCAGAAATAGGTGCTCAAGGCCTTCGTCCTGCTCATACAGGGCCCCAAGAGTTTCATGGTAATATTTATAAAGCTTGGGGAACCAAGCTGCAAATCCACCATTCGCAAATTTGGAGATGCGGACAAAGGACGGGTAGCTGAGGAGTTTTTGTAAAACTCTGCGATTCACTCGGTTGTGCGCGAGGTTGCCTGGGATCACTTGTCCACCACCAAATGATACACCAGCTGCCAGGGCTGGGAAAGACCCATGGCGATGATTCAAGTCCTTAGAATCAAAGGAGCATTGCTCGCTGGCCTCCTCCATCTCCCTCTCCACATCCGCCATTCCCTTCGACCATTTTTGCTCCTCCAGCTGGTTACTGTCATCTGGCTGCCCAATGCCTACACAGAAAATCCGGCCAGCGTGATCCTCGATGGGGATTGATTTTCTGTCAAATTCAATTCCAGCTATAGGAATTGACACAAAAGTGACTTAGCTTACCTGCCATCCCACTTTTGCAGCTTAAATTTGAAGCACAAGTTCTCTCCAACCAGATCATCCAACTCGTATGCAGTCTTATCCTTCAACTCCTCAGTGTCATGTAGACCTATGTACCCAGGGGCTGAGATCAAAATATCCATGAGATCAAGCTTGGCATCAATGGCCTTCGAGTTCAGGTTATGCAATTTCTGGCGGGTGGCGGGCCAAACTTCATAAGCATGCACTCTGGCCTCACGCTCCTTCCACTGCTCAGCTCTGTCGTGCTTCCGCTTTGCATGGCTCTGTTGCTTGTTGCTGCTGTACTTCTTACCTGCATTTTCCAGCCAACCAGCTGAGGTTGAAGCGGTTTCCCCTGGCACCGACTGGGGATCCGGGGGGAGATTGTGGTCATCCAAAGAAGTCAGTTTTTGAGTAGGTGAGGGAGGTGGAGTAGGCTCCGGCGTGGTGAGGGGAGAATCGCTAAAAAGGCTGTGTCCTATTTCCCCGCTGTCTAAATAGCCAAACATCTCCTCCCTTTCAATACTCAATGCGATTGCTGACTCGAAATCAAATGATGGGTCATGGGCACTGATGGGGGTGGGCCAAGGTTTGTCCTGTGCCAAAGTATTTCAGCCAACTTTCTCTGATGTAAGAAATGTTCATTCATACTTTTTTTCCCATATGAATGGATTTCAGGGTCAACTGCCAGTGAAGTAGAAACATCGGAAAGGGGATCTCACCTCAAGGGGCCATCTGACACTTGGATGGGTTGAAAGAGGTGTTGATAGGTTTAACTTGTTACTTACCTGAACCTTTGTGTCGGCCGGGTGATCTGTTGAATGAGTGATGAAAAGTCAGACCTGCAGACAACCAGAAATGTAGGAGAGAACAGATGAGTTGTACAGATGATGTAAATATAGCGTTGAATCTTCAAGGCGCCAAAGGCGACCCAAACGGCAGGCGGGAGGACTCGGAAGAAATCCACAGGCAACTTAAAGCTGAGGTTCGGAATCCAAGTCCAAATGTACAAGTAGGATTGAGTGACAAAAAGTCAGACTCAAGGCAGGTGACAAAAAGTCAGACCTGCAGGTGACAAAAAATGAGTAGGAGAAAATGGAGCATGGAAAGAAGTGGCAAACTTCAAGTTGGAAGTACAAGGTCAGAAAGCGAACTTTGACATCCGACACCAGCAGACTCGGATAATCCCTGTAGTGGCAGTGCTCCAGAATGCCAGACCCTGGGTGCCTGCCAGTGAAGTACACCCCCAACCACTGTTCTACACCACTCAGGCTTTTGGAGTCTTCCTTCCATGCAAGTTGAACTTGTAGTTGAAACAATGTGTTGGAGCTGCAGTACAACATAGGACAAGCAAGTACAAGTGCATACAAAATGAGCTGGATCTGGAAGAAAAAAAAACAATCCATAAACTTGAAATGAAGACCCAACCAGTGATGCGATGACAACTACTTCTGAACCTGAACAGGTTCCTGCTTGAACTATCAGGGGGAACCATAAGCAGAAAGTATGAAATAAATGATGCACATGGTTATACATGAACGGTGGGAAGATGAGGCTGGAATGAAAAAGATGTGCTGCTTTTTACTGCAACTCGGACTGAAAGATGGGAGACACAGTACTTGCACAGGAAAAACAAAACTCTGAAAAGCTCATTCAACAAGATAATAAGCATCATATACAACCCAAAGGCCTCCATGCGGGTTTCAACCATTCATTCAACTCAGTGGTCAGACAGAAGTTGGCTAAAATTGGCTATAGCAGATGGTTGGGATCAAAAAAGATAAAAATGCTTACCTATGGAGGAATTCAATGTCCTCGTCAGGGTCTGGTATTGATACACCGCTACTGGCAGTTTCGATGCTCATGTTACTTTTGTGAGAGAGGTTACAGGTGTGTCCACGGCCAGTGTTCACCGATGAGTCACGGGCATCGAGGATTTCAAGTTGCTGATATACAAAAAGTTGAAATTTCTGTATCATTGCCTCCAAAATATCATGAGGCAGCCACTCTGGCAATTCCACATTGTAAAGATTGGCATGACGACCATGGACTTTAAATGCCTGATCTGAGATATCCTCAATTTTGATGAGTTTTATCAACTCCCAGCAACCAGGACAGCATAGCTTTGACACCAAAATCCATTGATCATGAAACTTCAGTCTCTGCACAACAAGTTAAAATAATGAATTTAAACCTCAAGGTAAGTGGGTCAAGTACCTGGCTAAGCTCTTTAGATTTGGGCTTGTCCTTCTCTTCCAAAGTCGCTACATTACAGTAGGCAAGGAAAGCAGCCAAAATAGCCTCGCAATGCGTGCCTCCAGGAAACTCCAATGATGACTCGGGGTGGGCACCATTCTTCACCAGGTTCTGGAATATTGAGAATATCCTAATCTGGTCCATCCAATTGCCACTGGTATCAGCTCCAAGGACATGGTTTTTAACTTTGTGGATGTACTTCGCCATCATTATTTTATAGTTCACCGAATGGGCCTTCAATGTGTCCTCGATTAAACCCTCCATGTAGGGCCAGGAACTGATTTTCACCCTAGAGCGGGGCATAATGAGGAGATCGAGATGGACGGGTTCACTAGGTGGGAGACCACCAACATGTTTCTCCAAGGCATGCTGTGCTGAGAAGTGCCCAACAAATGCCATGATCCATTTCCGGACAGTCTGGAAATTGATCATGGTTATGTGCTGGATGGTCTGTAAATTGATTGTGGTTGTGTGAGATCTAGACACCTCTGTCTGCTCCTTGCCTTCCTCACCATCCTCGCCATCCCCCTCCTTGTCATCCTCCCCCTCCTCATCATCCTCCCCCTCCTCATCATCCTCCCCCTCCTTGTCATCCCCCTCCTCGTCCTTCAAGGCAACTTGGCCAATGCCGCTTGCTGCCCTGCTGACACCATCTGCCACTTTGTTGACTTGGATGTCATCTGCCGCTTTGTAGACTCCACCCTTACTGATGTACAATGTGGCCCATTTGTTATATTCATCTTTCCTGAACACCATAGGAGGCAACATCTCACCCGGGAATAGAACTTGGAGATGTTCTTTTAACGCATTGGAGTGTGCGATGCAGACAAGAGCATTGGCATAGAAAGTGACACCATGCACCAGATTTGACACATCCTTCATAAGTTGCTGGTCATCCTCCTTGAGTTTGGCCTCCTTCTCGTCATCCTTCTTGAGTTTGGCCTCCTTCTGGCCATCCTTCTTCCTTGACCTCAGATGCTTCATGGATACCGATGATGATGATTTAGCAGCAATAGCCGCTTCCAACCTCAGGAGGGCACTTGCATAGCCAACCAGGATGGCCAAGAGGAAGTTGTGGAATGTTGTTGCAGTGTCCTTGCAGTATATCTTGAATGAGGCTAATCGCTCCTTGGAGCATAGCACCTCTAAATATTTATCAGCTGTGTCCTCCTTGTTCCAGGAGTACTTCACCAAAACTTTCATTCTCAAATTGTCCATTGGGTCGAGATATCAAGCCAGTCTCAGGTCAGGAACAGGTTTGGTCCACTCATGCTTCTGGATTGACTTTGTCAAGGAGTCGGTTGCTTCATCTAGCATGTGAAGAATCCCAAGTGCTGACCAATGAAAAATCCGTCGTTTCATTCTCTTCCAACACTGCACAACAAGAAAGTGGGTCGCACAGAAGGCTCAGAAATCTTGTATGTATTGAGATAGGAACATACAGATTCTGTATGGTCTGCCAGTGTAGATTGTCTGACCCCAGATACATGATAAGCAATGAGGAAGTGATGCCAGGTACCGGTAGAAGCTCACTTTCTCATCAATTTCCAACAATCATCTTGATCAAAGCGAGACCACAAATCTTTGCCTGAAGCCAATCTGATGCCCTTTGCAGAATTACTGCGCTCTGGATTGGCAATAGCAGCGATATTCAGTGTTTGATTGGTGTAAGGAGTAGTGACAAAATCATCATCCTCTTCAGAGTGAGCTTCTTCTGTGGACATCGCACTGGCCACTACAAGACTTCCACTGGAAGCATATGCTGTAGCGGCAAGGACTTCTTCATTACGCACTAGAATAGTTGTCACTGCATCAACCTTTCTGCGGACTGGTAGATTCTGGATGGGAGGAGCATCTGTGGCAGGGAGTATGGCATTTCCCTGATTGATAGTAGTGAGTAAGCAGAGAAGAAGGGTGAGATTTCGAAATTTCATATGAAGCGCCAAATTCAAGTCTGAGTCAGGCTCTGCCTGATTAAGAGAGCTTCGAAGTATCTGTGCTGAATTGGTGGTCATTGGAACTGAAATCAAGAGGTGGTGGTACAATGATGGGTTGAGACAATGGACACTGGCGTCCAACTCGGAGTCACTGTTCAAGTTATAAACTGTATACAAACATGAGAAAAGACTCTGGGACTCTCTGCTACTGCAAAGCTCCAGTGTTCCTAAGATGGAAATGCACCTGATCTGCCAAGCATAGGGTAGAATCATGTAATAAGAGGTAGTAAGTATGTGATGTATCATATGATCATGATCCGGTGGCTACTTATAAGTTATAATGTCCGAGTCTCATGCTGTCTCGCGTATATTGCTATATTGTGAGATGATATCATTTGCTGTGATGAACCAGAATGCTGGAATCTCTGACTCGGAGTCTTTTCCTCATAACTACATACATATGGAGCAGGTCACCTAGTGGCCGCTACTTTTGTATAGCCACCAATCTGACTGGCAAATTTTTTTTAAATAAAGTATGACTGAAAATGAGCATGAGAAGACTATAAGAACACAAGATTCAATTATTAGCCAAAAAATGGTCAGGAGTACAGTAAAGGTTATGCTGATGGTGTTGACTAGTAATTAGGGGGCTGCAGCAACATTGAAAATTTGAACACGACAAATCTATGGCCGACCAAAGAAACAGCATAAAGCCAGCAGAACGAGCTTGTGCTGGGACTTGCACAACAATTTGATGCTTAGTAATTTAGTAATACACTCGCAGTTTGTATTTGAAAGCATGTTAGGGTTAAGGTTAACCATGGGCAAATGTTACACAGCCACTGAAATTTGATGGCACAGTCCCAAAATTCAAGTTCAATGTCCTAGGCCATGCTGACATATTGAAAGAAGACAAATCTGTTATATAGAAAGATGCTACCTGTGCACAGAGATTGAAATAGAAGAAATGTTGCCTATGGGAGTATCACTGAACTGGGTCTTCAAGTTCACCATCACACTGGCTGCAGTGATCATGATACAACAGCCTTAGACTTGTGACCCTCATATGAGTATGAGCAAGCATTGATATCTCGTAGAGGGACTGAACAATGCTAAAGTGACTG
This sequence comes from Tricholoma matsutake, assembly GCA_026075535.2. NCBI lineage: Eukaryota > Fungi > Basidiomycota > Agaricomycetes > Agaricales > Tricholomataceae > Tricholoma > Tricholoma matsutake. The sequence continues at coordinate 3,333,716 of AP026544.2, forward strand.
TAACAATGGTAGGGTGCCGCATCTCCTGTGTTTGCATGGATGTGAGCAATCAGCTATGACATCTGTCGGTGAGCATGTGAAGACGGTCTGAACGTTGGATATACCATCATCATCTGAGTTGCTCAGATCACCATCATCATCACTACTGGACTGGTCTTCATCATCACTGTCTGAATTGCTTTCTTCACTGTTGCAGTCAGAGTCATCTGAGGAATTCATGTCAGAATCTGATTCCATAACCAGATTGTTGTACTGCTGTATGAAGTCCAGGTCCACAGGAGTTGCCCCGAGGCTCAGGATATCATGGCCTGTGACGTCTTTGTAAGTAGATTGTGTTTAAAGAAAGTGTAATACCTACATCTCGTGTATGAGGATAACACTCCTGCCCTAGCCTTAACAACGTATCTTGATCCCGCCCACTCAAAGCCCTCGCTAACCCCAAAATGCAGATCATAAGGGAAATACTTCTTCAGTAAATCTGTCAGAACATCTGCTGTGCACTCCAACACTTCACCTTGAGCATCATTATCTTCTGCCATAGTCTTAGTATACAAGATCAGTGCTACAATATGCTGGGAGAGTAGGTCCTTTAATACGAGGCCACCATTGATGAATGATTCCTTCTCAGGGTCGAGAAACAGATAGCGTGCACACCACCAATGATGAAGGTCCCTAGATAGCCCATGGGCATGGATAGTGCACAGCCGATCATGGTCATATTTAGGTCCATGTCGATATTTCTTCCTGTACACCAGAGGGTTGATGAGATCCCCAAGTTTCATGATGATGCATAACAGCCCCTTCAAAGGTGGAGACATTGGGAATATGACAAGTGGGCGGTGGCATCGACAAATCTAGTTTAGACCCGTGCTTGACGAGGACATAGTGAAGATAAGTAACCATCCTTCGAAGTAGAAGATGCGCATCATGACTTTGTTCTGTGTTTGTCACCCTCTCGCTAGCAACAAACATATGATAAAGCCCGAAAACCGTGTTCTGGATTGTGGACATTGCGTAAAAATGACCTCCATGACAAATTGCAGATTCTGGTGTCACAACAAAATGCAGTGTGTTTGGCCGCATCAACCTATAGGACAATGGTTATGAATACAGGGGTGCCAAGCAGACACAACTTACATTCGGGATCTGGGACAAAGAAGGACTGCCTCAAGGTCCCACTTCTCCAGATTGGCAGCAGAAATATCATATTCTTCAGTGAATAGCGTAGCATCAGAGAAATGCATCGACCCAGGTTTGGGCTTTGCAATGATCCACCATTTCATGCCAGTTTGGGTGTTGATGTAAGTGCAGAAGCTGTTGCAATCAATATGCCAGAGATGGTGGGCACCTGATGTTGCCGCAAGGCCCCATCTAGTACTTGCCGTTGGAAATGAAATAGCCTGGCTACACATCGGTAAATCAATGGTGGCACTGAACGCTGCAAGATCAGAAGCAAACGACATGGGAGGATGAGGGGCAGACAGCATTGGGAAGTCCAGTGCATTGAGGATTTTACTTTTCTCCCTATGACACCTCAGCATATCTTCTAAAGTACCCTTCAGGTGGCGAGATGATTCAGCTTCGAAGGAGTTTTCAATTGAGTAATCTGGCACATAATCAGGATGTCCAAACACAACAAGAATACGCTTCAAACACACCATGAATCGTCACAGACTTGTACAGGTCCCCTAATGTTTTCAAACCCTTTTCGTCGAAAGCGAGTGTAGGCTCAAATTGGTCATGTATTACAACATGTTTTTGGCAGAATATTGCTTGTATCTCTTGGTCACTCTTGCTCCCGAGTTCCTGCTTTGAGAGTATACAAAATGTGCTCTCCTCTGGACAAGCCATCCACAGAGGTCGGCCATCTTTATAGCCCGCTATGACAGCACTGTGAATAATTTTGAACATGGAGCACTCATCAGCAAACTAAGGGAGTGCTGAAAGTCACTATATTGTGGCAAATGAGTCTAGGTAGAGCTTACATGGAATGACGGGGTGTATGTAACTGGGTCATCCTTCCCAGGAGCCCATAGCGATACTGATTTGCCTATGAATTGTTTCTATAAATGGAATATGAGTTATTAGGTATGAATTATCATACATATAACCGTGGATGCCTTTCGAGTTCTTGAAAGGTTTGGTTTTTCAGGTTTAATCTGCAAAGCACGATAAATTGTGTTCTTTTAAGATGGCAAATGACTGACCATATCCTGCGTTAAGTTGATGATATCAACAAGTCTACTAACACCTCCGAATTCGATCTCCTCAAAATAGTTGCGCTCCATGGCATCTACAGACTGTGGTCCAGATTGAATTTTTGATTCAGGCTTTGGTTTTGGTTTTGGCCTTGGCCCAGTACTTTACAGTCCCCCACCTGTCCTAGTGGACTCCGACCGGACTGACTGGAATCCACTGGAGTCCGAGTGGAGTCCAATTGAACTACACTAAGTCATGTAGAGTTCAATTGCCCATTGGAGTCCAACTGGAGTCCAAGTGGAGTCCAAGTGGAGTCCAAGTGGAATGCATTTCAACCAAATGATAAGTCAATTAGATATGAGCTCAAAGGACTTCGGAGTTGGTGAATTTCATAAAGTACCCACAAAATAAATTTGTGTACTGCAGGAATTGAACTCAAGACCTCACCATAAGGAATCACATGACAAACCAAACAAGTGTGCTCAACCACTTGAGCCACAGGAGATTTATTAGGGTTCAATATAAGGTTTACTTATGACTCAACTTTTCATATTCTTTGAGGAGGCATTTTTCAAACAATTAAGATCAAAAAATTTTAATTAGCCACATCCCTCGTGTAGGACACAAGGGAGTGGGTATAATATAATAATAAACAAAAAAAAACCCCTCTCGCATCTTGCGAGAGGGGGGGGATTATTACTATGTACATAAAAAACTAAACCCCTCGCGTTCAGTGCGAGGGGGGGATTCATAAGTACTACAATATATATACCCCTTGCATTCAGTGCGAGGGGGGAGCAGAGATAAATTAAAAATAATAAAGACCTCCCCATGCAAAATGTGGGGGAGGGGGGGTTGGGGGATGCGGTCTGGGGTGGGTGTCATCACCCACCCCTCCTCGCACGCGTCCGTCGCTGTAGCAAGCCGCACCCATCATCCACCCTACGAGCAGAGGCTCGTAGGTGTGGGGATGGGTGCCATGATTGTCGTAACCCTGGTGTACCCGCCATCCACCCGACGAGCAGGTGCTCCTCATTTGCGAGTGGTGGCATCGTTGCCAGTAGATTATAACCTAGAAAACTAAAAAAACAGGTTAGTTAGTTTATAAAAACAAAAAGCAAACGAAATAAAAACTTATGTAGGGCCCAAACGACGCAATCTGCATCGTTTGGGCCCGCATTCCATCCATTCGGCTTGTTTGTGGGTGGTGGTGATGGCGGATTGGGCATGGGAGTGGCAGTGGGTGTCCATGCAGTGGTGGTGGTGGTAGAGAGAGGAGGGAAGGAGGCGGCGTCGACGGTGGTGGTGGTGGTGGTGGTGAGTGATGAGCTGGCACATTTGATGATGCGGCAATATGCTTTGTCATACACAGCCGCACCACGGTACCTAATGCAAGTAGATGATGCCTCACACAAGGTACTGTGGTGTAACAGTTATATTGTGCATCATGATTGATTACATAAGCAACCTACAGAGATCTGGGTTCGATTCCTTTTCTTACACGCTTTTTCAGCAGAATCCAACTGGACTCCACTGGGAATCTGACTGGACTCCATTGGACTCCACTGGACCAGTCTGAGTGGAATCCAGTGTTTGAGTGGATTCCACTCGGAGTCCAGTCGGACTGGACTGGGACTGGACTGGCAACTTTGCAGGCAGTTGGCTGGTGAACAGTCCTGGTGGACTCCAGTCGGAGTCTGACAGGAAAGGTGGGGGAGTGTAAAGACCTCCCTTGGCCTTGACCTTGACTTTAACTTTGTTTTTGGCGGTGGAAGGGGCAATTGGTCTGTTTTCTTTGTTTTTGCCTCTCGCATCGGGTTCTTTCACTTTTCTCCAGCGATTGGACTGTCCTTTTTAGTGGAGAGTGAATCGTCGGAGGGTGAAGGCATCTTGTGGGGGCTTGATTCTGGAGTTGCATCGTTTGGAGCCTTGTCATGCTCATTCATACTGGGATATCTGAGAAATCGAATTAAAGTCGGTCCATAGATAATATAAGAAGGTCTCACCAGCTGTGAACCAACTGGCATCATCATTACATATATCATGTACACCCATCGCAGAGATATCTGTGAATGCTTCCACCAACAACCCTGGAATTGTTATGGTTGTTTTCATGGTGGCAATATCAAATATAACTCTTAATAGTCGTTTTTCAACCTTTCTAATTATGATGGGTCGTTTGTTACCAAATGATTTCCAGAGCTATAATAACATTTAGGAATCAGTGGCGTCCTTCCAGTTTCAAGTGCTCTCATACCTCAAACATTTTTGTCTTCCCAAAAGACACGTTTATTAACAAATGATTGACAAGGAGGAATACTGGTGAAAGGGCAAGAGTGATAAATAAAGGGTTTTGTAACATTTCTGGCACTATGTCAAAATTCTTGTGGTCTACTGAAATGCCATATCTGACACATTGTGAACATTAGGAAAGGTCTGTCATGAAATTATGCCTTTACTTTCCAAGTGCCTCCTTGAGATCGTTCTTGTCATTGGGCAAGTACAAATTACCCTGATGACTAAAGTGTTGGGGGAAAAAAATACGGAGAGTGCAGCACACATACTCAGAGAAGATAGGACAGATGAAATGCAGCAGCCACAAAGTTTTGGATAATCTTCGCCCTGTGAACATTCCCAGTGGCATGACAAACCGCGTGATAACAGGCAGAGAGCCAATCATCAACAGTCATTGCATTAAGAAACATATATGTGCTATCAGATTCCATGCTTCCGATCGCAGTTTTGACGACTTTGGGCCAGTCACCCATAGTTGCATGGCCCTGAGAGGTATATTTTTAAACAGGCAAGTAGTGTTACAGAGAAAAAGAGACACACAATCTTATCAACAAATGGCACTTCCCCCCTTTCTTTGGAATTGCTCTCTGATGCCATAGCGCTTGGGAGGCTGGTCCATCAGTGAACTTGAACCTGAACCTGAGTCGGTGGCTGTGTACTACTTAACCCTAATAGGATTTCAAACATTAGCATGAGAAACTCCTAACTTCAAGTTCAAGTTGACTTGGAATTTCTTCTGTTCCCTCACTGTCTTTCTTCATTCTGGCAGCGCTGCTCTCTAGTTCCTGGCTCTGCAGGTCTGACTTTTGTCACCTGCCCGGTTGTGTCTGACTTTTTGTCATGCAACCCTATGCTTTGCCTTTGGCCCCTTGAACCTATCAGCACTGGCAGCCCGACCTGAAGCTCTTGACAGCGCTAAGGGCAATATCCTCTTGGATGTCCCGCTAATGGAGATTGCCATTTGAGTCTCTTGTGGCACCCTGAAGGCTCAACATTTTATCTACATCATCAGTGCGTCCTTGCCTCAGGCTGGCCTTGCCACTTAGTATTCCCTTGGCTAGTAGACTGTCATGCTCACGCCGTTGCACCCTGCAAAAAACCCTTGGTCAAGCAGTGAAAATCATTGAGCATGCTCTAGTCTGCCTCCAGCCAGTGTGCACTAGCTTCTGTTGGATGGTGTCTGGCATGAGGGGTATGTAGAGGTGTTGGCTTGATGTAGTGGCGATGATATGCTTCTCAACACATTGGATGTATAAGGGCAACTTAAGCCTCTAGCAAAGGGAAATCTGAAGTTAAAATTATACTACATAATACAGGGATTGGGGGCGCACCTAGCAAAGGGAAATCCGAAGAGAAAACTCTAAGGATCCCCTTGCTGATGCCCAGTATATGTGGAGACGACAAAAATCAAATATAACCTAAAAATAGAAAAAGGCGGAGATAGGTGGATCAAGGCCGCCCGAATGACATCATACCAAGGGGTATGTGTCGGAAGGGGTACTCCGCCTCTAAATATAAAAGTGTCAACATGTATAAACATGATAGCAAGAGAAAATTAGTAATAAAATCCGGAAAAATCATAGAAAATGAAGAATAGAAGGAAATGAGGTGGGGAAAAATATAGGATGAACATAAAAAATAGGAAAAACACACAGGGCACCCCCCTAGTCCCCTTACAGGATGGCCCCACACAGTGAGAGCCTCTTTGCTTACCCTGCCCTATGGGCTATGCAACACCCGCCCTTTACTCATGCCCAGGAATTTGGTGCAAGTGACACATGGCTGTAAGGTGTTGGGCAATCAAAGATCAAAAGCTGACATGTTTTCTAGTCTAGTTAATTGAAGTTCATTCCAAGGGGCATCCATATTTCCCACATCAGACGCGACTGGCTAAAAGCCCAGGCGTAGTTGCGCTCAGGCCTTCAAACTATTTGTCACCCCATTAACTGAGTTTGACTGCATTCAAGTTTGCGATACGGTGACTGCCAGGGAGTGGGAACGAACTTGGTTGCTGGTATGATACTATGCTCCCCGCCGTTTATCTAGAAAATGACTCGGTTGCTCATCTGGACTGTATTGTTTACTAAACTTCTTTCCGCAGAGCTGGAGGGAATCATCCTCTTCTTCAGCCCCTTCGCAATGCATCTACCATCAGCTTGATGTCACGCTTAAAGTTCCAGTGTTCCCCTTACCTGAAGCATACACGTATCACACATGCAGTAGCTAAACGATGTAATACAGTCATTTATGGCCCTAGAAAAAGTCTGGCAGGTCAAAAAAGCTTCCACATCTACCATCTGAACGATCTTTTATATTATTTGCCATCATTAGTTCTTCGTAATGAGCTGGACGATCATGATGTTGATGGTCAGTTGGCTGTGCATAAATTCTGAAAGAGCTGCGTCTGACTACTCATAGGTGTACTTGGAGATGCAGCACAAAGCATTGATATTCAATTGATGGCTGGCTAGTTGACCCTATGAATACATATATGTCCTATATCACTCTATGTTCACATAGCCTCATCACCAAAGTTTTCGAGAGTCCCTTGCAAGCACAATGCGGCGTCTTCTGATGGTGCTCAAAAAGGCTGCTATCCCTCTCGGTTTTTCTTCACGGCCAATGGCGCCACTGGGCGGTCACATTGGATTGCCTCCTCTCCCCTCTGTCTCGCCCCACAGGCGAGGTATTTGAACTGAGGATATCTGATCAGTTGACACTTTTTATATATTGTCATATTGCTAGCAGCTATCTGCCACACCCAAGAGTCCATAAAGGAGTGTGGTAATTCAACGAGTGACAATGTAAGGAGGTACGGGTATATGTATATCCAGTCCATACCTTGGCACATCAGTACATAGGTATGAAAAAAGATGGAGCTGGACGACGTGCCCATCATCTAGGCACCCCCTTCCATTAGACCAACTGGTTTTCTTTAACTTTCTAGTTCAATCTGAATACAACATCAAACAAAACTAGGAATACCACCATGACCAACAAGAGTCTGCGCTCTCCGACTTGACCTGTACTACCTTGCCACTTGTGAGTTGTTTTTATTCTACCTTAACCCCTACCATTTCTCCACTGCTCTAACTAACCACCCTCCATATTCCAACCTCTTAAGCACAGCTTCAATCTTCCCTCCCCATCTCTAACCACAACCATCACCTATGGCACATCAGATTTCTGGAATGCCAATTGTTGAACACCCTCAACCCTTCAGAGTAAGCATTTTATTCCATTTTTACTTTATCTAATTGTCGGCTCTTTGCAGCATGGCCATCAGGTCGAGGTGTATAGAAACCATCAATGGTGCAAAGCCACATTTTGTAGATATGATTACCAGATTCTACCAAGGTTTAAGAAACGAGGCGAGTGGAAGGAATGAGTGATAAGCCTCTATAATATTCTGTTGGCTTTTTCTGACCATTCTTTTGAAGCAAATCTGCATTGGAGGCCTCGTCGTATTCGATGATGATGGGGAGGATGTGGTGTATGCATTGTCGGATATAGTGAGGTTCGGCTGGTGAGCATCACATTTTATTTGGTACCCTCAGCATTGATCATCTAACACTGGGCCCCACAGATAGATAGAAATTTGCATTTTTGATTGTGAACCGGAAGCTAAAAAGCCTGACTGTAGTTAATTGGAATCCATTGAATTTGCATAAGACAGTGCTATCGAGTGCTCAGTGAGTCATATAGCCCGGTGTTCTTCATCAGTGTGCCCTCTAAGTAATGCACATCAGGATGGATATTACTGCTGCATTTGATGTGATGCAGGATGTTAGGGACTGGACTATTAGGTGTGTTTACGAATTTTGCATTTCAATGTGTTTCCTTATCATTTTATACCTATTCTTTGTCGATGCTTTGATGCGACGCAGGATGTTAGGGACTGGGGTATTAGGTGTGTTTACGAATTTTGCGTTTTAATGCGTTTCTTTATCATTTTATACCTATTCTGCATCTATGCTACTACTTATTGATCACACCACCAGATCTGCTTTCATAAGAAGAAGATCAAGCCTTCAAACAAAACTCGCTCCCACCCATAGCCATGGCCGATGATGTGAATGACCCATCTTGAGTCAGATTTGGCACGTGAAACTTTTCATTGCAAGCTCAGAATAACCTGATAACTTGGCTTGGATGTGGAGTTCATCAGACACGGAGGTGATATCACAGGAAACAGCCTGGGTGGCACTGGTCCAACACTGGTATGCTTGTGATTCTGCCTTGCCAAAGTTTTCTTTATCGAACTTGACTTTCATAGCAAAGTTCCTCGTACCCGGCCCAGTTCCGTCGCTCCTTCGCCTCATTACGAGTTTCCAGACTGCAGTGCATTGCCAGGGAATGTGGGGTGGTTGATGGCCCAGGTTGTCTCACATTTGAGTCATCCTGGACGTCACATGCAGCATCATGACCTGTTTTACACTACAATACCCTGCAAGCTTGTTGTCCTTCATTTGGATCCCGACAATCAATGCAGGAGTGGTGCGGGAATGTGGCAGTCATTATGCTGAACGACATTGAGATGGGATGAGAAGGCTGGCCAGTGTACACTATCGGCGACAGCCGCCCCAGGAGGATGTCAGCACAGGTGAGAACCCCTGCAATGATATCGAAGAAATCAAGTAGTTTGGGCTCGAGGCGATTGCTTCACCCTAAAGGTACGTTGTGTTAAATATCATCTCTTTTTTCTTTCTTTCGCAAAACAGGCCAGGAATGAATTCATGACATTGGCCCATATTCAGGAAGAATGAGATGTAGCAGATAAAACTATTTCTTCCATCGCATTCAATTATCTCCTCCCCCCCTCTATCTCTGAGTCCTCCAACGGGCGGGGTATTTGAACTGAGGAGCTCAACACGGCATCTGTCATCTAGGTGCCCCTTTCCATTACACCAACAATGTGTATTGTCATTCCTCAAGACATACCAGAGATCATTACAAAATGACAGATAATATCATTTCTTCCACCTGAACAACTCTCTGTTAGGATATACAAAAATCATATGTTGCAATTCTGTTAGCACAAGCGTCAGTTCCTGTATATCTCCTGCAAGTATCTGAGTATCTTATCAGCAAGTGGTAGCTGCCAGGAAGAATGGGATATAGAGGAAATGCCAGATAAAATCATTTCTTCCACTCGAATAATTGCATATTGGGATATACAAAAATCATACATTCCAATTCTGTTAGTCCAAATGTTGGTTCCTGAACATCTCCTGGAAGTATCTGAGTATCTTACCAGCAAGTTGTAGGATCCAGGAAGAATGAGATATAGAGGAAATGGCAGATATAATCATTTCTTCCACTTGAACAATTGCATGTTGGGATATACAAAAATCATACATTCCAATTCTGGGAGTACAAGCATCAGTTCCTGAAGGTTTCCTGAAAGTATCTGAGTATCTGGTCAGCAAACTACAAACTCTAGGAAGGATGATAGCACATTTTAAGGTCTGGATAATCTCTAGAAAGGATGTTGTTCTGAGGAAATGATAGCTAAAATCATTTCTTGTGCTTGAACAATTGTATGCTATGATATAACAATATCATACAGCACAATCCTGTTAAAGTGTCTGACCCCTCTTCATATTTGTTTGACCATCTTTTAAGGCCTGCCCAATTTTTATCTATTGATTGCGGAGTGTTAATTGTTGATCAAATCTGTCTAGTCATACCAGATCCCTGTCATTCACTGCAATTCTGTCAGAAAAAGTGTCAGCGGCTGACCCATTGTCATCTGTGTTGGATGATGTTTTAAGGCTAGATAAAATCTTATCTACTGATGGTGGAGTGTTAATCATTGATCAAATCTGTCTAGTCATACTGAACCCCTGTTGATTTCCAGATGTCCAAGAGAGCACATATATCTGCCCACACTACACCTTGCATCCAAGCAGTTGGCCCAGTCAGAGTCTGTGTATGCCAATAGCGAGACAGGGTTCTCACCCACTGGGTATAATTTAAGATCCCGGGTCCCCTTCAAGTAGTGTACCAGTTGTATGGCGGCATGCCAATGTTCAAAAGAGTACAATGATGATGCTCAACCCAGAAACCCAAACAAAACCTACTAAATGGCTTTGGATGGTATAACACAAGTTAGAGGAAGGATGCAAGGCCCTCTAGATGTCACCTGTCAGACCAACTGTCAAATAGTCATAAAAGTACTGCTTGTCAAAGCAATTTGAAGCTAAAAGAATGTGTTTTGTGGAATTTCGGAGAATTTCATGGCTAGATCAATGAATTCGGAGTGCACAAATATGTTCAGATGCAAGATCAGTAGGACAAGTAGTAGAAGTGAAGCAAAGGTGAATTGAGGGAAACTGTAAGAGAATCACCGCATTCTCTTACCAGCTTTCACAATATGTGTTACACGAGGATGACTAATACACACAGTCACATGTCGATTGATCTTTATTGTATGATGTTTTAGATTATCATTCCCTTTTGAATCCATACCAAATTCCTGTTTAATTTGTCCCTCATCTCCTGAGTGCCTGAAGTACAGGAGTACTTTGGTTACACTTTTTTTTAAACACGAACTTGGCCTGGACTCCTGGAACTCCAAAAAGTCTGGACAAAAAGACCCTTGGGTGATCAAATTGCCTTTAATTGCCTTGCAACCACACAAGAGAAACTGCGTAGCAAAACGCCATGGAGTACACTTCCCAAGCACCACCACTGCCAAACAACATGCCAACCGTAGGCCCCGAGCAGCGACATTAAGCCTTTCTGGGTAAGAAGCTGCCAGGTGGAACTGTACCCAAACGTTCATGCCACTTTTGGCCTATTGGAAACCAACGCTTATCAGCACCCCAAATAAAATACGACCCACTTCAAAGAATGCATATATAACAACAGAAAAAGTCGCCCATTGGAATTGTTACCGCCACCCCACGCTATCTTTTCCACTGCATAGCTCAAACAATCTGTCTCATCTCCCTTCAGTTCCTACATCGCTCACCACCAGGAGTCAAGCTCGATGTACTGCTGAGCCACCTGTGGTTGAACACCCTGCCATCACAACGCCATCGCCCCTGGCCTCACTGAACACAACACCTGCACCATCCTCACCCGTCGTTTCCCCTGCCCTGACCCCTGCCTCCGTCCCAAACCGAACTACCACACTCAGAAAAGTCCCATCCTCAGACTCAGATTCCGAACCCACTCTTGCAACTCATGTTAATATGACCCCCACTATGGACCCTCTATATGCGCCCGCAGAAGTCCGACAAGTGTCACCATCCGCAGCTCTAATCCTGACTGCAGGAAGACACAGTCACTGTTGTACGTCAATTTGATAACAATGCTTGCAGGCGCTATTTCTCAATGAAGGACGTTGCGGCTGCCGACTGTGTCAGCAAAATCATTTATAATTTCGAGTCTACCGCTGTCCAATCTTGGATCAGCATGGAGGAGGCTCGTCTTGTTGGTCTCCAATTCCCGGAGTTTCTCATCGCATTAAAGAAGAAGTTCTTACCTTGCACCTGGGAGGATGACCTTGTCCAGGAACAGATCACAGTCCAGGGCTCAACGAACCTGCTCACTTGGGTCAGCAAAGTCCGGAATGCGAATGATGAACTCAGGGCTGCTGGCTCACCTTACCACATCCCTAACGACCATTTCCACCTTCATCTCCTCCCTCGTCTCTCAGAGGGCATGAAGCGCCTCTACAAAGCTAACAACAGGATCGCACCAGGCACCAACAAAGGAACATTAGATGCCATCGCAGATTTTGATGACTGGCTCAAACGCTTAGAACTATTGGAGTTGGACTTACAAGCCGCTCGTGGCGCAGTGTGGGTCGCGCACGCGACCAAAGCCAGTAATGTTTTGAAGGACTCCAACATTGTCAACACGACCGTAACCACCCCCAACAACGTGACTGCTTATGTTCCATCCACTGCCCTCCCCCCCTTGACCAACCCCGAGAAAGACTTACTTAGACTTCACCAGGGCTGTTTCAAATGCCGTATCTTCTATGCAGAGCACATCAGCCGAAATTGCACAAACCCTTGACCAACCTTAGAAGACTGCAAGAAAGTAATGGTGACACATGCGGCAAAGGCAAAAGTTGCATACGAGAAGAAGAAGAACGGGACAACCACCATTGCAGCAGTGTTTGAAGGTGCAAATGTTTTGGAGGAAGATGTGAGTGATGAAGGTTCCGACGAATACATGGATGCCCATGAAGCAGATGAGTATGTTCCGCAGTCTCTCTCCCTCCCCTCACATCTTGTTTGGACTTGTTGCATTGACACGCTGGCCACCTGCGCTCCAACCCCAATTAAAGCTCTTATTGACAATGGTTCCCCCCCAGTCTTGATTTCCAGTGATCTCGCAGAACTTTTGTGCCTCACACCCTGCCCTTTATTCAAACCTCTTTCAGTTTCTGGCGCATTCAATAAAGATAGCACTACCGATTCCACTCCTCTCGTTTTGACTCATTACTGTAGATTACTGGTCCAATCCATGGATGCTGCTTGGAAATCACGCACGCTCAACGCAGTGATCTGCCCAAACTTACACATGGACCTTATCCTAGGGCTCGATTTTCTAGTCAGAAATAGAATTGTTCTTGATGCCCACCTCCGCACGGCTGTTGCCAAACAATCCGGATACGATCTATTAAACCCTCCTGATCCAAAAACAATACACAGACAAACTGTAAGATCTCCACATGAAAGACGCAAGCTTGAAGCATGGGTAATCAAAAAAGGCCAAGCAGCAACATGTGAAAGACGGAAACTTGTACATATGGAACTCATGGCGCTTTTTGAAGAAAACGACACACATTTTGATATGGAAGCCTTCACAACTGGGCCACCGGATCTAATTGCGACAATCAAAACATGAATTCAACAACTCGTGGGAGAAGTGGTGTTACTGAAACTTGATAAGAAAATGAAAGAAGACTACATTGACAGGTTCCCAAGTGACATTCCACATGTGAAGGACCTGCCTAGGGACGTCTTCCACCACATCAAACTCCTCCCAGGGGCACCCATATCTGTCGCCTGTGCATACACCTGCCCATGAAAATACCGAGCTGGCTGGAAGACGCTGATTGACCAGCATATCGCAGCAGGAAGGATCCATCCCTCATCCTGTCCATATGCCTCACCATCGTTCATCATCCCCAAAGCGGACCCTACTGTACTCCCTCCATGGGTAAATGACTACCGCCACCTTAACTGTTTAACAGTCCCTGACAACTACCCTCTTCCAAGAATTGATGACATCCTCGCGGACTGCGCAAAAGGCAAGGTCTGGGGAAAAATTGATATGACAAATTCGTTCTTTCAGACTCTAGTGCACCCTGATGATGTGAAATATACCGCGACTTTAACACCTTTCAGACTTTGGGAATGGGTAGTCATGCCAATGGGCATGCGTAATTCACCTGCGACCCACCAACATTGGGTTACACTGGCCCTCAAGGATTACGTTGGAAAAATCTGTCATGTCTATTTAGACGACATCATAATTTGGTCGAACTCATTGACGGAACACAAAAAAAATGTAGCATTAATTCTGGAGGCACTGCGGAAGGCCGAACTGTATTGTTTGGTTAAAAAGTCCACATTATTCACAACAGAAGTCGACTTCTTGGGCCACCATATTTCAGCCAGAGGCATCAAAGCTGACAGTAGCAAAGTTAAACAAATCTAACTGGCCGACACCAAAATCAGCAAAGCACGTACGTCAATTTCTGGGCCTGGTCCGTTACATCTCGTCCTTCCTACCAACGCTTGCAGAATACACTGCAATCCTCACACCGCTGATGCACAAGGAGTGCAACGCAAATTTCCCAAAGTGGACTGCTGAACACCAATTTGCTTTCGAGAACATCAAACACCTGGTAGTCAGTCGAGATTGCCTGACAGCAATCGACCACGAAGACCCAGGAGAAAACAAGATCTTTGTCACATGCGATGCAAGCAAGCGTAGAACTGGGGCGGTACTCGCTTTCGGTCCCACCTGGGAGTTTGCTCGACCTGTGGCATTTGAGAGTCATCAACTAAATAGTGCAGAACAGAACTACCCAGTCCACGAACAAGAGATGCTTGCTATAGTGCGAGCATTGAAGAAATGGAGAGTCGATCTTTTGGGAATGCACATCCACATCAGAACAGACCATAAAACATTGCAAAATTTCGATTTTCAATGGGACTTATCTCAACGCCAAGCTCGGTAGATGGAATACATGTCCCAGTACAAATACGACATCACTTACATCCACAGAGAGAGAAATACTGTGGCTGATGCCTTATCACGACTTCCCGACTCTGTCAATGACAACCCTACAAGTATATTGGTGTTATCCGTGTTCACCATATCCAGCGACCCGAAACTGATTACGAGGATCAAAAACAGCTACAAGGCAGATCCCTGGTGTGTAGGGATCCTAGACGATCTGCAGCGAGGTGTTATAGACAACAAGCTTCATATCATGCTCAAGCATGGTCTACTGTTTTTCAGTAACCGGCTGGTGATACCCAAATACAAGAACCTGCGTGAACACCTTTTCCAGTTAGCCCACGACAACCTCGGACATTTCGGGGCTGAGAAATCATACGCAAACCTACGGGATGATTTCTACTGGCCAAATATGAGAAGAGACCTTGCAAATGGGTATGTACTCGGATGCCCAGATTGCCAGAGAAACAAATCAAGCACCACCAAATGCGCAGGGCCTCTCCACCCATTACCCATCCCAGACAGAAGGTTTGACTCAGTGGCGATAGAATTTGTAGGACCACTTCCTAAGGACGATGGGTTTGATGCGATCGTCACAATGACAGACAGGCTTGGGGCTGATATTCAGATATCCATGTGTACCTCTGACATGACAGCCGAGGACTTTGCGTACGTTTTCTTCGATAAATGGTATTGCGAAAATGGTTGCCCTCTGGAAATTATCAGCAATCGCGATAAGATCTTCATTTCGAAATTTTGGTGAGCATTAATGAAACTCTCGGGTGTTCAACACAAGATGTCTACTTCGTATCACCCCCAAACGGATGGATCATCAGAATGGACAAACAAGACGTTGGTACAGTGTCTCCATTTCCATGTCGAGCGTAATCAGAAAGGCTGGGCTAAAGCACTGCCTAAGGTCCGCTTCGATATCATGAATAGTGTGAATGTGTCTACTGGCATGTCACCATTCATGTTGAAGACAGGACGATCACCGAGGTTACTACCCCCCCTCATCTCACCAATGCCACCCACTGACGAGCCAATCAAGGAAGAGATGGCATGGTCATTCTTAGCAGAAATGGCTGAACTTACACAGGCGGCAAGGGACAGCCTCCTGGCAGCTAAGGTGAACCAAATGCATGCAGCAAACAAAAGCAGAGGCCTGGATCCCGCATACAAAGTGGGGGAGAAAGTTATGCTTGCTACTGCACATCGTTGGCGGGATTACATGCAGGGGAAGGACGGACGGGTAGCTAAGTTTATGCCTCATTTTGACGGACCATACAAAATATTACGCACACATCCAGAAACCTCGAGTTACACCCTCCAGCTGCCACCGTCCTCGAAAGCATTCCCAACATTCCACGTCTCACACCTATGGAAACACATCCCAAATGACGATGAACTCTTCCTGGGGCGGGCTCGCCATGCACCAAAACCACTGGTCACATCCGATGGTACAACCGAATACTTCATAGAGAAGATAATGGAGCATCATCCTTGTGGGAGAGGTTACCAGTACCTCATTCGCTGGACAGGCTATGGCCTGGAACACGACCTGTGGTTACCAAAATTGGAACTGATCGATACGGAGGCTCTGGCAAAGTGGGAAGCACACAGCCAATAGAAAGCAGGTCATTTTTTCGAGACTGGGGCTTTTTTTTATGGGGAAGGTGCGAGTGTAAGAGAATCACCGCATTCTCTTACCAGCTTTCACAATACGCATTACATGAGGATGACTAATACACATGGTCACATGTTGATTGATCTTTATCGTACAATGTTTTAGATTATCATTCCCTTTTGAATCCATACCAAATTCCTGTTTACTTTGTCCCTCATCTCCTGAGTGCCTGAAGTACAGGAGTACTTTGGTTACAGAAACGAGAGCGAAAATAGTGTAATGCGAGGATTTTTGAGGATTTTTGAGGATTTTTGAAGATTTTTTAAGAAGTTTAGTGTAAAACTGAATAAGACTAAACTGAACTCTCAAATCACTGCAATCTGGGAGGAAGATGATGACTTTCTTTTTTTTCTTTGTATCTAGTACATCTTTTTATATAAAATAAAGAAACTACCTAAAAAGGCTAGAGAACATGAGGCAAACATGTGGAAAACTCAAGGCAAAAGACAATAGAAGTATATCAGAACAATAAAGCGAGACTAGAAAGGGTGAATATAACACATGATGAAAAAATAATAAGAAAGAATAGCTAAAAGTGGACTGTCCTTGTTATAAATTGCATAAAACATTGGAAACTGCTTCAAGCAGATTGTATGCATGCACATGCAGTCAAAATGTGCTCAATATACTCAAGATAGTGTCCCATGTGTCCAGCATGCATCCAAAGATCATTCAAATAGGAAATACTGTGTCCGAAGATGTTTTTTGAGGTTCAAGGTTTTTCAAAGATTTTTGAAGTTTCTTTGGACTTTGTTCATGGCCCGAAATTGGTGCAATATTGCTCGAAACTGGTTCAGAACTCATCAACAATGTTCCAAGTGTATATTCTGAGCTGTATGAAGGTTGGGGGAATTGTATTACAGTGGCTGAAGGCATGCAAAGAATTTCAAAGCATTGTTCGAGGTGTTGTGAAGAATTTCAAAGCATTTTCATGACTTTGTAGAGGTTCATAGAACTTTGGAGGTGTTTGCATGGGTTTGTAGAGCCTTGTAGAGGTCTGTAGAGACTCATAGAGCTTTGACAATGATCGTAGATGTGTTTTCCAAGCTTGAAAGACAAGGTGGACCTATCAATGAGTCAAGAAATTGGGATAGTTGTTGAATGGCATAGGAAATGTTGGGACGTGTAGAGATGGCAAGATATAAGAGGCAACTGACTAGTGAATGGTAGGGTAGTCCTTGTAGCTTAGTTTGCATGTCAGATGTAAGAGTCAACCGATTGACTCATCACAATTTTTGTCCAGGTTCCATTGGTGCAGACAATGGATGAGAGTCAGCCTGACCAAATTGTGAGACAATCTTGTCAATCAGTGCTGTCTGCAACAACACCACTGTACAATGTGCTAAATCCCAGGCAATAGCAATGCCGACAACAAACCATGCTGTCCCATGACACTTCCTTGAGGATGCCCAACACAAGGTGGAAATTTGGATGGATCACAAGAATCTCAAGTACTTTATGGTGGCCAAGAAATTGAACTGTTGTCAAGCTCGTTGGTCCCTGTATCTATCCAGATTCGAGTTCTCCTTGCACCACCATCTGGGTCACAGCATGGGGAAGACTGATGCCCTCTTCTGATGTGCAGACCATGGGGATGGCAGTGATGACAATCAAAACATTGTATTGTTGCAGCCAGACCTGTTCACCATTTGGGCACTGGAGGGCATCACACCCCAGGGTGAGGAGTGGGACATCCTACACAACATTTGTTGCGCAAACCATAGTGGTTTACATGAGGATGTTGTTGCCTGAGCTATTAAAGAACTGAGGAAGGGATCCACCCTTTCCTTGCATGTGGCAGAGTGGGCTGAAAAGGAGGACTTGTTGTATTTCAGGGATTGCATCTATGTCACCAACAACCCAGACCTTCACCAGTGCATCATATCCCAACACCATGACTCACAGATTGCTGGTCATCCTGGACACTGGAAAACCTTGGAGCTCACCTCATGGAATTATTGGTGGCCACAAATGTCACGGCTCATTGGTCAGTATTGTTGTACTTGTGACCTTTGCTTATGCACCAAGATTCCTCATCACAAACCCATTGGCAAGCTACACCCTCTTTCTGTTCCAGAGAGTCATTGGGATGTTGTCAGTGTCAACCTTGTGGTGGAGTTGCCAGATGTGCACAGCTGATTCAGTGGGAAAATGCTCTCACTTCATTCCCACTCACACCACTGTTAGCACCCTGGGTGCCTGACTCTATCTCCACCATGTGTGGAAATTACATGGACTTCCTGGCACTTTCCTCTCTGACTGTGGCCCTCAGTTTGTGGCAGACTTCACTTGCAAGCTGTACCAACTTCTGGGGATCAAACTCCTTGCTTTCACTGCCTATCACCCACAAACTGATGGCCAGACTGAGTGAGTCAACCAGGAACTGGAGCAGTACATCTGCATCTTCATCAATGAGTGCCAGGACAATTGGGACAATCTTCTCCTCTTGGCCAAGTTTGGATAAAACAACCATGTCCATGCTTCCACTCAACAGACCCCTTTCCTCTTAGACACTGGACAGCATCCACACATGGGATTTGAACCTCACTAAACTCCCTCACACATCGAGATGGTGAATGAGTTCACAGAACACATGTGGGATAGCTTGGAGGAGGCAAAGACAGCCTCAGCAAAGGTGAAGGATGACATGGCATGCTTTTACAACCAATGCCATTCTCTGACCCCTCAGTACAAGGTTGGTGATTGAGTTTATCTTGACTCCAGTGACATCTCCACTACACATCCATCCAAGAAAGTCGCTCATCACTTCCTGGGACCTTTCCCCATTGTCAAGTGTGTTGGAATGCATGCCTATCATCTATGCCTCCCAGCCTCCATGTCCAGACTCCACCCAGTCTTCCATGTCATCAAACTCCTTCCTGCTCCCCCAGATCCATTCCCGGGATGCCATTCATGTCCACCACCACTGCCTACAGTGATCGAAGGAGAACCCCAGTACAAAGTCGAGTTGATCTTGGACAGCCAGTTGCATTGAGGAAAACTCCAGTATTTGGTGCACTGGAAGGGTTATGGGTATGAGGAGAACTGATGGGTCAAAGAGTCCAATGTGAATGCCTCTTGATTAGTCAAGGAATTCCACTGATGGCACACTGCTGCACTGTGTCACATTCAAGTCACTGACTTTGGTCGTATGCAATTTCGAATGTATTGGGGTGATGCATCTTAGAGAGGGGGTGATGTAAGGGGACTAGGGGATGCCCCATGTGTTTTTCCTATTTTGAATGTTTGTCCTATATCTTTCCTCACTTCATTTCCTCCTATTCTTCATTTTCTATGATTTTTCCTTATTTTATTACTAATTTTCCCTTCTATCACATTTGTGCATGTTGACAGTTTTATATTTAGAGGCAGAGCACCCCTTCCAACATCTACCCCTTGGTATGATGTCATTTGGCAGCCTTGATCTGCCTACTCTGCCTTTTCTATTTTTAGATTATTATTTGATTTTTGCAGTCTTCACATATACTGGGCATTGGCAAAGGGGTCCTCAGAGTCTTCTCTTTGGATTTCCCTTTGCTAGAGGCTGAGGTTGCCCTTATAGGTGTTTCACACCACAACTATAGGGAAATACCTAAGAGAACACAACTGGGGTCCCCTAGGCATATATTTAAGTTTATATACTATGCTACATATATTGTACATTGTTGCTACTGATGTGCACATACATATCAATGCATGTGAAATAAAATTCCCACCCCTCACATGTGCAGTGCACTTCTGCATAATTCAATGTAATAAAATAAAAATAAAAACTTTATTATGTAATGGGCTGTTTTCTCACATTACTCCCCTTTTATGCCTCAACTTCCAGGCAAGAAAATATAGTATTTGTCCACTCTGTGAAATTTTGGTAAGGCCAGAATTTCATCCCCTCATACACCATTCTTGAAATGGGACATGGATAGTATTGCCTTGACCAACTTGGGGCATTCTTGTATTTTGAAAATAACTTGTAACAAAGCACTCAGCCTGCTTAGTGTTGAGAGAGGATCCAGTGACTGTTGGGGCTCCCTATCTATGGAAATATTTCCAGAATTATATACAATTTATTGGAATTAATATTGCCTTTGACTCATTTTTTGCTGATTGATTTGCAAAAAATGAGTCAAAGGCAATATCAATTCCAATATATTGTATGGAACTCTGAGAATATTTATATAAATAGGGACCCCCAAAGGTCAATGGGTCCTCTCCCAATGCTAAGCAGGCTGAGTGTGTTGTGTCAAGTTATTTTAAGAATACAAAAATGCCCCAAGTCAGTCAAGGCAACACTAGACATGGAGCATTTGGATTATGCTCAAAGAATTGGGCAATTGTGTTGCACTTGCTTACAATTCTCCTCAGGTTCCTAGAGTTATTTTCATTGGTATAGTCTTTCCACTTAGTTAGGAATTCTAATTTGTTTCATCAAAGCCAGAAATCTAGGATGTCTTTGACTAATTATTCTGGAGCACCTGCTATAGTTATTAGAGCCTGTGGCATAGTTTGTTGGCCAGGCATAGTGGGCAGGCAGTAGGGGCATAGGCAGGATATATTTATCCTGGGATCAATCTTGAATGATTGGGGTGATTTTAGTACTACCACATTGGGCAAAATTACTTTAGAGATCACATATGGGCTAACTTGTTTCTCTGTGAGCTTCCTAGAAGGTTGTGGAGTATTGAGGTCCTTGGTACTTAGGCATACCAAGTCACCAACATTGTACTCTGGAGTGGGGGCTGAGTATGATCTGCCTTGCACATCATATCATCATGTGCTTTCACTAATGCTGCTTCCACTTCTGTCTGTACCTTTTGCATCTTAGATACAAAGTCTTTTACTGATTGTATCTGGACCTCCCTTTGGGGTTCTATTCCCATGTGGGGATGATACATACCTGTAATTAGCAAAGAAGGGTGACATTTGGGTAGCTGAATGGAATGTATTAATGTGGGAAAATTCAGCAATTGCCACCCATTTGGGCCAGTCAGTTTGTCAGTAGTTAACAAACATGTGTAGGTACTGCTCCAACTCCTGGTTCATTCTCTCTGTCTGCCCATATGTCTGTGGGTGGTATGCCATAGATAATTTGGTTTGAATACCCAATATGTTATTATAAACATGGAAGTGAATGGTATCAGGTAATCTGTGTAATCTCCATACATGATTTAGGTAGAGGTGTGCCAAGCCTAATGACAAGGTTTCCATAGTGGTAGGAGTAATATGGACCTCTTTGGTAAAGTTGTCACATACTATGAATACAGTATCATATCCCTGAGCTTCACATAATCCTGTGATAAAATCTATGGATATATCTCGCCATGGTACTTTCAATATGAGGTTCAGCATTAATTTCCCAGCAGGTTTCTCTGGAAATTTCTTGCCCCAAGGATGAATGGCGGGGACAATGTGGTAGTGGTGAGGGCAACAATGGATGGGATGGGAAACAACAACATGAACAACAATGGATGGCAGGGACAACGGGGATGGTGAATGGCAGGGAACAACAAACAGTGGAGAATGATGGATGATGGAGATGACAAACAGTGAAGACAATGAATGACAGGGAACAATGACTGACAGGGATGATGAACAGCAGAGACAGCCAGTGGCAGGGACAACGAAGATGAACAGTGGGGCCAACGAACAGCAGGGATGACAACAGCAAGCACTGTTACAATTTGTTATCTGGACCCACAAGACCGGGCACTTCATTTTTCTTATTTGACTTGACTCACTTCCAACGGGAGACACCTTGACGCATGGCGACTCCATGCACCCGAACCCACTCCCATGCATGCTGTGATATGACAGCCCTTTGACATGAGGTCCATGATGTCGGACACTCACGATTGACATCGGATCCTTGACGTTGGATCTGTAACATCAGACGTCTCATGCCAGGCATAAGGCTATTCTCTTATTGATCCCTGACATGCTGCGCCACAGCACTCCGTGACATCGGACGCCTCATGCAAGGCATGAGGCCTGTCTTTTCTATTGTTCTTTCTATTTATACTTGATAACGATCCTACATTCCGATTGGACAATAGATATCTTTGAACCATATATAAGCTGTAGTAATACTGCCTGTATTCCTCAGCTTGACCTAATTCAACCAACGGTCTTAGACTCAACCAGAACACTCGACAGCTTAGGAAGTCCCTAGCTGTGATAAACTCAAACTCAACAGTTGGAAAGCCTCCAACTGTGATACACGAACAGACGGTCTACTCAGAAAGCATCTGAGTACGGATAGCTGTATCGACTTAGGAAGCACCAAGTCCAGATTAGAACCCGATTACAATCAGGCTGAGTTAAGACCTATAGTCTTAACAAAAGGTCAAGCTGATCTACACCGTCCACCTACCTAGGTGCAGACACAATGTCTTTCAGACAAAGCCCAAATAGACCTCCAACTGGAGCATCATCATCAGGAAGAACCCTGTGGTATAGATACCAGGGTTGACTAGTACAATACTCAGAACCAGCACAGAAGTGGTTCTCAAGGAGAACCAGTGACGAAGAACCCCGATACCTCGACGAAGAGGATTTTAGATCCTTCGATAAAGAAGAAACCCCAGAACGAGATCCATTCTCCCTATCCAACAACAACGCCAACATGTCTACCGAACCCACCGCATCTACCAAGGAGATTAGAATCTGAACCCCCTCTGACTTCACAGGGGACTGAACAAGAACTGCAAAGTTCTTACAAGAAGTAAAACTCTATTTGAGAGTGAACCATGGAATCTATGACACCGATGAAAAGAAAATCATCTTCGCATTGTCATTTATGAACAGAGGAACCGCCGCGCCCTGGGCACAGACATGGGCAGAGAAGGAAGACCTAGGAACATGGTTGACCTTCAAAGTGGCGCTCAAAATGGCATTCACACCGATTGACAAAGCTGGCAGAGCCAGGACAGACATGAAAACATTGAAGCAGGGACAGGACCTGGAGGACTACATAGTGCAGTTCTGAATCCTGCGAGAGAAGGTGGGAATCAATGATGACACCGCCCTCATCGAGCTCTTCATGGATGGACTGAACCCAAGACTCCTCGAGAGAGTCTTTAACATGGAAACAATCCCCACCACGTTAGAAGGGATGATCAACGCTGCCTCCAAGTATGACAGACAATGGAGAAGAGCAAGAGCCATAGCTGGGAAGGCACAAGAGGCCTTAGCAAGGAAGCTGCCCAACTCCAAATCAAAGGAAGGCCCACTCGAGATCAACCGACTCTCCAACACAGAGAGGATCGAGCACATGAAGAAGGGATTATGCTTTGTGTGCCACCAACCAGGACACAGAGCAACCGAACATAAGAAAGGGGAGACAAGGACTGAGGACCGGCCTTTCCCAAAGAACAAAGGCAGAGAAGCCTACTCGAAGATCTGAGCGATCATGAAAGAACTCGACGAAGAAGGAAAGGAGAAAGCTCTTGCCTTAATAGGGGACGAGGGTTTTTAAAGAGGTGGCCTACCTCGATGCCAGGTACCACTGAACTCTCTGTCTGCTCTGTATTACTAGCCACTTTGAAGAATCAACCTATGTGTTTATATATCAAAGTGCTAGGAGCAGGCAGAGGGAAAGCCATCAAAACCGAAGCCCTACTCGACTCAGGAGCAGGAGGAATATTCATGAGCCATGAATTCGCAAAAAGTGGTGGATTCAAACTACACCCCCTGGAAAGGACAATCACGGTCAAGAACGTAGATGGAACCCCAAACAAGAAAGGGGAGATCTCCTACTACACCAAAGGATTCTTAACGATCAATGGAAGATCGTTCCCAACAACCTTCCTCATTGCAGGATTAGGGAAAGAATCAGTTATCCTGGGTCTGCCATGGCTCAGAAGAATCAACCCAGTGATCGACTGGAGAATTGGAACCTTCCAATTCCAAACGACCGACCGAACCCACCCAGAACTCTCATTTGGGAAAGGGAAAACCCTCATCGGAAGGGTATGAATGGAGAAATCCGACAACGAACCTCTGGCTTGGCACTGGAGAACAGTCAAAGAAGAAGGGAAGCCCTTCAAAGAAATGACAAGAGAGGAGAAACAGGCATGGGCCCAAAGGATGGTCGCCCAACCAAAAGAAAAGATGGGCCTCAAGACGAAGGCAAAGGAAGAAGAGCAACTTACATGGCGCTGCGCAGCTGCTAAAGAACTAGAGAAGCTCGCCCTCAAAAAGAAATTGGCAAGTGAGGAACGACTAGCACAATGCCAAAGAATTGCCGCTAAAGCAAAAGAAATGGGAGAGGCACTCCGAACTAAACAGGAAGGGGGCAAGACACCCACCAAAACAAGAAGAGCGACAATCGAAGAAGTGGAAGATGAAGAGATTGCAGTCATGACTCTTCAAGATGCGGAGCCCATTGGGCCACAAGACGAAGAAGACACTGGGAAGGAAAACCCAGCACCGGAAAACCACAAACAGGCAAAGGAACAGGCAATGGAACAACTGGAAGGGACACCCGAACAAGGGATCACAGACAATGAACTACTAGTCGCCTACATCCAAGGAGAACCCGTCATCAGAATATTTGAACCGGCTAAAACACCATTGACAGAGGAGTACGACGAACCAAGATACAGGTACTCCCAATCAACAAAGACAATCTCTCGGATTGTAAAGGCAAAGGGATCACCACGATATGCTTACGGACAAAATATCTGGATCAGGGCAAAAACATCGGTCTCACAACACCTGACACACAAGAAGGAAGGAGACCCCAAACAAAAGACCCTCGACGAACTACTCCCTGAACAGTACAGGGAATACCGATGGATATTCAAAAAGGAAGCATCGGAAAGATTCCCAGAATCAAGACCCTGGGATCATGCGATCGAGCTGAAAACAGACTTCATGGCGAAGGATTGCAGGGTTTACCCATTGTCACCGGCAGAACAAAAGAAACTCGACGAGTTTCTCGACGAAAGCCTACAGAAAGAATACATCTGACCATTGAAATCACCCATGGCATCGCCATTCTTCTTTGTTGCAAAGAAGGACTCAGACGCGCTATGGCCCTGCCAAGATTACAGGTACTTGAACAATGGAACGATCAAGAACACCTACCCATTGCCACTGGTAGGGGACCTGTTGGACAAACTGAGAGGGGCAAAATGGTTTACAAAATCGGACATCCGATGGGGATATCACAACATCAGGATCAAGGATGGAGATCAATGGAAGGCAGCCTTCAAAACAAATCGGGGGCTGTTTGGACCAACGGTGATGTTCTTCGGATTATGCAACTCACCGGTGACTTTCCAGGCAATGATGAACGAGATATTCCGCGACATGATCGGAGAAGGATGGCTCATGATTTACATGGACGACATCCTGATATTCTCTAAGGATCAGAACAAACACCAGGAAAGGTACTGCAAAGACTGGCAGAAAATGACTTATACCTGAAGCTGGAGAAGTGCAAGTTCGACATCCACGAAGTGGAATTCTTGGGTCTAATCATCCGACCCAATGAAATTGCCATGGACAACACAAAACTGGCAGGTATACAGGATTGGGCTACCTCGACTAACGTAAAAGCAGTCAGATCCTTCCTGGGATTTGGGAATTTCTACAGGAAGTTTATTGGACATTTTGTGGAGACAAGCAGACCGCTTAATGAGCTGACAAAGAAGGACAAAACGTTCAACTGGACAACCGAATGCAAACAGGCCTTTCAGATGCTGAAAAGGAAATTCGCAGAAGCACTGGTACTGCTGATGCCAGACCCGACAAGGCCATTCATGATCGAATCAGAGGCCTCAAAACATGCGACAGGAGGAGTGCTGAGACAAAGGGATACGAATGGAGACTGGCATCCATGCAGATACATATCGCATGCACTGACACCAATGGAATGGAACTACGAGATATATGACAGGGAACTTCTGGCAATAGTACGATTGCTGGAAACTTGGAGACACTACTTCCTGGGTTCAGAACACCCGGTAGTAATCCTCTCGGATCACAAGAACCTAACGTACTTCCAGATGGCACAGAAACTGAACAGATGACAGGCAAGATGGAGCTTATTCCTATTGGAATTCAACTTGCAACTTGTCCATGTGCCTGGATCTCAGATGGTACAGAGTGATGCGCTATCACGGAGAGCAGACCATATACCGGAAGAAGACAATGATAATGAAGATGTCACAATGCTGCCAGAAACAGTATTTGTGAAATTCATTGACACAGAAATGCATGATCTACTTGCGGGTAGTATCATGAAAGACGATCTGGTAAAAAGCGCAATCGAGGCGCTAAAGACAAAAGGAACGCCGCCGATCAAATCGGCATTGGAAGATTGGAAAATAGAAGACGGCCTTCTATTCTTCTGAGACAGGTGCTACATCCTGGACAACAGAGATCTATGGAAGAAGCTGGTGCAAAAATACCACGAAGGAGTAACCAGCGGACATCCAGGACAATGGCAGACAATGGAAATGATCAGGAGAGACTACTGGTGGCCAGGAATGATGACATACATCAAGAACTATGTCGCTGGATGTGCCACATGCCAGCAAATGAAGGTCAATACCCACCCGACGACACCCCCACTGCAACCGACAAGACCATTCATGATGGTGACGACAGATTTCATAACCGACCTACTGGAGTCCGATGGTTATGATACACTCATGGCCGTGGTAGACCATGGGCTTATGAAGGGGGTAATTTTTATCCCTTGCAGGAAAACTGTGGATACACTGGGAGCGGCCACTCTCTACCTAGACAATGTCTACAAACAATTTGGCCTCCTGGACAAGATCATCTCTGACAGAGACCCATGATTTGCCTCACAGCTGTTCCAGGAGCTAGGAAGATTGCTCAGAATCAAGCTAGCAATGAGTATGGCATACCACCCCCAGACCGATGGAGAGACAGAACGGGTGAACCAAGAAGTAGAAGTGTACCTGCGGATCTTCTGCTCGAACAACCAGGAGAATTGGAAACACCTCCTCCCGACCACGGAATTTACACACAACCAGAGGACACACTCAGTACAGAGGAACTCCCCATTCTACCTCATGATGGGCTATGAGCCCAAGGCGATCCCCCTCCCCTACCTAAAGACAAACATACCGGCCATAGAAAAGCGACTTGTCGCACTGCAACGGGCCCAAGACGAAGCAAAGGCAACACACGAGTTAGCCAGACAGATGATGGCGGAAAGGACGACAAGACACTTCACCCCGTTCAAAGAAGGAGACAGTGTGGCTAGAGGCAAAGAACCTCAGAACGACTCATGCAACAAAGAAGCTCGCACCAAAAAGAGAAGGACCATTCACCATCAAAAAGGTCCTGAGCCCACTCTCCTACCGACTGAAGTTACCAGAACAGTGAAAAATACACCCGGTATTCCACGCGGCACTCCTTTCCCCATACAAAGAAACCAAGACACATGGACCGTACTTCCCAGAACCACCGCCCAATCTGATAGAAGGTGAATCGGAGTATGAAGTGGAAGCGATCATCAGACATAGGAAGAAAGGAAGGACCATGCACTTCCTAGTGAAGTGGGTTGGATACCCGACCTCAGAGAACTTGTGGGAGCCCGAGGGGAACCTGACTAACGCCAAGAGAATCCTAGGGGCATATAAACAGCGACGACGGCTGTAGAACCCCCAAGACCAAGACACCCACTGAACTAACCACAGAAAACTCCCCACCTATCCATGGCAGAACAGACACCCATAATACCCCCCAAACGACAATTCACCAAACAATTCTTACAAAACCCAGCAAATGCTGAAACCCTCTGCACCCACCTCGCCCATGACCCCTCGAAATACCACCTTGCAAGAATGTGTTTCTACTACTGAAGCACGATTGATCGAATGAAACGCAACCTGGAAGAAGCGATGAACGACGCTGACACCCTCAGAATTGAACAAGTGATCCAAGACATGGCTATGCCATGGTCAGACAGACAGAAGGCGGTTGAAAGAAACCCTCACACCCCCATAGATCAAAACAGACAACAACTGACCTCACCCTCGCCTTACAACGGGCAGAAAAACAAAAACAAACCATGAACCGCCTCTGGAAATGCCTCCCCCTCTACGAGCAACCAGACGACCCAACCTTTAGAGATCATTGACCTCACGACACCCAAACCTGAACCATGGTCGACCCAGCCACCCTGGTCCCCTCCCCACATGAGGAACACCAGATGCTTCATTTGCCACCAGATCGGGCACTTCAGCCTGATCTGCCAAAGACATATCTGCAAGCACTGCAAGTGACAAGGCCCCGGACATTACAGCCCCGACTGCCCAATGAGGCAGCAGAAGGAACGAGAGGAAGAGCAGAGGCGATGGGAGTTCCTTGAATCAGGGTATGATAATTTTGACGATGATGCGATGGGGAATATGACCGGAGAACAATGTGGGAGAACCTAGGGGAAAGCAGATAGTAATTCGAAGTCAGTGACTTCGAAGATAGAAGGGAGGTGATGTTACGATTTGTTATCTGGACCTGCAAGACCGGGCACTTCATTTTTCTTATTCGACTCGACTCACTTCTGATGGGAGACACCTTGACACATGGCGACTCCATGCACCCGAACCCACTCCCATGCATGCTGTGATATGACAGCCCTTTGACATGAGGTCTGTGACATTGGACACTCACGATTGACATGCTGCGCCGCAGCACTCCGTGACATCGGACGCCTCATGCAAGGCATGAGGCCTGTCTTTTCTATTGTTCTTTCTATTTATACTTGATAACGATCCTACATTCCGATTGGACAATAGATATCTTTGAACCGTATATAAGCTGTAGTAATACTGCCTGTATTCCTCAGCTTGACCTAATTCAACCAATGGTCTTAGACTCAACCAGAACACTCGACAGCTTAGGAAGTCCCTAGCTGTGATAAACTCGAACTCGACAGTTGGAAAGCCTCCAACTGTGATACATGAACAGACGGTCTACTCAGAAAGCATCTGAGTACGGATAGCCATATCGACTTAGGAAGCACCAAGTCCAGATTAGAACCCGATTACGATCAGGCTGAGTTAAGACCTATAGTCTTAACAAGCACAAACAGTGGGATCACCCCCACCCTCGCTACAAACATGAGAAAAGGGCAGTTTTTTGTTGTTTTTCATCTCTTATCTACACCACTGCAAGCACCTGCTCACAGGGTGTAAATGGATTGATTTTATTCAATACACATAATTAAATTATTCTGTAAGAACTGAAAGACTGGTTGAGACCACCCAAACCAATCTCAACTGGTCTCAACTGGTCTTGTGTGAGACCAGTTAAAATTGGTTGGAGTACAACAACCAGACTGATGTCAACCAGTTGTATACAGTTCAGTCCAGTTGCCTTGTGCAGTTGCAACTGGTTGTGGTTGCACTTGATCAAGGTTCGAAAACCAGACCAA
Organism: Tricholoma matsutake; assembly: GCA_026075535.2. Classification (NCBI taxonomy): domain Eukaryota; kingdom Fungi; phylum Basidiomycota; class Agaricomycetes; order Agaricales; family Tricholomataceae; genus Tricholoma; species Tricholoma matsutake. Next base: position 3,363,526 of record AP026544.2, read on the forward strand.
ACCAGACCTTCAAACACTATCTACTCTAGGATTGATTTTCTACAGTTTGTAGTAATCATATCACAGAATTTTGGAGGAGGCATTGAGGCATGGGAGGCATGGGATGCAGTAGGTCAAAATTCCACTCATTTATTGCAGTGCCTTTGCATACATGTTATTATGCATAAAGGGTAGTCTGAGTATAATCTGATGACACAAATTTGGTGCTACAAGAGCACAAACCATTCAGGCAGAATAATAATGGTTTTGATCATGCAATTTCAGTTTCACCCAGTTGGTAAGCAATATGGAAGTAGGAGCAGCAGACTCATTTAAGAAGGCACCAGATACAGGAAATTCTTGAGGCAGCAGTCATTGTCAGTTGACAAAGATGCAAGCAGGATACCAGATTTTGGTCAATCAGCACTACAGGAGAGCCATGGTCAATTAATGTGCTAACATGAACACAGCCAAGGGATGAGGGATCTTGGTCATTGACAGCACAATGCCAGACAAGGTGGGGGATGCAGAATGGAACAGGAGTGCTTACAGAGTCATTTGAATCACTGTTGCTACCAATGAGTACATTATGTTCATTGCTGGGTGATTTACTGATATCACTGAGTAAGTGGCCATACCCATAACAGTAGTGACAGGGAGAGGGGGAGGTGCAGAGGTTGGGGGTGCAGGGTAGTTTGTGGAGATAGTAGGAACCATCGAAATCATTTTTCAATGGGGCTCACTTTATGAGATTGTTACTGACAATGGCCCAGCATTTGTTGCTGCTCTTGAATACTTAGCAAAGCGCTATCATATCAATCACATTCACATAAGTGGCTACAATTCTCGTGCCAATGGCCTCGTTGAATGAGCCCACTTTGACATACGACAGTCACTTTACAAGGCCATTGATGTTATCAAACTCGATGGTTGGTTGGGACCTACTCGGTCTTTTGGGCAGAATGTGTAACAGTTCAAAAATGAATGGGCTGTTCGCCCTATTTTGCGATCACAGGTTCTCATCCACTCATCCCTCTCGACATCTCAGAAGCAACATATCTACAGCCGCCACCTGACTTGATACTTTCCTCCACTGATCTCATTGCCCGATGCGCTATCGCACTACAGAAACACTTGACCAATCTCGAAGTACTCTACTCTAGAGTCTACACCGCTTGACGAGAAGCTGCGAAATGCTTCGAAGAAATTCACAAGTGAACAATTTGAGATTACAATTTCGAAAAAGGTGACCTTGTACTCATGCAAAACACACAGATTGAGAAAGCCCTTAATCGAAAAATGCAAGCTCAATATCTTGGCCCACTCATTGTTATTGCATGAAACTATGGTGGCACTTATATTCTTTGCGAGCTCGATGGTTCAGCTCTTCATCAACCAGTAACTGTTACAATTTTCCTTGTAACTCATGAGACCCGGCTGACCCAACGTACCTGACGATCCCCTCCAGACAGGAGGCACTCCCTGATTCATGCCTAGGGCATGTCCTTGACACCAGACACACACATGACGCATGCCAACTGCATGTATTCAATCCCCTTCCTGTGGAAGGCACCCTTGATGCATGGTGACTCCATGCACCTGAACCCACACCCACACATGCTGTGATATGACAGCCCCTTGACACAAGGTCCATGATGTCGGACTCTCATGATTGACATGCTGCACCACAGCATGTCCTTGACATCAGATCCTTGACATTGGATCTGTGACATCAGACACCTCATGCTAGGCATGAGGCTTATCTCTTATTGTTCCCTGACATGCTGCGCCGCAGCACTCCATGACATCGGACGCCTGATGCAAGGCATGAGGCCTATTGTTTCTATTCTTACCTGATACACATCTACCTTTCCGATTGGACGATAAGGACCTCCCTACTAGTATAAATACTGTGACTCATAGTAGGGATGTCCTTAGTTTAGATCTAGGCAATCTACAGCTTTAACTTGTGAACTCGCAAACTTACTCAAAACCACTAAGGGAGCCCCTTAGTGCATGAACCCAAACGACTCTATGCAGAAGGCCTGCTAGAGTGCACTATCCATCTTATGTCAGACGCTCTGAGTAGGACTAGTGCCGAATGACTTGTCGAGGAAGCACCTCATCAAACGACATCGACTAGATTGAGTGGTTGAGGCTTCGCCCTTAACAGTAGCTGCTTTCTGAGTTCTACCCTATCTAGCACAAAAATCAATTCCACTTCCTCCAAACTTCTTTGATATCGATGATCATTGGCTCAAACAACTTCAAACAACATTGGATGTTGATGGAGACGTTGATGAAGGTATTCCTGACCTCAATGAAGATGGATAGAGCATTTTCCTTTTATTTTCCTTACTTGTGATATTGAAACAAACTCTCAATCTTATAACAGTGTACTATTACAAGTTGCAATATTGTTTGAAACATGTTTGCGCAAGCTTGACAGGGTTTTTTGGCTATGAAGGAGTTCTGAGCCTTTCCCCTATGACTCATTTTGATAAATCGTCCATCTTACTTTCTTTTTCTTTTGCTCTCCTATGTTTCTTTCACATCTATCTTACATTTCTTGGCTTCAAGCATGTGCAATATTTCTCATTTCAAACTTATCTCGCTCAGACACAACAAAAACAATAAAATTAAAACAATAGAACAAACTACTACACCTGGTATGTGTGAACCCCATCATTTTATAAGTGTATGCTTATTCATAAAAATAGGCCATTGAGCATTTCCTTTCTTTGCCTGTCAATAGAGAGCTTGCCAAACTTAGAATGACTGATATGGAATGGACCATACACCAGGATTTTGAGATAGTACTGAGTGTATGTCTTTAACAGTGATACCCATTGAAAGCTAAGTCTTTTACTTAGGTACCCAATCAAGTGCAGCAACTCATGTCAGTAGTGTTTTAAGGTCCAGTCATATGGACCAAAAAAAGACCAGAAACTGAACCAATCCTAACTGATGTTAACCAGACCATCAGTTACAGTTCATGTCCAGTTATGGGCAGTTATGGTTACAGTCTTTCAGATCTCAAAAATATTGTTAACCACACAAAAACTGGTTAATAGGTCACATGGACTACACTCCCCTGTTTCCACACATATTTGCTTCAATTTCGCTCCCTGGTTCATTAAAAATGGTTGAGAACTGAAAAAGATATGACCAAATCAATCTTCACCCCCGCCGGATTTATCTGACATCCCCACCGAATATCATGAATTCGCTGATGTCTTTAATAAGACTAAGGCAGACACCCTTCCTCCGCATTGCCCTTATGACCTCGAGATAGAGACAGAAGACAATGCTCCTCTGCCTCTGGGCCACATGTATTCTCTCTCCCCCTCTGAATTAGAAGCCTTACGAGTCTTTATTGATGAAAATGTCCGCTCAGGTTTCATCCACCCATCCAAGTCAACCCCTTGTCTACAAAAATGGGTTGAGTGACACAATGCCTCCAGCCCTATGGTTTCCAAGAAACAGAAGGCGAGAATGCTCTCTAGCTCACTGGAAGTGTTAGTACACACAGTCATTTTCATCAATAACAATCAATAACTACTCCTATGCTAGTGAAATCATGGAATTGGTGCCAATGCAAGCTGACCCGCAGAACAAACATATCCCAGGGACACCCTCAGATGCTCAGCTCACAGACAAAAGAGTGGCATACATTGTTTCATCTTAAGTAGTGCTGGGGCTGAATTGAAATGATAAAAGTGTGATTCTTGGCACAGGGCTGCAAGATTTCAGCACAGATAAGGCAGACCCCACATTTGGAATGCCCACATCGGTTTTCCTGTTGTTGCCCATGCTTCGAATACTGATGCTTGTTGCAGAGACCCTTTAGCTGGGTGCCCAAAGTACTGTCTCAGTAGCCTGCCTCTTTCCTCTCTGATACATAGTAAGAGAAAAATAACCAAGACTCATGGATGTGTGGTGGGTGCTGGTTCGTTGTGCCCTGGGGAAGGGGGTGGGGTGAGGCAGATGGTAAAAGAGGGGTAGGATGTGTACCTACCCTATACAGGCCTCTGAGCGCCATCCCCTCCCATTGCCATCTGTTCCCTGCTCCACCCCTCTTGTTTCCTCCTTCATTCATCACCTGGGGTGTGGGGTGCCCATTTTCAGGGTGATTCCTCGAGTTTTTCCCTAAAAAATCACTTAATCTAATGGTTAGTATGATTGAATAAGAAAGAAAGAAAAGAAAAAAACTTACATGCCCCAAATGACGATACATGTCGCATATTGTTGGTGTCAAGAACTGTTCCTTGCCCGATCGGAACCTGCATCCGTCTGATCCTTTTCCACACCTCAAACCCAACTTTTGTCTATGCCTTCCAATTTTGTTCCCGGCCGCCTTGCACTGCCCACACTGCTGTGCACCAGGCTGCCTTCCCAAGGCTGCTGTCTAGTCTTGAAAATTCGACTACAGATTCCTGTGCGGCCTCCACTAGGTAATTTATCTATGCAGTTGAGACACTGCCACAGTTTCCATTTCCGTCCGGCTTTTATTCCAGACTCTAGTATTTAAGTTTAGCTAGTTTTGCCTTGTATTCCTCAGTTCATATATCGACATAGACTCAACTTTACCCTGCCAATCTAAAACCTCCTTCTACTCCAACCCCTGTCCTCTAAGAGTCTGAACTCCATTCGACTCAACCTCTAGTCTCCCTCTGAAGTTCTAGTCTCACCTGAACTTAACCTAAGTCCCTCTGTACTCCTCCCCACATTTACCCGCACTTTCCCGCTCCTACCTCTAAACTCTTGACTTGAAATTAGGACACCATACAAGGTGAAGGGCACAGCTTCTTACAAGCTGAAGCCAAGTCCTTTCCATTTCCCCTCCCACAGAATCCGCATCGACCCAACAATCTCCCGCTATCATCACCTGCAGTGTTTGGTCGGATTCCGAAGCGGCCTCTAGGATCAGTTCTTAACAGTTGGTTGGGGTCGGGGTGCCCATTTTCAGCGTAGCTGGTCGAGCTTTTCCCTAGAAAATGAAGTAGAATTGTTTATTAGTACAACTGAATAAGAAGAAAAGAAAAGAAAAAAAACTTATGGGGAAATGACAATACATGTTGTGTATTGTCATTTTGGTCATTGTGGGGCTCATTTGCAGGTGTTGTTGTCATGCCCCCTTGTTGTCATGTCATCCCCCTCATTGTTCCATCACCATAGATGCCCACAATCCACCCTATGAGCAGGTGCTTGTAGGCATGGGGTGAGTGTCATCCCCCTCCATTGTCGTGTTGTCCCCCCTGCCCTGTGTTCCATCATTGTCCTGCTGGTGCTGGTGCTGGCAGTGTTGTCCCCTCCCCACCCTGTCATCATAGACAGGCTGCACCTGTGATCCCACCCTACATGCAGTTGCTCATAGGCATGGGGGTGGGTGCCATGTCATCCGCAGCAGTGTGGTGTGGGGCGTGGATGGCATTGGCAGTGAGCACCTGTGATCCACCCCATGAGCAATTGCTCATGGGCATGAGGCAGATGTTTCTCGGATGTTGTTGTCGAGCTCTTGGGAAGGAGGTGGGGGCATCATCAGCATGACGTGGTGGGTAAATGAGGGGGTGGTGTACTTACCTGGTGGGTCCCGCTATATGGGCCTCCCGCTGCCGTCCCCTCTTCTGTCACTGTCACCATCATTGTTGTCATTGCCCGTCTCTGCCCCTCCCATTTGGCATTTGTTATTCCCGTCATTCCCATCATGCATCATAGGCCTCATTTTCCCCCTAAACATAAAGTAATAGTTTAGTTAGTAAAATGAACACAAATTATAGAAGAAAAAAAACTTACTATCACTGGCTGCACAGCAAGATATGTCTGGGGAGGTATCATGTCAGAATTGTAGAAGTATTCTTAATACTGTCATCATACTCACCAAGAGATATTTTGCCAGTATTCATACCAATCTAAGATACGACTTGAGTACCTTCAGTACTGTCAAAATATGATATGATACTGTCAAAATACTTCTGGCAAAGTCTGCTGACAATATCAGGAATACTGTCAGGGTACTTCCACAGTATTTCTCCAGCAGTATTGTGCCTTTCACCTAGTGTATGGCCCAAATGATGATTCATGTCATTTGGGCCATGTTGTGAGCGAGGTGGCTCATCTGTGGCCACAGGTGGTGTTGCCAGTGTTGTGTTTGTTGTCATGGGAGTCAGCATTGATGGCATTGGGGTCATGGGAAGAGAGAGGAGAGAGGGGGGAGCATTGTCATTGTCAATGGTGGTGGTCATGGTGAGGTGAGATGGCGGCATGGTGGTTATGGTTGATGTTGATGTGATGTGATGTTCAACATTCATCATGTGATGTGTTGAGGGTGGGCTGAAAGTAAACAATTACAACTGTTAAGACTATAGGTCTTTAACTCAGCCTTGGCTTCGTTCATCACAGTTGGAGGCTTTCCAACTGTTGCTTGTATCGTACTAGGAGGCTTTCCTAGTGTATCGGGCCTTCTGCCTTTGCTTGGGTGCTTCCTCAAGTAATCACGGCTATCTGTACTCAGAGGCTTTCTGAGTAGACCGTTGGTTTGTGTATCACAGTTGGAGGCTTTCCAACTGTTGAGTTCGAGTTATCACAGCTAGGGGCTTCCTAAGCTGTTGAGTATTCTGGTTGAGTCTAAGACCATTGTTTGAATTAGGTCAAGCTGAGGAATACACAGAGTGTAGCTACAGCTTATATACTGTTCCAGGACTATCTATCATCCAATTGGAAGGTGAGATGCATATAGACAAGAACAATAGAAACAATAGGCCTCATGCCTTGCATGAGGCATCCAATGTTATGGAGTGCTGCGGCGCAGCATGTCAGAGAACAATAAGAGATAAGCCTCATGCCTAGCATGAGGTGTCCAATGTCATGGATCTGATGTCAAGGATCCGATGTCAAGGACATGCTGCGGTGCAGCATGTCGATCGTGAGGGTCCGACATCACGGACCTCATGTAAAGGGGCTGTCGTACCACGGTGTGTGTGGGAGTGGATTTGGGTGCATGGAGTCACCATGCGTCAAGGTGTCTTCCATCAGAAGTGAGTTGAGTCGAATGAGAAAATTAAAGTACCCAGCCTTGCCTGTAAGGGGACTAGGGGGGTACCCTGTGTGTTTTTCCTATTTTTTATGTTCGTCCTATATTTTTCCCCACCTCATTTCCTTATTCTATTCTTCATTTTCTATGATTTTTCCGGATTTTATTACTAATTTTCCCTTGCTATCATGTTTGTACATGTTGACACTTTTATATTTAGAGGCGGAGTACCCCTTCCGACACATACCCCTTGGTATGATGTCATTCGGCAGCCTTGATCCGCCTATCTCCGCCTTTTTCTATTTTTAGGTTATATTTGATTTTTGTCGTCTTCACATATACTGGGCATCAGCAAGGGGATCCTTAGAGTTTTCTCTTCGGATTTCCCTTTGCTAGGTGTGTCCCCAATGCCTGTATTATGTAGTATAGTTTTAACTTCGGATTTCCCTTTGCTAGAGGCTTAGGTTGCCCTTATAGTAGAAAACTCTCCCCTAAGGCCCGAAAATCGCGAATGCACTGCCCAAGATAGGCAGGTACGGACTGGACGATGCTTCCCAAAGCTCCACAGAGTCCCTACACACCGTTCCAGATAATCTCACCTTTATTACGCTGCCATTTTCGCCAAACGCGCTCCCTAGCGACATGGACGCATCAGAACGCTTCGACGCGCTTGAAAGCGACGTTTCCGGAATGCGCTCGCAAATTGACTCACTTAAATCTACGATTTAACACTTCGTTAGGACCCTCCAGGCTAACCCTATGACTAATAGTTCCCCCTTCATGACTCCAAGCGCACCCAACAACGACGTTTTGCCAAACACATCCACTAAGGAACGTGCCCAGATCAAACTGTCCCCCCCCGCCAAATTTAATGGTGCATGTGCGCAGGGACGTGCATTCCTTAATTCCTGTGAGTTATACATTAGTCTCCAGTCGCATCAATTCGTCGATGAGGCTGCAAAGATTTATTGGGCCTTCACATACATGAAATCTGAATGCACCTATCTCTATGTGGACCGTATCCTACGTCAAACTAAAGAACTCGGTTCTCTACCTTTCTCCACTTGGGGTGACTTTCGAGCTGAGTTTGTATGCCACTTCTGCCCCCTCAATGAACGCCACCGAGCAGTGACACGACTTGAGTCATCCGCTTACCACCAGGGACGTTGATCTGTGGACGACTATATCGATGAGTTCAAGGATTTGGTGGACATGGCAGGATATGGGAGTGGGTTACCAGTGGTGGTGAAGTTCCGATGGGGGCTCAACCAAGAAATTCAGGACCAGATTGCACAGATGTTGGAAGGGCGCCCAGCGGACGATGATATCCTTGCTTGGTATGAAGCTGCTTCACTCTGTGATGAGAACCGACTCACAAATGTGGCGTTTAATGCTGCATTCCGTGCTCCAACTACCACTCATATGCCTTACACCTTCAATCGAAGCCTCCCCCACCCTAACCCCATTCCTGTTCATCAAACTCCCACACCAGCCATCAATGTCCCAGTACCAATGGATGTTGATGCAGCCCACAGCCGTGCACGTAGGTTGGATCTCTGCTACCGTTGTGGGGAACCTGGACACAGGGCTGGAGCATGTCCCCATCGTCAGGATATCCGCATGCTCACCCCCGAGGGACGAGACAAACTCCTGCAAGATTTGTTGGCACTTGTAGATGTTGAGGAAGCGAAGGATCAAGTTGCAGAGGAGAGTAAGTTGGAAGTTGTAGAGGAGCAGGATTTTCCTATTCGCAGCGAGTGAATTGTACGCCCTCACTGCCTGTCCATAACCGCTTTGAAGTCTTGTCAGTTGAATCCCCGGAGAATGAATCCATTTCTGTGACTGCTCCCCTCTCTGACCCTTCGAAGTTGGCTAAAGATGTACCTGCTCTCCCCATCTCTCCTTCTACTCCACATCCCAAAATTAAATTATGGGAGCGTAAACTACCATGCAAGTATATTGTGGCATCCACTCCCTCTGCACATTCCCTAAACCTAGCCATCAAACTGCAGACAACCAACACTGGACAGATACTCGGTGTCTCTGCGCTCCTGGACTCTGGTGCGACTGGTCTCTTCATCGATTCCCATCTGGTACAACAACATTGCCTAAATACTCGCTCACTCTCACGTCCAATACCTGTATATAACGTGGATGGATCCCCAAATGAAGCTGGTGCCATCCGAGAGGTTGCAGACCTGGTTCTCCATTACAAAGATCATAGTGAGCGTGCCCTTTTTGCTGTCACTCAATTAGGAAATCAAAAGGTGATTTTGGGATATCCATGGCTTCGAGACCATAACCCAGAGGTCGACTGGCATACTGGGGAGGTTACCATGAGCCGATGTCCATCCTGCTGTCGGACGTGTTTCACAGAAGCCAGGCAAGAACATTGTGGACAGAAGGCGGCAATACGACGTACTCAGAAGTGTCGTGCTGGACCCCTGCCTATACCTGAAGTGGAATTGGAAGGGGTTCCTGATCTAATGCTGGACTCGGATGATGATGATGAGGACCCAGAGGAAGTGGAGGAGGGTGATCGGATCTTCTACACTGCAATTTGCTCATCGCATGAGGTGTGTGCCACATCGAACATATCCCAACACCTCGCCGAGGCCTTCCAAAAAACCAACGCTGCTAAATCCTCTACTAACTCCTTACTCCCTCATCTCCATGAGTTTAAAGACGTGTTCTCCAAGGAGTCATTTGACTCTCTTCCTGCACGTAAGCCATGGGATCACGCGATCGAACTCACCCCCGGCGCAACCCCTTCATCCTGCAAGGTCTATCCTCTCTCTCCGGAAGAACAATGGCAGCTTGACCAGTTCATCGACGAGCACCTGGCCTCTGGACGTATTCGACCATCGAAGTCACCCATGGCCTCTCCCTTTTTCTTTGTCAAGAAGAAGGATGGCTCACTTCGACCGGTTCAAGACTACAGAAGGCTCAACAACATCACGGTCAAAAATCGCTACCCACTACCCCTCATCTCCGAACTCGTAAACCAGCTCTGTGGAGCCCGATACTTCACCAAGCTCGATGTCCATTGGGGCTATAATAATGTGAGGATAAAGGAGGGAGATGAGTGGAAGGCAGCCTTTCGTACCAACCGTGGTCTTTTTGAACCGCTTGTCATGTTCTTTGGCCTTACTAATAGCCCTGCCACCTTTCAGACCATGATGAATGACATCTTCCACGACCTCATCCTTGAAGGTGTTGTCTGCATCTATCTCGATGACATCCTCATCTTCACTCGCACGGTTGAAGAGCACCGTCGCATCACGCACCTCGTCCTAGAGCGACTTCGACGGTACAAACTCTACCTTTGTCAGGACAAATGTGAGTTCGAAAGGACCAAGATCAAGTACCTCGGCCTGATTATCTCGGAGGGTCAAGTGGAGATGGATCCTATCAAGGTAAATGGGGTCACAGCTTGGCCGATGCCCACGAACAAGAAGGAGGTGCAGTCTTTCCTGGGCTTCATCAATTTCTATCGGTGTTTTATCAAGGATTTCTCACATCATGCACGACCACTGTTTGACTTGACAGGAAAGGAGGCATGGAGGTGGGATAATGCACAACAGGAGGTGTTCGAAAAGCTTAAGGAGATGGTCACTTCCGCTCCGATCCTTACCTTTGCTGATGATTCGCATCCTTTTCGTGTAGAAGCCGACAGTTCTGACTTTGCGACGGGCACCATGTTGTCTCAGCAGTCTCCGGAGGACCAGAAGTGGCATCCTGTTGCGTTCTACTCCAAAAGCCTTAGTGCTGTAGAGCGAAACTATGAGATCCATGACAAGGAGATGTTGGCGATAATGCGTGCGCTTGAGGAGTGGCGACACTTCCTCGAGGGTGCCCAACACAAGGTGGAAATTTGGACGGATCACAAGAATCTCGAGTACTTCATGACAGCCAAGAAATTGAACCGTCATCAAGCTCGTTGGTCCCTGTATCTATCTAGATTTGACTTCTCCTTGCACCACCATCCGGGTCGCAGCATGGGGAAGACCAATGCCCTATCCCGACGTGCAGACCATGGGGATGGCAGTGGTGACAACCAAAACATTGTGCTGTTGCAGCCAGACCTATTCACCATTCGGGCACTAGAAGGCATCGCACCCCAGGGCGAGGAGCGGGACATCCTACGTGACATTCGTCGCGCAAACTGTAGCGGTTTACATGAGGATGTTGTCGCCTGAGCTGTTAAAGAACTGAGGAAGGGATCGACCCTTTCCTTACATGCGGCAGAGTGGGCTGAAAAGGAGGACTTGTTGTATTTCAGGGATTGCATCTATGTTCCCAATGACCCAGACCTTCGCTGGCGCATCATATCCCAACACCATGACTCACAGATTGCTGGCCACCCCAGATGCTGGAAGACCTTGGAGCTCACCTCATGGAACTATTGGTGGCCACAAATGTCACGGCTCATTGGTCAGTATTGTCGCACTTGTGACCTTTGCTTATGCACCAAGGTTCCTCATCGCAAGCCTATTGGTGAGCTACACCCTCTTCCTGTTCCGGAGAGTCGTTGGGATGTCGTCAGTGTCGACTTTGTGGTGGAATTGCCAGAGTCAAACAGGTTTGATGCGGTGATGTGCACAGTTGACTCAGTGGGAAAACACGCTCACTTCATTCCCACTCATACCACTGTCAGTGCCCTAGGTGCCGCTCGACTCTACCTCCACCACATGTGGAAATTACATGGACTTCCTGGTGCCTTCCTCTCGGATCATGGCCCTCAGTTCATGGCAGAGTTCACTCGTGAGCTGTACCGACTCCTGGGGATCAAACTCCTCGCTTCAACTGCTTATCACCCACAAACCGATGGCCAGACGGAGCGAGTCAACCAGGAACTGGAGCAGTACATCCGCCTCTTTGTCAATGAACGCCAGGACGATTGGGATGATCTCCTTCCTTTGGCCGAATTCGGATACAACAACCATGTCCATGCTTCCACTCAACAGACCCCTTTCCTCTTAGACACTGGACAACATCTACGCATGGGATTTGAACCTCGCCAAACTCCCTCACACATCGAGACGGTGAATGAGTTCACAGAACGCATGAGGGATAGCTTGGAGGAGGCAAGGGCAGCCTTAGCAAAGGCAAAGGATGACATGGCACGATTTTACAACCAACGCCACTCCCCAACCCCTCAGTACAAGGTTGGTGATCAAGTTTATCTTGACTCCAGTGACATCTCCACTACACGTCCATCCAAAAAACTCGCTCATTGCTTCTTGGGACCTTTCCCCATTGTCAAGTGCATTGGAATGCATGCCTATCGTCTACGCCTCCCAGCCTCCATGTCCAGACTCCATCCCATCTTCCATGTCGTCAAATTGCTTCCAGCTCCCCCAGATCCATTCCCGGGATGCCATTCACACCCACCACCACCACCTACAGTGATCGAGGGAGAACCCCAATACGAAGTCGAGTCGATCTTGGACAGCTGTTTACGTTGAGGAAAACTCCAGTATTTGGTACATTGGAAGGGTTATGGGTATGAGGAGAACTCATGGGTCAAATAGTCTGACATAAATGCCCCTCGGTTAATCAAGGAATTCCACCGACGGCACACTGCTGCACCGCATCGCATTCAAGTCACGGACTTTGGTCGTATGTGATTTCGAATGCATCGGGGCGATGCATCTTAGAGAGGGGGTGATGTAAGGGGACTAGGGGGGTGCCCTGTGTGTTTTTCCTATTTTTTATGTTCGTCCTATATTTTTCCCCACCTCATTTCCTTCTATTCTTCATTTTCTATGATTTTTCCGGATTTTATTACTAATTTTCCCTTGCTATCATGTTTGTACATGTTGACACTTTTATATTTAGAGGCGGAGTACCCCTTCCGACACATACCCCTTGGTATGATGTCATTCAGCAGCCTTGATCCGCCTATCTCCGCCTTTTTCTATTTTTAGGTTATATTTGATTTTTGTCGTCTTCACATATACTGGGCATCAGCAAGGGGATCCTTAGAGTTTTCTCTTCGGATTTCCCTTTGCTAGGTGTGTCCCCAATGCCTGTATTATGTAGTATAATTTTAACTTCGGATTTCCCTTTGCTAGAGGCTTAGGTTGCCCTTATATTGCCAGCATACATCTGGTCGTCCTGGGTTACAATAACAAAAATCATAACATCACCCTCTTTCTATCCTTGAAGTCACTGACTTCAAATAATATCTTTGTTCCTTCTCTGGGGTCTGGTCGGATGTGGTCTGGATAAATGAATGGGTCGGGGTTGAGGAGTGTGATGGAGGAATAACTTGTGTCCAAACTCGGACCATGATTGGGTTCTTCTGGTTCGTGCTGCCTCAGGCAGTGGTGTCAGCGGGGTGGTGATCTCGTTGAGGGGTGGGTTCTCCATAGGGCATTGTAGAATGGAGAATTCGATGTCTGTAATCGGGGGTTCAGGTCTTGGTCAAAAGATGGCATAGAGGCAGAATACAAAGGTCAGGGCTGTGGCCACAGCCAGGATCGTGCCAACGATGATGGCGAGGACCTCAATTCCTGTGGGCATTGTTCCACCTCTACAGCTGTTGCTGTTGTTTATATGCTCCTAGAATTCTTTCGGCATGTTTTAGGTTTCCCTTGGGCTCCCATGAGTTCTCTGAGGTTGGGTATCTGACCCATTTCACTAGGAAGTGCATGGTCCTTCCTTTCTTCTTGTGTCTGATGATCGCTTCCACTTCATATTCCAATTCACCTTCTATCAGATCGGGTGGCAGTTCTGGGAAGTTCAGCCCATGTGTCTTGGTTTCTTTATATGGGGAAAGGAGTGCCGCGTGGAACACTGGGTGTATCTTCCACCGTTCTGGCAACTTCAGTCGGTAGGAGAGTGGGCTCAGGACCTTCTCGATGGAGAATGGTCCTTCTCTTTTCGGTGCGAGTTTCTTTGTTTGGTGCGTCATTCTGAGGTTCTTTGCTTCTAGCCACACTCTGTCTCCTTCTTTGAACAGGATGAAGTGCCTTGTCGTTCTTTCTGCCATCATTTGTCTGGCTAACTCATGAGTTGCCTTTGCTTCATCCTGGGCCTGTTGCAGTGCAACTATTCATTTTTCAATGGCCGGTATGTTTGTTTTCAGGTAGGGGAGTGGGATCGCCTTGGGCTCATAGCCCATCATGAGGTAGAACGGGGAGTTCTTCTGTATGGATTGCATCCTCTGATTGTGTGTGAACTCCACGGTCAGGAGGAGGTGCTTCCAATTCTCCTGGTTGTTTGAGCAGAAGATCCATAGGTATACTTCCACTTCCTGGTTCACCCATTCTGTCTCCCCATCAGTCTGGGGGTGGTATGCTGTGCTCATTGCCAGCTTGATTCTGAGCAGCCTTCCTAGCTCTTGGAACAGCTGTGAGGCAAATCGTGGGTCCCTGTCAGAGATGATCTTGTCTGGGAGGCTGAATCATTTGTAGACGTTGTCTAGGTAGAGGGTGGCCACTCCCAATGCATCTACTGTTTTCCTGCAAGGGATAAAAATTACCCCCTTCGTAAGCCCATGGTCTACCATGACCATGAGTGCATCATAGCCATTGGACTCTGGTAGGTCAGTTATGAAATTGGTCATCACCATTGCGAATGGTCTTGTTGCTTCGGATTTGATCGGTTGCAGTGGGGGTGTTGTCAGGTGGGTGTTGACCTTCATTTGCTGGCATGTAGCACATCCAGCGACATAGTTCTTGATGTATGTCATCATTCCTGGCCACCAGTAGTCCCTCCTGATCATTTCGGTTGTCTGCCATTGTCCCGGGTGTCCGCTGGTCACTCCTTCGTGGTACTTTTGCACCAGCTTCTTTTGTAGATCTCCATTGTCGGGGACATAGCACCTGTCTCGGAAGAATAGAAGGCCATCTTCTATCTTCCAGTCTTCCAATGCTGATTTTATCGGTGGTGTTCCTTTGGTCTTTAGCGCCTCAATTGCGCTCTTCACCAGGTCATCTTTCATGATGCTCCCTGTGAGCAAGTCATGCATTTCCATGTCAATGAATTTCATGAATACTGTTTCTGGCAGCATCATGACATCTTCATTATCATTGTCTTCCTCTGGTATGTGGTCCACTCTCCATGATAACACATCGCTCTGTACCATCTGTGATCCAGGCACATGGACAATGTGCAAGTCAAATTCCGATAGGAATAGGCTCCATCTTGCCTGTTGTCTGTTCAGTTTCTGTGCCATTTGGAAGTACATCAAGCTCTTGTGGTCCGACAGGATTACCACTGGGTGTTCTGAACCCACTAGGTAGTGTCTCCAGGTCTCTAGCAACTGAATTATTGCTAGTAACTCCCTGTCATAGATCTCATAGTTCTGTTCCATTGGTGTTAGCGCATGCGATATGTATCCACATGGATGCCAGTCTCCATTCGTGTCCCTTTGTCTCAGCACTCCTCCTGTCGCATGTTTTGAGGCATCTGATTTGATCGTGAATGGCTTTGTTGGGTCTGGCATCAGCAGTACCAGTGCTTCTGCGAATTTCCTTTTCAGCGTTTGAAAGGCCTGTGTGCATTCCATTGTCCAGTCGAACATCTTGTTCTTCTTTGTCAGTTCATTGAGTGGTCTGCTTGTCTCTGCAAAATGTCTGATAAACTTCCTGTAGAAGTTCCCAAATCCCAGGAAGGATCTGACTGCCTTTATGTTTGTCGGGGTTGGCCAATCCTGTATACCTGCCAGTTTCATGTTGTCCATGGCAATTTCATTGGGTCAGATGATCAGACCCAAGAATTCCACTTTGTGGACATCAAATTTGCATTTCTCTGGTTTCAGGTATAAGTCATTCTCTGCCAGTCTTTGCAGTACCCTCTTTGTTCTTTCTATAAGGGCAACCTAAGCCTCTAGCAAAGGGAAATCCGAAGTTAAAATTATGCTACATAATACAGGGATTGGGGGCACACCTAGCAAAGGGAAATCCGAAGAGAAAACTCTAAGGATTCCCTTGCTGATGCCCAGTATATGTGAAGATGACAAAAATCAAATATAACCTAAAAATAGAAAAAGGCGGAGATAGGCGGATCAAGGCTGCCGAATGACATCATACCAAGGGGTATGTGTCGGAAGGGGTACTCCGCCTCTAAATATAAAAGTGTCAACATGTACAAACATGATAGCAAGGGAAAATTAGTAATAAAATCCGGAAAAATCATAGAAAATGAAGAATAGAAGGAAATGAGGTGGGGAAAAATATAGGACGAACATAAAAAATAGGAAAAACACACAGGGCACCCCCCTAGTCCCCTTACACTTTCCTGGTGTTTGTTCTGATCCTTGGAGAAAATCAGGATGTCGTCCATGTAAATCATGAGCCATCCCTCTCCAATCATGTCACAGAATATCTCGTTCATCATTGCCTGGAAGGTCGCCGGTGAGTTGCATAATCCAAAGAACATCACCGTTGGTTCAAACAGCCTCCGATTTGTCTTGAAGGCTGCCTTCCATTGATCTCCATCTTTGATTCTGACGTTGTGATATCCCCATCAGATGTCCAATTTCATAAACCATTTTGCCCCTCTTAGTTTGTCCAACAGGTCTCCTACCAGCAGCAGCAGGTAGGTGTTCTTGATCGTCCCGTTATTCAAGTACCTGTAATCCTGGCAGGGTCATAGCACATCTGAGTCCTTCTTCGCAATGAAGAAGAACAGTGATGCCATGGGTGATTTTGATGGTCAGATGTATCCTTTCTGCAGGCTTTCGTCAAGAAACTCATCGAGTTTCTTTTGTTCTGCTGGTGACAACGGGTAAGCCCTGTAATCCTTTGCTACAAAGTCCAGTTTCAGTTCGATCGCGTGATCCCAGGGTCTTGATTCTGGGAATCATTCCGATGCTTCCTTTTCAAATATCCATCGGTACTCCCTGTACTGTTCGGGGAGTAGTTCATCTAGGGTCTTCTGTTCGGAGTCTCCTTCCTTTGTGTGTGTCAGGTGTTGAGAGACTAATCCAGATATTTTGTCCATAAGCATACTGCGGTGACCCTTTTGCCTTTACAATCCGAGAGATTGTCTTTGTCATCAGAGAATATCCGTATCTTGGCTCGTCATATTCTTCTGTCAGCGGTGTCTTAGCTGGTTCGAATATTCCAATGATGGGTTCTCCTCGGATGTAGGCGACCAGTAGCTCGTCGTCTTCAATCTTTAGTTCGGGTGTCTCTTTTGGTTGTTCTGTTGCCTGTTCTGTTGCCTGTTCTGTTGCCTGATCGTGGTTTGCCTGTGCTGGGTTTTCCTTCCCAGTGTCTTCTTCATCTTGTGGCCCTATGGGCTCCGCATCTTGAAGAGTCGTGACTGCAATCTCTTCATCGTCAATTTCTTTGATCGTCGCTTTTCTTGTCTCGACGGGCATCTTGCTTCTTCTTGGTTCTTTGTGGAGGACTCCTCCCATCAGTTTTGCCTTGGCAACAACTCTTTGGCATAGCTCTCGGTGTTCTTCTTTTGCCAGTTCTTCTTTCTTGAGGTCCAGTTTTTCCCTCTCTCTTGCGACTATCTGGGCTGCTGCCAGTCATCCTTCTTCTTTTCTAGCGGCCAGTTTCTCCAGCTCTCTTGTGGCCAGCCTTTTCCACTGTGCTCATTCTTCCTCAGTGGCTTTCTTCTTGAGGGCGAGCTTCTCTTGATCTCTAGCAATGATGCCTCGGCACCATGCCTGTCGTTCTTCCTTCGTCATGTCTAAGGGGTTCTTCTTTTTGGTTCCCTCCCGACGCCATGACAAGTGTTCTTCGTTGGTTTTCTTGGTCAGTACCCTACCGATAAGGGTTCTTCCTCTTCCATGTGAGAATTCAGGATGGGTCCTGTCATTCATCCTGAATTGGAAGGTTCCAATTCTCCAGTCGATTACTGGATTGATTCTTCTGAGCCACGGCAAGCCCAAGATGACTGATTCCTTTCCCAGTCCTGCAATGAGGAAGGTCATTGGGAAAGTCATTCCATTGATCATCAAGAGTCCTTTGGCATAGTGGGAAATCTCCCCTTTCTTGTTTGGGGTTCCATCCACGTTCTTGACCTTGATCACCTTCTCCAGGGGGTACAGTTTGAATCCGCTGTCCTCTGCAAATTCATGACTCATGAATATCCCTCCCACTCCAGAGTCGAGTAGGGCTTTGGTTTCGATGGCTTTTCCTCTGCCTGTCCCTACCACTTTGACATCTAAACGCATAGATTGATTTTTCAAAGTGGCTAGTAGTACAGAGCAGATGGAAAGTTTGGTGGTACCTGGCATCGAGGCAGGCCACCCCTTTAAAAACCCTCATCCCCGATGGCAGCGACAGCTGTTGCTTTCTCTTCTCCATTGAGTTCGTTCAAGATCGCTCGGATCTTCAAGTAAGCTTCTTTGCCCTTGTTCTTTGGGAAAGGCCAGTCCTCGGTCCTCGTTTCCCCTTTCTTGTGTTTGGTTGCTCTGTTTCTGGGCTGGTGGTACACAAAGCACAATCCCTTTTTCATGTGTTCAATCCTCTCCTGGTAGGAGAGGTGGTTGATATCAAGTGGGGTTTCCTTTGCCTTAGAGGCCAGGAGCTTCTTTGTAAAAGTCTCCTGTAGCCTCCCTGCTATGGCCTTTGCTCTTCTCCACTGTCCATCGTACTTGGAGGCAGCATTGATCATTCCTTCCAAGGTCATAGGGATCATTTCCATGTTGAAAACTCTTTCGAGGAGTTTGGGGTTTAACCCATCCATAAAGAGTTCGATCAGGGTGGTATCGTCGTTGATTCCCGCCTTCTCTCACAGGATTCGGAACTGCACAATGTAGTCCTCCAGGTCCTGTCCCTGCTTCAATGTCTTCATCTCAGTTCTGGCCCTGCCAGCTTCATCGATCGGTGTGAATGCTGTCTTGAGCGCCGATTCAAAGGCTGACCAAGTTCCTAGGTCCTCCATTTCTGCCCATGTCTGTGCCCAGGGCACGGCGGTTCCTCCATTCATGAAGGACAATGCAAAGATGATTTTCTTCTTGTCGGTGTCATAGATTCCATGGTTCACTCTCAAATAGAGTTTCACTTCTTGTAAGAACTTCGCAGTTCTAGTTCGGTCCCCTGTGAAGTCGGAGGGGGTTTGTATCCTGATCTCCTTGGTCGATGTGGTTGGTTCGGTAGACATGTTGGCATTGTCATTGGATAAGGAGAATGGGTCTCATTCTGGAGTTTCTTCTGTATCGAGGGATCTAAAGTCCTCTTCATCGAGGTATCGGGGTTCTTCATCACTGGTTCTCTTTGAGAACCACTTCTGTGCTGGTTCTGAGTATTGTACTAGTTGACCCTGGTATCTATACCACGGGGTTCTTCCTGATGATGATGCTCTGGTTGGAGGTCTGTCTGGGCTTTGTCTGAAAGACATTGGGTCTGCACCTAGGTAGGTGGACTTCATAGATCAGCTTGACCTTTTGTTAAGACTATAGGTTTTTAACTCAGCCTTGGCTTCATTCATCACAGTTGGAGGCTTTCCAACTGTTGCTTGTATCGTACTAGGAGGCTTTCCTAGTGTATCAGGCCTTCTGCCTTCGCTTGGGTGCTTCCTCAAGTAATCATGGCTATCCGTACTCAGAGGCTTTCTGAGTAGACCGTTGGTTTGTGTATCACAGTTGGAGGCTTTCCAACTGTCGAGTTCAAGTTATCACAGCTAGGGGCTTCCTAAGCTGTTGAGTATTCTGGTTGAGTCTAAGACCATTGTTTGAATCAGGTCAAGCTGAGGAATACACAGAGTGTAGCTACAGCTTATATACTGTTCCAGGACTATCTATCATCCAATTGGAAGGTGAGATGCTTATCAGGTAAATATAGACAAGAACAATAGAAACAATAGGCCTCATGCCTTGCATGAGGCATCCAATGTTATGGAGTGCTGCAGCGCAGCATGTCAGAGAACAATAAGAGATAAGCCTCATACCTAGCATGAGGCGTCCGATGTCACAGATCTGATGTCAAGGATCCGATGTCATGGACCTCATGTAAAGGGGCTGTCATACCATGGTGTGTGTGGGAGTGGATTCAGGTGCATGGAGTCACCATGTGTCAAGGTGTCTTCCATCGGAAGTGAGTCGAGTCGAATGAGAAAATTAAAGTACCCAGCCTTGCCGGCATACGTCTGGTCATCCTGGGTTACGATAACAAAAATTGTAACAACAACACAGATGAAAAATTAATATTTGCAATCCTGATGTGTGAAGATTATCCTCTCATTCTGACTGAAAATAATAATTAATGCCTGCCAGAGGAAGGAACAGTCAATTCAATCTTTAACTGAAAGAAATTTGCCTACTAAAAGCATCTCATAATAGTATGAAATTTTTGTCCTATCTCAGGCTGAAAAAACACCCTATTATTCACACCTTTGTGGCAGGAAATATTATCCCATAAATTGTTGAAAATTTGGATGAAAATTCATATGTTAGATGGTTGAAAATCCATACCCTCATCTTGGATTAAAATCATCCCCTGCATTTCATCCCCTTGTAAAATGAAAATTCATCCCATTAGGTTAAGAATATTTTGTAAGGTAACACATATGAACTCCATCTCTTGGATGGCTGAAATCTATGGGATGAAAATTCATTCCAAATTCATCCACCATTAATTCATCCATTTAAGTTAGAAAATTCAGGTTTTGGCACTTAAATGGCTGAAATTGCTACTGTGCTAGGTCCACAGTGGAGCTCCCCATCAACAGAGGTGAGCTTTGCTCACCATAGATCACACACCTTTCCTATTGTACAAATTTTGTTCCAAGCACTTGTTGAAGTTGCAAGAGATCCAGTCTCCTTAAATATATTGTATCACATGATATTGTTTACTTATGTTTGTAATAATCAACAAAGTCATGTGATTTTCATACATTCTATACTCAAAAATCAGTGCAACAAAACTGTTCCAATGAGTGACTAGACTATATGATGAAACTTACCTATTAAATAGTGTCACATGATCTTGTGGCTATGCAGGTGATCAGATAGGATGTTAAGGTATATTCCATAATTTTCTCAGATTTTATGACAATTTATTTCATTTTATTCAAGTACACTTATTAAAAGTTTGAAAACATTGGAATGGTTTTGTTGGCCACTGTACATTACCCTCAATTTATAGCCTACATGTGATCCATATAGTCAATATTTCATCCTGAAAAGTAACATCTTCACCAACTCACCTAACCTCCTTGTTACTCCATGCCATCTCATGGGACTCACTAGTGGACTTATATACAGCCATACTAATGTAGTATGACTCAGGAGTAAATTTGACACCTTTGAACGGTTCATTATTCTATAAAAGAGTGGTAGAGAGTAAATGCATTGAGATATGGTACAATCACTCACCCAAGGCCAATAGCACTTCATATTCTTAATGTAGCATTAAAAATAGTGCATAATATGGTATTATATGAGGTTCCTTTGAGCTAGATACAGCCCAGATAGTAGGAGAGGCCGAGCTATGCACCAGGGAGCAGGTTGAATCAGGTGTTCCAAAAATAGTAACAATCTTGAAATATGTTGGCAGTGAAACAACGCGCCATTGATTAGATGGCAGAGGTAGATAGAGGGAAATATTTTGCATGGGAATAGAATTGACCGCCAGGGAATCCATGGAAAAACAAGGGAGTAATGGGCTAAACAAGGTACTTTGCAGTAATTGATCGGGTGAGCATTTTGAGGTGCGTCCGATCATACTGAGACTCTCGATCAAACCACTCATCAGCACTCTCTTGAGCATACTCCCTCCATTTCTTGGTGGATTCCTTTTGTCTCTTTTGCCTCCTATGGAATAAATTTCCCTCTATCTGCCCATGCTCTCTGATTAATGGTGTGTTGTCTTGATGTCAAGCTATTTCTGTGTTATTGCCTTTTTGGGAACACTTGGTTCAACCTGCTCTCTGGTGCATAGCTCGGCCTCTTCTACTATCTGGGCTGTATCTAGCTCAAGGAAACCTCATATAATACCATATTATGCACTATTTTTAATGCTACATTAAGAATATGAAGTGCTATTGGTTCTGGGTGAGTGACTGTACCATATCTCAATGCATTTACTCTCTACCACTCTTTTATAGAATAATGAACTGTTCAAAGGTGTCAAATTTACTCCTGAGTCCTACTACATTAGTATGGCTGTATATAAGTCCACTAGTGAGTCCCATGAGATGGCATGGAGTAACAAGGAGGTTGGGTGAGTTGGTGAAGATGTTACTTTTCAGGATGAAATATTGACTATATGGATCACATGTAGGCTATAAATTGAGGGTAATGTACTAGTACAACTGCTTGGGACAAAATTTGGACGATAGGAAAGGTGTGTGATCTATGGTGAGCAAAGCTCACCTCTGTTGATGGGGAGCTCATGCTCTGGTGAGCTGAGACCTTCCCCCCTGCTATCCCTTTTCCTGCCCCTTATTCTACTTTACAACTAGGCCTAGGAATGGAAGAAAGTGAATGCTTTGGACCCATGGATCTTACAGTGTAAGTCTATCTCCTCCTAAGTACATATCCTCTTTTCTGTCTATACTGACAACTGTAGAGCCTTCAGGGGCTCTATCAGGTCATTAATTGGGACCATTATACTCTCTTTCAATGTGCATTTTATCAGGGAAAGGCCTAGGGATGCAGGTATTTGACAACACCCCACCCTCCAAATACAGGTGCACTGACAGAGAGCACCTTATCCCCAGCTCTCCCAACATCAATCCCCACCTCTACATACATACATCTACCCTTTCCATACATTTATTTCAGCTGTAGAAGGTGTACAAGCCCAGTAGATGCACCTCCTCCCCTCATTCTGTCACTTGTCCACATTTCACCCCTTCCCATCTTATGCAGCACCCTCCCCACTCATGTAATAGTTATAGATATGAATATATAGCATACACATGCATTACAGACCCCCTCAATGAATAGAAGAGAACCCCCTCCC
Organism: Tricholoma matsutake; assembly: GCA_026075535.2. Classification (NCBI taxonomy): domain Eukaryota; kingdom Fungi; phylum Basidiomycota; class Agaricomycetes; order Agaricales; family Tricholomataceae; genus Tricholoma; species Tricholoma matsutake. The sequence continues at coordinate 3,386,416 of AP026544.2, forward strand.
TCCTCTCCACCAGGGAGAGTGCTTGTTATGGGCTAAATGTAGCTGTAATAGCAGAAACAACTGTTTATTGACACTATATATACATACATAAGAGTTATCTACAAAACAAATGAAGGGAAAGGGTCAGGAATGAGTGGACAGGCATGCTCATCATTGGGGATGATGAGCACAATGGTAGCTGAAGCTGTGGTGCATGTTGATCAACCATGGGAGATGGTGATTGGACAGTGATCGGGGTGGGAACAGTGGCAGGAAGCTGTCCCACACATCCCCAGACCTATGTTTATGTGAGCATAGTGTGTACACTTACCTTGGTGATGTCTAAACGGCACCTGGGGAGGGAATTAATGCTGGTGTAGGGTTTTATTGAGATCGAGCCTTGTTGTTAAGGGCGAAGCCTCAACCACTTGATCTAGTCGATATTGTTTGACAAGGTGCTTCCTCGACAAGTCGTTCCATACTAGCCTTACTTGGAGTGTCTGACATAAGACAGATAGTACACTCTAGCAGGTCTTCTGCATAGAGTCATTCGGGTTCACGCACTAAGGGGCTTCCTTAGTGGTTTTGAGTAAGTTCACAAGTTCACAAGTTAAGGCTGTAGATTGCCTAGATCTAAACTAAGGACATAGTCACAGTACTTATACTAAGAGGGAGGTCCTTATCATCCAATCAGAAAGGTAGATGTGTATCAGGTAAGAATAGAAACAGTAAGCCTCATGCCTAGCATGAGGTGTCCGATGTCACAGATCCAATGTCAAGGATCCAATGTCAATTGTGAGAGTCTGACATCACAGACCTCATGTCAAAGGGCTGTCGTATCACAGCATGTGTGTGAATGGGTTTGGGTGCATGGAGTCACCATGCATCAAGGGTGCCTTCCACAGGAAGGGGATCAAATGCATGTTGTCAGCATGCATCATTTGTGTGTCTGGTGTCAAGGGCATGCTCTAAGCTTGAATCAGGAGTGCCTCCTGTCCAGAGGGGATCATTGGGTATGTCAGGTCAGTTGGGTTCCATGAGTTACAAGGAAAATTGTAACACTTGTGATGCTAGGTCACGAGCATGATGACCTACTATAATGGGCTGTTACTGTGGGAAGGTCAGGTGAAAGGTGCTACCAGCTGCATGACAATGTACTTACTCTCCCTCAAAATGAGACTTTGTCAATAATGCATTTCACTCTATCAAACTTCGTAGTATACATTGGTACATGTAGTATAGCCGGATATGGGGGGAGGGTGCCAAAAGGGCCTGCCAGTTGCTTGATAGGGCATAGTATATAGTATGGGAATATTTTAGTCTCTGGTAGCTGACCTTAAATATCAGATGATGAGTCAATCTGATTGATATAAGGTCTGCCCTAACTTAAGAGTTGGTGTAGTGAGGGTCCCATTGGTTGTTATCAGCCAAAAATTACCATTGCAACTACCCACGTGATGTTGGATAGATAAGATTGATGTAATCTCAAAGCATTCAGTAGTCAATGAATACAGTGAAAGCTGGTATAGTATGGACAAGATATCAACTGGAGACCCTACCTGATCCATAGAACATAAAAAACCAGCACTCAAAGTGTGAACTGTTCAGTTAGTAACCAATTTTGTAGACCCAGAAGGCAGAGTACTAGTGGTTACATAAACTGATATAGTCTACTATGAAGCTTAAATTGGAAGTTGAATGCATTCAATCAATCAATGGGTGGTCCAAATGCATGCAAAGTTATTTGAATGATTGTCTTCAATATCGTGGTGGAGGTTGGTACTGAGAGTTGAGACTAAGTATGCAAAGTGTGATATCTGCATGAGACTTTGTCCATCTGCTTGAGTTGATGAATATTCATGATTGCATCGCAGTCAAAGGTCAGTGGGCCACAGTAAATCAGTGGCCCTCAGATGAATCGCTCATGTCGCAATCAAAAATGTCTGCAACTCAAGACTGTGGAGGTATATGAGCGAGGCACGAGTGCAGTGTACCGGTGTTTTGCACGGATAGAATGATGATGTGTCGAGATCATGTGATGGTGTCATTTCTTTACCTTTCGCTTCCACCACTCCAGGTTACTAGATCCTTGCTCCTTATGCTCTCAGTTGTTGCATCAATTGCAACACCATTTTCAAATCATGTCAGCCAATGTAGAAGGACAGGGAGTGGGGGCAATTGCTCAGTTCTCACAGTCAGGGATGACAGCAAATAGTTCTGAGAGTGGTCACGGGTCTGAACCCCTCTCTGACACTCTTGAGTTGGCAGCTGCTGAGGTGGAGAAAGGTACTATGAAGAGGTCAGGCCGGTGGGTTAAGGTCCCGGTTGGTGCAGGCCATTTTTTGATGGATGTTTGTTGATCGTCGCATGTCGCACTGGCAATGTCCAAATCTGTTCAGGACTCCTGAACCTGTGGAGGTGCCAATATTCATCAAAGCACACTGACAGGACTGGATCATCAATGAAAATGATAAACTAATTAGGAAGCCAGATCATCAGTTTCAGAAAGTGAGGGTTCTTCAAGATAAGCATGGTGTTTGTACAGCGGATGATGTTGAGGTGGCATCATCAAGTCCTTGTCTCGGGGTTTCACAAGCTGGGAATGACTTGGGGAGTGGTCCTTTATCGAGGTTCTCTATTTGTGGGAGGCGACCTGTACCCCCAGCAAGTGTGGAGAACTCTCAAATAATGGATCTCGACCCTACCATCCAGAGTCTGGATGTTGACTATTTGGGCCAAGTGCCAGATTGTTGATTTCATACTGAGTAGTAGTAGTAGAGTAGTATATTACTGGCATGGTCCAATTGTTGAATGCCAGGGGTCTGAGAGTTTCCCAATGTCATTAAGTACAGGCAAGCTATCTAACTATTATACATCTTTGTCTTGGGCCCATGATCACAACTTCCAGTGGGCGAAACAGCCTTCGATGTCAATCACTGGACAGCTATGACCATGGGCAAGGGGTGTAGAACCCCACTGAGATTTTCTCTTTTTTTTTTTTTTGAAGCGGATGTATCATTCAAATACAGCATTCTCAGACACATAGACTGGTACAGCCTCAAAGAGCTCTAACACTTCATATGTAAATTTTGCAAGCAGTCTGATGGTTGTCCTTTCCTTCAAGATCAATTTGAATAGATCAATAGAAGAGACCATGGGATGCCGGGGCAAATATGGTATCTCAGTGTATATTCTGTCTGAGAATATTCAGCTCATCTGAGCCAGTGCACTCCAGCAATGCATGTTCTGGGCTCTCCACCAAATTTTTACAAAGACAGAATAATCTCCATTGTTGCTGAACATGTGGGCAGCAATGTTCCGGCCATCTTAGGCATCCTATAGCCAATGCATGCAAAGACAGCAGGAGACTTGTAAGTGCTTTTCTATGAACACTGTTGGGTACACTGAGGTAATGTCTGAAATGAAGTGTCTTATGGCTTGGAGGACAATCTTTGACTGGTTCAAGTCTGTTTTGAAGAAGATACAACTTAGGGGAGGCCTCAAGTTCACTTTGGATATAGCCTTCCATCTTGACTTTAAAAAGCTTTGTCACCTCATCCACTTGAAGAGGTGTGATGCTTTCTAGGTCAGGAAGCAGGACATGGAATGGCAGATTTAGAAATATGTATTGTAGATCCATTGCCCATGACACTTTATTCTCCTTTGCAAGCATTACTGAGTCCACATATGCCTTCTTTGCATAATGCTCAATGGGTAGGCTTGTGAGGTAGTGCAGATAACCAAGAGTGAGTATGATTCTCCGAAACCACAGTGGTACTGAAGAGGTCTCTGTAAACAGTGGTGTTATCATTGACCTTCTATGTAAACCCAGGACCCAGCAGAGATATGATGTTTGCACATCAGAGAATTTCTCCAGAAGAGGAAGGTCAACATCAAGTATGACCTCATATCCATGGATAAGGTGGGGGTCAATCTGTGCCATATAGAGCTTCTTGGCCTCCCATGGGGGAAGAGTGCCTATAATAGACTCCATACCTAGCACTGTATTACCAACTGATTGAGCTTTGCTTGCTTTATTTTTGTAGTGTTTAGCAAAGATGTTGCATTGGGTAGACTGTAAAGTTATACCAATATATGTTTGCTCTGTCTTCAACATGACAGGTTTGTTGCCAAACAGGAAGAGAGGTACATCCAGTGCAACCCTGTCGATCTCCTTGCGCTTTGCTGCCTGACCATCAGTGTGTGGGGAATTGGTCCAAATATCATGATCAGAGATTTCACTGCACTGAGTAACATGAAATTTAGGCTACACACTGCCATAGCACATTCATCTTTTTCTGAGCCCCCTTAGGACTTGTCGATATGAGTATAATGTCATCAGCCTGCTCCAGGTTTGCTATAATAATACTGGCCAGTTTGATAACATCTGAGTCAGGATCCAGGTGAAAATCAGCCATATATAGTGTCCATAGTATTGGAGAGGAGTTGTCACCAATCAATATTCCTAGTGTCACACAGAACGATTGAGACAACTCAGTGCAATGTTTCACCACATATGACATTCTTTGGTACAGCATTTGAAGCCAGTCAAAGACATGGCCACCTGCACCCATATTCCTCATCTTGAGCCATTAAGTGGCTTGTTTAGTAGAGGGGAATGCATTGCTAATGTCTGCAAAAACCACATATAGGGAGAGACCTAGTGCATGAGCTTGCTCAATGGCACATCTCAGAATAAAGACATTGTCATTAGTCCTGAACCCCTCACAAAATCCATTTTGTGAGGGAGGGATAAGATCTTGGGCTAGGCACCAAGCAGTGATCCATTTGTGAATAATGAGTGTCATCAGCTTGAGTAGGACACTCTCAAGCCCAATTGCACGATATTCATTTGGATCATTTTTATCTTTTCCTCTCTTGATGATTGCAACAAGGGCAGCTGTTAACCAAGTAGAAGGGGCTTGTAAAGTGTGCAGGCACTTATTGAGTAAGAGACATAATTGGTCATTATCAATTTCCTCAATTTCAGCAAAGCCAATTTTATCCAGTCCAGGCAAGGTTGAAGTGGCAGCATGGTTATGGAAATGCTCCTTTGCAGTCTCAATTTCTGCCTCTGTTATGGGGGCAGTGAAGAATTGTTCTGGAGTAGTATCAATTGTATGTCTTGGCATTGCACTGGAAACAGTGTGATTGAGCTCAAGTCTCTCTTTATTGAATGACAGTGGCATTGGAATAATGGGGGTCATCCGCAGTTGAAACACCTCTTTAAGAGTTTCCACAGATATGTCAGCCTGTGGTTGCTTTGAACCCATTATTTTTTTGGCTGCCATCCAAAACTCCCTTTCTGTTTTGGCATCCAGAATCAGTGCTCTTTTCTCCATCTGGCACTCACTAGCTGAAGTACAATTCCTGTGACTTTTCAAGACCTGTGTTTCTAGGTTGGGGGAGAGGACCTTTGGATTTAATAATCTATATAGGACCTTGTCTGTTGTTACTGGAGTAGAACCAGTTGAGGGTAGGGCAAGTTCAAGCGGGTGGTATGGAGCAACTGGATTCAGGGTTGCCCCCAGATTGGCCAGTCTGTCAGCCTGATCATGTTTGAAGTTGCAGCTGTGTCCCTTGACCTGAATGAACACGACAGATGCTGATCTCTGATGGATCAGAGTGGCTATGTCTCTGAACAGATCACCATTGATAATTTTCCAGCCATGAGCTGCCTTTGCAGCAGCACAATTTGTGATTGTCTCCATTGCATACTCAGAGTCGCAGTATATATGCAAAGTCTCATCCTCATGGGCTGTCTGTAATGCTTTAATCCTCTCCCCTGTTGTTTGTCTGTGCATCAGGAACTCTCAGTGCTGAGTTGTGTGGACTGTTTTCACCCCAGTATACACCACTACCAGCCTGTGCATTGGGTTGGCCATTATTATGACATGAACCATCAATGTAGACACAAGTTGGTGTTGAAGTCCTTGTGACAATCTCATAGAGACAATGTGTTCGAGACACCACATCGCTCCTCAAGTCCAGTACACATTTTAGAAGTATGTCAATAGGACTATCTGATGGAAGTATATGGGGTGAGGTGGTTGCACTGTCTGCTGATAGGTCCACCTTGCGCTCTAAGCTCTGGGAACATTTCCAAATGCATCAACACATCACCACACACACTCCCAACCCCTATGAACCCCATGAAACCACTCCAGAACTATTTTGTAGCACTTCGAATGATTTTAAATGATTTTGAATGACTTTGCAATACTTCGAGCAAGTTTGAACAACTTTGCAGCACCTTGAATGCCTTTGGCCACCGTATGCCTATCACACCGCCCTTCAGACACATGCAGCACACCTTGTATGAGTTAGTGCATCACATATTGAGCACCACTGGACATGAGGAATTAAGACAATGGGCTTTTAGGATGCGATTGTGGTGCTTTAACATCTCAATGATATATTGGATCAATAGGACAGGTACACTTGATATATCATGACTCTATACATTTCCCTTCTCATCAATTCTCATTTATTTTCTGATTTGGAAAGTTCTTTATTGTTTTATATCTTGCCTCATGTAGTCCTCATGTTTTATTTCCTTTTGTGTACCATCTCTTCAAAACATATATAGCTGTGTACTAGCTACTTAGAAAAGAAGAACAGTTCATCCTCTCATGTCTATTGTCCGATTTAAGAGCATTTCTCTTGAGTCCAACCCTCTTGTCTTAGTCCTGAAGTTTAGTGGATTACTGCAAACTTCCTCGAACTTCCTGTATTAGCTTCTTGAAATTATTGTCTATTGTCTATCCCCTTACAAGACCTTTCCACATCTCTATAGGCTATCCTCAGCATCAGTCAAAACCATTCTTGTTTTCTACAAGCCCATTGAATGTCCTCGAACATCTTCAAACTTTTCTTGAAGCACTTTGCAGAGTGTTGTATGCCCTCAAACTTCTTCAAATATCATCAGACCTCCTCGAGCTTTGTTCTCCCACCCTTGGGTAACAGCAGTGATATTTAGTACCACCTTGCACCCTTCCTCTAACTTGCATTATACCACTCAAAACCTTTTTAGTGGGTTTTGTTTGGGTTTCCAGGTTGAGCATCACCACTGCAGTAGCTCTGGGTAGCTTCCTAGGATGAGGAAGTTCTAGATGGGGCATTTCAATATCTAGTTCAGGTGGTGTATGATCTTTTTCATCATGGGCTAGACACATTACTTGAAACTGTGATACCAGTTTTGCCCCAATATAATTTGTGATGACATAGTCAATGATTGAATTTCCCATTGGTTGAATCGACATGAAGTCACCACTACCTCCATAGGTTGTGTTTCCATTCAGTATTTCTAATGTGAGGTCATGGCAGAGGTCTAAGAGTAGACATCCTCTTGTGTTGACTACAGCATCTGCTGTGATCCAGATATGCTGTGATGGAGACAATGATGCAGTGCATGCATTCAGGTCTCCCAAAATATAGAGAGGTTTATCCATGCTACAAAGCAGGTGAACTGTCTCACAGAATTTTTGGAATGGATCAGTGTTCATAAATTGTTCCCACCTTGCCTCATCTGGTAGGATGTAGGCATTGATTACAATGAAATGATTACATTCCAGAACCATAATGTCTGGGCTCGACAGGTCATTCCTCATGATGAGGTGAAGATTGTCCCTAACAAGGGCCAAAACACCACCCCAAGGATGGGAGAATAGGTGTTTATAGGGATGTGGAAGTGAAATGGCATGATGGCCAGCAGGTATATCGAGTGTCTCATGCTGCTCTTGCATGAGATGAGTCTCCTGAAATAGGTTGACATGCTATTTCTGGATAGTGCAATGGAAGTGAGGGCAGGTGAGTTCAATAGCAAGATGGCCATTAATATTCCAGGACTTAAAGAGTACATGGGAGGATGGCAACACTTTATTGACTATTGTTGTTGTAGTACATGTGCTAGGTGGTCACGAACAGAACATATCCTGTAGTACTTGCTCACCCACCCCACTCAGTTTAATGTACAGGCAGTAACCTTTTGATAGGCAGCAGGGCATGGTCCTGCAGTTTAGATCATAACAAATGAGATAGCATCGAGGTTGGAGTTGAAGTGGACCTTCAGAAATCCTGGCCAAGCACAAAATGCACACAGTTGACAAGAGATGTGGCTGAGGTTGGGCATGAGACTGAGAAGGGCATTGAATTCCCCCGTGATGTTCTTTCCACAGTCTACTGAACCCCACCTCTACATAGACATTGCTCGAGCCATATGGATTGCCCAGCACAGCCAGGGCAGGAAGGCTGCACAGCAGGGGCACCTGGGGCTGTTTCCAAAGCAGGGGCCTAGGGCAAGGCAGGGGTTACCCCTGGGTGTCAAATCTCATACCCTTACCCCTACCCCTGAACACCCTACCCTTAGGGGTAAGGGTATGGAAACATATAAGGGTTGCCAAGGGTATGGGAGGGTTTGTCAAGGGTACAAGGGTTTGGCACAAAATCAACATATTTAGAGCAAAATTCATTTGAAAAGTGTTGATAACTATTGTATTCACTATTAATATCACATATTAATACCTCTTATTAGCATATGAAAGCCCTTATCATGTTGGACAATCCCAAAATCTGAATTTATGATGAAAATCTTGAATATGAGTCTTTGTAGCTGAAAAAATCAAATGATATTCTTACATAAGCATACCCCTGGCATACCCCTGTACCCTTACTAAGGGTACAGGGGTATGCAAGGGTATGAACTTCAAAACCCCTACCCTTACCCCTCATACCCTTAGCCCCAAAACACAAGGGTATACCCCTGCCTTGCCTTACAGGGGCCCCAGGGGCTGACTGGGTAGCAGCAGTCAGAATGGGGGCTGTGAGCTGGTGAGTGTGGCCCCCCACTATAGTAGGTAGCAACTGTATGAGGGATGGGCACAGGTGGGGGAAGGTAATTGGTGGGAGAACATGTCCAGCCTGCATGGGGATGACAGTTGCACTCAACGTACATTGCTGTTCACTTGAATGGAATGTTGGGGAGTCAGGCACAGTTGAGTCGAATGCATCAGATATGCAGTCTAGACGACGGTCAGCATCGTCCAAGGCATATCCCATCTGGGCAAGATGAGGGTTGGATGCAGCAAGGACTGAGTCACACAGCTGTTGGTTTTCAGCTCGGAGGGCCACAATAGCAGTGACCATGTTGTTGTTGGCACAAATGAGGTCACTGATTGCAAAAGTGAGTTCGGAGGAGGGTGGAGCAGGTGTGGGGGATTGGCTGGAATTAGTGACATCCGCTGCAAGGCTGATGATATGGGCATGCAGAGTTTGAAGATCCTCCCTGAACTCAGCACTGCTAGCATCAACACGAGCCATGAGGGCATTGTGGTTGATGTCAAGGTGACAGATCCCACCATTCAGCCTTTGCTGCCAAACACATACCAGAGCTGGCAGCTGATGTAGCCTTTTTGGTGCTGGAGGGGCCAGCCCTGCTTTTCCCTTTCGACAGAGGTGCAGAGGCAGTGAGGGTGCCATCTCCCATATCAACAAGGGGGGAGTCACGAGAATCATCTAGGGACAGGATAAGGGAGTCCATTGAGTTTGCAGGGGAGATGGCGGCTTGCACCATGCACTCAGTCTGATGAGTCATGCATCAATCAGACAAGGCAGTGGGGGTGACAGGCACTGGAGTAGACAGAATCCCAGTGCTGCTGCCATTGTTGACAGTGGGTGATGAAGCAGCAGCGGCACCAGGGGCGCTAGCATTAGTGGGTGGTGCCAAGCCATTCACAGCAAGCACAATGGAGACAGGATCGACTGTGTGGATATCCACAAGCTGAGGGGACTCCTGGGAGGTGTTTTTGGAGGCAAGAAGGATTATGGCCAGGAGAGGGATGGGGGGGTTGGTATTTTGGGACATCATTAGTGTTAGGGGAGATATTGGGGCGTACTCTGAGGTTGAGGGGCCTCTATCATCTATGTTCACCCTAAACACCCTCTACAACATATATGAGATCTGGCCATCCCTTCGGTCCATCAGGTATATGCTATGGCAAGGATCCCACATTGGAGACAGGGGCTGAGTGCAATAACAAGATGGTATATATTATGGCGAGGATCCCACGTTGGAGACAGGGGCTGAGTGCAATAACAAGATGGTGCACGGAGGTTATCGGGCTCAACAGGGGCTGAGTGCAATAACAAGATGATGCAGGGAGGTTATCGGGCTCACTGTGAATGCAAAGTATGTGGCAATGCAACAATGACCATGAAGTCTAGAGGTTGGACAGGAGAGGGAAGGTGCTAGGAGCAATCAGCGATGTTGATGTCGCAGGTCTCGGCATCATGAATGATCAATGGGCACTTTTTTCTTCTTTTTCTTTTTTTGAACTACCCAAGGGTGGGATTTATCATACTATACATGCAACCTGTACCTATGGACTCTAACACAGATCGTCTTTCTGCAGTCTGCTAAGCAGTAACTGAGGTGGGACAGGTTTTATCTGGTTTTCTGAGTTTTGATGGTGGTGGTTCATGTTGGTGAATATCCCAAAAGATTGATGAAAAACTGGGAACCGTTCCGGAACGTCTTGTTGAAAGCGGATCTATCGGCGCGAAAGCCGAGGAAGCATGGAGACGTGATGGGACGCGTGATTGACGCGTCGTGCGAAGAGATGTCGTCGTCGTGTTGAGGGGGATTGTAAGTTATAATCAAGTTATAATAAACTGTAAGCAATGAAAAAGTTAGTAACAAGAAATGTTGAAGGATGTAAGAAAAAGGAAGGGTATACGGTTGTGCAACGGTTCCGGTGCATCACGGAGTAACCAAGACGAAATTCCCAGAAAAGGGAAAGTTGGCGAGCAGGCCAACTGACCCTTCCACATCAATCATATCGGCTGTAAATATCTGTGAACGCTACATATCATTTTCCATCTATTTTAGGGATGTACAACACATGAAAAACTCGTGCCAGATCATTCAGGCCAAAACTTTCTAATTCTGTTACACTGGAGCCGATTTCGTGGCAATCTATGCTTCTAGACTAGGTCTCCTTGATGCTGTGGCTCATCTGTTTCGTTTGCCCAAGTCGAGAACAACGCCTATAATTCCAAGCGACTGACGAACATGTTGAAGGTGACTGGAGATAACGTCAACGTAAGTTTTTCACTTCATTCGAGAAACTGCTTTTCATCATTCTCACTTTGTCCATACTACAGATCGAAGGACGGCAAGCAGCGCCTAGGTACATAGATACTTTTGGTGTGGTCCTCAGAAATGAAGGTGGAGATTAGTACGCTGCTTATACATATTTTATAACTCTGTGGAATTCATAATAGTATCGCGTTATGCTCAATTCATATCCCACTCCTCGTATAGTAACTGAGACCCATGGAACCCAGACTGTGAAAGATACCCTGACATGTAGAGGCGAGTACGTAGTCACCTGGCGATATGCAGGGCTTGATATTGCTGTATATAGTCCCCTCCATAGAAGTTTAGCGAGGAAGAATCCAGCAAAAGCGACGTCGACGAGGATACCCTAGCGTACGCATGCGGGGTCGGATACAACTCGTTCTTCACATTCGCTAACGAAAGCCCACGATCGGTATCAAAGACGTTTTACACAACGACGCGAAAAGCTCTTTAAACACACCCTCCATCAATCCCCACCCAATAAATTCAACACATCAGCTCCAAAAACGCGACAAGCACACAAAAAAAAAAAGAACAAAAACACTCACTCCTCATCCATCAATAAACGTAATCTCAACCGGAGCCTTCAAATCCGCCTCTTCAAGTTTATCAAACCCATCCTGCGCCACAACCTAAATACTTGGCCATTCGTCTTCTCGGGCCGGTTCTCGTCCACATATGCATGAGGTTAAGGGAGAAATGAAATTGAGAACGAGATTGAGAGTGTTGCCCTGGTTGAATACAAAGTTGCGGAATATGGAGACTTGGACGTCGAAGGGAATGGAGAAGGGGATATTGTTGACGAGGTAGGCTAGTTGGCGTTTGGCGTGTGTGTGGGTACGTGGGGCGGGCGTCGTTGGTTGTGAAGAGTTATTGTTCTTCGAAGCTGGGGGATAGTTTAGTTTGGGCTGGAGGCAGAAAGGAGATTAGATGGCTGCTTCTACGAACAACTGTACGTCGATTTGAGATGTGCGTTTGGTGTGTGTGCGGGTGCGTAAAGCGGGCGTTGTCGGTGGTGGAGAGTTTTTCTTCGAAGGTAGGGGAGGAGAGGTTGGTTTGGGCTGGGCGGGGTTACTCTCACGTAAATAAATACACAACGGCTCCGTCTTTCCTGCTCTCATCGAATGTCTATTCGTGCCAAGCACCCTCTGGGCCCACAGTGCTCAGACGCGGTCCTCGCAGCAGGTGCGGGCTTGATTGGAGAAGTTGAGAAGTCTATCGAGGGTACATAAGAGGTAGTGTGCTTTGTAACGACGCGAGCGGGTCTACGACGTTGTTGTATCATGGGAATAGCGTTCTTGATACGGACAGGCGTTGAAGACTGTGGGGGATGACGAGCTTGAAGCTTCGGATTCGGATTCGGGGATGGGGGTTTATGAATGAGGAATTGCTGGGTTTGTCCTCATCGTCGTTGTCCGTACGTGGTTATAGAGAAATAGGACCGACCCAGACGCAGAGGAATCCGTTAACTTTGGATGAATTGAGATCGTTCAGTCGGCAGTTGTTGAATATTGCTTTTGTGCTTTATTGGCGGGAGAATGAGGGCGATGCGAATGGGGGGATGGGCGTTATGGTTAGGCTTGTTGGGGCGGGTGCCGATGGTGGAGGGTAGTACAGCTATGTGGGTGTACGGGAAAAGGTGACAGGTGTTTGGTTCGTGTAATCTGATCATTCCTAGATCATTCCGGCCAAATCATGTTACACTGATTTCATGTCAATCCATGCTTCTAGATACCCTGGTTTCGTGGTGTCCATGCTTCTAACCTCGGTCTCCTTGATGCTGCGGCTCATCTGTTTCATAGGTGACCTTGATCGAGAACCCACAAATAACTTATAAGTGTCCGTAGTCTGCTCAATGCTCATGAAATTCAACATTGCCCTCCACCTTCAAGTATTAGTATGACCATCACTCCTGATGATAGTGCACGCCTTCAGCATGTGGGTATTATACTTCTGACAAACCTTGCAGGTCTCACAACAACCACCTTGCTACATGGTAATGCTGTTACAATTTACCCTGTTCATTTTCTAACCCTACTCTAACCTTTCTATATCAGGCATATTCATAATGGTGTTCTCTATCACAGTACACACCACCTTGTTTGTCCAAGCCTACACTGCTGATTTTAGAGGTCTAACTTCTGTTTACAGGTGCCGGGGACTCAAATCTCACCCAACATTGGCAATCTTTATTCTGATCATCCTCAGCTTCACTGCAACCACCATATACTGGGCTGCATGGATGGCATCTGTTGCAATTCAGATCTGCTTGGTGCTTGTGAAGAATGTTGGTATGGAGTTGTCTGAGAAGATGGCTCTATCCAATGCAGCAACAGCTAAGCTGTACCTTATTGAGTTGTATTTGTCCCCCTTTATGGTGTTGTAATCTCAATTTTCCATCTTATATCCTTCTGAAATGTATCCTCCTGCCATTTCTAGTGGTTCATTAATGATATTGTGGTTATATGGCGATCTTGGGTCCTCTTTCCACAGCACCAATGGGTCATGATCGGCCCTCTTTTCTTTTTGTTGGTGGCATTTGGTGAGATTTGAAGTTTCACAGTTATCCAACTCAAATTGCTGACTCATATGATGGTGTCTGCATCAGTGACAATGTTCATTGGGATTGCCATGTCAGAAAGATCACAGAATATGTTGACCATTATGACCGACTGCAGCCTTGCTGCCTCTATCATAACTAACCTTCTTGCTACCTTGCTGATTGCCTACAAGCTATGGTTGGTCAATATTTCCTCTGATGTCAATGATTATTGCTCATTTCTGATAGGGACTACCAAAAAGCCACCAAGAATTTTGGTCTGAAGAAACAACAATCACCTGTGCAAAAAGTGCTGTTTCTTCTTGTAGAGTCAGGAGTTATCTTCCTCATATTACAAGTGAGTTTTGATCCTGCTTTCATGCACATGTCAGCTAGCTACTGACTAAATGACTTATCATGTCTTAGTTGGTAAACCTTTTGCTCAGCAGATTAACCTCAAATACCCCAGGTACAGCTACTTACTATGCATATGTTGTTTTTAATTTCATTTATTATGAGTTGGTGGCAAGTCTTCCATCAGCCCATGATCTGTGTTGGCATTTCACTGACCTGACAAATTCTGCCAGGCAATGTATCCAGCACTCATACTTATCATTGTCAACAAAGAGCACTCGATCATAGAAACAGTTGGTTTCAACACAGTACTTGGGAGCAACTTCAATGGTGAAGGCCATGCAACCAGTGCTGAACATCGACCAGCAACTATTGGTCATCTTGTCTTTGCCAACACACCCACCAAGAACAGTATAGATAATGGACAGTTACTTTTAACCAGACATTCCAATGTCCCTGATGGTCTTGAAAAAAGCAGTGATTCATCCATGGTCTATAGAAATCCAACCTAGATAATACATGAATAAGCTCAGTCTGTATATAATGGACTCTATATTCATACCTAGATAATACACAAATAAGCTATAAATAGTACAGTAAGCGATCTGATCAAAGTGAGTGCTGGCGAATCTACTCACCTCAGTCTGTGTATAATGGACTGAGGTGTCTATGTCTATCTAGTCGAATATATATACCATGAGTATGACAATGGAAAATATGATAAAGAGACTATTAGAAAGCAATACAGACAAGGGGAAATATGCATCATTTTGTGTGCTATAATTAGCATGACACATCAAAGGGTGCATTCACAGTGTAGATCTCAACATGGTCTAGTGTTAGAAAACAATTATGTAATAAAGTTTTCTTTTATTTTTTTTTACATCAGAATACTGTAAGAGTGTCCTCTTACATCAGCATCCATTATCACATGTTATCCTGATAGCATATAGTCTATACCTCAAGTCTTGTACTGTAGCTTAGTTTTATAAGGGCAACCTTAGAGGCCACTTAATTAGTGGACTAGCGAAGGGAAATCTGAAGTTAAAATTATGGTACATATTACAGGGAATGGAGGCACACCTAGCAAAGGGAAATCCAAAGAGAAAACTCTAAGGACCCCTTTGCCAATGCCCAGTATATGTGAAGATTGCAAAAATCAAATAATAGCCTAAAAATAGAAAAGGCGGAGATAGGCAGATCAAGGCTGCTGAATGATGTCATACCAAGGGGTAGACTGTTGGAAAGGGTACTCTGCCTCTAAATATAAAACTGTCAACATGCACAAATGTGATAGAAAGGGAAATTAGCAATAAAATAAGGAAAAATCATAGACAATGAAGAATAGGAGGAACTGAAGTGAGGAAAAATATAGGATGAACATAAAAAATGGGAGAAACACACAGGGCACCCCCTAGTTCCCTTACATCACCCCCCTCCTCTAAGATGCATTGCCCTGATGCATCCAGAATCACATACGACCAAAGTCAGTGACTTGAATGCGATGCAGTGCAGCAGTGTGCCATCAGTGGAATTCCTTGACTAACTGAGAGGTGTTCACATCGGACTCCTTGACCC
Organism: Tricholoma matsutake; assembly: GCA_026075535.2. NCBI lineage: Eukaryota > Fungi > Basidiomycota > Agaricomycetes > Agaricales > Tricholomataceae > Tricholoma > Tricholoma matsutake. Next base: position 3,402,003 of record AP026544.2, read on the forward strand.
ATGAGTTCTCCTCATACCCATAACCCTTCCAGTGCACCAAATACTGGAGTTTTCCTCCACACAACTGGCTGTCCAAGATTGACTTGACTTCGTACTGGGGTTCTCCCTTGATCACTGTAGGCAGTGGTGGTGGATGTGAATGGTGTCCTGGGAATGGATCTGGGGGAGCTGGAAGGAGTTTGACAACATGGAAGACTGGGTGGAGTCTGCACATGGAGGCTGGGAGGTGCAGATGATAGGCATGTGTTCCAACACACTTGACAATGGGGAAAGGTCCCAGGAAGTGATGAGCAAGTTTCTTGGATGGACGTGTGGTGGAAGTCAAGATAAACTTGATCACCAATCTTGTACTGAGGGGCTGGAGAATGGCATTGATTGTAAAAGTGTGCCATGTTGTCCCTCACCTTCGCTAAGGCTGCCTTTGCCTCCTCCAAGCTATCCCTCATGTGTTCTGTGAACTCATTCACCATCTCAATGTGTGAGGGAGTTTGGCAAGGTTCAAATCCCATGCATGGATGCCATCCAGTGTCTAAGAGGAAAGGGGTCTGTTGAGTGGAAGCATGGATGTGGTTGTTGTATCCAAACTTGGCCAAGGGGAGAAGATCATCCCAATTGTCCTGGCACTCATTGATGAAGATGTGTATGTACTGCTCCAGTTCCTGATTGGCTCGCTCAGTCTGGCCATCAGTTTGTGGGTGATAGGCAGTTGAAGCAAGGAGTTTGATCCCCAGAAGTTGGTACAGCTCACGAGTGAACTCTACCATGAACTGAGGGCCACAGTCAGAAAGGAAAGCACCAGAAAGTCCATGTAATTTCCACACATGGTGGAAATAAAGTTGAGTGGCACCCAGGGTGCTGACAGTGGTGTGAGTGGGAATGAAGTGAGCATGTTTCTCCACTGAATCAACTGTGCACATCACCACATCAAACCCATTCGACTCTGGCAACTCCACCACAAAGTCAACACTGACAACATCCCAACAACTCTCTGGAACAGGAAGAGGGTGTAGCTTGCCAATGGGTTTGTGACCAGGAATCTTAGTGCATAAGCAAAGGTCACAAGTATGACAATACTGACCAATGAGCCATGACATTTGTGGCCACCAATAATTCTGTGAGGTAAGCTCCAAGGTCTTCCAGCATCCAGGATGACTGTTAAGAACTGATCCTAAAGTGCACATCAGAATCTGGTCGGATCCTGTGGGTGTTGATAGTGGAAGGTTGTTGGGTCATTGCAGATTCTGTGAAAGGGGAACAGAAAGGACTTGGCTTCAACTTATAAGAAGTTGTGCCCTTCACCTTGTCTGGTGTCCTAATTTCAAGACAAAGGTTTGGAGGAGGTGCGGGAAGTGCGGGGAAAGAGTATGGAGGGACTTGGGTTAAGTTTGGATGAGACCAGAACTTCGGAGGGAGAACTAGAGGTCAAGTTGAATGAAGTTCGGACTCTTAGAGGACAGAGGTAGGAGTAGAACGAGATTGGATTGGCAGGTTTATGTTAAGTCTTTATCGAGTCTTTGTTGATATACAAGCTGAGGAATACAAGTTGAAACTAACTATGCTTAAATACTGGGGTCTGGAATCAGAGCAGAACATCTTGGGAACTGTGGCAGTGTCTTGACTGCATAAATAAATTACTTAGCAGGGGCCACACAGGAGCCCATAGTCAAATTTCCAAAAGAGACAGCAGCCTTGAGAAGGCAGCCTGATGCACAGCAGTGTGGGCAGTGAAAGGTGGCTGGGAACGAAAGCAGAAGGAGTTGGTGAATGTTGGGTTTGAGATGCAGAAAAGGGTTGGATATGGGTTCTGATCGGGCGAGGAATGGTTCTTGACAATGACTGGCAATCTGTGAGTCATGGTGTTGGGATATGATGTGCCAGTGAAGGTCTGGGTTGTTGGGGACATAGATGTAATCCCTGAAATACAACAAGTCCTCCTTTTCAGCCCACTCTGTTTCAGATGTTGTTTGACATTGTTTTCATTGCCAAATTTGGTATATCAGTCAGTTTTGATCTAATTTGCATACTTTAACTTGCAAATAAATATATACAATTGGTCTTATCATTACCAAATATTGGCATGTATTTGATTTGTTTATAGATTATAAAATATAAGGACTCATACCTGCCAGAATTGGCCCTCACCCCCAAGTTAGGCTAGGAAATTGCTTGGACAAATCACACTACTAGGAACCCACTTGGACTACACTCAGACTACTTACTAGAATATAATCAAAAACAATCACATGCAATGGAGTCAAACCATCAACCTTGTAGTCTAGAGTATGACTATTACATCACAATTAACCACTAAGCTACAGGTTCATGGCACCTGACAACATTTTGTCATCCACATACTGTTCCTGCAGCTGTGTATGACAAAGCACACATAGTGTTTAAAGGTCCAGTTGGGTGGACCAAAAAAGCAACTGCAACCCAACTGAACCCAACCAAATGCAACCGGACCATCGGTTGCGGTTGCCCACTTTTGTGGTCAATTGGGTTGCTGGTTGCCTTACTTCAAAAATATTGAAAACTGTTCAAAAACCAGTTGCAATTGGTTGCAACCAGTCTTCTGACAGTATACATAATATTACATATGTACTTGTAATTACAGTCAATCCAAAATAATAAATGAATGTAGATATCACCAATATTTAAATATTAATACCACTATATAAGGAAATGGGACAAAGCCCAAGGAAAAAGTGTTCATTTGGTGGGGCTTTATATAGCCTGTGGCTGCACATGGACCTTTAGGTCATGTGTGCTGCCAAAAAAACAAAGTGGTACCACTTTGCCAAATGGTTTCCATGACCACCAACCATCAACAACGCCGCTTCCACCCCTCACTCTGCACCCACCCACAACATCCACAGTGCCTGCATCAGAAACCCCATGAGTGAGAGGGCCCAAATGATGAATAGTGTTGTTTGGGCCCTCAGGTATGTTTTATCATTATCATTGATTTCTTTTTTCACTACTAACCAATTTGATTTTGTTTTAGAATCTTAACTCCTGCTGTCTCCCCACCTCTGTCTCCCTCCCAAGCCCTATGCTGCTGCTGCGAGCCTCTGCTCACAGGGTGGCAATGGGTCCCATTTCTGGACAGCAACAAAGAATCTATAGGGGGTTTGCTTAAGCAACCTAAGATGTAGGTGCATGGCTAAGTCGGCTTAAGCACATATTGCCTGTAATACTGTATGCACAGAAACAATAATTGAACACCCTGAGCTCATGTCCTATCTCAACCACGCTGCTAAAGCACCCTCCCTGCTAAAGCACCCTCCCCACTCAAGCACCCTCCCCACTCAAGCATCCTCCTGCTCAAACACTATCCCCACTCCCCGCTCAAGCACCCTCCTGCTCAAGCACCCACCTTGCTCAAGCATGCTCTCTGCTCAAGCATGCTCTCTGCTCAAGCAAGCTCCCCACTCAAGCAGACCCACCAAGCTTGAGCACCCTTCCTGCTCAAGCACCTCCAATCTCAAAACAGGGATAAGACTACTTAATGTGCTTAAGCACTGAGCACTCAATAAGCATCTTAAGTGGTCCATGAGCCAGCTTATAAACAAGCACAGCTTAAGCACCCAATTAAGGTGCCAAACAAATAACAATAATATAAATATGTCTCTACTGACACTTCCACCCTTTGGAAACCATATATTATGGCCTCAAATTGCTTCATTCTATATTATGTGGACCTCTCTGGTGCAGGCAGTAGCAGCATAACCAGCGTTTAACATAATGTGGTGAACTTTGAACTTTGAACACCTGACTAAATTGATGAACTAAATTGATGACTAAGTCTGAGTTTGATTCAAAATTTATGTGGATTAAGCATTGTTCAAAGAACTTAATGAGCTTAAGGAGATATGGTGCTTAAGCTGACTTATACTTAAGCAAGCCATGCATCTACATCTAAGGTTACTTAAGCAAACATCCTATGGTGCTTTAGCAACACAACAACAACACCAACTGAGAACAACACCATCACCCAATGCCACATCACTTAGCACCACCACCCTGCCTACAAGCCACTGCTCGTAGGGGGAGATGGGGGTGCTGACAACGATGGAAGCCAGGACAATGAACAATGACAATGAATGCCAACACCCATGCCAGCCAATGCCAGTGAAAGCCAATGCTGACACCAGCGAACACCAATGCTAGTGAACAACAATGCCAATGACAACACCAATGAACACCAGTGCCAGTGAACACTAACAACAATAGCAACCACCAACACCAGCAAACACCAACACCAATGAACAATGAAGGGTGGGGACAACAAACAGTGTGCAACAGGAGGCAACAAATGAATAGTGCAGACAGTAATGCAGGGACAATGGGGGCAGTGGGGGGCGGCAGTGGTGTGGCACCCAACAATGGCGTTACCCTACTCTTGCTACAAATGTGAGATGACAGGGCCATTTTATTTTTTTTCCCTCATTTTATTTTATTTTAGTTCTATTAACAGCCTGTCACTGCTGCAAGCATCTGCTTGCAGGGTGTAACATAATTAGTTTTATTTAATATACAGTAAATTTAGTTAAAGACAAAATTGGCTGGAAAAACTGGTGCAAACCAGTTGTGGTCCTTCTATTTTGAGTGATGGTTCGGACCAGTTGCAGTCCCAGTTGTCTCTCTTGGAGATTGAAAAACTGGACCAAACCAGACCTTTAAACACTAAGCACACAGCTGCATCACTGCCAGCACATCACTCTTTCCCTCACCACCACCATCAATGACAACACTGCCTGCATGCCTGCCTCCCTCTCTACCACTGCCACCACCACTTGACCCAAACCTCCCACAACAGCTCCCTGCCCCCTTCCATGCCCCAAAACAGCTGAAAACAAGCCAAGTCAATGCAATGCAGGCCCAAACAATGGCAACTGTTGTTTGGGCCATTGATAAGTCTTTTTGTTTCTGTTTTTGTTTTTATCAATTAACTAATTGTATTCTATTGACTTTTAGGTTGTACTCTGCTGGTGACAACCTACAATGACAAAAAATGTACAATGCCCAGCCATGCACCAATGCAACAGGCCCAAGTAAGTTTTTCTTTCTTTCATTCTTGTTTTTATGAACCAACTAACTATTTCTTTATTATAATGTAGATTCCATTCTAGTGGTAATGACAGACACTGATGCGACATGACCCATGCATGCCCACAGCTACCTAAACCCCTCCTCCCCATCTAAACAGGATGTGAGGGTGTCAATTAGGGTCAGGAGCATGGAGAGTGATGCCAAGAGACCCCAGAAGGGGGATATCCACCAGGTAAGCCCCCAACTAGACTCATAGACACACCACATGTCTGCCCATACCCCCCATAACACCCACCCCCAGGACGATGAAGGCAACCCAGCACCCACCCCCACCACTGCAAGCAACTGCTCACAGGGTGGACCATGGCTGTTAATGGCCACTCAATGGCACCTGCATCACCCCCTCCCCCACATTTTGTGTGAGGGTGGTTTCTTTTAGTTTAGATTTTTGTGAAATACATTATAGAACTGGCACCCTCATGCAAGATGTGAAAAAAAAAAGTATTGAAATAAGTAATAAGTAGCATTAATAACACAAAATAATACTGACAGGTTGGCAGAGTGGTAGATTGCTGATTTGTCATGTGACCATGATCCTGAGGTCTTGGGTTCAAATCCTTTCTTTGACATTCAAATTTTGATCACACTTTGTTCCATAAAAATTAGTAAGTCATTTCACTACTCAGAATCTGTGCAGACTCCCTCAGACTATACTCGGACTATACTCAGGCTGGAATTTACTCAGAATACTCTCAGAAATCTCCCAAGTCAAGATATCATCTTGGAGTGACAGTCCAATAATAGTCCAATAACAGTCTGATTGGACTCCAGTCAGAATAGGTGGGTGAGTGCAAAGTTCTGGCCCAGAATTTCTAAATTTGTATTGGGGTATGTGGATGGATGTGATATGCGCATGAGGGGAAAGAAATTTCCAGAAAAACACAGCAGGAAATTAATGCCAAACCCCATACCAAAAGCACCATGGCAAGATATATCTGTAGACTTCATCACAGAATTATTTGAAGCTCAGGAATGGATACAACACTATATCCATAGTATGTGACCACTTTACAAAAGAGGTCCATACTATTCCTACCACTATGGGAACCTCATCATTAGGCTTGGTGCACCTTTACCAAAATGAAGTATGGAAATCTTATGGTTTACCCAATATGGTGATCTCCAATTGTGGACCACAATTTGCTTCTGAATTTATGTGAGAACTAAACAAATATTCAGTATTCAAACCAAATTATCTACAGCATACCACCCACAGACAGATGGGCAGACAGAGAGAATGAACCAGGAGTTGGAGCAGTACCTATGCATGTTTGTTAACTACCAACAAACTGATTGGCCAGAATGGCTGGCAATTGCCAAAATTTCCCACAATAATCAATTCTATTCAGCTACTCAAATGTCACCCTTCTTTGCTAACTCTGGGTATCATCCTCACATGGGAGTAGAGCCCCAAAGGGAGATCAAGGTACAACCAGGAGAAGACTTCATATCTAAGATGCAAAAGGTACAGGCCAAAGCAGAAGTGGCATTAGCTAAAGCATGTGATGATATGATGCACCATGTGGATCGTCTTGAGCCCCCACTCCAGAGTACAATGTCAGTGACTTGGTATGGCTAAGTGCCAAGGACCTATATTCCACAACCTTCCAGGAAACTTACAGAAAAAACAAGTTGGCCCATATGTAATCTCTAAAGTAATCTCACTGAATGTGGTAGGTAGTACTAAAATTTACCCTGATAATTCAAGATTGATCCTGAGATTATACCAAAAGTGCCATGGCAAGATATTTTATTACAGAATTACCTGAAGCTCAGGGATACAATGCTATATTCGTAGTATGCAACCACTTTGCCAAAGAGGTCCATATTATTCCTACCACTACAGAAACCTCATCATTAGGCTTGGTGTGCCTCTACCTAAATCAGTTATGGAGATCACATGGATTACCTGATAGTGTTATCTCCAATCATGGACCACAGTTCACTTCCACATTTATGCAAGAATTAAACAACATATTGGGTATTCAAACCAGATTATCCATGGCATATCAGTACTTTTCACTCCCCCACCCATTCCAATTGGACTCCAACTTGTCCAATTTGTCTGATCAGAATCCTAGGAATCCAAATATATTCCAATAGGAAACATTTTCAGTCCTAGAAATCTGATCAGATTCCTATAGGACTGGATATTTCTTCACCAATGTTGACTCCATGTAAATTCCAATTGAATTCTGACATTAATTCCTATGTAATCATCAGTTTATGGATCAGTCTATGAGTTACAAGAGTCTGATAAGAATCTGGTAGGAATATAAGAGAAGAAATGAACTTGGGAAATTTTTGGACAAACTTACTTGCAAAAGTTAATAACCCACAGGAGGATTGAAACCAGAACCTCATGTTCAAAGGTCAGACAACATGCAACAAAACACTTAAGCTAAAGTGGTTGTATTACTAGTTGTATTTAGTGCTCATTTTCAATACATATGAAAAGCTTTTTTTTTGGCAAAATAACTACAATAGTACTGTACAAAAGAAGTAAAAAATTTAGAATATACCCCCTATTATACAGGGGGGGTAGGAACCAAGTAAAAAAAAAATGCCATCTCATATTAGAGCCAGATAGCAGGTGCACATACATGTGTTGTCCAATCAGCACCCATGCTCCACCCTATGAGCAGTGGCTCGTAGGCATGGGCATGGGTGCTGTGTCATTCAACATGGGGCTGGTGATGTGGCCATTAGCATCCAGTCCACCCTGTGAGCATTTGTTCACAGTGGTGGTGGCAGGTGCTGGACATTGTCACCCTCCTCTTCATGCCATTGCCTACCCCTCCTTGCTTGTGTCTGTCACTGTAGCAAGCCATACCCATCATTCACCCTATGAGCAGTTGCTCATAGGTGTGGGGGTGGGTACTGCGGTGCTCAGTGTCAGGTCTGGGTGGTGGTGCCATTCAGCATTGTTGTTGTCATTGTATAGCCCTGGTGCACCCACTATCCATCTGACAAGTAGTTGCTCATTGGGGTGGGCTCTCACCACCCATCTACCCTGTGATCCTCTGTCCATTGTGGTCATTCCACCCACATCCACCCAATGAGCAGTTGCTCATGAGGCTGGAGGCAGGTGGTGTGGCAGCATGGTGTGGGTGCACATTGTTGTCTGTCAAAGGGGCAGGGGGGTCAGTTGTGATGTGGAACACATACAGGGTGCAGTGACACATACCTTGCAGGTATCCCCCTCCAGGGGTCCTGTGTGCCCCCCTAGCCTGTATTGACAGCCTCACATCCCATTTGAATGGGGAGGAGGGGGGTTGTGCAGTGGTGGTCAGGTGTTGGCTGTGTAGTGTTGATCTGCATGTCATTATAAACAAATTACATACTAAAAAAAAGTACAATTAGTTAGTTTTTAAAAACAAGAAATGAAATGAAAAAGAATTACCTATGGCCCAAATGATGTTGCCATCATTTGGACCCATTTTCCATGTAGCATTGTCAGTGGTGGTGGTGGTGTGGTGCTAAGCTGGCAGTGGCAGTGACATGCTTTATCATACAGGCTCTTCTGAGTCATCAGATGGCTCACATTCTGTACTTTACTGTCCCCCACCTAGTCCGATCAGAGTCCGAGCATTCAATCCTAGCAGATTCCTAGTAAAAAATAAATTCCTAGCAGTTTCAAGCCCAGAAAGTTCCAAGCAGAGTCTGAGCAGAGTCTGAGTGAAGTCCTAGTAAATTCTGAGCAGAATATAGAACTTAATGATTTTTTTTGACAAGTCAATATGTATAAAATGTATTGTCCAAAGCAAGGCTTGAACCCACAACCTCATGATTAATAATCACAACTTGCAACACAACTACCAACTAAGCCACATAGGCTTAATTGGAGCCTATTAATATGTATACTTATTATCTATTTACAAATTGTGATGTAAAAAAATAAATCAGCACCACTCATTTCAAGTGATGGTGTACAAATAAGAAAAAACAAACCCCCCATTACAGAGGGGGGTCCTACCAAGGCCGCTGCCTTGCTGGGGAGTGAGGCAGTGGGTTGCATGTGCATTTTGCCCTCCCCTCCCACTGCTCCTCATTCCCATCCCTGCCTCATTGTTGTGCCTGCTCGTGGCTGCATGTCCACCTCATTGTCATCCCCACCAGTTTTGTTGTCTGGGCTCACTGCCCTCATCCTCATCTTCTGGCTGTCCTCTTGCCTTCTGGCTGTCCTCCTTGTCTGGTCCCCCCCATGTTGTCTGGCCCTCCTCATTTGTAGCACCCATGGTCCACCCTGTGAGCAGTTGCTTGCAGCAGTGGGGGTGGGTGCTGGGTGCTGGGTGCCTTGCGCTGTCCCCACTGTGTCCTTGTCCTCTCCCCTGTGTTGTTGTTGTCATCAGTAGTTGGTATCTGAAAAAAAGTTTGTTAATAACATTGGAAAAAGAAATAAAAAAGAAAATAATTTACCTATGGCCCAAGAGGCATTTTTTTTGGTCTCCTTGTTGTTCCCCTTGCTCCCCACTGTCTCAATGGGGTTGTTGTTCCCCTGTCCATTCTTCTCCTTGTTGTCCTGGTTGTTCCCCCATCCTCGTCCTCTTGTCCCCATTGTTGTTGTCCCCTCATCTTCCCTATCCTCCCTATCCTGTGTTTGTCATCCATTAGCAACTGCTCGCATGATGGGGGTTGGGTGCTGGGGTCATTGTCCTCATTTGTTGTCTTGGCCATTCTTCCCTCCTGGTCCTAGCTGCCTTGGTTGTCATTGTGTTCTTCATTGTTGGGTTGTCTGGGTCATTGTCGTCTTGTCATTGTCGTACCCTTGTCATTTGTCCATCATTTGTTCATCCTTGCTGTCCATTGTTCTTCATTCCTCGTTATCCTCACAGTGGTGGCATAACAGGGTTGGGTGTGGGGTGTCCTGGCCTGGGCGCCGTTGTTACAAGATCAATACTACCTAGAAATGAACTTAAAACAGTTAATTAGTAAATTGAAACAAAAAAGAAACAAGAAAAAACTTATCTAGGGCACAAACAATGTCTATCATCATTTGTGCCTGTTTTGTGTGTGTTTTTGTGTGTGTTGTGGCTGTGGCATCATTAGAGGCAGCCATGGGAGCAGTGGCTGTGGGTGTTGACAAAGCAGTGGTGGAGTGAGTGAGGGAGGTGGTGTCGACAAGAGTGGTGGTTGGTGATGTGATGATGCAGCTGTGTGCTTTGTAATACACAGCCACCTGGAATGGTATGTAGCATAAACAGTTATGCAGCATTGAAAGTTGTTGTGGTGTAGTGGTTAAGCATTGTACTGATTATGTAACCTGCATTTACATGAGGTATAGTGTTTGATTCTCTCGCCAAGTAGTATTTTTCTAAATATATAAATAAGGACAACGTGACCTGTTCGGACAGCTCAGATTATTCCTAGCATTCCTAGGAAATTCTGGTTGGAGTCTGAAAGGACTCCTAGTGTGGAAATTCAGATTCCTAGGAATCTGCTAGGACTCTGCTAGGACTCCATTCAGACATCATTAGGACTCGGAATCCAGATTTGGCAGAATCTCCTGCCAAAAAAATTCCTAGTAAATTCCACTCAGATTCCTAGCATTCTGATTGGACTGTTAGGAATCCAGTTGGAATCTGATTGGAATAGGTGGGGGAGAGTAAAGAGCTCCTCACACCCCTCTCGTGCCTCTGTTGCTCAATGGTAATATTGTCACATTGTCTTTTCATACTGAGGCCTTGTGTTCAATCCACTCTCAATACATAATATATGTATATATAATTGACAGTATTTTGACCAGAGTCCTATAGTATTCTGATGCCTTGGTATAGTCTTAAAATATTGCTATAGAATTCATATCATCAGAAGTCCTAGGAAAGTCTGATGGTCCTATAAATTTTTGATTGGACTACATCAGACTTTCCTAGGACTGGAAAACCTCGGAACCTGCCATTTCAAGTCAATTTGGCTGGCAAAGATTTCCATCAGAATATCAGAAAACTCGGACTCATATTGGAGTCTGATAGTAATAGGTGGGGGAGTATAAAGACCTCCATCCCACCCACAGACAGATGGGCAGACAGAGAAAATGAACCAAGAGTCAGAGCAGGACCTACACATGTCCAACAAACTGATTGGCCCAAATGGCTAGTGTCTAAATGTCCAGTTCAGTCTGGTTTTTTTGCCCCATTTGGATGAACCACAACCACAACCAGTTGCCTATTATGGTAAGACCCAAAAAAACTGGACTGAACCACAAAAAACCAGTCCAAAGTGGTTCAATCCAGTTTGAACTGACTAAAACTGGTCTTCTCATAGTATTTAGTACATAAGACCAGTTGTAAACTATGGTATATTAGTTGACCATAAAGGTTTTATGGTGATAACAATCCTCTACATCTCAAAAAACACAACTACAAGATGTTGTGCAAGTTAGATTTTAGCAGTAATATATTGTTTTGGCCATAGCACATGCAGTTCTAGACCATTTCTCTTCAAAATATGGTCATTTCAGAGCAGTTCTTCCATCCTGGGAAGCCCAAACTAGTGTTTTAAGGTCTGGTCACTGTAACTGGAAAAAGACCATAACTGGACAGGATTGTAACCAGTTGCAGTTACAGTTACACCTGATGTGTCAAAACATCATAACCAACAAAAACCAATTATAACTGGTTATAAGACCAAACCACAGTCTTATAAACATACATGGAAAGTACAGTGTGACCATTTTGAATCATTTCAGTCCCTGGTTCATCCAAATCCATCTAGAAATGAGTGAGATATGACAAGAACAATTTCTATAATCATAACTTGGTACTATCACCTTAGCACATTAGCAACACAAGAATACCTGCTGAAAATATCAAGTAAACTGGTTGATTCTGATGTTAAATTACTCACTCCAATGGTCTAAGAAGGTTTTAGGTCAATCCATACAATGAATGTCAAGGTACTTCAACATAATGCCCATCTCGAGTTAGCTCTCATGTTGTTTGTGTTTTTGAGAAAACTTGATGGCAACTCGATATATTTGCACAAACTCTTTTGTGCCTGATATGTGCCATGCATATGCATACCTTGCACTCAAATTGCACTCAAAATACCAGAAGAATAGTGTTGCAACCAGTCTCAACCTGTTGATAACTGGTTCAATTTTTAACCAGCTGTAACCAGTTGTTTAACTGCACTGTAACCACAAATAACCAGTTACAAATGGTCTGGTTATGATCCTTCCTTATTGGGAACATATGTAATAAGGCAAAAAAACCAGACCAGACTGGACATTAAAACACTACAGGGGCCTGTGTTTTGTATTTCCATTGAATCAGATCTGGTGCTATTTTTGGAGCCACATACCATTAAGAGCCCATGCTCATATGTATGTATTGGGATCAAAAACAAGAGGTACATATATCCTTCCAATTTATTCTTTCCCTGCTTGCCAGCATTGCTCATATTTATTGCAGGAATGAATATGTTCAGTCTCAGTGAATTCTCCACTTTTTCCCATGTATATCCTGGCTTTTAATCTATTTAATTGTCATTTGAACTGATGAGCTGGGGAGGCCCACATCTCTTTTTTATGATGATGAAGATTTTGCCCTGAAAAGGCACAGTGGCAGATCTTCCCAATATCTTCCTCTATTTCCAGTCCATCTTTTACCTGGGTCTAACCAATTGAGATGTTGTTTGAAGGAGTTGATGACTCAGAGAGAGGCCCACATCACATCATGGTTACCAAAACTATGCTGATCTCTATCATTTCTTGCATTTTCTGGTCCATCATATTGTTAGGAAACAACCATGCAGCATGTGTCATGCACTTGTGGTCATGTGCATGTGTATGCACATGTTGGTAACAATAATGTACCAGGTGTATATGTCATTAGCTTGCAAAATAGTCTTCTAACAAGGTATGCATATTCTGTTCTAATTAGAGGTACCATAATACAAAATTTTGCAAAATCTCACTTGTGACCCAAAATGGAAATAACAACATTTTGCAAAGCAAAACCTCTCTATGTTGGATTGTTGGAATGGCTCTAGGAATTTTTCTGAGCCTCGAGATATTTATTTTCTTTCCTCAAACTGAAACAATCCTACTGGACTCAGCCACTCAGTGGATGATGTGGCATGGATAATACCACCCAGCAGCAAATAGTCAAAATGCTTACCTGATATCACCACTGCACATGAAGAGGGCTGACCATTCGATGACCCTACCTCACTGCACTCAGGAGGTCATCTCAGGTCGGCATGCTAAAGCCTCATTTGTGCATTGATGACAAGGTGGGCAGTTATGAGCAGCATGCATCAGGAAAACCTTGAATTGCAAAATTTTGCAAAACTTGTAAAACCAAGGAAAATTTGCACTATTCCATAACAATCTCAATCACCACCTAAAATTAAGCAAAATTAAAATCATTATTCAAGAATTCAGGCAATTTAGAACAGTCCTCATTTACAATGTATAAATTCCCAACAGGTACAACTTGAAGAACATGTTATGTACATGGTGATATCTATGCATATTCTCGCAGAAAATGGGAACTAATCTGAGGTGGAGCTCTGAGCAATAGAGTAAGTACTTCCAGTGAGACATCAAAAAAAGATGATAAATGAAGAGGTGAGAAAAAGGCAAAATACCCAGGCCCACACCATGATAAGCCTTAAAATATTACATGTGGGTTTCTAAGGTTGCAGACAGGCTGATATCATTTGAAAAATATGTTGTGAATTTAGAGATCAGCCAAGGCAACTAACACCTAACAAGGGAGTCAGACTCATTACTAAGGCAAGGTCAGTGCATGTGACTGTTTGTTTAAAACTCTGATTCAAGTTGTATGACTTGTGCATGAACAAGGTCCCAACTTCTCATTGGCAAAACCACCACCTCCTCCAAGTCCTTTCTTGTGTCCCTCATCCCACAACTGCCATCTGTCTGCCACCAATATGCCACCCACAATTTGAGCAACAAAACACATTTCTGCAATGTGCCACATCACATGGAAACAGCCCAAATGGCATCGGTCCCCAGGTAAGTCCTTGTCCCTTTAATTGTGATTAATTTAAATTTGTTCATTAGGTTCTAACTAATTATGACTCCCCAATATGCAAGGACAACAATGATGAGGAACCACCACTGCCCCCACTGCCACAAGTCCTCTCTGCCAGTGGGGTGGATATGGAGTGCATGGTGATGTGGAGATGCCAACACCAAACACCACCATTAATGCCAATCAATGAATGAGGAGAATTGATGAGCAGGGGGATTGATGAGCATGCCAATGCCAATGAACTCAATTCCTGTACAAGGTATGTCCAAGCCCACCCTGTATGCCATGTCACCACTGACTCACCCTTGTACAGGAAGTACATCTAAGATCCAGCCTTGTGAGCCACTGCTCACGGGGTGGAGTATAGGTTCTGCCCTCAACACCATCCAACAATATTGCCACTAACATCACCACTAATGACAACCCATTTCATATTGACTCAACACCTGTAAGGGAACTAGGGGGGACTTGGGGGGGTGCCCTGTGTGTTTCTCCTCACTTCATTTCTTTCTATTCTTCATTTTCTATGATTTTTCCTTATTTTATTACTAATTTCCCTTTCTATCACATTTGTGCATGTTGACAGTTTTACATTTAGAGGTGGAGCACCCCTTCCAACATCTACCCCTTGGTATGATGTCTTTTGGTGGCCTTGATCTGCCTATCTCCACCTTTTCTGTTTTTAGATTATTATTCGATTTTTGCAGTCTTCACATATACTGGGCATTGGCAAAGGGGTCCTCAGAGTTTTCTCTTCAGATTTCCCTTTGCTATGTGCACCTCCAATCCCTGTAATATGTAGTATAATTTTAACTTCAGATTTCCCTTTGCTAGAGGCTGAGGTTGCCCTCATAGTAGAAAACTCTCTCCTAAGGCCCAAAATTGTGAATGCACTGCCCAAGATAGGCAGGTACAGAGTGGATGACGCTTCCCAAAGCTCCACAGACTCCCTACACACCATTCCTGACAGTCCTGCCTTTAGTGCACCACCACTTTTGCCAAATGTGCCCCCTAGCAACATGGACATATCAGAGTGCCTCAATGCACTTGAAAGTGATGTTACTGGAATATGCACGCAAATCAATTCACTTAAATCTACAATTGAAAACTTTGTCAGAACCCTTCAGACTAGCTCTACGACCAATATTCCCCCCATTGCAACTCCAAGCATGCCCAACAATGACATGCCGCTGAATGCACCGGGCATTTCATACCTCATTTACAATGCTGACCTACTAAAAATCCCAGTTCTCAAAACAGGAGGATGAATACTGCTCTTTGTCGATGATGCAGTGATCATAGTCTGTGGCAAAAGCTTCAACAAAACACATGACAAGCTGTGGGACATCATGAATTGTGTGGGAGGAGTCTTTGAATGGGCCAAAACACAAAATTGCAAATTCAGAATTGAGAAATTCCAACTGCTCGATGCAATGAAAAAATGAGTCCCAAACCCAGTCAACCCAAGAGAAAGAATTCTGACACCAAGACAAGCACTAATACTAGGTAACCAGTGTATACAGTCAAAGGATATGGCATGCTTCCTGGGTGTAATAGTGGACAACAAACTGAATTGGAAAGCACAGTGCGCAACCGCCCTTGCCAAGGGGCAAGACTGGCTCATTCAATTTGGACCATTGGCCTGCACATCAAGTGGAATAAATGCAAAATACATATTGCAGCTATACCTTTCCATTGCAGTCCCTTGAATGTTATATGCAGCTGATATATTTCTCACCCTGCAGTAGAATGTAGGCAAAAGAGCAAAGTATGAATGCACTAACAAAGCAGCAGTCAACAAACTTGCAACAATTCAGAGATGGACCACTATTATGATAATGGGTGCCATGAAAACAACTGCCACAGACATTCTGGAAGTTATGGCCAACCTGCTCCCATTTCACTTACTCATTGATAAACATCAACACTGAGCAGCCATACACCTAGCAACCCTACCAAGCTCTCACCCTCTACACAAACCGGTGACAAACACAGCAAACAGATTGGTTAAATGACACCCAACACCTCTGCATGAATTCATGCACAGATATGGCATCCAACCACACAAAATCAAAATGATCACAGTCATACATTTTGACACAGGATGGAAGCTGGGACTAACCACAGAGGTAATAACCAATACTGATAAAGCAATAGAAAGTACTATACAAAATGACAACCCAGATGTAAAGGTCTTCACAGATGGCTCAGGGATGGAAGGTAAAATAGGAGCAGCAGAACAGGAATGGAAACCTCAAGACCAAACTAAGATATCAGCTTGGGTTGCAATGCCCTCACACGGTATATGAGGGAGAAGGAGTGGGTGCTATATTAGGTTCCAAGCTTATTTCCAATGAGTGGAATATATGGTGGGCTAACATTTACATTGACAATTGCACTGCTATCACAGCCACACAACTAATGAAACCAAATCCAGGACACTATATTTCGACACACTTCACAGAAGCATAACAGCAATACATATCAGGGCATAAAAGTCAAATGGGTACCAGGACACAAAGGAGTCGGGGGCAATGAACAAGCAGATGAGGAGGCGAAGAAAGTGATCACAGAAGGAAGCAGCGAGACACACTAGCTACCAAAATCCCTGAAAATGACTCTACCACACAGCAAATCTGCTATCAGATGGATGCACAATGAAAAACTTAAGCAGCATGCACAAAAGGGCTGGAGAGCCTTGAAACACTACAACAGGATGATGAAGACCGATCCCACAACCCCTTCCCATAAATACATCAACCTCATCAGAAAGCTCCCAAGAAAGCTAGCCAGCATCCTTGTGCAACTGAGAATGGGACACACACCCTTAGCTAAGCACTTATTTCACATTGGAAAAATAAACTCACCAATCTGCCTGGCATGCCAACAGAGTGACATAATGGTGCAACATCTTCTACTACACTGCCCAGCACACCAAGTGGTGACAAACTCTGTGAAACAGCATAGGTGGCAGAAATATCAACATCGCAAAAATCCTCACATCCCTGAAATCGCTACAAGCACTGTTCAGATTTTTGGCAGAGACAAGACAGCTGCATGACACGTTTGGAGAACTACTGAAAATGAGAGAGGATGAGGGAAACAAACAAGAAAGGAGTTAGGAAATTGACCCAGACACACACCATACCTTACCTTCAGACTCAGCACCACTTAATCCAGCACCAATAGGGCTTCAAGGACCCTCTGGGCCCCTCCAAGCAGATGTCAAAGGAAAAATCACACAGTACCATGGTCTGGCATTACATACTACAGTACATATTTAGTCTCTCACATATGGTATGCCACAATGGAGAATATATGGGAAAAAAATTAAAATAAGAACTGAAGCCAAGAATTCAAGGATTGTGTAGTGTATAGACAACATGGGACCCATTTAGGACCATTTGGAGTATTCTGAGTTGTCCAGAGGTTTGTGTTACAGGATTGTGATCTTGGGGATGCCTTCCACTGACATTTCCAAGGAATAGGATGAGAAAAGAGGGAAAAGCACTTGGGGCAGCATGCTGTCTGGATGATTTCTGGCTCTAAGCAGTGGAGCCGATATGCTGTGCAGACATCATGAGGGAGTTGGATGTTTGGAAGCTTGACATTGAGTCCAGATGATGAAAGAGCAACCCCAACAATAGAGAGAGTCACAGAAATAATAAGTTGAAATCCTTGTAGAATCTTGTTGGCGATAGAACAACTCACACCAGCTCTATTGTGGAGCCAGATGACAAGAAGACAGATCATCTTTGTGATAAGTACTGTAGAAAAGTTGATATCTGCATAATTAGTATATTAGTCTGATCTAACAACAACAATCTAGCACTTACCTGTGGGAGAATTAGAAGCTCTAGAACATTTTGGTGATGGGCTTGGGGATGATGATTGCCACTTTCCCTTTGCCAGTTGGGACACAGACCATTTATCTTTATCCTGTTTCTCATTGGTTTCTCATGCTTCAAACAGGTAAAACCATCAACATACTGTCCTGGCTGTTCAACATCATTGATGAAGATGGTTTTTGTGCAGCAAATTGTACAGTTACATATGACTGGAGGCATGGTGAACTTGGTGAAGGAAAAGAGAGGAAAAGATTGATAGCTGTTTTGGACCATTTTAATAGAGACATCAAAATTTGTTGCTATTGTAACTGATGTACATCCTCTACCGTGCCAGTCTGATGCCAGTCACCATGGTCACCCTCATGAACTGATTGATTTAAACAGTTTGTTCTTAAGAGAATGGATCAATCAAGCATCAATTTCAATTTGGTAGGATTATGTAATGAGGTGTCAACTGCAAGTAAACCATGAGTCAACTACAAGTCAACTACAAGTCAACTGCCTCAAGGGCAGTTGAAACAACAACAACAACAACAACAACCCACCCCACCCCACTCTCGTGGAGGTCTTTACACTCCCCCACCTTTCCCATCGGAGTCCGACTGGAGTCCACCAGGACTGTTCACCAGCCAACTGGCTGCAAAGTTGCCAGTCCAGTCCCAGTCCAGTCCGACTGGACTCCAAGTGGAATCCACTCAAACACCGGATTCCACTTGGACTGGTCCAGTGGAGTCCAACTGGAGTCCCACTGGAGTGAGTCCAATGGGAGTCCAACCAAAGTCCAACCAGAGTCCAACCAGAGTCCAACTGGAGTCCACTGGGAGTCCAACTGGAGTCCACTGGGAGTCCAACTGGAGTCCACTGGGAGTCCAACTGGAGTCCACTGGGAGTCCAACTGGAGTCCACTGGGAGTCCAACTGGAGTCCACTGGGAGTCCAACTGGAGTCCACTGGGAGTCCAACTGGAGTCCACTGGGAGTCCAACTGGAGTCCACTGGGAGTCCAACTGGAGTCCACTGGGAGTCCAACTGGAGTCCACTGGGAGTCCAACTGGAGTCCACTGGGAGTCCAACTGGAGTCCACTGGGAGTCCAACTGGAGTCCAACTGGAGTCTGCTGGGAGTCCAACTGGAGTCTGCTGGGAGTCCAACCAGAGTCCACTGGGAGTCCAACCAGAGTCTGCACCAATTGATTATTATTATTATTATTATTATTAATAACAGAAAAATATTTTGACCCACATGAGGATTGAACCCTCACCAGTTTACTTACATAACATAATGGTAACACATTAACCACTAGACCACCTAGGCATTTATTGATGCTTGAATACATAACACTATCACTATCACCCAGTTTATGCATGCTGCCACAGCACCAACCGCTGCACTGCCACAACTGCCACATCAACCATTACCACCAACTGCTCAACTGTCACAACACCATCACCACCCATCCATGTCAACAACACTATCAAAGCATGCCAGCAACCAGATCAGCCAACTCTGGCACTCGCTACAGCACCGATCGGAAGTGATCCCCAAAGCCAAAAGCATGCAAACGTGCTCGATCATTGCTGGACAACAAACCTAAGCAAAAGAAAGCCCGAAAGGAGAGTGAGACCGACAACAAGCAGGAAGAAAAGAAGAAAGAGAACATGAAAGACCAGGAGAAGGAGAAAAAGGGAAAGAGGAACATGGGAGTGAGGTACGCTGCCCCTGCCATTGCCATCCTGTGCTGACAGGATGGCATTTTTTTCTTTTAGAAAGACTTTGTTAGCATGGGCACGAGAGGATGCAGCTGCTGAGGCAGCTAGTACCCCGCCCAAGCTTCTGAGGTAAGTTTTTTTTGTTCTTTTTCTATTTCTATTTCTATTTCTTTCTACTGACATTTCTAATATAGGGCTGAACTTGTTCTTGAAATGAGTGGGCTATCAGTAGCCCCCCCACCACATGCTCTCTCGCCAGCAGCAACAGCCCAACCAGCTCTCGCCCCAATGGGCTGCCCATGATGCTCAGATGTTGTAACCCCCAAAGCCGCCAAAAACACCGCAACAAGCAGGACAATGGCAACAAGGGGAAGAACAACAACCCCAGCGATAATGACAACAAAAGCACTGATGATGACAGCCAGCACCAGGGGAAGGATGACAACAGTGATGGTGATGACCAGCACAAGGGGGACCACTGCGAGAGCAACAACAACAACAATGAAAGCAGTGGGAACAATGAGGAGGAGGATGACAGCAACAGCAATGAGGAGGATGACAACAACAATGACAGCGAGAAGCACAGCGAGAAGCACAGCGAGAAGCACAGCGAGAAGCACAGCGAGAAGCACAGCGAGAAGCACAGTGAGAAGAAAAACAACGAGCAGAACAACAGGAAGATGAAGACCAGCAGGAAGATGAAGAATGGTGAGAAGAACAACAACAACATGAAGAACAGCAAGAAGAACAGCGAGAACAAGAACAACAACAACAACAACAACAACAACAACAACAACAACAACAACAACAACAACAACAACAACAACAACAATGAGAACAACAACAATGAGAACAACAACAACAACAACAACAACAACAACAACAACAACGAGAATGGGGATGGGGACGAGGATGGGGGCGAGAACGAGAATGACAATGACAATGACAATGACAATGGCAACAAGAACAAGAACAAGAACAAGAACATCACCAACACCAACACCAATGATGCAGACAAGGGGGAGGATGACAATGGGACTGACAACAACAATGGGACTGACAACAACAATGGGACTGACAGTGGCAACCTCATGAACCTTGTCACCGCCACCAATGCTGCTGCCAACTGTGCCACCACTGCTGCTTGTTCTACTAACCCTTCCCCTGCTTCGGTAGAAGGTAAATATTTTACCAGAGTATTGTTTGTTATCCTTAATGTTAGATTAGACTTTCCTCAATGTGACCCCAAGGGTGCTTGTCAACATGGTAAATTTTCTCGCTGTCATAATATTTGTAATTTTTGTAATTGAAGATCTTCATGTACATGAAGGAACCAAGGATAGTATTGGAAGCAAAGGTAACAATTTTATCTTTGAATGGTTTGCTTTTTTAAAGCCCATTCTTATTAGATATGGACTTTTCACTCCCAGGAATTGACCAAGGTATCATTATCTGGATCTTGTTTTCTATTTCCAACCCATATTAGATGTACCTATGGCTAGTCCACCAACCAGCCCTTCACAAAAATTACAGGGAGCCTCATGTACTACTGGTGGTGTTATCTGTGGCCATGCCTATGGAAATGTGTTCAACCTTGCAGATTCTCATGACCTGGAAACTGATGCTGCAGCTTCAGTCATGGGTAAAGTTTACTTATATGACTCGTGTGTTGATCCTGCCACTACCAAGCCAAAGTCTGCATTCAAGCTTAAAGTTATGACTTCATTGGGTGTGGTTCTGTCAAAGCTGGCAGAGAAAGATTCTCCAGTTTGCCGTAAGTCATTTGACTAACCATTTTTTGGAATATGTTTGTAAGGTTTCTGCAGGTCAAAATTTAAGAATTTTTGTATATAAAGATGACCTTTGGAATATTGAAGGACACTATTCCACTGCAATCAAAGATGAAGAACCTGTCACATGGAACTTCATTAATGGAGAATATGTTCTTCCAGTTTCAATTGTAAGTTGTGTTTTATTTAATATTGGAAAAATTCAGCTATCTATCAATAGGAATGTGAACCTGCTTTCCAGTCTGTTATGCATACAGAATCTCTATCTATATTACCAACCCTTACTTGTGATTCTACTCCTGCCTCACTTTCAACTTTGGCTACTACCACTCTCACTCCCTTCAAGAACAATCTTATAACTCATCTCAATATTCCATCAAATTTGGCTGATTGTACTGATGGTGGTCTTCACATTGGCTATCAAAAGTATAAAGCATTCTTAGAGGCCAATACAACTTTGGCTGCACTCTGTGCTTCCAGAGAATGGGAAGGAAGGAAGCCTTCAGTCACTGATTTGATTGAAATTTTTCAGTCTAAATCCATGTGGCATGCCAACCATTCCAAAGCTTTCTCCCAAGTATCTGACTATCCTGAGATGGTGAGCTGGTTGGAGAGGAGGAAAGATGCTCCTTCCAATATTGAGCTTTGGGGCTATGAGAAGGTTGCATACAATTTCAAGGATCTTTTTGCTTTTTTGAATGGCAAAGCCAAAGAAGTGGGTAAATCAGGGGGCAAGAGCAAAGGAAAGATGAAGTCGAAGAATGAAAGTGGTGCTGGTAGTGGTAGTGGGTCCAAGAAGAAAGGTGACAAGAAGAAGAAGGGTTCAAAGTAAGTAAATAGTTAGAGCCCATGCAATTGCAATAGTTTTTTGAGCTTGCTACCTTACAGCATGTGGCGAATTCATCCTCTGGAATTCCTTCAAGTTTTAATCTGGAAGATTGTTTTAAATCTGAACCAGCTGCAACTTTTATTATGGATATCAATTATCTTCAATATCCTACCAACCGTCACTGCTCTACCCGAGGAAAGCCCATTCCCAGAAATCCCCTTCAAACTGTTCAGCCAATTTATTCAGGATAATTTCAGTTCCAAAATTTCACTTTCAACAGTTCTTGTTATTCTGTTCACTATGACAGATAACACAGACTTGTTGAATTTACATTCAAGGCAACAAAATCCAAAATGCACAGGAGAAAAATGTGTCACCATTTGTAGTTGGATGAAATGCCTTGCTTGTGCAATGGACAATAAATTGTACAAGCAACAAGATGTCAGGTTACTCAAGAAATCAGACAATGTCACTGAAACAAAGACAAGAATCAACAATATTGGAACTAAACTTGATGCGCTGGCCAAGCTGTTGGATTTAAATCCTTATAATGATAATGGTCAATTTCAGCAGAAGCTCAAGCCAGTTTCACACAAATCTATTGATCCAATCCATGTTATATGTCCTAACTCATATGAATGTGAAACTTTGAACTGTCAACCCCGGTCACTGCTGCAAATCACTAAATCACGAGATATTCCATTGGTGACCTTAATCAAAGGCTTTGGATATTATGAAGATGTTCCAGTATTGACTGGGAAATGTCCAGATTGTCAAACTGCTTATCATGCAGATCATGAACATACACCAGTTTCTGGTGAACAAGGTCGATTTGACAGACTATATCTGAATTCTGCCAAGTACATTGAAGCTGGACAGAATATCTGGGTGGATAGGCTGTTTTCCAACATTGTTCTGTCTCCTATGTATAGCTTTCATGCTTCAGCTGCAGCCATTACAGAATTTTGGAATAATGCTTTCTGGGAAAACCTATCAGAAACCTGTCCAAAACTTTCTCAGCATCAGACTTGGCATACATATGTCCAAGAATCAATTCGTACAGTTGCCTCTGCATCAGGCATTAATCTTGTGCTCCAAGATGGTCTTGCAACCAATGAAGTCACAAAAGAGGCATTTGAAATATTAGGAGAAGGTGGAATGATATGGGCTGCAGATCAACATTCATGCTCAGAATGTACTCACCAGTACAAGGGCACTTCTGATGTAATTGCAGAGGTGATCTAGCAGCAATAGTTGGAGTGGATGAAAATACACCTGTGCCTGCATATGAAGGTGATAGAACCCTTGAAATGAAGGACAAGAACAAAATACTAGAGGCAATCTAGAGAGCCCCCAAGATGGTGACAATATGGATATTGATTATTCACCTGTCAAACTTGTGATGATGGATGGGATTGTTATGCCTAATGTATGTATTTTGACTGTTACATATAACTAAAGCTAATAGCTTTCTAGCATTGTGCATATGAAGATTGCACATCTCAACTTTCCAATTTTCATGGAGGAGCATTTTGTGCATTACATGAATCTGAATATGGGGCTAAATGCAGAATCCATGGCTGTACCAATCAGAAAGTTGTTATGACTCAAGCATGCCCACAGCATCAGGAACAATGGAAGAAACACACTGAAAAACACAACTGACACTTCTGGCATCCGGAGGATATTGCAGTGACCAAATGAAAATATGCCTTGGACAGCTCCAATTACTGAGAATGTACAACCACATGATGAACCTGCCCCAGAGCCACAAAGGACCAATTATTTCACTGCCCCAAGATTCTATTGTGTGGAAACTATATGTGCTCCATGTGGTGTGGTTATTGCATGGGCAAAGTTTGTTACAATTTTCCTTGTAACTCATGGAACCCGACCGACCCGATGCACCCGACGATTCCCTCCAGACAGGAGGCACTACCTGATTCATGCCTAGGGCATGTCCTTGACACCAGACACACACACGACACATGCTGACTGCATGCATTCGATCCCCTTCCCGTGGAAGGCACCCTTGACGTATGGTGACTCCATGCACCTGAACCCATTCCCACACATGCTGTGATACGACAGCCCCTTGACATGAGGTCCATGACATCGGACGCCTCATGCTAGGCATGAGGCTTATCTCTTATTGTTTCCTGACAGGCTGCGCTGCAGCACTCCATGACATCGGACGCCTCATGCAAGGCATGAGGCTTATTGTTTCTATTCATACCTGATACACATCTACCTTTCCAATTGGACGATAAGGACCTTCCTATTAGTATAAGTACTGCGACTTGTAGTAGGAATGTCCTTAGTTTAGATCTAGGCAATCTACAGCTTTAACTTGTGAACTTGCGAACTTACTCGAAACCACTAAGGAAGCCCCTTAGTGCGTGAACCCAAACGACTCTACACAGAAGGCCTGCTAGAGTGCATTATCTCTCTTACATTGGATGCTCAAAGTAAGACTAGTGCCGAACGACTTGTCGAGGAAGCACCTCATCAAACGACATTGACTAGATCGAGTGGTTGAGGCTTCGCCCTTAACATAAGATCTAAACTATCTGCTAGCCCACCTACCTAGGTGTAGGCAATACGTCTCGATACACACCACAACAACCCGGGTCTAGACAAACCCCAGACTGACCACCAAGAGAAGCAGAACCACAGCCAGGTTCATCTTGGTACTGATACAATGGAAGACTAGTCCGTTACTCAACCCCAACACAGCGTTGGTTCTACAGATCAACCAACAGACAACGAGGAGATTTCCTCACCGACGAAGACTTTGAACAACTGCACACACCCCCACCCAAAACATCCACCCACTTCTTAACAGATGAAACCGACGATCTCTATAACGAGATGTCTGAACCTGCAACCACACCGATGACGTCTGTAAAGGACATTTGAATCCGATCACCAACAGACTTCTCAGGAGAGCGGACCAAGACTGCCAAGTTCCTGCAGGAGATAGACCTGTACTTGCGAATCAATGACCAGGTCTATGACATGAATGACAAGAAGATCATCTTCATGCTGTCCTTCATGAATGGAGGGACAGCAGCCACCTGGGTGCAGGCATTCGTCAACCAACACCAGTCCAAGGGACTCGGTGAATACGCAGACTTCCGACAGAAGGTCTTAGAGGCCTTCTTGCTGATTGATGACACCGGAATGGCAAAGACAGAGATCAAGAATCTCAAGCAAGGTTCAGGGAACCTTGAAGAATATGTGGCGAACTTCCACATCCTGAAAGACAGGACAGGAATCACAGAAGATGCAGCCATGATCGAGTACTTCATGGATGGACTGCACCCCAAATTACTGAAGAGGGTACACACAATGGAAACAGTACCCAACACTCTCGAGGGCTGGATAAAGGCAGCCTCGAAATATGAAGGCCAATGGAAATGGGCCATGGCAATCCTGGGGAAGACCAGGCAGAACCAGAAGATGAAAGAAACAACGAAGAAAGGACAGCCCTCTCTTGACATCAACCGACTGATGAACCAAGAACGCATGGAACACCTCCAAAAGAGACTGTGTTTCATCTGCCACCAACCCGGACACCGATCGTCTGACCACAAGGATGGAAAAGACCCCATCCAGACAGGGTCAGCACCTCCTCCTTACCGAAACCGCTTCACCCAGAAAAAGACTGAGGTGGACACCTACCAGAAGATCCACATGATGCTGGATGAACTAGACAAAGAAGAAAAGGAACAAGCCCTCAACCTCATGGAGGAATCAGGTTTTTAGAGCAGCAGCCTGATACGATGCCAGTCACTGCTGAAATTTCCATAGGGTCTGTACTCTTAGCTACCATGAATAGACAATCTATGTGCCTGTCTATTCAGGTAGCTGAGTCAGACAATGGAAAAGACATCACAACGAATGTGCTCCTCGACTCTGGAGCAGGAGAAGTCTTTATTGACTCAAAATTTGTCAAACAAGAAGGGATCAAGACATATCCCTTGGGCTACACCATCTGGGCCACAAATGTAGATGGAACTTTGAACAAGCAGGGAACGATCACAAGATACGTGAGGGGAAGGCTCCACATCAATGGACAGAGCTACCCAATGAAATACCTAGTCGCCAGACTAGGCAAGGAATCAGTGATCCTGGGCCTGTCGTGGCTACAGGAGGTGAACCCAATTATCGATTGGAAGAAAGGAACTCTTGAGTTCCAAGACGAAGAACAATGGGCTCAAATCCAACGGATCTTGGAAAAGACAAGAAGAGCCAAATGAGCCCTCCCAAACACCCTAAAGCTCCCCAGGGTCGACACTGAAAGGGAAGCACCCAACAACAAACTGGCATGAATTCGATGCATCGTGGCCAAAACAAGAGAAAGACTCTCCGAAGAAAGGGAGAGAAATCTTGCCCGAGCCAGATCGGCTGTGGCAAAAACCAGGGAGAGACTCTCCAAAGAAAGGGAGAGAAACCTTGCCTGAGCCCGATTGGCCGTGGCAAAAATGAAGGAAAGCAAAGGAGCTGAATTCAGTCCAGAAAGCCGTTGTGAAGACCAGGACCAAAGACACTCCTAAAGAAGACAGGAACCTCAAAGTGGCAAGATGTGCCGTTGCCAAAACCCAAGAAAACCAGAAGAAAAGACAACTGGAGAAGGGAAAGAACAATGAATGCGACAGGACATGACGAATCGTGCAAAAGATGAAAGAACTGCTAACCTCCACAGGGGAGGGAAGCACTGGCAAAAGGAACATGAAAACGACACTACGAAACAGGATAAACAACCCTCGACAAGGGACTACCCCGACCCACAATATTAGGACCCCAGATCATGGTACCACCAATGCTGAAGTACCTATGCCCAGGGAGACTCCCCCTCAAGTGAAGGTCGAGGAGATACCTGATGAAGAATTACTGGCAGACACCGGCATGGAAATACGAGCAATGGAAGAGACCTACGAACAAGATGCGACAGACCTCTTGATTGCATATGTACAAGGAGAACCGGTCATTGGCATATTCGAACTGCCAGAAGAACCACCCCTCACCAGGGAGCACTGAGGACTGACCCATAGGTACATACAGAAAACAAACACGATCTCCAGGATCACAAAGGCCAAAGACTCCCCGCGATACGTATTCTCAAAGAGTGCATGGATCAGAGCAAAGACATCCATTTCCCAGCAACTCGCGCATGAACAGGATGAGGGAAAAGAGGCCAGCAAACAGACCCTGGATGACCTACTGCCACCAGAATACCAGAAATACAGACAGGTATTCGAAAAGGCTGCATCTGAATGATTCCCAGAATCAAGACCATGGGATCACGCAATTGACTTGAAGGAAGGCTTTGTACCAAAAGATTGCAAAGTCTACCCATTGACACCGAAAGAACAAGAGAAACTCAATGAGTTTCTCAACAAAAACCTGGAAAAAACCTGGAAAAAGGATACATCTGACCATCAAAATCACCCATGGCATCCCCATTCTTCTTCATGTTGAAGAAGGACTCTGATGCTCTGTGACCTTGCCAAGACTATTGCTATCTGAATGAAGGAACGATCCGGAACAACTACCCCCTCCCACTGATTGGAGACCTCTTGGACAAGCTAAAGGGAGCGAAATTTTTCACAAAACTCGATATTTGATGGGGATATCACAACGTACAGATAAAGAAAGGAGACAAGTGGAAGGCAGCATTCAAGACTAACCGAGGGCTATTCAAGCCAATGGTGATGTTCTTTGGGCTGTGCAACTCACCGGCAACATTCCAGGCCATGATGAACGATCTCTTCCGAGATATGCTAGATGAAGGATGGCTCATCATCTATATGGACAACATCCTGATCTTCTCAAAGACAGAAGAAGAACACCAGATAAGGACCGAAAGGGTCCTCGAATGACTACGACAATGCAATCTCTACCTGAAAATAGAGAAGTGCAAATTCAACGTACAGGAAGTTGAGTTCTTGGGCATGATCGTCAGACCCAACGAACTTGCAATGGACAACACAAAACTGGCTGGGATCAAGGACTGGCCCACGCCAAGGACAGTGAAGGATGTAAGATCCTTCCTAGGATTCAGAAACTTCTATTGACGATTCATCAGACACTTTGTGGATCTGGCCAGACCGCTAAACGATTTAACAAAGAAGAACCAGAAATTCGAATGGACGAATGACTGCCAGCAGTCGTTTGATGCGCTAAAAAGGAAGTTCAATGAAACCCCAGTACTGCTGATGCCAGATGCAATAAAACCATTTGTGGTGGAATCTGATGCCTCAAAATTTGCGACAGGTGCAGTACTCAGACAACAGGACGCCAACGGAGACTGGCACCCATGTGGATACATCTTGCATTCTTTCAACGAAGCAGAAAGAAATTATGAGATATACGACTGGGAACTATTGGGAGTAATCCGAGCGCTGGAAACATGGAGACACTACCTACAGGGGACACCATTCCCTGTGACGGTACTGTCCGATCACAAGAACCTGACGTACTTCCATCAGCCACAGAAACTGAACCAACGACAGGCTAGATGGAGCATCTACCTGTCACAATTTGACCTGAAGCTACAACATGTACCAGGATCACAAATGGTACAATCTGACACCCTATCGAGGAGAGCAGATCATATAGCTGAAGAAGACACCGATAACAAGGACAAGACCATCCTCGCTGATGAACTGTTCATCAAAACAATCGACACTGAGCTCCAGGGAGCCCTGGTCTCAGCAATAATGAAGGATGACCTCGTAAATGACGCTTTACGAGCCCTGAAGAACAACGGAACTCCCCCAATCAAATCTGCATTGGATGACTGGAAATTCGAAGATGGCCTGCTCTTTTTCAAAGACAGATGCTACGTGCCACAGGACAAAACCCTCCGCTGAGTGATCATACAGAAATATCATGATAGCATCACGACAGGGCACCCTGGACAATGGCAGATGATCAAACTTATCCGACGAGACTACTGGTGGCCAGGAATGGCCAACTTCATCAAGAAGTACATCGAAGGCTGCACAAAATGCCAGCAAATGAAAGTGAATACACACCCGATGACCCCACTGCCAACACCGATATCATCTGATGCCAGCAGACCATTCGAGCTGGTAACGACAGATTTTATCACAGACTTGCCCATGATAAATGGATTTGACTCAATCATGGTCATGGTAGACCATGGTCTTACGAAGGGGGTAATTTTTATCCCTTGCACGAAGACGATCGATGCACTTGGCACTGCAGACCTTTACCTGTGCCATGTATACACAAGATTTGGACTCCCCGGAAGAATCATCTCAGACAGAGACCCTCAATTTGTGTCCAACCTCTTCCGAGAACTTGGACGATTGCTCGGGATTAAGCTATCCATGAGCACCGCCTATCACCCCCAGACCAACGGAGAAACAGAGCGAGTAAACCAAGAGCTAGAGGTTTACCTCCGCATGTTCTGTTCAAACAAACCCGAAGATTGGGAGCATTATCTCCCAACGGCAGAATTCACACACAACCAGAAGACGCACTCCGCAGTAAAACACTCGCCATTTTACTTAATGATGGGATATCAACCACACGCTATCCCCACTCCATACGAAAAGACGAACGTGCTGGCCACCAAACAGAGAATCCAAGAACTTCTCTCTGCAAGAAGGGAAGCTCTTGCCGCACACGAACTAGCCAGACAGGCTATGGCTGCCCGAACAAAAGGGTGATACAAACCATTCAAGGTTGGAGAACAAGTATGGCTTGACTCCAAGAACCTGAAGATTGGCTACCCAACGAGAAAACTGGTGCCAAAATGAGAAGGGCCCTTCGTGATTGAAGATGCCTTGTCAAGAACAACATACCGATTGAAACTTCCGCCGAGATGGAAGATCCACCCGGTATTCCATGCGGCTTTACTCACGCGATACCATGAGAACGACACTCATGGGCAAAACTTCCTGACTCCACCACCCAACCTTGTGGAAGGAGAAAACGAATACGAGGTAGAAGCGATCATCGCACACAAGAAGCACAGCAAGACATGCCATTACCTTGTGAAATGGGTTGACTACCCGACATCTGAAAACACATGGGAACCCAAATCAAACCTGAAGAATGCCCCCGAGATCCTGACAGCATATAAGAAGAGGTACCACCTCTGATGGAACCCAGAACCCCCTCCTTCTTCCCACTATGATACTACCCAAGAATGCCTGCTGAACAACAATTCACCCGAGAATACCTACAAAACCGATTCAATGCCGACGCCCTTTGCATTCACCTCACCCACGACCCACCAAAATACCATCTTGCCAGAATGTGCTTCTACTACGTGAGCACAATCAAACAAATGGAACGAAACCTAGAAGAAGCGATGAACGATGCAGACGCCCTGGGGATTGAACAGACAATCCAGGAAATGATTGCACTGCAGTCAGACAGACCGAGAACAGCCAAGGAGAGACCTCACACCCCCCTAGATCAACACAGATGACCACCGACCTCACCCTCGCCATTCAGCGAGCGGAGCGACAGAGATGAACAATGAGCTCCCTCTGGAGACTCCTCCCATTCTATGAAGAACCCAAAGATCATGCCTAGGGCACCTGAAGTAATCGATCTGACCACCCCCGAACCCGAACTGAAAACCACCCAACCGCCTTGGTCCCCCCCACACATGAGACATGCCAGATGTTTCATCTGCCAAGAGATAGGCCATTTCGGCCTGATTTGCCCACGATATATTTGCAAGTATTGCAAACAGCGAGGCCCCGGACACTATAGGATGAACTGCCTGGAGAAACCTCGGAAAGATCGAGAGACTGATCAAAAAGAAGCCAAACACAGACAGCGGCTCTTCTTTAACTCTGGATACGATGATTTTGATGACGACGCAATGGGAAACATGACAGGAGAGCCATATGGAAGGATTTAAAAGGTGGAGCTCAAGACGATGGCATGACAAGACAGACCCATGCTCGCAGGAATTACAATCCTTGCCATTGTCGTTGGCACTACCCTGGCTGCAGCGGCAGCCCTAACCTTTGCATTTTGCCTCTACGCCATCTTCCGAACAGAACCTGAACCCCTGATTACAGATGTTGAATACGCAATCCTGCAACACCCCCCTTTCAATGATACTACCGACTCCTTGACACCGCTACCTAGGGCAGCACGAACCAGAAGAACCCAATCATGGTCCGAGTTTGGACATGAATTATTCCTCCATCGTACCCCTCGACCCCGACCTACCCACATAACCAGACCGCGCCCGATCAGACCACAAAGGAGAGATGAAGATTTAGGTCAAAGTGTGGAACTTTCAACCATAGCGGGGGGGTAATGTTACAATTTTCCTTGTAACTCATGGAACCTGACCGACCTGACGCACCCGATGATTCCCTCCAGACAGGAGGCACTACCTGATTCATGCCTAGGGCATGTCCTTGACACCAGACACACACACAATGCATGCCGACTGCATGCATTCGATCCCCTTCCTGTGGAAGGTGCCCTTGACGCATGGTGACTCCATGCACCCAAACCCATTCCCACACATGCTGTGATACAACAGCCCCTTGACATGAGGTCCATGACATCGGATCCATGACATCGGATGCCTCATGCTAGGCATGAGGCTTATCTCTTATTGTTTCCTGACAGACTGCGCCGCAGCACTCCGTGACATCGGACGCCTCATGCAAGGCATGAGGCTTATTGTTTCTATTCATACCTGATACACATCTACCTTTCCAATTGGATGATAAGGACCTTCCTATTAGTATAAGTACTGTGACTTGTAGTAGGAATGTCCTTAGTTTAGATCTAGGCAATCTACAGCTTTAACTTGTGAACTTGCAAACTTACTCGAAACCACTAAGGAAGCCCCTTAGTGCGTGAACCTGAATGACTCTATGCAGAAGGCCTGCTAGAGTGCATTATCTCTCTTACGTCGGATGCTCCAAGTAAGACTAGTGCTGAATGACTTGTCGAGGAAGCACCTCGTCAAACGACATTGACTAGATCAAGTGGTTGAGGCTTCGCCCTTAACAAAGTTTGCCAAATCAGAGTCACCAACAAATATTTTGGCATTTCTTGAAAAGGTATATCCTACAGAAGAATCCTGACCAGCATATATCTGCATAGACAAAGCATGTCTTGTGCTTCGTACTAGTATTGCCAATGGGTCTTGGGAGTCTATTTGGAAGAAAACAACTTGATTCATAGTTGATGCCTACCATTATATCAATCATTGTGCATCAGACTTTTTGTGCCAAAAGTGGTGTAATCCTGCTCCTATGAATGGCTCAGCCCCTAATTTCATTATTGTTGAAGAGGATGAACAAGGGAGACAGCATTACAAGTGTGCATTTAATACTCAGGTAAGCATTCACTAACTTCAGTCACGATTGATACAATATAATAAATATATCACAGGCATGTGAGCAACTGAATGCATGGCTAGGAGGATATGAATCAAAAGGATGACCCCAGGCAACTTCAATTGGTTCTTGCATACCATGCTATGTTATTAAAATTTAACAAACAAACAAGAAAAGCCAGTAACTTGACTAATAATGGTGATAGTGATGGTGATGGTGATGATGATGACATGTAGGTAGTTTCTGATAGTAATATTATGGTCTTGTGGTTGAATTCCACTTGGAGACCAGTTGGAGTCCGATTGGACTATGTAGAGCAAATATAAACTTTGTAAATTGTATCTCATGACCCTAATATGGTAAAAATATGTCAGGCACATGGCTTAGGTGGTTAGAGCACTCTGAAATCTGCTTATTTAAGCTGGAGAGCAGAGGTTGAGGGTTCAAGTCTTGAACATACAAGTATTTTATATTTTCAGATGCAAGCTTGAGTGATAAGTTCTGAGTCCCTGTCCAATCTGACTGGAGTCCGAGCGGACTGGAGTGATAACAGGATAATGACTTGTGAATTGCTTAAGTAGCATTGAACATGTTCATCTGGTTGGACTCCAGTTGGACTCTGGTTGGACTCCACTCAGACTCCACTCAGACTCCAGTCAGTCCACTAGGACAGGTGGGGGACTGTAAAGTACTGCTCTAAATTCAATCTCCAGCACTTTTACAGCCTAATTCCCCCCTTTTCACTACCAAACCTATTAACTCTATGTGTCCATCAAGTTGTTGGCATTATCACTGTGAGTCTCCTTTTGTCAGGATCCTGAGAGCCCCAGAATCATGGCAAGTGCTCCCATCCCCACTCCCACTCCCACTCCTACCACTCCTCCCCAAACCAGCACAAAACCAAAACCTCTGTTCACCCCACGCACAAAAAAATGAGGTGTTGCCAGGCCAACGACTCTGGAATCGGATAACAGTTCTGACAACAACTTCTCACTTGCCATGCTGCCAAAGGGTCACCAGCTTATTGTGCATGGTGACATCTCCACATTGAATGAGAGCCCTGCTACCTCAATTAAGAAACTATTGATTGATCTAGAGTTGGATCCCCATTACAAGGACTTCACAACCTTTGGTCTAGATGTGCAACCTTTCAGTGATCATGCATCCAACCTCTCCTCTGCTTAGTATGTCAAGATCATGTCTAATGGTGAGACTGAACCCTGTGTTGACCTCCTCGAGCTCGTTATGGATGCCCTTCTGGAGGCCAGGCTGGAATTGGAGGTTATATGGAGTGCAAGCAAAAAGGGTAGAAGTGATAAGTGATTGTCATGCCATCTCCTCAACCTGTACCCTGGTGTCACTGACCACTCAGCCAGCCCACCCGATCATCTCCCACTTCTTAAGGCCCACATCAAGAAAAAGGGTTTCAAGATTGCCAGCATTTTTGCGTTGTACAGTGGTCCTCAGATCACATTCCTCATGCCTTCCAGTGCAGATCAGTTCAATGCCCTGCAGTTCATCGATATCCCAGTGAAAGTTTCCAAGGATCGAGCTTGCATTGAGCCACTCAAAGAGATCCAAATCCAGCACCCCTTTGACCTCATTGTTAAGGGTGCCTGTGACTTTGATTTTCTTGAAAGTGTCCTGGAGAAGTGGATCAAGAAGATTGTTCCCCACTCTCTTATCGAGATATGCACCACGCCACTCAACACTGACCTCATCATCTTCTCGATGTTGATGTGGGCTGACACAGTCAAAATCCTGCATAGCGCTGACTCATTCCATCAATGCTTTCATGACCAACTCTCTCTGTGCCTTGTTTACTCTGGGATTACAATGATGATCCTCTCAACAAGAACTCTCTTGGTGATCAGGTTGTGAAGGGTGCAACCCAGATCAGTGGAAATGTGGTGTCCCTATCTCATCAGATTTAGGAGCACCGTGGTGAGGTCATGGTCATTAGATGGCAGCAGGACAATATGGCCATGAACCAGACCAAAATGTGTCACATGATTGCAGAGCTAGATCTGCATATGGGCCAAATGCAGCAGGCTCTTCTCATCCAGGGCAAAGAGTCCTTGTTGTGCTCCCAGATCTGTGATGATGAGTCCAAGATCAGTAGCCTTCACCTCACTGCCTTGTTCTTGCAAGGCCAACAGCAGGAGGACTATCTCAAGGTGAGCATCTAGCCAAGTCCACCGACCAGCTTAGGGCCATCACTGGGCACCCACTCCTACCTGTTCCTTGCCTGGCACCATCTGCCTCTGCCCAACCTCCTCCTCCTCCAGTCCTTTCCTCTCCTCCTCCACACCTGGTCACTTCCCCTCCAGCAAAAAAGAGGAAGGCCAATGATCTTCCAGTTGGGTCAGTGTTGAGAGTCACATGCTCTACATTGATGCCACTGGCTGCTGCTCCCACTGTTCCTGATTCTGCTCCTCAGAGTGTTCCCATGCACTGGGAGGGATGTCGATATGGTGAGCTCTGATTGTGCTCCATCCTTTTTCTTTGCGACCATTGACATGGGCGTTCAATGTATTAGTAACAGACCCTATGAAGTTATGCTGACTCTGACCAGCATTGCAACACCAATTGCAGATCGTGATGCTAGGCTGGCTCAACGGAGGACACCCTTACATCATGGTACTACTTGTCATCCCATTTATACCACACCCAATTTTCCTGCCTTCTTGTCTTTTCACACTCTTGATCCTGTCCAAGCGACCCCTTCTTCTTGCTATGAGGAGCCTGCCCTCCTCTCTCCCACTCTTGACATAATTGTTTCTAATGTCTTGTGTTCTGCTGAATTGTCTTGCTGCACTTGTGCCCCTAATCTTCCCTTTTTGCTGCATTTCTTGATAGTTTTTCTTGTTATGTCAATATTTGTTAATGCTACTGAGGCTATGCCTACTTTTGTGTGATCCAAACTCTCTGTGTGTGCATTGAATGCTAATGGTTCAATGAGCCCAGTCAAGCTGGCATTCATTAGTCTGCTTCTCATGAAGTTAGCTCCTCATTTCTTTGCTCTATCAGAGACTAAGACCCAAACAAGCACTGCTTCTAACCTTCAGATCTCTGGTTATGAGATATTTGAGGAGAAGGCAGTTCCATGCGCTGCACCCTCACATTTGGTGAAATGGGGAATTATGCTGCCAGGAAGGCTGAGATTCTTGAACAAGCTAAATGCTATGACACTTCTCATATCAGGGGAGTACTCCTTGGAGGCTCATCCAAGAAACTTATGTCTGGGTCTGCAGCATTTGTTTCTCTTCCACTGGCAGTCAACTCCACGTCTTTACCCAATGTCATAGTCACTGATTCTGCTTCTGTCGCTGAAGAAATGAGGCAATACTTTATGAAACTTTACAAGCACTCAGTGCCTCCCATCAAACCCAAACCCTGGCTCACAACTCCCTCAGTCTTGGTGGTCAAAAGTCCCATCTTGAATGACCCTTTTGTTTGGCCAATGCCACAACTCTAGCCAATTTTCATGCCATGCTTCATAAAGGGAATCCATGGCCATTGCCTGGCCCAGATGGATGGGAAAAGTGGTGTATGAAGAATCTTTCTGATACCACTCTTCAACTTGTTCTTGGCCTACATAACTATTTGGTCATCAATGCGAGCTTCCCAGGAGACATCACCAATACCCATCTCACCTACTTCCACAAATGCAGTGTCTGAACTGACCTTCTGAATTGGAGAGGCCTTCTTATCTTGAATTTTCTAGCCAACTCACCTATGACCTAGCTTAACTTCAAGTTGTCACCTTATGCCCCTTGCATGGGTATCATTCCCAAAACCCAAGTTGTCATGCAACATGGCATACAGACTCATGATATCATGAGTTTTCTTAGTGGACTAAAGACGTGGAGTTACCATTCAAAAACCCCTCTCTATCTCCTCAAGCGGGACCAGATAAAAGGTTTCAACTACCTTGCTCCACAGGGTTTCTATGATGCTTGTGTGGTGTATGGTTTACCCTCTGCCATAGCTGATCTGGACCATGCAGCTCAATCCTTGACTCATTGTTTTCCTTGAACAGCCTTTGGCATAGCAGATCCTATCATGGTTGAAGGGGTCACCAAACAGGGTGGACCAATGTCTCCATTCAAGGCCACCATCACCATGAGCCCTTGGGCATCAGTACCTGGATGACCTGGCATCATCTGACCCTGACTCTGTTGTCATTCAGAGTGCATCTAAATCCCTGGACAACCCTCATCTTCCAGATGACTCAACCTCGCTATGCTTTTCCATGGCTGAAGCTACCAACAACTCATACATTGTGGCTCAAACCTTTCCTGCCCTTCAGCACTTCATGCTAGCAATGGAGCATTTCCAGTTCATATATGGATGGCTTACCTCTTGGGAGAAGACGACGTTACATATTCTCAACTGTCCTGATGCACCACCAAAGACTCTTCCACTCCAGTCAGTTACCAACATCCCCGGGATTGACCCATGGATAATCACTGAACATGAAGTTCCAGTGTCCACTGATGAGTTCAATTTCCTGTGTACACAGGTCGATGATCCCAAGACCTATTACCTGGAACTCATAGATATCATTGACTCCTTCTCCTTTCCCGTCTTCTCTTTCCACACTCCCTTCACACTTCTATGCAAAATTATTTTACAAAATATCATTTCCCATTGTTGAGCCTTATTATCTCTACAACCAATTCTCCATGCTGATGCAGTCAGATTGGACCAATGGATTATGAAACATGTGCATGCCATTCTCGGCTTTCCCTTCTGTCCTTTGTCCACCATTTCTACTCTCCCCCTGGCACTTGGGGGCTTCAACTTCCCATCCTTAGCACACATCAACACAGGAATTGCCATTGATGGTCTGGCATGGGATCTAAAACATCATATTCCAGCCTATAGAATGATGGTGCTTATCACTTTGGCTGACTGGACCTGTCAGATCAACAACTGCACCTACCCCCTTGATGGTGAAGGATTGGGTAGGTAATTTGCTCACTTCTCAAATTCAATCCCTGCAGCTTGGATCATTGCACAGGATCAGATGTCGAAGCTCAACCTTAGCCTTCGCCAAACTGACCAAAGTCACTTACTAGATGGATGATTTTCCATCTCGCATGCATTGTCCCTCCTCAAGTTGTCTGTTTCCCCAGCTGAATGCCCAACCAGACATACTGTTTGGTCACTTCACTCCATGGGTGTCTGCTTGATGTGTCATATTGGCTGCTGGACTGTAGGTAAGGAGTGTCACAGGTATGGGTAACACCATGAGTATTGGGTCACAGGTATGCATGGGTATGGGTATGGGTATGGGATTGCTGTACCTGTGGAAAACTGTACCCATACCTGTGGGTTTACAGGTATTCCAGTACCAAATTTCTGGTCAGGTGAGCAATCATATGACTCTGTTGATCACAACAACAACAACAGTTCTAGGTGATGACAATGACTCCCCCTCCCTTGATTCAAATGTGAGCTGGAGGGGGTTACTTTCTGGTTCTAGGCAATGACAACGACCCCCCCTCCCTTGCATCAAACACGAGCTGGAGGGGTTAATTTCTGGTTCTAGGCAACAATGATGCCAACGACCCCTCCCTCGCATCAAACACAAGTTGGAGGGAGTTATCATCTTTTTCTGGGTGACAACAACAATGACACCCCCTCCCTTGCTTCAAACATGAGCTGGAGGGGCTTTCCTATGTGACAATAATGATGACTCCCCTTCCCTCACATCAAACATGAGCTGGAGGGTTATCTTCTGGTTCTAGGCAATGATGATGATGACTCCCCCTCCCTTGCATCAAACGCAAGCTGCAGGGGGTTATCTTCAGAAGGACAAGGAGGAAAATAGCAGGACAATGACAATGACATGGGTATGAGAATGAGGGCAAGACAACAAGGAGGATGACAATGAGGGCAGGATAACAACAACAAACAGGAAATGACACATGACCTGCCCCCAGCCTCATGAGCAACTGCTCATGGGGTGGATAGCAAGTGAAATGATGACGATGGCAATGCAGGACAGCAACAACAATGAGAGCACAACGACAATGATGATGAGGGCAGGACAACAACAACAAACAGGAAATGACACACCACCCACCCCCAGTCTCATGAGCAACTGCTCATGGGGTGGATAGCGGGTGGAATGACTACGACGACAATGAGAGCATGATGATGACAATGGCAAGGGCAGGATGATGATGATGAACAGGAAACGACACACCACCCACCCCCAGCCTCATGAGCAACTGCTCATGGGGTGGATAGTGGGTGGAATGATGACAGCCCCCCCCTCTCACTGCAAATGTGAGTGGGGGGTTTCTCATTCCATTCTTGGTGACTACAGGCAGTGCCCCCCCCTCCCTCACTCCAAATGCAAGAGGGGGGGTTTCTCTTGGTATATATAAGTGTAATTAAATTATTAAAATACACATTTGTCTTGAAACCCATGGGTAACCCACAGAAACCCATGGTAACACTGTACCCCTACCCGTGCGGGTACGGTGTTCACAGGTACGGGTATGGGTATGGGAAAATTTACCCAAGGGTTACCCCTGGCATTCCCTAACTGTAGGTGCTCTGAGTCTCACCTCCTTTACTGCCAGGATGCTTCTACCAGGAAACTGGTCACTTGCACAAGTGAAGAATTGGAGCTTAGTCAAGGATTATTTCTCTCGAGCCTGGATTTGGTCCTTTTACCCTGGTTCTGCTGACCTGTTACTCTCTTGGTCACTTAGACAACAGCAGGCTGAGAAGTTTATACAATCCATTGTTCTAGCTAATCATTTTCTCCCTACTAACTTGTCTATGGACACCCAACTGTGGGGTACAGACAGCTCCATGATTCCCTCATCTGCTGGCTCTCTGGACAAAAAATCAGTTACATCTGCAATCATGGGCCTGCACACCATTGTCATGAAGCTTCTTGGCCATAATATATCAGTCCTCCATGCCAAGCTCATAGGTATTATTGGAGGTCTTGTTCTCTCTGACTCTGAATATTTATACTGACCATCTTAACTCCACTAAGCTTATTGATGACAGCCAAACTTCTGCAAACATCAATGCTCATCTTCAGCACATGAATGGTCGCTCTTATTATAGATGGATACTTCATCTTTTGGACTCACAACAGGCAACTATTCTTTATATGAAGGGTCACTCAGCCAAGTCCTCGGTTCCTTCTGTTCTGAATGTGTCAGCAGACTACTATGCATCAAAGTCTCAACACATCCATCCCTACCTACCGCATGCCCCACTCCCCACCTTCTTTATGGATTGATTCACCCTTTTCACTCCAGCTGATGGCTGGATTGAATTGAATATATGGAGCTTCACTGATCAATTGCTCGCAGCCCAGTGTTCTCGTGAATTGGAGCACAAGCATGGCCTTTGCCTAACCCAATTCATCTATGACCCTACACCCCCCCCCTACTCATCCTTACTTATGCTCCATATCCTGCTATTCTGCTCACTCCTGCCACAAGATCAAATCCCAGCAATGTCATTTTGGCTGTCTTGACATTCCTGAAGATGATCACCACCTCTTTGTTGAATGCCCATATTTTGCTGGAATATGCCTGAGCACTCTCTCAGATGTTGTAGAATTCACTGAAATCAAGTGTTGGGAGATCATTGATGGGAACCTCCTGTCTTGTGAAGTGGCACAGCATCTCATTTTAGCAGTGAAGTCCCTCTTCTATGATGATAACACCACTTGGCCACTGCATCGCTCTGCATTCTACCTAGGTCAAATCCCTGATATTACCAAACTCCTCAGGCTTGATCACCCTGTGCCTTGTTCCTCCCTTTCCCCCCCTATTCGGCTGTCCTGGGTTATCCACTCCATTGTGATGGAATGGCACACTCATTCAATTTGACTAGCAGGTCACATTTGGGGTCAAGTTCAACATGCTGCTGCTATTGGAGTAGGGATGGTAAGGTTCAGTTCGGTCCAGTTCTTTAAGGGATTTTGGAGAACCCAGAACTGGACTATTGGTTTGGTCTGTAGATTATAGCAAACCTTGGACTGGACCATTGGTTCAGTTCAAAGCGGTCAGGTTCTGGTTCTCAAGCGGTCTGAACCATGAACTGGACATAGATATGTACTAAAATGCCAGAAAACAAACCATTACACATTAATCAAGTCAATACATGAGTTAGATATACAGCTAGGGATCAATAAGCTCAGGTAAGTCTTCATCATCCACCTCTTCATCATCAAAGGCAGCAATGAGAGCATCAACATGCTGCTTAGCATCACTTGCTGCTGAGATGTGGCCATTGCAATATGCACTCTTGAGAAGCTGCAGGCTTTCAAAAACCATTCCATTAAGGTGATTGCGATATTTGGTGCCTGTAAGACCACCACTAGAAAATGCATGCTCAGAAGGTGTAGCCGATCCTTGGATGGAAAGTTGTGCTGGCAGCACACCAAGGAATATGACCCCCTCCTGGAGCAGCATGGGGAAATGCAGGTAGGAGATGGGGATGTGCTTTGAGGAGGGCTTCCAGAGTTTCCTGATAATAAGCATGCATCCGAGGGAAGTAGGTTTTAAACAATGACAATGCATGCCCAGCAATTCTCTTGATGCTGGGGTCCCTGAACAGCTCTTCAAGGGCTAGTTGGTTTGTGGCAGTGTTCGACAGTAAAAAGAGATAGACAGTAAGACAGACAAAGCCCACCCCAATAGTTTCAGTAGAGTCCAAAGCTGGCCCTGCCTATTTCTACCAGGGTGAAGCAGAGAATGCATAGCAGCATAATGCAGCAGCCCACTCCAACAGTTTCAGCAGAATCCAAAGCCGGCCCCACCT
Source organism: Tricholoma matsutake (assembly GCA_026075535.2). NCBI lineage: Eukaryota > Fungi > Basidiomycota > Agaricomycetes > Agaricales > Tricholomataceae > Tricholoma > Tricholoma matsutake. Next base: position 3,443,456 of record AP026544.2, read on the forward strand.
ACTCCTACTAGAGCAGAGCAGGGAACACGTGGGGAACACATAGAAAACACATAAGGAACATCTAGAAAACACATAAGGAACATGTAGAAGATGCACATAAGGAACATGTAGAAAACACATAAGGAACACATAGAAGAGGGGTGGAAGAGGAAGAAAACACACACAGCTCATGGAAACCTGATGAGTGAAGATATGGTGTTCTAAAGATATTCAACAAACAGGCAACACCAAGCGATGGAAATGAGAGAACAAGAAACCACTTAGTGTACACGCCAAGTGGATGATATGTATACTACATACAATCTACAGGTTCATTCAGGTTCAAACCATGGTTCTGAACTGAACATTACCATCCCTATATTGGAGCCAGTTTCTGATTTCTGATTTCAACTTTGATTTTGATTTTGATTTGTGATTTCATAGTTGCTCTTGCACATCACAGTGTATTTTGCACCACAGTGGTGGCAAGCTTTCCTCAATGAGGTTTTGATGCTACCCCACTTGTGTCTTTTACTTACCTTTATATACTTTTATGCAAGCCTTTACTGGGTCTATCGAGGCATACTCTTCTGTGTGTCCTTAGCCACTTATGTAGCATAGGTAGATATCAATATAGTAACATAGTAACACAACTGCCTCGGAACTTGCCTGCTGTGTTAACCCTTTATACAGTTCGCGGTCTTCGTACAGCCAAAACGATCACGTGATCAATATATAACATCATCGAAATGTAATACATGCAATGCCAAAACTACAGACTACGGAATAATGCCATACCATCATAAAATACGTCAAGTGAAAATGTCCATGCAATGCGAGTGGCTCCTGAGTCATAAGTAAAAGGCAATGGGAGCGGGAGTGGGCGTCGGGTATTAGATATCAATGCAGTAGGGTATTGGTTATGGTCATGATGGTTATGGGGAGGGAATACGGTAACTCGAAATGCAACGACCAAGCGAAGGCGACCATACAGAGAACAAGAAAGAAGCGCGCGCGCGCGCATGTGTGTTGTACACGATGCAGATGCAAATGCCAAACGGAAACGGAAACGGAAACAAAGACGGAAGATGCGCATCCAGTGTTGAAAAACGAGCCAAGAGCAAAAAAGCCACATAACACCCACCGACCCCGACCAAAACCCACCACACCTCGCTCCTCAAATACATAACGACAACCCCACATTCCTTCTCCTAACCCCCTCTCAACACCCACAAAACCCTCCCAAGGACTCTCAGCGGAAACGTCGCCGCATACACAAGCGACGACACCATCGACGGCATTGGTGGATTTTTCATGATGTGGGGAGGGTATTTTTGGTTTCGGGTCAGGTTTCGGCTGACGGAGGGAGTGAGGGTGGGTTCTTCTTCCGAGGAATGGAGAGAGGAAGAAGAAGGAGATTGGGGTTGGAGTTGACGTTCGACTTCTTCAGCGTCGTCTGCGTCTCGGCGGTGTGTATATGCGCTATTTTTAACGTTGTTTGTTCTCCTCTTGCCGTTCTTGGTGTTCTTATGGGTTCTGGTACTGGTATCGATGTTGGTATTAGCATCGGCTTCTTCGAGGATAGTCTCGAGGGACGACAGGGAGCGGAAAGAGCGCGACGGGGAGGGGATGGTGGGTGTACATTGGTTTGGAGTGACGTTTGTGGATAAGGGCTCGGGTCTGGATACAGGCGCTACATGCGTGGAGAACGGGAACCACGAAGGTACAACCCAAAACAACGACCAACGCACGTTTTCCTTCTCCTTCCCCATCTCCCCTGCAAGCCCCCTCATCTCCCCCACCGCGCTCTCCACATTCCTCACCCTCTCCTCCCACTTCCCCACCACCCTCTCCCCCCTCTTCACACCGCGCCCAACCTCCTCCACCGCCTCGTCCACATATGCATATACCCCCTCCACACCCTCCACCATCCCCACTCTCACCTTTTCCAATGCCTTTCCCAACCTCTCCACTCTCCTTTCCAGTTCTCCTATTCCGGCCTTCACTGCTCCCAGTTCGCGTTTATGTGCTTTGGTGAGATCTTCCAAGGAGTGAGAATCGGAATTGGAGGAGGGAGGGATAGGGGAAGGGGGATAGTGCACGACAGTGTGTAAATCGCCTGTACGCTGTACAACGCGCTCGACGATATGAGACCATGGTCGTATACCTGTTGCTAGCACGAAAAGCCCGGTACTGAACCACGATACGGTTACGGAGTCGCCGACGAAGGAGACTGTGACGTAACGCAGGAGAAAGGCGCCGATGAGCGGGGAGAGTGAGGCTAGTGCGAGGAAGAAGAACTCGATAGCGCGTAGTTCTGAGCGGGCGAGGGAGGCGTAGTGGGAGGCTGCTGTTTCGGGTCCGGGGTTGTGCGAGGGGTAGTTGGGAGCTCGTTGGCGAGGACGAGATTTTTGGTAGAGTTGCCAAGGGACTTTGTTTTGGGGGATGAGATAGGTTAGATTATAAAGAAAGGGGTTAGGGTTCAAACGTTCACCTTCGATTATTTGGTGTAGGTAGAATATGAGGAGAATGATGATGAGGATGTTTTTGACGTGGTCACCGCCTGTTAGCCAGTTTCCTACGGGAGACACAAGGGCGACGACTACTGCCAAGTCGAATTCGTACCATGCACGCGTTGTTGGTGACATTGGACTTGAACTTGAATGAGAACGAGAGTGATTTGTGTTGATTTTGGGTTTTGGACGCGAAGGTTTTGATTTGTCGTGAAATGTCATAGGGCTGATGGAACCAGCTGAGGGATCGTCTTCGTCACTGTATTGAGAATGAAAGTCGTCGTCTGAAGATGGAGCCTGGTCTTTTCGAATATCATGCTTTTCGTTGATGTCTAGTTCTGTTAGAGTAGAAGAAGTTAAGCCTTTTGAACCTGAAGAGGAGGAAGGGCTGAGTCGGAGGGAATGAGAGTGATGCATTCTGCAAGGCTCGGTGGTGGCCATTGCCAGCGCTTACAGCACACGTTGGGCATCAAAACGCTGAGATAATAATATCGATCTCCGCGAGCCTCGTTTAGGCTATTTTCGAACTTGGCACAATAACAGCATCTCGACGTGCGAAAGGAGGTTTCATGATTTAAAAGGACCAGTCCTCGACGCTCAACCTCAAAGAATTATATGTCGTTCGCTCCCCGAATTCAAATTTGTATACGTATATTGTGAAGATCAAATTTTGTCTCGTATGATTTTGTATGTGTATCACTCGAGACCATTCCACCTTTCAAATAACGAGACCTGTGTCACAGATCGCTTCCATTTCGCCAGTGTCAAAACTTTTCTTCGCCGCCTGAGAGCATAGTGGCGTTCGTGAATCATGGACAGAAACTCCGTCAGTGGTAAAAATGTATACCTATTAATCGTCCCAAAGTCAAACTGAAAAGCATGACAATTTGTCAATATGAACATTAACAGTCTCTGGTGGTCGAAGTACGAAAAGGAAACCGGCAAAATACTAGAAGAACACGTCGACGATAACCTGAAAGTGGAATATACAAAAGGGATCATGTAGGACTTTAGAAATTATTTCAAACATAAATCATCAATTGCTAGCGCCAGTGAGATGTCCTGCTGGATGGGAACGTTGCTTGTGGAGGACGCTAGACAATTAAGAGATGGGTAAGAAGCGTAAAGTACGGGTACGAGCGAGAGCGACACACTGTTTATGTCACATACAGTTGTTGTGGCAAGCTGGCTCGGGCTCAGCTTCCCTTGCAACAACTTCTGGGGAAGCCCAAACAGGCGCGCCCGAAACGAAGGTGGCCACTACAGATGAAAAAGTAAGAACCCATCTTGAGAGAAGAGTTCGAGCTCGAGCACTTACTGAGCGTGATAGCGACGGTCACAAACAAAGTCAAGCCTGAGCGCATTGTAGTTAAGAGTTGAGTGAGGGTAAGTAGTCGAAGGTACAATTGAAGGTAGGACTGCAGACTCAGACAACTGAAGGTGATCTGGGTGTTGGAAGTATCGCACCAAGTTCGAGGGGTTCTTATAGCCTCGGGAGGCTTGAGAATATCATTATATCAATATCTATTGCAGGACCCTGGATAACCCCTAAGGGTGTTACCCAATCCGAACCGATTTCAAGTTACCATTTTCGGGAACCGGAAGGGTGCATAGTTGTCCGCATTTGGGTATCTGTCATTGCGGCATACTTATCAATATATCACGGCTAGGCCGTCACGCGTCACGGCGTCATTGTGCACCAGATTCTGTGAGAGTGATAAATCAAACACCGATAGTTATCACAAAAGCGTGGTGCAAGTAGAGCGATACTAAGTGTACACAGGGAGTGATGCATCACTATCCCGCATCTCTTCCCTTTGCCCGTGAATCCGTGATGCATTAGTAGATACGTTAGTTTTCACACGCTGCTCACGCCGCCGGGGGCTTTATGGACATCTCAAAACCGGCGGGAAGTACAGAAAGCACGGCTCGATCACGGACGGCATCGTGACACATCCTGACATCCACCTGGACCTTTCCAGAGTTTTTCGCGGGGCCTGCGCGAAAATCTAGCCTGCTGAGAGGCTGTCTCCGGACAATTTGGGGCCACAAAAGTGGCAGTTTCTGATGTCCGGACAAACTTGAAAAAAAAAATCGAAATCAGTTCCAATCCAGACAAATTTGCGAAAAGTTGTCCGGACAAAAATGACGAAATTTTGACATTTTGGAAACTTCCTATATTATCCGGGGTCCTGCGTAGACTCAGAAAATAAAATTTCTTATCATTCCTTTAAGGCTAGACCTTCACATTATGGCTCTTCATCAGAGGCATTAATCTTATTGAAATAAAACGGCACTCAGCAGGCCCAATCGACGTGAATCTGTATATGGTATCGGCGACAAGATGGGATCACCAGCATCAAGTTTCTCCATGCATCAGTAATTGATGGACCCTAGGCCGGCAAGGCTACTGTATGGTCAATTTTTCATAGACGTACATTGCAACGCAGCTCAAGGATTGTAAAAAATTCCATAGACGTCGCGACAACAGAATGAATTTCGCCATTTTTTTAGACCATTTTTCACAGGAGGAGTCATTATAAGGCCAAGGTCAGCGGCTAGACCGGGACCAGAGCGACGCATCGACGTTTCAACCCTGACTCGGCCGTTCGACATATATAACCCTGACATCTGTAACCAGAGCGGCATCAGCACGGCAAGAATATGAATATATGATGCATATCGTTGGCCGAAGTTTAAGTATCTTGCTCCGAGTCGTCATCGCTTGCAAGTTGCCACGGCGGAGGGGATACTCTATCCACAATTGTGATTGATTTTACTGAATGGGATGCTAGTCTTTGATGAAAATTTTGCACCGGACAACGATTGTCGGTGGCTGATATACCATTGATGGGAGCATTGCCCGACGTTATGAAAACCTGACCATTTTCGGTTGGATTATAGAATATTGATGTGTCACATCAAGTCACAGGCATATGACAATGGCATGAATGAACGGGCATCAAGGCCTGCCTCATGCTGTTGGATGCTGGCATTGGAACATAAGCAGAATCTTCAGAAATGAAATACGAATGACTCATGCAGAATTTTTGAAAACGTGATTCCGTATTAATATGAAAAGTGCTAAAATAAATGAAAACATCAACGTTTCAGCTGCAGGCCTAAGGATAGACCGGCCGTCGGATGCCTGCCGTCAAACGCCAACTTGATTAATCACTGGCACTAATGTCTGACTAGTACTACGTGCACTACGTTCGCGCGATTATTTACAGCAACAGTGAACATGTTCGTATCCAGATCAGCAGATCTTTGGTTATGCGCTCTGAACTTAGCAATGCTAACTTATAACTTAAAGTCTCATCATGACTCCTATCAGGATTTAGCTCCTATCACGGTATCACCAACCCAGGTTTCGTTGGTTTTTTAGCCGGTTCTGGACTTCAAGTTGAATTCGAATGGGTCATGACTCGATGCCACTGCTAGGACTTGTAGTATCTTTCATCTTTGGGAAAATCTTGTGAACGCTGCTATCGACATTCTGCACGTGGGTATAAGATATAAGACGGAGTCCATGCGTGTTCCATGCGCCACTCGACTGATATTCCGCATGTCCGCATCTTCTCCTGAATTTCATCTTGAGCCAAGATCTACCCGAGGACCGCACGGCGGAACTTGGACGCTCAGTATAGCGATGAAGAAAATCAGCCTTGTGTCCAACAGGATTCATGATATCGTTTTGACTTTATGACCAAACATCATATGTACCTCAGGTGAGGCTCGTTGATCCGCGCCTTGCCTCGCCCTGCACAGGTGGGCTCAGGTTGGGCTCAGGTACAATCTTCACCGGAGGGCCTTTCGGATCAGGAGTGCTTGAAGCAGCGCTCACACGAGGAAGAACGTTTGGGAGGTTTTCTTTGCCCTCTTTAGGTGCGGTGTACATCAGCAATGTCAGGGTTATTCCCACGCCAAACCATAGCGAGCCATAGCAAACACCCATTTTCGAAATAGCCTCATAGCGACTCATAGCGAGGACAGTCGTCGACATAGCGCTAGCTAGCATTAACCCCTTTTATTTTCTAGGAACTGCCGCGCGGGCGTTACCCGCATGGCATTTTCATTTTTTACAAAGTTGAGTAGAACACTTCACACCGGAGGCATTTTCCAGCTCATGTCGTGATGACATGAGTTCATCTCATATCTTCGGCAGATCATCTAGCAATGATGTGCATATGCGGCCTCCAGTAGACACATGGCACTGATCCAAGACAAGTTAGACAACTGATGTAAGCCATTGCCCCAAAAATCGTGATTATATTAGTCACTCGTGGAAAATGCCAGAACTTGTTCACACGTTGATTACATTGATTTCCTGTTGCCAGTGATAACCACAACACCAATTCTCCATGCCTCACAAAGTTGTCTGCACTTGTAGTGTCTGTTTTCACTTGACATATTTGGACTCCCATGGCCAAAATGTCCCTGGCCACCTTGTCAGTTCACAGATATGAAGAAAACATGAAATTCGAGATCAACATGATCCCCAGGATGATCCACTTCCAGCGAGGTCCACCATTATTGATGCTGAGTCACACTCTCAGGCTGCTCAATGTGTAGATCTTACACAAGGTATGCAAACACTGTTTTTACATTTACTGAATTACAATTTAGGCTTTGGATTATAGCTGTTACACATGTCATTGATCTATGCTGTCTCATTGTTGCTTGGCTCTCCCTTCAGTCTGGAATCAGTAGAGATACTGCCAATATTCTATTGCGCCTGTTCAAGTTCATCATCCTCACTACTCTGAGGCTCATTAAACTTGCACTTGCTTCTGCTGATATCAAGACCTCAGAACTCACAGAACTCAAGATGCCACTGGATATATGGACTGTATATTCCCAATGTCAGCTAGATCCTACAATTGAGCAGGTCATTTGCTGCCCCAAGTGCTTCAAGCAATATCCTAATGGTGGTCCATCACAATGTAACTGGTGTTGCTCTCCAAAGTCCAGGCCTTGTAACACTAATCTATACACACAACATGAGACTTCAGGTGGCCTGCAGAGGATCCCTGAATGCCTCTATACCACTCAGTCATTTGAGTCATAGCTCATATTTTTACTCTCTCATTCTCAAATTGAGGACCATTTGTATCAGACTTTTGCAAAATCTCAAGGGGTGTTCAATCCTGGACGGATGCATGATATATATGACAGCCCTGCCTGGAGTTCATTGCGCCCTTTTCTTCAATCACCTTACCACCTTGTTTTTGCTTTATATATTGACTGGTTTAATCCTTTGACCAATAAAATTGCAGGTATGTCTGTTAATTTTGGGGTGTAGATGAAAATTAACAAATCTTTAGGCAAAGTAGTATCATGTGGTGCCATTATCCTATACTGTTTGAACTTGCCCATCTCCATCAGATTCCTTCATGAAAACACATTTACTATTGGAATGACTCCCTCTCCACATGCCCCAACCATTTGGACAATACCACATGTTCTGGAGCCTATCAAGAAGATGATTTTAGACTTAGACCTCCCAGGAAAGGTCTTACCTACAGATTGCAACCCACAGGGCACTGCAGTAGCAGCACAACTTATTCCACTGCTTGCAGATTTGCAAGCCATTCGGAAAGTGTCTGGATTTGTTTCTCATGCTGCTGGGCTATTCTGTTCCTTCTGTAAATGTCACCACAATGACATTGAGGATCTTGATTACCATCATTGGGAACTGCGGCGTGGAACTGAAGTTCACACTCAAGCTCAGGAGTGGTGCAATCTGGTGACCATCAAGGCTAAAACAGCTATGACTAAAGAAACTGGTGTACGGTGGACACCACTCCATGATCTTCCTTACTGGGATCCTGTTCAATATGTCATTCTAGGATTCATGCACAATTTTCTTGAAGGAATCCTTCAGTATCATCTTCGAGTTCTGTGGGGCATTGGTCAAACTAAGGCTGCAATCAAATTGTTGGCAACCCTTCAACTTAATGATGATGACACAGATGCAGAGACTTCATCCCATTACTCTGAAGATGATAGTGCAAGTCAACACAGCAGCACTTCAGGTCTTGCAGAGTATTTGGACAATATGGATGTTGACAACACAAACATTACCCTGAGTCCTACCTCCAGCTCTACTCCTACTCCCAGTTCAAATGCTGTGCCTCTTCCTTCTGGTGACTACAATGAAGATGATGAAGAGCCTGTGTCTATTGGTGGTGCATTCAACTTTATGCCTGCAGAGCTAGCTATGATTCGAGCATGCATTTCAGATGTTCAGCTTCCTACTTGGGTTCAGCGGCCTCCTACCAAGCTTGGTGAAGCCAGTCATGGAAGCTTAAAAGCTCATGAGCTCCTCATTCTATTCTCCATCATATTTCCTCTTGTCATTCCAGCACTCTGATGGAATGGCACTGAGGTACAACAGGAACTTTTACAGAACTTTTGTGAATTGGTCTGTGCAACAAATATAATTGCAGGCTATTCTGTCAGCAATGCTTAAGCAGATGCCTTTATGGACCACTACATTAATTACCGCTCTTCTATGCAGCACCTTTTTGGTGCTGTATTTCACTCAATGCCCAACCACCACTATGCTATGCACAATGGGGCACTACTTAAATTCTGGGGCCCACTAGCTCTGCTTAGTGAATTTTTTGGTGAAAGGATGAATGGAGATTATGGGCAAATCAAAACAAACATAAGTCCTCAATTTCTCAAATGTACTTTCACTAAGTAGTATTTCTTGAACAGAGGATATGGAGTTGACAATGCTTCGCCAGAGTGCTCATCATGGATGCTTAGATGCACTCCTTCACAATAACAACCTCCAAGCCAATGTTTCTGAATTGGCTGAGATTTTACAACCAAGCACCCACCCCACTGCTCAGCCAACACACAACCTCAATGGCCCTGAAGTTGCTGCTGCTCATGTAAGTGGAAAGCCCCTTGATCGAAGGCACTATGACCTTCTTCTTCAATATCTGAGAGTCATTGGCCGGGACTACAATTCAGTATTCACTAGTGGACCTTATGCTCTTAGCACCCTCCTGCTCCCTCCTGCTGTTCAACAGCCTCGCCAAGTGGTCTTTGAGGATCAAACATACAGCCACAACAATAGCCATGCAGGAAACAGCCATATTCAGTTCTATATCCCAACACATGGAGATACCATCGAGACTGGATATATTGAGGAAATTTGGGAACTTCCCCTTGAAGGTCTCTGGCAAACATTTTTCTTTGTTCATCAACATCGTCCACTCTCACCAGCTCAGCAAAGAAAGACACCATACACAGTTGAGCCTTGCTCAAGGCTGCAATCAAAGGCTGTCAGTTGTGAGCTATCAAACACTGTGTACATTCTTGAACCACAGCATATCATTTGCCACCTTGCTACCTATACAATCCCTGTTGGCATGTATGGGTTGAAGAAGGATGTTATGCTCATTAATTGGTCACTCAACCATAAACGTAGATAGGAAACATAATAATTACATGAGAGTCAAAAAAGTAATATTGGTGTGCACACAGGCTCCCAGCAATGGGAGGGTACCGAAGAACTACATAGCCTCATTTGTCTTAAGATAGACCTTACTCATACTCAACTAGATCACATGATGTTACTTTTTCTGTGACTCATCATATGATCATATATGATGGTGGACACGATTGCAATGCAGACTCATGAGAAACATAGATTAGAATATGTATTAGTGAGTAAGTAATTAGTGACAATTATCTATGCATTAGGTTTGTCAAACTGAGTGAGCAGGAGTGTCAGGATGACCCTGTGGCCTCTGTATTTATGGAGAGAACACAGTCGCCCACTGTGTCATCAGTAGTGGGGGCAGGTGCTGTGCTGTGCTGTCATTGTCAGTGCCATTTGAGCCATGATCCACCCCATGAGCAGTCGCTTGTGAGACTGGAGGCAGCTGGTGGGTCGTGCTGGCATCCTGGCGCTGTCCAATGCCATCATAGGTCATAGCACCCATGATCCACCCAGTGAGCAGTTGCATGCTGGCATAGAAGCAGGTGCTGGGCAGTCCATCATGGTTGTGAGGTGCTGGGGTTGGTACAATGCCTGTTTCAGGGAGTTTGGGGGGGGGTTAGCATGACATAGCACAGATTCATGGGTGCATAGGTGCATACTGTGCAGGCATCCCACTTCTCAGGTTTCCCGGCACCCCTCTCCATCATCCAAACCCTGCTGCTTGTTGTTACCTGTAGTTTAGATCCTAAAAAAGAAAGAACACCGTTAGTTAGCTAGTAAAAAACAAGAATTGAGCACAAAAAACATACCTAGGTGCCTATGTTGTGTCTGATCAGCTCGTTTGCAGCTGTGGGTAGTGCTTAGTGGTGTGGGAGTGGATGTGGAAGTGGTGGTGGTAGAGGTGGGAGGGAGCCTTCCCCTTGCATAGAGAGTGAGGGGCAAGGGTGTCGTTGTCATTCGTCATTCTCCCGTCATTGTCATTGTGCCCATGTGCTTGTCTGTCACTGTTGCTTGGGTGTCCTCATTGTCATGCCACCCACTGTCCACCCTGCGAGCAGTTGCTCGCAGTGGTAGCAGCAGGTGCTGGGTGTCGGGTGCCATCTGATCGTTGTCGTTGTCATCCCTGTTGCCAGTAGTTCAATTTAGTTAGTAAAAAAGAAAAAGAAAAAGAAAGAGAAACAAACAAAAAAACTTACCTATGGCCCAAGAGACGTCAATGTCTCTTGGGCCTTTTTCTTCTTTCCCTCCTCCGTGTCATCTCATCGTCTCCCTATTGTTGTCCCCATCTTCATTTCCCCTTCCTCCTCATTTTCTCATCATCGTCCTCATCATCGTTAATGTCATTCATTGCCTGTTGTCACCCTGCTACACACCTTGTGAGCAGGGGCTCGCAGTGGTGACATGGGGTGTCCTGGCCTGTCCCAGTGTGGGTCTGTCATATTCATAAAGGCATACTAACATAGAGTAAGAGCAATCATAACTACTGCAGGACATATGCTATTACCATGTAAGTTGTGAGTTGCAACAAGACATGATGGGCCCCAGGCCATTTAAGCTTGCATCTGCTCCTGCTCACCCTGCTCACCCTGCTTGTTCTCCTCCTCCTCCTCCTCCTCACCATCTTCAAGGGCCATGGCCCGCCAATTCTGTGGCTGTTGGAAGCTTATACAAAGCCCGAACATGGTTCCCATACTTCTTCATGAAAGTGTGTTGGGGCATGTCCTTCCAATCAGGATCAGAGTCAGTCAAAAGACAATCACTCTTCAGAGGAAGTGCAGTTGGGGCCGTGGCATAGCGAGCACGATTCCTGAGTGACATTGCATTGAAAAAGGCAGGATCAAACCAATCCAAAGGACAATCCACAGGTACACGGGTGGAAATTTGGCTCTCGAGATTCTCAGGATGTGGGATGCAAGGCTCCTCATGCCTCCTGCTCCTGTGGAAAAGAGGGTTCCCTGCTTTGCAGCTATTGTCGATGTGGTGCAGAAAGTTGGTGATGTGGGGATTGTGTGCTTGCTTCCTCATAATGAAGAAACCACCATCAGGGTTCCTCTCATCATCAGACGAGCACTTGTATGAACCAGCTAGAAGCCTGATATGCTGGTTCCAGCCATGGTCCTTCAGATAAGTGTGGCGCTTGAGAGTAAGCTAGAGTGAAATTTAGTGATTCAAGTCTGGAAGATAAAAATAACTTGAAAATGGTACCAATTGGTGGTTCTTGTATGCTTTGTTCTCCTCAACACCTTGACGGACACTGCCCTTCTCTTTTGCCTCCTTTGCTGCAAGCTTCTTCATATAACCCCACATGAAATTGCAATATAATTTCTTGAGGACAGGTCTATTCTGGAGGTAAGCAAGATTCGGAGCAAGATGTTGGTAAGCAAATGTAGTAGCAGCCTGCTCGAAAGTCCAGATAGCGATTGACTCAAGGGCTCCATTATACAATGAAGTGTGTGTGTGCCACCAAGAAGATTGGGGCACCATGCTGGTAGACCAAATGAGTGAACCTTCGAAAAGATCAATCGAAGATCATGCTCCGGGATGCGAGCAATATTGAGGGCGATATTTGAGTCTGGCACCACATTGCATTGCCTGCAAAGCTCTATGATTGCATCAAGTGCCACTTTATCTGTTGCTTGAAACTGGGCATTGTGGGTATTGCCTTTGAGCAAAGCATTTATTTTGCCAGCAGAGGTGAAACATTGTGAAAAGGTGTTTAAGGTATGATTATCAGGGGCCTCAGGAACTGATGTGTTGGTTATGGCACCCATTAAGACATGAAGGTGTGTCTCAAGGGCAAGCTGGGTTGTACCATGTCAGAGTTCAGGATAAAATCAGAATAGTCAAAGAAACACGCACTTTAATTTGACTGGCATCATCAGGTATATCTATCTTTTTCAGATGATGAGTATCTTCTTTCACACTCCTCTCACCTTCCCCAGGAACAAAGCCCTTTGCCTGCAGATGCTTTGATGCAGTTGATTCAGATGCTTGGGGTCTCTTGTGTCCAGAAGACCTTGATGGTGGCATAGCTGGGATAGTAAAGAGGACCTATTGACCAGAAGGTGAGGAAGATATGTCGATGTAAGAAGACAAAGAACAAATGTCATGCATGAGGCTTCAGATCCATATGGACACCTGACTAATGAGTCTTGACATGACATGACTAAGATCACCTGATGAGATGATATTCCGGACCGTCGAATGATTACAAATTATTATTACCAGCACAGAAATTGTACGCAATCTTTGCCAATAAAACACCTTTTTTAGGCAATGGCTTATGTCAGTTGTCTCGAAGCCTTGTGGCCAGATCAGTGTCATGTGGCTGTCTACTGGAGATATGCACATCATTGCTAGATGATCTGCCAAAGACATGAGATGAACTCATGTCATCACAACATGAGCTGGAAAATGCCTCCAGTGTCAGCAACCTGGTCAAACTTAAATTTTCACTTGTTCCTGAGTGTTTTTTGGTCAAAAGCTTGAACCAAGTTGGTGGCTGGAGCATTGTTGAACCACTTAACTTATTTTATTACTCCAGCATACCTACCACAAGCCACTATGTCAACCATACAAAACATGATACTAGGCATTCTACCTGCAGTGAGCCAACACACCCTCCATACTCTTTTTCAAACATTAAACCAGACAGATCCTCTCTCAGATTTAAAGTGCTGCCAGCCTCTTCAATTCAGATGCTGTTAAGACTATAGGTCTCAACTCAGCCTAGTCTTTGTATGTTGCAGTTGGAGGCTTTCCAACTGTATCAGTTCTTGCAGTAAGAGGCTTTCTTACTGTATCGGGTTCTGTTCAGGACTTGGTGCTTCCTAAGTTGATACAGCTATCTGTACTCAGAGGCTTTCTGAGTAGACTGTCAGTTTGTGTATCACAGTTGGAGGCTTTCCAACTGTTGAGTTCGAGTTATCACAGCTAGGGGCTTCCTAAGCTGTCGAGTGTTCTGGTTGAGTCTAAGACCGTTATTTGAATTAGGTCAAGCTGGAGAATACACAGAGTGTAGCTACAGCTTATATACTGTTCCAGGACTACCTATCGTCCAATCGGAAAGTGAGATGCTTATCAGGTAAATATAGACAAGAACAATAGAGACAATAGGCCTCATGCCTCGCATGAGGCATCTGATGTTGAGGAGTGCTGCGGCGCAGCATATCAGAGAACAATAAGAGAATAGCCTCATGCCTGGCATGAGGTGTCCGATGTCACGGACCTCATGTAGAGGGGGTGTTGTACCACGGCGTGTGTGAGAGTGGGTTCAGGTGCATGGAGTCACCATGCGTCAAGGTGTCTTCCATCGGAAGAGAGTCGAGTCGAATAAGAAAAAATGAACTACCTGTACTTGCAGGTTCCTGTAGACAAATCATAACATCGCCTCCCATCTATCTTTGAAGTCACCGACTTCGACTTTGAACTATTCTCCCTGCCCTCCTACACTTCCCCGTAGGGTTCCCCGGTCATATTTGCCATCGCTTTGTCGTTGAAGTCATTGTATCCCGCCTCGAGGAAGTCCAGTCATCTTCGTTCCTCCTCCTGTTCTTTCTGCTGCCTTGTCGGGCAGTCGGGGCTGTAGTGCCCGGGGCCTCATCGTTTGCAGTACCTGCAGATGTGTTTCTGGCAGATGAGGCCGAAATGTCCGATCTGGTGGCAAATGAAGCATCTGGCGCTTCTCATGTGGGGAGGGGACCACGGTGGTTGGGTCGATCGAGGTTCGGGTTCTGGCATTGTGAGGTCGATGATTGCTAGGGAGGTGTTCATCTGGTTGCTCATAGAAGGGGAGGCGTTTCCAGAGGTGGTGCATGTGGTCTTTTTGTTTTTCTGCCTGTTGTAGGGCAAGGGAGAGTTTCATTGGCATCTGGGGTGATCTGTGGAGGTGTGAGGGTTTCTTTCAACCACTCTCATTTTGTCTGACTGTGCGTTGGTCATGTCTTGGATAGCCTGTTTGATACCAAGGTTGTCAGCGTCGTTCATGGCTTCTTCTAGGTTTCTCTTCATTCGGTCAATAGTGCTCTGATAATAGAAGCATATTCTCGCGAGATGATATCTGGCTGGGTCGTGGGCGAGGTGGGTGTGGAGGGTGTCGATGTTTGATGGGTCTCGTAGGAATTGTTTGTTGAAACGTCGTTTGGGGGGTATGACGGGTGTCTGCTCTGCCATGTTGGGGTGTGGGTTCTTGGTTCTGGGGGGTTCTACAGCTGTCGTCGCTGTTTATATGCTCCAAGGATTTTCTTGGCATGTTTCAGGTTTCCCTCGGGCTCCCAGGAGTTCTCCGAGGTCGGGTATCTGACCCACTTCACTAAGAAGTGCATGGTCCTTCCTTTCTTTTTATGTCCAATGATCGCTTCCACTTCGTACTCCGATTCACCTTCTATTAGGTCCAGCGGAGGTTCTGGGAAGTTTGGACCATGCGTCTCAGTTTCTTTATATGGGGTGAGGAGTGCCGCGTGGAATACCGGGTGTATTTTCCATTGGTTTGGTAGCTTCAGTCGGTAGGAGAGGGGGTTTAGAACCTTCTCGATGGAGAATGGTCCTTCTCTTTTGGGTGCGAGTTTCTTTGTCGCATGCGTCGTTTTGAGGTTTTTTGCTTCTAGCCACACCCTGTCTCCTTCTTTGAATGGCGTGAAGTGCTGTGTAGTTCTTTCTGCCATCAGCTGTCTGGCCAACTTGTGAGTTGCCTTTGCTTCATCTCAGGCTTGTTGCAACGTGACTATTCATTTCTCTATAGCTGGTATGTTTGTTTTCAGGTATGGGAGTGGGATCGCCTTTGGTTCATAGCCCATCATCAGGTAGAATGGGGAGCTTTTCTGGGTGGAGTGCATCCTTTGGTTGTGCATGAACTCTGCTGTTGGAAGGAAGTGCTTCCATTTCTCTTGGTTGTTCGAGCAGAAGATCTGCAGGTAGACTTCTACTTCCTGATTCACCCATTCTGTTTCTCCATTGGTCTGGGGGTGGTATGCCATACTCATTGCCAGCTTGATTCCGAGCAATCTTCCTAATTCTTGGAATAGCTGCGAGGCGAATCTGGGGTCCCTGTCCGATATTATCTTGTCTGGAAGGCCAAACCGTTTGTAGACGTAATCCAGATAGAGGGTCGCTGCTCCCAGTGCATCAATTGTTTTCTTGCAAGGGATAAAAATTACCCCCTTTGTAAGCCCATGGTCTACCATGACCATGAGCAG
Source organism: Tricholoma matsutake (assembly GCA_026075535.2). Lineage (NCBI taxonomy): Eukaryota > Fungi > Basidiomycota > Agaricomycetes > Agaricales > Tricholomataceae > Tricholoma > Tricholoma matsutake. The sequence continues at coordinate 3,459,604 of AP026544.2, forward strand.
ATCATAACCTTTGGACTCCGGTAGGTCAGTTATGAAATTGGTCATCACCATTGCAAATGGCCTTGTCGCTTCGGATTTGATTGGTTGTAGGGGCGGTGTCGTCGGGTGGGTGTTGACTTTCATCTGCTGGCATGTAGCGCATCCGGCGATGTAGTTCTTGATGTACGTCATCATTCCTGGCCACCAGTAGTCCCTTCTAATCATTTTGGTTGTCTGCCATTGTCCTGGGTGTCCGCTGGTTACCCCTTCATGGTATTTCTGTACCAGCTTCTTCCATATGTCCCCGCTGTCAGGGACGTAGCATTGATTTCAGAAGAATAGGAGGCCATCCTCAATCTTCCAGTCTTCTAACGCTGACTTTATTGGTGGTGCTCCTTTGGTCTTTAGCACCTCAATCGCGCTTTTCACCAGGTCATCTTTCATGATGCTCCCTGCAAGGAGGTCATGTAGTTCAGTGTCAATGAATTTCATGAATACCGTCTCTGGTAACATCGTGATATCTTCATTGTTGTTGTCTTCTTCCAGTACATGGTTGGCCCTTCGTGATAAAGCATCACTTTGCACCATTTGAGATCCAGGCATGTGACCAAGCTGTAATTCGAATTCTGACAAGAATAAGCTCCATCTTGCCTGTCTCCTGTTTAGTTTCTGTGCTGTTTGGAAATATGTCAGGTTCTTGTGATCCAAGAGAATTACTACCGGGTGATCTGAACCCATCAGGTAGTGCCTCCAGGTTTCTAGCGATTGTACTATCGCGAGTAGTTCCCTGTCATAGATTTCATAGTTTCGTTCCATTGGTGTTAGTGCATGCAATATATATCCACATGGGTGCCAATCTCCATTTGTGTCTCTTTGTCTCAGCACTCCTCCTGTTGCGTGTTTCGAGGCGTCTGATTCAATTGTGAATGGTCTTGTTGGATCTGGCATCAGCAGTACCGGTGCTTCTGCAAATTTCCTTTTCAGCGTCTGAAAGGCTTTTTCACATTCGGTTGTCCAGTCAAACATCTTGTTTTTCTTTGTTAGTTCATTAAGCGGTCTGCTTGTCTCCGCGAAATGTCTGATGAATTTCCTGTAGAAATTCCCAAACCCTAGGAAGGATCTGACTGCCTTCACATTAGTCGGGGTAGGCCAATCCTGTATACCTGCCAGTTTCGTGTCATCCATGGCAATTTCATTGGGTTGGATGATTAGACCCAAGAATTCCACTTCGTGGACGTCAAACTTGCACTTCTCCGGCTTCAGGTATAAGTTGTTTTCTGCCAGTCTTTTCAGTACTCTTTTTGTCCTTTCCTGGTGTTCGCTCTGATCCTTGGAGAATATCAGGATGTCGTCCATGTAGATCACGAGCCATCCTTCTCCAATCATGTCGTGGAATATCTCGTTCATCATTGCCTGGAAGGTCGCCGGTGAGTTGCATAATCCAAAGAACATCACTGTTGGTTCAAACAGCCCCCGATTTGTCTTGAAGGCTGCCTTCCATTGATCTCTGTCTTTGATTCGGATGTTGTGATATCCCCATCGGATGTCCAATTTCGTAAACCATTTTGCCCCTCTTAGTTTGTCCAACAGGTCTCCTACCAGCAGCAGTGGGTAGGTGTTCTTGATCATTCCGTTATTCAAGTACCTGTAATCTTGGCAGGGTTGTAGCACATCCGAGTCCTTCTTCGCAACGAAGAAGAATGGTGATGCCATGGGCGATTTCAATGGTTGGATGTATCCTTTCTGCAGGCTTTCGTCAAGAAACTCGTCAAGTTTCTTTTGTTCTGCCGGTGACAATGGGTAAACCCTGAAATCCTTTGCCATAAAGTCCGCTTTCAGTTCGATCACATGATCCCAGGGTCTTGATTCTGGGAATCGTTCTGATGCTTCCTTTTTGAATATCCATTGGTACTCCTTGTACTGTTCGGGGAGTAGTTCATCTAGGGTCTTCTGTTTGGGGTCTCCTTCCTTCTTATGTGTCAGGTGTTGAGAGACCGATGTCTTTGCCCTAATCCAGATATTTTGTCCATAAGCATATCGCGGTGATCCTTTTGCCTTTACGATCCGAGAGATTGTCTTCATCGTCTGAGAATATCTGTATCTTGGCTCGTCATATTCCTCTGTCAGTGGTGTCCTAGCTGGTTCGAATATTCCAATGACGGGTTCTCCTCGGATGTAGGTGACCAGCTCGTCGTCTTTGATCTTTAGTTTGGGTGTCCCTTCCAGTTGTTCCATTGCTTGTTCCTTTGCCTGTTTGTGGTTTTCCGGTGCTGGGTTTTCCTTCCCAGTGTCTTCTTCGTCTTGTGGCCCAATGGGCTCCGCATCTTGAAGAGTCGTGACTGCAATCTCTTCATCCTCCACTTCTTCGATTGTCGCTGTCCTTGTTTTGGTGGGTACTGTGCTCTTTCCCAGCTTAGTCCGAAGGGCTTCTTTTCGAGGGCGAGCTTTTCTAGTTCTTTAGTGGCTAGGCGGCACCATGTAAGTCACTCTTCTTCTTTTGCCTCTGTCTTGAGGCCCATCTTTTCTTTTGCTTGGGCGACCATCTTTTGTGCCCATGCCCGTTTCTCCTCTCTTGTCATTTCTTTGAAGGGCTTCCCTTCTTCTTTGACTGTTCTCCGGTGCCAAGCCAGAGGTTCATCGTCGGATTTCTCTGTTCACACCCTTCCGATGAGGGTTTTCCCTTTCCCAAATGAGAATTCTGGGTGGGTTCGGTCGGTCGTTCGGAATTGGAAGGTTCCAATTCTCCAGTCGATCACTGGGTTGATTCTTCTGAGCCATGGCAGACCCAGGATAACTGATTCTTTCCCTAATCTGTAAGGGGACTAGGGAGGTACCCTGTGTGTTTTTCCTATTTTTTATGTTCGTCCTATATTTTTCCCCACCTCATTTCCTTCTATTCTTCATTTTCTATGATTTTTCCGGATTTTATTACTAATTTTCCCTTGCTATCATGTTTGTACATGTTGACACTTTTATATTTAGAGGCGGAGTACCCCTTCCGACACATACCCCTTGGTATGATGTCATTCAGCGGCCTTGATCCGCCTATCTCTGCCTTTTTCTATTTTTAGGTTATATTTGATTTTTGTTGTCTTCACATATACTGGGCATCAGCAAGGGGATCCTTAGAGTTTTCTCTTCGGATTTCCCTTTGCTAGGTGCGCCCCCAATCCCTGTATTATGTAGCATAATTTTAACTTCAGATTTCCCTTTGCTAGAGGCTGAGGTTGCCCTTATATAATCCTGCAATGAGGAAGGTTGTCGGGAACGATCTTCCATTGATTGTTAAGAATCCTTTGGTGTAGTGGGAGATCTCCCCTTTCTTGTTTGGGGTTCCATCTACGTTCTTGACCCTGATTGTCCTTTCCAGGGGGTGTAGTTCGAATCCACCGCTTTTTGCGAATTCGTGGCTCATGAATATTCCTCCTGCTCCTGAGTCGAGTAGGGCTTCGGTTTCGACAGCTTTCCCTCTGCCTGCTCCTAGCACTTTGATATCTAAACGCATAGATTGATGCTTCAAAGTGGCTAGTAATACAGAGCAGACAGAGAGTTTGGTTTGAGGCAGGCCACCTCTTTAAAAACCCTTGTCCCCTATTAAGGCGAGAGCTTTCTCCTTTCCTTCTTCATCGAGTTCTTTCATGATCACTTGGATCTTCGAGTAGGCTTCTCTGCCTTTGTTCTTTGGGAAAGGCCGGTCCTCGGTCCTTGTCTCCCCTTTCTTATGTTCAGTTGCTCTGTGTCCTGGTTGGTGGCACACGAAGCATAATCCCTTCTTCATGTGCTCGATCCTCTCTGTGTTGGAGAGTCGGTTGATCTTGAGCGGGCCTTCCTTTGATTTGGAGTTGGGCAGCTTCCTTGCTAAGGCCTCTTGTGCCTTCCCAGCTATGGCTCTTGCTCTTCTCCATTGTCCGTTGTACTTGGAGGTGGCGTTGATCATCCCTTCTAACGTGGTGGGGATTGTTTCCATGTTAAAGACTCTCTCGAGGAGTCTTGGGTTCAGCCCATCCATGAAGAGCTCGATGAGGGCAGTGTCATCATTGATTCCCGCCTTCTCTCACAGGATTCGGAACTGCACTATGTAGTCCTCCAGGTCCTGTCCCTGCTTCAATGTTTTCATGTCTGTCCTGGCTCTGCCAGCTTTGTCAATTGGTGTGAACACCGTTTTGAGCGCCACTTCGAAAGTCGACCATGTTCCTAGGTCTTCCTTTTCTGCCCATGTCTGTGCCCAGGGCGCGGTGGTTCCTCCGTTCATAAATGACAACACGAAGATGATTTTCTTTTCATCGGTGTCATAGATTCCGTGGTTCACTCTCAAATAGAGTTTTACTTCTTGTAAGAACTTTGCATTTCTCGTTCGGTCCCCTGTGAAGTCAGAGGGGGTTCAGATTCTAATCTCCTTGGTAGATGCAGTGGGTTCAGTAGACATGTTGGCATTGTCGTTGGATAGGGAGAATGGATCTTGTTCTGGGGTTTCTTCTTTATCGAAGGATCTAAAATCCTCTTCGTCAAGGTATTGGGGTTCTTTGTCACTGGTTCTCCTTGAGAACCACTTCTGTGCTGGTTCCGAGTATTGTACTAGTCGACCCTGGTATCTATACCACGGGGTTCTTCCTGATGATGATGCTCCGGTTGGAGGTCTGTCTGGGCTTTGTCTGAAAGACGTTGTGTCTGCACCTAGGTAGGTGGACCTCGTAGATCAGCTTGACCTTTTGTTAAGACTATAGGTCTCAACTCAGCCTAGTCTTTGTATGTTGCAGTTGGAGGCTTTCCAACTGTATCGGTTCTTGCAGTAAGAGGCTTTCTTACTGTATTGGGTTCTGTTCAGGACTTGGTGCTTCCTAAGTTGATACGGCTATCCATACTCAGAGGCTTTCTGAGTAGACCATCGGTTTGTGTATCACAGTTGGAGGCTTTCCAACTGTCGAGTTCGAGTTATCACAGCTAGGGGCTTCCTAAGCTGTTGAGTGTTCTGGTTGAGTCTAAGACCGTTATTTGAATTAGGTCAAGCTGGAGAATACACAGAGTGTAGCTACAGCTTATATACTGTTCCAGGACTACCTATCGTCCAATCGGAAAGTGAGATGCTTATCAGGTAAATATAGACAAGAACAATAGAGACAATAGGCCTCATGCCTCGCATGAGGTGTCTGATGTCGAGGAGTGCTGTGGTGCAGCATATCAGAGAACAATAAGAGAATAGCCTCATGCCTGGCATGAGGCGTCCGATGTCATGGATCCGATGTCAAGGATCCAGTGTCAAGGACATGCTGCAGCGCAGCATGTCGATCGTGAGGGTCCAATGTCACGGACCTCGTGTAGAGGGGGTGTTGTACCACGGCGCATGTGAGAGTGGGTTCGGGTGCATGGAGTCACCATGCATCAAGGTGTCTTCCGTCGGAAGAGAGTTGAGTCAAATAAGAAAAAATGAACTACCCATACTTGCGGGTTCCTGTAGACAAATCATAACAGATGCACCCAATCCAGTTACAGCTCATCCTGAGCAGGGAGGTTTCCATATCACCATGGAGGCTCTAGAAGGATTGCCAACCTGGGACTGTTTGTATCACTTTCAGTATAGTTAAGAAGGATTTTGTGACCAGATGATTGAGTAATGCAAAATAGATTTTATGCAGATGAAATAGCTGACTTAGTTCAAGTGCTACACATTCCCGATCCATTCATAATAAAAAATTGCTCTAAATTCAGTGCAGTTGAAGTGCTGTGACATTAAGTCTGCAGGTGATCTAAATGGTCTAGTAATGAGGTATCAGTGTTCCACAAGTGTGATCTCAGAGGTTGTGAATGAACTCTCATTTTGGATTGATGACAGGCAGGGTAAACTCTTGGGATTTGACACTGAGGGAATACTTGCCCCAGAGAAATTGGCATCCTATGCACATGCAATTCATGAGGCTGATGCACAACTTCTTTCCATTTGGGCTTTTCTCAACTGCACAATTAGGGCAATGTGTCAACCATTCAGACACCAACGACAAGCCTACAATGGCTACAAGAAAGTCCATGCCTTGAAATATCAGGCTGTGAAACTGCCAAATGGTCTGTTAGGTCATGTCCATGGGCCTGAAGTTGGATGACACAATGATAACCACTTGCTTGCAACATCTGGCCCTCTTGACTTTTGTGCCATGCATGCAGTCCACCCAGGCACCTCAGAAAACACACCTCCTGCACAGCGCCACCTCCACCTATATGGTGATCCAGCCTATGGCAATAGCTCATCAGCCCATTTTCTGGTGCAGGGGAGCATACTGATGATAAAAAGAGGTGGAATGAGGCAATGGCAAGAGTCAGAATTGAAGTTGAGCATGGGTTTGGTGATATAGTGTGACTATGGCCATATCTCAGTGCATGGTGGAAACATCAAATCTATGCTTCGCCACTTGGCACTTATTATTGTGTTGGATGCCTGCTTTCAAATGCACACAACTGCATTCATCCCAACCAGACTGCTCAGTATTTTAATTGCAACCCTCCGGCATTGGATGAGTATATCCATGACTGATTATGTGCATTAATGTACAATTGTATGTTTACATTGGCCTACAATTACATATTTACTTTTTTCCATCTACTTTGGCCTGCTTGCATCTTACACTTCATATGACATTTGCCTGGCAAGTGCACAACTCCTCTCCACTTCAACTAATCCTTTCAGAATATCACAGATTTCTTCTCCTTGCTTTTTGGAGCTTTCCATGAAGCTTTTCAGCTGTTCATCTGTTGTTTTCTGATGTTCTTCATGACTTTTCATGTCCAGACAGAGTGTCCCAATGAGCTCCTCCTGAAACTCAAGAGCAGAATCAGCAAGGCGATGATGTTTTGATTTTCAAGGCTTGTTATCAGCATTCTTTGCATTGACTGTGACCGAGCTGTGTGATGTGGTAGTCAATGATGTTGGTTCATCTTTGTTATCAGTCGCAATGTCCAATTCAGCTGCCTAAGGTTGGTGTTTGCATTTGCAGTTGAAGGCTTGCATTGAAGCCTTATGGAGGGTCTTACTGCCAATGCGATCTGCCTCATGTTTCTAGATTACATCAAGAGGTAAGCTGTATACACTTGAAAAACCATGGATGTAACTCACCTTCTTTATTTCAGACTTTTTTCCATCACTAGCTTCCTGCACTTCATGGCTCTCCATCCTCTCCAACAATGCCACAATTGTGATGGCATCTGTAAAGCCTTTAAGCAGGTCAGCAACTGCTTGTACCTTTTCATCAGTGCTAGCAGGATTCTAAGAGGTGTGATGTGTCAGTCAACATGTTGTAACAAGTATCCTAGTACACCATCTGCTTACCTTTTTGTAGTGAACAAGGGCTTCAGCTTTGTGATGAACCAAGTCTGTGTTCATGGAGTGATGAAATCCATTCTCACACAAGTTATTGCTAACTTTTGCCCATGTACGTGCCTTTTCACCATGTGCTGCAAGAAAAGGCATCTCCTCAACAACTGCATGTGCAATTGTGACAAGATCTTCAGATGAATACTTTTTCTTTGATGCACCACCTTTCACAGATGACTTCTGCTTGCAAGCACTGGAGGAGATTAATTTATGAGCATCCTCGCATGGTTCAGGTATGTTGTGTGGTACATAATGTGCATTGGGAGCTGGGACCTGCGCAATGGCTGGCATGGGGTGGGCAGACACAGTATTGACAATGTCAGAAGAGAGGGGTGTTGGTCTGTGAAGTAGAGACCTGATAGGAGGGAGCGAGGGATATGTCAGTGGATAGAGTTGTGCATGAGTGGATGGAGGAGCAATATGAGAATATGCTGAGGGTGCTGGCAATTTGTACCCCCATGCGTGTAGCTGATGACCTTCCATTGAGCATGGATGGATGTATTCATTCTCAGTATCATCTCCATGGCCATAGATGGGAGGTGAGAGGTATCGAAGATTCTGAGGTTGCACATCAACAGGATCAACATCAGTACTGGCAAAGTAGGTGTTGGAGTCTGGATTGTTGAGGCATGTATACTAGTATCACTCGTGGAGGAATGGATCTTCAACTTGTTGCCTTTATATCTTGTCAAGTACACCAATGACATATGAATTGTGATAATAATTCCAAAAAGCGTTAGAACAGGGAGATAAAGTACTAGAAAATGTGGAGTTTGAGTGTTCATATCTGTAGTGCAAAGAGCTCGAGTTAAGACCACAGGCATGCATATTGCATAGCACTGTCAGTTGTATACTCTTACTACTGGGTGTTTTAAATTTGTAGGATGATAAAGGAACAAAGAGTAGAACACATCCAATTTGAGTTCCAGTTATGTGTCAGTCACATGTACACAAACAACTGAGCTGGTGGAGTAGTGTGTGTGGGCACACCTACTCTGGTAGTCATGTGACCACATAGTCAGTAGCCAATCTGTGTGTACATAGTCATCATTGTTATACCATCACTGTCCCAGCCATAGCTATAGGCTGGAGACTTGCTACATCTCCATCTTGGTGATGAGAGCATGATTCAATTCACACTGTTCTCAGTCTGCTCTCAGTGGTCTCCAACTTTGCTTAGTTTCTTGTTCTTATGTTGTCACACTTGTTGCTCTCATTTGCTCTTGTTGCCAGCTTTCAACTGCAATACCAGTATAATTTCTAGCTTCACTATTTGTCTGCTATCATGCCTGGACCTGGGAACTCTCAAATCCCCACTCTGAGTACTATGCCTGAAATTGGCTGCTTTTGTAACCCCACCACAGCCATGTCAACAGCTTTTATATGCAATGACCTACTGCAGAGCATCATAATGAAGCTCTTGGAGGATGTGAAGGTTAAGGCCCTTGAAGATGGGAAGAAGCTGGGTAGGAAGGAAGAGTTTGAGAATATGAAAAATGTGGAGAAAAAGGCATACAAAAATGGTTGGAGAGAAGGACATAAAGCTGGACTCAAAGAAAGCAGGGAGGAATGGGAGGTGAAGTATGAGCTCATGTATACAGAAGGCAAGGTACATGGCCAGGCAGAGGAGAGGGACAACTGGGTGTCAAACCATGGTGAGGGCCTCTGCGCCTCCCCAGAAGTGTCAATGCCCCAAATTTGAAACTGCATCGATGCCAGTACCCAGGCAACTCCCAGGACCAATGAAACAGCATCCCAGACCAACAATAAACCTGACTGCCAGTGCGCAGCCCTACAAACAGATCCACCTGACAACAACAACCCCACTGTGCTGAAAAGTGTGTGCATTGACTTTGGCACCCAAGCCACACCCCAAACCACTGAAATGGCCACGCAAACACCCCAGCACTCCCCCCAATGCTGCCACGTCATCATTAACGACACCATCAAACCTGTTGCCACTGCCATCAATGATGCCAATGCTGTCATCAACCACCACCACCACTCTGTCCCCAGCCCCGAAACTGCCCCCAGCACCTCAGAAATGACAGTACACCTTGACAAATTGATTTACAGCACCCCTAGAGACTCCCTAGCCCCTCCTCTTGTGTCCTGAGCCCTGCTGTCTCACTGCCACATCACAGCCACCAATGCCAGTGTTACCAGCCACAACTACCTCTGAAATGGTGTCTAGGGTCATGTCTAGCACACAAATGATGTCTATGGCCTTGGCACACACTACTATAGCTGTAAACAACATACAGGGACTGTCTACAACTGAGGAAACCAATTTGCGAGACAACAAGCAACTGTGCTCATCGAAATGCATTGTTTGTTCTATGTACAAACTCTACAGCCCCCACTGTCTCCAACGACAACCAATACCACCTCCCACCCCACCGCTTACCCATTTAGACTGGGCCAAAGATGCTGAGTCCCTCCCTATCATGCCCTTGCCCCCCCGGGATCTCTCATGTCTACGGACCGCCCATGTACAGTGGTTCAGAACCCTACAACAATGAACTCAACAATGATGAGCTCCACCCCATCTCTGTATACCCTCCCGACAATCTTTTTTACCATCTCATGTTCACCTGCCTCATTCCCAGCCTTTCATTACCCAATGACATCCCTCTGGTATAGGCCCTGGCAAACCCATAATCATGGTTCCCTATGCTCCAGCCCTGAACCTTGACTGGGATAAAGATCCCTGTCTCATGGACTTAAGCCATGCTCTTTGAGCTTTGGGATGGACCCCACCATGCTGAGCCTTGTTTATTTTATTTCATATTTTTTATTCACTGTATATATCATCACTAAACATCATTTTGAATTGCTTCATACTGCACATACCATCATTGGACATTTATTCACTGACCATTCTAGACATCATCTTCTATCTAGAGTTCCATTGCAACAAGGACATTGCATTTTTTGGACATGGGTAGATGGAGTAGTGTGTATGGGCACACCTACTCCAGTAGTCATGTGACCACATAGTCAGTAGCCAATCTGTGTGTACATAGTCATCATCATTATACCATCACTGTCCCAGCCATAGCTATAGGCTGGAGACTTGCTACGTCTCCACTGGGTTGAGTGGGGTGATGATGAATTGAGTAGTGGAGTTGGTGGAGCAGTCAAAACTTGCCAGATTTCCAGGCTCCTAAAACCAGCTCTCTCATGTCCTTAAAAGTGGGCATAATTCAAGTACAATATTTTATGAGATGAGAAAAAAAATCCTATTTGAGACATCTGAACACTGAACTGCAACCCACAACTATCAACAGAGAGGCTGGCAAATTAGCAAGAGGAAACCCAATTCTAGGGTCAGGAATACTTGAACCTTCATCAATATAATCTGTGGGTTTGATTGTATTTTTTTGACAGCTGCCATATCCAATATTTTTCACACTTGCCAAAAATGGTATCCTGCACAGGACAAAAGGGGTTCCAAAAATGTGTCCCAGGCTCGATGAACTTGGACTATCAGAGAGATACGTGATCTTGTGGAAAGAAAGCTGAGGAAATGACCTTGCTGGTTCCAGATAAAAATTGCACTTGCCATATATGAGAAGAAGGATGTCATTGGGACTGCTGCTACTGGCTCAGGGAAAACTCTGTCTTTCTGGATTGCTCTACTGATGGTATTGGAGGATGGTGAGGACAAGATTGTTATAGTAACACCTCTTAATATCTTGGGAAAGCAAACAATTTGAGACTTGGGAGCTGCTGATGTAAATGCCATTGCAGTGAGCAAAGAGAATGCAAATGAACAGACATTTCAGGTACAACAGCATTTCACTGAAATGTGATTTAAAAGAAGTTGTTGGATTACATGCTAGACTCCCAAGAATCTTGTTGGCATTCTGAAGGATACCATCACAATAGTCTATGTGATCTACTACACCTTCCAACAAAGCTATAATCAAGTCTGCTGGAGTGGAGCCATATGAATTGAGTTTTCCAAGAATTTCTGCCAATTGGACTGTTGACAGATGCGTATGAAGATGGATTCTTGAGCTTAAATTCACAACTTGGACTTGAGGATCATTATCTTCAAGTTCTTATCTATGGCCATCAATATTTTTACCAAACAGAAATAAATACAGCAGACTCAGTAAAGTTGCAGGTTATATTGATGAAAGTTCAAGTATTCCTGACCTTAGAATTGGGTTTCCTCTTGCTGATTTGCCAGCCTCTCTGTCGATAGTTGTGGGATGCAGTTCGGTGTTCTGATGTCTCAAATAGGATTATTTTTTCTCATCTCATAAAATATTGTACTTGGATTATGCCCACTTCTAATGACACTAGAGAGCTGGTTTTAGGAGCCTGGCAGATTTCAGTCATTTGGTTCCATTTTGGCTGGGGTTGCTGAAGTGCTCTAGTCACATGTACACAAACAACTGAGCTGGGTCGAGTGGGGTGATGACAAATTGAGTAGTGGAGTTGGTGGAGCAGTCAAAACTTAGCAGATTTTGGTCATTCGGTTCCATTTTGACTGGGGTTGCTGAAGTGCTCTAGTAACCCTGCCCTAAATACAAAGTCACATGTATGTTGATTTTGATGAAAAATTATCGAACCATCCTTCCTCAACATTCCCATCCTCCTGTTCACTCTTGCTTCTTTTGTCTTGACACTGCCCCCACTGCTGCCTTCCTCTCTCCAGTATCACCACCATCCCTTGTCATCCTCCATGTTTCCAGTGCTGCCCATGACACCCAGTGAAAATTGGGTTGGAGCTGAGTGAGAGAAATTGAGAACTAGTGATGACATAAACTTTTATCAATCAGTATCAACACAATTCTAAAATTGATGCACTACCTCAATTTCTCATTGATATCAGTCAGGATACATCTATATACAATGACCATATTTTTAGATATACATGATTTCTCAATCCCTCTTGATCGCCCTGGAGGAGGAGGAGGACACAAATCTAGTAATTTCAGGACCCATCAATAACAATTAATAAATGATCAGATTGACAACAACTGAATATATTCTATATATAGCATTAACCACATATTGCAGGTCCACAATAACACTAGCATGAAAAAAGATATCTACATGGAATTATCATATATAACCTCCATTAGCCCACACTAGCCACCCTACTTCCTGTTAGTTTTCCACAGAATATTCAGCTGGTGTTGAAATGTTGATAGAAACCATACCACAATTTACCTGTTTCTTGTCTGCCATAAGCTTCAAAGACCATTCTTCATACTGCTAAGAAATAATATATCAGATCTCTGCAATTATTTGTACTCAAAATTGATGATTAAACACTCACCTTTAAATCTTCTGGTGACAGGTTATCAAAGTATATCTTGAATTATACTGTGGTTCCTTGTGGATTATTCAGGCACCAATCTTGGGAGCACAGACTCCTGGTATTACATCAGTCATAGAGCAAGTTGTTCAATGTTTACAACAATAATTGCACCTTGTGGTAGTTGTTGTTCCAGGCTGCATCCTTGGCAGCTGTTGGACCAGGTGTAGTATTCTTTGATGTTCCTGTGGCAAGACCACTGTGATATTCTGGGTTTCCCATGATGGGTGGAGAAGAAACTACAGCAATAGATGGCTGCATCATGCAGTCAGTATAAGGGCAACCTGAGCCTCTAGCAAAGGGAAATCCGAAGTTAAAATTATGCTAATACAGGGATTGGGGGTGCACCTAGCAAAGGGAAATCCGAAGAGAAAACTCTAAGGACCCCCTTGCTGATGCCCAGTATATGTGAAGATGACAAAAGTCAAATATAACCTAAAAATAGAAAAAGGCGGAGATAGGCGGATCAAGGTCGCCGAATGACATCATACCAAGGGGTATGTGTCTGGAAGGGGTACTCCGCCTCTAAATATAAAAGTGTCAACATGTACAAACATGATAGCAAGGGAAAATTAGTAATAAAATCCGGAAAAATCATAGAAAATGAAGAATAGAAGGAAATGAGGTGGGGAAAAATATAGGACGAACATAAAAAATAGGAAAAACACACAGGGCACCCCCCTAGTCCCCTTACATCACCCCCTCTCTAAGATGCATCGCCCCGATGCATTTGAAATCGTATACGACCAAAGTCCGTGACTTGAATGCGATGCGGTGCAGCAGTGTGCCGTCGGTGGAATTCCTTGATTAACTGAGGGGCGTTTACATCAGACTCTTTGACCCATGAGTTCTCCTCATACCCATAACCCTTCCAATGTACCAAATACTGGAGTTTTCCTTGATGCAAACGGCTGTCCAAGATTGACTCGACTTCATATTGGGGTTCTCCCTCGATCACTGTAGGTGGTGGTGGTGGGTGTGAATGGCATCCCGGGAATGGATCTGGGGGAGCTGGAAGCAATTTGACGACATGGAAGACGGGATGGAGTCTGGACATGGAGGCTGGGAGGCGTAGACGATAGGCATGTGTTCCAATGCACTTGACAATGGGGAAAGGTCCCAAGAAGCGATGAGCGAGTTTCTTGGATGGACATGTAGTGGAGATGTCACTGGAGTCAAGATAAACTCGATCACCAACCTTGTACCCAGGGGTTGGGGAGTGGCATTGGTTGTAAAATCGCGCCATGTCGTCCTTTGCCTTTGCTAAGGCTGCCCTTGCCTCCTCCAAGCTATCCCTCATGCGTTCTGTGAACTCATTCACTGTCTCGATGTGTGAGGGAGTTTGGCAAGGTTCAAATCCCATGCGTGGATGTCGTCCAGTGTCTAAGAGGAAAGGGGTCTGTTGAGTGGAAGCATGGACATGGTTGTTGTATCCGAACTCAGCCAAAGGAAGGAGATCATCCCAATCATCCTGGCGTTCATTGACAAAGAGGTGGATGTACTGCTCCAGTTCCTGGTTGACTCGCTCTGTCTGGCCATCAGTTTGTGGGTGATAAGCAGTTGAAGTGAGGAGTTTGATCCCCAGGAGTCGGTACAGCTCACGAGTGAACTCTGCCATGAACTGAGGGCCACGATCCGAGAGGAAGGCACCAGGAAGTCCATGTAATTTCCACACGTGGTGGAGGTAGAGTCGAGCGGCACCTAGGGCACTGACAGTGGTGTGAGTGGGAATGAAGTGAGCGCGTTTTCCCACTGAGTCAACTGTGCACATCACCGCATCAAACCCATTTGACTCTGGCAATTCCACCACAAAGTCGACGCTGACGACATCCCAACAACTCTCTGGAACAGGAAGAGGGTGTAGCTCACCAATAGGCTTGCGACGAGGAACCTTGGTGCGTAAGCAAAGGTCACAAGTGCGACAATACTGACCAATGAGCCATGACATTTGTGGCCACCAATAGTTCCGTGAGGTGAGCTCCAAGGTCTTCCAGCGTCCGGGGTGGCCAGCAATCTGTGAGTCATGGTGTTGGGATATGATGCGCCGGCGAAGGTCTGGGTCATTGGGAACATAGATGCGATCCCTGAAATACAACAAGTCCTCCTTTTCAGCCCACTCTGCTGCATGTAAGGAAAGGGTCAATCCCTTCCTCAGTTCTTTAACAGCTCGGGCGACAACATCCTCATGTAAACTGCTACAGTTTGTGCGACGAATGTCACATAGGATGTCCTGCTCCTCGCCCTGGGGTGCGATGCCTTCCAGTGCCCGAATGGTGAACAGGTCTGGCTGCAACAGCACAATGTTTTGGTTGTCACCACTGCCATCCCCATGGTCTGCACGTCAGGATAGGGCATCGGTCTTCCCCATGCTGCGACCCGGACGGTGGTGCAAGGAGAAGTCGAATCTGGATAGATACAGGGACCAACGAGCTTGACGACGGTTCAATTTCTTGGCCGTCATGAAGTACTCGAGGTTCTTGTGATCCGTCCAAATTTCCACCTTGTGTTGGGCACCCTCGAGGAAGTGTCGCCACTCCTCAAGCGCACGCATTATCGCCAACATCTCCTTGTCATGGATCTCGTAGTTTCTCTCTACAGCACTAAGGCTTTTGGAGTAGAATGCAACAGGATGCCACTTCTGGTCCTCCGGAGACTGCTGAGACAACACGGCGCCTGTCGCAAAGTCAGAACTGTCGGCTTCTACACGAAAAGGATGCGAATCGTCAGCAAAGGTAAGGATCAGAGCGGAAGTGACCATCTCCTTAAGCTTTTCGAATGCCTCCTGTTGTGCATTATCCCACCTCCATGCCTCCTTTCCTGTCAAGTCGAACAGCGGTCATGCATGATGTGAGAAATCCTTGATAAAACACCGATAAAAATTGATGAAGCCCAGGAAAGACTGCACCTCCTTCTTGTTCGTGGGCGTCGGCCAAGCTGTGACCCTGTTTACCTTGATAGGATCCATCTCCACTTGACCCTCCGAGATAATCAGGCCGAGGTACTCGATCTTGGTCCTTTCGAACTCGCATTTGTCCTGATGAAGGTAGAGTTTGTACCGTCGAAGTTGCTCTAGGACGAGGCGCATGATGCGATGGTGCTCTTCAACCGTGCAAGTGAAGATGAGGATGTCGTCGAGATAGATGCAGACAACGCCTTCGAGGATGAGGTCATGGAAGATGTCGTTCATCATGGTCTGAAAGGTGGCAGGGCTATTAGTAAGGCCAAAGAACATGACAAGCGGTTCAAAAAGACCACAGTTGGTATGAAAGGCTGCCTTCCACTCATCTCCCTCCTTTATCCTCACATTATTATAGCCCCAACGGACATCGAGCTTGGTGAAGTATCGGGCTCCATGGAGCTGGTTTACGAGTTCGGAGATGAGGGGTAGTGGGTAGCAATTTTTGACCGTGATGTTGTTGAGCCTTCTGTAGTCTTGAACCGGTCGAAGTGAGCCATCCTTCTTCTTGACAAAGAAAAAGGGAGAGGCCATGGGTGACTTCGATGGTCGAATATGTCCAGAGGCCAGGTGCTCGTCGATGAACTGGTCAAGCTGCCATTGTTCTTCCGGAGAGAGAGGATAGACCTTGCAGGATGAAGGGGTTGCGCTGGGGGTGAGTTCGATCGCGTGATCCCATGGCTTACACGCAGGAAGAGAGTCAAATGACTCCTTGGAGAACACATCTTCAAACTCATGGAGATGAGGGAGTAAGGAGTTAGTAGAGGATTTAGCAGCGTTGTTTTTGTGGAAGGCCTCGGCGAGGCATTGGCATATGTTCGATGTGGCACACACCTCATGCGATGAGCAAATCGCAGTGTAGAAGATCCGATCACCCTCCTCCACTTCCTCTGGGTCCTCATCATCATCATCCGAGTCCGGCATTAGATCAGGAACCCCTTCCAATTCCACTTCAGGTATAGGCAGGGGTCCAGCACGACACTTCTGAGTTCGTCGTATTGCTGCCTTCTGTCCACGACGTTCTTGCCTGGCTTCTGTGAAACACGTCCGACAGTGGGATGGACATCGGCTCATGGTAACCTCCCCAGTGCGCCAGTCGACCTCTGGGTTATGGTCTCGAAGCCATGGATATCCCAAAATCACCTTTTGCTTTCCTAATTGAGTGACAGCAAAAAGGGCATGCTTACTATGATCTTTGTAACGGAGAACCAGGTCTGCAACCTCTCGGATGGCACCAGCTTCATTTGGGGATCCATCCACGTTATATACAGGTATTGGACGTGAGAGTGAGCGAGTATTTAGACGATGTTGTTGTACCAGATGGGAATTGATGAAGAGACCAGTTGCACCAGAGTCCAGGAGCGCAGAGACACCGAGTATCTGTCCAGTGTCGGTTGTCTGCAGTTCGATGGCTAGGTTTAAGGAATGTGCAGAGGGAGTGGATGCCACAATATACTTGCGTGGTAGTTTACGCTCCCATGATTTAATTTTGGGATGTGGAGTAGAAGGAGAGATGGGGAGAGCAGGTATGTCTTTAGCCAACTTTGAAGGGTCAGAGAGGGGAGCAGTCACAGAAATGGATTCATTCTCCGGGGATTCAACTGACAAGACTTCAAAGTGGTTATGGACAGGCAGTGAGGGCGTACGATTCACTCGCTGCAAATAGGAAAATCCTGCTCCTCTACAACTTCCAACTTAATCTCCTCTGCAACTTGATCCTTCGCTTCCTCAACATCTACAAGCGCCAACAAATCTTGCAGGAGTTCGTCTCGTCCCTCGGGGGTGAGCATGCGGATATCCTGACAATGGGGACACGCTCCAGCCCTGTGTCCAGGTTCCCCACAACGGTAGCAGAGATCCAACTTACGTGCACGGCTGCGGGCTGCATCAACATCCATTGGTACTGGGACATTGATGGCTGGTGTGGGAGTTTGACAAACAGGAATGGGGTTAGGGTGGGGGAGGCTTCGATTGAAGGTGTAGGGTGTATGAGTGGTAGTTGGAGCACGGAATGCAGCATTAAACGCCACATTTGTGAGTCGGTTCTCATCACAGAGTGAAGCAGCTTCATACCAAGCAAGGATATCATCGTCCGCTGGGCGCCCTTCCAACATCTGTGCAATCTGGTCCTGAATTTCTCGGTTGAGCCCCCGTTGGAACTTCACCACCACTGGTAACCCACTCCCATATCCTGCCATGTCCACCAAATCCTTGAACTCATCGATATAGTCATCCACGGATCGACGTCCCTGGTGGTAAGCGGATGACTCAAGTCGTGTCACTGCTCGGTGGCATTCATTGAGGGGGCAGAAGTGGCATATGAACTCAGCTTGAAAGTCACCCCAAGTGGAGAAAGGTAGAGAACCGAGTTCTTTAGTTTGACGTAGGATACGGTCCACATAGAGATAGGCGCGTTCAGATTTCATGTATGTGAAGGCCCAATAAATTTTTGCAGCCTCATCGATGAATTGATGCGACTGGAGACTAATGTATAACTCACAGGAATTAAGGAATGCACGTCCCTGCACACATGCACCATTAAATTCGGCGGGGGGGGACAGTTTGATCTGGGCATGTTCCTTAGTGGACGCGTTTGGCAAAACGTCGTTGTTGGGTGCGCTTGGAGTCGTAAAGGGGGAACTATTGGTCGTAGGGTTAGCCTGGAGGGTCCTAACGAAGTTTTCAATCGTAGATTTAAGCGAGTCAATTTGCGCGCGCATTCCGGAAACATCGCTTTCAAGCACATCAAAGTGTTCTGATGCGTCCATGTCGCTAGGGAGCACGTTTGGCGAAAATGGCGGCGTAATAAAGGCGAGAGTATCTGGAACGGTGTGTAGGGACTCTGTGGAGCTTTGGGAAGCGTCGTCCAGTCCGTACCTGCCTATTTTGGGCAGCGCGTTCGCGATTTTCGGGCCTTAGGGGAGAGTTTTCTACTATAAGGGCAACCTGAGCCTCTAGCAAAGGGAAATCCGAAGTTAAAATTATGCTACATAATACAGGGATTGGGGGCGCACCTAGCAAAGGGAAATCCGAAGAGAAAACTCTAAGGACCCCCTTGCTGATGCCCAGTATATGTGAAGACGACAAAAATCAAATATAACCTAAAAATAGAAAAAGGCGGAGATAGGCGGATCAAGGTCGCCGAATGACATCATACCAAGGGGTATGTGTCGGAAGGGGTACTCCACCTCTAAATATAAAAGTGTCAACATGTACAAACATGATAGCAAGGGAAAATTAGTAATAAAATCCGAAAAAATCATAGAAAATGAAGAATAGAAGGAAATGAGGTGGGGAAAAATATAGGACAAACATAAAAAATAGGAAAAACACACAGGGCACCCCCCTAGTCCCCTTACAGTCAGGAGACAAAGCCATCATGGTGGCAGAATCACTTGAGATAGTGGCTGGAATGAGATCATTCAATATTGGTGAAAAAACAGTGAGAGTTGATATGGCAGCTGGAGCTAGAGTTGACATAGCAGCTGGAGTGAGATCACCTGAGGCAGTGGCTGGAGTGAGATCACTCATAAAAACAGTGGGAGTCAATATGGCAGCAGGAGTTGATGCAGCGGTAGCTAGAGTCAACATAGCAGCTCGAGCGAGATCACTCAAGGCAGCAGTGGCTGGAGTAAGATCAGTTGAGGCAGCAGTGGCTGGAGTAAGATCACTCATGGCAGCTCGAGCAGATAAGGCCGTTGATGCAGACAACATAGTAGGATCACCCAAGCTAGGGACCATGGCATGAGCATCAGTTGAAGATGCTAGTGGAAGGATGGCTATTGATGCAGAGGGTGGGGCAGAATCACTCAAGATAGGCACTGGGAATCCAATTGAAGTGAGTACGTTCATAGAATCCAGGAAACTGGCTGGTAGGGTCATGGTACTTTGTCCATAAGACAATGTCAGTTGTATCCAATTCTTTTGTTACATATTGAGACTCACCTTGAAGCTAGTATTAGGTGTAGCAATGGCAGGACTAGTTTTGTTGTTGGTAACTGAAGTGTTGACTTTGACACTAGCATCAATTGTCAGAATGGGGGTGATGTTGACTGTTGGTACAGAATTGATGCCCAGTGGTGTGCTACCCTGTAAAGATACAGGAACTTGAGAAATGTACATATTGATCATTGGATCTGCAGTGAAATTATGCATATTGGTATCAGTGGTGTTGACCACTGAATGCTGACTTGCCTATCATATGGACCATGGTCAGTACACAATCAGATATGTAAGGCTTAAGCAAATACTCACCACCACATTGCTTTCACCCTGTACCATATCTTTGATATTGCTCACCAGTTCAATCTTTGTCTTCTTCAATGCTAATTTTGTTGATGCTTTGCAAGCATGTTTTGAACCGGTTTCCAGAGATGATGGCTCCTCATCCTCCTGCTTCATTTTTACTTCAGAGGTCTGCTGATTAACATACCAAGATGGATAGTTCTCTGTCACAATTTGCTCTGCTTTCCAATCATGCTCACAGAGTCTTAGTTCTGGAAAATGGGATACCATTCCATTGCAGTATTGTTTCCTGGTCTCAGCATCAGCTTGTCCCCATTTTGATGGAGCTGGTCCTCTTTTAGCGATCAAAACCCAAATAATGTATGCAAACTTGGGAATTTCAGAAGCCCTGTTGCCACCAATTACTGTACTGTTGTAAGGGGACTAGGGGGGTGCCCTGTGTGTTTTTCCTATTTTTTATGTTCGTCCTATATTTTTCCCCACCTCATTTCCTTCTATTCTTCATTTTCTATGATTTTTCCGGATTTTATTACTAATTTTCCCTTGCTATCATGTTTGTACATGTTGACACTTTTATATTTAGAGGCGGAGTACCCCTTCCGACACATACCCCTTGGTATGATGTCATTCGGTGGCCTTGATCCACCTATCTCCGCCTTTTTCTATTTTTAGGTTATATTTGATTTTTGTCGTCTTCACATATACTGGGCATCAGCAAGGGGATCCTTAGAGTTTTCTCTTCAGATTTCCCTTTGCTAGGTGTGTCCCCAATGCCTGTATTATGTAGTATAATTTTAACTTCGGATTTCCCTTTGCTAGAGGCTTAGGTTGCCCTTATAACTGTCTTCTTCTTCAACAAACTGCATTGTGACATTGATTCCTTGGGCAGCATGGCTCGGCCCATGACCCTGGGGACCTAAACTAACATCATGAAGTATGTCAGATATTGATTCTGTCCACTGTCATTTTGTCCAAAATTTGACTTTGGGATAGTCCTTCTGGGATAGAGGTGATAATGATGAGTCCACTTGACTAAGCTGGGAATTATCTCTTGGATTTGGGATAGCCATGAGAAGTGCACTATAAGCTTCACTTGGGGTTTGTGAAATGCTAGCACATTTTTTAACAATTGATAATTAAATATTACCAAAGCGTGTTGTATTGTGTCTCAATAGTCTTTGAAGGTCCGGTCGGGTTGTGGTCGCAGCCCCTTTTGGCTGCAACCGCAACCACAACCAGTTGTCTCACTTACAAAATCCCACCAACCACGGCCAACCAGTTGGTGACCGGTTGTTGTCAGCTTGCAACTGGTTCCAACCAGTTGCAACCATACATATGTACAGTAATTTGTAAATAATAATATGTATTCATAAAACTAATAATAAAATAACAAGAACCTTCCCCCTGCTTGCATTGGGAGCAAGAGAGGGGGGGAGGTAGCTGTAGTCACATAGAAAAGATCAAGAACCCCCCCTGCTCACATTTGGAGCAAGAGAGGGGGGTGGGGGGCCACCGTCATCATTTTTGGGGTTGGCAGTGGGTGTTGGTGACGTGGCAGCAGTGCCACGTCATCATTGTCATCGTTGTTGGGGTTGGCGATGTTGCGGCGGTGCCACATCATTGTCATCAGATTGGTGTGGCAGCCTGTCATACCCCCATTGTTGTTCCTCTCGGTCAGCACCCCCATCTCCCCCTGCAAGCAGTGGCTCACAGGCTGGGTGGTGGTGCTGGAAACATAATAGAGACCCCTCCATCTCGTGTTTGGAGTGAGGGAGGGGGGTGTTGCCATAGAAAAAGAACATACCCCTCCATCTTGCGTTTGGAGCAAGAGAGGGCATGTTGCATCTAGGTGGGGTGGGTTAGCTGTGACATGGCATGGAGGTGGGTGTGGCTGGGGGGGCTTACCTGGCAGGTATCCCCCTGCTGGGGTCTCCTGGTGTCCCTCCCCATCCTCCTGACTGATCAGCACTCCTCACATCCCATTTCAATGGGGAGGAGGAGGTAGAGTGGGTGGGTGTGGTTTGTACGCATCAGTGCATATCGTTACCAAAGAATTTCAACCTAAAAACATAGAAATAAAGTTTGTAAACATAAAGATATACAAAAGAAAACTTACCGTGGGCCCAAACGACGATAACATTGTTTGGGCCCATGTTGTTTGTGGCCATTGTTGTCATTGTCGTGAGAAGTGAACGATGGCACATACAAACAAATGCATCACATTGCTGTTTACTTGCACCACACATATTCAAACATATACAAATGGCCCAAACATATATAAACACTTGCCCATCCAACCTGTCATTCCTTGGGCATGCCCCAAATTTGTTATGGAGTAAATAAATTACATAGAAAATAAAATAAAAATTGTACTATCTAAGATTGAGTAGCGAGGTAAGGCCACCCAGTTGCGACCAGTTGTGACTGGTTCCAATTGGTTGGACTTGCAAGCCTGAGCCTACCAACTGCAACCACAACTGTTGACAACAAGGCCCAACTGCAACCAGAAAGACCAGTTGCTTGCGGTTGGGTCCAGTTGAGTTCCAGTTTTTTTTCAGTTGCAGCAACTGGACCCTCAAAGACTATGTCTCAATCACTATATTTTTCTTCTCTAGATCAGCTGAGTAATTTTGTAGGTTGTTGGAGGTCTTTACACTCCCCCCTGTATTCCTATAGGAATCCAATGATTCTGATGATTCCAATCAGAATCCAACCATATTCCAATGTCATTTCACCAGCCAAATTGACATGAAATAGCAGGTTTAGTCCTAGTCCAGTCCAATGTGATTCTGATTGGACTATTGGAATTTCTGGTTATAGGAATCACATAGGACTATTCCAAAGGTATGCTAAGACATCAGACAACATAGGATTCTGATAGGAATGAAAGCAGCCTTGCTTAGTAATATAGTATGAAAAAGTCAATGTGCACACCAGAATTGAACACTTGACATTACAGAAGCCTAAACCAACAACAATACCATTAGGCTAAACAGTCATTACAGGTAAGTGATCATACTACACTACATACCATTCCCATGGGTGTGAAGACAAAGCACATAGCCGTGTCATCACACCTGCCAGCTCATCACTCCCACCACCATCACCAACAACAACAAGCACACCACCTCCATCCCCCACCTCAACCACAACCCAGCAACTCCCACCACTCCCACTTCACCCCCATCTCTAGATGAGCTGCCAAGACCGGAAATGACTGGTTTCGACACTGAATGATGCCCAAATGATGCAATTGTAGTTTGGGCCCGTAGTAAGTTTTTTTTTCATTCATTTCTTACTTTTGTAAACTAACTAATTCATTTGTTTTGTTTCTAGGTTCTAATCTAGATGGGTAACATGAGCCAAACCCACACCCAATGACACCCCTGGCAACCCCCCTCCTCCCTGTCAAAATTGGATGTGAGGGTATTGATTGTGGTCAGGAGTGTGGGGAGCAACACCAGGAGACCCCAGAAGGGGAATACCCACCCAGTAAGCACCACCCGACCCCTCCCCTCGTCCCACATCACTGATGAACTGACAATGCACCCACCCCATGCCTACGAGCTGCTGCTCGTAGGGTGGATCGTGTATGACACCAATGACATCCAGCACCCCCCATCACTGCCATGAGCGACTGCTCATGGGGTGTATACGGGGTGCAAGAGCACAGGAACAGCATGGAGGGATGATGATGGCACCAAACAACACGCCTATGAGCAGCTGCCCATAGGGTAGTTTGTGGGTGCAGACAACGAGGGGGATGAATTACATGGGTGACAAGGGGGGGGGACAAAACAACAAGGGGAAAGGGAGATGATGACCAGAAGGGGAGATGATGGTGACATCTGCCCCATGCATGCCTATGAGCATCTGCTCATAGGGTGTTTAAGGGGAGGGGGAGGGAGGGAGGGGAGAATGGACAAACACTGCCACCAACATACAATGCACCACCCACCACCAGCCTCATGAGCAACTGCTCGTGGGGTGGATGGTGAGTGGAATGATGAGGAGGGAGGGAGAGAAGGGAGGGAGGGAAGCCGAGGTGAGAGAGGTGAGACACGACAGAGACAAGAGGGAGGGGAAATGATGGGACAGGGCTGATGAGACAGCTGACATGATGCACCACCACCCCCTCCCCCCTGTTTTGTGGGGGGGGGTGGGTTTTTTTGTAGAATTTAAAATAGTATAATTAAATAGTAGAATTAATTTTCCCCCTGCATTTGTGTGGGGTTTTTTTTAAAATCTATATTAGTTATCTACTCCCTCATGAAGACGCGAGAGCTCAACAATATTTTTTTGAGCTCTTGTGAGAGAGGTTAAAAATAAGTGAACTAATCCTAAGTGGACTTTATATTACATGTTTATTAATGCTCCTGTGGCTCAACTGGTTGAGCACTTGTTTGGTGGTCATGTCACTTATATCCCAAGGTCTGGGGTTCAATTCCTGGTCTGCCCATTTATTTTGTAAGCACTTTCACCGAGTTAAGTCTTCTGAAATGGTGTGGTATTCTGACTACCTGTTGGAATTGCATAGGACTTTACTTGGAATTTACTAGGAATTTCTTGGAAATAAAAGTACATGGTCATCAAGATACATTCTGATTGGATTCTTATTGGACTCCTAGGACTAGTGTTGGACTAGTAGGACTCCTATTGGATTCTGATCAGACTCTTATCAGAAAACTTGGACTCCTAGGACTCTGATAGGAATATGGGGGAGTGCAAAGTTTACAGTTGTTGACCTCTTCCAGTGTTCTGACTTGTTCATGTGAGGAGCCATACTGTGGATGATGAAGCCATGCAGCTTGTGCGATGATAGAGCCTTGGTAGTTTGAAGAGGTGTTCTAAAGTATAATAACCTCAAAAGGACTCTTGAAACACTGAAAAATTCAATACTCACACCTTAGAGGGTGTGCTATCAAAAAGAGTGGAACCACAAGACACATAAGACATTGGGCTGATACTGCAACCAATAGAGCTTCTTGAATTTGCACCTGGAACAAGAAACATGGCTAAATTAATAGTGGAGCTCAGCTGGAGCTATGAGATATATGAGATCTATAATGAGAGAATATGCGCTGCTGGCAGCTTTTGCCAAGTTATGATATTATTCATTTGTACCATCCCAAAATAGACACTACAAAAACAACAACAACACTACATGTTGGAAATTTGAAAAATGAAAGGTACAAAATTGAAACAACAGAGGTACAGTGACAACAACATATAAGTCCTAAAAAGCACAAGCTAGACATCCTATTTTACTTGCCTTGCCCTCTTGGGCATACGAGCACCCATGTCATGACTTGGCGGTTTGCTGATTATATTGAGCTTTGAGATGGGCTCCTCAACAGCGTTGAGCACCTTTTCCAGAATTGCAGTCATGTTGTCATATGTGAGTCCATTGGGCTGGACAGTGTGGTCAGGACCACCTGGGAAACAAGTATATGGGAGAGTTCAATGGCAAATGGTGTGAAATCACACCAATAGTCTGAAAAGTATGGTACAACTGTGAGATGTGGACCACA
The DNA here is from genome assembly GCA_026075535.2 of Tricholoma matsutake. NCBI lineage: Eukaryota > Fungi > Basidiomycota > Agaricomycetes > Agaricales > Tricholomataceae > Tricholoma > Tricholoma matsutake. The sequence goes on from AP026544.2 coordinate 3,485,010, forward strand.
CATGTGCCCAGCTTTGGTCCAGCCAATAGTGGTGAGCTTGTTGTCGCTAAACCAGGCATGCATGGTGTTATTGGGAGGAATGTTGACTTTTGGTCGAGGTACTCCAGGTCCACTGGTGAAGGTGCAGATATAGAGAATAACATAAAGGAAGGATTCAAGGTCGTGATGAGGTTGGTGGATGAACTTTTCATCAGTGTTAAGCAGGACCTCAATTGCCATGAACAGTGGGGTGCCCTGATTAATATAGGATCAACTATTTGGCTCATAGTGTGAAATGAGGGAACTTACAGTGTGAACCTGCCTGTCCTTTGACTCTTCAGCATCATCATTGATGGGCTCTTCAATGTCTTTATTCATAATTGGAATATCCTCATTGGTTGAGCCAAACCCATCTATGCTCCCAACATCACCAATACTGCTGCCAGTTCCACTAGCCTTGTGTGTGTTCCACTAGCCTTGTGTGTGTTCCACTAGCCTTGTGTGTGTTCCACTAGCCTTGTGTGTTTCCATGCACAAGGTAATATTCTCAAAGCTAGAGGCATATGTTTCACCTACTGGCAACACATTGGGATCTAAGTCATCAACAAGACATGTGAAGTTGAAATCAATTAAAAGCCCAACTGCATTGGACATAGCATTGGGGCAAGAAATTAAAAAGTTGTTGATACTGATGTCGCAGTGCAGAATCTGAAGTTTTTCAAAAAGATATTTATGAACTGTAGATTTACTGTAAACTTCATTGCAGGCACAGAGTAGACAGACCACTTACCCCAAATAAGAGATATCATTACAGAAATTAATTCCTTCTTTGACTTGAACAATGTCAGTGATTCTCCAATAGGTGTGCTAACATGGCAACAATGGACACGTTGAGAAAATGACCATCCATGCAAACCTTTGTGGTAATTCTCAGTGCAATCTCTTTGACCATTAATCTGGACATCATCACCACAGAACAATGATGGCACAGACCCTTTGATGGCATCATGTCCCTGAATAAGCTCCAAAATGATGGTTTCAGACTGTGCAAGACACACCTGAATCCAAGAATCTTTGAGTGTCAAGAATGTGTTGCCATGCCTCACAACCCAAACTTTAGTTGCACAACCAACAAGAGAGTTGAGATTGTAGATCATCTTGTGGACCTGGAAGGACTTTCTGGAGACTCTGATCTGTGTCACTCTCCCATAATGATTTATGTCTACATTTGGATCAACCCCAATGTCAGAAACCTCTCCAAACATGAAAAAGGCCATAATTCGAAAGAATGTCTTTGCGTGCATCTTCCCACTACTATGCAGTGGGATATCAAGAAGTTGAACTTGTCCATCGTGATCAGTGAGAGTGAGAGAGAGAGCATTGCCACCCATGAAGGCCAGAGCAAGAATGAAATGATGATTGGCTTGGCACACAAACATCACATATGCATTTATGGTGTCAATTATGGTCTTGGACCTTGCCATCAGCGTTGGGGTCGATTCACAGATCACATGGATAAAGCACCAACCACAATGGGTTGCCAGCTCATTCTGAAGATGAGTTTGATAGGCTTTGTCAATGAGGATGAGATCAGGTTTCCTAATGATGGAGCTCCCAACCTGTACAGTGCTGCAGTTACAGTATAACCAGACCCAACTGCTGGTGGTTGAGGTTGCCTTTTCCATGGTGAGAGTAACATGATTTAACCAATCAGCCACCATGACCTCTGAATAATCCTTCATAAGGTGAAGCCGCATTCTTTCAGCTTCCCAGATTGGTCTCTGCTCAATGTCTTGGACTGAAAAAGATTGTCCCATTTTTTTGAAGAAGGTGTCATCAAGTGGGAAGGGAGGTTGATCATCGGGAAAGAGGATATCAAGGAACACAGATGATGTGGTGATAGTCTGGCCAGTAAGATCTTTTCAAAGAGCTGCATAGAGCATTTGACTGGGGAAAGCTTCCCCAGGTAAAAGCAATGAATATAAACAAGAAACAAAGGTGGTTACTGAAGAAGCCATGGCAGCAGCAGGACATAGGGCATGTTTTCCTTTTGGCAGGTCTGCCTATGCACATTCAAGAGTGTAATCTCGACCATGAAGAGCAGCGGCGAGGTACGAGTCAATGGCTGCATCGGGGCTGTGAGGTGGATGGGAGGGATCTTCAGAGTCAACCTGATAATTATGGAGTTTTGGTAACTGTGAAGTCATGGAGGGACAGGAAAGTTGATGGAGAATGCTAAAACAGGAGTCGTCAAGGAAGGTGGAGAGATAAAAGATGCCATCTATCACTTTTTGTACACTCAAGTACAAATATGCAAAAAGAGAACATAAAGTGAGGGAATATTGATGAATCAGTGAATTGTGAACCAATATTGATGGTTGTTTGAGAGGGTCTGTGACTTAAGTAGTATTATGAAAAGGCAATGCAGAGGAAAGGTGTATGATGTGTATGTAAGCAACTAATAATACAGCTGTATATGTACATTCTGAGTTATTTGAATATTAATGTTTGAAGGTCTGTTGGTGTTGGTGTTGGCACTGGTGTTGGTGTTGGCATTGACATAATCTGCTGGTGTTGTTGTAGTTTGCTGGCATCGTTGTAGTTTGCTGGTGTTGTTGTTGTTGTCTGGTCTCAGCATCATTGTCTGCTGCCATTGTCATCTGGTGTTGCTTGCATTACCACCCTATGAGCAGGGGCTCACAGGCATGGTGTGGTGGTTGGGTGTAGGTGTCATCAAAAGATTAAGAACCTAAAAACAACAACAAAATATCAAGTTAGTTAAAAAAACAACAAATCAATGATCAAAAAACATACTCAATGCCCAAATGACATGACTGGCATTGTCTAGGCTGGTTGTGTTGGTAGGGCTGTGGCATTTTTCCAGTAAGTTCACGGGGCGTGGCTAATGCACTGGCCAGAAGCCATTCAAAATCCAAGAAGCATGACTTACCCATCCCATCGTCCTCACGGCCAATCAAATACTGAATGCGAGTGATGTCATGATAGGTGGGGCACCACCAACCATCCCATTGTGGTATGGCCACAGGTTCTCCGAGAGTATCCAATCGTCGTAAACATTTGCGATCTGTTTTGCAATAGAGATCCTGAAACAGTCCAGCTCACAAGTGTGATTGATGATTCAAGTGGTGGAGACCAAAGGTATACATGTGATCAATCCATTGTGTGGGTACCCCATGGTGAATAAGATGTCAGGTTACCATGTCCAAGGTGGCTTCAAGCACCAACTTATTGTCATAAGGGTGAATGGTGAGACTATCACTGGAACACTCAATGAATGGTGTGTTGGGGTTCGATGCATTCCAGATGTCAATGGCTTAGCGGTAGAAGCCAGGGAGGGCCACTACACACCCATATACTCACATGAAATAGGGTCGGGCAATCACCGTATGGGGTCCAAGTGCGTGTCCTAACAAATACCCAAATATGTTACATTGATCAGCTTTAAGAGCCACATTCATGGCTACACCATGGGTGGCATTGCTACTGCCTAAGCATCCATGGTGCATGATGTACTGAGACATCAGGTCAATGTCCAGCAGCTGTTCTACAGGCAAAGGGGGTAGTCTGGCACCACTGGTCTTATTCTGTCAATTACCTGTGAACATGTCTTCATCTCGGTGTATGGGGAAGTCCTCCCATAGTTGGTGGTTGTTGGGGAATGGCTTATGGATCTTGTGAACAAAGACACCGTCCTTCAAGATTTTGTGCATGGCCAAGTCCCATAGCTCTGGTATGAACCCACCAGTAATGCGATGAAATTTGATCAGCAATCAATAGGCTTCAACATGGTCGATGGCGGATTCTTTCCAATCGTTAATGAATTGTACTCCTCGGGTGACTTCCTGGGGATTCATAGGAAATCCTCATGGTAAATATGAGTACAGGGGGTGATTGCCATTGGTCATATACGGGTTTTCCATATGACCCTCAAAGTTGCTTGCTACCGCTGATAGGTCCACCTTGTCATTCAAGCTCAGAGAACACATCTATGATCATTGTTGAAGCTCTATGAGTCTCTACAGACCTCTACAAAGCTCTATGAACTCATGTAAACCCCTCCAAAGTTCTACAAACCTCTACAAACCTCTACAAAGTCACGAAAATGCTTTGAAATTCTTTGAAACACTTCAAAAATTCTTTGCATCACTTCGAAAATCTTTGCAATGCCTTGGAATTCTTTGTATGCCTTCAACCACCATAATACAATTTCCCCAACCTTCAGACACACATCCCACACTTGCTACACATTGCCACATCACATTCCAAGCACACCAGACATGAGGAGACAAGACATTTCGCTTTTTAGGACACATTGCAGTGTTTTCGACATTTCCATGATATAGTGGAACAATAGGACAAGTACCTTTGATATATTATGCTTCTACACATTTCCCCTCACATCATTTCCCATTTATTTTGTGATTTGGATACTTCTTTATTGTCTTATTCCTTGCCTCATGGCCTTATTTCCTTTTTAGTACTATTTCCCCAAAACTTATATAGTCTTGTACCACTATACAACAAAAGGTGGAATATATTGTCACATCAGTCCCTCGTATATCATATTAGTCTGACTCAGGAGTTTCCCTCTTGAGTTCCAGCACCTCATCTTAGCTCTAAAGTTCTGCAAATTGTCGTAAACTTCTTTGAAATTTGTCATACTGTCTCTAAACTCTCTCTTATTATCTCAATCATCTCTTGTCACCTTTGACTCCCATTGCAATTTCATATTATCCATACCCTATTCTTGTCACTATCCTCGAAAATCTTTGAAACAACATTGCACACCCACAAAATTCTTCGGACTTCTTTGCACACACTCAAAATTCTTTGAACTTCTTTGCAAGCTTTCGCAGTACTTCATACAGCATCGTGTCACATCACATTCATGCTCACTGCTGACAGCAATATTTAGTACCACCTTGCACCCTTCCTCTGACTCATGTTATATCATTTGAAGCCTATTTGTGGGTTTTGTTTGGGTTTCTGGGTTGAGCATTATCACCATGTACAGCCTCACAGTATGTAAACCCTTGCTTTTTGTGTTCTTTCTCTTTGGCATGTCCCAGTATTATTTTACTTTAGTTATTATTACAATTAAATTACATCTACTATAGTGTGTAGATTGAGGTCAGTTAGAACTGGTTAGAACTGGTTTCAATCGACTTTAAATAAGTATTCAAATCAATGCAACTGCAACCAATGGACTGGCCAAATGAGGGCAACTGCAACCGCAAAATAACCAAACTGCAGTTTGGCTCAGTTTCAGTTTTTTTCCAGTTCAAGCTGCAGACAAATCAGGGTCTGCTGATGTACACATTGCATTGAATGATATGGGTTTGGTGGATGCTGTTGAATGCTCTATATATATGTACCTACTATAGTAACCAATGAATGCACTATTAAATACCTTCCTGGACAGTACAGTACGTTACAATACAGTGGATAATTGAGCATGTAAGTTGTATAGACATGGTAGCCTATGAATTGGTGACACAGGCATCAGCATTGGCATTGGCATTGGATTGGCATTGGCATCAGCATTAGGTAGCTGGGATTAGGCAGGACATTGGCATCAGGCACACATACATTGTGTCAAGTGAGACAGGGTGGACACTGTTGAACACTCTATGTATATATGTATGTACTATAGTAACAAATAAGTGCACTGTTACAATGCTTCTGTACATATATAGGGATCTGCATGGTTTTGGCAACCCGTGTGGGTAGATGGGTACAGGTAATATGGGTCACACATATAGTACCCACTGTGCCTACCTGTCACCCAACTCATTCTTACCAGTTAAATACAAACTTTTATTCATATATTTACAAGTTTCGGCACAAAGATGAGTGCTGCAAATCATTTATTTACTTATATACTATGTATTGGTATACTAACTAACTTATTTTACATATAACTTACAGGGGAAGCAACACCCCAGAAGAAGGAAAGTTTGTGGAAGCAGGGTATTATATACTAGTTGATGTTTACTACTATTTGGTTCCAGTAAATGAACATGAACACAATGCAACACACTGTTTACTGGAACCAAATAATAGTAAACATCAACCAGTATATAATACCCTGCTTCCACAAGCTTTCTATGTAAAATAAGTTAGTTAGTATACTAATACATAGTATATAAGTAAACAAATAGTTTGCAGCACTCATCTGAGTGCTGAAACTGCACACCTGTGATCCATCTCATGTAAAAAATCAATCCTAGTACAACAAGAGTGAACTATAAGTACAGTAAGTAATCATTTGCTACTGAATAATAAGTCGTTACTCACCTCAGTCTCTGTATAAGTGACTGAGGTGATCTGGTATCTGTCTACTGTATATATATGAGTCATGTTAGATAAAGGATAATGACCCTTACCCTTATCCTCACATACCCTTTGCCCATACCCCCAGGGGTATGTAAACCCTTGCCATTCACTAATTCTTGACCAGTTCTTCTTCATTCGTTCAAGTTAAAAAGCATTTGAGAGTGAAAATATGCCTCAGTCATATAAGGTATGATCAATTTTATTAAAGTATGATGGGGGTTTTCAATATGATAACACACTAACAGAAACAAAAGTATGATGAATCATATACAATGAGATGCCCAGATTGCAATGAAGATATATGGGTTGGAACAGGTGGTCCAAAAAATCTTGCCAGTCACCGAGGGCAAAAACCATGCTGCAATGGGCAGGAAAAGAAGGCATGGTCAAAAAAGCAGGGCAGAACATGCACATTGTTTGACATTGGTATCACCAAAGCCACAGCTAAACCAAAAATAGTTCAACCTACTTCATCCCAATCTCTAATCCATGTCATTGCTACACCAGTGGGAGAACAACAGGAACTAGTCCCTGATGTCACCACACGCAAAAGGAAAGGCTGTTCAACAGGGTGGGGATTACTGCAAAGGCTACATGACGCCACAGGGAGATTGGAGTTATTGCCCAGAGTGCCTGAAGCCAGGGAGGACAATCAGTTGGCATCATTTAGTCATGAAGGAGCAGTGTTTGAGTTGGCTGCTGTCAGTGATGACAAAGTCTGGGAGGTAGTAAACCCTCAACTCAACCGATTGCTAGGTTTTGGATGACCAAAGGATGAAATCCGTGCATTAATCCGGTGAGGGCTGCAAGGGGTGCATGGGCTGTGTGGATTTTTGGAATATCTTGTGCAAGAGAAAGCAATAGCAGGAGGTCCATTGGAAGGAAAGATTGCAATTCTCCTTGACACAATGAATCAGTACGACAGCACTTACATAAATGATCATAAGTTGACTGACCTACAAAACAGATTGATACCGAGTGGCACAGGTAGTCAGATGAAGCTGACTGACATTGACTTGGAAGTTGATGAGAGACATCCAGCTGAACTTGGGCATGAGCATGCCACCACCGAACTCACCAGTTCTGCTTCCACCTCCTTTTCAAATCTGACACTATGTTGCCATGGCGTTCATCTCACTATGCAACCTGGCATCAGCCCATACGAAGCCTATCCATTTATGCTACATGCAAAGCTTAAACTTCCTTGGAATATTCATATCACGAATGATCAACTCACCTTGTTGTCTATCCATTGCCCTGGCTACATACCCCCATCTAAGTCTCCAGCTTGTTGAGCTCCTAATGCACCATGTTGTTCAAGGAATTGTGGACCGAATGAGGGATGGCGTGCACAAGAACTCTACACTTGCCTACCAACCCATACAGGGGTTGATTGAAATTGTGCAGCATAGTAATAATCAGCTAAATGTATTGCGAATAACAAAGCATACCATATCATGATGGCTCACCACACAAGCTAGGACACTCAACAATTATAAGAAGTTTGTGATGGCATTAAGTAAAGGGAAACTCAGAGAGTCAATGCTCTGATTCGTGCGGGGTTGAGGTGGGGAGCAGGAATACATGGGTTGCTGCAATTGCTTGATCGTGCAAACCAGGGTCTCTATCAACCCAAGGGCTTTACTGAAGAGGAAATTCTTTGTGGCATCTTGTTCCTGTGGCTTGGCAGCTCCTGTGTGGCAACACTAGCATGCTGAACCCTTGGTTCCCCATCAGTTTTGACCCTGAGACAGAATAGCCCAGTTCAACCTCTCACTGCATCACCTGGAAGCCCAACATTGCAAGAAATACAGCAAAACATCAAGTCAGCCTTTGAAAATACAGATGTAATGGGAGCATATGGATATGTTTTGATGATTGACAAGATCACTATTGAAGCATGTTCATGCTGGGATCCTGCAACAAACAACATACTCAGTTTATGTTGGGAACACACGGCTCACCTCAGTTTGAAATTCTGCTCAATTAACAATGTCAAAGTGTTATTCCGAGGTATTTTGGATGGGGAATGTCATTATGCCAAAGAGGTATGCTGTGTTAGATAGTCCTATTTGTATGTCTACCAAACTTAACTCTATGATAGGCATCAGTCTTTTCCATTGGATTGTTATCCAATTATCACCACATAGCTGGATCTCAACCATTTTTAGCTTCAGGAACTTTCAAGAGAGAGGATGCAGAGGTGCATGGACAACTGATTTCCTTGTTGTTGATGCATGTGTTGCTGAGACAAAGTCAATTGGTGTCTCAATGTATTGCGTTGCCTCAGATGGCAAGAGTCACTGTGGTGCTTTGCTTACAGCACTGACTCAAAGCCAATTATTGGATGAGCGCAGTCTGCTCTACACTATTCTGGGTGGAATGCGACTTATGAACCTCTTTGTTGGGAATGACAATCTCACAGTTGATAAGGATCCCAAGCATATTATGAAACCATGTCAGAATCTATTACTGAGAAAATCTGGTGTGCTAATTCTCAACACTCACATCACTCTGGCCCTACTGCATTTTCATCTGAAGGAATCCAGTCTATCTTCAGTTCATATTGACAATCTCCTCGACCCAACAGACAAGAAAAATGTTCCCATTTGTTACACTCTTCTAAAAGAAATTTGGTCACTCCAATGTCCCATTCCCACTGACAAACCTAGTTTTGTGAAGGCATGCAATGCTCTCCAAATCCTTGGGACACTTTTCTGGCATCTTGTTCTTCCATTTGTCCATGTCTATCACATGCTGTTGAATGCCTCAATGTATTTTCATTGCATCCAGAGTGGGACTGTGGACCATGGCAGTTTAAGCTCCATGTGATTGAGGACAGTAATGGTGATGTCCTGTCAAGTGTTGACCATATAAGCCTGAAAACCTGGAAGGGTGATGTGTCGGTGGGGTCCATTGTTCTGCTCACTGCGTAGAATGAAGGATGTCAGTCAATCAAGACTGAATTTGCATCTCTTGGTGTTTTGTCGCACTTCACCAAAATGGAGAAAACTAAAGTTGACCTACTTTATCCATTTGTACAAGTAGAAGATGCCAAAGAAGATGACAATGAAGCTGTCAACACTGCTCCTGCTGAAACTCCATTATTCCATTGTGTTGACCTGAACACAGTGACAGCTGCACTTGAGGAGAATGCAGCAGAACCACTTAGCCTTGAGGACCATGTGAGGTCTTTACACTCCCCCCCCCCAATCCGAGTGGACTCCACTTGGACTCAACTAGAAATTTGTTGGCTGAGACACCTGCCAAATTAGTAGGTCCGGTCCAAGCAGACTCCTAGTATAGTCCTAGCGTCTGATTGGACAGTCCTAGCATTCAATGTGTTTGCAGTTACTTATTTATACATAAATAGAAAATGTAATTAACAGTAGGATTCGAACTCTCACTTTGACATAACTTATGTAATGAAGCGAATGAGCCTAACTGTTACACTACAAGAGCTTTTCTCTTATGGAAAAGCAATGCTGTACATACAACACCCAGTGGCTGTGTATTGAAAGGCACACAGCTGTGTCATCAACACATCACTACTGTCAAGTTTCAACAATGCTGCCTCCTCCTACCTCGCAAACCAAAGACAGAAGCAGGGCCCAAACAACGTTATTGTTGTTTGGGCCACTAGTAAGTATTTTTAAAATGTTCTTTGTTGTTTTGTTTAACTAACTCATTTTTCATTAGTAATAGGTTTGATTATAGTGATGACATGACGAGACAACTGGATGACAGGATGACAAGATGATGACTGGATGAGATGACGACTGGACAAGACAATGACTGGACAACAACAAGACAACAAGATGAGACAACAACAACAAACAAGGAGCAGCAGCAAACGATGAGAAAAGGCCCAAGTAAGTTTTTTTTTCTTTTCTCATTCCTTTCCTTCTTTACTAACAAACTTTTTTAGGTACTAATTTAAACTATTGATAGCAACAATGACAAGATGGCAGGGGCCAACAAAACAGATGATGGGGATGATAGGAAGGGACAGCAGGAGGAACGAGAAGGCCAATGACCAGCACCAGCCACCACCATTGCAAGCCCCTGCTTGCAAGGTGAATTGCTGGTGCTCAACAATGAACCAGCAATGAGGGGAGGGACAACAACAACAACAGGGGACAACAACAACAACAGGGGACAACAACAACAACAGGGGACAGCAACAGCGGCAGGGACGACAACAGGGGATGACAACAATGAGGGGGGAGGAGACAAGAGGGGGGAGAACAACCATGATGATGGGACGATGATGGAGATGAGAGGGGGGGACAATGATGATGGAACACACCACCCACCACCAGCCTCACGAGCAACTGCTCATGGGGTGGACTGTGGGTGGAATGACGACGAGGCCCACCAAGCACCCCAGAGATGAAAAGGGGGGAACAACGACAAGAGGGGGAACAATGACAGGAGGGGGAACAATGACGAAAAGGGGAGGGGGAATGACAAAGGGAAATGACAAAGGGGAGAGGGGAACGACAATGGAGGAATGACGATGAGGGGGGGACTTTTTGTATTTTTTGTCCTTTGATATCTATAGTTATATTTTTAATTGAACTATTCATAAAAGATACCCCAAAGAAATTAGTAGTTTGGATATCTGTGAAGGTCTGTAATGAGGTCAGTAAGGTTTTGTAATGAGGTCAGTAAGGTTTTGTAATGAGGTCAGTAAAGTTTTGTAATGAGGTCAATAAAGTTTTGTAATGAGGCCAATAAAGCTTTGTAATGAGGCCAATAAAGTTTTGTAATGTGGTCAGTAATGAGGTCAACAACATTTTGTAGTAAGGTCAGCAAAAGTTTGTAATGAGATCAGTGAAATTTTGTAATGAGGTCAGTAAAAGTTTGTAATGGTATGATGTTAGTAACAGTTTGTAATCAAGTCAGTAAAAGTATGTAAATAAGGTCAGTCAATGTGTGAAATGAGGTCAGTAAAAGTTTATAATCAAGTTGGCAAAGCTTGTAAACCAGTCAGTACAACTTTCCAGTGACTTTGTGCACAAAAATTAGGGACGCGATATAGTGGACACCTACTTTCACACCTCGTGGTATCCACACACAACACAACCAAACAACTCACACTGCCAACTGTATGAGACATACTAACAGCTCATTCATTCACACATGTCATTTTTGTAAGTCTTGCATCATTAAATGGGTAAACAACAAATTAATGTTTATATTCACAGGTCAATACTGTGGCATTTGGTAAGCTTGTGAAATCAACCTGATGACCTATTGCAAGTTAAGTAATGACTTTTGTAAGTTGTTTTTTAGTCAACATATTTATAGTACTAAGTCAATCATTAGAAGCACATTACTGACTTCAATATGAACCACTACAAACTTGTTCACTGCTTTGTTACAAACCTTTATTGACCTTGGCATAAACTATTACAAAAATGTTATTGACTTTAATACAAGCCATTACAAATTTGTTTACTGACTTTGTTATGCTTGGTGTAAACTATTACAAACATGTTATTGACTTCAATACAAACAAACTATTACAGACTTGTTTACTGACTTTGTTGCAAACCTTTACCGACCTTGGTATAAACTATTACAAACATAGTATTGACTTCAATACAAACCATTACAAACTTGTTTACTGACTTTGTTACAAACCTTTACTGACCTTATAAACTATTACAAAAGTGTTGTTGACTTCAATACAAACCATTACAAATATGTTATTAACTTCAATACAAACCATTACTGATCTTGTATAAACCATTACAAATATGTTATTGACTTCAATACAAACAAACCATTACAAACTTCTTTACTGACTTTGTTACAAACCTTTACTGATCTTGGTATAAACTATTACAAACATGTTTACTGACTTTGTTGCAAAGCTTTACTGACCTTGCTTTAGTGCTTATTATGGTGTTAGTCTAGTTCGTATGAGTAATAATCAGCCTTGCAACTTGGACTACATCTGGACAATCATTCAGAAGTGTAAATTTTCATCATGAAGTTGATTTGAATGTAGTTTGCTTGAAGTCTTAGCAGAGTCCAAGTGGAGTCCAAGTGGAGTTCAAGTGGAGTCTGCTCGGACTAGGGGGGGGAGTGTAAAGTACTGCTATTTATTTGCATTCAACTTCGATTTTTTTAGTGCTGAGAGCCAGACAATCTGAGGTCCTTCCACTTCCTGTGGCATCATCAGTGCTGCATGCCTCAACCTACCATTGAATATTTGCTACAAGCCTGAGAACATGTACATCACTTGCATCATCCCTGGTCCAGCAGAACCCCATGGTATGGCACTCAATCATTATATTCAGCTGGTCATGGATGACCTTTTAACATCCTGGACTCATGGTGTGAAGCACTCACACACTGCCAATCACCCTCATGGGTGCATGACCCAAAGTGAAATTGCCTTGGTTGCTTGTGACCTTCCTGCTGCATGCAAGTTCTCTCAGTATGCTAGTGTTGGGAGCCATCACCTCTGCACCCAATGCTCATGCTTCAGTCTGAGCAATCTCAGAAGGACTGACATTGAGGCAGAAGATTGGGAACCCAGGGATCCTGAGACAATGCTCTTGCATGCCAATGCTTGGAAGGCAGTCAGTGGATGATCAAAAGATATTGTTTGAAGACCATGGCGTACGGTGGTCAGAGTTGTGGAAGCTTCCATATTGGGACCCAGCTTGCATGGTGGTAGTTGATTCGATGCATTGCCTGTTTGAGGGACTCACCCTTTACACTTTCATGATGCTCTCAAGTTGACAAGTGCATCAGCCAAGGCCAAGGAAACCCCCCAAACTGCCTTCAGTTATCCATTCATCATCCCCAATGAGAATATGGTGGCTCAAGAGCAGCTTGATGAGAAGACTATCAAAGACATATCAGCAATCCATTCCCAACTCATTAGCCCGATCAGTGGTGAAGGTGGCCTCAAATCTTTAACAGCCAAACTAGGGAACCAGAAACTTTCAGCCCTCAAATTCATCTTCAAATCTCTGGAGACCCATATCACCATTGGAAATCATCCTAAATCCAGATACACGAAAGCTGATTATTCCAAAGCACTGACCAAATGGGTGAGAATTCTCTTCTCTTGCTCACTGCCAGGCAGTTACTTGAAATCCCTTGTAATAGCATGCACACTTCCCCTTGACTCCATCAGCCCCCCTGCCACCAAAGTTGGCCAGTGTGGCCACCATGAAACACATTTGAGATGTCATCCATGACATTGACACCCCTTCATGGCTGTCATCTGTGCCAAAGCACTTTGGAGATGCAGCTGCTGGAACTCTCAAAGCCAACAAATTGTGCATACTATCGACTGTCCAGCTCCCCATTGCTCTCATCACCCTCTGGGGGGAGGGTTCATCACATGAAACCCCTGCACAGGCTGAACATATGCATGCTGTCCTAGATCACACCATGTCCTTGGTCTGTGCAATCTCTTTGGCTAGCAAGAGGACAATGACAACTGCCAGACAAAATGCATACCAAGCTGAGCTCCTTGCATAAATTCAAGGCTTGAAAGCATTCCATCCACATGTCAATCACCACCTCAATGGTCATATGGCCATACATATCTATGACTTTGACAGTTGTTTGGTCCTGTTTGGTCCTGGTGGTGCTTTCTATTTGAGCGACTCATTGGACAACTTCAGTGACTTCCTCATAATCACAAATTTGGTTGGTCTATTTCTTCTCTCTTGATTGTACACATACACATACTTAATCCATGCCCACCAGGTGAACTTGAGGTGATGATGCTGTCAGTGTACTCAAAGGCTGCATGGTTGAAGCAATGGCTTTCTTGCCCTGACTGCCCGCTGTTCCTTCGTGAATACAAGAATGTTCTCGACAAACTCTTCACCAGAACACTTGATGATGATGCCAATGATGCTGATGAGCCAAATCTCCCTGCCTCTGCTTTCAACCTGTCCCATCCGAATTGCGACAATTCATCAGGGACAAGACAGTTGCCATCTGTGCAAGACATTGTTACAATAATGTTATTTTCACCTGCTCATCAACCCACATCAGGAACAGCTTGGTTTTGTTCCATCCTGATGGCAACATTGCATCCCCACCATTTCCTGCCTTGATTCAATATATCATGGCAAATGCAGATGGTAGTGTCAAATATGCGGTGCGACATCAACAACCTCTGGATCACTCTTCAAACCCATTTTGATTCTATCCACACTTTCCTGCATCAATCTACTCAACTTCTCTAAGCTCAACACTGGAAGTCATTGAGCCTCAGTGGGTGATCTCTCACTATGCAAGGCAGAGGCTCAATGAGTCCCACTGTATTGTTCTGGCTCTCTCAAGGGTATGTCCACACAGTTTGCTATTGTCAACTTGTTTGCTTTACAATCTATACTAGGACTGAATACATTATGTTTTTTGTAGTATGATGTTAAATGTATATTGATTATGATGATGAAGATAAGATGTCACAATGTGACAAGATGGTGGAATGAACAGATTCATCAAATGCAACAAAGCAAGCAAGAATGGTAAGAATGAATAATTTCCAATGTGGCAGAGAATTAAGATCACTTGTTGGGTACTATGATGCATGGTGTGCAGGTGATGAACAGGGCAATGAGTGGGTGATGAGCGGGCATTAACTGCAAAAACTGTTTGCAGTTTTCATGCAGAACTGGTCCAGTAGACTTTTTGGGACTTAATCTGCCAAAATTAGGTTTTGCAGGGAAACCAACATGTTAAGTATAGAAATAGCTGAGCAAAAACTGTTCACAGTTTTGGTGCAGAACCAGTCTGGTAGACTTTTTGGGACTTAATCTGCTGAAATCAGGTTTTGCAGGGAAATCGACATGTCAAGTATAGAAATGGCTGATGTAATGGGACCACAGTCCATCTCCAGACCAAGTTTTGCATCTATATCAGTATGAATTGTGTTGGCATTGCTCCAAAACTATGCCAGCATGTATGCTACAAACCATTTACAGCATGGATCCCTACATAATAAATCCAGTAAGCCTCTCAAATCTTTTTCTGGCACATAGGCTGCTGATGCATTTTGCATGGATTCCTATATATTACATGTGGTAATACCTGCTGGATATCCATCTAGGTGGCACCTATATTTTGAAATCTCTGAAGTGGGTGTTACCATGGGTTTTTGCAGGTTACCCATGGTTATTTGTGGGTATTGATATGAATATGTATTTTAATAATATAATTACACTAAATTAATATATAGAAAGTGACCCCCCTCTCGCCTTTGGAGCGAGGGAGGGGGGGTGGTGCCTATAGTCGCCGAGAACAGAATGAGTAACCCCCCTGCTCACATTTGCAATGAGAGAGGGTGGGGGTGCTGCCTGTAGTCATCATTGGATCCCTGTTTCCACCCCACAAGCAGTTGCTCATGGCAGCAGTTGGGGGTGCTATCATGGTGGTGGTCCTCCTCCTGGTCATCGTTGTCATTCCACCCACTATCCACCCCATGAGCAGTTGCTTGTGAGGCTGGGGTGGGTGGTGTGCCATCGTGATGTGACGGTGTTGGCGTGGGGTCGTTCCATGTGAGCTCCTCATTCCAAGGGAATTCCAACCTAGGAAATGAAAGAAACAAAATAGTTAGTTTACGAAAAAAGAAATGAACAAAAAAAAAACTTACCATGGGCCCAAACAATGCAATCACATCATTTGGGCCTGGGTGACATGGCACCATTGGGTGTGTGTTGTTAGCTGTCGTCATCCATCATTATCAGTAGTTTAGAACCTGAAAAAGAAGAAACATAATCAGTTAGTTTACAAAAAACAAGAAATGAAACACAAAAAAACTTACTATAGGCCCAAACGATGATTTGCATCATTTGGGCCATGCTATGGTGGTGGTTGGATCATCCTATAGTTTAGACTTAGATGTGTCGTGAGTAATCAACAAGGTCAGATGATCACTCACCTGACCAAAATCTGGGTACCGGCATACCCACACATACCCATAACACTGTGGAAAGGGGTACAGTGTTGCCCAGGTATGGCAATCCCATATCTGTACCTGTACCCATGCCATGCCCTAATTTCACCTGACAGATCAGATTTCCTTACCCTTTGTCTGACTCAACCATGTACTGTTAGAGGGGTGGGAGGTTCCTCAATAGCCACCATTGGTGTCAGGGATATCAAACTCTGGATAGCCCGAGGTGCATCAATTCTGTTATGTAACACACTCTATATCCCAAACTTGACTGTCCGACTCATCTCTGTAGGAGTATTGGCTGACGACTCGAATGTTGCCACACACTTCAATAACACAGAGTGTTGGATTATGGACAAGTCCACTGGTGCACTGGTTGCATGAGGATCCAGACTCTCCAAGAAACTCTACTCACTCAACCTCCACTCTGCCGCTGTCGACCATGCCTTTTCCATACACAAATCCCCAAACTTGGAAACATGGCACCACCGTCTTGGCCATGCCAACTACCAATCCATCTGGGATATGGCCAAGAAAGGGACATTCACAGGTGCGCCTCTTGTTTCTTCACCAAAACCACCTAAGTGTGAATCATGTGTGCTTGGAAAACAGATGAAGATGCCTGTCCCAAAAAGATGTGAGGAGGGGCCTGGTCACAAGGCAATGAGGAAGTTGCAGAATGTATGGGTTGATTTGTCAGGACTGCATGCAGTAAAGTCTCGTAACAGGAATTCATATGTAATGGATATAGTTGATGACTACACCTCCTTTCCTTGGTCAATACCCCTTCGCAACAAATATGATTCTTTTCCCAAACTTAAAACCTGGGAACTCACCCAAGAAACTGAAATGGGTCTTAAAGTTGAAATCTACATCACTGATAATGGGGAGCTTAAGTTGCATAAAATGGAGGCCTGGTTGAAGACTCGGGGAACAGAGCAACGATTTACCGCTCCCCATACCTCTGCACACATTGGGCACATTGAACATTGTGGCAGGGTAGATGGTCTACTGGGAGTTCATTGACGATGGTTGTCACATCGCAAAGAAGGAGGTAAGCATGGCACATGGATGAGTGGAAAAATAAGAATATGAAAGAAGGAAGACAAGGGGTGAGAAATAACTTTGTTATGTGAATGAAGGCTGTGGGGTCAATAAAATGAGAGGGGAAGAACTAAATGCAAATGCAATCAACAGAGTCACATGATGTGTGCATCAGAACCATGGGTCATTGACCACACAATGAAAACAGGCTTTAGGATGGTATGGTAAGATCTTGTATAATGGGAAAGTAAGAGAAAAGAGGACTCCTTGGGGCTGTAAACTTAAGACTTGAGTACTTAGCTTAAAATCTGCACCTTGGTGTGCAGAAACTTGAGGGACTGAGGGAAAACTCAGAGGGAGAGCATAAAAATGAGGAGAAAAGATGGAATATGCCAGAGATGCTCCATTCAAAGGTGGGAGGACACCTTATACAAACACCAGGTAACTACAAGCCAAACACTGATCGCACATGTTCTCTTGCATTGACAGGACCAAACAACCAGAAATCAGTAATGAAGTATCTATTTTGGAAGGTGATGGGAAAGTCCATGAAAAATAAAATGTCTGCATGAGAAGTTGTTGTCAAGGATGTTGTCGAGTCCTTGTCTAAAGATTTCACCACTGGGAATGACTCAGGGAAGAGTTCATAGTTGAGGCTCTCTATTTGTGGGATGTGACTTGTGCCCCCAGCAAGTGTGGAGAGCACCCGAATGAGACCCCTTGACCCTACTGTCCAGTAGCTAGACCCATTGAGTCAGATTTTAGGTGGCTGGAATATGTTGATACTTGACATTGTGGATTGTTGAAATATTAAGGTACAAAAATAAAACTATAAAAGGTAAATGAAAATGAAATGAAGATGCCAGTACTGAATCCTGATCCCTCGGAACAGGCGATGCTGTTGACGCAGAGGTGGGAAAACATGATCAAACATGTGACTGATGCACTGCGTGAGTTATGTGTCATGCTTGAGAAGAAATAAATGATCTGCAAAGTAAAGATACCAAATAATAAATCAGTAGGATGAAACAAGTAAGAAATGAAAGTGCATCAAGAATATACAATGACATGAGGTTATCGTTGCATGACAAGAGACTTCAAGGCAAACTCCAGAAATGGTGGGGTTGATGAGTGGGACTCATCACCCTACCACAACATATGCACAGGACACTCATGGCTAAGGCCCATACAATGCAGATTTACTCTGGATTACCAGCATATTTATGGGACAAATTCTATTTAACAGCCTCCCATTTACATGCAAAAACCACTACTTGCTCCCTCAAAAGAACCACGCCTTTGGAACTATGGTACAAAAGAAAGCCTGACTACTCTTACCTGAAAGAAATCTGTTGCCAAGCTTTTGTCCTTATCCCCAGGAAGGACAACCCTAAAATCTTTGAATGCTCCATTGAATGCGGATTGGTAGGGTATGTTTCAAAATCAAAATCTTATTGATGCTATGACCATGCAACATGAAAAATCCACAGTTCCTACCACGTTAGATTCCTTGAAAGTCACAATGGTCACTCACCGGCATTGCCTATGCCTACCATGGAAAATGGGGGGGTCAAGACTGAAGGCTCTACATCAAACTTCAGCCCCCTATCCCTGGATAATGAGGACAATGAAGACCCAGTTGTCGATTGCAACTCTCTGGACAGGGGCACTCACGATACAGATGTACAACAAGTCCCATCACTTACACCCCTCCCACATCGCTCTTCACGCACACCCATTCCCACTGAGAAAAATCCCAGTGGTGGTCCAACTGTTACCAGAACTGCTGCTGCTGTCAAAACATCCCAGGAAAGTGCCACATGAGTTAAGGAAGCATGACAAGAATGACGAGCAGCAACATTGGCTGCCAGGACTGATCGCCCACCAGATTCCACAATCGATCATGATCGTGATGTCATTGAGGAACTTTGGCAATCACTCAATAACCTTGATCTTGGAGATCAAGTGCACCAATTCCAGGCCCTGATCTCGGAGATGGGGGATTTTGATCTGGAATCACTTCAATTTGAAGATGATCCTCGAACATGGGAGGAGGCTAAGAACTCAGTTGATGCAGATTGATGGACAGAGGGATACATAGATGAGCTTCAATCCTTGAAAGATATGGGTGTTTACAAACTGATTCCCCATTGCGATGTTTCCCAAGGAAAGTGGATCCATAAAGGGAAACCGGTTTTCCATATTAAGCATGATGAGACTGGGAAGGCTGTCAGGTGGAAGGTCCATCTGGTTTTCAAGGGTTTTGAACAAATCTATGGCAAAGACTATATACTAAGACTGTTAAGAACTGATCCTAAAGTGCACATCAGAATCTGATCAGACACTGTGGGTGATAATAGCGGGAGTTTGTCGGGTTGATGCAGATTCTGTGGGAGGGGAAAATGGAAAGGACTTGGCTTCAGCTTGTAAGAAGCTGCACCCTTCACCTCGTCTGATGTCCTAATTTCAAGTCGAAGGTTTGGAGGTAGGAGTGGGAAAGTGCAGGTAAACACGGGGAGGAGTACGGAGGGACTTAGGTTAAGTTCAGGTGAGGTTAGAACTTTAGAGGGAGACTAGAGGTCAAGTCGAATGGAGTTCAGACTCTTAGAGAACTGAGGTTGGAGTAGAAGGAGGTTTAGATTGGCAGGATAAAGTCAAGTCTATGTCGATATATGAACTGAGGAATACAAGGCAAAACTAACTAAGCTTAAATACTGTAGTCCAGAATAAATGTGGAACAAGAACAAAGACTGTGGCAGTGTCTCGACTGTGTAGATAAATTATCTAGTGGGATCCACACAGGAATCCATAGTCAAATTTGCAATAGAGACAGCAGCCTTGGGAAGGCAGCCATGGGTGCTGTACAAGGCAGCCTGGTGCACAGCAGTGTGGGCAGTGCAAGGCGGCTGGGAATGAAGTCGGAAGGAGTAGACAAATGTTGGGTTTGATGTGTGGGAAAGAGTCAGATGGATGCAGGTTCTGATCAGGCAAGGAATGGTTCTTGACAAAGACTACCTCACCAACTGCACGCATGGAATTGTGGAGGATACTCCTTCATTTAGCAGTGTCCCTTGGTTGGGACGCACAACAGATAGATGTCAAAATGGCATTCCTCTATGGGTTACTGCTGGATGATGAAGTGCAATACATGGAACAACCTGCTGGATTTCAGGAACCCGGTAAAGAGGACTGGGTTTGGCAACTACAATGTGGTTTGTATGGCATGAAACAAAGTGGGTGGATATGGAATCAAACCCTCAACACCCAAATAATTGATTGGGGGATCACTTGCTTATCTTGCGAATCCTGCATGTACTACCACAAGTCAGACTCTGGGACTATTATTGCAGCTGTCCACAGTGATGACTATCTGTCCATTGCAGACTCCACAAGCAAAAATGAATGCTTCAAGGATCAGATGAGGAAGGTATGGACAATTTCCAAGTTGGGCATGGCGTGTTTTATTGTTGGGGTTGCTGTCACCTGGGACAGGGCTAACAGAACTGTCATGTTATCACAGACAGTGCTGATCAATAAAATCGTCAAACAGTTTGGTCAAAAAGATGCCCATCCGGTATCTGCACCTTTAGAGCCTGGTACCAAATTATGCCATGCAGATTGACAATCTATGTGTCTGGAGGACCAGGCTCAACTCAACAAGCTCCCCTACCAGTTACTTGTGGGTTGTCTACTCTACTTAGCCATCAGTATGCACCCCAATATGTCTTATGCCATCCAGCAACTCTCACAATACCTTGATTGTTTTTCCTTTGTACATTGGCAGGCAGCCACTAGGCTAGTGCATTACATCAAAGTTACCAGGGACCTTCAACTTCATCTTGGTGGTGATCAACCTATATCCCTCCATGCATTTAGTGATTCTGATTGGGCTAACTGTCTCGATACACATCACAGTGTAGGTGGATATATATGCTCCCTTGGTTCAGGTGCCATCTCCTGGACAGCGTGTAAACAAAAGGTCATTGCAACTTCATCCTGTGAAGCTGAGTATGTTGCTGCATTTGAGACAGCCAAGGAATGTATCTGGGTGCGAACATTGCTTCATTCCATTAATCATCAGCAATTGCCCCTGACAATAATCTACTGTGATAACTCTGCTACCAAGACCTTATCTGAAGACCCTCTCCTTCATTCCCACATTAAACATGTCGACATCAAATACCATTTCCTTTGCAAGTGTGTCCAATCGAATGAATTATGACTTACCTACATCAACACCCACAAGAATGTTGCAGACATGTTCACAAAGGTGCTAGATGTCAAACAATACACTTACCTACATGGCTTCCTTGGCCTCTGCTAACTCAATTCCATGCAAGGAGGAGTATTCACGGTGAGGAGGAGTGTTGAGAATGACACCATGAGTGCATGCAAACACTGTATTGCCAAATATGGATCTCAGCACATTAATTGATGTGTGTCCTATACTTAGTGCATCCCTTTGATGTGCGTGTTTGTATCCATGTCATGGATACCTTTATATGAACTTTCCTACCCTCTACATACCCTTACCCCTGAGGAGGGTACAAGGGTATACAGAGTCACACATTAGAAGATGTCAAACACCCATGATATCAGTATACTGTACTAATACGACCAACTCTTCGGGTGGGTTGGTGCGTGACCTATTTTGACCATCTCTTCATCTCTTCATTGTTCTCTGCCTTGCGTGACATCCATCAACATCTTTTCATGGTCCACCACGATCACATATCACATTGTTCAATGTCCACTACCCATCAGTGGCCCCAACTAGACTTGGATGGGCAATGGCTGCCATGGCATGGGCTGTTACTATGTCATTGTGCTTTATATCTAGTGTACAATACATATTCTTTTGAAATCATAGGCATTTTTCAGTCAGAAAATGACCATACCCATTCCTCCTGACTTGAGAATTGCACTTCTGCTGTCTCCCAAGTTATCTGTTGCTGAATTCCTACAATTTCCTCTGCCATCTCAAACCCAAATCCACCCCCCCAACATCTCTCTTTACTGGTGCGATGCAGAACCAAACATGACACAGATTGGTCCTCACAATCTAAAAGACCTCCCGATCCCTTCCAGTATTGTTCTGGGCAAACTTGTGAAGCAACCGAATCAGCTAGAGCAATCATGTTCCATATGCTATTCTCATCTACCATCATCACGACACTCACGATTTCCGTTATGGATATTGACTTACTGGGTAGAGGTCTCATGCTTACGACAACATGTTCAACAACCCTGGGCCAGTGCTGAGTTGTATCTGGCAGTGCAGCATAAATGATGGAAGCTGGAAAATATCTGGAACCTTTGTGATGCTGCACATACAGCATTACTGAATCTTCCATGGGCCGGCAATGTCTGTGGGTTTGAGGAACCTGAGCCTAGGACAAAACTTGCTGCTTATCTTTCACAGAAATGGCTATCAACATCGCAGAGGTTGAAGGTGTAAAGATCGACACAACTCACCTAGTTGAGAAACTTGAAGGCCGTGGTCACCAAACAAAGACAAAAAGTAAGTTCTACTCAGATGAATCGTTAAAGTGGTGGGCCAAGGGCAAGAAGGGAGAGCAATAGATGTTATTGGCGCTGCAGGCACTCTTTTTTAGTGGTTTTTTTTACTGTACTTAATTTCTATGGGAAATCTCTTCGAAACTCATCGTGACGCATGACCATTTGAGAAAACTCTTCATTTCAGAAGCCAGCGTGATGTGTGACTGAAGAGTTGGTCGTATTAGTACAGTAGTAACCCTTATGAAACTTGATGACCTCTCTGACCACTCTTTGCAGTGCAAGTTGGGTTATTTCCTCTATGGTCCCAGCCTATTGAGTTATTCAGGCAAAGGAATTCTCCTAAAGACAGTACTAGACTACTACCCTGTGCTTTTCAACATGCTAAAAGCTCAGATAATTAGTAAAAATGGATAGGACCATGTTTGAGCATCATCAGGAAACTATTTGAAATAAACCCTTGCATCATACCCCCAAGGGTATTGAATACTCTCTATACCCTGGGGTACCATTACCCTTACCCCTGAAAACCCCTACCCTTGACCAAGGGTAAGGGTTTTGAAGGGTAAGGGTAAGGGTAACAATGAAAATACCCAAGGGTTACCCCTGCCAATCTCTATCAAGAATTGGTTGGATTTACATCTACTGGCTTCACATTCTTCGAATCCCAATGCTTACAAATGCACTTCTGAGCCATATATAGAAACAAATTTAGGCTGGCCGGCAGACCCCCCCCCACCCCCATGTCACGGATCAACATCCTGGGTACCCCTTGTCCCTACGTCATCTCATTAGTGCTACTAGACTTGCTATATACCTCAGTTATCATTACTCCCAATACGCTCAATGTTTGTAGATTGCTCTGTTAAATATGATATCTGTTCTTCCACTCAGCTCTGGGTTGGGGTGCCGAGACTCGTCTGTTGTGAGCTGTGCTCCTTCATGGTGTAGTCTTGTTTTTCCCCTTCAGACTTTTTGTCCGTTAGTGGGACTAACGATGCTCCAAAGATTCTGATTGTGATCCTTGCTTTCCACTTTCAAGTATCACACTTATCGCGTTCCACAGACGCGGCTGTCACGTGACCAACATCATGTGCTGCACCTGACAGTTCTCCCAGAATCTTCCCCCAAACCTTGGAAAATCTTATTTGCAACGTGTTATCAAATAATATTTTACACTGAACTCAAACTCAGATATAACAAGTGCGGCCATACAAAGCCTAGGTTTGTGATAGTATTTGTTGCGTGTGGCGCAAGTGTGGCGGGGCATAGCCACTACTCACGTGGACCTGAAAATGATATCCCTTTTGGGGACCTTGATGTCACCCGACCCATCCCTGGGGTGCTTACCACGTTGAGCCTTCCACATTTGCGCTTCCCTTTGTGAAGTCTTTCCATTACCTCCTCATGTTATGTGTCCCTGAAACACCTGCCGTCTGTTTCGGTGCCACAAGAAATTACAGGCGTTCCTTCGGCATCAACGCCTTGTTTTCAAATGGGCAGTATACTTGTTCCTTCCATCTACTTACCTCGAATGACACCTACAACCGGCTATGCAAAAGTATGTATCCGCTGGACGACCTTGTTCTATTTCTCCTCTAAACTCCCAATCTCTCTATACTCCTTCACACCCTCTTAATTATCCCAGTCTGCCTCGTATCTTCCATTAAACCGCCCCGCCTTTGGCAATCACTTGAGCAGATCATTTAGACAGCATGCATGCTGAACTACCTGTCATTTCCTTCCTTTGTTTTGCCTTTCTAGTAGTATTTATACCAATCCGCCGCGTCCGCTGCAACGTGGTGAACCTGGCCATAGTTTCTTGGCTGGCTGGCTGTAACCTCGTTCATGGCATCAATTCACTCATCTGGTCAGGAAATGTCGATATTCGCGTACCTGTATGGTGTGATATTGGTTAAGTGATTTCTCGTATTCTGCAGCGGTCTTGTTCCTGACGGTATACCATTATACATAGTAACGAAGCTCCTGTTGGCTACTATGGTGGCGATATCTGGGGCAATTTTATGCATGTCGTATCGCTTGGAGCTCCTGTCGTCTACCCGACCTATCTCCGTCGACCCCAAGAGTCAGCGGAACCGCTTGTTAATAGACTTTGTATTCTGTTATGTCGTCCCTGTAATCTACATGGTCATGCGTATGTTGTTCATCTGTAGATCATGCATATAGTGCTTATTATATTTTCGCAGACTTTGTCGTTCAAGATCACCGGTTTGATCTCGTTAAGGACATGGGCTGCTCCGCTTCAATACATCCATCATCCCCTGCGTTAATCCTCATGTGGATACCTCCTCTAATCATCTGTAGCATATCTCTCTATTTCTCTAGTATGTTCATTTCTGCTATTCCGGAGACGCAAGACTAATTATCAGCCCGCGCAATGCACAATCTCGGAAAAATGCCTTACAATGAATTCTCAAGACACATCGAATCTCGATCACCCATGACGTCATCACTCTTTTACCGTCGTATCGCGACTTCATTTATTATCACCGGATCGCTATGCGTAATCTGCCTCTTCTCGGTGTTCTCCATCTCCACATTCGAGTCGTGGACCTCGTGGTCTGCGGTTCATGCCGAATTTTCGGTTATCGATGTTGTCACAGCCCCGGCCGACGTTGAGAGTATCCTAGTGACATGGTGGGGTATTCCGACGGTGTCGATGATATATATTTTCCTTTCTTTTGTGATCGGAGAGGAGATGAGGGATGCGTTGAAGCGGACCCGTCGTGAGCTGCCGGAGCTGGTGTCTCGAATGAAAAAACCTCTCTCTGATTTTCCGATGTTCTTATCAAGACAGTAAGTGGTAGCGGGCCTTCAACCTCGTGTGAACATCGCTGACGTCAAAGGAAAGCAGTATTACGATTACCCAAGAGGCGTCGGAGAGCTTTTCACTATCCCAGTCACTCAGTACACCGCGACCCCGCCCACAGACGCTCGAGCTCAAATCCGGTTGGGATGACATGCTTGATGACAAGAAATCAAAGCGGTGGATTCCTGGCACTAAATACCAAACTTCCACCGCTGCTTCCGATTCTCCTAATTCTAGTCTCACATCTATCTCCGAGGATGATATCTTTACAGCAGCTACTAGGGATTATCTAATTTCACCTACGGCAAAGACACTTGGCCTACCTGGATTCAGTCCAACTACGCTAATGTCTCTTCCTCCAGTCCATACCTCCGGTAATCCTACATTTGACGTTTCTCCTCGGCCATTTATACATCCTCCGACGGTGAAATCTCACAGTGCCCCACCTCAGGATATCCCGGAAGATGCGAAATCAACTACTAGTATCTCGTCGATTTTTGACGCACCCTGGCCTCTCCCACCCCCATCACCCGCCAGCATCGCTCCTTTCCGTAATTTTTCGCGACCGCGGTCAACTTCACCTGCGGCATTTAATGTTAATTCCGGATACCCTGTATACCCTACCACTGCTACATCACGCAGGCAATCCAGACCCTTCCAAGACTTTGTTCCCTCTGCCCAAGGTGTTCACACTACACCTCAGGCAACGGTATTTGTCTCCAAGCGTCCGAGCTTGAACAGCTTGAGACGAACGTTGAGCAGCGAGAAGTTTGGGTTCAATGGAACTGCACCTGGTGATGTTATCTATGTGACAGTTGTCAAGGAGACTGTTTGATATGTATGGCTGTTTGATATGTATGGTTCTTCGAACTTCTTCTCTCTGTTCTGATGCACTTGTATTCAGTTTCGGTGCCATTCTTTCGTTCCGTCTTCTGCAGTTGCAAAAAAATATTCGCCAGCTTTATCAATCTGTCCATCGTTTACTTAATGACCAGTGTAGCCTAGTATTCCACTGTATCATAGATTTGCATCAATTATCAATATGTTGATGGCCAGTTTACTGAGGTATTGGAAATTCTTGGGAAATTCCTGATGTTGGATTATATAATCTGTCACTGTTTAATCAGTGCTTAACAGACCATAGTTTGCACACACAAGTGATGTAGCAATCCATGTCTGGTTATATGGTATCCTTGTTCTGTTGAACCCTATAAGACCTGATAGCTCAGTTGGTCAGAGCATCTGGTATATGTCCAGGAGGGCCTGGGTTAAATCCCCAGTCTGGTCATCTTTTCTGCATTCCTACAGTCCCACCTGTCCCATGCAGTCCCATCCACCTTGTATAGTCCATTTATCCTCACAACAGGTGGCTCAAAGCCTAAGGCTCCAACCATTTAGTTTATGTTTACTTGACCAAGGTCAAGTATACATAAACAGTAGTCTAAACAGTATATACATTAGTATTTCATGAAAGCATTGGAGAATTTTATTGAGCTAACTAATGGTGGCATGAAGTGAGGGGCCACAAAAGTAATTACTGATAGAAACAAAAAACCTTGCATTTTGTGCAGGGGAGGCTGCCCAACGAGTGGTTGCTCATGGAGGTGGTTGCTTCCATGTCTCTTGTCCCCATCATCCACGTTAGCACCCTTCATCTGCTCGCAGTGGTGGTGCCCTCCTCTCCTAGTTGTTCACCCTTGCTGGTTTCCCCCCACTGTTCATGGTTTGTCCCCTTTGTTCATCGTTGTCATCATCCGAGTCCCTGTCGTCCCCGTTGTCACCTGGTCCCTGCCTTGGTCCTGGATGTCTTGATTGCCGTCGTCCTCGTCATCCTCACAGTTTTTCTCACCTCACGATCCTTGTCACCCATCCCTCATTGCTCCCCATTTCCACCCCACGAGCAGTTGCTCGCGGCAGTGGTTAGGGGTGCTGTGGTGGTGGTGGTGGCCATGACCATGTGGTCCTCCTGGTTGTTGTCTTCCTGTCATGTTCTGTGGTGTCAGTTCATTGGGTTCATCCTAGTGGTAGTTGTCCTCCTCGTTGTCCTCCCTGTCACCATCATCATCCTCCCCATTGTCCTCATTTTTGTCTGTCATTACCAGGTGATGGGTGCTGGGTTTGTGGTTGATCTGGGGGTGGATGTGAGTTGGGGTGGGTGGAGATGAGAATAAGGGGTGTACCTAGCAGATATCCCACTCCTCAGGTCTCCTGACACCCCTCCATGGTCTCCAACACCCAAATGAGAGCTTCACATCGAGAGGGTCATTACATGCATTGTTGGCTGTTGTCAAGCTGAAAACACTGGGAAAAGAACATTTGGCTATTTATAGTTGAAGAGAAATAAACAAAAAAACTCACTATTTCAATGGTAGCTCTGGTGACTCATGAGAATACAAGTTATGATAGAAAAGAAAAAGGAGATTATTAGTAGTGAAAAGAACAAGAAAAGGAGGAAGAATTACCTATTAAAAGAATCCTTACTACAGCAAGTGTCACAGTGTAATAACAATGATCATTGAGGAGTTGATCATCATTAGTCATGTTCCCACAGTCTCAACATGTCGCATTTTTTGTGTGTATTGACTCTATTGAGCATTCCCTAGATATATTTAAGCCATTTGTAGGTAGTATGTAGCAAGTAGTGTGTCAGACCACTACTTCTACTTAAACTGTGTAACCATCTATATACTGTTTAACTACTGTATACATGACTTTGGTGACAAGGGGGTATACATAAACATAAACATATATGATATAAACTGTGTAAAATGGTTATATAGATAGAACGGTTGGAGCCTTATCAAAGGATGCATTTGCTGGTGTCCTTGCACAGAGAGTCACAACCACCCTACCTGGGGGTCTAAAGGTGATGAAGCTACATCCATTAGGGTATAGATCCAAACTTACCTTGGTATCTGAAGAGAAGTGTAAGCCATTTCTCCTCAAATTCATGGCACTAAAATTCTCCTTTGACAAATTTACAGACATTGTGTGGGGCTTTCTGGTCAAAATAGAGACAGACTGTCAAGCCTTGCATTACATCCTCCTCAGTGACAATCTCAATGCAATGTATGCACACTGGCATAATGGGGTGCTCACACACAATATTGGGGGTGTATGACACACACCAGGTGTCAGTCATCAATATGAAGATACACCTAAAAACCCCATGGATGGCAGTAAATGGAGTTTCAGTCCAGATGCCCACAAGATCTCAGGATTGGTCAATGACATCTTCCAGGTCAAAATCTCTGATGAGCATGCAGCACTTTGGAAATTGGAACCAATCCTGGGATGAGCCTATCTTTACACAGGTTATTGACACATTACTTGAGCTGGATCAGGGTACACACTTATCTGAATGCATGTGTGCACACCATCATACACTCAATTATGCCATTATAGATGGAAAACTCTGGTTCATTGGTGGAGGCACAGGTGTCTGGGCATGATAAAAGTGTGAGTGCCAGATAGGTAAGCTACAATGTACCAAATAATATGGTCTATCAAATGCGTACAGTGTATCGAATGATATGGGTTTGGTGGACGCCGTCGAACGCTCTCATAGTATGTATAACATATACTAGTATCAAATGAATACACTTTTACAATTCTTGCTTGTGATACACTATGAAGAATGTTAATATACAGATCAGAGATACCGTTGGACATGGTACTTGGCAACGGCAACAGCAATGGCATTGGGATCAGCATAGATATATGGCATCGGCATCAGGCTAATGGTCTTGGTATAGATGTGCATAGGAAACTGTATGGCCTAGCTATAGGCAATGACCTATCAAACGGGATCAGCTTGCCAACCCGATTGGTGTTGGTCAATGCTGCTGATGCCGCCTAAGGAAATTTCCTGATGCCGAAGGCTATATAGTGACATGTATGATAAATGCCTCAATTAGCAATCATTCATTTGTTGTATGCAGACCTATGAAATGGGTCAGCACTGGCACTGGCAGAAACTAAAAATTTACTGACATTGGCAGCAGCAGACGCATAATACAGACCTTCATGAAATCAGAGATCGGCATCAGAATTGAGCATGGCACTGGCACCGGGATTAGGGATCGGGCAGAAAATGGTTGGTGTTCCAGAAGCACCAACAATTATTACTACATGTTCATGTATAGAATATGTAAATGAAATAAATGAGCATCATCCATCATCCATAGTGTCCATATCATCAGAGCCACGCAACCAAGTGTCATCAACATAATCAAAGTCTGCATGAGTGTAGATAGGCAGCGTGATGTGAGAAGGAGTGGGGTGCTCTATCTGGGAGGTGCTGGGGGACTCATCACTAAAATTGTGCTCTGAGTTAGAATCGGCACTGGCATCATTGGCATCAGCATTGGATTCACCCTGAGGTCCAGTAGAATCTGTCTCTGATGATGAGAGAAAAACATCTGCCCCATCAGATGTGGTGGCAAAAGCTGATAGGGGATTTGAGGGTGGAGATGAAGAGGTAGAATCATCGAGGTAGAAGTCAGCAGCATCAATGCCGGTTGGGGAACCCATAGGGGCAGATGATGAATCAGAACCATATGCCATGGCTGCCTGAAGGGCGGTATGCTGATCAGCATCATTTACTACATCATCTTCACCTTGCCAAACCATGAGTGCCTCAGCATTGGCAGCGGCAGCGGGGACAGGATTGGTAGTGGGAACGGGGACAGAATTGGAATTGGCATTGGCAGCAGAGAGATCGGCATTGGCAATGGGGACTGAAGCAACAGGAGCAGGGACAGGAACAATGGGAGCAGTCCCAGCATTGGACACATTGGATTCAGTGTCTGAAAAATATAGGCCAGCATTGTGACCAGTAACCGTGGGTGGTCGACTGTAGGCAGAGACAACTGTTGGGAGACTTGGTGCATCTGACCACTCCTTCTTTTGCTGCATGCCATCAGGTAGAGACCCTGCATACCCAGAATGCTGTGCCTTTCCCTTGCCCTTGGTTGCCTGATTGATTGCTAAAACCTCATTCTCTGCAATATCAACACCCCAGGTCCACTTGTAGGAGGTTGGGGGAAGGGCCTTCAGGCGCTCAAGTTCAGCCTGTGCATGTGCAGATACCAGTTCCAATTGTCTTCTTATGGCTGACCATCTCCAAGTGTGTCCACAGTTGTTTTTTGATGCCGATGCCGGTGCCAGTGCCGTTGTTAACTTACGTGGTTTGGACTGAAGCTCCTTGAGCAGGGCTAGCTCATGAAGCCATTGAAACCCTGCTGATTGCCTGACATTCACATTCATTGCAGCCTCTGCTGATGATTTGCAGCCATCTATGAAGTCCCGCATCCCGCATGCTTCATTGAACAAATCCCCAATGAGAGCCTGCAGGTCGATGCAAGATCGGCAGTTGGCTCAGCCATTGGCAGCATTGTCTGCTGGCTGGCTATCGGTGGGCGGTGAGCTGGTGATCACAGGACCAGGGATATACTGCCAATAGCTATCGAGGCACTTATCCAGGGTGTCACTGGCGAAAATTTGCCCCAGTGCCGGTTCACTATTGTGGCTCCACCAATCACATACATATGAATCCACCAGATGGCTAGGACCATCGCTGGCAACACCATCATCCAATGAGGCCAAGAGAGACAGATGGAACCCAAGCGGTAGGTGGTCCAAATTCACATTGGGGAGACTGTCGGCCAAGGACCGAAGAAGGATCAGCACATCCATCATAAGGCTGATGGAGGTGCTGATGCCGATCCAAGACATGACATACATCTGTCATACTTGTCAGTGATGTATACTTACTTCCTTTAGGAAAGATCTCAACATACAAGCTCGGCATAGAGAATTTTTTGCATCCAACATTGTTTTACAAAGTTTGCCTGGTCTAACTCCAACAAAACTCAACAGAATTGGGACTCCGCATACCAAATGATCTCTTGTGTCCACATTTGGAGTTGCCCTTTCAGGCCCAATTGCAAAGAAAAAGGGTTGAAGATTGAGAGACTTTTGTTCGACATGGTCATGGTTGGTGATCAAGATAATCGTGTTTACATCATGTTTACATAATACATGTGGCCCTTTTCAGTCACAGATGGGAGATATAATTGGCATTTGTTGATCTATATGCATTGTCAGCCCTCATACCATGAAGCATGCTGGCAATTAGCATAGGCTAGCAGACCAGGAAGGGTATTCTTGGACTGTGAGGCTGACTGCCACTGTTGGCTGTGATAGATGAAATACCACACAGTCCACTGCATTTCATATGTGACCAGTAGACATTCCTCCCTCCATCAATTTCTCTGAGCCCGTGAACAAAGCCAATGTACTCGCCTGACTATGAAAATTGTTAGTACAATGAATACGGATGGCTACAAAATATATTTACATTCCCAGAATCGGCCGGCAATGGCATCGGCATCAGCATTGGCCATGAGACCAGTATGAATGTGGGAATTATGCCAAATCCAGGACAGACAAACAGAGGTGGAACCAGGTACATTCGGATTCAAAATAGCTGTGCTGGCATTGAGGTCATCCTTGGATAACTGCTGAAACATACTCAATGTATCATCATCACAATCCAGTGCCAGCATTCAGCTATGGCAATGGTTATACATTTGGGCATGCAAGCTAATTTTGTTAACCAACTCATGGACAACAGCTTGTGACTGGGTGTGAACTCCCTTTTGCGGCGCTGCTCAAATGATGTGTGAATATTGAAATGATTTGTTGGCAATGAGCTCCCGCACCTGGTGCAGCAGTCGGTTTGCCTGGATCTTGCAGAGGTTAATCTCTACATCCACAAGATTGCCATTAGAGGGGAGGTATACTTGTTGCTCCTCAACTGGAATAGGATGTGTGTGGGCTGGGAGATTTGACAGGCCCGATGCCACAGCACTGTCATCATCCAGGTCACTGGGGGCATCAAATTCCCCTTCATTATCATGGGTGATACATGAGGGAGCAATGTCATGATTGGCAATGTTGGCAGCATTTTGTAACTGTGTTAAGGTTACCATGTGAGATGTGAGAGCTTCTCTCTCCCATTCAACAGCTTGCGTGTCAGAAATGTGAGGTGATTTACCAAGTCAATGGACTTTGTCTCGTAATTCAATCCTGGTGACGATCAATGATGGGTTGTGATTGGTGGTAGGCAGTACAACTCACTGCATTTGTTCAAAAAGAATAGCAAAATCAATCCACTCCTTGACCGTGGATTGAACCAGTGCCAATGCCAAAGTTAAGGCCAATCCCATCCCCACTGCCTCTGCCATTTCTGATATGTGAGTGGCATACATATCCATTACCCTGATATCTGTGAGCCTCCGGGATTCTGCTGCCCTCACTTCATCCTCCCATCGTTCAATTGCCAGTTGGCCGAATGCTGCCGTTAGTTCACCATGGTATTGGCTGAGTTGTGTAGAGTTCTCAAGGGCTTCCCGAGATTTTGAGCAGAGTGTGACTGTCATGCCAAGCATTTTCTTGTGATTTGAATCTGTAGCATGATCATCAAGCATTTCTGCCCGATGTGGCAAGGTCGCTGTTCTGACTGTCAGGGAAATGGAATTCAGTGATGCCCACAGAGACTCAAGTATTTCTCCTGCTACAATGCCAGACCCTGGAATGAAAGATGGAGCATAGCAAAAAAAGCATTCATTCTTGTGGCCATGAACATGCAAAAGCCCAATGGCCTGGTCAATGGTCAAGCCAGCTGGAAGATGGGCACCAATACATTCCCGAAGGTGGATAATGTACTGGCAGACAATGTTGTAAATGAGCATGACTCCCTGTTGAGGGTCAACTCTGGTGGTCTTCAGTGCTTGAAGGCAAAGTCAACATTCTTTTGCTGTTCTCCATGAAACAGGTCTACCAATGCATTGGGCACATAACATCCATGCTGTGCACATGCAATGGCTGCTACTCCAGTCCTGTCACATGCCTTCAATGCCAGAAAAGCATTCACAACAGCTAGGAATTTATTTTCACAAGGAGCCTTCTGGAAACCCAAATACAAATCAGACTGGCTTTGGGGACGGTATCAGGAATGGCATCGGCCACCACCAAGGGAAGGTACCTACCGTTAATCATTCTATGGCAGCTTGGAGAAACAGCTCATATTCAGCCTGATTTGGGGCCATCCCACCTCCATCCCATAGCCATATATCAGTATCAGAGTTTTTCTGCTGAACATGATCAGCTTTGAAATTGCCATATGTGTTTAAAAACAAATCTGAAATCCATAGTATCATTTTAGATGCCACTGCACTGAGGTATTTTGACACCCACCGGTTGGCATCGTCCTTCCAATTTTCCGGTATATTAATGCCTACTTGAGGACAGGCTGGACAGAAATTGGCAAGTGATCCTGGTTCAGGATTCAAAGGATCTCTTTGATTGTGTCCATACCCTGCCCACTTCAATCTTTTCATCCAATGCCATAAGCGGGACATGCACCGAAGCTCATGGTAGAGATTGACCACTTTGGCAGGCCTCATTGGCAATGTTACACGCCGAATCAGCTGGTAAAACTGATAGGCTGATGCCTTTAATTACAGATTACAGAGCCAAAAATGGTCCAGGACCTGCATGGTGAACAGAGTCCATATGTTGGTGAAGCTTGTGGGTAGTAAGTTACTGGTTACCAGGTCCAAGGGAATTCAGTGTTCCCCCTGACACTGGCAGGTAACCATCACTAAGTGATGTATTCCATTTGTATGGACCACACAAATATAACTGTTGTTCAAGGCATCAGCAGTTGGGATGGCATCAGCAGTGGGCATGGCATCGGCAGCTGGGACAGCATCAGCAGTTTGATTAGGATTAGGCAAATATGGTTGAAACCCATGGATGTCATCATTGGCATGCTAACTTCAGATTCGTCATTGCCATTAAAGAAGTCTTGGAAACCATTCTCAACATCAATATTCCCCTTCCCTTGATGCCAAAGGGCATCAAGGTGATTAAAAAATGCTGAGTCGGCCCCAGTTTCATCTTTGGCCCAGTCGTTGGCCTGAGACTCATTATATGTGTCCGAGGTTGAGTCAGGTGAAGAGGGCCAGTGCCATTGCTGATCATTTGTTTGCCAATCAGCCAACTCTTGCTCTGCTTTATGCTTCATGTCTTCAAATGTCTCCAGATATTTCAATTGGAAGTTCAGAGCATTGCAAATCGGCTGATCCATCTGGTGCTGGACTAAGATGTATGTGCTGACCTCCCATAGCTCAGCCTGGCAGAAGTGCATGCTGGTCCAGCATTCAATGCGATGGAAGGGATTTTGCCTGTGGGTTACATGCATGCATGTGCAGCAAAGCATGCTTCCCAGTGAACAATCAATGCATTGCCAAATTGCCTGTTTATTGAATGGACAGTGGTTGCAAACTTGTTTGTCAACCAACCATGCCTGCCAAGCGAGGGATGCTTGCAGCAATTCATCTACTTGTCCCACAAACTCCAGTACATAGTCTCGCTGTCTCTATTATTTGTATATGAGCCTCGCTCCATAAGCAATCAGTGTCAGAAACTAACCATGCCAATGTGTGGCCGAGTTGGCTCGGCAGCCACCTGAGGTTCTTGCATGTCCCATTCTGGAGCAACATTGGCATTATCCTGTATAACAGAATTTGATTGACCCAGTTCTTCCACTGCAGTCAGGGGGACCTTGATGTGCTTTGTTTTTGGTCCATGTTTTGTGTTGACCTCAACTTCTACATGTGTAACAGTATTGACTGCATCATCATTGTCCTCATGCAGGGGGGCATTCTTCTTTGATCTTCTCTTTCACTTGTAAGGAACTCTTGTTAGGCTCATGATGATTTGGGGTGAGTCACAACGACACCCAACTATTGATGGGGCTATTGTACTATCAACCTCATGTGATCCTCATGTGATCCTCATGTCAATGATATGTTTTATGTCAATGACAAGAATGATTCTTTCCTTCACATCAGTCCCCCCCAATGCTGCCTGAGCCATCAGAGAACCTGCGGTTGAGACAGTACTGGAAGGGAAGCAGATATATGGTCAAAGAGCAGAAGATCATTGAGCCTTATAAAGTTGCGTTCCGATCGCAGGAATTGAAAGCTGGCCGATTGCAAATACTCAAGTGTGACATCCTCCCAGCAATATTCAACTACTGGGCATCAATTGACAGGGCCCCTATGGATGAGGAGGAGAGTCGCATTCATGCCAAGGTAAACTCACAAGCATGTGAAGGTTGTATTACTGATCACATTGCCAGGAACTAACAACCTGGCTTTCCAACAACTGGCAAATGACCAAAGGCCTCTCACGGAAATTGAACCACTTCAAAGTAAAGTGGTCGGAAGTTATTTGGAGCTTGTACCGGGACCAAGTTTTCCAACAGATCACAAACCTGTTAGGTGTTGAGGATGCCACCACAAGTACACCATGATGGTTCCAAGTGTGACTGCCAGCTATCAAGCATGTTTTCAACACCATGAATGCAGAGGAGAAAGCCATCCTTGAAGTCGAACAGGAGAAAATGATGTGGGAAGGATATCCTGAGCAGATGAAGCGAGTGTAAGTTGAAGCCGATGCTGTTGCCATTGCCATTGCCAGACATAACAAACATTTCACAGTCTAGCAGACAAATACCTCCTTAAATGTGTGGTGGAGAATGCACAACAACAGTGGCTGGAAATGGGGGTGTTGTCTGTGACATTTACAGCCTATACTGCACCTAATGGTTTGATGGTTGTTGATGTGTGAGTCCCCGAATCATTTACTGCCAATGTGATGCCAATGCCAATGCCGACTCCAGTCACAAAAATGTTGCCTCTCTGATAGCCACCCCTGCACAATTGTTTATGGACACGTATCATGATCAAGTCACTGAACTGAAGCGAAACTTTATGAGTTATATCAAGTTTTTACGCCCATCACACCTTGCTTCAAGGTCAGCAATGCAACATAATGCAACACTCACCCGATTAACAATGACTAACGATGGCTTCCCAATCCTTCCCACATCATGGAAAGGATCACAATTCAAGAAAAAAGAGCTGGAAGAATGGTTTATGTTGTATGTTGGCCAGCATTACAGTATGTTGACTTCCTATTCCACAAACTGTTACTTATCTCCTGCAGAACTAGCAAACAATGGTCGTAGTCACCATATCCTGTTCAAAGCAATTGCAGATCGGACATCATCATTTGTCAGTCCAGAATATCTCCCAGCTAGGTTCAAAATCAGAGACCCATGGAACATGCACAAGAGTGTCATAGAAGACTTCTTTGACCATGTTCTGCAGTGACAAATAGTGCAGGGCCCTGAAAGAGCATTCCAGTTCAAAGCAATCAAAGCCATGGATGGGAGTGTGGCTCCTGCACACTATCCAAATGATTTGAATAACCCTTCACCCTCCCAACACATTTCCAAACACAGGGGCCAAAGAAATGATGATCCTGATCCTCATAGCAGCACCGAGCTGGGGGCCATTGCCAATGCCAAACTGCCTTCTGCAAACTGCAGGGGCCAAAGAAATGATGATGCCAATGCCGATCCTCAACCCAGCACTGAACTGGAGGCCATCGCTGCTACTGAACTGCCTGCTGCATCAAGAGGCAGAAAAGTTGTCAAAGGCAAACCCAAGTGCAAGGAAGCTCGCCGAATATCAACAGCAGGACAGACCCCAAATTCTGATACAACTGAATCACAATATGTCCAAGTGGATCAAATGACAATGGACAGCCTCTGCATGGTTGGTGTCACTCAACCACAGCCAATTAATGGTCCTAGTGATGATGAACCAGAATATCTCATTCCTCGACACATTTACATGAGATACATCATGCCTGAATCAGCTGGAAATGCCATTGTAAATGATCCCCCATGCCCAATTGATCCATTTCTGTTGGATATACCTCAAGAGAGCTCACAATGCCCTAAGCCTTGACCACTTTTAGGGGGAAATCGGACAGAGCATCCTATTGCAAGGGCAAGGGCTTTAGCAGCATTAGTGGAATTGGGAACGGCAACAGTGGCAATGGCAATGGCAACACCAATATCAGCAATGGCAACACCAATATCAGCAATGGCAACACCAATATCAGCAATGGCAACACCAATATTGGCAATGGCACCAGTAGGATCAGCAATGGCAACACCAATATCAGCAATGACAACAGTACAATCGGCAATGGCAGCACCAATATTGGCAACAGCAACTGTAAGATCAGCAACAGCAACACCAATATCAGCAGCGGCACCAGCAGGATTGGCAACGGCAACACCAATATCGGCAATGACAATAGTACAATCAGCAACAGCAACATCGGCAACAGCAACAGTACGATCAGCAATGGCAACATCAGGATTGGCAGCAAATCCATCCTCGGCATGAGCATGACCTATCCAAAGGACAGCTGATGACCTTGCACAGCAGGAAGCCATTTCAACCCAGGCTGTTGGGAGGAGACAGAGAATTAAAAAAGTGAAATTTGCTGCATAGATTTACAAATAAAACACTATGTAATGTGAAAAAAAAGATAGTCCAACTTTTATGTACATGCTGAGTCACATCTATTCTTTTCTGCCTCGCTTCATCTCCCCTCTGTCCTCAGATTTTCCTGCTCTCTTCCTTGGGTTTGGCTGAGGGGTGGTACTTCTGGAACGTAGTCCAGATGGACCAGGGGTCAGCCCGCGTGGGGATTGGCGCAGCTGTGCAGGGGGAGGGGAGGGCTGGGGTGAGGTGATTACATCGACTGCCGATGGCGGTGGGGTAAGTGCCGATGCCGGGGCAGCAGGCTCGGGCTCGGCGGGAGTGGTGGGGCCATCAATGTTGTGGGCTGTACCATTTCTTGAGAATCCTGTGGTGTGGTGGGAATAATTTGGATGGGGGGGCACCAGCCAAGGATGCTTCCCCCACCACCTCTTCAGGCACAGCCAGTCCCTCATCACCAGCTCAGGCTCAGTGTTACCC
Organism: Tricholoma matsutake; assembly: GCA_026075535.2. Lineage (NCBI taxonomy): Eukaryota > Fungi > Basidiomycota > Agaricomycetes > Agaricales > Tricholomataceae > Tricholoma > Tricholoma matsutake. The sequence goes on from AP026544.2 coordinate 3,523,594, forward strand.
TCGACAAATCCCCCCTCCTCAACCAGTTCTGCCATCTGTTTGTCTATGTCACTGGCAGCGGCAACAGGAGTGGGAGCAGGAGTGGGAGTGGGAGTGGGAGTGGGAGCGGGAGTGGGAGCATGAGCAGGAGTGGGGGCAGGAGCAGGAGCAGGAGCAGGAGCAGAACCAGGACCGGGAGAAGGAACAGGAGCGGGAGCGGCATCGCCTTCCTTGGCATCTGTCATTTCTTCCCAATCTGCCTCTGCCCTCCTGCTTGGAGTCCTCTCAAGGTGAACCACCTGCCCAGCCATGTAACCATTGTACAATGTAATGGGCTGTGCGCCAGCCTGCAACCCAAGGTATCCTTCAATGTCATTCACCCTGTTTTGAAGCAAGTTGACTGTCTCCCAGAGTTATCGTACGTGGAGTCGGGACTCTTGGAATGACTCTTCATTCCACTGTGCATGCTTGTACATGTCTTCCTCCAGTTGGTATAGACATCCAGTGAAGGTGGCATAGTCACCGGCAGAGGGGTAGGGAGTCAGGGCAGGGAGGGCAGTCGGCTCGGGCTCAGGATTGGCCATGTCGATATCCTCTTCCACAGCTATGGGTATATGTGTCAGTGGTTTTATGTGTCATGATATGGAAGAACTAACCTTTTGATTTTCCTTTTTGGCTTGCAGTGAACCGCCTAGACGATTCCTCTCCACTGTCTTCACTGGAAAATCGCACCTTCTTTGCTTTTCTTCTTGCCGATCCTTTTGCTTTCTTGGTTCTTGGCACTCGATCCACGTCCTCTGGATCGCACTGAACTTTCCCTTTCCCACAGAAGTAGCAGGCCATTTTCCCATTCACCTGCTCCCAACACTCATGCCTAAGCCTGACACATCATGCACACGGCATTGTTCACAAACTCCCTTGGGATATGCTCCTCGTGCTGCCTTTGCTGCATTGTGCTGCTTCTGCTCCATCCTGGGATTGGCACTGGCATCGCTCTCCATCTCCTCATCAAAATCCTTGTCCGATCCCCTGCTACTCTGCACCTCTTGCGGCCTGGGTCTCACTGTGATTGCTGGCAGCATTGGTCACTGGGCTGGGGCTGGAAGTCTGGATCCTGATGCTTCTGGTTGGGCCCACATCTTGGCTGGTGCTGGTGCCGTTTCTATCCTTGTTGGTGTTGGCATTGATGCTGCCATTGCCACTGCCGCTCCTCGTGCCTTTGCTGCTGCCGCTCTTCCTTTCTTTGCTGCTGCCATCCCTGTCTTTGCTGCTGCCGTCCCTGTCTTTGCTGCTGCCATCCCTACTTTCTTGGCCAGTGCCGTTCCCGTTCCCGCTGCTGCTCCCATTCCCGCTGCTGCTCCCGTTCCTGCTGCCATTCCCGTTCCTGCTGCCATTCCCAATCCCACTGCTGTTCCCATTCCCACTGCCATTCCCATTCCCACTGCAGTGGCCATTCCACCTGCCATCACCGCTGCCATTGGTCCAGCTGATGTGGACACAGGTCCTGTTATGCCCTTTTTCTTGTTGAAGGTCTTCATTGCCCTCAGTTGACCTTCAATAAACTTCTGGTTCCCTGTCCTGTCTGACTTTGACCATGCTACCACAAATCCCCACAAAAAGGCATTGGCCTGGAAGACAGCCTGCACATCCTCTGTGAGAACCTCTCTTTGCCAGGCAAATAATGTTTTCTACAATTTGTAAGTGCATCGTTGATCTGATAGCATGCCAATCCACTCACAAGGGCCGATTTTCTTTCCTTCATTACAGCCTTGATACTTTGGTCCTGAAGTCCATTGCAGATGGATTGCTTGATCTCTCGCTGATCACTTGTTGGCGTGTAATGTTCATGGTTGATGAGTGGCAGTGGGGTCAATGTTGAGATGAAAAAGAGTGAAACACTGAAAATCAACAATCATGTGTTGTTGATCAATATACAATATATACAAACAAATAATGTCCCGATTAAACGGTATCACTTGTTATCATCTGTGTTATCTATACCATGAGCAATCAGCAAACTGACACTTATATTCCTGATGGATATGTCATTATCTGAGGTGACAATGGGCAGCACTATCTAGTGCCCCATTTTATGATTCCAGCTACCCACCAGGCAATGGAGGCCTATTGCAAGAAGGTTGAATTCAATGTACACATGGCACATGGGGGGGTAAGATCTCCTTCTTTTCAAAGTCTTGTTGCTGCCAGCCTAGCCGTCTTGGCCTGATGCCATCCTTGAGCCGATGTTGTCCTGTTGGCCGATGCCATGTCTTAGCCGATGCTGTGTCTTGGCCAATGCTGTGTCTTGGCTGATGCTGTGTCTTGGCCAATGCTGTGTCTTGGCCAATGCCATTTCTTGGCTGATGCCGCATCTTGTTTGCCTCATCTATCCTCTCACTGATGACTTTGCAGTCTGGAAACATGACTGATACACCATACTACTACACATTGGCCTGCAACCAGCTAATGCTACCTGCTGATCCAGTAAGTGCCTTGTCCTCATTTGTATGACTGTTGGTTCATCCTGTTGCAGAAATTGACAGACAGAGAGCTGTTGATCTGCCATGCCAAAGTGAAAGCCCTGCAAAACAACCTTGGCACCTCATACAAGGATGCCAGTCATTGTCTCTACATGGCTGAGGTTGAGAAGCTGGAACAGCAAGATGTCACATTGAAGACATATGCAACCTTGAAGGAACGGATGGAATACAGTGGCTCAAAAAACTGTCCCACAATGGTGCTTGTTTTGTAAAGATTGATCTGGTGAGCAATGCTGACATAAGCATAATGTTGGTGTAAATCAGACAAACTACTATGACATTATGGCTTTCAGAATATTCAACTTTTATGTGATTTGGATAAGAACCCATTGTTTAATAAGCAAAACAAAATGGTCACTCATTGGGACAGTTTTTTGAGCAGTTGTTTTTTTCTAGTCAATTACTTCAATTGACCCCATTCTGCCTTGATACCTGCCCTAATACTGTTGGGGATACTTTTTATAAGATGTTGGGAGACCTCTGGCATAATTTTACCCTACTTCACTACTACACCTTTTTACCGTTAAGGCATTGATTTTGATGATATCATGAATTTTCAGAATTGGCATTTCAGGTCTTTTCATAGATATTATAAGGGGTTTAGATGGTTGAATTGAATAAACTGGAATAGTACTTCAATATCATTACCTTGAAAGCAACATTTTACTTGCTTATATATATGCTTGCTGCTGTCACACTGCTAAAAATATCACCTGGTCTTCAGCATTGCCAAATTTTAAAAGTGTTCTGTGTTTTTTTCCCTAAAAACTTTGCAACACTGCCTAGTATATATTCCCCCCTAACCCTTTAAAAGTGTTTTCATACTGGGCCATTCTATATCACAGCTATATTATGTGGTATAATCACAGAAGACATACTCATAATTTGAATGGCTTGAATAACTCAAAGGGAGATGGTCAGAGATCTTAGAGTTGTAGAAAAAAACAACTGCTCAAAAAACTGTCCCAATGAGTGACCATTTTGGTAAGGCACCACCTGGTCCCTTACGCCTCCCACTTCATGTTTTGAATGAGGGCAAGTGAAACTAATCAGACAGAGAAACCTCATGTGAGGGGAGTTGGGACAGGTGTATCAGAGTCCTGTCCTACCCATTGTCATGCATGTTACCCTGCCATTCGTCCTTGTTGACCCATCATCATCATCCTGGTATTTCCTGTCTTCATTGTCATCCTTATTGTCACCACAGGCTGTTCTGCACACACCAGTAGCACTCCCAGTCTTTCCCTGTGAGCAGTTGCTTGCAGTGGTGGTGAGAGGTGCTGTATCATCCTGGGTGCATCCTCAGTGGTCATAGTGCATGTTGTTCTCATCCCATGGCCCTGGTGTCACCTTAGTCTTTTCTTGCTGTTATTTGTGTCCAGGCCCTCATCCTCTGGTTGTTGAGATCCCCCTTCCCATCCTTGGCATTGTATTTGTCATCCCTTTCTTGCTGTTGTTTGTCTGTGGTGGTTGTATACAGGTATAAGTGGTTTAAACCTCATAGGTATCCCACTGCATGAGCCTGAGCACCCTCCTGCTGTGGTCCCTGCTCTCCACAGTTGTTTGAGTCCTTCTTGATGACCTCACATTGCATGGAAATAGGGAGGAGGCATGGTGGGTGTTGGTGGACCATTGTGAGTGAGAAACAGGTCATAACTTACCAAAGAAACAAAAACATTGTAATTAGTGGGAATAATAAGCAAAGAATGTAAAGAAAAACTCATCATGTTTTGAGTAACATGCTCAATGTTTGTCGAATGTTTAAGACACATGTGACTCATTGTAGGCACCACTGTGGATGTCCAGAAGTGCACTCACCATCAGGCCTTGCTCAGTTCATAAACCAGTCACTAGTGTATGTTAGTAAAAATAAACAGTAGTAACTTACTAACAAGCTCACTGTTGTCAACATCATTGTTGTTGTCTCAACAGTCTCATGGTCAGTCACACCAAGGAGTTCAACTTTGTAGGCAAAATAAAAACTCTGCTAAATTCATGATTAGGTCTGAAAACAATAATTTCAGTAAAGATTTCATCATTTCAGGCCACCTGAAATGGAAAGTTTCAAGGTTTCAGGAATGATTTCAGGGAACTTACTAAAATTGTAATTGTCAATTTAGGCACAGTTTTTAGCTAGCCTGAATGTTGTACATGGTGTGAGTGTGATTGGAACCAGGTTTGTCAGCATTGCTATTTTTGGGACTCAGTGCTCATTGTTGGGTTGAAAGCAAGTTGAAAGCGCAGTATAACTGTATGCACAGGCATGACAGCTGTCTTTATAGAGATCCAACTTAAGTGATATATGCGTAAACTCAGTCAGTGTATAACAGACTATATTGATCACTACTGTACCTAAGCGATACATGTGTAAACTATAAATACTACAGTAAGTGATCGAGTATATGGATTGAGCAATATAGTATACTCACCTCAGTCAGTGTATAACAGACTGAGGTGTTTGGTAAGTATATGTGGATATATATACTAAGTGACTAACAATGAGAATAAGATAAAGGGAGAGTTAGAAAGGGAGAAATAACAAGGGGAAACTTTGCATCATACAATGTTCTATAATTAGCACACTGCATCAAAGGGGTGCAAACATGCCATTCACAGTGCAGATCTCAACACTCCTCCTCACCGTGAATACTCCTCCTTGCATGGAATCACATAAGAATCTCTTGAGTCCTAGAAAACTATGGAGATGAGTGAAGGTTTTGACGTCAAGAGCTTTCATGAAAATGTCAGCAATGTTATCGTGGGTGTGCACATACTGTAATTTGAGCTCCTGGGATTGTACACATTTGTGTAGGAAGTGGAATTTGATGTTGACATGTTTAACTTGGGAATGGAGGAGTGGGTCTTCAGACAAATTGATTGATGCAGTGTTGTCACAAAGTATGGGAGTGGGCGCTTCAGGTGAGTATCCAATGGCCATAAGCAAAGTGCAAATCCAGACACATTCTTTTGCAGACTCAAAAGTGGCAACATACTCTGCCTCGCAAGATGAGGCTGCAACAGTTTTCTGTTTGTGTGCAGTCCAGGAGATGGCACCTGATCCAAGAGCACACATATATCTGCCCACACTATGCCTCATATCCAAGCAGTTGGCCCAGTCAGAGCCCATGTATGCCAATAGCGAGATAGGGTTCTCACCCCCTAGGTATAATTTAAGATCCCATGTTGATAGGTCCACCTTGTCATTCAAGCTTGGAAAATCACATCTATGATTGTCGTCGAAGCTCTACGAACCCATATGAACCTCTCCGAACTTCTACGAACCCCTCTGAAGCTCTACGAACCTCTATGAACCTCTACAAAGTCATGAAAATGCTTCGAAATTCTTCGCAATGCTTCGAAACTCTTCGTGACACCTCAAAATTCTTCGTATGCCTTTGGCCACCATAGTAAAACTCCCCCAACCTTCGGACAGCTCAGGATATACACCTGGAGCATCGTCGATGGGTTCCGAACCAGTATCAAGCAATATCGCAGTGATATTGGCCTTCAAACAAGTCCGATATTTCCTCCACCAACTTTGAAAATCATCGAACATCGCAAATTGACATCGGACACTATATTGCTATCCGAATAATCATTGCACACATGCCAGACATATCCCCTACCATTGTCGAACAATATCGCACCAATATCGGGCCACAAACGAAGTCCAAAGAAACGTCGAAAATCTTCGAGAAACATTGAACCTTGAAAAACATTGTTGGACACAGTATTTCCTGTTCGAATGATCTTCGGATGCATGCTGGACACATGGGACACTATATTGCATATATTGAACACATTTTGACTGCATGTGCATGCATACAATCTGCTCAAAGCAGTTTCCGATCTTTTATTCAATTTATAACAAGGACAGTCCAATTTTAGCTATTCTTTCTTATTATTTCTTCATCATGTGTTATATTCACCCTTCTAGGCTCGCTTTATTGTTCTGATATACTTATATTTTCTTTTGCCTCGAGTATTCCACATGTTTGCCTCATGTTCTCTAGCCTTTTTAGGTGCTTTCTTTATTTTATTTGAAAAGATGTACTAGATACAAAGAAATACAAGAAAGTCGTCATCTTCCTCCCAGATCACAGTGATTTGAGAGTTCAGTTTAGTCTTATTCAGTCCGAAGTTTGGTGTTTTATGCTAAACTTCCTCAAAATTCCTTGAAATTCCTTGCATTACACTATTTTTGCTCTCACTTCCCTCGATTAGCCTTTTCTTCACTTCTACTACTTGTCTAGTCCCCTGATCTTGCATCTGAACATATCTGCGCACTCAAAATTCCTCGAGACTTCTTCAAAAAATATTGCGACACCTCGCAAATTATCGCAACCCCTCGAAGACCATCACAAGTCCTCGAAACACATTTTTTTAGCCTCAAACGGCTTTGACAAGCAGTTGTTTTGTGACTATTTGACGGTCGGTCTGACAGGTGACATCTAGAGGGCCTCGCATCCTTCCTCTGACTCGTGTTATACCATCTGAAGCCATTTTGTGGGTTTTGTTTGGGTTTCTGGGTTGAGCATTATCAATGTCCCTTTCAAGTAGCATACCAGTCGTATGGCGGCATGCCAATGTTTGAAAGAGTATGAGTCTAGGAATTGGGATAGTTGTTGAACAGCATAAGAAATGTCAGGACGTGTAGAGATGGTGAGATATAAGAGGCAACCAACTAGTGAACGGTAGGGTAGTCCTTGTAGCTTAGTTTGCATGTCAGATGTAAGAGTTGACCAATCGACTCATCACATTTTTTGCCCAGGTTCCATTGGTGTGGACAATGGATGAGAGTCAGCTTGACCAAATTGTGAGACAATCTTGTCGACCAGTGCTGTCTGTGACAATGCCACCATACGATGTGCTGTATCCCAGGTAATAGCAATGCCAACAACAGATTGCGGTGTCCCAAGGTTGGATATCGTCCACACTTTCTGCATCTGGTCCTTGAAGCACTCATTCTCCTCCTTACAACTAGTGATGGAAAGGTGGTTGTCAACATGAACAGCCACTATGATAGTACCTGTATCAGTTTTGCAATAGTAGATGCATGATTCGCAGGATAATCTTGTAAAACCCCATGATATCATCTGTGTGTTCAGTGTCTGATTCCAAATACATTGGCTCTGCTTCATACCATATAATCCCTGTTGCAGTTCCCACACCCAATCCTCCTTCCCCAGTTCTTCAAAACCTGTCGGCTGTTCCATGTACTGAATTTCATCATCCGGCAAAAGGCCATATAGGAAAGCGGTTTTTATGTTGAACTGTTGGGTGTCCCATCTGAGTGATGTGGCAATGTGTAGGAGGATCCACCAAGATTCCATGTGCGCCATAGGTGAGGTAGTTTTTGTGATCCTTGCCATAGATTTGCTCAAAACCCTTGAAGACAAGGCATACCTTCCAACAAACTGCCTGACCTGTCTTATCACACTTAATATGGAAGACAGGCCAACCTTTGCGAATACAGTGACCATGTGGCACATCAGCACATGGAATAAGTTTATAGACAGACATATCTTTCAGGGATTGAAGTTCATCCCAGTAACCATCTTCCCATCATTTGGCATCTGCAGAATTCTTAGCTTCCTCCCAAGATCGCGGGTTGTCCTCAAATTGAAGTGATTCCAGGTCAATATCTGACATCTCTGAAATTAATGTGGAGAGGTGATGTGCCTGATCACCAAGCATGATGTCATCAGAAGACCCTTCAACCTGCCGATCATAATCAATCAATGACACATCAGGTGCAATGACAGTATGGAGATCAGCTAATAGCTTCTTCCATTCCACTCAAACTTCCTTGAAGTGCTCAGCTGACTACTTTGATTCCTGCACTGCTCTCCCGAGCCTATTTATCACTGGCCCCCTAGTGGGATTCTTCTCAGTGGGTATCAGTATCCTAGAGGATCAACGTGGGACTGGTTCTGGTGAAGTGGGTACTAATATTGAAGTAGGCAGGTTTGGCATAGGAATTTGGATGGGAATGTTGGTGGTGAGTGAATTATCATCAGAGTTGGCATCAATAGGATGAAGCTCACAGTCTTGAATTGTCAACTGATTCCACTACAGCTGGATCAAGCTGGGGTTGTGGGGGAACAGGCATATGACCATCATGAGTTTCGATGAACTTGACGTGATATGAGCTATAAACCTTTTGTGTTTCTCGATGGTAACATTGGTATGCCTTCAATTTAGATTCATACCCAATGAGGATGCACTCTAAAGAATGCTCATAGACCTTGGGATTATGTTGGTTCTGGATGAAGACATATGCTTTACATCCAATTTCCCTCATGTAAGAATAATCAGGTTTGTGCCCATGCCATTTCTCCCATGGTGTATTACCATTAAGTGAACGAGTTGTAGTTTTGGCATGTAAATGAGCGGCAGTTAAGTATAACTCGTCCCATAGGAAGGTAGGCAAGTTTGGATAGTGCATGCCTTTCCCATCAATGTCCAGTGCATGTGCTCAACATGACCAATATGGGCAGAAGTGTAAGGTGCAGTAAATTTGACTCGTAGACTCCTGCTTCAATCTTCTTTTTCAGCATTTCACAAATCTGTTCATACAAACCAGGTGGTATGGGGATATTGCATTCGACCCAAGGTGTGTGAGGGATGACTGGGAACTCAATAGGAGGGAAGAAATCTGGTTGAAACCTTCCTTGTTCATTTTTGGTCCATGCGAACCCCACTTGCTGGTTTTGAATGAAGTCATGCATGAGATCTCATTCTTGAGATCGCCTGGATGATTTCGATTGATAATGTTTTTGCATTTGAGGTTATATTGGGGAGTTGGTTTGAATATCGGAGGATGGGGATTTAGTGGAGGCATGTCTTTGAGGGGATCACCCTCGATGTGTCAAATAATTCAAAATTGATCAGGTAGTCTGGCCACGATTGGACGGACCTTCTGTGTGACTGGTTTATACTTTTTCTTCATCGATAAATAACTAGACTGGCGATTGTCAGAAATAACTGAGGAAGGGGAAACATATGATGAAGAAACTTTCATAGGTATAAACACCATTGAGGCATTTCAAGGAACGTGGAATTTGTCGCATGCAGATAAATATAGGTCAGAAAGCATTGCAGATAATTCTTCGGAGGAGTCGATTTCAGGGATATTTGCAGTGTGCTCAATAAATATAGAGGAGTTAGAAGAGTCAAACAAAATGATGAAAGCGCACTGTTCCAAAATTTCATTCTCTAATGCTGAAAATCCTCACAAACAACTTTTCGACAACGGTGCAATTGAGGGATTGAGGGAATGGTAGCAGTCCAAGTTGAGTTAGGATCACATATCATAATGGTTTGGGCTTCGTTCCGATAGTTTCTAATGATGCTTTCTGTTAAGACATCGAAAGGTCATCCAAGTAGAATATTGTAAGCTGGGTCCCGAATAACATGTATCTGCATGTATAGGGTGATTCTGCCAAGATTGCAGGGCACATTGCATGCTAAACTGAGTGTTTCGTCCACAGTGCCATTGGCAGACTGCATTGGAAGCCAAATCGAGGAATCATATGCTAGACCGAGTTTGTGACAGACATCTTCGGCCATCGAAATGATCGAGGAACCGGGATCAACGATGCTTTCTACCTGGTTGTTACCATGGACATCCATAATAACTGATGATGATGCTCAACTTGGAAACCCAAACAAAACCCACAAAATGGCTTTGGATGGTATAACATGAGTCAGAGGAAGGATGCAAGGCCCTCTAGATGTCACCTGTCAGACTGACCATCAAATAGTCATAAAACAACTGCTTGTCGAAGCAGTTCAAGGCTAAAAGAATGTGTTTCGAGGACTTGTGATGATTTTTGAGGGGTTGCAATGATTTTCGAGATGTCATGATATTTTTTGAAGAAGTTTCGAGGAATTTCGAGTGCGCAGATATGTTCAGATGCAAGATTGGGGGACTAGATGAGTGGTAGAAGTGAAGAAAAGGCTAATCGAAGGAAGCGAGAGTGAAAATAGTGTAATGCAAGGAATTTTGAGGAATTTTGAGGAAGTTTAGCATTAAACACCAAAATTCGGACTGAATAAGACTAAACTGTACTCTCAAATCACTGTGATCTGGGAGGAAGATGATGACTTTCTTGTTTTTCTTTGTATCTAGTACATCTTTTTATATAAAATAAAGAAAGTACCTAAAAAGGCTAGAGAACATGAGGCAAACATGTGGAAAACTCGAGGCCAAAGACAATATAAGTATATCAGAACAATAAAGCGAGCCTAGAAGGGTGAATATAACACATGATGAAGAAATAATAAGAAAGAATAGCTAAAATTGGACTGTCCTTGTTATAAATTGAATAAAAGATCGGAAACTGCTTTGAGCAGATCATATGCATGCACATGCGGTCAAAATGTGTTTGATATACTCGAGATAGTGTCCCATGTGTCCAGCATGCATCCGAAGATTGTTTGAACAGGAAATACTGTGTCCAACAATGTCTTTTGAGGTTCAATGTTTTTTGAAGATTTTCGACATTTCTTCGGACTTCGTTCGTGGCCTGATATCGGTGCGATATTGTTCGACAATGGTAGGGGATATGTCTGGCATGTGTGCAATGATTATTCGGATAGCGATATAGTGTCCGATGTCGATTTTCAATGTTCCATGATTTTTGAAGTCGGTTGAGGAAATATTGGACTTGTTTGATGGCCAATATCACTGCGATATTGCTCGATACTGGTTCGTAACCCATCCAAGTGTATATCCTGAGCTGTACGAGGGTCAGGGGAATTGTATTATGGTGGCCGAAGGCATACGAAGAATTTTGAGGTGTCACAAAGAGTTTTGAAGTGTTGCAAAGGATTTCGAAGCATTCTTGTGACCTTGTAGAGGTTCGTAGAGCTTTGGAGGGGTTTGTATGGGTTTGTAGAGCTTCAATGACAATCATAGATGTGTTTTCCAAGCTTGAACAAAAAGGTGGACCTATCACCGATCTAATCGATGAAGTGTCTTTAGTGATGACAAAGGGCTGAGGGATTTCACCGGGTTGGAGACTGCTAATATAGGTCTCGTACGGGTCAGGCACAATAATTGCATCGGGACTGAACATGTTCATCACATTGTTTCCAGTTTGTGGTACTTGTTTCGGTGTGACCTGTTCTCTCCATTTTGTCCAAACCTTGGGTGATAGCGAGAGTAGTTCTTCAGATGTAAGTGTGACAATCAGCATCTTCATCGACCGCAAAAGATATTGTGTGCGATCTTCTCGTTCTGTACTGGTGCCTGTGTCGCATACAATGGTCCGTCTTTTTCCTTACCCTTTGATGTGCCAGTGAAGTTCCTTTCATGTGGTGGTAAATAGGCATTCTCCCTGACTGATGCATAGGGGTGTACCGAGGTTTGCATTGGAGGTATGGTTGGAGGTATGGTTGTCGATGGTGAAGTGGTCAATGCAGGAGAGGTTGATGTCAATGCCAATGTTGGAGCCATAGTTGAAGTCAAAGGGTTGACCGTTGTCGATGAAGATGTTGAGGGTGCTGGGACTGGAGCAGTAGACGTAGAAGATGCAGGGACAGGGGTTGTCATGGCCAGAACTGAATTTTGAACCTCTTTGTTCGGACGCGAAAATGGTCGACCACTTCGAAGCACAAATATTTTGCACTCGAGAGCTGCTCTTCTATCTTCAGAGTCAGCGGTCAACATCGAGTTATGATAAATGCCTTTCATTTCTGATCCCAATGTAGAAACTGCATCGGACTCCATTATCAAAGTGATTGCAGCTGAGGTTGAATTAGTCAAAGTTGAAAGTGCCAATGATGCGATGCTGAATAAGAGTGTGGCTGCTGGTGTTGCATCTGGGTTACATTTCCACCATTCGTCGATGCATTCCTTGATAAACCTGCCAGGAATACTTTGAGGGGTGAATTGTCCATTTGGAAGTACGATCTTTCCTTCTGCGTTTTGCTTACACTTTCCTTCATTCAAGTATGACAGACAAACCATACAGTCAGGGATAAAATGTCCCGATAAACCGCAAAATATGCAAAGGAGTGCGTCAATGTGTGCCTGTCTGCCTGCCAAATTAGCGCGAGGATTTTTAGTACCTGCGATATGCATAGCGATGGTGCTAGCTAATTGTTCAAACATTGCATTTAGATCTTTGGTTTTAATCGTAATGGTTCCGGGTGACGAGGCGACTGTATTTCCGATGTTCGATGTCGAGTGCAATGAAGAAGCCAATTGGTGGATTACTGAGTTTGATGTGTTAGAGCCTGCTAGTACAAATTTTGCCGCATCATGAATGTCATTGAGCAGATATGGATTGTTGGGATAATGGTCAGGGAATTTGAGTTCGAGTTGTCAAGCAATTTGAGTCCATAAGCTGGGTTGGAATCCTCGAACATAAGCTCTGCTTTGCTCGGCTTCTGAGATCCTATTCTTTGCTCACAAAAGTGAGCAATGTTGTAGAATGCATGATAATACATTCCTAGATCATTCATGTCAAATATCCCAATGTGTAGCTGTTCTCCCACTAATTTGTCCATGTCCGATATGCTCCACTTGCGATCGTCTTCCGAGCCAGGATAGAGTTTATGTACTGCTGTTCAAAATTCATTGAAGGAAGTGCCTGGTTGATATTCTGGAAGTGATTCCCAGAGTTTGGAAGAGTCGATGTCAAGATAGCGACAAGCGTGTTTCTTCATCAGATTTGATTCAGTGATGCTGCAGGTTGGGAATAATAGTTCAAGTTCTTCAAAGTATTGTTGGAGCTCTCAAGGTTGAGTAGGGTTGAACTTCAGAGTGGTTGAATGCCCATGAGCTGGCATCGTGGTTTGGGTAGTCATGAATGTGATGACTCTAGGGGTAGGGGTTAAGACTTGTGTAAAGGATGGTAGAGGTGTTGAAGTTGTTGGAAGGATGAACAAAGAGGTTGATGATGATGATGAAGAAGTAGATGATGATGTAGAAGGCAATGATATAGGTGAAGTAAATAGTCTATGATGAGTAGATTCTGCTTCAGAAACAGGAATTAGGATATCTCCTGATTGTTCAAGAGATTCGAAGGCATGGCGAGTATCGATATGAAGGTTTCTCACTTGTGTTGGCCTAAGCCGAGGAAGTCAAGGTTGATCCGACGATGAAGTGATTCAGAAACCCTCATGGTGGGCTCCAAAAATGATGATACTCAACCCGGGAAAACCACCAAAACAGCCGATGAGGCAACCAATGATATTTGTGACAAGTCAGAGGAAGGGTGCAAGACGTTCCAAATGTTCATGGTCCAACCTATGGGAAGATAACTAGTTGGTACTAGTTGTGAATGTAGTGCTATAGGAGACAAAGGTGTTTGGCGTGGTCCAATCGAGTATCGATCAATATTGAGGACGATCAACGAGATCGACGGTGAACAATGTTTATCATCAATAGTCGATGTGTAAATTTGGAGGACCTTTTGATAGGTCGATAGTATACAAAAGCTATAGCCAATGGCTATAAAGTATTGGACTGGTTAATAGTGCTAGCGACAAGAGGATCGAAGGAAGATCGAGGATGACAATGATCGCAGAGGTTTCTCATTGATCGAGAAAACTCATAGAGACTTAGATTGTTTTAGAAGATTGATCGGATGCTTAGAACTGTATACAAGATGATAGGTGAAGACAATTTCTTGTTATTTCCAAGTAGATACTACAGAGTTTTATATGTTTTAAAAGAAACTTCCTAAAATGGTATAAGAAACATGTGTAGAACATGAGGCAAAAGATATGAGTTAAGGCACAAGGCCAAAAAGGAGACTGGAATCTGAACAAGAAAGAGATATATCATATGATGAAGGAGTAATAAAGGGAAAGAACTAAAAAGAGACTGTCCTTTTTGTATAAACCATGCTAAGTCTTGCAACAATTTGTCCAGCAGGTTCTGTACATGATAGGGAGTTGGAACAAGGCTGACCTACTATCAGCAGGTTTGAGCACGAGTTGGAATACTTCCTGGTGCATGGTTTTCCACCATTTAGATAACAAATGCGGTGCCCAATGTTGCTTGTAGTCTCTCAATATCGATCAATAACGCTTGACAATGGTCAACAACAGTCAATGATGTTCAATCGCAGTCGCAGTTTGTTTGACATTGATTGGGGATGTTCGATGGTTATTTAGAGGGATATTAGGGGCTTTCGACATAGTCCTAAGGTTGTGCAATGTGGTTTCTTGGTACAATCAATGTTGCTGGTGATGTTTCGATGTGGTCGATATGATATCACAATCGATAGACTGGGTCATGCTGCATCTGGGACCTCATAGGAGTTAGCTGATGTGATTAGAATGTGGTTAGAATGGTGTATTGGCCTTTGAGCCGAGGAGACAACCTATCACCAAGATGTCTCAAGAAACAATGGAACAGACATGGGGAAAATGAAGACTGAGGGAATTCAGGAGTGCAATACAGCACAGTAAGTCAGAAGTGATCTTCCCCATGGCAAATGCTTGCTCAATGAGTCCACAGATCATCTCTGCTGTTTTGGGTAAGGGAGTGTCAGTGGTGCACTGTATAGAGATCACCTGCTGTAATAAAGTGACTTGGCAAACCAGCCCAGCCTTCTGGTGACGATTCCCCAATTCTCCTGTGCAGTCCTGGAAGGGCTTATGAAAGGGCACTCAGAGGGCACCACTCCAGACACAATGACAGCATATGCAAGATGGGAATTGGCCATCCAGTTGGAATGAGCTTGAGGCTCTGCAAGCATCGGCTTTTTCAAGTCACCAGTAACGTATTCAGACAGCCCATTGAGGAAAAGTGTAATAGTAATGTCTTTGCACCATTCTTTATAGTTAGATTTAAGTTTGTCGAGCTTCACACCAGTATCATGCATGGAAAGTTGGATAAGGGGGACAGACAGGGAATTTGTTTCCTGGGAAGTCATCTCTGGGGAGTTTGACATACTTAGGCCCTAAGAGGTTGAAGACAGAAAGGAGAGCTGGTGCATGAGGCAACAAAGAGATGGAAACACGGCAGAAAACCAGAATGCGTCAAGATAGGATAAGATCAAAATAGAGGGTGATCAAACATCAATCAAAGGAGATGATCCCAGATCATCAAGTGGCTAAGGAGGATTTCTATCATCACTTAAAGGTGACAGAAGTGGCCCATAACCTATAGAGATCCAACCTAAGCAATATATGCATAAACTCAGTCAGTGTATAATGGACTATATTGATCACTACTGTACCTAAGCAATATATGCATAAACTATAAATAGTACAGTAAGTGATCGAGTATATGGATCAAGCAATATAGTCTACTCACCTCAGTCAGTGTATAATAGACTGAGGTGTTCGGTAAGTATATGTGGATATATATACTAAGTGACTAACAATGAGAATAAGATAAAGGGAGAGTTAGAAAGGGAGAAATAACAAGTGGAAACTTCACATCATACAATGTTCTATAATTAGCACACTACATCAAAGGGGTGCGAATGCACCATTCACAGTGCAGATCTCAACAGTCTTTTAACAGTCAATATGGCACAAATCCATACAGTACACTGTACCATCAGGATAAGGCTCAAGGTCCTGACAGTATGGGTACCATAACCATCAGTGTACAGCATGGTGTGCAGCCCTACAACATGCCAGTGGAGCCTACAGCCAACACTCTCAGCCTTTTCACTGTGTATATGTGTCACCACATTAAATCAGATTCTGTGGACACATACCTTTCAGGGATATGCCACCAGCTCAAGCCACATGTTCACAAGATCAGGAAGTCATGTCTTGTCCACCACTTTGAGTTTGGCCATAGCCCCAAATGATATAAGTAATACCTTCCAAATGAGGGAAGGACTGATAAAAACATCATCCAACATTCATCTGAGCCTGTACATAGAGTGTATCATATACTCCCCCCTTATATGTATTGAAAAATATCTATGCATACTTAGTGGGGTGAAAATTGCTAGTTCTTCAAGCTTCAAGCTTTGAGTGCATTGAGTGTGCTTTGTGGCCACTTGTGTGTGGAAATGTTGCCCACAAAAGCTGAAGAAACACAAGAAGTCACTGCCACATTACTAGGGGAGCTCAAAGTTGAGCTGTCACTTTGGCATTTTCTGAGCTGTGACAGTCTGGTAACATCCCATCACATTTTGTAACACATATGTCACAATGTTATCTGATCTTGAAAATTGATAATGACTTGTGAGTGTTGAGCAACACACATATTCTGCATGGTATCCACATGTTCCCCAAAATGAAGGTATAGCTGTGTACTGCTGCTACGCAATACAATATCTGCAATTTCCTGATTGTAGTTGAATGCATGCCAAAGTCAGAATAATTGTCCCATCGTACATGCCATATACCCTTAAACCCTAAATTGTGGTCAATCCAATTCTTTTCTGCTTCTTTCTCCTCGGCTGTCAAGGGCTGCACATTCAAAGCAATGATCTGTCCAATGCTCAACAGATCCCTCTGAACATCCAGCCTCTCACACAATATCAGCAAGTGATGCAGTGTTTCCATATCAGCCCATCCAATAAAGAGTAACGGCAAGTTGATAATCCACAGGTGACTGAGGGACATTTGAGTTGTTTTGGAAAATGGGATGATCCTCAATGAGTTCAATAACAACTGCAAAGATGCGAGGTGAGACACGGAGCATCCAAGTAAAAAGATCATGGTGTTGGGGATTCTGTGCATACTCCCAGGCCAGATGAAGAGAGCCTGACTTTGGAATGGATGTATGCCATGAGTTGAGATAATGAGTGTTCTTGATCTTGTTACTATGTTACTATATTGATATCTACCTCTGCTACCTGAGTAGCTAAGGACATACTAACAGTAAGCCTCAATAGACCAAGTAATAGAAAGAATGTCAGAGTAAGTATGAGTAAGTAAATAAAGGCACAAGTGGGGTAGCATCAAAACCTCTTTGAGGAAAGCTTGCCACCACTGCGGGGTGAAGTACATGGTGGTGTGCAAAGTCTAAGTACAAATATGGAAATATAGAAACATTAGAGGCCAGCTTTGGTGCAGCAACACATTGAACCTGTCCCCAAATGCAACTGGCAAGGTGAATTGAGTGGATGTGCCATTCCATGGCAATAAAGTGGATGTTGTGAGAAAGTGGAATTGAGGGGGAGAGGGAGGAATGTTGTGTTGGTTGCTTGAAGCCAAGGAGTATAGTAATGTCAGGGATCCAGCCTAGGTAGAAAGCCAAATGGTGCAGCAGCCACATTGTATTATCATCAGAGAAAAGTAGCTTAGCTGCACTAATGAGGTGTAGCACCATTTCATGAGACACCAGGTTTTTTTCAACCAAATCCTGACACCTGCTTTCCATGAATTCCACAATAACCACAAGACTACTAGACTGCAGTTCTGTAAAGTATGGGCATTCAACAAAGATGTGATGATCATCCTCAGGAATCCTGATGCAGCCAAAACGACATTGATGGGAGCCAATCTTATGCTGGGAGTAAAGATGTGTTGCCATAGGGAGCTGTCCAGAGCATGAGTAGACCTGAATGAGGGCAGAGTAACACAACAAAGAGCATAAGTATGGATAAGGAGGGGGAGGGGTTGGATCATAGACAGATTGAACAAATCAAAGACCATGACTAAGCTCCAGTTTGTGAGAGGTTTGAGTGGAGAGCAGATGGTCAGTAAAGCCTCATATTTTTGACTCGATCCAGCCATCAGCAGGGGTGAAGAACATGAAACAATCCATGAAGAAAGTGGGAAGAGGAACAATATGTAGGTTGGACTGGATCTGTTGAGACCTGGATGCATAGTAGTCTGCAGACATGTTGAGAATGGATGGGATGGAGGACTCAGCTGAGTGACCTCATGTAAAGGACAGCTGCCTGTTGTGAACCCAGCAGGTGAAGTATCCAGCGGCCATTCATGTGTCGAAGACGAGCATCAATGTTAGCCAAAGTTTGGCTGTTATCGATGAGTCAAGTGGTGTTGAGATGGTCAGTAAAGATCATGGCAGGGTTGTTCAGAGGGTTGGAGAGAACAAGGCCACCAACGATTCTGACAAGTTCACCATGTAGGATAGATAGATTGCAGCCATGGAGCCTCATGACAATGGTGTGTTGGCCCATGATAGCTGAGGTGACAGACTTGTCATCTAAAGGGCCAGCCAAGGCAGGAATCATAGAGCCATCGGTGGAAGAATGCCGAGTTTTGCAGCCTACACTAGACTTAGGTTTACTAAAAGACAGGATCAAATTAGCTTTGTTGCATGGAAGTAGGAACCATAAGCTACTACAATTAAAAGAATAGGAAGTTACTATACCTTCATTGTATGGAAGTAGGAATGAAGGTTAAGGAATAAAAAAATAAGGAATATATAAGAAAAAGATTGACCATGTAAGTAAAAGGCCGCATCAAGCATAGTGTGTGATTTTGGAAGGCCACATTGGGCATAGTCACATAATAGGAAGGTACCGCACCAATAGGATAATGTCAGCACTGCTGGATGTGGATGGAAGGGTAATAAGGATGTATGGTGCCATTGCCAGGATGCATGTCGCCAGTGTGTTGTTGTCATATTTGCCAGTGGCTGTGCCAGCAGCGAGGGTGATTGTGTCAATGATGTGTGTGGCTGTGTTGGCGCCATGGGAGTGTGTTGGCAGCATAGGGTGGCCATAACTCACTGTAACACAGACATTGGTATATCTGGTGTTGGTGAGTTGTTTATGCACTGTAGGTGGCTGTGCCGGTGGTGAGGATGGTTGTGTCGGCAATCTGTGTGGCTGTGCTGGTGCCATGGAAGTGTGTAACAGTGGCATAGTAATGTAACACAGACATTGGTATGTCTGGTGTTGGTGAGTTGTTTATGTGCCATAGGTGGCTGTGTCGGCAGTGTAGGTAACATAATGCCGTGAGTCTGTGGGGCCAGACTTACACTCCTCCCCACTTGAAAAAATTGTGTGGGTCTCAGACCTCCGTCCCATTTTCATCTTCCCACCAGTCAAGGGCATCAGTGTCGGCCATTTCAGAGCCAGGGCGCCACTTGTCGTGTTCTTTCCCATATCCTTCATAATGGACAAGGTATTGTACACCCCTGCTGCATCAGCATGCATCCACAATTTTGTCAATGTACCACTCCTCGGTGCCATCTTCAGTGACAATTGGCATTGGCTGAGCTGGCTCCTGGTCAGGGAAGAGGAGTGGGTCATTGGGGACATATCATTTTAGTAGGTGTGCATGGAACCCAGGGAAGGTGTTGGGGTTGTTGGGAAGTTTTAGAGTGTATTTGGAGCATTCAGGGAAGGTATGTGTGACTGTGTAGGGGCCATCATGTCGCAGCATGAATTTGGCAACTTGTGTTTTGCCTTTGCATTTGTAATTGTGGCAGCAATTTTTGGTGGAGAGCATGACAAGGTCGCCGACCTCATAGACATCCTCTGGCACCCAGTGCTCATTG
Organism: Tricholoma matsutake; assembly: GCA_026075535.2. Taxonomy (NCBI): domain Eukaryota; kingdom Fungi; phylum Basidiomycota; class Agaricomycetes; order Agaricales; family Tricholomataceae; genus Tricholoma; species Tricholoma matsutake. Next base: position 3,543,520 of record AP026544.2, read on the forward strand.
GCATGATATGCCTGGCAAATTTTGGCAGCAAGGAGGTTGTCCTGTGCTTTCTGAACATCGAGGTGGACACATGTAATGATGTTGTGTGCAGTGATCTGCTCAGCGGTGGCATTTTCGGCAAGGGGCACAATAGGCAGGATGATGTGTGGCGATCAGCTGGTTTTGAGTTGGAAACCAGAGAAGCCGGTGGATGCATTCATGGTGTTCATGATGGTGAACCATACATGGGGGAGTTTAGCTAGCCAGCCCTTCTGGTTGTTGTCAACATGGTACCAAATGGCTTGGTTCGCAGTTTTGTTTGTCCATTCACTGCTGCCATCAGTTTCAGGGTGATAGGATGTGGACATTTTTAGTTTAACACCGGTGAGCTGGTGGAGTGCAGTCCAAAGGTTGGCAGTGAAACGTGCATCTCTGTCAGAGATGAGGTGTAGCATGAGGCCATTTTTGCAGTACCACTCGTCAAAGAGCACAACGGCAACCTGGGCAGCGGTGTATGAGGAGTGAATGCCAGCAATGTGTATGTCAGCGCCAAGGAGGTCTGTCATGGTCAGGATGGTGTCCTTTCCATTCTCCTCTGGTAGTGGGCCAATGAAATCCAGGGTGACGGTGTCAAAGTGGTTGTCAGGTACTGGTAGTGGGTGCAAGGGACCGGTGGGTTTCATGGTCCAGTTTTTTTTGCTGGCACTTGGTGCATGATGGGATGTATGCATTTTCCAAGTCCCAGTGCATGTTTGGCCAGTAATCAGAGCCACGGAGGGATTCATAGCTTTTGTCAAAGCTAAAATGGCCCAAGGTACCATGTACCAGGTTGTAAAGTAGTTCATGTACCTTGAGATCTTGTGGGATCACAAGTAAGTGGCCGACATAGAGGAGTTGATTGGTGAGGGTTGCTCCTTCGATGCTCCTCATGTCGATATCCTTCATAAGTTGTTTGGTAAAGGAATCAGTCTCATAGCCAGTGACGATGGCATTGAGAAGTGACTGGTCTGCAGCGATGTTTAGTATGCCAGTGGCATGTGTAGCCAGTGCATTGTGTATGTATGCGATCACACAGGCAGCAAGGCATGCATCTGGTGTGGCATCAGGCATGCGGGATAGTGCATCTGTGGCAGTGTTTTCTTCACCATGGATATAGGTAATGTTGTAGTTGAAATTGGCCATGTACATTGACCATCTCATTTGTCGTTGATGATACTCAACCCGGGAAACCACCTAAACTGCCGATGAGGCAATCGATGATATTTGCAATGAGTCCAAGGAAGGGTGCGAGTTGTTCCAAATGTTTGTGGTCCAACCTATGGGTAGATAACTAGTTGGTACTAGTCGTGAAGGTAGTGCTATGGGAGACGAAGGTGTTTGGCATGGTCCGATTGAGTATTGATCGATATCAAGGACAATCAACGAGATTGACGGCAAACGAGTTCTATCATCGATGGTCGAAGTGCGAATTCTGAGGACCTTTTGATAGGTCAAAAGTATATGAAGGCTATAGCTGATGGCTAGGATGTGTTGAAATGGTTGCTAGTGATAACGATCAGAGGATCGTAGGAAGATCAAGGATGACGATGATTGCAGAGGTTTCTCGTCAATCGAGAAAACTTGTAGAGACTTAGATTGTTTTTAGAAGATTGATCAGATGCTTAGAACTGTATATGAGATGATAGGTGAAGACAATTTCTTGTATTTTCCAGTAGATACTACAGAGTTTTATATGTTTTAAAGAAACTTCCTAAAATGGAATGAGAAACATGTGTAGAACATGAGGCAAAAGATATGAGTTAAGGCACAAGGCCAAAAAGGAGACTGGAATCCAAAGAAGAAAGAGATGTATCATATGATGAAAGAGTAATAAAGGGAAAGAACTAAAAAGAGACTGTCCTTTGTGTATAAACCGCGCTAAGTCTCGCAATAATCTGTCCAGTGGGTTCTGTACATGATAGAGACTTGGAACAAGGCTGACCTACTATCAGCAGGTTTGGGCATGAGTTGGAATCCTTCCTGGCGCATGGTATTCCACCATATAGATAACAAATGCGGTGCCCGATGTCGCTCATAGTCTCTCGATATCAATCAATGATGCTCGACAATGGTCGACAATGGTCGACAATGTTCAATTGCAGTCGCAGTTTGTTTGAAGATGATCAGGGATGTTCGATGGTCATTTAGAAGGGGTTTTAGGGGCTTTCGGGGTAGTCCTAAGGTTGTGTGATGTGGGCTCTTGATACGATCAATGTTGCTGGTGACGGTCAATATGATATCGCGATCGATAGACTGGGTCGTGCTGCATCTGGGACTAGGAGTTAGCCGATGTGATTAGAATATGGTTGAAATGGTGAATCGGCCTTTGAGCCGAGGAGACAACCTATCATCGTCTCAACATCTCCTTCTGTGATTGGAAGTATTCAAGTGTTCAGTGGTCAGTGAAGACCTTGAAATGGGCACCAAGGAGGTAGGATCTCCATTTCTTAAATGCCTTGATGATGGCAAGGAGTTCCTTCTTGTGAACAGGGTAATTCTTCTCAACATTGTCAAGTTGGTAGGAGTTGTAGGCGACTGGTCTTGCAGTTTCCCAAGTTGCACCAAAACTCAACATGGCACCAGCGGTGACATAGATGTTCGACGCCTTGTCTTCATAATTAATTATGGTGAGACAGTTGGTGCTGAGAAGCAGGTCTTTGATGTGTTCAAAGGCGGCCTGGTGTTCTATGGTCCATGGGGGGAATTCCCGGTCACATTCCTTGGTGGTGAGTGGTGTGAGTACACTTGTATATTCAACGAGTGTGGGAAGGAAGGTGGCAATGTATCTGATGAGTCCCAGGAATCCCCTGACATTGGTGGCAGTTGTTGGTTGTGGCCAAGATGCAATTCGGTCAGTTTTGTGGGGGTCAGGTTTGATACCTGTCCCTGAGATGATATGACTGAGGAAACATAATTCGGTGGCAAAGAGGTTGGATTTTGCCTGATTGCAGTAGATACTGGCTTTTCAGAGGGCTTCAAGAATGGCAGTGCAGTTTCATTCATGTTCCTCCAGAGTTTGTGACCATATGATGATATCATCAAGATACACATGGCAAATCTTGCCAATGAGTTCTCATAGTGCATCAGTCATTCAGTGCTGATGTGTGGCTGGAGCATTGCATCCACCCTGTGGCATGATGGTCCACTCATAAAGTCCCCACGGTGTTCTTATGGCGGTGAGGTGAATGTTGTTAGGGTGTACTTGTGTCTGGAAGAAGGAGTTTGTCATGTCCATCTTGCCAAATATTTTTCCCTTCCCACAGTTGGCGAGTATATCATCTATGCAGGGTAGGGGGAAGTTGTCTCGTCCAGTGTTACTGTTGAGTGCTTGGTAGTCATTCACCCACTGAGGGTCAACTGTTAAGTCAGGTACCCAGCGATGTATTTTGGCATGCAGAATGCTGGTGAGGCAAATTCTGAGGAGGATGGCCGGATGTGGCCAGCCTTGAGGTGGTCATCCAGCAGTCTCTTCCAAGGTTCTTGGTATTTCTTGGGAGCTGCATATCCTTTGCCATTGTTGACCTTGGTGGGGTCTTTGAGTCGGATGCGATGGAACCTGTGGCAGGGAATATCTTTGGTGCTATCAGGGAGACGAAGTGGGAAGTGGTCGGCAAATTTGAGTTTCATTTTTGCATCTTTCTCTTTGAGGAGTTCTTGGAATGCTAGGCCTTCAATGTGGTCTTGCACTGCAGCCATGATGGGTCCAGGGAGAAGGTGTCCAGCAAGTGCTGGTGCTCCGGAGTTTTCCAGTGTAGGTGGTTTTGGAGTCCGAATTTTCTTCGGTGTTGGTGGAGGTGTAACCCATTGTTTGCTCCAGGGCTGGGGTGGTCGAGAGGGTGGATATAGGAGGTCAAAACCGGAGCATTTGTCAATGGCAGTTTGCTCATGGGTATCAATCACAATCTGTTCTTGTGAAAAATATGGCATTCCTAATATAATGGGGAATGATAATCCCATATTTACTTTCATCTTGTGGACTCATAATTTCCATATCCCCTGGTCTGATTGCAGCTCTAATTTAACATACTCCTCACAGTTGGTTTTCTGCTGGGTCAATGATGACATGTTATTTTCCTTTTTAGGGAGAGGATAACATCAGAGGCTGAGATGCTCACAGAGTTCAAGGCTAATCACTGTCCAAGGGCAACCAATGTCCATCAGTGGATAGATTTTAATGGGGAATTTGGTGATGAGGGGCCAGTGGAGTAGAGGGTAGGAAATAGGTGTGATACAGTAAAGGGGACATCAGCAGGGGGAGGGATGTACGAGTCGGTTTCGTTGTCCTCCACTGCCGCTGTTGTTGCCACCACTGGTGCTGTGAGTGTGACGTATGTCTCGGTGTCAGGCCAGGTGTTGTCTGCCTTCATGGGACAGTCAGGGTTCTTGTGGCTGGCATACAATTTCTGGCATTGTGTGCAGCCAGCATGTTTTTCAAGGATTGCCCATTCTTTGAGTGTGAGGGCAGGGAGGTGCTTCTTCTCAACCTGTTTTGTTTTGCTAGGGCTGGCAGTGGGAGAGTTTCTCTTCACTGGCGTCAGTGAGTCAAGAAAGTAGGTCTTTCTTCTTGCCACAGCATGTGGCATGTGCAGCGGCAGAGGCGTTAATGAGTTTTTGGGTGTGTGCATCTTCTGCACGCATGTGGTCATCATGTTCCTTTACCTTGAGGGCCCAAGGGGCAAGTTCAGTGGCCAGGACAGGCTTGAGACTGATGTTGAGTCTCAAGTCAGGATGGAGGTTGGATTGGAGTTGGTTTTTGAGTTTGGCCTTGGTCAGTGCAGAGGTGGCAAGGATGGTGTTCAGGTTCTCAATCTCAATTTTCCAGTCAATGGAGACCTGGTCGCCTTGCGATGAGGAGATGATGGTTTCGAGGATGTCATGGGCCCAGTTCTTCTCCAGGACAAGTTGGGAGAGCTCACCAAGGTATCATCCATCCAGGAAGAGGGCATCAATCCGAGTTTGGTTAGCTTGGTACCATGCTACAAGGTGGGTTCAAACATGCCCTTGGCCTGACAGTTTCATCATCTGTCTTCCCACTGTGCTTCTTGTAGTGTTTGCATGTGAGGGTCCACAGTTGCATGATGAGAGGGGTGATTTTGCCAGTGATGATGCTCAACCCGGAAACCCAAACAAAATCTACTAAATGGCTTCAGATGGTATAACACAAGTCAGAGGAAGGATGCGAGGCCCTCTAGATGTCACCTGTCAGATTGACTGTCAAATAGTCATAAAAGGACTGCTTGTCAAAGCAATTTGAAGCTAAAAGAATGTGTTTTGAGGACTTTCGAGGATTTTTGAGGAATTTCAAGGAATTTTGTGGCTAGATCAACAAATTTGGAGTGCACAAATATGTTCAGATGCAAGATCGGGGGACTAGATGAGTAGTATAAGAGAAGCAAAGGCAAATCGAGGGAAGCAAGGGCGAAAATAGCATAATGCGATATTTTTCAAGATGTTGCCATGTTTTTCGAGACGTTGCGATATTTTTTGAGATGTTGTGATGAATTCAGAGTGCACAAATATGTTTGGATGCAAGATCAGGGGACTAGACGAGTAATAGAAGCAAAGCAAAGGTGAATCGAGGGGAATAAGAGCAAAAATAGCGTAATGCAAGGAATTTTGAGGAAGTTTAGCATAAAACACCAAACTTCAGACTGAATAAGACTAAACTGAACTCTCAAATCACTGTGATCTGGGAGGAAGACAACGACTTTCTTGTTTTTCTTTGTATCTAGTACATCTTTTTATATAAAATAAAGAAACTACCTAAAAAGGCTAGAGAACATGAGGCAAACATGTGGAAAACTCGAGGCAAAAGACAATAGAAGTATATCAGAACAATAAAGTGAGACTAGAAAGGGTGAATATAACACATGATAAAGAAATAATATGAAAGAATAGCTAAAAGCGGACTGTCCTTGTTATAAATTGCATAAAACATCAGAAACTGCTTTGAGCAGATTGTATGCATGCACATGCAGTGAAATGTGTTCGATATACTTGAGATAGTGTCCCATGTGTCCAGCATGCATCCAAAGATCATTCAAATAGGAAACACTGTGTCCGAAGATGTTTTTCAAGGTTTGAGGTTTTTCAAAGTTTTTTGAAGTTTCTTTGGACTTTGTTTGTGGCCCAAAATCAGTGCAATATTGCTCAAAACTGGTTCGAAACTCGTCGACAATGTTCCAAGTGTATATCCTGAGCTGTACGAAGGTCAGGGGAATTGTATTATGGGGGCCAAAGGCATACGAAGAATTTCAGAGTGTTGCAAAGAATTTCAAAGCATTTTTGTGACTTTGTAGAGCTTTGTAGAGCTTTGTAGAGCTTCGGAGGGGTTTGTATGGGTTCGTAGAGCTTTGACAATGATTGTAGATGTGTTTTCTGAGCTTGAATGACAAGGTGGACCTATCACCGGTGGTGAGCATTGGGCATTCCTTCATCTTTGTGACCTTCACTTCAGTGAGGGGTTGTGTGGAGGGTGACATTTTGGTTTGAGCAGCAGGTGGTGCGGCCCAGTAGTTGGGATGGTTAACTGTGATGGTTGGTGTACTTTCATTGGTGGACGAGTCAGTATTGGTGTTTGGTGGTGACGGTGGCGGTGATCAGCGGATGTGCTGGCACTTTTGTCATGTGGGTGGTAGTGTCTTGAATTTGGCTGGTTGGCCAGAATCCTGTAAACTTCTTCTCATGCTCCTGGTGAGTGGGATGAGGGTGGAAGGTTGCCAAGACAGGGTTGGTTCAGTAGGTGAAGAAAGTTGTCAGTGTCAAAAAAAAAGTGGAAGGATGCCGAGTTTGGCAGCCTACACTAGACTTAGGTTTACTAAAAGACAGGATCAAATTAGCTTTGTTGCATGGAAGTAGGAACCATAAGCTACTACAATTAAAAGAATAGGAAGTTACTATACCTTCATTGCATGAAGTAGGAATGAAGGTTAAGGAATAAAAAATAAGTAATATATAAGAAAAAGATTGACCGTGTAAGTAAAAGGCTGCATCAAGCATAGTGTGTGATTTGGGAAGGCCACATCGGGCATAGTCACATAATAGGAAGGTACCACATCAATAGGATAATGTCGGCACTGCTGGATGTGGATGGAAGGGTAATAAGGATGTATGGTGCCATTGCCAGGATGCATGTCGCTGGTGTGTTGTTGTCATATTTGCCAGTGGCTGTGCCAGCGGCAAGGGTGATTGTGTCAGCAATGTGTGTGGCTGTGTTGGTGCCGTGGGAGTGTGTTGGCAGTGTAGGGTGGCCGTAACTCACTGTAACACAGACATTGGTATATCTGGTGTTGGTGAGTTGTTTATGCACCATAGGTGGCTGTGCTGGCAGTGAGGGTGGTTGTATCGGCAATTTGTGTGGCTGTGCTGGCACCGTGGAAGTGTGTAATGGTGGTGTAGTAATGTAACACAGACATTGGTATGTCTGGTGTTGGTGAGTTGTTTATGCACTGTAGGTGGCTGTGCTATTGCTGGTGGCTGTGTCAGCAGCGAGGGTGTAATGTGTGTGGTGTGCTGGCACTGTGGAAGTGTGTAATGGCAACATAGATAAATTAACTTGTCATAATGTCATGAGTCTGTGGGGCCAGACTTACAACCAGTTCCCCAGAGTTGGGTGTCCTGGGATACTTCAGTGCAGCATGAGATATTGAGCAAAGTCCCTCGAGCAGGTGACTTTGATTGGTTTGATGGAGGGTGAGATCCAGTTTCAACATTTGATTCTGCACAATGATCCATGCGGCAGGAATGGAACCTACAAAATGAGTGAAAGACCTGACCAGGCCCACTCAATCAAGGGGGTATATGCATCCATTGATTTGACAAGTCAGTGCCATATTCCTATAGGCCAGAATGTGGTGATTTAGATCACATGCGAGGCCATCAATGGCTATGCCAGCATTGATGTGAGCTAATGAGGGGAAGTCAAAACCACTGAGGGCCAGGGGAAGAGAAGACACTATTGATGAAGGACAGAACAGAAAACTGAGATAGGCATGTACACGTTTCATGATTCTATGATCCAGGCTGACAGCATCAGTGTGGAGAATCGGTTGGAGGGAGAGAAGCATGTGACACCAGGAGATGATGTTCTGTGATACAATCTTGCATAGGAGTATGAACGGGGGTACAAAACGAGAAGGCAGGGAATGTAAAGGAGTCAATAGCATCAACAAGTTCAAGGTAGCGAGTCTTGGGATCATCAACCTGAGTGCATAAAAAGTTGAACTCATTGGTGGACACAGGAACTTGATGCTCTGTGATTGTCCAGGGGTCAATTCCCCAAACATTGGTGATTGACTGAAGTGGGAGAGTTTTTGGCAATGGGTCAGGGTTGTTGAGAATATGTAAGGTTGTCTTCTGCCACAATGTCAGCCAACCGTACATGAACTGAAAGTGCTCCATGGCCAATGTGAAGCACTGGAGAACTGGGAAGGTTAGAGCTGCTATGTAAGAGTTGTCAGTAGCTTCAGCCATGGTGAAGCATAGCAAGACTGTGTCATCAGGAAGATGAAGGTCATTTACCAAATTAGATGTGCTCTGGATAATAACACAGTCTGGGCCTGAAGAAGCTAGGTCGTCCAAGTAGCAATGGCCAGGCTAGTGGTGAAGGTGGCCTTGAATGGTGACATTGGCCCACCCTGCTTGGTGACGCCTTCAACCATGATGGGATCAGCAATACTGAAAACCATCTGAGGAAAACATAGTATAGAGGATTGAGCTGCGCAGTCCAGATCTGCCACTCCATGCAGTAAACCATAAGCTGTACATGCATCATAAAAGCCTTGAGGGGCAAGATAGTCAAAGCCTTTCATCTGGTCTCACTTCAGGAGATAGAGAGGGGTCTTCGTGCAGTGACTCCAAGTTTTTAATCCACTGAGGAAGCTCATGAGATTGTGAGTTTGTATGCCAGGCTGAGTGGCAACTTGGGTTTCAGGGATTATTCCCATCTGCACAGTGTAAGGTGAGAGTTTGAAGTTCAGCCAGGTCATGGGTGAGTTTGCCAAAAAGTTAGAGATAAGGAGGCCTCTCCAGTTGGACAAGTCAGTGTGGATTCCATGTTTGTGGAAGTAGGTGAGATGAGTGTCCTTGATATTACCCAGGAATCTCATGTTAATAACTGAGTAGTTATGCAGATCAAGAACAAGCTGGAGAGCTTTGTCCAAGAGGTTCTTGATGCACCACTTTTCCCATCCATCAGGACCAGGTGAAGGATGTGGGTTCCCTTTGCAAAGCATGGCACAAAAGTTGGCTAGAGTTGTGGCTACAGGCCAGAGAAAAGGATCATCCATGACATGCCTTTTGATGGTCAGGACTGAGGGAGTTGTGAGCTAATGTTTGGGCTTGTTGGGAGGTGTTGAGCATTTGGCAAAGTATTGTCTTGTTTCTTCAGCAACAGAAGTGGAGTCGTTCACTAAGGCACCAGGTGTTGAAGTAGAGTTGACTGCCATAGGAAGGGAGATGAAGGCTGCAGATCCAGACATCAATTTCTTTGATGAGCCACCTGAAAGTACCCCCTTGATTCAACCTGTATCATAGTGCTTAGCTTGTTTGAGTATTTCGGCCTTCTTGGCAGCATATAGCTCTTTTTGACAGGTGTGTCTGGCATTCTTGAAGTGCGACTTGTCGAGAAGGGTGAACTGTGCCAAGTATTGGTTGAAGATCTTGAGTGAGCTATAGGACACTAGTTGAGAGTTGCCTCTGGATCTTGAGACTGCTCCCACGAGGTGTCTGATGAGAGCAACTAGTTCCCTAATACGGGGTGAAGTGACCCACCTCTCAACAAATTGATAAGGTTTGTTCCGACCAAAGGTGTTGACTATGGCCTGATTGATAAGAGTGGTCAGCAGATTATATCTTTCAGTGTAGGACTTGTTGCATGTAATTTCAGCAGACAAGAGTGTTGAGTTTGATGCCACAAGACAATCCACTGAGTTGGCAAAGAGTGCAAACTTATACTTGTTGTCCTTTGCAGGGTATTTGATCATGGGAGGTGGGAGAGGTCAGGATGGGATGAATGGCATTGAGGAGGTAACCAGCAAGTTGGGGATCATGGATTTGAGGATGATCTTTGCTTTGACAGCCCTGTGGTCAGAGCCAGGTATCCAAGCATGGTCATTTGAAATTTTGGAGTCCTGGAGATTGCGGCTCAAAACAATGACACGATTGATGATGTTGCCCCCATTGGTTGAATGCCAACCACAACAAGTTGAATCAATGAATCTGTTGCAATCTGGGCATTGTTGCCATAGGTCAGTACCAGACATGTTCCTGAGGAACTCGTTGAATGCGCGCCAAGTCAGCACATTGTCAGAGGTGCGCTCCGAGGCAGAGACAGTAGCATTAAGGTCACCAAAAAGAGACCATGATGTCTTTGATCCTTGCACCACATCCATCAGACATGGCCAGAATTTATGGGATAAGTCATCAGCACCAGGGTCACAAGGGGCATAAGCCAAAAAAGATGCGATGAATGAAAGATGAAGAAGAAGAAGAAAGGGAGGGAACAATGACATTGACACAAACCACACAACCTTTGAGGGGCTTGTGATTAAGTGGAACATGAGCCACTATCTGTAGGTCCTTTCAGACACCCAATATAACTCCCCACTTTGCCAAATGTGAGGGTGCAGTGCATGGAACTGCCTTCTCCTCAAAAATCTCATAACCGGAGATCTGAAGGTTAAAAGCTGCATTTGTTTGGGTCTTAGTCTCAGATAGAGCAAAGAAGTGGGGAGCTAACTTTATAAGAAGCGGACTAATAAATGCCAGCTTAACTGGATTCATTAAACCATTAGCATTCAATGCACATACAGAGAGTTCAGATCATGCAAAGGTGGGCATTGCCACAGTGGTATTAATAAATATCGACATGACAAGAAGAAATATCAAGAAGTTGAGCAGAAAGGGAAAGTTCAAGGCATGAGGGGAACAAGATAATTCAGTAATGCACAAGAAATTAGAGATGGTAGTAACTGGTGAGAGAGGGAGCAGGCTCCTCACAACAAGAAGTTGGGGCTATACAGATGGAATCAAGAACATGAAAAGACAAGAAGGCAGGAAAAATGGGTGTGGTATAAATGGGACAACAAGTAGTAACACAACATAAGGATGTCCTCCACTGAGCTAGCCTAGCATCACAATCAGCACTTGGCATCGCAATGCTGGTCAAAATTGGCATAACTTCATTGGGTCCATTACTGATACATCAAATGCCAATGTCAACAGTCAAAAAAGAGAAAGAATGAGCACAATTGGAGCTCACCATATCCACATCAACGTCCCAGTGCATGGAACCACTCTGAGAAGCAGGGTCAGGGACAGAGGGAGCAGCAACTAGTGGCATCAATGCAGAGCATGTGACACAAGACATGGATGCAGGCAGAGGATCATTAATCTTCCTCTTTTTTGCAGGAGAGAGAGTGACTGGGGGGGAGGAGGACAAGAGGAAATAACTGGAGGAGGACAAGAGGAAATAACCAGAGGTGTAGGAGAGGAAATAACTAGAGGAGGAGGAGAAGAAATAACTGGAGGAGGAGGAGAGGAAACAACTGATGGATGAGGAGGACAAGGATGAGGAGGTTGGGGGGAGGGAGACAGTGACAGGGAAGGAGCAGGGAGGAGAGGGTGCCCTGTGACAGCCACAAGTTGGCTGGTGCAGCTGCCTCATACTCAATTGTCACCTTGAGATAGTCCTCCTTCTGTTGGCCTTGTGAGAACAAGGCGGCGAGGTGAAGACTGCTGATCTTAGACTCATCATCACAGATCTGGGAGCACAGCAAAGACTTTTGGCCCTGGATGAGAAGGACCTGCTGTGTTTGGCCCATATGGAGATCTAACTCAGCGATGGTGTGGCACATCTTGGTCTGGTTCAAGGCCATGTCATCCTGCTGCCATCTTATGACTGTGACCTCACCACAAAGCTCCTGGATCTAACGAGATAGAGACATAACATTTACACTGATCTGGGTGGCACCCTTCACAACTTGATCACCAAGGGAGTTCTTGTTGAGAGGACTGTCATTGTAATCCCACAGTAGGTGGGGCGCAGAGAGTTGGTCATGGAAGCATTGATGGAATGAGTCAGCGCTGCATAAAATTTTTGCCATGTCAGCCCATGTCTCCATCGAGAAGATGATGAGGTCAGTGTTGAGCAGCATGGTGCATATCTCGATAAGAGAATGGGGAACAGTCTTCTTGATCCACTTCTCCAGGACATCTTTGAGAAAATCAAAGTCCTGAGCACCCTTAACAATGAGCTTGAAAGGGCAATAGATTGGGACCTCCTTAAGCAGCTCAATGTGGGCTCAATCCTTGGGAACTTTCACTGGGACATTGATAAACTGCAGGGCATTGAAATGGTCAGCATCAGAGGGTAGGAGGAAGGTGATCTGAGGACCGCCATACAATGCAAAAATGCTGGCAATCTTGAAGCCCATTTTCTCAATATGGGCCTTAAGGAGTGGGAGATGATCAGGTGGGATGGCTGAGTGGTCAGTGGCACTCAGGTATAGGTCCAGGAGATGGCATGATAGGCGCTTATCACTTCTTCCCTTTTTGCTTGCACTCCATCTAACCTCCAATTCTGGCCTAGCCTCCAAAATGGCATCCATAATGAGCTCAAGGAGGTCCACATGGGGCTCAGTTTCACCACTAGACAACATCTCAATGTAGCAAGCAGAGGAGAGGTTGGATGTGCGATCACTGAAAGGCAGCATGTCAAGGCCAAAGGTTGTGAAGTCCTTATAACAAGGATCTGACCCTAGATCAATCAATAACTTCTTAATCGAGGTAGCAGGATTTTCATTTGACATGGGGATGACACCTCATACTATAAGCTGGTGACCTTTTGGCAGCATGGCAAGCAAGAAACCATTGTCAGAACTGTTGTTGGATTCTGGAGTCGTCAGCCTAGCAATGCCTCATTTTTTCATATGCAGAGTGAATGAAGGTCTTGGTTTTGTGGTGGTTGAAGGAGGGGTGGTAGGAGTGTGAGTGGGAGCAGGAACGGGAGCACTCGCCATGTTTTCGGGCTCTCAGGGTTCTGACAGAAGGAGACTCGTGGTGATAACACCGACAACCCAACAGTCATGTAGAGTCAATAGGGGATGACTTTCCATAATGCTAACTTGATTGTCCAACTCCAAATGCATGTTGCTAAGGGTCTTCGCCAAGATGCCGCCAGAGAAAAGGTCCAAAAATCACACGTCCCATCATTTCAAGAACTCTCCAAACCTTAAAGTTGGAAGCAGGGTCTGGACCCCTTGTCAAACTCCTTGAATATGAAAAAGGCAGTCTGATCGCAATGGATCTGATGGGAACATGGCCTTGACATTCTCGATGTCCAGCACATCTCTTGTCTTTGTCCCCTGCTCTCCAACCATCGTCCTTGCTGTCGCGCCATCCTATGTGATCTTCATTCCTCCCCTGTTCCCCTACCTCCTGCCCTGCCCTGTTCCCCTGTGCCACCTGCATCGGGATCTTGGTAAGGCGTGAAACCTCTGCTGCAGTCACTAGAAGTGCCGCTGTGGTTACAATGCAAAGATATTCTTCATTGGCTTCTTCATTGTCATCAATGACCACAGGGATTGAAGCATCGTCCATGGTTAAACTCAATCGCAGAGGGAGGGCACAGGATAACACCAATCACACATGTATTACTATTTAAGGGTTTGAAATTTATCTACAATTTGAAGACATTGTGAAGATGTCTCATCCTTACAGTTCTCTAACTCCAAACTCTAAATGTGTTGCCACCGACTTGAAAGTCTGCAGAGTAAGGTTTGGAGATAGAATATCAAGTTAATGTTATGGAAAGTCGTCCAGGTTTTGGTAGCGAAGGGAGAAACTAGGCTAAACTAGGTTGATAGAAGTGCTGGAGAGTAAATTTAGAGCAGTGAGAGCCCTTGAGAATGGCTCGCGAGAGTGGGGTGGTTGTTGTTGTTGTTGTTGTTGTTGAACTGTCATTTGCTCATCCTCACAGAGCAGCGAGCTCAAGTGCTCTCCTTAATAGACTTGATTCATCTAGCCTTCTTCAGACTATCAGGATCAAACCCTTCCATGCAATGCAGAAGAATCAAGATTGTGACCTAGCTTCTGACTCAGAGTCTTCAAGTTCCACTGATGGCTCCTCTGACTCAGAAGAGGATGAAGATCCAGAACAAGAGGTCAACAACCAGGAACTTGATGGAAGTCCACCTCCTATTGATCTGCAGACGCATACACCACCTTCCACAGTACCTCAGAAGTGCAAATGTGGTCATAAACACAAACACAAATGTCAATTATCCTTTCTTCTGCTTCTACTCTATCATTTGACTGATTCTCTTAGAAGTTCCTGAAGCAAACCCTGACAACAATGTGGTCAAGACTATCACATATATTCTCGCAATGATCTCTGCCATCGAAGCGCAGAAACCTCAAGCCAAACGGATCATGAAGACAGCTACTCTCCAACTCAAAACAGATGAACCATGGAGCACTATTGAAGCCCAGCTGCTAGTCAAGATCTGCGACGCGCTCAAGCCAAAACTGCTTGATTACAAAAACTACGATGCTACATTCTACATTCCACGTGTTCTCCCAAAGCCTGGCATGGCACTCGCAAATGAGACCGACTACCTGTTTCTCCTGGAACGGGCACTCAAAATGAAGAGCAGTGATCTCACCATGAACATTGTCATCATGGAACGTGCTAGTCAAACCCAAGGTGCTGAGAAAGAGAATATGGAAGCGGAGGGTGATGAGTCACAGAAGAAGAAGAAGAAGAAAGAGGTGAGTATATAAAGTTGTATTCGTAAAGCTGGATATGGACTTACATATGCGTTAGAAGGAGCCAAAGATCCTGCCTGGAAATGTAACAAAAAATGCACATATAGAAGAGTTATGCAAGAAGTGGGAATGCATACAATGGAAGTCAACATGTATCGGAGTGCACTGTTACGTCAACCCAGAGAGTGGTGAACACACACCCCTAAGCCATGAACGCTTTGATTGTTGGGCATCGGCAATTTTTTAGCTGCTAATTTTTCATGTACTGATCATTATGATGTTGAACAGATGAAAGGCGAAGAATGTGCAACACTTTCAAAACCTCCAAATCACAAGCTTTTTGACCATCAGCCCTTGCCAGTCAGTCCTGTCCTACAACGTCGCCTTGAGAATGCTTGTTCTGTCGCTGCAAATGTTCCATCTGCGCCTGTGTTCAATATCTCGATTGGAAAAGATTTTGTTGATCTGTTGCAGCCACCTACAATCCCCCAGGTCGCCCCTGCGGCCCCTATGCTCTTACCAGCCCATGTGCCTATTCTGGATTATGATATGTCTAATCTTCTTTCTCGCTCGCGTGTCCCTGGCTGCGATATGTCACTGGCGGAATTCTGTGAACACTACAATCTTGGTACCAACATCCTGGCGAGGTTTACTGAAAATTTCTATTGAGAAGCACGTGTCCTTCGCTTTGTGACAATTGATGAATTGAAGGAGATGGGTTTCCGTTTGGGAGAGATTGCAGGGCTCCATGATGCTGTTGAATCATGGTCGGTACCAAGGGCAGATCAAGTTTGATTCTTATACATGCACCTCACACTATTTGAAAGTACAGCAGCTGTCTTCGAACTAGAAATACCCTCCGTGACTAAAGTACCCCTCTGCATCAGACAGTGATATTATTTCTGTAACCTCAAACATATCATATAAGATTCCATCACCCTGCGTAGCACCATAATAATCTTGATGGCGCCGCAGCCAGTGCTTGATCTTCAAAAAAGCTTCTTCAATGGGATTCAAGTCTGGTGAGTATGGTGGGAGATATTCAATATGAACACCTGCCTGTATATCAGACATATATATCCAGTGATGTCAAGCAACATACCAAAATGATCCAAAAATTCCAATATTTCGACCCCGTGGTGAATCTTGGCATTATCCATCACAAGGACACTGAGCGGCCCTGGATATGCAGTGCATTTCAGAAGCTGTAGAGCTGTATTGTGAGATAGGAAAGGTACTAAAAAGTAGTGAACATGCACCACAGTGAATTCCAGAAACTCCAAGTACATTTCTTTTGTCATTGACCCCTCAACAGCCATAGCTGCTTCTATCCCATTCAGTGTGAGAAGACCTGTCGTAGAAGTGCATCGGCCGCAGACAAATGGCTGCTTTCTTGATGCTTGCCTTCCCTTCGTTGACCTCCCATACCACCTACCGAGTGTCCTCTCATCTTTTGAAGTTTCATCGAGGAATCCAATTTCTTCTGGTGAATATTGAGCCATTCGTCGAATGAAGTCGGCACGGCGTGGTTCATTACGTTCTCTCGCAATCTTTTTCAACTTCTTCAAGCTAACGCTGGCTCGCTCAAGCTCCCGGTGAATGGTGACATAGTGAGTTGATATGAACCGATTTGTCTCTAGCAGGTGTAGAAGAAGTAGTCAGGGTTCTCACGGATGAGTTGAAGCAGATATTCCACATCATCGTGGTCAAGCAGACGAAGTCGCCCTTGAAGGCTTTTTCTTGGGTTTATCACATCACCAGTCTCTTTAGAAAGCTTGAGAATGCGATAGAACGTTCGTTCCGAGAAACCACAGCAGTCAAGAATGTCGTCTAGAGCTAGAAGTTGACGGTCATATAAGCGGACAGCTGCAGTCTTGACATCACGGGAGCTTTCGAAAGCCCATGGCAGTGGGAAAGTTTAAGTTCTAAGTTATTAATTTCCTAATTGAACGAAATTCCGCGTCGACTGCCATCCTCTGTGCAAACGGTTGTAATGTACCCAAAAGTCACCTCGCTGCCAAATGCCAAAATGGCAGCTCAACTTTGAGCTCCCCTACTACTGTTGTATTTGATTCCTGGTCCGTATTAGGAAAGCTGATCGACAAACAACAAGAACATCCAAATCTGGTTAGCTTTCTAGATTGTGCGTCGCGTCGTCGTAAGTACTTGTCGTCTATAGAACAAGGGACACCAAACTGCGTACAAGGAGGGAAGCTCAGAGCAACTGTTCTTTAACCCTCGAGAAATGCAAAATGTTCATTACTTCCACCTTTGTACTCTGAGAGTCACATCCCAATCGCAGGCTGCCACATCCATCTCCAACGTCAGTCTAGTTCTAATGTCGCATGCCCCGCCCAACTGGACGTTCTCGATGTTTTCCTTTATCGGGTTTATCCTCTGCTGCATTCCTTTCCCATGGCAACTTGCAGGTGACTGACAAGCATAGGCTTCGCGTATCTTACAAGCTAAACAGTTTCACAGCTTGGAACACGGGAACGTGTCTCTTCATGGCTTGGACTGGCCTGGCTTGCCTGAATTCATTCGTAAACTCCATCGTCTGGAACGGTAATGTGATCAATTGGGCACCTGTTTGGTGCGATATCAGTAGGTCCCTCAGTTCACCGCACCACTGCTGTCCTCACCTCTGTTTTAGGTGCTCGAATTTACATCGGTATCAATGTCGCAATCCCTGCTACTTCCCTCTGTATAGCCAGGCGCCTCTACCGAATTACGGCCATCAGAAATGTCATGATAACGAGAGCTGAAGTATGCCACATGCACCTAGCCAGTGTCTGACTAACATCCTTTCCAGAGGCGCCAAACTGTCATGATTGACTTCGCCATAGGCGTTGGACTTCCCGTTCTGGGTGTCATTCTGCGTACGTGGAATCTCATCCATTACATTGGGCTAACATCTTAAAACTTTCAAATCCTAGAATACATTCCAGAGGGCCACCGCTTCGACATTTTCGAGGACGTTGGGTGTTTCCCTGCGATCTACAATACCCCTGTTGCTCTCATCCTTGTGTCTGGCCCACCCATCTTGATTGGATGTGTCTCCGCTTTTTACGGTGGTGTGTTTTGTCCTTCTGCTGGTTTCTTGACCATAACTTTACCGTTCTTCCTAGTCATGAGCATTTGGGCATTCAACAATAGCCGCAAGCAATTCAACGAGCTCCTGTCCGGATCCCGCCTCACTAATTATCGATACCTCCGTCTCATATGTCTTTCCGCAGTCGTCAGCTTTGTTACTCTCATTCTTGGTACCTTCGCTCTCATCGTCAACTGTATCAGAGGAATCGAGCCGTGGAAGGGATGGGCTGATACACACTTGGACTTTTCTCACATCAACTTTTACCCTGCCATCTTTTGGCGCTCCATTCCCATCGAGGAAACTTCTATAGAGCTTTCTCGTTGGCTCAGTGTCATGTGTGCTTTCATATTCTTTGCGTTCTTCGGCTTCGCAGAGGAAGCGCGGAAAAACTATTGCAACGCCATCCAATTCCTCGTGAAGCGCATTCCAAATACTTCCGTCAGTTCCTTTAGATTGTCTTTCTTCGAGTCCAGCAAGTATGCGAGTCTTGACTTCCGGGGCGATATCTCTACTCACAGTTATCTTCCAGATCCAAGCCTGGTATCGTTTCTACTGACATTGGCGGCACCCTGCCGGTCTTTATCATACAAAATCACAATACTAAGATCGACGATTTCGACTCTAGATCCGACATGTCTATATCCATCCGGGTCGGCGGTGCTCTGAGCGATGAGAAAAAGAGGCCTTTCTCCCTAGACCTGTCGTCCGACGCAATGTCCCTCTCAGATGCTGACGGCACGCTCGCGGACCATAAGACGGAGCCTTCCTCTCCTACATCCGCATCCGGTGCATATTCCACCTCCACCCTTTCTCCTTCGGTTTTACTCCCACCTGGATTGCCTCATACACCGCGGCCCGATCCCACGAGAATCTCTTCTGCCCGTCATCTTGACGCTGATAAACGTCCCGTCCGCGTCGTTCAGCCTATGCTCAACGTTGCCTCTGCCCCGAGGCATACCACCGACACTCCATCAGAAGTTAACAGGAACACATTCTAAACATGACACTAATTCGTCTTCTTCCCCTCCACATACTGCTTATCCTAAGTCATATCCTTGTAGCTCTACCTTGGTTCCCATATCACTTCAGATACACACATATCTACGTACCCATACGCAGTTCATTCACTATATCTCGCTCATTGGACTGGAATTTCGATTACCCCCTGTAGCCCTATTAACTCGCCACGGCCCACGTACGTAACCAAATAATGGAAATCCTATCTTGCATATTAAGTCGCTGATCAACGGCCCTTATACTAACCTGCAGGGCACGCAACAACCGCGGTACCCTCGACCAGTCCGAGTCATGATCTCATCGGGATAGAACCGAGGAAAAGGTTTCCAACACGGGCATACACGAGCATACATGACGCAGAGGAAATCAACAAGGAGAGCACTTCGAAAAATGACAGAATGCAAACCCACACTAACATGCCTAATTCATCATCCAAGGACTTCAAGAATCTAATTGGAATCTAAGTAAGTTCGCCGACGAATCGCCGTCTGTCACGGTTCACTGTGGCATCCAACTTTAAAAGGGAAAGTAAAAGAATACACTCAGTGTTTCGTGGCCAAACAACTGTATATCAATATACAGTAGACTTTTTCATATAGCCTCGGGACCGGCTCCAGCCTTATGCAACAAGAGATATATGCAACACGGAAATCAATTTGACAGAAATATGTCATATTTTGTGACTATTGTGACCCCCCTACAGAGTGTGACATGAATTCAGCCATAATACAGCCGTCGACTGCGCGTCGACTACTCTAGCTTACTGTAAAATAGCTATCTAATGATGATTGAGTACAGTTGAGAAGATGTTCACGCTGTAACTGTGCTCTGTATCTGTGCAAATGATGTGGTAATTCAAGTGAAGAGTCAAGGTCCCCATACCTACATCAGCAAAATCAAGGATCGACTTATTTGGCTTATTTGGCTTAAACCCCAATTAAGGGAATTAAGGGGAATTAAGGAAAATAAGTTCATTTTTTCCCTTAAAACTGATAACCGTTAAGCAGATATAATCAACCAAGCGGTATAAGCAACATGTAAGCAAATTAAGGCCGTAAGGAGCATGTAATCCCTTAAGGCCTTAAGGACTTTTTCGAATTTTCTTCCAAGTCCCTCTCGGCATTTCCCGAAAATAGAAATTCAAACTCAGCATCACCGACGTCACACGTTGTTTGTGTTCAATCCACTCCACACCTCTACACCACCATATCCATGCCAGCCAGAGCCACTAGTGACTGCAAGCAAGATTCATATTCTATGTATGTTGTAACAATGAGATGGCGCCAAGACACCCATGCCTAGGATGACGACCCAGGACGGGACCAGGAGAACCCACCGCTGCGAGCCCCTGCTTGCAGGGTGGATGGAGGGACGAATGACGAAGATGAAGATGAACCACGAGGGGGAGAGTATGACGACAATGAACGATGAACCACTACCACAGCACCTCTACAACCTTGTACTGAGGGGTTGTTAGGAAACCACCCCATTACCTAATAAACTTTCATTTTTATTTTATTATGTCAAATTATGCTACATGATGCCAAATGATGCTACATTTTGATAGCATGAGAATTTTATTTCGCACGCATCAAAATGTACGTGCATGTATGAGTGCGTCAGTAACAACAATGTACAATATATGTAACATAGTATATAAACCCTAAATATATGCCTAGGGGACCCCAGTTGTGTTCTCTTAGGTATTCCACCTACATTTTCGGTGTGAAAGGCCTATCTCAACAAACTTACCTATTAATAACCCCTCGCATCAAAACCATCAATTTCCCCATCACATGCGCAGATCCTGCCCCCTTCTTGTAGAGAGAACCCGCACGGTCTTAGCTAGCAGATAGTGGGTGTCACCCTAACAGAAGAACACAACTGCCCATATCAGTGTGCCTTCTCTTACTTGCGCATACGTCATTGTTTCACTGCACCACATCCAATTACTCATCCTTTCGGCATGAGCTGGAAGTACTTGTATATATGTAATTTACCTTTTCTTTCGTAAGCCGACGCCAGGCCTCACCTTACATTGCGACTGCCAGTGATCGAGAGGCAGCGCTCGTCATTAGGACAGCTGCAACCAGACAACCAATCAGATCTGGTTTAGTTATGATTTACATTACTCTATTTGGACGACTATTTTAGTTACAAGCTGAATTCAGTGATATCTCCGAGATCAGGTACTGTTGGAAGGGTTGTTGATCCGAAGTGTCAAAATAGGCGCCCGACGAACAACAAACCATTGACGAACCTCAACGAACCTTATCACGTGACCTGTAGACATTTGGAGAGGTCTCGAAGTAAAATTTTGAATTTGTCAAAGAAGTGATTCATCACAGATTCTACAATTATGTCCAAACCTTCAACTTCTAATCCCAGTCCTAATCCTGTTCCCATACCAGCACTAGAGGCGAAAATTGATGCGCTCACAGCGCAAATGTCGCAATTAGTGTCAGTATTGGCAGCATCACAGCCCAGACAAGTGGAAGTACAGCCAGAGATGACAGGAGAAAGAGATGATGAGATGGAGGAGATGGTGGAGTGGATATCGCAGGAGGATGAGACGGTGGAGAAATCCGGAAATGGAAAAGCATGCTTACCTAAGTATGCACCCCCGCAAATCTTTGATGGTACCATGGAGAATACAAAATCCTTCATCAGCTCTATAGTATTGTACATCCATGGGAGGAAGCCTGAGTTTTGTACAGCCGAGTCTAGGATTATGTTTGCTCTCTCATACATTCAGGGGGGGAAAGCACAGTTCTGGAGAAACGAGGCTATTAATCAAATTGCCGTGGGAAATAAACCATTTGCAACCTTCAAGGAATTTCTGGAGAGATTGGAGGCACAGTTTGGAGACCCTAATCCAAAGGCGACAGCCAATGCTAAATTAAAGACCATGCACCAAGGTTCCTTAACGGCGGATGAATTTATTTTGCAGTTCAAAGCAGAAGCTTTGCAAACGGATATGGGAGAAGCCGCGTTGGTAGAGTTTTTGAAAGCAGGATTAAATCCCTCTTTATTCAAGTCTATCTACCGACTACCTTCTATGCCAGAGAAGTTGGACGAGTGGTATAATTGGGCAATGCGCCTTGACCGGCAATATCAGCAGGAACAGGTGGAGTCAAAGTTGATGTACGGAAGTAGTAAATTTGGAAAGTCATCAGGAGGAAAGTCTGAGAAAGGAAAGGCACCTCAGGCACAAGCTCCGAGGGCACAGCCACTGGCCATGGCAGTGACACCTATAGTTATGGAGTCAGCAGCACCAGCAGAGGCAATGGAGGTTGATCAAGTGGGGAGATGAGCCCCACTTAAATGTTTTAACTGTGGGCAGTTAGGACACATTTCTAAGTATTGCAAGCAGAAGAGAAAGATCAGGGGAGCTACAATCGAGGAAGTGAAGCAAGCAGGAGAATTTTGTGGAAGAGTCCCAGTGAAGGTTTCCCCATTGGTGACACAGAATCATTACAATGTATTAGTATCCGAGGAAACCCAGAGTAAATCAGAAAAGGAAATCAAGGAGGAGTACAACTGTTGCGAATCACGTGACAAAGAAAATTGTCACATGTCATTTCCGAAAACCCCTAAATTCTTTATTCGCTCTGTGTGAATAGAACCCGAAATCACCTTGACTGTGGGACTGAAGACAGTGGACACGCATGCAGCTATTGATGTGGAAGCGTTGCTTGACAGTGGTGCTACAGGATTATTTATTAATTGATCCTTAATTACCGGAAATGGTATTAACACATGCAAGCTGGCGCAACCTATAATGGTGTACAATATTGACGGAACAGTCAATCGTGGAGGAACTATCAAGGAGGAGGTGACTATGGTACTAAAGTATCAGGAGCATCAGGAGCGAGCCGTATTCGAAGTGTGCGATCTTGGGAAAACCAATCTAATAATAGGATGTCCATGGTTACGGAAGCATAATCCCGAAATTGATTGGAAAACTGGGAAAGTACAAATGACTTGTTGTCCTAAGGAATGTAATGTGTATGGGAGGAAGATGAAGAAAGAAAAAAGGAAAAAGAAAGAGAAAGAACGTCTGAGGAAGTATTCTGTTACGATGGAGGAAGTGGAGGATGAGGAAATGCCAAATGGGGAAGTTCCAATCATGATTGAGAAAGAAGAGCAGAAGCAAACCTTTAGAGCAGTTTGTGGAGGACAGTCATGGGACAAGAATATCGTGAAGGTGGAGAAGCAAGTGGAGGAATGGGTGCCAAAGGTGTATCATGAACATTTGTCAGTGTTCCAAAAGAAGGAGTCTGAGCGAATGCCGGTGCGGAAGCCATGGGATCATGCGATTGAGATGAAGCCAGGGTTTGTGCCAAAGAAGTCGAAGGTATATCCGTTATCTCCGATGGAACAAGAAGAAGTGGATGCATTCCTGAAGGAGCAATTGCGCAAAGGATACATATGACCTTCGAAATCACCGCAGAATCACCAATATTCTTTGTGCCCAAAAAAGACCAAAGGAAGAGGATGTGTACCGATTATAGGTATCTGAATGAGTGGACAGTGAAGAACGCATACCCCCTGCCGTTGATCTCAGAAATAATTGATAAGGTGGGAAAAGCCAAGGTCTTTACAAAATTGGATTTACGATGGGGATACAACAATGTACAAATAAAGAAAGGAGATGAGTGGAAGGCTGCATTTGCCACGTGTTGAGGATCCTTCGAGCCACTTGTCATGTTTTTTGGGATGACTAATAGTCCCCCGACTTTTCAAAATATGATGAACGACATTTTCAAGGACGTAATAGACAAAGGCGTGGTAATAATATTTATTGACGACATTCTGATATTCATGGAGGATGAAGAGAATCATGAAGCGATAGTGCAAGAGGTGTTACAGAGGTTGGCGGAGAACAATCTATTTTTGAAACCAGAGAAGTGTGTGTTTGGGGCAAGCGAGATCGAGTTCCTAGGATTATTGATCGGCCCTGACAGGATCAAAATGGATCCGATCAAGGTACAGGCGATCACAGATTGGCCTGCGCCCACCCGTGTCAAGGAGGTTCAAGCCTTCTTGGGACTCGCAAATTATTATCGTCGCTTTGTGCACAATTTTTCTAAAATTGCCACACCCTTACATAACCTTACATGAAAGGGAGTAGTGTGGAGGTGGGGAGAGCAGCAGCAGACAGTGTTTGAGGAGTTGAAGAAGAAGTTTGTGGAGGGACCAATATTAGCCCCAGTAGATTTCACACGCCCTTTGCGAGTGGAATCCGATGCATCCGATTTTGCTACTGGAGCAGTATTATCAATGCTGTGCGAAGATGACAAATGGCATCCTTGTGCATACTTGTCAAAAGGGTTGAATGATGTGGAGAGGAATTATGATGTGCATGACAAAGAGATGTTGGGGATAATATGAGCATTGGAGGCATGGAGGCATTATTTGGAGGGATGTATGCATCAGATTGAGATTTGGACAGATCATCAAAATCTGCAATACTTCATGTCCGCTAAAAAGCTCAATCGCTGGCAAGCACGTTGGGCACTATTCCTATCATGTTTCAACTTTCACTTGGTCCATAAAGCGGGAAGCTTAATGAGGAAAGCAGATGCATTATCCAGACATATTGATCATAAAAGGGGGGTGGAGGAGGACAATAAAAATGTTACCTTACTCAAACCTGAATACTTTTGCATTTGTGCTATGCATCAAGGGCATCTATTAATAGATAGCTCGGAAACAGAAATGTTGTCTAAAATTAGACAATGTTTGGAAATGGACGATGAAGTAGTGGAAGCCATGAAAGCTCTGAAGGGAGAGAAGAAAGGTAATATCAAAGGAGATGAATGGGCTGAGGAACAAGGGTTGGTGTTGTTTCGAGGAAAAGTGTATGTACCAAAGGATCAGGATTTGCAAAGGGAGATTGTCCAGTTACATCACAATATGCCGATTGCCGGACACCCAGGAAGATGGAAGATGTTGGAATTAGTAATGAGAAATTATTGGTGGCCCAGAATTTCGAAGTATGTGTTGGGGTATGTGGATGGATGTGATATGTGCATGAGGGGGAAGAAATTTCCAGAGAAACCTGCAGGAAAATTAATGCCGAACCCTATACCTAAAGCGCCATGGCGAGATATATCTGTGGATTTTATTACTGGATTACCTGAGGCTCAAGGGTATGATGCAATATTCGTAGTATGCGACCACTTTACAAAGGAGGTCCATATTATTCCTACTACTACAGAAACCTCATCATTGGGCTTGGCACGCCTCTATCTAAATCAGGTATGGTGGTTACATGGGTTACCCGATACTGTTATCTCTGATTGCAGACCACAATTTGCTTCCGTGTTTATGTGAGAACTAAACAACATATTGGGAATTCAAACTAAATTATCTACAGCATATCACCCACAGACTGATGGGCAGACAGAGAGAATGAATCAGGAGTTGGAGCAGTACCTATGTATGTTTGTCAACTACCGACAAACCGACTGGCCCGAATGGTTGGCAATTGCCGAATTTTCCCACAATAACAAATTCCATTCAGCTACTCATATGTCACCCTTTTTCGTGAATTATGGATATCATCCTCGCATGGGAGTAGAACCCAGAAGGGAAGTGAAAGTACAGTCGGTAGAAGATTTTGTATCTAAGATGCAAAGGGTACAAGAGGAAGCAGAGGCAGCATTGAAGAAAGCACGTGATGACATGATGCAACATGTGGATCGTACTCGAGCACGCGCTCCAGAGTACAAAGTTGGTGACTTGGTATGGCTAAGTACCAAGGACCTGAATATTTCACAACCTTCGAAGAAACTTACGGAGAAACAAGTTGGCCCATATGCAATCTCTAAAGTGATCTTGCCTAATGCAGTAGTGCTAAAATTACCCCAATCATTTAAGATTGATCCCGAGATTAACGTATCCCGCCTACGCCCTTACTGTCCGCCCACTATTCCTGGCCAACAAACTACTCCGCAACCTCCAATAATAGTAGAAGGTGCTCCAGAATACATAGTTGAAGAAATTCTAGACTCACGTCTTCGATGGAACAAATTGGAGTTCTTAATAAAGTGGAAAAACTATACCGACGAAAATAATTCATGGGAACCCGAAGAGAATTGTAAGCGAGCGCATAACGCGATCGCCCAATTCTTTAAACATAATCCGAATGCTCCACGTCGCATTGTGAGAATGGTGTATGAGGGGATGAAATTCCAGCCTTACCAAAATTTCACAGAGGGGACAAACATAATATTTTCTTGCCTGGAAGTCGAGGCATAAAAGGGGGGTAATGTTAGGAAACCACCCCATTACCTAATAAACGTTCATTTTTATTTTATTATGTCGAATTACGCTACATGACGCCAAATGACGCTACATTTTGATAGCATGAGAATTTTATTTCGCACACATCAAAATGTACGCGCATGTACAAGTGCATCAGTAACAACAATGTACAATATATGTAACATAGTATATAAACCCTAAATATATGCCTAGGGGACCCCAGTTGTGTTCTCTTAGGTATTCCACCTACGTTTTCGGTGTGAAAGGCCTATCTCAACAAACTTACCTACTAATAAGCCCCTCACATCAAAACCATCAATTTCCCCATCATGCGCACGGATCCCGCCCCCTTCTTGTAGAGAGAACCTGCACGGTCTTAGCTAGCAGATAGTGGGTGTCACCCTAACAGGGAGGAGCAATGATTGGGGGTGAAGGGGAATATTTAGGACAGTGAAAAGGGGTGTCAAGTGGGGGTTGGGTAAACACATGGGAACGACGGGAGCAGGGATGAAACCATAGTCAGTGATGTGCTTATATATATATTATTCTTATTTTTTTGCTTAAACTGCTGCTTAAGTTTCCTTATTGACATGGCTAGGCAGCCCCCTAAGAGCCCAAAAGCGGTTTAAGAAGTGATATAAGCGTGAATAAGGGGAATTTTGCTTAATTCAGGAAATGACCCTACTTATTCTAAGCAGAATTTCCTTAACAGCCATTTGCTTAATCTTCCTTAATTTCCACTTTAAGTGCAATAAGGAGACATTAAGCATAATAAGTTAGTGTCGGATATTCCTGATGTAAATTTTAGTGATGTGCAGGGCCCGGCCTGTGACAAAGCCTGTGACAAAGCCTGCAAAAGCCCGACTGCTGTGATGCAGCCATGGTCACCGGCTGGTCCAAAATGTGACAAATTCTGAATCAGGCTGATCGGCTAAGTCCGAATCCAAAACTAAATATTGAGAAATATTGATTTAAAATTTCCATGTTTGGTATTTTTAAGATTTTCTTCCAGATTCATCATCAGCATCAATAAACAAGCCTAAATATGGTTTTACTTTTTGTGTCTAGCAGGGGTTGCCACCGCCAGAGCGTTTGGGCTTTCCAGGGCTTGTGACAGGCCTGTGACCAAGCCGGGCCCTGCACATCACTATACCTAATGCATGCTTTCTCGAGCAATGTACACAGATTGATCACCTCGTGACAAGCAAGGAAATCCTTATCTTCATCATCTTCATCATCATCTTCATCATCAAGCTCAATTATCTCACCCTGTGCGACAGCCATCTCATGTAGGACCTCAGCCACAATTTCGGCATCACCTCCTTCAAATCTATATGGTGAGTCACCAACTTTGCGCTCTTCAATCAGGTCAACAAGGTCGTCAAGGGTAGGTGGGGGTCCAATGATCTGTTTGTGCTTGACTAGGTCATCAATGGAATCCATTAAATCTTTTTCTGCTTCGATGATATAAGGGCAACCTCAGCCTCTAGCAAAGGGAAATCCAAAGTTAAAATTATACTACATAGTACAGGGATTGGGGACACACCTAGCAAAGGGAAATCCAAAGAGAAAACTCTAAGGATCCCTTTGCCGATGCCCAGTATATGTGAAGATGACAAAAATCAAATAATAACCTAAAAATAGAAAAGGCGGAGATAGGCAGATCAAGGCCACCGAATGACATCATACCAAGGGGTAGATGTCAGAAGGGGTGCTCCGCCTCTAAATATAAAACTGTCAACATGCACAAACATGATAGAAAGGGAAAATTAGTAATAAAATCTGGAAAAATCATAGAAAATGAAGAATAGAAGGAAATGGAGTGAGGAAAAATATAGAACAAATGTAAAAAATAGGAGAAACACACAGGGCACCCCCCCTAGTCCCCTTACAGACAATCTGAGAGGGAACTGGTGCGAGATCAGATTGCAATTGAAGCAGGGGTAATCTGATTGTTAATTGTGGTAATTGGGTTGTCGATGAAAGCTGTGCTAGTGCTTCTTGTGCTTTTACAATGTCACCCTCCGCATTCATGACCACATCGAGAGCCAGCTGCCAATCCCGTGCATTGTATCAATTACCAAGGTGATTTTTCAACTGTTCCTCAGCAGCAGGCAAGGTCATGCTGCTTGTCGTGAAGTTTCAGAGTATGTCCCATGCACCACAATCCGAATGTGGAGAAGATGTATCAGTATGTATATCATGGTCTAAAACTTCCCTATAGAATTTGAATGAGCAATTGTACAAAGTGCTTCATTAACTATGAACACAGTCACAAACCCTTGGATTTTTGTGTGGTCCCAGCAATTTTTGATGGTTGATCCCTCGACTTGCCTCCAGGCCTTGCATGCTAACAACATAAATGTCATGTTCCCCTGCCTCATCCTTCTTGATTGCATTAAGGCAGAACTCTTGGCAATAGTAAGCCTTGAAGCACCTGATAATTCCTCCATCCAATGGCTGGACAAACAAAGTCATATTGGGCTCAAAGGGCAAGAGGCAAATATTTTGCAGTTTAGATTGGATATCGTGGCCTGAGAAATTGTCAAGTGTGAGACAGATATGTCGGTTCTGGTTGCACATTTTTATGTCGAGATCCTTAATATACCTGAAGCCAAATCAGATCAGCCATGCACCTACCAACTCGGGCCACTAGTGCATAAAAATAATTTGCTTACTCTTTGAATAGCTCAGAAGTCATCCAAGCCTTCTTGTTGTTCCAATAGTAGAAGCCTCACTCAGCAGGACTCTGTTTCTTAAAGCACTGTGGCTTTTTTGCCTTACCAATATACATCGGCGGTAAGCACTCACTTCCATCTGCATTACATGCAAAGAGTATTGTAATCCTAAATTTTCCCTTCTTCTTTCCAGCCATTTGTGTTGAAGCAAGCCCTCAATCTGGTGGCGCACTAAGATTTTGGATCAGGAGACTGCAGCGATGATTGGCAGATCATTTTACTGACTCACAAAGGAAACAGGCTGCATTCATCAGCATTCCACCGATCCTTCTCGGCATATGTTGCCAAAATTATTCCTATATGCTTATGCTCTGCTTCCACGGCCTCAATATCTACTGACCCAGCCTCCCCATGTTGACATCTCTCCTTGTAGCTGTATGCCTTACAGAATGGGACAATCCACCCATCTCCACTGAGGTGCTCTGCTTCTGGAACATTAAACTCTTCCTCAAACTTAAGCTGCTTTGCCTTCAACATTGGACCAGTAACAGAGTCTTTCTTCTCCTCCTCCATATGCCTCACCCAGAGAACAAGGGACCTTTCAACGTCTGGTCTTGTGATGACATGTGGATGCTTCAAAGAAAGTGCGTTGGGATGAGATATGACCCGCCTCTCAAGCTCCTTGCATGACTTCATCTTCCTGGACAGGGTGCACTGCATGAATATCAATGCGCCATCGGACTTCAAAGCAAAGTGCTTCACAATGTTGCCTTGGGTTATTCTGGGGTGCTGGTCAATGAATGCAAAAACTGTCATCCAGTCATGTAGTGTTAAGTTTTCATGCCCCTTTTCTTTGATTATCTTTGCACAAGTTTTTGGTGCATCCTTTGTGACAGGAACCTTGGGCTTTTGCTGGTAGGGTTTGGGCTTTTTGCAAGGTTTCTGAGTAGGCTCAGGGGGCATTTCGTCGAATATGCAACTAAAATTACCATGCACTGCTTATGAGAGGAGACATGGCACTGAAAAAATTGACATTTCACGCACTATACTTTCCTTGGACACAGCTATCATTCTTGTATATTACAATTCTGGGCATGCCCAAATGATCAACTGGGCACTCGATCACGATCGCAGTCAAAAACTGTGTTTTCATACTGCATATCACCACCACCGGACCTATGCATTATGTGTTATGCATTATGCACCTCATGTCCCTGCATCCCATGATGGTTCTGATGCAAAAGCTATGCAAGATGAGAATTATGCATGATTATGTTATGCATTATGAAAAAGTCTACTGTACCTAAAAGAATACACTATGTACACAGTGAGTAAAAGAATACAAACTCAAGAGTAAGTACTATACCTCAGTGTTTCGTGGCCAAACAACTGAGGTAGTGAAGCAACAATACAACGTATAAGTACAAGTGAGAGTATGTATGTAAAAGTGTCAACAAGACTTAGAAAGGGGCGGATAGAGAAGACAAGGGCAAAGGGTGTAGCAAGAAATATGTAAACAAGTCGCAGGAGTGTAAATGTGGCTAGACAAAAAGTGGCAGCAGCGCAGAAGAAAGTTGTCATGGTGATGCATTGCGGGAAGGCCAATGTCATCTTGTATTCCAACACTCCCCCTCAAGATGGCAAAAGGCCAAACTGCAATGCGAGATGTTTTGCTTTGGGTGAAGGGAGGGCCTTGGTGAGCACGTCAGCCATCATGTCTTCAGTAGGACAGTAAATGAGTTTGATTGCATTGTCCTCGATGATCCAGCGGATGAAGTGATAGCGGATGTCGATGTGTTTGGTTCGAGCATGATACTGGTGATCTTGGGTGAGAGCGATGGCAGATTGGTTGTCAGAAAGGAGTGTGGTCAGGTCATGTTTGGTGCTGAGAACCTCTTCAAAAAGTCACTGCATCCAAAGAATTTCTTTGGCTGCGTGGATGATGGCAATGTACTCGCTCTCAGTGGTGGATAATGAGACAATTTCCTGGTGCTTGGCGCACCAGGCAGCACCTCCATTGATGATGAGTGCGTATCTGGAAATTGTGTGATGGTCTTCAGCCATGTTCCCATCGTCATCCGCAAGCCCTTCAAGTCAGTTTTCTCATGGCCAAAGGTGAGCCAGAAGTCTTTTGTGCCCTTGAGATAACAAAAAACATGTTTGATGGCTTCCCAATGGGTGATTCTGGGTTTTGATGAGAATTGTGAGACTGTTTGCACAGCAAAGGCTATGTCAGGGTGAGTGCCAAGAGCTGCATCCATAAATAATCCCACAGCTTCATGGTAGGGCACATCTTGCATGGCTGCAAATTCCTCTGTGGTTTGAGGTGATTGGGCTGTCGTGAGATGAATATGGGGCTCCATAGGTGACAATATGGACTTTAAATCATAAAAATTGTAACGACAAAGGATGGATTTGAGGTAGGACTTCTGGGAGAGGTGGATGGTATGTTGTCCTCATCCTGTTTGATTTTGATGCCTAACAGCCAGTGTAACTCCCCTAGATCTGTTATCTTGACATACTTGGATATTTCTTGTTTGAAGTTCATGATGAGAGTGACTGTCAATGCAGCAATGGTGCAGTCATCAACATGCACCAAAATTATCATCAATGAGGTCTCGTTTCCATGAAAAAACACCGCTTGGTCGACCTCGCACCTCGAAAACTTGAGCTTAGACATGATGTCCATGAGCTTCTGGTACCAATGATGACTGGATTGTTTGAGGCTGTAGAGCGTCTTTCGAAGCTGGCACACCTTACCCTTCAAGTTTGGTGCATGATACCCTGGGGGTTGGGCCATGTAGATGACCTTGCAATCAGTGAGTTCGTCATTGAGATAGGTGCTTTTGATGTCGATCTGATGGAGTTCCATGTCTTCACCAGCAGCTACAGCTAGGATGGCTTGTATTGATATGAGCCTGGCGATGGGAGCAAATGTATCAAAGTAGTCGACACCTGGGACCTGGGAAAAGCCTTGGGCAATGAGTCGTGCTTGGTGGCATGCAATATGGCCCACTGCATCCTTCTTTGCATGGAACACCCACTTTGAGCCTACGACATTGGCGCCAGCTGGAGGGTTGACAAGCTCCCATCTCCCTGTCCTCTCGAGCATGGCTAACTCCTCGTGAATGCCTTCCTCCCATTGTGGCCAGTCAGGTCATTGTCTCACCTCTGCAAGGACGTCTGTGACCTGGATTCTGCTGGGTGTCTGACTGTCTGACTGTCTGGCTGTCTGGCTGTCTGGTTACCAAGTTGAACCTCATGTGATGTATTCCTTTCGCTTGTACTAGTAGTATGTCCCTCGTAAACATTGCAGCCTGAGTGCCTACCAAGGCCCTCTTGATTATTGGTCTTTTCAACTTCATTTGTATTTCCAAACAACTCAAAAATGACATTCTGCTTGCCCAACCAGCAGAAGAACCTGAAGACAGGGTTCCAGAAGTCTTACCTCCAAGTGTGAATAAACTTCTTGCTGATAGCTGTGCAATCTCAGTGGAAGATGTGAGCTTGTTGTGGGATGAACTGAGGCAACTTATTTGGGGCACCTATGACTTCATCGCTCCACATCTTGATAAGGTGGTTCTTGAGTATGGACATGGTCTTGGATTAGCTGCCAACACGCTGTATCCACCTCAGCATTCCTGTATTCAATCAGGATGTTCTCGTGTGAGTAGGGGTCTCTGTCTGAAGAAGATACACTATCAGAGAGTGGTTCTCTATACACTCGACCATGGTGCTGTACCTGCTTATTCCATTAGCCTCTATTGTGAAAGTGCATCTTTGTTTTTTTCAAGGACTCCTTCTTGTGCTAATCTACATCAGGCTGTAAAATCAACTATTATCACAATTACTACGTCAAAGGTGGCTGCAGATACTATTATACTGGTCCCCTTCCCATCATCAAGACTGGTGAACATCAGCTTGTTGAATAAAAAGTCATCAATATTTGGATTGATGCAATGGTTGTATCTCATACATCTGCCACAAACTGTGCCCATCTCTATCATCGATCCTTCTCTTGCAACAACATCCCTCCCTCTGACTGGCCTGTGGGATTTATGTTGACAACTGAACACATTTGGGATGCATTCACGATCACTTGTCTTCTTGATGACAGCACTCAGCTTGGCAGCCAGCTTATTGTCCCGAACACCAGCTAGTGTTGCCATGGCTCGAGCCATGTTTTTTGCTATCTTTGGAAATAAACTATGTAAAATCATTAAAATATTTGAGGAGCTAGATCAGATCAAAAGCCGAGGGGTCTCCTGCCAACTCTAAGTGATTGGAGAGGCAGTTCCTGAGATATTCAGGTGGCTGTGAAATGGCTCAAGCCAAAGAAATTAGTAGTTTGGATATCTGTGAAAGTCTGTAATGAAGTCA
Organism: Tricholoma matsutake; assembly: GCA_026075535.2. Taxonomy (NCBI): domain Eukaryota; kingdom Fungi; phylum Basidiomycota; class Agaricomycetes; order Agaricales; family Tricholomataceae; genus Tricholoma; species Tricholoma matsutake. Next base: position 3,576,745 of record AP026544.2, read on the forward strand.
GGAGAAGTGTGCCAATTATAAGGACATCAGTAGAAGTTTGTAATGAGGTCAGTAAGGTTTGGTAATGAGGTCAGTAAAGTTTTGTAATGAGGTCAGTAATGAGGTCAACAACATTTTGTAGTGAGGTCAGCAAAAGTTTGTAATGAGTTCAGTGAAACTTTGTAATGAGGTCAGTAAAAGTTGGTAATGAAGTCAACAAAGTTTTGTAATGAGGTCAGCAAAAGTTTGTAATGAGATCAGTGAAATTTTGTAATGAGGTCAGTAAAAGTTTGTAATGGTATGATGTTAGTAACAGTTTGTAATCAAGTCAGTAAAAGTATGTAAATAAGGTCAGTCAATGTGTGAAATGACATCAGTAAAAGTTTATAATCAAGTTGGCAAAAGCTTGCAAACCAGTCAGTACAAGTTTGCAGTGACTTCGTGCACAAAAACTAGGGACATGATATAGTGGACACCTACTTTCACACCTCGTGGTATCCACACACAACACAACCAACCAACTCACACTGCCAACTATATGAGACATACTAATGGCTCATTCATTCACACACATCATTTTTGTAAGTCTTGCATCATTAAATGGGTAAATGACAAATTAATGTTTATATTCACAGGTTAATACTTTGTGGCATTTGGTAAGCATATTGAGCTTAAATGTGAAATCAACCTGACAACCTATTGCAAGTTAAATAATGACTTTTGTTAGTCATTTTTTAGTCAATATATTTATAGTACTAACTAAGTCAATCATTAGAAGCACATTACTGACTTAACCACTACAAACTTGTTCACTGCTTTGCTACAAACCTTTATTGACCTTGGCATAAACTATTACAAAAATGTTATTGACTTTAATACAAGCCATTACAAAATTTTTTACTGACTTTGTTACAAAATGTTTACTGAGCTTGCTGTAAACTGTTACAAACATGTTATTGACTTCAATACAAACAAACCATTACAGACTTGTTTACTGACTTTGTTGCAAACCACCGACCTTGGTATAAACTATTACAAACATAGTATTGACTTCAATACAAACCATTACAAACTTGTTTACTGACTTTGTTACAAACCTTTACTGACCTTATAAACTATTACAAAAATGTTGTTGACTTCAATACAAACCATTACTGATCTTGGTATAAACCATTACAAATATGTTATTGACTTCAATACAAACAAACCATTACAAACTTGTTTACTGACTTTGTTACAAACCTTTACTGATCTTGGTATAAACTATTAGAAACATGTTTACTGACTTTCTTGCACAGCTTTACTGACCTTGCTTTAGTGCTTATTATGGTGTTAGTCTAGTTTGTATGAGTAATAATCAGCCTTGCAACTTGGACTACATCTGGACAATCATTCAGAAGTGTAAATTTTCATTATGAAGCAGAGTCCAAGTGGAGTCTGAGCGGAGTCCACTTGGACTAGGGGGGGGAGTGTAAAGTACTGTGCTAATTGCTGCTTCACATAGCTCCAGCTGGCCTCAAGACTTTGGACCAGTGTCAGGACCATACAACCTGTGGAACGCCGCCCCTCTTCGTGAACCTATTCACTCTCATTTCTGATGGGAAACGAGGGAGTTGCAAGGGACCAAGTTTCTGCAGAGCATAACATCTCTCAGTCCTCTGCTGTGGTGCTTGTCTGAGATCCTCCCAATAGATTGTTGTAGAAACAATTGACATGGGGGTTAGGTCCAATATCTTTCATCATGCGAGAGAAAGAAGAGAACTGAGGGGAGGAGAACGTACCCGGAGAGAAGGATGAAAGTCTAGGGTAAGATGGTTCATGGAATGAATGCTGCCAGGAGCTAGTGTTAGGGATTTGCACTGCAGCATCCAAATCAGGGACAGGCAAGGAGAACACTGTTTGTTGTGGGGTCTGACCTTGAATGGACTGTTCAGGGTGGTGCACCCTTGCCACCTCTGGCCTTCTAGCCTCTCTAATGTCTGCTAAGAGTGGTGGGTTTGAATCAGGGACCTGGGATATAGAGGAAGACTCTTGGGAAGGAGTGAAGGTGGTTGAAACAACAGGAAGGTTGGGATGCTCCATGGCGCCCATCAAAGTTGAAGCTTTGGCAGTGGCAGAGGGCACACAAGCTCCCATTGTTGCCTGCACTATTGCTGGGACTGCTGTTTGTAAAACCCCACAAATCTCCCCAACCAACGCCTGCATCAGTGACTGCTTCAGCTCAGCAGCCAGTCCACCAGCCAGTCCTTGGAAGTTGCTTTAAATGGAGTTTGTGACCAATGTGGAGAGATGCTCCTCTGTTGGCATCCCACATAGGCAAAGAGCGGCTGGTTGCCGAAGCCTAGGACTGCCTGGTACTGAGTGTCAGCCCAGCACTGCTCATACAGCTCATCCAATGTGGCAAAGTTGAACATGTCGTGGTCCACACTGTAGTGGTTTTTGCTGATGCCTGGAGAGTGGCCCATGCCGATGTCTGAGCACCTGTGGGATATCAGAAAGTGTTCATCTACAAACTCCCTGCTGACCATGGCTGACAGTTGATGGCACTGATTGAGCTGGATGTCTGCATTGCAGGCCCACCTGAAAAAGCCACCCAGTAGCTCTGAGTTTTTCTTAGAGCCCAGGAGGCAGCCTCTGGAGGCATAGAGATAGGACTCGTAGAAGGCAGCAACATCGTCTCCCCATACCACACATGTTATGAATTGTTATCTGGACCCACAAGACCGGGCACTTCATTTTTCCTTTCTGACACAACACGACTCACTTCCGATGGGGACACCTTGACACATGGTGACTCCATGCACCTGAACCCACTCCCACGCAGGCTGTGATATGACAGCCTGTTGACATGAGGTCCATGATGTTGGACACTCATGATCAACATGCTGCGCCGCAGCACTCCGTAACATCGGACACCTCATGCAGGGCATGAGGCCCATCTTTTCTATTGTTCTTTCTATTTATACTTGATAACAATCTTGCATTCCGATTGGACAATAGGTATCTTTGAACCGTATATAAGCTGTAGTAATACTGCCTGTATTCCTCAGCTTGACCTAATTCAAATAACGGTCTTAGACTCAACCAGAACACTCGACAGCTTAGGAAGCCCCTAGCTGTGATAAACTCGAACTCAACAGTTGGAAAGCCTCCAACTGTGATACACGAACCGATGGTCTACTCAGAAAGCCTCTGAGTACGGATAGCCATAACGACTTGAGGAAGTACCCAAGTGAAGGCCAGAAGCCCGATACACTAGGAAAGCCTCCTAGTGCGATACTGATACAGTTGGAAAGCCTCCAATTGTGACATACAAAGCCAAGGCTGAGTTAAAGACCTATAGTCTCAACAAAAGGTCAAGCTGATCTATGCAGTCCACCTACCTAGGTGCAGACACAACGTCTTTCAGACAAAGCCCAGACAGACCTCCAACCGGAGCATCATCAGGAGGAACCCTGTGGTATAGATACCAGGGTTGACTAGTACAATACTCAGAACCAGCACAGAAGTGGTTCTCAAGGAGAACCAGTGATGAAGAACCCCGATACCTTGACGAAGAGGATTTTAGATCCTTCGATAAAGAAGAAACCCCAGAACGAGATCCATTCTCCCTATCTGACAACAACGCCAACATGTCTACCGAACCCACCACATTGACCAAGGAGATTAGAATCCGAACCCCCTCTGACTTCACAGGGGACCAAACGAGAACTGCAAAGTTCTTACAAGAAGTAAAACTCTATTTGAGAGTGAACCACGGAATCTACAACACCAATGAAAAGAAAATCATCTTCGGGTTGTCATTTATGAATGGAGGAACCGCTGTGCCCTGGGCACAGACATGGGCAGAGAAGGAGGACCTAGGAGCATGGTCAGCCTTCGAAGCGGTGCTCAAGATAGTGTTCACGCCAATTGACAAAGCTGGCAGAGCCAGAACCGAGATGAAGACACTGAAGCAGGGACAGGACCTGGAGGACTACATTGCACAGTTCTGAATCCTGTGAGAAAAGGTGGGAATCCATGATGATACCGCCCTGATAGAACTCTTCATGGATGGGTTAAACCCCAAGCTCCTTGAGAGGACCTTTAACATGGAGATGATCCCCACAGCGCTGGAGGGGATGATCAATGCCACCTCAAAGTACAACGGACAGTGGAGGAGAGCAAAGGCCATAACAGGGAGACTGCAGGAAGCTTTAACAAGGAAGCTGCTGAACTCCAAGGCAAAGGAGACCCCACTCGAGATCAACCAGCTCTCCTACCAGGAGAGGATCGAACATATGAAAAAAGGACAGTGCTTTGTGTGCCATCAGACTGGACACAGAGCGTCCAAACACAAGAAAGGGGAAAAGAGGACCAAGGACCAGCCATTCCCAAAGAATAAAGGCAAGAAAGCCTACTCAAAGATCCGAGTGATCATGAAAGAACTCAACGAAGAAGAAAAGAAAGGAGCTCTTGCCACAATTGAGGACAAGGGTTTTTAAAGAGGTGGCCTGCCTCAATGCCAGGTACCACCGAACTCTCTGTCTGCTCTGTACTACTAGCCACTTTGAAGAATCAATCTATGCATTTAGATGTCAAAGTGCTAGGAGCAGGCAGAGGGAAAGCCATCGAAACCAAAGCCCTACTCGACTCTGGAGCGGGAGGGATATTCATGAGTCATGAATTTGCAGAGAGCAGCGGATTTGAGCTGCACCCCCTGGAGAAGGTGATCAAGGTCAAGAACGTGGATGGAACCCCAAACAAGAAAGGGCAGATTTCCCACTATGCCAGGGAACTCCTGACGATCAATGGAAGAACCTTCCCAATGACCTTCCTCATTGCAGGACTGGGAAAGGAATCAGTCATCTTAGGCTTGCCATGGCTCAGGAGAATCAACCCAGTAATCGACTGGAGAATTGGAACCTTCCAATTCAGGATGAATGACAAGACCCATCCTGAATTCTCATATGGAAGAGGAAGAACCCTTATCGGTAGGGTACAGACCAAGAAAACCAACAATGAATACTTGTCATGGTGCCAGAGGGGAACCGAAAAGAAGAAGGACCCCCTAGACATGACGAAAGAAGAGCGACAGGCATGGTGCCAAAAGATCGTTGCCAAAGGACAAGAAAGGCTCACCCTCAAGAAGAAGACTGCCGAGGAAGAACAAGCACAATGGAAAAAGGTGGCAACCAGAGAACTGGAGAAACTGGCCACCAAGAAAGAAGAAAGACGACTGGCATTGGCCCAAATAGTTGCAAAACAGAGGGAAAAGATTACCCTGAAGAAAGAGAAACCAACAAATGAAGAATGGCGAATGGATTGCCAAAGAATCGTCACCAAGGCAAGATTAATGGGGGGAGCCCTCCATGCTGAACCAAGAAGAAGCAAGATGCCCGTTGAGACAAGAAAGGCGACAATTGAAGAAATAGACAATGAAGAGATCGTGATCACGACTCTTCAGAATGCGGAACCCATTGGGCCGCAAGACGAAGAAGACACTGGGAAGGAAAACCCAGCACTGGCAAACCACAAACAGGCAGCAGAACAGGCAATGGAACAGACACCCAAACAAGAAATTGCAGACGATGAACTACTGATTGCCTACATTTGAGGAGAACCCGCCATTGGAATATTCGAACTGGCTAAGACACCACTGACAGAGGAGTACGACGAGCCAAGATATGGATACTCCCAGAAGACAAGGACAGTCTCTCAAATCATGAAGGCAAAAGGATCACTGCGATATGCATACAGACAGAATATCTGGATTAGGGCAAAGACATCGGTCTCTCAACACCTGACACATAAGAAGGAAGGAGACTCCAAACAGAAGACCCTAGATGAACTACTCCCAGAACAGTACAAGGAGTACTGACAGATATTTGAAAAGGAAGCATCGGAAAGATTCCCAGAATCAAGGCCCTGGGATCATGTGATTGAACTTAAACCGGATTTTATGGCAAAGGACTGCAGGGTTTACCCATTATCGCTGGCAGAACAGAGGAAACTCGATGAGTTTCTCGATGAAAGCCTGAAGAAAGGATACATCTGACCATCAAAATCACCCATGGCGTCGCCATTTTTCTTCATTGCAAAGAAGGACTCAGACACGCTACGGCCCTGCCAAGATTACAGGTACTTGAATAATGGAACGATCAAGAACACCTACCCGCTGCCACTGGTAGGAGACCTGTTGGACAAACTGAGAGGGGCAAAATGGTTTACAAAATTGGACATCCGATGGGGATATCACAATGTCAGAATCAAGGATGGAGATCAATGGAAAGCAGCCTTCAAGATGAACAGGGGGCTGTTTGAGCCAACGGTGATGTTCTTTGGATTATGCAACTCACTGGCAACCTTCCAGGCAATGATGAATGAGATATTTCGCGATATGATCGGAGAAGGATGGCTCGTGATTTACATGGATGACATCCTGATATTCTCCAAGGATCAGAATGAACACCAGGAAAGGACAAAGAGGGTACTGCAAAGACTGGCAGAAAACGACTTATACCTGAAACCAGAGAAATGCAAATTCAACATCCATGAAGTGGAATTCTTGGGTCTGATCATCCGACCCAACGAAATTGCCATGGACAACACAAAACTGGCAGGTATACAAGATTGGCCAACCCCAACAAACATAAAGGCAGTCAGATCTTTCCTGGGATTTGGAAACTTCTACAGGAAGTTTATCGGACATTTTGCGGAGACAAGCAGACTGCTTAATGAACTGACAAAGAAGAACAAAGTGTTCAACTGGACAATGGAATCCGAACAGGCTTTTCAAGCACTGAAAAGGAAATTCGCAGAAGCCCGGGTACTGCTGATGCCAGACCCAACAAAGCCATTCACGATCGAATCAGATGCCTCAAAACATGCGACAGGAGGAGTGCTGAGACAAAGGGACACAAATGGGGACTGGCACCCATGCGGATACATATCGCATGCGCTAACACCAACAGAACGGAACTATGAGATTTACGACAGGGAGCTACTAGCGATAATACGATCACTAGAAACCTGGAGACACTACCTAATGGGTTCAGAGCACCCAGTGGTAATCCTGTCGGATCACAAGAACTTGACATACTTCCGAACGGCGCAGAAACTGAACAGACGACAGGCAAGATGGAGCTTATTCCTATCAGAATTTGACTTGCAAATTGTCCATGTGCCTGGATCACAGATGGTACAGAGTGATGCGTTATCACGGAGAGCAGATCACATACTGGAAGAAGACAATGATAATGAAGATGTCACGATGCTGCCAGAAACAGTATTCATGAAATTCATTGACACCAAAATGCATGACTTGCTCGCAAGGAGCATCATGAAAGACGACCTGGTGAAAAGCGCAATCGAGGTGCTAAAGACCAAAGGAACACCGCCGATAAAGTCGGCATTGGAAGACTGGAAGATAGAAGATGGCCTTCTATTCTTCCAAGACAGGCCCCGACAACGGAGAACTGCGGAAGAGGCTGGTGCAAAAGTACCATGAAGGAATAACCAGCAGACACCCAGGACAATGGCAGACTACCGAAATGATCAGAAGGGACTACTGGTGGCCAGGAATGATGACATACATCAAGAACTATGTTGCTGGATGCACCACATGCCAGCAAATGAAGGTCAACACCCACCCGACGACACCCCCACTGCAACCGATCAAATCCAAAGCAACAAGACCATTTGCGATGGTGATGACAGATTTTATAACCGACTTGCCGGAGTCCGACGGTTATGATGCACTCATGGTCATGGTAGACCATGGGCTTATGAAGGGGGTAATTTTTATCCCTTGCAGGAAAACTGTAGATGCATTGGGAGCGGCCACCCTCTACCTAGACAATGTCTACAAACAATTCAGCCTCCCAGACAAGATCATCTCCGACAGAGATCCCAGATTTGCCTCACAGCTTTTCCAGGAGCTAGGAAGACTGCTCAGAATCAAGCTGGTGATGAGCACAGTGTACCACCCCCAGACCAATGGGGAGACAGAATGGGTGAACCAAGAAGTGGAAGTATACTTACGAATCTTCTGCTCGAACAACCAGGAGAATTGGAAACACCTCCTCCCGACCGCAGAGTTCATGCACAACCAGAGAACCCACTCCATACAGAAGAACTCTCCATTCTACCTCATGATGGGCTACGAGCCCAAGGCGATCCCCCTCCCGTACTTGAAAACGAACATACCGGCTATTGAGAAGCAAATTGTCGCACTGCAACGAGCCCGAGACGAAGCGAAGGCAACTCACAAGTTAGCCAGACAGATGATGGTGGAAAGGATGACAAGACACTTCACCCCATTCAAAGAAGGAGACAGAGTGTGGCTAGAAGCAAAGAACCTCAAGACGATGCATGCAACAAAGAAGCTTGCACCAAAAAGAGAAGGACCGTTCTCTATCGAGAAGGTCCTGAGCCCACTCTCCTACCGACTGAAGTTGCCAGAACAATGGAAGATACACCCGGTGTTCCACGCGGCACTCCTTTCCCCATATAAAGAAACCGAGACACATGGACCGAACTTCCTAGAACCACCGCCCGATCTGATAGAAGGCAAATCGGAGTATGAAGTAGAAGCGATCATCGGACATAAGAAGAAAGGAAGGACCATGCACTTCTTAGTGAAGTGGGTCGGATACCCGACCTCGGAGAACTCATGGGAACCCGAGGGAAACCTGACTAATGCCAAGAAAATCCTAGGGGCATATAAACAGCGACAACAGCTGTAGAACCCCCAAAACCAGAAAATCCCCACCTAACCATGGCAGAACAGACACCTATAATACCCCCCAAACAACGATTCACCAAACAATTCCTACAAGACCCAGCCAATGCTGAAACCCTCTGCACCCACCTTGCCCATGACCCCTCAAAATACCACCTTGCAAGAATGTGTTTCTACTACCAAAGCACAATTGATCGAATGAAACACAACCTGGAAGAAGCGATGAACGACGCTGACACCCTTGGAATTGAACAAGTGATCCAAGACATGGCTATGCCATGGTCAGACAGACAGAAGGCGGTTGAAAGAAACCCTCACACCCCCATAGATCAAAACCGACAATGACTGACCTCACCCTTGCCTTACAATGGGTGGAAAAACAAAAACAAACCACAAACCGCCTCTGGAAACACCTCCCCCTCTATGAGCAACCAGATGACCCAACCTTTAGAAATCATCGACCTCACGACACCCGAACCTGAACCATGATCGACCCAGCCACCTTGGTCCCCTCCCCACATGAGGAATACCAGATGCTTCATTTGCCACCAGATCGGGCACTTTGGCCTGATCTGCCAAAGACATATCTGCAAGCACTGCAAGCAACGAGGCCCTGGACATTACAGCCCTGACTGCCCAATGAGGCAGCAGAAGGAATGAGAGGAAGAGCAGAGGCATCGGGGTACGATAATTTTGACGATGATGCGATGGGGAATATGACCGGAGAACCATGTGGGAGAACCTAGGGGAAAGCAGATAGTAATTCGAAGTCAGTGACTTGGAAGATAGAAGGGAGGTGATGTTACGAATTGTTATCTGGACCTGCAAGACCGGGCACTTCATTTTTCCTTTCTGACACAACACGACTCACTTCCGATGGGGACACCTTGACACATGGTGACTCCATGCACCCGAACCCACTCCCACGCAGGCTGTGATATGACAGCCTGTTGACATGAGGTCCATGACGTCGGACACTCATGATCGACATGCTGCACCGCAGCACTCCATAACATCGGACACCTCATGCAGGGCATGAGGCCCATCTTTTCTATTGTTCTTTCTATTTATACTTGATAACAATCTTGCATTCCGATTGGACAATAGGTATCTTTGAACCGTATATAAGCTGTAGTAATACTGCCTGTATTCCTCAGCTTGACCTAATTCAAATAACGGTCTTAGACTCAACCAGAACACTCGACAGCTTAGGAAGCCCCTAGCTGTGATAAACTCGAACTCAACAGTTGGAAAGCCTCCAACTGTGATACACAAACCGATGGTCTACTCAGAAAGCCTCTGAGTACAGATAGCCATAACGACTTGAGGAAGTACCCAAGTGAAGGCCAGAAGCCCAATACACTAGGAAAGCCTCCTAGTGCGATACCAATACAGTTGGAAAGCCTCCAATTGTGACATACTGAGTTAAAGACCTATAGTCTTAACAACACGACTGAGGTTGACCTCCACTAGGTGGACAACAGCTAGATAGTGAAGGAGAGGCCAACTTATCTCTGTGGGAAGCTGAGTTGGGAGGTAGGAATCTTAGCCAGCAAGGTTGGACGTCTTGGTGTAGCAGCCTGTGAAGAGCATCCGGTTCAGCTGTACATCCAAGTTCTGATGTCGAGAGCGAATGTTATGAATCTTGGTGTCCCCAAGTTCAGTGCCACATTTGGCGCAAGCCACTTGCATGATGGGCATCAAAGTCTCCACCACCTTTCCTGAGCTCGTGAGGAAGTGAAGAGTGGCAGGCATGTTCCTTATCCATCTTTGGCTGTTGTCCAACATTCCAATCCTCCAATCAGTGTCCTCCACTAGGCACTTCAGAAGTGGAAGATGGGCATCCAAGAAAAGTGGGTCATTGAGGAAGGAGTAGCCTGGCTTATCTTTGTGTGGTCTATCAATGATGGGCTGTTCACCCAACATCCAATCTGGAACAGTGGTTTCACTGGTGATGTTGAGAACCATTCTGACAAGAGATGCTGCCTGTTCCTTAAGGCCCACTTTGAGGAGGGTGAGAGGCGCTTGTTCTCCATCTATCGATACCATATCTGTCATTGGATTCCAGCCCACTCTAGGCTGTCTCAGCTGGGACACGATTAGGCTGGCTGTGTAGGAGCTGAGGTCGCAGATCTGACTGAACGGCTTGAGACAGTCAGGCTCAAGAGTGTCATTGACAACCATGGTCACCACTCTAGAAGAAGAGCAAAACAAATTGGAGGTCAGGGAGTCAGCAACAGCCCCAGGATACCATAGTTATGGCATTTGCAGAGTTGATATCCGAAGCTGAAGGGCAAAGTATTGTTAATTGACTGAGTCAACAATGTTGAAGTAGTGGATGGGTATTGTTTTTGAGCATCAGATCGGAACCACGTGGTAAGTCAATTGATTGATCGAGAATGTGCATACTAAAACAAGTTCAAACATCCCCAAAACCAATATTCCAATGCCAAAGATCAAGGTAAGTGAATTGTGATACTAATTTAGTTGTAATTACATTGTTTTCAGGTGGTCCTGAAATCAAAACAACTTGCTCCCTCAATGCCAGACTACCAACCCTCATCCAGGGGGGATTTTTGTGATCAGAGGGATTAGGACTTGGAGCATGAGAGGCATTGGGAGATGGCACAGCTGGTGGTGCAACAGGTTGAGTGAGTGGGGTTTTTAGATGTCGAAGGTGCATCAGTTTTTGTTTCGATGAATTCCCAATCCTCCCCCTCGAGGAGACAACAAGCTGATGAGCATGTTTTGTCATAATAGACATTCCACTCCATCATCACCGTCCACTTATCTGGCCAGTAGATACAAAAGCCCTTGCTCTGTTCATCAATTCCCAACCAATGACCCTCTTTCATGTGTCCACCTAATTCATTGCCTCCCTCGATCCGGACCCAGACTTTCTTGCCCCATTCCCACAGATGCTGCAAATCAGGCTTCTTCCCAAAAGCAGCCATGTATGGTGTCATCCCATCAACAGCCTTAGTCAACATGTGATTCATCAACCAAACAACATGGTGAGCCGCCTCACCCCACAACATCTTTGGGAGTCCACTTGAGTGCAACAATGCATGAATTCTCTCCACATTTGTAGAGGGCCACTACCCAATCGGGTAGGTGAGCTTACGTAATATGGGAGACCCCAGATATACATAGCCAACCGGCTAGTACTGGGATCTCCCAAGTCTTACACAACCATTATATCAAGAATACTACATACTGTTATATTCAAAAAAGTGTAAGGGTGTGGTAGTAGTTGCTTACTTAGCCACCCTTACAATGATAGTGTGGTTATGGTGTTCAGCAATGCCATTATGCTGGGGTGTGTCATGAACAGTAAGCTTCTGTTCAGTACCCTTCGACTTTAGGCAAAGAATAAATTCCTTCCCTAGGTACTCGCCTCCACAGTCGCAGTGAAAGACTTTGATGCATGCATCAAGATGTGTGTTGCACCATGCCTCATACTCCTTATAGGAATCAAAGGCTTCACTCTTCAGATGCAGAAGGTTGAGGTAAGTCAAACGTGTCTTGTCATCCATAAGCATGATGTAATAATGCTTGCCCGCCTTTGTAGCCACCAGTGCCGGCCCCCACAAGTCACTGTGGATTTCCCCACCAAACATTGTAGCACGTTCCCCCTCCCGAGCCTTTGCAACAGGCTTTTGCATTGCCTTTGCATACACCCAGGACTTGCAGATGAAGGGATCACTGGTTGGCATGGTTTCCAATCTCACGCCCATCACAAAGCCTTTGTCAATAAGCTTCCGCACTACCCCCAGGGAGATATGACCCATTCGATGATGGAATTGGTCCAAGGTAAGCATCTCAATTGCCACATTCACTACATCTGGCTCATGTGCAACCTTATAAAGCCCATTACCATTCTTTGGTACTGCGCCCACACACGCTCTGTCTGGCCCACTGATGGTGCACTTGCCACCAGAAAATGTCATTGAAAAACCATTGTCATCGAGATGGCCCACAGATATGAGCATATACCTGACTTCCAGTGAATACAACACCTTGGTAAGTCTCAGCTGTGAGATATCAATGCCTTTAGGTACATCGACTGTCATCTCACCCATTCCTACTGCCTTGAAAAACTTCTTATTCACAGCTTGGAATGACTTTGGGGGAATCTCAACAACAATATGACATCACTTCTGAGCATGCTGTTTCTTGCGAGGTAGTCGAGTTTTTCAAGAAAGGGGCTGATTCTGGGTTTTGTTATAATAGGAACAGGTGGTTGTCTATTGCCTTTTGTGACTGTGGCCAATTTGGAATTGGATGCCTTCTCCTGTGGCAATGTGAGACCCTGGACTGGCTGTGCAGTTGATACTGTCGAAGGAACCAGAGTTGGTTTGGGCTTGTTGAAAAAGGTAAGGAGGGATCCGTTTCTCTTCATTTTTGCATTCTCATCTCATTTGGCTTTCATTTCCAGGCAGATCTTCATTCTGTGGTGTCGCTTTTTGAGATTGGCAAGCCCAACCATGCCACAATGTATGTATGTGGGCTCCACAATCAGGACATCCAGCATATCTCTCTGCATCAGGGACTGGCTGGAAATTGCCCAGGCCTATAATTAGTGGCAGTTCATTTCTCCCAGACCTTCATTAACACTCACCTGCTGCAGAGAAGCCATTTTAGCAATGAGGTCATGCAGTGACAGCAGTGTCAGCTAGGAAGTCAAGCATCAAGTCACCCCAAATTTAGTACTCATTTACTTTTGATTTACTTGATCATTTGTTTAAATTCATGTGGTTAATAATCTATATCCCTTCTGGGAGATTTCACAGTGTGCTCAAGAGTCAAATCGTGCTCTAGAGCCCAAATTATCACCAAAATAATCAGAAAAGAATAAGGTGTACAAAATTTTTTTCACAGCTATCAGCTGGACTAACTAACCAGGCTCATATGGGATTATTGGGCTGGAGCCCCTTGCCAAGCCCAGTCCAAGTACTAGTTCTATTATTGGAACAGGGTCTATATATAGATTGTAACATATGTAGGCCATATTATAGGAGAATGAGAGATGTTCCTCTTAAACCTTTTCACCCACTATCTATAGGGCATGGCATGGGTAACCCTCGGGTATATTTTCTTATACCCCTACCCATACCCATGAACACCGTACCCGCACAGGTAGGGGTACGGTGTTACCACGGGTTTTTGTGGGTTACCCATGGTTATTTGTGGGTATTGATATTTTTCATTATATTTGATAGGAAAAGATGTTTGCATCTTCTCACGGGGGGTAAACCCGCGAGTCATGTCACCCTGACTTGTGGGTTTTCCTGCGATATGTCATCAAAAAGTACCCCTGCATTTTTTACTGTTATTTTTCATGATATTTGATAGAAATTTGCTGATAAAGATGTTTGCATCTCATCACAGGGGGTAAACCCGCAAGTCAGGTCACCATGACTCGTGGGTTTTTTCTGTGATATGTCATTAAAAAGTCGAAATCTCAACACAGATGATCACTCACCTGACCAAAATCCGGGTACCAGCATACCCACACATACCCATAACACCATGGAAAAGGGTACGGTGTTGCCTGGGTATGGCAATCCCATACCCATACCCGTACCTGTGCATACCCGTGACTGGAAACACATGGTGTTACCTGTACCCGTGCCATGCCCTAACTATCTAAGTGGTAAATGTGCACCCCTCTGGTCATATATCCCAACACAAACTCAAACAGATATTTGTATAGTTGTGAAGAAAAACATATTAGTGTGTTATAGTTGTGTTATATGTGTGCTCCAAGTGCAATGTATGTGGTTCGAACCTCGGATGATGTGCTTTTTTTCACATACGTATTACGGACCAGGCCAAGCACTTCAGCCTCATACGTTTTTGAAAAAATCTTGATTCTTATCCGGAAATACCTGAGGAATTTTCAAAAATTTGATCCGCACTGGCCTCAGGCATTTGGTAGAGATTTCAGGGGTCCTACCAACTTGCCTACGACAAGCATCCCGGGCCTATTGGCATAGGTGTGTTTCCTACAATGTATGGACCGGCTTCAATCGTTATCGATCCAGCTCAAACTCGACAAGCTTATGAAGGCCCCGGATATTGGCAACAGCTGACATACTCTTTTCATCACCATGTCCATATGTGGAACAATGCTCTTTGATCCCAATCTGGTAACTTTGTTCGGATGGAGACCATCTCTCAGTTACAACACCACAGCGCCCAATTAGGATGGTCGATGACACGATGTATGCTGTAATCTCGACTGGTTCTCGCCCCATCTGTCCAACATCTGTCAAAGCTTATTTTTTTTTCTCGTACGCGTTATGGGCTGCTAGCAAGCATTCCTTGCTAAAGTCTGGACTCAGAAACATCGACATTTCACTGGCATCTCGACTAATTGCTTGAACGTCGTGTATCGGTCGACAAGGTCGATCAGTAACTTTGAGACTTAGGGCGGCAATCATGGTATCAGGAAGGTCGAAGTACCCAACAAGTACATCCAAATATGGGTTAGATGCTTCGCCATCTGGTGTTGTTGAGAACAAGGGCATCAACCAAGTCTTAAAGACTGGTTGAAGAAATCTCCGCCACTTTATCCCAACTTTGTCTACTCTTGGAGTCTTCCCCCAAAGGAGCAGCCCAGTCCCCTCCTGCCATGTCGCATGCTCCGCCCAACTGGGTATTCTCGATGTTCGCCTTCGTTGGGTCTGTGCTATGCTGCATCCCCTTCCCTTGGCACATTGCAGGTATTTGATTAGATGAGACTACGCGTATCACCGCGAATTAAACAATACCACAGCTTGGAACACGGGAACCTGTCTTTACATGGCTTGGACTGGTCTGTCTTGCTTGGTTTTCTTCATCAACTCCATTATCTGGAACAATAATATCGTTAACCGGGCACCTGTCTGGTGTGATATCAGTAAGTCGCCGGACTCATTGCATCGTCACTCTCCTCATCCCAGTCTGTTAGGTGTTCGATTTTATGTCGGTATCGGTTTCGCAACACCTGCGACTTGTCTCTGCATTTCTCGACGTCTCTGTCTAATTGCGGGTGTCAGAAATGTCGTGGTAACCAAAGCTGAGGTATGTCACACGTACTTCTCTTGACTAATTCTGACTTGGTAATCCATTACTAGAAACGCCGAGCTGTTTTGATCGACTTAGCTATTGGTGTTGGAATTCCTGTGTTGGGTATGATTCTGCGTATGTGACGTATCATGTTCACGGGATTGGGCTAAGGTTTCGATATCGTAGAATATATTCCACAGGGGCATCGCTTCGACATCCTCGAGGACGTTGGGTGTTATCCTTTCACCTACAATACTCCCGTCGCCATTGCAATCGTGTCTGTGCCGCCCATCCTGATTGGCTGTATATCTGCTGTTTACTCTGGTGCGTTTCATGTTCCTGATTTGATGTATTGGTTCTTACCCATCGCTGTTCTTCGTAGTCATGGCCATCTTGTCGTTCAACAAGAGCCGTAAGCGATCCAATGAGCTCCTGTCCGGCCAAGTCACCAATAATCGATACATTCGTCTCATGTGTCTCGCCGGATTTGGCAGTTTCTGGACTATCGTTTTAGGAGTCTACCTTATCATCCGCAACTGCACCACCGTGCCAATCAATCCGTGGAAGGGATGGGCTGATACACACTTTGACTTTTCCCGCGTCGACCAAATTCCTGCCGCTTTTTGGCGCGATTCTATGCCTGGCGTGGAGGCCTCTGTCGAGCTTAGTCGCTGGCTGAACATTGTCAATGCTTTCACGTTCTTCGTTTTCTTCGGCTTCGCAGAGGAAGCACGCAATAACTATTCTGGTGCTGTCCAGTCCCTCGCGAAGCGTGTAGGAGTCACTTATACCGGCTCCCTGGGCTCGTCATTCTTCAATCCCAGCGGGTATGTGCAAACATTTACTTCCTGGCGGTTCCTCATCTAACGAATCACGTCCAGATCAAAATCTGCTATGGTGTCCGCAGGCGGCGGCTCGACCTTACCAGTCTTCATACAAAATCACACTGTTCGCAAAGTCGACGACCTCGACTCCATCTCCGACATGTCCGTATCAATCCGGGATGTTGGCGGTGCTCTCAGTGATGAGAATGAAAAGCACTTCTCCCCTGATGTCTCCTACGGTGCGATGTCTCTCGCAGATGTTGGCGGCGCGCTCGCAGACCTGAAGCTTGATCTTTACCCTCCTTCACCCTCCTCCGGTGCATCTTCCACCTCCGTTATCTCCCCTCCTGCTTTATCTCCGACTGCATTGCCACATATTTCTCTTTCTAGGCCCGATTCCATAGAGATCTCCCCTGTCCGTTACTTGGACGGCAATGAGCGCCCTATATCTACGATAGTGTCTGAGCCTGGCCTCGACCTTGTGCCTGCCCCGAGGCGTGCAAGCGACACCCCATTGGGAGGGAGTTCATAGGAGCCCACACGACACAGTCTGATTTGGAACACTTTCATATTTTCGTTCCACATACCTTCTTTTTTATTTATCCCATTGTAGCTCTAGCTTCTTAACATTACATTCGCTTATTGAACTATTCTGTAATACTTTGTAGCCTTCATCACATCAACGTAAAATGACAGGAAACATCAATCCTTTCCCTGTCTGCTGCCCCATTGGCATCATAACGTTCATGTGGTACGAAACAGCCTATTTTTCAGGACGAAAAGGAGACACCTGTAGATCTTACGGCTGCGTTCGTGCATGCGGGCTCTGAAGGGCTGAAGGACAATCACCATAAGTTGTATTTAGTGCTAAATAACAGGACATTGCAACAAAACATAAGTGAGCCCAACATCCCACTATCTTCACGATGCAACAGCTTCTAAGTGAGGAGCACCACTTTTCAATCACTCCCCCCTTTATTATCATTTGAATGGGGCACCCAACCTCCTGTGCTAAACTCTACGCTGATAATCACTGCCAGACATGCCCAGACAGCAACCTACCACCTCAAAGGCATAATCTATCATGATACCAACCACTTTACTGCCCACATCATTGATAAAAGTGGCCAAATGTGGTACCATGATGGCATGCAGACAGGTCTGCAAAGAACACTAACTCTGGAACAGAGTGGAACTTGTCCCTATGCAAATGCAATTGTGGCTGTGTACAGCCTGTTACGTTGTTGGGGGAACTCGGACATGCCATGCGAAGCAGTGGCCCACTTGCGTGGAAATGTCACGTGACGTGGTCGCGACGCGCTGCCATCATTTGGCAGGAAACATGCACCGCGCGAGCAGTTTTGGGTCTGTAAATGAAATATACATGTGTGGGCCATATTTTCAGCATGTATTAAGTGTCTGCTCCCTGAGAGAGGGAGGAAATTCGGCTCAGCTCTCGGTTGATTCATACGAGGCTTGAAGATTATGTAATCGGTCCGAAAGGGGTTGTATAGACGCCGAAGACAACAGCCGGGCTATGTAGACAATAGAGAACTGTTGAACATAAATTATATATTTGTGGGTATGCTGTTGCTCTCCTTCTTCCTCTCCCCACCCATCGTATCACGTATCTTGGGACCTCTCAGTTTTCTCCGCCACTCCAGTTTGCTTCCGCTGCGGCAGCAGGATGGTGTGAACTCATCTCAGGTTGTTTTTTAAATGGCATATCGTGGCGGTTATCTTCATCTGTGTCATCGATATCCAGTTGTTTGACAAAACCGCCGTCATCACGTCTTTCGACGGAGCTATGCAATCCCAATCTTGTGAAAATTTTTCTCTGCCCTTTGCCCAGCCAACTCGTCTCACTTGTTTGGCCCATGGAGTTCCGAGTTTCTTTGCCTCGCTATCACGTGTTGGGTCTTGCAGGAGCTCCTCTGGATTTCCAACGGATTATTCTGATGAGCGGATAGCGTCCCTCGCACGTTTTGTCGGCCCTAGACTGCAATACGAGGTTTGGGAAGGATAATCACTCGTCTATTTTTGAGCGCAACAAGCTAGCATCCAAATTAGGAAGGTCGAACTGAGCACTTGACTCATCTGTTTTTGGACGTCAACAAGGTTGCATCCAAATCTGGAACGGGACCGTGCTTCATGTGGTGGCATCTTTTGAATTCGAGAACAAGGGGATCACCCGAGTTGCGTTTACAACTAGGAAAATCGGAACCACTTGGTCTTCATAAACCTGGAGGAACGGGGAATTTTCCGTTCCTCCAGCTGATTCCACCTTCGTATAGTCGTGGTCTACCCTGAACATCCCCAGTCCATACAGCTCAGCTTCCAGCCATGTCGAATGCACCCCCCAACTGGGTATTCTCGATGTTCGCCTTCATTGGGTTTATTCTGTGTTGCATCCCTTTCCCTTGGCACTTTGCAGGTAATTGACAGGATTAGGCTGCATGTAATCTAGCAAACTGAAAAATATCGCAGCTTGGAACATGGGGACGTGTCTTTACATGGCTTGGACTGGTGTGACTTGTTTGGCTCTCTTCATCAATTCCATTGTCTGGAACGGTAATACGATCAACCGGGCTCCAGTTTGGTGTGATATCAGTCAGTCGATGCGTACATTGTATCGTTTCACTGTTCATCCCATTCTTAGCTTCTCGCCTTTACGTCGCCATTGGCATCGCTATTCCTGCGGCGTGCCTCTGTATTGCTCGACGCCTCTACCAAATCGCGGTCGTCAGGAATGTCATAATCACCAAAGCCGAGGTATGTTGTACGCTGTGCGATTAACTACTGTTTGGATTGCAACTTACATTCATTCCAAGATACGCAGATCGATCATCATTGACTTGGCTATCGGCCTTGGACTTCCGATGTTGGGTATGAGTTTACGTATGTGATACATCGTACCCCCCCCTGGATTGAAGCCTAACATCGAGATTTGTAGAATACATTTCCCAGGGCCATAGATTCGATATCTTGGAGGATGTTGGGTGTTTCCCTTTCAATTACAATACCCCTGTCGGCATCGTCATCGTGTCTGTCCCACCTATCCTGATTGGCTGTGTCTCCGGTATTTATGCTAGTGAGCTGAACATCTTTCTATTGATTTCTCCGTCCTTACCCGATCTTCCTCCCTAGTCTTGGGTGTCATGGCATTCAACAAGAGCCGTATCCAATATAACCAGCTCCTGTCAGGCACAAATCTGACCAACCATCGATATATTCGCCTGATGTGTCTTTGCTCATTCGGCACCCTTTGCACGATTGGTTTCGGCAGCTATGCTCTCTTCCTCAACACGACTACCTTCAAAGTCTACCCTTGGAAAGGATGGGCTGATACACATGCAGACTTCTCACGCGTCGGCCAGATTCCCGCCGTCGTTTGGCGCTACAACTCAACCTCGGAGGGTACGATCGAGCTTGATCGCTGGTTGAACGTCCTCAATGCTTTCACATTCTTCCTGTTCTTCGGCTTCGCGGAAGAGGCGCGCAATAACTATTCCAGCGCTGCTCAGTCCTTTGCCAAGCGTGTCGGAATTACCTATACTGGCTCCTTCGCAACATCATTCTTCAACTCCAGCGGGTATGTGTAAACGTTAACTTCCGAGTGATTTCTTATCTAACGATCCCTGTCTAGATCGAAGTCTGGTGGTATGATGTCTGAGGGAGGTGGCGCTACCTTACCAGTCTTCATCCGAAATAGCACCATCCGCAAGGTCGACGATCTCGACTCTATATCCGACATGTCCGTTTCTAGCCAGGATATGGGCGATGCTCTCAACGATGAGAAAGAAAAACCTTTCTCCCCTGATCTCTCGTACGATGCGATGTCCCTCGCAGATGTTGGCGGCGCACTCGCAGACCATAAAATTGATCCTTACTCGCGCACACCCTCCTTTGTTGAAACTTCCACTTCCAGTCTTTCCACCCCTGCGATACCCCCACCTGCGTTACTCCGTGCTTCACATCCGTGGCCCGATTCCAACATCGAGCACTCATCCGTCCGTTATCTTGACGCGCAGGAGCGTCCCATCTCCATCGCTGTTTCTGAGCTTACGCTCGAGAACGTGTCCATCTCAAGGCGCACCAGCGACACCCCATCAGAAGTTCATAGGAACTCCATGGTTTGATTTGTACTCGGAGTTCCACTCGTCTTTCGTTCACACACACATCTTATTGCGACTCATACCATTGTAGCTATAGCTTCTCTGCAGATACCTTGACTCAGTTACTATTTGATATATCTCGCTGCTTGATCTGGGATTTCGGTATTACACTGTAGCTTTTTTATCTTTTGTAACATTAGATGTGAACCACCAAAAATGACGACGACACTTAGTCATTGTATCTTACTTCCTAAATTGCTCAACAGCATGCAGTCTTGAAAACACTGTTCTTCAGGCCCGATTGCCAGAACAGTAACCATGGTCCATGAGAGATACCACATCGATTGCAACTGCGTTCGTAGGTATGCGGGCATCGACGATAATCGAGGACGATGCCACTAGCAGGCAGTGAAGTTAACATGTTACTTTGAGGAGAACACTTGCATTGATTCGGATGGCGCGCGCGCGTGGAGAATCTATATTCGATACGTCACATTCATCGAGTTCACTACTGCAAGAAATCGTGAAGTTCATCACGCCGCCGCTTCCTTGCTAGACCACACAATACAAAACCTACAAAAGCAGTTTCAGATGGACTGGCATACCGTAAATCTGGCTTGAAATAGCTTTCTTACTGGCATGCATAGACAAAAACCGTCGTTCGGCACCTACAAGTTCTCGCCACTTGGTGATGTTCACAGCTCTCCCGAATGAAAAGCACAAGAAACGTATCTAACATCGTCGAAGGCATTCTCGCAGCCAATCCGAAGCCGGAGCTTTCATCGTCGTGGTATACCAGTCCGTCTTGAGTCTGTCATAAAAGGGCTATATAACTAAGACTACAGTAAAAGCGGAGTACAGTGCTGAAAGTGTAAAGAACGTGGTCTAGCGATTCGGCTTAGTATGTATAGCAACAAAGGAGACGGTGTGAAGAAGACGAAGAGGTTGATGGATATATCAACAATAAATAATGCATCATTTGCGAAAACTTGAGTACTGAACACGGTGGTCAGATGCGATTCTATAGCGAATGGATGAAAACGTACTTGATACAGTGTATAGGACGGAACAGCAAACGTATGAACGAATCAGTGCATGCCCAGCATGCCGTCATGCAATGACGCAAAACCATGTCGCGCCTTGTTCAGGCCCCCGTACTTCGTAGTCGACTGGAAGCGGACTATCCTCAATGGACTCCGTCTGAAATAGGCAGGAGGGGGATAGCTCAGTCTCTGAAGTGAGAGAACCAACATCGACGTGGGATTGGGTGTCGATGGTGGTGAATGTGTCCATTGATAATTTAGGGCGTTGTGGTGCTTTTGACGTTACACAGAGAGAGGCTACACAGATGGAGAAGTGTCGAGCTTTGCAGCTTTCGAAGTAGTTGAGCGCGACGTTGCGTTAGAAAAACGTAGATAGGGAAGAGGAAGTAAGAGAGAGATAAAGACTTTAACATGATCATTTAGGGGGACAAAGACCACCACTCGTGTGGTTATACACATGGCCGTTGGCGACCATTGTTCGATAGATATCGCATTCAATATACGACGCAATATCAGATTATGTAATGAAAGTCGGTCGTGCATGAGTGCATGAGTCATGACAATGCGGAGTTTAAAAATGGGCCAACCACGCGTGGCTCAACACGAGTGTAGCGTAAACAGAGCTCCGCCCATACTGGGAAATAGATAGGCGACGAGGCGGACGTGCTACGTATGTACGACTATATACGCAATGACCATTTGACTACGTAGACCATTTTACTAAACGTAAAAAGAAACACAAATAAGAAAAGAAAAAAAGAAAAGGGAAGTGGTGGGTGGGCCGCGAAAATATCGAACGTTCCGAGAACTAATCGATAAGGCCTGGATGCACCCGAATAAGGGATAAACATCGATCGGGGCAACTAAAGTTACTACTACGAGAATCCAACTGGGTGAGGTAGCAACAGCTAAAAGATAACACCAGCTGGATCCTGTGAAGTGAGACCCTAACTGAGTATATACCTATGAAGAATGGTGGAAACCCTCACAATGTAAGTAGTTGTTGAAGCACGAGATGGAACTCTCGAGGCAAAGCCTTGGATAACAACCAAATGCAATAGTGAGAGGCTGGACCAACAATGAGCGCGAAGCACTTACAGTATTTGACCAGTCACTTGTACACCATGGGTCACTTGTACATTTGCTTTTTTCTTACTCATATTGGCTCTGGGAATACATATTTTTGCTTCCTGAGGTCCAACAAGTATTTATGCACTTTGCATAAGCAGTTGGTAGTGAATATCTAGGTTTGCTGTTTTAGGGTGGCTGATTGATCCGGTTTAGTGCATGATCGTAAAGATAGAAACCCAGTTCTCGGTGATGACAAGGACTATTTGAATGGAAAGAAAACTTCCCAACCCAATCTATGAGAGCCTGTTAACATATCTAACAGCAAAACTTCACTAACAAATGATGGAATCATGTTCTATGAGTCAGATTACACGAAATGATGAGGATAAGGGTGACATATGTGACATATGTCACAGGTACACATTCGTGCTTTATATTCTGTAGTACTTGATTACCTGACTATGGAGTCTACATTTTGATACTATTAGGCATAGAAATACTGGTTTTAATTTTTAGAGCTCAGAATTATATACTATAGCCACTCTACAGGCTATTCTGGCAAAAGTGTACAAGTGAGCCATTTTGGTCAATTCAGGTACCATCGGAGTGTGATGCCTACCATGCATCCAGACTGCGACCTCTGGATACCAGGTTGCATACACAACATATTTCGATGCCTACCTATCATATGTAACTCAGACCTTGACAATACCTCCCATAGATCTCTCACAGGAAGCCGAACATTGATTTAGTGTACATGTGACCGGTCAAATACTGTAACTGTGTTGCTTGTAAACGAGATGGAGGTCAAAAGAAAGCAACACAAGAAGACCTCCTAATCACACTGAAACTTCCTGTAGCCTGGCTTCTGCTAGACCCTAGCACCTGACTATGGACAGCACAATTAGGAGATTGAGTGGAGCTCGGCATGGATAGCGGAGCTAGGTGTGAGATGGCTTGGAGCGGCACAGAGGCCTCTGAAAAGGCTCCTTACCCTCGGAACCCGCCTTTACAATGACCTCTGCTGCGTGGCTCAACATGAGTGTAGTGTAAACAGAGGTCCACCCAGTAAGTGGACCCTGAAATAGATAGGTGATGAGGCAGACGTGTTAAAAGGTGCTGTTTGTGTTGTGTAAGGGGGTGGTGGAGGTGTGAAAAAGATGGAGAGCGAGGAGCAGTGATCAGTGAGCAATTAGTTTTGCAGTCGGATAGCCATCAGCTCTTGTTCCACTCTAATGGCAGGGTTTTTGTGAATGTATATCTTCCAAGCCTCTGAAGACCACCGTCCTATTGCTTGGATGACTGATTCTGACACACCCAAGGATGCTAAAAAGGTGGCACAACTGCCAGTGGTATGAGCAGAATGTCCCCCAAAATGATGGTCAAGAACAGCAAAGAACTTCAACTCGAACTAAGAGCATGATGGGTGAGCACTGAGAACCATTTTCCTGCAGGAACAGTGCAGCCTTGGCACCATGGAGACGATCACACCAACAGAGATACTCCATTAGCAAATAAACAGGGTTAGCAACCTCTTGAGACATAAAAAGAACATTTGTTCCACAGAAGAAAGGATCGCCCTTATGGTAGGGCAAATGATACTGTACATGTCCATTCTCAAATGTGACAGATGGTCACTTGATGATCTTTCTCCAGTTGAACAGGCTCTGATCATTCTTCTGGACCAATTTGCCCATTTGATGGCATCCATAAAAAGTGCAGGACAGCAACACAGTGAATAAGAAGTCATCATATGTCCCTGTACATTGCCCACGTTCACAAAGGATTGCAAATGTGCAATTTGAAGAGGGAGTTTTTGTTGCACAGGATCAGCCCGCACCTTCTTTGAACCTCAAATAGTTGTTTTAACCAGTGCATGCACACGATTAGCATCAAACTCAGGATATATGTCCCGCAGGAAATGCTGGACACCCATTAAGTACTTTGGACTGGAGGCAATGAACTGGGAGGAGTACGCAATATAACGAGACAAGGTTGTTGGTGTGGTGAAGTGAGTGCAAAATACATAGTCATGAGCCCCAGTAGCATAGTTTTTAGGAGTGGAGCGCTCAATGGAGTTGACCTGTAGGTAGAGAGTTCGAGCATTTAGATCAGCAAGATCCATGGGGGGGTGATGCACGCGAGGTGCAGTCAATTGTCCCCCCAGCATGCTCAAAAGCACCTTCTCCATCATGCCAGCAGAAGCTCTCACCGAGGAGTAAAGCGGTGGATGCGGTCAGCAGGAACTTTGCTCTGGTACTCATCTATCAGCAGACAAGACAGCATATCGGCATGTACAATCATTTTCCCTTCAATGAATCATACTCATAAGTCCATACCTGTGTGCATAATGACCTCAGCAATGGCCAGTAGTGGTGCATTATGCAAGGACTCAGCCGTGTGGAGTGAATTCAAGACTGCAACAGAATCCAAACTGTCAGTCCAAATGAGAATATGACAAGGCGGTTGAGGAAGCCACCCGGCGTGATGAACAGCAGAAGCAGTAGCCAGGAGTTCTAGAAAGAAGATGTCGACTTTTGTTCCTTCTGGGGGAGGTACAGAAATCCTTTATTTGAATAGACAAAGGATAAGGCATTGCAAAGGCTTGCATCTGTCCACATCACCATGTCAGCCTCTTGATCGGAGCACAGACCCACATCAGTGAACCAAATGCCTATGGCAGAAGGAATAATAGCCTTCAACCAAGACAGGTCAGCCCTCATGGCTGCATTGATGGGAATCCTGCAATGAGACCAGTTCTTTCCACTGATTTTCCAGTACAATTCTGTCAATGCAGGCTGACCCCAAGGAAGAACATTCAGCATCCCTGCCAAATGTTGCCAAGCTCGAAGTGCTGGTGAGCGATCTGGGGTGGCAAGGAAATGATCAATCTTTGCAATAGCATCGGATATGGAGTTTTGGGGCAAGGAAATACTACTGGCATTGATGTCCACCCAAAATCCAATTATTTTGAGGACCTCTCCATGATCCTGTTTCTGATCTTTAAAAGGGCAAGAAATTGACTCCCAGAGCACCAAAAGCTGCACTTGTCGACGTGGCTGTAACCTCCCTTGGTACCAAACTGGGTTGTTGGCATAATCCCAGCCAAAGAAGTCATCCATGTACACATGTAAGCCATTGATGTTAAATTTCTGGATGCCTAACCAGCACAGCAGGCCAGACACAGCACACCAACATTGTGGAGATGCATGATTACTGAACATGAGGCAGTGCACAATATACAATTTTCCCTCGACCTTTACCACTTGATGGAGTTGGAAGATGGGATGTGCCAGGAGGTTGAGGAAGGTGGACGCTACATCAGATTTGAAGCTCACCAAGCACTTACCAGGATTAGCATTGTGAGCATCATGTAGCATCTGACCAAAAGTATGCATATCGTCATACTTGACTTTAGCATCTGCGTGAGGAATACCATCATTTATTCCTGAGTGTGAATGATCTGTGACAACCCACAGTTTCTCGTTCTGCCAGACAACAAACATGGGAGAGATCTTCATACCAGGAAGCAGCTCTGTACTAGGCAGAGAGTCAGACCATCATCCTGCAGCAATTTCCTGATTGCAAAAGGTGTGAATAGCATCAGCATCTTCAAAGTCAGAATCATAGTTAGGTATGACCTCTTCCAACTCGATTTTCCACTCTCCTTCATCAAAAGGCCAGAATCCTTCATGAAGCCCTGTCATAACTGACTGCACAAAAGGCTGATTGGGGTGGTCAGCCAGCAGGAGTTCAAACTTGTCCACATTGAAAGGGGTCTCAACTTTAACTGAATCACCCAGTGATCGAAGCGACACTTGGATTGTTATGTCATTGAGGAGGTGTTGAGGTGGTGATGGCAGAGGTGGAGCAAACTTGGTGTAAAGGGCTGAAGGAGAGATATAATTATTGGAACTATCAGACCACACAAAACCTCGGTGGAACCGAGGGGCATCAAGAGAGTCTGCCAGTTTATGCTTTAAAGACGGGGAAGAACTACTAAATGTCTGAGGTCCCTTCTCAATGAATGTAGCCACGTTCTCCTGTGCCTCAAGCAACTCCCACTCAATTGTGAGTTTGGAGGACAGCAAAGCATGACTTGTTGTCCCTCGCTCGATGTCCTTCACCACAAACACAGCAGATGCTGTGCTTCCTACGATTGGGGCATACCTCAGCCTTGCACATACCTCAGCTCCAGTTACAGCATGGAACATCAGCTCGCTTCTGGTTACCACCTGAAGCCATAGGCTGAGATGAGGCCACACGCTTATTTGCATGAGGAGAAGCTGATGGAGTCATAGAAAGCATTTGCATAAGGAGCAGAAGATTAAGTTGGTCCCAATCATTGAGGTGGAACAGCTTTTTGGAGTATTTGTCATGAACGTGGACATTGAACGAGATAGCAATGAGTGGATTTGAAGGCACAGCTTGGAAAAGATCCATGACAATGATCCTATACTCACACAACTCCATGTCATGGTGAGGAAAGAAGAAAGTGACACCTCCAGACCATGCACCCAATACCCATGCCCAATCAGCCTCGGTATGCAGAGGGTGTTTAGAGAAAGCCTGGTCCTTTTTAACAAGCGCATAACCCACTCCAAAGTCCTTTGGATCATCGTGGTGGTCATAACCCTTATCCATTGACATGAAAAGGTCAAGGAGGATTTTATGCCAGATAGTACGTGGCAGAGGATCCCCAACAGGAGTGTTACAATTTTTATTATCGTAACTGATGACAGCCAGACATACGCCGGCAAGACTGGGTACTTGATTTTTCCACTGTTCCATTCGACTCAACTCACTCTGATGGGAGATCCTTTGACATCTGACTCCCACTGATCGACATGCTGCGCCGCAGCATTCCTTGACATCGGGTCCTTGACATTGGACCCTTGACATTGGACCCTTGACATTGGATCCATAACATCGGACACCTCATACTCAGCATGAGGCTTATTGTTCTATTGTTCTTTCTATTATTACTTGACAAGGATCTCGTATTCCGATTGGATGATAGACATCTCTGAACTGTATATAAGCTACAGTAATACTGCCTGTATTCCTTAGCTTGACCTAATTCAACCAATGGTCTTAGACTCAACCAGAACACTTGACAGCCTAGAAAGTCTCTAGCTGTGATAAACTCAAACTCAACAGTTGGAAAGCCTCCAACTGTGATACACGAACCAATAGTCTACTCAGAAAGCATCTGAGTATGGATAGCCATGTCGACTTAGGAAGCACCAAGTCCCGAACAGACCCCAAATATGATCAGGCTGAGTTAAGACCTATAGTCTTAACAAGGAGTGAACTGAGCCTTGTTAACAAGGATATCCTGCGAGCTCTGTGGGCTGTAGACCAAGAGCAACTCTTGAGTTTTTTTGAGGTGAGGGTCAGTGAGGGTCAGTGACTGTAGGATCCAAGAGCTTCAACAAGTGGGGAGCTTTAGCAAGTACAGATGCTGGAATGGCTCCCTTAACATTGGAAAGGCCCAAGAGATTGGCGATCTCATCTGAAATAGACCCATCATGAATAGGGGTAGATTGTAAAGTTGTTATTGGAGATGGTTGACTTTCGCATGCAATAGGGCCCACACCACTGAAGTAGCAGCATCGATCTGATTGGGAGGTGCAGTGACATCTGGGAGTGGTTGAGGCCCTCCCAAATTGGCTGAACTGGCAACGGCCTGGCTCCTATGCTCAGAAAGCTATTTGATATAGTCCCTTGCCTCATCAGGTGTAGCCCCTGTACCCTTAAGGCCTTCAAGGAAGACTGGTCCACTAATGGTGCCTGTGACAGCCTCGTCCACCAGCTTCTGGCATGCTTCTGCACGTGCATGAATGTCATCAATATTGTCAGTTGGAGGGCTTCCATGGCAAGAGGGTGCATTCAACATAGAGAGAAAGCGAGTGATGATGAACGAAAGGTAGTAAATGCCATGAAAATATTGAACTAATTGCACTGAAACTTTCTATAGCCCAGCATCTGCTAGATCCTAGCACCTGACTCTACAATCGTTGTCAAAGCTCTATGAGTCTCTACAGACCTCTACAAAGCTCTACGAACCCATATGAACCCCTCCAAAGTTCTATGAACCTCTACAAAGTCACAAAAATCACTTTGAAATTCTTCGCAACACCTCAAAATGGATGTCAAATGAGCTTGAGCCAACTTACTCAACTGTGGAAGCAATTCCCTCAGTCAGAATGGCTCAACCTCCTTGCTGGAAACTCCATTGACCTCAACCATGTCTTTTCAAACATCTATTCCATCACGCAAGAAGACTGGGAATCAGTTTTGATCAGAAAAAACCTTGAATTGCTTCATGGTTCCTCAGTCCCTGCAAAAACGGTCAAAACCCATGGTGACTGGGTCATCACTTGGGAAGCGCTTGTTGACGCCACCCAGTTTGTCTTCAAGCATCACAAACTTGAACTCCAACTGTATGGATGGCATATCCAATGATACTTTGCATCCATACCTCCCCAATTCCATTCCCATGTTATCAACTATGACCAAGCGGTCCAGATCCAAGTCACACAAAGGAGAGACTTGGAACTCACAGATTTTGCTGAATTCTCTGACATCCAAATCCAGTGGATCAATGTTCCGAGTACCACTACTGTAGCATCTGTCTGATCCTCCAACTTTAGACTACAACAAGCACCGAGACAGAGACTCTGCAATGCTTGCCAACAATCAGTAATTTACACTGCCCCATATGTTCCGTGTGGAGTCTGACCATCTGGTGACCAAAATGAAAAATTACACAGCCTTCCACACAGAGTCTGCACCAGTCCGCACCAGTCCACGCGGAGTCCACACAAACTATTCAAGTAGTCACTTAATTTTTATAGATTTATTATATAGTTTATTGACCCCCTCACACATATGAGGGGTATGATTTATGTGATATACATCTAAGCTCCCTCATGAGTGGGAGGACTACTAATTTGACAAAAAAAAACCCCCTCGCAAATGCAAGGGCCACCCTCTCCCCCACAATCCCCCTTGTGCACCCATGACTCTCGCCTCTCGCATAGCACCCCTTCCCACCCCATGAGTGATGGCTCATGGCAGTGGTTGGGGGTGCTGTCACAGTCGGCGGTAGCAGGGCTGCACGTTGTCATCATCGTCCCTCCTTCCCTGTTCCCTGTTGTTCCCACACTCTCACACCCCCATATTCACCCTGTGGTGTGTGGCATTGGCGTCGTCCCTGTCAGTCTCCCTTGCTGTCTCCCCTCCTCCCCCCAGGCGGGTGTCGTTGTTGTCTCCCTCATTGTCTCCCTCCCCCTCCCCCCTTGTCTCCCTCCCCCTCCCCCCTTGTCTCCCTCCCCCTCCCCCCTTGTCTCCCTTTCCTCTCATCTCCCATCCCCCTCATCATCATTCCACCCACCATCCACCCCACGAGCAGTTGCTCGTGAGGCTGGAGGTGGGTGGTGTGTCCTTGTGGGGTGGGTGGTGGGTGGTGTGTCATTCTGTGGTTGGCGTCGGTTTCGGTCTTTGTGGCGGTGTCATCTCCTCCTTCTGGGTGTTGTCGTGGTCATTCCACCTATGATCCACCCCCTGAGCAGTTGCTCGTGGGGCTGGTGGTGGGTGGTGTGTCGTCCATCGCTGTGGGTGGTCGTGGTGGGGCCCTGGTGCTCATTTTCATCTGTTTTTGGGGGGTTTGGGGGGGTCAGCATGACATGGTGCATTTACGGGGGTAGCTGGGTGTTTACTTGGTTGGTATCCCCCTTCTGGGGTCTTGCGGCATCTCTCATCTCCCTCCTGTCCCTCATTGACACCCTCACATCCTGTCAAAATGGGGAGGAGGGGGTTTGCATGGCTGTGCATTGTCCCACATTGTCGTCCATTGTTACCTGTAGATTAGAACCTAAAAACAAAGAAAACAATTAGTTAGTTGATAAAAAGAAGAAATGAATAAAAAAAAATTACCTATGGCCCAAATGATGCAATTGCATCATTTGGGCCCATGTTGCTTCTGGTCAGCTTGTTTGCAGTTCTTCATGGCTGTGGAGTCGTTACCTGTAGATTAGAACCTAAAAAACAAAGAAAACAATTAGTTAGTTGTTGATAAAAAGAAGAAACAAATAAAAAGAAATTACCTACCCATGTTGCTTCTGGTTGGCTTGTGTGCAGCTCTTTGTGGCTGTGGAATGGGGCTGGGAGTGGGTGGAGGTGATGTGGGTAGAGTGGAGATGGTGGTGGTAGAGAGGGAAGGAGGGAGGGAGTGAGGTGGCAGCGTGGCTGTCATCGATGGTGGTGGTAGGTGAGTGATGAGCTGGCAACATTGATGATGTGGCTATGTGCTTTGTCATACAAAGCCAAACAGTTGTATATAGTGGCATCAATGCGACAACATAGCACTGTCTGTTTAGTGTAACAGTAATGTGCATCTGTACTTTATTAGTTAACCATGAGGCTCCAAGTTCAAACACCATTTGTGACATTATTTTGCTAAGCTCAAATGGGCTGCTTGGATGCTTGCAGACTGTCCTTGCTGGTCCGACCTGGTTCATCATGGACGTGGACAGATGGAATCCATGGAATCCAAGTAAAATCCATGGAATCCATGTTAGTCTGCACAGATCCATGCAGACTGGCACACCCTGTTGCACAGCTAAAATGGTTTATTGTATGGATTGCAAATCTGTGTGGAGTCTGTGTAATTCTGCATGGATCCACGCAGAACATATGGGGCAGTGTAAAGACCTCGCCAAATTGTTCAGCTAGATGCTCGGGGATTGGGACGATGCCAGAGTGCTGAATCATTACTTGATTTAGAGGTTCGAGACTGTGGACAATTCAAAATGATTTCACATCTTTCTTCACAATGCAAAACCATTGTGATCAATATGATAAGTTTGATGACTCATAAACTCCTGCTTCTATCTTCTTTTTCAGCATCTTGCAGATCTGTTCATACAGACCAGGAGGTATAGGGATATTCCATTTGACCCATGGAGTGTGAGGAATAACAGGGAATTCAATAGGAGGAAAGAAGTCGGGGCAAAAGCTTCCTCGTTCTTGTTCGGTCCATGCAAAACCCATTTCATGATTTTGAATAAAATCATGCATAAGCTTTTGTTCTTCTGGCCATAGGAAATTGCCAGGATGGTTTTTGTCGATAATAGCTTTGCATTCAAGTGTATATTGGGGAGAAGGGACGAATGATGGGGGTTGAGGATTGAGTTTTGGCATTTTCTTGAGGGGGTTGCCAGTGATTGTTCGAATAATGTGAAATTGATTGGGTAGTTCAGTAATAACTGGTCGAACTTTCTGTGCGACTGGTTTGTATTTCTTCTTTGAGGCTGCAAAGATTGGGTATATAGAGTTGGTTGATGAGATGTGGTGAGGGGAAATGATAGTGGAGTTGTGCATAGAGGTGGCCATCGAGGCTGATAAAGATGTTGCATACTGGTAACTAGCCATTAAATATAAGTTCGCAAGAATCAAGGAAAAGGAAAAGGGGTTCGAAGAGTTTGAGGAGTCAATATCGGGAATAATTGCAGTGTACTCGATAGTTATAGAGGAATTAGAATGGTTGAAAGAAATAATGAGGGTGCACTGGTTATTCTCCAAGATTTTATCCTCTAGTTGCAAAAATCCTCACAAACTACTCTTCTTCGACGATTAGATTGGGGGATAGTCAGAATAGCGCAGGATCGTGTCGAGTTCGGATTGAATATCGTTATCGTTTGTGCTTTGTTTCAATAATTCTTCACCCTACTCTCTGTGAGAATGTCGAATGGTCATCCGAGCAGAATGTTGTATGCTGGATCATGGATGATGTGTATTTGCATATAGAGAGTGATGCTACCAACTTCGCAAGGTATGTTCTATGCTAAACCTAGACTCTGGTCAATACCACTGTTAGCCGATTGTAGAGGGATGTGCATTGAAGGATCATATGCGAGACTGAGCTCATGACAGACTTCTTCCAACATTGCAATGATTGATGAACCCAGATCGACTACACTTTCGACTGGATTTCTGCTGTTGACATTCATAATAACTGATCTAATAGAGTGTGATTCCTTTGCTGCGATAAAAGGTTCGGGTATTTCTCCAGGGCGAAGACTGCTAATATAGGTTTCGTAAGGGTCATCAATTACAAAAATGTCATCGTGAAGGAGATTTGTAGCATTATTTCCTTCAGGTTGCTGGATACAATGCACAGTGACCTGTTTCGTACAAACTTTGGGCGATAGTGAAAGTAATTCTTTGGGTGTTAGAGTAATAATTGGTGTTTTCATCAATCGAGTGAAGACATCTTCGGTGATTTTGTCCTTTTGAATGGGGGCTTGGGTATGGTATGATGGGCCGTCTTTTGCTTTTCCTGTCGATGTGAAGTTGCGTTTGTGAGGAGGTAGGTACGAATTTTCTTTAGCGCCATTGTAGGGATGTATTACTGGTTGCGATGGTTTCTCGGAGGTCAAAGATGGTGCCAAATTTGAAGTAGGTGGGTTGGTTGCTGTGGACGATATTGATGGTGCAGGTAGTTGTGGGATGAATCGTTCAACTGACACAGGGATCGAGGGCCATGAGGTAGGAACTGTTGGCACATTTGGATCAGTTTGCGCAAAAGGTCTACCACTTCACAAAGCATATATCTCTTGTTCAAGTTGTGCAATACAATCTTCAGCCATTGTGGATAAGTCGGTAATTTGGTAGACACCCCTGGATGGTGTCGAAGAAACTGTTGAAGGTGCAATATTATACATTAGCGAAGGGGTAACATTAGATGGAGGGTTTCATCGAGTCCATTCGTCAATCCTGTCCTTGATAAAATGACTGGGGATGCTTCGAGGAGTGAATTGACCATTTGGGAGAACGATTTTGCCTTCAGTGTTCTTCTTACACTTTCCTTCGTTGATATAAGACTGGCAAACCAAGCAATCACTAATGAAATGTTTTGTAAGCCCACAAAAGATGCAAACTAAAGTTTTGAGCTGGTCCGAACAAAATCCACTGTTAGGTCAAGTAGTGTTTGTGGTCTTCGAACCTGCTAAAGCTGTTACGAGAGTGGCTGCAAATTTTTCGAGGATTGCCATAAGATCTTCCAATTTAATTTGGGGCAAAGATGTCGAGGTTGTTGGGATTGCCAAAGGTGCTGAAGAATGCGAACTGAGTAGCGATGTTGAATCTGAGCCAATAGATCCTGCTAAAATGAATTTTGCCACTGCATGAATATCGTCGAGTGTGTAGGGGTCATCGGGGTAGTGATTGGGGAATTTTAGTTTGCAGTCGTCGAGTGATTCTAGCCCATAAGCCTGGTTGGAAACCCCAGATGAAGGCTCTGCTTTGTTCAGCGTCAGAAATCCTGCCTTTAGTAGATAGAAACTTTGTAATGTTATAGAATGATCAAAAGTATAATCCCAAATCACTTGCATTGTAAATACCTATGTGAAGTTGTTTGCTGACGAGTTTGTCCATGTCCGAAATTGACCAACGTTGTTGATGTCTCTTGGACCACAGGTAAGTTTTTTTCTTTCTCATTCATTTTCATTTACTGGTATGTTTTTTTTAAATGTTTCTTGTTGTTTTGTTATAACTGACTCATTTTTCATTAATGATAGGTTTTATTTTAATCTCTAACAATGCCAAGGCCCAAAAACCACCACA
The DNA here is from genome assembly GCA_026075535.2 of Tricholoma matsutake. Lineage (NCBI taxonomy): Eukaryota > Fungi > Basidiomycota > Agaricomycetes > Agaricales > Tricholomataceae > Tricholoma > Tricholoma matsutake. The sequence goes on from AP026544.2 coordinate 3,611,183, forward strand.
ATGACCAACACAGCCACCACCCAAGAACCACCACCGCAAGCAACTGCTTGCAGGGTGGGAATGGGTGCAACTCCAAAATGACACAAACGACAATGACGAGATGCCAATGCAATGATGAGACAAAGACAAACCGAATGCAAAAAGGGCCCAAGAGATGTCATTGACGCGTTGACATCTCTTGGGCCACAGGTATGTTTTTTTTTCTTTCTCATTCTATTCTTTTTTTACTAACAAACCTTTTAGGTACATTGATGATGACATCGACAGGATGACAAGGGGGAACAAAAACACTGGGATGGCACAAGCAAATGATGGGGGAGGACAACAACAACAACCCTGGCACACCAATGCAACGCAGGCACGAGAAGGAGGAGAGGGATGGGGGAACAATGAGGACAAGGATGGGACAACAACAACAACAACAACAGGGGAATGACAACAGGGGATGACAACAACAACGACAACGGGATGCAGGGAGATGGGGGATTGACGAGGCAAATTAAAAAAAAAGGCCCAAGAGATGTCGTCAGGCTTGGGCCGCTAGTATGTTTTTTTCTCTTCTCATTTCATTTATTTTTACTAACAAACTTTTTAGTTACTAACTATGACAATAATGACCCTGAGCCACCACCTGCCACCCACCACTGCGAGCCCCTGCTCACAGGGTGATTGTGGGTGCTTGATGATGAACCGGCAGGAGGGGGAGGATGACAAGAGGGGGGAATGACGAGAGGGGAGAACAACAGGAGGGGGGAACAAGGGGAAGGGGGAACAAGGGGAAGGGGGAACAAGGGGAAGGGGGAACAAGGGGAAGGGGGAACAGTGGGAAGGGGGAACAATGGGAAGGGGGAACAATGGGAAGGGGGAACAATGGGAGGGGGGAACAATGGGAGGGGGGAACAATGGGAGGGGAGAACAATGGGAGAGGGGGACAACAATGGGGGACAACAACAATGGCAGGACAATGAGGCTACCCACCACGATGGGACGATGGGGGGGATGACAACACAGGACACCGACAACACTGACACCAAGGGGCACGACGGACAACAATGAGGATGGGGAGACAACAAAGTGGAGGATGAGGGGACAACAAAGTGGAGGACAAGGGGACAACAAAGTGGAGGACAAGGGGACAACAAAGTGGAGGACAAGGGGACAACAAAGTGGAGGACAAGGGGACAACAAAGTGGAGGACAAGGGGACAACAAAGTGGAGGACAAGGGGACAACAAAGTGGAGGACAAGGGGACAACAAAGTGGAGGACAAGGGGACAACAAAGTGGAGGACAAGGGGACAACAAAGTGGAGGACAAGGGGACAACAAAGTGGAGGATGAGGGGACAACAATGGCAGTGGCGAGGATGACAAGGGAGAGGGGGGGATGGTACACTGCTGCGAGCAACTGCTTGCAGGGTGTATGAGGGGTGCAAGGATGGTGCAGGCACCAACAATGACAATGGGGACAATGGGGACAATGACAATGGGACAATGGGGACAGGGACCACAATGGGGCCACGATGGGACAATGGACCGATGGGGACACGATAATGGGGCATCAGGGGTCAGGGGGGTTTTTTCGCTTCTTTTGAGTAGATTTTGTATTTTAGTGGCTTGAAATTTATTCTGATACATGATAAAACTATTCTATCAATGGTCTGAAAATTCCTTTGTAAAAAGGAGAAATTCATCCAGCCAACATCCCTAATGGGATGAAAATACATTGTAGGCAGGTTCTTTCATTCCTCTTAAACCCCTGGAAAGTTGATGAAATTCAACCCAGGTAGAGGGGTGTTATTTATGCCCATATAAAGATGAAAACCATCCCATGGGATGAATTTGGTGTGGGATGAACTGGGGACAAAATGTGGGAGGTTTTCATCCCATTGACTCATCCCTTACAGCTAGGAAAAAGCATTCTTTTTCACTCCTCTTAGTGGTAGATTTTCATGCCAACTCCTGATGAAACTTATTCCATTTTGGGGTTTATCAATACATGAAAACTATACCATAAATATATCATTTTACACTATCTAAAGGTATGAAATGTGGGATAGTTTTCCTACCCCTTGGGCCCCATAGTGGTAGAGACTTGCTAGAGGGGATTATTTTACAGAAGGAATTAGACAAACAAGGGGTTGCCTTGTGGTGAGACAGGAATTTTGGGCTGGACAAGATGTTGACAAGATACATGAAGTTGAAAATCCTAGAATGAAGGCCAGATATGAGAACTAGTCTTAATCATTGGAGACCAAGGTATAGTATATTCCTCAAGTAAGAAACACCATGTAAAATGAGCCTAGGGAAGAGGAGATATAGTCTGAAGATTTTCAATGACCAAGTGGCTGTGCATGCAGAACCATTAAATACCCTCTAGAGTGATCATAGAATGGATGCTATAAGAGTCAGTCCCAAGGAAGTCAAGAGAGAGAGAGCATTTGCTAGTGAGACACTGAGACTTTGAAATCAAGAATGAATGAAATGCAAAACAGAGATATGGAGTAGACATGAGTGTAACTAGGTAGATGACAGTCACAACGACACAGGAAAATCAGGTATCTCCCATAGTATCAGACGCGGGATATCGCTACCTTGTGAGTCATGCCAAATGTGGCATCGATACTGGCATGGGAATTGATACTGGCTATTGAGACCACAAACATGATTACTGTGCCAACCAACAAGTGGAAAAAATGAAATCATTATTGCAAGGAGCGACGGTATGATCTAATCTACAAATAATGAGCAGTGAAGGCCGTATTCAATGGCAATAAAATGGCTTGGCTTTAGGAAAAGGAAAGAATGACAGTGAAATCAAAAATGGAGTTGTACAACAGGGAAATGAAGTTGGTGAGAAAGATCATGCGATATTGGTTATAGCAGGATGGGTATCATGAGAGTGGTATGTAGATGAGTGTGATAGCATTAGGCTTGCAATGGAACTCCAGCAGGTGCTCTGACCATCGTAATCTATGTTGTCCAGCTGGCTTTTATATGTGCTAGGTGGTGGAGGTGTTGGCATTTTACAGGAAGAAACTGAGGGCGTCATGAGCATTGTGACGTCTGTGGATGTAGGCGCTGACTGAACAGATGTGGGGATTCGTCTAGCAGATCTAGTAAGGCAAAGAAAAAAGATATCAGTCCCCGGCTGGAGGAGATATTAAAAGAAGCAGATACCTAGTTTTGGCCAGGTTGGTGAACCCAAATTTGGAAGATTGTTCAGAATCTGGAGACCATCAAAGGATGTGTGTGTGGAACCATATGAAAAACTTCTTATACTCTTCCATTGCATCCCTACCGAACGCAAAGAATATCATGGAAACCAGAGTGGATATAGGAGGCATCCACCATAGAACATAGTAGCTAGTGATGATAGGTAGAGGGGTGAATGCAGTAGCATATAGGTCTATGTGCCCAAAGTTGGAATGAACATTGTTCCACATTGTCCAATGCTGAGGTAAGACTGCCATTATGTTGAACCATAAGCTAAAAATCATGAGCACGAGTGACCAGACCATCTGCAGGAACACCATGAGCATGAGCCGCAGGTAATGGGAGGTGGTAAGAGCAAAGTGAGATGTTGTCAGATGGGCAGCGAATGAGATCCGACGAAGCATGAAGTGCCTCAACGCAAGGGCTGCAATGAAAGTTTTTAACCTGATATGTCAATCAACGACAAGAAACAGGGTTACCTGCAAAGACAAGAGCCATAATCGAAATGACCAGTGGGGGGATCCAAATAGTGAAAAGAGAAGGGATGGAAAAATATATAGTCGGATGGCACCCATATTCAATGATATCAAAACAGTGACCTTGGACAATGAAATCTTGGAAGGGCAAAGTTTAATTTCGGTACGATGCTGTAAAATAGATTCACTTGTGGAGACCCATGAACAATAGTGGAAGGCCAAAGCACATCAAGGCCTCAAAGATCTGCCAATGTTGTTTATCTGATAGAGTGGTCCTTGCAAGGTGCAATGAGGTGACGTGTTCAAGGTGGATGCTTATGCAAAGAGAGGTGGAAGGTAGAGCAAAATTGATACCGACCAGAAGCTTGGAGGCTGCAAGAAATAATTACCTTTGAACAGCGAGGATGAAAGGCGAGATGAACCTACTGATATCACACCAGACTGGGATCATGGTGTCAGTATTGTCTCCCCAGACAATTGTGTCTACTCCATAAATGACGTTGATGATGAAGAGCCAGAAAGACATGGCAAGCATAGCTACGTTTCCGGCTCGCCAGTGCCCAGGCAGAACGATGAGCACCAAAATGGCTGAAATGAAGGCTATGGGGGCGAACTCAGGATGCATGACCATCAAAAAGGAGTATGAAGCAGATATGCTAGCATTCTGTGAAAATATTTGAGCACCATTAGACGGAAATCTGTGTGTGCATGTGTGTTGCAGACAAAGACCTGTCGAGACAAATGGAATACTTAGTTCCTGCCTTTCTAGGTTCTATAACATGATGTAATCGAAATAGTTTGCATGCAACAAGGCACGAGCGGCTCATGGTTATCGTCCATGCCAAAGGTGTGGGAAAATACCAACAACACGTCGAATTGTTGGAGTGCTGAACTGCATCGAGTTTGTCGTCCAACACCAGAGAAATGGATCATAGCTAAGTGAGTTAGCTGAGTGATCTGTACCAGTCTGTACCTTCTATCTAACACCTCCTCACTAATCACTGTCGGGCCTCTCTCATGGCTTGAGCCGTCATTATTGAAGGTGACACATTACCATACTCTTCTGGACACACGTGTGCAGGCACCTCATTCATATTATGATCAGCTTGCTTACTACAACAGACATTATTTCAAATTTATGGACATCCATTCTTCTTATGGACATCCTTTTTTTTTTCCTCCTTTATTTATAGCTACTGTTATGATACATGATACCTCAGTCATTCTTACACTATCGTGTTGACTGAGGTATGTATATTCTATCTTATTCCAATGGACTATTACTTACCTTATGTACCATTGTAGAATCTAACTTCTATTAGGTACTTATACCAATTCAGTCATTCTTACACTATCCTGTCGACTGAGAATCTAACTTCTATTAGGTTATGGGCCCTGCATCTGCTTAATTGAAGTCAGACTACACAATACCTATCGACTCCTGAATTTAGAGGCAATCAAGCTTAAAGCTGACTGACGTGATGTCTTCCCGCAAACCTGCACAGTTTTCCTTACCCAGTGATGAAAAGTTTAACGGTACAAACTGGACCGAATTCAAGAGCACAATGCTGGCCGCTGTAAAGTCCTGAGGCATGTTACTTTACATTGATGGTTCTCTGCCACGGCCTCTTCCACTTGTTACTACTGCACAATCAACTCCGACTGCATACTGGGGGTCTCAAAACCCATCTCCGGAGGAATGGGACCAGCACGATGCATATGTCCAGGGTTTGATCATCTTGAATGTCAAGAACCCTGTTGGACATGGTGTCAAGATTGATGGGACTGCTCTAGAAACGTGGAAATCACTCACTGACCACTTCGATGCCATTACCAATCTGGGGTTGATGGATGCCAAAAATAGGCTGCGTGCAATCAAGTACACAGATGGTGGTGATCTTGATGCACACTTCACAGCATTACATGTTGCATGGGAGAAGGTGAACAACCAAGGTGGTAAAATGACTGATTCACAGTTCCGCATGATTGTATTGGGCTCAATGCCAAAGTCTTGGAACACCCTCATCAGCACCCTTATGAGTACAAAGACTTCAAATGAGGTGATTGTTCAACTCACGCTACATGGTCAACTCCTTGCATGCAATACACCACCTTCCATAACCACACCATCACAATCTACTAGTACCCATGCACTTGCAACCCAAACCCAGACCCAGAACTGCAATCGCCAGTGCTCCACTGAGGTTTGCTCCAACCCAGTCTGTGGTTGCACCAGACATACAATTGATAGGTGCTTCAAACCTGGTGGAGGAATGGCTGGCCAATACCCATCGTGGTGGGGAAAGCATGGTGGTTCAAACTCATCAAGTGGCAGTGCAGCTACAAACATGGCCACCACTGCAAATAGTACTGTTGTGGTTCCTCCCAATCCACCTACCACTGTGAGCTCACCAGCCCAGTTCTATGCATTTATGGCACAGATATGTGATGAACCAGATGGGATTACCATTAGCTATGCAGATTCTGCCATGAGCGATCACTGCTTTGTCAGATGAGAAGATTTCACCACATACACACCTTGTATTGGATGTGAAGGGTCAACAGCTACCAATGGTATTTTTATTGTTCAGGGGATGGGAATTGTGAAGAAGTCAGCCCAGTATAATGGACAGCACATTGAACTGACCTTCGAGAATGCCTTACATACCCCCACTCTCTCACACAATCTTATATCCATTGGGCAACTCGGCAGACGAGGGTTCAGTGTATCTTTTGGGAAGGAAGGTGCCACTTTCATCAATCCTAATGGTTCTCCATTCATGTTTGGGAAGATTGTGGGGACAATGTACAAGTTGGACTTGAATCCACCAACCGTGTCTGCCCTATCTGCATGATCACATAATCGTCCCATGGATTTAGTAACGTGGCATTGTCGTCTCGGACACGTTGGGATGGGTGTGATTGCAAAGTTGATGACAAAGAAGCTGGTTGATGGATTGAGTGTAACATCAAAGATGATGAAAGGATTGTGTGAGGATTGCATTTTTGGGAAACAAGCCCGCCATCCTTTTGATGAAGTGGTGACCCTTGAAACTGATGTTAATGAGCGTGTTCACACAGACTTGTGGGGATCAGCTCAAGTTCAATCAACAGGGGGTAAGGTCTACATGATGCTGCTCACTGATGGGGGAGCTGGTCACTCCGAGGTGTACTTTCTTGCAAATAAACTTGCTGAGACAACCCTGCAAGCACTGAAGCACTACCACAAGTTATCAGAGAAGCAGACTGGGAAACCACTGAAGCATGTTAGGACCGATGAGGGCCCAGAGTTTGACAACAAGTTGTGGAGGGAGTACCTTGCCAAGCATGGAATTATCCACGAAATGACATCTCCATATTCCTCGTCAGGAAATGCTGTTGCCGAACATGCAAATAGGACAGTGATGGACCATGTGTGAACTATTTTGCATGATGCTGGACTACCAGGTACTTATTGGGCTGAGGGAGCGGTGACCATAGTCTATCTCAAAGACTTTGTTCCTATGGCACATCACCCAGGGAAGACTCCACATGAGTTGTGGTATGGCAAGAAGCCAGACATCGCTCACCTTTGTCTGTTTGGCTGTACTGCATATGCGAGAGTCCCCGAGGAGGTCATTGGAGGCAAATTGAATGATCAATCAATCAAGTGCGTCTTGCTCAGCTATTTTGGTTGTGATGGTTATTGATTGCTTGATTGATCGAGCAGAAGAATTTTCTGCTCCCGTGATGTCATTCTTGAGGAAGGCATTGCTCATCGCACATTGGACACAGGTTTCCTCAGCACAGGGGAGCAGCTTAGTGATGATGAGGATCATGTCACACTGAGTGAACCTGAGCCATCTAATACTCCCCCCATTCAAGATAACGAATGTGCACAAGGCTTAGTACCTGCTCATCTTGCAGCTCCCACGATCCCCATTACACCTGTCATAACTCCTCTGACTACCATAGAACCCCCAGTTCCTCATTGTTCTACTCAGAACACAGTCCCAACTTGTGCTATTAAAGAGTCAATAGAATCTGAACAGCATATCGGGCAGGCTAGACGCGATGGAGAGGAATGGGCAAAGATGGTAACCATCAATGCTTTTCTGACCCATCTAGATGATACCACAGCACTTCTCATTGATTCTGAGAATAATTGGATTCCCAACTCCTACACTGAAGCAATGACATGTCTGGACTTGTGGAAGGAACCAATGGACAAGGAGATCACAAACATGGACATGCATCAAGTATGGACACTAGTTGATTGCCCTCCCAACATCAAACCAATGCAGAACCGCTGGACATTCACAAATAAATACGATGTGGGTGGGAAACTTGTGGGTAGGAAAGTGAGATTAGTTGCAAAAGGTTTCACACAGATCCCTGGGGTGGATTACTTCGAAACCTATGCATCAGTTGTCAGGTATGAGTCATTACGGATGAACCTTGCAATCGCAGCTGCCAAGAACATGGAAACATGGCAAGTTGACTATGTGGGAGCATACCTGAATGCTAACAATCAAGCTCCAATGTATATGGAAGAGATGGAGGGGTACAAGACCAATCCAGGGGAAGGTCTGTTGTGTCACAAAAGCATTGTATGGAACAATGGATGGTGCAACAAACTGGTTCCAAGCACTTGACGAGGAGATGGAGGAGCTTGGGTATTACCAGTTGAAGGCAGATCCTTCAGTACGGTCTCATCATGCTGATGGTGAAGTAACGTTCATGAGCACGTACAGTGATGATGTAATGGGAATTTCATTGATGATGGCTGGGGCAGAAGTTGCAAGGGAGGAGCTAGGGTGGAAGTATGAAGTGAAGGACCTAGGTGAAGTGAGCTTATCCATATTGACTGCAACAGGGATGCTGGGACCATCACCATTCCACAACGTGCATATCTCAAGCGTGTTCTCGCACGCTGCGGTATGACGGAATGTAACCCACGGTCGACTCCACTACCACTCGGCATTGAGATCACTAAATCACAAGCACCCTCTACAGATTTAGAACGTCAGTTCATGAAGGATAAGCCATACTGCAAGGTTCTAGGTTCAGTGATGTATGCACAGATTGCCACATGCCCAGATCTTTCATATGCTGTCTCAACCCTCAGCAAATTCAGCTCAAATCCTGGTAAACCACACTGGATGGTGCTCATGCATGTTTTGCAATACATAAAGGGGACACTCGACTACAAAATTACCTATGGAGGGTCAGGAAAAACCTCACTTATGCCCTATGGGTACATCAACACCGATTACAGCAGTGACAGGGATATGAGGTGTTCTTGTTCAGGTCATGTGTTCTTCATGGCTGGAGGTCCAGTGGCATGGGGGGCAAAGTATCAACTGACCGTTGCACTGTCCACAATGGAAGCTGAATATATGGCACTGACACAAGCTGCACAACAGATCCTGTGGATGTATTCGGCGATGTCGGAAGTGGGTTTCCCACAACTGAAACCTGCATGGTGATACAGAGATAATGCGGGTGCCATCGTGCTCACCAAGAATACAAAGCACAATGCCCACATGAAACACATCAATATTCGACATCACTACATATGAGAACAGGTTGATGACGGTGACATTGTCATGGACCATATCCCCTCAGCTGACAATCTCACAGACATTTTCACTAAAACCTTGGGCAAGGTTATGCACAACTGCATTTGCATTCTTCTCTGCCTGTGTGAGGAGTAGGGTATCGAGCCATGGGGAGTATTGAAGGTGACTCATTACCATACTCTTCTGGACAAATGTGTGCAGGCACCTCGTTCATATTATGATTGGCTCACTTACTACAACAGACATTATTTCAAATTTATGGACATCCTTTTTTTTCCCTCCTTTATTTATAGCTACTGTTATGATACATGATACCTCAGTCATTCTTACATTATCGTGTCGACTGAGGTATGTATATTCTATCTTATTCCAATGGACTATTACTTACCTTATGTACCATTGTAGAATCTAACTTCTATTAGGTACTTATACCAATTCAGTCGTTCTTACACTATCGTGTTGACTGAGAATCTAACTTCTATTAGTCATCCTTTATAAACTACCCCTTCATTCATTTTATCTTATTGGAGTTCATCCCGACGATTTGTGTGGTGGACCCCACATGCTCTTGCTGGTGGCAGGAATGGCATGCTATCCATCTTACTCTCAATGTGACTCAGGCACCATTTTCGATGCCTCAGTGTACCGCCACCAGCTCTGCTTAGCGCAGACCTTGGCCTTGTGTCAAGGGCGCAATCCATTGTCAATTGGGTAGAGACCTACAACCTTTGGGGAGGAAGACCAATAGTGGAAGGTCACCAATGGCTGATCATAGGACCATCCCTGCATGGCCCACACCCTATTGGGAGAGCGTTGGCATACTCAACTTAGGACTTCATCGGCAAGGGGTGGACTGTGGACGTATATACCATGGGTGGAATAGATGGGGAACAGGGGGAGTATCGGTTGAGGGGGATGGGGGGCAGAACTGCAGAGTAAAGGCAAGCGTCATTCATTTAACCACGATCGTTTTTTCTTTTCTAACAGGTGCAAGTTAAGCCTTCCCATGATTGATCCCGTGTTCATACACCAACTATGCAGCTCGCTGACAGCTGGAAGCCTCGGCGCTCATGCAGGCTCAGGAAGTATAGAATACCGTAGTGGGAGGAAGCGCATCAGCCAGTCCTGCAAGCTTGAGAGGGTGTGGTAGTGGTTCGGGTGCTTGTTGATGAGGGTTCTTTAGGTGTAGCCTACTTCCAGGGGATTGTGTTCGGGCGCCCTTTTAAAAAAGGAATAAATCCTTAATTCAAAAAAAAAAAAAAGATCTGGCTGTTGTGACTATGTTGTCACATCTAGAAGTTCTTGCTTCGAGAAACTTAATGGCAGCTTCCACAGTCAAGTTTTTCCTATTGTAAATTCATTAGCACCTGGAATACTATGGTTTAAATAACTCTGTGGGAAGGGAATTTTTGATAATGTGCTGTTAAGAAACTTCAGCAGAAGTCTGTTGAAATGTCACCCATTTCACGTGATCAAGTTGGTTCTGAACGAGATCTCCCTTATCTTGGATTGACATAACGGCTACTTAGCTTATCCTGTGTTCTGTTTTCAGCAAGTTAGAATAGGCAGGAGGGGGATAGCTCAGTCTCTGAAGTGAGAGAACCAACATCGACGGGGGATTTGGGGTCGATGGCGGTGAATGCGTCCATTGGCAATTTAAGACGTTCTGTGACGCAAAGAGCGCCTGGGCAAATGGAGAAGTGGTGAGCAAAGTTCAGGGCTTTGCAGTTTTCGAATTGGTTGATCACAATGTTGCTTTAGAGGCAGGTAGATGGGAAGAGAAAGTAAGAGAGGCCAAAGGCTTTAATATGATCATTTAGGTAGACAAAGACCACCACTCGTGGGAATACACACGGCGTCTGTTTTTACACCTGGCCACCATTGTTCGCATCCAATATTCAATGTGTAGCCAGGGGATAAGGCATAATGCATAAATGAGATCGACAGTCTTCGACCGACACAGGAACCATTGTTCCATGCCATTTTTAGACTATTATTTAGACAATGCGGAGTTTAAAAATGCGAACATGCGCAGTCCTGTTGTATCAGACTGTATACGGAGCCATATTCGTTTGAGAAAAATGAAATTGTTATTGCAATGAGTGACGGTGTGATTTAGTCTACAAGTAACGAGTAGTGAAGACGGTACATATTTGACGGCAATAAGATATCTTGGTGGCGAGAAAAGGAAAGAATGATACAAAGGGATGTGAACAGCGATAGAAGACGGCGTCAAGCATCGTAAAAGTCAGGATTCGAAGTGTAAACAAACAGGGAAAGAAACAGAGGTGCGATCATGCAATATCCGTAATAGCGCGATGTGATGCAGAATGAGAGGGGAAAGTGAATGGGCGTGGCAGAGCTAGAGTCCGAATTCCACCGGGTATCCTAGCATGTGATAGGGGTGGGGGAGTTACAGGAGAAGGCAGTGGGGGCGGAGACAGCGGAACGATATCAAGAACTTCAGGAGCTGACCATGTCGCGGTAGTAGGCGTTGAGTTAAGTGTGGAGGGTGTCGCAGGGAGATCAGTATGGGGAACAAGGCCTTGGGACTTGTGACCATATGTAGAAGTACTCTCCGAACCACGATGCGAAATATCAGACTTAGAATCGTAGTTGATGTCATCCCGACTACTTCGGATTTTGGGGGGAGAGGGAGAAGGCGTGCAGTAGGAAGGGAGGGAGGACTTGGTTGACATGGCGGACTCTATAGACGCGGATGCTTGTTTGGAGGGAGAGCTGTGAGGGTCGATGTCAGCGAACGAACTGGGATGAGATTAAAAAACATCGTACCTGACTGTAAACACCTTCACGAAACCTTTCGCTGGTTTGCTGCCAGCTCCTCGGCGAAGAACACGTGTGCGGAACCATGCAAAGCATTTCTTGTATTCGTCAAGCGCGTCACGACCAAAGGCAAAGAACCCAACAAAGATAATGGTGGAGGCAGGAATCGTCCACCACAGGATGTAGTAGGTCTCGATGACAATTGGAGGTGTGAAGAGAGTCGAATACAGATCAATACGGAGCCAATCGGAATGGACATCGGCCCAATTCGTCCATGAACGGATAGGAATTGAGATCGTCGTGAACCACAGCGTGTATGAGGTAACAATGGCTGACCAGAGCATCTGTACTACGGCCATTAACATAAGGCGAAGGTATCGAGAAGTCGTCAGAGCAGAATTTGAGTTCTGTAAGTGGGCTGCAAAAGAGATACGGCGAAGCATAAAATGTCGCAGTGCAAGAGCTAAACGGGAGAAATGAGAATAGTAAACAAGCAAGTACAACGAACGTACCAGAGTATACCATGGATGCGGCGGATAACACAAGGGGAGGAATGTATTGAATAAATATAGCGAGGACGGAGAAGTACGTGGTTGGACGACAGCCATACTCTTCGATGATGTCGAAGCGATGACCTTGTACAATGTAATCTAGAATGGCCTTAGCATAGGTGAGGTATATTGAGGAACAGGTACGGACGAAGGGCCATAATGAGAGTAGGCAGGCCGAAGCACACGATCAGTTCAATGATCTGCCTTCGGCGTTTGTCTGAGAAAGTAGACTGAACACGGCGAATGGAGGCGACTTGTTCAAGATGTATACAAACACAAAGAGAGGCAGCTGGAAGTGCAACGTTAGCACCGATGAGGAACTTCGTTGCTGGAAAGAAATGTCAACATGGAATAAAGGTGAACGACTAAGAAACGCACTAATATCACACCAGACAGGGACGACGATGCGAACATTATTCCCCCATATGACAGCATCTACACCGTATATCACATTGGTTATAAAGAGCCAAAATGCGATGGAAAGCGTGGCCACGTTTCCAGCGCGCCAATGCCAAGGAATGACGAAGAGGACCGAGCATGCTGCGATGAACGCAATCGGTGGAAATTCAGGATGCATGACGGGGAAGTGTCTAGTATTGATGGAGAAGATAAAGAGAATACAGCGCGGCAGACAAATATTTGAACCATCGTCCTAACCAGGCGAACAAAGGTTTGGCGATTAGGACAATGGCCCGGCGAACACAAATTCAGTCCGCTTTTGGAAGACCAACGCGATCACGTGGTGTGACTTGGGGCGACGAGAATGTTTTGCTAATATGATCGATATCCACGGCGGCTGCACTGACTTGAATACTTCCGACGATTATAAACTTTTGTCCAACGCCTGAACTTATCAGTGACCTGTGGTCATTGTATTAGGTCAGAAACCACACAGTTGTGTCTTCGTATTTAAGTAAGGGTGACATGCAATGTACATCATTTGAAATTGTTAAGGAAGGACAGATGAGGCTTAGCCGGATTGAATGCACGTGGTACAAATAAAACTCGAAAACTACGGAAAAGGAGGGTATTTCAAAGGCCGTGGACGGTATTTAAAAGTAGCAATCGCAGACTGAGAATGTCGAAGATGGAGATTTTGGATACATTCTATATAAATAGAGCCCTGGCGAAGGGATTTGATAAGTTAACAATCTGATCATGAAAGGAATCCTTATATATGGTCAGTAAGTGTCCATTGGATAGCAGGCATGATATTCACTGGAAAACCGGTCAACGGAAAACCAGAACGTCGTGTGGGATCACAGCTGTGCTTAGAGACCTTGATAAACCGACGTCAGTATGGCTCCTAGGCATGTGAAGCAAAATGACTGTACCATGGGTAATTACATCATCATACAAAAAGCTCGCGTAGTTTGATCGAAGTGTTCCTCATCAAGAGGGACGCTTGAGTCGAGTTCGTCGCATGTTGAGGGAAAAGGAGGGGTTTCAGCGACGTCGAGACCAAGGGGGTAATCGAGGGTAGTAAATACATCCATCTGTATATGCTGAGTGGCGAGTGATAAGAGTTGGATCCTGGGGACGAGCCAGAGGGGCACTTTGAATGCGAACGAAATTAAAGGACAACCGAAGTTAGTAGATAGTGCGTTTTGAACGCCGTCATGAAGCCATTGTAGCCTAGCAGAAACCTTTGTTGGCCAAAAAAGGGAGGAAGACAATGCCTATATGTATGTAGGTGATGGCCTGATCAACTTTCAATGGCCGCTACGTAATCCATTTTGTTCGCATTGTCCACTTGCATCATTGCGCGCACAAAGGTCTTTTGGAATCAATAAAGTGTTGCGCTATGAACTACATATGGTCCCACCTTTCTTCTCGTTTACTCCATTACAGAGCGTGATGGACCCAACATACCCTCTGTTTCCTATCTTCGCCTTCTTAGGCTTCATCCTCTCGTTAATTCCTCTTCCTTGGCATTTTCAGGCATGGAATTCCGGAACCTGTTTCTACATGATGTGGGCATCGCTGGCATGTCTTAATCAATTTGTCAACTCGATAGTATGGCGCGGAAACATCCTGAATCCTGCCCCAATCTGGTGTGACATCTGTAAGTGGATGGGTGCTCCTCTTGATTATAACCGTGTGATTCTGAAGAAATATGTTCAGCTATTCGAATAATGATGGGGGCTTCGGTTGGATTACCTGCATCGTCCTTATGTATCCAGAGACGCCTGTATCAGATAACAAGTGTTCGTACCGTCAGAATCTCACCTGAACAGGTATGCGATTCCTTAGCCGGGATCAATGGATATTGCTGATCTTGTTCTGCTATAGAAACGGCGTGCAGTATTGATTGATTCTGCCTTATGCCTGCTTTTTCCCATATTATTCGTCGCTTTGCGTGTGTACCATGCTCGGTGTCTTTGCCTATGTCTAATCTATCAACAGAATACGTCGTTCAAGGCCATCGGTTCAATATTTTGGAAGACGTTGGATGTTATCCTGCACTATACAATACCCTCTTGACCTATTTCATCTCGGGCATGTGGCCTATTATAATGGGGGCCGTATCGGCCATCTACGGTAGTACGTCTCGATTTTTTTTTCGTACATTTTCGGAACGCTCATTCTGCGGTTTCTTAGTCCTGTCACTTCGCTCTTTCCTTCAAAGAAGAACAGAATTCAGCCAATTTATGTCTTCCAATCGTTCGTTCACGGTCGGTCGATATTTTCGGTTGATGGCCTTGGCGGCAACCGAAGTTCTTTTCACAACACCCCAGGCTATCTTCATGATGTGGCTCAACGCCACGGCCACTCCTGTGGGCCCTTGGCGCAGCTGGGCTGATACTCATTTCGCATTCTCTCGTGTAGAACAAATCCCTGCGATCCTTTGGCGGGAAAACCACCTGCTAGCATTGGCGTTCGAGCTCTCGCGCTGGGTTGCCCCTTTCTGTGCGTTAATCTTCTTCATTTTCTTCGGGTTCGCAGATGAAGCAAGGAAGAATTATCGGAAAGCCTTTTGGTACTTTGCGAAGCCCTTGGGCTTTCAACCCTCAGCTACCCACTGTCACCCTGTCCCTTCGATCCGGTAAGCTCTTTCCTACGCCCCTTTTCTACTGAACTGACGTTTTGGCACATCAGGCAGTACAAGCGCAAATCCGTGGCCTTGTCACTGGTTTCTCCCTTATTACCTACCTATTCCCCTCCTTCGTCCACTCGTCAAGATGTGAAGGATGCAAAGTCCTTCACAGTATCGCTTCCAACGTCGATCGACCCTCCTTCCACACGATTCTGTGTTGATCATTCTCTTCATCTTTCACCCGTAGTTCAGCATTCAGACCAAAGCGATCTGATGCAAAAGCCTCCGATAGCTGGGTCTATCGTTTAATTATATGTTTGCTGTAGACTTTTCCCACCATCGTTCTTGTCTTTTCGAATAACTCTTCGTAATTTGGATACATCCTCCAATCCGTTAAATGCTTTAACTAACTATCTGAATCACCTACTTCTGGCTCTCTCTCATGTTGCCTTGTACGCCTTTCGCTGTGTGGCCTTACACATGATATCACTGTATCAAAAATCAAATCGATTGCATTGTATATCATTAAGGAACTGTATTTGTTAAGTAGTGAAGCCAGTAAGGTCTTTCACAGTAAGGTAGTACTAGAAGCCATCCAACAAACTTGTCACCATCCTTTTCAAATATATTCTTTAATTTAACTTATCGGAATACATCACGACAATTCATGTGGTCTATCCCACCTTGCTCTTGCTGGCAGCATGAATGCCCTGCTACGATCCACTACTCAACGCGACTCAGGCGCCATTTTCAGTCCTCCACGTACCAAACCAGCTCTACTTTGCGCAGACCCTGGCCTTGTCGATGAGCGCGGTTTGTGGTAGTGCAACTGTATGCATGGTTCTGTCCCAGGTGACGGCTATTCCTACAATAAAGCGTGCAGTACCAAGTTTGGAAATGGTCCAAACCTCCCTCATCTGATTTTTTAAGTGTTCATTCTCGGCTTTGGAGTCGGCTTTGGAGTCCGCAATCGACAGATAGTTGTCAATGTGAACGGCCGCAATAATGATGCCCAAATCAGTCTTGCAGTAGTATATGCATGACTCACAAGAAAGACGGGTGAGGCCGTGAGCCGAGCCAAGCCGGGCCCGATAGGCCGAGCCAAGCCAAGCCGTGACGACGGCTTCATAGTGGCTTTGGCCCGGCTTGAACATTCGGAACGTCTCGCACCCTTTCTCTGACTCGTGCAAATATCATTGGTTGCCTCATCAGCTGTTTTGGTGGGTTTCCCGGGTTGAGTATCATTATTTTTGGAGCCCACTGCGAGGGTTTCTGAATCATTTCATCGTTGGACCAAGCTCGACTTCCTCGGCTTAGGCCAACACAAGTGAGAAACCTTTGTATCGATACTTGCCACGCCTTCAAATCTCTCAAACAATCGGGAGATATTCTAATTCCTGTTTCCAAAGCAGAATCTACTCATCATAGACTATTCCCTTCACCTATTTCGTTGCCTTCAACTGTTGGAGCAGACTATATACGCTGCACAGTGGAAGAGACAACACATTCCTTACAACCTACCTGGGGTTTACTTAGACTTACAGCTAGGGTTAGCAGAGGTAAGAACACTATATTCCTACTATAGTACAGGTTCTCCTTATATACATAATAGTAAGGATATCACATGACTCCAGAGGAATATGCATATGAAACATGTATCAATATTGGTAATTAATGTGGGAGAATATGCACATGCAACAATATTGGTAATTAATTTCAACACCCCCCCTCAAACTGTAAAGCACTCTAAGCAGCTAAGTTTGAACCTCAAAAGTAATTCTGAGAGAGTCTCTAAATTTCCTGAATAGGACGGCGCCAAGGTTCTTTGTGAACATGTCAGCCGGATTATCACTTCCAGGAATGAAAACGACTGTGACTTTGTCATTTTCTATGCATTCGCGGGTGTAGTGGTAGCGAATGTCTATATGTTTGGTCCTTCTTTCCTGAACTGGATTTGATCCAATAAAGATGGATCCCTGATTATCAGCGCAGATTGGTATGCGCTTCAGTGTATATCCAAGTTCCTGGAATAAGGACTCTATCCACACTATCTGCCGACAAGTGTCAGAGAGAGCCATATATTCGGCTTCTGTGGATGACAGTGCTACAGTTTTTTGTAAATGGGACTGCCAGCACACAATGCCACTCGCCAGAGTAGCAAAGTAACCCATTGTAGATCGGCGCTTGAAAGTGTCAGCTGCCCAATCAGAATCTGTGAAGGCCTGCAGCCCCTCGGATTTCTCTCCATCATAGACTATACTGTACTTCTGGGTTCCCACCAGATAGCGCATTATGTACATTGCTTTGTCTAGATGTTCTTGGCTAGGATTAGCCAAGAATTGCGACATCTTGATTACCGTGTAAGCGATATCAGGTCGCGTTCTGAGCATCAGATACAATAAAGATCCGATCACAGACTGATATTTCAATCTAAGCGCTGCGTTTGGCGTCGCTGTGTTCTCCGACGGTTTGTAGCCAGTCGGGAGCGGAGTGGGGGCAACTTTGGCATTTGTCATCTCGAACCTCTCGAGCACTTTGGCGAGATATTCTGTTTGATCGAGTTTGACTTTTGTAGCGGTCTGGGTGATGCGCATGCCTAAGAATTCCGTGACTTTTTCAGTACTACGGCACTCCCAATGCTTCAGGCAAGCATTCTTCTTTTCATCCACAAGTTTCTTGTTCTTGCCCATGAACAAGCCATCATCAACATAGACTAGCGCAATAATGATGCTGCCTGTCTTAGGATCCTTGTGTATGAAGATGCCGGCATCGGAGCTGGCGCGCACAAACCCAATGGTGCGCATAAATGCCTCTAGCTCTTTCCACCATGCTAGTGAAGCCTGTTTAAGGCCATACAATGCTCGGTGTAAGCGCATTACTTTGCGCTCTTTACCCTCGAGTCTGAAACCCTCGGGTTGATCCATATAGATCTCCTCATCAAGTTTGCCATATAAAAATGCGGTTTTTACATCTAGACCGGTCATATACATGCCTTCTAGAGACGCAAGGGCAAACATGAGGCGTACGGTCTCGTAGCGGACTAGTGAGAAAATCTCATCAAAGTCAACGCCTTCGACTTGTGAAAAGCCTTTGGCCACGAGTCTGGCTCGTTTTCTTCCGTCCGATTTCATGGAGAAAACCCATCTATTTTTGATCGTTTTCCGATCATGTGGAAGATTGACGATATCATAGACTTGTCGCTTGCGAAGAGCCTCTAACTCTTCACGACAAGCCTGTTTCCACTCAAGTTGCTGCTGCCGGGGTAGGCGCGCAATATCGCGAAATTGGTTTGGAACTAGGCTTTTTCTGCTTGATGGTGTGACTGCTTTTGATAACAACCAGCGGATAAGCTCATCTCCACCTTCCTTGGTTATCTTTTTAATATAACCTGCTTCGTCCGGTTCCCCCATTGGGTAATCATGTTCTTGATTATTGGAATCGGGCACACTCTCGTGGGGTGCTGAACTCGGTCCAGCAACCAGTTCTTGCTGTTCAGGTCGTGGTTGTGTTCGGTTATGATCCGAATCTTGACCCACAGACTTCTTCCAATATCGATCATGCGCAATGTCTCTCTCTATGTCAGAGGGGAGTCGCTGTTCTCCATAGGTATTGCCGGGACGGTTTGGGATTTTCCTCTGCCTGCCTGATCGACGGGGCAATTGCTGCCATTCCTGTTGATCTTCACGTCTTGGACGAAAGTCCTCAGTGTTAACTGGAGGCGGCAGAGGAGGAGCATTAGTCGCATCGTCATGCGCCTTTTGCTCACTTGGTAAATCATCATCATCATCTTCTAATGATGGAGGAAGGGGCAGATTTTGTGGCGGTATAGGGTCATCGCCATCCATTCCAGATGAGTGGTCGTCATCTTCTGGTTCTGGAGGTGGAAAATCACCAAGGTCTGTCTTGGCAGGAGTTTTAGCTCTGGGACAGCATGGGAACATTGTTTCATCAAATAGTGCTGTAGCACCAACGAATATTGCGCCATTTTGTCGCATGAAATGATATGCTTTAATGCCATCTTCTACTCCAAGGTACGTCATTAACTCCGATCGAGGAGATAATGTTGTTGGACGTTTTTCCTTTGGTAGATAGACATAAGCACCGCAACCGAAGACCTTCAGATTGTTTAGATCTGGGCGGACCTTTGTCAGGTCCTCAAAAGGTGTCAGCCATTTCAGGCGCCTTATTGGGGTTCAGTTGTATAAATGTGTTGCATGTTCTATGCAAAATTCCCACCATGATTGTGGTAGACAAGCGGTGAATCACAAGGTTTGCGACTTTTCCATTATTGTCCTTATGCGCGCCCGTTCTGTTGATGAACGTGGGGTGCAGACATCTCTATTTTGATGCCTAAGTCCTTGAGCTGTTTTTGTAGCTCACGATCCTTGAACTCCCCCCCTGGATCGACACGCCAGCGCTTGATTGTAGCGCCATATTGGGTTTTAGCCATTGCTTGAAATTGTCTAATCGCTGCAGCAGCGTCAGATTTCTTTCTGAGACATTGGACCCAAATATGTGATGTTTTGTCATCAAGAAATACAATGAAGTATTTATGTTTGTGGTACGATAGTACTGGGAGTTCCTTTAGGTCGGAATGTATTAATTCAAAGGATTTGTCAGCTCGTGAGTCTGACTCGGGAAAAGATTTTGAGGTCATTTTCCCTTCTGCACACCCTGGACATATAATTTTGTCTTTAGGAATAATTAAATTCCTTGGGAATTTTATGGTGCTTTTAGGCATTTTCCCTAGCGCCTCTTTGGATGGGTGTCCAAGTCGCCTATGCCAAGTCAAGTAGTCAGCGACATAAATGGTCGCGACATTAACCTTTTTGGTGCTCAATATATGAGTCCGAGCCCAATAGATCGTGTCATTCCTCCTTAGAGGGACACAATGCATGATTGGGTTTCCATGCTCGATAAATGAAATGTGTGCGGAGGAACCACGCACATCACTTCTGTCTTGTAAAAAGACCCCCATTGACATCAATCGAGTATTAATGTCGGGTATGTAGTAGACGGGGTATAGCCGTGTTTCATGCGTCTCTGACTTCCCATGACATACTACCTGGTGTTTAATGAAGACTGCTCCTTTTCCTACTATATGAGTAGTACCAGTGGCCATTTGGACCAAGGTAGAGTCCTTTCTCGGTAAAGGCTCGTAAGAAGCGAAATCTTTTATTTCACCAGTGAAGTGTTTTGATGTGCCTGAATCCATGATCCAGTCGGCACCTTTCTTACAATCTCCCTTTGCACACATAGCACATATATTAAGATCTAAATAATTCCATGATACATTTAATAGCGGTAAAATTTCACATGAAAAGTTTGCTGTATTCATAGGAATATTAATCTTAGTGCTTGTGGCAAGGAAAAGGACTGACCTGTCATCATACGCCCCTGTATCAAGGGGTTCATCGACGGCTTTCCACACTTCCTCATCAGACACTGGAGGTTCAGATCCGAGGGAGACGGTATCATCTTCTACCTCCTCGATCCTAGACTTGGGTTCTGGTTCTATCCTTCTTCTCTTTCCTTCTCGCACCGTCAGGTGCTCTTCCAGCGGTTGCAGATTTTTCGTGCTGCGCGGAAGTTGCATTTGCTCGAGGGTGTCTCGAGCTTGCTGATATTCGGCATAAACCGAACGAGAGGTAGAGGCCGTGCCCGTATATGCCTGTGCAGGTGGTCGGCGGCGAGGATCCCTTGTGGGAGTGTGTTCGCGTCTTTCGATGTGCTGTATAAGCGGCATCAGCGGTATGATGGTGCCATTACCATTTATGGTGGTATAGGCTTTGGAGGCGAGGTGGGTATGTTTATCCTTCGGCTTCTCCTCCTTAGTCTTTCTGTCCCCACGTCGTCCACGCTTTCGGGATGAGTCTCTGTTGCTGTTTTGCCCTTCTTTGGGCTGCCATTTGGGGTTTCCCCCTTTGCGTTTAACAGCGGAAAGTTTGTTGGCCTGAGGCTGGCCAGCGGGCTTTCCTACTGCTGTGCGCCTTGAGGCTTCAGCGACAATGGAGTCCTTGACATGTTTAAATGTCAAGGCACTAGTAGCGGTCGTGTTAAGGACCGTTGCGGACAAGGAATCGTACTCACACGGCATCGCAGCAAGTAGAATCATTGCTTGCACTAGCTCGGGGATGGCGATGTTAGCAGCCGTAAGGCACTCAAATTTGTCTGCCATTCTAGCAATCTCCGGTGCGGGGTTCGCAGCTGGGATCTTGATCGCTATTGCAGACCTAAAGTCCGCAAAGACTTGGGAGGGGCCGTCCACACCATAATCGGTGCGGATGAGATCCCACACCTCCTCAGCAGTGTCCTTTGAGTTGGCACACTGCCGAATGGAGGGGGCCAGGTGGAGCACTAGGCTACCAATGGCCTGGTCATTTTTGTTGCTCCAGGTCTGGAGCTTGGCATTAGCATCTGCTACCAAAGTAGCGTTCGTCGCCGTCAAGGGAGGTGCCAGGGGCGGTTTTTGCTCCGCCCCGCTAGTTATTTGCCAGAGGCCCTGAGACCTGAGCCACGCCTTCATTGAGTCGGCCCATTGAATGTAATTTGATCCATCGAAAGTTTGAACGAGTTTCTCAAGAGTTGAAGACATGATTTTGTGGTGGCAGCTGTTAAAAGTGCTCAATCAGTCTTTTTACTCAATAAAACACATTTAACGTTCTAAGGAGAAAACACTCTTTCAGAGTGGTTAACCCTAGTCAACCTAGGTTTTATGTGCAGCTCGCAGGGAGCGCAATGCAGCTCACGAAGAGCGCAAGGTTATAATTTGGAGACAATGAAGTCAACGTCGTTCACAGCCAATTAAGGCGCGTTTGCAACATGCCCAGTGGGCCCATAACCTGTTGGAGCAGACTATATACGCTGCACAGTGGAAGAGACAACACGTTCCTTACAACCTACCTGGGGTTTACTTAGACTTACAGCTAGGGTTAGCAGAGGTAAGAACACTATATTCCTACTATAGTACAGGTTCTCCTTATATACATAATAGTAAGGATATCACATGACTCCAGAGGAATATGCATATGAAACATGTATCAATATTGGTAATTAATGTGGGAGAATATGCACATGCAACAATATTGGTAATTAATTTCAACATCAACATCATCATCTACTTCTTCGTCATCATCATCAACCTCTTCATTCATCCTTCCAACAACTTCGACACCTCTACCATCCTTTACTCAAGTCTTAACCCCTATCTCTAGGGTAATTGCATTCATGACTACACAAACCACTATGCCAGCTCGTGGTCATTCGACCGCTCTGAAATTTGACCCTACTCAACCTCGAGAGCTCCAACAATACTTTGAAGAGCTTGAATTATTGTTCTTGACCTGCAGCGTCACTGAATTGAACCTGATGAAGAAACACGCTTGTCGCTACCTCGACATCGACTCTTCCGAACTCTGGGAGTCACTTCCAGAATATCAGCCAGGCACTTTATTCAACAAATTTTGAATGGCAGTACATAAACTCTATCCTGGCTTGGAAGACGAACGCAAGTGGAGCATATCAAACATGGACAAATTAGTGGGAGAACAGCTGCGTGTTGGGATATTCGATGCAAACAATCTAGGAATGTATTATCGGGCATTCTACAACATTACTCACTTTTTGTGAGCAAAGAATAGGATCTCAGAAGCTGAGCAAAGCAGAGCTTATGTTCGAGGATTCCAACCCGGCTTATGGACTCAAATTGCTCGACGACTTGAACTCAAATTCCCCAATCATTATCCTGATGATCCATATCCGCTCAACAACATTCACAACGTGGCAAAATTTGTACTAGCAGGCTCTAACACATCGAACTCGGTAATACACCAATCAACTTCTTCATTGCACTCGACATTGAATGTCGGAAATACGGTCACCTCATCACCCAGAACTATTATGATCAAAGCCGAAGATCTAAACATAATGTTCGAACAATTTGCTAGCACCATTGCAACGCACATTGCAGGTACTAAATCTCCTTGCGCTAATTCGGCAGACAGACAGGCACACATCAATGCACTTCTTTGCATATTTTGCAGTTTATTGGGACATTTTATCCCTGACTGTTTGGTTTGTCAGTCATACTTGAACAAAGGAAAGTGTAAGTGAAACGCAGAAGGAAAGATTGTACTTCCAAATGGACAATTCACTCCTCAAAGTATTCCTGGCAGGTTTATCAAGGAATGCATTGACAAATGGTGGAAACATAACCCAGATGCAACACCAGCAGCCACACTTTTATTCAGCATCGCACCATGGGCACTTTCAACTTTGACTAATTCAACCTCGGCCGCGATCACTTCGATAACAGAGTCCGACACAGTTTATACATCAGGATCAGAAACAAAAGGAATTTATCATAACTCGATGTTGACAGCTGACTCCAAAGATAGAATAGCAGCTCTCGAGCAAGAAATATTCACACTTTGAAGTGGTTGACCATTTTCGCGTCCAAACAAAGAGGTTCAAAGTTTGGTTCCAGCCACAACAATCCCCATTCCTGCATCTTCGACATCTACTGCCCTAGTACCAGCACCATCAACATCTTCATTGACAACAGTCAACCCTCCGACTTCAACTACGGCTCCAACATCAGCATCGACATCAACTTCTCCCACATCGACCACTTCGCCATAGACCACCATACCCCCAATGCAAACCTCGGTACACCCATATGCATCGGTCAGGGAGAATGCCTATTTGCCACCACACAAAAGGAACTTTGCAGGCGCATCGAAGGGTAAGGAGAAAGATGGACCATTGTATGCAACACAGGCACCCATACAAAATGAGAAAGTTGCCCACAATATCTTTTCATGCTCGATGAAGATGCCAATTGTCACGCTTACATCAGAAGAACTACTTTCACTTTCACCCGAGGTTCGAACAAAATGGAGAGAACAGGTCACACCAAAATGGGTACCACAAACTGGAAACAACGCCACGAACATGTTCAGTCCCAATGCGATTATTGTGCCCAACCCATACGAGACCTATATTAGCAGTCTTCGACCCAGTGAAATCCCTCAGCCTTTTGTCGTCGCTAAAGAAACTTCCTTGATTAGATCAGTTATTATGGATGTTCAGGGTAACAACCAGGTAGAAAGCGTTGTTGATCCCGGTTCCTCGATCATATCGATGGCTGAAGATGGCTGTCATGAACTTGGTCTAGCATATGACTCCTTGATTCGGCTTCTGATGCAGTCTGCCAATGGCACTGTGGATGAAACACTCAGTTTAGCATGCAACGTGCCCTGCGATCTCAGCGGAATCACCCTATACATGCAGATACATGTTATTCAGGACCCAGCTTATGATATTTTACTTGGATGACCATTCAACATCTTAACAGAAAGCATCATTAGAAATTATTGGAATGAAGCCCAAACAATCACAATATGCGACCTGAACTCAACTCGGACCGCTACCATTCCCTCGATCCCTAGATTGCACCGTCATCGAAAAGTAGTTTGTGAGGATTTTCAGCATTAGAGAATGAAATTTTGGAACAGTGCACTTTCATTATTTCATTCGACTCTTCTGACTCCTCTATATTTATCGAACACACTGCAAATATCCCCGAAATCGACCCCTCCGAAGAATTATCTGCAACACTTTCTTACTTATATTTATCTGCGTGCGACGAGTTCCACGTTCCTCGAAACACCTCAATGGTGTTCATACCTATGCAAACTTCTTCACCATATGTTTCCCCTTCCTCAGTTATTTCCAACAATCGCCAGTCTAGTTATTTATCAACGAAGAAGAAGTATAAACCAGTCGCACAGAAGGTCCGTCCAATCGTGGCCAAACTACCCAATCAATTTCGAATTATTCGACACATCGAGGGCAATCCTCTCAAAGACATGCCTCCACTAAATCCCCATCCTCCGATATTCAAACCAACTCCCTGATATAACCTCGAATGCAAAAACATCATCAATCAACATCATCCAGGCGATTTTCTATAGCCTCAAGAACGAGATCTCATGCATGACTTCATTCAAAACCAGCAAGTGGGGTTCACATGGATGAAAAATGAACGAGGAAGGTTTTGACCTGATTTCTTCCCCCCTATCGAGTTCCCAGTCGTCCCTCACACTCCTTGGGTTGAACGCAATATCCCCATACCGCCTGGTTTGTATGAACAGATCTGTGAAATGCTGAAAAAGAAAATTGAAGCAGGAGTCTATGAGTCGTCGAACTTGTCATACCGATCGCGATGGTTTTGCATGGTGAAGAAAGACACAAAATCACTCTGAATAGTCCACAGTCTCGAGCCACTAAACCAAGTTACAATTCAGCACTCAGGTGTCATCCTGATCCCGAGCATTTAGCCAAACAGTTTGGGGGACGTGCTTGTGGTGGGATGTTGGATTTATATGTTGCATTCAACAAAAGGCTTGTAGCTGAATCTTCTCGAGATCTAATGACTTTCCAGACCCCATTCACCACACTTTGAATTGTCACCCTACCGATGGGTTGGATGAACTCAGTCCCGATCTTACACAACGACGTCACTTTCATCCTACAACCCAAAGTCCCTCATATTACGATCCCTTATATCGATGACACACCAGTGAAGGGTCCAAAATCGGAATATCAAATGATCAGTGGGTCTTACAAAATGATTGCTGACAACTCAGGCATTCGACAATTCGTATGGGAGCATTTTGAGAACCTGAATCGCATCGTCCAGCACATGAAGTATTGTGGTGGGACGTTCTCAGGGCCAAAGTTATTTGCTTGTGTCCCCAAAATAATCATTTTAGGTCATTGATGCAATATTCAAGGTTGGATGGCTGATCCGATGCACATCAATAAGATTCAGAAGTGGGGTCCGTGTCGTACACTCACGGAAGTTAAGGTGTTCTTAGGAATGATTGGAGTTTGTCAAATTTTTATTCAGAGTTTTGCACATCGAGCAGCCGTGCTAATCAACCTTACTCGAAAAGATGTGCCCTTCAAATTTGGCCCATCTCAGGTAGCAGCACAAGAAGATCTCAAGCAAGTGCTCCTAAACTCGCCAGCGATTTGAGCAATCGACTATACATCAAATGCCCCAGTCATCCTCACAGTTGACACATCAAGCATCGCAATCAGGTATTTCCTAGTGCAATGCGACCACGATAACCCTCAAAAACAATACTACAGTCAATTCAGCTCGATCACACTTAACGACTGCAAATCCTGGTTCTCGCAACCAAAACTTGAACTTTATGGTCTATATTGAGCGCTTGGGGCACTTCGTTTATATTTGATAGGGGTACAAAACCTTATCGTCGAGGTCAATGCAAGGTATATCAAAGGCATGCTCTCAAATCCCAATATCGTGCCTAGCGCTAGCATCAACCGATGGATTGTTTCAATTCTAATGTTCCACTTCACGCTAGTTCATGTTGCAGGTATGCACCATGGGCTGGACGGTCTTTCGCGACATCCTCGACAAACTGAAGACGACGATATCGAAGTAGAAGAAGAATTTGGCGACTGGATTGACAAACTACATGGTTTCATTCACCAAATCAACCCAATTTCGATTCGACCTTTCTCCTCTCATGCAACATATCCCACTTTTGCCCAAGCCTCTGATTTCAGTAAGGGGGAGGATGTTTTGTATGAAGACATACCTCGATTGGACAAAGCAAAGAAAGAAGATGAACGATTACTGCTTGTTCATAGATGGTTAGACAATATGGTGCGACCCCCAAATCTATCAGACACCGAGTACGCTACCTTCATGCAATATTGCACTGAGTTCTTCATAGATTCCGGAAAACTATGGCAAAAAGATCGTCACAGAGAACACAAGATCATCGTGATCCCAGAACGTCGCATCAATATTATCTGGTCATCGCATGACCATATCGGACACAAAATGATCTTTGCCACAAAGTCTCATGTCGCCCTACGATTCTGGTGGCCCAACCTGAAAGCTGATATCGCATGGTACATCCAAATGTGCCATTACTGTCAGTTGCAACAGACTCGAAATCTCCTTATTCCACCAATCGTCGCCACCCCCACCCCTCTATTCAGAAAGGTCTACATTGACACAATGCACATGCCACCTTCTGGTGGATATTGCTATATAGTACAAGGTTGATGTTTGATATTGTACTAGCTGGAATTCAGGATGCTTCGCAATGAAACAGCAAAGACCATCGGTGATTGGATCTTTGAAGAAATCATTTGTCGATGGGGCTCACTTTATGAAATCATTACTGACAATGGCACAGCATTTGTTGCTGCTCTCAAATACTTGGCGAAGCGCTATCATATCAATCACATTTGGATAAGTGGCTACAATTCTTGTGCCAATGGCCTCGTTGAACGAGCCCACTTCAACATATGACAGTCCCTCTACAAGGCCATTGATGGTGATCAAACTCGATGGTCGGTTGGGACCTACTCGGTCTTTTGGGCAGAATGGGTAACAGTTCGAAAACAAATGGGTAGTTCGCCCTATTTTGCGATCACAGGTTCTCATCCACTCATCCCTCTCGACATCTCAGAAGCGACATATCTATAGCCGCCACCCAACTTGATACTTTTGTCCACCAATCTCATTGCCCGACGCGCTATTGCACTACAGAAATGCTCGACTGATCTCAAAGTACTCTACTCTAGAGTCTACACCGCTTGACGAGAAGCTGCAAAACGTTTCAAAGAAATTCACAAGTGAACGATTCAAGACTACAATTTTGAAAAAGGTGACCTCGTACTCATGCGAAACACACAGATCGAGAAAGCCCTTAATCAAAAACTGCAAGCTCAATATCTTGGCCCACTCATTATTATCGCACAAAACTACGGTGGCGCTTATATTCTTTGTGAGCTCAATGGTTCAGTTCTTCATCGACCAGTAGCTGCTTTCCAAGTTCTACCATATCTAGCACAAAAATCGATTCCCCTTCCTCCAAACTTCTTCGATATCAATGATCATAGGCTCAAACAACTTCGAACAACATTGGACATCGACAGAGACATCGATGAAGGTATTCCTGACCTCGATGAAGACAAATAGAGTGTTTTCCTTTTATTTTCCTTACTTGCGATATTGAAACAAACTCTCAATCTTATAACAGTGTACTATTACAAGTCACGATATTGTTCGAAATGTGTTTGCGCAAGCTCAATGGGGTTTTTCAGCTATGAAGGAGTTCTGAGCCTTTCCCCTATGTCTTGTTTTGATAAATCGTCTGTCTTACTTTCTTCTTCTTTTTCTCTCCTATGTTTTTTTTGCATATATCTTACATTTCTTGGCTTCAATCGTATGTGATATTTCTCAATTCAAACCTTTGGACACAACAAAAACAATAAAATTAAAACCAATAGACCATATTACTACTGGGATTCCTCCCACTTCCTCTCCAAAACCTCAATTTCCTCCATCAGTACCTCCACTTCCAGCTTCTTGCACACCAGCACTTCTGTGAGATATCGACAATGGAGTCGTGCTGCATCTGACTGCATCATCTCATCCTCCACCGCCATTGACTGCCCCTTGACCAAACCCGTGATCTCGGCTTTGACCTCTTGCTCCCTCACTTTTCCCTTCCCCTTCTCCTTCTGAGTGGACTTTGCCTTTGCCTTCATCGTTCATTTTGGGTGATCATCAACTCTCGAGGGCCCGGCCTCCACGTTCTCAATGGGCTGGATAGCCCGAATGCATATCACTAAGTAATCATACTAAGGCTGAACACAAGTGTGGGTCACTCACAGGTACCTGTGGGTTGAACCGTGGGAATACTCATGGGTATGCACACTCACAGGTCTGGGTCATCCATGGGAAAATACTGGTGCAGATCTGAGTATGGCTTTTGGAGGCCACAAGTACTCGTACAAGTACTTGTGCATGAACCAATCCACTATTCACCTAGTGGAATCCACTATTCACCTAGTGGTTTGGGGAGAGTGTAAACGTAATATATACCATGTGGAAATCCAACTTTATGAAATGAATCACTGAAGCATCATCTAACTACACTGCTCCGGATTTTTGAAGGAATAAGGAGGAAGGGGTGTTTACTATAGGTGAACAGCTGCACCATTAAATTAGTGCATTGGGGGAAATTTAGACATACTATATATCTTGTTGAATACCAATTTGCGAAAGGAACAGTTGTGTTGTTATTGAGTTACAGTGCTACGGGTTTTTGAGAAGAATGAGGAGGAAGGGTGATTACTATACATTAATGGCTACACCATTAAATTAGTTCATTGGAGGAAATGTAGATATACTATATATCTCGTTTATTACCAATTTTCTAAAGGAACAGTCATGTTGTTATTGAGTTACAGTGCTACGAGTTTTTGAGAAGAATGAGGAGGAAGGGTGTTTATCATAAATTAATGGCACCACCATTAAATTAGTGCATTGGGAGAAATGTAGATATACTATATACCTTATCGAATACCAATTTGCGAAAGGAACAGTTCTGTCATTATTGAGTTACAATGCTACGGGTTTTTGAGAAGAATGAGGAGGAAGGGTGGTTACTATAAATTAATGGCTGCACCATTTAAGTAGTGCATTGGAGTAAATGTATATATGCTAGATGCAGTGGGAATCCCCAATTTACGAAAGGAATAGTCCCAGCATTATTGAATTACAGTGTTGTAAGGTTTTTAGAAGAATGAGGAGGAAAGGGTGTTCACCATGAAAGAACAGCTAGACCATTCATCTAGTTCATTGTGTAGCACAGATGTATACTATATAGGGTGTAGAATACTGATTTACAAAAGGAACTGCCCAGGTGTTATCAAATTATACACTAACTGAAAGTTCAGTTACTCAGATAACTTAATATCAGTGTTGTACTGGTATATTTTCTATCTACTTGTGTGATACAAGATACAGGTACTCATGAGTTACCTGTGAGTTCTCATTCTACTCTAAGACTTACAAGTACTTGCATACTCACGAGTTTTACACTCGTGGATCCGAGTGATCCATGGGAAAATACTCATGCGGATCTGAGTATGGCTTTTTGGCACAATAATACTCACGAGTTCGGATCCAGGTCACCCATGGGTGCACTCGTGTTCAGCCTTAAATCATACAGATTAGGGATCATGATTGTTATTGAGAAGATCACTTACTATGTCTTGGAGTTGACACCTCCGTTGACTCCCCAGTAACCTTTGTAGCTCATTTAGAGCCCACCTTTTTCCCCGACTTGCCTCGACGGAGTCCTCGCCTCGACACTCCCTCCCAGTAACACCCCTGAAGCCCTTGAGTGCATCACTTGCACTTTGGGGTGCCCTCCTTGACAATGCATTGCTGAGATGTCCTCAGTCCTGCGCAATGATCACACTAAAGCAATATTGAAAGCCTGATTAGTCTGAACGATATTGAAAGAAAACAAATACTTACTGGCCCATGGAAGGTGATCAGATCACCCTCCTCCAATCGCACCCATTTTGCAACCACGGGCTCCTGATCGAGCTCGTCTTCGCCCTTCTCCTCCTCGTCCATCTCATCGGCCTTCCTCTTCTCGATGATCTGCTCGATGACCAGTAGGTCATCGACCAGAGGTTCTTCTTCTTCTTCAGCCTCGTCTCGATTGATTGAGAGGTGCATCACCTCGAGCGCAGCAGTCCAATCCCAAAATTTGTCCTTCAAAACGGTCTTGGCCCGGACTTCGGCCAAGAACGCTCAATGTGCCTTGACCAGCATGTTCCATCGCTCCTCGATCCTCTTCACCTTGGCCTCAATGGCCACCTGCTGAGCCTCCCTCTCCTCCTCTCTCTGCCTCTCTTCCTCAATCTTCCTCAAGTATTCCTCAAAAAGATATTTGCCACCTCAAGAAACCCAAGCCTTGCGAGCGAATGGTGCGAAGAGGCCGATTGCCTCATCCAACATTGCCTGCACATGGTCATCGCATGCCTCATCGAATGATCAGATCAGATTGTTGTATTCAGCCTATCAACGAGGTCAGGATGCAGATAAACGAGTCGTGGCTGGCATTATTGTTAACAATCTATTGGTGTTAGTCGATAGGCCATTGTGCACAGTACCGATGGTTTTATTACAATGACATTGTAATAGATATCTGATAGATGTAGTAGATGTTATTGTTAATGATTGTTAATGATTGTAGATGGTACCACAACCAACTGTAATACATTGTTAATAGTATTGGGGCCCATTGTAATATGTTGTTAATCATTGTAAATGGTACTGGCATCCATTGTAATATACATTGTTAATCATTGCAAATGGTATACTGGCATCCATTGTAATACATTGTTAATTGTTGTAAATGGTACTGGGGCCCATTGTTAATCATTGTAAATGGTACTGACATCCATTGTAATACATTGTTAATAGTTGTAAATGGTACTGGCACCCATTGTAATACATTGTTAATAGTTGTAAATGGTACTGGCACCCATTGTAATACATTGTTAATCATTGTAAATGGTACTGGCATCCATTGTAATACATTGTTAATAGTTGTAAATGGTACTGGGGCCCATTGTAATACATTGTTAATCATTGTAAATGGTACTGGCATCCATTGTAATACATTGTTAATCATTGTAAATGGTACTCGTGTCTATTGTAATACATTGTTAATGATGCTGGGGCCCATTGTAATATATTGTTAATAGTTGTAAATGGTACTGGCACTCATTATAATACATTGTTAATGATGCTGGGGCCCATTGTAATATATTGTTAATCATTGTAAATAGTGCTGGGGCCCATTGTTAATCATTGTAAATGGTACTGGGGCTTATTGCTAATTTTGTTAACTGAACATCAGTCATCTAATTCAAATGGATCATAATTTTCATCCTTTTCAACTTCTTCATCCTCCATCTCATCCTCCTCCTCTTCATCCTTCTCCTGATTGCTTGATCCATTACTTTCTGGATTATCCATAGTCTTGGATTTCAAGGGATCTATTGCATTAGAATTTTTGTTAGTGATCAAATGGCTATACCAGTGACCCCATTCTGTTTCCATTTTGTTGGCTTGCATATAAGGCAGCCATGCCTTTGCAAAGCTCTCAGCCAAAGCTTTGCAAAAAAATGCTTGCTTTTGTGCATATGCAGTAACTCCATGGATAATGGCATTTTTGGCTGTGAGAAGACCAGGCTCAAGCTGAAGCCACCAGGATACCTTCCACTCATAATATACGATTGTCCGGTGCATTTCCTCTTTGAGTAACTCAATCTCCTCCCATCGCATCTTTCTTGCCTGAGATTTAGACCATTCTACACCCATTCCTTCATCCAAAATCTGCTCTGAGGCATCCACTTCAGTCTCTGTTGCTGGCCTTGGCACCAGCCAAATCCATGAGATTTCAAAGTGGCCTTTTCTCATGTCCAGTGCATCAGACATCTCCATAGAAAATCCATCCTCCCTGGTCCATGAACATCAGACTACTTATGCTCTTTTAGTCTGGTGTTCCATTCGCCCATTGGATCAGCTGCAAGCAAGCAAGTCTGTGCAGCAGAGTAACACAGCATTGAAAGTTTTATACGATGGTTGAACTGATTGAACAAGGTGCGCATCCGAGTATTTGGGCGATTTCCAGTTCCACTGATGTTGACTTTTTTAAATTGCCAGAAGCCTGAGATAACACACAGATAATGCCATATATTGGCTAAAGCATCATCAGCTTGTGCAATACGCAAGCGGACTTCACATGATAGACATTTAGCCAAAGCCAGAGAAGGTTGTTGATTTGGTAGAAGTGATGAGGGAAGGAATAATGGTGTGGCCTCGGCTGTGGGTGATTCTTTGCTTGATTGTATCTCTGATAAAAGATTGGTATAAATCACTGAAACAAGGGAACCAGTTGAAGGAAGATAGGCCAACTGGACCTCTCGCCAAAGATTGATATGCATCATAAGAATGCGGCACTTTTCTTCTAAATCTGCCAGCTGGGTTTGTGTCTTGTACTTTTTCAACACTTTAATGTCATATGTGATGATGCGCCTTGACTCAAACAAGTTAGAGAAGATATTACCCAAACAAATTACAATTACATACTGCTGTTCTTCAAGTTCTAGTCCAGTTGTAAGAAAAGTTGTTAAACTTGTCTTATGAGTTGCAACTTCTCCCAGAGCAGCTGAAGTTGATTCTTCTTTTGCGAGTTCAAGCTGCACATCTTGTACAGTAGTGCTTGCTGAAATGACATTAAAAACCTCATTGCAAGAAGAGGAATTTCTACTTACATCGTCCTGGTTCCAAATATGGATTTGGTTTTGAATGGTCTTCCTTCCAAACATTAATCATTGTTTGCCAGGCAGTAATCGTAGCTGGTCGGAAAGTCGCTGAAAATTGATCAAACAGCTGCTGGTGCTTTGCATGCATTCCAACTGCCTTTTTTAAGTGGCATAAAAATTTTTGACCTATTATAAATATGTAATAGCTTATTGAAGGGGGAAAAAATAAAAAATAAAAAACTTACAGAAAACAAGTATTCTTCGAAAATTCAAACCACCCCATTGATCATTTAAAGTCTCATGACAAGCACCTGGACCCATCTCCCGTGTGCTTGGACCCAAGGGATTCATCCTAGCCCATGTACTCTCAACTTCTTCACCACAAGTACACCCAACTCCATCCCAAAAGCCAAGTCCAAAATCTGCCTGACAATTGGGACCATGAGCATTGATATGCCAACTAGGGATTCCAAACTCGATAACAGTTCCTTTACTCAGCTGCAGCTCTGGTGGAAACTTGGACATCCGCTCATTAAATTTTTTGGAGTATTGGCATCCAATATCATAAGTCAAAACAATGTGGGAAATGGCTTCTCCCTTGATTGACGATAAGATTATATAGTCAATATTGCAGAATCTATTGGACAATCAGCATCCATTCAGCAAATAATAATTATAGTGCACTGTACCATTCTCCTTTTTGCAGATCACCAACTCCATTTCTTCGAATAAGACCATGGCAGGGACAAATAACAAGTATAACACCAGTAACCTTATATCCTGGTGTTAAATGAACAGCTGCCTGCACCAATGCATCATGCTCTGACTGACATGTGTTAACCTTGGAAAATATTAGATCCACTATAAAACTGGCATTAAATACAACATACCTCTGGTTGGTCAATGAAGTTTTTGATAAATGCTTGATAGGCTTCTTCCTCAACAAAATATCCCCACCCAGGAGCAAGTTCTGGATCATTTATTCCACGCTCCTTTAACCGCAGTTTAAAGTTTCCATCAACTGCCAGAAATTGTGTATACAAATATCTACAAGTCATATATTAGTGCTGAATCACCATTGAGAATAGAGCTTACTGCTTTGGATCTGTGACATTCCAATTATCAGGTAGGTTTCGTCCAGGATGGGGGCAGGCAGGACATTCAATAGCCAGTTCACCATGTGAAGTCACCTGGGCACCTTCAGAACAATGTCCATGGCCTGATCGTTTGAGCATTAGAAGATGGCGCCATATGCGAACAGCCTGTCAGAACTCAGATAGGCGATCCTAAAAGGGAACTTACAATAAGCATGGCATAATCATCATTAGGAAAATTGAAACCAACAGGGGTTTGATCGAGCTCAAGACTATCTGTGAGGTGAAGGACTGTGTGACAAAAATCATATGCATTTACTTTGGCTTGTAGAGTCAACTCATGGTAGAAATCAAGACAGTGAAATGTAAAGGCATTTTGGGGCCGATTAAATGTTGCTGGAAACTGTTAGGGCGACACCCACTATCTGCTAGCTAAGACCGTGCGGGTTCTCTCTACAAGAAGGGGGCGGGATCCACGTGCGTGATGGGGAAATTGATGGTTTTGATGCGAGGGGTTATTAATAGGTAAGTTTGTTGAGATAGGCCTTTCACACCAAAAACGTAGGTGGAATACCTAAGAGAACACAACTGGGGTCCCCTAGGCATATATTTAGGGTTTATATACTATGTTACATATATTGTACATTGTTGTTACCAACACACTCGTACATGCGCGTACATTTTGATGCGTGTGAAATAAAATTCTCACACTATCAAAATGTAGCATCATTTGGCGTCATGTAGTGTAATTCGACATAATAAAATAAAAATGAAAGTTTATTAGGTAATGGGGTGGTTTCCTAACATTACCCCCCTTTTATGCCTCGACTTCCAGGCGAGAAAATATTATGTTTGTCCCCTCTGTGAAATTTTGGTAAGGCTGGAATTTCATCCCCTCATACACCATTCTCGCAATGCGACGCGGAGCATTCGGATTACATTTACAGAATTGGGCGATTGCGTTATGCGCTCGCTTACAATTCTCTTCAGGTTCCCATGAATTATTTTTGTCGGTATAGTTTTTCCACTTTATTAAAAACTCCAATTTGTTCCATCGAAGATGTGAGTCTAGAATTTCTTCAACTATGTATTCTGGAGCACCTTCTACTATTATCGGAGGTTGTGGAGTAGTTTGTTGGCCAGGAATAGTGGGTGGATGGTAAGGGCGTAGGCAGGATACATTAATCTCGGGATCAATCTTAAATGATCGGGGTAATTTTAGCACTACCACATTAGGTGAGATCACTTTAGAGATTGCATATGGGCCAACTTGTTTCTCCATAAGTTTCTTCGAAGGTCGTGGAATATTCAGGTCCTTGGTACTTAGCCATACCAAGTCACCAACTTTGTACTCTGGAGCGCGTGCTCGAGTACGATCTGCGTGTCACATCATGTCATCACGTGCTTTCTTCAATGCCGCCTCTGCTTCCTCTTGTACCCTTTGCATCTTAGATACAAAATCTTCTACCGACTGTACTTTGACTTCCCTTCTGGGTTCTACTCCCATGCAAGGATGATATCCATAATTTGCGAAAAAGGGTGACATACGAGT
The DNA here is from genome assembly GCA_026075535.2 of Tricholoma matsutake. Taxonomy (NCBI): domain Eukaryota; kingdom Fungi; phylum Basidiomycota; class Agaricomycetes; order Agaricales; family Tricholomataceae; genus Tricholoma; species Tricholoma matsutake. The sequence continues at coordinate 3,647,639 of AP026544.2, forward strand.
AGCTGAATGGAATTTGTTATTGTGGGAAAATTTGGCAATTGCCAACCATTCGGGCCAGTCGGTTTGTCAGTAGTTGACAAACATACGTAGGTACTGCTCCAACTCCTGATTCATTCTCTCTGTCTGCCCATCAGTCTGCGGGTGATATGCCGTAGATAATTTAGTTTGAATTCCCAATATGTTGTTTAGTTCTTGCATAAACGCGGAAGCAAATTGTGGTCCATGATTGGAGATAACGGTATCGGGTAACCCATGTAACCGCCATACCTGATTTAGATAGAGGCGCGCCAAGCCCAATGATGAGGTTTCTGTAGTAGTAGGAATAATATGGACCTCCTTTGTAAAGCGGTCGCATACCACGAATATTGCATCGTACCCTTGAGCCTCAGGTAATCCGGTAATAAAATCCACAGATATATCTCGCCACAGCACTTTAGGTATAGGGTTCGGCATTAATTTTCCTGCAGGTTTCTCTGGAAATTTCTTCCCCCTCATGCACGTATCACATCCATCCACATACCCCAACACATACTTCGAAATTCTGGGCCACCAATAATTTCTCATTACTAATTCCAATGTCTTCCATCTTCCTGGGTGTCCAGCAATTGGCGTATTGTGATGTAACTGGACGATCTCCCTTTGCAAATCCTGATCCTTCGGTACATACACTTTTCCTCGAAACAACACCAACCCTTGTTCCTCAGCCCATTCGTCTCCTTTGATATTACCTTTCTTCTCTCCCTTCAGAGCTTTCAGGGCTTCCACTACTTCATCGTCCATTTCCAAACATTGTCTAATTTTAGACAACATTTCCGTTTCTGAGCTATCTATTAATAGATGCCCTTGACACATAGCGCAAATGCAAAAGTATTCAGGTTTGAGTAAGGTAACATTTTTATTGTCCTTCTCCACATCATTCAACCCTTTTGACAAGTATGCACAAGGATACCATTTGTCATCTTCACACAGCATTGATAATACCGCTCCAGTAGCAAAATCGGATGCATCGGATTCCACTCGCAAAGGGCATGTGAAATCTACTGGGGCTAATATTGGTCCCTCCACAAACTTCCTCTTCAGCTCCTCAAACACTGTCTGCTGCTGCTCTTATAGCATCCATTCTATGATCACTCTAGAGGGTATTTAATGGTTCTGCATGCACAGCCACTTGGTCATTGAAAATCTTCGGACTATATCTCCTCTTCCCTAGGCTCATTTTACATGGTGTTTCTTACTTGAGGAATATACTATACCTTGGTCTCCAATGATTAAGACTAGTTCTCATATCTGGCCTTCATTCTAGGATTTTCAACTTCATGTATCTTGTCAACATCTTGTCCAGCCCAAAATTCCTGTCTCACCACAAGGCAACCCCTTGTTTGTCTAATTCCTTCTGTAAAATAATCCCCTCTAGCAAGTCTCTACCACTATGGGGCCCAAGGGGTAGGAAAACTATCCCACATTTCATACCTTTAGATAGTGTAAAATGATATATTTATGGTATAGTTTTCATGTATTGATAAACCCCAAAATGGAATAAGTTTCATCAGGAGTTGGCATGAAAATCTACCACTAAGAGGAGTGAAAAAGAATGCTTTTTCCTAGCTGTAAGGGATGAGTCAATGGGATGAAAACCTCCCACATTTTGTCCCCAGTTCATCCCACACCAAATTCATCCCATGGGATGGTTTTCATCTTTATATGGGCATAAATAACACCCCTCTACCTGGGTTGAATTTCATCAACTTTCCAGGGGTTTAAGAGGAATGAAAGAACCTGCCTACAATGTATTTTCATCCCATTAGGCTGGGGCTAATATTGGTCCCTCCACAAACTTCCTCTTCAACTCCTCAAACGCTGTCTGCTGCTGCTCTCCCCACCTCCACACTACTCCCTTTCATGTAAGGTTATGTAAGGGTGCGGCAATTTTAGAAAAATTGTGCACAAAGCGACGATAATAATTTGCGAGTCCCAAGAAGGCTTGAACCTCCTTGACACAGGTGGGCGCAGGCCAATCTGTGATCGCCTGTACCTTGATCGGATCCATTTTGATCCCATCAGGGCCGATCAATAATCCTAGGAACTCGATCTCGCTTGCCCCAAACACACACTTCTCTGGTTTCAAAAATAGATCATTCTCCACCAACCTCCGTAACACCTCCTGCACTATCGCCTCATGATTCTCTTCATCCTCTGTGAATATCAGAATGTCGTCAATAAATATTATTACCACGCCTTCGTCTATTACGTCCTTGAAAATGTTGTTCATCATATTTTGAAAGGTCGGGGGACTATTAGTCATCCCAAAAAACATGACAAGCGGCTCGAAGGATCCTCAACGCGTGGCAAATGCAGCCTTCCACTCATCTCCTTTCTTTATTCATACATTGTTGTATCCCCATCGTAAATCCAATTTTGTAAAGACCTTGGCTTTTCCCACCTTATCAATTATTTCTGAGATCAACGGCAGGGGGTACGCGTTCTTCACTGTCCACTCATTCAGATACCTATAATCAGTACACATCCTCTTCCTTTGGTCTTTTTTGGGCACGAAGAATATTGGTGACGTCTGCGGTGATTTCAAAGGTCATATGTATCCTTTGTGCAATTGCTCCTTCAGGAATGCATCCACTTCTTCTTGTTCCATCGGAGATAACGGATATACCTTCAACTTCTTCGGCACAAACCCTGGCTTCATCTCAATTACATGATCCCATGGCTTCCGCACCGGCATTTGCTCAGACTCCTTCTTTTGGAACACTGACAAATGTTTATGATACACTTTTGGCACCCATTCCTCCACTGGCTTCTCCACCTTCACGATATTCTTGTCCCACGACTGTCCTCCACGAACTGCTCTAAAGGTTTGCTTCTGCTCTTCTTTCTCGATCATGATCGGAACTTCCCCATTTGGCATTTCCTCATCCTCCACTTCCTCCATCATAACAGAATACTTCCTCAGACGTTCTTTCTCTTTCTTTTTCCTTTTTTCTTTCTTCATCTTCCTCCCATACACATTACATTCCTTAGGACAACGAGTCATTTGTACTTTCCCAGTTTTCCAATCAATTTTGGGATTATGCTTCCATAACCATGGACATCCTATTATTAGATTGGTTTTCCCAAGATTGCACACTTCAAATACAGCTTGCTCCTGATGCTCCTGATACTTTAGTACCATAGTCACCTCCTCCTTGATAGTTCCTCCACAATTGACTGTTCCGTCAATATTGTACACCATTATAGGTTGCGCCAGCTTGCGTGTGTTAATACCATTTCCGGTAATTAAGGATCGATTAATAAATAATCCTGTAGCACCACTGTCAAGCAACACTTCCACATCAATAGCTGCATGCATGTCCACTGTCTTCAGTCCCACAGTCAAGGTGACTTCAGGTTCTATTTGCGCAGAGCGAATAAAGAATTTAGGGGTTTTCGGAAATGACATGTGACAATTTTCTTTGTTGCATGATTTGCAACAGTTGTACTCCTCCTCGATTTCCTTTTCTGATTTACTCTGGGTTTCCTTGGATACTAATACATTGTAACGATTCTGGGTCACCAATGGGGAAACCTTCACTGGGACTCTTCCACAAAATTCTCCTGCTTGCCTTCCTCCTGCTTCACTTCCTCGATTGTAGCTCCCCTGATCTTTCTCTTCTGCTTGCAATACTTAGAAATGTGTCCTAACTGCCCACAGTTAAAACATTTAAGTGGGGCTCATCTCCCCACTTGATCAACCTCCATTGCCTCTGCTGGTGCTGCTGACTCCATAACTATAGGTGTCACTGCCATGGCCAGTGGCTGTGCCCTCGGAGCTTGCGCCTGAGACGCCTTTCCTTTCTTGGACTTTCCTCCTGATGACTTTCCAAATTTACTACTTCCGTACATCAACTTTGACTCTGCCTGTTCCTGCCGATATTGCTGGTCAAGGTGCATTGCCCAATTATACCACTTGTCCAACTTCTCTGGCATAGAAGGTAGTTGGTAGATAGACTTGAATAAAGAGGGATTTAATCCTGCTTTCAAAAACTCTACCAACGCGGCTTCTCCCAGGTCTGTTTGCGAAGCTTCTGCTTTGAACTGCAAAATAAATTCATCTGCCATTAAGGAACCTTGGCGCATGGTCTTTAATTTAGCATTGGCTGTCGCCTTTGGATTAGGGTCTCCAAACTGTGCCTCCAATCTCTCCAGAAATTCCTTGAAGGTTGCAAATGGTTTATTTCCTGCAGCAATTTGATTAATAGCCTCGTTTCTCCAGAACTGTGCTTTCCCCCCCTGAATGTATGAGAGAGCAAACATAATCCTAGACTCGGCTGTACGAAACTCGGGCTTCCTCCCATGGATGTACAATACTATAGAGCTGATGAAGGATTTTGTATTCTCCATGGTACCGTCAAAGATTTGCGGGGGTGCGTACTTAGGTAAGCGCACTTTTCCATTTCCGGATTTCTCCACCGTCTCATCCTCCTGCAATATCCACTCCACCATCTCCTCCATCTCATCATCTCTTTCTCCTGTCGTCTCTGGCTGTACTTCCACTTGTCTGGGCTGTGATGCTGCCAATACTGACACTAATTGCAACATTTGCGCTGTGAGTGCATCAATTTTTGCCTCCAGTGCTGGTATGGGAATAGGATTAGGACCGGGATTAGAAGTTGAAGGTTTGGACATAATTGTAGAATCTGTGATGAATCACTTCTTTGACAAATTCACAATTTTACTTTGAGACCTCTCCAAACGTCTACGGGTCATGTGATAAGGTTCGTCGAGGTTCGTCAATGGTTCATCGTTCGTCGGGCACCTATTTTGACACTTCGGATCAACAACCCTTCCAACAGTGCCTGATCTTGGAGATATCACTGAATTCGGCTTGTAACTAAAATAGTCATCCGAATAGAGTAATGTAAATTGTAACTAAACCAGATCCGATCGGTTGTCTGGTTGCAGCTGTCCTAATGACGAGCGCTGCCTCTTGATCACTGGCAGTCGCAATGTAAGGCGAGGCCTGGCATCGGCTTACAAAAGAAAAGGTAGATTACGTATATACAAGTACTTCCAGCTTGTGCCGAAAGGATGAGTAATCGGATGTGGCGCAGTGAAACAATGATGTATGCGCAAGTAAGAGAAGGCGCACTGATATGGGAAGTTGTGTTCTTCTGTTAGGGTGACACCCACTATCTGCTAGCTAAGACGGTGCAGGTTCTCTCTACAAGAAGGGGGCAGGATCCATGCACATGATGGGGAAATTGATGGTTTTGATGCGAGGGGTTATTAATAAGTAAGTTTGTTGAGATAGGCCTTTCACACCAAAAACATAGGTGGAATACCTAAGAGAACACAACTGGGGTCCCCTAGGCATATATTTAGGGTTTATATACTATGTTACATATATTGTACATTGTTGTTACCGACGCACTCATACATGCGCATACATTTTGATGTGTGCGAAATAAAATTCTCATGCTATCAAAATGTAGCGTCATTTGGCGTCATGTAGCGTAATTTGACATAATAAAATAAAAATGAAAGTTTATTAGGTAATGGGGTGGTTTCCTAACAGAAACCACCCTGCTCACAAAAGCTGTATATGATGAGGGACAATTCCATTTTGGCGGCAGTCACAGAAGTCCACTGCAACACGATGAACACCAGACAGGTCTGTTACAGTGAATGCAGGAGGACCAGATATTGGTGAAATGCATTTGGCACCACCATGCCCCAGTTGGATGCAAAATCCTGCTTCATGAAGAGAAGACCTGCAAAAATAGAATCCATTCCATTGCTAGGTTTTATCAGTATTGAAAAATCGATAATGGTAATAACTATATTTACCTCAATCCGATGTAGAGGGTGTGAAGCATGGGCAGCAAGCAAACAGCCTCTGCATCGCAGTAAACCACCATCAATGCAATCTAGACATTTCCAGCTGGCATGGATTTGTTGTTGACAACTAGAACAAGGGTCATGGCCCAAACAACTAGCCAGACCATCATGCCGAAGCAGCTCAAGTAAACAGGCTTGACGATATGAAAGCCAATCCTGAAGTTTCATCTACAAATATAATTAAGTACAATGTCATTATAAAGCAATTGTACTCTTACTGTTGTTGTATTCTTTTTCTTGAGTTTAGGCTTTGCAGGAGATACATTGTCACTTTCTGCTGTTTGAATATCGGCAACCAATCCAGAAGTAGAATCCAAGGCTGCTGCTTCAGACAAGGGTGTAAAGCAATTATCAGAAGTGGGAGATGCAGATGAAGAATCCATGTCTTGTGTTTGATATCCATGACGACCACTAGCACTAGTTCGTAAAGTGACAATCCAATTTTTCTTTGATGTTGCTGCCCCCTCTGTGGTTTAGCCAGATCTGGCAGTTGTAGGTGTACAAAAGGCTGGTTTTGTTTGTTTTGCAGTTGATCCAGCAGATGATACTGAGCTATTGTCTTTCCGCTTTGGTGGCATGGTGGAAAAAGTAACTTGAGCTACACAAAAAAACAAAGACAAACTACACTGACTCAAAGCCCCCCATCTGAGTCACTCCTCTTGTCACCCTCCTCTTCATCATCTGACACTATACTCTCTAACATCTCATCTAAAGCTGCCTGCTCCTTAGCATACTTCTTCCAAAACCCTGGAATCCGATTTGGAGTAATGATAGCAAGCCCAACTTGATTGTATTGAGAAATGGCATCTGTCTTGGGAGGGTAATCTTGGAGGCTAGTACCATGAAAATGCGAGGGATCCCATGCAACAATTGTATCATTACCTCCTTTGGCCCGAATACTATACTTACAGTTGTAGAAGTGGCCACCCTGAGCTTCTCTTAAAGTCCTCGATATCGTCCAGGCAGTAGCAAACTTGTGTGGCTGATTGACCTCCTTATGAACAAACCTAGAAGAGAAACATTGTTAGTCAGGAGAAGCTGTAATATAACTGGTGGTAAATGCCTAGAATAATTTGCAGCCATTGCACCTGAAGGAGGAGCGAGCTCTGCCCATTCAAAATTGAATGATTCTTCTCCAATTTCCAACTCTAACTCCCCTTTAACACTATTCTCCTCAAAGCCCTCAACAATCTTCTTGTTCATCTGATAAATCCCAGTCTCAGCAAGCCAAGTGACAATATCATCTGAGAGCTCGTTGGGAAGTCATCTGCGAATAAGCATCCACAGAAGAGAGAAAGCATGGGCAGTCCTCTCATTGAGATGATCGACAGATTCATCAGACAGCTTCTTTGACTTGATATTTTTGACCCAACCAATCATAGGCTTGCTTCGTGCTCCAGCAGAAACTCCAGTCTGAACGATGCTGCCTGGATCAGCAAGCTAACAAAAGTTTGAATCAAGATAATGAATATTAGAACAAGATGCTTACTCGCATGCTCGTGCAATACTTTACATTATCTTTGATGATATCTTCCATGCAATGAAGAAGTGCTGGATGGCCAACAAAATTCCAAATGATAACCACCACCAGCTCCTGTGTTCTCTTATCGTAGACAATAACAGTATCCTGCTCTCCAAAATCCCCCTGAAGTTTCTTAGGATCAACAAAAAATAAAGGATATCACTTGTGCCTGGGATCAGGCTGCTTTCCTGTTTTGATGTACCCCTTCCATCTCTGCTCAATTGCCAAAGATTCCACCATCCAGTGGTATTTGGGTGGATAAGGGGTTTTGAGCTCGGAAACATATACAACTTGAATCTTGCCCAGAAAGGCTGACTTTTCATCATCGGTCCAATCCAAACCGATTGAGGTGCTGAACTGCCTCTTGCTGAATCAGTTCTGCAGGAAGTATTGCTGCCGCTGGTATAATGCACCACTGATGTGACAAAAGAGGTTATGCGACTGGTCATAGTTGCCAAACCAGGTGGTGAAGATGTCGAACTGCTTTGCAGGCTCCTTGCCATCAAACCGATCAAAAGCACCAGGCAGGGATTCATGAAGGTGGGAGACAAAGATTGTTTTTCTAGTAGGGGATGTCGCAATTTCCAGCAGATTGAGAAGATCAGCATCTTCCTCTACAGTGGTAAAGATTGCAGATTGCTCAGCTCTTGCTTTCCAATTCTTGGACATTGTGGATAGGCAGATAGGTTTGGCAATAGTAGATGTGGTGTTTACAGGGGCAACTTCACAGGGGCAAGTTGTCAGCAACAATTTGGTGATTAGATGTGGCGTTTACAGGGGCACCCAGGCAAGTTATCGGCAACAATGTGGCTATGGTGTGGCTGTGCTGTAATTGCCTGCAAGCCACCTTGCCCACCTTGGCCTGTGAAGGCTGCAGCACCACTGTGTGCAGTCCAAGCAATTCCCCTGGACATCCGGGTTTCACTCGCCCAGTGGTAGCTGTAGCTGTAGCAAGTGCCAGATGCATCGTTACTGGCCAGGCAAGTCTACCTAGTGGCATGACATCCACAGCACAAAAAACAGTTGGAACGGTGACAGACCCCACCACCATACCTCAAACTGGCCCCAGGACCATGATCATTACTGACCCCACTGCCCCTGTTATCCACCACATATGGTGTCGTCACCACCGACGATGTTTTGCACAGCCCCCAGGTGCCACACCACCATTGACAACAACATTGACAACAGCCACCAGAACTGCACCCCTTGCCTCCACTCAGCTAAGTTTTTTACTTTTGTTTCATTATTTTGCTGCTAACAATCTTCTTAGGTACAAACTAAAGTACTTCTATGAAGACAACGAAGCTGACTCGCCACCACCGTTGCGAGCCCCTGCTTGCAAGGTGGATCATGGGCGGATTGCCAATGGTGGTGACGACGGATGGGGATGACTGAGGGGGGGACGACTACAACGAAGAGTGGGGATGGACAACCACAATGAAGGGATGGACAACCACAACAAAGGGAGGGGACAACCATGACAATGACAATGAAGGGAGGGGACAACAACAACAATGACAAGCCCCTGCTCGCAGAGTGGGCAGGAGGGACTCAGAGGGGAGACGATGAAGAGAGGGGGGACATCTACAATGAAGAAAGGGGGGGACAACTATGATGAAGAGAGGGGAATGACCATAGTGAAGAGAGGGGGGACCAGAACCGAATGAAACAAAGGCCCAAGAGATCTCTTGGGCCATAGGTATGTTTGTTTCTTCTCTTCTCATTTCATTTTCATTTTACTAACAAACTTTTTAGGTATTAATTTAACTATTGGCACCAACAAACACAACTGCTGCTGTGAGCAGATGCTCGCAGGGTGGATCCCTATCCCAGCCCCAATGACGATGACATTGCATGGGATCTTTCATACCTATATGCAACTAGGTAGGTACTGTTAATGTAGTACTGTACCGATGATACATCTATTTACAATGTATTTTAATTGCAAAACCTGCAGTAAGGACATGGCTTGGCTATGAAACACGATCACATGGGGTTTGCCTTGCTTCTCACATTGCACATATCTCCAAATTTCTTCACAATTTTCACTACTATGCCAAAAGCAGCTTGGACGACTCCTGAGCAGCATGCCTGGCTTTACAACCTGCTTGCAGGGTTTCATGAAGCACAGGAGAGTAAAACAGTTCCCACCTTTCTTGCCTACAATTCCTAGCGATGTGTCCTAACTGCCCACAGTTAAAACATTTAAGTGGGGCTTGTCTCCCTGCTTGATCAACCTCTATTGCCTCTGCTGGTGCTGCTGACTCCGTAACTATAGGTGTCACTGCCATGGTCAGTGGCTGTACCCTCGGAGCTTGCATCTGAGGCACCTTTCCTTTCTTGGACTTTCCTCCTGATGGCTTTCCAAATTTACTACTTCTGTACATCAACTTTGACTCCGCCTGTTCCTGCTGATATTGCCGGTCAAGGTGCATTGCCCAATTATACCACTCATCCAACTTCTCTGGCATAGAAGGTAGTCGGTAGATAGACTTGAATAAAGTGGGATTTAATCCTGCTTTCAAAAACTCTACCAATGTGGCTTCTCCCATATCCATTTGCGAAGCTTCTGCTTTGAACTGCAAAATAAATTCATCCACCATTAGAGAACCTTGGTGCATGGTCTTTAATTTAACATTGGCTGTCGCCTTTGGATTAGGGTCTCCAAACTGTGCCTCCAATCTCTCCAGAAATTCCTTGAAGGTTGCAAATGGTTTATTTCCTGCGGCAATTTGATTAATCACCTCGTTTCTCCAGAACTATGCTTTCCCCCCCTGAATGTATGAGAGAGCAAACATAATCCTAGACTCGGCTGTATGAAACTATGGCTTCCTCCCATGGATGTACAATACTATAGAGCTGATGAAGGATTTTGTATTCTCCATGGTACCATCAAAGATTTGCAGGGACATGTACTTAGGTAAGCGCACTTTTCCATTTCCAGATTTCTCCACCATCTCATCCTCCTGTGACATCCACTCCACCATCTCCACCATCTCATCATCTCTTTCTCCTGTCATCTCTGGCTGTACTTCTGATTGTCTGGGCTGTGATGCTGCCAACACTGACACTAATTGCGACATTTGCACTGTAAGTGCATCAATTTTTGCCTCTAGTGCTGGTGTGGGAACAGGATTAGGACTGGGATTAGAAGTTGAGGGTTCGGACATAATGGTAAAATCTGTGATGAATCACTTCTTCAACAAATTCAAGATTTGTGCTTTGAGATCTCTCCAAATGTTTATGGGTCACATGATCATTTGTCGATCATTTGTCAATGGTTTGTCATTTGTTTGTCGTTTGTTGGGTGCCTAATTTGACACTTCGGATCAATAACCCTTCCAACAGTGCCTGATCTCGGAGATAACACTGAATTTGGCTTGTAACCAAAATAGTCGTCTGAATAGAGTGATGTAAATCATAAATAAACCAGATCCAATCAGTTGTCTGGTTGCAGCTGTCCTAATGATGAGCGCTGCCTCTCAATCAATGGCAGTCGCAATGTAAGGCGAGGCCTGGCATCGGCTTACAAAAGAAAAGGTAGATCACGTATATACAAGTACTTCCGGCTTGTGCTGAAAGGATGAGTAATTGGATGTGGCATGGTGAAACAATGATGTATGCGCAAGTAAGAGAAGGCACACTGATATGGGAAGTTGTGTTCTTCTGTTAGGGCGACACCCACTATCTGCTAGCTAAGACGGTGCAGGTTCTCTCTACAAGAAGGGGGTGGGATCTGCACGCATGATGGGGGAACTGATGATTTTGATGCGAGGGGTTATTAATAGGTGAGTTTGTTGAGATAGGCCTTTCACATCGAAAACGTAGGTGGAATACCTAAGAGAACACAACTGGGGTCCCCTAGGCATATATTTAGGGTTTATATACTATGTTACATATATTGTACATTGTTGTTACCGATGCATTCGCACATGCACGTACATATTGATGCGTGCAAAATAAAATTCTCATGCTATCAAAGTGTAGTGTCATTTGGCGTCATGTAGCGTAATTCAACATAATAAAATAAAAATGAAATTTTATTAGGTAATGGGGTGGTTTCCTAACACCCCCCAGATTTGATGCAGTACTCAATGGTGTGCCCCACCTTCTTGCAGACAGGATACACACAAACAAGTGGGGTGGGCATCCTAGGGGACTTAGTGTGGCAGACAGGGCAATAGGAGTTTGGGTATGACCATGGTGATCATTTTCAAGGAGAGATTGTTTGTTCCTGAGGAAGAGTCAAATATCTTTGGAGGTGTATGGAGAAGATGTGCTTGGAAGCGGCAATGTCCCAAGAAATGATAGAGTGCACATGAGGAAAGTTACTGCTGAGAGAGTTCAACAGGGCAATGCATTGGAGTAAGTCTGGCTTGATATCCCCCATGGCAAAAGCACAGTCAATGAGAGCACATATTTTATCAGTGGTCCCAGGGAGGAGGTTGTCAGTGGTACATTGGGTAGAAAGTGCCTGGTGTAACAACTGAACCTGCCAGACTGGGCCTTTGGATTGGTGGTGTTTGCAAATGATCATCCAATTTTCAGGCGTAGTCTTGTGTATGTCGATGAAAGTGCATTCTGAGGATGCAACACTAGAGGCAAGGAAAGCATATACAAGGTGAGAGTTAGCCTTCCAGTTGATGAGAGCATGAGGTTCCAAAGGAGAGGGTTCAAGAATAGCTCCAGTAACATAGTCATAAAGACCATTGAAAGAAAGAGCAATAGTAATTTCCTTGCACCATTCTTTGTAGTTTGACTTGAGCTTATCCAACTTCTCACCAGAGTATTGGACCAAGAGTTTAATCAAGGAGATTGAAGGAGTCAGTGAAGTATCAGCCATGATGATGCAAAAGAGTAGGGGGGAGGGATAGCAAGGGGCAAAGTATACAAAGAAACCATCTAGGGGCTGATTGCACAAAGGACAAGCTGTGATTAAAAATGGGATAGTGTTTGGAATGCTGATGAAAGGGTGATGTATGAAAGCATTGAGTGGCTAGGAGAGTTTTCACCATTGTTTAAAGACAATGGGAATGGCCCATAACCTATAGAAAATCAATCCTAGTGAATACAAGAACAATCTCAGTCTCATTATAATGGACTCTATTAATAGTTACTACTGTACCTAGCAAATATGAGAACAATGTAAATATAGGTACAGTAAGTAATGGTGGAGGTGATAAATAACTATCTACTCACCTCAGTCTTGTTATAATGGGCTGAGGTGTCTATCTAGGTCCTAGATATATATCTATGATAAATGGAAAGGTCATAAATGGGATAAAGGTCTTACAGACAAGGGGAGATCACACATCAATAAATGATGGTGGCTGTGTTTGATTGTGTCCATGGTGTGAATCTCAACAGAGAGATGTCACCTAAATATTGTTTTATGTATTGGATCACAGAGAGCCAACAAAAAGCTTCCAGAAAATCATTGTTTCATGATTTTTCATGCAAAACTCACTGAATAAATTAGGAAATAAAAGTGTGGGAAACCTGTGCATTTCCCTACCTTCACCCTTGTCCCACCACTTCGACTGCTTTTCCCTTGCCATTCTTCTGGGAAGCAATCAGATTCTGATAATGCTGTTTTTAGAATACCGCTCACCAGTTTGTTTGCATGTGCTTTGAGCTCCTGCAACTCTCATAAGTAATCAAACAAAGAAGTGATGAAACATGTAACCTTTAACTGTGCTTTTGAGAGGGCCCAGAAGTATGCATCAAAATCTTTCTTCATTCCACTGGGATGAGACTGCTTCCACTTGCGGCCACAAATATTTCTAACAGATTGGTAATAAGTATCATTTAGCTGATGGTGACATTAAGGCTTACCAAGGTGTGTGTGCCAAACCAAGTTCCCAAGAATATCCCACTGCTGCACTGTCTTGAATATATTTCTTCAGGGGTGCAACCCACTAGCCTCTGGAAGAGCTGCATGGGAAACATCTGATGCACTGGTCATGATACCTGTTGATGTGGGATCAAGCAAGGGAGATGGTGAAGCTTGCACATTGTGGGTCATGGCATGTTCAGAATGTTGCATGATGACTTTGGGGAGAGGTGTGATGGTTGTTGGTATGGTAACCACAACATTTGAGCTATGTGATAGATAAGAAGTCAACAAGAGTGTAACATGCATTATGAGCACATTGGGTTCAACATCTGAAACAAATCAGTATCATGAAATCATTAAGAAACCAAGTTGGAAATACTCACTATAATGGTCACTGGTGTAGTATCTAGTGGTTTGGCTGGAGCCTGGTTGGGTGCTGAGCTATGTATGACTTGGGTACTAGTGACCACATCTGTGTCTTTGGCCTTTGAGTCCTTCTGAGATATTTTCATCTTGTTGTTGTGGGGTTTGGAATTGTCATTGGTTCCCACATGAGTCTTCTGGTCAGCTCTCTTTGATGAATGATCAGCCTCTTCTTTCTTGATCTTGAGTTTGGCTTGCTGCTTCATGTATGACTTCAGCTTGAGAAGTTCTTGATCTGCCTTCCAGTGTTCTGAGCAAAGCTGGAGTTCTGGGAATTTGGCCTCCATCTCATTCTGGTAGTGAGTAAGCACAATGACATCACCATTTTGGTAACCTGTAGGCAGTTGTGTAGTCCTCACTGTAAGAGGACTAGGGGGTGCCCCATGTGTTTCTCCTATTTTTTATGTTTGTCCTATACTTCATTTCCTTCTATTCTTCATTTTCTATGACTTTTCCTTATTTTATTACTAATTTCCATTTTTATCACATTTGTGTATATTGACAGTTTTATATTTAGAGGCAGAGTCCCTTTCCAACATCCACCCTATGTTGTGACATCATTTGGCAGCTGTGATCTGCCTGTCTCCACCTTTTCTATTTTTAGGCTACTGTTTGATTTTTGAAGTCTTCACATATACTGGGGATTGGCAAAGGGATCCTTAGGGTTTTTATAAGGCAACCTCAGCCTCTAGCAAAGGGAAATCTGAAGTTAAAATTATACAGGGATTGGAGGCACACCTAGCAAAGGGAAATCCAAAGAGAAAACTCTGAGGATCCCTTTGTCAATGCCCAGTATAGAGAACTGAGCTCTTTAGTTTGGTGCAGAATATGGTCCACATAGAGATAGGCACGTTCAGATTTCATGAATGTGAAGGCCCAATAAATTTTTGCAGCCTCATCGACAAATTGATGTGACTGGAGACTGATGTACAACTCACAGGAATTAAGGAATGCATGCCCCTGCACACACGCACCATTAAATTTGATGGGGGGAGACGGTTTGATATGGGCATGCTCCTTAGTGGGTGCATTAGGCAGCGCATCATTGTTGGGTGCGCTTGGAGTCGCAATGGGGGGAATATTGGTTGTAGGGTTAGTCTGGAGGGTCCTGACAAAGTTTTCAATCATAGATTTAAGCAAATCAATTTGCGCGCATATTCCGGTAATGTTGCCTTCAAGTGCGTCGAGGTGCTCTGATGTGTCCATGTCGCTAGGGGGCGCATTTGGCGAAAATGGTGGCGCACTAAAGGTGGGACTGTCAGGAACAGTGTGTAGGGAGTCTGGAGCCTTGGGAAGCATCGTCTACTCTGTACCTGCCTATCTTGGGCAGCGCGTTTGCGATTTTGGGCCTTAGGGGAGAGTTTTCTACTATAAGGGCAACCTCAGCCTCTAGCAAAGGGAAATCTGAAGTTAAAATTATACTACATATTACAGGGATTGGAGGTGCACCTAGCAAAGGGAAATCCAAAGAGAAAACTCTGAGGATCCCTTTGCCAATGCCCAGTATATGTGAAGACTGCAAAAATCAAATAATAATCTCAAAATAGAAAAGGCAGAGATAGGCAGATCAAGGCCACCAAATGACATCATACCAAGGGGTAGATGTCAGAAGGGGTGCTCTGCCTCTAAATATAAAACTGTCAACATGCACAAATGTGATAGAAAGGGAAATTAGTAATAAAATAAGGAAAAATCATAGAAAATGAAGAATAGAAGGAAATGAAGTGAAGAAAAATATAGGACAAATGTAAAAAATAGGAGAAACACACAGGGCACCCCCCTGAGTCCCCCCTATTCCCCTTACAGTTTTCTCTTCAGATTGCCCTTGCTAGGTGCGCCTCCACTCCCTGTAATATGTACCATAATTTTAACTTCAGATTTCCCTTTGCTAGCCCATCAATTAAGTGGCTTCTAAGGTTACCCTTATACTTGTGAGAAGTGACCAAATCCCTTGCACATGTTTGTAGATTGCTTTTTATTGTTCCTCATAGAGTATCGGGGTTCATGTACTAAGGGGCTTCCTTAGTAGTTTTGAGTAGAGTTCGAGTTCACAAGTTAAAGCTGTAGATTTCCTAGATCTAAACTAAGGTTACAGGCCTCCCTACCTACACTATATATATGAATAGAGAATTGCTATTGACCAATGAGACAGTAGGTAGCATAAAGGTTACTATTGACCAATGAGATGGTGAGTAGTAAGCAAGTCCAGCTATCAGCTAATGAAACGGTGTATAGCTATCAAGAAGAGAGAGGATGCCTGAGGCATCACATGTCAAGTGTGGGAGTCCAACATCATGGATCTGATGTCAAGGGGTGCTGCCACACAGCATGTCAAGGTGCCTTCTGTCTGAAGGGGGTCAAGGGCATGTTGCTAGCATGCATCAAGGGTGCCTCCTGTCTGGAGGTGGTCATGGGGTCATAAGATGCGCAGTGTCTGTCAAGTTGTCATGTGGTCTCCCTGGTCTCACATGTTACAAGGAAAATTGTAACAGGGTCAGTAACATCCTTAGTTTGTGCCACCATTGAACATGAGGGAAGTTGTCTCTAGATAATGCTGGAGTAAATGATGATGAGGTGGATGTTGTCATCAACTTCAAGGAAGGTAATGTGATTCCAAGGGGATTTGATGTCAAGGGCAGCACTCTTGGTATCAACTAGTTCAGTACATGTAGACCTACCCAATGATTGAACCTCCCATTTTTGGAAATAGTAGATATTATGCACCACCACATAGCATTATTTTCCTTCAAAATTTCATTCTCCTTCTGTAGTATTATAACCTGTTCAACAAGTTGACTGTATGCACCATTTTTGATGCCATTAGCATGTTGTGTGATGCAAATGAGAGAGAATTTGTCAACTAGCCAGAATGATCTGATTCAGACACAATATCAGCAAATACACAGATTAGCTGAAGGTTACCACAGTGTTTTTGGCACAGTGCAGATGTTGTGTTGAAATGATCTTCTTGTTGGTTAGAGGTTCCATAGTTTGAATTCCTGCCATGAATTGATGATCCTGAAATGTGAGAAGAATCTGGAGAAACAAAATTGGATGTCAGCAAATGGATTTGAGCGAGATCAAAATTGAGGCCATTGTGTCCACTGCATAAAATGTTCATGGTAGATGGGTTCTGGAGAGAACCATAGCCAAAACTGCAATCAGAAGATCCAGGAGAGCTTGAGAACATCAATGACAAGAGGAAACAACAACAACAACAACCCCTCCTTCAAATCATTGCTCTGTTGTTCTGGTGCCAGCTAAAGTGGCTGCTTGTCACATTGTTAAATTATAGAAGGCCTCACTGTCTAAATGCAGCACACAAATTGGCAAATTGTGTCATTGATGCAAATGAAGCCTGATTTTATCACCAGCCCCTACCCACCCAAACCATTTATCAACCACTACCCTTATCTTCCTAATGTTGACCGCTATGTCATGCCACATATTTCTCATCCTTGATTCTTCAACATGCTCATTTAATTTGTGCACTCATGGCTACATCACCCAGCTATGTCACCCAGCCACATTGTACCTTGCCAGTTCAGACACTCATTCAGTTCAGGCTGTTAGGTCTATGCTTTCATCTTATTCAAGAACACATTCCCTTTCTTAACCCTTTCAACAATCACTCAATACAAGCACAGATGGCCACATCACCCTGCCACATTGTACTGTTCACATTCAGTCTAGTCCACACTGTTGGGTTGAATATGTTTTTGTACACTTTCATTTCAAATTCAAGAACACATTCCTTAATCTTTAACCTTTATCTTTTACTTATTGAATGGTTGTTGCCCACTGGTAGCTTTTCCCATAGTGTTTTTGATGCATCCACTACAGAACATTTCTTATCTGCCTTATTTCATGCTACCTAGTCATCAGCAAAATCCAGGTCTGGTCTTTGGGATCTTTGTCTCTGGAAATTGATCTTTTGGCATCTTTGTCTCAAGGATGTTGGTCTTTGACTTGGAGTCTTTGCTTAGTTAATCTCAACTCCTTAAATGATATATGCTCTGTGTATGTATATATGAAAATGTTTGATAACTACTGTACTGTTGTGTACCATTGTGTAACCCTTTGTCCCTGAGAGTAGTTTTTGGATTCTCTGGGACAATGGGACCATCGGGACTTTGATGGTGATGAATCACTGTATGGAGGTATTCTGTGTTGAGTGTCAAGGCATGCAGTTCAAAAGCTAGCAACAGACAAGAAGTTAATTCACTTTACATGTTTACTAGTAGCAGTCAGCAAAACCAGATTTTTCTCAAAAATTTCCCATAGTGATCCATAAATCAGTTTTGCTACAGCTAACCATACCAAACACTCAAACCCATAGCATTGCAACTCATAGCAAGGACAGTCATTGACATAGTGCTACCACATCAACCCCTTTTATTTTCTAGGAACCACTGCAAGGCATCACCATGGTGTGATTTTAAGTTTTTGATATTATATTAGTTTTTTTTTTTTTTCTTTTTGGTGGAGCATGTCCCATGTTGGGGAAGCATTGGGGCTCTAACAATGTTACTGTCCCATTGCCTGCTAGGGGTTCTGAGGGGTCTAAACCTCAGAGTAGGATAGAAGAGTGTATTTACTGCAAGGAAATGCATTTACACAACAGACAGAACAAGGTTTTAACACAGGTAAAATGATGAGAAAATGATGTCAAAATGATCCTTTTTATCAATGTAAAGTCTAGTATAAAATAAGGAAAAAAAGAATACTTTTAAGTCAGAGGAAAAGAGTCTTTTTCTCCAGGTGAAAACATGCTCAAAAGGCATCTAAAATGTGTCTGAAATGATGCTGAAATGATGAAGAAATAATTCATTTTCACTACTTGCTTTCACTAACCTTTTCTCCAGGAAAAGATGTGGAGAAAAAGAAGTACAAATATACAAATATAGTAAAAATGAATCATTTCTTCATCATTTCAGCATCATTTCAGACACATTTTAGATGCCTTTTGAGCATGTTTTCACCTGGAGAAAAAGAATCTTTTCCTCTGACTTAAAAGTAATCTTTTTTTCCTTATTTTATACTGGACTTCACATTGATAAAAAGGATCATTTTGACATCATTTTCTCATCATTTTACCTGTGTCAAAACCTTGTTCTGTTTGTTGTGTTACACACAGAGTGTGTGGCTCAGCTGGTTAAAGCGTGATGACATGGTTTAACCCATGCCTTTTTGCATTGACCAGCTCCTACCCACTCAAACCCCACTTACCTCTGTCCAGTTTTGGGGGAGGTCTTCCTCTTTCTCAAGGGTGTTTTCCCATGTCTGGATAACTAGTTTTGTTTTGAGGCTCTTTTTCTCATATCTTGGGCTTGTTAGATGACAGTCTGTATCTCTTCTGGTGTGTAAGGTGTGTTTTCATTCTTTTTACTCTTTCACACTGTAGCTTCCATATCAGATGTGCAGACTCAGATATTAGGATTCTCTATAGCCTATTTACTCCAGATGTTTTTGTTTTTCACCATTTGCCTTGAAATCAGTGATCATGCAGCTTGTTATGTTGCCTACCCAAGGTTGTTGCCATTCAAGATTTTTCTGGGTCCACATATGCTTGGCTAGTTCCCATATCTCTTTTTGTCCAGGGGTTTTGCAGTGGGTTAGTATATGATCCATGGTTTTGGATATGTTGCAATGTGGGCAGTCATTTCTATTCCATACTTCCTCACTGAAGTTTCCTTGCAGCCAGTACTTGCCAACTCTGTATGCATCATGTGCAGTCATCCATAAGAAGTATCATGCATTTCTGGAGAAGTTTTTATGCCAGATAGCATTGAGGTCTTTACACTCCCCCCCCCAATCCGAGTGGAGTCTGCTCAGACACTCAGACTGTCCGAGTACTGTCCGAGGACTTTGCTCGGACTTTGCTCAGACTTCTTTGGCTAAAAGTCCTGCCAAACTAAATGTCCAGTCTGAGCATCCGAGCAGAGTCCGAGTGGACCAGCACTCGTACAGTCCTCGGACTGTCCAAGTTGCTCATATAATTGACTGAAAAATCTGTAGCTACCGCAGGGATTGAACCCTCATAGTCACATGATAAAGTACAATTAAGTCAGCAATATAACAGTTAGACTAAAGCATCATTACAGGTAAGTAGTTATATCTCTCTATGTACTGCCCCGGCTGTGATGACAAATCAACACAGCCGTGTCATCAACAATGCTGGCAACGGCGCCGCCTCCTCCTTACCTCCTACCCCAATAACCAACAACGGGAATGAGCCCAAACGATGGCATTGTCGTTTGGGCTCACTTGTAAGTGTTTTTTTACATAATCTTTGTTCTTTTGTTTAACTAACTGAAATTTCTTTAATCATAGGTTTTATCTATGTTATAATGATCCTGCAGCCTCAAAACCACAACAACGGCTGACACAGCCACCACCCTAGGACCCAGAACCACCGCTGCAAGCAACTGCTTGCGGGGTGGGAATGGGTACAACTGCAAAATGGCAAGACAACAGCAAGACAACAGCGATGCGGACTTGGCCAAACGGAACAACAATGCAACAAGATGACTGGAGGCGACTGGGATTGGGAGATGGAATGACGAGGGGACAAGTGGGAAACAATGAAAGGAAGGCAAAGCAAATGAAGAAAAGGACGTCTCTTGGGCCATTGGTAAGTTTTTTTTTCTTGTTTTTGTTACTAACAAACTTTTTTAGGTATTATCTAGTACTGCTGACAACGATGACGACGAGCACTCAGAACCACTGCCGCGAGCAGCTGCTTGCGGAGTGGGAATGGGTGCAACTTCAAAATGACAAGAATGGCTACTCACACCCACCATGCAGGACACACCACCTGCCTCTAGCCTCACGAGCAACTGCTCATGGGGTGGATGGTGGGTGGAATGACGACGATGGCAGGGAATGACAACAGCACCCGCCCCAGCCCTACGAGCCACTGCTCGTAGGGTGGACGATGGGTGGAATGACCACGATTAGGATCCTAGGCAAGTTTTTTTTTCTTTTCTCATTTCATTTTTCGATCCTAACTAACTTTTTATAGGTACAAACTACTACTGGCAACAACGATGATGACACCTCCACCACCACTGCTGCGAGCCCCTGCTTGCAGGGTGGAAGGTGAGGGTGAAGAGACAAGGGGGAATGGAGACAAGGGGGAATGGAGATGAGGGGGAACAGAGATGAGGGGGAACGGAGATGAGAGGGAACAGAGATGAGGGGGAACGGAGATGAGAGGGAAGGGAGACGAGAGGGAAGGGAGACGAGAGGGAACAGAGACGACAACAAGTGGGGACACCCATGATGACACCCACCCCATGCCTACGAGCATCTGCTCATGGGGTGGTTCAGGGGGGAGAAGAATGGGGACAGGAGAGCGAGATGGCCAGGGGACAACCAGGGGAGAGATGAACGCCACCAGAAGGCTGTTGGTTCAATTCCTGCTGTGCACACATTATTTTGTGAGACTTATAAGACTTTCTTGAAGACTGGAACTCGGACTTTACTTGGACAGTACTTTAGAAGGTGTAAATAAATGCACAATTGATGTTGTCCAAGCAAAGTCCGAGTGCAGTCTGAGTGCAGTCCTCGGACTTTACTCGGACAACTTGGACAGTCTGAGTGTCTGAGCAGAGTCCGAGCAGAGTCCGAGTGTCCGAGTGTCCGAGCAGAGTCTGAGTGGAGTCTGCTCGGACTGGGGGGGGAGTGTAAAGTACTGGATAGCATTCCAGATTTGGTCTTTGCTAGGCATTTGACCAGTTGCATCTTTGACCTCATTCTGTATCTTGTCAATCATTTGCTCAGTTGCCCAGGAGTTTGGTGCATAAATAGCTAGGACTGTGAGCTTTGCTTCTCTACTCCATGTGATAATTACTAAGATGGCTCGGCCAGGTATTATCTCATGTTGTACTGTTTTTTTTGGTATCAAGAATTGCTTTATTTAGTATACTATTGTGATTCCAGCCTTTTGTGTTAGGCTTGTGGGGTCTGTGGATGTGATGATTTGTAGATGTCTGCTGAATAGGTCCAGTAATTTACACTGCCCCATATGTTCTGGGCAGATCTGTGTGGACTGTGCAGACGCCGTGCGGAGTCCAACCATCTGGTGACCAAAATGAAAAATTACACCCCTTTTGCCATGGACTCCACCCCAGTCCACACGGAGTCCGCCCCAGTCCACCCCAGTCCACATAAGTCCGTGAGTCCGCATAAGTCCATGCAGAGTCTGCATTAGTCCGCCCAGAGTCCACATAAGTCTGTGCTGAGTCTGCACTTGTAAGGGTCATTGCATAAACACTACTGACTAGCTTACAGATACAAGGATCAACTACATGTCACTATCATCATCAGTGTCATATGATACGCACACTTTTTTGCCCTTCTTGGGCTTAGGTTCCTTCCCCTTGCTTCCCTTTCTCATTCTTCTTTTCAGTTGTTTTCGGCTCAGTTTTCTTCTTCTTGGCTTTTGTAGCCTCATCGTCTACTGTTGAGATGGCATGCTTACAGCCAGCAGGAGTCATCATGTCATTGGTAGCAGTACACAATTAAGATCAAATAAAATTTATTACCTGCATCCCTCACATCTAATGTGAGGGATAATACAATACAATTAACTACACAAAAAACACCCTCCCTCGCACCTTGTGCGAGGGGGAGTCCTACAAATATTTATTTACATACAAGACTCACCTGCGTCGGACGCGAGGGGAGGGCGACAATTATAAATAAAAGGAAAATCCCCTCGCCCACATGAAACACGGGCGAGGGGGAAGGCATTAATATGAATTTTAAAAAAACCCCTCCCAGGGCAAAATGCGGGGGAGGGGGCAGTGTCTCATTGTGGTGCCCCCCGTCCTGTGTGCATCTCCGTGGTAAAGAAATAAGACAAGAAAAAAAAAACCTACAGCCCAAGGGACGTCGACGTCCCTTGGGCCCTCTTGCATCATGGTGGGTGCATCTTCCTGGTTGCATCGTCCCGGTGGGGGTTGTCCTGGGCAGCTTTCATCTGTTGCTGCTGTTGTCATTGTTGTCCTGCATGATTGCTGTCGTTGTGTCGTTCCCGTCGTCCTGTGTCCCATCGTGCTCCTCATCGTGCTCCCTGCTGTGTGTTCCCGTTGTCGTTCTCCTCGTCGTCATTGCCATTCCACCCACAATCTACCCCCCGAGCAGTGGCTCATGGGGCTGGAGGCGGGTGGTGTGTCGTTGGCCCTGTCGTCATTGTCCGTCATGGTTGGTGGCTGTGCTTCGCATTCTGGGGGGTTCTGGTGCTGGTAGATGGTGGCGTCATTGTTGTTGTCGTCTGCACACACTCACGATCCACCCTACGAGCAGGGGCTCGCAGGCATGGGGTGGGTGTGTTGGCTCATTTGCAGGTGGTGGTGTCATTACTAGTAGATTATAACCTAGAAAACTAAAAAAACAAGTTAGTTAGTTTATAAAAACAAAAAGCAAATGAAAAAAAACTCACATAGGGCCCAAACGATGCGATCTGCATCGTTTGGGCCCGTGTTGGCTCGTTTGCGGGTGGTGGTGTCGTTACTAGTAGATTATAACCTAGAAAACTAAAAAAAATGAGTTAGTTAGTTTATAAAAACAAAAACCAAACAAAAAAACTTACGTAGGGCCCAAACAACGTGATCTGCGTCGTTTGGGCCCACGTTGGCTCATTTGCGAGTGGTGGCATTGTTGCCAGTAGATTATAACCTAGAAAGCTAAAAAAACAGGTTAGTTAGTTTATAAAAACAAAAAGCAAATGAAAAAAACCTTATGTAGGGCCCAAATGACATGATCTGTGTTGTTTGGGCCAAGGGCATCATTGCCAAGGGGTTAGGGGGGGGGGGTAGGTGGGTGCTTACCTGTTGGGTAGGCTGTGGGCATGTGTTACACATTTTTCATGGTCGGCGGTCTTGTCATTGTCATTCCACCCACCATCCACCCCACGAGCAGTTGCTCGTGAGGCTGGAGGTGGGTGGTGTGTTGGCGTTGTTGTGGGATTCTACTTGGGGGGGTTGAGCACATCAGTGTGACGTGGCACACGTACGGGGTTGCTGGGTGCTTACCACATGGGTATCCCCCTTCTGGGGTCTCCCAGTGTCCCTCTGCACCCTCCTAGCCCATGTCGACAGCCTCACATCCCATTTGAATGGGGAGGAGGGGATTGGGTGGCTGTGGGCATGCGTTATGCGTTTTTCATCGTGGCAGGTCGTCCCCAGTAGTAAACAACCTAAAAAGCATAAAATACAATTAGTTCATTGATAAAAACAAAAAGAAAAAAGAAAAAAAACTTATCTGTGGCCCAGACGACAGTTGCCGTCATTTGGGCCTGCGTTCCATCCAGTTGGCTTGTTTGAAGGTGGTAGTGATGGTGGGAGTGGGCATGGGAATGGTGGTGGCGTGCGTGCACACAGTGGTGGTGGTGGTAGAGGGGAGGGGAGGGAGGGAGGTGGTGGCGTCGATGGTGGTGGTGAGTGATGAGCTGGGCTTGATGATGTGACTGTGTGCTTTGTCATACAAAGCCAAACAGTGGTATGTAGTTGCATCAATGGCCACAAACAATAATGGCTGCGTAGTGTAACGGTAATGCGTGTCTGTACTCTCTTACTTAGTCATGAGGCTACAGGTTCAAATACCATTTGTGACATTATTTGGCTAAGCTCAAATGGTCTGTTCGGATGCATGCGGACTGTCCTTGCTCATCCGACCTGGTTGATCACAGATGCGGATGGAAGAAATCTGTGGACTCCGAGTAAAATACGTGGAATCCATGTTCGTCTGCATGGATCCGTGTGGACTGTCACACCCTGTTGCACAGCTAAAATGGTTTATTGTATGGATTGCAAATCTGCATGGAGTCCGTGCAGATCTGTGCAGAGTCCATGCAATTCCACACAGATCCGTGTGGAACATATGGGGCAGTGTAAAGACCTCAATAGGTCCTCAGTTTCCCTCCATTGGGTTTCATCCATGTGTGACTCTTGTATGGCAAGTATTACAATTTGTTGTTCTCTCATGAGTGGATTGATGTGTAGCCATTTGGTGTTCTGGTCTGATTGGCTGTAGCCTGTGATATTTAGAGATGCAACTTTGAGGCCTGCTCGGATTCTCTTCCCTTTTTTATGTTGTCTTGGTGGCAGGGTGGGGTTGTTATTTTGTTCATCTGGTTGTATCCTATCAGAACTTGGGATGTGGTCCTATTGCTCCTCTTCTAGTGGGTCTTCTCCTTTGGTGTTAGCATCCTGGTTTAACTCATTTTCATGTTTGCTGTTAGGCAGTGTTAGGGCAACACCCACTATCTGCTAGCTAAGACCATGTGGGTTCTCTCTACAAGAAGGGGGTGGGATGCATGCACATGATGGGGAAATTGATGATTTTGATGTGAGGGGTTATTGATAGAATGGTTGGTTGAGAAAGGCATTTCACACCACAAGTATAGGTGGAATACCTAAGAGAACACAACTGGGGTCCCCCAGGCATATATTCAGGTTTATATACTAGGTTAAAAATATTGTATGTCGATGCACACATACATGCACATACATATGGATGCATGCAAAATAAAATTCTCACACTAGCATAATGTAGCAAAGTATAGTGAAGTGTAGCATAATTTGACATAATGAAATAAAAATGAAAATTTATTAGGTAATGGGGCTGTTTCCTAACATTACCCCCCTTTTATGCCTCAACTTCCAGGCAAGAAAATATTGTATCTGTCCCCTCCATGAAATTTTGGTAAGGCCAGAATTTCATCCCCTCTTACACCAATGCAATGCAGAGCATTTGGATTATGTTTAAAGAATTGGGTGATGTCAAGAACCATTCCTCGCCTGATTGGAACCCGCATCCGTCTGACACCTTCCCGCACATTGAACCTGATTTTTGTCTATGTCTCCCGATTTCATTCCCAGCCGCCTTGCACTGCCCACACTGCTGTGCACCAGGCCACCTTGTACAGCATCCATGGCTGCCTTCCCAAGGCTGCCGTCTCTATTGCAAATTTGACTACAGATTCCTGTGCGGCTCCCGCTAGATAATTTATCTATGCAGTCGAGACACTGCCGCAGTCTTTGTTCCTGTTCCGCATTATTCCGGACTACAGTATTTAAGCTTAGTTAGTTTTGCCTTGTATTCCTCAGTTCGTATATTGACATAGACTCGACTTTAACTTGTCAATCTAAATCTCATTCTACTCCTACCTTTGTCCTCTAAGAGTCTGAACTCCATTCGACTCGACCTCTAGTCTCCCTCTGAAGTTCTAGTCTCATCTGAACTTAACCTAAGCCCCTCCGCACTCCTCCCCGCATTTACCTGCACTTTCCTGCTCCTACCCATAAACTTTCAACTTGAAATTAGGACACCAGATGAGGTGAAGGGCACAGCTTCTTACAAGCTGAAGCCAAGTCCTTTCTGTTTCCCCTCCCGCAGAATCTGCATCGACCCGACAACTCCTGCTATTATCACCCACAGTGTCCAATTGGATTCCGACGAGCCCTCTTGGATCAGTTCTTAACAGTATATATGAACTCCCACTTCACTTGTCTCACCACACTCCTTCATGACCCCTACCGACACTCTTTCCGGTAGCTCCCTGTCTAACCTCAGCTGGAAGGACTCCATCAGTTCTTCGTCATCTACCAATCAATCCTCTTCAAACTCCACTCGGGGTAACTCCTCCAACCAGCAGTCTTCCGCGACAAAGAACACTTCCAAGTTGTCCATCTCTGATAAATTGGGGAAGAATGGCAAACTTACTGCAGAAGAACGAGAATGTCGCATGAGGGAAAGACTTTGTCTCTACTGTGGCGAAGAAGGGCATGTAGCAGGAAACTGCCTGAAATCTAAAGCCGCAAAAGCCCGTGCATCCGCTGTGATTCCCAAATCCGCGGACTCAGAAAAATAGTCCGCAACCCTCAGAAAACAGCCATTGGGGCTGGGGGTTGCATTGACCTTACCCACTTGGCTGCCTACATTTGTCTCAATGTGTCCGCTCTTTCCGACCCTGACTCCCTAACCATTCTTTTAACCTTTCCCAACTCTTCCGCCCCTTTCCAAACCCTTATTGACTCTGGCTCCTCCCACTGCTTCCTTGACTCCTCTTTTGTGTTGAATAACCAACTCAGCACAGAATCCATTAACCCGATCAGATTACGACTCTTTGATGGATCTTGCAACTCCACCATAACTCAGGTCATTAAAGTTCTGATCACCTTTCCTACCGGTGAAGTGTTCAATTTGTCATTCTATGTAACCTTGCTTGACTCTTCCTGTTCCGCCGTACTCGGTCATAACTGGCTGAAGCAATACAATCTGTTGATTGACTGGTCTTCAAGCCAACTCGCTTTCCGCTCTGCAGATCATAGAGGTCCAGCACCCCTGACATCAGCTTTGCCCCCGAACCTTCTGGTAGAAATCCTAGACTCCTCCACACTTTCTGAACCCACCATTCCTCCCAAGTTTACACCCCCCGACATCTCTTTCATCAACACTGCTGCTTATGTGCATGCTAGCAAACTTCCTGGGGCAGTAGCTTTTCAGATGACCTTCTCTCCAGAAGAATTATCTGCCCACTCTGCCCAATCCGCTAACCCATCCGACCTTTCCGATATTCTGCCCGAGTATCATGAGTTCACTGATGTCTTTAATAAGACTAAGGCAGACACCCTTCCTCCACATCATCCTTACGACCTCAAGATAGAGACGGATGATAATGCTCCCCCTCCTCCGGGTCACATGTATTCTCTCTCTCCCTCTGAATTAGAAGCCTTATGA
Source organism: Tricholoma matsutake (assembly GCA_026075535.2). Classification (NCBI taxonomy): domain Eukaryota; kingdom Fungi; phylum Basidiomycota; class Agaricomycetes; order Agaricales; family Tricholomataceae; genus Tricholoma; species Tricholoma matsutake. The sequence continues at coordinate 3,675,058 of AP026544.2, forward strand.
GTCTTCATTGATGAAAACGTCTGCTCAGGTTTCATCTGCCCTTCCAAGTCTCCGCATGGCACTCCAATTCTCTTTGTCAAGAAGAAGGATGGTAGTCTCCGACTTTGTGTCGACTACCGAGGACTCAACCGACTTACAAAGAAAGACCTTCCCCTTCCTCTCATTTCTGACCTCCTTGACTCTCCCCGCAAAGCCCACTTATTCACCAAGATAGACTTGCGGCACGCTTATCACCTAGTCCACATCGCTGATGGTGATGAGTGGAAAACTACTTTTCATGCCTGCTATGGATCCTTTGAGTGGTTGGTGGTTCCCTTTGGACTCACCAATGCACCCGCAGCTTTCCAGTGGTTCATGAACAACATCTTCAGTGACATGCTGGATGTTTGTGTCATCGTATACCTCGATGACATCCTAATCTATTCAGATGACAAGTCCCAGCACGGGGCTCACGTTAAAGAAGTCCTCCACCGTCTCCGGAAAAATGGACTTTACGCCTCTCCACAGAAATGTGAGTTCCACAAAGACACCGTCGAATATTTAGGTTTCATCCTTTCACCGGATGGACTGCGGATGTCCAAGGATAAAGTCAAAACCATGCTTGACTGGCCCAATCCTAGGAAAGTTAAGGATATACAATCCTTCTTAGGCTTTTGCAACTTTTACTGCTGCTTCATTAACGGCTATTCAGACATTGTCATTCCACTCACCCGCTTGACACAGAAATCCGCATCTTGGGACTTCAACAAGAAGTGCTGTGACGCCTTTGAAAGGCTCAAACAAGAATTCACTCACGCACCCATCTTAACTCAATGGGTACCCGACTCACAGATGGTACTTGAAACCGATGCTTCCAACTATGCCCTAGCTGCTATCCTTTCGGTTTACACTGCGGATGGAGAAATCCATCCGGTAGCTTTTCATTCCCGCTCCTTCAATCCCGCTGAACTAAATTATGACACCCATGACAAGGAACTCTTGGCCATCTTTGAAGCCTTCAAACACTGGTGGCAGTACTTCGAGGGTTCCGCAAACCCAGTTGATGTGGTCACTGACCACAAAAATCTTGAGTACTTCAGCACTACCAAGTTGCTCACCCACCGCCAGGCCCGTTGGTCTGAGTACCTTTCCCAGTTCAATCTCGTCATCCACTTCCACCCCGGAAAATTAGGGGCCAAGCCAGATGCGCTCACTAGACGTTGGGATATCTACCGCAAAGGGGGAAATAGCGACTTCGCCTCCATAAACCCAACCAACTTCTGACCTGTATTCACACAAGAACAGCTCACCTCTTCCCTCCGAGCCACCTATTTTGCCACACCCATCCTTTGACAAGCAGTAATCATGGATGTTGAGAAACTTCACCACGACATCTGCACCTCCCTACCCCTTGACCCCTTATCATCCGCACATCTTCCAACACCTGTCGACCCCAATTGGACCATAGACGAGGCAGGTCTCCTCCGCCACTTCGACCAGATTTATGTTCCAGACGTCGCAGATCTTTGCCTCAAAGTCCTTCAGTACAAACATGATCACATCCTCTCTGGCCACTTTGGACAAAACAAAACCCAGCAGCTTGTCCACCGGGAATATGTCTGGCCAAACCTCTGCACCTTTTTGCAGGAATTCTGCAAATCCTGTACCACTTGCAAGTGATCCAAATCGCCTCAACACAAGCCCTATGGGTTCCTAAAGCAACTTCCGGTTCCGGAACAACCTTGGAATTCCATCTCCATGGACTTCATTGAACAACTACCTGACTCCGACGGTCACACCGCTATCCTGGTCATCGTTGACTGCCTCACCAAGCAAGGCATCTTCTTCCCAACTGTCAATGAAATCACAGCCCAAGAACTAGCCAACCTGTTTGTCCTCCACGTCTTCTCCAAGCATGGCGTTCCATCGCACATCACTTGTGACCAGGGATCCGAGTTTGTCTCCCATTTCTTCTGCTCCCTTGGAAAAGCGCTTGACATGCAGATCCACTTCACTTCCGGTTATCACCCGCAAGGTGATGGTCAGACAGAACGACTAAATCAGACCTTGGAGCAGTACCTCCAGATCTTCTGCAACTATCAGCAGGACGACTGGTCTCACCTCTTACCCTTGGGCGAATTTGCCTACAACAATGCTCCTTCTGCCTCTACAGGTGTATCCCCTTTCTTTGCCAACAAAGGCTATCACCCGAACATTTCCATCTTCCCTGAATGTGACTTAGCCTCACAGCGCACCCGCGAGTTTGTCGTTGATTTAGACGACCTTCACCAGGAACTTCGGAAACAACTTGCGACCACTCAAGAACATTATTAAGGTCCTGCGGACAAACATCGGGCACTTGCACCCGACTTCAACATTGGTGATTTCGCTTATGTCACTGCGGAAAATATTCGCACCACCCATCCCTCCAAGAAACTCTCTGAAAAGAACCATGGTCCTTTTGAAATCATTGCCCGCCCAGGCACTCACTCAGTCACCCTGCAGCTTCCAGATCACATGCAGGTGATCCACCCTGTCTTCCATGTCTCTCAACTAGAGAAACACTCCCTGAACACCATTCCGAATCGGATACAACCTCCACCTCCTCCCATCACTATTGATGATGAGCTCGAATATGAGATCACCAAAGTCCTCAACTCCAAGGTTGATAATTGACGTTGTTGCAAGATTCTCTACCTTGTCTGATGGGAAGGCTACCAGGGAACCGATGAGGAGACCTCCTGGCTACCTGTTATGGAGCTTGACCACGCCCAAGAACTCCTTGCAGATTTTCACACTCGCTACCTGCAGAAACCCAGACCATTACCCACTTAAAGTCTATTCACATTACTTATTCACTCAGTCTGAACTCAGAAACAAAATTCAACCAACTTCCTCATTTGGACTCAAACCCTCACGTGCCTCATAGGCTCGGCACTAAGGGGGAAATACTGTCAAGAACCGTTCCTCGCCCGATTGGAACCCGCATCCATCCGACACTTTCCTGCATGTCAAACCTGATTTTTGTCTATGCCTCCCGATTTCATTCCCGGCCGCCTTGCACTGCCCACACTGCTGTGCACCAGGCCACCTTGTACAGCATCCACGGCTGCCTTCCCAAGGCTGCTGTCTCTATTGCAAATTTGACTACAGATTCCTGTGCGGCTCCCGCTAGATAATTTATCTATGCAGTCGAGACACTGCCGCAGTCTTTGTTCCTGTTCTGCATTATTCTGGACTACAGTATTCAAGCTTAGTTAGTTTTGCCTTGTATTCCTCAGTTCGTATATTGACATAGACTCGACTTTAACTTGTCAATCTAAATCTCATTCTACTCCTACCTTTGTCCTCTAAGAGTCTGAACTCCATTCGACTAGACCTCTAGTCTCCCTCTGAAGTTCTAGTCTCATCTGAACTTAACCTAAGCCCCTCCGCACTCCTCCCCGCATTTACCCACACTTTCCCACTCCTACCCATAAACTTTCAACTTGAAATTAGGACACCAGATGAGGTGAAGGGCACAGCTTCTTACAAGCTGAAGCCAAGTCCTTTCTGTTTCCCCTCCCGCAGAATGCACATCGACCTGACAACTCCCGCTATTATCACCCACAGTGTCCAATTGGATTCTGACGAGCCCTCTTGGATCAGTTCTTAACAGGTGATCACATTATGCACTTGCTTACAATTCTCTTCAGGTTCCCACAAATTGTTTTCATCAGTATAGTTCTTCCACTTTATTAAGAACTCCAATTTATTTCATTGAAGATGGGAGTCTAGAATTTCTTTGACTACATACTCTGGAGCACCCTCTATAGTTATTGGAACTTGTGTGGTTTGTTGGCCAGGAATAGTGGGTTAGTGGTAGGGGTGTAAGTGGGAAACATTAATCTTGGGATCAATTTTGGATGATCAAGGTAGTTCTAGCACTACTGCATTAGGCAAAATTACTTTAGAGATTGCATATGGGCCAACTTGTTTCTCTGTGAGCTTCTGAGAAGGTTGTGGAATATTAAGGTCCTTGGTACTTAGCCATACCAAGTCACCAACTTTGTACTCTGGAGTGGGACGATCTGCATGTTGCATCATATCATCATGTGCTTTCATCAATGCTGCTTCTTCCTGTACCTTTTGCATCTTAGATACAAAGTCTTCTATTGATTGTACCTTAATCTCCCTTTGGAGTTCTATTACCACATGGGGATGATACCCATAATTGGCAAAGAAGGGTGACATCTGAGTAGCTGAATGGAATTTGTTATTGTGGGAAAATTTGGCAATTGCCAGCCATTTGGGCTAGTTGGTTTGTTGGTAGTTGACAAACATGCATAGGTACTGCTCCAACTCCTGGTTCATCCTCTCTGTCTGCCCATCAATTTGTGGGTGATATGCCATAGATAATTTAGTTTGAATCCCCAATATGTTGTTTAATTCTCGCATAAATGCAGAAGTGAATTGTGGTCCACGATTGGAGATAACAGTATCAGGTAATCCATGTAACCACCATACCTGATTTAGGTAGAGGCATGCCAAGCCCAATGATGAGGTTTCTGTAGTGGTAGGAATAGTATGGACCTCCTTTGTAATACAGTCACATACTATGAATATTGCATTGTACTCTTGAGCTTCAGGTAATCTGGTGATAAAATCTACAGATATATCTTGCCATGGCACTTTTAGTATGGGGTTTGGTATTAATTTCCTGCAGCAGGTTTCTCTGGAAATTTCTTCCCCCTCATGCATGTATCACATCCATCCATATACCCCAACACATATTTAGAAATTCTGGGCCACCAATAATTTCTCATTACTAATTATTATGATGTAACCAGATGATCTCCCTTTGCAAATCCTGATCCTTTGGTACATACCCCTTCCCTCAGAATGACACCAACCCTTGCTCCTCAGCCCATTCATCTCCTTTAATATTACCCTTCTTTTTTCCCTTCAGAGCTTTCATGGCTTCCACTACTTCATCATCCATCTCCAAACATTGTCTAACTTTAGACAACATTTCCATTTCCAAGCTATCTATTAATAGATGCCCTTGATGTGGGGCCAAATGTGAAAGTATTCAGATTTGAGTAAGGTAACATTTGTATTGTCCTCCTCCACCCCCCTTTTATGATCAATATGTCTGGATAATGCATCTGCTTTCCTCATTAAGCTTCCAGCTTTGTTGACTAAGTGAAAATTAAAATATGACAGGAATAGTGCCCAACTAAGCTTTTTGGCTGACATGAAGTATTGCAGAATTTTGATGATCCATCCAGATTTCAATCTGATGCATACATCCCTCCAAATAATGCCTCCATGCCTCCAATGCTCATATTATTCCCAACATCTCTTTGTCATGCACATCATAATTTCTCTCTGCATCATTCAACCCTCAGGAAAAATATGCACAAGGATGCCATTTGTCATCTTCACACAGCATTGATAATACCGCTCCAGTAGCAACGTAGGATGCATCTGATTTTACTCATAAGGGGTGCATGAAATCTACTGGGGCTAATATTGGTCCCTCCACAAACTTCCTCTTCAACTCCTCAAACACTGTCTGCTGCTGCTCTCCCCACCTCCACACTACTTCCTTTCCCATAAGGTTATGTAAGGGTGCAGCAATTTTAGAAAAATTATGCACAAAGCGACAATAATGATTTGCAAGTCCCAAGAAGGCTTGAACCTCCTTGATACAGGTGGGTGCAGGCCAGTCAGTGATCACCTGTACCTTGATCGGGTCCATCTTAATTCTGTCAGGGCTGATCAATAATTCTAGGAACTTGATCTTGGTTGCACCAAATACACACTTCTCCAATTTCAAAAATAGATCATTCTCCGCTAATCTCCGTAACACCTCCTGCACTATCACCTCATGATTTTCTTCATCCTCCATAAATATCAGAATGTCATCAATAAATATTATTACCACTCCTTTGTCAATTATGTCCTTGAAAATATTGTTCATCATATTTTGGAAAGTCAGGGGACTATTGGTCATCCAAAAAAACATGACAAGTGGTTCAAAGGATCCTTGATGTGTGGCAAATGTGGCCTTCCACTCATCTCCTTTTCTAATTCATACATTATTGTATCCCCATCATAGATCCAATTTTGTGAAGACTTTGGCTTTTCCCACCTTGTCAATTATTTCTGAGATCAAGGATAGGCTGTAATTTACACTCCCCCACCTATTCTGATTGGACTCCGGTTTGTCCAGTTATTCTGACCAGATTCCAGTTATTCCTACTGGATTCCGGTTTGTCCAGTTATTCCAGTGGGACTCCAAGTAGCTCAACTTAGAGTTTAATAGAGAATTAAATTTTGAGTCCTAAGTTCTCAAAGTGCCTACAAAATAAAGTTGTACAAAGCAGGGATTGAACTCAAGGCCTCACCATAAAGTGATCACATGACAAACCAAGCAAGTGTGCTCAACCAGTTGAGCCACAGAAGAATTATTAGTTGGTAATATAAGGTTTATTTATGACACTCAGACTCATAACTCTTTTTTTTTCTAAGTAATTAAGGGCAAAGTTTTTTAATTAATCACATCCCTCATGTTCAATGCAAGGGAGTGGGGATGATGTGATTATATAAATAAACTACATTATTTATATATATAAAAAGCCCTCACGTTCAGTGCGAGGGGTGAGGTAAAACATAAAGAAAAAAAAACCCTCCCCAAGCAAAATGGGGGAGGGGGAGGCGCAATACTATTAAAATTAAAAGTATAAAAAAACCCTCCCTGTGCAAAATGCAGGGGGAGGGGGAGGCAACACAACCCTGCTGTCCTTGGTGCATCTCCTGGGTTTGCCGTCCCGGGTGCCCATTGTCCTGCCCACTCCCTGTGGTCCCATATCTCCCCGTTGTTGCCTGTGGTGCCCGTTGTCCTCCCCAGTCTGGTGCTGGGCCTGCCATGTCATTTGGTGATGTCATATGGGGCTGTCCTTGTCCTCATTCCACTTGCCATCCACCCCATGAGCAGTTGCTCTGTGGGGCTGGGGGCAGGTGGTGCATCATTTGCTGCAGGGCCTGTTTGTGTTGTTAGTTGCACCAAAAGGAAGAAAATTAAATAAAAAAACCTACTTATGGCCCAGGAGATGTTGCTGACATCTCCCGGGCCCTCGTTCCCATTTCCCTGTTATTTCCCTCCCATTGTCCATCCCTACAATCCACCCTATGAGCAGTTGCTCATAGGTGTGGGGTGGGTGCCATGGCGCTCATTGTCATTGTCTGGCCCTGGTGGTGCCATTTGGTGTTTTGTCATCGTCACCAGAGTTGTTCCACCTGTCATCCACCCCATGAGCAGTTGCTCATGGGGCTGGAGGCGGGTGGTGTGTCAGCGTTGGCATCTGGGTCATCGTGGTGGCTCCTGGAGCCGTTCCTCATCATGGTGGGGCCCTGGTGCTTGTTCTTTGTTGTTGTCAGTGCCTACTGTCATCCACTCACCCTACCCAACCTGCAAGCAGGCACTTGCAGCAGTGGGAGTGGGTGGTAGGTTGGCATTGTTGTGGATTTCTGTTTGGGGGGGTTGGGGTGCATCAGTGCAACATGGCATGCTTACGGGGGTTGGTGGGTGCTTACTAGGTAGGTATCCCCCTTCTGGGGTCTTCTGGCATCCCTCTGCACCCACCTAGCCCATGTCAACTGCCTCACATTGCATTTGAAAGGGGAGGAGGGGATTGGGTGGCTGTGGGCATGCATTGTGCGTTTTTCATCACGGCAGGTTGTCCCCAGTAGTATACAACCTAAAAAGCAATAAATTACAATTAGTTGATTGATAAAAAGAAAAAGAAAAAAGAAAGAAACTTATCTATGGCCCAAATGACAGTTGTCGTCATTTGGGCCCACATTCTGTCCAGTCAGCTCATTTGAAGGTGGTGGTGATGGTGGCAGTGGGCATGGGAACAGTGGTGGTGGTAGAGTGGAGAGGAGGAGGAAGCATGGACGATGGTGGTGGTGGTGGTTGTGAGCTGGCAGTCACATGTCACATGTCATGCAAGCATGTATTGTACTTATTAATTATTCCATTAATGGCTGTAATTAACTATGCACCTTGGTTGGGTAATAAAAGTATTAAATGTATGTAGACAAATAATTTCTTCATAGCTTAGTGGTTAAGCCTGCTGTTATGTGTGCAGACCCAAGGTTGAGTGTTCAATTCTTGTTGTATGACAAACTTTTATTTGGGAAAGCATGTGTATTCCGGTTATTCTTGTTAGTCCAGTTGTGATGAGTCTGGTCAGATTCTGGGGATTCCGGGTGTAAATTTGATGCTTATTCTGACCAAAATTGTGCTGCATAGGAGCTCTTTACACTGCCCCATGTATTCCTGGAGGAATCCTGGTTATCCCTGCCACAGCTATTGTTTACCAAATGTTGCATTCCTGGCTGTTTTTCCTCCAGTGGGATTCCTGGTTCAGTCCTGGTATATTCCTGGTAAATCAGGCTCTTCCTGGTACTATTCCAGGAGTTCCCCAGGACTTGGACTCTCAGGAATCTGGGGGGACTGACCAGGAATCCTGTAGGACTCTGTAGGACTCATCAGGACTCATCAGGACTCACAAGGACTCACAAGGACTCACAAGGACTCACCAGGACTCACAAGGACTCACAAGGAATCAAGTAGGATTGAACCAGGAGTCCTTACTACTACTAAGTAATAAAATAAATGACATGAGCTGAAATTGAACCCTAGGCATGAGACAACAACATTTTAGCATAGCCAATATAACCACTACACCACATAGACTTATGAGGTATGTCCACTTACTGCTCTAGGTACCATTGGGGTGGCTGTGCATGACAAAGCACACAGCCGCATATCAACATTGCCAGCTCATCATCCACCATCATCACCACTCTCGACGACGACGCCACCTCCCTTCCACTGCCTCCCCTCCATCAACACCTGTCGCCACCGCTCCTATGGCCACCACCACCTTGTCTAATGCTGCCAACGGCCACATTTGAACCACCTTGGGCCCAAACAATGACAGATGTTGTTTGGGGCCCAGGTAATGTTTTTTACTTTTTTTTTATTGAACTAACTAATATTTTCTTTCCTTCTTTAGGTTCTAACTATATCATGACAACAAGATGACACCAAATGACAAACGAAGAACAACGAGTGAGCAACAGATGACAGATGACAAACAACAAATGACAAACAACAAACAACAAATGAAGAAATGGAGAATGATGACACAGAGAGGGAAGGCTGTAAGGAAATGGGCCCAAACGATGTACATTGTCGTTTGGGCCCCAGGTAAGTTTTTTTTTGTTTGTTTCATTCTTTTTTGATTAATATTAGTTTTCTTTTGAATTTTTATAGTTTCTCATTGTATGATGCAACCCACCACCACCACCACACCCTCCACCGCTGTGAGCAGCTGCTCACAGGGTGGAAACGGGGAGCGATGATGAGGACCATGGAGACGGAGATGAGGAGCCGCAAATGAAGAGAGCAGTGGGGTGGCAAGGCCCAAAATGACGAGAGCAGCAGGGTGGCAAGACAAGGACAGGAGGACAATGGACGACCACGAAAACGACGGGACAGGGAGGACAACGGACAACAAGCATGACCCAGCACCCAGCACCACCGCTGCGAGCAACTGCTCGCAGGGTGGAAGGAGGGGTGCGAGGATGGAGATGACCATGCAACAATGACAGGACCCCAGCACCAGGGGACGCAACACAGCCAGGACAGTGACAGCGAAGCCAGGACGACCACGCAACAACAACAGGACACCAGCACCAGGGAACGCAACAGCGGGAGACGGCCAGGACGGCAATGATGACCAGGAAGGGCACAACCAGGAGCAGTATGGAAATGATGCCCCCAGGAAGGGCATGACCAGGAGCAGCACGGAAATGATGCCCAGGACGGCAACAACGAGGACAGCAACAATGAAGGCCCAGCACCCAGGATGATGGGGACAGGACGACAGGCATGACTCACCAGGCCACCCCCGCATTTTGCATGGGGCAGTTTTTTTCATTTTTTATTTATGGTAATTAATACCTTCCCCCTCGCCTGCGTTTTACGTGGGTGAGGGGTTTTTCTTTCTTTTTCTTTATAATTGTAGTGCTCCCCTCACGTCGAACACGAGGGGAGATTAGTTTTAAACTTTCCTTTTATTCCTTATAGTTTATTATCTGATCCCTTCTGACACGACAATGACAACTTCCACATGCAATGCGTCAATCACGCATCCCTTCAAGTTTCGACGCTTCCTCGGTCCTCGTGCCGACAGCTCCATTTTCGACGAGAAGAATCGGAGCTGGTTTTTTTCATTTTCCTTTTATTACAATTCTTCCCAGTCTAAAAATAACCTTTTACCACAACAATCCAGCTATCAACCTGAATCCCCCCTTTAGTGGCAAGTCAACATCCAGATCGATGGGTTGATCAACTGGATGGTAGGGTCGATGGTTTGGATTTGCATGCTCTCCGCGCTTGCTGGGGGCATGAGTTGCATCACATCAATAGAGAGCCTCAAAGACAGTCCTCTCCCCAAGTCATTCCCAGTTAGTGAAACCCCGAGACAAGGACTCGACGATGCCACCCCAATATCATCTGCCTCACAAACACCACGACAATCTTGAAGATCATCAACGCTTCCCAGATCTGGCTTTCATGCTTCTTAGATAGTTTATCATTCTTGTTGATTGGTCCCGTTGGCGCAAGAGAATGCATGCGATAAGGGTTTTTCATTTTCAGTACCATTGATTTGTATATAGGTGTCCTCCCACCTTTCAAATGGAGTATCCCAACTTTTACTCACAGTTTACATCTCTACTTAAGTTTCTCCTCAAGACTATGAAGTCCTTCAAGTTTACTGCACACTAAGGTGTAGAATATAAGCTAAGTAGTTAAGTTTCAAGTCTGTCAGCTTAGGTTTCCCTGTTTCCCTGAAGTTTTATCATTACAAGTTATATTCCAAGGAGAGCTGTTCCTTTTTATCCATCCATCGAGCTGTTACTATTTGACGCACCCATTTCTCATATTCGACGACATTGGCACGTGACCCTGTTGATCGCGTTTCAACTGCGTTTTCAATAATTCTTACACGATGTGTTCGGCCTCAAACGTATCACCGTGTTCTATTCGCCTTCTATCCCCTCCCAAATGAGCTAAAGGCCCGTCCACTCTGTCCAATACCCTAATACTGCCATCCCCGCTTAGCTGACCTCTTGCAACATGACCACACAGTCAATGGACTACCAGCAGACTCCATTCCCTGCCACACAGGGATTGGTCCTTTCCAGTCAGTGGTGTTTGGGAGGGGGAAATTCTTCCTACTATGAGTCTCAGCTTTGCACCAGACACATCCAAATGGGGTTTTGTCTGGCTTGAGTTTAACAATTTGGTCTACCATGAAGGTTGTCCAGCATATGATTCATAACCAGGCTCAGTGGTCTTTGAGGTTGTTGGAGACTGGCATGCCCTGTAGTTGCCAAAGAGGCTGTGGTGTCACCTTCCACAGTGTGGGGGATGAAGGTGAGGCAGAAGGTAGATTGGGATATCAGGGCATGCTCAGTGGCAGTTCCTCCAATGTTTCATTTAGCCAGGTGGTTGTTTGTTATGCTCAGGAATGCCTGGTCATTCATTAGGGTAGTGGTTATTGTGTGTAGGGCATTAGTCAGGTGTAGTGGTTCAGTGGTAATGAAGGGTCCAGTGAGGTTGAGGATAACCCACAATCTGGCTTGTGGATCAAGGATGACTGCACTGAATGTGAGGCTTTGTCTGTTAATCTGGAGAGCAAAGGTTTGCTGCCACAGGAGCAGGTTGAGGAGGAGGTAGGGGAAGGGTTTGGTGAAGCAAGCTCCAGTCTTGGGGGCTATGTTTGGTGTGGGGCATGCAACACAAAGGTGGTCACAGTTAGGGTAACTGAGAGACTTGAGGAAGGTTTCTATGTCTCTGCTCATTCTGGGGTTATCCTGGCTGAGGTGAGGGCCAGCTCTGAAGGGGATGAGGGCGGCATAGCACTCTGGATAGGTTTGTAGCTGCCTCAGTGTGACTTCATGTAGGTTACCAAAAAGTGTTGCATAGGATGGCGCAAGTTTGGGGAAGTGTTGGGTTGTATAGGGAATAGGAGTGGTGGGGGGCTGTTCAGATGTATTTCCCTCTTGAGTCAATCCATAGTGTGGGTTATGTAGTTGGTTGAATACATTGTTTGCATCATTTGCAATGCTGATTAACTCTACTACAATTGTGGGGTAAATGGGAGTTATTGTCAACCACAGTGTAGCATAGGGGGGTGGATGTATCTAGAGAATGGCAGGGGTAACCCTGGGGTATTTTGAGGCTACCCTTACCCTTACCCTCCAAAACCCCTTACCCCTCACAAGGGTCAGGGTTTTGAGGGGTATGGGTAAGGGTATGGAGGGGTATGGAGCATATACAATACCCCCAAGATGGTATCATCAGATGAGTGACTAATATCACTTTTATTATCAATTGAGTCAAAGACATGAACATCTGGCCATTTTCATGGCTGTATGAAAGTGCTACAACACATTTTCAGGCAGTAACTATGCAGAATTTGGAAATCCTGTGATGTCAAAACATCAATACATGGAAAATGCAATGTATACTCTGCTGAACTTGAGTAAAAGCTGTGTAGAAGTCTTTTATTGATGGTATTTGATGCAAATTTACTTTATTATATGTCCCCCCATCCAGATATTTTACCTATCCTGGTACCCCTCACAAGGGTAAGGGTTGGCTGAGGGTACAAACACTGTACCCTCACCCCTACCCTCATCTACCCTTGACAAGTACCCCCAGGGTTTTGCATACCCCTGCCATTCACTAGATGGATCTGTATCTGCTCCTCCACCTGGGGTGGTGTTCTGGAAGGCAGGGGGGAGGTATGGGACAAATGGTTTCTTATGTGGCAAGTGTGAATCTTTCCAGGGGCTAGTGGAAGTTTGGCCAGGGTTGAGGATGTGGGTTGCCTTCAGGCAGGCAGCTGGGTTTCTTATGGATGAGTTCATCATCATCGGAGGGAAGGTTCATCTGCTGCAGTTTGGCTATATGGTCATTGCTTTTGGCTAGTGTTTCAAGGTCCAGTCTTTTGCTGTTTTGCTGTATCTCAGCAATGACTGGATGAAATCATTTCATCAAAGAGAGGACCCCTATTATTTTCACTTCTCTATCCATGATTAAATTTTGTGATTATATTGACAATCACTGACCAGAATCCTTATGTTCCAGAGATGACCCCCTGGTCTTTGGCCAGATCTATCTGCTCAAATATTTTCATGATTTTATCTTATTATTTGAGATAGTAGGAGGCAGTTTAAATTTTAAAAAGACTGCAAAAGACTGCAACCCAACTGGACTTCAAAACACTACATAGTACTTCCTTTCCACATTCACAGGGTGGCTGCGGTGGCTCAAAGGATCTCGGTATTCGCCAGTCCTATGTACCCTTGGTCTTCATGTTTGGTTAAGTTCTTGGTGAGTGCATTGATCGCATATCTAGAGGAGGTCTTTACACTCCCCCCCCCCAATCCGAGCGGAGTCCGCTCAGACACTCGGACTGTCCGAGTACTGTCCAAGTACTGTCCAAGGACTTTGCTCAGACTTTGCTCGGACTTCTTTGGCTGAAAGTCCTGCCAAACTAAATGTCCAGTCCGAGCTGAGTCCTTGGATTGTCCTAGGACTGTCCAAGCATCCGAGTGGAGTCCGAGTGGACCAGCACTCGTACAGTCCTAGGACTGTCTGAGTTGCTTATATAATTGACTGAAAAATCTGTAGCTACCGCAGGGATTGAACCCTTGTAGTCACATGATAAAGTACAATTAAGTCAGCGATATAACAGTTAGACTAAAGCATCATTACAGGTAAGTAGTTATATCTCTCTATGTACCGCCCTGGCTGTGATGACAAATCAACACAGCTGTGTCATCAACAATGCTGGCAATGGTGCTGCCTCCTCCTTACCTCCTACCCCAATAACCAACAACGGGAACGAGCCCAAATGATGGCATTGTCGTTTGGGCTCACTTGTAAGTGTTTTTTTACATAATCTTTGTTCTTTTGTTTAACAAACTGAAATTTCTTTAATCATAGGTTTTATCTATGTTATAACGATGCTGCAGCCTCAAAACCATGACAACGGCTGACACAGCCACCACCCTAGGACCCAGAACCACCGCTGCAAGCAACTGCTTGCGGGGTGGGAATGGGTACAACTGCAAAACAGCAAGACAATGGCAAGACAACGGCGATGCCAACTTGGCCAAATGGAATGACAACACAACAAGATGACTGGAGGCAACTGGGATTGGGAGATGGAATGACAAGGGGATGAGTGGGAAACAATGAAAGGAAGGCAAAGCAAATGAACAAATGACATCTCTTGGGCCATTGGTAAGTTTTTTTTTCTTGTTTTTGTTACTAACGAACTTTTTTAGGTATTATCTAGTACTGCTGACGACGACGACGACAAGCACTCAGAACCACTGCCGCGAGCAGCTGCTCGCGGAGTGGGAATGGGTGCAACTTCGAAACAACAAGAACGGCTACTCACGCCCACCACGCAGGACACACCACCCGCCTCCAGCCTCATGAGCAACTGCTCGTGGGGTGGATGGTGGGTGGAATGACAACAATGGCAGGGAACGATGACAGCACCCACCCCAGCCCTACGAGCCACTGCTCATAGGGTGGATGACGGGTGGAACAACCACGATTAGGGGAGACCCAAGAGATGTCAACATCTCTTGGGTCCTAGGTAAGTTTTTTTTTCTTTTCTCATTTCATTTTTTGATCCTAACTAACTTTTTATAGGTACAAACTACTACTGGCAGCGACGACGATGACGACACCTCCACTACCACTGCTGCGAGTCCCTGCTTGCAGGGTGGAAGGTGAGGGTGAAGAGACGAGGGGGAACAGAGATGAGGGGGAATGGAGACGAGGGGGAACAGAGACGAGAGGGAAGGGAGACGAGAGGGAAGGGAGACGAGAGGGAACAGAGACAACAATGAGTGGGGACACCCACGACGACACCCGCCCCACACCTATGAGCATCTGCTCATGGGGTGGTTCAGGGGGGAGAAGAATGGGGACAGGAGAGCGAGACAGCCAGAGGACAACCTGGGGAGAGACAAACACCGCCACGAGCAGGTGGGTGTTTTTAATTTATTTTTGTTACAGCCCCCTCCCCTCGAGCTTGCGAGGGGAGGGCTTAGTATTATACATATTAATTACCCATATTAATAACCCCTCGCACAGATGTGAGGGGGTCAATTTAATAATCTATTCATGATATATATAAAATTAGATTTCAGTAATAAATAGATATGATGTATGTAAATTTAAATGACTACTTGGCTTAAGTGGTAGAGTGTGCATGTTTTGTCATCATGTGATTGCTAGTCCAGAAGGCTGTTGGTTCAATTCCTGCTGCACACACATTATTTTGTGAGACTTATAAGACTTTCTCTAAGACTGGAACTCGGACTTTACTTGGACAGTACTTTAGAAGGTGTAAATAAATGCACAATTGATGTTGTCCGAGTGCAGTCTGAGTGCAGTCCTCAGACAACTCAGACAGTTCTAGGACAGTCCGAGCAGAGTCCGAGCAGAGTCCGAGTGAAGTCCTTGGACAGTCCGAGTGTCTGAGTGTCTGGGCAGAGTCCGAGCGGAGTCCGCTCGGACTGGGGGTGGGAGTGTAAAGTACTGTTGTTCTTTGTGCATTGGTAGTCTGTCAATTGCATCTTCAACTGTGTTGAAGTCTCCCAGCATGATCATTGGTTGGGGGAGTCTGCCATTGTGAATGGGCTTTAATATCTTCCCAGAGTTTTGTGTTGTCACAAGGGGAGTTTGGAGCATAGACTGCAAGGATTGTGAGTTTTGTTTCTCTACTCCAGTTAATTGTTATCAAAAGAGCTCTCCCAGGTATTATTTCATGATGCACTATGTTTTCTGTGTCAACATTGGCTTTGTTCAGGACTATTGCCATTCCAGCTTATTGAGTTGGGTTGTTGGGATCAGCAGAGGTGACAATTTGGAGGTGATTGTCAAAGAGGTCTTCAGTCTCTTTCTGTCGGTCCTCATTCATGTGTATTTCCTGCATGGCAAGTATTCCTATCTGCTGTTCTCTCATTAGTTGGTTTACATGTAACCATTTCAAGTTTTGTCCTGGCTGGCCATACCCTTTTATATTTAGAGATGCAACTTTGAATCCTGCTCTGATGTTTTTTTGGTGTTTGTGCCGTCTGGGTCTGGGGGTCTGTGTAGGGTGGTTGAATTGTCCTCCTAGTTGGAAGCCATCTGAACTTGGGATGTTATCCCATTGTCCTTCCTCTAGTGGGTCCTCTTCCCTATCTTTATCTGGGTCTACATGTTGTCCATTTTCAGCTTCCTCACTTGGGGGAGTTTGGGTATTTGGTCCATTTAGCAGCATCTCATTCAGCAGCATGCTTTGTATCCTCTGGTGGGTTTGGACATCTGGTGTATTCATTGGGTTGTAGTCACCTTCATTATTTTGTGTTCTACCACTATGTGTGGCACTGCAGTGTGGTCTTGTAGAGCCCCTTTCATCAGGTGTCTGAGCTGCAGGAGACTCAGTACTCCTTCCAGAGTCTCTTGATGGGGTGCCTGATGTGTGACAGTGATGTATGTGGTTGTTGGGGGCATGGGTGCCCATGCAGGCCTGCCAGGCCAATAGCATGGGGTTCTTGGGGGGTTGCAGTGAGTTCAGGGCTTTTGGGCAGCTTGAACTCATTACCTGCAGTTTGGCTAGGCTTTCCCCCATAGCCTAATGTTGAAAGTCATTGCATCTGCCAAGAGGTGTCAAACCATGGGCAGGTGTTGTGCAACATATTGCTTTTGCAAGAGACCATGTCCCAAAACATGGTACATGTGTAGTACAGAAAGAGTGTATTTGTCACGATCTGTTCCTCATCCACTCGGAACCCGCAACCATCCGACCATTTTCCGCACTTCTAACCCGACTCCCTCTGCCTTCGTTCTGGCCGCCTTGCACTGCCCACACTGCTGTGCACCAGGCCACCTTGTACAGCACCCATGGCTGCCTTCCCAAGGCTGCTGTCTAGTTTTGCAAATTTGACTATGGATTCCTGTGCGGCCTCCACTAGGTAATTTATCTACACAGTCGAGACACTGCCGCAGTTCCCATTTCTGTCCCGCTTTTATTCCGGATTCTAGTATTTAAGTTTAGTTAGTTTTGCCTTGTATTCCTCAGTTCGTATATCGACATAGACTTGACTTTAACTTGTCAATCTAAATCTCATTCTACTCCTACCTCTGTCCTCTAAGAGTCTAAACTCCATTCGACTCAACCTCTAGTCTCCCTCTGAAGTTCTAGTCTCATCTGAACTTAACCCAAGTCCTTTTGTACTCCTTCCCACATTTACCCGCTACTTTTCCACTTCCATCTCTAAACCTTCGTCTTGAAATTAGGACACCAGATGAGGTGAAGGGCACAGCTTCTTATAAGCTGAAGCCAAGTCCTTTTTGTTACCCCTCTACATAATCCATTACGACCCAACAATCTTCCGCTATCATCACCTGCCGGGTCCGACCAGATTCCGACATGCACTCTAGGATCAGTTCTTAACAGTATTGGTACTATACAATGTGAGTCTGTATTTTGGTCTTTTATTTCTTTTTTCTACCTTCTCCACAAACAGGGGGGTCAGGAGTTAAATACCCATATTCTGGGATTGGGCCTTTCCAGTCATTGGTCATTGGAAGGGGGCAGTTTGTACTACTGTGAGTTTCAGCTTTGCACCAGATACATCCAAAAGGAGTTTTGTCTGGTTCACGTCTCAGGACTTGATCCACCATGAAAGATGTTTGGCATATGATTTGTAGCCAGGCTTGATGCTCTTTAAGATTTTTGGAGGCTGGCATACCCTGTAGTTGCCACATGGGCTGTTCAGTGCCATCCTCCATGGTTCCTGGGATGAAGGTGAGGCAGAAGGTAGACAGAGCTATCAGCGCTCATTCGGTGGTTGTTGTGCCGATACTGCATGTAGCTAGGTGGTTGTTTGTGGTGACCAGGAAGTCTTGGTCATTCAGTAGTGTTGTAGTGATTGTGCATAGGGCATTAATCATGCACAGTGGTTCTGAGGTGATGTAGGGTCCTGTGAAGTTGACAATAATCCAAGATCTGGCATGCAGGTTAGGGATGATGGTGATAGGTTGTCTCCTTGGCTCAAGGGCCAATTCAGCATTACAACCACATTCTAATCACATTGCCTAACTCCCACAAAGTCCCAGAAGCAGTGTGACCACTCTTGACAAAGTTTATCAATCCTGATATTACATCAATCACCTCAAAACATCACTAGCGACATCGACTGTCCTTCAAAACTACATCGCACGACTCTGGAGCTACCTAGGAATGTCCTACAAACCCTCTGAATGAATGTCAAACATATCTGATCACTTTGACCAAGATCAACCAAAATTGAATGTTGTCGGCCATCATCGAGCATTATTGATTGAACTCAAAAACTTTGAACAACATCAGGCACCGTGTTTGTTGACTCAATGATCAAGTACCATGCACTAGAAAGTATTCTACCTCATGCTCAGACCTGCTGATAGTAGGACAGCCTCATTCCAAGCCCTTATTGCATACAGAACCTGCTGGATGGATTATTGCAACATTTAGCGCAGTCTCTACACAAAGGACAGTCTCCTTTTGGTTTCCTCTTCTTATTACTCCTGTGTCAGATGATATATCACCTTCTTGTTTGAACTCCAGTCTCATTTTGGCCTCATGATCTATATCATATCCTTTTGCCTCATGTTCCTACACATGTTTCCTATACCATTTTAGGAAGTTTCTCTTAAAACATATAAAAGCTTGCAGTATCTACTCTGTAAAAGGGTAGCAAGGAATGATCTTCATATATTGCTTCATATAAAGTCTTAAGAGTCCGAACTTCATCTAGTTTCAAACCTTTCTACGAGTTTTCTTGATCATCAAGAAACCTCTTTGACTAGCATCACTCTCGATTGATCATCCTACTTAGTCCCAACATTCAAAATCAATCCAACACATCACAGTTGTCAACTATTGTCTTTGGATATGATTTTCCTTCAATAAACTCCTTGAAATTCTCATATTGATCTTCATCGATATACATCGCTTGACATTGTTCTTATTGATCGATACCACATCGGACCTCACCAAACACCTTCTCTCATCAGACTACGTTTACAGCCAATATTAACCAGTAGCCTTACGATTGGTCTGACCATGGACATTCAGAACGTCTTGTGCCCTTCCTCTGACTTCCATAACATCATCGATTGCCTCATTGGCATATTTGGTGGTTTTTCTGGGTCGAGTATTATCAATGGTGTTGGAAGCATGTTGTCAGTTACTGATCTGGAAGGTGAAGGTCTGCTGCCACAGCAGTAGGCAATGGAGAGCTTCAGGTAGATTTAGGAGGAGGTAGGGGAAGGGTTTCGCAAAGCACACTTGTGTCTTGGGTACTATGTTCAGTGTGGGGCTTTGTACATTTCTTCCCTTTGTTTCAGGGTGATGTCAAATCATGTGATCTTTTCTCCACTCTTCTTTGTAGGAAATAGGTTGTTAAGGTATTAGTGAGGTTAGTGTATACATGTTAAGGCAGTCATGTGTATGGGATTGAGGTTCAAGGCCACTTTGAGTCATGGTGCAGGGCTCATCAGGTCTGGGATGTCTAGTGTAGGGGGAGTGTAGACTAGGACTTCTGGGTGCATCTGTATATCTGATTGTCAGGGGAGGTTCCAGGTCTCTGGCCTCAGCCTCCTCTACCCCCTCATCCTCTGTTTCCTTGTCCTCCTCCATGAGTGTTGGTGTGTGAACAGTAAGTATCCCTCAATACCCACACTTTAAAGACTTCTTTGGGGTTGGGTCCCTTTTATCCTTCAATGAGTGGATAGGGGCACATGTAGTAGGGGTGTGTTTCATTTTTTCAGAAATCACTGATTCACAGTGTTTGATGACTCTGTAGGTGTCAAGTGGGTGGATGTGGTCAACTAGGAAGGTTGCATTCCAGATGGTTTGGACCCATTCATTGAGGTGGCTGTTGTTAGTGGAGACATGCCATGCCATTAGTTGCCATACAATGCAATCTTCTTCATCTTTTTTCAGGAGTGTGGTTGTTATCAAGTGGAAGGATCATAGGGCATCCTCAACTCAGCTGTCAAGGGGGAATGGGCTGCTCTTTTCAGCATAGCATCTGTCAACCACATTCCAAAAGCCTTGGTCACAGCTGAGAACATCTTTGATGGTGGCAAGCACAGACATCTTTGCATATTTATTGTCGGTGACATAGTGGCCAGTTATGTCAGTAATGATCCACATTTGGAAGGATTTGTCAAAGGGAAGAGCATGGAAGGCTATTTTCTTCTGGCCCTCTCCTTTGCTCATCTCAAAAGCAAAGTTTTGTTGGTATAGCAGGTATGTCACTAGTTTGGGTGTGGGGTTCACAAGGAGCAGGACATGTGGTTTGCCAAAATTGTTGGTGGGGGGGTGTTTAGCTTTGGGGATGGCTATGCACATACTTCCCAAGTAGTGTACCCAAGAGACTTAATGAAGTGCTCGATGTCCTTAGCTAGGGAGGGGTTCTCTTTGAGGAGACATTTCTCTCTGCCATATAGGATGATGGCAACACAGGCACTGGGGTTGCTTTTGATTTCCTTAGTGCTCTTGTCATTGAGATTCCCAAGGAGAGTGTTGTATGGGATGATGGCCTAGGGGAAAACAGCAGAGGTGAAAGGTACTTTGGATCCAGACAGTGGGGAGGTGGATGGTTCCATCTTGGCGTGCTGGTTGGTTTGGAGGTGGGGGTTGTTGGTGGTGGGCTCAGACTGGTTCTGTCCAACGTTAGGGGGTGTAGGATTGGGAGGGATCTGTATCCTGGTCTGGGTGTTCTTTGTGGTGTTGTTGGGGCCAGGTGTCTGCAGGGAAGAGTAAATATTGGTGGAGGGTGTATGTCGCATGGTGGCATCAGGCTCATCATAGTTCTGTAGCTGTTGGCTGCAGTGAGTGCTTTGTTTCCTGGGTGGCTCAGCATGTACATTGTCCATGACTATGTCAGGTTCAGGTCCAGTTTTAGGTTATGTACCATTAATGTGTCTCCTTTTGCTAGTCATGGGAGGAGTGTCAAGTGGGTCAGAATGTGTGGTGGCCAGCATGGTCATAAGAGGGTTGGATGTAGTCAGGGGAATGGTTTGGTGTTGGTTGGTTCATCAGTTTTAAGGGCTGCATGTTGTTCCTTGTTCCCTTTGACTGCCTTGTGAGGTGTGGTGCAACCAAGTGATCACTTAAGGGCAGGATTCACACAAGTGGCCCAGGATCCATGTATAGTGCGTATGTTGTGCTTTTGGGTCTGGTGGGATGCTTAGCTGTGTGCATATGTCCATCTCAGTCTAGTTGGTGGGTCTAAGGTCAGATATGTATACAAGGTGTGGTAGATGATATCAGTGTGGCTCAGTGGCTCATGTGGAGACTCAAGTGTCTCTGGAGGGTCTGGATCCCATTAACCCCTACTATGATTAAGAGGGGACACCTTGTTTGCTCCCCTGAAGGTACTAGTCCCCTTGTACCTTGAAGAGGCCAGGTGCTGGGCACCATGATGGTGGCCCTAGTGCAAGGGGGATATTATATTAGTTGAGTAACCCTGTCCTAATGCAACTTGCAAGTCACATGTATGTTGAAAATTGTTGAGCCAGCCTGCCTATAAGAGTGTCTCTTACATCAGCAATCCTTATCTACATCTGCCCTCATTATCACATGTTATTCTTGTAGTATATAGTCTATACCTTGAGTACTTGTATTGTAGCTTAGTTTCCTCCCCTGAAATATACTAAGTTCCTAACATGTTCCTGTTCCATTGAGTCTCAAGTGTTGGAAGCTCTGGCTTCCTTCCACTTCCTCAATGTTTCCATCAACTACCATCCCCTCTCACCTCTTTTGTTCTGACACTGCCACTGCCATGTTCCTCTCTGCAGTACCACCACCACTCCCTTGCTACTCCACCACCACTCCCTTGCTACTCCACCACCACTCCCTTGCTACTCGCCATGCTACCAGTGCTGCCTGCAGTGATGAACAAGCCTAAAATTCAGATGCAATGCCCAAATGATGTCTACCATTGTCTGGGTCTCAGGTAAGTCATTTTTTGTTTGTTTCTTGTTCTTATCAACTGACTAACTGCTTTTATAGGATATAAGCTGTGCTGATGTGAGACAACCCATGTCCAACTGTTCCTCCCCCTGAAAACATTATGTGAGGGCCTGTTTATGGCCAGGAGACCATACAATGGTGCTGAAAGAACCAGGTAAGCACCCATGCACCCACCCAAACCCATTGTAACAACTAACCCCCCCCCCCCCCCCCTGCCCCACAAACCAGGAATCCCTCACAACAACAGAATACTGCCCAAAGTTGATGGGGGAGATCCAGCACCCACTTACACCTGTGAGTTCCAGCTCACCAGTGCTAGCTCTAGAAAATGACACCAGCACCAGACACCCACATGATGGAACTTGGCCAGCACATCCTGCCAGCCTTATGAGCACCTGCTTGTGTTGTATGTTGAGATGTTCCCATGATACCCATTACCATAGTTACTTACTCAACATTTATCTATCCATATCATTCCAGATCCACCTCAGTGCCTTACCACATTCACTGAGGTGTAAGTCTCTTTACTATACCCTGTTATATTCCTTACTTACTCATAGTAGTACCACCTTATTCTGTTCAGGTATCTACTACTGCTTTACCACATTCACTGAGGCTACCACCTTATTCTATTCAGCTTCCTAATTGGTCCCTGTTTCCTAGAGCGTAGTTTTCAGAATTGTTGTTTTCAGTTTTCTCTGCGGCATTCGCACTCACTGATGTTACTTTCCTTTCAGACATCTTCTTAAACCACTCTGGCGCCTCTTTCTCCTTTCCTCCCCCTTTCACAAAGCATTGATACTTTGTGTGACTGTCCTTCCCACAATTAGGGTTGGTGCAGTGACACTTCTCCTTGTTTGACTTATCCTTTCCCTTTCCCCCTCTAGACTTTGTCGTGGCAGCCATCATTGCAGCATTAGACTTATTCATTGAGTCCTCAAGAGCAATGGAGTTGGCTTCCTCATTGAGATGCCAAATGAGATTCGAGCTGGTGAGTTTCTTCCCAGACTCATGAGAGGTGGCACTCAACATGGTAAGAAGGGTTCGGTAATTTGGAACAAGTGAAAGTGATGTGTGGATGTAGGATACAAAAGACTCATCAGAGACTGGGCAATTCATCTCAGCAAGATGTTCCTTGATCTCTGTCATCTTCGTAAGGTGCTCCCACATATCCCCATTCTCAACATATTGGATCGTTTGGAGTTGTGTCAAGAGGTTGGTCTCATACATTGTGCCCTTATTGGCATGGATCGTGATGACCTTTTTCCATACATCCGCAGCAGTGGCTTCATTCTTGATCTGTAGGAACGTGGATTTGTCAACTGTCCTGTACACAACTTCTCAAACTGCTGCCTGCTTTTGGTTGTAGGATTCTTCATCCTCTTCATGCTTCACAAGCTCTTCATCGGTAAGCAGGGCTAGACTATGGGGTTTGAAATAGTCCCTGCTACATTCTTCAAGCTTAATCGGTTGTCATGCTGATAGGTTGTCCCCTCTGCTCAAAGGCCGATTCACCATTTCGGCCACATTCTAATCACATTGGATAACTCGCACGAGGTCCCAAAAGCAGCGCGACCACTCCTGACCAAGTCTACCAAGCGCGATATCGTATTGAACACGGTCAAGCATCATTGATAGGTTGTCTCCTCAGCTCAAAGGCCGATTCACCATTTCGACCACATTCTAATCACATCGGATAATGCGCACGAAGCAGCGCGACCACTCCCCACCAAGTCTACCGAGCATGAGCATTGTATTGAACATGATCAAACATTGTCGAGCATCGTCGAACATGGTCAAGCATTGTCAAACATCATCGAGCATCGTATCGAATGCGATCAAACATCGTCGAACATCGAAAATCAACATCGGACACTATATCGCTATTCCAATGGTCATCGCACACATGCCAGACATATCCCCTACCATTGTCGAACAATATCGCACCAATATCGGGCCACGAACGAAGTCAGAAGAATCTTCGAAAATCTTCGAAAAACATCAAACCTCAAAAAACATCGTTGGACACAGTATTTCCTATTCAAATAATCTTCGGATGCATGCTGGACACATGGGACACTATATTGAGTATATCGAACACATTTTGACCGCATGTGCATGCATACAATCCGCTCAAAGCTTTTTCTGATCTTCTATTCAATTTATAACAAGGACAGTCCGGTTTTAGCTATTCTTTCTTATTATTTCTTCATCATGTGTTATATTCACCCTTTCTAGGCTTGCTTTATTGTTCTGATATATGTACTTATATTGTCTTTTGCCTCGAGTTTTCCACATGTTTGCCTCATGTTCTCTAGCCTTTTTAGGTACTTTCTTTATTTTATATAAAAAGATGTACTAGATACAAAGAAAAACAAGAAAGTCGTTGTCTTCCTCCCAGATCACAGTGATTTGAGAGTACAGTTTAGTCTTATTCAGTCCGAAGTTTGGTGTTTTATGCTAAACTTCCTCGAAATTCCTCGAAATTCCTCGCATTACGCTATTTTCGCTCTCGCTTCCCTCGATTAGCCTTTTCGTCACTTATACTACTTGTCTAGTCCCCCAATCTTGTGTCCAAACATATCTACCCACTCGAAATTACTTGAAACCTCTTCGAAAAATATCACAACATCTCGAAAAGCATCGCAACATCTCGAAAATCATTGCAACATCTCGAAAATCATTGCAACATTTTGAAAATCATTGCAACATCTCGAAAATCATCGCAAGTCCTTGAAACACATTCTTTTAGCCTTGAACTGCTTTGACAAGCAGTCCTTTTATGACTATTTGATGGTCGATCTGACAGGTGACATCTAGAGGGCCTCGCATCCTTCCTCTGACTCGTGTTATACCATCCGAAGCCATTTTGTGGGTTTTGTTTGGGTTTCCAGGTTGAGCATCATGAGCGCAGTACCCAAGATGTGCTTCTTCAACCCTTTCAAAGTGAGGTAATTGATGATGCGCTCCTGGTAGGTTGCCCAATTGGAGCTATCACCTCGAAGCTTTGGAAGGTTAAGGTTTTGATTGTTGCTTGTCAAAGACATTCGGCAGGGCCCATAACCTCTAGGAAACAGGGACCAATTAGGAAGCTGAATAGAATAAGGTGGTAACCTCAGTGAATGTGGTTAAGCACTCTGTATTGAGTAGTAGATACCTGAATAGAATAAGGTGGTACTACTATGAGTAAGTAAGGAATATAACAGGGTATAGTAAAGAGACTTACACCTCAGTGAATGTGGTAAGGCACTGAGGTGGATCTGGAACAATACAGATAGATAAATGTTGAGTAAGTAACTATGGTAATGGGTATCATGGGAACATCTCAACATACAACATGCAAAAGGGGGAGGAAAGGAGAAAGAGGTGCCACAGTGGTTTAAGAAGATGTCTGAAAGGAAAGTAACATCAGTGAGTGCGAACACCGCAGAGAAAACCAAAAACGACAATTCTGAAAACTATGTGATGTTCACCTACGATCTTCCTGATAATCCCACTACCCTACTTGTCACCTCCAATTTCACAGTTGAAGCCCATGCCATCTCCCATTCAATTGGAATAATCCTTGATAGTGGTGCCAGCAGGCACTTCACCCCCAACCATTTGAAGCTCTTGAACTACAGAGAAATTGAACCCGAGCCTATATGAGCTGCTGATGGACAAACCTTCAGCGTGCTGAGAAAAGGTGATCTAAAGGTCGAGCTAGCTAATGGGGATCAGAAACCAACTCTGATAACACTCAAGAATGTTTATTACTCACCTCACATGGCATTCACCTTGATGTCTGTCTCCAGCATCAACAATGCTGGATTTTCCCTCCTCATCAAGGGCGGAACTTGTGTAGTCTGCAGCCCGAAATTGAACATCATTGGATGTATTCCTCTGGTTCGGGGGCTTTACCATGTTGGTGGATTTAACTCATCTCCCACACCTGATGCAAATTCAGCATCAAAGCTGATGTTGATCAGTGAGCTTCATCAAAAAAATGGGGCATATCAATCACAATGACTTATGCAAGATGGTGAAAGAGGGGATGGTCAAAGGGATCGAGCTTGATTTTAACTCGAAGCCTGAATTCTGCGAAGTCTGTGTGAAGGAAAAAGCAGACCATAAACCATTCCTGAAGAAAAGCGAGATGGTCTACAAGGTGTATGGCGAAAAGGTTGTTGCCGATTTATGGGGACCAGCCAGGGTTGAGTCATTGGGAGGAAAGAAGTATGACTTTCTATTCCAGGACCTGAGCAGTCACGAGGAGAAAGTTTATTTCCTTTGGGCAAAATCAGAAGCGTTCGGTGACTACAAGAAGTACAAATCCTGGACAGATGTTCAGTGTGGTGCATGAATCAAGATATTTGGATGTGATTGAGGCAGTGAATTAATGAGCAAGGAATTCAACAGCCACCTTGAAAACACTGGAACCGTTCGACACCTCACTGTTCATGACTCCCCATCATCAAATGGTGCAGCCAAATGAGGGAATGAACACTGCCCGAGCCATGATGATAGGCACTGGCCTGCCCCAAAATCTGTGGGCTGAGGCAGTGTGTCACGACATCTGGCTGTGCAATCATGTGCCAAC
The DNA here is from genome assembly GCA_026075535.2 of Tricholoma matsutake. Classification (NCBI taxonomy): domain Eukaryota; kingdom Fungi; phylum Basidiomycota; class Agaricomycetes; order Agaricales; family Tricholomataceae; genus Tricholoma; species Tricholoma matsutake. The sequence goes on from AP026544.2 coordinate 3,701,785, forward strand.
ACGAGCCCTACCCAAGCTGAAAACACCCTTTGAGGTAGCTACGGGCAAGAAACCCAATTTGTCACAGCTCTGTGAATGGGGTGCGATGGTTTGGGTAAAGCAGCTTGATGCAGGGAAACTGGACCCTAGAGCTGAAGAAGCTTGTTTCACAGGCTTTGATGATGAATCCAAGGGTTTCCGGATCTACTGGCCGAAGAAATTCAAGGTCAGCATTGAGAGGGATATGTACTTCAACAAAAACCAGGTGTTGCAGCCTGATGAAGTCTCAATTGAGGGGGTAGAAGATGTATTTACCAATTCGGATACTTTGCAGCCCTCCAACACCTCTCAAGCCATTCCAAAAGATCCAGAACCTGTCAAAACAACCCCAACTGTGCCAAATGAAGGTCCAGAACCTGAAAACATTGAAAACCTGGCCATAAATCTGCCGAAATTGCCCACTAGCAGCCCAGAAACCCCTCAAAATGCACCAATACCTCCTCCACACCAAAGGACCATGCGGCAAAACTCCCTAACAGGTATCACCCCAGTCAACGAAACTGAATACAGCCGGGGAAAATGCAAACAAGTCGCCAGCTCACGAGCGAGTGCCAATGTTTCAGAAGTGGTTGAGGGTGCCTTTATGCTTGAGGATAATGATTCTCTTGAGCCAGTGAGAGTAGAGCTTGATATAAGCGAAGAGGTATGGTTCCATGATGCTATGGAACTGGCAATGGCGGTGAATGAAGATGAGCCAACATTGGAAGTGGCACTGAAAGTGTTAAGGGCAAAGCCTCAACCACTTGATCTAGTCGATGTCGTTCGACAAGGTGCTTCCTTGACGAGTCATTCGGCACTAGTCTCAGTTGGAGCATCCGACGTAAGATGGATAGTGCACTCTAGCAGGCCTTCTGCATAGAGTCATTTAGGTTCACGCACTAAGGGGCTTCCTTAGTGGTTTCGAGTAAGTTTACGAGTTGCAAGTTAAGGCTGTAGTTTGCCTAGATCTAAACTAAGGACATCCCTACTATGAGTTGCAGTACTTATACTACAAGGCAGGTCCTTATTGTCCAATTGGAAAGATAGATGTGTATCAAGTAAGAATAGAAACAATAGGCCTCATGCCTAGCATGAGGCGTCCGATGTCATGGATCCGATGTCATGGACCTCATGTCAAGGGGCTGTCATATCACAGCATGTGTGGGAATGGGTTTGGGTGCATGGAGTCACCATGCATCAAGGGTGCCTTCCATGGGAAGGGGATCAAATGCATGTTGCCAGCATGCGTCGTGTGTGTCTGGTGTCAAGGGCATGCTCTAAGCATGAATGAGGAGTGCCTCCTGTCTGGAGGGGATCGTTGGGTACGTTGGGTTGGTCAGGTTCCATGAGTTACAAGGAAAATTGTAACATTATCCCCTCATTATGGTCGAAAGTTCCACACTTCGACCTAAATCTTCATTCCTCCTCCGGGGTCAAATCGGTTGTGGTGTGAGTATGTCATGGCATTGGCGTCTGGGTGTGGGATGGAGGGACCGTTCATGTCCAAGCTTGGACCGTGATCAGGTTCTTTTCGTTCTATACTGCCCCTAGTAGTGGTGTCAAGGAGTTGGTGATGTCATCAGAAGGGGAGGGGTCTGTAGGGTCTGTGCAGTATCAAGGGCAATTACCATAGTTTAACGTCTCTGCAGATGGTCGGTAGTTTAACGTCTTTGCGGACGATCAGTAGTTTAACGTCTTTGTGGACGATTGATAGTTTAACATCTTTGCAGACGATCACTTTGCACCTAGTTGTGCTCAGTGGTTAGGGGTGTCGATGTGTGGGGGTGTCGGCTGGAATGCAGCAATGTCCCCAGTTCTCCATGTTGTCCGAATAAGAGCTGTCTTGCCAGCTCAAATCCGCTTTCTTCATCGTAGTGGGTGTTCCACTGAAGGTCATTCCACAGTAGTGGGCCAATTCCCACTAGTGGTCTCCTGCTTGGGGTCAGACCATTGCGGTCGATAACAAACTCTTCAGGGAAGTAGTCCTCATCGTCTAATTCTCCTTCAAAGCACCATTCCTTGAATTGTGCTTTTACCCAGGTTAGGTCCGTCTTTGTGCTCCTCTGTGCATAGAGGCAGCATCTTGGGCAAGTTGAGGATACTCTTCTTATCCAGTTGTCTCTTGTTAACCAGAATGTGATTCCATGGGGGCATTCCCAAGAGGGTCGCCCTGGCAGTCTGTTTGTTCTTGGTGACTGGTCAATGGCTTGTCGTCCAGTCGCCATGTTCTTTTTGTATTTATCAATGGAGGGGGTGAGGGTGAATGTGAAAGGCATCAACATTCGACGGGTCTCGGGTCAATTGTCGTCTAGCGGGTATCAGGGGTGTCATTGTGCTGTGTTCAGGAAAGGGGGTTTTGGGTTCATGTTAGAGGTGGTACCTCTTCTTATATGCCATCAGGATCTCAGGGGCATTCTTCAAGTTCGATTCAGGTTCCCATGTGTTTTCAGATGTCAGGTAGTCAACCCATTTCATGAGGTAACGGTGTGTCTTGCTGTGCTTCTTGTGTGCGATGATCACTTCCACTTCATATTTGTTCTCTCCTTCCACGAGGTCAGGTGGTGGAGTCAGGAAGTTCTGTCCATGAGTGTCGTTCTCATGGTATCGCATGAGTAAAGCCACATAGAATACTGGGTGGATCTTCCCTCTCAGCGGCAGTTTCAATTGGTATGTCGTTCTCAACAAGGCATCTTCAATCATGAAAAGCCCTTCTCATTTTGGCGCCAGTTTTCTCATTGGGTAGCCAATCTTCAGGTTCTTGGAGTCAAGCCATACTTGTTCTCCAACCTTGAACGGTTTGTATCGCCCTTTTGTTTGGGCAGCCATAGCCTGTCTGGCTAGTTCGTGTGCAGCAAGAGCTTCCCTTCCCGCAGAGAGAAGCTCTTGGACTCTCTGTTCAGCAGCCAGCACATTCATCTTTTTGTAGGGGGTGGGGATAGCGCGTGGTTGATATCCCATCATCAAGTAAAATGGTGAGTGTCTTACTGTGGAGTGCGTCTTCTGGTTGTGTGCGAATTCTGCCATTGGGAGATAACACTCCCAATCTTCGGGTTTGTTTGAACAGAACATGCGGAGGTAAACTTCTAGCTCTTGGTTTACTTGTTCCATTTCTCCATCGGTCTGGGGGTGATAAGCAGTGCTCATGGATAGCTTGATCCTGAGCAGTCGTCCGAGTTCTCGGAAGAGTTTGGACGTGAATTGAGGGTCTCTGTCTGAGATGATTCTTCCGGGGAGTCCAAATCTTGTGTATACATGGCGCAGGTAAAGGTCTGCAGCGCCAAGTGCGTCGATCGTCTTCGTGCAAGGGATAAAAATTACCCCACTTGTAAGACCATGATCTACCATGACCATGATTGAGTCAAATCTGTTTATTATGGGCAGATCCATAATGAAATCCGACATCACCAGTTCGAATGGTCTGCTGGCATCAGATGATATCGGTGTCGGTGGTGGGGTTGTCAGGTGCGTGTTGATCTTCATTTGCTGGCATTTTGCACAGCCTTCGACATACTTCCTTATAAAGTTGGCCATTCCTGGCCACCAGTAGTCTCGTCGGATCAGTTCAATTGTCTGCCATTGTCCAGGGTGCCCTGTCGTGATGCTATCATGGTATTTCTGTATGATCGCTTGGTGGAGGGTTTCATCCTGTGGCACATAGCATCTGTCTTTGAAAAAGAGCAGGCTGTCTTCGAATTTCCAGTCCTCCAATGCAGACTTGATTGGGGGAGTTCCATTGTTCTTCAGAGCTCGTAAAGCATCATTTACAAGGTCGTCCTTCATTATTGCTGAGACCAGGGCTCCCTGGAGCTCAGTGTCAATCGTTTTCATGAATAGTTCGTCGGCGAGGATGGTCTTGTCCTTGTTATCAGTGTCTCCTTCAGCTATGTGATCTGCTCTCCTCGATAGGGCATCAGATTGTACCATCTGTGATCCTGGTACGTGTTGTAGCTTCAGGTCAAATTGTGATAGGTAGATGCTCCATCTAGCCTATCATCAGTTCAGTTTCTGTGCCTGATGGAAGTATGTCAGGTTCTTGTGATCGGATAGTACCATCACAGGGGATGGCGTCCCCTGTAGGTAGTGTCTTCATGTTTCCAGTGCTTGGATTACTCCCAGTAGTTCCCTGTCGTATATCTCGTAATTTCTTTCCACTTCATTGAAAGAATGAGTGATGTATCCGCATGGGTGCCAGTCTCCATTGGTGTCCTGTTGTCTGAGTACTGCGCCTGTCACAAATTTCGAGGCATCAGATTCCACCACAAATGGTTTTGTTGCGTCTGGCATCAGCAGTACTGGGGCTTTGTTGAACTTCCTTTTTAGTGCATCGAACAGCTGTGGTGCATGGAGTCACCATGTGTCAAGGGTGCCTTCCATGGGAAGGGGATCGAATGCATGTTGTTGGCATGCATTGTGTGTGTGTCTGGTGTCAAGGGCATGCTCTAAGCATGAATCAGGAGTGCCTCCTGTCTGGAGGGGATCGTCAGGTATGTCAGGTCGGTCGGGTTCCATGAGTTACAAGGAAGAAAGGTGATGAATGTATTGATTGGTCAGATGCAATCGAAGCGGAATTGTCTCAAATCGAGAAGTTACACACCTGGGATCTTGTTGTACCCCCACCTGGTGCCAATATCATCCCATCTCGATACATTTTCCGCTGTAAATGCGATGCGGAGGGCAGAATTGTCTGTTACAAGGCTTGACTCATTGCTAAGGGTTTTATGCAACAATTTGGCATTGATTACATGGATACATTTGCTCCCACCATCTGCGCAGCCTCCCTTTGCATTCTATTATCTTTTGGATCTCAGAAAAGTGCCGTTATTGTTCAAGTGGAGGCCAACAATGCTTACCTCAATGCATGGCTCCAAGGCAGAGTGGAAATTTACATGAAACTCCCGCTGCTTTACAAATCCTATCGAAACCTACCTCTGGATCTTGAAAAAGAATGTGAGGTCGTATGCAAACTGCTTGTGCCGATGTATGGGACAAAGCAGGGTGCTCATGATTGGTATGCCAATGTCAAACAAATTTTGTTGACACTAGTGATGTTCCAGCCCGGCTTGGCCCAAAAGCTGTGGCTTTGGCTTGGCCTGACTCAGCTTTGGCTTTCTCGAGAGCTGGGCCAAGCCAAAGCTGCCACTCACAGCTTGGCCCTGGCCCAGCTCAGCCCAAGCCGCAGCTTTTGGCACACATTCTTGTCAAATTCTCACATCAGGTAGTGGGAGTGGCAGAGGGCATGGTGGGTGGTGAAGGAGGTGTAGCATGGCAGAAACTGACAGAGCACATTGTTTAGCACCTTCTGAACAAGTCCTGCATCAATAAGACACAGCAATCTCGAGGCAGAAGGACGATCCAAATAACGGGGGGAGAGGGGCATGACAATGAATAAGATAAATGATGTTTTAAGTTTTAACATACGTCAGTGAGTAGAAACGCGAGAAGAGAATGTGTTTGTCAATGTTTGAGTTGGAACAAAGATGCGCATCAAAACTTGAATTTGAGCTGACAATTTAACCTAAGTCTTTCATCTCATGAGGGGATCAAACAATATATATATGGATTAGAATGGAGTATAAAATGATAAGAAGCAAAGCAGAACTCACCGAGTTCTGCCATACCCAGGTTGTAGCCACTACATAGTGAAAGCATCAAAATGTGAAAGAACAGCACAATGTAGCCCTCTCGTCTCACTAGGCCCTTTAAACTACATGTAAATATATTAGAATCAAGTATAAGATGATAAGAAACGAAGCAGAAATCACCGAGTTCTGCCATACCCAGGGTGTGGCCACTACATAGTGAAAAACTCGAAATGCAAAAGAACGGCATGTCGCAGGACTCTCATTGCACTGGGCCCTTCAGATGACATGTAAACACATTAGAATCAAGTGCAGGATGACAAGAAATGAAGCAGAACTCACTGAGTTCTGCCACACCCAGGTTGTAGCTACTACTAGTGAAAACATCGAAATATGAAAGAATGGCACACAGCGAGCCTCTCACCTCAATAGGCCTTTTAAACGACATGTAAATTAATTAGAATTAAGTATAAAATGATAAGAAATGAAGCAGAACTCACCGAGTTCTGCCACACCTGCAGAGATCATCATACTGATGCATTGTTGATGGCTGTTTACCAATGTCATGCTCGTGTGAGCCATGTCAAACAATGAGCTACATGATGTACTTCAAATTACAACACAGAATGGGTTCACACAAGGTTTGAAAAGCAGTAATTTATGCATACTTCAATGATGAAATTAGTACGACTAAAGCCATGGCCTGAGCCAGTGGCTTTGGCTTTCAGCTACTCTGAGCCAGGCCAAAGCCATTGCTAGGCCGTCACTAATGGCCTGGCTTGGCCCGGTTCATGGCTTTGGGCTGGGCCAGGCACATCACTAGGTGACACTTGGTTACTTGGTCTCGATCGCAGACGAAGCCATGTTTTACAAATTGGATGGCAATAAATACACCATTGTCGCCACTGCCACCAATGATTTCACCATTGTCGCTGACTCAACAAAGTCTTCGAACCTAATCAAGGGTCAGCTCAATGAGCACTTCGAGATTGTTGACCTTGGGGACATCAACTGGCTTCTAGGTGTTAATATCAAATGTGAGCTTGAAAACAAAACAATTTCATTGGGTCAACAGGCTTATATCGAGCAAATACTCACTTGCTTTGGCCTCGAGAATGCTCGTTACGCTGTTACTCCCATGGAACCCGGGATCGACCTCAGTTTGGATTCACCCATGGTATCACCCAATGTTCTCACACCTGCTGAGAAGACCAAATACCAAGAAATGATTGGTTGTCTCATGTACGCCACCATCATGACCTGTCCTGACATCGGATTTGCTGTCTCTACTCTCTCCCAGTACATTGAATCCCCAAGAACCACTCATCTCATAGCTGTGACTAGAGTTTTTCATTATCTCTCGGGCACCAAAGAACTCAAACTTGTTCTTGGGGGCATTCACTCTGAAATCTCTGGCTATTCTGATGCTGACTGGGCTTCCCATATGCATCATCATTCAATCTCTGGTTTTGCCTACTTTCTAGGCATTGGTGCTGTTAATTGGAGCAGCAAGAAGCAACCTATTGTCACTCTTTCCAGCACCGAAGCAGAATATGTTGCGTTAACTCATGCTTCAAAGGACATTTTATGGATTCACAAATTACTTACTGAATTGTCTTCTATTTTTCCTTTTACAGTACCTACCATTCTTTATTGTGACAACCAAGGCGCGATCCATCTCTCGAAGGATTCAACTTTCCATGGACGCACCAAACACATTGACGTTCATTTCCATTTCTGTTGGATTCACAAGCTGACTATACCTGAGGTTCAGACTGAACATCCATGTGGTATCAGTATCATGTTCATCATCTGCTTCATATTCTCCTTGGTTACAACTCTTTAACAGTTTAGCCTATTTACCTTTTCACTTAACTACTGTACCTTTCCACATGGTCGCTCATAACATAAAACATATGTAGTTTTCGTACTTGCACCTCAGTCGTTTGGCTCTCGCTCCTGCACACAAACACTGAGGTAAATACCCTTCTACTTACTTTACTATTATTCTTGTTACTTACATGACATTCACCTAGTTAACTTATGTTTTGTACAGGTGAATACATTAGTCGTTTGGCTCTCGCTCCCGCATGCAAACACTGAGTTAACTTACGTTTCATACAGCTATTCTTACAGGTTATTGGGCCCTGCCTTCCCTGCTACCCTCGTTACTATGTCCACTGCTCTTACCACTACCAACCTTCTTCCTTCGTCTGTGCCTAAGCTCAAGCCCACAGGCCTGAACTGGACTGTCTTCAAGCTTTGTTTCCCGCGCTTGACGCAAAGGGCTTTTGGGGCCATTTTGATGGCACTACCATTTGTCCCGCTGTCGGCTCTCCAGCCACCACTGCAGATACAGAGGCTCTCGCTCTTTGGAAAAAGAATGAGTGGACTGCAAAGTCACTCCTCACACAGAAGATCCCTGACTCGGCATTGATCCTCATGCACAGCCATGCTCTCGTGAAGGATTGTTGGGATGCTATTGTTGCGGAGTATTTGGAGAAAGGAACATTTGCACAGACAGAGCTTTGTTCCAAGTTCCTCCAATCAAAGTGTCCCAAAAAAGGCAGTAATTTACACTGCCCCATATGTTCCACGTGGATCTGTGTGGAGTCCAACCATCTGGTGACCAAAATGAAAAATTACACCCCTTTCGCCACGGACTCTGCCCCAGTCCACGTGGAGTCCGCATAAGTCCGCATAAGTCCACGCGGAGTCCACATAAGTCCATGCGGAGTCCACATAAGTCTGCACGGAGTCCACATAAGTCCATGCGGAGTCCACATAAGTCCACATAAGTCCACACAGATTCCAACCATGTGGTGACCCAAATGAAGAATTGAGGCATGGGTTGATGGCAAAAGAAAACAAGGATGCCCCACGACGGGGGACATTTTATTGGTAGTTGTCAAGAATCGTTCCTTGCCCGATCGGAACCCGCATCCATCCGACTCTTTCCCACACGTCAAACATGACTTTTGCCTATGCCTCCCAATTTCGTTCCCGGCCACCTTGCACTGCCCACACTGCTGTGCACCAGGACACCTTGTACAGCATCCATGGCTGCCTTCCCAAGGCTGCCGACTCTATTGCAAATTTGACTACAGATTCCTGTGCGGCTCCCGCTAGATAATTTATCTACGCAGTCGAGACACTGCCGCAGTCTTCATTCCTGTTCCGCATTATTCCGGACTACAGTATTTAAGCTTAGTTAGTTTCGCCTTGTATTCCTCAGTTCATATATCAACATAGACTTGACTTTACCCTGCCAATCTAAAACCTCCTTCTACTCCAACCCCTGTCCTCTAAGAGTCTGAACTCCATTTGACTCAACCTCTAGTCTCCCTCTGAAGTTCTAGTCTCATCTGAACTTAACCTAAGTCGCTCCATACTCCTCCCCGCATTTACCCACACTCTCCCGCTCCTACCTCTAAACCCTTGACTTGAAATTAGGACACCAGACGAGGTGAAGGGCGCAGCTTCTTACAAGCTGAAGCCAAGTCCTTTCTGTTTCCCCTCCTGCAGAATCCACATCGACCCGACAATCTCCCGCTATCATCACCCACAGTGTCTGGTTGGATTCCGAAGTGGCCTCTAGGATCAGTTCTTAACACTTCCGCAACAAAGAACACTTCCCGGGACAAGCCCAAATCATCCATCTCCAATAAGTTGGGGAAGAACGGCAAGCTTACTGGGGAGGAATGAGAACACCGCATGAGGGAAAGACTCTGCCTCTACTGTGGTGAAGAAGGGCACGTAGCAGGAAACTGCCCGAAATCCAAAGCCACAAAAGCCCGTGCGTCCACTGTCATTCCCGAGACTACGGACTTGGAAAAATAGTCCGCAACCCTCAGGATACAGCCATTGGGGCTGGGGGTTGCATTGACCTTACCCACTTGGCTGCCTACATTCATCTCAATGTGTCCACTCTTTCCGACCCTGACTCCCTAACCATTCTTTTAACCTTTCCCGACTTGTCTGCCCCTTTCTGAACCCTTATCGACTCTGGCTTCTCCCACTGCTTCCTTGACTCCTCTTTCATGTTGAATAACCAACTCAGCACAGAATCCATTAACCCGATCGGTTTACGACTCTTTGATGGAACTTGCAACTCCACCACAACTCAGATCGTCAAACTTCCGGTCACCTTCCCTGCTGGTGAAGTATTCAATTTGTCATTTTATGTAACCTCGCTCGACTCTTCCTGTTCTGCCGTACTCAGTCATAACTGGCTGAAGCAATACAATCCATTGATTGACTGGTCTTCAAGCCAACTTGCTTTCCACTCTGCAGATCATAGAGGTCCAGCACCCCTGACATCACCTTTGTCCCCGAATCTTCCGGTAGAAATCCTCGACTCTTCCACACTTTCCGAACCCCCCATTCCTCCTAAGTTTACATCACCTGACATCTCCTTCATCAATGCTGCTGCTTATGTGCATGCTAGCAAACTTCCTGGGGCAATAGCTTTTCAGATGACCTTCGCTCCAGAAGGGTTATCCACCCGCTCTGCCCATTCCGCTAACTCCTCCAACCTCTCCGATATTCCGCCCGAGTATCACAAATTTGCTGATGTCTTTAATAAGACTAAAGCGGATACCCTTCCTCCACATCGGTCTTACGACCTCAAGATAGAGACAGAAGACAATACTCCTCTGCCTCCGGGCCACATGTATTCTCTCTCCCCCTCTGAATTAGAATCCTTACGAGTCTTTATTGATGAAAACGTCTGCTCAGGTTTCATTTGCCCATCTAAGTCTCCGCATGGCGCTCCGATTCTCTTTGTCAAAAAGAAGGATGGTAGTCTCTGACTTTGTGTCGACTACCAAGGACTCAATTGTCTTACAAAGAAAGACCGCTATCCCCTTCCTCTCATTTCCGACCTCCTCAACTCTCCCCGAAAAGCCTGCTTATTCACCAAGATAGACTTGCGGCACGCTTATCACCTAGTCCACATCGCTGATGGTGATGAGTGGAAAACTACTTTCCGCACCTGCTATGGATCCTTCGAGTGGTTGGTGGTTCCCTTTGGACTCACTAATGCACCCGCAGCTTTCCAGCGGTTTATGAACGACATCTTCAGTGACATGCTGGATGTTTGTGTCATCGTATACCTTGATGACATCCTAATCTATTCCGACAACAAGTCCCAGCACAGGGCTCACGTCAAAGAAGTCCTCCGCCATCTCTGGAAAAATGGACTTTATGCCTCTCCACAGAGATGTGAGTTCCACAAAGACACCGTCGAATATTTAGGTTTCATTCTTTCACCAGATGGACTATGGATGTCCGAGGATAAAGTCAAAACCGTGCTTGACTGGCCCGAGCCTAGGAAAGTTAAGGATATACAATCCTTCTTAGGGTTTTGCAACTTTTACTGCCGCTTCATTAACGGCTATTCAGACATTGTCATTCCACTCACCCGCTTGACACAGAAATCCGCATCTTGGGACTTCAACAAGAAGTGCTGTGACGCCTTTGAAAGGCTCAAACAAGAATTCACTCACGCACCCATCTTAACTCAATGGGTACCCGACTCACAGATGGTACTTGAAACCGATGCTTCCAACTATGCCCTAGCTGCTATCCTTTCGGTTTACACTGCGGATGGAGAAATCCATCCGGTAGCTTTTCATTCCCACTCCTTCAATCCCGCTGAACTAAATTACGACACTCATGACAAGGAACTCTTGGCCATCTTTGAAGCCTTCAAACACTGGCAGCAGTACTTCGAGGGTTCTGCAAACCCAGTTGATGTGGTCACCGACCACAAAAATCTTGAGTACTTCAGCACTACCAAGTTGCTCACCCACTGCCAGGCCCGTTGGTCTGAGTACCTTTCCCAATTCAATCTCGTCATCCGCTTCTGCCCTGGAAAACTAGGGGCCAAGCCAGACGCGCTCACTAGACGTTGGGATGTCTACCATAAAGGGGGAAATAGCAACTTTGCCTCCGTAAACCCAACCAACTTCCGACCTGTATTCACACAGGAACAGCTCACCTCTTCCCTCTGCACCACCTATTTCGCCACACCCATTCTTTGACAAGCAGTAATCATGGATGTTGAGAAACTTCACCACGACATCCGCACCTCCCTACCCCTTGACCCCTTTTCATCTGCACATCTTCCGACACCCACTGACCCCAACTGGACCATAGACGAGGCAGATCTTCTCCGCCACTTCGACTGGATTTATGTTCCAGACGTCGCGGATCTTCACCTCAAAGTCCTTCAGTACAAACACGATCACATCCTCTCTGGCCACTTCGGACAAAACAAAACCCAGCAGCTTGTCCACCGGGAATATGTCAGGCCAAACCTCTGCACCTTTGTGCAGGAATTCTGCAAATCCTGTACCACTTGCAAACGATCCAAATCACCTCGACACAAGCCCTACGGGTTCCTAAAGCAACTTCCAGTTCTGGAACAACCTTGGAACTCCATCTCCATGGATTTCATTGAGCAACTACCCGACTCCAATGGTCACACCGCTATCCTGGTCATTGTTGACCATCTCACCAAACAAGGCATCTTCATCCCAACTGTCAACAAAATCACAGCCCAAGAACTAGCCAACCTGTTCATCCTCCACATCTTCTCCAAGCATGGCATTCCATCGCATGTCACTTGCAACCGGGGATCCGAGTTTGTCTCCCATTTCTTCTGCTCCCTCGGGAAAGTGCTCGACATGCGGATCCACTTCACTTCTGGTTATCACCTGCAAGGTGATGGTCAGACAGAACGACTAAATCAGACCTTGGAGCAGTACCTCCGGATCTTCTGCAACTATCAGCAGGACAACTGGTCTCACCTCTTGCCCTTGGGTGAATTTGCCTACAACAATGCTCCTTCTGCCTCTACAGGCATATCCCCTTTCTTTGCCAACAAAGGCTATCACCCGAACATTTCCGTCTTTCCAGAACATGACTTAGCTTCACAGCGCACCCGCAAGTTTGTCATCGACTTAGATGACCTTCATCAGGAGCTTCAGAAACAACTTGCAGCCGCTCAAGAGCGTTATCAAGGTCCTGTGGACAAACATCGGGCACCCGCACCCGACTTCAACATTGGTGATTCTGCCTACGTCACTGCGGAAAATATCCGCACCACACACCCTTCCAAGAAACTTTCCGAAAAGCACCATGGCCCCTTTGAAATCATCGCCCACCCGGGCACTCACTCAGTCACCCTGCGGCTCCCGAATCACATGCAGGCCATTCACCCTGTTTTCCATGTCTCTCAACTTGAGAAACACTCCCCGAACACAATTCCAAATTGAGTACAACCTCCACCTCCTCTGATCACCATCGACAACAAGCTCGAATATGAGATTGCCGAAGTCCTCGACTCCAAAGTTGACAACCGACGTCGCTGCAAGATTCTCTACCTCGTCCGATGGGAAGGTTACCAGGGAACCGATGAAGAGACCTCCTGGCTACCTGTTATGGAACTTGACCACGCCCAAGAACTCCTTGCAGATTTTCACACTCGCTACCCGCAGAAACCCGGAAACCTGGACCATTACCCGCTTAAAGTCTATTCACGTTACTTATTCACTCAGTCCGAACTCAGAAACAAAATTCATTGAAAAGTTTTTTGGATCTGACTGGATCCCTATACTACATCCGCTTCTCCCTCTCCGTCTTCATCACCCTCTCCCCCAACTTCACCCTCATCTCCACCCTCGTCCTTCTCTTCACCCTCCTCACCTCCACTCTCACTCTCCTCCCCATCATCCACCACTTTTTCTCTGCTCATTTTGTGGCTGAAGCCTCCTTTCTCTGCACCACTGCCTGGCGCGCCTCCTCCACCTTTGCAGCCTCCTCTGCTGCCTTCTGCGCCTCCTGCACCCGATGCTCCTCCTCCCTTGCTGCCTCCTCCAGTCCCCTCACCTCCCATTCCATCTGCTCTTTCATCTCCCACTCCCTCTGTTCATACTGAGCCTTCATTGCGGCCAGCTTGAGTTGAGCAGAACCTGCTGGGGGGGACATTTTGTATAGGTGATGGGAGTAGGAAGTCAACAAAATTTTTCAACCAATTGCTGCATCCAGAAAATTCAACCAACTTCCTCATTCGGACTCAAACCCTCACGTGGCTCATAGGCTCGGCACTAAGGGGGAAATACTGTCAAGAATCGTTCCTTGCCCAATCGGAACCCGCATCCATCCGACTCTTTCCCACACATCGAACATGACTTTTGCCTATGCCTCCCAATTTTGTTCCTGGCTGCCTTGCACTGCCCACACTGCTGTGCACCAGGCCGCCTTGTACAGCATCCATGGCTGCCTTCCCAAGGCTGCCATCTCTATTGCAAATTCGACTATGGATTCCTGTGCGGCTCCCACTAGATAATTTAGCTATGCAGTCGAGACACTGCCGCAGTCTTCGTTCCTGTTCCGCATTATTCTGGACTACAGTATTTAAGCTTAGTTAGTTTTGCCTTGTATTCCTCAGTTCGTATATCGACATAGACTTGACTTTAACTTGTCAATCTAAATCTCATTCTACTCCTACCTCTGTCCTCTAAGAGTCTAAACTCCATTTGACTCAACCTCTAGTCTCCCTCTGAAGTTCTAGTCTCATCTGAACTTAACCTAAGTCCCTCTGTACTCCTCCCCGCATTTAACCGCACTTTCCCGCTCCTACCTCTAAACCCTCGACTTGAAATTAGGACACCAGATGAGGTGAAGGGTGCAGCTTCTTACAAGCTGAAGCCAAGTCCTTTCCGTTTCCCCCTCCCACAGAATCTGCATCGACCTGACAATCTCCCGCTATCATCACCCGCAGTGTCTGGTCAGATTCTGAAGCGGCCTCTAGGATCAGTTCTTAACAGTAGTATTAAATACAAAAAAAGTTGCCCCCCTGCCAAAGAGGGGGGCAGTAGACTATAGAATAAAATAAATAACCCACCGTCTCGCTAGCATGCGAGATGGCAGGGGCAGGTGCGTTCATCATCAGCCCTCCCTTGTGGCCCCCTCTTGTCCCCCCTCACCATTCCTTGTTGGTCTGTACGCACCACCCTTCCTCGTCGTTGTTCCACCTGTGATCCACCCCACAAGCAGTTGCTTGTGAGGCTGGGGGTGGGTGGTGTGCTGTCGTCTCCTGTCCCATCTCCCTCATTGTCTCCCTCCCCCTCCCCCTTTGTCTCCCTTTCCTCTCGTCTCCCATCCCCCTTGTCATCATTCCACCCACCATCCACCCCATGAGCAGTGGCTCACGAGGCCGAAGGTGGGTGGTGTGTCCTTGTGGGGTGGATGGTGGGTGGTGTGTTGTTCTGTGGTTGGTGTCAGTTTCATCGGTGTCATGGGGCTGGGGGCGGGTGGTGTGTCATCCGTCACCGTGGGTGGTCGTGGTGGGGCCCTGGTGCTCATTTTCGTCTGTTTTTGGGGGGTTTGCATTGTCCTGCATTGTCGTCCATCGTTACCTGTAGATTAGAACCTAAAAAACAAAGAAAACAATTAGTTAGTTGAGAAAATGAAGAAATGAATAAAAAAAAATTACCTACAGCCCAAATGACGCAATTGCATCGTTTGGGCCCACATTGCTTCTGGTCGGCTTGTTTGCAGCTCTTTGTGGCCATGGAGTTGTTACCTGTAGATTAGAACCTAAAAAACAAAGAAAACAATTAGTTAATTGATAAAAAGAAGAAACGAATAAATAAAAATTACCTATGGCCCAAACGACGCAATTGTGTCATTTGGGCCTGCGTTGTCATCCGTCGTTACCTGTAGATTAGAACCTAAAAAACAAAGACAACAATTAGTTAGTTGATAAAAAGAAGAAATGACCTATGGCCCAAACAACGCAATTGCGTCGTTTGGGCCCACGTTGCTTCTGGTCGGCTTGTTGGCAGCTCTTCATGGCCGTGGAATGGGGCTGGGAGTGGGGAGTGGGTGGAGGTGATGTGGATAGAGTGGAGATGGTGGTGGTAGAGAGGGAAGGAGGGAGGGAGTGAGGTGGTGGCATGGTCGTCGTCGATGGTGGTGGTGGTGAGTGATGAGCTGGCAATGTTGATGATGCAGCTGTGTGCTTTGTCATACAAAGCCAAACAGTTGTATGTAGTTGCATCAATAGCTGCAAACAATAATGGCTGCATAGTGTAATGGTAATGTGTGTCTGTACTTTATTAGTTAACCATGAGGCTCCGAGTTCAAACACCATTCATGACATTATTTTGCTAAGCTCAAATGGTCTGCTCAGATGCATGCAGACTGTCCTTGCTCGTACTTGCTGTCTGATCTCGGATGCGGATGGCCGAAATCTGTGGAATCCGAGTAAAAAGTGTGGAATGCAAGCTAGTCTGTGTGGACTGTCTGCCCCTGTTGCATAACTAAAACTGTTCATTAGATGGGATGTAAATCTATATGGAGTCCATGCAGATCCATGCGGAGTCCACACAATTCCGCACGGATCCGCGCGGAACATATGGGGCAGTGTAAAGACCTCAAAAAAGCAATGTTCATGAGTTCCTCAATCAGCTTCGAGTCGAACACGAGAAATTGGCCACTGTAGGGGTCAACATTGAGGAGAAGGACTACCGTTCAATGATTATCAGCTGCCTACCCCCTTCCCTTGCCAACTTCGCCTCTAGCCTCATTGTGGCTGCTCATGTCAACGATCCCAAGAAGGAAGTCCATCCCAACACTCTTATCTCTGTCATTTCCAAGGAATTTGAGTGCCATGCAACTCATCGATCAAACTGCAGCAAGGCGTCAAAGACTGATAGTCAAGACAAAGCCTTGGCGGTGACCTCTGGGAAGGACAAGTCAAGGAAACCTCATGGTGTATGCTGGAACTGCAGACAGAAGGGTCACTTTAAGGACAAGTGCGACAAGCCCCTGAAGGAAAAGGGGAGCTTGTCAAAGAAAGGTGGCGCAGCAAATGCTGCTGTCGAGTCTGATTCTGACTCTGAAGCAGAGGGAGCCTTCTTCATTGAGATGGAGTTTGATTCAGATGTTGACTCGTTGCCTGATTTACAAAGTGTATCCAATTCTTCTGAAGGATTGGATGCTGGGGACTATTCTGATGGTGATGATGACTGGTTTTTGGAGGTCGATGAGGATGATATCGGTGATTTTTATCTTGCTCCATATGGTGGCTGGAAATCCAAGGAGTTATCCGGGGCTGATGGGAGTGAGTGTAGCTCGCTTGTCAGTGTTGACCTGGACTCAGAAAGGGCTGCTGAGGAAATCGTAGCACATGTTGGTGCTGGCGATGACCATGGAAACTCACCTCGTGCCAAAGTTTATGATTCTGGGAGTACACGACACCTCTCCCCATTTCGCGAAGACCTAGAAAAGTTCACCGAAATTTCCCCAAAGACCTTCCGAGCTGCAAATAAACAAAGTTTTTCAGCGGTTGGAAAAGGGGAGCTGGTAGTCAACATACCTAATGGTGCCGATAGCTCCAAGTTACGACTCACTGAGGTGTTGTATTCTCCTGAGGTGGGGTACACACTGGTATCTGTTGACCGTTTGGATGAGAATGGGTTCTCTGCGAACTTCTCTGGTGGGAAATGCACCATAATGGGCCCAGATGGAGAATGAGTCGGAGAGGTCCCGAAAAATCCTCATGGCCTCTATTATGTTGATCATGAGCCGGAATCTGCAAGCGCAGCAGAGGAGGTACTCACGTTGGATCAACTGCACCGCCACCTTGGGCACATATCCCCGGATGCAGCAAAAGGCTTGCCCAGAACGGTTTTATCACAGGGCTACGTCTCAAGTCCACAGTGACAGGCAAAGAATTTTTCTGTGAGTCCTGTGTGTATGCGAAGGCTACTCGGAAGCCTGTTGTGAAGGCTCGAAAGGGGGAGTGTGCTACGGAATTCGGAGGCGAGGTCCACTCTGACTTGTGGGGACCAGCACCGGTGGCTACAAAAGGAGGGAAGCATTACTATGTTACGTATGTCGATGACTCGACTCGTTTGACAAACCTCCACCTTCTTGCCAAGAAGTCTGATGCTCCCGATGCATACAAGGAATATGAGGCCTGGTGCAAAACACAGCTGAAGAAGTGCATCCAAGTTCTACACTCAGATCGTGGCGGTGAATATATGGGGAAGGAATTCATGCTGTACCTGAAGTCAAAAGGTACGGAGCAGAAACTCACAGTTCATGATACACCGCAGGAGAATGGAGTGGGCAGAGCATCAAAATTGTACGATTGTCAAACATATCCATGCATTATTGCATGCGAGTGGTCTTCTGAAGATGCTGTGGGGAGAGGCTGCACATCATGTTGTCTGGTTGATGAACCGCACATCGACGAAGGCTGTGGCTGGAAGGGCACCCTATGAGGCTGCTTTTGGGAAGAAGCCAGACCTCAGTCAGGTCCATGAGTGGGGCGAGAAAGTCTGGGTGCAGATTGAGGGTGGGGATAAGCTTGGTGGACATGTCAGAGAAGGTCGATGGCTTGGCATCAACAAAAGAAGCCATGGTTGTCGAGTGTACTGGCCAGATAAGCGAACCGTTACCACAGAGCGTAATGTCTACTTTGACAAAATGCAGGCATCAGCAGAACGTCTTGAGGGGGAGGATTGGGACTTTGTCGAGCCATCCTCTGACTCACTCACCCCGGCAGCAACCTTGAACGACACATCTCCTTCTTCTGCATCCACAGCTCCACCTCCCATACCAGCTCAGCCTGAAGCACCTCCCAAAGACAATGTACCCTCCAGGCACATTCAAAACCCCAGTCAACATGTACAAGACATCCTTTCCGGGCATGGAGTCACCTCTGTGCGACATTCAGATCCCCAGCTTTCCTCAGGCATTCAGTTGCCGACAATGGAGTTTGAGGGGGAGGGAACCGCGGACTGGATGATGGCAGCCAACTTTGCAGAAGAGTATGCAATGGCAGCGGAAATTAGTGAAGCAGAGGCACTCGAGCCTCGGACTTTGGCTGAAGCGAAGTGCCATCCTGACTGGCCACTGTGGGAGAAGGCGATTCACGAGGAGTTGGCAACCTTAAAGGAGATGGGAACTTATGAGCTTGTTGAACCCCCCGCAGATGCAAACATTGTTGGTTCAAAGTGGGTTTTTCAGGCAAAGAAGGACGCGGGTGGAACTGTCGTCTGTTACAAGGGCCGCCTTGTTGCACAAGGTTTCTCGCAAGTCCCCGGCGTCGACTATTTCAACACTTTTGCTCCCATCGCCAAGCTTGCATCCATTTGCACTGTTCTCGCCATGGCTGCCCACTTGGATCTTGAACTTCATCAGATTGACATCAAAGGCGCCTATCTGAATGGCGAACTCACCTCACACGAACAAATCTACATGAAGCAACCTCCTGGTTACCCAGCTCCCAACTCCACCAGCCAAGTCTGGCACCTTCACAAAACCCTCTATGGCCTCAAACAGTCTGGATGTTGTTGGTACCACAAGCTTGTGGGTATCCTCAAAAAGCTGGGATTTTCTCATTGTGATGTTGATCAGGCAGTGTTCTTTCATCATGAGGAAAGTAACCTTATTATTATCCTTGTTCACATTGATGACTGCACCATAGTGGCTACTACCATCACACTAATTTTAGACTTCAAAAGAAAAATTTCTGAGCACGTCGAAATCACTGACCTTGGCAAGCTCCACTGGCTTCTCGGCATCAAAATCCATCGTGACCATGAATGCCACTCTATCCACCTCTCCCAACGCTTTTATATCGACTCTATCATCCATCATTACAACCTCCAAGACCTCAAGCCCGTTTCTACCCCCATGGAAACCAACCTTCGTCTTTCCTCATCCCAATCACCTTCAACCACTGCCGAATTCGCCCAGATGCATGACATTCCTTACCATGAAGCTGTTGGATCACTCATGTATGCCTCGCTCAGCATGCGCCTGGATATCTCTTTTGCTGTCCAAACTGTCTCACGCTTCTTGATGAAACCTGGCTGGGCACACTGGGAATCCGTCAAACGGATCTTCCGTTACTTGAAGGGCATGAACGACCTCTGGTTGTTGTATGGAGGAACTCGAGCCAAGTTAACCAGTTTTGCTGATGCTGATGGAAATATGGCCGAGGATCGTCATACCATCTCGGGGTACACTTTTCTTCTCCATGGCGGCACCGTTTTGTGGAGTGCTAAACATCAGGAGATCATCTCGCTCTCCACAACTGAGAGTGAATACATGGCTGCGACATACGCTGCCAAAGAAGCGTTGTGGCTGCACTCACTCATCACTCAGCTTTTCTCACTCAACATCGACCCTACCACACTCTTTTTGGACAATCAGTCAGCCATCATGCTCAGTCAGGACCATCAATACCATGCTCGCACCAAGCACATCGACATTTGTTTCCATTTCATTCGCTGGATCATCAAACAGGGTTCCCTTCAACTCATTTACTGTCCCACGGACGACATGATCGTGGATACCCTCACTAAAGCCCTTCCTTCTGCAAAAGTCAAGCATTTCGCATCCCAACTTGGACTCTCGCCAGCTTGAGGGGGAGTGTTGGATTCACAAGCTGACTATACCTGAGGTTTGGACAATGCCACCATAGTATCTTCACTGTTGTATTCCCACTGTTCCAATAATATCTAAATCTGGCCTTGCTTAGCTCACATGGAGCCAGTAATTTATGCTCCCCCATGTGTCCTTGCAGACTCCGAGTCAGTCTGTGTGGAATGAGTGTATTCTGCACAGATTCTGAGCCAGTCCACACAGAATAAGTTTTGCATGGCCATTAGCACCTGTTCCACCCTGCAAGCAAATCTCACAGTGGTGGGGTTCAGGTGCTGGGGTGCCATCTCCTCCCTCATGCTGTCCTTCTCCCTTGCACTGGCTGCTGAAGTGAGCTGCACCCATAATTCAACCTATGAGCAGTTGCTCATAGGCATGGAGGTAGGTGCCGTGGTGCTCAGCATCACGCATGTGTATTGTGCCTGTAAGCTGCCTTCAACCTCCCACCCACAAACCCACCCTACAAGCATCAGCTTGTAGGGCTGGTGGCAAGCACTGTGTCCTCCCCCCATTGTCCCTCTTGGTGCCCATACCTCACACATAGCGTATCAGTATCATGTTCATCATCTACTTCATATTCTCCTTGGTTACAACTCTTTAACAGTCTAGCCTATTTACCTTTTCACTTAACTACTGTACCTTTCCACATGGTCGCTCGTAGCATAAAACATATGTAGTTTTCGTACTTGCACCTCAGTCGTTTGGCTCTCGCTCCCGCGCGCAAACACTGAGTTAACTTACGTTTCATACAGCTATTCTTACAATTTCATCCGCCAAACTATCTCCACTGGCCACGTCACCTTGCAATACTGTCCTACTGATGACATGATCGGTGACATCTTCACGAAATCACTTGCATGAGTCAAATTTGAGAAGTTCCATGCTCTCCTTGGACTCCTCTAATCCCACGTCCATCTCGAGGGGGAGTGTTGTATGTCGAGATGTCCTGTGATACCCGTTACCATAGTTACTTACTCAACATTTATCTATCCGTATCGTTCCGGATCCACCTCAGTGCTTTACCACATTCACTGAGGTGTAAGTCTCTTTACTATACCCTGTTATATTCCTTACTTACTCATAGTAGTACCACCTTATTCTATTCAGGTATCTACTACTCAATACAGAGTGCTTTACCACATTCACTGAGGTTACCACCTTATTCTATTCAGCTTCCTAATCAGTCCCTGTTTCCTAGAGCTTGTAGGTGGCTTGTGGATGCTAGAAGCCAGCATTAACCTCAGGATCACACAACAAAGACTGACACAGTACTTGCCACCAAGCCTATCAGCAACTGCTCATAGGGTGGATTTGTAGGTGCACCTCCAAAATAGGAAGCCTACACAACGCGAGGCGAAATGAGCCCACCGCTTGCCACCACATGTACAAGCAACCGCTTGTAAGCTCTATGCATGTCTTTGCTGACTTGGAACCTGTGATTGTCAAGGTCATCCGCTGTATCTGGTATGCTCACTGGCTTCTTGCTGTTACTCTTATTTATATATTTGCTTTGAATATGAGCATACCATCTGAGATTCATAATACATAGCACAGTAACATAGTCATGCATGTATATCTTATTAGTCAAATACATATTTTGCCATTGATTTTTGTAATGATTTGAAAGTCTGGAAAATTGGATCTTTCGAACATCTCTCAAAGACTTGGCGTGTCTCCTAAAGATCTTGGATGTCTCTGAAAGAACTCGTATGTCTTTCAGAGACTATATACCTCGCTCTCAAAGACATCGAGGTCTCGCCCAAAGAAGCACATCTTCAAAGACGAGGCCCGGGTTTTGCTGATGTACCTTTATTTCTACTGCCATCTGAAAAGGTGTTCACAATATTGGTCCGTCGAGGCATGTCCTTAGCTATAGTTAGCATAGGCGGATATCAGGCAAGTAACAAGTAACAAAGAGGGAACGATAGGTGTATTGAAATTTACATAAAGTCACCGGCACCCCGCAAGAAGTATGCTTGCAATCAAAACGTGATACACATATTACAAACGTTAAGGGCATCGCACTGGTAGACATTATTATGTTAAATAAATTACTGCAACCACTGTCGTAACCCTGGAATATTATTGCGCCCTGACTGCCACTAAATACCAGTACTCCAGTGTCTACGCGGGCTGGTGAACAATGGAATGGGAAGAGAAGAGGAACAAGCGACTGCGGGTAAAACCGAAGACTGAGGAGGGAAGTGCAGTACATGTCAGGGGAACAACGATCATAAGAATGCGCTCAAAGTGTGGTCGAAAACGGCTCCAGGCCAATAACTTAGGCAGATATGTGGGAGAAAAGGTAGGGATATAACTGAAATTCAAGTCAATTGATGCGTACGGTCGGCGAGCTCGTATGACATACCTGACGAGTCATCATTCATGCGATATTGCAGCCCGAAGCCCCATAATCACAGCTCGGGCGATCTGCATCTACAAGCAGCGGTTGATCGATATCGTGATCAATGGAGGACGATAACTCGGCGGGTTCGGTGGATCGTTGAAGCATGGAAAAGGGTAACAATGTGAAAGCGTCCATGTCTGCATAAACGTCGCGGATAGAATAAATGTTCCCTAGACTTTGAGACAACGCAAGTTGGGTTCAGAAACAGAGTCTCATCGCTCCTCTTTATTCAACAGTACGAAGAGCCATTGTTCATTGATCGTCCATTGTGTTTTGATTGGCAAAGATGCGCAATGCGGACTGATAGGGACCATTGTTGTCCAACATTGTCTGCCCATTGTGGGAAAATGCTTTGTTGTCTTACTTATATGTCCCGCAACATACACCTCGTGAATTTCCAATATTCTTGGTCTGGCAACGGGAAAGAGACTGGGCACTGTGAGCAATCATAGTCGAAGGGTCAAACAACGGTTCAACCTTTTGAATCTCAGGAGTCAGTAGCCACGCCGCGTGGGCGGAAAGGCCTGGGATGGCTACAACCGTGGACAACATTATAAGCTGCGTACTCAACGAAAAACAAATAAAAACCCATCCCTGCCACCTGGAGCAAACAGACTAGGAGTCGGCACACCTAATATGGAAACTGCGCAGCGAAAGAGTGATCAACACACCCTACACCCAGTGTATTACGAAGAGTACATGGCCAGTTTTCACAGCGAGTGTTAGAAACTGGTAGGTTGCCGAAGGCTCACGCGCACAAATGAGGATGGACGCTTTATCGATTATCATTACTGCGTGACTACCTGACTAATGGTCATAGATTGGGGTCCGGCAGGGCCCTGCGAAAAATTGTAGCAGAGAAAGTGGTCATTGCCTTTTTGGGAAAGTCAAAGCTCATCCTCGTTCTTAAGATTGTTTCTTAGCTTCTACAGGCCTGATTTGACTCAAATAAGTTGTGGTGACAGTATGTAGGACCCCTTGCTTGAGTTGTCATATGCAAAATCTGTATTCAGCTTGTTGATCTTATATTCTGTAGTGCAATGTTGACTGCTCAATGACTTAGTGAATGTTATAAAGTTCTACACCATGGCTGACACTCTAGCAGTGATTTGCATTTAAATTTGAACCATAGCTTCTGATTTCTCTTCCAAATTACATCAGGATCAACAAAATTTGACATCAGCTTGCAACGAGTCTTGTGTACCTCATAAGAGTGATTGCCAAGCCTCTACAAAGCTGATTTTATGTATCTAAGGTGCATTTTCACAAGACTGGACCATTTTTATTCAACCACTATTCATCTGAATCTGTGCATCATTGGCCAATGCTCAGAAACGCATCTCCAGTCGCATTTGTTTACTTGCGCTGTGAGGGCTGCTGCTCCGCACGGCATGTCCGAGTTCTTTCAGGCTTGGGGGGATGCAAAGTAACATGGGGAACAAATGTATTTGAAACTTGTGGGCTTAGGAGATCACAAAGTGTAGAATGCCATGACTGCACCATCGGTACTGATCGACACTACATCTTGAGACTCATACAGCAACGATGCACCTGTCAGCATTCCATCATGAAACCAGATCATACCGGTGCTAGTAATCACACGTGATGTGAAATGCTCATTTTCGAAATAAACAACTCCTCTGAGTGTGTAACGAACACGAGCAGCATCTCCACAAGTAATCCAGAGATCAGGAGATAGAGATGGTTTGCTGATTCCTATGTCAAAGGCGAGCAGAGGTGGTGTTTGAAGAAAAAAGGTCTTCCTCAACAAATAAGCATCTCAAGCAGAACATTTGGAAGCTGTGCCAACTGTGAAGTCATCCATGCAAGCTTGTAAAGACATACCAGGGCATCCAAACACAATAATTTTGCAGTTAGCAGCTGGGTTCTGGTCAATATTTCTACCAACATCATGTTCATTTGGGCAGGCAAGCTCTGACACTGTGATTGGGTGGCCCATTCTAAGCAAGCGGTGTGCGATAGAGTGCACACTTGCATAACCTCCAAAGGTGAACTCTGCAGAAATTCTGGCTAAATGATGTGTCATGAAATCCCTAATTTGTTCCAAAGAAAAGCGCCGAGAGGTAGAACAGTCGACTTGAAAGTTCTCATGCGTTTCGAAGCTTGTCGTTAGGGAATCCAGCAATTCTGACTGCAAGCCCTGCCATAATGCACTGATCTGTGCAGGATTCTCACACCATATGTTAAAGAGCACTACAAATACCGCGTCGTATGCACAGCTGTTGTTCGTCCAAGTAGTGCCGAGTGGGACAGTCAGGTGGACGGCTTCAGATGGATCAACAGGAGGGTGAATAAATTTTATTTTTTTCACTTTTGGCCACTTATTTGCAGGAATGATATAAGAAGACTTGCGTTTTAACACAAATGCACTTGAATTGTGAAGCGGCTTCTTCATGGGTATAGATGGTGCCTTGGAACTGCTCGTATGTAAAATGCCAGCTTTGCTATCAATTCCTTTTGAGCCGATCACTCGCCAGTCAAGATATTCCTTCCATTCCAGAAAGGGATCTGACTTACTCCAATGGATGGCTTTATGCATCGTGGATGGCATGTAGTTTTTACCCTTGCATTCCCAAAACAAATCTATCAAGGTATTCCTATGATCTGCCATCGCAATAGCTCTCGGCAGCTTATCCTCAAATCTGAGAGTGGTGATATTATCCAATAGCTCTAGCTCCCGAAATTCTTGGCGCAGTGCTCCAGATGCGCCCCTGGTGATCTTGGTTGGGTGAAGACTGGACAGAATCAATGTCCCAGCTGCGGTGGCACTCCTGGACAAGGCAGTGTAATATCCTTGGTGAGAATGACACTGGCTAAGGTCCACAACATTGTATGGCTGAGTTTTTCCCTGGGAGGCATAGTCCGTCATTGCGAAGTTTGGCAGGGCCTCAACTTGACTCCTTGATACAGTGAGTGATGTGTCATCCAGAAACCTGCAGTTTGTGACAATGCTGGTCCTTATCAGGGGTATAACATTCTGAGGTAAGCCATCCATCTTCACCAGGGTAGGCGGGTTAGCAAGCTCCACAAATAGGGTGTCTAACACATCCTTGTTGTTTGGAAGTTTGTGTGACCGCCATCCATACACGAAACCCTCTTGACCCTTCATAATGCACATTTCTGTAGCAGCATTGTTATGGATCATCATAGGCATGCCGACACAGATAGACAGCTTTGCAGGAATGAGCTTTGTATCTGCGCAAGCAGGCTGCTCCCAAAGAGCATGTTGAATCTTTTCTGGAATCACACCTTGCTTAATGGATCGTTTGTTACCAGAGACCTTATTTCGCATTTCATGCACTTGTTCAGGTTCCTTGCAGGCAATGGTATCGACAGAAAAGAAATCTGTCAACTGCTGTTTTGTTTCAGCAGCAAACCTTTGACTACCGAGTTTATTTATTTCATCCTTTTGCGAATTGAGTGTAGTTATTATCGACATGTTTCTGAACTGTTTTTCATTCACATTAGAGCGGCCGGGTAGTTCACTGGATATACGGGACCTAAGGAATGCAATGTCAGCTGGTGTGCAAGCCTTGTACCTCATATTTGCCAGGGCTTCATGGAACTTAGCATCCTCCACTGATTGAGACCATTGTCGCATATTTTGATGGAGGATAACTACAGTAGTGACCTGATGCCATAAAGCCTTACCGATCGCAGCCTCCTGGTCCCACAGAGAAGTAGTGTTCTTTCCAACTGTGCGGCTATAAAGGGAGGCATGTTCATGACCAATAACAGGTGGTAGTTGAGCGAAATCTCCAGCGAAGATCATATTCAGACCGCCAAACGGTGCATCAAGATTGTTCATTACTTGCGCCAGTCTTGCACTTATGAGGTACATATCATGGCAAGAGAGAATGGAAACTTCATCCATGAAAACATAATCCACGCCCTCTAATCTAGACTTGACCTGTGCTAGTTGAATGTTTGATGTCTGGCCCCCTTCGCTGTTTATCCCAAACATGGAGTGGTAGGTTGAACCTTTCAAGAGAGCAGTGGCGCTACCTGTTGGGGCGACAATAATAAGGTGGTGGGATTCTTTCCTCTGGCTGAAGAAATCAAGTAGAGCTTTCAGTACCTGTGTCTTCCCTGTACCTGCCATTCCTGCAATGTTCATCTTCAACTGATCTGAATCAGGACTACAAGCATGGTTGGCAATGATTCGAAAGGCACAATCTTGTTCCTTGTTTAATGCAAAATTCACTGAAACTGAATCGATGGTATTCTGCCAGTCCTTGGAGTAGAATGAGCAGCTCATATAAGACTTATCAACGACTCGCACATCATCAGGGACATAGCCTGAAACAGTGTTTGGATGGGAGGCGGCAGTGCATGGAGGCATGTGACGTGCTTGCTCTTCTAGGATTTGTGCACGTGCAGTAGCTACTGCAGTTTTCCATTGGCTTGGAGTTTGCTCCATTTGTATTGGCTCTGGTGATAAATTGAGGTTGTCAGGAAGTAAGTTTTCTCTTCGATCCATCCACCCAAGTGTTGACAGCATCTGCCTCATATCCATCATTAGTTGGGTGCGCACTTTATCCCGTTTTCCGATGTGTGTTGATATAGAGAATTTGTCAAGTACAGTGTTCATATCATCATGCCCATTTATTACATCCTCGACAGCTATCTGATCCAGATCTTGGAATATTCCAGTGCCTTGCTCAGCCCAACTAGGCATAGCAACAGCATCTTTCTGCATCTGAGCATGGAAATCATCTTGAGCATCTAAGCACCCATATCGTAGGTTCATGTTTTTCATCAGATCATGCTGACCAGCTGAAAATTGGTATGATAGGAAGGTCTCGTCCCAGGAACTTCCTTCAGACTTTAAATCCAAACCATTTCTCCACGGCCTGAATAATGTGAGCATAGTAGAACAGTAGTATTCACAGTCTCCTTGGTCGCAACGTGGCAGGGTTTCCCCAACAAAATTTGGGATCCACACTTTTTCAACCAACGTGAACCATGGGTGTCAGCAAGTGGATGGTTACTCATGAAAGTATGAAGTTTTGACTTTGATTTTGGTTGTAGATTACTAACAGGTAGCTGCATGTTAGAGCAGTCATGGTCATTATCACTGTACCCAACCGATGAATCGTGATCCAAGTTGGCATCAAGCACTGCATTGATGTGTTGTGGACACTTTTTGACTTTAGGTGCACTTTTATTTTCACGTTGGTGTCTAGAAATCCAGTCATACAAACACATGGAGTGAAACTCAGCAGGTCGAAAGACATAATCATGAACAGGTGACAGGCCAATAACATGTCCATTATGCTTGAATATAGCCACTTTCTCATGCTGTTCAATGTCTGGATCTTTGATATGATCTGTGTGCTTGGAGCTTGGCTGGATGTCAGCCCCATCAGTGAGTGAAATCTTTTGGAGCTCCCATGGCTTTCTGGCTTCCTGAACAAAAGATTTCCAATAGAAGGGAACAAACAAGTAGTTGGTATAGTGGTCTGGGTTTCCTAGAAGGTACATGCAAGCCATCGGGGATCCCATTTCCATCTTCGCACTTAGTGAATTAACGATCTTTGTCATAAGTTTTCGAGCTTTATCTTTGTGTGTATCATCACCTCCAATCATCTCTGAATGCTTCTGAAACATAGATCGAACCATGTCAAAAATAACATGGGTCTTCAGTGCTGGCTTGGTGACATAGTTCAAAATATACAGAAGAACACCTTTGATTGCAGTACCTGAGCAGAGGCTGGTGACGTCAGTGTTACATCTGAAAACATAGGTTACTGCATATGTGAATGTGTTTAGCCATGATTCATGCTTTCTGATGTTAATACTGCCAGATTCATCATCAATCTCAGTTTTCCCATATATTGACCTTGGGAATCATGCCTTGCACTGGCCCCATACATTATCAAGGCACCCTTTGTAAGGTCGGGCTTTATTTTGTGAACCATCCTTATTTCGGTTGGTGGAACATTTATGTATGTTGGACTTCAATAATAAGTCATCAACAGTGATCCGAAACCTTGACCACCAAGATGATAGCTCATCACATGTAGTACAACCAGCCTGTGGCACATCGTGGCAAGAGGGCGATGGGGGTTCCGGTAAAGTCTCTGTCAGATTTTTGTAATCAGGTCTCTCAGAAGCTTCCTTGACAGCAGTTTCCACCTTTGCCATAGACACAGAAGTGAAATCTCCTGCATGACATCCCTCCAGGTACTCTACTAGCTTACGCCAAAACTGAGAATCGGGCTTCAGAATCTTCAAGTGGACCTCTTCAGGTGAGAAGGTACCTCAAATCCAAAGCAGCATATGAAGATGGAGTGTGAGGCGACCCTGCTGTTCCACTGTACCATAGTATCCGGCAGTTTCACCATACATACCCCGATGATCAGTGCCAACCCCCAGGACATGTTCTATGAACATTTCAATCATGAAGTGGAAAAAACAGGCTCCGGCAACTGGGTTGTTTGCGATGAGGCAATAACGCTCATCTTCAGACCGAAGCAGCTCAACATCAAGTCTTTCTTTTCTGTCAGCAAAATACAGGCATATTGGATGCTTGTTATCAGCTGGAGACAAGGTAATATACCATAATGGGGCACCCAAATATGCCATCATGGACCATATCTCGCTGCGCATGCGTTTTTTGCTAGTGATTGATCCATTGACCTTTCCATCTATATGATCAAGGTCACGGATTAACTGAAAACATGCACTCTCATCTTCTGTAGATGGTTTTACAACCTCACCAATTGACATCCTCTTTGCTAGATCCTCCAACACATCTTGGTTTACGCTTAACAACCTATCTGCGATGTTTTTGAAGTTACATGTTTCAGCAAGTAACAAACCTCCGGTTGTTGATGCTCTGACTTGCTGGTGGCTGAATGCAACAAAGGGGAAACAAATATCTTGTTGGAAACACTTGTCATGGTACATGAGTAAATGTCATTTGTGTGCTTGGTCAGATAAAGCTGTTGCTCCGATACCTCCTAAACCATATGGAAACAGCCAAGGGAATATTTGGGGGTACAGGTTTGGATTATTGTATATTGACAATGGAGATGAGCCATGGGAGACAGCAAGTGCAGCACCACAATTGTTCCAATGCCGCAGCGCTATTCCTTTTAGAGCATTCAGAGACTTAGTATCATACTGGTCTCCTGTCAACCCATGAACTATGAATGGGCAATTGCCTTCCTGAACACCATGATCAACAGCATTGTCAAATATACTGGTCCCCTCCTCAATTTTTGTGGTCAGTGAGTGTTGATATTCAACGGATACAGGAGGGGATTGTTCTGGATAACGGTTTAGCTCATTGTATGATATCTCCAGATCTGCATCATGGTTTAATTTCAACCATTCAAGTGCACGAGCTACCTGCTTCCATCTGACTAGAAGGGCAGTGCGTTTGAATTCTTTATCAGTGGGTTTGCATGGTCCTGTAAACAGGATGGCGAGAACTTCATCTAGATCTTCCATCGGTGGAGGGAGTCGATGGTATACTTTTGGAACAGGTGATTGAAAGGCTATGACATGCGAAGCCATCTTCCTTAAGCCAGACGATGCAACGCAAACAAAACAACTATTGATCCATACCCGAGCAACTAGCAGTTTTTCCACAAATCCGAGACAGGATAGTTCTTCAGGAACTGCGCCTAACCATAGACCGTTTGCTAGAGCCTGTGGAGGAACTTTGCCTTTTTGTACATGCTGGCGACATCCATCACATATGCAGTTACAGGTAAAGTCCAGTACAGGAGCTTTGTATTCACGAATGGGCTGTGAAATTTTTGACCTCTCAATTCTGGTGATGTTTGGTACCTGAAGTATAGGAAGTAAATTCTTCACAGCTTTCAATCTCATAAGCTGCAATGTAGGAACCAGGCATCCACAAGCTGCGCACCCTGCTTCTTCTATTGATGATCTACTTGATTTTTTACAGAAGTTACTGATAACTTCGTGGGCCAGTTTATCATCTGGTGGGTGAGGTGGAAATTCTGTAGGCTTGAACACCGGGTCTTCTGAAAACATATGCTGTGGCTTATTTTCAGATAAAATGTCGGCAGGCTGAGACAGGGAAGTTTTTGCATCTGAAACTTTATCAACGGAGTTCAAGGCACAGCTCTCCTGTGGTTTAAGTTCAGAAAGTGCTTTGTTCAGATCAAGCCTCACCACTCGCATGTGATTGCCGGCTTTTATGGACTTTGAATCAATGACCGAGAAAATGCTGGAATACAGGTTGCAAGACACACAATTATGGCCTTCAAAGTAGCGACCAAATTCTGCCTTAGGAACATGAGAACCTACAGCAATGTGGTGTAGCCTAGCTATCTTCAGCAACATTTTGACAGGGAGGTAAGAAACCAAGTCCTGCAGGGGTACATTGGCATGCACAAAAAACTTATCAGCAGGATATGAAAACAGACCTGCACTATCAATGTAATCAACAAATACAAATGTGTTTTTTTTGCTGACATCGTAGCCCGCAACAAGATATGGTTCAATTACATCGAAAGGAATCTCGCAGTGGGCCCCACCACCATGGACAAAGGTACACATGGTAGGATAAGCAATGAACCCCCTTTGAACACAAGGATAGAACCCTGGTTGGATGCAACGCAAGGTATGTACCTCGTGAGAGGACCAAGCAAAGTTTGGAATGCAGCCATTACATAAAGAAATAATATCAAGTGCAAGGAAAAGCCACAAAAGGGAGCATTGTTGGGGTAAGCGGTGCCAAAGTCAGTGCATTACCACCAGCTTTGAGGACTGGCCGTTCATGTTGCAGAGATGCCGTCACAAATCAGAATGCAACATGCAATTATGGATACTGAAAAAAGACAAAATCTTCATGAGAAAATCATGTCTAAACATCATGTTGCACATCGCGTGGATGGACACGAGGTAGGCAACGACATCTGGATTTTGTTGAGATATAGAGCACATCAACACTGCCAGATGAAACAGTTTGCGATAGTGCAGGCAGACTAACATGGAGTACTGGGGGTGGAACAAGAGGAGGAATAGATGAGCCAGAGGATCAAGAATAGTACAACATAATAAACCAATGAACATGTACAGAAATTTATGAAAACAAGAGGGAAATGCACCTTCTACAATTGCGCATTCAACACGGAACAAGCTTATAGAAACACCGTAAAGGCCATTCAAATACAGCTGGGCTGTGGACACCTCTCACAAGTGAGAAGCAGGGACAGGGTGAACTAGAACCCCAGGACTGACGAGAAGATCCAGAGCGATGGCAAGATGAGGCACGGCAGCCGGTACATGCGACATGGACTGCACAGGGACAGGGTGAACTAGAACCCCAGAACCGATGGCAAGATCCAGAGTGATGGCAAGATAAGGTGCGGCAGCCGGTACACACGACATTGACTGCACAGTCGGAAGCTGGCGAAACAAAGAAATGTTAGTGGACAGATGTAGGATGTATTGGCAGCATCCTCGTACATGATGCAAGAACTGTGGATAGTTTGGCTGTTCAAGGGGTATACCAGATGCAACAGTTATGCTGGACAACAGTTGTTCAGATGATAGATGATTAGAGTGGGGGATGGTGATATGTACGATTGGATACAATGATTCGCTGAAAAATGCTGCAAGGCCAATGGTCATAGTATCACGAACGACAACACCGAACACAGGAGCCAAACGAGCATTGATAATGGATGATACAGGTAGGTGGGTGAAAGTTGAAGGTGAGAAAATGTGGGGACTGAGGTTCATCGAATGTTTGTCTGATACAATAATGACGATGACCAACAGACAGGCGACAAAGGGGATGCAACGAGTGCTGAGCAGAAGTCTTGTCTAGTGTGACATGTGACATATCGCAGTGATGTGTCCACACAGTCCATGGATTACGGGAGGCGGAATTGCGCATCTTGGTGATTCGCCAGTCAATTCATGTTGATTCATGTTGGCATCTTAGAAGATGATTTCAATGAGCTTTAACAAGACATCATTAATCATCAATTATTTGTACCTTAATTCATAGCATGGAGTTGAAACTTGAACGATACTAGATACTACCCCCCAGGATCCTGATAGAACTGTGAACTATGCACAATTGACCACAATGTTGGACACTCTGATGCACAACCTACCTATCACATATCCCCACCCTGGGTCTACCTCACGCGGTTCTCAATATTGCAGGGGTCTATGCTATGAGTTGGTTGAAGAGATCATCCAGCTAAGCCTCATCAGTTTACAACACCATCCGTCCATCCTTAATTCAAGCTGTTGCCTGCACTGGCTTTCTCTCTATCATACCTGTCACTTATTTCAATCAATCCTCTGCCATCACCCAAATCCCTTTCAGGAGTTTTCTATCTGGTTCAGCCAACCACCACAACAAGGGCAAGTCACAACCTTCAACAGAGCGATGAAACGGCTGCTGAGTTGGGAAAACATCATCAGTAACATACATACGCCACCAGCAAATTCATTGCCTATAACACTGGGAATATATGTGGAAGGGGACCATCAAAAGCATTGGACGCGAATGCAATCACAGCTATATTCAGATCACTGCAGAAGAGGGGTGTATCCGACGTACTCAAAGACATGCAAGTGCAAATCATGTTGCCACATATTGTTCACTCATTGTGTCCTCCATTCGTCAATTTAACGGCCCTCAGTGTGACAGTGCAGACATGGTTCGAACATCCAGCTGAAAACAGGCAAAGCGCCACTGGCACATCAGACAGATCTTCTCAGCTCCGAGGCTTGAGTCTCTGCGAGTTGACATCGACACAGCTCGCACACTTTATTTCCCAGACTCACCACCATTGACAAAGTTGGAATTGAACATCTCGAAACTTCCTTCTGCTATTGTTCATCCTCCATTTCATCTTCCTTCCCACCGGTTCAGAATATTTTCAATTGAAGAAGAAGATGTAGGACTGGACGAAATGTTGTGGGGCAGTGCAGCTCTGTTCACAGACTTTACTGCCATATCCCTACGCCTCACACATCTTGAACTGGTAGCCAAATCAAAACACCTGGTCGGACTGCAACCACTCACACTCCCCAATCTTCTCACCATCATCCTGCGCATTACAGAGCGACGATCCATGAGCCCTTCACAGTGTGGTATCATAATTCTCGCACCTTTTTTGGAGAATGCCCAACTGCTACTGAGCGATTTGAGGTGCATCAATTTCAGGGAAAGCACATTTGGGCCCACCCTGAAACGGCTTATGCTTCTTACACCATTGTGTGGACTCCCCATCGCTGACCAAGCTGATCAAGCTGGCGTATATGGTCAGAACCCAGTCTGGTCGACCCAAGAATTTATGAAGGAATATCCAACACTTGAAGAGGCGGTCATTGGAGTGCATATGTTGGACACAGCAGGCACAGATATGCCGCATATATGTTGGCCAGCGCTCAAGAAGCTAATGCTTCACCTGGAACCAAGGATATCGCTAGCGTTGTTGGACGGAAGCTTTGTCCAGGTTCTTCATAAAGTTTATAAAACAGAGCTGCAGGAGGCTGACGCACTATAGGTTAAAAGTCAAGTGAACAACAATGACATCAAGTGGGCATCCAAGGGGATGGTCACACTGAAGTGAAGAGTTGGGTACGGTGGCACGAACCTGAACGACGAAGAGGACGAGGCAAGATGCGAGAAGCGTAGCAAGATGGACTTGGACACTGGCAGCAATGAAGTGCAGGCACAGAGTATACACTGAGTTGCAGGCAGACAAACATACAATGGGCCAGTGCAGTTGATACATTGATCAAGAATCGTTCAGCGCTTACCATGTTCTCACAATCAGCCCTGATGACATTAATTATTCTTGTCCGACATCAAAACTATGTCAAATTTCAAAGATCATCATCTGAACAGTAATACTTACACTTACTTACGTGCGAGATTACATGACGTGTTACAGTGCGGTACAATGTAATCATCAATGTTCCAGCATCACTATGTTTTTATCAGATTTTGCCTCGGTGACTCGCAACGCCACGGTACAATTAAATTAGTCAAAGAAAAGATAGGCCTACAAAGAAAACGACGAGTGGTGTGTGGATCTGGATGAATCAACAAAGAATGAGAATGATGTGTAGTGGCTTCCCCATCAGTATATAGCGGACAAAATGAAATCTATGTTCTTTCGCAGACACAGCACAATAACCATGTCGTCTTGGCCAACAGAGCTGCTTTCCAACATCGTACTACTATGCATCCACGAAGATTTTTTGGACCTTTCACTCACCAACCAGGAATTCCACCCTTGGTGGTTGAACCTTTGGCACATTTCGAGGCAGTTCCGAGACATTCTGAACAAATACCCAAATCCTTACGGACACCTTTCAGCCATGTTCCATGTTGACAACGAGTCCTTCAGAGATGCATTGGTGCTGTTTAAAAGACGAGCCCGCCATGTGAATACACTCTGTGAAGCCACTCCTTTTCAGCTTATGCTTGACTTGATGGTTGAGGCACGCACCTCCATAACTCCTGCTTTAGCTGTCAATGTAGATTCGATCTTCCATGTGTTGCAAGACTCGCGTGCACTTGTGCACTCAGTCCACACCTTGCGTCTCACCTTTCCTCGTCTATCCACTCACCTGTTTGAACTCCCGCTCTTCCCAAGTGTCACGCATGCATATCTGAAGTTAGGGGGGGCACACCACACACTTCATTCCTATCCCAACCTTCATGCCAACTACTTATGGAGTCAACCAACCACACAGTTTACACTGCTTGCTCCAACACTGGAGGCACTGTCAGCATCAACAACCGCGAGTGCCCATCTTGATGTACCTGGGATTGCTAATGTCAAACAGCTTGAACTCAACATTGTAGGAAGAAGGTTCCAGGCACAAGGCAACATTCAAGCAATGATGGCCTTACCAAACTTCATCGTGCTATCTCGCCAGCTCACACATCTTCAATTGACGTTGAGGAGCACACCACAGGGGTGCACTGATACACTCCACCTTCCCAACCTATCATATCTTCTTATATGCACAGTCAGCATCCCAGGCAACTCAGAACCTCAGCCATGCATCGTCATCGATGCCCCCCAAGTTAAGGCAGCACATTTCATGCTTTCCAACAGCCGCAGCATCGCGTTTCATGAAGGCACGCTCCCTTGCACCATTGAGCATATAGTAATCTCGACTCCCCATTCCTCCTTCATGCCGATCAATGTTCCAACACTGCAGCAGGGATCAGGTTCCTGTTCTATTCACCACGATTTCATCACCCACTGCAACATTGCAGCAAATGCTGCTTTCACACCACGTCGAAAAATCCTAAATGCAACGTCACGTTGCGTTTAGGATTAGTGCTTTGCAATTGCTGGTAATTTCTCCTGCAAATTCGAAAACCAATATAATATATATACTAAACAATGTGCCTACGTTTGTAGACTAAGCCTAACAACGATAGATGTGGTAGACTGTCGAAGTGGTGCTGGTCAGGGTGTTTGTGGTTGTCATAGGTGCATACTTCGATATGAGGAAATCTCTGGTTGAGCTTCTTTATTTCTTCCTGATAATAAAGGACAAGGCTTTGTGCAAGTGTTGCATCATGTTGTGTTGCGTGATCTGCAGGTATGTAACCACCATTACTACCATCTGAGTGAGCATGGTAATCTTCATCAGAATCGTATGAGCCAGATTCAGATTCATCGTCTGAGTCGTCATCTTCACCTTCGTTGTCCGAGTCATCCCTGTAGGACGTAACACTCTGATGTGGGAATTGCTGTGGACCCAACAGTAGCCAGAGCAGCCACTTCGGAAAAATTAGCCATAACACTTCGACAGCAGGCATCTCTATGTGTGCGAGGAAGTCGGTTATACCAATTTCAAACACGACGACAAGGTTTTTGAGCATGGGCCAATACACCGGCGTTTGTATGGATGTTTGTGCTGGTAGGCTGTGTACTGCAATGATAGCCTCCTTCACGTTCGGCAGGCCAAGTTGCAGCAAAAGCCTAGGGAGAAAAAACAGCAAGCACATGCAAACACTGATTGAAAAGCATCATGCATTGGCAAATGCCACAACGTCAGAGCGAACATATTCCCATGCTCACTCAACTCGAGGGATAACCTCATTCTCAATTCTGAGAACTCGAAATTGATTTCCTTTTTAGGACATGACATGCACCGAACATGTTTCAAGCTCCATACCACCATTTTCACTGAAATAAACATCTAGAGCATTATTTTGAATGCTATTCTTAGCAATCTCAAGCCAGATTCACCTTTATGCACCCCCATTGCCTCGATTCATATCCTGATATTTGTGCATTTCCTTTTTGGGATAACAAAATGTCGTCGACTTTACATGAATGTTGTTTGGCTTCCACACCACCGTTTTTGCTCAACAAAAGTGTAGGATCACCATTTTGAACACTTCTCATCAACTTCTTGGGAGCAGAATTTTTAGTTAAGTCCTCATTCTTGAGATCTTCACATCGAACATGGCAGATTGGAAGGACTAAGCCATTTAAACAAATTCCACTCTGAAGACTTTGATTAAAGCATGTATGAGAGTATTTCTTCTGATACAAAGTATACGTGAATCGTTGTGCATGCTTAGAAAAGTACCTGTACCACTTTTCACTGTGAGTGTCAGAGTTTAAATTTGGTGAGCATTGCGAGGCCCCATCTATCATAGATGCCACTCTGTAAAAATGGAAATTTCCGAGAGTCACATGATAGTTAGGTGCAAGTCAACAAAGTCAGGTAAATGTTAAAAAAATGGTCAAAAATGTCAGGTCAAAGTCAGGTCACGCATTTTTCTGACGTGACTTTGACCTGACATTTTGACTGGTTTGTTAACATTTACCTGACTTTGTTGACTTGCACCTAACTATCACGTGACTCTCAGAAATTTCCTTTTTTACAGAGGATGCCATGTCACAGTACCACAGCTGGTCTGGCTTGCCTCCCTACACTCCTCAGCCCCATTTCAGAAGTGTGTTAGCGATGTTTCAGACACGGAAGAGCTTTAGTGAGGATGTCAGCTGTTTGTTGAGGGTCTCAGCAACTCTCAATCATTAGC
Organism: Tricholoma matsutake; assembly: GCA_026075535.2. Taxonomy (NCBI): domain Eukaryota; kingdom Fungi; phylum Basidiomycota; class Agaricomycetes; order Agaricales; family Tricholomataceae; genus Tricholoma; species Tricholoma matsutake. The sequence goes on from AP026544.2 coordinate 3,739,310, forward strand.
AGGCAAGGGTATCAAAAGGGTATGTCAGAAAAATAATTAAGCATACTGGGTTGAATCTTTTTTTTATGACTAACTTACTAACTTTTAGGGCCCATTTGGGTCCCCAGTATTCACTCTGCCTTTGGTCGGCTCAGTTTAACATGGAGAGGCCAAGATGGACTCTCATGGGTTTAGCACCTGACCTTCCCACAGTAACAGCCCTCCACCTCTGTCTCTCACTTTCTCTCCCAGTACTACATATATCTTTCATTCTAAACAATACATTGTACCTCACATGTCAGGAGATGGTGATGTCAACTACTTTGGACAATCACAGCCTCACATTCTCCCAGAGGGAGGCGGACAGCAAACTGGAACTGGAGGAGAGCCAACAACAGCAACTGAGCAGGGCAGACCAAGTGAAACCGTCTCTACAAACACAGGACAGTCTGCACCAGGAGCACTCTGGAGTGTCCCTATTGTCCCGATTGACAGATCCATTGGACGTCGACACTCTTCGTCACAAGCGGAACCACAACTCACTTCTCCACCACCTGAATCTGACAGACAACATGGAATGCATACAGAATTCAGGGTTGACCCTGTCAAGAAAATGGATGAACTCATCAAAGACTTTAGGGAAAGAAAGACGTCCAAGGTGGAGTCCTTATACCAGATCCTACAGATCATCCGACAGGCAGAGATTAGCAAGTCTGTTGGAAGAACAGCATTGGAACAGTACACAACCCACATTGACCTCATTGACCACCAACATCAACTGGCTGGACAATGAGGACAACATGAGACAGGAACAACAGCTGTTGGAGATGGACAGGAGCACGGATCAGAGCATGACTGACAACACCGAGCTGGACCCAGACAAGATGAAGCTGAATGGTTTCTACGAGCCCTACAAAATGAACTGGTCACAAAACAAAAAAGGAGAAGTCAGTCAGAGTCATCCAGCTCAGCAGATGGGTCAGAGGATGAACGAGGTGAGGGAGAGAGCAACAGGAGGAAGAGAGTCTATCAGTCCCAGCTCCCAAGGTGTCAACTCCCAAGGTGCCAACCCATTGGGTCAACCAGAAAGGCCATCTGACATTCAGATCTTCGAGGTACACCACTACAAAGAAGTGTCTAAGGGTGGGTTGGTGGGGAATGAAAGATATATGTAGTACTATAACAGAATCAGAGAAACAGAGAGAAACAAGTAAAACTCCACTGTACCTGGGAGAGAAAGTGAGAGACAGAGAGAACCCCAGAAAAGGGGTTATCTCAGACAGTTCACCTTTCTCCCGAGGAATAGGGGAAATGACATAGTAAGAGATATAGGTGGACATGTGCTTCATCAGCATGCAAGATGTGCAAGATGAGGAATCTGCATGCAGTGCTGCGTCATAGTGTGCAAAGCATGCAAAGACGAGGATGGCATGCAGTGCTGTGTCATAGCATGCAAGACGTGCAAAGACACCTCAGAGGCTGTGGCATGCGGTGCAGGGTCATAGTATCCATGCAACTAGTTGTCATGGCTTGACCTTTCCATTGGACTTGCATAAACACTCTTTAAACTTGACCAATGTATAAGGGACATGTGTTCGTCTCACATACAGAGAAAATGGCACCTTCGGCAACCCATTGGGTCAACCAGAAAGGCCATCTGACATTTGGATCTTCAAGGTACACCTAAAGCCTATATAGAAAAAGTGGAGAGTATGGGTAGGGAAGAAGAAAGATGAGAGTAATGATGTGAGGAGCGAAGATACGTAAAAGATTGTCCTTGAGTGTCCAGATCACAGTTCATTGATAAGCAAAGTAACATCCCAGTGGGGAAAGAAGAAAAACCACATGTCATACATGCAGCATCGCCTGCAGGAGAACGGGATGTTTGCGGATGTAGATCTGCCATACAGAAGATGCCCATTGACTGATTCCTTGAATGATATGCAGAGTGATGCCATGTGTAGAAAATCAATCCTAGTACAATGAGAGTAAACTCAGTCTCTGTATAAGCGACTATATTAGTACTGTACCTAGTACAATAAGAGTAAACTGTAAGTACAGTAAGTAATCATTCACTACTAAATAATAATGTCGGTACTCACCTCAGTCTCTGTATAAGCAACTGAGGTGGTCAGATATCTATCTACTGTATATATATGAGCCATGTTAGATAAAGGAGAATGGCAGAAAGGTATCTGTAACATGGCTACAAACACATGCCTCAAAGGGATGCGCTAAATATAGGGCACACATCAAATACATGCCGAGATCTGTATATGGTAATACAGTGTTTGTATGCGCTCACAGTGTTATTCTCAACACTCCTCCTCACCGTGAGTACTCCTCCTTGCATGGAATTGAGTTATCAAAGGCTGAGGAAGCTACAGAGGTAAGTGAATTGTTTGACATCCAGTGCCTTCATGAACATATCTGCAACATTCTCGTGGGTGTTGACATAGATGAGTTGCAATTCATTTGATTGGACGCATTCGCGAAGGAAATGGTATTTTATGTCGACATGTTTAACGCGGGAGTGAAGGAGAAATCTTTGGATAATGTCTTGGTGGCTGAGTTGTTGCAGTAGATTATTGTTGGGGGTGATTGTTGATGATTGATGGAATGAAGTAGTGTTCGCAACCAAATGCATTCCTTAGCTGTCTCAAACGCAGCAACATATTTGGTCTCACACGATGAAGTTGTGACAACTTTTTGTTTATGCGCCATCCAGGAGATGGCGCCAGAACCGAGGGAGCACGTATAACCACCTACACTGCGACATGTGTCAAGGCAGTTAGCCCAATCGGAATTGCTAAATGCATGGAGGGATATATGATGAGCACCACCAAGATGAAGTTGAAGATCCCTTGTACCTTTTATGTAATGCACTAGCCTGGTGGCTGCCATCCAATGTTCGAAGGAATAGCAATCAAGGTATTGCGAGAGTTGTTGGACAGCATAAGAAATATTGGGACGCGTACCGATGGCTAGATAGAGTAGACACCCTATGAGCAATCAGTAAGGGAGTTTGTTGAGTTGAATCTGGTCCTCAGAGGACATGGATTGTCGATTTGCACGGCGTAATTTGGAACCAGGTTCTAGAGGTGCGGATACTGGGTGGGTGTCCTTTTGGCCAAATTGTTGGACAATTTTGTCAATCAGTGCTGTCTGTGATAGCGCAACAGTTCTGTTAGTCCTGTCCCAGGTGACAGCAATCCCGACGATAAAGTGCACCATGCCCAACTCAGAAATAGTCCATTCCTTCCTCATCTGATCCTTGAAGCGATCATTCTCACTCGTGGAGTCAGCAATGGACAGGTAGTCATCGACATGGACAGCTGCGATAATGGTCCCAGAGTCGGACTTGCGGTAATATATGCAAGATTTGCAGGATAAATGAGTGAACCCCCATTCAATCATTTGGGCGTTGAGGGTTTGATTCCATATTCGCCTGCTTTGTTTCATGCCATACAAGCCACATTGTAGTTGCCAAATCCAACCTTCTTTGCCGGGTTCCTCAAAACCAGCAGGTTGTTCCATGTACTGCACCTCGTCATCTGGCAGTAACCCATAAAGGAATGCCATTTTGACATCTATCTGTTGTGCATCCCAACCAAGGGACACCACTAAATGAAGGAGTATCCTCCAAGATTCCATGCGTGCAGTTGGTGAGGTAGTCTTAGTGTAGTCCTTGCCATAGATTTGTTCAAAACCCTTGAAAACTAGATGAACCTTCCATCTAACAGCCTTCCCAGTTTTGTCCCGCTGATAGGTTGTCTCCTTGGCTCAAGGACCGATTCACCACTTTAGCATCATTCTAATCACATCGGCTAACTCCTACAATGTCCCAGATGCAGCGTGACCCAGTCTATCGATCACAATATCATATCGACCACATCAAAACATCACCAGCGACATCGATCATATCAAGAGCCTACATCGCACAACCTTAGGACTACCCCGAAAGTCCCTAAGATCCCCCTACACCACCATCAAACATCCCCGATCAACTTCGAACAGCTGCAACTGCGATCAAGCATCGTCGACCATCGTTGAGCATCATCAATCGATATTGAGAAACTACAAGCGACATCGGGCACTGCCTTCATTATCTAAATGGTGGAAGACCATGCACTAGGACATATTCCAACTCGTGCTCAAACCTGCTGATCATAGGTCAGCCTCGTTCCAAGTCCCTATTGCACACAGAACCCACTGGACGCATTATTGCGAGACTTAGCACAGTTTATACACAAAGGACAGTCTCTTTTAGTTCTTTCCCTTTATTACTCTTTCATCATATGATATATATATCTTTCTTGTTCAGATTCCAGTCTCCTTTATGGCCTTGTGCCTTAACTTATATCTTTTGCCTCATGTTCTACACATGTTTCTCATTCCATTTTAGGAAGTTTCTTTAAAACATATAAAACTCTGTAGTATCTACTTGGAAACAACAAGACATTGTCTTCACATATCGTCTCGTATACAGTTCTAAGCATCCGATCAACTTTCTAAAAACAATCTAAGTCTCTGCGGGTTTTCTTGATCGACGAGAAACCTCTGTGATCGTCGTGTCCTCAATCCTCCCTTGATCCTCTCATCATTAGTTCTAGCAACCCTTCCAACACTTCATAGCCATTTGCCGCACCCTTTGTATACCATCGACCTATTGAAAGGTCCCCAGAATTCACATATCGACCATCGATGATAAACTCATTCGCCGTCGATCTCGTCGATCGCCCTCGATATTGATCGCCCTCGATATCAATCGATACTTGATTGGACCATGCCAAATGCCTTTGTCTCTCATAACACTACCTTCATGACTAGTACCAACTGGTCATCTTTCCATCGGTTGGGCCATGAACATTCGGAATGACTTGCAACCTTCCTCTGACTCGTCGCAAATATCATTGATTGCCTCATCGGCAGTTTAGGTGGTTTTCCCGGGTTGAGTATCATCATTTTTGGAGCCCACCGCGAGGGTTTCTGAATCATTTCATCGTCGGACCAACCTCAACTTCCTCAGCTTAGGCCAACACAAGCAAGAACCCTTCGTATCGATACTTGCCACGTCTTCAAATCTCTTGAACAATTGGGAGACATTCTAATTCCAGTTTGTGAAGCAGAATCTACTCATCGTAGACTATTTCCTTCACCTATATTATCGCCTTCCACATCGTCATCTACTTCTTCGTCATCATCATTGACCTCTTCATTTATCCTTCCAACAACTTTGACACCTCTACCATCTATTACACAAGTCTTAACCCCTACCCCTAGAGTCATCGCATTCATGACTACCCAAACCGTGATGCCAGCTTGTGGGCACTTGACCGCTCCGAAGTTCGACCCTACTCAGCCTCGAGAGCTCTGACGATACTTCGAAGAACTTGAACTACTATTCCTGACCTGCGGTGTTACAGAATCGAATCTAATGAAGAAACACGCTTGTTGCTACCTCGACATCGACTCTTCTGAACTCTGGGAATCACTTCCAGAATATCAGCCTGGCACATCATTCAACGAATTTTGAACAGCAGTACACAAACTCTATCCTGGCTCGGAAGACGATCGCAAGTGGAGCATATCGGACATGGACAAATTAGTGGGAGAACAGCTACGCGTTGGGATATTCAATATGAGCGATCTAGGAATGTATTATCGTGCGTTCTACAACATTACTCACTTTTTGCGAGCAAAGAATAGGATCTCGGAAGCCGAGCAAAGCAGAGCTTATGTTAGAGGATTCCAACCTGGCTTATGGACTCGAATTGCTTGATGACTCAAACTCAAATTCCCCGACCATTATCCCGACGATCCATATCCACTCAACGACATTCACGACGCGGCAAAATTCATTCTAGCAGGCTCTAACACATCGAACTCAGTAATCCACCAATCGACCTCTTCATCGCACTCGACATCGAACATCGGAAATATGGTCACCTCGTCACCTGGAACTATTGCAATCAAAACCAAAGATCTAAATGCGATGTTCAAACAATTTGCTAGCACCATCGCTATGCATATTGCAGGTACTAAAAATCCTCGCACTAATTCGGCGGACAGACAGGCGCACATCGATGCACTCCTTTGCATATTTTGCAGTTTATTGGGACATTTTATTCCTGACTGTATGGTTTGTCAGTCGTACTTGAATGAAGGGAAGTGTAAGCAAAATGCAGAAGGAAAGATCGTACTTCCAAACAGACAATTCACCCCTCGAAGTATCCCCAGCAGGTTTATCAAGGAACAGATTGATGATTGGTGGAAACGCAACCCAGATGCAACCCCAGCAGCCACACTTTTATTCAGCATCGCACCATCGGCACCTTCGACTTCGACTAGTTCAACCTCAGCTGCAATCACTTCGATAACAGAATCCGATGCCGTTTCTACATCGGGATCGGAGACGAAAGGCATTTATCATAACTCAACGTTGACAGCTGACTCCAAAGATAGAATAGTGGCTCTCAAGCGCGAAATATTTGCGCTTTGAAGTGGTCGACCATTTTCACGTCCAAACAAAGAGGTTCGAAATTCGGTTCTGGCCACGACAACCCCCATCCCTGCATCGTCAACGTCTACCGCTCCAGTCCCACCACCCTCAACATCTTCATCGACAATGGTCAACCCTTCAACTTCAACTACCGCTCCAACATCAACATCGACATCTCCCACATCGACCACTTCGCCATCAACCACCATACCCCCAATGCAAACCTCAATACACCCATACATGTCAGTCAGGGAGAATGCCTATCTCCCACCACACGAAAGGAACTTCACTGGCACATCGAAGGGTAAGGAAAAAGACGGACCATCGTATGCGACACAGGCACTGGTACAGAATGAGAAAATCACGCACAATATATTTGCACGCTCGATGAAGATGCTGATCGTCATGCTGACATCTGAAGAATTACTCTCACTTTCACCCGAGGTTCGAACAAAATGGAGAGAACAGGTCACACTGAAACGAGTCCCACAATCCGGAAACAATGCGATGAACATGTTTAGTCCCAACGCGATCATTGTGCCTGACCCATACAAGACCTATATTAGCAGTCTCTGACCCAGTGAAATCCCTCAGCCTTTTGTTGTCACTAAAGAAACTTCATCGATTAGATCAGTTATTATGGATGTCCATGGTAACAACCAGGTAGAAAGTGTTGTTGATCTCAGTTCCTCGATCATATCGATGGCCAAAGATGTTTGCCATGAACTCGGTCTAGCATACGACTCCTTGATTAGGCTTCCAATGTAGTCTGCCAATGGGACTGTAGATGAAACACTCAGTTTAGCATGCAATGTACCCTGCGATCTCAGTGGAATCACCTTATACATGCAGATACATATTATTTGGGACCCGGCATACAATATTCTACTCGGATGGCCTTTTGACGTCTTGACAGAAAGTGTCATTAGAAACTATCAGAACAAAGCCCAAACTATCATGATATGCGATCCAAACTCAACTCAGACCACTACAATTCCCTCGATACCTCGATTGCACCATCGTCGAAAAGTAGTTCGAGAGGATTTTCAGCGTTAGAGAATGAAATTTCGGAACATTGTGCTTTCATCATCTCGTTCGACTCTTCTGACTCCTCTATATTTATCAAGCGCACTGCAAATATCCCCGAAATCGACTCCTCCAAAGAATTATCTGCGACACTTTCTGACTTATATTTATCTGCATGCGACGAGTTCCACATTCCTCGAAACGCCTCGATGGTGTTTATACCTATGTGAACTTCTTCATCGTATGTTTCCCCTTCCTCAGTTATTTCCGACAATCCACAGTCTAGTTATTTATCAACAAAGAAAAAGTATAAACCAGTCGCACAGAAGGTCCGTCCAATCGTGGCTGGACTACCCGATCATTTTAGAATTATTCGACGCATCGAGGACGATCCCCTCAAAGACATGCCTCCACTAAATCCCCATCCTCCAATATTCAAACCATCTCCTCGATATAACCTCAAACACAAAAACATCATCGATTGAAATCATCCAGGCGATTTCTTATGGCCTCAAGAATGAGACCTCATGCATGACTTCATTCGAAACCAGCAAGCAGGGTTCGCATGGACCGAAAACAAATGAGGAAGGTTTTGACCCAATTTCTTCCCCCCTATCGAGTTCCCAGTTGTCCCTCATACCCCTTGGGTCGAATGCAATATCCCCATACCGCCTGGTTTGTATGAACAGATTTGTGAGATGCTGAAAAAGAAGATCAAAGCAGGAGTCTACGAGTCGTCAAACTTGTCATACCGATCGCAATGGTTTTGCATTGTGAAGAAAGACGCAAAATTGCTCCAAATAGTCCACAGCCTTGAGCTGCTAAACCAAGTTACGATTCAGCACTCAGGCGTCGTCCCAATCCCCGAGCATTTAGCCAAACAGTTTGGAGGACGCGCTTGTGGTGGAATGTTGCATTTATATGTTGCATTTGACAAAAGGCTCGTATCTGAATCCTCTCAAGATCTAACAACTTTCCAGACCCCATTCGGCGCACTTTGAATCGTCACCCTACCGATGGGTTGGACGAACTCAGTTCCGATCCTACACGACGACGTAACTTTCATCCTACAACCCAAGGTCCCTCACATCACGATCCCGTATATTGACGACACACCAGTGAAGGGTCCAAAATCAGAATATCGAACGATCGGTGGGTTTTATGAAACGATCGTTGACAACTCAGGCATTCAACGATTTGTATGGGAGCATTTCGAGAACCTAAATCGCATCATCCAGCGCATGAAGTATTGTGGTGGGATGTTCTCTGGACCGAAATTATTTGCTTGTGTCCCCGAGATAATCGCTTTAGATCATCGATGCAATATTCAAGGCCGAATGGCTGACCCAACGTGTATTGATAAGATCCAGAAATGGGGTCCATGTCGTACGCTCACAGAAGTTAAGGTGTTCTCAGGAACGATTGGAGTTTGTCAAATTTTCATCCAGAGTTTCACACATCGAGCAGCTGCGCTAATCAATCTTACTCAAAAAGATGTGCCCTTCGAATTCGGCCCATCTCAGGTAGCAGTGCAAGAAGATCTCAAGCATGCACTCCTAAACTCACCAGCGATTTGAGCCATTGACTATACCTCGAACACCCCAGTAATCCTCGCAGTTGACACATCGAGCATCGCCATCAGCTATTTCCTAACGCAATGCGACCGCGATAACCCTTGAAAGCGATACTACAGTCGATTCGGCTCGATCATTCTCAACGACCGCGAATCACGGTTTTCACAACCGAAACTCGAACTTTATGGTCTATATTGAGCCCTTGGGGCACTTTGTTTATACTTGATAGGGGTACAAAACCTTATCATCGAGGTCGATTCGAGGTATATCAAAGGCATGCTCTCAAATCCCGATATCGCACCTAGCGCTAGCATAAACTGATGGATAGTTTCCATTCTAACGTTCCACTTCATGCTAGTTCATGTCGCAGGTATGCACCATGGGCTGGACAGTCTTTCACGATGTCCTCGACAAACCGAAGACAACAATGTCGAAGTAGAAGAAGAATTCGGCGACTGGATTGACAAACTACATGGTTTCGTTCACCAAATCAACCCAATCTCAATTCGACCTTTCCCCTCTCACACGACTTATCCCACTTTCGCCCAAGCTTCGGATTTCAGTAAGGGGGAGGATGTTTCATACAAAGACATACCTAGATCAGACAAATCAAAGAAAGAAGACAAATGATTACTGCTCGTTCATCGATGGTTAGACAATATGGTGTGACCCCCACATCTATCAGACACAGAGTACGCTACCTTCGTGCGATATTGCACCAAGTTCTTCATAGATTCTGGCAAACTATGGCGAAAAGATCGTCACAGCAAACACAAGATCATCGTGATTCCAGACCGTCGCATCGATATTATCTGCTTGTCGCACGACCATATCGGCCACAAAATGATCTTTGCCACGAAGTCTCACGTCGCACTATGATTCTGGTGGCCCAACCTGAAAGCCGATATCGCATGGTACATCCGAATGTGCCACTACTGTCAGTTGCGACAAACTCGAAATCTTCTTATTCCACCAATCGTCACCACACCCGCTCCTCTATTCAGAAAAGTCTACATCGACACAATGCACATGCCACCTTCCGGCAGATATCGCTATATAGTACAAGGTCGATGTTCGATATCGTACTGGCCGGAGTTCAGGGTGCTTCACAATGAAACAGCAAAGACCATTGGCGATTGGATCTTTGAAGAAATCATTTGTCATTGGGGCTCGCTTTATGAGATCGTTACTGACAACGGCACAGCATTCCTTTCTGCTCTCGAGTATTTGTCAAAGTGATATCATATCAATCATATTCGGATAAGCAGGTACAATTCTCGTGCCAATGGCCTCATTGAACGAGCCCACTTCGATGTACGACAATCACTCTACAAGGCAGTCGATGGTGATCAAACTCGATGGTCAGTTGGGACCTACTCAGTCTTTTGGGCAGAATGGGTAACAGTTCGAAAATGAATGGGCTGTTCGCCCTATTTTGCGATCCCAGGTTCTCATCCACTCATCCCTCTTGACATCTCAGAAGCGACATATCTACAACCACCACCTGATTCAATACTCTCCTCCACCAATCTCATCGCCCAACGCGCTATCGCCCTACAGAAATGGTCGACCGATCTCAAAGTACTCTACTCTAGAGTCTACACCGCTCGATGAGAAGCTGTGAAATGCTTCAAAGAAGTTCACAAGCAAACGATTCAAGACTACAATTTTGAAAAAGGTGACCTCGTACTCATGCGAAACACACAGATCGAAAAAGCTCTTAATCGAAAAATGCGAGCTCGATATCTCGGCCCACTCATAGTCATTGCATGAAACTATGGTGGCACTTATATTCTTTGCGAGCTTGATGGATCAGTTCTTCATTGACCAGTAGCAGCTTTCCGAATTCTACCCTATCTAGCACGGAAATTGATTCCCCTTCCTCCGAACTTCTTCGATATCTATGATCGTCAGCTCAAACAACTTCAAACAACATCGGACATTGACGGAGACATTGACAAGGGCATTCCTGACCTCAACGAAGACAAATAGAGCATTTTTCTTTTCTTTTTCTTACTTGCAATATTAAAACAAACTCTCAATCTTATAAAGGTGTACTATTACAAGTCACGATATCATTCAAAACGTGTTCACACAAGCTTGACAGGGTTTTTCGGCTATGAAGGAGTTCTGAGCCTTTCCCCTATGTCTCATTTTGATCAATCGTCCATCTTTCTTTCTTTTTCTTTTCTCTCCTATGTTTTTTTCGCATATATCTTACATTTCCTGGCTTCAATCGCACGCGATATTTCTCATTTCAAATTTATCTCGCTCAGACACAAGAAAAACAATAAAATTAAAACAATAAAACAAAATTCTACTGGTACTCCTCCCATTTCCTCTCCAACACCTCTATTTCCTCCATCAGCACTTCCACTTCCAACTTCTTGCACACCAGTACTTCTGCGAGATATCGACGACGGAGTCTTGATGCGTCATCTCATCCTCCACCACCATCGACATGCTCTCGACCAGACCCACGACTTTGGGTTCGACTTCTTGTTCCCTCGCTTTTCCCTTCCCCTTCTCCTTCTGAGTGGACTTCGCCTTCGCCTTCGTCATTCATTTCAGGCGCTCGTCGACTTTTGAGGGCCCGGCCTCTGCGTTTTGGATGGGCTGGATAGCCCAGATGCGTACCGCTAAGTAATCATACAGATTAGCAATTGTATTGGTTATGCAGAAGAATCACTTACTATGTCCGGGAGTCGACAACTGCATCGACTCCGCATTACCCTTTGTAGCTCGCTTGGAGCTCGCCTTTTTCCTCGACTCACCTCGTCAGAGTCCTCGCCTCGACACTCCCTCCCAGTAGCACCCCTGTAGCCCTTGAGTGCATCGCTTGCACTTTGGGGTGCCCTCCTCGACAATACACTCCTGAGTCGTCCTTAGTCCAGCGCATCGATCACACTAAAGCAATATCGAAGGCATGATTAGCCTGAATGATATTGAAAGAAAATGATGACTTACCAGCCCATGGAATGTGATCAGCTCACCTTCCTCTAGGCACACCCACTTCGTGACTGTGGGCTCCTCATCCAGTTCATCCTCACCTTCCTCCTTGTTGTCCATCTCATCTGCCTTCCTCTTCTTGACGATCCACTCGATGTCCGGTAGGTCGTCGACCGGAGGTTCTTCTATGTCTGCAGCTTTGTCCTGATCGATTGAGAGGCGCATGAGCTCAAGTGCAGCCGTACGATCACGGAATTCATCCTTCGACACGGTTTTGGCCCAGACATCAGCCAAGAAGGTTTGATGTGCCTCGACCAGCACGTCTCATCGCTCCTCAATCCTCTTCGCTTTGGTCTTGATAGCCACCTCCCAAGCAACTTTCTCCTCCTCTCTTTGCCTCTCCCCCTCTCTTTGCCTCTCCCCCTCTCTTTGCCTCTCCCCCTCAATTCTCCTCAAGTACTCCTCAAAAAGATATTTTCCACCCCACAAAACCCAATCCTCCCAAGTGAAAGGTGTGAAGAGGCCGATTGCCTCATCCAACGTAGCTTGCACATGCTTGTCGCGTGCCTTGTCAAATGACCCAATCAGGTCATTGTATTCAGCCTATCAACAATGTCAAGAAACAGATAAGCGAAGGAAAGGGAAAGACATACCAATTTCTCACAAAAGACTCGACCCCATACCTCGAAATCCAACTCTTTGGCTTTGCCAGGTTCGGGCATCAACTTCACTTGGTCGAGGATGGGAAGAGCAAGTTCAGCAAGGATAGACATGTTGTCGAGGAGATGGATGGAAGAGATCGAATGAAAAGAGAAAAGTTCAAACCACAACCCGTCTTAAATCAGTGATCAACAATGTCACATGACCCAGTTATTTCAGCTCGACTGACTGGGATGGTCAGAATTTCAGTAAGAGGGAGGATGATAGGTCGTCTCCTTGGCTCAAGGACCGATGCCATAGATTTGTTCAAAACCCTTGAAAACTAGATGAACCTTCCATCTAACAGCCTTCCCAGTTTTGTCCCGCTGATAGGTTGTCTCCTTGGCTCAAGGACCGATTCACCACTTTAGCATCATTCTAATCACATCGGCTAACTCCTACAATGTCCCAGATGCAGCATGACCCAGTCTATCGATCACAATATCATATCGACCACATCAAAACATCACCAGCGACATCGATCGTATCAAGAGCCTACATCGCACAACCTTAGGACTACCCCAAAAGTCCCTAAGATCCCCCTACACCACCATCAAACATCCCCGATCAACTTCGAACAGCTGCAACTGCGATCAAGCATCGTCGACTATCGTTGAGCATCATCGATCGATATTGAGAAACTACAAGCGACATCGGGCGCTGCCTTCATTATCTAAATGGTGGAAGACCATGCACTAGGACATATTCCAACTTGTGCTCAAACCTGCTGATCATAGGTCAGCCTCGTTCCAAGTCCCTATTGCGCACAGAACCCACTGGACGCATTATTGCGAGACTTAGCACAGTTTATACACAAAGGACAGTCTCTTTTAGTTCTTTCCCTTTATTACTCTTTCATCATATGATATATATATCTTTCTTGTTCAGATTCCAGTCTCCTTTATGGCCTTGTGCCTTAACTTATATCTTTTGCCTCATGTTCTACACATGTTTCTCATTCCATTTTAGGAAGTTTCTTTAAAACATATAAAACTCTGTAGTATCTACTTGGAAACAACAAGAGATTGTCTTCACATATCGTCTCGTATACAGTTCTAAGCATCCGATCAACTTTCTAAAAACAATCTAAGTCTCTGCAGGTTTTCTCAATCAACAAGAAACCTCTGCGATCATCGCGTCCTTGATCCTCCCTTGATCCTCTCGTCATTAGTTCTAGCAACCCTTCCAACACTTCATAGCCATTTGCCGCACCCTTTGTATACCATTGACCTATCGAAAGGTCCCCAGAATTCACATATCAACCATCGATGATAAACTCATTCGCCATCGATCTCATCAATCGCCCTCGATATCAATCGATACTCAATCAGACTGTGCCAAACGCCTTTGTATCTCATAACACTACCTTCACGACTAGTACCAACTGGTCATCTTTCCATCGGTTGGGCCACGAACATTCGGAATGACTCGCAACCTTCCTCTGACTCATCGCAAATATCATCGATTGCCTCATCGGCAGTTTAGGTGGTTTTCCCGGGTTGAGTATCATCACCGCTTAATGTGGAAAACCAGTTTCCCTTTACGGATCCACTTTCCCTGGGGAACGTCACAACAGGGGATCAGCTTGTATACACCCATATCTTTCAGGGATTGAAGCTCATCTATATATCCCTCTTTCCATTGATCTGCATCAACTGAGTTCTTAGCCTCCTCCCATGTTTGGGGGTCGTCCTCGAATTGAAGTGATTCAGGATCAAAATCTGCCATTTCCAAAATCAGGGCCTGGAATTGATGCGCTTGATCACCGAGATTAGGGTTATTTAATGACTGCTGGATTTCCTCGATGATGTCACGATCATGATCAATCGCAGGATCTGGTGGGCGATCAGTCCAGGCAGCTAATGTTGCTGCTCGATGTTCTCGTCATGCTTCCTTAACTCGTGCGGCACTCTCCTGGGTAAGGCTGAACACGAGTGCACCCATGGGTGACCTGGATCCGAACTCGTGAGTATTATTGTGCCAAAAAGCCATACTCAGATCCGCATGAGTATTTTCCCATGGATCACTCGGATCCGCGAGTGTAAAACTCGCGAGTATGCAAGTACTTGTAAGTCTTAGAGTAGAATGAGAACTCACAGGTAACTCATGAGTACCTGTATCTTGTATCACACAAGTAGATAGAAAATATACCAGTACAACACTGATATTAAGTTATCTGAGTAACTGAACTTTCAGTTAGTGTATAATTTGATAACACCTGGGCAGTTCCTTTTGTAAATCAGTATTCTACACCCTATATAGTATACATCTGTGCTACACAATGAACTAGATGAATGGTCTAGCTGTTCTTTCATGGTGAACACCCTTTCCTCCTCATTCTTCTAAAAACCTTACAACACTGTAATTCAATAATGCTGGGACTATTCCTTTTGTAAATTGGGGATTCCCACTGCATCTAGCATATATACATTTACTCCAATGCACTACTTAAATGGTGCAGCTGTTAATTTATAGTAACCACCCTTCCTCCTCATTCTTCTCAAAAACCCATAGCATTGTAACTCAATAACGACAGAACTGTTCCTTTCGCAAATTGGTATTCGATAAGGTATATAGTATATCTACATTTCTCCCAAGGCACTAATTTAATGGTGGTGCCGTTAATTTATGATAAACACCCTTCCTCCTCATTCTTCTCAAAAGCTCATAGCACTGTAACTCAATAACAACATGACTGTTCCTTTAGAAAATTGGTAATAAATGAGATATATAGTATATCTACATTTCCTCTAATGAACTAATTTAATGGTATAGCCATTAATGTATAGTAATCACCCTTCCTCCTCATTCTTCTCAAAAACCCGTAGCACTGTAACTCAATAACAACACAACCGTTCCTTTCGCAAATTGGTATTCAACAAGATATATAGTATGTCTAAATTTCCCCCAATGCACTAATTTAATGGTGCAGCTGTTCATCTATAGTAAACACCCCTTCCTCCTTATTCCTTCAAAAATCTGGAGCAGTGTAGTTAGATGATGCTTCAGTGATTCATTTCATAAAGTTGGATTTCCACATGGTATATATTACATTTACACTCTCCCCAAACCACTAGGTGAATAGTGGATTGGTTCATGCACAAGTACTTGTGGCCTCCAAAAGCCATACTCAGATCTGCACAAGTATTTTCCCATGGATGACCCAGACCTGTGAGTGTGCATACCCATGAGTATTCCCACAGTTCAACCCACAGGTACCTGTGAGTGACCCACACTCGTGTTCAGCCTTACTCCTGGGATTCTCTGACAGCAGCGGCAGTTCCAGTGACAGTTGGTCCACCACTGGGGTTCTTTTCAGTGGGAATGGTTGCGCGTGAAGAGCGGCATGGGAGGGTTGTGTGTGGCAGAACTTGTTGTACACTTGCATCATGACCACCTGCATCTGGAGGATCGCAGTCAATGAGTGGGTCTTTGTTGTCCTCATCATCCAGGGATAGAGGGCTGAAGCTTGATGTGGGGGCTTCTGTCTCAACTTCCCCATCTTCCATGGTGGGTGTAGGCGGTGAGTGACCATCATGACTTTCAAGGAATCTAACATGATAGGAACTGTGGATTTTCTGTGTCGAACGGTTATAGCATCGATACAATTTTGATTTTGGGTCATATCCTACCAATATGCATTCAATAGAGCGTTCGAAGATTTTGGGGTTGTCCTTCCTGGGGATAAGAACAAAGGCTTGGCAACCAATTTCTTGCAGGTAAGAGTAGTCGGGTTTTCATTCGAACCATAGTTCCCAAGGTGTAGTCCCCTTGAGGGAGCGAGTAGTGGTTTTTGCGTGTAAATGGGAAGCTGTTAGGTAGAATTCATCCCATAAATATGCCGGTAATCCAGAGTAAATGTGCATAGTACAGGCTTTAGCCATGAGTGTCCTGTGCATATGTTCAACGTGCCCAATGTGCACAGAGGTGTGGGGGGCAGTAAAATGTTGTTCTGTTCCCCGAGTCTTCAACCAGGCCTCCATTTCATGTGACTTGAGTTCCCCATTATCAGTGATGTAGATTTCAACTTTAAGACCTGTTTCTGTTTCTCGGGCAAGTTCCCAGGCTTTAAGTTCAGGAAAAGAGTCATCTTTGTTGTGAAGGGGTATTGACCAAGGAAAAGAGGTATCATCAACTATGTCCATTATGTATGAATTCCCGGTACGAGACTTCACGGTGTGCAGCCCCGACAAGTCAACCCATACTTTCTGCAACTTCCTCATCGCCTTATGACCAGGCCCCTCCTCATGCTTCTTCAGAACAGGCATCTTTGTCTGTTTTCCAAGCACACATGATTTGCACTTAGGCGGTTTTGGTGAGGAAACAAGAGGCGCACCTGTGAGCGTCCCTTTCTTGGCCATGTCCCAGATGGATTGGTAATTGGCGTGTCTGAGATGG
Source organism: Tricholoma matsutake (assembly GCA_026075535.2). Taxonomy (NCBI): domain Eukaryota; kingdom Fungi; phylum Basidiomycota; class Agaricomycetes; order Agaricales; family Tricholomataceae; genus Tricholoma; species Tricholoma matsutake. Next base: position 3,756,437 of record AP026544.2, read on the forward strand.
TGGTGCCAAGTTTCCAAATTTGGGGATTTGTGTACAGAAAAGGCATGGTCGACAGCGACAGAGTGGAGGTTGAGTGAATAAAGTTTCTTGGATAGTCTGGATCCACATGCAACCAGTGCACCAGTGGACTTTTCTGTGATCCAGCACTCGGTGTTATCAAAGTGCGTGGCAACATTTGAGTTGTCAGCCAATACTCCTACAGAAATGAGTCAGACAGTCGAGTTTGGGATATAAAGTGCGTTATGTAAGAGAATTGATGCACCTCGGGCTATTCAGAGTTTAATATCCCCGACACCGATGGCTGCAATTGAGGAACCTCCCACCCCTCTGACAGTATGTGGTTGAGTCGGACAAAGGGTAAGGAAGTCCGATCTATCAGGTGATATGTGTATGGTTGCACCAGAGTCAACAATAAAAGGATGGTTGTCCAATGAAAGGTGAGATCAGCAGGTTTGATCAAGTGGTTTGATGGTGAATGCACCATCAGTATGCATGGATGTGTGTTGGTTCCAGTTGAGGGTAGTAGACACCTCCTCCTCAACAACAATCCATCCCTCATCTTCGACTTCTTCGATGGAAGCAGCAGGAATGGGGTTGCATGCAAGGCCAGCGAATTCAGCACGGGGGGTGGCAGGCGGGGGAAGTTCAGAGTCAACCATGACCATGAAAGCCCATCCATTTACATCCTTCACCATAATTGGGATCTTGGAACTAGCAGGACTTCAGGTAAGTGCGAAAATGCCTAGTCGCATTGCAGATGAGGTGATTGTCACACAGGATGATCAGGTTTCCTTCAAAGAATCTGTCAGCCTTATGGCCAGGCAAGAAAAATTGAATGGTCAAAGACTGCAACACAACAGACGTCTGCTGAAATAGTTTGCGGGGATCTCATAGAGAGTAATCATCTGGGAATGTGAGTTCTCTGAGGTGCATTAGCATGAAGAAACCAACACACAATTGAGTGCAGAAGAGAATATTGTCGTGTGTTGGGGATTGATCATAGGCAGTGCATACAGTGCTGAGGTCGTCAATGGTCAGTGCATGTTTACGCATGGTGGGAGTCTCCCATAGACGTTTGCACCCTTGCAAAGTTCAATGTACTAAGCGAGATTTGTGGACATCGCGCACGGAAGGGAAATAGGGTTCCAAATGTTGACAGATGCCTGAGAGATAGGTGTCAACAGATCCAGGTTTGATATGGTGGCACATATAGACAGTGTAAAGGCTGAGAGTGTCGGCTGTAGGTTCAACAGGTAGATTGTGCATTCGAATGAAGGAGAGATAGGAGTTGAGTTCTGAGCCATAGTTGTTCCAGGTACTGATATCGATCGCCTGGCCGAGGGCGATTGCGCATTCTCGAACCAGGCACTCTCGTGACCATGGCTCCCAAAGCAGTTGCCAGGCATGGATGTGAGAGGTGATCATTTTTAGCTGCCCCCAGCGTATGCAGATGTGGGGGTTGAAAAGTTGAGATGTGGAGGTGTGGGACTAGTGCACGCGCCTTGTCAAATTGACTGCAAGAGATTGCATTGGCTACAGTGTTTTGTTCCCCAGGAACATGGAGGACTCAGATCTGGAGTTCTTTCCTGATCATGAGGTCAACACAGTGACAAAGCAAGAGATTGAAATTAGGTTGACACCATAGGGAGTTAAAAATGTTCATGGTATTCATGCTGTCAGTGTAGATGACAACCTTTGAGCAATGTCCCATCATCCTGTTAATGTCATTGCATGCGCTTGCGATGGCGAGAGCTTCATAAAAGAAGATGATGTCATGTGCATTATTGTGTGGTACAGGTGCGAAAAAACTGGTTGCATGTTGTGGATACCAGAACCCAAAGCCTTGTAAAGAAGCATCACAGAAGATGACTGCATCAGCATCTTCGACCTCCCATTGTACACATGAGAGCAGCCAGATACAAAGTGACTGCTTCATGTGCTCTGAGGCCCAGATGAGGTCTTCATGCACAGCATTGTTAACCCAGATTTTGGTCAAAGGCTGGTCTTTGCCTGCAATTTTTGGATATACTCTATTGAGCGCTGGACGTAGTAAAGGAAAAACATTGAAGGCCCAGTTCATCCAACCTGCAAGCTGTTGCCATCTTTGTAAAGTCCATGAAGCGCCACATTTAACTTCAGACCATGAGGTGAACTCAGTCAGCTCTTCAAGCAGCTGAGCCAGTGCTTGCTCGGGGAGGCAGAAAGTGAGACTATTAGGGTCTACTTGGATGTCGATGACTGTAAGTTTCTTACCCCAAACTTGTTTGTATTGTTCATGTGGTATGCCAAGTTTGTCCCATAAGGACAGAAGCTTGACCTGGTTCCCAGGCATCCATTGATTGTACTTGTGATACCAGACAACATTTCCATCTTCATCAATGCCAAAAGAATCATTGATGTATGCCCAAAGATTTTTGATCAGCTTGATGTAATGTGCAATCCATGTCATGAGCCCATGAAAGGATATATAGATTCCTGGAGATCCTCTTCCTCCGAAGCAATTATCCCTATCAATGTTGTGTTCTCCATCGATTGTCACCACTTGTTTAATTTGCCACAGAGGATGCATAGGTAGCAGTCAATAGGCTTCAGTGACATCTGACTTGTAGATGACCCAGGTCTGTTCTGGTTGCGTTTGGTGGAGGTTCAACAGTGCCTCGCCAAGATGCATCATATTGTCTAAAGGGAATCCTTTGATGTCCTCTCATCTGATCATTGAATTAAGTGTATAAGGTCCAGCGCTCTGATTGATCACCATCTGTAATTTCTCAGAGTGCGGCTTAGGTACAGTGTGGATGGGTGAAGCATGCATCCCTGGCAAAAGATCTCGGCCGAAAGAGCCAGAGAATTTTCCCTTTGAACGTTCATGATCCTGTTGTGCATGTAAGAAAATGGCTTCTTCCTGCTTCAGAGGCATGCCCAGTGATTTGTCAACTATTGAAGGACATTCACCATGTCTTGTGTCTGCCCAAGGCCAAAAACCTTTACATAGTCCTCGACAGACAGAGTCTACAAAGGGACGATTTGGGTGAGTCTTCAACAAGTCTCCAAACTGGTCCACATTGATTGGTGTCACTATCTTAAAGAGGTCCAGTCATGCCTTGATGGTGTTCATCGCATCTTCATTCTCAAATTCCGATGCTGGAACCCCTGGCAGAGGCTTTGCATACTTGGTCCAATCAGCTAGACAAGTCTTTAACATCACTCCTTTCTCATCAGCATTACCACCCTCATCTCCTTCTGACCAAATGTTGTAATGCAGATACTTGGGTGTCATCCCATAGAGTGCATCAAGTTTGCTGACTGCAGCTTTCTTTGCTGTGTCCAGGTTGTCAACATTGCTTGCAAATATGGTGGTATCGACAGGTTCCAGCAGTGCTTCTACAGCCTGCAGGGCTGTTATATCGGTTGCAGATCTCAACAGAATGGTCCTGCTGCCTCAATTCTCCAGCTGCAAAACAACCATTGGAACTTCCTTGGATCCCGTCAGGTAGGAGGAAAGCTGAGTAGAGGTATGAGAATTGGTCATGTTCTGTGAGTAAAATTGCTTGTCCACCCCCAACTCTGGTCCTGACAGCTTTGTCGAATGCGATAAGCTTGTGGTGTGAGTTTGCATGTCTGGCGGAGAACTCACATCCCATGTAGTTGCCCCACTGTTGGAGCTCTTCAATTTGGTGGGGAAAAGAATACGAGGTCGCTTTGACAGTCGCATGCCAGGCTGAGGTCCAGTCTCCACTTGTCTGTACTTTTCTAGCTGGATCTGTCTTTCCAAGAGAGATCTCTGTTCTTCCAATGCAGCCCACATTCTCCTTAGGAGGGGCAATGTGGTGGAGGTTGCTGAAGACGACATTGAGGTTGACTGTTTCTCCTCTAAAGATGTGTCTCCACTCAGATTCAGGGAATCCTTGTGGTGCTGATGTGGATCGTTGGATTTCTTGTTCAGCAAAACTGATATCCTTTTGGAAGATTCCAAGGGTCTCTCTTGTCTTCTTTCAGTTCTCATCAATCTCTCTTCCCTGTGCTTCCACTTCTGCCGCATACCATGGGAGCTGGGACTGATAGACTCTCTTCCTCCTGTTGCTCTCTCCCTCACCTCGTTCATCCTCTGACCCATCTGCTGAGCTGGATGACTCTGACTGACTTCTCCTTTTTCGTTTTGTGACCAGTTCCTTTCGTAGGGCTCGTAGAAACCATTCAGCTTCGTCTTGTCTGGGTTCAGCTTGGTGTTGTCGGTCATGCTCTGATCTGTGCTCCTGTCCATCTCCAACAGCTGTTGTTCCTGTCTCATGTTGTCCTCATTGTCCAGCCAGTTGATGTTGGTGGTCAATGAGGTCAATGTGGGTTGTGTACTGTTCCAATGCTGTTCTTCCAACAGACTGGCTAATCTCTGCCTGTCAGATGATCTGTAGGATCTGGTATAAGGACTCCACCTTGGACATCTTTCTTTCCCTAAAGTCTTTGATGAGTTCATCCATTTTCTTGCGCACCACAGCTTCAGCTACTGTTGTGCTCATCATCCCTGATGATGAGCATGCCTGTCCACTCATTCCTGACCCTTTCCCTTCATTTTTTTTGTAGATAACTCTTATGTATGTATATATAGTGTCAATAAACAGTTGTTTCTGCTATTACAGGTATATTTAGCCCATAACAAGCACTCTCCCTGGTGGAGAGGAGGGAGGGGGGGTTCTCTTCTATTCATTGAGGGGGTCTGTAATGCATGTGTATGCTATATATTCATATCTATAACTATTACATGAATGGGGAGGGTGCTGCATAAGATGGGAAGGGGTGAAATGTGGAGAAGTGACAGAATGAGGGGAGAAGGTGCCATCTACTGGGCTTGTACACCTTCTACAGCTGAGATAAATGTATGTAAAGGGTAGAGATGTATGTAGAGGTGGGGATTGATGTTGGGAGAGCTGGGGATAAGGTGCTCTCTGTCAGTGCACCTGTATTGGGAGGGTGGGGTGTTGTCAAATACCTGCATCCCTAGGCCTTTCCCTGATAGAATGCACATTGAAAGAGAGTATAATGGTCCCAATTAACGACCTGATAGAGCCCCTGAAGGCTCTACAGTTGTCAGTATAGACAGAAAAGAGGATATGTACTCAGGAGGAGATAGACTTACCCTGTAAGATCTGTGGGTCCACAGCGTTCACTTTCTTCGATTCCTAGGCCTAGTTGTAAAGTAGAATAAGGGGCAGGAAAGGGGATAGCAGGGGGGAAGGCCCTGGCTCACCTGAGCATGAGCTCCCCATCAACAGAGGTGAGCTTTGCTCACCATAGATCACACACCTTTCCTATCGTCCAAATTTTGTTCCAAGCAGTTGTACTAGTACATTACCCTCAATTTATAGCCTACATGTGATCCATATAGTCAATATTTCGTCCTGAAAAGTAACATCTTCACCAACTCACCTAACCTCCTTGTTACTCCATGCCATCTCATGGGACTCACTAGTGGACTTATATACAGCCATACTAATGTAGTAGGAGTAAATTTGACACCTTTGAACGGTTCATTATTCTATAAAAGAGTGGTAGAGAGTAAATCCATTGAGATATGGTACAGTCACTCACCCAAGGCCAATAGCACTTCATATTCTCAATGTAGCATTACAAATAGTGCATAATATGGTATTATATGAGGTTCCCTTGAGCTAGATACAGCCCAGATAGTAGGAGAGGCTGAGCTATGCACCAGAGAGCAGGTTGAACCAAGTGTTCCCAAAAAGGCAATAACACAGAAATAACTTGACATCAAGACAACGCGCCATTAATCGGAGAGCATGAGCAGATAGAGAGAAATTTATTCCATAGGAGGCAAAAGAGACGAGAGGAATCCACCAAGAAATGGAGGGAATATGCTCAAGAGAGTGCTGATGAGTGGTTTGATCGAGAGTATGATCATTGATTGGACGCGCCTCAAAATGCTCACCCGATCAATTACTGCAAAGTACCTTGTTTAGCCCATTACTCCCTTGTTTTTCCATGAATTCCCTGGTGGTCAATTTTATCCCCATGCAAAACATTTCCCTCTATCTTCCTCTGCCCTCTAATCAATGGCGTGTTGTTTCACTGCCGACATATTTCAAGATTGTTGCTATTTTTGGAACACCTGATTCAACCTGCTCCCTGGTGCATAGCTCGGCCTCTCCTACTATCTGGGCTGTATCTAGCTCAAGGGAACCTCATATAATACCATAGTATGCACTATTTTTAATGCTACATTAAGAATATGAAGTGCCATTGGCCTTGGGTGAGTGAGTGTATCATATCTCAATGGATTTACTCTCTACCACTCTTTTATAGAATAATGAACCATTTAAAGGTGTCGAATTTACTCTTACTACATTAGTATGGCTGTATATAAGTCCACTAGTGAGTCCCATGAGATGGCAAGGAGGTTAGGTGAGTTAGTGAAGATGTTACTTTTCAGGACAAAATATTGACTATATGGATCACATGTAGGCTATAAATTGAGGGTAATGTACTAGTACAACTGCTTGGAACAAAATTTGGATGATAGCAAAGGTGTGTGATCGATGGTGAGCAAAGCTCACCTCTGTTGATGGGGAGCTCATGCCCTGGTGAGTCAGGATCTTCCCTATCTGCTACCACATCTACTGACCCATGTTCTACTTTACTATAATGCCTAGGAATCAAAGAAAGTGAACGATTTGGCCCCATGGATCTCACAAGGTAAGCATACCTTCTCCTGAAAACATGTTCTCTTTTATGTCTCTACTAACAACTGCATGGCCTTTAGGGGGTCTATCAGGTCGTTTATTAGGACTATTCTACCCCACATCCATGCACATTTTGTAAGGGGAAGGCCTGGGTATGCATGTAAATAACAACCTCTCCCCCTCCCCATACAGGTGCATTGACACTGAGTCCCTTGTTACCAGCTTTCCCTACATCACTCCCCACCTCTACATACACCAATCTACCCCTCTACATATACTGCTTTGGTTCCAGAGGGTGTGCAAGCCCAGTAGACAGTACCCTGTCTCACACTCCCCTGTCTCACACTCCCCTCACTTCTCCATACTTCCCTTCTTCTCCACCCCTGTAGAGCCTTCCCCAGTCATGTACTGATCTAAACATATCATTCCCTAGCCCTGTATATGTAGTGGAACCTCTCAATGGGAAGAAGAGACCCCTGCTTATCCCTTGTTCAAGGGAGAATGTGATTGCATGCTTAGACATAGGTGAAAAAGTGAACATAGATGTTTATAATCACCATATATACATAAGTACTATATACAAAAAAAATGTAGGGAAAGGGTCAGGAATGAGTGGACAGGCATGCTCATTGCTCATCATTGGGGATGATGAGCACGACGGTAGCCGAAGCTGTGGCACATGTTGATCAACCATGGGAGATGGTGATCAGACAGTGATCAGGGTGGGAACAGTGGCAGGAAGCTGTCCAGCACATCCCCGGACCTATGCTTATGTGAGCATAGTGTGTATGCTTACCTTGGTGATGTCTAAATGGCACCTGGGGAGGGATTTAATGCTGGTGTAGGGTTTTATTGAGATTGAGCCTTGTGATGCTAGGTCACAAGCATGATGACCTGCTATAATAAGGCTGTTACTGTGGGAAGGTCAGGTGGAGTTTAGGGTGGTTTGTCACCATTTGTCACATATAGTAACATGTTGGTAACACATTGTAATTATCACCAAGAATTGAATCATGGTGACTACAATGTCTCAAAAGGACAAAGCTTTATGCAAGGCACTAGTTCGGAGATCCTCAGACAGGAGATGAAGGAATTTGGCTGTTATTGGAGCTGTTCTAGCTGCTGCTACAGTTGTTACTAGTTTTCACACTGCACAGGATCTGATCCCAATGAGGACATCAATGCTAACAGGCCACCTTTGGCTTGATGAGCTTCTGGAAGAACATCCTACACGATTTCAAGAGCAAATGGGGATGGCACATCATGTCTTTCATCAGTTGTCAAATGAGCTACAGACACATTGTGTTAAGGGCGAAGCCTCAACCACTCAATCTAGTCGATGTTGTTTGACAAGGTGCTTCCTTGACGAGTCATTCAGCACTAGTCTTACTTGGAGTGTCCGACATAAGATAGATAGTGCACTCTAGCAGGCCTTCTGCATAGAGTTGTCTGGGTTCACACACTAAGGGGCTTCCTTAGTGGTTTTGAGTAAGTTCACAAGTTCACAAGCTAAAGCTGTAGATTGCCTAGATCTAAACTAAGGACATCCCTACTACAAGTCGCAGTACTTATACTAGGAGGGAGGTTCCTATCGTCCAATCAGAAAGGTAGATACATATCAAGTAAGAATAGAAACAGTAAGCCTCATGCCTTGCATGAGGCATCCAATGTCACAGAGTGCTGCAGCACAGCATGTCAGGGAACAATAAGAGATAAGCCTTATGCCTAGCATGAGGCATCCGATGTCATGGATCCAATGTCAAGGATCTGATGTCAATCGTGAGAGTCCAACATCACAGACCTCATGTCAAGGGGCTGTTGTATCACAGCATGTGTGGGAGTGGGTTCGGGTGCATGGAGTCACCATGCGTCAAGGGTGCCTTCCACAGGAAGGGGATCAAATGCATGTTGTAGGCATGCATCATGTGTGTGTCTGGTGTCAAGGGCATGCCTTGGGCATGAGTCAGGGAGTGCCTCCTGTCTGGAGGGGATTGTCGGGTGCATCGGGTCGGTTGGGTTCCATGAGTTACAAGGAAAATTGTAACATTACCCCCTCGCTATGGTCGAAAGTCCCACACTTTGACCTAAATCTTCATCTCTCCTCCACGGTCTGATTGGCTGTAGTCTGGATATGTGGGCAGGTTGGGGTCAAGGGGTGCGGTAGAGGAATAATTTGTGTCCAAACTCGGACCATGATCAGGTTCTTCTAGTTTGTGCTGCCCTAGGCAGTGGTGTCAAGGAGTCAGTGGTGTCATTGAAAGGGGGGCATTGCAGGATGGCAAATTCAATGTCTGTAATCGGGGGTTCGGGTCTTGGTTGGAAGATGGTATAGAGGCAAAATGCAAAGGTCAGGACTGCCACTGCAGCCAGGGTTGTGCCAACAACAATGGCAAGGATCGTGATTCCTGTGAGCATGGGTCTGTCTTGTCATGCCTTTGTCTTGGGCTTGCTTCTTAAATCCTCCCATAGGGCTCTCCCGTCATGTTTCCCATTGTGTCATCATTGAAGTCATCATATCCTGAGTCAAAGAAGAGCTGCTGTCTGTGCTCAGCTTCTCTCTGTTTGATCTCATAATCTTTCCGAGGTTTCTCTGGGCAGTTCATCCAATAATGTCCAGGGCCTTGTTGTTTGCAATACCTGCAAACATATTGTTGGTAAATCAGGCCAAAGTGGCCTATCTGTTGGCAGATGAAGCATCTGGCATGTCTCATCTGTGGTGGGGACCAAGGTGGTTGGGTGGTCTTTGGTTCGGGTTCAGGGGTGGTCAGGTCAATTATTTCAGGTGCCCTAGGCATGATCTTCGGGTTCTTCATAGAACAGGAGGAGTCTCCAGATGGAGCTCATCGTTCGTCTCTGTCGTTCTGCTTGCTGAATGGTGAGAGTGAGGTCAGTGGCCATCTGTGTTGATCTAAGGGGGTGTGAGGTCTCTCCTCAGCTATTCTCGGTCTGTCTGACCATGGTGCAATCATCTGTTGGATCATCTGTTGGATCCCCAGGGTGTCTGCATCGTTCATTGCTTCTTCTAGATTTTGTTCCATCTGTTCGATTGTGCTCGCATAGTAGAAGCACATCCTGGCAAGATGGTATTTTGGTGGGTCATGGGCGAGGTGAACATGAAGGGCATCAGTGTTTGATCAGTTTTGTAGGTATTCTCAGGTGAATCGTCGTTCAGCAGGCATCTTTTTGGGAGTGTTGTAGTGGGAAAGGGGGTTTTCTGGGTTTTCATCAGAGGTGGTGCCTCTTCTTATATGCTGTCAGGATCTTGGGGGTATTCTTCAAGTTTGATTTGGGTTCCCATGTGTTCTCAGATGTCAGGTAGTCAATCCATTTCACGAGGTAACAGTGTGTCTTGCCATGCTTCTTGTGTGCGATGATCGCTTCCACCTCGTATTCATTTTCTCCTTCCACAAGGTCGGGTGGTGGAGTCAGGAAGTTTTGCCCATGAGTGTCATTCTCATGGTATCGTGTGAGTAAAGCCACATGGAAGACTGGATGGATCTTCCATCTTGTCAGCAGTTTCAGTCGGTATGTCGTTCTTGACAGGGCATCTTCTATCATGAAGGGCCCTTCTCATTTTGGCCCCAATTTTCTTGTTGGGTAGCCAATCTTCAGGTTTTTGGAGTCAAGCCATACTTGCTCTCCAACCTTGAACGGTTCATATCGCCCTTTCATTTGGGTGGCCATAGTCTGTCTGGCCAGTTCGTGTGCAGCAAGAGCTTCCCTTCTCGCAGAGAGAAGTTCTTGGATTCTCTGTTCGGCAGCCGGCACATTCATCTTTTCATATAGGGATAGTGCATGGTTGATATCCCATCATCAAGTAAAATGGCGAATGTTTTACTGCGGAGTGCATCTTATGGTTATGTGCAAATTCTGCTGTTGGGAGATAATGCTCCCAATCTTCTGGTTTGTTTGAACAGAACATGTGGAGGTAAACTTCTAGCTCTTGGTTTACTCGCTCTGTTTCTCCGTCGGTCTGGGGGTGATAGGCGGTGCTCATGGATAACTTGATTTCAAGCAGTCATCTGAGTTCTCAGAAGAGTTTGGATGCGAATCCAGGGTCTCTGTCTGAGATGATTCTTCCGGGGAGTCCAAATCTTGTGTATACATGGCACAGGTAAAGGTCTGCAGCGCCAAGTGCGTCGATCATCTTCATGCAAGGGATAAAAATTACCCCCTTCATAAGACCATGGTCTACCATGACCATGATTGAGTCAAATCCATTTATTACAGGCAGGTCCATAATGAAATCCGTTGTTACCAGCTCAAATGGTCTGCTGGCATCGGATGATATTGGTGTTGGTGGTGGGGTCATCGGGTGTGTGTTGATCTTCATCTGCTGGCACTTTGTGCAGCCTTCAACATATTTCTTTATGAAATTGGCCATTCCTGGCCACCAGTAGTCTTGTTGGATCAGTTCAATTGTTTGCCATTGTCCAGGGTGCCCTGTCATGCTGCTATCATGGTATTTCCGTATGATTGCTCAGCGGAGGGTTTCATCCTGTGGCACATAGCATCTGTCTTTGAAAAAGAGCAGACCGTCTTTGAATTTCCAGTCCTCCAATGCAGACTTGATTGGGGGAGTTCCATTGTTCTTCAGGGCTCGTAAAGCATCATTCACGAGGTCATCTTTCATTATTGCTGAGACCAGGGCTCCCTGGAGTTCAGCATCAATCATCTTCACAAATAGTTCATCAGTGAGGATGGTCCTGTCCTTGTTATCAGTGTCTTCTTCAGCTATATGGTCTGCTCTCCTCAATAGGGCATCAGATTGTACCATCTGTGATCCTGGTACGTGTTATAGCTTCAGGTCAAATTGTGACAGGTAGATGCTCCATCTAGCCTGTTGTCAGTTCAGTTTCTGTGCCTGACAGAAGTATGTCAGGTTCTTGTGATCAGATAGTACCATCACAGGGAACGGCATCCCCTGTAGGTAGTGTCTCCATCTTTCCAGCACTCGGATTACTCCCAGCAGTTCCCTGTCGTATATCTCGTGATTTCTTTCTGCTTCATTGAAAGAATGTGAGATATAACCGCATGGGTGCCAGTCTCCATTGGCATCCTGTTGTCTGAGTACTGTGCCTGTTGCAAACTTTGAGGCATCAGATTCCACCACGAATGGTTTTGTTGTGTCTGGCATCAGCAGTACTGGAGTTTCATTGAACTTCCTTTTTAGTGCATCAAACAACTGCTGGCAGTCATTTGTCCATTCGAATTTCTGGTTCTTCTTCGTCGAATCATTTAGCGGTCTGGCCAGATCCACGAAGTGTCCAATGAATCTTTGATAGAAGTTTCCGAATCCTAGGAAGGATCTTACATCCTTCACTGTCCTTGGTGTGGGCCAGTCCTTGATCCCAGCCAGTTTTGTGTTGTCCATTGCAAGTTTATTGGGCCTGATGATCATGCTCAAGAAGTCAACTTCTTGCATATTGAACTTGCACTTCTCTATTTTCAGGTAGAGGTCGCATTGTCATAGTTGTTCAAGGACCCTTTTGGGCCTTATTCGGTGTTCTTCTTCCATCTTCAAGAAGATCAGGATGTTGTCCATATAGATGATGAGCCATCCTTCGTCTATCATGTCTTGGAAGAGATCGTTCATCATGGCCTGGAATGTTGCTGGTGAGTTGCACAGCCCAAAGAACATCACCATTGGCTTGAATAGCCCTCGGTTAGTCTTGAATGCTGCCTTCCACTCATCTCTTTTCTTTATCTGTATGTTATGATATCCCCATCGAATATCAAGTTTTGTGAAAAAATCTCGCTCCCTTCAGCTTGTCCAAGAGGTCTCCAATCAGTGGCAAAGGGTAGTTGTTCTGGATTGCTCCTTCTTTTAGGTAGTGATAGTCTTGGCAAGGTCATAGAGTGTCAGAGTCCTTCTTTGACATGAAGAAGAACAGGGATGCCATGGGTGATTTCAACGGTCGGATGTATCCTTTCTCCAGGTTTTCATCTAGAAACTCATTGAATTTCTCTTGTTCTTTTGGTGTCAGTGGGTAGACTTTGCAATCTTTTGGTACAAAGCCTTCCTTCAAGTTGATTGCATGATCCCACAGTTTTGATTCCAGGAATCACTCAGATGTGGCTTTCTCAAATATCTGTCTGTACTTCTGGTATTCCGGTGGCAGTAGGTCATCCAGGGTCTGCTTGCTGGCCTCTTTTCCCTCATCTTGTTTGTGCACAAGTCGCTGGGAAATGGATGTCTTTGCTCTGATCCATGCACTTTTCAAGAGTAGATATCGCGGGGAGTCTTTGCTTTTTGTGAGCCTGGAGATCGTGTTCATTTTCCATGTGTATGTATGGGTCAGTCCTCGGTGTTCCTTGGTCAGGGGTGGTTCTTCTGGTGGTTTGAATATGCCAATGACCAGTTCTCCTTGTACGTACGCAATCAGGATGTCCATCGCATCCTGTTCGTGGGTTTCTTCCATTGCTCATATTTCCATGCCTGTGTCTGCCAGTAGTTCCTCATCGGGTACCTCTTCGACCTTCACTCGAGGAGGAGTCTCCCTGGGCATAGGTACTTCAGCATTGATGGTACCATAATCTGGGGTCCTATAATCGTGGGTCAGGGTAGCCTCTTGTTGAGGGTTGTTTGTCCTGTTTTGTGGTGTCATTTTTGAGTTCCTTTTGCCAGTGCTTTCCTCCCCTGTGGAGGTTAGCAATTCTTTTATCTTCTGTAAGATTTGTCATGTTGTGTCGCATTCGTTGTGTTTGTTGTTTTCCCGTTGTTCTTTCTTTTTGGTTTTCTCAGGTCTTGGTGACAGTGCATCTTGCTGCTTCGAGGCTCCTAACTTCTTTAGGAGTACCTCTGGTTCTGGTTTTTGCAATGGCTTTCTGGGCCAAATCCAGTTCTTTTGCTTTCTTTTTGGAAAGCCTTTCTCTTGTTTTTGCCATGGCCAATTGTGCTCGGGCAAGGCTCCTTTCTTTCTCTTTGGAGAGCCTCTTTCTTGTTTTGGCCACGATGTGTCGAATTTGTGCCATTCTGTCACTGGGCGCCTCCTTTCCAGTGTTGACCCTGGGAAGGTTTAGGGTGTTTGGGAGGGCCCATTCAGCTCTTCTTGTCTTCTCCAAGATTCATTGGATTTGAGCCCGTTGTTCTTCGTCTTGGAGCTCAAAGGTTCCCTTCTTCCAGTCGATGATCGGGTTTATCTCCCACAGCCATGGCAGGCCCAGGATTACCGATTCCTTGCCTAGTCTGGTGACTAGGTATTCCATTGGGTAGTTCCATCCATTGATGTGGAGCCTCCCTTTCATGCATCTTGTGATTGTTCCCTGCTTGTTCAGGCTTCCATCCACATTTGTGGCTCGAATGGTGTGGCCTAAGGGATATGTCTTGATCCCTTCTTGTTCGACAAATTTTGAGTCGATAAAGACTTTTCCTGCTCCAGAGTTGAGGAGCACGTTTGTTGTGATGTCTTTCCCATTGTCTGACTCAGCTACCCAAATAGACAGGCACATAGATTGTCTATTCATAGTAGCTAAGAGTACAGATCCTATGGAGACTACAGCGGTGACTGGCATCATATCAGGCCACTGTTCTAAAAACCCAATTCCTCCATGAGGTTGAGGGCTCATTCTTTTTCTTCTTTGTCTAGTTCATTTAGCATCATGCAGATCTTCTGGTAGGTGTCCACCCCAGTCTTTTTCTGGGTGAAGTGGTTTCGGTAGGGAGGGGGTGCTGACCCCATCTGGGTGGGGTTCTTTCCATCCTTGTGGTTGGACGATTGGTGTCCTGGTTGGTGGCAGATGACACAATCCCTTTCGGAGGTGTTCCATGCATTCTTGGTTCATCAATCAGTTGATGTCAAGAGAGGGCTGTCCTTTCTTCATCATTTCTTTTGTCTTCTCATTCTGCCTGGTCTTTCCCAGGATTGCCATGGCCTGTTTCCATTTGCCTTTGTATTTCGAAGCTGCTTTTATCCAGCCTTCGAGAGTGTTGGGTACCATCTCCATTGTGTGTACCCTCTTCAGTAATTTGGGGTGCAGTCCATCCATGAAGTATTCGATCATGGCTGCATCTTTAGTGATTCCAGTCCTGTCTTTCAGGATGCAGAAACTTGCCACATATTCTTTGAGGTTCCCTGAACCTTGTTTGAGATTCTTAATCTCTGTCTTCGCCATTCCAGCCTCGTCGATCAGTGAGAAGGCTTCTAGGACCTTCTGTCTGAAGTCTGCATATTCTCCAAGTCCCTCAGATTGGTGTTGGTTGACAAATGCCTGCGCCCAGGCAGCTGCTGTCCCTCCATTCATGAAGGACAGTGTGAAGATAATTTTTTTGTCGTTTGTGTCATAGACCTGGTCATTGATTCACAGGTAGAGGTCTATCTCCTGCAGGAACTTGGCAGTCTTGGTCCGCTCTCCTGAGAAGTCTGTGGGTGATCGGATTTGAATGTCCCTTGCAGACATCATTGGTGTGGTTGCGGCGGGTTTGGACATCTCGTTATAGAGGTCGTCAATTTTGTCTGTTAGGAAGTGGGTGGATGTTTCAGGTGGGGGTGTGTGTGGTTGTTCAAAGTCTTCATTGGTGAGGAAGTCTCCTCTTTGTCTTTTGGTTGATCTGTAGAACCAATACTGTGCTGGGGTCGAATAATGGACTAGTCTTCCATTGTATCGGTACCAAGATGAACCTGGCTGTGGTTCCGCTGATAGGTCCACCTTGTCATTCAAGCTGGGAAATTACATCTACGATTGTCATTGAAGCTCTACAAACCCATATGAACCCCTCTGAACCTCTATGAACCCCTCCAAACCTCTACGAACCCCTCTGAAGCTCTACGAACCTCTATGAACCTCTACAAAGTCATGAAAATGCTTCAAAATTCTTTGCGACACCTCGAAATTCTTTGTATGCCTTCGGCCGCTAGCTATAGTACAACTCCCCCAACCTTCGGACAGCTCGAGATATACACTTGGAGCATCGTCGACGAGTTCCGAACCAGTATTGAGCAATATCGCAGCAATATCGGCCTTCGAACAAGTCCGATATTTCCTTGACTGACTTCGAAAATCATCGAACATTGCAAATCGACATCAGACACTATATCGCTATCTGAATACTCATTGCACACATGCCAGATGTATCCCCTACCATCATCGAACAATATCGCACTGATATTGGGCCATGAACAAAGTCCGAAGAATCTTCAAAAATCTTTGAAAAACATTGAACCTCAAAAAAGCATCGTATTGAATGCAATCGAACATCGTTGAACATCGGCAAGCATTGTTGAGCATTGTCGAGCATTGTCGATCATTGTTGAGCATTGTCGAGCATTGTCGATCATTGTCAAGCATTGTCGAGCATTGTCAATCATTGTCGAGCATTGTTGAGCATTGTTGAGCATTGTTGAGCATTGTTGAGCATTGTCAATCATCATCGAGCATCATCAATCAATATCGAGAGACTGCGAGCGACATCGGGTGCCACATTCATTATCTAAATAGTGGAATACCATGTGCCAGGAAGTATTCCAACTCGTGCTCAAACCTGCTGATAGTAGGTCAGCCTCGTTCCAAGTCCCTATCGCACACAGAACCCGCTGGATGCATTATTGCGAGACTTAGTGCAGTTTATACACAAAGGACAGTCCCCTTTTAGTTCTATACCCTTTATTACTCTTTCATCATATGATATATATCTTTCTTGTTCAGATTCCAGTCTCCTTTTTGGCCTTGTGCCTTAACTCATATCTTTTGCCTCATGTTCTACACGTGTTCTCTAGCCTTTTTAGGTACTTTCTTTATTTTATATAAAAAGATGTACTAGATACAAAGAAAAAGAAGAAAGTCGTCATCTTCCTCCCAGATCACAGTGATTTGAGAGTACAGTTTAGTCTTATTCAGTCCAAAGTTTGGTGTTTTATGCTAAACTTCCTCAAAATTCCTCAAAATTCCTCACATTATGCTATTTTCACTCTTGCTTCCCTCGATTAGCCTTTTCTTCACTTATACTACTCGTCTAGTCCCCCAATCTTGTGTCCGAACATATCTACCCACTCGAAATTCCTTGAAACCTCTTCGAAAAATATCACAACATCTCAAAAAGCATCACAACATCTCAAAAAGCATTGCAACATCTCAAAAATCATCGCAAGTCCTCGAAACACATTCTTTTAACCTCAAACTGCTTTGACAAGCAGTCCTTTTATGACTATTTGACAGTCGATCTGACAGGTGACATCTAGAGGGCCTCGCATCCTTCCTCTGACTCGTGTTATACCATCCGAAGCCATTTTGTGGGTTTTGTTTGGGTTTCCGGGTTGAGCATCATCACCGCTTCTCTTGGTGGTCGGTCTGGGGTTTGTCTAGACCCAGGTCATTGCAGTGTGTTTCGAGACGTATTGCCTACACCTAGGTAGGTGGGCTAGCAGACAGTTTAGATCTTATGTTAAGGGTGAAGCCTCAACCACTTGATCTAGTTGATGTCATTTGATGAGGTGCTTCCTCGACAAGTTGTTTGGCACTAGTCTTACTCAGAGCATCCGACATAAGATAGATAGTGCACTCTAGCAGGCCTTCTGCATAGAGTCATCTGGGTCCATGCACTAAGGGGCTTCCTTAGTGGTTTCGAGTAAGTTCACAAGTTCACAAGTTAAAGCTGTAGATTGCCTAGATCTAAACTAAGGACATCCCTACTACAAGTCGCAGTACTTATACTAGGAGGGAGGTCCCTATTGTCCAATTGGAAAGGTAGATATGTATCAAGTAAGAATAGAAACAGTAAGCCTTATGCCTAGCATGAGGCATCCAATGTCATGGATCCAATGTCAAGGATCCAATGTCAACCATGAGAGTCCGACATCACGGACCTCATGTCAAGGGGCTGTTGTATCACAGCATGTGTGGGAGTGAGTTTGGGTGCATGGGGTCACCATGCGTCAAGGGTGCCTTCCACGGGAAGGGGATCGAATGCATGTTGTAGGCATGCATCATGTGTGTGTCTGATGTCAAGGGCATGCCTCGGGCATGAGTCAGGGAGTGCCTCCTGTCTGGAGGGGATCGTCGGATGTGTCAGGTCGGTCGGGTTCCATGAGTTACAAGGAAAATTGTAACACATTGTGGGCTGAGTGATAGCACATGAAAAGCCCCTGCACCAGTTGCAATAACGCCATGGACAAGAAAATGTATGTCATCATACAGCAGGAATGGGGTCTTGCACCAGCGAGAGGCTTTTGGGTTCATCTGAGAAATTCTTGTGAGTTTTTGCTGGCATGGGTGGCAAAACTGGTGCTTCTCACCTTCAAGTACGTTGCCCAAACTTCATCACTTGCAGTCACCATCTTTAGACCATCGTCCCATCCAAAACCCAACTGATTTCAAAGCTTGTCCACCTGGATGTAGTTTCTTCAACTGTGGGGGATGAAGTGAGGATCAGTGTTTTTTGCAGGAAAAAAAATATGTACATTCACCCAGTGATCCTGACACTTTGTTGCAGTCTTCTCACCTCCCTTCAGTACTGCCTCCTTCTTCAAAGCATCAGCAACAGCAGACCAGGCTTGAGGCTTCCACCCATTTTCTGCCTGGAAACCAAGAAGCTTCTGCTTTCAGAGGGTGTTCACAAGGATGGCATCACTGACAGCGGTCTGACTCATTTTCTTTGTCAGAGGTGTTGCCAGAGGATTTGTGCTTAGATTTAACCATGAAGATTCCAGATTAAAAGGATGGTGTAATAAACAAAGGAGTGTAGGGGTGCACAATGGCAAAGAAAGCAAAAAATGAGAAGGACCATTAACTGCAGTCACACTGTAAGGTGGTTGTGACATCATCTCCAGTTCTGCCAAACACCTCATCAGCTCGGCCCCCATGTCCAAGACCAGTGGTTTAGTTTTCAGGGTGGACATCTTCAATTTTGGCAGGGGAGCTGAGCAAATACTGGGGACCTGAATGGGCCCTTAGGGCGTCAAGGTTGGGACTAACTAACTAGGTGTGTGAGCTAATTACCATATTAGGAAGGAGCTAAATTGGACCTCTTGCCCATTGTTTCCCTGCTCATCTCTGACAACCTCCACTTGCCTTGCAAGCTTCGAAAACCCACCCATTAATGCTATAGTCAAGCTGAACATACTGCAAGTGGTATTGGACACATAATTTTCTACCGGGGTATCACCCTTCTTTGCCAACAATACTTATCATCCAAACATCACAGTTTTCCGGGAGTGCAAGCTAGCCTCACAATGTGCCCACCATTTTGTGGTTGACTTCAATGACCTCCATCAGGAACTCCAGAAACAACTTGCAGAAGCACAGAAGCACTACCAAGGTCTGGTGGACAAACACCAGGCCCCTGCTCCTGACTTCAAGATTGGAGACTACACCTTTGTTAAGGGTGAACACTTACACACAACCCAGCCTTCCAAGAAACTCTCAGAGAAATTCTATGGTCCTTTTGAAATCATTGGCCAGCTGGGTACTCACTCAGTTACCCTGTGGCTTCTGGATCATCTCCAGGCTGTTCATCCTGTGTTCATCTCTCTTAACTAGAAGAAGACACTCCTAACACAATTCCTAATCATATCCAACCTCTGCCTCCTCCAATCACTATAAATGACAAACTGGAGTATGAAATTTTGGAAATCCTTGACTCCAAAATCGACAACTGTTGCTGATGCAAGTTGCTCTATTTTGTGTGGTGGGAAGGTTACAAAGGAACTGGCAAAGAATCCTCCTGGCTTCCAGCCACAGAACTTGATCATGCACAAGAACTTGTTATGGACTTTCACACTCATTATCCAGAAAAATCCAGACCACTCTCTGCTTAACATTCCTTCATTTCGACTCAAGCATTACACATTATAAACAAATAAAAGAAGAGAACAAGAAAACTATACAAAAAAGAAAAGAAAGAAAAAATTCCTGTGGATCCATACTCCTCGATTATTTCCTCACCTTCCTCACCCTGCACTTCCTCCCCCAACCCTTGCAGCTCCTCCTGAGCTTCTCCCACACTATACTTCTCATACTCCTGTTTCCACTCCAGATCCATCCCTCCTTGGATATCTGCAACCGAGTCCCAGATTCCTGCCACTTCCACATGAATTGCCAGCAGCTTCCAGAGCTCCCAGAGTTCCCACATTTCCTTCCTCATCCCTTTCACTGCCTCCACTAACTCCTTTATCAACTCCATCATTCCCTTGCTGGATCCCAACACTTGGCCTGCAGGAATTTTCTGCCCATCCCATACCACCTCCTCGCACTTATGCTTTGCCTTGGTGCAGGGCTCGCAAGTGCATCCTTGGGTCCCCATCCAGAAGCATGACAATTTTTGATTCAAACATATAGTAGTGGTCAGCTATGATCACAAAGAAGGAAAGGGAAACTTACCTTTTGCAGGGAATGGTGGCCTGTACCCTCATGGGAGCCTCGGGTTCTGCAGGTTCTGCCCATGCCTTTCCCTTTGCCTTCTTCTTGGGAGACTCACTCTTCTCAGCCTCCCCTGCCAGCACCTCCCCAGCTTTCCACTTCTTTTCTGCACTCTTGGCAGCAGCTGCTTTCTTCTGCTCCTCCTCCATGGCCTTCTTCTTCCCCTTCTCCACCCTGGCAGCCTCTTCCACTACCTGTTGTTCCTCCTCCTCTTTCCTTGCTTCTTGCTCCAAACACAACTCTTCCATCATCTTCACATCTCTAAATGTGGAAAGTCATTCAGTGGCGGATTGCAATGGGGGTGTCATGTTGCTAGTGGTGGTTGGAAGGTAACCTTAAAATTTTCTGATCAACAAACAAATTTCCCAATTCAGACTCAAACCTTCATGAGCCTCATAGGCTCGGCACTAAGGGGGAAATACTGCCAAGACTGATTCCTCCAACCAGATTTCCAATTGTTAGGAGTGTTGAGAATTACACTGTGAGCATACACAAGTGCCATGTTGCCAACGTGTGCACTATATTTAGTGTGTCCCTTTGACACATGTGTTTGGCTTCTGTCAAGACCAATTCCTCTGACCAGATTTCTGATTGTTTTCCGCCATCTTTTCTGGCCACCTTGCATCACAGCTTGCCTCCTATCTGCATCACAGCCTGGAGATGAAATTCCCTTACTTCCAATTCAATGAAACAGTTTCAGGACATTGCCTCAGGAAGCCAGTTTGCAAATTATTACAGCCTCAGAAACCTTGATCACCTCCGATCCTTAGTATATAAACTAGCTACTTTCATCTTGTATTAGGCAGTTGTAAATCAACCAAGTTAACCCCAAATCCTCATCTAAGTCTTCCTCAAGCTTTACCTCATTCTCCCCTGGAAAACCTCCAGAACTTACATCTCTCTCCTTACCCTTGTCTTGAAATTAGGACACTTGACGAGGAGAAGGGCACAACTTCTTACAAGTTGAAGCCAAGTCCTTTCTGTTCCCTTTCACTTGCTGCATCACACCAAGAGGACTCTGTTCCAGATTCCTGCCAAATTCCCTTTCCTGTTCTGTCTTCCTTTTATCCTTCGACAGCTATTGACTGGGTCCAACCAGAAATCCAATGTCTTAATGTGTTCCAGTTCCAAACTTAACAGCTTCATCCATAGATACCTTTATGTTTCTTTTCTTTGTCTAGTAGAATACATATATATATCATAGGTAGTTGCTCATCCACTTCAGTCAATACAAGGACTGAGGTGGGTACTTACATTATCAATCAGCTA
Source organism: Tricholoma matsutake (assembly GCA_026075535.2). Taxonomy (NCBI): domain Eukaryota; kingdom Fungi; phylum Basidiomycota; class Agaricomycetes; order Agaricales; family Tricholomataceae; genus Tricholoma; species Tricholoma matsutake. The sequence goes on from AP026544.2 coordinate 3,777,751, forward strand.
CAGTGATTGACTGTTATACAGTAGATGAGAATTATAGTCACTTATACAACGACTGAGTTTAGCCTTGTTTATTCTAGGATTGATTTCTACAGTACAGAGATAATTACCGTTGGGGTGCTTATATGACGATCCAACAGAAAAGTGGCTACTACGAATTGAATGTAGTAGGATCAGGATTATACGACGGTCACGACCCAAGGCCGGGTGTGATGATAAGCTTGTATCCGGTAAGTGGTTCCGGCCCCGATTCAAGGGGAAGTATAGCAGCAACGTAAACGATAGCACACCGATGGTAGTCATAAAATTCCGAATTCCTTCCAGAAACAAGGATAGAAGCAGACCAATAGCAGAAGAATGAGAGACGTCACAAGGGTTAGAAGAAGGAACACCAAACCAGCAGGATTGTCAGGTCTTAGCAGGGTTGTAAGACTGGGGATCATGGCTGTGTCGCGATGGGAACAATTGTCGAAAACACCAGGCGAGTCGTTACGCTCAGGATGTGTTGTAGCGAGATCAGAAGCAGGTAACTGATGGGATCTAGTCGCATTGCACACGGCCGCGTAATCTGGCGACGCCGCGTAATCTGGCGACGCCGCGTAATCTGGCGACGCCGCGTAATCTGGCGACGCCGCGTAATCTGGCGACGCCGCGTAATCTGGCGACGCCGCGTAATCTGGCGACGCCTCGTCAGAGGAAGACAAAACGGGAGTACTGTACTCACTGACAACTTGTGTATTGCTTGTATCAATATATTCTTGGAATACATGACCGAAGTGACCGGTGCCTTCGATGATGCACGACATGCACGACTGGAGATCAATTGACGAAGCAAATTTGCACATGCAAAGGGAATAATCGCTGCAACGCTGAGAGGAGAAGAAACTAAGCCGCGAAGCCTCCAAGTCCTTTCAGACGTACTTACTAGTTGAGCTTCCCGAAATAGTCTGCAGGACGATATGCACTAAGATATGTGTCAGCATGAGGAGGACAACTCAACTGGGTGAGAAAAGAAAACTCACATTTTCACTCACGGTGGGAATGGTGATGTTGGTAGTACATGCGCTGGACACGGAATCCGAGCTAAAAGCACGGGCGTCCCAGGAACGGCGTTTTGGTAGACTAAGAGCTGCAAAACTTTATGGTAAGAGGACTGATATAGATATACCACCGACGCAAAGCTTACCACAGCTCTGTGAAGACTCGAGCATGGCGACAGCAGTTAGCAATAGGTTGGAAAACGTATGCATTTGACAAGTGAAATATGTTAACACCGTTGGTTTCAGTTAGCCTACATGCATTGGTTATCCTGATAGTTATGGATCCAGAAACAATGCAGGACAGTTTAGGGGAACAATGTGTCGGTCGCAGTTACTGTTCAGATTCAAACTCCGCTCATTGTGGCGGCCTTCAGCCGAATGAATCGATCACTGGACAACCCTCCGATCACCCATTGTGCTGAAGAACCTCCCTAACCAAAGGCTTCATTATGATAATATATAACTAACGCAAGCATAGCGTCTTTCACACCCTCTGAGTATCCTCCCACCACTTTTCGCATACTGACAACGCAAGACTATCGTGTGCGACGCCACCATCTATATTCCCCTCTTCACGCTTGCTTAAAACCTCGATCTCAGAGCTCCATCAATGGACGCTCTTGATGTATTTGATGACGTTATCCTCACCCAGCCTTCCTTCGTTATAATATCAAAAAGCGTGGATTCGGATGCGTCACTTTTCCCAGTAGAGCCAGTACCAGTCGATTTTGAGCACCAACACGCGGGCTTCACTACCAGCCACGGGTGGTGCATAATCGCCTAAAGCGTGTGTATTTATCCCGATGTTTGGCTTTTCCGCTCCATGCTGGATACAGTATGTGGCTTCATGCCCCTCTCAATTCATCTCTCTGATGACAGGAATCGCAGTTCTCTGGACTTTGATAGTCTGTCTTCAATACCCATAGTTTTCGGTTGATCATATACCACTATCCACGCTCCTTTCCGATCGTTTCGATTCCTTTCTTTATCCTATCCCGTCTTTCTCAATCACTGTAGCAGGGCCCCCTTCACGAATGTAGCGATGTATTTATTAGTATATTACTAGACACCTACTCGTGTATTTTTCGTTCTTCTATCAATTGATTTCATTTATTCAGGATGATATTGGAAATAAAACACTGGAACTTGAATGGGAATATAGTACTTTTCAGCGAGAACCGGACGTCTAGACCGTAGACGAGCAACATTGAAATCACCTGATGATAATGGACATTAGTGTCCGTAAAAGGAAGTTGACTTGCTCCATTGTGCGTGCGGAGTTCGAATAATATTTCTTTGTCCTCCACCATGGTGAAAGATTCATATAATGGCTGCCCCGGTGTACACTTTTGCTTTGACCTACCCATTACATCGTCTTCCCAATGCAACATCCAGAACTTCCGCTCTTTGCTTTCCTCACTGCTACTCTTGTTCTCATACCACTACCTTGGCATTGGCGAGCTCGGAATGTTGCCACGCTCTCCATTATTGCATGGCTTTTCGTCGTCGATGTTATCTTCGCAGTAAACTCTCTCGTTTGGGCAGGAAATGTTAATAATCCCATACCTGCTTGGTGTGATATCAGTCAGTTATTTCTTGAAAATCACGACTCTTTCCTGATGTCGTTCCTACGGAATAGCGAGCAAAATTGTCATCGGAGCGTCTTTCGCTCTTCCACTAGCCTCTTTATGTATTTGCAAGCATATGGAAGCCGTGTCGTCTTCGCGCAAAGTCCACTTTGATTCTGCAGATCGACGCCGGCGCATAATCTTTGAATCGGTTCTGTGTTTCGGCGTTCCTCTAGTTTTCATGGCATTGCGTAAGCGTATCACAACGCGTTACCCTCATATCGATACTTATGATCTGGCAGATTACATTGTTCAAGGTCACCGCTTTGACATTTTCGAGACCACGGGGTGCCAGGCCGCGCTCTATATATCTGTCCCTGCAGTCATGCTCATGTATTTCCCGCCTCTTTTCTTTTCTTCAATCACTCTTATTTACGCTGGTATGTTGTTGTGTTCGTACGCTCCATCATACTCATTGATTCCTTTGTTCGGTCCAGTTATGGCAATCCATCATTTTATCCGTCGCCGCCTTACCTTCGCCGCTCTCTTACAGAACTCCAACTCTGCTCTCACGACAAATCGCTATCTGCGCCTCATCGCCCTGGCCGTTACCGAAATACTTTGGAGCACTGTGTTTACAGCGTATACTTTGTATGAAAATGTCTACCCCGGTGTTCGCCCATGGACAAACTGGGCCGATGTACACTCCAATTTCCCTCGCATTGGTCTTTTCCCAGCCGCCTCTCTTCCTCCCGCGTTCTTGAGCAGCATGTTGCTTCTATGGTGGGTGATGCCTGCTTCGTCAATTATATTTTTCGTATTCTTCGGCTTCGGGGAAGAGGCAATGAAAGAGTACCGAAAGCTCTGGCAATCGTTCAAGCGGAACATTCTCAGGCGAAAAGACGAGAAATCATCTACCCTATCTGCTTCCCTCCCGACCAGGTATGTGCTACTGGAACATGACGAATCTTCTTTCTGAAGTGGCTTACCCATTGCAACAGCATCTGTCCTCTCCACCTCGTCGGTCTGAAGAATACAAGCATCGAAAAGAAGCAATTAAGTTCGGCAACCACCCTCTCCTCCTCAGTCACCATCGCCGTTCCATCGTCAACGAAAGGGGACAAAGCCGAAGCCGATGGTCGCAGCCTCACAAGTTCTATGTTGTCCATCTATGGTCAAACTACCGATTCGATGCCTTTGGCTTCTTCTCAAACACACGAACCTAACCCCATTACTATCTCTATATCTGAGGCTTACGCAGCATCTCGACCACCATCGCCTGTATCTTTCCCTTCATCTGTACCCCCCTACCCAACTCCTGATGAGCTTCCTATGCCTGTGTACCAACGCCCATTCAGCCTGCCGAGCGTTTACCCTGTATCATCACCCCATCTTCAAGCACAAAATGGCATAGTTGTCACGATACACCGACAGGCTTCGGTTGATAATATCGTGTAGATACATGCCGATGTTCCTTTTTTTTTTTTGGACCCATGTTCTCTCGCTCTCTCATTCGTTACTTCTCCGTCCTTGTGACATTGTTACCGCTCACTGCCTTGCAAACTCAAAAACTATTGTTTGGCTCTCCACGCTCCCTTGATATCTTGAATACTATTTTACCCTGGTCAGAGATTGTAGTGTATTTATCTATCCCCACATTACTCAATGACATATCCAGTGTAGACTCACAACTAGAGCACTTGAGTACCCGGTCAAACTTTGTTTTTCCGTCGAGTATGGCAACAAGGATGCTTGTTTTAATGAGAGTCAGACCCCATAAACCTCTTCCAATATCTAATAATGCATATCCAAAGTCAGTTTCTAATTGAACAATTATCTTTCGGAACGACAATAAATTAGTCATTTCTGTCTATTACCGCTACTTTAGTAGTGGGTTCTTGGGGTGGCAGCGAAAAACCGCCAAACCTGGGTCCCGTGACCTGCCCACGATCTCGTGCGTGTGGACATGAGCTCAAAGTGCTCCTTGCTTTAGGACCACCATCATGGTGTCCAGCGCTTGGCCTCTACGAGGCACAGGGAGACTAGTACCTTCGGGGAAACAAGGTGTCCGCTACCATTCATAGTAGGGGTTAGCGGGATCCAAACTCTCAAAGACAGCTGAGTCTCATCTAGGCCACTACACTCTAGACATAGACTACATCAGGAAAAACCTCATTTGCTAATTGGAAACAATTCCCCCCAAATTACCTGGAACTTTGTTCACTTAGCTGTTTTTTCCTTCAATAAGTCAGATAAATGATGTTCCAGCCTGTAAGTCAGATTTCTGGAATTAAACTGGTTCAGAAATACTTCAGTAGAATTAACAACAATTAGTAACCTTTGCCAGTAATTTGGTACCCATTACCTCTGAATTACTTCGCAATTACACTCATTTCTAACCATTAATGCATGTTCATCATGGAAAATAATATTGTAACCTATCAACATACACAAGGGTTGCAAACTATGCTATCATACACCATTCCTCAGAAGTAGTCAGAGAGCAGGTTCCCCAGTGAATCCAGATATGCATCGCCGGTGCTACAGCTTCCTCTGCTGATCCACAGCCTGCCTGACACATTCCTTACAGCCCCCATACCATCAGCCCTTCTGCAGTTCCACAAGGAACCACGTCACCATCATCCTGGTGGCCTTAGAGTCATGTCAGCCCTGTCCCCAACCATACAGGTGATGAACTCACCTGTATCACAAGCCCTAACGTGTTCCCACATGCATTATGATCCCTCAAATGGCCACCAAATGGCCACCAAATGGCTGAACCCATGATGTCCCACAGAATTGTATTACCATCATCTTGAAGTATCAATACGAGGTCATGGCGACACCATAAACTCTACACCATCTAATGGAACAACCTTTAGTAGGGTCTCAAATAGTCATTTCAAGTTATTCATGCATGGATCCTATGATACATGTTCTTTTTGGTTTTCCTTTCAGAATGTTTTTACAAGTAAAATTTGGAAATCCACTGAAATTGGTGGAGTAGTAAGCACCAGGCACACCAGGGTGTTCAGGCTTTCAGGATAACTTTCCCAGGGTTCCCAAAAACTTATAGTGTGCTAGGGAAAACTCATTCTAAAAGCTGGAATAAGTAGCATTTGCCATAAATTTCTGCTGCTTAGCGACATTACTACACATCAGTCACATTTCCAGTAATAGATGGGAATCAAGCCCAATTTAGGAAATCAGGTTTTTCCTGATGTATGTAAGGGCAACCTTAGAGGCCACTTAATTAATGGACTAGCAAAGGGAAATCTGAAATTAAAATTATAATACATATTATAGGGATTGGAGGCACACCTAGCAAAGGGAAATCTGAAGAGAAAACTCTAAGGACCCCTTTGCCAATGCCCAGTATATGTGAAGACTGCAAAAATCAAATAATAACCTAAAAATAGAAAAGGCAGAGATAGGCAGATCAAGGCTGCCAAATGACATCATACCAAGGGGTAGATGTTGGAAATGGTACTCCGCCTCTAAATATAAAACTGTCAACATGCACAAATGTGATAGAAAGGAAAATTAGTAATAAAATAAGGAAAAATCATAGAAAATGAAGAATAGAAGAAGTGAGGAAAAATATAGGATGAACATAAAAAATAGGAGAAACACATGGAGCACCCCCTAGTCCCCTTACAATGTAGCTGAATGAATAGCTCCCCGATCAAGCTCTGTCTAACCTGCTACTCTGAAAGGCACCATGTAGATGAACCAACACTACTAAAACCATGTTGTTGGGCTACCTCAAATGCATTGTTAACCCATGAGCCACTCACATTGCCCTACCTTAAAGCCACAACCCATGGTACATGCATAGTCCAAAGGGAACAAAGAATGACAAGTGTTAGAAAGAAATGGCTGATATCAAAACACCCTGCTACCTGCACCCACCCTCTGAATCCTACAACCACACTGGCTTCCATACACACTGACATACTCAACCTTCTTGCCACAACTGGTAAAAGAAAATGCAGTGACAACCTGCATCCTCTGTTGGGATAGTCAATCCTAGCACAATACATTAGCGCATCACAAGCGCAACACTACCACATCATGTATAAAAATAGAACATGATGTATTTATAGATCACAACATATGTACATCGTAGTATAGGAGAATACAAGATGTTCTACCTTGTCTGGAACTCACATCATTTAATCTCTTTGAACTTCTCCTTCACACCATAATCCCAATAGGTTATGGGCCCTGGCCTTTTCATATTTAAATAACTTGTTCTGGACTTGGACACACTATGTCAGATCACCTCATTGAACTGGAAGAGCCTGAGGAAGATGCACCCTCAACCCCTATTCGAGCTAGCAGAATTTACCCTCTAACACTTCTCGACAATGGCAACAGGCTGCAGCTCAACCAGCAATTGAATTGATTCAGACAAAAGAATATTCAAATGTGAACAAAATCACCAAATGCAATCACTTAATGGATGAGAATTGGCACGAATGGAAGGAGAGAATGAAAAGGGTATTTATCAATTGTGAAATAACTGGATATACTACTGGCAGTGTGAAATGACCAGATGAAACCAAAGATCCCATTGATGATACTCAACCCAGGAAAACCACCAAAACAGCCAATGAGGCAACCAATGATATTTGCACGAGTCAGAGGAAGGGTGTGAGATGTTCCGAATGTTTGTGGTCCAACCTATGTGAAGGCAACTAGTTGGCACTAGTCATAAAGGTAGTTCTATAAGAGGGGAAGGTGTTTGGCATGGTCCAATGGAATATCGATCTATATCGAGGACGATCGATGATATCGACGGTGAATGATGTTTATCATCAATGGTCAATGTGTGAATTCTGAGGACCTTTTGATAGGTTGATAGTATACGAAGGCTATAGCTGATGGCTACGAAGTGTCGGGATGGTTACTAGTGCTAAGGATGAGAGGGTCAAAAGAGGATTGAGGATGAGGATGATCGAAGAGGTTTCTTGTCGATTGAGAAAACTTGTAGAAGCTTAGATTGTTTTAGAGGATAGATCGGATTCTTAGAACTCTATACAAGGCAATATGTGAAGACGATTTCTTCTATTTCCAAGTAGATACTACAGAGTTTTATATGTTTTAAAGAAACTTCCTAAAATGGTATGAGAAACATGTGTAGAAAATGAGGCAAAAGATATGAGTTAAGGCACAAGGCCCAAAAGGAGACTGGAATCCAAACAAGAAAGAGATATATCATATGATAAAAGAGTAATAAAGGGTATAGAACTAAAAAGGGACTGTCCTTTGTGTATAAACCATGCTAAGTCTTGCAATAATCCATCCAGTGGGTTCTGTATGCGATAGGGACTTGGAATGAGGCTGACCTACTATCAGCAGGTTTGAGCACAAGTTGGAATACTTCCTGGCGCATGGTATTCCACCATATAGATAACAAATGCAGTGCCCGATGTCACTCATAGTCTCTTGATATCAATCAATAATGCTTGATGATGGTCGATGACGGTTGACAATGTTCAATCATGGTCACAGCTGTTCGAAGTTGATCGGGGATGTTCAATGGTTGTTTAGAGGGATCTTAGGGGCTTTTGAAGTAGTCCTAAAGTTGTGTGATGTGGTTTCTTGGTATGATCAATGTCGCTGGTGATGTTTTGACACGGTCGATATGATATTGCAATGGATAGACTGGGTCGTGCTGTGTCTGGGACATTGTAGGAGTTAGCTGATGTGATTAGAATGTGGTTAAAGTGGTGAATTGGCCTTTGAGCTGAGGAGACAACCTATCACCATTAATGCAAATAACTGGGACAAAAATGACTCTTGGGCACAACAAGTAATCATGCATAATGTCACCTCCTCTCAAATGAATCATGTCGGATCAAAAACATCAGCTGAAGCAATGTATTCAGTGCTTATGGTCACTCATGAGAACAAGGCACATCAAACAGTAAATCATATACAGTGCCTGTTATACGAGATCAAGATACTAAACACAGATGATCTCCCAAAGCACCTTGACATGCTTAAATCATATTGCGACCACATCAATAAATTCCCCAATGCTGAATTCCATGTTTTGGACATGCACTTTAAAGTGATTATTTTGGTGTCTTTACCTTTGTCTTGGCAGACTTATGTCAAACCCTATAATGGAAATGCCAATGATCCCAATGATCCAGACCCCAAAAGGAGAATGTCCTCAGACTCCTTTATTGGTTTATTATGGGAGGAATATAAAATTTGTATGATGTGCTCTCATAACAAGTATTCTAATGGTTCTAGCACAAACCTGGTTAATACCCAGAAGAATAGTGGAACTACCAAAACTTTGGAAGAGCACATCACCAATCATAAATCCTCCAACAAACCTTATTGTGAACATTGTAAGTGACCAGGACATTGGTCAAGTAAATGTCACAAATATGCCAGTAACACATGTCGGAACTGTGGAAAAATAGAACATAAGGAAAGAGATTGTTGGAGGAAAAAGAAGGGAAAAGAGAAGCAAAAAGAGGGATCAAAGAAGGGTACCAAAGATTTGAATGTGGGGGAGGAATTGATTGCATTTCCAGTAAATGAAGAACTTTACAATTTTGACACATACAAAGCCTGTAACCTTAATGGAAATGATGAGCGATTGATCTGGTATGACTGGTTAGCCAATTCAGCAACAACTTTGCATGTTACACATCAAAGAGAAGCCTTTATTGCATACACACCTGTGGAAAAATGTTCTGTAACAGGTGTAGGTGGTAAAGAAGCAAAAATTGAGGGCCGCAGAACTGTTGAATTAATTTCGACATGTAATGGTCACAATTATATTTTGTGCTTGGAGGACATACTCCACATACCTGGAACATGGAATAATTGATTTCATTGGGGTGATGGGATGCAGCTGGGGGAAGATATACAGATGGAAAGGGAAGAATTACCTTTGTCACTAAGGAGGGGAAGAAAATAGCACAAGGGAACAAGGTTAACAACCACTTATACAAGATGGAATTAACTGTATGTGACCGACACCCAATGCTTACAATAGAAGCTGCTGATCACCAATCATTCATCAATAATGATGTGCCCAATTGGGAAACTTGGCACAGGTGCTTTGGGCACATTGGGTATTCTGGCCTGCAGAAATTATTGGATAGGAATTTGGTCAACAGATTTAATGTCGATAAACACAGTCCTAAACCAGACTGTATCACATGTACCAAGGTGAAACAACACATAGAACCCTTTTTTAAAATATCCACGCAACAAACTGAACCCAGAAAATTGACTTATGGGGAAAATATGCGATCAAATCTATAAATGGAAATCAATATTACTTGTTCTGTGTGGACGACACAAAATGCTACATAACCATCCAGTGTTTGAAAGAGAAATTGGACTCAACACAAGTGGTAATAAATTATTTGACACATCTAATAACTCAAGGTCAAAAACCAAAGGGGATCCAAATTGATTGCGGAAAAGAATTTGTAAATGAGAAGTTGGAAAAATGGTGCAATGAATGTGGTATAGAAATAAGACTAACTGCACCATACTCACCTTCACAGAATGGCATTGCAGAGCGAATGAATAGAACTCTTGTTGGACTATTATGTGCCATGATAACTGCCAACCAACTTCCCAAATTTCTTTGGGAATATGCAGTTTTACACACCACTTACCTTCATAACTGATCATTTACAAAACATCTCCCAAAATCAACACCTTATGAAGGATGGCACAAAATAAACCCCAATGTATTGCATTTACGGGAATTTGGAAGCCACATATGGATATTACTACAAGGTCAAAAGAAACCCTGAAAAATGCTACCAAAATCAAGGCACTGAGCATATGTCTGCTATGATGATGGTGCTGGGGCAGTAAAATATTACAATGCAGAAACTTGCAAAGTACTTACCTCCCACAACTTCTGGAATATTACACCTACAGAAAAACCAACTCCCAACCATATTGAAATTACACCCGATTTACCATGTGAGGGGGATTCTGCAGGTAGCATGCCACCAATGGGTGTAACAGATTCTGATGATACAACTCAGAATCTGGTGCCCAAGAAGTGAAAATGGAATGAAACACAGGAAGATATAGATATTGATGAACCATGGAAGATGCATGGAATTTGTATTGATTATAAACATCTTCACAATTCTTTTGCATATGAGGATGATGACAGTTTCTTATCAATAGAAGAAGTCTATGCAATTGTTGCTGGAGATGAACTTATGAGTCTCAAAGATGTGAAGAACTCCCCAGATTGGCCTGAATGGCAAAAGGCCTTGAAGATTGAATTGGATTTATTATTGGAGAAGGGGACTTGGGAACTCATCCAGAAACCTCATGACGCAGTACCAATCAAAAATAAATGGATCTTTGCCAAAAAGCACAATAAAGAAGGGGAAGTAGTAAGGTATCAAGCAAGATTAGTGGCAAAAGGACATGCACAATGACCCAGATTTGATTATAGGGAAACATTCTCACCAGTTGTCAGGATGGATACACTATGTGCAATACTAGCACTTGTACCTGAAAAGAGACTCAAGTTACAACAAATGGACATAAAAGGCACATATCTAAACAGCACTTTGCAGGAGGCAATATATATGCAACAGCCTGAAGGATGTGAAGATGGAACGGGTTGAGTATGCAGGTTAGTCAAAATGCTTTATGGTTTAAAACAGGCAGGCCAAGAGTGGAATAATGAACTTGATGGCAAACTCAAAATCCATGGCTATGCAGGCTTACTTTCTGATCCATGCACATATATACGATGTGATGGTAATGACTTCAGAATAATGGCTATCTGGGTGGATGACTCACTACTTTTTGCTTCATCTGATAAAATGATGGATCATATGAAAGAAACACTCTGCTCAGAATGGGATGTAACAGACCTTGGAGAGCCGAGTAAAACTGTTGGCATTGAAGTTACACAAACTGAGAACACAATAACTATATCTCAACAGAGATATATTGAAAATATTCTCCGTAATGAAGGAATAGCCAATGCAAATCCTACTGATATACCCATGGACCCCAATATAAAGCTTGGACCAAATCTGGATGATAATGAACCCAATCGAAGCAATTCATATGCATGATTATTGGGGAGTCTGCAATTTTTGGCAAATTCCACAAGACCAGACATAAGCTACACAGTTACTAAATTGGCTGCCTACACCACAAATCCAGGTTTAAAACACCATGGTGCAATAAAGTGAATACTCAGATACCTGGTGGGTATGAAAACTCTAGGGATAACATATAGAAAATCCCAAGATGAAACTGGAACTGGAAACCTCTTCCACAGATATGCAGATGCTGCATACACAAATGCTGATGACCTCAAATCCATGACTGGCTATGTTTTTATAGCAGCAGGGGAGCAATCACATGGAAATCAAAGAAACAAACTGTGATAGCATTGTCCTCTACAGAAGCAGAATATGTAGTGCTGTCAGAGGCTGGACGAGAGGCAACATGGCTGAGAAATTTGTACAGTGAACTTGGATTCCCACAAAGCTCACTGATGGAAATTAAAGGTGATAATGAAGGATCCATAATATTGACGCATAATCCTCAATTTCACTAGCGATCAAAACATATCGCTATTTGCCATCACTGGGTCTGAACACTAGTAACTGACAAAATACTCAATATACAAAACTGTTGAGACCTGGAACAAACAGCAGACGTGTTAATGAAGGCATTACCAAGGCCAAAATATATATGACATAGGGCAGAGATGGGAATCCAGTCAATGCATGAACTCAGAAGCTTTCCTCGCATGTGAGTTGGTTTTTCCCATGGGGTTTTCCACCATATAGAGGTTTTAACACACCTGAAGGGTGAGAAATTTAACATTTCAATTATTTATTAACCATTCCTATGGACTCAACCATGCTAGGCTTGAGGAGGAGTGTTGGGATAGTCAATCCTAGTGCAATATGTTAGCGCATCACAAGCACAACACTAGTGCATCATGTATAAAAATAGAACATGATGTATTTATAGATCACAACATATGTACATTGTAGTATAGGAGAATACAAGATGTTCTACCTTGTCCAGAACTCACATCATTTAATCCCTTTGAACTTCTCCTTCACACCATAATCCCAATATCCTCATACAGGAAATGGCCCAGATACCACAATGAATGATCTCCAGGACTATGGCAATGAAGGAACTCACTGACACAAGATGCCCACACCTGATGACTGCCCCTCACTGATGCTGGGATCTGATAGCAACATGGTGGATGGCCAAGCGGAGACACAGAGCCTGCCAGACCCTACCCCACATAACAGTGGACAGAACATGTCTAACTCTGCCTCCTTCAATCCCCACCTCCAAACAAACCAGCATGGGATGGAGCCAACTATACCCCAAGTCTCCAGAGTGCCTTTCACCTCTGCCCTCTTTCCCTGAGCAGTCATTCCATATCATGCCCTCATTGGGAACATCACTGAAGAGAAAAGCAACCCCAACACCTACCTCACAATAATTCCTTATAGTGGTGGGAAATGTCTTCTTGAGGAAGACCCTTCCTTAGTAAAAGACATTGAACACTTCATCCAATCCTTTGGGTATGCCAACTCAGAAAACATATGTATCACTGCCCCAAAAGCTAAACACTTCCCCATCGACAATTTTGCTAAACCCCATGTACTGCTCCTTGCAAACCCCCCCACTGAACTTTCTGCATACCCATTGTACCAACAGACCTTTGCCTTCAAAACAAGTAAAGAAGACAGCCAAAAGAAGATAGCCTTCCATGCCCTCACATTCAACAAGTTGGTCCAAACTTGGATTATCACTGACATAACTGGCAACTATGTTACAGATGACAAGAATGTCTGCACTAGCCACTATCAAGACTGTTCTCAGCTGTGACCACAACTTTCAGAATGTAGTTGACAGATGCTACGCCGAGACTGCTAGCACCCTAGATATTGATGGCAGAGTTGAGGATGCCCTACGATCCTTCCATCTTGTCACGACTGCACTCCCACAACTGGGAAAGACTGCATTGTGTGGCAGCTAATGGCACACCTGATCTCACCTAATCACAACCACCAAAACAAGTGGACCCAAACCATCTGGAATGTAACCTACCTTGTGGACCACATCTTCCCCCTCAACACCTACAGAGTTGTGAAACACTGTGACTTCTGCAAGAATGAAACACACCCCCACTTAAAGTGCCCCTACCCACTAGTCAAAGGATGGAAGGGGCCTATACCCAAAGAGGTTCTCAAAGTGCATGAACACCATGGCATACACCAACCCTGCACCAACACCCAAGGTGGTGGAAGGGGAAATAGAGGAGGATGAGGAGGCAGAGGAGGCAGAGGCCGCAGGGCTGGTGCCTCCTCAATTGTTGATAACAGAACCTACAAGTGCACTAGGAAGTAGCACCTGAACTAAACCCCTATGCAATCCTCCATACCACATGTAAAATGCATCGTACCAAAACACTAGAACCTAGGGACATACCTACACACAAAATACTTCCTCCTCACAAGCAATAGCATGCCACTACAATATGTCACCTGACCCTTGACTCTAAGGCTCAAAACAAATGCAAAAGATGAATAGCTTGCTCCTGAAACACATTTCACAATAATGTCACATGACATCCCAATGCACTGGCCTTTGACAAAGCACCAGAAGTGAACAAAGAAACTGACAATGCAAGCAACATGAGCACCTGCCACCTTTCCAACCCACCCATGAATCTGGGATCCCAACCTCCACTACTCCATAAACCCCCTTGATTGTGGAGTGATCCAACCCCAGATCTCCAATCATGTGAGACAACATGAGTGGGCTCATGAGATCCACCTAGACACCCTCCAAAGCATCCCCATTTATGAACTCCCTAATCCAGACCTGGAGTACCAAAGAGAGCTGCAGGCAGAAGCCATGATAAACCCACCACACCCACAAAAGAAAGCCAAAGGCAATAACCATAAAGCTCTAAGAAAACATGCAAATCCCCCCTCTGATGATGAACTACCACACAAAAAACCAAACACCATACTACCTAAAGGTGCCTACCTAATCAACCCAGGATGTGCATCTGCCAGCCCAAAGAAAAACATATTCCCACCCCCCAAGAAATCTTACATCCCTTATTCCCCACTTACCACAATGAATGAAGACTCTGACAACCTAGACCCCCTGTGCTACACTGTGCTAGATGTCCACTCAAGCCTTCTGCACAATGGACCCACAGCTATAGTAGAACTGGTTGGAGCCACCCATGAGTTAAATAACACCTTTAGCCACTCCAACAATCTGCACTATGGAGCTACAGACCAGAAACCCAAACAACTGCCCACCATCCCCATCCCATACACCACTGAGTGCTTCCCAAAGCTAATGCCATCATATGCAACACTCTTCAGCAACTTGCACAAGGCAACAGTTAAACAGGTCCAAAACCACCCTAGAGACTACATCACCATCATCCCCTTCGAAGCAGGCCACCATCTAACTCAGGACAACCCCGAGATGAGTAAAGACCTTGAAACGTTCCTGAAATCCCTGGGCTTCCCTGGAAGCAACCACCTCCAGGTTGCATGCTTCACACTGAGTCTAGCTCCCAAAATCCAGGCATGCTTCACAAAACCCTTCCCATACTTCCTCCTGAACCCACCAGAGCCCCTCTGCCACCTGCTGTTATGGCAACAAACCTTTGCCTTCCAGGTTAACAACAAACACATCACCTTCAACACTGTACTCCCTGACCCACAGGCTGAATCATGGGTTATACTCAACCTCTCCAGATCCTTTGCCATGCCAGAACCACCACACATGATCAATGCACTATGCACAATCACTACTACACTAATGGCCAACCGTACTTTCCTAAGCATGACAAATGCAGCTAGCTAAGCATAGAGTTTGAAGGTCCAGTCCCTCAGACTGAGGACCAGACTGAACTGGACTGGATTTTGAACCAGACCATCAGTCCTGGTTCGGGGTAGTCTCATAGCAGTCTGGTTTTTGGTCCTACAAATTCTTAATTTGACATGAACCAGGTGCAAACCAGTTTGGACTGGTTTGGGATTGGACTCACAGTCCACCTATCCTATGTAATTTTATTATATATTACACTAGTTATCTAGTTATGTATTAGGGAACAGAGGCCCAGGGGATTATAATAGTGAAGTCTTGGGGGTTTATATACAGTACACTAGTTGTGCATGTTTGTGTTGTTTGCATCCATTTGTTTACAGTAAACAAACATGTGAACACATGTCAATCAAAGGTGGTGCAACTTTTTTGATTTTATTTTTTGTGATCCCACCCATCACCACCACCACATGTTGGCCCAAATGACGCAATCATTGTTTGGGCCCTGCCATAAGTCTTTTGTTCATTTGTTCCTTTTATTCAACTAATCAAATACATCATTTTGTTTTCTAGGAGTTATTCTACTGCTAACAATGGGTGCCGATGCAAGTGAAACCACGAGTGTGCTAGGTAAGCCCCCTATAAACCTGCCATGTCACTGCTAATGACAAACTGCCCCAGCCTCCCCAATGACACAGCACCCACATCTCCCACTATGGGCCACTGCTCACAGGAGAGATTGTGGGTGCAAGGACGAGAACAAGAATGATGCAAAAATGACATGACAACAACAACAACACAATGATGGTGACAACAACAATGACAACACAACAACAATGATGATGCAATGACAACAACAATGCAACAACAACAATGATGCAATGATGATGACAACA
Source organism: Tricholoma matsutake (assembly GCA_026075535.2). Lineage (NCBI taxonomy): Eukaryota > Fungi > Basidiomycota > Agaricomycetes > Agaricales > Tricholomataceae > Tricholoma > Tricholoma matsutake. Next base: position 3,794,113 of record AP026544.2, read on the forward strand.
ATGCAATGGCCCCCCTCACTCAAAATGTGAGCTGGCAGGGCTGTTTTGGTGTTTTTTTTTTCTCTCTCCATTTTACTACTAACTACTAATAATATTTCATACCTCCACCCACTCACCTGAGATGCACCTGCCTCCAGCCTTGTGAGCCACTGATCGTGGGGTGGATTGTGGGTGCTACTTTTTTATTTTATTTTAATAATATGTATATTAGTTTCATGTAGATACATAGCTTGTAGGACCCATCTGAACCAGTTGACAAACTGCTAACAGATTGCTCTGGACTGGTCCAGAGCAGTCCAGTCTGTGGTTCAGTAGATATTTGAGTAATATAGGACCAGGGTGGTCCACAGTTTGGCCAAAAAAGGCAAAAAGACCAGACCAAACCAGACTTTCAAACTCTAGCAAGGCATTGGGAAAACAGCAGCCCTTATATCCTTATCTACCTTCTGCCTCACTTTCATTCCACGAACTGGGCAGATGGTACCAAGCAGCCCATATGGCAATTGCAAAGCATGCCAATCTCCAAAGACCTCAAAGTGCTCTGAGCATGGCTACAAATCATATGCCACACACCATTCATGATAAACAAATTTCTGACACTCAAGCCAGACAAATCCCCTTTTGGGTGTGTATGGTGCAAGGCTGAAACTCACAGCAGTGAAAACTGCCCCCCCAATACCAATGATTGGAAAGGTCCAACCCCAGTCCACAAGTTTCTTACCCCAGACCCCCTAGTAAGGGTAGAAGATAGCAAGAAACACTGACAAAAATAAATTAGTGCACATACATATGTACCATAGTAACAATACAGACCACTTCTACTAACTATGTGTTAACCATATTGGCCAGTAGGCATAAGCTACAAGTCGCACAATGCCTTGTCATAGAACTTGTTGCTCTATGACAGGCATAATGACTTCGACAACCAGGCTGTAGGGGAAGCCTAACCAACTGCAGACAATGAGCCCAAGTCACCTGTATGACCTGATCTCCCTGCAGACCCCCAAGACCCTCCCGTGCAACCAGGTCTGGCAGACCAGCATGGGCACCCACACCCCCAACAACACAACACAATGCAGTCACGTCTCAGGCACCCCATTGAGAGACCCTGGAAGGAGTACTGAGACCTCTGCAGCTCAGATGCCTAGTGAAAGGGGCTCTACAAGACCATGCTGCAGAACCACTCAAAGTGGCAGGACATGAAATAACCAGGACCCTGACCCTACTAACACACCAACTGACCAAACCCACCAGAGGGTATCGAGTGTGCCTCTGAGCCAAACACCACCAAATAGAACACAAACCTACCAGAGGGTATTGAGTGTGCCCCCAACCCAAATGCCGCTGAATGGAACAAACACCCAACTTGAAGCACCCCTAGCAAATGGGGAAAATGAAACTAGCCAACCTGTAAAGGGACTAGGGGGGTGCCCTGTGTGTTTCTCCTATTTTTTATGTTCATTCTATATTTTTCCTCACTTCATTTCCTTCTATTCTTCATTTTCTATGATTTTTCTGGATTTTATTACTAATTTTCCCTTTTTATCATGTTTGTGCATGTTGACAGTTTTATATTTAGAGGCAGAGCACCCCTTCCGACATCTACCCCTTGGTATGATGTCATTTGGTGGCCTTGATCTGCCTATCTCCACCTTTTCTATTTTTAGGTTATTATTTGATTTTTGTCGTCTTCACATATACTGGGCATCGGCAAAGGGATCGTTAGAGTTTTCTCTTCAGATTTCCCTTTGCTAGGTGCGTCCCCAATCCCTGTACTATGTAGTATAATTTTAACTTCAGATTTCCCTTTGCTAGAGGCTGAGGTTGCCCTTATAGTAGAAAACTCTCCCCTAAGGCTCAAAATCGCGAACGCACTGCCCAAGATAGGCAGGTACAGAGTAGACAACACTTCCCAAAGCTCCACAGACTCCCTACACACTGTTCCAGACAGTCTTGCCTTTACTGTGCTGCCATTTCCACCAAATGTGCCCCCTAGCGACATGGATACATCAGAGCACCTCCATGTGCTTGAAAGCAATGTTTCCGGAATATGTGCACAAATCGATTCACTTAAATCTACAATTGAAAATTTTGTCAGGACCCTCCAGACTAACCCTATGACCAATATTCCCCCCATTGTGACTCCAAGCGCACCCAACAACAACATACTGCCAAATGCACCCACTAAAGAGCATGCCCAGATCAAACTGTCTCCCCCCGCTGAATTTAATGGTGCACATGTGCAGGGACATGCATTCCTTAATTCCTGTGAGTTATACATCAGTCTCCAGTTGCATCAATTTGTTGATGAGGCTGCAAAAATTTATTGGGCCTTCACATACATGAAATCTGAATGCGCCTATCTCTATGTGGACCGTATTCTGCGTCAAACTAAAGAACTTGGTTCTCTACCTTTCTCCACTTGGGGTGACTTTCGAGCCAAGTTTCTATGCCACTTTTGTCCCCTCAATGAGTGCCACCGAGCAGTGACATGACTCGAGTCATCCTCTTACCACCAGGCGCATTGATCCATGGACAATTATATCGATGAGTTTAAGGATTTGGTGGACATGGCAGGATATGGGAGTGGGCTACCAGTGGTGGTGAAGTTCCGACGGGGCCTCAACTGAGAAATTCAGGACCAGATTGCACAGATGTTGGAAGGGCACCCAGTGGATGATGATATCTATGCTTGGTATGAAGCTGCTTCACTCTGTGATGAGAACCTACTCACAAATGTGGTGTTTAACGCTGCATTCTGTGCTCCAACTACCACTCATGCACCCTACACCTTCAATCGAACCCTTCCCTGCCTTAACCCCATTCCTGTTCATCAAACTCCCACACCAGCCATCAATGTCCCAGTACCAATGGATATTGATGCAGCCTGCAGCCATGCACGTAGGTTGGATCTCTGCTACCATTGTGGGGAAACTGGGCACAGGGCTGGAGCATGTCCCCATTGTCAGGATATCCGCATGCTCACCCCTGAGGGGAGAGATGAACTCCTTCAAGACTTGTTGGCACTTGTAGATGTTGAGGAAGCGAAGGATCAGGTTGCAGAGGAGATCAAGTCAGAAGTTGTAGAGGAGCAGGATTTTTCTATTTGCAGCGAGTGAATTGTATGCCCTCACTGCCTGTCCATAACCACTTTGAAGTCTTGTCAGTTGAATCCCTGGAGAATGAATCCATTTCTGTGACTGTTCCCCTCTCTGACTCTTTGAAGTTGGCTGAAGACATACCTGCTCTTCCCATCTCTCCCTCTGCTCCATACCCCAAAATTAAATCATGGGAGCGTAAACTACCATGCAAATATATTGTTGCATCCACTCCCTCTACACATTCCTTGAACCTAGCAATTGAACTGCAGATGGCCAACACTGGACAGATACTCGGTGTCTCTGCGCTCCTGGACTCTGGTGCGACCAGTCTCTTTATTGATGCCTATCTCACACAACAACATCGCCTAAATACTTGCTCACTCTCACATCCAATACCTGTGTATAATGTGGATGGGTCCCCAAATGAAGCTGGTGCCATCCGAGAGGTTGTAGACCTGGTCCTCCATTACAAAGATCATAGTGAGTGTGCCCTTTTTGCTGTCACTCAATTAGGAAAGCAAAAGGTGATTTTGGGCTATCCATGGCTTTGAGACCATAACCCAGAGGTCAACTGGCATACCGGGGAGGTGACCATGAGCCAATGTCCATCCCACTGTTGTACGTGTTTCACAGAAGCCAGGCAAGAACGTTGTGGACAGAAGGCCATGATACAACATACTCAGAAGTGTCGTGCTGGACCCCTGCCTATACCTGAAGTGGAGTTGAAAGGGGTTCCTGATCTGATGCCGGAATTGGATGATGATGATGAGGAGCCAGAGGAAGTGGAGGAAGGTGATCAGATCTTCTACACTGCAATTTGTCCATTGCATGAGGTGTGTGCTACATCGAACATATCCCAACGCCTTCCACAAACACAATGCTGCTAAATCCTCTACTAATTCCTTGCTCCCACATCTCCATGAGTTTGGAGATGTGTTCTCCAAGGAATCATTTGATTCTCTCCCTGTGCGCAAGCCATGGGATCACGTGATCAAACTCACCCCCGGTGCAACCCCTCCATCCCGCAAGGTCTATCCTCTCTCTCCTGAAGAACAATGACAGCTTGACCAGTTCATCGATGAGCACCTGGACTCTGGATGTATTCGACCATTGAAGTCACCCATGGCCTCCCCCTTTTTCTTTGTCAAGAAGAAGGATGGCTCACTTTGACCGGTTCAAGACTACAGAAGGCTCAACAACATCATGGTCAAAAATTGCTACCCATTACCTCTCATCTCTAAACTTGTGAACCAGCTCCATGGAGCCCAATACTTCACCAAGCTTGACATCCATTGGGGCTACAATAATGTGAGGATAAAGGAGGGAGATGAGTGGAAGGCAGCCTTTCATACCAACCATGGTCTTTTTGAACTGCTTGTCATGTTCTTTGGCCTTACTAATAGTCCTGCCACCTTTCCGACCATGATGAACAACATTTTCCATGACCTCATCCTCAAAGGCATTGTCTGCATCTATCTCAATGACATCCTCATCTTCACTCGCACAGTTGAAGAGCACTGTCGCATCATGTGCCTCATTCTAGAACAGCTTTGATGGTACAAACTCTACCTTCATCAGGACAAGTGTGAGTTTGAGAAGACCAAGATTGAGTACCTCAGCCTGATTATCTTGGAGGGTCAGGTGGAGATGGATCCTATCAAGGTGAATGGGGTCATGGCTTGGCTGATGCCCATGAACAAGAAAGAGGTGCAGTCTTTCCTGGGCTTCATCAATTTCTATCGGCATTTTATCAAGGATCATGCACAACCACTGTTCAACTTGACAGGAAAGGAGGCATGGAGGTGGGATAATGCACAACAGGAGGCATTTGAAAGGCTTAAGGAGATGGTCACTTCTGCTCCCATCCTTACTTTTGCTGACAATTTGCATTCTTTTTGTGTAGAAGCCAACAGTTCTGACTTTGCAATGGGCACTGTGTTGTCTCAGCAGTCTCCGGAGGACCAGAAGTTGCATCCTGTTGCATTCTACTCCAGAAGCCTTAGTATTGTAGAACAAAATTATGAGATCCATGACAAGGAGATGTTGGTGATAATGTGTGCACTTGAGGAGTGGCGACACTTCCTCAAGGGTGCCCAACACAAGGTGGAGATTTGGATGGATCACAAGAATCTTGAGTTCTTTATGATGGCCAAGAAATTGAACCATCATCAAGCTCATTGGTCCCTGTATCTATCCAGATTTGACTTCTCCTTGCACCACTGTCCAGGTCACAGCATGGGGAAGACCGATGCCCTCTCCTGATGTGTAGACCATGGGGATGGCAGCAATGACAACCAAAACACTGTGTTGTTGCAGCCAGACCTGTTCACCATTCAGGCACTGGAAGGCATCGCACCCCAGGGTGAGGAGCGGGACATCCTATGTGACATTTGTCATGCAAACTGTAGCGGTTTACATGAGGATGTTGTTGCCCAAGCTGTTAAAGAACTGAGGAAGGGATCCACCCTTTCCTTGCATGCGGCAGAGTGGGCTGAAAAAGAGGACTTGTTGTATCTCAGGGATTGCATCTACATCCCCAATGACCCAGACCTTCACTGGTGCATCATATCCTAACACCATGACTCACAGATTGCTGGTCATCCTGGATGCTGGAAGATCTTGGAGCTCACCTCACGGAATTATTGGTGGCCACAAATGTCACGGCTCATTGGTCAGTATTGTTGCACTTGTGACCTTTGCTTATGCACCAAGGTTCCTCGTCGCAAACCCATTGGCGAGCTACACCCTCTTCCTGTTCCAGAGAGTTGTTGGGATGTTGTCAGCGTCAACTTTGTGGTGGAGTTGCCAGAGTTGAATGGGTTTGATGCAGTGATGTGCACAGTTGATTCAGTGGGAAAATGTGCTCACTTCATTCCCACTCACACCACTGTCAGTGCCCTGGGTGCTGCCCGACTCTACCTCCACCATGTGTGGAAATTACACAGACTTCCTGGTGCTTTCCTCTCTGATTGTGGCCCTCAGTTCATGGCAGAGTTCACTTGCAAGCTGTACCAACTCCTGGGGATCAAACTCCTTGCTTCGATTGCTTATCACCCACAAACTGACGGCCAGACTGAGCGAGTCAACCAGGAACTGGAGCAGTACATCCGCATCTTTGTCAATGAATGCCAGGATGATTGGGATGATCTTCTCCCCTTGGCCAAGTTCAGATACAACAACCATGTCCATGCTTCCACTCTACAGACCCCTTTCCTCTTAGACACTGGATGACATCCATGCATGGAATTTGAACCTCGCCAAACTCCCTCACACATCAAGACAGTGAATGAGTTCACAGAACACATGCGGGATAGCTTGGAAGAGGCAAAGGCAGCCTTAGCAAAGGCAAAGGATGACATGGCACACTTTTACAACCAACGCCATTCTCCGACCCCTCAGTACAAGGTTGGTGATCGAGTTTATCTTGACTCATCTCCACTACGTGTCCATCCAAGAAACTCACTCATCACTTCCTGGGACCTTTCCCCATTGTCAAGTGTGTTGGAATGCATGCCTATCATCCATGCCTCCCAGCCTCCATGTCCAGACTCCACCCAGTCTTCCATGTTGTCAAACTCCTTCCAGCTCCCCCAGATCCATTCCCAGGATGCCATTCACACCCACCACCACCACCTACAGTGATTGAGGGAGAACCCCAATATGAAGTTGAGTCAATCTTGGACAGCCATTTGCATCGAGGAAAACTCCAGTATTTGGTGCATTGGAAGGGTTATTGGTATGAGGAGAACTCATAGGTCGAAGAGTCTGATGTGAATGCCCCTCGGTTAGTCAAGGAATTCCACCAATGGCACACTGCTGCACCACGTCGCATTCAAATCACGGACTTTGGTCATATGTGATTTCAAATGCATTGGGGCAATGCATCTTAGAGAGGGGGTGATGTAAGGGGACTAGGGGGGTGCCCTGTGTGTTACCTTCATTCTATATTTTTCCTCACTTCATTTCCTTCTATTCTTTATTTTCTAAGATTTTTCCGGATTTTATTACTAATTTTCCCTTTCTATCATGTTTGTGCATGTTGCCAGTTTTATATTTAGAGGTGGAGCACCCCTTCTGACATCTACCTCTTGGTATGATGTCATTTGGCAGCCTTGATCTGCCTATCTCCACCTTTTCTATTTTTAGGTTATTATTTGATTTTTGTCATCATCGGCAAAGGGATCCTTAGAGTTTTCTCTTCGGATTTCCCTTTGCTAGGTGCATCCCCAATCCCTGTACTATGTAGTATAATTTTAACTTTGGATTTCCCTTTGCTAGAGGCTGAGGTTGCCCTTATACAACCCATGAATCTAGGGAATGACAAAGAAGACCCAATAGGGGAAGAACCCTGGGAGCTCTGATGGGCCTGAACCAGAAGGACAAGATGACCAACCCATGCCAACTCCTAGGCCCAGACAACATAAACATAAGAAAAACAATAGGGCTGGACTAAAGGTCACATCCCTAAATATTAAAGGGTACAACCAAGCAGGACAAGGCTTGAAGTGGCTACATGTGAACCAACTAATGAGAGAACAACATATAGGAATGCTAGCTGTGCAGGAAACCCACATGGATGAGGATCATTGAAAGGAAACTGAGGGCCTCTTTGGTATGTGCCTCTGAACTATCACATGGAATTGCTGAGCAGTTCAATTCTTGGCAATTTCCTCAGCTCATGTTAGTCATTATATGCAAATATAGATGCATGATGTGGCTGTGTACTCTTTTTGTCTCCAACATGTCGTGTTGTGTCTCATCTTGTTTTCATTAGAGCTTATCTGCAACCCAGGTCAAACTTTCTCCAAGCGACCAGGAACCAAAAAGTTTGAGCAGCCGAACTTGGTTTGAAATGTCACCATGACACAGCCCTAACTAAATAAGGACAGGTCTGCTTATCCATAAATGGTTTACTGCATCTCCTCATTCCACCCATTTCTGCTGGGAATGCTAAGCTCTCCAATGCTCTATATGACATACAACAACACATTTTCCACCTCACCAACAGTGGCACCACATTTTTTTTGCATATAAAGGGGGGAAATGGTGCACAGATCATTTACTTGCAGCCCAGACACAGTGAATTCATGGCTAAAATCAGGTAATGATGTGGCATTTTGAAGGGACAGCAGCTCTTCTATCTCATCATCTGCTTTAAACATGAGTAGGCTGTATAAAGTGCACAGTAACCAAAGTATTTTGTAAAGAATCTTTGCCCGAATAAGCATCCCAATTAAGGCAACCCTTAAGGGACACCTAACTTCAACCCTAGACTCATGACCACTCCCTCATACATGGGCAAGCTTGATGTAGAGGGACTGGTGAAGCTGAGCTTAAAATTGCATGCAAAAGCTTGTGATCAAAAAACACATGTGAAAGCACAGTCCAAATGTTCCTAATTTCCTTTCTTGGTATATAACTCTTTTGGGAATGGCTCAGTGTACCATGTCGCGTCCATAATTACAAGCAACTTACTCTGTTCTCTTGCTGTGAAAGATGTCTGATACACCTCATCAAAGATATTTTCAACTCCAGGAGCCTCTGGAACTCACCCAGAAAGACCCACAACTCCCCTCAGCTCCACCCAATCCAAATATGCCCAACCTGAACTTTGCTACTCATCGAAAACTGCGGGGGAGGGGATCCAGGATCAAACAGCCATGGGAATGCAACATATCCATGTTCTCAACCTCTACTCCAAGCTCCTCTGCACAGGGCAGTGGACATGTTCCAACATCACGACCAGCCCTATTAACCCCATGCACACTGTCGAACACTGATGCGAATGACGGTTACACTGTGGATTGGCCTTGGGAAGGTACAGCAAATGAGAACAGGATTGGGATGCTGATGACACCTGTCAGCCCTGAACAGTAACAATAGGCCAATTGACATGTTATAACAACTCACAAGTGCCCAGCATGTTCCACTTGCCCCCTCACCTGATGGCTGACCCTTCCTGTAAAAGATTGGCCTCTGTTCCAGGAGTTTTGCTGCTTCCAGTTCCAGCATCAACCAAAGAGTCTTGACAGTTGAATGTGGCCAAGCATGCATGGAGTTGGAGCTCTCAAGGTATCTGAGTGCCGCCAGTTACTGCCCAAGAGAGTAGAGAAGCTTGGTATGCCGTGGTTTTGTCATTCTGGTCCAATGTTTCCAAGTATGAAATAGGAAGTTTTTCAAGTGGGAGCATGGTAGAAACCAGTTCATGGACATCCTCAGCAGATAGGGAGCGAATCTCATTGAGTCTTTCTTGAAGCATAGGTACATGGAAGGTGGTCATAGAGGCGTAGGAAGTAGAAACTGCATCAACATGACTGCACACTTCCCAAAAGGGTTATTTACGAAAATGGGTGACACCGGTGATGATTCAGCATTTTTTGATCACAAGCTTTTGCATGTGATTTTAAACTCAGCTGTACTGGTCCCTATACATCGTGCTTGCCCATGTACTAGGGATCGGTCACTGGTCTACTTCGACCCGATCACACCTGGTTCGAACCGAAAAAAAGTTTGACCTGGGTTGCAGATAAGCTCTATTGAATAGAACTTTATGTAGTGTATATATATCCTAAATAACATCAATCACCTTGAGGTTCCAAATTTGGAATTGGCTTGAGCTGAGGTAAGGTTGAGTTTAAGGTAACAATTTTTGGAGTCCATTTTTAGCATACTTCTCCAAACCCATAGCCCCTCATAACCCATTGACCTTCCGGTGACGTTGTTCCCCGAGAAAGCTTGTCTGCCCCAGTCGCTCCTGTGTCATAATTGTTGACACTATTATGTACTTATGCATGACGCTTGACGTGCCATATATTCGCGACCCTGTGGCTTATCGTGTTATTCCGCCCTGTCGAAATGTCATCCGTTATCAAGGTACCATCCATTTTGGCGACCACAGTTGCCTTCCACATAGCGCATACGGCTCCAAATCCACCGCCAGGAAAAGCTGAGCAAGTCTCAAACGTCAGTATATGGGAGGCATTTCTGAGATTCGTTTCGACCAAGATGGGATATATCAAAGTATGTAGTACTACCGAACCTCTGCCTAAGCGCTTCATCCTCTTGCTTCATTATTTTCAAAACAGAGACCAGAATCCCAAGCAGCGTTGCAGCAAAAACGCCAACAAGTGCTCTCCCAACCGACGTATCCAACACGCCTGACTCTCTAATCCACGATCCATGAGCTCCCCACGAGCATACCACACCCAAGTACAAGATAGCTGTCGCGGTATACTAGGATGGCGCACGATGCTGTAGGGGCCCGTCGTCACCAACTTATGGTCTTTGAGAATGCTGCTTTAGAATGTGAAGAAGCTTTTCATCGTCTGATAGCAGCGGACCTGCAGAAGGCCACCACTAGTAGTAATAGCGAGGACTGTCCCCACGATGGATAAACCATTAAGCCGAAGGTCATCCACACTCCCCTGTGTTAACCGCACGGCAAGCGCCTGTTTCGAGATTTCAGATGCCTGAGAATTGCCTGCGATGTTTGTCGCAATCTCAGTAGTTGCCAGTGCCCAATATGTCAGTTAAGGTTAATAGTGACCTCTACGACAAAGGAAGCGGCAGGTTCCATATTCTGTCATTCCCAGAGATCGAGATTACTTGGGAAAACATACGGATCAGGCTCGGACCACCTGTGTTTGGATAATATTAAGTACTCCTGCTTCTATTCGACGAGTTGGCAAGCTCCGCGTCTACTTAAGTAACGTCAGGTGGTACCTGCCTGTGGCACGAGGCACGATCAAGGCAGGCGTTTGAACCGCTAGATAAAAGAGGGGGTTTCTCACAGAAATAACCCAGACTTTTATGATGCTGCTTCTCCTCAAAGTACCATGTATCTTAGTCGTCACAGTCTGCCAGCACACTTGCTTCACTGCCCCAAGACAATCGTCGGGGGATGAGCATACTACGGCATCCGATTATGGAATCTGGGGCCGGATTCTACAATTTGGAAGAAGTATCCTTACACCGATTAAGGTGTGTACACCTTTCGATTTCACTGCACCAGAATAAAAGGGCTAAAAGAACAGTGTGGCTCAGTGCGTGTTTTGGGCGATAGGAATCGCGGAAATCGCGACAATCGTAGCACACGAATTATTGCCGTCAGATGTTTCCAGAAGGATCCTGTCAGCCTTTATGATAAGCGGCCGAAGTCCTCAGAACCTCCAAAATACGACCTCTTCTATCGTTGGACTATTGCTCATCGCGCTCGGGACATTGCTTAGGATTTGGTGCTATCGCACGCTGAAAAATCTCTTTACGTTTGACGTTAGTATCCGTCAGGATCACAAACTAGTGACGACGGGACCTTACAGTGTGGTACGGCATCCGAGTTATTCAGGATTATTGGCAGCGTATATCGGCACGGGTTGTTGGTATGGCATTCGTGGGTCTTGGTTAAAGGAGTCCGGTGTGATGGATACGATAGGCGGAAAAATATTCTTTGGCGGATTTACGGTATACATGTTAGGGGTCCTCGTAGCGTTGTTGAAAAGGGGAACCGTAGAGGACCTTGGCCTGAAAAAGACGTTCGGAAAACAGTGGGAGGAATGGGCGCGAAGAGTCCCGTATTCGTACGTCCCAGGGATATACTGATATAGTTGATCGATCGATCTATAGGGATGAATGGGAGGCACATGGAGATACTTACGACGCGTGTCAAACATCTGCATCAGGCCTCAGGGATGGCAGTAGTAGGAGTTGTAAACTAGATTCCCCCCATGACTGATCAAGAATAGGTTTAAAATATGGTGCACATATGTAGCAGTATGTAAGTGATCGGCAACCGCCAATCTGAAAAAAAAAACCCGCGAACAATCCAGCGATGGGAACATCGGATATTTTGGTAGATGGATGCTCACAGAGCGGGTATGGGAATAACAGATGCTCAGAAACAGGTGACAAAATTTAGTTCCACGAAGTACAGGTCATCGGCGTGTTCCTAAGACGGTGGGTTGTACTTTTGACCAGTAATAATTGGATTTTGTTCCATAGCTCGTCGCAAAACCATCATTTCTCTTCCAGTTTTTGTGATATCAGTACTATTCTGTCAATACAACCTCTTCAAAACACATATAAGACAAGAGGGATAAGAACTACCTTTTTTTTCGCGAGTTCAAGAGGTAAAAACGTAATCACTGGCCAAACTCAGGTCTGCTCGATAAAATTTCTCACTCAGTTTTGAAGCTAATAAAAAACCCTCAATACAATATCTTCTTAGGAGTGTTTCTACAACAGGAGTAAGGAAATGGTTTTTGTTTGGAGACCACAAAAGTTTGCACGAAAATAGCGGCGTGTAAATGATCGGCACTATACATGAGGGGCTGGCTCCGCCTGACAGCTGTTCCTGAAACGATAGTCACTTTGCTCCGTGAACCGTGGGGAAATATTGCGACGGCATGATGCATATTAAGTATTTTGGGTAGAAGTTTTCTAAACGGAACCATTGAATCCTGAAAGCAGGGAGATGCTGTATAGAAACAGGGCTAGAAGCTTACTACTTCGGGTAATGATAGAGGACTGAAGGGCACGAGTCCGGGAACTGAAGAGCTCCGAGGCAAGCCAACCAGGAAATTGATAAACAACCTCTTATCCGTGCATCATATTCTTCCTCCAGTGTTCTCTTCCTCGACATGCTTCCGATCATCAAGGTCCTGTGTATCTTGACCGTGACAACTGGGATACATATGTCCTTGACACCCCCAAACAAGTCATCAGAGAAGGAGCGCACACCGCATTCTGGAATATGGGCCAGACTTCTGCAGTTTGGAATAGATAATTTGCGGCTAAGAAAGGTACGCAGCGTTTGACTGGTTGCTGGTGAGAAGACCGAACCCTTTCTTCCAGGGCGTGTACTGGACTGCAAGCATTGTGGAAATAACAGCAATCGTAGCAAACCAGTCGTCCTCGCCCGTCGTGAAAAGCGTCGTTTCCAAGCTTATGATCGGAGGAAGCGCAAATAGCCTTCGAGTCTCGTCACTTTCGATCATAGGGCTTCTTTCTATTTCTCTGGGCGCTCTGCTTCGGTTGTGGTGTTTTCGGGTTTTGAAAGATCTTTTCACTTTCGAACTCACCATCCGCGAGAATCACCAACTCGTGAAAACTGGACCATACAGCATCGTGCGACACCCGAGCTATGCAGCGGTATTGGCCCTTGAGTTCGGCATCTTCTGTTGGTACCTGGCTCCCGGGTCGTGGTTGAGGGAGTCAGGAGTGCTGCATTCCATGATAGGAAAGGCATTTTTTAGCATCTTTGCAACGACGACAGTGATGATTCGTGTTGCATTACTGAAACGGGCAGCTGTCGAGGATGCCGCGCTGCAGAAGAAGTTCGGGAAAGAGTGGGAAGAGTGGGCTCAAAGGGTCCCATATGCAATTGTCCCAGGTGTATACTAATCGTAGATAGAAGCGCGTTGAATTCCTTATGATTGGGAGACCCGAAGTTAAGAACCAGTAATAGAAGACTAAAACACACACAAGCTGTAGGCTTCTGCGCGGATATCAAATTGTAAAAGCTTGACGCGTAAATGCTATAAACTTCTGAGCCGGATTCCATCGGGAACAGTGGTGTGGTCGACTTATCTTCTCCGCCCCGGTGGGAAATTGAAGGACTCGTTGAAAGGTAGTTGTCGAACTGAAAATCACCGAGCATCTGCTGGTGAACGCTTTAAAGGGAGCTCGCATGGAGGTTCGAGTACTTCATCCTGCTCTCCCTCATGTTGATTCTCAAGATTCCATGCGTACTAGTCGCGGCAATCGGCATACATAAAGCCTTGACAGCGCCAGGAGAATCTTTGAAGCACGACCGGACACCCTATTCGGGGGTATTAGCTCTATTTCTTCATCTTGGCGTGAGTAATATCTGGATTATCAAGGTAAGTCGGGATCTAGGTATCACAATAGAGGGCTAATCCTGCTCTGCAGGGTGTGTATTGGGCAGTAGCCCTTGCGGAGATAGTAGCGGTCATGGCCAAAGTGTCGACTTCAGACGTTTCGGCACATATCCTGTCTGCTCTCTCGGTAGATGGAAGCTTGGGAGACCTTCGTCTTACACAGTCTTTCGTCGTAGGGATGGTTTGCATCTCTCTCGGAAGTCTGATTCGGATAATATGCTTTCGGGCGTTGAAGAAGTTTTTCACATTTGAGGCGAGCATTAGCAAGAACCATCAACTGGTCACGACTGGGCCATATGGCATTGTACGACACCCAAGTTACGTAGGGCTGCTGCTGATAGATGTGGGCATGATTTTTTGGTTTGGATCCCGTGGTTCGTTCCTACGAGAATCTGGGGTGCTGGCAGCAATGCAGGGGAAGTTATTGTTTGGTGCATTCGTGGTGTGGATGCAGGTGATTGTCGTCGCGTTATTGAGAAGAGCGACGGTGGAGGACAACGCTCTGAGAGAAAAATTCAGGAGTGAGTGGGAGGAATGGGCGAGACGAGTTCCATACGCATTCTTTCCCGGTATCTACTAGAACTTCGAGGGGTGGCCGCTATGAGCTGTTACAAGTCGTGAAAGGTCAACTTGGATGGAGTCCAGCCTTCTTATATATTATGTAAAGCCGTTATGGCAACAAGGACTGGACAGCTTGTTTTTTTCGGTTCCTACCGTGATTTTTGAGTAAGCATGCCGGTTGATAATGAGAGACCCCAGAAACTGCTTCCAATTTCTAATAATGGATATCCAATGACAGTTTCTAAGTGAACAATTATCTTAACGAAGAACAATAAAGCATGTCTGAGTCATTTCTGTGTAATTCAGCATATATATATATCGGTTCAGTGGGAGAGTTATCATAACTGTGGGCCAACACAGGGTGCATGTGATCACGTGATTTAACACGCGTCAACGCGACGCGTTTTTTTATTACAAAAAGTCCGTCGGAGTGCGTGGTTCTTGTGCACATGTACATAGTTTTCAAACAATCTCTGCTCTGGTACTTTGAGCAATGATTACAGCTTCATTTTGTTTGCTTTAAAACCCTTGTACTGACTTTATTATGATAAATTACTCTGGTCTATACAAAAAAAAGATCTGGCTGCTGGGATAAAATTGGGTGCACAAAAGTAATCCCATGTACAAGTTGAAAATCTGTTAATGGCTATAGAATTATTGCATTCCTGCATACACATCGCACAATGTGTCAGATCCGGATGTTGCCATATTGTCACATGCATCATACATTTCCATTCCAAGATAATGTACACCTACATAGCCACTTCAATTTTACAGAGTCATTCTGGCAAAATGGGGCAAAGAACCACACAATGAATGAATTTTTATTTATTTTTAATTTAAACCTGTGAACACATGTTAAAATCATGTGTCACGTGCACTTTGTGTTGTGTTTATGATAACTCTCCCCATAGTCACTGAACATATATAGTATACCACCACCAGCTAGCTCTGGTGACCTCCATGGTGACCTTCACTTAGCCAAAGGAGCATCACCACCATCATATATGCAATGCAGCCATGTATCAACACATAAATAGAAGGTACCAGGGAATTTTCATGATTCCCATGTGAGCAGCAATGCAGCATTATCTGTCAAACTGTCCCAAACAACACATTTGCAGCATGCAAAGCATGATTTGGCACAAGGGAGGGTGCTGATGGTCAATGTGAGCCATAACAAACTGTAGATATCTTCATTTCATCATCAGTATATGACATTCCCTCAGCAATATTTTTTGAAGCCAGGAATGAATTTTGAAGCCATTTATAGTTTTACATAAAAGAAACCAAACCGCTTACTGCAGCAGCACCAGCCCACACCCAGAAAGAGTATCTACTTCCATTTCAGGGTGATATATTTTACACAGCCATAAGCACCAGCCATATTGAGCCACTGAAAAGCAAGTCAAATGTCACATGACTGTGTGCTGTTGTTTGTTGTAAATGAGGGTTCCAGGGGTAAGGAGTATTTTCAGAGGCCTCTGCACCTATCAAATGCATTCCACATTCTTATCAACGAGGGCATCACCTTCCACTTTCAGTGTGCTGCTCATGTACTGTCTTCAACATGGTGCTACCCTTTAGTAGCCATTGCTGTGTTGAAGAAGGATCGGTATGTGAAACAGTCTCCCTCAGCATTCTTGCTTCCTCCTCTCATCACCTATACGTGGCTTCACCCATCTTATTTCATGCCTATCAGTTCCCTATCACTCACCATCTGTTGGAGCAGACTATATATGCTGCACAGTGGAAGAGACAACACGTTTCTTACAACCTACCTGGGGTTTACTTAGTCTTACAGCTAGGGTTAGCAGAGGTAAGAACACTGTATTCCTACTACGGTACAGGTTCTCCTTATATACATAATAATAAGGACATCACATGACTCAGGAATGTGTTTACCGCATGTATGCGCAGTAAGCGCAGTAACATGCATATGCTGCATGTATTGCCTCATGTATACAGCATGCATCACTGGGATTAATTTCAACACCCCCCCTCAAACTGTACAGCGCTCTAAGCAGCTAAGTTTGAATCTTGAAAGTAATTCCGAGAGAGTCTCTAAATTTCCTGAATAGGATGGCGCCAAGGTTCTTTGTGAACATGTCAGCCGGATTATTACTTCCAGGAATGAAAACGACTGTGACTTTGTCATTTTCTATGCATTCGCGGGTGTAGTGGTAGCGAATGTCTATATGTTTGGTCCTTCTTTCCTGAACTGGATTTGATCCAATAAAGATGGATCCCTGATTATCAGCGCAGATTGGTACGCGCTTCAGTGTATATCCAAGTTCCTGGAATAAGGACTCTATCCACACTATCTGCCGACAAGTGTCGGAGAGAGCCATATATTCGGCTTCTGTGGATGACAGTGCTACAGTTTTTTGTAAACAGGACTGCCAGCACACAATGCCACTTGCTAGAGTAGCAAAGTAACCCGTTGTAGATCGGCACTTGACAGTGTCAGCTGCCCAATCAGAATCTGTGAAGGCCTGCAGCCCCTCGGATTTCTCTCCATCATAGACTATACTGTACTTCTGGGTTCCCACCAGATAGCGCATTATGTACATTGCTTTGTCTAGATGTTCTTGGCTAGGATTAGCTGAGAATTGCGACATCTTGATTACCACGTAAGCGATATCAGGTCGCATTCCGAGCATCAGATACAATAAAGATCCGATCACAGACTGATATTTCGATCTAAGTGCCACGTTTGGCGTCGCTGTGTTTTCCGACGGTTTGTAGCCAGTCGGGAGCGGAGTGGGGGCAACTTTGGCATTTGTCATCTCAAACCTCTCGAGCACTTTGGCGAGATATTCTGTTTGATCGAGTTTGACTTTTGTAGCGGTCTGGGTGACGCGCATGCCTAAGAATTCCATGACTTTTTCAGTACTACGGCACTCCCAATGCTTCAGGCAAGCATTCTTCTTTTCATTCACAAGTTTCTTGTTCTTGCCCATGAACAAGCCATCGTCAACATAGACTAGCGCAATAACGATGCTGCCTGTCTTAGGATCCTTGTGTATGAAGATGCCAGCATCAGAGCTGGCACGCACAAACCCAATGGTGCGCATAAATGCCTCTAGCTCTTTCCACCATGCTAGTGAAGCCTGTTTAAGGCCATACAATGCTCAGCGTAAGCGCATTACTTTGCGCTCTTTACCCTCGAGTCTGAAACCCTCGGGTTGATCCATATAGATCTCCTCATCAAGTTTGCCATATAAAAATGCGGTTTTTACATCTAGACCGGTCATATACATGCCTTCTAGAGATGCAAGGGCAAACATGAGGCATACGGTCTCGTAGCGGACTACTGGTGAGAAAATCTCATCAAAGTCAACGCCTTCAACTTGTGAAAAGCCTTTGGCCACAAGTCTGGCTCGTTTTCTTCCGTCCAATTTCACGGAGAAAACCCATCTATTTTTGATCGTTTTCCGATCATGTGGAAGATTGACGATATCATAGACTTGTTGCTTGCGAAGAGCCTCTAACTCTTCACGACAAGCCTGTTTCCACTCAAGTTGCTGCTGCTGGGGTAGGCGCGCAATATCGCGAAATTGGTTTGGAACTAGGCTTTTTCCGCTTGATGGTATGACTGCTTTTGATAACAGCCAGCGGATAAGCTCATCTCCACCTTCCTTGGTTATCTTTTTAATATAACCTGCTTCATCCAGTTCCCCCATTGGGTAATCATGTTCTTGATTATTGGAATCGGGCACACTCTTGTGGGGTGCCGAACTCAGTGCAGTAACCGGTTCTTGCTGTTGAGGTCGTGGTCGTGTTCGGTTATGATCTGAATCTTGACCCACAGACTTCTTCCAATATCAATCACGTGCAATGTCTCTCTCTATGTCAGAGGGGAGTCGCTGTTCTCCATAGGTATTGCCGGGACGGTTTGGGATTTTCCTCTGCCTGCCTGATCGACGGGGCAATTGCTGCCATTCCTGTTGATCTTCACGTCTTGGATGAAAGTCCTCAGTGTTAACTGGAGGTGGCGGAGGAGGAGCATTAGTCGCATCGTCATGCACCTTTTGCTCGCTTGGTAAATCATTATCATCATCTTCTAATGATGGAGGAAGGGGCGGATTTTGTGGCGGTATAGGGTCATCGCCATCCATTCCAGATGAGTGGTCATCATCTTCTGGTTCTGGAGGTGGAAAATCACCAAGGTCTGTCTTGGCAGGAGTTTTAGCTCTGGGACAGCATGGGAACATCGTTTCATCAAATAGTGCTGTGGCACCAATGAATATTGCGCCATTTTGTCGCATGAAACGATATGCTTTAATGCCATCTTCTACTCCAAGGTACATCATTAACTCCGATCGAGGAGATAATGTTGTTGGACGTTTTTCCTTTGGTAGATAGACATAAGCACTGCAACCAAAGACCTTCAGATTGTTTAGATCTGGGCGGACCTTTGTCAGGTCCTCAAAAGGTGTCAGCCATTTCAGGCGCCTTATTGGGGTTCGGTTGTATAAATGTGTTGCATGTTCTATGCAAAATTCCCACCATGATTGTGGTAGACAAGCAGTGAATCGCAAGGTTTGCGACTTTTCCATTATTGTCCTTATGGCGCGCTCTGCACACCCGTTCTGTTGATGAACATGGGGTGCAGACATCTCTATTTTGATGCCTAAGTCCTTGAGCTGTTTTTGTAGCTCACAATCCTTGAACTCCCCCCCTGGATCGACATGCCAGCGCTTGATTGTAGCGCCATATTGGGTTTTAGCCATCGCTTGAAATTGTCTAATCGCTGCAGCAGCGTCAGATTTCTTTCTGAGACATTGGACCCAAATATGTGACATTTTGTCATCCAGAAATACAATGAAGTATTTATGCTTGTGGTACGATAGTACCGGGAGTTCCTTTAGGTCGGAATGTATTAATTCAAAGGATTTGTCAGCTCATGAGTCTGACTCGGGAAAAGATTTTGAGGTCATTTTCCCTTCTGCACACCCTGGACATATAATTTTGTCTTTAGGAATAATTAAATTCCTTGGGAATTTTATGGTGCTTTTAGGCATTTTCCCTAGCGCCTCTTTGGATGGGTGTCCAAGTCGCCTATGCCAAGTCAAGTAGTCAGCGACATAAATGGTCGCGACATTAACCTTTTTGGTGCTCAATATATGAGTCCGAGCCCAATAGATCGTGTCATTCCTCCTTAGAGGGACACAATGCATGATTGGGTTTCCATGCTCGATAAATGAAATGTGTGCGGAGGAACCACGCACATCACTTCTGTCTTGTAAAAAGACCCCCATTGACATCAATTGAGTATTAATGTCGGGTATGTAGTAGATGGGGTATAACCGCATTTCACGCGTCTCTGACTTCCCATGACATACTACCTGGTGTTTAATGAAGACTGCTCCTTTTCCTACTATATGAGTAGTGCCAGTGGCCATTTGGACCAAGGTAGAGTCCTTTCTCAGTAAAGGCTCGTAAGAAGCGAAATCTTTTATTTCACCAGTGAAGTGTTTTGATGCGCCTGAATCCATGATCCAGTCGGCACCTTTCTTACAATCTCCCTTTGCACACATAGCACATATATTAAGATCTAAATAATTCCATGATACATTTAATAGCGGTAAAATTTCACATGAAAAGTTCGCTGTATTCATAGGAATATTAATCTTAGTGCTTGTGGCAGGGAAAAGGACTGACCTGTCATCATATGCCCCTGTATCAAGGGGTTCATCGACGAGCATTTCGTCGACGGCTTTCCACACTTCCTCATCAGACACCGGAGGTTCAGATCCGAGGGAGACGGTATTGTCTTCTACCTCCTCGATCCTAGACTCAGGTTCTGGTTCTATCCTTCTTCTCTTTCCTTCTCGCACCATCAGGTGCTCTTCCAGAGGTCGCAGATTTTTCGTGCTGTGCGGAAGTTGCATTTGCTCGAGGGTGTCTCAAGCTTGCTGATATTCGGCATAAACTGAACGAGAGGTAGAGGCCGCGCCCATATATGCCTGTGCAGGCGGTCGGCAGCGAGGATCCCTTGTGGGAGTGTGTTCGCGTCTTTCGATGCGCTGTATAAGCGGCATCAGCGGTATGATGGTGCCATTACCATTTATGGTGGTATAGGCATTGGAGGCGAGGTGGGTATGTTTATCCTTCAGCTTCTCCTCCTTAGTCTTTCTGTCCCCATGTCGTCCACGCTTTCGGGACGAGTCTCCGTTGCTGTTTTGCCCTTCTTTGGGCTGCCATTTGGGGTTTCCCCCTTTGCGCTTAACAGCAGAAAGTTTGTTGGCCTGAGGCTGGCCAGCGGGCTTTCCTACTGCTGTGCGCCTTGAGGCTTCAGCGACAATGGAGTCCTTGACATGTTTAAATGTCAAGGCGCTAGTGGCGGTCATGTTAAGGACCGTTGCGGACAAGGAATCGTACTCGCGCGGCATCGCAGCAAGTAGAATCATTGCTTGCACTAGCTCGGGGATGGCGACGTTAGCAGCCATAAGGCGCTCAAATTTGTCTGCCATTCTAGCAATCTCTGGTGCGGGGTTCACAGCCAGGATCTTGATCGCTATTGCAGACCTAAAGTCCGCGAAGACTTGGGAGGGGCCGTCCACACCATAATCAGTGCGGATGAGATCCCACACCTCCTCAGCAGTGTCCTTTGAGTTGGCACGCTGCCGAATGGAGGGGGCCAGGCGGAGCACTAGGCTACCAATGGCCTGGTCATTTTTGTTGCTCCAGGTCTGGAGCTTGGCATTAGCATCCGCTACCAAAGTAGCATTCGTCACCATCAAGGGAGGCGCCGGGGGCGGTTTTTGCTCCACCCTGCTAGTTATTTGCCAGAGGCCCTGAGACCTGAGCCACGCCTTCATTGAGTCGGCCCATTGAATGTAATTTGATCCGTCGAAAGTTTGAACGAGTTTCTCAAGAGTTGAAGACATGATTTTGTGGTGGCAGCTGTTAAAAGCGCTCAATCAGTCTTTTTACTCAATAAAACACGTTTAACGTTCTCAGGAGAAAACACTCCTTCAGAGTGGTTAACCCTAGTCAACCTAGGTTTTATGTGCAGCTCGCAGGGAGCGCAATGCAGCTCACAAAGAGCACAAGGTTATAATTTGGAGACGATGAAGTCAACGTCGTTCGCAGCCAATTAAGGCGCATTCGCGACGTGCCCAGCAGGGCCCATAACCTGTTGGAGCAGACTATATATGCTGCACAGTGGAAGAGACAACACGTTCCTTACAACCTACCTGGGGTTTACTTAGTCTTACAGCTAGGGTTAGCAGAGGTAAGAACACTGTATTCCTACTACGGTACAGGTTCTCCTTATATACATAATAATAAGGACATCACATGACTCAGGAATGTGTTTACCGCATGTATGCGCAGTAAGCGCAGTAACATGCGTATGCTGCATGTATTGCCTCATGTATACAGCATGCATCACTGGGATTAATTTCAACACCATCAACTTCTTAGTTTGTCATTATGGCTAATTGACATGATGAGGACAAGCTTAATACCGAAGCCATCCATGCAGTTGCAGAGAAGTGTGACATTCTTGTCAATCAGGTTGTAATAGGGGAAATTTCACAGGAGACTTTTTATTCTTGCCTCTGTGATACTGGGATTTCACCTGAGGCAGCAGCTGACTATACTGAAATGATGATTCAGCAAGTACAGAGCTGTGGCGATCACATTTGACCTCAACAACCTGTTCCTCAAACCCCTCCTGGCTCTTGACCTTCTTCTCCTCTCTGAAATAGGGCCAGCACTCCTGAAGGTCTGGAAGGAGAAGATTTATTTGATTTTTGTGGTCATCGCGAGGCATTTCTCCAAGCCCAACAAGGCCATCCAATAGATAATGCACTTAACCAGCAAGGGGTGGCTGATGCAGTTGCTTGGGCAACCCTTCGAGTGAAGTTAATTCAATTACATCTGCCCGATATCTCTTCACCTTCTGCCAACTGATCTGCTGCCCAATTTGCTGAAAGCCTATCCACATTGTTTTGTGATTCTCATGCCAGCAATTCTGCTGCTGTTGTTGCACCTCATCTGGCTCACATTGCAGGAGGAGCAAGTGTTTGGCATCAGAAAAGCATCCAAATGAAGGACAAATGTCATTTGTACCCTTTTATGGCATTTCTTCACCAAGATTCTGTCAAGAGACAAGTCACATTGCATGAATCTGTCACACATGGCCAATTCCATATGACCAACATTTATAACTCCATCAATTTTGAGAAATAGATCAACTGCTCTAGCCAATTGATAGCTCTCATCAAAAGGTACACTTTGACTAGAGGGATAAGAAAAAGACAAAATTTTGCAGGCACAATATTGTTTGTACAAAAGTAGTGGTGACTAGATGTCCAGCTCCATACATAGCATTACATAGTGAACATATGAGACTACATAGACTATATAGGATGCTATACAATACTACATAGCCAAAGAACCATGCTATGATGCTATGGCACTATGGAGTGCTATGTAGTGCTACATAGATCAATCAGACTTTGCTGATGTAGTTAGTCTTGGTATTTGATGTTGAGATGAACAAACTCGAGAGATCAGAGCACTTTTCAAGAGCGACTCTTTCCGTGACTTGACGATCACTAATGCTCAACTTGCGCCTCTCAACAAACCTCTTCCTCATTCTATATGGAAGAAGATTGTTTTAGAGGAATTCATCAACTTCACCAAGTTATTTGCTTCTATGGACCAGGGTTACAACCACTATGATGAGCCAGAAGATGTTGCAGCAGGCTTTGCTATCATCAAGAAAAATCATCTTTCTGCTAAACACGACATCATCTCTGAAGCAGATTGGATTCAGGTTTTTGATGCATGGAAGGATGGAGTTCTCCTCATCTTTCCTCATCAAGCCACTGAGTTACAAGGCTACCATTGTTTTGTTATGGACATCTTTTGTCCCACTCCTCTTAATCCAGCTGCCGCTATCCATTTTGACTGTGATGCCCATGATCAGTATGCCAAACAGCCATTCCACATGGATGACCATTCTCTCCTCATGGAATTATTTGCAGCAGCCAATTCTTCTTCCTCATCACCTTCAGCTTCCCTCAAACAACCTCTGTCTTCTTCTACTACTACTGCCCCCTCAAAATGATCAGATGTTCCATGTTGCAGCTGGAATTGGGGCAACTGTGAAGATCCCTGCTCCAATCATTGCAAGCATGGTCATTGTTGTATTTGTGGGGAGGAACATCAAGCAAAAGAGAACCCTGCCTGCCTCACTAAACTCCAAAATTGAGCTCTAGAGAACATTCCTTAGTATGGTTTCCATGACTATCAACAATTTTTTCAATCAGTATTTCTATTGTATTGTATCACATTACTTTTTAATGTCATTCTGTTCCCATTAAACAGAAGGACCTCATTTCTGGCTCCACTCAACTTCCACATCACATTGACTTCATGTGGGCTACCACAGCAGTTCACATCTTGCAATTTATGGGCTACCATAATTCATATCTATCATATCCTTCCCTACTTTCACCTTCCTCACAGCTCCTCACTTCTCACATCTCTACACACCTCCACCATCCCCCACACACATCATCATATACGCTCTTTTATTAGCCTCTCTGCTCCTCACCTATCATATGATGGGACCACTTTGGTGGCCTCAGTTTCTGCTACTCCACATTTTGAGTCAGCAGCAGAGGTTGTTGTAAATGTGGGTTCCAGGGGTAAGGAGTATTTTCAGAGGCCTCTCAAATGCATTTCCACATTCTTATCAACAAGGGCATTGCCTTCCACTTTCAGTGTGCTGCTCATGTACTGTCTTCAACATGGTGCTACCATTTAGTAGCTGATGCTGTGTTGAAGAAGAATCAGTATGTGAACAGTCTCCCTCAGCATTCTTGCTTCCTCCTCTCATCACCTATATGTGGCTTCACCCATCTTTTTTGTGCCCCACCCACCACTCCCTCTTTTCATATGTAGTTTTAAAGTATATTACTTGTTTCTTAGCTTAGTCTCTCTGCTCCTCGCCTATCATATGATGGGACCACTTTGGTGGCCTCAGTTTCTGCTACTCTGCATTTTGAGTCAGCAGCAGAGGCCCTAAATAAGGTAGAATCCATCCATACTCCACCAACGTCAAGTGAGCAAGTGTGACAACTACCAAAATGGTCAAAATTCTGTGAAATCATATTTCGTGTGTTCCCCAAACCATTTATGGGAAATGTGCTTTCAGGGAAATGTGATAAAATCATTGTAAATGGTCTTGAGATAGTCAATTTTATGTGAAACCATGAGGTCAAATCAATTTACTAAAAATCACATCCCAACATGTCAATATTGGCACGTCACATCCTGAAAAGGTTCTGCAGCTCTTAGAACATGCTGGTCGCATGGGAGGAAAACACAAATTAATTTTTCTAATCACCCTACCATGTACATACATATATAACCCCCTTTATAGTACATATCAGTGATTGTTTATACCAACAGTATATAGGAAAACATTACTCCCGGCATTCTGGACTCGATTCTTAATCTCACAGCAAACCACTCGGAATATATAATATTAACATATATTAAAGGAGTTCCCTGAAAGTAGAATTTGAGCAAACGTAAAGGTAACGACACGTGACGTTGGTGGAATATGGTTGGATTCTACCTTATGGTCGTTCGCTAAGGAACCGAAGTTGGATATCCATTATTAGATATTGGAACACGTTTTGGGGTCCAACTTTCGCTCATCAACCGGCATGCTTAAAAATCACGGTGGGAACCGAAAAAAACAAGCGCTGTCCACTCTTGTTGCCATAAGTCTTGCCCGTAACGACACTGGACAAGCATGCCGCATCGCAATCTGTTACCCCGGACTGACAGACATGTGACTCCCACCGGTGGATGCGTTCGCCTGGCCTAACGCACTTGAAATTGAACATGTACCATATCATGCATCCCATCTTTAAGGTTCCGTGTATCTTAATAGCCACTGTCGGCATCCATGCCTCCATAACCTCTCCAACCAAATCCACAGTCCATGAGACTGCAGTGCGCGAACGCCAGCACTCACCAAGAGGATGGGGCAGATATCTGCAATATGCGATGCCGCACATAGGCAAGCTCAAGGTGCGCCGAAAGTTGACAGACTGTCGGTAGAAATTGAGTTACTGTATCGTTCCCTCAGGCTTTGCACTGGGCAGTAGGCTTAGCAGAAATCGCTGCGATTGTGGGGAGCGAATTCTCTGCGTCCTTTGCTAAACGCATCGCATCCACCCTCATGAACAACAAAAGTTCTGACGACCTTCGACTTACTCCCCTTTCCATCATTGGAATGATATCCATTTGTTGTGGCACATCAATTCGGGTGTGGTGTTATCGCACATTGAAGAACCTCTTCACTTTCGATATTACCATCCGCGAGAACCACAGACTCGTGACTACTGGGCCGTACGGTATCGTACGGCACCCCAGCTACACGGGGACACTGATGATGAACATTGGTATTGCTTTTTGGTATGGTACCCACGGATCATGGTTAAGGGTTTCTGGGATATTGAGTACGATACCTGGAGCGGCTTTCTTCGGCGGTTTAGCGCTGTGGTTAGTGTTGGTTATGTTGGCATTGTTCGAAAGAGGGCCTGTTGAGGATGCTGCATTGAAGAAAAAGTTCGGGAAAGAGTGGGAAGAGTATGCACGAAAGGTTCCATATTTATTCATACCGGGCCTATGGTAGGACACCGTGAGCGACAGAAGTCAAGGTAGTGGATGTCCCTGTCCGAATCCTAGAAGAGCGGGACAGTATGGGGATCGAAGAACGTGGCTTGAACGTAGGCATTTGATATTGTTAAGTCAAAGCAGCCAGATTACTGGCGTTTATGTAAACTTTGAATATCGCAACTCACAGATCGGCTGTATTCAAGGGATAAATATAAACTGAAGGTAGTTATTCTGGTACAGTTCAGACATTCCTTGAAGCTTTAAGCCCGTTCGTAATGTTCTGGTACGGTCCCAACCCAGGTTGTTGAACTTGCCGACTCTAGTCCTTCGTCAAACTCCGTCCTGATGCCGATCGCTTGCCGAAGCCATGTGACTAAACGCGTCGCGCGTCACCGTTTTGTTTATTTTGTTTAGCATTGCGATTCGACAAAGCTGCGGATGGAATGTATATGGTGCTTTGGAAGCTGTTCCAGTGGGATCCAGTTATATATTGCACTGGGTTGTGGAAGAAGTGTTTCTAAAGGAATACCAATGCATAATATTGGAAAGGCAGAGTGTGGGCGACAAACAGTGGAAAAACATCCCTGTTCGTGAACCAGGCTTGTCTTGGTGCCTGACTAGGCCTGGCTGGCACAGAGCATAAAGCTTTTCCCCATCGCTTGAGGATAGCCCATGTGCCCCACAGGCTTGCCAGGCTAGAAGTACGAGAGTGAGACAATGAAGATGGTGACACCTAGAAAGAGTCTATATTAGATCAAGTTAGGTTTTCCATGCTGGCTATCTTGCCTTTCATGCCTGGACAAGTTGTCAACATGGATGCCACTGTAAACAATTAGCGGCTCAAGTTGTTGATGTGTAAATATGACCGACTAATGCTACCACGGCCCAGGCAGTTTGGCCAGATGGTCAGTCAGTGTCAAAACCTGATATTATGCCCCAATGATGTAGTGCACGGTAATATCTACCTTTCTCCTAGAGGATTAATCGAAGTTGGTTCCTCTGGACGTTAGCTCCATAGAGGGTTTTCCTGCTGAGGACTTTCTTGCAGTGCAGATGAAATTCGCTGCTGTGAGGACAACGCGAAAAATTAGATGTTCTGCAAAAACCTTAGCGCTTCGGAGACGAAGTGCGTTGACCACAGCATGCTCATGCATTGGTTTCCATACTTATTGTACGGTGGGACAGAGTTTGGGAGTTTACCTTTGACATTCTGCATTATGTGCGCAGTGGCAGAAAATGGCATAGACTAAGGAGCAGGAGCAGACGGGAAATCATGACTGAGTTCATTCACAGTAAGATGGTATTCCCCTTCGGAAAACCAGCAAAGCTGACACTGATTGATCCTAGTACAAGTTCCGTCCTGCAAAGGTCGTGGCGACCTCAGCGGTGTGCGAGAGGCGGATTAGATATAAAAAGTCAAAGGTCTCCTGGCCCAACCAATGAATCCGATGTCGAGTTATCTACAAGGAGGAAAAACATTCCATAGATAGCCCACCATCTAGAGCATTATCAGCTTATGAAAACAACTGCATATTGCATCATACAGATGGCAGTGGAGGCAAATTCGACATTGCGCACATTAAAGTGTGCCATGACAGTGCACCACAACCTGTCAAACAAAAGAGTGCGAATCGATGCGTTATTGCGCAGAACAAGTCGAGGAGTATGAGGCGAGAGTTGCGTTGGGGAGCCTTTTGTATGAGCACATATGCGGTCGACGTCTCGGTAACAAAAATATGATCTGATCCGTGAATAGAGGGGGAGGGGGTGTCGCGGAGATTAGGTATCTGTAGGCGAGTAATACATGCCTGCTTGAAAATCTCCAGCAAGCAAGACAAAAGTTCACATTTGGTCTATGTCTTCCGAATCTTGCTTCAGACATCAGTCCGTCGACTGTCCGATGAGCGTCTTCAAGTCAAGAGATCATCCAGGAAATCTTCCATTTCTTGTTTAAGGTCTTTTTGCGGAGGAACGGAGCCATCTTGCAGAGGGAGGGGAGGGGCTTCGATGTAGGTGTCTAAGTAGCATAAATTTGCCATTAATGAGATACGATGCGTGTGATTTACCTGCTTTTCGATCCCGATTACGATTGTCGATAATTGGATTCCGCAACTTCGTCGATTGTGCTCGGAATCTTGACTTGAGGTCTGATATGGAAAAACTTCGTACTTAGGACATCCGAAACAAGGACAGCATCTTACCCGAGATAGCTTCAGCGGACGCTTTCTCGCGGCTCATCTTCTGTAATTCTTCATCCCACTCAATTACTTTCACTTTTCCCTTTTGTGGTCCGGTGGGTCGCGATTGTGACGAAATATGTGCAAGTGAATGGTCAACATCATCCTGATCAACGTCATCAATGGGAGGAGGTAAAGACGGCCCAAATTCAGATATTCGTTGTCGTTCGAGAAACGCCGAAAGATCCACTTCGGGATCGATTATGGGTTCACCTGTTCCGAGTCAGTAGCACCACATTTCGGCGGGGAAGAACAGTGTGCTTACCATCTGAATCAAGTTCGGGTTCAGATTCAAGGTACCTGTCAGCATTCGAGCCAAGGTCTCTCTTCGAGAATTTGCGCGACCTTTCTGCAACTTCCTCCTCGGTTTCCTCGTGATCACCCTCACCTTCTAGCAGTAAGCGTGTGGTAAACACTGCAGGTCTGCCACGGCCACGTCCTCTCGCCCGTAGGTATTTGCCCAGACCTCCGCGATTGCGGCCACGGCCACGTCCTCCTCGCGTTTGGGGCTCTTGCGTGTGTGAAGTGTCCGACATAATAAGTAAGTACAGTGTGGAGGAGTGACAATGATGGCTTGAATGTCGAATCGATCAAACGAAATGAGCCGTTGACTACTATTTGCTTTGTCGAAGATAATAAACATAGATCTGACTAAGTAACATTATTAAAAAGAGTGTGGACCATCTGTAACGAGAACTTGATTGTAACGAGAATCAACCAACATCAAACGTCCAATGGTTGCGCATCAGGAAGAAGAAATGAACAGAACACTGGCAGAAAATCCGAATGAGTTCAAAACATAATAAACTTTACTCATCTTCCGAGCACCAAAACAGAAAGAAGCCGAGAACAATCGAAAGAAGTTTAAACAAAACAGCAAGGAGAACACCAATCATGAAGAGTAACATGCAACACTGGAAGAGGAACACCAAGAATAAAGTTAAATACAAGGGCGGCGGACGCCGATCACTTCTGAGGAGGGACTCATTTTCATTTATGAATGGGTTTGAGGAGTCCGATGTCGAAAGGATGGCATGATCAACAGCCCTCTGCTTGTGAGAGTCAGCGGAATACCCATCCTGTAGATCAATGGTCGGAGCCTCTGGAGTGGCCGATTCGATGACAGATTTCCTAGGTATGCGACGAGTGCGGACGGACGAGGAAATCAATGCACGGGAATCGGCACTGGTCATACGACGTAGAAGGGGTTTAGTACTAGGGATAATGCGTGGGAATGCAGGCCGAGGCTGGACAACTACATCAACGAGGCTCGAGGATTGCGGTGGAGAGTCGGATGTTTCTTACCTTGCAGTAGGCCACGGACGTGGTGGTAGAAGAAACTTCAGTCTTTGACTCAGCCTTATATGCGACTTGCTTTCTTGGTCCAGGATGCTGTTTTGCAAGTTTGAACCGTTTTTGTAAGAGAATCCACAGCTTCACAAGGGTGGGTGCAATCGCATCTTCCGAAATTTTTGAGCTTTTGAGGCGGCGGCGAATGATAGTTTGTAGACCTCGAAGGGGGCCTGACCGTCGAGAAAGCACTTCCATTCTTTCACGCTTGACCGGAATTACTAAGTCAGACTAAATGTTGAGTATCTGATCAGCAGTCTTTCTTTACGAAGGTCTGCACATCACTCACCTCTAGGAGTATTTTCGGTGGTTCTGACAAAACCATCGGTAAAAAACGAGTTCTCATCAGCCATTCTTCAATTTTCTATCCATAAATTCATAAGCAAAAACTGTTCAGCAGAAATATGTAGTAGCCTACTCTTTGTGCTTCGTTCGGGCCGTACATGTCAGGCTGTTGAAATCATTAATTCAAGCGACTAAACGATAGAAGTTGATCGTGAGGACCCACATCATGTCCTATTTCACTCGCATGATTTTTATTCTTCTCCCAAAGGATTCTCGCATCCATATAAGAGTCGGCGATCATCTGCAGCAACATCATTACAGAGAGAGGGTCAGAATCGATCGACCAGTCCCGCTGGATTATACGACCGCATTATTTAATATGGTGTAGCTTCGAGAGCGGAACAAGAGGTGTACTTACGCGACCAGTGCAAGCCCGTTTCGCGAGTTCTTCGCATATGGGAATTCGAAACGCCATGATCTGAGTTATGATTAAACCAAGCACGGAGCCTGGTGGTGAGACGCGACAGGGTCTGGGTGAATCAGTATTGCTCAAGAGGTAGGTTCACAACCGCTCCAGTCAAAACGAACCCCGGGTGGGTTATATATCCCCTACATCGAGGGCATCCGAACATAGTAAATCGCTTTGATGCAGATAGCGGCTATGAACGTGTTTGATAACGACGGATGGCCACCGAGAGTCAACATCTTGCATTGTCTTCCAAGTGGACAACTTTAGACAATTTCTCGAATTGGGTCGAGAAGTTGGTTCCTGAGCTCGAACCAGAATGCCTTCGGGGAATGCCGTGAACACGTTTCTCAAATCTACTATAGCACCCATAATGCAGGAGAGCCACAAGGCTCTCGGACGAAGGCCTGGTCCTGCGAAGTCTATCCGGGATGTAGGTTTCGTTCCACGAGGAGACTATGAACCTGAATGTTTTGGAATGGAGGAGAACTAAGCCTGATACTGAGGAGTCGTGTTAAAATGTGCCCAACCGTCATCGATGACCTTGGCCTTGGCCTTGTCCTTGGATCGGTCGTCACTAGTAGTGACACCACAGTTGGTTCCTGCCACCAACTCGAACAAATATGCCCCTATCCCCACCCCGGAAGAAATCGCCTTTCGACATTCCGAAGCCTCAGAAGACGCCAGAATTACTCACTCTTGATCTTGAGATTCAACTGGTGTCCTGCCAGTCTCGACTCGACGCCCGAAAACGGCTGCTTTGGGCCAATATCAAGGCGCTTGCTCGTTATGATACAGAGCGTAAGGAGACCAATGAGGAGCGTTTAGAAAGGCTAGTTAACAAGCGGGATTGTCTTAATTGGATAGTCAAGGTATTTCCTTTGAACAATTCGAGGGCCAATATCTTTCCTCAAATTTGACTCGATGGCTTGCAGCATAGAAACGCTATAGGTACGATATTCTACCTATGACCCTTTCCCCTGACTAATGAAATATAGAATGCATCCAACGACGTATGCTACAGATTGAGAAGAAATTAAAGTCTCTCAAGTCTCCCCCTAAACGAAAGAAAATTGGGATGAGGAAACGGTTTCTCGGCAAATTTCCATCTGCAAGCTGGCCATGTGCGCTCCGATAGCAACGCTCTTATGACAGATGTTATTGTATTCTCTAGCAGCACATTATAGACTCCCGGTTCGGGAACTGTGGTTAAGGCTGTAGGTGTGCCATCTAGTGAAATTGAAGAACCCGATGGCATGAAGATTATTATTTTTTTCCGTTCCAGTTTATTCTCCATTTGTGGCGAACCACATATGTACAGAGGCATATACTGTTGTTTATCTATTCATGGCGTACCCCCAGAACTGCTCCAATGTACCCATGACCCGGATGAACCCCTTGATGAAGATTATTCATTTACTATACTATGAGCCACCCTTGAGGATTTTGGAATCTCGAAAGATCTCTCCATCATAAATCAAGAAAGAATTATTGTCATATTCAGTGTGATCCGTAGTAATAGTATCCTCGCATAATCGAAGCGAACGAGTCTCCTCTTCATTCCGCGAAGAATCAATGTCTGTGAACTCGGAGCACTACCATTTGTCACAATGCCGATGCAGCATTGATCTCCCCCAGGTAGGGGACGATGCGCACCAAACGTCGATGAATGTCAACCATCGTAATCACACATTCTCGCGGATGAGGACCAGAGAGACCTTGGCAGCAAAGAGCATTTCGACATGCTACACAAAAGCGACGTCTCTCTGCATAGCGACGTATGCCATTCAAGCGTATCCCCCGGATTATTTGCTATCCACTGTTACATTCCGACATCAATAAAGGTGCGCTCCTACCACGCTAACGCGACTTTCCTACGACATACTTGGGCTTGAAGTCACGAGACAACGGCACCACTGGGGATTTTGCAAAACGAGCAATACCATCCAAGTTGCCGGGCACCCGATTCGAACGATTGCAGTCTTGTTGACACTAGCATATCACTAAGGCGGCTTTCCCACACCTACAGCTTCCATAAAGAGGTCCGCAGGAGTGTATTATCGCGTGCTCGGGTCAAACAAGTATTTCTGATTTCCAACTGCACAGCGTGACACCCAAGATCCGAGAGTTGCAATAACGGAGGCACGATGTCAAGAGCTAATCACGGAGGGAAGATGACAGAGCAGCAACAGCGAGCACTATGACATCAGCATAGGTCTGGGTGAACCCGAGAGCACTTTCCAACATCGTTATAAAAGGTGGCAAGTTGGCATCGAAATCTAACATCGGAACACATAGTCCCGTCAACGGCTCGCACCAGTAGACCATCGGGATAGGCATGAGCGGCACGTCTGGGTTCAGGAGAGGTAGTCGCTCATCCACTCGATTTCTGCAGCTGCATCAGTATATTTCGTCTTTCGCTCCCCGGAGAATCCGGCGCCCCCTTGCCGTAGAACGTCGTAAACGTGGCAGAACTCGTCCCGTCACTCTGCTGGACAGTTGGATAGAAACACCCATGCGTCTGAAAGACGGCACCAGATTGTCATAGCATCACGGAGATTCCCTGGGGTAACGAATTTCGGCCAAGTCTGTTGTATAGTTGTTGGTTAGAATGAGAAAAAGGCATCGATGGCGTAAGGTACGCTGAAGTAGCGGCAGAAGTGCGAGGCTAGACAGGATCACCGCTATGGGGAGCTACAGTAAGAAAAGATATCGTTGTAAGTAGTGTGGATAGTGTGGATAGCGGAGTGCTCGTAAGAGGGGCTCCAGAAGAATGGAACACGGTTACTTCTTGCGTTTGCGCTCTGTGCGGAGGTCAGTAAATTATTAAATAGGATATTAGTCAAGTGGATAGAGAACAACAGCATCGCGACGAGCGATGTAGCCTGTGGACGTGAAAGGATCGAGGCCAGAAACCGTTGCGCTCTCCAAAGCCACATTGTTGACTGAGACGAGGAGATAGATAGCAAACTTAAGGGATGCGTCAAAAGGATGCCACCAGTCAACCAGCCAAAACTATAAACCTACTTCAGGCTCAGGCTTGAGGGATACAGGCAACGATGCACATGTTGTGTACAACCGTGGACATCCAATAAACACAAATATGATGATTTCCGGTCGATAGATCGGATAAAGTTTTCTTCCATACGTAGTTAGACTTCGGACAGAGAAAAGCAAGATCATAAAAGCCGCCACTCTTCTTGTTCCAGCCGTCTCTATATATGTATCATTACGTTCGGCCATGAGCGCCGTCTGTTCATCGATATCTTGGCTCCGTCCTACAATCATGGTCGTACTAGTCGCTTCTGCGGTAAGTGGATCTTCATTCTTTGGCTAGAATGCATTTGTCCAATTTGACCAATTTGTTATGGTTGGAACGTTAACTCCCAGGTATTCATATTTGTGACATTTACACGCTGGACAAGTGAAGCCATCAATGTCATCATCAGCTCCAAGGTGTTGCAATACCCTTCTTCCTTATTTTCACCACCCTGGCAAGCCAGCCCTGAAGCCCCTCGTGCTTGCCTAAGTACATCACCGACATTAGAACAACTCCTCACCTGCTTTGATGATTATCTCGTCCCTCCAGAGTACTATGACTCGCCTCGCTATAACGAAGCACAGCCGACATCCGACCAACGCGCTTCATGGACGGAAGCAGTAGCTTCTCTTCTCGCCACTGACAACAACTGCTCATCAATCGCCGTCCCAGCCCCTCTCACGGATCTCTACAACATCACCACATTTACTGAATCCTCCTCCAGTTCCTCGAACTCATACTGCGTGCTCTTCGAAATAACATCTGAAAACGGGGTATATACCAAGGGATGGGGTGTTATGGTGGTTCCTGCCTCCCGCCACTCTATTTCCAGGCTCCTCCACATTTCAGCACCGCATCCATCAGCTGACACGAATACCACACAACAAGCGGCTGCGTTGTTCAAGTCTACAGGCGCGAGAAGTCTCTTCGTCCCTGGAAGATTCCGAATGGCGTTCTTGGAAGCCACTGATTGCGTACAAAGTTCTGCTAGTACTGTGTATTACAAAACGGATCCTGCCCATGATAATGTGGGTACTTCCAGCCAGAAACGGGTCGTTTATGTATTGCTTCGGTATCACTAATGTTGTATCTCAGCTGCAGCCGTTTTATGATGCCAACAAGGCTATTTGGGCATGGCAGAATGCAAACGGAGGATGTCCTTCTTCATCTTGTGCATTCATCCAGTTTCACGGTAAGAGTCCCAAAACCTGTCCATACGATCAGATGTTCCTATCCAGTGGTCTCGGTGGGTGAAAAGTTCATATCACTTCTCCGTCAAACTTTTTTTTCAACGATTTTTTACAGGACGCAGCTCTCTCTCAATAGCTTGGTACACAGACAACGTCGGCCTACCCATCCGGCGTCTCCAATCCCAGCTCAAGCTCGCTTTTCCTACATGGAACATCTCTCTCCCGTCTGGCAGCTCCTGCTCTCTCATTGCTACCAAAAATATTATGGGCCGATTTCTCAATGGGATTGAAGACTCCGAGGTGTGCAGTCGCGGGTCAAACGCAAAGCTTGCGACGGGGGTTTTTGTGCATATTGAACAAAGCGCTGCGTCGCGTGCTGAGTCGGCTTATGAGGCGTGGTCGGGGGCTTTGATGGAAGCTTTCGAGGCTGTATGAGAGTGGGCTTTGTAAGAAATAGTTGTGAATACGTATGACTGTCAATCGCGAGTTATCTGACACTTGAGTGACACGATGCTAAAAAAATAGTGCTAGCTGGAGCGCCGATACGCGGGCCACATACGCCACGAAGCCTAAGTATTGGAAGGAATGACCTAAGTGCTGAGAGAATCTGGTAAAATTACTGCTGATGCATGACTTTCATAAATATGTAAAGTTTCCAAAGCTAGATAGCGATTGGGATGATGTATTGTAGTAGTACAAAATTCAAATCATTGATCTACCGTCTACGGCGCAAACCCGCAGTGCCAACCCATGCGGGTTTCCCGTACCCGCCTGACCCGCAAATACCCATATACCCATCCATACCCACAACCGCGAGCACAGGTACGGGTTTTATGCTGTGGGTGCGGGTAGAGGTCAAGTGACCCGTGGATTACCCGTGACGTGCACTAGTGAAGGAGAGTGAGGTGGAGGCACAGAGGCACCGAAAAAGGAAAGGCGCACTTACCTAAGTATGCCGCGCCACAGCCGTTTGATGGTTCTAGGAAGGATACCAAGTCCTTTATTAGTTCCATTGTCCTTTATATTTCGGGAAGGCGACCGGAATTTCGTACAGCGGAATCCAAGATTATGTTTGCACTCTCGTACATCCAGGGAGGAAAAGTGCAGTTTTGGAGAAATGAAGCTATTAATGAAATGATCGAAATCGTCGCAGGTCGAAAGCCATTCAAGAAATTCCGTGACTTCTTGGAGAAGTTGGAGACGCAGTTTGGCGTTCCTAACCCGGATGCAACCACGAAGGGCAAATTGAAGACCATGCACCAAGGGTCTTCAACGGCAGATGAATTTATTTTGGATCTTAAAGCGGAATCATTGCAGGCTAATTTAGGAGATGTAGTGCTGATCGAGTATTTGAATCCATCTTTATTTAAATCAATCTACGGACTACCCCAGATGCCAGAGACATTACACAAGTGGTATGAATGGGTGATGAAATTAGATAGGCAGTACCGGCAGGAGCAGGCAGATTCACGTTTGCTTGCATCAGGAAAAACCCAAATCTATAATTATACATAATTATATATTTTTACCATATAATCTCATATAACAGGGGATAATATCCCGAGTATTATACCTTATTATACTATTTTACAGCAACTTTATACTCCATAATTCAATGTGGGCTATAAGTTGCAATGGACTATGAGCTTCAAGTTCCTGAATATAGACTATGATATATCGTACAATGATATACTAAGTAGTGCTCATTCGGCAGTGCACAGCGAAATCACGGGATTCTTAAAATTGTGCAAGTCAGTTCAAACTCCGCTGAAGGTTCAACATGTGCCAAATACGACACAAACAAATCGCGATGTTGACTTCCTTCCCACTCACCGTATCTCACCACCCACAACCTGCGGACCACCACCACTTCAACATTCAACATCGACATCGATGATTCCCATGCCTGCCGCACTATCGGACAAGGCTGCTCAGATGCTACAAACAACCAACGCACGGGAAACACGGGCCCAAAATGACGTTGACGTCGTTTTGGGCCCCAGGTAGTAAGTTTCCTTTCCTTTTTGTTTCATTTTAATTACTAACATAGTTTTTCATTGATTTAGGTTTTGACTATATCACAGCAACACAGCGAGCTCACGGGTTTAGCAACCCATGATGAGATGGCCGGAGATGCCAAGAGATGTCGTTTAACGTCTCTTGGGCCGTTGGTAAGTTTTTATTTTACTCTTTCATTATTTTGCTGCTAACAATCTTTTTTAGGTACCAACTAAAATAATAATACAACAACAACAACAACAACAGGACAACGAAGCCAACCAGTACCCGCGTGTCATTTGGGCCCCAGGTACGTTTTCTTTTCTTTTCTTTGCTTTACCCACTAACGGTGTGTTCTCTCTCTTTATGATGTAGGCTACTTGCCACCACCTTCACCCGCTAACGACACCCACCGCCGTGAACCACTGCTCGCGGGGTGGAACCCTACCCAGTCCTGAAGACGACGATGACGCCGTCATCACCAGCTCCTGTAGCTGGCTACCACCTCACTCGCTAACGACGCCGCAACCAGGAATGGCAAACGCAATGGCGCCAACCAATCGGGGAGGGGAACAGCGCCGCGGACATCAGGTAAGCACCAACTACAACCCATCTACCACCCCCCACTAACTGACCGAGGCAGGGGAGTATTCTTTTAGGTTTTCCGTTCGACGCCACCTTCCAAAGAGCAAGACCGCACCAGGAACAACAACGACAGCAGCAGCACACGACGACGAAGACCATGACGAAGACGAAGACCATGACGAAGATGAAGACCATGGTGAAGATGAAGACCAGGACCAGGACCAGGAGGAGGATGGCGACAGCGACGATGACAACGACAACAAAGATCACCAAGACCAGGACCAAGGGTGGCGACGACGGGGAGCCCCAAGACCAGGAACAAGGAAGGTGACGATGAGGAAACGAGAGGACGAGGGCAAGACGGGGGCGACAACAGGGAGACACAGGACCATAGGGAGCGGACAGGACGACGGGAACCACACAATAACAGCCACGCGGGACGAAGGGGGCCACGGCAGCAACCCGAGCAACAGATGAAGGCCAGGGCCAAGAATGGCGGCGGCGGCGGACGACGACGAGCACTAGGACCATGACAACGATGACGACGACGGGGGATGACAGACAGCCGCCCCGGTGGTAATTTAGATCATATGCTGCTGTCGGGGCCTAGACTCACGATCTATGTAGCTGTATTAGGTACTAGTAGCACCCTAATGCATACCATTCTGAATATAATGGCTTTTTATTGAACTATTATTGTGTGATTATGGACTGATTATAGTAAGCACCTGCTATAATGACATATAATTATACCCTTTTTATAATATAATTATGGAATTGGGTTTTTCCTGATGTGGACATGTGCACCTGAGCTCCAAATTTGGAAAGTCTTTGGGTGGAAGTTCCGAAAGGAGTAAGGCACCAGTTATGCAGCAGAACAGGGCACTGCCACCAGCCATGGCAGTGACACCTTCGCACACACCTGATGCTATGGAAGTTGATCGTGCAGGGAGATGTCCCCTGATCAAGAAGTGTTTTAGGTAAGCTACACTGTATCAAATGATATGGTCTATTGAACACATACATTGTGTTGAGTGATACAGGTTCGGTGGATGCTGTCGCATGCTCTACATATATGTACCTACTATAGTGCACTATTGGATAGCTTCCTGGACAGTACAGTACATTACAATACAGTAGATAATTGAGCATGGAAGTTGTATAGACATGGTAACCTATGAATTGGCGGCACAGGCATTGGCATTGGCATTGGCATCAGGCAGCTGGGATTAGGCAGCTGGGATTAGGCAGGGCATTGACATTGGACTATGTTGAACATTCTCTATGTATATATGTGTTGAAATTAATCCCTGATGCATGCTGTATACATGAGGCAATACATGCAGCATACACATGTATACATGAGGCGATACATGCAGCATACGCATGTTACTGCGCTTACTGCGCATACATGCGGTAAACACATTCCCGAGTCATGTGACATCCTTAATATTATGTATATAAGGAGAACCTGTACCGTAGTAGGAATACAGTGTTCTTACCTCTGCTAACCCTAGCTGTAAGTCTAACTAAACCCCAGGTAGGTTGTAAGGAACGTGTTGTCTCTTCCCCTGTGCAGCGTATATAGTCTGCTCCAACAGGTTATGGGCCCTGCTGGGCACGTCGCGAATGCGCTTTAATTAGCTGCGAACGACGTTGACTTCATCGTCTCCAAATTATAACCTTGCGCTCTTCGTGAGCTGCATTGCGCTCCCTGCGAGCTGCATATAAAACCTAGGTTGACTAGGGTTAACCACTCTGAAGGAGTGTTTTCTCCTGAGAACGTTAAACGTGTTTTATTGAGTAAAAAGACTGATTGAGCGCTTTTAACAGCTGCCACCACAGAATCATGTCTTCAACTCTTGAAAAACTCGTTCAAACTTTCGACGGATCAAATTACATCTTATGGGCCGACTCAATGAAGGCGTGGCTCAGGTCTCAGGGCCTCTGGCAAATAACTAGCGGGGCGGAGCAAAAACCGCCCCCGGCGCCTCCTTTGACGGCGACGAACGCTACCTTGGTAGCGGATGCTAATGCCAAGCTCCAGACCTGGAGCAACAAAAACGACCAGGCTATTGGTAGCCTAGTGCTCCGCCTGGCCCCCTCCATTCGGCAGCGTGCCAACACAAAGGACACTGCTGAGGAGGTGTGGGATCTCATCCGCACCGATTATGGTGTGGACGGCCCCTCCCAAGTCTTTTCGGACTTTAGGTCCGCAATAACAATCAAAATCCCGGCTGCGAACCCCGCACTGGAGATTGCAAGAATGGCAGACAAATTTGAGCGCCTCACGGCTGCTAATGTCGCCATCCCCGAGCTAGTACAGGCGATGATTCTACTTGCTGCGATGCCGCGCGAGTATGACTCATTGTCCGCAACGGTCCTTAACATGACCACCACTAGCGCCTTGACATTTAAACATGTCAAGGACTCCATTGTTGCTGAAGCCTCAAGGCGCACAGCAGTTGGAAAGCCCGCTGGCCAGCCTCAGGCCAACAAACTTTCCGCTGTTAAGCGCAAGGGGGGAAACCCCAAATGGCAGCCCAAAGAAGGGCAAAACAGCAATGGAGACTCGTCCCGAAAACGTGGACGACGTGGGGACAGAAAGACTAAGGAGGAGAAGCCAAAAGAGAAACATACCCACCTCGCCTCCAACGCCTTTACCACCATAAATGGTAATGGCACCATCATACCGCCGATGCCGCTCATACAGCGCATCGAGCGACGTGAACACACTCCCACAAGGGATCCTCGCCGCCGACCGCCTGCACAGGCATACACGGGCGCGGCCTCCTCTTCTCGCTCGGTTTACACTGAATACCAGCAAGCTCGAGACACCCTCGAGTGCATGCAACTTCCGCGCAGCGCGAAAAACCTGCGACCGCTGGAAGAGCACCTTACGGTGCGAGAAGGTAAGAGAAGGAGGATAGAGCCAGAAACCGAGGCAACGATCGAGGAGGTAGAAGACGATACCGTCTCCCTCGGATCCGAACCTCCAGTAACTGACGAGGAAGTGTGGAAAGCCGTCGACGAAATACTCGTCGATGAACCCCTTGACACAGGGGCGTATGATGACAGGTCAGTCCTTTTCCCTGCCACAAGCACTAAGATTAAAA
Source organism: Tricholoma matsutake (assembly GCA_026075535.2). NCBI lineage: Eukaryota > Fungi > Basidiomycota > Agaricomycetes > Agaricales > Tricholomataceae > Tricholoma > Tricholoma matsutake. The sequence goes on from AP026544.2 coordinate 3,834,595, forward strand.
TTCCTATGAATACAGCGAACTTTTCATGTGAAATTTTACCGCTATTAAATGTATCATGGAATTATGTAGATCTTAATATATGTGCTATGTGTGCAAAGGGAGATTGTAAGAAAGGTGCCGACTGGATCATAGATTCAGGCGCATCAAAACACTTCACTGGTGAAATGAAAGATTTCGCTTCTTACGAGCCTTTACCGAGAAAGGACTCTACCTTGGTCCAAACGGCCACTGGTACTACTCATATAGTAGGAAAAGGAGCAGTCTTCATTAGACACCAGGTAGTATGTAATGGGAAGTCAGAGACGCGTGAAATGCGGCTATACCCCGTCTACTACATACCCGACATTAATACTCGATTGATGTCAATGGGGGTCTTTTTACAAGACGGAAGTGATGTGCGTGGTTCCTCCGCATACATTTCATTCATCGAGCATGGAAACCCAATCATGCATTGTGTCCCTCTAAGGAGGAATGACACAATCTATTGGGCTCGGACTCATATATTGAGCACCAAAAAGGTTAATGTCGCGACCATTTATGTCGCTGACTACTTGACTTGGCATAGGCGACTTGGACACCCATCCAAAGAGGCGCTAGGGAAAATGCCTAAAAGCACCATAAAATTCCCAAGGAATTTAATTATTCCTAAAGACAAAAATATATGTCCAGGGTGTGCAGAAGGGAAAATGACCTCAAAATCTTTTCCCGAGTCAGACTCATGAGCTGACAAATCCTTTGAATTAATACATTCCGACCTAAAGGAACTCCCGGTACTATCGTACCACAAACATAAATACTTCATTGTATTTCTGGATGACAAAACATCACATATTTGGGTCCAATGTCTCAGAAAGAAATCTGACGCTGCTGCAGCGATTAGACAATTTCTAGCAATGGCTAAGACCCAATATGGCGCTACAATCAAGCGCTGGCGTGTCGATCCAGGGGGCGAGTTCAAGGATCGTGAGCTACAAAAACAGCTCAAGGATTTAGGCATCAAAATAGAGATGTCTGCACCCCACGTTCATCAACAGAATGGGCGCGCAGAGCGTGCTATAAGGACAATAATGGAAAAGTCGCAAACCCTGCGATTCACCGCTTGTCTACCACAATCATGGTGGGAATTTTGCATAGAACATGCAACACATTTATACAACCGAACCCCAATAAGGCGCCTGAAATGGCTGACACCTTTTGAGGACCTGACAAAGGTCCGCCCAGATCTAAACAATCTGAAGGTCTTCGGTTGCGGTGCTTATGTCTATCTACCAAAGGAAAAACGTCCAACAACATTGTCTCCTCGATCGGAGTTAATGACGTACCTTGGAGTAGAAGATGGCATTAAAGCATATCGTTTCATGCGACGAAATGGCGCAATATTCATTGGTGCTACGGCACTATTTGATGAAATGATGTTCCCATGCTGTCCCGGAGCTAAAACTCCTGCCAAGACAGACCTTGGTGATTTTCCACCAGAACCAGAAGATGACGACCACTCATCTGGAACGGATGGCGATGACCCTATACCGCCACAAAATCCGCCCCTTCCTCCATCATCAGAAGATGATGATGATGATTTACCAAGCGAGCAAAAGGCGCATGACGATGCGACTAACGCTCCTCCTCCGCCGCCTCCAGTTAGCACTGAGGACTTTCGTCCAAGACGTGAAGATCAACAGGAATGGCAGCAATTGCCCCGTCGATCAGGCAGGCAGAGGAAAATCCCAAACCGTCCCGGCAATACCTATGGAGAACAGCGACTCCCCTCTGACATAGAGAGAGACATTGCGCGTGATCGATATTGGAAGAAGTCTGTGGGTCAAGATTCGGATCATAACCGAACACGACCACGACCTCAACAGCAAGAACCGGTTGCTGGACCGAGTTCGGCACCCCACGAGAGTGTGCCCGATTCCAATAATCAAGAACATGATCACCCAATGGGGGAACCGGACGAAGCAGGTTATATCAAAAAGATAACCAAGGAAGGTGGAGATGAGCTTATCCGCTGGCTGTTGTCAAAAGCAGTCACACCATCAAGCGGAAAAAGCCTAGTTCCAAACCAATTTCGCGATATTGCGCGCCTACCCCGGCAGCAGCAACTTGAGTGGAAACAGGCTTGTCGTGAAGAGTTAGAGGCTCTTCGCAAGCGACAAGTCTATGACATCATCGATCTTCCACATGATCGAAAAACGATCAAAAATAGATGGGTTTTCTCCGTGAAATCGGACGGAAGAAAACGAGCCAGACTCGTGGCCAAAGGCTTTTCACAAGTCGAAGGCGTTGACTTTGATGAGATTTTCTCACCAGTAGTCCGCTACGAGACCGTATGCCTCATGTTTGCCCTTGCGTCTCTAGAAGGCATGTATATGACCGGTCTAGATGTAAAAACCGCATTTTTATACGGCAAACTTGATGAGGAGATCTATATGGATCAACCCGAGGGTTTCAAACTCGAGGGTAAAGAGCGCAAAGTAATGCGCTTACGCCGAGCATTGTATGGCCTTAAACAGGCTTCACTAGCATGGTGGAAAGAGCTAGAGGCATTTATGCGCACCATTGGGTTCGTGCGTGCCAGCTCCGATGCCGGCATCTTCATACACAAGGATCCTAAGACAGGCAGCATCGTTATTGCGCTAGTCTATGTTGACGATGGCTTGTTCATGGGCAAGAACAAGAAACTTGTGGATGAAAAGAAGAATGCTTGTCTGAAGCATTGGGAGTGCTGTAGTACTGAAAAAGTCACGGAATTCTTAGGCATGCGCGTCACCCAGACTGCTGCAAAAGTCAAACTCAATCAAACAGAATATCTCGCCAAAGTGCTTGAGAGGTTCGAGATGACAAATGCCAAGATTGCCCCCACTCCGCTCCCGACTGGCTACAAACCGTCGGAGAACACAGCGACGCCAAACGCGGCGCTTAGATCAAAATATCAGTCTGTGATCGGATCTTTATTGTATCTGATGCTCGGAACGCGACCTGATATCGCTTACGCGGTGATCAAGATGTCGCAATTCTCGGCTAATCCTAGCCAAGAACATCTAGACAAAGCAATGTACATAATGCGCTATCTGGTGGGAACCCAGAAGTACAGTATGGTCTATGATGGAGAGAAATCTGAGGGGCTACAGGCCTTCACAGATTCTGATTGGGCAGCTGACACAGTCAAGCGCCGATCTACAACGGGTTACTTTGCTACTCTGGCGAGTGGCATTGTGTGCTGGCAGTCCCGTTTACAAAAAACTGTAGCACTGTCATCCACAGAAGCTGAATACATGGCTCTCTCCGACACTTGTCGGCAGATAGTGTGGATAGAGTCCTTATTCCAGGAACTTGGATATACACTGAAGCGCGTACCAATCTGCGCTGATAATCAAGGATCCATCTTTATTGGATCAAATCCAGTTCAGGAAAGAAGGACCAAACATATAGACATTCGCTACCACTACACCCACGAATGCATAGAAAATGACAAAGTCACAGTCGTTTTCATTCCTGGAAGTGATAATCCGGCTGACATGTTCACAAAGAACCTTGGTGCCGTCCTATTCAGGAAATTTAGAGACTCTCTCGGAATTACTTTCGAGATTCAAACTTAGCTGCTTAGAGCGCTGTACAGTTTGAGGGGGGGTGTTGAAATTAATCCCTGATGCATGCTGTATACATGAGGCAATACATGCAGCATACACATGTATACATGAGGCGATACATGCAGCATACACATGTTACTGCGCTTACTGCGCATACATGCGGTAAACACATTCCTGAGTCATGTGACATCCTTAATATTATGTATATAAGGAGAACCTGTACCGTAGTAGGAATACAGTGTTCTTACCTCTGCTAACCCTAGCTGTAAGTCTAACTAAACCCCAGGTAGGTTGTAAGGAACGTGTTGTCTCTTCCCCTGTGCAGCGTATATAGTCTGCTCCAACAATATGTATGTACTCTAGTAACAAATGAATGCACTATGACAATGCTTGCTCTTCCATACAGTAGACATGCATTAAGAATGTAATATAGACATTGGTAACCTATAAAATAGTGCCAGACACAGGCATTGGCATTGGGCACAGAAGGGTTTGGTGAATGCTGTCAAATGCTCTATATATATGTACCTACTGTAACCAATAGATGCACTATTGGATAGCTTCCTGGACAGTACAGTACATTACAATACAGTAGATAATGGAAGTTGTATAGACATGGTAACCTATGAATTGGTGACCCAGGCATTGGCATTGGCATTAGGCAGCTGGATTAGGCAGGTGTGATTAGGCAGGGCATTGGCATTGGACCATGTCAAACACTCTCTATGTATATATTGTACATACTAAAGTAACAAATGAATGCACTATGACAATGCTTGCTCTTCCATACAGTAGACATGCATTAAGAATGTAATATAGACATCAGTAACCTATAAAATAGCACCAGACACAGGCATTGGCATTGGCATTGGGCACACAAAGTTATAAAGTGCATTGGCATTGGCAAACAAGATGGACAATGGGTATGGGCAATATTAATGGGTTAGATCCAGCAAAAAAACCATGTTCATCCTAGCTAAAATAACAATGTCGGTCCTAGTTACATAGATGTAAAAAGAGTAAGGTAGGCCATGTCATTGAGTAATGCCACATCAGTGAGAATCAGCAGGGGAGTCAGCCATGGTATCATTGGCACTGTCATGGAACAATGGTCTGATTGGAATTTCTGAGAACCTGCTTTTGAATGATTTCAGATTATGTTCCTTTCCTTCAAAGTTGCATATGTCTTCATTGTAATATCTTGCTGTTCCAGCTTCTCAACCTCGGCCATGTAGAGGTGATGACTGGCATCCTTGTACAATGTGCCAAGCTGGGTTTGCAGGGCCATTACTTCAGCATGGTGGCTTAACAACTCCCTGTCTGTCAAGTTCTGCAACAGGATCAACTAACAAATGTAGGATGAAGACACTTACTGGATCAGCAGGTAGTATGAGTTGGTTTCTGGCCATAGTGTAGTATGGTTTATTGGTCATGTTTCCAGACTGTAAATTGATGATGAGTCAGTGGATACATAATGTAGGCAAATAAGATATGGCATTGGCCAGAGACACAGCATTGGCCCATGGCATCGACACTTTGAAATGAAGGAAAACTTACCCCCCCCATGTGCCTTGTGCACATTGAATTTGACCTTCTTGTGATAGGCCTCGATTGCCTGATGGGTGGATGGAATCATAAGATGGGGCACTAGATAGTGCTGCCCATTGACACTTCAAATAGGGACATACCCAACAGGAATGTCTGCCTGGCTTTGCTGCTGATTGCTCATTGTGTGGATTGATATAACAGAGGTGATAACACTATCTTATGTGTTTAATCAGTGATCAGATCAGACATTATTTGTTTGTGTATATCTATCAGATCTATCAAAACACATGGTTGTTGACTTTCATCATTTCACATATCAACATCCATCCAACCCTACCCTGTAGCTGTGCTGACTCATCTCATCATGAATGTTAGTCCTTGGCCAAATCAACAAAATTGACAATGCAGTCCATAAAGGGCTTCATGAAGGAAACATCAAGGCCATGATGAAGGACCAAAAATGGGCACTGGTAAGTGATTGGCATGCTGTCAGGACAACTGTGCCACTCACATAGTGTAGAAAAAATCATTTGCTTGGCAAAAGGAGGTTCTGTTGGAGGATGTGCAGAAAGTGTTCTGTGCTGATACATTCTTATGGGGATTTGTTGTGGCATAGGCAAAGTCAGAGAAGGCAGGGGACACAGAATTCATCGAAGGTCAATGGAGGGTGATGAAGATATTTGATGAGAAACATGGGATCACAGCAATGGCATTGGCCTCAGGATTGGGGGCAGCAGCACCAGCATTGGCACCAGCACTGACACCAGCCAAAGTGGAATGACCAAGAATCAGACTGGTTGAACCATTGTCCAGACCAGTGGCAGTCTGGGAGCAGGCACCAGGGCCATCTGCTGTGATAGAACCAGTGGAAGCATCAGGATCGAGACCAATGCACCAGGCAAAAGCTCCATGCTGAGATGGCCCATCAGCACCAGTCATGAAACCTATGCCAGTAAGAGGTACTGGTAGTGACAAGGTTTGGGTCAGACAGAGCTGGAGCAGGGCAGTCAAAGAGGAGGGGGAAACAGAGGGATGGAGAGCGATGCCAGTGCCGATGCTGATGCTGATGCCTTGGCAACAGAGTTGATAACAGGATCAAGAAGATGAGAGATAGTTGTGGGGTCAGGAAGATGGGGAGGAGGTGTGAGACCAATGATGAATGTATTTTCAGGTCGATAGCAGAGATGGAAAGGTAGGTTCAAGCAATAAAGCAGAATTGCTCCACAAGATACTTTTTTACCTATATATACAATGAACTATGCCATTTATATGGATATAATTCATATTGGCACCAAAGGCAGCTGGTGGATGGTTCCTATGGCAGCAGAAAGTCTCATGAAGGCAGTCTTCAATGACCTGTCGAGATAAAAAGAACTGAAGCCATGAATCAAAGGACTGTGTAGTATATAGGCATCGTGGGTCCCATTTTGGCCCATTCTGAGTTAGTGTTTTAAGGTCCGGTTTGGTCCGGTGTTCAGACCTTGATCAGGTGCAACCGCAACTGCAACCGGTTCAGACTGCACCCTCAATTCTGAGAAACCAGACCAAACCATGTACAACCGGTTCAAGTCAGTCTGGTTGTCATACCCCAACTGATTTTAACCGGTCTCACAATGAGACCGGTTGAGACCAGTTGAGGTTGGTTGGGGTACCCAGTCTCAACCAGTCTTTCAGTTGTAAAATACTCTATGAAGTAAATTAACTATATATATTAATTAAAATTGATACATTGACACCCTGCGAGCAGGTGCTCACAGCGGTGTAGGTCAGAGATGAAAAAAGAAATAAAGAAGAAATAAATAAATAAAAAACTGCCCCACTGTCTTGCATTTAAAGTGAGGGTGAGGGGTCCTGCCATTGGTCCCGCCATTCCTGCTGTTCATCGGCCCTGCTGTTCATCTTTGTTGTACCTGTCATTTGCCATCTCTGCTATTTGTCATCCCTGGTGTTCCCCGCTGTTCGTCATTCCTTGGCATTCCCCATCTCTGCTGTTCATCATTGCTGTGGTTCATCGTTTGCTACTATTTGCCATCCCTGTCCATGAACTTGGTGTTGTCATTGTCGCAGTGTTGCACTCCCCCCTTGTCATTGTCCCCCACCATTTGTCATCCCTGCCATTTGTCGTTTGCTGTGTGATGTGGCATCCAGGTGTCGTTGTTTCAAGTGGGCAGGGTATGGACACAATCAAAAAGATCCAATGAATCCCAAACCAGGATCACTTGCCAATTACTGTCTGGCATGTCCTCAAGTAGGCATAAATATACTGGAAAATTGGAAGGATGATGTGGACTGGTGGGTGACTGAATAACTTGCTTGTACAAGCTGTACCTAAAATGATACTATGGCACTCAAGATTTGTTTTCAAATGCATATTTGTGGTCAATGGCAATTTCAAAGCCGACCATGTTTGGCAGAAAAACTCCAATGCTGATATATGGCTGTGGGATGGAGCTGGGATGGCCCCAAATCAGGCTGAATATGGGCAGTTCCTTCAAGCTGCCATAGAACAATTAATGGTAGGTACACTTCACTTGGCCATGGCCAATGCTGATGCTGCTCCCAATGCTGGTCCTGATCTGTACCCGGGTTTCCAGAAGGCTCCTTGCAAAAATAAATTCTGAGCCATAGTGAATGCTTTTTTGGCATCAAAGGCATGTGATAGGACTGGAGTAGTGGTCATTGCATGTGTGTGGCATGGCTGTTATGCACCCAATGCACTAGTGGACTTGTTTTGGGGAGAACAGCAAAAGAATGTAGACTTTGTTTTCCTTCAAGCACTGAAGACCACCAGGGTTGACCCTCAGCAGGGAGTAATGCTTATTTATGACATTGTCTGCCAGTACATCATCTACATATTGGTGCACATCTTCCTGCTGGCTTGACCATTGACCAGGCCACTGGGCTGTTGCATGTTTGTGGCCACAAGAATGAATGCTTTTTTCGCTATGCTCCATCTTTCATTCCAGGGTCTGGGATTGTAGCAGGGGAAATACTTGAGTCTTTGTGGTCATCACTGAACTCCATTTCCCCAATAGTCAGAACAGCAATGTTGCCACATCAGGCAGAAATGCTTGATGATCATGCTACAGATTCAAATCACAAGAAAATGCTCAGCATGGCAGTTGCACTGTGCTCAAAATCTCAAGAAGCCCTTGAGATCTCCACACAACTCAGCAAGCACCATGTGGAACTGATGGCAGCATTCAGCCAACAGGCAATCGAACGATGGGAGGATGAAGTGACCACAGCAGAATTGCTAAGGCTAACAGATGTCAAGGTAAGGTAGAGGAAATCCATATGCATCCAGTGTCACCTGATTTGGCATGATGAACATGACAAAAGTGCAAAAATTCACATATCAAAGAAAGCACATAAATTTCAAGCAATCTGCCACCACCAAAATTTTTTATTTTCACTTCATGATTTTTTGGTGGTTGTACATTTTTGAGACATCAGCATGAATAAGTGATATGTGTTTTCAAGAGATTCTACAGTGTCCAAGTGAAACAAACACGTGATCAATTTAGTGCATGCTAAGGTCTCGTCACACATCAGTCACAACAGCTGACATTGGATGTGTATGGATTGCCCCTACCTTAATGGATATGTATGCCACTCAGGGATCGGCCTCAGCACTGGCATCAGAACTGGGATTGGCCTCTTCCTCAGCATCAACACTGGTTCAATCTGTGGTTGAGGAGTGGATTGATTTTGCCATCATTTTTGAACAAATGCAGTGATTTGTACTGCTTACCAGACTGAACATATCACAAGCCATCATTGATCTGCACCAGGATTGAATTATGAGACAAAGTCTGTCGACTTGATAAATCACCTCACATTTCTGACATGCAAACAGGAAAGAGAAGCTCTCACATCTCACATGGTAACCTTAACACATTTACAAAATGCTGCTGACATTGCCGATCATGACATTGCTCCCTCACAAACAATGAAGCCAAATTTGACAACTCCAATGACATAGACCCTTCTGACAAAGAGACTCCTGTGGCATAGGGCCCTTCTCATCTTCTGGCCAACACAAACACTATTCCAGTTGAGGAGCAACAAGTATAACCTCCCATGTAATGGAGATCTTGCTGATGTGGAGCTTAACCTCTGGAAGAACCAGGCAAGCCAACTGCTGCATCAGCTGCAGGAGCTCATTGCTGACAAATCATTTCAATATTCACACATCATCTAAGTGGCGCTGAGAAAGGGAGTTTGCACCCAAGCATGAGCTGTCATCCAGGATTTGGTTAACAAAATTGCCTTGCATGCCCAAATGTATAACCATTGCCAAAGCCGATTGGTGGCACTGGATTGTGATGCTGACACATCAAGTATGTTTCAGTGGTTAACCAAGGATGACCTCAATGCTAGTACTGCTATTCTGAACCCAAATGCACCAGGCTCCACTAATATTCATCTGTCCTAGATTTGGCATAATGCCTACATTTGGACTGGTGTCATTGCTGACAATGAGGGCAATGCTGTGGCTGGTGCTGATGCTGATGCTGGTCAATTCTGGGAATGTAAATGTATTTCTTGGCCCTTCGTTCTAATTGCACTAACATTTCTCATAGTCAGGCAAGTACATTGGGTTCAATCATGGGCTCAGAGAAATAGATGGAAGAGGAATTTCTACTGGTCATATATGAAATGCAGTGGACCATGCGGTATTTCATCTATCACAGCCAATGGTGGCAGTCAGCCTTGCACTCCAAGAATACCCTTCCTGGCCCACTAGCCTATGCTAATCACCAGGCATGGATTAGCATTGAGGGCTGACAATGCATTTAGATCAACAAATGCTGATTATATCTCCCCTTTATGACTGAAAACATCTTATATCATGTAAACATGATTATCTTGATCACTAACCACAATCACTATGTCAAACAAAACTCTCTCAATCTTCAACCCTTTTTCTTTGCAATTGGGACTGAAAGGGCCACTCCAAATGTGCACACAGGAGATTATTTGGTATGCGGAGTCCCAATTCCAGCAAGTTTTGTTGGATATTGACCAGGCAAATTTAATAAAACAACAATGGATGCAAAAAATTCTCTACTCTGAGCTTGTAAGTTGAGATCTTTTCTAAAAGGAATCAAGTAATAGGTCACTGAAAAATATCAGATGTATGTCATGCCTTGGGTCAGCATCGCCACCTCCATCAGCCTTGTGATCGACATGCCAATCCTACTTTGGTCCCTGGCTGACAGTCTGGCTGATGTCCATTTGGAGCACCTACCCCTCAGATTCCATCCATCTCTCTTGGCCGCATTGGATGATGGTGTCGCCACGGAGAGTCTAAGCTGCCTAGTGCATTCATATGCATGTGTTGGTGGAGACACAATAGGGAACTGGAACCAGGGGCTATTTTTGGCATCAACACCCTGGATGAGTGCCTTGATAATTATCAGTAATATATCCCTGCCCCTGTGATCACTGACTCACCTTCTACCCATAGCCAGCCAGCAAATGATGGTCCTGATTCCAAAGCTGATTGTCAATCTTGCATCAGCCTGTGGGCTCTCATTCATGATATGTTCGATGAAGCACATGGTATGCATGACTTCATAAATGGCTGTGAATCATCAGCAGATGCTGCGATGAATGCAAATGTTAGGAAAGCAGCTGGGTTAAACCAGCTTCATGAGCTTGCCCTGCTCAAGGAGCTTCATCCTGAGTTGCAGACCTTGTCATCAGCAATGGCACCAGCAACAGCATCAAAAAAAAACCTTGATGCGCTGGGTGACCATCAAAGCAATTGGCAATAACAAGCCAATCGGCACTGGTGTCAGCACATGCACAGGCTGAACTCTAGTTCTTCCCCCCACCTCCCACAAGTGGACCTGGGGTGTTGACATCACAGAGAGTGATGTTTTGATATCTAACCAGATGACTAAGAGCAAACATCATTCTGGGTCTGTCTGATGGTGTATACAATAAGGAGTGGTCAATCACAGCCAGTTTCCCAACAGCTGTCTCTGGTGTCTATGATCCACCACCCACAGTAACTGGTATCAATGCTGGGCTTTATTTTTTAGATGCTGGATCCAACCATTTGTCACATTCTGATACTGGGTCCAATGCTGATGCCAATGTTTTCCCCACTGCTGCCGATGCTGACACTTTCTCTGCTGCTGCCAATGCCAATGACAAGGCTGAAGAAGACATTCCCAATGCCAATGCAAATGTGCACACGGTGCTCAGCCAGCCCACTGCCTCTTATGCCGCTATGTTATGGGAAGCCAAAGATGATGCATCAGATGATGCTGATCAGCCTACCACATTTCAGGCAGCCATGGCTTGGCAGGGAAATGATTCATCATCATCATCTTCCCATACAGGTTCCCCAACTGGCTTTGATGCTGCCACCTTTTACCTTGCAGATTCTATTTCTACCTCATCATCTCCCCCTGCAACTCCCATTTTGACTGCTTTCCCCACTGCATCTGATGCAGCTGATGTTTTCCTCTCATTGTCAGAGACCGATTCAGCTGGCTCCAATGCTGATTCTGATGAGGATAGTTCCAGAGCTGAGCCCCCCAGCACCTCACAGATAGAGAACCCCACTGTTTCTTGCATCACACTCCCAATCTATAGTCATGCAGACTTTAGTTATGTTGATGACACTTGGTTGCCTGGCTCTGATGATATGATGGACACTACTGACAATGAATGATCCAGATCTATTTCATGTACATATATAGGGTGCTTGAACTTCTTGTAAGGATCTAACCAATAAATATTGCTGGTACCAATTTCCATCTTGTTTGCTGATGCCAAGGCACTTTGTAACTTGCCATGCTGATGCCCTGCCTAAGGCCAATGCCCATGCCCATGCCCATGCCTATATCCGATGCCTGTGTCTGATGCTATTTCATAGGTCACTGATATTACATTCTAGTATATGTAGTGATTGTCAAGGGTATTCATACCCCCAGGGGTATGGGCCAAGGGTATGTAAGGGTAGGGTCAGGGTACAAAATTTTTACCCTCCACATACCCTTACCCTTGTGGAGGGTATACCCCCAGGGGTATGGCCAAGGGTATGACTCTATGAGGTTAAAGATAAGATATCATTTTTTTGCCCTCCACATACTTTTACTCTTGGAATACATGGCTGTTAGGAAATCATTCCCAAGTGTACCTATATTATTTTTCCATTTTTTGCTATTTTATTTACTGGTAAGTACTAAGACATGTTGGCTTTTACACAGATGCACATTCTGATCATGAGTAATGTGATTTTGATGTGCTTGGAATCTGGATTGAACATGTTCTTGTGCATGCATCTTTCACAATTGTTTTCTCCTCAAATGATATACAATAGCTGTAACATGGTATATGTACAGAGTATATACCTGAGAGGCACCCCAGTTGGGTTCTGTTAGGATTCTCACCATTGTCTGGTGTGTGAACAGCCTTAGTCAATGTGACCATTCCCTTTTCTGCTCTCATCACCAAACTCTGTTCCCATGCACTCAATCTTCTTGTAGTAGACCTCACACAATCTGTCCACATTGGACAAAGTCTGTGTTGCCCTAACAATTGCAGATACAAATAGATCAAGTGGTATTACTACATGTTGTTGTCTGCAAGAGTACTCTTCCTAGCAATGTCTGATGTCTGTGTGCTGTAAACACTCCTACCAACCATACCCTTGCACAATACCCCTGGGGGTATTCATACCCTTCATACCCTGGGGTAAGGGTAGCAAAAAAATACCCCAGGGTTACCCCTGACAATCTCTAAGTATATGTACAGAAGCATTGTAACAGTGCACTCATTTGTTACTATAGTACATACATATATACATACATAGAGAGTGTTCAATGTAGTCTGATGCCAATGCCCTGCCTAATCCCAGCTGCCTAATCCCAGCTGCCTAATGCCAATGCCTGTGTTGCCAATTCATAGGTTACCATGTCTATAAAACTTCCATGCTCAATTATCTACTGTATTGTAATGTACTGTACTGTCCAGGAAGCTATCCAATAGTGCATCCATTGGTTACTATAGTAGGTACATATATATAGAGTGTTCGACAGCATCCACCAAACCCATATCACTCAACACAATGTATGTGTTTGATAGACCATATCATTCAATACAGTGTAGCTTACCTATGTGCATCGCAGCACTCCTGCTCCTTTCAGATCTACACTGCCTGCTGTGCACATGTCAACTCAATCCCTCTCCTACCCTCACACTCCATTCTCTTGTAAAAATGTCCTTGATCTGCCCATTCATCATCCTGTTCAAAATGTATCTTGGAAATTCTCTACATCCTTACTCTTGTACCCCTACCTCACTTGTCCCTCTCTCTATCCCCATATGCAAATACATTTTTTTCCATCTCTGAGCCTGTGAGCTGTCTTTGCCACCAGTTCTTCTTGTTTTGACATGCACTTACACTGTCAACATAGTAAGTAGTATAATGAATTCATGAGATTCTTGCTATTGCATGGGCAGTATAATAGTAATTTGAATGCTTGATTATGATACACTCTGTAACACTCCCTCATTACAGGCTATACTGTATAGAACTAGACAAATGCCTCAAATCTGTGGGGCTACAGCTCTCTACCGATCACATCAATCTCCAAATCAAGGTTTGCTGATATGATGGTATAATCTAACTCAGCTTCATCGCTATTCCTAGAAGTTACCACCGGGGGGGATATCTGTTGAGACGGAACTGTGGGTGCTCCCCACGAATATGGTCCATACCAATCCCCCAGATTATCAGTGACCTGCTTGACCGGAATGGCCCTAATGTTGCTGAGGTCCACCGAGATTGCACTATAGCGGTCAAGGTGCTGCACCCACCACGCAGCATACCAAGGACTGGAATGAGAGGTATAACGACGCGTGAACTTATAGATGCCGTCCTCGAGGAGCGAGATGTCAACAGGGGAATAAATGATTTGCACATTTGTCCACTTGCCGCTGCCAACCACAATCGAGCTTTGAGCGAGAGTCACAAACTCGCCTTGTGCATTAAAGAGGGTCCACAATATGGTAGTGCCGTGGTTGATAATACGGAGGATGTTGTTGCCCATGACAGTGATTTTACTTTCGCTACCAGTGGACACGTTCACGCGCATGCGATAGATGACCAAGCCAGTGGTCTCGACCAGAGACAGCTTCAATTGGGGGTAAACCCATGAGTTACGTTCAGTCAGTGAAGTTGTAGCAACACGCATGTAGTCGTCCCATTAGTAATTGAAAAATAGGGTTGCTCGGGAATGGACCAAATATCATTGGGATATCTGTGTCCATTAGAGAAGTTGACCTCCCATGGCCTCTGCAATTCGAAAAAGTAAGTTGGGAGGACGAGGAGAATGTTTTTGAGCTGTGCCCGGAGCTTTGATCCCGCGTTGAGGATCTGCCAATCAAATCTGGGGGTGATATGGTGCGTAATAGAGACAGTCCAATTTCTAACAAAGGATCCGTTCTCAAATATAGCGATACCAGAAGGCGAAAAGGCAAGCACAACCGTCGTGACCTGCTGGTTGACACTGATAGAAGACCTAGCTATTTGATGGAGGTGATCGGACTGCCAGTAGACGTAATTAAAGGTTCCCCGATCATATCGCAAGATGAGACCGTTGGGCAAGGTTAGCATCACTTCGGTAGGAGGCTAGGAAGAGTAAGTAGTGAGTTGCACATATCTTCGTAAGTAGAAACAAGACGGGTACTTGGACAACGGAATAGCTGATGTCAAATTGAAGGATGACACCGCCTTCGACAGACTTGGGCGCTTGAATGCTAAGCATGGTCGACTGGTTGGTGACGGTCTTGGGATCACGGGAAATGATCAAGCGGCCTTGCTTAGCGGTTATGACTGGGCCGTTGACGTTGGGCTGATATATCCAGGGACTGGTGAGCGCCATGCCATCGTCAATAGAGAATGTAACAATGCCACCCTGACAGTCACAGGAGGATTGGGATCAATGCAAATCCCTAAGAGAATAAAATTGCACACCTCAGAGGACACATTCGGAGGGGAACTATGCGAAACTTCGCCAATTGCGCCCCGACTGTAGAATATGTATGGAGGGTCTTCTTGGGTGCAATATACGGATGACGTAGTAGCCATTGCTGTCGCCTTCTGAAGGCTCAACGAAGGTGGTGAAACGTGCATTACGGATGTTACCGGCAGCAAATCACCATGAGCTGCTGATAGACACGCGATGGCTTGGATTGATATAACGAATATCGGAGGCAAACAAAAATACATACCTTCAACGGATACTCTTTTCAACATCATATGCACATCGACAAACGTGGGCCTTCCCTTTGGATCTTGCAGCCAGCAAGCAGTGATTATCCTCCACAGATCATCACTTTGTAGCAACACTGGTCGAGATGGGCGGCTCTCGCAGTCCAAAACACGAGAGACAACTACGGAATCTGAAAATGCAGAGAAAGGAATCTCACCACTGGAATAGAGCTCCCAAGCAGTTACTGCGAAGCTATAAATGTCCGAGGACTTCTGCACAGGCTGACCCTCAAATCGTTCAGGTGCCATCCAACGTAATGTGCCATTACCATTTTTTGAATTGCCGGATAGCGTAGCAGCTGACTTGGACATGATATCCTGAATTAATGCAACTCCGAAGTCGGCTACCATCGCAGTTTTGCTCTCGTCAATAAGAATATTATCCTGAAAACCTTGGGATCTGAAAACGACGGATAGAAGCTATATAAATATATACTTACTGCCTTTAAATCACAATGTATAACATTTTCCCCGTGAAGATAAGCCATGCCCAATGCAATCTGATGAAGCTTTCTAACCGTCAATTCTTTCCCTCAGCGGATGGATCGGGTTTCAGAGGACATACCATAGTTACACGATCTGATTCAGGGAATTTCCGAAGAAATTGACGGACATTTCCATAATGGCATAGTTTACTAATAATGAAAGGCTGGAGTAAGATTAGATACCTCCCTTTATCTATAGGGCCTGAGATGAGAACCTGGGTTGCGGCAAAACATGCACCGTAGAATGGAAGAATATGACTATGCCTTAGCGAGGCCCTATTCAACCAATTAGTAATATGGACAAGGCAGACAGGTACCATGTGTGTTTACCATGTCTGTACTTCGTGTCGAAAGGCCTGCAAACACTTAGGGTATGATGACACTGGCCAATGAACTCTACAGAGGCTCTCTCACCTTCATATTGACCTCATCCGACGTATTTTGGGCCAGATCAGCATTCATAACTTTCACAGCGACGACCTGTGAGTAGTAGGCAATAAATATATTGTTATTTCTCTGTGAAGAACTGGAATACCAAGCCGTTCCATTCTCCTTGATAGACACTGCCGAACCCTCCGCGTCCAAGCAATGATTTCTGATCGGTGTTATAGGAGACCTCCAGTATATTCAAATGCCACGAGGGGAGTTTATGCGATACAGTGTGCTTGGACAGACGACGTAACACATCAGCCGCCCTCTGAACAAATTGACGTTCCAAGTCCGGAGTGGTGGATGGAACGTCTGCGGCACGCTAACAACGACAGTTAGATTCAGACTCCAGAGATGACTCCTTCTAAACGAGTACCTTGATGAAAGCAGCTGCAAGATCCGACATAGCGTACTTTCCATTTCCATGTTCCACATCTTTTACTCCCAAAGCACTCAACATGGTTTTGTGATTACAGGCTGTTTGGCGGAGTATCTCAGCGAAGGCATGTTGATCGTGTTGCCGCGCTGCCTGGATCTGGACCTCGTAGTTACGTATGTCTAATGCAGCCTCAAGCTTTACAAGAGGATAAAGGATATCATGAGTTAGAACGAATTGGGACTATGAATATATATACAGCAAACGTACGAAGACCTCGCGCGTTGCGAGAGCGATAGCATCTTTGGCATCCTTGAGCTGAAACTCTATGTTCTCGAAATGGTACAGTCTCGAAGCCATATCCATAGTGGTGATGGTCGTGACTACTTTATCGACTCGTTCGAATGCACTGTTTAGAAATTAGAGAACCAAGGTCAACTTCTCACAGAATCGCGCAAAACATTTGCGTCGCACCTGTTCACTTTTTCAACTTCAATCTTCGACAACGGACGCTGAGACCGCTGCTTATCGACTTCCAGAAGCATGTCTTTCAAACGGTTCAGTAGAACTTCGATTAATTTCTTGTGCTGGTCGATGTTGGGAAATTGTGCCGTCGCATGATTCAGAGCAGTGAGATCGATATATTGAACATTGATATTGAACTGGTCGCCAGCGATGTCAGTGAAAAGGCTGTCGTAGATTTGCATCCTGTTAGCTCCTTGAAACATTGGGGCATGCGTAGAAGGAGTAGCTGAGTTATCGATGAACGTACAGTCGCATCGATTTGTTTGACTATCGACGACAATCTAAGCGCCCGACTCTGAATCCCACGGTAGTCCTACACGCACGTATGACAACAAGATGGTAAGGTTGAATGAGAAGGGCGGCAAGCATTGAAGCATTAAAATTTTACAATAAGTAGTGGTCTTTTCGGGCTGTGTCCTAAGTAGGCGGATATCAAATTTTAAACATTGTAACATCTTCCACGATTTGATCCGATGCATCATTGCAACTTTGTCTTTCTGCCTCGTCGACCGTCTCGCTTTCCTACCTGCTGCTTAGTCTTAGGGTGCTGAGGCGGAGGGTGAGGGTGAGGCAGAAGCAGAGGGTGAGGTTGACGACGAGGATGCGGGACCGAGTAAGAAAGCATCGCCACCGCCTGCAAAGAAGGTGAACGCGATAAAGAATAGACCGGTGACCGATCCCTAGTACATGGGCAAGCACGATGTATAGGGACCGGGAAAGCTGAGCTTAAATTAGTAGGACACTACAATCGTGGTTAATAAGCACCGAATCGATCGGACTTTCCTATTTGCGTAAACAACCAAAATGGAAAATTGACGCGTGTTGACGCGTCGAGCTAATATATTGATCTCATCCTTCCTCGATACCAGTATAAACATGCCGAAAGCCTCTCAGACCAGCCAGCAAGGATTCTTTAAGCTTCAACCATCTTTTTGACAATATAGGTCCGGGCTTTTCCAATACACATAATGACTTTCAACAACTACGCAAGCCACGAGGAAACGCTAGCATAGTAGAAAGAGCATGGGAGCAACAATTGACTTGTTTTCAAACACCCTCTAACTCTCGTACTCGCAAACGCAGAAAATCCACGGTCCACTTTGAGACCGACATTATGCAAACATCTCTGGCCGAGAAATCGCTACCCACCCCAAAAACACCGTCAAACTTTTTAGTAGGAGATCTGTGGAATCTCAGTGGACAATCCTCAGGAGATTTCGTGGCCGTTGGCTCCAATCCGGTCCCAGTGACACCGACATCAAGGTGGGAACTGCTTTCCATGTAGCGTTACGTCTGCTTTAAAATCTACAGCCGCCGAAACCTCTGGCATGAACACCTTCCCATTGGCGAACCTTCCGAAGACCCCTTTGCCTTTTCTGATTCATCCATGGACTCTCGTGCCTTTGCAAATCATGACCTTATGCCGAATATCTCTGCAGCTACTCATCCCGCCCTGCTCTCTCCGCTTCGCTTTGATACGGACATTCATGCTTTGGATTATGACCTTAATGTAACACTCAAACATGATAAGGAAAATGCTGAGCAGCCCAAGATCTTATCAAATTCTCAGTCGGCAAACTCAGCCCCTCCAGTGGAGAACATCAAGGCCAAGGCCATGCGGAGCATTCTCGCGACCCTCCGCAATGCTCGAATATCACCAACTGAATTTCTTACTCATGTGCTTGAAGACTCGGAATGTATTAGTTTCCGGACGTCATTCTATTCCGACCAAAATGTGCCACGCTTCAACAAACTCCTAGACACAATATGGATGGCTGACAAGGGATGTACCGCAATGAAGAACTGGATGTGGACACATGCTGTGGCCCTAGTCTGCAACACGGTCTATGAGGAATTTGAGAGTGCAAAGCCTGCGCTCCACATGTCTGCAAATGATGTCATGCCGGAGTTTATCTCCAATTGGGATATCAATTCGTTTATGGAACCAATTGGAACTGAACTCACACCCATCTGGTGTCGCATCCTCGAAGCTGCCACCAAGACCAAGGAAGCCAAGGAAAAGCACAAGAAACTAAAATTGAGGAATCGTCTAACAGTGAGGAATTCGAAATTATGTTGCTATGGACCTTATATTATTAACCAGGGCAGAAATGTCATCTCTGCGCAGGTTCACTACTTGCGATCTTTTCACTCGTGCAAAGTTCAAATTGGGCTTGGCTTGATGGCATGTATAGAAATCCAACCTAGATAATACATGAATAAGCTCAGTCTGTGTGTAACAGACTGTATATTTGTACCTAGATAATACATGAATAAGCTGTAAATAGTACAGTAAGTGATCGCTCAAAGTGAGCACTAGCAAATCTACTCACCTCAGTCTGTGTAAGGTGTCTATGTCTATCTAGTCAAATATATACCATGAGTATGACAATGGAAAATATGATAAAGAGACTATTATAAAGGAATACAGACAAGGGGAAATATGCAACATTTTGTGTGCTATAATTAGCATGCTGCATCAAAGGGTGCATTCACAGTGTAGATCTCAACACTCCTCCTCACCGTGAATACTCCTCCTTGCATGGAATCAGCACATGTTATTGGAGACCCAAGAAGTCATGTAAGCGAACAAATTGTTTGACGTTGAGAGCCTTGGTGAAAATGTCAGCGATATTATCCTTGGTATTGACGTAGGATACAGTGAGTTCCTTAGATTGAATGCATTCATGAAGGAAGTGGAATTTAATGTCGACATGTTTAACTCTGGAGTGGAGAGGATCCTCTGACAGGCTAATTGAAGTGGTGTTATCACATAACATTGGGGTTGGCATGTCGGGTGAATGACCGATAGCGGTAAGCAATGTATGAATCCAAATGCACTCTTTTGCAGTCTCAAAAGCTGCAATGTACTCAGCTTCACATGATGATGCTGCAACTGTTTTTTGTTTGCGAGCAGTCCATGAAACAGCTCCAGACCCAAGTGAACACATGTAGCCACCAACACTGCACCTAGTATCAAGGCAACTAGCCCAGTCAGAATCAGTATAAGCCAATAATGAGATAGGGTTGTCTCCACCCAGGTAAAGTTTAAGGTCCCATGTTCCTTTAAGGTAGCAAACAAGACATAGAGCAGCATGCCAATGTTCAAAGGAATAAGAGTCCAAAAATTGTGGAAGTTGTTGGACAGCGAATGAGATATCCAGACATGTTGAGATGGCCAGGTATAATAGGCATCTGACCAAGGAATGATAGGGTAAGTTTGATAGTTTGGCTTGTTCATTGACAGGGAGTGTGGCGCAGTCAATGCAGCAAAGTTTCTGTCCTGGTTCCATTGGTGTAGATAGGGGGTGTGCATTGGATTGACCAAATTGGGACACAATTTTGTCAATTAATGCCATTTGTGATAGAGCAACAGTTTGATGTATCCTGTCCCAAGTGATTGCAATACCAACAACGAACCGTGCTGTTCCCAGATCTGAAATTGTCCAGACTTTTCACATTTGGTCTTTGAACCATTCATTCTCTTCTTTCTGACTAACAATGGACAGGTAGTCATCGACATGGACCACCGCTACAATGGTTCCAGTGTTAGCCTTACGATAGTAGATGCATGATTCACATGAGAGTCTTGTAAAACCCCAAGAAATCATCTGTGCATTCAGTGTTTGATTCCAGATGCATCCACTCTGTTTCATACTGTAAAGTCCTCACTGTAACTCCCATACCCAATCTTCTTTCCCAACTTCTATGAAACCAGTCGGTTGTTCCATATACTGAACCTCATCAGCTGGTAAGAGTCCATAGAGAAACACAGTTTTGACGTCAATTTGCTGTGCATCCCAGCTAAGCGAGGCAGCAATGTGCAGGAGAATCCACCAAGATTCCATGCATGCAGTAGGTGAGGTAGTTTTTGTGTAATCTTTGCCGTAAATCTGTTTGAATCCTTTGAAAACAAGGCATACCTTCCAATGCACTGGAGTGCCATCCTCATTTTGTTTGATGTGGAGGACTGGGTGACCCTTACATATGTGGTGCCCCTGTGGAATGTTGGCTCTTGGAACTAATTTGTAGACTTGCATGTCTTTTAAGGACTTGAGTTCCTCATGGTAGCCTTCCTCCCAACGCTCAGAGTCTGCCAAGTCCTGGGCTTCCTCCCAGGTATGTGGGTCATCTTCAAATTGTAGTGATCTGGGATCTATATCAGACATCTCCAAAATCAATGTGTGTAATTGATGTGCCTGATCGCCAAGTGTAGGGTCTTCAATCAATTGCTGATCGGCTCGATCATGATCAACAGGTGTAGGTGTGATGATGTCATGGAGCCCTTCCAAGATTTGCTTCTGTTCCGTACGTTGCTCCTTTACATGCTCTGTGGATTCTCATGAATCATGGATAGCTCAACCTAGTCTAGTAGTGGCTGGGCCTCCATTTGGATGTTTATCAGTAGGAATTGGCACTCTGGTGGATCTGCATGGTTCTGAGGCTCCTGGCTCATCTATGGGTAAGTCATCAACAGGTCCTGTGTTGGGTATGGTGATGCCATCATCATGTATGTCAACAGGGATGAAAGTCAATGGAGGAGTCTCTTCTGTTTGACCCAGTGCATTGTGCAGTGCAGGCGATGGTACATGGCCATTATGGCTTTCAACAAAACTGACATAGTATGAGCTATATACCTTGCCAGTTTTCCAATCGTAACAGCGATACACTTTTGATTTGAGCTCATAGCCAATGAATACACATTTGATTGAACATTCATAGATTTTTGGGTTGTTTCTGTTCTGGATAAAAATGTATGCTTTACAACCAATCTCCCTCATGTAAGAGTAATCAGGTTGCCATCTGTGCCATTTCTCCCAAGGGGTAGAGCCTTTTAGTGAACTTGTTGTAGTCTTGGCATGCAGGAGAGAAGCTGTTAAGTGAAGTTTGTCCCAAAGATAAGGTGGTAAGTTAGCATAAATGCACATGGTGTGCGTCTTCCCCATTAGCATCCTGTGCATATGTTCAACATGACCAATGTGAGCTGAAGTATAAGGTGCAGTGAATTTATGACCAGTTCCTCTCACCTTTAGCCAGGCTTCGACTTTGTGTGACCTGAGTTCGCCATTGTCTGTGATGTATGTCCCCACTTGCAGGCCAATCTCCTGTTCTTGTGCTAGCTCCCATGCCTTGAGTTCAGGAAATGCATCATCCTTATGCTTAAGTGGTATGGACCATGGGTGTGAGGTACAATCATCCACAATGTTCATGATGTATGAATTCCCAGAATGTGACTTTACATCATGCAGTCCCAAAAGATCTACCCAAACTTTTTCCAATTTTTGTGTAGCCCTATGTCCTTCCCCCTCTAAGTGCTGATAGGTCCACCTTGTGATCTAAGCTCTGGGAATGTCTCCAAATGCATCGACACATCACCACACACACTCCCATCCCCTACAAACCCCACGAAACCGCTTCAAAGCTATTTTGAATGACTTCACAGCACCTCAAATGCCTTTGGCCACCATATGCCTATTGCACCACCCTTCAGACACATGCAGCACACTTTGTATGAGTTAGTGCATCACATATTGAGCACCACTGGACATGAGGAGACATGACGACGGAATTTTAGGATGCGATTGTGGCACTTTGATGTCTTGATGATATATTGGATTAATAGGACAGGTACCCGTGATAAATCATGACTCTATATGTTTCCCTTCTCATCATCTTTCATTTATTTTATGATTTGCAAAGTTCTTTATTGTTTTATATCTTGCCTCATGTATTCCTCATGTTTTATTTCCTTTTTAAGTACCATCTCTTCCAAACATATATAGCCTTGTATTAGCTACCTAGAAAGACAGAATAGATCATCCTCTCACATCAATCGTCTGATTTAAGAGCAATTCTCTTGAGTCCAAGCCTCTCATCTCAGTCCCAAAGTTCAGTGTTTTACACCGAACTTCTTCAAACTTCTCATACTAGCTTCTCGAAACAATCGTCTATCATCTATCCCCTCTCAAGGCCTTTCTACATCTTTATAGTCTATCCTCAGCCTTTGTTGAAATTGTCCTCATCCTCTATAAGCCCCTCAAACTTATTCGAACATCCTCGAAGTTCTTTGAACTTTCCTCAAACATTATCACAGCGCTTTGTACACTCTTGAACCTCATCACACATCATTGGACCCTCTCTAAAGTTGTTTCCCTAACCTCGGGTAACAGTGGTAATATCTAGTACCACCTTGCAACCTTCCTCTAACTAGAGTTATACCATTCGAGGCCTTATTGTGGGTTTTTGTTTGGGTTTCCTGGTTGAGCATCATCATTCTGGAGCCCACTGCGAGGGGTTTCTAAACCATTTCATCACCTAATCCATCTCGAATATCCTGGCTTAGGCCAACAGAAGCTAGAAACCTTCATATTGATACTCGTCACACCTTCAAATCTCTCAAACAATTGGGAGATATCCTAATCCCTGTTTCTGAAGCAGAATCTACTCATTGTCGATTATTCCCTTCACCTATCTCATCGCCTTCAACATCATCCTCTACTTCTTCATCCTCATCCTCTACTTCTTCATCCTCATCCTCTACCTCTTTTCATTCATCCTTCCAACAACTTTGACACCTCTACCATCCTTCACCCAAGTTTTAACCCCTACCCCTAGAGTCATCGCATTCATGACTACACAAGCCACTATGCCAGCTCATGGTCATTCAACTGCTCCGAAATTCAACCCTAGTCAACCTCGAGAGCTCTGATGATGCTTCGAGGTGCTTGAATTATTGTTACCGACCTGCAGCATCACCAAATCCAACCTGATGAAGAAACATGCTTGTCGCTACCTTGACATTGACTCTTCTGAACTCTGGGAATCGCTTCCAGAATATCAGCCCAGCACTTCATTCAACAAGTTTCAAATGGCAGTACATAAACTCTATCCTGGCTTGGAAGATGAATGCAAGTGGAGCATATTGGACATGGACAAATTAGTGGGAGAACAACTATGTGTTGGGGTATTTGACGCAAATGATCTAGGAATGTATTATTGGGCATTCTACAACATTACTCACTTTTTACGAGCAAAGAATAGGATCTCGGAAGCTGAGCAAAGCAGAGCTTACATTCAAGGATTCCAGCCCAGCTTATGGACTCAAATTGCGCGACAACTCGAACTCAAATTTCCTGATCATCATCCCAACGATCCATATCCGCTGAACAACATTCATGATGCGGCAAATTTTGTACTAGCAGGCTCTAACAAATTGAACTCGGTAATCCACCAATCGACTTCTTCATCAAACTTGACATCGAACGTCAGAAATATGGTAACCTCATCGCCCAGAACTATTACGATCAAAGCTGAAGATCTAAATGCAATGTTCAAATGATTTGCTAGCACCATCACTATGCACATCACAGGTACTAAATTGACTACAGCTCCTCATGCTAATTCAGCAGACAGACAGGCACACATTGATGCGCTTCTTTGCATATTTTGCAGTTTATCAGGGCATTTTATCCCTGATTGTTTGGTTTGTCAATCGTACTTGAATGAAGGGAAGTGTAAGCAAAATGCGGAAGGAAAGATTGTACTTCCAAATGGACAATTCACCCCTCAAAATATCCCTGGCAGGTTTATCAAGGAACACATTGACGAATGGTGGAAACGGAACCCAGACACAGCACCAGCTGCCATGCTCCTATTCAGCATTGCACCATCGGCACCTTCGACTTCAACAAATTTGGCCTGAGCTTCAATCACTTCAATATCAGAGTCCAATGCAGCTTCTACATCGGCATCAGAAACAAAAGGCATTTATCATAACTCGATGTTGACATCTGACTCCGAAGATAGAATAGCAGCTCTCAAGCGAGAGATATTCACGCTTTGAAGTGGTCAACTGTTCTCATGTCCGAACAATGAGGTTCGAAGTCCAGTTCTGGCCACGACAATCCCCATTCCTGTGTCTTTGACATCTACTGCCCCAGTACCAGCACCATCGACATCTTCATTGACAGCAGTCAACCCTTCAACTTCAACTATGGCTCTGACATTGGCATCAACATTGACTTCTCCCACATTGACCACCTCGCCATCGAACACTGTACCCCCAATGCAAACCTCGGTACACCCTTACGCATTGGTCAGGGAGAATGCCTATTTGCCACCACACGAGAGGAACTTTGCTGGCGCATCGAAGGGTAAGGAGAAAGATGGACCATCATATGCAACACAGGCACTGGTACAGGACGAGAAAATCACCCATGATATCTTTTTGCGCTCAATGAAGATGCTAATCATTATGCTTACATCGGAAGAACTACTCTTGCTTTCACCCGAGGTTCAAACGAAATGGAGAGAACAGGTCACACTGAAATGGGTACCACAAAACGGTAACAACGCCACGAACATGTTCAGTCCCAACACAATTATAGTGCCCGACCTGTACGAGACCTATATTAGCAGTCTTCAACCTGGTGAAATCCCTCAGCCATTTGTTGTCGCTAAAGAGTCTTCTTCAATTAGATCAGTTATTATGGATGTTCAGGGCAACAACCAGATAGAAAGTGTTGTCAATCCTGGTTCCTCAATCATATCGATGGCCGAAGATGTCTGCCACGCACTCGGTCTAGCATATGACTCCTCGATTCGGCTTCCAATGCAGTCTGCCAATGGCACTGTGGACAAAACACTTGGATTAGCATGCAATGTGCCTTGCGATCTCAGTGGAATCACCCTAATGATGCTTCCCAAAGCTCCATAGACTCTCTACACACTGTTCCCAACAGTCCCACCTTCAGTGTGCTGCCATTTTCACTTAATGTGCCTAGCACCATGGATGCATCAGAGCACCTTGACACGCTGGAAAGTGACATTACTGGAATACACATGCAAATTGATTCACTTAAATCTACAATTGAAAACTTTGTCAGAACCCTTCAAACTAGCTCGACAACCAATATTCCCCCCATTGGGACTCCAAGTGCACCCAACAATGATGAGCTGCCAAATGCGCCCACTAAGGAGCGTGCCCAGATCAAACTGTCTCCCCCCGCTGAATTTAATGGTGCAGGTGTGCAGGGGCATGCATTCCTTAATTCCTGTGAGTTATACATCAGTCTCCAGTTGCATCAATTCATCGATGAGGCTGCAAAAATTTATTGGGCCTTCACATACATGAAATCTGAATGCGCCTATCTCTACATGGACCATATTCTGTGCCAAACTAAAGAGCTCGGTTCTCTACCTTTCTCCACTTGGGGAGACTTTCGAGCAGAGTTTGTATGCCACTTTTGTCCCCTCAATGAGTGCCACTCAGCAGTGACATGGCTTGAGTCATCCTCTTACCACCAGGCATGTTGATCCGTGGACAATTATATCAATGAGTTTAAGGATTTGGTGGACATGGCAGGATATGGGAGTGGGCTACCAGTGGTGGTGGTGAAGTTCCGATGGGGCCTCAATCGAGAAGTTCAGGACCAGATTGCACAGATGTTGGAAGGGCACCCAGTGGATGATGATATCTATGCTTGGTATGAAGCTGCTTCACTCTGTGATGAGAACTGACTCACAAATGCAGCGTTTAACTCTGCATTCCATGCTCCAACTACCACTCATGCGCCCTACACCTTCAGTTGAACCCTTCCCAGCCATAACCCCATTCCTGTTCATCAGACTCCCACACCAGCCGTCAATGTCCCAGTACCAATGAATGTTGATGCAGCCCACAGCCATGCATGTAGGTTGGATCTCTGCTACCGCTGTGGGGAAACTGGGCACAGGGCTGGAGCTTGTCCCCATCATCAGGATATCCACATGCTCACCCCCGAGGGGCGAGATGAACTCCTCCAACACTTGTTGGCACTTGTAGATGTTGAGGAAGTGAAGGATCAGGTTGCAGAGGAGATCAAGTCAGAAGTTGTAGAGGAGCAGGATTTTTCTATTCACAGCAGGTGAATCATATGCCCTCACTGCCTGTCCATAACCACTTTGAAGTCTTGTCAGTTGAATCCCCAGAGAATGAATCTATTTCTGTGACTGTTCCCCTCTCTGACCCTTCGAAGTTGGCTGAAGACATACCTGCTCTTCTGAGTCTTCCCATCTCTCCCTCTGCTCCACACCCCAAAATTAAATCATGGGAGCATAAACTACCATGCAAATATATTGTTGCATCCACTCCCTCTACATATTCCTTGAACCTAGCAATCGAACTACAGACTACCGACACTGGACAGATACTCAGTGTCTCTGCACTCCTGGACTCTGATGTGACTGGTCTCTTCATCAATGCCCATCTCACAAAACAACATCGCCTGAATACTCGCTCACTCTCGTGTCCGATACCTGTTTATAATGTGGATGGTCCCCAAATGAAGCTGGTGCCATCCAAGAGGTTGTAGACCTGGTCCTCCATTACAAAGATCATAGTGAGCATGCCCTTTTTGCTGTCACTCAATTAGCAAAGCAGAAGGTGATTTTGGGCTATCCGTGGCTTCGAGACCATAACCCAGAGGTCGACTGGCATACCAGGGAGGTTACCATGAGCCAATGTCCATCCTGCTGTTGTACTTGTTTCATGGAAGCCAGGCAAGGACAGAGGGCTGCAATACAACAAACTCAGAAGTGTCGTGCCGGACCCCTGCCTATACCTGAAGTGGAGTTAGAAGGGGTTCCTGATCTGATGCCAGCCTCAGATGATGATGAGGAGGAGCCAGAGGAAGTGGAGGAAGGTGATCGGATCTTCTACACTGCGATTTGTCCATTGCACAAGGTGTGTGCTACATTGAATATATCCCAATGCCTTGCCAAGGCCTTCCACAAAAACAATGCTGCTAAATCCTCTACTAATTCCTTGCTTCCTCATCTCCATGAGTTCAGGGACGTGTTCTCCCAGGAATCGTTTGACTCTCTCCCTACATGCAAGCCATGGGATCACGTGATCGAACTCACCCCCAGTGCAACCCCTTCATCCTGCAAGGTCTATCCTCTCTCTCCTGAAGAACAGTGACAGCTTGACCAGTTCATCGATGAGCACCTGGCCTCTGGACATATTCGACCATCAAAGTCACCATGGCCTCTCCCTTTTTCTTTGTCAAGAAGAAGGATGGCTCACTTTGACCAGTTCAAGACCAAAGAAGGCTCAATGACATCACGGTCAAAAATTGCTACCCATTACCTCTCATCTCTGAACTCGTGAACCAGCGATGTCCATTGGGGCTACAATAATGTGAGGATAAAGGAAGGAGATGAGTGGAAGGCAGCCTTTCATACCAACCGTGGTCTTTTTGAACCACTCATTATGTTCTTTGGCCTTACTAATAGTCCTGCCACCTTTCAGACCATGATGAACGACATTTTCCACGACCTCATCCTTGAAGGCATTGTTTGCATATATCTTGATGACATCCTCATCTTCACTCACATGGTTGAAGAGCACTGTCGCATCATGCACCTCATCCTAGAACAACTTCGACAGTACAAACTCTACCTTTGTCAGGACAAGTGCGAGTTTGAGAAGACCAAGATTGAGTACCTCGGCCTGATTATCTCAGAGGGTCAGGTGGAGATGGATCCTATCAAGGTGAACAGGGTCATGGCTTGCCTGGCCGATGCCCACAAACAAGAAAGAGGTGCAGTCTTTCCTGGGCTTCATCAATTTCTATCGGCATTTTATCAAGGATTTCTCACATCATGCACGACCACTGTTTGACTTGACAAGAAAGGAGGCATGGAGGTGGGATAATGCACAACAGGAGGCATTCGAAAAGCTTAAGGAGATGGTCACTTCCGCTCCCATTCTTACCTTTGCTGACGATTTGCATCCTTTTTGTGTAGAAGCCAACAGTTCTGACTTTGCGATGGGTGCCATGTTGTCTCAGCAGTCTCTGGAGGACCAGAAGTGGCATCCTGTTGTGTTCTACTCCAAAAGCCTTAGTGCTGTAGAGCGAAACTATGAGATCCATGACAAGGACTTGTTGGCGATAATGCGTGTGCTTGAGGAGTGGGGACACTTCCTCGAGGGTGCCCAACACAAGGTGGAAATTTGGACAGATCACAAGAGTCTCGAGTACTTTATGATGGCCAAGAAATTGAACCATCGTCAAGCTTGTTGGTCCATGTATCTATCC
The DNA here is from genome assembly GCA_026075535.2 of Tricholoma matsutake. Classification (NCBI taxonomy): domain Eukaryota; kingdom Fungi; phylum Basidiomycota; class Agaricomycetes; order Agaricales; family Tricholomataceae; genus Tricholoma; species Tricholoma matsutake. The sequence continues at coordinate 3,863,925 of AP026544.2, forward strand.
AGATTTGACTTCTCCTTGCACCATCTGGGTTGCAGCATGGGGAAGACCGATGCCCTCTCCCAATGTGCAGACCATGGGGATGGCAGCGATGACAATCAAAACATTGTGTTGTTGCAGCCAGACCTGTTCACCATTCGGGCACTGGAAGGCATTGCACCCCAGGGCAAGGAGTGGGACATCCTATGTGACATTCATTGCGCAAACCATAGTGGTTTACATGAGGATGTTGTTGCCCGAGCTGTTAAAGAACTGAGGAAGGGATCCACCCTTTCCTTGTGTGTGGCAGAGCGGGCTGAAAAAGAGGACTTGTTGTATTTCAGGGATCGCATCTACGTCCCCAATGATCCAGACCTTCACTGGCGCATCATATCCCAACACCATGACTCACAGATTGCTGGTCATCCTGGATGCTGGAAGACCTTGGAGCTCACCTCATGGAATTATTGGTGGCCACAAATGTCACAGCTCATTGGGCAGTATTGTTGCACTTGTGACCTTTGCTTATGCACCAAGATTCCTCATCGCAAACCCATTGGCAAGCTACACCCTCTTCCTGTTCCAGAGAGTCATTGGGATGTTGTCAGCGTCGACTTTGTGGTGGAGTTGCCAGAGTCGAATGGGTTTGATGTGGTGATGTGCACAGTTGATTCAGTGGGAAAACACACTCACTTCATTCCCACTCACACCACTGTCAGTGCCCTGGGTGCTGCCTGACTCTACCTCCACCATGTGTGGAAATTACATGGACTTCCTGGCACTTTCCTCTCTGATCGTGGCCCTCAGTTCATGGCAGAGTTCACTCACAAGCTGTACCGACTTTTGGGGATCAAACTCCTTGCTTTGACTGCTTATCACCCACAAACTGATGGCCAGACTGAGCAAGTCAACCAGGAACTGGCGCAGTACATCCACATCTTTGTCAATGAGCGCCAGGACAATTGGGACGATCTTCTCTCCTTGGCTGAGTTTGGATACAACAACCATGTCCATGCTTCCACTCAACAGACCCCTTTCCTCTTAGACACTGGATGACATCCACGCATGGGATTTGAACCTTGCCAAACTCCCTCACACATCGAGATGGTGAATAAGTTCACAGAACGCATGCGGGATAGCTTGGAGGAGGCAAAGGCAGCCTTAGCACAGGCAAAGGACAACATGGCACACTTTTACAACCAATGCCATTCTCCGACCCCTCATTACAAGGTTGGTGATCAAGTTTATCTTGACTCCAGTGACATCTCCACTATGTGTCCATCCAAGAAACTCGCTCATCGCTTCCTGGGACCTTTCCCCATTGTCAAGTGTGTTGGAACGTATGCCTATCGTCTATGCCTCCCAGCCTCCATGTCCAGACTCTGTTAAATGTATGATTCACCATCTCTCTATTTTACTTCTATCCTACTTCTATTCCATGTCCTATCACTTGTAGTTACACTCATGGGCACTTAGAGTAGTTTCCACCTTGTGTTTATCACTGTTTGTTTCACAGTATGTAGACTGCAGAGTCCAGAGTTTTGCACTCTTCAGTTGCTCACTCTGGACTCCAGGTACTGTACTCCTTATTGTCTCATATAATAATTAGTTGCTCACTCTGGACTCCAGCTGTTCAGTCTATCTGAGTCTCCCTTCACAGTTGCTAGGTTAAACTGCACTAAAGGCAACCTCAGACTTTAGCAGACTCCACCCAGTCTTCCATGTCATCAAACTCCTTCCAGCTCCCCCAGATCCATTCCCAGGATGCCATTCACGTCCATGACCACCACCTACAGTTAGGGCAAGGCAGGGGTTACCCCTGGGTGTCAAATCTCATACCCTTACCCCTACCCCTGAACACCCTACCCTTAGGGGTAAGGGTATGGAAACATATAAGGGTTGCCAAGGGTATGGGAGGGTTTGTCAAGGGTACAAGGGTTTGGCACAAAATCAACATATTTAGGGCAGAAATCATATGAAAAGTGTTGATAACTATTGTATTTACTATTAATATCACATATTAATACCTCTTATTAACATATGAAAGCCATTATCATGTTGGACAATCCCAAAATCTGGATTTAATTGATGAAAATCTTGAATATGAGTCTTTGTAGCTGAAAAAATCAAATGATATTCTTACATAAGCATACCCCTGGCATACCCCTGCACCCTTAGTAAGGGTACAGGGGTATGCAAGGGTATGAACTTCCAAACCCCTACCCTTACCCCTCATACCCTTAGCCCAAAAACACAAGGGTATACCCCTACCCCTGCCTTGCCTTACCTACAGTGATTGAGGGAGAACCCCAATATGAAGTCAAGTCAATCTTGGACAGCCGGTTGCATTGAGGAAAACTCCAGCATTTGGTGCATTGGAATGGTTATGGGTATGAGGAGAACTCATGGGTCGAAGAGTCCAATGTGAATGCCCCTTGGTTAGTCAAGGAATTCCACCGATGGCACACTGCTGCACCGCATCGCATTCAAGTCACTGACTTTGGTTGTATGTGATTTTGAATGCATCAGGGCAATGCATCTTAGGGAGGGGGTGATGTAAGGGGACTAGGGGGAACTAGGGGGGGTGCCCTGTGTGTTTCTCCTATTTTTTTACCTTCGTTCTATATTTTCCCTCACTTCATTTCCTTATATTCTTCATTTTCTATGATTTTTCCGGATTTTATTACTAATTTCCCTTTCTATCATGTTTGTGCATGTTGACAGTTTTATATTTAGATGCGGAGTACCTCTTCCGACATCTACCCCTTGGTATGATGTCATTCAGCAGCCTTGATCTGCCTATCTCCACCTTTTCTATTTTTAGGTTATTATTTGATTTTTGCTGTCTTCACATATACTGGGCATTGGCAAAGGGATCCTTAGAGTTTTCTCTTCAGATTTCCCTTTGCTAGGTGTGCCCCCAATCCCTGTAATATGTAGTATAATTTTAACTTCAGATTTCCCTTTGCTAGAGGCTGAGGTTGCCCTTATAGTGCAGGCCAATCAGTGATCACCTGTACCTTGATCAGGTCCATCTTGATTCCATCAGGGCCAATCATTAACCCCAGGAACTTGATCTCACTAGCATTGAATTCACACTTCTCGGGTTTCAAAAATAGATTGTTCTCTGCTAATCTCTATAACACCTCCTGCACTATCCCCTCATGATTTTCTTCATCCTCTGTAAATATCAGAATGTTGTCAATGAATATTATTACCATGCCTTTGTCAATTACATGCTTGAAAATGTCATTCATCATATTTTGGAAGGTTGGGGGACTATTGGTCATCCCAAGAAACATGACAAGCAGCTCAAAGGATCCTCAATGCATGGCAAAAGCAGCCTTCCACTCATATCCTTTCCTAATGCATACATTATTGTATCTCCATCTTAGATCCAATTTTGTGAAAACTCTGGCTTTCTCCACTTTGTCAATAATTTTGGAAATCAAGGGTAGGGGGTATGCATTCTTCACTGTCCACTCATTCAAATACCTATAATTGGTACACATTCTCTTTCTCTGGTCCTTCTTTGGTACAAAGAATATTGGTGACATTTGTGGGTAGTGTTTGCAGGTCCAGTCCATAGGACCAAAAAAAATTGAACTGGAAAAGACCAGACCAGAGGTCTATTTATGGACCAGTCTTTTGTAGTCCAGTTGCTGGTCTTTCATTTTGAAAATTATAGTAGGACTGATGAAAAACTGGTTTAAACTGGTCATTTGTCCCAATTTGTATTTGACCTTACTCCCACATATATTTACTTCATTTTGGTCCCTGTATCGTCAAAAATGGTTAAATATTGGTTGAGATATGACCAAAAACATTTTTGTATGAGTATTTTGTACAACTTTGATTGCATTGCTTATTACCTGAGCTATATTTTTTTTGTACAGCTATATAACATCATAAACATAGCAACAACACACCTAACCATCTGTACCATGTGATTTTATTAATTTAACAGCCCAAATGAGTTGTGACTACAAACTACAAATTACAAACTACAAACCACAACTTGAATGCATGTCCTTTCAGTTTTAGCCATATCTAAGTCAAATATTGGCAGAATTCCTTAAAAGTTGAACTGATCTACAGGGAATTACAATATCTATCCATCTGTATAATATATTTGAGGTATTTGTTACAATTGTTGAGATACATATGGGTTATTTCCTATGAAAAATTTTACGACAAAAGACCAGTCTGAATCAGTCTTTTTTTGGTCCATGGACCAAATAGGACCAGTCCTAAATGGTCCAGTTGTGGTCCCCCAATGTCTGGGTCAGTTCTAGACCAGTTGCAGTTGATGGTTGCCCCATTTGGAAGTCAAAAACTGGACTGCACTGGACCTTTAAACACTATTTGTGGGGATTTCAAAGTTTGGATGTACTCTTTGTGTAATTGCTTGTTTAGGAACATGTCAAGACCAATTCCTCTGGCTGGATTTCTGATCATTTTCCACCATCTTTTCTGGCCACCTTGCATCACAGCTTGCCTCCTATCAGCAGCACTGCCTGGAGATGAAATTCCCTTATTTCCAATTCAATGAAATGGTTTCAAGTCATTTGTCTTGGAGCCTGGTTTGCAAATTATCACAGCCTCAGAAACTCTGAATTCCAGCCAAGTTAATGCCCCAAATCCTCTTCTTCTAAGTCTGCCTTGAACTTTACCTTGTTCTCCCCAGAAAACCTCCAGAATTCATATCTCTCTCCTAACCCTTGTCTTGAAATTAGAACACTTGACGAGGAGAAGGGCACAACTTCTTACAAGTTGAAGCCAAGTCCTTTCTGTTCCCCTTACACTTGATGTGTCACACCAAGTGGACTCTGCTCCACAATCCCGCCGGGATTCCTTTCCTGTTCAGTCTTCCCTTCATCCTTTGGATTCAACCAGAATTCCAATGTCTTCCTTTGTTCAGCTCAGAACTTAACAGAACACATCAACTTCTTCTTGTTCCTTCAAAGATAATGGATACACCTTTGACTTCTTCAGCACAAACCCTGGCTTCATCTCAATCACATGATCCCATGGCTTCCACACTGGCATTCACTCTGATTCCTTCTTCTGAATGACCAACAGATACTTGTGATACTTCTTTGGTACCCACTCCTCCACTGGCTTCTCTACATTCACTGCATTCCTATCCCATGACTGTCTCCACAAATTTCCCTAAACATTTGATTCTGATGTTATTTCTCAACCATGACTGGAACTTCCCTATTTGGCACATCCTCATCCTCCACTTCCTCCATCATTACTGAATACTTCCTCAGATGTTCTTTCTCCATTTTCTGCCTCTTTTCCCTTCTCACCTTCCTTCCAAATACATTACACCCTTTAGGGCAATGAGTCATTTGTACCTTCCCAGTTTTCCAATCAATTTCAGGATTATGCTTGCATAACCATGGACATCCTATTATTAGATTGGTCTTCCCAAGATCACACACTTCAAAAACAGCTTGTTCCTGATGGCCCTGATACCTTAGTATAATAGTCACCTCCTCCTTAATAGTCCCTCCACAATTTATTGTTCCATCAATATTATACACCATTATGGGTTGCACTAACTTGTGCATGCAAATACTGTTTCTGGTAATTAAGGATCAATTAATAAATAATCCTGTAGCACCACTATCAAGCAATGCCTCCACATCAATTAGTGTATCAAGGTTCAGTCCATAGGACCAAAGACTGAACCAGACCAAACCATGGTCCATGCTTTGGTTCAGTCCATTTTTCTGCAAAAGTGAGTAACTGAAGCTGTCGGTTCAGTTAATGGTTAAGCTGTTTTGAAAATGTTTGAAAACCATTGTAAAACTGGTCTTTGTACAGTTGAATTATATACTCTATAGGACACTAAACTAATGTACATAAGTTATACAATACATAATTACATTAACTATGAGGGGAGATGGCATGAGAATGGGTGGGGTTTATATATGTTACTGTAGTTGTACATGTTTGTTCACAGTAAATGAACACATACACATTGACATGTTTGTTTGTGTCACACATTGATGCGTGTGTTTACAAAACCACCACCCTCGTTGACCCACACTCCCATGCTACCCTCTGTCTGCACTCACCACCAATGACATGCACACCATGACCCAAACAAACAAACACAAGGCAGGGGGCCTGAACATTGCCAGTCATCATTTGGGCCAGTGTAAGTCTTTCATATTAGTATTTGTTGAGTTGTTTCTTTTACTAACTATGGAGTGGGACATCTAGTCTCTGCTACTTTTGTACAGCCAAAATAGGTCATGGAAAAATGGACCAAATCCTTATTCCTCTGGCCAGAATGCTCAATTCAATGAGAGGAACAAATCCTTCAGAGCATTTGTTCTGAAAGTCAAACCGGCATGAGGTATTATTTTTTTCGGACACATATTGAGCACATTATGTAATATAAGATAAGATAAGAGAGATAAGATCTATATCTGTGCAGATGCGTCAAAAAAGCGTGCCAACCATTCAGGAGGATGTCAATGAGATTTATACTTTGTGGAGCTGAACTTCTTGACCTCAAATTGAGCTGCTTTCGGGCCCAAACCAGATCGGTATGCCTGCATCCATTGAATCATCCAGAAATGGAAACCCTCTCAATGAAGCCAACGGCGCGCCGTGCAGAGAGAGATCTCCTTGCTGACTTTGAGATAAATTCGAGGGAATAACTCGACCTCCAAGTATTTTTTAAGTCCCTGGGGCATCTCATTGTTAATAACATTGCAAAGATACTTTTCTGAAGCTGCATTGACCATATTGTTCTTACTGAACTCAGCCAGTTTCTCCAGATTTATTGACCATTTATTTGAGCGAACGTAAAACCGCTGATAGGTTGTCTCCCTGGCTCAAAGGCCGATTCACCATTTCAACCACATTCTAATCACATTGGATAACTTGCACGAGGTCCCAGAAGCAGCACAACCACTCCCAACCAAGTCTATTGATCGCGATATCATATCGACCACATCGAAACATCACCAGCAACATCAATCGTACCAAGAGACCACATCGCACAACCTTAGGACTACATCGAAAGCCCCTAAGACCCCTTCTAAATGACCATCGAACATCCCCGATCATCTTTGAACAAACCGCGACCACGATTGAACATTGTTGACCATCGTCAAGCATCATCGATTGATATCAAGAGACCATGAGTGACATCGGGTGCCGCATTTGTTATCTATATCATGTGCCAGGAAGGATTCCAACTTGTGCCCAAACCTGCTGATAGTAGGTCATCCTCGTTCCAAGTCCCTATCGTGCACAGAACCCACTGGACGAATTATTGCGAGACTTAGCGCAATTTATACACAAAGGACAGTCCCCTTTTAGTTCTATACCCTTTATTACTCTTTCATCATATGATATATATCTTTATTGTTCGGATTCCAGTCTCCTTTTTGGCCTTGTGCCTTAACTCATATCTTTTGCCTCATGTTCTACACATGTTTCTCATTCCATTTTAGGAAGTTTCATTAAAACATATAAAACTCTGTAGTATCTACTTGGAAATACAAGAAATCATCTTCACCTATCGTCTTGTATACAGTTCTAAGCATCCGATCAACTTTCTAAAACAATCTAAGTCTCTACAGGTTTTCTCAATTGACGAGAAACCTCTGTGATCATCACATCCTCAATCCTCCTTCAATCCTCTTGTCGCTAGCACTAGTAACCAGTTCAACACTTCATAGCCATTTGCTATACCCTTCATATACTATTGACCTATCAAAAGGTCCTTGGAATTCACATGTTGACCATCAACAATAGAACTCAATATTGATCGATACTCAATCGGACCACAGCAAACACCTTCGGTTCCTATCATCACTGCAACTCTGTCGTGATGGCTGGATCATTGAGCACTGAGAATGCTTTGATGTGTTTACCTCACTTTGATGTTGGCAGATCCTGATTCACCACCCATGCTCTTACCCATCTACAGACCAGATGTCCTCCCCAGTTTGCCGCAAAGCCTTGACTTTCAGCTGCACACTGTGATGCTTCGATTGCATTACACTTGCCATGGGTAACCATCTGCAAGTGGCTGCAGATGGCCCGTGCTTGGTACTCCTGCAAACCATTTCGGCCTGCTTCAAAGATCTCATGTTTGGAATGGATGAGCTTCTTGATATCTTTCAATGCAAGTTCCAAATCTTTTTTTATGATCTTCTTGTGCTCACTGATGTGCTACTCGTGCAGGTACATCCAACTTCCGTCTCCTTGGTTGAGGTGGAACTCGAACCCTGAAAGATGCCTGTTCTGCATCCAAGTCCCCCATGTTCAACCCAGCGCCATGATGATCAATCTGAGAAGCAGTGCAGCCACTGGATCCTGAAGTAGCATTTGTCTGCATGAGTTCCTTGTCATCGTCATCATACTCATCAGATTCTGATGACTCTTCATCAGACAGGTATCCTGTGAAAATCTCATTCTCATTGTGTTCTCCACACTCAGAGGCAGCAGTCGGCTCAATGGTTGGAAGCTTGGCAGTTGAAGGCAGTGGTTGCAGAGTTTTGGGCTTTGGAGCAAAGTATGAGCACATGAGTGCAGCTCCTTCACTGGAGACACCATGTAAGTACCATATATCATTCAATCAGATTGTATTCATACTCATGAGTTTTGTATCAGTTTATGAATTTTTTCTTCTGCATCCCACACATTCTTTGCCTTGTGTTGCTGGGTTGAGCTGGCACCACCATTGTACACACCTAGTGTTTGAAGGTCCAGTCCATGGTTATGTAACAGTCTTTTGGAATCTTGAGATGTAACATGCTTGTCAAAGCCTTACAATGTATCCTGGCATTTTAGGACTTTTTGTACACAATGTCAAGATATGATTGAAAAGGTTTTGTCATTATGCCTCAGTAGTTTTTACAGAATTAAACATATTAAACATAAAACAATTTTTTCAGTCTATACATTTTCCGAGGTTTTGAGAAAAGTGTATGAACTGGAAAAATTGTTTTGTGTTTAATATGTTTAATTCTGTAAAAACCACTGTTGTATAATGACAAAACCTTTTTGGTCCTATCTTGACATTGCATTCAAAAAGTCCTGAAATGCCAGGATAAGTTGTAAAGCTTTAACAAGCAGATTACATCTCAAAATTCCAAATGACTGTTACATAACCATGGACTGGACCTTCAAACACTATACACACCCCACTTTGAAGACTCAGCTTTCTTCCATTGCTTCTTGTTTATTGTTCTCTGGAGCTCTCAAAATCTGGTTGATCCCTCAATGGCTGCTTGTTCTTGTTCTCCCTGTCGTTGCAAGTTCTGCAGCAGCTCATCTCCCTCCAATTCCATAAACTCTTCCTCATCATCCGAGTCTATCTCATTGTCATCTGTATCTGACTGATCCAATTCCTCCATGGTGAAGTGATTGAGACTGCCATCCCAATTTGTGCATTCATTCTCACATGTCAGCTGATTGACAGCAGAGTCCAGGGTGTTTGCAGATGGTGTTGTTGCTGATTTGGGCCACCAGTTTGCATGCGCTTGGAAGATGGTTTCTTTTGCATAGTTGGTCTTTCAAGGCATGAGAACGAAATGAATCTGGACAGTCTGTATGTAGAATGTAGTCTTCAACTGTCTCTATCCTACACCGCCATCTACTCTAACCAATTTTCGAGGCGCCACAATATTGATTTCAAAAAAATTTAACTCCCCAAGTCAGAAGTGCCTAGTTGGGCTTATTGGCCAATGATGCTGGTGTAGTCCAGGCCAAATTGAGCACTGTCCACAAGTAGCGGTGACTAGATGTCCTGCTCCATACATGTTTTTCTTTTAGGTTCTTGTATCTTGACTATGTCATCACCCACCCTCTGAATGACACACACAGGCCCTGCACCACTGCTGCAAGCCTCTGCTTGCAGGATGGCAATGGGCCCTCTTCTGTCCAGTGATGACCACCACCAATGCCACATCACAGCACCACCACCCCACCTGTGAGCCACTGCTCGTAGGGAGGTATGGTGGTGCTGACAACAACAACCAGGAGGGAGAACAACAAATGACAAATGACAGGAACAACAAACAATGGGAACAACAAACAATGGGAACAACAAACAATGGGAACAACCAGGAGGGAGAACAACAAATGACAAATGACAGGAACAACAAACAATGGGAACAACAAATGACGGGAACAACCAATGATGGGGAACAACCAACAGCAGGGAACAACAAACAACAGGGAACCACAAATGGCAGGGAACCACAAATGACAACCAGGAGGGAGAATGACAACCAGGAGGGAGAATGACAAATGGCGGGAAATGACAAACAGCAGCAAATGACAAATGGTGGGGAATGACAAACAAACAGCAGCAGGACCCCACCCTCACTACAAATCCGAGATGGTGGGGCTATTTCTTTTCTTTTTCTTTTTCTTTTTCAAATTTTCATTCCATATGTAGCTACACCACACCGCTGCAAGCAACTGCTCACAGGGTGTTTATGTAATTATTTATTTCATATACTGGAAGGAAGCCAAAGCTTCCAACACTCAGGGATGGAGAAACCATAAGGAACTTAATATATTTTGAGGGGGGGAATCTAGAATACAGTACATGCACTCGAGTATAGACTATATATTAATGGAATGACATGTGATAATGGAGTGGCATGTGATAATGTAGCGATGATGTAAGAGGCACTCTTACACTCTCTCATACTCCAAAAAAAAAATGACTGGGGGGGGGGGGCAGGTGGCAAGGTAAACGTGGTCATGGTAACCCAAAAATAACTTTATGTGTTCACAAAACACTGAGTCATAAGTGTGTCCACAATGCTGGTGTTGATGAGGACAGAAAAGGACAAGGATGTGGATGGTGCTGGTGATGTGGATGGTGCTGGTGACCTGTGCTGGTGCTGTGGAGGGTGCTGGTGACATGGACAGGGGGTGTGGATGCAGGTGAACCGAGCTGGTGATGTGGGTGGAAAGAGTGTGTAAGCAGTGGCAGATCGCTAGATGAGCTGGGCGGGGACATGACAAGGCATTGGTGATGAGTGTGGCTATGGGTGGTGAGTGGGCAAGGCATGGATGGTTTACAAGACAGTTTGGGTTGGGTATGCAAGTGGGGAATTGGGAACCAATGTGGGTAGGTGAGGGTGTGGGGCAGGATGGTGATGATACTCAACCCAGGAAAACCACCTAAACTGCCGATGAGGCAATCGATGATATTTGCGACGAGTCCGAGGAAGGGTGCGAGTCGTTCCAAATGTTCATGGTCCAACCTATGGGTAGATAACTAGTTGGTACTAGCCGTGAAGGTAGTACTATGGGAGATGAAGGTGTTTGGTGTGGTCTGATCGAGGATGATCGATGAGATCGACGGCAAATGAGTTCTATCGTCGATGGTCAAAGTGCGAATTCCAAGGACCTTTTGATAGGTCGAAAGTATACAAAGGCTATAGTCGATGGCTAGGACGTGTTGAAATGGTTGCTAGTGATAATGATCAGAGGATCATAGGAAGATTGAGGATGATGATGATCGCAGAGGTTTCTCATTGATCAAGAAAACTTGTAGAGACTTAGATTGTTTTTAGAAGATTGATCAGATGCTTAGAACTGTATATGAGACGATAGGTGAAGACAATTTCTTGTATTTCCAACTAGATACTACAGAGTTTTATATGTTTTAATGAAACTTCCTAAAATGGAATGAGAAACATGTGTAGAACATGAGGCAAAAGATATGAGTTAAGGCACAAGGCCAAAAAGGAGACTGGAATCTGAACAAGAAAGATATATATCATATGATGAAAGAGTAATAAAGGGTATAGAACTAAAAGGGGACTGTCCTTTGTGTATAAACCGCGCTCAGTCTTGCAATAATGCATCCAGTGGGTTCTGTATGCGATAGGGACTTGGAATGAGGCTGACCTACTATCAGCAGGTTTGAGCATGAGTTGGAATCCTTCCTGGCGCATGGTATTCCACCATATAGATAACAAATGCAGTGCCCGATGTTGCTCGTAGTCTCTCGATATCGATCAATGATGCTCAATGATGGTCGATGATGTTTGATCGTGGTTGCAGCTGTTTGAACGTGATTGGGGATGTTCAATGGTCGTTTAGGTGGATCTTAGGGGCTTTCGGGGTAGTCCTAAAGTTGTGCAATGTGGGCTCTTGGTATGATCAATGTCGCTGGTGATGTTTCGACTCGGTCGATATGATATCGCAATGGATAGACTGGGTCGCGCTGCGTCTGGGACATCGTAGGAGTTAGCCAATGTGATTAGAATGTGTTTAGAATGACATATTGGCCTTTGAGCTGAGGAGACCACCTATCAATGGGCTCTGAGGCAGAGCGGTGTGCTCGTGCTGCAGCACAGGACATGGTGTTGTTGTGTGTGACATGCCAAGCATGTGGGGCAGGACGGGGTGCAGGACAGGCTGTGGAGAAACAGGGAGCGAGTAGAGGCGGTCTGCAGGGTATGCAGTTGATGTAGGCACTGTAACTGTCAGTGGTTGTGTGTGCGTGGTCCATGATGCATGGTGGGTGACAGTGATGGAATCAGGAAATAGTAGCTGTGGGGGTGGTTGTTGATGACACAGCAGGTGTGTAGGTGTTCTCCGCTGCTTTAGTAGTCATTTCAGTGGCCACAGATGGCTCAGGGTGCAAAATGAAGCACTCGTGATTTAGCAGGGGAGCCATAGCTCAATCCAGTATGTCTTCTAGGTGAGGAACAGAAAATGGTGACACGTGTCGGAAAACCAACGGCATGGTGGTGGTTTTGAGTCAGGCCGAGCAGGGGATTGGGTTGATGACGACGACTACATCATTGATGACATGGTGGGTCATGTTGATGTGGTGCCCGTATGAGACGTGGGTGGTGATGAGATGGCTCCCTTCAGGAGCTTCTGGGGTGAGCAGGGTGGTTAGGATCCACTCCGGGGGTGTTCTGGTGGTTCTAGGTGCATGTTGTGTGATGGGGGTGGGAAAGATGGAAGGTGCATTGGCAGGAGACAATGTTGAGGTGGTTGTTGGGGGTAGTAGATAACAGAGGACACCTACAGGGAGAAGCACATGCCATTGTCCTCATTTAAAACCAGAACGACGCAGAAGAGTGCCAGACAGGATTCTCGGGTGGAATGGGTGTGTGGATGAGGAGGTGAAGGGATGTTCAATGAGGGTTTGTGTGGCTGTTTCAGTGGCTGGGGTGTGGGTCTTTTGCTTTATTTGCGTGGAGAGTTGGTGTTTGAGGTCAATTTCAAGTTGCGGCCATCAGGGTTAGAGCCTGGAAGGAGAACAAAGCGCTGTTCCTTTGGAGGAGGCAAGCAGTCAGTTTTTGTTGTAAGACTCATCAAAAGGTGTGGTCATTTCAAGGTATTAGTTTCTTGGGCATGGGCAGCTTCTCAGGTGCAGGTGCAGGTGCAGGTATGGGTGCAGGGAGGTGTTTGGTCTAGAGTGGGGGCAGAGCCGGGGTTTTGGCTGTCGCCAATGTGTTGACAATGACATGGCTGGCATTGGGGGTGACATGGCAGCAGTGGTGAGCTTGGGGTGTATGACAGGGGACTGGGGGGCAAACTGGGGGTGACAGGGTGGTGTGGGATGTAGTATAGACCATTGCTTGTGATGAGTGAGTTACAGAACATATTGCAAGTGGGGGGATGACAGTGGTCTCGAGGGCAGGAGGTGGTCCATGGGGAACTGTGTTTTGATGAGGCATGGATGACAGTGGAGCTGGTGTTTTAGTGTGTGACATGGCAGGGGTGTGAGCCAAGCTGAGGGGTGCTGGGGTGGGCAGGCAGTGAACAGGGCATACAGGGTGAATGGGGGTGTCCCGGAGTGTCAGCTCCAGGGAAACAAGCCTAAACAAAATAGTTTGATGCTGCAAGGGCATCAAACACCAGTGTCTAAGCTGAAACAAGGCAGAGGGGGGCTGAAAAGAGAAGGAGGGAAGAGGAGAGTTGGCATCAGCAAAACAAGACACAGGGGGGTCCTAAGACATGGGGTGAGGGGTGGGAAGAGGCTGCTGCCAGCAAAACAGAGTGGGTGTCATCAGAATGAGAGCCTGCAATGCTGAACAACACCAGAGGGGCATTGAATGAGGAGCAGGGGGAGGGGCCTTTGACATAACAGGGAGGCAGCAGGTAGAAAACAAGTGATGGAGACCGAAACAGAGTTGGAGGAAATATGATAGCTGCTAGGGCTGTGGGTGGTCATAGTTGTTGTAGAAGCCGATTGGCATGGTTTGCAGCGTTTAGCAGGAGTAATTGTCGAGGGCTGCTGTAGGTAGTGAAACAGTGCATTGGCAGGTATGCTGGGGTTGGCTGGGGTCCATGGGCAGCAAATGGGGCACAGGCGATGAACAGGGGTTGTCGACAGTTGTCGATGGGTCATCAGTGATGCAGCAGGGGTGTACCACACAGATGATGCTGGAATGGCACATTTATGGGGGGTCTGTGGCAAGCTGGGTGGCTGGGATGGGGTTGGCAGTGAATGGGGTGTCCCCAGCTGTAGACATCATTGTTGATGATGAGGCGGCGACATGAGGCACAGGCATGTTTGTGGTGACATGTCTGGTGGGGGGATGTGCAGGGTTGGTAATTGTTGTTCTGATGTGTTTGCAGCTGAGTGAGATGTGCAGGGTGGAGACAGGGTATAGGTGGTGTATAAACAATAAATGAGAGTATAATTGATGATAGTTCAGGGAGGGTTCTGTGTCCAGTGTGAAAAAAAAAAATGACCATTTTGGAAATTTCAGGGTCAGCGGGGTAAAGAAAAGATGTGCGTCGTGAGAGAGAGAGTACTAGAGTGTGGATAGTAAGTTCATTATAAAAAAAAGTGGAAGGAAGCTGAAGCTTCCAACACTCAGGGATGGAGAAACTATAAGGAACTTAATATATTTTGAGGGGGGGAATCTAGAATACAGTACATGCACTCGAGTATAGACTATATATTAATGGAATGACATGTAATAATGGAGTAGCATGTGATAATGTAGCAATGATGTAAGAGGCACTCTTACATATACATAATTAAATTAAGTTAGTTGTGCCAAAAAACCAGTCAAAACTGGTTTTTTGGACCGTAACCAAACCGATAGGACCAGTTCTAATTGGTTCAGTTACAGTCTAACTGACTTGGGGTGCTGGTCTAGACCGGTTACGGTTATGGTTAACCCTCTTAGAGGTTGAAAAACCAGACCAAACTGAACCTTAAAACCCTAACATCAATTGCTGCATGTGTGTCCACTGTCTTCAGTCCCACAGTCAAGGTGATTTTGGGTTCTATTCGTGCAGAGTGAATAAAAGATTTAGGGGTCTTTGGAAATTGCACTCGCAAATCTCCATCATCACGTGATTGAATTTTGTCTTTCTCCTCAGTGATTTTTTTTTTCAAAATTTCCCTGAGTTTCCTCTGATGCTATACATTGTAACAGTTTTGGGTCACTGGTGGGGAAACCTTCACTGGGACTCTTGCACAAAATTCTGCTGCTTGCTTTCTTCCTCCTTCACTTCCTCAATTGTGGCTTCCCTAATTTGTCCCTTCTCTACAATTCCTAGAGATATGTTCTAATTTCCCACAGTTGAGATATTTGAGTGGGGGTCATCTGCCCACTCAATCAACCTCCATAGTGTATGATGCTGGTGGTGCTGCAACAATAGGCATCACTGCCATGGCTGGTGGCCGTGCCCTCAGAGTTTGTGCCTGAGGCACCTTTCCTTTCCCCCTGATGGCTTTCCAAATTTACTACTTCTGTACATCAACTTCAATTTGGCTTGTTCCTGCCGATATTGCCAATCAAGGTGCATGGCCCAATTATACCACTCATCCAACTGCTCCAGCATAGAGGGTACCTGGTAGATAGACTTGAATAGCAAGGGATTTAATCCCACCTTCAAAAATTCTACTAATGCTGCCTCCCCCATATCTGTTAAGGAACCTTGGCGCATGGTTTTTAATTTTGCATTAGCTGTTGCCTTTGGATTAGGATCTCCAAACTGAGCCTCCAATCTCTCCATAAATTCCTTGAAGGTTGCAAATGGTCTGATTCCCCCAGCAATTTGATTAATACCCTCATTTCTCCAAAATTGTGCTTCCCCCCCTGGATGTAAGAGAGAACAAACATAATTTTAGACTCTGCTGTGCAAAATTCTGGCTTCCTTCCATGGATGTACAATACTATACAGTGGCTCAAAAAACTGTCCCAATGTTTGCACCATTTCTAGTATTCACTTTATAGCACCTCTGAATGTAAGAATATGGATAAAGTGTAGCAGTAAGCTCTGCTTTGTGGCTATCATTTGATAGCACATGTACATGCATCGGTAGCAACAATGTACAATATATGTAATATAGTGTATAAACATAAATATATGCCTAGGGGACCCCAGTTTTGTTCTCTTAGGTATTCCACCTACACTTGTGGTGCAAAATGCCTTCCTCAACCAACTAATCTATTAATAACCCCTCACATCAAAACCATCAATTTCCCCATCATGCAGGTGCATCTCGCCCCCTTCTTGTAGAGAGAACCCACACAGTCCTAGCTAGCAAATAAGTGGGTGTCACCCTAACAGGAGGATACCCCCAACAATTTGGTGTTATTGGTGAAGTGCAGGCCCTGTGTTTACATGACAAATATGCCATTCTATTATTGGGTAGGCCTCAAGCATGTGGTAGTACAATGTGTTTGGTTTGGCAGCAGGAAATATCTGCATTGGAGAGGATTGAATTGGAGGATGACACTGTGGATGTGAGACTCTCTGTGGTTAGTATTTCTGTGTTATGCACCAGGGTTTTACAATTTCGATGCAAGGTTTGTGGGTAGAGCCCTCAAGTGTGGCATTGGATTAATGGTGATATGATAAGTTAATTGCTTAGCATGGTTTATAGATGTTCATCAACATTTGCAGTCTACAGGTGTAGAAGGTAAACATCATTGTGATTAGAGTTGGTCAGCATGTTTAGCATTTTACAGATCCTCTCACTCTGGGAGATGTGGCTTATTGCAAGGTGGTGCTAGGCTCTCTGGAGCAAATCCAAGTTGCACATCCTGTTTGTGTCAGTAAGCTTTTGGATTCTTTGAGTGTTCTAAGTATGGTTGATTAAGAAGTTTCTAAGAATATTCTATATATGTGATGTCTATCAGCAAAGTGCAAATGTCTACCTCATAAGTGATTTGTATTTCATCATTTCAGTGTTTGTACTGTGTTCTTATGTTTGATAAGTGTGTATATTCAATTCGATTTAAGGTACTGAATGTTAAATTGAGGTAAATTTGGCAATTGCCATGCATTGCTTGTCCCAAGGCCATCAAGGCCATCAGTTGCATCATGGCATATCCAGCAGTCTGTCTTTGTGGTGCAGCCTTTCACTTCAATCCTCAACAATGGGAGGCTGTGGCAGTTGTGGGACTTCCACATTAAATTCATACAATACAATACAGTATTTACACTTCTAAAAGCATTGTATTACAGTATGTGCATGCATGTAAGCAATAACCAACCCTTAGGCCAGGAAGCTCATTCAAACTTTATTGTAAAGACTGAGAATATGCTGCCTAACAGGTAGTAGAACAACTGTGGGAGCAGGTCATTATCTATTATTTGCTGCTCAGCTCAAATCCTCACGAGAAGCAACTCCCCCTCATTAGCAGGTGTTATTATTAGATCAAGGTACCTATCACCCAGAGGAGATGCATGCGACTGAATTAAGAGCATGTCAGATAGCCGAGCTTGCTTGCCCTACATCAAACTGAGAAACGAGCTGATTTTTCTTAAATCAAGCTTAAATTAAGCCTAAATTGAATCGGTTCACATTAAATCAATCCGGGATAAGTTACTTAGCCCTCAAATTGACACTTATCTCTCACTTATCCCCCGAGCCTAGGTATAATCAGCTTCAGTTCTGCCTGAGGAGGTGCCAGGGCAGGCAGAATTTATATAGCAACTGAGACTGTTTCATTTGTAGCAGTACATAGGCACATATTATCTACAACTCTCTAGGTCTCCACTGGGTAGCACAAGGGCACCTCAAGACGTGACTGGAGTCTGTGCGAGGAAGCATGCATGGGCAATGTTTGGCATCCAACCCTGACGGCAAATAGCCGAGGCCAACTGATGGCCGCTTAGTCATCTGATTGCCCTTAAAATGTTCAGCATAAGTTTATGTATTTATAGTGGTGATATATATTCAATCAACTGATGGTGTGATATGATCAAAACAGTCATACATACACATGTAAATTGGGCATCTTGAATCTGACTTTTTCTGGACAGTAAAACAGGACCCCCAACAACCCCCCAAAATGCCTGATCCCTATCAGGATAAAAATTGCAGAAATTTGTTTGAACCATCCAGATAAAAATTGGGCAAAAAATTGCCAACCCCTGGGGTGAATGTCTGGATAAGGATTGGTTTGCAGGCTGCACCCCTGATCCAGTCTGGATAAAAATGTGAGGGATGAAAAAACATATGAACCCATAGATATTACTAATATGTACAAAGTAGTATCCCCAAGAAGCTTCTTGCCTGTCTGAGTCTGCATCTTTCTCATGCATACACCAAACCCCCAAATAGACATCAAATATGTGATGGTGCACAATGCATCACCACCATTTGATGAAGAGCAGTGGATTGAAGAAGGAAGAAATTTCCTTCTGATTTTTCTAACTTTCCAGACTTAGAGGGTTATTGTGAACAGAAGCTGTCCATACCAAAAAGTTCTTACACATATGCTTTCCCAGATCAAGAAATTACAGTCAAAGATTTTCTTGTTCTCAAGTTATTGAAAGCAAGTTAACAGAACAACACAGCAGGTCTGGCCAAGGATGGTGATGAGTAGAGCATGTCCTATCTAGTTATTTTATGTATCTGGAGCAAAGTTTTGAGAAAACTGCTAATTTTTGCAATTTTTTGCAATGACAATGAGATGTGCTTCCACTGTGCCAACATTAGAGCCTGTTCAGTAACAGGATGTGTGTGAGATATATGACATAATTTTGCCATGATCAGAGACTTGCCAAAATGCCATTGAAGCTTTAAGTGGATGTTGAAGCTGAAGGCAGAGGAGGTAGGGGATGCACACATTATATATATGTTGCATGGCTCACATAACAAATAATAGTGTTGAACCTTTCATCATGGATAACCGTACAGCCTTGGCTTTGTGCACTGGAAAAGACAACAATGGATCATCTGATATGCAACTCTTATTGTCAGCATTATTGTGGCTGCTACTGCTAACATTCTGCATGCCTTGTATACCAGAGAGCCTTACCACACTGCACTTTCTGGTGAAGCCTGGGTACTGGAGCTTCTTTGTGGCCATCCTGACCAAATTCACACTGAACTTGGTGTAACTCTCAAGGTTTTTTAGCAATCTTGTACAAGAGCTTTGAGATATTGGCTATCAAAAATTCAAGACATGTATTTCTAGAGGAATGAATGACTTGCTATTTCCCTCTATATGTGTGTGACTGGCTTGACTATCAGTCATGTTGGCAAAAGATTCCAAAGATCAAATGAAACAGTATCATGGTGAGCAAAAAACTATCTGTTTACTAGTACAGAATCATCTTGTAACTTGAATTTAATGGCAGATATTTCTGAAAAATCTTGTTCATTTTCTCCTCTCCTCCCTTCTATACAAGATTTGTAAAGCTGTCACAGGCTGGTTACTGGCTCCCCCATCACATCTGCCATAACCAAGCTTTGGCCATATTTTAAGGATGCCCTTGGAGCGATAGATGGCAGCCACATCCACTGTGCACCTCCTTCTGTTGATCGACCATTCTACCAAAACTGCAAAGAGTTCATCTCTCAGAACTGCCTTTTGCATGCTTTTTTGCTCTCCATTTTGTATACAGTCTATGCAGCTGGGAGGGCTCTGGATCTGATGCATGAATTTAGGATAATGCACTGTTGAAAGACTTCAAAGTCCCAGAAGAAAGATACTATCTTGCTGATGCTGGCTTTCTGTCATGCACAGAGCTCCTTATCCCATACAAAGGTGTGCACTATCACCTTGCTGAGTGGGGCCATGCAAATCTCAGGTAAGGGCATTCATATCCTATTGAATTCAGCTCAATACTGCAAATAAAGGCCTCAGAACAAGGACGAGTTATTCAATTTATGCCATTCATCAGTATGCAATGCTATTGAACATATTTTTGGTGTTTTGAAGTGTCAATTCCAAATTTTGTTGCTAGCACCAGAAAGTGCAAGCCTGGATACCTGCAGCATTGGCTGCTCTTCACAATTTCATCTCCATTCACAACCCTCATAATCAGCCTATCTCAAGTACCACCTCTGATAGTGCAGTGCATATGTATGATAATGTTGATGAAGATCTTGGGCCAACAGAAGCTCCTGTGCCCAATGACTCAGATATACATCTGGATATGATTGCAGAGAAGATGTGGGATGATTATATTAACATTTGTGCAGAAATATGGATGACATGATTGAGTCTGACTTGGATAATGATGATGATGATGATGACAATGATGACAATGATGACAATGACAATGACAGCTAGGATGAGGACAAAGACACATAGAATTGATGGCAAGGTTGATAGTATACATGTATACAACAGTTGATACTACTTTGATAGTGAGAGTGACTACATATGACAATTACATAGGACACAATATTCCATCAGATATTTCCAATCCACTGCTTGATGACAGCCTGTCAAATCTGATCATCCTCCAGAGCAATGTACATATCCACCTCCTTGTGATGACCCCCAAAGAATACAATAAGAGAGGCCTTCTCCATGACAGAAAGCCCATTATCACATTGTTGAACAAGATGCACTGCTTCCTGATATCATACAACAGCTTTGTCATCTGCACTCTCAGGAGGCTTAGAGGCCACTAAAATTGCCTGGGTCATGTCTTTGATGCTGCCATGGAGTTCAACAATAGCAACAGCAGGAGTAACCTTGTCAACATGTTGGGAGGTGGAAGTCATCATTGATGGAGAGCAGGCAGAGGAACTGGATGAGGAAGTCCTGACCTTCCCCTTCCCCTTCTCTAATGAAGATAACTTCAACTTTTTGCTACTCTCAGTAGGAATGGAGAGGGTCGCTGAACTCCTGGACTTGGAGGGAAGGACAGAGCTGTCATGTTGGACTGTGGTGACATTGCTGTCATCAACTAAGTGTTGTCATTTGGCAGTTGGTTCCAGTGAGATGTCAGCAGAGGAGATAGCAGTGGAGATGGAGATGGATGCAGTGGCAGAGGTGGAGGGTTGGCTGATTGAGTTGACATCCATAGCTTCACCAGCAGGAGCCTGTGGTGATGCATGGTCAGACTCTGGATCTTGATCACCAGCCACAGACGGTGGATTGGCTTCTGTTGCCATATAGAAGTGTGCACCAGTCACACCAGCTATAGGAAGGATCTTCTCCATATATTTAAGCCATCACTAGCCCCTGTTGCAGAAAAGCTTCATAGGATGGTTTCTCTGGATAAAAGGGGAGAGCAATCAGTTTTTTGAGTAATAAATAAGGTTCCCATAATGATGCACCTTTGAATCGAGCATTGCCCACCATACCTGGGCTTTACCATCTGTCATAATGGTTGCCCCTTTCCTGATGTCCTCCTCATTTGATGGGGTACCCCACCTGCCCATACCAGATGTGTCTTGATAACTCTGGATGGCACAATATGTTGTCTTTAATTAAGATCTGTCAGCAATCAGCTCAAAAGCAACAACAGCTTGAACTTACTCCTGCCCACTTGGTCTGCACCTGCTGCCAAGTCCTGGTCTGACCTCAGATGGTTGCTGCAGCAGAAATGTATGTCTTCTTCTTGAAATTGCCTGCATCACCAAGCTCTGCCTTCTTAGCAATAAAGTGCTGCAAGATGGCCTCAGTCTCATGGACAGCCCATTGTTGAGATGTATTAGTACTAGGAGGGTTGGCTGATAGGATGATAGAGAGCCACTGAAGGTAAAAAGCAGTGGCAGCAGTGGCAGCAAGACAAATGAGGCATCGTTGTGCTAGCCAGACATAATGGGTGTTATCACTCATCTAATAAGCTCCAATAGCAGACATTTCAGCAATACCTTCTATTTTTCACACATGTCCTGTTACTGAACAGGCTCATAGTATATGCCACTGCTGGCACTGACCTGTGTTTCCCACAGAAACACACCCAGAAACATGTTTTAAGACTTCTGATTTGTATAATCTTTGGATATTCTCAAGATGTATGTAAAAGATATACTAAGGTAATATTTTACATGTATCCAAGCTTGATCCAAGCTGTGTCTGCAAGAAACAGACAAGGGGGTGACAGGCCACGAATTTTAGACATCCACTCATGAATTTTTTTCAAGTGGCCATCTGGGACCCCCCCCCCCCCATCCTTCTATATATGGTAGTTTCCCATCACATGTCAGCCTATTTTTGGTAACTCCCTGGATCAAAATCATCAACCAGCCTGTCACACGCATGTCAAACTCGAGTCAATGAGTGGACAAGGTGTTTCACAACCTGTGTGATCAACTCCCTCAGTCATCACACCTCCTATACACCTTTAGTGTCTGCTACCTTGTGCACTGAAGGCTCTTCTGTAATTTTCCCATTCTTCCTCTCTTATCAGCCAGGTATTTACACTTGATTTGCTAGTAGTACACCAGTGCACCTATTACTTACTTATTTGGTAATCTCACAAAGGTGAGACAACCCCAATCAGATATTTTTGTTTGGCCTTGGTGAGCTTGCAAGGTAAATGGATCATGTGCCAGACTACTGCAACTGCAAACCATAATGAGAAACCTAAGAAAACTAAATGTAGAAAACAAATAACAGGGGGCAGCATCACAACTTGCAAACCCAAATTCCAATAATTTAAATACTTTGAAAGAATTGACAAGGTTTGGCAGTATTTCCAGTACAATGATGCCAATGCTTTATTATAATATACTAGGGAAGGTCAGGAACAACACTGAGTGTGGGCTGGAGGCCAAATCTGCTGCATTGGGTGGGGAAACCAAGAGACAGAACATGTTTTGGAGCCAAATTTGCAGCTCTAGAGCACCCTAAACATGACCTGACTTTTCACAACTTTGATGTCAATTTTTTTTAGTGGGTCCTCTGGACCCCCCCCCCCCATCTGATGTGTGGGATTCAGGTGCCGACTGTTAAGAACTGATCCTAGAAGGCACATCAGAATCCGATCAGACCCTGCGGGTGTTGATAGCAGAAAGTTGTCAGGTCATGGCGGATTCTGCAGAGGGGAAAACAGAAAGGACTTGGCTTCAGCTTGTAAGAAGCTGCACCTCATCTGGTGTCCTAATTTCAAGACAAAGGTTTGGAGGTAGGAGCAGGGAAGTGCAGGTAAATGTGGGAAGGAGTACTATGGAGGGACTTGGGTTAAGTTCAGATGAGACCAGAACTTCAGAGGGAGACTAGAGGTCGAGTTGAATGGAGTTCAGACTCTTAGAGGACTGAGGTAGGAGTAGAACAAGATTTAGATTGGCAGGTTAAAGTCGAGCCTATGTCGATATACAAACTGAAGAATACAAGGCGAAACTAACTAAGCTTAAATACTGTAGTCCAGAATAAAGGTGGAACAGAAGCGGAGGCTGCGGCAGTGTCTCAACTGCATAGATAAATTACCTAGCAGGAGCTGCACAGGAATCTGTAGTTGAATTTGCAAAAGAGAAAGCAGCCTTGGGAGAGCGGGCAATGAAGGAGCAAATGGAATGGGAGATGAGAGAGCTGGAGGAAGCAACAAGGGAGGAGGAGCAGAGGCTGCAGGAGGTGCAAAGAGCAGCAGAGGAGGCTGCAAAGGTGGAGGAGGCGCACCAGGCAGAGGCATGGAAGAAGGAGGCAGTGGCCGCAAGATGAGCGGAGAAGAAGCGGGCGGCTGCGGCCATGGGTTTGGGGGACAAGGCCAAGGGGAGCAAGTCCCCAAAGAAGAAGAAAGTCGCCAGGTCGAAGGGTGGGGTCAGAGGAGTCCGAGGGTCCGGAGCGGGTGCAGGCTGCCTTGCCCTGCAAAAGGTGAGTCTCTTGTTTTATTTCTCAGCCTTCTTTTACTGATAAGTGGCCTAGATGCAAATATCAAAAAAATTGCTTGTTTCAAGATGGGCACGAGGGGATGCATGTGCAATAACTGCACGCGCATAAAACACAAGTGCGAAGAGGTAGTGTGGAAGGGGCAGGAGGCCCCTGCAGCAAAAATGGTGGGAACAATGGGGTCGACAGGAAATAGCGGGGAGAATGCGGAGCTGATGTGGCAGCTGATGAAGATGGTGAAGAAGGGTTTTGGTGAGGTGGCAACTGCAGTGTGGGAGTCCATAGAGGAGATCCGGGATGCATTGGACCCAGAGTGGGTGGAGGACAAAAGTGCCAGGGAGGAGAGCAACGAGGATGAAGAAGAAGTGGAGTAGGCAGTGCAAGAGTCCCAGTGGGAAAGACACGGGATCTGCCAGTCTGGGGATGACTGGGTGGCTTTCCAGAGATATCTGGAGAAAAGGCAGGCAGATGACAAGGAGGAGAGTGAGAGTGGAGGAGAGGGCAAGGGTGGAGAAAAGGGAAAGGGTGGAGAAGAGGGCGAGGGTGGGGGAGAGGGTGACAAAGACAGTGAGGGAGAAGCGGAGGTGGTGGTGTAGGGATCCAGTTGGATCCAAAAAAAATTCTTTTTACTTTGTTTCTGTTTTGCAATAGAATTTGTTTCTGAGTTCTGACTGAGTGAATGATAACGTGAATAGACTTTAAGCAGGTAATGGACCAGGTTTCTGCAGGTAGCGGATGTGAATGTCTGTGAGGAGTTCTTGGGTGTGGTCAAGTTCCATAACAGGTAGCCAGGAGGTTTCTTCATCGGTTCCCTGGTAACCTTCCCATCGGACAAGGTAGAGAATCTTGCAGCGCTGTCGATTGTTGACCTTGGAGCTGAGTGAGTACCCGGGCAGGCAATGATTTCAAAGGGACCATGGTTCTTTTCAGAAAGTTTCTTGGAGGGACGGGTGGTGTGGATATTTTCTGCAGTGACGTAGCCAGAATCACCAATGTTGAAGTTGGGTGCGGGTGCCCGATGTTTGTCCACAGGGCCTTGATAATGCTCTTGAATGGCTGCAAGCTGTTTCCGAAGTTCCTGATGAAGGTTGTCTAAGTCGACGACAAACTCGTGGGTGCACTGTGAGGCTAAGTCGTGTTCGGGGAAGACAGAAATGTTCGGGTCGTAGCCATTGTTGGCAAAGAAAGGGGATATGCCTGTAGAGGCAGAGGGAGCATTGTTGTAGGCAAATTCGCCCAAGGTTAAGAGGCAAGACCAGTCATCCTGCTGATAGTTACAGAAGATCTGGAGGTACTGCTCCAAGATCTGATTAAGTTGTTCCGTCTGACCATCACCTTGCGGGTGATAACCAGAAGTGAAGTGGATCCGCATGTCGAGCACTTTTCTGAGGGAGCAGAAGAAATGGGAGACAAACTCGGATCCCCGGTCGCAAGTGACGTGCGACAGGACGCCATGCTTGGAGAAGATGTGGAGGATGAACAGGTTGGCTAATTCTTGGGCTGTGATTTTGTTGACAGTTGGGATGAAGATGCCTTGTTTGGTGAGGTGGTCAACAATGACCAGGATAGCAGTGTGGCCATCAGAGTTGGGTAGCTGCTCAATGAGATCCATGGAGATTGAGTTCCAAGGTCATTCCAGGACCAGAAGTTGCTTTAGGAACCCATAGGGCTTGTGTCGAGGCAATTTGGATTGTTTGCAAGTGGTACAGGATTTGCAGAATTCCTGGACAAATGTGTGGAGGTTTGGCCAGACATATTCCTGATGGACAAGCTGCTGGGTTTTGTTTTGTCCAAAGTGGCCAGAGAGGATATGATTGTGTTTGTACTGAAGGACCTTGAGGCGGAGATCTGTGATGTCCAGAACATAAATCCGGTCGAAGTGGCGGAGAAGACCTGCATTGTCTATGGTCCAGTTGGGGTGTCAGAAGATGTGCGGATGATAGGGGGTCAAGGGGTAAGGAGGTGCGGATGTCGTGGTGGAGTTTCTCAACATCCATGATTACTGCTTGTCGAAGAACGGGTGTGGCGAAATAGGTGGTGCGGAGGGAAGAGGTGAGCTGTTCCTGTGTGAATACAGGTCAGAAGTTGGTTGGGTTTACGGAGGCGAAGTCGCTATTTCCCCCTTTGCGGTAGACGTCCCAACGTCTAGTGAGCATGTCTGGCTTGGCCCCTAATTTTCTGGGGTGGAAGCGGATGACAAGATTGAACTGGGAAAGGTATTCTGACCAATGGGCCTGGCGGCAGGTGAGCAACTTAGTAGTGCTGAAGTACTCAAGATTTTTGTGGTCAGTGACCACATCAACCAGGTTTGCGGAACCCTCGAAATACTGCCGCCAGTGTTTGAAGGCTTCGAAAACAGCCAAGAGTTCTTTATCATGGGTGTCGTAATTTAGTTCTGTGGGATTAAAGGAGCAGGAATGAAAAGTGACCGGATGGATTTCTCCATCCGTAGTATAAACCGAAAGGATGGCCGCTAGGGCATAGTCGGAAGCATCGGTTTTGAGTACCATCTGTGAGTCGGGTACCCATTGAGTTAGGACGGGGGTGTGAGTGAATTCTTGTTTGAGCTTTTCAAAAGCATCACAGCACTTCTTGTTGAAGTCCCAGGGTGCAGATTTCTGTGTCAAGCAGGTGAGTGGGATGACAATGTCTGAATAGCCATTAATGAAGCAGCAGTAAAAGTTGCAAAAGCCTAAGAAGGATTGTATATCCTTAACTTTCCTAGGCTCAGGCCAGTCAAGCACGGTTTTGACTTTATCCTCGGACATCCGCAGTCCATCTGGTGAAAGGATGAAACCTAAATATTCAACGGTGTCTTTGTGGAACTCACATTTCTGTGGAACCCTCGAAATATTGCCACCAATGCTTGAAGGCTTCGAAGATAGCCAGAAGTTCCTTGTCATGTGTATCATAATTCAGTTCGGTGGGATTAAAGGAGTGGGAATGGAAAGCGACTGGATGAATTTCTCCATCTACAGTGTAAACCAAGAGGATAGCTGCTAGGGCATAGTTGGAAGCATCAGTTTCGAGTACCATTTGGGAGTCAGGTACCCATTGAGTTAAGATGGGGGCATGAGTGAATACTTGTTTGAGCTTTTCAAAAGTGTTGTGGCACTTCTTGTTGAAGTCCCAGGGTGTGGATTTCTGCATCAAGCAGGTGAGTGGAATGACAATGTCTGAGTAGCTGTTGATGAAATGGCGGTAAAAGTTGCAGAAGCCTAAGAAGGATTCTATATCCTTGACTTTCCTAGGCTCGGGCCAGTTGAGCACAGTTTTGACTTTATCTTCTGACATTGGTAGTCCATCCGGTGAAAGGATGAAACCTAGATATTCAACAGTGTCTTTGTGGAACTCACATTTCTGCAGTGAAGCATAAAGTCCATTCTTCCGGAGTCTCCGAAGAACTTCCTTGATGTGAGCTCCATGCTGCGATTTGTCATCGGAGTAGATTAGGATGTCATTGAGGTAGATGATGACACAGACATCCAGCATGTCGCTGAAGATGTCGTTCATAAACTGCTGGAAGGCTGCAGGTGCATTAGTGAGCCCAAATGGAACTACCAACCACTCAAAGGATCCATAGTGGGTGCAGAAAGTAGTCTTTCATTCATCACCATCCACAATGTGGACTAGGTGATAGGTGTGCTGCAAGTCTATCTTGGTAAACAAGTGGGCTTTTAGGGGGGAGTCAAGGAGGTCAGAAATGAGCGGAAGTGGGTAGTGGTCCTTCTTCGTGAGATGGTTGAGGCCTCGGCAGTCGATGCAAAGTTGTAGGCTGCCATCTTTCTTCTTGACAAAGAGAATAGGAGTGCCATGCAGGGATTTAGAGGGGCAAATGAAACCTGAGTGGACGTTTTTGTCAATGAAGACTCATAAGGCTTCTAATTCAGAGGGAAAGAGGGAATACATGCAACCTGGAGGAGGGGGAGCATTATCCTCCATCTCTATCTTGAGGTCATAAGGGTGATATGGAGGAAGGGTGTCCACCTTAGTCTTATTAAAGACATCAGCGACTTCATGATACTCGGCGGGAATGTTGGATAAATCCAGCGGGTGTGAAGATTGAGCAGAGTGGGCAGATAACCCTTCTGGAGCGAAGGTCATCTGGAAAGCTACTGCCCCAGGGAGTTTGCTAGCATGTGCATATGCAGCAGCATTGATGAACAAAATGTCGGGAGGAGAAAACTTAGGTGGAACAGGGGGTTGTAAAGGTGCAGGTGAACCACAGGTATCTACTGGAAGGTTTGGAGACAAAGGTGACATCTGGGGTGCTGGACCTCTATGATCTGCAGAGCAGAAAGCGATTTGGCTTGAAGACCAGTCAATCAACAGATTGTATTGCTTCAGCCAGTTATGACTGAGTATGGCAGAACAGGAAGGTTACATAAAATGACAGATTGAACATTTCACTGGTAGGGAAGGTGACCGGAAGTTGGATGACTTGAGTTATGGTGGAGTTGCAAGATCCATCAAAGAGCTGTAATCCAATTGGGTTAATAGGTTTTGTGCTGAGTTGGTTATCCAACATGAAGGAGGAATTGAGGAAGCAATGGGAGGAACCAGATTTAATAAGAGTTCGGACAGGAGTGGATTTGTCAGGAATGGTTGAAAGAGTGGTCAGAGAGTCAGGGTCGGAAAGAGCGGACACATTGAGACGAACATAGGCAGCCAAATGGGTAAGGTCAATGTAACCCCCAGCCCCAATGGCTGTTTCCTGAGGGTTGCGGACTATTTTTCTGAGTCCACAGTGTAGGGAATGACAGCAGGAGCATGGGCTTTTGCGCCTTTGGATTTTGGGCAGTTTCCTGCTACATGCCCTTCCTCACTGCAGTAGAGGCAAAGTTGTTCTCTCATGCAACGTTCTCGTTCCTCCCCAGTAAGCTTGCCATTCTTCCCCAACTTATTGGAGATGGATGGCTTGGGCTTGTCCCAGGGAGTGTTCTTTGTCGCGGAAGACTGCTGGTTGGAGGTGTTACCATGGGCAGAGTTCAAAGAGGATTGGTTGGTAGACGGGGAAGGACTTTTGGAAGTGTCCTTCTGACTAGGGTTAGTGAAGTTACTGGAATTCTTTGTTTCAAAGTGGGATTCATCTTCTTGCATCCAGTAGATGTTGTCGCTGTCCTGTGCTTTCAAGCACAGTTCTGCAAGAGTATCGGGTTTATCATCCTGGAGAACTTCTACTATATCGCCCAATTGGTCTGAAATCTCCCAGGGAGTCTGAAATTCAATTTCTACATTTTATCTGCTTGTGCAATCCCCCTGGAGTTTTACGGGATCTAATTGACTAGTAGTAATGGATGTATGTATGATTTCACTAAGGAATACAAGCTGTGGAAGCAGTCGAGAAACAGTAGCTGGAGTGATCAAACAGTGAATCAAATGAAAATGTCTTGTTCACCATGGCAAAAACCACTCCCAAAGCCTGAAAAAATCTGACAGGACACCTACACTATACCAGACTACAGTAGCACGCTCTCTGCAAATCTCCGGGGGTGTTGTGCCCATGTTCAAGAGCAATGAAGGGACACTGTCAATTTTATCACACTTTGTCATGGTAAAATTGAATGTCCACTGGCCGGCTCAATGGCAAGTGGCTCGAGATGCTGAGGCATGAGAAATCACAAGCAAATGTAAAGCACGTACACTATGTACATACTGTTTCTGGGTGGACCTTGAATTTTGATGAGTTTTGTCACGCTGTCTCTCCTCGCTCTTGAACATGGGCTCACCACCCCAGAGACTTGAAGAGTGTGTTACCATAGTTTGGTCTAGTGTAGGTGTCCTGTAAATTTTTTCGGGCTTTGGAAGTGATGGTGAACAAGACATTTTCATTTGTATCACTGTTTGATCACTCTGTCTACTGTTTCTTGACTGCTTCCACAGCTTGTATTCCTTAGTGAAATCATACATACATCTGTTACTACTAGTCAATTAGATCCTGTAAAACTCCGGGGGGATTGCACAAGCAGATAAAATGTAGAAATTGAATTTCAGACTCCCTGGGAGATTTCAGACCAATTGGGCAATATAGTATGTGAAGTCAGAGCGGGAGACCGCAGAAATAGCAGTCACAAAGGGCTGCTTCATTCCAGTTGACTCTAGAAGCTAATTCCCAGAAGTCAACGTTATACTTTGTGATTCAGCCACCTTGCTTCATTGCTAAGTCAGAGAGAGCTTTTTCCGCATCTCCGACCGGGTCATGCGGGCCAAAGTTGCTTTCCAGCTCAGCGAGGAAAGCTTTGTAGTCCCACATCCAGTGTGCGGAATCTGTCGGGTCATTAAGACCAGGCTCAAACCAACTGAGAGCTGATCCCTTAAGATAAGAAAGGATAAATATGATCTTTTTCTCATCAGAGGAAAATATGTGTGGACAGTCGTGGAAATGAAGATTGCAGGAGACTAGGAAGTCTCTAAGTTTCTTTGGATTGGCACCGTTGAAAATGTCAGGGTCGCGAACTTTGATTTTCTCAGTCTTGGGTGCATTGTTCTGACAAAGGGTGTGGATACTCTCTGAGAGGTTGTAAAGGACATCTATGAACCTATCCCCTGGATCAGGGTTTTCCACCACGGGAGGTTGATCATCTGGATTATTGGGATCGGGGTCACCCCCAGGGCCATCAGGACCACTAGGGTCATCAGGTCTGCCAGGAGGTCTGTCCTCTAGACCAGGATCTTCCAACCCGAAGTGTTCAGGCTGGTTGATGCCCTCTACGTACTCAAGGGGAGTTCTTGATCGAAAACCTTCCGGGTTGGCGGAAGGGTGCGGGGCATGGGTGGACATGAGATTGGCACTGATTGAGGGGGCTCCTGACCTGATTTGTCAGAAGATGTTGAGGGTCTGGAAGACACTCTGAAAGTAGTGGGAGGTCGAGGGTTGGGAGGGTGGATCGCTGAATTGCAGAGATCCCAGGAATAGTACTGGCACATTGGGAATTTCAGGTTGTGCACTGGCAGGTCTCGGTAGGGGTCATAGAGAGGTATGAGATGAGTGAAGTGTGAGTTTGTATATACTGTTAAGAACTGATCCTAGAAGGCACATCAGAATCTGATCGGACCCTGTGGGTGTTGATAGCAGAAGGTTGTCAGGTCGTGGCAGATTCTGCGGAGGAGAAAATGGAAAGGACTTGGCTTCAGCTGGTAAGAAGCTGCGCCCTTCACCTCATCTGGTGTCCATAATTTCAAGACAAAGGTTTGGAGGTAGGAGCGGGGAAGTGCGGGTAAATGCAGGAAGGAGTACAGAGGGACTTGGGTTAAGTTCAGATGAGACCAGAACTTCAGAGGGAGACTAGAGGTCGAGTTGAATGGAGTTCAGACTCTTAGAGGATTGAGGTAGGAGTAGAACAAGATTTAGATTGGCAGGTTAAAGTCGAGTCTATGTCGATATACAAACTGAAGAATACAAGGCGAAACTAACTAAGCTTAAATACTGTAGTCCAGAATAAAGGCGGAATGGAAGTGGAGGCTGTGGCAGTGTCTCAACTGCATAGATAAATCACCTAATGGGAGCCACACAGGAATCCATAGTTGAATTTGCAAAAGAGACAGCAGCCTTGGGAAGGCGGCCATGGGTGCTGTACAAGGCAGCCTGGTGCACAGCAGTGTGGGCAGTGCAAGGCGGCCAGGAACAAAAGCAGGAGGAGTTGACGAATGTTGGGTTTGACATGCGGAAAAGGGTCAGACAGATGCAGGTTCCAATCGGGTGAGGAACGTTTCTTGACACTGACACCCCTTGGAAACAGAAAAAGTATATCCCACAATGTTTCTTTCAGATCCATTCTGGAAATGTTTTTCTTGTTTCCTTTGTGTAAGTTAGAGAAACACTTTAATTATAGCTGTATCTGCAGAAAACACTCAACATGTAATTTATTGTGTGTTTTCTAGGGATACATGCGTAAGGACAAAGGGGTCACCATGGTTACACATGTATCCCTAGAAAACACATAATAAAATTCTATGTCAAGTGTTTTCTGCAGATACAGCTATAATTACATACAAAGTGTTTCTAACTTACACAAAGGAAACATGAGAAATGTTTCCAGAATGGATCTGTAAGAAACATTGTAGAATACACTTTTTCTGTTTCTTGCAGATACAGCTTGGATACATGTAAAATATCTCCCTAGTATTTCTTCTGAATACATCTTGAGAATATCCAAAGGATATACAAATCAGAAATCTTAAAACATGTTTCTGAGGCTGTGTTTCTGTGGGAAACACCCAGCAGTGTGCATAGTCCACATAAACAATTCTCACCTAGCACTCATGAGTTATGACTAGAGACCGCACCCAATACACAGGAAGTCAGATAAACGTAATGACATGATACATCGTAAACCGTGATAAAGATGAATATAGTAAATTGACTTCTGGGTTAGTACAGTAGTTCCAATTTCAATGTCCTGACAGAGAACGAAGAAGAGTAATAACGGATGAACGCGTCCTGATTGTGATTCCGTAGATGGTATAAAACTTCTAACGGAGCTGTGGTATATGGTCATGCCATGGTAAAGATGAGTCGCGGGGCGTTGTGAAGGCGAAGTAGTGAAATCAGGGATCGAGGCCCCAAGTTCGGAGTGCGCATTCACGCGAGGCCATGGAGAAGGTTGCGCAGTCATAGACGCAGGGGCGCATCAGGATAAAGAGGACTAGAAGTCCCCACCCCACTCCCATCGCCCTCACGGTGACGCCCTCCACCCTCCGGCCCCGTGCTCGCACTCCGCACATCTAGCTCAAAATACTTCGGCGGCCCACCGGCACCATCATACGCCGGCAATACATCCTTATTGCCATCATTGTCATTTTGCGGCATCGGACCGCCGCGGCGCCCGCTTGCGTCCGTGTCCGATGCCAGTGTACGGCGATTGGGGTGTAGTTGGGAGGGGTGAGGGGTGAGGTAGGAGAAGACGTAGGGGATACGGACGCTGGGGGAGAAGGCTGCTGCGGGGGGGTTGGGAATACGTGTTGTACGTGGGAAGAGGGGGGTGGGTGAGGGAGTAGGCGGAGCTTGGGATCTATGGAAAGAGAAAAAGTTGGAGATGGGCTGGCGAGAACGCCTTAGACTGAGCAGGCTGATATGGAATTGTCATTATTGTGTAAAGTTATGTAAAGTGGGAGATGTGTACCGTTGCATGATGAAGACGCCGATTAAAATGAAAGCGGCTGAAAGGAGAAGCCATTCTAATACAGACTGGATTCTTTTTTGGTCACTAGGTCAGTATGGGATATCAGTGTAACAGTGCACCTTGACGAGAGCACTTGACGGACCCGTGCTCGTCGATGCTGCATCCACCTGCATTATTCCAGTTGGTGGTCCATAAGCTCGAGCTAGGTCACGTTCTTGTCACGGTCATAAAACTTTTCGTCTCTGCTCATGCGACCGACACTCCAGCTACTAAAGTCTGGACGATCTGCATGGAAGGGTATGTCATTTTGTCTACTTTAGTCTTTTCCAACCTAGACTACTCCAAGGTCCATACTTTGTCGCGTTCCCTAACTTGCGGGAAGCACTCACCAACCATGTACCCATCAGAACACAAGCTCGGTCTTGCACGATTCTCCCCAACTTTGTCGGGTGTGTTTATCGTCTCTCTTTTCTTTGTTCTTGTTCTCAGGTTCGACCAACTGAAGCATTCGATTTTTGGTCCACAATGGGAAGGACTATGTGCCGGTGCTGGTGACGCAGGATATGGTAGGGCATAAGTTGGGAGAGTTCTCACATACGAAGAAGCGGTTTATATATAGGTAAGTTTCGCTCGTTAAATGTGGTCATTGATATGACGAGCTCTTTGTAGACTTTCCAAAAACAAGTAACCACATCGCGAATGCTCATATTTTCAGATGGATTTTGTATCCATTGATTGTCACGTTAGTGAACAGGGAACGACAATCCTTTTTTGTCACTTATACCTTCATCCTGCATCCAGCACTATGTGGACACGGATAAAGCGAGCTTCAATCCTCAGAATCTTCATTGAAATATTTTTTATAATTCACCAGACATGTGGGGACAAGCTGTGGTTAAACGTCAAACGTACCGCCTTGGACCATAATTTCTCGCCTCATCAGCATCCCCATCAGTCGTGAGTGAGAGAATTTTTGAGCTGCCGAAGACATGTTCGCATCTCAATCCGCAGGATTTCATCCGTCAGAAGGTCGCCAGTGCATGGGATTGATATATTGCGGAAAGCTCTGGTCATCAGGGGAAGTTCCCCTGATAACTGGTTGGGTTTCAACGCAAGAGTGTTCCTTCAGTAATGGCGGGGTCGCTTGGGAGTTTGTTGTATAATTCCAAGTCGATCTGAAGCGAAGGCATTGGGAACTTTGGAGGGGTATGTAGATGAAGAGAGATTGTGGATTTTTGTTTAACTCTGGGGGGGATATCCATATGGGAGGTCATAGCCAACCGATGATGAATGAATGTGTTCAAGATGAAAACCGCACCTGGTAATTTATGTAATACGATGGGTTTAATGGACCCGGCACAATGACTGAAAGAAGATACAACTCTGGAAGCGTGCGTGATCCTATTTGGCAAAACTAGTCCAATGGGAACAACATTCGTCGAAAAACCACGGACAAGTCTTCTTGATCTTAGCTTATTTCAAGTTTTGAATTAGCACTGTTGTGCTTCCATTCACACAGGTACTCACCCCACTTGTTTGTGAACTCGTTATTCAGCTCCATGTCAATCTCATCCTCGCGTGAAATACCCGCCCCCGTCTGGCCCATCTCTATGAAGTTCTTCCTGAGTTTTTGTCTTTTCTGCCCAAGCTCCCCGGTCCTTCGTTCCTTCTTTGAGCGCTTGTGCGAATGTTCCGCCATATACTGGATGGTCCTTGAAGAGAAGGACTGCCTACTCCCAATGGAAGTCAGATTTCGGCTTGCCACCACCTTCAGCTGTCGAAGCATTTCCGCCTGGAGGGGGAAAGAGCGCCTTCTTGATTTTTTAGATCATCGGTAATCGACAATGTCTTTCCAGCTATATGGGAGCCTTTCTAATATTAGAGAGAAGCTTTCAAACTATTTTATCCGCGTACTTCACTTTTTTGTTTTCATTCATACTATTGGTTGTCACTCGGGTCGTCATCTCCAGATTTCTTCTTTGCTGACTTGTCAGTTGCTCTGGGAGGGCATCTCTCATGAAAGACAACGGAGTACTGGACTGAGAGATAGGACTGTGATATGTTGACTTTAAAATACACGAATTTGTTTTCAAGAGTTATCTATGTATCGGTTCTAAGACGCAGAACCAGCTCCAGAGTCGGTTCGACGGTTCTGTCGGTTCTATCGGTTCTGGAGTTTCACACGGTTCCGGAGGGAAACAAATTTCCAGCAGAACCAAGCTCCAATCCAGGCTCCTAAAACCAGCATCTCGTACTATCACTTACCGAGTGTTTCACCACGATTTACTGATTACTAAATTACACCACATCGACTACAAAATTATACTGATGGCATACATGGTTCAAAAGATAGGCTTCATTGCTTCCAGAAAATCTAATTATCTCAATGAAAGGTGAAGATGAAGCAACGACGAGCCCCCATGTCAAAAAGTACCTAGTCTTTCACCACCATGTCACGCAAAAGTAACACCTTTGATGGCAGAATTCTGTGATCCGAACGTTGGCATCTGACAAGCCGAAGTACGTTTTCGTAAAAACATTTGTTGATCGAGTTTGCCCAAAATAGTCGGCGTTTAAATTCTGTCCGTGAAATGTCACGGTGAGCCAGAAAACCAAAAACTGCTCTATGATCATGGTGCAACTACTCTCAGTCTATGGGAAATAGATATTATTGCTTTGAGAAAAAAAAAGGGAAGGATTGGTTCACTCCTCATATCTCAATGTCAGAAATATGTGATTCACCCCTCATAATGTAGCTTTTACCAACCTCGACCTCAACCGAAAATCAGGGAAAAATAAGAGGAATGTTTTTAATACTTATAACCTCTCAGATTGTCAATTTGAAGATGGTTGGAGATGTTTTGGGGCTTAGAAAGTGTTATCAGTGTGGTGGTGAAACACTAGTACCCGTGGTAAAACACTCGGTAAGTGATAGTATCACTTGGAATATGATATGATATGATAGTAATAGGTTGACTAGGTTATGTAATAACTCAGGTGCAGAGTAATCCGAACCTCGCCAACACTAGGTAAAGTAAAGTAAGGAGAAGTAAAGTAAAGTAGAGTAAAGTAAAGCAGAAAAGGAGGAAATGAGACCATATCAAGCAGTGTAAGCTACGAGTACACGAGAGGAGGAGAAGGGAGATATCACAGATAAGAATGAAGGAAGCATTACTGTTTTCTTTTGGTGGTGTGGGTAGTGAGGAGCAAACTCACGACGTACTATACCCCAAATTCAAGCCACTAAGCGAATAGAAGTCACATGACAGTCGTTGGCCAACCATTGAGTGAGTTGTTGCCGCTGCATATGAGTAAGATGCCGAAGATTGTGATCGTCAAGGAAACCTTTGATGGGTGGTATCAATCCCCGATAATAGAAACTTCGAGCAGATGGCCAGTGGTTGGAATTAACGAAAAGGGATTCCAACATAGGCCAAAGGTGTATGTGTTGCTGGTGATGGGATCCAAATATCTGCAAAGTGTTGGAGACAGAGTCTTGCAGAGAGTGCACAGAATTATGATGGAGAGTTTGAAAGCGTAGGCATTCTGTGAAAATATGATGTGTAGATTTGAGGACATGGCAACCAAATCGACACCATGGTTGAAAACCATTATGTAGTCTGGAAGATAAGGTTAAAGCTGAATCTAGTTGATCGCTATGCGCATATAATTGGATGACAGCGGAGTAAGAAGATGGTGCTCGAGTATAAGGGTAATCGGGGGGTGGATGTTGATCATAGAGGTCGAAGGAAATGACAGAAGGATGAGGAGAAGGAGAATTGATATTTGCTAAGCCGTTTTTGATGAAAAGAGAGATCGAGGAGTCAAAAAACCCAAAGACGGGTGTGTACAGCATGAATTCATCCATAGTAAATGTCGGCAAAGGAGCAGTGGGAATGGTGCACTGATGTTGGTGAGAGTGGGATGCGACATGATCCACTAAACAGTTTAACTGGGAAGGTACAGTGTCATGATCAGTATGAGCTCATACGTAAGACAAGGAGGAAGAGGAAATGAGGTGGTGAGTAGATGGCACAAGAACCTCTTCATCTATTCCTGCAATTGAAACATGGTCCTCAACTTCTTTTGCTGCCCCTGAAATGACTTTCAATATCCACCGATAAAGGGACCGCGCCGGGTGCAGGAAGAGAGCTTGTGGGGTGGTACAAAGAGGATTGTTGAGGAGGTTAAGAGAGTTGAGATGGTCTGTGTAGATGATTGGGGGTGAGGAGAGGGACTGGGAAGATTGTTGAGCAAGCAATAAGGCAATGAGAATACCATATGCTTCCACAAGGTAAATATCAGCGGCACAACAAAAAGAGTGAAGGGAGAGTGGGAAAACATGGCTGTTGCCGAAAATGGCACATGTAACTGAAAGATGGTTGTGAGGAAGTATTACTTTTGAACTGTCAGATGCGAAAAAGTGAGGTTGGGCGGGATAAGGGGTGGATAGTAAAGGAAGATTGGTGATCCATGTAATAGAGTTTTCTGTGAGGTGTTGTTGTGTTGAACTAGGTAATAGGAAGAGTGGTTTGGGGTGTGAGATATAGGGAAGGAAGGAGGAGAGGAAAAGAAGCCAGGAGGAAATTATTGGCCAGTCACAGGTGAGATAAGTTTTCTGGAAGGTGAGGTTGAAAGGGGTGAAGGAGGATGGGAAAGGAGAGTGCGAGGAATAGGACCAATAACCAACTTGATGTAGGAAGGCATAACCATTTTTGGCAAAGGTAGACAGGAGGTGGATGGAAAGATGAGGACAGTGAGGGAGGGTGGATGTGATATTGTAGAGATGCTGGAGAGAAATATCTCCAGAGAGGATGTATGAGAGATGAGTGTGATGAATGGAAAGATTGAGTGTTTTAAGCACAGAATAAGCAGAAAGCCACAAGCATGGTAGATGGTGTTTTTGACGAGAAAAGGTTGGAGAGTAAGGTGTGATAGAGAGGGAAGGATGACAGAAGTTCAATTGACAAGTCCAGTCTGCAAGCATAATATGAGCAATATTACGGAACATCGCAATGTGATGGTTGAGGTCGCACTGAAGGCTGGACACAGCAAGAGAGCTGTTAATGCGGGCAATGGATGGAAATCTGAAACCCTGTAAATGAATGGGGAGAAATAACAAGGAAGAGTTGAAATGAAATGGCATTCCGAGATAATCATGGACCTTGTGAGAAATTTGCATATCGAGGGCAGCAGACTGTGAATCTGATAGTGGTTGGAAAGCCA
Source organism: Tricholoma matsutake (assembly GCA_026075535.2). Lineage (NCBI taxonomy): Eukaryota > Fungi > Basidiomycota > Agaricomycetes > Agaricales > Tricholomataceae > Tricholoma > Tricholoma matsutake. The sequence continues at coordinate 3,902,260 of AP026544.2, forward strand.
ATAGGGGTTGGATGTGGGAGATAAGTTTGAGGGACAATAGTCATTGAATAGCTGTAAGAGGGAGGGGTCGAGCTAGGTGGGGAAACGTGAAATAAAAGATAAGGTCTTGAATATGATGAAATTGTTGGAGAGGTTGATCAACAGGGACACAAAGAAATGTTGTGTGAGTGGTGACAACTGAAACAGGATTCTGAAAAGTTGTAAGGGAAGAAGGATCAGCATGATCAACAGAGGGAATCATATAGGTTGACTGTGAGTCATAAGCAGGAAGCTGAAGGACGTCAGCAGGAAATTCTGGAGCTTGATACACGTACAGTCGGCTCTTCTGCCATTCAGTTTCCCACCCATATGTGGCTTGAAAATGGTCAGCATCTCGAGCTAAAGATAAAAGAGTAGGGAGGAAAGTTGAGAATAAAAGACTATCATCCATGGCTTCAACCATGGTGACAGGTTGAATAATACGATCAAGGGGAGTGTGTAGGGTGTTTTTAGAGGCAACCTGAGATTGTAACAGAAGACGGCCATGCAAATGGGTTGATAGATTGGATAACCAACGATTACACATGCTGGTAGTCAAGGTGCACTTCAGTGGGGAAAGAGAGCCCCCCTGCTTCATGACTCCATTGACAATAAACGAATCTGTGAAGCCATAAGCAGTCTTAACAGAATAAGGAACATCAGTCTGAGAAGATTGATCCAAGGCTGCAATAGAATGTGGTAATCCATATGCAGTGAGTGCGTCGTAGAAGCCCTGAGGTTCAAGCATGTCAAATCCTTTCTTCTGGTCACATTGTAAGATGTACAGGGGAATATGCTGTCGAGACACCCATTTCTGGACTTGGGCAATAACAGAAAGGAGATCTCGCCCCTGGACACCTGGCTGTGTAGCCACCTGACAACTGGGAATAACCTGTAAGCAGGAGAGATAAGAGGATAAAAGAGTGTTCAGCCATGCAAATGGGAGATTAAAAAGAAGATTACTGCAAGTAATACCACGATAGTTGGAGAGGAGAATATTTGACCCACACTTGTGAATGGTGGAAATGTGGGTGGGTTTGACACAGCTGGGGAAGTGAGAGGAGGAGATAACATAATTAAGGAGAGTTAAAACATGTGAAAGGGAGTTGTCACTGAGGGTACGTAGGAACCATTTTTCCCAACCATCTGGACCAGGGGTTGGTCGACGATTACCTTTGCCTAAAATAAGACGGAGATTAGGGAGATCCAATAAAGTAGGCCATGAAAAAGGATCATGATGAGTTCAAGAAGCAACCATAGTAATGGAGGGTGTGCCCATCCAAGGCTTTGGCTGAGGTGGGCATTGTGTGCAGTGATATAAATTGGTGAAGTATTGGGTGGTGACGTTCTTGATATTTTCTGGGCCAGTAACAATGTTATCTGGGCTGTCAGAAGAAGGGTGAACAAGAGCTAGAGGTAAAGAGGAAAATTTGTTAGGAAAAAGGGGCTTGGCAGAACCTCCAGATAGAAAATTCTTCAGGCGAAAATCAAAGGAGCGTGTTTGGGAAGCTAGTCTCTCTGCATGTTCTTCTGCATATATAACTCTGTGTAGCGAACAATGAATGTTGTGGAGATAATCCCGTAAATAGGAGAGACTGTTGAAGGGTGAGGGGTCAGAGGAATAAAAGGCATTGAAATATGAATAAACCCAGGGATCAGAAGGAAAGATTGTGCCACAGTTAATAGCAGAAAGCAAGCGGTTAACTCGGCAGAGTTTGGTGAGAATGATACGAATGGTTGAATTTGTAGGCTTTTTGAATATTCGAGGTTAACGTGATGGTAGTTGGAAAGATTGGGATGCAGCAGATTGGAAAGTTTGAGTGAGGAGTTGATAAAGTTGTTGGAAGGAATTGTCATCAGAAATTTGAGAGGGAATGCTTGGGTGGTGAGCTAGAAAGGAGTCAACTAAATTTGAAAAGTGAGATAAACAAAATTTCTGTGATTTAGGGGGATGTCGGAAACAAGGGGAATAAGCCGAGGGAGGAATTTCATCAGGTATTGCCAATGATGCACCAAGGTGAGGAGGTGAAGTTAAGATGGTAGAAGATAAAACCACACAATGATCTGTGCAAGAGATAAAAGTGTGCAGGGTTTCAATAGTGGCAGCAGAAACCCCAACATGAGAGGAAGCAGCGTGATCTATGATAGAACGGCCTGGGGAACAGGTTTGTTGTTGAGGGAGTATGGGAGCAGTGTAAGTGTAATCAGATCGAACATTGTGACCAGGAATGGTAGACCAAAAATCAGCCCCCCCAGCAGATTGGAGAAAAGAAGTGTAAAGTTGTTGGGTAAGAAGTATACGGTATGGGGAGGCTGTAGATTCAGTTGATCGAAGAGTTGCATTACAATCTCCTATAATGGACCAAGAAAAGGGTGCCGAACAACATAGGTCAGTTAAAACTGGCCAAAATTGAATATTATCATCAAAGGTAGTCCCAGGATCCCAGGGAGCATAAATCCCTATAAAGTGATGGACAAAGCCCTGTCCAGTCATAAGGGGAATCGTGATGTCAAGGGCAACTGCTCGGCCTTTTAGAGAATGAGGTAACAAGAGGGGTTGCACATTGAAGAGATGGTGCTTCACAGCAATAATAACCCCCCATTTGCCATGGCCATGGGCAAGAGACGGGTGCCCAGGTGATTCATGAAAGTCGTAACCAGGCATATCCAACTGAGAAGCAATAAGCTCAGTGGATTGAGTCTCTTGAATGACAATAGCATGTGGTTTGACCAATCAGGCAAGAGAGTTTATGGCACTGATCTTCATGGGATCAGCCAGACCATTAGCATTGATAGAAACTGCCCGAAAAGAGGCCAGAGGCAGAACAGCAGACACAGTTGTACAGAAGGCAGTCAGGAATATAAGCATGAGTAGAATAATATGGGGGGAAAAAGAAAATGAAGAAGGAGAGGAGACATTTTCTCGTGATTGTTTGTGATGAGAAAGGATAGCAAGAAGTGATACAAAAATAGATGCAAGGTAAGAAGAAAAGGAGACAATGGAGGGCAATACACTCCCAATGTAACAAATATGATTAAGTAGACAAGAAGGAACACATGTTACTATGGGAGTATATTGCTTAAAGGTTTTAAAACGAAGGGGGTGGTGGGAACATACCTGATTACTACCACTGTTGACCTCCATAGAGGGCTGGTGACCTTGCTGATCCTCCGACGAACCAGAAGAATCAGTATCAAGGTGGGCTCACTTTAATGGAAGGTGAGATGAAGAGGTAGAAAGTTGGGGAGGAGGTGGTGCTGGAGGTAAAATGGTACTTTGCATGGCAAGCATGTCATGGCTAAGTCGGGCAACAGTGTTGTGTGAAAGGGAAAGTTTGGCGGTGAGGTCCCCAATCTGTTCTGATACTATATTCCGAGCTTCACCATCTGATGTAAGTGCAAGTAAGAGGTTAGCAGTGGAGAGTGATGAAGAAAGGTTATTGTGTTCGCTTTGAGCTAAGGTGAGCTGAGTGTTAGCGAGCATGAGGGTGAAAAGGTTGCCAACATTCGTAGCAAAGGCAGCTTGGGAGTTGGACAACTGGGAAACAAGACCTTGATGGTCAGAAATAAGTTTGCCAACAGTTTGAGAAACACTGTCAAGGGAGGTGCAGAGAAAATCAAGCTGGGTATGGACAAAAGGGGACTCAGGAGGGGCAATGGTGGAGCGATTAACAAATGAGGCTGGAGGGAAACCTTTGGAATTGAGGTTGTACAAATAAGCCAGTTTGCCAGGATTAGAAGGAAGGTCAATGTCTGTGAAAGCATTGAAAGGGTCGGTGAGGAGATGATTAGCGATGTCCAGGGTTTTGACGATGACAGAGTAAACTGAGTCATCAAGTTCCAGGCAGCTAAAATGCACAACAGGATCAGAAAGGCCGGGAGTGCCATACATACATTCAATGTAACAATCGATCATGGCACGAGCTTCAGGGATGTCATTAACATTGGTGATAGCAATCTCCAGGCTGTTAGGAAACCACCCCATTACCTAATAAAATTTCATTTTATTTATTATGTCGAATTATGCTACATGACACCAAATGACACTACACTTTGATAGCATGAGAATTTTATTTCGCACGCATCAAAATGTACGCACATGTATGAGTGCATCGGTAACAACAATGTACAATATGTGTAACATAGTATATAAACCCTAAATATATGCCTAGGGGACCCTAGTTGTGTTCTCTTAGGTATTCCACCTACGTTTTCGGTGTGAAAGGCCTATCTCAACAAACTCACCTATTAATAACCCCTCACATCAAAACCATCAATTCCCCCATCACGAGTGCGGATCCCACCCCCTTCTTGTAGAGAGAACCCGCACAGTCTTAGCTAGCAGATAGTGGGTGTCACCCTAACAGAAGAACACAACTTCCCATATCAGTGCACCTTCTCTTACTTGCACATACATCATTGTTTCACTGCGCCACATCTGATTACTCACCCTTTTGGCACAAGCCAGAAGTACTTGTATATACGTAATCTACCTTTTCTTTCATAAGCCGACGCCAGGCCTCGCCTTACATTGTGACCACCAGTGATCGAGAGGCAGCACTCGTCATTAGGACAGCTGCAACCAGACAACCGATCGGATCTGGTTTAGTTATGATTTACATTACTCTATTTGGACGACTATTTTAGTTACAAGCCAAATTCAGTGATATCTCCGAGATCAGGCACTGTTGGAAGGGTTATTGATCTGAAGTGTCAAAATAGGCGCCTGACGAACGATGAATGATTGATGAACCTTGACGAACCATATCATGTGACCTGTAAACATTTGGAGAGGTCTCAAAGAAAAAATTTTGAATTTGTCGAAGAAGTGATTCATCACAGATTCTACAATTATGTCCAAACCTTCAACTTCTAATCCTGGTCCTAATCCTGTTCCCATACCAGCACTAGAGGTGAAAATTGATGCGCTCACAGCACAAATGTCGCAGTTAGTGTCAGTATTGGCAGCATTACAGCCCAGACAAGCAGAAGTACAGCCAGAGACGATAGGAGAAAGAGATGATGAGATGGAGGAGATGGTGGAGTGGATATCGCAGGAGGATGAGACGGTGGAGAAATTCGGAAATGGAAAAGCGTGCTTACCTAAGTACACGCCCCCGCAAATCTTTGACAGTACCATGGAGAATACAAAATCCTTCATCAGCTCTATAGTATTGTACATCCATGGGAGGAAGCCAGAGTTTCATACAGCTGAGTCTAGGATTATGTTTGCTCTCTCATACATTCAGGGGTGGAAAGCACAGTTCTGGAGAAACGAGGCTATTAATCAAATTGCCATGGGAAATAAACCTTTTGCAACCTTCAAGGAATTTCTGGAGAGATTGGAGGCACAGTTTGGAGACCCTAATCCAAAGGCGACAGCCAATGCTAAATTAAAGACCATGCGCCAAGGTTCCCTAACAGTGGATGAATTTATTTTGCAGTTCAAAGCAGAAGCTTCGCAAACGGACATGGGAGAAGCCGTGTTGGTAGAGTTTTTGAAAGCAGGATTAAATCCCTCTTTATTCAAGTCTATCTACCGACTACCTTCTATGCCAGAGAAGTTGGATGAGTGGTATAATTGGGCAATGCACCTTGACCGGCAACATCGGCAGGAACAGGCGGAGTCAAAGTTGATGTATGGAAGTAGTAAATTTGGAAAGTCATCTGGAGGAAAGTCCGAGAAAGGAAAGGCACCTCAGGCACAAGCTCCAAGGGCACAGCCACTGGCCATGGCAGTGACACCTATAGTTATGGAGTCAGCAGCACCAGCAGAGGCAATGGAGGTTGATCAAGCAGGGAGATGAGCCCCACTTAAATGTTTTAACTGTGGGCAGTTAGGACACATTTCTAGGAATTGTAGGCAGAAAAGAAAGATTAGGGAAGCTACAATCGAGGAAGTAAAGCTGGAGGAAGGCAAGCAGAAGAATTTTGTGGAAGAGTCCCAGTGAAGGTTTCCCCATTGGTGACCCAGAATCGTTACAATGTATTAGTATCCGAGGAAACCCAGAGTAAATCAGAAAAGGAAATCGAGGAGGAGTATAACCGTTCTGAATCACATGATGAAAAGGAGTACAACTGTTGTCAATCACGTGACAATTTTCACGCGTCATTTCCGAAAACCCCTAAATTCTTTATTTGCTCTGCGCAAGTAGAACCCGAAATCACCTTGACTGTGGGATTGAAGACAGTGGACACGCATGCAGCTATTGATGTGGAAGTGTTGCTTGATAGTGGTGCTACAGGATTATTTATTAATTGATCCTTAATTACTGGAAACAGTATTAACACACGCAAGCTGGTGCAACCTATAATGGTGTACAATATTGACGGAACAGTCAATCGTGGAGGAACTATCAAGGAGGAGGTGACTATGGTACTAAAGTATCAGGAACATCAGGAGCGAGCCATATTTGAAGTGTGCGATCTTGGGAAAACCAATCTAATAATAGGATGTCCGTGGTTACAGAAGCATAATCCCAAAATTGATTGGGAAACTGGGAAAGTACAAATGACTTGTTGTCCTAAGGAATGTAATGTGTATGGGAGGAAGATGAAGAAGGAAAAAAGGAAAAAGAAAGAGAAAGAACGTCTGAGAAAGTATTCTGTTACGATAGAGGAAGTGGAGGATGAGGAAATGCCAAATGGGGAAGTTCCAATCATGATCGAGAAAGAAGAGCAGAAGCAAACCTTTAGAACAATTCGTGGAGGACAGTCATGGGACAAGAATATTGTGAAGGTGGAGAAGCCAGTGGAGGAATGGGTGCCAAAAGTGTATCATGAACATCTGTCAGTGTTCCAGAAGAAGGAGTCTGAGCAAATGCCAGTGCGGAAGCCATGGGATCATGCGATTGAGATGAAGCCAGGGTTTGTGCCAAAGAAGTCAAAGGTATATCTGTTATCTCCGATGGAACAAGAAGAAGTGGATGCATTCCTGAAGGAGCAATTGCGCAAAGGATACATACGACCTTCGAAATCACCGCAGATGTCACCAATATTCTTCATGCCAAAAAAAGACCAAAGGAAGAGGATGTGTACTGATTATAGGTATTTGAATGAGTGGACAGTGAAGAACGCGTACCCCCTGCCGTTGATCTCAGAAATAATTGACAAGGTGGGAAAAGCCAAGGTCTTTACAAAATTGGATTTACAATGGGGATACAACAATGTATGAATAAAGAAAGGAGATGAGTGGAAGGCAGCATTTGCCATGCGTCGAGGATCCTTCGAGCCACTTGTCATGTTTTTTGGGATGACTAATAGTTCCCCAACCTTTCAAAATATGATGAGCAACATTTTCAAGGATGTAATAGACAAAGGCATGGTAATAATATTTATTGACAACATTCTGATATTCACGGAGGATGAAGAGAATCATGAGGTGATAGTGCAGGAGGTGCTACGGAGGTTGGTGGAGAATGATCTATTTTTGAAACCAGAGAAGTGTGTGTTTGGGGCAAGTGAGATTGAGTTCCTAGGATTATTGATCGGCCCTGACGGGATCAAAATGGATCCAATCAAGGTACAGGCAATCACAGATTGGCCTGCGCCCACCCGTGTCAAGGAGGTTCAAGCCTTCTTGGGACTCGCAAATTATTATCGTCGCTTTGTGCACAATTTTTCTAAAGTTGCCACACCCTTACATAACCTTATGCAAAAGGGAGTAGTATGTGAGGTGGGGAGAGCAGCAGCAGACAGTGTTTGGGGAGTTGAAGAGGAAGTTTGTGGAGGGACCAATATTAGCCCCAGTAGATCTTACATGCCCTTTGCAAGTGGAATCCAATGCGTCCGATTTTGCTACTGGAGCAGTATTATCAATGCTGTGCGAAGATGACAAATGGCATCCTTGTGCATACTTGTCAAAAGGGTTGAATGATGTGGAGAGGAATTATGATGTGCATGACAAAGAGATGTTGGGGATAATATGAGCATTGGAGGCGTGGAGGCATTATTTGGAGGGATGTATGCATCAGATTGAGATCTGGATGGATCATCAAAATCTGCAATACTTCATGTCCGCTAAAAAGCTTAATTGCTGGCAAGCACGTTGGGCACTATTCCTATTGCGTTTCAACTTTCACTTGGTCCACAAAGCGGGAAGCTTAATGAGGAAAGCAGAGATGTATTGATCATAAAAGGGGGGTGGAGGAGGACAATAAAAATGTTACCTTACTCAAACCTGAATACTTTCGCATTTGCGCTATGTGTCAAGGGTATCTATTAGTAGATAGCTTGGAAATGGAAATGTTGTCTAAAATTAGACAATGTTCGGAAATGGACAATGAAGTAGTGGAAGCCGTGAAAGCTCTGAAGGGAGAGAAGAAAGGTAATATCAAAGGAGATGAATGGGCTGAGGAACAAGGGTTGGTGTTGTTTCGAGGAAAAGTGTATGTACCGAAGGATTAGGATTTGTGAAGGGAGATCGTCTGGTTACATCACAATACGCCGATTGCCGGACACCCAGGAAGATGGAAGACGTTGGAATTAGTAATGAGAAATTATTGGTGGCCCAGAATTTCGAAGTATGTGTTGGGGTATGTGGATGGATGTGATACGTGCATGAGGGGGAAGAAATTTCCAGAGAAACCTGCAGGAAAATTAATGCTGAACCCTATACCTAAAGCGCCTTGGCAAGATATATCTGTGGATTTTATTACCGGATTACCCGAGGCTCAAGGGTACGATGCAATATTCGTAGTATGCGACCGCTTTACAAAGGAGGTCCATATTATTCCTACTACTACAGAAACCTCATCATTGGGCTTGGCACACCTCTATCTAAATCAGGTATGGTGGTTACATGGGTTATCCGATACCGTTATCTCCGATCGCAGACCACAATTTGCTTCCGCGTTTATGCAAGAACTAAACAACATATTGGGAATTCAAACTAAATTATCTATGGCATATCACCTGCAGACTGATGGGCAGACAGAGAGAATGAATCAGGAGTTGGAGCAGTACCTACGTATGTTTGTCAACTACCGACAAACTGACTGGCCTGAATGGTTGGCAATTGCTGAATTTTCCCACAATAACAAATTCCATTTGGCTACTTGTATGTCACCCTTTTTCGCGAATTATGGATATCATCCTCGCATGGGAGTAGAACCCAGAAGGGAAGTCAAAGTACAGTCGGTAGAAGACTTTGTATCTAAGATGCAAAAGGTACAAGAGGAAGCAGAGGTGGCATTGAAGAAAGCATGTGATGACATGATGCAACATGTGGATCGTACTCGAGCACGTGCTCCAGAGTACAAAGTTGGTGACTTGGTATGGCTAAGTACCAAGGACCTGAAAATTCCATGACCTTCGAGGAAACTTATGGAAAAACAAGTTGGCCCATATGCGATCTCTAAAGTAATCTTGCCTAATGTGGTAGTGCTAAAATTACCCCAATCATTCAAGATTGATCCCAAGATTAATGTATCCTGCCTATGCCCTTACCACCCGCCCACTATTCCTGGCCAACAAATTACTCTGCAACCTCCAATAATAGTAGAAGGTGCTCCAGAATACATAGTTGAAGAAATTCTAGACTCACGTCTTCGACGGAACAAATTGGAGTTCTTAATAAAGTGGAAAAACTATACCGACGAAAATAATTCATGGGAACCCGAAGAGAATTGTAAACGAGCGCGTAATGCAATCGCCCAATTCTTTAAATGTAATCCGAATGCTCCGTGTCGCATTGCGAGAATGGTGTATGAGGGGATGAAATTCCGGCCTTACCAAAATTTCACAGAGGGGACAAATGTAATATTTTCTCGCCTGGAAGTTGAGGCATAAAAGGGGGGTAATGTTAGGAAACCACCCCATTACCTAATAAATTTTCATTTTATTTATTATATTGAATTATGCTACATGACGCCAAATGACACTACACTTTGATAGCATGAGAATTTTATTTCGCATGCATCAAAATGTACGTGCATGTATGAGTGCGTCGGTAACAACAATGTACAATATGTGTAACATAGTATATAAACCCTAAATATATGCCTAGGGGACCCTAGTTGTGTTCTCTTAGGTATTCCACCTACATTTTCGGTGTGAAAGGCCTATCTCAACAAACTCACCTATTAATAACCCCTTGCATCAAAACCATCAATTCCCCCATCACAAGCATGGATCCCACCCCCTTCTTGTAGAGAGAACCCACACGGTCTTAGCTAGCAGATAGTGGATGTCACCCTAACACAGGCCATAGATGGGCTGGATGTAGCGAGGAAGGATAGGTGGGTAGGAAACCCCATCAACGAGTGGATATTCGTGGATGAGGGCATGAACTGCCGCACGGTCAGTGAAATGATAAGTGATATGCATGCCTTGCTTAGGAACCCAGCAAGACTGAACCACATATCCCTTGGACTGAAAGATCCTGTTGAGGCTATCTTTAAGGGCTCGCACAACCTCAGGGGAACTTTCTTCCACATTGAAGGAAAGTTGGCGAGACTTATCAAACCCATTGCTAATTTTCCAATCGGCTGTGATACCAGGGACATTGTCAAGTATGGTTCTGATACGTTGCAAAACGTCCGGACGGGGTGACTCCCAAATGCTTCCAGAAAGGGAAAAGTTGACATAATTGAGGATGTCCTGAGATGTCCTGGAAGGTGAGACAATTTTATGAGGTGGAAAGGGCTGACCATTGGTTGATAACTCTTCAAGGATTCTATGAAGATGAGCTGCAGCAGAACCTGAACTTGTACGTTCGAGACCTCTGACTGTGAGCTCGAGGCCAGGCGATGGAAGAAGTGGGCTTTTGAGAACATCAGCCAAAGTGGTTTGAGTTTGATCCGAAACTGGGAAAGGCTGAAACACTCCAATTTCGAACAACATAGCTTGCTAATAGAAGAAAACATATAGTTGATGAAATGAGAATAAACTGCAAGATGTTAAAGAGTAGATGGAAACGAGAAAGCGGTTGTGGTTGTGGTTGTGGTTGTGGTTGGCCAGTACAGCATGTTATGTAAGATATGTACAAACATGAACAAAATAAATAAGACCAAACTCAACCAAGTGATCGTTTTTTAGATTCAGTCATCTCGGAGATCATTTGTCAGCCCTCGAAAAATACCCAAAAAATACCTTTACTTACCATCACCAGCGTCACATCGGCAACCCCATTGTCACAACAACTTACCAAGTCGAGATTGATGAAATGATTAGATTATCATATGTATGCCTGTACCACTCCCCGATTTGCAGATCAAGGCCATTTTGACCATTCTCCATGCCCATGGCACAACATTGCTTGAATTTATAACTTCGGTACTGCAGAGCACTGAAGAGAGGAATCCAGAATGAAAGAGCACCAGTTGCAGCACACCCAATGACATCCTTCCCAGCATACAATGCGAGAGCAATTTTAACTTGCATCCAGCAGGGACACTTCTCAAACTTTTGCTGGACCAGATTATGGATATCTTTGACGCTCCAAGAATGTGCAGCCATGTGTTTTAGAGTTTTAAGAGTGACTTCAGAGTGATGTTTATGGCTACCAAATCGAGTAAGCGAATAACAAGTAAAGGTATTTTTTGGGTATTTTTCGAGGGCTGACAAATGATCGATGATCTCCGAGATGACCAAATCTAGAAAACACCAGCCTCTCTATTGCTTGGTTGAGTTTGGTCTTATTTATTTTGTTCATGTCTGTACATATCTTATGTAACATGCTGTACTGGGATAAAGCAACCTACAAGAGGCTGGTTTGCATCAGTGAATCAAATTTTTTTTGTCATCACCCTGTATAGCAGTTGAAATACAAGTAAATAGCCTAAAATGCCCAGTGTTTCCACATCAGTTTACAGCTCCTAGATAATGGTATGTATATCACAGTCACGTTTCGGAAACATCGCCTTATTTTTCCTTCTACCTTAACAATACATTGTTGCATCGAATGGGAGATTCCAACAAATCTATGTAACATGGTATTATTTATCCAAACTTCATTTACTGCAGAGAGCAGGTAGAACACTACATTGGGGAGGCTGCCCAGCATTCAACTATATCGGTTGTCTTATGGCATGCTTTTGGTCATAGCACTCCTGACTTTTTGAGAATACATGGAGCAAGAGAAGGTACCAACCCAGCATGGAGTCAACAAACATCGACCTCTGGGATTATGCATCTTTCAAGGAGTAAAGTCCATACCACAGAGTGGTATGGAAGTCACGTTGGGACGATCACATCAAGCTGCCTTGCCATGTCTGATGCTGCTGGCTTTTTGAATCTACACTGTTTTCTAATAGGTGCATACTCTTATTGAACATCCAAATTATTGTCTCAGTCCTCACACACTTTTGAGATGGAGCATGCAGCATATCTTGCTGCTCCCTGCATGGAGTCAACAATTGTTGATTTCCAGGATTATGCATCTTTCAAGGAGTAAACTCCATTCCACAGAGCAGTATGGAGTCGCATTGGGATGATCACATCAAGCTGCCTCACTATGTCTGATGCTTCTAGCTTTTTGAATCTCCATTGTCTTCTAATAGGTGTGTATCTTAGTGAACATCCACATGCAGTGAATCAATGAGCCCTGTTTCTTAGGAATGTCACTAGGGTGCAGAAGAAGCAGGGTTTTAATTGACTATATGACACATAGGTTTTGGGTAGCAGCTGAAGTAAGGTGCCTACTCACTCCTTTCTGTCTTATAGCTCAAGGTGACATCACCTTGAAGATGGCTCCACATCTTTATGAGTTACCAGTGTCCTTACCATCAGGTCCCTCCTAGCTGTTGCAGCTTACATGTTGCGCCTCAAATTTTTGTTCACATTTTATTAAACACATAGATTTCTGGTCTTTAGTATAGGTTGAGTAGTAGTATCTAGGTAGTATGTGTTAAAGCCAGCTCTCGTGCTGCCCGCTGGTTTGCTAGCTTAGCAACAGAGGATCCAGGGCAGGATTGCCCCTGCACTGCAACTGGGTGCCCACCGAACACTTTGCTAGGGGTGCGGAACATCAGTAGAAGCACTGCAGGTGCGAGTGAATGCAGTCACCTTGTCCACCAATAAAGAAGTGAGGCTGTTTGTGACTGGCTTTCTGGGCCTAGGGGGATTTCAAAGTAATCCACAATGTTATTGTAGAAGTCAATGTAGTTAAAGCAGCTGTTGTTCTCGTTCCAAGCGTTTGCATTGGAAAGCGCAAAACAGAGCTAGGGTCTGTCAGTCCAGCAGTCTGAACAAAATTGCGTAGCTTCTCACCTGCACTGTGACATAGGCAAGGGCCCGAGGTGTTACCATCTTCATGCTGAGTAAAGTCGCAACATGCCCATGCGTTGGTGCCTTCTGGTTCTTCCTGCGCTTCTTTGTGGACAGTGCATGCTCTTCTACATCTTCCTGGCACTCAATATCCTGGGCAGATGAGGGGGAGGTGAAGATGAATTTGAAAGCCTATGGAGAAGGGGCCGTGACAAAGACCCTGGTGATGATGGTGGTAAAGTGCGTACCTTGAGCAGTATCACGCTATGAAATAGGCCATGTTCGATGTCCTCGATGCTGCCACAGGCTTTGGGGTAGAGAAAAGCAGGCCAGGAATCTGCCGTGACAACAAAGCTCGGGCTACCATCACGAATGCCGGCACAAACTCTAAACAGCAGGGGTTGGTGCATGAGGTTGGGGCAGAAGAGGCCTAAAAAAAGCTCATGTGGGATTGCCCCAATCATAGTCCATCGGGCAAAGGAGGCGCCCGGTGTCATCATGTTCAAACCCTCTGTCCATCTTCGAGGTCAGAGGGAGTGGTCTGGAAAGGGGACCGCCAAGGGCACCTGCTATCCAGCTGACCACGGTTGGCTTGAGATTCGCTGCATCATCGCCTCGCCCTCCGCCGGCACCCTTCCAAAGCTGCTCGCTGCATCAAGCGCGAAGCAATGAATGGGACACCGCTACTCACATCTCGAAAATACGCATTCAAGTCCAGTACATCCTGTTCGCTTAACTTGGTTTTGAGGCTGGGGATGTGGCGTAGCAGGAGCTTGTACCCGTGGTAAGCCTGGTGCTGCCTGGGCTCAAGGTCAGGTTTCAACTCAAAGCACAGTAAATAGGGGAAAATGGTACTCAGGGGTGGGCTCAGGGAGCTCATCATCAAGCTCTGCATCTGCCTCCAGAGCATGCCGTCGGTCGCTCTCTTCAACCAGCTTGTCAACAGATTCAAACATTGACACAAGCCGGCATAAGACTTGGCCCTGCATGATGTTGGACTGCGCATTGCTGTCGATAGTACTCCTCCTGTCAAAAAGGTCATGCAGCACGGGATTGGTGGCACACACGACTTTTGTTTCAATCCTACTTATTCAAGGTTTTGAAGCTGTTGCTCCAATGCAGTGATGCGCCGCTTCGCACCCACGTATATGGCAACAATGGGATGTTCATCTGCAACTACAGCAGCAGGATAAGCAAAGAATTAGCTGGCACTAACTGGGCATACTCATCATCTAGCACAGAGTGGGAAGATTTGTTGGAGATATCTAGCTGTTAGCCGCCAGGTATTTATACCACTAAGCTGGGGCTAGCCATCTTAAAGGCAGTGCTCCATTCCCGCCGATTATTGCTGTAGCAACTGTAGTGCTCAATTGGTGAGCGGAGGGAAGCGCAATGGTGTTGCTATGCTCTATGATAAGCCAAAGTGTATTTTGAGTTTGCAACCAAATTGGGACTAGCGCTCAATTTGTGAGCGGAGGGAAGCACCATTCGCAACACCGGGTGTTGTGGCACTGACAACCCGCAAGGCTTAGCATGGCTAGGCCAGGGTTGATTTTGAGCCTGCAGCCAAAGAGTTACTTAGCAACGTCCTGCATGCCAGTACCTGCTGTGCAGCCACTTGGCAGGTGCAAGTTCACAAATTGCACTCAGATCATCAATCAAGAGTATGATGGAAGATGAGAACTGGGAAAGAGGAAGGAAACAAAAAGGAGGAAATGGCGTATGTTAGAGAATGATTCGCAGCAGACTATGAGCAAATATGACTGACCAAATTTAAGTGATCATAACAAGTAGTACTTTAGGTTGAATGCATCAGAAAGAATGAAAAACATACCGTTTAGCGGGAAATCAACAGTCAAGATTGCCTGCTCACTCGCATCTGGAGGATGATCTCCCCCACTGTTAGCCCAATCTCCCCTAGTGATTTGATTTGTACTTAAGACAGGACATACTTGAGTTCGAGGGTCCTTTTGCAAGGTAGTGATGCCTTGCATACCAGTATATAGCGCTCAAGATCATGGCGAGTGCTTTAGGTTGAACATCTCAGTACTATATACCAGAAGAATAAAAGAGTGAAAAACATACTTTTTAGTGGGAAATCGACAACAATCAAGATCGCCTGCTCACTTGCGTGCCGGAGAATCATCTCTCTCACACTTGTTAGCCCCATCTTCACTGGAGATTCTTTGTAGGACAGTGGACATGCTTGAGTTTGAGGGTCCATGTGCAATGTAGTAAGATGGTGACACATTGGATACCAGTATAAAGCTCTCAAGCTTGTCTCAAGCAACATGGGAGAGCAGCTAGGTAGGAAGATGGTGATTACTAGTATGAAGTGCTCAAGCAACATGCAAGAGCAGCTCTAACTTGGAGATTTCAAGGTTACAAGGATATTTTCACCAGTATTCGAGTGCACAGGAAATCGGAGATCACAATTAATCGATGATAGCGAAGCCATTACTGACTCAGAGCCATGTACGAATCTGAGTGATCATAGCAAGTACTTTAGGTTCAATGCATCAGTACTATGCACCAAAAGAATGAAATAATGACAAACACACCTTTTAGCAGTAGATGGAGCTGCATACCTCATAGAAATATTTGCTTCTCCATAGTTGTCAAGGTATGGTGATGGTGAAAACGTGCCACCATTGTTAGCAAAGAGATACAGAGCCCATGATAGATAGCTTCTGAAGATTGACATATTCACTGAAGATGGTAATAAAAAGATACAGGACTTGTTCCACCATGCTAGACAGTTTGGATCCTTTGTATGTGGAATTGTTGATGTTGGGGTCGAGGATAACAAGCATCACTTGGAGCATGTAGATATCTTGGTCATAACATGGCTCGCGAAGAACATAGCCTCAGTAATGGAGACTTGCCCCGAATAGCAAAGCCATTGGGAACTCAGACCCCTGTACAAATTTGAGTGATCACAGCGAGTTCTTTAGGATGAACACGTCAATATGACACATCAGAAGGTTGAAAGGTTGAAAAACTTACCTTGCAGCAGGAAATCAACAACACTCAATATTGCCTGCTCACTCATGTGCTGGAGAATAATCTCTCTCTCACTTGTTAGCCCAATCTCCGCTAGTGATTCTTTTGTAAGACAGGACATGCTTGAGTTTAAGTCTCCTTTGCAAGGTAGTAAGATGGTGATGCCTTGCACACCAGTATAAAGTGCTCAAGCAACATGCGAGAGCAGCTCTAACTTCAAGTGGAGGCTTCAAGGTCACAAGGATATTTTTGCCAGTTTTTAGTGCACAGAAAATCAGAGATCACAATTAATCGATAATCACCCCATGACAAAGCTGTGATGGACTCAGAGCACTGTACGAATTTGAGTGATCGTGGCAAGCTCTTTAGGTTGAACACATCAGTACTATACTATATTCATGGTTCAATACTCCACGTAATGTACATTTCTTGAAACATGCAGGTCCGAAAAAAGTATGAATAGTGGCTTCCACAACCTATTCACATTCTCTGATGCCTCCCATGATTCCTCTCTTGATATTCCACCCACCTGTACTCAGCAACAAACCAGACGACGTCAGATGCAATCCCCTTGGCCACATCATGCACTCACCTATACCTAGCAATGGTATCCAGGCGCTCCTGGATGTGCTTCTTGGTGGCCTCCAAGACTACTCCATCAATTGTGGTGAATGGTTGCCTGATGAGGCTGCAAAGTTGCTTATTCGGCAGCCTGTACATATTCAGTGATCACTTTTCACCAACTTCACCATCTTCCCACTCCACTAGGGTGGATGTCATCTAAGGAAGTGAGGTGAGGGCAAGGGCAGTAGAAGGGTAAAAATAGTACTCACGGTCGTTAGGATGGTGCAGAAGGCATCCACTGAACCAATAGTGGCCCATGGAAGGTATTCTGCGGTGTATACAGTGGTGTTGAAGTAAAAATCGAACATACGAGTTGCGATACCGGTAGGGCCATAAAAGACATGGTCATAGATTTCAAACACTTTTCCCGCCATAAACAAACCCTTTACAGACATCAGCATGGGCCAAATTGGGAGTAGAAGAAGCACTTACAGCATCATCATGTAAGAAATTGGGCCAGGGGTACTCAGCTTGGAGATCCAAAGCATTGCAAATGTGCTTCCCATATTTCCCACCAGAGGTAAAAATGTGCATTTGTTGTTTCATTTTCCTCTTGTCCTCTGGTTTCGGAAAGGAAAAGCTTATGTCACATGCATCACGTAGCAGCATCATCACAAGCGGCCTGACTGTATATTGGATGTTCTTCATCCCAATGTCAAGCCGCTCCATGCAAATGCTGGTGAGACCCTTTAATTGTGTTTCATCTGTGGGCAGTCATATTAGTGACAGATTAAATAGACTGATGTGATGCCTGGACTCACTGAGTCTGGTTAAGGCTTCAAGAGGACACTCACAATGGTGAGAACTGATCCTGTGGATAGCAATGGCGGCAACATTGTGATGGACATCTGTTCCATCAATGTTTTGGTCAAGTGGGATGGGGAGCCATGTTGGAAGGCCAAAGAAACCTTCGGTGAGGGCAATAGGTTCTGCATCATGCAAGAGGTACACCCAGAAAGAGACTTTCACCTGGTCCAGGATGTACTGAGCTATTGCCTCCTCAAGGTCACCATGGGCGATGGTAGTTTGGATGGATTGAATGGAGGCAGCGCTTGTGTGTAAGAATGGTGGCATTTGCTGATCAAGAGAAGCCCAACTCTGCAAAGCCATTAGATGACATAGGGACAAGGTTAGGGGGCTACCTGAAGCTCCTGGAGGGAAAGGGTTAATTTTGAGATCGCCTTGGAGCTGGGTGCAAGCGACAGTCCAACTGAATCTGCAGCATTGCATGGGGCATCAGAGTGTCCAGCTTTCCCCTTGTGTACAAAGGTAAATTCACAATGAACAGATCACACCACCAGAGCTAACTCGCCTTCGAAAGTGAAGCCATCAACATTGAGATCACAACGGTGGGGTCCAGAAAGAAGTTCCAGCAGGTCTTATGAGAAGTTTCCTCACTTCGAGGCTAGAAGCACTGAGGTGGGTTCCACAGAGAAATTGGTGCAGGTCTTATAAGAATTTCTCCTAGCACAGCAGAAAACGAAAAGGGAGCGCAGGTAAAAGTGACCTTGCTTGTCAGCATCGATAGGCGCTGTGCAAGATAGCAAACACAAGAAGCCCATCACAGCCCATCTCTGGATGATATGAATGCCATCACGTAGGGTTTTGGCCACATTAAGGTGGTGATTAAAGCGATCTTGGCGATTAGCTCGCCAATGGGTCTTCAGCCTACAGCCCATGACTGGCCCCATGTCATAATGGTCATCAGAAGACCTCAAACAAAAAGCCATCTTAATGGTCTGACCGCATGACTGACTGATCGGCACATGGGTATGGTGAGAGGATTGTTGGATACTGACTAACACTACACAAATAACTGGGTTTGACGCAATCTCTGCGTACTTGGAGTGGAGAAAGATGCCATAGAAATAGCGAGGTGGCCTGAAACTGCCAAAGATGGTCGAGGTTGGGGTCGAGGATAACAAGCACCACTTGGAGCATGTAGATATCTTGGACATAACATGGCTCATGGAGAACATAGTCTCAATGATGGAGGACTTGCCCCTGAAAGGCAAAGCCTGGGGACTCAGAGCCCTGCATGAATTTGAGTGATAATAGCAAGTACTTTAGGTTGAACGTCGGCGTCAGTACTATGCCAGAAGAATGAAGGAAGGAAAAACATATCATGTAGCGGGAATCAACGACAGTCAAGAATGCGCTCAAGCAACATGCAAGAGCAGCTCTAACTTAGAGGGGAGGCTTCAAGGTTACAGGGAGATTTGCGCCAGTATTTGGGTGCACAGAAAATCAGGGATCATGATGAATCGATAATTGCCCTATTCCTAAGGTGTTACAGACTCAGATCCCTTCATGAATTTGAGATCTGATAGTGAGTACTTCAGCCCGATCTCCGCTAGTGATTCTTTTGTAAGACAGGACATGCTTGAGTTCCGGTGTCCTTTTTGCAAGGAGTAACAGGGTGATGCATAGCATACCAGTATAAAGCGCTCAAACAACATGCGAGAGCAGCTCTAACTTAAAGAATTTCACCTACCACAGCCGAAAACGAAAAGGTAGCACAGGTAAAAGTGACCTTGCTTGTCAGCATCGATAGGCGCTGTGCAAGATAGCAAACACAAGAAGCCCATCACAGCCCATCTCCAGAGGATATGAATGCTGTCATGTAAGGTTTTGGCCACATTAAGGTGGTGATTGAGGTGACCTTGGTGATTAGCTCACCAATGGGTCTTCAGCCTACAGCCCATGACTGGCCCCATGTCACAATGGACATCAGAAGACCTCGAATGAAAAGCCATCTTAATGGTCTGACTGCATGACTGACTGATCGGCACATGGGTATGGTGAGAGGAAGGTTTGTTGGATACTGACTAACACTATACAAATAACTGGGCTTGATGCAATTTCTGCATACTTGGAGTGGAGAAAGATGCCATAGAAATAGCCACATGGCCCAAAACCATCAAAGATTGTTGAGGTTGGGGTCGAGGATAACAAGCACCACTTGGAGCATGTAGATATCTTGGACATAACATGGCTTGTAGAGAACATAGTCTCAGTGATGGAGGACTTGCCCCTGAATGGCGAAGCCTGGGGACTCAGTGCCCTGTACAAATTTGAGTGATAATAGTGAGTACTTTAGGTTGAACATCGGCGTCAATACTATGCACCAGAAGAATGAAGGAAGAAAAAACATACCATTTAGCAGGAATCAACAACAGTCAAGAATGCGCTCAAGCAACATGCAAGAGCAGCTCTAACTTAGAGGGGAGGCTTCAAGGTTACAGGGAGATCTTCCCCAGTATTTGAGTGCACAGAAAATCGGAGATCATGATTATTCGATAGTTGCCCTATGGCAAAGCCGTTACTGACTCAGATCCCTTCACGAATTTGAATGATCTGATAACGAGTGCTTTACATTGAACACATCAGTAACATATACCAGAAGAATGAAAGAATGAAAAATATACCGTTTAGTGGAAATCAACAACAGTCAAGATCGCTTCCTCACTCGCATACCAGAGGATAATCTCTCTCACATGTGTTAGCCCCATCTCAGCTGGTGATTCTGTTGTAAGATGGTGGACATGTTTGAGTTTGAGAGTCCTTTCGCAAGGTAGGAAGATGTGATGCATCGCATACTGGTATAAAGCGCTCAGGCAACATGCGAGAGCAGCTCTAACTTAAGGTGGACGCTTCAAGGTTACAAGGATATTTTCGCCAGTATTCAAATGCAGAGAGGAAAGTTGGAGGTCATGGTTAATCAATAATCGCCCTATGGTGAAGCCATTATGGACTCAGATCCCTTCATAGATTAGAGTGATCTGATAGCGAGTACTTTAGGTTGAATGCATCAGTACAACGTATGAGAAGAATAAAGGAAAGAAAAAACATACCTTGTAGCGGGAAATCAACAAGAGTCATGATCATCTGCTTGCTTGTCAGTCCCGGCTCCCCTAGTGATTATTTTGTAGAACAGGACAAGATTGAGTTCAAGGGTCCTTCTACAAGGTAGGAAGACGGTGATTATTAGTATAAAGTGCTCAAGCAACATGCGAGAGCAGCTCTAACTTAGAGTGTAGGCTCCTAATAACATAAAGTGCTTGGCAAGCAACATGCGAGAGCAGGGGCAAGGCCTCAAGGTCGTGACAACAGGAGTGCCAGTGAGAGCCACCAGCTCTGATCATCGCCGTTGATTATGTGGCATCACGTGCCACTTGTACTTACTACACTGAGGCACTTAAGGCTGGAAACCTTGGAGGACATCAGAGATAGCACGATTGCAGACTGTGCAGCTCTCAGGATCTGAGTCCTCAGGTGCTTAATTGCATCATCCTCAAGCGAACGCTATTCACCCAGCAGTTTCTTCGTAACACATTGCTTTCAGGAAATGCCAATACAAGACTTGTCTGGCTACTACTAAGAATGCCGTCCTTAACTGGCATGTCTTTGGCCTTGCTTTTTGACGATTGGTTGCTTTGGAGGTAAAAAAAAGGGACTTCAATCTTCATAGGACGAAGTTAATATTGATGTTGTGCATAGGTAGTAGTCCACTGGTGGCCCGTGTCCAAACATTCCACCCCAACCCTTCCCAAATGTCGCTGGCCAGTGGCTCATGTGTATGAAGCACTCAGGCAACATGCGAGAGAAGCTTACTTAGAGTGGAGGCTCCAATGTTACAAGGAGATTTTCACCAAGATTTAATTGCACAGAAAATTGGAGATCATGATTAATCGATAATTGCTTTATGGCAAAGCCGTTACGGACTCAGATCCCTTCACGAATTTTGAGTGATCTGGTAATGAGTACTTTAGGTTGAACGTGTGAGTACCATGCACCAGAAGAATGGAAGAAGGAAACACATACCGTTTAGCAGGAATCAACGACAGTGAAGATCACCAGCTCGCGAGCAGTCAAGATTGCCTGCTCACTCACAAGCTGGGAGATGATATCTCTCTCACATGTTAGCCCAATCTCAGCCAGTGATTCTTTTGTAAAATGGGACACGCTTGAGCTCGAGTGTCCTTTTGCAAGGTAGTAAGATGGTGATGTCTCGCATACCAGTGTAAAGCATTCAAGCAACATGTGACAGCAGCTCTAACTTGAAGTGGAGGCTTCAAGGTTACAGGGAAATTTTGGCCCATATTTGGGTGCACAGAAAATTGGAGATTATGATGAATCAATGATTGCCCTATTCCTAAGGCATTATGGACTCAGATCCCTTTGGGAATTTGAGTGATCTGATAGTGAGTACTTTAACCCGATCTCCACTAGTGATTCTTTTGTAAGACGGGACATGCTTGAGGTCGGGTGTCCTTTTTGCAAGGTAGTAAGATGGTGACACCTTGCATACCAGTATACAGCACTCAAGCAACATGCAAGAGCAGCTAGGTATGAAGATGGTGATCACTAGTATAAAGCGTGAGAGCAGCATGCGAGAGCAGCTCTAACTTGGAGGTTTCAAGGTTACAAGGATATTTTTGCCAGTATTTGAGTGCACAGGAAATCAGAGATCAAGATTAATGGATGATAGCAAAGCTGTTACCGACTCAGAGCCATGTATGAATCTGAGTGATCATAGCAAGTACTTTAGGTTCAAATGCATCAGTACTATGCACCAAAATAATGAAATAATGAAAAACATATCTTTTAGCAGGAGATCAAAGACAGTCAAGATTGCCTGCTCTAGGCTGGCACTCGCGAGCTCTGGGAGCCTCATAATCTGTCTCATGGCACTTGTTAGCCTGATCTCCAGTACTAAATGATTCTCTTGTCAGCATCGATAGGCGCTGTACAAGATAGAAAACACAAGAAGCCCATCGTGGCCCATCTCCAGAGGATATAAACACCGTCACGTAGGGTTTTGGCCACATTAAGGCAGTGATTAAGCATTCTTGGTGATCATCTCGCCAATGGGTCTTCAGCCCACAGCCCATGATTTGCCCCACATCACAATGCATGTCAGAGAACCTTGAAAAGCACTCTTAACAGTCTGACTGCATAACTGACTCATTGGCACATGGGCACAGCAATAAAAAAGTTTTTTGGGTAGTGAATAATGGTTTATAACTGTGCTTGACCTAATCTCGATCCTGGAGGGATGATCACCTTAGTGTTTGTGGAGAGCCAGAATGACAGCATATGACATCATACCTGACTGCAAGACATACCTGGAACTTGGACTCATGGGTCATGGGTGGTGTTCAAGGGTTCAAAGAAGGAAGATGCGCTTGCTGTGGCCATGTAGGCACCCACATGTCCAATCCTGGGCATCACAAAAGGGGAGGCTTCAGAGGAGCTCTGCCACACTAGGTGGGCTAGGCCATCATTATGAGGTGGTGCTGAAGGTGGCGCTCTGCTTCCTCAAAATCGTCCTCTGCCTGGCAAAGACCATCTTCGATCTGGTGCAAACCGCTCCTCCCTCGGCGCAGCATTGAGTAGGCATCATGCATAACCTCCATCCACATTGCTGGATCAACAGGGGGCCGTAGAGGTGCATCTGATTCCTCAGGGATTCTTGGTGGAAGAGTCTGCAAAGCACCACATGCTGACTATCAGCATACAAATTGCAGCAGTGCATTGAACAAAACATGCACTTGCCAATGGGAGTCCTTCATGATGAGTGCCATGCAGATCCTCGAGGTCTTGTGGCAGGCAGTCACATTTGGCTGCCCCTTGGCTCGGGTGTGGACAGGGAGGTAAGCGGGCTGTTCATTCAGTGAAATTGGGCTCCTGCATTGTCTTGTCTTCTTGGCCGTAAGTTTGATGGTGACGAGTTTCAGTACACTAGTGAAGACCGCTGCACAATCCAGATAATTGGGGATCAAATTTACTCTGGAAAGGTTCTATGCATCAACTACACCAGCTATGATGTCCGCCGTGATCAGGACTCAATGAACCCCCGCACGCACTGCAATGTTATGGTTCTTTCGACAGAAATGGGTCCAGGTGCTCACCCGTATTGGTATGCTCGTGTTCTTGGCATATTCCATGCGAAGGTAATCCACACCGGGCCAGAAGCTCAGAATCATTCCATTCAGCACATGGAGTTTCTTTGGGTTCGGTGGTTTGGCATGGAACCAGGCTATCGTTGGGGTTTCAAAACTGCAAGATTGCCAAAGATTGGATTCGTACCTGATACTGACGAAGGCGCTTTTGGATTCCTAGATCCCTCTCTTGTTATCAGAGGCTGCCACCTTGTACCCTGCTTCGCTAATGGCCGCACATCAGGCCTATTACATACCTCAACCCTCACTGCTGCACGTCGCCCAGATGAATCGGAAGATTGGGCAAACTATTATGTAATGATGTAGGTTGCTACTTGTTACCGTATGCACTGCAAGAAATAACATCAGCCAGCTTAGTTGACAGGGACATGTTTATGTGATATGCTGGTGGCAGAGTTGGCCACGCAGCAGCCACTGAAATCCAAACCAGTAACGACAATGATGCGATGGAAGTTGACGATGACACTTTCATGGTGGATGCTGATCAAGTGAGAAATGACCCTGAGCTTGAGGATAGTCAGTTGCTGGATGAGCTACAACGTGTCGTTGAGGGGGAAATGGCTGGTGATCGGGAGGTTGAAGATCTCATGGATGATGATAATGGTGAGGCAGATGATGTCAGTGGGGAAGATGATGGGAATACTACATCCGAGGCTGACAGCGAAGAGGAAGATTTCGGTCCGGATGATGGAGAAGATGAACTTGACTACGATACCCGATATGGAGCACTTTAGCCTGCAAGTGAATCATGTATTGGTGTGTAGTTAGTGGTCCTACTAGGTGTTATGATGCTACTCTGTACATTCAGAAGGGGCCTATCGTCTCCGTTCTGCCACAGTGAATGTAGCCGCTGGAACTATTGAGACCTGGTATGGCAGTGGTGAAGATGAAATTGTGTCGAAATGCATTCCTATGGAGTCCGACCGCAGGCTGATTCCAACATGAAGCACATTCTTTTATGTTGATTGATTGAATATGTACGTATACTATACTGTTTATGAAATCGAGTACTTTGTGGTGATTATCTGAATAGAAATACAACAGAAGGGATAAAAGATAAAGGCAAGAAATTTAGATCCAGTGTTTCAGATGAATGGCCAATACTACATGGATATTAGAGATCATGAAGAATTATTTGATGCAGACTACAACCCTGACCGAAAAGCTAAGGAAAGACAACTCCACTGGAGTATGAAAAGGAGTGAATGGTGCACTGTATATACACTGACTACAGGGAACCTTTGTGCCACATCACTGAGAGGCAAGTAACAAAACACGGGGTACTTCATAGATGCTGAAAATCACGAAGAATGATTTGATGCAGACTACAACCCTGACCGCGCATATGCAGCTGTCTAGCTAACGATAGGAAAAGGACAACTTGACTGTAGTGTAAAAAGGAATGAACAGCGCACTGTACATACGCTGACTACAGGGAACCTTCGATACATCACCCTGAAAGGCAAGTAACAAAACACGGGTGCTTGTCCCACATATCTTGTTGTCGATCTAAATGTAATTGGAATTACAAGCTATTACAGAACATCCCTCGGTGGATACATATGTACAAATAGGGCAAGAGCATCGCACACTCTGTTGGTTTCACTGATGTGGAGCCTGCAGCAGAACCGGATGTCAGAACCGGACCAGAACCGACTAAGTACTCTGACTTCCTCTATTGTAGTTCGCTTGTGAATGCAGGGTTTTAGTTGATGGGGGGCTCGTCAAAGACAGAGGTCGAAGATGGTCTGCTGGATGGACTCTTGATATTAATCCATAGAGCCTTATTTCGGGTGAGGAGTACTTGTCCATGTGCGTATGTGATTCAAGACGTGGTGTTTGCGGCTGAGATGGAGAAATGAGTGGGAGACTAGGCGTATATTTTATCAGAGTTTGACTTTTCGATGCAACTGGTTATGTCTTGGAGGAGAGGAACCATTCTTGGAAAGCGTTTGTTACTTTTATTATAAAGTTTCCCGAACCACTATCAGTGATTCAGTTTTATAGACGATCAGTCCCACCATTGTGGCGTAGTACTACTCGATTTACCAATAGGCAATCGGTTTCAAATTGAATCGATAGCTCACTAAAAAGAAATCGAATGCCCTCATCATCGCCGAGCACATGGATCATTGAAAATTTGAAATGACGTTATCCCTAAAAAGCCTTCGATGACTGACGCCCTCGCGTTCGGCTAGAAATTTGTTTTTTCATCCTCTTTGTTTGCATTCGATCACCATCCGCAGGCGTTTCAGAGATTCCAGAATAGACAAAAGGGGTTTCTCTTTTCATAAAATGTAAAAGACAGGAGATAAGAAGCATCGTAAACAAAAAGCCGGAGCAGTGTTACCTTGGTGATTGGAAGGGGAAGAATATGGGTGCAGTGATGGAAACGACCGGATAGATCCGATTGGTGGCATACCGGGTTTCCCATAAGCCATCACTCGCTCTGGCGAGCAGCATTCCACCAAGCAACCTAGGACGCTCATTCCCCTCGTCGTCGTTGTCGACGACGGCGGTGATTGCGCTGCAAAAGCCTCTTACACGACGGGCTACGTCATATCTTTATACTCTCGTCCCGCAACCCACAGTTCAGGCACCCACCATTTGGTTGCCACATAGCACCTTGATCTTAAACTAAAAACCCACCCAACTCGACCCTATCCTTGTAATTCTTACTACATGGCATTTCACCAGGTATCTCCCAGCTCCCTCACACCTTCGAGGCCAGCGCCTCAGGCGCCTCAGCGCAAGGGTGCCCAGAACGATCAACAGCCATTGTACAGCACTCCCGCGGCGCTCTCAAACTCTGGTTATGGGCCATCTTTTACTTTTACTAGTTCGTCGCCCTCTGCATCGTCTTATGCACATACATACACGGGGATCGGTGGTACACCTGGTCGTAACAATTCCAACGACAATGTGCAGAATAACTCGCAGATCGTTAGGAGTGGCCCAGTCAGTGTGAAGGAGGACGGTTTTGCCAGTTGGATCTGGAAGGTAAAATGGCTGGTCCTCAAAGAGCAGACGCTTACCATCCATAAATCTGAGGTAAGCTCGCCCGTGGAATTATTCGTTACTAAGCTTTGACATCGCAATATAATTTAGTCTGCGCCAATCCAAACGTCTATACCATTGGTAGAGATTTCCAACATTGAAAGGACAGACACGAAGCCGTATTGTCTGCTCCTCGAAACCAAAGACAGGCGGTTTTACTTCTCACTCAAGAACGATGAGGAAGTCTATGGCTGGCAAGACGACGTTTACTCCCGAAGTCCCCTTATGGGCGTGAGCAATCCCACCAACTTTGTGCACAAGGTACATGTTGGCTTTGATCCCGTGTCAGGTGCATTTACAGTCAGTTTACTCCTTCCCCGCAACTACATCAGATCCCCCCTTACTGAACAACTTCAACTCTATAGGGAATGCCCGAGCAGTGGAGCAAGCTCCTTACCAAATCTGCCATCACTCGTGAAGACTATGCCAAAGACCCCCAAGCTGTCCTCGATGTCCTTGAATTCTACACCGACCATCAGAAGCGTGAACTGGAGGACAGTATGGGTGCGTCCCCCCTCGCAGATCATTCTCATCGTTAACTATACTCATTCCCCTCTTTTCTCCATCTAGGCTCTCCCGCCCGTTTCAACGCAGGTACCGGACTCGGCGGGCTCGGCAGAATTAGCTCACCACTCACCGCAAGTAGCACCACCCTCCAAACTCCCACGACACCCTTGCGCCCGGGCTTAAAACGCCAAGACACCGCTAACTCAGGGCTTAACGGCGAAACGGACTCACTAGCTTCCGCCGCCGCACTCGCCGCTGAGCTAGTTAATGGCTCCCAGGTGACGCTCGGTCCAACGTCAGTGCGACCGACGACGCCATCGTCCTCGCGGCCGGCGCCAGCGAGACCTCTGCTTGCGGGACGGCCTGCACCTGCGCCTCCTACTACGGCTGGGGGCGCACAGCAGACGAAGGGTGACCATTTGCCGACTACTGCAGAGTTGGGGGCACGGAAGCCTGCTACTGGGTTAGGTGCTGGAACTACGACGGGCACGGTGTTGCCGCAGAGGAAGGAATCTTTGTCGATTCAGACGATGTTGCAGCAGAAGCAGCGTGACCAGCAACAACGAGAACAACGGGAACAACGGGAAAAAGAACGAGAACGAGAGCGAGAACGAGAGCGGGAACGAGAGCGGGAACGGGAACGAGAAAAGGAACGAGAGCGGGAACGGGAGCGGGAACGGGATCAGCAGCAGCAAGAACCACAGCAACAGCAACCTATACGAGGCGATCTCCCCCTGCCACCAATAGCCCCGTCGAAATCTTCCCCGGCGAACACCCAGCCTGCGACGCAGCCCGCTCCTGGGGCGGCAGGGGCGCTGGTGGGCCCACCTCCGGTAAAGCCGCTGCAGCCCACAAAGAAGGTGCAGATACAAGTCGAGGAGAAGCCTGTGAAGCCTCCTGGTGGCGGTGCGGGTGCAGGTACAGGTACAGGGGTGGCGGCAGCTGCTGCTGCACTAGAGAAACCAAAGGAGAAGCGGATCAGCACGATGACGGAGGTGCAGATCATGGAGAAGCTAAGGCATGTCGTGTGTGATGAGGATCCGAAGTTGATCTACAGTAAGATTAAGAAGGTTGGGCAAGGGTGAGTTTTCTTTCTTGTTTTTGTTTTGTATAGAGGTGTGGTTGTTGATCGTTCTTTGTGGTAGGGCTTCGGGACATGTCTATGTGGCCAAGACGCTTGCGACGGGACGGAAGGTGGCGATCAAGGAGATGGATTTGTCGCACCAGCCGCGGAAGGAGCTGATCGTAAACGAGATCTTGGTGATGAAGGAGTCACAACACCCAAACATTGTGAATTTCCTCGAGTCGTATCTGGTGAAAAACAACGAGCTCTGGGTCGTCATGGAATACATGGAGGGGGGCGCTCTCACGGATATTATTGAGAATAATGCGCTCGAGGAGGACCAGATTTCTAGTATCTGTTTAGAGGTTTGTGTTTTTTGTTACTTTGTGCCTCTGGGAGTAATATGTGGTTGCTGATGGGTGTATGGGCTGTAGACATGTAAAGGATTAGGACATCTGCATAGTCAAAGCATCATTCATCGGGATATCAAATCGGACAACGTGCTTCTTGATGCGCAGGGCCGCGTCAAAATCAGTGGGTCTATTCTGACGATCTCTCGATGAACACTAATGCTGACAACCTCTTCTTTATCTCCATCTTTTGCGCTTTATAGCCGACTTCGGATTCTGCGCTAAACTGACGGATCAAAAGTCTAAGCGGGCGACAATGGTGGGCACGCCGTACTGGATGGCACCCGAGGTAGTCAAGCAAAAAGAGTATGGCGCAAAGGTGGATATCTGGTCACTCGGCATTATGGCAATTGAGATGATCGAGAATGAACCCCCTTACCTGGACGAGGAGCCCCTGAAAGCGCTGTATTTGATTGCGACGAACGGGACGCCGACGCTGAAGAAGCCCGAAGCACTGAGTAGAGAGTTGAAGGGCTTTTTGGCGGTGTGTTTGTGTGTAGATGTGAGTAGTCGGGCGACGGCGAATGAGCTGCTTGATGTGCGTTGTGTTTTTTTTTTGTCCTTGGTGTGTCGGATACTGATCGTTTTTCTTTTGTAGCATGAGTTTTTGAAGAAGGCTTGTGCGCTATCAGGCCTTGCGCCCCTCCTACGGTTCAAGACCAAGCAAGGATCATGAAGGACAATATCAATTAGCTCATATTGAGCTTTTACTGTCTTGCTGTTGGCATTCGTTATATCTACACCGCGCGGTAACTTTTGCGGTGTGTCACTTTGTTGTTATTCTTCTGCCCGCAACACTCCTTCATCTGAGATTTATATCTTTCATCGCTACAAGCCTAGTATTTCCTTTTCCATCTAACTCGTCTTGACATCGCGGAAACCTCTCATCCTCATTCCTGTTCTACTTGTCGCTTCTACTTTCGCTTTCATTGTCTATAGTTCGGGTTTTTTTATATTCCCCCTACTTGATGGGTAATGTACAACATCGCGTCGCAGAAAAGCAACATGCGTATTACATTATGTGAATAATTTGAATTGAGCTGTAGCCTGTTGGTTACTGTTGGGCTCGGGTAATGCTGATTATGTAATAGAATGATAAGCGAGCAGGGTCGATTGCTGATCATTTTGAAGAGGATCACTTCAATTTATTTGAAGCCCTTTGTGGTCCTCTCAGGGCTCCTCGTCGAGCTACTCGTTCTCAAGCAATGCAATCCTTCCTTTCTCCCATTCCTCAACCAGCACCACAAGATCCAGTCCGGGTCTCTGTCGGTCTTCTCTTGTCGAGAGCATATTCGTTGCCCTGTTCGACCGCAGCCCAAGCATTCACGCAGCTTGTGCAGCCAACCTCGCGCTTCCAACTCGCTCTAGACGCGTTGTTGCCACTCCTGGACCCGAATACATCGGCCGAGGTCTGTGCGCTCTATACGTCATCAAGATGGCGTCGCTTATTATCGTTTGACATGGCATCTCTGTAACAGCTTTCACAACGGATTCTTGTTTCTTTTATACTGTATTCTTTATACGCTCCTCATCCGATCGCCATCAATCCGTTCAAGTCTGTATTATTTGTCACGTTTGTGCAGGAGAGGGAGAAGGCTATGAATGTGGCGAAAGGTGGAGAGGTGTCTCCAAACGAGCAGCTGGTATGGGTTTTATGGAAAATTCTAAAGGGAGATGGGAACGATGTTAGTAGCCGCTTATATCACTTCCCCTTAATCTAGCTGATGGCTAGACCCAGATCGGACCTTACTCTCCCAGCACCCTGGCACGATCACCGTTGCCGCCCAAGCTTAGAGCAACTAATTTAATTCTCGATGACGAGATGTACAATATTGTGTTTGACTTGTGAGTGGCACTGCTCTCTCACCCCGGGGTTCATGCTGACGAGTCTACAGAGACGATCCTACGTACTCATATTCATATACTGAAAAGCACGATAAATACAGGAATGGATCGGCCACCTCCGATCTGAATGTTGGCGTCGATTACGGCGCAATAGGCACGTCACCCGATGGGCCCTCCTCACCAATTACGAGTGAAACGGACAAGCAGAATGAGCAGATAGCTCAGGCCATGCGACTCTTCTTGGTAGCGAAAGAACGTGTATTAACACTCTCCGAACAACGCGTACGTCCGTCATTTATCCAACTTCCCTGTGCCCCATCGATGATAATGTTGTCCCCTCTAGTTTCTTGCTCCTTTGATCCCCGAACTAGCCTCCTCGCAAATGATCGCCTCCCTCGACCTAGCACCCATCGCCTCCTTCAACCCAACCCTTGCCCACCCACTCTTTGTCGGGCTCCTCAACACTGCAAATCCCGAACACAACCTCCCTTCCCCATTCCTTAACGTCCTTCCCTACCTTCCACCGACGCTCTCAACCTTCGACCTCCTC
The DNA here is from genome assembly GCA_026075535.2 of Tricholoma matsutake. Classification (NCBI taxonomy): domain Eukaryota; kingdom Fungi; phylum Basidiomycota; class Agaricomycetes; order Agaricales; family Tricholomataceae; genus Tricholoma; species Tricholoma matsutake. The sequence goes on from AP026544.2 coordinate 3,933,508, forward strand.
GGCCGCCTCCTGCGCGACCAAACCCAGCTCGGCAGCGGGATGTACACTGTCTCTAACGTCGTGCATGCCGAAGTGCTAGGACGTTTCATCCACGAGTGCATCAATTGGCTCGACCACGCTGAGCACGAGGAGCGCGAGGGTCTCATCAGCGACGACCGCTTTGCCAAGGGCGTGCAAAATGTAGGTTTCTTCCATTCGTTTGCTGTATTTTTATGGTGGCTAGAAGTTTTTTTGCTCACGCGACCCAGCTTTGCCGGTTCTATAATTCGCTGATCAAGCTGGGTATCGTGGACCCGGCGTCGGATGCGGACTCGGCAGAGATGGCACATTTTAGTCTGCGGAATGCGCGATTTGAGGAGGCGAATGCTTTGTACCGCGTCATTGCCATGGGCAAGTTCTGAAAACCCCCAGATTTTCTCCTCTCCTTTGGCGGAAGTTTATTTGCTCCACAGGAGAAAGGATGGATAATAGTATATGTGATATGCTGGGCTGGAATCGAAAGGAAGTGTTACATTATGTTATGCATGTGGCCATGAATATGATGCTGATGTATGCTTTGACCTGACATGTGTATGTTTTTCCTCTCTGGAGACTCCATCCACTATTTCGATCGTCGCACTTACGATACGTCTAGTATGTTTACTTATGCGGTTGAACGATATGCATTTCTATGCTGTTTTCTATGACAATTTTTAATGGTGGATAGTAAATACTCACGGTGTGGTGTAATCATTAACACATCTGCAATATAATTGATCAATGTTGTGTAGATATTGCTCGAAGATGCTTGTCCGATGAAGTCGAGCCACGCCATCGCGTGATTTTTACTTGTAGATTGGTGAGGTGTTACACATTAACTTGCAATATTGTAATGATCTGTGTGGTTCAGACCAGAAAAAGGTGAAATGTACATACACAAATCTATACTTTACCTGTTGAACATGGTGTGAGAGTTACCAGAAGTGAGCTACGCCGCATGGGTCCACAATTGGAACCCAAGGCATATCTTCGTCTGCAATTCTAGTGTCATACCACAGCATCTTCTTCGCTGCGCGATCCACATCCCGCTCTTCAAAATTCTTATATGCTTTCAACGATGAGATCGATTCCAATAGGATTCTTTGGACTACTAAGAATAATTATCGCGTACCTCTTAAGTTAGTTCATGTTCATCATGAATTCCTATCATTAATTTCACTGTTGTTTCCAAATATTTAATTACTGTGCGAAACATCAGACAGATGCCCGCCTCGTGGCAGCCTCGCGTTTTGCTTCACTCTTATATCTCTCCATGGCTAACCAAACCTTGCCCACTGCAGCAAAGAAATTGAAGAAGAAATGTAGAGTCGTAGCGAAACTTGTTTCGGATCTGATTAAGCGACCCAAATCAGCCTCGGCTAGCCAATCAAATTCGATTTCTGTCTCCTCTCATGACCCTGTCCCAGAAACCGACGCAGGAAGTGCAGAGCCGACGGCTTCAAGTAAGTATATTGGCTCCATCTTAAGTAGTGTTATTGACGACGACTTAACCTATCTTCAGCCAATGCTACCTTGAATCAAGGTATGTACTGTCCTGGATTCCTACCTCGCAGATCTAGCGGACTCAGCCCACCCTCCAGATCCTACCGCCCCTGTCCAGTCAGCAAGACCTCCTTCATCAAGCATTCCAAATCTGCTGGGTTCCGTCATGGGTCAACTTGAAGGTGAGATGCAATAGGCTTTGCATTTGAGAGATTGACATCGGCCTGACTTTGACTCCTATTGCAGGACCGAGGACATCTGGGTATTGGAAAATCCCGAGCGTCCAGTTCATCCAGTTCGTCCAGTTCGTCGAGAGTTCTGCGAGTTCCGATCCCCAAACAAGTGTCAACAATGGTGCTGAAGTGCGTCGAAGATATTCCTATGCGAACTCGACAACCAGCAATGGCCAACTTGAGCCTGAAAGATGCACTTTTGTTGTGTGAGAAGTACCCAGAGCTTTCATTCACTCAGGTCCAACAATTCATGACACTGGCCTCAAAACTCAAGGATGACATTCTTCTTGCACAACCGGCCTCAATAGTTGCCTCTGGCCCTCCTGAAGTACTACCACCAATAGTGGCCGCATTCCTGAAGAATAGTTGTAGAGTCTCAGCTATCTGTGTTCAGGAGTGTTGGGCAGCTTTGAGAATGCCGATCTGGACAGATAACATTGAGAGTTCAGTGGAGGAGAGTTTCGCAGTTCATGGGCATTCATTTGGGCTTTGTGTGTAAACTGAATCTTCGGCGTTGAATTTCATGACTTATTACGCGGTTGTATCAGTGGCTCACACTCTTTATCCACATCAACAAACCTGCAGCAATCCAAGCTGTTCACATAGCTGAACTGGGCAGTTGTTGAAGAAAGAAGAACAACAGCAAGCTGTCTTGTACACTCTTGACAAGGGAGCACTTCCTGTGTGCTCTGTTCACCTCTACTGCAGTAGTAGGCATTTTCACATGTACTTTAAAATTGCCAAGGCTCATTCCGAATTGGCAGCTTGCAATACCAACTACCATCACAACTTTTCAGTCAACAATGCCATTTGCACATACTATGATGGTATTCCCAATGTTCTACAGGTTGGTGAACATCAATTTGCAGAGAGACGGCTTATACAGCTTTGGATTACAATGATGCTAGTTTCATGGTATGTTCTTGCATTTCCGATGAAGTCAACCTCTTAGAGATTTATTCAACAGGACTTCAGCTACTAATTGTGCATGTCTTTACAACCTCTCGCTTAACAATTCAACCCCACCAAATGATTGGGCATTTGGCTTCACTGTCACAACTGATCACATCTGGGATGGGTTTGTTATTTTAGCACTTTTGGAGGATTGTCAGCAGCGATCAGCAACTCTTGAGGTACCACACACAGGTGCACAGAAAGATCGGTTCACTTGGGCCATCCAAGCACGAAATCTTTGCTTCCGAATCCATGGCCAACTGGAGCTATGTCATTTTTGCCACAAATGCCTACGTGTCTATGAAGAAGGCAGATGGTCTGGGTAGTCGTCATTGATGGTGTCACTGTTGGCCATCCTTGCTGTGCCCGCCACAATTGCAAAATCCCCCTCGCCAACAACCAACATTGATTTTGTCCAGAGGATTCCCACCAAAACACAATCTGTGCAATTGTTGGATGCACTTCTCCCACCATCCCTGACAGCTGTGCATGTGCAGAGCTGAGCCACCAAGAAGTGGAACAAGTTCATTGTGAAAAGGGCCAGGGGACATTTCAGCTGAAGGAGCACCTCCAATGCGCACATGTCTCCCATCCAAATGATGCTATTGCCAAGGAGGCTAATGACATGGAGCTCATCGACACTGATGATGAAGAGGACTTTGAGGTAAATGCCCAACAATCTAAGTGAACACAAAACAACAAACACAAAATGACAAACATAGGAGAAAGAATCTAGTGAGAAAAGAAAACATCGCATGAACACAAAATGACGAACACAAAATGACAATCATAGGAGAAAGAATCTAGTGAGAAAAGAAAACATCATGAGAGAGATGACAAAATGACAATGATAGAAGCATGATGAATTGATGAGAACCCACTTAAACCCTGACTTTCTTCTTTGCCTTTCCTTTCTGCAGTTGCTCCAAGCGACTATGCTCGAGAAAGGCTGTCCACAAGCCTTCTGAGGTATGAGCAGCTGCCAACATTTCATCACGACACTTTTGTGAGGCAGCTAGCCACGATTTGCAGTGGGCATAGAATGTTGTATGGTGGAATGGAACCCCAAAGAGTGACTGGAATGTCTTCTCCACACTAACACGTGCCCTGCAAGCAGCATCACATTTTTCAAACCCATCAACAACATCCACAACATAAAAGTCTGCAGGCCACACTGTGATAGGATCCAAGGTCCCTGGACACAATGGTGATGGGGAATGTAGAGGTGATAGGCATTGGGAGAGTGATGAAGACCATAGATGTTTGTGTTTCCTGACACCCATCAGAATTCGCTTGATTTCATCGTCAGAGACAGTGAGGTCAACTGGCAAGAGTCCCGGCTCTGATTTGACCACATACATAGGGGTTTTGGGAGGGGGATGCAGGTTGTCCTCTTCATCAGATATGAGGTTGATAACTGGTGGATGTGGCAGGGCAGGAGTCGCTGGATAGTTGTTGAGATTCTTGCTGGACATTGTGCGCGTCGCATGGTTGATCAGTGAGGGATAGCTAGGCCTAAATTTGTGGGGAGGTGAGGCAGGAAGAACACGGTCTGGGTACGAACAATGGCATGGCAGTGTGACTTCATCATCAGCTATGGAACCGCAGGCCTGGGATTTTGCTGCTTTTCACTCCTGCAGCACCTGTTGCACGAATGCCCATTCCTTCGGCAGATTGTTCATGAAGTGTGTGGGCTGACAATGGCTCTGGGATAACAGGCAATCAAAGTCAGGACATTCCAAGATGTCAAGGCCCTTGAGAAACACGCGATCTCTGTCCTTCAGTGTCACAACATGGCCAAGGCAGACCTTTACCCAGGTGCCGATGGTGTCCTTGTAGAGCTTGACATGCGCCTCTGCCTCGGGCCCCATAAGAAGATCAACCTCTGACAGCACATCAGCCGTCAGCACAAAGTGCGGCCATTTGAAGTCGCCCTGGATCTTGGAGACAGTTGCCTGACCACCGCTCTAGTGAAGATCAGATAAAAACGACACGAATGTGGGTGGGATTTATGATATGCACCTTTGCCCATCCATATACAATGACATTGTGCTTCGCCTTATTGTGGCACTCTATCTGTAACGCATCCGTGGCTCGACACTGCTCCTCCAGTTCTAGTTCATGTGCATAGTGCTGGGTAAATGCGGCAGTCATCTGGGAAGCATGTCATGGGTTGGCAAACATGTTGAGAGCACCATTTTTAGCCAAACTAATCATTGGAGGGCTGGTTGAATGATGTGGCAAAGGTGGAGGTGATCGTGAGGGTGACAGTTGAGTATCTTCTCCTTCATTTCAGGTTGCTGATGTAACTGAACTGGACACAACGTGGTTCTTCGCACTGCAGCCTCCAGCAGCAATACAGTGCTGATGACACATCTGGCATGTACAGCAGGGATGTATCCGTGTAGAACGACATCCTGCCTTTGCACATGTGGTTGTCACCTTGTTTGTTGTCTTGGCTGGCAGACGAATGTGTATTGTTGTGGTTGCAGTCAGTTGTGGCCCTTCAGATGGTGGTTCTGGGGAAGAGGTCAATGGCAAGGAAGAAGGGGGAGATGAGGAAGGTGTTCCTTCCATCCACTTGAAGAAATCGCACTGTGATCCATCCTTGTTCTGTTTATAGCAGTTCACATATAGCCTCCCTGCATTGCCATTCTTGTTCGACTTGCAGATCTTGACTGAAAGCAACCGATGACAGGTTTCACACTGGATCACAGGAGGTGGAGACTGCGACATATTAGGGAGTGAGACAGGCCACAGGCATTATGGGCGTTGTAGTAGAGTAGGTTTCGCAAACAGGGGAGTGCACAAACTGACAAGGGTTCAAATTTGGGTGATGTAAGCTGCATGGGATGAACTGGATGAACCGGACGCTCGGGATTTTCCAAAGCCCAGATTTTCTGGCAGGACCCATCTCGATGAATTCTCAAACTCAGGTCTCGGCTCCGAAGGTGACTGTAAAAGAGGGTCTTGGAGTGGCTTCACGGTTTGTGCAAACACTCCTCAAGACTTTGCTGGTCGATACCAATCCAGTTAAGATGACATTCTCTGTTGCTAAGGTGATCATTGACATAAAAGATGTGGGTCGTCGTCTCTGTATCTTGAGCACAGACTGACTATTATCTCAGGTGGTCAGAGACAACAAAGATGAGCTTGCATGAGCTCTTGAAGAAACGGCAAACATACTCCAGGCTGTGGAGAGGACTGTAGCTATTGGTGTTCTGGAGGCTGCTGAACAGAAGATGGGGAAACTCAAACAGTACATTGTCTTTGGTGCACCAAAAGGATATCATATGGAACATGTCACCATCCAGCTCCCTTGGGGAAGAAATGAAGATATTAAAGGACCTCACAGATGAATTGTGGGCTATATGGATACTAGACCATGAGGCATACAGGTCAAAGATCCAGAAAATTTTTCAACAAGTCAAAGAGGCGACGATGTCTTTCCAGGTGCATACTCTTATATTCATCTAAGCATTTTGCTCATTGTTTGTTCCCAGTCCAAAATGGCAAACAGCATCCAGGAAACAGCAAACATGATATACAATGACATCAAAGCAAGTATCTTGGTTTCCTGGCTTGTGACTGACACTGATTGATTCAACAGAAAGTGGCCCTGGAACATCTGCATCCCTCTGAGAAGGCTGACCACAAAACTGTTCTCGAAGAGCAGGGCCTGAAGTGTGAAGTGTGCACGGATGGAACACGTGTCGAGATATTGAAAGTCATCACCAAATGGGCTAATGATCACTCATTGGCCAGCCCACATCTCTTCTGGCTGACCGGTCAAGCTGGCTCTGGCAAAACCACCATTGCGTATACCATAGCCAAACAATTCGAGGATGGTAAAGCCAATGAACACACTGTCTTGAGTGGCAACTTTCTTTGCTCACGACAATTCCAAGAAACACAAGCCCAGACCCATATCCTTCCCACCATCGCCTACCAACTTGCTCATAAATGTAAATCATATGCAAACACCTTGTATTTTGCCGACAAATTCGATGCAGTCAATCACGACATCTCCCACCAGATGAAGGATCTACTTGTTGGACCTTGGCAACAGTCTGAAGCCACACGCCGCCCTGAACTACCACTCTACCTCATTGTCATTGATGCTCTGGATGAGATCAAGGACAACAAAGGGCCGGTGTTTCTAAGCAATTTACTCACAGCAATCAACGAATATGACCTGAGAGGTTTCAAGTTTCTCATGACGAGCCAGTCAGATCCCAAAGTTGCTGCACTCTGTGAGTCCTTCGTGTCCAAGGCTATCTGTCATCTCCAAGATGTGCTGATCAAAGAGGCAGAGTCAGACATCGAGAAATACTTGAACATCAAGCTGCCGAAGCTTGCTGGTAGTCCAAAGCTGGCCAAGGTTGGACAACAGGCAGGTGGTCTGTTTATCTACACTGCGATGGCGGTGAGGTACTTGACCCCAAGTGACTCAATCTCCACTGCAGAGCAGACCAAGATGCTTAAGGATCTCCTTTCCAAATCATACAAACTGGGTTCTGCGACTGATGCTACCTTCTTAATTGACATATTATATCGGCAAATTATGCACAACACCTTTTTGAAGTTCCAAGGAATGCTCCTGCCTCGCCGATTGCGCATCCTTCATACCTTCCAAACGCACATCCACCTCCACCATTGCTGCGCTCATTGCAGACAGTGATAATGAAGCTGCAAAGGCCGTTCTGGACAATCTCCATGCTGTGCTCTATACCCAAGATGATCGAGTTTTTTTGGTACCATGCCTCTTTCCCCGACTTCATTTTTGATCCAGCCCAGTCAAAGTTCTGCACTGATGAGCAGGATTTTGCATTTTTGTGTAATGAACCTGACCACCACAATCTTCTTGGTGAATCTTGCTTCCACATTATGAAGTCTGGTTTGCGATTCAACATGGGCAATATAACATCATCCTTCCTCTTCAACAGTGATAATGCTGTCGCACTGTCTGAACAGGTTAACAAAAACATCAGTGCTGTTCTGAGGTACTCATCTCACCACTGGACTCACCACTTGCCCTCACCCCAGTTGATCAATACCAATAACCTCTGTTGCTGCATTTTGGAGTTCCTCCAAATTCATGTCCTGTTCTAGATTGAGGCTATGAACCTGCGAGGATTACGAAAGCATTGCACTCTGATGCTTCAAGGTGCACGTCAGTGGGTGTTGAAGGTACAATCATCAGGTTTGAGCTGTACTACAACAACTAATGGTGTCAGTCAGTGTGGGAACAGTTATTTGAAATTGGCATCTGAGATTGGTGAAGCTGCCAATTTTGCTACCTATTTCACAGGGAGCCCAGCTGTTGAATCGACACCGCACCTGTACATCTCGGCATTGGCAACATGGTTTCAGGACACCAGTCTCTCTTGGAACTGGAAAAACCAATTTACTCGCATCCTTGTCTTTACATATACCAAAGGCAAGATTGATTTGCCATTGATGACAGTATCAGCTGGGGGAGCAATAGAAGGTGTTGCATTTTCAAGTGACAGTATGCAGATTGTGTCTGGCTCCTGCTTGTCTGACAACTCTGTGTGGGTGTGGGATGCATCAACAGGTGTGGAGCTGAAGAAGCTGTTGAAATTAATCCCTGATGCATGCTGTATACATGAGGCAATACATGCAGCATATGCATGTTACTGTGCTTACTGCGCATACATGCGGTAAACACATTCCCGAGTCATGTGACATCCTTAATATTATGTATATAAGGAGAACCTGTACCGTAGTAGGAATACAGTGTTCTTACCTCTGCTAACCCTAGCTGTAAGTCTAACTAAACCCCAGGTAGGTTGTAAGGAACGTGTTGTCTCTTCCCCTGTGCAGCATATATAGTCTGCTCCAACAGGTTATGGGCCCTGCTGGGCACGTCGCAAACGCGCTATAATTAGCTGCGAACGACGTTGACTTCATCGTCTCCAAATATAACCTTGCGCTCCCTGCGAGCTGCATATAAAACCTAGGTTGACTAGGGTTAACCACTCTGAAGGAGTGTTTTCTCCTGAGAATGTTAAACATGTTTTATTGAGTAAAAAGACTGATTGAGTGCTTTTAACAGCTGCCACCACAGAATCATGTCTTCAACTCTTGAAAAACTCGTTCAAACTTTCGATGGATCAAATTACATTCTATGGGCCGACTCAATGAAGGCGTGGCTCAGGTCTCAGGGCCTCTGGCAAATAACTAGCGGGGCGGAGCAAAAACCGCCCCCGGCGCCTCCTTTGACGGCGACGAACGCTACCTTGGTAGCGGACGCTAATGCCAAGCTCCAGACTTGGAGCAACAAAAACGACCAGGCTATTGGTAGCCTAGTGCTCCGCCTGGCCCCCTCCATTCGGCAGCGTGCCAACACAAAGGACACTGCTGAGGAGGTGTGGGATCTCATCCGCACCGATTATGGTGTGGACGGCCCCTCCCAAGTCTTCGCGGACTTTAGGTCCGCAATAGCAATCAAAATCCCAGCTGTGAACCCCGCACCGGAGATTGCAAGAATGGCTGACAAATTTGAGCACCTCACGGCTGCTAACGTCGCCATCCCCGAGCTAGTACAGGCAATGATTCTACTTGCTGCGATGCCGCGCGAGTACGACTCATTGTCTGCAACGGTCCTTAACACGACTGCCACTAGCGCCTTGACATTTAAACATGTCAAGGACTCCATTGTTGCTGAAGCCTCAAGGCGCACAGCAGTTGGAAAGCCTGCTGGCCAGCCTCAGGCCAACAAACTTTCCGCTGTTAAGCGCAAGGGGGGAAACCCCAAATGGCAGCCCAAAGAAGGGCAAAACAGCAATGGAGACTCGTCCCGAAAACGTGGACGATGTGGGGACAGAAAGACTAAGGAGGAGAAGCCAAAGGAGAAACATACCCACCTCGCCTCCAACGCCTTTACCACCATAAATGGTAATGGCACCATCATACCGCCGATGCCGCTCATACAGCGCATCGAGCGACGCGAACACACTCCCACAAGGGATCCTCGCCGCCGACTGCCTGCACAGGCATACATGGGCGCGGCCTCCTCTTCTCGCTCGGTTTACACCAAATACCAGCAAGCTCGAGACACCCTCGAGCGCATGCAACTTCCGCACAGCGCGAAAAACCTGCAACCACTGGAAGAGCACCTTACGGTGCGAGAAGGTAAGAGAAGGAGGATAGAGCCAGAAACTGAGGCAACGATCGAGGAGGTAGAAGACGATACCGTCTCCCTCGGATCCGAACCTCCAGTAACTGACGAGGAAGTGTGGAAAGCCGTCGACGAAATGCTTGTCGATGAACCCCTTGACACAGGGGCATATGATGACAGGTCAGTCCTTTTCCCTGCCACAAGCACTAAGATTAAAATTCCTATGAATACAGCGAACTTTTCATGTGAAATTTTACCGCTATTAAATGTATCATGGAATTATGTAGATCTTAATATATGTGCTATGTGTGCAAAGGGAGATTGTAAGAAAGGTGCCGACTGGATCATGGATTCAGGCGCATCAAAACACTTCACTGGTGAAATGAAAGATTTCGCTTCTTACGAGCCTTTACCGAGAAAGGACTCTACATTGGTCCAAACAGCCACTGGTACTACTCATATAGTAGGAAAAGGAGCAGTCTTCATTAGGCACCAGGTAGTATGTAATGGGAAGTCAGAGACACGTGAAACGCGACTATACCCCATCTACTACATACCCGACATTAATACTCGATTGATGTCAATGGGGGTCTTTTTACAAGACGGAAGTGATGTGCGTGGTTCCTCCGCATACATTTCATTCATCGAGCATGGAAACCCAATCATGCATTGTGTCCCTCTAAGGAGGAATGACACGATCTATTGGGCTCGGACTCATATATTGAGCACCAAAAAGGTTAATGTCGCGACCATTTATGTCGCTGACTACTTGACTTGGCATAGGCGACTTGGACACCCATCCAAAGAGGCGCTAGGGAAAATGCCTAAAAGCACCATAAAATTCCCAAGGAATTTAATTATTCCTAAAGACAAAATTATATGTCCAGGGTGTGCAGAAGGGAAAATGACCTCAAAATCTTTTCCCGAGTCAGACTCACGAGCTGACAAATCCTTTGAATTAATACATTCCGACCTAAAGGAACTCCCGGTACTATCGTACCACAAACATAAATACTTCATTGTATTTCTGGATGACAAAACGTCACATATTTGGGTCCAATGCCTGAGAAAGAAATCTGACACTGCTGCAGCGATTAGACAATTTCAAGCGATGGCTAAGACCCAATATGGTGCTACAATTGAGCGCTGGCGTGTCGATCCAGGGGGGGAGTTCAAGGATCGTGAGCTACAAAAACAGCTCAAGGATTTAGGCATCAAAATAGAGATGTCTGCACCCCACGTTCATCAACAGAACGGGCGCGCAGAGCGCGCCATAAGGACAATAATGGAAAAGTCGCAAACCCTGCGATTCACCGCTTGTCTACCACAATCATGGTGGGAATTTTGCATAGAACATGCAACACATTTATACAACCGAACCCCAATAAGGCGCCTGAAATGGCTGACACCTTTTGAGGACCTGACAAAGGTCCGCCCAGATCTAAACAATCTGAAGGTCTTCGGTTGCGGTGCTTATGTCTATCTACCAAAGGAAAAACGTCCAACAACATTGTCTCCTCGATCGGAGTTAATGACGTACCTTGGAGTAGAAGATGGCATTAAAGCATATCGTTTCATGCGACGAAACGGCGCAATATTCATTGGTGCTATGGCACTATTTGATGAAACGATGTTCCCATGCTGTCCCGGAGCTAAAACTCCTGCCAAGACAGACCTTGGTGATTTTCCACCAGAACCAGAAGATGACAACCACTCATCTGGAATGGATGGCGATGACCCTATACCGCCACAAAATCCGCCCCTTCCTCCATCATCAGAAGATGATGATGATGATTTACCAAGTGAGCAAAAGGCGCATGACGATGCAACTAACGCTCCTCCTCTGCCGCCTCCAGTTAGCACTGAGGACTTTCATCCAAGACGTGAAGATCAACAGGAATGGCAGCAATTGCCCCATCGATCAGGCAGGCAGAGGAAAATCCCAAACCGTCCCGGCAATACCTATGGAGAACAGCAACTCCCCTCTGACATAGAGAGAGACATTGCGCGTGATCGATATTGGAAGAAGTCTGTGGGTCAAGATTCGGATCATAACCGAACACGACCATGACCTCAACAGCAAGAACCGGTTACTGGACCGAGTTCGGCACCCCATGAGAGTGTGCCCGATTCCAATAATCAAGAACATGATCACCCAATGGGGGAACCGGACGAAGCAGGTTATATTAAAAAGATAACCAAGGAAGGTGGAGATGAGCTTATCCGCTGGCTGTTGTCAAAAGCAGTCACACCATCAAGCGGAAAAAGCCTAGTTCCAAACCAATTTTGCGATATTGTGCGCCTACCCCGGCAGCAGCAACTTGAGTGGAAACAGGCTTGTCGTGAAGAGTTAGAGGCTCTTCGCAAGCGACAAGTCTATGACATTGTCGATCTTCCACATGATCGAAAAAACGATCAAAAATAGATGGGTTTTCTCTGTGAAATCGGACAGAAGAAAACGAGCCAGACTCGTGGCCAAAGGCTTTTCACAAGTCGAAGGCGTTGACTTTGATGAGATTTTCTCACCAGTAGTCCGCTACGAGACCGTACGCCTCATGTTTGCCCTTGCGTCTCTAGAAGGCATGTATATGACCAGTCTAGATGTAAAAACTGCATTTTTATATGGCAAACTTGATGAGGAGATCTATATGGATCAACCCGAGGGTTTCAAACTCGAGGGTAAAGAGCGCAAAGTAATGCGCTTACGCCGAGCATTGTATGGCCTTAAACAGGCTTCACTAGCATGGTGGAGAGAGCTAGAGGCATTTATGCGCACCATTGGGTTTGTGCGTGCCAGCTCCGATGCTGGCATCTTCATACACAAGGATCCTAAGACAGGCAGCATCGTTATTGCACTAGTCTATGTTGATGATGGCTTGTTCATGGGCAAGAACAAGAAACTTGTGGATGAAAAGAAGAATGCTTGCCTGAAGCATTGGGAGTGCCGTAGTACTGAAAAAGTCACGGAATTCTTAGGCATGCGCGTCACCCAGACCACTGTAAAAGTCAAACTCGATCAAACAGAATATCTTGCCAAAGTGCTTGAGAGGTTCGAGATGACAAATGCCAAGATTGCCCCCACTCCGCTCCCAACTGGCTACAAACCGTCGGAGAACACAGCGACGCCAAATGCGGCGCTTAGATCAAAATATCAGTCTGTGATCAGATCTTTATTGTATCTGATGCTCGGAATGCGACCTGATATCGCTTACGCGGTAATCAAGATGTCGCAATTCTCGGCTAATCCTAGCCAAGAACATCTAGACAAAGCAATGTACATAATGCGCTATCTGGTGGGAACCCAGAAGTACAGTATAGTCTATGATGGAGAGAAATCCGAGGGGCTACAGGCCTTCACAGATTCTGACTGGGCAGCTGACGCAGTCAAGCGCCGATCTACAACGGGTTACTTTGCTACTCTGGCGAGTGGCATTGTGTGCTGGCAGTCCCGTTTACAAAAAACTGTAGCACTGTCATCCACAGAAGCTGAATACATGGCTCTCTCCGACACTTGTCGGCAGATAGTGTGGATAGAGTCCTTATTCCAGGAACTTGGATATACACTGAAGCGCGTACCAATCTGCGCTGATAATCAAGGATCCATCTTTATTGGATCAAATCCAGTTCAGGAAAGAAGGACCAAACATATAGACATTCGCTACCACTACACCCGCGAATGCATAGAAAATGACAAAGTCACAGTCATTTTCATTCCTGGAAGTGATAATCTGGCTGACATGTTCACAAAGAACCTTGGCGCCGTCCTATTCAGGAAATTTAGAGACTCTCTCGGAATTACTTTCGAGATTCAAACTTAGCTGCTTAGAGCGCTGTACAGTTTGAGGGGGGGTGTTGAAATTAATCCCTGATGCATGCTGTATACATGAGGCAATACATGCAGCATACACATGTATACATGAGGCGATACATGCAGCATATGCATGTTACTGCGCTTACTGCGCATACATGCGGTAAACACATTCCCGAGTCATGTGACATCCTTAATATTATGTATATAAGGAGAACCTGTACCGTAGTAGGAATACAGTGTTCTTACCTCTGCTAACCCTAGCTGTAAGTCTAACTAAACCCCAGGTAGGTTGTAAGGAACATGTTGTCTCTTCCCCTGTGCAGCGTATATAGTCTGCTCCAACAGAAGCTGAAGGGCCACACTGACTGGGTCAGTTCAGTTGCATTTTCAAATGATGGCACATGGATTGTGTCTGGCTCGAATGACTGTTCTGTTTGGGTGTGGGATGTGTTGACAGGTGTGGAGCTGAAGGAGCTGAAGGGCCACACTGACAGGGTCAATTCAGTCACATTTTCAAATGATGGGACATGGATTGTGTCTGGCTCAAATGACCACACTGTCTGGGTGTGGAATGTGTTGACAGGTGTGTGGAGCTGAAGGAGCTGAAGGGCCACACTGACAGGGTCAATTCAGTCACATTTTCAAATGATGGCACATGGATTGTGTCTGGCTCATATGACTGCTCTGTTTGGGTGTGGGATGTGTCGACAGGTGTGGAGCTGAAGGAGCAAAAGGGCCACACTGACTGGGTCAATTCAGTTGCATTTTCAAATGATGGCACACAGATTGTGTCTGGCTCAGATGACCACTCTGTCCAGGTGTGGAATGTGTCGACAGGTGTGGAGCTGAAGGAGCTGAAGGGCCACACTGACAAGGTCAATTTGGTTGCATTTTCAAATGACACCAGCTCAGTCACTTCAGTTGCATTTTCAAATGATGGCATAATCAATTCTGATCACTTTGCTTGGAATCTGACAGACACAAATTGGATTATCTCTTCTCAGGGGAAAAAAATTATGTGGGTGCCAAAAGAGGCTGGATTGCTTCAACCATTCAATATCCTCACCATTTCTCACTTTGGCTTTGCTACTGTGGACTTCTATCAGTCCATGATTGGTGATGATTGGGTTCACTGTTATACACCATAGCTACAGTCACTCTAGGAAGTTCAACTTTTCAGATTGACTAAAAACATTGCTGAAATTAAAAGTTTTCTGTAAAAAAATCAGGAGAGCTAAAAACAATACTTATGCTAGCCTCTTCAGGATAGGATAGCATAGGATAGTTTTACCATCAGTGTAATGCAAATTTATGTCAAAACTATGGAATTTAGTAGTGTTCTCAGGGTACCCAAAATTTGGTCAGAAATCAGACAATCCAGTTCATTGAAAATCAGAACATCTGGGTATTGTAAAATGCCATGAGTGCCACTGCTGCTACCAGTCCCACAAGTGTCCATATCTGATCTGAGAGGTCTGGGAGCATGGAAGGAAGCTGGAGCTTCCAACACTCAAGGAGACAGAAACATGTTAGGAACTTAGTATATTCAAGGGGAGGAAACTAAGCTACAGTACAAGTACTCGACGTGTATATTATATACTACTTGAATAACATGTGATACTGGGTGCAGATGTAGATAAGGCTTGCTGATGTAAGAGGACACTCTTACACTCTCTCATACTCCCAAAAATTTGATGGGGGGTTGTGGGTGTCCGAGGGCAGGGAACAGTGATAGGTTACAGGGAATGGTGACAAGGGCTGGGAACAGTGAACAGGGTGGCAAGAACTGTGACAGGGTGCTTGGGACTGTGATGGGTTGCTGGGAACAGTGATGAGAGCATGGTCATGGCAAGGTAGACATGGCTGTGGCAATAAAAAAGTAACTTTACATGTTTGTGAGAACACTGAGTAACAATTGTATTAGTGATGAGGGCAGACAAGGGTAGGGAACAGTGATGAGGGCAGGGAATGGTGACATGCAGCAGTTGAACAGTGATATGGATGTGTTGGTCAATGGTGATGACAGCTGGAGGTGAGTGCTTCGACAATGTAGCACTGGTTGCTTGCTAACAATGCCACCGTCAACAGAATGGGTACGGGATGTGCAGAAGGTGGTGCAGGGGAAGGTTCTGGTGGTTGTGGAGGTGGTAGAATGAACATGGTGGCGGGGGGGACCTGTAGAGGCTCGGCTGTCATAGACAGACGTGTTGACAGTGACATGGTGGTGACATGGTGTGGCTCAAGGTGTTCAGTAGGGGGACAGGGGAATGGGCTGGGGTGGGCTGAATGCTGTAGGTGGTTCTGGGGGTGTCGAAGGTGTCATTGCTGACATGGCTGGGCCCATAGTGTTGCCTTGACCGACTTGGGGCATTTTTGTATTTTTGAAATAACTTGACACAATACACTCGACCTGCTTAGTGTTGAGAGAGGACCCATCAACTTTTGGGGCTCCCTATCTATGTAAATATTTTCAGAATTCTATACAATTTATCAGAATTGATATTGCCTTTGACTCATTTTTTGCAAGTCAACCAGCAAAAATGAGTCAAAGGCAATATCAATTCCAATAAATTGTACAGAATTCTGAAAATATTTACATGGATGGGGAGCCCCAAAAGTCACTGGGTCCTCTCTCCACACTAAGCAGGCTGAGTCCATTGTGTCAAGTTATTTCAAGAATACAAAAATGCCCCAAGTCAGTCAAGGCAACACTAGGCCGCTGGGGTCTGAGGTGTTGGCGGTGGTGAGGCAGCTTGCGGATGGGGTGTCTGGGGCAGAGTGGTGTCTGCAGGCCATTCTGGGTGTGGTGGCAGCCTCTGGGGAGCCATCTGGGGTTCACTAGGTGCTGTAGGGTGCCGTTCTGGTAGCGATGGGGGGCTATGTACAGTGGAAGGGGTACAGAGGCCAGATGGTGGGTGTCCATGGGTGTGGATGGCATCATTGGTGACACGGGAGGGGCATTCCAGGTGGGTTCTGGTGAAACAGTGGAGATGCCTGAGGTGTCTCCTCACTAGACACAGAATGTGGTCACATAGTGCAACATGACTACATACATGTGTGACTGTCTACTAACTATGTGGTCATGTGACTACTGGAGTAGGTGCCCACACACCCTACTCCATCTGCCCACCTCCAAAAAAGGCGATGTCCTTGTTGCCACAGAAAGAAAACAGAAAAAAAAGCTGAAAGCAGAACAATAGCTGTAATTTACCCTCCCCTACCTATTCCAATCGGAGTCCAGTTATTCCAGTTATTCTGACCAGATTCCAGTTACTCCAGATGCCCAACCTAGAGTATATACCCTAATGGATAGTCAAATTTCAAGTCTTAAGTTGTCAAAGTGCCTACAAAATATATTTGTGCAGAGTAAGGATTGAACTCAAGACATCTTGATTAGAGCGATCACATGACAAACATGTGTGCTTAACCAGTTGAGCCACAGGAGAATTATTAGCTAGTAATATAAGGTTTATTCATGACACTCAAACTCACAACTCTAATTTTTTTTGAAGTAGTTAAGATCAAATTTTTTTAATTAACCACATCCCTCACATTGAATGCGAGGGAGTGGGGATGATTGTGATTACATACATAAACAAAAAATCCTCCCTCTCACAAGATGCGAGAGGGAGTTTTATTTATATACATAAAAAGCTAATCCCTCACTGTGCTAGGTGTGTTGTCTGTCATTCCACCCACGATCCACCCCACAAGCAGTTGCTCATGAGGCTGGGGGTAGGTGGCTTGTCATCATTGTTGTTCCACCCACGATCCACCCCATGAGCAGTTGCTTGTGAGGCTGGGGGCGGGTGGTGCATTGTCGTCTCCTATCCCTGCACCTGGGCATTGTTCCACCCCATGAGCAGTTGCTCGTGAGGCTGGGGGTGGGTGGTCATCATTGTTGTTCCACCCGCGATCTACCCCACGAGTACTTGCTCATGAGGCTGGGGGCGGGTGGTGTGTCATTGTTGTCTCCTGTCCCTGCGCCTGGGTGTTGTTCCACCCATGATCCACCCCACAAGCAGTTGCTTGTGAGGCTGGGGGTAGGTGGCTTGTCATCATTTGTTGCTGTTGTCCCCCATTTGGATTTCTGTTTTTTTTTTTTTTTTTGGGGGGGGAGGGGGGGGGTTTGGCCATGTCAGTGCGATGTGGTGCGAGTACAGAGGTTGGTGGGTGCTTACTAGGCAGGTACCCCCTTCTGGGGTCTCCTGGCATCCCTCTGCACCCTCCTAGCCCGTGTTGACAGCCTCACATCCCATTTGAATGGGGAGGAGGGGATCAGGTGGGCGTGGGCATGGGTTGCGCGTTTTTCATCGTGGCAGGTTGTCCCCAGTAGTATATAACCTAAAAAGCAATAAAATACAATTAGTTGATTGATAAAACAAAAAGCAAAAAAAGAAAAAAAAGAAAAACTTATCCATGGCCCAAACGACAGTTGTCATCATTTGGGCCTGTGTTCCATCCAGTCAGCTTGTTTGAGGGTGGTGGTGATGGTGGGAGTGGGCGTGGGAGTGCTGGTGGCAGGTGTGCATGCAGTGGTGGTGGTAGAGTGGAGAGGAGGAGGAGGCAGCATTGACAACAGTGGTGGTGGTTGTGAGCTGGCAGTCACGTGTCATGTGTCATGCAATGCATGCGGCTATGTGTATGCCCTTAATTGGGTAATAATGGTATTAAATGTACATAGGAATAAAGACTTGGTAGATCAGTGGTTAAGCATGTTGTTATGTGTGTAAACCCGTGTAGACCCAAGGTCGAGTGTTCAATTCTTACTATATGTGAAGCTTTTATTTGGGAAAGCACATGCATTCTGGTTATTCTGGTTAGTCCATGCATTCTGGTTAGTCCGGTTGTGATGAGTCTGGTCAGATTCTGGGGATTCTGAGTGTAAATTGGATCCTTAGTCTGACTGGAATTGTTTCCAGAAATTCTGGCTGGACAAACCAGAATCCAACCGGAATAGGTGGGGGAGTGTAAAGTACTCAACAATAGGTATAAGAATAATATAAACAATGTAACCGAGAAAATTCTATGCATGATATAAAAAATACAACATTGAAAGACTCAACATGGGGGTGTCCATCCTAATGCCCATAGTGCATGACTTAGGTCAGCTAGCCAGGGGTCTTGATCCCAGTCCAGTACTGGAACTGGAGATACAGGTGTAGGTGTAGGTGCTCTGAAGGGGGTAACAACAATGGGTTTCCCTGGCCCAATACCAGAAGGGTGACATTGAGTAATGAAAGTTTGAGCTTGAGATGGGTGAACATAAAATGATGGATCTGCATAAAAAATTTGTTGCGAGGGCAGGAAGACTTGAGGTGGGGCTCACTGTCATTGAGTCCATTGTCGCAGGGTCTCAAATGGTTGTGGACAGCTCATTTTCAGACCAGAGAGGTCTTGTGGCAGGGTGCTGGTGGCAGTAGGTAATGATGCGGCATCATCAGCCCAATCAAAATGTACAGGAGGTGGTGAAACAGCTTGTTTAGGGTTGAGCTGGGGTGAGCTGGGGTGTACACATGGAGACAGGGGTGTAGATGGTGAATGGGGGATGTTGATGGGTGGTGAGGGTGTTGTTGGTGACACAGAGGGGGTATGAGATGTAGAGTCATGAGACGGCATGCTTACGGGGGGTTGAGGGCAAGTTGGGTGGTTGGGACAGGGCCTGGGGGTGTTCTAATAAGTCTGGCAGTGTGTGTCATTGTTCCCGAGGTGTGGCTTGTGGTCCTGAGTGGGGTAGAGCAGGGGGTTCAGCTGTCATTGACAATGACATGGCAGTGATGTGGTGCGGCTTGAGGTGTGGACTGGGGGTCTGGAGCACAAGCTGGGGGGAGCAGGGGGCTACTGGAGGGCTCCTGGGCCTTTGTTTGGAGTTCTTGGGCAAGCGGGTTTGTTTAATCAAGTCCACGACACATTTTGAGGAGCACAGGTGCTTGTTGTTGCATAACTCCATTGTCTGGGTGTTGGAGGCTCTCTTTATGTTGCTTGCAGCTTTGTGGGCTGTCTCTGAGGTGTCATTAGTTGTCTGGGTGCTAGACATCACCCAAGTTGTCATTTTGGAAGTGGTTGCAATGGTTTTTGTTGCTATCATTTGCTGTGATGCACTGGGGGCTATAAGCAGTTCAGGATGTGAGACAAGGGGCTGTAGGCCGACTAGGCAGTGAGTGCCATTGTTCTCAAGGGGCTGGGGACTCGTTGGGAGCAGGGGAAGGGGTGATGGTGGGCTCTGGGTGTGGAACAGGGGGCTGTGGATCGAGCTGGAGGGGACTGGGTCATTCAGAAGGGTTGCTGGATGTTTGTTTGGAATGGTGGGGCTGGCAGAGATGTTTCATTGAGTAAAAGATGTGTTTCGATGAGCACACCTGCTCATCGTCACATACTCTCATTCTCAGGACTGCAGACTGTAGTTCTATGTTGTTTAGGGCCTGGCAATGAGTACATGAGGTAATAGGAGTTGTTTGTGTGCTAGACAAGACCCAGGTTGTCGTTTTTGGAGCGGTTGCAGTGGGGTTTGTTGCCATTGGCAGATGTGATGTGGCAGTGGCAATGGGCAGCTCAGGGCTCGAATTGGGGGGCTGCAGAGCTTGCTGGGGGTTTGGAGGTTGACTTGGCAGCATATTCCGCTGTTTTTGAGGTGCTGAGGGTAGGTTTGGGGCAGAGGAAGTTATTGTCATGGTCGTTGTTGACAATGTTGACAGTATTGATGGGGGCTGGGTAGGCGTCATCAAGGATGGCATGGCAGCATCAAGGGGAGTGCCAGGGTGCATGTCGAGGGTTTGCGTTGCCATTTTTGTGGTACTGGGAGTGGCTTGGGTGATGAAGTTGACTGTGGTGGGGGCAGGTGTCATTTGGGTGTTGGTATTGGTGGTGGTGATGTCATCAGTCTGGGTCTCAGCCTCCTCCAGGAGAACCGCACCATGGAAGAGTGCACACACATAGGCTGCCATTGATAGGCAGAGCCCAGTGCTGTGTCCTTCCATTAACCATTTCTGTCATTCATCCTCCTTCCCCTGCTGTATCCCAAGCTTGTGTCCTTGGAGCTGTCCCTCCTTGCATGCTCTCTCTTCTTTCTCCTGGTCTAGCTTATCCCATCATGTTGTTGTCCCATCATGTCGTGTCATCATCATTGTCCGGTCGTGTGGTCATTCCATCTTGTCGTCTTGTCATCCCATCACTTGTTGTCCCATTGTCTCGTTGTCCTGTTGTCTCGTTGTCCCATTGTCCTGTTGTCTCATCATCTCATTGTTCCGTCATTTTGCTGCTGTTGCTCATTGTTGTTGTTGTTGTCCTCATTCCACCCACAATCCACCCCACGAGCAGTGGCTTGTGAGGCTGGGTGTGGGTGGTGTGCCCTTTCTCCGTCGTTGTCATTCCCATTTCCGTTATCCACCCTGCTTGCAGCGGTGGTGTGGGTGTGTCGTCTTGTTGTTGTATGTCCTGTTGTCCTAGTCTTGTTGTTCTGTCATTGTTGCTGTTGTCAGGAGTAGTACTTAGTATCTAAAAAGTTTGTCAGTAACAAAAAAATAACATGAGAACAAAGAAAAACCTACCTAGGGCCCAAGAGATGTTGATGACGTCTCTTAGGCCCAGTTGAGGGTGCTATGAGTGTGGCATGGTGGTGGTGGCCATTGTTGTTGTTCATTGTTGTTGTTGTTGTTTTTGTTGTGCCTGCTCCATTTTGTCGTGGTCATCCCTATCTTCGATGCTCCCCGTTTCCACCCCATGAGCAGTTGCTTACGGTGGCAGTTGGGGGTGCTATGGTGGTGGTGGTGGTCATGATCATCATTTAGAAGTGTGTCATGAGTGAATCAACAAGGTCATATGACCACTCACCTGACCAGAAATTTGGCACTGGAATACCTGTCAACTCATGGCTATGGGTACGGTTTTCCATGGGTATGGCAATCCCATACCTGTACCCGTGACCAGAAACCCGCAGTGTTACCCATACCCCTGCTATTCCTTAACCACTTGGGACCAGACCAAAGCCCAAGAACAAAAGGGTACAGCACCTAGACCCTCCAAAAATATCCCTGGAATGTGTCCCCAACACCCTGCTCACCCAAAACCTCCCGGAACAAGCTGTTGGAGTAGGGTGTGTGGGCACCTACTCCAGTAGTCACATGACCACATAGTTAGTAGACAGTCACACATGTACATAGTCATGTTGAAGCTATCACTATGCGACCACATTCTGTGTCTAGTGAGGAGACACCTCAGGTGTCTCCATCTTGGTGATGAGAGCATGATTCAACACATGCCACCACTTTTGCTTTCTTTTGGTTCACACTTGGTCTTTCTCTCAGCCTTATGTGCCACATCACAACATGCAACTTCACATCTAGCTTTGTTAGCAGGCATCTTTTTGGGAGTGTCATAGTGGGAAAAAGGGGGGGTTTTGGGTTTTCGTCAGAGGTGGTACCTCTTCTTATATGCTGTCAGGATTTTGGGGGCATTCTTCAGGTTCGATTCAGGTTCCCATGTGTTTTCAGATGTCGGGTAGTCAACCCATTTCATAAGGTAACGGCGTGTCTTGCCATGCTTCCTGTGTGTGACGATTGCTTCCACTTTGTATTCATTTTCTCCTTCCACAAGGTCAGGTGGTGGAGTCAGGAAGTTTTGCCCATGAGTGTCGTTCTCATGGTATCATGTGAGTAAAGCTGCATGGAAGACCGGGTGGATCTTCCATCTCAGTGGCAGTTTCAGTCAGTATGTCTTTCTCGACAGGGCATCTTCAATTGTGAAGGGCCCTTCTCATTTTGGTACCAATTTTCTCATTGGGTAGCCAATCTTCAGGTTCTTGGAGTCGAGCCATACTTGCTCTCTAACCTTGAACGGTTCGTATCGCCCTTTCATTTGGGCAGCCATAGCCTGTCTGTCCAGTTTGTGTGTGGCAAGAGCTTCCCTTCTCGCAGAGAGAAGTTCTTGGATTCTCTGTTCAGTGGCCAGCACGTTCATCATTTCATAAGGGGTGGGGATAGCACGTGGTTGATATCCCATCATCAAGTAAAATGGCAAATGTTTTACTGTGGAGTGCGTCCTCTGGTTATGCACAAATTCTGCTGTTGGGAGATAATGCTCCCAATCTTCTGGTTTGTTTGAACAGAACATGCGGAGGTAAACCTCTAGCTCTTGGTTTCCTTGCTCCATTTCTCCATCGGTCTGGGGGTGGTAGGCGGTGCTCATGGATAGCTTGATTCCGAGCAGTTGTCTGAGTTCTCAGAAGAGTTTGGATGCAAATTGAGGGTCTCTGTCTGAGATGATTCTTCCAGGGAGTCCAAATCTTGTGTATACATGGTGCAGGTAAAGGTCTGCGGTGCCAAGTGCGTCAATTGTCTTTGCGCAAGGGATAAAAATTACCCCCTTCATAAGACCATGGTCTACCACGACCATGATTGAGTCAAATCTGTTTATTACGGGCAGGTCCATAATGAAATCTGTCGTTACCAGCTTGAATGGTCTGCTGCCATCGGATGATATTGGTGTCGGTGGTGGGGTCGTTGGGTGTGTGTTGATCTTCATTTGCTGGCATTTTGCACAGCCTTCGATGTACTTCTCTATGAAGTTGGCCATTCCTGGCCACCAGTAGTCTTGTCGGATCAGTTTGATCATTTGCCATTGTCCAGGGTGCCCTGTTGTGATGCTATCATGGTATTTCCATATGATTGCTTGGCGGAGGGTTTTGTCCTGTGGCACATAGCATCTGTCTTTGAAAAAGAGCAGACCATCTTCGAATTTCCAGTCCTCCAATGCAGACTTGATTGGGGGAGTTCCATTGTTCTTCAGGGCTCATAAAGCGTCATTTATGAGGTCGTCCTTCATTATCGCTGAGACCAGGGCTCCCTGGAGTTCAGCATCAATTGTTTTCACAAATAATTCATCTGCAAGGATGGTCTTGTCCTCGTTATCAGTGTCTTCCTCAGCTATATGATCTGCTCTCCTTGATAGGGCATCAGATTGTACCATCTGTGATCCTGGTACATGTTGTAGCTTCAGGTCAAATTGTGACAGGTAGATGCTCCATCTAGCCTGTCGTCAGTTCAGTTTCTGTGCCTGATGGAAGTACATCAGGTTCTTGTGATTGGACAGTACCGTCACAGGGAATGGTGTCCCTTGTAGGTAGTGTCTCCATGTCTCCAGCGCTCGGATTACTCCCAGTAGTTCCCTGTCATATATCTCATAATTTCTTTCTGCTTCATTGAAAGAATGCGAGATGTAACTGCATGGGTGCCAGTCTCCATTGGCATCTTGTTGTCTGAGTACTGTGCCTGTCACAAACTTTGAGGCATCAGATTCCACCACAAATGGCTTCATTGCATCTGGCATCAGCAGTACTGGAGCTTTGTTGAATTTCCTTTTCAGCGCATCGAACAACATTCGAATTTCTGGCTCTTCTTCATCAAATCATTCAGTGGTCTGGCCAGATCCACAAAGTGTCTGATGAATCTTCAATAGAAGTTTCCGAATCCTAGGAAGGATCTTACATCCTTCACTGTCCTTGGCGTGGGCCAGTCCTTGATCCCAGCCAGTTTCGTGCTGTCCATTGCAAGTTCATTGGGCCTGATGATCATGCCCAAGAAGTCTACTTCTTGCACATTGAACTTGCACTTCTCTATTTTCAGGTAGAGATTGCATTGTCATAATCATTTGAGGACTCTTTCAGTCCTTATCTGGTGTTCTTCTTCTGTCTTTGAGAAGATCAGGATGTCGTCCATATAGATGACAAGCCATCCTTCATCCATCATATCTCAGAAGAGATTGTTCATCATGGCCTGGAATGTTGCCAGCAAGTTGCACAGCCCAAAGAACATCACCATTGGCTCGAATAGCCCTCAGTTAGTCTTGAATGCTGCCTTCCACTTGTCTCCTTTCTTTATCCATATGTTATGATATCCCCATTGAATATCAAGCTTCATGAAAAATCTTGCTCCTTTTAGCTTGTCCAAGAGGTCTCCGATCAGTGGCAGGGGGTAGTTGTTCCAGATTGTTCCTTCATTCAGATAGCAATAGTCTTGGCAAGGTCATAGAGCATCAGAGTCCTTCTTCAACACAAAGAAGAATGGGGATGCCATGGGTGACTTCAATGGTTGGATGTATCCTTTCTCCAGGTTTTCATCTAGAAACTCATTGAGTTTCTCTTGTTCTTTTGGTGTCAGTGGGTATACTTTGCAATCCTTTGGTACAAAGCCTTCCTTCAAGTTGATCGCATGATCCCACAGTTTTGATTCCAGGAATCACTCAGATGCAGCTTTCTCAAATACCTGTCTGTATTTCTGGTATTCCAGTGGCAGTAGGTCATCCAGGGTCTGCTTGCTGGCCTCTCTTCCCTCATCTTGTTCATGCGCAAGTCACTGGGAAATGGATGTCTTTGCTCTGATCCATGCGCTTTTCAAGAGTAGATATCACAGGGAGTCTTTGCTTTTTGTGAGCCTGGAGATCGTGTTCGTTTTCCATGTGTATGTATGGGTTGGTCCTCAGTGTTCATTGGTCAGGGGTGGTTCTTCTGGTGGTTTGAATATGCCGATGACCGGTTCTCCTCATATGTATGTGATCAGGATGTCCATCACATCCTGTTCGTGGGTTTCTTCCATTGCTCATATTTCCATGCCTGTGTCTGCCAGTAGTTCCTCATTGGGTACCTCTTCGACCTTCACTCAAGGAGGAGTCTCCCTGGGCATAGGTACTTCAGCATTGATGGTACCGTAATCTGGGGTCCTATAATCGTGGGTCGGGGTGGCCTCCTGTCGAGGGTCATTTGTCCTGTTTCATGGTGTCATTTTCGAGTTCTTTTTGCTGGTGCTTCCCTCCCCTGTGGAAGTTAGCAATTCTTTTATCTTTTGCAAGATTCATCGTGTTGTGTCGCATTCACTGTGTTTGTCGTTTTCCCGTCGTTCTTTCTTTTGGTTTCTCAGGTCTTGGCGACAGCAAGTCTTGCTGCTTTGAGGTTCCTAACTTCTTTAGGAGTACCTCTGGTTCTGGTTTTTGCGATGGCTTTCTGGGCTGAATTCAGTTCTTTGGCTTTCTTTTCAGAAAGCCTTTTCTTTGTCTTTGCCATGGCCAGTCATGCTCAGGCAAGGTTTCTCTCCTTCTTTTCGGAGAGTCTTTCTCTTGTTTTTGCCACAGCCAATCTGGCTCGGGCAAGGCTCCTCTCTTTCTCTTCAGAGAGCCTCTGTCTTGTCTTGGCCACGATGTGTCGAATTCGTGCCATTCTGTCATTGGGCACCTCCTTCCCTGTGTCGACCCTGGGAAGGTTTAGGGTGTTTGGGAGGGCCCATTCAGCTCTTCTTGTCTTCTCCAAGATTTGTTGGATTTGAGCCCATCATTCTTCATTTCGGAACTCAAAAGTTCCCTTTCTCCAGTCAATGATCGGGTTTATCTCCCACTGCCATGGCAGGCCCAGGATTACCAATTCTTTGCCTAGTCCAGCAACTAGGTATTCCATTGGGTAGTTCCTTCCATTAACATGGAGTCTCCCTTTCATGCATCTTGTGATTATTCCCTGCCTATTCAGGGTTCCATCCACATTTGTGGCCCAGATGGTGCGGCCTAAGGGGTATGTCCTGATCCCTTCCTGTTCGACGGATTTTGAGTCAATAAAGACTCCTCCTGCTCCAGAGTCAAGGAGCGCGTTCGTTGCAACATCTTTCCCGTTGTCTGACTCAGCTACCTGATAGACAGGCACATAGATTGTCTATTCATGGTAGCTAAGAGTACAGATCCTATGGAGACTACAGTGGTGACTGGCGTTGTATCAGGCTGCTGTTCTAAAAACCTGATTCCTCCATGAGGTTGAGGGCTCGTTCCTTTTCTTCTTCGTCCAGTTCATCCAGCATTGTGCAGATCTTCTGGTAGGTGTCCACCCCAGTATTCTTCTGGGTGAAGTGGTTTTGGTAGGGAGGGGGTGCTGACCCCATCTGAGTGGGGTTCTTTCCATCCCTGTGGTCGGACAATCAGTGTCCCGGTTGGTGGCAGATGAAACACAATCCCTTTTGGAGGTGTTCCATGCATTCTTGGTTCATCAGTCAGTTGATGTCAAGAGAGGGCTGTCCTTTCTTTGTCATTTCGTTTGTCTTCTGGTTCTGCCTGGTCTTTCCCAGGATTGCCATGGCCCATTTCCATTGGCCTTTGTTTTTTGAAGCTGCCTTTATCCAGCCTTCGAGAGTATTGGGTACTGTCTCCATCATGTGTACCCTCTTTAGTAATCTGGGGTGCAGTCCATCCATGAAGTACTCGATCATGGCTGCATCTTCTGTGATTCCTGTCCTGTCTTTCAGGATGTGGAAGTTCACCACATATTCTTCGAGGTTCCCTGAACCTTGTGTGAGATTCTTGATCTCAGTCTTTGCTGTTCCAGCATCATCAATCGGTGAGAAGGTTTCTAGGACCTTCTGTCTGAAGTCTGCATATTCTCCAAGTCCCTCAGATTGGTGTTGGTTGACAAATGCCTGTGCCCAGGCAGCTGCTGTCCCTCCATTCATGAAGGACAGCGTGAAGATAATCTTCTTGTCGTTCATGTCATAGACCTGGTCATTGATTCGCAAGTACAGGTCTATCTCCTGCAGGAACTTGGCGGTTTTGGTCTGCTCTCCTGAGAATTCTGTGGGTGATTGGATTCGAATGTCCTTTACAGACATCATTGGTGTGGTTGCAGTGGGTTCAGACATCCCATCATAGAGGTCATCAATTTTGTCTGTTAGGAAGTGGGTGGATGTTTCAGGTGGGGGTGTGTGTGGTTGTTCAAAGTCTTTGTTGGTGAGGAAATCTCCTCTTTGTCTTTCAGTTGATCTGTAGAACCAACACTGTGCTGGGGTCGAGTAACGGAATAGTCTTCCATTGTATTGGTACCAAGATGAACCTGGCTGTGGTTCTGCTTCTCTTGGTGGTCGGTCTGGGGTTTGTCTAGACCCAGGTCATTGTGGTGTGTTTCAAGATGTATTGCCTACACCTAGGTAGGTGGGCTAGCAGATGGTTTAGATCTTATGTTAAGGGTGAAGCCTCAACCACTCAATCTAGTCGATGTCGTTCGACGAGGTGCTTCCTTGACGAGTCATTCAGTACTAGTCTTACTTGGAGCATCCAATGTAAGATGAGTAGTACACTCTAGCAGGCCTTCTGCATAGAGTCGTTGGGGTTCATGCACTAAGGGGCTTCCTTAGTGGTTTCGAGTAAGTTCACAAGTTCACAAGTTAAGGCTGTAGATTGCCTAGATCTAAACTAAGGACATCCCTACTACAAGTTGCAGTACTTATACTAGAAGGGAGGTCCCTATCGTCCAATCGGAAGGGTAGATGCATATCAAGTAAGAATAGAAACAGTAAGCCTCATGTCAAGGGGCTGTTGTCTCACAGCATGTGTGGGAGTGGATTTGGGTGCATGGAGTCATCATGCATCAAGGGTGCCTTCCACGGGAAGGGGATCGAATGCATGTTGTAGGCATGCATCGTGTGTGTGTGTCTGGTGTCAAGGGCATGCCTCGGGCATGAGTCAGGGAGTGCCTCCTGTCTGGAGGGGATTGTCGTGTGTGTTGGGTCAGTCAGGTTCCATGAGTTAAAAGGAAAATTGTAACAGCTACCCGATGCCAATGAAGGACGCTCCAATGGCAGGAACAGGCAAGACAACGAGGGGGACCATACACCCACCACCCACCACCACAGCACCCCCAACCACCACCACGAGCAACTGCTTGTGGGGTGGAAATGGGGAGCAATGGGGAGGGAGAGGGGATAGCTACCATGACCACACCATCTATGACCGACCACGACCACACCATCTACGACTGACCACCACCACCACCACCACCACCACCACTGCAAGCCCCTGCTCGCAAGGTGGGCTGTGAACTATATGGCGAGCCAATGATGAGAATGACAGAGATGAGGACCATGGCAACCAGGACCAGGACAGGGACAAGCCAATGACAACATGGAGGACAGGGATGACAACAATGAACGAAGTGGTATGAGCAATGGCAGGGAGAAATGAGCCAGTGTGAAAAACCAGGAGTGGAGGGCAGGGCACCACCACTGCTGCAAGGGGGTGTTGATGATCATGGACAATGGGGGTGAGAGGGGCCCCTGCCTCACATTTTTCATTAAGTTTTTTTTTCTTTCAATTTTAGTGGCTCCTTGCACTACTGGGGCTGACCTGTATTTCCCACAGAAACACAGCCTTAGAAACTTGTTTTAAGACTTCTGATGTGTATATCCTTTGGATATTCTTAATATGTATGTAAAAGAAATGTCAGGGAAATATTTTACATGTATCTGTATCTGCAAGGAACATAAAAGGTGTATTCTACAATGTTTCTTTCAGATCCCTTCTGGAAACATTTTTCATGTTCCCTTTGTGTAAGTTAAAGAAACACTTTTTATGTCATTATGCCTGTATCTGCAGAAAACATTTAACATGTAATTTTATTATGTGTTTCCTAGGGATACATGTGTAACCATGGTAACCCCTTTGTTCTTTGCATGTATCCATAGAAAACACATAATAAAATATATGTCAAGTGTTTTCTGCAGATACAGCCATAATTACATAAAAAGTGTTTCCTTAACTTACACAAAGGGAACATGAAAAATGTTTCCAGAAGGGATCTGAAAGAAACATTGTAGAATACACCTTTTATGTTCCTTGCAGATACAGCTTGGATACATGTAAAATATTTCCCTGACATTTCTTTTACATGCATATTAAGAATATCCAAAGGATATACACATCAGAAGTCTTAAAACAAGTTTCTAAGGCTGTGTTTCTGTGGGAAACACAGGTCAGCCCCAGTAGTGTTGCAAGGTTATCTATCTCAATAAATTCACTTCCACACTCAAGTAAAACATCCCAGACTTAGTAACCAAAGAATCAATACTTCATTACATTAGATACTAAATCTAATAAGTCTAAGGGATATGGGCAAGAACTGTCAACATTCATGTAAGAAGCATAGCAAACACTGAATTGAAATTTGAGTATTTAGTATTTAAGCCCAAGACTCAAGAAACGCATATTCATCACCATGCGGCAAATGCACATGCCATCATGCAACATGGTGCAAGAAATATTCCAACAATAGCTTCGGGCTGGCTTGAGTCAGAAAAATGACTCAGCTTCTGGCTGGCCCACTTTGTTCCGGCTTTGGCTTGGCTCAGGCTTTGCTGCGGCTTGTGATCGGCTATTAGCTGGCTTCAGCTGAAGCCGCGGCAACACTACACCCACTGCTGAGTCGACCTACAACCCCACAGCAGACTTCCCAGCCCCTTCCCTCACATCCTGAGCCTCCCACTACAACCACCATGTCACTGTCAGCAATGGTGCCCACAGCTGCAACCACCCCCAAAATGACACCTAGGGTCTCATCTCACACCAAAATGGCTGCTACCACCCCAGAGACAACTAACCAGGCTGTAACAAATGTACCACGGTGGTCTGTTGCCCAGCAAACAGTGTTACGCCACTACACAGAAACATGTTCACCAGAATGCATTGTCTGGCCAACAACTCCTGCCAGCCCCACCATCCACAATGATGATCTGGGTTTGCCTCCATGTCATCGTCAACAATGACTGCAACCAGACCCTTCTCAGGTTCAAAACAGCAAGCTAAAGCACCAAAACAATGACACTCTCTACCAGGTCAATCCACAGCACCACAACCTTCCCATACCCCTAGCAATGGCCCCATCAGTCCCATCAACAACACCAACAATTTTGACAACTACTGCCACTACCTGCCCCACAACTTCAAAACTGCCCCCAACATCTCATGAATGCCAATGCCAGCTACCAGACCAACCATCCCCTCCACAGCCAAGTCCCAGCTCCTGTTTAGCACCTTGAACCACCCCACATGCTGGCCCTTTGCCTCATACCCTTCCCTGTAGCCTTCTCCCCACTTTCTGCTTCCCTCATTGTATCCCTCGTCATAGCCATCTTCTTTTCCTTCTTTGTGCTCTGTTTTCCTCCCTGTTTTATGTCCCTCTTCAAACCCTTCTTGGTATCCTCCTAATCTTGCATCTTCCAGTAGTTGTTGTACTTCTTCATGGCTGTAGGTAAATGGTAATGGTTGCAAGGTTTTGTCATTTGCGGGTGACATGGCAGTGGCCGTGTTGATGCACGTTGCACTATTGGCATCATTTGTGTCAACTGCAGTGGTATTTGCTGTGGTTATTGCTGTATCTGTTGGCATAGTCGGTGGTACAGCCATGTATGAGCCAGTTTCTGGTGCTGTTTTGTCTGTGAGCACAGCTGCAGTGGTAACCGTGCTAGGTGGCAGCATTGCTAAGATGGCCATTCTCGCGTTTGGAGTGGTTGTGCTCAATGCTGTCATTACAGCATTTACAGCCACTATGTTTGTGCTGAGTGTGTTCTCGCACCATTTTTTCTTGTTGCTTTGTTTGCCTTGTCCTGGACCTGGCATGCTGAGTGTGGAAACTGAGTGAAAGACTGAGAGACTGGTGCTGGTTCTGTGTGACTGGTTCTGGTTCTGTGAGCTAAGAGCTGGTTCTTGTGAGACTAGGGCTGGGGACTGAAATTGGAGACTCGAGAGCTAGAGGTTCTGACAATTCACCCAAGAATACCTATGAAACCAATTGAACGCTGATGCCCTTTGCATTCACCTCACCCATGACCCACCGAAATACCATCTTGCCAGGATGTGCTTCTACTATGCAAGCACAATCGAACAGATGGAACGAAATCTAGAAGAAGCGATGAACAATGCAGACGCCCTGGGGATCGAACAGACAATCCAGGAAATGATTGCACCGCAGTCAGACAGACCGAGAATAGCTGAGGAGAGACCTCACACCTCCTTAGATCGACACAGATGACCACCGACCTCGCTCTTGCCATTCAGCGAGCAGAGTGACAGAGACGAATGATGAGCTCCCTCTGGAGACTCCTCCCGTTCTATGAAGAACCTGAAGATCGTGCCTAGGGCACCCGAAATAATTGATCTGACCACCCCCAAACCCAAACCAAAGACCACCCAACTGCCTTGGTCCCCCCCACACATGAGACATGCCAGATGTTTCATCTGCCAGCAGATAGGCCACTTTGGCCTGATTTGCCAACGATACATTTGTAGGTATTGCAAACAGCGAGGCCCTGGACACTATAGGATGAACTGCCCGGAGAAACCTCAGAAAGATCGAGAAACTGATCAAAGAGAAGCCGAGCACAACCAGCAGTGCTTCTTTGACTCACGATATGATGACTTCGACAATGACGCAATGGGAAACATGATGGGAGAGCCCTATGGAAGGATTTAGAAAGAAAGCTCAAAATGATGGCATGACAAGACAGACCCATGCTCACAGGAATCACAATCCTTGCCATCGTCGTTGGCATGACCCTAACTGCAGCGGCAGCCCTGACCTTCACATTTTGCCTCTATGCCATCTTCCGACCAAGTCCCAAACCCCCGATTACAGACATTGAATTTGCCATCCTGCAATGCCCCCCTTTCAATGATACCATCAAATCCTTGACACCACTGCCTAGGGCAGCACGAACTAGAAGAACCCAATCATGGTCCAAGTTCAGACATGAATTATTCCTCCACCACACCCCTTGACCCCGACCTGCCCACATATCCAGACCACAACTGATCAGACCATGGAGGAGAGATGAAGATTTAGGTCAAAGTGTGGAACTTTCGACCATAGCGAGGGGGTAATGTTACAATTTTCCTTGTAACTCATGGAACCCAACCAACCCGACGCACCTGACAATCCCCTCCAGACAGGAGGCACTCCCTGACTCATGCCCGAGGCATGCCCTTGACACCAGACACACACACAATGCATGCCGACAACATGCATTCAATCCCCTTCCCATGGAAGGCACCCTTGACGCATGATGACTCCATGCACCTGAATCCACTCCCACACATGCTGTGAGACAACAGCCCCTTGACATGAGGTCCATGACGTCGGACTCTCATGATCGACATCAGATCCTTAACATTGGATCTGTGACATCGGATGCCTCATGCAAGGCATGAGGCTTACTGTTTCTATTCTTACTTGATATGCATCTACCCTTCTGATTGGACAATAGGGACCTCCCTTCTAGTATAAGTACTGCAACTTGTAGTAGGGATGTCCTTAGTTTAGATCTAGGCAATCTACAGCCTTAACTTGTGAACTCGCGAACTTACTTGAAACCACTAAGGAAGCCCCTTAGTGCGTGAACCCCAACAACTCTATGCAGAAGGCCTGCTAGAGTATACTACTCATCTTACATCGGATGCTCCAAGTAAGACTAGTACTGAACGACTCGTTGAGGAAGCACCTCATCGAACGACATCAACTAGATCGAGTGGTTGAGGCTTCACCCTTAACAGTAGCTGTCCTCATCCCATCCTTTGATTGTCATGCTCTCCGTCCTCGTCTTCATCGTCATTTTTGTCCACAGCCCCCATGCTTGTCATCGAGGGGCCCTGGTGCTCCTGGCTCCCGTTCTCATTGTGGTCAACCCCCATTGCTTGCATGGTGGTGCCCTCCCCTCCTGGTTCACCCTGCTTTGTTCGTCATTGTCGTCCTTCTCCTCCCTGTCATCACTGTGGTGGCCATATTGTAGCTGTACCCTCCTGGGTGCTCCCTGTTTCC
The DNA here is from genome assembly GCA_026075535.2 of Tricholoma matsutake. Classification (NCBI taxonomy): domain Eukaryota; kingdom Fungi; phylum Basidiomycota; class Agaricomycetes; order Agaricales; family Tricholomataceae; genus Tricholoma; species Tricholoma matsutake. The sequence goes on from AP026544.2 coordinate 3,966,774, forward strand.
ACATTGTGAACAGTTGCTCACAGTGGTGGTTCAGGGTTCATTGCTTTGGGGTGCTGCAGTCATCGTGGATAGGGGGTCCTCAGTCAGTGGGTGGAGGTGTGGGTTAGGAGGTGGAGGTGCATTGGTTGGAGTCGTCATGTTATTGTGAGATCAAACCTGCAGATAGAAGTTAGGTTAATAAGGAAAAACAAGAAAGGAAGATAAAAAAAAGTACCAGGGGCACAAATGATGCATACCTACAAGTTGTTTGGGCCCATGCCTCATCCTCAAACCCCCACCCTGTTCCCATGTTTGTCTTCCTGCAGTTTGTTTGTTTTGTTGTGGTGGCTGGTCATTGTCATTTTCATCCACTAGAGTGGTCACCTATGTCCAAACAAAAGCCTTGCATCCCTTTTTGACAGGAGGTGGCATTGCATCAGGCAGCCATTTCCGAGCCAAAAACACTGTAGCCCAGAGAAGGGAACATTAGTTTGGTGGAATAGAAAGAAGAAAAACTTACCAGCAATTTCAATTGTGGAGGTTGTCATGGTGAGAATACAAGTTATGATCCAGAAAAGAAGAAAGGCAGATTGTTAGTAGTGAAAATTCAAAGAAAAGGACGAGGGATTACTTTTTTAAAAGGTTACCTACAATGAGGACACTGTTATCAAGTGGTGGAGCGTCGATTGAGAAGTTCAATCACCATTGTCAATTGTGTTCCCATGGTCTACACTGTGTTTTTTGTGTGTATTGAGCATTGCACAATTAATGAAGATTGACATGGATAAAGTAGGTAAAATGAATGGCTGCCCCAACTTGGCAATACCCATGAAAACCTGCGATACCATGTGGATGGGTGCAGTATGACACAGCCACAATGCAGAATCAAATTCTTAGAATCAACATAGATACAAACTTGTTAAATACCAATGCTAGCAAGATATATTCTATGCCATCCAATTCATAATATGACACATAATTCATTAGTATGAAGGCTTTCATCAATTTTTGATCCCTTTTTCCCTCTTAGTTTCAAGCCACATTCCGAGGGCTGAACCCAAACAACTGTATACTCGCGTCCCATGATTGTTCCCAGAGCCACAACAACATGCTGACCAGGAAGCGTAGGAACAATGGAGAGAACATACCAGCTTGGAATAGATACTATCTCATCAATGGAAATCCTGATCTTGGCACAGTTGCCTTCGTCAATGCCAGTAACAAACCCGCATCTATCTTCGTAGTCACCATACCTGAAACCTGGTTCACAAAGAACAAGTTTTGTACCTGTTATTCGTACTTTCAAACACTTTCCAATAAGTTCTGTAGCTGAATACCATGGAGTCGCTGGGAAAAACTCATGAGATCCTAAACTTCAAAGGAAGCAGACAAATATATTCACAAGGGTACGGGGTATGGGATGATGGGTCCCAGGCAGGTGAAACAGGTTGTGACCAGGCTGAAGGAAGAGGTGTTGATGGAACTAGGGGTTGTGATGACAGAGGAATTTGGGGTCACCTCACGACTGTCACTGGTTGGATTGTAGGCACTTGTTCTGGGACTAGTGAGTTTATCAGCACCCAATGTCCTTCAATGCTAGAGCACCATTAGTTGATATGGAGCCAGCTGTGAGGAGATCTTACCTCCAAGCCAACTTGTCTAAACTAATACGCACCCAACAAAATATAGCTTCCAACTCAACCACCACAAATCCATCATTCAATGCATCCCTAATGATACTGTGGTAATGTTTGTACCCAGCCCCATGCCCAGTAACCACCACACGCCAACCGATTACATTCCAATTAGGATTTGCAAACTCCTGCTCACCTTCCACACTTAATATGGGTGGGTACAGCGGCAGTGTTGATTTGGGAATGGCAGCAACAGTAACTGGGATCCAGAACTCCACATATTGAAGTGGGACCTTGATCTGATAAGGTGCTAATCCTATGGTACAAATGACCATTGGCATCACAAGTGGTCAACTTACATGAGTAGAATTTTCATGGTCGTCAACCTGAACATTTTCTCGATAATCTCGCTTATAAATTATAATGTCGTTCTTGTCAACGGCAACTACCCATCCTGATGCATTGACATTGGGACCTGCAGCAACTCTGACATTGTCCCCAATCAGGATATTTTTCTGTAATTGATCGTAGCCAAGCGTTGCAGTCATGTTGCATGCTGGAATCTCCACATTTACAGAGGAAATGTCAGAGCTAATAACAATGCCTGATAATCATTGGAATTCTCCACTTGCAATAAGGACATGATTGCCCTGTTGGAGAACAAGTGCGTCATTCATGTTGAAGGCCTTTTTCAAAACCGAAACAGGTATTTCCTTATGTTTCTCAAAAAATGTGAGCTCGTCGCAGGTTGGAGTGGCATCAGCAGGGATGTAATCCTCTGTTTCTACTTCCAAAAATCCATTACGATACCTGTTTTTCCATGGAAAATATATGCATTGTTGTGCTGCTGCACACTCTTAGCACCATAACATTCCCTTACAGCATCGGCATTGAATAATACTTGCTGGGGCCGACTACGATGGGCTCTCTTGGTCTTTTGCGAGTGGTGAATAGTATCAATGTGAGGTATGACATATAGCAAGGGGAGAAGTGTTTGAGGGTTAACATCCACTACAAATGTCGTGTCACCTCTGTAAGGGTGTTTTTTCAGATGAACCCAACCTGGACTGCGTGGCGTGAACAAGGATAATTCTCGCAGAGAGACGACATAATCCTCAATAGGGACAGCTTGTACACCATTGCTGTTGGAATATACATTCGATAGACCTCTGCAAATTTTGTAGGCAGCTTCAATGTCGGATGCTTCAATGAAGATTGACCCAGGACATGAAGTGTGAACAAAAGCAGAGAAGATTGAGGGCACTGTATTGTCAGAGGCTGTCAACACCCATTGCAAAATGTGGAATATGCTTATTTCCTCCCATCCAGGCTAAACAGGCTAAATAAGCATGATTATTGGGAACAAGCTACAAAACAACCTTGACAGGCACCCTCCACAGAGCAGCATCATGGTGTGTTGGGTATTGAGCACAAACCCCATGTTTTGAGCCCTGGGATTCGATTTCTAGTGACATGTTCACAGCAGCACATTCTTGAGCTCATGTTAGAAACAATTCCCAGCCATCACAAGCGTTGTCCACCTGTTCATATTCATGAAGAAGTAGCGCATGGGAGGTGATTCGGTCAGCTGCTAATGGCTCATATTGAAGAAAATCATCTGAATATAATACAGTCAGCCATCAACTAGTTACCAGAACCTCCAGAAGATGAATTTAATTTAGATTGAGAAACTCACCTAAATCCCCACTATTGTCGTCCTGGCTGTCATCTCCTACTTCAGCTTCCAAACTCACAAATGGATTGACATCAGACTCCTTTGGAAAGAACTAGGCTATCAGAACTTCCGAAATAATGGATTGACCAAGACCAAGTTCTCGATTTGACCCGCTTATACAAATGAGTAACTGGTAGAAAAAAGGAAAGGTTGCCATGTGACGTGAATGCACTTTTGGGTGCCATGGTACATGAGGGCAGGCACTTGTCACTACAAGTGCCTGCCCTCAACTTCCCTGTCTGCTAACTATCCTACCAAATACACCCAAACATCCATCCGTCTTGATCTTCAACACCTTGTTTCCCAGTTGTATATGTTAGATGGTCATTAGAAACTTACTTACTAGTGTGATTTGATTATCATGAGCATTGAGTACAATAACTAAGTCTTAGTCTCCGTATGCGCTGCAACACTGGCTGAGAGAAATCACCTCACCAAGTCAGACCAAGACCATGTAGGCAAAGGGTATGTAACACCATCAACATTATACCCACTCCATCATAGTATACTGATTCTACCCAAGTAGGATCATCTCTCATCTGCCAACCTCCACTTCCATGGCATCCACAGTATACATTGATGGCCACCTTGATGCGCTATGAGTCCTGATGTGTAACTTTCTTACCTGTGTAGAGTAGGACACTAACTTATGTGAACACAGGAGTCAATTAAAACATGTCTAGATATTCCATGCACCGTGTTATACCATTGTCGAAATCATTTGCCAGTTTAACTTTATGTGGTGATTCAGCATCATACTGTCACTGCATGTACTCAGGGATACTATGTGCTTGTAAGTTCAAGGTTCTTCACCATCTAGTGGCAATCTGTTTGCTGAAGCAGCCATCCTTCTCATCTCATAGATCAAAGGCCCTGGGACCAAGTAATATACATGCCTTATGACAAAGCAGATGTCATCTGTAGTTTGCCAATGTCCCCAAAATCCATGAATTCTGTAACATGTTTTGACTTGGATACGGACAACAAAGATAGGTTGATTTGTTGAACCATTATTGCACCCTTTCGATTGCTAGTCATCTGGTTGAGAGCCTGGGATTTTGGAGAAAGGTATCAATAGATGGCACTAGTGACTGGTCAGACCGTCAGCTGGTTAGATAACATTGTCGTGATTGTCGGCAGCTCTATTGTGCTTCTACCAGATGGTATTAAAAGTTTGGTACGTGATAAATCCTTTGAGCACCATGGGTCTGCTGACTTGGTCTCCATTCTCAGTGATCAGCATTCAGCACTTATGCTTCTGGCCTTTCTTTGCCTACCTATCTACACCTCAACATCACTCTCAGCTGTATCTAGGAATACCCTATAACCAGAACTTGTTGGAGCCCACTTGTATCGACTAGTCCATTCAAGAATCCCTAGTCATAATGTTTCTTTGTCTTCGAGCCCCATCTTGAGTAGATTCTGTACATGATAAAAATACCATCTCGTTCTCATGAGATGTCTCGCACTTGTTCGCCAGTGAACAGTGATGATGCTCAACCCGGAAACCTAAACAAAACCCACAAAATGGCTTTGGATGGTATAACACAAGTCAGAGGAAGGATGCGAGGCCCTCTAGACGTCACCTGTCAGATCGACCATCAAATAGCCATAGAAGGACTGCTTGTCAAAGCAGTTCGAAGCTAAAAGAATGTGTTTCGAGGACTTGCAATGATTTTTGAGATGTCGCAATGCTTTTCGAGATGTCATGATATTTTTCGAAGAAGTTTTGAGGAATTTTGAGTGCGCAAATATGATCGGACGCAAGATCGGGGGACTAGATGAGTAGTAGAAGTGAAGAAAAGGTGAATCAAGGGAAACAAGAGCGAAAATAGTGTAATGCAAGGAATTTCAAGGAAATTTAGCATAAAACACCAAACTTTGGACTGAATAAGACTAAACTGTACTCTCAAATCACTGATCTGGGAGGAAGACAATGGCTTTCTTGTTTTTCTTTGTATCTAGTAAATCTTTTGATATAAAATAAAGAAAGTACCTACAAAAGGCTAGAGAACATGAGGCAAACATGTGGAAAACTTGAAGCAAAAGACAATATAAGTATATCAGAACAATAAAGCGAGCCTAGAAAGGGTGAATATAACACATGATGAAGAAATAATAAGAAAGAATAGCTAAAACTGGACTGTCCTTGTTATAAATTGAATAAAAGATTGGAAACTGCTTCGAGTGGATTGTATGCATGCACATGCGGTCGAAATGTATTCAATATACTCAATATAGTGTCCCATGTGTCCAGCATGCGTCCGAAGATCGTTCGAACAGGAAATACTGTGTCCGACAATGTTTTTCGAGGTTTGATGTTTTTCAAAGATTTTTGAAGATTCTTCGGACTTCGTTTGTGGCCTGATATCAGTGCGATATTGTTCAACAATGGTAGGGGATACGTCTGGCATGTGTGCGATGATTATTTGGATAGCAATATAGTGTCCAATGTCGATTTGCGATGTTTGATGATTTTCAAAGTCAGTCGAGGAAATATCGGACTTGTTCGAAGGCCAATATCGCTGCGATATTGCTCAAAACTGGTTCGGAACCCATCGACGATGTTCCAAGTGTATATCCTGAGCTGTACGAAGGTTGGGGGAATTGTATTATGGCGGCCAAAGGCATACAAAGAATTTTGAGGTGTCGCAAAGAGTTTTGAAGTGTTGCAAAGAATTTTGAAGCATTCTCGTGACTTTGTAGAGCTTTGTAGAGCTTTGTAGAGCTTTGGAAGGGTTTGTATGGGTTTGTAGAGCTTTGACTACAATTGTAGATGTGTTTTCTGAGCTTGAACGACAAGGTGGACCTATCAATGGGTTTCAAAACATCCGTGTTTGTCTGTGTCGCACCATTGAGAGCTTCTGAGCTCCATCGTCTGCATATCACAAGGCCAGTGCATAGATTGTGCCTTGTTGTGATCCTTACTCACCATCGATTACTCCTAATAGCAGTTGTTTTATTCATTATTGAACAAGGATGGTCCAGCTCGGGTCCAACATCCTTGTTCATTCATGTATGTCCACTTTCATCCCTGATAAATATTATTGACTATTGATAGGATTATCACTTCAAAATATTGAGACTGACCAGTTTCGGGCACTGGCACTTCATTGTCTTTGTGGCATACTTATCTGTTTGCCATTTCTTTTCACGTGGGGCTATGGTTATGCCTGACATTGTGGGATGCGTCATTCCATGAACTATCCTTTCAGTGTTAGTGGGTTCGTGCTGCAGTGCAAACATTACAATCATGATATGGAGTAGTTTACTATCTAAAAGTAGGTTTCAGGATGCTTTCTCAAGTCAGGCTGACCCAATATATTTTCAAGAATCCTGAAAGGAGATTTCATATGTATCACATCTTGCAAGAGGTATAAAAGGCATATAATACAGGTGGAGAATACTCAGTTGATCCAACCCCTGCTCCATACATACTATGCCTCACAGATGAGCCCCCAGTCATTGCTGCGTCATCAGAGGACAGAGAAACCATCGATATTAATATTGTGGACTCTGATCCAGATGTTGACAATCCTTCTCCTCATGTTACACAGCCACCTGTCCAAGGTCCTTTACATTCCATCTATTTGACCGATCCTCACTAACTATGTTGAGGTTACAGGGACAATTGCAAGTCGACACACCACGAGATCAGTCCAATCCGTTGAGTCCATTGATAGCACCACCAGAAAGCAACAATCCACTACTCAAGATATTACACATTATTTCATGCCAAAAAAGGAAGGAGGAGACTGTATCTGCATGTCCTGCAGGTTAGTATTGCTCCATGGCACCGAATGTTTATGTTCTGATATTGCTCTTGATCAGAGATGAGCACAATGCCCTCGAAGACAAAATGCAATGGCCAAACCATTGTAACTATGTATATTCCTGGAGGACAGCAAACACCGGACTCAGATCTCATCTTGAATGCTTCCATAAAGAGGAATATTTACTCCTCAGCAAGCAAAGGGGATGGGTAGTGCAGCTTGCTTCAGTCAAGAGCCAACAATCAAAGTCTACTGGTAACTTGAGGCCCTGGCCCATGTTTTCGTCAGATGCTGTCACTGATTACTTGGTGTGCTTCATCGCTGCCAATGACCAGGTAAGACTCACCCTGCTAGAAGTGGGGTCTTCAATTTTATTATTATCAATTTATCTATAGTCCATCAACATGGTTGAGAACAAGCAGTTCAGAGAGCTCTTGACCCTTTTTTGGGATGATTATCACAAGGACAATATCCCTCACCAGTCCCATATATGTCAAGCAATAATGGAAATGTGGCAAAAGTCATTCAAGGAATTAAAATTAAATCTAGCGGTATGGTTAATAGATTGAATTGATATTAGTTTACTAATGTCTTTCATATTCTAGAAAGCAGCCAGCACTTTATCCTTCACCATGGACATATGGTCCGATAAGAAGTGCCAATCATTCCTTTGCATCACGGTTCACTGGGTGGCTTATAGCCAGCCTGATAATCAAGGGGCGCTGATTCTGAAGGCTTCACTTCTTGCTTTCCATGCTCTTCATGGAAGACACTGGCAAAGCCATTGCCAATATTGTATATGCTTTGCTCCAGAGGGTGGGCATTACCAGTGATGTATGTGTTGCTATAATTATATCTTTGACTCTCCACTGATAGTTACATCAGGCCAGACACTGGACGCTCGACAACATGTCCAATAATGGCACATTTTTGACATGCCTGCAAGATATTTATCTTCATGACCAGCCTACTGTTGTCTTCCATGCTGAAGACTCCCAAATAGCCTGCTTCCCCCACATCATCAATATATGTGTGCAACACACAATAAAGGCGTTGAACAATAATATAGATCCAAACTTGGAAGATGACAACACCACCCACAACAATGATTATGTCCCCACTGATCTCCTTGGCAAAGTTTGGTTGCTGGTCAAAGCGATTCGAGCTTCTGGGCTGCGCCAAGCCACGTTCAACCAGGTTGTCTTGAGCAGAAATAGCGCTGGCTGGTGGAAAGATGAAAACAAGGCCGCTATATCGATCAAACCATTAAAATTCCTTTGTGATGTGAGGACTAGATGGGATTCTACATACCAAATGCTTGTCAGAATACGAATATTCAGGGAGGTAAATACATTCCCTTGTTCTCGCGCTCATCTCTAGCTGACCATCGATAAGCTGCTTGACCAGTTCCTGAGCCTTGGCAGCTCAAGTGACATTGAGAAATTCTGCTTATCAGCTGTGGAGTGGATCCGTGTTACCGATATAATTGGCGTACTCCAGGTAACATCTCCAAACCAATTTGACGCTTATATTTCAACCTAATGCACCATGTCAGTATTCGCACTTAAGGCATGACATGGGTACAGTAAACCCATGATAATATGGTTACAGGTATGCATGGTTATGGGTATGGGTCAGAAGTTGCTGTACCCAGGCAATACCGTACCCATTTCCACGGTGTTATGGGTATGATGTGGGTATCTTTCACTCTTGTTTTTTCCTAACTAACTAATGTTTTTATTTGACTTTTAGGTTCTAATGGTGCTATAACTGGCCCAAACGACGTCTATCGTCATTTGGGCCCTAGGTATTTTTTTCTATCTTTCATTCTTGTTTTTTCATAACTAATGTTTTTATTCAACTTTTAGGTTCTAATGGTGCTATAACTGGCCCAAATGACGTCTATCATTGTTTGGGCCCTAGGTATTTTTTTCTGTCTTTCATTCTTGTTTTTTCCTAACTAACTAATCTTTTTATTCAACTTTTAGGTTCTAATGGTGCTATAACTGGCCCAAACGATGTCTATTGTCATTTGGGCCCTAGGTATTTTTTTCTGTCTTTTGTTCTTACCACCCCCCCTTGCTCGCAAACACGAGGTGGGGTCGTTCTCTGTTCGTTTCACTCGGGAGTGCTGCCACGTCACCACTACCACCCCCTCTCACTTGCAAATGCAAGTTGGGGGTGGTTCTTCATCTGTTTCTCTCACAACAGCTGCCAAGTCATGACTACCACCCCCTCTCGCTCTCAAACGTGAGGTGGGGGTGTTTCTTATTTTGCTAACTCACAACGGCTGGTACATGACCACTACCACCCCCCCTCACTCGCAATTGCAAGTTGGAGGTGGTTCTTCATTGTATTTAGATATATTTAGAGTTATAATAAATTATTAATGTCATACCCATGGGTTTCGACCAAAATCCCCCTGTACCTGCAGTAAAACTGCACCCATAACTGTAATGGGTATGGTGTTCATGGGTACAGGTACACAAAATTATACCTGGGGGTTACCCGAGTCACACCCTACCTGCACTCTGTCCAACAAGTATTGTCGAAGGAGAAAACTCCGGTATTAGTGGGCATCATCCCCACATTTGAGTGCTTTATGACAGCGTGGGAGACTCTCACCCAGAAAAACCCCTGTTTAAGAGATGCCCTCAATGTTGGCCTCTCTTTCACAACTAAATATTATGGTGAAATGGATTCTACCAAGGCTTATGTTATTGTGATGTGTGAGTGGAGCCTCACTTTCGGCATTTCATTTTAACGATGCTTGCTATTCCAGTCATTCATCCTGGTATTCGCTTAACCTGGATTAGGAAGCATTGGGGACCAGAATTTGTGGTAGATGCAGAGACAAAGATCAAGGACCTTGTACATCACCATGTCTTCCTGCAGCATGCTCATCTGCTCATTAATGACTATGTGTTAGATGGCTGCCTACAGAGTCAGACATGCTATAGGTGTCACTGCACAGACCACTAGTTCTCATCCTCTCACCATGGGCCCATCTAAGACTTCTCTAGGATATGCCAACCTTGGCCTGCCCTCCCAGCTGAATATCAATGTTGATGACAAGATGAACTGGCCTGAGGCCAGCATGGAAGGACAGTCTGTTGAAGAAGAATTTACCACTTATGATAACTCAATGTGGGCACCCATCGACCAGGATCTTCTTGTGTACTGGGGTGTAAGTGGTCTATTATCATGGGTTAGCTAGCTGACCCGAGTGTAGTATCCAACGATTTTTGCCATAGCGATGGATTACCTTCCTATCCAAGCTTCTTCTGTCCCATGTGAACAGGCTTTTTTGTTGAGTGCCAAAACTGACACAGCTTGACACAATCGGATCAGCCCAGTATTAATGGAAGCACTACAAATGTTGAAACATACCTTTAACAACTCATCTATGGATTTCACTGCTGATCTTCTCACCCCAGAAGCTGAGCTCATTGTGGACACAAATGTGGACTTACTTGCTAATTTAATTTCTGCGAGTGGGGATGTGATGCGAGAGAATGCAATGGACAGGATTGTAGTAGAGATCGAAAATGAGGCCAACACAGCTTGATCATGTGCTTCTCTCTCTATTTTTCAAGGCTGCTGAAATCCAAATGATGTGTACTTTTAGTTGATACTATTAACCATGAATACCACAACACCTTGTTCCTGTATATGTACTGATGAGAAATCTGATCTGACCATCCTTATTTATGTAAGCAATTCTGGTTGAATCAACGTTGAACTTGAACCTCATCAAAGATAGCGAATACTGTTCTCACCATAAGTACTTATCTTTCTCACTGATTGAGGGTAACGATGCTGATGTTGAAGCAAGCTAGTCTTTTTCACAATTCACTCAATAACACTGACTCGCGACCAATGGGAGATCTGCCTCCTGGTGTGTTCAGAGTATGTGGAAAGTATAGGCTGAGAAAGAAGATTGGTTCAGGGTCCTTCAGTGAGCTCCTTCACTTCTTATACCTCTCTGCAAGTTACACCTTTCTCGTTGAAGCTAATCTGACACCTAGATTTCCCATGTCGAATACATCCATTCTCAAAATTATGTCCACTGTGACATCAAAACCTGATAACCTCCTCATTGGCGCTCATCACGAGCACCATCTGGTCAATATCATCAATTTTGGGCTTCCAAACAGATATTGCGATGAAATCACCCTCATTCATATCCCTTACCACACATACAAACATCTGGTTGGCACAGCGCACTACACTTCGATCAACTCCCACTTGGGCATTGAGCAGGCCCGACGTGACGACCTTGAATCCCTTGCGTACAACCTCATCTATTTTCTCCATGGTTCGCTTCCATGGCAACATTTTGATGCATCCCCAAGGATGAAGAAGTATTGTGGTATCATGCAACAGAAGTCGGGGATTTCTGTTGCTGAGTTATGTTCTGGCATTCCTGATGAGTTCCGCACTTTTCTTTGTTACACTCAGGCCCTCGCCTTCACTGTAGAGCCAGATTACACCTATGTTCGCACACTGTTCCAAGACCTCTTTGACAGATGTGGATATCAGGATGATGGAGTCTTCGACTGGAGTGAGAGGACTGAACGATAAATATTCTATCCTCAAGTTGCTTCGACACTGACCCCGAGATTCCAGGTTGTGTTGAGTGTCCTGTTATTCTTTACACTTACTTTCATGGTCTTTGCATGTACCTAGCTGTGCTAGGCTGCCACTCCCTACATTTATACATACGCAATGCCCAAGGACACTTTATGTATCACAATTTTATGGTACATTATTTAGGTTATGTCACGTCGTTGCCTTGTTCAAAAGTTGTTGTATAGTATGTTACTACAAGATCCTGTTGTACGTAACACATTATATCATACTTTCCCCTGTAACATAGAAGGCATCTTCGAGTTGTCGAAGTTTGAGACAATTCCAGCTTTCTCCATGGATCATTGTAGTATTGATGTATTGAATAGTGGTTGCCATGTTTACAATTTGATATACTGGGGTATGCCTGTACAGCCTCGACAGACCCGAAAATTTCCTTCAACCTGCTTTGTAATCAGAATGACGCCTTCGTCGCTACATGTGTGGAAGGCTGGAAGTGGCGGTAACGGTGGTAAGGGAGGCGGTAAGGGAGGCGGTAAGGAAAGCAGTAGTAGACGCAGAGGACCGTCCAACACTTGGCCACCATGGGGAACTGGCAGGGGAACAGGAGGGAAGCAGTGGAATGGAATGCAAGGAAGCATCAGGAGAATCCAGATGAAACAGGTGTGGGGCGTCGGGCAAGGATGTAGCGCCCGCAGCCCGATAGAACACCTGGTTTTCTCCCATCGAATTTGATCGAAATGGCCTCATTTTTGTCCGACAAGCACCTGATAATCCCACCAATCACCTCTTATTAGAGGTGGAGCTACATATGAGGTCCTCCTCTAATAAGAGGGAATTAAATGTGTATGGCCCTCCTCCGATAAACCTTGAATAAATATAGTGTAGACTCCTCCAAGACATCTACGGCATGTGCTGGACATCAGTACCTGCCATCAATGTCGTCGGCTACTGTCACCATCAAGGTCATCAATCTCTCCCATCACTGTCGGCTTATGTCTGCCCACATTGGCTAATGTTGTGCTCACTGTCTCTGACAGCGAGCTCACTATTTCCTTCATTCTGCCCCGTTTCCCTTGGTTTCTTTTGCTTACATTAACTACATGTGTACATAGAATGACTACCTGCCATCCTTTCCACTTTGCCTGCCCTGATAAGCCTGCTAGAGCACTACCTTCTTGAAGTGAGAATGAGAGATTGTTGTACTTATGCCTGAGGCTCTCCCTTGATATCCAGGCCAATAAAATCATGTCAAGGTCTATATACATGATAGGGATAAGTGCTCTAGCCCATAAGGCAGTGACTACAGTGGGAAAAAAGCGAAAATGTAGGGGAGGAGGAGAGGGTACCCACTGCTGAGCTGGCATGTGGATCAGGACCAAAGTTGTACAGCCAAAAGGGTGTAAGGGTACCATATAGAGTGGTATACCAAGTATAGAGACTAGGGGGCCAGTGGGTGGATGTCAAATTATGTGTTAGTGTGATATCAGAGATGGTGACTCACCAGCTCTCCTGTTCATCCCACTGCATGAATGAGCATCATAAATGCATCATAGAGACCTTACAAACGATGGGGAGAGCCTACCATCAAAGCTACATGGGATAAGATAGTCAAAAAAGCGAACTAGGGGTGGGGAGGAGGAATACTTGCTGCATGAGATCCGTGGCACAAAAGCGTTCGCTTTCTTCGTTTTCCAGGTCTATAGGTGAAGTAAATAAAAGGTCTGTATGTCTAATGGGATGGGACTGAGGTCCTGGCTCACAGGGGCATGGGTTTCCCATCAACAGAACAGAACTTTGCTCATAATTGGTCACACACTTTTCCTATTGTCCAAATCTCCTTCTGAGCAGTTAGGGTAGTCACCTACCCTATATTTATAGCCTACAAGTCAACTATATAGTCAATACTTCGAGCTACAGAGTAGGATCTACACCTACTCACCTAATCTCCTTGTTACTCAATGCCAGGTCATAGTACCCATTAGTGGCAATATATACGAGCATACCAAGGTACTACAAGTAGAATTAACACCTTGAAATGGTCCATGAGTCTGTACAAGAGGGATGGAGAGTCAATATATTGAGATAGGTTATACTCACTCACCAAAGGCCAGCAGAGCTTCAGCTTCTCAATATGGTACATAAAATAGTGCATAGTAATATATCTTATGAAGTTCCCTTGAGCTATAGTCCATCCAGATCGCAGGAGAGGCCATGCCATACACTAGAGAGGTAGGTTGAAGCAAGTGTTCCAAAAAAGGCAATAACTCAAACATAGCTCAACAGTGACACAAGGTGATTGGTGGGATTATCAGGTGCCGACAAGCCTAAGGTATCTCATTTCGGCTCCTTTTCACTGGGTTGTTACTTGTTACTTGCTTGATATCCGCCTATGCTAACTAGAGCTAAGGACATGCCTCGACGGACCAATATTATGGACACCTCTTCAGATGGCAAACATATAAGTAGAAATAAAGGTAGGTAGTATGAAGTAAGGCAGATATGAAATGCTCAGTCGCGGGTGCATCAAAAACCCAATGGGAAAAGCTACTGGCTGGCAACAACCACATAAGAAATGAAAAATAAAGGTTAAAACTCAAGGAACGTGAAGTGAAAAGTGTAGAAACATTCAACCCAACAGTGTGGACTGGACTGAACATGCGCAGTATGACGTGGCTGGGTGATGTGGCCATCTGTGAGTGTATTGAGCGATTGTCGAAAGGGTTAAAAAAGGAAGGGTGTTCTTGAATAAAATGAAAGCATAAACGCAACAGCCTGGATTGAACGACTGTCTGACGGCGAACTGGCGAAGTATGATGTGGCTGGGTGACATGACTGGGTGACGTGGCCACAAGTGTGCAAATTGAATGAGCATGTTGAAGAATCAAGGGCGAGAAATACGTGGTGTGACATAGCGGTCAACATTGGGAGGATATGGGTAGTGGTTGATAAATGGTTTATGTGGGTAGGGGATGGTGATAAAATCGGGCTTCGTTTGCATCAACGACATGGGTCGCCAATTCGTGCGCTGCATTTAGACAGTGAGGCCTTCTATAATTTAACAATGCGACAGGCAGCCACTCTAGCCGGCACCGGGACTACAGAGCAACAATTTGAGGGTGGGGTGGGTGGTGATGGTGGTGTTGTTGTTGTTGTTGTTGTTGTTGTTGTTGTCATCATTGTAATGCAAGTACTAACTCTATTCCATGCTACCATGTAATTCAATCATGATAGACTAGTTATGTACAATGTACATAAAGTAATATACTCCTGAAACTTCCATGCATATACACAACGAGCATGATTTCTGGACCTAGTCGACCCAAGTCGACTAACGGCCAGCTGAAGCCAGCTTGAGTTGGGATAACAGATAGCCAGCTAGCAGATTGGTAAAAGGCCGAGTTGAGACGAGGATCAGTTCAGCTTCCCAATGGCTGACAAAGCCATGGCTGTGCAAGCCAGATCACAGTCTGGCTCAGCCGCGGCAACACTAAGTGGGTGCCACCATTTCTGAGGTGCTGGGAGCAGTTTTGATGCTGGGGAACAGGAGGTGTTGATGACATTTGCATGATGGGGCTGTAAGGCTGTGGTCAGACCACGCACACATGGAATATGACAATATGTATATTCATGTATATAGTGGTGATAAGACTTGGGGGATCCCGAGTATAGCCAATTGGCTATGTATACTTGGGATCCCCCATATTATGTAATACCATCTGCCTTATTAGGCAGTGGCACCTTACATTCTCCCCTTCTTGGTGCACTCATGGCATGCCACCTATGATTACATTACTTACTAAGGAATGTACTGATATATACTTATATCTCTTAATGATAGGAAGCGTGGTTCACCACACAAAATTAATGAATGTGATTGCATGCTAGTACATGCACATCGTACATTTGAATTTTGAAAAATAAAAATTTGAAAAAAATTGGTAGCTCACCGATGCCCAACATGATGTTGGCCACCCGAGCACTATGCCCACCAGCAATTTTAACAGCCATGTGGGTCTCCATGCAACATGTTGTTTGTCAATGCTAAGAAGGGTTTTTTCTATAAAAAAAACATAATTCTTTTTTTTTTTTTGAGGTGGAATCCCACCTCTCACTCCATCTCGACATCCTTGTGCATGTCTGTCAGTGGGTGCTCTGTGTCACCCAATGGTGGCAGTTGCTCCTGTGGTAGTGACACTTCCCCATCGCCCATGTCTGACTCAGGGGATATCCCACTACTGCATTCCTCCACCTCTTCTTCAGCTCATTTTTGAGCTGCTTTCCCTTTCCTGTTTTTCTTTTTCTTCTTTTTCTGAATGTAGACAACAGACAAACCCATCCATCCAGTCACTCCATTGTCTGGGGCCAGCTGCGACCTCAGAGCCTCCACGTACCCTCGAGCTTCCGTGCTGGCAACTGATGCTACAGGTGGCACCTCCACCACTGAAACCATCAGAGTGACCACACCTGAAGGATGGTGGGATACCAACCCCATGGTTGGCACCATCGCCAGCAGTGGTTGCCTCAGAGGCTGCAAACCTATTGGCATGGGCACCTCCAGGTGGCAGGTACCACCACCTGGGTTCCAGAACTACCAGGCAGTCCTGGTTGTCCTGACTTGTATGTTGGTGCATGCTCATCTGTGCTGTCATTGCCTCTGTATGCCTGGACATGTCCGAACCAAGGGCCAGCTGGTTAATTGCCAGTGATCCCCATTTGTGTGCATCCCTTATCTGGGGAATGGTAACTCCATCCGCTGTGAAGGGACATGCCATGTCTTCCACTGTGATGTTGTTAGACAGTTGTGCTGTCATCACCCATGGTGTTGTGGCAATGGTGAGATGTAGTTTATCCACCAGACGATGATAATGTCCCAGTGATGCCACCAGTTTGGCAGCCCGAAGCATGAACATGTTTCTTGCATGTTGAATGGTGGCACCCCTTGGTGCTCTCGCCGAGGGATATCACCACAACCACCTCACCCAATCCTTGGGTGAGTCTGTCAAGCAGGGTGTGTTCACCCCTGTGGGAACATTAGGGTTTCCCATCCTTGTTACTGACACCCATCCTGGTGTCTTCCACTTCACCAATGCTGCATTTTGCAGTGGTGACCTCTCCTCCTTATGCACCATCTGTGCATCCCTTACATATGCACGCATGCGTGCCACTGCTCTCTCATCTCCAGGTGTCTCTGCCTACCTCAGGTGATACTCCAACTCTTCCATGTTGGTGATCACCAAAGGCCGAAAGGGGATACATGCGGCATAGGATGTGCTGCCCTTCCTCCACCAAACCCTACAGGTGGTCAACCCCTGGTCCAGTTGGCCCCGCGAGGTATCACAGGGACCTCCTGTGCCAGCATGAATGGTCAAGCTGCATTTGGTAGTGGGGGAAACCTCCCCATCTCACCATCCTCCATCTCTATGTCCTTCTGGATGGCAGTACCCCTGCCACCATTGCATATGTTGATGCTGGTTGAGAAACTGGTGTCCTCCTCTCTTCCAACGTCGACAGGGTCAAGGGAGACCCTGTCCCCCAATAGCAACCTATGGTGGGCCCTCTTGCCCCCACAGTAGTTGTCATAATCATGCAACTGTTCTAGCTGGTCCTCCAGCTGATTCACCCTCTCCTTCAAGTCATGGATGCACATTTCCACATCCTTGAGGTCCTCAATGTACCCCATCATCTTCACCTTGAAATAGTCATCATTGTCGCATTGATTCCTTTCTGCTGATAGGTCCACTTTGTCGTTCAAGCTCGGAAAACACATCTATGATCATTGTCGAAGCTCTATAAAGTTTTACAGACCTCTACAAAGCTCTATGAACCCATACAAACCCCTCCGAAGTTCTGTGAACCTCTACAAAACTATACAAAGTCACAAAAATGCTTCGAAATTTTTTGCAACACCTCGAAATTCTTTGCATGCCTTCAGCCACCATAATACAATTCCCACAACCTTTGGACAGCTCAGAGTATGCACTTGGAACATCGTCGATGAGTTCCAAACCAGTCTTGAGCAATATCACACTGATTTCGGGCCACAAACGAAGTCCAAAGAAACTTCGAAAATCTTCAAAAAACCTCTTTGGACACAGTGTTTCCTATTTGAACAATCTTCGGATGCATGCTGGACACATGGGACATTATATTGAGTATATCGAACACATTTCGACCACATGTGCATGCATACAATCTGCTTGAAGCAGTTTCCGATGTTTTATGCAATTTATAACAATTTTAGCTATTCTTTCTTATTATTTCTTGTTCATGTGTTATATTCACCCTTTCTAGTCTTGCTTTATTGTTCTGATATACTTCTATTGTCTTTTGCCTTGAGTTTTCCACATGTTTGCCTCATGTTCTCTAGCCTTTTTAGATACTTTCTTTATTTTATATAAAAAGATGTACTAGATACAAAGAAAAACAAAGAAAGTTGTCATCTTCCTCCCAGATTGCAGTGATTTGAGAGTTCAGTTTAGTCTTATTCAGTCTGAAGTCTGGTGTTTTATGCTAAACTTCTTTGAAAATCTTCGAAAATCTTTGCTTTATGCTATTTTCGCTCTCGTTTCCCTTGATTCACCTTTGCTTTGCTTCTATTACTCATCTAGTCCCCTGATCTTGCATCCAAACATATTTGCACACTCTGAATTCATCAATCTAGCCTTGAAATTCCTTGAAATTCATCGAAAAACCTCAAAACACATTCTATTAGCTTCGAATTGCTTCGACAAGCAGACCTTTTATGACTATTTGATGGTCAATCTGACAGGTGACATCTAGAGGGCCTCGCATCCTTCCTCTGACTTGTGTTATACCATCTGAAGCCATTTAGTAGGTTTTGTTTGGGTTTCTGGGTTGAGCATCATCACTGCGACGGCATAATTGTCTTGCTCAATCTCCACTGCCAGGATGTGGTGGCAATACTCCTTGCAGATTGCACACCCTCTTGGGTGGTGCAAGCAACAAAGCTTGCTGCTCCACTGCCAGACATAGTTCACCTGGTGTCTGTCCTCATCCATCGCTTCTGGAGAACACTTCTTATGTTCTCCCTGCCTCACCAAACCTCTTGGTTTGGCCTTTCTCCTATCATCATCCCTGGGGTGGCCTTTTTGACCATCCCCATCCCCCAAATCTGATGGCCAGTTGTCCATGTGGGTGTGGTGTTGGTGTTGGTGTTGCTGCTGCTGTTGCTGTTGTGGTACGAACATGACTCTGAAGTTTTTTCATTCAAACTCTGCTGTCAACATTACCATTCTGGCTGATGGTGAAACATCATCAATCACACTCTAATTAGTATGTGTCTTTCTGTGTGTACTGCTTCGTGACGTCTTTGTCACCCTCTTTGGCAGATCCTGCCATCTCTTGACATCCATCAGTGTCAAGTACCCGTCCAATGCAGTGAGTTCATTGCAGTTTGCTAGGGGCTCCCAGGTGGAATCTCCCAGGTTCCACTTAACTAGGAACTTAATACTCCTTCCCTTCCATTGATGGCCCACTATTTCATTGACATACCATTTGGCATCCTCTGGGGCACCAAAATCATATGGTTCTGCCTGTTTCCTATTTGGAAACAGGGCATTGTCATTTGGGAAATGTGGCCTCAATAGGCCCACATGGAACCTTTGGTGGATTTGCCTTTTGGTGAGTTCAGCTGGTAAATCCAACTCAGAGTTGGACGTCGAAGGTATTGCCTTCAATACCTTATATGGTCCCACAAATTTTGGGACCAGTTTACCCGCTCTGCCTTTCAGCATTGTGATGTTCTTTGTGGAAAGGTAGACAAGATTGCCTTCCTTGATTTTTGGTTCCTGATGCCATCACTCATTGGTGTAGTGCTGTTGGAACACCTGTGCTTCTATTAGTGCCTTGTGTGCCAATGCCATGTTTTTGAGGGTGTTCTATGCAAACATTCTGATACCAGGAGGTATCTTATTGCTAGGTGTCACCTCTCTCATCATTGTAGGCATATACCTGCAGTTAATTTCAAATGGTGCCAACCCTGTAGTGCTGCCCACGCTAGAGTTGATCATGAATTTGATCAGAGGGCATTTCTGCACCCAGTCCCTCTGGTCTGGTTGTATTAATGCCCTGAATATCTGTCCTATGGACCTATTGGCCTGCTCTGTCACTCCATCCATCTGTGGATGGAATGCTGTGGACATTAGGAGTTTTGTCCCCAATAATCTATGTAGTTCACACCACCACTTTGACGTGAACTTTGGATCCCAATTGCATACAATTGATTGTGGTAAACTGTGAAGCCATATGACTTCCTGCATGTATATTACTGATAGCTGGGATGCTGTCATTGTGGTGTTCAGTGGTATAAGGTGTACCATCAATGACATCCTACATATAACTACCCATAGGTAGTTGTATCCTTCTGATTCCAGGAATGGACCTATAAAGTCCATTCCTATTGATTCCCATGGCCTACTGGTGATGGGTAGGAGGTGTAATTTCCCTGCTGGCTTACAATACTCCCCTTTCACCTGCACACATTTCTCACAGGACCTGCAATACTTGTCCATAGTCTTGAATATCCTGGGCCACCAATACCATTGCCTAATGTAATCGGCAGTACATTGTGGTCCAAAGTGGCCCACCACTTGGTGGGCTTGTTCAAGTATTCTCAATTGTACCGTGGTTTTGTTCGATCTCACATGTGGGACGCATACTACGTCTTTGCCTTCTCTGTTCCTGGCCCAAATGAACCTGTCATGTTCCCTGAACAACAGGTGTAATTTAACTTTTTCTTTTATTCTCCTGAACCACGGATCCATGAGGTATCCCTCATGTATATCATCCTTGAATGTGTTGGTATGAGACATTGTCTCACAAAGGTTTACACCCTTCGCTCTTGACTCAAAGATAGTAGGGTCCTCCTCCACTTGTCCACCACTTGGTGGAATTCAGTGTTCTTCCATGCTGGCAGCCATTGTTGCTGCTAGTGCATCCCTCTCCTGTATGTGTTCCTATAGTGATCATATTTCCACAACCACCTTAGCAGAGTTCACCCCACAAATTCTCAATTCTATAATGCCCTCTTTGACTTCAAAGAGTCTCTGCCACAGCAGGTTGTCATGTTCTGGGTCCAAGTGAATGTCTGCATTCACATAATCCTGTATCTCCGGGACCCCCATCCAGAAGTCATGTTCATAGTACCGTGATAGCACATCCGCTACTTTGTTCAAGGTACCTTTGACATATCTTATGTCAAAATTGAACCTAGCGAGGTAGTCCATCCACCTCGTCTGTCTGCTGGTAAGACATGGTTGCATCTTAAAGAACTCCAGAGTCTTATGATCCATAACCACATGGATACAGTATCTGAGGAGTTTATCCTCCCATTTCAGGAGGGCTTCCAGAATTGCCAGTGTTTTGTGTTTGAACACCCGATGGTTGCATTGAGCATCCGTGAAGTTCCTAGACATGAAACCTGCCAGTCAGCAGGTTTGCCACATTTTGGAGGTCTTTGTCCTCCCCCACATATTCCTGGAGGAATCCTGGAGGATTATTGGGAACCAATGTTCCAGCCATTTGTCACTCAAGTATATATTCCTGACTCTTCCCATTCCAGGGGGATTCCTGGTTGATTCCTGGTAAATTACACACTTCCAGGAGGAATTCCTGGAATTCCCCAGGACTCTGGTACCAGGACTCCACCAGGACTCCACCAGGACTCTACCAGGAATACACCAGGAATACACCAGGACTCTACTGGGAATCCACCGGGACTCCACTGGGATTTAACCAGGAGTCCTTACTATTAAAAAGTAAATGAAACCAATGAGGATTGAACCCAGGACCCAGGGTTAAATTAAACAGGTGCAATATACCATTATACCACAGTGTCCTTATAAAATACCACATAAGTTGATCTAAGTACCACGTTGAGTGGCTGTGTATGACAAAGCACACAGCTGCATCTGCCAGCTCATCACCACCACTCCTTGACGACGCTGCGGCCACTTCCTTCTGCCACCTCCCTTCCTTCTGCCACCTCCTTCCTTCTGCCACCTCCCACTACCACCACGTTCCCATACCCCCTCGTCTAACCCTGCTAACGGCTGCATTTGCACCACTTCGGGCCCAAATGATGACGGATGTTGTTTTGGGCCCAGGTAATGTTTTTTTATGTTCTTTTTTTATTTTTCTTTCGACTAATTATTGTTTTGTCTCATTCTTTAGGCTCTAACTAGGCTACTCGCAGGGTGGATTGCCAGTGCTAGCAACCGACCATGACATCAACACAATGATGACCACCATGGCTGCCAACAGCTGAGTTCGGATGCAATGCGGGCCCAAACGATGCTGTCATTGTTTGGGCCCTAAGTATGTTTTTTTATGTTCTTTTTTTCTTTTTCTTTTGACTAATCATTGTTTTGTCTCGTTCTTTAGGCTCTAACTAGGTTATGACAACGAGATGCCACCAACACCCTGAACCGGCCGCAGCACACCCCAATCACCGCCACCTCCCCTCTGTCAACACCCACCACCACCACATTCCCATACCCCTTGTCTAACCCTGCTAACAGCTGCACTCGCACCACCTCGGGCCCAAACAACAACAGATGTTGTTTTGGGCCCAGGTAATGTTTTTTATGTTCTTTTTTTCTTTTTCTTTTGACTAATTATTGTTTTATCTCTTTCTTTAGGCTCTAACTAGGTTATGACAATGAGATGCCACCAACACCCTGAACTGGCCACAGCACACCCCAATCACAATGGACAACCCAGCACCTGACCACAACATCAACACGACGACGACCGCCGTGGCTGCCAACAGCCAAGTTCAGATGCAACGTGGGCCCAAACAATGATGGCAGCCATGGTGGTCATCATTGTGTTGATGTCATGGTCGGTTGCTAGCACTGGCAATCCACCCTGCGAGCAGCCTAGTTAGAGCCTAAAGAATGAGACAAAACAATAATTAGTCGAAAGAAAAATAAAAAAAGAACATAAAAAAACATTACCTGGGCCCAAAACGACATCCGTCATCGTTTGGGCCTGAAGTGGTGCAAATGCAGCTGTTAGCAGGGTTAGACGAGGGGGTATGGGAACGTGGTGGTAGTGGGTGTTGATGGAGGGGAGGTGGCAGAAGGAAGGAGGTGGCAGAAGGAAGGAGGTGGCAGAAGGAAGGGAGGTGGCAGAAGGAAGTGGCCGCGGTGATGATGCTCAACCCGGGAAAACCACCAGAACTGCCGATGAGGCAATTGATGATGTTTGCAATGAGTCAGAGGAGGGTTGCGAGATGTTCCGAAAGTTTGTGGTCAAACCTCTGATAAGATTACTAGTTAACACTAGTCATGAAGGTAGTGTTATGTGAGACAAAGGCATTTGTTGTGGTCCGATCGAGTATCGATCAATATCGAGGGCGATCAACAACATCGACGGCGAACGAGTTTTATCGTCAATGGTCGATATGTGAATTATGGGGACCTTTCGATAGGTCGATGGTATACAAAGGGTGCGGCCAACTGCTATGAAGTGTTGGAAGGGTTGCTAGAACCAATGATGAGAGAATCAAGGGAGGATCGAGGATGCAACGATTGCAGAGGTTTCTCATTGATCGAGAAAACCCGCAGAGACTTAGATTGTTTTTTAGAAAGCTGATCAGATGCTTAGAACTGTATACGAGAGATTTCTTGTTATTTTCAAGTAGATACTACAGAGTTTTATATGTTTTAAAGAAACTTCCTAAAATGGAATGAGAAACATGTGTAGAACATGAGGCAAAAGATATGAGTTAAGGCACAAGGCCATAAAGGAGACTGGAATCTGAACAAGAAAGATATATATATCATATGATGAAAGGGAAAGAACTAAAAGAGACTGTCCTTTGTGTATAAACTGTGCTAAGTCTCGCAATAATGCATCCAGCGGGTTCTGTGCGCAATAGGGACTTGGAATGAAGCTGACCTATGATCAGCAGGTTTGAACACGAGTTGGAATATGTCCTAGTGCATGGTATTCCACCATTTAGATAACGAAGGCGGCGCCCGATGTCACTCGTAGTTTCTCGATATCGATCGATGATGCTCGATGACGCTCGACAATGGTTGATCGTGGTTGTGGCTTGTTCAAAGTTGGTCGGGGATATTTGGTGGTCATGTAGGGGAATCTTAGGGACTTTCGGGGTAGTCCTAAGGTTGTGTGATGTGGTCTTTTGATACTATCGATGTCGCTGGTGATGTTTTGATGCGGTCGATATGATATCGCGATCGATAGAGTGTGTTGCGCTGCATCTGGGACGTCGTAGGAGTTAGCCGATGTGATTAGAATGATGCTAAAGTGTTGAATCGGTCCTTGAGCTGAGAAGACAACCTATCAGCGGCATCATCAAGGAGTGGTGGTGATGAGCTGGCAGATGCGGCTGTGTGCTTTGTCATACACAGCCACTCAACGTGGTACTTAGATCAACTTATGTGGTATTTTATAAGGACACTGTGGTATAATGGTATATTGCACCTGTTTAATTTAACCCTGGGTCCTGGGTTCAATCCTCATTGGTTTCATTTACTTTTTAATAGTAAGGACTCCTGGTTAAATCCCAGTGGAGTCCCGGTGGATTCCCAGCAGAGTCCTGGTGGATTCCTGGTGTATTCCTGGTAGAGTCCTGGTAGAGTCCTGGTGGAGTCCTGGTGGATTCCTGGTGGATTCCTGGTACCAGAGTCCTGGGGAATTCCAGAAATTCCTCCTGGAAGTGTGTAATTTACCAGGAATCAACCAGGAATCCCCCTGGAATGGGAAGAGTCAGGAATATATACTTGAGTGACAAATGGCTGGAACATTGGTTCCCAATAATCCTCCAGGATTCCTGGTCTTCCTGGCAGGTCCTCCAGGATTCCTCCAGGAATACATGGGGGAGGACGAAGACCTCCCCACACAAAGTGCAGGGGAGGGGGAGGAGACATGACCCTGCTGTTGTCTGTCCTTCCACCAATGATCCACCCCATGAGCAGTTGCTCGTGAGGCTGGGGGTAGGTGGCTTGTCATCATTGTTGTTCCTCCCATGATCCACCCCACGAGCAGTTGCTCATGAGGCTGGGGGTGGGTGGTGCATTGTCGTCTCCTATCCCTGCACCTGGGCATCGTTCCACCCACGTTCCACCCCATGAGCAGTTGCTCATGAGGCTGGAGGTGGGTGGCTTGTCATCGTTGTCGTTCCACCCACGATCCACCCCATGAGCAGTTGCTCGTAAGGCTTGGGGTGGGTGGTGTGTCATTGTTGTCTCCTGTCCCTGCGCCTGGGCATCATTCCACCCATGTTCCACCCCACAAGCAGTTGCTCGTGAGGCTGGAGGTGGGTGGCTTGTCATTGTTTGTCACCATTGTCCCCAGTTTGGATTTCTGTTTTTTTTTTTTGGGGGGGGGGGGGGAGGGGTTTGGGCATGTCAGTGCGATGTGGCGCATGTATGGGGGTTGGTGGGTGCTTACTAGGCAGGTATCCCCCTTCTGGGGTCTCCTGGTATCCCTCTGCACCCACCTAGCCCATGTCAACAGCCTCACATCCCATTTGAAAGGGGAGGAGGGGATTGGGTGGCTGTGGGCATCCATTGCACATTTTTCCGTTGCACATTTTTCCATTGCAGCAGGTCGTCTCCAGTAGTATATAGCCTAAAAAGCAATAAATTAAAACTACTTGATTGATAAAAAGAAAAAGAAAAAAGAAAAAAACTTATCTATGGCCCAAATGACAATTGCCATCATTTGGGCCTGCATTCCGTCCAGTCAGCTCATTTGAAGGTGGTGGTGATGGTGGCAGTGGGCATGGGAATGGTAGTGGCAGGTGTGCATGCAGTGGTGGTGGTAGAGTGGAGAGGAGGAGGAGGTGGTGTCGACGATGGTGGTGGTGGTTGTGAGCTGGCAGTCATGTGTCACGTGTCATGCAATATGCATGTGTGCATATTCCATTAATGGCTGTAACTATGCACCTTGGTTGGGTAATAAAAGTATAGATGTATGTAGGTGAATAATGACTTGGTAGCTCAGTGGTTAAGCATGCTGTTATGTGTGCAGACCCAAGGTCGAGTGTTCAATTCTTGTTGCACATCAAAATTTTATTTGGGAAAGCACATGCATTCTGGTTATTCCGGTTATGCTAGTGCCATGCATCCGGTTGATCCAACTGTTCCAGGTAAAAATGAGTCCGGGTAGATTCTGGGGATTCCAGAGGTAAAATTGACTCTCCAGTCTGATCGGAATTATGAATTGTGAGAAAAATATATGTAAATGGAATTCCCCAGAATTCCAGAAATTCTGATTGGAATGGGCATTCCGACTGGAATCCAACTGGAATAGGTGGAGGAGTGTAATGTACTCCTTAACTCATATCTTTTGCCTCATGTTCTACACATGTTTCTTATACCATTTTAGGAAGTTTCTTTTAAAACATATAAAACTCTGTAGTATCTACTTGGAAATGACAAGAAATTGTCTTTACATATAGCCTCGTATAGAGTTCTAAGAATCTGATCTATCCTCTAAAACAATCTAAGCTTCTACAAATTTTCTCGATCAACGAGAAACCTCTGCAATCATCCTCATCCTTGATCCTCTTTTGACCCTCTTATCATTAGCACTAGTAACCATCCCGACACTTCCTAGCCATTGGCTATAGCCTTCATATACTATTGACCTATCAAAAGGTCCTCAGAATTCACACATTGACCATCGACGATAAACATCGTTTGCCATCAATATCATCAATCGTCCTTGATATCGATCGATACTCCATCAGACCATGCCAAACACCTTCATCTCTTATAGAACTACCTTGACAACTAGTACCAACTAGTTGTCTTCCCATAGGTTGGACCATGAACATTCAGAACGTCTCGCACCCTTCCTCTGACTCGTGCAAATATCATTGGTTGCCTCATTGGCTGTTTTGGTGGTTTTCCCAGGTTGAGTATCATCAGCGGTGTCACAGGTATTGACAGGTTGCTTGAATTGCTGGATCTGGTACCGATCAACACCAGTCAACACCAGTGTTCGCTCTTCACCCATGGGCTCGTCTTTGCATTGCCCATTGTAATAGTAAGTTTTTGTCTCTTTCAATCAACTGAGTGTTGTCTTTTCTAGATTTCAGAGCTCACTCAACAATGGTAAGTTGTTTGTTTCATTCAATCAACTGTTCTTTTTCTACATTATGTTGTTTGTACTACTTGACAATGATGGAGACAGTGGACGAAAGCAACAACAGGGAGGGTGATGAAGAGGTGACCATGGGGCCACTACCCCCACAGCAGCACCCCCAGTCAATGACCCCACCATCTATGACCCATCACCAATGATGAAAACTGCAAGAGTGACGAGGACCACAAGAATGATGGGACAACAAGACCAGGGCAATGAGAGAAATGAGGATGACAACCATCAGGTCAATGGGATGGGAACAACAGGGCCAATGGGAGATGAGAGGGAATGAGCGATGAAGGCACAACGACAAAAGGACCACGATAGGGCAAGGACAAGGATGGGACAATGACAAGGATGGGAGGTGGGGAGGAGGCGGGGAGAGGAGGGAACCACCACCATGCCCAAAGAGAAACAAAAGCAATGGGGAGGGGGAGAGGGAGGGCTGCATCACACACGAAATGGGCCCAAACAATGTCTAGTTGTTTGGGCCCCAGGCAAGTTTTTTTATGTTCATTTCTTACTTTTTTCTTTTGACTAACTTAGGTCAGCTATTATAGGTTTTACTCATGTTCCAACAACACAACAACCTATGGCTGTATGCAATGGATGATACCCAGCCTCAGGTACAACGACAATGGCAGGACAGGGTACATGGGTCAACAACAGAACAATGGGGCCAATGGGAGACGAGTGGGAACAAATGATGAGGGTATGATGACAAAAGAACAACAACAAACCAGACGACAACCAGATGACAGGGATATGGGACAACAACAATGATAGGAGGTGGGGAGGAGGTGGGGAGACCACAATGAGAGAGAGGAGTGCCGCCCATAAGGGGCAGGGGCAACATTACAATGGCAGGGATGGAACGAGGGGGTACCACAATGCGGGGGAGGGCTGTCCATGAGGGGCAGGGGCACTACTGGGAAGGACCTTTCCTTGCCCCATCTCGCTGTAAGCAAGACAGAGTTTTGTCTTTTTTTTAGTATTGTATAGAATTATGAAATACACAAATGCCTCAATCACTCTTCTTGAGTGGAGGTGTCTTTTTTTCAAAAATAATTAAATATAAGTCCCTCTGAGACCCTCTGTACAAAGATTTATTGTCTGTGGCTTAAGTATTGTATACAAGGTGTAGTTAAGTTAGGTAAAGGGGTTATATAATACAAATGCAGGATGTTCAACAGTGTAAAATGTCTAAATCTGAGGCAAAAATGTAGTCAAAATCATGGTGTATATACACAGTGTCACACCTGCAGTGTTTTATGACAGACCATGGGTTAAACCTGTCACCATGGTTGTGGTGTTAGAATGGGTGCAGTGTTGACAGGTGCAGGTGTGGTGTGTTAAATTTTACCCATGGTGTGACCCATGCTACACCCTAACAACATCGCCTGAATACTTGCTCACTCTTGCATCCGATACCTGTTTATAATGTGGATGGGTCCTCAAATGAAGCTGGTGCCATCTGAGAGGTTGTAGACCTGGTCCTCTGTTACAAAGATCATAGTGACCGTGCCCTTTTTGCTGTCACTCAGTTAGGAAAGCAGAAGGTGATCTTGGGCTATCTGTGGCTTTGAGATAATAACCCAGAGGTCAACTGGCATACCAGGGAGGTTACAATGAGCTGATATCCATCCCACTGTTGCACTTGTTTCACAGAAGCCAGACAAGAACACCATGGACAAAGGGCCTCAGTATGACACTGCGGTAGGGAAAATGGAGTATATGTGGGGTTCCATTGAGGTCATCAAAGTCCAGAAGGTTGAGTGTGGGAGAACCATGGAAGGAGGGGTAAATGGGAGAGAAACAGGGTTTGACAGTAAATGTCAGGGAAAGATGGCCATGGGAGGTGGGAGTTCAGTAAATGGGAATAAGGGTGTTCACATGTGGGTGATGAAAGGCTGCAAAGACTGTAACATGAGGAAAAAGGCTATAATAGTGTTTTTTGAGGCTTGTTGTAGGTAATAGAACCTAGACTTCAAGAAGACTGTGTTCTTCAGAGGTCTAAAGGGCAGGAGCTTGTACTACACCTTGGTGTGTAGAAAACTTAATCTCCTCTTAGCAGGAGATAAAACTTAGGAACTGAGAGAGATTTTTGTCAAAAGGAAGGGTGCTCCATTCGATAGGTGGGAGGCCACCTAAATACAAACTTGAGAGAAAAAATGGCACTGTGTGCATACTCTTGCACCAGTCCAACTGTAGATCAACAATTTAGACTAATTAGGTCAAAAATGATCAAGGTAGGGAAGCCTCAAGAAGATTACATCAAAAAGGAAATGTACATGCACAAACTGAAAAATGAGAGACTGGACAATGTCTCAGGGAGACAAACATTGCCCACAGGTCCTATTGACTTCCATCGCCTGCCCCAGCTCAAGCGCAGGACCCTCCGGACAATGCCACTTGACCCTACATTCCAGACCCCAGAGTCCAGAAATGCACACATATGGTAGAGAAAAGACCAGTCAATGGTAAATGTAGAACTGTAAACATCAAGAAGCTGATTAAATGTGAACAGCCCGAAGTCTGAAGCACCAAATCCCATTGATCAACAAGTTCTTCTTTGGCTAGGCAATCCACTCTCCAACTTGGAGGTTTTCAAGAGAATGTTGAAGGAGGCAGTGGATTCTGTTGTAATCTAGAGAACTTGGAGGCAATAATGACAAAGCAAAGCATCAAGGGAGTACACAGATAACAAAAGATGAAAGAAATCAACAAACATGTGTTCAACGAGTGTACCTACATTAGGGCAAGTATTGGGCACAGCCACATGCTGATCATGAACTAAATGCATAAAGCATTATGGTGTCAAGTCTACCAGCAGAGTCCTAGACTCTACAACAATGCACTCAGAAGTGTCATGCTGGACCCCTGCTTGTGCCTGATGTGGAGCTAGAGGGGGTTCCTGATCTGATGCTGGACTCAGATGATGATGAGGAGGAGCCAGAGGAAGTGGAGGAAGGTGATTGGATTTTTTACACTGCGATTCATGCAGCGCATGAGGTGTGACATATCCCAATGCCTTGCCAAGGCCTTCCACAAAAACAATGCTGCTAAACCCTCTACTGATTCCTTGCTTCCTGATCTCCATGAGTTTGGGAACATGTTCTCCAAGGAATCGTTTGACTCTCTCCCTGTGTGCAAGCCATGGGATCACGTGATTGAACTCACCCCTGGTGCGACCCCTTCATCCTGCAAGGTCTATCCTCTCTCTCCTGAGGAACAGCGACAGCTTGACCAGTTCATTGATGAGCACCTGGCCTCTGGACATATTTGACCATCAAAGTCACCCATGGCCTCTCCCTTTTTTGTTGTCAAGAAGAAGGATGGCTCATGTTGACTGGTTCAAGACTACAGAAGGCTCAACAACATCACAGTCAAAAATTGCTACCCATTACCTCTCATCTCTGAACTTGTGAACCAGCTCCATGGAGCCTGATACTTCACCAAGATCAATGTCCATTGGGGTTACAATAATGTAAGGATAAAGGAGGGGGATGAGTGAAAGGCAGCCTTTCATACCAACCATGGTCTTTTTGAACTGCTCGTCATGTTCTTTGGCCTTACTAATAGTCCTGCCACCTTTCTGACCATGATAAATGACATCTTCCACAACCTCATCCTTGAAGGTGTTGTTTGTATCTATCTCGATGACATCCTCATCTTCACTCACATGGTTGAAGAGCACTGTCGCATCATGTGCCTCATCCTAGAACAACTTTGACGGTACAAACTCTACCTTCATCAGGACAAGTGCAAGTTTGAGAAGACCAAGATTGAGTACCTCAGCCTGATTATCTTGAAGGGTCAGGTGGAGATGGATCCTATTAAGGTGAACAGGGTCACGGCTTGGCCGATGCCCATGAACAAGAAAGAGGTGCAGTCTTTCCTGGACTTCATCAATTTCTATCAGCATTTTATCAAGGATTTCTGACATTATGCATGACCACTGTTTGACTTGACAGGAAAGTAGGCATGGAGGTGGGATAATGCACAACAGGAGGTGTTCAAAAAGCTTAAGGAGATGGTCACTTCCACTCCCATTCTTACCTTTGCTGATGACTCATGCCATTTTTGTGTAGAAGCTGACAGTTCTGACTTTGCAACAGGCGCCGTGTTGTCTGAGCAGTCTCCAGAGGACCATAAGTGGCATCCTGTTGCATTCTATTCCAAAAGCCTTAGTGCTGTGGAATGAAACTATGAGATCCATGACAAGGAGATGTTGGCAATAATGAGCATGCTCGAGGAGTGGCAACACTTCCTCGAGGGTGCCCAACACAAGGTAGAAATTTGGATGGATCACAAGAATCTCGAGTACTTTATGACAGCCAAGAAATTGAACCATCGTCAAGCTCATTGGTCCCCATATCTATCCAGATTTGACTTCTCCTTGCACCACTGTCTGGGTTGCAGCATGGGGAAGACTGATGCCCAACTAGGGATCTGCATGGGTTAGGCCTACCCGTGTGGGTTACTGGTACAGGTACTCATTGGTATGGGTATGGGTCACACTTAGGGTACCCATGACCCATGCCTGGTACCCATTGCCAATAGGGGGCAACAGCCCAAAGTATAAATACTAATCTATACAAAATTGTAATAAACTACATATTAGATATTAAATACATGGGGAAAGCCCAACTCAACTGGTAGAAATGAGAGGCTTTATATACCCCTGGGGTCACGTCTTTGTTGATTGTCAATGTGTTGTTTACATATATTGTACAAGACTCAATGCAGGCCCCAACAATGCAATTGTTGTTTGGGCCCTGGGTATCTTTCTTTCTTTTCTTTTTCACCTAACTAATGTTCTGTTTTGTTCTTTTTTAGGTTATAGCTGTGTTACAATGAGACGATGGCAAAATGACACACCCATGCCACTGCTGTGAGCAACTGCTTGCAGGGTGGATACTGGAAACAGGAATGATGACAATGAAGAAATGGCACACCACCCACACCTAGCTCACAAGCTACTGCTTGTGGGGTGGATTGTGTGTGGAATGACAACAACAACAACAACAATGAGCAACAGCCACAAAATGATGTAACAATGATGGAATGACAACTGATGACTGGGAGGCGATGAGGGTGAGGGAAACTGAACAAATAAAAAAGGCCTAAGAGATGTTGACAACGTCTCTTGAGCCACAGGTACTTTTTTTTTTTCTCATTTCTTTTTCATTTTATTAACAAACTTTTTAGGTAGTGATTTTAACTATTGCCAATGACAATGACAAAAAAATGGCACACCACCCACACCCAGCCTCACAAGCCACTGCTCGTGGGGTGGACTGTGCATTGATGATGCTCGACCAGGAAACCCAAGCAAAACCCACAATAAGGCCTCGAATGGTATAACACTAGCTAGAGGAAGGTTGCAAGGTGGTACTAAATATCACCACTGTTACCCAAAGTTAGGGAATCGACTTTAGAGAGGGTCCAATGATGTTCAATGAGGTTCGAGAGTGTATGAAGTGCCACGATAATGTTCAAGGAAAGTTCGAATAAGTTTGAGAATGTTCAAGGTAGTTCAAAGAAGTTCAAAGAAGTTCAAGGGACTTATAGAGGATGAGGACGATTTTGACGAAGGCTGAGGATAGACTATAAGGATGTAGAAAGGCTTTGAGAGGGGATAGACAATAGACAATAGTCTCAAGAAGCTAGTATGAGAAGTTCAAGGAAGTTTGGCATAAAACACTGAACTTCAGGACTAAGACATGAGGCTTGGACTCAAGAGAATTGCTCTTAAATCAGACTATTGATGTGAGATGACAATCTATTCTGTTGTTCTAAGTTGCTAGTACAAGGTTATATATGTTTGGAAGAGATGGTACTCAAAAGGAAATAAAACATGAGGAATACATGAGGCAAGATATAAAACAATAAAGAACTTTGCAAATCATAAAATAAATGAAAGATGATGAGAAGGGAAATGTATAGAGTCACGATTTATCACGGGTACCTGTCCTATTAATCCAATATATTATCAAGACATCAAAGCGCCACAATCACATCCTAAAATCCTGTCATTGTGTCTCCTCGTGTCCAGTGGTGCTCGATATGTGATGCACTAACTCATACAAGGTGTGCTGCATGTGTCTGAAGGGCTGTGCAATAGGCATATGGCAGCTGAAGATGTTCAAGGTGCTGTGAAGACGTTCAAACTTGCTCAAAGTGTTGTGAAGTCATTTGAAGTCATTCAAAGTCATTCAAAATTGTTCAAAGTCATTTGAAATCGTTCAAAGTCGCTCGAAATAGTTTCAGAGCGGTCTCGTGGGGTTTGT
Source organism: Tricholoma matsutake (assembly GCA_026075535.2). NCBI lineage: Eukaryota > Fungi > Basidiomycota > Agaricomycetes > Agaricales > Tricholomataceae > Tricholoma > Tricholoma matsutake. Next base: position 3,999,922 of record AP026544.2, read on the forward strand.
AGGGGTTTGTAGGGGTTGGGAGCATGTGTGGTGATGTGTCGATGCATTTGGAGATGTTCCCAGAGCTTAGAGCGCAAGGTGGACCTATTAGCGTGGAATGACAACAACAACAACTATGAGGGGGGATGATGACAAAGAGAGGGGCAACAATGAGAGAGGGGTACAACAATGACACCAATCAAGGGGGACAACAATGAAGGAGGACAACAATAACAAGGAGGGATGACACCAACACCAGGCCCAGGAGACACTCATCTCCTGGGTATTTTTCTTTCTTTCTTTTCTCTGGCCCAGGGGACACACATGTCTCCTGGACTGTTTCTTTTTATTATCTCTGGGCCCACTTACTAGTACAATCCACCCCATGCCTACAAGCACCTGCTTGTAGGCTGGTTTGATAATCCTCAGCCTCTAGCAAAGGGAAATTCAAAGTTAAAATTATACTACATATTAAAGGGATTGGAGGTGCACCTAGCAAAGGGAAATCCAAAGAGAAAACTCTAAGGACCCCTTTGCCAATGCCCAGTATATGTGAAGACTGCAAAAATCAAGGAGGTCTTTACACTCCTCCACCTTTCCTAGTGGACTCCAACTGGAGTCCACTGGGACTGTTCACCAGCCAACTGCCTGCAAAGTTGCCAATCCAGTCCCAGTCCAGTCCACTCGGACTGGTCCAGTGGAGTCCACTGGGAGTGCAGTCAGATTCTGCTGAAAAAGTGTGTAAGAAAAGGAATCAAACCCAGATCCCTATATGTTGCTTATGTAATAATAATACACAATATAACCATTACACCACAGTACCTTGTGTAAGTTATCATCTACTTGTGTTAGGTACCATGGTGTGGCTGTGTATGACAAAGCATATAGCCACATCATCAAATGTGCCAGCTCATCACTCACCACCACCACCATCGATGCCACCTCCCTCCTCTCTCTACCACCACCACTGCATGGACACCCACCACCACCGCTCCCATGCCCAATCCACCATCACCACCACCTGCAAACGACCCCAATGGATGGAACACGGGCCCAAATGATGCAGATCGCATTGTTTGGGCCCTACATAAGTTTTTTTTCCATTTGCTTTTTGTTTTTATAAACTAACTAACCTGTTTTTTTAGCTTTCTAGGTTATAATCTACTGGCAATGATGCCACCACTTGCAAATGAGCCAATGCGAGCCCAAACGCCCTACATAAGTTTTTTCCATTTGGTTTTTGTTTTTATAAACTAACTAACTTGTTTTTTTAGTTTTCTAGGTTATAATCTACTAGTAATGACACCACCACCCACAAACGAGCCAATGTGGGCCCAAACAATGCAGATCGTGTTGTTTGGGCCCTACATAAGTTTTTTTCATTTGGTTTTTGTTTTTATAAACTAACTAACTTGTTTTTTTAGTTTTCTAGGTTATAATCTACTAGTAATGACACCACCACCTGCAAACAAGCCAACACACCCACCCCACGCCTATGAGCCCCTGCTCGTAGGGTGGATCGTGAGTGTGTGCAGTCAATGACGATGATGACGATGCCACCTACCAGCACCAGGACCCAGAACAACCCAGACCCGACAACACCCATGCCAGCCCCCTCCTCCCCATCCAAACAGGATGTGAGGGTGTTGATAAAGGATAGGAGATGGCAGAGGGGTACCGGGAGACCTGCAGAGCAGGATACCCACCTGGTAAGCACCCACCTACCCCCTCCCTCACATGCCACATCACTGACCCCTCCCCCCAACCCCTCCAAACTAGGAGACCCACAAAACCGACAACACACCCACCCCATGCCGACAAGCACCTGCTCGTCGGGTGGATGGCAGGTACACCAGGGTTACGATGACCATGGCACCCATCCCCATGCCTACGAGCCTCTGCTTGTAGGGTGGATGATGGGTGCAGCTTGCTACGGTGACAGACACGTGCGAGAAGGGGTGGGCGACAACACCCACCCCAGACCGCATCCCCCAACCCCCCCTCCCCCACATTTTGCATGGGGAGGGGTCTTTATTATTTTTAATTTATCTCTGCCCCCCCCCCCCTCACACTGAATGCAAGGGGTATATATATTGTAGTACTTACAAATCCCCCCCTCATGTCCTACATGAGGGATGTGGCTAATTAAAAAATTTTGATCTTAATTGTTTGAAAAATGCCTCCTTGAAGAATATGAAAAGTTGAGTCATAAATAAACCTTATATTGATCCCTAATAAATCTCCTGTGGCTCAAGTGGTTGAGCACACTTGTTTGGTTTGTCATGTGATTCCTTATAGTGAGGTCTTGAGTTCAATTCCTGCAGTACACAAATTTATTTTGTGGGTACTTTATGAAATTCACCAAGTCCGAAGTCCTTTGAGCTCATACCTAATTGACTTATCATTTGGTTGAAATGCATTCCACTTGGACTCCACCTGGACTCCACCCAGACTCCAATGGGGGATTGAACTCTACATGACTTAGTGTAGCTCAATTGGACTCCACTTGGACTCCACTTGGACTCCAGTCAGTCTGGTCAGAGTCCACTAGGACAGGTGGGGGACTGTAAAGTACTGAAATCAAGTAATAACCTAAAAATAGAAAAGGCAGAGATAGGCAGATCAAGGCTGCCAAATGACATCATACCAAGGGGTAAATGTCAGAAATGGTACTCCACCTCTAAATATAAAACTGTCAACATGCACAAATGTGATAGAAAGGGAAATTAGTAATAAAATAAGGAAAAATCATAGAAAATGAAGAATAGAAGAAAATGAAGTGAGGAAAAATATAGGACAAACATAAAAAATAGGAGAAACACACAGGGCACCCCCCCCCCAAGTCCCCCCAGAGTCCCCCCTAGTCCCCTTACATCACCCCCTCTCTAAAATGCATCGCCCCAATGCATTCGAAATTGCATACGACCAAAGTCAGTGACTTGAATGTGATATGGTGCAGCAGTGTGCCATCGATGGAATTCCTTGACTAACCGAGGGGCATTCACATCGGACTCTTTGACCCATGAGTTCTCCTCATACCCATAGCCCTTTCAGTGCACCAAATACTGGAGTTTTCCTCGGCACAAATGGCTGTCCAAGATTGACTCAACTTCGTACTGGGGTTCTCCCTTGATCACTGTAGGCAGTGGTGGTGGACATGAATGGCATCCCAGGAATGAATCTGGGGGAGCTGGAAGGAGTTTGACAACATGGAAGACTGGGTGGAGTCTGGACATGGAGGCTGGGAGGCGTAGATGATAGGCATGCATTCCAACACACTTGACACCCAGGAAGCAATGGGCAAGTTTCTTGGATGGATGCATAGTGGAGATGTCACTGGACTCAAGGTAAACTCAATCACCAACCTTGTACTGAGGGGTCAGAGAATGGTGTTGGTTGTAAAAGCACACCATGTCATCCTTCGCCTTCGCTGAGGCTGCCTTTGCCTCCTCCAAGCTATCCCACATGTGTTCTGTGAACTCATTCACCATCTCGATGTGTGAGGGAGTTTGGCAAGGTTCAAATCCCATGCGTGGATGTCGTCCAGTGTCTAAGAGGAAAGGGGTTTGTTGAGTGGAAGCATGGACATAGTTGTTGTATCCAAACTCAGCCAAGGGGAGAAGATTGTCCCAATTGTCCTGGCGCTCATTGACAAAGATGTGGATGTACTGCTCCAATTCCTGGTTGACTTGCTCAGTCTGGCTGTCAGTTTGTGGGTGATAGGCAGTTGAAGCAAGGAGTTTGACCCCCAGAAGTCAGTACAGCTCACAAGTGAACTCTGCCAAGAACTGAGGACCACGGTAAGAGAGGAAAGTGCTAGGAAGTCCATGTAATTTCCACACATGGTGGAGATAGAGGTGGGCAGCACCCAGGGCACTGACAGTGGTGTGAGTGGGAATGAAGTGAGCACATTTTCACACTGAATCAACTGTGCACATCACCACATCAAACCCATTTGACTCTGGCAACTCCACCACAAAGTCGACACTGACTACATCCCAATGACTCTCTGGAACAGGAAGAGGGTGTAGCTCACCAATGGGTTTGCAACAAGGAATCTTGGTAAATAAGCAAAGGTCACAAGTATGACAATACTGACCAATGAGTCATGACATTTGTGGCCACCAATAATTCTGTGAGGTGAGCTCCAAGGTCTTCCAGTATCCAGGATGACCAGCAATCTCTGAGTCATGGTGTTGGGATATGATGCACCAGCAAAGGTCTGGGTCATTGGGGACATAGATGTGATCCCTGAAATACAACAAGTCCTCCTTTTCAGCCCACTCTGCCGCATGCAAGGAAAGGGTGGATCCCTTCCTCAGTTCTTTAACAGCTTGGGCAACAACATCCTCATATAAACTGCTATGGTTTGCACAACAAATGTTGTGTAAGATGTCCCACTCCTGGTGCAATGCCTTCCAGTGCCCAAATGGTGAACAGGTCTGGCTACAACAACACAATCTTTTGATTGTCATTGCTGCCATCCCCATGGTCTGCACATTGGGAGAGGTCATCAGTCTTCCCCATGTTGCAACCCAGACAGTGGTGCAAGGAGAAGTCAAATCTGGTTAGATACAGGGACCAACAAGCTTGATGATGGTTCAATTTCTTGGCCATCATAAAGTACTCGAGATTCTTGTGATTTGTCCAAATTTCTACCTTGTGTTGGGCACCCTCGAGGAAGTGTCACCACTCCTCAAGCACACACATTATCACCAACATCTCCTTGTCATGGATCTCATAGTTTCACTCTACAGCACTAAGGCTTTTGGAGTAGAACGCAACAGGATGCCACTGCTGGTCCTCTGGAGACTGCTGAGACAACACAGTGCCCATCACAAAGTCAGAACTGTCGGCTTCTATACAAAAGGGGCGCGAATCATCAGCAAAGGTAAGAATGGGAGCAGAAGTGACCATCTCCTTAAGCTTTTCAAATGCCTCCTGTTGTGCATTATCCCACCTCCATGCCTCCTTTCCTGTCAAGTCAAACAGTGGTCATGCATGATGTGAGAAATCCTTGATAAAATGCCGATAGAAATTGATGAAGCCCAGGAAAGACTGCACCTCTTTCTTGTTTGTGGGCATTGGCCAAGCCGTGACCCCATTCACCTTGATAGGATCCATCTCCACCTGACCCTTCAAGATAATCAGGCTGAGGTACTCAATCTTGGTCTTCTCAAACTTGCACTTGTCCTGATGAAGGTAGAGTTTGTACCATCAAAGTCATTCTAGGATGAGGCACGTGATGTGATGGTGCTCTTCAACCATGCAAGTGAAGATGAGGATGTCATCAAGATAGATATAGTGTTTAAAGGTCCGGTCCATAGGACCAGAAAAAAAACTGCAACTGAACTGAACCCAACTGATCACAACCAGACCATTGGTTGTGGTTGCTCCAAAATGGAGTCAGTTGGGTTGCCAGTTGCCTCAACTTCAAAAATATTCAAAAACTGATCAAAAACCGGTTGCAATCAGTTGCAACCAGTCTTCAAACAGTATATATAATATTACATATCTACTCGAAATTACAGTGTCTACAAGAAAATAAACTAATGTAGATAGTATTAATATTTATATTTATCCCACTATGTAATGAAATAGGACAAGCCTGGGGAAAAGGTATTCATATGGTGAGGGTTTATATAGCCTGTGGCTGCACACAGACCTTTTGGTCATGTGTGCAGCCAAAAAAACAAAGTGGCACCACTTTGCCAAATGGTTTCCATGAACACCAACAACCCACAATGCCTCTATGCAGCTTCCACAACCACTCTGTCCACCCACCCATGACACCCTCAGTGCTGACCTCAAAAGCTTTGCACATAGCTGAAAGGACACAATGGGACCCAAACAATGTTAGCCATCATCAGTTGGGCTCAGGTATGTTTGTATTTCTATTGATTTCTTTTTTCTATTAACAAATTTGATTTCTTTCTTAGGATCTTACTTCTACCAACTGCCCTCTCTGTTCCCCTTCACCACCGCTGTGAGCCTCTGCTCACAGGGTGGCAATGGGTCCTATTTCTGGCCAATGCTGATGATGTGGCACCAACACACCAACAACAACTCCAGCTGATCACAACAATGATGCAGGACTACCACAACAACAGCAGCCAATGACAACAATGACATGGCACCACCAACAACAACGGCCGCTGACGACAATGGCCCACCACCACCCTTCCCTGCTGCCACACCACAACCAATGCCACATCACACAGAACTGCCACCCCACCTGCGAGCCACTGCTCGTAGGGGGAGATGGAGTGCTGGGGGCCAATAAACAATGACATGAGCAGGGGACTATGGACGACAATGCAAATGGGGGGCCAACAAACAACAACGCAAACAGGAGGGGGGCCAACAAACAACAATGCAAACAAGAGGGGGTGACCAACAAATAACAATGAATGACAATGTGAGCAGGAAGGGGGGGCCAATGAATAACATACAACACCCCACTCACACTACAATGTGAGGTGGGGCCATTGTTTTTCTTTTGCTTTTTCTTTCTTTCTTTTTTCTTTTCTTTTTTTCTTCTATTATCAACCTATCACTGCTGCGAGCACCTGCTCGCAGGGTGCTATGTAATTAGTTTTATTAAACATATAGTAATTTTAATTAGAGACAAAAAATGCTGGAAAAACCAGTTGCAGTTGCTCTAAGTTGGGTGCCAGCTTCAACCGGTTGCAGTTGCCAGTTGCCCATCTTGGGGTCAAAAAACCAGACCGAACTGGACCTTAAAACACTAGATAGATACAAACAATGCCTTCAAGCATGAGGTCATGGAAGATGTTGTTCATCATGGTCTGAAAGGTGGCAGGACTATTAGTAAGGCCAAAGAGCATGACAAGCAGTTCAAAAAGACCACAGTTGGTATGAAAGGCTGCCTTCCACTCATCTCCCTCCTTTATCCTCACATTATTGTAATCCCAACAGATGTCAAGCTTGGTAAAGTATCAGGCTCCACAGAGCTGGTTCACAAGTTCAGAGATGAGAGGTAATGGGTAGCAATTTTTGACTGTGATGTCATTGAGCCTTCTGTAGTCTTGAACTGGTCAACGTGAGCCATCCTTCTTCTTGACCAAGAAAAAGGGAGAGGCCATGGGTGACTTTGATGGTCGAATACATCCGGAGGCCAGGTGCTCATCAATGAACTGGTCAAGCTGTCACTGTTCTTCAGGAGAGAGGATAGACCTTGCAGAATAAAGGGGTTGCACCAGGGGTGAGTTTGATTGCATGATCCCATGGCTTGCATGCAGGGAGAGAGTCAAATGATTCCTTGGAGAACATGTCCCTGAACTCATGGAGATGAGGAAGCAAGGAATCAGTAGAGGATTTAGCTGCATTTTTTTTGTGGAAGGCCTCAGCAAGGCATCGGGATATGTTCAATGTAGCACACACCTTGTGCAATGGACAAATCACAGTGTAGAAGATTCGATCACCTTCCTCCATTTCCTCTGGCTCCTCCTCATCATCATCTGAGTCTGGCATCAGATCAGGAACCCCTTCTAACTCCACTTCAGGTACAGGCAGGGGTCCGGCATGACACTTTTGAGTGCATCATATTGAGGCCCTTTGTCCACAATGTTCTTGCCTGGCTTCCATGAAACAAGTGTGACAGCAGGATGGACACCGGGTCATTGTAACCTCCCCGGTATGCCAGTTGACCTCTGTGTTATGGTCTCAAAGCCACAGATAGCCCAAAATCACCTTCTGCTTTCCTAATTGAGTGACAGCAAAAAGGGCATGCTCACTATGATCTTTGTAATGGAGGACCAGGTCTACAACCTCTCAGATGGCACCAGCTTCATTTGGGGACCCATCCACATTATAAACAGGTATCAGATGCAAGAGTGAGCAAGTATTCAGGCAATGTTGTTGTGTGAGATGGGCCTTGATGAAGAGACCAGTTGCACCAGAGTCCAGGAGTGCAGAGACACCAAGTATCTGTCCAGTGTTGGTAGTCTGTAGTTTGATTGCTAGGTTCAAGGAATGTGTAGAGGGAGTGGATGCAACAATATATTTGCGTGGTAGTTTACACTCCCATGATTTAATTTTGGGGTGTGGAGCAGATGGAGAGATGGGAAGAGCAGGTACATCTTTAGCCAACTTTGAAGGGTCAGAGAGGGGAACAGTCATGGAAATAGGTTTATTCTCTGGGAATTCAACTGACAAAACTTCAAAGTGGTTATGGACAGGCAGTGAGGGCATACAATTCACTCGCTGCTCCTCTACAACTTCTGACTTGATCTTGTCTGCAACCTGATCCTTTGCTTCCTCAACATCTACAAGCACCAACAGGTCTTGGAGGAGTTCATCTCACCCCTCAGGGGCGAGCATGTGGATATCCTGATGATGGGGACATGCTCCAGCCCTGTGCCCAGTCTCCCCACAGTGGTAGCAGAGATCCAACCTATGTGCACGGCTGTGGGCCACATCAACATCCATTGGTACCAGGCCATTGATGGCGGGTGTGGGAGTCTGACAGACAGGAATGGGGTTATGGTGGGGAAGGGTTCAATTGAAGGTGTAGGGCACATGAGTGGTAGTTGGAGCATGGAATGCTGCATTCGTGAGTCAGTTCTCATCACAGAGTGAAGCAGCTTCATACCAAGCATAGATATCATTGTCTGCCAGATGCCCTTCCAACATCTGTGCAATCTGGTCCTGAATTTCTCAGTTGAGGCCCTGTCAGAACTTCACCGCCACTGGTAGCCCACTCGCATATCCTGCCATGTCCACCAAATCCTTAAACTCGTCGATATAGTCGTCCATGGATCGACATGCCTGATGGCAAGAGGATGACTCAAGCCATGTCACTGCTCAGTGGTGCTCATTGAGGGGACAGAAGTGGCATACAAACTCTGCTCAAAAGTCACCCCAAGTGGAGAAAGGTAGAGAACTGAGCTCTTTAGTTTGGTGCAGAATACGGTCCATGTAGAGATAGGCGTGTTCAGATTTCATGTATGTGAAGGCCCAATAAATTTTTGCAGCCTCATCAACAAATTGATGCAACTGGAGACTGATGTACAACTCACAGGAATTAAGGAATGCACACCCCTGTGCATGTGCGCCATTAAATTTGGCAGGGGGAGATGGTTTGATCTGGGCGCACTCCTTAGTGGGTGTGTTAGGTGGTGTGTCATTGTTGGGCACGCTTGGAGTCGCAATGGGGGGAATATTGGTTGTGGAGCTAGTCTGAAGGGTTCTGATGAAGTTTTCAATTGTAGATTTCAGGGAATCAATTTGCATGCATATTCTGGTAACATCGCTTTCAAGCGCATTGAGGCGCTCTGATGTGTCCATGTTGCTAGGGGCACATTTGGCGAAAATGGTGGCGGGACTGTCGGGAACAGTGTGTAGGGAGTCTGTGGAGCTTTGGAAAGTGTCATCCACTCTGTACTTGCCTATATTGGGCAGGGCATTCACGATTTCAGGCCTTAGGAGAGAGTTTTCACTATAAGGGCAACCTCAGCCTCTAGCAAAGGGAAATCTGAAGAGAAAACTCTGAGTGTTAGGAAACCACCCCATTACCTAATAAACTTTCATTTTTATTTTATTATGTCAAATTACGCTACATGACGCCAAATGACACTACATTTTGATAGCGGGAAATTTTTATTTCGCACACATCAAAATGTATGCGCATGTACGAGTGCGTCAGTAACAACAATGTACAATATATGTAACATAGTATATAAGCCCTAAATATATGCCTAGGGGACCCCAGTTGTGTTCTCTTAGGTATTCCACCTACATTTTCGGTGTGAAAGGCCTATCTCAACAAACTCACCTATTAATAACCCCTCACATCAAAACCATCAATTCCCCATCACACGCGTGGATCCCGCCCCCTTCTTGTAGAGAGAACCCGCATGGTCTTAGCTAGCAGATAGTGGGTGTCGCCCTAACAGAAGAACACAACTTCCCATATCAGTGCGCCTTCTCTTACTTGCGCATACGTCATTGTTTCACCGTGCCACATCCGATTACTCATCCTTTCAGCATGAGCCAGAAGTACTTGTATATACGTAATCTACCTTTTCTTTTGTAAGCCAATGCCAGGCCTCGCCTTACATTGCAACTGCCAGTGATCAAGAGGCAGCACTCGTCATTAGGACAGCTGCAACCAGACAACTGATCGGATCTGGTTTAGTTATGATTTACATTACTCTATTCAGATGACTATTTTAGTTACAAGCCGAATTCAGTGATATCTCCGAGATCAGGCACTGTTGGAAGGGTTGTTGATCCGAAGTGTCAAAATAGGCGCCCAACGAACGACGAACCATTGACAAACCTCGACAAATCTTATCATGTGACCTGTAGATGTTTGGAGAGGTCTCGAAGTAAAATTTTGAATTTGTCAAAGAAGTGATTCATCACAGATTCTACAATTATGTCCGAACCTTCAACTTCTAATCCCGGTCCTAATCCTGTTCCCATACCAGCACTAGAGGCAAAAATTGATGCACTCACAGCGCAAATGTTGCAATTAGTGTCAGTATTGGCAGCATCACAGCCCAGACAAGTGGAAGTACAGCCAGAGATGACAGGAGAAAGAGATGATGAGATGGAGGAGATGGTGGAGTGGATATTGCAGGAGGATGAGACAGTGGAGAAGTCCGGAAATGGAAAAGTGCACTTACCTAAGTATGCGCCCCCACAAATCTTTGATGGTACCATGGAGAATACAAAATCCTTCATCAGCTCTATAGTATTGTACATCCATGGGAGGAAGCCCGAGTTTCATACAGCCGAGTCTAGGATTATGTTTGCTCTCTCATACATTCAGGGGGGGAAAGCACAGTTCTGGAGAAATGAGGCTATTAATCAAATTGCCGCGGGAAATAAACCATTTGCAACCTTCAAGGAATTTCTGGAGAGATTGGAGGCACAGTTTGGAGACCCTAATCCAAAGGCGACAGCTAATGCTAAATTAAAGACCATGTGCCAAGGTTCCTTAATGGCGGATGAATTTATTTTGCAGTTCAAAGCAGAAGCTTCGCAAATGGACATGGGAGAAGCCGCGTTGGTAGAGTTTTTGAAAGCAGGATTAAATCCCTCTTTATTCAAGTCTATCTACCGACTACCTTCTATGCCAGAGAAGTTGGATGAGTGGTATAATTGGGCAATGCGCCTTGACCAGCAATATCGGCAGGAACAGGCGGAGTCAAAGTTGATGTATGGAAGTAGTAAATTTGGAAAGTCATCAGGAGGAAAGTCCGAGAAAGGAAAGGCACCTCAGGTGCAAGCTCCAAGGGCACAGCCACCGGCCATGGCAGTGACACCTATAGTTACGGAGTCAGCAGCACCAGCAGATGCAATGGAGGTTGATCAAGTGGGGAGATGAGCTTCACTTAAATGTTTTAACTGTGGGCAGTTAGGACATATTTCTAAGAATTGTAAGCAGAAGAGAAAGATCAGGGGAGCTACAATCAAGGAAGTGAAGCTGGAGGAAGGCAAGCAGGAGAATTTTGTGGAAGAGTCCCAGTGAAGGTTTCCCCATTGGTGACCCAGAATCATTACAATGTATTAGTATCCGAGGAAACCCAGAGTAAATCAGAAAAGGAAATCAAGGAGGAGTACAACTGTTGCGAATCACACAACAAAGAAAATTGTCACATGTCATTTCCGAAAACCCCTAAATTCTTTATTCGCTCTGTGTGAATAGAACCCAAAATCACCTTGACAGTGGTGCTACAGGATTATTTATTAATCGATCCTTAATTACCGGAAACAGTATTAACACACGCAAGCTGGCGCAACCTATAATGGTGTACAATATTGACGGAACAGTCAATCATGGAGGAACTATCAAGGAGGAGGTGACTATGGTACTAAAGTATCAGGAGCATCAGGAGCGAGCCGTATTCGAAGTGTGCGATCGTGGGAAAACCAATCTAATAATAGGATGTCCATGGTTATGGAAGCATAATCCCAAAATTGATTGGAGAACTGGGAAAGTACAAATGACTTGTTGTCCTAAGGAATGTAATGTGTATGGGAGGAAGATGAAGAAGGAAAAAAGGAAAAAGAAAGAGAAAGAATGTCCAAGGAAGTATTCTGTTACGATGGAGGAAGTGGAGGATGAGGAAATGCCAAATGGGGAAGTTCCGATCATGATTGAGAAAGAAGAGCAGAAGCAAACCTTTAGAGCAGTTTGTGGAGGACAGTCGTGGGACAAGAATATTGTGAAGGTGGAGAAGCCAGTGGAGGAATGGGTGCCAAAAGTGTATCATGAACATTTGTCAGTGTTCCAAAAGAAGGAGTCTGAGCGAATGCCAGTGCGGAAGCCATGGGATCATGCGATTGAGATGAAGCCAGGGTTTGTGCCAAAGAAGTCGAAGGTATATCTGTTATCTCTGATGGAACAAGAAGAAGTGGATGCATTCCTGAAGGAGCAATTGCGCAAAGGATACATACGACCTTCGAAATCACCACAGATGTCACCAATATTCTTCATGCCCAAAAAAGACCAAAGGAAGAGGATGTGTACTGATTATAGGTATCTGAATGAGTGGACAGTGAAGAACGCGTACCCCCTGCTGTTGATCTCAGAAATAATTGATAAGGTGGGAAAAGCCAAGGTCTTTACAAAATTGGATTTACAATGGGGATACAACAATGTACGAATAAAAAAGGAGATGAGTGGAAGGCTGCATTTGCCACGCGTCGAGGATCCTTCGAGCCGCTTGTCATGTTTTTTGGGATGACTAATAGTCCCCCGACCTTTCAAAATATGATGAACAACATTTTCAAGGACGTAATAGACAAAGGCATGGTAATAATATTTATTGACAACATTCTGATATTCATGGAGGATGAAGAGAATCATGAAGCGATAGTGCAAGAGGTGTTATGGAGGTTGGCAGAGAACAATCTATTTTTGAAACCAGAGAAGTGTGTGTTTGGGGCAAACAAGATCGAGTTCCTAGGATTATTGATCAGCCCTGACAGGATCAAAATGGATCTGATCAAGGTACAGGCAATCACAGATTGGCCTGCGCCCACCCGTGTCAAGGAGGTTCAAGCCTTCTTGGGACTCACAAATTATTATCGTCGCTTTGTGCACAATTTTTCTAAAATTGCCACACCCTTACATAACCTTATGTGAAAGGGAGTAATGTGGAGGTGGGGAGAGCAGCAGCAGACAGTGTTTGAGGAGTTGAAGAGGAAGTTTGTGGAGGGACCAATATTAGCCCCAGTAGATTTCACATGCCCTCTGCGAGTGGAATCTGATGCATCCGATTTTGCTACTGGAGTGGTATTATCAATGCTGTGCGAAGATGACAAATGGCATCCTTGTGCATACTTGTCAAAAGGGTTGAATGATGTGGAGAGGAATTATGATGTGCATGACAAAGAGATGTTGGGGATAATACGAGCATTGGAGGCATGGAGGCATTATTTGGAGGGATGTACGCATCAAATTGAGATCTGGACGGATCATCAAAATCTGCAATACTTCATGTCCACTAAAAAGCTTAATCGCCGGCAAGCACGTTGGGCACTATTCCTATCGCGTTTCAACTTTCACTTGGTCCATAAAGCGGGAAGCTTAATGAGGAAAGCAGATGCCTTATCCAGACGTATTGATCATAAAAGGGGGGTGGAGGAGGACAATAAAAATGTTACCTTACTCAAACCCGAATACTTTCCCATTTGCACTATGCATCAAGGGCATCTATTAACAGATAGCTCAGAAATGGAAATGTTGTCTAAAATTAGACAATGTTCGGAAATGGACGATGAAGTAGTGGAAGCTGTGAAAGCTCTGAAGGGAGAGAAGAAAGGTAATATCAAAGGAGACGAATGGGCTGAGGAACAAGGGTTGGTGTTGTTTTGAGGAAAAGTGTATGTACTGAAGGATCAGGATTTGCAAAGGGAGATTGTCCGGTTACATCACAATACGCCGATTGCCGGACACCCAGGAAGATGGAAGATGTTGGAATTAGTAATGAGAAATTATTGGTGGCCCAGAATTTCAAAGTATGTGTTGGGGTATGTGGATGGATGTGATATGTGCATGAGGGGGAAGAAATTTCCAGAGAAACCTGCAGGAAAATTAATGCCGAACCCTATACCTAAAGTGCTGTGGCGAGATATATCTGTGGATTTTATTACCGGATTACCCGAGGCTCAAGGGTACGATGCAATATTCGTAGTATGCAACCGCTTTACAAAGGAGGTCCATATTATTCCTACTACTACAGAAACCTCATCATTGGGCTTGGCGCGCCTCTATCTAAATCAGGTATGGCGGTTACATGGGTTACCCAATACCGTTATCTCCAATCGCGGACCACAATTTGCTTCCACATTTATGCGAGAACTAAACAACATATTGGGAATTCAAACTAAATTATCTACGGCATATCACCCGCAGACTGATGGGCAGACAGAGAGAATGAATCAGGAGTTGGAGCAGTACCTACGTATGTTTGTCAACTACCAACAAACCGACTGGCCTGAATGGTTGGCAATTGCCAAATTTTCCCACAATAACAAATTCCATTCGGCTACTTGTATGTCACCCTTTTTCGTGAATTATGGATATCATCCTCGCATGGGAGTAGAACCCAGAAGGGAAGTCAAAGTACAGTCGGTAGAAGATTTTGTATCTAAGATGCAAAGGGTACAAGAGGAAGCAGAGGCGGCATTGAAGAAAGCACGTGATGACATGATGCGACACATGGATCGTACTCGAGCACGCGCTCCAGAGTACAAAGTTGGTGACTTGGTATGGCTAAGTACCAAGGACCTGAATATTCCACGACCTTCAAAGAAACTTACAGAGAAACAAGTTGGCCCATATGCAATCTCTAAAGTGATCTCACCTAATGTGGTAGTGCTAAAATTACCCCGATCATTTAAGATTGATCCCGAGATTAACGTATCCCACCTACGCCCTTACCGTCTGCCCACTATTCCTGGCCAACAAACTACTCCACAACCTCCGATAATAGTAGAAGGTGCTCCAGAATACATAGTTGAAGAAATTCTAGACTCACGTCTTCGATGGAACAAATTGGAGTTCTTAATAAAGTGGAAAAACTATACCGACAAAAATAATTCATGGGAACCCAAAGAGAATTGTAAGCGAGCGCATAACACGATCGCCCAATTCTTTAAATGTAATCCAAATGCTCCGCGTCACATTGCGAGAATGGTGTATGAGGGGATGAAATTCCAGCCTTACCAAAATTTCACAGAGGGGACAAACATAATATTTTCTTGCCTGGAAGTCGAGGCATAAAAGGGGGGTAATGTTAGGAAACCACCCCATTAC
Source organism: Tricholoma matsutake (assembly GCA_026075535.2). NCBI lineage: Eukaryota > Fungi > Basidiomycota > Agaricomycetes > Agaricales > Tricholomataceae > Tricholoma > Tricholoma matsutake. Next base: position 4,015,196 of record AP026544.2, read on the forward strand.
CTAATAAACTTTCATTTTTATTTTATTATGTCGAATTACACTACATGACGCCAAATGACGCTACATTTTGATAGCATGAGAATTTTATTTCGCACGCATCAAAATGTACATGCATGTACGAGTGCGTCGGTAACAACAATGTACAATATATGTAACATAGTATATAAGCCCTAAATATATGCCTAGGGGACCCCAGTTGTGTTCTCTTAGGTATTCCACCTACGTTTTCGGTGTGAAAGGCCTATCTCAACAAACTCACCTATTAATAACCCCTCGCATCAAAACCATCAATTCCCCATCACGCACGCAGATCCTGCCCCCTTCTTGTAGAGAGAACCCACATGGTCTTAGCTAGCAGATAGTGGGTGTCGCCCTAACACTGAGGACCCTTTGCCAATGCCCAGTATATGTGAAGACTGCAAAAATCAAATAATAATCTATAAATAGAAAAGGCGGAGATAGGCAGATCAAGGCCACCAAATGACATCATACCAAGGGGTAGATGTTGGAAGGGGTGCTCTGCCTCTAAATATAAAACTGTCAACATGCACAAACATGATAGAAAGGGAAATTAGTAATAAAATAAGGAAAAATCATAGAAAATGAAGAATAGAAGGAAATGAAGTGAGGGAAAATATAGGACAAACATAAAAAATAGGAGAAACACACAGGGCACCCCCACAAGTCCCCCCCCAAGTCCCCCCTAGTCCCCTTACAAAGGTGCTCCAGAATATGTAGTCAAAGAAATTTTAGACTCACATCTTCCACAGAATAAATTGGAGTTCTTAATAAAGTGGAAGAACTATACTGACAAAAACAATTTGTGGGAACCCGAAGAGAATTGTAAGTGAGTGTGTAATGCAATCGCCCAATTCTTTAAATGTAATCCAGATGCTCTGCATTGCATTGCAAGAATGGTATATGAGGGGATGAAATTCCAGCCTTACCAAAATTTCATGGAGGGGACAGATACAATATTTTCTCACCTGGAAGTCAAGGCATAAAAGGGGGGTAATGTTAAGAAACACCCCCATTACCTAATAAAACTTCATTTTTATTTTATTACATTGAATTATGCTACATTATGCTGAATTATGCTACACTTTGCTAGTGTGAGAATTTTATTTTGCATGCATCAATATGTATGTGCATGTACAAGCATATCGGTAGGAACAATGCACAATATATGTAACATAGTATATAAACCCTAATACACACCTAGGGGACCCCAGTTGTGTTCTCTTAGGTATTCCACCTACACTTGTGGTGCAAAATGCCTTTCTCAACCAACTATTCTATGAATAACCCCTCACATCAAAACCATCAATTTCCCCATCACATGCGTGCATCCCACCCCCTTCTTGTAGAGAGAACCCACACAGTCTTAGCTAGCAGACAGTGGGTGTCACCCTAACACCAGTGGCTGTCACACCCATAAATAGTGCTAGGCACAGCAGCAGCATCAACAGTGTTGGCCATAACCATGGTGCTCCACCTTCAGCATGTTGACCTCAGTGTGACTGGTCACAATTTTTGTGGCTCTTGGATCCCTGCTTCATGTCCATTTCAGGTTATTTTTTTAGTTTTTGTCCTTCAATATTATAGGAATATATTACTTACATCTCACCACTGAGGAACTGTGTGGGACTCAACTTTGGGCATTTTCTGATTGCTGCAGTTTGGAGTTGTAAGTAGTGGTCTACATAGCTTTGAATTGTGTTACAGAGATTTTGGTATAAAAAAAGTTTGGTTTTGAGTTCGAATCTCTCCTGAGTCCTGAACCTGAACTAATGGTCCAGTTCGAGGTTCAGCAGATTGCCTGGACCGAACCTAAAGTCCGGTTCTGGGTTCAGCAAAATCCTTGAAGAACCGAACTGAACAGAACTTTGGCTTCCCTAACATTGTCAGTTTAAATTTCGTGTACAGGGTATAGTTTGAGCATCACAAGCCCTTGTATGTACTTAGCCATGAATTTGCCAAACACTGGCAAATAACTCTATTCTTTATATGCATATTCGGTATTTCCGAGCTGTGTTTTGATGAACTTCCCCCGCATGCAGAATATGCTTCGATTACCTCACGAAATGCATGCGATCGAGGCGTGGAGGATGCACAGCTCCTAGCGCTATTAAGCAACGTCTCTCTCATTCCTTCCTTCCCTGTTACGTTCGAAAACGTCATTAACATTCACGAAAGTCCTCATCTGATCTGATGGCTGCAGCTACGCTAGCTACCCCGCTTTTCGACATTGAGCTATCCATGTCCCTTTTGATGGAACAACTTGGGCTTGAAGATATAGGTGCAATTCATCGGTTAGCGGCGGGAGCGTCCACGGTGGCGGACGATTTGTTTGCTACCGAAGAATATGCGTTGCGAATCCAAGCAGAGTATCTCGGAAACATTTTGCAGATTGTCGAGGATCATAGATTGGCGCTGGCTCTTGACGAAGGTCTAGAGGCCAATTATCCGGCATTTCGCGACTTTGACACTGGAACAAATCCACCTGCTCCCGATAATCAACGTGTTGACATTATCCCTGTCCCCCCGGAAAACGATATCGTCGACGAGCCGGACGTTGGGCACTACCCTGGGAATGACTTACCCAACTCGACCCTGTTGTATGTCTCGACACGTTTTCATTACACTCTTGCTGAGATCAAGTTGTCAGGCCTTCTTCAGCACTTTCTGCATCCCGATTGGAAGATCAGGATGGGGACGATTTATCAGATATATATGTCCCACGCGAAGAGCCGTATGTTCCATTTGTTACTTCCAAAAACTCCTTTTGATAAACTCTGGCAGTGTCTTTCAAGTTAAAGTAGTTGCCCGTGAGTTTCCCTATGAAGAGATCCCAGCTCCCATCGTAAAACCTATGGGCCTGTACGTTTCACCCACTGCCGCCTAATTGTTGCATGCCGTTAAACTTGGTTATTCTAGAGCCCGATGTATAATCTGCGAGGACCAGTTCACCGAAGAATTTACCATTCGCGCCCCTTGCCATCACGATTACTGCAGGGACTGTCTCATCAATTTCGTTACTACATCTACTCGTGATGAGTCTGTGTTCCCGCCCAAGTGCTGTGACCAGCAAATTCCATCTACTTTGATCACTCCCTTTCTTCCTGTTGATGTTCGAACACTCTTTGTCGATAAAGACCGGGAATACGCGATACCCATTTCTGATCGCATTTACTGCCCAACATCTGATTGCTCCGCTTTCTTGGGTTCATCGGAGCATATTAGGTACGAGGTCACTTGCAACAAGTGCAATGCTCGAGTTTGTGCTCTGTGTAAACAGACCGCACATCCTGGAGATACATGTTCGGAGAATACCGTCACGCAGGAGATCAGGGCGCTTGCGCGTATCGAAGGATGGCAGACATGTCCAGAATGCAGTGCCATCATCGAGCTGTATCAAGGCTGTTTCCACATGACTTGTCGCTGCCATGCCCAGTTCTGCTACCTTTGCGCAGCTCCATGGAAGCAGTGCAGCTGTCCTCAGTGGGATGAAAATCGACTGTGAACTTTCGTATCGTTTGGTTAGACTGGTGACCGATCTTTCCTACATGAGAAAGCCTCTACATACATTGACGCCTACTCGTATATGTACGATGAATGGTAACCAGTCTATTGTGTGGTAATCTGTCTTTTCTGTGTCTCGATCGTAACATGAAAGATCACGACCCTGCAATGATTATTGCTACTGAGTCAAGATCTGTCGTCTCATCGTTGTCCTAAAAATACCTAATTATCACTAGAAACGTCAGGACTACAGGCCCCGCAACGATCGTCTGATCCGTCACGTTGCTCCCATCGTTCGTAACAATGGCAAAGACTGTCCCAATCAGCCTCTCCCTTGTCATTAAGCCGAGAAAAATCAGTCTTGATACGGAGGTGAATACTACGAACAAGATGAACGACATAGAGATGTTATTTGATCATTTCTTCTCGTACATGTGATATCATGCATACGTGCTATGTATTCGACACTCCCTCGCGTCAACACCATGGGAAGCGCCTGTTTCGAGATTGAGGATGCCTGAAATTTGCCTGCGATGATCGTCGCAATTTCAGCAGTTGCCACTGCCCAGTACATGGCTTGACTGACGATCCTCAATTCGGTCAAGCTCTATGACGAAGACTACACACTTTGATATACGTGCCAAGTAAACGAATCTCAGATACGCCTCCCAAACTGATGTTTGAGGCTTGCTCAGCTTTTCCTGACGATGGATCTGGAGACGTGTGGGCTATGTGAAAGGCAACTGCGGGTCGCCAAAGTGGACGGTGTCACGGATGACATTTCGAGCAGGCAGAATCAGTAGTCAGAATGTTCAGCTTAATAGCTTATCTATCGGCGTGGGGACGGTCCTCGCTATTGGTGGTCTGCGGCTCCGCTGCTATCAGACACTGAAAGTCTGAAAAGGCTCTTCACGTTCGACACGTGCAAAGACCCCCTACAGCATCCTGCGCCATCCTAGCTATACCGGGACAATTGGAGTCTTGTACTCGGATTTGGTATGCTCATACGGATCTCGTATTTCATCAACGTCCTCCCATATCAAAAAGTTCTGAATTCTTATACTATTTCGGTCTGCCTACGGGAGACTAGGGACAACCACTGCTGATAGGACAACTCTGTAACCCGCAACTCGTACAACAAAGGGTGCTAACGGTCCCATAGCACACGGCGACAGCACTGAAGCAACCTCGGTGAAAGCAAGTCGTTGCTGCACAGGTCTGGGACCCACGAACTTATTCCTATTGCACAGTATATAGTAGAATATAGTTTAATTGACATTCAAGTCGACTCATAAATTATAATCTAAACAACACCTTCCGACACCGTAAATCTATGTGTTTATACCACTTGAGTAGGCCAAACGACGCCATTCTGCATCGACATCATTTACTTACATGAAGGTCATTTATTTTTCAGCCTCCGGCGGTACCCGCGGTTCGGGATTCCGTTCCGCCAGCCCCTTGGAGCAGTGAAAAGTCTGCCTCACCTCCGCAGCTCAGAAATGAAGATCTAGAGAGTTGAACTTGATGCATGGTGGCTATCTGTTTTTCTTTTCAAATTGCACCCTGGGGCGTTGAAGTTTGAGATAGATTCTGAACTTGAAGGTCAAGCCAAATATATGTGCAACTCATGCATCAAAAACGTTGAACGTCTGGCCCGTGTAATCGGCGAGGAACACGACAGTTAACCGCCGTTCGCGCCCCTTGCCATCACGATTACTGCAGGGACTTGTCTCATCAGTTTCGTTCTTGCATCTACTACACATGATGAACTCAGTTTGTGTTCCTGCCCAAGCGCTGTGATCAAGCTGTGATCAGCAAATCCCTTCTACTTTGATCATTCCCTTCAAGTTTCTTGAAGTTCCTGTCGATGGTCGAAGACTCTTTGTTTCTAGAGGTCGGGAATACGCGATACCCATTTTCGATCGCATTTACAGCCCAACACTTGATTGCTCCACTTTCCTGGATTCATCGGATCATATGCGGCAGGTGCGAGGTCACTTGCAGCAAGTGCAATGCTCGAGTTTGTGCTCTGTCTAAACAGGCCGCACATCCTAGGACTTGCGCGTACCGAAGGATGGCAGACATGTCCAGAATGCAGTGCCATCATCGAGCTGCATCAAGCGGCTTCCACTTGACCTGTCGCTGCTATGCCTAGTTCTGTTACCTTTGTGCAGTCCCATGGAAGCGTTGCAATTGTCCTCACTGGGACGAAATCGACTGTGAACACTCATCGGTTTTCAGACTAGTCATTGATCCTTCGTACACGAGAAAGCCTCTACGTCTACTCGTGTATGTACGAGGGAAGGGTTACGAGTCTACTGTGGTATTCTCCTACTTGTTTGCGAACTACTTTTGTGTCTCGATTCGATCTTAAGCTGACAGATCACAAGCCTACAATCGTTATTGATAACTAGTCAAGATTTGCTGTCTCCTAAGAATCTCTAATTACCTCGCGAATCATACGGAAACATCAGGACCGCAGGCCCCGCAACGGTCGCCTCATCCGTGGCCTTGCTCTCATCGTTCGTAACAATGGCAAAGACCGTCCCAATCAGCCCTTCCGGAACCATAGCCTCTCCCTTGCCATTAAGCCGAGAAAAATGAGTCTCGATACCGGTGATGAATGCTACGAACAAGGGCTTCCCGTGGTTGCTGCTGTCTTTGGGTAACTCGAAGGAAAACTTGGCTGATTTACCAGGAATGGGGTGCGATACAGCGAGCGCAGGGAACGGCCTAGCGATGAGGGCTGGATTCTCCGGAGGGCATTTCTTGATGAATGACGCTGCAATGGTGAAGATTTGATTTGCGGTGAGGTCAGCCTAGATCAAAGCCGTTCAGCGACATATACCGTACAACCGACGGATCTTGAATTCACCTCAAAGGATGTGCTCCATGGATAGGACTGGAGAGCAGCTGAGCCGATCCAAGAGGAGTGCCGGGCCTCCGTAGCAAGAATAGAACCAGCGGCGGTCACGTACCCGGGCTAACGAATCGTGAGCCTCCAGTAAAATGCAAACACGACGAGGACAAACCTCTGATATAAACTTGATCGCTCCAGTATACGCAGAAGTGCCCACTGTTTCGAGGGCATTGGAGAGCTCGAGACACGACTGGACATTATTACATGGGCTAAATTATGCATTGTTAAATGAACACTAGCGCAACGCAATAGGTCTAGAGCTTACAATTCGTATTCGCAAGGTTGGGTGGCCTTCGTGCCAGCGGCAGAGAGCGCACTCGACAAAAACTCGACATGGGTCTGCTCGTGTCCGGCGATTTGCTCTATGCGGTTGCGGACCCACTCAGGATAACCCGCCTTGGCAAAATCTTCTTGTGAGAACTTGGTAAGCATTCGACCGTAAAAGGCATTCTCGAGGTGCTCGAGAGTGAGTGCGAACTCGAGGATGCCGATAGCTGGAAAATTAAGACTGAGCGATATATCTACGTAGCGTGTAGAAAACAAACATACATGTCGCTCCGTCGCGCCTCGATGGAAGCGCGTAAACTATGGAGGGCAAGGATATGAGAGAGACAGCAGAAAGGATGCTCGAATACTTCATTGTGGTATTGAAATAAAGAGTGAATATTATAGGAGGGTGAAACGAATGTGGTAGTCAAACGCGAGATGATGGTTGACTGGAGAGAAATAAATGGAAAAGACTTGGTACTTATACCAAAATCCAATGGTCAGCCGCGCTTCAAGCGTCCTGATTGGTTCTAAATCTTTCGTGAGTCGCTGAGTTTAAAATTAAATATGGGTGTCGGGCATGTCGGAGACGCCACAAATAAACCTTTACTTGGAAGATCGATGTACTTACCATGTCGGGCACTGTGCATCCTCATCTAGGTATTCAATATTCAGCGCTGCTGCAGTGCTCAGCAATGATTTGTTACCTGCCACATTAACCATGTCAAAGTTAGCGTGGCGATCTGCTTCACTACAACTCTCTACTCCCATTCCTCTTGCATTCCTCTCAAATTGATCGTTGCATTCAACACCCGCGAGTGCCAATACCAATAACCCATGCCCATATACACCACTAGCATTTCGAATAACTCGGTCCGTACCATGACATTGCCTCCGTTCATCAATATCATAGTGACGCAGTTGACAAGTCTGATGGCGATGATTCGCTATGGCCGCTATTTCCGCGATTCCTACTGCCCAAAACACGTACTGAGCACATCATTATTTCATCCGGTTTATCCAGGTGCGGAAAATGGTCTGCCTGAAAATTGCAGGATTCGGCTCATTTTGTAATTGGCTGTGGGGGGCACTACGTTCTTCCCCAACGCTGCATGAAGCAAACCATTTATGCCGCAGATTTTTCTCCCCCCCCTCCTTCATATCGTCAGCCTAGGTGATATGTTACATGTTACCTTTCATCTGTGTTCGTCTCTGATCCCCATACCCAATTACACCCGGTATACCTGGCCTCGTCGTACATTATTTATAGAATCAGAAAATACCATGCTGAGGGCCGCGGTCACTACAATTCGTGTACAAAAGTATACATACGCCGCCCTATGGTTGAACCATTCGAATTCTGCTTCTCGTGATAACAATGTCTGGCTCCATACACATCTCCAACGAACACAACGAAAATAACCGAGGACTCATTTCTCTCAGACATCAGGCCTCCAGGCCTCAATATTCAATTCTTACTAGGAACAGAGGTAGGTTCAATGTTCCAGTAGCTTTCTGCATATTCATTGATGGCACGATCCGAACTGAATTTGCCCATCTAAAGAAGGTTTGTTGAGAAACTGAAGAAAAGCAGAGGAAGTATTCAACTCGCCTTGGCTGTAGTTCTAATCGATCTCTTGATCCAATCGTCCCGGTTGCGATACGCCTTGTCCACCATCGCCAGTGCCGCAATGTCTGTTTTTGAAGCATTTAGGCAACGTTACACCGTATTTCATCTGTCTAGACTCACAAGAATCGAAGTCGTCAGAAAGAAGGTAATAATCGCCTTGTCTGATGGTATTGAGAAGTCTAGGGTGTGAAAGTACCAGTCAGTCATCACTCGATAGAGATGAAATGTCAGCGACTCACGGTTCATAGACCCCACTGTCACCGAAGAGACCTGCGGAAACTTGGTTAAGAACGTTCGCCAGCGACGGACATTTCTCTTCGATGGGGATAGGGTGATACATGTGCTGGTAACGCAAGTCTTCTACGGATCTGGAGGTGGCAGTGAGGGATTGGAATAACAATAGCACGAGACAACGTACGGGGTAAGATGACCAAAGAAGACTAGGAGGGGCCCGAATCAGTAACAAACGACTTGAAATTTTAAGGGAGGCGAGCTACTAACAAACATTGCTCTCCCCGACCTACGCGCAAAGAAATTAGTATATCTTATATGATCATGACCAACAGAACACAAACCTCCTCTGCAATCTCGATATTGGCACCATCTAACCCGCAGAGGTCAGCCTCGATTAGAACACAAACATACGATACGATAACGTACCGACAGTTCCCAAAAGCAAACCCCCGTTAAGACAGAATTTCATATTAGAAGTACCCGATGCCTCCGTCCCGGCAGTCGAGATATGCTGGCTGATATCCGATGCGGGGATGAGGATCTCTGCGAGCGAAACCGAGTAGTCTGGGAGGAAGTAGAGTGTCAGATAGTCCTTCGTGTCGGGGTCGGCATTGATGACCCGTGCGACGTTGACAATGAGGCGGATTGTCTAAATGTTCATCAGTCGATCACTGAATTCAAGACAGTTGTGCGACAAACCAATTTTGCGATGTAGTCTGAACAGTGAGTACATTCAGCGGTTACCCTTCAGTACATAGGTATTATGAGTACTTACAAGCCGGAGCGGCCTTACCAGCAAAGAAGACGACACGTTTGTTGACCCCCTGCCTTTCGGCTGGTGACATCTTCTTAATCTCAAGGTATTTCTACAAGAGGAAAAGAACGCTTGTCAGACCCTGTTTTCTGAAAACGAAAAGTAATCGCACATGGATGACACCAAGAATGTTCAAGGTTTGGCGCTTTATTATTGAAGACTTTATCAGTAGGAGAACCTCGCATGACAGGAAGATCGTACTTTGTATTCATGAAGGCGCTATACAATCAAGCCACACAACAGTCAGGAATAACCCTATGTAAAAACAAGAACGAGCAACAGCATACCTTAATCTGCACATCAAACATCGCATTCGTATTAACCTTTAGCCCAAGCGTAGTCAGCACATGTTGCGCGAGGCGTTCCTTGTTGCGCTGCCTGATCTTCGCCCAGTGACTACGGAACGTCTTGTCTTCAACATGCCTGAGAAGACCTTCGAGCTTGGTGAGGTCCTTAAGCCAGACGCTCTTGTCAAGCTTCAGCGTTTTTGAGATGAGGGCACTGAGTTCGGGATTGCACTATACATGGGGGAAAGTGTTAGTTGATGTATAAATGGGATGAGAGCAACGCACCTGGTCGAGCCATCTGCGAGGAGTGACTGGGGAAAGGAGAATTCAAGATATTATCTCAAAGTGAAGATTGGTTACTCACTGCCGTTGGTCACGTTCCCAAACCTGAATCGAAGTGGACCTAATTAGTATTGCGTTTGGAGGAAAAGAAGGAAGAAATGTCGGCGCACTTGCTGATCCCTTCAAATTCGACGAAGTCCTTGAGAATCGTGGTCCTGACAAGATCACTGTGCAACTAAACTTCAAGTCAACAACCAATGTAACGGTGAGCATCAACTTATACAAACCTCAGCAACCCCATTGACTTTGCGACTGCCTACAATATCATCCGGATCAGGTTGGGTAACTTCGCTCGAGTGACACCGACATACCGACGACGGCCAAATGTGCCATCCGCACTTGTTTAGGTTGGCCCTCTGTACTCGAAGCTCAACAACAGGGATTTGATGTTTGGGCGGTGTTGGATGGCCTACCTTCAATCAAAGACATTCTTGCTAGTCTCTCCCGATCTCCCGGGAATTTCTTTTCCACCGCTGGGTAAGATCACATCAATCACGGAAGAATCCAAGAGCGCGTCTGTGGTGGTACTCACTTTGCAAAAAGAAGCTACGGAGGCACCGCAGAGAAAGATGATTATCGCAAGAAGAGAGTAAGGCCACGATATTACTCACAGATTCTAGATCCATTTAAACGTTAACACCGCTGCTCGTGCCCAGATTGGAACGCGAAAACTTACGATATCATAAACAATCTGCATGTGTCTTGGCAGTACATGTTCCAGCAATGGAACAGGCCATTTCTCAAGGGCTTCCTGCACATACGACGGAGGTCAATCCCCAACCTACAAATGAACAGGCCAACGCAACGCACAGGCAACACGGTATGATTGGTGTAAAAGAACGTATTGGTGACGATCTGCCAAGCAGCACCCCACGAGAGTTCTTCATCATCAACAAGGATCCGCATGAGTTCCGGTATGGCGAGAGTTGGGTGCGTCTGGAAAATATTATGTGAGGAACATATACAGTTATGTGCTGACGATCAGAGAATTACGTCGTTCAGCTGGATTGCGACGTCTATCGGCGTCAATGAGATCAGTCAATCAAGACGAAGGACAGTTGAGGATGTATACGTACAGTCGGGGAACTCGGTCATAGGTTTGCCGAGGTTCTTGAAACGACGGATAATGTCTGCAAGGCTGGCCGCAGTCCAAAAGCTATTTCCAGGTGGTGATTGTGGTATTAGTGCACATCGATAACAGACAAAGGAGGAGCTCACTATTGCTGCTTGAGGCGCAGTTCTTTTCCGACTAAACCATCGTGTGAGCAGATATTGACATGACAATGGAGCTCTTACACGTTCTGTGGGCAAATGATCAGCAGAGTAGCAATGACTGCAATGAGGAGGCTCACGTATGATCATTTGGATACAAAACCGACGTGATCGCTGCAGCGCTATTCGATGATTCAACAGCACCCTCATAATTACCGGCTTAAGACGACTCAGCATGCATGTATGCGTGCAAAGTAGAACGGATATACCATTGAACGAGTTGAGATCAAACCCACGCTTAGGCTTGCTCTCCCAAAGCCTTAAGTTGTTGGTGGTCTGCGTGCCGTACCCAGGAATCATCACGTCATACGCGATAGCTAGCACCTCCTGCCCACCGGTCCATAGCGCCCGTCCGTTGCCGTCGTCTGATCTTTCTGAGTGGCCATAGAAGCGAACATCGTACATGACGTCGAGACGGGGAAGCTAAAAAGTACGATGTTAATTAGAAAGCGCATATATCAAAAGAAATAGACGTGTATACCTCCCATGGATTTTGATTCTCCAGCCACGGATCGGGTGCCTATAAAAGTTAACATGTGCAGGAAATGATAGAACGAGCATACTTACCTCGAGCTGGTTCCCTTCTGGAGAGATGAGCTGCTGGAAGATGCCGTACTTGTATCTCAGACCGTAACCCCAGACGGGAAGTTCCTAGTTGACATGAAAATCAATAATTGACTGGGTATGATTCACACACACCTGCGATGCCGCCGAATCTAAATAACAGGCCGCCAGACGGCCAAGACCGCCGTTCCCCAAAGCCGCATCACGTTCTTGCTCGAGGATATCTTCGATGGAGAAGCCCAGCGCTTCCACACCTTCCCTGTATTGGTCTTTGAGTCCGAGATTCAACATCTAAAAAAGACCATATGACAGGGTGACTATATGCGCACAGAAATAGGACATACTGCATTGTCGAGGGTACGACCCATCAAGAATTCTAACGATAGATAGTAAGCTCGTTTGGGGGCCTTGCGCGTGTAGTGAAGCTGGGTTTCGTTCCAGTTCAGCTGTATGTCGCGTCAGAAAACACGGGTGAAGTGATCGCTTTGGGGACTGACGAGCAGGTTGTCCCTTACGGACAGTGCGGCTGCTTGATAGGCACCGAGGTTATCTAGACAGAGTTGGTCAGAGATCTTCGCAGAAAAGCGAGCGCATATACCGAGGTTGTATGCTTGACGAGCGAGGGAAGTTTGAACATGGTTGATGAACGATTTGGTGATCGATGCGACGTCTGGTGAAAGAACGAATTAATTACTACTGCGTACTAAGATGTCGAGGATCACACACCCTCATCTACAGACCGCATGCCCGCTTTCCACACCTTCTCGTCGCCTTTTGGCCATTTTTCCTTCCCAGATGCGTCTGTCTCTGGCAGATAACCTGGGAGTCCGTGTCAACGACGCGAATCCCGTCCAAAATGGTGTCGTTACTACATACCAGTTAAAGTGCGTACATGACGACGAGGACGAACAGGTTTTCCGATAGACTTTGGGTCTAAAACGGAGGTCATTGCGAGAGGAAGAAATGTGCTATCAGATAGGGGATGGTTCAAGGATGGTTCTTATAAAAAGGCACATGACTACGTCATCGCCCAAAATAACACGTAAGTAAGCATCTGCCGACCAGCAACACCCCATTTGGGCGCAGCAGCTTTTCTAGGCTCTGGCCATTGTGACAACGACTTTGCCAGCTGCAGCCAGCTGGAGATGGATTCTCTCATGAATTTAAATTCATCTCCTGTACTACGTGAACGATTCATGTCCTGCTGGTTGGTTCTAAGATGAACAGTAGTACTGCTCATGGCATGATCCTTATCTGCTCACAGGTCTGTATATAGTTGCACATCTATGATCTGGCGTGTAAGCTACCTCAAGAATTTCAATGTCGTCTTTCTATCGTACTCCAACTACTTGGTGCTTGTCAAACCCACCCATGTACACGACATAAAAGGGAGTCATCAGAAGCAGGATCTCAGGCTGTGAAAAACAAGTCCTTTCGTCACCGTCCGTGTCATAGCACCATCATCGTCCAACAGAGCGTCGAACGAAGCAACTTGAACTTCTTTGCCGCGTTCCCATCGATTCCTATACTGGTCATTCGATCCCCAGACTCGTGGGAAGGGGGGAATAACCCTGTAACTGTCATGAAATAACCATTGCCTCTCTCGTCTCTCGACGGGTTTACCGGTTTCTAAACAACTCGTACTTGGGAGCTTCAAGTCCATATATATATCCCCATGCTTGAATGCGTTTTACGCTGTTTACCCCATCTTAGTTACCAGTGATAGGACGACTGATCCTTAGAACCTCCGAAAAACGCTTCCTGTCCACAACGGAAATCTTATCTCTTCACCCACATTACAATGATCACAATGTTTCGACACCAACACGTGAATGCGTCTATTCATGGAAAACTTTCTTCTATCCCCTCGCGAGTGGTGGCCTCAGGTTCTCTTCCTTCTCGAGGTTCTCTCTCCCTGATTTTCCTGCCTCTTGAGCCAGAAATTCCCTCGTCGCTGATGTTCAATATTGCATCCAAGAGGATAACCCTCCCTACCAACTGGGACACTGTCCTCAATCTGGGTGACCTTAATTCCAGCCAGTAGTTTGTTGTGCATTGCATATTTCTTTATTCCCCAACCTTCTCTTCTTGATATAGAATATCGTATGCTAAGGAAATAGCTCAACCCCCTTGAATGAACACAAGAGCTCCCAGTATTTATGATTAAATGGATCGTCTCTCATGGCGAGATGCTTGGTGCAACCATGACTGTAGTGGGGTGAGATTTACTTGCAATCTGCAATGTTGACTTGGACCCTCTTGCCAAGCTGTTTTAGAGTTGAACAATGTTTGGGCTACCCTCTGATGGGCTGAAGAAAGAGCTTGGCTCTGCGAGGAGCAACATTGCACAGACCAGGTTGCTCGTTTAGTTACTGACACACCCTGGAGTTGCATTGCATTAGCTCTTCCCCCTACTTCTCCTGAGTTTCACTGAAGAAATCTCACTCGAACCAGATGAATCCATCAGCAACCTTTGCAACGGTCAAACCTTTGAGAGCATCAAGCTGTGGTCTTATGTGGTCTTATCAAATGTATATGCCACACCATTACCACGCCAAGTTGTTGAGGGTGGTGCATCAGTGACAAAGAGGGAAAACGGGGTGTTTCCAGGTTGGGAACAAGACTTTATCCTGATGGTGAGATCCATTTGTAGGCTTATTTTGTACTTGATCCTGTTTTGTGTGTTCAGTAGAAACTGAGAAATCACCAAACACAAAAGTGATTCCAACCTTCAACGGTGGAATTGTTGATGAACTGGGGTGTAATGGTGTGATCAAACTGACAGTCGGTTACCAACATGTTTGTAAGAGTCCTCCGGCGGCAGAAACCATGGAGAGTACCTGGTCCTCTTGTGGTTCTCAGAAAGTTATATATTTAAATAAAGCACGTGGCGCGATGGGCATATTTAAAAGTAATGCCTCAGTACTGAGTAGTTGGGACTAGATATAATCAGAGCAATGGGCGCAAAGACAGCCCAATCGAATCAAGGTAATAGCGGAAAAAAGTACTAGTAACAGAGCAAAGAAGCTTGAAATCTTGAAATCCGAAGTGTATGAGTGAGCGTGGGTCCGCTAAAATGAAGCGAATATTGAGAGGGAATTCCATGCAATGCTAACGTAGATCAGCGGAGAGAAAATGAAAAGAAAGAGATAGGGAAAGGGCTGGGGTTGGGGAGGACGGTATCCAGAGTGATGGGCCAAAAGCGATCCAGGAGACTCGACAGAGAGAGTAGAAAGAATTACGGAAAGTATGAATACTTGGGCAGGAAGGTCCAACACGTAGCAGGCAAGGATCTCAGATATAGGGCCAAAGAATTGCTGACTGTTCAGCAACGAACGAGCGGCCTTCCGTCCTAGTTCGATTGTCGAGTCGTATACAAGCAGCCTCTAAAAGTATTGCCATGAGTAAAGTCGTTCTCTGCATCGAATCAGAAGAGTACAAACCACGGCAAGAGATATAAACACTTCACGGAAATTAATCGGAAGCAGGAGGGGTAGGGGCGGAAGCTACTGAGTCTTCGGGCTGAACGACGGGATCGGGAACTATAGCCACATTATCTTGATCTGAAACATCCCCAGCTTCTAGTTCTGGTGCGGATTTCGCTATAGGAGGCACCTGAGCAGCCACAGGCACAGGAAGAGAATCCATCGACATCGCTAACCCATTTGATTTCGGATGTTCAGGTTGCGCTGTACTGTCACACACTTCAACCTCGTCCTCAACAACAGTAACAGTCTGAGCAATCGTTACCGGCTCACTCGTGCTCAGCGCAACTGCAGCATCCGGCGTCGCGTCAGACAGCATGTCACTCTCAGACGCAGGCGATAGTTCCTCCTTCTTTACCTCTTCAACCGCTTCATGTACAACCACGGGTTCCTCAATGGGTGGTACTTGTTCCATCTCAGTTGTCGTCTGATCAGGCTCTGCCTCGACCAACGGAGCATCAGCAGCAATCGGCTCGACAGGGGTAGGTTCCACCTCAACTAACGGGACCCCATGCTGAACTAAACGATCTTCAGCACTATGCTGGGCCACACGCAGAGGCTCTGTGTGTCCTAACGCCTCCACAGGTTCAGGAGTATGAACGACCACAGTAGGCTGGACATATGCAGGAACGGGAGACGCCACCGAGGAAGTATCCGAAAACGCCATAGGCTCAACAGTCTCCACATTAATCGTAATATCCGTCTCAGTTTCTTCAGCTTGGTCCGCCGAAGTAGTGTCGAGAATAATGGCTGGCGCATCAACTTGTTCCTGTTCTTCAGTCGCATGTTCTTGGACAGCTGGCTCTGATTCAGCTGCAGGAGCAGGTTCCGTTTTCTGTCCTTCGTCATCAGAGTCAACATGTACAATCCCCACATCATGAACTGCGGGGGTTGGCGTCACTTCCTCTGCAACTGGAGCAGCCTCAAGCTCAGGGACGTCGGCTGAAGTTATTCCTTGCTCAATGACAGCAGGAACTGATGTTTCCACCGGTGATTCAGGCTTTGCATCAGGAAGAGGAGTGTTATTTGCCTCCGCATCGACGTTGGTTGCAACTGCAGGCTCTTCGTTCTTCATTACGGCCAAAGCAGGAACGTTGGTCGACACTGGTCCAGACTTCGGAATGTGATCGACAACAGGCTTCTCAAGTTCATTAGAGAAGACAGTCTCGGCGGGACCTGACACCACTTCCTCTATGTGTGGAGGAGGTGGCGCAGATTCTGCTACGCGGGAAATGGCACGAGCGGGAGTAACAGCCGCGGTGGGCACAACTGCCGCAGAATTATTCCAAGGCGGCGACACGGCTGGCTCAACGACCGCCACCGCAGCACCTCCTATAACCGACCCCGAAAACCCAGGTCCGACAACACCATTCTCATTTGCCTTGCTGTCCCCATTTCCCCTTGGTACCTCGATGGATTTCTCAGTGACCTTCACACTCTTGCCTTTTGCCTCGGCCGACATTCCCAACTTCGCTTTTACGGAAGGAAACCCCAATTTTATCGTCCCCTCCCTCTCCTCCTCCTCCCTCAATATCTCCCCCATCTCCCCCACATTCTGTACACTGGTCTTCCGCCCCCTCCCCTTCGCTGTCGCTGTCCCCTTATCGACTGACGCTCGCCCATTTGCACTCCAAAAGCTAAACCGCTTCTTCATCGAGTGCAAGGTGGTGTCTGACCGCACCGACGCCTTCGGTGATGCAGGTCTCGGTCGCCTACTCCCTCCTATATCCGTAGCAGCAGCAGCAGCATCTACTTCGACGGGAACTACCACAGGTCTTTTGAACGCTTGCTCGATGACGAGCCAGTCAATATGCTTCCCGCCATCTACCGTTAAGTCAAGGCCGTTCACACCCTCTTTGAGCTTGCAAATAACGAACGCAGGCCAGTCCGCCGTAATTGGGTCCGGAAGCGCGTCAGCCCAGAAATCGATGAACGCCTCGTCAAGGTGGATAAGTGACAACAGTGTAGCTCGCGAGATGACTTTCTCTGGTTGGGTACCCTCCTCTTTGATTATGGTTGTCCGATTCCCACCCGAAGATTTCCCGCCATTAATGTTGATGCTGAGAGGGGTAGTAGGACCGAGCCGCGAGCGCTTGACTGTCGGTGCCGAGGGCGTAGAGGGCACAGTCAATTCGATGTCTTTGTCTGTCTGGATAAGTGTCGCAGCGAGCGGAGCTCTAGCCGTACTATCCTCGAAGAACCCAGAAGCCGAAAATTCTGCCCAGTCCGTGCTGCGGGCTGAAAGGGAGGGGGTGATCGCCGATGGTACGGTTGAAGGAGCAGGATCTGTGGAGCGCTTAGTATGTCGAGAGATCAACGGGCTGGTGGAGGCCGACGGGGAAGCGACGGGGTCTGAGACAGATCGCCTGCCGTGCGTAGCGGGCTGCTTCGGGATCAAAAGATTGAACGGGGGCAATAATGGTTCCTTGTCAGTATCCTCACTCGACAGGAGAGAGAGGAAGCGGATAGTCTCGTCTGCAAAGATGTGGCTGAGCGCGGGATACCCACCAGGCGAAGGATTGGTCTGATCAGCCACTGCTTTTTTGATCGACGCCCACAGTTCAGCGTGATCGCTATTATCGCTAAAAGATGTTTCTGCGTTAAAAGCGTCCGATAGCAACCGTAGGGGATGAGGACGAGGCTCGTCGCTGCTGGTCGATATCTCGGTCTCTATACGAACGAACAAGGCATCGTACTGGCAAGTGGAGAAACGGGGACGAGGGAGGAGGTCAGTTTCAGGCGAGGGAGGGGAGGTCTTGGTATATGGGTATTGGTGCACCAATTCTAATAAACGCGTAGGCATTCGAGAGTTGACAGCTTCATCCCTGATGCGTAGCAGTTAGAAAAAAATTCCACATCAAAAAAACCACAACACCAACCTGATGCGAGAGAGGAAAATATGCTCCAGGATGCGACCCATACGTTCCCATCGAGCGTAAAAGGTAGCCCAGTCATCCCTGCGTTCAGCTCGCTGTACTGTCAAGAGCCAGAGACCAAAGAACTTAGACCCCTTGCTACCGGATAAACCATTCGACTCTGCATGAGCTGCCAGTAAAGATAATATCTCAAGAGTGGCAACAAGAAGCTCCAAATGAGGTCCTGGAAGATGAGGAGCCAACAGTGTGGAAAAGGCAGTGGAAGGATATTCCGATGAGCGTTCATTATCAAAGAAGTTTTTGTACCAGTCGTCGTCTTTGCCAAAGGTATTACCCTCCAGCCGGAGGTGCCGAAGACCCCAACGCAGGACAGCAGCCACGTCATGGGGAGAGCGAGCAGAAGAAATTTCAGACTCGAAAGCAGATACAAAGGGAGAAACGGATGGAGTGAGCGTGGATATGGGGCTTTTGGGAGCCAAAGATTGAATGAAAAGAGAAATGAGCCGTCGCTGAATACCCGGAGAAGCAGAATACCAATGTGGGTGCATAACCCCGAGGGTTTCGAGACCTTAAAAAAAAATCGAATTGAGCTGGGTTACATAAGAAACGTAATAAGGCGAATAACGATACCTCGTGCTGTAATCGCCTGCGAGCAAGCGCGGATGAGGGTGAGGGTTTCCACGGGATTCAACCGACGATCTCCAATCAGCGAGTCCGTCAATGACTTCTGATCATCTGACTCCGTCTCTAAATCGTCCCTCTGGGTTGGAAGACGCAAAGACAGCTGAGGCACATCCACGCGCTTCTCAGGTTCGGGAGGAGGCTGCTGAGATTTGATTCTGAATAACGCGAGTCCAGGGACTTTGTCCTTGTCCTTCCCTTGCCGTTTTCCATTGGGGGCCTCTGGAAATTTAGTGGCACTAGGAGAAAGGGTCTCGAAATTCCCTTCGAGCAGAGAAGCATCGGACACACGCTCTTGAGCCCGAGGAGGATCCTTTTCATCCTTCTTACGTCCGAAGACTTTGGACAAAAATGAGGGCATGGCGTGGCCTTAAGTTTAAAATGAGCTTATATAGCCGCTCAGGTTAGATGAACGAGGGAAGATACAGTGATACTGGCTTACAGTCGTCAGTATAAAGAACCAAGGTGTCTGCTCACTGTCCAGCGTACGTTAGTGCGACTTGACGTCGCCCCAAATCGTCGTGAACGGTTGAGAGTGAGGTTCAACTAACCACGTGCACACCTCACTTCTGAATTTGGCAGCATTTCTCTCAAAAAAAGTTCCATCACAAACCTTGACTCTGTTTCTGAAGCTTCGGAAATTACTTATGTATGACCATCCCGGATGCAATGCACGGGTCCGTGTTGGTTTTGGGGTTTTTTTTTTCTGTACTACTGCTGTCAGTCGCAATGTCCTGCACAGGTTGAAGTCTGACGCGTCAAATGCAATGAGAATAGCTCGTCACGAACATGGAAGGCTTTCCTAACGCTATGGGTCGATTTTTTGGTTATAATTCTTCGAATGTGCTCGCTCCGTGTAACGACGAAAATGGAGGCCTTGACACTCAACGATCTCCGTCCAAACTTCATGGCTCCCTCACCCTTATCAACCATCATTTGACTGAGCAGCAAACTCGTCCACAGAGTAGAACTATGGAATCAAGTAAAAGTAAAACCAATTCGCTTCTATGGTGTGTGCTCCGTTCGAGCCCTGCCTGAGCCGAGACGTCCCACGTACAGTCGCACCATGACATGCCGAATCCAGCTGGCAGCTGCAACGGGCTTTCTTGTGTCAGATCTGACACGAACGCCATTGCTATTGCAACACTATCTAGTCATTATCTTCCCAACCAACTCTCTTATCATGGCCTTCCTGCGTGGTAAAAAAACCCACCTTACCTCGTCCCTAGTCCAAGCCGAAGTCTTACCGCACATCTGCAGCACAAGCACACTTACAAAATTCGTGTCAAAACCCCCGTTCGTTACCTTTTCTTCCGCTGAGAACAAATACCGATCAGTATAGTAAGTGTATATCAAACGCAGGGTTGAGACTGGTTGGCTACTCAAAAGGTTGAGTGAAGGCCTTGGTGTGCCTTGCCAATGCCGCCGGTTCTTGGGAAGAAGATCTTACAATCCAGATTTCAGATGCCTACATAGTGATACCGGGAGTATTTTGTATTCGTTCGGGGCTGAGTGGGCACCTATAACTGCTTCTCCCGTCATTACCTAGCTACTCCGCCGGACACCAAGTCTCTGGGCTGTAGCACATGGGCATTCTTCCGAATCTCTAGTACGGCTCTTGTCTGTTAGCAGCAAATACTTATCTGACACCGTTTTTCCATCTCTTGGGACTTATTGTGGGTCCGTGACTTGGAAGTGTCCACGCCCTATAGTCGCACAATAAATTTAGAGCAACAGAAATACTGTTTGTATATAGAGTACGGGGATGATAACTCGCTTTCCAAGAAATTCAGTAAGGTATCTCTCGATCGATTACAGTGCAAGTGGTAAAAAGAATAAGTTAGTAAATGAATTATGGGTGTTAGCGTAGGACAAATGATTTCCAACACATCATGCATGAAATCCAAACGCATTCATGATATAGAGAACAAAGCAACACACATCCCAATGACGTGTTCCGTTTTTTCTTCATCACACTGACGAAGAGTGCTGAGGACCGCTATAATATGTCGGATCTCCTCCTTGCAACGCAAAATGTCCCGGATCCATCCCGAACGTTCCATGCTTGTCAAAACTCGCTGGTATCGCATTCGCATGCTGCACAAACGATTCTTGCCCAAAATCATTCCCAAACTGCGCAGGAGAATCCGTACGATAGACATCATGTCCAAACGTCGATGCCGACGGTCCAACGCTACCAGGCCGCTCAATACCATACTGATCCGCTGCATGCGACGGCGTGTCCAGACTGATATGCATCAGTTGCCTCATCTGCTCCTGCATTCCGTTGATACTAGAGTTTCTCGACCCAGCCCTCCTCACCTGCTGTTGAGCAGGGTACTCCGTTGCCAGCGGGATAGAAAACCCCGA
Source organism: Tricholoma matsutake (assembly GCA_026075535.2). Lineage (NCBI taxonomy): Eukaryota > Fungi > Basidiomycota > Agaricomycetes > Agaricales > Tricholomataceae > Tricholoma > Tricholoma matsutake. The sequence goes on from AP026544.2 coordinate 4,036,463, forward strand.
CGGGCTAGAATGTGTTGAACTCGAACGCGACGAGGACGCGTAACCGGCATAGGGGTGATATCCCCTCACCCCACTCATCAGCGGGCCAGAAGAACTTCCAGGTGACCCACTAGGAAACTCTGCGCTGTTCGCCGTCACCGGTCTCCGCGGTTCCCCATTTCGCACAACAGAGGGCGTCATACTGCGATGTCTTCTTATGGGACCGGGTCCTGCTCCCGAGTCGATCAAACCAGTGTCGAACAACGCTCCGTGATCGAAAGCCTGCTTGTGCGACGGGGCTGAGACGGAGACTGATCCTATGTAATCATCGCCACCATATACGGATGACGGAGCAGAGGATGGGGGTGACTGAGTAAGCTGATAGGTAGCCGGTGCAGAAGTGATTGATGAACGATTGCTACGAATATGAGGTAGGGATCCTGTTGGAGGAGAGGGGGCAACATGCGAATGTAGACCCCAGTGGTTCGGAAGTTGCTCCTGAGACATCGAGTTTGGAGGTGTGAAATATAAATCTTGGCCGTATGTTGCAGGATGTACGCCATCCGTCCGCATTATGAGCCCTTCCTCATCACCCGACACCTCATGGACATCGCCTGGAACGTCTACCTCGCACGTCTCAATGTTAAACCCGTTCAAGGACGAAGCTCCAAACCCATTCACGTTAGTATCCATCATACTACCCATCCCCATCGACGTGGCACCAAACATCCCCAGTCCACTAAGACTTCCAGTGATGTCTTCTGGATCAAGTTCGTCATAGCCCTCACTCTCACCGCCATCTTCCGCATCGCCATCCTGGCCAGCATCTCCGTCTTGGCTGACAACACTCCCACGACGATGTCCTCCAACGCCATCTCCATCTTCAGCTCCGGTATCATTGATCCAATCCGAGATCCCTCCATCTGACACCGTGGAGCCTGTAGCACCGTTACCATCTGCAGCAGCAGCCCCACGACCGTGGGTCCTGAGGTGCTGGTTCAGGTTATCGCTCCTCGAAAACCGCTTCTTGCACTGCGGACAGGCATATGGACGTTCCATGGTATGTGTCCTCAAGTGTCTCTTCAGATGCTCCATCCGCTTGAACATCCTTCCACAGGAGAACAGGGGACAGACAAAAGCCTTGGTTTTCTCAATTGACGGGGTTGAATCCACTCCGTTAATTTCTGAGGACTGGTGTTGTACGGGGGGTTGGAACGAAGTTTGGTGCCGTTGGTGGGCCTGAGCAAATGTTGTGATATCGTATCCACCAGACATACCAGTAGCTGGTGGCGTCATTGGGAAGGTATGATGACGGTGCAATTCTTCATGACCCTGGCTTCGTGCTTTATGATGCCCTGGCCTCATCATACCACCATCATCTATACCTGACATAAATCGGGCGTCGCCTGGGAGGCCTGACATCCCGTTACCGCCGAAGCGCGATTGCCTCTGCTGCCATGCTACATCATCTCCGGGAATGACATCGCCTCTCCCCTGCATCATGAACATATCTGCGGAACTCAGTCCCTCCTCCAGATACTCCTCCGCGCCAGATAACCGTTCTCGACTAAGGCTCAAACTTCCATAACGCGTCGGGTGACCTAGGTTAGCGCCGACACTCCTTCCCCGATGCAGGTCGTCCTCCCGTGAACTCTTCAATCCCCTCTTCTTCCTGTTTTTATACTGAGGATTCCCAGCCATCCACGTGGGCCCTACGTCCATTCCAAAGCGCTGCAATGCTGGTGGGAAACTTTGCCTCCGTGAACTATCATCTCCGTCTGCCATCACTTCGTCGACATCACTGACGCCACTCTCGCTCTCTGAAGTCACCGCCCCACTTTCCCCTTCTGCAGCCTCACCACCACTAGCTACACCCTCTTCCACTGCTCGCCTGACAGCGGCCTCTAGCTCGCCTTCACCCTCTCTCCCACCGTGGGCTTTGCTGAACTGCTCATACAGGCTCTTCTTCGGGTCATACGTAAAAGACATGGCAGGTTCGCCGACAATTTTGGTTGTTGGCTCTTGCCCCATTTTCTCTCGCTTGAGATCACGTTCTAAGGCGTCGAGGAAAAGACGGTCATGTGGAACTGAAAACCTGATGATTTAGAGAGGAGGATTAACGAGCCATATACGAAATAATGGTTAAAAACGTACCAATAAAACACCTTCTGCTTCTTCTGTGTGCGGATGCATTGATACTTGAAAAGGAGATCAAGAAATTGGCTCTGTATGGCTAGTTAAGAACGGGCAAGTAAATCAGAGAGAATTGGAAAAAACCCAACCTTTGGTTCCTCGAGACAAGCGTCGACACCAGGTTTGAGGTTGCGCAGATCGCTAAAGACACCCTCTTCAAATTTCTTCATGTTACGTACGGGCCGCCCAAAAGCCTATTTGGGGAAGAATTGGAATCGGAGTTTCCCGTGTAAGATAAAAAAGAAACGAAACGAACCTCAAATCGAAACACCAACGCTCTCACGATATCCGTTCCCGTGATATGATACAAGCCACTCCAGAGGACACAAGTCACGTACTCCTGAGAAGGGAGCAGAAAGCGATTTAATGATGGATGATGCAAGCTGTGCCCTTGTGTGGGTACAGAAGGGTGCATTGACATCGTGAGTGATTCCATCCCGTTCAAACCAGTACCACCAGCGTTTGATTGTGGATACAGGTTTGTGATGGGAAGGGCTGAAGTGCTTGTCGATGGTGTAGATGAGTTGGCAGCAGCAGCAGCAGCAGCAGAAGCCGTGGCAGCAGAATCCCATCTTGATGGAGCAGTTGCAAGAAAGAACTTGAGGCGATCAAGATGTGCAAGACGTTCTTGCTCTAGGGGTCTAAGTGGACGTGAAAGACCACCTGAGAGACCAGGAGTTGAACGAGTATAGTCAACGTTGGATAAAGATTGATGTGTGTCGGAATTCTGAGGAAAAGAAGAAGGATGATCCATTGTAATTGATTGAGAAAGGGTTTGTGAATGAAACTGAGCATGGAGATGGGCGTTACTTGGACGAGCAGTACGCTCGTTTGGATCTTCCTCGTGGTTTGTATTAGTTGTAGATACCTGTAGAGTACCATAAGAAGAACTCTTATGAGGAGATTGACGTGTAGGAGGGTAAGGGGACTGGTAAATGTCAATATCGTGTGAGTGATGATAGACTTGGTTGTCCATAGGATAGGGGGAGTCCATATGATGAGAAAACGATATAGAAATCGAAATTTCAGGGTTGTTTAACAGAACAACTTTGCACAGGAAATTCATAATTAAACATGTACAAACATATCCATCCCCCCCCCCAATCGCCGGCTAAATCGGCACCCGATTCAGCGTACATCGTTACCATCCATCGGCGGTCCGTAACGGCTGCACCTTATTTCTCCGCGAGTTGTCATTCTTTCGGGGGTCGTTCCCCCCCCCATAACGCCTCCGTTATTAATGTTTCAACCTCCACCCCGAAATTCTCACATGTCTTTAGGGATCGCCGCCAAATCATACCAACAACCCCGCCGTTCGGTATCAATCCTTTTCTTCTTGGAAGCGCCCCCCTTTGACTGACCTACATCCCTCATTTGTCTCTTACAGGGCGCACCCACTCGATCTATCACGGTCAATATTGCGCCATGTGCTTTACGATAACGGCTTCTCCACTAATATATTCCCTGCTGACCGGAGACCGGGAGTTATTTCCATCACCATGGTCCATCATTCCAGAGCCCGACATCATTGATGAAACTGTCAACAATTTTAAGCGATCTTGACTCTTGGACAGCGGATCCCCGCGTGGATGTACAGAAAGGACGATTTGTGCGACTACCGCCGGAAACTTTTTTTTTTTGGGGGGGGGGAGAGAACTATAAATGGCGAATTTTAATCTCACGATCTTTGAGGCTGATGAAATCATCCTATCTGTAGGCCGTCCACACATCCACCCATCGAGATGAAGGCCATGTCTTCGAGGCCTCTGTGCATACAATATATTCATCGCTTTATGTTCCCCGGAAACTGATCATCTCAAGGTACAGCATAACACCCACAAAACATGATCGATCTTGATCACGAACCATGATCTCCTTCGCATCGTTTCCGAGCGGCCACAAGACACTGCATTCATAAGTAGTCTAAGAGGCAAACCTATTTCTAGGACGGACCTTGTCGTCTGTGCCTACTTGGTTTTTGACTTCTGACTTCCATGTCCCGGCGGCCCCAGAGACCGTAACAGCGTGTACACAGGAATCGAAAGCAGTCGGTTTCTTTACATGGGTTTTTCCGTGCCTACCTTGCACCTTGACGTATGTAACGTCCCTATTTACTCGGAGCTCAAGGGCGAAGCTAGTTTGCACAGCAAATTAGAAGCGATTTATCTCCCGGCCGCTGAGTTATCTAGCTCAACGTTTCTTATCCGCCTGACATGAAAAGCCTGCAAGTCCAGGATAATAGTAATGGCCCTAATTCACATTGTACCATCATTCGGATATACTTAATTAAAAAAAAAACATTCCAAAGGACAGGCTGAAATATTGAGCTCATGAGAGAGAAAGGGTTAAGATGTGTACCAATTGTAAGCTGAAGAAGTAGCCAAGGCAACCGTACTATAAATATATACAGTGTCTGGACGTCAGCGTCAAACCTTGAAACCAAACCATGCAGGCGCAGGCACCACAAAAATTCTCCTCGTCCATGAAACTCAAGAAGAAGAAAGAAAAAAAAATCGAAACGAAAAAAGTAAAGCCATAAGTAAGGCTCCGAATAAAAAGATCCAACGTTCCTGCTCCACGTACTGGAATGGATAAGGCCCATCTCATTACGCGCGAGCGTCTAATAGACGCTGACGAGTTATGGCCAAAGAGTCCGATAAATTAGTCCGATGATGTCCGGAAATGAAGGTGGCTGTGACAGACGATTCCGTTACGGATGGACTCTGATATCTGATATAGACTGTGATGTAATGATGCCAGACAAGCCTGAGGTACCAACAGGAAGCCTGAGAAATGACGGCATCATCTTGAGAAGACCAGGCATATTGTTCTGGTTGTCGGTCAGCGTAACGAACGGATGCATTTGAGTGTGCGATAAAGGAATGAATGATCTGACAGAGGTACTTAAAAAATGCGGTAGATGTTGATATCAAAGTGAACCGCTACCCCCACTTCTTATCCGGTTATTTGTACGGCCGCCGAAAACTTGGGTCTGGAAGCAACGAATGGGGCTCGAGAAAGTAGAACGTAAAATATACCACCGTTTGCTTTTGTACGTTAGCACTCTAAAATGTCGGTCGGAGGCAAGGCAAAACTTCGTGCATTCCGAATGCATGCGGGTATTCTATGATCTGCAAGTCAGTCGAAGGCCGCGTCTGATGGCTGAACACAGCTGAACACGCGCATCAGCGGAAAGGTTGTCAAGGAAGCCTCAAGGCAAGATCCGAGTGGAGTGACCAGTGACCAGAGATGCAAGACCTTGGAGACCAGAGTTTCCCGGTCCGTCAAGATGATGTGGTAGCTGCGTTTAGCATTCGTCCAGCCTGAAGGCACTGCTGCATAAAAAGTATTCGAGGTTTCGTCGTGATATAAGTCACTAGATTTTAGGAGTATTAGATTGCGGTTAAATGTTCATATGGAGAGTGAGCTGATCTATAGTAGACCTAACTAAGGAGACGCTGGGACGGTGGCATTGGGCGCACCGGGACATACGTTCGATGCATATTCGCCGCCAGCGCACAGCGAAACGCCAATGACCCATGCAATAACGTTGATCATATCGGGACGTGGAATGACGAGGTGCCAAAAAAGATTAATTGCTCCCTCTGCGAATGTGGGATTGCAACTGTAGCCTGCACGGATATATATGCAAGTTAGATAAAGACAACTCAGTTTGGAAAAATCAAGGCAAGAGCAATCGAACAAGCCAGATGGGAAATGCCGCGCCTGGTTATTATAAGTAAGTCATGTGCAGTGGAAGAGACTTCGTCTAAATATCTGCAAATAATCTGGAAGCAAGGCTTTCCGTCGGGGTTCAAAGTTCTATTTCAGTTCAAAAGATATTTCTCTCCAGGCCTTAGGCATAAGCTTGGGCAACAATGTCGCGTAAGTTCATCTGTAGACAATGAATTCCTTGCTGACTGTATATATGTTATAGACCTCACCTTCCCATCTGACCTTCCTGTGCCAGTTGATGATGGCGCATGCGCCCATCTTACAGTCGGCGCCGCAGTCCCATCAGTTACGCTGTCATCGACTTCAGGCGGAACCTTAGATATCTCGACCCTGAAGGGTCTGACTATCATATTTTGTTATCCGCGGACAGGCGCTCCAGGAGAGACCGTTCCCAAGTCATGGGATCTCATTCCCGGAGCTCGAGGGTGCACACCTCAGGCATGCTCCTTCCGCGACACATCTTCTGAACTATATGGTCTCGGAGTAAACCACTTATTTGGATTGTCTACGCAGGACACTCTATATCAAATGGAGGTGAAGGAGCGTCTGCATCTGCCTTACGACTTGCTGTCCGATAAAGATCTGGTGTTTGTGCGCGCACTTAAACTTCCAACGTTCGAGTGGGAGGGAAAGGTAGTTGTGAAACGGCTGACTATGGCAGTGAAGGATGGGGTGATTGTGCAAACCTGGTATCCTATTTTTCCACCGGATATCAGCGCACGCCAGGTAGTTGAATGGCTAAAGACTCAGAGTACTATATAGGTCGCGACTAATCACCACGGAGATGATTTCAACAACTCCGACGTTGGGCCGTGGACGAAAGTGTGATTGTCTTAACTTGGAACTGTAGCTTGTAAGTAGCCTGACTACCAGATCCTGTCATTTCCTTGCAATGACAACTTGATGCCAACCTTCCCATGAGAAGTAGAGTGAGGTGCAAACTGGGCTGTAATTGGCTGGAACAAAATTTTACTTTATTTTTAATATTTCACGAGAATGTATTCCGTCCTCGTATATACACGAGCATACATCGCCTATACATCTTACGCCCACTTCATGTACTAAGGACTGGTCAGCTGTTTATCGGCTCAGTTGGTACAGTTACCAGCCAAGTTCAAGTGCAGCTAGCTGCTGCCGAAATTTTGTTCGTCACACGTGTACACCTCTCTTCGGGCTCGTTATCGACCTCCTAGATCCCGACTCGGACTGCCGAAATGACTACACAAGCCTTGGGCTTATCACTCTTTTAATCCTTGGTATCTACTCTTTATTCCTATTTTTTTTTTGCCTCGTGCACCTTCGGCACAGCCAGCTCAGACACATCACGTGACCGGCCCGAGAAAGCACCGAAGGCTAAAATCAACGCCTCCCATAAATTAGCCGACATATTTCAGGAGAAGGACTAGCATAATATAGTGTTAGTGGTATTGATGATATTGATGCAATTCTCTTCATGTTTATGAGATCAATTCCTTGCAAATGATTTTCTGTAGTTATTTTTGTTCTTCAAAGTTCATGTTCATAATTATGGGTGTGCAGATATCCATTTACACATTGAATAGCTAACAGATTAATTATTTCCCTGGCTGCTTTTCTTGTAGTGGTTAATGACTCTGCTGTAAGAGAATTCTCGCATTCTCTTACCACTTACTCTCATTACTAACCATATCCGACACAATTACTAATATACGTGGTCACATGTCTGTTAGTTGATATTTTCATACGATGTCTTAGATTAGCCATTCCTCCTTGAATCCATACCAAATTCCAGTTTACGTTGTCCTGTTCCCCTGACACCAGGGGCAAAAGCTAGGGCAGTTGAGTTTCAACTGCCTTCGAGGCAGTGGGTATGGCAGTTGACAGAGTAATTATGTAATATTGCCCTTGTGATCATAACGAAGTTATCGATATATATATCAATAATCATTAAATTGGTTAATCATTAATCATTGATCATTGATCATCATGTGGTGCGACAACTTTTGTTGTATTATTCTTGTTACCAGGTTACATACTTTACATAAATATGGAGTAGCAGTTAGCACCATGAATACTCCTTTCCTCCATTCCCTTCCTCTTTCACTCAACAATGCCTTCAGTTATATGTACATGCACAGTTTGCAGCATGAAAACTGTCTGCATTCATGGTGTTGAACAACCAGGCCAGTCTGTTAGTGGTCCAACTCATTTGATGCATGAGAAACAGGATAAAAACCCTGCCTTGGCAAGACGGAAGCCACAATCATCCCCAAGTTCATCATCAAAAAAATCTACAGCTTCCAATTCTCCAACAGGTAAGTGCTAAACTGTTTCCATAAGAATATAGTTGAAAAGTATAGTACAGATATCAACTTTTCCACTACACTTATTATAAAGATGGTCTGCCTTCTTGTCATCTGGCTCCACACCAGAGCTGGTGTAAGTCGTGCTGTCACCAACAAAGTTCTATGAGCAATTCAGGTTATCATCTCTGCAACTCTTTATCTTGTTGGCATTGCTTTGATGTCATCTGGATTTGCTATCAAACTTTCTAATGTCAAACTTCCTCATGATGTTCGTACAGCCTATCTATAAGGGCAACCTAAGCCTCTAGCAAAGGGAAATCCGAAGTTAAAATTATACTACATAATACAGGCATTGGGGGCGCACCTAGCAAAGGGAAATCCGAAGAGAAAACTCTAAGGATCCCCTTGCTGATGCCCAGTATATGTGAAGACGACAAAAATCAAATATAACCTAAAAATAGAAAAAGGCGGAGATAGGCGGATCAAGGCCGCCGAATGACATCATACCAAGGGGTATGTGTCGGAAGGGGTACTCCGCCTCTAAATATAAAAGTGTCAACATATACAAACATGATAGCAAGGGAAAATTAGTAATAAAATCCGGAAAAATCATAGAAAATGAAGAATAGAAGGAAATGAGGTGGGGAAAAATATGGGACGAACATAAAAAATAGGAAAAACACACAGGGCACCCCCCTAGTCCCCTTACATCACCCCCTCTCTAAGATGCATCGCCCCGATGCATTCGAAATCGTATACGACCAAAGTCCGTGACTTGAATGCGACGCGGTGCAGCAGTGTGCCGTCGGTGGAATTCCTTGATTAACCGAGGGGCATTTACGTCAGACTCTTCGACCCATGAGTTCTCCTCATACCCATAACCCTTCCAATGTACCAAATACTGGAGTTTTCCTCGACGCAAACGGCTGTCCAAGATTGACTCGACTTCATATTGGGGTTCTCCCTCGATCACTGTAGGTGGTGGTGGTGGGTGTGAATGGCGTCCCGGGAACGGATCTGGGGGAGCTGGAAGCAATTTGACGACATGGAAGACGGGATGGAGTCTGGACATGGAGGCTGGGAGGCGTAGACGATAGGCATGTGTTCCAACGCACTTGACAATGGGGAAAGGTCCCAAGAAGCGATGAGCGAGTTTCTTGGATGGACGTGTAGTGGAGATGTCACTGGAGTCAAGATAAACTCGATCACCAACCTTGTACTGAGGGGTTGGGGAGTGGCGCTGGTTGTAAAATCGCGCCATGTCGTCCTTCGCCTTTGCTAAGGCTGCCCTTGCCTCCTCCAAGCTATCCCTCATGCGTTCTGTGAACTCATTCACTGTCTCGATGTGTGAGGGAGTTTGGCGAGGTTCAAATCCCATGCGTGGATGTCGTCCAGTGTCTAAGAGGAAAGGGGTCTGTTGAGTGGAAGCATGGACATGGTTGTTGTATCCGAACTCGGCCAAAGGAAGGAGATCATCCCAATCGTCCTGGCGTTCATTGACAAAGAGGCGGATGTACTGCTCCAGTTCCTGGTTGACTCGCTCCGTCTGGCCATCAGTTTGTGGGTGATAAGCAGTTGAAGCGAGGAGTTTGATCCCCAGGAGTCGGTACAGCTCACGAGTGAACTCTGCCATGAACTGAGGGCCACGATCCGAGAGGAAGGCACCAGGAAGTCCATGTAACTTCCACACGTGGTGGAGGTAGAGTCGAGCGGCACCTAGGGCACTGACAGTGGTGTGAGTGGGAATGAAGTGAGCGCGTTTTCCCACTGAGTCAACTGTGCACATCACCGCATCAAACCCGTTTGACTCTGGCAATTCCACCACAAAGTCGACGCTGACGACATCCCAACGACTCTCTGGAACAGGAAGAGGGTGTAGCTCACCAATAGGCTTGCGACGAGGGACCTTGGTGCGTAAGCAAAGGTCACAAGTGCGACAATACTGACCAATGAGCCGTGACATTTGTGGCCACCAATAGTTCCGTGAGGTGAGCTCCAAGGTCTTCCAGCGTCCAGGGTGGCCAGCAATCTGTGAGTCATGGTGTTGGGATATGATGCGCCGGCGAAGGTCTGGGTCATTGGGAACATAGATGCGATCCCTGAAATACAACAAGTCCTCCTTTTCAGCCCACTCTGCCGCACGTAAGGAAAGGGTCGATCCCTTCCTCAGTTCTTTAACAGCTCGGGCGACAACATCCTCATGTAAACCGCTACGGTTTGCGCGACGAATGTCACGTAGAATGTCCCGCTCCTCGCCCTGGGGTACGATGCCTTCCAGTGCCCGAATGGTGAACAGGTCTGGCTGCAACAGCACAATGTTTTGGTTGTCACCGCTGCCATCCCCATGGTCTGCACGTCGGGATAGGGCATCGGTCTTCCCCATGCTGCGACCCGGACGGTGGTGCAAGGAGAAGTCGAATCTAGATAGATACAGGGACCAACGAGCTTGACGACGGTTCAATTTCTTGGCCGTCATGAAGTACTCGAGGTTCTTGTGATCCGTCCAAATTTCCACCTTGTGTTGGGCACCCTCGAGGAAGTGTCGCCACTCCTCAAGCGCACGCATTATCGCCAACATCTCCTTGTCGTGGATCTCGTAGTTTCTCTCTACAGCACTAAGGCTTTTGGAGTAGAACGCAACAGGATGCCACTTCTGGTCCTCCGGAGACTGCTGAGACAACACAGCGCCCGTCGCAAAGTCAGAACTGTCGGCTTCTACACGAAAAGGACGCGAATCGTCAGCAAAGGTAAGGATCGGAGCGGAAGTGACCATCTCCTTAAGCTTTTCGAACGCCTCCTGTTGTGCATTATCCCACCTCCATGCCTCCTTTCCTGTCAAGTCGAACAGCGGTCGTGCATGATGTGAGAAATCCTTGATAAAACGCCGATAAAAATTGATGAAGCCCAGGAAAGACTGCACCTCCTTCTTGTTCGTGGGCGTAGGCCAAGCTGTGACCCCATTTACCTTGATAGGATCCATCTCCACTTGACCCTCCGAGATAATCAGGCCGAGGTACTCGATCTTGGTCCTTTCGAACTCGCATTTGTCCTGACGAAGGTAGAGTTTGTACCGTCGAAGTCGCTCTAGGACGAGGCGCGTGATGCGACGGTGCTCTTCAACCGTGCGAGTGAAGATGAGGATGTCGTCGAGATAGATGCAGACAACGCCTTCGAGGATGAGGTCATGGAAGATGTCGTTCATCATGGTCTGAAAGGTGGCAGGGCTATTAGTAAGGCCAAAGAACATGACAAGCGGTTCAAAAAGACCACGGTTGGTACGAAAGGCTGCCTTCCACTCATCTCCCTCCTTTATCCTCACATTATTATAGCCCCAACGGACATCGAGCTTGGTGAAGTATCGGGCTCCACGGAGCTGGTTTACGAGTTCGGAGATGAGGGGTAGTGGGTAGCGATTTTTGACCGTGATGTTGTTGAGTCTTCTGTAGTCTTGAACCGGTCGAAGTGAGCCATCCTTCTTCTTGACAAAGAAAAAGGGAGAGGCCATGGGTGACTTCGATGGTCGAATACGTCCAGAGGCCAGGTGCTCGTCGATGAACTGGTCAAGCTGCCGTTGTTCCTCCGGAGAGAGAGGATAGACCTTGCAGGATGAAGGGGTTGCGCCGGGGGTGAGTTCGATCGCGTGATCCCATGGCTTACGCGCAGGAAGAGAGTCGAATGACTCCTTGGAGAACACGTCTTCAAACTCATGGAGATGAGGGAGTAAGGAGTTAGTAGAGGATTTAGCAGCGTTGTTTTTGTGGAAGGCCTCGGCGAGGCGTTGGGATATGTTTGATGTGGCACACACCTCATGCGATGAGCAAATCGCAGTGTAGAAGATCCGATCACCCTCCTCCACTTCCTCTGGGTCCTCATCATCATCATCCGAGTCCGGCATTAGATCAGGAACCCCTTCCAATTCCACTTCAGGTATAGGCAGGGGTCCAGCACGACACTTCTGAGTTCGTCGTATTGCCGCCTTCTGTCCACGACGTTCTTGCCTGGCTTCTGTGAAACACGTCCGACAGCGGGATGGACATCGGCTCATGGTAACCTCCCCGGTGCGCCAGTCGACCTCTGGGTTATGGTCTCGAAGCCATGGATATCCCAAAATCACCTTTTGCTTTCCTAATTGAGTGACAGCAAAAAGGGCACGCTCACTATGATCTTTGTAACGGAGAACCAGGTCTGCAACCTCTCGGATGGCACCAGCTTCATTTGGGGATCCATCCACGTTATATACAGGTATCGGACGTGAGAGTGAGCGAGTATTTAGACGATGTTGTTGTACCAGATGGGAATCGATGAAGAGACCAGTCGCACCAGAGTCCAGGAGCGCAGAAACACCGAGTATCTGTCCAGTGTCGGTCGTCTGCAGTTCGATGGCTAGGTTTAAGGAATGTGCAGAGGGAGTGGATGCCACAATATACTTGCGTGGTAGTTTACGCTCCCATGATTTAATTTTGGGACGTGGAGTAGAAGGAGAGATGGGGAGAGCAGGTACGTCTTTAGCCAACTTCGAAGGGTCAGAGAGGGGAGCAGTCACAGAAATGGATTCATTCTCCAGGGATTCAACTGACAAGACTTCAAAGCGGTTATGGACAGGCAGTGAGGGCGTACGATTCACTCGCTGCGAATAGGAAAATCCTGCTCCTCTACAACTTCCAGCTTAACCTCCTCTGCAACTTGATCCTTCGCTTCCTCAACATCTACAAGTGCCAACAGATCTTGCAGGAGTTCGTCTCGTCCCTCGGGGGTGAGCATGCGGATATCCTGACGATGGGGACACGCTCCAGCCCTGTGTCCAGGTTCCCCACAACGGTAGCAGAGATCCAACTTACGTGCACGGCTGCGGGCTGCATCAACATCCATTGGTACTGGGATATTGACGGCTGGTGTGGGAGTTTGACGAGCAGGAATGGGGTTAGGGCGGGGGAGGCTTCGACTGAAGGTGTAGGGTGTATGAGTGGTAGTTGGAGCACGGAATGCAGCATTAAACGCTGCATTTGTGAGTCGGTTCTCGTCACAGAGTGAAGCAGCTTCATACCAAGCAAGGATATCATCGTCCGCTGGGCGCCCTTCCAACATCTGTGCAATCTGGTCCTGAATTTCTCGGTTGAGCCCCCGTCGGAACTTCACCACCACTGGTAACCCACTCCCATACCCTGCCATGTCCACCAAATCCTTGAACTCATCGATATAGTCGTCCACGGATCGACGTCCCTGGTGGTAAGTGGATGACTCAAGTCGTGTCACTGCTCGGTGGCGTTCATTGAGGGGGCAGAAGTGGCGTACGAACTCAGCTCGAAAGTCCCCCCAAGTGGAGAAAGGTAGAGAACCGAGTTCTTTAGTTTGACGTAGGATACGGTCCACATAGAGATAGGCGCGTTCAGATTTCATGTATGTGAAGGCCCAATAAATTTTTGCAGCCTCATCGACGAATTGATGCGACTGGAGACTAATGTATAACTCACAGGAATTAAGGAATGCACGTCCCTGCGCACGTGCACCATTAAATTCGGCGGGGGGGGACGGTTTGATCTGGGCACGTTCCTTAGTGGACGCGTTTGGCAAAACATCGTTGTTGGGTGCGCTTGGAGTCGTGAAGGGGGAACTATTAGTCGTAGGGTTAGCCTGGAGGGTCCTAACGAAGTTTTCAATCGTAGATTTAAGCGAGTCGATTTGCGCGCGCATTCCGGAAACGTCGCTTTCAAGCGCGTCGAAGCGTTCTGATGCGTCCATGTCGCTAGGGAGCGCGTTTGGCGAAAATGGCGGCGCAATAAAGGCGAGAGTATCTGGAACGGTGTGTAGGGACTCTGTGGAGCTTTGGGAAGCGTCGTCCAGTCCGTACCTGCCTATTTTGGGCAGCGCGTTCGCGATTTTCGGGCCTTAGGGGAGAGTTTTCTACTATAAGGGCAACCTAAGCCTCTAGCAAAGGGAAATCCGAAGTTAAAATTATACTACATAATACAGGCATTGGGGGCGCACCTAGCAAAGGGAAATCCGAAGAGAAAACTCTAAGGATCCCCTTGCTGATGCCCAGTATATGTGAAGACGACAAAAATCAAATATAACCTAAAAATAGAAAAAGGCGGAGATAGGCGGATCAAGGCCGCCGAATGACATCATACCAAGGGGTATGTGTCGGAAGGGGTACTCCGCCTCTAAATATAAAAGTGTCAACATATACAAACATGATAGCAAGGGAAAATTAGTAATAAAATCCGGAAAAATCATAGAAAATGAAGAATAGAAGGAAATGAGGTGGGGAAAAATATGGGACGAACATAAAAAATAGGAAAAACACACAGGGCACCCCCCTAGTCCCCTTACACTATCAGCTTCACTGCCCTGAACCAGATATCATCCAGACAGCATGCTGTCCCCAGTGCCTTTCCCTCTTCCCTTATCCAATTCCTTGGAAATGTCAGTGGAAGGAGTCTCCAAGATCATGTGCATGCAATACAAATCTCTGGAAAATTCAGAATACCTGGAATGGCCCCAAATGGGTTCCATGCCAGCTGTACAGTACACAGTCATTTGACTCTTGGCTTCAATTTTTTTCGTCTTGCCAGATCATAGAAGACTCTCTTCACAAGACTTATCATGACCATATAAATCATCCTCCAGCTGTCTTTGGTGCCACTATTAATGATATCCAAGGTAGCCCTGCTTGGAATGATATTTTAGGCTTTCTCCAGTCTCCCTATCATTTACTCTTTGGAATTTATGTTGATTGGTACAACCCTCACACAAACAAGATTGCTGGTAGGTCACTAGAAAGAAATTATATACTAATATGGCTAATAATATTACATATAGGTAAAAAGGTGTCCTGTGGTGCAATTTTGCTTTATTGCTGGAATTTACCTTTCAATCTCCAGTATCAACCTGAGAATATCTTTATTGCTGGTCTCACACCTCCACCTCATCCTCCTGACCCTACCACTATTTCCCATGTTCTTGATCCTGTTATTACTTCTGTTGCCAAGTATGGTGTTGCACCTGGTCAAAATGTGCCAACATCCAGACATCCCAATGGTATTCCTGTGCAAGCAAAAATTGCACCTGTCATTGCTGATCTGGAGGGAAGTCAGAAGGTTACTGGCTTTTTAGCACATGGTGCCACAATGTTTTGTTCCTTCTGCCTCTGTACCCAACATCAGCTAGAAGACCTTAATATGCAATCTTGGGAACTACATGTGCCCAGGTGTGAGCACAAGCAGAGGCATGGCTTAACCAGACAACCAAGGCTGGCCAAAATGCTCTATCAAAGTCAAATGGTGTACAGTGGACTCCATTACATCATCTGCCATACTGGGACCCAGTCAAACATGTTGTTCTAGGTTTTATGCACAACTGGCTTGAGGGTATTTGACAGCATCATCTTCACTCACTCTGGAGAATTGGACAAGATGAGGATGAAAGCCAGAAGATTAAAGAAATAGAGCTTGATGAGTGATTGACTGAAGAGGATGTATCAGACTCTGCTGAAGAGTTGGAAGGTCTTTCCCAGGAAACAGCTGAATATGAGACTACCATGATGATGCCAATGCAACATACACCACCACCTATGTCTCCCTCACCATCTTCCTCATTTACTGCTGGTTCAAGCATGTCTGAATCATCCTCAACCCCTACAGTTACACAAACCCATCCAGTTCCCTATGACCTCAATTTTGATGATAAAGATGATGGTGATGATAGTGACTATATTCCTGCAGACACAGTGCCATTCAGCTTTACACCTACAGAGCTACAGGCAATACAGGATTGCATTCAAGACATTACTCTTCCAACATGGATACAACGACCACCAGTCAATCTGGGTGAACCAAGTCATGGCAAGCTCAAAGCAAGAGAATATCTCACTCTGTTTACATGCATTTTCCCTCTCATTATTCCTGAATTCTGGTACATTGTTGCTGCTACAGACTTTCACTGCCAACACTTTGAGTGCTTCTATAACCTTGTTGCAGCTACAAATATTATTGCTGCATTCAAGACTTCAAATGCTGATGCTGATGCCTATACCCAGCATTATATCCGGTATCGGACTGCAATTCAAAAGCTCTTCCCTTACCGTCCATCCAAGCCAAATCACCACTATGCCATGCATAATGGCTCCCTGCTCAAATACTGGGGTCCTTTGGCTTCATTGAGCGAGTTTTCAGGAGAGCAAATGAACAGAATGTTGCAAAACATTAATACTAATCACCATATTCGTATGTTTATTTACACTCATTTATGTAAAGCTAGTAGCTAATATCAATTGCAGGAGATTTGGATTTAACAATGCTCTGCCAAATGAGTCATAGAGCTTATCTTGATGCTTCACTGCACAGTGACAATGCTATAAAAGAGTTGTCTGACATTCTGGAGCCAGTTGACATTTCAGTGGATGATCCACTGGTACCTCTGAAGTCTACTGAAGTGGCAGAAATTCTAGAGAAGGCCCCTAGCCTTCAAGATGTAGAATATAATGGGCTGCTTCATTACCTTCATCAGACAGGAAGGCCCTACTGAGCCTACTCTGATCTTCCCCATCCATTGAACAGCATTATTCTTCCTCCACAAGCTCAGCATCTTATGGAGATCCACCGAGACGAATGTACCTTTAGTTGTGAAAGATCACACAAAGGAAATAGTGCCATACAGTTTTACAATCCTTTGACTCAAGTTCATGATACAGGCTTTATTCAACAAATTTGGAGGCTTCCAATAGAAGGCACAATGCAGATCTTCATAAATGTCTGCCCACATCAACCACTATCTGAACAACAGGAAGGAAAAGCACCATTCAAATATTATCCTGGATTTATGACCCGGATTGTGGATGCAATCCCCTCTAACACCAATATCATTATTGAACCTGCTCATATCATTACCTATGTTGTAACCTTACAGTGCCCATTAGGGACTTACAATATTGGAAGAGAGGTGCTAGTTGTTTGTTTGGCTCCAAATAGAGGATGTAGATAGGAACAAGAGCAGGAGTGCCAGTGGATGCTTAGGGACAAGTATTTAATTGTACATTTGTATCCACTCAACTTAATATATCTTGTTGTTGGGAAACATGTCAGTTGAATTTTCATAGTAGTTTCCTAATATTTGAGCACAGGAGCAGTCAGGAGAATCCCGACTATCTGGTGACAAACACGTTGAACGTGTTTGATTCAGGTTGCATGTCATGTGACATTTGTCACACATTTCAACTTTATGGGTAACTGTCAAGTTTCACTCAACTCCTACTGGTGAACAACTTGTACATTGTTCACCTTTCTTTCTTGGGGTGTAACACACCCCAAGTCTCTCATTGACTCGTTCTGACCTCCTATGGTGGCTGGATTCCCTCGTGACCATACCAGGTGAGTACATGCATTTACTCGGGTCCATGACAAACACTAACAAAGTGTTTGACTTTGCTTTAGATATAGCATTTGAATTCGAACATTTCATGTGTACCATGTCATGCCGACGCCATCTCAACACCTCAAGATGATGATGCTGTAACGATTGGGGACAATGTGGGTTGGTGGAGGCTACAGCCTTTTTGGGACTGTAGAAATGATGGATACACATTTTCAGATGCATTGGGCCTTGAGTAATTCTATTTCTTTCTTCTTCTTAGTACTAACAAACATCTTTTGCCTTATGTTCTAGATACAACAGTCACCTTAGCTCGACAATGGCCATGTATGCCTGCTCTGCCCTCCTCCCCATAGAATCGGGATGTGAGGGCTTTGTCTTAGTACAGGATACAGCTGAGGGGTGCCAGGAGACCCAAGGAGCGGCATACCTGCCAGGTACGCCCCCCTACCCCATCTTCCCCCTTCCCAACTCTCACCCACCATGAATACAAGCAGGATCATGGTTGCCAGTGACAGAGATGGCAGAAGAGGGAGCAGGCATGGGGTAATGACACAACACATGCCCAAACATGTCCATGCAAACCCCCTCGTGATCCAAACAGTATAGAACTGACGACAATGACGACATCCTCCCTCTCTTGCTGCCACATCATAGCACCCTGAACCACCGCTGTGAGCAACTGCTTGCGGGGTGGAAACGGGGAGCAACAAGGATGGAGATGAAAAGAAGGGGGAGCAGGCACGATGATGATGATGACAGGCACCCCCCTCTCACTGCAAATGTGAGCGGGGATGTTTCATGTTCTGTTCTCGGTGACAACCACCACCACCCCCTCTCTTGCTGCAAACACAAGCAGGGGTGTTTTTCATTCTATTCTCAGTGACAACCACCACCACCACCCCTCCCTTGCTGCAAACACGAGAGGAGGGGTTTCTCATTCTGCTCTTGGCGACAACCACCACCACCCCCTCTCGCTGCAAATGCAAGCGGGGGCATTTCACATTCTGTTCTTGGCAACAACCACCACCACCCCCTCTCTTGCTGCAAATGTGAGCGGGGGTGTTTTTCATTCTATTCTCGGTGACAACCACCACCACCCCCCCCTTGCTGCAAACACGAGAGGAGGGGTTTCTCATTCTGCTCTTGGCGACTACCACCACCACCCCCCCCTTGCTGCAAATGCGAGAGGAGGGGTTTCTCATCTTGCTCTTGGCAACAACCACCACCACCCCCTCTTGCTGCAAACATGAGCGGGGGCATTTCATGTTCTGTTCTCAGCGACAACCACCACCACCCCCTCTCTCACTGCAAATGTGAGAGGAGGGGTTTCTCATTCTGCTCTTAGTGACAACATGCACCATCACCCCCTCCCTTGCTCCAAACATGAGGGAGGAGACTTCTTGGGGGAGCAGGCTTGACAACGACAATGATGATGGCCACCACAATGACCACAGCTCCCCCACCCACCACTGCGAGCAACTGCTCGTGGGGTGGAAATGGGGAGCAACAATCTTTTTTTTGTAACTTTTTTTAATGAATAAATATCATAATTTTGTATTAAATGAAGTGTCCATATCATAATGTACAGTGAGTCAAGAGAATTATAGAGAAATTGTAGAGCATACTACTAAAGAGACCATAGTGAGTAAATAGGCATAGAATTGAAATATTAGTGGAAAGCATAGAAGTGCTGCTAGCAGCTACCAGTTCATTGCAAAGGGCCAAACATGCAAAGTCAAGAAGGATATACCTTGATCTATCCTGCATTCTTAGGCTAGTCATCACCATACAAGTCATCACCATCATCATCATCATCCCCCTCTTCTGCCCCATCTGCCTGCCCCTCCTGCTCTTCATCATATCGGTCAAGCTGTTTCAGCTCCTCCTCAGTAGGCAGCTTATATTGTGTCAACACATCATTCCCATACTTCTCCATGAACTCTTTCTCTGGCAGATTTTTCCATGCCACACATGCAGACCAGGTGCTGTACAACTGTGGACACCAGGCAGAGCAACATGCCGTCCACCCTGGGTGTAATCAGCACGCTCACAGAGCGTAAGGTGTTCATTCCAGTAGATTGGATCAAACCAATCAATTGGGACTGACTTTGGTAGTGCCAGAAGCTTTGATTGCTTTGGTATTGGAGGATCTTCACGGCGTCGCTCAGTTCTGTAATTATAAAATTAGCCAATGATAAAAGGTAATGACACTTGAACTCACCTGAAGCGACCACTTTTGCTTTTATTCATCTGCTGGCATTGCTTGTCTGCCATACGGAAGAATGCAGCCACCCCTGTTGCCTGACCCTCCTTCTCCTTGATATGGTAGACTGAGTCTGGTCCCCTTCTGCCAACTCATCATCAGAATGGGCCTCATTTTCATTAGCTAAGGCCAAGACTCGATCATTGAAACCCTGTGCTTTGAATACTTCAACTCTGCCACTAGCAAGCTATTGAACTTATCTCAGTATAGTCCACATTTCAATGGAAGCAAAATACACACAGTATTATGTCTCTTCCACACCAAAGTCATCTGCTTTCCCTTTGCAACACTCCCTGGACTCTTTGCCTCTGACTTTGCAAGCCCATACATGTAGAAAAAGACAAAACTTCAGTAAAGTTTGCACATGAGTGAAAAGTCATGGACACACGACAGGTTAGCTCCCATGTGACTATATCTATATGCAGTTGAGACCTGCTCAAATGTCTTGAGTGCAATATGTTCATGGAGTAGGTTGTACATGGACTCGGGATCGCCACTCAGGACATCAGGTGCCCACTTTGCAAGCCCAAGGCATGCCACAGTCCTAAAGATGAGTAACAAATGACACTCCTGGATGCGCCTAATGTTTGCAGCAATCATCCCATCCTTGAGAGAGCTGACAAGCTCAGCTACCTTGGCTTTGGCATCTTGTATCCTACCTGAGTTGTCATCCAGGCTGGATGTTACCGAGTTTTGGAGCTGTGCTTCAGATGAATAATGCTGAGTGAATGGTACTTTGTCTTCAGGAGTGACCTTTGGGGGAACAGTGCTCTGGTGTGGTAGACACCACAGGACATGAAGATGAAGCTCAAGAGCTGCCTAAAATACAGAAGAACTGTGAAGTGATCAAATACAATGTAACAAAAGTTGCACACCTTTGTTTTCTCTGCCTCTTTTGGTACCTCTCCCTTTCTCATGTGCCAGTCACTAGGTTTCTTGGGTTTCCTGGGTCACTTAGCAAAAACTTTGTGTGCTTTCTTCACTCGTGAGGAGTTGGTGTTTGTACTGCTACTGTCTGGTGAGCGCTTGCGCTTGTTACCAGATGAGGTGCCCTCCCCTAACCCAGATTCAGAATCAGCAGGAGGTTGCATGTGAGCATCAGAGTCAGCCATTGGGATGGTGGTGGTCAAGAATCAAGGTATTCAGTCAAGCCAGAACGTGTGCACAGCGCATGGCATGAAACACGTTGAGAACAAAGGAATTCAGCACGATCACATGGTGGAATAAAGGATTCTTGTGCCAGAAAAAATTGGAAAGTCCAGGGCAATCTGATGGGCCGCGATTGGTACGGCAGCATATCGGCAGGCAAAAACATCATGGGCATCGATCATCGATTGCATACTTTCAAATTATATTACATAACTGCTAAGTGTTTAAAATTTTAAATCCAACTGCCACACCTACTGCCTCGAAGGCAGTTGAGTTTCAACTGCCCTGGGTTTTGCCCCTGGTGTGAGTGCCAGTTGTACAAGAGTACTTCTGTGTAGTGATCCCAGCCCCCCCAGGCCGGACTATTTGTACATATTACATTACAATGCCGCTGGTTCCTATAAAACCAGCAGATTACTAACTAGTATGTAAGCTTAAACTGTCAACCCCCCATAATATACGTTAGTTGTGTCATTGTGGATCGTTGAGCTAAGCTACACCTCCCCCAACTAACTACACTTTTTTTGACATTAAAAGTCATATATTCTATTTGCTATGCCATCCTCTGATCACTATCGCGATCCTTATCACTCAATCAACATCAACCCTGAAAAACCCTGCTAGCACCATCCCAGCAACGCATGGAAGCAATCTGATGCCCTATGGGCACCAGATAATCCTTCTTCGAGCCTATCATGCCCAAATCCCCTGAAACGAGAGCAAAATGTGTCCCTGCACCATGCCACATCATGACCTTTCCCAGTGCTAGGCTGTGAACAAATAGAATTTACATCAGTTGGTCCAACTGAATCTACTTACAATGCCTACAAGCCTTGTATTCTACCTAGTACTGATGAGGAACCTCATTGCTGAGTTTGTTCAAGCAACGAGTGAATTAGCTAGTCGTTACAGAAAATTGACTAGCTATGACTTGATTGAGAACTGTTTTACCAAACAGGTTGTAGCCCAAGCTGAGGCTATGGCCAGCCCATCCCCATTGCTCATTGAAAAATGAGCATACAGCAAACCTGCTGGGCATGCCCCCCAGTTACCTCGACATTATGAGCAAGGAGATGAATGCCATGTTAAGACATCAAAAAACCTCATTGTAGAATGAGAAGACAGCATCAAATGTGCTGTTGGAAAATCTATTCCACCCTGGGCTCAGTGTGAGACTCAGAGTACCACTCGACAGACAACATGTATTGTTGTTGCTCAACATACCCTGCAGTGCCTGGATGACAGACACCACATCAAGGTCCCCAGATTGAATGCCTCACCTGTTGGACAAGGTGGAATGGGAGACTTGCCGATTTTGAAGGAGAAACAAGACCCAGAGCTCGTTGTTGTCGAGGAAAGGGAGCTGCGTTCAGAAAACTGAGACACATTGATGAACTCGACGTGGTCGCGTCGAGTACCAGACCTGAGGAACAACGACATACACTGTTCGATGAACAAAAATGTCAGTAAACGATGAGTGGTGCCTATGGCACCACCCCCTGCAGTTTCAATGAGACCCTCACCTTGTTACCCACCACCTACGCACTCAAAAACACATCTCGATTCCCTGTATGACCCCCAAGTGGCCATATCATCATTCCACCCATGATTCCACCAGCAATTGCATAATGAAAACCTATATGGACCCTCAGTGGCCATATTGTCGATCCATCCATGATTTGCCATGGAATCACGTAGTTGCTGTCGTCCTCTTGATGATGCCGGTCCTTGCCAGAATGACGAAGTATACTGTTCTGCAAATGAAGGCATCAGCAAAAGATGGGTGGTGCCTATGGCACCACCCCCTGCAGTTTCAACAGGCTGCGTACCTGTCTCCCCACAACCTACACACTCAAAAATGTGTAACCACCCTCACGGACCCCCAGTGGCCATGCTCTCCTTCCACCCGTGACTTCCCGAGGACTGTTGTCTTGATGGCTTTGTTTAGGTCCAGAGCAACATTGGACGTTGTTCTGTAAGTGAAAACATCAGTGAATGTTGGGGCACCCAGCACTGCCCCCAACTATACAGGTGATGAACTCACCTGTATACCAAGTTCTAACGCATCCCACATGCATTGCGAATCCTCCTATGGCCCCAAAATGGCCGTAACATCGATCCACCTGTGATTCCTTGTGGAATCACCTTGCCATCGTCCTGACAACATGGTGTTGTGCCACATCGATGAAATCCATTGTTCTGCCAAACTCAACATTAGTAAACCATGGACAGTGCCTTTGGCACTGTCCTCAAATATACAGGTAAGAGTCTTACCTGTGATTCAACCCCATATGCACCCTGTGGTGCATAACTAACATCCCTACAGTCCCCAAATGGCTGTATCCTCAAACCTCCCATGTTTCCCTCAAGAAACACAGCATCACATTCTCGAGGTGTTGAGACAGCATCCACATAATGCCATGCATGAGAATTGTTTGACTCTGAACATTATACCTAACACAAAGTCAAGAACTTTGTTAGAACCTCATACAGACCGAGGTAAAGGGTCGTACTTACCTAGTGTGGCTCCATGGGCTTCTGACCTCCACAGGGGGACAGACAGAGTTGGTGAGAGACTTGGGGAGTGCCACCCCCCAAGGAACCAAGGTGGTGTGAGAGCAAACTTGATGATTGTGCATCAAGTTTGGATGTGTGACAAAGGTCACATGTCACATTGCCACAATCAAACGTGTTTACGTGTTTGCCACAGTCTGAGAACTCCCAGGGTCCTGACCACTTCCAGGGTCAAGTGTGATCTTCCCAACAAAGTTTCCTGAGCATTACTTTGTTTTATTCTTTCATATCTTCCACTTGCTGAGTTCCTCGGAGGTTACTCAGCCTTTCCCTTTCAAGTTTCATGTGATTGATCATTGCCACTGGCTGGGCCAGGTGGTTATCTTTCCAGAGTTTCCAGAGTGTGACTCAGTCTCTATTTATATTTCCCTGTGCCCCAATGCTCGAGGTCTTCTTCCCGTTTGTTAGCTTCACCCAGGGATGAAGCTAAAGGGGGAGAGTGTAGTGATCCCAGCCTCCCTAGGCCAGACTATTTGTACATATTACATTACAATGCCACTGGTTCCTATAAAACCAGCAGATTACTAACTAGTATGTAAGCTTAAACTGTCAACCCCCTATAATATACATTAGTCATGTCATTGTGGATCATTGAGCTAAGCTACACCTCCCCTGACTCACTACATTCTGTTACACTTTTTCTTGAACTCAAACTTGGCCTGGACGATCAAAATCACTCACTTCAAAAACCCAGCAATCCACATCACCCCAAAAAAATTGCTCACTTCAAAACTAAACAATCCACATCATGCCAAAAACATCCTCACAGCAGTACATCACCAACTGTCTATTAAATCACAGTAAAGAGATTTGGCATCCACCCTTTCTAGTGTTTTAAGGTTTGGTTTGGTCCAGTTTTTTGACCCCTAGGAGGGTTAACCAGTCTAGACCATTACCCTAAGTCATATGGACCATAATTGAACTGATGAAGACTGGTTGTCAAGAACTGTTCCTTGCCTGATTGGAGCCCGCATCCATCCAACCCTTTCCTGCACATTGAATCTGATTTTTGTCTATGCCTCCCAATTTTGTTCCTGGCCACCTTGCACTGCCCACACTGCTGTGCACCAGGCCGCCTTGTACAGCATCCACGGCTGCCTTCCCAAGGCTGCCGTCTCTATTGCAAATTCAACTATGGATTCCTGCGCGGCTCCCACTAGATAATTTATCTATGCAGTTGAGACACTGCTGGATTTTAGGTGCTACTTGGCTTCCTGAATTTTCCTCTTCCTGTCCTCTACTGTCCAGGGGATGGTTCCCATGTTCTGCTTGCTTGATTACTGCTTTGTCAACCAGCTCATTGGTACTTTTATTGGATTGTAAGACTTGCCTTGAGGGGGGTGCACAGTGATCCCCCTTCAAGTTTGTGTGCTTTTCAGTGTCTGGGTCCTGACCAGATGGGGGTAGCAGTGCTGTTTCACTTCCTGCTACATCAACTGGTTCACTATCATTTTTATTATGTGGGACTCGCCTCGAGGGGGACACACAACAATCCCCCTTGAAGTTAATGTGCTGGTTCATATTGGGGTCAAGATCTGCTAGGAGCAGTGGCTTTGTCCCCCTTTCACTCTGATACTGGTTTCTCAGTTCAGCCCAATTATTGCCCTTGGGCATTTTCACAATGTCTGAGTCGTAGTTATGGACCGCCTTGAATGTCTTCAATAAGGGTTTCCCAAACAGCACTGACCATGCTCCATTGCTATCAAAGACCTCGAAAGTTCCTGTGTGGGAGTCTTCGCCAACAGTGATTCTTCCACTCCAGACCCCCATTGATGGTACCAGTCATCCATCTGCCATCCGCAGTATGCAATTTGACCTCCTAAGAGGGTCAAGCCGATGTTTGACCTTTTGGAATGTCTTTAGGTCCACTGCACTCGCCATTGCACCATCATCAAATGTGCTCATCAGTTGTACAACCTCCCCTTTTGGGCCATTTAGTTTGATGGTGTGCAGAAATGGCACGCTGTTCTGTTGCTCATCCTCGCTGTCCAGGCAGTACAGGTCAATGACAATTGATTCTGGATGCTCTAGGTACACGTCGGTGTCTAAAGTGCACCTGATATTGGATGGCTTTACTTCATCCTTAGTGATGCCTCATCACACCCAAGGACTCTCCTTTCACCCTGATTGACAAGTCGTTGGGTCATCAGTGGAACCTCCTGTTCTATGCTGATGACCCTTGGCCTTTTCCCTGGTCTGCTAGGAAATTTGCAATGACTTGCTGGTCATACTCTTCCTTAGTGAGCCACAGTTGATCAGAGCTGATGAAGTTGATGTTGATATTGTCAGATGTGGTTGTCCTGCAGCTGCGCTTGATAGTCGTAGCGATTGACTGCCAATGCTGTTCAAGTGCAGGAACCTGCACGGGGCTGTCACAGTTGTGGCCCATGTGTCCCACCATCCTGCATTTCCAACACTCGCCAGATGCAACTGGGTTGGTTCCAGGGATGAGGGGGTATGGTCTAAACTCGCTTATGGTCTGTCCCGGGTTGGCGCTACTCCAGTCTATGATCTGTCTGTCGTATGCTGCCTGCCCCGCTGGAGTAGTATTTAAAGGTCCAGTCTGTAGGACCAAAAAAAAGACTGAAACTGAACTGAACTGGACTGATTAGGACTGGACCAGTGGTCTATTTATGGACTGGTCTTTTTCAGTCCAGTTGCTGGTCTTTCATTTTGAAAAATATAGTAGGACCAATGAAAAACCGGTTAAAACCAGTGGCAACTGGTCTTTTGTCCCAATGTATGTTGGACCTTACTCCCACACATATTTACTTTATTTTCGGTCCCTGGATCATCAAAAATGGTCAAGAATTGGTTGAGATATGACCAAAAACATTTTTGTACAAGTATTTTGTTGTATCAGAACAACTTTGATTGCATTGCTTATTACCTGAGCTACAATTTTTTTTGTACAGCTATATGACATCATAAAAGTAACAACAACACACCTAATCATCTGTACTATGGGATTTTATTCATATAATAGCCCAAATGAGTGCAACTACAAACTACAAATTACAAACTACAGACTGCAACTTGAATGCATGTCCTTTCAGTTTTGGCCATATCTCAGTCAAATCTTGACGGAATTGCTTAAATGTTGAATCAGTCTACGGAGCATTACAATCTCTATCCATGAATATAATATATATGAGGTAATGGTCATATTTGTTGAGATACATATGGGTTATTTGGCATGATAAATTTTATGACAAAAGACCAGTCTGAACCAGTGGTTTTTTGGTCCATGGACCGATTAGGACCAGTCCTAAAGGGTCCGGTTGTGGTCCTCCAATATCTGGGTCAGTCCTAGACCAGTTGCAGTTGCTGGTTGCCCCATTTGGAAGTCAAAAACTGGACCAGACTGGACCTTTAAACACTATGCTGGAGTATTCAGCTGGATTGGCAGAGCTAACTGTGTGATGTCAGCTAACCGGACTTCGGGGGGTCAGTTGGCTCAGTATGAGGTTTGGTCACCTGCAGATTGTGCTGCGTTTGTGGGGAATGTATTGTTGGTTCTGTATGTCTGTGATTGGGCTTGGTTTAGGGTGTGCACGGGTTGGTTTCGGAGGATGGGGAACCGTGGTGCTGGGTTGGTTGACGTGTTAACATTGAGTCATTGGAATGCAGTGGTGAGATCCCTCATTGATGTGTTTCGTAGCCCTTGTAATTTCTTCAGCTCCTCTCGAATGTGTCACGCCTCCCTCTCCTCCTCCTTTGCTTCATCAATCTGGGATAATGTTGCCATGCGGATTGCTTTGCAAAATGTTGTCCAGTCAGTGTGTCCTAAGCCTGTTACCTTCTGCAGTACCTTTGGCATGGTTTTCCGTATGTTCCCTATCAAGAGGCCGTTCATGTCTGGGATCGCTGCTGTTAACCGTTCTATCTTGTCTGCCCATACAACGTGGGTGAACTCCTCTACTCCATTGTTCTTCACTCGCTTCCCTACCTCCTCTTCTGTGATCTTCATTTGCTCGAGGGCTGCCTGCTTCTCCTCTACTGTTTTTACTGTGGTGGCTTTATCTGGCCACCTCTTCTCGAATGCCTGTATGAGGTGCTCCCAGGTATCTTTATCGCTGGTGGGGAGATCGTTCCACCATTGCTTGGTGACGGATCCTGACTTGAGATACAGCTGGAATGCCCAGAGTCTCTGCACATCCGTGGTGTTGGATTTCTGAATGAAGAGTCGCTCAATTGAGTTTAGGAAGTCCTGTGGGTTTTTGTCCTCACATTCATCGTCGCCCCAGAACAGTCTAGTGCTGGTTTTGGTCATGCTATCATTGTTGTCATTGGGAGGGGTTGGGGTTGTGGAGAGTTGTGGTGTAGACAGTGGTGCAATCAGTGATGGCCAGGGGCTGATGAGGAAGATACTTTCTGAGTCATCAGGTGTGGATGGTAGGATGAAGGAGGATGTCATTGATGGTGTTGGTGTGGGTTCCATGGATGTGGTGTCTGGTATGAACCTGCCCAGGTGGTCTTGTCGCATGTTTCTTGCTTGCATTGTGGCATGAGGTAGCACGAGGTGAGGCTGATGGGGGAGCCAAGATGAACAGAGCTGCATTGACAGGTGGGCCGGGTGTTGAGACACAGTAGATAGGAACCAGGTTGACAGGTAGACAGAATTAGCAGAGTACCAAGAACAAGACAAGGTTAGACAGGTGAGCTGAACAGGTCGAGAACAGGTTAAACAGGTTACAGTATGCAAAAAGTGCGAATCTTCCTGTTGTCACCAGATGTAGCCAGCTAGACTCTTAGTGTTGCATCTGCTACCAGATGAGATGACTCAGACAGGGCTTGCATCTACTACTAGACACGAGTTGCGGGAACAGACAGGCAAAGATGCTCCTTATCTACACACACATGTGTCTATCTATGAGGTCATGTGACTGCTAAGGGAAATGCTGGACTCTGGCTGCGGACTCTGCTATGGACTCCGCTGGGGCCTCTGCTGCCACGGCTACATTGGATCCAAAAAAAATCTTTTTTTCAATAAAGTTTGTTTCTGAGTTCAGACTGAGTGAATAAGTAACGTGAATAGTCTTTAAGTGGGTAATGGTCTGGGTTTCTGTGGGTAGCGGTGTGAAAATCCACAAGGAGTTCTTGGGTGTGGTCAAGTTCCGTAACAGGTAGCCAGGAGGTCTCTTCATCGGTTCCCTGGTAACCTTCCCATTGGACGAGGTAGAGAATCTTGCAGCGATGTCAGTTGTCAACTTTGGAGTCGAGGACTTTGGTGATCTCATATTTGAGCTTGTCGTCGATGGTGATCGGAGGAGGTGGAGGTTGTACTCAATTTGGAATTGTGTTTGGGGAGTGTTTCTCTAGTTGAGAGACATGGAAAACAGGGTGAATGGCCCGCATGTGATCTGGGAGCCACAGGGTGACTGAGTGAGTGCCCAGGTGGGTGATGATTTCGAAGGGGCCATGGTTCTTTTTGGAAAGTTTCTTGGAAGGACGAGTGGTGCGGATATTTTCCACAGTGACGTAGGCAGAGTCACCAACGTTGAAGTCAGGTGTGGGTGCCTGATGTTTGTCTGCAGGACCTTGATAACGCTCTTGAGTGGCTGCAAGCTGTATCCAAAGCTCCTGATGAAGGTCGTCTAAGTCAACAATGAACTCATGGGCGTGCTGTGAAGCTAAGTCATGTTCTGAAAAGACAGAAATGTTCAGGTGATAGCCTTTGTTGGCAAAGAAAGGGGATACACCTGTAGAGGCGGAAGGAGCATTGTTGTAGGCAAATTCACCCAAGGGTAAGAGGTGAGACCAGTCATCCTGCTGATAGTTGCAGAAGATCCAGAGGTACTGCTCCAAGGTCTGATTTAGTTGTTCTGTCTGACCATCACCTTGTGGGTGATATGCTGGGAATATGTCTGGCCAAACCTCCGCACCTTTGTCCAGGAATTCTGCAAATCCTGTACCACTTGCAAATGATTCAAATCACCTCGACACAAGCCCTACGGGTTCCTAAAGCAACTTCCAGTTCCGGAACAACCTTGGAACTCCATCTCCATGGATTTCATTGAGCAACTACCTGACTCCGATGGTCACACTGCTATCCTGGTCATTGTTGACCATCTCACCAAACAAGGCATCTTCATCCCAACTGTCAATGAAATCACAGCCCAAGAACTAGCCAACCTGTTCGTCCTCCACATCTTCTCCAAGCATGGCATTCCCTCGCATGTCACTTGCGACCGAGGATCTGAGTTTGTCTCCCATTTCTTCTGCTCCCTCGGGAAAGCGCTCGACATGCAGATCCACTTCACTTCTGGTTATCACCCGCAAGGTGATGGTCAGACAGAACGACTAAATCAGACCTTGGAGCAGTACCTCCAGATCTTCTGCAACTATCAGCAGGATGACTGGTCTCACCTCTTGCCCTTGGGCAAATTTGCCTACAACAATGCTCCTTCCGCCTCTACAGGTGTATCCCCCTTCTTTGCCAACAAAGGCTATCACCCGAACATTTCCATCTTTCCAGAACGCGACTTAGCTTCACAGCGTGCCCATGAGTTCATCGTCGACTTAAATGACCTTCATCAGGAGCTTTGGAAACAGCTTGCAGCCACTCAAGAGCATTATCAAGGCCCTGTGGACAAACATTGGGCACCCGCACCCAACTTCAACATTGGTGACTCTGCCTACGTCACTGCAGAAAATATCCGCACCACTCATCCTTCCAAGACACTTTCCGAAAAGCACCATGGCCCCTTCAAAATCATCGCCTGCCCGGGCACTCACTCAGTCACCCTGCAGCTCCTGGATCACAGGTGGGCCATTCACCCTGTTTTCCATGTCTCTCAACTTGAGAAACACTCCCCGAACACAATTCCAAATCGAGTACAACCTCCACCTCCTCCGATCACCATTGACGATGAGCTTGAATATGAGATCGCCAAAGTCCTCGACTCCAAAGTTGACAACCGACGTCGCTGCAAGATTCTCTACCTCATCCGATGGGAAGGTTACCAGGGAACCGATGAAGAGACCTCCTGGCTACTTGTTATGGAACTTGACCATGCCCAAGAACTCCTTGCGGATTTTCACACCCGCTACCTGCAGAAACCCGGACCATTACCCGCTTAAAGACTATTCATGTTACTTATTCACTCAGTCCGAACTCAGAACAAATTTTATTGAAAAAATATTTTTTTTTTGGACCCGACCAGGTCCCTACACTACCACTGCTTCTCCCTCTCCATCTTCATCTCCCTCTCCCCCAACTTTGCCTGCATCTCCGCCCTCATCCTTCTCTTCACCCTCCTCACCCTCTTTTTCATCCTCACTCTTCTCCTTGTCATCAGCTCGCCTTTTCTCCAGATATCTCTGGAAGGCCTCCCAGTCATCTCTGGATTTTTGGATCCCATGTCTTTTCCACCGGGACTCTCGCACCGCCCGCTCCTCCTCCCTTGCCGCTTCCTCCAGCTCCTTCATCTCCCATTCCATCTGCTCCTTCATCGCCCGCTCCCTCTGTTTGTGTTGGGCCCTCATCGCGGCCAATTTGATCTGCACGGATACTGCTGGAGGGGACATAATTGATAGTTGATGGGAGAAGGAAAGAACATGAAAATTTTTTTTCAACCAATTACCACATTCAGAAAATTCAACCAACTTCCTCATTTGGACTCAAACCCTCACGTGCCTCGTAGGCTTGGCACTAAGGGGGAAATACTGTCAAGAACCATTCCTTGCCCAATTGGAACCCACATCCATCTGACCCTTTCCTGCACATCGAACATGACTTTTGCCTATGCCTCCCAATTTCATTCCCAGCTGCCTTGCACTGCCCACACTGCTGTGCACCAGGCTGCCTTGTACAGCATCTATGGCTGCCTTCCCAAGGCTGCCGTCTCTATTGCAAATTCAACTATGGATTCCTGTGCGGCTCCCACTAGATAATTTATCTACGCAGTCGAGACACTGCCGCAGTCTTCGTTCCTGTTCCACATTATTCCAGACTACAGTATTTAAGCTTAGTTAGTTTCACCTTGTATTCCTCAGTTCGTATATTGACATAGACTTGACTTTACCCTGCCAATCTAAAACCTCCTTCTACTCCAACCCCTGTCCTCTAAGAGTCTGAACTCCATTCGACTCAACCTCTAGTCTCCCTCTGAAGTTCTAGTCTCATCTGAACTTAACCTAAGTCCCTCCATACTCCTCCCCACATTTACCCACACTTTCCCGCTCCTACCTCTAAACCCTCAACTTGAAATTAGGACACCAGACGAGGTGAAGGGCACAGCTTCTTACAAGCTGAAGCCAAGTCCTTTCTGTTTCCCCTCCCGCAGAATCCACATCGACCTGACAATCTCTCGCTATCATCACCCACAGTGTCTGGTTGGATTCTGAAGCAGCCTCCAGGATCAGTTCTTAACACCACTCCACCATCTCCTCCATCTCATCATCTCTTTCTCCTATCATCTCTGGCTGTACTTCTGCTTGTCTGGGCTGTGATGCTGCCAATACTGACACTAATTAGGACATTTGCGCTGTGAGTGCATCAATTTTCACCTCTAGCGCTGGTATGGGAACAGGATTAGGACCAGGACTAGAGGTCGAAGGTTTGGACATAATTGTAGAATCTGTGATGAATCACTTCTTCGACAAATTCAAAATTTTTTCTTTGAGACCTCTCCAAATGTTTATGGGTCACGTGATGGTTTGTCAATCATTTGTCGATCGTTCGTCGATCATTCATCATTCGTTTGTCATTTGTTGGGCACCTATTTTGACACTTCGGATCAATAACCCTTCCAACAGTGCCTGATCTCGGAGATAACACTGAATTCAGCTTGTAACTAAAATAGTCATCCAAATAGAGTGATGTAAATCGTAACTAAACCAGATCCAATCAGTTGTCTGCTTGCAGCTGTCCTAATGATGAGCACTGCCTCTCGATCACTGGTGGTTGCAATGTAAGGCGAGGCCTGGCGTCGGCTTATGAAAGAAAAGGTAGATTACATATATACAAGTACTTCCGGCTCGTGCTGAAAGGATGAGTAATCGGATGTGGCGTGGTGAAACAATGACGTATGCGCAAGTAAGAGAAGGCGCACTGATATGGGAAGTTGTGTTCTTCTGTTAGGGTGACACCCACTATCTGCTAGCTAAGACCGTGCGGGTTCTCTCTACAAGAAGGGGGTGGGATCTGCACTCGTGATGGGGGAATTAATGGTTTTGATGCAAGGGGTTATTAATAGGTGAGTTTGTTGAGATAGGCCTTTCACACCAAAAACGTAGGTGGAATACCTAAGAGAACACAACTGGGGTCCCCTAGGCATATATTTAGGGTTTATATACTATGTTACATATATTGTACATTGTTGTTACCGATGCATTTGCACATGCGTGTACATATTGATGTGTGCAAAATAAAATTCTCACGCTATCAAAGTGTAGCATAATTTGGCGTCATGTAGCATAATTCGACATTAATAAAATAAAAATGAAATTTTATTAGGTAATGGGGTGGTTTCCTAACAATCAGAAAGGTCCAGGGGATTTCCGGACACTGCTGAGGATTTAGCTGCCAGTCCTTCCAGGGAGAATGTCATCTGAAAGGCAACAGCCCCAGGAAGTTTGCTTGCACACATGTAAGCAGCAGCATTGATGAAAGAGATCTCCAGTGGTACAAGTTTCAAGGGTTTAGTGATTATGGGGTTTTTGCAGGTTTCCGCTGGAAGGTTCAGAGTTGAAGGTGACTCACACAAGATAGGAGAGTCGGAGGATGTCGAGGGGACAGGACCTCTTTGCACTGCAGAACGGAAATTTATTTGGCCTGAAGACCAGTCAATCAATGGATTGTATTGCTTCAGCCAGTTATGACCAAGTACTGCAGAACAGGAAGAGTCCAGTGAGGTTACATAAAATGTCAGATTGAACACTTCACCAGATGGAAAAGTGACCAGGAGTTCCACGACTTGAGTTATGGTGGAGTTACAAGTTCCATCAAATAGTCAAAGTCTGATTGGAGGAATGGTTTTGGTACTAAGTTGGTTGTCCTGCACCAAGGAAACAATGTGAGGAACCAGAGTCGATAAGAGTTTGGATTTTTAGGGATTGTTTGGAAATGGATAACAGGATGGTAAGGGATTCAGGATCAGAAAGAGCGGACATGTTGAGATGGATGTAAGCAGCCAGTTGGGAAAGGTCAATGCAACCCTCAGCCCCAATGGCATGTTCCCAAGGGTTGCGGACTATTTTTTTGGGTCTGCAGAGTCCGGCTTGGACTCAGTGACTGCTGCAGCATGGGCTTTGGCCATTTTGGACTTCGGACAATTCCCAGCTCCATGTCCTTTCTCACTGCAGTAGAGGCAAAGTCCTTCCTTCATGCGGTGTTCATGCTCATCTCCAGTTAGTTTACTGTCTTTCCCCAACTTGTCAGAAATAGAGTTTTTTGGCTTGTCCTTCTGGAAGTTGTTCTTTGACCCAGAGGAGCTGCCGGACGAGGATTGGTTTGTGTGGTTTGTGCTGGATGAAGGCTGGGGTTTGGACTGAGTATTGGAATTGGAGCTAGAAGAACCTTTAGATTCCTTCTTTCCAGTGTGTGTGGAATTTCTGGGGGTCTTTGTTTCTAAGCAGGTTTCTTCTTCCTGCATCCAATAGATGTTGTCAGCATCCTGGGCTTTAAGACATAGGAATGCTAGAGTTTTGGGTTGTCCCCCCCATAAGACTTCTATGTGGAGATGGAGCAGAAGACCGCAGAAATACCGGTCACAAAGAGCGGCCTCATTCCAGTTGACCCGGGAAGCCAGTTCCCAGAAGTCCACATTATACTTCACTATTCTTCCACCTTTCTTCATCATGAGTTCTGAAAGAGCCTTTTCTGCATCCCCGACAGGGTCATGAGGACCAAAATTGCTTTCTAACTCACTGAGGAATACCTCGTAGTTCCACATCCAATGGGCAGAATTTGTTGGGTCATTGAGTCCAGGTTCAAACCAGCTAAGAGCTGACCCTTTGAGGTAGGAAAGGATGAATAGAATTTTCTTTTTGTTGGAGGTGAATACCTGAGGACAATTGCGGAAGTGAAGGTTGCACAAGACTAGAAAGTCCCGAAGTTTCTGGGGATTAGCCCTGTCGAAAGTATCAAAATCATGAACTTTGATCTTCTCAGTCTTGGGTGCTTGGTTCTGCCAGAGGGTTCGGAGACTATCCGAGAGCTCAAACAGAGCATCAAGCAACCTATCTCCTGGATCAGGATTTCTGCCAACAGGAGGTAGAGGTCATCAGGGTCATCAGGATCGGGGTCATCCCTGGGACTGTCAGGACCGCTAGGGTCATCAGGTCCACCGGGAAGTCCGTCCTCTTTACCTGGACCTTCCTCGTTGAAGGGGTTAGGTTGCCCAACATTCTCTACATACTCAAGTGGAGTCGTATTCCGAGGGGTCTCTGGAGGTTGAGACATGACGTTAGCACTGATGGAGGGTGCTCCAGAACTGATTTGCATGAAGATGTTGGATGGTCTGGTGGATGCACCAAAAGTCAAAGCGTGTCTAGGGGAAGGAAGTATGGATCAGTGTATTGCTGATAATCCTGGTACTGCGCCAGCATGGTGGGAGTTTCTTGTAGTTCATTGGGTTTGTGACTCAGTAGGAGTCATAAGGAAAGATGGGATGGTTTTGATGAGAGAAGTGAGAGTTTGTAAATACTGTTAAGTACTGAACTTGAAAGGGAAGTCATCAGAATTCCGGTCATACCTGGACGATAGGAGTTGTAGAGGATGGAATGAGTAAGACAGGGAATCCTACAGAAATCCAGGGCAGGGTTTACTTGATGTGTTGCACCAAGTGGGGGAGCAGAAAGGACTTGGCTTCAACTTATAAGAAGTTGCGCCCTTCTCCTCGTCAAGTGTCCTAATTTCAAGGTGAGGGTAAGGAAGATGACCTGAGGTCCGGAGAGTTTCCGGAGAGGATGAGCAAGAGTTCGAAAATGACTTAAGAACATAATTGGAGTTTAAAGAGGATAGGATTAAGTAGGAGACTTGGTTGATTTACAAACTGGCGATACAAAACAGAAGTAGCTAGCTTAAATACTAAGGTCAGAGTTTCTGAGGCTGTGGCTAATATGAAAACCGGCTTCCGAGGCAATTCCTGAAACTGTTTCACTTAATTGGAAATGAGGGAATTTTGCCTCTAGGCAGTGCTGCTGATAGAAGGTGGGCTGTGATGTAAGGCAGCCAGGAAGGGGGGCGGAAAACGATCAGAAGTCCAGTCGGAAGAATCAGTCTTGACAAGCACATATGGTGGACACTGCAATACACCAATTACCAGTTCCGGAAGGATTTTTTCTTTGTTTTCCAAGTTTTCAGGGTGATACAGAAGTGGCAGGTATGCCGCTCTGCTGCATTACAAATTAACTGTTCAAGCTTTTGTGTGTTGGAGCCAACCATTGCCAAGCTGACACCTGTGGATCTCAAGCAAGCGAGTGCTAAAGAAACTGGGAGAATCCCATTTTCCAACCCTGCAGTGAGGGCATTGCGCTCTGAAATTACTGCTGTCCGCTCCAATGTCATGGGTACAGATAAATCCTGGACTCAGATTTGGTCCAAGATCTGGTCTACTATGGTGATGAAAGGCCCTCCATCTTTGTGGATAATGCTCAACCCATCTGACATGCATGACCCTGTTGCACAAGTGTTTGCAGGTCAGGAAATCAATATGGATGCATTTGTTGTGACAGATGGACCAGATGCCACCAATAGGGCAATAACAATTGCAACTGACCCTTTCACAGCTGCCAAGTTTTTTCATTCCACAATTGCCCTGGTGTTAAGAGCCCTGTTTGGCATTGATGCAGGAAAAGGCCATAAGAGAATCAGAAGGAAAGAGGGTATCTTCAGCAAGATCACTGCTTACATAGGGACAGTCAAGGCACAGGGTGTAAGAGTGCCTCTTACATCAGCATTGCATTATCACATGTTATTCTGTTGGTATATAGTCTACACTTTGAGTACTTGCACTGTATCTTAGTTTTCTCCCTCAAATATATTAAGTTCCTTATATGTTCTTGTGTCCTTGAGTGTTGGAAGCTTTGGCTTCCTTCCACTTTTTTTTTATAAGGAACTTACCATCCACACTCTACTATCTCACAATTATTTTCCCTGGCTGACCCTTAAATTACTACAACAGTCAATTTTTTCACACTGACACCTACATGGCGCTGACTCTACTTGTTCGACTACTTGCCTCTTGTTTCAGCCCCCTCCATCTCCCCCACTTGCTCACCCATCCTGCTGTCATCTCCCAACACCATCATGTGCCATCCTCCATGTTCTCCCACAACACTGTCCTTTGACAACCACCTCCTCTCCTAGTGCTGTCATCTTGTCTGCTCCTGCCTCTGTCCTCTTGTCCTTTTTCTACCCTTGTTCTCTCCTACCATCGCCCAGTCTGACCCAGCATGACACTTCTGAGCACTGAGGTGCTGAACATTGTTGTGGCTTGTTCTCATCTTGTGCTGCTCATTTTCATCTTGTTCTCTGCCTGTACTGTTCCAGTGCAACATGTTCAAGCACCTTGAGGTGTGGGACATCATTGCTGCTCATTCCGCTCTTGTCCACCACCTGTACCATCCCAGTCATGACACATGTGAGCACCATGAGGTGCCAAACATTGTTGCTGCTCATTCTCTAGACATCCACCCCCATCCTCTCCTAATGCCCCCCACTGTCAGCAATGACAGTCCCACAACTCCAGCATCACAACTATGTGCCACATCACTGCTGATGACACCCACACAGCCACCATTGCCACTGTCAACATTGTTGATGCTGACCACAACCACCTCATCCCCTATGTCAGAAGCACCACCAGCCCCTCATGAACAGCAGCACTGGCTTCCAGGCTGACCTACTACACTCCAGCAGAGTCCCCAGCCCCCCATTCTGTACCCTGAGCCACCTATCACCACTGCCATGTCATCATCAACAATGGTGCCCACAGCTGTCACCCAACACATCAAAAATGATGGCACACACTGCTGGGTCAAACTACAGCCCCACAGCAGCATTCCCAGCCTGTTCCCTCACATCCTGAGCACCCCACTGCTGCTGCCACATCACAATGGCAGCAACTACCATTGCAACCACCCCTGAAACAATGATCTGGACCACAGCTAGCACCCAGACAGCTAGTAACACCTTGAAGATTGTTGCCCTAGCTGTAAATGCTGTACACAGGCAGTCCACAGCCCAGAACACAGAGTTACATGAGGATGAGCAGACATGTTTGTTAAGATGTGTTGTGCACTCAACAGAACAACTGTGCCTTCCCCACCATCTCCAATGGCAACCTATAGCACCTCCCACACCACTCTGTCCCCCCCAACTTGTGCCTCTGACTCCCATCAAACACCTAGAACCACCTGGTGAAACTATGAGGTGCTACACGATGACCCCAGCTCCCCACTTCTGCCACTCCCAGAATATGACCCAACGTTCACAAAAAGAAAAAAAGAAAAAGGTGACACAACCTCCCTAAACTGTCAACAGCCCCTCGACTTGCTCCACAGACCCCTGCAATGCCCAAAAGACATCCACAACCCAGCAAAACCAATTGCAGGCATACATGCCCACGTGTTTGTCAAAACGCATTGCCCACTCAACAACACCACTCTGCCTGCCCCACCAGTCCCAATGACAACCTACACCAGCTCCAATGGCACCATGTTCCCCCATGCTTGACCCCCCATACCCCTGTTATGCACCACAAGCCCACAATGACACCTTACACATCCACACTATGCACCACAAGCCCATGACAACACCTTATGTGTCCACACCACCTGCCACAACATTGTTGACAACCAACCCCACCACTCTGTCCCCAGCCCCAAAACTGCCCCCAGGCTCTCATAAATGAAGACAACACACTGCCAGGATGTCCCACTGCACTCTACTGGGGTCTTCAGCCCTCCCTGTTCAACTGCCATGTCACCATCGACAATGGTGACAAACCCAACTGCAACCACCCTTGAAATGCTGACTAGGGCCGTGTCCACACCCAAATGGTGGCCACCACCTTGGAGAGGGCTCACCTGAGACTCTCTTCATTTTCCCCCCATCACCTATGTCTATGCTAACAACATGGACACTGTCTGCATGTGGACACATTCATCAGAATGTGTGTGCTGCTTGATGGAACAGCTCTGCTGGTTCCAGGATCCCCAATGATGGCCCATGCAACCTCCCATACCCTCTGTTCCCCCCCACCTCTCCCCAACTCGCTCCCCAGACCCCTGTTCACTCTGAAACACCCAGCGCAACCACCATGGCATCATTGATGTGTTCATTGACAATGACTGAATCCCCTGCTCTGCCCAACTTAGGACCACCATTGGCAGCTCCAGAATGACAATGTACACAGCCAGAACCAGCAAAATGCCCCCAAAACACGTCCCAAAGCCCTAGCTTGCCCCTGAACCCCCAAAACTAGCTGTTTCACCACCACCTGCATCCTACACCCCTGCCACATCACTGACAATGCCATCAATGCCTGACAATGCCCCCCACTCACCGTCTACACCTATGTTTCCATCCATACACCCCAGCTTGCCCCAGGGGCCCTGTAAATGCACCATTTCGCCACCCCCCACCATGTCACTATCCCTGTCCCCAGCACCATGTCACCCACGCACCATCACCACTATCCCTGTCCCCAGCACCATGTCACCCATGCACCATCACCACTGTCCTTGAAAACACCCACTGCCCTTGTCAATGCCCATCCTTGTCAATGCCCCGTCATTGCCTGCCCTTGGCAATGCCCATCCTTGTTAATGCCCCATGAATGCCCATCCTTGTCAATGCCCATCCTTGTCAATGCCCTGTCAATGCCTATACCTGCACCGCACCTGTCCAACTGTGACTCAGTGTTCTTGCGAACATGTAAAGTTATTTTTGGTCACCATGACCACATTTACCTTGCCACCTGCCCCCCCCCCAGTCATTTTTTTGGAGTATGAGAGAGTGTAAGAGTGCCTCTTACATCAGCATTGCATTATCACATGCATGTCTATTATCACATGTTATTCTGTTGGTATATAGTCTACACTTCGAGTACTTGCACTGTATCTTAGTTTCCTCCCTCAAATATACTAAGTTCCTTATATGTTCTTGTATCCTTGAGTGTTGGAAGCTTCAGCTTCCTTCCACAGGGCCGGGGGACACTCCATCTACATATGATTCTCTGGATAGACAGCGCTCCATCTGCTACTGACATGAAACCTGCCTTGGGTTCTGAAGTGTTCAGGCAGCATGTTTCTGCCTTCATTAAAGCAACAATTTGAGCAGACTTGGAAGGTAAAAGGGCTGTGGAGGTGTTAAAGATAGAGAAGAAAAAAGGGCTCACATATGCACACCCTGTTCACCCACAGACAGCAGACGCAGGATGGCAGCTTAAACAGGTGGAGGAAAGTTTGGCACGTGCAGTGCAGCTACACCAGTGTAGTGTCAAGAACTGTTTGATTGTGAAGAACAGGTGACAACAGTGCAAGCACCATGCTCCATTCCCAATCGCAACAAAGAATTGGATTAATAAAAAGGGGCATTGGGGCCCATGACATGCATATGGGTATTTAAACAACTGGAACCCAGCAGTGCTACACTGTTTGCAAGCAAATCATGACATCAAGCTCATTACCAATGGAGAAGACACCAAAAACATGTCCTTTTACATTTCAAATTACACAACCAAGAAGCAGACAAAATCTTTGAACACTTCCGCTTGGAAGGAAGCCAGAGCTTCTAACACTCGAGACTCATGGGCACAGAAACATGTAAGGAACTTAGTATATTTTGAGGGGGGGAAACTAAGATACAGTACAAATACCTGAAGTATGGACTATATACTACTGGAATAACATGTGATAATACTGAAGCATGTGATAATGGTGTGATGATGTAAGAGGAACTCTTACACTCTCTCATACTCCAAAAAAATGACTGAGGGGGGGCTTGAATCAACAAGTCACAGGCACACTTTACACATTGGTGAAAACATTGAGTTGCCTGGTAGTGGACTGATGATGACAGTGGGTGATGATGGTGGGTGTCGAGGACAGGGGGCGTTGACAAGGACAGTGGGTGTTGATGAGGACAGTGGGTGTTGATGAGGACAGTGGCATTGATGAGGACAGTGGGCATTGATGAGGACAGTGGCATTGACGAGGACAGTGGGTGTTGACAGTGCGGTGCTGGGGACAGGGACAGTGACATGGTGGGGGGAGGCAAAATGGTGCATTTACAGGACACCTGGGGTGAGCTGGGGTGTATGGATGGAAACATGGGCATAGACGGTCAGCGGGGGGTGTCATCAGGTGTTCCCAGCATCGTTAGTGACATGGCAGGGGTGTAGGATGCAGGTGGCAGAGAAATGGCTTGTTTTGGGGGTTCAGGGGTGAGCTAGCACTTTGGGAACCATTTTGGGGGTGTTTCGCTGGTTCTGGCTGCATACGTCATCGTCATCGTTTGAGAAGGTCACCTAGCCTGGTGATGAGATCGGGTGCAAGATGTTCTGGAGAGTCAATGAGACAGCAAAGATCCATATCTGAATTTTGTAGACTGAAACCGTTTGTAGTGCTTCCAACTGAGAGCAGGTGACTGTCCCATTCAATCGTACCAATGAGGTGTTCTAGAAGTTTGCAGATGTCTTCCTTTACAGCCATTTCCTCAGTAGTTGGTAG
This sequence comes from Tricholoma matsutake, assembly GCA_026075535.2. Classification (NCBI taxonomy): domain Eukaryota; kingdom Fungi; phylum Basidiomycota; class Agaricomycetes; order Agaricales; family Tricholomataceae; genus Tricholoma; species Tricholoma matsutake. Next base: position 4,077,692 of record AP026544.2, read on the forward strand.
GAGCTGTATGACAAAATCAAAGAGACATTGAGAGAGGTCAGAGACAAAACGCTGCTTGTAAGCATGTCTTTGTGGGTGAGCATTGTGATAATGAATTGACTGAGTAGACAATGACTGTGAGTAGGCCATGGACAATGACGAGGATGGCTATGGGGAGAGGGAAGAGATGAGAAGGGGGAGATCAGGAGATTGGGAGATGTGGGGGGTATGAGAGCAGCAACAGAGGAAGGTGGGGTTGGCAGAGCTCATCCATTGATAGTGTTTAAAGGTCCAGTCCAGTCCAGTTTTTGACTTCCAAATGGGGCAACTGGCAACCGCAACTGGTCTAGGACCAACCTAGATATTGGAGGACTGCAACCGGACCCTTTAGGACTGGTCCTAATCAGTCCATGGACCGAAAAAAGACTGGTTTGGACCAGTTTTTTGTCATAAAATTTATTGTGCCAAATAACCCATATGTATCTCAACAAATATGACCATCACCTCATATATATTATATTAATGGATAGAGATTGTAATGCTACATAGACCAATTCAACATTTAAGCAATTCCGTCAAGATTTGACTGAGATATGGCCAAAACTGAAAGGACATGCATTCAAGTTGTGGTTTGTAGTTTGTAATTTGTAGTTTGTAGTTGCACTCATTTGGGCTGTTGTATAAATAAAATCCCATGGTACAGATAATTAGGTGTGTTGTTGTTACTTTTATGATGCTATATAGCTGTACAAAAAAAATTATAGCTCAGGTAATAAGCAATGCAATCAAAGTTGTTCTGATACAACAAAATACTTATACAAAAATGGTTTTGGTCATATCTCAACCAATTCTTGACTGTTTTTGATGATCCAGGGACCGAAAATAAAGTAAATATGTGTGGGAGTAAGGTCTAACACACGTTGGAACAAGAGACCAGTTGCAACCGGTTTTAACTGGTTTTTCATCGGTCCTACTATATTTTTCAAAACGAAAGACCAGCAACTGGACTGAAAAAGACCAGTCCATAAATAGACCACTCGTCCGGTCCTAATCAGTCCAGTTCAGTTCAGTTTCGGTCTTTTTTTTGGTCCTACAGACTGGACCTTTAAACACTATCCATTGAGCAGATCACACGTTCCAAATGAACGCATGGGCGTGTAGGTGTGCAATGGCGTTTTCTCGGCTGTGGTTGTTTTGGAGATGGATTATGCCCCCTATGAGTGACTTTACCTGAAGGGGTAGAAGTAACTATAAAAGGATCAGAACAGGATACGTTCAAAGTTTGTCATCTTGCTGTCTGGTCTGTGGTGAATGTTGATTACAAAGCGAAAAAATACCAGGTGTTCTTGATGGTTGTACAACGATGACAGGAGGAGGAGCAGAAGGATGTCGACAGTGAAAAATAGGGGCTTGGGAAGTGTAGCAAGGCTGCATTGGCGAAAAACAGGTGTCGTGGTTGAGGGGAAAGGTGTCGATGGCGAAAGATGGGGGTTGGGTGGAGCTGGAGCAGATGGGGGGTGTTGAAAATTGTCGGCAGCCTCATTAATGATGAGGGGTGGTGTAATATGCGGGTGATTGCAAAACGGGCATTTTTGGGGTGTCTGGGGCAAGTCAAGGAGATGTGGCAGGGCATGGAACTGTTTCAGCATCTCTAGCTGCATATCTCATGGCTCTGGAGCATCGGTTCATGGTCTAGCATGGTCCAGAGCAGGGGATATGGTTGTCGTCGGCAAACACATCAAGGATGACATGGCAGTTCAGCGCTTTGGGATGAATGGGGGTGTCCCTAGATGCAGACGGTGTCGTTAGTGATGAGATGGTGAACGGGGGGTGTTAGCAGTTGTCAATGAAGTTGCCGACAACGTGGCTGGGGTGTGGGACACAGGTGGTGGCAGAACGATGTTTTTCCTGGGTGTCTGTGGTGAACTAGGTGGATGGAATGGGACTTGGGGGTGCCTAAGGGCTCTGGTCGCATGTTTTGTTGTTTTTGGAGGGTAGGGTCTCATTTCAAATGTAGTGGGACAAGGGGAGTCGGCGTTGATGCATATGATGCAGCACAGACATGGGGTAGCTCAGGGTGTGCAATGGGGGGCATGGGGGCAACCTGAGGGGAGCTGGGTGGTGTGTGATGCTTCCTAGACCTTTGTTTTCATTGACGAGGGCAGGGTGTTGACAGTGATGGGTGTTGACAGTGAGGGGGTGTGTCCTCGGGTACTGGTGGGTCTGGGAGTGTATTCTGTCATTTTAGAGCTGCAGTTTTTGGTTCCGAGTGGGGCAGGGCCAGGGAATGGGCCGCTAAACAGTTCCAATGAATGTGCCTGCTCATTGTCATGCAATTTGGTTTGTTGGGCTGTAGAACATCATCATTGGCCATCAGGTGTGTGGTTAGCCATGTTTGGGGCAGGGGTAGTTGTTTTGGTGCTTGCCGTGGTCCAGGTGGACGGTTTGGGGGCAGTTGTAGCAGTTGTGGGTGCTGTCATTGATGATGATGCAGCGGTGGAACGGTGAGGCTCAGGGGTTAAGAGGAGGGGGTGGGAAGTGGGCTGGGGGATAATGGGTCATCGTTGTAGATGCTGGGGCTGCATGGGTGGTTTCATCAAGTATATGACACATTCAGAGAAACACGTCTGTATGACCTTGCATAACAGTGCTTTCCGGGCTTGAGAAAGGGGGCTGTGGAGGCAGTAGGAGTGGGGTAGATTGACCTGGCAACATATGCTGTCGTTTTCCAGGTGCTGGGAGAGGGGACTTGCACTGGAAAACTGGTCATGAGACAGTTGTCATCGTCGTTGTCAATCATGTTGATAGCTGTGACAACGTGGCACATGATGGTGACATTGATGATGATGTGGTGCAGGGTTGGTAATGGTCATGCGGGGTCATTTGAAATGTTGGGAGCCAAGCGAGATGGGCGGGGTCGAGATGGGGTATAGGTGGTGTATAAATGCAAGTACAAATGAGAGTAGTTGTTGATACTGTGTCCAGTGTGAAAAAATCAACCATTTCAGAAATTCCAGGGTCAGCGAGGTTTCAGGAAAAAGAGCATGTGTGAGAGAGTAGAGTGTGTATAGTAAGTTCATTACAAAAAAAAGTGGAAGGAAGCTGGAGCTTCCAACACTCGAGACTCATGGGCACAGAAACATGTAAGGAACTTAGTATATTTCAAGGGGGGGAAACTAAGATACAGTACAAATACTCAAAGTATGGACTATATACTACTGGAATAACATGTGATAATACTGAAGCATGTGATAATGGTGTGATGATGTAAGAGGCACTCTTACACCACTCTGTTGGCCACATGATTGGCATATCATACAAGGCAAGAGAAGCACAATATGGACTGTATAGATATGAACAAGAAGCTCATTCAGTGCTGTGCCAATACCCTCACTCGTCAACAGGAGTTCAGTTCACCAGAGATTGAGAGTTACCTCATGGGTTGGGGTGACCACTACCTCTCACACAATTATGCACCCATCTATTGGGACAGCATTGTCCAAACAGTGAAAAAGAGTTTCCCAGAACTGAACCTGAAATGGTCAGGCCTTTCTCGAGCTTGGCAACCTGATGCTTACTAAGTAGTTAAGGCCATACACCACTGATCTCATAACAGGGGAATGAGACACCACAGATAGCACAATTGTAAGTCAACACAAGCCATTAGGAGCCATCACTGATACACCAAATAGAGTGACAATGTTTGGGTATCACTTGTCAAGGATAAACTGGTGTTGCAGGATCAGCTTTGGGATTACACAGACTGTGGGGATCTGTTACTGAGTTCCTCTTTTCTAGATTTCATAGTGAACACATATGAAGGCGACATGCCACAGGGAAGCAAAGAAGATGAAGGGGCCAGTGTCAGGAGGGGCAGGAGGCCAAATTTGCAGATACCTTACAACTCACGCAGCGGCTGAGAGGAGCATTGCCACATCATTAGGTCTGAGGGACATGAGATGCTTCCTAATTTCATCAGCAGATGGTTTCCTAGAAATGACCAAGAAGAGGAACATGAGCTCTATGCTGCATGCATGTTAGTGTTACTGCAGCCATGGACTGCACTCATTGAGCTGAAGGGAGCCATGGAAACCTTTGGCCAGGCTTTTGCATGTTTTTACAGCACAGCATCAGTGGAGACAGTGTTTAGGATTGACAATATTCAGTACTACTACAAGTGTTCTGACCATGCATTTGGTGAACAGGCCAGCGAAAACACCCAAGCAGAGAACGACAATGATGAGGGAATGGCCCTGACAACAGAGGAACAGCCTGATGAGGCTGTGGGAGCTGCTGTTCATTTTGCAGAAGAGGATGTCTACCTTGCTCGAGACAGAATGTGGGACAGATGTGACATTCATTATGCAGATGTCGCTATGGTCATTGTGGAAGACATCAGCATTTTCTTGAGTGAAGTTTATAGCACAGCATTCAGGGCATTGGTGCCACAAGCCAGTGCTGATGACCTGCAGATTCATTACCAGTGGGAGACAACACTGCAGAATATCAAGAGAATGAACCAGTCCATGGTTCCTCCAATCCACAGCAACAACAGCAATGTGGGTTTGGAGAACACTCCTGAAACTTCAGGTAACATCCAGCCAGTACCCCAAGCGGTAGTAATGGAGAGGCTAGAGCTTCGTGGATTGAAAACTGGCCAGAGGAGGGCACACAACATCATTTCCCAGCATTTGAATGCCCACCTGGCAGGGCACCACCTGCTACAACTCCTCATGCTCATCCAAGGTGCAGGCAGCACTGGCAAAACCACACTGATTGAGCAAATCACAAAGACCTTCAGTGAATGTAACACAGAAGGACTGCTGGCAAAAACAGTGACCACTGGGGTTGCAACAAGTCTCATTGAAGGGATGACACTCCACACTTGGGCAGGCATCCCACACAATCTCAACAATGCCCACACCGCTAGCAAGAAAACATGCAATAGAAGGATAGTGAACATCTCAGGGAAACAGTATCTCATCGTAGATGAACATTCAATGGTAATGAAAGAGCTGTTCACATTCTTGTCAGAGGTGCTGGGCAATGAAAGGAATGACTGTGTGGGGGTGGATGCCACAGTACCTTTTGGAGGGATGCATCTGGTGTTGCTAGGGCACTTCCACCAATTTCCACCTGTTGGCAATCTGAGAGGGGCATTGTACTGCACTCAACACAACTTTCAATGACAGCAGGTTGGGCAAAAGCTGTTTGAGCAATTTACAGTTGTAGTGGATCTGCAGGAACAGTGCTGAGTGAAGGATGAGCAATGGGTCGCTTTGTTGGTGAGGCACAGATAAGGGGCATGCACAGAGGACAACATTGCAGAGGTGAGAAAGTTGGTGTTGACCAACAAGGAATGTGACATGCCCAATTTTAGCAACTGGCCATGGTCAGCAGCAGTGTTGGTTACACCATGTCATTCTGTCCAGACAAGGTGGAATGCAGCAGCATTGCATCGGCATTGCACCATTTCCAGCCACTCACTTTATGTCGTACTGGCAGAGGACACCATTGGGGATGAGAGGGCACAGCTCAGCCTGGAAGCATGGGTTGTAGTCATGGGGACCAAGCCAAAGGACACTGAGAGACTGGAACAAACAGTCGAGATTGCAGTAGGAATGGTAGCAATGGTCATTCTCAACATTGTGATGGAAGCTGATTTGGCAAATGGCACATGGGGCGAGATTGTGGACATTATTCTAGATCTGAGGGAAACTGTCAGCAACCACAACATGAGGGAAGGCAGCATCGTTACCTGCCATCCGTCATCATTTTTAGGCCAACACTATAAGGGCAACCTCAGCCTCTAGCAAAGGAAAATCCAAAGTTAAAATTATACTACATAGTACAGGGATTGGGGACACACCTAGCAAAGGGAAATCCGAAGAGAAAACTCTAAGGATCCCTTTGCCGATGCCCAGTATATGTGAAGATGACAAAAATCAAATAATAACCTAAAAATAGAAAAGGCGGAGATAGGCAGATCAAGGCTGCTGAATGACATCATACCAAGGGGTAGGTGTCAGAAGGGGTGCTCTGCCTCTAAATATAAAACTGTCAACATGCACAAACATGATAGAAAGGGAAAATTAGTAATAAAATCCGGAAAAATCATAGAAAATGAAGAATGGAAGGAAATGAAGTGAGGAAAAATATAGAACAAATGTAAAAAATAGGAGAAACACACAGGGTACCCCCCTAGTCCCCTTACATCACCCCCTCTCTAAGATGCATTGCCCCGATACATTTGAAATCGCATATGACCAAAGTCCGTGACTTGAATGCGATGCGGTGCAGCAGTGTGCCATTGGTGGAATTCCTTGACTAACTGAGGGGCATTCACATCAGACTCTTTGACCCATGAGTTCTCCTCATACCCATAACCCTTCCAATGCACCAAATACTGGAGTTTTCCTCAACGCAAATGACTGTCCAAGATTGACTCGACTTTGTATTGGGGTTCTCCCTCAATCACTGTAGGCGGTGGTGGTGGGTGTGAATGGCATCCCAGGAATGGATCTGGGGGAGCTGGAAGGAGTTTGATGACATGGAAGACTGGGTGGAGTCTGGACATGGAGGCTGGGAGGCGTAGATGATAGGCATGCATTCCAACACACTTGATGATGGGAAAAGGTCCCAGGAAGCGATGAGCAAGTTTCTTGGATGGACGTGTAGTGGAGATGTCACTGGAGTCAAGATAAACTCGATCACCAACCTTGTACTGAGGGGTCAGAGAATGGCGTTGGTTGTAAAAGTGTGCCATGTCATCCTTTGCCTTTGCTAAGGCTGCCTTTGCCTCCTCCAAGCTATCCTGCATGTGTTCTGTGAACTCATTCACCATCTCAATGTGTGAGGGAGTTTGGCGAGGTTCAAATCCCATGCATGGATGCCATCCAGTGTCTAAGAGGAAAGGGGTCTGTTGAGTGGAAGCATGGACATGGTTGTTGTATCCAAACTCAGCCAAGGGGAGAAGATCATCTCAATCATCCTGGCATTCATTGACAAAGATGCAGATGTACTGCTCCAGTTCCTGGTTGACTCGCTCAGTCTGGCCATCAGTTTGTGGGTGATAAGCAGTCGAAGCAAGGAGTTTGATCCCCAGGAGTCGGTACAGCTTGCAAGTGAACTCTGCCATGAACTGAGGGCCACAATCAGAGAGGAAAGCACCAGGAAGTCCATGTAATTTCCACACATGGTGGAGGTAGAGTCGGGCAGCACCCAGGGCACTGACAGTGGTGTGAGTGGGAATGAAGTGAGCACGTTTCCCCACTGAATCAACTGTGCACATCACTGCATCAAACCCATTTGACTCTGGCAACTCCACCACAAAGTCGATGCTGACAACATCCCAATGACTCTCTGGAACAGGAAGAGGGTGTAGCTCGCCAATGGGTTTGCAACGAGGAACCTTGGTGCATAAGCAAAGGTCACAAGTGCGACAATACTGACCAATGAGCCATGACATTTGTGGCCACCAATAATTCCATGAGGTGAGCTCCAAGGTCTTCCAGCATCCAGGATGACCAGCAATCTGTGAGTCATGGTGTTGGGATATGATGTGCCAGCAAAGGTCTGGGTCATTGGGAACGTAGATGCGGTCTCTGAAATACAACAAGTCCTCTTTTTCAGCCCACTCTGCTGCACACAAGGAAAGGGTGGATCCCTTCCTCAGTTCTTTAACAGCTTGGGCAACAACATCCTCATGTAAACTGCTATGGTTTGCGTGATGAATGTCACGTAGAATGTCCCACTCCTCGCCCTGGGGTGCGATGCCTTCCAGTGCCCGAATGGTGAACAGGTCTGGCTGCAACAACACAATGTTTTGGTTGTCATCGCTGCCATCCCCATGGTCTGCACGTCAGGAGAGGGCATTGGTCTTCCCCATGCTGTGACCCGGACAGTGGTGCAAGGAGAAGTCATATCTGGATAGATACAGGGACCAATGAGCTTGACGACAGTTCAATTTCTTGGCTGTCATAAAGTACTCAAGATTCTTGTGATCCGTCCAAATTTCCACCTTGTGTTGGGCACCCTCGAGGAAGTGTCACCACTCCTCAAGCGCACACATTATCACCAACATCTCCTTGTCATCGATCTTGTAATTTCACTCTACAGCACTAAGGCTTTTGGAGTAGAATGCAACAGGATGCCACTTCTGGTCCTCTGGAGACTGCTGAGACAACACAGCACCCATCGCAAAGTCAGAACTGTTGGCTTCTACACGAAAAGGACGCGAATCGTCAGCAAAGGTAAGGATGGGAGCGGAAGTGACCATCTATTTAAGCCTTTCAAATGCCTCCTGTTGTGCATTATTCCACCTCCATGCCTCCTTTCCTGTCAAGTCAAACAGTGGTCATGCATGATGTGAGAAATCCTTGATAAAACGCTGATAGAAATTGATGAAGCCCAGGAAAGACTGCACCTCTTTCTTGTTTGTGGGTGTCAGCCAAGCCGTGACCCCGTTCACCTTGATAGGATCCATCTCCACCTGACCCTCTGAGATAATCAGGCTGAGGTACTCGATCTTGGTCTTCTCAAACTCACACTTGTCCTGATGAAGGTAGAGTTTGTACCATTGAAGCCATTCTAGGACAAGGTGTGTGATGCAACGGTGCTCTTCAACTGTGCGAGTGAAGATGAGGATGTCGTTGAGATAGATGCAGGCAACGCCTTCAAGGATGAGGTTGTGGAAAATGTCATTCATCATGGTCTGAAAGGTGGCAGGACTATTAGTAAGGCCAAAGAACATGACAAGTGGTTCAAAAAGACCATGGTTGGTACGAAAGGCTGCCTTCCACTCATCTCCCTCCTTTATCCTCACATTATTGTAGCCCCAATGGACGTCGAGCTTCATGAAGTATTGGGCTCCATGGAGCTGGTTCATGAGTTCAGAGATGAGAGGTAATGGGTAGCAATTTTTGACCGTGATGTTGTTGAGCCTTCTGTAGTCTTGAACTGGTCGAAGTGAGCCATCCTTCTTCTTGACAAAGAAAAAGGGAGAGGCCATGGGTGACTTTGATGGTCAAATATGTCCAGAGGCCAGGTGTTCATCGATGAACTGGTCAAGCTGTTGTTGTTCTTCAGGAGAGAGAGGATAGACCTTGCAGGATAAAGGGGTTGCACTGGGGGTGAGTTCAATCATGTGATCCCATGGCTTGCATGCAGGGAGAGAGTCAAACGATTCCTTGGAGAACACATCTCCAAACTCATGGAGATGAGGAGCAAGGAATTAGTAGAGGATTTAGCAGCATTGTTTTTGTGGAAGGCCTCAGCGAGGCGCTGGGATATGTTCGATGTAGCACACACCTCATGCGATGGACGAATCGCAGTGGAGAAGATCTGATCACTGTCCTCCACTTCCTCTGGCTCCTCATCATCATCATCATCTGAGTCCAGCATCAGATCAGGAACCCCTTTCAACTCCACTTCAGGTATAGGCAGGGGTCCAGCATGACACTTCTGAGTACATCGTATTGTGGCCTTCTGTCCACGACGTTCTTGCCTGGCTTCTGTGAAACAAGTATGACAGCGGGATGGACATTGGCTCATGGTAACCTCCCCGGTGATAGGTCGTCTTCTTGGCTCAAGGACCAATTCAACACCTTAGCATCATTCTAATCACATTGGCTAACTCCTACGATGTCCCAGACGCAGCATGACCCACTCTATCAATCGCGATATCATATCGACCATGTCGAAACATCACCAGCGACATTGATCATATCAAAAGCCCACATCGCACAACCTTAGAACTACCCCGAAAGTCACTAAGATTCCCCTACACAACCATCGAACATCCCTGACCAACTTTGAACAAGCCGCAACCGCAATCGAGCATCGTCGAGCATCGTCAAGTGTCATCGATCGATATTGAGAAACTACGAGCAACATTGGGCACCGCCTTCGTTATCTAAATGGTGGAAGACCATGCACTAGGATGAATTCCAACTCGTGTTCAAACCTGCTGATCATAGGTCAGCTTCATTCCAACTCCCTATCGTGCACAGAACCCGCTGGACGCATTATTGCAAGACTTAGTGCAGTTTATACACAAAGGACAGTCTCTTTTAGTTCTTTCCCTTTATTACTCTTTCATCATATGATATATATATCTTTCTTGTTCGGATTCCAGTCTCCTTTATGGCCTTGTGCCTTAACTCATATCTTTTGCCTCATGTTCTACACATGTTTCTCATTCCATATTAGGAAGTTTCTTTAAAACATATAAAACTCTGTAGTATCTACTGGAAAATAAAAAGAAATCATCTTCACATATTGTCTCGTATACAGTTCTAAGCATCCGATCAGCTTTCTAAAACAATCTAAGTCTCTGCAGGTTTTCTCGATCGACGAGAAACCTCTGCAATCATCGCATCCTCGATCCTCCCTTGACCCTCTTGTCATTAGTTCTAGCAACCCTTCCAACACTTCATAACAGTTTGCTGCACCCTTCGTATACCATTGACCTATCGAAAGGTCCCCATAATTCACATATCGACCATTGACAATAAAACTCGTTCACCATCGATCTCGTCGATCGCCCTCGATATCGATCAATACTCGATCGGACCACGGCAAACGCCTTCATTTCACATAACACTACCTTCACGACTAGTGTTAACTGGTAATCTTATCAGAGGTTTGACCACGAACTTTTGGAACGTCTCGCAACCCTCCTCTGACTCATCGCAACATCATCGATTGCGTCATCGGCAGTTCTGGTGGTTTTCCCGGGTTGAGCATCATCACCGGTATGCCAGTTGACCTCCGGGTTATGGTCTCAAAGCCATGGATAGCCCAAAATCACCTTTTGCTTTCCTAATTGAGTGACAGCAAAAAGGGCATGCTCACTATGATCTTTGTAATGGAGGACCAGGTCTACAACCTCTCGGATGGCACCAGCTTCATTTGGGGACCCATCCACATTATACACATGTATCGGACACGAGAGTGAGTGAGTATTTAGGCGATGTTGTTGTGCAAGATGGGCATTGATGAAGAGACCAGTCGCACCAGAGTCCAGGAGCGCAGAGACACCAAGTATCTGTCCAGTGTTGGTCATCTGCAGTTCAATTGCTAGGTTCAAGGAATGTGTAGAGGGAGTGGATGCAACAATATATTTGCATGGTAGTTTACGCTCCCATGATTTAATTTTGGGGTGTGGAGCAGAGGGGGAGATGGGAAGAGCAGGTACGTCTTCAGCCAACTTTGAAGGGTCAGAGAGGGGAACAGTCACAGAAATGGATTCATTCTCCAGGGATTCAACTGACAAGACTTCAAAGCGGTTATGGACAGGCAGTGAGGGCGTACGATTCACTCGCTGCAAATAGAAAAATCCTGCTCCTCTACAACTTCTGACTTGATCTCCTCTGCAACCTGATCCTTCGCTTTCTCAACATCTACAAGCACCAACAAGTCTCAGAAGAGTTCATCTCGCCCCTTGGGGGTGAGCATGCGGATATCCTGATGATGGGGACACACTCCAGCCCTGTGCCCAGTTTCCCCACAACGGTAGCAGAGATCCAACCTACATGCATGGCTGCAGGCTGCATCTATAAGGGCAACCTAAGCCTCTAGCAAAGGGAAATCCAAAGTTAAAATTATACTACATAATACAGGCATTGGGGACACACCTAGCAAAGGGAAATCCGAAGAGAAAACTCTAAGGATCCCCTTGCTGATGCCCAGTATATGTGAAGACGACAAAAATCAAATATAACCTAAAAATAGAAAAAGGCGGAGATAGGCAGATCAAGGCCACTGAATGACATCATACCAAGGGGTATGTGTTGGAAGGGGTACTCCGCCTCTAAATATAAAGTGTCAACATGTACAAACATGATAGCAAGGGAAAATTAGTAATAAAATCCAGAAAAATCATAGAAAATGAAGAATAGAAGGAAATGAGGTGGGGAAAAATATAGGACAAACATAAAAAATAGGAAAAACACACAGGGCACCCCCCTAGTCCCCTTACATCACCCCCTATCTAAGATGCATCACCCCGATGCATTCAAAATCGTATACGACCAAAGTCTGTGACTTGAATGTGATGCGGTGCAGCAGTGTGCTGTCAGTGGAATTCCTTGATTAACCAAGGGGCATTTACGTCAGACTCTTTGACCCATGAGTTCTCCTCATACCCATAACCCTTCCAATGTACCAAATACTGGAGTTTTCCTTGATGCAAATGGCTGTCCAAGATTGACTCAACTTCGTATTGGGGTTCTCCCTCGATCACTGTAGGTGGTGGTGGTGGGTGTGAATGGCATCCCGGGAACAGATCTGGGGGAGCTGGAAGCAATTTGACAACATGGAAGATGGGATGGAGTCTGGACATGGAGGCTGGGAGGCGTAGACGATAGGCATGCGTTCCAATGCACTTGACAATGGGGAAAGGTCCCAAGAAGCAATGAGCGAGTTTCTTGGATGGATGTGTAGTGGAGACATCACTGGAGTCAAGATAAACTCGATCACCAACCTTGTACTGAGGGGTTGGGGAGTGGCGTTGGTTGTAAAATCGCGCCATGTTGTCCTTCGCCTTTGCTAAGGCTGCCCTTGCCTCCTCCAAGCTATCCCTCATGCATTCTGTGAACTCATTCACCGTCTCGATGTGTGAGGGAGTTTGGCGAGGTTCAAATCCCATGCATGGATGTTGTCCAGTGTCTAAGAGGACAGGGGTCTGTTGAGTGGAAACATGGACATGGTTGTTGTATCTGAACTCGGCCAAAGGAAGGAGATCATCCCAATCATCCTGGCGTTCATTGACAAAGAGGTGGATGTACTGCTCCAGTTCCTGGTTGACTCGCTCCATCTGGCCATCAGTTTGTGGGTGATAAGCGGTTGAAGCGAGGAGTTTGATCCCCAGGAGTCAGTACAGCTCACGAGTGAACTCTGCCATGAACTGAGGGCCACGATCCGAGAGGAAGGCACCAGGAAGTCCATGTAATTTCCACATGTGGTGGAGGTAGAGTCGAGCGGCACCTAGGGCACTGACAGTGGTGTGAGTGGGAATGAAGTGAGTGTGTTTTCCCACTGAGTCAACTGTGCACATCACCGCATCAAACCCATTTGACTCTGGCAATTCCACCACAAAGTCGACGCTGACGACATCCCAGCGACTCTCTGGAACAGGAAGAGGGTGTAGCTCACCAATAGGCTTGCGACAAGGAACCTTGGTGCATAAGCAAAGGTCACAAGTGCAACAATACTGACCAATGAGCCATGACATTTGTGGCCACCAATAGTTCCATGAGGTGAGCTCCAAGGTCTTCCAGCATCCAGGGTGGCCAGCAATCTGTGAGTCATGGTGTTGGGATATGATGTGCCAGCGAAGGTCTGGGTCATTGGGAACATAGATGCGATCCCTGAAATACAACAAGTCCTCCTTTTCAGCCCACTCTGCCGCACGTAAGGAAAGGGTCGATCCCTTCCTCAGTTCTTTAACAGCTCAGGCAACAACATCCTCATGTAAACCGCTATGGTTTGCGCGATGAATGTCACATAGGATGTCCCACTCCTTGCCCTGGGGTGTGATGCCTTCCAGTGCCCGAATGGTGAACAGGTCTGGCTGCAACAGCACAATGTTTTGGTTGTCATCGCTGCCATCCCCATGGTCTGCACGTCGGGATAGGGCATCGGTCTTCCCCATGCTGCGACCTGGATGGTGGTGCAAGGAGAAGTCGAATCTAGATAGATACAGGGACCAACGAGCTTGACGACGGTTCAATTTCTTGGCTGTCATGAAGTACTCGAGATTCTTGTGATCCGTCCAAATTTCCACCTTGTGTTGGGCACCCTCGAGGAAGTGTCACCACTCCTCAAGCACACACATTATTGCCAACATCTCCTTGTCATGGATCTCGTAGTTTCGCTCTACAGCACTAAGGCTTTTGGAGTAGAACGCAACAGGATGCCACTTCTGGTCCTCCGGAGACTGCTGAGACAACACGGCGCCCATCGCAAAGTCAGAACTGTCAGCTTCTACACGAAAAGGACGCGAATCATCAGCAAAGGTAAGGATCAGAGCGGAAGTGACCATCTCCTTAAGCTTTTCAAATGCCTCCTGTTGTGCATTATCCCACCTCCATGCCTCCTTTCCTGTCAAGTCGAACAGTGGTCGTGCATGATGTGAGAAATCCTTGATAAAACACCGATAGAAATTGATGAAGCCCAGGAAAGACTGCACCTCCTTCTTGTTTGTGGGCGTCGGCCAAGCTGTGACCCCGTTTACCTTGATAGGATCCATCTCCACTTGACCCTCCGAGATAATCAGGCCGAGGTACTCGATCTTGGTCCTTTCAAACTTGCATTTGTCCTGACGAAGGTAGAGTTTGTACCGTCGAAGTCGCTCTAGGATGAGGTGCGTGATGTGACGGTGCTCTTCAACCGTGCAAGTGAAGATGAGGATGTCATCGAGATAGATGCAGACAATGCCTTCGAGGATGAGGTCATGGAAGATGTCGTTCATCATGGTCTGAAAGGTGGCAGGGCTATTAGTAAGGCCAAAGAACATGACAAGCGGTTCAAAAAGACCACGGTTGGTACAAAAGGCTGCCTTCCACTCATCTCCCTCCTTTATCCTCACATTATTATAGCCCCAATGGACATCGAGCTTGGTGAAGTATCGGGCTCCACGGAGCTGGTTTATGAGTTTGGAGATGAGGGGTAGTGGGTAGCAATTTTTGACCGTGATGTTGTTGAGCCTTCTGTAGTCTTGAACTGGTCGAAGTGAGCCATCCTTCTTCTTGACAAAGAAAAAGGGAGAGGCCATGGGTGACTTCGATGGTCAAATACATCCAGAGGCCAGGTGCTCGTCGATGAACTGGTCAAGCTGCCGTTGTTCTTCTGGAGAGAGAGGATAGACCTTGCAGGATGAAGGGGTTGCGCCGGGGGTGAGTTCGATCACGTGATCCCATGGCTTGCATGCAGGAAGAGAGTCAAATGACTCCTTGGAGAACACATCTTCAAACTCATGGAGATGAGGGAGTAAGGAGTTAGTAGAGGATTTAGCAGCATTGTTTTTGTGGAAGGCCTTGGCGAGGCATTGGGATATGTTTGATGTGGCACACACCTCATGCGATGAGCGAATCGCAGTGTAGAAGATCCGATCACCCTCCTCCACTTCCTCTGGGTCCTCATCATCATCATCCGAGTCTGGCATTAGATCAGGAACCTCTTCCTATTCCACTTCAGGTATAGGCAGGGGTCCAGCATGACACTTCTGAGTACATCGTATTGCCGCCTTCTGTCCATGACGTTCTTGCCTGGCTTCTGTGAAACACGTCCAACAGCGGGATGGACATCGGCTCATGGTAACCTCCCCGGTATGCCAGTTGACCTCTGGGTTATGGTCTCGAAGCCATGGATATCCCAAAATCACCTTTTGCTTTCCTAATTGAGTGACAGAAAAAAGGGCACGCTCACTATGATCTTTGTAACGGAGAACCAGGTCTGCAACCTCTCGGATGGCACCAGCTTCATTTGGGGATCCATCCACGTTATATACAGGTATCAGACGTGAGAGTGAGCGAGTATTTAGGCGATGTTGTTGTACCAGATGGGAATCAATGTAGAGACCAGTCGCACCAGAGTCCAGGAGCGCAGAGACACCGAGTATCTGTCCAGTGTCGGTCGTCTGCAGTTCGATGACTAGGTTTAAGGAATGTGCAGAGGGAGTGGATGCCACAATATACTTGCATGGTAGTTTATGTTCCCATGATTTAATTTTGGGATGTGGAGTAGAAGGAGAGATGGGGAGAGCAGGTATGTCTTTAGCCAACTTCGAAGGGTCAGAGAGGGGAGCAGTCACAGAAATGGATTCATTCTCTGGGGATTCAACTGACAAGACTTCAAAGCGGTTATGGACAGGCAGTGAGGGCATACAATTCACTCACTGCAAATAGGAAAATCCTGCTCCTCTACAACTTCCAACTTAATCTCCTCTGCAACTTGATCCTTCGCTTCCTCAACATCTACAAGCGCCAACAAATCTTGCAGGAGTTCATCTCGTCCCTCGGGGGTGAGCATGCGTATATCCTGACGATGGGGACATGCTCCAGCCCTGTGTCCAGGTTCCCCACAATAGTAGCAGAGATCCAACTTACGTGTACGGCTGCGGGCTGCATCAACATCCATTGGTACTGGGACATTGACAGCTGGTGTGGGAGTTTGATGAACAGGAATGGGGTTAGGGCAGGGGAGGCTTCAATTGAAGGTGTAGGGCATATGAGTGGTAGTTGGAGCACGGAATGCAGCATTAAATGCCACATTTGTGAGTCAGTTCTCATCACAGAGTGAAGCAGCTTCATACCAAGCAAGGATATCATCGTCCGCTGGGCGCCCTTCCAACATCTGTGCAATCTGGTCCTGAATTTCTTGGTTGAGCCCCCATCGGAACTTCACCACCACTGGTAACCCACTCCCATATCCTGCCATGTCCACCAAATCCTTGAACTCATCGATATAGTCGTCCACGGATTGACATCCCTGGTGGTAAGCGGATGACTCAAGTTGTGTCACTGCTCAGTGGCGTTCATTGAGGGGGCAGAAGTGGTGTACGAACTCAGCTCAAAAGTCACCCCAAGTGGAGAAAGGTAGAGAACCAAGTTCTTTAGTTTGACGTAGGATACGGTCCACATAGAGATAGGCGCGTTCAGATTTCATGTATGTGAAGGCCCAATAAATTTTTGCAGCCTCATCGACGAATTGATGTGACTGGAGACTAATGTATAACTCACAGGAATTAAGGAATGCATGTCCCTGCACACGTGCACCATTAAATTTGGTGGGGGGGGACGGTTTGATCTGGGCACGTTCCTTAGTGGACGCATTTGGCAAAACGTCGTTGTTGGGTGCGCTTGGAGTTGTAAAGGGGGAACTATTGGTCGTAGGGTTAGCCTGGAGGGTCCTAACGAAGTTTTCAATCGTAGATTTAAGCGAGTCGATTTGCGCGCGCATTCCAGAAACGTCGCTTTCAAGCGCATCGAAGCGTTCTGATGTGTCCATATCGCTAGGGAGCACGTTTGGCGAAAATGGCGGCGTAATAAAGGCAAGATTATCTGGAACAGTGTGTAGGGACTCTGTGGAGCTTTGGGAAGTGTCGTCCACTCTGTACCTGCCTATCTTGGGCAGCGCGTTCGCGATTTTCAGGCCTTAGGGGAGAGTTTTCTACTATAAGGGCAACCTAAGCCTCTAGCAAAGGGAAATCCAAAGTTAAAATTATACTACATAATACAGGCATTGGGGACACACCTAGCAAAGGGAAATCCGAAGAGAAAACTCTAAGGATCCCCTTGCTGATGCCCAGTATATGTGAAGACGACAAAAATCAAATATAACCTAAAAATAGAAAAAGGCGGAGATAGGCAGATCAAGGCCGCCGAATGACATCATACCAAGGGGTATGTGTCGGAAGGGGTACTCCGCCTCTAAATATAAAAGTGTCAACATGTACAAACATGATAGCAAGGGAAAATTAGTAATAAAATCCAGAAAAATCATAGAAAATGAAGAATAGAAGGAAATGAGGTGGGGAAAAATATAGGACGAACATAAAAAATAGAAAAAACACACAGGGCACCCCCCTAGTCCCCTTACAGCATCAACATCCATTGGTACTGGGACATTGATGGCTGGTGTGGGAGTTTGATGAACAGGAATGGGGTTAAGGCGAGGAAGGGTTTGATTGAAGGTGTAGGGCACATGAGTGGTAATTGGAGCATGGAATGCAGTGTTAAACGCTGCATTTGTGAGTTGGTTCTTGTCACAGAGTGAAGCAGCTTCATACCAAGCATAGATATCATCATCTGCTGGGCGCCCTTCCAACATCTGTGCAATCTGGTCCTGAATTTCTCAGTTGAGGCCCCATCAGAACTTCACCACCACTGGTAGCCCACTCCCATATCCTGCCATGTCCACCAAATCCTTAAACTCATCGATATAATCATCCATGGATCGACGCGCCTGGTGGTAAGAGGATGACTCAAGTTGTGTCACTGCTCAGTGGCACTTGTTGAGGGGACAAAAGTGGCATACAAACTCGGCTCAAAAGTCACCCCAAGTGGAGAAAGGTAGAGAACTGAGTTCTTTAGTTTGATGCAGAATACAGTCCACATAGAGATAGGCATGTTCAGATTTCATGTATGTGAAGGCCCAATAAATTTTTGCAGCCTCATCGACAAATTGATGCAACTGGAGACTGATGTATAACTCACAGGAATTAAGGAAGGCATGTCCCTGTGCACATGCGCCATCAAATTCAGTGGGGGGGGACGGTTTGATCTGGGCGTGCTCTTTAGTGGGCACGTTTGGCGGTATGTCATTGTTGGGTGCACTTGGAGTCGCAATGGGGGGAATATTAATCATAGGGTTAGTCTGGAGGGTCCTGACAAAGTTTTCGATCATAGATTTAAGCAAATCGATTTGCACACATATTCTGGAAATGTCACTTTCAAGCGCATTGAGGCACTCTGATGTGTCCATGTTGCTAGGGGGTGCGTTTGGTGAAAATGGCAGCGCAGTAAAGGTGAGACTGTCTGGAACGGTGTGTAGGGAGTCTGTGGAGCTTTGGGAAGCATCGTCCACTCTGTACCTGCCTATCTTGGGCAGTGCGTTTGCGATTTCAGGCCTTAGGGGAGAGTTTTCTACTATAAGGGCAACCTCAGCCTCTAGCAAAGGGAAATCCAAAGTTAAAATTATACTACATAGTACAGGGATTGGGGACACACCTAGCAAAGGGAAATCCGAAGAGAAAACTCTAAGGATCCCTTTGCCGATGCCCAGTATATGTGAAGATGACAAAAATCAAATAATAACCTAAAAATAGAAAAGGTGGAGATAGGCAGATCAAGGCCACCGAATGACATCATACCAAGGGGTAGGTGTCGGAAGGGGTGCTCCACCTCTAAATATAAAACTGTCAACATGCACAAACATGATAGAAAGGGAAAATTAGTAATAAAATCCGGAAAAATCATAGAAAATGAAGAATAGAAGGAAATGAAATGAGGGAAAATATAGAACAAATGTAAAAAATAGGAGAAACACACAGGGTACCCCCTTAGTCCCCTTACAAACATGGTGCACTTTTCCTAAATTCCCAGGGCTGCAGGGAGGGCTGATCCCCATTTTTTCCACTAAAAGGAGCTTTATGGTGTAGCAACAGGGTGGTGGCAAGCTCAAGGTTACTCAAAGACAGTTGGCACTCACAGTGGGGTACAGTTTCACCGATTACAAGGCTCAAGGGCAGATGTTGGAGCATGTCATTGTTGATCTTGCAAAGCCTCCAAGGGGGAGCATCAGCCCTTTTGGTGCCTATGTTGCTCTATCCTGTAGTAGGGGCAGAGAGACAATCAGGTTGTTGCAAGATTTTGACAACACACTGTTGACAACACACCCCTCAGAGATGTTGTATGCAGAGGACCAAAGATTGCAAGGGCTGGTGGCCAAAACAGAGAACTGGCAGATTTAGGAACTGATAATGCCAGGAGAAAGAAATGGCTGTACCAATGTTGTACATCAATGGCCAGGGATTGTTCATTCATCGCAATGGGAATTGACTCATAAGCCTAGAAAAGAAGGTGCTGTCCATTGCATACAAATACAAGTCAGTTTGAGTCTTACTGTTCACTGTCACTTGCTTCACATGTAAATCCTGTCTCAACTTGGTCTGCAGTAAGGCAACATGACCAGCCGTAAGTGTATAATATGTTTAAATGCCAACACACCTCTGCTTCAGTGAGTGCTCTTAGTTCTCTACCATCCACTGCCCTCCCAACCATGCCCTTGGTTGCTGTCCAATGCCTTATACATGGCAATGTCAATGGGCAGCTCAGGACACAAGAGGAGGGGCTGGGGAGCCTGCTGGAGCACTGTTGGTTGGTCTGGGAGTGACTGCCATCATTTATGAGCAGCTGGAGGAGGGAGCCAGTGCTGGGAAACCAGTTGCGGGGTGGTTGTCGTCATTGACAATGTTTGCATTGTTGATGGGGCTGATGGGGCCATTGCTAGGGATAATGTGGCCAGTGATGGTGGTGCGTTATTAAAAACCTAACATGATATAAAACTGTCAGTACAGTCAGATGTGAGGGGCTTGGTCCAACCGCTAAGGGGAGGAGCATCCCAAACCCATCCAGGCAGGGGCCCAAAGCAGCCAGAAAGAAATGTGCCTCAATATATACTAGTAAGCAACTCACTGTCACAAAAATCAACATAATGCAATGTGCATGTGACCCACAGTAACAGCCTAGGTCTTCATGCTCATGGCCTAGCATCACAAGGCTCAATCTCAATAAAACCCTACACCAGCATTAATTCCCTCCCCAGGTGCTGTTTAGACATCACCAAGGTAAGTGTACATGTTGAGATCTACACTGTGAATGCGCCCTTTGATGTGTCATGCTAATTATAGCACACAAAATGATGTGTATTTCCCCTTGTCTGTATTCCTTTCTAATAGTCTCTTTATCATATTTTCCATTGTTATACTCATGGTATATATATTTAACTAGATAGACATAGAGACCTCAGTCTGTTATATACAGACTGAGGTGAGTAGATTTGCTAGTGCTCACTTTGATCAGATCACTTACTGTACTATTTATAGCTTATTTGTGTATTATCTAGGTACGAATATATAGTCCATTATACACAGACTAAGCTTATTCATGTATTATCTAGGTTGGATTTCTATAGGTTATGGGCCACTTCTGTCACACATAGTGACAATAGATATCTTGCCTAGCCACTTGACTGCTCTGTGCCTTGTCACGTGTTTCTTTGATCAAATTGTTCGATCAATATCTTATCAGCATGTGTCGCACATGTTAGATCCCTTTGTCTCCTGCTCAAGTCAAATCTCCCTCTCCCCTACCATCTCGTCTTTGTCTTTTATTTTTTGCTTGCCAGAATGACTGCACCCACCAAACCTCACCCCCCATCCATTTCCCTTATATGGCTTTCCACTCAATGCTCCAGGGACAAGCTTGATAAACTTAAATCCAACTACAAAGAATGGAAGGAGGATATCAGCATCACTTTGTCCCTCAATGGACTTTTTGAATATGTCACTGGTGAAGTACCAGAGCCTGCCTCTAACAAACCCTGTGCTCTATCTAATTGGAAGGCTAATTCCCACCTTGCATACACTTTCATTGCCTCTGGGGTAGTGTCATCTGAACACTCTTTCTTAGATTCTTTGAAATCTGTGAAAACAAACTGGGAGATCCTGTGGAACCATCATCAGAAGGAAGGACCAGTTAGGCAAGTCACTTTATTACAGCAAGCACTTGCTATCCAGTGCACACCAAATACACCTCTCCCTGAAATGGCTGAATGGATCTGCACACTTATTGAGTGTGCATTTGCTATGGGAGATATTACCTCTGACCTCTTATGCTGTATTGCACTTTTGAATTCCCTCAGTTCACATTTTCCTCATGTGCATTCCATTATTTCCTGCGACATTGCTGCATCTACACTGTCTGCACCATACACATCCAAGAATATTCATTTCTTTTTGGAAAATGAACAGTCTCTCCAGGACAATGACCGATGTACCAATACACCCCCTTCCCTTGCTCTAGCTGCGACCTCCAAACTGGTCAGGCCTCCCGGGACTATGATCTGCAGCAACTGTAAATGCCCCTGGCAGACTAAAGAGTATTGTATCTCAAAAGGTGGTGGTATGGAAGGAAGGACAATTGAGGAATCAAAAGCTGCAAGGAAGCAGGTGTACGACAAATGGACGTCCAATACTGGAGCTCCCAAGTCTACCACAAAGGTCCCCATTACCATGAAGGACAACCCCAGTCATGCATTCACTGTCATGATTGATTCTGCTGCTTTGAACATGGCTGAGATAATTCCGGGAGAATTTGCTGGCCTAGCTAGTGACCCCCTTCCTCACATGACTATTGAGGAAGTTGAGTATGAAGGTTGGTTTGCAACCAAGGAGGAGTTTGTACCTTGGTCAATTGGACTGATAATTCTGTACCAGTAACCGTGGACACTTTTACAGTTGCCCCACTCAACCAAGCCCAATGCATCTCCATCCACGATCACCCATTTTATGTTGACACTGGAGCCACCATCCATATTTCTCCCAATCAATCAGATTTCATCACACTTCATGCTATTACCCCACAATCAGTTTGAGGTGTCAGGGGTTTTTCTATCTGTGCAATTGGCATGGGAGATATCAAACTCCACATTGCCTGAGGCGGATCAATCATTTTATGTGATGCACTCTATGTTCCAAATGCAGTGGTGCACTTGATCTCAGTTAGCTCACTTACAAAGGATTTGAAAGCTGTAGTGCATTTTGATGAATCGTCATGCTGGATCACAAACTTAATAAGTCCACTGGTGCCCACATAGCCCAAGGTGTCCTGTCACCCAACAAGAAACTTTATTCTCTCTTACTACACTCCACCTCTGCTGAACATGTCTTTGCTGTCCACTCAGCCCCTAACATTATCACCTGGCATCGTCATCTAGGGCATGCAAACTATCAAGCTTTGCAAGACATGGCCCAAAAAGGGATGATTGCTGGTATGCCTGCACAATCCTCCTTTAAACCTCCTAAATGTGAATCTTGCATCCTTGGAAAACAGACCTGCTCACCTGTTCCTAAGAAGTGTGCAGAGGGGGAAGGACATAGGGCTATGCAAAAATTGGAAAAAGTTTGGGTAGATCTTTCAGGACCGCATGATGTAAAGTCACGTTCCAGGAATTCATACATCATGAATATCGTGGATGATTATACCTCACACCCATGGTCCATACCACTTAAGCATAAGGATGATGCATTTCCTGAACTCAAGGCATGGGAGCTAGCATGAGAAAAGGAGACTGGCCTGCAAGTGGAGACATACATCACAGACAATGGCAAACTCAGGTCACACGAAGTCAAAGCCTGGCTAAAGGTGAGAGGAACTGATCATAAATTCACTGCACCTTATACCTCTGACCTCAGCTCACATTGGTCATTTTGAATGTATGCACAGGATGCTGATGTGGAAGGCGCACACCATGCACATTTATGCCAACTTACTGCCTTATCTTTGGGACAAACTTTACTTAATGGCTTCTCTCCTGCATGCCAAGACTACAACAAGTTCACTAAAAGGCTCTACCCCTTGGGAGAAATGGCATGGATGGCAACCTGATTACTCTTACATGAGGGAGATTGGCTGTAAAGCGTACATTTTTATCCAGAACAGAAACAACCCAAAAATTTACGAACGTTCAATCGAATGTGTACTCATCGGCTATGAGCTCAAATCAAAAGTGTATTGCTGTTATGATCGGAAAACTGGCACTCCTCCATTGACTTTCATCCCTGTCAACATCCATGATGATGACATCACTGTACCCAACACAGGACCTGTTGATGACTTACCCATAGATGAGCCTGTTGCAACAGACACTCCTGAGCCAGGAGCCTCAGAACCACGCAGATCCACCAGAGTGCCAATTCCTACTGATAAACATCCAAATGGAGGCCCAGCCACTACTAGACTAGGTTGAGCTATCCATAGTTTACAAGAATCTGCAGAGCATATAAAGGAGCAACATATGGAATGGAAGCGAATCTTGGAAGGGCTCCATGACATCATCATGCCTACACCTGTCAATCATGATCAAGCTGATCAGCAATTGATTGAAGACCCTATACTTGGCAATCAGGCACATCAATTACACACATTGATTTCGGAGATGTCTGATATAGATCCCAGATCACTACAATTCAAAGATGACCTACATACCTGGGAGGAAGCCCAGGACTTGGCAGACTCTGAGTGTTGGGAGGCTACCACAAGGAACTCAAGTCCTTAAAAGACATGCAAGTCTACAAATTAGTTCCAAGAGCCAATGTACCACAGGGGCACTGCATACGTAAGGGTCGCCCAGTCTTCCACATCAAATGAAATGAGGATGGCACTCCAGTGCATTGGAAGGTACACCTTGTTTTCAAAGGGTTCAAACAGATTTATGGCAAAGATTACACAAAAACTACCTCACCTACTGCATGCATGGAATCTTGGCAGATTCTCCTGCACATTGCTGCCTCGCTTGGCTGGGACACAGAACAAATTGATGTCAAAACCACATTTCTCTATGGACTCTTACTGGCTGATGAGGTTCAGTATATGGAACAACTGACTGGTTTTGTAGAAGTTGGGAAAGAAGATTGGGTATGGGAGTTACAGCAAGGACTTTATGGTATGAAACAGAGTGGACACATCTGGAATCAAACACTGAATGCACAGATGATTTCTTGGGGTTTTATGAGACTCTCATGCGAATCATGCATCTACTATCATAAGGCTAACACTGGAACTATTGTAGCAGTGGTCCATGTTGATGACTACCTGTCCATTGCTAGTTGGAAAGAAGAGAATGAATGGTTCAAAGACCAAATGTGAAACATCTGGACAATTTCAAATCTGGGAACAGCACGGTTCATCATTGGTATTGCAATCACTTGGGACAGGATTAGTGTTTAAAGGTCCAGTCCATAGGACCAGAAAAAAAACTGAAACCAAACTGAATGCAACCAAAAGCAACCAGACCATCGGTTGCAGTTGCCCCATTTTGAGGTCAGTTGGGTTGCCAGTTGCCTCAACTTAAGGAATATTTGAAAACCATGCAAAGACCGGTTGCAATCGGTTGCAATCGGTCTTGTCACAGTATATATAAAGTACAATATATATACTAAAACATACATGTATACTAATAAAATATAAGTAATAATTATAACTATTTATACTATTATACTTTGTGTTTACATGAAGAAGGAGAAGCCTGGGGGAAAATGCAGTCATTTGGTGGGTGCTTATATACCCTGTGGCTGCACACAGACCATGTGGTCACATTTGTGCTTGAAAAAACAAAAGTGGCACCATTTGCCAGTTGACTCCCATGACAACAAACAAGTCCCATGTGCACAACACCCACCATCAATGTTCGCCCACCACCCCCCAAAACATTGCCAATGAACAAATACAAAGGAGGCAACCCAAATGACGAACTAGCATCGTTTGGGCCCTATGGTACATTTGTTTATAGTTTTTTTCTTTCTTTACTTCCTAACTAACTAATCAAATCATTTTTCTTCGTTATTAGGTTCTTGCCATTTGATTACAATGTCGCCCACTCACACCCAAGCCCTATGCTACCGCTGCGAGCTGCTGCTCTCAGGGTGGCAATGGGCATGTTTCTGGACCACCACGACGACCACAGCTGACGCCTAGCACCCACCCTACACCGCCGCTGCAAGCCTCTGCTCGCAGGGCAGCAACGGGTCCCAATTCTGGACTACAACAACGCAACAACGGCAGCCGACCACGTCAGCACAGAATGACAATACAAACAGGGGGGATGACACACAGCAAGACGACGAGGGATGAACGGGAGGAGAGTGGACGACAACGTGATCTGGGGAACAACAGACGACAACGCAAACAAATGACAAATGACAATGCAAACGACAGATGGCAACGCAAACAGGGGAACAATAGACGACGCAAACAGGGGAACAATGGACGACAAATGCGGGAACGACGGATGATGCAAACACAGGAACGACGGATGACGCAAATGCAGGAACGACGGATGATGCAAACGCAGGAACGACGGACGACGCGAAGGGGGGAACAAATTGCGGGGGACGACTTATGAGCAGCGGCGCCCACCCTCGCTACCAACGCGAGATGGTGGGACCTTTTTTTTCTTTGTTATTCTCATTTGCTCTTGCCATTAACAGACCCCTACCCCCCCTCCTCTGCCTCCTGTAGGTGAGGGAGGGGTTTTTCTGTCACATTTCATTTTTTTTACTTTCCTAGCATCACACCGCTGCGAGCAACTGCTCGCAGGGTGTAAATGTAATTACATTTATTTAGTATATAATAGAGTTTAGTTAAAATCGAAAAATAGTAGTAAAGACCGGTCAAAACTGGTCTTTTGGGGCCGAATAGGACTAGTGTATATCACGGGTACGGTGATCCCCGCGGTGATCACGTGGCTGGTTGTACAGGTACAGGTACGGTGTCTGAAAATAGAACACCGTGCTATACCGCAACCCGTCTGACGGTATCACAGGTATAGATGATGTCTGAGTATCCGCTACTAGTTCTTGCTTTTTGCTATGTAGGATACTTGATCAAGTGAGATTTCACAGCACATGCACTATAGACCCATACTCAATGATCCATGCTAAACCAATGCCAAACAGTGCCTACCTAACTTCAAGATGAACTTGAATTCTGCTTTGGCTCTTATCATCTTACACTTGATTCTAATCTATTTGTATGTTGAAATTAATCCCTGATGCATGCTGTATACATGAGGCAATACATGCAGCATACACATGTATACATGAGGCGATACATGCAGCATACACATGTTACTGCGCTTACTGTGCATACATGCGGTAAACACATTCCCGAGTCATGTGACATCCTTAATATTATGTATATAAGGAGAACCTGTACCGTAGTAGGAATACAGTGTTCTTACCTCTGCTAACCCTAGCTGTAAGTCTAACTAAACCCCAGGTAGGTTGTAAGGAACGTGTTGTCTCTTCCCCTGTGCAGCGTATATAGTCTGCTCCAACAGGTTATGGGCCCTGCTGGGCACGTCGCGAACGCGCTTTAATTAGCTGCGAACGACGTTGACTTCATTGTCTCCAAATTATAACCTTGCGCTCTTCGTGAGCTGCATTGCGCTCCCTGCGAGCTGCATATAAAACCTAGGTTGACTAGGGTTAACCACTCTGAAGGAGTGTTTTCTCCTGAGAACGTTAAACGTGTTTTATTGAGTAAAAAGACTGATTGAGCGCTTTTAACAGCTGCCACCACAGAATCATGTCTTCAACTCTTGAAAAACTCGTTCAAACTTTCGATGGATCAAATTACATTCTATGGGCCGACTCTATGAAGGCGTGGCTCAGGTCTCAGGGCCTCTGGCAAATAACTAGCGGGGCGGAACAAAAACCGCCCCCGGCGCCTCCTTTGACGGCGACGAACGCTACCTTGGTAGCGGACGCTAATGCCAAGCTCCAGACCTGGAGCAACAAAAATGACCAGGCTATTGGTAGCCTAGTGCTCCGCCTGGCCCCCTCCATTCGGCAGCGTGCCAACACAAAGGACACTGCTGAGGAGGTGTGGGACCTCATCCGCACTGATTATGGTGTGGACGGCCCCTCCCAAGTCTTTTCGGACTTTAGGTCCGCAATAGCAATCAAAATCCCGGCTGCGAACCCCGCACCGGAGATTGCAAGAATGGCTGACAAATTCGAGCGCCTCACGGCTGCCAATGTCGCCATCCCCGAGCTAGTACAGGCGATGATTCTACTTGCTGCGATGCCGCGCGAGTACGACTCATTGTCTGCAACAGTCCTTAACACGACCGCCACTAGCGCCTTGACATTTAAACATGTCAAGGACTCCATTGTTGCTGAAGCCTCAAGGCGCACAGCAGTTGGAAAGCCCGCTGGCCAGCCTCAGGCCAACAAACTTTCCGCTGTTAAGCGCAAGGGGGGAAACCCCAAATGGCAGCCCAAAGAAGGGCAAAACAGCAACGGAGACTCGTCCCGAAAACGTGGACGACGTGGGGACAGAAAGACTAAGGAGGAGAAGCCAAAAGAGAAACATACCCACCTCGCCTCCAATGCCTTTACCACCATAAATGGTAATGGCACCATCATACCGCCGATGCCGCTCATACAGCGCATCGAGCGACGCGAACACACTCCCACAAGGGATCCTCGCCGCCGACCGCCTGCACAGGCATACACGGGCGCGGCCTCTTCTTCTCATTCGGTTTACGCCGAATATCAGCAAGCTCGAGACACCCTCGAGCGCATGCAACTTCCGCGCACCGCGAAAAATCTGCGACCGCTGGAAGAGCACCTTACGGTGCGAGAAGGTAAGAGAAGGAGGATAGAACCAGAAGTCGAGGCCACGATCGAGGAGGTTGAAGACGACACCGTCTCCCTCGGATCAGAACCTCCGGCAACTGATGAGGAAGTGTGGAAAGCCGTCGACGAAATGCTCGTCGATGAACCCCTTGACACAGGGGCGTATGATGACAGGTCAGTCCTTTTCCCTACCACAAGCACTAAGATTAAAATTCCTATGAATACAGCGAACTTTTCATGTGAAATTTTACCGCTATTAAATGTATCATGGAATTATGTAGATCTTAATATATGTGCTATGTGTGCAAAGGGAGATTGTAAGAAAGGTGCTGACTGGATCATAGATTCAGGCGCATCAAAACACTTCACTGGTGAAATGAAAGATTTCGCTTCTTACGAGCCTTTACCGAGAAAGGACTCTACCTTGGTCCAAACGGCCACTGGTACTACTCATATAGTAGGAAAAGGAGCAGTCTTCATTAGACACCAGGTAGTATGTAATGGGAAGTCAGAGACGCGTGAAACGCGACTATACCCCGTCTACTACATACCCGACATTAATACTCGATTGATGTCAATGGGGGTCTTTTTACAAGACGGAAGTGATGTGCGTGGTTCCTCCGCATACATTTCATTCATCGAGCATGGAAACCCAATCATGCATTGTGTCCCTCTAAGGAGGAATGACACGATCTATTGGGCTCGGACTCATATATTGAGCACCAAAAAGGTTAATGTCGCGACCATTTATGTCGCTGACTACTTGACTTGGCATAGGCGACTTGGACACCCATCCAAAGAG
This sequence comes from Tricholoma matsutake, assembly GCA_026075535.2. Classification (NCBI taxonomy): domain Eukaryota; kingdom Fungi; phylum Basidiomycota; class Agaricomycetes; order Agaricales; family Tricholomataceae; genus Tricholoma; species Tricholoma matsutake. The sequence continues at coordinate 4,106,398 of AP026544.2, forward strand.
GCGCTAGGGAAAATGCCTAAAAGCACCATAAAATTCCCAAGGAATTTAATTATTCCTAAAGACAAAATTATATGTCCAGGGTGTGCAGAAGGGAAAATGACCTCAAAATCTTTTCCCGAGTCAGACTCACGAGCTGACAAATCCTTTGAATTAATACATTCCGACCTAAAGGAACTCCCGGTACTATCGTACCACAAACATAAACACTTCATTGTATTTCTGGATGACAAAACGTCACATATTTGGGTCCAATGTCTCAGAAAGAAATCTGACGCTGCTGCAGCGATTAGACAATTTCTAGCAATGGCTAAGACCCAATATGGCGCTACAATCAAGCGCTGGCGTGTTGATCCAGGGGGGGAGTTCAAGGATCGTGAGCTACAAAAACAGCTCAAGGATTTAGGCATCAAAATAGAGATGTCTGCACCCCATGTTCATCAACAGAACGGGCGCGCAGAGCGCGCCATAAGGACAATAATGGAAAAGTCGCAAACCCTGCGATTCACCGCTTGTCTACCACAATCATGGTGGGAATTTTGCATAGAACATGCAACACATTTATACAACCGAACCCCAATAAGGCGCCTGAAATGGCTGACACCTTTTGAGGACCTGACAAAGGTCCGCCCAGATCTAAACAATCTGAAGGTCTTCGGTTGCGGTGCTTATGTCTATCTACCAAAGGAAAAACGTCCAACAACATTGTCTCCTCGATCGGAGCTAATGACGTACCTTGGAGTAGAAGATGGCATTAAAGCATATCGTTTCATGCGACGAAACGGCGCAATATTCATTGGTGCTATGGCACTATTTGATGAAACGATGTTCCCATGCTGTCCCGGAGCTAAAACTCCTGCCAAGACAGACCTTGGTGATTTTCCACCAGAACCAGAAGATGACGACCACTCATCTGGAACGGATGGCGATGACCCTATACCGCCACAAAATCCGCCCCTTCCTCCATCATCAGAAGATGATGATGATGATTTACCAAGCGAGCAAAAGGCGCATGACGATGCGACTAACGCTCCTCCTCCGCCGCCTCCAGTTAGCACTGAGGACTTTCGTCCAAGACGTGAAGATCAACAGGAATGGCAGCAATTGCCCCGTCGATCAGGCAGGCAGAGGAAAATCCCAAACCGTCCCGGCAATACCTATGGAGAACAGCGACTCCCCTCTGACATAGAGAGAGACATTGCGCGTGATCGATATTGGAAGAAGTCTGTGGGTCAAGATTTGGATCATAACCGAACACGACCACGACCTCAACAGCAAGAACCGGTTGCTGGACCGAGTTCGGCACCCCACGAGAGTGTGCCCGATTCCAATAATCAAGAACATGATCACCCAATGGGGGAACCGGACGAAGCAGGTTATATTAAAAAGATAACCAAGGAAGGTGGAGATGAGCTTATCCGCTGGCTGTTGTCAAAAGCAGTCACACCATCAAGCGGAAAAAGCCTAGTTCCAAACCAATTTCGCGATATTGCGCGCCTACCCCGGCAGCAGCAACTTGAGTGGAAACAGGCTTGTCGTGAAGAGTTAGAGGCTCTTCGCAAGCGACAAGTCTATGACATCGTCGATCTTCCACATGATCGAAAAACGATCAAAAATAGATGGGTTTTCTCCGTGAAATCGGACGGAAGAAAACGAGCCAGACTCGTGGCCAAAGGCTTTTCACAAGTCGAAGGCATTGACTTTGATGAGATTTTCTCACCAGTAGTCCGCTACGAGACCGTACGCCTCATGTTTGCCCTTGCGTCTCTAGAAGGCATGTATATGACCGGTCTAGATGTAAAAACCGCATTTTTATATGGCAAACTTGATGAGGAGATCTATATGGATCAACCCGAGGGTTTCAAACTCGAGGGTAAAGAGCGCAAAGTAATGCGCTTACGCCGAGCATTGTATGGCCTTAAACAGGCTTCACTAGCATGGTGGAGAGAGCTAGAGGCATTTATGCGCACCATTGGGTTTGTGCGCGCCAGCTCCGATGCCGGCATCTTCATACACAAGGATCCTAAGACAGGCAGCATCGTTATTGCGCTAGTCTATGTTGATGATGGCTTGTTCATGGGCAAGAACAAGAAACTTGTGGATGAAAAGAAGAATGCTTGCCTGAAGCATTGGGAGTGCCGTAGTACTGAAAAAGTCACGGAATTCTTAGGCATGCGCGTCACCCAGACCGCTGCAAAAGTCAAACTCGATCAAACAGAATATCTCGCCAAAGTGCTTGAGAGATTCGAGATGACAAATGCCAAGATTGCCCCCACTCCGCTCCCGACTGGCTACAAACCGTCGGAGAACACAGCGACGCCAAACGCGGCGCTTAGATCAAAATATCAGTCTGTGATCGGATCTTTATTGTATCTGATGCTCGGAACGCGACCTGATATCGCTTACGCGGTAATCAAGATGTCGCAATTCTCGGCTAATCCTAGCCAAGAACATCTAGACAAAGCGATGTACATAATGCGCTATCTGGTGGGAACCCAGAAGTACAGTATGGTCTATGATGGAGAGAAATCCGAGGGGCTACAGGCCTTCACAGATTCTGATTGGGCAGCTGACACAGTCAAGCGCCGATCTACAACGGGTTACTTTGCTACTCTGGCGAGTGGCATTGTGTGCTGGCAGTCCCGTTTACAAAAAACTGTAGCACTGTCATCCACAGAAGCCGAATACATGGCTCTCTCCGACACTTGTCGGCAGATAGTGTGGATAGAGTCCTTATTCCAGGAACTTGGATATACACTGAAGCGCGTACCAATCTGCGCTGATAATCAAGGATCCATCTTTATTGGATCAAATCCAGTTCAGGAAAGAAGGACCAAACATATAGACATTCGCTACCACTACACCCGCGAATGCATAGAAAATGACAAAGTCACAGTCGTTTTCATTCCTGGAAGTGATAATCCGGCTGACATGTTCACAAAGAACCTTGGCGCCGTCCTATTCAGGAAATTTAGAGACTCTCTCGGAATTACTTTCGAGATTCAAACTTAGCTGCTTAGAGCGCTGTACAGTTTGAGGGGGGGTGTTGAAATTAATCCCTGATGCATGCTGTATACATGAGGCAATACATGCAGCATACACATGTATACATGAGGCGATACATGCAGCATACACATGTTACTGCGCTTACTGTGCATACATGCGGTAAACACATTCCCGAGTCATGTGACATCCTTAATATTATGTATATAAGGAGAACCTGTACCGTAGTAGGAATACAGTGTTCTTACCTCTGCTAACCCTAGCTGTAAGTCTAACTAAACCCCAGGTAGGTTGTAAGGAACGTGTTGTCTCTTCCCCTGTGCAGCGTATATAGTCTGCTCCAACATTGTATGTTGTTTAAAGGGTTCAGTGAGATGAGAGACCTACAATATGGCATTCTTTCCAATTTTGATATTTTCACTTGGTAGTAGTTATGACTTGGAATGGGCAGAACTTGGTCAGTTCTGCTTTGTTTCTCCCTCATATTCTACTTGATTCTCATCTATTTCCTTGTCATTTGAAAAGCCCAGTGAGATGAGAGGCCTATTATGTGCCATTCTTTTGCACTTTGATATTTTCACTATGCAGTACTTTCAACCTGGGTATGGCAGAACTCAGTGGGTTCTGCTTCATTTCTTATCATCTTATACTTTATTCTAATCTATTTACATGTTGTTTGAAGGGCCCAGTAAGACGAGAGGCTTGCGACATGCTGTTCTTTTGCATTTTGATGTTTTCATTATGTAGTGGCTACAATGTGGGTATGGCAGAACTCAGCAAGTTCTGCTTCGTTTCTTATCATATTATACTTCATTCTAATCTATTCACATTTCGTTTAAAGGGCCCAGTAAGATGAGAGGCTTGCGATCTGCCGTTCTTTTTCATTTCGATGTTTTCATTATGTAGTGGCTACAACCTGGGTATGGCAGAACTTGGTGAGTTCTGCTTCATTTCTTATCATATTATGCTTCATTCTAATCTATTTACATGTCGTTTGAAGGGCCCAGTGAGACGAGAGGCTTGCGACATACTGTTCTTTTGCATTTTGATGTTTTCATTATGTAGTGGCTACAATCTGGGTATGGCAGAACTCGGCAAGTTCTGCTTCGTTTCTTATCATCTTATACTTCATTCTAATCTATTTACATGTCGTTTGAAGGGCCCAGTGAGACGAGAGGCGTCGGATGTGCCATTCTTTTTCATTTTGATGTTTTTATTATGTGGTGGCTACAACCTGGGTATGGCAGAACTGCTTCATTTCTTATCATCTTATGCTTCATTCTAATCTATTTACATGTCGTTTGAAGAGCCCAGTGAAACGAGAGGCTTGTGATGTGTCATTCTTTTTTATTTTGATGTTTTCATTATGTAGTAGCTACAAGTGTCTGCACCGTGGTGTTTACTAAAACACCACGGTTAAAACCCGTACCCACGGGTATGTGTACTAACGGGCGTGGTGTATGCGGGTACGGGTGCAGTAAGCATTGAACTCACCCGCGGTGTAACCCATGTTACACCCTAAATAGGACCGGTCCTATGCGGTCCTGCGAGTTTGAGTGTTGGTCTAGACTGGTTGCGGTCCCGGTTGTCCCTCTTGGGGGTCGAAAAACTGGACTGAACCGGACCTCAAAACACTAGACAGGATACATCAAACTGTCGCTCTATCGCAAACAGCATTAATCAACAAAATTGTGTCCCAATTTGGTCAATCTGATGCACACCCCCTATCTGCACCAATGGAACCGGGACAGAAACTTCGCTGCATTGACCGCGCCCCACTCCTGTCGATGAACAAACCAAACTATCAAACTTACCCTATCGTTCCTTGGTTGGGTGCCTATTATACCTGGCCATCTCAACACGTCTGGATATCTCATTCGCCGTCCAACAACTTTCACAATTTTTGGACTCTTATTCCTTTGAACATTGGCATGCTGCTCTACATCTTGTTTGCTACCTTAAAGGAACACAGGACCTTAAACTCTACCTGGGTGGAGACAACCCTATCTCATTATTAGTGTATACTGATTCCAACTCACTTGGGTCAGGAGCTGTTTCATGGACTGCTCACAAACAAAAAATGTTTGCAGCATCATCATGTGAAGCCGAGTATGTTGCAGCTTTTGAGACTGCAAAAGAGTGTGTTTGGATTTGTTCACTGCTTACCCCTATTGGTCATTCACCTGACATGCCAACCCCAATGTTATGTGATAACACCGCCTCAATTAGCCTGTCAGAGGATCCTCTCCTCCACTGCAGAGTTAAACATGTCGACATTAAATTCCACTTCCTTTGTGAACACATTCAATCTAAGGAACTCACTGTATTCTACATCAACACCAAGGATAATATCGCCAACATTTTCACCAAGGCTCTTGACATCAAACAATTTGTATGCTTATGTGACTTCTTGGGTCTCCAATAACATGTGCCAATTCCATGCAAGGAGGAGTATTCATGGTGAGGAGGAGTGTTGAGATCTACACCATGAATGCGCCCTTTGATGTGTCATGCTAATTATAGCACACAAAATGATGTGTATTTCCCCTTGTCCGTATTCCTGTCTAATAGTCTCTTTATCATATTTTCCATTGACATACTCATGGTATATATATTCAACTAGATAGACATAGAGACCTCAGTCTGTTATACACAGACTGAGGTGAGTAGATTTGCTAGCGCTCACTTTGATCAGATCACTTACTGTACTATTTATAGCTTATTCATGTATTATCTAGGTATGAATATATAGTCTGTTATACACAGACTGAGCTTATTTGTGTATTATCTAGGTTGGATTTCTATAGTACACACTATGCTCACATAGGCATAGGTCTGGGGATGTGTGGGACAGCTTCCCACCACTGTTCCCACCCCAATCACTGTCCAATCACCATCCTGGAAACCTTTGGGTTGAGAGACTAAAAATACATGGGCTGGACAACCAGGCTTTGTACATGTTGTGAAATGCATGGCACAGCTTATTGTCAGGTGGAAAGACCTTGCAAGCAAGGTAAAGTAACACTTCAGGGATTTCAAAATATAGGTGCCACCTAAATGGATATTCAGCAGGTATTACTGCATGTAATATATAGGAATCCCTGCAAAATGTGTCAGCAGCCTATGTGCCAGAAAAAGATTTGAGAGGCTTACTGGATTTATTATGTAGGAATCCATGCTGGCATAGTTTTGGAGCAATGCCAACACAATTCATACTGATATAGACACAAAACACAGTCTGGATTTGGGCTGCAGTCCCATTACATCAGCCATTTCTATACATAACATGTCAATTTCCCTGCAAAACCTGACTTCAGCAGATTAAGTCCCAAAAAGTCTACTGGACCAGTTCTGCACCAAAACTGTGAAGGGTCTTTGCTCAGCTATTTCTATATTTAACATGTTGATTTCCCTGCAAAACCTAATTTCAGCAGATTAAGTCCCAAACTGTCTACTGGACTGGTTCTGCATGAAAACTGCAAACAGTTTTTGCAGTCAATGCCCACTCATCGCCCCATTCATCACCTGCACACTGCACATCATAGGACCTGACAAGTGATCTTAATTCTCCGCCACATTGGAAATTATTCATTCTTACCATTCTTGCTTGCTTTGTTGCATTCAACAAATCTGTTCATTCCACCATCTTGTCACATTGCAACATCTTATGTTCGTCATTGTAATCAATATACATTTAACATTGTACTACAAAAAACATAATGTATTCAGTCCTAGTATAGATTGTAAGCAAACAAGTTGACAATAGCAAACTGTGCAGACATACCCTTGAGAGAGCCAGAACAACACAGCGGGTCTCATCAAGCCTCCACCTTGCATAGTGAGAGATCACCCACTGAGGCTCAATGACTTCCAGTGTTGAGCTTAGAGAAGTTGAGTAGATTGATGCAGGAAAGTGTGAATAAAATTGAAATGGGTTAGCAGAGTGATCCAGAGGTTGTTGTTGTTGCACTGCATATTTGATGCTACCATCTGTGTTTGCCATGATATATTGAATCGAGGCAGAAAATGGTGGGGATGCAATGTTGCCATCAGGATGGAACAAAACCAAGCTGTTCCTGATGTGGGTCAATGAGTGGGCAAAAATAACATTATTGTAATGATGTCTTGCACAGATGGCAACTGTCTTGTCCCTGATGAATTGTTGCAATTCAGATGGGACAGGGTTGAAAAGCAGAGGCAGGAAGATTTGGCTCATCAGCATCATTGGCATCATCGTCAAGTGTTCTGGTGAAGAGTTTGTCAAGAACATTCTTGCATTCACAGAGGAACAGCGGGCAGTCAGGGCGAGAAAGCCATTGCTTCAACCATGCAGCCTTTGAGTACACTGACAGCATTGTCACCTCGAGTTCACCTGGTAAGGCAAGGCAGGGGTAGGGGTATACCCTTGTGTTTTGGGGCTAAGGGTATGAGGGGTAAGGGTAGGGGTTTGGAAGTTCATACCCTTACATACCCCTGTACCCTTACTAAAGGTACAGGGGTATGCCAGGGGTATGCTTATGTAAGAATATCATTTGATTTTTTCAGCTACAAAGACTCATATTCAAGATTTTTGTCAATTAAATTCAGATTTTGGAATTGTCCAATATGATAATGGCTTTCATATGTTAATAAGAGGTATTAATATGTGATATTAATAGTAAATACAATAGTTATCAACACTTTTCAAATGAATTTTGCTCTAAATATGTTGATTTTGTGCCAAACCCTTGTACCCTTGACAAACCCTCCCATACCCTTAGCAACCCTTATATGTTTCTATACCCTTACCCCTAAGGGTAGGGTGTTCAGGGGTAGGGGTAAGGGTATGAGATTTAACACCCAGGGGTAACCCCTGCCTTGCCCTATCACCTGGTGGGCATGGATTAAGTATGTGTACAATTGAGAGAGAAGAAATGGACCAACCAAATTTGTGATTATGAGGAAGTCACTGAAGTCGTCTGATGAGTCACTCAAATGGAAAGCACCACCAGGACCAAACAGGACCAAACAACCATAAAAAGTCATAGATATATACGGCCATATGACCATTGAGGCGGTGATTGACATGTGGATGGAATGCATTTAAGCCTTGAATCCATGTGAGGAGCTCAGCTCAGTATGTGTTTTGTCTGGCAGTTGTTGTTGTCCTCTTGCTAGCCAAAGAGATTGCACAGACCAAGGACATGGTGTGATCTAGGTCAGTGTGCATATGAGGTAACTGCTGGTGTATGAGAACCCACTGACGTGCATTTGTTCTACTTGACAATACATCATTCTCCTGCAGGCAGACAAAAAATGAGTCATTAAAAGAACATACCTGCCAAAGACTCTTGGATCGGCTGTGAATGTTTGCTCGGTGCAACTAGACCCATAGAATGCATCATTGATTTTTAACCCAGTTCACACCAGTGTCATCTGTAATAGCCCACATGACCATTGGAAACAGCCAGCAACAGAGCAGGATACCCATTGGACGTTGTAGGAGCAAGGCTGGTTATCCAGGTCTGAGTGATGCACGAGATAGCACAGTATTGTTCTTATCAGAGACAGGGGCTGTTGAATGAAGTTATGAGACTGTGATAAGAGTGGGACACTTGGACATCATTAGAACTCGTACGCCAGAGGAGGTTTGTGACCAGCTGAGAGTGCACCTTCCCCGTTAGACCACAACACGCGATGGCCATCAGCACTGTCAGATGTATGGACCCATAATGCTGTCTGGTGCTCTAATGTCTCAAGTCCTAAGAGAAATGTGTTAGATGCTGGAAATTTATATTCGAGGCTATGCACCAAGTAGCTCTGCAAGCAGTGGACAGCGCCACCTGTTTTCCTGTCATGTTAAAGTCCACAAATGCCATATGAAGCACATTTTACCAGAACCAAACACTTGGCATCACACTTATTGCCAGTTCTGATTCAGACAATCTTTGTTGTTTTGCATCAAGTCAATGTCTGCAGTTGTCTGTTACATAGGGTTAATAAAACCAGTCTTTGGAGTTGTTGGCAAGGATTGTGAGCAGCCGGGATTGGAGAACCATGCTCAGGTTGACTTCAACTGCAAGGACTCTGGTGTATTGGATGGATGCAGTGGCAGTGACATATCTTGAATCTGAAGAAGCAAGATTGTTGGTGGACAGCTATGTTCACCTTCATCACTGTCAGGCACTGTGGACTTTGTCGAAAGTCTGTGTCTGCAATGCACCATGAGGTGGATGTTGTCAGAACTAGTGGCCAGACTCTTTTATCTCCCTCATCATATATTTCTTGAACCTGTACTTACATCAAAATATTTACTGCCCTCCACTTCATGTACCATTGCTGAAAGAAATCAAAGTGAGAACTGTGTGATAGTGAAGTGTGACCACTTGTCAGGTCTGATGCGTGGTGTGCAGGCGATGAATGGGGCAACGAGTGGGTGATGAGCAGGCATTGACTGCAAAAACTGTTCCACAATAACCTTCTCGTTATCCAGATGCAGAACCAGTCCAGTAGACTTTTTGGGACTTAATCTGCTGAAATTAGGTTTTGCAGGGAAATCAACATGTTAAATATAGAAATAGCTGAGCAAAGACCCTTCACAGTTTTGGTGCAGAACCGGTCCAGTAGACTTTTTGGGACTTAATCTGCCGAAATCAGGTTTTGCAGGGAAATTGACATGTTAAGTATAGAAATGGCTGATGTAATGGGACTGCAGCCCAAATTCAGACCGAGTTTTGCGTCTATATCAGTATGAATTGTGTTGGCATTGCTCCAAAACTACGTCGGCATGTATGCTACAAACCATTTACAGCACGGATTCCTACATAATAAATCCAGTAAGTCTCTCAAATCTTTTTCTGGCACATAGGCTGCCAACACATTTTGCAGGGCTTCCTATATATTACATGCGGTAATACCTGCTGGATATCCATTTAGGCGGTGCCTATATTTTGAAATCCCTGAAGTGTAAGTGAATGAGTTTCAAAGTTGTTGCCTGTTGTTGTCCACATTGGTCGTCGTAAAGGCGGGTTCCAAAGGTAAGGAGCCATTTTCGTAGGCCTCTGCACCGCTTCAAAGAAAACACGTGTCGTTGGCCTCGCCGACGACTATACACATTACTCATCCATTCTCTGTGCCGCCTCGGCTGGGTGCTAAAGTTTACCAGAGGCCTCATCGGAGGATGAACTTGACACAGGGAATGTTTCACCTAGTGCTGCTTTCCTTCATCTCCCTATCTTGTCATCAAGCAGCACAGGTGAGTGCGCGGCAGTGCACCGCACACCAATCCAAGCTAATGGCATTCTCACTTTTCAAAGTAGTTGGCTCTCGTGGCTTCGCCACTCGTGCATTCCTGTTCTACAAACAGAGACTACTTTTCATTGTGAGACTTCATTTTTACCTTGGGCATCTCGCATGAAAACTTATTGTTCACTTTTTACAGGATTCAACTGCCTATTCATTGATTTGCTGGTAACCAGTTGAATCATAAAAGTGAGCTTCGTTCTTGGATGATCTTTGTGGTCCTCACACAGAGAATCTGTAAGGGGACTAAGGGGGTGCCCTGTGTGTTTTTCCTATTTTTTATGTTCGTCCCATATTTTTCCCCACCTCATTTCCTTCTATTCTTCATTTTCTATGATTTTTCCGGATTTTATTACTAATTTTCCCTTGCTATCATGTTTGTATATGTTTTATATTTAGAGGCGGAGTACCCCTTCTGACACATACCCCTTGGTATGATGTCATTCGGCGGCCTTGATCCGCCTATCTCCGCCTTTTTCTATTTTTAGGTTATATTTGATTTTTGTCGTCTTCACATATACTGGGCATCAGCAAGGGGATCCTTAGAGTTTTCTCTTCGGATTTCCCTTTGCTAGGTGCGCCCCCAATGCCTGTATTATGTAGTATAATTTTAACTTCGGATTTCCCTTTGCTAGAGGCTTAGGTTGCCCTTATAGTAGAAAACTCTCCCCTAAGGCCCGAAAATCGCGAACGCGCTGCCCAAAATAGGCAGGTATGGACTGGACAACGCTTCCCAAAGCTCCACAGAGTCCCTACACACCGTTCCAGATACTCTCGCCTTTATTGCGCCGCCATTTTCGGCAAACGCGCTCCCTAGCGACATGGACGCATCAGAACGCTTCGACGCGCTTGAAAGCGATGTTTCCGGAATGCGCGCGCAAATCGACTCGCTTAAATCTACGATTGAAAACTTCGTTAGGACCCTCCAGGCTAACCCTACGACTAATAGTTCCCCCTTCACGACTCCAAGCGCACCCAACAACGATGTTTTGCCAAACGCGTCCACTAAGGAACGTGCCCAGATCAAACCGTCCCCCCCCGCCGAATTTAATGGTGCACGTGCGCAGGGACGTGCATTCCTTAATTCCTGTGAGTTATACATTAGTCTCCAGTCGCATCAATTCATCGATGAGGCTGCAAAAATTTATTGGGCCTTCACATACATGAAATCTGAACGCGCCTATCTCTATGTGGACCGTATCCTACGTCAAACTAAAGAACTTGGTTCTCTACCTTTCTCCACTTGGGGTGACTTTCGAGCTGAGTTCGTATGCCACTTCTGCCCCCTCAATGAACGCCACTGAGCAGTGACACGACTTGAGTCATCCACTTACCACCAGGGACGTCGATCCGTGGACGACTATATCGATGAGTTCAAGGATTTGGTGGACATGGCAGGGTATGGGAGTGGGTTACCAGTGGTGGTGAAGTTCCGACGGGGACTCAACCGAGAAATTCAGGACCAGATTGCACAGATGTTGGAAGGGCGCCCAGCGGACGATGATATCCTTGCTTGGTATGAAGCTGCTTCACTCTGTGACGAGAACCGACTCACAAATGCGGCGTTTAATGCTGCATTCCGTGCTCCAACTACCACTCATACACCCTACACCTTCAATCGAAGCCTCCCCCGCCCTAACCCCATTCCTGCTCGTCAAACTCCCACACCAGCCGTCAATATCCCAGTACCAATGGATGTTGATGCAGCCCGCAGCCGTGCACGTAAGTTGGATCTCTGCTACCTTTGTGGGGAACCTGGACACAGGGCTGGAGCGTGTCCCCATTGTCAGGATATCCGCATGCTCACCCCCAAGGGACGAGACGAACTCCTGCAAGATCTGTTGGCACTTGTAGATGTTGAGGAAGCGAAGGATCAAGTTGCAGAGGAGGTTAAGCTGGAAGTTGTAGAGGAGCAGGATTTTCCTATTCGCAGCGAGTGAATCATATGCCCTCACTGCCTGTCCATAACCGCTTTGAAGTCTTGTCAGTTGAATCCCTGGAGAATGAATCCATTTCTGTGACTGCTCCCCTCTCTGACCCTTCGAAGTTGGCTAAAGACGTACCTGCTCTCCCCATCTCTCCTTCTACTCCACGTCCCAAAATTAAATCATGGGAGCGTAAACTACCACGCAAGTATATTGTGGCATCCACTCCCTCTGCACATTCCTTAAACCTAGCCATCGAACTGCAGACGACCGACACTGGACAGATACTCGGTGTCTCTGCACTCCTGGACTCTGGTGCGACTGGTCTCTTCATCGATTCCCATCTGGTACAACAACATCGTGTAAATACTCGCTCACTCTCACGTCCGATACCTGTATATAACGTGGATGGATCCCCAAATGAAGCTGGTGCCATCCGAGAGGTTGCAGACCTGGTTCTCCGTTACAAAGATCATAGTGAGCGTGCCCTTTTTGCTGTCACTCAATTAGGAAAGCAAAAGGTGATTTTGGGATATCCATGGCTTCGAGACCATAACCCAGAGGTCGACTGGCGCACCGGGGAGGTTACCATGAGCCGATGTCCATCCCGCTGTCGGACGTGTTTCACAGAAGCCAGGCAAGAACGTCGTGGACAGAAGGCGGCAATACGACGAACTCAGAAGTGTCGTGCTGGACCCCTGCCTATACCTGAAGTAGAATTGGAAGGGGTTCCTGATCTAATGCCGGACTCGGATGATGATGATGAGGACCCAGAGGAAGTGGAGGAGGGTGATCGGATCTTCTACACTGCGATTCGCTCATCGCATGAGGTGTGTGCCACATCGAACATATCCCAACGCCTCGCCGAGGCCTTCCACAAAAACAACGCTGCTAAATCCTCTACTAACTCCTTACTCCCTCATCTCCATGAGTTTGAAGACGTGTTCTCCAAGGAGTCATTCGACTCTCTTCCTGCACATAAGCCATGGGATCACACCATTGAACTCACCCCCGGCGCAACCCCTTCATCCTGCAAGGTCTATCCTCTCTCTCCGGAGGAACAACGGCAGCTTGACCAGTTCATCGACGAGCACCTGGCCTCTGGACGTATTCGACCATCGAAGTCACCCATGGCCTCTCCCTTTTTCTTTGTCAAGAAGAAGGATGGCTCACTTCGACCGGTTCAAGACTACAGAAGACTCAACAACATCACGGTCAAAAATCGCTACCCACTACCCCTCATCTCTGAACTCGTAAACCAGCTCCGTGGAGCCCGATACTTCACCAAGCTCGATGTCCGTTGGGGCTATAATAATGTGAGGATAAAGGAGGGAGATGAGTGGAAGGCAGCCTTTCGTACCAACCATGGTCTTTTTGAACCGCTTGTCATGTTCTTTGGCCTTACTAATAGCCCTGCCACCTTTCAGACCATGATGAACGACATCTTCCATGACCTCATCCTCGAAGGCGTTGTCTGCATCTATCTCGACGACATCCTCATCTTCACTCGCACGGTTGAAGAGCACCGTCGCATCACGCGCCTCGTCCTAGAGCGACTTCGACGGTACAAACTCTACCTTCGTCAGGACAAATGCGAGTTCGAAAGGACCAAGATCGAGTACCTCGGCCTGATTATCTCGGAGGGTCAAGTGGAGATGGATCCTATCAAGGTAAATGGGGTCACAGCTTGGCCTACGCCCATGAACAAGAAGGAGGTGCAGTCTTTCCTGGGCTTCATCAATTTTTATCGGCGTTTTATCAAGGATTTCTCACATCATGCATGACCGCTGTTCGACTTGACAGGAAAGGAGGCATGGAGGTGGGATAATGCACAACAGGAGGCGTTCAAAAAGCTTAAGGAGATGGTCACTTCCGCTCCGATCCTTACCTTTGCTGACGATTCGCGTCCTTTTCGTGTAGAAGCCGACAGTTCTGACTTTGCGACGGGCGCTGTGTTGTCTCAGCAGTCTCCGGAGGACCAGAAGTGGCATCCTGTTGTGTTCTACTCCAAAAGCCTTAGTGCTGTAGAGAGAAACTACGAGATCCATGACAAGGAGATGTTGGCGATAATGCGTGCGCTTGAGGAGTGGCGACACTTCCTCGAGGGTGCCCAACACAAGGTGGAAATTTGGACGGATCACAAGAACCTCGAGTACTTCATGACGGCCAAGAAATTGAACCGTCGTCAAGCTCGTTGGTCCCTGTATCTATCTAGATTCGACTTCTCCTTGCACCACCGTCCGGGTCGCAGCATGGGGAAGACCGATGCCCTATCCCGACGTGCAGACCATGGGGATGGCAGCGGTGACAACCAAAACATTGTGCTGTTGCAGCCAGACCTGTTCACCATTCGGGCACTGGAAGGCATCGTACCCCAGGGCGAGGAGCGGGACATTCTACGTGACATTCGTCGCGCAAACCGTAGCGGTTTACATGAGGATGTTGTCGCCCGAGCTGTTAAAGAACTGAGGAAGGGATCGACCCTTTCCTTACGTGCGGCAGAGTGGGCTGAAAAGGAGGACTTGTTGTATTTCAGGGATCGCATCTATGTTCCCAATGACCCAGACCTTCGCCGGCGCATCATATCCCAACACCATGACTCACAGATTGCTGGCCACCCCGGACGCTGGAAGACCTTGGAGCTCACCTCACGGAACTATTGGTGGCCACAAATGTCACGGCTCATTGGTCAGTATTGTCGCACTTGTGACCTTTGCTTACGCACCAAGGTCCCTCGTCGCAAGCCTATTGGTGAGCTACACCCTCTTCCTGTTCCAGAGAGTCGTTGGGATGTCGTCAGCGTCGACTTTGTGGTGGAATTGCCAGAGTCAAACGGGTTTGATGCGGTGATGTGCACAGTTGACTCAGTGGGAAAACGCGCTCACTTCATTCCCACTCACACCACTGTCAGTGCCCTAGGTGCCGCTCGACTCTACCTCCACCACGTGTGGAAGTTACATGGACTTCCTGGTGCCTTCCTCTCGGATCGTGGCCCTCAGTTCATGGCAGAGTTCACTCGTGAGCTGTACCGACTCCTGGGGATCAAACTCCTCGCTTCAACTGCTTATCACCCACAAACTGATGGCCAGACGGAGCGAGTCAACCAGGAACTGGAGCAGTACATCCGCCTCTTTGTCAATGAACGCCAGGACGATTGGGATGATCTCCTTCCTTTGGCCAAGTTCGGATACAACAACCATGTCCATGCTTCCACTCAACAGACCCCTTTCCTCTTAGACACTGGACGACATCCACGCATGGGATTTGAACCTCGCCAAACTCCCTCACACATCGAGACAGTGAATGAGTTCACAGAATGCATGAGGGATAGCTTGGAGGAGGCAAGGGCAGCCTTAGCAAAGGCGAAGGACGACATGGCGCGATTTTACAACCAGCGCCACTCCCCAACCCCTCAGTACAAGGTTGGTGATCAAGTTTATCTTGACTCCAGTGACATCTCCACTACACGTCCATCCAAGAAACTCGCTCATCGCTTCTTGGGACCTTTCCCCATTGTCAAGTGCGTTGGAACACATGCCTATCGTCTACGCCTCCCAGCCTCCATGTCCAGACTCCATCCCGTCTTCCATGTCGTCAAATTGCTTCCAGCTCCCCCAGATCCGTTCCCGGGACGCCATTCACACCCACCACCACCACCTACAGTGATCGAGGGAGAACCCCAATATGAAGTCGAGTCAATCTTGGACAGCTGTTTGCGTCGAGGAAAACTCCAGTATTTGGTACATTGGAAGGGTTATGGGTATGAGGAGAACTCATGGGTCGAAGAGTCTGACGTAAATGCCCCTCGGTTAATCAAGGAATTCCACCGACGGCACACTGCTGCACCGCGTCGCATTCAAGTCACGGACTTTGGTCGTATACGATTTCGAATGCATCGGGGCGATGCATCTTAGAGAGGGGGTGATGTAAGGGGACTAAGGGGGTGCCCTGTGTGTTTTTCCTATTTTTTATGTTTGTCCCATATTTTTCCCCACCTCATTTCCTTCTATTCTTCATTTTCTATGATTTTTCCGAATTTTATTACTAATTTTCCCTTGCTATCATGTTTGTATATGTTGACACTTTTATATTTAGAGGCGGAGTACCCCTTCCGACACATACCCCTTGGTATGATGTCATTCGGCAGCCTTGATCCGCCTATCTCCGCCTTTTTCTATTTTTAGGTTATATTTGATTTTTGTCGTCTTCACATATACTGGGCATCAGCAAGGGGATCCTTAGAGTTTTCTCTTCGGATTTCCCTTTGCTAGGTGCGCCCCCAATGCCTGTATTATGTAGTATAATTTTAACTTCGGATTTCCCTTTGCTAGAGGCTTAGGTTGCCCTTATAGAATCCAGGTTTGCTCAATCGTTTGAGCTATCATCAAGTTTTCTTCTTGCGACCCTCCCACCTCTCCCATATCTTTTTGTCTTGTATTTTTTGTGTACAGTCTCGTACCTAGTCTTATAGTTCCGTAGCTCCATCGCCTTCTAGTCAGTCTCGTAGCTCCATCGCCCAATCAATTTTGGGGTCCGTCTAGTGTGGACCTGTTGGTATTCGATTCGATATTGAAGCTCGAGACCACTATGCAAAAAAGCCTTACCACATGGATGATCATCATGAACTCAATCTTCCTCTTCTCGCCCAGCTTCTTCAATCTGGGAAACCTCGTCCTCCGGCTCGGGGTTCAAAACGTCCTGCTTCATTCACTCCAAGTGCTAGCACTTTGTCTAAATGTTCAGAGACCCCTTGCCGAAATTGGAGCCTGGGCATATGTACAACAGATCCTTGTCTGAATCGGCGTAAGCATGGGATCTGCTGTGTTTGCAGCGAAAATCACTGAGCCCGAGACAATGCCTCCTGCTTCACTACTCTCCAAGCTCGCTATTGAACAGGAGTTTGCAAACATTCATGACAAAACCTCTTCATTTTTAAAGCATGGCCCACACTCATTAGCGTCTTCGGACAGCTGCAAAAGAAAAGCAGATCAAGACATTGTCGTGCCCCGTTATCATCGTCAATTTGCCTGGTCGGATCGTCCTGCCAAACAACAGTTATCACCTGCCGCACTCTACACCAAAACTGTGCCACCACTTGCATCTCCTCCTCCTCATCTTCTGAATGACCCAATCATTCAACGATCTCTCCATTCCCTGGGAGACGCTGTCAAAGTCAAAACACCTTTCAATGTTGATAGATTCGAGTCACTACTTGTTGATCATCCTAACCAGCCATTTGTTCGCTCAGTCATGAAAGGTCTACGGGAAGGATTTTGGCCATTTGATGAGGGGGATTGGAAACTGGAGCTGGAGGAAGTTATTGGTAACTATTCCACTGGAGAGCCAGACCTCGAGGCTATTCACGCTTTCTGCGACAAAGAACTTTTAGCAGGTCGATGGTCTGATCCTTTACCGAACACAGAGCTTCTTCCTGGGATGAAAATTTCTCCCATGTTTGTAGTCTGGCAGAATCAAAAACCCCGTGTTGTTACAGATCACTCTGCCTCCGGTTTAAACGATGGAATTCCTTGTTCAGAAGCAAAGGTTAGATATGATGACATGCACCCATTCGGGCAAACCCTTCGTGATGCTCGTGCTGCAAACCCCCACCAACGCATTATCACTTTCAAATCTGACGTCTCATCGGCCTTCCTCAACCTTCCAGCACATCCTATATGGCAACTCCGCCAAGTTGTTGTTGTGGACGGAGTCTTTTATATAGTTCGTCGACTGGTTGGTGTGCTGTTTCAGGCTTGTTGTGCTGGATTGCGGCCAAGAAATTTGATATTCAGGGTTTGCATGTATACATGGATGACTTCTTTGGCTGGGATTTCGCCAACAACCTCATCACCTACCATGGTCAACCCCGTCCTCGAAAACAAGTCCAACTCCTCATTTTCTGGGAGTTTATTTCCTGTCCCTTTGAAGATCGTAAACAAGAACATGGTGAACAACTCAAAATTATCGGATTCTGGGTTGACGCTCTTCAGGGTACCATCTCCCTTTCACCTTATTCCATTACAGATATTATTGAAAAAATTCATACTTTCCTCAATACACCCAATCGCAGTCCCGCACTCCGTGACTGGCAGCGCCTCGCTGGTCATCTTAATTGGCTTTTAAACGTACTACCTTGGGGACGTCCGGCTCTAACAGAATTGTACCGAAAGACTAGTGGCAAAAATCACCCATATGCGGCAATTCCAATCAATGCGACTGTCATATCGGACCTTACCTGGTTGACATCTGTCATTCCACGGTCGACCGGTATCCATTTGATTGATGCGGGTATTTGGTCCGACGATGAAGCAGATTTTGTTGCATGGACCGATGCAAGCCTTAAACTTGCTGCTGCCTTCGTGTATGCTGGTAATGCATTTGTATATCCCCTCAAATCACCTCCCATCAACTCTAAAGACAAAATCGACATCTTCTTCCTTGAACTCATTGCGATTCTATCTGCTATTTTCCATGTCGCATCTTTTCAACATCCTCCCCGACGCCTGTTAATTTGGACAGACAGTCTTGACTCTGTCGCTGTGCTTAACTCCTTACATGCCACTGAACCACTTCACAATGGACCCCTTCTCGCCATTGCTGACATCATCCTTTGCTCTGGCATCGATCTTCGTGTTCAACATATCGAAGGGAAAAAGAACATTCGTGCTGACATGCTCTCGCGTCTCCTTTTACAGGAGTATGCTCACAAATTCCCAGCTGACCGCGTCCGCCTATTCTCACCTCCACGAGATCTTCTGCCGGCGCGATGGAGGGAGCACTTTTAGCTGTTCTCGGTGGACGAGACACATTATCTCGTCCACCGATGGACCTTTCGTCCCTGGATGAACGTGTCCTCCATCTACAGACCAACGCAATCGAAAATTCCACCACTAAAGGCTATGCCACAGGTGCCCGAGATTACATTCAGTTCTGTCTTGCCCATCATCTTCCTCTTGATCCTACTCCTCAGACCTTAGCTCGTTATATTGCCTACACCTCACTATTCATCGCATCTGGCCCAAAATATCTAACAGGCATTCGACATTTCCTCCGAGACCTATATCCAGATTTCGATCGCAACCGAGAGCACCCCTTCGTTAAATCAGCCATCCGTGGTTCCAAGAAAGTCCGTGCAGATCCGATCACACGAAAACTTCCTCTTCGTACCTATCATCTTGAAGCCTTCTTCCATGTTGCTCACCACACCCATGCATATGACGACCTCCTGTTCATGGTCATCCTTTCATGCTGCTTTTATGCCTGTCACCGCACAGGAGAACTCATCCAGAAGAATGATCGCTCACTTTTCGATTGGCGGAAGGTGATCAAGCGTGCATCACTGACTTTCGATGGTCGCCATGCTCAATATCACCTCCCTTACCACAAAGGGGATCCGTTTTTCCATGGAACAAATATTTTGTTCACCCCACAGCAGGTCGCTGATCCTATTTCTCTCCTCCAGCAATATGTGCAATTTCGAGACCGCCTCCATGGTGCTCGTGCTACTCTATTCCTACGTGAAAATGGTTCCCACCCTACACGCTCCTGGTTCGATTCCAAATTCTTCACCCTTCTAGATCGTAATTTCGGTGGTCATTCTCTGCGTGCGGGGGGCGCGACTTTCTACACCACTCTCGGAGTTCCCGAATCAGTGGTTCAAGCTATCGGTCGTTGGTCATCCATTGCATGGAAACTCTACATCCGCGATCATCCTTTAATTTGGGCAGAACAGCAACTTGCGATCATTCGTTATCGCCTTCAGTTCTTACCAACATAACAATTGCTCCTCGCCATCAACATTCATCTCACCCACCCCTCCACACACCATCAACAGCACTTTATAGTCTCGTAGCTCCGTCGCCCAATCGATTTTGGGGTCCGTCTAGTGCGGACCTCGGTTTGCGCTACTCTCTCTTTTGAGCCTCGCAGCAGAGGTTGGCTCACATCCACGGGGCAAAAGCTTCCGTTCAGTAAGCTCGACCGAAAAATTGGCTGGGCTGCTGAAGTGCTTAGAATGACTATCTTCACTCATACTACAAGCCGGGCTATGAAGTGCTCTACTTAATGGGTTGAGAATTGATGGAAGGACACTCGATGATCTGCGACGCACAAAATATAAGTCAAGAAATAGACTAAATCGAGAAATACATGCGTGCGCGAATATGCATACACCTACTCCCTAGCCTTCCCTGCTCCCGCTCCCTTCCTGCTGCACCAGCCAGCAGTGGTGGTTGCAGGGAGTACTGCTGAGATCCCACTGGCTGCGGCGACGTGGCAGTTATGCGCGTTCGGGTGTGGGTGTTGATGCGGGTAATGAATGCGGATACGGGGTCCGTGTTGGTGGGCCACCACTCATGATTGTCGTTGTGGAGTATCGGGGTAGGTAGTGGCAGTGGCCTTGTTGTGAGTAGGCCGCCCTGCTGTATGCGCGTGTTAGCTGCTACACACCCTGCGAGCAGTTCGGCTGGGTGTTGGTCGTTCAGGCCTCAGGTTTTAGCTTGCAGTCAGATCTTGTGCTTGGGGCGGCTGAGTGGTGTGTGGCACTGTCCACCGCTGTCATCCGTCCTTGGGGATCCCTCCACTGCTTGTTGCAGGTGTTGGTATTGGTGGGGCTTGGTAAGTGTTGAGTAGGCGACGAGATGGCTAGTTGGGGCGTACCTGAAGAATTTACCACTGCTCGTGTCTCCCCGTACGTCCAAACGATCATCCTAGGTCATAGCATCATTCCGAGGGAGTGGCAGGGTGCGCCATTGTAAGTTGATCTAGATAAAAAAAATTAGTCCATAAAATGGCTAGCTAAGATAGAATCTGATAGAATTCGAATGTAAAATAGTATTAAAATGCTTACTTTACACACTCCCATCCCTTTTGGGGTGGAGAAGTGGTCAGGGTGGAAAAGACAAATTAATCTAGACAAGAATAATACATAAAAAAGGTTAGCTATAATAATATTGGAAAATGAGCGCGAATTGCCGGACACCTTGAACTAAGCTAACCAGAAGCTAACCTTGCAACCTTGACTGACTTGAACCATCTAAGTCATTGAATAACGAGTTGTACTCTTCAATCGCGCTTCTTCCTCCATTAATTATCATAACAGACGCTTTCCAACCAATGACCATAAGGCATGTTTTCATTCTGGTGACTTCGAATTCGCGACTCGCCAGAGAGGGTTTGATGAGGGCTAGGGGTCATCCATGCTTGGGAATGCTCTTGTATAGCCCTATGCCTTATTTGAGGAGCGGATGTTCCTAGTCGTGGTCGGAATCCCGAACAAAGGACGAAACGCCGATAGTAATGCAAAAGACAATCAATGGACAGGAATGATATACGACCTGACAGGTCATGGTATGCTGCTGGAAGCCACTAGACTAAATAGATCAACATCACAGTCGCAACCCTAGGAATGGAACCATTAGAAGAATACACAGAGCCGAAGAACATGACCAATTGCGTCCTGACAGACCTCGCTTACAAAACTTCGCAATAATCTATTCGTCCACGGGGCAACCACAAGACCATCATAAGAATGCTACAAGGAGCCACGCATTATAAGAAGGTATGTTTTTCACCGACAATTCCTATCTAATTTTTCCCCCCTGTCGTGGTGTCTCAAGCCATGTCCTCTGATCAACCCTCTTCTCCTGACCATCAAGACTTCGTGCCTACTGGGCAGTTATTTGAAATTTTCATCGACGTTGTTAAAGGTCATACGCCAGCAAAGAAACCCAGACCCGCCGACGCACCTGAACCTCTGAAGATTCCTACCTATGATCTTGTCGGTTACACCGACGATCCATCTGACCCCACCTGGGTTTCGGGCCTGAAGTTCTGCTGTCTAGGCACGAATTTCGAGTTCGTATTCATTCTGGTATCCACCTTAGAGAGTCGATTGCAGTCCCAAGAGGACCGTGCGGTCGATTATGAAATGCTGAAGAATTCCAAAGGGACGAAGGTGGACTTCGAAGTGTGGAATAGGAACACTACTTCTAGCGCTCCACCGACGATGCTACGACTAGACCCTGCGCGGTATAGCGACCAAGCCAGCTGGGATGCAGCACAGCTAGAAAATTGGAGAAAGGTTGCCAATGCTGCTGTCAAACCACTCCCGAAAACCTTCAATACGTACACGCGCTTTTACAGGCCTGTATCTCCCGTCACTTTCTACTTCACGCCAGACGAGACCATCATCACCATAAAAGAATTTGAAGGTCTTGTAACACGCGTGCTCAAGGCTTTTCCGGAAGACGCCCAGTCTTACAAGGTTGTGACGCGCAAGGAGGCCTCAGGACCACTTGGGCTCAAACTTGTCGGCAGTCACTTCTTTCAGTTTTACGACACCTGGATGAAGCCAAGTGACTATGAAACGATTTGTAAGGATCGTGAAACATCAAAGCTTCCTCGAGACTTTCCTGGGAATGAGGCCAAAGACCAGGAACCTTTCGACGAAATTCAGAAGAAGTTGGACCCGAATGTCCCGAAGGATAACAGTGATACTGCGCCCGGAATCGGTATCAATTCTAACAAATTTCGATTGGCCAACTTGGCGGAGCGCAGGGGTTATGCGGACCAACGCAATGTAATGAAAAATACGAGTGCGACTTATGTATGTTCCTCTCGTCGTCGTCATCTTATTTTATGAAAGTCATGTATTGACGAGGCTCACCATTCAGCTTTCGAACAAATTGTGGGAAAAGCAACCCCCCAAGGCGAAACCTGTTGCGGAGGTAAGCAGCCCTCCTAAGGGTATATTCAATCGGCTAAGCTTTGCTTTTGTCTCATAGTGGCTACACCGGAGTGCCTTTCGTTTTGGAGGCCTTGGGGATACTACCAATGTGGCATCGTCCCAGACTCCTGGGAACCTCATATTCGGTACGAAAGAATGCAACACGCATATGATTCGTGCGGAGAACACCATTTCGAACATTGTTTTCAACGAAACCGGAGTAACGGGATTACTCACGACTACGAATGTTCGAGAGGGTAAAATTAACCGTATCACGGCTAGAGGAGACCGAACGCCCACAGATATCCCCTCTTGGACTAAAACACAGATGTATTGTGCGTAAACGATGTTGTGAGATTGCCGTCTGTCTTATTTGTTTCCAGCGTGGCTCTGTTTTCGGTTAGATTATCAGTGGGTTATGGATTCGATGCTTCTGGTATGCCCACGCAATTTAAAAGGCATGGTATCACTATTAATACTATGTTTATGCTCAGAACCAGTCTTACAATGTGTCGGCTACCTTTGATCCCTGGTCTCGTTATGTTCCCCTCAAACTCGAGGCTCACATAGATGATGCCCTTGTCGATCACTTGTACTCTCTGATACCAGGTCAGGCGCTAGTGTACCAGGCACCAATGACTTTTAGCCAGACAGGGAGCACACCTTTTTCGCCTTCCAGCCTACGATCACTCAGTACGATGTCAGCACAGGCTTTGGAGGCTATATCAGTGTGGACGGCGGTCAAGGCGGGAAATACGTCGGTCATCGTTGAAGGTATTGAAATCCTAAACCCTCGGATTCCTTCAATGCCAGGAGAGTTACATAGCTCCATTGTCTCCATCGATCGTGACGATGCTCATGTCTCCCAAATCCAGCGTGTTCCCTCGACTTCTAGTGCTCTTGATTCCCTACCCAACGATCCTGGATATGTTGTGGAGGGCGAAATTAAACTTTTTGGAATACCTACGCTCATTGCAGTGTTGGAGAAATGGATGGGCGACCCTCCGCCTGACGTGGTGGTTGGCAAGGATCCTCCTCGGATCGAGAGAGCCACACTTAAAGACGATTTCCATTTATCCCAAGTTGTTCCTCAATTAGAGGGAACCGTCTTTGACGATATTATCTTCCGGAACGTGGCTTTTTACTATCAAAACTATGCTTTCGACAAGACCAAGGCCGTGGGATGGCATTTCAATGCCGATTGGGTTATTGATCATTCATGTGGTTTTCTGTATCAATTTCTTTCCGAAACCCTGAATGTGCGACAACCTGTGTTGAGCATTCATGCGAGTTTGGGGTTACGACAGAGATGGGATTCTTTACTGAACGTCCACAGCGTTACGTTGGAGGGTGTTTTTCCCGACCTCACCTTCTCTCCAATTGAAGGCCTCTGTTTTACCAGCATCGGTGTCCGCCTTCTTGGCATACGGGAGTTGTCATTTCGGCCCGATCCTCACTATATTCTCAAGTTTGGCTTCGGTGTGTTCGGCACCATGGATTTAGATGTGCCCAGCTCTGTTGTGCCCTTAAAACTGGACTACGACATGACTGCTATCGGCAAAACAATTCGGCTCAGTGCCGAAGTGTCAGGTGGTGTGTGGAGCGACCCCCTGGGTGTGGAAGGCTTGTGGGTGAGTTAGCTTGGTCAGTGTACGTGAATGCATGACGTTGAAAATAAACGCAGTTACAAGATGTTCAGTTCGCGGCATCATTCTCTGTAGCCTCGCCTTGGAAGTCACTTGCATTCGAAGTTTCCGCTACCTTTCAATACAAGCTCACGAGCGCCATTCTCCTCGGCTCCTTTGCGATTGGTGGTCCTTTCGAGCTAACCGCCATGCTCCAAAACATCGACGCGATATTCGTAAACGATGTGTTCGAGCTGATTTCCTGCGAAATGTTGACCTTACCCGAATTCGACCTCAAGATCGAATCCGCCGTTATTTCTATCGCATCTGGAGTGGGCCTATCTATAAACCTCACGAATATTGCAGTTGCAGGCTATCAAGTGGCGAACGCCATGCTCACCATCTCATCTACTGGCGTTGTACTGTTTGGTAAACTAACCGGCCAGGTCTTGGAGTTTGATGAGGTCGAAATCCGGGACCCATTCCTAAAGATTGCGTTTGCTTCTTCCGGTAGTCAGAAAAAGTCTGACGTCATGGTAGGAGGTGTAGTCGATTTTTTGCACCTCCGTCTGACCGTTGCCGCTCATCTGTACCGTTGGGCGGGACGAACTGAGTGGGCCATCTTGGCAGAGCTTTCTGCACAAGATGAGACTCTTGCTCTCTCTAAGATTGTGCCCGATGTCAAGGACACATTCTTGGATTTAGCGCTGAAGAACGTCTTGTTTGTCGTTGCTTCACAAGACGATCCTTCGCTTGAGGCTGTGACTGAAACTCGTTATATGATACGCAAAGGTAACTTCTTTACATTGCATACAGGAGCATTATTTTATATCATTTCCCATCAGGTGTCCAGTTTTGCGCGACCATTGATCAGATAAAGACTGTTGATGACCTCATCCGGCAACCCGTTCTAGGTCTCGTGCTTCGTATTGGATGGTCAAAGCGACTGGGTTTCAACATGGACGTCTTCTCACCTGCAGAGCTTACCATAGGTCTCGGCAATGGTATAAGGACGACTCCTATCAGACTTGGAATTATCACCAAGCCATCAGTTGAGTTATCGGTCTCAGCTGGACTGAGCATTTCAGTGGCAAATTCCCCCGATCCTCTCACCTTCTCTTTGATACTTGCTGCAAACATGACAGGTGCAAGTGCAATCGCAGAGATGCGAGGTTGGTTACACAAGCCGTTTGGACTTGCCAACGTTAGCATCGGTCCCGCCATGGCGCTCAGTATTCAGATCATATATGCGCAATTTATCGTGACAGGCATTCCGAGGTACTGTTTAAAATACGATGATGGGTAATCAATTCACAATCTGACTCTGTTTTCAGTGGTTTTGGAGTAAGTGGTGGACTTCGCATTGGAGATTTGGAAGTGCAGCTCGCCATCAACATCAGCGAAGATCCTAGACGTGCGTACCCGTGCCAGTGGCTTTGCTTTTGTATTTAACTCAGTATCAGGTCAACTGTTGTCTGGAAAGGTGGAGAAGCTCAACGTTGGCGACTTGGTGACATTTGCTAGCAAGCTTGTGGATGCATCCATTCCTGACGTCCCCGCCGATTTCCTCAAATTCGAAGACGTGAATCTGTATATATGTCCTGCGGGTCTCAGCATCGGATCGACTGTCTATCCGCAGGGTTTCTCGTTCGCCGCTGACGTGGTGATATTTGGAAAACGTGCGAACATTGCATGTGGTATGCTTCTCGATGTGTTCTGTTTGACCACATTCTCAATTCTATGTTACAGTTGTTAGTGAGGCAGACAGACAGATACGTATTGATGGCGGTGTGGACAACTTTACACTCGGACCTCTATCCGTCCAAGGATTGCATGGTCCTAGAGCCGAAATTAGTTGCATAATGGGGACTATGCAACAATATCTATATATCGATGGTACAATTAGTCTGTTTGACGTCAAAACCGAGACATCCGTGGAGCTCCAGCTCCTACCCAAACCAATGTTAATGTTCCATGCGTATGTCTGCCGGCAGTTCATTTTTTCTTGGCATTGACGCGTATCGTACCTTTAGACAACTCCAGTTCACCGACTTGTTCCTGATCCGGCTCGACGCTGAGCTTATTGGAGCAGTAAGCTTTGCAGACCTCAGCAACTCGGACTTTTCTTTCGATGCTGAACTTCAGAACACGCTTCTAGAATACATTCGCCAACAAATCATGGAGCAAATGCACGGTGCTGTAGATGTGGCTGATGCCGGCATTGAGGCCGCCCAGCAAAAGGTCGATGAAGCGCAGAGGGAGTGGGAAAAGGGCGTCAAACAAGCTGAACAGGAACTTGAGAATAAATACCGAGAATGGCAAACGCACAACGACACTGTCCGCAACAAGAGTCAACCTGTTATCGACAACTATCTCCGATCTATCAGGACTCTTCAGCAGGATATCGACCGGAAACGCAAGGAGTATCAGACTGCGATGGATAACGCTCGCCGTGCGGTCAAAAAAGCTAATGACGACCGTGCTGCGGCGATGGCCATTGCAGACCGGAATATCGTCAACGCAAGGACAGAAATGGATCGTCAGATTGATAATGCTCAGCGTGCTCTCGACAATGCTACTCGTGATTTAAACCGAGCTTTTGGAGATGCACAGCGCGGCATTAACGACGCTCGGAGAAAAGTCCAGAGCCTTCAAAATCAGATCAACGCTCTGTGGAGGATCGTGCATGATTACGAAAGGGCTTCCTGGCTCGAATTTTGGAAGAAAGCCGCAATTCCTGGCCTGAGGCTCTCCATTAGAGTATTGGAAGCAGCCAAAGCCATTGCCGATGGTGTTTTACGGGTTGCGCAGGATGTGCTCAAGAGCGCAGCATTCTTGTCAAAAGAGGGTGCAGTCAGAATAGCTCGTGAAGCGCTGGAAGCAGCAAGGCGCACTGGTAATGCCTCTCTTGCAGCAGCAAGAGAGGCATTGCGTACGGTGGACAGAACATCTCAAGCTGTTGTCAAGGCTGCAGAGGATACGCTCAAGGGCGTAGAGCGGGGCGTCGAGTACACCGCTTTTCAGGGCGCTATCCAAGCACTAGAGACGTTCAAGAACGTCAATGAGGCAATGTACAAAGCCGCTGTTGTTGCCATCGAGTCTCTGATGGAGTCCGCCGAATACATCGCGTATCAGCTTGCTAAGGATGCGCTGACGTTGGCAAAGAGTGCCACGACGATCCTTGATGGGGCCAGGGAAATGCTTGAGCTAGCCAAGAAAGCAAGCAGAGAAGCCCTGGAAGCCCTCCGGAAAGTCATAGACTTTGGTACCAAGGCTATCGATATCCAGCTGATTAAACTTTCGGGAACACTCAGAGGTATCGTCGGTGCTGGCGGGCAGACAACAAAACCACTCTCAGCCAAAGTCAAAGGCTACTTCTTAGGCAGGTATTTTGAACTTGATGCTGCGTTCAATCCAAGTGATGTGGTGACATTTATCACATCGATTTTCAACGCGTAAGTAGCTTGCAGTGGCTCATCCGCCTCCCACCATTAAATCCTCAGCTAACATTTCCTCTAGTCTTTGGAAGGGTCTCTTAGCAGACGAAGCACGCCGCATGGACGCCTCTTTATCCTTCGCACAAGCGATCGTGATCGCGAATAAGCACTTCCAATCAGAAGTCGCAACCCCCACATATGGAAACGGCGTGGCAACATTTTATGATGTACAGCCCATCAACCAGATTCGTACCACTGGGCACTATGTCGACCCAATTCTCTCCCCCATCCGAGCGCATTCGAAGATGATGGATGTTGAACACTTTGCGAAAGCGCTCGACATACATGATCCTCCTCTCAACTACATTCCACATGGTCCATTCAGCAGGCAACCGATTGGTCTTGTCTCTGTTCGTGAGATGACGGCTGCTCACATCATGTGGGAGCTCGATAACATGAGTAATGCGAAGAGGAAACTTATGACATGATACTGTGTGCTCTTGGAAGGTAGACAACAAATATTTTGATGTATGTGACTCGGTTGCTTCTAGTCCTAGTCCAAAAGCGTAGTGGACAGTGTATAGTATCGTAGGCATATGGAAACCTAGAATATGGAATCACGAACCTTTGGACACTTGTTGATAATGGCGCAGGTGAAGGCATCTTTAAGTAACACCTGGTCTTGCGGTCGTTACTGAAGGACTTTTGCGAGACTTGTGTGACAAGAATTGCAATAGAGTAGCCCTATTGCCTGGCCGTATGTTCTGCATGAAACTAATGAAAATCTGGAAACGCGTCCATTATAAAAGAACAACCTAGATATATTTATATAGGATACAGTAAATAGTAGACGTTGGGTTAAGGCTTAAAGTTGTAGGTTGAATGTTCACTGTTAATTAGTGCTCTGATACCAATCTGATACCTTACATGTGAAAGAAGTGCTGACTTCCGATGTAGGTGCATCAGGGATCCACTGACCGTTAGCGTCAGTTAGGATGTTTTTCGAGCCAGCCAAATATTCTTAGTTCTTAGTATTCAAGTTGAGCATGAGGCTTGATTTAGTCACGTCCCGACTCCCCATCCGTTATAGTCCGGAACGACCTCCGGTCGGAGATGGGGTGGAAATTCAAAATACAGGGTGGAGTTCTGAACTTTGTGTGAGGTGACGCCAAGCTTAAGGTGCTTTCGTTGACTAAATGTTTGGAGTAACAGGGCCTCGTAAGACTCGTAAGAGTGAGAAAGTACAAAAGAAATGTGGTGCCAGCCTCGATCATCGGCCATGCACCGCTTGAAGAACGGGAACGACGCTTATCCAGACATGAGCTGTTCGAGTAGAATCATCCCCAGAGTCTCATTACGAGTGGGGCTAGAAGCCGACAGCAGAAGCAAGAGGATCGTCAGTAATGGGCATTACAAGAGTAACGGGAGCAGAGTTGCGATATGAATTGCTTGTCAGGAGGCGCACTTATATTGGAGAAGGATTCGAGAGACGAGGGGTTGAACAGCAAGAAAAGAGTCCATGTAAGACGACTGTCGCAGCAATTGTCGCCGTGAGCGTCGTTGGGAACGATGCGAGTGTCCATGAAAGGAGGAAACAAGAAACAAGATGCCGTCGTACACGTTTCGGGATTTGCCAACTACAACTCTTGGTATCGGCGTCGTCTCAACTCATCCAGTCTCCCTAAATATTCCAGATACTCCCTTCTCAATCTCTCATTTCCTCCGTATTGCCTCAGTAATAGTCCTTTGTAGTACACTATCGATTCTATGCACCCTGCAGCAAAATTTAGTTCATTAAATCCTTCATCTTCATAAACTGACTTGCATTTGCTATCGGGCTGTTCTTCCAAGAGCTCTTCGATGGCCGAAATCTCTCGTTCCAGAACACCCTTACCAGAATCTTCTCTTCTATTCAGCAGCGACAACCTTGTATTCGTCTCCACCTACACTCACCTGATCCCACCAGCCATCGGTGATACAACCATATACCTTGATCATCCGGGTCCGTATACATTGCGTTCCTCACCAATTCAAACTCTTTGAAAAAAAAAACATGGCTTAAGCGCGTATACAGTACAAGCCACCCAAGCAGGTTACTCACCTCCTTCCCTCGACCTCGCAGCATCAAGTTCGCCGCCATTCCACAAGGAGGACAACACTTTTGAACGATGATGCCACGCACTAAAGTTCGACATGCTGGACTCGATCTTACGAGTCGTGTAACTAAGTTCAGCCTTGTCCGACCTTTGCACAGGCATGTTGGCCAGAATGTATCGTCTATAATCCCACGCATGAACTGTCCAAAAAAGTAGATATACTCTTGCTTCACAAGAAAAGATCCGCATTCACTCACAGTTTCTCGGATCTGCGTCCAGCATTTTCTCCAGCACAGTCATCTCCTTCTCCCAAGTCTCCTTTCTCCAACTAGAAAAATTACTCTCTCCTTCAGCTCCAGGACCATTTGGGACATTCTCAAGACACCATCTTCGATGATTCCAGATCCAGTACACTTTAGGGTGTCTTCTGAGTGCCGCCATGGTCATAGCGAGCTCATCCAAGATTAAGCTGTTAATAACACCTGGTGAACTAAGTATGACCTATACTTCAGGATTGCAAAGATATACTAAGTGATTGAACTAACCATTCTTCTGCGAATATGCCCAGCAGAAATATGTTGCGGCGGTAATTCCAAACAGTGTAGAATTCTGGGTTGACGTGCAATACTCGTGTAGTTAGATTAAGCGCATCCTGAGACCAATCTCGAGTCTTTTTCTGAAGGAAAGACATATGAGCAGGCCAATGAGAGCAAGCCTTGGATGCGAACCCTAGCAAGCACCTCCTGCGTCAGAGCCAGATACTCGTCGATCTTTGCCCGTTCCCGCTGTTCCTTGGCTTCGATGACTTGATGGCTTTGGCGAACGCGTCTTACGCCATGCTGTACACAGTATATCAGATAACGAGGTCTGGTCGGTCAGGATCGATGGACGCACCATGATTATGATGAAACACCGTGCGAAATTATTGAACTTCGCCTAAGTATACTCCTCTTACAACACCAAAATGCCTTCCGTTGCTCAAAAAAAGTCTTCCGTCCAATCTCTACAATCTCATTTTCCGTTGACATATCCTGTTCCGAATCCAAAAACTCACAGAGACCTCATCTCAACTCACGATCTTCATCGTGAAGAAGACCTTTTGCGCAACCCAACTTCTTTTCGCGCCTGGTGGGCTGCCATCCACTCTGCCAGAGATGCGTTTATTGCAAGTCAAAAGACGGAGCGAACGTCAGACCTTCCAGAGGAAGTGACAGCCCTCCTGGGTCCCCTAGCTACACCTCTCGCTCGCATATCTCTCCAACGGCTCACATATCTCTATGAAGCGGCCTTAAGCCAATTTCCTAACTCCTTCAAGCTGTGGAAATCGTATCTGAACATGCGCATGTCCTTTGTGCTCGGTAAATTGATCATCAAGAAGATGGCCGGCGGAAAGAAGAAGTTTCCTGAGATGAAGGATGCTCTGGAGGACGAGAGGGACGACCTGGAACAATGGCAAAATAGCTTGGATGCAGTAATCGGGTGGGAGGAGTGGAGGTCTCTGGTCGCCACCTTTGAGCGTGCTCTCATGTACCTACCTAAAGTGCGTATACTTGTACAAGCGTTGAGGTTTGGTTGATAGGAATGACAACTTCTAGCTGCCCCGTCTATGGCTAATGTATCTTTCTGTATTTTTCCACCCCAGTTGTCCCGCTCCCCTATCTTATACACATGCACGTCATACGTTCGACCGAGCATTGCGGACCCTTCCCCCATCATTACACTCGCGCCTGTGGGTGCGGTATCTGTTGTGGGCAGAACGAAAAGGGGGCGCGACAATGGTCTCTATCTATCGGCGTTACCTCGCTGTCGATCCTAGTGTCACAGAGCGGTTCACTGGTCTTTTGCTCTCTCCGAATAACTCGGCACCCAGACCACTGGAGGCTGCAAAACTCCTGCTTTCGTTAGCCAGGAAAGCTGCACGAGGAGAATACACTAGCCCCGAAGGGAAAAGCCCGTATCAACTTCTTGGAGACTGGATAGATGTAGTTGAGAAATTCCCAGACGAAGTTGGACTAGACGTTGACGAAACGGACGCATCCAACATCGCATTGGCGGCTACGGAAGCTGAAGCCTCCAAAGCAGCACCTGAACGTGCGTCAGTTGACGGGAAACTCACCGGTCCAAACGAGCCCCCCGTCGCTGTGGTAGCTGATGGTGCCGAGATTCGCCCCTACGATGAAGACGAAGATACTACTAGCGCAAAAAAACTGAATGTCGAACAGATCATTCACAGGGACGGGTTGGCTGTGTACAAGGACCAAGCAGGTCGGTTGTGGACAGGGCTGGCAACGTATTGGATCAAACGAGGTGAATTCGATCGGGCCAGAGACACCTTCGAGAAAGGTATCAAGAGCGTGTTGACTATTCGCGATTTCACACAAGTTTTTGATGCCTACGCTGAGTTTGGAGAGTCGCTGATTAGCGCAATGATGGAGAGTCTGGAGAACGAAGAAGATGAAGGAGATGCTGCTGAGACGGAAAAAGAGCTGGACGCTCGCATAGCCGAGTTCGAGAACCTCACGGATCGAAGGCCGTTTTTGGTGAACGACGTTTTGATCAGAAGGAATCCGAATGATGTGCAGGAATGGGAGAAGCGGGTGGCGTTGTGGGGGGAGGATGATGAAAAGGTGCTTGCGTCGGTTGTCATATGTGCTTCTCCTGTCTCACATACTTCGCATTCAGGTTGCTCAAACATACACGCAAGCGCTTGAAACGATCAAGCCACGCAAAGCAACAGCCAATTTGCACAGACTATACGTCAATTTTGCGAAATTCTACGAGGAGGGCGGGACAGCGGGACAGGCTGAGCCGGATCTTGCCAGTGCACGGAAGATTTTGGAGAAGGGCACGAAAGTAAACTTTAAAGCCGTCGAGGATCTTGCCGAGGTGTGGTGTGAATGGACGGAACTGGAAGTTCGTCACGAGTATGTCTTCTGCGGCTTGATCTTCTTGATGAATGAAACTCAGATTGGTACAGGAATTACGATGATGCCATTCGAGTCATGCAACGTGCGGCAGCCATACCAAAAAACATCAAAATTAATTATCACGATCATGTAAATGCCATTCCTACCCTTACATACCATTTGTATTAAACCTTCGGATCATAGATGCTCTCCTCCCAAGCTCGCTTGTTCAAGTCCCTCAAACTCTGGTCCTTCTACGTCGATCTTGAAGAGTCTATAGGATCGGTTGAGACTACAAAAGCCGTATACGATAAAATTTTGGAATTGCGAATCGCAAACGCGCAAATAATCATAAATTATGCCGCCTTCTTAGAAGAAAACAAGTATTTCGAAGATAGTTTCAAGGCATGTAACGATTTTCGCACGTTGACATCGCTGTGGCTCACTTATCATCAGGTATATGAACGTGGGGTTGAACTGTTCACATTTCCTGTGTCCTTTGAAATCTGGAACATATACTTATCGAAATTTGTAAAGCGCTACGTATGTTTGCATCCGCCTTTCCTACTATTGGGTGTGCTGTGCTGAACTGGACTTCCAGGGCGGCTCGAAATTAGAGCGAGCTCGCGATCTGTTTGAACAAGCCTTGGAGAAGTGTCCAGCGAAGTCATGCAAACCACTATTCCTGATGTACGCAAAATTGGAGGAAGACTTTGGACTGGCACGACGCTCGATGTCAATATTTGATCGGGCAACTCAAGTCGTTGCCGATGAGGACAAATTTGAGGTGTGCATCTCCAGCACTGATTCATGTCACCGCCTGTCTACATATTCTGCACAGATGTTCACCATTTATATTGCCAAGGCAACTGCTAACTATGGCTTGCCCGCGACGCGGCCCATTTACGAACGGGCGTTGGAGGGTACGTTGAGATATCCACTGTAATCACAGCGACTGACTTGACGTATCCAACCGTCAACTAGTTCTTCCGGACCGTCAAACCCCAGAAATGTGCCTGCGCTTCGCTGCTCTGGAGCGCAAACTTGGAGAAATTGACAGAGCTCGCGCAATCTATGCGCATGCTTCTCAATTCTGTGATCCTCGCGTCAATCCCCAATTTTGGTCGGAGTGGAACAGCTTTGAGATTGAAACTGGCTCCGAGGACACTTTCAGAGAGATGCTGCGTATCAAGAGAAGTGTACAAGCACAGTTCAACACAGAGGCGAGCTATCTGGCGGCACAGACAATGGCAGCCAGGCAGGGTACAAGGAAACCTGAAGAGGTAGAAGTAGAAGACGCCATGGCAGCTGCTGAAAAGCAAGTCGGAGGTGACAAAGGGCCTGCGTTCGTCGCTGCAAAGAAGACTGCACCTTCTCAGGAGGCTGACGGAGCAACGACGTCTCCCAGACCCACCGCCAACGTCGATGAGATACATATTTCGGAAGAGGATATATGAGCATGTGTCCCGTCATTGGGTCTAATTCAAATTGATCACCTGGGCGTACCCCATCGTTCAATCTCAATATCGCAGATATCCCCCAACTTGGCATCCCATCCTAAGTCTAGTAGCCAAGTTTGTTCAACCCATTTCAAGATTGCCTGACGAGAATCGTCGAAAGAAACTGAATGGCTTCTGAGATGGTTCACAAGTTCAATATGCATGTCAAGTGAGCGATGATATGGAATGACGAGCTGCGAAGCGGTTGTAACTGATGGGGTAGTTCGTTGGCTGGCGGGTGTAATTTGTCGGTTAGGACGTACCAAATTTCTCCAGGGACCAAGTAACCCACAAGGGTTGTTCGTGAACCCATTTCCATCCTCTGGTGTTGTACGCTTCGATCAAGAGTGCTTCCAAATTGTCTACAACCGCGACCATTTTAGAAAATTGCCTTTGCTTTTGGAAAAAAAAAAAAACTTTGGGATAGGTATGGATTGAAAAATGGAGAACGTAGCTACCAATTTGGTGACAACAACATCTAATTCAGTGATGTACTTCTCCATGATTGCTAATTTTGGTCTCACAAGCCGTGAGCGCGGCAGCCCGTTTGAAAGAAGTGAGATATCATTGCTTCAAATAGACATATAAGATCACGCAATGTAAGAACTACA
Source organism: Tricholoma matsutake (assembly GCA_026075535.2). NCBI lineage: Eukaryota > Fungi > Basidiomycota > Agaricomycetes > Agaricales > Tricholomataceae > Tricholoma > Tricholoma matsutake. Next base: position 4,141,504 of record AP026544.2, read on the forward strand.
AGATTGCGTACTCTAAACCTGTCCGAGTGTCTACCAAGTTTGTGGCGGCCTTGAGGCCATCGACGAGCACAAGATCCTCCCAAGTTTGGGTGATTGTATAAAGTTCTTGCAAGAGGGTTCTTAGTTTGCGATGATGTGTGGATTCTGTTAGTCTTGAGGGAGACGAGGGAGCCGATGTTTGTCTGGACTGTACCGGGGAGGCCGATGGGGTGGACGGGCCTCGAAAAGACGCCAAGCGGCTCATGGATGTCATAGACGTTGTTTGGCAGCCGCCCTGCGCACAAACATTTCCCCCGGCGGGGGACATTATGTCAGCATATGTAGGTGTTGTTTGATCCGATTCCTAATGCGTACGAATTTGGTCCTAAAACACGCCCCAAGTCCGATCCAAACTGCCTACGATCTCAGAGAGTGCGTACGGATTGATAGCCCGGAAAGAGGCCGAAGCACCCTAACAAGTGCCTAGTCGCAATGCTGATAAAATCCACGATTTGGAGAAAAAGTCCTAAGCAATGTTCGATCTTAATGGGTATAGATGTGGAATAGTGAGCTTCGAGACAGACTGCTGACGGATGGAGCACCCATCCCACCCGACGAAAACAACCGAAATCGGATCGGACATACGACAGCATACGCCGGTGTCCTACTAAGCTGCGAAGAAGAAATGAAGCGACACAACCCAACAAGACTTTCCACAGAGTTCACAAGCCTGCTTAACCCCGCCGCAAGCCTCGCCACCCTCTTCCCGTTTCCCACTTCATGATATCAGACCAAGGCTTAAGCGCGCTCGTGCACGGCATCGTGAATTGGCCCGATGGTCTTCATATCGGCGGATGGGGGAGAGTTCCATGTCACCTTCGCTCGAGTTTTACATTAAGAGAACGTCGTGCTTTGGAGTCACTCCCTATCTAAAGCACAAAACAGCATGACTTACGTATATAACATACAAGTGAATTCCTGGACCATTAACACCACACGTCCAGAACATTGAGCCCCACCTCTCAGCATCTGCAAGATGGCCAACGACGTCCGCAGTGATAGCAGAATTGTGAATTACAGCGACATGTCATATGTTTGCAGCCCCCATATTGCTCGATGATGGCGTAGCAATTGGGACATGTCTGCCACCGGTGGACGCGAGCAAGTGCCCTGACCTGCAGTATCCCAGGATCGTTCAAACAATCTCCAGTGTGGGCGATCTGTTTACACATAGAACACACGCGAGACCGGCACCTGTAACAAGTCACATCACCGCTGACGCTCTCCGAAGAGGCAATGAAAGCTGGGCAATCGGGAGTCGGACAGTAGATGCGTTGCGTGACTGGAACTGCGAATTCACGCTGCTTTGAACAATAGTCCGATTGGAGACTATCATCTAGGAATGGGATGATCGCGTCGTCGGGAATGGGTTGATTGCAACATTTTGGAGGATATAAGAGCTCGTCGGAGGTGCATGCGTTGACAAGATTGGCAATGCAGTCTCCACAATAGTAATGATTGCATGGCGCCTGGAGACATGCTTCGCTATCACTCATGGGGTCCTCACATACCACACATCGAATACTGAAATGAATGGGTTCTGTCGATAATGAAGCGCGAGGCAGTTTCAACGCACCTTTCAGCATGCTGGGTTGTGTCCGAGTCAACATCGGCTTCCGTAGTACCAGTGTCGAGTGTTTTCCCTAGATTATCGGGGAAGATTGATGGTTCATTCAATTGTACATCCAATAATCCGCTTCTTTTCAACACGGAGAGCGCAATCTCGCGGTGGTGTGCAGCTGACGGGGGGTTCACAACGAAGGATTGATGATTGGCTGGAAAACCCACTTCCAACTCTCTTGCGAACTGAGCATCCTCAACTACTTGCACTGCATTCACCAGATCTTCAGCTTGGGTTCTTAAAGCAAACTCCATGTCCGAAATCAAGGCTTCAGCATTACCTCCATTTCCATGGTTGTCAGTTTCTTCCAGTGCAAGTTGTACCGTTAAAATGGATGTCGCGTGTTCAACAGTAAACAGGTTGACTGTGGACTGGGCTAGCGCAGTAGAAGAAGTGGCCATATTTCTTTGAAGAATATGGTGGCGTCGAGTCAGGCCTACCTAAGACTTACGCATGAGACTTGAATGAGACCCAATTCTGAAAATGAAACCAGAATGATGTAACCGGTGGTGATCCATGTTGTACAAGGGGAGACGTTGCTCAGACTGCTATGGAAGCAATTGCCATCCAAATCTTGAATCAGGAATCAGGTGATATGGTGTACCTGACTATCCGAGGCTGTTCAAACTCACAAGGGTTCCTTGCCGTCAGCCCTGCAGCTTTGACTCCCTCCTCTAGGGTTTACAGCCATAGTCATGTCAAGCCCTAGCTCTTATGATCAGGGTTTGCTTGCTTCTGCTCCAGCAGCAACAAGGGTACAACTTCAGGCAAGCATTTGACTTGCCAGCTATCCATGATTCTCATGCCATTCCCCAAATGTTAGGAAGGATATACCACAGATATACTAGATTCCCCTCATGGAGGATCTACATCTCCCCATCCCACCCCATTAGCACCATCGCATTTTGCACCTCAATCTGACCCAGAACTGGATTCAGTTTCGGCTTCGAAGGAACTAAATGGACACTCATCCAAAACAAAAACTGTTCCCTTTTGGCGCACAACCAAAGGAATCGTTTTAATAATTCTTGCGATAATCGTGGTGCTTGGAGCGGTAATTGGAGGTGCAGTGGGAGGAACGCGCAAGACGAAGAATGCGACTGCAGCAAGTCCAGCAGTAACCACCACGTCCGGTTCAGGGGGCCTATCAGCTGGCTCACCCACTACTTCAGGTGGGATAGGTATCTCAATCGCTCCTCCAAATACATCCATCCAGGTTCAGGCCTCGCCCAGTACAGGAGTCAAAGCTATAGCGTAATTGGGTGTAATTGGGCAGCGTGTACAGTAGGAGGCTGATTGTTATTTAATTTGTTATCGTGGAAGGCGATCCTCACCCACTTCGTATTTCGCTGTCGACACATCTATCATGCTTCAACAAGGATTTTTCTCTTCATTTTAGCTCGTGACATAATTATAGTTGTTGCGTTGTCCTCAGGATGTTTAGTTCTGGTATGGACGATGTATACAGTATATACAAATACGGTTACAACCAACATCACCGTCTGCGACGGTAATAAGAAGTCAGGCATGCCAAGTCTCACTTACCAATCGTTGAAAAAAGCAAAGCAAAGCAAAGAGCCAGGTGGGGAATATGTTCAACGATTAATGGCATAACTGGGAGGTGCATCCGATGCTGCATCAGTCCTTGTGTCAAGAGTGTTCTGCATCATAATAGCTGCTACCTCCCGGGCAAGCATGTGCATATCCGGAGGTGGGCTTTCCTGTAATAGTGATGATGCAGCCGACGCCTGCAGATTTAAGAAGGATTTCTGTTCCTTCACCAGAGGAACACTACCAGTGGGATGAGTCGTGACTGATATTGTGTTATTGGTGACTCGGTACTTTCTCCCCATGCTCTCAAGCCTATTGGGGACAAGGGTGGTGGTGGACATGGTTTCGTTGCTTGGAGAAGGTTGAATCGAAATTGGTGCACGGACGAAGGGGTCCGCTGGCATATGACTCAGCGTTGGAATGTCATTAGCCTGAAAATTGCTGTGCTGGGGAGATCGAACGTTGTAGTTGAAAAAATCCCTGGAGTTGCGTTCCTGTTTACGTCGGCGTCGATCACGACAAGACCACGCGAGCAGGATTGCGGCCGCCATTAAAGCCACTGCTCCGCCTACTGAACCTCCGATGATGGCCGCCTTGTTCGACAAGGCAGCAGAAGCAGGAGTGGGGGGAGTAGTAGAGACAGAGCTTGACGGCGTGGGTGTCAACGATGGTGATGTACTTGATGGAACCGCGGGAAATGCGGTAGCTGTCGCACCTTGGCCAAACAATGCCTTCGTAGGGAAAGTCTGTAAAGGCACGAAGCATAAGAGAGTGAGTCTCTAACGGGTATAAAATGCATGGTCATTACGAACAGTTGGCACTGTGCTCACGATTTTAGCAGAGGCTTTGAATTGGTCGTATGCTGGTATAGAAGGGGGGTTGATCGCACTACCGATTTCCACAGTCAGTCGATGAATACATCGTCTGGATTAGTGAACTCACCCAACCATTCCAGACGTACAATGGAATGATGGTAGTGTGTTTGCACAGTAGAACCAGATAGCTGTGTTATTAGGTGTTTAGCACCTTTATCTAGTATACGTTCACAAACTACATACTCACGTTGGCTGTCATTCGTTACTACCAAATCCCATACCGGTGGCGTAGTAGAAACATTGGCCCCAGCAACCCCGCTGCTGAAGCCCCCTGGAAGCTGAATGCAGGGATTGTCATATGAAGTCTGAACCACGCTGTGTGAGCTTTAATATCACATTTGTTAGATGAAAACAACGGAGGAAGATAGATTGATGTTTACGTTCCAACAAAGATGAACCTGACGATGTTGTTCAACCCAGCCGAAATGGTCTCCGGTTCATAAAAGCTGCCATTGGCACCGACCATCACCTAAGTTAACGAAAGTTATTGATGATCATCCGAACCCGAAGTTGGCTTACCGTTTGGGCGATAAATTGGCCAAACACAGTAGGAAGGCAGAGAAGTGGAACACCGGGACAGTAGACTCGTCTGGAGAGCATTATCACCAGCGCAGAACACAGGCGGGAATTTACACAGAATCAGGGGCACGGATAGATGTTGTCCTACTCTCATGGCACAAGCAGGTCACAACAACTCTGGTTCTTTAAGATTGATGGAGATGAGATACGTTACGTGGCATCCTGCGTACAATGGTTCCTGATAGAAGTCATGCTCGAAGTGGTCATCTCACCTGCGGTAAACAGACACTCTCCTAACGTGTGTCTGGTCAATCATTTAACAGCCCGGAATTGCCATAGATAACAGCTTGACAGTAACTCGGGGTACAAGGCAACTGATTAAAAATACAGCTCAGAGAACTTCTCCCACATTAGGACAATATCACCTACTGAGGTTGGCACAGACATCACGCAAGCTTAGAAGACACAAAGGTGAGAATCGCTGCCAAAAAAGGCCAAATCCAACACGCGCCTTCTTAACCCCCAACAGAAATATTAATCTACTCTATACCCACAGACAGCATCAATCATTGTTATCGCACTGCCTCCGTGATGTTCGATGTATCTCCCTAAACGAACGAGCGGAGGCGCGGTTCTGCGGTTGCGATACGAAGATTCAGAACTGTGCAAAGACAGTGCGACATTGACGCGGATGGAGGATGTAAGTATCTCTGAATAATGTGCGGACAGCACAAGGTCAACCCAGATCTGATGGGTTCTATCTATATCGCAACTTTGACTCAGTCTCACGCACATTGTTACTCACGACGTACAGAATATCGATAGGCTTCAATTGCTTGCCCATCATTTCTTACGGTGGTACGTACGAACGGGACATGCGATATCTCGAACACTTCAGACAGATTGCATTAGCATACTAGCTATCGGATCATTCGCCATAATTATCACTCACTGAAAGCCCGGCCCAAATAAATGTGCTAATGGTTGGTTATAATACATATGTTACTTGCATAGGACACTCCAGGGAGGTCGAGGACAGCATCAAATTCTATTGTGATGACGAGCTTCGAGCTTCAAAGTTAAGAGCGTCGTGAGGACTGACATCGAGAGATGATAATTCTGAGGATCTGGCACCTCCGCAAGTCTTGAGACACGATCTCCATCAATCTACTCCATTATATGTGCCTCTAACCCTTCTTTTTTTTGGGCTTCTTCTTTTTAACGCCTCCTGCGGTGGTAACTCCGCCCACTGACGGTGTAACACCGGTAGCAACCCCAGGTACAGGACTAGCGCGAGTTTGTTCTACTGGCATGGAGATCTCAAGAGTGGGTGCAGGTGGTTCTTCGCGTTGTTTGTTCTGCATTTTTTGCATCAAGGAGAGGTTCAATGCCTCAAATCGATTAAGGAAAATGGACGAATAAGTCTTAAACTTCAGGCACTAGGGTGAATAATTAGAGATAGAGAATAAAGATCAGATGTATTGATGTAACGCACTGTGGTGTTGTCAGTTATTTTCAGGACGAGTTTGCCCTCCGATGCATTCCATTTTACACAATATCGTGCCTGCCATCAGTTGAGGTTAATGACTATAAGACAGCAGTTGTAGATGGCTCATACCGTGTTCGGAGATCTTAGGTAAAGTGCCTCAGCTGCATCTTGGTATTCTTGCCAAGAATGGATGTACACCATGGTACATCGAGGCGGACGACGAGTACAATGTCACGTCCAGTCACAGAGATGCTCAGTCACGTCCTCAGAAAAAAATTGAAATAAGTCCGGGCCGAATGAGCCGATAAAGTCAAGACTTCAACTTGGCAGCTGGCTTGAACCGCTTAAACTTTAACTCAGATAAAGTTTCTAGCGTACTTAACGTCTTTCCTTCATCTTCTTCGATATCCTCTTTGTACATCGACGGTTGCTGAAATGGCCACTGATCAAAGAAAACGTACGCCAGAATGTCGCCTTGTCAGCTTGTAAATATGCTGAAATCATCCCAGCTTTGCCGTTCGTGGCGAATTTTGCAGCAGGGGCGATTGCTGGGATATCGGAGATTTTGACATTTTATCCTCTCGGTGAGATCCAAACAATTCTTGTCGCAACTTGGTTTGATTAAGTGGTTTACCACTCATGCAGATGTTGTACGTGAATGTGTATTCGGACTGCGTCGAAATTCCATGAGAACTCTGTTTTGGACATCAGGTGAAGACTCGTATGCAACTGGATACTGGAAAGTCTCGTCATGGATTGGTTGGGACTTTGAGGACAATCGTCAAGGAAGAAGGGTACGTCGAAGTAGTGTCACGCGACCTCCAGTCCACTAAGTTGTTCCCGTCCACATAGGATTGGCCGCTTATATAGAGGTACGCCTTATACTTCATGGATCATCATATTTATTCTTACAATGATACTGATAGGCTTGGTTCCACCATTACTCTTAGAGGCACCGAAGCGTGCTGTGAAATTGCGAGTCGCATTGTTTGATATTGTACAGGGCAAGAGTCCTCATTAATACCCAGCGCTGCCAATGACTTTTGGGGTAAAACATTTATCAACATGACGGGACAGTCCAAAATGACTCAGTCGCTTTCCGTGCTGACGGGATGCACCGCGGGTGCAACTGTACGTCCTAACAGTGCCCCTGTACACACACTGTTAAATTCTCCCTTTACAGGAAAGTTTCGTGGTTGTTCCCTTCGAACTTGTGAAAATCAAGTACGTGTTCACGAAGAGATACGTGAATGACGCGTACTTATGAATATCAGGTTACAGGATAAGACCAGTACCTTCAAGGGTCCTGTGGATGTTGTCAAACAAATCGTCAGGAAAGAAGGTTTGTTGGGCCTGTATTCTGGAATGGAATCGACATTCTGGAGGTAAAGGCTTCCACTTTTGAATTGGAGATTACTTACTAGATACTTTAAGGCATGTATGGTGGAACGGCGGTTATTTCGGTGTCATTTTCCAAATACGAGCTATTCTTCCTAAAGCAGAGGTATTCTGCTGCAAGTTTTATGTTCCTCTCTGCATATCTAACTTTGCTTGTGGCACCAGTCACAACAAAGTCAGCTACTGAACAACTTCATCTCGGGATCAATTGGCGGATTTGCGGGTACCGTGGTGAACACGCCGTGCGTAACATCTACTGTCTCTTATCAATTTTACTTAAGCAGCGCTCTACAGATTTGACGTGAGCTCAAATTTGTCCTTAATCCTCTACCTCTCATTATCTATGTAAGGTTGTAAAATCTCGCATCCAAGGTGCTACGAAAGTCCCTGGTGTTGCACCGAAGTACAACTGGACATATCCTGCCCTTGTCACCATCTTCCGAGAAGAGGGTGCCGCCGCGCTCTATAAAGGATTTGTTCCTAAGGTCCTGCGACTCGCTCCCGGTGGCGGTGTCCTCCTACTAGTTGTAGAATTCACTTTGGGTGTGTTCAGAAAAGGTGCGCTGCCTGTAAATGTTCAAGTTCCTGTAACTTAGAAAGCCTCCGTTTCAGCATTGGGGCCTCCATACATCTAGTTACCCGGTCGTGTATAAAAATAAATCGCAACTTGGAGACGCGCCGTTCTGCAGCGCTTGAGATCTAGAGTAACGTCAAGAGCTGGATACCCACAATTAGAGTCTAGACTCCACAGGGGAATATAACAACAATGTGCAACAACCTAACACGTCATGGCATCTATTCCTCGAGCCCCAAAGCAATATCAACCGGCAACCCGGCGTCCTTCCAAGCTTGATATCCCCCAATTATGTCCGTCGCGTTCAGCAAGCCCAGCTGCTGAAGGGAAAACGCGGCCAAACTAGTGGGATGCCGATCAATCATAGCGGTTGCACCGATATCAAGAGAGGAAACCACCTTGATGTATAGCCTTCTTGACAGAACACAATTACTCTCAAATCATATCTATCAACGATGGAGAGTCGATCGTCGCACCGAGGATCAAACCTCCATTCAAGTACATTACGTTCTATGATCAGCGAACCGTCAATACCTCCTTCAGCCTCACGCTGAGCGGCAGGGCGAATATCGACAAGGAAAGTGGGCGCTCCGACTGGTGATTCACGCAGCTCGTTGTATGCTTCCACTGGCGAGATCCGCTGCAATTTGGCTCGTGCGTCGGATAGTATCTGGTCTATGCTACGAGAACCAGGCGGAGGTGCCAGCGGATCAATGGGGGCTCTTGCGGACTTGCGTACAACATCCCAAAGGGCGTTCTCGTCGTACACAGAACCTCCTAGATCTCTCACCAACGCGAACCATCTATTCTCTTCCGTCGTTATTGATGTTATTCTGCCAAGAAATTTAGAGCTGGCAAGGAGAATGGCTCGCTGGACAAATTCTTGGGACGAGCCGCAGATGATCAAGGGATTCGCCCCGATATTCATCTTCCCAGTCGTAGCAATGATGAGAAGGTAATCAGACATGGAGAGCTGAAGCTCAACCACATCTGCAACCTTGTGTAGATAATTGTCGTCGTCACTTTTTGAATATGTCAGCAAGACACCGACTCGGACGCCTTTCAACTGGTACATTTAACTTCTTCCAAAAACGGGCAGCGGGGTGGCGTCTCACCGTCAAGTATCTCCGCGTTCGTGATGACACGGACAGCTACTTCCTGTGCGACTTGTTGCCTTACATCGTCAAGTGTTCGATATGGTGCAGCTCCAACATTGCCACGAACAATGACAGCGTTGTTGCCTATAACGCGGCTGTTATGATCGTTGTTGTATGATCGAATTGAACTCGTGGAACTGCTGTATTTGATTGATCCAGATATCATAAGATATGAAACGATTGTCAATGGATTTTTTTTCCTGTCCAGTTCGAGCTGGCAGGCTATATCATGGTCCAACTTCTCACACTGACTCGGGAATTCGCGGGCCGAATAGGTACCTGATTGTTTGACGTTGTTTGTCAAAACCATCCTGGACTCAGTCGTTCTGAACGATGTTCAATTCTTTCAAGCGCACGCTCGTTCGTTCGTTCAAGTTTGTCTGTATTGCTCACGCAAACTGACAGATAAACATTGTTAGCCCCAGATTTCCATCTTGTAAGCTCAGTTTTGCATCTCACCTACACTTAAGTCCCTACCTTAGCCGTCATAGTCATCATCCTTCATCACCGCCTTCTAACAAGGCTCTCGCTCTTCTTCGTTCATCCTTATCTTCGCCTTATCCTCCAGGTAAATCCACAAATCCCCCCCTTGAATTCAATCTGGAGGTAGTCGAGAATCCTCCATCTTCGGATCAGCTCAAGGTCATTATGTCATATCTGCCTTCGAAGCATGTTTCTCCATCGTCTGCATTTTTATCTGCGCACCCTGCGGCGCCCTCAAGCTCGGAACATCCTGAGACTTTTTCTGGCGTCGCGGATCTTGGAACACAGAACCCGAATGCAATGAGATGGCCTGTAGTCGTTGATTGGCTTGGAGGGCAAGCCAGCATCGGGGACGTGGAAGGTGTTAAGGGGATCCTGGAGACTCTCAGGAAACGCCGTGATGGCGAGATACAGGACGAGGATGTTCACCGGCCAACTGGCTGGTTCACCTAAGTAAGTCGATGAAAGAAATGATATAATGTACACTACTGTAAGGAGGTAACGGTATGCGAATGACAGTTGGCAATAATACAAGTCATCATGTTGCGAAACACTTACAATCACGATCCCTGCCATCAAATTGCACCAATTTGCAGCGGAATATTCAATAACCAAGGCCGCCGCATAAGGGGCACATGTATGTAGGCGCTTGTGCAAGGGTAGCCCGACCCGACCTTTTTCTTCCAAGTTGATAACGAACATGATGCAATATGAAAGTCCCACTGCAGAGTCTGCAGCAGCGTTATTAGTGACATTGACGATTATACAGTTCTGGTTTAACAATCGAGGGGGCGGCATAGCGAACAAAGGAACTCTGATGCTCCATATCATGTACATGTTCCTATTGTACACTCACCACCGTGGGTGAACTTACATTGTTGGCTAGACTTATCGGCTACTTTAAGAAAGCTCCGTTCGTTTCCTCCAGTAAAAGATTATAATCAGGCTGGAACTGTAGCAATTGGCAGAGTTCACTTTTACTGACGAATCAACAACGGCAAGAAAGACGTACTCCAAGATAGGTTGCATGAGGATTTTGGATTACGCGGGCAGTATACTCTGCATCAGCATTGTCAATGACGGTCTTCTGCACGCCGCTGGCCGAAGAGGCCTCGGTTTGCAGCTGGACCTTGCACTGCTTCTCTAGCCTAACGAACAGATATACAGCCTCGTCGACTGTGTGTCCAACTAAAAGAATGCAACCCTGAGTAAAGCTTATGCTACACTGGAAAAAAAAAACGCAACGAGTCAGAAGACCATGGTTCTGCAAGATACAGGTCTTCCATTTCGGTCCAAGCGCGCGAGCAATATTCTCGCCTTCTTCCTTAGCAAGGACAACACCGCCAAAATTTTCGTACACCGCAAGGTTGTCGTAAAATACACACGAATCTTGGGTGGTGATATCGATAGGCTTTCCGAATGTAGACCAAGCTTTTCCATAGATAGAATGGCAATGAGCAGCTGCTTTGATATCAGGTCGATCCTTGTGAATCGCAGAGTCTGAGATTGGATGAAATATATATGCCGCGATCGATTTTATTATGGTGCTTCAACAACTCACGGATGAAAAAACCTGCGGCGTTGATTGGAAGTTGTGCGCCATGAGGGGAAACGTGTCCCGCAGGGTCCACGAGAACAAGATTAGATTTCTAGTTGAAAGTGATAATTCGACCGATAATCGTAGGATTCTGGGATTACTCACAGTGATGGAGGAGAAGTGAACAGCCATCGGATTCATCCTGGAAACATCAAGTTAAAATATCGACATCAATGACTTCGTGAAACGAGATAACCAGTAGTAACCAGGCAGGACAGGATCCCTGACGGTGATATGGCCTGAACTACCATCGCCGTAACCTAACTTTCCCCACAAACGAAACGCAGCAGCCATATGTTCCTAAACAATGAATGGAACAAAAGTTCACGACATCTCTCGAGATTACTGACCTTGATCCATTCGCGTTCTGCGAATGGATCATCAAACTTCGGTATACCATCCAAAGATACCGTCCTTTGTTTATCTCCTCGCCATAACTTGTTAAAAGGATGTTCAGGATGTTCCGAGGGATGGAAAGAAGCGGGGGTTCCGATATCGATGGAAGGACTCATGGAGGGTCGTGCACAAGTTAGAAAATCGAGAGGTAAAAGTAGGACTACGTACCGGATACATAGCCTATCGCCACTCTCTGATCCACAAGGAGAAAATTCGGCAATGAGTAGACATCCCATGACCTCAGGGAGATATCTTCATGGACATGTGAATAAGCTATAGAAAGACGGCATGTGCTCATGACTCTAAGGGTGCCGAAATTTTTATGAAATTTATGAATCTGAGTCCAACCTGAGGCTATTGAGTACTTATTGAGTACTGAAGTACTGAGTACTCACTCAATATTCAATATTGAGTCTTTATGATATATGATGCATGATGAGGCGCGCCGTCAGTGTGACAAGTAATGTGACATCTAACGTTAAACATTATTTAAACCGCGGCCCGGTGAAACAGAACAAAAAACTTGCAAAGACGCTAGCTCAGCTCCAAATTCCACACGTCCGTGACATTTAGATGGTCCACTTATCCCCTTGTACTATTCCTCTGGACTCATGACTGTCACTTGCACAGGTTCTACATTTATCTGCCGCAATCGATTGATTCTTGAGACTTACGACCCACCATGAGTCCTTCTGGCGACATCCCTAGTATTACCAACGGCAAGCCTGCTGACAGAGACCTGCAAAACCCTAACCATCCATTCAATAAAATTTGGCGAGGTAATAAGCAAGGAACTGTTCGTCTAGATGGTATACCCAAGTTCAATGATCCCTACGCTGAACGTGAATGGATCAAGGTGAGTTTTTCGAAAGGCGCTGTGTGGGACAGCTTGGATATTCCGTTACCGAATCCTAGGAACATATGGCGGCCACATTTCGCTTCTGGGGAAAGTTAGGCTACGGCGACGGTATTGCCGGCCACATCACTGTTCGAGACCCCGTTCTGGAGGGTCATTACTGGTTAGCTATTTCCAATTGACTGTTAGTTTTCGACGTCGTGATTCCGAGTTGCATATTAGGATGAACCCTGTAGCTGTTCACTTTTCTTCCATCAAGGTAATTCAAAAATTGCTTTCCCCACAGATTCCTCTCATCAAGGGGAATGAATCTAGAAATCGAATCTCGTACTTGTGAACCCCGAAGGACATGTTTCTCCTCACGGCGCACAACTTCCGATCAATGCAGCTGGGTTTTTCATCCGTAAGTGACGTTACACCTGTGGCACATATTTTTGAATGTTTTGCTGATGTGTAATTTCAGACTCTGCCATTCATAAGGCCCGTCCGGATATCCACGCGGCTGCCCACTGCCATTCTGTTCATGGCCAGGCATGGTCCATATACGGAAAGCCCGTAGACATTTCCACGCAGGACTCGTGCGCTTTGTATGACAATCTTGCGGTATATGAAAATTTCGGAGGCGTTGTCCTTGCCAAGGAAGAGGGGGAAAATATTGCGCGAGCGCTTGGTCCGAAAAAGAAGACATGCATCCTTCAGAACCATGGACTTCTGACGCGTTGAGTTGTTCTCTTTCTGTGTTCAAATCGTGTGAATTCTGAGGAATGTATAGTCGGCAATACCGTTGATGAAGCTGTTGCCCTCTTTGCCATCCTTGACAGGCAGTGCCATGTTCAACTGCTTACGGAGGCCGCTTCAGCCAATGGACTCAAGAAGACTGTTATCGACAACGCGGATGCTGAATATAGCGCTCAGTTTATCCAGGATCCCCATATCGCCTACATCCAAGTATGTACCTCCTTCCTTTATCCGTTGAAGGTAACTTATGTTTGTTTTTGTGGCAGTTCCAACCGGAATATAAACTTCTGATTGAAGAGACGAACGGGGCCTTCTTGAAGTGACCAGAATCTTCTTGAATTTTGATACTTCCACTTGCTGTACAGCAGAAGGTCTTTTCAGCTGCTTGTAATTATAGCGTGCTTGCTGTGTATCTAAGCCAAATGTTGATCTTCCCGGAAGCTCGGGGGACGAACCCTCAGTCCACCAGATCCAGGGGCCCAATTTCATGGTGAACATGGGTACGTAAATAACTTCAGAGGGGGGAGAGGAGATGACCTTCTCCTTACCTCCACCAAGTATGATTCTTTCAAGAGATCAACACACCGGATCCGGGCGCAGGAATATATGCAATCCCATTTTCGAGCGGGGCCTTCGGTGTAGGTTTGTTTGGAATGATCATTTAATTATAAACTACATTACTAACTGATGTGCTCCAAACTTGTGGCAGCAACACTTGAATAAATCAGGGTCGAGCCGATACTATCTCGGGTTATTTCCATACACCCTACTATCTCTATCCAAGTTTGAGAAGTGGAGGAACTAAATGACAGACTAATTAGAACAAGGGGGGAACAAGCAGGGAACTGGGAGGTAATGGAGTGGTCTAATTTTTTGGGAAGGCCTTCAGCCAACTAATGGTGTTCCAAGACGGGTACCACCATGCATCGGGCGCTCAAGAAGGGTCTGGCATTACAAGGCAATGAAAGGAGAGTAAAAAATGTAATTTACATTCTGCAAGCATATAGAACTGCGTAGCCCTGTCAGTCTCAAGCAGTACTTAGTGGCAGGACACTACGTCGATGACCCCTAGGCATACACTACTGCTCGGCTCATGATCTATCCAAGCCTAAGCCTGGTCAAGCCGAGCCCAAGCCCGGGCTTTTGAGCTGAGCCGAGCCCTGTACATCACTAACTACTCGTCACCTCGAACTTCGAAGTTGCCTGGAAGATATCAAAGCACACGATCCGGCAGGGGTTTGAATGCTCACGTTTTATATTTTTCTGAGTCTGTAGATGGTTAGACCTATTATTTTCACGTTTCTTGTTGATGTGTTTGAGCAATTGCAACGTGGCGTTTGTGCCGCCCCCGGCACGGCTTGCATAATAATGTCCCGTCCCCGGGCCTCCAACCAGGCGTCCGTACACCCTATGTATGATACTATTAATACTGACCTGGAAAAATTTACCAGAACTTTTTGACCAAGTACAGATCTGGTGGTAGCTTTTTATCCCTGGATATAGTGATGCTTGATCAAAGATCGTCATACAGAATAACATACGCGCTCTGTTGTAGAACATAAAAGATTTTTGCAACGTTGAGGGAATCCAAAATGAAACCCATTACACGTGATAGTACACGCGGCCCAGTGATTCCAAGTCCTCTTCAGATAGTTTCCACTTTAGCCCCTTGTAGAATTATTCTTCTGGACCCATGACGGTCACCGGTTCCACCTTTATATATCGCAATCGGTTGATTCTTGAGACTTACGACCCACCATGAGTCCTTCTGGCGACATCCCTAGTATTACCAACGGCAAGCCTGCTGACACTGACACACAAAACCCTGACCACCCCTTCAATAAACTTTGGCGAGGTAATAAGCAAGGAACTGTTCGTCTAGATGGTATACCCAAGTTCCATGATCCGTACGCTGAACGTGAATGGATCAAGGTGAGTTTCTCGAATGGCTCTGTAGGACAGCTTGAATATTGCGTTACCGAATCCTAGGAACATATGGCGGCCACATTTCGCTTCTGGGGAAAGTTAGGCTACGGTGATGGTATTGCTGGACACATCACTGTTCGAGACCCTGTTCTAGAGGGTCATTACTGGTTAGCTATTTCCAATTGACTGTTAGTTTTCGACGTCGTAATTCCGAGTTGCATATTAGGATGAACCCTGTAGCTGTTCACTTTTCTTCCATCAAGGTAATTCAAAAATTGCTTTCCCCACAGATTCCTCTCATCAAGGGGAATGAATCTAGAAATCGAATCTCGTACTTGTGAACCCCGAAGGACATGTTTCTCCTCACGGCGCACAACTTCCGATCAATGCAGCTGGGTTTTTCATCCGTAAGTGACGTTGACACCGTTGGCAAACATCTTCAATTCTTTTACTGATGTGTAATTTCAGACTCTGCCATTCACAAGGCCCGTCCAGATGTCCATGCGGCTGCCCACTGTCATTCTATTCATGGCAAGGCATGGTCCATATACGGAAAGCCCGTAGACATTTCCACACAGGACTCATGCGCCTTGTATGACAATCTTGCGGTATATGAAAATTTCGGAGGCGTTGTCCTTGCCAAGGAAGAAGGGGAAAATATTGCGCGAGCGCTTGGCCCAAAAAAGAAGACATGTATCCTTCAGAACCATGGACTTCTGACGCGTTGAGTTTTTTTCTCTTGTGTTCAGATCGTGCGAAGTCTGAGGATTGAGGATTGTACAGTCGGCAATACAGTTGATGAAGCTGTTGCACTCTTTGCCGTTCTTGACAGGCAGTGCCATGTTCAACTGCTTACGGAGGCCGCTTCGGCTAATGGACTCAAGAAGACTGTTATCGACAAAGCGGATGCTGAATTTACCGCCAAGTTCACGCAGAATCCCCATATTGGCTACCTCGAAGTATGTATTCCACCCTCCTTCGTCCATGGAAAAGGTAATTTATATCTGTTTTTGTGGCAGTTCCAATCGGAGTATAGGCTTCTGATTGAAGAGACGAACGGGGCCTTCTTGAAGTGACGGGGAAACGTGCCAAATTTCAATTCTTTCGATTGGTGTTTAACCAGGATTATTCATCTGCTTGTAATCGTAGTATGTCTGATCTAAATCTACAGCGAATGTTGATCTTCCCGGAAGCTTCGGTGATGAACCTCAACTCTACTGCATCTATCAGCCTGCTGAAGGACACCATCGCTGTAAGCAGAGGCAAGCGGTCGCGAGGGCTTTCATTCGCCATACAATGCCAACTTAGTTTGTGAAAGAGAAGTTAGAGAAATACCCCTCACCGTTTAGCTGCAGGAATAAGTCATTACAATAGTTTTACTATTCTGCATAAGCTATTCTTGCCCGTCCCAAACGTATCTCACAAAGATATTTACCCACCACCTCAGCTCTCCACCGCTGCCGCCGACACCACTCCCGGTATCATCTCTACAAATATCGCCATCCACCTCCACAGCCGCAATCATCTCTGCCGATAGTCCCACAGTGATGTTTTCCTCCCTTGCGACTTCCATGGTTGTTTTCGGACCCGTCAAAGCCAGCAACCCTGAGAGCCGCGCAGCGAACGCAGCATGCGTGTATCGAGGTGTATGGAGGACACTCAAACCAGATGTGAATGTCCGGCACTGAATCGGCGGATCTGTGAAGAGCGGAAGTTGGGGGATCACTTGTAAGAACGTGGAAGGCGGAATCAGAGCTGTGAAGAACATTCATGGATTAGTATGCCAGAGAGACAAGCTGATAATAGGTCGACTTGCCGACACCCCTTGCACGGTTCCATCCTCCCCATGCCTCGTCGAGAGCTATCATTCCCCGACCTTTCATTATGCCCCCTTTGGAAGAGGGCGATCCTTGAAGCACCTGCCCCAGCTCACGTGCGAGCTCCTCGATCCATCGCCGCTCGTCTTTCATCATGTCCAGTGTGACAGGTGTGTTGGACATCTGCAGACCTAGCTGAGAGAGCGACGAGCGAATGAACGTCGCCTCCTCTGGTTCAGTAGATGAAGATGTAAGGACGGTCGTTTCTCGGGAAGTGGATGAGGAGAGGGGGTCCTGCGCGGGTGACGTAGTCGACGCAGCCGTGAGTTTGTCGTTTAGCTCGGCTGCTAAACGAACCATGTCTTTCGCCTTCACCATGAGAGCTTCTAGGTCTTGAAGTGCATTCATCATACCAGACTCTCTGCTCTGCGCAGAAGTTTCGACCGTTTGGAGGATTCCAGCTTAAGAGTGTACAAGTTATTCAGCAGAACACCTTGATTGCAGTGCACTCACTAATTCCAGATTTCTGGTGGTTGGGCCGGTCTGAGTTTTGGCTGGTCTCTGGGCCAGTTCGGTCCACGTCATGTTTATATCCAATACTATCAGTCTATGATGTAAAACATAAGAGCAATCGTTCTCGCAAATGAGATATAGCGACGTACCTCCCAGAGTTTACTCTGAAGACTACGCTTGAGTAGTGTGTAAAACGGCTTATCGCCTCCTTTCCGAAAACTTATCTTAATCATCTTTGTAGCCGCAGAAGGAGAGTGATCGTTAGAGTCGGGAGACACGGGTCGAGTACCGGGCTCAGACCTCATCTTGAGAGCACTGGTATTCCTTGATAGTGGCAAGTCGGAGGAACAGATCTCACATGAGCGCAAAGATGGGTGGTTGAGGAAGGTACACGCAGGGCAAGCGATGGACTCCATGTCGCTACTATCTTGAGTTATGGACGATGGTGATGGCGAAGACGATACGATGGACGCGGGCAAAGATGATGACATATGCTGAGGAGGCGACACGGATGGGATTGGTACTGGGAGAGAGGATCGAGGAACTCCACATAATTCACATACTCGGGCAGCGGCAGGTCTCAATCCAGGAGGGTTACGATAACCGCAGACTTCGCATTCCCAACTCTCGAATCCTTGCTCTGAAGTTCCATTTGAATCCTGAAACAAGGTGGCGGGAGTACGAGACAAGTGAAGGGTGATTTTGGGGGATGACTTGAAGAGGCCAGCATAGGATTCAGTTCGTGTTATATAAGAGAGATCCATTAAAAATGAATGTGCGAACGCATTCAAAGCATCTATGTAGAATAGTCGGTGTGACGTGATGTAGACAGAACCAGATTGGTGGTTGGGTGACTTCTGCGGGCTGCGTTATTAGATTCGCGCTGTTCGCGATGAAAATGAGTTGTGAACATACCCATCATATATTCCAACACTATCCTGAGTCGCGTGTATCTCCTCGTCGTTATAGAGCAACGCTTGGACGGGAATGGTGCCATCTACAGGCCTTGTAAACCGACGAAGCGCCATATTAACAACTTGAAAGTCTATTGACAGGAATCTCAGTTGCTAGCAGATCCAAGCTTCTATGATTGCAACTAGAGCTTATTGCAGGCAAACTGCCAAGTACAAGGGATAGCTATTTATAACACTTGTTTTTATTTGAGTTTAAATTATTGTTTACTACGTAGCTAATCATCGCGAGGGATCTTGACCACATAGCTGTTCTCTCACGCTACGCGCTTCCACCATCCTCATGGTCTTTCTCAGAGGTCTCTTGCTTTACTGCAATACACCTCTCGAGCTTCCGAGCTCCCTTTCGTCATATGTGCTCAGTGCTAGGCTGATCAGTAAGCCATCCTCACTATGATGACATCTGTCTCAGTGCTATGCGCTTCATATTCACCCATGGCACGAGAATCGGTGTTGCTTCCTCCACCCATTACTCTCGTGCTTTGGGTGAGTCTCTTTTTACCTTGTATGTTGCTTCCTTAACCCATTACTCTCATGGTTTGTATGAGTCCAGTTCACGCTCAAATATAATTCGTTCCTCACATCATCCATTCACAATATCATGACTCAACACATCAGGAAAAAAGGTGATAGCAATGTAGAGCTATGTAGCCTATGTAGTAATTATAGCCCGGTAGTCTTCCCCCAAAAATATAGTTCACTGTAGCTGCATGCCAATGATTTATAGTACTATCAGACAGTACAATGACTACATTGGGCACTGCAATAGATACATAGCCAACATATGCTCATAGCTGTATAGAAAGCATAGTGATGCATAGCATTGATATTCATACATAGACTAAGGCAAGGCACGGGTACGGGTATGGGTTTCGGATTGCCATACCCATGCAACACCGTACCCCTAACCATGGGTTTATGGGTATCCAATCCATCATATTATAGTGAGTTCTGCCTTGTTTGCAGTGATTGTATACTTGATTTAAATCTATTTAGTAGTTGTTTCAAGTTACTGAAGAGACCAGAGGGCTGTGCCCTCCCATTTTTCCGATAGGTATCTGTCTCAGGAGGGGAGGATGGTGGGTTGTACTCTTTCTTGGTGAGTTCCCATTCGTTTCCAATGATCTTATACTTGATTTCAATCTATTTAGTGGTCATTTCAAGTTCCCAAAGAGATGAGAGGGCTGCAACCTTTTGTTTTTTTGCTAGGTGCTCATCTGTCTCAGGAGGGCCTGGGGGGATGGTGGGGTGTACTTAGGGAACTGCATGGGTTTTACCCGCGGGTTTCCCACACTTTTATTTCCTAATTTATTCAATGAGTTTTGCATGAAAACTCATGAAAAAATGATTTTCTGAAAGCTGTTCAATGGATGCTTGTGATACAAGGCACAAAATAATTTATTTTCAACCTTGTCACATGACAGATGTCACCCAAATATTCTTTTATGTGTTAGATCACAAAGAGCCAACAAAAAGCTTCCAGAAAATATTTTTTTCATGATTTTCCATGCAAAACTCATTGAATAAATTAGGAAATAAAAGCATGGGAAACCTGCGGGTAAAACCCATGCAGTTCCCTAGGTGTACTCTTTCTTGGTGAGTTCCCATTCGTTTATAATGATCTTATACTTGATATCAATCTATTCAGTGGTTGTTTCAAGTTCCCAAAGAGACGAGAGGGCTGCACCCTCCCATTTTTCTGCTAGGTGCTCATCTGTCTCAGGAGGGGGGGGATGGTGGGGTATACTTTTTCTTGGTGAGTTCCCATTTGTTTCCAATGATCTTATACTTGATTTAAATCTATTTAGTGGTTGTTTCAAGTTCCCAAAGAGATGAGAGGGCTGCACCCTCCCATTTTTCCACTAGGTGCTTATCTGTATCAGGAGGGGGGATGAGGTGGGGTGTACTCTTTCTCAGTGAGTTCCTCTTCATTTCTAATGATCTTATACTTGATCTTAGTCTATTTAGCAGCTGTTTTAAGTTCCTGAAGAGATGAGAGGGCTGCACCCTCCTGTTTTTCTGCTAGGTGCTTATTGGTGTCAGGAGGGAGGATGAGGTGTGCTCTTTCTCAGTGAGTTCCCCTTCATTTCTAGTGATCTTATACTTGATTTTAGTCTATTTAGCAGCTGTTTTAAGTTCCCAAAGAGACGAGAGGGCCGCACTCTCCTGTTTCTGTGCTAGGTGCCGATCTTCTTGAGTAATATATAATAGATATTTATATGGTTGGAGTAATGTACTCGGAAACCCACGAACATTGTGGGTAACCCCCAAAACCCATGGGGGACACTGTACCCTTACCCAACCGGGTACGGTGTTCATGGGTATGGGTACGGGTACAGCAAAATTTACCCAGGGGTTACCCGTGCCATGCCCTAACATAGATGTACTCAGAGACAGTAGCTAACCCTATAGCGACCCCTTACAACAATATTTTGGGCGAGGCAAGCAAAATATGATGACATAACAATTGGTATATTTTATATACTACTTAGCAGTGGCTACTAATTAATTGGAATCCCTATTAATCTGAGTCCCCCCTCTCCCCATCTGTTTTGGTGTTGTCATCCTCCTTGTACTCCTTCATAGCTACCTCAAATGCACCATAGGGTATTTTAGGAAGATCCAATCTTGAGACAGGAATTGCTCTGGCATGGAACCTATGTGATACAAGCTTGGTATAGTGCGCAATAGTGTAGAATGGCAAGAACATACCTGCCCCGATTATGAATCTTAACCAGGATTTTGTTGAGTAGATCATGCTTCTTGGTATACTTATTGAAGTTTTCCAGTTCTTTGATCCAACTGAGTATTCCTTCCCACAGAAGTCAATGCTGACATGTGTCCCTGATACCCATTCATCTATGCAATTCTTGATCTAACAGTATCAGTATTTTATTAGTGGAGATGCACACAACTCAAAAGATGTACAACAGTGAGGACCAGTGCTAATGCTTGCAATGGAAATGGCTCAAAGTATTCTGTGAATCGTACACCTTCATCTTGCTTATTACAGAACCACATCACATTCACAATCTTCTGGATGACCTTGGAATGATAGATGCCAGTATGTATGTCTTCCTCCCAGTCAATAAGCTAACAGCAACATGAGTAGGATACCAAAGCGACTAGTGGATCATACCTTGTAAGTAAAGTGACTGTCTTTTTTCAAATATTGGGCCATTGAACAATTTGATCTGAGCACTGATTCATGGTTCCCACTGTCAAAGCCAAAGAAAGTCTCAACCAAGGGCCAAGCCTTAGTCTTGAGCTCACCATGGAGCTGTGCCCCACAGACAGTGATCTGTAGTTGTTTGTATTACCAGTGGCTAGTAGTAAAGAGAGAAGATCCTCACCAGCTTAGCAATATGAGCCACAAGGTGCAGAGAGCAATTCAGCTGTTCCCCTACCTTGTGCCACACTTTGCGCGCCATCGACAACTCCTGGGAAAGATCAGGAAACCCTTGCAAAGCACTGATCTTGACACAAAAGAGGGCGCATGCTGCTACAATGTACTCCTTGGTAACATCATCATAGTCATGAGCACATGGGCGTCCACCAGTAGACGTCAATCTTGGGACCTGTACATCTTGGAGAGAATTGATAGAAGATGCACAACATTTTTGAGGAGTTGTAACATCAGCTGATAGTTCGCGATCTGTCGAGGCACCACGTGGAGAGCCATTATCTCTAGGGCATGGCATGGGTACAGGTAACACCATGTGTTTCTGGTCATGGGTATGGGTATGGGATTGCCATACCCGGGCAACACCATACCCTTTTCCACGGTGTTATGGGTATGTGCAGGTATGCTGGTACCTGGATTTTGGTCAGGTGAGTGATCATCTGTGTTGAGATTTCGACTTTTTAATGACATATCACAGGAAAAACCTACAAGTCATGGTGACCTGACTCACGGGTTTACCCCCTGTGATGAGATGCGAACTTCTGTTTCAGCAAATTTCTATCAAATATCATGAAAAATAACAGTAAAAAATGCAGGGGTACTTTTTGATGACATATCTGCAAGTCAGGGTGACATGACTCATGGGTTTACCCCCCGTGAGAAGATGCAAACATCTTTTCCTATCAAATATAATGAAAAATATCAATACCCATGAATAACCATGGGTAACCCATGAAAACCCATGGTAACACCGTACCCCTACCTGTGCAGGTACAGTGTTCATGGGTATGGGTAGGGGTATAAGAAAATATACCCAAGGGTTACCCATGCCATGCCCTAATTATCTCTTGGATTGTTGATGGAGGAGTCATGGTAGTCAGCTGGGGAGTTGCTGGAGCTGTGCATGTAACCATTCTTTGAGCGCTAGTCCAACTGCCGAACTGGGGATTGTCCATGATTCTATCAAGTTTTACATAAATTTAATGTAAAAATCCTGATGTTGGCAACCTACTGGAGATTCCACATCCACGTTACCATAACCTTGATCCCAGTGTTCATTAAGGTCTCTGACTTCAGATAAGGGCACATGATTATCACGGCGGATGAGGGCATTCTCCTTGATGGTGTTGGTCTTAGCTTGTGCAGTGCGTAGTGTGAACTGTTAAGTAGTGAAAAAAGGCAATTATGGTAGAGACAATGACTAACATTGTTAGATCTGTCACTAATGGGGTCACCATCATGGTCATCTATTACATCATCATCAACATCGGGTTCTTTTTGCTGGTGACAAGCTCTTGCAGCTTGCTTGGCTTGCTTAGCTTTGAGGTTGTTGGCAGCTTCCTGTTGTTGTTTACCTGTAGGATTTTGGACTTAGATATCAATGATGTAGCAGAGTTGTAAAAAATTATTATGCACAGGTTTCATTGATCTTCGCTGTTGGGTGCTGGCTGCAAGTACCTGTGTCTTGGTGGTTGCGAGTTTGAGTATTGGTGTTCTCATTTCCTGAATAATTATGTGAGGCATAAAAACATGGTGAGCGGGGCAGACTCACAGTGCTGCATAGCAGATTTTTGAGTATTGATATCAATGTTCTCATTTTCTGGATGAATATGTGAGCCAAAAAAATATGTTGAGCAGGGGAAACTCATGGCATGCAGACTTTCCATTAGAAGCTGTTCCGTTAGAAGCTTTAGTGGCCGGCATTGATCAAGAACCTTGAGAATGGGCCAGATGTGATGCTGAGTTGAGGGAATGTCCGCTTTATAACTAAAATATAGGAAGTGGGAAAAAAAAAATCAACAAAGAACTCAGAATCAACAAACTGCATCGCAGCCAGAATGTGACCATATTTGCAATAAGATTCAGGGGCCATCAGACAATACAGGACTGCTCCTGACCCATAGTCAATCAGAAAGGAATAGGACAGTTGACTCTGATCTGGGGAGTATTAGTTGACATTGACAAACAGAAAAAAAATTCACTGTACACAGCGTAGTTCACAGCAAGAATTGATCACTGGGAATCTATTCAACATGCTCCTGCTCCTGCCACTGTGCAATGTTCCATCTACCTATCTGCCCATACTGCAAGAAATCAAGGCCAACACAGGAGGCACTCTGACAATACATTAGCCATTTGCTGGTCTGCCTTGCAGGTGTCAAGAACCGTTCCTCGTCCGATCGGAACCTGCATCTGTCCAACCCTTTTCCGCACCTCAAACCCAACATTTGTCTACTCCTCCCAATTTCATTCCCGGCTGCCTTGCACTGCCCACACTGCTGTGCACCAGGCTGCCTTGTACAGCATCCACGGCTGCCATCTCTATTGCAAATTTGACTACGGATTCCTGTGCAGCTCCCGCTAGATAATTTATCTATGCAGTCAAGACACTGCCGTAGTCTTCATTCCTGTTCTGCATTTATTCTGGACTACAGTATTTAAGCTTAGTTAGTTTCGCCTTGTATTCCTCAGTTTGTATATCGACATAGACTCGACTTAAACCTGCCAATCTAAACCTCCTTCTACTCCAACCTCAGTTCTCTAAGAGTCTGAACTCCATTTGACTCGACCTCTAGTCTCCCTCTGAAGCTCTAACCTCATCTGAACTTAACCTAAGTCCCTCCGTACTCCTCCCCACATTTACCCGCACCTTCCCACTTCTACCTCCAAACCTTTGTCTTGAAATTAGGACACCAGATGAGGTGAAGGGTGCAGCTTCTTACAAGCTGAAGCCAAGTCCTTTCCATTTCCCCTCCTGCAGAATCCGCAACGACCTGACAACCTTCCATAATCAACACCCACAGGGTCCAATCGGATTCCAATGAACCTTCCAGGATCAGTTCTTAACAGTATATATGAACTCACACTTCACTCATCTCATTCCTCTCTATGACCCCTACTGAGACCCACCAGCGCACAACAAGAAATTCCCAATGCGCCAGTACTATCCCAGGGATCTCTGCAATCCAGTGATCCACCCTTTCTGACCCTCGACCCACCACTACTTTTGGAGTGTCTTCCAGACCCTCAAACATATTCTGACAAATTGGCTCAGGACCCCCTTCAATCAGTGCCAATCTCATGTCCACCTGTGCCCTGCACCCTTCCGCCAACCTGGAAGGTTTTCAATCAAGAACTCCCCTTGAGTACGTAGGGGGCATCATCAACCAGCCTGAACCCTTTGGGTTGGAAGATCCTGGTCTAGAGGATGGACCCCCCAGTGGTCCTGATGGCCCTGGAGGTGACCCTGATCCCAATGATCCAGAAGATCAACCTCCCACAGAGGAAAGCCCTGACCCAGGGGATAGGTTCATAGATGTCCTTTACAACCTCTCAGAGAGTATCCGCACCTGTTAGGGCGACACCCACTATCTGCTAGCTAAGACCGTGCAGGTTCTCTCTACAAGAAGGGGGCAGGATCCACACTTGTGATGGGGGAATTGATGGTTTTGATGTGAGGGGTTATTAATAGGTGAGTTTGTTGAGATAGGCCTTTCACACTGAAAATGTAGGTGGAATACCTAAGAGAACACAACTGGGGTCCCCTAGGCATATATTTAGGGTTTATATACTATGTTACATATATTGTACATTGTTGTTACCAATGCACTTGTACATGCGCGTACATTTTGATGCGTGCAAAATAAAATTCTCATGCTATCAAAATGTAGCGTAATTTGGCGTCATGTAGCGTAATTTGACATAATAAAATAAAAATGAAAGTTTATTAGGTAATGGGGTGGTTTCCTAACATTACCCCCCTTTTATGCCTCAACTTCCAGGCGAGAAAATATTATGTTTGTCCCCTCTGTGAAATTTTGGTAAGGCCGGAATTTCATCCCCTCATACACCATTCTCGCAATGCGACGCAGAGCATTCGGATTACGTTTAAAGAATTGGGTGATCGCGTTACGTGCTCACTTACAATTCTCTTCAGGTTCCCACAAATTATTTTCATCGGTATAGTTTTTCCACTTTATTAAGAACTCCAATTTGTTCCGTCGAAGACGTGAGTCTAAAATTTCTTCAACTATGTATTCTGGAGCACCTACTATTATCGGAGGTTGTGGAGTAGTTTGTTGGCCAGGAATAGTGGGCGGACGGTAAGGGCATAGGCGGGATACGTTAATCTTGGGATCAATCTTAAATGATCGGGGTAATTTTAGCACTACCTCATTAGGTGAGATCACTTTAGAGATTGCATATGTGCCAACTTGTTTCTCCGTAAGTTTCTTCGAAGGTTGTGGAATGTTCAGGTCCTTGGTACTTAGCCATACCAAGTCACCAACTTTGTACTCTGGAGCGCGTGCTTGAGTACGATCCGCATGTCGCATCATGTCATCATGTGCTTTCTTCAATGCCGCCTCTGCTTCCTCTTGTACCTTTTGCATCTTAGATACAAAATCTTCTACCAACTGTACTTTGACTTCTCTTCTGGGTTCTACTCCCATGCGAGGATGATATCCATAATTCACAAAAAAGGGTGACATACGAGTAGCTGAATGGAATTTGTTATTGTGGGAAAATTTGGCAATTGCCAACCATTCGGGCCAGTCAGTTTGTCGGTAGTTGACAAACATATGTAGGTACTGCTCCAACTCCTGATTCATTCTCTCTGTCTGCCCATCAGTCTGTGGGTGATATGCCATAGATAATTTAGTTTGAATTCCCAATATGTTGTTTAGTTCTCGCATAAACGCAGAAGCAAATTGTGGTCCACAATTGGAGATAACAGTATCGGGTAACCCATGTAACTGCCATATCTGATTTAGATAGAGGTGCGCCAAGCCCAATGATGAGGTTTCTGTAGTAGTAGGAATAATATGGACCTCCTTTGTAAAGCGGTTGCATACTACAAATATTGCATTGTACCCTTGAGCCTCGGGTAATCCGGTAATAAAATCCACAGATATATCTCGCCACAGCGCTTTAGGTATAGGGTTCGGCATTAATTTTCCTGCAGGTTTCTCTGGAAATTTCTTCCCCCTCATGCACATATCACATCCATCTACATACCCCAACACATACTTCAAAATTCCAGGCCACCAATAATTTCTCATTACTAATTCCAATGTCTTCCATCTTCCTGGGTGTCTGGCAATCGGCATATTGTGATGTAACCGGACGATCTCCCTTCGCAAATCCTGATCCTTTGGTACATACACTTTTCCTTGAAACAACACCAACCCTTGTTCCTCAGCCCATTCGTCTCCTTTGATATTACCTTTCTTCTCTCCCTTCAGAGCTTTCACGGCTTCCACTACTTCATCGTCCATTTCCGAACATTGTCTAATTGTAGACAACATTTCCGTTTCTGAGCTATCTATTAATAGATGCCCTTGATGCATAGCGCAAATGCGAAAGTATTTGGGTTTGAGTAAGGTAACATTTTTATTGTCCCCCTCCACCCCCCTTTTATGATCAATACGTCTGGATAATGCATCTGCTTTCCTCATTAAGCTTCCCGCTTTGTGGACGAAGTGAAAATTGAAACGGGATAGGAATAGTGCCCAACGCGCTTGCCGGCGATTAAGCTTTTTAGTGGACATGAAGTATTGCAGATTTTGATGATCCGTCCAGATCTCAATCTGATGCGTACATCCCTCCAAATAATGCCTCCATGCCTCCAATGCTCGTATTATCCCCAACATCTCTTTGTCATGCACATCATAATTCCTCTCCACATCATTCAACCCTTTCGACAAGTACGCACAAGGATGCCATTTGTCATCTTCGCACAGCATTGATAATACTGCTCCAGTAGCAAAATCGGATGCATTGGATTCCACTCGCAAAGGGCATGTGAAATCTACTGGGGCTAATATTGGTCCCTCCACAAACTTCCTCTTCAACTCCTCAAACACTGTCTGCTGCTGCTCTCCCCACCTCCATACTACTCCCTTTTGCGTAAGGTTATGTAAGGGTGCGGCAATTTTAGAAAAATTGTGCACAAAGCGACGATAATAATTTGTGAGTCCCAAGAAGGCTTGAACCTCCTTGACATGGGTGGGTGCAGGCCAATCTGTGATCGCCTGTACCTTGATTGGATCCATTTTGATCCTGTCAAGGCTGATCAATAATCCTAGAAACTTGATCTCGCTTGCCCCAAACACACACTTCTCTGGTTTCAAAAATAGATCATTCTCCGCCAACCTCCGTAACACCTCCTGCACTATCGCCTCATGATTCTCTTCATCCTCCGTGAGTATCAGAATGTCGTCAATAAATATTATTACCACGCCTTTGTCTATTATGTCCTTGAAAATGTTGTTCATCATATTTTGAAAGGTCGGGGGACTATTAGTCATCCCAAAAAACATGACAAGCAGCTCGAAGGATCCTCGGCGCGTGGCAAATGCAGCCTTCCACTCATCTCCTTTCTTTATTTGTACATTGTTGTATCCCCATCGTAAATCCAATTTTGTAAAGACCTTGGCTTTTCCCACCTTATCAATTATTTCTGAGATCAACGGCAGGGGGTATGCATTCTTCACTGTCCACTCATTCAGATACCTATAATCGGTACACATCCTCTTCCTTTGGTCTTTTTTGGGCACAAAGAATATTGGTGATGTCTGCAGTGATTTTGAAGGTCGTATGTATCCTTTGCACAATTGCTCCTTCAGGAACGCATCCACTTCTTTTTGTTCCATTGGAGATAACAGATATACCTTTGACTTCTTCGGCACAAACCTGGGCTTCATCTCAATTGCATGATCCCATGGCTTCCACACCAGCATTCGCTCAGACTCCTTCTTTTGGAACACTGACAAATGTTCATGATACACTTTTGGCACCCATTCCTCCACTGGCTTCTCCACCTTCATGATATTCTTGTCCCACGACTGTCCTCCATGAACTGCTCTAAAGGTTTGCTTTTGCTCTTCTTTCTTGATCATGATTGGAACTTCCCCATTTGGCATTTCCTCATCCTCCACTTCCTCCATCATAACAGAATACTTCCTCGGATGTTCTTTCTCTTTCTTTTTCCTTTTCCTTTTTTCTTTCTTCATCTTCCTCCCATACACATTACATTCCTTAGGACAATGAGTCATTTGTACTTTCCCAGTTTTCCAATCAATTTCGGGATTATGCTTCCATAACCATGGACATCCTATTATCAGATTGGTTTTCCCAAGATCGCACACTTCAAATATGGCTTGCTCCTGATGCTCCTGATACTTTAGTACCATAGTCACCTCCTCCTTGATAGTTCCTCCATGATTGACTGTTCCGTCAATATTGTACACCATTATAGGTTGTGCCAGCTTGCGTGTGTTAATACTGTTTCCAGTAATTAAGGATCAATTAATAAATAATCCTGTAGCACCACTGTCAAGCAACGCTTCCACATCAATAGCTGCATGCATGTCCACTGTCTTCAGTCCCACAGTCAAGGTGATTTCGGGTTCTATTCACGCAGAGCAAATAAAGAATTTAGGGGTTTTCAGAAATGACATGTGACAATTTTCTTTGTCACATGATTCGCAACAGTCGTACTCCTCCTCGATTTCCTTTTCTGATTTACTCTGGGTTTCCTCGGATACTAATACATTGTAACGATTCTGGGTCACCAATGGGGAAACCTTCACTGGGACTCTTCCACAAAATTCTCCTGCTTCCCCTCCTCCTGCTTCACTTCCTCAAATATAGCTCCCCTGATCTTTCTCTTCTGCTTACAATTCTTAGAAATGTGTCCTAACTGCCCACAGTTAAAACATCTAAGTGGGGCTCATCTCCCCACTTGATCAACCTCCATTGCATCTGCTGGTGCTGCTGACTCCGTAACTATAGGTGTCACTGCCATGGCTGGTAGCTGTGCCCTCAGAGCTTGCGCCTGAGGCACCTTTCCTTTCTTGGACCTTCCTCCTGATGACTTTCCAAATTTACTACTTCCATACATCAACTTTGACTCTGCCTGTTCCTGCCGATATTGCCGGTCAAGGTGCATTGCCCAATTATATCATTCATCCAACTTCTCTGGCATAGAAGGTAGTCGGTAGATAGACTTGAATAAAGAGGGATTTAATCCTGCTTCCAAAAACTCTACCAATGTGGCTTCTCCCATGTCCATTTGCAAAGCTTCTGCTTTGAACTGCAAAATAAATTCATCCACTGTTAAGGAACCTTGGCACATGGTCTTTAATTTAGCATTGGCTGTCGCCTTTGGATTAGGGTCTCCAAACTGTGCCTCCAATCTCTCCAGAAATTCCTTGAAGGTTGCAAATGGTTTATTTCCCGCGGCAATTTGATTAATAGCCTCGTTTCTCCAGAACTGTGCTTTCCCCCCCTGAATGTATGAGAGAGCAAACATAATCCTAGACTCGGCTGTACAAAACTCTGGCTTCCTCCCATGGATGTACAATACTATAGAGCTGATGAAGGATTTTGTATTCTCCATGGTACCGTCAAAGATTTGCGGGGGCGTGTACTTAGGTAAGTGCACTTTTCCATTTCTGGATTTCTCCACCATCTCATCCTCCTGCGATATCCACTCCTCCATCTCCTCCATCTCATCATCTCTTTCTCCTGTCATCTCTGGCTGTACTTCCGCTTGTCTGGGCTGTGATGCTGCCAATACTGACACTAATTGTGACATTTGTGCTGTGAGCACATCAATTTTTGCCTCTAGTGCTGGTATGGGAACAGGATTAGGACCAGGATTAGAAGTTGAAGGTTCGGACATAATTGTAGAATCTGTGATGAATCACTTCTTCGACAAATTCAAAATTTTTCTTTGAGACCTCTCCAAATGTTTATGGGTCATGTGATAAGGTTTGTCAAGGTTTGTCAATGGTTCATCGTTTGTCAGGCACCTATTTTGACACTTCAGATCAATAACCCTTCCAACAGTGCCTGATCTTGGAGATATCACTGAATTTGGCTTGTAACTAAAATAGTCGTCTGAATAGAGTAATGTAAATCGTAACTAAACCAGATCCAATCGGTTGTCTGGTTGCAGCTGTCCTAATGACAAGTGCTGCCTCTCGATCACTGGCAGTCACAATGTAAGGCAAGGCCTGGCGTCGGCTTACAAAAGAAAAGGTAGATTACGTATATACAAGTACTTCCAGCTTGTGCCAAAAGGATGAGTAATCAGGTGTGGCGCAGTGAAACAATGATGTATGTGCAAGTAAGAGAAGGCGCACTGATATGGGAAGTTGTGTTCTTCTGTTAGGGTGACACCCACTATCTGCTAGCTAAGACCGTGTGGGTTCTCTCTACAAGAAGGGGGCAGGATCCGCACTTGTGATGGGGGAATTGATGGTTTTGATGTGAGGGGTTATTAATAGGTGAGTTTGTTGAGATAGGCCTTTCACACCGTAAACGTAGGTGGAATATCTAAGAGAACACAACTGGGGTCCCCTAGGCATATATTTAGGGTTTATATACTATGTTACATATATTGTACATTGTTGTTACCGACACACTCGTACATGCGCGTACATTTTGATGCATGTGAAATAAAATTCTCACGCTATCAAAATGTAGCGTAATTTGGCATCATGTAGCGTAATTTGACATAATAAAATAAAAATGAAAGTTTATTAGGTAATGGGGTGGTTTCCTAACAGCACCCTTCATCAGAATAACGCACCCAAGACCGAGAAAATCAAAGTTCACGACCCCAACACTTTCAACGGTGCCAATCTGAAGAAACTTAGAGACTTCCTAGTCTCCTGCAATCTTCATTTCCACGACCATCCACACATATTTTCCTCTGATGAGAAAAAGATCATATTTATCCTTTCTTATCTTAAAGGATCAGCTCTCAGTTGGTTTGAGCCTGGTCTTAATGACCTGACAGATTCCGCACACTGGATGTGGGACTATGAAGCTTTCCTTGCTGAGCTGGAAAGTAACTTTGGCCCGCACAACCCGGTTGGAGATGCGGAAAAAGCTCTCTCTGACTTAACAATGAAGAAAGGTGGTCGTATCACAAGATATAATGTTGACTTCTGGGAATTAGCTTCTAGGGTCAACTGGAATGAAGCAGCCCTTTGTGACTGCTATTTCCACGGTCTTCCACTCTGGCTTCACATAGACGTTCTCTGGGGTGGTAAACCCAATACTCTTGCAGAACTGCACTTGAAAGCACAGGACAGCAATGACATCTACTGGATGCAAGAAGATGAATCCCGTTTTGAAACAAAGAATTCCAGTAACATCACTAACTCTAGTTGGAAGGACTCTTCCAAAAGTCCTTCCCCATTGACAAACCAAGCCTCTTCAGACTCTGCCCACAGTAACACCTCCAACCAGCAGTCTTCCACAACAAAGAACACTCCCTGGGACAAGCCCAAGTCATCCATCTCTGATAAGTTGGGGAAGAATGGCAAGCTTACTGGGGAGGAACGAGAACATCGCATGAGAGAATGACTTTGTCTCTACTGCGGTGAGGAAGGGTACATAGCAGGAAACTGCCTGAAATCCAAAGCCGCAAAAGCCCATGCATCCATTGTCATTCCCGACACTACGGACTCAGAAAAATAGTCTGCAACCCTCAGGAAACAGCCATTGGGGCTGGGGGTTGCATTGACCTTACCCATTTGGCTGCCTACATTTGTCTCAACGTGTCCACTCTTTCTGACCCTGACTCCCTAACCATTCTTTTAACCTTTCCTGACTCTTCTGCCCCTTTCCGAACCCTTATCAACTCTGGCTCCTCCCACTGCTTCCTTGACTCCTCTTTTGTGTTGGATAACCAACTCAGCACAGAATCCATTAACCCGATCGGTCTATGACTCTTTGATGGATCTTGCAACTCCACCATAACTCAGGTCGTCAAACTTCCAGTCACCTTCCCTGCCAGCAAAGTGTTCAATTTGTCATCCTATGTAACCTTGCTTGACTCTTCCTGTTCTGCCATACTCAGTCATAACTGGCTGAAGCAATACAATTCATTGATTGACTGGTCTTCAAGCCAACTCGCTTTCCACTCTGCAGATCATAGAGGTCCAGCACCCCTGACATCATCTTTGTCCCCAAACCTTCCAGTAGAAATCCTCGACTACTCTGCACTTTCCGAACCCCCCATTCCTCCTAAGTTTACACCTCCCAACATCTCTTTCATCAATGCTGCCGCTTATGCGCATGCTAGCAAACTTCCTGGGGCAGTAGCTTTTCAGATGACCCTCGCTCCAGAAGGGTTATCTGCCCGCTCTGCCCTATCCGCTAACTCATCCGACCTTTCCGATATTCTGCCCAAGTATCACAAATTCGCTGATGTCTTTAATAAGACTAAAGCAGATACCCTTCCTCCACATCGGTCTTATGACCTCAAGATAGAGACAGAAGACAATACTCCTCTGCCTCCAGGCCACATGTATTCTCTCTCCTGCTCTGAATTAGAAGCCTTATGAGTCTTTATTGATGAAAACATCCACTCAGGTTTCATCCGCCCGTCCAAGTCCCCGCATGGTGCTCCAATTCTCTTCATCAAGAAAAAGGATGGTAGTCTCCAACTTTGTGTCAACTACCAAGGACTTAACTGTCTTACGAAGAAGGACCGCTATCCCCTTCCTCTCATTTCCGACCTCCTTGATTCTCCCTGCAAAGCCCACTTATTCACCAAGATAGACTTGCAGCACACTTATCACCTAGTCTGCATTGCTGATGGTGATGAGTGGAAAACCACTTTCTGCACCTGCTATGGATCCTTTGAGTGGTTGGTGGTTCCCTTTGGACTCACTAATGCACCCGCAGCTTTCCAGCAGTTTATGAATGACATCTTCAGTGACATGCTGGATGTTTGTGTCATTGTGTACCTCGACAACATCCTAATCTACTCCGACAACAAGTCCCAGCACAGGGCTCACATCAAAGAAGTCCTCTGCCATCTCTGGAAAAATGGACTTTACACCTCTCCACAGAAATGTGAGTTCCACAAAGACACTGTTGAATATCCAGGTTTCATCTTGTCACTGGATGGACTGCGGATGTCCAAGGATACATTCAAAACCGTGCTCGACTGGCCCAAGCCCAGGAAAGTTAAGGATATACAATCCTTCTTAGGCTTTTGCAACTTTTACCGCCGATTCATTAACAGCTATTCAGACATTGTCATTCCACTCACCCACTTGACATGGAAATCTGCACCCTGGGACTTCAACAAGAAGTGCCGCGATGCTTTTGAAAAGCTCAAACAAGAATTCACTCACACCCCCATCTTAACTCAATGGGTACCTGACTCACAGATGGTACTCGAAACCGACGCTTCCGACTATGCCCTAGCGGCTATCCTTTCAGTTTACACTGCAGATGGAGAAATTCATCCAGTCACTTTTCATTCCTGCTCCTTTAATCCTGCTGAACTAAATTACGACACCCATGATAAGGAACTCTTGGCCATTTTCGAGGCCTTCAAACACTGGCGGCAGTATTTTGAGGGTTCCGCAAACCCAGTTGATGTGGTCACTGACCACAAAAATCTTGAGTACTTCAGCACTACTAAGTTGCTCACCCGCCGCCAGGCCCATTGGTCTGAATACCTTTCCCAGTTCAATCTTGTCATCCGCTTCTGCCCCGGAAAATTAGGGGCCAAGCCAGATGCACTCACTAGACATTGGGACGTCTACTGCAAAGGGGGAAATAGCGACTTTGCCTCCATAAACCCAACCAACTTCCGACCTGTATTCACACAGGAACAACTCACCTCCTCCCTCCACACCACCTATCTCGCCACACCCATCATCTGACAAGCTGTAATCATGGATGTTGAGAAACTCCATAATGACATCCGCACCTCTCTACCCCTTGACCCACTATCATCCGCTCACCTCCCGACACCTGTTGACCCCAACTGGACTATAGATGAGGCAGGTCTTCTCCACCACTTCGACTGGATTTATGTTCTGGACATTGCAGATCTTTGCCTCAAGGTCCTTCAGTACAAACACGATCACATCCTCTCTGGCCACTTCAGACAAAACAAAACTCAGCAGCTTGTCCATCAGGAATATGTCTGGCCAAACCTTTGCACCTTCGTGCAGGAATTCTGCAATTCCTGTACCACTTGCAAATGATCCAAATCGCCTCAACACAAACCCTACAGGTTCCTGAAGCAACTTCTGGTCCCAGAACAACCTTGGAACTCAATATCCATGGATTTCATTGAACAACTACCTGACTCTGATGGCCACACAGCTATCCTGGTCATCATTGACTGCCTGAGCAAACAAGGCATCTTCATCCCAACTGTCAATGAAATCACAGCACAAGAGTTAGCCAACCTGTTTGTCCTCCATGTCTTCTCCAAGCATGGTGTCCTGTCGCACATCACTTGCAACTGGGGATCTGAGTTCATCTCCCATTTTTTCTGCTCCCTCGGAAAAGCGCTTGACATGCAGATCCACTTCACTTCCAGTTATCACCTGCAAGGTGATGGTCAGACAGAACAACTTAATCAGACCTTGGAGCAGTACCTCCAGATCTTCTGCAACTATCAGCAGGATGACTGGTCTCACTTCTTACCCTTGGGCGAATTTGCCTACAACAATGCTCCCTCCGCCTCTACAGGCATATCCCCTTTCTTTGCCAACAAAGGCTATCACCAAACATTTCTGTCTTTCCAGAATGTGACTTAGCTTCACAGCGCGCCCGTGAGTTCATCGTTGACTTAGATGACCTTCATCAGGAGCTTCGGAAACAGCTTGCAGCTGCTCAAGAGCATTATCAAGGCCCTGCGGATAGACATTGGGCACCCGCACCTGACTTCAACATTGGTGACTCTGCCTACGTCACTGTGGAAAATATCCGCACTACTCGTCCTTCCAAGAAACTTTCCAAAAAGAACCATGGTCCCTTCGAAATCATCACCCGCCTGGGCACTCACTCAGTCACCCTGTGGCTCCCAGATCACATGCGGGCCATTCACCCTGTTTTCCATGTCTCTCAACTAGAGAAACACTCCCCAAACACAATTCCAAATCGAGTACAACCTCCACCTCCTCCGATCACCATCAACGACAAGCTCAAATATGAGATCGCCAAAGTCCTCGACTCCAAAGTTGACAACTGACATCACTGCAAGATTCTCTACCTCGTCCAATGGGAAGGTTACCAGGGAACCGATGAAGAGACCTCCTGGCTACCTGTTATGGAACTTGACCATGCCCAAGAACTACTTGCAGATTTTCACACCCACTACCCACAGAAACCCAGACCATTACCCACTTAAAGACTATTCACGTTACTTATTCACTCAGTCTGAACTCAGAAACAAACTTTATTGAAAAAAAGATTTTGTTTGGATCCGATGTAGCCATGGCAGCAGAGGCCCCAGCGGAGTCCATAGCAGAGTCCGCAGCCAGAGTCTGGCATTTCCCTTAGCAGTCACATGACCTCATAGATAGACACATGTGTGTGTAGATAAGGAGCATCTTTGCCTGTCCATTCCCGCAACTCGTGTCTAGTACTTATTCACTCAGTCTGAACTCAGAAACAAATTTTATTGAAAAAAGATTTTTTCTTTGGATCCAACCAGATCCCTACACTACCTCCACTTCTCCCTCTCCGTCTTCGTCACCCTCTCCCCCAACTTTGCCCTCTTCTCCACCCTCATCCTTCTCTCCACCCTCCTCATCTCCACTCTTGCTCTCCTCCTCATCATCTGCCCACCTTTTCTCCAGATATCTCTGGAAGGCCGCCCAGTCATCTCCAGACTTGCAGATCCCACGTCTTTCCCACTGGGACTCTCACACTGCCCACTCCACCTCTTCATCACCCTTGTCGCTCTCCTCCCCGGCACTTTCTTCCTCCACCCACTCTGGGTCCAAAGCATCCTGGATCTCCCTTAACGACTCCCGCACTGCAGTTGCCACCTCAGCAAACCCCTTCCTCATCAACTTCATCACCTGCTGCATCATCTCTGCATTCTCCCCACTAATCCCTGTCATTCCTGCTGCTTTTGCTGCAGGGGCCTCCTGCCCCTCCCACACTACTTCTTTGCACTTGTGTTTGATGTGCATGCAGTTATTGCACACGCGCCCCTTCGCACCCATCTTGAAGCAAGCAATTTTTTGATACTTGCATCTAGGCCATTTGTCAGTAAGGAATATGGGAAAAAAAGATAATGATGCACCTTTTGCAGGGCAAAGCTGCCTGCACCTGCACTGGACCCTCTGACTCCTCTGACCCCACTCGCGCCCTCAATTTGGCAACTTTCTTTTTCTTCAGGGACTTGCTCCCCTCAGCCTTGTCCTCCAAACCTGCGACCACAGCTGCCTGCTTCTTTTCCACTTGTCGTGCAGCTCCTGCCTCTTTTTTCCACGCCTCTGCCTGGCGTGCCTCCCTAGCCTTTGCAGCCTCCTCTGCTGCCTTTTGCGCCTCCTGTGCCTGGTGTTCCTCCTCCCTCACCACTTCCTCCAGCTCCTTCATCTCCTTTTCCATCTGCTCCCTCAGTGCCTGCTCCCTCTGTTCATGTTGGGCCTTCATCGCAGCCATTTTGCTCTGCACAGAGACTGCTGGGGGGGACATTTTTGTTAGGTGATGGGAGTAAGAAACAACATGAAAAATTTTCAACCAATTGCTGCATTTGGAAATTCAACCAACTTCCTCATTCAGACTCAAACCCTCACGTGCCTCGTAGGCTTGGCTGTTACGATTTGTTATCTGGACCCACAAGACCAGGCACTTCATTTTTCTCATTCCATTTCGACTCACTTCCGATGGGAGACGCCTGATGCATGGTGACTCCATGCACCCGAACCCACCCCCCATGCATGCTGTGATACGACAGCCCTTTGACATGAGGTCCATGACGTCGGACACTCACGATCAACATGCTGCGCCACAGCATGCCCTTGACACCGGATCCTTGACATCGGATCTGTGACATCAGATGCCTCATGCCAGGCATGAGGACTACTGTTTCTATTGTTCTTTCTATTTATACTTGATAACGATCCTACATTCTGATTGGACGATAGACATCTTTGAACTGTATATAAGCTGTAGTAATACTGTCTGTATTCCTCAGCTTGACCTAATTCAATCAACAGTCTTAGACTCAACCAGAACACTCGACAGCTTAGGAAGCCCCTAGCTGTGATAACTCAAACTCGACAGTTGGAAAGCCTCCAACTGTGATACACAAACCGACAGTCTACTCAGAAAGCCTCTGAGTACGGATAGCCATGACGACTTGAGGAAGTACCCAAGTGAAGGCAGGAAGCCCAATACACTAGGAAAGTCTCCTAGTGCAATACGAGACAGTTGGAAAGCCTCCAACTGTAACATATGAAGCCAAGGCTGAGTTAAAGACCTATAGTCTTAACAAAAGGTCAAGCTGATCTATGAAGTCCACCTACCTAGGTGCAGACACAACGTCTTTCAGACAAAGCCCAGATAGACCTCCAACTGGAGCATCATCATCAGGAAGAACCCCATGGTATAGATACCAGGGTTGACTAGTATGATACTCGGAACCAGCACAGAAGTGGTTCTCAAAGAGAACCAGTGACAAAGAACCCCAATACCTCAATGAAGAGGATTTTAGATCCTTTGATACAGAAGAAACCCCAGAACGAGATCCATTCTCCCTATCCGACAACAACACCAACATGTCTACCAAACCCACCGCATCTACCAAGGAGATTAGAATCTGAGCCCCCTCTGACTTCACAGGGGACCAAACGAGAACTGCAAAGTTCTTACAAGAAGTAAAACTCTATTTGAGAGTGAACCATGGAATCTATGACACCGATGAGAAGAAGATTATCTTCACACTGTCCTTCATGAACAGAGGAACTGCTGCACCCTGGGCACAGACATGGGCAGAAAGAGAGGACCTAGGAACTTGGTCAGCCTTTGAATTGACGCTCAAGACAGCGTTCATGCCAATCGACGAAGCTGGCAGGGCCAGAACTGAGATGAAGACATTGAAGCAGGGACAGGACCTGGAGGACTACATTGCGCAGTTCCGAATCCTGCAAGAGAAGGCAGGAATCAACGACGACACCACCCTCATTGAACTCTTTATGGATGGGTTGAACCCCAAGCTCCTCAAAAGAGTTTTCAACATGGAAATGATCCCAACAACCTTGGAAGGAATGATCAATGCCGCCTCCAAGTACAATGGACAGTGGAGGAGAGCAAAAGCCATAACAGGGAGGCTGCAGGAGGCTTTTACGAAGAAGCTCCTGACCTCTAAGGCAAAGGAAACCCCACTCAAGATCAACCGCCTCTCTTATCAGGAGAAGATCAAACACATGAAGAAAGGGTTGTGCTTTGTGTGCCATCAGCCCGGACACAGAGCAACCGAACACAAGAAAGGGGAAAAGAGGACCGAGGACCGGCCATCCCCAAAGAATAAAGGAAAGGAAGCCTACTCTAGGATCTGAGCGATTGTAGGAGAACTAGATGAAGAAGAGAAGAAAGAAGCTCTCGCCACAATTGAGGATGAGGGTTTTTAAAGAGGTGGCCTGCCTCGATGCCAGGTACCACTGAACTTTCTGTCTGCTCTGTACTACTAGCCACTTTGAAAAATCAATCTATGTGCTTAGATGTCAAAGTGGCAGGAACAGGCAGAGGAAAAGACATCGAAACTGAAGCCCTACTCGACTCAGGAGCGGGAGGGATATTCCTGAGCCATGAATTCGCAGAAAGCAGTGGATTCGAATTGCGCCCCCTGGAAAGGATAATCAGAGTCAAGAACGTGGATGGAACCCTGAACAAGAGAGGGGAAATCTCCCACTGTGCCAGAGGACTCTTAACGATCAATGGAAGGACTTTCCCAATGACCTTCCTGATTGCAGGACTGGGCAAGGAATCAATCATCCTAGGTCTGCCATGGCTCAGAAGAATCAACCCAGTGATCGACTGGAAGATCGGAACCTTCCAGTTCAGGACGAAGGACAAGACTTACCCAGAGTTCTCATATGGGAAAGGAAGAACCCTTATTGGAAGGGTGCGAACCAAGAAACCCAACGAAGGGTACCTATCATGGTGCCAGAGGGGAACCAAAAAGAAGAAGGACCCCTTCGACATGACGAAAGAAGAGTGACAGGCATGGTGCCAGAAGATTGTCGCCAAAGAACAAGAAAAGCTCGCCCTCAAGAAGAAGACTGCTGAGGAAGAACGAGCACGATGGAAAAAGGTGGCCACCAGAGAACTGGAGAGACTGGCCGCCAGAAAAGAAGAAGAATGACTGGCACTGGCCCGAATAGTCGCAAAAGCAAGGGAAAAGATAGCTCTAAATGGCAAGAAAGAAGAGCTGGCGAAAGAAGAATGCTGAGAGCTATGCCAAAGAGTTGTCGCCAAGGCGAAACTGATGGGAGGAGTCCTCCACAAAGAACCAAGAAGAAGCAAGATGCCCGTCAAGACAAGAAAAGCGATGATCGAAGAAATTGACGATGAAGAGATCGCGATCATGACTCTTCAAGATGTGGAGCCCATTGGGCCACAAGACGAAGAAGACACTGGGAAGGAGAACCCAGCACAGGCAAACCATGAACAGGCAATGGAACAGGCAATGGAACAACTGAAAGAGACACCCCAACTAAGGATCGAAGACGACGAGCTACTAGTCGCCTACATCCAAGGAGAACCCATCATTGGAATATTCGAGCCAGCTAAGACACCGCTGACAGAGGAATATGATGAGCCAAGATACAGATGTTCTCTGACGACGAAGACAATCTCTCGGATCATAAAGGCAAAAGGATCGCCACAATATGCTTATGGACAGAATATCTGGATTAGGGCAAAGACATCAGTCTCTCAACACCTGACACACAAGAAGGAAGGAGACCCCAAACAGAAGACCCTAGATGAACTACTCCCTGAACAGTACAAGGAGTACCAACGGATATTTGAAAAGGAAGCATCAGAACGATTCCCAGAATCGAGACCCTGGGATCACGCGATCGAACTGAAACTGGACTTTGTAGAGAAAGATTGCAGGGTTTACCCACTGTCACCAGCAGAACAAAAGAAACTCGATGAGTTTCTCGACGAAAGCCTGCAGAAAGGATACATCCGACCATCGAAATTGCCCATGGCATTGCCATTCTTCTTCATTGCGAAGAAGGACTCAGACACACTATGACCCTGCTGAGATTACAGGTACTTGAATAATGGAACGATCAAGAACACCTACCCACTGCTGCTGGTAGGAGACCTGTTGGACAAACTAAGAGGGGCAAAATGGTTTACAAAATTGGACATCCGATGGGGATATCACAACATCAGAATCAAGGACGGGGATCAATGGAAAGCAGCCTTCAAGATGAACCGAGGGCTGTTTGAACCAACGGTGATGTTCTTTGGATTATGCAACTCACCAGCAACCTTCCAGGCAATGATGAGCGAGATATTCCATGACATGATCGGAGAAGGATGGCTCGTGATCTACATGGACAACATCCTGATATTCTCCAAGGATCAGAACAAACACCAGGAAAGGACAAAGAGGGTACTGCAAAGATTGGCAGAAAACAACTTATACCTGAAACCAGAAAAATGCAAATTTGACGTCCACAAAGTGGAATTCTTGGGTCTGATCATCTGACCCAACAAAATTGCCATGGACAACACAAAACTGGCAGGTATACAAGATTGGCCAACCCCGACAAATGTAAAGGCAGTCAGGTCTTTCCTAGGATTTGGAAACTTCTACAGGAAGTTTATTGGACATTTTGCGGAAACAAGCAGACCGCTTAATGAACTGACAAAGAAGGACAAGACGTTCAACTGGACAATGGAATGTGAACAGGCTTTTCAAATGCTGAAGAAGAAATTTGCAGAAGCCCCGGTACTGCTGATGCCAGACCCAACAAAGCCATTCATGATTGAATCAGATGCCTCAAAACATGCAACAGGAGGAGTGCTGAGACAAAGGGACACGAATGGGGACTGGCACCCATGTGGATACATATCGCATGCGCTAACACCAATGGAATGGAACTACAAGATTTATGACAGGGAGCTACTAGCAATAATACGATCGCTAGAGACCTGGAGACACTACCTACTGGGCTCAGAACACCCAGTGGTAATCCTGTCGGACCACAAGAACTTGACATACTTCCGAACGGCACAGAAACTGAACAGGCGACAGGCAAGATGGAGCTTATTCCTATCGGAATTTGACTTGCAGATCATCCATGTGCTTGGATCACAGATGGTGCAGAGCGATGCATTGTCACAAAGAGCAGATCATGTACCGGAAGAAGACAACAATAATGAAGATGTCACAATGCTGCCAGAAACAGTATTTGTGAAATTCATTGACACCGAAATGCATGACTTACTTGCAGGGAGTATCATGAAAGATGATCTGGTAAAGAGCGCAATCGAGGCGCTAAAGACCAAAGGAACACCGCCAATAAAGTTGGCATTGGAAGACTGGAAGATAGAAGACGGCCTTCTATTCTTCTGAGACAGGTGCTACGTTCCAGACAACGGAGATCTACAAAAGAAGCTGGTGCAAAAATACCACAAAGGAGTGACCAGTGGACATCCAGGACAGTGGCAGATGACAGAAATGGTCAGGAGAGACTACTGGTGGCCAGGAATGATGATGTACATCAAAAACTATGTCGCTGGATGTGCAACATGCCAGCAAATGAAGGTCAACACCCACCCAATGACACCGCCTCTACAACCAATTAAATCCGAAGCGACAAGACCATTTGTGATGGTGACGACAGATTTCATAACCGACCTACCAGAGTCCGATGGTTATGATGCACTCATGGTCGTGGTAGACCATGGGCTTATGAAGGGGGTAATTTTTATCCCTTGCAGGAAAACTGTGGATGCATTGGGAGCGGCCACCCTTTATCTAGACAATGTCTACAAATGATTCGGCCTCCCAGACAAGATCATCTCCAACAGGGATCCCAGATTTGCCTCACAGCTTTTCCAGGAGCTAGGAAGATTGCTCGGAATCAAGCTGGTGATGAGCACGGCGTACCACCTCCAGACCGACGGGGAGACAGAACAGGTAAACCAAGAAGTGGAAGTATACTTATGGATCTTCTGCTCAAACAACCAGGAGAATTGGAAGCACCTCCTGACCGTGGAGTTCATGCACAACCAGAGAACGCACTCCGTACAGAAGAACTCCCCGTTCTACCTCATGATGGGCTATGAGCCCAAGGCGATCCCACTCCCCTACCTGAAGATGAACATACCAGCCATAGAAAAACGAATAGTTGCACTGCAATGGGCCCGAGATGAAGCAAAGGCAACTCATGAGTTGGCCAGACAAATGATGGCAGAAAGAATGACAAGGCACTTCACCCTGTTCAAAGAAGGAGACAGAGTGTGGCTAGAAGTGAAGAACCTCAGAACAATGCACCAAATGAAGAAGCTTGCACCAAAAAGAGAAGGACTGTTCTCTATCGAGAAGGTCCTAAGCCCACTCTCCTATCGACTGAAGTTACCAGAACAGTGGAAAATACACCTGGTATTCCATGCAGCACTTCTTTCCCCGTACAAAGAAACCGAGACACATGGACCGAACTTCCCAGAACCACCGCCCGACCTGATAGAAGGCGAA
The DNA here is from genome assembly GCA_026075535.2 of Tricholoma matsutake. Classification (NCBI taxonomy): domain Eukaryota; kingdom Fungi; phylum Basidiomycota; class Agaricomycetes; order Agaricales; family Tricholomataceae; genus Tricholoma; species Tricholoma matsutake. Next base: position 4,184,932 of record AP026544.2, read on the forward strand.
TCGGAGTATGAAGTGGAAGCAATCATTGGACATAAAAAGAAAGGAAGGACCATGCACTTCTTAGTGAAGTGGGTCAGATACCCGACCTCGGAGAACTCATGGGAGCCCGAGGGAAACCTGAAACATGCCAAGACAATCCTAGGAACATATAAACAGCGACAACAGCTGTAGAACCCCCAAGACCAAGACACCCACCAAACAAGACCCAAAAGAAACCACAGAATGCTCACCATCCCATTGACACTACACCTACCATGAACCCCAGCAAGGACTGGACAAAGGGTCACTGACCACCGACCACTGATGAACATACTCCCAGGCAGACCCTCGTGGATATGCCCACATGGGATTCCCTTCTGGATAACAAGGGACGACTGGATAAGAAGGGTGACCTCAACCTGTCCAAAATGCTGCCTCTTCGCCTGGAGGAGCACAAAGGTGGACTACACCTGGGTGAGGACCCAATACGAAGAGTGGTGTTTTGAAGAAGAACAAGATGGAGAAGACTACAACCCAGAGGACTTCTGTGTCGACTGGACAGGGCTTCACCTGGGCATGAGGCCACTGGTGGGTGTGAGCAGACCCCTGTGGATTGACCTCCAGTGGAATGCCCATTACGATGAAGAAAGCGGATATGATCTGGCAAGAAGACTCCTGCTTGGAGAACATGGAGAGTTGGGAATGCTGCTGCACTCCAACCGATTCCCTCAAACCCAATGATCCCACCCCACCTCTTGACTAGGAAGGAGAAAAAGATTTTGATCGAAGTCAGTGACTTTGAAGATAGAGAGAGGGTGATGTTACAATTTGTTATCTGGACCCGCAAGACCGGGCACTTCATTTTTCTCATTCCATTTTGACTCACTTCCAATGGGAGATGCCTGACGCATGGTGACTCCATGCACCCGAACCCACCCCCCATGCATGCTGTGATACGACAGCCCTTTGACATGAGGTCCATGACATCGGACACTCATGATCGACATGCTGCACTGCAGCATGCCCTTGACACTGGATCCTTGACATCGGATCCGTGACATCGGATGCCTCATGCCAGGCATGAGGACTACTGTTTCTATTGTTCTTTCTATTTATACTTGATAACGATCCTACATTCCGATTGGACGATAGACATCTTCGAACCATATATAAGCTGTAGTAATACTGTCTGTATTCCTCAGCTTGACCTAATTCAATCAACGGTCTTAGACTCAACCAGAACACTCGACAGCTTAGGAAGCCCCTAGCTGTGATAACTCGAACTTGACAGTTGGAAAGCCTCCAACTGTGATACACAAACCGATGGTCTACTCAGAAAGCCTCTGAGTACGGATAGCCATGACGATGTGAGGAAGTACCCAAGTGAAGGCAGGAAGCCCGATACACTAGGAAAGTCTCCTAGTGCAATACGAGACAGTTGGAAAGCCTCCAACTGTAACATACAAAGCCAAGGCTGAGTTAAAGACCTATAGTCTTAACATCGGCACTAAGGGGGAAATACTGTCAAGAACTGTTCCTTGCCCAATCAGAACCTGCATCCGTCTGACCCTTTTCCACATGTCGAACCCAACATTTGTCTACTCCTCCCGATTTCATTCCCAGCTGCCTTGCACTGCCCACACTGCTGTGCACCAGGCTGCCTTGTACAGCATCCATGGCTGCCTTCCCAAGGCTGCCGTCTCTATTGCAAATTCAACTATGGATTCCTGTGCAGCTCCTGCTAGATAATTTATCTATGCAGTCGAGACACTGCCGCAGTCTTCATTCCTGTTCCACATTTATTCTGGACTACAGTATTTAAGCTTAGTTAGTTTTGCCTTGTATTCCTCAGTTTGTATATTGACATAGACTTGACTTAAACCTGCCAATCTAAACCTCCTTCTACTCCAACCTCAGTTCTCTAAGAGTCTGAACTCCATTCGACTCGACCTCTAGTCTCCCTCTGAAGTTCTAACCTCATCTGAACTTAACCTAAGTCCCTCCGTACTCCTCCCCACATTTACCCGCACCTTCCCACTTCTACCTCCAAACCTTTGTCTTGAAATTAGGACACCAGACAAGGTGAAGGGTGCAGCTTCTTACAAGCTGAAGCCAAGTCCTTTCCATTTCCCCTCCCACAGAATCTGCAACAACCCGACAACCTTCCATAATCAACACCCACAGGGTCCGATCGGATTCCGACAAACCTTCCAGGATCAGTTCTTAACAGCAGGTTGGAAAAAAGACCTCAGCAGTTGTTTCAATAGACATGGTGCCATACACTTGCCAGATTCACAGCTGGATAACAATATCAAGATGCAAGATTCTTGTGGCAATGCAGCATTCTCCATGTCAAATTCCCAGCCTCTAGAGTCACAAGACATGCAGCCACTGAGACGAGTTGAGATTGAGGAGATTGAGGATGTGGATAGTCCATGCAGCAGAGCCTGTTTTACAGAGGCTTATCCAGGACCAGCCGGCGAGACATTGGGGCACAATGAGACACAGTTTGAAAGCTGGCATCGAGAACAAGAAAATTGAGGAGAGAGCACTTGGGCACCATTTGAGGATCAGGCAGAATGGGACTTGGCATGCTGGTTGATAGAGAATGTTGGCCAAAAGTCAATTGATGAGTACCTGAAGCTCCTGATTGTCAGTTCTGATAGTTTGGTATTTTGCACTCAAACTCAATCATACCTGAAGATACAGCAGCGTTCCCAGCTCTCTTTCCACAATACATATTCCTTTTTGAAAAAGATTGATGAGCTTCCCAGTGGTCCAGAGTGGACTTGTGATGTTGTTGATGTTATGGGGGATTGGGAAGGAGAAGACGGTATGCCCATGAGGGAAGAGCTTGAGCTATGGCATTGTGACCCAATCAAGTGCATCCAAGATTTGATAGGCAACCCAGCATTGTGTGAGCATCTTGCATATCAACCAGAGCATGTTTATGCAGACAGTCAAAGAGTGAATTGTATCATCAATGAGACGTGGATGGCAGATTGGTGGTGGAATACCCAGGCAACTGTAGAATTATATATCACCTTGACAGCATGGCATTTATATGGAGTTTGATGACAGGGAAAGTTACCAATGGGCGCGACAGTTGCCCCCATCATTCTTGCTTTGGATAAGACCCAGGTGACCCAATTTCAAGGCAATAAAGTGGCATGGCCAGTTTATCTTACCCTTGGGAACATCTCCAAAGAGAAACACCGTGAGGTTTGTGCAAAGCATTGGCTCTAAGTCATTTCCAGCATAATAAGTTGTACATATGACAATAGGTGTCTGTGAACGCCACTGTGCTCATTGGTTATCTTCTGGTTTCTAAACTACAGTGCTTCAATGAAGACTCATGCTCAGTGGCTGGATATCGACTTTTCCACCAATGCTTGACTGAAATCCTGAAGCTGCTGATAGGTTGTCTCATTGGCTCAAAGGCCAATTCACCATTACAACCACATTCTAATCACATTGGCTAACTCCCATGAGGTCCCAGAAGCAGTGCAACCACTCCCAACCAAGTCTACCGAGCGTGATATTGTATCAACCATGTCGAAACATCACCAGCGACATCAATTGTACTTAGAAACCACATCACACAACTTTAGGACTACCTCAAAACACCCTAAGATCCCTCTGAATAAACATTGAATATCCCTGATCAACTTCAAACAACCACAACTGTGATCAAACATTGTCGACCATTGTCAACCATCATCGAGCATTATCGATTGACATTGAGAGACTACGAGCAACATTGGGCGCCGCATTCATTATCTAAATAGTGGAATACCATGCACCAGGGAGTATTCTAACTCATGCTCAAACCTGCTGATAGTAGGTCAGCCTCGTTCCAAGTCCCTATCATGTACAGAACCCACTGGATGGATTATTGCGAGACTTAGCGCGGTTTACATACAAAGGACAGTCTCTTGTTAGTTCTATACCCTTTATTACTCCTTCATCATATGATACATCTCTTTCTTGTTTGGATTCCAGTCTCCTTTTGGCCTCGTGTCTTAACTCATATCTTTTGCCTCATGTTCTACACATGTTTCTTATACCATTTTAGGAAGTTTCTTTAAAACATATAAAACTCTGTAGTATCTAAGGTAGGGCTGATTCACATCCAACCACATCACATGGTTGAGGAGTGACAAATCATGACAAACAACCATTTCTCTAATTACTGTTTGCTATAAGTATTTCTCTCAAATGTAAAACCTAAAGTCATTGCAGAATTGTGTTCCAAAGAGATTCTAGGTGCTCAATCATTTAACTTTTAAAGAGGCAGGAAGTTATTGGGTTTAGATCAATTGTACACCCATTTTTGGCAATACCCATAAATCAGCCTCAAACACTCATTGCAACTCTAATAACTTTTCTCCTCCATTAAAACTGAGTGATCAAACACATAGAGCCTCTTCATAAAACAATTTTGTATCAACTTTAGGTTTTACATTTGAGAACAACTGTTATGGGAAGTAGTAATTAGAGAAGTGGTAATTTGTTACAGTTTGTTACTCTTGAACCATGTGATGTGGTTGGATGTGAATGAGCCCTACCTTACTGGGAAATACAAGAAATCGTCTTCACATATTGCCTCACATAGAGTCAAGAATCCGATCTATCCTCAAAACAATCTAAGCTTCTACGAGTTTTCTTGATTGATGAGAAACCTCTGCGATCATCCTTATCCTCAATCCTCTTTCAACCCTCTTATCGTTAGCACTAGTAACCATCCCGACACTTCCTAGCCATCAGCTATAGCCTTCATATACTATCAACCTATCAAAAGGTCCTCAGAATTCACACATCAACCATTGATGATAAACATTATTTGCTGTCAATATCATCGATCATCCTCAATATCAATTGATACTCCATCAGACCATGCCAAACACCTTCCTCTCTTATAGAACTACCTTTACAACTAGTATAAACTAGTTGTCTTCCCATTGGTCAGACCACAAACATTTGGAACATCTTGCACCCTTCCTCTAACTTGCACAAATATCATTGGTTGCCTCATTGGCAGTTTTGGTGGTTTTCCCAAGTTGAGTATCATCATTTTTGGAGCCCACCATGAGGGCTTTCTGGATCAGTTTATCATCAGACCTCCCCACCTTTCCACCACCATGTTTTTCAGCCTTTGGCTGAAGGAAGCGCGACGATTTCAATTTTGCATTGAACTTGTAGTGCCTCTGACCCTCCTGTTATTTGGCACAATAAATTTTATGAAAAAAGACCGGTCTGAACCAGTCTTTTTTTGGTCCATGGACTGATTAGGACCAGTCCTAAAGGGTCTGGTTGTGGTCCTCCAATATCTGGGTCAGTCCTAGACCAGTTGCGGTTGCTGGTTGCCCCATTTGGAAGTCAAAAACTGGACTGGACTGGACCTTTAAACACTAGGTGAGTCAGATTGATGAGCGGGGGTTCTGATATTGACAGACAGTCTCAGCATCTACATGTAGATGATCCATTGTGCATCTGAGACCATTGGTATCTGCATATATTCACCTGATTCTTCCTGCATAGAACCTTACTCTGTATAAATCCTTGGGAACTGACGTACAACATATTTTCTAGCATGCCATTAGAACCAATGTAACAAAAAAGTTGGAAACACTTATGATCACTTCAATGTCCTCCATGCCATACCTTATTTTATATATGGCATTGTCTGGCAGACAGCATACAAGTGGTGCCAGGGAAGTTTGATATCGCCAGAGCAGATATAAGGCAGATTCTGGATCAGTAGGCATTGGTGGTTTTGCATGTGGATTAATCCTTGTATAGGATAATGCATTTGATAACAATCATGATCAATTAGTGGGTGTTGCATTGTTATCACAAGGTGGCATAACTGGATGAATTAGTTGGATCGATTGGAGTACAACCAATGTCAGTCACATGTCCAATTGCATGTCGAACATTATATAGATAAGTCACCAATGTTCTGTGGTTGCATGAATGATAGTGTCATTATGATGTAGAGGGAATTCTAAATTTTTGCAGCCTTATATTCTCCTTCCTTTGGGGTGTGAGCCATGGGGATTATGTAGTAAAATATATATATTTCTTCGTACAACCTACAAATAAATCTACAAAGGATAAGGTAAAGTGAATAGCTATGGCTATGTGGAAATTGCAGCACACTGAACCATGCGATGGGGCCTCACCATTGTCCTGCCATTCTTTTTTTGTTGATTTCATCCTCTCATCACACCTGTTGTCTCATCATCCCCATTGTTTCATTGCCCCTGTTGTTTTGTTGTCCTGTTGTTATGTTGTCCCATCAGTTGATTGTCTGAGTTGATCTGTTGTCCCTGTAGACCTCTCAATTCCCATCCTCTATACTTCTGTTGTCATTTACATTGGCACCCAATCCATAATCCATCCTACGAGTAGTGGCTGGTAGACAGAGAAGTGGGTGCTGGGTTTTGTCATCGTTGTGGACCTGGTCTTTGTGCACCTGCTGTCATAGCCAAACTGTGACCCATGATCCACCCAATGAGTGGTTGCTCATAGAAATGGGGGTGGGTGCCATGTTGTCATGGGCGCCGTTGGGCGTTGCTGTTGCTTGTGAGGCTGGGATGGGTGGTGTGGCAATGGGGTCATTGTCCACTGGTAGTGCCTGTGGTCTAGTTGCTTGTAGGGCTGGTAGCAGATCCTAGGACAATGTTTTGCATTGGGGGTGTTGTGTATCAGTGATATACCAAGAGGGGGGTTGTTTGGTGCTTACTTGATGGTTGACTCCTCTCTGGTGCCCCACCCTGTCATCTTAATCCTACTCAAGACCCCTCACATCCTGTTTGAATGGGGAGGAGTGACAGTGCGTAGGTGGGGGCATGGTTGTTCTATGTCAGCACCTGTCATTATCAGTAGTACAGACCCTAAAAATGGAAACAACAGTTACTTGGTTTATAAAGAGAAGAAATGAACAAGGAAAAAATGTACACTAGTGGGTTACCATGGTTTGAGCTCTCGTTCCATCCAAACTGGATTGGAGTGGTGGTAGAGGGTGTCATCATCGATGGTGGTGGTCAGTGCAAAGATCAGACATCTGAGCAGAATTAGAAAGAACAAAAAAAATACCTGAGTAAGATGATAGGGATAGTATAGACATGTAGGGCCATAGATGAGCAAGCTTACCTGGTAACCTAAACCTTCTAGTCAGAATATGTACCTGTTATTGGTGAGCACATCATGCAAGAGCCCCTGTCCTCCTTCACAGGCATAGGGTGCCTATCATGAATTTGGATCATAGACCAAAGGGACAAGCCCAACAATCCATGGTGGCCATGGCATAGGGTACCTGATGTGGACCACACAAGATTTGTGCACAACATACTGCGATATCAGATAATATGAACACACATACATTTTTGTTAGATGTTCAGGCAAGTGTAGATATACGTGCTAATTGCAATGGTGGTATGGAAGAAAGAAAGAAAGAAAGATTTGAAACTATTTAAGGCTCACAACCAATGCAATACATCAGTCAACAATAAACAATGAGAACCATGTGATCGACACCGTAACCATGTGCACCTCAGCAATTTTATTGTAAAATTTCAGAGACTCGCAGACAGTCTATGAAGTAGGATATTTAGTAATTAGTATTCAGTACTGAGGGCTCACAATGTACCTTATACAATCCAGGTCTGTTGGGTAATACAAGCCATCATAATGGTTCTCTGTTGGCAGATGGGCTTGCATATTACGGACGAGCTGCTTGAATGGCAGGTGGTATTTTTTGGAGGCTGGCACAAGATGTTGTTAGTGAAAAGGCAGTGACATGTGGGCCTTCAACATCTGTTTTGGTGGATGAGTTAGTCTTAGGTTCCATCAAGAGATTTTACCTCATCGACAACACACTGTTTTTGAGTGAGATGGACATCATTTGTAGAGTGTACTTTGTGGAAAGTAAGTTCTACTTGCTCATTCTATTGTGTAGGACTTGCCTACCTTTATTACAGAAGTTACAAACCAGGATTTATGATTGTTGTGGTGGCTGAAACAGAATATGTGGGAGACGTGTGTGTTAAATGTTGGCTACTGGATAGCGGACTGCGAGGCATGGTACCAGAGGCGTCTGGCAGAGATCAAGAGTGGAGAGGCCAAGCTGCATAGTGCAACAGATTGGAAGCACAAGTTGAAGTACAGGTCGATGATCATGCATATGTTCTGCAAGAACACCGATATGCTGGCAAATATGGTTCTCAATGAGAGGTATCATTACTGGACAGCATGAATGAAACATCTGTTGCCCTGCATTCACATCCATTATCCAACACTAATTGTTTCTTCTTCCTTCTTCAGCATGATAGATACCTCCCAAATGCCATGTTAAATCATTCTGTGTAATTCTAACCTGCATCTGTAAGACTTTGCATATAGTGAATCAAATCCATGGTCATTTTCCTGGAAAATCATCTGGGGTGAATGGACACAAAAAAAATATGCATCTACAAAGATAACAAGCAGGCTGTTAAACATCATGTTCTGAGCAGCCACCCATCGTAATTGTGTAGCTTGCAGTACTAACTTACCCTTTCTGCGACAAGAATGTATGGGTAGATAAATGTCCATTTCCAAAATAGACTTGTATGACCTCTTTTTCATCTTAGAGACTTTGAATTGTACAGGTCCATAACTCTCATAAACTGACGTACTTCAATCCTCGCACACAATCTCCAACCACAAGCACAATTCTCACAACCCACCCTCATTCATCATCTCAAACCACAACCATCACATATGGCACCTCAGAATACTCAATTTCAACACCCTTGGCCCTTCAGAGTAAGTGTCTTATTCATTATTTGTATTTCTTCCCCCTAATTGTTGGTTCCTTACAGGTTGGCGAACAGGTCAAGGTCCATAGAGACAGTAGATGGCACCAAGCCAGATTCCTACACTGTAAAGGGACTAGGGGGGTGCCCTGTGTGTTTCTCCTATTTTTTACATTCATTCTATATTTTTCCTCACTTTATTTCTGTAAGCCTGGCTTATATCATCTTATGGACATCTATATACTTTGAACCTTATATACTACTAGATACAAGAAAATTCCCCATCCTTCCTTTTCTACTACTTGCTTCTCCATACTCAGCTTTTGTAATTGTCCCTCACTCCTAAATACATGTCATTGTCCTGTTATATCGTGTGGTTAAAAGTGAGTTTGTTTGTTCTTTTCTCTCCTTACATTCCTCCCCAGTGTTTCCTATCCCAATTAAGGGATAGGCTTACAATTTCCTTCTATTCTTCATTTTCTATGATTTTTCCAGATTTTATTACTAATTTTCCCTTTCTATCAAGTTTGTGTATGTTGACAGTTTTATATTTAGAGGTGGAGCACCCCTTCCGACATCTACCCCTTGGTATGATGTCATTTGGTGGCCTTGATCCACCTATCTCTGCCTTTTCTATTTTTAGGTTATTATTTGATTTTTGTTGTCTTCACATATACTGGGCATCGGCAAAGGGATCCTTAGAGTTTTCTCTTTGGATTTCCCTTTGCTAGGTGTGTCCCCAATCCCTGTACTATGTAGTATAATTTTAACTTCGGATTTCCCTTTGCTAGAGGCTGAGGTTGCCCTTATAGTAGAAAACTCTCCCCTAAGGCCCAAAATTGCAAACACACTGCCCAAGATAGGCAGGTACAGAGTGGACAATGCTTCCCAAAGCTCCACAGACTCCCTACACACCATTCCAGATAGTCTCACCTTTACTGTGCTGCCATTTTCACCAAACGTGCCCCCTAGCAACATGGACGCATCAGAGCACCTTGATGCACTTGAAAGCGACATTTCCAGAATATGCGCACAAATCGATTCACTCAAATCTATGATTGAAAACTTTGTCAGGACCCTCCAGACTAACCCTATGACCAATATTCCCCCCATTGCGACTCCAAGCGCACCCAACAACGACGTACCACCAAACATGCCCACTAAAGAGCACACCCAGATCAAACCATCCCCCCCCCACTGAATTTAATGGCGCATGTGCACAGAGATGTGCATTCCTTAATTCCTGTGAGTTATACATCAGTCTCCAGTTGCATCAATTTGTCAATGAGGCTGCAAAAATTTATTGGGCCTTCACATACATGAAATCTGAACATGCCTATCTCTACGTGGACTGTATTCTGCATCAAACTAAAGAACTCGGTTCTCTACCTTTCTCCACTTGGGGTGACTTTTGAGCCAAGTTTGTATGCCACTTTTGTCCCCTCAATGAGTGCCACTGAGCAGTGACACGACTTGAGTCATCCTCTTACCACCAGGCACATCGATCTGTGGACAATTATATCGATGAGTTTAAGGATTTGGTGGACATAGCAGGATATGGGAGTGGGCTACCAGTGGTGGTGAAGTTCCAACGGGGTTTCAACCAAGAAATTCAGGACCAGATTGCACAGATGTTGGAAGAGCACCTAGCGGATGATGATATCTATGCTTGGTATGAAGCTGCTTTACTCTGTGACAAGAACTGACTCACAAATGTGGCATTTAATGCTGCATTCTATGCTCCAACTACCACTCATGTGCCCTACACCTTCAATCAAACCCTTCCCCGCCTTAACCCCATTCCTGTTTGTCAAACTCCCACACCAGCCATCAATGTCCCAGTACCAATAGATGTTGATGCAGCCCATAGCCATGCATGTAGGTTGGATTTCTGCTACTGCTGTGGGGAAACTGGGCACAGGGCTGGAGCATGTCCCCATCATCAGGATATCTGCATGCTCACCCCCAAGGGGCAAGATGAACTCCTCCAAGACTTGTTGGCACTTGTAGATTTTGAGGAAGTGAAGGATCAGATTGCAGAGGAGATCAAGTCAGAAGTTGTAGAGGAGCAGGATTTTTCTATTTGCAGCGAGTGAATCGTACGCCCTCACTGCCTGTCCATAACCACTTTGAAGTCTTGTCAGTTGAATCCCTGGAGAATGAATCCATTTCTGTGACTGTTCCCCTCTCTGACCCTTCGAAGTTGGCTGAAGATGTACCTGCTCTTCCCATCTCCCCCTCTGCCCCACACCCCAAAATTAAATCATGGGAGCGTAAACTACCATGCAAATATATTGTTGCATCCACTCCCTCTACACATTCCTTGAATCTAGCAATTGAACTGCAGATGACCGATACTGGACAGATACTTGGTGTCTCTGTGCTTCTGGACTCTGATGCGACCGGTCTCTTTATTGATGCCCATCTTGCACAACAACATCGCCTAAATACTCACTCACTCTCACATCCAATACCTGTGTATAATGTGGATGGGTCCCCAAATGAAGCTGGTGCCATCTGAGAGGTTGTAGACCTGGTCCTCCATTACAAAGATCATAGTGAGCATGCCCTTTTTGCTGTCACTCAATTAGGAAAGCAAAAGGTGATTTTGGGCTATCCATGGCTTCGAGACCATAACCCAGAGGTCGACTGGTGTACTGGGGAGGTTACCATGAGCCGATGTCCATCCTGCTGTCGTACTTGTTTCACAGAAGCCAGGCAAGAACATCGTGGACAAAAGGTGGCGATATGACATACTTGGAAGTGTCATGCCAGACCCCTGCCTATACCTGAAGTAGAGTTGGAAGAGGTTCCTGATCTGATGCCGGACTTGGATGATGATGATGAGGAGCCAGAGGAAGTGAAGGAAAGTGATCAGATCTTCTACACTGCAATTCATCCATCGCATGAGGTGTGTGCTACATCGAACATATCCCAATGCCTCACTGACGCCTTCCACAAAAACAATGCTGCTAAATCCTCTACTAATTCCTTGCTCCCTCATCTCCATGAGTTTGGAGATGTGTTCTCCAAGGAATCATTCAACTCTCTTCCTGCGTGCAAGCCATAGGATCATGCGATCGAACTCACCCCCGGTGCAATCCCTTCATCCTGCAAGGTCTATCCTCTCTCTCCTGAAGAACAATGACAGCTTGACCAGTTCATCAACAAATACCTGGCCTCTGGACGTATTCGACCATCGAAGTCACCCATGGCCTCTTCCTTTTTCTTTGTCAAGAAGAAGGATGGCTCACTTCAACCAGTTCAAGACTACAGAAGGCTCAACAACATCATGGTCAAAAATCGCTACCCATTACCTCTCATCGTTGAACTTGTGAACCAGCTCCATGGAGCCCGATACTTCATCAAGCTCAACATCCATCGGGGCTACAATAATGTGAGGATAAAGGAGGGAGATGAGTGGAAGGCAGCCTTTCATACCAACCATGGTCTTTTTGAACTGCTTGTCATGTTCTTTGGCCTTACTAATAGCCCTGCCACCTTTCAGACCATGATGAACAACATTTTCCATGACCTCATCCTTGAAAGTGTTGTCTGCATCTATCTTGATGACATCCTCATCTTCACTTGCACAGTTGAAGAGCACTGTCGCATCATGCGCCTTGTCCTAGAATGGCTTCAACAGTACAAACTCTACCTTCATCAGGACAAGTACAAGTTTGAGAAGACCAAGATTGAATACCTCAGCCTGATTATCTTGGAGGGTCAGGTGGAGATGGATCCTATCAAGGTGAATGGGGTCATGGCTTGGCTGATGCCCACAAACAAGAAAGAGGTGCAGTCTTTCCTGGGCTTCATCAATTTCTATTAGTGTTTTATCAAGGATTTCTCACATCATGCACAACCACTGTTCGACTTGACAGGAAAGGAGGCATGGAGGTGGGATAATGCACAACAGGAGGCATTCAAAAGGCTTAAAGAGATGGTCACTTCCACTCCCATTCTTACCTTTGCTGATGATTCGCATTCTTTTCGTGTAGAAGCTGACAGTTCTGACTTTGCGATGGGCACCGTGTTGTCTTAGCAGTCTCCAGAGGACCAGAAGTGGCATCCTGTTGCATTCTACTTCAAAAGCCTTAGTGCTGTAGAGTGAAATTACGAGATCCATGACAAGGAGATGTTGGCGATAATGCATGCGCTTGAGGAGTGGCGACACTTCCTTTAGGGTGCCCAACACAAAGTGGAAATTTGGACAGATCACAAGAATCTCGAGTACTTTATGACAGCCAAGAAATTGAACCATCGTCAAGCTCATTGGTCTCTGTATCTATCCAGATTCAACTTTTCCTTGCACCATTGTTCAGGTTGCAGCATAGGGAAGACCGATGCCCTCTCCCAACGTGCAGACCATGGGGATGGCAGTGATGACAACCAAAACATTGTGTTGTTGCAGCCAGACCTGTTCACTATCCGGGCACTGGAAGGCATCGCACCCCAGGGCAAGGAGCGGGACATCCTACATGACATTCATTGCACAAACCATAGCGGTTTACATGAGGATATTGTTGCCCAAGCTGTTAAAGAACTGAGGAAAGGATCCACCCTTTCCTTGCATGCGGCAGAGTGGGCTGAAAAAGAGGACTTGTTGTATTTCAGGAACCACATCTACGTTCTCAATGACCCAGACCTTCACTGGTGCATCATATCCCAACACCATGACTCACAGATTGCTGGTCATCCTGGACACTGAAAGACCTTGGAGCTCATCTCACGGAATTATTGGTGGCCACAAATGTCACAGCTCATTGGTCAGTATTGTCACACTTGTAACCTTTGCTTATGCACCAAGGTTCCTCATTGCAAACCTATTGGCGAGCTACACTCTCTTTTTGTTCCAGAGAGTCGTTGGGATGTTGTCAGTGTCAACTTTGTGGTGGAGTTGTCAGAGTCGAATGGGTTTGATGCGATGATGTGCACAGTTGATTCAGTGGGAAAACGCACTCACTTCATTTCCACTCACACCACTGTCAGTGCCCTGGGTGCTACCCAACTCTACCTCCACCATGTGTGGAAATTACACAGACTTCCTGATGCTTTCCTCTCTGATTATGGCCCTTAGTTCATGGCAGAGTTCACTTATGAGCTGTACCTGTTGGAGCAGACTATATATGCTGCACAGTGGAAGAGACAACACATTCCTTACAACCTACCTGGGGTTTACTTAGACTTACAGCTAGGGTTAGCAGAGGTAAGAACACTGTATTCCTACTACGGTACAGGTTCTCCTTATATACATAATAATAAGGATGTCACATGACTCAGGAATGTGTTTACCACATGTATGCGCAGTAAGCGCAGTAACATGCGTATGCTGCATGTATTGCCTCATGTATACAGCATGCATCACTGGGATTAATTTCAACACCCCCCCTCAAACTGTACAGCGCTCTAAGCAGCTAAGTTTAAATCTCGAAAGTAATTCTGAGAGAGTCTCTAAATTTCCTGAATAGGACAGCGCCAAGGTTCTTTGTGAACATGTCAGCCGGATTATCACTTCCAGGAATGAAAACGACTGTGACTTTGTCATTTTCTATGCATTTGCGGGTGTAGTGGTAGCAAATGTCTATATGTTTGGTCCTTCTTTCCTGAACTGGATTTGATCCAATAAAGATGGATCCCTGATTATCAGCGCAGATTGGTATGTGCTTCAGTGTATATCCAAGTTCCTGGAATAAGGACTCTATCCACACTATCTGCCGACAAGTGTCGGAGAGAGCCATATATTCGGCTTCTGTGGATGACAGTGCTACAGTTTTTTGTAAACGGGACTGCCAGCACACAATGCCACTCGCTAGAGTAGCAAAGTAACCCGTTGTAGATCGGCGCTTGACAGTGTCAGCTGCCCAATCAGAATCTGTGAAGGCCTGCAGCCCCTCAGATTTTTCTCCATCATAGACTATACTGTACTTCTGGGTTCCCACCAGATAGCGCATTATGTACATTGCTTTGTCTAGATGTTCTTGGCTAGGATTAGCCGAGAATTGCAACATCTTGATTACTGCGTAAGCGATATCAGGTCGCATTCTGAGCATCAGATACAATAAAGATCCGATCACAGACTGATATTTCGATCTAAGTGCCACGTTTGGCGTCGCTGTGTTCTCCGACGGTTTGTAGCCAGTCGGGAGTGGAGTGGGGGCAACTTTGGCATTTGTCATCTTGAACCTCTCGAGCACTTTGGCGAGATATTCTGTTTGATCGAGTTTGACTTTTGTAGCGGTCTGGGTGATGCGCATGCCTAAGAATTCCATGACTTTTTCAGTACTACGGCACTCCCAATGCTTCAGGCAAGCATTCTTCTTTTCATCCACAAGTTTCTTGTTCTTGCCCATGAACAAGCCATCATCAACATAGACTAGCGCAATAATGATGCTGCCTGTCTTAGGATCCTTGTGTATGAAGATGCCGGCATCGGAGCTGGCGCGCACAAACCCAATGGTGCGCATAAATGCCTCTAGCTCTTTCCACCATGCTAGTGAAGCCTGTTTAAGGCCATACAATGCTCGGCGTAAGCACATTACTTTGCGCTCTTTACCCTCAAGTCTGAAACCCTCGGGTTGATCCATATAGATCTCCTCATCAAGTTTGCCATATAAAAATGCGGTTTTTACATCTAGACCGGTCATATACATGCCTTCTAGAGACGCAAGGGCAAACATGAGGCGTACGGTCTCGTAGCGGACTACTGGTGAGAAAATCTCATCAAAGTCAACACCTTCGACTTGTGAAAAGCCTTTGGCCACGAGTCTGGCTCGTTTTCTTCCATCCGATTTCACGGAGAAAACCCATCTATTTTTGATCGTTTTCTGATCATGTGGAAGATCGACGATATCATAGACTTGTCGCTTGCGAAGAGCCTCTAACTCTTCACGACAAGCATGTTTCCACTCAAGTTGCTGCTGCCGGGGTAGGCGCGCAATATTGTGAAATTGGTTTGGAACTAGGCTTTTTCCGCTTGATGGTATGACTGCTTTTGATAACAGCCAGCGGATAAGCTCATCTCCACCTTCCTTGGTTATCTTTTTAATATAACCTGCTTTGTCCGGTTCCCCCATTGGGTAATCATATTCTTGATTATTGGAATTGGGCACACTCTCGTGGGGTGCCAAACTCGGTCCAGCAACCGGTTCTTGCTGTTGAGGTCGTGGTCGTGTTCGGTTATGATCCGAATCTTGACCCACAGACTTCTTCCAATATCGATCATGCGCAATGTCTCTCTCTATGTCAGAGGGGAGTCGCTGTTCTCCATAGGTATTGCCGGGACGGTTTGGGATTTTCCTCTGCCTGCCTGATCGACGGGGCAATTGCTGCCATTCCTGTTGATCTTCACATCTTGGACAAAAGTCCTCAGTGTTAACTGGAGGTGGCGGAGGAGGAGCATTAGTCGCATTGTCATGCACCTTTTGCTCGCTTGGTAAATCATCATCATCATCTTCTAATGATGGAGGAAGGGGCAGATTTTGTGGCGGTATAGGGTCATCGCCATCCGTTCCAGATGAGTGGTCATCATCTTCTGGTTCTGGAGGTGGAAAATCACCAAGGTCTGTCTTGGCAGGAGTTTTAGCTCCAGGACAGCATGGGAACATCGTTTCATCAAATAGTGCCATGGCACCAATGAATATTGTGCCATTTTGTCGCATGAAACGATATGCTTTAATGCCATCTTCTACTCCAAGGTACGTCATTAACTCCAATCGAGGAGATAATGTTGTTGGACGTCTTTCCTTTGGTAGATAGACATAAGCACCGCAACCGAAGACCTTCAGATTGTTTAGATCTGGACGGACCTTTGTCAGGTCCTCAAAAGGTGTCAGCCATTTCAGGCGCCTTATTGGGGTTCGGTTGTATAAATGTGTTGCATGTTCTATGCAAAATTCCCACCATGATTGTGGTAGACAAGCGGTGAATCGCAAGGTTTGTGACTTTTCCATTATTGTCCTTATGGCGCGCTCTGCGCGCCCGTTCTGTTGATGAACGTGGGGTGCAGACATCTCTATTTTGATGCCTAAGTCCTTGAGCTGTTTTTGTAGCTCATGATCCTTGAACTCCCCCCCTGGATTGACACGCCAGCACTTGATTGTAGCGCCATATAGGGTTTTAGCCATCGCTTGAAATTGTCTAATCGCTGCAGCAGCGTCAGATTTCTTTCTGAGACATTGGACCCAAATATGTGACGTTTTGTCATCCAGAAATACAATGAAGTATTTATGTTTGTGGTACGATAGTACCGGGAGTTCCTTTAGGTCGGAATGTATTAATTCAAAGGATTTGTCAGCTCGTGAGTCTGACTCGGGAAAAGATTTTGAGGTCATTTTCCCTTCTGCACACCCTGGACATATAATTTTGTCTTTAGGAATAATTAAATTTCTTGGAAATTTTATGGTGCTTTTAGGCATTTTCCCTAGTGCCTCTTTGGATGGGTGTCCAAGTCGCCTATGCCAAGTCAAGTAGTCAGCGACATAAATAGTTGTGACATTAACCTTTTTGGTGCTCAATATATGAGTCCGAGCCCAATAGATCGTGTCATTCCTCCTTAGAGGGACACAATGCATGATTGGGTTTCCATGCTCGATAAATGAAATGTGTGCGGAGGAACCATGCACATCACTTCTGTCTTGTAAAAAGACCCCCATTGACATCAATCGAGTATTAATGTCGGGTATGTAGTAGACGGGGTATAACCGTGTTTCACGCATCTCTGACTTCCCGTGACATACTACCTGGTGTTTAATGAAGACTGCTCCTTTTCCTACTATATGAGTAGGACCAGTGGCCGTTTGGACCAAGGTAGAGTCCTTTCTTGGTAAAGGCTCATAAGAAGCGAAATCTTTTATTTCACCAGTGAAGTGTTTTGATGCGCCTGAATCCATGATCCAGTCGGCACCTTTCTTACAATCTCCCTTTGCACACATAGCACATATATTAAGATCTAAATAATTCCATGATACATTTAATAGCGGTAAAATTTCACATGAAAAGTTCACTGTATTCATAGGAATATTAATCTTAGTGCTTGTGGCAGGGAAAAGAACTGACCTGTCATCATACGCCCCTGTATCAAGGGGTTCATCGACGAGCATTTCATCGACAGCTTTCCACACTTCCTCATCAGACACCAGAGGTTCAGATCCGAGAAAGACAGTATCATCTTCTACCTCCTCGATCCTAGACTCGGGTTCTGGTTCTATCCTTCTTCTCTTTCCTTCTCGCACCGTCAGGTGCTCTTCCAGTGGTTGCAGATTTTTCGCACTGCACGGAAGTTGCATTTGCTCAAGGGTGTCTTGAGCTTGCTGATATTCGGCATAAACCAAACGAGAGGTAGAGGCCGCGCCCGTATATGCCTGTGCAGGCGGTCGGCGGCGAGGATCCCTTGTGGGAGTGTGTTCGCGTCTTTCGATGCACTGTATAAGCAGCATCGGCGGTATGATGGTGCCATTACCATTTATGGTGGTATAGGCTTTGGAGGCGAGGTGGGTATGTTTATCCTTCGGCTTCTCCTCCTTAGTCTTTCTGTCCCCACGTCGTCCACGCTTTCGGGACGAGTCTCCATTGCTGTTTTGCCCTTCTTTGGGCTGCCATTTGGGGTTTCCCTCTTTGCGCTTAACAGCAGAAAGTTTGTTGGCCTGAGGCTGGCCAGCGGGCTTTCCTACTGCTGTGCGCCTTGAGGCTTCAGCGACAATGGAGTCCTTGACATGTTTAAATGTCAAGGCGCTAGTAGCGGTTGTGTTAAGGACCATTGCGGACAAGGAATCGTACTCGCGCGGCATTGCAGCAAGTAGAATCATTGCTTGCACTAGCTCGGGGATGGCGACATTAGCAGCCATAAGGCGCTCAAATTTGTCTGCCATTCTAGCAATCTCCGGTGCAGGGTTCGCAGCCGGGATCTTGATCGCTATTGCGGACCTAAAGTCCGCGAAGACTTGGGAGAGGCCATCCACACCATAATCAGTGCGGATGAGATCCCACACCTCCTCAGCAGTGTCCTTTGAGTTGGCACACTGCCGAATGGAGGGGGCCAGGCGGAGCACTAGGCTACCAATGGCCTGGTCATTTTTATTGCTCCAGGTCTGGAGCTTGGCATTAGCATCCGCTACCAAAATAGCGTTCGTCACTGTCAAGGGAGGCGCCGGGGGCGGTTTTTGCTCTGCCCCGCTAGTTATTTGCCAGAGGCCCTGAGACCTGAGCCACGCCTTCATTGAGTCGGCCCATTGAATGTAATTTGATCCATCGAAAGTTTGAATGAGTTTCTCAAGAGTTGAAGACATGATTTTGTGGTGGCAGCTGTTAAAAGTGCTCAATCAGTCTTTTTACTCAATAAAACACATTTAACGTTCTCAGGAGAAAACACTCCTTCAGAGTGATTAACCCTAGTCAACCTAGGTTTTATGTGCAGCTTGCAGGGAGCGCAATGCAGCTTACGAAGAGTGCAAGGTTATAATTTGGAGACGATGAAGTCAACATCGTTCGCAGCCAATTAAGGCGCATTTGCGACGTGCCCAGCAGGGCCCATAGCCTGTTGGAGCAGACTATATATGCTGCACAGTGGAAGAGACAACACGTTCCTTACAACCTACCTGGGGTTTACTTAGACTTACAGCTAGGGTTAGCAGAGGTAAGAATACTGTATTCCTACTATGGTACAGGTTCTCCTTATATACATAATAATAAGGATGTCACATGACTCAGGAATGTGTTTACTGCATGTATGTGCAGTAAGCGCAGTAACATGCGTATGCTGCATATATTGCCTCATGTATACAGCATGCATCACTGGGATTAATTTCAACAGTACCGACTCCTAAAGATCAAACTTCTTGCTTCAACCACTTATCACCCACCAACTGACAGCCAGACTGAGTGAGTCAACCAGGAACTGAAGCAGTACATCCACATCTTTGTCAATAAACGCTAGGATGATTGGGACGATCTTCTCCCCTTGGCCAAGTTTGGATACAACAACCATGTCCATGCTTTCATTCAACAGACTCCTTTTCTCTTAGACACTGGACAACATCCACACATGGGATTTGAACCTTGCCAAACTCCCTCACACATCAAGACAGTGAATAAGTTTATAGAACACATGCGGGATAGCTTGGAGGAGGCAAAGGCAGCCTTAGCAAAGGCAGACTCTACCCAGTCTTCTATATTGTCAAACTCCTTTTAGTTCCCCCAGATCCATTCCCAGGATGCCATTTACACCCACCACCACCACCTACAGTGATCGAGAGAGAACCCCAATATAAAGTTGAGTCAATCTTGAACAGCCATTTGCGTCGAGGAAAACTCCAGTATTTGGTGCATTGAAAGGGTTATGGGTATGAGGAGAACTCATGGGTCAAAGAGTCTGATGTGAATGTCCCTCGGTTAGTCAAGGAATTCCACTGACGGCACAATGCTGCACTATATCGCATTCAAGTCATGGACTTTGGTCATATGTGATTTCAAATGCATCGGAGCAATGCATCTTAGAGAGGGGGTGATGTAAGGGGATTAGAGGAGTGCCCTGTGTGTTTCTTCTATTTTTTATGTTTATTCTATATTTTTCCTTACTTCATTTTCTTTTATTCTTCATTTTTTATGATTTTTCCAGATTTTATTACTAATTTGCTCTTTTTATTATGTTTGTGCATGTGGACAGTTTTATATTTAG
The DNA here is from genome assembly GCA_026075535.2 of Tricholoma matsutake. NCBI lineage: Eukaryota > Fungi > Basidiomycota > Agaricomycetes > Agaricales > Tricholomataceae > Tricholoma > Tricholoma matsutake. The sequence continues at coordinate 4,205,386 of AP026544.2, forward strand.
AGGTGGAGCACCCCTTCTGACATCTACTCCTTGATATGATGTCATTCGGTGGCCTTGATTTGTCTATCTCTGCCTTTTCTATTTTTAGATTATTATTTGATTTTTATCGTCTTCACATATACTGGGCATCAGCAAGGGGATCCTTAGAGTTTTCTCTTTAGATTTCCCTTTGCTAAATTTGTCCCCAATCCATGTACTATGTAGTATAATTTTAACTTTAGATTTTATTTTGCTAGAGGCTGAGGTTGCTCTTATATGCACTACAATTATCAGGCTCTAACTAGCGCTTTGAGACATGGGAAAAGAGGAGAGGCAAGTCTGTGGATAATATTATGTTGGCTTTTCTAAACATTCTCTTGGGCATAGGTGCTGGTACTGCTCAAAATATCTCTGGAGAAGAAGTAAGAATATCTATTAAAAAATGTTTTATACATAAAGAATTTTTATTTTATCTATATGAATTCTTTTTAAAGAAAGGATACTATAGTAATATTAAACCTAGAAATTTTTCAAGATTTATTAAAAATATAAATAAGAGATATGATGGTTTTGAATTTAATATCTATACATTTAGAAATTTAATATAGATATATAAATCTTTTTATAAACAAGGGAAAAAAAGAATACCACTTAACATAGAAAAATTTATCACACTATTAACTTTAGCAATCTGAATAAGTGATGCTGGTGATTTTTGTAATACTTTGACATTAAGAGAAAAAAATTTAATTTAAATTGCAGTATAAAACTTTAAAAAATAAAAATAAAAACCCTAAAAAATAAATATTCTAATTATATATTTGTTAAAGAAAATTCTATTTCTAATTTAAGAGCTTTTATTTTACCTCATATATATAATTTTATGTATTATAAATTAGGTTTAGTGAAAAAATTTATATAATTTATTGTTTATTTATTTGTGTTATTGATTATTATATCTATATTCTATCCTTTTTTTCTATAGTTATTTGTATAAATATTTTTATTTAAATAAAAATAAAAATTAAGTTTTAAATAGAAAGTTTGCTGTATTTGGCCTCTCCCTTGGCCTCCTAGTCCTACAGATCATATGCAAATGTTCCAACAGTGTTGTGTCTGCACCAAAAGATCCTTTGAACTAGAGTGGTGGCCAGCAAGTATTAGCCCTGGAGTTAATCTGTGCACCACTGTCATATATTTCAATACTCATGAAAATTGGAAGAGTCTTTTCTAACTCTTGATCCTTGCGATGAATGATTGTTAAAAAGATGAGCATACAAAATGTGAAAACAATCCATACTAGTTGGTCCTATTACAAGAAGAGAAAGCTCTTTATCAACCACCATTTTAATTCTTACTTTTGTTGTAATGCACAATGAGTACTAGTCTAGAGCTTACCAGGATGGCTTTAACAGCAGGATATGAAACAAGTGACTGTAATATTGCTACTGCTCCATAGCTTTTTCTCGTTGCCATTGAAAATTGCTCTTGGCCTAATTTACAGGCTCATATTAAAACCCTTATCTGGTTAGAACATTTGGCATGCATTGTGATTAACGAAATACATTTGCTAGAAAAGCATGAGTCATTCAGACTTTGCATGAGAAGCCTACCTTTCTTGGGATTGTTTGCCATCTTGATTATTATTATGATGGCAACATGTCCTCCAACTCTTGAGAAGACATTTTTAAAAGACTTGAAAGAAAAATTTACCATGTAATTTGAAGAAGCACTGACTAGCCCAAAATTTCTCAGAAAATGATCTCAATTCAAGATGACCCCAACAACTTTGAGGACATGGTTGAAAAAAACATCATCTCTGCGACCAGTCACTTACAGGATGCTGAATGTGCCCTCCTCTTCTGCAACTTCCATGATGAATATAATCAATCACATGGCCAAAAAGCTGGATTGAAAGCCATATCATTTATCCATTCAGATTGCTGAGCACTCAGAAGAAATAAAGGCATGGAAAGGTGGAGTTGTTACTAAATTAGCATGCACCTCAATGCTTAACTGTTGCTTTGATTACCTGAGCATTCACTATGTTTTTCACTTGGGTCCTCCTAGAGATGTTATTGATTACTATTGGCCATACACATTGAAATGGTGGTGTTGGAAAATCTATTGTCTATTTCAATCCAATGTCATTGTCTGGATGGTATCGGAGTCTCCTGCACAATGATTCCTGGTGCACAACTCTGTGACATTTGTTCTGCTTAATCAAGTTGCCAACCACCAGATTCTGCCCTGTATCATATTCTGGATCACTTGGTCTCCCCCTTACCTTCGAGTCAGCCAACCTTGCTTGGACAGATCAAGTGGAACAAAACATCTATGCATTTGCCACCCGACCCAGTCCACCAACCTGCTCTTTTAGCCATGTTCACAATTCACCTTGCAGCAGCAAATGCCAGCCTTGCATTCAGGCAAGTGAGATCAACATGTGCTGAAGAACTAGGACACCATATTCATGTCACATCTGATAATTTTAAGAAATCATGTGTTAACTGTTACAATGAAGTTTGGAAAAAGTGGGAGTCAAGTTTGTCTCTTCCTGTTGGCTGCTGCTTTTATTGCAGTTGTCTCCAAAAGGTTTGGAGCATTGAGCAACTTTTGGACTTTGGTTCACAGCTCACACCACCTCCTTCTAAATGGTTTACTTGTCAGATTCTAGCCAAAAGTTACATGTCCATGACTATCCAAATGATCAGGACTGTCATTGGGTGGCTGTACTCAAGCCTGTTGCATTCCTTGTCTTTCATGTTCCAATCTTGATTCAAAGTCTTTTTCTGTTAAATGTATGATTCACTATCTCTCTATTTTACTTCTATCCTACTTCTATTCCATGTCCTATCACTGTTGAGAAATACACCGTGAGCATCTGCAAATGCCATATTACCAAATACAGACGTCGGCATGTTTTTGATGCAGCTGCTATATTTAGCATGCCCCCTTTGAGATGCGGGTACGGATCCACACAGTAGATACCTTTATGATACTCTTTCTTTTATTTAACAGGATACTTATATACAGTAAATAGTTGTACGACCACCTTAGTCACTTATACAATGACTGAGGTGAGTAACAATATTATTACTTAGTTAAGAATGATTACTTACTGTACCTATAGTTCATTCTTGTATACGCTAGATACAGTAATCATGAATGAACTCCAGGTACTGTACTTTTTATTGTCTCATATAATATATAGTTGCTCACTCTGGACTCCAGCTGTTCAGTCTATCTGAGTCTCCCTTCACAGTTGCTAGATTAAACTGCACTAAAGGCAACCTCAGACTTTAGCATTTTCAACACTCAAAAGGCGGTGGTAAACAGATGGGTGTCCCAGGTGTCATCCTCAGGTTGTTTCTGACGTTGATGAGAAGCTATAAAGTTCCCATCAATGGCAAAAGACCGAGTATAAAACCATCTAAATATCTTTAGTGTTTATCAGAGACTTGGTGTAAAAGTAGTGCTTACTGTTCTTCATCATTCTTCCAATCTTCTGGCAAATTAATCCCAACCTGTGGACAGGCGGGGCAAAGGACAGCAAGATCCTTAAGTCCTGGAGTTTTAACATTATGCCCAAAATCAATGCCACTTCAGATGCTTGAGGTTTTGGAATTGCCTTGTACATCGGAGAAGTTTCCAATATTGGTCCTGAGAGATTACATGAGTATTAGTGTTGGGATGATCAGTATTTTAATGGGTGGGATGGAGCTTACTGGAATAGTTTCAGGAAAGCATGTGGATGTAAATCTCCTCAGCTTCTAGTAGTAATGCCAAGCAGAGGATTTGCACTCCTGGTTTTTGGCAAGAAAGGAATCTAGACCTTCAAATGTGAACAAGGTCTTAACTTGCTTGAAGAAGGCAGAGAAGAAGTGCAGATCAAGGGCCTGTATATCATCAGGTATGTGTCCAGGACACCTGCACTATTGGATCAGAAGATAGTGGACACCATTGCTATGAACAATGACTAGTACATTCTTCGCATAGGTAGTTTTATCCCTAACATCTCTCTCCAGCAACAATCTGTTGTTATTCAATTCCATTTGAGAGAAAGGAACTGAGCCGAACTTGAGGTCATTATCATCATCATCCAATAACTCAGATGAGAGATCAGGAAGGCCAAATGGCCATTCATCCTCACCTTCGTCTTGGTGGGAGTCATCGCTGGGATTTGAGGGGCATAGCTTCCCACTATAACCAAAATGAAGGATAAAACCAGCCTGTAGAAGGGTGGAATCTTTGAAGTACTCATTTTCCCAGTGTTGAATCTTGTGAAAGGAGTTGTTCCAATGAGCCTTCTAACAATAGTCCTTGCAAAACATTGAATGTCCAAGACAGTCCAAACAATGTCAGTCTCCCGATGACCCACAGCTGCTGTAAAGCATCTCAATCGGAGGCACCTCAGATGAGAGAATATGTGCTAAATAGAACTTCCTTTTATGCAGGTAATCCCTCATGTAGTCATTTTGTGACTGAATACAAAAGGTCAAAAAGGTATCGAGGGCCAAATGGGTAATGCTCTCACCTTAGACTTTGGAAGTTGAAGGGGTTCTAAGAGCACATCATCAAAGTTAATATTTTGTCTATCTTCAACTGAAATCAAGGGAGTCAATCCATTGATAGGTTTGGAAGGGGACTTGGATGGGGACACAGAGGAGTGTAAATTTTGCTTGCTAACTTTCATCTTCTTTACCAGGCCTCGAGCTGTGTAATAGCTGGTAGTGCTGATAATTAGAGTGTCACCACTAGCTATATTTCTGAGATTAGGATTGAATCTCTTGCTAGGCATGAGATGTTGGTTGCTTGTGTGAACTGCTGACTAATCATCAATCATTGGATGTGAGGGTCCCAGGGCAATTCGGACCTGTTGGGGGGTAACCTGCTGGTGGGTGCCAAAGAAATTTATTCACTGTCATACCTGGAATCCTTAATTAATCACTTTATGATTATCGATATCGACTGATCGATAGATGCCTATGATAGTTATTTCAAGAGCATTCCAATGAAATGTGCAAATCATCACCATGTTTTCTCCCCATCAGCAAAATTCCTCACAGCAAGAGCTTTTTGCTCAAATTGCTCAGCAACTTGTTGGTCTGATTGTCAACATTGTCATTTCTGAAACCTTGAAGATTATACAGCAGTATTATTTCAAGGAGCCATGTTACACGTCAATTCTCACAGGACAGGCTTGGGTCAATGAACTACTCCACAGTCATCCAAAGCGCATTTGCACAGCTCTTGAAATGAATAAGCAAGTTTTCAGGGCTCTCTTGTCTGAATTACAAGGGATAGGCCATAGGGATTCCAAGTACATCACTCTCAAAGAGCAGCTTGCTATTTTTCTATATTGTTGTGCCACTGGTCTTCCTATCTGCCATCTTGAGGAATGGTTTCAACATGCTCCCGAGACAATATCTGTGTAAAGAATTCATTTATTTCTGCTATCATCATTTTAGACTTATAGGTTCACAGATACTTCCATAAAATGGCTTGTATCTTTGCATTTACTCCATTCAATTCCAAATATATAAAACAAATATCCCCCAATGATCCACCTTCATCACGACTTTTCAACAATCTGAAATTATGGCCTTTTCTCTGATGTGCCCTTAGGGCAATCAATGGTAGCCACATCCATGCCACTGCTTGTGCTGAGTATCATGAAGTGTGGTGCAACCAAAAGGGCTTCATATCACAGAACTGCTTGTTCTGTTGTTTGTTCGATCTTTTTTTCACATATGTCCTTACTGGATGGGAGGGCTCTGTGTCAGATGCCCGAGTTTATGAAAGTGCAATCTCTGATGATCTAATCATACATGAGGGATTGTATCTCCTTGCCTATTTGTGGCATACCGTGACCTTAACGGCAATGAGACAATTCATTAATTTCATCTGGCTAACTCTGTTCCCTCTCCTGATCTGTATTTCCATGGGTCAGTGGTACACACAACTTTGACTTGAGGCTGGTATTCGGGGATTGTGACAATGTTTTTTCTGTAGGTTACAAGCTGCTGTTACCTACGATGATTAACGCCCATGTGGCCACACTTTCTCCCTGTCTAAACAGAAAATACAATGGGAGGCTTCTTGGAGGCTTGTGGAGTGGGATACTATGAGTGAGGTACACATTACACCCATGCGACCACCTTTTACTGCCCTGCATCTCAGAACAGGCAGGCAACTGGGGTGCTCATAGCCCTGCATCACACAATGACAATGACAATGCTGGGGCCATGAGACAGGTACCACGATCATCCATGACAATCCAACTAGCCAGGATGGCGAGCCTGCAGCAGCTAACACTGGGATGACAACATCCTGAAGCACGAGTATGTTCGTATTGACTACGAGTTGGACAGTGCAGGAACTGAACCCGATAATGGTGATAAGATCTCTGGCCTCTCAAGAACGGTGATGACTGATGTCAGTGACCAGGTTGCCAAGGAGGTCCATTTAAATTTCCACTGGTGCTCAGTATTCATGGGTAGCATCCTCACTGGGTGGTATAAGTTCTAGTTTACTTATACGAGAGTCATTTTAACTTTGAATTTATATATACTCAGTTCAAACTTCTGGTGGAATACTACTTGTAGTAATAGATAATATATGTGATATATGCTATTTGGTTGTTCCAGGACCCTAACCACAACAAAATAGCACTCAACGATGCCTATCAGCATCATTTTCACTATGGTCAAAAAAAAAATTTCAGCCTCCAGCAGGACCCCCCCCCCCCCCTACATCTGGTTCAGGATTCCCATCCCGACACCCCCTTGGGACAGTTAGCCGGGGAAGTCATTTGTAGTTGAGACTTGGGGGAGATGCTGGTGACACATCATCAGCAATGTTCAAGCATGATATGGCACGCTTTCTTGTTGAACACTCGAATCCAAAATCACATTAACCACAGCTAGCACAGTAGGAAGGGTGGTGGTGAAACTTTTTGTTGAAAATTTGGTTGGGGAAAAAATTACACATGATGGGAAATTACCATATATGGCAGGAGGGGCAACCGACGTCGTAAAAAAAAAAAAGGTGGGTGTCGGTTTTTCCCGTTCCGCCACTTGCATTTTCGTGTATTTGGCAGAGGAACAAACAAAAGGGAACGAAAAATGGAATGGAAAGTGACATGAAAATGGTTACCGTGAACATCCTGTTTCAGAAGGAAATCTTAGAAAAATGGAGCAAAAATGCATTTTTCTCGCCAGGCACAGTGCCAAAAAGATGAAAAATGATCATTTTTTGCAAATTTTTCGGTTCCCTTTTTACAAAAGCAAGGGTAGGGTTCCATTTTACATTCATTTTGCATTCATTCTCAGTTCCATTCATGAGAAAAATGTGAATAGAAAATGATTGAAAAATGAGTAAAAATGAATCAAAAATGCCAACCGTGAACAACCCTAATATGAAGATACCACCCACATTGGAAGATTTCCTTATAGCCATTGGTTGGGGTTAACGGAGTATGTTCAAATTGCCTACTAGTATACAAAGTGTCATGCCTTCATGCATATGGCTCAAGTGATCATTGCATATGGACCAGTTGTTCTACATTCAACTTGAGGCTCTATATGGTGTCTAAGAATGGAGGCGCTTCAAAATCTTCCAGCAGAATAATACTACGCAGGAATCAATATCGTTCATAAGCAGGCCATAGTCAGTGACACTGCTGACTCAGACATTGTCAAATATGATCACTCGAGGCAAAACAAAGTTGCTCAATGTCTATGGCATTAAGTATGTGGACTTCCTAGGTCTTCATCATGTCCCAGTCAGCTTTTCTTGGAGCCTGGACTTAATATGTAAGCACGCTACTGCACCATATGCATATACTGTTGACATACAAAGGTTTGGATTATCCTGCTTCGAGTCCTCTCCCATTCCTTACCTTTTTTTTGTAGGTCGTTATCGCCATTGCGGTAACCAAACGATTAAAGTGGCAGAAGACGGATCAGAGTTTCGGCTTCAATTGCTATACATGGTAGCAGCAGCCTTCGAGATTACAGCACGTGTATCGGCCAGAAGTTATACAATTACACCAGATGGTAAAATACAACAGCATAATGATCTAAATGCATGACGCATCGCATACGTCAGTAAACCGCATGAACCAGGACGGAACAACATACCAGAGAACTACACAAAGTAAGGCATGGGGTTCTGCAAACCAATCATCGATCAGTACGCAACTCTATCTAATGCAGAGAAAAAGAGAAAACCTCACCATCCGCCTTGTCTGCATCCCCCGATCCCGTTCATTCTCCTCTGCAGCATCGAACACAATGAACCGCCTCGCAATTCCCCCCCCATTACCACCGCCATGCCAGCTCTGCCACGGTGTCTTCTCAATCTCCTTCTTCCCTACTCTCGTCCCTGTTCCTAGCCGCAGCCCCAACATACTTCCGGCCTCTTCCTTGTCGCTAGGACTCTCATTGCCATCATCCGATTGGCCGTCCCCATCCCCAAGAACCAATATTGATGCGAGGTTCCCACAACGGTAGCAGTAGTTCGGTGCGCTCCATACTGTGACAAGCTGTTCGGAGAACATGTATCTGTACCCTTCTTGCACGAGTTGGTGCGCGCGGGCGATCATGGAGAGGGCGTTGATGTGATTGAACTGTGTGAATGATGGACAATATGAAAGGTGGTCAAGCGTGAACGGTGAGAAAAGAAGGACAAGGAATGAGGAACGAACCTCTTGGGTGACGCTGCCCCCGAATAACCAACCTGCCCCACGAGGACTCACAGCCCAGTTCTCGACCTCGTCTGGATCGCTCCACATTAGATCTGCGACGGAGAACGGGAGTATGTCATTGTAAAGAAGATAAACGGATGCGAAAAGCGAACCGCAAAATGCCCCTTCGTGTGGAATCTCCTGTGCTCGTGACAGCACACGTATCTGGTCCAGAGTACGGATATCTGGTGATAGACCGCCATGCACACAAAGAACTGTTCCGTCGATTATCTGAGGCACGACATAATTTATGGCTATCGAGAAGCAGATAGGAAAGAACTTGAACGCACAGCAGCAAGGTTGAGGTAATCGAAGACGTTACAGCACGCTTTCCAGACTGCAGCGCTGCCATACTTTTGTTGGCATTCGTCTGTTTTATACTAGTTTGATTCAAGAATCCAAAGGTAAGAGATGTACATACCGTAGAACCCATACACTTGGGTTATTTGCCGGCTTTCGTGGTTCCCACGTAGGAGAGTTACTTTATCTGGGTATCTGAGAATTGTCATTATAGCAGTAAGAGAAGGAAGGAAAGCGAAACTTGCCGTGCTTTTAGAGCGAGTAATAGAGATACCGTCTCTAGACTGTAATGTCCTCTATCCACAAAATCACCCTGGCGCGAGACAAGGAGAAAGACGACGGAGATACCCAAAGCCACGAATCAGCCCCTACCAGCGTCTCAGATAGAGGACAAACCGTACTCACCATAAAGATATAACTTGTTTCTGGCACCATTCCACCCTTCCGCAAGAGCTCAAGCAGATCCCAGAACTGACCGTGTATATCACCACAGATTGTTACAGGGGATGATACTGGCTGAATATTTGATTCTTCCATGAGGATTGTTCGGACTGTGTCGCAGAGAACTTTCATGTCGGCTTCGGGTAAATGCCGACACACGAGAAGTTGCGAAATCCATTTGTCGGGGGTCGATTGGCGCATTGGATCGTAGTGGAAAGCAGGACTAAATTGGGCCGTGAGAAATGGAGCTAGTACAAATATATATAAACAGTCGTCAGACCGCGCCTTGGCTCCGACAACGTCCTGCTCTGGGCTTAAACTCTTTGAGGTACTTTTCGAACTGCCCATCAGGCATATGACTATAATTGTATAAGATTCTTAGAGGCGGAACCGCTTCCGCTTTAGCTAGCAACCGGTAGCTATAGGTTACTCAATTCTTTTCTTGCCGGATAAGTTTGGAACTCCGAAGATAGCCTCGAAAGCTTGCCCTCCTGCTTCTCAAAACCATTAAATGCAAGCATGTTCATTGCAGGAGTTCGGCCAGTGGCAGTAGCGGCAGTTGAACGTTGAACGTTGAGATCGGTTCAATGAGGTGCAGGTCTCTCGGTCACGCGACTTATTGCAACGCGTCTTCACCTGCCCTAAACTGCTAATTAATAATTGTCAGCGCAAACAGTTACGTAGCAACATTTGTCAACTCTTGCTCTCCCAATTCCCATGATTGAGATGGACTACGACAAGAACCATATGACGCCCACCCAATTTTACGCGTCGAACACACCTGTCGTCAATATTCCCTTCAATCCCGAACTTCAGAATCTACGACGCTCTACCCGAGGACGTCAGTCTCTAAATTTCGCGGTAACTAAAACGGAACCCAGGAAAAGGACACTGTCTACGTCTGCCTTGGTGAACTCCATGTCAACAAACCCAACAAAAAAGATCAGGCTAGATGACAAGAAAGCGGTGCGCATGCCAGGCTCTATGGCCTTTCTCTACCGACGAACATAACACATTATTCGCATAGCAAACAAATGCTATGAACCTAAAAAAAGAGGCACGAGACAAAGCGCGAAAGAAGTGGCTGTATTGCCATCGCGCACTTATTTTGACCCTTCTACCATCCGATAGCAGTTTTTTCGAAAAACTTGAGAAGGACATAGGCATGTGGGGTGAAAATGAGAGTGTTTCGTTCGTACCGTTGCATGAGTTGGACGAGCAGCCAAAACTTGTGAAGGGTGGGCGCATGAAGGATTATCAGGTGCGACCCTTCTCCCTGTTTGACTCGCATACCAACTGACATTTGATGGCTTATAGCTTCAGGGACTTTCGTTCTTGGTGTCGATGTATAAAAATGGTGATCCCTGCTTCTCTTACTCAAGCTTGTTGCTTGACACGTCTGACACGTCATAGGGATGAATTGTATTCTTGGTGACGAGTGAGTGAGAATTTCCCAGAACTTTTCTTGGCACGTCTAAAATTCTTCATAGGATGGGACTCGGAAAGACGCTTCAGGTACCCTGATCAATATCCACTTTTACGTTTCTCGGGCCTAACCATGCTGCCCCTTAGACCTTGTCACTCTTTGCCTATATCAAAGAAAATGTTCCTGGTTCGTGCTTCACATTCCACGAGTACGCACAATTTTCATGTTTTATTTGGAATCACAGGGCCCCATGATCCCCACTTGGTAATCTGTCCACTTTCTGTTCTTTCGTCTTGGGAATCTGTGAGTGCATCAAAAGATATTTTTCGTGTTGTAGTCACATAAGTCCCTATCATAGGAAGCAGCACGCTGGTTGCCCTCAATGCGTGTTATCCGTTTCCATGGTTCACGCACAGAGCGTGACCGTATCAAGGAGTCTGCGCGAGGAGATCGTGCCTTCGACATTATGCTTACGACCTACGACGTCTATGTGTCTGAAGAACAGTGGTTCAAAAGCCACAGGTGGATGTATTGTGTTCTTGACGAAGGCCACAAAATCAAGCACTATGATACAAATATTGCTCATAAAGTTCAAAATCTTGGTTGTTTGTTTCGACTGAGTAGGTATTTGTTCTCTTCGATCAAACGAACCGGAAAGTAACGTTATATGATCAATCAGTTCTGACTGGGACGCCTGTGCAAAATAATCTTCTTGAATTATGGGGATTACTTCACTGGCTCTATCCTTCGGTATTCACCGATGCCTCGGAACGTCTGTTCAGGAACTCATTCGACCTCAGTCGGGGTTCATACTCCATTCCCTTTCTTAATGCATCAACCCACTTTCTATCGACTGTCATGCTCCGTCGCACCAAGGCAGTTGTTATGGGCGAAGAGATTCCTCCCCGCGAGGAACTCACGGTGTTTATTCCTCTCACAGATACACAACGATTTTGGACGTACAGACTACTGACGAAGATGGATACGCCCAACCTCCTCAACATTTTCTCTGATAGGCCGGGAATCAAGCTAGAAGACGACGAGAACGCGAGTCAGGGACGAGGGGAAGACGTTTCAAGTTCGGAGATCGTGGCTGCAGTGGATGGTATTGTCGAAAGAAACCGTAATGCTCTCATTCGTGAGCCAGATGATGTTCAATGACCAAACGCTTTTAGAATGGAAAAAACTTATGAATCTTCTACTCCAGCTTCGCAGGATTTGCGATCAGTAAGTGACTTAGTTATGTTCTTCTCTCAAATTCCGTTACCTCTGCAAATAGTCCATATCTTCTACCGAACGCTGAGCCAGAGCCGTATGATATTGCGGAACACATCGTGACTGCTTCCTCAAAACTAATAGCCATCGACAAAATCTTGGCTGACATCCTTCCAAAAGGCGAACGTGCTCTGATATTCTCGGTGAGTGATCGTGGACTGTATCATCGGTGCTGCTTCTGCTTGTACTAAGTTCATATCTTCTAGCAATGGACAGGGTACGTGCTGTGATGCTCATGTCACGAGATATAATCCAACTTGAACGTCCAGAATGCTCGACATTCTCGAAGATTTTCTAGTTCTTCGTGGAATTTCTTTCGCCCGCTTGGACGGTTCTATGCCACGTCCCCGGCGCTCTCTGGATATTAAGCTGGTAAACATGCTCATCTCTCCCCTATCAAAGTAAATCTGATGATTCGGATATGGTAAAGTTCCAGCAGGAAGTCTCTCGTAAGCCTCTGTCACTTGACGTTGATTTTAATTCATTGGGTGTCAATGACAGCTTTCCAAGTATACCTGATCTCTACGAAAGCCGGAGGCCTTGGTCCGCTTGCTCCTCCCTTTTTCATAGCCTGTTCATTATTGATATATCCATCAATTTTAGGAATCAATTTAACCAAGGCTACAACGGTTATCATGTGCGACTCGGATTGGAACCCTCAAAACGATCTGCAAGCCATAGCCCGGGCGCACCGGATTGGTCAGACCAAAACTGTCAAGGTATTGACGTTCCGTTATATTGCAGCGTATATAACTCTCATACCGCTCGGCTGGTTTCAGGTCTATCGATTGATATGCCAGGGGAGTGTCGAAGATCAAATGCTAGATCGCATTCGTCGCAAGCTCTTTCTATCGATGAAAATCATGGGCTCTTCTGATGGTTCATCTTCGTCCGAAGCCATGAATCTCGGCTTAACCGCACTCATGAACATTTTGCGTAAGGGTAGCAGTGCTCTGGCGGCCTCTGGCATAGGGATGAGTTTAGCGCGGTTCTTGGATGCCGATATATCGGACATCCTGGAAGACTCACGCTCCCTTGAGAAGTCTCGAGAAGCAAAGATCAAGCAAGAGCTCAGGGTCGATGGCGGAAACGAGAAGCTCCTGTTAGATGCCGAGGAAGAGGAACGCCGACTCCTGAGCGGGGTTGCCCAAGTGCAGTCGCGGCTTTTTGAGGGTAAGATGGTGCAGCACCAACAGAGTAATTCCGAAATTGCAAATGAATGGCGAGATCTGTCAAAGCGGGCAAGAGTTGATAGAACAGTTGTCGTCGACGGCATGACCTTCATTATGACGCCACCCGCGCCCACAACGGTACTTTGTCTATATTCGCTGTCCTGCGTATCAGACGCTCATACAAGAATATTAGGTCCTGAGTCCACCAAAAGTTGTCACCAAGCAGCGCAAAAAGTTCGGGTCGGAAGATTGGTGCATCCATTGTCGTGATGGTGGCCAGTTGATTCTTTGTACCCGTTGTCCCCGAGGTGAGTTCGTGAGATAAGTTGGTTGATGTTCACAGTTTAACTGATGGATTGTAGTGTTCCATGCGAAATGTCGCGGTTTGACTCAGGCTGAATCACGCAAGAGTACTGTGTTGTGCAGTCAACATTCATGCGCCTCATGTTACAGAAACACGACTGAGTCAGGTGGGATGCTGTTCAGGTTAATCAATCTCAGTTCCAGTTTTTGTGGTGCATCGTCCTAATTCCGTCGCCTCACTACAGATGCCGTACCTGCCCTCAAGCATTTTGTGAAGACTGCCTTCCCCCTGGCGAGATCAACCCGATTGGTGATGCGCTTCCTGAATTGTAGGGTTACATGAGTTTTTACTCTTGCAGAAGTCTGAGTCTAATGGGATTTTCAACTAGTGAGCTGCTGGATTACGGCCAGTCAAGTAATGCTTACTATATCAAATGCCATGATTGCCGGGAAGATTTTGCCAGGCTTCCCGACTCGCTGTTCTGGGTTGAGTGGGAGGCAGGTATTCGCGAGGCCGAGCAGAAACTGAAGGAGAAATATGCGGATCTTGTTTAGTCTCTCTATCCCTCCGCGTCACCATTCTTCGTCTTTCTGAACCTGTTCTGAACTATCTTTTACATTATTGTACATATTTCACGGGAACACATCATCAGGAACTTTAAGATACTAGTAGGGAGTCGGCAGAATCGTTTTACATACATTCGGCTTCTGCTGCTACCAATAGTACGTGCCTCCTGACGATAAACATCCTATTCCTAAGATACTCGAAAACAACTGTTGTCTCATCATGATAAAGAAGTCAATTATCGCCTGCAACAAAGACAGTACTACCGAAACCAGCATGAGATCGATGTTCCATATTGAAACGGTGGCCGTTGTGACTTTCAAACATATGTATGTATAGTAATATAAAGACAGAATTGAGCAATTGCTCAAAATGATAAGTACCTGCCTGCAGCAGTGGAGTTTAAGTGCCGTTGAAGGCCTATGGCTCCTAACGTGGAAAACACAGCTGGGAAACCTCTGTATACTATGTGAATGATTTCTATCATTCAGTCATGTCCAAGGAAATGATATTGCAATAATTTAGTCTGTCCAGCACTATAGTACGGGTTAATTAAATGGTCCATGGATGATGGCGAACTTCAAGTGAAGACAAGGTCCGTACACGCTCACCTACGATCACTGACTCTAGCAGGCTGTACTGAACGGAAATATTTTTGTTGGCCACATGATTAGTTGGTGAACGAAGGACTCGGACATGTGTACATAATAAAAAGTATGGAATACTGTTAACTTCTAAGAGTCTATTCGGGATCCGGCTTCAGCTACATCGGCAAGGGTACTCCGGGTACATATATTTATAACATATGATCCCCAGTCAAAAGTCCATGCCTCAGTATCCCCGCGGATGCCTGGGAAACCCTTGAGATCCCTTTTCATCCCTTCGGATCCCTTATTGGAGGGATCAAGGTGGAGAAATGAACGATTTAGCATCTTACCTCGGCTTGAAATTTAATTCAAATGACGTAAGTAGGGATTGTTGAGTTGATCAACTGACAATGTCACGTTCTTTTGCGTCGCGTCGCGTCGCGTCATAATTTGACTCGAGTCTAAGTTCTCCTTATGCATATTCCCCCTCCTACTGATTCCACCAAAACCAAGATATGCAAGTGCCTGAAATACTGCAAAGGAGGAGCATGGGTTACAACGAGGCAGTTAAGATATCATGCTACTATTAATGCTCGCCAAGAAAGGACACAGGCTGCTCCATCTGTAAACCTAATGATAGTCCTCTCAGTAACTTGGTGATCTTGAGTGGTGTTGTTGTGTTCTCTAGGCAGCACCTAGTGGTTCTTGTGCTCCTGATACTCAGCAGAATGCTTTTGACAACTACGACGACAACTTCTCGGGCGATACCGATATGGATCTCTTCGAGCCGCCTCCTCCCATCCCTCCAGTTCCTCCCATCCCTCCAATTCCTCGTCAACCTCTCTGTTATGACACTTTCCCTCGCGCTTTTCTCGAGAATCTAGTGCTTTCTCAGGATATGATAGCCAACATCCGAAACGCACGACTCGAGGATGATATTGACGATGACGACATTCTCGAACAACTTCGAAATCCATCGAGAGAGGTTCCTGAACTCGACGAGCAGACTCAAATATCCCTTGAGTTGTTCAGTTCCTTGGCTGCTCACCCCAAATCAGCCTATGAGGAGGCACGCCGAGTATTCAACAAAACTCGCCCTGACAGTCCTCTCCATTCATATTGGGTTGTCAAAAGCCGCCTCGAGAAGATCTCTGGGATCACACAAATTGAAACCGATATGTGTCAGAATTCTTGCATCGCGTTCACTGGCCCTTTTGCCAACTTGGAACAATGTCCTAAATGCTCTGAGGCCCGATACAATGATAAGAAGCCTGGCAAAGTTCCGTACAAGCGATTTTACACTATTCCACTGGGCCCGCAATTACAAGCGCAATGGCAGACTCTAGAAGGTGCAAATCGGATGCGCTATCGGAATCGCAAAACTGAGGCCATCCATGCGAAGTTCAATCAGAACCCTGGAAAACCTATCGATGCATACGAAGACATCTATGACGGCTACCAGTACCTCGAGGCAGTGAGATCTGGACTTATCAAAGAGGACGACACTCTTGTCTTATTTTCTCTAGACGGCGCTCAGCTCTACCGCGAGAAGAATTCCGACTGCTACTTCTTTGTCTGGATTATTCTCAATTTGAGCCCCGATATCCGCTGCAAAAAAACTTACATTCTTCCTGGCGGCTTCGTTCCTGGACCCAATGCTCCCAAAATTGTCGAGTCATTCTTACTTCCAAGCTTTCGACATGTCTCTGCTATTCAGCGTGAAGGTGGCCTTGCTATCTGGGAAGGTCAGAAGCAACAAGTTCGCTATTCAAATATTTTTTTCGCAGCAGGTAATGCGGACACGGTAGCGCTGACAGATCTCACTGGATTTGTCGGGCACCAGGGAGCCCACGGCTGTCGGATTCAATGCCCTCCCGGTGGACGCCACAAACCTGGTGTTGGTATCTATTATCCTATGGCAACACTTCCTTATGATTGCGAAGACCATCCCTCACGAAACTGTATCAATAATTGCAAGGTGCCAGATAAATGCCAGCACCCAGACATCGATGTTGGGTCCCTTACTGTTGGCGATCCACAACAATATTTGGAAAATCTTCAACATGTCCTCACAAGTCGAACCAAAGCCATATTTGAAGAATGTCGGCTTGATACTGGAATTGCTCGTCCAACTATTTGTCTTGGTTTGCAATCTAATTCCACATATCCACCTCCTCTCACCTTCACTGTCGACTTGATGCACTTGAATGGCAACAATCTTCCTCACCACCTTCTCAACCTCTGGCATGGCAAGGTCAAGATTACTGGACCCAAGCCAAATTTCGAGGTCCTTGACAATGATGCCATCTGGACTGAACACGGTAAACTTGTTGCTTCAATGGCCTCTTTTTTCCCTGCCTCATTCGGTTGCACTCCACGAAATCCAAAAGAGAAGATCAATACTGGATACAAGGCTATCGAATGGATCAACTACTTCTGGATACTCGGTCCTGCTGTCTTTCGTCTTGTTCTCCCTCATGAAGTCTGGATTCATTTCTGTAAACTTGTTTCTGGGATTCGTGTTATCCACAGGAGGAAGATTCCTGTGCTTGAGCTCCAACATGCCGATAAACTCCTCTTACGATGGGTTACCGAATTTGAGAAGATCTATTGCGACCGAGACCTCCACCGCATTCACCTCGTACTACCCTGTGTCCATACCATTATCCATCTTGCAGCTGAAACTGCACGTTTGGGTCCTCTTGGTGTTTATGCTCAGTGGGCCCTCGAAAATACGATCAGTAACCTTGGCCGCGAAGTCCACCAACACTCCAATCCTTTTATGAATTTATCAGAGCGTGGGTTACTTCGTGCACGAATAAATGCTGTAAAAGCACTTGTGCAAGACTTCGATCTGGTAACTAACAAATTGCCTCGTGCGGCTTGTGATCTGGGAGGTGGCTATGTCTTCTTACCTGAAAAGGAAGATCACCAACACATCCCAATGGAAGGCTCGAAGGAGGAACTTGCGATTCAAGAATATTCGAACGAAATCCAACCCGGACTGCAGGGTTCATTTTCAGTACAACGCTGGGCACGACTGCGGCTTCCCAATGGACAGTGTGCTCGCTCTGCCTTCAAGGAGAAATTGCAGACACAACCTCGAGTCTCTTGCAATGTAAAGGTATTTGAGTCCTTTGTTATTGGTTCCACAAGCTTATTTTTGGTCAGTTTGAAGTCGACGGACAGGACTACTATGCTGAGGTTCAATATTTTTGCCACCTTTGATGCATGGACCAAATACACACAGTTGCAGTACTATGCCCATATTCTGAACCATTGCCTGCTTACCTGCAAGATTCTAGCCAGGCACTTCACATTTGCTGATACTGAGGCCCCGAGAAAAATGTCACGATCATTGAAGCAAAGGCAGTCAAGAGTGTTGTGGGCATGTTTCCATTTCCTCTCAAACCTGAGGAACACAGCAACCCCGAAACCTTTGCAGCACTCAAAAAATTGTTTTTTTGTAGGAGAAAAGATTACCTTAGATACTACTTTAGATACCAAAGAGGATTTTATAAATTGATATGTATTCAAGTCTCTGCGTTTATGTTTGAGCGAGAAACTGCAATTGTTTGTTGGTTATCAATACAATACATGTTGAAATATCAAGCTCAGCTGTGTCAGGCCACTCTTTGGTCCTGATGCTGTTCTGTTATCATGATCCACCTCCGTTGCCTAGTTACCAGTACTTATATATACTTCACTGTACCATATCGTGCTCTTTGAGCACTTGTAACCCACGGGCGCTTCCCCCTTTGGTCCTGATGCTGTTCTGTTATCATGATCCGCCTCCATTGCCTAGTTACCAGTACTTATATATACTTCACTGTACCGTATCGTGCTCTTTGAGCACTTGTAACCCACGGGTGCTTCCCCCTTTTTGCAACACAAGTGCTCTTTACCCCATGTGGCTTAAAACTCGTGTGTCCAACATCTCTGTGGAGACTGTACTTCCACATTTTGGTTTAGCAGAGACTGTACTTCTGCCTTGCTCAGAACTTTGTGCACAGCAGTGACTGGACCTCTGCTTTCTTACTTGTGACATAACTTTCGGAACCTGCAGAGACACACTTCTGCTTCAGCCTTTGTGATCTGTGCCAACTCGCATATGGCCCATACATTCATTCATTCCTAGTCTTATCTTCGACAATCTTTAATCTATCTTATCACAATGTCCTTGGAATCTATTCAGTTCCCATCTCTCAATCACACCAACTATGCTGAATGGGTTTTGCGGATGGAAGCAATCTTGATTCGGGGCGGCTTCTGGGGGCTAGTCACTGGGAATGAGGCATTGGGCGAGGATGAGGTGGATGAGAAGAAGAAGAAAGCTTTTGCACAGAGGCAAGCTCAGTGCCGAGCAGAGATTGTGTTGAGGGTTGAAGATTCTCAGTTACCCCATATGGCAGATCGTGATCCGAAAGCCATTTGGAATGCTCTCACCTCTGTTCATTGTGCTCAAGGTTTCGGTAGTCGACTCCAGCTTCGTCGCCACTTCATCACTGCCACCATGAAGAAGGATCAGTCCATGGAAGGTTGGATTGGGGAGGTACACTCTCGTTCAAACAGACTCAAAGTCATTGATGTGTCTGTCTCCGATGAGGATATTATTGTTGTTCTCACCGCTGGGCTACCATCTTCCTATGCACCTGTCATCATTTCCCTCGATTCTGTCAAAGCTACCGAGCTCAGGCTTGACTTTGTCATCACCCAGCTTTTCAATGAAGAAAGTCGCCAAGTCATCTCTTCGGAGCCCAATGTCGAGGTCAAGAAAGAAGAACCTGACAATGTAGCCATGTTATCTGCATGTAGCATTCAATGCTTCTATTGTTTGGAGAAGGGACACTTCACCAGTGTATGCCCTCAAAAGGCAAAGGATGTCAAGGAGCGGGAGGACAAGGGTCGTCATCAAGTTATGAGCAATGCCCACTTTGCTTCCACAGCCGCAGATGAGTCTGATGAAGAAAACTATGCTATGTGATGGAATTTTTGTTCGTTTTCATTATTCATTTATTTGTATCCTTTTATGTGACTTATCTTATGGTCTTTCGCTCGAGGGGGTGTGTTGAAATATCGAGCTCAGCTGTGTCAGGCCGCTCATTGGTCCTGATGCTGTTCTGTTATCATGATCCACCTCTGTTGCCTAGTTACCAGTACTTATATATACTTCACTGTACCGTATTGTGCTCTTTGAGCACTTGTAACCCATGGGCACTTCCCCCTTTTTGCAACACAAGTGCTCTGTTGAAATATCGAGCTCAGCTGTGTCAGGCCGCTCTTTGGTCCTGATGCTGTTCTGTTATCATGATCCACCTCCGTTGCCTAGTTACCAGTACTTATATATACTTCACTGTACCATATCGTGCTCTTTGAGCACTTGTAACCCACGGGTGCTTCCCCCTTTTTGCAACAATACATGCAAAGCAGAACATTTTTTTGATGAAGAGGACGATGACAACAGTTCCATAAACTACTTTTTTTCATGCATCGCATGCGCATCAATGTCTACAAGCATAACATCATTGAAAAAAGAGGAATCGTTGAGCGCCGAGTCATGTTGAACCTTGGACTGAAAAGGTTAGAAAATGCATGAACTATTATAATTGGGACCCTTACTGATAGCATTGAAGGAGATTTGACGCGATAGACAAGACGGTTGCCACCAGGAGAAATGCATATGCCAAGAACAGGACCAAGAATTGAATTTGCATGGAGACTAGACCCAGGAGAAGAAGATTCCATCATCTGTTTGTGAGCACTTGAATTGCCGCAGAGGGAGTCAGTGGCATGAAATCCAAGATTGAAAAAGGTGAAAGGTGGTTACCACAGCTGATCGAGTTCTTCTAAAGCTTGTAATAGGTGCAGATTGCCACTGGTGATGAGAGTTTCAAGGCTTGTGTTATGAATCGTGGCAAGAAAAGCCATATCAGTGTGTTGCGCGATGTTCATGATTGACTTGGAGATGTGAGACGCAATAGAAATATGCAATGGTCACAAAGTGTGACAAATGCAGGTGACCATCCTCTTTACCATGTCTTCACACAATGGCAAGGACATTGACATCGGTCAGTCGGAAGGCTTTGTGAGCCTCATGGGAGAGTACTTTATAGACCAGCCAGTAAGTAACTGATTTAAACCTGAAGAATATGACTAACTTGTCATCTTAGCAACACAATGCACCAGGCCAGGATCTCTTCGAGCATGGAGGCTCCAGCAAAGCACCAGCTCATCAAACTCTTCAGAAGCCTCAAAAACCCTACCAGCAACTTCAATCCATCCACCAAGCACCTCAGGCAACATATTCCCAACAAGAAGTTGAATATATGTGGGATCAATTCAAACTGCAATTGCAAATTCAAGAACTCAAGTGCACAAGGCAACATTCTTTTCATTATGTTGATTTTTTCCTTATACATTTCCCTGTAGATTGATGTTACAGATGAAAACGAAGGCACTCGAGCAGGCAAATGAAAGCGAAAAGTACTGGAGGTATACATGACTGCAATCATCCCGTGCATGCTTCATCACTATATTAACTGCTTTGAAACTTTTCTCATGTATAGGTCTATGTATACAGATGCAAATAAGGCAGCTAGCAGCAACAGCAATCCATCTCGCCATCAACGTCGCTCTCTTTCTCCAATCAACATCACATCCTCCCCTGAAGGCTCTGCACATGGCCGATCGCCACAATCCAAAAAGCGCTGAAGAGAACACCATAGCTACAAGTCAAATAACCGATACGATCCCCTATCATTGCTTTTCCCAAGCAGAACCAACCCAAAAGTTTCTGAGCTGGAAGATGACAGGGACAAACTCATAGTCCATTTTTGGAACACCCATGAATTTGATAGCAAGAGCATTCTGGCTTCAACACCTCCTGACACAGACAGTACATATCAGCCCTGCGCACGGAAATATAGTTACTTTGAAGATGGTATGGGTTGTTCAATCACCAAGTCACAGCTTGACCAGTTTTGCAGCTACATCACTGACATATTTGTGACTCTCAACAATGACCATCAAGAGTTTATTGCTGGGAAGGGTTTCTGGAAGGATCTGAGCAAAGGCCTCAAGGACGCATTTTGGAAGGAGGTTCGCATCAAGTTTCCATACCTTCGCTACTGTGAGGACAACTGGAAGGGTCAAAAATTCATAGTCGATTACTACCGACAGTGGTATGTATCTGTCAATGAGAAGGCTCAAGAGGCCACGTCCAGTGTCAAGACCAAAGATGATACTAGGGACGTGTCAACATCCCCAGCCAAGCAACGAAGAGGGACGGCTTCTACACTTCACCAGGCATCGGTTTTTACTGCACAAATTGTCTGACTCACGTGAGTCTTCATTCAATTTTACGTCTCTGGTTTTCTAGACTTATATGCACTCCAAAGCCTGGGGGAAGTCAAAACTCCTTCATCAACAACACTACATCTCGATCATTCCCCAGTTTTGCCGTCATCTCCCTCGAGCCCAGATCCATTTTCAAGTTCATCAGCAGCAAAATCCCTCAGCATTTCTTCAAGTTTGTTTTTGCCTCGAGAGTGTAAGGGGACTAGGGGGGTGCCCTGTGTGTTTTTCCTATTTTTTATGTTCGTCCCATATTTTTCCCCACCTCATTTCCTTCTATTCTTCATTTTCTATGATTTTTCCGGATTTTATTACTAATTTTCCCTTGCTATCATGTTTGTATATGTTGACACTTTTATATTTAGAGGCGGAGTACCCCTTCCGACACATACCCCTTGGTATGATGTCATTCGGCGGCCTTGATCCACCTATCTCCGCCTTTTTCTATTTTTAGGTTATATTTGATTTTTGTCGTCTTCACATATACTGGGCATCAGCAAGGGGATCCTTAGAGTTTTCTCTTTGGATTTCCCTTTGCTAGGTGCGCCCCCAATCCCTGTATTATGTAGCATAATTTTAACTTCGGATTTCCCTTTGCTAGAGGCTTAGGTTGCCCTTATAGAGAGCATCAAGAGTTGAGTGTACCACCTACAATCACTGATGTGCCCCCTCCTCACTCACATATAGATGATGAACCGATGGTTCTGAGCACACTGATCAATATATCCCCCATGACGCATATCTCGACTACTAGTTCAGCACAGACGAGCACACAACCTCAAAATACTGTTGCTCCGGCAGCTGACGACTACACTCTGCCCTGCTCTCCACCACCTGAAACTGAAACTTCTACATCACCCACAACAGCGAAGAATCTACAAAGGGCTAAGGACCTACCCCCTTCAAAACCAAAGTTGAATGAAAAGGTGATCACATTGCCTGTTGAGGTTAGGAAGT
Source organism: Tricholoma matsutake (assembly GCA_026075535.2). Taxonomy (NCBI): domain Eukaryota; kingdom Fungi; phylum Basidiomycota; class Agaricomycetes; order Agaricales; family Tricholomataceae; genus Tricholoma; species Tricholoma matsutake. Next base: position 4,228,493 of record AP026544.2, read on the forward strand.
CAATGGAGCCGAGGTGAGTGTTCAAATAGTAGATTTCATATGTTATGCTCGTTATCCCATCTAGAGCGCTTTGCAAGGCTGCATGGCTTGACAATCCGGCACATGAAAAGTTCAAGGATCTCGACAGCAAGGCTCAAGAAAATTCATTCAAGGAAAGTGGCCACTGGCAGAATGCTGACAGGAAGGTGAATTTCGGCATCCTGTTTGTTGGAAACAGGACTCACCACAAATATCTCTCTCAAGGTTTGGAAGCGAGAGTCAGACAAAGTGCATGCAGAGGCTGTGGGTGTTTTTGTTTGCTACTCTTCAATAATAACTGACTTATCTACTTCAGCTTGCGAAACTGAGGGAGGGTAGCGGAACAACATAATCCATGCCACCACAAGGTGAGCATTGCCAAGTGCAACCTCACATTACTACCTACTACAACGCCAGTCATTTCTTGATGTCAAAGTTCATCAAATTTTTGCAAGGCGCGTTTGCTTTCCACTCTGTAATTCTTTCTTCTCACACCTACACCCAATCTAGTGTCTTAGAAGCAAAAATGGGCTGAGAGAGGTGATGACGAGGAACTAGCAAGTATTACGAGGGATAGCGGGGAAGTGTGACAAGGGGATTGGGAGGCATCTGCAGGGATCAGGGGGGATCAGGAGGTATTGACAGGTACATATAGGTATTACATTCAACAAAAGTCTTTTCGGGTATTTCGAGGGACTGAGAGGGATTTGAAAACCATTCCATCCCATGAAATCCCACAAATATACCTGTCCATCCCACGTGTGACAAGTAGGTATGTCAAGGTTCGAGTAGGTATGTCAAGGTTTCAACAGGGATTTTCCAGGGATAAAAATACCCTATTGTGACTAGGGACTACCATGGATGGCCATCATCCAGGTGACCATCCATGGATATGACATATGGATGGATATGGATATGGATATTTCATGGGTGATATCCATGGATGAATGGATGGTTACTATTAAATTTAAATAAATGAGTAATTCCGAGTTCTGAATTTATTGAGATGAGGTATTGTCGATTGAGCTGGCTGGATGTCTCATCTGATCTATTAGTGTGGTAATTGCCAAAGTGGCCTATTTTGATTCTCATCCATTTCGGATATTGCGAGGTCCCTTTAGTAACCCCCCTCCCCTTTTTTGCCCATGAACATCAGTCAAAATGGAATGGCCAGAAGTGGGGCCCTGATTCTACAAAAACCAAGCCAAAGCCAGCTGGCTACTGCAATAGTGGCTGTGTATGCTCTAAGCAGGTAAAGCCCCCAGCCCCCTACAGAACTCGGAATTGCCATGCAACACACTGGCCCTCTAGCACAAGTATAGTCTTGGTAAGGAATGACAGTACTTTACTGTCCCCCACATAATCCGCACAGACTCCACATGGACTCCTAGCTGTCCATGGACTCTGAGCAGAATCCTACCAGAGTCTGAGCAGAGTCCTAGCTGTCTGCATGGAGTCTGCGGACAGTCCTCAGACTCTGCCCAGAGTCCTAGTAAAAAAAATTTCAGAGTTGTAAAGACAAAAGTCGGATCAAAATCTGAGCAGAGTCTGAGCAAAGTCCTAGCTTGCAGGTGACTTAGTGATTAAATTTAGTTCAGTCCCTCACATAGTGATGTTATAACTTTTTGTGCTGAGTTCGAAAATGACATCTGTATGATGTGACCTATATGTAGAACATAGTGATGTTATATACCATTCTGACTGGATTTTTATGCTGAGTTTGAAAATGATATCCATCTGATCATGTGACCTACCATATAGAACATAGTGATGTTATATACCATTCTGACCGCAATTTTCAGCCGAGTTTGAAAATCACCCTTGCATAGTCATGTGACCTACCATATATGGAACATAGTGATGTTATATACCATTCTGACCACAATTTTCAGCTGAGTTTGAAAATCACCCTTGCATAGTCATGTGACACTGTATATAAAACATGGTGATGGTACATACAATTTTGACCAGATTTTTTAATCTGAGTTTCACATGCTTTTTCTTGACATTCTTGCTCTCTTTGAATGATCAAGTAAAGCCATTAAGGCATCATCAAGATATACCTCTTGTATTTTTGTCATTCTCACACTTTTATTGAATGATCAAATCCAATTGGTGTGTGAAATATGGAATCATCAAGATATCCTGGCAGGATATTTAGTGTCATATTAGAGTATGTTGAAGGGAAACTTTTGAAAAGTGTTGTTATACACCATTCTGACCTGCTTTTCATGCCAAGTTTGAAAATGACTGTCATGTGACCTACTATCAAGGAGGTTGGAGGAATCATGAAGTACTGGCATCAAGCCATTGAGCAGTGACCTCGGTTAGCAAAGATGGGGCTTGATTTTTGCTCAGCACCAGGTAAGTGTAATAATTCTTATTTTTGCTTCTACTCAGACACTCTTTTAGCATCATCAGTGGATGCTGAATGTGCATTCGCAGTTGGAAGGCTTGAGATCAATCACCTTCAGCATAACCAGCCCACAGACCTTCAAGGCTCAAGTTGCAGTTGGATCTTGGGCCAAAACTCCACTCTATTCAGGACTTTCAGAAACCATTAAGATTGTTCAGAAGCAAATGGGAAGTGAAGAGCAGGTGGGACCTCAGAAAGAAGTTGATGAGACTGAGTTGGAAGATGAGGTAGTAGAGACAGATGAGGAATCCAGGTTTTGGAGAACTTGAATTGTAATTGTACAAATTCCTATGGTATTTCAGATGTATTTCAAAGTAATATTTATTGGTGTAAAACCATTTTCTGATTAAAAGAAGCAGTCTTAAGTACAAACTTTACTCAGTATAATAGATAACATCATGTGTGCCAACTAGTGTTGCCATGACTTCAAGTCAGACTTTTTGATTGCTGTATATCTCTGCAAGCACATCATCGTAGGATGTAAACAAATCAACGCAGGGTACATATTTATTGCTGCTATCAACAAATTCAAAAATTACATAAATCGGATTACTACATCTTGAGTTATTGACCGACTAAAATTCTGACTTTTTATATACAAAAAGTCAGAATTTTAGTTGGTCAATAACTCAAGATGTAGTAATCTGATTTATGTAATTTTTGGATTGGTCAATAGCAGTGATAAATATGTACCTCACATCAATTAGTTTATGTTCTACAATGATGTACTTACAGAGATATACAGCAATCAAAAAAGTCTGACTTGAAGACATGGGCCCTCATGGCAACACTAGTGCCAACTGCCAACAAGGCACCTCCAGCAGGTAATTGACCTTGCAAAAACATTTTAATAGACCATGGTACATATATTAGAGCATTTGAGAGCATAAAAAATAGTAGTATTCATATGGATACCCATGGATGATCCATGGATCCACCCATATCCATGGACTTCAGTACATCATCCATGGATATTCACCCGGATGGACCCGGGTCCATCCACGGTAGTCCCTAATTGTGACAAAATACCTCATGTGTCCCTCGATATACCTGAGAATCCCTCGAGGGATTTTCAGGTATTCTCCCTTACGGATTTTTCACTGGGGATGATGTTTTAAGGCTAGATAAAATCTTATCTACTGATGGCGGAGTGTTAATCATTGATCAAATCTGTCTAGTCATACCGGACACCTGCCGATTTCCAGATGTACGTAGCCCATCCAATACTTTAACTTTAACTCCAACACGAATAGACCGCATACTTACCCCGTTCAACAACCCCTGCGTAACATGGCTGCTCTCTCGATTGTTCTGGAGCGCGGAATCTACCACCCTAGTTGCTCGGCAGTCCATCCATGCACAATCCAATTATTTTGTTCTGTTGGCACGTTACAGATGCGCTGACCTCGATCCAAAGATGAAACTTCTGCTACATCCTCAGCGTCGAGAGTTATGACCTAGGTAACAGGTGCATGAATAAGTACTCTCCGAAGCTTGCTGCAACGTACTGCAAAGTTCTCTTTCTGTCTCTCCTTATCAGCGCTTTTTGCGACGATAGGAACCTCCCGAGCAAGGTGCCAGGAGAGAATGATTTGTGTCGACGTTGCTTTATACTTCTTCGCGAGTTCCAATATCACAAGATCGTTTCGAACATTTGCCCAACCTAGAGCATAGCAGTGTTGGTTTCTGTATCACCAAATGGGGGGACAGCCTCTTACCACTAGGAGTGTACGCTTGCAATACAATTCCCTTTTGTGTGCAGTATTTCCGGAGGTCTTCTTGCGCGAGGTATGGGTGTAGCCTGAAAGACAGCTCGAGGGGACACAGGACAACATTTGAGGTATATTGCTCACTCGACCTGGTTGACTGCGGGTGTGACTTTGGCAGTTGTGAAAAGTTGGTCCAGTCTAGTACGGACGAGGATGGGTCATGAAACAAGCTCTTGAACTGAACAAGTTTAACACTCACGTCTTGACAGAAAAATTACTGACACCGATCGCTCGAACCTTACCGGTTCCAAGAAGTTTCTCCATTTCAGCCCACGCTATGTTGAAGTTCACAGCATCATTCATCTTCAATGTGCCATCTGGGTTCTTTGGTACGTAATTCCCCTCTATAGTTGAGGACATTAGTGATGCGAGATATTCTATCATGATCCCCACTCACTCTCGTAGACAACTGCCTGCGGCCAATGTATGAGGTACTACAGGCCGAGCGTTTGGTTTAAATTATTAATGAACTGTCGATGTCCACAAACCAGATCAATGTAGCCCAGGCCCAATCTTTGGATAGTTTCTTCAAAAGCCTCAGCGACTCGCCCTTGTTCATTCCAACTAAATGAATCTTCACGATTTACTCGATGACATTTGATTATAAAGGTGGGCGTACGCAAGCTTGGTTGTAACAAAAATCTGTTCGCGGGGGATCCCAGACGCTCTGACAGCTTCGCCAACTACATCTTCCGTTCCTTACGACCAGCAGTGCGGATGGGAAAACATTGAGAGACGATATTTATGGATGCGTACCATAGATTTCGGCCGTGTCGATGTGTCTGTATCCCGCCTTGCGCGATATGTTAGCTGCAGATTTGACAAAAAGGTTGTGACAATGATTTACTTGTAAGGCAGTCAAAAGCCAGTTCTTGGCATCCGAGTGAGCTTTTTCGTCACGGGGAGGCACCCATGATCCCGTAGCTGGAGATCACTCTTCGTATAGATTTTGATTAGATTACCACTTTTCCTGCTTACCGATGGTGGGCATGACAATGCCGTTGTTTAGCTTGATCTCTGTAACGGGCGACATGATTTAGAAGGAGAGGTGGAATACGGTGGGATTATAGGGTTGATTTTATACTGAGAATACTACCCACATGACTGCGCGAAAATAAAGACGCCCTAAAAGTATCACAAGTTGGAAACCGGGCGGAAGTGATTGTGTACATATGACATATACGTTGGAGTGAAGCTGCGCAATTTCGGTGGATCAATTTCTTTATTATCTGGGAATGGAGGAAAGAAATTACCCATCGATAGGCGTAACTCGGACTCGGAATTTCAAAGCAGCCCACATCGGCAACGCATCGGTTGCTAGGAAGGGAATACAGCTGGGATCTACTTTATATGCACAGTAAAATGTGACGGGGAACAGGCACGATTCACTCACCTACCAGTGCAATATTACCCACATGACTACGTATACGCGTCCATCAACGCCAGCACCCGCGTTGCACGAAGGTATCATATACACATACCGTATCTCGAGCCAGAGAGGCATATATACTAGACAAAAAGCAAATGGCCTACCGCCATGTTGGACAGAGATTCATCCTCCAAACCCATTGAATAGCAGGTAATTGTTGTGGAGACGGTACAATTTGATTCCTCAAGATATGATTTGGTCCTGGATTATGGTTTCAGGTTGTTTGTGCCTATCTTGATGACTTCTACGATAGCATTGGGATCTCGTGATAGGATATGTATAAGCATAGAACAGTTCCATGAACATCATTTTGCCATTACCAGGTGTCCCACAAACCTGCAAAAAAGGGGTTTATGTAATAGAGGATCAAGTGAAATGTGTCACGTAAATGGACAAGACAAAATTAAGTACTACGTGGGGTCCAATATCAAATTTTCAAATTGAAGATCAACATCCTTGAATGCCCAGTGATTGTGTCGACATTGGATTGATGGAGTAGTGAGGAGTTCAGTTCAGTAGGGCCTGAGGTTCTGTACCATCTGAATGAGTTCGTTTCGAAATTCGATGATCTGTAATGAGGCCACAATCGAACGTCCACAGAACACGGTGGACGCAAACACAGTATATCAGACAGTGAGATGCCAGAGTACAACAGGGGGAGAGTTGAAGTGGGGGGCAAGAAGACATCATCGTCAGCACGGTCGAGATAACGAGGGCAACGGGAGGTTATGAGTGATAGCATCAACCAACAGGATAAATGGCCTACAGCATCTGGAAATCGGCGGGGGCCCGGCATGACTAGACAGATTTGATCAATGATTAACACTCCGCAATCAATAGATAAGATTTGAGCAGGCCTTACAAGACGGTCAAATAAATGTGAAGAGGCTGATGCTTCAATTAACAGGATTGTGCTGTACAATATTGTTATATCATAGCATACAATAACTCAAGCAAAAGAAATGATTTTAGCTGTCATTTCCTCTGAACATCATCATTTCTAGAGCTTATCCTGACTTTAAAAGGGGTTAAAACATCATCCAACCCAGACGACAAAGGGTCAGCCACTGACACTTCTTTAGACAGAATTGCAGTGTATGATATTATCATACAGGATCATGCAATTTTTCTACCCAATGGGATAATTTTACACCACCATTTCCTTGGTCAGTCATTCTTCCTGAGGTTTGTGACTTACTGACCAGATATTCTGATTCTTGCAGAAAAGATTCAGGAACTGGTGCTTACACTAGCACAATTATTATGTATTATTCTTGTTTATCATAATATACAGTTGTTCAAGTGGATAAAATCTGATTTGCTCCATATCACAATTTTTCCTGCAGCCTATCACTTGCTGATATTGGACCCACATCATGATGCTTGAAGCAAATGTTCACAAGCTGATGCTTCCATTCAGGTGTTCCAGTGAAAGAAATGATTTTATCAGCTACTCGTCATTCTTCCCAGAAAACAAGGGATCCAGCCTGATTGATCACAAGCAAGCAGCACAACAGGTTGAAGAGGCTGGGACAAAAACAGAGGCAAAGACTTAGGGTTGGAGAGCCGGAGGTGCAACTTGAAGGATTAACCCCGACGAGCATGCCATTTCTGGCATTGCTTTGAGGTACCTGGACATGAGGAAGATGAGTTGCCATGAGCAAGCGCTATCCTCCAAGTCGAGCTATGACCGCGACAGCGCAGTGTAAAGCTGATCATGATAGTGGGTGTGATGTCCATGATGCCTCAAATGTGAGGCAACCTGGGCCATCACACCACACTCACTGGCGATGCATTACAGTCTAGGATTTTTCAACTCATAAAACAGAAATTTATGAGGGGAGAGGATGACGGCTAACGCGTCGGCTGTCGGAACGATGAGGTAATTGGTGTTTAAGTGTTAGACTCGAGCTGGGCATAGGGATCCTGAACCATGCCGGTGTCTGTCTGCAATGGCAGACATGTGCGATGGGACCACTGCACCATTGCACCCCCATTCAACTCAGAATGAGGGGCGGATGAAGTGATGAAAACTTTGACAAGGCAGAATCACAAGCATGCCTAAATGACTAGCAGCACTTCCTGCGCCTTCAGACGAACTGCTTACCTTGTTTCCAACAACCAGCGTGCTCGGAAGTGCCCAACACTCTTTCCACCGGCCGCCAAGTGGCCATACCTTCAACACTGCCCTTCAAGCGGTTGGGTTCCTATCCATCCAAAACTTGAAAATACGTCAAGGTGATGGATGCAGTTAACTAAGGCCGTTCGAACGCGAAAGTCCAGCGGTGGAAAACAACAAAATAAGTTGTTCAGTAACGCACCTAACATCCGACCGTGAATGCGCCTATGGCCCCAAAACGGCTGTCCTCCCAATCCCTCCCCCACCCGTAGTGCAAGGGGCTCTATGCATTCAAATATGTGTATCAGCTCCCCTGGCATGGGAGACAGTAGTGACCGTCAAAGTGAATGTCATTGCACGTTCATGAGCAATGAAATGCATTACAAAAGCATTTGGGTAGAGGGTGGGCAGTGCATTCTACGCCGCCAACAACAGGCTGCTTACCCATTTCCAAGCACCAGCTGCGCTCAAAAGCGCATTGCATGGTTATCCTGATGTACGTTACTTAGGAGGTGGGCTGATGAAAAAAACGGCATTATATGACTCACTGCACACTCGATGGCACTGTCTCATACCCCAATTCAATAAATTCCAAATAGTTAGACTCCTGCTTTTAGCATCCAGTTTACAATCAAAATACAAATTTTATCTATCTGTGGAGTCTAGCATTAGATGATCGCTGAGGGTACCGAATGAAATATGATACTCACTTCCGATTGCGTAGTACATCCGAAAACGCGTGCACTGCCTCCGCCCCATCGTCGTCAAATACGACAAGAGCTCCAACACATTTTTGCTTCAAAAGAACGGTCAGAAAAAGTCAACGAGATATTATATAGACTTACCGCCCATCTCTTCGGCTCGCCTCGTTTCTTAGGGCATTGGAGAAGCTGGTAGTCGTACCTTCGAAAGGTGGCTTTGCACCACCGTCGGTCCCTACAGACCTCAACCCGTTGGCCACGCTGTGAAGAGCCGACTATTACCTAAAGTAAAAATGGAATACAGCACCTACTTCGAAGGGCCGATCGTGCTCAACAATTGGCATTCTAGAATTCTGGCGTGCCATTGGTGATAGTTGTGGTTAGAGATAGAGGGGGAGGACTGAAGTTGTGCTTAAAAGGTTGGATGTACGCAGGGCGGTTAGCTAGACGATGGTAGGAGTTAAGGTAGAGGAAAAACAAACCCCAGCAAGGCGGTGTTAGGGTAGGTGAGGGTGCACAGACTCTTGTTGGTCGTGGTGGTATTCCTAGCTTCGTTTGATGTTGTGTGTTCAACTTGAGCTAGGAGTAAGTTAGAGAAACCACGCCTAGTCCGCGATCAAATGAAGAAAATGGAATGAGGAAGCACTAGTCACCCACTGTTCAACACCTCTCTCAATACATCCCCCAGCAGTCGAGCATCCCCTCGATACACCTCCTCGCCGTTCGAGGACTCTAGACAACCCGTCCATCCCTCCATGGCCTCATGATATGCCTCTCAGACATCGAACACTTCCCTGACACGCCTCTGAGCCTCAACACCTATCGACACAGCCTCCATCATTTTAACATCTCGATACGCATTCTTCAACACATCCCGGCATGCCCTCCCCACACCTGCGCCAGTGTTCTCCAATGGAAGCATAGCATACCCTTTCCCCCCCGCTCGATCCAAAACCCCGTGCCCTCCATCCCTGTTCTTTCCATCCTCACCTTTCGCATTGGCCTCCATTTGCACATCCACATTACCATGGCCAACACCGTCACCATCGACATCACCGCACCAGCAGCCTCGACATGCTCAATCGCGCACAAGGCAATCATGGGTCACCAAACAGTGAGGGGACGGAGGTGCTCAGTGCCCGTCGAATTGTAACTGATGCCCTTGCCAGCGAGGCTGTCCTAGGGAACGTAGTTCAAAGCTACATGTTACTATACACACGAACTACTTCATGTGTTTTGTGAGTCCTTGCTCAGGCGCCTTGGTATCACAATATTGGTGCAGGAGCTACTATGTGGTAAGGTTGGCTCGTGATAGCTCACACCAAGGTAGGGGATAAAGGGGCAGGAAACAGCAATGAAGTGAGTCCGAGTCCGACACAAGAAATGCTTGTGCCTTTCTTGCAGCGGAATGGACTTTGGGATCACTGCCTAGGATAGAAAACGCCTCAGTGTGTGTTTGCACAAATGTTGGCCTCACCAGATGCTCGGTGCGCACACACAGAGGACAATGAGGTGGAATATTGCTGAGGAATCAAGGAGCCTGACGGTGGATATCGGTATGTGCACTCTATCTAACATCATAGGCACCCACCAATGTGGTACTCAATCTTTTGTAAGTCACCCCCCTAGTAGTACAGCTATGTGTCGCTTGCGCCAATTTCCTGGGCACGAGTGAAGGACGGGCATTGCATAGCCGACGGGGCTGGGGCCAGCCTGAGGCTCGGACGACACTTCATACGTGGTCTTCAGGACAAGTTGCTGATAGGATCCTGAACAGCCTTAGGCCAAATCCAACGTTGAGTGACGAAAAGTCAAACTCATGGCAGGTGATGAAAAGTCAGACCTGCAGGGGAACTAGTGGAGCGCAAGCAAGATGGATCATGGTAGATGACTTCGGATGTAGTACTAGTAGTAGTAAAACCATGACTTAGTAGACCCAGACTCGGACTCGGACTAGGAAACTTGTTTCATTTGAAATTTTAATGGTTCAAACTTCTGAGATAAGCACCAATCAGTGGCACGTGCTGATCAGGGTGTGACATCATCATGATGATACCATGGGCTGCCGACCAAAAGTTGAACACTGGCAAGTTCAAGTTCAAGTTCAACTTACTATGAATTTGGGCCCAGGAAACACCCAGAACAAACAGACTCTGGAAAATTGTAACCTGCTCATCTGATCTGGAAATTGCGATGCGAAAGGGTGATGAGGAGCAATAGCCTTCAAGTTATCCTCTGTGCAGTGAATGCCATCAATTCTCGTGAGGGGAAATGATGGGCTGTGATCGTGTCCATTGCTGGTGCCGTTGAGCAAGTTTGGGCAGGCCGAAATTGCGTGAACTTGCTCCAGAGATGCCAATGCATGTACTGCATTCCCCCCTCCAAGGCCAGGATTTTTTGAGTGAGTGGATGATGAGCAATTTGCATTTTTTGAGGCTGGGTGGATGAGATCACGAGAAAAATGTCACATTGCCACTTTTTATCTTGTTCACTCTCCTGTGCCTCACACAGTCAATAAAGAATTATGATATGTAGCCCAGCATGTCTACTAGCTTACCTACAACTTTTCCTTCCCCTTCCCCCTTCAAATAGTGTGGTGCCTCGCAATTCTCCTTGCGACATCGAAAACCGTCGAAAGTCGGAGTTTAAAACTCCGACCTTTAAGCATCAGCCGGTGTTCACCACTCCTGCCAGTGTGTCCCATCACATTTTAAAGGTTGCTTTTAGTGGGTAGGAGTTGGTTATGTACATAGATGTTGACACATATTGAGAACGGTGACTAGTACATCCCAGTAAAGTCTTCAGGCTCTTCGATGACTTCATCTCCGTCATCACCATCAATGTCATCCCAGCCTTCCAAGTCACGGTCTTCTAAACATAGCTCTGGGTTTTCTGACTCCGAGTCATAGCCCATGTCGCTACCTCTGTCGTTGGCTTGTGCAGGAGACTCTTCCGATGCCTCCTGAAGCTCCACATCTGGAACCTGAATATCCTGGGCATCTTCAGCCACATTGGAAACACAGCCCGAGGAGGATGCTGACTGATGCGCATGAAAGTGGCCAACACCTAGCCCCCAGTGGTAGCGCATAAGAAGATCCCGGTCAGAGAACCTGGGGGGATATAGTAACATGGAATCAGAACTGGCGAGTAAGTAATAAACCCACTGGCCAACAAAGTATTGATTGTAGTCTTTACCATCCTTGGCACAGCGTGAGATACCAACCCCATCCCTTTGTCGTTTGCCTTTTGCAAAGGCTGGTAGGATGTGGCACCCACGCAGAACATCTTTCGGATCCACAAAACCAAAAGAATGCTTCTCGTTCATAGGAGGAAAGCGGACCGAGTCCAGCTTGGAAGTACTCCACCCTGAAGACCCTGGGTTAACAACCTCAAACCATCGTACCCACAAAAAATCGAAGCGGCGAGCTTCAAAATCACGCATGCCAGGCCCAGTATAAATCACATTTATGTGATATGCGCTGAGGACCTGTGTGTACAAGAAATGATGCAGATTCGAAGAAATCACAGAGCCTCCCACATCATCAGCAAGAAGCATGACATTGCAACGGGATGTCCCTGCGTTAATGATGTCAGTTCCATGCCGAATGTCATGAGTGGTGAAGTGGAATCGAATAAGTTTGTGGTGGTATATGCGGTCATTCTTCAAGAGCACGAAATTGCATGCATTTTCGTTGGGGCTATGACTCGGACTCAATGGCCCAGTATCTGACCCTGTTCTGATGCTGGACAGATCCGAAAGTGATTCAGTTTCCTGGAGAAGTGCTGTTTGGATTCGAGGAAGTAGATGCTCTCTTAACTTGGGTAAAAAGTTCTGCATCAGAGGGGTTAGTACAAATCAGCAGAGGAAGAATACGAAGGCTGCTCACCTTGATCGCGGGGTCACCTTCATTCTTTTGCAGGAATGTTGGTATGTGCACAGGACATTTCTGTGACTTTCCCATGTTGTACTGTAAGCCAGGATCATGTGTAACATCCTCGTGCTCTATTTCAAAGGGTGAGCCAAGTTGTGGATGATTCAGCCGCTCGCGGATCATGCTGATATGGTGCTCTCGTCGCTCAACCCTCGATATTTGCTGTGGTATTGATCGCCCGCTAGTCCGAAGTGACCGAGTTTTGGATGTTTGGTGCTCGAGCTCGCTCTGATGCCCACAATGACAGTAAGCAATATGATGCAAAAAATCATGTAAACACTTACTGGTTGAGTGGAATATGAGTCAGTTGTACCAAAGCGTCGGATGGTGTCAATGTAGTCACCGAGCACATGATACTTATAGGTCATCAGATTAAGTCCCTTCTTCTTCCATGCTTTACTATTGGGTGCGGTAGTTCTTTTTGATTTGGACACCCCATTAGCCGCGGATTTCTCCTGACGCCGTTGCCGAGCAGCCCGCTCACGTTCCAACTCTCGGGTCTCAAATGCTGCACATGTCTTTTCCTCAAATGTGCGTAGACTGTTTCCCAGAGATGTAGTGACACAGGATAAAATGTCCAGAGTCATGTCCGTGTGCATGCGGAGCTTGGCAAGACCATGCCAGTGGGCTAATTCAAATAAGGGCTTGAGAACATACATATTGTGGGGTTCAGGCAGAAGACCATCAAAAATGGATATGGCACACTGCATGAATGGTGTTAGCCAAGTTGAGAATCCTGGCAATAATACCCACTTGTAACATATCCTCGTAATCATGAGCAGTCATCTTCTTCAGTTCTGACCGGTTCGACCTTATTTTTCGTATTCCATCAACCCCAAAAGGAGGTATTTCTCGAAACCTAATAGAAATATCAGTACCAAGCCCTCTGAGGTTTCAAACGATGCTTGCCATCTATCCAGTTCATGCTTGAGGCTTTCATCTACACAATCTAGAATGCGTAGTAGATGTATAAAAAATGCCTTCCAGACTCTGAGCTCAACCTTGTGCATGAGATCCACAGCGAGCATGCTGAACATGTTGAAACCAAATGGTGCTAGCTTGCTTGAAAATGCATTCTGACAAAGCATGAGCATTGAAATCAATCATCATAGAAAAGAGAAGGCACATACCGCTGTTGGAACAAGAGAATCTTCTTGTAGGAGAGCTTCCACTGCCTTACTATCAACCACATAGCCCTTCTCATATATCTTCTCATGTGCTGTCTCAACACGATTATGCCGTTTCACATGGTCAATCCGGGCGAGAGTCCTGCGCTGTGCCATATCTCGACACATCCCCATGTTGGCAACACGATCTAATGGTATGAGACAACGGGGACAAGGGCACCGACCGAGATTACGAATGCTGGCTATAAGAATTCTGTGTAAATTTTCAGTAATAGCCACTGACATTCAAAAAGTCTGGGCTTACTTCTCTTTGTAGTCTGCAGAATATGTAAATATACAGGGGTAAAAATGACACCAGATGCCATCGCAACACTTAATCACAATTCCATGCTTGTATGCTTCCAGGAATTCATCATCAAGGATGATCGCCCATTGAGCGTGATAGACTTCTCGATGACAATGGGTCATGAATACACTGCTTGGGCCTTTTCCACCCAGATACTCTGTGGCGAATGTTTTAAATGCATCTGGGAGCTGTCATCCAAAAAGGAATGAGGATCACATACTAGCGCAAAGCTAATGAGATCCTTCTTACCGTTTCCAGATAGGCGATGTGCTCAAAGGCTCGACAGGAGGGTTTTGTCCTTCTGTCCTTCGACTCATTCCCCATCGCAAGATAAATTGGCCATAGTTTAGCGGTGCTGAACGCCGTGAGCTGAGTGCCATCAGAGGCGAACATAAGACCCACAACAATCCTCTGAAGGTCACATCCCGGCTCCCCGGGAGATTCCTGAAGGTCACGGTGAGCTTTGATGAATGCCTCTGAAGTGTAGAGTTCTCCGTGAGCTTTGACTGGCTCAGAAGCTTCAGTTGGTTGCCAAAACAGCTCATATGGTTCGAAATGGAGGTGTGGATGGCTGGAGGGGCGCATAATTTTTTCCTTAATGACCGAAACCAGCTTGTGGTGATGAAGGGTTCCCACGTCAAACTCCCTTTGCCCTGGATGCAGCGACCTTTTGTGGAATGGAACCCTGATCTTGATTGGGGTTTTGACCCAGTCGCCGTTATCCGCTTCGTCCTCCCAGTCTTCATCACTCGACGGGTTGCATGACCGATCTCCGCTCAGCTGCGCATCAATAAGCCGCCACTTTGTCCCTGAAACGTCCTCAGGTCGAAATGTTGGATGTCCGACTATCTTGATGAGATCCTGAAAGCCTGACTGTGTTTTCTTTAACCCGCCGTTCCAATACCATTCCCCTAGCAAAAACAATGACTGATTCGGGTATGGGTGGTAGGAGTCAGTTGGATTGCCAGAAAAAGTATCCGGGGATGCAACCATTAGGTCGTCGCGCGTTATATTCTCGTTGGGATCGTGGTCTGGGAAGCGAGTTGCGTGATACTGCCGGAAAAGGCCAAATTTATTCCGTGTAGATTTCAGCAGCTTCCTGTCACAGGAATAAATATTTGTGGGCTGCTCGGATGAGGGTGATGCTGATAAAGTCACTGGAGATGTGGCTAGCGTACATTCTGATGTGACTGGTTGGAGTGCTGGAGGAAGTGCCGCCGGAGGTTCAGGCAGTATATCCCGATAGCGCTTGGGTAGTTGGCGATTTTCCCGGCGACCCCTGCGCTCTGCCAGTGGTTGATCCAAGCCTTCAGTACTCATAGGGACATCCTGACATGTACCATCTAATGAGCAATAAGTTGCACCAACATCATAAACCTCACCTCATGTAGCATGGCAAGCGCAACGTTGTTTGATTCTTGTTCGATGGCTACATGTTGGTCCAGAGGGTTTTCCACAGTTGGGGTTGGCATGGCTTCCATTTTTCGACGCTTCTTGGACTGCCAGACCTCTTTAGCTTTGTCCAGAGCGCTGGAAAACCGTTTCTTTGTCTTCAGGCAACTACGTTTGTGGAAAGTATAGCCTTGTGGTGCAGAGAACGTTCGGCCGCAAACACAGACTTGACACCAAGCTGGCGACAAGTCCATGGCGTGGTAATGAAAATGGTGATGGGTAGAACTCTGCCAGTAGCACGGAAACCTCAGGGCTCAACGTGAGAAAACAATCACTGGATAGGTCAAATTTTTGATCAGCCATTACTATATAAGTTGAGATGATTATGCATGAGTCAGTTTATAAATTGAAATTCCGATGCTTGTAAATAAGAGTCGGCGAAGCAAAAAGGCGCGCTATAGTACAGGCGTTGTATTAAATGTTGATGCTGAGGGATGAGTGAGCTTCATACCTTTCAAACTTGTGCTTCAAGAAGTTTTCTATTTCAAAGCACCCCCAATCATCAATAATTGTAGGACCATACCTTTTGCTTTGGCATCAGAATATGGCCCATGCCAAAATGAGGAAGTTGGGACCATGCGGGTACTAATATAGCAGAGGAGCATTCACAGGCCACAATATTCACAAAATAATAATTATGGCAGTCGGGTAGGAATGACGGCGGCACGGCCAAATAAACTATAGAAAGTCTGTGTGTAAAAACGGGCTATGTGAATCTCAAGTTGTTGGACATTTGCTTCGGTATACATATCAAGAGAGGCCAGATCAGGTAGCAAAAGGGGCGTCGGCTTCAGTCCATCCCAATCCCTCATTAATGCCCTCAGCGCCAGCAAAAACGGTAATCTTTCTTGCCAGTCATGAGCTTGCAAACCAGAATTTGCTCGCTGTACATCAACAGCGATCAGTGAGGGTACATTGAAGCACTTCAGCACCATCGCTTGCCGCTCGTGTTCATCTTGTCGGGATGGCGAGGCTGAGGCATGCCTATCGAGGGCCAGAAGCTCGAAGCAGAAATTAAGCTGAGTCAACTCCCATAGAACTTTCTGAGCCTTGTCAATGGGCACTGTGGGAAAGTGGTTGGATGGTGGAGGGCAGGGGACGATCTGAAGCTCATCTAAAGCATCTGCAAAGATGGCTTTGGCTTGCTCATGTTGACGAACCAAAGTTGGTTCACAGCTGTGTTCCAGAAGCCCATCAAGAAGGAAATCACACCACTGCTGGCCAGACAAGGGAGATACTAAGCTGTCTGCTGAAAAAACATGCAAGATGCAGGCAGGTCGAAATACATTCCAAGTAGCAAAGAATTTTGCCCGGCGAGTTTCATTGGTGGAAGCAAAAATCGCAGCCTCAGGAAACAGATACCGCATGTTATAAGATGCCGGGGTTTCGTCCCTCTTAACTGCCTTCAACGCATCACGCCAGGAAGGGATCGGGAGTGGCATGAGGGGGCTCTCGTACACATCAAACTTGTCGCGGCCTGTGGGCAGATTCAAAGATTTCTGCTTGTTATCTATTGGAGAGTGAGATGACATATGAGAAAGCGAAGACCAGTCACTTATGAGCAACTCCTTTTCCTTTACTTCCGTACGGGCCCCTACCCTTGCTGCCACTGCGTTGATGGCTAACACCCACAATGGTTCTGGGGCCTGGCCTGTCTTTTGACACTTGCGATTGGACTGAGGGCACCACATTTCCTGATGAGGAAGTCTTGTTTTCGCTGGTATTGATGGCGAATGGATCCAGATAGCGTAGGAAGTTACGAGCATAATGTAAGATTGCCTCATATTTTTGAGTGGAGGTAGCTGGTCCCTGATATATGGTAGGGTAGTTGAAGCGGTGTGAATCGAAGCAGATGCCATTGTATCGGGGTATTGCAAATGGGACAGCAGCGAGTATATTTGTCTTGCCGAGATCTGAGGCCGGCCATGTCAGCCAGAACGGAAGGCCGGCATGGAAAAAGTCCTGCGCAACGCGAATATCATTGGTGAAAACACCAACGGTATTAGCCACTTCGGCAGGCGGGGAGCCCACACCCAACCTAGCTGAGTCCATCCAGGGTTTATACACCTCCATGTAATCCAACGTCACCATTAGATCAAGCCAACACCTCTGCACATCCCTCACACCAAACGCCATCTGATGGAAGTTGGTCCACACCGAACCAAGACGGACAAGGCCATGCTCAATCATTTTGATCATTGGGCCGAGGGTTGGCGGTACCTGAGATTTCGTCCGATTTGACGTGAATGCTTCCACCCGAGATAGCAAAACCGACACCGAAGACTTCAGCTTGCCCAGCTTTGAATCCGATAGCTTGCCAAGGCTGCGAATGGGGGAAGTTGGGTCCCTCAAGAGAATGAAATCCTGGCATGCTGGCTCCCACCATATAATTAAATGGGCAGAAAGTGAGTTAGGCATCGGAATTGCCCCGTGATGACAGTTAAATGTGTTGTAAGGCTGGGGCCAGAGGATAGGGTCGTCGTCTGCATAAAGGCTGTCGGCACGCATGAATACTTTGCGGTCTCCAACAGGCGGCTTGGGGATGGAGGTTCGATTAGGGGTGGTGATAAAATATTTGCTGTCGAGGAGGAGAGCCCCGACCCTGCCGTCTGTTGCACCAATGGGCCCTATAAAAACGGATTTAGCGGAAAAACCATCGTAAACCCAAAGTTCGACATACTGCCTTCAACGCGCCACCTCAGCAAATCATCATTCGTAAGCACGACGGCCATTTTCGATAAGTTCCTACTAGCCGTGAGAACAATAAAGAGAAGGTGTAGGCAAGAGCATACCAGCAATATAAATATGGCCTTCAGTCAAGGGCTTCTGAGTCAGGTCGAGCCGGAGATGGATTCTTGAAGGGAAGGGGTTTAAGAGTGACGAAAAGTCAGACTCAAAGCAGGTGATGAAAAGTCAGACCTGCAGGTAACGAAGTTCGATGGGTGGGAATCAAAGTGGGCTTGTGGTCATTGCCGCGAAAGATGGGTGCACTGGACCTCCGAGTCAGTACTTCAGTTGAATGCTCAAGAGTCAATGCGGGGCACTCCGAGGACGGTTGCAAAGGAGCCAAACAGCATCAAACTTGAAGTTTGGCAACCCCTAACCCTAGAATCTCTACATGATTGAAAAACCATGGCACGACTACCTGGGCCAGTCATTATGATATTACTAGGTGAATGGGTCCAATTATAACTTTACATGAAGTAGCATTCCTTGCCAGTTTACTAGTAGAATGCGGCTACTAAGTTAGATCGCCCCAAAACCCATTATTTTCTGAAATGTATTGTGTGACAAAATCAAAAAGCAAACTACAACACAGTTGAACCTCCGATGTCACATGTCCAGCCAGCGGCCGTAGTACAAGCCCCTGGTCTCACACTGAAGTTATGTTTACATAAGCTGGACAAGGCGCTGCCAGTGCCCACTAAACTATGGTATACGACTTGCATCATCGACACACAAAACCCACAGACTAGTTTTGCAGGAAAGTTGCATTTATTTATATTTTGAAGACATTGTCCAGAATACATTTCGTGTTTTCGCTTTTTTACACGAGTTATTAAAATCTACAAACATAAGAAAAAACAAATTTCAAAAGAAAATGTGGACAAAATCTTCTGATCACTTCAGCATCACCATTCCCGCAATTTTTGATGCTATCAGAGGAGTGTGTCAACTGCTAGCGATGATACAAGATTGAAGTGATTAAGTGTCTTACATAATTAATGCGTCCAGTCTGCAAAACGCGTTGCGTCGCGCTTTCGGTCCACAATCTGCCCATGCCACTGCCATATGGGCTGGAACCCAGCTAGAAGACGGTCAGAAGGCCAGATTGCCCGACTGAATGCTGTCCGCCCCACGAAAGGAGCTACTCATGTGCAAGAAAAGGAAAATCAGCCAATCACACATATTCTCCCCTCTCCACCTGCGACCCTGAGTCAGACTCCGAGGCACATTAATAACGCAACGATTACATCCGAAGATCAGGCACTCGCATCTCGATTACGAGCTGAGCGCTTTGAATGCCAGCTTCATAATGAAAGAAGAAAGTCAGCTGCTCGAGCAAAAAAAAAGGTGGATGTCGGACTGAACTACTAGTAGTACAGAAGTGCCGTTCCAATATTCTTGTCATTGAGGGGAATGCCAGGCTGTCCGACCTGAAACTACAGCAAGAGCTAGCATGCACCTGGGATGCCCTCTCAAGATCCGAAGCCATGGTTAACAAAACACTTGAAGCACTCCTGCCAGTGGCACGCTCGCAAGCGCAGGCATGCATAAACATGCTCCGAAAAAGAATGAACTCCCGAATAGGCCAGAGAAATTAGCTGCGTTGATAGCGTGAAGCGCAAGGGAGTCGTCTGGAGAACCCCCAGGTGCAGATGCACCAGTTGTTGAGCTGATCTTGGATAACGATGGACTCGTCGATCTTCTTTATGATGACTGGGAGATTGACCGTAAGGAATAGTGTCTTTATAATTTTGGGAACGACACATATAATTTCTTAGGCTATGTACTAAAACATACATATTGTGCACAATTTGGGCGAGCGGGGTGCTTGAGGAAGGTCTAACAGCCAGGATACGCATCGAGCGAAATTGTTATTGTGGCGGGAAACCAAACAAAAGCAAATAGGACAGAATTTGGCCAGTACTATCACAGGCCTAGTAGTGTTGCAAAATCACCTAGTATTGCAAAACTTTGAAAATGGGTGTTCCAACCCTCAACCACTTAAGTCTTGGACACAAGCCATTACAATAAGCCTCTCTGAACATGCTTTGCCACTTTTTCCTCCCCGCAGTTGAGAACTCCTCGTTGGGTCATCGTTTAGAGTATGATCACGTGTTTTGCAACTCTAGGTGAATTAGTTCGGACTATGTATTAGATGATAACTAAGTTGTATAAAAAGGAACAGAAAATTGGGGCATAGTGAGGTAGTCCAAAGCTATATAATCCGGAATATCCGAGGGAGATACGTGGACGGGAAGTGGTAGAAATGAAATATTTTGCAACACTAGGGAAGTGATAGCCACTAGTAGGCCAAAAAAGGTCACACCATGCTCTGCCATGCATACCACAACATTGTGTCATGCTGCAACAAATCATCATGAATCACTTCATTTTCTGCAAGGTTCATGGCTTTAAAGGCATCCCACAGCATGTCTAAGATGGAGATGTGGGAGGGTGACACAAAGTCGATGGCTATTTTGAAGCAATTCGAAAGATTGGACACCTATAGGCAAGAAATTATAGGACATCACAAAGCATACAATAAGCTTACTTGATGAGGGCAACCAGGAGGGATAACAACAGCTTCCCCTGGTAGTTGGACTGCATGCCACCCACGGACACCACTCGTGAGAAAAGCGGTTTTGCCAACATCGGGAGAGATATAATTTGTTTCCGATACAATTGGTTGGCCCAGACAACAGCAGGAGTCAGAGGCAGAGCGATCCAATGCCTTTGATAGTGCAAATATACTGGAAGAAGGCCAGATATCCCAGCGAGCTCCCAAGACCTTGCCATTATGGTCTGGTTTGCTGTAAAACATTAAATTGATTGCCCCAGCCTTATCCATGTGGACCTTAGTTGTACCATTGGCTTCCAGATCTGCCTGTTCAGCGATGAGACCCAGAACAGTCTGACTGTGAGTAGCGCTGACCTCTGACACATAGAGTTTGGGGCCTAGGCAAGGGGAAACAAACTCAGCAAATGCGACCTAAAATTGCAAAACTATACATACCAAGGTCAGGTATTAGACTTCCTTTCGGGAAATATGAAAATAGATTCAAGGGACCATGTGGCAAGATATGTGCTTGAAACATTTTTGCTACGCAACGCATGAAAATATCGTGAAGTTTTGGGTGAACCTTTTTGAGATCACCTTTGGGTGGGTAATCCTACACTGACATAAGAGCAGAAAATGGGACAAAAATGGAGCATACCCTGATCTGAAGGGACCTGTTCGATAATTGGTCCTCCTTCCAAGTTTTAAAGTACGACCCCAGCGTTGATCTTGTTGTCTGCCATGCTTGCCCATCATAAAAGGTCATCGTACAGTGTTTTCCTTTGTTTTTCTTCAAGTCAAGTAAGTCATCAGGGTTTGTCGAGTCTATGATTCCTGTCAAAATAAAAGGTTCCCGGGTGCTCCATTTTTCCAGGAAAAGATTCTCGGTTAGCTCTCCGACTTTATACTTGGACATGCTTTGTATATATGACTCTGCGTGGCGGTCGGCTTCAGGAATAATGGGCTGCATATAGGCATGTGGATCCAGGCCCTTGGGTGGTGGTAAGGCTAAGGCTGTTTCCATCGCACTGATTTGATCTTGAAGTACCTCAGTGGGGAAAACTGCCACTGGGCTTAACCATGTTTTGGAGTGATTGTCGACACAGGACATGGGTGGCTCTTTATTCAAAGTTGGGCATGCATTGTAGCATGAGCTGCATAGCTCAAATCTGCACCTTGAGCAGAACCACGACTGAAACAAGAGGCTATGAAAACATTTATCTAAAGAAAAATGTGAAACGGCGAGTTGAACAAGATAAGCAGGCAAACTATACCACATGCATATGTTATGCCTTTTGGAAAGGCTCAAAACTGGACCTGTGCATGCTGCACATGCGTCAACTCGGCCTTCAGCTTGGGCAACAAAGCCATGGCAGTGGCGTACTATGAATAATGTAAAATACAGAACTGAAAAAGCTCGTCAACCACACCTTTATAACTGCTATGTACTCTGCAGTCCGAGAAGGGTTCCAATCATAGTACTCATACGTCCCAAATTCGGCTCAAGAAACACCGCTTTCCAGATTGAAGATCCAACTTGAAGACCCATCTTGCTCTAGTCTCATCCTCCGAAAGCCAATGAAACGACATTTCTCTCAGATTGTGTTACGGCTAAAAGTTTGTGAAGAAAATCCAACACATGCTATGCACAGTGATGGGATAAGAAGCTTTCCATATTCTACGCATGCACGGTCTTGGACTGAATAGCCTTCCTCATGGGGCTCTGCTGATTTCATCTTTTTGGAAACAGACGTTCTTCTGATTGTGGTGGCCTTGCGTTTCCTGGTTACCTGAGCTGACGACTCTTGACCAGCACCTTGATTATCATTAGGGGATGGAGTAGGTGACTTTTTATAGGCGGTGATGTCTTCAGAAGCTGGTAGAGAATCGTTAACTCCAGGTCGAGTATGAGCAGTGACTGAGTTATTGTGTAATGGTTAATATGTATGGCATAAAAGATACATGTGAGCACAAACCTTCAAAATGGAATACATGCATTGACCATCCATGTTTGTAGCGCTCTCCCTGTGCACCCCATCCATCTTTAGGCATAACGGCTGCAACAACACGAACCAAACCTTTCTGTGGGAGAAAAACGGCCTGACAGGTGTAAGGGAAGTCAGGAAAATGACAGACTTTCGAACCTACATCTAATGCCCATACGTGCCCTTTAAACTTACTGTTAGCAAAATATATGTAGGAAGATTATGACTATCACCTACGCGCATCCTCGGCCGTAGAAATTTTTTTAGAGAATGACCGGGTGTCAATTAACTGTATTTTGTCTGAGGTAATGGGAAGTCAAAGCCATATAGACTTAAACATGCCCTTACCTTGGCTGCCTAGTATTGCAAATGGACTTCCTGGAGCGAACCCCACAGGAACAGACACACCAGGTGTCTTCGCCTCGAAAAATCCGTTTTGCATTGGGTGACAAGTTTCCAGGTCATAGAACTGCGCCCCAGTATCAACCTCATGAGCGAATATCAAGCCTAGAAGGGGTGATACAGCAGCTGTTATACTAAAGCTTGTTCAGACAGGTTTCCATCACGATATTCTCAACATGTGCTTATGGACGATCCTGTGTAACCACCTCTCTTATGGAGGTACTGCTTGGGATGTCGAACTCAACGCTATTAAGATGACCAGAAGGTCAGTTATGGCAATGACTCCGATAGCAACCATTCGTATTCATGTACATTTTAGACTCTTGCATGAGAAAGACAAGGAGTCGCATTCTTGACATGAGATGAAGGTGTGTGATCCGAGACTCATCAAGCAGCGGAAGATTGTTCGTAAATGAAGTGGCCGAGATGGTGGAATCTTTAGAGAGTCAGTTAATATAAGGGATAGTATAACAAGAAAGAACGTACTATGTTTCACATCTCTCAGGAAGACTTCGGATCCAACAGTTGATGCTATGATTGATTTGAAGCATGTTATACTGCCATATTTAAAGGAGTGCTGGCTGGAATTGGCATTCATAGTTGATCCTTCGGTAATATCCCCGCAGGAGATGTGATTGCCAGTCAGACTCCCATTCTGGAACGTGGTAAACATTAGATGTTCTCCACTGGTGGTCAACACGATAAGCATGACACAGGCAGTATCACAACACCACATCATATCCAACACACCTGGGTCACCCAAACACAATTCCAGAGATCTAGCATGGATATCAGAGTTCTCCGGGTTTTGCGTGTCCCATATGATAAGCCGAGGGAAGCTGCCTGGATGTCTGTTCAACATATCACGAATGGTTGATGGGGGAAAATGACCTACCCCCAACGATGACAGTATCACCATCATTGCAAAATAAAACCTTCCTAACTTTTCCGGTCTGTCTGCTCAGCAAGGATCCAGTCAAATTCTCCAAGTGAGATGCCATGTAGCACCAAAAGCCTGAGGATGCGAAGGAACACTTGAGGAACGGAAGTTTGTTGTATTGATTAGTGCTACATACTCGAGTCCGACTTTTCACACTGACAAGGATCAATAACGTTCAACCTTAAGAGGTATAGGCGAGGGCATACCAGCGACATAAATATGGTGTTGAGCCTTCCGTCAAGGGCTTCTGAGTCAGGTCAAGCTGGAATGGATTGAGTGACTAAAAGTCAGACTCAAAGCAGGTGATGAATAGTCAGGCCTGCAGGTAACGAACTTAGATGGGTGGGAAACAAACTGGGCTTGTCGTCCTTGCCGCGAAAGATCAGTCATGGTGGCACTATGAGTAAGTTCAACGTTCAACACTCAACTCTGCATGTGACCATTGCAAAAGGAACCAAACAGCATCAAACTTGAAGTACTTGTAACTTAACCCTGCCTTGTCTATCCCTTTGTTCTGTCGCCCACAGGTTTGACTTTTCGTCACCCAGTGACTTGAGTCTGACTTGTCACTCAGTTTTTCATTGGGATCTGGAACCTTTGGGTGCACTGCCTAGGCTGTGACACTTCAACTTGAACAACGGTCAACCTTCAACGTTTCAACGTTCACCCATCATGCCTGCAGTCCGAGCTCCTAGTTTTGACCATTGCATACCTCCTCGTCCACCCCGAGCGCCTAGTTTTGATGATCCCATACCTCCTCGTCCACCCCAAGCGCCTAGTTTTGACGATCCCATACCTCCTCGTCCACCCCGAGCGCCTAGTTTTGACGATCCCATACCTCCTCGCCCAGCCCGAGCTCTGAGTTTTGATGATCCCATACCTCGTCAAGCTCGAGCTCCCAGTTTTATCGACCCGATACCTCCTCATGCAGACGGTACCCCCACCGGTAGAAAGAACTTGTCAAACCAACAACCGCACTCCAGCCCTCGAAATCAAATTTATATGCCTTTGATAACTACATCAAGATCCACCGCTCGAGTGCCACACCTTCGCCACGTGAATGGTACGTCATCCAACTCGTTCTTCTATCAACTGTAGCTACTCTTTACATTATCCTTTCCATTACTTCATTGTGGGTATTGGCCGCCGCCTTGACCACATCGAAGATGTTTACTGCATTGTTCAATATGAGATTCCTAGAGTATAAGGGCAACCTAAGCCTCTAGCAAAGGGAAATCCGAAGTTAAAATTATGCTACATAATACAGGGATTGGGGGCGCACCTAGCAAAGGGATTTCCGAAGAGAAAACTCTAAGGATCCCCTTGCTGATGCCCAGTATATGTGAAGATGACAAAAATCAAATATAACCTAAAATAGAAAAAGGCGGAGATAGGCGGATCAAGGCCGCCGAATGACATCATACCAAGGGGTATGTGTCGGAAGGGGTACTCCGCCTCTAAATATAAAAGTGTCAACATATACAAACATGATAGCAAGGGAAAATTAGTAATAAAATCCAGAAAAATCATAGAAAATGAAGAATAGAAGGAAATGAGGTGGGGAAAAATATGGGACGAACATAAAAAATAGGAAAAACACACAGGGCACCCCCCTAGTCCCCTTACATCACCCCCTCTCTAAGATGCATTGCCCCGATGCATTCAAAATCGTATACAACCAAAGTCCGTGACTTGAATGCAACGCGGTGCAGCAGTGTGCCGTCGGTGGAATTCCTTGATTAACCGAGGGGCATTTATGTCAGACTCTTCGACCCATGAGTTCTCCTCATACCCATAACCCTTCCAATGTACCAAATACTGGAGTTTTCCTCGACGCAAACGGCTGTCCAAGATTGACTCGACTTCATATTGGGGTTCTCCCTCGATCACTGTAGGTGGTGGTGGTGGGTGTGAATGGCATCCCGGGAACGGATCTGGGGGAGCTGGAAGCAATTTGACGACATGGAAGATGGGATGGAGTCTGGACATGGAAGCTGGGAGGCGTAGACGATAGGCATGTGTTCCAACGCACTTGACAATGGGGAAAAGTCCCAAGAAGCGATGAGCGAGTTTCTTGGATGGACATGTAGTGGAGATGTCACTGGAGTCAAGATAAACTCGATCACCAACCTTGTACTGAGGGGTTGGGGAGTGGCGCTGGTTGTAAAATCGCGCCATGTCGTCCTTCGCCTTTGCTAAGGCTGCCTTGCCTCCTCCAAGCTATCCCTCATGCATTCTGTGAACTCATTCACTGTCTCGATGTGTGAGGGAGTTTGGTGAGGTTCAAATCCCATGCGTGGATGTTGTCCAGTGTCTAAGAGGAAAGGGGTCTGTTGAGTGGAAGCATGGACATGGTTGTTGTACCCGAACTCGGCCAAAGGAAGGAGATCATCCCAATTGTCCTGGCGTTCATTGACAAAGAGGCGGATGTACTGCTCCAGTTCCTGGTTGACTCGCTCCGTCTGGCCATCAGTTTGTGGGTGATAAGCAGTTGAAGCAAGGAGTTTGATCCCCAGGAGTCGGTACAGCTCACGAGTGAACTCTGCCATGAACTGAGGGCCACGATCCGAGAGGAAGGCACCAGGAAGTCCATGTAATTTCCACACGTGGTGGAGGTAGAGTCGAGCGGCACCTAGGGCACTGACAGTGGTGTGAGTGGGAATGAAGTGAGCGTGTTTTCCCACTGAGTCAACTGTGCACATCACCGCATCAAACCCGTTTGACTCTGGCAATTCCACCACAAAGTTGACGCTGACGACATCCCAACAACTCTCTGGAACAGGAAGAGGGTGTAGCTCACCAATAGGCTTGCAACGAGGGACCTTGGTGCGTAAGCAAAGGTCACAAGTGCGACAATACTGACCAATGAGCCATGACATTTGTGGCCACCAATAGTTCCGTGAGGTGAGCTCCAAGGTCTTCCAGCGTCCAGGGTGGCCAGCAATCTGTGAGTCATGGTGTTGGGATATGATGCGCCGGCGAAGGTCTGGGTCATTGGGAACATAGATGCGATCCCTGAAATACAACAAGTCCTCCTTTTCAGCCCACTCTGCCGCACGTAAGGAAAGGGTCGATCCCTTCCTCAGTTCTTTAACAGCTCGGGCGACAACATCCTCATGTAAACCGCTACAGTTTGCGCGATGAATGTCATGTAGAATGTCCCGCTCCTCGCCCTGGGGTACAATGCCTTCCAGTGCCCAAATGGTGAACAGGTCTGGCTGCAACAGCACAATGTTTTGGTTGTCACCGCTGCCATCCCCATGGTCTGCACGTCGGGATAGGGCATCGGTCTTCCCCATGCTGCGACCCGGACGGTGGTGCAAGGAGAAGTCGAATCTAGATAGATACAGGGACCAACGAGCTTGACGACGGTTCAATTTCTTGGCCGTCATGAAGTACTCGAGGTTCTTGTGATCCGTCCAAATTTCCACCTCGTGTTGGGCACCCTCGAGGAAGTGTCGCCACTCCTCAAGCGCACGCATTATCGCCAACATCTCCTTGTCATGGATCTCGTAGTTTCTCTCTACAGCACTAAGGCTTTTGGAGTAGAACGCAACAGGATGCCACTTCTGGTCCTCCGGAGACTGCTGAGACAACACAGCGCCCGTCGCAAAGTCAGAACTGTCAGCTTCTACATGAAAAGGACGCGAATTGTCAGCAAAGGTAAGGATCAGAGCGGAAGTGACCATCTCCTTAAGCTTTTTGAATGCCTCCTGTTGTGCATTATCCCACCTCCATGCCTCCTTTCCTGTCAAGTTGAACAGCGGTCGTGCATGATGTGAGAAATCCTTGATAAAACGCCGATAAAAATTGATGAAGCCCAGGAAAGACTGCACCTCCTTCTTGTTCGTGGGTGTCGGCCAAGCTGTGACCCCGTTTACCTTGATAGGATCCATCTCCACTTGACCCTCCGAGATAATCAGGCCGAGGTACTCGATCTTGGTCCTTTCGAACTTGCATTTGTCCTGACGAAGGTAGAGTTTGTACCGTCGAAGTCGCTCTAGGACGAGGCGCGTGATGCAACGGTGCTCTTCAACCGTGCGAGTGAAGATGAGGATGTCATCGAGATAGATGCAGACAATGCCTTCGAGGATGAGGTCATGAAAGATGTCGTTCATCATGGTCTGAAAGGTGGCAGGGCTATTAGTAAGGCCAAAGAACATGACAAGTGGTTCAAAAAGACCATGGTTGGTACAAAAGGCTGCCTTCCACTCATCTCCCTCCTTTATCCTCACATTATTATAGCCCCAACGGACATCGAGCTTGGTGAAGTATCGGGCTCCACGGAGCTGGTTTACGAGTTCGGAGATGAGGGGTAGTGGGTAGTGATTTTTGACTGTGATGTTGTTGAGTCTTCTGTAGTCTTGAACCGGTCGAAGTGAGCCATCCTTCTTCTTGACAAAGAAAAAGGGAGAGGCCATGGGTGACTTTGATGGTCGAATACGTCCAGAGGCCAGGTGCTCGTCGATGAACTGGCCAAGCTGCCGTTGTTCCTCTGGAGAGAGAGGATAGACCTTGCAGGATGAAGGGGTTGCGCCAGGGGTGAGTTCGATCGTGTGATCCCATGGCTTACGCGCAGGAAGAGAGTCGAATGACTCCTTGGAGAACACGTCTTCAAACTCATGGAGATGAGGGAGTAAGGAGTTAGTAGAGGATTTAGCAGCGTTGTTTTTGTGGAAGGCCTCGGCGAGGCGTTGGGATATGTTCGATGTGGCACACACCTCATGCGATGAGCGAATTGCAGTATAGAAGATCCGATCACCCTCCTCCACTTCCTCTGGGCCCTCATCATCATCATCCGAGTCCAGCATTAGATCAGGAACCCCTTCCAGGTATAGGCAGGGGTCCAGCATGACACTTCTGAGTTCATCGTATTGCCGCCTTCTGTCCACGACATTCTTGCCTGGCTTCTGTGAAACACGTCCGACAGCGGGATGGACATCGGCTCATGGTAACCTCCCCGGTGTGCCAGTCGACCTCTTGGTTATGGTCTCAAAGCCATGGATATCCCAAAATCGCCTTTTGCTTTCCTAATTGAGTGACAGCAAAAAGGGCATGCTCACTATGATCTTTGTAATGGAGAACCAGGTCTGCAACCTCTCGGATGGCACCAGCTTCATTTGGGGATCCATCCACATTATATACAGGTATCGGACGTGAGAGTGAGCGAGTATTTAGACGATGTTGTTGTACCAGATGGGAATCGATGAAGAGACCAGTCGCACCAGAGTCCAGGAGCGCAGAGACACCGAGTATCTGTCCAGTGTTGGTCGTCTGCAGTTCGATGGCTAGGTTTAGGGAATGTGCAGAGGGAGTGGATGCCACAATATACTTGCGTGGTAGTTTACGCTCCCATGATTTAATTTTGGGACGTGGAGTAGATGGAGAGATGGGGAGAGCAGGTACGTCTTTAGCCAACTTCGAAGGGTCAGAGAGGGGAGCAGTCACAGAAATGGATTCATTCTCCGGGGATTCAACTGACAAGACTTCAAAGTGGTTATGGACAGGCAGTGAGGGCGTACGATTCACTCGCTGCAAATAGGAAAATCCTGCTCCTCTACAACTTCCAGCTTAACCTCCTCTGCAACTTGATCCTTCGCTTCCTCAACATCTCCAAGTGCCAACAAATCTTGCAGGAGTTTGTCTCGTCCCTCGGGGGTGAGCATGCGGATATCCTGATGATGGGGACATGCTCCAGCCCTGTGTCCAGGTTCCCCACAACGGTAGCAGAGATCCAACTTACGTGCACGGCTGTGGGCTGCATCAACATCCATTGGTACTGGGACATTGACGGCTGGTGTGGGAGTTTGACGAGCAGGAATGGGGTTAGGGCGGGGGAGGCTTCGATTGAAGGTGTAGGGTGTATGAGTGGTAGTTGGAGCATGGAATGCAGCATTAAACGCCGCATTTGTGAGTCGGTTCTCATCACAGAGTGAAGCAGCTTCATACCAAGCAAGGATATCATCGTCCGCTGGGCGCCCTTCCAACATCTGTGCAATCTGGTCCTGAATTTCTCGGTTGAGCCCCCGTCGGAACTTCACCACCACTGGTAACCCACTCCCATACCCTGCCATGTCCACCAAATCCTTGAACTCATCGATATAGTCGTCCACGGATCGACGTCCCTGGTGGTAAGTGGATGACTCAAGTTGTGTCACTGCTCGGTGGCATTCATTGAGGGGGCAGAAGTGGCGTACAAACTCAGCTCGAAAGTCACCCCAAGTGGAGAAAGGTAGAGAACCGAGTTCTTTAGTTTGACGTAGGATACGGTCCACATAGAGATAGGCGCGTTCAGATTTCATGTATGTGAAGGCCCAATAAATTTTTGCAGCCTCATCGATGAATTGATGCGACTGGAGACTAATGTATAACTCACAGGAATTAAGGAATGCACGTCCCTGCGCACGTGCACCATTAAATTCGGCGGGGGGGGACGGTTTGATCTGGGCACGTTCCTTAGTGGACGCGTTTGGCAAAACGTCGTTGTTGGGTGCGCTTGGAGTCGTGAAGGGGGAACTATTAGTCATAGGGTTAGCCTGGAGGGTCCTAACGAAGTTTTCAATCGTAGATTTAAGCGAGTCGATTTGCGCGTGCATTCCGGAAACGTCGCTTTCAAGCACGTCGAAGCGTTCTGATGCGTCCATGTCGCTAGGGAGCGCGTTTGGCGAAAATGGCGGCGTGATAAAGGCGAGAGTATCTGGAACGGTGTGTAGGGACTCTGTGGAGCTTTGGGAAGCGTCGTCCAGTCCGTACCTGCCTATTTTGGGCAGCGCGTTCGCGATTTTCGGGCCTTAGGGGAGAGTTTTCTACTATAAGGGCAACCTAAGCCTCTAGCAAAGGGAAATCCGAAGTTAAAATTATGCTACATAATACAGGGATTGGGGGCGCACCTAGCAAAGGGAAATCCGAAGAGAAAACTCTAAGGATCCCCTTGCTGATGCCCAGTATATGTGAAGACGACAAAAATCAAATATAACCTAAAAATAGAAAAAGGTGGAGATAGGTGGATCAAGGCCACTGAATGACATCATACCAAGGGGTATGTGTCGGAAGGGGTACTCCGCCTCTAAATATAAAAGTGTCAACATATACAAACATGATAGCAAGGGAAAATTAGTAATAAAATCCGGAAAAATCATAGAAAATGAAGAATAGAAGGAAATGAGGTGGGGAAAAATATGGGACGAACATAAAAAATAGGAAAAACACACAGGGCACCCCCCTAGTCCCCTTACATAGAGCCTTTGTGGGTATGGGCCGCTGCCTTGACCACATCGAAGACGTTTACTGCATTGTTCTCTTTACAATATGACATTCCTATCTTTGTGGGTATGGGCCGCCGCCTTGACCACATCGAAGACGTTTACTGCATTGTTCTTTTTACAATATGACATTCCTACCTTTGTGGGTATGGGCCACCGCCTTGACCACATCGAAGACATTTACTGCATTGTTCTTTTTACAATATGACATTCCTATCTGTGTGGGTACTGGCCACTGCCTTGACCACTTCAATGAGCATATCCATGTTACGTTGAGATGTTTATCATGTTTCTCTCATATTTGTTTCATGTTCTTACCAATTAACCATTCTTTCTATCAGCTGCTTTGCAACAACTACCAAAGTCTGCCAACAATGTATGCAGGGACCTCCGCTCTTAATAGATGAATCACTGACAATCTATCCTTCTAGTTATGCTTCTTTTGTCGCCAAGGAGGCTATGTACGCTCGTGTACTCTTTGCAAAGCTTTCGCATCATGCATAAGCAAAGGAGACCTCATAGGCTGTCTTCCTGAAAGATTTCTTGACGGAGATCAATTCATTTGCCCCAACTGCTACAAATCTACCGGACTTGCCCCGCAGGTAGTAGTTTTCAATTGACCCATGTGATTTTGTTGATATGACTATCTAGTATTCCATCCCCTCCCGTGCTACTGCACCATCCCATTCAGGTATAAATACCACCTCATTGATCATCTACATGGTGTATTTGGATGAAGGACCCCATTCTCGTGTGCCCGCTACCACCATTGATGGCCAGGTACGCGGCTATTTCCATGGCAAGGTAACTTAAGTAGGACACCCTTGGTTGATGACTTATTAACGTCGATTTGATGTAGGAAAACCAACTCCTCAGCCTTGTACATCCATTCAAAGACCTTTCGGATAGGAATGAGAAATTTCTTCTAGTCAAGAATGCTGGGTTAATCACTGCGTTTATACATGGTGCACCTGAGTGCCGTTTTGTATTATTACTGCAGACACATGCCGATCCTACCACTGGTTTACTTCATTTTTCCACCGAGAAGTGTACGGGGATTAATGTGGTTTGTACTAACTACTACAACTATCTAGACCTGTTATTAACCGCGGTTCAGATTTTGGAGTATATCTTGCCTACACTGCGACATCATCAGTTCTCAAATAGCGTCCTACTCCTCAGCAGCTGTGGATATTTTGTCAGGAGACATTTCAGCTCGCTTAGAAACGCTGTGTAGGTTTTTAGTTATGTAACTTCCAGCTGATAGTGTTGACATTGATATTTAGCACTGCCTTTGGCTTTGACTCGAGCTTGAGCTTTACGGGTTATGCCCTTGACCCTCTCCTCATTGCGGTTGCTCTGTATTATCATGTTTTTGACTTCCATGTTATGGGAAATGAGACTTTGCTGAAGGCACTTGAGCGATCAGTTTGTGTCTCACTTCTTACTAACACTTCTGTGGTTCTCCTTCGTGGGGATGATGCTGTATTGCTTTGTGGGGCAGCAATTCGATACAGGCCAAATGGGCGCTATGTTTCCTGTGACACTTGTCATCAGCCTGTTGGATACAGGAAGATGATAAGGGATGGACACACTGCTCTTTACAAGTGTCCCAAGATTGAACACAAGGGCAAATCACGGTATCGGGCAGTTCCCCTCCTTCAGTCAGATGGAATGACAACAGTGGTAGGAGGGTTGAGGGAGCGGTGTCGATACATCATAATCAGGTCAGGATATTTATTTTCCTCACTCACAATGTCAATCCTGATTGTCAACTTCTAGCATGCCATTTAATGTTGATGTACATTTCTGGAACGACATTTAGCATGTGTCATGCGTACAATTTTAATAATTCTGTGACTTCAATAGTGCCCTTTAATGGTACTTACTGATGAGTTCACCTTTTGGTCTGTGAGATGCAATTCAATGGACTGGACATTGTAGTGTATAGCACACCTCATGAGGAGCTGCCAGTGGGCCTTTTCAGGTAGGCGCCTGTGTGCATGTCTATCTACATTCATGGGGCGCCGTGATCAGATCATGTGCAGCTCCAGATTATTTGATCCCATCTCATCCAGGCAGTGAAAGCTGTCTCTACTAACCACTCCTCGGATGGCTTGGATTCTCACTCCATATGAAATCCACTCTATTCATTACGGCGGTACCTTCCATGGAACTGGCACGTAACATCAGTAGTACAAACCACATCAAGCAGTACAGTTCAATGTAATTGAAAGTAATACAATTGAATAATATAATCATGCTGTCGCTTTGCTGTCCATACACTGGGAATTTAAGAATCTGTCAGGTAAGCACTAGTAGTATCGGAGTCAGGCTTCCGCAGCATGTCAGGATTGCATGGCAAGTAGATCCACATGATTTACTCACAGGTGGGCCATCGCGAACAGCCTTTCTCCACAGATCGATGAAGAAATAAAGGGCTTGACCAGTTGTTTCATCGTCTAAGAAATTATATTGAGGAATTGTTAATTCGACATTGGGGCTCAGGCTCCAGGCTTGTAAACCTGCAGCATATGCATGTAAGGCCAGTAATCGCTTTGATGGCCAAACTGTAGAATCCACAGGAAACTGCAAGGCCTGCCCGTGGAGGTCGCCAAATGTTGCATCAAGTTCAGTCCCTCCGATCCCAAGAACTTCATCATCCTGTGCAGCTACCACCTGTAACGACCAAGCCTTGCTGGCCAGACGGACGTCACGGAGCTCTTCATCAAAAAGGTGAAAAAACATCCTGCCCGTGCTGTCAACTTGGATGCACAGTTTTGCCCAATTAAATGCCCATGCGACTGGCTGGTAGAGCATCAGGCCATTACTCACATCATCAATTTCGTTCAATGATGTGAACTGCGGTAGAAATTTCTGCCACCTGTATGGAAAAATATGGGTCACCGCCACATCGGGAAAGGTTTCTCCAGTGGCCATGTCAAATCGGTTATTCTGATCAAACTGGCCATACTCTCACAGCACAAGATGTTTGAAACGGCGCCGTCCCCCATAGAGACTCTGCGAAACAGATGTAATATTCTCAAAATTGAGAATGTTCATCATGGTTATAGTCATCAACCAGGCGAGGGCATGATGTGGGGGTGGTGGAAATCGCTCTAAGGCAGTAAGGTCAGGTACTGGATGGATTCGACAAAAGAAACTCACAATCTTCAGGGGGTAACCAAACTAGAAAATGAATTCTATCTGAATAATCAGGCTGCGCAGTAAAAATATCAGACAAGGCTGTATCGCACGGGAGACTGTCCAGCTGCTGAGCCCCGGTACGAAGGTCAGTGAGATTGTGCTTTTTTACGTCATCCAGATCCCACAATTGCTGCAGTGGCACAATCTCCATAGGAGAATAACAGGCTTCGCCAATAAGCACGCACGCCTTAAGCGCCCTGCATATGTGATCCTGTAACTCTCGGGGCTTTGCTGCTGCACGAACTTGTATGCCAATTGGGCTGAGAACCTCGACATGCATTGTGTAGTTGATGGGGTAGGTGAAAGGGATCTTACCTTGAGGGGACATCTGACTATTAAGTACCCGAGTGGCAGTGCTTCAACGTGATGATGACTGTAATGATCATAGTGCAGCCGCTCGGCACTTGCCCAGGTCCAGGAGCAGTGCAACCCCTTCACAACTCGGAAATTTAAGCTCATTCAACCTCCCTCGCCGCTGATAAGTCAGCAGAGTAATTGTCGCACTCACATTCAAATGCCACGAATGTTTCGATCAAGATTGAAATCCACCCAGCTTGTTGAACAGGACTGGGAAATTCACTGTATCATCCAGCAAGAATGCCGCACTTTCTCCATCAAACTATCAAGACATTATCATATTAGCGAGCTCAAATTGCTTGTTCTTGGGCATGGCTGTCATGGTGTGTTCTGAAACGTCGACAGCAAAGACCTATCCGTGTACAAAGTAAGCACCATTTTTCAGTCTGGTAACAATGCCTCAGTGCTTGATCAGGTGGATGTCGACCTGAATAATTTCAATATGGAGTCTCTTGTAGACCTGGTCAACACACCCAAAGTCAAGGGAGCAGCAGAGCTAGCGGAGTGGAAGAAAGTGTCCACGGTATGGCAAAGTCAGCCGCCGGATGATAGGATCCACCTTTTTGTAAAGCTGCTGCTTGATGGTGAGCCCAAACCATTGTTGTGACCGGAGCATTGCTTAGAAGCCTTCTTCCTATTTAACTTGTTCTGTTGTTCTCTTTCTTATGCTCCAGCCCCTCGCCCCCTTGTTGATGATACAAGATATGCAATAAGCATCCTTCCTATCGATGAAGGAAAGATTTGCCCCCGAGTTAGGACTGACGTTAGGGCATCAGCAAGAATTGCAGACCTGCAGCATCACATACTCAAGACGCTTGAGGCGGAGATGTTTATCGGCCCTAACCTTGGCTCTCCTTTAGACATTTTGCCAATGCAGAGCATGCCGACTTTAGATGACCTAAGGGAGCAAGATCTCGCTGTTCTTCGCACTGAGGCTCCTTAGCTGAAGGATCTTCTGGTCGATGCCGTGTGCGATTTTTTTCATGCGCGTGATTTGGATAAAGTTCATTTTTTAGTCTGGTTGCCTCCAGCAAATGGTGAGCTCTTTGGTTGAATCTATCCAATGGCTGCCTGACCCTACAGCCTAAGAGCGTTTCCCGCCATCCACACATAATGCCCTTGGCTGGCTGATGATGGTAACTATGATGGGCATACTCGACTTCAAGAGTGATACATCCATTTTGCACAGTCGAGCTGATGGATTGCTGAGTTTTCAGCATGTTTTGAAGCGAGAGTATGGCCAGTTTGATCAGGATAGCCTGTTCGACATGGCTACTGGGGAAGCCTTTCCGTGTGAGTGTGTGGTGATGACTCACATTTTCCAGCCCAGGTGGCAGAAATTTCTACCACTGTTCACAGCATTGACAAGTATCGATGATGCGCCCAACAGTTTGATGCTCTACAGGCCAGTTGCATGGGCATTTGATCGGGGGAAGCTGTGTATCCAAGTCAACAGTGTGGGCAGGATGTCATTTCACCTTTTTGATGAGGACCTCTGCGACGTCAACCTGGCCAGTAAAGCTTGTGCGTTACAAACTGTACCTCGACTGGCTGATGAAGCCGTTGAGGAACTCGATTTAACATTTGGCGACCTCAATGGGCAGGAGGTGCAATTTCCTGCGGGCTCTACATTGCAGCCATCGAAACGATTACTAGCCTTACACGCATATGGTGCATGGTTAAAAGCCTGGAGCCTGTACCCCAATATCGAATTCCCAATTCCTCAACATATTTTCTTGGACGATGAAACGAATGGCGCAAATCGGCCTGACCTTGGCTTCTCCATTGAACAATGGATGTTGTCTGTTCATGCCAGCCTGCCTGTGAGTAAATCACGTCAATCTCCATGGGATACAACTCTGACATGGCATGGAACCCTGACATGCAACGGAGGCCTACTTCAGGGATATCTACTAGTAGTAGCAAATGCTTAACAGTTGCCTGATAAATTATTATATCCGCAGCATTATGATCAATCCCTACCTCTACATAAATCCTTCTACCCATTTTTTTGACTGTATAAGCCCGGCAATACATGGTACCCTGTTTCGTACTCCCCTCACTTCCCCCTGTATCCCCTCTTCTCTTCTCATGTAGAGACATACGCAGTCACTTGTATATGAATACATAGTCCTCACATGAGGCACAGGCACCTCTTCATGAGGCTCTTATCGGAGTCGAGGGAGAGACTCGGAGCTTGTTATAGAAAATACTGATTATTAACAACATAGTATGTAGTACAATACTACATACATAAATGTTATTTACAAAAAAAAGCAAATGAGAAGGGTGAGAAATGAGTAGATAGCATACTCATCATCAGGGATAACGAGCACAACGAAGCTCAAGTTGACCGAAGCTGTGTCACATGGCGCATGTTCAACCAACTTGAACTTCAAAATGTAATGATCAACTACTACTTAGTAGTACCAGTAGCCTGAGGTATTGAATTTGACATTGTTGATCCGGCGGGCTGGTCCACTCCGACTCGGGGCAACCGTGACACTGGCACTGGCACTGGGCCGCCCGAAGAGCCTGAGTCACTTGGCAACTGCCATTCAAGTTTCTTGTGTGACCTAGTAGCACTCATCTTCTCTGTGCTCCCCTGCAGGTCTGACTTTTCGTCACCTGCGTTGAGTTTGACTTGTTGTCACTCAATTTTACGTTTGCATCGCCTTCAAGCAGTAGGTTGAGCATTCCTTCAGCCTGCTGGTGGTATCAGCAGCTCGCCCAAAAGCCCTTGGCAGGAACTTCAAGCGTCAGACTCTGTCCCCTTGAAGTGAGAACCCCTTTGCATAAGCTATGAGCTACACAATGCCCATCCTTTACTCGTGCCCGGGAAATCTGCGCAAGCAATGTGTAGCGGTAGGGTGGGCTAATCATTTCATAGGGGAGCAGCTTAGTGAATGGGTCCACAAGGCGCTAAAACTCTCTGTTCATCCATTTCCATCATTGTCACACTTCTATCGTCACACTTCTATCTAACCACTCCTCATCAAAGCACCCAATCCACACTGCCCTAACCACACAATACCTGCTGGGTTGGATCTGTCTTGACATGATTTTGGAAGTCGTCCAGAAGAGGACAAAGGTGTTCTTCTAGACTATGGTCACTTACGTCGCTCAGATTGTTCTGGCTCTTCAAGTTAGGATGCACAGTCGCCAGGCGGGGCTTTTTTTCAGCCTGGCTTTTCATCTCGCATTGGCCATGTTCAAGTTCTTCAAGCTAGGATTTAAGTGAGGCGTTAGTACGGCGGGCGCTTATTAGACCGTGCCCACGGCCGGGTTTATGTTTGTTGGGTTCATGCCAGCATTAGCTTCATCTTCACCCTCTTGAGTCGTTACTGACGATCAATCGAGATGATCAATCAAGACGATCAATCAAAAAAAGGCAGCATCGTTTCCGGCATACTTCAAGGCCCCAAGCCATCAAACGCCTGCCCAGGTATCATGCAGATATGATGCATCATTGAAAGGGAAATTAGGACGTTTTCCATTGAGGCAGAGGGCAGCGAGAAGATTGACAGTCTGAAATCAAGAATTCAAATACACGCCCATCATGGCGCTCTGCAACACATCGACAGCAAAGACCTATCTGTGTACAAAGTAAGCGCCATTTTTCAGTCCGGTAACAATACCTCAATGAATGTGCTTGATCAGGTGGATGTCGACCTGAATAATTTCAATATGGAGTCTCTTGTAGACCTGGTCAACACACCCGAAGTCAAGGGAGCAGCAGAGCTAGCGGAGTGGAAGAATGTGTCCACGGTATGGCAGAGTCAGCTGCCGGATGATAGGATCCACCTTTTTGTAAAGCTGCCGCTTGATGGTGAGCCCAAACCATTGTTGCGACCGGAACATTGCTTAGAAGCCTTAACTTGCTCCGTTGTTCTCTTTCTTATGCTCCAGCCCCTTGCCCCCTTGTCGATGATACAACAAGATACGCAATAAGCATCCTTCCTATCAATGAAGGAAAGATTTGCCCCCGAGTTAGGACCGACGTTAGGGCATCAGCAAGAATTGCAGACCTGCAGCATCACATACTCAAGACGCTTGAGGCGGAGATGTTTATCGGCCCTAACCTTGGCTCTCCTTTAGACATTTTGCCAATGCAGAGCATGCCGACTTTAGATGACCTAAGGGAGCAAGATCTCGCTGTTCTTCGCACTGAGGCTCCTCAGCCGAAGGATCTTCCGGTCGATGCCGTGTGCGATTTTTTTCGTGCGCATGATTTGGATAAAGTTCATTTTTTAGTCTGGTTGCCTCCAGCAAATGGTGAGCTCTTTGGTTGAATCTATCCAATGCCTGCCTCCCTGACCTTGCTGCGTAAGAGCGGTTTTTGTGGCAGGCGCAACCCTTCCCATGGCTGACGTCAATGCACTTTTTAGTTGCATTAGGCTTCGAGAACGTGACAAAGGGTTCCCAAGGCAGCCAAGGGTGATCACCTAATTTTAAGGATGACGTAAAGCTATTCTATGGCCTCCATAAACACGGTGACCTGTTTGACATGGCCACCGGTCAAACACTTTGTCATGGTAGCGTTATTGGTGCCCATATTTTTCAATGGCGTTGGCAGAGCAGTCTCCCCCTTCTTACATCGTTCACCAACATTGATCACGTCCGCAACGCACTGCTTCTCTATAAACCAGTCGAGGATGCCTTTGACAGGGCACGGCTGTGTGTAGAAGTCAACGGTGAGAGCCTCTGGTTTTGACTTCTTGATGAGGCGTACCAGATGGTGCGGCTTTCTGACAGGGCCGCCGAGTTGCGAACAAAGGGAAACCCCAATGCCGGGATGATGACTCAGGCAGAGATGGCGATGACAGCAACATTTGGCGATCTCGATGGGAGGGAGCTCTTCTTCCCTCAAGGATGCACCAATAGGCCATCAAAATGTCTACTAGTGCTGCATGCCCGTGCTTCACTTCTATTTGCAAAAGTAAATTATTTGGTACCTGAGGCCTGCATTCTTCGCCTGGACCGAGAGATGAGTGTCTCGAGTGATCCGATAACCAGTGATGCCCTCCAAAAATTATCTTTGTCTTGGTAAGTTTTTCCGCTTTTGCTCCCAGCTTCTACACTAATGCTATAAGGCCCAAAAGACTTGCAATATTATCTGCTGGTTGCTCATTCCGGCTGCTACGAGGGCAGCGCTTTCGTTGCCATCCACAGGCTCAATTCCTGATACTGCTTTATGTGACGCACACATATACAGATGGATGTGAGCTGTGAAGATAGCGCCTGATCAAGCAGTAGCTAGATGGTCCTGCGCAGCTCGCCTCCCTGCCACTGCGCTAATTCCTTTTGGCAATCGAGCCCTCTGCATGGAAGGCCTCGACGGGCACATTTGAAGTAATAATTGGATTGAGCTTGCGTATTTCAAAAATACAGAGGGTATATTGTTTTAAAAGAATGTAGACGTGACTAGCTAGTAACCTTCAAAGCTATGGATGGCTATGATGGCTATGAAGGCATGCATTGAAAGGAAAAAAATCAAGAAGTCTTTTAGTACCGCTTTCATGGGCATGGGTGTGGTAGAGGGATCAAAATGAAGAAGGCTATAGCAATGGCATGCATGGCATATTTTGTCTCCTGCTCAGCTACTCCTGGTCGGTTAAGTCCAACTCATCTGCCATGTGCGGGTCACAGTGATGGCTATGGAACATGAGGTGCATGGTGATGAGCACACATGCATCGCACTTGACAAACAAGCCCCAGAATTCATCTTTGGTTAACCCAGGCCCATCCATGCAGTCCAACTTAACGAACTTTCTCCAATCAGTTCGGCCACTCAAATCCCTTCCATTAAATTTGGGGGTGGAGGCAGGTGGGCTCATCAAGTCTACCCTCAAAGATCATGATTAGGCCCGCGCACTAATGAAAGCTTCACATACATGCAATGGCGTATGTCCTTTTCAAACGCCTTCCGGATTGGATCATCTCATGTTTGCTATGGTGGCAAACGGGTGCAGGGTAGGGCGTGCCGATGTCTTGAATCCAGGCTTGTAGTAAGCATCTAGCCATCGCATGTTGGAAAAGTCAGCAACTAACCGCGTAATAAATATTCCATTGCAGGAACCCCACGCATCGGATATATTCTCTCTAATGGCACTGGATGGCAGTCCAGATTGAGTGCTTGCGTGCTAAAGGAAATTGAGACTAACCCAAAAACCCACACTGACCCGTAGCACATTCAGCAACGTATTCTCCCTGGTAACAACCGATTATTGTTAGTTATATCGCTGCTTCGGTAAATGCTCGCTCTTGGCTGAGTGGCTCCAACAGTGGACACAAGCACCCAGGCCCAAGGTACTGATGGGTAGCCTGGTAGCGATGCAACTCCGATGGCGGCATGCGCACGCCCCCGCTGACTGGCCTGTGGCAACTTGAATGTGTCATCGATGCACTGCAGAAGCAATGGTGGTATACCAGTAATGTGGGACCAAATCCATCACGGCTGGGTCAAAGGACGTGACATAGTGAC
Source organism: Tricholoma matsutake (assembly GCA_026075535.2). NCBI lineage: Eukaryota > Fungi > Basidiomycota > Agaricomycetes > Agaricales > Tricholomataceae > Tricholoma > Tricholoma matsutake. The sequence goes on from AP026544.2 coordinate 4,269,723, forward strand.
TGTTGTAGACGACGTATAGCATCTTTTGGCGGTAAGTTGGGAATGAGACGGCTGTCAGAGGCTGAGGGTTTCTGAGCATGTTGGCAATATGCGGCTTGAGGACAAACTTGAATTTCTACTATGAGATCTGCATTTAATTCCTGTGTGTCCAATCGGTACATGGTGCACTGCCCCCAGTGTTCTACAACGAGAACCCCGAGTCTGCCGCATCTGAAAGAGCTTGAAAATAAAGTAAAATGAGCCAAGAGACTCAATCCCATCATGGACTCAGGCTCCTACTAGTAGAAAGACCAAACATAAACCAAATAAACAAAACTTGGCATTCAGGGATCTCGGTGATCTCGAACATGCATCAGCAATCATCGATATCATCAGCCAAACATCAGCGCTACCATTGTCGCTTGTTGTCACGAGTGATGAGCACAAGGCCCATACCCTCCTGTTCAAGTTTTACTAATTCATTTCCCTTTTTTTTCTTTTTGAATACATAAATATAGGGTATTAATACACTGTTATTCTGCTTTTCTGGCTAGTAATGACTAAGTTAAGTAGTGCATTTCTTACCATGAACTTGAAGAGAGGGGGGGTTTTGCCAGTGCACTGAGTTTGGGGGAAGTTTTGTTTATTTGGTTTATGTTTGGTCTCATTTGGTCTGATAAGATATGATTGTGGCCATGGGATTGAGCCCCATACTAGAGCGGTTTGAGCGAATGGTTTTAGGAGCCTGAGTGGACTCGGCGGAGTCTTCAAACTTCAAGATGTTCGAGTCGGACTTGGACATTGTTGGGACATGTTTACACCTTTACATAATTTTGAACAAGTCACGGGAACTTGAAGTTCAAGTTGAAGTGGCAGTGCTTCAAGTTGAACAAAATTTCTGTCCCCCTCTTGCACTACTGCTCTTACTTCCTGGCCCTGCAGGTATGACTTTCTGTCACCTGCCTGGTTGTGTTTGACTTTTCATCATGCAACCCTACATTTGGGTTACCTCTGGCCCTTGAACCTGTCTGCTCGCTCACCCTAGAGTCCTTGACAGGAATTTCCATTCTTCCAAGTGTCAGATTTCCCCTTGAGGTGAGATCCCCCCCTTTACCTACCATATCAGCTACGCAATGTCCATCCATTACTCGTGCCTGGGAAATCGGCACAAGCAGCACATAGCTGCAGGGTGGCAGCCAATAAAAGATCGAGAACTGACGCATTTTCTACTCTAGTTCATCTCGAAGCCCATTCACCTACGCAAAGGTGTTGATCGTGCATATATCCGACACGGTTGGCTGAAGTACTTTGTTCCAGGGGTGCTGGCCAGGCAGCTTGGCGGACACGCCTCCACGTATGTGCTGGTGTTGGCTTGGTTTCGTGGTGGTGATAAGCTTCTCAACGCGTCTGATGGCACCTCAAGGTGGGTGCCTCCTTTCTTACCCTGCCCTGTCAGGTATGCAATGCCCGCCCTTTACTCAAGCCTGGGAAATTGGCGCAAGTGACGTGTAGCTGTGCAGCAGCAGGCAATCAGCGATCGAGAGCCAACGCGCTTTTTTATTTTAGCTCATCCCGAAGCCCATTCACCTAGGCAAAGCTGTTAATGGTTCCTATATCTGAAGCAGCATTTGGCGTTCGGGGTATGCGCCAGTCTTGGCATGGTGTAGTGGCGATGGCAGGCTTCCCAATGCCTCGGATGGCAGCCCAAGGTGTGGTCCTCCCTTCTTACCCCGCCCTGTCCCATATGCAAAGCCCGCCCTTTACTCGAGCCCAGGAAATTGGCGCATGCGATGCGTATCTGTACGGCCGGCAGCCCATTTGTGCCTCCTCTTGCACGCTGTCTTTTTTTACTTGGGGCACTATGCAGCTACCCCTATAATTCATTGCCCCTTAATATATGAGGTGCTGTCGCAAGCGCCAGCATAAGCCTTGCTTACAGATATTAAAAAGCCATCATAGGGACTGAAAATGTGACACCCAGTATGCCGCTCGTCATCAACCCTTGGTTGACTCCTTGCGGCATGGACTGGATCAGCCCCTGCGTAAAATTTTAATAGGAGTGTTTGTGCATGTTGAAACATGCATGAAACAATCATTGTCGGGTGCAGAGACCTTGCAAGCAAGGTAATATGTCATTCCAATGCATCAGGCCTGCTCGTCCCCCAGTGCCCCACTTGGTCCCCACGGATTCTAAATAATTCATCAGTTGCTTTGTCCGTCCCCACAGTCAAAGCCCAGATATGGCATTAGTTATAGTTGAAAACTAGCATTGATAAATTTATTATATCTAGCTTTTGACGCATGCTCATTGTGATGCATGCTAGGAAGTAAGGCGCGCTTCTTGTTCGCTTAAGCATTATTTTACCCTTATTCTAGGCCACGAGGAATAAAGCCCTAAGACTTTTGTGGGGTGCGTGTTCATAATTTTCTGCTTTCTTGCATTGATGGGCTCCTGAGATGCCTATTCTCAGGATCATCCCCATGGCACTGATGGGGTAAATGTTTTATGAGGGCAGGGCCAAGCAACAGAGCTGTTTCGAAATCTAGAAGGGTATATATACAAAGTGATTGAAATGAAAAGTCTAAATGACGGTTGGTTTATCCATTCCGCCTTCCTTACTCTTGCTCAGTTAGCTCTGAATCATCCTCCGACTCATCATCCCTCGGCAGGCTGCAGTGGTGGCTACAGAATGCCTGGTGCATCGTGATGAGCAAGCACACCTCGCACTTGGCAAACGGGCCGAAGAATTCAACTTCCATTAGCCCAGGCCTATCCATGGATCCAAGCTTCGAGAATTTGCGCCAGTCAGTTTCATAGCCAAGATCCACGTGCTCAGCGGAATGGGGCACTTCAGTTAAGTCTACACCTAGGCTTAGCTCGAATGTTTCGGGGCTGCTCTTCACTTACCTGCTTCCGCATAGGTCCGCTTCAACGGCCTTGGGATGCACTCTAATTCCCAGTGATGTAGGACTTGGGGAGGGCACAACACGTCACTTTCTTCATAACATGTGGTAAGCACTTTGAGCTCCCGGGAAACCTCCCAACTTATCTTGAGGTGGAAACGTCCGCACTGGAATGCCATCCACCTGGTATACCCTCTGCAATGGCACTGGCCTGCTGTGAACACCTGCTGCATTCCTAGGTAAAGACAAAGACTGACCCAGGTATCCGCATTGGCTGTTTGCACATTCGGCAACGTACTCCCCTGTGTAGCGTCCAAAGACCGGTATGTATATGGCCGCTTCCGTGAAGGCCGGCTCTTCGCTAACCCGTTGAAGCAATGGACACAGGCAGCTGGGCCCAAGGAATTGGTAATGTTCGCGATAATCACGCAGTGTGCTCGGCACTACGCGCTTCCTTGCATGGACGGGCCTTTATATGGCTATCAGTGGTGCAGCTGCAAGGTTCCAAGCTATGCACCAGTGCCATTTGGTCAGCTTCAGTGTAGCTGGATCGAGAGACCAGACAACATTTGTCGAGTTGTATACCTTGCTGAGCAATATCTGCCAGTACGTCGGGACGGTGGTCGCCATCAGCGGCTGTGGGTGCCCAGGCATGAGGAAAGGAACCAGAGCTGGACAAAGGCGAGGAGCGCAATTCAATGCTGGGTGTTAAGTTGGACTTTGTTGGTTGAATTGACCAGGCATTTATAGGCTGCTAGCTTTGAAATGAGTCATCATTACTCCACCGTGACTCAGATTGACTGGCTCTGAGTCAGTGTGGTCGCTAAAAGGTGGCGCAGCAAGCAGCCCTGGATCTCATCTCCTTCCTTGGTGCCCCCCCGTTGTATCCCCCATGCCAGACAAGAACTCTCCTCCAGACAATGCTACAAGTGCCAATGCCCTCAAGCTTGGGAACAGGAAAAAGCCGTGAGTCAATTGTATTTCCACCATGCCATGCTCTAATGCTACCGCTCAGCCGTGCCAGTGATCCCTTTGTTCATTATGGGAGACATTTCGGCCGAACCGTGCATGCGATGTGCAGCATCCAAGCATTGCTGACCAACGGCATAGTTTGCATGGGTGAGGAGGGGGAAGTCGTAGAAGAGTCGCTCACTCCAGAGCAAGTATCATGCTTAATTACTAGCAATCTACTTCTCAGCTAATACATTCTTCCATGTTGCAGGGCCAGAAAAGAGCATAGAGCGTTCCAAAAACTCTTGCACATAGTGCCCCATCTTCCGGAGCACCTCATGGAAGCTTCTAATGAAGAGTGCATGGCGATAGCAGATTTAGTATGTTTTTTGCCCCATGAATCCATATACCCTTCCTCACCCATTAAAGATTCAAAAGGGCATATCCAGCGCAAGATCAGACGATACTAAGAGCTTGAAGGGCGTTGTTCTGGAGTGGATGAGCCCCCATGGCATATCCTTAAACCCACCCCTCTCCCGGAACGTCAAGACAAACAGGGGCTATCACCATCCTGTCACTGGAGCCCTCCTCTGTCCTGCCGGTCTAGACTGGAACGATGCGGAGTCAGTGTTCCTTCTTTTGCATACGTTGTTTGCACCATTGATTCCCACATTTAGCATACATGAAAAACTTTCTAGTGGCAAAATGCCCGTCCGCAGTGATCAGTGGCCAATGCTGGTGTATGCAGACCAGGAGTATGATCCCCAAGACCCTTGGGAGGGGCTGTTTAGAAGCCATATTCTTATTTGGGTTTGGATGCATTTTTCCTCTTCATCCGTTATTGACTCAGTCGCGTGCAGGCGTTCAAGCACATCTTTACCTCACCCAGTTCAGTAGAGAAAGAGGTGAAAGCAACAAGATCAGGCAATGCTCGTATCCATGGCATGACTCAGGTCACTACAGCCTCCCTGGCCTACGTAGCTATGCAGGTGAGTCGGGAGTTGGCGCGCTAGTAATCCACTACCGATGACCAACCAGCTTCACTTCGCATTATCATCCTCTTCGGTGTTCAGTAGGTCGGACGCCGTGACGGATTCCAAACAATTTTACAAAAGCATCTTGGACTTCTTGGATGATCCAGAGGAGAAGGTAGAGGTGGGTGATCTGTTGAACTGGTGGAACTGGTAGGTGTCGATAAATTGCATTCATGGCAGCAGCTGATTCTCCTGATAGCCAGATATTTCCAAGCCATGTCATGCCTGAGCATGCAGTCATGAAACAGAGCACGCTAGCCAAACTGAAGGAGCAAAGGGCGCTGAAGCAGGCGCAGTTGAATGGGGGGGTGTCGTAAAATACCAGCTAGCTTTAGATTTACAATGCAATTGGTTTTCTTACAAGCACCAAGTGAAATGAGAGTGACTGATCAGAGGGTAAATCACTGCCATGTACCAGTCAGTTCTCACAAGGATGAAGTGGGCTCATATTTCTTACCCATCTTACAGGATACGGAGTCCAGACAGCTGATGACTGATGGATGGCAGAATTGGTGCTTCAGACGATATATATCCAGTCTTTTTCTGAAGCCACAGATTTACATCTCCTGTATACCTTGTAATGTATGGAATTTGGAGGACAGTGTCTGAGGGATATTGATGTTGGTGCTTATGGTAGAAGTCACACAGACTTTCCCTTCTTACAAGTGTTGGGACTATGGGTAGTTTTTGCTCATTCTGTCATTAAATTTGCAGACCTGCCTTTCCGATGCATATGATCCATGCTAGCATTTCTTACAGACTTTCGCAACCAGTTGCTTCTGTGTAGCAATTTGTAAGGGCTGTCTTTCTGGCATAGGTTATGCATTTCACCACTCTTGCGCTATATCATAAAGGTTTGGACTACAGGTGGTTTATGGCCACTATTCTACACATCCCACAGGCTCAGCAGTCAGATATCTCATACCCTACATTCGCATCTCTTACAGACCTTCTCAAGCCACTGCTGTCAGACAACAGTTGATCTGCAGAGCCTTTCAGACATATCATGTAATCTCCTATCATTATGGGACTGTAGGTGTGTTTTCATCGATCTTTTGCCTATTGTGCTGATTTGTCACACTTTTACCAATTCCGCAGGTTTGTCAACCTGATGTTCCTTATAAGCGTTGGGACAACAAGTGGATTTTCATCGCTCTTTTCTAAATTTCACAGAATTGTTGGTCCGATGCTTCAAGGCCTTTTCCTGCATGTCTTACAGAACTTCTGAAGCAACTGCTTCCTGGCAGCTGCTGATCAGCATCACCCACCTGATATAGCTGGCTGAATCCACCACCACTGCCGTCCTTTATAAAGGTTGGGACCACAGGTGGCTTTCTGTCTGTCTTTTGCAATTTTTTCTGATGCACCATCCTTTTACCAATTCCAGAGGTTTGCCAGTCTGATACCTCATGGTCTATACTCACAATTCTTACAAATTTTCTCAAGTAATCACTTCCAGGCAGCAGTTGATCAGTGAGGCCATCCTGATATAGCTGGCAGAATCTGCCATCGCTACCGTCCTTTATAAGTGTTGGGACAACAGGTGGATTTTCGTCGCTCTTTTCTAAATTTCACAGATTTGTCAGTCTGACACTTCAAGGCCTGTTCCTGCATGGCTTCCAAATCTTCAGAAGTAACTGCTTCCTGGCTGCTGCTGATCAACCGTACCCACCTGATATAGCTGGCAGAATCTGCCGTCTCTACCGTCCTTTATAAGCATTGGGACCAAAGGTGGACTTTTGTCACTCTTTTCTAAATTTCACTGATCAATCACACTTGATATCTCTGTTCATTAAATTTCACATCTGTATACTACTTGTTCAACTACTACCATAAATTTCAAAAGCTCAATTCTGAGTGCACTGTTGAAATTTGTCAACACTACCATCCTTTAAAAACCCTTTTCAGACCGTATATAAGAATTGCAAATATTATTGTTATTTTGGATATTTTAAGGGATTATCAAGCCTTAACCTTTTCGGCCCAAAACCCAGATGAGAGGGGCGCCTACACATCATTGTAAAACTCTGCCTGGTTGGGAGTGCTGATGTTCCTACATGTGCACAGAACTGGTGATAATGCTTCTCCTCCCCCGAGTTGTTCTAACGATTCCAACCACGCAGCTCATGGTATGTTCGAGAAGATCGTTCGCAATCTCACGCGCCAAAGGTAGAGTCGTCTCGGAATGCCCGTTTCTTGTCCATTCTTTCAAAGTGCCCACATTCTCCGTTCGCAATCTTAACAGTGAATATACGCTTTAATGACTCGCCAAAGACCCAGCAATCGAGCTCAAGGGTAGAAGACATGTAAACCGAAAGTATACCAAGTGAGGCGGAGTTTGAATAATGCACTTGGTAAGGAAAAGGCTATCGCCGTTCCTCGCCGTCACTCACACTTTTGTGTGCTTTTCTGGGGCCCTTCTGCGCGATAGAAGTTAACAACTTGCGTCACACTTTTGCTCGCACAGAGCTCATTTTGACTGGTGCTGTTCCTCTCAGGTGCAAGTTTGACTGCATTGAAACCAACACTTCAGTTACAGCCTTGGAGAAGATTGCTATCAGCACTAATGGCAGCCACGACTGCTGATCACAACTCTCCACAAGAGCGGGAGAAAGTACGTCGTTCTGACTATTCGTCTGCTTTTTGCTAGTGCTCATTCAATAAAATAGTTGTCAATATACCCCACTCTAACTCCTGACATCCTTCTGCTAGACTCACCTTCGCCCTTAGAAAAGCAAATTGGTATTGCACGTAGGAAACTTACCCAGACGTTCCATGACGCCCACAGCCAAGTCCAGGGTGTGGTATCAAGGTGGATTGGGGTGGAACATGCTATTGAGAGTACGTAATAATGCATTTCCTCTCGATACCAAGTTCCATTGACGAGCATGTAGATCGCGTGAAATCTATAATATCCCCAAATGAATCATTGACTCCTGGATTGCTCTACGTTGGAGTGGCGACGCTCAGCGGATCTATCTTGGCTCTGAATCGTTTCCCCCCAACAAGGCTTCTGCTTCCTCCAGCATTCCTCATTGTTTCAGCCAATCACTTCCTACCCCAAACATTTCAAAACCTGACATCATATTTTGCCTCACTAGAGGACACCTACTTCCCGGTATTTGCGCAAAAGCACGATGTCGCCAATGCGCATACGAGGATGACCTGGGAACGAATAAAGGATGCCACTCATAATGGCAGGGCTTGGATGAATCGAGGGGAGGAGACGGCAATACACAGCGTCCAGGAGTTCACGGGTTTGAAGCTCAGAGAGACATTCGGATGGACGCCAATAGCTGGCCAAAAGGTAGAAGGGAAGGCACGCGATAATTCGAAGGCGGCGGAGAAGAAAGTGGAGGAGTCGAAAAATGTCGCTGACAGAACATAGCGAAGAAAGGTGGAGGAAGTTCAGAGATCAGTATGATGTCATCGAGATGTGCTATCTCGTAAATGTCAATCCTGTACCTATGTTATCAGTGTGGCCTGAAGCCTCAAGCATTACGACCAAACCAATAAACTTGTAGAAGACAGGCTTCGGATCCGCAGCCACTCGTTACACACGAGGAGCTCGACAGTCCGTCGGCACTTAGATGAGCTCAGACAGACAAACTGAAACACTTGACTATCCCTGGGATACACAGTTACTTAGTAGCCACACGCGAGCCGGCATGCAGAACTAGGCGAATCATCAAAGATTTCTAAGTAAGATAGTCCTCACTCATAGACAACGACGTCACGTGCATTCATTGATTTCAGTCAAAAGCGGGCACTGACATTGTCACACTGTGTTTTAAAAAAAAGGCAACCGAGGAAAGTTTTATTAAGTGTTTTTAAAAAGAACTGTGCAAACCAAATTTGAACTAAGGAATGAGTGACAGAGGAGTATTGCTTGCAAAGTCGGCAGTCCATCAAAAATCACTCGCAAAAGAGTCCCAATCAAAACATTGACTTCCATAACAAAATCCTATACTCCTCCCGCAAAACTCGCACAGTGCCCACCAGGTTTTGGTAGAACCTTACTGATATGAAGATAAACCTTTCCTCGGAGCCATATTCTGTAAAAAGGCCTCCAAACATTGTTCACAGGTGAGATGGGTGTGAAATTGTTGATTCACGTGACGTCGTTGTGTATGAGTGAGGACTATCTTACTACTTATCACTTACCGAGTGTTTTACCACGGTACTAGTGTTTCACCACCACACTGATAACACTTTCTAAGCCCCAAAACATATCCAACCATCTTCAAATCGACGATCTGAGAGGTTATAAGTATTACAAACATTCCTCTGATTTTCCCCTGATTTTCGGTTGAGGTCGAGGTTGGTAAAAGCTACATTATGAGGGGTGAATCACATATTTCTGACATTGAGATATGAGGAGTGAACCAATCCTTCCCATTTTTTTTCTCAAAGCAATAATATATATTTCCCATAGACTGAGAGTAGTTTCACCATGATCATAGAGCAGTTTGTGGTTTTCTGGCTCCCGCTCACTGTGACATTTCACGGACAGAATTTAAACGCCGACAAGTGTGCTATTTTGGGCAAACTCGATCAACAAATGTTTTTACGAAAATGTACTTTGGCTTGTCAGATGCCAACGTCGGATCACAGAATTCTGCATTACTTTTGCATGACATGTGTTAGGAAACCACCCCATTACCTAACATCAGCAAAATCAAGGATCGACTTATTTGGCTTATTTGGCTTAAACCCCAATTAAGGGAATTAAGGGGAATTAAGGAAAATAAGTTCATTTTTTCCCTTAAAACTGATAACCGTTAAGCAGATATAATCAACCAAGCGGTATAAGCAACATGTAAGCAAATTAAGGCCATAAGGAGCATGTAATCCCTCAAGGCCTTAAGGACTTTTTCGAATTTTCTTCCAAGTCCCTCTCAGCATTTCCTGAAAATGGAAATTCAAACTCAGCATCACCGACGTCACATGTTGTTTGTGTTCAATCCACTGCTTCTGCTCCACACCTCTACACCACCATATCCATGACAGCCAGAGCCACTAGTGACTGCAAGCAAGATTCATATTCTATGTATGTTGTAACAATGAGACAGCACCAAGACACCCACACCTAGGGCAATGACCCAGGATGGGACCAGGAGAACCCACCGCTGCGAGCCCCTGCTCGCAGGGTGGATGGAGGGATGAATTCACCATGAGGGGGAGAGGATGACGACAATGAACAACGAACCACTACCACAGCACCTCTAACCACCGCGGCGAACAACTGCTCATGGGGTACAAATGGGGAGCAACAAGATGGGATGACAATGCCAGGGGACCAGGATGGAGAGGGGTACAAACGATGCATGTGGCAAGGAGGAAGAGAATGGTGATGGGGCCAAAAAAAAACATCAAAAGGTGAGTTTTTTTTTCTTTCCCCTTTTCTAATTTCATTTCCTTGTGGCTAACAACAAAAATTTTAGGTAGTGATTTTACTATTGACAACGATGATGGGCACCCCCTGATTGACCCCCACTACTGCTACGAGCCCCTGTTCATGGGGTGGTCAGGTGGTAGCATGACCATATGCCCACAAGGAAGGCCACAAGGATGATGGGGTGACATGACAGCAGCACCCGCCGTAGCAGGTACCACGATGCGAGGAACACTGCCACCCCTCACCCCCCGTCATCTCCCTCACAGTGAGACAGGGTTTTTCACTTTGTAGCATTGAGATGGCACAATGCCCAACCAGGACACCATAATGATGAACAGCATGCCACCAGCCACCAGCCTTGCGAGCAACTGCTCGGGTGGATCACGGGTGGAATGACGACGATGACAAGGCCGCCACGATGATGGGGGAGCAGCAATGATTGGGGGTGAAGGGGAACATTTAGGACAGTGAAAAGGGGTGTCGAGTGGGGGTTGGGTAAACACATGGGAATGATGGGAGCAGGGATGAAACTGTAGTCAGCGATGTGCTTATATATATATATTATTCTTATTTTTTTGCTTAAACTGCTGCTTAAGTTTCCTTATTGACATGGCTAGGCAGCCCCCTAAGAGCCCAAAAGCAGTTTTAAGAAGTGATATAAGTGTGAATAAGGGGAATTTTGCTTAATTCAGGAAATGACCCTACTTATTCTAAGCAGAATTTCCTTAACAGCCATTTGCTTAATCTTCCTTAATTTCCAGTTTAAGTGCAATAAGGAGACATTAAGCATAATAAGTTAGTGTCGGATTTTCCTGATGAATAAAATTTCATTTTTATTTTATTATGTCAAATTACACTACATGACGCCAAATTACGCTACACTTTGATAGTGTGAGAATTTTATTTTGCACGCATCAATATGGACGTGCATGTATGAGTGCGTCGGTAACAACAATGTACAATATATGTAACATAGTATATAAACCCTAAATATATGCCTAGGGGACCCTAGTTGTGTTCTCTTAGGTATTCCACCTACACTTTTGGTGTGAAAGGCCTTTGTCAACAAACTCACCCATTAATAACCCCTCGCATCAAAACCATCAATCCCCCCATCACGAGCATGGACCCTGCCCCCTTCTTGTAGAGAGAACCCACATGGTCTTAGCTAGCAGATAGTGGGTGTTGCCCTAACAACATGGTGGTGAAAGACTAGGTACTTTTTGACATGGGGGCTCATCGTTGCTTCATCCTCACTTTTCATTGAGATAATTAGATTTTCTGGAAGTAATGAAGCCTATCTTTTGAACCATATATGCCATCAGTTTAATTTTGGAGTCGATGTGGTGTAATTTAGTAATCAGTAAATTGTGGTGAAACACTCAGTAAGTGATAGTACACGCCATCGATCTAATCAAGATGGTGTTATTATTAGAGTCCTTCTTGGCGAACACTGTTCCATGGCTCTTTTGTTTCTTCCCAAAGCTGAACGACATAAAATGTTTTGGAGCTTATGATTGAAAATATTTGAATCTGGTGGGATGGAAATTTTCCATATGCCGTCGGGCTTTTTTTTCTAGCAACTTGTGCTAAGGTAGAAGACATCCATAACCTGCCAACGTCACATGAACAGCATGACAACTGCTGAATTGGTAAATTTCGCACCAACAATACAGCAAAGACTAAAATCCTCTGCCTGTCAACCTCCAAATTGCAAAAGATGGCCCAGCCATAAGAATCCTAGGTGCCTGGCTAGGAAATAAGGTAGATGAAGATACCATCTGGACCCTGATTCTGGAAAAGATTGATGAAGGCTTAGGAAGATGGGAGAGAAGCCATCCATCAATTGATGGCAGGAAGGCTATAATACAGCGGACAGTTGGCAGCATGACCCAATACCTCACAAAAGTGCAAGGCATGCCAAAACATATCAAACAAAACCTCAAATGGAAAATCAAAACCCTTATTTGGGATGGTGAGGAAAGACCCCCCATCAGTATTGAGACCATGTATGCTCCTATAGACAAAGGAGGAAAACAAGTCCTCAATTAAGCACAATGCAATGATGCCATAGAACTCACCTGGCTACATGATCTCCTAGCCCCAACAGCTAAATGTCCACATTGGGCCTTCTTCATGCATGCTCTGATTAACCACTTTGCACAGAAATCCCCCATTGTTCACGAAAAAGTGAGGGTTAATGCCTTTGCACAAACTTGGCTGCCATGAATCTGCAGCTTACCCCAGCCACTTCAACAGATCATCAAAGCCGCAAGGAAGTACCACCTGAGCCTTGAAGCCTTATCCTATGCAAGTGAGACACTGGATTCAATTCTAGGGATCAGCATGGGTTTAACAACCCATGCAGGTTCACAGGTATGGGTCAGCAGATTGATACCCACAACCCATCACCTACCCACCACTAAGAAGGCTCAAGCCACTACTAGTATAAACTATTGAATAATACTACTTGAATTTTAAATATATAATACACATAAATAGGGGGATTGCCCCACCAAGAACATTGGAGATGGGGGTTTATATATCCCCTCTATTGTGCACAGACCATTTGGCCTTGTATGCATACAAATGTGCATCTGCGACATTGTTGATCATTGACCATTTATATGTTTACACATATTTGTATACTCACCACATCAACCACCACCACTCTCGATGATGCCGCCACCTCCTCCCTGCCTCCTACCCATAGAACCAACCACAGAAATGGGCCCAAATGATGTTATCATTGTTTGGGCCCCTGGTAAGTTTCTTTTTATATATTCTTTGCCTGTTATTTTTCAACTAACTTATATTTTTCATTTCTTATAGGTTTTGATGTATAACAACAAAATGACACAACAAAATGACATCAGGATGATGGTGGTGGCCACTAATGGGACCGCGAAAGCACCCCCAACCACCACTGCGACCGACTGCTCATGGGGTGGGAATGGGTGCAACTACAAAACAGCAAGAGAACAGCAATGCTGCCACCAAACCAAATGAAAATGGAATGAGGATGGAACAATGGGAGATGAGGAGGAGACAACGAGGAGGAGGCAAGGCAAACAAAAAAAGGACCAAGAGACATCAAATGATATCTCTTGGGCCATTGGTAAGTTTTTTTCTTTCTTCTCATTTTATTTTTTTGGAGGGGAGGACAACAATGATGGGGACAACAATGATGGGGATGAGAAGATGACGAATGGCAAATGGACAACAGGGGGACATCACCACCATGGACAGGCCCAGGAGACACTCGTCTCTGTAAGTGAGGTCAGCTCTGTCCAAGAAGCAAGTTACAACTTACCCTTTGACTAAAAGGCAGTATAATCAACAACTAGTTGATTATATTGGACAGAATATATATGCTACAAATGAAGGCTTTGTAGTAAGCAACATGCTTACAGTCTCCTGGGTGTTTTTTATTCATTCATTTCTTTACTATTGTCTGGTCCAGGGGACATGTGTCTCCTGGACCATTTCTTTTTTCCTCCTTTTTTTTGTTTCTCTGGGCCCTACAATCCACCCCATGCCTATGAGTGCCTGCTCCTAGGGTGGTTTGATTGTTGTAGTTAAGTAAATAATTAAATACATGTATTTAGTTAATATGACAACAAAACCTGTACCCACCATGACCCATGGGTTGCGGGTATGGGTAAGCACAGGTACAGGTATGGGTAGGCCCAAAAGTACCCATGGGTTACCCATGTGGATCCCTATTCAATTCCAGTTTGGTTCTACATTGGAGCTGATGAGATAATAAATAAGCAAAATAACACTCGTGTCACTAACTGCCTTCATACACGCCACAACGTCACAACAGCTGGACAGCTGCAGAAAATTGCCAACCAAGATATCTCTGGTCATGCAGACTCACAGTTCTGTAGCTGTCTGAAATGCTTAGATGATGGGATATGCCTTGGATGTGCTTACCCCAGTAATTGCTGGAAACATGCTATACAAATTCTGAGTCACCTCCACCCAAAATGGAACCCAGACCACCATCTGAATCAAGGTGTCTTGGCGCCACCTGAGAATCCTACATCTGATTTGATGTCTGAGGCAATTAAGAAAAAATCTGAGCTCACATTCTTTGCATACTCAACCTTCTCTGGTCCCTATGAAGACAGCTTCTGCATCCTCACTGTGCCAGCCCCAATGCACCCTGTGCCAGCATATCCTGATGCCCCCCCATTGACCATGACCCCCAGCAACCCACTTCTCTCCTCATCTCAGCAGGTTTTAGCCATATAAGCCAAGATGGTGACTATGAAACTGGAGGTGGTTTTCTCCTATGGGCTCCAGGTGAACTGCAAGGTTCCATCAAAATGCCAGAGAGCTTAGCATCTCCAACCTGTGGAGAACTGGGTGCCCTAATACATGCTCTTCAATCAACACCCTCACATCTCCCACTAAAGATATACATACAACAAAGGTCGATCCTGTCAGAGATCACTATTAATCTTGCAAGGAATGAGGACTCCGATTGGGCACATACAAAAAATAAAGACCTTTACAAATCCCTTGTCTCTAGCCTCTGCCAACGATCAGCCCCAACTAAGCTCCAGCAATAGTTGGAAACAACACCAGCTGAATGGAAAGCAACTGCTCAATGCCTTGCAAAGGCCATACTGGAAAAGCCAGAATGCGATGAAATCAACATCAGTGCTGACCATAAATGGTCCCTCGCAGGAATGAAACTAAAGGCACCCAATGCTTCTTCTACCAAGGCATTGCCAAGTGGAAGCTAGCAAGTAAGCCTAGATGACAAACTGAGATGCAGCTAGCAATCACAACTTATGCCATCCATGATTTAATAGGTGGAACACCAACACCTGATAAAATATGGTCAGCAGTCTGTAAACGTGACCTCTCAAAACAGATCAGAAACTACCTCTGGAAAAACCTACAAAATGCCTATAAAATAGGCAATTTTTGGAGCAGAATCCCTAACATGGAACACCATGACAGGTGCATCCTATGTGGAGAGTCCAAATCAATGGAGCACATCACCACAGAGTGCCCTAATTCAAATGCCATCAGCATCATTTGGAATTTAGCAGAAAGCCTATGGTTGAGATGCGAGGAATCCTGGCCAGCAGTACGGTTTGGAACTGCCCTAGGCTGTGTACTAGCAGACTTCAAGAGTGAAAAGGGTAAGAAGCTTCATGGCAAAAATCACCTGTTTGAGATTCTTGTAACTGAGTCTGCACACCTAATATGGAAGCTGTGATGTGAAAAGGTCATCAAATTTAGAGGGGATCTGGACAAGTTCCACTCACCAGATGAGATCCACAATAGATGGGTAGCACAAATTAATCACTGGCTGCACCTAGACATCCTGTCTGCTAACAGAAGGCTGCGAGGCAAGAGCCCCCTAACACAAAGAATGGTGCTCCAAACCTGGAGTGGAGTCCTGGAAGATGAAGACAGTCTGCCAAATAACTGGATTGGGCAACAAGGAGTTTTAGTTGGTATTCTATCTCACCGCCCTCTGGGGCAGAACAGATAATAGTTTCGGGCTACAGCCTTATCCTATAATCTCTGAGATGGCGAGCCCAACACTGCTAACACATAATGGTGTATGTAAAGGTATTTCCCCTAGGTGATCTTCTTCTCGGGCTTTCAGTAATGAATTCCCCCAACCTAACATGTCCTCCTAAGCTGACGTTGTGGGGACAAAGTGCAAAGGCAGCTTAGCATGGCTATCAAACCTAAAGAAGGCTCATCTAAGTGCAGGAGTCCCAGCAGGAGCTATGCCTGTATCCCAGAGCAGTGAAAAAGAAAACAGCCCTGTAAGTCTTTGTGCAACCCAGTGTAGACTCACTGATATGAAGCATCACTCCATAGCCAAATATTTCCAACACTACAGGTTCTGATACACACATTGCTGTAAACTTAGAGTGCATATTCCACATCAAAGAAGATGTGACACATCAATTAGAGACATCTTCCCATTTTTTTCACAGATGCTGAACCCTGTCATGATGACAATGACCTCATAGTTGCCACAGATGAGCAGCCCTGCAATAATTTGGCCTCAGGTGAGTCAGAAGGTGAAGCTAGTGATGATGAGAATGACCCAAGTGATGACATTGGGTGAAGGAGTTAGTTTGGATGAAACAACTGGATGCAATGCAGTGATTGATGGCAATACACAGCCACAGGGGATGTGCAATGGCCAGTTACGCCAAGCCCCAACTCTGCTTCAGGTGTCTGATGCTCTAAAAGCACTGAAGCTTATTCTGCACCCACCATGGAAAACAGGCGCTGGTTCCAAACATTGTAAATTGGATCCCTTTGTCAGTATTCACCTGGAAGGGATGCAAACAATGTTAAACTTTTATACCAATGCACAATTGGTAACTTACAAGCAGTGGGGAGCATCAGCACTGCAAGCGGCAATATCTCTGGGAAGAGGCCAATACTGTGCTCAACAGCATGCTAAGCTATCAAGACAATTTGTTTCAGATTGTTCCATTCTACCAATTAACCCATATGGTGAATGGAATGAGTCTATGCTCATGGATGAAGATCTAGCTTCCAACATCAATCTCCATCTCCAGGAACTTGGGAAGAATATTTCTGCGAAAAAGATCATTGAATTCCTGAAACGTTCTGATGTGATGGACAAGCATGGCATCACAAGGAAAATATCTGAGAGAATGGCATGTCAGTATCTGAAGACCTTGAGTTACCATTTCATGGCACCAAAAAAAGGCCAGTATGCAGATGGCCATGAACATGCTGATGTTGTGTGATACCATGACAAGATATTTGTTCTGGCATGGTGAGAGATCCAGGGGTGCTTACAGAATTGAATAAAGGACAACAAGCCAGAACCCACCAAAATACAAGGAAAGCATGTCATTGCCTGGTTCCATGATGAAACAATATTTTATGCACATGATCAAAGGAAGAAGGGATGGTACCATAAGGACATGCCAGCAAAGCCTTACACAAAGGGTGAAGGTGCATTGCTGATGATAGCAGATTTTGTTTCAGCAGATTTCAGCTGGCTCCAGTCTCCTGATGGAACAAGAAATGTGCAACGACTGATAAAGCCAGGGAAGAACAGAGATGGATACTTCACAAGCAAAGATATCACCGAGCAGGCTCATGCAACTATGGACATTCTCACTGAGTTTTACCCTGACTATGAGCATAGATTTTTTTATGACAATGCCCTCAAATGGCCAGAGGGTTCAGTAACTGTGCATTGAATGCCAAAATTCACACCAAAGCTGGGCACTAACTGGGGGATTGAAGATTCCAAACATGACACTGTGAGAAAATTAGTCTACAATGCTGATGGGTCAATTGCCAAGGAGAAAATTTGGATGGGTGATATAGTTCTTCCTGATGGTACTATGCAGTCATTTTATTTTCCAGAAGGACACCAGTGTGCAGGAGTTTTCAAAGGCATGGCCACAATTCTTGAAGAATGCGGCTTCAAAGATGCAAGTAAACTTTGGGTGGAATGCAAGAATTTCAAATGTGCACCCCCTGCCATAGACTGCTGCTGCCATCGAGTATTATTCAACAAGCCCGACTTTGCCCATGTTGACACCATCCTTGAAGAAACTTGCAGTGCACATGGATTTTGAGTCATCTTCTTACCAAAATTTCACTGTGAGCTCAATTTTATTGAGCAGTGTTGGGGTTATGCCAAGCACCTTTACTGACTGAATCCAGAGTCATCTCAAGAAGATCATCTCAAGAGAAATGTGTTGACAGCATTAGATGCTGTTTCTCTTGATTCGATGCAGTGGTGTATTACTCATCTATAAAAATCTAACCATTGTGTACTGATAAACAAGTTTTGGCTTTGCCAACCATTCCCACCAATTTATCGATGCATATGACAAAGGACTCAATGGACAACAAGCTGTGTGGGCAGCGAGAAAGTATCGTGGCCATCATGTACTTCCAGAATCCTTGATGAATGATCTCAAAAAGGCTACATTCAGTTAGTTTATAATCTGCAATTAAAATTATCCACACTAAGTTACTTACTTCAGGTAAATACATTTCACACATTATAGTACCAGGAAGAGCCTGATTTACCAGGAATATGCCAGGACTGAACCAGGAATCCCACTGGAGGAAAAACAGCCAGGAATGCAACATTTGGTGAACAATGGCTGTGGCAGGGATAACCAGGATTCCTGGAGGATTCCTGGTCTTCCTGGTAGGAATGCCAGGATTCCTGGAGGATCTCCGGGAATATGTGGGGCAGTGTAAAGAGCTCAACCAGTATGGGAAAAGGTCTGCAAAGATGTGCAAAGATGTGCAACATGCTATGAAGCACTACAAAGTAGCTCAAATGAGTTCGAGAGGGCGCAAAGTAGGTTTGGAGAAGATGGAGGACACAAATGATGTTGAAGTGAAATGAAATGCAATAATGACAATATGCAATAGTTGCAATAGATGATGAAGATGATAGAGGATAGCTTCAGGAGGATAGTATGAAGTTTTGAAGAAGTTTGCGACAATTCACAAAACTTAGCGCTAAGATGATCAGATTAGACTGAAGAGTAAAGCTCTTAAATCAACTGATATATGAGAGGGGATGACAATTGCTTCTTGGAAAAGGTAGATAGTACAAGGTTACATAAGTTTTGGGGAAGTAGTACCAAAAAGGGGGAAGTTGGCCATGAGGCCAACATGAGGCAGAACATAAGGTGATAAGAGGTGTCCAAATCACAAAGTAAATAAATCATATGAAAGCAAATGTGCAAAGTCATAATATATCAAAGGGACTTAACTTGTTGTTGTAATAAATTATGATGATATCATGAAACACCTCATTGGATCCAAGACAATTGAAGGCCTTGTCTCCACATGTCCTAGTTGCTTGGGCTGTGTCAGCTAAAGGTGTGGAGGCTGTGGTATGCTTGTCCAAGGGTCAGTAGGTTAAGGGAATGGTGGCTAAATATGTTCAGAGTGTTATGAAGTGGTACGAAGTGATTTGAAGGGTTTCAAAGTCATCTCATGGGTTCATGTGTCAGAGTGTTCCAGAGCTCAGTGCCTGAGAGGACCTATCATCCTTCCCCTTACTGAAATCCTGACTGTCCCAGTCAGCCGATCATGGTCATGTGAGGATTGCATGACCATGTTTGAAATGTCTATAAAAGGACAGTCCTTTTATAGACATTTCAAACACTTTAAGGACCTCATTCATCCTCTGTTCATGTCATCTTTCCTCTTGATGTTTGAATCTGGCATGGTCGACCATGTGAAAGCCATGCCCAAAATGGGTGAGGCTGAAGAAGTCAATTTCAAGATTTGGGGGAAAGGATTTTGCAAGAAAATGGTCAGTCCCAACACATTTTTGTTGTGTTTTGAGGATTAATGATGTGTTTTCAGTCTGAATAGGATGAGCTTGTGAATGGCTCTCATGGGGAGGGGATGTATTATTTTTGGATTTAGTGGAATGGGTAGAATGTGAGGAAGCAGGCAGCAGAGGTGCAGGCAGAAGTGGCAGAAGTGGCAGAAGCCAAACATCAGAAGGAGGCAGAGCATCTTGAGGCCAGGTGACATGAAGAGGAGGAGGAGGAAAAATGCTCTGCAGAAGCTGCAAAGGCTGCAAAGCCCAAACAGCGATGGCATGCTCTTTTGGAGACCTGGGCAACTCTGGCAGATGAGTTTTGTGCCAGGACAATCTCAAAAAAAGAGCTGAGGAAGCAAAGTGCAGTGATTCAAGCTGAGACTGAATCAATACAATGAGCCAAACTTGGTCAGGGTGAGGACAAGAGTGATGATGAAGGTGAGGTGAAGACCATTGAGGTATGCAAATGACAGATAGTTGAGGACAATGAGGACAAGCTAAAAGATGAGGATAATGAGGTATTCATGAAAAAGACAAAGTTTGAGGAGGAGGCCCTCCTCAATTTCAAAGGACGAGTAAGTTGCACAAACTTTCAAACTACTTCAAACACTTAAGAAAATGTTTGTAGTGTGATCACTGTGTGAGATTTAAGAGTTGGATGACATGCATCATAGACAACAGTGCGCCTAAGTGCCACAAATGTTTTCAAGAAGCCCAAGGGTGCTATTGGGAAGGGATTTCAAGGAAAGGAGTGGTGAAGGGGAAGGCAAGAAACTGGTGGTGATGTGGGCAGCGCAGCCTTTGGAATGTCCAAAGCCAGGTAAGTGACAAATTCAAAAGGATTCAAACATGTTGCTAATGATTCATATGGTATAGTGCCACAAATTTGGGTTGTCGGACTATCAGAGATGGCAGAGGCAGGCTCTTCAAAGGTCCCAGGATGGACAAAGTGAGATGGAAAGGGAAAGGGGCACAAAGTTTGAGGACACGATGGACTGGACACTACAGAGCATCATCAAATGATTGCAGAGGAGGCAGCAAGAAAAGAGCTGCAGAGGGAAATGTTGGGGCAAGAAATTGAAGCTCTGTATGTGATGTTTGATGAAGAGGAGTAGGGACTTTTTATTTTTTACTTTTTATTTTCATATTTCATAGATAAATTCATGAATTTTGTGACACTGAAAGAAATGAATAAGAAATAAGTACAAGTTTAGAAAGATAACATTGTGAAATGTTCAGAATAAGATCTGTTTTTATGTTTTGAGTTTTATAAGTATTGTGACAATTGTAAGGAAAATCATAAGAAAAAGATGTTACAAAATAAGGGAAAGGCTCAGAAGATCATCATGGCTGAAAAACCCTTGTAGAGTTTGCATGACCACGTTATAGGGCAATATCGCGACTTGCATAGTACACTATAAGAATTTTGAAAAATCAATAATTTGTTAAATAATAGAGAAAGAGAAGGGCTAATCGTTTTTGAGGTCTGGGAATTCTTCATGAGGATCTTCATCAATGTCCAAAGTTGTTTGAAGTGCTTTGAGATGTTCTGCATCAATGTCGAGGAAGTTTGGAGGAAGGGGAATGGATTTCTGAGCTAAGTAGGGTAGGAGTTGGAATGCGGCAACAGGGCAATGAAATATGGTTCTGTCAAGTTCACAGATGATGTAGGCTCCTCTGAAGTTTTGATCAATGATGATATGCTCAATTATCTACTGTATTGTAATGTACTGTACTGTCCAGGAAGCTATCCAATAGTGCATTCATTGGTTACTATAGTAGGTACATATATATAGAGTGTTCAACAGCATCCACCAAACCCGTATCACTCAACACAATGTATGTGTTCAATAGACCATATCATTTGATACAGTGTAGCTTACCTGTGTGAGGGGAACACCACTGACAAAGGCAAGCCCTCAACAACACAGGGAGCCCCTGACTAGGGACTGCCATGGATGGCCATGATCTGGATGACCATCTGTGGATAGCATATATGGATGGCAATGGATATGGATATCACATGGGTGGTATCCATGGATGAATGGATGGTTACTATAAATGTATGAGTAAATATGGATAAGGAATGATACAGTGGGTAATGCTGGATAATCCCATCATGGGTACAGGTTTGGGATTGCTGAACACTGTACCCTTTGTTACAGGTATCACAGGTACCAGCACCTGACCTTCCCACAATACAAGCCTAAGAATAGTGAGGCATCCCGTGTCTGCCTCACTATTCCTAGGCTTGATTGCATCAAAACCCTACCACCAGTTCTCATGCCAATCACCACCTGATCACCATCTCCCATATCAACATGCGCCACAGTCTCAGCTAGTGTTGCACTCATCATCCCTGCATGCTATTCCACTCATTTGTGGCCCTTTTCCCTTTGGTAGATAACACTTATGTATGTATATATAGTGTTAATAAACAGTGGTTTACAAGTCCTTAATGGAGTTAAGACTCGTTCTTCAAACCTGGAATCAATGAAAAGTTCAGTGTGACCTGTTTTCCCCAGTCAGTAATTTTCAGCAACCATTACAAAAATTACTGACTTTACTAACTGTGGGAGTCAAAAATTTATAGTGATGTTATACATCATTCTAACCAGTTTTTTGAGCTGAGTTTCAAAATGACATGTACGTACATAGTGATGGGACCATCCATATATAGTGATGTTATATACCATTCTGATTGGTTTTTTGAGCTGATTTCAAAAATGACATCAGGAGAGTCATGTGACCATGATATAAATGGAATATAGTGATGTTATATACCATTCCGATTGGTTTGTTGAGCAGAGTTCAAAAATGACATTGGGAGAGTCATGTGACTTACCATAAATGGAATATAGTGACAGTTTGTTGATCGGAGTTCAAAAATGGCATTGGGAGAGTCATGTGACTTACCATAAATGGAATATAGTGATGTTATATACCATTCTGATCAGTTTCTTGAGCTGAGTTCAAAAATGACATTGGGAGAGTCATGTGACTGACCATAAATGGAATATAGTGATGTTATATACCATTCTGATCTGTTTTTTGAGCTGAGTTCAAAAATGACAATGAGAGTCTGTAGATGTCATTTTCAAACTCAGCTCAAAATCCTGGTTAGAATGGATATAACATCACTATATTCCATTTATGGTAAGTCACATGACTCTCCCAATGCCATTTCTGAACTCAGCTCAACAAACAGATCAGAATGGTATATAACATCACTATATTCCATTTACTCTCCCAATGTCATTTTTGAACTCCACTCAACAAACCGATCGGAATGGTATATAACATCACTATATTCCATTTACATCATGGTCACATGACTCTCCTGATGTCATTTTTGAAATCAGCTCAAAAAACCTGTTAGAATGATGTATAACATCACTATAAATTTTTGACTCCTATAGGTAGTAAAGTCAGTAATTTTTGTAATGGTTGCTGAAAATTACTGACCATGGGGAAAACAGACATGGAAAAATGGTCACACTGAATTTTTCATTGATTCCAGGTTTGAAGAACAAGTCTTAACTTTGTTAAGGACTCGTAACATTGAGATATAGAAGTTCTATTGGCCATTGGCTCATGGCAAGTGGCTAAATTAAAATTGCTTACCAATAACTGATGGAATCAACCAATGTTTGCAGAAGACCCTCCAGCTTTTGAGGTCCTCTACCATGTCAAATATTTTGAGACATTTACCTATTTTATTTGTGATGCTATAGCCAGATTATTGAAAACAAGTGGCTTGGCTAGTGGCCACACTATGTGTGCCAACAAGGCACTCCAACAGGTAATTGACCTTGCTAAACCATTTTAATAGACTATGGTACATATATTACAGCATTTGAGAGCATAAAAAATAGTAGTATTCATATGGATACCCATGGATGATCCATGGATGCCACTCATATCCATGGACTTTAGTACATCATCCATGGATATTCACCTGGATGGACCCAGGTCCATCCATGGTAGTCCCTACCCCTGACAGTGATGATGAGCACAAGGAGCAACCAGCAGTGAGGAAGGACCAGTACCAGCAGTGAGGACTAACAACAGTGGGAGCCATCTCTCATTTTCTCTTTTCCTACTTAGTAGATGCCCTCACAATACTTTATGTAATACATGTATACCAAATGTATACATCATTTAATATTGTATACTCTTCCACCCTGCCATCCTAATTAGAGGTTGAATTCACCAATTATATATGCATAGTGAGCACAGATTTGCCCATTATACACTGGTCAAAACTTTTTTTCTGCCTTTGGCCAGAGCCCCCTCCCCCCTACCCTAGGTAGGTCATGGAATCCCATTCTGCCATCCCCTTGCTTGCAATTGCAAAACTCAAGCAAAACTCAGTTTCTAGTCAGAGTGATGTTTTGCAAAAATGGTCATCTGATGTTGAACCTATCTTGCATTGAGGTATTGTTCTATTAGAGTCTCATTTTGCAAGCTACTGCAGGCTACTGCAAGGGGGTGGCAGAATGGGACTTCTGCATACTTGTCCAATTGGGCCATGGCTAAAGCCTGGCATGAACAAGTCCTCTAAGATCTACTTATATATATGTGTGCATAGGTTGTAGGCTTACCTTGGTGCCAGGTGAAGTAAACTAAGCAAATCAAATGTAACTACTACTAAGAGAGATGATGAAAGAATGACAAAAGAGTAACAAATATCTAAAATGTCCAATATTGTCTTGAGCATGATATCTTCACAGTAAATACTACCAACAAGTGATCAGTTTCATCTGGAATTGGTTGACTGTTCATGTACAAAAGGGAGGTAGTGCCTGTGTCTTAACTGGTATTTCCATCAACTAACACTTAGTATTAATGACCTACATTACAATCACTAGCAAAAATCATAACAATCCTCTGAGAATTTCAATGAAATTATGTACAGTGTAAATAATGAGTATAAAAGGGAGTGAGGGAGAGGGGGAGTAAGGGGGAGGGGAGGGAGGAGGGGAGAGAGGAGAGAGGGGAGAGTGAGGGGAAGGCAGAGAAGGGAGGAGGGTGAGGAGGGAGAAGGGCCAAAAGGTTAGTAAAACAAAACACAAAAAAAAAGAAGAAAAAAATATCTACAGCCCAAATGATGATGTGCATCATTTGGGCCATTTCATCGTGTTGTTTCTCGGCATTGTTCCCCTTCCCTGCTGCTGTTGGCTCATACACACCAGCCTTGCCCCCTATGAGCAGTTGCTCATAGTGGAGGGGTCTGGTGCCATGGGCATCATCATCTGGGGCTGGTGCTGGGTTGCTGTTGTCGCCAGTCATCTGTCGCAGGGACAAAAAGAAAACGAAAAAAAACTTACTTATGGCCCAGGAGATGTTGAGATCTCCTGGGCCTCGTTCCCACTCCCCTTTGTTTCCCTCTTGTCTTGTGTCATCCCTGTGGACCCTGCCCCCCTCGCTGTTCCCATCATAGTTGTGGTCATGGTTGTCATTATTGTTGTCATCCCCACCCCATTCCCAGCAGTCATTTATGGTGGTGGGTCGGGATGCTGCTGTGGTCATGCTTGCAGGTGCAGCGAGTGTTGTCTTGGCTCTGTTTGTCATTCCCCTCATAGCCAGTATGCCACCCATGATCCACCCCACAAGCAGTTGCTCATGGGCCTGGAAATGGGTGGTGTGTCGTTTGGAACCTGGTGCCTTGGGTGGGTAGTGCTAGGGCCTGCAGGTTGTCGTTTGGGGTGTTAGTGCCAGTGCTGGTGCCGGGGTCATCATTGGGCATCCCAGGGTCGTTGCCTCATCATTGTTGTGGGGTCCTGGGGTTGTTCATCATCATGGTGGGGCCCTGGTGCTTGTTCCTCATCGTCATCGGTGCCTACCATCGTCCACTCGCCCTACCCAACCTGCAAGCAGGTGCTTGCAGTGGTGAGGATGGGTGGTGTTTGGTGTTGTTGTGGAACTTTCTTTCAGGGGGTTTGAGGGGTCAGTGTGACATGGCGCATGTATGGGGGTTGCTGGGTGCTTACCAGGTGGGTATCCCCTTCTGGGGTCTCCCGGCATCCCTCTGCACCCTCCTAGCCTGTGTTGACAGCCTCACACCCCATTTGGATGGGGAGAAGGGGTTAGTCCGGCATCTGGGGTCATGGTGCATTTTGTGTCTGGGTCTGTCATCACTAGTGGTTTAGATCCCAAAAAATGAAGAAAAACATTTAGTTAGTTGATTGATAAACACAAGCAAAAAAACAAAAACAAAAAACATATCTAGGGCCCAAATGATGGTTGCGTCATTTGGGCTCGCGTTGTATCCAAAATCACTTGTTTGCAGCCAGCACTGGTTCTTGCTGCTGTGGGAGTGGGGCATGGGAGTGGTGGTGCTGGGTGTAAGTGGTGCTTATAGATGGAAGTGGTCGTGCTGGCAGACAGGCTGGTTGATGGAAGTGGTGGTACAGTGAGCTGAAAGTTCAAATTGAACCATGAGACTTACTTTCCATTTTAGTCCAAAATCCACATGTCGGAAGAACCCACTGACTTTGAAAGTCTGTAGGGGCTGATGTTCAAAAAAAGTTTATTTGACACCTGGCATTAACCATTACATTTTGATGGCATGTTCATCAGGTTATCAAGACAAGTCCAAGGTATGAGGACTCATAAACAGATCAGAGGGACTGTTGTTGAGATTACAGTCCACACCTCAAGATGAACTTGCTCCTCTCTTCAATCATGCCTCCTAGCAATCATCCATATGGTTCTCTGTGCTATGAAATAGTAGACTGGATCATAGGGCTCAGCTTTATTGGCTTGTCCTGTTCCACTAGCATCCACATCACACGCTCAGAAGTTCATCTACATTGGCTCAGTCTGCAACATACATCCACGGTCTTCCATACTATTCTTGACAGTCACCCCCAACCCCTTTGTAATATTTGATATCAAATTCAACAATGATGGCGCCTCTCATAAACTTATTGAAACATTCCTCCAATTTGGGCGATGGTCGGATTTGATAGACAATTTGCGAACATCAAACATAATGCTATGTCTGTTAATATCTGACTCAGACAGTTATGGCTCATTGGAGTACACTGGAATAATGGATAAAATATTTGACATGTTTGATGGAAGGCATGTTTTCAGTGCCTTGACCATGCTTTGCATTGAAATTAGATCACCACACATTTATTCCATTGCCATTCCTGTGTTCCCAAACCTCAACCACCTGTACTTTCTGATAAGGGGAGTCCCCACCTGCATCTTGATGAGGTGGGTCATCAGACATCGGAATTCCCCCATCACATATCAAATTGAGCTCCCTAGACTTAAATGTCTTATTGTTGATGCCAATGGCATTGGACAGGTGTTGTTCGGAAACCTTCCATCTATCACAGTCCTGGCGGTGTGTTATATGCATGCATGTGGCATCGTAGAGTATGGCTCGACTCTTTCCTGCACCTTGATGGGCATAGACGCCCTGTTCACAGACTTCAATGGTATTGCCAAAAACCTGACCAATGTTGAAATCTTGGTCAAGGTAAACTGGCTACCCGATCTTGGGACACTCCATTTGCCTGTCGCCACCAAGTTTGTTATTTATGCAGCAGGTCACTACCACTGTGCCAGTCCCTTACTTCCCATGGTCAAGATAGATGCTCCATTGTTGGAAACAGGGCGCTTTTATTTAGCTGATACTCATTGCATTGATTTTCCCACCAGCACTTTCCAATCGTCTATCAAACATGTCACCATCATGACCCCGAATCAAGCTGCACCTCAGCCCAGGCTCTATGCATCCACACCTTGGACCTTCTACGACTGCTTAGTTTCATTCCCTCAATTGGAGGATGCCATCATTGCTGTTCATGGCATTGAACTTACCCCAATGAATTTACTGCAAATCAAATGGCCCAAGCTTAAGAAACTTGCCCTTGCCCTCGAGCCTGGAATCGCAAACCTGGTGTCTCACATTTATCTTCCCTCTATACAACAAGCTTGCATCATCTTCCTGGAGTGGTGCACAGAATTGGTCTGGCTAGAGAAGTACATCTTTGGAGATGAGAATGCTGGGTTAGAGTTGGACGAGGTGGAGGACTTTGAGGGCAGCGATACCATGCACTCAGAGTTGGACCATATAGATGAAGGCAGCGCTCAACCAGGGCAAGATGATGATTCTGAAAATGGGAGCAATGACCAAAATGCTGATGAAATGCTCACCGCTATTAGTCTTGGGGTTCTGTCTTGTTACAAGGAAGAGATTGATTTGTTTTCTCAGCATTTTCCACACATGCCTCTGGCTAAATGCTCAAATCCACACAGTACTTTACACTCCCCCCCCAGTCTGAGTGGACTCCGCTCAGACTCTGCTTGGACACTCAGACACTCAGACTGTCCAAGGACTTCACTCAGACTGTCCGAGTTGTCTGAGTAAAGTCCGAGGACTGCACTCAGACTGCACTCAGACTTTGCTTGGACAACATCAATTGTGCATTTATTTACACCTTCTAAAGTACTGTCCAAGTAAACTTAGAGAAAGTCTTATAAGTCTCACAAAATAATGTGTGCACAGCAGGAATTGAACCAACAGCCTTCTGGACTAGCAATCACATGACAACAAAACATGCACACTCTACCACTTAAGCCAAGTAGTCATTTCAAGTTACATTAGAGAGCCATATGGAAAATTGCTAGGAGGCATGATCAGACAGAGGAGCAATTAGTCTCGAGGGGTGGTCTCAATGGGAATCTTTTGCATCTGTTTTCTATCGACTGCTTTTGCTCACTTTGTTATCAGATTCTTACTAAGAAACTCAATGGTGTTGCAAATGCTTATCCCTGTCACAAAGCCCACTGTGGTGCTTCTTTTTCTTGGTTGCCTCACCCGCAGGACATATTTCATAGCCTTGATGTCATGGTTGCAGCTGTGTAGTAGCCATCCAACCAACAACACTGAGGTTGTGGCCAAAAGGCATGGCTATTACAGTGATCCAAAAGTTAGCTTGATACCTGGTTGATCGAGGGTTGATTTTAAGTCCTCCAGTATTATGATGGTCTGTCCTGACCTTCCAAGTGCCCAATCATATAGGCCATCCTCGGCAGATTGTTTTGTTAGTTGCCGGATATAATGTCATAGTAGGTTGCCATGCCATCCCCCTCACCCTCCCTTCCCTATTGGTTGCTTCATCTATTTCCATTCTAGTTCTGGCTTCTGCTTCTCATTCATGGTCATAACCTGCTCACCTCTTTAGAGTTACCGCTGGTTTCACCTGAATGCAGCCAGAAGCCCGAGCTGCGATTGCCTTCTGCTAGGGTCAGTGCAGTTTACAATGTAGATATTAAGTAACAAATTGTATATAAGTAACAGTAGCTTTGGAAATGCTATAGACTAGTTACATGTCACATAATTATGATTCAACTTTGAATATGTCAAGTGGCCCAGGAATTACATCAAAGTGATATGAGTCTGGAGGCTGTGGATTTGAGGTCTTTACACTTCCCCCCCAATCTGAGCAGACTCCGCTCGGACACTCAGACTGTCTGAGTACTGTCCGAGTACTGTCTGAGTACTGTCCAAGTACTGTCTGAGTACTGTCCAAGTACTGTCTGAGTACTGTCTGAGGACTTTGCTTGGACTTTGCTTGGACTTCTTTGGCTGAAAGTCCTGCCAAACTAAATGTCCAGTCCGAGCTGAGTCTGAGCTGAGTCCTCGGACTGTCCGAGTGGACCAGGACTCATACAGTCCTAGGACTGTCTGAGTTGCTTATATAATTGACTGAAAAATCAGTGGCTACCACAGGGATTGAACCCTTGTAGTCACATGATAAAGTACATTTAAGGCAACAATATAACTGTTAGACTAAAGTATCATTACAGGTAGATAGTTTTATCTCTCTATGTACCACCCCGGCTGTGATGACAAATCAACACAGCCGCGTCACCAACGATGATGCCAGCTCATCATTGATCATCATCGTTCACCACCAACCACCACCACCACCACTTGACGACGATGCCTCCCACATCCCGCTGCTGCCACTGCCCCCTGAACACCCCACAGCCATGGGCCCCGTGCCAGCACACGATGAAATGGGCCCAAACAACTCTATCGTTGTTTGGGCCCCAGGTGAGTTTTTTCTTTTTTCTTTTCTCATGTTTTCTTTAAGCTAACACATTTTTTCATTAATTATAGGTTATATCTATACTGTAGCAGCACAATGACCCCAAAACCACCAAACAAGGAACAATGACAAGACCACAACCCAGCAGCCGCCCCTGCCAGTGTGAGCAACTGCTTGCATGGGGGAGAGCGGCTGCTAACAATGACAATGACCACAGGGAATGACGACAGTTAGGGGAGACCCCAACGACAGCCAGCACCCCCCATAACCGCTGCAGGCAACTGCTCACAGGGTGGATGGGGGGTGTGAGAGTGCAGGTACTGACAGGGAGACAAAAAAGGCCCAAGAGACATCAACGTCTCTTGGGTTCTAGATAAGTTTTTTTTTTCCTTTTCTCATTTCATTTTTCGATTCTAACCAACTTTTTTTAGGTACAAACTACTACTGGCGATGACGATGGTGGGGGGACACCACCACCACCACTGCTGCGAGCCCCTGCTCACAGGGTGGAAGGTGAGGGTGAAGAGACAAGGGGGAAGGGAGACAAGGGGGAAGGGAGATGAGAGGGAAGGGAGACGAGAGGGAAGGGAGATGAGAGGGAAGGGAGATGAGGGGGAAGGGAGACGATGACACCCACCCCATGCCTACAAGCATTTGCTCATGGGGTGGTTTGGGGGGGAGAAGAATGGGGACAGGAGAGCAAGACAGCCAGGGGACAACCCAGGGAGAGACGAATGCCGCCACGAGCAACTGTTGCTCGTGGTGGGTGTTTTTAATTTATTTTTATTATTGATAGTTACAGCCCCCTCCCTTTGAGCTTGCAAGGGGAGGGCTTAGTATTATTTAATTACCCATATTAATTACCCCTCGCACAGATGTGAGGGGGTCAATTCAATAATCTATTCATGATATATATAAAAATTAGATTTCAGTAATAAATAGATATGATGCTATGAAGTAATCAACTGGATTATAGGACTCAGCTTTATTGGCTTGTCCTGTTCCAGCAATATTGTGTGCTCGGAAGTTCATCTACACTGGCTCAGTCTGCGACATATGTCCACTGCATTCCGCACTATTCTCAATAATCACCCCAACCCTTTTGTAAATTTTGACATCGAATTTGACAACAATGTGGCCTCTCATAAAGTACCAGCTGTCAAAACATTCCTCTGCTTTGGGCGATGGCTGGATCTGATAGACAATTTACCGATTTCGAACATAGCACTACATCTGTTGATATTGGAATCAGACAATCATCGCACATTGATGCATACTGTAACAACCAAGGAAATATTTGACATGTTCCAGGGAAGGCAGGTTTTCAATGCCTTGACTGAGCTTTGCATTGAAATTAGATCACCATTCACGCATTTCATCACCCTTCCTGCATTCCCAAACCTCAACCACCTGTACCTTGTGATGAGGGGAGCCCCTGCCTGCATCTTGAGGCAGCTCAGCACACATCAGACAACCCCTGTCAGATATCAAATTGAGCTGCCTAGACTTAAACGCCTTGTTGTCGATACCGATGGCGTCAGACAGGTGTTATTTGGAAAGCTTCTGTCTGTCACAGTCCTGACAATGTGCTGTACAAGCATGCACAGCATTGCAGAGTATAACTCTACTCTTTACCATTCTCTGGTGGGCACAGAGTACATGTTCACAAACTTCCGTGCTATCTCAAAAAACCTGACCAATGTTGAAATCTCTGTCAAGGCAAATTGGCTGTGCGATCTTGGGACACTCCATTTACCTGTCACCACCAAACTCCTTATTCATGCAGCAGGTCACTACCATGCTAGTCCCTTACTTCCTATGGTCAAGATAGATGCTCCCCTGTTGGAAATAGGGCACTTTTATCTAACTGATACTCATTGCATCGATTTTCCTGCCAGCACTTTCCAATCATCTATCAAACATGTCACCATCATGACCCTGAGTCTGGCTGCACCTCAGCCCGGGCTCTATGCATCCACACCTTGGACCTTCTACAACTGCTTAGTTTCATTCCCTCAATTGGAGGACACCATCATTGCTGTTCATGGCATTGAACTTACCCCAATGAATTTACCGCAAATCAAATGGCCCAAGCTTAAGAAACTTGCCCTTGCCCTCGAGCCTGGAATCGCAAACCTTGTGTCTCACATTTATCTTCCCTCTATACAACGAGCTTGCATTATATTCCCAGAATGGTGCACAGAGTTGCTCTGGCTAGAGAACTATTTTTCTGGAAATGAGAATGATGGGTTAGAGTTGAATGAGGTGGAGGACTTTGGGGGCACCAATACCACAGACTCGGAGTTGGACCATGTAGATGAAGGCAGTGCTCTACCAGAGCAGGATCATGATTCTGAAAATGGGAGCAATGACCAAAATGTTGACGAGGTGCTCACCCACGTTAGTGTTGGGGTGCTGTTATGTTACAAGGAAGAGATGGATTCCTTTGCCCATCATTTTCCACACACACCTCTGGCCAATTGCTTGAATCCACAGCATCCGGACCAATATCACTTTGACATGGTTCCACTTGATATATTTCAATAATTATAAAACATGTAATAGTCATAGCATTTCTTGGAGATCATAGTACTAATGTTATGTACATACAAATACAATGTCTTGGAATGCAGCGTGCACCATTAGACCGGAACCAGTCAAACTAAGAACAGCTTATTGAATGGTCATCCCTCTTGTTGTTGGCCTGGAGCAAATCACTGGCTGGCAAGAAGAAATGAGACTGAGAGCTCGTTGTTGTCAATGAAAGGGAGCCGCGTTCCAAAAACCAAGATGCAGAGATGAACTCGACGTGGTTGCATCGAGTACCCAACTTGAAGAACAACAATCCCTGTTGTTCTATGAAGGAAAACATCAGCCCACAATGAGTGCCTATGGCACCACACCCTGCAGTTTCAACGGGCTGCGTACCTGTTACCGCCAATGCCTATGCGTTCAAGAATGTGTATTGTTCCCTCTAATGGTCCCCGAATGGCCGTCTCCTCGATTCCTCCGCAAGTCTGCGAGGAATCGCCTTCTCGCCATCTTGCCAACATCGAGTCGTGCCAGAATGACAAGTTAAGTTTTTCTGTAAAGAAAAATGTCAGCAATCGATGGACAGTGCCCCAGGCACTATCCCCAGGCAAACAGGTAAAGTATTTACCTGTTACCCCACGACCTACATGCCCAAAAGCATGCTACAATTCCATATACGGCCCCCACTTGGCCGTATCTTCAATCCATCCGATTCGCATTGCCGCTGTCTGGACAGGGCGGAGCTGTGCCAGATCAACACTGAACATGGATCTGTAAATGAAAGCATCAGCAGACGACGGACAGTGCCCAGGGCATACATGCAAGTAACGAGCTTACCAGTATTCCAAGCCCTAACGCATCCCCGGATGTGTTACCAACCCTCAAACGACCCTCAAAGGGCCATATCGTCCATCAATCTGCGATTTTCCATGAAATTGCATGGTTGTCTTCGTCGTCTTGATGGTGCCAAACCTGGCCAGAGCAATGATACTCGTTGTTCTGGAACAAAAATCATCAACAAACGATGGGTGGTGCATCCAGCACCACCCTCCTCTACTCAAACGAGGAACTTACCTCATTCCCAGCAAACCTTGCACTCAAAAGTGCGCATCAGCACACTTTACAGACCCATAATGGCCGTATCTTCTACCCAACTGCGATTCCCTGTGAATCCGCGTAACCGAAACCTTCCCAGACCCTCAGTGGCCATATCCTCAAGCATCCAGCGAATCCATGAAGATTTGTGTGGCCTCCATCTCGTTGATGATGCCAGGCTTTTCCAGAACGAAGAAAATGAAGTTCTAGAAAGGAAAAGGTCAGGAAACGACAGACAGTCCCCATGGCACTGTCCCCTTCAGCCCAGGTAACAGACTTACCTGAAACCCAAACACTAATATGTTCAAAAACACATGATGAACGTGCATATGACCCCCACACGGCCGTATCACTCAATGTCCCGCTTTCCCATTGATGGATGTGGAATCCTGGCCTTGATGTGTCGAGACAGAGTTGTAGTGATGCAGTAAGTGTGATACGTTCAATTGTGAACATTACATGCAGTGGTGGTGGTGATGGTGATGGTAGAGCTACTAGTAGGAGTGGAGAGGAGGGAGGGGTGTCAGCGGCGTCAATGGTGGTGGTTGTTCGAGCTAAAAGTTCAAATTGAGCCATGAGACTTACTTTCCATTTGGGTCCAAAATCCACATGTCAGAAGAACCCGCTGACTTTGAAAATCTGTAGGGGCTGACTTTCAAAAAAAGGTTATTTGACACCTGTGTTAACCGTTACATTTTGATGGAGGTACGACAACTTTAGTACTATTAGGTTATTGAGTTATTCAGTCCGGGATTCCGAATCACTATTTTCATGTTGAATCACTATTTCTTCGAACTAGATTGCAATTTCTGTAATGATTGCATTACAGCCAGTGTCACGGCCACACTCCGGGGTCCTGACAACGTTCGTGAGTCGTGACTTGATGATTTTGAACCAAGAACTTCAACATCACTAACCTATGAGTAAAATAAATAGATAAACATGGGGGAAAAACTTACC
This sequence comes from Tricholoma matsutake, assembly GCA_026075535.2. Taxonomy (NCBI): domain Eukaryota; kingdom Fungi; phylum Basidiomycota; class Agaricomycetes; order Agaricales; family Tricholomataceae; genus Tricholoma; species Tricholoma matsutake. Next base: position 4,303,989 of record AP026544.2, read on the forward strand.
TATGACATTAGTATTTGGAGCCTTCGGAATGCAAATGATGATGTTCATGAGGTCAATTAAATAGGGTGCAACATGCAACACCCATCACTGCCACGAAGACAAGACCATGCACAGAGGACCTATGTGCTACCAACAGACACAGGACCACACAGCATCGCTTCAAGTGCATGGGACAGCGACTCCCCGGTATGAGCCAAATTTTTATTACTTAGTTAGACTTGGAAAATGTTTGCCCACCCCTTTGCATTTGCGCAAGGGGCTTTGCTTAATATACCTCAATACTGAGCACTCTAATCTGTTAACTAGAATGTACAACCAAAACATTACTGAAATCAGACAAAAATCAGAAAACTCGAAATCAACCTAGCCATAATGACTTATGTAGAGCTTAATTTATGGACTCATCCGGGGTCCTTCTGATCCTTCTCTCCTCTCAATATTTCGGTGTCACACAATTGCTTTGATCACAAAGAAAATAGTGATTCGGAAGTTCCGGGCTGAATAGCCAAATAGCTGAATGTTACTAAAGTTAGTAGTACTCATTTTGATGGCATGTTCGTCGGGTTATTAATGGGTGACTTCCCATAGGATTTAGAAACCTAGATTATTTTCCAAACTATAAAACACGGTGCCAGGTCGGAGTGTGAATTGAGAGATCCATGTTGAGATGAGAATGCGGCCAAAGATGAGCGGAGCATGCCGATGTCATGATTCTGCTAGATTTGGGTGAGGCTGACATCACTTAGCCGTCGGGGATGGAAAAAAAGGTTTAGAAAGGAAATTTATGACTGGAAGAGGGGGGGAGACCCCTCGTTCAGATTCAAAGTTTACAACGCCTTCGGAGTGCGAAGTATTTTCCGGGGGTCTCAGGGAGCCCTCGCGTATCACCCATCAGCTCGGCAAACGCGATTTGAAGCCAAAATCTATGCTTCCAGACCCTACAGGAAGTCATCCAATATAAGGACGAGCAAGATCTTGGAGTCTACACTCGATCTGTCTAGTTCGATCCCATCAAATGAAGGAAGAGAACATCCGCCACTTTGCAAGAACCATTTGCGCTTGCCACCGCTGCTCAGCCTGAGCGACATCAAGCTGACACTAGACAGATCGAGTCTTCCCTCCGAGCAAGAGGCTTCAGTGGTGATGGGCAATCCCTGCCAAAGAAATGTCGCATTACGTAATACGCTTAAAGCCAATTTTGATGGCAAATCACAATGTACGGAGGTGCATACCTGCGCCTCATCCTAATTCTACTTCTTTAAGCTCATTTCTAGGGCTAAACATACTTAACGGAAGGCTGTCTATCTTATTATGGTAAAATATGTTGTACATGTGTCAGGGTGGACCTACTTCGGACCGAATCAGCAATGTTCGTTGGCACGGAGGCTTTACTCCATATCGGTATCAGTATCATCGCCCCAATTTGGCCCGCTGTGCTCGACAGCCATCGCCACGTCGCCGGCACCCACGCTCCCAGCGCTACAGTCCTCTAATTTTCGCCCACTCTCGTTGAACCTGGTAACTGCTGCACGCAATATCTCGAGCCTAGACAACTTAACACCACACTTACTCTTCACCGGGATTAATGATGCCTCTGAACCCCATGTACCGTGCCAATCTAGCTGAGCATCAATAGCTGCAACATTGAGATTTTTCTCGTGAATCTCCTCGACGTTTAAGACGACTACCAGATTATTCATCATCTCTTCATGTGCATCTTTCTTCTGCTGTCGAGCTGCATCACCAACATGTTTCTTTTCTACATGGGCTTGGTCGTATGCGATCTGCTTCTGCCGATTACCCTGTTCCAACTGGCTGGAATCAAGGCCGCGTGCTTTGGATCGAACGTATCGATGGTCATCAGGTAATAGTGTTTCCATATACTTCGCGGTGTTGTTGCGCTTATACATTGTTTTCCCGTTGTAGTACAACAGTGACATATTCCCGTCATCTCGTGCTGCTCGTATCTTTCAGCCCTCTCCTCTAGCTTTTCCATCTCCTTCTCTGTCCTATCACTGGTATTCTCCTTGTCAGAGCTTGTGCCTGCACTTTTCAGTACCGATGCACTCTGAGCCTTTTGCAGACCAGATATTTGGGCAGCAGTTCTTCGTTTTTTGGATGGTCGCCATCGAAATAGATCTCGTATTTTTCCCATATACAATTGAGGATGTAATGCCCAAGTATAGCATGTGTGTTTTTTTCGTGAAGGCTTTGGGATGTCGCGTCGCGTCGCGTCAAGTAAGTTATATAATCAAAATGTGTTCTTACGAGATGTGTGATGTGTTAATTAATTGGCATTATACTGGCATGGTTAATCTGGTGTCTACTACTTCTTCTACTGCCTATTCAATATTTTTTCAGGGCATTTCAAGAGTGATAACAAGCATGGTTTATGTGCGTAGCTCTTGTCGCGCGCGTTAATTAGATTACGTAACACGTGTTTATGGGTCAATTTAGAGTTACACTTTTCCCAGTTTCTCACACCAGATTGGTGTGATCTAGGAGTCTGATATGCGTCTAATTTACATTTTGTTTGTAATGTACAGAGAAAAATGCCAGATTTCGGTCTGAAGCTACATCACACATGTGCAGAACACACATACAACAATCACTTTTTACACTTATGCTCTGTACAATACATATAAAATCAATTTCTAAATATATTACTCCACTAAAACCTATCGCGAAAGTGTGTGGTTAAAGCTGGGGAAAGTTTTGCCATAAAATGTGTGTCGTTTTGCGGATGGGAACTTTGCCTGCGGAGTTTTAATTTGGCATGGATTGCCCATCACCAGCTTCAGATCTTCTGATCACGGACGTACAACTCCCACGGGTGGGGGGGTACCGCCACACGGCTCTGATGGCAAATGAGTCGGAGAGCAATTCGCCATCAATTCGGCAACAGAACGTCCTCTCAGTCGCCGGTAGGGGATGGATACTATAACGCGTCTTGCTGAGGCGACGCGATGTGTTGGAAGCGACCGCCATAACTTCAACATGCACGCCAACTAACACTGTATATAGTGTATCCACACTCTCTCCTCATGTCCATAACTCTCTGTCAAATAGTTCAATGAAGGAGAATGCTCAATCAGCCTCAAATGGAGTTCTTTGCAATATATGTTACGAGCGCCTTGATCAAGGCAATTCCTCTTCCTCTAATACTTTAATTCAACATCAAAAAAGTAATAAATGTCGCCTAAAGTTTGCGGGTAAGCTTTTGTCAATCATAGTACTAACCTGTTAATGATCATTCTTTAGACCATATTCTTGCTGAGAGAACTCAAACGAGCTCGTCATACACAACTGATCTACAACCCGGCGCCTGTGCCGTTTACATTGCCTGCTTATGTTCATTATAATTCTTACATCCAGCCACAAACTGATGTTTTTCATTGCTTTCTGCCGAGCTGTGCCGACCATGGGAAAGTGATGTGTTGGCCAGGCACACATTTGGATCTGATGTCCGCCATCGGTGGATCTGTGACCTCTTGAGGACGAGTCCGAGGTAGTCTCCGGTAGCTGACCTAATATATCAGATGATAAGTCGATCTGATTGATATAAGTCCGAGGTACGAGGACTCATAATAGGGTCGGAACTTTTGGTTCAGCATGCCCTTCCTGCCATATATAGTAATTTAACATCACGTGCTCTATCATGTTTCCGCAGACAACTCAAAAAATCATATTTCCTACGATGTTAGCAGTTTACAGATCAAGTACGACGACGTTTTGTGGTTGCGGGTTGTGGTACTTGCTTTGCAACTTCTGCATGACCAATTCTTAGGTACAATGTCGTATTTCATGCACTCGCGGTGATACTGACCCAGATTGATCAGCAGCTCAGAGGTTTCTTTTCATGACGACTCCCACATGCACCAAGATCAAATCTCCTTGTCTTGCGGACACGCCGACCTCGAGGCTCGACTTGCGAAATGCCGGAATCGCGCTCAGCTTGGCAGGGTTTTGACGCACGGTGGATGTCGAGGTTTTTGTGTCCGCCTGTACCAACTCGGATGTCACTTCCACAGTCTGGACACGGAAGCGTGCTTTCCGCCGTAAATTCGCCAGTCGTTCTAAAGGACGCGTTACATCAACCTCTGCATCTACATACCGACACTCACTTTTTTTTCTTCGGCATTTTCAACAGTTGTGTCGGTTGGTACAAAATTTTTATTAGGTATTAATTATCTACAACGGCTTCCTATGGGGGGAGGGTATGACGTTTGAACCCATCTCATGTGTAATTAAGCTGTCTGACGGCCCGCCGCCGTCTGAATACACAAGTCGGAACTTTTTTTCTGCCCCAGAACCCCCCCCAACCCAGGGTCCGGGATTCCCGTTCCGCCATCCCCTTAGGCTACTGCCAGCCTCAGGTGACGCCCAGCTTTTTTGCCCTCGGCCTCGGCCAGCTTACGGCTTTGAGCCGAGCCGTGCACATGTACTGCCAGGGAATTGTCAACTGTCTTGAACATCCAGTGTCATGATTGGTTCATTCAGAAATTGTAATATACATACAGAGCTAGATATAGGAAGATGCGATAAGCAGGCCGCAATTGGTTGCGGTATTGCCGGTTGCGACACGACCACGGAGACGACGATAAATTCAAAGCTTTGTGCAAACAAGCTGGCTAAAAAAGCCTCTGGCTGTTTGGAAAACTTCCTGAATCTTCCATCCAGCTGCCTCCGTCATTTCCTTGAACTCCCCCAATGTTCGTTCTTGGCTATTGAACATTAAGGTCATGGCAAGATCGAGCGAGTACATGGCTGCATTTGCTTCGCCCAAGTTAGCGAGGAGCGGCGCTGGGGGCATCGGATGGACCACCCGTTTAATTCCTGCCGCAGTCTGTGTGTCAGGACACGCGTGAGGAACAAGCTGATCAGCGATGATGAGTTTGCAATGAGGTGGTGCTGCCGCGTGAAGGTGCTTCAGGACGTGGATGATTTCATTGGTGGGCCAGTTGTGCGTGACGTGACGCATGAAGAAGACTGCAGGTTTATTAACGAGGTGGGAGGGCTGAGCCTCGCGAAAGTCGTGAGCTGAATAGGTATTATTCATTGCAAGCAAATACAGTGAATTTCGGTGTACCTAGCAGGGTGACTTGTCCAGAATCGATCATTCTACTTTTTTCCTGGCTGCCAAGCCAAGTCTGATGAATATGTGGATAGGAAGTTTGACTTGGAGCGATAGAAGTTATTAAAACAAGATACGAACGGGAGTGGTAACCTGCTGAATTGTCTGGTCGCGATCTTGAACCATAAGTTTGACATGGGGTGCTATTTGTGCAATTGCAAATACTTCAGTACCATCACCACCACCGACATCAACTATTAGAGAACCCTCAGGAAGTGAAGGCCAGTCGAAGCCTGGATAAGAGAAGTTCACCACTGGTCAGGAATCAGGGATGTTAACGACATACCCAAAGCATGTACTTCCGTGGGCTGCAACCTGTTCCAAGCTCCCAAAGCCGATTGGAAACGCTGCAGAGACCCAGGATATTTGTTTAAGAAATCCCAAAAGGTTCCGTCGAATTGCATGGCTTTCTGGAGAGCTGTCATCGAGTAGTCGTTGGCGATGACAAGCTCAGGAAGGCATGCGGAAGATTTGAAATAGATATCGGTGCTGTGCAACACACGGAATAAGTAGGAGCAAAAAGGCAGAGATAGAAACGTGGGGACTACGTCTGCTCTACGAAAGCAGCGATGCCGTTAGTGTCCAGATATTTGTCGCCCACTACATCGTTAAAACCAGCTGGGCTCTCGACCTTCTTACTGTGCAGTCGAGATGAATCACAAGAGGTAGAAAAAAAAGGGTAACACAAACCGTGTCATAGAAAGAATTTTGCTCCTTGCCTTGCCAGTATCCATAGCGGACGATATTCGATTGTTCGCGAATACATTAGGTTCCACCTGGATCGTGGTGAGATATTCAATGTGTGCATGATAGCTTCTGAATTGAGTCAGACCTCCTTAAAAATATAGTGTGTAGCGAGGAGACGTAGAACACGACCTGATTTGTTGACTTAAGGTTGGCTTTGAGAAAATCGTAGGCTGGGTGCCTACCAATTATGCTAGGTTCAACCTTGGCTTGGGTAGCAATGTCTTTGATATGCATGCCCTTGGGCCCAGCTTCACGAAATAACTCGACAATGCCTGTTTCCGAAGCGATGCGCAGCGCGCATGGAACGTGGTACTGGACACCGACCGCGATATTAGCGTCATTCAAACAAATATAACGGGACGTACAGCATTTGCACGATCGCGCAGCACGAGATTAGGTAACTTGAGGGTAGCTACCAGTTGAGAGGCGGCTGATGTCGCGAGCGTAGACGCACGGATAACGTCGGGTTGAAGTGTGAATGTTTCTCGTGCGTCAGTGGGTTCACAGAGATCATCAATGGTTGGATGGGTCACGCCTTGTTCATATGCAAGCCGCTCGATTGCGTCGACGTTTTCTGTGATTATCTGGACAAGCTGGCGTAGGTAGGAGATATCTGTGCTTTGAGACATAATGATAGACTGAAGAACTGGGGGGTCGACATGACTAGACTCGGAGTTGCTCAACTTATGGATTCTCGGTTGCGCCGGCCATGGATTGCCAATTTAGTCTTTGTTTTGTCTCATGGCTGCACTCCGCTGATCGGACTGTTGACTTGGTTCTCCTAGTATGAGCTGTTCAAAATGCATGAACTGGCATAGAATTCATAGCATAGTCAGAACTGATCGTCAGAAAGTTTGAGGGTGTTTAGTGGACATCTTGGGTTACTTGTTTGCTAATAGCAGGGACAGTGGTTTCCGCCGATGGACGCTATCACCGCAGAGATCTAGAAAGGATAACCACATGGTCAGAGTTCGTGAATCTCATTCTCATGGTGTCGTCATCCGAGCCGTGTGAAAGCGTGTCCAGCTTGCTCGCTTTGAATGCAGCCGTATCTCAGCACATTCAGAATGGTATCTGATCCGTGGGGTTGATGATACATCATAGTGGGGGTGCACGTCCAGAGAGAAATATGAATAAGTGAGTGATTGTGCCCACGATTTTTGGAACACATATTACTTGCGCTGTGAAGGCCGATGCTTGCCATGTCCAAGTTCGGGGGAGGGAGATGTTTTGCGTGTAGAATATTAATTCTGACGCATGCGATGGTGTTTCGATCTTTTCTCAACTTCCGCATAGCAGCTCGCGTTTCTCTTTCTCCCTGTTTCTGGATCTGGCTCGTGCATCAAGTTTTTCGCTTATCTTAGACCATTGCATACAGTACATGGCGAGCGATTCAGCACAGCCGGGAGCACAGAGTATCGACGCACCATGGCAGGGTTCGTCTTCAGAGGGCTGAACCGACTGGTCCAGCACACCGGCTACACAGCCAGAGCTTCGTTTGCATCTGACCTACAATTTGTAAACCTCAGATAGATCCAAAACTGATTTGAGTAAATTTCAATACAAACTAGGGTTGCCGAAGTTCAGTTTGGTCCGGTTCTTGGCACTTTTTGCCGAACCGTGAACTGAACTTTGAAGAACCGAACTGAGAACAGAACAGGAAAGAACCAGTTCTCAACGGTTCTGTTCAGTCCGGTTCGAAGTTCGAAGTTACTGTGGTGAACTGAGATAAAAAAACAAAAAATATGCTACGTACCCATTTCCGCACACCAGACGAGCCCAATGACGTGTCGAAAGCCTACTCGCAGACCCCGGAAGTCGGCACTCTTGTTATCTCCGACTTCCAGGAATGGAAGGAGCAAGAACGGGCTTGAGGGCTTGTTTAGCGAGAGGAGTACTAGTGATGGACGATGGATTAACATCGTCCAACGCGGCTGGCTAGTCACCAACCGCGACGCGTCATCAATGTGACATGACACGTGATGTAGAAGATCGCGTTTCTTGAGGTTGGTGTGGGTGATAGAGCAGCTCTTGGAGGACTGATCCCTTCAAGCTCCATTGCACCCCAATTGAGTTCTAGCATGCACAAGATGTAATTACTGCCCATTTCAGCGCCCCCCTAATCCCTCAAAAAGTTCGGTTCTACTGGTTCTGGTTCTTTCCATCAGTTTGGAATTGAACTTCGGCAACCCTAATACAAACTGAACGCTATTGACCAGATTCTTCGCAACACGTGACTTTCGGAAAATGCCATTGCTGGAACTTAGAGCATTTGCTTGAGCGTTGTAGCCTTCTTACACAATACAGTTTTCACATTGATACTGAGACTGTAGGAGACAGTCAGACTAAAGTATGGTAAAAGGTTTTCTCACAGACCACAACTTCAATGCACTATCATATTACTGCACGACTGGCAAAACTTGTAAATTTGGTCATGTCTGTACTTTGATTTATTTCGAATGGGAGATCTTCTGCAAGCCATTCCTCGACAACCATGCCACATTTTGGCATGATTCTGTAGTCTTATGTTACTAACTGAGCTCTAGAGCTCCACACAGTAGTTTTATTTTTTAGTTCATCTGTGAAAATTAGGTTGACCCTTGCCAATTATGTGTGTGCAAACAATATATCTCAAGAAATAATGGTCAGAAAAACAAGCTGAGAGTGGTACAGTGTCAAGGGTAATCTAGGTGAGGATGTCCCCTGCAAATAATTGAGGTTGTGAGTCACTAGTTCTTGAGATATTGTTTGCACACACAAATAATTGGCAGGGGTCAACCTAATTTTCACAGATCAACTAAAAAATAAGAATATTGTGTGGAGCTCTAGAGCTCAGCTAGTAGCATAAGATAGACTACAGAAGCATGCCAAAATGTGGCATGGTTGTCGAGGAATGGCTTGCAGAAGATCTCCCATTTGAAATAAACAAACATGACCAAATTTACAAGTCGCGCAGTAATATGATAGTGCATTGAAGTTGTGGTCTGTGAGAAAACCTTTTACCATGCTTTAGTCTGACTGTCTCCTACAGTCTCAGTATCAATGTGAAAACTGTATTGTGTAAGAAGGCTACAATGCTCAAGCAAATGCTCTAAGTTCCAGCAATGGCATTTTCTGAAAGTCACGTGTTGCGAAGAATCTGCTGGGTCAATAGCATTCAGTCCTAATACAAACGGAAGGTGGCAATGTATCTGGTGAGTCCCAGGAACCCCCTGACATCAGTGGCAGTCATTGGTTGTGGCCAAGATGCAATTCAGTCAGTTTTGCAGGGGTCAGGTTGGATACCTGTCCCCAAGATGACATGACCGAGGAAACATAATTTGGTGGCGAAGTGGTTGGATTTTGCCTGATTGCAGTAGATACTGGCTTTTCGGAGGGCTTCAAGAATGGCGGCGCAGTTTCGTTTGTGTTCCTCCAGAGTTTGTGACCATATGATGATATCATCAAGATACAGATGGCAAATCTTGCTGATGAGTTCTCATAGTGCATCAGTCATTCGGCGCTGATGTGTGGCTGGAGCATTGCATCCACCCTGTGGCATGACGGTCCACTCATAAAGTCCCCATGGTGTTCTTATGGCAGTGAGGTGAATGTCGTTAGGGTGTACTCGTGTCTGGAAGAAGGAGTTCATCATGTCCATCTTGCCAAATATTTTTCCCTTCCCACAGTCGGCGAGTATATCATCTATGTGGGGTAGGGGGAAATTGTCTCGTACAGTGTTACTATTGAGTGCTCGGTAGTCGTTCACCCACCAAGGGTCAACTGTTAAGTCAGGTACCCCAGTGATGTATTTCAGCATGCAGAATGCTGGTGAGGCAAATTCTGAGGAGGATGGCTGAATGCAGCCAGCCTTGAGGTGGTCATCCAGCAGTCTCTTCCAAGGTTATTGGTATCTCTTGGGAGCTGCATATCCTTTGCCATTGTTGACCTTGGTGGGGTCTTTGAGTCGGATGCGGTGGAACATGTGGCTGGGAATATCTTCAGTGCTATCAGGGAGACAAAGTGGGAAGCAGTCAGTGAATTTGAGTTTCATTTTTGCATCTCTCTCTTTGAGGAGTTCTTGGAATGCTAGGCCTTCAATGCAGTCTTGCACGGCAGCCATGATGGGTCCAGTGATGATACTCAACCCAGGAAAACCACCAAAACTGCCAATGAGGCAACTGATGATATTTGCACAAGTCAGAGGAAGGATGCAAGGCATCCTGAATGTTTGTGGTCTGACCAATAGGAAGACAACTAGTTGGTACTAGTCGTAAAGGTAGTTCTATAAGAGAGGAAGGTGTTTGGTGCAGTCCGATGGAGTATCAATTGATGGTGAACAATGTTTATCATCGAGGATCAATGTGTGAATTCTAATGACTTTTTGGTGGATCAATAGTATACAAAGATTATAGCCGATGGCTAGGAAGTGCCAGAGTGGTTACTAGTGCTAACAATAAGAGTATCGAAAGTTGATCAAGGATGACGATGGTCGCAGAGGTTTCTCATCGATTGAGAAAACCCGTAGAAGTTTCGATTGTTTAGAGGATAGATCAGATTCTTAGAACTTTATACAAGGCAATATGTGAAGACAATTTCTTGTATTTCCAAGTAGATACTACAGAGTTTTATATGTTTTAAGAGAAACTTCCTAAAATTGTATAAGAAACATGTGTAAGAACATGAGGCAAAAGATATGAGTTAAAACACAAGGCCAAAATGAGACTGGAATCTGAACAAGAAAAAGATATATCATATGATGAAAGAGTAATAAAGGGAAAGAACTAAAAGGAGACTGTCCTTTGTGTATAAACCGTGCTAAGTGTCGCAATAATCCATCCAGTGGGTTCTGTATGTGATAGGGACTTGGAATGAGGCTGACTTACTATCAGCAGGTTTGAGCACAAGTTGGAATACTCCCTGGCACATGGTATTCCACCATTTAGATAACAAATGCAGCGCCCAATGTCACTCGTAGTTTCTCGAAGTTGATCAATAATGCTCGACAATGTTCAATCGCAGTCACGGTCATTCAAAGTTGATTGGGGATACTCGATGTTCATTCAGAGGGATCTTAGGGTGTTTCGAGGTAGTCCTAGAGTTGTGCGATGTAGTTTCTAAGTATGATCAATGTCGCTGGTGATGTTTCGATGTGGTTGATATGATATCGCGATCAATAGACTTGGTCGAGAGTGGTCGCACTGCTTCTGGGACCTTGTGGGAGTTAGCCGATGTGATTAGAATGTGGTTGTAATGGTGAATCAGCCCTTGAGCCAAGGAGACAACCTATCATCCTCCCCCTTACTGAAATTCTGACCATCCTGGTCAGTCAAGCCGAGATAACTGGGTCAGGTGACATTGTTGATTGTTGATTTAAGATGTGTTGTGGTTCAAACTTCTCTCTTTCTATTCGATCTCTTTTATTGACCTTTTCTCTCATCATGTCTATCCTTGCAGAACTCGCCATTCCCATCCTCAATCACATGAAATTGATGCCCAAAGCTGGCAAGGCTGAAGACCTCAACTTCAAGGTGTGGGGTCAAGATTTTTGCAAGAAAATGGTGTGTTTTCCCCTTCCTTTGTTTATCTGCTTCCTGACCTTGTTGATAGGCTGAATATGACAATCTGATCTGATTATTTGATGAGGCACATGATGACTGTGTGCAGGCAACATTAGATGAAGCGATCAGCATATATATGCCTTTCGCTTGTGAGGCTTGGGTTTTGTGGGGTGGTGTATCTTTTTGAGGAATACTCGAGGAAGATCGAGGAAGAGAGGCAGAGAGAGGAGGAGAGGGAGGCTCAGCAGGTGGCGGTCGAGGCCAAGGTGAAGAGAATCGAGGAACGATGGGATGCAATGGTCAAGGCACATTGAGCATTGATAGGTTGTCCCCTTGGCTCAAAGGCCAATTCACCATTTCGGCCACATCCTAATCACATTGGATAACTCGCATGAGGTCCCAGAAGCAGTGCGACCACTCCTGACCAAGTCTACCAAGCACAATATCATATTGAACACGGTTGAGCATCATTGAACATGATCAAACATCGTCGAGCATCATCAAACGTGATCGAGCATCGTCGAACGTGATTGAACATTGTCGAGCATTGTTGAACACGGTCGAGCATTGTCAAACATTGTCGAATATTGTATCGAACGCGGTCAAGCATCATCGAGCATCATCGATCGATATCGAGAGACTGTGAGCGACATCGGGTGCCACATTTGTTATCTATATGGTGGAATAATATGCGCCAGGAAGTATTCCAACTTGTGCTCAAACCTGCTGATAATAGGTCAGCCTCATTCCAAGTCCCTATCGCATACAGAACCCGCTGGATGGATTATTGTGAGACTTAGCACAGTTTATACACAAAGGACAGTCTCTTTTTAGTTCTATACCCTTTATTACTCTTTCATCATATGATATATATCTTTCTTGTTCAGATTCCAGTCTCCTTTTTGGCCTTGTGCCTTAACTCATATCTTTTGCCTCATGTTCTACACATGTTCTCTAGCCTTTTTAGGTACTTTCTTTATTTATATAGAAAGATGTACTAGATACAAAGAAAAAGAAGAAACTCATTGTCTTCCTCCCAGATCACAGTGATTTGAGAGTTTGGTTTAGTCTCATTCAGTCCGAAGTTTGGTGTTTTATGCTAAACTTCCTCAAAATTCCTCACATTACACTATTTTCGCTCTCGCTTCCCTCGATTAGCCTTTTCTTCACTTCTACTACTCGTCTAGTCCCCCGATCTTGTGTCCAAACATATCTGTGCACTCAAAATTCCTCGAGACTTCTTTGAAAAATATCGCGACATCTCGAAAATCATTGCAACACCTCGCAAATCATTGCAATGTCTCACAAATCATCACAACTCCTCGAAAATCATCACAAGTCCTTGAAACACATTCTTTGAGCTTTGAACTGCTTTGACAAGCAGTTATTTTATGACTTTTTGATGGTTGATCTGACAGGTGACATCTAGAGGGCCTCGCATCCTTCCTCTGACTTGTGTTATACCATCCAAAGCCATTTTGTGGGTTTTGTTTGGGTTTCCAGGTTGAGCATCATCAGCATTCTTGGCCAAAGTCTGGGCCAAGAGCGTTTCAAAAGACAAATTCTGTGATTGTACCGCTGCGCTCGAGATGATGCACCTCTCGATTGATCGGGATGAGGCCGAAGAAGAGGAACCTCTGGTTGAGGACCCACTGGTCATTGAGCAGATCATGGAGAAGAGGAAGGCAGACAAGATGGATGAGGAGGAGGAGGGTGAGGACGAGCTCAATCAGGAGCCCATTGATAGGTTGTCTCCTTGGCTCAAAGGCCAATTCACCATTACAACCACATTCTAATCACATCAGCTAACTCCCACGAGGTCCCAGAAGCAGTGTGACCACTCCTGACCAAGTCTACCAAGCACAATATCGTATCGACCACATCGAAACATCACCAGTGACATCGATGGTACTGAAAAACCACATCGCACAACCTTAGGACTATCTCGAAAGCCCCTAAGATCCCTCTGAATGAACATTGAACATCCTTGATCAACTTCAAATAACCGCGACCATGATCAAACATCGTCGACCATCATCGAGCACTATCGATCGATATCGAGAGACTATGAGCAACATCAGGTGCCGCCTTTGTTATCTAAATGGTGGAAGACCATGCGCCAGGAAGTATTCCAACTTGTGCTCAAACCTGCTGATAGTAGGTCAGCCTCATTCCAAGTCCCTATCACATACAGAACCCGCTGGACAGATTATTGTGAGACTTAGCGCAGCTTATACACCAAGGACAGTCCCTTTTTAGTTCTATACCCTTTATTACTCTTTCATCATATGATATATCTCTTTCTTGTTTGGATTCCAGTCTCTTTTTTGGCCTCATGCCTTAACTCATATCTTTTGCCTCATGTTCTACACATGTTTCTTATACCATTTTAGGAAGTTTCTTTTAAAACATATAAAACTCTGTAGTATCCACTTGGAAATAACAAGAAATTATCTTCACCTTTCGTCTTGTATAAAGTTCTAAGAATCAGATCTATTTTCTAAACAATTGAAGCTTCTATGAGTTTTCTCGATTGATGAGAAACCTCTGTGATCATCCTTGTCCTCAATCCTCTATCAATCCTGTCATTGTTGGCACTAGTAACCATTCCGACACTTTGTAGCCATTGGCTATAGCCTTCATATACTATTGACCTATTGAAAGGTCCCCAGAATTCATGCATCAACCATCGACAATAAACATCATTCACTGTCAATCTCATCGATCGTCCTTGATATCAATCAATACTCAATCAGACCGTGCCAAACACCTTTGTCTCCTATAGCACTACCTTTGCGACTAGTGCCAACTAGTTGTCTTCCCATAGGTTGGACCATGAACATTCGGAATGTCTCGCACCCTTCCTCTGACTCATGCAAATATCATTGGTTGCCTCATTGGCCGTTTTGGTGGTTTTCCTGGGTTGATTATCATCACCGTGGTCGCAAAGTGGGTGCGATTGGAGGAGGGTGATCTGATCACCTTCCATGGGCTGGTAAGTCCTCATTTTACTTCGATATCATTCAGACTAATCAGGCTTTCAATTTTGATTTAGTGTGATCATTGCGCAGGAATGAGGATGTCAAGGAGGGCGCACCCAAGTGCAAACAATGCACTCAAGGGCTGCAGGGCTGCTACTGGGAGGGAGTGTCAAGGCGAGGACTCTGACGAGGTGAGTCGAGGAAAAAGGTGGGCTCAAAGCAAGCAACAAAGAGCACTGGGGAGGTGATAGAGGCTTCTACCCCAAGACGAAGTAAGTTAATTTCCTCGATAAAAACTACGACCACTGAGCTGCATGATTACTTAGTGATACGCATTCGGGCTATCCAGCCCATTGAGAATGCTGAGGCTGGGCCCTCAAAAGTCAATGAGCACCTGAAACGAACGATGAAGGCGAAGGCGAAGTTGGCTGAGAAGGAGAAAGGGAAGGGAAAAGCGAGAGAATGAGAGGTCGAACCCGAGATTGCGGGTCTGGTCGAGGGGCAGTTGATGGTGGTCAAGGACGAGATGACGCAGTTGGACACAGCACGACTCCGTTGTCGCTATCTCATGGAAGTGCTGGTGCAGAAAAAGCTGGAGGTGGAGGTCCTCATGGAGGAGATCGAGGTGTTGGAGAGGAAGTGGGAGGAGTCCCAGTAGTAGTATCGTTTTGTTTTTAAATTTTAAATTTTTAAATTTTATCATTTTCCTTGTGTCTGATCGAAATAAGTTTGAAATAAGAAATATCACGTATGCTCGAAGCCAAGAAATGTAAGATATATGTGAAAAAACATAGGAGAGAAAAAAAAGGAAAAGAAAGTAAGACGGACGATTTATCAAAATGAGACATAGGGGAAAGGCTCAGAACTCCTTCATAGCTGAAAAACCCTGTTGAGGTTGTGCAAACATGTTTTGAACAATATTGCGACTTGTAATAGTACACTGTTATAAAATCAAGAGTTGATTTCAATATCGCAAGTAAGGAAAATAAAAGAAAAATGCTCTATTCATCTTTGTTGAAGGCAGGAATGCCTTCGTCAATGTCCCCATTGATGGCTGATGTTGTTCAAAGTTGTTCGAGCTGACAATCATCAATATCGAAGAAGTTCAGAGGAAGGGGAATCAATTTTTGTGCTAGATAGGGAAGAACTCAGAAAGCAGCTACTGGTTGATGAAGAACTGAACCATCAAGCTCGCAAAGAATATAAGCGCCACCATAGTTTTGTGCAATAACAATAAGTGGGCCGAGATATCGAGCTCGCATTTTTCGATTGAGGGCTTTCTCGATCTGTGTGTTTCACATGAGTACGAGGTCACCTTTTTTTGAAATTGTAGTCTTGAACCGTTTGCTTGTGAACTTCTTTGAAGTGTCTCACAGCTTCTCGTCAAGCAGTGTAGACTCTAGAGTTGAGTACTCGAGCGTTTCTGTAGTGCGATAGCGCGTCGAGCAATGAGATCAGTGGATGAAAGTATTGAGTTGGGTGGGGGCTGTAGGTATGTCGCTTCTGAGATGTCGAGAGGGATGAGTGGATGAGAACCTGTGATCGCAAAATAGGGCAAACAGCCCATTTGTTTTTGAACTGTTACATGTTCTGCCCAAAAGACTGAGTAGGTCCCAACTGATCATCGAGTTTGATTGCCATCAACAGCCTTGTAGAGGGACTGTTGTATGTTGAAGTGGGCTCGTTCAACGAGGCCATTGGCACAAGAATTGTACCCACTTATCCGAATGTGATTGATATGATATCGCTTCGCCAAGTATTTGAGAGCAGCAAGAAATGCTGGGCCGTTGTCAGTAATGATTTTGTAAAGCAAGCCCCATCAACAAATGATTTCTTTGAAGATCCAATTGCCGATGGTCTTTGCTGTTTCATTGCGAAGCATCCTGAATTCTGGCCAGTACGATATTGAACATTGACCTTGTACTATATAGTGATATCTGCCAGAAGGCAGCATGTGCATTGTGTCAATGTATACTTTTCCAAATAGAGGGGTGGGGGTGGCGATGATTGGTGGAATAAGGAGATTTCGAGTCTGTCACAACTGATAGTAATGGCACGTTCATATGTACCATGCGATATCGGCTTTCAGGTTGGGCCACCAGAATCATAGGGCAATGTGAGACTTCATGGCAAAGATCATTTTGTGTCCAATATGGTCATGTGATGACCTGATAATATCGATGCGATGTTCTGGGATCGCAATGATCTTGTGTTCTCCATGATGATCTTTTTTCCATAGTTTTCCAGAATCTATGAAGAACTTGGTGCAATATCGCACAAAGGTAGCATACTCGGTATCTGATAGATTTGGGGGTCACACCATGTCATCTAACCATCTATGAACAAGCAGCAATTGTTCATCTTCTTTCTTTGCTTTGTCCAATCGAGGTATGTCTTCGTACAAAACATCCTCCCCCTTACTGAAATCTGAGGCTTGGGCAAAAGTCAGATAAGTCGCATGAGAGGGGAAAGGTCAAATCGAAATTGGGTTGATTTGGTGAACGAAGCCATGTAGTTTGTCAATCCAATCGCCGAATTCTGCTTCTACTTCAATATCGTCGTCTTCGGTTTGTCGAGGACATCACGAAAGACCATCCAGCCCATGGTGCATACCTGAAACATGAGCTAGCATGAAGTGGAACATTAGAATTGAAACAATCCATCGATTGATGCTAGCGCTAGGTGCAATATTGGGATTTGAGAGCATGCCTTTGATATACCTTGCATCAACTTCGACGATAAGGTTTCATACCCATATCAAATACAATTGAAGTGCACCAAGGGCTCGATATAGACCATAAAGTTTGAGTTTTGGTTGTGAGAACCGTGATTCATGGTTGTTAAGTGTGATTGAGCTGAATCGACTGTAGTATTGTTTTTGAGGATTATTGCGGTCGCATTGTGCTAGGAAATAGCTGATTGCAATGCTCAATGTGTCAACTGTGAGGATGACTGGGGCGTTTGAGGTATAGTCAATTGCTCGAATTGCTGGCAAGTTTAGCAGTGCTTGCTTGAGATCTTCTTGCGCTGATACCTAGATGGGCTGAATTTGAAGGGTACATCTTTTCGAGTAAGGTTGATTAGCACAGCTGCTTGATGTGTGAAACTCTGAATAAAAATTCGACAAACTCCAATTGTTCCTAAGAACACCTTAACTTCCATGAGCATATGACACAGATCCCACTTCTGAATCTTATTGATACATGTTGGGTCAGCCATCCGACCTTGAATATTGCATCGATGACCTAAAACAATTATTTTGGGGACACAAGCAAATAACTTTGGCTCTGAGAATGTTGATGATACTCAACCTGGGAAAACCACCAAAACAGCTGATGAGGCAACCAATATTATTTGCGACAAGTCAGAGGAAGGGTGTGAGACATTCTGAATGTTCGTGGTCCAACCTATGGGAAGATAAACTAGTTGGTACTAGTTGTGAAGGTAGTGCTATAGGAGACAAAGGTGTTTGGCGTGGTCCGATCGACGAGATCGACAGTGAACAATGTCTATTGTCAATGGTCGATGTGTGAATTCTGAGGACCTTTTGATAGGTCGATAGTATACGAAGGCTATATCCAATGGCTATAAAGTATTGGACTGGTTACTAGTGCTAGTGACAAGAGGATCGAAGGAAGATTGAGGATGATGATGGTCGCAGAGGTTTCTCGTCGATTGAGAAAACTTGTAGAGACTTAGATTGTTTTAGAAGATTGATCAGATGCTTAGAACTGTATATGAGATGATAGGTGAAGACAATTTCTTTTTCTTTCCGAGTAGATACTACAGAGTTTTATATGTTTTAAAGAAACTTCCTAAAATGGTATAAGAAACATGTGTAGAACATGAGGCAAAAGATATGAGTTAAGGCACGAGGCCAAAAAGGAGACTGGAATCCAAACAAGAAAGAGATATATCATATGATGAAAGAGTAATAAAGGGTATAGAACTAAAAAGGGACTGTCCTTTGTGTATAAACCACACTAAGTCTTGCAATAATCCATCCAGCAGGTTCTGTATGTGATAGGGACTTGGAATGAGGCTGACCTATTATCAGCAGGTTTGAGCACAAGTTGGAATACTTCCTGGCACATGGTATTCCACCATTTAGATAATGAATGCGGCACCCAATGTCACTCGCAGTCTCTCAATATCGATCGATAATGCTCGACAATGATCGATGACAGTTGATGATGTTCGATTGTGGTCGCGGTTTGTTCAAAGTTGATTGGGGATGTTCGATGGTTGTTTAGAGGGATCTTAGGGGTTTTTGAGGTAGTCCTAAGGTTGTGCAATGTGGTCTCTTGGTACAATTGATGTCGCTGGTGATGTTTCAATGTGGTCAATATGATATCATGATCGATAGACTGGGTCGCACTGCATCTGAGACATCGTAGGAGTTAGCCAATGTGATTATAATATGGTTGAAATGGTGAATTGGCCTTTGAGCTGAGGAGACAACCTATCATCAGCCTCACTACCTTGTCTCTGAAACTGTCATCATCCACCACCTCCATTCCCATGCCTGCTCTCACATCAACTAACACCGCTGACCATCGCCACCCATGTCCAGTACTTTACACTCCCCCCCCTAGTCCGAGCAGACTCCACTTGGACACACTCAGACTGTCCTCAGACTTCACTCAGACTCTGCTCAGACTGCACTCGGACTTTGCTCAGACAACATCAATTGTGCATTTATTTACACCTTTAAAGTACTGTCCAAGTAAAGTCCAAGTTCCAGTCTTAGAGAAAGTCTTATAAGTCTCACAAAATGATGTGTGCACAGCAGGAATTGAACCAACAGCCTTCTGGCCTAGCAATCACATGATGATGAAACATGCACACTCTACCACTTAAGCCAAGTAGTCATTTAAAGTTACATACATTATATCCATTTATTACTGAAATCTAATTTTATATATATCATGAATAGATTATTAAATTGACCCCCTCGCATCTGTGCGAGGGGTAATTAATATGTATAATACTAAGCCCTCCCCTCGCAAGCTCGAGGAGAGGGGGCCATAACTATCAATTATAAAAATAAATTAAAAACACCCACCATGAGCAGTTGCTCGTGGCGGCATTTGTCTCTCCCTGGGTCATCCCCTGGCCATCTCGCTCTCCTGTCCCCATTCTTCTCCCCCCTGAACCACCCCATGAGCAGATGCTCATAGGCATGGGGCGGGTGTCATTGTGGGTGTCCCCACTCTCGTTGTTGTCTCCCTTCCCTCTCATCTCCCTTCCCCCTCATCTCTTCCCCCTCACCTTCCACCCTGCGAGCAGGGGCTTGCAGCAGTGGTGGTGGTGGTGTTGTCATTGTCGTTGTTGCCAGTAGTAGTTTGTACCTATAAAAAGTTAGTTAGCATTGAAAAATGAAATGAGAAAAGACAAGAAACTTACCTAGGACCCAAGAGACGTTGACATCTCTTGGGTCTCCCCTAATCATCGTTGTTCCACCCATCGTCATTCCCTGCCATTGTTGTCATTCCACCCACCATCCACCCCATGAGCAGTTGCTCATGAGGCTGGAGGTGGGTGGTGCATCCTGCATGGTGGGCATGAGGGCTGGGGGCGGGGGCTTGTTCTGTGCCATTCTTGTCATTTCGAAGTTGCACCCATTCCCACCCCATGAGCAGCTGCTCGCAGCAGTGGTTCTGAGTGCTTGTTGTCGTCAGCAGTACTAGATAATACCTAAAAAAGTTTGTTAGTAACAAAAACAAGAAAAAAAAACTTACCAACGACATCTCTTGGGCCTTTTCTTCATTTGCTTTGCCTTCCTTTCATTGTTTCCTGCTTGTCCCCTCATCATTCCATCTCCCAGTCCCAGTCATCTCCAGTTGCCTCATTGCATTGTCATTCCATTTGGCCAAGTTGGCGTTGCCATTGTCCTGCATGAATCTATAGGGGGTTTGCTTAAGCAACCTAAGATGTAGGTGCATGGCTTGCTTAAGTATAAGTTGGCTTAAGCACATATTGCCTGTAATATTGTATGCACAGAAACAATAATTGAACACCCTGAGCTCATGTCCTGTCTCAACCATGCTGCTAAAGCACCCTCCCTGCTCAAACACCCTCCCCACTCAAGCATCCTCCTGCTCAAGCACTATCCCCACTCCTCGCTCAAGCACCCTCCTGCTCAAGCACCCACCTTGCTCAAGCATGCTCTCTGCTCAAGCAAGCTCCCCACTCAAGCAGACCCACCAAGCTTGAGCACCCTTCCTGCTCAAGCACCTCTAATCTCAAAACAGGGATAGGACTACTTAGTTTGCTTAAGCACTGAGCACTCAATAAGCATCTTAAGCAGTCCATGAGCCACCTTATAAACAAGCACAGCTTAAGCACCCAATTAAGGTGCCAAACAAATGACAATAATATAAATATGTCTCTACTGACACTTCCACCCTTTGGAAACCATATATTATGGCCTCAAATTGCTTCATTCTATATTATGTGGACTTCTCTGGTGCAGGCAGTAGCAGAATAACCAGTGTTTAATGGTGAACTTTGAACTTTGAACACCTGACTAAATTGATGAACTAAATTGATGACCAAGTCTGAGTTTGATTCAAGGTTTATGTGGATTAAGCATTGTTCAAAGGTCTTAATGAGCTTAAGAAGATATGGTGCTTAAGCTGACTTATACTTAAGCAAGCCATGCATCTACATCTAAGGTTACTTAAGCAAACGTCCTATGGTGCTTGGTCCTGCCATACCCATTCCCACCCTGTGAGCAGTTGCTTGCGGCAGTGGTTCTGGGTCCTAGGGTGATGGCTGTGTCAGCCATTGTCATGGTTTTGAGGCTGCGGCGTCGTTATAACATAGATAAAACCTATCATTAAGGAAAATTCAGTTAGTTGAACAAAACAACAAAAATCATGTAAAAAAACACTTACAAGTGAGCCCAAACAACAATGCCATCGTTTGAGCTCATTCCCATTGTTGGTTATTGGGGTAGGAGGTAAGGAGGAGGCAGCGCCATTGAAGGTGATGTGCCAGCGTTGTTGATGACGTGGCTGTGTTGATTTGTCATCACAGCTGGGGTGGTACATAGAGAGATATAACTACTTATCTGTAATGATGCTTTAGTCTAACTGTTATATCGTTACCTTAATTGTACTTTATCATGTGACTATGAGGGTTCAATCCCTGTGGTAGCCACTGATTTTTCAGTCAATTATATAAGCAACTTGGACAGTCCTAGGACTGTATGAGTGCTGGTCCACTTGGACGCTCAGACAGTCTGAGGACTCAGCTCAGACAGTCTGAGGACTCAGCTCAGACTCAGCTCAGACTGGACATTTAGTTTGGCAGGACTTTCAGCCAAAGAAGTCTGAGCAAAGTCCTCAGACTGTCCAAGCAGAGTCCACTTGGATTGGGGGGGGGAGTGTAAAGACCTCCCCACATCTTACACTGCCCCTGCATCAACAATGATGCTGTCAACACCTTTGGACACCCCCCATTCACTGCCAACGCCCCCATTTTTATTGAAACATGCAACACAGGCCCACAGCCACCCAATTTTTTTTCCTCCCTGTTCAAATGGGATGAGAGGGAGTCAACACGGGCTGGGAGGGTGCAGAAGAATGCAGGGAGACCCTAGAAGGGGGATATTCAGCCATAAAGTACCCACCTCTGTAAACACGTGCTCACACCCCCAAAACAGAATTTTCTGACAATGCTGACCACCACCTATCCCCACTGCTGTAAGCATCTGCTTGCAGGCTGGGTAAATGAATGACAGCAGGCTTGGATGACAACGATGAATGGCCCCACCACAATGAGGAATAGCCCCAGAACTATAAGGGCAACCTAAGCCTCTAGCAAAGGGAAATCCGAAGTTAAAATTATGCTACATAATACAGGGATTGGGGGCGCACCTAGCAAAGGGAAATCCGAAGAGAAAACTCTAAGGATCCCCTTGCTGATGCCCAGTATATGTGAAGACAACAAAAATCAAATATAACCTAAAAATAGAAAAAGGCGGAGATAGGCGGATCAAGGCCGCCGAATGACATCATACCAAGGGGTATGTGTCGGAAGGGGTACTCCGCCTCTAAATATAAAAGTGTCAACATATACAAACATGATAGCAAGGGAAAATTAGTAATAAAATCCGGAAAAATCATAGAAAATGAAGAATAGAAGGAAATGAGGTGGGGAAAAATATGGGACAAACATAAAAAATAGGAAAAACACACAGGGCACCCCCCTAGTCCCCTTACAAGAACCCCACCATGAAGACAGAACGACGACACACACCCCATGCATCATGGGTGGCAATGACAAAGAGAGGGCAAACGGGGATGACAGTAAGGATGATGATGGCAGGCGGGGACAACAAGGAAACAATGGGGAAGCAAGAACAAGGGCCCAGGAGATGTCAACATCTCCTGGGCCATGAGTAAGTTTTTTTTTTCTTTTCCTGCAATTGACAGTGATGACCCAGCCAGCCCAATGCTGGACAACAACACCCACAGCACCAGACCCCTCTGCTATGAGCAACTGCTCATAGGGAGAAAGGCTGGTGCATATGAGCCAGCGCCAGCAGGGAGGGGGAACAATGCTGAAGGACAAGAGAGGGGGAAGGTGGAGATGACACAGTGTTTCCCCTAAGAGCAATTGCTCATAGGATTGTTTGAGACAAACTGGCCAGCCAACGCCAGCGGAGAGGATGGGTAATCCCAGGGAGCAAGGGAGGAGGGGGGGGGGTGGAGATGACACTTACTAAGTTACAACAATTTTAATCAAATAGCTATCAACTTTCATTGCATACATGAACTCACCTGTCTTAGGCATGTTCAACTTGGTGTCACATGGCTAATTATGCAATAGATTTGTGAGACTAGCGTGAGACTTCTTGTCTTTAACTTCTACCAGCATGCAAATCATCCTCCACTGTATGAAGTTCTTTCTTCCTGGTTTTATGCACTACAAGACGACATGATTTCAAAAAAAGTCAATGGGAACTGTGCAATGAACTCAAGTGTGTAGTTTAGAATACTTCTCATGCAACAGGACAATTGAACTGAAGCCACAAAATGTCATCTAGCAGTGACTCAAGACCTGTTGGACAACAGTTTCTGCTGACAGATGGTATTAGGAAACTTAGCCGCTTATCATTAGATTTACAGTTGGTTCTGCTCTACTCAAATCTTATTCACGAACCTTGGTTGTAACACTGAAATAGAAACAATGATACTTGGCAACATTCTTTGCTGACAAACAGTATTAGGAGAATTGGCTGCTTATCATCAGATTCATGGTTTGTTTTGCTCTACTCAGAGCTGATTCATGAAGCTTGATCACAACACTTATATAGAAACAATGATATCTGACAATATTCTCTGCTGACAAACAGCATAAAGAGAATTGTCTGCTTATTGTTAGATTCACAGTATGTTCTGCTCTACTCAGATATTATTCATGAAGCTTCATTGAAGAGCATCTTCTACTTGTCAGGACATGCCAGGTGCTACCAGTATACAGAAGAGTGAATGCAGTTCATGAGCTGCTACTTGTGAACATGGTTCATACTATACATCACCTACATGAGACCACTATTCTCATGAAAAAAACAACAAGTAAAATCCACCCTGACTGAAAGCTCATTACAAACATTGGACCCTGACAGAACATGGCCCCTGTATAAATTTAGTGTTTCAAGGTCCAGTCTTTTGCTGTTTTGCTGTACCTCAGCAATGACTGGATGAAATCATTTCATCAAAGAGAGGACCCCCCATTATTTTCACTTCTCTATCCATGATTAAATTTTGTGATTATATTGACAATCACTGACCAGAATCCTTATATTCCAGAGATGACCCCCTGGTCTTTGGCCAGATCTATGTGCTCAAATATTTTCATGATTTTATCTTATTGTTTGAGGTAGTAGGAGGCAGTTTAAATTTTAAAAAGACTGCAAAAGACTGCAACCCAACTGGACCTTGAAACACTATGTATAATAATCCATCACAATTACAAATCACAAACTACACTTCTGTGACTGCCACACAACTCACTCCAGTTTACAAATCTTTTTCAAAACAGCAAAAGAGGGAGAGCATAATTCATGCCATGCATCATTTGCATAAGAACACTATTCTCATGATGTATCAGCATGCAAAATTGACCATGATTGAAGACTCATTACAAACTTCAAACCTTCACAAGACATGGCTGCTGTATTCTAGTCCAATACAACTACAAGTTAGATATCACAGTGTGCCTGTTCCAGGATCCATTCAGTTTTTTCAAAACCTTCACATGTCAATCACCATCCACAAATTGATAACTTATCAAGAATTCTGGAGACAGTTATACAAAAACTTTCCTGCTACATTTAGGTGGCCAATATTTATATGGTACTTTGCATATGACAGTATGCAGCTCAGAATGCTTCGGTTAGCTAGACAAATGAGGCAGAACACAACCAGAAGACATGACTACTGTTGCATGACTCTTGAATCTTTGCAACCCAGCATCAGACATGTATATAGATGTCTGCAGTGTGTTAGTCAAAAAGGTAGACAAGTACAACTGTTACATAGGCAGCATGCTATCATACTGTTAAATAACTCTAACCTATTTTGCTGGATTCTTCCTATGAAGAAAGTTGCCACAGTTTATGGATGTGCTATGATGTCATTTAAATTTAAAATGTTGAAATACTTTTTTATAAACTCAATAATTGATTACTTACTGAGACTCACATCTATCCAATTTCATTTTGTCCACACAAGTTTAAAAAACAGCACTTACATGACTGGAGGAGGAAGACCAGCTGTTTTTTCTGGACAAATGCTACAGGAATATAATACATCAGAATATGAAACTGACTGGAATGCTAACTTCCATTTTATTGATCACATTGATAGTACAGGTCTATGCCAATATCCTACATCAGCAGGATTTGCTCATGTGCATCTGCCTTTGCAACAATTGGTACCAATGCTTACCAACAAAAATTCATGTAAGATTTCCAAAATCCACAAAATGCAAGTTGGCTCTCATAGCTCAAAAGCAAGTATGTGTCAGAATTTTGACTTTCATAATTGTGTAAGCTGTAATCTTTATGTTTCTGTCTTTCAAAAGATTAAAACACATGCCCAAAAACCTGAGGCAGAGATAAGACCTGAAACATTGGCCTATGAAGGAGAGGTTTCACAGCCAAAGACAATGTTCCCTCCTGAGCCACTCAATGAAAAGGTGATTCATCAAGTAATTAATGATTTTTGCAAAGATTCACAGCCCAGAATGTTGCAAGAAGCTGTATGTGCTGTATGTGGAAAACTTATTCCTATTATTCAGCTGTCAAAGTTAAATGCAGTCAAGAACCTGTTACACATTCTAGATGTGAAAGGAGTGACCAGAAAACAATGTCAGAGAACAACAGATCAAATTGAAGAAGAAAGTGGACCAGTGTTGAACAAACATTCAGACCAAATATGTGATACCTGTAGATGCTACTCGCAAGCTGATAAAATGCCACCACATGCATTAGCAAATGGTTTATGGGTAGGAGAGACTCCACCACAATTGTCAAGCTTAAGATTTGTAGAGAAATTATTAATCCAATGAGTATGAGTTAATGGCTGTTTCATTCGAGTTGCTTCTTCAGGACTCAGGAAAATGATTTCTCATGTAATTGCATTTGAAACTCCAACACCAAAGGTCTACAACATGCTGCCTCCTCCAGTAGAGGATTTAGATGATGTTCTAGCAATTTTGTTTACTGGGCCATGTAAACCTGCAGAAGAAGACATTAGGTGGACTCCTTTGCTAGTACAAAGACAAAAGGTGGCAGAAGCTCTGGAATGGCTAAAACTCAGTCACAAAGATTATGCTGATTTGACAATATCATATGATGAGCTAGACAAGTATCCTGAAGATATGCCACCAGTATCTGTTGAATACAGACATGCTTTGTCAAATAAGATTCCAGAGGCTACAAGTACTTTTGACTCAGCCATAGATGATGGAGTACAAGATGGAGACTGTCCATTTGTGGTTCATGGAATTACTTGTCCAATTGGGCCATGGCTAAAGCCTGGCATGAACGAGTCCTCTAAGATCTACTTATAGATATGTGTGCATAGGTTGTAGGCTTACCTTGGTGCCAGGTGAAGTAAACTAAGCAAATCAAATGTAACTACTACTAAGAGAGATGATGAAAGAATGACACAAGAGTAACAAACATCTAAAATGTCCAATATTGTCTTGAATATGATATCTTCACAGTAAATACTACCAACAAGTGATCAGTTTCATCTGGAATTAGTTGACTGTTGATGTACAAAAGGGTGGTAGTGCCTGTGTCTTAGCTGGTATTTCCATCAACTAACACTTAGTATTAATGACCTACATTACAATCACTAGCAAAAAGCATAACAATCCTCTGAGAATTTCAAAGTGACATTATATCTGAAATTATATACAGTGTAAATAATGAGTATAAAAGGGAGTGAGGGAGAGGGGAGTGAGGCATGAAGTGAAAGGGAGTAAGGGGGAGGAGAGAGAGGAGGGGAGAGAGGAGAGAGGAGAGAGTGAGGGGAAGGCAGAGAAGGGAAGAGGGGGGGCAGGAGAGGGAGAGGAGGGAGAAGGGCCAAAAAGTTAGTAAAACGAAACACAAAAAGAAAGAAGAAAAAAATATCTATGGCCCAAATGATGATGCACATTGTTTGGGCCATTTCATTATGTCATTTCTTGGTGTCGTTCCCCTTCCCTGCTGCCATTGGCTCATATGCACCAGCCTTGCCCCCTATGAGCAGTTGGTCATAGCGGAGGGGTCTGGTGCCATGGGTGTCGTCATCTGGGGCTGGTGCTGGGTCGCTGTCGCAGGGACAAAAACAAAACAAAACAAAAAACTTATGGTGCAGGAGACGTCAAGATCTCCTGGGCCTCATTCCCACTCCTCTTTGTTTCCCTCTCGTTGATAGGTTGTCTCCTCGGCTCAAAGGCTGATTCACCATTTTGGCCACATTCTAATCACATCAGATAACTCGCACGAGGTCCCAGAAGCAGTGCGACCACTCCCGACCAAGTCTACCAAGTGCGATATCGTGTCGAACGCGGTCGAGCATCACGAGCATCGTCGAATGCGGTCGAGCATCATATCGAACGCGATCGAACATCGTCGAACATCATTGAGCATTGCGAGCATCGTCAAACACGATCGAGCATTGTCAAACGCGATCAAACATCGTCAAACGCGATCAAACATCATCGAACATTGTCAAACATTGTCAAACATCATCGCAAGCATCATATCAAACACGATCGAACATCGTCGAGCATCGTCGAGTGTCATCAATCGATATCGAGAGACTGCGAGCAACATCGGGCGCCGCCTTTGTTATCTATATGGTGAAATAACATGCGCCAGGAAGTATTCCAACTCGTGCTCAAACTTGCTGATAGTAGGTCAGCCTCATTCCAAGTCCCTATCGCGCACAGAACCCACTGGATGCATTATTGCGAGACTTAGCACAGTTTATACACAAAGGACAGTCCCCTTTTAGTTCTATACCCTTTATTACTCTTTCATCATATGATATATATCTTTCTTGTTTGGATTCCAGTCTCCTTTTTGGCCTTGTGCCTTAACTCATATCTTTTGCCTCATGTTCTACACATGTTCTCTAGCCTTTTTAGGTACTTTCTTTATTTTATATAAAAAGATGTACTAGATACAAAGAAAAACAAGAAAGTTGTTGTCTTCCTCCCAGATCACAGTGATTTGAGAGTTTGGTTTAGTCTTATTCAGTCCAAAGTTTGGTGTTTTATGCTAAACTTCCTTGAAATTCCTTGAAATTCCTCACATTATGCTATTTTCACTCTCGCTTCCCTCGATTAGCCTTTTCATCACTTCTACTACTCGTCTAGTCCCCTGATCTTGCGTCCAAACATATCTGCGCACTCGAAATTTCTTGAAACTTCTTCGACAAATATTGCAACATCTCGAAAATCATCGCAAGGTCTCGAAAATCATCGCAAGGTCTTGAAAATCATCGCAAGCCCTCGAAACACATTCTTTTAGCCTCGAACTGCTTTGACAAGCAGTCCTTTTATGACTATTTGATGGTTGATCTGACGGGTGACATCTAGAGGGCCTCGCATCCTTCCTCTGACTTGTGTTATACCATCTGAAGCCATTTTGTGGGTTTTGTTTGGGTTTCCGGGTTGAGCATCATCATCGTCTTGTGTCATCCCTGTGGACCCTGCCCACCTTGCTTCATAGTTGTGGTCATGGTTGTCATTATTGTTGTTGTCCCCACCCCATTCCCAGCAGTCATTTACAGTGGTGGGTCAGGATGCTGCTGTGGTCATGCTTGCAGGTGCAGTGAGTGTTGTCTTGGCTCTGTTTGTCATTCCCCTCGTAGCCAGTATGCCACCCGTGATCCACCCCATGAGCAGTTGCTCATGGGCCTGGAAATCGGTGGTGTGTCATTCGGAACCCAGTGCCTTGGGTGGGTAGTGCTGGGGCCTGCAGGGCATTGTTTGGTGTGTTGGTGCCGGTGCCAGTGCCGGGGTCATCATTGGGCATCCTGGGGTCATTGCCTCATCATTGTTGTGGGGTCCTGGTGTTGTTCATCATCGTGGTGGGGCCCTGGTGCTTGTTCCTCATCATCATTGGTGCCTACCATCGTCCACTCACCCTACCCAACCTGCAAGCAGGTGCTTGCAGTGGTGGGGATGGGTGGTGTTCAGTGTTGTTGTGGAACTCTCTTTGAGGGGGTTTGGGGGGTCAGTGTGACATGGCACATGTATGGGGGTTGCTGGGTGCTTACCAGGTGGGTATCCCCTTCTGGGGTCTCCCGGCATCCCTCTGCACCCTCCTAGCCCATGTCAACAGCCTCACACCCCATTTGGATGGGGAGGAGGGGGTTAGTCCAGCATCTGGGGTTGTGGTGTGTCTCGTGTCTGGGTCTGTCATCACTAGTAGTTTAGATCCCAGAAAATGAAGAAAAACATTTAGTTAGTTGATTGATAAACACAAGCAAAAAAACAAAAACAAAAAACATATCTAGGGCCCAAACGACGGTTGCGTCATCTGGGCTTGCATTGCATCTGAAATGACTTGTTTGCAGCCAGCACCAGTTCTTGCTGCTGTGGGAGTGGGGCATGGGAGTGGTGGTGCTGGGTGTAGGTGGAGTAGAGGTGCTTATATACGGAAGTGGTGGTGCTGGCAGATGGGCTCGTAGATGGAAGTGGTGGACCATGGTACAGGTTGTGTGATCAAGCTGAATGTTCAAAATGAACCATGAGACTTACTTTCCATTTTGATCCAAAATCTGCATGTCGGAAGAACCCACTGACTTTGAAAATCTGTAGGGGCTGACTTTCAAAAGAAAGCTTATTTGGCACCACACTTGAACCTGTATTTTGATGGCATGTTCATTGGGTTATAAAGACAAGTCCTCATACCTCGTACTCATAACTGGGGAACAACTCATGACAAAGACTGTTGCTGCTCACAAAGGGATTGCACTGCAGCATTGGAACAACAAAGGAGCAGCTCTATTAGTAAGCCATGCTTCAGGATCTCAATCAATTTACAATAATCCAAACTTATATCCTCAAAATTTTCCATGGCTATTTCCATATGGCCTTGGGGGCATTGGCACCACACCATTGTCTGATAAGTCACATAAACACTACCTTTTGATGTATCATGACAAGAGATTTCAACTAGATGTCAGTTTTCCTTTTGTTGCTTTTAGCCATGAGCAAATAAAGGCTGCTTGGAAGGAAGCCGGAGCTTCCAACACTCGAGATTCATGGGCACAGAAACATGTAAGGAACTTAGTATATTTTGAGGGGGGGGAAACTAAGATACAGTACAAATACTCAAAGTATGGACTATATACTACTGGAATAACATGTGATAATACTGAAGCATGTGATAATGGTGTGATGATGTAATAGGCACTCTTACACTCTCTCATACTCCAAAAAATGACTGGGGGGGGCTTGAATCAACAAGTCACAGGCACACTTTACATGTTGGTGAAAACATTGAGTTGCCTGGTAGTGGACTGATGATGACAGTGGGTGTTGATGAGGACAGTGGGTGTTGATGAGGACAGTGGGTGTTGATGAGGACAGTGGGTGTTGATGAGGACAGTGGGTGTTGATGAGGACAGTGGGTGTTGATGAGGACAGTGGGTGTTGACAAGGACAGTGGTGTTGACAAGGACAGTGGCATTGACAAGGACAGTGGCGTTGACAAGGACAGTGGGCATTGATGGTGCGGTGCTGGGGACAGGCACAGTGACATGGTGGGGGGTGGCAAAATGGTGCATTTACAGGACACCTGGGGCGAGCTGGGGTGTATGGATGGAAACATGGGTGTAGACGGTCAGTGGGGGGTGTCGTCAGGCATTCCTGGCATCGTTAGTGATGTGGCAGGGGTGTAGGATGCAGGTGGCAGTGAAACTGCTTGTTTTGGGGGTTCAGGGGTGAGCTAGCACTTTGGGAACCATTTTGGGGGTGTTTCACTGGTTCTGGCTGCATACGTCATCGTCGTTCGAGAAGGTCACCTAGCCTGGTGACAAGATTGGGTGCGAGACATTCGTTTGTAGTGCTTCCGACTGAGAGCAGGCGACTGTCCCGTTTGATTGCTAGAAAAGGATCAGAACAGGATATGTTTGAAGTTTGTCATCTTGCTGTCTGGTCTGTGGTGAACATTGATTATGAAGTGGAAAAATACCAGGCATTCTTGATGGTTGTACAACGATGACAGGAGGAGGAGCAGAAGGATGTCGACAGTGAAAAATGGGGGCTTGGGAAGTATGGCAAGGCCGCGTTGGTGAAAAACAGGTGTCGTGGTTGAGGGGAAAGGTGTCAATGGTGAAAAACGGGGGTTGGGTGGAGCTGGAGCAGATGGGGGGTGTCAAAAGTTGTTGACGGCCTCATTAATGATGAGGGGTGGTGTAATATGTGGGTGGTTGCAAAATGGGCATTTTTGGGGTGTCTGGGGCAAGTCGAGGAGATGGGGCAGGGCCTGGGACTGTTTTGGCATCTCTAGCTCCATGTCTCATGGCTCTGGAGCATTGGTTTGTGGTCTAGCATGGTCCAGAGCAGGGGATATGGTTGTCATTGGCAAACACATCGACAATGACGTGGCAGTTCAGCGCTTCGGGGTGAATGGGGGTGTCCCTAGATGCAGACGGTGTCGTTAGTGATGAGACGGTGAATGGGGGGTGTTAGCAGTTGTCAATGAAGTTGCCAACAGCATGACTGGGGTGTGGGACACAGGCAGTGGCAGAATGATGTTTTTCCTGGGTGTCTGCGGCGAACTAGGTGGATGGAATGGGACTTGGGGGTGCCTAAGGGCTCTGGTCGCATGTTTCATTGTTTTTGGAGGGTAGGGTCTCATTTCGAATGTAGTGGGATGAGGGGAGTCAGCATTGATGCATATGATGTGGCACAGACACGGGGTAGCTCAGGGTGTGCAACGGGGGGCATGGGGGCGACCTGAGGGGAGCTGGGTGGTGTGTGATGCTTCCTAGACCTTCGTTTTCATTGATGAGGGCAGGGTGTTGACAGTGATGGGCGTTGACAGTGAGGGGGCGTGTCCTTGGGTACTGGTGGGTCTGGGAGTGTATTCCGTCATTTTAGAGCTGCAGTTTTCAGTTCCAAGTGGGGCAGGGCCGGGCAATGGGCTGCTTGACAGTTCCAATGAATGCGCCTGCTCATCGTCGTGCAATTCGGTTTGTTGGGCTGTAGAACGTCGTCATTGGCCATCAGGTGTGTGGTTAGCCATGTTTGGGGCAGGGGTAGTCGTTTTGGTGCTCACTGTGGTCCAGGTGGACGGTTTGGGGGCAGTTGTAGCAGTCGTGGGTGCTGTCATTGATGATGATGCAGCGGTGGAACGGTGAGGCTCAGGGGTTAAGAGGAGGGGGTGGGAAGTGGGCTGGGGGATAATGGGTCGTCGTTGTAGATGCTGGGGCTGCATGGGTGGTTTTGTCAAGTATACGACGCATTCAGAGGAACACGTCCATATGACCTTGCATAACAGTGCTTTCTGGGCTTGAGAAAGGGGGCTGTGGAGGCAGTAGGAGTGGGGTAGATCGACCTGGCAACATATGCTGTCATTTTCCAGGTGCTGGGAGAGGGGACTTGTGCTGGAAAACCAGTCATGAGACAGTTGTCATCGTCGTTGTCAATCATGTTGATAGCTGTGATGATGTGGCACATGATGGTGACATTGATGATGATGTGGTGCGGGGTTGGTAACAGTCGTGTGGGGTCGTTTGAAATGTTGGGAGCCAAGTGAGATGGGTGGGGTTGAGATGGGGTATAGGTGGTGTATAAATGCGAGTACAAATGAGAGTAGTTGTTGATACTGTGTCCAGTGTGAAAAAATTGACCGTTTCGGAAATTCCAGGGTCAGCAAGGTTTCAGGAAAAAGAGCGTGCATGAGAGAGTAGAGTGCGTATAGTAAGTTCATTACAAAAAAAAAAGTGGAAGGAAGCCGGAGCTTCCAACACTCAAGATTCATGGGCACAGAAACATGTAAGGAACTTAGTATATTTTGAGGGGGGGGAAACTAAGATACAGTACAAATACTCGAAGTATGGACTATATACTACTGGAATAACATGTGATAATACTGAAGCATGTGATAATGGTGTGATGATGTAAGAGGCACTCTTACACTGCTACCACTGGAGGTTTTTTGCTTGCAGAGTCAACAAAATTTAATGACATTTCTGGACAATTGTTAAATGTTGATCAAGACACCTTGCAGCACATTGCCAAAAGAATGTCAGAAGGAGAAGTAATACATCCTGCAAATGAAGAGGAGGAACTTTGCTTTCAAGTAATAAAAGATTTAGACCATGTTAGTGGAAAAGTGAAAGGTTCAATAACAAGTAAAAAATACATGCAAAATGAGCTGTGGTCTCTAATGACATATATGAGTGCTCCACTTTGGTATTTTACAATTTCTCCAGTTGATACCAAACATCCTATTTCCTTATACTATGCTGACACCAAAGAGACCTTTAATCCATTTATTCATGTACCAGATGATAGGTTTAGGCTGATTGCTAACAATCCTGTTGCAGGAGCCCATTTCTTTCACTTTATGATACAAATGTTTATTAAACATGTCTTAGGAGTTGGTTCAACAAAAAAAAGGCTTGTTTGGAGACACATCTGCATATTATGGAATAGTAGAACAGCAAGGAAGATTAACATTACATTTACATATGCTGCTGTGGATAAAAGGTGCCATAGCTCCAGAGGAAATTAGGAATCACATTCAAGTTCCTAATTCTATTTTTTCTGAGAGCTCAGTCAAATACTTAGAAAGTTGTCATGCTGGAGAGTTTATCACAGGGACAAAAGAAACAGTAGAAAAAAAAGTAGAATTAGAAATGGCTTCAGAAAACTATGAGGATCCTACTGAAACATTAGCTGTTGCACCACCACCTGTATGCACTGTAACAAATTGTCAAAATTGTGACAAATGCACTGCAATGACTTTATGGACCAAAAAATATTATGAGACAGTTGATGATTTATTGCTAAAATCAAATGTTCATACTTGCACAACTAACAGAAGTAAAAATGGTTCACAACACAAACTGCATTCATTTACAGGCTGTTTAGATAATATTTGGAACAAATGTAAAGCATAATTTCCAAGGCTGCTATTTGAATGTACAACAGTTGATAAAGAAACTGGCAGTCTGAACTGCAAAAAAAGAGAGTCAATGCTGAACACATTTACATATCCTATTACATATCTCTTCAGATGCAATACTGATGTTACTAAGACTCATATAATATTTGATACAGTCAGAGCCATATTTCAGAAGAATGCTGAATTGATAGCAGGAGAAGAAGTCCAACAGGCAAAGGCATGCCAATTGATGACCAAACTCATTAATTGTTTGTCTGTGAAGATGGAGATGGGATCTCCAATGATATGTTTGTATCTTTTAGATAAACCAGACCACTACACTAATTATACTTTTGTTCCTTTTTACTGGCAATCATTTGTATCAAAAGCTCGTGCTGCATGGAATACTGATCCAACAATTTCTCAAGAGCATCTGACAGACAAGATGCCAGAGAAGGTGGCAATACTTTGACAGCATCACAACATAGTAGGGTTTTCACCAGTAGATGACTATCTTTTGCATGCTCCAGAGTTAGAGTCTGTCTGGTTATATGACAACTCAGACTCTGAAGTCAATGATGAAGAAAAATTACAGGTTAAACCACAAGCTTCTTTGCTCAAATTTTTACCAGAGCACCCCTTTTCGACGACACATGCAAGTCGTTGGTTGGCACCTGGTAAAGCATAAATTCCAAATTTTATTGGAACTACTATTCCACAATGTAACCAAGGAGATCAAGAATATTATTGTAGCTCCATGCTCACTTTGTTTAGGCCATGGAGAACAGGTCTACATTTATAACATGAAAACAACACATGGAATGATGCCTTCATAAACTACAAATTTTCAGAGCATCAAAAAGAAATTATGGCTAATATGAACATACAATATGAATGTTTAGATGCACAAGATGATTTTCATGCTCAAATGAAAAAAGGAGCAGTCTCAATACCAAGTTGGGCAGAAGAAGACAACACAGTATGGACCAATCTTGATCAAACAATTGCAGATGATAATTTAGATACAGCAGAATATGCAAATGTTGTGGCAGACATTCATATTTCATCAACATTTGGTAAGGCTCAGCTATGCATGCAAGGTATGATGACTTCAATTAGAAGAACACTGACTGATGCAGGATGGACAAACTGTAATTCAAAACTGTTACCTTCAGATTTGCAATTAGCACCAGAGCCTGTGTCAGTGAGTAAGCCTCCAGGACAGTGGAATGCTGCTGTAATGGCAGCACATGCTCATGTTTTAGAAGAAAGAGCTCAATTTTTGCCTCAGGACCAAGGGCTACAGAAAAAAGGACATGCAGTAAATTGGACACCAAATGAAGTAAAAGTAGTAGACAAATCTCATTTAGAAAGAAAAAGTGCAACACTGAAATGGCAACCTTTGATAGACAACATAGTAAAGACATTTGAATTGAACACTGAACAAGAAAGAGCTTACTGAATTGTAGCAAATCATTCCTGTAGTGAAAACCCTGAGCAACTAAAAATGAACCTTGCAGGTATAGCAGGTACAGGGAAAACCAGGGTGCTGAAGGCACTAATACATTTATTCACACAGAAAAAGGAAGCTCATTGATTAGTAATTGTAGCTCCTACTGGAAGTGCTGCATCTTTACTAAATGGCTCAACCTATCATTACATGTTTGCAATTCACTCAGAAGGAAGAAGGACCAGTGTTGTTCAATTAGCACAAGCAAAAACATGACTACAAGGAGTAGACTATGTTTTTTTTGATGAAGTGTCCATGCTATCCTGCCGTGACTTATATTGCATTAGTGCAAGACAGGCTGAGCTTATGAACAATCCAACTTCTCCTTTTGGTGGTATGCATGTGATTTGTTCTGGTGATTTTGCACAATTACCACCACCTATTGGAGGTGAAAATGCTTCTTTATATAGTCGGACAGTTGGTATTAATGCACAGTCAGTACAAAGCCAAGAAGCAGCCATGGGAAAGGCATTATGGCACCAAGTGACTACTGTTGTAATCTTATGGCAGAATCAGAGACAAGTTGCTGACTCCCACAGAGATTTGCAGTTTCAAACTGTGTTGCAAAATATGTGATACGAGGCATGCACTCAGACAGATATTGCATTTTTGAACACACTTGTATCAAGTAAAATCAAGGGATGATCACATGTGTCACAGTCAGAGTTTAGAAATGTATCGATCATCACAGCACTTAACTCTCAGAAAGATGAAATCAACTGATTAGGTAGCCTTAGATTTGCAGCAGAAACTGGCCAGCAATTGAACCATTTCTTGTCTGAAGACACCATTCCTTCCAGTGACAATAATGAGACAACAAAAAGAGCAGCAGGCAGAAGACAACTTGTACACCATACCAAATTGACCAGAGAAATACAACAGACTTTATGGAATCAGCCACCATGCAGAAATTCTAAATTGATTCCTGCTAAACTATCAATTTGTGTGGGCATGCCAATTATGATTCAACACAATGCAGCAACAGAACTCTGTATGACAAAAGGTCAAGAAGCAAC
The DNA here is from genome assembly GCA_026075535.2 of Tricholoma matsutake. NCBI lineage: Eukaryota > Fungi > Basidiomycota > Agaricomycetes > Agaricales > Tricholomataceae > Tricholoma > Tricholoma matsutake. Next base: position 4,340,553 of record AP026544.2, read on the forward strand.
TGTTTATGGTTGGGAATATAGCAAAGGCACTGAAGAAGATATGTATCTAGAAACTTTATTTCTCAAACTCGTGAACCCAACTCAATCTGTGCAGCTACCAGACTTACCTCTTAATGTAGTGCCTTTGGTTAAAACTACAACTAATACCTCCTGCCAACTCACAGATGATACTTCTCTAGTAATATCTTGAAACCAAGTTGAAGCTTTACTAAATTTTGCTATGACAGATTATGCTTCACAAGGCAAAACCCGACAGAAAAATGTTGCTGATCTTGCAGAGACTAGAACACATCAAGGTTATATACTGCTTTATCGAGAGGCACTACTGCTAAAGGCACTCTGATCTTGTCAGGAATTCATAGCAATAAGATAACAGGTGGTGCTTCAGGTGCTTTACATCAAGAATTCAGAGAACAAGAACTACTAGATTTGATTACCACATTGCAATATGAAGGTTGTCTTCCCACTCATATTGCAACAGCAGACAGACAAAACACCCTGATATCTAATTTTTGAAAATAGAAAGGAGAATCTTTTGTCCCATTGACTACACATCCTGCAATTGCAGGATCCTTATTTAGAATGGAATCATTCAAATATTGAATGGGCAATCATAAAGGCAAAAGAATGACAGGCTCCATCTATAGCCCAGCCAACCAATTTGCAAGACGATGAGCATATGTGCTCATCAGAATGCATCATCTATTCCATGGACGAGCCCTGCAGGCTTGGTCAACCCAAACGACAACCTGCAACACCCTCAACACCTCCCAGCATCCCCCATCTCGTCCCACAGACCCCCATCAAAATCATCGAACCACCTGGCAAAACTACCATGTCATATTCAATGACCCCCACTCCCCCACTCCTGCCACTCTCAGAACAAAACCTGGCACCCAAAAATTGATGGCACATGCTCCTTGGACCATTGGTGCTCCCCCAGCTCATTCCCATAACCCCTGTTTGACACCCTGAGCCCCCCACTGGCCCTAACACATTACAGACAATGATGCTAACATCCCCCTGTGTTTCCATGTCATCTACACCCCCACCTATATTGTCTACACACAGGAAAGCTCCCTGTTTGCCGCCTGCATCCCCATATGGGCCCATATACCCCAGTTCATCCTAGCTCAGCCCTAAACCAGCCATTTCGCTGCCTCCTGCGCATTTTGACTGGGCAGAAGATGTGGAATCCCTCCCCATTCCCCCACCTGCTGCACCTGCATCCCCACAAGACCTCTTGGGTCTTCGATCAAATCTCCTGGGTCCATTTCGGTCCTTATGCAGGCATGTTCAATGATATGACACTGTTTGACAATGACCCCCACCAAATATTTTTTCATCTCATAGATCTTTTCAACCAGCTCTTCCACTCTTTGACCAGCCTCAATCATTTATCACCCGATGTCACCCTTCTGGTATAGGACCAGGAAAACCTATTGTCATTGTTCCCTTTGGAGCAACCCCTACTCCTGCTCCTGTTCCAAAGCTAGACTGGGATCAAGACCCCTGGCTTGCTGACTTGAGTAAGGCCCTTTGGGCATTGGGATGGATACCTCCTTGTTGAGTTTTTCTTTACTTTATTTTTGATACCAACTATACAATTTTTTTGTCTATTATATTATTCCTACTTATTTTTTTTCTGTGGCGACAAGGACATCACCTTTTTTGGAGGTGGGCAGATGGAGTAGTGTGCATGGGCACACCTACTCCAGGTCATGTGACCACATAGTCAGTAGACAGTCACATGTATGTACAGGCTCACGCTATCACTATCACTGTCCCTGCCATAGCTATAGGCAGGAGACTCATTATGTCTCCACTGGCCAGGTCTGGGCCACTCAATGAGAAGTTTCTTCCCTCTGTTCAGACTCACACTCTTTACTATTATCCATACTGTCTCTACTCATTCAACTCACACCATTTGTTACTACAAAATTTCAAATCTTCTGTCATGGACTCACACTCTGATGTTTCCCTGCATTCTGACCACAAGTCCACCACCTCCATATTTTACCCCACCACCTCCAGCATATGTGGGAGTGGAACCCATTGATTTGGATCTCACTGAAACTTCTGCCCCAGGCCCACTCAGTCCTGCTCTCAGTGACATGGAAATTGACATCTTTGGTGCAGGTTAGATGAGTTTGATCTTACATGGCTGTGTTCTAAACTCTATACAGGTTGTCATCTTGCAGCAGCCCCACAAGTCCTTTCATCACAACCTCCTCCTGTAGTCCCTTCTCAAACTCCTCCTGTAATTCCTTCACAAGTCCCTCCACAAACTCACCCCACTGTTCCCTCGCAATCAGCATCAGATTTATGATCTCAACCAACACCATCAGATGTCCATGAAAAATGCATTTCATGTGCACAAGCACCTTGGGTTACAAGACTGCTTACTCCTGAGGTACCAGAAGCAGCTGCAACAGTTTCTTATGTAGACTCTGACTCATTGACCAAGTTTGAAATCCTTGTCTGGGCTGTTCCACCAAGTCCTAAACAGTCGACTGGTCATGGAAAATCAAAGAAAGTTCAGAATGTTGACCCAGTTGCATACGGTTCTGTCTCCCCAATGACCAGACATGACTGGAAAACTACAGGGCAAGGCAGGGCATCTCATACTTTTACCCCTACCCCTGAACACCCTACCCTTAGGGGTAAGGGTATGGAAACATATAAGGGTTACCAAGGGTATAGAAGGGTTTGTCAAGGGTACAAGGGTTTGGCACAAAATCAACATATTTAGAGCAAAATTCATTTGAAAAGTGTTGATAACTATTAATATCACATATTAATACCTCTCATTAACATATGAAAGCCATTATCATGTTGGACAATCCCAAATTCTGGATTTAATTGATGAAAATCTTGAATATGAGTCTTTGTAGCTGAAAAAATCAAATGATATTCTTATATAAGCATACCCCTGGCATACCCCTGTACCCTTAGTAAGGGTACAGGGGTATGCAAGGGTATGAACTTCCAAACCCCTACCCTTACCCCTCATAACCTTAGCCCAAAAACACAAGGGTATACCCCTACCCCTGCCTTGCCTTAGGAAACTGTAAGAGTGCCTCTTACTCTTTCTGCATTATTACTCCAATTCCTTGCATCACCCAGTTACCTTACCTAATGTCCATGATCATGTCTTAATCATGTGGTCTCAGATTAGTATCATAGGATGTAAACTAATACTATCTTATCTTAAATTCATACCATCATCTAGTTTACATCATTCTGTCTCTTAAGTGTTGGGACTTCTAACTATCTCCCACTTTTTTTTAACTGGTCCAGGTTGAAGTGTGGTACACCAACCCAATACTTTTTTCAACCGTGAAACCACACCAATGTAGGACAGGCAAACAGACCTGATAAGTGTTATCCATCCTGCCCTTCACAAATAGTGATATCATCCTTCCCAAACAAGCAAGAACACCTCCCAGAGCATATAACAACACCCACAGTGTCATGGGCTTGCTGGCAAGAACCCACAGAAGCCTGGAACCACTCATGCCTTTGATGTGTCCTTATCTCCACCATGATAACCCTGATGCATTTTCCAACATCGCTCCATGATGACCCACATTACCTGACTATATAGTTGGATGTACAACCCACACCTCCATCACTGCACCTGCATGATTTTACCCTTTACACACAACTGAGAACCTCACAAACTGTCTCGCCAACCCTCACTACTGACATCATTGACAACTCACAGTCAGATGTGATGACAGCGGCCCCACACCATGCCTTCAAACAATGTGTCCCCGCTTACATCACCACCATTGTCTAGTCCACCCACCTTGTCCATCATTCCTGCAAATGCTGTTCACCCTGCTCCTGCACCATTACCCCATCCACCACTGCCCAATAGCACACACAACTCTGATGACAAATCTGAATTGCCCTTCACAATCATGACCTCACTTGTCAACCCACTATATGCACTTACTGAAGTATGACAGAGCTCCCCAAACATGGCACCCATTCTTTCTCCTGGTACCCTGACAATCCCCCTTTGCACTTTCAAAACTGCCTGCCACCATTACTTTGCAAACAAAGAGATTGCTGCCAATGACCAGATTGGCAAGATTCTTTACAACTTTGAGTCCACTACTGTACAGTCTTGGGTCCTCGCAGAGGAAGACCGTCTTGCTACCTTAACATTCAAGGTCTTCATGACCAAATTCAAGCTCAAGTTCCTGGTGCACTCCTGGGAGGATGAGCTGATCCAGGATCAGATTGCCTTCCAATCCACCATGCCCTTCCTCACTTGGATCAACAAAGTATGCAATGCCAATGATGAACTCCATGCCGCCAGCTCTTCCTACTACATCACCCCACCAATCTTTGTAAACACCTTGTCCCCCACCTCTCACCAGCTCTGAAACACTTGTACAATGGCAACAATGGTGTGCCCCCTGGTGCCACTGTAGGAATGCTGGATGCAATCACCACACTTGAAGAATGGCAAGAGCATGTTCACCTACTGGAACAGGACCTTGACAGTCGTCGCTCGCAATGGGTGACAGAAGCCAAGAAACCCAAAACTGTAAAGGACACATCGACTGCTGCCTCTGGACCTACAGCCACCACCAATACCACTTACAACTCCCCACCCCTCCCCCACCTCATGGACAACAAGAAAGCATTACTCTCCTTGCACCTCGGGTGTTTCAAGTGCTGCACTTTTTACACTGGGCACATTTTGCCAAACTGCAAAGTGACTCGGTGCACCTTAGAGGCATGCAAGAATGTCATGCCAGAGCTCACAGCCAAGGCTAAGGCAGCTTGGGAGAAGAAGCAAACCACAACACATGTTGCAGCAGTCTTTGAAGAAAGCGACAAAGAAGATTATTTTGATGACTGTGTAGAAGGTGAAGGTGATGAGTATGTGCCCCACCCCTTTTCTTTTCCTGAACACCTTCAATGGACTTGCTGTATTGATGCCCCTTTCACCTGTGCACCCACTCCCATCACTGCACTTATTGACCATGGCTCTGCCCCAGTTTTGATTTCCAGTGAACTTGTCAAAATCTTGGGCCTTGTTCCAAAACTGCTATTCAAGCCACTTTCAGTATCTGGTGCATTCATGAAAGGAAAGGAAAGAGAAGTATGGACTCTAAATTGATACTATTGCAATACTGTAGACTACATGTTCAATCTCAATTTTCTGTCAAAGAATCACATTGTAGTTGATGCAAACCTGTGGACTGTTGTGGACAAATCCACAGGATACAATTTACTCAACCCCCCACATCCTACCCTGAATAGAAAGACACCTGTAATGTCACCTCACAAATGATGTAAGGCTGAGCATCACTCAATTAAAACTGGTCAACAACAAGCATGAAAAATACAAAACCTCATACATCTTGAATTGCAAATGCTGTTTGATGAAAATCCAGAACATTTTGATATGGACACTTACACAATGGGCCCTGCATGTGTCATCATGGCAGTGCAGACTTGGATTGCTGAACTCACTAATCTGGAGAAGTTACAGCACCTGGACAAGTCCTTCAAAGCAAAGTTCAAGAATCACTTTCCTACAGACATTCCCCATGTACATGACTTACTGACCAATGTATATCATCACATTGAACTAAGACTGGGCACACCTGTCTCTGTCGCATGCACATATGGTTGTCCCAGAAAATACCGAGCAGGTTGGAAGATGCTAATAGACCAACATGTCACGGTGGGCCACATTCAGCTGTCCTCTTCTCCATATGCATCCCCTTCCTTCATTATCCCAAAGGCTGACCCTACTGTCCTCCCACATTGGGTAAATGATTACCAACATCTTAACCGCTTAACCATCCCAGTCAACTATCCATTACCATGAATCAATGATATTCTAGCAGACTGCGCCAAGGTGAGAATCTGGGGAAAGATCAACATGACCAATTCATTCTTCCAAACCCTTGTACACCCTGACCATGTTAAGTACACTGCGACCTTGACCCCATTCAGCCTCTGGGAATGGGTGGTAATGCCAATGGGAATGAGAAACTCACTGGCAACACACCAGTGACAGGTTACACTCATGCTTAAAGACCTCATCAGCAAGATCTGCCATGTATATCTAGATGATATAATCATTTAGTCCTCGTTGTTAGAGGAACCAAGAAGAACATGGAAGTGGTCTTAGAAGCACTTAAGGTCACTAATCTTTACTGCTCATCAAAGAAGTCAATGCTATTCTTGACCAAAATTGACTTCTTAGGGCACCACATCTCCACTCAGGGAATTGAGGCTGACTCCTCCAAAGTTTCCCACATACTGAATTGGCCAGCACCCACCACTGCAAAACATGTCAGGCAATTCTTAGGACTGGTGCGATACATCAGTGTGTTCCTACCATCACTTGTGGAACACACCACCATTCTTACTTCACTCACCAGGAAAGAATGCAATACCACTTTCCCAACCTGGACCAGTACACACCAGTACACATTTAGTGGTTAGCAGGGACTGTCTCACAACGATTGATCATGAAAACCCAGGCAAAAACAAAATATCTGTAACATGTGATGCCAGCAAGCGACAGATGGGTGCAGTACTTGCATTTGGACCAACATGGGAAACTGCATGTCCAGTCACTTTCAAAAGCCAGCAACTCAATGGTGCAGAGAGAAACTACCCCCTACACAAACAAGAAATGCTGTTGATTATGTGGGCACTGCAAAAATGGCAGGTGGACCTGCTGGTGTTAGGAAACCACCCCATTACCTAATAAACTTTCATTTTTATTTTATTATGTCGAATTATGCTACATGATGCCAAATTACACTACACTTTGATAGTGTGAGAATTTTATTTTGCACACATCAATATGTACATGCATGTGCAAATGCGTCGGTAGCAACAATGTACAATATATATAACATAGTATATAAACCCTAAATATATGCCTAGGGGACCCCAGTTGTGTTCTCTTAGGTATTCCACCTAGGTTTTTGGTGTGAAAGGCCTTTGTCAACAAACTCATCTATTAATAACCCCTCGCATCAAAACCATCAATTTCCCCCATCACGAGCGCGGATCCTGCCCCCTTCTTGTAGAGAGAACCTGCACGGTCTTAGCTAGCAGATAGTGGGTGTCGCCCTAACAGAAGAACACAACTTCCCATATCAGTGCACCTTCTCTTACTTGCACATACATCATTGTTTCACCATGCCACATCCAATTACTCATCCTTTCGGCATGAGCCGGAAGTACTTGTATATACGTAATCTACCTTTTCTTTCATAAGCCAATGCCAGGCCTCGCCTTACATTGCGACTGCCAGTGATCGAGAGGCAGTACTCATCATTAGGACAGCTGCAACCAGACAACTGATTGGATCTGGTTTAGTTACAATTTACATCACTCTATTTGGATGACTATTTTAGTTACAAGCTGAATTCAGCAATATCTCAGAGATCAGGCACTGTTGGAAGGGTTATTGATCTGAAGTGTCAAATTAAGTGCCCGACGAATGACGAACGATTGATGAACCTCAACAAACCTTATCACATGACCCATAAACATTTGGAGAGGTTTTGAAGAACAAGTCTTGAAATTGTCAAAGAAGTGACTCATCACAGATTTTACAATTATGTCCGAACCCTCAACTTCTAATCCTGGTCCTAATCCTGTTTCCACACCAGCACTAGAAGCGAAAATTGATGCGCTTACAGCGCAGATGTCACAATTAGTGTCAGTGTTGGCAGCATCACAGCCCAGACAAGCAGAAGTACAACCAGAGATGACAGGAGAAAGAGATGATGAGATGGAGGAGATGGTGGAGTGGATGTCGCAGGAGGATGAGATGGCAGAGAAATCCGGAAATGGAAAAGTGCACTTACCTAAGTACATGCCCCCGCAAATCTTTGACGGTACCATGGAGAATACAAAATCCTTCATCAGCTCTATAGTATTGTACATCCATGGGAGGAAGCCAGAGTTTCGTACAGCTGAGTCTAGGATTATGTTTGCTCTCTCGTACATTCAGGGGGGGGAAGCACAGTTCTGGAGAAACGAGGCTATTAATCAAATTGCCACGGGAAATAAACCATTTGCAACCTTCAAGGAATTTCTGGAGAGATTGGAGGCACAGTTTGGAGACCCTAATCCAAAGGCAACAGCCAATGCTAAATTAAAGACCATGCGCCAAGGTTCCTTAATGGTGGATGAATTTATTTTGCAGTTCAAAGCAGAAGCTTTGCAGACGGATATGGGAGAAGCCACGTTGGTAGAATTTTTGAAAGCAGGATTAAATCCCTCTTTATTCAAGTCTATCTACTGACTACCTTCTATGCCAGAGAAGTTGGATGAGTGGTATAATTGGGCAATGCACCTTGACTGGCAATATCGGCAGAAACAGGTGGAGTCAAAGTTGATGTACGGAAGTAGTAAATTTGGAAAGTCATCTGGAGGAAAGTCTGAGAAAGGAAAAGTGCCTCAGGCGCAAGCTCCAAGGGCACAGCCACCGGCCATGGCAGTGACACCTATAGTTACGGAGTCAGCAGCACCAGCAGAGGCAATGGAGGTTGATCAAGCAGGGAGATGAGCCCCACTTAAATGTTTTAACTGTGGGCAGTTAGGACATATTTCTAGGAATTGTAGGCAGAAAAGAAAGATTAGGGAAGCTACAATCGAGGAAGTGAAGCCAGAGGAAGGCAAGCAGAAGAATTTTGTGGAAGAGTCCCAGTGAAGGTTTCCCCATTGGTGACCCAGAATCATTACAATGTATTAGTATCCAAGGAAACCCAGAGTAAATCAGAAAAGGAAATCGAGGAGGAGTACAACTGTTGCAAATCACATGACAAAGAAAATTGTCATGCGTCATTTCCGAAAACCCCTAAATTCTTTATTCGCTCTGTGCAAGTAGAACCTGAAATCACCTTGACTATGGGACTGAAGACAGTGGACATGCATGCAGCTATTGATGTGGAAGCATTGCTTGATAGTGGTGCTACAGGATTATTTATTAATCGATCCTTAATTACTGGAAACAGTATTAACACACGCAAGCTGGTGTAACCTATAATGGTGTACAATATTGATGGAACAGTCAATCGTGGAGGAACTATCAAGGAGGAGGTGACTATGATCCTAAAGTATCAGGAGCATCAGGAGCAAGCCGTATTCAAAGTGTGTGATCTTGGGAAAACCAATCTAATAATAGGATGTCCATGGTTACAGAAGCATAATCCTGAAATTGATTGGAAAACTGGGAAAGTACAAATGACTCGTTGTCCTAAGGAATGTAATGTGTATGGAAGGAAGATGAAGAAGGAAAAAAGGAAAAAGAAAGAGAAAGAATGTCTGAGAAAGTATTCTGTTACGATGGAGGAAGTGGAGGATGAGGAAATGCCAAATGGGGAAGTTCCGATCATGATCGAGAAAGAAGAGCAGAAGCAAACCTTTAGAACAATTCATGGAGGACAGTCGTGGGACAAGAATATCGTGAAGGTGGAGAAGCCAGTGGAGGAATGGGTGCCAAAAGTGTATCATGAACATCTGTCAGTGTTCCAGAAGAAAGAGTCTGAGCAAATGCCGGTGCAGAAGCCATGGGATCATGCGATTGAGATGAAGCCAGGGTTTGTGCCAAAGAAGTCGAAGGTATATCCGTTATCTCTGATGGAACAAGAAGAAGTGGATGCATTCCTGAAGGAGCAATTGCGCAAAGGATACATATGACCTTCGAAATCACCGCAAATGTCACCAATATTACTCGTGCCAAAGAAAGACCAAAGGAAGAGGATGTGTACAGATTATAGGTATCTGAATGAGTGGACAGTAAAGAATGTGTACCCCCTGCCATTGATCTCAGAAATAATTGACAAAGTGGGGAAAGCCAAAGTCTTTACAAAATTGGATTTACAATGGGGATACAACAATGTACGAATAAAGAAAGGAGATGAGTGGAAGGCCGCATTTGCCACGCATCGAGGATCCTTTGAGCCACTTGTCATGTTTTTTGGGATGACTAATAGTCCCCTGACTTTTCAAAATATGATGAATGACATTTTCAAGGATGTAATAGACAAAGGCATGGTCATAATATTTATTGACGACATTCTGATATTCATGGAGGATGAAGAAAATCATGAGGCAATAGTACAGGAGGTGTTACAGAGGTTGGCAGAGAATGATCTATTTTTGAAACCAGAGAAGTGTGTGTTTGGGGCAAGCGAGATTGAGTTCCTAGGATTATTGATCGGCCCTGATGGGATCAAAATGGATCTGATCAAGGTACAGGCAATCACAGATTGGCCTGCACCCACCCGTGTCAAGGAGGTTCAAGCCTTCTTGGGACTCGCAAATTATTATCATCACTTTGTGCACAATTTTTCTAAAATTGCTGCACCCTTACATAACCTTACGCGACAGGGAGTAGTGTGGAGGTGGGGAGAGCAGCAGCAGACAGTGTTTGAGGAGTTGAAGAGGAAGTTTGTGGAGGGACCAATATTAGCCCCAGTAGATTTCACATGCCCTTTGCGAGTGGAATCTGATGCATCCGATTTTGCTACTGGAGTGGTATTATCAATGCTGTGCGAAGATGACAAATGGCATCCTTGTGCATACTTGTCAAAAGGGTTGAATGATGTGGAAAGGAATTATGATATGCATGACAAAGAAATGTTGGGGATAATATGAGCATTGGAGGCATGGAGGCATTATTTGGAAGGATGTACACATGAGATTGAGATCTGGATGGATCATCAAAATCTGCAATACTTCATGTCCACTAAAAAGCTTAATCGCCAGCAAGCGCGTTGGGCACTATTCCTATCGTGTTTCAATTTTCACTTGGTCCACAAAGTGGGAAGCTTAATGAGGAAAGCAGATGCATTATCCAGACGTATTGATCATAAAAGGGGGGTGGAGGAGGACAATAAGAATGTTACCTTACTCAAACCGGAATACTTTCATATTTGCGCTATGCATCAAGGGCATCTATTAATAGATAGCTTGGAAATGGAAATGTTGTCTAAAATTAGACAATGTTTGGAAATGGACGATGAAGTAGTGGAAGCTGTGAAAGCTCTGAAGGGAGAGAAGAAAGGTAATATTAAAGGAGATGAATGGGCTGAGGAACAAGGGTTGGTGTTGTTTCAAGAAAAAGTGTATGTACCGAAGGATCAGGATTTGCGAAGGGAGATCGTCCGGTTACATCACAATACACCGATTACCAGACACCCAGGAAGATGGAAGACATTGGAATTAGTAATGAGAAATTATTGGTGGCCCAGAATTTTGAAGTATGTGTTGGGGTATGTGGATGGATGTGATACATGCATGAGGGGGAAGAAATTTCCAGAAAAACCTACAGGAAAATTAATGCCGAACCCTATACCTAAAGCACCATGGCAAGATATATCTGTGGATTTTATTACCGGATTACCCGAGGCTCAAGGGTACGATGCAATATTTGTAGTATGCGACCGCTTCACAAAGGAGGTCCATATTATTCCTACTACTACAGAAACCTCATCATTGGGCTTGGCGTGCCTCTATCTAAATCAGGTATGGTGGTTACATGGGTTACCCAATACCATTATCTCCGATCGTGGACCACAATTTGCTTCCACGTTTATGCGAGAACTAAACAACATATTGGGAATTCAAACTAAATTATCTATGGCATATCACCCACAGACTGATGGGCAGACAGAGAGAATGAACCAGGAGTTGGAGCAGTACCTACGTATGTTTGTCAACTACTGACAAACCGACTGGCCCGAATGGCTGGCAATTGCCAAATTTTCCCACAATAACAAATTCCATTCGGCTACTCGTATGTCACCCTTTTTCATGAATTATGGATATCATCCTCGCATGGGAGTAGAACCCAGAAGGGAAGTCAAAGTACAGTCGGTAGAAGATTTTGTATCTAAGATGCAAAAGGTACAAGAAGAAGCAGAGGCGGCATTGAAGAAAGCACGTGATGACATGATGCGACACGCGGATCGTACTCGAGCACGTGCTCCAGAGTACAAAGTTGGTGACTTGGTATGGCTAAGTACCAAGGACCTGAATATTCCACGACCTTCAAGGAAACTTACGGAGAAACAAGTTGGCCCATATGCGATCTCTAAAGTGATCTTGCCTAATGCAGTAGTGCTAAAATTACCCCGATCATTCAAGATTGATCCTGAGATTAATGTATCCCGCCTATGCCCTTACTGCCCATCCACTATTCCTGGCCAACAAACTACTCCGCAACCTCCGATAATAGTAGAAGGTGCTCCAGAATACATAGTTGAAGAAATTCTAGACTCATATCTTCGACAGAACAAATTGGAGTTTTTAATAAAGTGGAAAAACTACACTGACGAAAATAATTCATGGGAACCCAAAGAGAATTGTAAGCAAGCGTGTAACACTATTGCCCAATTCTTTAAACATAATCCGAATGCTCCATGTCACATTGCGAGAATGGTGTATGAGGGGATGAAATTCCGGCCTTACCAAAATTTCACAGAGGGGACAAATGTAATATTTTCTCGTCTGGAAGTCGAGGCATAAAAGGGGGGTAATGTTAGGAAACCACCCCATTACCTAATAAACTTTCATTTTTATTTTATTATGTCAAATTATGCTACATGATGCCAAATTATGCTACACTTTGATAGCATGAGAATTTTATTTTGCACACATCAATATGTACACGCATGTGCAAATGCGTCGGTAGCAACAATGTACAATATATGTAAATAGTATATAAACCCTAAATATATGCCTAGGGGACCCCAGTTGTGTTCTCTTAGGTATTCCACCTAGGTTTTCGGTGTGAAAGGCCTTTGTCAACAAACTCATCTATTAATAACCCCTCACATCAAAACCATCAATTTCCCCCATCACGAGCACGGATCCCGACCCCTTCTTGTAGAGAGAACCTGCACGGTCTTAGCTAGCAGATAGTGGGTGTCACCCTAACAGCTGGGCCCACATATCCAGATATACACTAACCACAAAACTTTACAAAATTTTGATTTTCAGAAAGACCTCTCCCAATGACAAGCTCAATGGATGGAGTACTTGTCACAGTATGAGTATACCAGCACATACATCAACGAGGACAGGAACACAGTGGCAGATGCATTGTCATGGCTACCAGACACCTCAGACAATCAACCACTGCTTTTGATGTCTTCCATCTTCACCATCGATTCCAACCCCAAATTACTCAGAGGTATAAAAGCAGGCTACCATCACAACACCTGGTGTTCAGGCATTCTTGATAACCTCAAATGTGGTGTCATGGATAACAAATTACATATCACCTTGCAAAACAGACTACTTTTCATTGGATCAAGGCTGATTATCCTAAAATACAAAAACCTATGAGAACATCTGTACCAACTTGCACATGACAATCTTGGCCACTTTGGTGCAGACAAGTCCTACACCGCACTGAGAGAAGACTTCTACTGGCCCCACATGCGAAAGAATCTCCTTAGCAGATACATCCCCTCATGTGCCTTGGAAAGATCCAACAAAACAATAATTCAATCACTACGGTTCCACATGGACTGAAACCAAAAGGGATGGGCAAAAGCATTACCCCAGGTATGTTTCCATATCACCTTTCATCCTTAAGACAGGATGGTGATGATGCTCGACCTGGAAACCCAAACAAAACCTACTAAAAAGGTCTCAAATGGTATTATGCAAGTTAGAGGAAGGTTGCAAGGTGGTACCAAATATTACTGCTGTTACCCAAGAGTAAGGGAACTAAATGTGAGGAGGTCCAATGATGTTCAATGATGTTCAAGGGTGTATAAAGCTCTGCAATGTGCTTCAAGGAAAGTTTGAGGATGTTCAAAGATGTTCGAGGATGTTCGAGGGGCTTGTAGAGGATGAGGATGGATTTGACGGATGCTGAGGATAGACTATAGAGAGGTGGAAAGGCCTTGAGAGGGGATAGACTATAGATGCTAGTTCCAAGAAGCTAGTATGGAAGTTCAAAGAAGTTTGTGGTAATGCACTAAACTTCGGGACTAAGATGAGAGACTTGGACTCAAGAGAATTGCTCTTAAATCAGATGATGGATGTGAGAGGATGATCTATTCTGTGGTTCTAAGTAGCTAGTACAAGGCTATATATGTTTGGAAGAGATGGTACTTAAAAGGAAATAAAACATGAGGACTACATGAGGCAAGATATAAAACAATAAAGAACTTTGCAAATCATAAAATAAATGAAAGATGATGAGAAGGGAAACATATAGAGTCACAATGTATCAAGGGTACCTGTCCTATTGATCCAATATATCATCGAAATGTCAAAGTGCCACAATTGTGTCCTAAAATCCCATTGTTGTATCTCCTCATGTCCAGTGGTGCTCGATATGCAATGCACTAACTCGTGCAAGGTGTGCTGCATGTGTCTGAAGGGTGGTGCAATAGGCATACGGTGGCCAAAGGCATTCGAGGTGCTGCAAAGTTGTTCAAACTTGCTCAAAGTGTTGTGAAGTTGTTCAAAGTCATTTGAAATCATTCAAAGTCATTTGAAATAGTTTTGGAGCAGTTTTGTGGGGTTCATAGGGGATTGTAGGGGATTGTAGGGGATGGGAGCATGTGTGGTGATGTGTCAATGCATTTGGAGATGTTCCCAGAGCTTAGAGCGCAAGGTGGACCTATCAATGGTCACCCCAACTGACGCCTCTGTACCCAACCCATTGCATGAGGTATTGCTTTCCCCAACCTCAAGGTCAACAGTCCAGCAGCCTCTCAATGAAATATTTGGTGCTTCCGTCCACTGTAATGATTGGGCTGGGCATTGTGTGTCTTCTCCCAGGGTAGATTTTGTCGTTGTTTGCAAGGAAAGGTTGTAGTTGTGATACGTGGAAGTTGGGGTGCACTTTTGAGGTCGGTGGTAGTTGCAGATGGTATGTTGAGTTTTCTGGGAATGCCTGTATGATTTCATACAGTCTGTCATACCTTGGCATGAACTTTGCCATGTGCCTGTCCTTAGCTTGCATATATTTGTGCCTTTGGTGCACCATTGTGAGCAAGACTTTGTCACCAATACTGTATTCAGGTTCTCCATTGCAGTTTCTGTTAGCAAAGTGTGCTTGTGTGATTTTGGAAGTGAGGAGGTTGTCCTTTGCTGCTAATGTGAGGGCTTCCATGTTGTTGATGAACTCTGCAGTGAGTGCTTGAGCAGAGGCATCATCATTTCTAATTTCAGCATCTGTTGCAGGCAACAGGATAAAGGGACCAGAACACAACCTTTGGCTACCACAGAGCAAGCTGCTAGAAACAGTGGCCCTGGAATCTTTTGAATGAAGCACCTAGAGAGCACACAAATTTTCGAAAGCATTAGAGAGTGTAAGAGTGCCTCTTACTCTTTCTGCATCATTACTCCAATTCCTCATGTCACCCATTTACCTTACCTAATGTCCACGATCATATCTTAATCACATGGTCTCAGATTATTATCATACAATGTAAACTAATACTATCTTATCTTAAATTCATACAATCATCTAGTTTACATCATTCTGTCTCTTAAGTGTTGGGACTTCTAACTCTCTTCCAGAAACCCTTCTGGAAATTCTTGCAGACCTTCTCAAGACAGAGCCATCTTTTCTTCCTAAGCATACTTTTGAATGGCAATGGCTCAAACCAGCAAATTCAGCTTGGCTCCCACTACACACTGATGCCAGCTATGCATCCCTTCTCAAGCAGCTGATGTTGGAATTATGATCGGCACCACCAATGCTCCCTTTGTGTGATCTCTCTTTATCTCACTTACACAAAGACCCTTTGACATAGAACTACTTATATATACTTGCTATGTTTATACAGACACCCTCAGTCACTTGTACAGAGACTGAGGTCTACTCTGTCTTATCTTAGTCTATACGGTATAGGATTCCAACAGATTATGGGCCCTGAGCCATACACTTTAAAACAGTGATGAGCTCTTTGGAATCCCTACCATTTCTTTCGATCCAATCTCACATAGATCACATCATTCCTTGGACCAGGCACAGTGTCCTGATCACATCAACGTGTGGGTCCACATGCACCTCGCAAAACTTCATTTGCACCATCAGTGGCACATACATCCTTTTGTCTTTCACACTACCACTGCATATCATGACTAACCTCCCCCAATGTACTCTCTATCAATGCTTCTAGCCCATCCATCATGCAACTTCAAGTCAGCATGGTCTGGAGTGGGAAGAAGTTTGATCGCACTTCTGGGGACTTTAACCAATGGGCTAAATAGTTCGAGGACATACTCATAATAAATGGCCTCGATGAATATGTCTTACATCCCATCATTCCAACCCCCCCAGCTGACACCGAGCCTCATGCACACCTCAACTGGACATGGAACAACAAACTTGCAATCAGCTTCATTCACTCTGCACTTACTGAGACAGAGCTTTGTGATCTCATAAAGAACAAAGGTGCAAAGGCATGCTATAATGATCTGAAGAAGTGCACACAATGTGAGGGACCAGTCAAACAGGTTTCTCTCTTGCATGAAGCCCTGGCCACATACTGCTCTTTGTCCAAGCCACTCCCTGTCACAGCTGGAAAAATCTGCAACATTGTACGCCGCCACACATTTGATATGGGCAAAATCAACTGTGATCTCTACACCTGCCCAATCCTCAGCATCCCGAGGCCTCGCTGATTCCACAAAGGATCACCCATTTACCTCTGCTGACATTCGTTGCCTCATGGAAAATCAGCAAACCATCATAAATTCCAAAACCAACAGACCCAGCTCGGATACTGCTCTTGTCACCAAAGCACAACACCATAGTAATCTCCACAGCCACAATCATGGCAAAGGGGCGATATGCTGTGTCCTCTGCCAAGTGAAGGGGCACCCATGTTGGGGACACACAAAGGATTGGTGCATACAAAAAGGAGGAGGTATGGAAGGAAAAATGATTGAAGAATCTCAAGCAGCATGAATTGCAGTGGCTGGAAAAGGGAAAGGCAGTGGAAAGTCTTCAGGAGGGTCTGGTGGACCTGGGAAAATGTTCATCTCTGTCAAAGGTAATGATGGTCGGGCATACTTTGTCAACACCGCCCATCTCAGCGAACTCCAGACCACTGCCACAAAATCAGAATTTGCTGGTCTTGCCTCTGATCCCATCCTGGACACTGAGATTGCATCCATCGAAGATGTCAAATACTGTGGTTTCCTGGCATTCAAGGAACCAACAATGTCAATTGATTGGTCCACAAATTCCAAACCTATCAACACCACCCTCGCCGCCAATATTGTGCCACTCCAACAAAAGCAATGCACTCCCCTTATGTCCATAGAAACTCAACCATTCTATGTTGACTCAGGCGCTACTGCCCACATCTCACCCGACCATGGTGATTTCATTACACTTCGAGCTATTCCTGCTCACCCAGTTAAAGGGGTCAGCGGCTCATCCATCGCCATGCTGGGCATTGGTAACATTCGCCTATGCATCTCGCGAGGGGCATACATTGTCCTCAAAGATGCACTTTACATCCCAAACTCCATGGTCCATCTCATATCTGTCAGTTCCCTTGCCATATTCTCCAGAACCTCTGTCCACTTCAATCACGAACAAGTCTGCATCATAAATTGCTCCACCAATGTGCTCATCGTGAAAGGCCCACTCATTCCCAATCAACACCTTTATTCCCTTGATCTACACTCTGCTCATGCCGAACATGCATTCTCCACCCAGCATGCTGTCAATCTCGACACTTGGCACCACTGCTTAGGCCATGCCAACTATCAGGCAATTATGGGAATGGCGAAATCTGGCACCATCACAGGTATGCCCTCTACTTTCCCATCCAAACCGCCAAAATGCGACTCATGCATCCTTGGAAAGCAAACCAGGACACCAGTCCCAAAGGTGCGGGAAGAAGGGAAGGGGCATAGAGCAACATGGAAATTAGAGACTGTATGGGTAGATCCAACTGGATCCATGGCTGTTGAATCATGTACAGGAAATAAATATGTCATGAATCTCATTGACAACTACACAAATAAGGCATGGTCCATCCTACTTAAGCTAAAATCAGACTCGCTTAGGGAACTGGAGGCTTGGGAGCTGGCTAGGGAGCATGAAACCAGACTAAAAGTCAGCAAGTATTGCACGGGATATGATGATGAACATAACAGTAACCAGACAAAGGAATGGCTCAGATTGCAAGGGACAGATCACGAATTCGGTGCTCCATACACTTCAGCTCATATGGGCTGTGTTGATTGAATGCACCATATGCTTATGGAGAAGGCATGGACGATGCACATTGCAGCTGGATGCCCAGCATATTTATGGGATGAGTTCTACCTCATGGCTGTGCACCTACATGAGAAGACTATCATGAAATCCCTTAATGGCACCACACCCTTCGAACTCTGGCATAACCAAAAGCCAGACTACTCCTATATGCATGAAATCAGGTGCCATGCATTTGTTCTCATCCAGAACACTCACAATCCCAAAATCTATGAGTGATCCATCAAGTGTATTCTCATTGGCTATGGGTATAAATCAAAAACCTACCAATGCTATGACCCACAGACCAAGAAAATATACCAGTCATATCATGTATGCTTTCTGGAAAGTCATGATGGCCATCTTCAACCTGGACCACCCAAGGATGATGTCACAGAAACATCCATGCTCAATAAGATCCATTTGACTTCATCATTACTTCCTGTAAGCATCGACAAGGATGAAGGACAGGACTCCCCCCCTATCATTACCATGCTGCAGACAGATGTCCCCCAACCAGATGATGCTGAACAACAACTACATCCCACCACTGATCAACCACATCGATCTAACTGAGTAGCCATGCCAACAGCTAAGGCTAACCCAGATAATCCACCCCCCACTCATCTGGAACGAGCTGTCACTGAAGTCAAGGAGAGCACTGCCCACATTAAAGCTGCAAAGGTGGACCGCCAACAACAAAACAATCCACTGAACAATGACATCAATCGCCTGGATCAGAAACTCAGGGACATACTTGATGTGCCAGATCTCATGCATCTCAGGTCCAATCTTGATCATGATCAGCTGTTTGCAGCAATTGTAGAATCTGGTGGGATCAACTCAATGTCCCTGGAATTCAAGGATGAACTGAAAACATGGGCAGAAGCGAAGGCATCAGGAGACTCAGAGAAATGGACAGAAGGATATAAAGATGAGTTGAAGTCACTAAAACATATGGGGGTATACAAGCTCGTTCCAAGGACCGATGTTCCACATGGCCAGAAAGTGCAGAAAGGATGCCCCATATTCAAGATAAAGCACGATAAAAATGGAAAAGTTGTATGCTTTAAAATCCAAGGTCCATCTCATTTTTAAAGGCTATGAACAAATTTATGGCAAAGATTACATGAAAACTATGTCACCCACTGCATGCATGGAATCATGGCAGATTCTTCTTCATCTTGCAGCTGCCAAGGGTTGGGATGCCACTCAAATTGATGTCAAGACTGCATTCCTATATGGGCATCTACCAGAGGAGGAGTACCAATGGATGGAGCAGCCAGAAGGATTTGAGGAACTGGGAAAGGAAGACTGGGTATGGTGTTTAGTGCGTGGGTTATATGGGATGAAGCAGAGTGGGCAGATATGGAACCAGACTCTCAACAACAACATGATTGGTTGGGGGTTCACACGTTTAGCATGCGAGTCCTGCATTTACTACTGAATCTCTAACACAGGCACTGTTATTGCAGCCATACATGTTGACGACTTCCTTTCCATCGCGAGCTCGGAGGAGGAGAACTGACATTTCAAAACCCAAATGCAGACCACATGGACCATATCCAATCTTGGGACACCACGATACATCATCACCATCACAATAGAATGGGACTGCCAGAACTCCACAATACTCCTTTCACAAACCGCGCTCATCAACAAAATTGTTATCCAATTCGGACAAAAAGACACTGCCCCACTATCTTTACCAATGGATCCAAGTCTCAAACTCAGACACGTAGACCATGCCACCCTCACAAAGGAAGAATATCAATTATCAAAGACTCCCTACAGATCCCTTGTCAGCTGTCTCCTATATCTCACCATCTCTACTCATCCAGATATTGCTTACATGGTCCAACAACTTAGCCAGTACATGGATTCATTCAACTCCCCTCATTGGAATGCAGCAATTTGTCTAGTCTGATGCCTCAAAGGCACTCACAATCTTAAACTAACTCTTGGCAGAAAAGGTGTGCCTGTCTCACTTCTCAGCTTCACCAACTTGGATTGGACCAATTGTCTCAATACCAGGCAAAGTGTTGGAGGTTACATGTGGAGCCTAGGGTCAGGGGCAGTATCATGGGCAGCACAGAAACAAAAAACAGTCATGGCATCATCATGCAAAGCTGAATACATAGTGGGTTATGAAGATGCATATGGCTCCATGCACTCCTCAAAGACATCAGACATGATGTAACACAAAATGCCACCACCCTGCTATGCAACAACAACACTGTGATTAATTTATCTGAAGACCCAATGCTGCATGCCAGAGTAATGCACGTTGACATAAAATATCATTTCCTCCAGGAATGAGTACAATCTGGAGAAATTGAAATCCACTACATACATACCAAAGACAATGTTGCCGACTTATTCACCAAAGCTCTGCTGTCACCGTTATTCTAGTCTACTCTGTCTTATCTTAGGTATGATGTCATTAAGTTAGTCACTTGTACAGAGACTGAGGTCTACTCTGTCTTATCTTAGTCTATACAGTATAGGATTCTAACAGCTGAAGGCTCCTCCCCAAAATGTCTCTAGTACATATGTCATCATTTGGATGGCTGAGCCAGTCAAAAAACCTGTTGATCCCAGCATGGTAAGCTTTGTAACTCTTGTGGTGAACCAAAGCAACACATTTTCCTAGTCTTGGTCATCTACTGGTGGCACCACTAGTTCTGGCTATGCTCCTCCTGTTCTCAATGAGTATGAGTCAAGCAATGAAGATGATCACAAGAGAAAGAAGGTACAGCAGATATTCACAACCTTTGTCATACTCTGACACATGATTTTAGCCTCAGTTTGACGATGGTTTGGCTGAAATTATTGCTGAACTTGAAGAGAAGTATCATGTAAGGATTTGTTCTGATCATCTTGATGTTGAATGCTTCCATCACCAACCAATGAATCAGCACTTTATTCTCAATCATACCAAGAAAATCATCTGGGCTGCACAAATTGTTAGTGCTTTCATGAACATCATATATATATATACTGACTATATGTTTAGCATGCTGGGACAGTGTCACTTCTTGCACCACCCCTTGGATCAACTCATTTCAACTCCAAGAAAGCTTCCAAATTACCCCCAGCCACAGCTCCAAATATGCCAACCCCAGTGTTACCTGCTAGCACTCCTGCAACCCCTACCAATGCTCCACCATCAACTGGGGCCTTTTCTTTGCCATATTCTGGTATGCCATTTCCTGGGGCCCATCCTCCTTTCATGTATCCATCCACCCATGCCACATGGCTATCCTGCTCCATTTCTCAATCCATCAGGTGTAACATCCCCATGGGGTGTGGGTGGGCCTTCAGGAGATCATGGGGATCCTCACTCCTCTCCTCAGGGTGTGGGTGGGCCTTCAGGAGATCATGGGGATCCTCAATAATCTCCTCCTCCTATGGGTGGTTCACTTGAAGACTTCTGTACTAGATATAATCTTGGAGACAAAATTCAGGCATGACTGGAGGAAGTTGGATTTGAAGTTGGCAAAGATCTCTTGGCTGTCAAGGAGGCTCACTTGGATCATGTTGGGTTTGCACCTCTTGCATGGGGTCATGTTCTCAAGGCCTACCACAGATACAAGAAATTCTTGCAGGATGAGTAGGTTTATGGTTTGCTGTTACTTATTTTCAACTAGCCCTTTACTGCATATACCCTAATCTGCTACCCTTTTGTTCTATTCAATTCTTACTTGTACATAGTATTATATTCTCTTGTTCATAGTCTTCCACATCTCACGTACATAGCAGTCTTCTACATCTCATAGTTATTGTGCCTTCATTGTATTTTTGAAGCCACTTTACTATTCTAATACATTCATTTTCATTGTAGTGAATGTGTGAGATAATGTTGAGATTTACAGATAACCTGAATTATGAAACCAGGCTCGAGCCATCTCTGCAGTGACGCAACCACATGCCTCTAACAATTCCAATTCAGATGTCTCACTGTCCATCATGTGTCTCCAATTTCCTCTGATCCAATGCCTTGACTAACAATTCTCCAAGTCAAACACTGAAAATACATCATGGTAAGTTGAGAATAACCAGCACTAAAGCTCTCCTCAATCATATTGAAGTCTGGAGAGTAAGCTGGGAGGAATAGCAAAACACTTCCTGCAGTGGTACCAGTGAGATCAATGTCATTGGTAAACCATGGAAGTGCAAACCTTGAGCCTCAACAACTTCACGCAGAAGTTCACTCTTGTGGATTGAACAGTTATCAAGGATCAAGACACTTCAATCTTGAGGAAATGGATTCATTTGTGAAGGCTACAATCATTATTCAGAATGCTGCCATTGGAGACTTAGAGAGTGATAAGGAACATACAATGTCATTCACAATGAAATTAAAAAACTCATCTCCATCCACAGACCCAGGCACAATGCAAGTCCCCACATGACCTTCAACACTCATAGCAGCTAGAATACTGTAGCGATCATTACGAACAAAATTGGCATCAATTGTGGCATGTTGTCCATGGGGTGCTCGCCCATATCTTTGGAAAATAGTGTGGCCATCCTTGCAATGGTTATGATCATTGTAGCGACAAGATGATCACGTATAAAATCCTGCCACTTCTGCAGCAGCTGCTGAGCCTCTTCATCCCACTCTGCAGCTGCCTTCTGAAGCATTTTGTAAGTAAGTCCAACATCTCTGATAAGCACATGAAGTGCAGTTCGAGACATCCCAGTATCATGTGTGACAGCAATCCAATCCTAGATCTCACCCAAAATACAGTTCCGGGGAGTCTTGCAGTGTAGACACAAATTCCTTGGTTTGATCAGCAGTGAGAATGCATTGGTCAGCCTTGCAGTGGATTCTGGGGAGGGACAACACTGCCATACATTGCTTGATTGTGTTTCCACCAATACAGGCTCGAGAGCGAGACACTAAGAATGTCACAAACATCCTCCATAATGTAATCATGATCTAGGAGCCAATGTGCTCTCGCCTTGAGGTCTGCACTGATGTGGCAGAAGACCATTTTGTAGCTGGGCAAGCAAGGACCTCGGATGCGCTGCAGCAAGTTATCAGATCATATATTGCTAATTTATTATATTGGTCAAAATCACACATTGTCAATTTGTCAAGGTTTTCGGAAACAGCTGTAAGTATACCAAATATAAATACCCCAAGCAAAGGGAGCAGCATAAATGCAAGCAGAAATTACCATGAAATGCGATGTTCGCATCCCCCTACAACTAAGAAGCATGAATGCATCTAATATTTACACAGAGTCGAGAGCAGCATGTCAGAGAGCGAGAGGGCATTTTATTTTCATCGTTGTTTGCTTTTTCTATCAACATGTTCCTCGATAAGACGAGCAACAGCAAGTCCATCCACCGGGATCGAGTTGCCTTGGAATCCATCCGGATAACCCACGCCAGGTACATCGGGGTACGTATTATACCTAACGTAAATTTTTTTTAAAAAAGCATTAGCACCGCATCGTAAACAACGGGGGAAAAAAAAACGGAAAAACAAAACCGTACGTACTTGTCGTTCCACACAGAATAGTGGTCCATACCAAGCGCTCGTGACGTCCATTCATAGTCGTGCGCAAACCCGCCAGGGTAGAATATCTCAACCACCGCCGAGGCGCGGGAGGGCTTCATGAATATCAAATGTGAGAGACCGTTCCCGTGCACACCGAGCATGATCTGTGGGACCCGACATCAGATTCAGTATGTGTGTGTGTGTCTGGGAACCCTGTGAGAAATAAATGAGAAATAATACATACCGTAGTCTTGGCTGCAGCCTGGATCTGCTCGTCCTTCGTCATGCGCTCAGCATGCAGAACATGTAGCTCCCACAAACTTCCCTTGCGAGCGACTAGATCCTGAAGGGCAGCAACGAGAGCTACATGGTCATCTTCCAAAAGTTTCCTCCTGGAGACGCCCTGTCGGCTTATATACGTAATAACGATCTTCTCCGGCATAGACAACGCCAACTCATTCGCGTCCGTCTGAGCAAGAGCAGCACCCGGCTGCCCCACATCAACATTATCCAAACCCACATCCACATCCACATTCGCCCCCGCAAACCGCCACACAGCCTCCCTTATAGGCTCCCACCACCCCCCGACGCTAGACCCCATGAGCTTATGATTCTGATTCATAAATTCCCAAGCCTCCGCAGCCGTACGTTGTGTATGGCTCCCACACACCTGACCTCGGAACGCAGCACTGCGATCTGCGAGGAGCACAGTTGGGAAATGCCATGCGCGGTCTTGGAGCTTGGTGTCGGCGGTAACGGCGATACGGTCTTCCCAGTCTTGTTGGACTTCGACGGTGAGTGAGGGGAAGGCGGCGCGGAGGAAGTAGGCGTTGAAACCTGGGTTGTCCCGCCATTGGTGCGGGGCGGCGTGGGTGAAGATGACGCGGTGGATTGGGGGTGGTGAGGGGTGGGAAAGGCTGAAGGAGGAAGAGGGGGAGGAAGAGGGTTTGGACCAGGCGCTGTGCCAGAAAGCCCATGCACCGAACCAGAGCTCGGCGACGAAGTGGTAGTAGTGGTTAAGGAATTGACTGCCGGGATCGTTGAATAGCATCTGTAGCAAGATAGGTAAGGAAAGGTTTGGTGAGGATGGCTGAGGGGGGAGGGGGGCGCTTACCGTATTTCCCTCGACTGAAAGGACGCGATGCTTTTCTCCCCGAAGAAGATGTCCACCCCATCGTCTATGTGCTTCTTCGGGTGTAATAAAGTCCATGTTGGCTGCTGTGGGTTCACGGGCTTCCAAGTTTCCTGGTGTGTTATCGGCAGGTAGGCCGGTGCTAGTCATCATTCTAATCTCGGGGAACATAGATTGATCTGAAGAAAGAATGTAGAGGGTACCGTTTGACATGTACAAGTTGCGGAAGAGAGTCCATCCTGGAGCGTGATAGGTGACAGATGTTGATGGCAGATCCTGTTCGAGGCTGAGAGATGGGACAGCAGTGCTACTGGGTGTTGAGATTGATTGAGAGGTAACCGTATTTGATTCTGTCAGTGTTTCTGTGATGACAGCAGTAGCGGTTATGATGGAGGGCGCAATGTCTAGGTGTTGTTGATGAAGGAGATCTGCTGGAGGTAATGGGGGGATCGGAGCAGCGTGGTATTGTGTGTCGATAAAGATTGACTGGTCCAGGATATGTGGGGGTAATAGAAGGCCGCATAGGTGCATTACTGAAGCGCCCATAATGACCAAAAGGGCATCCCTCCGAGAAAGAGTGTGTCGAAATAGCATAAAGAGAGAGAGTGTACGAAAAAGAGAGCGAGTGATGAAAGAGCGATGAGCGAGATTCTAGAGGGAGCAGCGAACAGCGAACAAGAAAGATCGACGAGGAGAAGCCCGGGATATATAAAAGTATTGAGTGATATTCATCAAAGGAACATTCCGATCATAATCCATTCGTTTACATACAGCGCTCGTGATAGCTGCGGCTACAAAATGGCATTTAAGATGTCAGTGGGATAATTCATCACAATTCTTCCCCTGCGACAAACCAACAGCGATTTTTTTGAACGTGCTCGTCGAGCTCTTCAAATCCCCATCACAGGTGTAAAAACGGTAGAGAGTAGATTTCGGATGCACGGCTGCATTCTACAATGTTCTTTGGATAGTTACATACATTTAAATAAATAAAAAAGTACAGAGAGGAGAGCATGGGGTCT
The DNA here is from genome assembly GCA_026075535.2 of Tricholoma matsutake. Taxonomy (NCBI): domain Eukaryota; kingdom Fungi; phylum Basidiomycota; class Agaricomycetes; order Agaricales; family Tricholomataceae; genus Tricholoma; species Tricholoma matsutake. Next base: position 4,366,466 of record AP026544.2, read on the forward strand.
AGTTAGTCCGTACAACGGGAGTTCATGTCGTGTAAACTGCGGCAACAATGCTAGGGGCTCACGCGCTCTCCGCCAACCATACTTTGAGTTCCTTGACGAGTCTCTTGGCGGCAGACTCGAGTTTCTCCTCCTTTGTGCGTTGTGTCTGCACGATGGTGCGTTTATTGTGTGAGAGCACGATGCCTACTTTTCTAGGCGAGAAGGAGATGGAGATGAGGTTGAATGGGATGGGTGAGAATGTTGGCTGCTGCGGAGGTGGAGGCTGTGTTATTGGGACGGATTGACGTGGTTTGGATTTACTACTGGACGCGAAAGACGAAGAGATGACGGAGAAGAAACCTGATGAGGAGGGTGAAGGGGATGGTGGAATGGGATGGGGAGGCGGGGGAGTACGTAAAGTGGGAGTAGACCTGGTAGCACTTTTGGATTTGAGGGTGATGACACCCTGGCGAATGCCATAGATCCTTACGAGATCTTCGAGTCTGCTGCGTGGTTGTACGAGATCGAAAAGATCTTTGAAAGACTCGTCACGTTCTAGATGAAGTTCAGAGTCATCTACCCAGACGTCTTCACGAACTTTGAGGGCTATGAAGAGGTCGAGAGTGGTAGTTTCGCGTTGAATTGTTTGAAGGGTGGATAGGGAAGATGTAGATGATGAAGGGCCGTATGGGGATTGTGATGGGGATGGGGATGGAGGAGATGGAGAGAGAAGGGGGAACGGGTCTGAGGAATAAGGTGGACGAATGAGAAGATCGTATGCTGGGAGATAAGTTGATCTGAGAACATGCATGGAAGCAACGTAAAGAGCACGATTGACGAGACGAAGAGAAATGGCAAGCCAATAAAGAGTTTTACGATGAGATTGAACAAAGGCATGTTGTGAGAAAGTTGAATAAACGATTTGAAGTAAGATATGAGCAGGGATAGATTGGAGAGTTGTGAAGATCCGAGGATGATGAAAAGGAGGAGGACCAGCGATCTCAACAGAGGAATGATAAGAAGGAGGAGGAGGTGTTGCGATGTTCTTCTCGTCGACAATCATGGTTGTGCCGTGTGAAAGTTTGTTACTGTGACACTGACACGCGGAAACAATTTCATCTTCTGCTTCCATCATCATCACATCTTCCCCCCCTCCCCCCCCCCTTTGCACTAACATTGTATTATATACATGGGCTCTGCACGCAAACCTAAACATCACCTTCAATGTATGTATCTTCTTTCATTCTCTTCCTTTTTTCTCATCTTTTTATATCCATATATAGTACGCTCTCGTTCCACAAGATCTTCTAAAGGCCGTGTTCGTTTTCTTTTTCTTTTCTTCTCCTTTTTTCTTTTCTTAACCCCTTTTATAGCTTTTATCTTCCACTGACCCTGCTCAAAACACTGCCCTTCTCACTTCTCAACTCCGTTCCCTCGGTCTATACGCTGCTCCCACTCTCGGCGATGGCAACTGTCTCTTTCGCGCTCTCTCTGACCAACTTCATGGTTCTCCCTCTCGTCATTACGACCTTCGTACTCAGATCTGTGATTGGATACAACAACATCGCGATCGTTATGAGCCTTTTGTTGAAGATGAACGTGGTCTCGAGGTTCATCTTAGGTGCATGCGCGAGAACGGTAACGTGCCATTTCATCCACGTTCATTCCATTTTCATTTCATTTCCAAAGGCACCTACGGCGGCCACATGGAGCTTTCAGCCTTTGCACACCTGTCACGTCGCAATGTCAAAGTCATCCAACCGGGTCTAGTCTACGTCATCGAATGGTCCGCTTTTGCTTCCCCTTCCTCTCCCACCTTCTCACATCCCGACGACTTGAATCCTCGTGATGTCCGTCATATACGCCGCGACAAGGTGCGCGGCGATGATCGCTCCCCTAAAAATACCGCTACACGGTACCAGGGTAACCCCCGGTATTTATCCGGGTCTACCTCTGACCACGGGGAGAGGAACGAAGATAACGATACTGACAAGGACAAGGAACAAGGCGACCACACTGACACTATTTACGTGGCGTACCATGACTGGGAACACTTTTCCTCGATCCGCAATCTGCGCGGGCCGCATGCGGGTCTTCCACATGTAAGAGAGACACCTCCTCCTGTCGTCCTCGAGCCTTCCCCGCTAAAGGGGAAAAAGAAGAAAGTAACATTGAAGCTAAGCGCCGTTTCAGCACCAGCCCAGGCAAAGGACGGCGAGACGAAGATAAAATTGAAATTAAAACCAAGCGGCTCTTCCTCGCTTTCCTCGCTCACCTCCATCTCGAGCACCAGCTCCACTTCATTCTCCCTGTCTCCCCCAGGCATGGACATGGACACTACCGCAGACCCTATGCCCGACCCCGACCCCGACCCCGACCCGACCACCATCCCGCTCCCCACATCCCGCTCCGCTTCCCCATTCCCCCCATCCACCGCATCCACTTCTTCCCTCTCTCCCCCATCCTCATCTGTACCACCACCTCAACCCCCACACCCCCTCCGCACGTCGTACTTGCCGTTATCTACTTCAGAGCCGCAGCTTCCTCTTAAACACTTTGATCCACTACTTCCAAACACCTCTATCACCCACGCCGGTCCAAAACCGGCATATACGCCCAAGGCGAAACCAATACAACCCGGTCTAAACCCGGGATCCCCACCACGAAGCACCCGCTCGCCGAAACGCTCCTTCGACGACGACGACGCAGGCAGCGAGTCGAGTTTTGTTGGGAATGGGAAACGTACACGGCGCTCTTTGGCTCCTGATGCCATGGACGTCGACATTGACGTTGACGTGGACCAAGACCCAGACCCAGATGTAGACTTGGACGTAGACACACCAAGCCTCTCAAGCCCATCCTCCACTTCCACCTCCACCTCCCCCGCATCGTCCGAAGCGCCCTCCTCCGTTTCCTCATCATCAGCTTCCTCACCCGAACCTGATGTCCTTCCTCAAGTGCATGCCCCTCACCCTCCCGCGACGCCGAAAACCCCGCGTATACACACACACCACACTTCAACGCCCACGCCTACACCAACTCACCAAACACGGTCAGCGACGGCTGCACAAGAGCAGGAACGACCGTTGACGAGGAGGCAGAGGAAGATGTTGGGGTTACCGAAGGCTAGGGCTGCCTTGGCTACGAATGGGAAGATTGTTATACCTGGAGGGAGGTTTGGTGGTGGTGCGGGGAGCAAAGAGGGGGAGATGGAGATGGAGATGGGGGAGGAGGAGTGGAGGAGGAATGGCGCGGGGAGGGTTGATGTTAGGGGGTTTAGGGAGTTGAAGATTTGATTTTTCTTCTGTTCTCTGTTCTCTTTCTTTTTTTTTTTTTTGCTTTCACACATACTCATATATAAAGCCAGCTACTTTTATCACCTCCATCCCGTGGCATCACGCATAACACAGACAGATTTCTTTTTCTTTTTTTTTTTTTTTGCGCAACTCCCATTCCCAGATACAGATTATACCGCACTCACGCCTTCACATCGTTGCTGAATCTATTGAATCATACAAGCAGTATAGTTTGTTGTAAACGTATAGTACGATCACGATCTTGAACGATACCACGGATCACATCCGGCTAGTAGTAGTAGTCTGAATGGACTCTTTTGCTGATATAAAGTAAGCCGCGTTGGCGTAGTGGTAGCGCGTCTCACTTGTATAACATACAAGGTAATGAGAAGGTCACTCGTTCAATCCGGGTACGTGGCACTAACTGGATTGCATTGCATTTTTTACTATCTTCCGTCTGGGTGTGTGTGTGTATATATATAATATATCTTGAGGGTACATGGTGACATTAGATTCGTTGCCGTGTTGGCGTAGTGGTAGCGCGTCTCACTCGTATGTCAACATTCTGATGAGAAGGTCACTCGTTCGATCCGGGTACGCGGCATACGTGGGCATACCAAATTTTTTACTTTTGTCTTGTACTTGTTTGTACTACTACTAACTAACTAACCTGATTGATGCATGGCAATAGTATCATTCCATTCTGAAAGCTGATATACTTATTGGCTACCGAATAACATCAGTGAATAACGACCAGTCTTTACTGACCCCCTGGTTGTCTGTCGTGTCGTCTTACCTACGTATGATAGATACAGCTGCAGCGACGTTGGCAGACAATATGGAATTTTCAGAAACTCAAACCTCCTTTGTAAGGTGCTACCGAATAAAGGCACCATCAATACCGACCAGCCACATTTTTATGACTATGAGATTCTCTTGCCGCACTCACAGTCTGGTTGTTGCTCATCGTTGCTATGTTCGTATCGTCGTTTCCTTTATATTCCTCTTTCTCAACACCTCCCTCTACCGCACCCGCCTTTGATATTCACATCATGAACGTTAACAAACATACCCATCCCCCAATCGCCCTGCCTACAGCACTGGTCAAGATAGCAGGTTACGCAGACAGTGTTATACAAAAACAACAACAAAAAGGACGTCACACTCCTTGAGGTGCCATAAAAACCGTGACCACCCTCCGAGCTCAGGTTCGCTCTTCGAACAAACCATCATTGAATGTGGCACTTGCCGAAATGGAAATGGTTTTGATGTATCCTTACAGAGATATTGGCCGACGTCGCTTGTTCGTTGGCTGGACTGGAGATAGTCATGTGGCCAGGCCCCTTTTTCGGTAAGTAGTTGTCATAGAGTACGAATGGCATTGGATCAACCAGAGGCAGATTAATGGGATCTCGTGATGTTCCACAGATGGATTTTTAGGTCGATTGGCGTTTGACGTCTTTGCTGATTGAAAAATGCCCCGTAGGCTGTAACGTGCCCGGGTATAAGTCAAGGAAAGTGTACTGACCAAGTACTGACTACGCCAGATACAACTATCTCGTTGATAATCTATCCCGTTCGGAAGTCGTCGCCATTTGTAGTGGGAATACCATCAGAATATGACATGTTGAGACACAATTAAATGTCCTCGAGATAAGGCCGTGGGTAGAAAACAACAACGAGAGGGCAGATCAGATAATGGGATCTCGTGATGTTCCACAGATGTGATTTTAGGAGAATTGTCATTTGACATCTTTGCTGATAGAAAAACAGCCCTGTGGGTTTTAAAGCGCCTGGGTATAGTCAAGAAAACTGGACCGACTATGCCAGATGCAACTATCTTGTTACCAATATTTTCCACACCCCGTTCGGAAGTCGTCGCCATTTTGGTTGTTTGTTGAAACGAAAGTAGTAGGAATCGTTTCCATCAGAATACGACATGTTGGGACACACTGAATGTCCTCGAGATAAGGCCGTGGGTGGAAAACGACAATGACTAATCAGAGAACGAATATCTAGGGAATGGCAGGATGTCCATCTTGATCTTATTGGCAGTCGTGTATACTTACCTGGTTTAACTGGCTGGAAGTACCCGATATATGTGACTGTTTGCCACGTGCCATCGCGTCGCGACCAGTCACGCATGAATGTTCATTGTTGTTTTGTGCAAGTTTTGTGTGAAGAACTCTGAGCCGCATCGACTATCCCTGGAATTTATACATCGTAGTGCGTTTTGTACAACTAACCAGACGAACACTCACTCACGTAGCAAAAAAAAAGTAGAAACGCCGCACATTGTTGAGATGAAGTAAAATATAAACATTAGCTGGGACATGACACATGTTCTACGCAACACACGCGACGTACTTAGCTCGCCTTCTCGTCTCGCGCAAACCAACTTTGTCCTTGGGTCTCACACACTCCCACCAGTCATCTGGCAGCCTTTCCTCTCCAAACCATTGCTCTAATCTAGACCAAGGAATAATGCACTCGGTCTCACAAGCATAACACATAGACTCCGCTGTCCGCTCACGCATGACCAACCAAGTCAGCCCACACTCGCCTAGGGCAACCTGTTCGTGCAAAGAACTGAGAGGCTGATCTGATGAAGCCTCGCGCTTAGCATGAAGGCGAGCCAAGTCGTGAAGTGTTAAACCAGGGGTGCCATTTGCATGTAAAGCGAATCGCAAGAGGTCAGCAAGTAGTGTTGGATCAGGCGACGTAGATGGTTTGGCATTAGGATGTACGAGGGAAGAATCGTGAGCAATCTTGCTGGATCCACGCTTGGACAGAGAGGCGAGATTGATAGTCCACGTCGGAAAGAAGGATTGGACGACAGTTTTAGCTTCGAAGCTACCAATGTTGTTGAGCGGGCGCCATGAAATCTCGCCACAGGTGAGAAAGCCGAAGAAGGTGAGGAATAATGCGAGGAGGAAAGAGAGGTTGTAGACGTATTGTACAGCCAGGAAGAGATCCCAAAAAGAAATGTCGGTTCCACTTCTGGCGCTGGAATACAGTCAACATCATGGATACTGAATCAAAAGGGCTGCGTACATGTATCCCTGGTTGGCAAGAGCGTTCAAAGCTGGACACGGGGAGCGGCTGACACTTGCACTGGGTTTCGCATAGGCATTCGAATTCGAATGGACAACAGAGATTTGGCGAGCTATCAGATCCTTACGAACGAGGTGGAGCATGGGGTCGTATCCTTATGAAGGGAATATCCGTGTTGATTGCACTACAACGATTAATGAAGAGCCTATCTGTCGACCGAATCGATGGACGGATCAAGAGATTGACCAGTGACACTGACAGCTGATCATGTGGGTTTTTAGTTTCCAGACTCTGCACTGAGTGACTGAGTGAGTCGCTGTGTGTCCTCGCCATCAAGATACGGTGCGTTCGTCAGATCATTTATTTGTCAGGCATAGGCGTCATCTCTTCGAACGTACTTCAGGTGTCTAGTAGATTAAAAAAATAGAAGGGAAGGTAATTATGAGGGCCGTATGTTCCTCTACAGCTCTTACAACATAGTCTCAAACCATATCGCGGAGAAGATAGCACCTGGTATTAAATAAAAAAAAGAGGTCTCTCGCTGCTAGTTAGTATGAATACATTCATGGTCTAATCGGTGGATCCTGACCTCTTTCACTCAGACTGTCTTGTTACAGTCATTGGCCCGGGAAATGTCCACCATTGGCTTGGGCAATCTGCCAGAAGTCCTCCCATCCATGTTTGCCGTTTGCTATGGACGTAAGAACTATGGCTGCGGTCGATGCCAGGACACGAAAGGCTTGATATAATACGGTGCTCCGTTGCACTTCCTCCATGTCCAACGGATTGACGATTAGCACTGTGTGTGGGTATGACGAAGGTGACAGCCCTTCATCTGCCACGACGAACATGGATTTATCGATCTGGTTTGCCACGTCACTCGTTCTGTGTTTGTTCACAATCTCCTTTATTGACATTCCGAATGCATGCTCAATGGAGAGTGTAAGCTTATCAGCAGGTGATGTCGGCTGGGAATCTGGCTGGTTAAGCTCCTTGAGCAAAGAAGCTTCGCTGTCGCGAGGTAGTGGTTGAGTAATGTATACGGTGAATGACTTGGCGGACGCCATGCAGCACAGACGTATGAGATGTTGGGTTGTTTTGTTAATATTTCAACAGGACCCTTTAAGAACGGCTCATGAGCCTGAGAATGATGAGTATAGCCCAGCTCACGAGAGTTCACGAGACTAATTTTACCTGAACAACTTTATTGACTCCGAGGATCTTGGGCGGTAGTGTTGGGAAAACCGCGCCATTTTGCCGTGACACCTGGTGATCGCCGGCGGATTCAAGCAAAGTAGCGCTGGCGAAAATGACAACGTTGCCCTATATACTTGACGACCTCAGTTGTGAACTATTGCTTTTGCAAAGTCCTCTGCAAAGTATGCCTTTTACATAAACCCAAATGGAGTGTTAGCAGCTCAAATAACGTCAACTTCTGTTTTGATGGCACATCCCTGCGGCAATCGTACATGAGTAGGTATACAATCAATATGTCATGTGCAAGGGAGAACTTGAAGCCTTCAGTATCAACTTTAAGCCATTGAGATAGGCGCATCTCGCATCTCGGACATCGGAACGATTATATAAGACGCTTACTGGACTCCGAAGTAGCATGTAAGCAGGGAGAGCTCCACGGCAACCTTTGTCAGCCGTGGACATAAATATTCATTCAGAGGTATGCCCTAACTAATACAATATTGTGCTATATGCTATATAAGAGGGTAGAGAGTAGAGGGTAGAGGGTGGGTGGGAGACAGACCACTACGGAGGAGATATCTAGACTGTCGGCGGACAAGAGGAAAAAGCCAGCAGGCAAACCCACCCAAGAGAGAACGGCAGGAAAGCGGAACGGTTGTCTCAGAAATGCGTTCCGCTTTGGGAGAGCATAACTCCGGGTCACGCAGGACTTGGAGCTTGAAGTCGGTCAATTTTATACATTTCCATTGTAGACGCGCGGGCAGAATTATTCGAGGCTAGGTCACCTCAGTTGGATTTGTGTCTACTTATACTCATCGAATTTGACACTCCCTAATCGCCGTACGTATATGGATCCCCGGTAACCCGCCTGCGCTCCTGTTGCGCAGGTTAAGTTACCTCGCTCGACGCCTCTTGTAAGTCGCGGTGCACAAAATGTCCATGAGGGTCGTATCAAGTACAGTAACCTATTGCAATGCACAACCACAACCAGTCCGCAAAAGCCAAGGGTCAAACTTACCGTACTTATGTAATTCTTATAACCCGACGTTTGTAAGTACAGCCGTCAGACCCTGTTGACTTCCTGTGGCCTCGCTCTCGCTGTGTCATTGTCGGATTTCACAGTACTTGAGAGCTGATGGGGTAATGTGGGAATTTCTGGGCAACCCTTTTCCAGTAGTAGACTTCGACAAACTTGTTCTGTTCGATGTAATGGATATAAGTTACTCTGTTGTAGGCGGAACAACAACTTGAACACAACAACTTAGTTGAAACTCCGAGGTCGCCCCTTAGCTAAGTAACACTACCAGTCTGCTAACGCACGAAGTGGTACTGGTAGCAGGCTGGGCTCGAGCCTATGTCAGATTCGTTTGCTGATCTTTGGAGCTCTTCTGCTCCTTCCAAACCCCAGCCACAGAAACTGGGAACTGCATCGACAATAACCAGCAGACGGCCACAACAAGATGTTTTTACGCTGCTCTCATCCGCAAGGTCTTCAAATCCGAGCTCACGTTCTATAACACCCAGTTCACTGCAAAGGGTATCTACACCAAAGCAAGCCTCAAGTGCAAATGGAGGAGGAGACGCTTTCAGCGGACTACTCAGTGGGTCGTTAGCAGCTTCGAATAATACGCCCATGACGATCGCGGAGCGAGCTGCACAGGCGGAGAGGCAGAAGCTGGAGGATCTACGAAGGCACCATGCAGTGAAAAACCAGGCTTCGTTGGGAAATTGGGCTGGGCTTGACTCGCTGGCGAATTCATCCTCGCCGGCGCCATCGAAGCCGTCCCGGGTGTTATCGAACCCGGATAGTTTGCTGGGAGACGAGGATTGGGGATTTGGCAGCGCACCTCGCTCGAAGCCCAAGCCGCCTATTAAGAATTCTGAAAAAGTCGCTTCAATATCTATAGATAACTACGGAGATGGCTGGGGCCTCGATGATTTCGGTGCTCCTGCTTCAAGAACATCATCACAATCGAAATCACGTCCACAAGCATCAAAACCAACATCCATATTGGATCTAGACGAACTATCTTCCCCACCTTCATCATCATCAAAACTCATGTCCCTACCTGCGGTACGCGTAGACTCGCCTGGAGATTTTGATTTTGGCAATCGCGAAGATGCATTGCTAGATAACGAGTCAGACGATGAAGAAGATATATTAGGTGCCCTCAGTAAACCGGTAGAGTCCACAAACTATCCCAAGCATCCATCACCTCCAGTACGTTCGTCCTACTATTTCCTCTCTTGCGCGATACTCATGAACACCATACCCAAAGAACCAAAAACATTCATCATCATCATCATCATCAAACAATACCCCACGCCGCACTGACGCAAACGGGCCATACCGCTCCACCTCTCCGCCCCCACACGTCCTTGGGAAACTGGTCGAAATGGGGTTTTCTATCCAGCAAGCACGGGCCGCACTCGCCTCCACCAGTACAGGGCTAGATATGGAAGCCGCACTCGACACGCTTCTCGCTGAAAAGGCCGTCACTTCCTTCCCATCCTCTTCTCCTCTACCTTCCACGGGGCCAGCGTCGCTCCCACAATCCCCCGACTATGATAGTCAATCGCAGCGTAGTGCCACCCTTTTAATCGAAGGCCGGACAAGGTCCTCCTCCTCCTCCATCTCCCAGCCTGGGGAACGGAATATCCAGGAGCAGGCGGATAAACTCCTCGCGCAGGCTAGTGAAATTGGGCTCAGCGTGCTCAGCAAGGCCAGTTCCTTGTGGAAGGAGGGAAGGGGCAGGGTTCAGAAAGTTTATGAGGATCGTGCTGCTGTTAGTTCTGTTGGGCCGCAGAGCGTCAGGGATGGGAGGCCGAAGTGGATGCAGGAGACTGCAGCGCGGGGTGACGCAGACGATGCCCACGACGATGATGGGTGGAGGGATAGAAATGGAGATACGGATAGAGGAAGAGGGCTCTATGATGAAGTGCTTCCCTCAAGGCCAAGCAAGACGGCAGTCAAACCGAGGAAATCCTATGCAGCCGATACTCAGCCCCCATCACGAACACAAACCCCAGACTTGTTCTCCACCGACCAGCCCATAGCAGCGTATGTCTCTCCTTACCGGCGGGTCAAGCCCGCAAATCAAGCAGCCCCACCCCAACAACCTCAGCTACCATTGCGTCCCCGTGCCCGCACCCGCGTACCCTCTCCCATTCGCCCCACCCCAAGGCTCAATCTTGTCTCTGCATCCGCCTCCACCATCGCCCGCTCCGCACAACACAAATCCGCCGGCAGCGCTAAATTCAAGCTTGGGCAATACACCGATGCCGAGTCTGCCTATACGGCGGGCATAACATGCCTGCCCTCGGGGCACCTTCTGCTGGTCCCGTTGTATAATAATCGTGCGCTGGCACGGTTGCGGACGGGGGACCACGCTGGTGCGGTTGAGGATGTGGGACGGGTGGTGGAGATTGTTGGAGAGGGGTATCATCCTGCGAGGGAGGAGGTTGTGAGGGGGGAAGAGTATGTTGGTGGAGAGGAGGGGGGCGTGGATCTGGGGGAGGGGCTGGTGAAGGCGTTGAAGAGGAGGGCGGAGGCCTGGGAGGGGAGGGAGAGGTGGGTTGAGGCTGGGAAGGACTGGGAGTCGTTGGCTGGGAAGGAGTGGGTAAGGTCTGCGGTGAAAAACGAGGCGGTGAGAGGGGCGGGAAGGTGTAGGAGGATGGCCGTACAGGCACAGAGTGCTGATCGTCGTCCTGAGGACCTGAATCCAAAACCAAAACCCAAATTCAAACCCAAACCACGGCCGACGGCTGTAGTCTCAGCCGGACCTTCGCAGGCACTGGAGAATCTGCGTAATGTGAATAATGCAGCAGAACGTGAGGACCAGGCGCGATACGAGCTGAAGGATGTGGTTGACGCGAAGCTTGGGGCGTGGAAGGGTGGGAAGGAGACGAATATCCGGGCGTTGCTTGGTAGTCTCGATGTAGTGCTTTGGCCTGAACTCGGACTGAAGAAGGTGGGAATGGCGGATTTGGTATCGGAGAAGCAGGTGAAAGTGCAGTATACACGGACGATCGGGCGGTTGCATCCTGATAAGGTACTTTTTTTTTTTTGGACTGTCGGAAGGTGTTGATGTGTTTGTGTTTGCAGTTGAATGCGAGTAATACGACGGTGGAGCAGAGGATGATTGCTAATGGCGTGTTCGGGGTGCTTAACGAGGCATGGAATGCTTTCAAGCCGTAGGACAAGTGCACTTCCAGTCAGAGTGTATTATGCATTTGGGTTTTGTGCGAGTTCTATATCCATGGTAATGTAGACCTTGAAGACGCTTCCGCTCTCCACATAATGTACTTGATAGACTAGAAATCGATGTTCAGCTTCCAAATCTGCGAGCACATCATAAGTGAAGTAATGAACTCATGTACTACTATGTGAGTTTGGACAGAGTAATGATCACTCGATCATGCTTTATGTTGCACCTCTTTGATTGTTACAACAGGCAAACACTTCGAGCCCTGTTCGGAGAAAACCTGAACTCTTTCCAAGGGAGGGCATCAACGCCAGACAACAGCATCCAAATCTCTCCATCCACGACAACTAGTAATCCCAGCTGTGGGCTTCCACAGTCTTGCAAAGAAGAAACGATTATGGTTAGCTCTTTGATCTTCCAGATTTTTTTGCACTTTTCAGAGTGGGAAACAAGAGCAGCCAAATGACGTTGAATAGCCATACACTGCAACATGCCTCCAATCAAATGTGAAGAGCAAGCATTGCAAGATATGAATGATTCCAGGAGCCTTACACTGGCTGCACAGCAAGATACATCTGGGGAGGTATCATGTCAGTGTTGTAGAAGTATTCTTAATACTGTCATCATACTCACCAAGAGATATTTTGCCAGTATTCATACCAATCTAAGATACTACTTGAGTACCTTCAGTACTGTCAAAATATGATATGATACTGTCAAAATACTTCTGGCAAAGTCTGTTGACAATATTAGGAATACTGTCAGGGTACTTCCACAGTACTTCTCCAGCAGTATTGTGCCTTGCATCCAGTGTTAGAGAGCGTGGTGACGACTGTTACAGCAAATTAAGCTCAAAAGTCATGGCCACCAAGGTGTGAATGAACATCTATTGTTGTTTATTCATCCAACAGGTACCAGATGAGAGTATATCAATCAGGCTGAGTAACAGATCAGTTCCAACAGGTACTTAATAAGACCGGAGTCCTGGGGTTATTATTGAAACGTAGAGTTGAAGTCGCAGGTTTTCATATCTGTAAGACTATCATTGTTGTGTTGAGAATGACGATAATGTTCAAGGAAGCCTAGATCTAGTGGGTCTAGCGGGGATAACATGAGTACAAAGAGGGACAAGCTGCCAGTGATCGTCGCGTAGAATATCGATGCAAAAGTCTCAAACTCCACAGTTTTGGAAATCTGGAAAGCACGAAAGTCGGAAGACCAAACAATGAGAACTTCATAGTCGTTGAGATGCCCCAACTCGTATCCAAATGGATGATGGAGAATAGGATGAGCCTGAGTATGCAGCTCATGGCTCGAGAATAATTACGTAATTTATGTGAGGTTTTTCTCACGTAGTGCTTTTTCCTTCCAAGAAGTTTTCGCGTTCTCATTCCTTGACTACCATGTTCGCCAACATTCTCCGGACACAAGCAATAACTGCTTTGGCTTCATGGCGAACCATTACTCCTATAATCTCGCGGCATTCTTCCAGGGGGTCTATGCAGTTGCTATCACACAGAACTCTGTCGCAACCGCTCTCAACTTCCAGCGTCCTTCGCAATGAAAATGTGTCAGATGAGCCCATGAGACGCAATAACGATTTTCGTCCAAGGAATCAACCATCTACCACTCTCTACGTGGGAAATATTCCGTATAATGCAGAAGTCAGCGAGATTCGTGAACTATTTGCACCCTATGGTCCCATTCAGGACGTTCGAATGGGTGCGTCTCTTTGTTTTGGTTGTTCCTTTGTTCTGAACGTAGTATATCAGGATATCGCCCCGACGGCACTGCCTCTGGGTATGCACACATACAGTTTGAGAAGCTGGATGACTCCATTGCTGCATATACGTCTGGGGCCGAAGAACCTCTGTACATCATGGGTCGTAACTTAAGACTCGACTATGCCGGTCAAAAGAGCAAACATATAGAGCCCAACCACAAACTCTATTTCTTTGGGTTCAAAGGTGATGAGGCAGAACTACGCAAAGCAACGCGGGAGTTTGAGTCCGGTATCATCGGTTATTATATGCGTGAGTGATCACATCTAGACCCGCAACGCAACCTTTTTTTCAAGCCTTCCACTTCAGTGACAGACTTAGCTACCCGCAAACAAAGTGGCACAGGTTTCATTGAATTTACGAGTGTTGACCGTGCCACCGAAGCGTTGGAACGACTGGATGGCACGATACTCAGCGATGGCAATAAATTTTCGTTGAACTATGCCAGGGCAAGACAACCTCGTGATAACAGCGGAAATCAGCGCGGCCGACGTGCGGGCTACGCGGGAGATTGGGGAGGAGGTCGCCGGTCACAAGAGTTTCAACAGGACCGGCGAGGTGGCCGAGGACAAAAGGCCTTAGACTAATCTATTGCGGGTTATTATTCTATTTCATGGTCGTAATTTTGAAAAGCCCACTTCTGGCACCAGTTCCATTATACACTTACTGACATGCTATCCTGATGAGCCACCACTCTCCACCACTTCGTTACTCATGCAAACTATATATTCCCAGATGCTACATATATCTGATTTCTACAAGTTACATGATGAGGATGACTCTTATTGCAAGCGATAGGTGAATGACTCGTTTAGTCAATCTGCGAGGGCAGCCAGATAGCTCTGTTAAATGCATGGCTTCAGCAAAGCTCTGGCATGCGAAAACATACCAACGACTTACTCCACGTTCTTCAAGGAACTCTAGATACGTTAAGGCCACAGCAATCCAAAAACTAGTCTCGACACCCATCAACTGCTCCTCCGTTCTGTCGATTTCTATCAGGCCAGTAAGAGAGCGCACTGTCAGCACAGGTGTACGGTCATGAAATACAAGGACAGGAGGTGGAGGAGCAACCGATAGATTTGCAGTAGATGTTTGTGAAATTTCAGCTGGAGTACCAGGGGTTCCTACATATGGAGGAGGTGGTGAAAGAGGAGTATTTGTGGTTACAGGAATCCGAGAAAGTGTGAATGAATTAGAGTGCGAGGGCCGATGGTTCTTCAGTACAGACAAAGCACGAGCGAAAATTGAATTACTCGTTGGCTGGACTGGCTGCGTAGAATGTGGAGAGAGAAGGAATTGTGTGACTTGGGTTAATGAAAGGGCGAGTTTTTGCTTCTGACTTTTTGGGGTTTCTTGTAGCTCTGCGTGGACTGTGGAAGGCGACGGAGGGTTGACTAGGGCCACTGGGGGACTGGGAGGATATGAGTGTACGCTCGAGCTGCTAGCACGCCCAGATTCTGGGGTGTCGCCGCCCTGGAAGGGCCCAGTTATATTTGTACGGGAAGTGAATGACAGAGCAGCGTCCGTGTAGTGCGGTGAAGTCCTTGAGACAGGAATCAAGGGAATGAAAGCACCTGGTGGGAATCCTGGAGACCGCAGCCGAATGTACCATCCGCGTTTAGGGCGATGGATAGTCCAGCAGATGGTACTTGATGGATTATGCTGGGCCAGAAATGGAATATAGCAGAATAGAGGTGCTGCAAATGACTCTACTCACGACAACATTTTCAACGATCTCTTCGTCACTGAGAAACCTTTCCTTTCGTAAGTAAAACCGATGATAAGCATTGCAACGGTGAACAACGTCGCTCGCGAACCTTGTACCAAATCACGGCATCAGAATGTTCTTCTGATACGTTGATTCTCATGTCTTGAATAACATCAGAACTAGTCGAGTAAATAACGAGGTTCCTTAGAAGGGACGGTAATTGCTGCTCACCTTTGAACATTGAACCGCAGGAAAGGAGGGGCAGGGGCCTTGGAGGGGCTTGCGATTGTCTGATTGCCAGACGTACTAGTCATTCCAGATGAGGTGCAATCAAAGCGCCAGAGTTCGCAGATATCATATGTAGAAACATTCACCTCACCATCAAATAGTCACGTGTACAACTCGAGGGTACGCTCGAATTCAGTCTACTTAGCACTTTGCAGCACCGAGTGCCACCGATGGCGTCACTTGAAACAGCTGTGACCTCTAGGCGAAGGAACGAGGAAGGAAAATTCATCAGCCCCAATGCACATTGCAAATTTGTAATTTATATTCCTGCTTTTAATTTAGGCTTACAAGTAGAGCTTGGAACCGTTAGATAAGGTCTGATCCATGCTGTCCCCTTCCACAAACCCAAAGCCAGAAAGGAGAACGTATCGCAAGCACGGGATGAATTCATATATATATATGATACAATTGAGCGTGAGCTATAGTGATTAACTTGCTAGTAACAGATGAAATGGAGTGCTGCAGGTATCACAGTCAATAATTGTGATGATCAATGATGTAAGATAAGTAATGCCAAGAGCTTGAAGCTTGCAAGTTCATGAGTCCGTGACAGAAATGCGGACAAAAAGCGTGGAGAACAGGTATTGTGAGAGTTGCGTATCGTGTAGCGGGAGGTGGCGATAACCTGTGATCCTCGTCAGTTTCCGCCCAAATGGGAGAAATAAAAAGTGGGAAATTCACCCTGCCCCAAGCTACTCAACGAGGCACAATACACTGCTAAAGGCTCCACATCCTCCTTGTCCCCCTGACGTACCACGAACCGCACAAAAATCAGATCCCTCATGTCGCCTACACAATCAAATGGGATCCGCATCTTCTCCTCCCACACAGGGTTGAACCCATTATTCTTCACTACCGTCGTGCGATATGAGATAGTCCGCGCCGCTGTTGTCGTCACCGTGCTCATCCCCTCCCCAGGCCGATGATAATCCAGATCTACCTCTGGTTCTGGCTTACCCTCCACATCACTCATGCGTGGGCTTGATTTGGTATTCGAGATATCATTCGAGGTCGGGGAAGAAGACCTCGCATGCGGCGCATATGTCGTCCAATCTGGTACATGCAGCGACACCTCTACAAACGGATCCACGATCGGCTTACTACTATCCACTATCTCCCTCCCAGACGAGTCCTTCGGCCGGGGTAGCTGCTGCGCGGATATAATCGACACATCAAAGTGATGCTTCGTGCGCTTCATCAGGAGGTCTTTATTCTGCTGGCCTCGCTCTCGTTCTCGGAGTGCAAGTGGCTTCAAGACATACCCAGACCGCCCATTGCGCTGGAACATGGCATGATTGATCATGTACCCCAGATCGAACGTCTGCCAATTGATTGCAACGAGCTGGGCACCGGCACTCCAATACCTATGTGGTTCGAAGTTTGTGGAATTGAGACGCAGGCCTTTGGGGTACACCCGTACGAGGTGAGTGCGACAGTGTTTGATGAGGTCGTGCATCCCCGTGCCCGCTTTGAGCATCTTGTTGGCGGTGTTCTCAGAGAGGGAGAACATGTTTTCGGGAGAGTAGGATTCCTTTTTGTTGATCCCTCGACATTTGACGCCAACGGTGTAAACTAGGAGTGCGAGGAGTGCGAAGGACATCTTGGGCGCTTTGGAGGGCTTGACGGTGGAGGCCGAAGGAGGTACAGTGGTGACAGGAGAAGCAATGGAGGAAGTGGTGGAAGAGGCAGTGGTTGGGGTAGGTGTGAGCATAGGGGGTGGGGAGGCTATGCACCGGGGAGACATGGAAAAGTTTTGCACAGAGCCACTCGGATGAGGCTCAGAACCGTTGTGGAGGTGTGGTGAAGGTAGCGACGTCGACTTGAGAGGTGGGGGTGCATGTGCATGAGTTTGAGAAGGCGGCATCACCGACGTAGGCCCCCGCGTCGACGACTTCCCAACGCTCCGCACTCGCTGTAAGACTGTCGATCCAGCCTTGAGAAGGTCATCCTTCAGGTCTAAATGGAACACCCATTAATCCATACAATCAACCAAAAGAAAGACATCCAACAAACCTTTAACCATTGTATCTGATTCCCTCCTCTTGGACCCCCCATGCCTCCTCCGATTCTCAGACGCCACTTCCGAATCCTCCGTCGTACTCTCCACACTCGTTGAGGCCGATGACGTCCACCCAAACTCTTCCCCTCCCGTCCCTGGACTACCATCTTTCTTCTCCGCTCCGACATAAAGATTCTTCGCCTTGAGCAATATCCTACCCTTCAACTCTTCAGGACTTGGCAGCCTGTCGATCTTCTGGCGCCCAGCGATGGGCGCACTGACAAGACGGTCCCCAAAGACCTCCATCATGATCTCGGCTATGAGGTCCTGGAAAGGCAAGGAGCAATGGATCTCTGCGGAGATGATGATGGGGTACGGCGAGGCGACAAACCCGTATTTGGCGATGGCTAAACAGACTTCACGGAGGGAAACTTTGGAGGTGAACGTTTTACCGTGAAAGATCATTGGTTCGGTGTCGCCATCATAGATATCCACTGTGAACAACACGAGAATCGTGAGTTGTTACTTGAATGCATGGATTGGGAGAGGAAGAAAAGAACTTACGTTCGACACTACGGCAGCTATGGAGCAACGCACGGATGTACCCCTCGATGGTGCTGACGCCGACGAGCTGGTGGCCTACGAGGTAAGTGTTGTGCGACGAAGAAATGTAGTAGTCGGGAAGAGGCCGCGTCATGTCATGCCACACGCTGCCGTGCTGGTCTGTGAAGGCTGAGTTGTCGGGCGAGAGAAGGAAGGAAGTAAATGTCTCGAGCGTCATGATGCACGCAGGGGCTGAAGCAGGGCTGGGGGTGGGGGAAGGGATGCGTTGTGGGGTGGAGATTGAGGGGGAAAGAGATGACGGGGTATGCGGTGTTACGAGGATGTTGTTGGAAAGAGGCAAGATGTTTGTCCTTGTACTCGACCTCGAACCTAGCGTTGGCGACAAAGGAACATTGTCCGCCCCAGGCACGATAGAATACTTCTCAAACACAATCCGGAGCTCGTCTTGTGTCAGACTAGTCTGGGACAGACAAACCCCGGATCAGCATTCAATTTTCCCCCCACAGCGAAAACATAATTGAATCGAAGCACACCTTTTGCTTCTCGCGCATAAATGCCTCGAAGACACCGAAATCGAAAACACCGCCGGCCTTACTCTGTCTGCAAAGCTTCTTATATAGCCTATCGATCTCTGGGCGACCTTTCAGGAGCTTAACAAACCGCCGGAAGTCCTCAAAGTCGAGGTAGTTTCTGTTCTGCATGTCTGCTTGCTACAAGAAGAAAAAAACACGCATATAGTGAGCTCTCCATACAGAAAATGGTACGTA
Source organism: Tricholoma matsutake (assembly GCA_026075535.2). NCBI lineage: Eukaryota > Fungi > Basidiomycota > Agaricomycetes > Agaricales > Tricholomataceae > Tricholoma > Tricholoma matsutake. The sequence goes on from AP026544.2 coordinate 4,385,307, forward strand.
TAAGGGATAAACACCTTGAATAACCTCTCCAGCTGCTCCGAGCTAGAACTGACGTTCAGCCTCTTACACAGCCTTTCCACTTCTTCGAATGTGAGCTTCTGGCCGCTTTCTTCATCGCCAGCGCGCCAGTAGTGCTTTTCCCATATCGCCTGCCGCATCTCGATGTTGCCCAATCCGCTCATCAGCTCTTTCCTGATGTCATGCAGTTTCCTTAGGGTGATGTCCCACATTCGGAAAACGTCCTTAGTAGACGCAATGAGATGCAGCGTTTTATACTGCCCATCGAGAATGTATATGATGCTGAGCCACCGGTCTTCGTATTCGGCTGCGAGCTGGAATTGCTCGCGGTAGTAACGCGCGTCGGGGCCTGAGCGTAGTTCTTTGATGTTCTCGATTGGAACTGATGTAGGATTGTTTAGTTGAGGCGAATGAGAAGTATTGGAACATACTGATGCCGTGTTTCTTGGACTCCCATATGATTTGCCCGATGTCTGGATCTAGACGGAATACAGCACGCTTACGCTGTTTTGCAGAAACTTTGGTCATAGGAGTTCCCTCCTGAAGCAGTTGCGGAACCGTCACATCGCCCACTCCTGTCTCAGTCACAGTCTGGGATCTCGAGTTATAAGCCATCTTACTCTGCTTTGTAGTCTCAGGTACACTAGCAAGGCGCTCCTTAGTCGAGAGTGCATACATCTCGGAGTCAATGGACATGCGGGGGTGTTCAGGGCTCTTTGTCGTGATGGTGACGTCGCTGACGGATGCCGATCGTGTGTGGTGTGATAGGCGTTTCAGGTTCTCTGCGTCACCAATATTCGATCTAGCCTGTAAGGACCGCGAGCGAAACAGGACGCCATCCTTGACCTCCTTAAACTTGAGCTTTATGGAAGTACTCAGCTTTAGCTTGTTCGGTGGTTTAGTTGGGGAAGAGTCAGATGAATGGTCATCGATGAAATGCTTGATTGTCGGCTCGACATGACCGTTGCTGGTGAGAAGATTTCCAGCTCTGTGTAGGATACGCCTTGGAGCTGTACCCAAAGGAACTTCTGGGTCTAGCATCGCCCAAGGATGCGGGTGAAGTGGGCGCTGCGGGGCTGAAAAGGATTTATAGTTTTCATAGCATTTTATTATAATCACGGCGTCAAAAACTGAACTCATCCTTGGATCGTTGTCAACGGCTAATTCCTATTTTTATCTCATTCTCTCCCTTACTCTTGGCCGCCATCCCTGCAACTTCCATTCAACGTCAGTCCGAGTCATCGCCAAACATCCTGCGCTCATCCGCTGCAGGTCGGTTGCCACACACCGCCACCCCTATAATCATATCCCCTCAGCTTGCGCCGAAATCACCGTACGGGAGTCAGACATAGCCCTTCCAGAACGTGACTGGTCCGAATCTTCACACCGCCGATACTGTCAGGTATCTTCCAAAGTTGAGACGGGACGTGTCACCTAGGCCGCTTTCGTGGATGTTTCACTGCGGATATATCCAGTTCTCTCGATCAGAACCAGTGACATTGAGAGACTTCCGTATATATCTCGAGGACATTCGAACGAGTTATTTCCCTGTCGCCCGAAGAACGGGCGTTCATCGGGCCTACGAATTTCTTGAACAAGTAACTACGATCGATCAATTCCCATCTTGCGATCACCCTAGTCGGATGTTCTGCCGATACGAGCGGAATCATTCTATCTGCGGTGACGATTATGCTTCCTTTGTGGTCGATCTCCACATTCTCTACCCCGGACTGGGGAGTCTCCAATTGCAAGGGTCTGGAATGAATCGGTACCCTAGACTCGTGTTATTAGCATCGTGTATCCAGCGCCAATTCATCGTCCGCGACAATACGCCATAATACCAAATGGGGTCATCGCGCATGACGTACAAAAGAGGTTAACGTCCCGAAAACAGATAGACGGGTGCTCCATTGGTTTTCGTTACAAATGGCGATATGTGGTATATTCGAAGGCGGTGCAGCGCCCACTTCTAGCCCCGTGAATCGGGGGGTTGTAGTGGTAATTACAAACACACGACGCAAAACTGGGTGAAAACTGTTCAGAAACCCCTGGTATTTGCTCAAATTAAGATCACGGTGATGGGCCGGGCATCACCTTGCCTGCAGTCGCCTGCTCTCAAATCCGCTCAACCACTTTCTATCCCTGGCGCTGGGTTTGAAAGTGAGTAGGTGTTTGAAAACTCAATATTGGGCCTTGTTCCCTTGGACTTGGGACCTCTGCATTCTCGGAATAGGTGCTCGTAATATATATCAGTATGGCCATAAATTTTGTTTGAAGGAAATCAGCTGATTTTTGGTGAAATTACAGGAATGGTAAGCGAAAATTCTACTGATTGGGAGGAAACAGCGCCAGAAATATTTCTATGGACCACGATCTCTAGAATTTTTATATATCTATGATCTTTATATAGAAGTCAAGCTATGTACACATTTTTGTGGCTAGGGATTGGCTCTAGCCTGTTCGACGGAGAATTTGAAATGAGCGTGACAATGGTGAGCGGGGTTTGAAGTACGTGTCGCGTTGAATAGAACAACAGTTTAATTAGCGCGTTGCGGCGTCACGGTGGCAGTAAATGCCGAGCGGGAACTGAATTGGCTGGTCTGAGAACGTGACTGATGTGACTGATTTATTTTCAAACACCACCTTTTGCGACTCGCGACATCGGTAAGGCTCTCTCCGCTCTATATCTAATCATTTTTTTACATGGATAGATGTAATAGAAGCATATGTACCCTCGGCAGAAAGCCGGAGGTCCAGATTGACCTGGAAGTATAAAGTCCGAGACAATTTCTCAAAAACCTACCCGATCTCCTTCACATGACATCTCCCACGCGGTTCATCAACGTGCGCGACACCTGCGGCTAACGTCATGACGAGCATGCTATTCGACAGTCTACTCATTCCTTAGACCTGTGACTGATCCCTAGTACATGAGCAAGCATCGATGTATAGGGACCTGTACAGCTGAGTTTTAATCTGGTTACCGTTTCTTACGATCGAAAAGAGATGTGTCAGCCACTCAACTTCGTAAATAACCCTTTTGGGAAGCCGCTGACTCGCCGAGAGCGCGTTCAAGTATCCTCAACTCTATAGCTAGTTTCAACGTACCTACTCTCGAAGTTTGCCTCAACGAGATTCGGCTGCTGCCTCCTGAAGAGATTTCTGAATTGCTTCCGCTGGAACGCCTTCCCCTTGACTATCTCAATGAACTCATTATTGATTGCATTCTGGACCAAGGGAAAGCCCATCCGGCCTGAACTACTGGTGGTGGAGTTGAAGAAGGAGCAATGACGACCGGACTCTGATCGGACTCTGACGTCCAGTGGTAAAGATGCGTCGCGACACTGGTTCTGTGACGAGATCACGCGTTGTTCCCAAAAGGGTTATTTACGAAAAAAGGTTCTCGGAGAACGGTCCGCGTTCTTTTTTTGGACGTAAGAAATGGCTTGAAGGAATTTAAAACTCAGCTTCACCAGTCCTTCTACATGCACTAGACGCTTGCTCATGCATGTACGAAGGAGTGGTTACGAGTCTACTCATTCCTGTCCATTTCCTTTCGCTTTTTTTTGTAGATAGCACTTGTATAGGGTTTCTGAATAAGCTAAGGGGTTTCTGGCAGAAAGGGAGGGGTTTCTCAATACACTGGCAGTCGACACCCTCTTAACCCATACCCCCTGGGAGCCGGCCAAAGTTATGGGTTATGAGGGTGTATGGCATTTGAGGGGGTTATGAAAAAACAGGTAAAAAATTCGATTAAAATTCTAATAAAATTATGTGTTGTCGAAATAAGTCACTGGCTGCACAGCAAGATACTTCTGAGAAGGTATGATGTCAGTATTCTGGAAGTACTCCTAATACTGCCACCATATTCACCAAGGGATATTTTGCCAGTATGCATACCAATCTAGAATACTACTTCAGTACCTTCAGTACTATCAAAATATAGTACAATACTGTCAAAATACCTCTAGTGAAATATGTTGACAATATTAGGAATACTGTCAGGATACTTTCACAGTACTTCTCAGGCAGTATTGTGCCTTGCACCCAGTGAGTGTTTCTAATCAGCATCTAGGTTATTGTCAGGTAAAATACTCATTAATATAAGTAGAAGTCATCTTGTGAGACTCATCTAAACGTATCTGTCATGTGAATGAACCCAAAATTGCCTCCAGTTTTTGAGCAATGGTGTCATCTAGATTATCAATGTAGCTGTTGTAACAGACACAGCCTGAAGGACCTCACAACATGTAGGGCAAGGTGCCTCATCATCAGAACCACAATCCCCACTGTCTGTCACCTCATACTCTGCTTTTTGTGCATCCTGAACAGCCTGGCAAATTTCCTCATCAGTCATCTCATCCAAATTCTGAGCCTCGGTGGCAGGGTTGAGAAGTGCCTCAATGTTCATTCTATTGTCACATTGAAGTGCGCCTGTTGAGACCAGATCATCGAGAGCACTTTGGACTCATTTCTTGGCAGGGTTGAGAAGTGCCTCAATATTCATTCTATTGTCATGTTGAAGTGCATGGTGTGCACCTGTCAAGACCAGATCATTGAGAGCGCTTTGAACTCATTTCTTGGTGTTTGCAATTGGATCTTGTTGACTGGCACTGGGATTGATGAGGGATGAGATTGGTATCATTGGCTGTACTGCTGCAGGGGGAGGCATGCTCAGCAAAATACCAGATTTGGGCCAACAGTTCTGGATAGTGGTTGCGTCCACCTCACGCCAAGCAGTATCAGCAAGTCGCATAGCCTGTAATTGGTTGATATCATATATTTCAAAGGGTGTTATGCCAGCATCGTATTTGTCAATGGCATGTTCAATAAAACTGGCTCGACAATGAGCCTTGAAGCATTGGATGATGCCCTGATCCATTGGTTGAACATGTGCAGTGAGATTCGCCTCAAAGTTCTCCACACAAATATTTTGAAGACCATCTGGGACAATGTGACCCAAAAAATTGTCTTGCAGAAGAAGAATCTTGTGATTTTTGGCAACAAGTTCCTGATCCCATTGCTGAAGCCATTCTTGATACAGGGATGATGTCATCCACAATTTCACATTGTTCTGGTAGTAAAATCCAAGCTGCATGCCAGTCTTCTTTCCAAATGCTTGGAGTTTGTATGCCTTTCCAATAACCATTGGCAGCAATTTCTCAGATCCAGTAGCATTAGCTGTGAAGGTGTAGGTCAACCTGGTTTTGTTGCCTTTCACTCCTGACATTTTCTTGTCTGCCAATCCTCAATCTGGTGGCATCCTATCATTGATGTGAGTGAGATGATGTAACTGACAAAATTATACATGCCCATAAAATAATCCAGTCTCATCCATATTAAAAATGTCCCTCAGCTCATAACCATACTTTTTGATAAGCTCCTGAACTGTTAGGAAACAGCCCCATTACTTAATAATATTTTATTTTATTTTATTATGCCAAATTATGCTACACTTTGATAGCATGAGAATTTTATTTCACATGCATCAATATGTACATGCATGTACGAGTGTGTTGGTAACAACAATGTACAATATATGTAACATAGTATATAAACCTTAAATATACACCTAGGGGACCCCAGTTGTGTTCTCTTAGGTATTCCACTTACACTTGTGGTGCAAAATGCCTTTCTCAACAAACTCATCTATTAATAACCCCTTGCATCAAAACCATCAATTTCCCCATCATGCGCATGCATCCTGCTCCCTTCTTGTAGAGATAACTAGTGTTTGAAAGTCTGGTCCAGTCCAGTTTTTTTGACCCCAGAGGGGGCAACCACAGACCAGACCAGTTGCTCTTATTCAAGATATCTACACAACCAAGAACTGGACCAGCATAAACCGGTCCATTTTGGTTGCTTACCAGTGCTGGGTCAGTTCAGACCGGTTTATGACCGGTCTGAACCAGGTATATACAGTCTATGTAGCAATAAAACAACTACATACTTTTATTTTAAGGTAGCAAAGTGCCCCTCACAGGCAAGGGGCTTGGAAGCGAACATGTATATAGTGAAATAAAAGTGTTGTTTGTGGGCGCGCACAATCCCCCATGCAAGCAGCAGCTCACAACAGCATGGGCAGGTGTGGGGTTGAGGACTTGGGGTGGTAGGCAATGATGTGGTAGCTGGTGGGGTGTTGCCTGCAGTCAGTGGGGACAGGGAGATGGGGGGTTGGGGTGCATACCTTTCGTTGTTGCTCCCTGTCGTCATCCAGTCCCTTGCATTGTATTTCGACAGATTGGGGTTTGTGGGAGGTTTGTGGGAGGTGGGCATCATGGGCAAGAACAAGGATATAGCCTAAAAAAAGCATGTAAGTTAAAATATTAACAGTAAAGAAAAGAAGAGACTTAGCTACAGGTGTGAACATGCACAAAGGGTGTTGAATGTGTGTGATGTGGCACATTTGCAGCCTGTTGTCATCGCCATTCATCACCCATGTTGTTCATCCCTGGCTGTTACCATCAGACACACCCACAATCCACCGCACAAGCAGGGGCTCGCGAGACTGGATGTGGGTGCTTTGTCACTGTCGCCATCATCTCTGTCATCATTGAAAATAGTACCAACAATCCACCCTGCGAGCAGGGGCTCACGAGGCTGGATGTCAGTGCTGTGTCATTCATGGAGCTGGGCCTCGTTGTCTCTGTTCTCACATTAATTTAAACCTATAAAAAAAGAAAACAACAATGTTAGTAGTAAAAAGAATAATGAAAGAATGAAATAAGACTTACCTATTATGTGTTGGAGCCATGGGCTTTGGTTGTCGAACACATAGAATATGCATGATGTGGGATGTTTGCAGCCACAGGTGCAGGCATTTGGGGTGGTTGAAGGGGCATGACGGGCATCAGTGTGGCTGTTTGATGGAAAGGGAATTGGGGAGTTGGGGTAGGGAGGGAGTCGGGAGGTTTGTTGTTGTTGTTTGATGGTCGTCATCATTTGTTGTCCATTGCATTGTTTGGTAGTAAGAGACTGCAAACCTATAAAACAAAACATACTGTTAGTAGTAAAAAGAACAATGTCAGAATGAAAAGGCACTTTAATGGGGGTTGAGGTGGCAGTTTGCGTTGAATGCGACATGGTGGAGGGTGGTGGGAGTCATGCATCATTATGTGGTGGTCGTGGGAGTCATCTGGCAAATGGTGCCACTTTGTTTCTTGTGAGCACAAGCACAACCAAATGGTCCATGCGCTACCACAGGTATATAAGCACCCATGAAATAGCTGATGCCTTGGGCCCTCTCACCCGTAAATATCAGTAGTAATATAGTAGCATTTATTTCAGTCTGTAAAGTATACTATTACAAAAAGTAATTAGCATTTATTATATTCCTCGCAAGCTTGATGCAACTGAAGTCCGGTCCATTGAGATGCTCTATTGTTGATGAACCGTGAACCAGACTTGTGAGCATGTTAGGGCAACTGCAACCGATGGTCCGGTTACGATCAGTCCGGTTTTGTTTGGTCCACAGTCTTTTTTCGGTCCAATAGACTGGACTTTCAAACACTAGAGATAACCTGCATGGTCTTAGCTAGCAGATAGTGGGTGTCGCCCTAACATGAACATGCCACCTTTCCCTTTCAACTTTCTCTGGGTCTGCTGATCCAGCCTGACTGTGACACTTAAACTGTTTCAAACCATTCCTAGTCTTGAAATGAGCCAACCAACCCTCACTCAAATTAAGACACTCGTCTTCCACAACACCAGCAAGGTCTGCAAACGTTTTCCACTTTTGGTGCAACACTTCCCCTGTGATAAGAATATTATTTCCCATTGCCTTCAAAACTGTTAGGGCAACACCCACTATCTGCTAGCTAAGACCATGCAGGTTCTCTCTACAAGAAGGGGGCAGGATCCGCGCTCGTGATGGGGGAATTGATGGTTTTGATGCGAGGGGTTATTAATAGGTGAGTTTGTTGAGATAGGCCTTTCACACCGAAAATGTAGGTGGAATACCTAAGAGAACACAATTAGGGTCCCCTAGGCATATATTTAGGGTTTATATACTATGTTACACATATTGTACATTGTTGTTACCGATGCACTCGTACATGCGTGTACATTTTGATGCATGCAAAATAAAATTCTCATGCTATCAAAGTGTAGCATCATTTGGCATCATGTAGCGTAATTCGACATAATAAATAAAATGAAATTTTATTAGGTAATGGGGTGGTTTCCTAACATTACCCCCCTTTTATGCCTCGACTTCCAGGCAAGAAAATATTATGTTTGTCCCCTCTGTGAAATTTTGGTAAGGCCAGAATTTCATCCCCTCATACACCATTCTTGCAATGCGACGCGGAGCATTTGGATTATGTTTAAAGAATTGGGCGATTGCATTACGCGCTCGCTTACAATTCTCTTCAGGTTCCCACGAATTATTTTCATCGGTATATTTTTCCACTTTATTAAGAACTCCAATTTGTTCTGTCGAAGATGTGAGTCTAGAATTTCTTCAACTATGTATTCTGGAGCACCTTCTACTATTATCAGAGGTTGCAGAGTAGTTTGTTGGCCAGGAATAGTGGGCAGGCGGTAAGGGCATAGGCAGGATACATTAATCTCAGGATCAATCTTGAATGATCAGGGTAATTTTAGCACTACCGCATTAGGCGAGATTACTTTAGAGATTGCATATGGGCCAACTTGTTTTTCTGTAAGTTTCCTCGAAGGTCGTGGAATATTCAGGTCCTTGGTACTTAGCCATACCAAGTCACCAACTTCATACTCTGGAGTGCATGCTTGAGTACGATCCGCATGTTGCATCATGTCATCACGTGCTTTCTTCAAGGCTGCCTCTGCTTCCTCTTGTACTTTTTGCATCTTAGATACAAAGTCTTCTACCAACTGTACTTTGACTTCCCTTCTGGGTTCTACTCCCATGCGAGGATGATATCCATAATTCACGAAAAAGGGTGACATACGAGTAGCCAAATGGAATTTGTTATTGTGGGAAAATTTGGCAATTGCCAACCATTCAGGCCAGTCGGTTTGTCAGTAGTTGACAAACATACGTAGGTACTGCTCCAACTCCTGATTCATTCTCTCTGTCTGCCCATCAGTCTGCGGGTGATATGCCGTAGATAATTTAGTTTGAATTCCCAATATGTTGTTTAGTTCTCGCATAAACGCAGAAGCAAATTGTGGTCCGCAATCGAAGATAACAGTATCGGGTAACCCATGTAACTGCCATACCTGATTTAGATAGAGGTGCGCCAAGCCCAATGATGAGGTTTCTGTAGTAGTAGGAATAATATGGACCTCCTTTGTAAAGTGGTCGCATACTATGAATATTGCATCGTACCCTTGAGCCTTGGGTAATCCAGTAATAAAATCCACAGATATATCTTGCCATGGTGCTTTAGGTATAGGGTTCGGCATTAATTTTCCTGCAGGTTTCTCTGGAAATTTCTTCCCCCTCATGCACGTATCACATGCATCCACATACCCCAACACATACTTCGAAATTCTGGGCCACCAATAATTTCTCATTACTAATTCCAATGTCTTCCATCTTCCTGGGTGTCTGGCAATCGGCATATTGTGATGTAACCGGACGATCTCCCTTCGCAAATCCTGATCCTTTGGTACATACACTTTTCCTCGAAACAACACCAACCCTTGTTCCTCAGCCCATTCATCTCCTTTGATATTACCTTTCTTCTCTCCCTTCAGAGCTTTCATGGCTTCCACTACTTCATTGTCCATTTCTGAACATTGTCTAATTTTAGACAACATTTCCATTTCTGAACTATCTATTAATAGATGCCCTTGATGCATAGCGCAAATGCGAAAGTATTCGGGTTTGAGTAAGGTAACATTTTTATTGTCCTCCTCCACCCCCCTTTTATGATCAATACATCTGGATAATGCATCTGCTTTCCTCATTAAGCTTCCCACTTTGTGGACCAAGTGAAAGTTGAAATGCGATAGGAATAGTGCCCAATGCGCTTGCCAGCGATTAAGCTTTTTAGTGGACATGAAGTATTGCAGATTTTGATCATCCATCCAGATCTCAATCTCATGCATACATCCCTCCAAATAATGCCTCCACACCTCCAATGCTCGTATTATCCCCAACATCTCTTTGTCATGCACATCATAATTCCTCTACACATCATTCAACCCTTTTGACAAGTATGCACAGGGATGCCATTTGTCATCTTTGCACAGCATTGATAATACCGCTCCAGTAGCAAAATCAGATGCATCGGATTCCACTCGCAAATGGCGTGTGAAATCTACTGGGGCTAATATTGGTCCCTCCACAAACTTCCTCTTCAAATCCTCAAATGCTGTCTGCTGCTGCTCTCCCGACCTCCATACTACTCCCTTTCACATAAGGTTATGTAAGGGTCGGCAATTTTAGAAACATTGTGCACAAAGCGACAATAATAATTTGTGAGTCCCAAGAAGGCTTGAACCTCCTTGACATGGGTGGGTGCAGGCCAATCTGTGATCGCCTGTACCTTGATCAGATCCATTTTGATCCTGTCAGGGCCAATCAATAATCCTAGGAACTCAATCTCGCTTGCCCCAAACACACACTTCTCTGGTTTCAAAAATAGATCATTCTCTGCCAACCTCCATAACACCTCCTGTACTATCGCCTCATGATTTTCTTCATCCTCCATGAATATCAGAATGTCATCAATAAATATTATTACCATGCCTTTGTCTATTACGTCCTTGAAAATGTTGTTCATCATATTTTGAAAGGTTGGGGGACTATTAGTCATCCCAAAAAACATGACAAGTGGCTCAAAGGATCCTTGACGCGTGGCAAATGCTGCCTTCTACTCATCTCCTTTCTTTATTTGTACATTGTTGTATCCCCATCGTAAATCCAATTTTGTAAAGACCTTGGCTTTTCCCACCTTGTCAATTATTTCTGAGATCAATGGCAGGGGGTACACATTCTTCACTGTCCACTCATTCAAATACCTATAATCTGTACACATCCTCTTCCTTTGGTCTTTCTTTGGCACAAAGAATATTGGTGACATCTGCAGTGATTTCAAAGGTCGTATGTATCCTTTGCGCAATTGCTCCTTCAGGAATGCATCCACTTCTTCTTGTTCCATCGGAGATAACAGATATACCTTCGACTTCTTTGGCACAAACCCTGGCTTCATCTCAATCGCATGATCCCATGGCTTCCGCACCGGCATTCGCTCAGACTCCTTCTTCTGGAACACTGACAGATGTTCATGATACACTTTTGGCACCCATTCCTCCACTGGCTTCTCCACCTTCACGATATTCTTGTCCCATGACTGTCCTCCACGAATTGTTCTAAAGGTTTGCTTCTGCTCTTCTTTCTTGATCATGATTGGAACTTCCCCATTTGGCATTTCCTCATCCTCCACTTCCTCCATCGTAACAGAATACTTTCTCAGACATTCTTTCTCTTTCTTTTTCCTTTTTTCCTTCTTCATCTTCCTCCCATACACATTATATTCCTTAGGACAATGAGTCATTTGTACTTTCCCAGTTTTCCAATCAATTTTGGGATTATGCTTCCATAACCATGGACATCCTATTATTAGATTGGTTTTCCCAAGATCGCACACTTCAAATACGGCTTGCTCCTGATGCTCCTGATACTTTAGTACCATAGTCACCTCCTCCTTGATAGTTCCTCCACGATTGACTGTTCCGTCAATATTGTACACCATTATAGGTTGCGCCAGCTTGCGTGTGTTAATACTGTTTCCGGTAATTAAGGATCGATTAATAAATAATCCTGTAGCACCACTATCAAGCAACGCTTCCACATCAATAGCTGCATGTGTGTCCACTGTCTTCAATCCCACAGTCAAGGTGATTTCTGGTTCTATTCGCGCAGAGCGAATAAAGAATTTAGGGGTTTTCGGAAATAGTGCTCGGCAATTTTCTTGGTCACGTGATTCATAACAGTTGTACTCCTCGATTTCCTTTTCTGATTTACTCTGGGTTTCCTCGGATACTAATACATTGTAATGATTCTGGGTCACCAATGGGGAAACCTTCACTGGGACTCTTCTGCAAAATTCTTCTGCTTGCCTTCCTCCGGCTTCACTTCCTCAATTGTAGCTTCCCTAATCTTTCTTTTCTGCCTACAATTCCTAGAAATGTGTCCTAACTGCCCACAGTTAAAACATTTAAGTGGGGCTTGTCTCCCTGCTTGATCAACCTCCATTGCCTCTGCTGGTGCTGCTGACTCCGTAACTATAGGTGTCACTGCCATGGCTGGTGGCTGTGCCCTTGGAGCTTGCGCCTGAGGTGCCTTTCCTTTCTCAGACTTTCCTCCAGATGACTTTCCAAATTTACTACTTCCGTACATCAACTTTGACTCCACCTGTTCCTGCCGATATTGCCGGTCAAGGCGCATTGCCCAATTATACCACTCATCCAACTTCTCTGGCATAGAAGGTAGTTGGTAGATAGACTTGAATAAGGAGGGATTTAATCCTGCTTTCAAAAACTCCACCAACATGGCTTCTCCCATGTCTGTTTGCGAAGCTTTTGCTTTGAACTGCAAAATAAATTCATCCGCCATTAGGGAACCTTGGCGCATGGTCTTTAATGTAGCATTGGCTGTCGCCTTTGGATTAGGGTCTCCAAACTGTGCCTCCAATCTCTCCAGAAATTCCTTGAAGGTTGCAAATGGTTTATTTCCTGTGGCAATTTGATTAATAGCCTTGTTTCTCCAGAACTGTGCTTTCCCCCCCTGAATGTATGAGAGAGCAAACATAATCCTAGACTCAGCTGTACGAAACTCTGGCTTCCTCCCATGGATGTACAATACTATAGAGCTGATGAAGGATTTTGTATTCTCCATGGTACCGTCAAAGATTTGTGGGGGCGTATACTTAGGTAAGCACACTTTTCCATTTCCAGATTTCTCCACCATCTCATCCTCCTGTGATATCCACTCCACCATCTCCTCCATCTCATCATCTCTTTCTCCTATCATCTCTGGCTGTACTTCCGCTTGTCTGGGCTGTGATGCTGCCAATACTGACTGTTGAAATTGATTACCAATATTGTTGCATGTGCATATTCTCCCACATTAATTACCAATATTGTTGCATGTGCATATTCTCCCACATCAATTACCAATATTGATACATGTTTCATATGCATATTCCTCTGGAGTCATGTGATATCCTTACTATTATGTATATAAGGAGAACCTGTACTGTAGTAGGAATATAGAGTGTTCTTACCTCTGCTAACCCTAGCTGTAAGTCTAAACTAAACCCCAGGTAGGTTGTAAGGAATGTGTTGTCTCTTCCCCTGTGCAGCATATATAGTCTGCTCCAACAGGTTATGGGCCCTGCTGGGCACGTCGCGAATGCACCTTAATTGGCTGTGAACGACGTTGACTTCATTGTCTCCAAATTATAACCTTGCGCTCTTCGTGAGCTGCATTGCACTCCCTGCGAGCTGCATTAAAACCTAGGTTGACTAGGGTTTAATCACTCTGAAGGAGTGTTTTTTCTCCTGAGATTGTGAAACGTGTCTTCTCAGATAAAAGACTGATTGAGTGCTTTTAACAGCCGCCACTACAAATCATGTCTTCAACCCTTGAGAAGCTTGTCCAAACTTTTGATGGATCCAATTACATACAATGGGCCGACTCCATGAAGGCATGGCTCAGGTCTCAGGGCCTCTGGCAAATAACTAGCAGGGCAGAAGTCAAACCACCTCCAGCGCCTCCTTTGACGGTGACGAACGCTACTCTCGTAGCGGATGCTACTGCCAAGCTCCAGACCTGGAGCAACAAAAATGACCAGGCTATTGGTAGCCTAGTGCTCTGCCTGGCCCCCTCCATTCGGCAGTGTGCCAACACCAAGGACACTGCTGAGGAGGTGTGGGACCTCATTCGCACCAATTATGGTGTCGATGGCCCCTCCCAAGTCTTTGCAGACTTTAGGTCTGCAATAGCAATCAAAATTCCAGCTGCAAATCCTGCGCCAGAGATTGCTAAGATGGCTGACAAGTTCGAGTGCCTCACGGCTGCCAATGTTGCCATCCCCAAACTAGTTCAGGCGATGATCCTACTTGCTGCAATGCCACGCAAGTACGATTCTTTGTCCGCCATGGTCCTTAACATGACCACTACTAGTGCCTTGACGTTTAAACATGTCAAGGACTCCATTGTCACTGAAGCCTCAAGGCGCATGGCAGTAGGAAAGCCCGCTGGCCAGCCTCAGGCCAACAAACTTTCCACTGTCAAACACAAAGGGGGAAACCACAAATGGCAGCCCCAAGAAGGGCAAAACAACAATGGAGATTTGTCCCAAAAACGTGGACGACGCAGGGACAAAAAGACTAAGGAGGAAAAGCCTAAAGAGAAACATACCCACCTCGCCTCCAGTGCCTTTACCACCATAAATGGTAATGGCACCATCATACCGCTGATGCTGCTCATTCAGCGCATCGAAAAATGTGACCACACTCCCACAAGAGATCCTCACCGCCGACTGCCTCCACAGGCATATATGGGTGCGGCCTCTACCTCTCGTTCGGTTTACGCCAAATATCAGCAAGCTCGAGACACCCTCAAGCAAATGCATCTTCCATGCACCGCAAAAAATCTGCGACCACTGGAAGAGCACCTAACGGTGCGAGAAGGTAAGAGGAGGAGGATCGAACCAGAACCAAGAATCAAGGAGGTAGAAGACGACATTGTCTCCCTCAGATCCGAACCTCCGGTGTCTGATGAGGAAGTATGGAAAGCCGTCGACGAGATGCTCATTGATGAACCCCTTGAAATGGGAGCATATGATGACAGGTCAGTCCTTTTCCCTGCCACAAGCACAAAGATTAATATTCCTATGAATACAGCGAACTTTTCATGTGAAATTTTACTGCTATTAAATGTATCATGGAATTATTTAGATCTTAATATATGTGTTATGTGTGCAAATGGAAATTGTAAGAAAGGTGCAGACTGGATCATGGATTCAGGCACATCAAAACACTTCACTGGTGAAATGAAAGATTTCACTTCCTATGAGCCTTTACCGAGAAAGGACTCTACCTTGGTCCAAACAGCCACAGGTACTACTCATATAGTAGGAAAAGGAGCAGTCTTCATTAGACATCAGGTAGTATGTCACGGGAAGTCAGAGACGCATGAAACACGATTATACCCCGTCTACTACATACCCAACATTAATACTCGATTAATGTCAATGGGCGTCTTCTTACAAGACAGAAGTGATGTGCGTGGTTCCTCCGCACACATTTCATTTATTGAGAAAGGAAACCCAATCATGCATTGTGTCCCTCTTAGGAGAAGTGACATGATTTATTAGGCTCGGACTCATATAATGAGCACCAAAAAGGTCAATGTCGCGACCATATACATTGCTGACTACTTGACTTGGCATAGGCGACTTGGACACCCATCCAAAGAGGCGCTAGGGAAAATGCCTAAAAGCACCATCAAATTCCCAAGGAAATTAATTATTCCTAAAGACCAAATTATATGTCCAGGGTGCGCTGAAGGGAAAATGACCTCAAAGTCTTTTCCAGAATCAAATTCACGCACAGAAAAACCCTTTGAATTAATACATTCCGATCTAAAGGAACTCCCAGTACTATCATACCACAAACATAAATACTTTATTGTATTTCTGGATGACAAAACGTCACATATCTGGGTCCAGTGCCTTAGAAAGAAGTCTGATGCTGCTGCAGTGATTAGACAATTTCAGGCAATGGCTTTGACCCAGTATGGTGCTACAATCAAGTGCTGGCATGTTGATCCAGGGGGGGAGTTCAAAGATCGTGAGCTACAAAATATGCTCAAGGATTTTGGCATCAGAATAGAGATGTCTGCACCCCACATTCACCAACAGAATGGGCACGCTCTGCGCGCCATAAGGACAATAATGGAAAAGTCGCAAACCCTGCGATTTACTGCTTGTCTACCACAATCATGGTGGGAATTTTGCATTGAACATGCAACACACCTATACAATTGAACCCCAATAAGGCGCCTGAAATGGCTGACACCTTTTGAGGACCTGACAAAAGTTTGCCCAGATCTAAACAATCTGAAGGTCTTCAGTTGCGGTGCTTACATCTATCTACCCAAGGAAAAATGTCCAACCACATTATCTCCTTGATTGGAGTTAATGACGTACCTTGGATTAGAAGATGGCATTAAAGCATACCGTTTCATGCGACTTAATGGCGCAATATTCATTGGTGCTACAGCACTATTTGATGAAACGTTGTTCCCATGCTGTCCCGGAGCTAAAACTCCTGCCAAGACAGACCTTGGTGATTTTCCACATCCAGAACCAGAAGCAGACTATATACGCTGCACAGGGGAAGAGACAACATGTTCCTTACAACCTACCTGGGGTTTAGTTTAGACTTACAGCTAGGGTTAGCAGAGGTAAGAACACTCATCTGGAACAGATGGCGATGATTCTATACCACCACAAAATCTGCCCCTTCCTCCATCATCGGAAGATGATGATGATGATGTACCAAGTGAGCAAAAGGCACATGATGATGCGACTGATGCTCCTCCTCCACTGCCTCCAGTAACCACTGAGGACTTTCATCCAAGACGTGAAGATCAACAGGAATGGCAGCAATTGCCCCATCGATCAGGCAGGCAGAGGAACATCCCAAACCATCCTGGCAATACCTATGGAGAGAAGCGACTCCCCTCTGACATAGAGAGAGACATTGCATGTGATTGATATTGGAAGAGATCTGTGGGTCAAGATTCAGATCATAACCGAACACAACCACGATCTCAACAACAAGAACCAGTTGCTGGACCGAGTTCGGCACCCCATGAGAGTGTGCCCAATTCCAATAATCAAGAACATGATCACCCAATGGGGGAACCAGATGAAGCAGGTTATATTAAAAAGATAACCAAGGAAGGTGGAGATAAGCTTATTCACTGGCTGTTGTCAAAAGCAGTCAAACCATCAAGTGAAATAAGCCAAGTTCCAAACCAATTTTGCGATATTGTGCGCCTACCATGGCAGCAGCAACTTGAGTGGAAACAGGCTTGTCGTGAAGAATTAGAGGCTCTTCACAAGCGACAAGTCTATGACATCGTCGATCTTCCACATGATCAAAAAATGATCAAAAATAGATGGGTTTTCTCCATGAAATCAGACGGAAGAAAATGAGCCAGACTCATGGCCAAAGGCTTTTCACAAGTCGAAGGCGTTGACTTTGATGAGATTTTCTCACCAGTAGTCTGCTATGAGACCGTACACCTCATGTTTGCACTTGCATCTCTAGAAGGCATGTATATGACTGGTCTAGATGTAAAAACCGCATTTTTATATGGCAAACTAGAAGAGGAGATCTATATGGATCAACCCGAGGGTTTCAGACTCGAGGGAAAAGAGCGCAAAGTAATGCGCTTATGCCGAGCATTGTATGGCCTTAAACAGGCCTCACTAGCATGGTGGAAAGAGCTGGAGGCATTTATGCGCACCATTTGGTTTGTGCGCGCCAGCTCCGATGCCAGCATTTTCATACACAAGGATCCCAAGACAGGCAGCATTGTTATTGCGCTGGTCTATGTTGATGATGGCTTGTTCATGGGGAAGAACAAGAAACTTGTGAATGAAAAGAAGAATGCTTGTCTGAAGCATTGGAAGTGCTGTAGTACTGAAAAAGTCATGGAATTCTTAGGCATGCATGTCACCCAGACTGCAAGCAAAGTCAAACTTGATCAAACTGAATATCTCACCAAAGTGCTCGAGAGGTTCGAGATGACAAATGCCAAAGCTGCCCCCACTCCGCTTCTGACTGGTTACAAACCGTCAGAAAACACAGTGATGCCAAACATGGCGCTTAGATCAAAATATCAGTCTGTGATTGGATCTTTATTGTATCTGATGCTCGGAACACGACCTGATATCGCTTACACAGTAATCAAGATGTCGCAATTCTCGGCTAATCCTAGCCAAGAACATCTAGACAAAGCGATGTACATCATGCGCTATCTGGTGGGAACCCAGAAATATAACATAGTCTACGATGGAGAGAAATCCGCAGGGCTACAGGCCTTCACAGATTCTGATTGGGCAGCTGACACTGTCAAACGCCAATCTACAATGGGTTACTTTGCTACTCTAGTGAGTGGCATTGTGTGCTGGCAGTCCTGTTTACAAAAAACTGTAGCACTGTCATCCACAGAAGCCGAATATATGGCTCTCTCCAACACTTGTCGACAGATAGTGTGGATAGAGTCCTTATTCCAGGAACTTGGATATATACTGAAGCGCGTACCAATCTGCGCTGATAATCAGGGATCCATCTTTATTGGATCAAATCCAGTTCAGGAAAGAAGGACCAAACATATAGACATTCGCTACCACTATACCCACGAATGCATAGAAAATGACAAAGTCACAGTCATTTTCATTCCTGGAAGTGATAATCTGGCTGACATGTTCACAAAGAACCTTGGCGCTGTCCTATTCAGGAAATTTAGAGACTCTCTCGGAATTACTTTCAAGGTTCAAACTTAGCTGCTTAGAGCGCTTTACAGTTTGAGGGGGGGTGTTGAAATTAATTACCAATATTGTTGCATGTGCATATTCTCCCACATCAATTACCAATATTGATACATGTTTCATATGCATATTCCTCTGGAGTCATGTGATATCCTTACTATTATGTATATAAGGAGAACCTGTACTGTAGTAAAAATATAGAGTGTTCTTACCTCTGCTAACCCTAGCTGTAAGTCTAAACTAAACCCCAGGTAGGTTGTAAGGAATGTGTTGTCTCTTCCCCTGTGCAGCGTATATAGTCTGCTCCAACACTGACACTAATTGCGACATTTGTGCTGTGAGCACATCAATTTTCGCCTCTAGTGCTGGTATGGGAACAGGATTAGGACCGGGATTAGAAGTTGAAGGTTCAGACATAATTGTAGAATCTGTGATGAATCACTTCTTTGACAAATTCAAAATTTTTTCTTCGAGACCTCTCCAAACGTTTATGGGTCACATGATAAGGTTCATCAAGGTTCGTCAATGGTTCGTCGTTCATCGGGCGCCTATTTTGACACTTCGGATCAATAACCCTTCCAACAGTGCCTGATCTCGGAGATATCGCTGAATTCGGCTTGTAACTAAAATAGTTGTCCAAATAGAGTATTGTAAATCGTAACTAAACCAGATCTAATCGGTTGTCTGGTTGCAGCTGTCCTAATGACGAGTGCTGCCTCTCGATCACTGGCAGTCGCAATGTAAGGCGAGGCCTGGTGTCGGCTTACAACAGAAAAGGTAGATTACATATATACAAGTACTTCTGGCTCGTGCCGAAAGGATGAGTAATTGGATGTGGCGCAGTGAAACAATGACGTATGCGCAAGTAAGAGAAGGCGCACTGATATGGGTAGTTGTGTTCTTCTGTTAGGGCGATACCCACTATCTGCTAGCTAAGACCATGCAGGTTCTCTCTACAAGAAGGGGGCAAGATCCATGCTCATGATGGGGGAATTGATGGTTTTGATGCGAGGGGTTATTAATAGGTGAGTTTGTTGAGATAGGCCTTCACACTGAAAACATAGGTGGAATACCTAAGAGAACACAACTAGGGTCCCCTAGGCATATATTTAGGGTTTATATACTATGTTACACATATTGTACATTGTTGTTACCAATGCACTCGTACATGCGCGTACATTTTGATGCGTGCGAAATAAAATTCTCACGCTATCAAAGTGTAGCATCATTTGGCGTCATGTAGCGTAATTCGACATAATAAATAAAATGAAATTTTGGGGTGGTTTCCTAACATTAACCCAGAGATCCAACATTTCTGTAACCTCCAGATGCTGTGTCTGACAAACTTATTTTGCTGCATGCTCCCCACTGCTACTCTGTGCCCACTCTTCCCACCACTTTGCTTCTTCCTTTACCCATGTGGAAACCAGAGGTTGTTTGATTGTTAGGTTGGATATATTGGACTGAAGTGCTTTGCAGTTTTCGACTGGTGCTTGCCATTGGCATGATAATCTCCATGCACTGGGCAAGTGTGGCATTTTCTCTCTTGGTGAATACAGGTGCAGCATGTTCCTTATTTGATGGACCTTCTCCTTCCTGGGTTTATCCTTCCTGAGTTTATCCTCAGGGCCTGTAGGTTCATCTGTCATTGTGTGGGATATACAATTCATTAAAAACACCCATGCTTCCACTTTTGCCCCACCACTTTGGTAAGGTCACCTGCCAGCTCCTGTAACCTTCTGACAATGCCCTTTTGTTTGTCATCAAGTCTTCCCAAACCCCTCTCATAGTCTGATGCCTTGTCCAGAGTGTCCAGAACACATTGCTCATTCACCAAATTAGCATCATTTCTTGTCCTGTGATGAAATTGATTTTTTTCCTGCCAAGTGAGTCTGGAGGTCCGTTCTCCTGGAATTGACTTGTTTCTCCAGTATTTTTAAGCCCTTCCTGAGGAGTTAAGAGGCTTTAGCGGCATCCTAGGCAGAGAAATAAATTTTAAAAATGTTATTCGGTTCGGAAATTGGGACATTGGTTACATATTTCTACATACATATATCCCTGGAATATTCTAGCAAAATGTATGGGTTTTTCCCCCAGAAGGCTTTGGGTTATGGGTTATGTGAGAGTATGGGTTATGGTACGAAAATCCCTGCGAACCAACTCGGGATCCTCAAAATCTTATGAGTTATCATAGAGTATGGGTTTTGAGGGGTATGGGTTAAGAGCCTGCAAAACTACATCATCCAAATGGAAACTTTGGTTTGTATTTTCCACCCTAAGCCTTGGTGACTGGAATGGTGATTCGCGATCGAGCTGTCACCTGCCGGCTCCTAATCAACGCTCTAAGACCGGCGCAAGAGAACCAAACACTCAGAGGGGTGCACATCATTATATCTAGTAGATCCCTGTTGGTCGACTTTCCGCGTTGAAACATTCGTTGCACTCGCTTTTTCTAGACAAGCCCCTGGAGCAGTGTCATCTTGGAGCCTTTCCCATTATGAATATTATCAACGTCAATGACATGAGGTGCACACATGCACTCACCAGGAAAGTATCGACTCTAATGCGCTAACCTGGCAAGTAGGGATCTTCCAGCAGCTTGAAGTTAATCAGAACCTATTACCGATGCGGTCACGCTGCACAGCGCATAAGACTCTGTCATGGGATTTCCGGGTGATCCTATGTCGGGCTTGGCGTTGATAGACTATAAGCTGCCACAAGAGATTCCGGCGCGGTCCCAATAGGGAAGGTACCAATGAGTGGTCTGATCCGAAAGTGCCACTTTTCGGCCGTTTTCATCAAACGATCTGTCTCGGTCTGCGTTAAAACTAGAGTACTTACTGTCTGGGTTAGCGGGATCTCCCAGCAGAAGGCGCATGCAAACGTCGGCGGGTTTTGGGGCACGACTACACGCAAACCTACCTCAAGGTTCTCAAGTCAACCTCACCCCAAAATGCGCCGGTGTCTCCGACCCAAGATCTCCGCCGCCAAAGATTCACAAGTGCCAGTGGGGCAGGCAGCCACATGTCTGCAACATACCGGGAACATTCTGGATGTAAACGATAGCATGGTACGCACACACGGCTGTAGGTCGTTAAACTTTGGTAACTACGTCCAGGTTCTTGTCCACGATCAGCGATCAACGGATGCGAATTTTGCAGCGGGTTTATGGTACAAGTTCAATGATCGAGATCATTCCACGCGTACCAAGGCAGAGCGAGTGTAGTTGTAGTCTCCATCTAGACGCCCTAGTCTGGTATAGCCATATTCCCTGGAGACGTCGATGACGGGTCCCTGGGATACTGACTCGAAGTGACTGAACCAAGCCACTCAGTTGCGAGATTGAATGTAATAGTCTTTACTCAAGTACACTCACAACAATTTGGATTTATTTGGTATCGATTATCGTTCGCGTTTTTGATTCGCAATTTCGCATACCTGTACTACCCGCATCGATATTGTGGATTTCATCTATTCGCGCAGCTCGCAGGATGATGCTTTCGCCAGAATGGAATCACTGAACGATTGTTTTCGGTAGGGACCGAAGTTCCGAAAGCCTATTCATACCGGTACTAGATAACATAGACAATCCCAGACCTCAGAATAGGGGACATGTTCTCTTCCTTCTAGACAACGATATGCAATTTGACCAATACTCGGTTTTCCACCATGGGTCAGGTTCCATACTCGGCTGTGCGGAATCCATCAACTTAACCTGGTTGTCTCGCGCCATTTCCGTCCACTTCCGTGCGTTTTGCCGTCTGTCCAAGTTGAAGGAAGGATCAATGCATAAAGTAACGTCATCTATATTTTATTTTAGTATGTTTATGAAAATTTCTGTAGGTGTATGATATTCATCGACCCGACCCGCAGTCTTCGTTTTCGTACGTTGTGCGTGTAGCTTCTCGTACTATTCATAGGGATAAAACGGAGTCTGAGGTATGTATACATTATCGCTGTGCAAATGTCCATTCTAAGTTGACTCGTGTTCATAGGTAGCTACGATGCGTTACATCATGGAGCACACTGAAGTTCCCGTGCCCTTCGTTCGCAGTTGGAACTCGAGCAGTAATAGTCCCGCAAACGAGTACATAATCATGAAGAAGGTCAGCCTTCCCTCCTCGCTGCTGTGCGAGCCCTTGATATCGCCCATCAATCCAGATGCCTGGGCGCCCCGCCTCCGAGGTCTGGGACATGATCACGATGTTCGCCAAAATAAACCTCGTCACGCAGCTCGCACGGCACGTCCTCAACATCTTCCAGCTGCGTTTCACGCTTGCAGGATCCTTATACATGTCCGCACCGGGCAAGTATCATGTCGGCCCGCTAGTGGACCCCGTGTTCTATGAGGTCGTTGCGGGCAAGGAGTTATTCAGTAACAACAGTGTCAATCGCCACGTTTGGGAACATTTGCAGGAGCTGCGGGGCCCGTACACGATAACAACCACCTGGTTGGCACATCGTATCAGTGCGGAGGTGGCGTTGTATAAATTAATGCACCCGCTTCCGACGAGCGGCGCATGGACGCCGAGGCACCCTGCGTATTGCATAGAAGTTATGACGGAGGCAGCTGACTTGTGTTGGAGATATCCCGGGGAGAACCCTGTGTTCAAGGAGGTGAAAAACCCTAACCAGTCTTTCTCTTTCATGCTCGAGAATGATCTATCCAACATCATGGTCTGTCATTTTGCCCGATGATCATTCTTCATGCCGAATTGTGACATGTAGATTGATGAAACGGGGAACATAACAAGCTTCGTTGATTTCGCTGATGCCCAAATCGTGCCACTGTGGATGTGTGCACAACTTCCCCCGTTCCTGCGGTCTGAAGCAGATCTGAATTGCCTTGCGCACGGAGGCGGATGTTTAGGATCCAATACCTGCAGAAAGACCCTCCGCAATGTCTTCTTGCAGGAAATAGCACGCGATTCACTAGGTAAGGAGTGGATGGACGCGCATACGAATGGACGGCCGTTCCGCGATTATTACTACCGGATGTGTGGTGGCGAGGAGTTCAACGCGGAGCGTAATGAACGCTGGTTGAGGAAGCTGGAGGCTTGGGCGATGAAGAATCCGGGCGTTGGATGTCCATGAATGAAGGATTTCTGGGATGAACGGGTTTTTTCTGAAGAGATTTAATGTGTATAATGCAATCTAGTTAGTAGTTATATTACAAGACATTACTACTATTAATAGTAGGCTATATACTAGTGGAACACAAGTGGAACATTTGTATTCGAGGGCGATGCCAAACAACGAACTTGGCGAACGTTGAACATTGGTTGGCGCTAATAAGTAAATGCCACCTGGGCCAGCTTACAACTGGCTTTGCGTAGTATGCTCGGCAACTGATATTATTTCTCGTGCTGCTCGTATCAGGGCAACCCAACTCGCTCCTCGGTCTTCTCCTTTGACTGCGAAGAAGCGGAAGGAATCGCCCGAGGGAAGGTCGCAGAAGTCACTCCATGACACCGAGGCAGACGCGCCAGTAATAACTAGCAATCGCCTGGACACGGAGAAGGTTCATTCGGCCCACAGAACAACAGATCTGAGTGTCGATCGATTTGCATTTCCTCAGGAACTGCAGGTTCCACCTTCAGTAGCGCTCTCTTCTACTGGGTCGACAGAAGCAGTCCAAAATCTAACCAGGCATGAATCCGGTTCCTCATTAGAGATTCCTACGGATAAATGGAAGAGTTCCGCCCTTGGAGGCATCCATCCAGACGAGGTATTTCTCAGCAATCTTATTTCTGGTACTCAGCTAACTCTCACCATTCAGTCTCCACTAGCATATAATGTCGATTCGCCACTGTATTCTCTACCTAGTCGAAATCTGCAATCATCCAAAGTACCCTCATCACGAATAGGGAGGCTCTTTCATTATGGAGGCACGAAGATTTTACTTTCGTAGCATGTTGGCGTTGTATGCTGATGAACTCGAAGATAGGTCTTGCAGCTTCCCTCGGGTATGGTGCTGCCTCAGAAATCATTAGGCGCACTGGAAGCGGAGCCAATGGCCAGCAATCTTCTGTCATGATGACTGAAGCAAACATCACGCGTATCGTCTCTAAGCTTTCCCAGATGCGTGGAGCCGCCCTCAAACTTGGCCAGTTTTTCAGTATCCAAGGTAAACTCAGAGCAGCGGAAAAAGAATCATGGATCTCGCTAAGATAACCCATTTCTCAGATACCCATGTTTTACCCACCGAAATCGACAAGATCTTTCGAAGGGTGCAAGACAGCGCACATTACATACCTGACTGGCAAATGGAGGTCTCTGTTTCCCTACTCATACCTAACTCTCTTCCTGACTCTTTCTCAGAAAGTCATGAGCACCTCACTCGGTGCCAACTGGGCATCGAATTTCTCATCTTTTGAGCGCCTTCCGTTCGCCGCAGCCTCCATAGGCCAAGTCCACAAAGCTACGCTGGCGCCGACTGTCTCTCCAACTGGCAAGCCCGAGCCTGTCGCGGTTAAGATACAGTATCCGAATATAGTCAACTCGATAGACAGTGATGTGGGATACATCAAACTTCTGTTGAGTGCGGGAAAGCTGCTGCCGAAGGGCCTGTTCCTAGACCGGACTATCAAGGTGTTGGACATGAGATTATGTTCTTCGACCGCGACTAAAATTGCATGATAGGTCTTGAAAGAGGAGCTCGCAGACGAGTGCAACTACACGCGCGAAGCGTCCTATTTGAGGTTATTTGGTTCACCGGCGTATTTAGGGAACGACAATAGGTTCAAGGTGCCCTGGGTGTGGGAAGGAAGCACGGAATGTGTGCTAGTCATGGAACGCGTCGACGGGACGAGCGTAGGAGATGCAGATATCAGTGGGTTGAGTGGCCAGGATCGGAACGATGTGAGCGTAATGATGAGTTTGGAAGACGACCAACTAACGGCTGGGGGTGAAGATTGCAGCATGGATAATGGAACTGTGTCTCAAGGAGCTGTTCGAGTTCCGGGTGATGCAGACAGATCCCAATTGGTCGAACTTTTTGTGGAATTCGTACACTCGACAGGTGTGCTTTTTTAGTACAATCGTCTGCTATGTGGCTGAACATCCACCAGGTTGAGCTTGTGGACTTTGGCGCAACGAGAGAATATTCCAAAGAATTTATGGATCATTGGCTCAAGCTCTTGCAGGCTGCTGCGTCAGAAGATAGAGATGCCTGCGTTGAGTGGAGCTTGAAACTTGGGTATCTCACCGGGCAAGAAAACGAGGTATATTGTCTACCTAATAACTCATTCAGATATTTGCTGACTCGAAGTAGATTATGTTGAATGCACACGTCAGCTCGATGATTCTCTTGGCTACGCCATTCCAGGCATCTGCATCACAACCTTTCGAATTCGGGCATGGTTCCAAGTGGTCCGAGATCACTGCAGAAATTCGCGCACATATACCTATTATGTTAAAGCACCGACTTACCCCACCGCCCAGGGAGACCTACAGTTTGAATCGGTGCGTCACCCCAGGGTCTAGTTGTGCTGTTTGCTGAAGACCTCGGGTCTCTTGCAGGAAGTTGAGTGGCACATTTTTGCTTGCCTCTCGTCTGGACGCTAGCATCAATGCCAAAGAAATTTGGGATCGCATCGTTCAAAAGTATGATTTCAGCTCTTAGATGCGACTGACAAAAGGCATTCATCCAACACTAAATTACTCTAAAAACCTGCTTAGAGGTATAAATCGTAATAGGATCTAATAGAGCCGGCGGGAGGAAAAGAAAAGTTCTCCCTCTAAATTCTAGAGTGTAACTGATGAGAGTTGTGAATCCGTTAACGTTCGACGTAAATGATAGCAAGTGTGTCGCAACATTCTAAGTTTACATCACTTTCTTAGATCCCTTGGCCTGTTCTTCGGCCCTTCTTGTATAGATCATGTCTGTAAACGGGCTTTCAACAAAGTCAGTACAGTACCAGCGAATCGCCGACGAAAAACACTCACCCCTCGAAACGCAACGCAATGATGTACACAATATATACGTAAATCGTTATTAGAAGCCCGGCTGGACGTTCGTACCAGAGCGCGCCGGCGGCGAAGCACATCGTGCTGCCAACGTACATAGGGTCCCGAAGAACATTAAATGGAAATCTATACCGACGGTGAGTTGGAAGGGATTCTAGCGATCAAGACGGAACCCACCCTTCTACGCGGTGGTCCATAAGGATGCCGAAATAGTCACCGAGAAACGTCCCCGTGATTCCTAGTGCCCACGTCGAAGTAATGACGAGCGTCTGTCCCACCAAGAACAATGCAATTGGAAAAAAAGTCGCGTATGGTTCTGGAAGGATGGGTATCCGTGGCTGGTCTGCTAGTGCGCGTTGATAACTATTTCCGTTCATGAGAATCACGCGACTACCAGAATGGGCGACGTACAGGTGATCACGAAAGACACCAAAGGAGAAAATCAAGACTGCGAGGAAATAGCAGCCATAATACGAATTGCCTCCGAAGATACGCATTATTGTCTTATTTCTATATTCTTCAGGCCTTGAGTGAGCGCCTGAATTGCCAGCAGACAGCACATGTACTTACCATTTTGAGCTATGATGTTCCATGCGGTCGGATTGAAAGCGATAGAGAGCAGAGAGATCGTCAAGGAAGTCTTTGAAACATCGACAAACGAATAAAAATCAAGAAGGGAGACCGACATCACTAGTCACTGCAGCTGGTGACAGCAGACAATTTCGAAGAAAAGGGAGTTTTACGTAAATTGGTATGCAGCAACTCCGATAATACCTAGCACTATTGTATGCCCTGCCCCGGTCCGTTTCGCCCCTCCCTCCCATCACTCGTGTCCAAGGCCAAAACTTCTTCGTCTCGCGCCTGGGTTGCGCGCCAGTTCCGGGATCCATATGTGAAGCAGCGGCTCGCAAGTCCCACAGCGTACCGCACACGCTCGGCATTCAAGCTCTTAGAGATGGACCAAAAATTTGGGTTTCTCTCGCGTCCATCGGTACGTGCCGTGGTAGACCTAGGGGCGGCGCCCGGCGGGTGGAGCCAGGTGATTGCGGGCAAATTGGGTTTTATGGAAGGCTTGGATGTGAATATCGGATTGGGGTTGAGGCTGAAATCTGATGAGACGGAAGATGTGGAGGCGGAAAAATCGGAGGCGGATGTGGAGGATTGGAAAATGGGAGAGTGGAGTGAGCCGCGTGGCATGTTGAAGAAGAGGAAGATGAAGAAAAAAAATACTGGCGAGGAGGCCCTCGTCTCGTTCGACCCGCTTAACATCGATGATGTCGATCTTGATACTCTTGCTGCTAATACAGTTCGGAGAGCTACCATCGTTGCGGTGGACCTGCTGCCCATACAACCTATTCCCGGTGTGCAAACTGTGCAAGCGGATTTTCTCTCTCCGGAGACGGATTTACTGATTCACGCAATGCTGACGGTCGAGGGAAATCCCAAAGGCAAGGCCGATGTCATTCTGTCAGACATGGCTGCGAATATGTCGGGGAATGTTGTGCAGGATGTGGAGCGAAGCCTGGAAATATGTGAAGGGGTGTATGAGTTTGCGAGGAAACGGCTGAGGCCTGGGAGAGGTGGGGGAAAGGCAAGTCAGTCCTTCGGTGGCACGCTTCTGTGCGTTTATGGTTTCTTCCTTTCCCCATGTTCATTTGTTCTCTTACATGGCGCCGATTGACGACGTATTCTAGGCTCAAGCATTTCACACATCCACTTGTACAGAGGTTTCGAATGCAGAAGCTGGCTCCAAATTTCCATAGTGTTCTGTTTCTCAAGCCACAAGCAAGTCGCTCGGAATCGAAGGAGGGATACTTTCTCTGTCAAGGGT
Source organism: Tricholoma matsutake (assembly GCA_026075535.2). NCBI lineage: Eukaryota > Fungi > Basidiomycota > Agaricomycetes > Agaricales > Tricholomataceae > Tricholoma > Tricholoma matsutake. Next base: position 4,413,627 of record AP026544.2, read on the forward strand.
GGAAAGGTTTCGACTCGTATTGATTTCGTTGAGGAACGGCTTTTGCCAGGCGATTTCTTCGTATCGCCCACATTGGCAACCGGACCGAGCGCGCCCAACTAGTGTTGTCCTATACTTCCATCATAGCAGTTAAACGCCCATAGCTCAGATGACACGAGACTTCCAGGATCTCTCGGCAATCGTCATATATGCAGTGTACCGTATACTCCCCCGCCTGAGCCGTTTCGATACATTGATAGGAAAGACAGTTACTCGTGGTCGGTTTACCTACCATGACGCTAGTAGTACTTACATAGAAATAAAGTACCAACCACCATTCTTTGCACAAAAAAAACAGGTTTAGCAAAACGGCAGAAACTGGGAGAAAACGGACGCCGTTACGATAATGATCTTGTGAGTACTAGTATGGGTGCGAACTCGTCTGTGATGCTGACAGCGGAATCGCTCTGTCCGGGTGGCGTGCGGTGGTGTTCTATTGAGATTACACCGTGAGTACCGTCTTTGATGCGCGTACTATATTTAGCATCTCCCTTTGAAACGAGCGCACGCTCCATCATACAGTTCTCTTTATTATCTTTGTTACATACTTTACATATATATATATGATAGATAGTTACCTTCACTTGTACAGAGATTGAGGTGAGCATTGTTTTATTACCCAGATGTAGACCATTACTTACTGTGATCTTTTGGTGATCTTACTTACTTGTACTAGGTACGGTATACGAAGAGAGTCATTTGTACAGAGACTGAATTCGATCTTACTTGTACTAGGATCGATTTTCTACAGGTTATGGGCCACTCCCGTCGCATCTAGACGATGGAAGAAAACATCCTAGCCACTCAATGTTATCTCTGTCATTTTTCTTTGATCCGTTTCCCCGATCATCTCAATCATGGCACAATTCCTTTGTCTTTCACAAACGTGATTGATATACCAGCGTGTTCCTTCCCTCCCCCATTAATTCATTGTCTACCAACCATATCTATCTACCATAGGTGCTGACACTGCTGTCAATTTGATCCTGTCACTACTGTCCACCCTAAGCTTAGTGTAGGCTGCCAAACCAGGCATCCTTCAGTAGATATAATGTGTCATAATATGTATATAAAGATATGTTGTACAATATATAAATACCTCTAATATAAATACCACCCGTGTGCCGAAAGCACATTCAAAAAGTTTGTATGATATGATAGTACTGTACTGAACTGACCTAGTCTTCATGTAACGCGTAACGAGGGGTGGTGAAGAGAAGAGATTATGGGGTTGTAACGCGTAACAAATCTCTCTGAAGAGCGTTACAAACCAAAATTTCCCTAGGCTAAAAATGCAATTTTTCTTCTACGCCACGGAAGGTACATGAATATCAAGAGTCACTATCATAGTTCAAGTTGTCAGTCCACCAATTGGGTGAATAAAGTACTTTTTTTCTCTTCTTCCGTAGGCCACGACCACGAGGAGTGGCACATATTAGCTTAACTATAGGCACCAAGGCTATCTATTTTAAGGGGCATGAAGAGATTTTTTCTGTGTAACGCTCGGCATGTGCTCATGAAGAGCTGAAGAGATCAACTATTTGTGTAACGCGTAACATTGCCTGAAGAGTAGGTCGGTTCAGTACAGTAATAGGTCAACTATGTTATGTAATAACTCAGGTGCGGAGTGATCTGAACCTCGCCGACACTAGATACAGTGAAGTAAGGTGAAGTAAAGTTTGAGTAAAGTGAAGTCAAGTAGAAAAGGAGGAAATGAGACGATATGAAGTGGTGTAAGCTACGAGTACACGAGAGGAGGAGGATGGAGATATTAGAGATAAGAATGAAGGAAGCATTACTGTTTTCTTTTGCTTGTGTGGGTGGTGGGGAGCAAACTCACGACGTACCATACCCCAAATTCGAGCCGCTAAGTGAATGGAAGCCGCATGACAGTAAGTGTAAAATAGACTTTGCAGGTGTGTATTACATAAGAGGCTTGCTTATCATCTTTGGTCATACTGAGAAGAAATCGAAATTTACACAACACCGTACACGACAGGAAAAACAAAAAAGGAGGTCGTACAGGCTTCTAGCGGAATAACGATGCAATGGTATTTAATTTATAAAACAGAATTAATATCTCGACTAACCAACTCCGGGCTAGCCTTCGCCCCAACGACTCAAAGCCTCTTCAGCGCTTTTTTCCGCTTCTCTGCGTTCGTGACCCCACCTCCAGTCGCGGCTCTTTTCACTGCCTTGGTACTTGTAGCAGGCGCGGCTGGAATTACGCTCATCGAAACCGGTGTACCTGCCTTCCCGCCAACATTCGCGTCTGCAGGTCCCAGTGGTGATGGGGACGGATGGCGTTCCTTATCTTTATTCATTAATCCTATGCCCTTCTCGGTTAGCTTCATAGGTGCCGGTGATGCCGACTTCCTTGTACCAATCGGAAGCGTGAATGGCGATGCAGGTGGCATTGAAGGCGAAGTTTTGACTGTTGTTTTAGACGTCGTTGACAGTGGGGTGACAGATGTGGATGCATCTGTACTGGACGATGCTTGTGCCACTGCCGGTATATCAAACTCTGCAGGTCGTACACGTGTGGCATGCACACTCGTGATCAACTTAGCACGATCGCAATAGGTGGAGTAGTTTTCAAGCAACAATTTCCCTGCTTCCTCATCTAGCGCCGATTCAGGATTCGGATAGATAAGCAAGCATTTGACGGTCACGAGAATGTGTTCAATTCCATAGGTCGATTTCCAGTCTTTCTTCAGTGTATTGACGCAAATTTCGCCTGAGGCGGACACGTTTGGATGAAAGATTTTAGTCGCGAACCAACCTGCCACATAAATCAATTCAGGTCCGCTCTGTATAAAGAAAGGCGACGCACACTTTGGCGGGGCTGCTGGGAACTCCTCGGTGAACTTAAACTTCACCCTGAAGTATCCTCCAGCATACGGGGTGCCCTCTGAACCTCATTTGTCAGCCACTTGTCGGTTTGAATCAAAGAGGACGCGTCTGCACGTGGCGCGGACTCACCTGGCCCCTCAATAATTCCAGTGACGTCCAACATGTCCTCTTCGCTGGTCTGGATTCGAATCCCTTCTGGGGGGCTCTTCTTGAGCTCACTGAGTTCACGCATGACGCGGCGCATCACGGCAGGAGAATGCGACTAAGATTATTTATGGGATATTCAGTATGACAGATGTTCTGTTAGACCGAAGTCAACCCTACCATAATTTAACGCGGTTTTGAGGGTTGCAACCTGACAGCCTCTGACAAGTTCAACTTGAGATGCGGAGTTTCAAGAGGCAAAGGAGGCACGTGCTTCTATTCGTGATTCATTGTGCACCGCCACAGCAGGGATCTGCACTAATTAATCCCGACGACTATGATGACTCTGGCTACTTTGAAGTAGTCAAGTTTTTCCTATTGTAAAAACAATATAACCTGGACATGTATGATTTAAATAGCTTTGTCCAAATGGATTTTTTTTAAATGTGCTGTGAAGTGAATTTAGCAGAAGTCTATTCAAATATCACACATTTCACGTGATCACATTTGTTCTGAACGAGATCTATCTTAAGTAACTAGTGATGGATCTGAAGTTGAACAACGTACATGTTCTTGTTACTGGTCAGTTTTCGCGATTTTCACACAGACTGTATGATTGATATTGCCCTAGGTGCCAGTGGAGGAATAGGCCTCGAAACTGCTCGTCTCTTTCTTGGTACGTTCAGGTTATAAATTATCCGACGAGTTACGTCCAATCGCCTCTCGTCTTCTTTCACTCCGAATTAAGGACATAATCTCAATGACTGATCCTCGTCGCAGAACAAGGAGCGAAAGTTACAGCACACTACAATTCCAATATTAGGACCTTGGAACCTTTGATCGCCGAGTTTGGCGCCCAGAAGGCCCAGAAGATCCAGGCTTTACAAGCCGACCTATCCGTAGAACGCGAGGTCGCACGCCTGTTTTCACAAGCATCGGCGTCATTTGGGCCTGTTCAATCGATTATTGTTAACCATGGGGTCTGGCCTACCGCAGATCAGCCTGTGGTAAAGATGTCCCTCGATCAATGGAAATCGACCATAGAGACCAATCTAACATCGTCTTTCTTGGTGTCGAGGGAGTATTTGAAGAACTTGGAGTCCGCATCAGATGCCTTGAAGGCCTATGCCTCTATTATCTTCATCGGCAGTACAGCTGGCAAATTTGGTAAATCATTTTATCCCATCAAGAGGAAGACTCACGCTGACCTACAACAGGGGAAGCGGGCCATGCTGATTATGCAGCTTCAAAGAGCGGTTGTGTTCCAGCCGTGTCATATCCTTCTGATGATCTCATGCGTATTCCATTTTGCAGCAATGATGTACGGTTTAACTATGACCCTTAAGAACGAAATTGTGAAAATAGCGCCGGCTGGTAGGGTAAACTCCATCGGGCCTGGATGGGTGAAGACAGTACGTTGTACCGGTCATGTCGTTTGTGCGGCATGCTGAAAATAGCTTAGCCTCTGGCCGAAGACACACTGAAAGATCCTGCCGTTGTATATCGTGCCCTCGCGACGTATGCAATTCTGAAGTTACGACAACTTGAACAGACTTGACCCATGACATTGTAGAACCCCGCTGAAGAAGGTAGGTGTGCCAGCTGATATCGCTGGTCAAATCGTGGTTTTGTCGTCCCCTGTTTTATCTGGTCATATCTCCGGTCAAGTTGTCATGATTGAAGGCGGTATGGAAGGTGAGTCCACATGGATTTTTTAACTCCGAATGCTTAAAGATATCCTTTATTTATCTTCTTAGGCCGACTGCTCAATCTGCCCGAAAGTCTGTAACCGATATATCTCCGAGCTATTATTCGCATCCGAGTTAAAACGAAAGGTATTCATATGCACGAGGCTGTACTGTCCAAAGTTGAAGGTAAGGAGGTAGCATATGCATGAACGCTATGAGTTCCGGCCTGGAACGATCTTAGTGGATGAATATACGGCCCAGGTGTAGCCTGGAGAAACTGGTTAGGCTAAAGCGCACATCTCATTCTCCTGGGTAGACGTGGCTACGAGGTTTAAACAGGCTTGGTAGTTTCAAGCTTCCCAGCTTCAGCCACAGTATTCAATCTCTGCTCCATGATGTCGACATGATGTCGACACTACAACTGCCAGGGCAAGAGAAATACAACAGCAGTAAAGCCCAAGATGAAATAAAGTACGCGTGGTAGTAATTGCGTCCCAAAGTCAAGTTAAAGTAATTGCTGAAAGTCATTCGAGAGTCATTTGTGCGTGCGGGTATAAATAACCACATAAATGTCAATCAATAACTAGGAATTGAGCCATAGAGGCGTGGATCCCGACTGCTAGCGCCGATGGTAACTTTAATAGTTCCACTAGGTTTGCGCCATCCCTGAGCGACAGTGTCCCAATATGACAAGTCATATCGCGAAAGATTAATGGTCACGGAATTTGTTTCACCCGGCTGCACCTCAGTATTCGTGAAGCCTTTCAGAATAGATGGGGGTTCTCCAGATGACGCTGGCATGTTCACGTATAGCTGGGGAATCTGATACACGGTAAGACCGTTAGTGAAGCGACACGAAAGATGGTCAAAACGCTACCTCGGTGCCAGGTACCGAACCCGTGTTCGTGATGTCGAAGGTCACACAATAAGCAGGTCTGTGGAGCCTGTAATTGCAAAGCTAGGTGAATAGTTCACGCGTGGTGATTTAAATCTTACCACAGGGCTGTGGACGACCCTTCCGCGATCGGGCTTGCTTGACCGTTATCCCAAACACTTTCGAAGTTGGCTTCGGTATAATCATTTTCGGTAATCTTTTCGATTTTGAGATTGCTGTAGCCGAACTTAGTATAACTAAGCCCAAAGCCAAACTCAAACCGAGGGGTAATATTTTTCTAGATGTTGAGCAGAACATTAGTATACGTAGTCATTCAAACTCGTGAATCTTTGCGTACAGCGTCAAACCAACGGTAGTCAATGTAAAGGCTATCAAAGATCATGGAATCTTGAGCGTTTCAGAACTCTTGAGCAGTGCCTGAGATACTCACCCTTCTGTGTAAGGGATATTGAGAATGTCCTGAGGTGCGCCCCCGAGAATAAGACGAGTAGGGTAATCAGTAGGTTGCTTCGCAATCGTATATGGAAGCCTTCCGGAAGGGTTGTAGTTGCCATAAAGGACGTCCATAAGCGAGTTGCCGGCTTCCTGTCCTGGTGCACCAGCCCACAGAACCTGTGACATGGGTATCAATATGGATTACAGGCATTAATCCTAGGAAAGACTTACGGCGGTAACATTTGGATGTTCAACCCAAGGCTCCAGAATTAATGGTCCGACGCTGTGTACAACAACAATGGTGTTCTGGTTCTGTGCAGCAACAGCAAGGACCAGGGCGTCACCACCGTGCCATGCTGTCAGATTTTTCCTATGTGAAATATTTACATTCGATGGTAGGGCAATGTCGAAGACACTCATACCGATCTCCGATGTTGCCGTCAACCGTAATATATTCTTCGCCAGAATCCGAGTTGATAAAGACAATAGCAGCAGATTTAAACCTCGCGACGTTGCCAGCCCGCGCAAGGTCGAAGTCGTTGAGGAAATACGATACAGAAGTACGGTCCTTACGAGCGCGCCACTGGATTGCTTCCAGAGGCTAAGGGGTGAATAATAACATGTCAAGGTATTGGAAGGTTTTTCAAACTTAGGACTTACGGTGACCAAGTACGTAAAATTCGCGGTTCCCGAACCCCATCCCATCGCCAGAACGCCATCATTGCCGCCCTATCAGCATTCCATCAAAACTCCATATTTACAGCTAGAATTGAAGGATTGCTTACCTGGTCAGCGAACTGGTTAGGCCCACTTATCCCACCTCCAGCATCGCTTCCAATCAAAACGATACTTCGTGGCTTATTAAGCGGCAAAGTGTTGTTCGTGTTCTTGAGGAGAACAGTGCTAGCCGCACCCATCTCCCTAACAAGCTGATAGTGGTCATCTTGGACATCGATGTGAGCGTTGGTGATTTGATTATCGGGATGGAAGGCGTCAAAGTTGGTTTTGGGGTATCCTGCATTGTCTTGGTGGAGATAGTACCATGCGGCGATAATCCGGGTGGCTGAAAATAGGTTTCTGTAAGATTTATTACAGTAATGAAAGTGGCAAACACACCCATGTCGTCTACACGAGATATCGGGATGGTACCGTTGTTGACATAAGCAGTAAGATTCCCCCCGAAATATGACGTCCCCGAGCCAAAGACGACATCCCCTGCTCATGAGTAAGAAAACCTGACGGCGAAAACCTACATGAGGAAGATATTACCTGGCATGGTCATCTGGAGGATAACGATCAGGTCAGGTGGCATGACATGCGAAGACAGCTCAGCTCACGTCTAATCCGGCTACAACGGAGAGGGTGGACATCGTGCTGGACGGCAGATATTCAAATTTAGAAATAATGGATCAATTCCGCCTATACTCACGCGGCCCAATCGGACATGGTATCTACAGGAAATGAGTATGGTACCAGAAGCACGCAGTTATGTAGAGCTTACATCCTTGGAACCCGTATTCGCGCTTCAGAATATCATTCATCATCTTGCTATTCTGGCACGCATAAGTGCCGTTAATTAGGTCTGCGAGGCAAATGAATCAGGAAAAACGCATGTTACATAAGTTGTTCAGTTCAACTCACTATAACTGCACATTACGCTCGCGACGCCTGCCATAACGCTTCTCATGAAAGGATGAGCATAGATCTCGTGCTGGGTTCGGTCATCCACGTCAGACGACTCCTGTGTCCGTTTCCACTCTTGCTCACTGTGAAGAAATGATGTCAGCTCCCAGCCTTGACATATAAACACGAATACGAGGAACATACTTGTTGATGTAATGCTTAGCAGTGGCCTGCACACCGGCTTGCTGCAGACCCAAAATTGTCTCATAAGCAGATTCTCCGGTAAGGAAGGGATCTGCGCCAAAGCCTTCCCAGTTCCGTCCTCCTTGGGCGACACGTCCCATGTTCATCATTGGCCCGAGGGCGACGTTGACACCTTTGCCCTTGTGCTCCATACCCATAAAGAGTCCACGGGTACGGATGAGTTGACGATTCCATCTGAAAGGAAGAAGCTAAACTCGGCAACGAAAGAACGGCCCAATTGCACAACATACGTCGTTGCAGCGTTGATCCCAGTTGGGAAAGCCGTAACAAAGTCAGCAAAACGTACACCGAGAGGGGAGTCCTACACAGTTTCACTAGATGAGAAACGACAACGCTTTGCGGTGCGCACACAAATACCTCTAGACATAATCCGGGCCAGTTTTGAACAGGGGGTATGTTGCCCTAATGTTATCATGTTGGGGGAGGTCACGAAGTGCATCAAGTCGGGAAATCCTTACAACACAAAGTCCATTCGTCCAACCGACGCCGGTAGTCACATTAACTTTCTGTTCCAAAGTGAAACCGGCGACCTGCAAGGACGATGCGTCAGCGCAAAATCATAAATATACCTCGCGTAGAAAAGGAAAGGAGAACACGACACTGCTCAACAAATGATCACGGACCGGTTAGCTCCACAGCCACGTGGAACGAGGATCAAAACTGGGCATAGAATGACCAAAATAGGGGTGGAACTGAAGGAACCAACCATGGATTTTGCTTTGGCATATGCGGCAGCCCAAGCCGGAGCGAAATCAGGAACCACAGAATCCGAAAAGTTGACCTAACATATGACTTCAATAATTGGATGTTAAAGAGCCATATTTGTACATACCGATGGTGGATTACTAGGGTCTGTAGCTGGGAACACGCCGTATACGGGGGCCTGGGAAGGAGTGGGGTAGGGAGAGAAGGTGTAATGAGAGATTGGAAGGGTGCTAATACTAGAAAGGGTTGAAGGATAGCCGGTCCCTGTTGTCGAAGAGCTGGGTAAAGTACTCGAAGGGAGGCTCGTCCCATTTGAAGTTGATGACAGTGACGCGACAGAGCTGGAGTTCATAGGAGGGAGGGTGTTACTAGTGCTAGACATTGCCGAGGAAGGCATTGAGGAAGGCATTGAGGTAGAAGCATTGGAGGTACTACTAGGGAGACTGGAGGGTGGCAAAGACGTCGAGGAAGACGAGGAGGAGGAGGAGGAGGAGGACCATCCTTTGGATTCGTGGAATACAGTTGGTAAAACGAGGGGACCAGTTAGAGATGCGGAGTCAGTAGCAGCGATAACGAGTGAAACAAGTTGTAGAAGCAGGCCATAACGAAGAATTTTGGACACCATCGTGTATAGCAGCTATGCGGCTAATAGTGGATGGCAATGAAGAAATTCTTCAAATTCATTCTTCAATTTATTCACTCCGAAATTTGTCCGGCCATGCCTCCAACATCCACCAAGTATAAGCCGAACGGGGAGGAAGAAGATCTGTCCTGATTATGTAATGATGTCATTAATAATTTGAAATACCGTAATAATCGAGCAGTCTACATAAGATGACTCGGACGGCGAGGTCAACTTGGCGCACAAAGCTGCAGTTACGAGTTTAGACGTGATGATCATCTGTGTAATTGTCTGTCTTCTACAAGACACACCTAGGCTGCTGATCTGGTTGGCCTGACCATTCGCACAAACGATGGCCCGCCGACGACTCCCACCCCCATGTGGAATGGTCGAACGGCTCCTATGGAATCATGCTGGATCATTCATCCGGGCGTATAGGCGGCCCTGCAGGTACGGATGCCTCGCGCTCTTCGATTCTCCAGAATGCCGCCTACATCAGTTATGGAAGGTTCCGGTGAACCTTGTCCATAAGTTGTATTTAGTGCTAACAGGCTTCTTTCAAACCGCATAAGTAATTGGGGTCCCCTCAGTAATTGAACATGGAATAGACTGACGCCTATACCCGGCTCTGAACTTCACTGTAAGTAGAACAAGGGGCTATCGTGGATTCTCGAGCTCATAGCATTAGGTCCCGTTTTGCCGATGTACCGCTGTCGATATGTTGAAACGAGTCATTTGGTCAAGGTAGATGATTGGATGATGCAACTGAGCAACTGATACAATACTTCCGTACATTCGCCCACATGAACGAACGGAACGCCGTCCCTAAGTTGGTCCTCTGTAATTGCAAGCTTAAGGTGTCAGCTTAGAAACCGTAGAGAATGATAGATGCTAAGGAACACAGAACTTTCAAACCTTATGGTAGTTCCCGGTCTGAAAGCAGTTATGTACAAGCCAGCAACATTCTCGGGTCTTAACTTACGAGTAATATTCATTTGAAGGTAGGGGATAAAATCAGTACCTCGGGCGCGTCTTCCGAACTACGCGAAATTCAAGCGTTCTGTTGATAGCTCCTCTCTTTCTAGACGAGTCATGCCGCAATTGAAGCTGGAGCTTGAAAATCGATTCGGCCTTCTGGTAAATGGTGAACTGCTAAGTTCTTCTGGCTATCATGATATCATCGTGATCTGGATTTTCCATGGACACTCTCGACAACGTTGACCTGGGTACATCCAAAGTTCTTTCTTCGTCGAATGCTATAACGGTTCTACCAGAATACTTGCTAGATCCCCTCGATCTCCAACTGAGTCAGCCTTGGAAGGTTCTCAAGTTTTCTCGGGTGCTGTCGGCATGTTGACAAGGTTCACTCTGGTCATTCACCAAATAACTGTATCTTTTTGTGGATACATTTTCTGGTCCTATCTCATCCCGGCGATGGCTGGCCGTATACTACGTCGCTACACGATTGGACAAACGATGTCAGAAGATGTCTACATCTGTTGGCTTGACGGGCCTGGCTAGTGATGTGCCCGGCCCGGCTCAAAGCCGTGAGCCGGGCCAAGCCGAGCCTGTTTGATTGGTGACGGCCCAGGGCACTCAGAGCAAGAGGTGTCAGATCCACCGATCGTGGCCATCAGATTCATTCATGACAAAGCACAACTGGGGATTTCCGGGACACGGCATGTCAGCGGCATGGACCGTTGCCATCAAATTTGAATCAACGCCGCTCCAACTGGCGCAGTGCAACCTGAAGTTTGAAATGAAAGATTATATACGATAAGTAATTTAGGAAAATACATCTGTACTGCTATAAGCAGACATTTTCTGCATACCTGAAGTGTAACTAAATCTAGGTAAGATCGGAAGAGAAATCAGAGGAAGTGGCTCAAGAGAAGTGTTTGTTTTGGTCTCTGTGGGGAATCTGCTCGACCATTGTGTATAGATGGGAGGTGGTTCAGACGACATAAATCATACACATCAGTGTATATGGCTGTGGACCAACCTTGCTTACTTTCTGGTATCTTTAGCCTATTCTCCTCCTTGCTGGTTATTGTGATCTTTTCATGGAATTTGTGTGATTATTCATGCCATGATTGATATAGATACCACAGCATGTGCAGAGAACTTCATTAGGAGTAGCAGGATTAAGGGGTGGTGTATTTTCATTAGATATGAGACTAGCAGTAGTTGGGTTTGGAAGAAAGGATGAAGGGATATGGCAAGAGGAAGTGGAATTTGTAGCTGGAGAGAGAACATAGGGATAGTTGAAAAGGAATGTGGTTGATATGGAGCACTATGTATATTGTGAGGTTTCCATGTTGAGAAGGAGATGTTGACGTCAATGTGTTTGTAGATATGCATCCAAACATCGAGATGAAGGTTTATTGCAGAAGCCATCTGAGATGCTTACCCCCCCCCCCCCCCCCCATGGGAGCTATGGCTGCGATTAGTGGATCGGACACCTCTTGGCCCAGAGTAGCTAGCCAGTGGCTCAGGCTGCAGCTTTAGTCATACTAAATTTTCATCAAAAGTTATGACTTTGTAGCCAGCTTCTGTACTTGACAGTCATGACTTTCTTGAAATGTACTCTGTTCATTGTGGCTTGTGGCACACCAACGATGTTCCAAAGTTGATGCAGGTGGGAAGTTCTGGAAATGGCTGAGCATGGATCAATGGTAACAAGTATACTAACAACCTCGCATGAGATGATTGCAATGAATCTGGTGGCTGGCCAAGTCTGCTGTATCACTCATCATTTTCCATAGTTGTCATAACACTGATTATAAGCTTGTTACCTTTCCATGCATTTAGATTTTTTGCTTAGGAGTCAAACCAGATATAGCAGGATACCAGTAGTACATAGCTTACTAGGTGAGTTCTAAGTGTTACTTGTTGGTTTTTGCCTTCTGCTGAGTGGCAAGCAGTGTTCTCTTTGTCGAGGACATTTTGGGATTGGAGAATGTGGATGTCCATCCATCTGTCCATCCATCTGTCTGTCTCATAGAAATAATCAAGTTTTCTGTGCTACAAAATTACAATATGGGTCACATAATGATACAACCACACTTACTGCGGTGAATATTATCAAATATAACCCCCACGCAGAGTGATGCTAGAGTTTTTGGTGAATGTTGTTCATCACATGATTTCAAAATCCACCGACATGGACTACACATTCTCACTCACTTCATTCCTGATGAACATATATGCATCTTACCATGAAAGCTACCTGAGATTTGCATGGAATATACATCTTATAATTCCTCTACTGTATCAGGTGAAAATTAGCTAAGTTGATAATTACATAATTTTGATAGCAGTGGCTGCTGCAAGGCTGTAGACCACCCTTACATTGCAAGGGGTTGCATATATAATGCACAATGTACTTGTGTACAATTAAAATATAGTTTCCATATTATTGTAGTGGAAGAATGCAAAGTGCAGATGGATGGATGGATGGATGGACATCTGGATTCTCCAAAGCCAAAACTTTCTGTCTTTGTCGGTACTAGAAATCTCAATAATCACCATACAATCCTTAGAACTTTTGGGGTAGTAGCACAATTGTTTCATTGTCTAGTATTGATGGTGTGCTCGATCTTTTCAGAAGTGCACAGAAATTTCTAAAGTTCACTTTTCATTGTAGCTGCAGGTTTTGTTGACAAAAAAGCAATTTGTCATGTCACATGGGAGTGACATATGTGACACACATTCCATATTTGGTACAATTGTCACATTTTGGTCAATTCAATATGGCTCCAATGAACGAGGATATGAATGTTGTTTTCATGTCACATGTGGGGCATATAAATAGGACAAATGGCACCCTTGACAACCCAAAACATTAGTCAGAGAGGCCCAATGAAATTTGGATTTTTGAGATACTGTATGAGTGCCTCTTACATCAGCTAACCAACATGTTATTTGAGTAGTATATATTCTATACTTTGAGTACTTGTACTGTACTTTAGTTTCCTCCCACAAAATATGCTAAGTTCCTTACATGTTTCATTCTCCTTGAGTGCTGGAAGCTTCAGCTTCCTTCCAGGTACACCTAAACCCTATAGATTGTAATTGGAAGAGGGGAAGTGTTTGAAGAAGTAGGTAGTCATCCAAAAGGTAAGGAAGATGAAGTGTACAATGTGAGGAGCATGTGTAAGGGGACTAGGGGGTGCCCTGTGTGTTTCTCCTATTTTTTACATTTGTCCTACATTTTTCCTCACTTCATTTCCTTCTATTCTTCATTTTCTATGATTTTTCCTTATTTTACTACTAATTTTCCTTTCTATCACATTTGTGCATGTAACATGCCCCCTAGCGCCATGGACACATCAGAGAGCCTTGATGCACTAGAAAGCAATGTTACTGGAATATGCATGCAAATCAATTCACTTAAATCTATGATCAAAAACTTTGTCAGAACCCTTCAGACTAGCTCAACAACCAATATTCCCCCCATTGTGACTCCAAGTGTGCCCAATAATGACTCACCTAATGCACCCAATAATGATGCACCTAACGTGCCCACTAAGGAGTGCACCCAGATCAAACTGTCCCCCCCCACCAAATTTAATAGTGTGCATGTGCAGGGGCATGCATTCCTTAATTCCTGTGAGTGTAAGATAATTTCCTATTATCTTACTACCTTGCCACAACACGCATTACCTTACCCTTCCAGACCATTACTAATATACACGATCATGTGCACGAGTGTTGATTTCCCAAAACAATGTCGTAGTTAACTCTCATTCTACCTTAATCCATATCAAGTTCCAATTTACTCGGTCTCTCGTTCTTAAGTGATCAAGGCATGAGAGTGCCTTTGTTACACTTCTTTTTTAAATTTGAACTCGACGAAACCTCCTTCTCTTTCAAAGCATTCCAGCAGGAACTCCTGGAAATAAAAACCCCCTGCCTCCTACTCCTGCTTCTCGCGGAGAAGCGCACCTGTCAAATATAACTTCCAAGCGACACCAGGTTGTACATCAGTTTTCTATACCCAGCGTTATCTACACGGTCATCTACCCCTTCTGGGTGAGAAGTCCAATCACATCAGAATGCTATAGTCATCTACCCTTTCTGGGCGAGAAGTCCCTACTGCATCAGAACACTCAGAACACCGGCACTGTCTCACCTGCCCCAATCCCCAGAGTATCCCTGTATCATATATATATATCCACCCCGCCCCGACAGTGTAACACCCAGACTTGCCACCTTAAAATCACGCTCTGACCCCGTCAACCTGTCTCGAATTCCCTCATGAACTGTACCGCTCACCACCAGGAGCAGAGCACGTGCATTATGCCCACTGACCACAGCACCGTCCTTGCTTTCTTCACTATCTCCATCCCCAGCCTCAACTCCAGCTCCAGCTCAAACACAACCACCACCCCATTGTATCCCTTCCTCCGATTCCGAGTCAGATACTCTGATCCAGTCTTCACCATGACACCCAACGTTGCTCCACTGTATGCACCTGCCGAGGTTAAACAGGTGTCACCGTCTTCTGTGCCTCTTCTCTCTGTGGGCCGCCTCACGATTAAAGTGATCCGTCAATTTGAAACCGCGTGCCACCGTTACTTCTTCGTGAAGAGCGTGGTGGCTGATGAATGTGTAGGGAAAATCATTTACAATTTCAAGTCCACTGCTGTCCAATCCTGGATTAACGCCGATGAAGCCCATCTCATCGCTCTGACCTTCCCTGAATTTCTCGTCGCTCTCAAGAAGAAATTCTTGCCTTGTTCGTGGGAAGACGAGCTCGTACAAGATCAGATCATCGCTCAAAATTCTACAGACTTTGTCACTTGGGTAAACAATGTTCGCAATGCCAACGATGAACTCGGTGCTGCCAAATCGCTATATCATACTCCTGACAACCGTTTCCACCTACATTTGATCCCATGCCTCTCTGATGGCATGAAGCGTTTGTACAAAGCTAACAACAGCACTGCCCCTGGTGCATCCAAAGGCACACTTGACACAATTACAGACTTTGAGGAGTGGATGGAGCGACTCCAGCTTTTGGAGCAGGACTTACAGGCCAGCCGTGTGGGATGGGTGAACCACGCCGTGAAAGCTGGTAATGTATTGCGTGATTCCTCTGCCTCTAACATCGATAGCACTCCCAGCAGTACTTCGACCCCATACACCACCCCTCTCAAACCTCTCACCGATGACAAGAAGACTCTCCTCAGGCAACACCTTGGGTGTTACAAGTGTCGCGTTTTTTACGTGGGACACCTGGGATGAAACTGTACCAACCCCCGCCCAACGCTCGAAGATTGCAAGAGGGTGACAGCTGCAAATGCGGCCAAAGCCAAAGCGGCATACAACAAGATCCAAGTGGCGTCACAGACCACATCCACCATGGTCGCCGCAATTTTCGAGGCGGATGCAGTTTTGGAAGAGAGCGAAAGCAATGGTGATTCGGAAGAATTTGTGGATGCTAACAAAGTAGATGAGTACGTGCCTTCGCCTTTTGCTCTTCCCCAACACCTTCGTTGGATGTGTTGTATTGATGCCCCCACTACCTGTGCTCCCACTCCTGTTGATGCTCTCATTGACCATGGTTCGTCTCCAGTCTTGATTTCTAGCCAGCTGGCGGAGATCCTGTGCCTCACTGCAAGACCGCTTTTCAAATCTCTCTCTGTCTCTGGAGCTTTCACGAAGAAGAATAATTCAGCAACACCCCTCGTCTTAACACATTATTGTAAACTGTCAATTCAATCCCCGGATGCCCTCTGGCACTCCTGTGTTATCAACGCAATCATTTGTCCCGAGCTACACACCGACTTAATACTTGGACTCGATTTTCTAGTGAAAAATAAAATAGTTGTCGACACCGAACTTAGGACTGTCATTGCAAAAGATTCTGGCTATGATCTATTGAATCCCCCCGACCCCAAACTACATTGTCGACCTATCAGAAAATCACCACCAGAACGTTGTAAGCTTGAAGCGCAACAAATCAAAGCCGGACAGCAAAATGCACGCAAGAAGCGAGTTCTCGTCCATATGGAGCTGATGGCTCTGTTTGATGAAAACCCAGAACATTTTGATATGATGGCATTCACGACCGGCCCGCCCGATCTCATTGCAACAATCAAAACTCGGATCGTGCAATTGGCAGGAGAAGCAACATTGTGAAAACTAGACAAGCAAACAAAAGCTACTTTTGTCGACCGCTTCCCATCCGATATACCACATGTAAAAGACCTTCCTCACACCATTTACCACCATATAAAACTGATGCCTGGGGCACCGGTCTTGGTCTTGCGTGCGTATGGATGCCCACGCAAATACAGAACGGGATGGAAAACACTGATTGATCAACATGTAGCAGCAGGGAGGATCCATCCATCATCATCCCCATATGCCTCTCCATCTTTCATAATACCGAAAGCGGACCCAACGGTCCTACCTCAGTGGGTAAACGATTACAGACACCTGAACAGAGTAACGGTCCCAGACAATTACCCACTTCCACGGATCGATGACATTCTAGCAGATTGTGCAAAAGGGAAAATCTGGGGCAAGATCGATATGACGAATTCTTTTTTTCAGACGCTAGTACATCCGGATGACATCAAGTACACAGCAACACTGACCCCATTTGGGTTGTGGGAATGGGTCATTATGCCCATGGGTATGCGAAACTCACTGGCCACACATCAGAGGCGTGTCACACTAGCACTCAAAGATCTTATTGGGAAAATATGCCAGGTATACCTGGATGACGTTATCATTTGGTCAAATACTCTAGAGGAACATAAGCAAAACATTGCGAAGGTCCTGGAAGCATTAAGGGAAGCTCACTTATACTGCTCACTGAAGAAGTCAACACTCTTCACTACAGAGATCGACTTCTTAGGTCACCACATCTCGGCATGGGGAATTGAGGTGGACCAATCAAAAGTCCTGCATATTCTCAACTGGCCAGCACCAAAATCGGCAAAACATGTGCACCAATTCCTAGGTCTAGTCAGATATATCGCAGTGTTTCTCCCCACTCTTGCTGAATACACCGCGGTACTCATGCCACTTACTCAGAAAGAATGCAACGTGGCCTTCCCATCTTGGACTTGTCATCATCAGGCCGCATTCGACAACATCAAAAGACTGGTCATCAGCAGAGACTGCTTGATGACAATTGACCATGAGAACCCCGGACCCAACAAAATTTTTGTTACGTGCGACGCAAGCAAGAGAAGAACGGGTGCTGTACTTTCATTCGGGTGACATGGGAAGCTGCCTGGCTGGTAGCTTTTGAAAGCAGGCAGATGAACAGTGCCGAATGGAACTATCCTGTCCATGAACAAGAAATGCTAGCAATTATGAGGGTGCTTAAGAAGTGGTGAGTTGACTTACTGGGCTCTCACATTCACATCCGCACTGACCATAAGACCTTACAGAACTTCAATTTACAACGAGATCTGTCACAGCAACAGGCTCATTGGATGGAGTACCTTTTGCAATTTGAATACAGCATAACTTATATCAATGGACATAAGAATACAGTTGCCGACGCACTATCCAGGCTCCCGGACTCAGTGGACATGGAAACACCAGTTGTGGTAGTTGCCGCAGTCTTCTCCATTCATTCCAACCCAAAGCTGATTACTAGGATTAAAAAGGGATATCACAGTGACCCTTGGTGCCTAGGAATCCTGGATGACCTAAAGCGAGAAATGGTGGACTCAAAATTGAACATCGTACTCAAACATGGGCTACTCTTCATAGGGCAACGATTGGTTATCCCAAAGTACAAAGACTTGAGGGAGTGGTTGTTCCAATTAGCGCACGACAACCTGGGGCATTTTGGAGCGGAAAAATCATACGCTAACCTCCACAACAACTTCTACTGGCCCAATATGAGAAGAGATCTGGTGCGTGGATATGTATCTGGTTGCATGGACTGCCAACGGAATAAATCATCAACATCAAAGACAGCTGGACCATTACATCCCTTACCTGTACCCGACAAACATTTCAACTCGGTGGCAATTGATTTTGTAGGGCCTTTACCGAAAGATGATGGTTTCGATGCCATCGTTACAATGACAGATCGACTCAGCGCAGATATACAGATTGCGGCATGCACTACCGATATGACTGCAGAAGATTTTGCGTTCTTGTTCTTTGACAAGTGGTACTGCGAAAACAGATGCCCGTTGGAAATAATCAGTGACCGCGACAAAATCTTTGTATCAAAATTTTGGAGAGCACTCATCAAACTCATGGGCATAAATCATAAATTATCAACAGCGTACCACCCTCAGACAGACGGGTCTTTGGAGCGGTCAAACAAAACTATTGTGCAGTGTCTGCATTTTCACGTAGAATGGAACCAGAAGGGCTGGGTCAAAGTGTTACTGAAAGTAAGATTTGACATGATGAATTCGCTGAACGGATCCACAGGAGTATCCCCTTTTGTGCTGAAAACTGGGCATTCACCATGGCTGTTACCACCAATTGTCATACCACCAACTACCACGGAGGACCCGACTGAAGTTCCCCAGGAAGTGGAGGCCCAAACATTCATGGAGAGGATGGAAGAGGAGACGAATGCAGCAAGGGATAATCTCCTTGCAGCAAAAATTCAGCAGGCACATTCGGTCAACAAAGACTGCATTCCCAACCCTGCTTTTCATGTAGGGGACAGAGTCATGCTGGCCACCACTCACAGACGAAGAGACTACATACATGCTAAGGATGGACGTGTGGCCAAATTCATGCCACGATTCGACGGACCTTATGAAGTCACACAAGCCTTCCCAGAATCATCCTCGTACAAACTCAAACTACCACCCACTACAAAAATGCATCCTACATTCCACGTCACACAACTACATATGCATACACCCAATGATGACCAACTCTTCCCTTCCCACGCAAACAACGCTCCGAAGCTGCTAGTCACTCCGGATGGTTCAGAAGAATATTTCATTGACAAAATCCTCGACTGTCGACCGAGGGGACAGGGTCACCAATTCCTAGTATGTTGGAGCGGGTATGGGCCCGAGCACAATCTCTGCTTACCTAGATCCAAAGTACTGGAGACTGAGGTGCTCGCATTATATGAAGCTCAAAACGCATGAGTAGGCTTGAACACCTACGTGGGTTTTTTTTTTTTCAAGAGGATGTATGCAAGTGTAAGATAATTTCCTATTATCTTACTACCTTGCCGCGACACACATTACCTTACCCTTCTGGACCATTACTAATATATGCGATCACGTGCATGAGTGTTGATTTCCTGAAACAATGTTGTAGTTAACTCTCATCCTACCTTAATCCATATCAAGTTCCAATTTACTTGGTCTCTCGTTCTTAAGTGATCAAGGCACGAGAGTGCCTTCGTTACAGTGAGTTGTACATCAGTCTCCAGTCACATCAATTTGTTGACAATGCTGCAAAAATTTATTGGGCCTTCACATACATGAAATCTGAATGCACCTATCTCTACATGGACCATACTCTGTGCCAAACTAAAGAGCTTGGTTCTCTACCTTTCTCCACTTGGGGTAACATTTGAGCAGAGTTTGTATGCCACTTCTGTCCCCTCAATGAGCGCCACTGAGCAGTGACATGGCTTGAGTCATCCTCTTACCATCAGGCACATCGATCCATGGATGATTATATTGATGAGTTTAAGGATTTGGTGGACATGGCAGGATATGGGAGTGGGCTACCAGTTGTGGTGAAGTTCCAATGGGGCCTCAATTGAGAGATTCAGGACCAGATTTCACATATGTTGGAAGGGCGCCCAGCAGATGATGATATCTATGCTTGGTATGAAGCTGCTTCACTCTGTGATGAGAACTGACTCACAAATGTGGTGTTTAATGCTGCATTCTGTGCTCCAACTACCACTCATGCACCCTACACCTTCAATCGAACCCTTCCCCAGCATAACCCCATTCCTGTCCATCAGACTCCCACACTGTCCCAGTACCAATGGATGTTGATGCAGCCCATAGTTGTGCACGTAGGTTGGATCTCTGCTACTGCTGTGGGGAAACTGGGCACATGGCCAGAGCATGTCCACATCATCAGGATATCTGCATGCTCACCCCCAAGGGGCAAGATGAACTCCTCCAGGACCTGTTGGCACTTGTAGATGTCAAGGAAGCAAAGGATCAGGTTGCAGAGTAATCAAGTCAGAAGTTGTAGAGGAGCAGGAGTTTTCTATTCGCAGCAAGTGAATTGTATGCCCTTGCTGCCTGTCCATGACCACTTTGAAGTTTTGTCAGTTGAATCCCCAGAGGATGAATCTAATTCCATGATTGTTCCCCTCTCTGACCCTTCAAAGTTGGCTGAAGACATACCTACTCTTCCTATCTCTCCCTCTGCCCCACGCCCCAGAATTAAATCATGGGAGTGCAAACTACCACACAAATATATCATTGCATCCACTTCCTCTACACATTCCTTGAACCTAGCAATCAAACTACAGACTACCGACACTGGACAGATACTCAGTGTCTCTGTGCTCCTGGACTCTGGTGTGACTGGTCTCTTCATCAATGCCCATCTTGCACAACAACATTGCCTGAATACTCGCTCACTCTCACATCTGATACCTGTTTATAATGTGGATGGGTCCCCAAACAAAGCTGGTGCCATCCGAGAGGTTGTAGACCTGGTCCTCCATTACAAAGATCATAGTGAGTGTGCCCTTTTTGCTGTCACTCAGTTAGGAAAGCAGAAGGTGATCTTGGGCTATCCATGGCTTCAAGACCACAACCAAGAGGTCAACTGGTGTACTGGGGAGGTTACAATGAGCCGGTGTCCATCCCACTGTTGCACTTGTTTCATGGAAGCCAGACAAGAACACTGTGGACAAAGGGCCTCAGTACGACGCACTTGGAAGTGTCATGCCAGACCCCTGCCTGTGCCTGAGGTGGAGTTAGAGGGGGTTCCTGATCTGATGCCAGACTCAGATGATGATGAGGAGGAGCCAGAGGAAGTGGAGTAAGGTGATCAGATCTTCTACACTGCAATTCATCCATCACACAAGGTGTGTGCTACATCAAACATATCCCAATGCCTTGCCAAGGCCTTTCACAAAAACAATGCTGCTAAATCCTCTACTGATTCCTTGCTTCCTCATCTCCATGAGTTTGGGGATGTGTTCTCCAAGGAATCATTCAACTCTCTCCCTGTGTGCAAGCCATGGGATCACATGATTGAACTCACCCCCAGTGCAACCCCTTCATCCTGCAAGGTCTATGCTCTCTCTCCTAAAGAACAGTGACAGCTTGACCAGTTCATTGACGAGCATCTGGCCTCTGGATGTATTCGACCACTGAAGTCACTCATGGCCTCTCCCTTTTTCTTTGTCAAGAAGAAGGATGGCTCACTTCAACAAGTTCAAGACTACAGAAGGCTCAACAACATCACAGTCAAAAATCGCTACCCAGTACCTCTCATCTCCAAACTTGTGAACCAGCTCCATGGAGCCTGATACTTCACCAAGCTCAATGTCCATTGGGGTTACAATAATGTGAGGATAAAGGAGGGAGATGAGTGGAAGGCAGCCTTTTGTACTGACTGTGGTCTTTTTGAACTGCTTGTCATGTTCTTTGGCCTTACTAATAGTCCTGCCACCTTTCAGACCATGATGAATGACATCTTCCATGACCTCAACCTCAAAGGCATTGTTTGTATCTATCTCAACAATATCCTCATCTTCACTTGCATGGTTGAAGAGCACCATCACATCATGCACCTCATCCTGGAACGACTTCAACAGTACAAACTCTACCTTTGTCAGGACAAATGCGAGTTTGAGAAGACCAAGATTGAGTACCTCAGCCTGATTATCTCAGAGGATCAGGTGGAAATGGATCCTATCAAGGTGAATGGGGTCATGGCTTGGCCAATGCTCACAAACAAGAAAGAGGTGCAGTCTTTCCTGGGCTTCATCAATTTCCATTGGTGTTTTATCAAGGATTTCTCACATCATGCACAACCACTATTCGACTTGACAGGAAAGGAGGCATGCAGGTGGGATAATGCACAACAGGAGGCATTCAAAAAGCTTAACCAGATGGTCACTTCCACTCCCATTCTTACCTTTGCTGACAATTCACGCCCTTTTCGTGTAGAAGCCAACAGTTCTGACTTTGCGATGGGCACCGTGTTGTCTCAGCAGTCTCCAGAGGACCAGAAGTGGCATCCTGTTGCATTCTACTCCAAAAGCCTTAGTGCTGTAGAGTGAAACTATGAGATCCATAACAAGGAGATGTTGGTGATAATGCGCACACTTGAGGAATGGCAACACTTTCTCAAGGGTGCCCAACACAAGGTGGAAATTTGGACAGATCACAAGAATCTTGAGTACTTTATGATGGCCAAGAAATTGAATCATCATCAAGCTTGTTGGTCCCTGTATCTATCAAGATTTGACTGCTCCTTGCACCACCGTCTGGGTCACAGCATGGGGAAGACCAATGCACTCTCCCAACATGCAGACCATGGGGATGGCAGCAATGACAACCAAAACATTGTGTTGTTGCAGCCAGACCTGTTCACCATTCAGGCACTGGAAGGCATCACACCCCAGGGTGAGGAGCATGTCAAGAACTGTTCATCGCCTGATCAGAACCAGCATCTGTCCGACCCTTTTCTGCATGTCAAACCCGACATTCACCAACTCCTCCCATTCCCAGCTGCCTTGCATGCTGTGCATGAGGCTGCCTTGTACAGCACCCACAGCTGCCGTCTCTTTTGCAAATTCAACTACGGACTCCTGTGTGGCCCCCACTAAGTAATTTATTTATGCAGTTGAGACACTGCTGCAGTTACCGAGACATTCTGCTCCGATTCCGGACTCCAGTATTTAAGCTTAGTTAGTTTCGACTTGTATTCCTCAGTTCATATATCAACATAGACTCAACAAAAACTCGATAAAGACTTAACATAAATCTGCCAATCCAATCTCATTCTACTCCTACCTCTGACCTCTGAGAGTCCAAACTTCATTTGACTTGACCTCTAGTTCTCCCTCTGAAGTTCTGGTCTCATCCGAACTTAACCCAAGTCCCTCCGTACTCTTCCCTGCACTTTCCACACCTACCTGCTCCTACCTCCAAACCTTCGTCTTGAAATTAGGACACCAGATGAGGTGAAGGGCACAACTTCTTATAAGTTGAAGCCAAGTCCTTTCTGTTCCCCTTTCACAGAATCTGCTATGACCCGACAACTTATCTGCTATTGACATCTGCAGGGTCCAACCAGATTCTGATGTGCACCTCAGGATTAGTTCTTAACAGAGCAGGACATCCTACATGACATTCATCGCACAAACCATAGTGGTTTACATGAGGATGTTGTTGCCCAAGCTGTTAAGGAACTGAGGAAGGGATCCACCCTTTCCTTGCATGCGGCAGAGTGGGCTGAAAAGGAGGACTTGTTGTATTTCAGGGATCACATCTATGGATGCTGGAAGACCTTGGAGCTCACCTCATGGAATTATTGGTGGCCACAAATGTCATGGCTCATTGGTCAGTATTGTTGTACTTGTGACCTTTGCTTATGCACCAAGATTCCTCATTGCAAACCTGTTGGTGAGCTACACCCTCTTCCTGTTTCAGAGAGTTGTTGGGATGTTGTCAGTGTCGACTTTGTGGTGGAGTTGCCAGAGTTGAATGGGTTTGATGTGGTGATGTGCACAGTTGATTCAGTGGGGAAACATGCTCACTTTATTCCCACTCACACCACTGTCAGTGCCCTGGGTGCTGCCTGACTCTACCTCCACCATGTGTGGAAATTACATGGACTTCCAGGTGCCTTCTTTTCTGACCATGGCCCTCAGTTCATGGCAGAGTTCACTCACAAGCTGTACTGACTTCTGGGGATCAAACTCCTTGCTTCAACTGCCTATCACCCACAAACTGACAGCCAGACTGAGCAAGTCAACCAGGAACTGGAGCAGTACATCCACATCTTTGTCAATGAGTGCCAGGACAATTGGGATGATCTTCTCCCCTTGGCTGAGTTTGGGTACAACAACCATGTCCATGCTTCCACTCAACAAACCCCTTTCCTCTTAGACACTGGATGGCATCCACACATGGGATTTGAACCTCATGAAACTCCCTCACAGATTGAGACAGTGAATGAGTTCACAGAACACACGAGGGATAGCTTGGAGGAGGCAAACACAGCCTTAGCGAAGGTGAAGGATGACATGGCACATTTTTACAATCAACACCATTCTCCACCCCCTCAGTACAAGGTTGGTGATTGAGTTTATCTTGACTCCAGTGACATCTCCATTACACATCCATCCAAGAAACTTGCCCATCGCTTCCTGGGACCTTTCCCCATTGTCAAGTGTGTTGGAATGCATGCCTATTGTCTGCACCTCCCAGCCTCCATGCCCAGACTCCACTGAGTCTTCCATGTCATCAAACTCCTCCCAGCTCCCCAAGATCCATTCCCAGGATGCCATTCACATCCACCACCACTGCCTAGAGTGATTGAGGGAGAACCCCAGTATGAAGTTGAGTCAATCTTGGACAGCTGGTTGCGTTGAGGAAAACTCCAGTATTTGGTGCACTGGAAGGGTTATGGGTATGAGGAGAACTCATGGGTTGAGGAGTCCAATGTGAACGCCCCTCAGTTAGTCAAGAAATTCCACCGACAGCACACTGCTGCACTGTGTTGCATTCAAGTCACTGACTTTGGTCATATGCAATTTTGAATGCATCGGGGCAATGCATCTTAGAGAGGGGGTAATGTAAGGGGACTAGGGGGTGCCCCATCTGTTTCTCCTATTTTTTACATTTGTCCTATATTTTTCCTCACTTCATTTCCTTCTATTCTTCATTTTCTATGATTTTTCCTTATTTTATTTCTAATTTTCCTTTCTATCACATTTGTGCATGTTGACAGTTTTATATTTAGAGGTGGAGTACCCTTTCTGACATCTACCCCTTGGTATGATGTCATTTGGCAGCCTTGATCTGCCTATCTCTGCCTTTCCTATTTTTAGGTTATTATTTGATTTTTGCAGTCTTCACATATACTGGGCATTGGCAAAGGGGTCTTTGGAGTTTTCTCTTCGATTTTCCCTTTGCTATGTGCACCTCCAATCCCTGTAATATGTACTATAATTTTAACTTCAGATTTCCCTTTGCTAGTCCATTAATTAAGTGGCCTCCAAGGTTGCCCTTATAGCATGGATATGAATAAGGTAGAGTCCATGGCTCTGTATAAGTCCAGGTACTAGAAAACAATGTGTGAAAGAGAAATGAAGCTGTAAGATGGCACAGTTCCAGCAGGAACTGACACTTGCTCAAGTGTGAAGTATAGCCTGTAGGAGTACTGGGTGCTTATGAATATAGATTTGCCAAGTGGGCAAAGCCCAATGACTTATCCCCTGGATGATGTGGGGCACTACACCATTCTCTGTGAGCAATGTTGCTCCTCCTGCTCTTGTAAATTGTCCTCCTATGTCCTTCTTGAAGAAGAGGCTTAAGCAACAGATGAAGAAAGATCTGGTTGGGACTGTGCCATTTGATTTGAGCCATAGAAGGGATGACAGAGGGAAGTGGCAGTTGTGAGAGTGTGGGTAGGTGTGAAAGAGGGTCATTTGGTTGCAGGGAAGAGGTTTGGGCACAAGATGATGACATTTCCTTCAAAGGTCTTGTCAGCCTTGTGGCCAGGCAAGAAAAATTGAAAGCAAGTGTCATTGATAATGACTGAGTTCCATCTGGTAAGTTTATGGGGATCCCTGAGGTCCTTGTCTTCTGGCCAGGTGAGCTCGCCCAGACACATCAGGGTGAAAAACCCAACACAAAGTTGAGTGCTGAATAGGAGGTCGTTGTGAGTTGGGTTATGGGAGTAAGAGATGCACACGGTGTTGAGATTGGCAATCATGAGAGCCTGTTTTTGAATTGTTGGAGTCCCCCTTAATCATTTGCAACCTTGTAGCATGCAGTGGACAAGACATGATTTTCTGATTTCATGGACATAGTGTTTAAAGGTCTGGTCCATAGGACCGACAAAAGACCAAGGACTAAACTGAACCGACATTCAGTGATGGTACTCAACCCGGAAACCCAAACAAAACCCACAAAATGGCTTCAGATGGTATAACACAAGTCAGAGGAAGGATGCGAGGCCCTCTAGATGTCACCTGTCAGACCGACCATCAAATTGTCATAAAACAACACCTTGTCGAAGCAGTTCGAGGCTAAAAGAATGTGTTTCGAGGACTTGTGATGATTTTCGAGGGGTTGCGATGATTTGTGAGACATTGCGATGATTTTCGAGACGTTGCGATATTTTTCAAAGAAGTCTCGAGGAATTTCGAGTGTGCAGATATGTTTGGACGCAAGATTGGGGGAGTAGAAGTGATGAAAAGGCTCATTGAGGGAAGCAAGAGCGAAAATAGCGTAATGCGAGGAATTTCGAGGAATTTCGAGGAAGTTTAGCATAAAACACCAAACTTCGGACTGAATAAGACTAAACTGAACTCTCAAATCACTGTGATCTGGGAGGAACATGACGACTTTCTTGTTTTTCTTTGTATCTAGTACATCTTTTTATATAAAATAAAGAAAGTACCTAAAAAGGCTAGAGAACATGTGTAGAACATGAGGCAAAAGATATGAGTTAAGGCACAAGGCCAAAAAGGAGACTGGAATTCAAACAAGAAAGATATATATCATATGATGAAAGAGTAATAAAGGGTATAGAACTAAAAGGGGACTGTCCTTTGTGTATAAACTGCACTAAGTCTCACAATAATGCGTCCAGCGGGTTCTGTGCACGATAGGGACTTGGAACGAGGCTGACCTACTATCAGCAGGTTTGAGCACAAGTTGGAATACTTCCTGGCACATGGTATTCCACCATATAGATAACAAATGCAGTGCCCGATGTCGCTGACAGTCTCTCGATATCGATCGATGATGCTCAACGATGTTCGACAATGCTCGATGATGTTCGATTGTGTTCGATATGATGCTCGATCGCATTCGATGATGCTCGACCACATTCTACAATGTTCAACGATGCTCAACCACATTCGATATGATGCTCAATCGCGTTTGATATGATATCACGCTTGGTAGACTTGGTCGGGAGTGGTCGCGCTGCTTCTGGGACCTCGTGTGAGTTATCTGATGTGATTAGAATGTGGCCAAAATGGTGAATTGGCCTTTGAGCCAAGGGGACAACCTATCATTGGTCCAGTCCATTTTTTGGTTATGGTTGCCCAGATTTGGGGTCAGTCCAGTTGCCAGTTGCCTCAATTTAGATATATTCAAAAACCATTCAAAAACTGGTTGCAATCGGTTGCAACCGGTCTTCTTAAAGTACATATAATATTACAGATGTACTCAAAATTACAGTCATTAAAAGCATGTATACTAATGTAGATACTATTAATATTTACTATATCTAATATTATAAAATGAAATGGGACATGCCCAGGGGAAAAAGACTCATTTGGTGAGGGTTTATATAGCCTGTGGCTGCACATGGACCATCTGGTCATGTGTGCTGCCCAAAAAAACAAAGTGACGCC
Source organism: Tricholoma matsutake (assembly GCA_026075535.2). NCBI lineage: Eukaryota > Fungi > Basidiomycota > Agaricomycetes > Agaricales > Tricholomataceae > Tricholoma > Tricholoma matsutake. The sequence continues at coordinate 4,441,436 of AP026544.2, forward strand.
ACTTTGGAAAATGGTTCTCATGACCACCAATGACCCACAATGCCACTTCCCCCACTCTTCTATCCACCCACCCACAACACCCGCTGCACCTACCTCAAAAATGACACACTGCAGCTGAAAGGACACATGGGTCATAAGTTTCTTTTTTTAAATCTTATTTCTTGAACTAACTATTTCTTTTTTAGTTTCTTGTCTTTTGCTACAACATTGCCTAGCCACCATCAATGCACCTGAGCCCTCGCCATACCCTTCCAATCCCCTACATCACCACTGCAAGCCTCTGCTTGCAGGGTGGCAACAGGTTCTATTCCTAGACAGCAATAGCAACAGCACCATGGCCAATGCCATGTCACAGCACCACCACCCTGCCTGCAAGCGACTGCTCATAGGGGGAGATGGAGGTGCTGACTGGATGATGACAATGCCAATGAATGAATGCCAGACAACAACAACACCAACAAACAAATGCCAACAAACAAATGCCAAACAGCAGGGGCAATGAATATGGGGGATAATGAACAGCAGGGAAGATGAACAAACAGGGGGGGCAATGAACAAACAGCGGGGACAATGAATGGCAGAGACAACTTGGACGATGAACGACAACACAGCAATGACAAGCAAGGCACATTCAGCACCAACGAACACAATGGCAGCACCACCCCACTCTTGTGTCAAATGTGAGACAGTGGGGCCATTGTTTTTTTGTTTTTTCTTATTATGTTTTTTTGTTCTATTAGCAACTTGTCACCACCATGAGCACCTGCTCGCGGGGTGTCATGTAATTATATTTATTTAATACAATATATAATATATAATTTACAGGCAAAAAAAGTGGGTAAAACCAGTTCCAACCGGTCATTTGGAGACAACAAGACCGATTGGGACCGGTTGTACTTGGTAGTGTTTTAAGGTCCAGTTCGGTCTGGTTTTTCAACCCCAAAGTGGGTTAACCGGTCCAGACCGCAAGCCCAAGTGACATAGACTGTAACCGGTTTTCCCACAGCTAACTAAATATAATTGTGTATACAAAATAAAATGAATACATAAGCATCCTGTGAGCAGTTGCTCACAGCGATGCAGTGTAGCTACATACAGAATGAAAGATTGAAAATGAAAATGAAAAGAAATAGCCCCACCCTCTCGCATTTGTAGCGAGGGTGGGGGTCTGGTGTTGGCACTGTTGGTCATTGTTGCTGTTTGTTGTCGTCACCATTTGTTGTTGCTGCCATTTGTTGTTGCTGCCATTTGTTGTTGTTGCCATTTGTCAATGCTGCCATTTGTTGTCGCTGCAGCTTGTCATTGTTGCTGTTTGTTTCATCATCATCAGCACCTCCATATCCCCCTACGAGCAGTGGCTTGCAGGCAGGCTGGTGGTGCTGTGTGATGTGGCATCTCCATGTTGTCATTGTCCAGAAATGGGGCCCATTGCGACCCTGTGAGCAGAGGCTCACAGCGGTGGCATAGGGCATGGGTAGGGGTAGTTATCAACAGGCAAGAAACTAAGAAGAAGAAATATTAGTTAGTGAATTAGTAAAAGAAAGAAATCAAGTAAAAGGAACATACCCAGGGGCCGAAACAATGTTCGTTCATCGTTTGGGCTCCTTGCTTTGTGGTTGTGTGTTTGTGTGGCCATGGGCATCTCGCAAATGGTGCCACTTTTATTTTTTGTGTAAACAAAAACATGTCAACACGTGATGAAAATGATGTGTATGTGTTCATTTACTGTGAACAAATATGTACAACTCCTGCAACATATATAAACCCCACCAATTCGCAAGCAATCCCCCCTCGCAGGTAGCTTATTATACATTACTTTTATTATTTTATAGGGTATATAATCTAAGTGTAAAAGACCGATTACAACTGGTTTTATAACAGTTTTTGAATGTTTTTGAAATGAGTTAACCGTTAACCAAACCGCAGCTTCGGTTGCTCACTTTTTCAGAAAAATTGGACTGGACCAAACCATGGACTGCAATTTGGTCCAGTTCAGTCTTTGTTCCTATGGACTGAACCTTGAAACACTAGTACTTGGTGATAGGTTGTCCCCTCGGCTCAAAGGCCGATTCACCATTTCAGCCACATTCTAATCACATCGGATAACTCGCACAAGGTCCCAGAAGCAGCACGACCACTCCTGACCAAGTCTACCAAGCACGATATCGTATCGAATGCGGTCGAGCATCGTTGAGCATCATCGAACATCGTCAAACATCATCGAACGTGATTGAGCATCATATCGAATGCGATCAAACATCGTCGAGCATCATCAATCGATATCGAGAGACTGTGAGCGACATCGGGCACCACATTTGTTATCTATATGGTGGAATACCATGCGGCAGAAAGTATTCCAACTTGTGCTCAAACCTGCTGATAGTAGGTCAGCCTCGTTCCAAGTCCCTATCATGCACAGAACCCACTGGACGCATTATTGTGAGACTTAGTGCAGTTTATACACAAAGGACAGTCCCCTTTTAGTTCTATACCCTTTATTACTCTTTCATCATATGATATATATCTTTCTTGTTTGAATTCCAGTCTCCTTTTTGGCCTTGTGCCTTAACTCATATCTTTTGCCTCATGTTCTACACATGTTCTCTAGCCTTTTTAGGTACTTTCTTTATTTTATATAAAAAGATGTACTAGATACAAAGAAAAACAAGAAAGTCGTCATGTTCCTCCCAGATCACAGTGATTTGAGAGTACAGTTTACTCTTATTCAGTCTGAAGTTTGGTGTTTTATGCTAAACCTCCTCGAAATTCCTCGAAATTCCTCACATTACGCTATTTTCGCTCTTGCTTCCCTGGATTAGCCTTTTCTTCACTTCTACTCCCCCAATCTTGCGTCCGAACATATCTGCGCACTTGAAATTCCTCAAAACTTCTTCGAAAAATATTGCGACATCTCGAAAATCATCGCAACACCTCGCAAATCATTGCAACCCCTCAAAAATCATCGCAAGTCCTCGAAACACATTCTTTTAGCCTCAAACTGCTTCGACAAGCAGTTGTTTCATGACTATTTGATGGTCGGTCTGACAGGTGACATCTAGAGGGCCTCGCATCCTTCCTCTGACTCGTGTTATACCATCTGAAGCCATTTTGTGGGTTTTGTTTGGGTTTCCGGGTTGAGCATCATCATTTTGGAGCCCACCGCGAGGGCTTTCTAGATCAGTTCATCGTCGGACCTCCCCACCTTTCCACCACCATTTTTTCAGCCTTTGGCTGAAGGAAGCTCGATGATTTCAATTTCGCATTGAACTCATAGCGCCTCTGACCCTCCTGAACAACCAGGAGGTCTCAATACAGTATCTCGACCATCGATAATATTATTTCGCACTCTTTTGCCCTTCGTGTTTACTATTTCGCTACCATCTTCAACTTCGAAACATACAAAACCTGATATCGCACAAATTTTGACTTCACAGCCCCCCGAAATCTACTTCAAATATGTCAACATCCTTTATGCCAGCTCGTGGCCATTCTACATCTCCAAAATTCGATCCGAAACAGCCCAGAGAACTCCGAAAATACTTCGAAGAGCTCGAATTTCTCTTCCTGACTTGTGGTATTACAGATCAGGACCTAAAGAAGAAGCACACTTGCAGATATGTTGACATCGATTCTTGCGAACTCTGGGAATCACTTCCAGAGTACCAGCCCAGCACCTCATTTAACGCATTTCGCATCGCAGTACACAAGTTCTATCCCGGATCAGAAGATGAACGCAAATACAGCATTTTGGACATGGACACACTCGTTCGTGAACAGCTTCACATCGGTATCTTCGACTCGAACAATCTAGGAGTTTATTATAGGTCATTCTACAACATTACAAATTTTCTTCACTCAAAACACAGAATTTTGGAAGCTGAACAAAGTCGAGCCTTTGTTCGAGGGTTTCGAACAGATTTACGGACTCGAATTGTGCATCGTCTTGAAGTTAAGTTCCCAGATCATTATCCCGATGACCCATATGCTCTGAATGACATCCATGATGCTGCGAAATTTGTTATAGCATGCTCAAACTTGTATTCCATTCCCCAGCAATCGATCTCAACCTCGAATTCATTGCAGTCTAGCACATCGATAAACTCCGAAGATATGTCGCACATTTTCGAACATTTCGCATCGAACTTCGCATCGGTTGTCACAGCTTCGCATCTGACCAGAATAGTGTCCGAAATTTCTGTCCCGACCTCGTTCATCACTGATATCGTACCTTCGACCCCATCGAACCAAACATTTGATGTTACGCATCACAGCATGCACATTTTGGACAACATAGAAGCTCATATCGCATTGCTTGAATGGGAACTAGCTCTCAAAAAAGAGCTTGGGCTTGAATGAGAAATTTTCGCACTTCGAAATTGTCATGTCGCGCCTCCCAGTCTTCATCGCATAGTTCCAGCTTCATCGCACATGTCCACACCAGTTTCATCTTCGATAAATTTGCCTTTGCCTATTGTGCCAATTGTATCAGCTTTGACAGTTTCGACATAGTCCAAAGAACGCAAAATATTCGGATTACTGTTTTTGACTGCAACTTGCCCTCCGACACCATTTTTGCCTCTGCAATCTAGCTCGATCTCATCTCCGATATTCTCGTCGTATTTGTCCTCATCATCGCCCACTTCAACCTTGATTTTGCATTCGCCACTCCTGATATTTTTGTCCTCGATTTCGTTGTTGGTGCCATCGTCCATTTCACCATCTATTTCAATATCGCGTTCATCCTTGTATATTTCGTGACCAGTTTTGTGTTCACATTTGCATTTGCCCTCAAAGTCCAATATAGCGCTTGAAGTTCCCTATCCATCATATATCCATAGTCCTCAGCTTGCAACCCTTGTTGTCATCCCCGAAATCTTTATTACATCCATTGTCAACCACAGTTTCATCGACCTCATTTTTGATCCCTCAATCTTTTGTTCAAACTATATTCGACTAGTTCCTCGACCCGATTATAGCGATCATGGTTAGCACTCTCCACATCAACCCAATTTGTGCATTTCCTTCTCTTTCACTCGCATTTCAACTTTGTTCTATTTATCGAACTCATCTTCACCATGCTCGACATTCTTTGATTAGCCTCGATGGCTTTTATTTCAGCTTCGACACTCCATTTCACATCAATTTAATTCGATTTAATTTGATTTACCTTTGCAGTTTGATTGACTGACCAGGACGGTCAGTATTTTAGTCAGGGGGAGGATGATAGGTTGTCCCCTCAGCTCAAAGGCCGATTCACCATTTCGGCCACATTCTAATCACATCAGATAACTTGCACGAGGTCCCAGAAGCAGCGTGACCACTCCTGACCAAGTCTACCAAGCACAATATCGAGCATCATATCGAATGTGATTGAACATCATCGAGCATCATCAAACATGATCGAGCATCATATCGAACGTGATTGAACATCATCGAGCATCGTTGAACATCGTCAAACATTGTCGAACACGATCGAGCATCATATTGAATGCAATCGAACATCGTCAAACATCCTCGAACACAATCGAGCATCATATCGAACACAATTGAACATCATCGAGCATCGTTGAACATCATCGAACATCATTGAACGCAGTCGAGCATCGTTGAGCATCGTCGAACATGATTGAGCATCATATCAAACATGATCAAACATCGTCAAGCATCATTGAATGCGGTCGAGCATCGTCGAACATCGTCAAATATTGTATTGAACGCGGTCGAGCATCGTCAAGCATCATCAATCGATATTGAGAGACTGTGAGCGACATCGGGCACTGCATTTGTTATCTATATGGTGGAATACCATGTGCCAGGAAGTATTCCAACTTGTGCTCAAATCTGCTGATAGTAGGTCAGCCTCGTTCCAAGTCCCTATCGCGCACAGAACCCGCTGGACGCATTATTGTGAGACTTAGCGCAGTTTATACACAAAGGACAGTCCCCTTTTAGTTCTATACCCTTTATTACTCTTTCATCATATGATATATCTTTCTTGTTCGGATTCCAGTCTCCTTTTTGGCCTTGTGCCTTAACTCATATCTTTTGCCTCATGTTCTACACATGTTCTCTAGCCTTTTTAGGTACTTTCTTTATTTTATATAAAAAGATGTACTAGATACAAAGAAAAACAAGAAAGTCGTTGTCTTCCTCCCAGATCACAGTGATTTGAGAGTACAGTTTAGTCTTATTCAGTCCGAAGTTTGGTGTTTTATGCTAAACCTCCTTGAAATTCCTCGAAATTCCTTGCATTATGCTATTTTTGCTCTCACTTCCCTGGATTAGCCTTTTCTTCACTTCTACTACTCATCTAGTCCCCTGATCTTGCATCCAAACATATCTGTGCACTCGAAATTCCTTGAAACTTCTTCGAAAAATATCGCGACATCTCGAAAAGCATTGTGACATCTCGAAAATCATCGCAACATCTCGCAAATCATCACAACCCCTCGAAAATCATCGCAACATCTCGCAAATCATTGCAAGTCCTCGAAACACATTCTTTTAGCCTTGAACTGCTTCGACAAGCAGTTGTTTCATGACTATTTGATGGTCAGTCTGACAGGTGACATCTAGAGGGCCTCGCATCCTTCCTCTGACTCGTGTTATACCATCTGAAGCCATTTTGTGGGTTTTGTTTGGGTTTCCAGGTTGAGCATCATCATCGGACTGGTTGGGGTCCCAGTAAGTTGGGGGTCGGTTGCAACCGGTTGCAGTTGCCGGTTGCCCCCTTTGGGGTCAAAAACTGGACCGAACCTGTAAGGGGACTAGGGGGGACTCAGGGGGGTGCCCTGTGTGTTTCTCCTATTTTTTACATTCATTTTATATTTTTCCTCACTTCATTTCCTTCTATTCTTCATTTTCTATGATTTTTCTGGATTTTATTACTAATTTCCATTTCTATCACATTTGTGCATGTTGACAGTTTTATATTTAGAGGCAGAGCACCCCTTCCGACATCTACCCCTTGGTATGATGTCATTCGGCGGCCTTGATCTGCCTATCTCTGCCTTTTCTATTTTTAGGCTATTATTTGATTTTTGCAATCTTCACATATACTGGGCATTGGAAAAGGGATCCTTAGAGTTTTCTCTTTGGATTTCCCTTTGCTAGGTGCGCCCCCAATCCCTGTAATATGTAGTATAATTTTAACTTCGAATTTCCCTTTGCTAGAGGCTGAGGTTGCCCTTATAGAACCGGACCTTAAAACACTACAGGGACATGTGGAAAGTAGGGCTTGAGTTGCTGGCAAATTCCTGAGAGGCATGTGTCCATGGAGTCTGGCTTGATGTGGTGACACATATATACTATGGAAAGGCTGAGGGTGTTGGATGTGGATTTGACAGGCAAGTTGTGCATGTGAATAAAAGAAAGGTAAGAGTTCAATGCAGAACCATAGTCCTTCCAGGTACTGACATCAATTGCCTGCCATGAGAGTGATCCCTTGTTCCCAGACTAGACATTCTCATGACCATGGCTCCTGCATGGGTTTCCAGGTGCAGACATGTGATACAATCATTTTTTGGCTGCCCCCAGTGTAGCACAGTGTGGGGGTTGAAAAATTGAGATCTGCAAGTCTGGGACCAGTCTCAGTGCCTTCTTAAAATTGTGACAAGAAATCACATCTGCCACTTCATTTTTTACTCCTGAGATATGAAGCACATGTAAGTCTAACTCATTGCTAATGCAGGTGTCCACATAGAAATGTAGGAGGGGATTGTATGTGGACTGACAGTGAAGAGAATTGAAAATGTCAATGGTGTTCATGCTATCCATGTACACCACGATCTTTGAGTGATGTGTATCTCTTCCCTATAAGTTATTGAACACACTAGTGGCTATTAGCACCTCATAAAAGAAAATAGTTTTGCCCATTAAGTGAGGGGGCACAGGCAAGAAATGTCCTTGCTGATAGTTGGGGTACTAGAAGGCAAGTCCCTGCATACATGCATTGCAGAAAATTGTCTCATCTGCATCATCTGCATTCAGATGACAGCAATTTGACTCCAAGGGAGTCATGGAGGTGCCCCATTGCCCATTTGAGGTCTGATTGAACTTTGTTGTTCACCCAAATTTTCATCAGTGATTGGTCTTTTCCAGTGATCTTTGGGTATAAGTTGTTGAGAGCTGGGTGAATCATAGGGAAAATATTAAAACTCCAATTCATCCACCCCACTAGTCTTTACCACCATTGCAGCATCCACAAAGCACCCTTCTTCTTTACTGGTCATGCCATGAACTCTTGGAGCTCTTGTTGAAGGTCATCCAGGGCTTGCTGTGGGAGCATGACAGACAGGCTGTTGGTGTTTACTTCAATGCAAATGATTGTAAGTTTCTCCCAAAAAAGTTGTTTGTGTGGCTCATGTGGTATTCCCAGTTCATCCCATAGGGATGGAAGTTTGACCTGGTTCTCCAGCATATGCTTCTCATACCTCTGGTACCAGATGACATTCCCTTCCTCATCAATTCCAAAGGAATCATCCATGCATGTCCAGAGGTTGAGAATCATGTGGATGTTTCTGGCAATCGAAGTCACAAGGCTGTTCATCCTCCAAAGCAGTTGTTTCTGTCAAGATCTTGTTCACTGTTGATTGTGATTACTTGTTTGATCTGCCATAGTGGGTGCATAGGCAATAATCAGTAAGCTTCAGCCACATCCAACTTGAAGAGTATGAATGACTGATTAGGTTTGGCTCAGTGACATATGAGCAACCCTTCACCTATATGTCTCACATTGTCAAGGGGGAATCCATTGACATCCTTGCATTTGATCATAGAATTTGGGGCATAAATGCCTGCACTTTGGTTGAACACCATTCACAATTTCTCTGAGTGTGGTTTTGGTACCACATAAATAGGTGAAGCATGCATGTCCAGGAGGAGGTCTCAACTGAAAGATCCAGAGAACCTCCCCTTTTATATCATTTGCATGTATTTTTGAACTGATAAATTCTATACATTGTCCCTCACATGTCAAGCGATGCACACACCTCATACTTTGGACAAACTGTTGCTCCAGAAGGAGATCAAACTCCTACTGGAAATGTGAATAGAGGGAGCATCTCAAATAATATATCCACACAAACCATCTCAACTGGAATTGCCACTGGAAATGAGGATAGAGGGAACATCATCAACAATTTGTCACCACAAGCCATCCCAATTAGAATGTCTAGGCAATACAATGTATCCCCAGCTGCTGGAAGTCAGAACAGGCATGTACCGGGATCTCCCATACACAACTGAAGCCCTGAGCACAAAGGAGATTTGTTCAAAGCTGATCTCATCTCAAAGATAGACAGCCTTGTCTGAAATTCCAGAAATGAGAAGACATTGAGGATGAAAACATTATTGCTACTCAACAAAGAGGTGCTGAACACTAAAGATTGGGGGCAAGAGTTGAACAAGATCATCAAGAGCAAAGAGATGAGAGTACCAGTTGAGATGAACATGAAGATAGAGCATGTGTGGGGGGACTGTGAGAGGAGGGAGCCAAACAGTTTTTGCAATGAGCTACTCCACAAGAGACAACAAAGCCCATCAAACATGTCAAGCTCAGACAATGACTCATCATCAGGAAGAGGAGACAGGGAGTCAAACAAGAAGAAAAGTGTCTACAAATCTCAGCTATCTTGGTACACTACAAAGATCACAGCAGAAGCCAGAGAAGTTGACGAGAACTGAAAGAAGACAAGAGAAACTCTCATCATATTCCAGAAGGACCTTAGCTTCGCTGAGGGAGATATTCATTGAGCAGGAACTGCCCCACAAGGATTCTCCAAATCAGAGTGGAAACAAATTTTCAAGAGAGAAGCAGTTAATCTCAATGTCATTTTCAGTGACCTCCACTACATTGCCCCTCCTAAAGAGAATGGGACGCATAGAGAATGGGACACATCAGTGGAACAAAGATATCTCTTGGAAAAGCAGATCCTGTGAGAAAGATCCAAATGAATAGTGACTGGACTGTCACTTGGCATGCAGCTACCAAAGTGATCATGTTCACTTTCCCACATAGGAGTGAAGAGTTGCAGCAATGAAGGGACTACATGACATCCAAATTCTCTGCCAAGCAGCTCAACGTGCACCACAAACTTATTGCTTTTGACAAGGCAGTCAGAGCAATGATCAGAGGAGGACAAGTGATTCTACTCACTGACTGCAACCAATTCACCTACCTCTATTCAGCCTCCCTTCTCCCAGATGGGATCCAGGGAGGATCAACCACACAGTCCACCATTGGAGAACGACCCAGAGATCACTCTCCCGAGATGTGCAGATGATACAACAGTGCCAAAAGTTGCCATGGTACAGCCAGCTCTTCCAGGTACAGACATGTCTGCCTCAAGTGCAAACAGTCAGGACATGGCCAGGTTTAGGGAACTGCACAGGTTTTACCCGCGGGTTTCCCATGCTTTTATTTCCTAATTTATTCAATGAGTTTTGCATGAAAACTCATGAAAAAATGATTTTCTGATAGCTATTCAATGGATGCTTGTGATACAAGGGACAAAATAATTTATTTTCGACCTTGTCACATGACAGATGTCACCCAAATATTGTTTTATGTGTTAGATCACAAAGAGCCAACAAAAAGCTTCCAGAAAATCTTTTTTTTATGATTTTTCATGCAAAACTCATTGAACAAATTAGGAAATAAAAGTGTGGGAAACCCACAGGTAAAACCTGTGCAGTTCCCTAGCCAGGTTAGCTGCCCTCAGCAGAATTGACATGGCTTATGGTATGCATCCAAAGTATCTCAGGTACAATCTATGGAGCAGCAAGGAGGAGGCTAGCTTTGGCAATTCATCCCCACCTCCATGTCTCACCAATTGGACTAAATATGCAAACCCACTGCCAACAGTACCAGAAAAGAAACTTGCAAATGTTGAAGCAATAAAAACTATCAGAGAAAACCCTGATCTTTTCAAGATTGTCACACCTATTGATGTAGACCATTTTGAAGAACTACCCAAATCCCATCCAAATTGTCCCTTCATTTAGTCAGTCTGCAGGGGCCTGCAAGAGGGTTTCTGGCCTTGGGCAGACATGCAATACAATACTTATCCCAGCACAGTCAATGAGTCACTGAGCATGCCACAGAAAGAAAAAGAAGTCAACTTCTTGCAAAAACAGCAAGACCATAAGTGCTCACGGGTGTGGAGCCTAGTACAAGTGTGTGTTCTGAGTGATGACACTATGAGAGAGTGAGAGGCAGAGAGACTAATACCCATAACTAGGGTGTAGCATGGGTATGGGTAAACCCATGGTAAACGGCCCACAGGTTTGATGGGTACGGGTACGGTTGCCGAAATGCCGGACCTGTGACATACCATACCCATTTTGGTGGTGTCACGGGTATCAATGTGGAAGGAAGCTGTAGCTTCCAACACTCAAGGGCACAAAAACTATAAGGAACTTAATATAATTTGAAGGGGGGATTCTAGAATACAGTACAAGTACTCGAAGTGTAGACTATATACTACTGGAATAACATGTGATAATGGTGGGGCATGTGATAACAGTGATGATGTAAGAGGCACTCTTACACAATGGTTATTTAGGTCATCGGCCGCAGAAGATGCCAGACATTGAAACGATGGCAAAATCATCATTTGTAAGTATTTCAACTTTCTTATTTCACAACTAACAGTTTTGTTAGGTCCTACTCTAGTGACACGAAGCATACGAAATGGGCCTAAACAACTTTGATCATCGTTTGGGCCCCAGGTAAGCTTTTCTTTGTTCATATCTTATTTTTCTTTGTTCATATCTTATTTTTCTTTATTCAACTAACTTCATTTGCATTGTTTACAGGTTTTAACTTACAATGATGCAACTACCACGACAACAATGACAACAATGCCAACAATGGCCACCACAGCCACCACACCATCATCACCATCACCACCACAGCACCCCCAACTTCCGCCGCAAGCAACTGCCCACAGGGCGGAAACAGGGAGCAACAATGGGACGAGGATGGGATGAGGCACACTGTCCCCTGGTGTTGTCATCCCATCTCATTGCTCCCCATTTCGACCCTGTGAGCAGTCGCTCATGGTGGCGGTGGTTCGTTGTTGATGTCGTTCTTGTCCCTTGCATCCTTGTCCCATTGTCCAGTGTTAGACGGCATGGTGGCAGGTACAGGAGCAGTGGTGGTGGGTGTTGATGGAGGGGAGTGGTGGGAGGGAGGTCATCTGTTTTGGTTTTCAGTTGTGTGGCGTCATGGCATTGCTGTGGGTGGGCATAGGTGGGCGTGGAGGCATTGTCTTGTTGTTATAACATAGTTAGAACCTAATAAACAAGATGAACATATTAGTTAGTTGAAAAAACAAAAAGAAAACAAAAAAAAACTTTTCCTAGAGCCCAAACGACATCCGTCATCGTTTGGGCACAATATGGTGAGATAAGACTTGTAGATAATATAAGAGAAATGCGCCTGGGGCCCAAACGACAATACATGTCATTTGGGCCGACGGAGAGGGGGATGAATGACAACTACACGGGCAGCAATGGTGACAAGGATGACGATGAGATGAAACAAAAAAAGGCCCAAGATGTCGGGCCACAGGTGAATTTTGTTGCTTTTCTCATTTCATTTTATTGTTACTAACCCCAAACATTCTAGGCAATGATTTTACTATTGACGATGATGGGCACCCCCTGTCTCACCCCCACCACTGCCACGAGCCCCTGCTCGTGGGGTGGTTAGGTGGTAGCAAGACCATACGCTCACGACAGCAGCACCCCCAACTACTGCTGCGAGCAACTGCTTGTGGGGTGGAAATGGGGAGAAAGGATGGGACAAGGATGGGGAGGATGATCCAGGACCACAAGGGGCAGGGGCACTACTGTGAAGAAGGGGAAGGACCTCTCCTCACCCCCCATCTTGTCAGTTTTTTTTAAATTATTAGTATTGTATAGAATTATGAAATACACAAATCCCTCCTTTGCTCTTCTTGAGTGGTGGAGGTGTCTTTTTTTTTTCAAAAATAATCAAATATAAGTCCCTCTGTACAAAGATTTATTGTCTGTGGCTCAAGTATTGTATACAATGTGTAGTTGAGTTAGTAAAGATACAAATGCAGGATGTTCAACAGTGTAGAATGTCTAAATACAAGGCAAAGATGTAGTCAAACCTACGGTGTATATACATGGTGTCACACCTGTGGTGTTTTATGACAGACCATGGGTTAAACCTGTCACCACGGTTGCGGTGTTAGAATGGGTGCGGTGTTGACAGGTGCAGGTGTGGTGTGTTAAATTTTACCCACGGTGTGACCCATGCTACACCCTACCCATAACCATATATTTAAACAATGGTGCATTTAAATACAGGGTGTTTAAAACTGTTAAACATGGTCTAAACAGTGTTACAGTTATATGAAGTGAAAAAGTGCAAATTTTGTAGTCAAACACCATTTCAAACCATGACTAAAACCAAGACTTAGTCATCAAACTTAGTCAGCTCAAGGCATCACATGTCTATTACAGTTTATCATTTGCTTACTTTGCCAATCTACTTACCACAGCTCAAATAGCTACAATATAAAATGAAACAATTTGAGGCCATAATATAATTAGCATTTACAGGTCCAGTTCAGTCTGGTTTTTTATGTCTAAATGGGGCAACTGCAACTGCAACCGGTCCAAGACTGACCCAGATATTGCTGAACTGCAACCGGACCACATAGGACCAGTCCATATCAGTCCATGGACCAAAAAAAACCAGTTCAAACCAACTTTTTGTTGTAAAATTTGTTGTACCAATATAACCCATATATTTCTCAACAACAATTAATCGGACCATTTCACCATTACACAAGCAGTTGGATATTGTAATTTCCCGGCGACTGGTCTAACTTTTAAGAGATTTCATCAAGATCTGACAGAGATATGATTGAAACAAAAGTACATTGTATTCCATGTTGTAGTTTGTAGTTTGTAGTTACAACTTGTTAGGGCTGTTAAATGAATCAAATACACATGGTATAGATGTTTATGTATGTTATTCCTTTGCCTTGGATAATGTCCAATTGTGCCCAACATTTTTGTAGCACAAGGTATAAACAGTATAGTCACAGCTGCTCAAATGACATCAAAATACTCACATCAAGATGTATTTTGTCATATCTCTCTCAGTTCTCAACCGTTTTTGATGGTCCAGGGAGCGAAATTGAAGCCATTATGTATGGGAATCAAGGGGTATAGTCCACATGACCTATAAACCGGTTGAAACCGGTTCGGATCGGTTTTCATCAGTTCAATGATATTTTTCAAAGCAAAAGACTGGCAACTGGACTGCAAAAGCTATAAATAGCCACCTGATGAACCGGACTTCGGTTCAGTTCAGTCCGGTTTCGGTCTTTTTCCAGTTTGTAGTACCAGACCTTTAAACACTATCTCCACCTGACCCTCCAAGATAATCAGGCCGAGATACTCGATCTTGGTCTTCTCAAACTCGCACTTGTCCTGACAAAGGTAGAGTTTGTACCGTCGAAGCCATTCTAGGATGAGGCGTGTGATGCGACGGTGCTCTTCAACAATGCGAGTGAAGATGAGGATGTCATCAAGATAGATACAAACAACGCCTTCGAGGATGAGGTTGTGGAAGATGTCATTCATCATGGTCTGAAATATGGCAGGACTATTAGTAAGGCCAAAGAACATGACAAGCGGTTCAAAAAGACCACGGTTGGTACAAAAGGCTGCCTTCCACTCATCTTCCTCCTTTATGCTCACATTATTGTAGCCCCAATGGACATCGAGCTTGATGAAGTATCGGGCTCCATGGAGCTGGTTCACGAGTTCAGAGATGAGAGGTAATGGGTAGTGATTTTTGACCATGATGTTGTTGAGCCTTCTGTAGTCTTGAACCGGTCAAAGTGAGCCATCCTTCTTCTTGACAAAGAAAAAGGGAGAGGCCATGGGTGACTTCGATAGTCGAATACATCCAGAGGCCAGGTGCTCATCAATGAACTGGTCAAGCTGTCACTGTTCTTCAGGAGAGAGAGGATAGATGTTGCAGGATGAAGGGGTTGCACCAAGGGTGAGTTCAATCACATGATCCCATGGCTTGCACACAGGGAGAGAGTCGAACAATTCCTTGGAGAACACATCCCTGAACTCATGGAGATGAGGAAGCAAGGAATTAGTAGAGTATTTAGCAGCATTGTTTTTGTGGAAGGCCTTGGCAAGGCATTGGGATATGTTCAATGTAGCACACACCTCGTGCGATGGATGAATCACAGTGTAGAAGATCTGATCACCTTCCTCCACTTCCTCTGGCTCCTCCTCATCATCATCTGAGTCTGGTATCAGATCAGGAACCCCTTCTAACTCCACTTCAGGTATAGGCAGGGGTCTGGCACAACACTTCTGAGTACGTCATATTGCGGACCTTTGTCCACAACATTCTTGCCTGGCTTCTGTGAAACAAGTATGACAGTGGGATGGACATCAGCTCATGGTAACCTCCCTGGTACACCAGTCGACCTCTGGGTTATGGTCTTGAAACCACAGATAGCCCACAATCACCTTCTGCTTTCCTAATTGAGTGACAGCAAAAAATGATCTTTGTAATGGAGGACCAGGTCTACAACCTCTTGGATGGCACCAGCTTTGTTTTTTGGGGACCCATCCACATTATAAACAGGTATTGGACATGAGAGTGAGTGAGTATTCAGGCGATGTTGTTGTGCGAGATGGGCATCAATGAAGAGACCAGTCACACCAGAGTCCAGGAGTGCAGAGACACTGAGTATCTGTCCAGTGTTGGTAGTCTGTAGTTTGATTGCTAGGTTCAAGGAATGTGTAGAGGGAGTGGACGCAACAATATATTTGCATGGTAGTTTACGCTCCCATGATTTAATTTTGGGGTGTGGAGCAGAGGGAGAGATGGGAAGAGCAGGTATGTGTTAGGGCGACACCCACTATCTGCTAGCTAAGACCGTGCAGGTTCTCTCTACAAGAAGGGGGCGGGATCCACGCTCATGATCGGGAAATTGATGGTTTTGATGCGAGGGGTTATTAATAGGTAAATTTGTTGACAAAGGCCTTTCACACTGAAAGCGTAGGTGGAATACCTAAGAGAACACAACTGGGGTCCCCTAGGCATATATTTAGGGTTTATATACTATGTTACACATATTGTACATTGTTGTTACCGACGCACTCGTACATGTGCGTACATTTTGATGCGTGCAAAATAAAATTCTCACACTATCAAAGTGTAGCATCATTTGGTGTCATGTAGCGTAATTCGACATAATAAAATAAAATGAAATTTTATTAGATAATGGGGTGGTTTCCTAACATTACCCCCCTTTTATGCCTCGACTTCCAGGCGAGAAAATATTACATTTGTCCCCTCTGTGAAATTTTGGTAAGGCCGGAATTTCATCCCCTCATACACCATTCTCACGATGCAACGCGGAGCATTCAGATTACATTTAAAGTTGCGTTACGCGCTCGCTTACAATTCTCTTCGGGTTCCCATGAATTATTTTTGTCGGTATAGTTTTTCCACTTTATAAAGAACTCCAATTTGTTCCGTCGAAGACATGAGTCTAGAATTTCTTCAACTATGTATTCTGGAGCACCTTCTACTATTATCGGAGGTTGCGGAGTAGTTTGTTGGCCAGGAATAGTGGGCGGGCGGTAAGGGCGTAGGTGGGATACATTAATCTCGGGATCAATCTTGAATGATCAGGGTAATTTTAGCACTACCGCATTAGGCGAGATCACTTTAGAGATCGCATATGGGCCAACTTGTTTCTCCGTAAGTTTCCTCGAAGGTCGTGGAATATTCAGGTCCTTGGTACTTAGCCATACCAAGTCACCAACTTTGTACTCTGGAGTGCGTGCTCGAGTACGATCCACGTGTCGCATCATGTCATCACATGCTTTCTTCAATGCCACCTCTGCTTCCTCTTGTACCTTTTGCATCTTAGATACAAAGTCTTCTACCGACTGTACTTTGACTTCCCTTCTGGGTTCTACTCCCATGCAAGGATGATATCCATAATTCGTGAAAAAGGGTGACATACGAGTAGCTGAATGGAATTTGTTATTGTGGGAAAATTCAGCAATTGCCAACCATTCGGGCCAGTCGGTTTGTCGGTAGTTGACAAACATACGTAGGTACTGCTCCAACTCCTGATTCATTCTCTCTGTCTGCCCATCAGTCTGTGGGTGATATGCCATAGATAATTTAGTTTGAATTCCCAATATGTTGTTTAGTTCTTGCATAAACGCAGAAGCAAATTGTGGTCCGCAATCAGAAATAACGGTATTGGGTAACCCATGTAACCACCATACCTGATTTAGATAGAGGCGCGCCAAGCCCAATGATGAGGTTTCTGTAGTAGTAGGAATAATATGGACCTCCTTTGTAAAGCGGTCGCATACTACAAATATTGCATCGTACCCTTGAGCCTCGGGTAATCCAATAATAAAATCCACAGATATATCTCGCCATGGCGCTTTAGGTATAGGGTTCAGCATTAATTTTCCTGCAGGTTTCTCTGGAAATTTCTTTCCCCTCATGCACATATCACATCCATCCACATACCCCAACACATACTTTGAAATTCCAGGCCACCAATAATTTCTCATTACTAATTCCAACATCTTCCATCTTCCTGGGCGTCCGGCAATCAGCATATTGTGATGTAACCAGATGATCTCCCTTCGCAAATCCTGATCCTTCGGTACATACACTTTTCCTCGAAACAACACCAACCATTGTTCCTCAGCCCATTCATCTCCTTTAATATTACCTTTCTTCTCTCCCTTCAGAGCCTTCAGAGCTTTCACGGCTTCCACTACTTCATCGTCCATTTCTGAACATTGTCTAATTTTAGACAACATTTCCATTTCCGAGCTATCTATTAATAGATGCCCTTGATGCATAGCGCAAATGCGAAAGTATTTGGGTTTGAGTAAGGTAACATTTTTAGCATCCTCCTCCACCCCCCTTTTATGATCAATACATCTGGACAATGCATCTGCTTTCCTCATTAAGCTTCCCGCTTTGTGGACCAAGTGAAAGTTGAAATGCGATAGGAATAGTGCCCAATGCGCTTGCCAGCGATTAAGCTTTTTAGCAGACATGAAGTATTGCAGATTTTGATGATCCGTCCAGATCTCAATCTGATGCATACATCCCTCCAAATAATGCCTCCACGCCTCCAATGCTCATATTATCCCCAACATCTCTTTGTCATGCACATCATAATTCCTCTCCACATCATTCAACCCTTTTGACAAGTATGCACAAGGATGCCATTTGTCATCTTCGCACAGCATTGATAATACTGCTCCAGTAGCAAAATCGGATGCATCAGATTCCACTCGCAAAGGGCGTGTGAAATCTACTGGGGCTAATATTGGTCCCTCCACAAACTTCCTCTTCAACTCCTCAAACGCTGTCTGCTGCTGCTCTCCCCACCTCCATACTACTCCCTTTTGCATAAGGTTATGTAAGGGTGCGGCAATTTTAGAAAAATTGTGCACAAAGTGATGATAATAATTTGCGAGTCCCAAGAAGGCTTGAACCTCCTTGACATGGGTGGGCGCAGGCCAAGCTGTGATCGCCTGTACCTTGATCGGATCCATTTTGATCCTGTCAGGGCCGATCAATAATCCTAGGAACTCAATCTCACTTGCCCCAAACACACACTTCTCTGGTTTCAAAAATAGATCATTCTCTGCCAACCTCCGTAACACCTCCTGCACTATCGCCTCATGATTCTCTTCATCCTCCGTGAATATCAGAATGTCATCAATAAATATTATTACCACGCCTTTGTCTATTACGTCCTTGAAAATGTCGTTCATCATATTTTGAAAGGTCGGGGGACTATTAGTCATCCTGAAAAACATGACAAGCAGCTTGAAGGATCCTCGACGCGTGGCAAATGCTGCCTTCCACTCATCTCCTTTCTTTATTCATACATTGTTGTATCCCCATCGTAAATCCAATTCTGTAAAGATCTTGGCTTTTCCCACCTTGTCAATTATTTCTGAGATCAACAGCAGGGGGTACGCGTTCTTCACTGTCCACTCATTCAAATACCTATAATCTGTACACATCCTCTTCCTTTGGTCTTTCTTTGGCATGAAGAATATTGGTGACATCTGCAGTGATTTCGAAGGTCATATGTATCCTTTGTGCAATTGCTCCTTCAGGAACGCATCCACTTCTTCTTGTTCCATCAGAGATAATGGATATACCTTTGACTTCTTTGGCACAAACCCTGGCTTCATCTCAATCGCATGATCCCATGGCTTCTGCACTGGCATTCACTCAGACTCCTTCTTCTGAAACACTGACAGATATTCATGATACACTTTTGGCACCCATTCCTCCACTGGCTTCTCCACCTTCACGATATTCTTGTCCCACGACTGTCCTCCACGAATTGTTCTAAAGGTTTGCTTCTGCTCTTCTTTCTTGATCATGATCAGAACTTCCCCATTTGGCATTTCCTCATCCTCCACTTCCTCCATCGTAACAGAATACTTTCTCAGACATTCTTTCTCTTTCTTTTTCCTTTTTTCCTTCTTCATCTTCCTCCCATACACATTACATTCCTTAGGACAATGAGTCATTTGTACTTTCCCAGTTTTCCAATCAATTTCGGGATTATGCTTCCATAACCATGGACATCCTATTATTAGATTGGTTTTCCCAAGATCGCACACTTCGAATATGGCTCACTCCTGATGCTCCTGATACTTTAGGATCATAGTCACCTCCTCCTTGATAGTTCCTCCATGATTGACTGTTCCATCAATATTGTACACCATTATAGGTTGCGCCAGCTTGCGTGTGTTAATACCATTTCCGGTAATTAAGGATCAATTAATAAATAATCCTGTAGCACCACTATCAAGCAACACTTCCACATCAATAGCTGCATGCATGTCCACTGTCTTCAATCCCACAGTCAAGGTGATTTCTGGTTCTATTCGCGCAGAGCGAATAAAGAATTTAGGGGTTTTCGGAAATAGTGCTTGGCAATTTTCTTGGTCACATGATTTGTAACAGTTGTACTCCTCCTCGATTTCCTTTTCTGATTTACTCTGGGTTTCCTCGGATACTAATACATTGTAACGATTCTGGGTCACCAATGGGGAAACCTTCACTGGGACTCTTCTGCAAAATTCTTCTGCTTGCCTTCCACCGGCTTCACTTCCTCGATTGTAGCTTCCCTAATCTTTCTTTTCTGCCTACAATTCCTAGAAATGTGTCCTAACTGCCCACAGTTAAAACATTTAAGTGGGGCTCGTCTCCCTGCTTGATCAACCTCCATTGCCTCTGCTGGTGCTGCTGACTCTGTAACTATAGGTGTCACTGCCATGGCTGGTGGCTGTGCCCTTGGAGCTTGCACCTGAGGCGCCTTTCCTTTCTCGGACTTTCCTCCTGATGACTTTCCAAATTTACTACTTCCGTACATCAACTTTGACTCCGCCTGTTCCTGCTGATATTGCCGGTCAAGGTGCATTGCCCAATTATACCACCCGTCCAACTTCTCTGGCATAGAAGGTAGTCAGTAGATAGACTCGAATAAGGAGGGATTTAATCCTGCTTTCAAAAACTCTACCAACACGGCTTCTCCCATGTCCGTTTGTGAAGCTTCTGCTTTGAACTGCAAAATAAATTCATCCGCCGTTAAGGAACCTTGGCACATGGTTTTTAATTTAGCATTGGCTGTCACCTTTGGATTAGGGTCTCCAAACTGTGCCTCCAATCTCTCCAGAAATTCCTTGATGGTTTATTTCCTGTGGCAATTTGATTAATAGCCTTGTTTCTCCAGAACTGTGCTTTCCCCCCCTGAATGTATGAGAGAGCAAACATAATCCTAGACTCGGCTGTACGAAACTCTGGCTTCCTCCCATGGATGTACAATATTATAGAGCTGGTGAAGGATTTTGTATTCTCCATGGTACCGTCAAAGATTTGCGGGGGCGCATACTTAGGTAAGCATGCTTTTCCATTTCCAGATTTCTCTGCTGTCTCATCCTCCTGCGATATCCACTCCACCATCTCCTCCATCTCATCATCTCTTTCTCCTATTGTCTCTGGCTGTACTTCCGCTTGTCTGGGCTGTGATGCTGCCAATACTGACACTAATTGCGACATTTGTGCTGTGAGCACATCAATTTTCACCTCTAGTGCTGGTATGGGAACAGGATTAGGACCGGGATTAGAAGTTGAAGGTTTGGACATAATTGTAGAATCTGTGATGAATCACTTCTTCGACAAATTCAAAATTTTTTCTTTGAGACCTCTCCAAACGTTGATGGGTCACGTGATAAGGTTCGTCGAGGTTTGTCAATCGTTTGTCATTTGTCAGGCGCCTATTTTGACACTTCGGATCAATAACCCTTCCAACAGTGCCTGATCTCGGAGATATCGCTGAATTCGGCTTGTAACTAAAATAGTCGTCCAAATAGAGTGATGTAAATTGTAACTAAACCAGATCCGATTGGTTGTCTGGTTGCAGCTGTCCTAATGATGAGTGCTGCCTCTCGATCACTGGCAGTCACAATGCAAGGCGAGGCCTGGCATTGGCTTATGAAAGAAAAGGTAGATTACATATATACAAGTACTTCCGGCTTGCACCGAAAGGGTGAGTAATCGGATGTGGCGTGGTGAAACAATGATGTATGTGCAAGTAAGAGAAGGCACACTGATATGGGAAGTTGTGTTCTTCTGTTAGGGCGACACCCACTATCTGCTAGCTAAGACCATGCGTGTTCTCTCTACAAGAAGGGGGTGGGATCCACGCTCGTGATGGGGAAATTGATGGTTTTGATGCGAGGGGTTATTAATAGGTAAGTTTGTTGACAAAGGCCTTTCACACCGAAAGCATAGGTGGAATACCTAAGAGAACACAACTGGGGTCCCCTAGGCATATATTTAGGGTTTATATACTATGTTACACATATTGTACATTGTTGTTACCGACGCACTCGTACATGCGCGTACATTTTGATGTGTGCGAAATAAAATTCTCATGCTATCAAAGTGTAGCGTCATTTGGCGTCATGTAGTGTAATTCGACATAATAAAATAAAATGAATTTTTTTTAGATAATGGGGTTTCCTAACAGTATGTCTTCAGCCAACTTTGAAGGGTCAGAGAGGGGAACAGTCATGGAAATAGATTCATTCTCCGGGGATTCAACTGACAAAACTTCAAAGTGGTTATGGACAGGCAGTGAGCACATACGATTCACTCACTGCAAATAGGAAAATTCTGCTCCTCTACAACTTCTGACTTGATCTCCTCTGCAACCTGATCCTTCGCTTCCTCAACATCTACAAGTGCCAACAAGTCTTGGAGGAGTTCATCTCACCCCTCGGGGGTGAGCATGCAGATAACCTGACAATGGGGACATGCTCCAGCCCTGTGCCCAGTTTCCCCACAGTGGTAGCAGAGATCCAACCTATGCGCATGGCTGTGGGCCGCATCAACATCCATTGGTACCAGGACATTGATGGCTGGTGTGGGAGTCTGATGAACAGGAATGGGGTTATGGTGGGGAAGGGTTCAATTGAAGGTGTAGGGCACATGAGTGGTAGTTGGAGCATGGAATGCAGCATTAAACACCACATTTGTGAGTCAGTTCTCAACACAGAGTGAAGCAGCTTCATACCAAGCATAGATATCATTGTCCGCTGGGCACCCTTCCAACATCTGTGCAATCTAGTCCTGAATTTCTCGATTGAGGCCCCATCAGAACTTCACCACCACTAGTAGCCCACTCCCCTATCCTGCCATGTCCACCAAATCCTGAAACTCATCGATATGATCATCCACAGATTGACATGCCTGGTGGTAAGAGGATGACTCGAGCTGTGTCACTGCTCAGTGGTGCTTGTTGAGGCGACAAAAGTGGCATAGAAACTCTGCTTGAAAGTCACCCCAAGTGGCGAAAGGTAGAGAACCAAGCTCTTTAGTTTGGCGCAGAATACAGTCCACATAGAGATAGGCGCGTTCAGATTTCATGTATGTGAAGGCCTAATCAATTTTTGCAGCCTCATCGATGAATTGATGTGACTGGAGACTGATGTACAACTCACAGGAATTAAGGAATGCACACCCCTGCACATGTGCGCCATTAAATTTGGTGGGGGGAGACAGTTTGATCTGGGCATGCTCCTTGGTGGGCGCATTCAGCGGCGCATCATTGTTGGGCGCGCTTGGAGTCCCAATGGGGGGAATATTGGTCATAGGGTTAGTCTGGAGGGTCCTGACAAAGTTTTCTATCGTAGATTCAAGTGAATTGATTTGCGCATGTATTCCGGTAACATCGCTTTCAAGCGTGTCAAGGCACTCTCATGCGTCCATGTCGCTAGGGGGCACGTTTGGCAAAAATGGCGGTGCACTAAAGGTGGGACTGTTGGGAACGGTGTGTAGGGAGTCTGTGGAGCTTTGGGAAGCATCATCCACTCGGTACCTGCCTATCTTGGGCAGCTCATTTGCAATTTTGGGCCTTAGGAGAGAGTTTTCTACTATAAAGGCAACCTCAGCCTCTAGCAAAGGGAAATCCAAAGTTAAAATTATACTACATATTACAGGGATTGGGGGTGCACCTAGCAAAGGGAAATCTGAAGAGAAAACTCTAAGGATCCCTTTGCCAATGCCCAGTATATGTGAAGACAGCAAAAATCAAATAATAATCTAAAAATAGAAAAGGTGGAGATAGGCAGATCAAGGCCGCCAAATGACATCATACCAAGGGGTAGATGTCGGAAGGGATGCTCTGCCTCTAAATATAAAACTGTCAACATGCACAAATGTGATAGAAAGGGAAATTAGTAATAAAATCCGAAAAAATCATAGAAAATGAAGAATAGAAGGAAATGAAGTGAGGAAAAATATAGAACGAACATAAAAAATAGGAGAAACACACAAGGCACCCCCCTTAGTCCCCTTACAGCAGAGCTGTAAGCATGCAGTGCTAAGAAATGGGTGCAAGTGTGGGCCACAGCACACCACTCGCCATTGGACTTGCATAAATGGGCTTTAAACTCAATAATTTTATAAGTCTGTCAATTTTGAGAATTAGATCTATTGCTCTAGCCATTTGAAAGCTCTCATCAAAAAAAGCATTTTGGCTAGAGGAATAAGAAAAACACAATTTTTTTCTTACCCTATTTGGCTTGTACAAAAGTAGGTGACCTGCTCCATAGGGTTGTTCACAGTAGCCATTCTTGCCAAGGCCATTTTCAGCTAATTTTCTAACTCATTTTTCACTCATTTTTATATATTTAGCAGAGGAACTAACAAAAGAGAGCTGAAAATGAGATAAAAAATGATGTGAAAAACAGTGTTGTTACTAACCTGGGTTATTACCATTTGGGTCAGTAAGGGTCAATTGAGGATTGAAATGACCCTTTCTGACCCAAAGTTGTAAGGGTCAAAAGGTCAAACTGTCAGAAATTACAATTTTAATTGAAAATGTGGTCTAATCTTGGTATAGTCAAATCTAGTGTGATAATTGGATGATGAGGAACCCTCTCAATTGGTATTCTTGATCTTAACAGCATCAGCTCAGTCTGAATGGTGACTCTGATCAATGTGTTGGTGCTTCATGCAATCCTGTCACCTCCCACTTGAGCTCCTGACCAACCATTTTAACAAATGTTTGACTGCAGACTTAGTCTGCAGTAGGGTAGCTTTGACCAAAAAAAATGTTCCACACATCAAAGAAGCATAGCAAAAAGGTAGGAGAATAGCTGATGGGTGAAACTTACAAT
This sequence comes from Tricholoma matsutake, assembly GCA_026075535.2. Lineage (NCBI taxonomy): Eukaryota > Fungi > Basidiomycota > Agaricomycetes > Agaricales > Tricholomataceae > Tricholoma > Tricholoma matsutake. The sequence goes on from AP026544.2 coordinate 4,466,213, forward strand.
TGTCTTCTAAACAGGGTTCTGAGTCTGATTTTAGGATTAGTTTTTGAATAAGTAGTAATGAAACCTGGGACAACAGTATGTGCTTTTTTCTAGTAAACTTCATTTCTGCAAGCTACTATGTCTTACTTACATATTTTTAGGACTACTGCAAGTCAGATAATTTGAGGGTGGTTAACATGGATGTATTTGGCTCAATCTCAGTATTGATCATGAGCTTCTGGAAACTTGCACTCAGCTTGCACTTGGGCCTTACAAGGCCACCTACATCCTCTTCTCTAACTCATCTAGCACCTTTGGATGACAATATAGTATACTCAGTAGTAACCAGGAACCCCAAATAGGCTCTGAAAGCTACTGATTTGAGCCCCCCCCCCAACTTGACTGACCCTACTGACCCACAAGATTACCAGATTTGAATTGACTGACCCACTGACTGGTTATAACCAGGGTGGAGGCGGCTAGGGTGGAAGCAGGGGGGGGGACCCCCTGGGTTAGTCATTTGAGTTTTGATGTCAGTAACAACGCTGGTGAAAAATGCTTACTGTGAACACCCTGGGAAGCAAACTTTAAAAAATTCAACCAAAGATGCATTTTGCATGTCAGGCACAGTGCCCGAAAGGTAGAAAATGACAAGAAAATGATCATTTTTCAAATCATTTTTGGTATGGTTCGATTTTGTCATCATTTTCCATTTCATTCTCAGTTTCATTTTTGAGAAAAATGATGAAATCAAAAATGTCTTAAAAATGAAGAATGGGCCAAAAATGGCAACTGTGAACCCCACTGAGTGACTGTCACGTCTTGTTACTAGTTGTCACGTCCAGTTAAGTATCTGTCAAAGTTGCAGACAACATATAAAAATCCACACACGCTGAAAGGAGAACGAAACCAGTCCATTTTACACTAAAACCGATATTTCCAAACGAACACGGGGTCTCGACTCTTCCGCAGCGCTTTGTCCGAAGACTTCGGTTATAGGATCTATGATATAGCGATGGTCTGTAGAGCAACGGCTATTAAGTAATGGGCCCGGAAGTTTTATATTTCACCGACAAGATGATGAAATTCATTGCGTACACACCGGGCGATGATCTGGATTCGCCATAATGCTGTGTTTGGGCAAGTGGAGATGGATGTTCCAAAGGCTTACAGGCTATGTATGAACAGAAATTTGTCGGCAGCGTATATAGTTAACCCAGGTCTGAGGTGGTCAAAGGAGGCCGAGACAGAAAAGGGAGGCCAGCCCTAGTGGTATCAGAAGATGGTAACAGGAACTGCGCCAACCGACACTGGTGGCACACAGTGTACCGCGTAGTGAGGCGCCCACTTTTGCACGCTCTCGTCGCGCCTCATGATGCGGCCTTGTCGGTCCCGTGTTTCATCTATCCATATGCCTTTACCTCTTCCCCCCATGGCGAAGTTCGTCTCGTGTCCCGGGATATATAAACTGATGTCGATGAAGGTATACAGCAGCAAAGTCATACTAACTTCATAACAACTCCGAATCTATCGTTTCCACACCGAGAACGATGAAGCTTTTCAATGTTGTCTCCTCAATCTTTCTTCTAATCACTACCGCAGTTGCGCAAAATGTGGTTATTGGATCGCCCGCCAATGGGACTTCTGTTACGGCTGGCTGCAACCTTACTGTGGAGATTGACCGTCCGGTATATTTTTTATGTTGCAATTTCCAAGGACATGCGCCTCTGACGTCAAATCAACTAAGCGCACCCTCTCTGGATCTATAGATGTGTCAGTAGTCATTGGTTTGCAGTCGTGCCCCACCTTCCCTTGTGCCCCCCCGGACGGTATTTTGGGAAACATCCTCTTCTACGGTCCATACACCCCCAACCTCAACGGTAGCCCTCCCAGCCAAAACTTCACTGTTACTATTCCGGCTCAGATGCCGAAGGGACGCGCGCAGCTTGGGGTAGCCCATCTTGCTCTCATTGGGGTAAGCTCTTGCTACGGGTCTTGGTCGCAAGCAAAGCTCACCGAACTATACTCTAGGCCGGTTTGGGCCCGTTCCTCGAAACTTTGAATATCACTCTCGACATCATCTAATTCAAGGATAAGCATGGACACCCGTACAATAGTACCTATTGCCTTACAGACCATTTGTTGCATAGAGCCATTGATACTTAGTTAGATGTATGGTATGAAACATGAAGGCGAGGACACTTACAGACTCCTTGACTTCGTACAGTAGTCCTTTATCCATGGAACGATAGCCACGTATCGGAGAACATCGTTACGCGACCGCCGAATTCGAGGTCAAGGCCGGATTGAGATGCGACGCGATTGTTTTGGTAACACGTATATCACTCCTCAAATCAAGCACTGAGATAGTATTCCAGGCTTGCGGGGCGACCCGTTCCCTCATGGTCCTGTCTGTGTGTTCATAACATCCAACTTCAGATCAATGGCACGATGCTGGGGAAAGTGTGGTGTATTTCCATAATTTGCAGAGTCGAATGGGAAGAGCAGTGATCAGGCAGACTCCAAACCAATCATTCGTGAGGGATGGAGACAGCATCGTACCGCAGGATCCGTCACGAATGGTTTTGGAGTCTGTGATCAGGGAGGAAAATTGACTCCGGAAAGATCTAGCCTGGCAAGCCCCGACTTGTAGTATGAGTGAAGATAAAGTCGTTCTATGTTACTGTACTAGGAAATTATATCAAATCACCCACGTGCTCACTCAGTCGGTTATTGTGTTGAACTTCTGCGACGTTGCCTTAACAGCATATCTACTCATGTCGTCGTCCAGTTTGCCACCGCTAGCATCCAGTGGCGTGTTCTCCGTCTCGTCATCCATCACCATTGACGCACCGCGGGAGAAAGTCTGGTCAATTATCCTTGATTTCGCCTCGTACAAGGAATGGTAACCTTTCAATATTTTTCAATCTTCATGGTTAAACCTCCTTACAAACATTCCCCCCGAAGGAACCCTTTTGTGTACGCGTTTCCCAGTCTGCGGTCCTTTCCCGACTGACTCGTATTCATTCTCCAGTCGCGGTCAAACTATCGTCGACAAGGCAGGAAATGCACTGTCTGACCAAACGCCTGCAGAAGGTCAATATTTGCTGATATCTCCTGTCCACCTCCCTCCTACTATGGGCGAACCCGGATGGTTTCAGACACAGTCTACGTCTACAACAATATCGACGCTGGACCAAGAGAATTATCGGGTTGCTTGGATCGGCATCTCCTTTCCGCGTTTTCTGTTGAATACGGAGCGGTGGCAGTCGTTGAGTGTAGACCTAGATGGGAAGACCAAGTACGAGACGATTGAGGTTTTTAGTGGGATTCTTGCGTACATTGTCAAGTTCTTGATGCGGGAGAAGTTGGTGATGGGATTTAATGCGCAAGCTGAAGGGTTGAAGCAACGGGCTGAACAGACTTGATTGCTGCCAGTCCGACGCTTGCTCGTGAAGGTCTTGAATTGATATCAAAGTAAACATAATGTTGGCATCAGATTCAGAATGTTCGTTATCAATGCATATACATATCCCGCAACAATGATGTAGATGAAGATCTACTTCAAAGTATATTAAGTTTCAATTTTTTATCCTACAGCTTGATGATGGACATCCGGTTAACACGGTTTATTGCCTTCTTAGCTCAGCTGGTAGAGCGCGTCACTAGTAATGACGAGGTCACCCGATCGAGCCGGGTAGGAGGCACTGTGCAAGTGAAATATGATTTTTCCTTCTATATAATAGTAATATTACATAACTAAGTGCAAAGGTCTTATAACTAGTCTGTCCTACTATCACTTCTAAGGTATTGCAATTTTTTTTGTATCTCTACAATGGCCACATGAAATCTCTTAATGTAAGAGGATGAAATGTAGCCTAGTACAGTGGCTCAAAAAACTGCTCCATGTAATGATATTACTTGTTGACACTTATTTACTACATGCCTCAGATTATGTCCTCAGACATTATATGGACAACACCTTTTTTCTACTTCATACCATCACCATACTCATTATCATACATAGAGATCTCTCGCTTATAAACACCTCTTTTGCATGCTTAGTTCTGATTTCTCAACTTAGTGAAGTACATGTCCATCACACAGCATGCACTTATACTTTTTTTTAAGCCACACACTTACACTAAGTTGAGAAACCAGAACTAAGAGCCCATTCAGCTGCATGGGAAATTTCTGATTCCCAAAGTAAATTTCCCACCATTGCCGTCGGACTCTGAATTCTTGGGTGCAGCGTGGACATGCACACCAGCGCTAAGTAGACTTGGACGCTTGCCATGCCCATGCCTCTACCTCATGGATGGACACACTCTTATACAGCACTTTTGCCACATTATCTCATTTGCCTCTCTTGCTTACACCTTCACCACCCTCCACACCATTCAGTATTCAATGTGGGACCATTGTGACAACAACAACAATTAGTGTTTAAAGGTCCAGTCCAGTCCAGTTTTTGACTTCCAAATGGGGCAACCGGCAACCGCAACTGGTCTAGGACCGACCCAGATATTGGAGGACCGCAACTGGACCTTTTAGGACCAGTCCTAATTGGTCCATGGACCGAAAAAAGACTGGTTTGGACCGGTCTTTTGTCGTAAAATTTGTCGTGCCAAATAACCCATATGTATCTCAACAAATATAACTATTACCTCATATATATTATATTCATGGATAGAGATTGTAATGCTCCGTAGATCGATCCAACATTTAAGCAATTCCGTCAAGATTTGACTGAGATATGGCCAAAACTGAAAGGACATGCATTCAAGTTGTGGTTTGTAGTTTGTAATTTGTACTTTGTAGTTGCACTCATTTGGGCTGTTATATGAATAAAATCCCATGGTACAGATAATTAGGTGTGTTGTTGTTACTTTTATGATGTCATATAGCTGTACAAAAAAAATTATAGCTCAGGTAATAAGCAATGCAATCAAAGTTGTTCTGATACAACAAAATACTCGTACAAAAATGTTTTTGGTCATATCTCAACCAATTCTTGACCATTTTTGATGATCCAGGGACTGAAAATGAAGTAAATATGTGTGGGAGTAAGGTCCAGCATACGTTGAGATGAAAGATTGGTTGCAACTGGTTTTAACCGGTTTTTCATTGGTCCTACTATATTTTTCAAAACAAAAGACCAGCAACTGGACTGAAAAAGACCGGTCCATAAATAGACCACTGGTCTGGTCCTAATTGGTCCAGTTCAGTTCAGTTTTGGTCTTTTTTTCGGTCCTACAGACTGAACCTTTAAACACTAACAACAATGTGACTGCTCAAACCACAAAAGATCACAACTCGACCAACTTTTCTGCTTCATCTTCCACCCAAGATACTCCATCCAGCATCAGCACCTTGGAAAACATTAGGAAGACAAGTGGCTGATGGACTGAAAGTGAAATCATGCTTCTCCTCAACTATGTCAAAGCAAATTGTGTTTTGACGACTGCACAAGGCCTCAACCTGAAGAAATCCAAATTTAACAAGGCTCGTGCCACAGTGAAGTCAAAGGATGCTGCTCAATGTCATTACAAATGGGGTCATGTATGTTTCTTCATTATCAACAGGGTTTTCATCACTGATCCTCCATTATAGCTATGTACTACATACAAGGCAGTTTTGAAGTGGGATAAGAAGTCCAGTAGTGGCTGGAATGACTCTTATGGGGCCAATGCACAAACCACAAGCAAAAAACAGGTATTTGAGGAATTCCTAAAGACACCTGAGGTACAAATGCGATAAGTCTTGTTTGAGCTTCCCACTGATGATATAAACAGCATGCACTACTCATGTCCTTCATGATGAGAGCATGGCTGCATTATCACAGAATGCAAGGCTTTATGCCTGGTGTCCAGCCTCATGGAATGCATGCTTTCGATCCGTCCTCCCACTCAGTGACAGAAATGCTCAATGCTGTCAATGTAGAGGAGGATGGGGCAGAGGATCAAGTCAGTCCTCTTGATTTGCCTATGAGTAACATGCCAGCAGCCCATGCTACTGCCTTATCTCCTCTCATTAACCCTGATCTTGGCACCTCTTCATCTGGGGGAACATCTTCTGTTGTATCATCCTTTCCTCCACCCGATCTCAGTGCTTCCTCATCCTCTGGTGGCACAGGGCCTTTACCATCCTCCTCCCTTCCCCCATCAGTCCATCTGCAGCAATCTGACACTTCTATGGGCCCGATATGTTCTATCACAACTGGTAGTGAAGCTGGTCAAAAACGCAAGCGCGATGCGAGATCTATGAGTGGTATGCAGCCCCCCAGCTCCAAGCAATCATCTAGGAGTAAGACCAACAATCTGAACCCTGTCATCATTTCCAGCACTCTTAATTCAACTCTAAACTGCATGGCCGATGTGATGGAGAGGAGTCTCAAAGTAACCACTGCTACTATTACACATACTGCTCTCCTTGCAACAGCTCCCACCACCCCTTCTGCTGCCCCACCTTCTATTGTAACTTCTCCTATTGAGTTCCAAACTACTCAGCTCTCATTGATACCCTCTCAACCTCTTGGCCCTTTATCCAACCCTTCATCAGCATCAGCATCTCCAACAGAAATCCTTGACCAAGTAATCAGAATCATATCAGCTGATGATAGCTTCTTATCAGACGATGAATTGCTTGTGGCCTCCCTCTTCTTCACCAGTGCATCGGAAGATGCTGTTCGCACTGCACGCACTTTCATTGCTCTTGGCAGCAACCAGGCTGTGCAATATCACTTCCTCCTTCACCAGCTTGAGATCGCTGCTCTGCTTCCAGGAAAAGGCAAGGGCAAGGCTGTGGAAGATGATGATCATGTAATGGTGTACTAACTTTCTGTTGTAGCAACTGTTTCATGTCACTATGGCTGGTCCTTGACTCCTTGCTCGTGTATGTACTGTGTTGTCTTGTCTTTCATTCTGATTGGTTTATGTACTCTTATTCCAATCTGTATGGTTACTATCATCTCATTCATCTTGTATTGCTCTCACATATTTCTTGTGCTTGCTATGAATGTATTTTTGTGCATGGCATTGCCCTGTCAATGATGTAAACTACTTGCTAAGACAAATCATTGTCACTGCTGCCTGTCTCTCCATCCGCCATGTAGTCCATGTAGCTTTCCCACATCTCATTAGCAATATTGATCCTGCAAGCCGAGCCATTTCAAAGCCACCGGAATATCTCAGGAACCGCTTCTCTGATTGCTTAGAGTTGGCAGGAGACCCCTCAGCTTTTGATGGGATCTATCTCCTCAAATATTTTAGTGATTTTACATAATTTATTTCCCAAGATAGCAAAAAATGTGGCTCGAGCCATGGCAACACTAGCCCCACTCCTGAAGATGATACCGAACACCATGGAAAGGAACAAGAAGTTCCTTGCAATGAGGATATCCTGCATCTGCAAGATAATAGAATCCTTCAGGTACTGAAAACCCTTTCACCAATGCATCAGCCCAGACCCAAGCATCAGTTGCAGAACCTTCCCAGCCTGTAATAATGTATGTGAAGAGCATGTCAAAGTTACATATGCAGAGACAGTTCTGTGAAAGAAAGGCTTTTCAATTCTGGTAGAGACTTTGGAGAGCAGCAGGTGGAGAGAAGGGCATATGGGTACCATCAATCGCTCCAAGGCATCCTTGGAAGAAAGGCCATAGTTTTTCATTATCATAAATCCTGTGAGAGACAGGATCATTGGGGGTTGAACATCCAACATATTGGCCATAAAAGGGTTGAGATGAGAAGATGATGGTCATTTTTCAAAAGTATCTGTTATCAGATTGGTATAGGCAATAGCATGGGTACTCCCATGGGTACCCAGAGCTCTACCCATACCTGTACCCACACGGGTAGTAATCCATCAACCTGCAGGTTGGTACACAGCAGGTACATGTGGATACATGCAGGTGTCGATTCCCGCACGGGTTTTGCTAAGTATATAAATTATTCTATCTAAACTAAGAAATATTTAATTACACTAAGAACCACCCCCACCTCGCATTTGTGAGCGAGAGGGGGGTGGTTGTGAGTTTGGGGTCATCGTTGTCCCCATTGTCCTGTCCCATTCTGTCGCCCTTCGTCGTCAGCTGCTAGCACCCATGATCCACCCCACGAGCAGTGGCTCGCAGGGCTGGGCATGGGTGCTGGGTCATTCCCCATCATTGGGTGCTGGTCATCAGGTTCTCATTGTCTTTGTTGCCCCCCTGCTGTCCCGTTATCATTGTCATTGTTGTGGTTGTCAATGGTTCAAAGTAGTAGTAGTACCTAAAAACATTGTTAGTAAAAGAAAGAGAAATGAGAAAGAAAGAAAAAACTTACCTGTGGCCCAAGAGACATTGTCTGTCTCTTGGGCCTTTTTTTCCTGTCTGGTTTGCCTCATCATCTCGTAGTCGCCTCATCCTCCCTGTTTTCCCTGGTGCTGGGCTGTCTGTCATTGCTCTGGGTTGTTTCACACCACACAGCCCACCCCACAAGCAGGGGCTCGTGGCAGTGGTTGGGTGGTGGGGTCGTCACCATCTGGAAGTAGCAATGTTAGTACATTAGTTAGTCACAATAAAATGAAAAGAAAAAACTTACAGTGATGGGGGTGGGTGCTGGGTGACTGTCATTGTTGTTGTTCTGGGTTGTTTCATACCACCCAGTCCACCCCACGAGCAGGGGCTCATGGCAGTGGTAGAGTGGTGGGGTTCATCACTATTGTCAGCAATAACTAGAATTAGTAATTAGTTAGCGACAATAAAATGAAAAAAAAAACTTACATACAGCCCAAGAAACATCATCGACATTTCTTGGGCCCTTTTTTGGTTTGCTGGGGCTTGGGGCCCTCCTCGTTCAGTCGTCTTCACCTCAAGTTTGTGATTGAGGGGGTGGTCATGTGGCGGCCATCCTAAACTAAGAACACATTAGGAAGAACAAACCAAGTACAAATGTAGGTAAATAACATGTCAACAATCAACAAAGATGTGTTGTACTTACTTGCTATGTGTGCACACAAGACCAAATGGTCTGTGCACCTTGGGGTATATAAACCTCCCATTTCTACATGTAAGCTGGGCTTGCCCCACTTTTTATTTTTTAATAAGTAGTTTGTATATTATGTATGATAGTTTATTATAGTTAGGTATTAAACTTCAGACCGTCGCCTCCCTCTTGGTGATGGGTAGCTAAGGGTTATGGGTCATGGAATCATGACCCATACCCATACCCATGCTATTGCCTAGATTGGTATATAGATTGTCATCACCAATGATCACAATACCGACTTGGAAATCGTCCCATTTGCACGCTGAAATTGCTCTCCAACATGACATATAGATAAGCCGGTGACTGATGTATAGAGAAAGATAGCAAGCTGTTCTTCAAGCGTTACATATATAGTATCTGTTAAGAACTGATCCTAGAGGCCACTTTGGAATCCGACTGGACACTGTGGGAGATGATAGCAGGAGATTGTCGGGTCGATGCGGATTCTGCGGGAGGGAAAACGGAAAGGACTTGGCTTCAGCTTGTAAGAAGCTGCACCCTTCACCTCGTCTGGTGTCCTAATTTCAAGTCAAGGGTTTAGAGGTAGGAGCGGGAAAGTGTGGGTAAATGTGGGGAGGAGTACGGAGGGACTTAGGTTAAGTTCAGATGAGACTAGAACTTCAGAGGGAGACTAGAGGTTGAGTCAAATGGAGTTCAGACTCTTAAAGGACAGGGGTTGGAGTAGAAGGAGGTTTTAGATTGGCAGGGTAAAGTCGAGTCTATGTCGATATATGAACTGAGGAATACAAGGCAAAACTAACTAAGCTTAAATACTGTAGTCCGGAATAATGCAGAACAGGAACAAAGACTGCAGCAGTGTCTCGACTGCATAGATAAATTATCTAGTGGGAGCTGCACAGGAATCCATAGTCAAATTTGCAATAGAGATGGCAGCCTTGGGAAGGCAGCCATGGATGCTGTACAAGGCAGCCTGGTGCACAGCAGTGTGGGCAGTGCAAGGCAGCCAGGAACAAAATCGGGAGGCATAGGCAAAAGTCATGTTCGACGTGCAGGAAAGGGTCAGATGGATGCGGGTTCCGATCAGGCAAGGAATGGTTCTTGACAGTATTTCCCCCTTAGTGCTGAGCCTACAAGGCACGTGAGGGTTTGAGTCCAAATGAGGAAGAAAGTGCCAGGGAGGAGAGCGACGAGGGTGACAAAGAGGTGGAGCGGGCAGTGTGAGAGTCCTGGCAGGAAAGACGCGGGATCCAAAAATCCGGAGATGACTGGGAGGCCTTCCAGAGATATCTGGAGAAAAGGTGAGTGGATGACAAGGAGGAGAGCGAGAGTGGAGATGAGGAGGGTGGAGAGAAGGACGAGGGTGGAGAAGACAGAGAGGGAGAAGCGGAGGTAGTGTAGGGATCCGGTCGGATCCATAATTTTTTTAATGAAATTTGTTTCTGAGTACAAACCAAGTGAATAAGTAACGTGAATAGTCTTTAAGCGGGTAATGGTCTGGGTTTCTGCAGGTAGCAGGTGTGAAAATCCACAAGGAGTTCTTGGGCATGGTCAAGTTCCGTAACAGGTAGCCAGGAGGTCTCTTCATCGGTTCCCTGGTAACCTTCCCATCAGATGAGGTAGAGAATCTTGCAGCGACGTCGGTTGTCAACTTTGGAGTCAAGGACTTCGGCAATCTCATATCCAAGCTCATCGTCGATGGTGATCAGAGGAGGTGGAGGTTGTACTCGATTTGGAATTGTGTTCAGAGAGTGTTTCTCAAGTTGAGAGACATGGAAAACAGATGTGATCTGGGAGCCGCAGGGTGACTGAGTGAGTGCCCAGGCGGGCGACAATTTCGAAGGGGCCATGGTGCTTTTCGGAAAGTTTCTTGGAAGGACGAGTGGTGCGGATATTTTCCACAGTGATGTAGGCAGAGTCACCAATGTTGAAGTCAGGTGCGGGTGCCCAATGTTTGTCCGCAGGGCCTTGATAATGCTCTTGAGCAGCCGCAAGCTGTTTCTGAAGCTCCTGATGAAGGTCATCTAAGTCGACAATGAACTCGCGGGCGCACTGTGAAGCTAAGTCGCATTCTGGAAAGACAGAGATGTTCGGGTGATAGCCTTTGTTGGCAAAGAAGGGGGATATGCCTGTAGAGGCAGAAGGAGCATTGTTGTAGGCAAATTCGCCCAAGGGCAAGAGGTGAGACCAGTCATCCTGCTGATAGTTGCAGAAGATCTGGAGGTACTGCTCCAAGGTCTGATTTAGTCATTCTGTCTGACCATCACCTTGTGGGTGATAACCAGAAGTGAAGTGGATCCGCATGTCAAGCGCTTTCCCGAGGGAGTGGAAGAAATGGGAGACAAACTTGGATCCCCGGTTGCAAGTGATGTGCGACGGAATGCCATGCTTGGAGAAGACATGGAGGACAAACAGGTTGGCTAGTTCTTGGGCTGTGATTTTGTTGACAGTTGGGATGAAGATGCCTTGTTTGGTGAGACGGTCAACAATGACCAGGATAGCGGTGTGACTATTGGAGTTGGGTAGTTGCTCAATGAAATCCATGGAGATGGAGTTCCAAGGTCGTTCTGGAACCAGAAGTTGCTTTAGGAACCCGTAGGGCTTGTGTCGAGGTGATTTGGATCATTTGCAAGTGGTACAGGATTTGCAGAATTCCTGCACAAAGGTGCGGAGGTTTGGCCAGACATATTCCCAGCGGACAAGCTGCTGGGTTTTGTTTTGTCCGAAGTGGCCAGAGAGGATGTGATCATGTTTGTACTGAAGGACCTTGAGGCAAAGATTGTTAGGAAACCACCCCATTACCTAATAAACTTTCATTTTTATTTTATTATGTCGAATTATGCTACATGCACGCCAAATGATGCTATATTTTGATAGCGTGAGAATTTTATTTCGCACACATCAAAATGTACGCGCATGTATGAGTGCGTCGGTAACAACAATGTTGTAAGGGGACTAGGGGGGTGCCCTGTGTGTTTTTCCTATTTTTTATGTTCGTCCTATATTTTTCCCTACCTCATTTCCTTCTATTCTTCATTTTCTATGATTTTTCCAGATTTTATTACTAATTTTCCCTTGCTATCATGTTTGTACATGTTGACACTTTTATATTTAGAGGCGGAGTACCCCTTCCGACACATACCCCTTGGTATGATGTCATTCGGCGGCCTTGATCTGCCTATCTCCGCCTTTTTCTATTTTTAGGTTATATTTGATTTTTGTCGTCTTCACATATACTGGGCATCAGCAAGGGGATCCTTAGAGTTTTCTCTTCGGATTTCCCTTTGCTAGGTGTGTCCCCAATGCCTGTATTATGTAGTATAATTTTAACTTCGGATTTCCCTTTGCTAGAGGCTTAGGTTGCCCTTATAGTAGAAAACTCTCCCCTAAGGCCCGAAAATCGTGAACGCGCTGCCCAAGATAGGCAGGTACGGACTGGACGACACTTCCCAAAGCTCCACAGAGTCCCTACACACCGTTCCAGATAATCTCACCTTTATTACGCCGCCATTTTCGCCAAATGTGCTCCCTAGCGACATGGATGCATCAGAACGCTTCGATGCGCTTGAAAGCAACGTTTCCAGAATGTGCGCGCAAATTGACTCGCTTAAATCTACGATTGAAAACTTTGTCAGGACCCTCCAGGCTAACCCTACGACCAATAGTTCCCCCTTTACAACTCCAAGCGCACCCAACAACGACATTTTGCCAAATGCGTCCACTAAGGAATGTGCCCAGATCAAACTGTCCCCCCCCACCGAATTTAATGGTGCATGTGCGCAGGGACGTGCATTCCTTAATTCCTGTGAGTTATACATTAGTCTCCAGTCGCATCAATTTGTTGATGAGGCTGCAAAAATTTATTGGGCCTTCACATACATGAAATCTGAATGCGTCTATCTCTATGTGGACCGTATCCTACGTCAAACTAAAGAACTCGGTTCTCTACCTTTCTCCACTTGGGGTGACTTTTGAGCTGAGTTCGTACGCCACTTCTGCCCCCTCAATGAACGCCACCGAGCAGTGACACGACTTGAGTCATCCGCTTACCACCAGGGACGTCGATCCATGGACGACTATATCAATGAGTTCAAGGATTTGGTGGACATGGCAGGATATGGGAGTGGGTTACCAGTGGTGGTGAAGTTCCGATGGGGGCTCAACCGAGAAATTCAGGACCAGATTGCACAGATGTTGGAAGGGCGCCCAGCGGACGATGATATCCTTGCTTGGTATGAAGCTGCTTCACTCTGTGATGAGAACTGACTCACAAATGTGGTGTTTAATGCTGCATTCCATGCTCCAACTACCACTCATACACCCTACACCTTCAATCGAAGCCTCCCCCGCCCTAACCCCATTCCTGTTCATCAAACTCCCATTCCAGCCGTCAATGTCCCAGTACCAATGGATGGTGATGCAACCCGCAGCCGTGCACGTAAGTTGGATCTCTGCTACCATTGTGGGGAACCTGGACACAGGGCTGGAGCGTGTCCCCATCGTCAGGATATCCGCATGCTCACCCCCGAGGGACGAGACGAACTCCTGCAAGATTTGTTGGCACTTGTAGATGTTGAGGAAGCGAAGGATCAAGTTGCAGAGGAGATTAAGTTGGAAGTTGTAGAGGAGCAGGATTTTCCTATTCGCAGTGAGTGAATCGTATGCCCTCACTGCCTGTCCATAACCGCTTTGAAGTCTTGTCAGTTGAATCCCTGGAGAATGAATCCATTTCTGTGACTGCTCCCCTCTCTGACCCTTCGAAGTTGGCTAAAGACGTACCTGCTCTCCCCATCTCTCCTTCTACTCCACGTCCCAAAATTAAATCATGGGAGCGTAAACTACCACGCAAGTATATTGTGGCATCCACTCCCTCTGCACATTCCTTAAACCTAGCCATCGAACTGCAGATGACCGACACTGGACAGATACTCAGTGTCTCTGCGCTCCTGGACTCTGGTGTGACTGGTCTCTTCATCGATTCCCATCTGGTACAACAACATCGCCTAAATACTCGCTCACTCTCACATCCGATACCTGTATATAACGTGGATGGATCCCCAAATGAAGCTGGTGCCATCCGAGAGGTTGCAGACCTGGTTCTCCGTTACAAAGATCATAGTGAGCGTGCCCTTTTTGCTGTCACTCAATTAGGAAAGCAAAAGGTGATTTTGGGATATCCATGGCTCCGAGACCATAACCCAGAGGTCGACTGGCGCACCGGGGAGGTTACCATGAGCCGATGTCCATCCTGCTGTCGGACGTGTTTCACAGAAGCCAGGCAAGAACATCGTGGACAGAAGGCGGCAATACGACGTACTCAGAAGTGTCATGCTGGACCCCTGCCTATACCTGAAGTGGAATTGGAAGGGGTTCCTGATCTAATGCCGGACTCGGATGATGATGATGAGGACCCAGAGGAAGTGGAGGAGGGTGATCGGATCTTCTACACTGCGATTCGCTCATCGCATGAGGTGTGTGCCACATTGAACATATCCCAATGCCTCGCCGAGGCCTTCCACAAAAACAACGCTGCTAAATCCTCTACTAACTCCTTACTCCCTCATCTCCACGAGTTTGAAGACGTGTTCTCCAAGGAGTCATTTGACTCTCTTCCTGCGCGCAAGCCATGGGATCACGTGATCGAACTCACCCCCGGCGCAACCCCTTCATCCTGCAAGGTCTATCCTCTCTCTCCGCAAGAACAACAGCAGCTTGACCAGTTCATCGATGAGCACCTGGCCTCTGGACGTATTCGACCATCGAAGTCACCCATGGCCTCTCCCTTTTTCTTTGTCAAGAAGAAGGATGGCTCACTTCGACCGGTTCAAGACTACAGAAGGCTCAACAACATCACGGTCAAAAATCGCTACCCACTACCCCTCATCTCCGAACTCGTAAACCAGCTCTGTGGAGCCCGATACTTCACCAAGCTCGATGTCCATTGGGGCTATAATAATGTGAGGATAAAGGAGGGAGATGAGTGGAAGGCAGCCTTTCGTACCAACCGTGGTCTTTTTGAACTGCTTGTCATGTTCTTTGGCCTTACTAATAGCCCTGCCACCTTTCAGACCATGATGAACGACATCTTCCATGACCTCATCCTTGAAGGCGTTGTCTGCATCTATCTTGATGACATCCTCATCTTCACTCGCATGGTTGAAGAGCACCGTCACATCACGCGCCTTGTCCTAGAGCGACTTTGACGGTACAAACTCTACCTTTGTCAGGACAAATGCGAGTTCGAAAGGACCAAGATTGAGTACCTCAGCCTGATTATCTCGGAGGGTCAAGTGGAGATGGATCCTATCAAGGTAAATGGGGTCACAGCTTGGCCGACGCCCACAAACAAGAAGGAGGTGCAGTCTTTCCTGGGCTTCATCAATTTCTATCGGCATTTTATCAAGGATTTCTCACATCATGCACGACCACTGTTCGACTTGACAGGAAAGGAGGCATGGAGGTGGGATAATGCACAACAGGAGGCGTTCGAAAAGCTTAAGGAGATGGTCACTTCCGCTCCGATCCTTACCTTTGCTGACGATTTGCGTCCTTTTTGTGTAGAAGCCGACAGTTCTGACTTTGCGACGGGCGCCGTGTTGTCTCAGCAGTCTCCGGAGGACCAGAAGTGGCATCCTGTTGCGTTCTACTCCAAAAGCCTTAGTGCTGTAGAGCGAAACTATGAGATCCATGACAAGGAGATGTTGGCGATAATGTGTGCGCTTGAGGAGTGGCGACACTTCCTCGAGGGTGCCCAACACAAGGTGGAAATTTGGACAGATCACAAGAATCTCGAGTACTTCATGATGGCCAAGAAATTGAACCGTCGTCAAGCTCGTTGGTCCCTGTATCTATCTAGATTCGACTTCTCCTTGCACCACCGTCCAGGTCGCAGCATGGGGAAGACCGATGCCCTATCCCGACGTGCAGACCATGGGGATGGCAGTGGTGACAACCAAAACATTGTGCTGTTGCAGCCAGACCTGTTCACCATTCGGGCACTGGAAGGCATCGCACCCCAGGGCGAGGAGCGGGACATCCTACGTGACATTCGTCACGCAAACTGTAGCAGTTTACATGAGGATGTTGTCGCCCAAGCTGTTAAAGAACTGAGGAAGGGATCGACCCTTTCCTTACGTGCGGCAGAGTGGGCTGAAAAGGAGGACTTGTTGTATTTCAGGGATCACATCTATGTTCCCAATGACCCAGACCTTTGCCAGCGCATCATATCCCAACACCATGACTCACAGATTGCTGGCCACCCCGGACGCTGGAAGACCTTGGAGCTCACCTCACGGAACTATTGGTGGCCACAAATGTCACGGCTCATTGGTCAGTATTGTTGCACTTGTGACCTTTGCTACGCACCAAGGTTCCTCGTCGCAAGCCTATTGGTGAGCTACACCCTCTTCCTGTTCCAGAGAGTCGTTGGGATGTCGTCAGTGTCGACTTTGTGGTGGAATTGCCAGAGTCAAATGGGTTTGATGCGGTGATGTGCACAGTTGACTCAGTGGGAAAACATGCTCACTTCATTCCCACTCATACCACTGTCAGTGCCCTAGGTGCCGCTCGACTCTACCTCCACCACGTGTGGAAATTACATGGACTTCCTGGTGCCTTCCTCTCGGATCGTGGCCCTCAGTTCATGGCAGAGTTCACTCGTGAGCTGTACTGACTCCTGGGGATCAAACTCCTCGCTTCAACCGCTTATCACCCACAAACTGATGGCCAGATGGAGCGAGTCAACCAGGAACTGGAGCAGTACATCCACCTCTTTGTCAATGAACGCCAGGACGATTGGGATGATCTCCTTCCTTTGGCCGAGTTCAGATACAACAACCATGTCCATGCTTCCACTCAACAGACCCCTTTCCTCTTAGACACTGGACGACATCCACGCATGGGATTTGAACCTCGCCAAACTCCCTCACACATCGAGACGGTGAATGAGTTCACAGAACACATGAGGGATAGCTTGGAGGAGGCAAGGGCAGCCTTAGCAAAGGCGAAGGATGACATGGCGCGATCTTACAACCAACGCCACTCCCCAACCCCTCAGTACAAGGTTGGTGATCGAGTTTATCTTGACTCCAGTGACATCTCCACTACACGTCCATCCAAGAAACTCGCTCATCGCTTCTTGGGACCTTTCCCCATTGTCAAGTGCGTTGGAACGCATGCCTATCGTCTACGCCTCCCAGCCTCCATGTCCAGACTCCATCCCATCTTCCATGTCGTCAAATTGCTTCCAGCTCCCCCAGATCCGTTCCCGGGACGCCATTCACACCCACCACCACCACCTACAGTGATCGAGGGAGAACCCCAATACGAAGTCGAGTCAATCTTGGACAGCCATTTGCGTCAAGGAAAACTCCAGTATTTGGTACATTGGAAGGGTTATGGGTATGAGGAGAACTCATGGGTCGAAGAGTCTGACATAAATGCCCCTTGGTTAATCAAGGAATTCCACCGACGGCACACTGCTGCACCGCGTCGCATTCAAGTCACAGACTTTGGTCGTATGCGATTTCGAATGCATCGGGGCGATGCATCTTAGAGAGGGGGTGATGTAAGGGGACTAGGGGGGTGCCCTGTGTGTTTTTCCTATTTTTTATGTTCATCCTATATTTTTCCCTACCTCATTTCCTTCTATTCTTCATTTTCTATGATTTTTCCAGATTTTATTACTAATTTTCCCTTGCTATCATGTTTGTACATGTTGACACTTTTATATTTAGAGGCGGAATACCCCTTCCGACACATACCCCTTGGTATGATGTCATTCGGCGGCCTTGATCTGCCTATCTCCGCCTTTTTCTATTTTTAGGTTATATTTGATTTTTGTCGTCTTCACATATACTGGGCATCAGCAAGGGGATCCTTAGAGTTTTCTCTTCGGATTTCCCTTTGCTAGGTGTGTCCCCAATGCCTGTATTATGTAGTATAATTTTAACTTCGGATTTCCCTTTGCTAGAGGCTTAGGTTGCCCTTATAAATGTACAATATATGTAACATAGTATATAAACCCTAAATATATGCCTAGGGGACCCCAGTTGTGTTCTCTTAGGTATTCCACCTACGTTTTCGGTGTGAAAGGCCTATCTCAACAAACTCACCTATTAATAACCCCTCACATCAAAACCATCAATTCCCCCATCACGAGTGCGGATCCTGCCCCCTTCTTGTAGAGAGAACCTGCACGGTCTTAGCTAGCAGATAGTGGGTGTCGCCCTAACAGAAGAACACAACTTCCCATATCAGTGCACCTTCTCTTACTTGCGCATACATCATTGTTTCACCGCACCACATCCAATTACTCATCCTTTCAGCACGAGCCGGAAGTACTTGTATATACGTAATCTACCTTTTCTTTTGTAAGCTGATGCCAGGCCTCGCCTTACATTGCGACTGCCAGTGATCAAGAGGCAGCGCTCATCATTAGGACAGCTGCAACCTGAAAACTGATTGGATCTGGTTTAGTTACGATTTACATCACTCTATTCAGATGACTATTTTAGTTACAAGCCAAATTCAGTGATATCTCCGAGATCAGGCACTGTTGGAAGGGTTATTGATCCGAAGTGTCAAAATAGGCGCCCGATGAACGACGAACCATTGACGAACCTCGACGAACCTTATCACGTGACCCATAAACGTTTGGAGAGGTCTCGAAGAAAAATTTTGAATTTGTCAAAGAAGTGATTCATCACAGATTCTACAATTATGTCCAAACCTTCAACTTCTAATCCTGGTCCTAATCCTGTTCCCATACCAGCACTAGAGGCAAAAATTGATGCGCTCACAGCGCAAATGTCGCAATTAGTGTCAGTATTGGCAGCATCACAGCCCAGACAAGCGGAAGTACAGCCAGAGACGACAGGAGAAGGAGATGATGAGATGGAGGAGATGGTGGAGTGGATATCGCAGGAGGATGAGATGGTGGAGAAATCCGGAAATGGAAAAGTATGCTTACCTAAGTATGCACCCCCACAAATCTTTGACGGTACCATGGAGAATACAAAATCCTTCATCAGCTCTATAGTATTATACATCCATGGGAGGAAGCCAGAGTTTCATACAGCCGAGTCTAGGATTATGTTTGCTCTCTCATACCTTCAGGGGGGGAAAGCACAGTTCTGGAGAAATGAGGCTATTAATCAAATTGCTGTGGGAAATAAACCATTTGCAACCTTCAAGGAATTTCTGGAGAGATTGGAGGCACAGTTTGGAGACCCTAATCCAAAGGTGACAGCCAATGCTAAATTAAAGACCATGCGCCAAGGTTCCTTAACAGCGGATGAATTTATTTTGCAGTTCAAAGCAGAAGCTTCACAAACGGACATGGGAGAAGCTGTGTTGGTAGAGTTTTTGAAAGCAGGATTAAATCCCTCTTTATTCAAGTCTATCTACCGACTACCTTCTATGCCAGAGAAGTTGGATGAGTGGTATAATTGGGCAATGCACCTTGACTGGCAATATCGGCAGGAACAGGCGGAGTCAAAGTTGATGTACGGAAGTAGTAAATTTGGAAAGTCATCAGGAGGAAAGTCCAAGAAAGGAAAGGTGCCTCAGGTGCAAGCTCTGAGGGCACAGCCACTGGCCATGGCAGTGACACCTATAGTTATGGAGTCAGCAGCACCAGCAGAGGCAATGGAGGTTGATCAAGTGGGGAGACGAGCCCCACTTAAATGTTTTAACTGTGGGCAGTTAGGACACATTTCTAAGAATTGTAAGCAGAAGAGAAAGATCAGGGGAGCTATATTTGAGGAAGTGAAGCAGGAGGAGGAGAAGCAGAAGAATTTTGTGGAAGAGTCCCAGTGAAGGTTTCCCCATTGGTGACCCAGAATCATTACAATGTATTAGTATCCGAGGAAACCCAGAGTAAATCAGAAAAGGAAATCGAAGAGGAGTACAACTGTTGCGAATCACGTGACAAAGAAAATTGTCACATGTCATTTCCGAAAACCCCTAAATTCTTTATTCGCTCTGCGCGAATAGAACCTGAAATCACCTTGACTGTGGGACTGAAGACAGTGGACACGCATGCAGCTATTGATGTGGAAGCATTGCTTGACAGTGGTGCTACAGGATTATTTATTAATCGATCCTTAATTACCGGAAACGGTATTAACACATGCAAGCTGGCGCAACCTATAATGGTGTACAATATTGATGGAACAGTCAATCGTGGAGGAACTATCAAGGAGGAGGTGACTATGGTACTAAAGTATCAGGAGCATCAGGAGCGAGCTGTATTCAAAGTGTGCGATCTTGGGAAAACCAATCTAATAATAGGATGTCTGTGGTTACAGAAGCATAATCCCAAAATTGATTGGAAAACTGGGAAAGTACAAATGACTTGTTGTCCTAAGGAATGTAATGTGTATGGGAGGAAGATGAAGAAGGAAAAAAGGAAAAAGAAAGAGAAAGAACATCTGAGAAAGTATTCTGTTACAATGGAGGAAGTGGAGGATGAGGAAATGCCAAATGGGGAAGTTCTGATCATGATCAAGAAAGAAGAGCAAAAGCAAACCTTTAGAGCAGTTCATGGAGGACAGTCGTGGGACAAGAATATCGTGAAGGTGGAGAA
Organism: Tricholoma matsutake; assembly: GCA_026075535.2. Taxonomy (NCBI): domain Eukaryota; kingdom Fungi; phylum Basidiomycota; class Agaricomycetes; order Agaricales; family Tricholomataceae; genus Tricholoma; species Tricholoma matsutake. Next base: position 4,486,766 of record AP026544.2, read on the forward strand.
GCCAGTGGAGGAATGGGTGCCAAAAGTGTATCATGAACATTTGTCAGTGTTCCAAAAGAAGGAGTCTGAGCAAATGCCGGTGCGGAAGCCATGGGATCATGCAATTGAGATGAAGCCCGGGTTTGTGCCAAAGAAGTCGAAGGTATATCTGTTATCTCCGATGGAACAAGAAGAAGTGGATGCATTCCTGAAGGAGCAATTGCGCAAAGGATACATACGACCTTCGAAATTACCGCAGACATCACCAATATTCTTCATGCCCAAAAAAGACCAAAGAAAGAGGATGTGTACCAATTATAGGTATCTGAATGAGTGGACAGTGAAGAATGCGTACCCCCTGCCGTTGATCTCAGAAATCATTGATAAGGTGGGAAAAGCCAAGGTCTTTACCAAATTGGATTTACGATGGGGATACAACAATGTACGAATAAAGAAAGGAGATGAGTGGAAGACTGCATTTGCCACGCATCGAGGATCCTTCGAGCTGCTTGTCATGTTTTTTGGGATGACTAATAGTCCCTGACCTTTCAAAATATGATGAACGACATTTTCAAGGACGTAATAGACAAAGGCGTGGTAATAATATTTATTGACGACATTCTGATATTCATGGAGGATGAAGAAAATCATGAGGCGATAGTGCAGGAGGTGTTACAGAGGTTGGCAGAGAATGATCAATTTTTGAAACCAGAGAAGTGTGTGTTTGGGGCAAGCGAGATCGAGTTCCTAGGATTATTGATCAGCCCTGACGGGATCAAAATGGATCCAATCAAGGTACAGGCGATCACAGATTGGCCTGCGCCCACCCGTGTCAAGGAGGTTCAAGCCTTCTTGGGACTCACAAATTATTATCGTTGCTTTGTGCACAATTTTTCTAAAATTGCCACACCCTTACATAACCTTACGTGAAAGGGAGTAGTATGGAGGTGGGGAGAGCAGCAGCAGACAGTGTTTGAGGAGTTGAAGAGGAAGTTTGTGGAGGGACCAATATTAGCCCCAGTAGATTTCACACGCCCTTTGCAAGTGGAATCCGATGCATCCGATTTTGCTACTGGAGTGGTATTATCAATGCTGTGCGAAGATGACAAATGGCATCCTTGTGCATACTTGTCAAAAGGGTTGAATGATGTGGAGAGGAATTATGATGTGCATGACAAAGAGATGTTGGGGATAATACGAGCATTGGAGGCATGGAGGCATTATTTGGAGGGATGTATGCATCAGATTGAGATTTGGATGGATCATCAAAATCTGCAATACTTCATGTCCACTAAAATGCTTAATTGCCAGCAAGCACGTTGGGCACTATTCCTATTGCGTTTCAATTTTCACTTGGTCCACAAAGTGGGAAGCTTAATGAGGAAAGCAGATGCATTATCCAGACGTATTGATCATAAAAGGGGGGTGGAGGAGGATGCTAAAAATGTTACCTTACTCAAACCTGAATACTTTCACATTTGCGCTATGCATCAAGGGCATCTATTAATAGATAGCTCGGAAACGGAAATGTTGTCTAAAATTAGACAATGTTCGGAAATGGATGATGAAGTAGTGGAAGCCGTGAAAGCTCTGAAGGGAGAGAAGAAAGGTAATATCAAAGGAGACAAATGGGCTGAGGAACAAGGGTTGGTGTTGTTTCGAGGAAAAGTGTATGTACCAAAGGATCAGGATTTGCAAAGGGAGATCGTCCAGTTACATCACAATACGCTGATTGCTGGACACCCAGGAAGATGGAAGACGTTGGAATTAGTAATGAGAAATTATTGGTGGCCCAGAATTTCAAAGTATCTGTTGGGGTATGTGGATGGATGTGATACATGCATGAGGGGGAAGAAATTTCCAGAGAAACCTGCAGGAAAATTAATGCCAAACCCTATACCTAAAGCGCCGTGGTGAGATATATCTGTGGATTTTATTACTGGATTACCTGAGGCTCAAGGGTACGATGCAATATTCATAGTATGCGACTGCTTTACAAAGGAGGTCCATATTATTCCTACTACTACAGAAACCTCATCATTGGGCTTGGCGCGCCTCTATCTAAATCAGGTATGGCGGTTACATGGGTTACCCGATACCGTTATCTCCAATCATGGACCACAATTTGCTTCCGCATTTATGTGAGAACTAAACAACATATTGGGAATTCAAACTAAATTATCTATGGCATATCACCCGCAGACTGATGGGCAGACAGAGAGAATGAATCAGGAGTTGGAGCAGTACCTACGTATGTTTGTCAACTACCGACAAACCGACTGGCCCGAATGGTTGGCAATTGCCAAATTTTCCCACAATAACAAATTCCATTTGGCTACTCATATGTCACCCTTTTTCGCGAATTATGGATATCATCCTCGCATGGGAGTAGAACCCAGAAGGGAAGTCAAAGTACAGTCAGTAGAAGATTTTGTATCTAAGATGCAAAAGGTACAAGAGGAAGCAGAGGTGGCATTGAAGAAAGCACATGATGACATGATGCAACACATGGATCATACTTGAGCATGCACTCCAGAGTACAAAGTTGGTGACTTGGTATGGCTAAGTCCCAAGGACCTGAATATTCCACGACCTTCGAAGAAACTTACAGAGAAACAAGTTGGCCCATATGCGATCTCTAAAGTGATCTCACCTAATGTGGTAGTGCTAAAATTACCCCGATCATTTAAGATTGATCCCGAGATTAATGTATCCTGCCTACGCCCTTACCGTCCGCCCACTATTCCTGGCCAACAAACTACTTCACAACCTCCAATAATAGTAGAAGGTGCTCCAGAATACATAGTTGAAGAAATTCTAGACTCACGTCTTCAACAGAACAAATTGGAGTTCTTAATAAAGTGGAAAAACTATACCAATGAAAATAATTCATGGGAACCTGAAGAGAATTGTAAGCGAGCGCATAATGCGATCGCCCAATTCTTTAAATGTAATCCGAATGCTCCGCGTCACATTGCGAGAATGGTGTATGAGGGGATGAAATTCTGGCCTTACCAAAATTTCACAGAGGGGACAAACATAATATTTTCTCACCTGGAAGTCGAGGCATAAAAGGGGGGTAATGTTAGGAAACCACCCCATTACCTAATAAACTTTCATTTTTATTTTATTATGTCAAATTACGCTACATGCACGCCAAATGATGCTATATTTTGATAGCATGAGAATTTTATTTCGCACACATCAAAATGTACGCGCATGTACGAGTGCGTCGGTAACAACAATGTACAATATATGTAACATAGTATATAAACCCTAAATATATGCCTAGGGGACCCCAGTTGTGTTCTCTTAGGTATTCCACCTATGTTTTCGGTGTGAAAGGCCTATCTCAACAAACTCACCTATTAATAACCCCTCACATCAAAACCATCAATTCCCCCATCACGAGTGTGGATCCTGCCCCCTTCTTGTAGAGAGAACCTGCACAGTCTTAGCTAGCAGATAGTGGGTGTTGCCCTAACAAAGATCCTCGATGTCCAGAACATAAATCCGGTCAAAGTGGCAGAGAAGACCTGCCTTGTCTATGGTCCAGTTGGGGTCGACAGGTGTTGGAAGATGTGCAGATGATAAAGGGTCAAGGGGTAGGGAGGTGCAGATGTCGTGGTGGAGTTTCTCAACATCCATGATTACTGCTTGTCAAAGGATGGGTGTGGCGAAATAGGTGGCGTGGAGGGAAGAGGTGAGCTGTTCCTGTGTAAATACAGGTCGGAAGTTGGTTGGGTTTACGGAGGCGAAGTCGCTATTTCCCCCTTTGCGGTAGACGTCCCAACGTCTAGTGAGTGCATCTGGCTTGGCCCCTAGTTTTCTGGGGCAGAAGCGGATGACAAGATTGAATTGGGAAAGGTACTCAGACCAACGGGCCTGGCGGCGGGTGAGCAACTTGGTAGTGCTGAAGTACTCAAGATTTTTGTGGTTGGTGACCACATCAACTGGGTCTGCAGAACCCTCGAAGTACTGCTGCCAGTGTTTGAAGGCTTCAAAAATGGCCAAGAGTTCCTTGTCATGTGTGTCATAATTTAGTTCAGCGGGATTGAAGGAGCGGGAATGAAAAGCTACCGGATGGATTTCTCCATCCGCAGTGTAAACCGAAAGGATAGCCACTAGGGCATAGTCGGAAGCGTCAGTTTCAAGTACCATCTGTGAGTCAGGTACCCATTGCATTAAGATGGGGGCATGGGTGAATTCTTGTTTGAGCTTTTCAAAAGTGTTGCGGCACTTCTTGTTGAAGTCCCATGGTGCAGATTTCCACGTCAAGCGAGTGAGTGGGATGACAATGTCTGAATAGCCATTAATGAAGCGGCGGTAAAAGTTGCAAAAGCCTAAGAAGGATTGAATATCCTTAACTTTCCTAGGCTTGGGCCAGTCAAGCACAGTTTTGACTTTATCCTCGGACATCCACAGTCCATCCGGTGAAAGGATGAAACCCAAATATTCAACGGTGTCTTTGTGGAACTCACATTTCTGTGGAGAGGCATAAAGTCCATTTTTCTGGAGACAGTGGAGGACTTCTTTGACATGAGCCCCATGCTGGGACTTGTCATCGGAATAGATTAGGATGTCATTGAGGTATACGATGACACAAACATCCAGCATGTCGCTGAAGATGTTGTTCATAAACCGCTGGAAAGCTGCGGGTGCATTAGTGAGCCCAAAGGGGACCACCAACCACTCGAAGGATCCATAGCAGGTGCGGAAAGTAGTTTTCCATTTGTCACCATCTGCAATGCGGACTAAGTGGTAAGCATGCCGCAAGTCTATCTTGGTGAACAAGCAGGCTTTTTGGGGAGAGTCGAGGAGGTCGGAAATGAGAGGAAGGGGATAGCAGTCTTTCTTTGTAAGATGATTGAGTCCTCGGTAGTCGACACAAAGTCGGAGACTACCATCCTTCTTCTTGACGAAGAGAATCGGAGCACCATGTGGAGACTTAGATGGGTGAATGAAACCTGAGCGGATGTTTTCGTCAATAAAGACTCGTAAGGCTTCTAATTCAGAGGGGGAGAATACATGCAGCCTGGAGGCAGAGGAGTATTGTCTTCTGTCTCTATCTTGAGGTTGTAAGACCGATGCGGAGGAAGGGTATCTGCTTTAGTCTTATTAAAGACATCAGTGAATTCATGATACTCGGGCGGAATATCGGAGAGGTCAGAGGAGTTAGTGGAATGGGCAGAGCAGGCGGATAACCCTTCTGGAGCAAAGGTCATCTGAAAAGCTACTGCCCCAGGAAGTTTGCTAGCATGCGCATAAGTGGCAGCATTGATGAAGGAGATGTCGGGAGGTGTAAACTTAGGAGGAATGGGAGGTTCAGAAAGTGCTGAAGAGTCAAGGATTTCTACTGGAAGATTCGGGCACAAAGGTGATGTCTGGGGTGCTGGACCTCTATGATCTGCAGAGCAGAAAGCGAGTTGGCTTGAAGACCAGTCAATCAACGGATTGTATTGCTTCAGCCAGTTATGACCGAGTATGGTGGAACAGGAAGAGTCGAGCGAGGTTACATAAAATGACAAATTGAATACTTCACCGGCAGGGAAGGTGACTGGAAGTTTGATGATCTGAGTTATGGTGGAGTTGCAAGTTCCATCAAAGAGTCGTAAACCGATTGGGTTAATGGATTCCGTGCTGAGTTGGTTATTCAACATGAAGGAGGAGTCAAGGAAGCAGTGGGAGGAGCCAGAGTCAATAAGGGTTCAGAAAGGGGTGGAAGAGTCGGGAAAGGTTAAAAGAATGGTTAGGGAGTCAGGGTCAGAAAGAGCAGACGCGTTGAGACGAACATAGGCAGCCAAGTGGGTAAGGTCAATGCAACCCCCAGCCCCAATGGCTGTATCCTGAGGGTTGCGGACTATTTTTCCAAGTCCATAATCTCGGGAACGACAGTGGATGCACGGGCTTTTGCGGCTTTGGATTTCAGGCAGTTTCCTGCTATGTGCCCTTCCTCACTGCAGTAGAGACAAAGTCGTTCTCTCATGCCATGTTCTCGTTCCTCCCCAGTAAGCTTGCTGTTCTTCCCCAACTTATCGGAGATGGACGACTTGGGCTTGTCCTGGGAAGTGTTCTTTGTCATGGAAGACTGCTGGTTGGAGGTGTTACCACGAGCGGAGTTTGAAGTGGCTTGATTTGTCGGCGGGGAAGAGTCCTTCCGACTAGAGTTACTGGAATTCTTTGTTTCAAAACAGGATTCATCCTCCTGCATCCAATAGATATTGTCGCAGTCCTGTGCTTTCAAGTGCAGTTCTGCAAGGGTGTTGGGTTTACCACCCCAAAGAACTTCTATGCGAAGTCGGAGTGGAAGACCACGGAAATAGTGGTCATGAAGGGCTGCTTCATTCCAGTTGACCCTAGAAGCTAATTACCAGAAGTCAACGTTATATTTCATGATGCAACCTCCTTTCTTCGTTGCTAAGTCAGAGAGAGCCTTTTCTGCATCTCCGACTGGGTCGTGCGGACTGAAGTTACTTTCCAGCTCAGCGAGGAAAGCCTCATAGTCCCACATCCAGTGTGTGGAATCTGTTGGGTCATTAAGACCAGGTTCAAACCAACTGAGAGCTGATCCCTTAAGATAAGAAAGGATAAATATGATCTTTTTCTCATCAGAGGAAAATACGTGCGGACAGTCACAGAAATGAAGATTACACGAGACTAGGAAGTCTCTAAGTTTCTTTGGGTTGGAGCCATCGAAAGTGTCGGGATCGCAAACTTTGATTTTCTCGGTCTTAGGTGCATTGTTTTGTCGGAGGGTGCGGATACTCTCTGAGAGGTTGTAAAGAACATCTATGAACCTATCCCCTGGATCAGGGTTTCCCCCTGCAGGAGGTTGATCATCAGGATCATTGGGATCGGGGTCACCCCTAGGGCCGTCCAGACCGCTAGGGTCATCAGGTCTGCTGGGAGGTCCGTCCTCTAGACCACGATCTTCCAACCCATAGGGTTCAGGCTGGTCGATGCCCCCTACGTACTCAAGGGGAGTTCTTGATTGAAAACCTTCTGGGTTGCTGGAAGGTTGTGGGGCACGGGTGGACATGAGATTGGCACTGATTGAGGGGGCTCCTGAGCCGATTTGTCGGAAGATGTTTGAGGGTCTGGAAGACACTCCAAACATAGTGGCGGGTCGAGGGTCGGAAAGGGTGGATCGCTGGATTGCAGAGATCCCTGGAATAGTACCGGCTTCTTGTTGTGTGCTGGCGGGTCTTGGTAGGGGTCATAGAGAGGAAATGGACAAGTGAAGTGTGAGTTCGTATATACTGTTAAGAACTGATCCTAGAGGCCGCTTTGGAATCTGACCAGACACTGCGGGAGATGATAGTGGGAGATTGTCGGGTCGATGCAGATTCTGCAGGAGGGGAAACGGAAAGGACTTGGCTTCAGCTTGTAAGAAGCTGGCCCTTCACCTCGTCTGGTGTCCTAATTTCAAGTCGAGGGTTTAGAGGTAGGAGCAGGAAAGTGTGGGTAAATGCGGGGAGGAGTACAGAGGGACTTAGGTTAAGTTCAGATGAGACTAGAACTTCAGAGGGAGACTAGAGGTTGAGTCGAATGGAGTTCAGACTCTTAGAGGACAGGGGTTGGAGTAGAAGGAGGTTTTAGATTGGCAGGGTAAAGTCGAGTCTATGTCGATATACGAACTGAGGAATACAAGGCAAAACTAACTAAGCTTAAATACTGTAGTCCGGAATAATGCGGAACAGGAACGAAGACTGCAGCAGTGTCTCGACTGTGTAGATAAATTATCTAGCGGGAGCTGCACAGGAATCCATAGTCGAATTTGCAATAGAGATGGCAGCCTTGGGAAGGCAGCCATGGATGCTGTACAAGGCGGCCTGGTGCACAGCAGTGTGGGCAGTGCAAGGCGGCCAGGAATGAAATTGGGAGGCATAGGCAAAAGTCATGTTTGACATGTGGGAAAGGGTCAGATGGATGTGGGTTCCAATTGGGCGAGGAACAGTTCTTGACAGTATCACCATGGCCCATTGACTGCAGTTCTCTGATCAGAGCATGGAAAACCTCCCTGTGAACTCTGAGTTCAGTACGAATGCACTCAGGATGACCATGCAGCAGCTCTTGAAGCCAAGCATAGCTGGACAGGATCGATGTGTGATATGGCTCTTTCATGTGATAGCGAAGAATTAGATGCATGAGTGTTGGCAAGAGCAGTGACAACTGTAATGTGATTGCAAAAATAATGCTGCAATATAAATGCATTGTTGCTTGGGCTGAATCCATTGCAATAATGATGTAGTTGTTATCTACACAATGCAGGTGATGAGAATTCAATGTCCAATGGCAACGGCAATGGGAAACCCAGCAGATACAAACATGTTACTTTGGGAATCAGAAATTTCCTGCACAGCTGAACAGGCTCTAAGCATGCAAAAGAGGTGTTTATAAGCAAGAGATCTCTATGTATGATGATGAGTATGGTGATGGTACAAAGTAGAAAAAAGGTGTTGTCCATATAATGTCTGAGGATGTAATCCAAGGCATGTACACTATGGGGCCTGAGGGGTAGGAAAACTATCCCACATTTCATACCTTTAGATAGTGTAAAATGATATATTTATGCAGACTCCAAACCAGCTGTGGGCCATGTTTAACTTTTTTTTGCTTATGTAAACTTGAACTATTAATGCATCCCAGCGACTGGCACAACTTGTAAATTTGGTTGTGTTTGTACTCTGATCTATTTTCAGTGGGAAATTTTCTGCAAGCCATTCCTCAACAACCATGCCATATTTTTGCATTATTCTGTAGTCTATCCTATACTACTAACTGTAATCTATATTTCCATGCAATCTATTTATTTTTTAGTTGACATCTGTGAAAGTTAGGTTGACCCCTGTTAATTATGTGTGTGCAAGCAATATTTCAAGAACTGATGGTCAGAAAAATAAGTTGAGAGTGGTACAGTGTCAAGGATAATGTAATTAATGGTCCCTAAGGCAAAACTTGAGCCCTTGTGGCCAATAATGCCAAGTATGTAACTTCCCAAAATGGCAATCACACTTCAAAGCAGCATTCAGCCATCACAAGAGCTCAGAACCTCAATTATTTGCATGGGAATCCCTCACTGAGATACCCTTCACATTTTACCGCTCTCAGATTATTCTTCTGACCATCAGTTCTTGAGATATTTCTGGCACACACATGATTGACAGGGGTCAACCTAACTTTCACAGATGTCAACTAAAAAATAAATAGATTGCATGGAAATATAGATCTCAGTTAGTAGTATAGGATAGACTACAGAATAATGCAAAAATATGGCATGGTTGTTGAGGAATGGCTTGCAGAAAATTTCCCACTGAAAATAGATCAGAGACTTTCAGAGTACAAACACAACCAAATTTACAAGTTGTGCCAGTCACTGGGACACGTTAATAGTTCAAGTTTACATAAGCAAAAAAAAGTTAAACGCAGCCTGCAGCTGGTTTGGAGTCTGATATTTATGGTATAGTTTTCATGTATTGATAAACCCCAAAATGGAATAAGTTTCATCAGGAGTTGGCATGAAAATCTACCACTAAGAGGAGTGAAAAAGAATGCTTTTTCCTACTTGTAAGGGATGAGTCAATGGGATGAAAACCTCCCACATTTTGTCCCCAGTTCATCCCACACCAAATTCATCCCATGGGATGGTTTTCATCTTTATATGGGCATAAATAACACCCCTCTACCTGGGTTGAATTTCATCAACTTTCCAGGGGTTTAAGAGGAATAAAAGAACCTACCTACAATGTATTTTCATCCCATTAGGGATGTTGGCTGGATGAATTTCTCCTTTTTACAAAGGAATTTTCAGACCATTGATAGAATAGTTTCATCATGTATCAGAATAAATTTCAAGCCACTAAAATACAAAATCTACTCAAAAGAAGCAAAAAAATCCCCCTGACCCCTGATGCCCCATCATCATGTCCCCATCAGCCCATTGTGTCACTGTCATCATCATCTGTCTGTCCTGTTGTCCCATTGTTCAGCATCCCATCCCTGTTTGTCCACATTCGGCGTCCATGTCCCTTTGTCCTGTTGTGTCCCTTGTCCAGTGTGGCAGTCGAGGTTGTCATGGTGTGGTGTAGTGCCCTGTCCCGTTGTTGTGCTGGTCCTCATTGTCCCACTCCCTCCTCACCCCACAAGCAGGGGCTTGTGGCAGTAGGGGTGGGTGGGTTATCATAAATAATACCTAAAAAAGTTGGTTAGTACAAAGTAAGAGAAGAAACAAAACTTACCTATGGCCCAAGAGATGTCGATGTCTCTTGAGCCATATTTCTATTTCCTCATCTCCCCGTCATCCCTCACATCCCCATCCCCTGTTTGTCATTGTCCCTGTTCTGTTGTATCTCATCATTGGCTGCTAGCACTCGCGATCCACCCCATGAGCAGTGGCTCGTGGGGCTGGGGGCAGTTGCTGGGTTATTCCTGTCATTGGCCTCATTGTTCCCCATCCCACCCCACAAATGCTCACAGCAGCAGTTGAGGGTGCTGGTGTGGTGTCTTGGTTGCTGTCTCATGCCAGCCATTTGTGGTGGTGTATCTTGCAGGTGGGGGGTTAAAGCGGGTGGGTGTGGGTGTGCCATCTTGGTGCGGTCTCATTATTATAGCAGTTAGAACCTAAAAAAAAACAAAAGAAAACATTAATTAATCGAACAAAAAGAGAAAGAACATGAAAAAAAATTACCTGGGGCCCACACAACATCATCATTGTGAGGGCCCGATGTAGTCCATTGCTTGTAGGCATTTGGGGGGTGCCATTGTGGGTGCTGCCTCTCGTCGTGGCTGGTAGTTAGTTAGTACCTAAAAGAGTTTGTTAGTAATGAAAAAATGAAATGAGAAAAGAAAAGAAAAAACTTACCTGGGGCCCAAGAGACATCAATGACATCTCTTGGGCCTTTTTTCATCATTCCTGTCTGGCCTGGGTCTCCCATTGTCCCCCCCTCCTCCTGGTTGTCGTGGGCACCCTCGTCCTCACATCCCCCATCCACCATGCGAGCAGTTGCTCATGGCAGTTGTGGGGGGTGCTGGTTGTCATTGGCATCGCACTCCCCTAATTGCCGTTGTTGTCATTGTTCCACCCGCGATCCACAGTTGTAGGGCTGGGGCAGGTGCTGTCTCGTTCCCCATCATCCCCTCATCACCATTGTTGGTACTGTCATGGTGACTGCCCCTCCCTGCTGGGTTGTTGTGTTCATTCCTCCTCTTCCCTTGTCCCCTCGTTCTCACCATCCCCGTCATCCCATCTTGTCATCATCGTTCCACCCACCATCCACTCCATGAGCAGTTGCTCGTGAGGCTGGAGGCAGGTGGTGTGGGCATGGCTGTTCCTACTCACCCCGGTACATCTGCACCTGCAATCCACCCTGCAAGCAGTGGCTCACAGGTGAGGGGCAGGTGCTGGTTGTACTGGTCCTGTTGGCTTGTCGTCGTGGGTGTATTGCATCGGCATGCATCACTGGCAGTAGTATACTCCTAAAAAATTAACAAAATACATTAGTAAGATGATAAAAACAAGGAATGCAGAAAATAAAAACTTACCTTGGGCCCAAACAATGCAATCGCCATTTGGGCCCACATTGTATCTGAGAGGGTTTGTTGGCAGCCATTGGTGGCTCTTGCTGGCATGAGAATGGGCATGGGAGTGGTAGTGGTGGATGTTGATGGAGTTGGTAGTGGTGAGGTGAAAGGGAGGGCAGCAGTGTCATCAAAGTGGTTATGCTTGATGGATGTTCAACATTCATCATGTGATGTGTTGAGGGTGGGCTGCAAATGACTTGTCAGTAAAACAATTACATCACAAATGAAAAATCCCCTTTTTTGGGATGAAAAAAATTCTCTTAACACTTGTAATCCTGAAGTGTGAAAAGTATCCTCTCATTCTGACTGAAAACAATAACAATAATACCTGAGCAAGGAACAGTCAATTTAATATTTAATGAAAGAAATTTCCCTACTAAAATCATCTCATAATAGTATGAAATTTGTATGTTATTTCAGGCTGAAAATACACCCTGTTATTCACACCTTTGTGGCAGGAAACACTATCCCATAAATTGTTGAAAAGTTTAATGAAAATTCATACATTAAGATGGTTGCAAATCCATACCCTCATCTTGGATTAAAATCATCCCCTGTATTTCATCCCCTTGTAAAATGAAAATTCATCCCATTAGGTTAAGAATATTTCATAAGGTAACACATATGAACTCCATCCCTTGGATGGCTGAAATATTTGGAATGAAAATTCATCCCAAATTCATCCACCCTGAATTCAGCCATTTATGTTAGGAAATTCACATTTCTGAATTTAAATGGCTGAAAATCATATTGTGCTAGGTCCACAGTGGTAGTAAATAAGTGTCAACAAGTAACATTGTTACACTCCAATGTTTGCTCATTTTTCAATGATTGCATTGGTATAGAATGCTGCCATAATCCAGGATCCTGAGATTCCTGTCAAAAAGACACATCATCTTAGCTTTCCATAACATCTTGGGTCATGTGATTTGGATAAGAACTCATGGAATAATGGGCCAAACCAAGTTGAGACTCAGTGGAGCAGTTTTTTGACCCTCTATTATTTTACTGTCTAGTACTTTGTATGACCTCCATTAGCCTTAATAACTGCCCTTATCTGCCTTGGCATGCTTTTTGGCATACCTCTGGTGGAATTTCATTCCCCACTCTCTCCCACAATTCATCCAAGGTTTTTCAGTAAAATAGCTATAGCATTCCAGATAAATTTTCTAAATCTACCTGAATATTTGAGCATATGGATGGGCCAATAAGCTGAGGGGTCATCTGCCAACATTACTTAATCTGATCAATTGTCCCTGAGTTATTTAATAAACAAAATTCAGCTTGATGGCTCAGCTTGAAATCAAAGCTGAGTGAATAAGTCAAAAACACAGGATATGATCAGCTACTGTTGGTAGAAGACCATATAGAAAGTGGATCCTAGTACAATCAAGATTGTGCTCAGTCTCTGTATAAGTGACTGATTATTAATGTGTACTGTACCTTGTACAATCAAGATCATGCTGTAGGTACAGTAAGTATGGATCAATAAACAAGTGATTAATGAAGCTCACCTCAGTCTCTGTATAAGTGACTGAGGTGGTAAAGTAACTACCAAACATATATATATGTGTTCTGTGTAACAAAGGATGGGTAGGAATAAAAACGAGACAAGGGGGAACTGTGCCATGGATTGACCCCCCGTATCAAAGGGAATGCTAAAAATAGCACACGCACCAAACACATCAAAAGCAAGACTCACGGTGCAATCTCAACACTCCTCCTCACCATGAATACTCCTCCTTGCATGGAATCGCATTAACGTAGTCCAAGATGGTGTCTAAGAAAGGCAAATTGTTTAGGGTCCAAGGCCTTTGTAAACATGTTGGCGACATTGTTGTGGGTGTTGACATAATCAATAGTAAGGTCGCCTGATTGGACGTGCTCTTGCAGGAAATGATATTTAAGAATTTTGTCATCTGGGAGTAAACCATAGAGAAAAGCAGTTTTTATATCTATTTGTTGTGCATCCCATCCAAGAGAGGCAGCGATGTGTAGGAGAATTCACCAAGATTCTATGCGCGCAGTCAGTGAGGTGGTTTTAGTGTAATCCCTGCCATAAATCTGCTCATGACCTCTGAAAACAAGGCATACCTTCCACCTGATAGCGGTGCCCACCTCATCATGCTTGATATGGAAGACAGGTTTCCCACATCTAATATGCTTCCCTGGTGGGACCTCGGACCGAGGTATCAACTTATAGACTCCCATCTCCTTCAATGAGTTCAATTCATTGTGGTACCCATGTTCCCAATGCGCTGCATCAGCTGAGTTCTTGGCCTCATCCCAAGTTTTCAGCTCATCCTCAAATTGAAGTGATTCTGGATCAAAATCTGCCATTTCTGAGATCAGGGCCTGAAGTTGATGCGCCTGATTGCCCAGATCAAGATTATGAAATGATTGACAAAGTTCTTCAATGACATCATGATCATGATCAGTGGATTGATTTGGAACATGGTCTGATCTGGCAGTGACAAGTGCAGCCCGATGTTCCCGCCATGCCTCCTTGATCCGAGCAGCGCTTTCCAGAGAGTCACGCACAGCAGCAGCAGTTCTGGTAACTGCAGGGCCACCATTAAGATTCTTCTCAGTGGGTATCATCATGTGGGTTGATCAATGTATTGACTGGGCTGGTGGTGGTAGTGGCGGGGCTGTGTTATGAGAATGCGCATCAGGGACAACAGAATTGTGAACAGACTCATCATCAACATCATTTTGTAAAATGAGACCCAGGAAGGGGGGTTGGCTCCCAACAGAGTCTATATTTCCATCCTCCTGCAGTGTGGTGGGTGGGGGCAGTAAATGGCCATCATGGCTTTCAAGGAATCTGACATGATATGAGCTATGGAGCTTATGCATGGCGCGGTCATAACATTGGTATGACTTCAATTTGAGGTCATAACCTACCAAGATGCATTCAATTGACCGCTCATAAATCTTGGGATTATTCTTCTTGGGGATAAGTACAAACACCCTGCATCCAATTTCATGAAGGTAAGAGTAGTCAAGTTTTCTCTCATACCATAATTCCCAAGGTGTTAGGCCTGCAAGGGAACATGTTGTAGTCTTTGCATGTAAATGAGCAGCCATGAGGTAGAATTCATCCCACAGATAAGAGGGCAGTCCTGCATAAATTCGCATTGTGCATGCTTTAGCCATTAGTGTTCTATGCATTCACTTGACACAGCCTATATGTGCAGAAGTGTAAGGAGCCGTGAAGCATTGATCAGTACCCCTAGTCTTCAACCAGCTCTCCATTTCAAGTGATTTAAGTTCACCATTATCGGTGATATAGGTTTTGACCTTGAGTCCAGTTTTGTTCTCCCGAGCAAGCTCCCAAGTCCTGAGTTCAGAGAAAGCATCCTGTTTATTTTGTAAGGGTATAGACCATGGGAAGGAAGTGTAGTTGTCTACTATATCCATGATATAATGGTTGCCTGCTCACAATACCACAGCATGTGGCCCAGATAGGTCCACCCACACCTTTTCCAGTTTCCTCATTGCTTTATGACCCAGTCCTTCCTGACATTTCTTGGGAACTGGTGTTTTTGTCTGCTTGCCAAGAACACATGAATCACATTTAGGCAATTTTGGGAAAGAGGCAAGCGGTGCACCAGTGAGAGCACCCTTCTTGGCCATATCCCAGAGAGCCTGGTAGTTTGCATGACCCAGACGGTGATGCCAAGTTTTGAGAGTAGGGGACTTGTGAACTGTGAGCATGTGATCAACCTCGGCTGATGGAATATTAAGCATGTAAAGTTTCCTGGAGAGGCAGGTGCCATGAGCAATGAAAGCACTGGAGGGTTTGTCAGTGACCCAACAGGCATCAGCATCAAAATGAGCAACAGCATTAGAGTCATCTGCAAGTGTGCCCACCAATATTAACCAAACTGCCAAGTTTGGGATGTAGAGAGCATTACATAAGATGATTGATGCCCCCCGGGCTATTCTTAGCTGTATATCTCCAACACCGATGGTGGCAATAGATGAACCACCAATGCCTTTGACCAAACGAGGTGGAATGGGGTGCAGGCTAAGAAAATCAGATCTGTTAGGGGATATATGGACTGTTGCCCCAGAGTCAATGATAAAGGGGAGATCATCCAAGGTAATACATGAGTGTTGAGTCTGGTTAAGGGGCTCCACAGTGAGAGCAATGTCATCGAGGGGTAAAGTATGGTGCTTCCAGTCAACAGTGGTAGTATGCTCCTCCTCAACAGCAAGCCATCCCTCATACTCTATGATGTCAGGGGAGTTGACAGGTAAAGGGTCATGAGCAAGTCCTGCAAATTCCAGTGCAGGCAGGGTTGATGCCTCGGAGTTGATCATGACAGTGAACACTCGACCATTAATATCCTTCACAGTGACAGGAACCTTGGAGGTATTAGTGGGCAGTGGTTTCTTCTTGCGAGCCACCTTGCAAGCAGTGATTGATTCCTCCAGTGACTTCCCAGCCATACCACTGCCAGGTTTAATGCAGTACTGCTTCATGTGCCCCTGCTTCCTGCAGTTTATGTTGGTACAAGTCGGTGCATTAGGGAACCTGGAAGGCTTGGGCTGTGCCGCAAGGGCGATGTGGGTTTTAGAATCATTGCAGTGATCATTCTCAAGTAGGGATTGCTCATTCTCCAGGAATAACCGGATATCCTTAGAGCCATATGGAGCTTCAATAGAGGAAGCAGCAATGTCTCGAGAAATAATGGAGCAGGCATGGGGAAAATTGTCACTAAGGAAATTGAGTAGAGCAATGCAGCAGAGGAGGTTGGCTTTTATGTCACCCATGGCAAAGGCACGTTCTATCAATGCACAAATCTTTTCTGCTGTCTTGGGGAGTGGCATGTCCTTTGTGCATTGAATGGAGAGCATGCTGAACCTGGCATACTGGCCCTTCCTTCTGATGGTGGTCCTGAAGAATCTTCCAATTGACCTCAGGGCCCTTCTTCATGTCCAGGAATTGTCATTCAGAGGGAGAAACACTGGATGCAATAAAAGCATACACGAGGTGGGAATTCGCCCTCCACTTGGCAATCACATGGAGCTCGGTAGGGGTGGGCTCAGGTATATCACCCATAACATACTCATAAAGGCCATTTAGAGATAAAGCAATAATGATTTCCTTGCACCATTCTTTGTAATTAGATTTGGGTTTGTCGAGCTTCCCTGGTATAATGTAGGGAAAGTTTGATAAGAGAAATGGATGGGGGGCCAATAGTATCGGTACCCATGGTAGGAAATCAATGATTAGTGGACGATGAATTGTCACAGGGAGAATATGGAAACATGATGGTAGATGAGCAGGATTTGTGAAAGACAAAGGGCTGATCCAAGATGAAAGTGATCGGGGAAATGGATCAAAAAGATATGATGTAGTGGAACATCGAGTGGCTAGCATACTTTCTTCCATTGTTTAAAAACAACAGGAGTGGCCCATAACCTGTAGAAAGTGGATCCTAGTACAATCAAGATCATGCTCAGTCTCTGTATAAGTGACTTATATTAATGTGTACTGTACCTAGTACAATCAAGATCATGCTGTAGGTACAGTAAGTATGGATCAATAAATAAGTAATTAATGAAGCTCACCTCAGTCTCTGTATAAGTGACTGAGGTGGTAAAGTAACTACCAAACATATATATGTGTGTTCTGTGTAACAAAGGATGGGTATGAATAAAAATGAGACAAGGGAACTGTGACATGGATTGACCACGCGTATCAAAGGGAATGCTATAGCACACACATTAAACACATCAAAAGCAAGACTCACGGTGTAATCTCAACACCTCCAAACTCCTTTTTAAACCAGCCCTGCATCCATCTTATCATCTTGCTGGGATGAGACGACAATGCTGGAATTGCATGCTTCTTCTTCAGATCACCTATAGAGTTGTGTTAGAATTAACTGGTAACACAATTTCACTTCATACCTGCATTTCTGAAAGTTGATTTGGAAGGGAACCCAGTGATTGCCTCCAATATTTGCTGACATGTGTAAGATGGTCTTCCCTTCCTTCACATAGCCTTTGTAGTGGTGTAGCTCAGAGACAGAAGTTTTCTGGTAATCTTTCTTCAACTTGTAGCCATCACGAAGTCACAGGTGGATGGAAATTGGAGTCACCATGATATGTGCAAGTTTAGGATTGCTTTGGATCCTTGCTGTGATATGTGCAAGTAACATGTTCATGATCTCATCATCAAACCAATGATCTGACAAGAGGATGGTAAGTGTGTCCATTGTTGTCAATGATCCAAGCACATGCAATGGAGATCCTCACGACAAGGTTCCCAAAGTTTCCCTTGCAGTGTCTCCTTCCTTTACCACTGCTGCATCCTTCATGTTCTTTGCAAGCCACTCATTGCTTGCCTGCCATAATACATGCTTCTTCACAGCATCGACCATATCCTTCCAAAATTGAAGCACCCATAAAAGTAAATGTGAATCCTTGTATTGATGGTCCACTATCAATTGTTGACCACCAAACCAGGCTTGTCCAAAGGCCATGTCGAGTTTTGAAAGCCACTCAACTGGTGGGATAGGGTGTGTAGCAAGACATGTCGGGTCTGTGTTAGGCTTGTGTTAGGCAGTAGACAGCTATATGCATTCTCGGCTTGTGCTGAGACCAGTGCAGAGGAAAGTGGTGGTAGGTTCATTGCCAAAAAATCATTAATAGACATGCAATGATCTGGGATGTAGGTGGAATATCTAGTGGGGACACGCAGAAGTTCTGCACGAGCTTGAAGAATGTAGGCTGGCGTGTCTTTGGAAGGGTATTTCTTCCCCATTCCAACCCATTCATTCTCCTGCCAAACCTTTTGGTGTGAAGGGGAAAGGTGAGGCATTGAGCAATGTTCCTCTTGCCAGTCAGTATACTAAAGTACATGCATAATCAATGCTATTGGTTCAACGAAGCCTTAGCCAATTGAACAGAAAAAAAAAGTAGCATCTGCAAGTTTCAAACCTGAGGCCTAAAGACCTACCATGTTTGACTGTTGGCACCATCACACTTACCACTACACTATGGAAGCTTATGTTCAGATGAAGATTAGGCATCCAGATCAGACAGAATATTTGTTCGGACCATAAATCAGGCTTGTACCCGAAATTTCAACATTTTGTCGGATAAAATCATGCATAGGCGCTTTTTTTGGCCAAATTTCGTTCGGATGCTGATCAGGCCCTGCGGCTAGGGCGCAACGGAAGTTACTAGTAGATTCAGAAGGTCAGATCGCGTCTCGACAAAACGTCACAGCCACATCCTTCTTCCTCAAATGGAATGTTCGGAGTCTGAAAGGAAGTACGTGGTATTCCTACCACATCTATCCATCTCTCGTCTCCTGACAATCAACTGACCTGAGGAAGTGGTTACAATTCGAGGCAGCGTGTCGTCGAAGTACTAGTACCAGGAGGGAGTGTCCCGGGCTCATCAGAATGGTCACGTGCGGTCGTTCTAGCAGTTTCTCCGCATTGCTGGGTGACATTCATGGAGGCTCAGAGGCCATAGAAAGATCTCGAACCAGAGAGCGACAATATATATATGAGGCGTCGGCACGCAATCTTGGCAATGATGTTCTCTCGACCTTACTTCTATAACGATCTGTTCTCCAACCCATACCTGTACCGCTCGCAGGATGCAGCCCTCGCACAGAAACAGGCTCAGGCTCGCGCTCGCGCTCCAGCACAGCAGCGCGCTGATCAACGGGCCCGCCGTGCTGTATATCTTCCACACGAGGAGGACTCTAGTGATGACGAAGACTCCTACCCCTACGCTTGGCTGAGCTCTCGCGACCGACTCTATCTCGAGGCGAGGCAAAAGCAACAGCAGGAAGAGCGGAGACGCATAGAGGAGGAAGTCCTTCGCAAGCAAATGATAGAGGCGAGGAGAGAAGAGCAGGTAAAGCGCGAGCGTGACAGAGTGGGTTTTCTGTCGTATTTCTATCCGGTCACTGGATTATTAATTTGCCTCGTCAGATGCAACAGCAGAGTCGGTCGCGGACACGATCCCCAAAACCTCTCTCCAAGCCAACAAAACCTCGATCCCCTTCGCCTCCAACAGTTCCCCGTTCCCCCTCCCCAACGGCAGAAACCACACCAGTCACCTCACAATCTCGCTCAAGCACTCCTCAGTACTCCGACCTTCATCACGAAGCCGCGACCAAAATCCAGGCGTCATATCGCATCCATCGTTCTCTTCGCACCATCGAGGATCTCGAGCGCCAATTCGACGAGCTCCGAAGTTCCCTGACGCTTCCCACCGTTCTTGACTTCCAAGGTCCTGATAATATCATCCATGTCACCATTCCAGACCCGACCCTCTCTTCAACCTTGTCCTCCACTCTTGATATTGCTACCCCGAAACTCTCATATACAGCCAACAACTATGCCGTCCATGCACATATAGAGGGTCTTAACCGGCTTCTAATGAAGCTCGACAGTGTGGAGAGCTGGGGTGATAGTAGGGTGCGCAAGAGCAGGAAAGCAGTAGTGCGGAGGATTGACGCTCAAGCAAGCGAGGTGGAGGCGTATTGGAAACGCGCGTGGATTGCCTATGATGAGCGTACCTCAGCAGTTTCAATACCTGCTAGTAGTGGGAGTGACGACGTTTACATGAACGAGGAGACAAAGGCGCAAGTGGAAGTACAACCTGAGCAGGATCAGCCCGCGGAGATGGAAGCTGCGCCCGTAGCAAAAGAGACAGAGGGAGAGAAGGCAGAGGAGAAGGCAGAGGAGTCCGAAGTGCAGATGATGATTGTCGATGAACTTGAGGACGTAACACCTTTATCTACGCATCCCATTGACTCATCCACAGTCGCAGTTGAACATCGATCCGACGACGACGATCATCTCGATACTGTACCTGAGCTTTGTCACGTCGACAGCTCGGAGTCCTCAGATTCAGAGCTGGAATTTGAGGGTGCCGACGCAGCTGAGCCCGAGTCTGCAATGATGGTCGTCATGGAGCCTTCGGACTTGGACTCGAGCTCGGAGGATCATCCGTCTTTGTTGGGGAATGGGACTATAAATAGTGTGAAGATGGTAAAGGAGCACACCAAGGAGAAGGATGTCATTAATGTGGATCCAAGTTTAGGAGAGTTCGTGATGGTCTAGTAGTAGTCTCGATATACACCAACCTCCACCACGATTTTGTCCCCGTGAATCAATCTTACAACTATCTTACAGTAACTATCGATATACGCTGCAATCTAGGGTGGGCTGCGACACTTGGCAACGGTAAGTTCTTACTTTATTCTGGACATGCACCGACAATTTAGTCACCTAGCTCCACAATTTTTCTGGTCGGTTAGCGTTACATAGAGATTGGACTTGCCTTGTATGTCGTCGTCGTGGCCCGCCTCCCTGAACGGGCTTCTTATATCTGGCTCGGTTATCGAAAGCTATCTCTTCAGTTAAGACGCCGCCCCGTAGCGATGAAGTATGCCCTGCATATCCTTCGTGCAGTGACCTAGGTAATCACTGTCCCGGACTGCTCCGAACACAGTCACAGTGTCAGCTGCTGATACTTCCCACCTTCTTGACATTGTCACTGTCCTCAAGCCTTGAGGTTGAAGCGCTGAAGTACTACATATCTTTTTGTCATCGCTCGGTCCGACGCTCACGGTAAGTGTGGTCCAATTTGAAACACGCATCTAAAATTGTCCAGCGGCTAGCATGAGGGACTAGTGCGGCCTCGTTTCTGACACGCAGCCCACATGCAGCAGCGACAGCATACATAGGATTGCCAGCCAACGGATCCTTATCCTTACTTCATCCCACATATCTAGTTCACGATGCCACCGATCAGCGATACTTGGCCAGACGTCGATGCTTTTCTAAGTTGTCTGGAGCCGGACTATGCAGACAGAGTCACCTCGATGGTGGCCTTTCTCCGACCTCGATTCAACGAGATTGAGGCATACGCTACGTCGCTACACTCACAAAACCTTCCTTGTCGGATTATATCCGACTGTTACACATGGGGCCAGTCATTCACTGTTTTTGAAATATTCTTCAACGACGAGCTCTCATGGATCATCCGATTTGGAATGCGTCCAATGGATGGATATTTCAATACTCCTGCTCAGCTCGAACGTAAGATTCTTAACGAGGTGGCTGCCTTGCGCCTGGTGCGCAATAGGACGACAATACCTGTCCCACATGTTGTAGCTTACCATCCAATCATATCCCCGACTAATCCACTCGGTCCCGAAGCTCCCCCATTTGTCCTCATGACTGCAATGACAGGTACGACGATTGGGGATTACGGGATTTCCACCAGTGGGGGTGGAGACCCATTAGAAGGGGACGAGAGAAAACGTCCCATCCTGGATCAGTATCTGAAGGACATTGCAGACATACATGTTCAACTCAGCCGAATCACCTTCGACACCATTGGATCTTTCGTTCTTGAGGCAGACGGGCGTGTGACTGTAGGACCTGGGGCTGACTATGGGCTTGGCCCATTCTCTTCAGCAACAGAATACTTCAACTTACAGGCTGATGCATATGAGAGGCTCGCAGAAGCCGAGCCGTCTGAAAGCGGTGATCACACCGCACTGTCGAAGAGACAGTTTGTGGCAGCGCTGTGGCGTACTGCGATTATGCCTCTACTCGATAATCGCGATGACAAGGGCCCATTCCCAATGCGCCATGGGGACCTTCATAACGACAATATCCTCGTTGACCCTACAGGCCACATCGTCGGTGTACTAGACTGGGATTGTGCAGGCACAGTCCCCTGGGAAGCCTTTGCGGTCCCTACTTTCGAAGTATCGGGAGATTTCGTGGATTTGGGGAGAGGGTCCAGGGACGAGCGTCTTGCTGTTCACGATGCATTCAATCGTGCGCTCGTAGAGGCGCAAGGTCCGTCCACGCTCGCATCTGGTCGAACCCTTGCGGAATTGCATAATTCCAATGCGGGTCATGTGGGTGCGTATCTTGCGTATTGGATGTTTTCAATGGCATGCGATTATGAGAAGACTGGACGGGCGCTGCATGATATTATAGGTCTCCCGGACGATATGGACCTGGCGTTCCAAAAGTTCGTTAGAGAAAAACATTTTCAACCATCTGCCCACTTGTAGCATTAATCAAGAGTTTATAAATTTTCTGTGTAGATATATGTTGGTCATTCGCACTGGTATTTGTTGGTCGTATATATGCGTTTACAATCATTCAACCAATATTCAGAGTTCTCGCTGTGTGTTTCTTCCGAAGTCAAGTAAAGTAGTACAAAAGTCATAGTCCCCTAAAATATTATCAGCATCTCTCTGTCCCATCTCCGTCAGCACTCGACGAGAAGAGGTGATGTACTACATCTCACCACAAGGACCCGGAAGTGTATCTTGATCCCTTCCTAGTAGTTGTTGAACGGTTCGAAAAATGGTTACTACGAACATCGTTCATTTCTTGTAGTATATAAGTTTTAAACGACCTAAAATACACAGGTGTCACAGTGCGATAATGGTAGATGAAGGACATACGGACAACAGCAACAGCATGAACGAAATGAAAAGGTGGAGCATGCATAAACATACACCCTAGAGCCGACTCTCTAACAACACCGACCCCTCTCCCCTCCTCCACATAAGTGCTGTCTTCCCAAACGCCGCCTCCAGGGCCTCCTCCACTGTACGCACGAACACAAACTCCATCTCATTCCGGATCTCCGGAGCCACGTCGTGCTCTACGTCCTTCCTGTTCGCCCACGGGACTATCACTTTCGTTATCTGGGCGCGGTGTGCACCGAGAACCTGTAATTGGGTGTTCGATGAGAATAATAAGGGTGTTATGCTATAGTATTGACCTTCTCTTTGATACCGCCGACGGGCGTAACACGTCCTCGTAGTGTAATCTGAAGACCATCAGCAAGTCACGACTATGCATCCAAGACTGAAAAAAAAAACCCACCTCGCCAGTCATAGCAATATGCGTCGGCACACACGCGCCCGTCAACAATGACACAAATGCACATGTCTACATGTGCACCATTGCCTATTTAGTTCCAGCGCCCATAGAAGGAAACACAACGCACCATCGCGATCCCCGCACTGGGCCCATCCTTCTTCTGTGCTCCTGCAGGAAGATGGAGGTGTATATCAATTGGGTCGGGAACCTTCAGAGGGTCTTGCAGCCGCGTATTCGTAATACGCAGATCATATGCGTGAGTCTTGACCCAGCTCAGCGCGAGCTCGCCGCTTTCCTTGATCACCTGGCCACCAATGATCATCCATAAAATAGAGGGGTGAGAGGGAGAAAGCACCCACCTTGCCCAAACTCCCCGTCAACTTCAGTTTGCCACTCCCAGGCACTGAAATCGTTTCCACAGGCATAATGCCGCCTTCCCCTTGGCCCATCACCACAAGCCCATAAACCACTCCTCTCCTCTCCTCTCTCTCCTTTTCCTCCCCGTCCCACCTCGCAATCCCCAATATTTTCTCCAGTTCGTGCTCCTCCACCACCCGCTTATATTCTTTCTTCTTAATCTTACTGCCATCCACACCCTTCTCATCTTTCGCCTCGACTTCAATGACATCCCTCTCAAACTCCTCCCCACCAATCAACTTCCTCACATCCACCCCAGGAAGCGCATCCACAAATTCTGCCCACTCGACAGCTTTATACCTCACCACACCTCCAATCGCCCTCTCCAAGCTCCGCACACCGGCTTCACGGGTGTACCTCG
This sequence comes from Tricholoma matsutake, assembly GCA_026075535.2. Taxonomy (NCBI): domain Eukaryota; kingdom Fungi; phylum Basidiomycota; class Agaricomycetes; order Agaricales; family Tricholomataceae; genus Tricholoma; species Tricholoma matsutake. Next base: position 4,511,003 of record AP026544.2, read on the forward strand.
TCGCAATTCGCAAAAGTGCAGGCTCCGTGATCGTTATATGCGTTTTGTCCAGCCCGTTTGCATGGAGTTGTTTGGGTAAAAGGAACCGTCTTGCGATGTGCATCTTCTCGTCATAGGTGTACCCTGTTAAAGAGAATTAATGAGGGTTGTTGGGTTCATGAGGGAAGGAAAGAACATACCAGCCAGCTGAATGACCTCACACCGGTCCAGAAGCGGTGCAGAAATAGTCTCAAGCGAGTTAGCCGTGCATATAAACAGCACCTGACTCAAATCGATCGGCACATTAATATAATGATCCTGCACCCAAACCGAAAAATCAACTCTCATCGCCCAAAAAAAAAAAAAGAAAGAAAGCAGAACCCACGTTGAACGCCCAATTCTGTTCCGGGTCCAACACCTCTAGCAAAGCAGCCCCTGGATCACCATGAAAATTACTCTGGCCCACTTTATCAATCTCATCCAACAGAAGCACTGCATCACCCCTCCCCGCTTTCCTCAAAGCCTGGACGACCAACCCGGGTCCGCTAGCGACGTACGTGCGGCGATGGCCTCTGATCTCGGCCTCGTCACGCACGCCGCCGAGGGAGATACGCTGGAAGGGTCGGTTGAGCGCACGTGCAACGGATTGCCCGAGGGAAGTTTTTCCAGTGCCTGGGGGGCCGACGAAGCTGTGAGGGGAGCGGAAGGTTAGTGATGCAAAAATCTGGGCGGAGGGAGACGGACAGTAATATAGGGCCTTTAACGCCTTTTTTGCCTAGTCGTCCGTGGTGTTTGGGCTTTCCGGGGGTGGAGCCTGGAACGCCGAACTGGAGTTGCTGGGGCTGTACTTGCGTTTGAGCATCTATGTCTTTCTTCCCTTCTTCTTTGTCCAGTTTCCCGTCTACTTCCTCCACTTCCCCGTGCGCTGCTTGCTCGCTTTCTTTTTGACGTTCTACGGCTAGCTCACGTTCTGCATTCATCTCCTTCAGTCTGACGACTGCCAGGTACTCGATGAGGCGCTTCTTGATCTTGTCGAGGCCGAAGTGGTCTGCGTCGAGCTGGGCGCGGGCATTGGAAAGGAAGGTTCTTGCGTGCAAAGACTGTGCGGGAGCGTGTGACGACTCGGAAGAAGTGGGAGGTACATATGTAGAATTAGGCCATGGAACCGCGGTTAACCACTCCAACTGCCAAAAAATATTAAGCTCGGAAGGGTTAAGAGGAAGGAAGGAAAGACATACATAACTCCTGATCACACCATTCTCTACACTGCCCTGTGGGATCCTCTTTAACCTCCTCCACTCTCTGACACCCATCTTTCTCTCCTCAGAGCCTACCTCCATCGCCTCGATTCGTTTCCGTAGGTCCGCCAAATCATCCGCCTCTGCCTGCTCGTCGTCATCTAGCTCGCTTGTTCCACCCGTCCCTGTTGCAGTCGTTGTATTTCCGTCTGTAGGCAGTGCGGCGGAATTTGAAGAAGGGGAAGAGGAGGAAGGGGAGCGGTGGAGGGCTTGCAGCTCACGCTGGATGGCGGCGAGCTGTTGACGGAGGAAGAACTCTTTTTGTTGCTTGGAAAGCGATTCGTCGACTGCCGCTGCGATCTTTGTGGATACTTCGGAAATGGAGGTTTGTTTCAAGAACATTTCTGTTGCGAGCTTGAGTCGCGCTTCGGTGTCTGGTGTGCTTAGAATTGCTATTAGGCGTAGTTAGCTTAGAATTGGATATTGGAAAGGAGAAATGAACCTACCTAGTTTATCGTTGTATTCTCCATTGATAGCGCTTACGAGTACATCCGCCATCCATGGGGCGCGAGAATCGGAAATATCATCCAGCATCCCTGCGATTTTGAGATAGCTCTCTTTTCTCATCTGTTGCGGCGAATCTCGTGCAAGACGATCAAGCAACCTTATACCGGCGAGCTTGAATTTGCTGACGGCCTCTTCCGAGGGCTTAAGTTCTGTTGGCGGGTATTCCACTTCATGTAGGGCTAGATCGTCCTTAGTTGGTGGCATATAGACAGAGGTAGGGACAGGGAGGTCACTTGCACTCGCATTTGAGATGATATGAACGCGAGTGAGACCGTGAAGGGATAGAAGATAAGGCTGGCGGGGATTACGAGGAGTAGGTTTTACAAGACGCAAAACACGAGCAGCGGTACCCCATTCTGAGAGGACATCTGTAGGATTTTTGTTGATAATGGGAACAGCGGCGATGACGGGGAGAGCGTCAGAGTCTTCGATGAGGGTATGAATGGCTTCACCGATGAATTGAGAGACAGGGAGAGTTATTCTTGAAGCTGGGAGAAGGAGGAGAGGATGTGGAAGAGCGAGGACTGGCAACTTTGACTTGGCCATCGAGGATGCAGCTTACTCCGTTCTCCCCGTCCACTTTTGTACCCCCTTCCACCCAAATCTGACGTAAGATCGCCAGTTTGTCATGCTACCCGTCCTGTTCTCCGAGTAAGTATACCCTGTCGTCGATACCCTGTCGTCGATACCCTGCCCTATGCGTCGTACGCCTGTCAAAAATATAACAATGGCTATTGGAACTGGAAGTATTGGGCTAGTTGGACAAGTTACTTACTACAACTATCTATCTATTAGTCCCTTTACCCTGGGTCACGTGCAATTGAAAGTAAAAAATTATCACGTTACATAGGTAAGTAAGTGCTTTGATGACCAGTCTCTCTAGGCAATTAGCACACAGTGCTTCTCTCAACACTGCACTACTCGTAGACAGGTCTCGCAGAAAGTCTCCAGAGTCTTATCTTTTTACTGGACGCGATGCTCATCAACATGACCTTCATGCCATACACGCTTTGGGTATCAACGGCCTTTTGCAATTAGCGTCTCTAGATCCTGCTTTCCTACCATTCGAGGACAAATTGTTCTCTGACCATGCAAAATCTATAGACAGAACACTTCTCTCGTCTGAAGCCAGTGCCGAACTAGACCAATCTATCGACGCTTGCCTTTCCTTGTTAGGACCGTACTTGATCGAGACGCCCACTGCGAAAGTTATCGAGTGGCTTGTAAGGAGATTTAGGTGCGGGATCCTGTAAATTTGTTCTCGACGCAAACTCACAACCTCCAGAATCAACGAATTCAATGTTGAAGCCATTCTCTCACTGTTCCTTCCGTACCACGAGTCTCCTCATTTTGCAAAGATGCTCACAATACTTCACATCAAGTATGTCGCATTTCCTTCCCATATATCCAATGCTCTAATATGCATCCTCCAGGCTAAACTCCACGTGGAGTTTTCTACACGCCTTCAAGTCAGCAGCTCAACATGTACCTCGGATTTCGTTAGTTACAGAGATGCTGCGAAATTTGGACGTTGCTCGTTTCGTCAGCTCCTTGCTTCCATCTGCTATGAAAGAAGGTCGGTGTCATCGAGTCTTGCTGGCATTCAATGCGGCTTGTCTGCACGACTTCATCTTCCGTAGCCAGTCCCTAGACGAGGGGACTCTTGCATACCTTCTCCCCGCATTATTAGAACCTCTGCAACAGGTACCCGCTATAAAGGACGCAGTGGTGCGTACTTTTGACTTTGGATAAGTTGCGTATCCCGATGCTCTCTTTTTAGCTCGGCTCATATGTCCTACTATCCACCCTATCCCAAAAATGTCAATTCAAAGCCCCGGCTTTGAAAGCCATTGTCGGAGCCATGGCGGCTTGTGCCCAACATGTCTCTCCGAGGCAGTTTATTAATGCAGCGGTGTCCGTTTGTGAGCTACAGACTGAATTGGAGCACTGGTCGGATAGTACCGTGAAAAATATCATTCGAATCTCGTAAGTAGGATGATCGGATTCCAGTGCTTGCTTTGCTTACTGTCCTTGTAGAACTATTGGTGAAGAGCTGCGAAATTCTTGCAAGTGGTTTGGGTCCGAGAAGCTGCTTTGCCCTTTGCTTCCTGGTCTCTTGAAACGGTATGCCGTATATTTCTTTTTATAGGTATCTTGCCTCTTGTTAAGATGTGCTTATCAGACTGGGTGATGAAAATGCTCTGTCATTGTTGGAGGACCTCCTCACCGCCCCCCAAGTCCCGACCATAGTTATACGACGATCCGCGAATATGCTCATTCGATGTGCAATCTCTGAGGAAGCGTTACCCGACGCAACCTCAGCGCGTCGGCTTTTGTCAATTATCAAACAACGACATCCAACTGCTTTCAATGAAGCTGCAGACGTGCTTCGTGAAGAAGATGCAGATGTTGAGGCTTCGGTGGAACAATTGATAATATCCCTTTCTGTGGTATGATTTCGTTTAACCTATCTTCTGTCCACCTACTCCATGGTCATCTAGGTTCCAACAACTCATGATTCATCCGAAGATGGACGCAAGGGTAACGTTGACATGATACTTGCCTCGAGCAACGCCGATGCAAAAGTCAGAGCTATTGCGGTCAAAGGCTTACTCGATTCGATTTCTAAGCAGCTCATGGATCCTGCAGAACTGGTATCTACATCTGAACGTTCTTCCTGCATTACATCTGATCTCAAGATTGGTATAGGAATATACCCACTCTGCTTTGCTAGCCCGCGTCCAGGACACCAACCAAAGCGTCGTCGAAGCACTCTACAACGAACCAAACGTCATCGTCCCAATCCTGATCAAGGAGGCATCGACATACGTCACCAGCCTCTCCACCTTGCTTTCTGCACCTGGCGTAAAACCCAAACGCGCCCTCCTCCGAACGCACCTTAACTTCATCGGAACGCACCTCTTCCCAACGGGTTCCTCGTATTTGCATGATATTTTCCATCAAATTCTATTACCGTTCTTGCTGTTTTCGAAGCCGAGGCAGCACACGGCGGAGGTCGTTTGGGAAACTGTCTCGAATTATTTGCAAGGAGTAGATGTAAAGAGAGCCCCAGCGTATGAATGGCTGGCTGGATGCGCTTCGATCATTAACGCTGAAAAACAAAAAGAAAATGTTGATCCCGTCGAGAGGATGAGCACTTTCAATCTAGCAATAGCCGCTCAGATTGCCAGTAGGTGGTTCTCCCATCGATATTTGTGCTGTCGGCTGATCATGAGTGACGTCGTTAGAAAATATCCTGATGTCGAACAATTATGCAGCTCACTTTGATGCTCTCGTGGTGAAGCTACAGGACATTAACCCTCATTCCAAGGTTTTGAGCTACCTTATTACACGTGCCTTGCTAGGACAACTCTCTGGTGAACATCAGCTAGAGGCGGCTCATAGAGTTCTCGATGTTGCTGGTATCGAGGATTTGCCTTCAGGAGGCGACAATTTGTTCGATGTACGTCATATTACGTTTCTAGAATTGGACGTGCGCGTTGATGTGAAGTGAATGTAGGCTATCGACGATAAGACTTTAGGTCGAAACATTGTCGTGAAACCCAGCAATAAAAATACTTTGCACTGGCTACAGATTTCGATTCTGGCCTTCGTGGCCACTATGCCCCGACCACAAGGGTTGACGATAAACTGGATAATGGATGATTCATCTGTGGGTCACTGGTCTCTTTTCAATACATATAAGGAAGCAGTTTTGCTCACCATAATCCAGGCATCATCTGACAAAAGAGGGCCGAGATACGTTGGGCTCATGCGTACAATATATCGCCTTGCCAATATGTCAACTTCTGCCCCACGCCTCACTATGAACCTCCTCCAAACGTTATTCATAAACCTCAAGGACGATGCTTTGGCATTCCTTGCTGGAATTTGGATTAATTGTACACCGAAGAACAACAATGACGACCTCCTTGTGACTGTGGCATTGCGCCACGCAGTGGCATTCCTCGAAGCCCATATAGCGGAGGACGGTGGGATGGACTTCCAGACCATATTTCCGGCGTTCCTCGTTGCCCTTCAGAGTGAAAGCGTGGACATACGGCAAGCTGCCTTGGCTTGCATCTCGTGCTTGCGCCGGTTGGCAGACCGTCAGTTCACGGCTGTATATAGATTCGATACTATATATGGTCAGAGTGAAAGTGAGTGCGATTCGAAACCGTCTTTTCACGTTCATCTCATAAGGGCCCGGCATCCTGGGTAGACCAGCTGCAATATCTAGATCGAGACGACTTCAAACGATATCTCGAAGCTCTCGGGGAACATCAAGATCATCTCGCCCCTGACGTTGAGCACGTCAAGCTCTTCCATGAACAACATCTGAGTCCAAACAAAACAGATAAAAAACGTAATGCAGAGTAGGTCCCATGCTCTATTCAATATTACCATACGATAAGTGATACCCGTCCAGGTACAAACATCGCGTCCTATGCTATATGTTATCGCATATCAACGCCCTCGGAATACCGAGTGCGCAGGTTGCCCTTCTCAAAACTGTCCAGTCCATATCAGACAGCGCAAAGGCACAGGTGTTACTTCCCACTATCCAGATGTTGCTGTCTGGAGGCTATAGGAGTAATTCTCCCTCGGCGGACCTTTCCGATTTAGTTATATCTTGTTTCGATATCTCCACGACTGACGATCTTAATAATGACCAAAGTAAGCTATGGGACACCTTCCTCGCGGTATTACGTAGCACGTTCACATCAGGTCAGTCTTGCTGATAGGTTGTTGGGCTTGCTCTCTAGCGCTGACGAGTCGTCAGGATTCCTTTCATCTTCACGATCAATCATTTCTCAGGCACTGGGGAATGGACTCTTTGCAAAGCTGAGGCTAGAGCGTACAGTCACGATATGTGAAACATTATTAGATGTTTCGTCTCGAGATGCAGAAACGGTCTGTGCCAAAAAGATCGCCGTTTCCATCGCTTCTAATATTCTTTTTTTTAGTATGCTGCCTCCAAACAAGTGCTGAGCAATCTTGTTCAGGATGTACCGCTCATAGTGCGTATGCTTGATTCCCTGCAGCCTAACCCTATCGGTACTTCACCACGCGCAAGCAAACGAGCTAGACTAGTGGAGTTCGTATCTTTCCTTCTTATTTACACTCAGCACATCTTGATATTTCTTTAGCGCTCCCGAAGATGGTCTTCAGCGTCTGGGTCTCTTTGTGGAAGTATTAGGAACAAGACCGTTACATGGATCTCTTGACCTTGTCTCACACCTCTTGGAAACGCTCAATCGAGTGGTGCAATCTGTTTCGCCTGTACAGGCGGATGTTAGCTATGTCGAACAGCTGTTGATGTCCGCCATCGAAAACTCGGCCAGTAAGATAAAGGTATGCGGATATCTTTTTCTTGTGGCATGTTATGAATGAAGGTCATGTAGGAGATGCCTAACCTGTCGCCTAGCGCTGTCAGACTAGACATTCTTGTAGAACTCATTCGTGGTAAAGTCATAATCCTATGATTGCTCTGTCAATACCTGACCACACTTTTTCCCTTGACTATAGTTGCCGATAACCCTCAAACTTTCCACCAGGCGCTTCTCCTGATGGCGAATTTGGCCCGTTTAGCGCCTGACTCCGTGCTATGCAACGTCATGCCCGTCTTCACCTTCATGGGCTCAAATGTCTTCCATCGTGATGACACGTATAGCTTTAGGGTGGTGCAGCAGGTCAAACTTCCCCGCCCTTACATATCTCTATTACTGATCTCAATCTCATAATGTGATGTGCAGACTATAGATAATATCGTTCCTGTCATGGTTTCGTCGCTGAAGCACACACATTCGGAAACGCTTAGCCTCTGGATCGGCTCAAAGGACTTTTTACGTGTGTTCACAGATGCTGCAAATCATATTCCACGCCATAGGCGCACCAGGTTTGTTAAATTTCTACCGTCCCTCGACAAGAAGCTGAAGAAGGTCTAGTTTCTTCACTCATCTTGTGGATGTCCTTGGTTCTGAGGATTTCCTTGCCCCGATTTGCATGCTTCTCATCGAAAAGGTCGCAAATCGTGTTGTCCGACAAACTTCTGAGGAGGTGCAAAATTCGTTGGTTTTGCCCTCGTCAATTCTTGATCATAATTCACCGGAGTTGCAAATTCGCGTATGTATTTCTCATTCCATTGTTTTGCCAGTCTATAATCGGCCGTCCTGTAGACCCTCACCGGAATATTGCATGAATGCCAACGGCTTGCCGCACGTATAACTCATCCTGAGATTGTTCAGCCAACCTTTTTGGAGGTTCCCCTGTAATATTCCAGTACTCCGTTCTTGTCCTTTTCGCTTACGTTTCATTTAATTTAGTGATGACGAACACTCGGCACCCTTGTCAACCGTCTTGCGACGACGTGCTCAAGCCCTTGCGATTTTCGTTGGTTACGCTGTCAAACCTTCTACTTCGGAATCTTCTTCACACCAAGAGCATGTGAACCATCTCATGACTGCTCTCATCGCCCTTAGTACCCTTGAAAGTGGTGCCAACGCCGATGCTAAAGTAGACGAGATCTCTCAAGCTGCACGCGCATCCATGGACAGAGCTTTGAGGGTTATGTCAGTCGTCGACTTTGCCAATGCTGTATTATCTATGATCGAATCAGGAGAACAACAGGCAAGAGTGCTTCACCTTTTTCTAAATGGTCAAACTGACGTACTTCTAGGTCCAAGCAGGGGCTCTAGAGCTTCTGAGCGACCGCCTTGCCGAGGTCTCTACGAAAATGCGTCAGAATATCGTCCCAACAATGGTCAAGATTACTGATGCAATCCGAAATCTCCTGGTAGCCAAGACGGACGCTGTTGCACCGTCTGCATACCGTGCATTACGATCTATTGGCCTCAATCTTTCTCCAGGAGAAGAATCTTCTCTCACTAATACTATCTCTCCTATCCTTGCTGCAATCAGAGAACGCACATTAGCCTCTTGGGCATTGGCTGCCTTGTCACCTCTTCCGTAAGCGCGAAATGTGATCCGCGGTTTTGCTATCTAATCTCTCACATCAGGAGTAAACTTGGACCTCGTATAATTCCGTACTTCCGCGAAATCATTGCTCTATGTGTGGCCGTTCTACGTGAAGGGATAACGGGTAGGCATCTTCCCTGTTTGATTTTGTCTGACCAGAACCTCAACTCTCCAACAGGAGTCGGAGATGCTCAGTCCACTTTGCTTGGCCTTCTCTCTTCGATTCCTTCTTTTTGGGGTACTGCAGAATTGGAACAAGTCGTGGTTCTTTATCTTGATCATTGTGCAACGTCCAGCTCGCCATCTGCTTTGATGGCCAGCCTAATGAAATCAGTTGCAAAACGAGCACCCAGCAAGGTCCTCCTTCCTGCAATGATTGAATTGTGGCCTTCTTTGAAAACCTCCGAGCAAGTGGTAAGGCTGGTTTCTTCCCCACTATCTGAGCACTAATCTGCATTTTTTATAGAATCGTTTTGTTGCATATTTTGACTTGCTCGCGAGAGCACTCCGGAATGCATCTCGTACAGAAGTACTGGAACAGCTTCGAACTCTATTCACGGTCTTCCTGGAAGCCTTTGATATAGCGAAGGTCCCTTCGGGGACAAGCACGGATGTGAGACTACAAGCTATACTCAGATCCTGCGACATGAACTAACACTTGACATTGTGCAGGCAGAGTTCCGTGCGATTGCAGCATTCAGAGAATTCGTCGTCAAGCTCAATGACGCGGCTTTCAGACCCCTTTTCCGTCGTCTGTACGATTGGGCATTTGCAGACATCAATTGTATGCTTGTTCAGTTACCATCTTTGTCATTACAGCGGTTTACTTGCCGACAGCAGACACCGCAAGAAAAATCTCGTTCTGCCACTTGTACAGCTCTCTCCTAGATTTATTCAAGGTAATCTTGAAACATTATCAACATACGACGCGTCTGACTGCTTTCTTTAAAATATCAGAGTTTGATGGTCCCCTACATGTCCTTCCTGCTGGAGCCATTCATATCAACTCTACAAGCATTCAGCGGCGGAACACAGAATAATCAGACGTTCTGGGCATGTATACTTGAGACTGTTAACAAGAGTTTGAGCTTTGACGATGGAGGTTAGTAACGTCTGATTATATGTTTCTGGTGGAATTAATATGCTTTCGTAAAGTGTTTTGGCGAGACGACAAACTCCGCCAGCTCGCGTCTCCTTTGATTGAACAGGTTGCTGTCTGTATCAGATCCAATTATACAGAGGGGAGATCGTTACTTCAAGAATGCTTGAGTGCTTTGGTGGACAGCGTAACGGATGACGCCCTGCTCAAATCGATCAATCTTAACATGCTAATGCATACACGCTCGGATGATGTCAGACTGCGAATTTTAGCCTTGACGTGCTCCGAGAACTTGTGGCGAAGCCATGGCGGCAAGCTTCTGGGTTCGTTGCCCAGCTGTTTTTGTTTCTGTTCCCACTGATGTAGGCTTGCAGGTTTCCTTGCTGAAACAACGACCTTCATTGCCGAATGTAGCGAAGATGAAAATGACATGGTAGTAAGGGAGTCTTTCAGATTAAAAGATGCGGTGGAAAGTGTAGCAGGAAATATAACTGGGTTATAAGTAGACCGTAATGGAATGCATGGTTCAGCCATGTTTCTTCACGTTCACACAGCTCGTTGAGGGCGTATGCACGCATGTGCCGTAAGGTCGTTATCTTATGGCTATATGTTAAACAATTCTTAGTTCTTGTTCTTCCTATCTTTCCTTTGCATTTGTAGGGTGGCCAAGTGTGGCAGCCCGAGTAGGATTCTGCATACGGCTGGTCCTTCATCGGTGCTTCACCCGAGGGCATGTACATCGCTCATCTAAGTGTGCTGAAGGGACGACTTTCGTCATATAACATAAGTGGCAAAGATAAAAATAACATGCAGGTGGAAACGTAAATGTGTTGCGAAATAGATAAGTAGCTATGGAAGCCTATAAGATTAATGCAAACGAAAAGGGTATACATACTATTCCGAAGTGGGTCCATGCGAAACCTCCCCATCCCGAAGCGCCTGCTCAATGGCCATACATTGAGAAAGAAGTTGAATGATGACAGGGCGTCCACATGCGTTGTTAATGAGGGGGCTCTGAAGTCGAAGGTAAGATTATTGTAGAAACGAGGGTGTGAAGAACTGACTTTTTTCAACTCGCTGGCAGTCGGACGAGTCGCAGGAGGTTCTGAACATTGACGCAAAAAGTCACGGAAAGCCGGTGAATAAATCTCCGGCCGACTTAATGGTGGCCAGCGGTCATCGACCTGTTGCATATCCGCGAACGGAGGTTCAGTCTCCGCCATCTCCCAAACGGTAGCTCCTAAAGACCACACATCCACCTTAAGGGCGTTATATGGCGGGCTGCGACCATAGTTAGATATTTGTACTCATCTAAACAGCGTTACTTACGATCGTATTTCTGGAGCCTGACAGACGACAAAGACATTTAGACCATGGCGATTTTGGACGTACGAGCGAACTCACCTGCCAGTAAACGACCCCAACAATTTCCGAACGCATAGGGGATTCTCTGGTGACTTGCACAGCATTAGAGAAATCAGCTATTCAAAACAAGTTGGAACAAGTTAAACTAAACATGCGAGCGATGAGGTGCTTACTGAGCTTTAGTATTCCGTGACTGTTGACTAGTAGATTGTCAGAACGCACATCCCGATGAGCGATCCCGTGCGATTCTAGGTATTCTAACGCTTGTAGTACCTGAGATATCATCGCAAGTGAACAACGATATTCCAGGGACACGCATGGAAAAACACACATCGCTCGCAAACCTCAACATCATCCGCTCCTGCAGCATGAGCCCACTCTTAATCAGTCCAACGAGATCCGCCAGACTCCTTTCCATAAGTTCCATACGGATCCACAGCGCATCCTCCACGAGATCAACGTACACAGCGTCCATCGATAACACATTATCGTGCCGCAGGCCTCTCATTAGCGTCAACTCTTTCTCCAGGTCACCAAGCTTCGACGACCCTGATGGAAGGATCGCCACACTCTTGATCGCCACAAGGGTGGTTCGCCCCTTGGTTAGATCATCGCCATCTTGTGCCTTGATAAGAGGTGGAAGCTTGAGCTTGTGGAGATGCTTATCCGTGAGACGAGCGGCATAGACCGAGCCACTCTCTCCTTCCGCGATCTCTTGCAGATCGAGATAGTAGTCACGAGGGTCCACGGCCTCGTCAATGAATTCCTCCAGCGGCGCCACCACCTCAGAAAGCCAGCCTCGATACCGCTGGAACGGCGACAGAGGTGATGCTGTTGCTCCAGAAGGCAAGGCTGTAGCCAGACCGCTACTCCCATGGGCGTCATTAATGACGATTTTGGGCCTAGCAGAAGGAGTACCGGGAGGTGCGTTCTTGGCTCCTTCCTCCTCTTCCTCTTCCGCCTCCCCCTCATAGATATCTATATCTTCGTCTTCCTTGTGCACCCCTCCAAACGTGTCAGTTGCCGAAATCAGCAAGTGATGATGGGCCTTAGGCAAGAACGAAATTTTGGAGGGGTCTGATGAGGATGAACAGTTCATATAATACGTAAGGGGTGAATCGGTCCCATCTTCCGTCGTAGGGGTCCGATGATCCTGTGACATTGAGCTCGACGACACTGACCCGCTTCCCGAACCATCCTCACTGCTGAACGTGGAGCTCAGAGGCGAGGGGGGATGCTTCGCCTCGTTGGAACGGCTAGCAGGTAACAATGGCCTGAACACTGAAACCGTATGTGTTCCGTTTGGCGTACGATTCTCGTGGACCCTCTCCCTCCCGCGCCCTATACCGACTTTCGTTACATACGCCCCCGCCCTCCGCGCCACGGACACATTCCTGACAATGGTCGGAGGTTCCATGAAACCCGTAACCGTCACTGTCGACGTGCTACTCCTGCTCGAATCTCTATTCGTGTCCCTTGCCCAGGTTCGGTCTGCGGACAGCATCCTAACCATCTCGTCCTCATCAATCGTGTCCTCATCAGCAACCTTTGCCACTGCCTCGGGATCCGCCCGCTCGCCTTCAATGAGGTCGTCTTGATCACCAGCTTCTGGAGGGATTGGTAATATCGGAGAGCGACTCTCCGGTAGCGCCACACCATAAGTCTGTTGCTCTCGCCCCGGATCAATATTTACCACATTCCCCAGGGCACTCAAAAAATGGGGCGTCGTTGAAGTGGGGCTTGTGTACCCCAATGTGTTCCCAGTCCGGTCTCCCGAAGGTTCCGATCGTGCGCTTGATGCTGGTTCAAACCATGCAGATGACGGCGGTGGGACATCATGTTGTTCAGAGTCGGGAGTTGGTTGTTTACCTCCATTCACGTGTCTCCCATTAACCACGACCGGCGGAATAGGCCGCGTTGGTGGCGGCAGTCTTGGTGGTACATTTTCCCGTGACCTTTGATGCTTGTGGCGTGGTGAGGGGCGAGCAGGCACCGGTGGTGTAGAACTGGGAGGGTCAGAGCGTCCATTCATAGGAGGCTTCCGCTGGACAGAGATGGACAGAGGTTTGGTATCCTGGGCTGCAGCAAAGGTCGATGTGTTTGGTGTTGTATCTACACTAGCTAATGAGATACCCGATAACAAAGCTTCGCCCCATATGGACAAATCAGTGCTATCGTTACTTGTGTGCAGCGATAGTCGTGGCGGGAGTGCGGTGAGACGGTTTGATAGACTGGGAGGCTTTATTTGGGGCGTAGACTTCGCAGGGGAAGAGTTATTGGAGCTCGAGGGAGTCGAGTGGTCACCTGATGACGTGAATCCATGCGTATGGCGGGATCCTGAACGCGAAGAGTCGGAGGACTTCGAAGGGTTATGTGATTGTGACATAGAGGATGTGTTTCGTGCTAGAGAAGGATGACGGGAAGAACCACTTTTCTTGTCGACCAGTTCAATGTTCATTCTGGGAGTCGAAGACGAGAACTGAGTATAAGAAGGGGGAGGTGAGCCTACGATAGCATCATTGGTGATGTGATATCGTCTAGGAGGCGTCGAGAGTTCGGACAACTCCGCCCTGGGAGGGAATGCCACGCTCGATGTGTTTGATGTGCCGTCTTGCGTGAGAGCCGTAGTACCGTTGCTATGATGTGATTGAGAGTCTAGTGACCTAGAAACAGAAAAGGATGATGTTGATGGATGGTGGGAGACTCCTTGTTCTGCAGAGCCCTGGTGATGTGGTGAGTTTTTCGTAATGCCGTTACTCGGTGTCGTATTCGAATGTACCGAACGAAGAGAGGGTGTTGGACGAGGCCCATGTGTGGGCAACGGAGGAGGAGGGGGGGATTGTCGTCCGGAATGTGTGGTGGATGTTAAAGAAGCGTCGGAATATTTCCGAAAAAGAGATGTTGAACGAGGGGAGGGATGAGTGACAACAGGGGCGGGAAGAGCAGTTGTGGAATATGACGGAGATTCTGGACGATCCGAAAAGAAATACGTAGAGCTTGGAGAGCGATTCCCTCCTGTTCGCCGGCTTTGCATATCAGCAATCTCGGTGGCTGTGAAGCCTGCCTGCGCGAGTGAAGTTGCCCATGAAGGAGGCATGCCTGTGAATCTGTTATGTACAACATTCCGTTAGATTTGACATCAAGGTTAACAGCTCGGCACAGGAAAAATAACGTACCCCTCGTCTACGTGTATATTGTGCTGCGGAACGAATAAATTGGGGAAGAGGAACGACGAGTGTAAATGTCACGCACCTGAAAATTCCAAGGTAGTGAAATATTCTCATCTTCAGTGGGAATTGGTGGAAGAGCGTCTGATTCCGATGAACTTTTCGTCAACGGCGATTTCGGACTGCGTTTGAGTCTGAAGAAAGGTAACTTCTTGTCTCTTTGTCGAGTCGAAGAACGTGGGTCATCGGGAGGGCAAGAGCCCGAGGAAGAAACGAGGGACATGGTGGATTGGTTCACGTCAGGTGAAGGACGACGCAAAATTTGAGAGTTTGGGGAGAGTGGTGAAGGCGAGGGAATAGCAAAGGAGTCTGGTGAAAGAGACGCAAGAGACCTATTCCTGAGATAATATGGATCCTTCGGTGGTGGTGGTGGAGGTTTCTCAGTCTTTCCCCTTGTAAGTTTAAAACTCTTGAAAGTTGAGAAACGAGATGATTTTGGTCCTGAGCTATTGCTAATGGACGACGCGCTGCTGTTGGCCATATTTACCCAAGAACAATAGACAAATGCATTAGATTGTTGGCGCTGAATGAACAAGAAGTTCTTGTCGTCGATGAGGTCGTAATCTGGTCAACACTGGTTAGCAATTAACCAAATGGTTAATGTCGATGATCCGTGACGTTGCTATTGCTGGCTGTTTCCAACTTCGTTAAAGGATAGTCTGTGTTTGCCGTCGTCGTTTGATTTTGCGCGTGCAAGAATTAGCCAATATTGTCGCCGTCGCCGTTGCCGTCGTTCTCCTTTGCTTGTTCGTAATTGGCTAGTAATTTCAAGCGGAGCATAAAGCGGATCCGAAGATAGCAACTCCGACTCTGCAGCTTGTACTATGTACCAAGTAGGTATCTAGAGAGCTGTTGATGCTATTTTTCAGGTTTCGCCGTCACATAAATTCATTTTGCGATCTGTCGTATGTACCCGCCCATGCTAGCGCTGCTATACCACACTCATCAAGGGCTTCCATAGCAAGCACGCGATAGGATGATATGTGCCAGGATCCGATTAGGACCCAAGCAGTGTTTGTTGTGGCTGTCAGCCTGAGCAAACGCCTAAAAGACATGATTTCCAGGTTCACGCCCCTCGACAAGTCTGATAGTCTTGTAGCCCACCATATCAACATCCTCGCAACCTCGTGTGTAAGCTATATGGGCTCCGTTCGATCGCCCTTACGACTCCGAGTGTCATTAGCACATAAAAATAATTAAGAAATATCTGCGTTGCCCTATTTCAAGTATCATACATATCCTCTCAAGTTGTTGACATCTTACTACCGTGACATAGCCGTCCATTTCGCTCGGGTTCCTGCCAGTGCTGCTGTCGTCCGTCTCTCCTACACCAACTGGTAATTGCTATCAGCCGATCGCGACTCCCCTTGGGACTTTTGTTGTCGAGATGGCACGAGGTGCTGTCACTGTGTCAGATTTTTCCCCTTGGCAGATAGCACTGGAGATTTGGAGACACCACGGTCCCCTAACCCTGTATTATTAGCAACTTGGATTGCGTTCGCTCGTTCCCGAATCCATTAAGCACCCCTCTTATCAAGGTAGAATCTTCTCAGGATGACGTCCGATTAGTAGTAGGTTATCCACTTACTGCGCAGTCTTTTTGCTAATTGAGGTTATTAGCTCACACCGGATACTCCGACTCCTTCAAGGGATCTGGAGAGTCGAAGGTCCCGCGATCAATGCTCCATGGATCCATTGCAATCAATCCACCGTATTGTCAAATGCACAGTCACATGCGGTACCCAGGTGGGAGCAACCTGACTCGTAATACCACCTAGACTCCCATGATGTATGTCTCCCCGCAAGCCGCCCGGCGACGGATGCTCCACAAGATGCAAACCAAAATTTCAACATTCACGTACTCTCGCCGCTGCCGACGGGTGGACCAGATGGACTCGGATCACATCCTGGATCTATCCGCAATGGGGACTCAAAGCAAACGGGAGCTTTACGCCCAACTTCTTAACCCCTTGAGTGTTCCGCTGTCAAACAGAACAAATCTGTTGATTCCCGCCAGCGGTCAACGCTCAGACTACATACGCCTGTCAGCGACCCGCGTCATTATGACTACATGGCGTCATAGGGATCGTCCAGACTCCAAGAGCCAACGAGGAACCCGCGTGTGCCTTCACGGCGCCTATGTCTGTGTGATGCCGAAGAATGTTATCATGGAGTGTCGATTTAGTGCCTCGGACCTGATGCGCTACAGTTCCATGGGAAATGGAAGGCTCGAGGCCTTCAAAGTATTGAGAGCTATTCAAGGCTATTCCCACTCGCCTCTTCGATTTCCCCTTTCAGACACGCCTTTATGAGTCATGGAAGGTATCTTTGATGATGAAAGAATATCATGATATTCTGCAACGCCACTGGATAAGGCCCAGATTCGTCTCGGTCCTCGGCCACGTTGGCTTGTCGCAGACAAGTCGACAAATGAAATATAAGCCTGAGTGGTGGTACCTTCTGAATCACCAGTCCTCTTCTCCTCCGTCGAAGCATATTGGAGATTTGTAGATGGCGAACGGGACTCTTGGGCATTTGTAGAATGTCGAGTACTGATATATCACAGATGCACTCACATCATCTATACGCCTTCTCACACCCCTTCTCGGCTCGCTGGTATTGTTCAGCTCAACTGTAGAACTTTGCGTGAAGCATGATCAATGAAGCTTGGCCAGTGAAAATCTGGCACAGAGAAATGTCCCCGCGAAAAGGACCGTCATACTCCAAGATATGACTCCGGGATACTTGCCCGCATAATGGAATTTGACAAAGAATCGTACGGCTGGTACATACCTGCGAGATCGTCCTCGACCATACCAGTAGGCGCTCGGGCATGCGTACCACTCACCGGGAGGTTGGCTTTCATGAAGCTGTTAATACGCAACAGAAGATGTCCGATCTAACTGAAGCCTCACGATCACCGACCTCGATCCAAGCAAAATTATATGCTACTTCAGTGTCACCGGAACGATAGCGACGGATATGAGAAACGAAGAGGAAGGTTCAAAGCGCTTTCTGACAAGCACCATCAACATGAACTCATTGATTCGTATCTTCAACCTTGAAGCAGACGATGAAGACCGAGGATCGCCCATCAAACGGGAACCAGGACATCTCGACGCTGCGACTTAGTGGTTGGTAAGATTTTACGACTTATCCCTAGCCATCATGGAAGCTTACACACAGTTTAAGGTAGGTCCAAGCTGCACGACTGGCCTGTTGACGAAAGTTTAAAATAAAATAAAAACAAGGCAGGCGATCCGGGAATGTGGCATGCACTATTATCGCCGTGCTTGGGAGAAGAGAAGGAAAGTTGGCCAGTTTGTCTTGTCATACACCAACGCCAGCAAGCTGGTTTCAGAGTCGGGGCCTGAGCACCACGGGATAGTGGTACGCCACCGAGTTAACCGGTCGATCGATGGACGGGGAAAAAACAATAAAAAGCGGAGTACAGTGAAAGAATATGAAATCTTGATCGTGCTCATGTTTGAACATATGCATCTTTCCGCTGTTTTCGTGGTTTCCGCATAAGAAGCTATCTCTCCATTCCCCCGTCAGGGAACTTATAATGTTGAATGACCCTGCATAGTCGATAAAGAGGCTTCGCCGCCACTGAGAGTTGAGTCTGGGTGGTCCTCGGTCATAACAGCACGGTAGTGAGAGTCCTCGTTGATGGACCCGATGCAGTCTCATTGAAAAGAAAAAGGAAAAAAAAAACAAGATGATTACTTCTCCATTTGAAACCCAGTCTATCTGCACCTCGTGCACTCTTGACGAAGGGGAATACGTCAAACTAGACATGGCTTCAAAAGTTACAGAACAAAAGGACTGTCGAAACGTAAAAATGCAGTGAATCCGCATGGAGCACCGAGATTTACATACCTCAATCTGAGGAGTAGCCCGAGCGATCTGGTCTGGTATGTAGAAAAAAAATAAGTATAGAAGTATGTATAGTCAAGAGAGTTGTCATAAACGGCGTTGAACGTTACCAAGCCGTTTACGTATTGTGTAAGGCGTTTAATCTCGGCAGGACGTATATGTTCGAAACTCGGAAACGTTCCTCTTCGACACCGCTACCGCCATACTGTTGGAAAACTCCAAACTGATGGGGAAAGTCGCTTGGAAACTGGAATATACTTCATAAAAAAGTAGATAGGAGAGACGGAGATTAAGAAGCGACTGATTTCATTCGATTTAAAGGACAAGTCGCAAGACATATCGAGCCTGATTTCGTCCACATAACATAGCCAGACTGTCGGCAGGTCGGCGCCATCTTATTCAGGGTTAACCAAGATAGGCGCCTGTTGATTCCGTTGATCATGATCTGTAACTGAACGGACAAAGCGGCGTGGCCTTATATCCGGCCACGATGGAGTGACGTACGGCCCAACATTTTGGCGAGATGTTCGAACCGTGCTCCAAGGGTGTGAAGAAGGTGATTCCGTGACATACAAAGCTCTCCTTGGAGCGATTTGACGCGATTCAAGGGTTGGTAGCCTCTATGAGCCTCTATGTAAGTAAACGCCGTGAAAATTGACAGAACGGCAACCAAACGGCAACTTGAGCAAGTTTCCCACGAAGCTTACGAGACAGTCACGAGGTCATCAGTTCGGTAGAAAACTAAAACTTACGCCAGTTACTAGGATTCCGGAAGACGCACAACTAAAACATGGCCAATTCCGTGTAACTATCGAGTTCGCCGTGATTTATAAATGACAAGGCGTTTCGCGGGCTCTGGAAAATAACGTCTACAAATCTCGAGATACCAGGGCGCTCGCCGCATCTCCTCTCATCGCAGAATTACAGAAGATTCAGGATCCTTTTCATTGTCAAAACGTGGCGACGGAGACTTAGAGGAAGTCCGCCAATCTGTAATCCTCCGAACTCGTCGATGCAATCACTTTGCCAGAGGGCCATCATGGGGCAGTAATTCCCGCTGTCCCCTCGCGCTTCAATTTCAACTGCAAAACGTTCCGTCTGTAAACTGTAGTTCAATCATCTGATCGGTGGCGGATTCTGTCTCCTATCTTGTCCATCTATTGTTAGTTTGACGGTATTCTGCTTTTCTTGACTCTCCATTGCCTTCATCTCATCGATTGTCAAACATACTCCGACTGTGGCCGGGGCAGGAGGCGCACGACATCGGGTCTCATGTCCCCTTGCGTCATCAAACTACGCAACGTGCATTGCAGCCAGCATCGACGTCTGCACCCATATATATAAGTGGTATATTCTTTCCGTCACATCAAGTCTCCTCACTCTCTCCGCTGTACAGTGTAACTACCCTCATCAACCCCACTTCTACTATATTTCCGACGCTCTCAGTCATGACTGTCGTTGTCAACCCGTGTACTTGCCTCCACGCAGAGCATAGTCACTATCTCATCCGTTGCGGATGTGCTAACGACCGCGGTCCCAAACATCCTATGCATCAAATGGATGACGCCTTTCACCGAGTCTGGTGCTCTGAATGCCTCATATACTGCTACCACCCCCCCAGCTGCCCCGGACTTCACTCCACGACATGCGTTAATTACCTCAATGCTACATTAAGGGGGTTGCAGACATCTCTCCGCGTTTTTCTTTCATGTGAGTTACACCCTTAGCCCTTCAGCATCGAGAGTTACATAGTGTACCTATGGCATAGTCGCTTTTACAAGACTTGGTCGATTGATCCGCCCAATCTTCGCAGCTGAGCTGCGGAGACGACATCGATGAACATTTTGACGATCTTGTACCTGATGAGACGTCGTAGAGCTTCGGTTCAGTGTAACACTTACCTTTTTCTTCGGCCGGCGCAGTAGTAATGGCTGACGTCACGTTTGTATATACCTCCTTCACGCTCAAGATTCCGCTGCGTTTCCTCGACTCGCGACCATCCGGTCGCTTCGAGAGGAATAGATAACTATTGTTTGCTGGCTTTATAGTATTTGTATGATTTAACTGCACATACATACTACAATTCATTCCTATGCTCGACGAACGATAGAAGGATTATTTGAGTGATTATAAGGTGGATTGTGTAGGATGGGACTGAATGAGATTGTTTCTTCTGTGTCAAGCTCGAATGCTGCGTGATGGGTATAGGTGTTACCAGTGCGTGTGCGACCACAACACAGCACCGATTTATTGTCGGACATACCATTTCATTAAATCAATCGGAGAAGGCAGCCACGAAAGATGTGTTTTCCATTCACATTGATATCGGGGGGTGGCGTTTCTCGGCAATTTGTCAACGACTACATAACCTAAAGCGAGTGATCAAAGAAAGCGCTATGTCCTTCCTATGTCCTTCTCTTCGCTCTAGGCTTGGGGAAGACTACTGGTGTCTTCAGCATAGCCCGTTGTGTCCCCAAAGCGGAGCTTGAGAGTCCTAAACGGGTGCAATCTCTTTCTGCCAGTGGCGAAATTTTGCAGCCTAACCAATGGAAGAGAACGTAAGTAATACTTAGCAAAGCCAAGCAAGGTTGCTGACCAAGGCTTTTGAATAAATCATTAACCCTGAAGTCATCAAAAGTCATCAATTAAGCTCTGCAATAATAAATTAAACTGATAGCAGATACTTTGACACCTGCATGCTCAAATCGTGCGCTAACACGGTGGTATCGGTAGCGAAATTATCGACCTTAAGGCACAGGGCGAAGACATGGGTCAGGAGGTTAGTTTCCGTCGCGGAGGTTGATACGTGACTGTTAATTCACGTTATCACGAGCAGGTGTGGGTGCGGGGAGGAGGTGGAGAAGGTACACACTTCGTTGAGTCACGAATTCCCTCGGTGAATCTTGAGACTAGGCTGTCGACGATGATACTAGGTACACCAGACATTGCTTCGTGGATCTTGTCCTTTTCGATAGCTTTTCTGTTCTTTTGCAAGAAACGCCGGAATGCGAGCATAGCAGATATGTATAGCAGGATTTTCCTATTCCACAATCGGAGTACTTCAGAAAGAGATAATTGAAAGGCAGATGACAGCGCACAGAGTTTTCTTCCTACCCTTCGACGTCTCCTGGCTTTGTTCCCTTTTCCCCGCAATATGTGCATTGATCCACTTCGACCACTTGAAGAATAAAAGCGCCTGTCTATCTTTGTCGCTGGTGGCCTGCTCAAAAGCACTAATGGAGAGTGTCTTCCATTCTACTTCTGGGATGATACCATGCAGAGGGTACACATCTGCAGAATCCGTAGCAGAAATATCAAATGGTGGTACAAGCCGGTTGCTGTCTAGGGTCTCTTTGGCTTCCTCTATCGATAAAAATGATAAACATGTATTACGGGCAGAAATGCGGGGAATAGATGGTGAACATGCATACATACCTTGCGTCGGCAGTCCAACGGCACCCTTATCTATGCCATCCATAACAAAGCCCATGACGCCCTCCATGGCACTGACATCTACACGATTCCGCTCCCTTGCGCGGATGTTTGCCTTGGCCTTTTTGGTTCCGAAGGTCTCGCCTAATGCATTTTTGGCTTCCCGGGATTGCAAGGCTGAGGGTGCTGAGGTAGGGGTGATGGACTTTAGGGCTTTCACAGTACGTGTTAAGATATGTGGAGACTTTGCCGTAGGGAGAATGCTCAAAGCAGAGGTCCGACGGTTATGTACCGCTACAATGTACCTTGTAGTGAATTAGTGCCATTATTCGTGCACAAAAAAACGAAAAGTAGGCTCACCTACACCCCGCATCAGCTGCGCGTTGGCTTTCTTCCTTGGTTGAGATGAACTCGACTTTGTCGCTTTCACCAACTAACAGTAGGTCTTGGTCATCTACACGCTCATCAGTCGCCTTCTTTCCATGGTCCACGCTGTCCGTTTTAGCCTTTGTAGGCGCATAGCACCTGAACGCCGTATTTGTTGGTGGCTGGAGCGAGGGGTAGCTAACTGAAAGGCAGCATTGTTCGCAACATGGAATGTCCTGTTGAAATTCATTTCGTAATGGACGCACCAAGCAGAGGGCTAAGAGAACTTGATGAAGGTGCAGCCAATTTGAAAACAAGGCCTTCGGAAGAGTTTGAGTCCCGCTTCCGCTTCTTGGAGACTGATTTTGCGGTAGCCATGAATGACGATGTTTCAAGTTGGTATTCCTCCGGCCTGATATTAGGCCCAATCCCGACGCCTTATATACTTTGTGCTCGAGAGAGACTGTCGTGGTGGAAGTGGTGAAGTGGTGGAACAGAGAAACAAAAATATACATGTTTGTCGAGGAATATACTCCTGTCTACGAACTCGACAATGTGCATAGGCACCGACTGCTATTAGGTGCCTCAAAGAGCTCTTTGGTCGTTATCTTGTTCCGTTTTTCTCCTAACTGATCATTTGCTAGTCTACGGCTGCTCTTAGCGACCCATCGACACAGCAATTCAGCTGTTAAAACAATTGTTAGGCGAGTCAAACATAATTACACAGTCGTCGTTCCGCTGAGCAGCCACGACGTTACTGTGATGTCGAAGTTCCGTTCGGCCGTTACAAACAAGGGGAGCAAGAGCCCATCATCAGGGCCACCCAGGTCTTCTGATTTCCGACTGTCCTTACCGTCAGGTAGTGTGGTCGACCAAGACAAGCAAGAGGAACCTCTCAAGGAAGAGGAGTGTCCTTCTACCTTTGTCAACATGGACGTCATGACCGAACTCAAAGCAGAACCCCTCGATGCTTCTCCTTCACAGTCGCCTACACTCAATAATGACAATGAGATGTCACCGAAAAAATTCAAATTCTATCCTACCCCAACCCCCCCTCCTTCAACGACAAATGGCGCCACATCCATGAGGCCTTCGCCCCCACTGACGCCTTTACATACTCCTTCCGCAGCTAACTCAAAGAAGTTGCCAACTTCTGGACCACAGCTCATCGGTGACCTCCCACTTGCACGAAATGAAGCTCTTGCGAGTTTCCGCGAAATTTCTGAAAATAATTACCAATACAAAACATTGGGTCGCTCAAGGGAGGCTCTGGAGAGCATGACGTGCGATTGTAGCTACGAACATGGTCAGTGTTCTCTTTTTTTTATAGAGCCGACTTTTTTGGTGGCCCTTATGGCATAATCGATGTCTGATGGTCTGGATTTTAACATCTATGCAGGCGTAGACCACTCAGACTCGGCGTGTGGGCATGACTCAGACTGCATCAATCGACTTACGCAGGTCGAGTGCCTCTCTGACGACTGCCGGTGCAGGTCTTACTGCCAGAACCAACGGTGGGTGCAGTATTACGTACGCAGGCGACACAACGGCCTACTGATCATTCGTTTTCTCCCTATCCCAGATTCCAGCGGAAGGAGTACGCATACATAGAGATTGTTCTGACTGAGAAGAAGGGATATGGGTTGCGAGCGGAACGAGATATACCGAAGTGCGTGTCTTAAGTCGCTTGTTTTTACTACTCCATTGAGAATCCGCGTACAGAGATGCATTTGTGTATGAATATGTGGGCGACGTGGTTAATCCAGCATCATTCAAGAAACGTATGCGTGAATATGCTGCCGAGGGAATCCAACACTTCTACTTCATGATGTTGCAGAAGGACGAGGTGCGAGATACTATATTCGTCTCGTTTTCTGGTCATAACCATTTGCGCAGTTCATCGACGCGACAAAGAGCGGGGGCATTGGTCGTTTCGCCAATCACAGCTGTAAACCTAACTGCTATGTCGCAAAGTGGACAATAGGAAATTATGTTCGCATGGGCATTTTCGCGAAGCGCAATATCCAGAAATATGAAGAGCTCACATTCAACTACAACGTCGATCGATATGGGTATGTAC
This sequence comes from Tricholoma matsutake, assembly GCA_026075535.2. Classification (NCBI taxonomy): domain Eukaryota; kingdom Fungi; phylum Basidiomycota; class Agaricomycetes; order Agaricales; family Tricholomataceae; genus Tricholoma; species Tricholoma matsutake. The sequence goes on from AP026544.2 coordinate 4,535,213, forward strand.
CAGTCTCTCGTTTACTGCCCTGTTGGCTAATGCTCATCTCAATGCAGCCATCAAGCACAGACATGCTACTGCGGAGAGCCAAATTGTGTGGGTCACATCGGCGGCAAGACACAGACGGATATTGCGGCCATGGACGATCTTTATCTCGATGGTAAGATTCACCAGGTATTCGCGGTGTCTGAGCTAATACCTTCTCTAGCTCTCGGAATCACAGATGAGGCAGACTTACTGGAGCTCAAGGGCAGTAAAAAGAAAAAGGGGAAGAAGATCGATGATCCTGACTTTATGGTATGCAGAATTATAACCTTGTTCCGCAAGCCTGCTAGGATTAACCGAAATATCACTCTTAGCCAATGATGAAGCCGATTGTCGAGAAGGACGTGCCGAAGGTTGTACAAGCTATACGGCAGACTCAGAGTCGCAAAGTCTTGTACAAATTGCTCACTCGAATCAAGGTGAGCATCGACCTCCTTTTCCTTCCTGTCCGTGGCAACCGAACACTCGATTAGATAACGGAAGATCAAGCAGCTCTTAGACAGATCATGCGCCTGCGTGGATATAGTCTTATGACGAATGTACTTGAAGATTATGCGACGGATCTTGACCTAACAGCCCTGGCATGTTGACTCCCTTACCACTTGTAGACACCATTACTCACTCATGAATTGTAGGCTCTCGAGTGCATGACAACATGGCCGCTACTAAATCGTAACAAGGTCGAAGATTCGCGAGTTATAGTACCTGTACAAGTGTGCGCGGAACGTGCTGATCTAGCACTGAAGGATCTGGCACAGAAGGCAAGTTTCTCTTTCAAGTATGTCCTTGAAATTTCTGACTCCCTTTGGTCACTGACATAGTTAATTGACCACTGGGACACCCTTCCAACGTACAATCGAATACCGAAGCGGATCAAACAGGTGCAGCTCCCCTTATCTTCTTACATTTCGTTAGCTTACCCTCAACGGTAGGACGACGAAGAGGAGTTTTTTGTAGGTCAAATGCCCATGCCCGAGTACGATTACGATGAGTTACATCCCAACAAACGCCAAAAGGTATGGGAGGAGGCTTCACTCCTCATAAAACCTCTCGGGAAGACAGGGGGGTCCCAATCGAAGAACTCCGCACCACAGCCTCCTCCCTCTCCAAAGGAGGTTCCAAAACTCAAGAATTCTAACCAATTCTCACGTGAATCAATCCAGGCCATCATTGTGGCTGCGGCTGAAGCAGAGGCTGAGGCGGCCAAAGCAGCAGCAACAGCTGCTACAACCACATCTGCAGAAGAGGCAAAAGCTGGTGGTAGTGGACGCGGGAGCGGATCTCGAAAGAGGCAGAAGCCGCCGAAGAAAATCTTGACTCCAGAAGAGAAAGAGGCAAATAGGGAGAAGAGACTATTGAAGCTCATAGGCGCTGTGGTGGTCAAGTGTATGTCCAAGTACTCGAAAGCGATGGATCACGATCTATTCAAAAAACATGCGAAAGAGGCTTGTGGTTTCCACTTGCATTCCTGGATTTGACTGACACCCTTCCCTGTCATCCAGCTCACCCAGATTATCGCGGACAAGGAGAAGAAGTCGTCAAGCTACAAGGAGTGGAAGCTGGATCAACTCTCTGACGAAAAAGTCGCGAAGATCAAGACGTTCGCAAAGGAGTACATCGCCAAAGTTCTGCGGAAACTGGAGAAATCCGGTCATCGCCCACGCCCGTCGTCCTCAACAGCGACTCGAGCTACGCCTTCCACGTCATTGGGCACGCCGAACTCTACAGAAGGGGCGGATGGCGTCACGGCCAACGTGAGTATGTCGGTCGAGGAAGCCATGGATATGGACCCTGATTCTGATGACGAGGAGGAAGGCAATGGCGATGGGAAAGTGGTGGGGAACGGGATAGATGGGTTCTCTGGCTCGACGAATTTCCTCGGACCATCTCCAGAGCCGACAGGGGACATGATGGTGGACCAGCCCCCTGATTTGAGTGGACAACCTTCGGATCCTCGTCGACGGCCACCAGTGGGACATGGAGACTCTGAATCAGAACCTTGCCCCTCTCGCGTGAATGAATTAGCAGGGATGAACTAAATATTTCTGTGTTATTTGTAGTTTAATTCCCTTATTTATGTGCTGTAGGTGCAGCTGTCGGTTTAGGACGCGCAGTATATATGTCCTGTGCTCTAGGACATCTTGGAAGTCCGGGCTAGGAACAATGCTGTGTTGTATAGGTATGCGTGGAGTAGAATACAAATATTGTATGATCCACATCAAATCTACATTGTCCAAATGTTAATGAAGCACGTAGATTGTGAATGAACAGGCGGACTATGGACAGGACAAACCGAGACAAAATTGGAGGTTCTCTACAAAACTATCAATTCACAACAAAAAGTTGATAGGATCTGGATCGTCGTCCTCGATCTTTGGTAGAGGCTGTTTGACGCGCTTGAGGACACTCGGGGGAGGACCTTTGAGCTTCGGTGGAGGCTGTGCGTATGGTAAAAAATCGGTACGTGGGTATCAACCATGCGCATACACACCTTCGTGGTCATGGAAGATTTCATCTCTTTCAGCGGACGGGTCGTTTGTCTCGCAGCAGGTGTGTTCTCTTTATGTTTCCTAGACGCCAATTTCAGACTGTGAGCAGGTGGGATTCGGTCAACTCATTGAGAAAAACAGCCAGGCGGCAGACTCACGCTTTTCTTGCAGTTCCACCTCCCTGGTCCACGTTTGTACTCGATGCCCCGATATCATTCTTCCTGCGTGTAGCAGTGGTTGGTTTATCCTCAGCTAGAGAGGCTTTCATCCGCTTGCGAGACTTTTCGATGACAGGTTGTCCTTGAGCGTCCTCATGTCCTGGCTTCCGCGAACGTTTTTTCGAGGACGGTTCATCGGTAAAAGGGGTGACATGACCAGAATTCTCAGCTGGCTTCTCCGGTGCTTGCCCAGAAGCTTTAATCTTCTTGACCATAGCCGTCTTCCCTTCAGACTCTGGACGGTTTCGTTGTGCAGTCTTGGGTCGCTTCCGCGAGGCCTGTACGAATCCGTTATGAATATCGTCGTATTCGTCGTTATCGCGGGCATCAGGTAGCCAAGCTCGTTTCTTTGACGTGGACTTCATTCGCTCGGGCTCCTCGGATTCCTGGGCTAAATTGGTATTGTTTTCCTCAGCAGGTGCAGCCTTAGGTTGGTACTCCTTAGCCTTCTTAGCAGCCTGCTTCCGGCCCTTCTTTAGTCGTTGGACAAGGCAGTCCTCGGATTCTGCAGAGTGTGTTGGGGGTTTTGCTTTATTGTCATCTGAAAGTTCGCGATCAGCTCGTTGGACCTTTGAGGATATTGAGTGCCTGAAACGCGGCTTGCCTGGTTCTGGAACAGAAGCGTCCATGTCAAGACTATCCTCGGCCAGCCGTGCGTTCTGCCTGTTCCGTAGTATAGGGTTTGGTTTCAAAGTTGCACCTATAGTCCAAAAGTTACTGCATTAGCGCAGAATAATGAACGAGGAAAATGCAGGAAACCTGTATCCACAGCGGAAGAAGCATTTGTTTTACCTCTTCCTTTTACTATAACCTTCGGATCACTTCCTTTCTCAGAAACAACGTCCTCATTCGCAGTCTCATTGATGAGATTTCTACAGTTGCTTGCTTCGTCTTCTGTTGCCCTGATGGATCTCTTCCCTTTGATTCGAGAGCCTGTCAACTTCCCTGTAGATTTAGTCGCGGCCACCTTCGTAGGCTTAGATTTTGCTTTAGATGTCGATCTGGAATTTGCAAGTTCAACGACTTTGGTCGATGTAACCTCCCCTTCTTTGTGGACTTCAGGGTGGTCTTTAGTCTTTGGTGGCCTGCCTCGGCGTTTTGCTGCAGGCTTCTGTGATGTATCTTTTGCACCGACATAGGCGGAGTGAGGAAGAGACTATGCATCGACGCGATTAAATCGCTCACCAGCTTTCGCCTTGCCTTTACGAAAAGTGGGAGGTTTATTGGCAGACATCGTGTCCTCTATGTCTAAGCACGAGGGACCTGAAACAAAAGGCAAGAATATTTGGACGAGTTTGATGCGAAGCCAAAATCATGTACCTGCTATTGGTTCCAAGTGCGTCTCCAGCGCCCCAGCACGTACTGACTTCCTCGACAATTTACGCGGGGAAGTCCTTGTTCGAAAGACATGATTTGCAGTTCCACGGGTCTCCTTCTCTGGAAACTCGTTTCCTTTATCCTTACGAGGAGATCCCGATTCACTGCGTTTTTTAGGCTTTCTGGGAGACGGAGCAACAGATCGACCGCAAAGAATATCTCCCAACGCATTTCGATTGGAAGGAACGAAAATACTTAATAAACAGAAACGTATGTTGAGGGCGTAAGATGAAGAATATGCTAGTAAACTCACCCGCCCCGATCCCGAAACCGTGCTTGCTGTCGCTGAAGACGCTGAGCTCGACTTTCTTCGACTGGAATTGGAACCTTAGACACGACAGCCACCTGTTTCTGATCTTCCATGGCAACTGGACCAGAAGGGTTGCCCATCCCCGACTCAACCACAACAATGGCGGATTCGGAACTGATTCTTGAAATTGAACAAATTCGTTAGGTCACATGATCAGGGATTGTTTGGTAAAATTTTTAAAAAAAAGCGAGAACATGCCTTCGAATTACACACTACTATATCAGTACACTAGCTGGGCCGACCTCTGACTGTGCAGTAACTCAGTTGGATCGTTGGTATTTGTGAATCAATGTCGAGGGTCAGGGTGATGGGATCTTTTGGTCTTGGTGCGCCTGATCGACATCGGGGCAGATGGTTCAAGCATCCAGTGAATGTGCTCCACTTCATTATACATCCGAATCGAAGCCTGGCTTCATGATATAGCTCATAGATGAACACAGCGGTCAAGGGTACAAAATGTCTATTTCTTTTCCACTAGGCAAACAGTCTGGTGGGGGAAGCTCTGCATCATTATACCTATGATTCCTCAAAGAGGAAGGTTCGCCACCCGCTGTCATGACACCTTCCGTGTCGGCGTGTCTGAAGGATTCACGCGTACTATGTGCTTTCAGAGCACCTCAGCTACAGATTTCGACCGAGGATTGTAAATCAGAGTAGATGCAAAGGAACTTACGTTGTCTGTGTTCTCCTTGGTTGTGTCTCTGACAAATGCAAGAAGACCCCATGAAGGCGTGATTGACGAAAAGCAAGGGCCTCGCAAGCGTTGGACGAGCACAGGGAATGAAAATCATCTACCTTTCGGATTCCCAACTGCATCAGCCTCTAGAGCACTACACACCGCCGATCCCTCCAATGACGAGCGAGGGGAGTTGCAAGGTGCAGATGAGTTGAGTCAGTTCCAGGCGATCTAAAGTTATCCACGATTTGTTCATTTTTCGGAATAGGTGATCGGCATGATGTGTGTACAGTTCTGTCGAGAAGCACAATCCCTTCCAAAGGGATTGAAAGCTTGAGCCAAGAGATACGAGATACGAAGCAGCAAGAGTGTAGACAATTAACGGTCTTACCACCACTGGGAGCCCGCGGCAAGGGGAGCGTCAAGTAGATATACAGGTTGCAATACATCATGTGAGGATTTGCAGCACACGAGAATGACAAGGCTCGGAACAAACGAGATTCGATGATATGTTGTATCTCGCATAATTTGATTCTACACTCCAGATGCAGCCGGACGAACGGCATCCTCGTCTCTACCTGATAAAATAGATGCTCATGAGTATCCAAGAGATGAACCTTGCACTAACCCTCATAGAATTTCTGCAAAAATGCCCTCTGTGTCCTATCTTGCGGCTTCAACAAAATACCCATGACATGATCTATCTGTTTCCAACAATTCACTGTTTCCTGATATTCCTGCCGGTTTTTCAAAAGTAATACGTCGATCGCGCGCGGGTCCGTGACATAACGGTTCCTTTCAAACTGTTGCCGTACGCAATGTCGGACATATGCGGGAGATACATTCAGCGCATACAAGTTGACGATTTCTGGAGCCTGAGATGTATTTCGAGAACGTAGTAAGATACAAGTCCAAAAAGTGTATGGATGGAAGACATGCCGAGCGATACCAGTCGCGGTATAGCTTTATAGCCCGACGGCGTGCGTCTTCTGCATTGAGGGATGTGCGAGTGGCCTTTGCCAAGCGGGAGGGTATTGTAGTCATTCCGTGGCAAGCCGTGGTACGTTGCGAACAAATTGAAATTTCAGAGTCCGCAAACCCCGATATAGAAGCGAAACTCATTTTAAGGCGTCTTTCTTTGACAATTACTGACACAGCTCTTCTTGATATTACACCTTGCACGAGGATGGTACGCGGAACAGGTAACATTATACAACCCATTGTTGTTGACGAAGTTGACCCGAGCTTCAATCTCAGGGAAATTTAAGCAGAAACGCGGAGGTGGTCGCAGTTTTAGGTATGTTGATCATTTTGAGGTGTCGTACAAGCAGCATCATGTTTACCTTTTGGTTCTTCTAGCAAGAACATGGCTCTAGATGCAAATGGAACGGCAGTGGGTGACGCCTACAGTCGCAGGTGAGGCTGGGGCTGCCACCTTGATCTTATCTGATCATATTTCAGACGACCTCGCGCAGGCGACGAAGGCTCAGAAGAAGAATCGGAAGAGTCTGAAGAGGAAGAGTCTGAAGAAGAATCAGAAGAAGAGACAGCTGGTGGCAGTACACAGCAGCAGCCTGAACTCACGCGCACAGAGCGGCGTGAGTTGAAGAAACAGGCAGCGCAGAAGCAGAAGGAGCAGGGTGAACAAGAAGATCCTGACCTGATCAATCCCAACCATGTTGAGAAGAAGCTCAACATATCTGATCTCGGTGCACCCAGAGAGTTGACTCGGAGGGAGAGGTGCGCTACCATCATCTCGAAGTGGACTGAGGCTGAATGATTTTTCATCAGAGAACAAAAAGAGAAACAGGAGGCGAAAGATCGTTACTGGAAGGTCACTTAGTGCCCTGTCGAGTCATTTCAATCTTTTCTTACTTTCGTCTATCCAGCTGCATGTCCAAGGAAAGACACAAGAGGCAAAAGCTGATCTTTCTCGGCTGGCGAAGATTCGCGCTGAGCGTGACGCTGCCCAAGCAAAGAGGAAGGCCGAGGCCGAGGGTTTGTTGTCTCAACCTATGCGAAAGCTTACTCTAACTCCTCGACAATAGCTAAGGCTGCAGAGGCTGAAGCAAAGAAGCAGGCTCAGCTCAGCGGGAAGCGGGCTTGATATATACCGTGCAGGTGCTCTTCATACCGCTAGAGAACGTTTATTGCTGCTCGTAAGTATCGATGTAATTGTCACTTGTATAACATGATCATTTGAACTTCGCATCATCTTTTAATCTCGTACCCCAATCCTGGATGCTAACACGCAACCTCGGCGGCCAGCACACCACATTAGATCACACCCCGATGTTATGGATACGGATGTGCGTCCGTCGCATGCCTAGCAAGCTTTACTATCCGAGACCTGCCAGCAAGTGTAGATTAAATTATGGACAGCGCGTCGTTAGAGAAACAACGCCGTAGTTGGGCATGCCCTTTACAAGGTGACCTGCGAAGCTTTTGCCTGGGCCCTTAATCTACTTTATCACCTAGAAAAGAGACAATAACATCCAAACATCGATCGTTAATTGAAGCGAACAACTATCCGTGCCTTGGACCTAATTTTGATGTTGGAAACAGGCTCGGCTTGTCGCCTCTTGTCGCTCTCCTTCGCCGGCTGACAGAAATATGACAGTCATATTGCAACCTATTTCATCCTTAGTAGACGCTGATGTCGAATCAAAAGACAACGATCTTCTTCACTGAGAGATGACCCCCGTCACGTAGCTTCCACCACGCTGGGGGTGTGCTTATACAAACAACTGTTTCTAAGTATTGGGAATGCCAACTATCATGTCACTTACGAATCCAGATGTCCTTTGGAATGCTAAGTTATTCATACAAACAATCCACAAATTATGACCGCCAAGTCTAAAAAATGCCTCCAAGCTTCCTTCTTTTCAACTCACGTCGTGACAGTACCTGAAGCTTGAAGCTTGAAGCCTGAAGCCTGCCTGAACGTTTAACCTAAAGCACAATGTTACTACGCATACTCACGCCGCGCCTAAACACGCCTTATTCCGTCTTTTAGCCTGAGGAACCTCAGGCTCTCTGCGTGTCTACGCTCGAGCTCGCCACTGGCTTCGTACTTCGCCTTGCACCCCGACTCTACTCATGGAGTGGCATATTAGGTCGGAAAATGCACAGCGCACACAGTAATAGTAAACTGAGTCAGTAAGTGGAGCTTGAACAATCTTGAAACTATGATTTATGTAAAGGTGAAAATGATAAATTCTCATAAACTCGTTCTCCATGATGTACCGAGTTGTCCACCCCAGCATCTGGACGACTGCCTGCGTCCTGTGTACTCAAAGATTCTGCTACCGGATTGCGCAGTATCATCGTTGCCAAATTGCAGGATTTGAGAGAAGATAATCAGGGACCAATTCGATCTCTGCGAAGGGTGATTGAGTACCAAATGCCTACAAAATCCTCGCTTTCCACAGTATCTTTCCAAGTCATACCCACCAAGATCATTCAGCGATTCAGTTTAGAAACGAACCGGAATACTTCTTCAAACAGTTCCTATCATTCCAGCGCAGATCATTCTTGAAGACCCAGACCCAATTTGATACGCTGTGCTACATCATTTCATATGATCCTGCGATTCACCTTCTCTCCCTGAGTTCACCTACGATCCTATGCCATTTCTCCAGCTCCGCCTGGTTCGGCACCCTCTCCTTCCCAACCCACTCCCTAATCCACCTCTCCAACCTCACATACTCACTATTTTCTTCGCCCCACCACTTTTCAATCAACGGCGCTTGCACGCTGACTTCTGACCAGAAAGCTAGCGCCACGGACAACGTCGCGACAGTGGGCTGGATGCCAATCTCACGCATCCATGCTAGGGTCTGCGGGATCTCTGTCGCACGATCGATGAGCCCGAGAAGGACAATGTAGTTGAAGCAGTTGGTGTTCGTAACGACAATATTAGGGTAATGGCTATGACCCTCTGGTGTCAGCAGACCTGTGGGCAGCTCCAAGAAGTTCTTGGATGGCCGGAATTTTGGGAGACCTAGTGGTCCTGCGAGCTGATACCCTTCGGCTGATATGCGGATGGGATAGGCTGGGGGCTGGACCTCCCGTAGTCGTTGCTCGGACGAGGTATTACCAAATAGAGCTTGCAGGAAAGCTTTCCTTGCACCATCAGCTGGCTTTTCGTCGTTCCATATCCCAGACACGTACGGCTTGGCGCCTTTCTTAGACTCGCCGACAACTGCTGTGATGGAGGCGACTATTGATTCTCGGGAAGTAGGTTTCGTAGAGGATGCCCGGAAAGGGTTCTTCAGAGCCAACTCGGCAACTGTTCCAGAGAATGAATCGTCTAGTTTACGTGCGAGACGCGCGGACTGTAATAGAATGGAAAGAGTTCTAGAATCAGGGGACACTTCGTAGAGCTGACTCATGTGTTCCCACATCTTGAACACGATGTCTGGTCGCCCAATCCGGTTCAGAGCGACCAAGAAATCGTTTAGGGTGACCGATGTGATGGTAATTGGCCTGTGCAACTGGTATACGCCTGCTATGGCAGGCTTGGTTCTGCCAGCATATTTCTCTAGCATTGCGAAGGCTTCGTGTGGCTTGCCAACTCGGGTTAGTGCTCGCAAACCGACACTGAGAGCTTCCTTGTCAATCGTGAGGCCTGTCTTCAGAAGTTTGCGCAGGTATTGCTCAGCTTTTTTGAAGCTGCGGCGAATGAGAAGGCCGCGGATGAGGGTTGTATACGTCGCTACTGTCGGTCTGATTGTCGATGATCGAGGGTGTACTTGCCCGAACGCTTTAATAAAATTCCTTTGCTTCAAGGAGGTATCCCCCGCTGCTACATTCAACGCTGCGGTATAATCGAAAATACTGGCCTCTTGGCTGCGAATAGGTGACGGAAGGGCTTTACCAGGAGGCAAATCTTTATGAGGAGGCGAATCTTTAATAGGTGTCTCTGTCTGAAGAAGGTTGCTTAAGAACGCAAACGCAGATGTACGGTCATTATGAGCACTAAGAAGTACGGATGTCGCACGACGAGCATAGCCTGCAAACTTTTCATCAGCAGATACCTCTGATGCCTGTGGAAGTGCACGAATGGCTTCATAATACTTCTTGGCATCGTGGATTACTCCATTTCTTGCAAATATTCGCAGGTAGGCCTCGAGGTGAGAAACCTTGGGAACAAAACCCTCCTGAATCATACGTTGCTGCAGGTACTTTGTGAGCTGGAGGGTTACGAAGCGATCATTGAGGAGCGCATTGTATGTAGACGACCGAAGACGCAGTTGACGTGACTCCATGGTCTTCAAGATGGAAACCACTACATTCGCATTCTCCACAGAGCGTGTCGGATAGCATGATAAGGCTTGCAGGAAGAAATTGAAATGGAGAGAATGCAGCGAAGGGTGAGAGAAGGGTATAGTAAGGAAGGAGTCGACCACCCGTCGCATTGGGACCAAGAGGTTGAATCTTGCCAGATTGAACGCAGTAAACGTTAACAGCGCCGCATTGACCGTGACAGGCGCAACATCCAAGTGGTTATACACAAGGTCCATTAAAGGCCCCATGGCATGATGAGGAGTGCGTACTTTATAGCAAGCGAGGTACAACAGAACCCAGGACGGGAGACTATTGTTCGTTTCTTTTTGAGTAGCGAAATGATCCATTCGGAGAGAATCCATTGCAGCAGATATGTCTGGCTCATAAAGTATAGGCTTCCAGCGATTATATTGGTAGGTCGAAACCCCAAGTTTATGAAGAGCCGCCGACAGTTTGAATCTTTGATTCGGGGCGCGGAGTATTGCAAGCACCCTCCAAATAGGCTCACGAGTCTTCTTGCGAAGAATATCGACCAACTTTCTCGTTAGTATGGGACTAGAATAGCCTCGAACGTGAGGACTCGCAGAGAAGACACGTATACGTGGTGTGGCCGGCAACGTCTTCATGCATCGAGAGACAATGTTCTGCATACGAGAATTGCATCTACGGAGACACGAGTTTGAGTAACTCAGTAGAATTTGCCGTTTAGCACGTACCTGGTCACCGTTTGTGCAGGGCTCAGGTCGAGCAAGACGCCGAGATCGCGCCACAAACAAATAAGAGCAAAGTGAATATTTTTTCACCTTTGCTCCAAACGCTGACCATGCCTCGCATCCTTTTTGTTAGTGGTTTCCATCCTGCCACCCGCGCTCGCGACTTGGCGTATGAATTTGAACGGTATGATATTAGGCATTTCAACAACCTTCTGTTTTTTAAGCGGTTTGCTTTTCTCAGATTCGGGCCTCTTGTACGTTGCGATGTCCCTGCACCTCGCAACCCGCACGCCAGTTCCAATCCGTAAGTCCTCTTTAACCCAGTTTTACGCCCCCTCCCAGTCGGAGTCGAGTCGAGTCGAGTCGAACGTCCCTACGTGGAGGCGCCCTGCTCCACTGCGATACGCGAGCCGCTTCGTCGAGTTTCCTGCCCTCGCTCGCGAACTACTTCGTCTACGATCATTATCGATTTCACCGCGAGAAGCACGATCGCTCAACAAATCCTCGAACACCTCTCGTAGTTATGCCTTTGTGGAGTTTCGCAGCCAACGCGACGCTGAAGATGCCTACTACGACATGTATATTTTCTTTCTGGATACAATAGATGTAAACTCTCAGACTTTTTTTTTTCTAGGCACGGACGATACTTCGAGGGCTCTCGCTTGAGTATTCAGGTAAGTCGAAAGATGACCTAAACCGAATTTCTGACCAATCTTGATTGTAGTGGGCCAAGAACCCTCCTTCATCTGTCTGGCGCTATGATAGGCGTGTATCCCCACCCCACAGGTCGTCCCGTAGCGATCGCGACCGTGACAGGTCTCGTAGCCCTCGCCGCCGCCCCGAAAGAGACGATCGTGACAGAGACAGAGACAGAGACAGAGACAGAGACAGAGACAGAGACCTCGATAGGGATCGAGAGAGGAGAAGGAGAAGCAGAACCCCGGAGAAAAGAAGGAGTCCGACCCCTGACAGGAGGAGGGATGACAGAGCCAGGACCCCCCCTGTTGAGAACTTGAAGAAAGACGTTGATGACAGGGCCCAAACCCCGCCGTATGATCATTGAACTTGCTCACACTATTTGTCTTTCACATTTTCTTTCGTTTTTTTTTCTCTTTGAAGTATTTTCCATGTGATTGTTTGTCGCAGAACGTCGACATTTTGTCTTTCTTGCCCAAATATATTTGAAGCGATTTAATTAACAATATCTGGAATATTAGAGTCCGCCTGAGTTCAATCTGCGAGGCGACTGTGTTGCTTGTAAACGAGATGATGGACGAGAGAAAGCAACTTAAGGCCACTTGACCTGTCTTATAACGAGGCATCTGCTAGCCCCTAAGTAGCACCTGCTTCACTCAACCTCGCATGGCTAGTCGCGTGACCAATAGTTTGATGCCTACGAAAACCCGCTTTTACGACGAGCCCAAAATATATTTGAAGCGCTTTATAAATATCCGGGATATCAGAGTGTATCCGACTGAGTTCAATCTGAAATATCAGTCGTGGAGCTGGGGACATAGGGTAGTCATGCTCGACTCCACGCCAACCATCACTGCACAAAGAAACGGTATATAACTCTATGACAGTCTGACCCTTTTATAATTATACACTTCCTGGAACATCTATCATTTACCACTAATTTCAATCACCCTCACGGTCCTTTCCTGAAGACTCTCATGACCTTCATTTCCTCCAAGAACACCGTTGCTCGACCTCAGGATGGATCGTTCACCTGAGCCACTGAGAGTAGCATTTGAAAGTGGAATATTGCATCTCAGGCTTGTATACTATAGTACGGTATACAACTTCAACTGCTTTGCTTCAAGTAGTCGTGACCGCGTCAAATGACATCAGGGAACACCACCGTGCAGTGGAGCTTCTTTGGTTTGAGTATACTATTACAAGTTGGCTGCAGAAGGACACGTGATATCATTGGTGAACACCAAAGTGGTTTACAGAGGAACTTGAAAGCTGCATTCAATCATTTGAGGCCGCCCTGACGACAAAGCTTCGTCGATGGAGTACCGAGTCCCAACAATCCATGATCTACGAGTGCGTCGCCACATGTGGCATGAACCATGGCTCTCTAACATGACTACCATACTCAGGTAAAACTATGTTATATTTGCAGAGAAGAGGAAGTTCTTGGTGCAGGTATCTCCTCTTCGTCTTTAGGCACACTGTAAACTAACAAGTCTGAACATTTGCTCATAGAACCAGAGGATCCACCCAGAGAATGGACACATCCGTGTAAATGCACGCTGGTCGCTCATGAGTCGTGTCTACTGAGGTGGATTCAGGCCTCACAGAGTGACTACGGCCGTGCTCCGAATGCGCTCCGATGTCCTCAGTGTGGCTCAACATATGAACTCATTAGTGATGATCCGATGATGCTTCGCATATTGCGCAGGGGGAACAGGTTTCTGGAGAGGATAGGAAGGACCTTTACGATTTTCGGCATTGTTGGAGTCATGGCAGTTTTTGGCTCAGGTATGTACTTTCAGCTGGACTGAAAAAGCTGGGGGGCTGCTTACCATGAAACCCGAGGCGTCTATGTCATCTTGACTGGATATGGAGCCTACGCTGTCAAGCAGTTCCTTGGGAAAGAGTATGTTGTATCTATACCATGCAGTAGATTCATCTGTGACTGTTCTCTAGGATGTTCGACCTGTTATTGACGGATGATCCCGCTAACTGGCCGTGGGCAGCTTTCTTCAACTTCCCCACCCTTACACTCTCCCTCATTGGTTCCCGTTTCCACACGGTCACTGTACCAAACTTCATCCCAATCCTCTTTGCGTGGCCACTCTCTTCCCCTGTCGGCATCCGCTCTCGTCTCTTCGACCAGTACTGGACCAACCCAGACAATGCCAGCAAGCTAGCACTGAACTCAACAGCATCCCCATTGGTGTGGCCTCCATCGCCTGCCGTATTTGCTTTCTTTGTGGTCCCACTGACTCGGATGATCTACAATCATTGTCTCTCATACCTGCAGTACCGGACCCTAGGCGCCAGGCCCACATCTCCAGCTATGGACGGTGGTCATGGGTGGCAACTTGGTGAGGGATTTTTCATACGCATACGAGCAAATGTTGTGAACGAGAACAACCGCCGCGAGAACGATCGTCGCGAGAACCGTCGCGGGAACAACTTACCTATGCTGGGGCAGCTCCGACGACCGCAAGAAGCGGAAGCCCAAGAACAGCCGCAGCAGCCACCTGCGGCCGACGTTGAACAGGGTGACCGGGAACCAGATGCAGCGGCCCTTGCAGCGGCTGAGCAACTGATTTCCTTCGACACCTCTTCCCTTGGACGGAAAATTGGTGGAGCACTGCTTATTCCTGCCATCTCGAGCATGATGGGCTCTTTCCTCTCCCGGCTCTCCAAACGCTCTACGCTGCTTCGCCGCTTCCTGGGCGTACGCCCGCCTTTGAACGGCCTGCTTCCCCCACCCCTAGGCCCGTACACATACGATAGCAACTGGAGGAATCTGAACCTGGTGCAGCGATTGGGGCTGTCGATTCGCCTGGTGATGAATGCGACTTGGCATGGGACGAAGACCTGGGCAGAGGCTGATCCTGTTTGGCAAGTTTTATTTTACTCTGACTTTGTCCATCGGGCGTCGAACCATGAAACTGATACTGATTTGTTGGATAGGTGGCGAAATTCTGTTGGGCTCGGTTTGTTTATTGTGGTAAGTCCGAGCAGGACTGTCGTCTTCCTTCAGTGATAACCTGACAAGGCACTTGACAGGCCAAAGATTGTCTCCAGCTTGTGCATTTGTGGCTTGCTAAGCGGGAGCTTGAAAGCCGTCGGGTTAGGAGTCGTGATTTCCAGGGTGTGGATATCAAGGAACTAGATCTCGTCCCGAATTTCCCTCGGCCACCAGTTGAAGTTTAATGTTCAGATCTGTCACAAGCTCGTCTGCTTCAGTGGAGGAATTGTGTGCTTAGAGCGAAGTGATCGCACGTAACACGTTTACATATATGAGTTTTTTTTTTTGCAGATTCACTAGCTTCATTCTCATCGTCTATGTCACACTGTATAAAGGCAAAAATAAAACTGCTATGTAACTAGGGTGTATGTATATCGGCGAAAGCAGAAAGACCTATTTATATCTTATTGACAGCAGAAGAGGCCCTTGTTGCCATTAGCTAAACTCAGTAAAGAGCAAATGCAAGATCAGTTGTTCAACTTTGAATGTACACTGAGATCAATCTACTTCAAGGACGGTACCCCGTTGCACACTTCCCCACCCTATCAAGAAACAGGTCAAAAATTGGGCTCAGGAGAGGATCAGTAAGGTAGATAATTACCAACGAGACGCCAGTGTTTCTCGATGCGGCGAGACAATGCAACCTTCTCCCCAACTTCCGTACATGCAGGGGAGGTAAGCTGGATCTTAGCGAGATCTGCTTTGACATTCAGAACACGGCCCCCGGTAGATGTTGAGCCGATGTTGATAAGAAGCAGCTCGCTCTTTACGAGCTTTGAGACTTTCGTCTGCTTTTTGTCTTCAGTCTTGACACCAAGAAGACGGCGAAGCAGAAAGAGACTGATTTCCAGTTCTGCACAAAGGTGATGGATAAGAGAAAGAAAACAAGCATTACCAGTCACTCACCAGTATAGATTTTAGGTAGCTTTCCAACAGCACCTAACACTTGTCCTACGAGACGATCTGCTCTGCAAAGCGTGGGATCTATTCTTGTCCCAACGCCAATGAGTCCACCTGGGACAGCAAAATCCAGCAAATTGTTTTCTGCATGAAGAGACATGATACGACTGAAAATGGGTTTACACTTGTTCCGGCCAGCGCTGTCTTTCGTCACAATCCCAGGTCGAATTTCCACCTCCTGTCCTAGGCGAAGGACTCCAGTTAGAATAGAGCCTCCAGCTACGCCGCCCTTCAAATCATCGACTTCGGCACCTGGTTTGTTCACATCGAACGAACGAATGACAATGAGCCTCGGGTCTGATGCAAAATCACGGATAGGGATAGGGATGCGTTTGACAATGTACTCATTCACGGCGTCGATATTGTACTTTAGTTGGGCAGATATAGGGACAATGGGAGACGATTCTGCAACAGTTCCTGAATTGACATGGTTTAACGGCCGTATGTAGCAAGCCAGTCGATCAACGGACCTTTGACAAATGCTGCAATACTTTTTTGGTGTTCCAGTGCCTGTGCCTCCTTAATCAGGTCTACTTTGTTTTGCAAGATGATGATGTTCTCCAACTTCATGATTTCGACGGCGGCAAGATGCTCTGATGTTTGGGGCTGAGGACATGTTTCGTTACCAGCAACAAGTAAAAGTGCGGCGTCCATGACGGCAGCACCGTTCAACATCGTAGCCATCAGAATATCGTGTCCTGGACAGTCAACAAAAGAGACGTGACGAATCAGTTTCATGCGGTGATTGCATCCTGGCCGCTCGCAGGGCGGATTATCTTCCTTGTCGGAGCGATATGATCGGTAGCAGCCTGGTCGTGGACATGCTTCGTTTTCACATTTGTAGATCTGTAACTAGGTTAACGAATCGAGAACAGAATAAACCTCGATCTCGTACTTTTGCATTGGCGTAGCCGAGCTTGATCGTGATATTCCGGACAAGCTCGTTTTTGAACCGCACAGTCATCACTCCAGAAATCGCCTTTACCACTGTTGACTTCCCATGTGCGACATGGCCAATAGTACCTGCAATCCAACTGTTAGATTTTGTGGGCTTCGTTGAAGATCAATCGCACCCAGGTTGATAGTCGCCTATTCCGAACATATGAGCATGATCGTCGTAAGTTGCCCTGCACTCACTTGTTTTGATATAACTTCAGGTGAGAGAGGTGACAACTTTGACGGATCAATGTCGATTTTTGGGATGGCTTCAACAACATCGTCCTCTTCAGAGTCAGAGTCAGATTCATCATCTCGTTTCTGACGGGTTTCTTTGATAGCCATATTGGATTTTGTGTGCTTTGCCCGCGTAACTTGAGATTCAGGAACCAGTCTGGCAATCCCATCACCACCTATCACCACCAAACAAAGTGTGACAGGGAAACTGGTCATTGCCGTTTTTGGAAGTCGGGTCATTAAACATTTTGCTTGCGCTAGGGATATGTACTCTAGTTCATGTATCAGCAAGTCCTGTACTGAGAATGTCGTATTTATACTATGAGTAAATAATCTAGTATAAGTCACGGTCTTACAAGCCGAGTCAATCTTCCATATCAGCATCCTCGCGATCGTCTGCCGCCTCCAAATCCATTGCTGTCTGTCCCGGGGTGTTTTCACTCACTGAGATCGTTGGCTCGGACTAACTGGACACACGAAATTCTTATCTCCCCATCAATCCACTCCATCCTTTCCCAACTCTACTGGAGTAATCCAGCTGCCTGTAACATCTTCAGTGTCTCTGAGTCCCATCCAGCTGCCCGGACCATCCACAACATCTGCAGTCTCTCCGAGTCCCA
Organism: Tricholoma matsutake; assembly: GCA_026075535.2. Lineage (NCBI taxonomy): Eukaryota > Fungi > Basidiomycota > Agaricomycetes > Agaricales > Tricholomataceae > Tricholoma > Tricholoma matsutake. The sequence continues at coordinate 4,552,786 of AP026544.2, forward strand.
CTGATGTTGGCAAACCGATTGTCAAAAAAACCCCTTTATATGCACGAGCAGCTTCCCAGCAAACAAATATTCTGCACGATGCCCGAACCGCTCTCTCTTCCGTTGCTCTAAATATTCGTCCTATAAGCCAGAGATGAACCTTTACTGCAAAGCCTTAATGTCGAGCTTGCGGAGAACACCTGAAGGTTCCTTGTTCTTACTCAAGACAACGAGCGCCAATGAGCGTGCGGTGGTAATGGGACACACCGATGAAGAACGTGGGGTTAGTAATGCATAACACATTTAACGCGTTAACAGTCTAATTGTAGATGAATAGCCTGGTAGATCTATGTGTAGAGGGGCCTTGAGGAAGACCTAAGGCCTAGTGCACAGTGGGGTGCGAGGTGCCGAGATTCAATACACAACATTCGGTCGATGCATAATTTCGCTTTCCAGATATTTTTTATTTTATTGCTACTTCTCATCGTATTGTATAGCAATCCGATACTCAGTACTCAAGTAGCTCAAGTACTAGTCCCATGCAGTACTCACATTCTTTGTCCATGTCGACTACGCCTTACTTTTCAATAATATACTTATCAAATCAGTCAGAATCAATGGAATTCAAATTCTTGGCACTTGGGATCCCACACCCATTTTGCTAGTCCCGAAATTCCTGAATGTTCCTTAAGCCTTTCTACCACTTTCTACCTAGTTTATGATGCTGCCAAAATACTCTGAGAAACCTGCCACTAATAGGCCCAGCAAAGAATACTTCTGTGACTGCTCTAGGTTTTGCAAAGGTCGACAAAACAAAGTCTCTCGTTCCACGCACCTTAGACATGCTCCGTCTCGCAATGCTGACCTCAAGAAGAGATTGGCATGCTTTAGAAGGAGCAACAATTCCACTGCCATCCAAATGACCAGGACATCATGGGAGGGAGACTCCAGACCGTCCAATGGAGCAAGCCTGCCCCAAGAAAGCTTATTGAACACAGCAAATGCTGCAACACCAGCGACGGTATGTCATATTCAATGTTAACCCTGCCAGTGGTTTGCTAAACAACTCTAGTCAATTCCCGAGGCTCTGGACACAGACTTTGACTGTGGAGCAGTTGTTGGAATGCCAGTGAAATGATGGGTGCAGAGGCCCAGCCAACAGATGCAGACACACGAACGGTATGTTGCTAGTATGAATTAACTACTAGATTTTTATGAATGACGTTGTAGCCGTGGCAGCAGAGGCCCCAGCGGTAGTGTTGTTGGCACAGCCTCGCCACCTCGCCTCGCCAGGTTGTGCCAGGTGGCGATCGCCACTGGCGATCAAAAATTTCCAAATTGGGGTGGCGAGTGGTGGCGAGCATATATTCGAGGCACCATTATGAACCAACGCGTGCGGTAGAATTTTAGTACATCAAATACATTATTTTCTCTACACTACTATGAACAACAAAGGAGGCCATCTCCCTGATGTATTTGTGTCTCTACACTTCACAAAGACAGGAGAGAGGAGTGCCAAGTCTAGACGGTGGCATATGTGATGTAATCACTGTCCAGCCACTGCACCACTTATCGAACATCGTGATGTACAGTGTATAAAACACCTGTCTGATGCCAATAGTTGCCCAAATGTGCCTGAAAATGAATGCAGGGAGGCCCGTTTACTCCTCATGGGGAAAGGAGGGATAGAAGTCATACAAGTTTCTGATGATGAGGACACACCTGGGCCAGGACCAGCACAGAAAAAGGCAAGAGGGCCCGCAGGACAGGTAGTTGTGACGAAGAAAGGGAAGACATCAGGATTAGATGCATTCCTTGATCAGGCGATGAGTCCAGATGAAGTTGACAGGGCAAATATTTGGCTATTGAGGTATGAAATGAACAGTTGAATCAATAACGAACAGATCCTACATCTTTCATAGATTTCTAATACATGCCAACATCCCTTTCCAGGCATCTGAGAACCCGTTCTTCCTTAAATGGGTGTTTGGCATCCGACCATCTTATGATCTGGCATCATGGTATGTTTTGATGGAGAGATACCTTCCTGCAGAGGAACAACGTGCAATCCTAGAAGACCTTGAGAGGCTGAAGGGAAGGAATAACATGACCTTTCTGCTCGATGGATTTGATGCAATGCGGAGGAGTGTCTATGGTAGTATTCTTGCCGAAGTTGCTGTGCACCCTGTTGTTTTGGGTCTGCAGGAAATGACGGGTAGGCGAGCTACTCCAGAGAATCTAGTCGAGGTATCAGATGGATCTCTTCAAAGAAAGGGTGTAAATGCCACTGCAGTTATAGCTGTATGCACAGACAACCCAACAACCATGTGGGCCTTCCGTCGCATCTGGATAGAAAAATATCTGTGGATTCTTGTATGTGATCACTATCCCGGGCCCATTCAATCAGACAAGTAAACTCACATGAAGCCTAGCCACTTGCATGCTTCATGCATGGCATCAACACCATTGTTGGGAAAATTGTTGCATATCCTGCGATCAAGACCACGATCACAAAGAATACACGCATTGTATCCTTTTTTAGATCATCACATTATTGGGGTGGTCAGTTGGATGATGTTGCAAAAACCAAGAAGATCACTCGTGCATTGAAGACAAACATGGAATCGCGCTTCTATGCGCTGGTTTTACAGGCGATGAGTGTGCGTGAACATAAAGCCGCGTTAACGGAACTTTGCATGTGTGACGATGCCCAGAGATCTGTTCATGGGCTAACACCAGTTGCAAAGGATGTTGTTGCAACGGTGTTCGATATCAATCGCTGGTGTTTGACAGACCAGCTGATCCATATCTGCAAGCCACTCATTGATGTAATCGGCGATGTCGAAGCATGGGATGTGACACTTGCCAACTGCATGTTACAACTCATTTGGGCCCACCGAGAGCTTATACATCTTAAACCGGTTGATGGGGATGACCTTGACTTTCTTGGTCATGCTCGACGTGTTGTTAACATGCAATTCCACGCAATGAACACAGATCTTCACTGGTTGGCTTTATTCCTCCATCCACTCTGCCAAAAACTAGCTATTTCTACAGCAGTACACTCTCGCAAACTTGATGATGCATATCGCATTGTGGCTTGTATTGCTAAGGGTTGGGGATGGACAAAAGTCTTGGCTGTCGCTCTGATAGCTGATATTAAAACTTACTTGACTGGGACGATACCTTTCCATGGCAGAACAGTGGATGCGAAGGACTGGTGGAAATCCCTTCTCATCACGGCTTCTGGCCACCCTCTAAAAGCACTTGCTATCAAGATCTTCAGCATCGTTCCACATGCAGCCGAAGTCGAACAATTCTTTTCAAATTTAGGGGGAGTGCAGAGTGTGAAGCGCTCTCGGCTTACTATTCCACATCTGGAAACCCTGGGAATGCTCCGAAGCCATTATACACGACAACTTAACGAAGTTGCCCTAACAATGGGTAAATCCACTCAACGAAAGCATGCACATATGCATACACAAACACAGCCTGGTATCAACGCTGAGCGAGCGGCAGTTCTTCTCGAAACCTTTACTTTGCCTGAGGCAATAGCTACTCAGGCAGTCGATGATCTTGACTTGGAAGATTATGATTCTGGGGTCACTATAGAAGAGATTGATGCTGAGTTCGATAAGCTGGATGATCAAGTATTTGCACCTGCAGACGGAGATGGATTGAATCCAGGAGTGCCGCTGAATGAGGTATATGACCTGTCAGAGCTGGAAAATATTCAGGCGGGTACAGTGATAGCAACAGTGGATGAGGAACTTGACCTCAGCAAGGAGAAGAATGTTGGTGGGGAAATTTGGGATGAAACCTCGTTGTTACGCTCATTAGGCGTAGGAAATTGACTGTATATACAGAATATGTGAAAAAAATGGAATTTGGGGTCTTGCCAGCCTTGCCAGGTCTCGCCAGGCATCGCCGTGCCACCTTGCTGGAGGTCTTGCCTCGCTGGCGAGTGGTGAAACCTTTGGGAGGTATTGCCCACAACACTACCCAGCGGAGTCCATAGCAGAGTCCGCAGCCAGAGTCCGGCATTTCCCTTAGCAGTCACGTGACCTCATAGATAGACACATGTGTGTGTAGATAAGGAGCATCTTGGCTTGTCCGCATCCTTTCCGACTTGCGTCTAGTAGTAGACGTGAGCCCTGTCCGAACCATCTCGTCTAGTAGTAGACAAGACCCTGAGAGACCGCACAACTCCATCTGGTGACAACAGAAAGATTTGCACTTTTCGCATACTGTAACCTGTTTAACCTGTTCTCGACCTGTTCAGCTCACCTGTCTAACCTGTGTCCTTGTCTCGTTCTCGGTACTCTGCTAATTCTGTCTACCTGTCAACCTGGTTCCTATCTACTGTGTCTCAACACCCAGCCCACCTGTCAGAAGTTAGACACCTGTCAACACAGCTCTGTTCATCTTGGCTCCCCCATCAGCCTCACCTTGTGCTACCTCATGCCACAATGCAAGCAAGAAACATGCGACGAGACCACCTGGGCAGGTTCATACCAGACACCACATCCACGGAACCCACACCAACACCATCAACGACATCCTCCTTCATCCTACCATCCACACCTGACGACTCAGAAAGTATCTTCCTCATCAGCCCCTGGCCATCACCGATTGCACCACCGTCTACACCACAACTCTCCACAACCCCAACCCCTCCCAAAGACAATGACGATAGCATGACCAAAACCAGCACTAGACTGTTCTGGGGCGATGACAAACATGAGGACAAAAACCCGCAGGACTTCCTAAACTCAATCGAGTGACTCTTCATTTAGAAATCCAACACCATGGACGTGCAGAGACTCTGGGCGTTCCAGCTGTATCTCAAGTCAGGATCCATTGCCAAGCAATGGTGGAATGATCTCCCCACCAGTGATAAAGATACCTGGGAGCACCTCGTACAGGTGTTCGAGAAGAGGTGGCCAGATAAATCCACCACAGTAAAAACAGCAGGCAGCCCTCGAGTGAATGAAGATCACGGAAGAGGAGGTAGGGAAGTGAGTGAAGAACAACGGAGTAGAGGAGTTTGCCCACGTCGTATGGGCAGACAAGATAGAACGGTTAGCAGCGGCGATCCCAGACATGAATGGCCTCTTGATAGGGAACATATGGAAAACCATGCCAAAGGTACTGCAGAAGGTAACAGGCTTAGGACACACCAACTGGATGACATTTTGCAAAGCAATCTGCATGGCAACATTATCCCAGATCGACGAAGTGAAGGAGGAGGAGAGGGAGGCGCGACACATTCGAGAGGAGCTGAAGAAATTACAAGGGCTACGAAACATGTCGACGAGGGATCTCACCACTGCATTCCAACGACTCAACATTAACACGTCAACCAACCCAGCACCACGGTTCCCCATCCTCCAAAACCAACCCGTGCACACCCTAAACCAAGCCCAATCACAGATGTGCAGAACCAACAATATGTTCCCCACAAATGCAGCACAATCTGCAGGTGACCAAACCTCATACCGAGCCAACTGACCCCCTGAAGTCCAGTTAGCCAACATCACACAGTTAGCTCTGCCAATCCAGCTGAATACTCCAGCGGGGCAGGCAGCATACGACAGACAGATTGTAGACTGGAATAGTGCCAACCCGGGACAGACCATAAGCAAGTTTAGACCATACCCCCTCGTCCCTGGAACCAACCCAGTTGCATCTGGCGAGTGTTGGAAATGCGGGATGGTGGGACACATGGGCTGCAACTGTGACAGCCCCATGCAGGTTCCTGGACTTGAACAGCATTGGCGGTCAATCACTATGACCATCAAGCGCAGCTGCGGGACAACCACATCTGACAATATCAACATCAACTTTGTCAGCTCTGATCAACTGTGGCTCACTAAGGAAGAGTATGACCAGCAAGTCATTGCAAATTTCCTAGCAGACCAGGGAAAAGGCCAAGGGTCGTCAGCGTAGAACAGGAGGTTCCACTGATGACCCAACAACTTGTCAATCAGGGTGAAAGGAGAGTCCTTGGGTGTGACAAGGCATCACTCAAGGATGAAGTAAAGCCGTCCGATATCAGGTGCACTTTAGACACCGATGTGTACCTAGAGCATCCAGAATCAATTGTCATTGACCTGTACTGCCTGGACAGCAAGGATGAGCAACAGAACAGTGTGCCATTTCTGCACACCATCAAACTAAATGGCCCAAAAGGGGAGGTTGTATGACTGATGAGCACATTTGATGACAGTGCAATGGCGAGTGTAGTGGACCTAAAGACATTCCAAAAGGTCAAACATTGGCTTGACCCTCTTAGGAGGTCAAATCGCATACTGCGGATGGCAGATGGATGACTGGTACCATCAATGGGGGTCTGGAGTGGAAGAATCACTGTTGGCAAAGTCTCCCACACAGGAACTTTCAAGATCTTTGATAGCAATGGAGCATGGTCAGTGCTGTTTGGGAAACCCTTATTGAAGACATTCAAGGTGGTCCATAACTACGACTCGGACATCGTGAAAATGCCCAAGGGCAATAATTGGGCTGAACTGAGAAACCAGTATCAGGGTGAAGGAGGGACAAAGCCACTGCTCCTAGCAGATCTTGACCCCAATATGAACCAGCACATTAACTTCAAGGGGGATCATTGTGTGTCCCCCTCGAGGCGAGTCCCACATAATAAAAATGATAGTGAACCAGTTGATGTAGCAGGAAGTGAAACAGCACTGCTACCCCCATCTGGTCAGGACCCAGACACTGAAAAGCACACAAACTTGAAGGGGATCACTGCGCACCCCCCTCAAGGCAAGTCTTACAATCCAATAAAAGTACCAATGAGCTGGTTGACAAAGCAGTAATTGAGCAAGCAGAACATGGGAACCATCCCCTGGACAGTAGAGGACAGGAAGAGGAAAATTCAGGAAGCCAAGTAGCACCTAAAATCCAGCATCCGCTCACCCAGGAAGGAAACAAGAGACGTACACAGGAGGAACACATCAAGTGGCAAGAAGCTAATGGCTTAGAAGGGAAAAAGTCTTGAATGGACCGAACCATAGCAAAGCGCAAAAGGCTAGGGAAGCCACTGACAAAGGGAGTACAATCGACTTCCCAATCATCCCCACCTACCACAATACCATCTGCTGACAAGTCTAACAACCCAGATCCCGCACCAGACCACAAAAGTAACATATTGAATATTGACACAAAGACACAGAACATTGACCATGGCACTGAGCAGAAGATAATCCCTGGCAATCTCGATAAGGAAGTGTTCACCCGGTGATCAGACCCATTTAAGGTCAAACACGTGAAGGCAGTGCTGGCAGAGCTCACAATAGGTGATGATCTAACTCAAGAGCAATACGTAAGCATTGAAAACACACTTCGCGAGTTTGCTGACTGCTTTGCGCTATCTATGAGTGAGGTAACAGTAGTAGCAGGAGCCGAACACAAGCTGAATGTGCCCAAGGGTACAAAATTCAAGACAAAGGTGAATCAGCGGCCACTCAGTGGACCTCAAAAGGAATATTTCAATGGTGTACTCGACAAAATGCTGGAGGCCGGTATCATCGCCCCAATCAACCATAACAATGTTAAATGCTGCAGAGCAACCACCTTAGCAAAGAAAGCACATGAAGGTAATGGACTAACCATTGAGGAATTGCAGCACAGACTCAATGATGAGTGTGTCATGGCTGGGATTCCATCAGCATTTAAGGACCTTCCACCCCGGGACTCCAAGCAGCATGATACAGTACAGGTGGAAACACAAACTAAGTGGCGAGTGTGTCAAGACTTTACAGAACTAAACAAGGTGACAAAGGTACCCCCCATGCCTCAAGGAGATATACAGGCCAAGCAACAGGACCTGAGTGGACACCGATGGATAAACACATTTGACTTTGCAGCAGGATTCTATGCCTGTGAAATTGGGCCTGAGGACCAGCCATATGTATGCTTCTATGTGGAAGGACGAGGATACTTCTGTTACAAGCGTATGCCCTTTGGGTTAACAGGTGCACCCTCCACTTTTGCAGAAATGACAGCCCAAGCTCTGGGTGACTTGGTAAAAATCCTATTTGAACTGTTTGTCAATGACGGCAGAATGGCGGGAGATGACTTCACAGAAACATTGGCTAACATTCGAACATTGCTAACCAGAGTAAGGGAGAAAGGACTCTCGCTATCAGCAGCCAAGTCAAGCTTCTTCATGACTGAAGCTGTCTTTGCTGGAGCAAGAGTGGGACCAACAGGTATAAAACCAGACCTCACAAAACTAACAGCCATCATAGATTGGAAACGACCAACAGATCTGCAAAACCTAGCAGCGTTCACAGGACTAACAGGATATTTCAGGTCACTGATCAAAGGATATGCAGCACTAGCCCAACCTCTCACAGACTTGGCCAGAAGTCTTGACCTTCCCAAGGGAAAGGGGAAGGCTGCTTACCGACGTGCCATGAAAGGACACTCACTGATTGGTCTATGGAAAGAGGAACATGAGAAGGCCTTCCTGGGATTAAAAATTGCCTTAACCAACAAACCAGTATTGAAAGGACCAAAGTTTGATGGCACTCCTTTTGTTGTCACCACAGATGGTTGTAAGTATGGTTTTGCAGGCATGCTTTCACAATGACACACCACAGTCTTGCCCAATGGTAAAGAGGTCACACACATACACCCAGTTGCATTTAGCAGCAAACAAACATCTGAATCTGAGGAGAAGTACAAGCCATATTTACTAGAATTTGCTGCACTGAAATTCTCCTTAGACAAATTCTCTGATCTTATATGGGGATATTCTGTTGAGTTGGAGACTGACTGCCAAGCACTCAGAGATCACTTACTGAATGACAAGCTCAACTCTACCCATGCACGATGGAGGGACAGAGTACTAGCTCACCAGATTACAGATGTACGGCATAGACCAGGACACCTGAATCCTGTCGCAGATGGTATCAGCAGGAAATATGTGAACCTACCTGCAGAAAAGAATGATGGACACAAATGGACAGTAAGTGAAGACTGGGAAACACGAACAGGCATCCAAAATGACATATTCCAAATTGAGTTATTGCCTACTTACGATGCCCTCAAACACTGCTTTGCTAATGAGAAAATATTCCTCAATGTCATAGAGGCATTGGTGGAACTAGAACATGGGAAAAGTATTAGAGAAAGGAAGAAAGCCAAGCACCGAGCAGCAGGATACATGATCCAAGATGGCAAATTATGGAAAATAGGCGACACCAAGTCCACACGAGCGAAACCACGGGTAGAGTGTGTACCACAATCAGAGGCAGTCACACTAGCATGGGAGGTACACCGGAATGAAGGGCATTTTCACAGGGACAACATAAAAATTGCGCTGATGGACAGAATAGCAAGTCCACATCTTGACCAATCAATCACCAAGGCAATCATGGACTGTGGTAAGTGCAAAGGGCATGGCCCAAAACACTTACATTCATTGCTAGAACCCATAACATGATGCCACCCATTCGAACTTCTTGTCGGCGACACCCTGGCCATGCCACAAGGAAAAGGAGGCTTTACAAAAATTGGATTATATGCAGACATCTACTCACAGCACATATGGGCAGATAAATTCAAGACTGCCGCATCAGCAGCCACCACCTGCAAGACATTCAATAACATCTGTACCACATTCACAGCACCCGAGGCCTTCATGGTTGATGGCGGCCACGAGTTTGACAATGATGCTGTCCACAAAGCATGCGCCATATGCAACGTGGAACTATGGGTAGTTCCAGGATGTTCCCCCTGGATCAATGGTCTGATAGAGGGGATGAATGCAAAGCTATTGGGAAGGCTAAAGTGATTGTGCTCACCAGATCTAGGGGAGGATGAATACGATAAAATGGATGTACCAGCCTCATGGCCTGACCACCTGGAGGAAGCTGTCGAATGCCTCAACAATTGCATTCTTCCAAACCTTAAGTTCTCACCCAATGAACTCCTCCTAGGCATTGTGATCAACACAAAGTGCACACTGGCAGAGCAAACAGAGGAGGAAGTAACATCAGATGAGGTTGAGGTCCAGATGGCATATGTAGAGCAACAGCGATTAGATGGGTATGCACACATATCTTCTCATGCTCACAGATGGAAGCTGGCATTCGACAGGAAGGTCTTAGCCCAAGCACCAAGAGAGGTCATATTCAAAGCGGGACAGCTGGTACAAGTCTACAGAAGCAACCTGGACTTCACATTCAAGGCAGAACGGAAAATGGAACCAAAATGGTCAGCACCACGCCGGGTAACAAGCAGAGACTGCAACTCCTATAAATTGGAAACACTGGAAGGATTACCCATTGGCAACAGATTCTCTTCATGACAACTCCACAGGTTCATTCCTCGCAACGGCACAGCACTGCACGAGGCCCAGGTAGCCATTGAGAAGCTATGGAGCGATCAGGAAACCAAAGAAGACATTGTGCAGGAGGAAGTAGAGAGAATAGTGATTGATGAAGATGGTGACATAGAGTGGGAAGATGTGGAACATGAGGCAGACAAAGAACCAATCCCATCAGACCCCTGAGTCAAGACCGCAATCAACCCTTGCTGTTGACAGACATCAGCTATATTCAGGCCCCAACTCATGTATATATACCAGAGCTGAGTCCTGATTTTATTTTATTTCCACATCAATCATCCCACACTCCCATGATCACTGACATACCTGACACAAACACCTCTTCTCAAAGATGGTTCTGGGGAGGGTTTGCGCTCTTCCTTTTTCTGTGGATTATAGTGGCCAATGGCACTGTAACCACGTGGACTTTACAGGCCCATCAATTATCATTGACAGCCTTTCATGACACTGAATGTGATGGACTACCTAGCCTCATTGACCCGGAGCTGGTCAGAGCCATTGCTGAGCATCTCCAACACCAACCATCCAGTACCACCTGATGCCTATTTGAGACCAAGTGTTACATTCCCTGACCTCAACAACTCTTGACCACCACCACTTGAAATTGAACCACCACACCAAACAAGGTTTTAGAACGATACCGGTGACCCTAAACGACGTTTCCATGTCGGGCCTTAGGGGGAGTGATTGTCATGGACCTGCCTCCTGAGGTACATGGGCCAAGGTGAGGGTAAGGCATTGGTGCCTTGTACATACATAATTTCCTCTTCCTTCTCTGAGTTGAGATCGCAACGAGGGCATTGCTACTTGGAAGGGGGGCACATGTAGCCATGACAGCAGAGGCCCCAGTGGAGTCCATAGCAGAGTCCACAGCCAGAGTCTGGCATTTCCCTTAGCAGTCACGTGACCTCATAGATAGACACATGTGTGTGTAGATAAGGAGCATCTTGGCTTGTCTGTGTCCTTTCCGACTCGCATCTAGTAGTAGATGTGAGCCCTGTCTGAACTGTCTTGTCTAGTAGTAGATGAGACCCTGAGAGACTGCATGACTCCAATGTCACGGTGGACAAGGATCATGCTCAAGCCACCCCTATGCCTACCCTGGAAATGGACAAAGACCATATAACAAATGTCCATCATAACCAGTGTGGCAGACGTGACTCGGAAACAGGGCTCGATGAAATGCAGGGAATTCTTGGTGATTCCGGATGTCTGGACTCAGAGAAAATCTCTCCTCCGAGTCCAACCTTTGATCTCGACGGACTCTCTGATCTTGCACACCAGAAGGATCTAAAGTTGTCTATGGAATTTATTAAAGCACTGGAAAGTGCTTTAGAGATTGGCAGGGGTAACCCTTGGGTATTTTCATTGTTACCCTTACCCCAGGGTATAGAGAGTATTCAATACCCTTGGGGGTATGATGCAAGGGTTTATTTTATTTCAAATAGTTTCCTGATGATGCTCAAACATGAGCATAACTGACTGGACTCAGATCATCTTCATCCCTTGTGGAATCTGCCAACATCATGTGCTGATGTTACCGATCCTGATTTCCATCTGGGGTTGGACTTATTCCTTGCAAGCATTAATTCTTCTCAGGACACATAAACAGCTTCCTGAGATACTATACTACGGTGTCACCCTGATGATGAGATACCATCATATGATCAGATGAAATGACAGATTGCCGAAATCACTGGTGTCATACCTATAGTGGATGACATGTGCAAAAATAGCTGTATAACACACACTGGTCCTCTGGCAAAGCTTGATGAGTGCCCAGAGTGTGATGCTCCACATCTTGATCCTTTGACAAAAAAGGCTGAATGATCCCTCCTGGACCACAGTTGCAAGCACAGTGGCGAGATGTTCCTATCCATTTTTAGTAATTATCTGAGCTTTTAGCATGTTGAAAAGCACAAGGTAGTTTGCCTGAATAACTCAATAGGCTGGGACCATGGAGGAAATAACCCAACTTGCACAGCAAAGAGTGATCAGAGAGGTCATCAAGTTTACTATACTGATATCATGGGTGGTTGACATCTTCTAAAGTGTGACTCTGTATACCCTTGTACCCTCCTCAGGGGTAAGGGTATGTAGAGGGTAGGAAAGTTCATACCCTTACCCTTACCCTCATGTACCCTTTGCCCATACCCCCAGGGGTATGTAAACCCTTGCCATTCACTAGAGATGTTGAAGGTGCAAATCAGATGAGATATCGGAGGACAAAAATGAGTGAGATCATTACCGAACTACAGTGGACTGGTGGAGTGCTGTCTGCTTTTTCCAACTTCATACACTCCAGTGGATATCTTGAAGAGGTCAGAAGTGGTCGTATCAAGGACACTGACATGGTTCTGATGCTCTCCATGGATGGGGCCCAACTCTATGAGCACAAAACATCAGATTGTTGGATCTATATTTGGATCATATTTGACCTTGCCCCCGACTTACGTTACAAGAAGAGATATGTCCTTCCAGGTGGTTTTATTCCAGGCAAACCAAAATTTGTTGAATCATCCCTTTTTCCAGGATTACATCAGCTTGGGCCACATTATTATCCAGCCCTTCTTAAGCCCAACAACTACACAGTCGATGGGTGTGACCATGGCGACATATCATTTACAAACCTTCCATCTTGCTCCCAGGCAAATTATATCACAAACCTTCGCCATCTCAAGTCTTCTCCAAATGAAACAAACTATAAGAAACAATGGCTTGCAACAGGGATATTGAAGCCAAGTATCTTCCTTGGTCTACAATGTGATGAGATGCTGGGTATTCCAGGTTGTTTTGGTTCTGACATCATGCACCTTGGTTCACTAAATTTGCCTGACCTTCTGATTAACTTATGGCGTGGCACTTTCGATTGTGATACAAGTGATAAATGCTCGACCTGGGACTGGGCCAAGCTCCAAGGCAGTACATGGGTAGAGCATGGGCATCAAGTTGCTGCGGCTACACCATATCTGCCTGGTTCCTTTGATCGGCCACCATGCAATCCAGCTGAAAAGATATCAAGTGGTTATAAGGCCTGGGAATTTCTTCTGTATCTATTTGGATTGGGACCAGGGCTACTATACAGCATCCTACTGGAGAAGTACTATCAGAATTTTTGCAAACTTGTCTTTGGGATGTGTCTTATCCAACAATACCATATCATCAATGAGGACCTTTCAAAAGCTCATGCAGCCTTACTAGAATATGCATATGAATTTGAGCTGCTATATTATCAGTGTCAAATGGATCACCTTCACTTTGTGAGGCAAAGTGTCCTTGCATTGACACACCTTGCACTGGAGGTTATTTGGATTGGACCACCTGCCTGTTCATCACAATGGACCATGGAACGCACCATTGGGAACTTGGGCCAAGAGATGCGCTAGCCATCAAACATGTACACCAATCTCTCTCAGAGGGGTCTTCTATGATCTCAGATCAATGCTCTCAAAGCAATGATACCAGATCTCAAACCATCACCACCTGTTGTGCCTCGAGGGGGGAAGGATATCAGCAATGGATACATTCTTTTGCAAGTGAAGGACAGCTGTCTTCGGCCTATAACAGATATCGAGAAACAGGCATTTTCAATTTACTTGAAAGACACTCATGCATTGGAATTTGCTGAAGACTGGTTCCTGGGGGTTGCTAAATGGGCAAGGTTACATCTCCCTAATGGTCAAGTAGCACGGTCTTCCTGGAAGGAAAAGCTGAAACCCCTGGAGAAAGTAAGAATGGCACAAAATATCAAGGTGTGTACTGTTTCAGATCACTCTTTGGATCTTTTATCCAACCTCACATGAAATTATTTTAGTTTCAATCTTCTGCCAATGGAGGAATCCATTTTGCTGAAGTCCATTACTATTTTTGATCCCTCATCAAGGATATTGAAAAAACCCTAGCAATGGTTTCACTCTACTCACATCCTCACAAAGAACTTTATGTATTGTCTTGTACATATGTGGGTGACATGCATAGTAATCTCCAGGTAATCGATGCTAAGTTGATCAAGAGCATGGTTGCAATGGTTCCTCACCATCCATTTCCTGGGGAAACTCTTGAGCACTATTTTGTAATTGAGAAACCTGGACTTGATGTAGCTTGTCTTGGGGGAGTTGTAGAAGTTGTTATGGATGAGGAATAGAATTCAATATTCAATATTCAATATTCAATAATGGGTCAAATAACTCAGAACTGTATACAGTTGTATTATTAGTTGCTTACATACACATCATACACATGCACACCTTTTCTCCGCATTGCCTTTTCATAATTTTCATAATACTAGTGTCACCCTCTCAAACAACCATTGATATCGGTTCACAATTCACTGATTCATTGATGTTCACTCACTTTATGTTTTCTTTTTGCATATTTGTACTTGAGTGTATGTAAAGGCGATGGATGGCATCTTCTCTCTCTCCACCTTGATGATTCTTGTTTTAGCATTCTCCATCAAGTTTCCTGTTCCTCCATGACTTCACAGTTACTGAAACTCCATAATTATCAGGTTGACTCAAGATCCAGCCCCAATGCAGCTGTTGACTTGTACCTTGCCACTGCTCTTCATGGTTGAGATTACACTCTCGAACATGCACAGGCAGTCCTGCCAAAAGGCAAATGTGCCCTACATCCTGCTGCTGCCTTGGCTTCTTCAGTACCCACCATTGTTTCTTGTCTATATTCATTGCTTTTACCTGGGGAAGCTTTCCCTGGTCCAATGCTCAATGCAGCTCTTTGAAAAGACCTTACTGGCCATACTATCACCACATCATCCATGTTCCTCGATATCTTCTTTCCTAATGATTGACTTCCCTTCCCACTTGATGACACCTTCTTCAAAAAAATGGGACAATCTTTTTCAGTCCAAGACATCGAGCAGAGACCAATCTGGGATGCTGAAAGAATGTGGCTTTGCCTTATGAAGGATTCACAATGGGCAAGTTCCAAGGCAGTTGACCCATGGTTGACTCATAGTTGACTCACAGTTGACTCGTGGTTGACTCGTGGTTGAGCACCTCATTACATAATCCTACCAAATTGAGCACTTCGGTTTATGGATCCTTTTACATAAGAACAAACATCTGTTAAAATCAATTGCTTCATGATAGTGACCAGTGACTGGCATCAGACTCTTGCATGGCATAGGAGATGATAGAATAAAGAGTCCAGATATCCAGTCAAGCCAGAAGGCATGAACATGTCGAGAACTGTAACAAGCACAATCACATGACACATGGGAACCTGCCGAACTTGTGTTGACCCTACCCCATTTCACTCTATGTAACATCTGTAAGTCTTTTCTGTAAGGGGACTAGGGGGGCGCCCTGTGTGTTTCTCCTATTTTTTACATTCGTTCCATATTTTTCCTCACTTCATTTCCTTCTATTCTTCATTTTCTATGAATTTTCCGGATTTTATTACTAATTTTCCCTTTCTATCATGTTTGTGCATGTTGACAGTTTTATATTTAGAGGCGGAGCACCCCTTCCAACACCTACCCCTTGGTATGATGTCATTCGGCGGCCTTGATCTGCCTATCTCTGCCTTTTCTATTTTTAGGTTATTATTTGATTTTTGTTGTCTTCACATATACTGGGCATCGGCAAAGGGTTCCTTAGAGTTTTCTCTTCGGATTTCCCTTTGCTAGGTGTGTCCCCAATCCCTGTACTATGTAGCATAATTTTAACTTTGGATTTCCCTTTGCTAGAGGCTGAGGTTGCCCTTATAGTAGAAAACTCTCCCCTAAGGCCCGAAATCATGAATGCACTGCCCAAGATAGGCAGGTACAGAGTGGATGACGCTTCCCAAAGCTCCACAGACTCCCTACACACCATTCCAGATAGTCTCGCCTTTACTGCACTGCCATTTTTGCCAAACACACCCCCTAGCAACATGGACGCATCAGAGTGCCTCGATGCGTTGAAAGCGACATTTCCGGAATACGTGCGCAAATCAATTCGCTTAAATCTACAATTGAAAACTTTGTCAGGACCCTGCAGACTAACCCTACAACCAATATTCCCCCCATTGCGACTCCAAGCGCACCCAACAATGACATACCACCAAATGCGCCCACTAAAGAGTGTGCCCAGATCAAACTGTCCCCCCCCGCTGAATTTAATGGCGCACATGCGCAGTGATGTGCCTTCCTTAATTCCTGTGAGTTGTACATCAGTCTCCAATTGCATCAATTTGTTGATGAAGCTGCAAAAATTTATTGGGCCTTCACATACATGAAATCTGAACGCGCCTATCTCTACGTGGACCGTATTCTGCATCAAACTAAAGAACTCAGTTCTCTACCTTTCTCCACTTGGGGTGACTTTCAAGCCAAGTTTGTATGCCACTTTTGTCCCCTCAATGAGTGCCACTGAGCAGTGACACAACTTGAGTCATCCTCTTACCACCAGGCGCATCGATCTGTGGACAATTATATCGATGAGTTTAAGGATTTGGTGGACATGGCAGGATATGGGAGTGGGCTACCAGTGGTGGTGAAGTTCCGATGGGGCCTCAACCAAGAAATTCAGGACCAGATTGCGCAGATGTTGGAAGGGCACCCAGCAGACGATGATATCTATGCTTGGTATGAAGCTGCTTCACTCTGTGACGAGAACTGACTCACAAATGCGGCGTTTAATGCTGCACTCCATGCTCCAACTACCACTCATGCACCCTACACCTTCAATCAAACTCTTCCCTGCCTTAACCCCATTCCTGTTCATCAAACTCCCACACCAGCTGCCAATGTCCCAGTACCAATGGATGTTGATGCAGCCCACAGCCGTGCACGTAGGTTGGATCTCTGCTACCTTTGTGGGGAGACTGGGCACAGGGCTGGAGTGTGTCCCCATTGTCAGGATATCTGCATGCTCACCCCTGAGGGGCGAGATGAACTCCTCCAAGACTTGTTGGCGCTTGTAGACATCGAGGAAGTGAAGGATCAGGTTGCAGAGGAGATCAAGTCAGAAGTTGTAGAGGAGCAGGATTTTTCTATTCGCAGTGAATGAATCGTACGCCCTCACTGCCTGTCCATAACCACTTTGAAGTCTTGTCAGTTGAATCCCCAGAGAATGAATCCATTTCTGTGACTGTTCCCCTCTCTGACCCTTTGAAGTTGGCTAAAGACGTACCTGCTCTTCCCATCTCCCCTTCTGCTCCACACCCCAAAATTAAATCATGGGAGTGTAAACTACCATGCAAATATATTGTTGCATCCACTCCCTCTACACATTCCTTGAACCTAGCAATTGAACTGCAGACGACTGACACTGGACAGATACTCGGAGTCTCTGCACTCCTGGACTCTGGTGCAACTGGTCTCTTCATCGATGCCCATCTCGCACAACAACATTGCCTAAATACTTGCTCACTCTTGCGTCCAATACCTGTGTATAATGTGGATGGGTCCCCAAATGAAGCTGGTGCCATCCGAGAGGTTGTAGACCTGGTCCTCCATTACAGAGATCATAGTGAGCATGCTCTTTTTGCTGTCACTCAATTAGGAAAGCAAAAGGTGATTTTGGGCTATCCGTGGCTTCAAGACCATAACCTGGAGGTCGACTGGCATACTGGGGAGGTTGCCATGAGCTGATGTCCATCCCACTGTCATACTTGTTTCACGAAGCCAGGCAAGAACATCGTGGACAGAAGGCCAAGATATGACGTACTCAGAAGTGTCGTGCTGGACCCCTGCCTATACCTGAGGTGGAGTTGGAAAGGGTTCCTGATCTGATGCTGGACTCAGATGATGATGATGATGAGGAGCCAGAGGAAGTGGAGGAAGGTGATCGGATCTTCTACACTGTGATTCGTCCATCGCATGAGGTGTGTGCTACATTGAACATATCCCAACGCCTTGCCGAGGCCTTTGCTGCTAAATCCTCTACTAATTCCTTGCTCCCTCATCTCCATGAGTTTGGAGACGTGTTCTCCAAGGAATTGTTCGACTCTCTCCCTGCATGCAAGCCATGGGATCATGCAATTGAACTCACCCCTGGTGCAACCCCTTCATCCTGCAAGGTCTATCCTCTCTCTCCTGAAGAACAATGACAGCTTGACCAGTTCATCGATGAACACCTGGCCTCTGGACATATTTGACCATTGAAGTCACCCATGGCCTCTCCCTTTTTCTTTGTCAAGAAGAAGGATGGCTCACTTCGACTGGTTCAAGACTACAGAAGGCTCAACAACATCACGGTCAAAAATTGCTACCCATTACCTCTCATCTCTGAACACGTGAACCAGCTCCATGGAGCCCAATACTTCACCAAGCTCGACGTCCATTGGGGCTACAATAATGTGAGGATAAAGGAGGGAGATGAGTGGAAGGCAGCCTTTCATACCAACTGTGGTCTTTTTGAACTGCTTGTCATGTTCTGTGGCCTTACTAATAGTCCTGCCACCTTTCAGACCATGATGAACAACATTTTCCATGACCTCATCCTCAAAGGCGTTGTCTGCATCTATCTCGACGACATCCTCATCTTCACTCGGATGGTTGAAGAGCACCGTTGCATCACGTGCCTCATCCTAGAATGGCTTCGACAGTACAAACTCTACCTTCATCAGGACAAGTGCGAGTTTGAGAAGACCAAGATTGAGTACCTTGGCCTGATTATCTTGGAGGGTCAGGTGGAGATGGATCCTATCAAGGTGAATGGGGTCACGGCTTGGCCGATGCCCACGAACAAGAAAGAGGTGCAGTCTTTCCTGGGCTTCATCAATTTCTATCAGCATTTTATCAAGGATTTCTCACATTGTGCACAACCACTGTTCGACTTGACAGGAAAGGAGGCATGGAGGTGGGATAATGCACAACAGGAGGTGTTTGAAAGGCTTAAGGAGATGGTCACTTCCACTCCCATCCTTACCTTTGCTGACAATTCGCATCCTTTTTGTGTAGAAGCCAACAGTTCTGACTTTGCGACAGGCGCCATGTTGTCTCAGCAGTCTCCGGAGGACCAGAAGTGGCATTCTGTTGCATTCTACTCCAAAAGCTTTAGTGCTGTAGAGCGAAAGTATGAGATCCATGACAAGGAGATGTTGGCAATAATGTGTGTGCTTGAGGAGTGGCAACACTTCCTCGAGGGTGCCCAACACAAGGTGGAAATTTAGACGGATCACAAGAATCTCGAGTACTTTATGATGGCCAAGAAATTGAACCGTTGTCAAGCTCATTGGTCCCTGTATCTATCCAGATTTGACTTCTCCTTGCACCACTGTCCGGGTTGCAGCATGGGGAAGACTGATGCCCTCTCCTGACATGCAGACCATGGGGACAGCAGTGATGACAACCAAAACATTGTGTTGTTGCAGCCAGACCTGTTCACCATTTGGGCACTGGAAGGCATCGCACCCCAGGGTGAGGAGCGGGACATCCTACATGACATTCATCACGCAAACCGTAGCGGTTTACATGAGGATGTTGTTACCCGAGCTGTTAAAGAACTGAGGAAGGGATCCACCCTTTCCTTGCGTGTGGCAGAGTGGGCTGTGAAAAAGAGGACTTGTTGTATTTCAGGGATTGCATCTACGTCCCCAATGACCCAGACCTTCACCGGTGCATCATATCCCAACACCATGACTCACAGATTGCTGGTCATCCTGGATGCTGGAAGACCTTGGAGCTCACCTCACGGAATTATTGGTGGCCACAAATGTCACAGCTCATTGGTCAGTATTGTCACACTTGTGACCTTTGCTTATGCACCAAGGTTCCTTGTTGCAAACCCATTGGTGAGCTACACCCTCTTCCTGTTCCAGAGAGTCATTGGGATGTTGTCAGCGTTGACTTTGTGGTGGAGTTGCCAGAGTTGAACGGGTTTGATGCGGTGATGTGCACAGTTGATTCAGTGGGAAAATGCACTCCACTCACACCACTGTCAGTGCCCTGGGTGCCACCTGACTCTACCTCCACCATGTGTGGAAATTACATGGACTTCCTGGTGCTTTCCTCTCTGATTGTGGCCCTCAGTTCATGGCAGAGTTCACTCGCGAGCTGTACCGACTCCTGGGGATCAAACTCCTTGCTTCGACCACTTATCACCCACAAACTGATGGCCAGACTGAGCGAGTCAACCAGGAACTGGAGCAGTACATCCGCATCTTTGTCAATGAATGCCAGGACGATTGGGATGATCTTCTCCCCTTGGCCGAGTTCGGATACAACAACCATGTCCATGCTTCCACTCAACAGACCCCTTTCCTCTTAGACACTGGACAACATTTATGCATGGGATTTGAACCTCGCCAAACTCCCTCACACATCGAGATGGTGAATGAGTTCACAGAATGCATGCGGGATAGCTTGGAGGAGGCAAAGGCAGCCTTAGCAAAGGTGAAGGATGACATGGCATGCTTTTACAACCAATGCCATTCTCCGACCCCTCAGTACAAGGTTGGTGATTGAGTTTATCTTGACTCCAGTGACATCTCCACTATGCATCCATCCAAGAAACTCACTCATCGCTTCCTGGGACCTTTCCCCATTGTCAAGTGTGTTGGAATGCATGCCTATCGTCTACACCTCCCAGCCTCCATGTCCAGACTCTACCCAGTCTTCCATGTCGTCAAACTCCTTCCAGCTCCCCCAGATCCATTCCTGGGATGCCATTCACACCCATCACCACCGCCTACAGTGATCGAGGGAGAACCCCAATATGAAGTCGAGTCAATCTTGGACAGCTGTTTGCGTCGAGGAAAACTCCAGTATTTTGTGCATTGGAAGGGTTATGGGTATGAGGAGAACTCATGGGTCAAAGAGTCTGATGTGAATGCCCCTCGGTTAGTCAAGGAATTCCACCGATGGCACACTGCTGCACTGCATTGCATTCAAGTCATGGACTTTGGTTGTATGCAATTTCGAATTCATCGGGGCAATGCATCTTAGAGAGGGGTGATGTAAGGGGACTAGGGGGGTGCCCTGTGTGTTTCTCCTATTTTTTACGTTTGTTCTATATCTTTCCTCACTTCATTTCCTTCTATTCTTCATTTTCTATGATTTTTCCAGATTTTATTACTAATTTTCCCTTTCTATCATGTTTGTGCATGTTGACAGTTTTATATTTAGAGGCAGAGCACCCCTTCCGACATCTACCCCTTGGTATGATGTCGAAATTCAGTGGCCTTGATCTGCCTGTCTCCACCTTTTCTATTTTTAGGTTATTATTTGATTTTTGTTGTCTTCACATATACTGGGCATCGTCAAAGGGATCCTTAGAGTTTTCTCTTTGGATTTCCCTTTGCTAGGTGCATCCCCAATCCCTGTACTATGTAGTATAATTTTAACTTCAGATTTCCCTTTGCTAGAGGCTGAGGTTGCCCTTATACTCACTGGGCAATGTCCAGGATGCAAAACTTTGTATTCTGCAGATCATGAGCATGTTACAGAACCAGGAGACAAACATACCAAAGTATACCTGAATAATGCTGAATACCTCAAGGTTGGACAAAGTTTATGGGTTGATCAAGTTTTTGCAGGAGGAGTTGTAAATGGAGTGTATAGCTTTCATGCATCAGCTGCAGCATATACTGAGTATTGGAACAACAGCTTTAGTGGTTATTCTCAGATTCCTATCAAAGTATCTTGCCGTCAAATTTGGCAAGTGTTTGTTCAAGAAACAATTCGTTCAATTGCAGCCTCATCAAATATCAATATGGAACTTCAGGATCCCTTAGCAATTGATGATGTTATGAAAGAAGCATTTGAACTGCTGGGTGAAAATGGAATTATATGTCCAGCTGATCAGCATGCATGTGCAGAATGCACCCAGGCATATAGGCACACATCAGATATAATGCCCAATGTTGATCCTGCAGCAGTTGTTGGAGTGTATGAAAATAGCAGAGTACCTGGACTTGTTGAAGGAGCTGACTTAACAAATCCTGGCTTACCTAATCAGCCATGTGCACAAATCTCATTTAATGATGACATGGATATTGATGATGCATCTGTCAATATGGTTGTTGTTGATGGCATTGTGATGGGCACAACTGTATGTAAATATACTTCATAATATGTATATCTAACTGAATTTTATTTTAGCATTGTGCATATGACAATTGCACCTCAGAACTAGCAAATCATCATGGTGGTTCATTCTGTGCAATCCATGAGCAACAATATGAACTATGCCATATGCATAACTGTGATAATCAGAAAGTGGGAAACACAAAGGCTTGTGCACAGCACCAAAGAGAATGGGATAAACATGTTCAGAATCATTCTCAGCAAAGCTTTAATGGTGCTAGAAGAATGTTACGGAGACCTGCAGAAATTTTGCCTTGGAATCCAGCACCTGGAAGTTATTCACAGCCTCATGATGAGCTGGCTCCAGAGCCAGAAAGAGGTCATTATTTTACTCCTTCTCAAACTTACTGCATTGAAACAATATGTGCTCCATGTGGTACTGTAATTGCATGGGGAAAGTTTGCAAAGTCCGAGTCTCCAACAAATATTCTGGAGTTTCTAGAAAGTGTATATCCAACTGAGGAATCATGTCCAGATTATATCTGCATTGACAAAGCTTGTCTTGTACTCTGTACTGCTGTCGCAAATGGAAGTTGGGATAGAATTTGGAAAAAGACTACTTGCTTTATTGTTGATTCCTACCATTACACTAATCATCGTACAACTGATGAGCTATGTCAAAAATGGTGTAATCCTGCTCCTCAAGATGGATCTGCACCCAACCTTGTTATTGTAGCACAAGATGATGCTGGAACATCATATTATAAAAGGGCTTTCAATACACAGGTACAATATTGTGTTTTATTTGATATCTATAATAATTAATATGTGAAATAGGCTTGTGAGCAACTCAATGCATGGCTTGGTGGATTTGACTCAATATTGAAGAGAATGACTCTGGGTAATTTCAACTGGTTTTTGCATTCCATGTTATTCTATCATGCTCGGTATGTTTTAGAAAAGCAGGAACAGAAGGACATAAATGAAGAGAAGGATGATGATGATGATTAGTATGTAAATAGTTAGGTTTCATTAAGTACTCTGCTTCAGATTCTCCCTCAACATACTCTAATATGATCCCAGATGTCTTGCATAAATCTGCCTAATTTATCTTGTCAAAGTCATTTTCAAACTTGAGTTAATCATTCAGAGTGTGTGTATAATACTAATGAGAAAAATATAGAAAGGATATCTTGATGGTGCCATATTTCACACAATGATAGTATATGCCATCACTATTATGGTAGGTCACATGACTATGCAAAGGTGATTTCTAAACTCAGCTCAGAAATCCGGTCAGAATGGTATATAACATCACTACACAGGGGAGATTTTCAAACTCAGCTGAAGAATCCGGTCAGAATGGTATATAACATCACTAACATCACTACTATAAAAAGTCTGAGCAAAGTCCTAGGAAGTCCTAGTGTCCGAGCGGAGTCCGCTCGGACTCAGGGGGGGGGAGTGTAAAGTACTGCTTGTCAGGGATGCTAAATAAATGAGATATACATGGTACACATGGTTTGCTGTGTTATTACCATGTCTAGAATGGTATCCAGGTGTGCCCAACATTTTTATTGCACAAGTTATAAGCAATGTAATCAAAGTCATTCTGATCACAACAAAATACTTGTGCAAAAATGATTTTGGTCATATCTTGACCAATTCTCAACCATTTTTGATGATCCAGGGACAGAAATTGATGGAAATATGTGTGGGAAGGTGGTCCAAGATGGGTTCCCACAAAAGACCGGTTGCAACTGATTTAAACTGGTTTTTCATCGGTCCTATGATATTTTTGAAAACTGGGCAACTGGCAACCAGACCAAAAAAGACCAGTCCATAAATAGACCACTGGTCCGGTCCTAATTGGTCCAGTCCAGTCCAGTTTCAGTCTTTTTTTTGGTCCCATGGACTGGACCTGCAAACACTAGTGGTGTTTGGCCAGAAACACAATGTCCACTCCTTAGCAAGCCAAAATGTATTAGGATAAGCTATACAATATCTTTTCTTAATTGAAGCTACCTGTGCACTGAGTTGAGAGTAAAGCTGTGCACTGTGCATTGAGAGTTGTGTCTGGGCTGGTTGACAGCACTGGCGGGCAGTGATTGGCCACTGGGCCAAAAACACATCCACAATTGAAGCTATCTGCGCACTGTGCATTGAGAGTTGCATCTGGGCTGGGTGACACCACTGGTGGGCATTGGCCCAGGGGCCAAAAACATGTCAAAATTGTTATGAAAAATGTAAAGTTCAATGTAACTATTGCTTTGCCTTCCCCTTTCTTTCTGTCTGTCTCCCACATGTTCCAGTCACCTGTGCCATCCCTTTCTTGCTGCTCTTTGATCCTTTTGTGAATGATTTGGATCTTTTTCACTTTCCCACCACTGTTAGGGATGCCGAAGTTCGGTTCAGTTTGGTTCTTTGAGAATTTTGCTGAACCTAGAACCAGACTTCAGGTTCGGTCCAGGCAATCTGCTGAACCCCGAACTGGACCATTGGTTCAGGTTCAGAAAGGGTTTGAACAGAGAACCAAACTTTTTTGTGCACAAAAAATCTGTAACATGGTTCATAAGACTTTGAAAAAGTAAAACATGTATATTATGAGTGACATAAATACAGGAAACTAGATTGAAGTACAGTTCAAATACAAGATGCTCATTCCAGGATCGTGGTGTTGTGTTACAGGGATACTGTGGCACGAAGGGATCAGGAGGGCTACCCATCATGTCCCGCTGTTTTGTTCTCAGAGCCATCTGAGTCATTGTCATTTAATCCGGGTCGTTCTCCTTGCCACCTGGGGGGTTCCATTGGTCTTCCTGCTCTCATTTCAGTTGTGCTGCCTAGCCCGTCATGTGTCATTGTTGTTGTCGGTTGTGGCCACCTCAGTGTCGTTTCGTCTTTGTGGTCCCAGTTTCTTGTCATCCTCCAAGTCCCGGTTATCCTCGTCCCTGCTGTCATCCCCGATCATTTCAATTTTCACAGTACCCCCTTCGCTGGAACTCCTCCACTCTTTGACACCTGCTGATCTCATTGGTTGTGCTCATCTGTCAGTCAGTGTAGTCCCTGTCCTTTCCCCACATTTGTGGTCTTTGTTTAGTGCATGGCTGTACGATGACAGCCCAGTTTGACATCACTCAGGTTGATCCACTGTGCACTGAGTTTCCGACCAAAATCTTGGGAATGTGGAAGAGGTTGAAGAGGCTCGAGGTTGTCTTGCACTCTGATCATTACTAGCAGTAACATGGGAAACTCTTTTCTCCAGAGTTTTCGGATGTCACAACAACTAAAAAAGGTTCAGTTCGAACCAGGTTCCACCTTGCCCAAACCCAGAACCAGACTTGTGGTCCTGTTCTGCACAACCGTCGAACCTTGGACCGAACTTTGGTCCGGTTCTGAAAAGTTCAGGTTCGAACTTTGGTTCAGAACCGGACTGCGTAGTGTTTAAAGGTCCGGTCCTACAAACTGGAAAAAGACCGAAACCGGACTGAACTGAACCGAAGTCCGGTTTGTCAGGTGGCTATTTATAGGACCGGTCTTTTGCAGTCCAGTTGCCAGTCTTTTGCTTTGAAAAATATCATTGAACCGATGAAAACTGATCCGAACCGGTTTCAACTGGTTTATAGGTCACGTGCACTATACCCGCTAATTCCCACACATAATGGCTTCAATTCCGCTCCCTGGACCATCAAAAACAGTTGAGAACTGAGAGAGATATGACAAAATACATTTTGATGTGAGTATTTTGATGTCATTTGAGCAGCTGTGACTGTACTGTTTATACCTTGTGCTACAAAAATGTTGGGCACAATTGGACATTATCCAAGGCAAAGGAATAACATACATAAACATCTATACCATGTGTATTTGATTCATTTAACAGCCCTAACAAGTTGTAACTACAAACTACAAACTACAACATGGAATACAATGTACTTTTGTTTTGGTCATATCTCTGTCAGATCTTGATAAAATCTCTTAAAAGTTGGACCAGCCACTGGGGAATTACAATATCCAACTGCTTGTGTAATGGTGAGATGGTCCGGTTAATAGTTGGTGAGAAATATATGGGTTATATTGGTACAACAAATTTTACAACAAAAAGTCGGTTCGAACTGGTTTTTTTTGGTCCATGGACTGATATGGACCAGTCCTATGCAGTCCGGTTGCAGTTCAGCAATATCTGGGTCAGTCTTGGACCGGTTGCAGTTGCGGTTGCCCCATTTAGACATAAAAAACCGGACTTAACTGGACCTGTAAATGCTAGGACTGCGGCATCCCTAACCACTGTGACATCCTGGAGTTCACCTTCAGAATGAGATGCCTTGTCCATACCAGACTGGCTGGTTCTAGACTTTGACTTTGACCATGTCTTCATCCAGTAAGTCTGGTAATCTGGTTCAGGACCACTTAAAATGTTCTGATCATCTGAACCATGTTGTGCCAGGCACTTGAGAGCTGGCTTAGGAGGAACAGGTGGACCCATTGCAGTCATTTGCCTACCCAATGCTTGCTCCCAGGCTGGTACATCTGTATTCAAAGTCATTCCCCTCTCATATGCATTCATCAACATGGCATATTGGGGGTCTGCTGCATGATGGAGTGTGGAACTCCCGGGGGCTGGTGCCAATGTCATGGGAATAACAGTAGGCATCATAGTGTCATGGCTTGTAGGGTGTGCCAACTGTGGGGCAGTGTCTATGTCCATTGCAGAAGCATCCACCAGGGGGTGGACAGCTGTCTCCAGTTTCACCACCAGCTGATTGTGGCTTACCTGAGTGAATTGCTGCCAGATGTGTAATTGAGGACCTGTCATTATGCTCTTGTAGCATTGGATTAATATCAGGGTTCCATGTATTTTCAATGGCATGGAGACCCTCTGTTATCAGTGCCTTGTGTGGCTTAAGAGGCCAGGGCTGGGGCCATGGTCCATCTGCAGCTGCTGATGACTCCCTCATACTAGTAAGGTGGCTTTTCATTTGTGAATGGGCTGGGTGTGGTTTCCACTTTGATGACTTTTGGTGTTGCTGTGGTTGTAGGGGTGGTGAAAGCCCTTCATCAAGATCACTGGCACTGAGATCTGATAATTCATCCTGTCTAACCATGGCCCAGAGCTCATTACCCTCCCTAGTGTCCAACACATTTTTGAATGCAAAAGCAACAGCCTTGCCTTTCTGCTGTCTTGGTAACCAGTGTCAAAATAGAGCCTCATCTCTGCTTTATGCATCTTAGAAGGATCCTGGAGTCACACATAGCACTCCTCTGCATCTTCCTCATCTGACAGGTTAAATGCCAAAGGTGTGCTTGGTGCCTGGGAGGTCACCTGGTTAGTGGCACCATGCCGGCACTTCTCACATGGCATATATGTTTCTTCATCAATGAAGTCACTTTGCCAGTTGTAGATTTCCAGCCATGCCTGATTGCCAGGCCACTGCAATATCTAAATTACCATTTAGTGGCTGACAGAACAACCATTTCTGTGAACTTACTGTACATTCCACTGACATATGCACAAAGGGCCTGCTTCTGGAAGTCAAGGTAATGTTTCTTATCACCTTCCGGTCTCAAACATGTCTCTGGTAGCAATGGGTTGCCTTTTGGCCTGACCTCCAAACATTTCTTGCCCTTGGCCCTTGGCAGTGGCACTGACTGGACTAACTTCATGAATCCCTTCATGACCAGAGAGGTGTTCCTCTACATAAGCATGCCAGGTCTCTTCTAGGGGCTCACTAGCCCAGCCCCGATGGACTTTAGTGAACTGTGGCTTATCCTTTCCAAGAGTATCATTTGAATCAAAGCTGTTATTCATCAGCTGGGCCATGATATGGAAAATGCAAACTCACAAGCTCCATCTTTTGCTACTGGCTGGGTTGACCCATGCACCAAGGGCTACCATTCTCACCCCCAGCTCCACATACATAGATTGAGCAAACTCATTAAACCATTTGGCTGCATACTTCTCAGCATCCCTGTAAGCCAATTAATGTCAAAGTCATACATCAATGCTTGTACATACTTTTGTTGTTTTTCCATTGGTGGGCCAAGATTTGTCCATTTTCTTTGCAACTTTGCTATAGCTGCATCCCCACTCCGGTCCTTCTGGATCTCAGCATTGAGCTCCTTATATACTCTGGAATGGAGACCCAAATACTCCTTGGAACCCCAAAGAATATCTGGTTCTCATTCCCAGATATGCTTGTCAATCTTGGTGCCGTGCAACTTAACAATCACCTGCAATCATGAAGGCATGGCACCAGTACATACCTTGCGCTGTTTGCAAGAGTTGGTTTGGTACCACTCCCTCACTTGCTACATAGACATTATCATTATGGTGAAGGTCATGCATAATATCTTTGGACTTATTAGGTGGTTGCCCCAAATTTTACAAGTCCTTCAATGCTCTGGCCAATACAAGGGCTTGTGTTTTTGATTGTTTGGCAACTTTCCAGTCTTCAAGCCATTCAAGTAAAACTTTCTTTTCCTCTGCTGACCACACAGGGGTAAGAGGGTCAAACTGCACCATTGCTTCCCCTTCATCACCCTCATCATCAATAGACATAGTGCTGCCTCCTTTATCACTGCATTCATCATTGCTTGATTCATCTTCACTGGTTGTGCTCTGGTCATCATCATCACTGTGATCAGACATTTGGCAGAACAGGATGGAGTAAGGGAGGGCAAAATAGAATGTGTCCTGCCAGGAGGATCATCAGTTGATAAACTACATATGTGAAATTTATTAATCTGACCCTGAATAAGGAAAAAACCTACTTCCAACTGGCCACCACCATGGTTATATTAAATCCCTGGTTATCCTGGATGGCATGGCAGGGACATCACTCACAGCATTGCCCCATTATTGGGCAATGTGGTGCCTCCCAACTACCACATGGTAATGGCATATGTGTGCCAATTGCGCTCCAATTTAACTTATATTTTGAGGTCTTGTATCATCCCATCTCATTCTCACCATGGCCAAGATGCACACATGCACAGTTACCACTGTCATAAGAGTGACTTTTTAAACTGTTCAAGGTCCATGCACTAAGGCCTATGAGGTCTGCCAGAATGAAGTTTGCTGGACCCCGACCACTTCACCAAAATGCAAGAAAGCAAAGACAACATCAAAACCCCCCCAGAATCCTGATACAACATTCACTGATCAAGATGACCCTTTCCAATATGCACCCATAGAATTTCTTATTGATGACTTAGATCAGTGACCAACAAAGGTGTCTGCATACAATAACCTGTTCGGTGGCCTGAACTAATCTCATTTCAGACACAGCAAGACTACATTGAGGAATGGTTGCCAAAGCAGCCACATTATATTCAAACCATCTTGTCCAATGAGGTTCCAACATCACTGACATGTGCCAGTTGCAGCTCAGCACTGGGGATATGGCAATGTCATGACTGCGGGGGTTGTCCTCTCCAATGCACAGTATGCTGTCAAGAGGCCCATCAGTCAAATCCATTCCATCGACTTGACCATTGGACTGGTGGATATTTTGAACCAGCATGGTTATCTCAAGTCAGTGTCATACTTCATATTGGTCATGTGGGACATCCATGCCCAAGTTACATGAGCCCTTCAGCAACCAATGTGGATGAACTGGGTACTGAGTATGAGGATGATGTTGACAATGAAACAGAAGGGGATAGAGAATCCAACACCGTGAAGAACTACCAAAAGATGGTAGTAGTGTTTTAAGGTCTGGTCCTATGGACCAAAAAAAGACCAGAAACTGAACTGAACCTAACTGATGTTAACCAGACCATCAGTTACAGTCAACATCCGGTTACGGGCAATTACAGTTATGGTCTTTCAGATCTCAAAAATATAGTTAACTGCACAAAAACTGGTTTAGACCAGTTGAGACTGGTTAATAGGTCACATGGACTACACCCCCCTGTTTCCACAATATTTGCTTCAATTTTGCTCCCTGGTTCATTAAAAACAGTTGAGAACTGAAAAAGATATGACCAAAACCATTTTATGACAGGTATATTGTTGTGATTTGAATGACTTTGATTGTACTGCTTATAACTTGTGCTACAAAAATGTTGGGTACAATTGGACATCATATGATCCATAGCAATAACACACATAAATATATCTCATTTATTTAACATCCCCAACAAGTTTTAACTACATACTACAAATTATGAGTAACAGACACAACTTGACTGCAATGTACTTCATTTGAACCATAACTAGGTCAAATTTTCTTAAAAGTTGGACCAAACAATGGGGAATTACAGTACCTAACCCAACATGCGATGGCCATACTGTCCATATAATGGTCACCAAGATACATATGGGTTATATAAGTACAACAAATTTTACAACAAAAAACCGGTCTTCATCAGTCCAGTTACAGTCCCACAATATCCAGGTTGGTCCTAGACCAGTTACAGTCATGGTCTACCCATTTTGGGGTCAAAAAACCAGACCTAACCAGACCTTAAATCACTAGATGGCAGCGATATATGAACAAAAAGGTTTGCCATTCATGGCTGATTGTCATGAGATAACCATTGTCGACATTTCCAGTGTTCATAACATGTGGATCAAGTGGTGCAATTGTCCTAATGCCCAGGCAAAGCAAGAGTCCCAGCCACTCCAGATGCACCTATTTCCTGCTAGCTACAAGAATATCAAGACTAGTGTTTAAAGGTCCAGTCCATAGGACTGAAAAAAAGACTGAAACTGAACTGAACTGGACTGATTAGGACTGGACCAGTGGTCTATTTATGGACTGGTCTTTTTCAGTCCAGTTGCTGGTCTTTCATTTTGAAAAATATAGTAGGACTGATGAAAAACCGGTTTCTCGTCTCAACGTATGTTGGACCTTACTCCCACACATATTTACTTCATTTTTGGTCCCTGGATCATCAAAAATGGTCAAGAATTGGTTGAGATATGACCAAAAACATTTGTGTATGAGTATTTTGTTGTATCAGAACAACTTTGATTGTGTTGCTTATTACCTGAGCTATAATTTTTTTTCATACAGCTATATGACATCATAAAAGTAACAACAACACACCTAATTATCTTTACCATGTGATTTTATTCATATAACAGCCCAAATGAGTGTGACTACAAACTAAAAATTACAAACTAAAAACTGCAACTTGAATGCATGTCCTTTCGGTTTTGGCCATATCTCAGTCAAATCTTGATGGAATTGCTTAAATGTTGGATCAGTCTATGGAGTATTGCAATCTCTATCCATGAATATAATGTATCTGAGGGAGGTAATGGTCATATTTGTTGAGATACATATGGGTTATTTGGCACAATAAATTTTATGACAAAAGACCAGTTTGAACTAGTCTTTTTTCAGTCCATGGACCGATTAGGACCGGTCCTCCAATATCTGGGTCAGTCCTAGACCAGTTGTGGTTGCCGGTTGCCCCATTTGGAAGTCAAAAACCAGACCGGACTGGACCTTTAAACACTAATCAAGACTTTGTTTACATTCAAGGTTCTCAATGATGCAGGATTGAATATAAAACAACTGCCTACCAGTATTATGCAAAGCTCTGGTGCATTACATCTCTGATGTTTCCCAATGCCATGCCAGTAGATATAGTAACACCCCTATTGCTGTCAGTCACACTAATGCTCTGGGCAGGACCACTATAGAGAGCTCATGAGAGCCAGTCAAATATGGATATTGCTAAAGCATAACAAGTGGACCAGAAAATGGATCGGCTTTGGAAATTGAACTCCAACTGGTGCAAATGACAGCTTTGGCCTGGCTGGGGGATGCAGGAGATCAATCCCCAGCCACCTCTGTTGCATCTTGGCCAGATGAGGGAACTGATGGAGCTGCTGGTACATCAACAAAGCCTGGTGCCGAGACTATATCCAATGCTGCATCGGCCACTGAAAAGGCCATGCAGAACTTTTGCACAGCATGTCCTCAACTGGGTATTAACATTCCTGCTGATTGGGCAGATGATCCAGACAGGTAAGTTTATCATATTCAATCTCACAAACATAATTTTCATTCATGTCTAGATCAGCATACACCCAGACCTTTGTCATGGATGGAAACTTCACCGCAATCCATCACTACTGTGACAATGCACACCATGATGTACCACTGACACATGGAGAGTTTTTAATGACTGAGTTGACCTGATATAAAGCCCACTTAGCCATTGCCCAAGAAGTCAAGGAGGTTGCTACATGACTAATACCATATCTGCCTGCCAACTGATTATCACTTATGTCAGAAATCGACCTGCAATGAACACCATGCTGACTATGATCGCTTCATGAAACACAAGGGTCTGGATATCACCAGTGTAGGTGCCACGGCTTGTGGCCATCATGGATGTTTCTGTCCCAGTGCTGTTGTCGATTTTCAGAAGGGAGAACAGTGAGCAATGGCCATGTTGTATGACAAGTACATAGCTCATAGAATATAGGCAAGCCAATATGGATTACTTGCTTTCCCAAGCATTGAAAAATTCAAACATGAAAGGACTGAAAGCATTCATTGCTATTTATGATGTAATGTGCCAGTATTGTAAATGCCTCATGGAGCAGTTTTTAGAAAGTGACTATCTAACCTTCCTGGATGACATGGATATGTATCAAGGGATTGTATTATTCCATGTCAGAGGACACAAGTGGGAATTTTTTGCACGATTTTCACCAACTTTGATTCCTGGGGCTGGCCATGTGGATGGCAAAATTCTCAAGTCCCTCTGGTCTGTTTTGAATGAAATATCTCCCAGCACACAAAATGCGACTCTTGCAGTGTGCACTGAGACCCTAGACAATCATATGGGTAATTCCAATTTCAAAAAGATGCTGGATATTGGTAATCTTAGGTCTATCCAAGTCTATATTTGCTAACCAAAGTTTTAGTTGTTGTCACCTGCTGGCATTACAAAGCTGCCATATTAGGTGTGGAAGACAGCTGCCATGACCTTGCTCAGTACAGTTGTAATGCAGAACCTGAGGAGATTAAAGCTTGGACTACATTGGCAAGGAAATGCCAGGAGGACCACCTTGAAGATCCCACAGCTATGGACATCTATGATATAAATGTCAGTATGGCGGTGCCAACTAAAGATTCCTTTCAACTGGCCCTGGTTGATGATGAAGCTGGCTCCAGTGTCCAAAAGGGTGAAGCTTCATGGCTCTCTCTTGGTCTTAAACTGCAAGAAGCACAGTAAGTACCACAGTTCAAGTTAATATCATGCCCTATTGACTGTGATTAGATTAGCACTTCTTAACCATGTAAGACTCAAGGGGTCTTATTTGTCAGTGGCTGAAAAGCTGGAGATATCAACAAAAGGTGAAAACCTTGACAAGCATATCAATGCATTTATTTCTCAAGGAGCAGCTTTTATCAGTGATAAGGCCCTTGATGCCATACAAGCACTCACTGATTCTCCTCCACATAAGGTAGAGGAAATCCATATGCATCCAGTGTCACCTGATTTGGCATGATGAACGTGACAAAAGTGCAAAAATTCGCATATCAAAGAAAGCACATAAATTTCAAGCAATCTGCCACCACCAAAATTTTTTATTTCCACTTCATGAGCTTTTGGTGGTTGTACATTTTTGAGACATCAGCATGAATAAATGATATGTGTTTTCAAGAGATTCTACGGTGTCCAAGTGAAATGAACACGTGATCAATTTAGTGCATGCTAAGGTCTCATCACACATCAGTCACAACAGCTAACATTGGATGCATATGGATTGCCCCTACCTTATGGCCAGATGCACAGAGCAAGATTATCAAACTGACACAGAAGATGAGGATAATCCCTTTCTTGTGCAGCCTCTACCACCCATGGTGCACATTGCCAAAACCCAGCCATTGCCACTTTTGGGGTTGATAACTTCAATGAACTTGACCTGACTGCACTGGCAACCAAGGAATTGCAGCTATGGGAAGGTCAGGCAAATGATGCCTTGCATGGTGTAAGAATGGCTTTGGGGGAGAAGTCATTTTTATTCAGAAAGGATCTCTGCCTTGCCAACAGCAAGTTGAAAAAAGGTAGAGCCTGGTCCAAGGTACATGCAGTTAGCCAGCAGGTCCAACACCATTGTCAAATTTATAACTCAGCTCAGAATGCTCTTGTTCAGCTTGGTGCATCTGAGGACATTCAAACTAAATACCAAGTCCTCCACTGGAACCAGCTGAAAGTCACAACACATATTCTTCACAGTGGGACAGGTATTAGAGGGTGGTTCCCATTGACAGGATGAACCATTGGAATGGTTCTGGAAAGTAAATATGAAGGCAGATATGGAACAGAGTGATATGTTGAAAGAGTGTAAGCCCTGCTGCCTGTTTATGTCTACCCCTTGATGGTCTGGTAGTCTATAGGGTGCACTGGTTGTGGGCTGAAGCAAAGCACAAACGATGGTCAGAGGAGTTGAGCATTACTCAGCATGAAATGGTTTGGATTACTGGATACTTCTTGCACCATGCAGAATTCTGGCTTGCCTGCTGCAAACATAATGTTTGTGGTGGAAAACATGTAACCTCAAAGTAGCTTTAATTTCAGTGGGCATCCTTGCCATTACTTGTGACCCTAGTATAAACATGCACAGTCTCTTTGGGTGAAACTTGGTTGTTTGACAGTGGAAACTGGTGCATGTGCCATGCCACTCTTCTGGCGCCATGGTGCATATACTGGTGTCATGCCACTCTTCTGGTGCTGTGGTGCATACACTCTTTGCCTATGAATGCACTGGGTGGGCCCACAGTCTTCAGGACATTCAGTGGTGGGCACATCCAACACATGTGCAGCTGTGAAGTCTCTGGATAAAGTACTTAGCAGGGCTCAGCATGGCACATTTTGAACTCAGCACTAAATGTATAAGTGCAGTGCTGAGATGCTGACTAATATCACTATTGACTGATTGATCTGATTATCATTTCTGCACCTTGGTATTCATATGGAACAGTCACTGCAAAAATATGGATTCATTGACAATACCCCTTGGAGTAGGGTGTGTGGGCACACTACTCCAGGTAGTCACATGACTGCATAGCCAGTAGGTAGTCACACATGTACATGGAGTTGTCATGCTATCACCATCACTGTCCCTGCCATAGCTATAGGCAGGAGACTCGCTACATCTCCACCCTTCCCAGCATTATGACATTCACTCTCTGGCTAGCATCCCTACAGCTGAGGTTCTTGTAGAGAATTGATCCTAGATAAGAATAGTCTATGGTACTATTAATAATCTAGTATGTAAGGTTCTATGGAACATTACTCACCTCAGTCAATGTATAATTGACTGAGGTGTCTAACTAATATTGTAGGGTATATATATACTGTAATTTACCCTCCCCCACCTATTCTGGTTGGAGTCCAGTTATTCCGGTTGAAGTCCAGTTATTCCAGTTGGAGTCCAGTTATTCTGGTCAGAGTCCAGTTATTCTGATTGGAGTCCAGTTATTCCAGTCGGAGTCCAGTTATTCCAGTTATTCTGACCAGATTCTGGTTACTCCAGATGCTCAACTTAGAGTATATACCCTAATGGATAGTCAAATTTCAAGTCTTAAGTTGTCAAAGTGCCTACAAAATATATTTGTGCAGAGTAAGGATTGAACTCAAGACATCTTGATTAGAGTGATCACATGACAAACCAAACATGTGTGCTTAACCAGTTGAGCCACAGGAGAATTATTAGATAGTAATATAATGTTTATTTATGACACTGTAATTTTTTTTGGAGTAGTGAAAGATCAAATTTTTTTAATTAACCACATCCCTCACATTGAATGCGAGGGAGTGGGGATGATTGTGATTACATAGATAAACAAAAAATCCTCCCTCTCACAAGATGCGAGAGGGAGTTTTATTTATATACATAAAAAGCTAACCCCTCGCGCTGAACGTGAGGGAAGAGGTAAAAACACAAAGAAAAAAATCCCTCCCCCACACAAAATGGGGGAGGGGGGGCACAATACTAATAAATAATTAAGAGTACAAAAGAAATCCCTCCCCACACAAAGTGTGGGGGAGAGGGAGGGGACATGACCCCGCTGTTGTCTGTCCTTCCACCCACGATCCACCCCACGGGCAGTTGCTTGTGAGGCTGGGGGTAGGTGGCTTGTCGTTGTTGTTGTTCCACCCATGATCCACTTGCTCATGAGGCTGGGGGCGGGTGGTGTGTCATTGTTGTCTCCTGTCCCTGCGCCTGGGTATCATTCCACCCACGATCCACCCCACAAGCAGTTGCTCATGAGGCTGGGGGCGGGTGGTGTGTCATTGTCGTCTCCTGTCCCTGCACCTGGGCATCATTCCACCCACGATCCACCCTACAAGCAGTTGCTCGTAAGGCTGGGGGTGGGTGGCTTGTCGTCATTTGTCGCTGTCCTCCCCTGTCTGGATTTCTGTTTTTTTTTTTTTCTTTTTTTTTGGGGGTGGGAGAGGGGGGGAGGGGGTTTGGGCGCGTCAGTGCGACATGGCACGAGTACAGAGGTTGGTGGGTGCTTACTAGGCAGGCCCATTGTCGTTCCCCTCATCATCATTGCCATTCCACCCACAATCTACCCCCCAAGCAGTGGCTCATGGGGCTGGAGGCGGGTGGTGTGTCATTGGCCCTGTCGTTGTTGTCCATTGTTGTTGGCAGCCATGCTTTGCATTCTGGCGGGTTCTGGTGCTGGTAGACGGCGGCATCATTGTTGTTGTCGCCTGCACACACTCACGATCCACCCTATGAGCAGGGGCTTGCAGGCATGGGGTGGGTGTGTTGGCTCATTTGCAGGTGGTGGTGTCGTTACTAGTAGATTATAACCTAGAAAACTAAAAAAACCAGTTAGTTAGTTTATAAAAACAAAAAGCAAATGAAAAAACTCACATAGGGCCCAAACGATGCGATCTGCATCGTTTGGGCCCATGTTGGCTCATTTGCAGAGGTGGCATTGTTACTAGTAGATTATAACCTAGAAAACTAAAAAAATGAGTTAGTTAGTTTATTAAAACAAAAACCAAACAAAAAAAACTTATGTAGGGCCCAAACAATGTGATCTGCATCATTTGGGCCCGCATTGGCTTGTTTGTGAGTAGTGGCATCATTGCCAGTAGATTATAACCTAGAAAGCTAAAAAAAAAGGTTAGTTAGTTTATAAAAACAAAAAGCAAACAAAAAAAACCTTACTTAGGGCCCAAACGATGCGATCTGCATCGTTTGGGCCTGTGTTCTGTCCAATCACGTCGTTTGGGCCCATGTTATGTCTGGCAGCCGAGTAGAACCTATAAAACAAATGAAACAAGTTAGTTAGTATAAAAAAACAAGAAGCAAACGAAAAAAAAACATACTTAGGCCCCAAACGATGTGATCTGCATTGTTTGGGCCTGTGTTCCATCCAGTCGGCTCGTTTGAAGGTGGTGGTGATGGTGGCATTGGGCGTGGGAATGGTGGTGGTGGTAGAGTGGAGAGGAGGAGGAGGCGGCGTTGGTGACAGTGGTGGTGGTGGTTGTGAGCTGGCAGTCACGTGTCACGTGTCATGTGTATGCATACTTATTAATTATTCCGTTAATGGCTGTGATTAACTATGTACCTTGGTTGGGTAATAAAAGTATTAAATGTATGCCCAAGAATAATTGCTTGGTAGCTCAGTGGTGAAGCGTGCTGTTATGTGTGCAGACCCAAGGTCGAGTGTTCAATTCTTGATGTGTGTTGAACTTTTATTTGGGAAAGCATGTGCATTCCGGTTATTCCGGTTATTCCGGTTATTCCGGTTATTCCGGTTATTCCGGTTATTCCAGTTGTGATGAGTCTGGTCAGATTCCGGGGATTCTGGCTGTAAATTGGATCCTTATTCTGACCAGAATTGTGCTGCATAGGGAAAACTACATACAAAAAAAATTCCACCAGATTCCAGAAATTCTGGAAATTCTGGCCAGATGAACCGGAATCCAACCGGAATAGGTGGGGGAGTGTAAAGTACTCTATATATACTAGAAGTCATAAAGGTAACCAGCAGAGAGGGAGTATAAAGGGAACATTCCAAAAGACTTGTTACTAATAACACTGATGTGCCATAAAGGGATGTCAGAATGCTGACATGCCATAATGGGATGTTGGTGATGGTGACCATATCATCAGATACAATGATACCCATTCCTGGTGTACATCTCAACACTCCTCCTCACTGGGAACACTCCTCCTCACATGGAAATGGGTTAACGTAGGCCCAAGAATGAGTGTAGATATGTGAATTGTTTGATGTCCAGTGCTTTGGTGAATAAATCCACAACATTATCTTTGGTATTGATATATTGGAGCTGTAAGGCACTGGACTGAACTTGTTCCTGAAGGAAATGGTATTTGATATCAACATGTTTAACCCTTGAGTGGAGCAAAGGGTCCTCAGACAGTGTCTTGGTAGCCATGTTATCACAAAGAATGGTCATTGGGGTGGACTGTGGGTATCCTATAGCATTTAGTAGAGCACATATCCAAATACATTCCTTTGCAGTCTCAAATGCGGCAACATATTCTGCTTTGCAAGAGGATACTGTGACAACTTTTTGTTTCCTGGCAGTCCAAGAAAGGGCTCCTGATCTGAGGTTGCAAGTATACCCTCCAACACTTTGACATGTATCAAGGCAATTGGCCCAGTCAGAGTCGCTGAATGCACAAAGGGAGATAGAATTCTTGCCACCCAGGTACAGCTTGAGATTGTGGGTTCCCTTTAAATACTGGACTAGCCATGTTGCTGCACTCCAGTGTTCAAAAGAAAGGTATTGAGATAATTGTTGCACAGTGTATGTGATGTCAGGACATGTGGAAATGGCAAGATAAAGAAGACATCTGATGAGGGAACGATAAGGTAGTTTGTTGAGTTATTACAGCTCGCTTGCAGACATATTCTGTCAGTTTGTACACCATAATTCAATACCGGGCTCAAGGGGGGGCAGAAAAGGATGTTGCATCTTGTTGACCAAATTGATCAACAATTTTATCAATGAGGGCAGTCTGTGAAAGCGTGACCATGCGCAGATGTTGATCCCAGGTAACTGCAATACCAACAATGAAGTGGGTGGTACCAAGCTCAGAGATTGTCCACACTTCCCGCATTTGGTTTTTAAAATGTTCATTTTTGTCCTTGGAATCGGCAATA
This sequence comes from Tricholoma matsutake, assembly GCA_026075535.2. Taxonomy (NCBI): domain Eukaryota; kingdom Fungi; phylum Basidiomycota; class Agaricomycetes; order Agaricales; family Tricholomataceae; genus Tricholoma; species Tricholoma matsutake. The sequence goes on from AP026544.2 coordinate 4,592,246, forward strand.
GACAGATAATTGTCAACATGTACCACAGCAATAATAATACCAGTGTCCGATTTCCTGTAATAGATGCAAGACTCACAAGTAAGGTGTGTAAACCCCCAGGTAATCATTTGAGCAATAAGGGTTTGATTCCATATCCTTCCACTCTGCTTCATGCCATATAACCCCCACTGAAGGTGCCAGAGTCTTCACAACCTGACTCTTCAAATCCTTTGGGTTGTTGCATGTACTGGACCTCGTCGTTGGGGAGTATCCCATAGAGGAAAGTGGTTTTGATGTCAATTTGTTGAGCATCCCATCCCAGAGAAGCAGCTATGTGAAGCAGTATCTGCCAAGATTCCATGCGCGCAGTAGGTGAGGACATCTTTGTATAGTCCCTACTGTAAATTTGTTCAAAGCCCCAAAAAATGAGTCGGACTTTCCACCTCATGGTGTGACCACTTTCATTACGTTTGATATGGAAAACTGGCTGGCCCCTACAAATTTGTTTACCTTGAGGTATGTCACCCCTGGGAATAAGTCATAGACTCCCATGTCCTTCAGGGACTTCAATTTGTCTAGATACCCTGCCCACCATCATTCTGCATCCCCTGAATTCTTTGCCTCTTCCCAAGTTTTGGGTTCATCCTCAAATTGGAGTGACTCAGGATCAAAATCTGTCATCTCTGAAATTAAGGCTTGGAGTTGATGCGCCTGATCACCCAGGCTAAGGTTGTTGAATGATTGACATAGTCCATCAATGACATCATGATCATGATTGGGTGGCAATAGTGGTGGCTCTGCATTTGCGGCAAGCTTCTTTGACTTGGGTGGCACTGTTTTGATATTCTTGAACAGCTGCTATCATTCTGGTGATGGTCGGTCCACCATTTGGATGTTTCTCAGTGGGGATAGGTACCCAAGATGAGTGGTGTGGAAGGGGGTCAGTAGTAATTATACCTCGTTCCTCTCTGATGGAATCATTCAACTCAGCAGTGTTCAATGGGTGGAAGGATTCATCATCCTTGTCATTGTTTGTGGGTAAAAGGGTGAAGGTGGGTTCATTCCGAATAGGTTCCTTAATGGTATTGTCCAAGGGTAGCAGGGTGGGTGGGACATGTCCATCATAGATGAACATGATAAGAACTGTGGACTTTCCTTGTGGCCCTATTATAGCATTGGTAAGACTTGGACTTTGGGTCATATCCAATGAGCATGCATTCAATAGATTGTTAAAAAATCTTTGGATTATCCTTCTTTGGGATGAGAACAAAGGCATGGCAACTGATCTCATGCATATATGAATAATCAGGCTTGCATCCATGCCAGAGTTCCCAAGGTGTGCACCCTTGAAGTGATCGTGTAGTGGTTTTGGCATGTAAATGAGAAGTCATTAGGTAAAATTTGTCCCAAAGGTTAGTCGGTAAACCCAAATAAATTTGCATAGTGTGGGCCTTAGCCATAAGGGTACAATGCATGCATTCAACTCGCCCAATATGGGCTGAAGTGTACGGGGCCATATAACATTGTTCTGTTCCCCATGTTTTAAGCCATGCTTCCATCTCATGAGACTTTAATTCTCCATTGTCTGTGATGTAGATTCCAACTTTAAATCCTGTTTCATTTTCCCAGGCTAATTCCCAAGCTTTCAGTTCAGGAAATGAGTCATCTTTGTTACAAAGTGGTATCGGCCATGGAAAAGATGTATAATTGTCGACGATATCCATAACATAAGAATTTCCAGTATGAGATTTGACTGCATGCAGACCTGATAAATCCACCCAAACTTTTTCCAACTTCTATGTCGCCTTATGACCAATCCCCTCCTCACACTTCTTTGGAATGGGTGTCTTTGTCTATTTGCCAAGGACACAAGATTCACATTTGGTCGGTCTAGATGTGGAGACGATGGGCGCACCTGTGAGTGTGCCCTTTTTGGCCATATCCCAAAGGGATTGATAATTTGCATGGCCAAGATGGCAGTGCCAGGTTTCCAGTTCGGGGGACTTGTGGATGGTGAATGCATGGTCAGCAGCAGCTGAGTACAGATTGAGTGAATATAATTTCTTATTGGGAAGTAGAGTTCCATGGGCAATAAGTGCTCCCATAGATTTATCCATGACCCAGCATGAGGAATTATCAAAATGAGCCACAGCATTCAAGTTGTCAGTGAGGGAACTGACTGAGATAAGTTGGACTGCCACATTTGGGATGTAAAGTGCTTTATGTAATATGATTGATGCACCCCGAGCAATGCGTAGTTTTATGTCACCGACTTGGATCACGATAATGGAGGATCTCATCTTCTATTGACTCTGAAACTACAATGGATCCTCATGCGAGTTCTAGTTCAGGGGAAGCTGGCCCATCTCAGGCTGGACTTGGCAAGTGCAAGCATTCTCTGAGCAACATGAACCCTGGTTCAAGAGCTTTGCAAGCAAAGAAAGCCCACAAGGCCTTTGCAAAGCAACCCAAGAAGCCCAAGAAGCCTAGTGATTGGCACATGAGAAAAGGAGAGGTACCAAAGGAGGCTGAGAAGACAAAGGTGCACATTTATTGTATTCAAGCACTTTAAAGTCTAAATCACATTCAGGCTGCACTTGAGCTTCATCTATGTGTCCTTTGGGGCTTACCACACCAGACTACTGTCCCCCCCAAGGTCACAGAAGATGACAAAGTACCCTTCACCCGCTGCTTTACCTCTGAAGCACAGTTGTGGAACTCTGTCACAGCCAGTCTTGATGACAACTCAGCTAGCATTCAAGGCACCCAAATGAAAGTGCACGAGCTCCTTAACTCTATCTCAGATTCAGTTGGGATTATCGCCAACAATATCAAGCGCATTCCGGAATCCCATCTGTTGCTCATGTTCAGGTTGGTGGCATGCCTTGGGCTTCAACAGTGGGCACCTGATGTCTTGGGTGATGATCCAGAGTCTATGTATAATCTCCTTCATGAGCACATTGCCCTCAAGACATTTGAGCAGGTCTCAGGCACATTTGGATACTCTCACATGGGAATGAACCTGTCAAGTGTCAATGATTTTGCACTTATGTGTAAACTTTATCAAAGCTTAGTTTTCTCGTATATGCATGGTATTGCCAAGTCAGAGGCAAAGAATCCAGGAAGTGTTGCAAAAGCAAAGCAGATGACCGGAGTATGGAAATGACATAGTGTGGTATGTAATTCCTGCAATTCTGTATATGCCATTTGCAGATTGTATCTACTAATAAACTTTGATAGCTTGCTGATGGCAGGATGGACATGTTCAGGGCACATGGTTTCAATAAACATGTTGTGGCCTTGGCTAGAGAAAATGAGGCCCATTCGGATGATGAGTTGGCTGAAGGGAATGCTGAGTCAGTTGATGCAGTGTACCACATCAAGGAGAAGGAGGGACATTCAACAAAAGTTACTGCATTCTTTAGAATGGCTGATCAAGAGCGCAAGTGGATGAATAGAAGCAAAAGAAGACACCTTAAGTTGGCCAATCTTTGTTTTTCTTTTTACATTTGACTGATCCTATTTATCTGTAGACTGGAGCAACGCCATGAAGACCCCCCTATGCCAAAGTTATCTGAGCTCACTGCTCTCCCAAAGAAGGTCCCAATCAATTGGTTTGATCCTATCTATTGGAACAATCTTTCTATCCATGAGCATGCCCAATATGTCAAGAATGGTACCTATGTTGCTCTGCCACCTGCAGAGCTCTGTGCCAGCCAGGATGAGTGTGAGAAATGGAAGAGTATGCCAGAGAAGGAGTTTATGGCCAAATATGGTGATGAAGTGCAGGCAGAATACAAGCTACCTACACCAGACAAATTGGAATGACTTGAGCAGCAGGATGATGAGGATGATGAAGATGAGCCAGATGTATCAGGTGAGGGGTCGGGAGATGAGGGGTCAGGTGATGAATGAGATATGGGTGTTGTTTAATACACATTCTGGTTAATGGTGGTAATTGATTTACTTACCTCTTCATATTCATGCTTGCCAAGTCACTTAATGTATTTCAAGTTAATACCATCTTTTCTATTTATCCAAAGCTATTGTTACAATCTGAGACACATGAGAGACAGATGTAGGGCAAAATGGATGTGGGGAAAATCTACGACCTGATAAAAGACAACTGTTGTGATCCAAGACATGTGAGAGATATGGATGTAGGGTAAGGCAGATAAAGGGAAAATCTATGACCTGACAAAAGACAACCACACGAGTAGAGCACAATATGCACACAGAGCGAGTGAGCCATGCAGCAACATACAAGGGTGGAATGGACTTGGCTTCAGTGAGCTGTGCCTCCCTGTGCTTATGCATGTCCATAACTTTGAGGGGTGTTGTGCATGAGATGAGCAAGCTAAGAACTAATGCATGGGGTTACAAGTTGCAAGTTGGTGTTAATCAAGTGCAATTATCAGACTAAGGTATTACAAACAATACTATAGACTTAAATATGCAGAAACAGAACATAGGTAGTATGCTAAAGATAGCACAGAACAGAATAAGGAAGTAGAAGTGGAACAAGATTTCAAGGGATGCAAAATTATTGGCGCCCTCTGTTGGGAGCCCAACATACAACCAGGACCTTCCTGCCAATACCATAAGTGCCTGCTGGCCGCTGGACAGTTGTGACATGAGTGATAATATGGACAGGCTCAATAATACTAAGGTTGTTAGAGGGGAGTGCATCAACAATTTGTACCATAAATCCAGGGTGGTGTATGAATGGTGCCTGCCTCTCCTCTTGTGTAGATAGTGATTGATGTGAGCGGACTCTTATAAAGGTGTGCATTATTCCCTCCAGTGGAAGTCTCCAAATGTTTTGAATGAATCCTGTATCATGAGCCTGTGTCAATGGATTGTAGAGCTTTATAGCACTGTTTCCTTTATGTGACTTTTCACAACTGAATGTGCACTCATCATGGTGCACCTACAAAAGATGCTGGGCTTGTGGAGGGAGAATAATGGCATTTGGCGGATGGGGAAGATCAGAGTAAGCTTGGTATGGTCTTCCTGTCTGGTGAAGATAATTAAGCAGATTGTTATAATCTACTTCAAGAAGGCAAGGTGCCTTTGCTAGAATATTTGCCACTTCTGTAGGCTGGAGAGGTACTGGATGGTCATCCATGGCCATGTCTCCTGGCTCAAGAATATCACATAATTATTTTAAATGATCTTCACTGTGCAGTAAAGCATCTACACGTGCTTGATGACTCATCTGACAAAGCATTGTAAGATCTAATTCCCCTGATCTTGGTATTAGCTATCAATTTTTGAGCAAAATAATTGAAACACATACAGAGATGATAATTGGTGTTCATTTTTTGCAACTTTCCATTCATTTGTTCACCTGGAAACTCACTAAAAGAAGCCAAAGGACCCCAATATTTGAGAAGAGCACCATTATGCATTGCATAATGATGGTTTGGCTTTGATGGATGATGTGGAAAAAGTTGTTGAATAGCAGTTCAATATTGAATATAAGAGTATAGGCATCAGCATCAGCATTGGAGGTTTGATATGCAGCTACAATATTTGTTGCTGCAACAACATGATAGAAGCAGTAGAAGTGCTGGTGGTGGAAATTTGTGGCAGTAGTCATGTACCAGAATTCAGGAATAATGAGGGGAAAGATACATGTGAAGAGGGTGAGATATTCCTGAGCTTTGAGCTTGCCATGGCTTGGTTCACCAAGATTGGTTGGTGGTCTTTGTATCCATGTTGGAAGAGTGATATCATGAATGCAATTTCTTATTGCTTGTAGCTCAGTTTCTGTGAAGCTAAAAGGCAAAGGGTCAACAGGAATATAGTTATCATCATCATCATCATCATAATTGAAGTCATATGCATAGGGATTTGTGTGGCTCTGTGTGGCTGTAGGTGTTGATGATGAGGATGAGTCTGATAATTCAGAAGAAGATGGTGAGGGAGACATAGGTGGTGGTGTGTGGTGCATTGCCATTGCAGCCTCAAGATTATGTTTAGCTGCTTCTTGAAAAAGGTCATCCAATTCTTCAGCAGAATCTGATACATCTGCCTCACTCCACTGCTCATCCTTTTCCACCTCTTTAACTTTTCGGCTTTCATCCTCATCCCATCCAATTCCCCAGAGTGCACAAAGATGATGCTGTAAAACACCCTCAAGCCAGTTATGCATAAAACCTAGTACAACATGTTTGACTGGATCCCAATATGGAAGATTATGCAGTGGAGTCCATTGCACACCAGTTGTCTTTTGCAGAGCATTTTGACCAGCTTTGGTTGTCTGATGCAACCATGCCTCTGCCTGTGCTCGCACCTGTGCACCATTATGGAGTTCCCAAGATTGACTATCAAGATCCTCTAGCTGATCACTGGTGCAGAGGCAGAAAGAACAGAACATTGTAGCACCATGTCCCAAAAAGCCAGTAGCCTTGCAACTTCCCTCAAGGTCAGCAATCACAGGTGCAATTTTTGCTTTCACAGAGATGCCATCAGGACGTCTAGATGTTGGCAAATTTTGGCCTGGTGCAGCACCATACTTGGCAACAGATTTAATAACAGGTTCAAGAAGATGAGAGATGGTTGTGGGGTCAGGAAGATGGGGAGGAGGTGTGAGACCAACAATAAATGTATTCTCAAATCAATACCGAAGATGAAAAGGTAAGTTCAATAAAGCAGGATTGCTCCACAAGACACTTTTTTGCCTATATATAAAATAAGCTGTGTCATAGTCTATGCAGAATTTGTTAATAACTTACCAGCAATCTTATTGGTATAAGGATTGAACCAATCAATATAGATTCCAAATATTAGATGATAAGGAGACTGTAGAAAACCCTGCAAGTCATCCCAAGCAGGACTATCCTGGATATCATTCATAGTGGCACCAAAGGCAGCTGGTATATGGTTTCTGTGGTGGTTGAAAGCCTCATGAAGGCTGTCTTCAATGACCTTGGAAGATAAAAAGAACTGAAGCCAAGAATCAAAGGATTGTGTAGTGTATAGACAACATGGGACCCATTTAGGCCCATTTGGAGTATTCTGAGTTGTCCAGAGTTTTGTGTTACAGGATTGTGATCTTGGGGATGCCTTCCACTGACATTGCCAAGAAATAGGATGAGAAAAGAGGGAAAAGCACTTGGGGCAGGCTGTCCAAATGATTTCTGGCTCTGAGCAGTGAAGCCGATATACTGTATGGACATCATGAGGAAGTTTGATGTTTGGAAGCTTGACATTGAGTCCAGATGATGAAAGAGCAACCTCGACAATAGAGAGAGTCACAGAAATAATAAGTTGAAGTCCTTGTAGAATTTTGTTGGTGATAGAATGACTCACACCAGCTCTATTGTGGAGCCAGATGACAAGGAGGCAGATCATCTTTGTGATAAGTACTGTAGAAAAGTTGATATCTGCATAATTACTATTAGTCTTGATCTAACAATAACAATGTAGCACTCACCTGTGGGAGAATTAGAAGCTCTAGAACGTCTTGGTGATGGGCTTGGGGATGATGATTGCCGCTTCCCCTTTGCCAGTTGTGAAACAGGCTGTTTATCCTGTTTCTCATGTAGAACCATCAACATACTGTCCTGGCTGTTCAACACCAGATGAAGATGGTTTTTGTGCTACAAATTGTGCAGTTACATATGACTGGAGGCATGGTGAACTTGGTTAAGCCTCAGTGAAGGAAAAGAGGGGGAAAGAATGACAGCTGTTTTGGACCATTTTAATAGAAGCATCAAAATTGTAACTGATGTACATCTTCTAACCATCCTATGCAACAGTCTGATGCCTGTCACCATAGTCACTATCATGAACCTATTGATTTAAACAGATATTTGTTTGTAAAAGAAAGCATCAATCCAAGTGCTCAATTTGGTAGAATTATGTAATAAGGTGCAAACTCCAGTCAACCATGAGTCAACCATGAGTCAACTACGAGTCAACTGCCTCGAGCACAAGGTATGCACACTGGTCTTCTGACTTTGATGTTGACTGTCGGTAACAAGAATGGTATCACAGAAAAGAAAACTGAACAGTCACAATGATTCAAGCACAGCCAATAGAAAGGGAACAATCAAGATTGGCAGGAAGGAAAAACCATGAATCCACTCAAGACAAACTAACTGGTTCAAGGCATCCACTTGGAAAGCCATTGATGCTGCAGCCAAATCATGCCAGTTTCAAACAGGAGAGATGGTAAAGCTCTTAAGGAAGCAACTTGGTGGCAGTGATACATATCGCACCCTTCAACCCAGAACAATTCAGCATTGGATTGACATTTCTGAGACTGGATCTTGAAGGTGGAAGGAAGAAATTCTAGCACAAGTAGAGAAAATGGGAGGTCATAGCTGTTAAACAGAAAAGATGACCAGACTGGGGATTGAACCCAGGCCCTCCTGGACATATACCAGATGCTCTGACCAACTGAGCTATCAGGTCTTATAGGGTTCAACAGAACAAGGATACCATATAACCAGACACGGATTTCTACAACTATCACATCACTTGTGTGTGTGTGCAAACTATGGTCTGTTAAGCACTGATTAAGCAGTGACAGATTATATAATCCAACAATAGCGTGTTAGACTTGGGCACCCAAAGGCTTTGGTTTGTTCTTCTGTCATGGGTTTGTAGACAACTGACATATTAAGAGTGTTTAATCAGCATGGATATACAATGTTGGTCCAAAAAATCAAGGCAGACCTCTTTATCAATCGCAATGGAGGTTTACCCATTTCAGTTCCCATCACATGTGCTCTTGTCCTTGGGTATGTCAAAACAATGGCACCAGAATTACTTGCTGTCAAAAAGTTCAAGTGCTCAGGACATTTCCTGCATATTTTTCTTGACATTGAGTTAGGGTGGTCGTGGCGGGTTGGTACTCATGCTGCTCAGAAGACACCAGACAACTGGGAAACCTTAACTGAAGATATGTTCTTATGGATTGTGTACCAAGCAATGGTCCGAGGAATCATACCTGAAGCAATGATCAATGGGGACTAGCTAGGCATCCGAGTCATCCCATTAGGCAACAGAACATGGGCACCTTGTGGTGCAAAGCAAGTTGAAACATTCAGAAAGGAAGAAAAGCAACAGTTTATGCTGATGTCAGCAACCACATGTTCAGGAGACACTCTACCATTTCAGTGTATCTGAAAAGGGTCAACCAAGCAGTCATTGCCAGCAGCAAGAATATGAGCTGAGGCAGAGAATGAGGGAATCATCTTCTCATGTGGAGGAGACAAACATTGGAGTAACTTGGCTTGCATGAAGGAGGTAAGCAGCTAAGCTTACAATCACTGCAGTCAATAATGATATTTCATATCTCAGTGGATTCAGAAAATTGTTGCACCATATCTCGAAAGGCTTCGCCAGTGCAAGGGCTTAAAAAAGATAGAGGGCCTGCTCATCATTGATGTTTGGTCTGTTCATCGAGGAGAGCCTTTTCATATGTGGATGAAGACTGAATACAGGTGGATAAAAATTGTTTTCATCCCTGGAGGATGTCAGTTTCTAAACTTCCTCATTATAGATCACAGCTGAACATCTACATTTGTTTAGGTACGGGAAAATTTCAACCCAATGATGTGGGCATTCAGCAGATTATAAAGCATATCTTTGCACGTGAATCAGTGCAGTATTTTGTTGTGGAGACCAAGTCACAGCTCGCCACAAGGCCTAACATGGCTGTGAAGCTGAATGTTGATCTTGGCCAACTCCGAAATGCAACAGTTGGCTGGGCACTCAAAGCATACCAATTTCTCAAAGACCACCCGGAAATCGTAAGGAAGGTGAATATCCTGCTAAACAAAGAGAAGAACTGGGCTGACTCTATAATGGCTAATGACTAGGCATGGGAAAAATGTCAAACAAAGGGATGGAATTTGTCTCATGAGTCGATCACCAGCAAAGCTGCACTCTGCACTGTGCATGAACTGGTGAACATCTTGAAGATGACGACGAATTTGCCTTGTCAGTAGCAGTTCAATGCAATCCTAGTGCTGACTCCACAGTAGAGGGCATTGAAAAGCTGCTCAAAGATGATCTCTCCACTGACATGGAGTTGATGATGATCTGGCTGTGTCTCCCAGTGTGCTTGCAGCAGTGCTTGGATTGACCTCAACCCCAGCCAAGATTGAAGATAATTGAACAGTGACAGAAAATGAACAAGGGTTTGTTGAATTGCGAGGTGGTGTGGACGAGGAGGAGTTGACTGACGCAGATGCAGAGGGTGAAACAGATGCAGAGGGTGAAACAGATCCTGATTACAACACTGAGTCTGAGTCAAAGAATTCAACAGCAATGCAGAGCTGTTGCACCTACATCTATTTCATTGATCAAGCAGTGTGGAAACCAAAAGACAAAGAAAGAGTTCAAATTGATCTGAAGAGTAAAACTGGGCAGTAAGTCTGTCATTTGATTTGTATTTGCTCATAGATAGTGCTTGAAGGTCTGGTCACACAGACCGAAAAATAACCAAGACTGAACCAAACCGTAACCAATGTAACCGGACCTGTTGTCACAGTCCTGTCGGTTACAGTACCAGTTCGGTCTGCGGTTCGCTGATCTCGAGACAAACAGCAAAACCATTCAAGACCAGTTAAAACCGGTCTCGAACCGAACCCTTAGTCCTAAGTGTATGTACTTGTAAATATATCTATTGAACTTGTATATACATAAAAAGTGGGGCACACCCGAGGGAAAGCATGGAAATGCGAGCCATTTAAATATTACAGACTATTTGTATGTATTTGCATGGTCACGCACTTTCGTTTACGTGTTTTTGACGCGTTTACATGTTTCGTTTATATGTTTATACTTATTTGTACTGCATTGCCACAACCCCGCAATGCACTCACGACTTTCTCGGCGGAACAGGGTCCAAACGATGAAAGACATCGTTTGGGCCCAGGTAAGTTTATCATTTCGTCTTTTACATATCTAACTACCATTTTTGTTTGTTTTTAGGTACTATATTTATATTTATGACTACTACGGCGCTGTCTACTGCCACGAGCCTCTGCTCGTGGGGTGGATAATGGAGCGACGACGAACTGGGAACGACGACGACGGGATGACAATGAACGGGGGACAAACAGGGGACAACGACGACGATGAATGACGAGTAGGGGACAACGACGACGAATGGCGAGCAGAGGACTTCGACGATGAACGACGACGATTGGGGATGACGACGAGTATAAACGGGGACCATGAGACGGCGACAACGCAACACCCACCCCTCCCTCGCTCGAAACGCGAGACAGAGGGGTCATTTTCTACTGACGAGTCATCCCCAGCACCGCCGTCCAGCCTCGCGAGCCACTGCTCGTGGGTGGACTTGTTTCCTTGTCTTTTAATTTTGTTCTTTTTTCTGTATGTATCTTAGTTACAAAAAATAGTTGGTATATAATTTGTAGGACTGGTCGAAACCGGTTGAGAACTGCAGACGGACTGCTCAGAACCAGTTCTGAGTGGTTCGGTCTGCGGTTACGTAGATTATAGGACCGGTTCGGTCCTCGGTTCAAGCCCACAAGGGCAAAAAACCGGGACCGGACCGGACTTTCAAGAGTCATAGATGTAGACCTCTATGACGACTAGGTATTTGTATGTCTGCTACGCAACCTATCTGCTCTTGAAAAACCAACCCCGGGCCAGTGGTATGGCAAAGTGCTGTTATTCTGCGAGCTGCATGATTTTCTGAATCTTGACTTGGAGGGTCAAATTTTTTCAAGAAGCGAGTTGATGAGGATCCTGGAGAAACTACAGGATGAAACTATGCTGTATCTTGGTGTCGAGTCGTAGATATCGCGTAGATCTTGTTCTGTGGTGATTTCGGAAATTTTCGGAAAAATCACCGTGACATCGGTTCTGACCTTAACAAATGACCCGCTTTGTGACATGACTTTTCAAAAATTAACACAACAAACACCTTCCGTGACGTGACAAATTGTTATAATTAAGGCGCTTACAGTACCTGACGTTAATCTCTGGGTGACAAGGAAGATAAATGGTCGCGCTTGGATCGACCGGTGATATCAAAACGACTGTTGCGCTGTGCCAGCAGGCGAAGCCATGTGATATATGTTTGTCGTTAATCTCTGCAGGAAGGTAAACAAACATCTTTGCGCTGCAACAGTCGTTTTGATATCACCGGTCAATCTAAGCGCGCTGCGCCAGCAGGCGAAGCCATGTGATATATGTTTGTCGTTAATCTCTGGGGTGGGAGACAGGAAGGTAAACATCTTTGCACTGCAACAGTCGTTTTGATATCACCGGTCGATCTAAGGGCCAGCAGGCGAAGCCGTGTGGTTCCGAGTTCTCAGATTTACACTTCGTCACAAAGTTTTTTTGGACCTCCAGTTACGGTAGCCTAATAACTTGATAAGTGCAACCACAATTCTTATAACTGGTCATTATCATTCATTCATTCTTATCATGTCATCCCGATTGGAGGACTCGTGAAAATAATGATAAAGATTTGCTCCGCTAATGTCGTTGTTCGAAAGGAGGGTGTTTTATCATAAAACCTGACCCCGTCTACGATTCAAGTTCCCCCAACTCCTCAACCCAGACAGTTCTCACAAGTCGCTCCTAAAGCCCTAATTCTGTGAGTAGTTGCTTTCAATCTTATTATCCTGCACAATCATTGAAATTTTCATAGAGCGATGGCCTCGAACGACATCAACCTCTTCATTATCGGCATTGACTCCCACATCTACCACCGGAAATTGAACAGTCAACCACGCTGGCAGAGTACAGGAGATGAAACTTTCATCTACGACCCCGTCGCCATCTCCTGTGCCACTGACCGAGTTGATGTCTTTGCGATTGGCACCGATTCTGCCCTTTACCACAAATGGTTGGACGGCAAGAAATGGGGTCCAAGCCAGAACGAGTGGGAGAACTTCGGGCATGTTTGGAGGGAAAAACCCGTTGTCGTCTCGCGTGGCCCCAACCTACTTGATGTGTTCGTTGTCGGCACAGATCGTTTAGTGTATTGGAAGTCCTGGAACGGCAAATCCTGGTCCGATTTTAAGCCCGTGGATCCTAGTGGTGGCAATGCTTTCCGGGGCTTGCATACCCCTACTGTAGTGTCCTACAACACCGAGAGGATGGACCTATTATACGTCGGGCTCGATAGCAAGGTATATCACTCGTACTGGCCGAGCGGAGACCCGTACCGGGAGTGGTGTCCTTTCAGCGCCATACGTTCCGATTCTCCTATCGTTAGTTCGGTCACAGGAACATTGTGGGAGACCCAGATCCATGTCTTCAGCCGGGATTATTATTCCCGCCTCTATCACCAATGGTTTGATTTCGCTAATAGTGGCGCTGGATGGCAATATGAGATTTTTGACCAAGAGAAATACCGCGGCACTCCAGAGGCAATCTCGCGAAAGTCAGGTTCTAAGGCCTTAGATGTCTTCGTAACTGGTATGTTATTTCATACCTGCTCAGGCCCATTTGATCGCCAACTCTTCATGGTTGTGTTTAAGGGAATGACGGGATTGTGGTCCGTTATTATTTTGATACGCAATGGAAGCACGAGACAGTGCCAGGGAGTGTCGTCATCCGTGACGTTATGCCAATCGCCAGATCGGGTGATCTTTATCTCTTCGCTGTGGGGACAAATGATGAGCCAGAATACAAGGTTTGGACGCCTGGTACTCTTTGGCAAACATATGTTGCATTGCAGGATCGCAGCAATTCCTCAGTTGCTGCTGCGTAAGGGTTCTAACGTGGGATAGCATTCGAAATCAACACGAAGGCAGGCGCTGAATCTGTGTACAATTTTCATTTGATATGTTGGATCTCAGGCTACGTTGAGGCTACGGTTACCAAGTCTGTTGTTCATTTCTCTATTTTTTGTTCGTACTTACGACTGCTTACCCATTCCTGTTACTCCCAGTTTCTACTTCAGTTATACCTTGGTAGCGGATAGTAGTAGATCTCCTCCCAGTTTTACTACTTCCGACTCGGACTTCAATATACATCAGCAAAATCAAAGGTCGACTTATTTAGCTTATTTAGCTTAGAGTCCAATTAAGGAAATTAAGCCTTATTAAGGAAAATAAGTACAATTTTTTCCTTAAAATTGATGACCAGTCAAGCAGATATAATCTATTAAGCGGATAAGTGACATTTCAGCAAATAAAGGCTGTAAGAAGCTTGTATGTAAGTCCTTAAGGCCCTAAGGACTGCTTGACTTATGTTCGAAATTTCTTCCAAGTCCCTCAGCATTTCCCGAAAATGGAAGTTCACGTGTTCATCATGCAACCACGACACGTCATCATCAACCATGTCTGCCAGGTCATCACCACCTGTTGATGCCGCCGATGCCATCGCTGCTGTCCTCCCTCTCTCCTCCACTACCACCACCATTTGTAAACATCCACACCCAATGCACCCATAGCTGCCACCTCGCCAGCAAATGATGGAAATGGGCTGCATCGCACACAAAACAGGCACAGATGATGTTTTCTTTTTCCTGCTTTTTTTTTTGGGCTTCAACTAACATATAATAATTTATAGGTTCTAACAGTATTATAACGACAATGAAAAAAAGAAGCACCCATGCCTGATGAACAATGATGAGAAGACAGGAACAGCAAAACCATGCCACCACAACCACCACAGCACCCCCAACCAATGCTGAAAGCAAGTGCTCACGGGGTGGAAACGGGGAGCAGCCTGGACAGATGGAGAAGATGGGGAGATGACGATGAGGGAGAACGAAAAAGGGCCCAAGTGACGTCATCGACGTCTCTTGGGCTATAGGTATCTTTTCTGTTCTTTTCCCATTTCGTTTTCTTGTTAACAAATATTTTTAGGTACAAACCTGTGATTTTGACTATGACAATGACTACCAGCCCCACCTGCCCCCCCACCACTTCTGTGGGGGGGCAGCCGGGAGGTAGCAAGGACCAGCGACAACAATGACCAGGAGGGCTAGCGCCCACAACGAGGATGCCAACAATGGACAACCCAACAACAGGGACACAAATAGGTGCAGGTGGCGGGGGAAGGGTGATGAGGGGCACAAACGACGTCTATTGTTGTTTGAGCCCCAGGTAATTTTTTTCCATGTTCGCTTCTTTTTTTTTCATTCAACTTATCAACTCTTTAACTTCTAGGTTTTACTGTTGCTGTATCTATGGAAAACCACCACCACCGCCCTGCACCACCTCCACAAGCCACTGCTCATGGGGAACAGGAATGGGACCACAATGATGGGGATGGGACAATGACAAGGATGACGAAACAAGGCCGGGGACAGGGACAACGTGAGGAGAGCAGGACAGAGACAGCAGGGGCCACCACAGCGTGCTGATGACAGGATCTGCATTGTTTTTTTATCTATGTTGTATGCCCACCCCCCTCGCATCTTGCATGAGGAGGGTTAGTTAGCGGTGATGATGTATGTATGTAGTATACTCTATTTCAATAGCCAAATATATATATTTTTATGTTTCAAATATCTCCTTAAATGTCTTCTTAATTTCCTTATTGACATGGCTAGGCAGCCCCCTGAGAGCTGATACTTGCAGAAAAGCAGTTTAAGCAGCAATATAAGGATAAATTAAGTGAATTTTGCTTAATTCAGGAAACGACCCTACTTATTCTAAGCAAGATCTCCTTAACAGCCATTTGCTTAATTCTGCTTAATTCTGCTTAATTTTGACTTTAAGAAGCATTAAGCATAATAAGTCAGCATCAGATTTTCCTGATGTAACCGCTGTTTTGTACCCTGTCAATATGAGCCGTGGGTATTAAATATTAAGTCCCTGTTCTCTGACCATCCGATCTGAGTCATCAATGCATCCTCCCTTACCAATCTTCAAGTTCAGTTATGTTCAATATATTGGGGATGTTCTACTTAGGTATGCAAATTGTTTTTTCTTAATCCCAAAACTCGGTGAAGGAGGATCACATTGTATTGCCCATGCAAATGATGGGAGTAGCTTTATACTCGTCTCATGAAGTGGCACTAAATATGGTTCAAAGCAGATTGACTCGGAGAATGATGATCACTACCTTTCAAGTAAGATAGCCACTGCCAGCCAATAATGAGGCACTCGTAGTGATGTCTCGGCCCAAAAGGCTTGGCTTAGCAAAACAGTGAGCTGGGGCCCGGCCCTAGTGGATGGGTCAGGCTCGGGTCAGGCTTAGACTGGGGCTTGGTAGAGAAAATCAACAGATTATATTGTACTAACTACTCAATAATTATAAAAACTTTTATGTATTAATACACGAGGGGGTACAGTAGGACTAACATAATCTAATTTTCCCATCCCCTTTGCAAGGGGGGGGCTTATAACCAAGGCATGCCAGTGATCAACTACTCCAACAACACTATCAATCACAGCCACAAAACACATCGACATCCAGCATCACTTTGTACATGAGAAATTAATCTCTCTGATCTCACGAGATCAACATTCAGTACTGTGCAATGGATGACAGCTTAGCTGACATATTTACCAAGGCACTACCAAGACCAAAACACGAGGACCTTGTTAGGTGGATAGGTATGATGTAGGTGTCAAGGGGGAGTGTTGAATAAGTGAATGGTGTATTAAGGTGACACCGACGCTTACATGTCCATAGTAGTAATGATGCGCCCACAGATTATTAATAGCAGGATATTCCCACTACTTTAGTAAGTGGGTTTTACTGTCTGATGATGCACAAGATCCATGTTTGCCCGGTTTGCATGTGTATGTAATCGGTCACAAATTGTGACTGTTTCAATTCTCATTGGTCGTGAAGGGTCAGTTGATCCATTTGTAAGCGGAATGTGGAATGCCATCGAGTGTTATTTTTGCGATTTGTCAGGGTCAGCTGATCTGTTTGTAAGCAGAATGTTAGCGTTTTGCAGTTCATCAGCAAAGAGTCGTGTCACTTGAATACTTTCTCTCATCTTTGTTTGTCTATTGTGATGCAAGCTCGAGTTCTTGGTAAACTTGTCACCACAGCTTTTGATGGTTCATTTTCCAGTTCTAGGATATCTCAAACACTGGCAACTGCTCTTAACGTTGTCAGCAAAAATGTCTCACTTCCCATTAACACTGACATGGGTTCTGGATCTTTTACTTGTGTTGTGAATTTGGAAGTTGATGATGAACTACATTTTGATGTTGTACTTGGGAGAGATTGGATGATGTATTATCAAACCTCAAATGGTAATATTCCCACTACTTTAGTAGTGGGTTTTAGAGGAGAAAGCAAAAAATGAGATTCAGAATGCCCAATGTGCATGCTTATATGTCAGTTTCTGATTGGCTCATATGGGTCTCTTGACAATTCTGTAAGCGATCGGTTTTCCTTTTTCAGACCTTGATCAACCTCTTATTTTCACATGAGATGTAAAATGACACTTATTTGGCCCTTTGTCAGCAATCATGGTAGTACAATATATGTCATAATTTTACAGAGAGCATGAGCTACTACAGATAGCATGAGGGAGTGAGCAACAAACAACAGAGACAAAAACAATATACAAATGATAAAGGATCAGACAGAAAGGACAAGTAATCATGATAAAGGATAAGACAAATGAAGGACAAGCGATCAGGCAACAAACAACAGAGACAAAAACAATATATACAAATGATAAAGGATCAGACAAAGAAAGGACAAGTAATCATGATAAAGGATAAGATGGACAAAGGACAAGCGATCAGGTCTTTTTGTGTTTTGATTGTGGATCGGCCGTGTTGGAGTTGTTGGCATCTGACTCTGACCATTCAATTTCCATCAACTGATCTTGAGATTTTTCTTCGCTTGCCATTGTTGATTGAGAAGGCACTCGAGTGTGTTGTTTGATGTCTTGTGGTTGATGTCGAAGGGCATTCGACAATTGGCCATGACCCCAAGATGCAAGCAAAGGGCGAAGTGAACAAAAACAGTGAAGTATGTGTGCCACCTTGCTAAAGTAGTGGGCTCTGCCACCATTTGCCAGCGCGCTACATGGTTATTCTAATTACTGATTATGATTACCAATCAATGCATCAGTAGGTTATATAAATATTTGTTGTACATAGTTTGCAATAATAAGTCCGTTATACTCTACCAAGTCCTCATTGCTCAACAGGTTATGGGCCCTGAGCTTAACTGAATTATCACATACAAAAACTATCCTAACACACCACACCACTTTGCATAATGAGTCCTAGGGATGCCGCAGTCCAGTTCTGAACCAAAGTTTGAACCTGAACTTTTCAGAACCAGACCAAAGTTCAGACCAAGGTTCGGGTGGATGAGTAGAACTGGACCACAAGTTCAGTTCTAGGTTCAGGCAAGGTTCAAAATCTCTGAACCTTGCCAGAACCTAGTTTGAACCAAACTTTTTCTGTTGCATCTTTTGTGAGTAGTATTGAATGCAATTGTTGTGCAATTGACTCCACTGAATGGCAGCAGGTTTTGATGCATCACGTGTCCTGTACTCATGTGATGGGAACATTTCTGTTGATTCCATGCATACGCTGGAAAATGACACCTGACTGCAAATGAGCAATCACACCCAAAACGGGCCCAAATGATGATAGGCATCATGTGTGCCCTAGGTAAGTTTTATTTATTTTTTCTTTCAACAAACTAACTGTTTTCATTAGTTTTAGGTCATAAACATGTTACAACAATGGCACCCATACTAGCCCATGCCCAACCATGACAACAAATAACCAGCCTACAACAACAAAACCAAGCACCAGGGCCCCAGTCGATGAGGAACAGCCCAGCACCTGCCCCAGCACCCCACAATGATGATGGATGACCCAGCACACACCCCCTAGCCCTGTGAGCCACTGCTTGCAGGTTGGTGCTAGCAGCATATGACAAAACAATGAGCACTGGCTCAACAGGGAGCATGAGCATGAGCACGACTATGACAACAGAAATGAGGTGACAAACTGAGCATGACCCACGACGACAATGGAGGACCCACGTTTGATGGCACAGATGAGAATGGCAGCAGGAGGTGCATGATGGGGAGTGGGATGAGGGAGACCACAAGGACTTGTCATATCAAGAAAACCTCTTGTACAAAGACAAGATGCAAAGGCATGACTAAGTGATGGCCTGAGCAGTGGTAGAATCCACCATCAAGGATGTCGACCATGCCTCCCGACCGCTCAGATTATATCAAGTCGACGATTTTTACTTACATATATTTGACTACACATCACCTGTTATGTAGTTGTATACAAAGCTGAGAGCCATTTTAGAGGATTTGTGGTATAAAAAAGTTTGGTTCTGGGTTCAGACCCTCCTGAACCTAGAACTGAACCCTCTTGAACCTGAACTGATTGTCCAGTTCAAAGTTCAGCAGATTGCCTGGACCAAACCTGAAGTCCAGTTCTAGGTTCAGCAAAATCTTTGAAGAACTGAACTGAACCAAACTTCGGCATCCCTAATAATGACCAACACATCAAACTTGCACACAAACATTTACCGGATTGAACCTTTGACAGGAGCCAAAAATTACACCGTATGGTCCATGGAAGATCAAAATGATGGACATCTTGATGGGACAAGATCTATGGGAATATGTCAATGGATCAACTATTTGGCCATCAGATGACATGGCAAAAGCAGCATGGGCAAAGAAAGATTGGATGGCGCTATCTACAATCCAATTATGGGTAGCTGACAAAATGCTTGTATACAATGTGAGCTCGACATCGTCAAAGGAAGCATGGGACTCCAGGCTCCTTAAAGTCATTATTGGAGATGCAAGGGGCATTGGGGATTGTGTTGGCATGGAGGAAATTATTCCAGGCTCAATGCAAGGAAGCAACACCCATCAAGGACCATATCTGAACATTGTGCAGTGTAGAAATGCAGAAAAGATGACCAGACTGGGGATTGAACCCAGGCCCTCCTGGACATATACCAGATGCTCTGACCAACTGAGCTATCAGGTCTTACAGGGTTCAACAGAACAAGGATACCATATAACCAGACATGGATTGCTACAACTATCACATCACTTGTGTGTGTGTGCAAACTATGGTCTGTTAAGCACTGATTAAGCAGTGGCAGATTATATAATCCAACACCCCCCCTTAATCTGGCACATCTTAATCTGCTCAGGTAATCTGACTGAAGTGCCAGGGCCCATAACCTGTAGAAAGTGGATCCTAGTACAATCAAGATTGTGCTCAGTCTCTGTATAAGTGACTATATTAATGTGTACTGTACCTAGTACAATCAAGATTGTGCTGCAGGTACAGTAAGTATGGATCAATAAATAAGTAACTAACAAAGCTCACCTCAGTCTCTGTATAGGTGACTGAGGTGGTAATGTAACTACAGAACATATATATATGTGTGTACTGTGTAACAAAGGGCAGGTATGAATAAAAATGAGACAAGGGGGAACTGTGCCACAGATTGACCATGTGCATCAAAGGAAATGCTAAAAATAGCACATGCATCAAACACATCAAAAGTGAGACTCACGGTGCAATTTCAATACTCCTCCTCACTGTGAATACTCCTCGCATGGAATTGCATTAATGTAGTCCAAGATAGTTTTGAAGTAAGATGAATTGTTTAGGGTCCAGGGCCTTTGTAAACATGTCAGCGAGCCTTGGACCCTAAACAATTCATCTTTCTTCAAAATTATCATGGGTGTTGATGTAATCAATAGTGAGGTCGCCTGATTGGACATGCTCTTGCAGAAAATGATATTTAATGTTGATGTGCTTAATGCAAGAGTGAAGTAATGGGTCCTTGGATAAAGCCTTGGTAGTGTTGTTGTCGCAAAAAATAGGGGTAGGGAAATTTTGATGAAAGTCAATTGTGTGTAGTAGAGTATGCAACCATATACACTCCTTCACGCTCTCAAATGCTGCAATGTATTCCACCTCACAAGTAGATGCTGCCACAACCTTCTGTTTTCATGCTGCCCAAGACACCACACCCGAGCCAAGGGAGCATATGAAGCATGCAAGATAATGGGAAGATGACCACCAAGATGAAGCTTCAGGTCTCTGGTTCCCTTTAGGTATCGAACCAGCCATATAGTGGCATTCCAGTGCTCAAGCAAGTATGAGTCGAGATACTGAGAGAGCTGTTGTACTGCATACAAAATATTGGGACAAGTAGATATTGCCAAGTAAGTCAAACATCCAATAAGAGAGTGGTAAGGGAGTTTGGCAAGAGCATTCCTGGCATCCAGCGACATGGTTTGCTGATCAGGGCGTCATAGTTTTGAACCAGGCTCTAGGGGAGCAGAAACTGGGTGAGCATCCTTTTGACCAAACTGTTCCACAATTTTGTCAATAAGTGCAGTTTGTGAGAACGCTACGGTATGTGCATCCTGGTCCCAAGTGACAGCAATATCCATAATAAAGTGTGCTGTCCCCGATTTGGATATAGTCCATACCTCACACATTTACTTTTTAAAATGCTCATTTTCATCCTTGGAGTCAGCGATGGCTAAATAATTGTCAATGTGGACAGCAGCAATTATCATACCAGTGTCAGTTTTGTGGTAATAGATACAGGATTTGCAAGAAAGATGGGTGAATCCCCAATTGAGCATTTGTGGATTGAGAGTCTGATTCCAAATATGTCCACTCTACTTCATACCATACAGGCCACGCTGGAGCTGGCAAACCAGTCCTCCTTGCTTGGCTCCTCAAATCCTGTAGGCTGCTGCATATAGTGAATTTCGTCATCCGGGAGTAAGCCATAGAGAAAAGTGGTTTTTATATCAATTTGTTGTGCATCCCATCCGAGAGAGGAGGCGATGTGTAAGAGGATTCACCAAGATTCCATGCACACAGTCGGTGAGGTGGTTTTAGTGTAGTCCCTGCCATAAATCTGCTCATGACCTCTGAAAACAAGGCATACCTTCCACCTAATAGTGGTGCCCACTTCATCACACTTGATGTGGAAGGCAGGTTTCCCACATCTAATATGCTTCCCTGGTGGGACCTCAGACTGAGGTATCAACTTATAGACTCCCATCTCCTTCAATGAGTTCAATTCATCGTGGTATCCATGTTCCCAATGTGCTGCATTGGCTGAGTTCTTGGCCTCATCCCAAGTTTTCAGCTCATCCTCAAATTGAAGTGATTCTGGATCAAAATCCACCATTTCTGAGATCAGGGCCTGAAGTTGATGCGCCTGATCACCCTGATCACCCAGATCAAGATTATGAAATGATTGGCAAAGTTCTTCCATGACATCACAATGATGATCGGTGGACTGATCCAGGACATGATCTGATTTGGCAGTGACAAGTGCAGCCTGATGTTCCCACCATGCCTCCTTGATCCGAGCAGTGCTTTCCAGAGAGTCATGCATGGCAGCAGCAGTTCTGGTAACTGCAGGGCCACCATTGGGATTCTTCTCAGTGGGTATCAGCATGTGGGTTGACCGACGTATTGACTGGGCCGGTGGTGGTACCAGTGGGGCAGTGTTATGAGAATGCATATCAGGGACAGCAGAATCATGAAAAGACTCATCATCAACATCATTTTGTAAGATGGGACCCAGGAAGGGGGGTCAGCTTACAACAGAGTCAATATTTCCATCCTCCTGTAACACGATGGGTGGGGGCAGTAAATGGCCATCATGGCTCTCAAGGAATCTGACATGATATGAACTATGGACCTTATGCATCGCATGGTCATAACATCGATACGACTTCAATTTCAGGTCATAACCTACCAAGACACATTCAATCAATCACTCATAAATCTTGGGATTATTCTTGGGGATGAGCACAAATGCCCTGCATCCGATTTTGCAGAGGTAAGAGTAGTCAGGTTTTCTCTCATACCATAATTACCAAGGTGTTAGGCCTGCAAGGGAACATGTTGTAGTCTTGGGCAGCCATGAGGTAGAATTTGTCACACAGATAAGAGGGCAGTCCTGTGTAAATTCACATTGTGTGTGCCTTAGCCATTAGTGTTCTATGCATTCACTCAACATGGCCTATATGTGCAGAAGTGTGAAGCGTTGATTGGTACCCTGAGTCTTCAACCAACTCTCCATTTCATGTGATTTAAGTCACCAATGCCCACTGCTAGCAACAATGATGATGACGTGGTGCTGCTGCCACATCATCAACCCTTGCTGCCAACACCAACAACGACAACACACAGCTGAATTTTTTTTGCTATGTACCTACATACTCACTCACAGGCCCCTGCCTGTGAGGAGCTTTATTTTAGGTTTAGAATACTATTATTTAATCTACATAAACTTAGACTGACCACAGGCAGTAGATGACCGGTTGTAGTCAAACCGGCTATAACCAGTAGTCGAGTCAGGTTGGACTGCAACGAACCAGTTTCATGCAGTTCAGTCCAGTTTTATATAGTTTTGTAATGTCATGGAACCAGTTGCAGTTCTGGTTCAAGCCCAAAGTGGGAAAAACCAGACCAAACCAGACCTTCAAACACTACATACTGATCAAGATCTGATCATCACCTTGGTACACATTGATGACATGACCATCCTTGGATCAGACATTGATGCCATCACAGGAATGAAAGCTGAGCTATCAAAATTCTTCATGATCACAAACCTGGGGGAGGCAAAGCAGATTGTAGGATTGGACTTGGAAAGGAACATGGAGGCTAGTACCCTCAAAATCATGCAGCATCAGTATATCAAGAAGGTCCTGGAGAAATTTGGAATGACAGATTTGCACCCTGTCAGCACACCATTGGACCCTAATATCAAACTGATCAAAACACCCAATGACAAGCACCACAATATCCCCAAATATTGCAGCGCGATTGGATCACTCATGTATGCAGTAATTGGCATGCGACCTGACATTTCATTTGTGGTACAAACACTCAGCCAGTTCATGAGCAATCCTGGACCTACTCATTGGACTGCCATCAAACACATATTTTGATATCTTAATGGTACTCGCAATCTCAGTATCATCTACTGAAAAAGGGGAGAAATCAAACCCACTGCTTATTTGGATACTGATTGGGGATCAAACATCATTGATCAAAAATCTATTTCTGGATACTGCTTCCAAATGGCAGGTGGCCCAATCTCGTGGCAATTGAAGAAGCAGCCGACAGTAGCATTATCATCAATGGAAGCCAAATCATGGCAGAAAGTCTAGCAATGCGCCAGGTTCTATGGCTGCAAATTGGAAGGAAGCCGGAGCTTCCAACACTCAAGGACATGAAACTATAAGGAGCTTAGTATAATTTGAGGGGGGATTCTAGAATACAGTACAAGTACTTGAAGTATAGACTATATACTATCAGAATAACATGTGATAACTGAGTGGCATGTGATAATGTAATGATGATGTAAGAGGCACTCTTACACTCCCTCATACTCCAAAAAAAATGACTGGGGGGGGGGGGGAGAATCCATAAGTTGTAGGCATACTTTACACGTCGGTGAAAACATTGAGTTGCCCAGGAACTGATGATGGCTAGTGACAGGTTTTGATGAGGACAATGATGAGGGCAGGTGACCAGAGCAGGTGATGACAATGGCAGGCAATGGTGAGGGTGAGTGTTGACAAGGATGGATGTTGACGAGGATGGACATGTGGGGCAGGTGATGTGGACAGGGCTGGTGATGTGGATGGGGGACATGAATGAGTGAAAACTGGGTCAGTGACATGGATGGGCTGGTGCCATTGATGGGGCTGGTGACGTTGATGGGGGCCAGTTGTGCAGGCCATTTTGGGGTGAACATGGGTCTGCGCAGTAAGCCGATGGGGCCAGGGGGTGTGCAGGAGGGTGTAGTGCCAGTGAACACGGGGTGTGAGCAGGTGAAGACGGTGTTGTTGTGATGCAGGTAGGGTGTACCACACAATTGGTGGTGAGACGACACATTTACGGAGGAGTTCAAGTGAACGGGGCAGCTGCAACACATTTGGCAGTGAGACGACATGTCTATGGAGGAGTTCAAGTGAATGGGGCAGCTGCAACACATTCAGGGGCATGCCCTGAGGGTTTGGGTCTGGTTTTCTGTTGTTTCATGGTCTTGGACCATCATTTGAGTGCTGTAGAATGGGGAATTCAACCATCATTGACGAACATATCCTTGGTGACATTGCAGTTCTAGTGGGTGTGTGAGGTGTTGTGCCAATGCTGAGGTTGAGTTGTCATTGACAATGATGTTGTTGATCTTGTGGATGTGTGAGGCATTGAAGTGCAAAACTGATGTGGTAGCTCGTGGACATGTGAGGTGTCGAAGTGAGCTTGTGGTGCATAACAGGTGTCAAGCAAGGGGGAAATAGGATGCCGTGGGTCATTGTTGTAGAGGCTGGGGCTGGCTGGGTGGAGCTGGAGTGGATGGGGGGTGTCAAAAGGTGTCAATGGCCTCATTAATGATGAGGGGTGGTGTAATATGTGGGCAGTTGCGAAACGGGCATTTTTGGGGTGTCTGGGGCAAGTTGAAAAGATGGGGCAGGGCCTGGGACTGTTCTGGTGTCTCTAGCTGCGTGTCTCATGGCTCTGGAGGATCAGTTCATGGTCTAGCATGGTCCAGAGCAGGGGATATGGTTGTTATTGGCAAACATGTCAACGATGATGTGGCGGTTAAGCTGGGCGTTTTGGGGTGGGTGTGGGCAACAGGTTAGGGTGGGCAGGGGGGTGTCTGAGAGCTCCTAGAGCTCCATTGGGGCTGGTGGAACAGTTCCATCAAGTGTACAACACATTCAGATGAACGCATCTGCACAACCTCATGTAGGGCCGTTTGTTGGGCAGTGGACAGTCTCCCTGCATCACTTATGGTTTGGTGATGGATCCCCAAGGTGCTGGTAGCCATCTGGGTGCCAGACGCAGCTCTGGTGGCCATTTTGGAGGTGGTTATGACAGGAGTTCCATGGCAGTGGTACTGGGAGCTTCAGGGTGTGGGAAATGGAGCTGGGGAGTCAGTTGGGGTGCTGTGGGTTGGGCTGTAAGTGAGTGCCACCATTTTCAAGGTGGTTGGAGCCAGATTGAGGCTGGGGAAGGGGTAGTGGTGGTTGATGACAAACTGAGCTTGAAGTTGTTTGACCTGATCATTTGAATACTCAAAGATGCTTTTGGAGAGAGCAAAAGTGCATTGATACTGGTACTTGGAATCAGGTCGAGTGGATGGCCTGCCTCTGAATTTGAATTTATGCGATGATGATACTCAACCCAGGAAAACCACCAAAACAGCCGATGAGGCAACCAATGATATTTGCATGAGTCAGAGGAAGTAGTGCTTGAAAGTCCGGTCCAGTCCTGGTTTTCACCCTCCTCAAGGCAGAACTGGGACCGAAACCAGTTCTTATATTTCACATATACTAAAAAGACTGGACCGGACCCTACAGGACCGGTCCATGTCAGTTGCAGTCGGTTCACTAACTGGTCAAAACCGGTTCGTGACTGGACCAGGTCCTAGACCGGTCCAGCTGACTGTGACCGACACTTATTAACTACTTGTAATTAGTGTAAACTACGCTAAAAAACAAAGAACAAAAAAAAATGAATCCACCCCACGAGGGACTACGAGGCTGGGCTAAGGCTCATTAGTAAAGAAAATAGCCCCCTCCATCTCACGTTTTGAGCGAGGGAGGGGTGGGTGTTCAAGTTGCATTGTCGCCATCTTGTTGTTGTCATTTGTTGTTGTCATTGGCCCCTACTCATCATTTGTCGTTGTCCCCTGCTCATCATTTGTTGTTCTCATTGGCCCCTAGTTGTCGTTCCACATCGTTGTTGTTCTTTGCCTCCTCATTGGCATCATGTTGTTCCGTTAGCCACCCCATGAGAAGAGGCTTGCAGCAGGGGCTGGGGCTCTCATTGTCGCTCCATTAGCCACCCCGCAAGCAGGGGCTTGCGGCGGTGGGGCCATAATGTCATCACAAGGAGCGCTGTACCTAGAAACAAGTAAAAAGTTAGTTGTATATAAAGAAACAATAAATGAAGAAACTTACCTGGGGCCCAAACAACAACAGACGTCGTTTGGGCCCTATTCCAATCTGAAGGGGAGGGGTAGCAATGGTGGTGGGAAAGAAACATGTTGCGAAACACATTGCGGATCGTGGCAACGCAGTACAAATAAAGGTAAACATATAAATGAAAAATGTAAACGTGTCAAAAAATGCATAAATGAAAAACTTGTAGAAGCTTAGATTGTTTTAGAGGATAGATCTGATTCTTAGAACTTTATACGAGACAATAGGTGAAGACAATTTCTTGTATTTCCAAGTAGATACTACAGAGTTTTATATGTTTTAACAGAAACTTCCTAAAATGGTATAAGAAACATGTGTAGAACATGAGGCAAAAGATATGAGTTAAGGCACAAGGCCAAAAAGGAGACTGGAATCCAAACAAGAAAGAGATATATCATATGATGAAGGAGTAATAAAGGGTATAGAACTAAAAAGAGACTGTCCTTTGTGTAATAAACTGCACTAAGTCTCACAATAATCCATCCAGCGGGTTCTGTATGCGATAGGGACTTGGAACGAGGCTGACCTACTATCAGCAGGTTTGAGCACAAGTTGGAATACTTCCTGGCGCATGGTCTTCCACCATTTAGATAATGAAGGTGGTGCCCAATGTTGCTCGTAGTCTCTCGATGTCAATCGATAATGCTCAATGATGGTCGACGATGTTTGATCGCGGTCACGGTTGTTCAAAGTTGATTGGGGATGTTCGATGTTCATTCAGAGGGATCTTAGGGGCTTTCGGGGTAGTCTTAAGGTTGTGTGATGTGGTTTCTCAGTACGATCAATGTTGCTGGCAATGTTTCAATGCGGTTGATATGATATCGCAATCGATAGACTGGGTCGTGCTGCATCTGGGACATTGTAGGAGTTAGCTGATGTGATTAGAATGTGGTTAAAGTGGTGAATCAGCCTTTGAGCCGAGGAGACAACCTATCAGCGAGTAACGGCAACTTCCATATAATCAATGATAGGTGCAAAACACTGGTGTATACCCTCAGCAATGTTGAAGGCTGGAGTCTTGACTTTCTTGTCAATGGTCTTGCTGGCCAACATGGCGACTTCTTCAGGTTTCACCGTGAAAGGATAAGGATACATGGATTGAACAACATCCATGGCCATGCTTGCATAGCCATCAGCCTGAATGATGAGTGGTGCTAGATGGACTTGCAAAGGCTCTGTGTACTTGTATGCGGTGGTTGAAAGACCTTTAGCTGTAGAGTAAGGGGATTGAGTATAATTGTTAGACAGGAGAGCACCATTGATAGTCTGTAAAGATGAAGAGATCCTAGAAATAGCAGTTATGCGAGTTAGATTGGTGAAACCTGGGAGCTGAGGGGGCTGGGTAGTGGGAATCACTGTGGATATTGTGATGGCTGCAGTGGGGCGGGCAGAGTGGTGTCATCGAGTGGGCAACACATTTTGACAAATGCATGGGTGCGTATGTTTGCAACTGGTTTTGCCGGGTTGTGGACATTTGTTGTATGTTGCTTGGGGCTTGGTGAGTGTTCTCTGGGGTGGTTCCCCCACTCCTGCCACTCCCTGCATCACAACCCCCTCCCCCATGATGGAGACTCTGATGATGATAGTGACATGTAGTTCACTTTGTATTATTAGTATACTTTTTGAAATACAGTATGGTTTTTCATTTTGGTCACTTTATGCTTGGATTTTAAGTGTGGACTCCATGTGGACTGGTGCAGACTCTGCAGACTCTGTGTGGAATGTGGTGTAATTTTCCCCTTTTGGTCACCACATGGTTGGACTCCACACGGATCCATGTGGAGGCTGCACAGTCTGCGTGGAACACCTGGGGCAGTGTAAAGTACTGGTAGGTGTTAGTCCATTCACTGAGGTTCCTTGTTATTCTATTCTAGTTCCCTACCAGTCCCTGCCACCCATCTAGAATAGGTCCAAATATCTTCTAATTACCCCATAAAAGTAGAAAGGTTATTAAACATCTTTATGTGGTTAGTAGTCTCTTGGGATTATGGAATGGAGTAGAAGTTCTTAGGGATTTAATGATGGGTGTTCAGGATAAGGTAGAACATCTTGTATTCTCCTATACTACAATGTACCTATGTTATGATCTATAAATACATCATGTTCTATTATTAAATGTGATGCGCTAATGTGATGTGCTAGGATTGACTATCCCAACACTCCCCCTCAAGCCTAGCATGGTTGAGTTCATAGGAATGGTTAAATATATAATTGAAAAGTTAAATTTCTTGCCTTTCAGATGCATTAAAACCTCTATGTGGTGGAAAACCCCATGGGAAAAACCAACTCACATGCGAGGAAAGCTACTGAGTTTGCATGTCGACTGAATTCCCATCTCTGCCCTATGTTGTATATATTTAGGCCTTGGTAATACCTTTGTTAACATGTCCGCTGTTTGTTCTGGGTCACGACAGTTTTGTATATCAAGTATTTTGTCAGTTACTAGACTTTGGACCCAATGATGGTGAATAGCAATATGTTTTGATTGCTGGTGAAATTGAGGGTTGTGCATCAACATTATGGATCCTTTGTTATCGCCTTTGATTTCCATTGGTGAACTTTGTGGGAATCTGAGTTCACTGTACAAATTTCTCAGCCATGTCGCCTTGCATCCAGCTTCTGATAGTGCTACATATTCTGCTTCTGTAGAGGACAATGCTATCACGGTTTGTTTCTTCAATTTCCATGTGATCACTCCCCCTGCTGCTGGGAAAATGTAGCCAGTCATGGATTTGAGGTCATTGGCATTTGTGTATGCAGCATCTGCATATCTGTGGAAGAGGTTTTCAGTTTCAGTTTCATCTTGGGATTTTCTGTATGTGATCAGGTATCTGAGTATTCACTTTATCTCACCATGGTGTTTTAAACCTGGGTTAGCAGTGTAGGCAGCCAGCTTATTAACTGCATAACTTATATCTGGTCTTGTGGAATTTGCCAAAAATTGCAGACTCCCCAATAATCGTGCATATGAATTGCTTTAATTAGGTTTGTTATCATCCGGATTAGGTCCAAGCTTTATACTGGGGTCCATGGGTATACCAGTAGGATTTGCATCAGCTATTCCTTCATTATGGAGAATATTTTCAATATATCTCTGCTGAGATATAGTTATTGTGTCCTCAGTTTGTGTAACTTCAATGCCAACAATTTTACTCGGTTCTCCAAGATCTGTTACTTCCCATTCTGAGCGAAGTGTTTCTTTCATATGATCCATCATTTTATCAGATGAAGCAAAAAGTGTCATCCACCCAGATAGCCATTATTCCGAAGTCATCACCATTGCATCATATATACATGCATGGATCAGAAAGTAAGTGCGCACAGTCGTGGACTTTGAGTTTGCCATCAAGTTCAATGTTCCACTCTCAGCCTGCCTGCTTTAAACCATAAAGTGATTTGACTAACCTACATACTCGACCCGTTCTGTCTTCACATCCTTCAGGCTGTTGCATATATATTGACTCTTGCAAAGTGCCATTTAGATATGTGCCCTTTATGTCCATTTGTTGCAACTTGAGTCCTTTTTCTGGTATGAGAGCTAGTATTGCACATAATGTATCCAATCTGACAACTGGTGAAAATGTTTCCCTATAATAAAATCCGGGTTGTTGTTAGTGTTTGAAGGTCCAGTCCATGGTTATGTAACAGTCTTTTGGAATTTTGAGATGTAATCTGCTTGTTAAAGCCTTACAACCTATCATGGCATTTCAGGAGTTTCTGTACACAATGTCAAGATATGATTGAAAAGGTTTTGTCATTATGTCTCAGTCATTTTTACAGAATTGAACATATTAAACACAAGACAATTGTTCCAGTTCATACACTTTTCTCAAAACCTCAGAAAATGTATAGACTGGAAAATTTGTTTTATGTTTAATATGTTTAATTCTGTAAAAACCACTGAGGCCTAATGACAAGACCTTTTCAATCATATTTTGACATTGTTTACAAAAAGTCCTGAAATGCCAGGATACATTGTAAGGCTTTAACAAAAATTCCAAAAGACTGTTACATAACCATGGACTGGACCTTCAAACACTAGTTGTGCATATCCCTTTGCCACTAATCTTGCTCGATACCTGACTACTTCCCCTTCTTTACTATGCTTGACAAAGATCTGTTTATTTTTGATTGGTACTGTGTCATGAGGTTTCTGGATGAGTTCCCAAGTCCCCTTCTCCGACAATAAATCCCATTCAGTCTTCATGGCCTTTTGCCATTCAGGCCAATCTGGGGAGTTCTTTGCATCTTTGAGACTCATAAGTTTGTCTCCAGCAACAATTGTGTAGACTTCTTCAATTGATAAGAAATTGTCATCTTCCTCATATGTGAAAGGATTGTGAAGGTGCTTATAATCAGTACGAATTCCATGTGTCTTCTGCAGTTTGTCAATATCTATATCTTCCTCTCTTTCATTCCATTTTCACTTCTTGGGCACAAGGTTCCGAGTTGTATCATCAGAATCTGTTACACCCATTGGCAGCATGCTACCTGCAGACTCCCCCTCACATGGCAAATTGGGTGTAAGTTCAATATGGTCGGGAGATGTAGGTCATTCTGAAGGTGTAATATTCCGGAAGTTGCGAGAGGTAAGTACTTTGCAAGTTTCCACATTGTAATATTTTACAGCCCCAGTGCCTTCATCATAGCCGACGTATGCTCAGTGTTTTGATTTTGATATCATTTTATGGGGTTTCTTTTGACCTTGTAGTAATATCCATATGGGGCTTCCAAATTCCCATGAATGTGATATGTTGGGTTTTATATTATGCCATCCTTTGTAAGGTGTTGATTTCAGGAGATGTTTCATAAATGATTGATTATGGAGATAAGCTGCATGTAAAACTGCATATTCCCAAAGAAATTCAGAAAGTTGGTTGGCAGTTATCATGGCACGTGATAGTTCAACAAGAGTCCTATTCATCTGCTCTGCAATGCCATTCTGTGAAGGTGAGTATGGCACAGTTAGTCTTACTTCTATACCACATTCATTACACCATTCTTGTTTATAAATTCCTTTCTGCAATCAATTTGGATCCCCTTTGGTTTTCAACCTTGAGTTATCAGATGTGCCAAATAATTTATTACTGCTTGTGTTGAGTCTGATTTCTCTTTCAAACACTGGATGGTTATGTATCATTTAGTGTTGTCCACAAATAGCAAGTAGTATTGATTACCATTTATAGATTTGATCATGTATTTTCATAAGTCAATATGCATCAATTCTCTGGGTTCCGTTTGTCACGTGGACAATTTAGGAAAGGGTTCTATGTGCTGCTTTGCTTCAGTACATGCGATACAGTCTGGTTTAGGACTGTGTTTATTGACATTGAATCCGTCAACCAAATTTCTATCCAATAATTTCTTTAGGCCAGAATACCCAACATGACCAAAGCATCTGTGCCAGGTTTCCCAGTTGAGTGCCACATCATTATTGATGAATGATCGGTGATCAGCAGCTTCTATTGTAAGTGTCGGGTGTTGGTCGCATATAGTTAATTCCATCTTGTATAAGTGGTTGTTGACCTTGTCGCCTTGCGCTATTTTCTTCTCCTCCTTAGTGATAAAGGTAATTCTTCCCTTTCCACCTGTATATCTTCCGCCAGCTGCATCCGATCACCCCAATGAAATCAAATTATTCCACATTCCAGGTACATGGAGTATATCCTCCAAGCGCAAAATATAATTGTGACTGTTACATGTCGAAATTAATTCAACAGTTCCACGGCCCTCAATTTTTGCTTCTTTACCACCTACACCTGTTATGGAACATTTTTCCACAGGTGTGTATGCAATAAAGGCTTCTCTTTGATGTGTAACATGCAAAGTTGTTGCTGAATCTGCTAACCAGTCATACCAGATCAATTGCTCATCATTTCCATCAAGGTTACAGGCTTCATATGTGTCAAAATTGTAAAGTTCTTCATTTACCAGAAATGCAATCAATTCCTCCCCCACATTCAAATCCTTGGTACCTTTCTTTGATCCCCCTTTTTGCTTGTCTTTTCCCTTCTTTTTCCCCCAACAATCTTTCTCCTTATGTCCTATTTTTCCACAGTTCCAACATTTGTTACCAGCATATTTGCAACATTTACTTGACCAATGTCCTGGTTTTTACAATGTTCACAATAAGGTTTGGTGGAGGATTTATGATCTGTGATGCGCTCTTCCAAAGTTTTATTAGTTCTGCTATTCTTCTGGGTATTAAGCAGGTTTGTGCTAGAACCATTAGAATACTTGTTATGAGATCTTGTCATATGAATTTTATATTCCTCCTGTAATAAGCCAATAAAGGAATCTGAGGACATTCTCCTTTTGGGGTCTGGATCATTGGGATCATTGGGATTCCCATTATAGGGTTCAATGTAAGTCTGCCAAGATGAAGGTAATGACCCTGAAATAATTGCCTTGAAGCGGGTGTTGGAGACATGAAATTCAGGGTTGGGGAATTTATTGATGTGGTCGCGATACAATTTAAGTGTGTCAAGATGCTTTAAGAGATCATCCATGTTGAGTATCTTTGTCTCGTACAACAGGCACTGTATATAATTTACTGTTTGATGTGCCTTGTTTTTGTGAGTAACCGTAAGTGCCGAATACATCGCTTCAGCTGATGTTTTCGATCTGACATGATTCATTTGCGAGGAGGTGACATTGTGCATGATTACTTGTTGTGCCCAAGAGTTATTTTTGTCCCAGTTATTTGCATTAATGGGATCTATGGTTTCATCTGGTGACCTAGTGTTGCCACTGGCTCAGCTGAGGTTTTTCAATAAAATGCATATATCATGCCAGATAAATTTTTTAAATTCACCGGAATATTTGGGCATATGGATGGGGCCATAAGCCAAGGGGTCCTCTGCCAACATTAGCTGATCGTATCATTCATTCTTGACATATTCACTCGGATTTGATTTCAAGCTGAGCCATCAAGCCGAATTTTGTTTATTAAATAGCTCACGGACAATCAATCAGTTCAACTAATGTTGGCAGACAACCCCTCAGCTTATCATAGGGCCCGTCCATAAGCTCAAATATTCTGGTGAATTTAGCAAATTTATCAGGCATGCTATATCCATTTTATTGAAAAACCTTGGCTGAGCCAGTGGCAACACTAAGATTCTGGTCATTTTACACTGCCAGTAGTATATCCAGTTATATCACAATTGATAAATACCCTTTTCATTCTTTCTTTTCATTCATGCCAATTTTTGTCTGTTAAGTGATCGTGCTTGGCAATTTTGTTCACATTTGAATATTCTTCTGTCCAAATCAATTCTATTGCTGGTTGAGATGTGGCCTGTTGCCATTGTCGAGCAGTGTTAGAGGTGTAGACTCTACTAGCTCAAATAGGGGCTGAGGGTGTGCCTCCCTCAGGCTCTTCCAGTTCAACAAGTTGATCTGACATAGTATGTCCAAGTCCAGAATGAGTTATTTAAATATGAAAAAGGCCAGGGCCCATAACCTCTTGGGATTATGGAATGGAGTAGAAGTTCTTAGAGATTTAATGATGGGTGTTTAGGATAAGGTAGAATGTCTTGTATTCTCCTATGCTATGATGTACCTATGTTATGATCTATAAATACATCATGTTCTATTATTAAACATGATGCGCTAATGTGATGCACTAGGATTGACTATCACAACATAGTCATTACCATAATTACCCCCATATAAGTCAGATTCCCAGTACTTTGGTGGTAATTTAGATCTAATTAGGAAATCCAGTTTTTCCTGATGTACAACAACATTCCAACTGTCCCAAAGCTTGCAGTTCAATTGAGACAACCCACTTGTAATAAGATCCTAACAAGATCCTAACAAGATCCTAATTACCATAACGGTTTTCAGATTAGCTCAAGCTCAACAGTGTCGTTACAGGGCATATCACCAGTACTGTACTAGATAAATAGTGTAGAAAAGTGATCCTAGTACAAATAAGCCAGTCTATGGGTACAGTAAGTAAAGATCTGTATCTAAACAATATAAACAAAGCTCACCTCAGTCTCTGTACAAGTGACTGAGGATGGTAGTGTATGTATTGTCCGTATAATGTGTAATAAGGAGAATAAAGGAATAAAGGGAACTTATAGGGTTGTTCACAGTAGCCATTTTCGGGCCATTTTTAGCTCATTTTTGACTTCATTTTTGGCTCATTTTCACGTGTTTGGCAGAAAAATGATCAGAATGATCAGAAAAATGAAATGAAAAATGACATGAAAAATGGCTACTGTGAACACTCTGAAATGCAAACATCTGGAAAATGAAGCAAAAATGCATTTTACCTACCTCTGGCAGTGCTCAGCACATTCAAACCCACCTCAAAGGACTTGACAAAATTTTTGCATGAGTTCATCACCTGCACCTTTCCGAGTCCAAGCTTTTATTTACAAGTAGATATATGTATTCTTTTGTACTACTTACAAATAAAACTAAAAAAGAAAAACAGCCATGACTATGTGGAAAGCGCACCATACTTACCTGTGATGGGGGGGCCTCATCATTGTCTTGCCATCCCCTCCTCCTCCTTGTCCCTGTTGTTTCATCGTCCCCATCATTTCGTCTGTCATTGCTTTGTCTCCATCGTTTCACCACCCCCGCTTTCCCCTCATTCCTGTTGTTTTGTCATCCCCGTCCCCTCCCTGTTGTCGTCCCATTCCCATCCTCTATCCCTCTTCTATACCCCTGTGTCATTCTCATCAGCACTCACAATCCATCCTACAAGCAGTGGCTTGTAGGCATGGGAGTGGGTGCTCGTCGTTGTCATGGAGGTGGTGACAGGGCAATTAGCACCCGATCCACCCTGTGAGCAAGGGCTCACAGTGGTGGGGGGCGGGTGCTGGGGTGCCGTCTCATCCACCTCATCTCCACGCACCTGGCATTGCAAGCAAAACCCACCCTACGAGCGGTTGCTCATAGATGTGGGTGCCGTATCCCTTGTCATGGGCACCATTGGGCACCGCTGTCATCACTCCACCCATGATCCACCCCATGAACAGTTGTTCGTGAGGCTGGGGGTGGGTGGTGAGTCATCTGTTGCTGTTGTTGCTGGTACTGGTGTCCCCTGGTCCTGCAGCTGTGGAGGGGATATCGTTGCCCACCCATGTTCCACCCCATGAGCAGTTGCTCATGGGGCTGCGACAGGTCATCATTGGGTCATCATCAGCTGGCACCCTCGATCCACCCTATGAGCAGTTGCTCATAAGGCTGGGAGGGGGTGATGGGTTGATGGGTTGATGTTTCACATTAGGGGTGGGTGTCATGTATCAGTGATGTGGCACTGAGAGGGCTTTCTGGTACTTACCTGATGGATCTCCCATCCACGGGTCTCCCAGCACCCCTCTGTGATCTCCGAGGGCTAACTGAGACCCCTCACATCCCATTTAGATGGGGATGAGGGGTAAAAGCAGGTGGGCATGCATCGGCGCCTGTCGTTACCAGTAGTATACAGCCTATAAATGAAAAAGTACAGTTAGTGAGCTTGTAAAAAGAAGAAACAAAAAAAGTATACCCTAGAACCCAAATGATGGGTTGCCGTTGTTTGCACTCATGTAGCATCCGAAATGGATCATTTGTGGCTACTTCCAGCTCTTGCAGCTGTGGGAGTGGGCATGGGCATGGTGGTGGTGGGTGGTGACAGAGTTGTGGAGTTGGTAGAGGTGGGAGGGGGCATTGTCGTTGATGGTGTTAGGCATCAGAGCGGAGTTTGAAAGAACAAGAAAAATGGGAAGTGAAAATGAAGGTGAAAATGACCATTTTTGCAAAAGCAAGGGAAGGGTTTGATTTTTCAAAAATGATCATTTTTCAGTTCATTTTCAACTCATTCTGAAGTTCATTTTTGAAAAATGGAAGAAAAATGAAAACTGAAAATGAGCCAAAAATGGCCTGAAAATGGCTACTGTGAACAACCCTTATGTAACAGACCGCAAATGGACCATATCAAAGGGAATGCTAAATATAAGGGGAATGCTAAATATAGTACACGCATCAAAATGACACCCAGTGTAATTTAGTGTAATTTCAACAGATAGTGATGATAAATAGCGGGATCAAAGGAGTCCTGGTTACCCAATGTACTCCTACCAACTTTCATGGGTGAAAAAGACCAATATTTGGAGCAGGAAAGCATAGAGACAATCCTGCCAATTGTCTACAAATATCCTGAAGGGGGATGGAGGGCTTGGGGGACAGTCCTTGGAGCATACATAATAAATCTACTCCAATACGACACGGTCGTCACATCCTACTTTCTACAGCTGGCTGATCCAGTTCTGCACATTTGGGTATGTGCAGACTGCCCTTTGTTCCTCAATGATTTATATGTGTTAGATACACCAATGTGTTTGGTGTCTATCAAGGTATTCTGCCACCTGCGATATCTCACAGCTATCTAATCCAAACATTACAGATTTCTATGTGTGGCAATATTTGTCGGACTACACATCGTTGCAAATTAGGTGAGCTATCCTTTTATCATAGCTATATGTACACAAGATTAAACCACTGTACTAGTTGGATAGGCAGTTTGCAAACAATGCTTCTCTTCACGTTTGGTTTTTTTTCAGGCAGAGCTTTCGATCATGGATACTTGTGTGTTTTCCTGCTGAGTCCAGAGAGCTATGCTAAATGCCCTACCACTAGCTACCCTTTGACAGTCGGCGGCACGATATTATTCCCATTTTGCCTTTTTATGCTGTCGCTCTCTCAGCAGCAGAGTTACTATCAGGTGATTTTTTGAACAGTCTGAATTGATCCACTACTCACCTGAGTATGTATCTCTTCACAGATTTTCTTAAGCCAGGGTTTGGGTGCCAGGATCGCGTTCAGAGCGATGTATATACCCTCACTGGGTGTCATTGGCCATTACTTTAGGCAATGCCAAGCATTAGCTATGGGAATTGCTGCCTCTGGTTCCTCCATTGGAGGCCTCGTCCACCCTATTATGCTCAACCATCTATTCCATGGATCTATGGGTTTTCACGTGGGCATGCATGCCAGTGCTGGACTCAACTTTGGCCTCATGACCATTGCTCTGTTACTTATGCGACCTTGTCTCCCTCCCAAGAGGTAGGACAAGTTGTTTTCTCAGCTGTCAAATTTCTTCAAAAAATCCCCCTTATGTATGCGGAGTTTTTGGGTAAGAATTTACTTTGGGGAACCAAGTTCAATAACAACTGCTTAAATATATCACAGAGCATCCACTGTGTTTGCTGGACCTGTTTTCCCGTCTTTTTACCTCCAGCTCGATACCATATCGCAAGGTGTCAATTCGAATCCTGCATTTTCCACAGTAATGCTTTCCCTCTGAGCACTGTTCCCAGTTAATTCATTTTTCATGCATAGCTTGTGATGTTGAATGGCATGAGTTTGGTAGGCCGAGTAACCAGGGGTTACCTGGCCACTTCTCTGGGCATATTGAATTTAATCATTGCAAGCACAGCAGCTTCCTCCGCACTTCTCTTCTGCATGCTTGCAGTTTGTAAAGCTGCAGGATTTATCTCCTTTTCTGTTTGGTTCAGCTTGACATCTGGGATATGTAGGCACTCCCCTCTTTCTATCTTGGTTCCTAAGCCATATCCTTTCAAGATGTATCCTTGCTTGCACCTGTGCTATCAGTATTATCTCATGATGTAAGTGAGATTGGAGCACGCATGGGCTTTTGCTACATCAGGAAAATCTGATGCTGACTTATTATGCTTAATGCTTCTTAAAGTCAAAATTAAGCAGAATTAAGCAGAATTAAGCAAATGGCTGTTAAGGAGATCTTGCTTAGAATAAGTAGGGTCATTTCCTGAATTAAGCAAAATTCACTTAATTTATCCTTATATTGCTGCTTAAACTGCTTTTCTGCAAGTATCAGCTCTCAGGGGGCTGCCTAGCCATGTCAATAAGGAAATTAAGAAGACATTTAAGGAGACATTTGAATCATAAAAATATATATATTTGGCTATTGAAATAGAGTATACTACATACATACATCATCACCGCTAACTAACCCTCCTCATGCAAGATGCGAGGGGGGTGGGCATACAACATAGATAAAAAAACAATGCAGATCCTGTCATCAGCGTGCCATGGTGGCCCCTGCTTTCTCTGTCCTGCTCTCCTCACATTGTCCCTGTCCCCAGCCTTGTTTCGTCATCCTTGTCATTGTCCCATCCCCGTCATTGTCATCCCATTCCTGTTCCCCATGAGCAGTGGCTTGTGGAGGTGGTGCAGGGCAGTGGTGGCGGTTTTCCGTAGATACAGCAACAGTAAAACCTAGAAGCTAAAGAGTTGATAAGTTGAATGAAAAAAAAAGAAGTGAACATGGAAAAAAATTACCTGGGGCTCAAACAACGATAGACATCGTTTGTGCCCCTCATCACTCTTCCCCTGCCACCTGCACCTATTTGTGTCCCTGTTGTTGGGTTGTCCATTGTTGGCATCCTCATTGTGGGCACTAGCCCTCCTGGTCATTGTCATCACTGGTCCTTGCTACCTCCTGGCTGCACCCCCACAGAAGTGGTGGGGGGGCAGGTGGGGCCGGTAGTTGTTGTCATAGTCAAAATCACAGGTTTGTACCTAAAAATATTTGTTAACAAGAAAACGAAATGGGAAAAGAACAGAAAAGATACCTATAGCCCAAGAGACATCAATGACGTCACTTGGGCCCTTTTTCATTCTCCCTCATCGTCGTCTCCCCATCTTCTCCATCTGTCCAGGCTGCTCCCCGTTTCCACCCCGTGAGCACTTGCTTTCAGCATTGGTTGGGGGTGCTGTAGTGGTCATGGTGGCATGGTTTTGCTGTTCCTGTCTTCTCATCATTGTTCGTCAGGCATGGGTGCTTCTTTTTTTCATTGTCGTTATAATACTGTTAGAACCTATAAATTATTATATGTTAGTTGAAGCCCAAAAAAAAAAGCAGGAAAAAGAAAACATCGTCTGTGCCTGTTTTGTGTGCGATGCAGCCCATTTCCATCATTTCCTGGTGAGGTGGCAGCTATGGGTGCATTGGGTGTGGATGTTTACAAATGGTGGTGGTAGTGGAGGGAGGAGAGAGGGAGGACAGCAGTGATGGCACCGGCGGCATCAACAGGTGGTGATGACCTGGCAGACACGGTTGATGATGACGTGTCGTGGTTGCATGATGAACAAGTGAACTTCCATTTTCAGGAAATGCCGAGGGACTTGGAAGAAATTTCGAACATAAGTCAAGCAGTCCTTAGGGCCTTAAGGACTTACATACAAGCTTCTTACAGCCTTTATTTGCTGAACTGTCACTTATCCGCCTAATAGATTATATCTGCTTGACTGGTCATCAATTTTAAGGAAAAAATTGTACTTATTTTCCTTAATAAGGCTTAATTTCCTTAATTGGACTCTAAGCTAAATAAGCTAAATAAGTCGACCTTTGATTTTGCTGATGTACACTGTTATTGGTCCGCATCTCAATGATCATCTTGTGATCTAGGATTCACTAATCATGTCTATTAGGGTTTGCTGCTCTTATCAGTGAGATACTCCATCATATTATGTAACAACCTTGACCCATTTTACTTTAATGTAAAGGCTCACCTATTAGTGGCGCCTTGCTATCCAAGCGTTTTATTTGGTGTCATCCAATCATCTTTTCAGGTGTAAGGCTGCTTTTGTTTTTTATTTGTTTTGCTCACATCTTGTCAGATTTGTATGGCAGTAGGTGCCACTCTTTATTTCATGGCACGGTGCTTGCTCTGGAGAAGGAGAAATCGTCACAGTCATCCTGCAAAAGCAAGCCAAATAATGTAAACAAAACATTGCACTGCTCATCTGGAATGTAGCATGGAGCAAATATTGAGGGATCCAATTGATATAAGTGTCAATAAACCCCAGGACCGAAATATCTGAATGGCGAAAAAGTTGGAAGATGTGCACAAGACTAGAAAAAAGAAATCGTTTCAGGCAGAGCTTTTGATCAGATCCACCGCAAACTCTGCGGTGATGTACACTGTTGCTGATACATTGGCCACTGGGAGGAAGGCTGAATAGTGTGCAAAGTATCAGGGTTGACATCAGATCCTCGGTTGATCGAAACACTCGAATATAGATGCATCTACAATCTGCAGCCCTGTGAGCCCTTTCACGTTGAGGTCATGTCCCCTGAGGAGACATGTTTGCGATGCTGGCTGGCTGGAAGATGTAGTCCGAATGAACTATTCCAACTTGACATCCATTGTGATATTTACTTGGTCGACAAATGGTGCAATCATACAATAGGGTTGTTCACAGTAGCCATTTTCAGGCCATTTTTGGCTCATTTTTGATTTCATTTTCAATCTCATTTTTCAAGAATGGACTTCAGAATAGGGTTGTTCACAGTTGGCATTTTTGGTTCATTTTTCACTCATTTTTCAATCATTTTCTATTTCATTTTGATTCTATTTTTTTCAAGAATGGAACTGAGAATGAATAGGGTTGTTCACAGTAGCCATTTTTGGGCCATTTTTGGCTCATTTTCAGCTTCATTTTTGGATCATTTTTGGGTGTTTGGCAGAAGAATGATCAGAATGGACCGAAAAATGATGTGAAAAATGAAGCAAAAAATGGCTATTGTGAATGCTCTGAAATGCAAACATCTGGAAAATGAAGTAAAAATGCATTTTACTTCATTTTCCAGATGTTTGCGTTTCAGAGCATTCACAATAGCCATTTTTCGCTTCATTTTTCACATCATTTTTCGGTCCATTCTGATCATTCTTCTGCCAAACACCCAAAAATGATCCAAAAATGAAGCTGAAAATGAGCCCAAAATGGCCCAAAAATGGCTGTGAACAACCCTAATCTTTCCATGCTGAGGCAGTAACATAACGACAGGCGCTTTTGGCAGCTTCCATCATTACAGAAATGCCATAGGTAGTGTTTAAGAATTGTGGATCAATCAAGGGGGGGTCAAAAAGTTTTCTAGACTGTAGTGTGATTGCATCACCTGTATCGGTCTAGCATTAGAACAAGGCGATAGTTATGTCAAAATGAGACACCAATGAGCCAACTGGGATGCAACTGTCACAAGGATACTAATGTAGTGGCCAGCAGGAGGTGGTGTCCCACAAATGAACAGGTCAAAAACATTTGACCAAGGTCTATGTAAGCGACCAATCTTATCTGATCTCCGTTTTTCCTTGTATACATCTCTTTCATGGTCTCTTCGATACATCTCTTTCATGATATGCCTATTTATATTCTCTCCCATGTCTCATTTCTGTGTCCTGCTTCTTTCCCCATTACTCACATAGAGCTCGTTAGGTTAGATTTTTCTTGTCCTACTTCTTTCCCCATTACTCACATAGAGCTCATTAGTCCAAAGGACTTGAGATTTTTTCTTTCTGCAGGAACCATTCCTTTGTCTTTGAAGACGAGTCTATCACGCAGCTCTGACAGTTGTTTTCTCCCTCGGCGTGCTGCCCTTTCTGCCATAGCGACGCGCCTGGCCAGACATGCTGAACTTCATGCCCAATTGGTCCCCAGACCTTCTGCCCCCTCATCACCACCATTGCTGTCGCCCCTTTCATCCCCTTTGTCACCCTCTCTGTTGCCATCATCCATTTCATCCCTCTCGAGCTCCTTTTGCCCACCTATGCCATTATCCATGTCAGACGATGTTGGTGGCTCTTTTTCCAACCCGCCAAACCCTCAGCTGGCTGATAGCGCAGCCTCCATGGCTTCCATCTTGTCGCTTTTTGTGGCTATGGCTCAACAAAACCAGCAACTCATTGCGCAAGCCCAGAGCAACCCACCTGCACCCATTGCTCCTGCACCACCATCTTTCCTGGCATTCATCTCCACAGATGTCTCCCCCGCTGGTAAGTCACTCCCTAGCCTGTTCCCTGCTATCAAGACAAGCATGCTTTTGGAAACTGCCTGGCATGAGTTCCACCCAATCGATCTCTGCAAGCTGGATTCACATTTCAGGAATAAAGCAGATGTCAAGCATTTGGAAAGTGCAACACCCCACGTTGGTGGGCTTAAGGAGTACCCATCCCTCCATTCCCTTCTCATCCCCCTTTCCACCTATTTTGCCGTCCTTCAAGCTTTTTCTGCATCTGCTGGCGATGCACACACTATGTTCCTCATTGGTCTCAGTGCGGCTCGCTATACAGCTCACCTTCTAGACCTTCACCAGAACTATGAGTGGACAGCTGTGGTTCAGTACCACATGCAATTCCATCTCCACCGCCACTAAGAGATGCTCAACAGGTCTTACTCTGGCTGGGCCCAGCCTGACCAGCTTCTGATGTCACAGTACCTTTTCAGCCACATGTGTGCTACTGGCGGCACCCCCTCATCATGCTCTGGGACTGGGAAGTCCAAGCATGATGTCAGCGGCGAAACATGTTTTGCTTTCAACAAAGGCTCCTGCTTGACATCCCCCTGCCTGGATGGATGCATTCACAAGTGTCGCAAATGTAGCGCTGCTGATCATGGTGAGAAGATGTGCAAGAAGACCTAGGGGTTTGGCTTGGTGGGCCTGCAGCCTGCTTCATGTGCTGCCACCAGCCGGTGCCAACGCATGCACTCTGGTTCCTCTTCGGTCTTGGTTACCTCGTCATCCATATCCACCACCTTGCCTTTCACATCTCACCTCCCTCATACTTCTTTATTCCCACCCAGTCTGCCACCACCATTGCGCCCTAATTCCGATCTGCGCTGTAACACCTATTATTCTCATGCATCTCCTTCCCCTCCTGTCTCCACTCCCCTTGTACTCGGGGCCTGGCACCATTATCTTACTGACTACCCTGACCCCATATTTGTAAAGTCTATTCTCAATATAATTCAGTTTGGTGCCAACATTGGCTTTTTGGGTGATGAGTCCAGGCAATCTTGCAAGAATCTTAAGTCTGCTCTGGAGCATAAGGAATTTGTCGACATCTCTGTCCAATCCCTTCTGGATAATGGGCATGCTGCTGGCCCTTTTGCCTCCCCCCCCCTTCCCAGATTTTGTTGCTCCCCGCTGGGTGCAGTTGGTCACAAACGTAATGCAGGGAAGCTTCGCGTTATTAACCACCTTTCATGGCCACATGGGGCTTCTGTCAACAATGGCATTCCTGATGATGAAGCCCATATTGCCTATGACATGCTTGAGTGCGCAGTCCACAACCTGAGGTGTCTTGGCCATGGTGCTTTGATGGCAAAGCTTGATCTGAAGGAAGCTTTTCACCACATTCCCATTTGGGCTGCCGATTGGCATCTCCTCGGTATTGACTGGGGCTCCAGGCTTTATTACCTGCTCATGCTGGCATTTGGGCTTAAGTCTGCGCCATACATTTTTAACCTCTTTGCTGAGGCTGTTCATTGGATCATCCAGCGACACATCCCATCAGTGCTTCGCCATTATTTGGATGACTTCCTCCTCACGTTCCATCCCTCCTCTGATCCCTCGGTATGCAATGCTGTGATTGAATGGGTTTTGGCTTTAGGAAACGAATTGGGGCTTTGTTTCCAAGACTCTAAAACAGTCTGGCCATGCACCCAGCTTGAGTTCCTTGGACTTGAACTGGATTCTATTGCGATGGAAGCTCGCCTTCCATCTGATAAGCTTGCTTACTTGACAGATCTATTGGATGCTTGGACCCTGAAGACTAAATGTACCTTGCATGAGCTCCAGGAACTTATGGGGTTTCTCCAGTTTGCATCGCAAGTCGTTCTGAA
Organism: Tricholoma matsutake; assembly: GCA_026075535.2. Classification (NCBI taxonomy): domain Eukaryota; kingdom Fungi; phylum Basidiomycota; class Agaricomycetes; order Agaricales; family Tricholomataceae; genus Tricholoma; species Tricholoma matsutake. Next base: position 4,636,812 of record AP026544.2, read on the forward strand.
GTCAAGGACATTCATCCGCCATCTTTTTGATTTCTCATCAACGTTCACATCCCCCTTCGCCACCCGCTACATTCCTAAATCTGCTGCATCTGATATTTGTTGGTGGTGGACTTTCAGTGCACAATGGAATGGTGTGATGGTCCTTACACCCTCACTTCCATCTATCTCTGTCTACACAGATGCTAGCGGGCAAAAGGGCTTGGGTGGTGTGATAAGTGACCAATGGTTCTCTGCTCAAATGCCGCACCGCTATTGCTGCCGTGACATTCAATTTAAGGAGATCTTTGCCATCTTACATGCGATTCTTTGCTGGGGCGACTCATGGGCAGGGCACCATGTTACTTTTTTCTGTGACAATTCAGCAGTTGTCGCATGGATGAACTCTGGGACCGCCAAATCCCCTCACACAATGCCAGTGCTCCGGGCAATTACCATGCTGGCCGCTTGTCTCAAATTTTCTTATTCTTCTGTTTGGATTTCTACTGAGGAGAACTCGCTTGCTGATGCTGCATCTCATTTCCAGTACACCAGGTTTTTCCAGCTCACCCCGCACCTCCCCCCCAAACCCTCGTCACGGAAATCCCACCTCATTGGTATGAAGTGCACTCTAACATGTCACCCTGTGCTGCCTTCTACCTCTGGCATGGCCTCGCCTCTAGCACCCGCAAAACTTACTCTACAGGTCAAAAGTCCTATCTCAACTTTATCCGCCTTGAACCCGGTCTTCTTGACCAGCCTGGCAGATTCCTGCAGGCCACAGATAGATCCATTGCTGAGTGGGTGTGCTCCCTTGGTGATCGTGGGCTGCAACCCAAAACCATTAAGGGCTACCTCACCGCTGTTCATTCCCTCCATGTCGATGAAGGCTTACCTTTCACAGCTTGTGAATCTGAGTCAGTGCGCCAGGTCATTTGTGGCATCAAGTGCTTCCACGGAGAGCGTGAGCATAATCCCAAGCAACCCATCACTCTCCCCATCCTCCAACAGCTCACATCTGTTGCCAGTGACCTCTCCATCAGTTTCAATGCATCTTTTGATGCTGCCACCAAACTTGCATGGGGTGGTTTCCTGCGTTGCGGTGAATTCACCCTCAGCCATGGTGAGAAGTTCAATGCAGCCTCAAACCTCACACGTGGGTGCGTGACATTTGTCCCCTCCATTGAGGATCCCACACATGTGAGGCTCAATCTTCCTGCTTCAAAGACTGACCCTTTTTGCAAAGGTGCGTCAGTTTTGATTGCCAAGGCACCCATGGGTTCTATGACATGTGCTGTTTCCGCACTTCAACACCTTTTCATTGTTGATCCCCAGCCACTCAATGCTCCTCTCTTCTCTGATATTGATGGCTCCCCCCTCACATGCACCATTTTTGTCTCCACACTCAAACAACATCTTACATCACTTGGCATCGACACATCACAGTTTGGTGGTCACAGCTTCTGCCAGGGGGCTGCTTCTGCTGCCGCTGCTGTGGGGTATGCAGATCACAAGATTCAGCTTCTTGGCTGCTGGCGCAGCAACACATACAAACTCTACATTGATGTTCCACGTGAGCGCATTCTGGGTCTCTCTGCATGTCTCCATTTGGCCGCTCCTCATGCTCAGCCTTTCATTTCTCCGGCCCTTCCCTTCCCTCCTGCCTTTGTGGCTTGAGTTTAGCCTCCCAACACGGAGTCCGTGCAAAAGAGCTTGGGTGACCAAATACATTTATTTGCTCACAAATCACACAGACTCATGCCTTCAAGACCTGAGCCCCACAATCTCTCCCAGCATCTCTCCCTCCTCCCCTTCCTTGTCTCATCTTGGGAGCCAGGCATAGATGAACAGGTCAAAAACATTTGACCAAGGTCTATGTAAGTGACCAATCTTATATGATTTCCATTTTTCCTTTCATACATCTCTTTCATGGTCTCTTTGATACATCTCTTTCATGATACGCCTATTTAGATTCTCTCCCATGTCTTGTTTCTGTGTCCTGCTTCTTTCCCCATTACTCACATAGAGCTCATTAGTCCAAAGGACTCGAGATTTCTTCTTTCTCCCACCCCTCATATCCCTTACCCCTCTTTTCTGTTTTCTTTTTCTTTTTCTTGTTCTTTTTCTTTGGCACTATACTCATGGATGTACATTTGCCTGTGCCAGCTTGAGTTCAGCCTCCCAACATGGAGTCTGTGCGAAAGAGCTTGGGCGACCAAATACATTTATTTGCTCGCAAATCACACAGACTCGTGCCTTCAAGACCTGAGCCCCACAATCTCTCCCAGCGTCTCTCCCTCCTCCCCTTCCTTGTCTCATCTTGGGAGCCAGGCATAGAGGAAGAGATTCCGAGCAGCAACAGATCATGATTTTGGGTGGTCTTTAGTCAATAAATTACAGGTAGACCGTGATAGCGTACAGAAAACAACAGCTTGAAATGACCTGATTTAGGCCCAGTGCTGGGGTCAGTTACATTCTCAAATCTATTTGAGGGTAGACACCACCAGCCAATTTGATTGCTAGGTCCAGATACACTGAGTGGACCAGTGCCATTGTTCGTCCACTGTGCAATCTGTTCTACAGCAAAGGTTGAGTTTGGTTCTACTAGTGTTGTGACGGCTTGGCTTGGCCTGAAATCCACAGCTAAGGCCCAGCTTTGAGGGGCTCAAGCTTTTGAAAACTCAAGCCTGAGCTGTGATGAAGACGGCTTCAGGCTGGCTTAGGCTTGGCCTCAGCCCATAGGGGTACATGTAGTCAAACAGGAACTCAGCCCTGAAATCAGCCTGAACGCGCTGATGAACATAGGTCTGCATTCCCCTAATGTATGCAACATTAACAACTTCAAAGGTACAACAGTGAGAGATCTGACACACCTAAACAACTGTTCTTAATGGTAGTTAACTATAATAGGGGAATGCAGACCTCATTCATCAGCACGTTCATGATCAGGCCGATTTCGGGGCTGAGTTTGATTTCAAGTTCGTTCCTTTTTTCCCTGAAATCAGTACACCCCCCACGTAATCCTGAGTTCGGACCAAGTTCAGCCAAGCGGTTTTGCTACTAGTCAAAATACTATATTGCTTGCGACATGCTAGAGTGTAGATAAATACAAATCTAATCTCAGTGGACATACTAATAGTTATGGGAGTGGAGCGACTAAGGTGGAATCTGCAAAATGGAATCACTGCGTCTGAAAAACTGTCTTCTCAGATTCCAACTCATCGACCAGGGGTGAGCTGAGAAAATGACTATGGAAATCCCAAATGAGAAGCAAGCCTAAGGCGTGTCGTAGTCATGACAAAGACTAACCCGTGGACGTATGTCAAGCCTTAGGGAGGCTTCTTGCCTGCCATCCCTGAATTCACATGCTAAGGGGGAGCATCTCGATGTGGATTGCACCCAGATAGTCCAGACAACACCAGTATTCCAGGAAAGCTTGTGAGCGCCATCGCCCAAATTTCTTCACCATGTCCAGAGGCACCCCTGATACAAGGTAGAAGGTTGTCCCACATATGCGAAAACAATGTCCTGTGATTTGGGGGTATCCCTTCTTGGTTGCTCGGAGGATCTGATTGATGCATTGGATAAACTTTGCTCTGGTGAGTGTCACCAAGTTGTTCTGCATATCGCGGTAAGCAGAAATTGGGTGGTTAATCTCGAGTCTGTTCTTGATAAAGTGTTTGTGGATTGCATGGATAGGATCCAGAGGGGCCTCCTGGCAAGGAATCCAGACATCATCACCATGGGCTTTCTGGGTTTTTGACCACGGTAAGTGAAGATTACAGGCGCCGTTCTTAGCTGTAGACTCTTGGATGTGTGCAAAGGTGGCGTGGCAGCGAGGGTTGAATTTCTTGAGATTCTGGGTAGGATCTCACTGATGCGCAGTTGACAGAAGAATGACAGGCAGCAGATTGCATGGACACAGTTATCCAGCCCCAATGATCTGTCCAGCCCGCTGTTGAGGTCATCGAGCATTGCTATTGTCACAGGAGCCCTCTTGCTGTAAAAAGATGATGCTGGCCTCATCTCCTCCACTCCTTTAAGCATCTGGCGCAAACGTTGGCTGCCCTGCCATGCTAGTCCTCACCTCTGATGTTCCTTCTTTATAGCCAGGATCTTTGCGCCAACAGTTCTCCCAGCTAATCGACCCGCATAGGATAATGGCCATGCCATGAGAATATCCTCCCTGGCCGGGAGTGCGTTGTTGCCCTGAAATACCCAGTCCCTGACAGAAGGTGAGAAACTTGCGCAGTCTGCTCATGTCCTTTGCCTGAGTCATTTTGTTCACAGCCGCTCCTTGGACCTGGCTGATCTTCTCTAGCAGGTTAGTGGGTAGCGCGAGGTTCTGCAGTGGTAACTGTGCATGTGCTGTTGGGATCTGCTGAGTGTATGGTTGAGGGCAAGTAGTGTTGCGGGACAGCCTCCTGCCATGGATTTGGGCCAGCTGGGATAGATTGTCCATGTGTCTATTGGAGTAGGCGGTGTACTGGGTCTGTCTAATGGGAGGCATTGCAAGTAGTGGCCATGGAAGGGTTAGGTGTGACCATTGTCAATCGCAGTCACACATTCATAATGTTTAGTCAAATTCAATTTATTTTGTATGTGTGAGTCGTGGTAGTCTACAGTAGGACCCCTGATTATCCCTACCTAGGCTAGATCCCAAAAAGTCGAAATTTCGCGAATTCTGTCTGGACACTTTTGTGGATTCCTGTCCAGATTTACGCTGGGCTACCAACTTTTCAAAAATTTTGTCCGGACACCTGATTTAGCTTTTTCTGAGCATAAAATTTGTCCGGTCACCCAGATCTAGCCTTTTTGTGGCTTAAAATTTGTCTGGACACCCAGATCTAGCCTCCTGGAGTGTCAAATCACGATTGGTGCATGCTACAACAATGGAACAAGGTATTTAAGTACCGGGGAAGTATTCTGAGTACTATAGAAGTATATCAATGATAAACTACTCCTCAGGATCTTCTAAATGCGTGATTTGTCTACGCTTACAGAACAAACGCATTGCATCTATGTATCTCTTTTCCCCCGACAACATTTCCATGAATTGCTCTGCCTCTTTTTGATCCAGTTCTAGTCCCATTGGTATAGTCTTTGGTGTAGAGGAAAGCAGGCATAGGAAAGCATTTGATGACAACAGCACAAACTGTTTCGTTTGGAAGGTTGCAGTGGCATCCGGGTGATCACAAAAGATATGGCCATGCATGTGCTCAAAGACTTGGACAGCGAGGTAAGATACGGCAGATATGTTTGAGGCATCAGTGATGCCAGCATGTTTTCTGTTCTTGCCACCAGTTTTCGAGTAGATTGCGATCACTATGGCATGAAGTCAAAACATTGTGAGTCGCTTGCTGAGTATTTGGATCAATTAAACTTACCATGCCCAATCCTCAGTCCGAGATCAGTGAAGATGAAGCCATACACCCCCAGTTTCAATGGAGTGAAAGGTGAGACTAGCGTGTCAAGAACCTCATGAAGATGAGGGACTCGAGCTTTAGTAAACGTGTTTCTATGGCGAGTTGCCATCTGATTTGGATCAGCACCATGGATATTCAATGACAGAGATATAAAAAAACATGCCTGTTTTACAACTGCTGCAGCAGTTACAGCCACATTAGCAGAATTACCTGTCATAGGTGCAGGAGCAAGAGACCCCTCGATTTCTCCATCACGCACTCCAGGAGCGGGAACACAGTTGGTAGTCCATCATGCAGAGCATTCGTAGCCTGTTCCAATCGCCTGATCATCCTGAGCTTCCTTTAGTGCCTCGTGGAACTGATGTATGATGCTGCTGAGTAGTGTGGGTTTTGTTTTGTTGTCTGCCCTTTCTCCATGTGAATGACGTGTCCAAACACCCTTATCTGCTGACCAGGTTTGATGGGTGTGCCGCATATCGATCAATGCTTTGAAATCAAGAGTTCCTAATGACAATACTCCATGACCAAGTGGCTGTGCCACTTCATTTTGGAACTGAACTGGTGGCAAGTTTCTTATGGCAGCTTGAAGTTCCTTGTACTCCCATGCAAGTAACTCTTCTTCAGCCTCTTCATCAACATCAGCAAGAAATTGTCTGGAGGTAGAATGAGGGAACATGAGACACCACGACTCGAAATATGGGAATGACGGGTTTACTCACACCTTGATTGCCTCATCCACTACAACATCCATCGCTGCACATGTCAAATTGAGTAACTATTCTTCCTGCTTTCGAGTCCAAGATAGTGACTTGTCCTCTTTGTTGTCCAGCAGATTTTGTAGTTCTTGTGCCTCGGACAGGCTCTCATCATCGACTCCATCGTCACTGAAGTCACTAATGGAAGCAGTGTCAGCATCCTTACCAGGAGCCTCTTGGAACCAGCTCGTGATACTTGGTAAAGTGGTCATTGATTGTCGTTCCCATATGCGGTGGAGCTGACTTGGTGTCAGACCCAACAGTGCAATCAGGCTATCAGCTTCCTGCGCAGCTTGCTCTGCCACATCTTGGATGTCCTGATCACTAGGATATACTGAGAGGATGGGGATATTGATGCCTGTGTTGTCGACATATGTATGATTATAACCCGCTGCACATGCCTTGGGATCTGAGCCTCGAGCACGGAGTATTGTTTTGTGAATCTTGATACAGAGCTTGGGGATCATGTAGATGAGGTCCAGGAGTGTAAAATCTTTGACGATTCGCCGAGCTTCACCAAAAGCATGTTTGCAAGCCTCAGTTGAATGTAGCCAAGGGAATAGAGGGAAGATCTTGGGTACATGATCTTGGTGAATTAAGAGCAGAGCAATGTAGCCTTCTATGATCATCTGGGCTATATCAATGGCTTCACGTGATAAGAAATACTGTGAGCCCTTGTAACTTGCATGATCAAGGAATGTTGCCCATGCATCAAGAAAATACTGAGCACGAAGGACAAGTTTGAGGTGTTCCATGTGTGAGATATTCCAGTTCTGATATGCATCAATCAACTCTCCAAACACGAAAAGATACACAATCTTGCTGACATAGTCTGGATGATGGTCAGCTAGGTATTGAAGTACATGAGATGAAAAGAGGCATGATGCAGCATTGTAATCCTGCTGATCAAGCTTGTCGACATCTCGCTTATACAATGGTGTGCTGTCTTCCATAGCCATTTCCCGAATGTGGTTGTACATTGCTGTAAAATTCCCAAGTGTCAGAAGACACGCTCCAGAGAACAGATTGTTGCAAAAGGTCTTCAGGACATGTTTAGAGTCTTGAATCATACACATAGCTTGTCCCCAGTACTTGACCATTGCTATTTGTGTGTCAGGAGAGCCATGGCATGGATTCTTGATTATGCACTCAATCTTCTCTGCGTTCTCAATGAAAAGCCGCTGCACAGAACGTTCGACTTCCGTCCCATCACAAGCATATGAAACCACTTGGATCCCTTGATCAATAAGCCCATCCATGACTTTCTCCAAAAGTTTCAGCAAGACTTCCGCATCAAGATCATTACCAATAGGAATTGCTGACACAATGATAGGTGCTATGTTTGGGGATGGAACTGTCAAGCACCAAAGGTGAACCTATGCAGAACATGGTTAGGGAGTACTATGAATCATAAGAGTACCCATAACATTGAGATACCTTGGTAGCCTTTTTGATTTTCCCTTCTGAAATAACCTGCCTCACGCTATCTGGATCTGCGACATGATATGGACCATTGACTCCACCAACAAGGAAGTAAGTATTCTTTTCCTTATCCCAGAACAACTGAAGGCTACTAAACAGTTTTGTATCATTGCAGCTGAGCCCTACAGGTCCAATATGATTCAACGCTGTGAGATGATCCTCAACAAGCTGGAAGGTGTGATCACAAATTTCCATGGGAAACTGTGGCTGCCAAGACTCCTTCATCCTGATTGTTCGGTGTCAGTATTGAATGTAGGTGAAAAAACGAGTGTAACAGACCAAAAATTACGTGCACTTTGTGCTGGAAGATAAGCACTGAGAGATTCAAATGCTTGTGGGCTGTGGATCTTGAGTATATGGCACATCTCATCCCAAGCAGGAGCATAACGGAAGTTCTGCATTCCAACGCCATGCTCCTCACAGTTGTACTTGGTCACTACAGCCTCCATCAATCCATGGAACACCTTATTGTCATATTTTCCAGTCAGTACACCTTGTGCATAGCGAATACAAGGAGTATGTTTGGCATCCTGTGGAAGTGAATCAAATTCAAAGTGGAAAGTACCAGAAACCTGAACTCACCAGAGTCTCGATGAGTTGTTTCAGACCAATTGACCGCGCATAGATTTGTCCCAGTAATGGACTTTGAAAATGGTGATTTGTATAGATATAATTCTTGTCTTCTGGGTTTGGCTTTCACAATGCATCCTTGAACACTTTGCTAGACAGCACTCATGTACATTCACTACATGGCAGTGGGCCCAGCTGGAGGTCCTTGTGTGGCGCTACCACTGTACACTTGCAAGCAATGGCAAACACATGTAGATGGCAATGATCATTCCGCCACTTGTGTTCATGCTGCTGTCTATCAAGAACATTTTGTTTTGCCTTCTTGCCAAGTACACTGAAGAGCTTGTTGTATATTTCTCCTGCTATAACTTTGATGGATCGAGCACCACCACCTAAAACCCCAGTGCGGTGCAGGTATGTTGGAACATGTGGATCATTCACTTCTGTGATGCCAGGACATGGAACGGTTTCATGCTTGTGAGTACCCTCAGCCCCCAATTTGTCGCCCCTTTCAAGTTCTGTTTGTGCTGACTTCTTCTCAATGACCTTAGATCCCACCGTAGCCTTGACACTCTCAAAACCCAACTTCAGCAAGGTAGGCATGCCAGCACTCAGTTTTTTCTTCCTCCCTGATGCCTTACATTCCTTGAGATGTGTGCACCACCTCATTGCGTCACAGACCTCCTTCATCAACATATTTTTGCCACACACTGAGTGCCGGACAGATCGAACATTAGTTGGGTGAAATTCAACGTCGGGATCATCAGTGAGTAGTTTTTGCTTCCAATGTTTGAATACAACCTCATCCACCCTTAGCTCTCCCTGCCAAAGTTTCTCTCTCCATGCCCATGATGCTTTAGCTGACTGACTCGTTCCTTCTGACCTACCAACCATTCCCCTTCTTGCTCGATAGTTGTCACTCTCCTCACTGGCCTCAGAATCTGTGGTTGAAACAACCTGAGGGCACTTCAGATGCCGACTCTCTCCTTGTCCTTCAATCCTTGCCATCGGAACAGTTTTCTTTTGATCATTCTGGACTTCCTGGTCACTGTTTGATCTGTTCTTTGGCCGAAAAAATGACCATAGTGTGGACTGCTCCTTTGCCTTCATCAGCTTTCCATCTGGATGAATATCTTGATCATCATCGACATCCATGTAATCTCTGCCTAATGAGGTGTCTGTAACTCTTCCAGTTTCTGGTTCTCGGCTTGCTTTTTCACAGGACTGATCTGTATCCACAATGCTGGGTGATGATCTGGGACCTTTAATGCTACTTGCAAAGTCTGTATTGGTTCCATCACTTGCTCCTCCGTTCGCACCTCCCCAGTCCTCACTTAGTGACGATACACTCCCATCAACCACCATCATGTCTGGTTTCCAACTGGCATAGTCTGTGCCTTTGGAATCTTCAGGCACTGGATTCAGGATATCTTCAAAGGATAGGTGCAGTTGTGCGGTTATAGATGGATCCAATGCAGGTGCTTCAGGAATTGAGTCATTCTCACTCTTGCTATCTGAACCTAGAGCAAACTGTGCGAGGTCCGGGAAGTTATAGTCTCCAAGTGCAATTGAAATGCTAAGCTCAGGGTTTTCTTCCAACACGATCTCAGTGGCTTGGCTGAAATTTGAAGATGCCATGTCTCCTTTGCTGTCATGATTGATACTGTTTGAAAAGCGTCGAAACCAGCACAACCTTTCAATAATTGCTCGCTGGTGTTCCCAAATGGGTGTGGCAGTTATTGCATGCTTGATAGTGTTGGCCAAGATGATCCCACAGGAATGTCCATCTACCTGGTTCCCATGTTTCATTGAATTTCCTTCACATGTGAATTTTAGGCTGAACACTGATTGCAACCAGCTCTGGAGTGATCGAAGGAGTTTCCTTGGTATGATGAAGGTATCATTGAATGAGTCACCTTGAGTTTCGTGTGAGTTGTATCTTATATCTATAGCAGATTGAACTGAACTTACCAAAACTAATAGTTCAGTTTGGGAAATGGATGAGACCTGCAATCCAGTGATTCATGTTAACGTGGATTGGGAAGTATAATTCTTTGGTGTTATTGTCCTTGATATGTTTCTTATAGCAGCAGAGAAGTGGGGTGTTTTTCTGAGTATACTTCTTAACATTTAGGACTTGCTAGGCAAATGATAGCTTTGCGATTATGACCTTCTCTGCAAGGCGAGGATCAGATGTAACTTCTTTCGACAGCTCTTCCATCATCATGTCAATGTGGTTGTCATTAAGCCACGTCATGCCAAGTAGTTTTGCCAGATGAGCACTAGGGATGTTGCCTTGGAGGTAGGTCAGATGTACATTCCACCCTAGCAATGTAAGAATCTGCCTGGCCACACAGACCATGTCAATTGTAGTTGCATCCGTTGTTTTATTCTCCTCGTTATCCAACCACTGACAGCCTTTTCTCCAGGTACTCTGAGTTGCTACTGTGTCTGAAAGTTTCTTCTAAAAGGTTAGGACCCACAGCAGAAAACACTCTATACTGCTGTTGAATCTGTGATCAACAATTGACCTGGTGCCATCAAACCAGGCCTGCCCAAACTTGTTCTCTAAGTCAAGAAGAAATGCTGCAGGTGGGATAGGCTGCTTCAGTAAGGCTTTCGTGTCGGTGGTGGGCATATCATGGTAAAACCATGACTGAGCTTTAGTGGTTATGATCTCAGCTGATAGAGATGGTAGTTCATGCTTGAGGAATTGTGCAACAGGTAGATTTGGTGCTGGGAGATGCTTTAAATGAAGCTCAGGGATTTTGAGTCGGTCTTCTCTAGCCCATAGTACTTCATATGGAGTGTCAGTTTTAGAATACTGCATTCCTGTCCCAATCCAGTCCTTGTCAATAAAGGGTGGAACATTGTCCAAATCAAGGATGTCACGATCCATAAGGAGAAGTGTTGATGATATGTCTAAGAATTCAAAGCTGATGACATAGCAACATGGAAATTTTCAGCATAAGTATGTACTGACAATATTGGGTAGAGAAAAAAAATACAGCCAACAGTATTTGAACTCAAAGAGTCATGATCAGCAGTAACATACATATTTACCACTACACCATCAAGTCTTGTCTGGACAAGGGATCTATGTGTCCTATCAATATCAGATCTCATCCGGACACATGGATACAGGTGTCCAAAAATTTCAGCTAAAATCTGTCTGGACACCTCACAACCAAAATCTAGCCTTTTCGTCCAAAAAGTCCAAAATCTGTCCAGATTGGTGTCTAGCCTAGGTAGGGATAATCCGGGGTCCTTCTACAGTGTTATGCACAAATTCTCTCAAATGAAATGGTATCTTAGGCAGAAATGCATATAGTAAAGAGTTCACAGGAAAAACACCCCTTGAGGGCCCATCTGTGGGATTCTCCAATGTGGGAATCCACGTCGTCAAAATCCATAGTCCGTGCTCCTGGATAAGCTTCACAATCTCTTGTAGGACTGCATTTTGCTGAGTGCCCCATGACCTCCCCGCCTTCAATGCACCCATGACACCCTTGTTGTCTGAGCATATGATTATGAACTCCTCCTGTAGTCAGAGCCTCCACCAAGCCATGTCCTCCGAGGTCTCTGCTGCAAGTTTGTGCTTTACCTCACTCACCCTATCAACCTTGAAACCACCCCAGAATTTGTACAGAGAGACCAAGTGTGACCGTCCTTCTGGTATGATGAGACAGACATGATTCAGGGTGCTGATCACCCTCTCAGTTTCTTTCACTGTGTGAGGTGAGCCATGCATCCAGGTTGAGATCTGCTCCAGGTACTTGGTCTTCTTCTTCTCTGGAAGCTCCACCGTCTTTGCAGATAGATTCCACCAGAAACCAATGTACATGAATGCCATCAAGAAATTGACAAATTTTGGTGGTGCCCACGGCCATCCTAGTTCTTCCACAATGCTCCATACAAGTGCTGATGAATATGTGAATTCGTACAAACCATCAGACAGGCGACTTGAAGGGTAATGCAGGAAGATGAAATCATCCACCCATTTGATCACTGCATTGATGCCTTGGCTCAAGAGTATCTTGACCATAGTGTCCACCACTCTGCCAAATATTGCTGGGGAAGGTGATGCACCAAAGTTCAAGATGTGGTCAAGGTGGATTAATCCCTTGATCATTATCGCTAGGAAACAGCATGCAGATGGGTGAAGTGGGATGTTACAAAATGCAGAGTCAACATTGAATACTGCTCCTTGTGTTCCCTCAGGCATGTCGGCCACCAACAGGAAGCACTCCGAGAATGATCCCCAGGTGCATTGGAACTTTTTTGAGTCTATGATTGTGTTAATAGAAGTCTTTGTAGGGTCAATAATATAATTCTGTGTCGTGTTGTGAGGCAAAGTTTCCAGGTCAATGCAATTCTTATTCTTTGGATACAAGTGGTTTACAATGATGTGGCATTTGCTGCCGCCTTGATCGATAACTGCAAGAGGGGCAGTGCGAAAGTGTCCAATCAGTGAGAAAAGTTCATCTGGGTCATAACCGTGCAATAGTCTACCAAGTGCGATTTCTTCAGCATATTTCTTAACAACAAACTCTTCATCTTCTTGTGATGTGTAATGATTCTGGGGGACAGACATGCAGGAAAGCAAAAAAATTTCTAAACCACAGAGAAAGCCTTGCCTGAGGCCCACTGGAATGTTGTTGAATTTGCCCAGGATGCCTGCATCCCGTAGAGCGATTTCCCAAGCCTCAGCTTTGAGCTTGGTTATGATTGGGAATATGTTGTCAGGGAGTGCATCTTGCAGATCCATGGGAGAGATCTCTGCAGAAGGAACAGGAGTGGCTGTAGGTGCAGGTAGGACCTCGTCAACAACCAGAGGAGCCAATGTTGAATGCAATGCACATGACCTTGTTTCCAAGGAGTCTGTTGATCCACTTTCCCTGCTCATTGGCGACAAGTCGCTTTGCATTTCCCTGGTGATCTCTGTGCAAGTGTGGTTCCCCACAGAGGTAGCATCTGAAGGTCATTTGTGCTTGGTAAGGCCGGAAGAGGGAAAGTTTACAGGTTGGTATCCTCCGTGATTGGGATTGGATGTGCCCCTGAGAAACTGTTCCCACCAAAGTTGTTTGATCTGAAGCTCAGGAAGAAGGATGGACCCAGAGCTGGTTGTCGTAGCTGCTCTGGTACTATTGGCAGCAGATTCTTTATCTTATACTTGTAAAACAGTTGCTTGTCGAAAATCAGGCTGAACAAATCATCCCTCCTCCCAATCCATGAAGTGTAGGACTCGATGATATAGCCCCTGTATGCTGGCCAGTCCTGCATGTAATCCAGCCTAGCTGCAATGACACTGAAGAAATCTTGGAACATATCCATGCAGTCTAAGGCTTGAGGCATGCATGGCTCGACATCGTCGCCCAGGATGAGGTGTTTCTGCATGCCACAGGTGAAGTCCTCACAGATCTCTGTGAAGTTGTCCGTCGACAAGTAATGGTCCTTTGCTGCTGTCATAGTCTTCTGCTTCAACCTGATTTTGCCCCTGTCATTCCACCCAATCTCGGTGTCAATTGCATCAGTGATTGTGTTGTGTTTGAGCAGGCCTTGTGAGTGCATAGTGACAACGGGATGTAATTCTTGAAGCCACCCTTCAGCTCCTTAATCACCGCAATTGGCAGCTCACTCGTGGTATTCGTCATTACCTTGGAAAAGTATCTCGTAGTTGGGCATAATGCCTGTTCATTGGTTGCCACTGCAGGGCCCATCGCTGTCATAGCCATCACCAAGGCACCAGTATTTGGCCTCAGATGCATTGTTGCGGTGTAGCTGTGACCATGCCTATCATGTTGTTGGTCCCTTGGTTGGTGCCAAGGGTACTGTGAGGAAGATGCCGTATTGGCAGGACTGGGTGTACACTGAATTGAGGTTGCCCAGCTGGCAGAGGGGCCCGAGAACCTGGCTATATGCATGTTAATATGACACAGAAATGCTTCAGGTATATTACAAACACCATGGAAGTGGGTATCTGCTGGCCCAAGCATGTATGCCCCAGTCCAATCCTGCGGAGTGCTGCTTCCACATATCCATGACTATATGCATGTCAATATGTATAAAACATGATATAGTCACAATGACTGACATGAATGCATGTCTGTGAGGCTGTCTGCTGGCCAGTAGTGTCTACATGAGGATGTACTTGCGTGGCTGTCTGCAGGCCAGTAGTATTTACATGTGCATGTGCTTGCAAGGCTGTCTGCTGGCCAAACTGTATGCGCGCCGCTGCAGCAGCATGTGGGCCACACTCCTCTGATTGCTCTGTCTGTGTGAATTCTGAGAACAGCCTTCTGCCTATGCTCGAGCCTCGCATGCTCTGTCTCTGTGAACTCAGTGTACAGACCTCAAACAATATCCCTCCTACTATTGCTGGCACATAGCCCAGTGCTGCAAATCCTTTGGGGATTGGGATCAGGCCATCTGCTGATAGGTCCACCTTGCACTATAAGGTCTGTAACCACTCACAGCAGTTCCGGATCAATCTCCCACGGCACTCGGAACCCCTCGAACGCCTTCGAGCCTTGCAAAACACTCCCGAACATGCTTTGAGCGGCCTCGTGCTACCTCGATCCCCCTCGAACGATTTAGGAACACTTCGAACACACTCAGCCACCATCATCATGGCCTCGGGCACTCTTACTACATGCCGATGAGTCATAGCAAGGTTGACCAAGCTATTTGGCCACCGACTGAACACACACGAGACGACTTAGGATGCAATGAGGCAAATTTCCGATGTTTAGACGGTTTGTAATGACATAGGACGAGTACATTTCGCACATATCAGGACTCCGGAGATTTAATTCTTATCTTTTATTGTTTTACTCAGTGATAGAGGTTTATCTTTTATCCTAGACTTCACCTCATGTAGGCCTCATGTTCTCCTTCCCTTTTTGGTAGTACCTCTTCAGAACTTATTTAAACTTGTAATAGTTACTCACTTGAAAAGGGGGAAAGCAAATTGTCTTACTTCACTATCATCTGATTTAAGAGTTCAGCTCTTGAGTCCAAGCCTCTCGTCTAGTCCAAAGTTCTGCAAATTGTCGCAAACTTCCTCGAAACTTTGTATTAGCCCTCGAACCCTTCGTCTGTTGATGATACTCAACCCAGAAACCCAAACAAAACCCACAAAATGGCTTTAGATGGTATAACACAAGTCAGAGGAAGGTTGCGAGGCCCTCTAGAAGTCACCTGTCAGACCGACCATCAAATAGTCATAAAACAACTGCTCGTCGAAGCAGTTTGAGGCTAAAAGAATGTGTTTCGAGACTTTGCAATGATTTTCGAGGGGTTGCGATGATTTTCGAGGTGTTGCGATGATTTTCGAGACTTTGCGATGATTTTCGAGATGTCGTGATGCTTTTCGAGATGTCGCGATATTTTTCAAAGAGGTTTCGAGGAATTTCGAGTGCACAGATATGTTCGGACGCAAGATCGGGGGACTAGACGAGTAGTAGAAGTGACAAAAAGGCTAATTGAGGGAAGCAAGAGTGAAAATAGCATAATGCAAGGAATTTTGAGGAATTTTGAGGAAGTCTAGCGTAAAACACCAAACTTCAGACTGAATAAGACTAAACTGTACTCTCAAATCACTGTGATCTGGGAGGAAGACGACGACTTTCTTGTTTTTCTTTGTATCTAGTACATCTTTTTATATAAAATAAAGAAAGTACCTAAAAAGGCTAGAGAACATGAGGCAAACATGTGGAAAACTCGAGGCAAAAGACAATATAAGTATATCAGAACAATAAAGCGAGCCTAGAAGGGGTGAATATAACACATGATGAAGAAATAATAAAAAAGAATAGCTAAAACCGGACTGTCCTTGTTATAAATTGAATAAAAGATCGGAAACTGCTTCGAGCGGATTGTATGCATGCACATGTGGTCGAAATGTGTTCGATATACGCGATATAGTGTCCCATGTGTCCAGCATGCGTCCGAAGATCATTCAAACAAGAAATACTGTGTCCGACGATGTTTTTCGAGGTTCGATGTTGTTCGATCGCGTTCGATACGATGCTCGTGATGCTTGACGATGCTCGATGATGTTTGCGATGCTCGACGATGTTCAATCGTGTTCGATACGATCCTCGACGATGTTCGACCACGTTCAACGCTTGACGATGCTCGACGATGTTCAATCATGTTCGATACGATCCTCGATGATGTTTGACCGCGTTCAACGCTCGATGATGCTCGACAATGTTCGATACGATGCTCGACGATGTTGATCACATTCAATACGATCCTTGACGATGTTCGATCATGTTCGATATGATGCTCGTGCTGCTCGACGATGCTCGATGATGTTCGCAATGCTCGACAATGTTCAATCGTGTTTGATACGATCCTCAACGATGTTCGATCACGTTCGATACGATCCTTGATGATGTTCGATTGCATTTGATATGATGCTCGCGCTCGGTAGACTTGGTCGGGAGTGGTCGCGCTGCTTCTGGGACCTCGTGTGAGTTATCCGATGTGATTAGAATGTGGTCAAAACGGTGAATCGGCCTTTGAGCTGAGGAGACAACCTATCACCGTCATATATCGTTATCGCCCCTCGTCACTATCATTGCTGCCCCACTCACATATTCTTTCTACACCCTTCATAAACCGTCTACACCGTTCCCAATTACCTCAAACATCTCCTCTACCCCTCAAACCTTATTGATCTCCCTCGAACTTACATCGAGAGATCTTGTGGCCCTTTGAACGTTCTTGAAGCCCTTTGCACACCCTTGGGAGTTGTTTTCATACCCCTGGTTTACAGCGGTGACCTTTAGTACCACCTCGCACCCTTCCTCTAACTTGTGTTATACCATCCAAGGCCATTTTCGTAGGTTTTGTTTGGGTTTCTGGGTTGAGCATCATCATTTGGAGCCCACCGTGAAGGGTTTCTAAATCATTTCATTGCCTAATCCATCTCGAATCTCCCAGCTTAGGCCAACACAAGCTAGAAACCTACAGATTGACACTTGTCACGCCTTCAAATCTCTCGAACAATCGGGAGATATTCTTATACCTGTTTCCGAAGCAGAATCAACTCATCATTGACTATTCCCTTCACCAATATCATCACCCTCAACATCATCTTCTACTTCTTTGTCTTTGTCATCCACATCTTCATTCATCCTTCCAACAACTTTGACTCCTCTACCATCATTCACACAAGTTTTAACTCCTATTCCTAGAAACATTGCATTCATGACTATGCAAGCAACAATGCCAGCTTGTGGTCATTCCACGGCGCTGAAATTCGACCCTACCCAGCCACGAGAACTTCACAGATACTTTAATGAACTCGAATTGCTTTTCTCAGTGTGCAATGTCACAAACTCAGAGGATATGAAGAAGCACGCTTGTCGCTATCTCAATATCGACACCTCCGAACTCTGGGAATCGATTCCAGAATACGACGCCAGCATTTCATTCCAGAACTTTTGCATTGCAATTCACAAGCTTCACCCCAGTTCGGAAGACGATCACAAGTGGTCTATCTCCGATATGGACAAGTTAGTCAAGGTCTTTACCCTCCCCCACCTTTCCCGTTGGACTCCGACTGGAGTCCAACTGGACTGACCGGAGTCCAACTGGAGTCCAACTGGAGTCCACTGGGACTGGTCACCAGCCAACTGCTGCAAAGTTGCCAGTCCAGTCCCAGTCCAGTCTGACTGGACTCTGAGTGGAATCCACTCAAACACCGGATTCCACTCAAACACCGGATTCCACTCAAACACCGGATTCCACTCAGACTGGTCCAGTTGGAGTCTGGTTGGAGTCCACTGGGAGTCCAGTCGGATTCCGCTCAAAAAGTGTGTAAGGAAAGGAATCGAACCCAGATCCCTGTCAGTTGCTTATGTAATCATAACACACACAATATAACCGTTACTCCACAGTACCTTGTATAAGGTATCATCTACTTGTGCTAGGTACTGTGTGCGGCTGTGTATGACAAAGCATATAGCTGCATCATCAAATGTGCCAGCTCATCACTCACCACTACCACCACCACCATTGATGCTGCCTCCCTCCCTCCTCTCTCTACCACCACCACCACTGTGTGGACACCCACTGCCACTGCTCCCACACCCAATCCGCCATCACCACCACCCGCAAACGAGCCGAATGGATGGAATGCAGGCCCAAACGATGCAGATCGCATCGTTTGGGCCCTAGATAAGTTTTTTTTTTGTTTGCTTTTTGTTTTTATAAACTAACCAACCTGTTTTTTTAGCTTTCTAGGTTATAATCTACTGGCAACGACACCACCACTCGCAAACGAGCCAACACGGGCCCAAACGACACAGATCGTGTCATTTGGGCCTTATGTAAGTTTTTTTCACTTGGTTTTTGTTTTTATATACTAACTAACTCGTTTTTTTAGTTTTCTAGGTTATAATCTACTGGCAACGATGCCACCACTCGCAAACGAGCCAACACGGGCCCAAACGACGCGATCTGCATCATTTGGGCCTTATGTAAGTTTTTTTCGCTTTGTTTTTGTTTTTATAAACTAACTCGTTTTTTTAGTTTTCTAGGTTATAATCTACTAGTAACGACACCACCACTCGCAAACGAGCCAACATGGGCCCAAACGATGCCGATTGTGTTGTTTGGGCCCTATGTAAGTTTTTTTCACTTGGTTTTTGTTTTTATGAACTAACTAACTCGTTTTTTTAGTTTTCTAGGTTATAATCTACTAGTAACGACACCACCACCCACAAATGAGCCAACACACCCACCCCACGCCTGTGAGCCCCTGCTTGTAGGGTGGATCATGAGTGTGTGCAGTCGACGACAATGACGACAATGACAATGATGCCTACCAGCACCCCCCAAAGCCGACAAGCAGCTGCTCGTCGGGTGGATGGTGGGCACACCAGGGATAAGACGACCACGGCACCCATCCCCATGCCTACGAGCAACTGCTCGTAGGGTGGATGACAGGTGCGGCCTGCTATGGTGATGGACATGTGCAAGGAAGGGTGGGCGACGACACCCACCCCAGACCGCATCCCCCAACCCCCCCTCCCCCACATTTTGCGTGGGGAGGGGTCTTTATTATTTTTAATTTATCTCTGCCCCCCCCTCGCACTGAATGCAAGGGGTATATATATTGTAGTACTTATGAATCCCCCCCTTGTGCCGAACGCGAGGGGTTTAGTTTTTTATGTACATAGTAATAATCCCCCCCCTCTCGCATCTTGCGAGAGGGGTTTTTTTTTGTTTATTATTATATTATACCCACTCCCTCGTGTCCTACACGAGGGATGTGGTTAATTAAAATTTTTTGATCTTAATTGTTTGAAAAATGCCTCCTGGAAGAATATGAAAAGTTGAGTCATAAATAAACCTTATATTGATCCCCAATAAATCTCCTGTGGCTCAAGTGGTTGAGCACACTTGTTTGGTTTGTCATGTGATTCCTTATGGTGAGGTCTTGAGTTCAATTCCTGCAGTACACAAATTTATTTTGTGGGTACTTTATGAATTCCAAAGTCCTTTGAGCTCATATCCAATTGACTTATCATTTGGTTGCACTTGGACTCCACTTGGACTCCAGTGGACTCCAGTCAGTCTGGTCGGAGTCCACTCAGTCTGGTCGGAGTCCACTAGGGCAGGTGGGGGACTGTAAAGTACTGAGTTAGTCAGCGAGCAACTGCGCATCGGCATCTTCAATGCAAACAATCTCGGATTGTATTTCTGAGCCTTTTATAACATTACAAAATTCCTGTCAACTAAAAACAGAATCTCGGAAGCAGAGCAGAGCAGAGTGTTTGTTCGAGGATTCCAACCTGGATTGTGGTTGCGCATTGCTCGACGACTCGAGCTTAAGTATCCTGACCATTACCCAGACAACCCCTACCCACTCGATCACATCCATGAAGCTGCAAAGTTTGTCTTAGCTGGATCAAACTCCTTGAACACCTCTTCCCTACTCAGCTCGAACTCGGCAACCTTGTCATCGGCAGCGACCACCTCGACATCGGCACCTCAGATCAAATTGGAAGACCTTTCGGCTATCTTCGAAAAGTTTGCAACTACTCTCATCACAGCTCTAGCAGGTTTGAAAACGTCTAACCCACCTCGTGCTAACAATAGCCTTCGACCTGAACAAATCGAAGCTCTGGTTTGCATCTTTTGCAGTCTCGCTGGACATTTTATTAGTGACTGTTTGGTTTGCCAGTCCTATATTAATGAAGGAAAGTGTAAGAAGAACACTGAAGGAAAGGTAGTTCTCCCTAACAGTCAATTCACTCCTCATAACATCCCCAGTCACTACATCAAGGAATGCGTTGATGAGTGGCTTGGATGAAACCCACAGGTCACCATCACTCCTTCCCTCATGTACAACATCGTGTCTTCAATATCATCGACACCACTACCTAGAGGTATGTATCAGGTATCGGAAGTATCTAACACAGCGGACAATCACATCGTGAAGCTCGAGGAAGAACTATTTGCCTTATGAAGTGGAAGACTGTATGCTCGAACTGATCGTAACACGCCCGCAGCACAACCCCGTCCTTCGAACCCAATCCCACCTACTCCAGTCCAGGGAACAACTGCTCCACGTGCTCCGGTACCTTCCACTTTGTCTACGGCAACCAATCCTCCAACATCGACCTCAACATCGGCTACCGAATCCAGTCCAACCTTGCCACCTATTGTTTACCCATATGCTGCCGCTAAAGAGAACTCATACCTCCTGCCTCACAAATAAAACTTCGCATCGACTGGTAAAGGTAAAGAAGGCCCATCACACCATATCCAAGCCCCGATTCACAAGGACAAGATCGCGGAAGACATTTTCACTTGTTCAATGAAGACTCCTATTATCACGCTAACATCCAAAGAATTACTCTCGGTAGCGCTGGAGGTTCGACCTAAATGGAAAGAACAGGTCACAGCACGATGCATTCATCAAACCGATAATGCGATGAACATCCTCAATGACGATGTCTATGTACTCAACGATCCTTACAAGACTTATATTAACAGTCTGCGCCCCGGTGACATTCCGGAACCTTTCATTGTCGCAAAGGAATCTCATGCAATTAGATCAGTCATTATAAATGTCAACGGTAGAAACCCAGTCGAGAGTGTCGTTGACCCCGGTTCCTCGATCATCGCAATGTCAGAAGAGGTTTGTCACAAACTCGGTCTCACCTACGACCCTTCAATCCGCATTCCTCTACAATCAGCAAACGGCGGTATCAATGAAAGTCTTGGTTTAGCGCGCAACGTCCCTTGTGAAGTCAGCACCATTACGCTATACATGCAAATTCATATTATTCGTGGCCCAGCATACGACATTTTATTTGGATGCCCTTTCAAAGTTCTCACTGAGAGTACAGTGAAGAACTATCGGAATGAATCGCAGATGATTACTATCCTCAATCTGAACTCGACGTGATCGTGTACCATTCCGACGATCCCTCAATTGAATCAATGTCGAAAAGTAGTTCGAGAGGATTTTCGGAGTTAGAGGATCAACTTTTGGAGACTGATCAGTGCACTTTCATTATTTCCTTCGACCATTCTAATCCTTCTATTACTATCGAGTACACTGCGGACATTCCCGATATTGACTCCTCGAACACTTCAAATTACTATTCCTTTTCTTCAATTGTTGTGAACTTATATTTAACAGCTAGCTAACAGTATGCGACATATTTATCGACCTCAACGGTGACCCCTATGCAATCTTCTTCTATCTATTCCCCTTCCAACATCTCGACATTCGATTCTCTCTATCCAACACTCGCCGCTTCAAAGAAGAAGCACAAGCCTGTCGCACAGAAGATTTGACCCATTGTCGCCGACCTTCCTGATTGCTTTCGCATCATTTGCAAGATCACTGGTGATCCACTCGAACATATGCCGAAACTCAATCCTCATCCCCCACCTTTCTCTCCCACCCCTTGATATTCGCTCCAATGCAAGGCCATCATCGACAAAAATCATCCAGATGATTTCCTATGGCCCGAAGAATGAAATCTCATGCACGACTTCATTCAAAACCACAAAACTGGCTTCGCATGGACCGACAACGAACGAGGCAGCTTCCGACCTGACTTCTTCCCCCCAATCAAATTCCCAGTCATCCCTCACACCCCTTGGGTCGAGTGAAACATCCCGATTCCCCCCAGCATTTACGAAGAAGTCTGTGATATTATCAAGAAGAAGCTTGAAGCTGGTGTCTACGAACAGTCGAACTCTTCGTGTTGATCACGATGGTTCAGTGTCATGAAGAAAGACGGCAAAGCACTCCGACTTGTCCACAGCCTCGAACCTTTGAACAAGGTTACGATCCAGCACTCAGGTGTCGTTCCCATCCCCAAGCATCGATGAAAGGAAAGTTGCCGAATCTTCTCGTGATCTAACGATGTTCCAGACACCCTTCGGCGCACTTCGCATTGTCACCCTTCCAATGGGTTGGACAAACTCAGTCCCAATCATGCACGATGACATCACACATATCCTATGATCTGAAATCCCCTACATCACAATCCCCTACATTGACAATGTTCCGATCAAAGGCCCGAAGTCTCAATACCAACTTTGCGGCGGTGCCTACGAGACAATTCCAGAGAATCCTGCGATTTGAAGGTTCATCTGGGAGCACTTCAAGAACCTCAACAGGGTGATTCAGCGCATAAAGTATTGTGGAGGGATGTTTTCAGGCCCTAAGCTTTTTCTCTGTGTTCCCGAAATAATTGTTCTAGGTCATCGTTGCAACATCGAAGGTTGTATGGTTGACCCGACCTGCATCGAAGCAGTCAGCAATTGGGGACCTTGTCGATCGCTCACTGAAGTCAAAGCATTCTTAGGAACAATCGGAGTTTGTTGTATCTTTATTCAAAACTTCGCTCATCGTGCCACAGCTCTAATCCTCCTCACTTGAAAGGACGTTCCTTTCGAGTTCGGACTGAGCCAAATCACCGCACAGGAAGACTTGAAGCAAGCCCTTATCACCTCGCCAGCCATTCGTGCCATCGACTATTCATCCAATGCACCAGTCATACTATCGGTCGACACTTCGCACATTGCCATCGGCTTTTTCCTTGCCCAATGCGACCCCGACAATCTTTGAAAGCGCTATTATAACCGATTTGGTTCCATTACGCTCAACGACCATGAATCTTAATTTTCGCAACCAAAGCTCAAACTCTACGGACTTTATCGAGCCCTTGGCGCCCTTCAACTTTATATTATTGGTATTCACAATCTTATCATTGAAGTTGACGCGAGGTACATCAAAGGCATGTTATCAAACCCCAATATCGCACCTAGTGCTAGTATAAACCATTGGATTGTTTTGATACTCACCTTTCACTTCACCCTTGTCCATGTTGCAGGAACCCATCACGGTCCCGATGGACTCTTGCGATGTCCACCACAAGCCACAGACAGCCAGCTCAATAACAAAGAAGACTTTGGAGACTGGATAGATCGACTTCATGGCTTTGTACACCAGATCAACCCGATATCGACTCGGCCATTCCCCTTCCAACAACAACCGACACTCGCCCTCTCCTCTGATATCGCTCAGCAGAACAAAGTTACCTATGAAGACATCCCGCAAAGTAACAATGCGAAAAAGGATGACGCACAACTACTTCGTGTTCAAAAGTGGTTAGGTGACTTGGTACGACCTCTCGATCTATCAGATGCAGAATATGCTACCTTCGTCCAATATTGCACTGAATTCTTTATAGATTCAGGCAAACTATGGAGAAAAGACTCCCACAGCACTCACAAAATTGTCGCCATCCCCAAACGCCGCCTCAAAATCATTTGCGCAGCTCACAACGACATCGGACACAAGATGGTGTTCGCTACAAAGTCCCTGATTGCTTTACGATTCTGGTGGCCCAACATGAAGGCTGACATTGCCTGGTATATTCAAACATGCCATCTCTGCCAGGTTCATCAGATGCAAAACCTTCTAATTCCCCCCATAGTCGCAATGCCAGCTCCTCTATTCGGCAAAGTTTACATCGACACTATGCAAATGCCTCCATCAGCCAGATTCAGGTACATCATCCAAGGCCGATGTTTGCTCTCAACATATCCAGAGTGGTGAAAGCTTTGATGCGAGAATGCGACAACCCTCGGCGACTGGATTTTCAAAGACATCATTTGTCGATGGGGCTCTCTTTACGAGATCATTAGCGACAACAGAAGTGCTTTCATCACCGCTATTGAGTATCTCTCCAAGTGCTACCATATTAACCACGTTCACATTAGTGGTTACAACTCTCGCACCAATGGACTCATCGAACGAAGCCACTTCGACGTTCGCCAATCACTATTCAAAGCCGTTGATGGAGACCAAAGCAAATGGTCAAATGGAGCGCACTCAGTCTTTTGGGCAGAACGAGTTATGGTTCGTAAATGTATGGGTTGCTCCCCTTACTTCATTATTACAGGATTGCACCCCCTCATTCCCCTCGATATCTCTGAAGCCACCTACTTGCAACCCCCTCATTCCCCTCGATATCTCCAAAGCCACCTACTTGCAACCCCCTCCTGCTTCGATCCTCTCAACTACTGACCTCATCTCCAGACGTGCCATCGCACTACAGAAGAGATCCTCAGACCTCGAAG
Organism: Tricholoma matsutake; assembly: GCA_026075535.2. Lineage (NCBI taxonomy): Eukaryota > Fungi > Basidiomycota > Agaricomycetes > Agaricales > Tricholomataceae > Tricholoma > Tricholoma matsutake. The sequence goes on from AP026544.2 coordinate 4,661,650, forward strand.
TCCTTCATTCGAAAGTCTTTTTGGCATGGCTCAAAGCTGCAAAGCGCTTCGAACAAGTTCACCAGTGAACGATTCGTGATTACAACTTTGCAAAAGGTGACCTCGTTCTACTTTGAAACACACAGATCGAGAAATCACTCAATCGAAAGATGCGTGCATGATACCTAGGCCCACTCATTGTTATTGAATGAAATTATGGTGGTGCTTACATCCTTTGCGAATTAGATGGTTCCATACTTCATCGACCTGTCGCCGCATTCTGACTCCTCCCCTATCTTACCAGAAAGTCCATCCCTCTTCCCCCGAACTTCCTCGACATCGACTCGAACCGTCTCAAAGGACTTCGAAAGACTTCAGACGTTGATTCCAACATAGACAAACATTTTCCAGATATCAAACCCAACTAGCTATTCTTTTCCTTTGTTTTGAACATCGAACTTATAACTTCGTTCTCATTTAGTGTACATTACAAGTCGCGATATCGCCATATAGCGTGGTCGCGCAAACTCAAAAGGGTTTTTTGGCCATGATGATTTACTGAGCCTTTCCCTTATTTTCGTATTTTGTTTCTTTCCTCTTTCTTGTCATTTTCTTTCAATTATTTATGAAATTTTATTTAAAAAGATAGAATACAAAACAAAGTCCACAAAAACACAAAGAAAACCATCCTACTCAGCCAGCAACCCTTCCAACCCCTCTATCTCATCTAACAACATCTCCAAATCAACTCGCCTCTCTGCCAATCTCGCCGTGATGCATCGATGATGCATCGCTACCCCTTCGTCCATCACCTCGCTATCCTCCACCTCACGAACCTCCTTCACCTTCCCCTTTCCCTTCGACTTCTTTCCCTTTGCCTTATCCCCTGACGGCGTTGAAGGCCCCACGACATTTTCAATGGGCTCGATCGCCCTCACCGCACAAATTCAAATGACTAAAACGATTGATTAGAGAGCTCGAAAAACATCGAATGACACTCATACCTGGTTTTGGGTGCAAAGTCTCCTTCGCAGCCGTTGCTTGCATCGCTACCACCGTCGTCACTTCCTCGGCCTTTCGACCCCCGCATTTCGGCACATCCTCCTTGTGCACCCCTCGTCTCGAGACCCCCTCCCAGTAGCAGCCTTGGACCACTTGCGTGCACTTGATGCACTTTGGCGCCCCCTTATCGATGATACATGGAGGCTGCAACTGCATCTTGGTGCAACGATCACACTACGAAAAAGTCGATTAGTGAACTGGAAAGGACAAGACAGGACTCGACAACTTACTGGGCCCTCAAACTCGAGCAGTCTGCTCTCAGCGAATTTCACGTGCTTTGCATTCACCTCCTCTATCTCCAACTCCACCTCGCCATCTTCCACATCTCCCACCTTTCGCTTCCCCAGCTCTACCAACTCCCCTCGTCCAACTTCACCCTTGTCATCATCAGCGAGTTCTGCTACCTCGATCGCCTTCGCCTCCGCCTTGACCTCCATGTTCTGCTCCCGCAATGCCTCCTTGGAAAGTGTCTTTGCACGGAAACTCTCGAGAAGCGCTCATTGCACCTCGACGAGAGCAGCCCTGCACTCTTGCACTCTCTCCGCCTTCCACTCCGCCACCACCCATCTCGCCGTCTCCTCGTCTTCCCATCAATGCCTATCTATCGCCTCTCGTTCCTCCAGCTCGATTTCCTCCTTCAGATCCAAAAACAACAAGTCTCCGCCCCACGAAACCCATTCCCGACGTGCCATCCGCTTAAATACTTCGAACGCCTCATTGACAACCTTTTGGACAGCCGGTTCGCGTTCTTTGCCAAGATCGTCTGCCAACTCGTCATATTCAGCCTGCATGAGATGTTTCAGTAGATCGAACCAAAAGGAAAAACACGAAAATGTACCATCTTCTTGCAAAAACCCTTACCCCACACTTCAAAATCGACGTCTTCTGGCACACTGCGTTTGGGCATGGACTTGGCATACTCGAGGACCTCGGCATTCAGTTGAGCTAAGAGAGACATACCGAAGATTTGAGGTAGGGAGAATGATTGAGAGAGGAAGGAAATGAGTGGTTCAATGTTTGTTTATTGTTTTCAACATGACCTCATGACGTCACGTGTTTTGGATTGGCTGACTGGGACAGTCGGTATTTCACTTAGGGGGAGGTTGATAGGTCCACCTCATGCTATAAGGTCTGTAACCACTCACAGCAGTTCTGCATCAATCTCCCACGGCACTCAGAACCCCTCAAATGGCTTCAAGCCTCGTGAAATGCTCCTGAACATGCTTCGAGTGGCCTCATGCTACCTCGATCCCCCTCGATCCCCCTCGAACAATTTAGGAACACTTCGAATGCGCTTGGCCACCGTCATCATGGCCTTGGGCACTCTTACTACATGCCAATGAGTCATAGCAAGGTTGACCAAGCTATTCAGCCACTGACTGAACACGCGCAAGACGACTTAGGATGCAATGAGGCGAATTTCCGATGTTTAGACGGTTTGTAATGACAATGACATAGGACGAGTACATTTCGCACATATCAGGACTCCGGAGATTTAATTCTTATCTTTTATTGTTTTACTCAGTGATAGAGGTTTATCTTTTATCCTAGACTTCACCTCATGTAGGCCTCATGTTCTCCTTCCCTTTTTGGTAGTACCTCTTCAGAACTTATTTAAACTTGTAATAGTTACACTCACTTGAAAAGGGGGAAAGCAAATTGTCTTACTTCACTATCGTCTGATTTAAGAGTTCAGCTCTTGAGTCCAAGCCTCTCGTCTAGTCCGAAGTTCTGTGAATCATCGCAAACTTCCTCGAAACTTTGTATTAGCCCTCGAACCCTTTGTCCATCGTATATCGTTATCGCCCCTCGTCACTATCATCGCCGCCCCACTCACATATTCTTTCTACACCCTTCGTAAACCATCTACACCATTCCCAATTACCTCAAACGTCTCCTCTACCCCTCAAACCTTATTGATCTCCCTCGAACTTACATCGAGAGATCTCGTGGCCCTTCAAACATTCTTGAAGCCCTTTGCACACCCTTGGGAGTCGTTTTCATACCCCTGGTTTACAGTGGTGACCTTTAGTACCACCTCGCACCCTTCCTCTAACTCGTGTTATACCATCCAAGGCCATTTTGGTAGGTTTTGTTTGGGTTTCTGGGTCAAGCATAATCACCGCAGCAGCCCATGCCGCATTCACATTGCTCATACGATATCTCCACAACTGAGAGCTTGTTGGCGAGGGTGTATGAGTGATGGTACTGTTGTTCCTCTGAGACTGGAGTAGGGGATTCAGCAAGATTGGAGTTGACATCTGCATGCTTGGACGTGCTGGTGTGGTTCTCATTGGCGAGGCCAGGTCATGGTGGGCAACCCATGCCCCTTACTGTGGGATGGGCACATCGCTTTGAGGTTTGACAAAATGCATGGGGGAGAAATCTGTCACAGATGCGCAATGCATGGGGTTGCATCTTCTGCATGGGGTACCTGGTGCGGTGCTCATTGCCAAACACTTCTGGCCTGCTGGAACATCATTGGGAGCCTCTGGATTCACCTGGGGTGTACCAATGTCCCGAAAGCCATCAGCATTCCCAGACAAACCCATTGGCCCACCAACATGTCCAGATGATCCTGCAGTTTCCTCGACTACAGGTGGAAGTACTTGATATGTGTAGCCCACTACATGTTTTCCGCCAGGGGGCACTTTGACAAGAGTCATACTCGATGTGGTTGCCTGCATAGGTCTCGCCAAGGAAGCCATGCATGATGACCATCATACCTCCATTTGTTCTACTGCCTGTGGAGCCTCAACCCGCTGGTTTGTTCCTGTCCTTGGGCATCTCTCTTCCTCTGCTATGAAAGCATCTGTGAGTGATCTGGACCCATGTCCACTGTCAGATCCATCAGCTGCTGCCCTGGGACATGTTGATTTGCCTAGCCCCCCTTGTTCTCTGTCCTCTCATATTGACTGGCATGTGCATAAAGAGTGCAAATTTAATGAAAAGAATGAAAAGAATGAAAAGAATGAAAAGAATGAAAAGAATGAAAAGAATGAAAAGAATGAAAAGAATGAAAAGAATGAAAAGAATGACTAGAGAGAACATAACAATTGATGCAAAGAGAACGAGCAGAGAGGGGAGCAAGATTCTGCATGCTTCGATGAGAGAAAGAGAAAAGAAACCCAGAGTCACATGATCATGACGTGTTCATTATTCTACTGTGCAAAACATTGCTACACTGCACTTGTTCCTCATTTGTCTACCTCCACACATTGAAATAAATAATCAGAGATCAAGATCAAATCTATGCCTCGCAGGACAGAGAGACAACTGGCTACAGATGCATTGCTTCGAGGCTTCCTTGTTCAGCTTATTACTGATGTGGAGGCTGATTGTGGCAACAATTCAGACTCAGAATTGGACATGAATGGGGGAGAGGGAGATGATGATAATGATGACTTGTTTGATGATGACTCACCCCTGAGCCATGCAGTTCTCGAGGCTCTCGCTGGAATACATGTGAAATGGTACAACAAAGAGAGAAGGGAGATCAAGAAGTGTGGGCTATATTTGGTTCTCCATGAATGGAAGTACTGTACCAATGCATTCAATTTGTCAGGTCACGGGCCTTTGTGTCAAAACAAAAGCATGGAAGTCATGGGTCACAACGACAATGGACAAACTTGGGAGAGCCAAAAGCATCCAAAAAAGGCAATTTGGACATGTTTTCTGGCCAAATTTTTGCCCAGGTCACAGAAATTCTTGTGACCTGATGAAAATAACTTTTTGTCAGGTTGGTCACAGGTCACACCCCCCTGACATATTGATTGCATTAGTACAGTATTCAGAACCAGCAATCTTCTGTGCATATCTTTGGGTGACCCCTGATGCACTTTATAAGGATCATCTGCTTTCCTCCAGAAGGGTCTATGTTCTCCTCTTCATCAGACCTGCCATCATCCACAACCCACTTTGTTCTCTTTCCACCAACTGACTTGGGCTTGCTAACACAAGTTTTTGACTTTTTTGCAGCTTTCTTCCCTTCAGCTTTAGCAAGTTTTGAATGGAGGACTTCAATTGTCTTAGGGTCAGAGGAGAGGGATGTAAGACTGGCTTTATGCTTGGCCATGATGCGCAACCACTGTGATGATATACCAAATCTACACTTGAGTATTTTTCAAACTCAGTCACCCTGCTGGATGGGATTGAAATCAGGATTCTTGAGTTCGGAGTACACATGAAATCCAAGCTTTCATGATTAGGAACACAAGATCATTTTGAAATCAACATGAACATGCATGTCAATGCAGGGCTGAAAACCCCTAATCATTGATCAAACAACTTGAAACTTGAAACAATACTACACATCGAGTTGATGTTGAGTTATTGATGGGTCAATCAGTGGCATCAGCATCTTCATCAGCTTTCAGGGGCTCCACATAGTGTGCCTTCGACTCAAAAATAGCTGCAAGACTAGACTACATGTCTTTGAAGGTGAGGGGGTGGTGGTATCAGAAGAAAGCCAAGTGTGCAAGTCCCAAAAATTGGGAGTTCATCATGGATTGTCACACTGAATCATGCAGCCAATTGTATCTCTGCCACTGCTTGCTTACTCAGTGATCTGAGAATTGCATGCAATGCGGCTTACTGATCACTCTGGTGTCTAATAATGTTACTGTGGGTACTCAGCCACTCTAGATGTTTTGGTGTCATTCTCCTGCAACTGAAAAGATATTCATAAATGGTCTGTTCAAGGTGATAGACATTTGTCTCAGCAATATTGGAAGGAAGCCGGAGCTTCCAACACTCAAGACTCAAGGGGACAGGAACATGTAAGGAACTTAGTATATTTCGGGGGAGGAAACTAAGATACAGTACAATACTCGAGGTATAGACTATATACTATCAGGATAACATGTGATAATGAACATGCATGTGATAGTACAGATGCTGATGTAAGAGGACATTCTTACAAACATGTGTATATAGTTTAACCCAGCTAAAAGTCCAGCAGGAATGAATTCTGAGTTCTCAGTATTGAGAACAAGGTATTTTGGTCATTTGAGCCCGGTGAATGTCTCATGCACTCTATCCTTGCCGCAGCAGTTGAAAGTTTGTTATGAGTCTGAGGTATGAGGTCTCATCTTTTTAACTCAACCAACCACCCAGCAAAAGTGATAGGTTAAGTCTGACAGCTGCTCAGCAGACTTCGGAGTTTCAAGTCTGTCTGAATGCAGGCTTATATTTTGAAGTCGATCAAACTCAGCCCCTTACATATTTTCACATTCAGTGGGTTTTACCGACACATGAATTTTGAATGAAAAGGGAAACTGTCACATTGAGTCACACTTCCTCAACAATGCTCAGCAACGTCCACTGTCCTCCTACTCCTAAAGTCCCACAGAGAAGCTCATCTTCTGTCCACCATACAGCCCAATGCTACACTACCACACAACGGCGGAAGGACAATGAGGGGAAGACTGTGTCCAATGCATGCATGTTGTTATTCTTATCTTTTGTTTGCTTCCATGATCTAATTCTGTTTCTAAATTTGTTTAGTTGTGGTCTCTATGACAAGCTTCATGGTGCTGCCTATTTTATCTCTATGAATTTAGATGTCATCCACAAGCAGTCTAGGCACTGACTGGCCCCTGGCCACCAAACATCACAATCAAATCTTTTGCACTATGACAATTCTTCCCCTACGCTCGCATACTGCACAGGCACCATGCCATGGACAATGCCCAAGGCCTGTCACCAACTGAAGGAGCTCCGCCCCATTTTCCATCACAAGATCACCATCATCTGGGAGGAATTGGGTCCCAAGGTTTGCCAGCTCCTGGAAAATGGGGGGCTCTTCTGGATGTCCATTGATGTCATTTGCTTCAAGGTCAGAGAGGGACCTGTCGGCCCTGTCATTCTGTGTAGTGTTGCCATGGCTTCAGATCAGAACCAACTCCAGCTGATCAGAAGCCACCAGCAAAGCTGGAGCCGAGCAGGAGCCAGTAACATTGAGGTCAGCTAAGAACACCGCTCACTAATTGACTCGAGCCATTGGCAAATGCTTGTTTTTCTTCTTCATTCCACTTCAGCTTACATTCTTTGTGTCTTACTGACAAATTTATCCTTGCCTCAAGATCTTTCCTTGCATCAAACTCAAAGCAAAAAGTAATCTCTAAGTGCACTGAATCACATGTGAAGAACATTGCTAAAGAGAAGGAAATCTGTCATGGGCAGTGTGTCCTTTTCCATATGTTTTAGAATAATTCACTTACATTTTCACAGTATCAATGAAATTCCACTGATCCTGCTGTGAATCCTCCAACTCAACCATAGTATATTCATCAAAGTGACCACACCTATGCTCCATCTGTGTGCCTTGTTTGAAAATAATGCATATGCCATTATTATTGGGATCCATAGTCTCTATCTCCCTTCGCCAATCACTCTCCTTCTCTTCCTGCTCCTCCCTTCTGCCCAGGTACTCCAGTGTCATATTCCCTGGGTCAATTCAGTGCATAAACCACCTCAACATCAAGCCTCATGCTGCCTCAGCATGCCACGATGACTCCAAATTGGCATCAATATTCCCTTGTTAGTCAATGAGACAGAGAAGTCACTTGGTGAATGTGGAGTGCTGGTTGTGGAAGAGACCATGCGGCATCTATTCCAACATGATCTTTACCCACTCCTTGCTCAGGCCAAAATCATTGTAAGTCAAATTCTAAGAACTTTAATCTGCCCCCTAATCGAAGTTATAGCTTCTTGAAGCAGACAGAATGCTATATCTGCCCCTTCTCTTCCAACTAGCAACTCTTTCCATAACTGCCCCGGTCATATATAATCCCCAGTCGTTCATTGTATCCCTAGGCTCAGTGCAACCTTCTTATCCACAGTACCCAGTATACACAGCACTGCCAGGGCAGTACCCAAGTATGCCATATTACCCTCAGTACTCCACATATGGGATGCTGTATTACCCACTGTCTACCCAGCAACCCACAATGCAACCTTCACAGCAGCAAATGGCACAAACTCCTCAGCCGTCGATGTCTGCTCTGATTATAGCTTCAACTACCACTATTACCACTGTCTCTGGGTCGCTTGCGACAGGTGCTGGGGTTAACCAGGGTGCTTGGTCAGATGAGGAGTGGCTGAAGAAGTTAGCAGAAGATAGTCGATCTGCAGGTGCATCAGGCGAGATCAAGTGGGACTGGGTCATACATCAATGGGGAAATGGATGCACTAGGTTCATTTTATTGACTCATCCCATCATGAGTCCAAAATGCTAATACTTTATCTCATAGACATCAGATCTTGATCAAAGCCACATCACTTGGCCTTAAAGAAAGCATATCACAGGGCACTAAATGGCGGTGGGAGAACAAAAATGGGGATGCAATAGCCAGCCCTTCTACACCCATCACTGGTGCAGGATCAAGCAATACAGCTCCACCCCCACCACCCCCATCTACATCTACATCCACATCTGCTCCTATACCCATACCCATACCTACGACTGCCTCCCCAGCCTCCTCCAGCACCCCTGGCCCCTGGCCCACACTCACACACACCCAGTGCCTGCCACCGCCCCTCAAAACATCTAGCCTTCCATGGCCTATGCCTACCATTGCAGCAAATATGCCATCACCTATCACACAGGTGCAGGTGACAAGCCAAGGGGAACAGCAGCGGATGGGTTATTATAGGCCATGTCTGTTGGATTTGGCAGGGATGGTGATAGGTCCACTATGGCAGCAGAGCTCTGAAATCAAGATATCACACTCAGACACCTCCTTCCCAAAGTCCTACAATTTTGTGAATGCTTATGAATGCCTACGAATGCACGAAACAATGAAATGACACTTCGAAACATTTCAAAAGACTTCGAACCATTTTGAATGACTTTGGCCACCATATTCCCATTGTGCCAAATCTTGAACACATGCTCCCACCATTACACACACTAATGCATCGCATTCCTGCCACCACAAACACAAAGAAACACAATGGCTAGCAACTTAGCATGCATCACAGTGCTTTTCGACATATTCATGATTTATTGGAACTACAAGACAAGGAGATTTGATATATCATGTATATGGCACATTTCTTTCTTATCATTTTCTCATTCACTTCGTGATTTTGACACCTTGTTCAATGCCTCATGTTTACCACATGTTTTGCCTCATAGCCTTTTACCTTTTTAGTACTATCTCTCTAAAACATATATAGTTTGGTGTATTTACTGTCGATAGAGCCAGAAAATTGTCTTCTCACATCGCCTATCATCTGACTTAAGGGTTTAACTCTTGAGTTTTAGTTCAGTCTTTGTCCAAACTCACTCAAAGTATTCTGCAAACTACGTCATTTTGCAACATAGTCTCTCAAAACTCTCATCACATCGCCTATCTGTCATGTCATCATCTCTTACCTCACTTTCGACTATTGTCACCATCTCCCAAACTCGTGAAACCATTTCGGAGATTCTCGAACTTCTCCACATCGCTGCTAAACTCTCTCATATTGTTTCGGAATGCTTCGTAGTGTTTCGCATTACTTCAGATGGCTTTGCAGAACTTTGCACAGCCTAATACGGTTTCACAATGTTGTACAGTACATTTACCGGCCTTTGGATAACATGGTGATATTCAGTACCACCTCGCAACCTTTCTCTGACTCGTGTTATATCTCCTAAGACCTGTTTAGTTGGTTTTGGTTGAGTTTCTGGGTTGAGCATCATCATTCTGGAGCCCACTGCGAGGGGTTTCTGAATCATTTCATTGCCTAATCCATCTCGAATCTCCTGGCTTAGGCCAACCCAAGCCAGAAACCTCCGAATCGATACTTGCCATGCCTTTGAATCTCTCGAACAATCGGGAGATATCCTAATTCCAGTATCCAAAGCAGAATCGACACATTGTCGACTATTTCCCTCACCCATTCCATCGTCTTCACCTTCATCTTCTACTTCTTCATCCTCAGCTTCTAGTGCTTCATTCATCTTTCCAAATATATCAACACTGCTACCATCTATCACCCAAGTCCTAACCCCTACCCCAAGAGCTATCACACTCATGGCTACACAAGCTACTATGCCAGCTTGTGGTCACTCCATGGCTCCAAAGTTCGATCCTACTCAGCCTCAAGAACTTTGGGGATACTTTAACAAACTCGAAATGCTGTTTCCAACATGCAGAATTATTGATTCCAAAGATATGAAGAAGCATGCCTGTTGATATGTCGACATTGACACCTCCAAACTTTGGGAGTCAATCCCAGAATATGACGCAGGGGTTTCGTTCAATGAATTTTGTACAGCTATTCACAAGTTGTACCCTGGATCCAAAGATGACCGCAAGTGGTCAATCACCGATATGGATAAACTGATTGGCGAACAACTTCGCATTGGTATTTATGATGCAAACGAATTAGGATCATATTACAGGTCCTTCTACAATATCACTAAGTTCCTCACCATGAAAAATTGACTTTCGGCAGCTGAACAAAGCAGAGCCTTCATTTGCAGCTTTCAACCAGGATTATGGACGTGAATCGTGCACCGTCTAGAACTCAAATTCCCTGACCACTACCCAGATGAGCCCTATCCTCTTGATGACATTCATGCTGCTGCAAAATTTGTTTTAGCAGGTACTACATCATCATGAACTCCCTCGGCCTCAACTTCGCAAGTCCCATCCTCATCCTTGGCTTCGACCTCTATCCCTACTACCTCTACATCATTGCCACAAATCAAAACAGAGGATTTATCAATGATTCTCAAGAAATTTGTGACCACTCTCATCATGGCCTTAACAAGAGCTTGACCCAACAATAACAACAACAATTCCCCCCATGTTAATCAAGGGTTTTGCCAGGATCAACTCAAAAATTTAGTTTGTATTTTCTGCAGTCTTTCGGGACACTTCATTAGTGATTGTTTGGTCTGCCAAACATATATTAACAACAGAAAGTGTAAGAAGAATGCCAAAGGAAAAGTTGTGCTTCCGAATGGACAGTTCACACCACAAAACATCCCTGGGTGTTGTATCAAAGATCACATCGACAAATGGATTCATCGAAACCCAGACATAAATATTGTCCCTGCCCTCATGTACAGTATTGCTCCTTCCCCCATTCCAGCTCCCACTCCTAGGGGAATCTACCAGATCATGGACATGAATACTGCAGCTGATATTCATATCGCTCACTTAGAACAAGAATTATATGCATTACAAAGTGGCCGAAACTTCGCTCAACATGAACCTGGTCCAATCGCAGCTCCTGTGGTTCAGCCATTGATTTTGTCCATGGCTCCATCAGCAGAACCAGTAGCCCTTCGCACTCCAACTGCCACACCACCATCTATATCCTCTACCACGACCAATCCAGCTTCATCCAAATAGCACCATCAACGACTTCGCAGACGACTTCAAATTTGCAGTCCACGCTGAATTTGCAACCACTCGTGAGTTCACAACCCCCAATTCATCCTTATGCTGCAGCTTCAGAGAACACTTACTTACCCCCTCATGAATGAAACTTTGCCTCTACTAGTAAAGGTAAAGAACGAGATGGTCCTTTGTACCACACTGTAGCCCCCATTCAGAATGACACCATTGCTCAGGACATATTTTTGCGTTTGATGAAAATACCAATTGTCACTCTTACTATGGAAGAACTTCTTTCATTATCACCCAAAGTTTGTATGAAATGGAAGGAACAGCTAACGCCACATCGTATTCTGAACCAGGATGGAAACAACGCGGGGCACCTAGTCAATGAAGAGGTACTTATGATCAATGACCCATATGAAACTTATATCAGCTCTCTTTGAATCAGCGACATTCCAAAACCCTTCATCGCTGCGAAGGAATCTCACTCAATCAGATCAGTTATGATGAATATCAACAGTAAAAACCCTGTCGAAAGTGTAGTTGACCTGGGTTCCTCAATTATCGCTATGTCTGAAGAAGTCTGCCATGAACTAGGTCTTGCACATGATCCTTCCATCCACATTCTGCTTCAATCGGCTAATGGTGACATTGACAAAAGTCTAGGACTAGCACAAAATGTTCCTTGTGAAGTTAGCACGATCACCATCTATATGCAGATTCATATAATCCGAAACCCTACCTATGACATCCTACTTGGTCGACCCTTCGATGTAGTCACCAAAAGTGCTGTCAAAAACTGGAGCAACAAATCTCAGACAATTACTATCTATGATTCCAACTTGACAAGATCATCTACTATCCTGACATTTCCTAGAGCCACAAAACACCAAAAAGTAGTTCACGAGGATTTTTGTTACTAGAGGATAATATTTCAGAGACTAAACAGTGCACATTCGTCATTTCTTTTGACCATTTAAACTCTTCTATATTTATTGAACGCACTGCAAACATTCCCGACTTTGAATCCTCGCCTTCTTTGAATGCCACTACTACTTCAGATATTATCGCCCATCTCTATTTGACAGCTAGTGAACAGTATGTTACATTTTTAACGGCCTCGATGACCCCCTCTATGCCAGATTCATCTAGATATTCCACATCCTATCTATCCTCCAACTCTCTATATCCTGCCTTTGCAGCCACTAAAAAGAAGTACAAGCCTGTCACATTGAAAGTATGACCAGTCATCACTGACCTGCCTGATCGATTTCGCATTACTTGCACGATCACAGGGAATCCTCTCAAAGAAATGCCAAAATTTAATCCTAAACCTCCAACATTTTCGCCATCTTCCCGATACAACCTCGAATGAAAAACAATTATCGATAATAATCATCCCGGCAATTTCCTTTGGCCGGAGGAAAGAAAACTCATGCACGATTTTATTTGAAATCATGAAACCGGTTTCACATGGACCGAACAAGAACAAGGAAGTTTTAGCCCTGACTTCTTCCCTCCAATTGAATTCCCAGTTATTCCACACACCCCATGGATTGAACAAAACATTCCTATCCCACCAGGAATTTACGAAGAGGTTTGCGCCATGCTCAAGAAGAAAATAGAAGCAGGTGTTTACGAACCATCGAACTTGTCTTATAGGTCATGTTGGTTTTGTGTCACAAAGAAATGGCAAAGCACTTTGCTCAGTCCATGGTCTCAAACAACTCAACAAAGTCACTATACAGCACTCAGGCATTGTTCCGATCCCTGAACATCTGGCTGAACAGTTCAGAGGACACACTTGTGGAGGAATGCTAGACCTCTATGTTGCCTTCAACAAATGAAAAGTAGCTGAATCATCTCGAGACCTGACTACATTTCAAACACCTTTTGGAGCACTTTGCATCGTCACTCTACCCATGGGTTGGACCAACTCCATGCCCATCATGCACAATGACGTTTCGTTTATCCTACAACCCGAGATTCCCCATGTCACGATCCCCTACATTGATGACGCACCCATTAAAGGTCCAAAATCACGCTACTCACTCCTGGGAGGAGGTTACAAAACTATTTTGCAGAACCCAGGAATTTGTTGTTTCATTTGGGAACACTTTGAAAATCTCAACCAAGTAGTCCAATGCATGAAATATTGTGGAGGGACTTTTTCAGGACCCAAGCTATTTCTTTGCATCCCTGAAATTACTGTCTTAGGACATTGTCGCAACATCGAAGGTCATATGGCTGACCCAACTCGAATCGATGCAATTAGCAAATGGGGACCTTGTCAAAGTCTCACTGAAGCTTAGGAACCATAGGGGTTTGTCATATTTTTATACAGAATTTCACTAAATGAGCAGTGGCTCTTATCAACCTCATGCATAAGGATGTTCCATTCGAATTCAGTATAACACAAATAGCAGCACAAGAAGACCTTAAACTTGCTCTCATCACTTCTCCCGCAATTCATGTGATCGACTACACTTCAAACGCACCCATCATCCTCTCAGTCGACACTTCACACATTGCAGTTGGATTTTTCTTGGCTCAGTGCGACCCCGAAAATCTTTGTAAATGCTATTACAGTCATTTCGGATCTATCACCCTCAATGCCTGCAAATCTCACTTTTCACAACCCAAACTAGAGCTCTACAGACTCTATTGTGCCCTAGGTGCACTTCAACTGTACATTATCGGCATACGAAATCTCATTGTCAAAGTTGATGCCAGATATATTAAAGGTATGCTAGCGAATCCTGACATCGCACCAAGTGCAAGCATTAATCGATGGATTGTATCCATCCTTACCTTCCATTTTATGCTTGTACATGTCGCCAGAACACATCATGGCCCAGATGGACTTTTGCGACGTCCTCTACAGAATGGAGATGACGCACAACCAAATGATGGATCCTTCGAAGATTGGATTGACCAACTGCATGGTTTTATTCATCAAATCAACCTGCTCATGACTTGCCCATTCCCATCGCATTCACTCCAATCAACATTCACCCTACCTTCACATATCAGTAAGGGGGAGGACATCACTTACGAAGATGTCCCTCATTCCAAAAATGCCAAAAGAGATGATGAACGACTTCTTTGTGTTCGAAAATGGCTTGAAGATTTACAACGACCACCAGACCTCTCCAAAGCAGACTACAGCACTTTCATGCGATATTGTACTGAGTTCTTCATAGATTCTGGAAAGCTTTGGCAAAAAGATTCACAAGGAGCCCACAAGATCATCGCTATCCCTGAATGCTGCCTCGACATAGTTCGAGCTGCTCACAATGACATTGGTCACAAGATGGTATTCACTATGAAAACCCTCGTCGCACTCCAATTTTGGTGGCCCAATATGAAAGCCGACATCGCATGGTACATTTGTTCTTGCCACCTATGCCAACTTCGACAAACCCGAAATCTGTTTATTCCACCCACAGTGGCAACACCAGCACCACTTTTTGGCAAAGTCTACATCGACACGATGCAAATGCCCCCATTGAATGGATTCAAATACATCGTTCAAGGACGATGTTCACTAACAGCCTATCCAGAATGGCAAAAGCTTCGACGCGAAAACACCACAACATTAGGAGATTGGATCTTCAAAGACATCATTTGTCACTGGGGGTCTCTTTATGAAATCATGAGTGATAATGGATCAGCATTTATTGCAGCACTGGAGTATCTTGCGAAACAATACCATATCAATCACATCTGAATCAGTGGTTACAATTCTCAAGCAAATGGGATCGTAGAAAGAGCACACTTCGATGTTCGACAATTGTTATTTAAAGCAGTTGATGGAGACCAAAGCAAGTGGTCAGATGGAGCACACTCTGTCTTTTGGGCAGAATGTGTAACAGTTTGCAAATGCATGGGTTGTTTGCCCTACTTTGCAGTAACAGGATCCCATCCCCTCATTCCACTCGACATCTCCGAAGCTACATATTTGCAGCCCCCTCCAAATTCAATACTTTTGACAACTGACCTTATGGCACAAAGAGCTATTGCCTTACAAAAATGATCAATCGACCTCAAAAACCTTTATTCGAAGGTTTTGTCAGCCCATCTCGAAGCCACAGAATGATTTGAACAAGTCCACCAGAGGACTGTCAAAGACTACAACTTCGCAACAGGCGATTTAGTCCTACTTCGCAATACACAGATTGAAAAGTCACTCAATCGCAAAATGTGACCTCAATACATAGGTCCTCTCATTGTCATCGATCAAAACTATGGAGGAGCCTACATCCTTTGCAAACTTGACAGTTCAGTACTACATCACCTGGTTGCTGCCTTTCATCTACTCCCCTACTTAGCACAAAAATCCATTCCACTCCCTCCAAACTTCCTTGACATCAACTCAGCACGTCTCGAAGCACTTTGACAAACTTTGGACATCGACAAAGATATTCCTGATGACATTTCACACCTTGAAGACGATTAACTATTCTCTTTCTATGTTTTTCAATTACTTACCTATGATTTTGATTTCTCTTAGTGTATCATACAAGTCACAATATCGCATTATAGCATGGTCATGCAAGCTCCAAAAGGGTTTTTCGGCCATGATGATTTACTGAGCCTTTCCCTTACTTCGTAATGTTGTTTCCTTTTATTTCCTCTTACAAATGTGCTCAGAACACCTATGATGACAAGTTTCAGCAATGAATTTTATCTCAAAAAATGTTCAGATATTTCTTTTACTCTACTTATTTCTTATATCTTCTGTTTCTGGTTCGACAAAGCACAAATTTATTATACAAAAATAGCAAAAACTAAAATAATGAAATTTCACTCTTCTTCATTCAACATTTTACCCAGTGCTGCGATCTCCTGATCCAGCATATGATGCTGCATCTTTTTCTTTGCCATCTCCTCCAAAATTATTTGTCGGTGCTGCTCTATGCCCAAAACCCCCTCATCACCATCCTGGATTTCCCACCCCTTCCCTTTCCTGTCTGACTTTGTTTGACCCTGTGACCTCGAAGGCCTGACGACTTGAATTTGAGGTACTGTACATTACAAAATATTAGCAAATGCTTCAAAAAATATGGATTGGTGGCTTACCTGGTTTCAGATGCTCTGAAACCTTTCCCCCACAACTCCCTACAGCCTTCTTTCCCTTCACCTTATGAACCCCCCACCTGAAAACACCCTCCCAATAGCACCCTTGTGCCTCTTGCATGCATTTGTGGCACTTCGCCGCTCCTTCATCTACAACACACATGGGCCGGCTCTCAAAGCCAGAGCATTGATCGCACTATGGCCATTTTGTTAGTTTTGAAATCCTCACAAAACAGTTCATATGACTTACTGGTCCTTCGAACTCGAGAAGTCCCCCCTCCTCAAATCTCGCTCATTTAGTGGCGATTCCTTGTTCACCATTGTCATCATCTTTGTCAAGGTCCTCCCATCAAGGTCCTCCTCCATCGCCTGCCACTTTTGGCTGCCCAGGATAATGACTGGGTCTTTGTCCACCTCCTGATTCTCCTCCCCAACTTCCACTACCTGAATTGCCTCACTTTCTGCCTGCAAAGCTGAATTCTGCCTCTTCAGATTGTCCTTCAAAATCGTCTTTGCCTGAACCTCGGCAAGGAGAATAGCTCGAGTAGACTCGAGAGCTTTCCGTTGTTTGTCAAGCTTGGCAGCTTTTGCTGCTGCTGCCTCATGCTGAAATGCTTCTGCCTCCTCCCAAAGCTTTGCCTCCACCTGTGCAGCTTCTTCCAGCGCCTTTGCCTCTGCTGCTTCTGCTTCAGACTTTGCCTGAGCAGCCCTGGCCTCTTGCTCCTCTTGTTTGACTTCATCTGCTAGGTCCTGGAATAGGACCTTGGCGCCCCAAGAAAGCCACTCCCAACATGCCAGAGGAGCATACAAATCAAATACCTCGTCCATGACCTTTTGAATGGCCTGCAAATGGGATTCCTCGACATTGTCTGCAAGATTGTCATATTCATACTACAAAAGGTTGTTAGCATCTAAAACCATATCAGAAAACACGTCGACACTCACCATTTTCTCACAAAAATCATGCCCCCAAACTTCGAAATCAATATCTTCCGCCTTACCAACTTCGGGCATGGACTTCGTGTGTTTGAGGATCTCGTGTTCGAATTCAAGGAGTAGCAACATGATCAGAGGATGTAAGAGATGAGTCGACTCGAAGATGGAAGAAAAAGAGTGAGGTTTTTGAGTTACCTTTATAGGTTTTTCAACACAATCACAGATTTGGCATGTGACTCCGATCGGCTGACTGGGACAGTCAGGATTTCAGTAAGGGGGAGGATGATAGGTCCACTATGGCAGCAGAGCTCTGAAATCAAGATATCACACTCGGACACCTCCTTCCCAAAGTCCTACAATTTCACGAATGCTTACAAATGCCTACAAATGCACAAAACAATGAAACGACACTTTGAAACATTTCAAAAGACTTTGAACCATTTTGAACAACTTTGGCCACCATATTCCTATCGTGCCAAACCTCAAACACATGCTCCCACCATTACACACACTAACACATCACGTTCCCACCACCACAAACACAAAGAAACACAATGGCTAGCAACTTAGCATGCATCGAGGCGCTTTTCGACATATTCATAATTTATTGGAACCACAAGACAAGGAGATTTGATATATCATGTATATGGCATGTTTCTTTCTTATCATTTTCTCATTTACTTTGTGATTTCAACACCTTGTTCACTGCCTCACGTTTACCACATGTTTTGCCTCATGGCCTTTTATCTTTTTAGTACTATCTCTCTAAAACATATATAGTTTGGTGTATTTACTGTTGATAGAGCCAGAAAATCATCTTCTCACATTGCCTATTGTCTGACTTAAGGGTTTAACTCTTGAGTTTTAGTTCAGTCTTCATCCAAACTTGCTCAAAGTATTCTGCGAACTACGTCGTTTTGCCACATGAAACTCTCATCACATTGCCTATCTGTCATGTCATCATCTCTTACCTCACTTTCAACTATTGTCACCATCTCCCAAACTTGTGAAACCATTTTGGAGATTCTCAAACTTCTCCACATTGCTGCTAAACTCTCTCATATCATTTCGGAATGCTTTGTAGTGTTTCGCATTACTTCAGACGGCTTCACAGAACTTCGCACAGCCTAATATGGTTTTGCAATGTCGTACAGTACATTTACTGGCCTTTGGATAACACGGTGATATTCAGTACCACCTTGCAACCTTTCTCTGACTCGTGTTATATCTCCTAAGGCCTGTTTAGTTGGTTTTGGTTGAGTTTCCGGGTTGAGCATCATCAACGGGATGGGGCAGGGGAAGAGTGTGCAGCTGGGGTGGGGACACAGCATCAGTATATTTATCAGCCGAATGGGAGTGTGGGGGCATTGAGGCTGGGGAAGGAGAATGGAAAGTGAGGGTGGGTGAGGTTTCGGGGTTTTGGTTGGCTGGTTGACTGATGGACAGACGGTTGTTGATTGCTGACTGACTGACTGACTGACTCAGTACATATGTATATAATGTGCATCTCTTGTCTTGCTCTGGGTTTTTCTTCCTTTTGGTTTGTGTTGCTCTCCATCTCTTGTTTCTGTCTGTATTCCTGTTTCTCTTGCTCTATTATTGTCCTGCTCTCATCTTTGCTACAGTTTGCTCGTTACTATTTAGGATATATAATGATATCGACATTGATGGAATCATCCACAGGTTTTTTCTCTCCCTGGCATAGTTTGGGTTAAGCTCGAGATATTGATGCCACCCATGGGCACAGTAGTATGTGTGATGGCTAGTGGGCCTAACCTGTAGCTAGTTGTATCAGTCGTGACTAAAAATATCTCACAAATCAGACTTGCCCAAAATGTCAACATCAATTTTTTTTTTGTCAACTCCTGTCATCATCACTTTGCTATTCACCATTGTCTTCCTTGTCTTGCTTTTGCTCTCATCTTTTTTAGTTGTCACCTGGCTGAAGGTCTGACTTTTTGTCACCTTCATTGAGTCTGACTATTTGTCACTCAATCGTGGATTTGGATTTCTGTTGGAGTTTGCTCAATCTGTAACCCTTTACAAGGGCTAAGGGCAATATCCTTTTGGATATCTTCATCCCACTAACTGAGCATTCTCTACATCTCCTGTGGTGCCTCAAGTCAAACATCCAAAATTATATCCTCAGTATGTTGTTCTCTGATCTCGCTTTTATTATTATGGTCATGATCAAACCTAGTATGATTTGTCAAAATGACTCTCTGGCTTACAGATGAAGATCTATTGAGGTTTAGGGTTGATGGTCATTAAGTCAAATCCTGAGCTGTATTGTAGTCTCCTGCTAACCTCCCATTTCAGGCAAGATGTGTGCTACAGATGGCACTGTCAGCACGCTCCTTTTGAATGGCCAGTATTTTGTCACTTCTCCCAACCAATCATGTATATTCCAACCAGCTTTCGGTACTACCCACAGTGTTTTCATTTGTGCCAACAGTCTCTATGGTGATGACGATCCTACTCATTGGCCACAAGCATACAATTCAGTCTATTGTCATTATGGTGCCATTCCCTGCCCTGGATCTCTTCCTGCACATGAGATCATATGGTGGGAGCCTACACACGATCACTTTATCCCCTTCAAACATTCTATGACAACTATTGGAGGTCTTGGAAAGCTTTCTGGACTGAAGCTGGCAGAGCTCCAGTGTTCAGTTTCACTTTTGCTATGTCAGGCTACAACATACATATCATCCACGCCAGTGTCCCAGGTTCCTTCCACCCTGGGCCTGTTAATGAAAGTGTTAGAACATGGGTTAGTGCATCTGGAGGCTGTGTGGATGAATTTCCAGCAGATGTCTTTCAGTGTGAGAGATATTCAGAGGTGTTGGCTTGATGCCAGAGCAATGCTTGATTATATGTTGATATATAAACCTCACATGGACTTGGCAAGATTGTTGGTTGATGTTCTACCTTCTCAAGTCATGGACACTGTTGGGGTGTTTACAACCAACATTCATGTTGCCCAGGACTTTTTCCTTGCAGGGCTTCCATTCTGGCTAATATGCCTTGCATCAGAGAGGGCAGATGTGAATATCCTGAACATTGTCCCACTCATGTCACCCAAGGATTTCCTTGTCCTTGACCCACACCAATTCAATTATCCCCCAGTTTTTAAAGGATCTACAGCATCCCCTGAAAAGTTTGACACCATCTTAAAATATGCTCGTAACTTTCTTCGCTATCTGGACCCCTTCAATATTCCTGTATGTCCCATCACCATCTTTTGTGGGTAGCCTGACTATGACATCACATGCTGGTGCTGGCTTGATGTCCATCTCCCAAGTAGTCTTCATGGTGCAGACATGAGCCGGGGAAACAAACATTGAGGATGGATACCATATGGAGATAGAAGGGGTGCTGGTGTTCATAAGTGACATTCTAGATTTGATTAGGAACACATCATCTTACTAGCTCTCAACAGGTGATAGCAAGAAAGAACTGACAGGTCGTAACAAGTTTCTTCCATTTGAGAGTCCATTAATGCCAATCTCAATACCTGCATGGTGTGAAGCATTGCAGGCAGTTAACACAGATCGTCACCCTTCATCATACATGACCCATTATCTTTTCCCAGAGGCTACAATATTCACATCCACCAATGAAACTCGCTGTGCCAATTCTTTGCAACATGGAACGCTGTCAGACCCACTTGTATCTGTATCTTTTGGGCATTTTCTACTGAAAGCTTGGCTACACCCCTATCTAATCAGCAGTGGTGCAATTTTCTTCTTGATGGTCTTCTGTGCCTCAGCAAAGCATCAAAGCTGGTTTACCGACATGATGAAGTCAAAGCCATCTTTGCAGGTTTATTGGAACATCTTCAAATTGATGCCGAACCCCCTACAACCAATCATTTCCCTACTCTGCCAGTGGGTGATGCACAAAAAGTTCTATGGGAGTTAACTGAACTTAATTTTTGCTTTGAACTTCTCACCCTTGACAAATGTGTGACTGCCTCATCATCTGATTGGAATGAAGATGAGCGACAGGCTATGATCTTAAAGTGTTTCAATGTGCCAACCCTTGTCATCGCTGATCCACAGCATGCCAATACTGGATTACAGGCTTATGATTGGTGTGAGAGGTTGCCATTTTTGCTGGCACTGAGGACATTGATGAGAGATTGGGTTGGACTCAAGCTGACTCTGCTGTTGCTACCTGACCAGGAATCCCATGATATGTACACAGAAGCAGAGGTTCAGCAATTGGAGGGCAGCATAGCCCATTTCTATACACAATCTTTCTATGGTTTGTTTGGCTGTGCTGCAGTCATTCCCACTTGACTTCTGTAATTATTTTGTATATAGGTCTATTAGGTCATAAACTGATGATGCCATGTCCAGTCTGTCAGAGTCCTCATGTAGTTTCTAGCCCATCATAATTCATCCCTGGTCAAAGCAAAGGTACAGTCTTGCCTTGATTATTACTGATAATGTGCACTGACAATTATGGGTCTATCCAAACAGGAAATGCTAAGGATTCGGTTGCTCTAGCACACCCCATTGGCTTCTCACCCAATTGGTTCATGTGCACAAAGCATACACATGGGGTTTTTACTGGGTTTCCCAAGCTTTCAGCACTTTCTTTTAAAGTTTTTTTCTGATTGTTGATTGCTGTGGAGCTGTGAGCATAGACTCTGGTCAAAGTTTTCTCAAGTCTCTAGTACATCTTGTTGGTTTCTTGCCATTGCAACTGGTTGAGATAAGTAAAATTTCTATTCCTAAATCAATCCAGACATCCCCAAAGATTTTCCCAACTTCTGCCTGCTTTCAGTGCCAGTACATTTCATTCATTAAAAGTTCTTATGACTGATTGTTGGAGACTGGAGTTGTCCTACCCAATCACAGCTTTTCTCAAGTCTTTGGCTGATCATGGGTGAGCTGTTGTTTCTTTGCCATTGTGATTGCTCTTCTGACTGATGGTTGAACTCAGATGTCACTCAATTTTTTTCAATCTGAACTGTGTCTTCTTTCCTCATTGTGATGGTCTTCCAGTGGATACTTGAAGTCAGATGTTTTCCTTAGGTCTTGAGCATGTTCTAAATGAACTGTCATCTTGCGATCATGACACTTTTTTCTCTCAGATAACTTTCAAGCTTTCGGTGTGGTTTTCTTCAGATTCTCATGCATGGGGCAGCAGGGCTCTGGTTCTTCGTCATTGTGACGCTATGCTTGCACAATTGCATTATAACTCTGGATGGCTCAAGTCAGATGGACAGAGCTTCTCCCAAGTTTTTGTCATCCTCTGTATGCCCCATCAGTTTTTCCCCACCTTGATTGTTCCACAGTTGCCTCCTGACCTTGGGATGTTGTCATTCCCTGAGTCAAATGTCATTGTAGCTCTGGAGCATGTTCTGTGGGCCTCACTACTTTCAATAATTGGTTGCTCACAATGCCAGTCAGATGTCTCTTTTCAAATGTTCAATGTATCCCACATTATTGTGGCCCACCACAGAAACATCATCTCGATGGCCCTTATATGGCAAGCCCCAGTGCTCCAAGTAGGGAATCTTGGAAAGCAATATAAGACCTATGATTTATGTATCATCAATACTAGTCCACATCACACTTCTTTTCTATGCAGTATGCCTCCCAAAAAAACAGCTTTCAAATCAACACTGGTTGACTCAGAGATCATGAGGTTTTTGACCTCAATGTCTCTGACTTGGAACCTGAGGTCAGACCTCCTACCAACCATCATCAAGGTTTTGTCACTCTCGTGGAATTACTTGGTCGTTGCTGACGATCCAACCCCCCAGCTTCCAAACTTCCAACTAGGCGTACAGACTCACTTTGCTCAGTTGATTCTATGGACAGCCAGGCACCCAAATCAGCTGCTCTTGATATTGCCTACCTCTTCACCAGTAAGACTGGGAAATCCTCTAGATATTGTGTTGTCTGCAAGTAAGTATCTGATCTCATTGATCAACTGTTTTGTGATGACCCCTGTCATTTTAGGGCTGCTTTTTATGCCCTCAATGACCCTGCTGAGTGGCCACCCTCACAAAGATATTCATATTCGACTTCAACTTCAAACACTGGTCTTCGAGGCCATCTCAACAAATTCCACAAGGCAGAGTACATCAAACTTGCTAAAGAACAAGGTTGGACCACAGTGTTGCCCTCTGTCAAATGGGAACTGGCCCTGGTTGCTCCTGCAAAGAAACCTATGTTCTCAATTGAGGGAGTCACACAGCGACTTGTGTGATTTATTGCTGCAAACGACCAAGTGAGTTTCAATTGCCTTTCTCTCACTACTCCTCATAATAATACTGGACTAGCCTTTAAATGTTGTTGAGAATACTGAGTTCTGAAATCTATTGACTTTTTTTTGCGGCAATTATGGGAACGAGGACATGCCTCATTGTTCCAAATCCATGCTGCAGTAATTGAAACCTGGCAGGCTTGGTTCGCTCAATTAAAGAATGAGTTGAAGGTACACTTCTACAATCCTGGAAGTTTTGTATGGCCCTTATGCACAGAACTTCAGAATTCTGTTGGAGCACTCCAGTTTACATCAGATATTTGGTCTGATCAGCATCATCAGTCTTATATCTGTGTGACTGTGCATTGGATAGCGTATGAGAGGCCCGCAGAGCAACAAAACCTTGTATTGAAGTCATCGCTTCTTGCATTCCATCCAATTACTGGGCAGCACACTGGAAGGAGGATTGCTGAAGTTGTCTTTAAATTACTTCAGCATGCAGGAATAAATGGTGGGGATGTACATACCAATTTTTACTGTGTCATGCCTTGGAGATAGCAAATTAACAATAATCAGGGATCTCACTGGACATTGGGCATGGCTGCGAACAACAATGTTTTTGTATGATCCCTCAGAGACATATGCAAAGCTGAACTTCCCAATGTTTCCTTTGATGCAAAGGAATGTCGCATTATGTGCTTCCCACACATTGTTAATATGTGCATTCAACATTCCGTCAAAGAGTTAAACAATGGTGTTGATACCAACATCAATGACAACACAGGCAATGAGGGAAGCAAGCATGACCATGATGACAATGAGGGAGGTGACAATGAGGGAGGTGATGATGAGGGAGGTGACAATGAAGAGAGCAATGACGAGGCAAGCAGTGGCAAGAACAGCAGTGACAAGGGAGGCAATGACAGCGGTAGCGGTGGTGATGGCAACAGTGGTGAGAAGGACGTCGCTATCTCCAATGTCCCTGGTGATCTGCTCAATAAGATATGGGCAATTGTAAGAGGAATCTGTGCTTTGGGTCAGCAACAAGAGAACTTTAGCAATGTCATCCTCAGTGGAAATCAGTACAGTTGGTGGAAGGATGGACAAGGCAAGGTGGTGATGATCAAGCCGAAGCAGCTTTTGTGAGATGTAAGAACTCAGTGGGACAGTATGTATCAGATGTTGGTGCGAGTTCAAGAATTTCACCAAGTAAGTTTGCTTTCATCTCTGATATCACATTACCTGACTTGTCAATTTAGCCATTAGAACATTACCTGAATATGCCAGTTGCTAAGCAGCTGGATAAGTATTGACTCTTGACTTCTGAGTGGGATCAGGTGATGAACATAATTGGCATTTTACAGGTACTTTGTCAATATCAATAATCTGAAACTGAAGCTGACACCATATTTCAGTTCCCACATGCGGCTCAACAAGTCATGTCTAAGAAAAAGACTCCAATGTTAGCAGGCACTGTTCCCACATTTGAGCGCTTCATGACATCTTGGGAGAAGCTTGCTGAAAAGAACCAGCACCTTGCGCCTGTGATCAAAGTTGGCCTTAAGTTCACTTATAAGTATTATAAAAAGATGGACGACATGGATGCATACATGGTGTCTAGTGTGTGAGTCTAATATATTTTATCTTCAAGAGTCAAGACACAGTCTACTAACCAGCATTATTTTAGTTCTTCATCCCAGTATTCATGTTTCCTGGATGCATGAGCACTGGGAGGTGAGATACTTCAAGAAAGCAGAGAGTACCCTCAAGAGGTTGGTAAGTCACTTTATGATGTCATGGTGCTAGGGCACACAATGACACGCTACACCACAGATGGAAAAGTACTGGCTAAAATTAAACCTGAATGATAGTGTACCTGATTCAACTGTCCCTGTCAAGAACCGTTCCTCGCCCGATTGGAACCCACATTCCATCCAACTCTTTCCCGCATGTCTAACCCAACATTTGTCTACTCCTCCTGATTTTGTTCCTGGCCGCCTTGCACTGCCCACACTGCTGTGCACCAGGCCACCTTGTACAGCACCCACGGCTGCCTTCCCAAGACTGCCATCTAGTTTTGCAAATTTGACTATGGACTCCTGTGCGGCCTCCACTAGGTAATTTATCTACGCAGTCGAGACACTGCCGCAGTTCCCATTTCCATCCCGCTTTTATTCCGGACTCTAGTATTTAAGTTTAGCTAGTTTCGCCTTGTATTCCTCAGTTTGTATATTGACATAGACTCGACTTTACCCTGCCAATCTAAAACCTCCTTCTACTCCAACCTCTGTCCTCTAAGAGTCTGAACTCCATTCGACTCAACCTCTATAGTCTCCCTCTGAAGTTCTAGTCTCATCTGAACTTAACCTAAGTCCCCCCGTACTCCTCCCCACATTTACCTGCACTTTCCTGCTCCTACCTCCAGACCTTCAACTTGAAATTAGGACACCAGATGAGGTGAAGGGTGCAGCTTCTTACAAGCTGAAGCCAAGTCCTTTCTGTTTCCCCTCTCGCAGAATCTGCATCGACCCAACAACTCCCGCTATTATCACCCGCAGTGTCCGATCAGATTCCGATGAGCCCTCAAGGATCAGTTCTTAACAGTCCCTCATCACCAATGAGCAAGATATGATTATTCTGTTCGATACCGCAAATGATCTGGACCTACTTGCAGAACTGGCTCATCCAAGCAACACAGATGTGCAGCAGGAGGATGTCATTGACTGAGTCATTGCAGTGCTTGGTGAGTAGATAAGTTGATTTTCCTTATAATCTGCCAAATTTTATGCTTCTTGGACATTGGTATGCAATCAATCCCTTCTCATTCAACGTTGTACTACCACCTCTATGCTTGTTTTGAATTATGACAACTTACAAATTAGCTATGCATCTGTTAAGAACTGATCCTAGAGGGCTCGTCGGAATCCAATCGGACACTGCGGGTGATAATAGTGGGAGTTGTTGGGTCGATGCAGATTCTGCGAGAGGGGAAACAGAAAGGACTTGGCTTCAGCTTGTAAGAAGCTGCACCCTTCACCTCATCTGGTGTCCTAATTTCAAGTTGAAGGTCTGGAGGTAGGAGCAGGAAAGTGCAGGTAAATGTGGGGAGGAGTACGGGGGGACTTAGGTTAAGTTCAGATGAGACTAGAACTTCAGAGGGAGACTATAGAGGTTGAGTCGAATGGAGTTCAGACTCTTAGAGGACAGAGGTTGGAGTAGGAGGAGGTTTTATATTGGCAGGGTAAAGTCGAGTCTATGTCGATATACAAACTGAGGAATACAAGGCGAAACTAGCTAAACTTAAATACTAGAGTCCAGAATAAAAGCGGGATGGAAATGGGAACTGCAGCAGTGTCTCGACTGCGTAGATAAATTACCTAGCGGAGGCTGCACAGGAATCTGTAGTCGAATTTGCAAAACTAGACGGCAGCCTTGGGAAGGCAGCTGTGGGTGCTGTACAAGGTGGCCTGGTGCACAGCAGTGTGGGCAGTGCAAGGCAGCCAGGAACAAAATCGGGAGGAGTAGACAAATGTTGGGTTAGACATGCAGGAAAGAGTCGGACAGAATGCGGGTTCCAATCAGGCAAGGAACGGTTCTTGACAGCATCTACAAATATTTTGTTTGCCCGCTGTATGTACAATATTCTTGATATTTCAACAATGTTTGTTGCTCCCAGGTCTTTCAGGACATCTCGTAGAAAAACATCTGAGATCAATATTTGCTCATTTAACAGCTTATGTAATCATGTTTGAATGCGAACATTCTGATCAATGTTCAGTCTAACCTTCTTCACAACTCTCAACGATGACACTCTAGCCTATCAAGATTCACAAATTTGACTTACTACTTCATTATGTGAGTGTCTTAACATAAATGTCTCAATTAACGGACAATCTGATGTGTAGACACAGAAACTGAGAAATTTAAACAGGATGGGGGATCTGCCTCCTGGGGTGTTTAGGGTGTGTGGAAAATATAGGCTTAGGAAGAAGGTTGGGTCAGGGTCCTTTGGTGCATTTTGTATAGTTTATTGTGCTACCTTCATGCTTATGAGCCTTAATCATCAATAGGGGATGTATACTGTGCAAATAATGTGATTATGGGGGAAGCCATTGCAGTGAAGATGGAGCCCATTGACTCAGAAAGTCCTAAGCTTTGTCATGAGTGGAAGGTCTATAAATCTTTGGGTTCTGCTGTGGGCATCCCTCACATGCTTTGGTTTGGCACTGAATGGAGTTACAAGGCCATGGTTATGAACCTTCTTGGCCCCTCTCTCGAAGACCTCTTTACTGCTTGCAATTGAACATTTAGTCTCAAAATTGTCCTCATGCTGGCAGATCAGTTGGTGAGTGACAGACCCTCACATCCTTCCGCATATGAACATTTTTATTTATTTATCTGTAGATCTCCCACATTGAATATGTTCATGATCACCTGTCCATCATGACATCAAACCTGACAACCTTCTCATGGTCATCCATCAAGATGTGCACCATGTCAATATTATTGATTTTGGCCTAGCAAACAAGTATCACAATGAGTCCACGCTTGATCATATTCCTTATCGAACCTATAAGAACCTGACCAGGACCGGGCAGTATATGCCGATCAACAGTCACCTTGGTATCAAACATACACAGTGTGATGATCTGGAGTCACTGGCACACATCCTCATCTACTTCCTTTGTAGCTCACTTCCATGGCAACACCTGGAAGGTGGATCAAAAAAGCAGCAGTACCATCGTATCATGCAGTGGAAACTCAATACCCCAACCATTGAGCTATGCTCTGGTCTTCCCGACAAATTCCGAATCTTTCTCGATTACATGTGTGGTCTTTCATTTGATGCCAAACCCAACTATGAGTACATGCACTCACTCTTTCAGAATCTTTTTGTTGCTAGGGGATACCACAATGACAGCAGTTTTGACTGGAGATGGATGGATTTGAGCCTTTTTGTGTCCTGCATTTCTGGCTCTGGTAGTGATACAGAGTCTAAATAAGTGGATTGAGACTTGTTTTGGTGCATTTACTAGCCCCACCCATGTGTGCAACTACTCATCTATGTATTGGATTTAGAGCTGGATAACTTATTTTACTTGTTGTAAAGCTGTTTTACAATTGTGTAGATCTAACACTTGTAGGTATTTAGAGGGATGCAATGATGAGTTCACATGATGCATGTCATGCCACGTCACCTGGCTAGAGCGGGCTCACAGCCGGCTCAGTACTTTACACTTCCACCCCCCAGTCCGAGCGGACTCTGCTCGGACACACTCAGACACTTGGACTTCACTCGGACTCTGCTCAGACTCTGCTTGGACACTCAGACTTCACTTGGACTCTGCTCAGACACTCGGACTGTCCTAGGACTGTCTGAGTAAAGTCCGAGGACTGCACTCGGACTTTGCTCAGACAACATCAATTGTGCATTTACTTACACCTTTAAAGTACTGTCCAAGTTCCAGACTTACAGAAATTCTTTTGAGTCTCACAAAATGATGTGTGCACAGCAGGAATTGAACCAACAGACTTCTGGACAAGCAATCACATGATGACCAAACATGCACACTCTACCACTTAAGCCAAGTAGTCATTTAAAGTCACATACATTATATCTATTTATTACTGAAATCTAATTTTTTTACATATCATGAATAGATTATTAAATTGACCCCCTCGCATCTGTGCAAGGGGTAATTAATATGTGTAATACTAGGCCCTCCCCTTGCAAGCTTGAGGGGAGGGGGCCATAACTATCAATAATTAAAATAAATTAAAAACACCCACCACGAGCAACTGTTGCTCATGGCAGCGTTTGTCTCTCCCCAGGTCATCCCCTGGCCGTCTCGCTCTCCTGTCCCCATTCTTCTCCCCCCCAAACCACCCCACAAGCAGATGCTTGTAGGCGTGGGGCGGGTGTCATCGTGGGTGTCCCCACTCATCGTCGTCTCCCTTCCCTCTTGTCTCCCTTCCTCCTCATCTCCCTTCCCTCTTGTCTCCCTTCCCTCTTGTCTCCCTTCCCTCTTGTCTCCCTTCCCCCTTGTCTCCCTTCCCCTTTGTCTCTTCACCCTCACCTTCCACCCTGTGCGCAGGGGCTCACAGCAGTGGTGGTGGTGGTGTCCCCCCATCGTCGTCATCACCAGTAGTAGTTTGTACCTAGAAAAAGTTGGTTAGCATCAAAAAATGAAATGACAAAAAGAAAAGAAAAACTTACCTAGGACCCAAGAGACGTTGACTCGCACCCTCCATCCACCCCGCAAGCAGTTGCCTGCAGCAGTTATGGGGGTGCTGGATGTCATTGGGGTCTCCTAATTGTTGTCGTGATACCCGCTGTCCACCCTATGAGCAGTGGCTCATAGGGCTGGGGC
Organism: Tricholoma matsutake; assembly: GCA_026075535.2. Classification (NCBI taxonomy): domain Eukaryota; kingdom Fungi; phylum Basidiomycota; class Agaricomycetes; order Agaricales; family Tricholomataceae; genus Tricholoma; species Tricholoma matsutake. The sequence goes on from AP026544.2 coordinate 4,691,642, forward strand.
GGGTGGTGTCATCGTTCCCTGTCATTGTCGTTGTCATTAGCAGCCGCTCTCCCCCATGTGAGCAGTTGCTCGCACTGGTGGGGGCGGGTGCTGGGTTGTGGTCTCATTATTGTTCCTTGTTTGGTGGTTTTGGGGTCATTGTGCTGCTACAGTATAGATATAACCTATAATTAATTAAAAATGGGTTAGCTTAAAGTGTTACAATTTTCCTTGTAACTCATGGAACCCGACGCACCCGATGATCCCCTCCAGACAGGAGGCACCCCTTGACTCATGCCTGTGGCATGCCCTTGACACCAGACAAACCTACAATGCATGCCAACAGCATGCATTCGATCCCCTTCCCATGGAAGGCACCCTTGATGCATGGTGACTCCATGCACCCAAACCCACACCCATACATGCTGTGATGCAACAGCACTTTGCCATAAGGTCCTTAACATCAGATCCTTGACATCGGATCTGCAACATTGGATGCCTCATGCTAGGCATGAGGCTTGCCTCTTATTGCTCCCTGACATGCTGCACCGCAGCACTCTGTGACATCAGATGCCTCATGCAAGGCATGAGGCCTATTGTTTCTATTGTTACTTGATATGCATCTACCTTTCCGATTGGACGATAGGGACCTCCCTTCTAGTATAAGTACTGCGACTTGTAATAGGGATGTCCTCAGTTTAGATCTAGGCAATCTACAGCCTTAACTTGCAAACTCGTAAACTTATTTGAAACCACTAAGGAAGCCCCTTAGTGCATGAACCTGAACAATTCTATGCAGAAGGCCTGCTAGAGTGCACTACCCATCTTATGTCGGATGCTCCGAGTAAGACTAGTGCCAAACAACTCGTCAAATGACATCGACTAGATCGAGTGGTTGAGGCTTCGCCCTTAACATAAGATCTAAACTATCTGCTAGCCCACCTACCTAGGTGTAGGCAATATGTCTCAATACACACCACAGCGACTTGGGTCTAGACAAACCCCAGACTGACCACCAAGAGAAGCAGAACCACAGCCAGGTTCATCTTGGTACCGATACAATGGAAGACTAGTCTGTTACTCGACCCCAGCACAGCATTGGTTCTACAGATCAACTGACAGACAAAGAGGAGATTTCCTCACCGACAAAGACTTTGAACAACTGCACACACCCCCACCCAAAACATCCACCCACTTCTTAACTGACAAAACCGATGACCTCTATAACGAGATGTCCAAACCCGCCGCAACCACACCAATGACATCCGTAAAAGACATTCGAATCTGATCACCCACAGACTTCTCAGGAGAGCGGACCAAGACTGCCAAGTTCCTGCAGGAGATAGACCTGTACCTGTGAATCAATGACCAGGTCTACGACATGAATGACAAGAAGATCATCTTCATGCTGTCCTTTATGAATGGAGGGACAGCAGCTGCCTGGGCACAGGCATTTGTCAACCAACACCAATCCAAGGGACTCAGAGAATATGCAGACTTCTGACAGAAGGTCTTAGAGGCCTTCTCACTGATCGATGATGCCGGGACAGCAAAGACAGAGATCAAGAATCTCAAACAAGGTTCAGGGAACCTCGAAGAATATGTGGTGAACTTCCACATCCTGAAAGACAGGATGGGAATCACTGAAGACGCAGCCATGATCAAATACTTCATGGACAGACTGCACCCTGAATTACTGAAGAGGGTACACACAATGGAGACAGTACCCAACACTCTCGAGGGCTGGATAAAGGCAGCCTCGAAATACAAAGGCCAATGGAAATGGGCCATGGCAATCCTGGGAAAGACCAGGCAAAACCAGAAGACAAAAGAAACGACGAAGAAAGGACAGCCCTCTCTTGACATCAACTGACTGACAAACCAAGAACGCGTGGAACACCTCCAGAAGGGATTGTGTTTCATCTGTCACCAGCCAGGACACCGATCATCCGACCACAAGGATGGGAAGAGCCCCATCCAGACGGGATCAGTGCCCCCTCCCTACCAAAATTGCTTCACCCAGAAAAAGACTGGGGTGGACACCTACCAGAAGATCCGCACGATGCTGGATGAATTAGACAAAGAAGAGAAAGAATGAGCCCTCAACCTCATGGAGGAATCAGGTTTTTAGAACAGCAGCCTGATACGATGCCAGTCACTGCTGAAGTCTCTGTAGGATCTGTACTCTTAGCTACCATGAATAGACAATCTATGTGCCTGTCTATTCGGGTAGCTGAGTCAGACAACGGGAAAGACATCGCAACAAATGCGCTCCTCGACTCTGGAGCAGGAGGAGTCTTTATCGACTCAAAATTCGTTGAACAAGAAGGGATCAAGACATATCCCTTAGGCCGCACCATCCAGGCCACAAACATAGACGGAACCCTGAATAGGCAGGGAATAATCACCAGATGCATGAAAGGGAGGCTCCACATCAATGGGAGGAGCTACCCAATAGAATACCTAGTCGCTGGACTAGGCAAAGAATCAGTAATCCTGGGCCTGCCATGGCTGCGGGAGATAAACCCGATCATCAATTGGAAGAAGGGAACCTTTGAGTTCTGAGATGAAGAACGACGGGCTCAAATCCAACGAATCTTGGAGAAGACAAGAAGAGCCAAATGAGCCCTCCTGAACACCCTAAAACTCCCCAGGGTCAACACTGAAAGGGAAGCACCCAATGACAGAATGGCATGAATTTGATGCATCGTAGCCAAGACAAGACAGAGGCTCTCTGAAGAGAAAGAGAGGAGCCTTGCCCGAGCCAGATTGGCTGTGGCAAAAACCAGAGAAAGACTCTCTGAAGAGAAGGAGAGAAACCTTGCCCGATGATGATACTCGACCAGGAAACCCAAACTAAACCCACAACAAGGGCTCGAATGGTATAATGCTAGTTAGAGGAAGGTTGCAAGGTGGTACTAAATATCACCGCTGTAAACCAGGGGTATGAAAACGACTCTAAAGGGTGTGTGAAGAGGTGCGATGAGGTGCGATGAAGTTCAAAGAGGTGCGATGAGGTTCAAAGAAGTTTGAAGGCCTTTATAAAAGACGAAGATGCCTTTGATGGTGACTGAGGATAGACTATGAGGACGTAGAAAAGTGTCTAGAGAGGATAGACAATATGCAATAGTTTCGAGAAGCTAGTACGAGGAGTTCAAGAAAATTCAGCGTAAAACACTGAATTTTGAGACTAAGTCGAGACACTTGGACTCAAGAGAATAGCTCTTAAATCAGACGATTGGTGTGAGAGGACAATGTATTCTTCTCTTCTAAGTAGCTAGTACAAGGCTATATATGTCTGGGAGAAGTGATACTAAAAAGGAAATAAAACATGAGGAATACATGAGGCAAGATATAAAACAATAGAGAATCTTTGCAAATCATAGAATAAATGAAAGACGATAAGAAGGGAAATGTCTAGAGACATGATTTATCACTGGTACCTGTCCCCATTGATCTAATATATCATCAAGGTGTCAAAGCACCACAATCGCATCCTAAAATCCCGTTGTTGTATCTCCTCCTGTCTGGTGGTGCTCAATATGTGACGCACTAACTATTACAAGGTGTGCTGCGTGTATCCAAAGGGCGGTGCAATTGGTGTACGGCGGCTGAAGGCGTTTGAAGTGCTGCGATATTGTTCGAAGTCGTTCGAGATCATTCGAAGTTGTTCAAAGTTGTTCAAAATAGTTTCGGAGCGGTGTCGCGGGGTTTGTAGGGGTTGGGAGCATGCGTTTTGATGTGTTGATGCCTCTGGAGATGGTCCCAGAGTTTAGAGTGCACAGTGGACCTATCATCCTCCCCCTTACTGAAATCCTGACTGTCCCAGTCAGCCGATCGGAGTCACATGCGAAATGCATGATCATGTTGAAATTGTAAACAAAACTTGAAAAACCTCTCGTTCTTCTTCGTCACCTCTCCAAACCTTCAACACTATTTTTCATCATGTCTCTTCTCACTGAACTCAACACTGAAATCCTCGAATACACCAAATTGATGCCCGATCGCAGTGTTGCTGAAGGCCTTGACTTCAAAGTGTGGGGGAAAGGTTTTTGTGAGAAGATGGTAAGTTTCCAATTCCCATTCGATATTCGGATTCTAATGCAATATGTTCAGGCAGAATATGACAAATTGGCGGACGATTTGGGTGAGGAATGCGACTCGACCGTGCAACAGGTCATTGATGAGGTTTTCAAGCTTTTCAAACCGATGGCTCAACGCGAATGGCTTTTGTGGGGGGGACACTTTTTATTTGCAGATCTGAGTGAGCAGGTAGAGTGAGAGCGAAGGGAAGAGGAAGTGAGATGGGTTTGGGAGGAGGAGGAGGAGGCTCGCAGGGCAGAGGAAGATGTGAAGAAGGTGAAGATTGAGGCTCAGAGGGGGGTGTTAGTAGATGCTCAAAACGCAGCCCTTGCTGAGTTTCGTGCTAAAACTTTGTCAAAGGAGGAACTGCAATGACAAAATGCAGAGCTTGCAGCGGAGGTGCAAGCGATTGAGAGGCTAGAGGCTGGAGAGGAGGACGAGGAAGAAGATTTGGGAGGATTGCCGATAATCAGGATTGGGAAGCATAAGGTAGGGAGGTGAGGATGATGAGGACGAGATCGTCGAGGACGGGGTAGAGAGCAAGCGGAGGAGGTTCACTGAGGGTGGACTTCTTGACTTTGAAGGCCTGGTGAGTTTTTGCTTTGTTTTCAAAGGGTTTTCAGAGTGCTAATCAATGTTGTAGTGCGATCGATGTGCTAGAATGATATCCCAGCTGTCGTGCGTTGTCAAGGAGGGAGCCCCAAAGTGCACGAAGTGCACTCAGGCAGCGCAGGGTTGCTACTGGGAAGGGGTCTCGAGGCAGGGACTTCGCAAAGGTGAAGCGAGACGATTCAGGGTTGCAAAACTGGATTTGTGCCCAAAACCAGGTACGAAATTCATTCGATATAATCTCATAGTGTATGCTAACCTATGTTCGGATCGAAAGTACCTCGAATTCACGTCATGGGTCCCATCGCTGACATCAAACTGGTCGCAGGCCCTTCAAAACCATTGAAGGAGAAAAAGAGGTCATCGAAGGGAAAGGGAAAGGCAAAAGCAAAAGCCTTGCATAGTTTCGAAGAGGGTGAGGATGTTGATGAGGAGATCATGACTCGTCATCAATATCTGGTGACGAGGTTGGCAGAGTTGAAGGTCGAGATGGAAGTTTTGTGCAGGCAAATAGAAGTGGTGGAAGAGATGTTGGAAGAGTAGTAGATTGTGTTGTTCTTTCTGTTTTATAACTTAGATTTTTTGTGAGTCTCGAAAGGAACAATATGAAAAGTAAGAAGGAAAAGAAAGAAGAAAAGAAAAAAAAAGGAATAAGGGAAAGGCTCAGTAAATCATCATGGCCGAAAAACCCTTTTGGAGTTTGCGCAACCACGCTATAGTGCGATATCACGACTTGTATTGTACACTAAAAGAAATTGAGGTCATAGGAAAGCGATCGCAAACAAAGAAAGGGGATAATTATTTGTCTTCGAAGTCTGGAAGGTCTTCGGGAATATCTTCGTCAACGTTCGACATGTTTCGAAGTTTTTCGAGTCTTTCAGAGCCAATATCGAGGAAGTTTGGCGGTAGGGGAATTGCTTTTCATGCAAAATAGGGAAGGAGTCAGAAGGCTGCGACTGGTCAATGAAATACTGATCCATTGAGTTTGCAGATGATGTAAGCTCCTCCATAGTTTCGATCGATGACGATCAGTGGGCCTAAATATCGAGGTCACATCTTGCAATTGAGGGATTTCTCGATTTGCATGTTGTGAAGTAGGACTAGCTCGCCTTTTTCGAAGTTGTAGTCATGCATCATTCGTTTGTGAATGACTTCGAAACATTTTGTGGCTTCGAGTCGAGCAGTATAGACTTTTGAATAGAGAATTTCAAGGTTGGCTGAGCGTTTCTGTAGGGCAATTGCTCTTCGAGCGATGAGATCGGTTGTCGATAAGATAGAATCAGGTGGGGGTTGCAAGTATGTTGCTTCAGAAATGTCGAGTGGGATTAGGGGGTGTGATCCTGTAATTGCAAAGTAAGGAGAGCAACCCATGCATCTACAAACCATAACTCATTCTGCCCAGAACACTGAGTGTGCTCCAGCTGACCATTTGCTCTGATCTCCATCGACTGCTTTGAATAATGATTGTCGAATATTGAAATGAGCTCATTTGACGATTCCATTTGCATGAGAGTTGTAGCTGCTAATTCGAATGTGATTAATATGATATCGTTTCGAAAGGTACTCCAATGCTGCGATGAATGCTGATCCGTTATCGCTCATGATTTTGTATAGCAAACCCCATCTACAAATGATATCTTCGAAGATCCAGTCCCCAAGTGTCGTTGCATTTTCTCGTCGAAGGTTTCGCCACTCGGGATAAGTTGTTAGTGAACATTGGCCTTGTACAATATACTTGAATCTGCTCGAGGGAGGCATTTGCATGGTATCAATGTAGACTTTGCTGAATAAAGGTGCGGGTGTGGCGACGGTAGGTGGAATAAGGAGATTTCGAGTTTGTCGTACCTGGCATACGTGGCAAGTGCAAATATACCATGCGATGTCTGATTTCATGTTAGGCCATCAAAATCATAGGGAAATAATGGCTTTCGTCATGAAGACCATTTTGTGTCTGATATCATCGTGAGCTGCACAAATGACTTTGAGACGACATTCGGAAATTGGAACGATTTTGTGAGCTCCGTGCGAGTCTTTCCTCCAAAGTTTGCCACAAACTAAGAAGAATTTGGTGCAATATTGAACGAAGGTAGCGTATTCGGAATCTGATAAATCTGGAGGTCATACCAAATCCTCTAACCATTTTCGAACACAAATTAATCTTTCATCTTCCTTTTTCACATTGTTCATTCGTGGGACATCATTGTAGGTCTGATCCTCCCCCTTACTGAGATCTGAAGAGAGGGAGAGTGTCAAAACTCGATAGGAAGTGAAAGGTCGAGTCGTAACAGGATTGATTTGGTGTACAAAACTGTGAAGACAGTCAATCCAGTTTCCAAAATCATTTTTGTTATCAAACTGATCATCTTCATCTTGTGGAGGATGTCTCGAAAGTCCGTCTGGACCATGATGTGTACCTGCAACATGAACCAATGTGAAATGAAAAGTAAGGATCAAGATGATCCATCGATTTATGCTAGCGCTAGGTGCGATATCAGGGTTCGAGAGCATGCCTTTGATATACCTTGCATCAACTTCGACGATGAGGTTCCGGACCCCTATTAGGTACAATTGAAGTGCTCCAAGAGCATGATATAGACCATAGAGTTCGAGTTTTGCTTGTGAAAACTGGGATTCGTGGTCATTAAGCGAGATCGATCCGAATTGACTGTAATATTGCTTTTGAAGGTTGTCGGGATTGCATTGCGCAAGAAAGAAGCCAATAGCGATGTATGAAGTATCAACAGATAGGATAACTGGGGCGTCGGATGAATAGTCAATAGCACGAATTGCTGGGGAATTGATCGATGCTTGCTTCAGGTCTTCCTGTGCTGCAATTTGTTTTGGTCCAAAATCAAAAGGGACATCTTTTCACATAAGGTGTATTAGAGCTGTAGCACGTTGAGCGAAGTTCCAAATAAAGATACGACAAACTCCAATGGTTCCTAGAAATGCCTTGACTTTGGTAAGACTTCGACAAGGCCCCCACTTGCTAACTGCTGCGATGCAAGTGGGATCGGCCATACGACCTTTGATATTGCATCGATGACCTAGAACGATTATTTCAGAAATGCAAAGGTAAAGTTTCAGACCCAAAAAGGTTCCTCCACAATACTTCATGCATTGGACTATACAATTTAGATTCCCAAAATGCTCCCAAATGAAGCGTCAAATGCCTGGATTATCGGTGATTGTCTCGTAAGATCCTCTGATAGTTTGATACTCTGATTTTGGACCCTTAACTGGTGTGTCGTCGATGTAAGGGATGGTGATATGAGGGATTTTGGGTTGTAGGATAAACATTACATTGTCGTGTAAGATTGGGACCGAGTTCATACAACCCATCAGTAGAGTGATGATTTGAAGCACTCTGAAAGGTGTCTGAAATGTTGTTAGATCTCGAGATGATTCTGCGACTTTCCTTTCGTCAAATGCGACATATAAGTCCAACATTCCACTGCAAGCGCGTCCACCAAATTGTTCGGCTAGATGCTCTGGGATTGGGATGATGCCAGAGTGCTGTATCATTACTCGATTAAGAGGCTCGAGACTGTGAATGATTCGAAGTGATTTCGCATCTTTCTTTGCAACGCAAAACCATCGTGACCGATACGACGAGTTCGACAACTTGTATACTCCTGCTTCTATCTTCTTTTTGAGCATCCTGCAGATCTGTTCATACAGACCAGGGGGTATAGGGATATTACGTTTGACCCATGGAGTGTGAGGAATAACAGGGAATTCTATAGGAGGAAAGAAGTTGGGGCGGAAGCTTCCTCATTCTTGTTTGGTCCATGCGAAACCCATTTTGTAATTTTGAATAAAATCGTGCATAAGCTTTTGTTCTTCTGGCCATAGAAAATTGCCAGAATGGTTTTTGTCAATAATAGCTTTGCGTTCAAGTGTATATCGGGTAGAAGGGATGAACGATGGGGGTTGAGGATTGAGTTTTGGCATTTGCTCGAGGGGGTCGCCAGTGATTGTTCAAATGATGCAAAATCAATCGGGTAGTTCAGTAATAACTGGCCAAACTTTCTGTGTGACTGGTTTGTATTTCTTCTTCGATGCTGCGAAGGTTGGGTATATAGAGTTGGTTGACGAGACGTGGGGAGGGGACATGATAGCGAAGTCATGCATAGAGGTGTCCATCGGGCCCGATAAAGACATTGCATACTGGTGACTAGCCGTTAAATATAAATTCGCAAGGATCAAAGAAAAGGAAATAGGGTTCAAAGAGTTTGAGGAGTCAATATCGGGAATAATCGCAGTGTACTCGATAGTTATCGAGGAATTAGAATGGTTGAAAGAAATAATGAGGGCACACTGGTTATTCTCTGAGATTTTATCCTCTAGTTGCAAAAATCCTCGCGAACTACTCTTTTTCGTTGATTAGATCGGGGAATAGTCGGAATAGCACAGGATCATGTCGAGTTTGGATCGAATATAGTTATTGTCTGTGCTTTGTTTCAATAATTCTTGACCGTACTCTCTGTGAGAATGTCGAATGGTCATCCGAGCAGAATATTGTATGCTGGATCGTGGATGATGTGTATCTGCATATAGAGAGCAATGCTACCAACTTCGCAAGGTACATTTCATGCTAAACCTAGACTCTGGTCAATACCACCATTAGCCAATTGCAGAGGGATGTGTATCAAAGGATCGTATGCGAGACCGAGCTTGTGACAGACTTCTTCCGACATCGCGATGATTGATGAACCTGGGTCGACTACGCTTTCAACTGGATTTCTTCCGTTGACATTCATAATAACCGATCTAATAGAATGTGATTCCTTCACTGCAATAAAAGGTTTGGGTATTTATCCAGGGCGAAGACTGCTAATATAGGTTTCATAAGGGTTGTCAATTATGAATATGTCATCATGAAGGAGATTCATAGCGTTATTTCCTTCAGGTTGTTGGGTACGACGTGCCGTGACCTGTTCTTTCCATTTCGCATGAACTTCAGGCGATAGCAAAAGTAATTCTTCAGGGGTTAGAGTGATAATTGGCGTTTTCATTGATTGAGTGAAGACATCTTCAGTGATTTTGTCCTTTTGAATGGGAGCTTGGGTATGGTATGGTGGGCCATCTTTTGTTTGCCTATTGATGTGAAGTTACGTTCGTGAGGAGGTAGGTACGAGTTTTCTTTAGCGCCGTTGTAGGGATGTATTACTGGTTGCGATGATTGCTCAGAGGTCGAAGATGGTGCCATATTTGAAGTAGGTGGGTTGGTCGCTGTGGACGATGTCGATGGTGCCGGTGGTTGCGGGACGAATTGTTTGACTGTCACAGCGATCGAGGGCCGTGAGGTAGGAGCCGCTGGCACATTCGAATCAGTTTGCGTAAAAGATCTACCACTTCACAAAGCATATATCTCTTGTTCGAGTTGTGTGATATGATCTTTGGCTGTTGTGGATAAGTTGTTAATTTGGTAAACACCCTTGGATGGCATCGAAGAAACTGTTGAAGGTGCAATATTATACATTAGCGAAGGGGTAAGGTTAGATGGAGGGTTTTGTCGAGTCCATTTGTCAATCCTGTCCTTGATAAAACAACTGGGGATGCTTCGTGGAGTGAATTGACCGTTTGGGAGAACAATTTTGCCTTCTGTGTTCTTCTTACACTTTCCTTTGTTGATATAAGACTGGCAAACCAAGCAGTCACTAATAAAATGTCCTGTAAGCCCACAAAAGATGCAAACTAATGTTTTGAGCTGTTCTGAATGAAATCCACTGTTAGGTCGAGTAGTGTTCATGGTCTTTGAACCTGCTACAGCGGTTACAAGAGTGGCTGCAAACTTCTCGAGGATTGCCATAAGGTCTTCTGATTTAATTTGGGGCAAAGATGTTGATGTTGTTTGGATTGCCAAAGGTGCTGAAGAATGCGAACTAAGTAGCAATGTCGAATCTGAGCTGATAGATCCCGCTAAAACAAATTTTGCTGCTGCATGAATATCGTCAAGTGGGTAGGGGTCGTCGGGGTAGTGATCAGGGAATCTTAGTTCAAGTTGTCGAGCGATTCTAGTCCATAAGCCTGGTTGGAAACCCCTGACGAAGGCTCTGCTTTGTTCTGCGTCAGAAATCCTGCCTTTAGTAGATAGAAACTTCGTAATGTTATAGAATGACCGATAGTATAATCCCAAATCGCTCGCGTTGTAAATACCTATGCAAAGTTGTTCACCGATGAGTTTGTCCATGTCCGAAATTGACCATTTCCAATTGTCTTCAGAACCGGGGTACAGTTGGTGAATCGCGATGTGAAAGTTCTGGAACAAAATGCCAGCATCATATTCTGGAATCAATTCCCAGAGTTCAGAAGTGTCGATATCAAGGTAGCGACAAGCGTGCTTCTTCATATTTTCTGAGTTCATGACATTGCATGCCGAGAAAAGCAATTCGAGTTCGTTAAAGTATCTGCAAAGTTCTCGCGGCTGGGTAGGGTCAAATTTTGGAGCTGTGGAATGACCACAAGCTGGCATTGTTGCTTGCATAGTCATGAATGCGATGTTTCTAGGAGTAGGAGTTAAAACTTGTGTGAATGATGGTAGAGGAGTCAAAGTTGTTGGAAGGATGAATGAAGATGTAGATGACAAAGATGAAGAAGTAGAAGATGGTGTTGAGGGCGATGATATTGGTGAAGGGAATAGTCGACGATGAGTCGATTCTGCTTCCGAAACAGGTATAAGAATATCTCCCGATTGTTTGAGAGATTCGAAGGTGTGATGAGTGTCGATCTGTAGGTTTCTAGCTTGTGTTGGCCTAAGCCGGGAGATTCGAGATGGATTAGGCGATGAAATGATTTAGAAACCCCTCGCGGTGGGCTCCAAAACAATGATACTCGACCAGGAAACCCAAACTAAACCCACAATAAGGGCTCGAATGGTATAACACTACTTAGAGGAAGGTTGCAAGGTGGTACTAAATATCACCGCTGTAAACCAGGGGTATGAAAACGGCTCTAAAGGGTGTGCGAAGAGGTGCGATGAGGTGCGATGAAGTTTGAAGGCCTTTATAAAAGATGAAGACGCCTTTGACGGTGACTGAGGATAGACTATGAGGACGTAGAAAGGTGTCTAGAGAGGATAGACAATATGCAATAGTTTCGAGAAGCTAGTACGAGGAGTTCAAGGAAATTCAGCGTAAAACACTGAATTTTGAGACTAAGTCAAGACGCTTGGACTCAAGAGAATAGCTCTTAAATCAGACGATTGGTGTGAGAGGACAATGTATTCTTCTCTTCTAAGTAGCTAGTACAAGGCTATATATGTTTGGGAGAAGTGATACTAAAAAGGAAATAAAACATGAGGAATACATGAGGCAAGATATAAAACAATAGAGAATCTTTGCAAATCATAGAATAAATGAAAGATGATAAGAAGGGAAATGTCTAGAGACATGATTTATCACTGGTACCTGTCCCCATTGATCTAATATATCATCAAGGTGTCAAAGCACCACAATCGCATCCTAAAATCCCATTGTTGTGTCTCTTGTCCAGTGGTGCTCAATATGCAATGCACTAACTCTTACAAGGTGTGCTGCATGTATCCAAAGGGCGGTGTGATTGGTGTATGGCAGCTGAAGGCATTTGAAGTGCTGCAATATTGTTCAAAGTTGCTCGAAGTCATTCAAAGTCGTTCGAAATAGTTTTGGAGCGGTGTCGTGGGGTTCGTAGGGGTTGGGAGCATGCATTTTGATGTGTCGATGCCTCTGGAGATGGGTCCAGAGTTTAGAGCGCACAGTGGACCTATCACCGAGCCTGACTGGCGATGGCAAAAATGAAGGAAAGGCTTTCCGAGAAGAAAGCAAAGGAGCTGAATTCAGTCCAGAAAGCTGTCGCAAGGACCAGGACCGAGGACACTCCTAAAGAAGCTAGGAACCTCAAAGCAGCAAGACGTGCTGTCACCAAGACCTGAGAAAACCAGAAGAAAAGACAACTGGAGAAGGGCAAGTACAACAAATGCAACAAGACACGATGGATCCTGCAAAAGATAAAAGAACTGCTAACCTCCACAGGGGAGGGGAGCACTGGCAAAAGAAACTCAAAAACGACACCGCAAAACAGGACAACTGACCCTCAACGAGGGACTACCCCGACCCATGATTATAGGACCCCAGATCACGGTACCATCAATGCTGAAGTACCTATGCCCAAGGAGACTCCCCCTCAAGTGAAGATTGAAGAGGTACCTGATGAAGAACTACTGGCAGACACTGGCATGGAAATATGAGCAACAGGGGAAACCCACAAACAAGATGCGACAGACCTCCTGATCACATATGTATGAGGAGAACTGGTCATTGGCATATTCGAACCACCAGAAGAACCACCCCTCACCAAGGAACACCAAGGACCGACCCATACGTACATACAGAAAACGAACACGATCTCCAGGATCATAAAAGCCAAGGACTCCCCACGATATGTATTCTCGAAGAGCACATGGATCAGAGCAAAGACATCCATTTCCCAGCGACTCACGCATGAACAAGATGAGGGAAGGGAGGCCAGCAAACAGACCTTGGATGACCTACTGCCACCGGAATACCAGAAATACAGGCAGGTATTCAAAAAAGCTGCATCTGAATGATTCCCAGAATCAAGACCATGGGATCATGTGATTGACTTGAAGGAAGGCTTTGTACTGAAGGATTGCAAAGTCTACCCACTGACACCAAAAGAACAAGAGAAACTCAATGAGTTTCTTGATGAAAACCTGGAAAAAGGATACATCCGACCATCAAAATCGCCCATGGCATCCCCATTCTTCTTTGTGTCAAAGAAGGACTCTGACGCTCTGTGACCTTGCCAAGACTATCGCTATCTGAACGAAGGAACGATCCGGAACAACTACCCCCTGCCACTGATCAGAGACCTCTTGGACAAGCTGAAGGGAGTGAGATTTTTCACAAAGCTTGATATTCGATGGGGATATCATAATGTACGGATAAAGAAAGGAGACAAGTGGAAGGCAGCATTCAAGACTAACCAAGGGCTATTTGAGCCAATGGTGATGTTCTTTGGGCTGTGCAACTCACCGGCAACATTCCAGGCCATGATGAACAATCTCTTCCGAGACATGTTAGATGAAGGATGGCTCGTCATCTATATGGATGACATCCTGATCTTCTCAAAGATGGAAGAAGAACACCGGATAAGGACTGAAAGGGTCCTCGAACGATTACGACAATGCGATCTCTACCTGAAAATAGAGAAATACAGGTTCAATGTGCAAGAAGTCAATTTCTTGGGCATGATCATTAGGCCCAACAAACTTGCAATGGACAACACGAAACTGGCTGGGATCAAGGACTGGCCCACACCAAAGACAGTGAAGGATGTAAGATCCTTCCTAGGATTCGGAAACTTCTATCGACAATTCATCGGACACTTCGTGGATCTGGCCAGACCGCTGAACGATTTGACGAAGAAGAACCAGAAATTCAAATGGACGAACAACTGCCAGCAGTCGTTCGATGCGCTAAAAAGGAAGTTCAACAAAGCCCCAGTACTGCTGATGCCAGACGCAATGAAACCATTTGTGGTGGAATCTGATGCCTCAAAATTTGTGACAGGTGCAGTACTCAGACAACAGGACACCAATGGAGACTGGCACCCATGCAGATACATCTTGCATTCTTTCAACAAAGCGGAAAGAAATTATGAGATATATGACCGGGAACTACTGGGAGTGATCTGAGCACTGGAAACATGGAGACACTACCTACAGGGGACGCTGTTCCCTGTGACGGTACTATCCGATCACAAGAACCTGACATACTTCCAACAGCCACAGAAACTGAACCGATGACAGGCTAGATGGAGCATCTACCTGTCACAATTCGACCTGAAGCTACAACACGTACCAGGATCACAGATGGTACAATCTGACACCCTATCGAGGAGAGCAGATCACATAGCTGAAGAAGACACTGATAACGAGGACAAGACCATCCTCGCCGATGAACTATTCATGAAAATGATTGACACTGAGCTCCAGGGAGCCCTGGTCTCAGCAATAATGAAGGACAACCTTGTAAATGACACTTTACGAGCCCTGAAGAACAATGGAACACCCCCAATCAAGTCTGCATTGGAGGACTGGAAATTCGAAGACAGCCTGCTCTTTTTCAAAGACAGATGCTATGTGCCACAGGACAAAACCCTCTGCCGAGCGATCATACAGAAATACCATGATAGCATCATGACAGGGCACCCTGGACAATGGCAGATGATCAAACTGATCTGACGAGACTACTGGTGGCCAGGAATGGCCAACTTCATCAAGAAGTATGTCGAAGGCTGTGCAAAGTGCCAGCAAATGAAAGTGAACACACACCCGATGACCCCCCCACCGACACCGATATCATCTGAGGCCAGCAGACCGTTTGAGCTGGTAATGACAGATTTCATTATGGACCTGCTCATAATAAACGGATTTGACTCAATCATGGTCGTGGTAGACCATGGTCTTACAAAGGGGGTAATTTTTATCCCTTGCACGAAGACGATCGATGCACTTGGCACTGCAGACCTTTACCTGCGCCATGTATACACCAGATTTGGACTCCCCGGGAGAATCATCTCAGACAGAGACCTTCGATTTGCGTCCAAACTCTTCCGAGAACTCGGACGACTGCTCGGCATCAAGTTATCCATGAGCACCACTTATCACCCCCAGACCAATGGAGAAACGGAGCGAGTAAACCAAGAGCTAGAGGTTTATCTCTGCATGTTCTGTTCAAACAAACCCAAAGATTTGGAATATTATCTCCCAATGGCAGAATTTGCACACAACCAAAAGATGCACTCTGCAGTAAAACACTCACTGTTTTACTTGATGATGGGATATCAACCACACGCTATCCCCACCCCTTACAAAAAGACAAACGTACCAGCTGCTGAACAGAGAATCCAAGAACTTCTCTCTGCGAGAAGGGAAGCTCTTGCTGCACACAAACTAGCCAGACAGGCTATGGCCGCCCAAACGAAAGGGCAATACGAACTGTTCAAGGTTGGAGAGCAAGTATGGCTCGACTCCGAGAACCTGAAGATTGGCTACCCAACGAGAAAATTGGTGCCAAAACAAGAAGGGCCCTTCACGATCAAAGATGCCTTGTCGAGAATGACATACCAATTGAAACTGCTGCCGAGATGGAAGATCCACCCGGTATTCCATGCGGCTTTACTCACACAATACCATGAGAATGACACTCATGGGCAAAACTTCCTGACTCCACCACCTGACCTTGTGGAAGGAGAAAACAAATATGAGATGGAAGCGATCATCGCACACAAGAAGCATGGCAAGACACACCGTTACCTCGTGAAATGGGTTGACTACCCGACATCCAAAAACACATGGGAACCCGAATCGAACCTGAATAATGCCCCAAAGATCCTGATGGCATATAAGAAGAGGTAATCCCTATGACAAGACCCAGAACCCCCCCTTCTTCCCACTATGACACTCCCTGAAAATGCCTGCCAAACAACGATTCACCCGAGAATACCTATGAAACTGATCGAATGCTGATGCCCTTCACATTCACCTCACCCATGACCCACTGAAATACCATCTTGCCAGGATGTGCTTCTACTATGCAAGCACAATCGAACAAATGGAACAAAATCTAGAAGAAGCAATGAATGATGCAGATGCCCTGGGGATCGAACAGATGATCCAGGAGATGATTGCACCGCGGTCAGACAGACCGAGAATAGCTGAGGAAAGACCTCACACCCCCCTAGATCAACACAGATGACCACTGACCTTGCTCTTGCTATTCAGCAAGCAGAGCAACAGAGATGAACAACAAGCTCCCTCTGGAGGCTCCTCCCGTTCTATGAAGAACCCAAAGATCGTGCCTAGGGCACCCAAAATAATTGATCTGACCACCCCCAAACCCAAACCGAAAACCACCCAACCGCCTTGGTCCCCTCCACACATGAGACATGCTAGATGTTTCATCTGTCAACAGATAGGCCATTTCGGCCTGATTTGCCAATGATATATTTGCAAGTATTGCAAACAGCGAGGCCCCGGACACTATAGGATGAACTGCTGGGAGAAACCTCGGAAGGATTGAGAGACCAATCAAAGACAAGCCGAACACAGACAGTGGCTCTTCTTTAACTCCGGATACGATGATTTTGATGATGACGCAATGGGAAACATGACAGGAGAACCATATAGAAGGATTTAAAAGACAGAGCTCAAGACGATGGCATGACAATACAGACCCATGCTCACAGGAATTATGATTCTTGCCATCGTCATTGGCACAACCCTGGCTGCAGCAGCAGCCCTAACCTTCGCATTTTGCCTCTATGCCATCTTCCAAACAGAACCCAAACCCCCGATTACTGATGTTGAATTTGCCATCCTGCAACAACCCCCTTTCCATGACACCACTGACTCCCTGACTCCGCTGCCTAGGGCAGCACGAACTAGAAGAACACGATCATGGTCCGAGTTCAGACATGAATTATCCCTCCATCGTACCCCTTGACCCCGACCTACCCACATAACCAGACCACACCCGATCAGACCACAAAGGAGAGACGAAGATTTAGGTCGAAGTGTGGAACTTTCGACCATAGTGAGGGGGTAATGTTACAATTTTCCTTGTAACTCATGGAACCCGATGCGCCCGATGATCCCCTCCAGACAGGAGGCACTCCTTCTCATGCCTGTGGCATGCCCTTGACACCAGACAAACCTACAATGCATGCCGACAGTATGCCTTCCTGTGGAAGGCACCTTGATGCATGGTGACTCCATGCACCCGAACCCACACCCGTACATGCTGTGATGCAACAGCACTTTGACATAAGGTCCTTGACATCGGATCCTTGACATCAGATCCACGACATCGGATGCCTCATGCTAGGCATGAGGCCTATTGTTTCTATTGTTACTTGATATGCATCTACCTTTCCGATTGGACAATAGGGACCTCCCTTCTAGTATAAGTACTGCGACTTGTAGTAGGGATGTCCTCAGTTTAGATCTAGGCAATCTACAGCCTTAACTTGCGAACTCGTAAACTTATTCAAAACCACTAAGGTAGCCCCTTAGTGCATGAACCTGAATTATTCTATGCAGAAGGCCTGCTAGAGTGCACTACCCATCTTATGTCGGACGCTCCGAGTAAGATGAGTGCTGAATGACTCATCGAACGACATTGACTAGATCGAGTGGTTGAGGCTTCGCCCTTAACATAAAGAAAACATGAGAAAAGAAAAAAGAAAAAACTCACCTGGGGCCCAAATGACTCTATCGTTGTTTGGGCCCATTTCATCGTGTGCTGGCATGGGGCCCGTGGCTGTGGGGTGTTCAGGGGGCATTGGCAGCAGCAGGACATGGGAGGGAGGTGTCATTGTCAAGTGGTGGTGGTGGTGGTGGTTGGTGATGATCAATGATGAGCTGGCATCATCATTGGTGATGTGGCTGTGTTGATTTGTCATCACAGCCGGGGCAGTACATAGAGAGATAAAACTATCTACCTACAATGATACTTTAGTCTAATGGTTATCTTGTTGCCTTAAATGTACTTTATCATGTGACTATGAGGGTCCAATCCCTGTGGTAGCCACTGATTTTTCAGTCAATTATATAAGCAACTCAGACAGTCCTAGGACTGTACAAGTGCTGGTCCACTCAGACTCCACTTGGACACTCGGACTCAGCTCAGACTGGACATCTAGTTTGGCAGGACTTTCAGCCAAAGAAGTCTGAGCAAAGTCTGAGCAAAGTCCTCAGACAGTCTGAGTACAGTCCAAGTGTCTGAGCAGACTCCACTCGGATTGGGGGGGGGGAGTGTAAAGACCTCAGCTGGCTTGAGCTGGAAACACAAGAAACCAGTTTGGAGGTAGGAGTTAGCTGGGTTTGCAGCTGTGCTGGCCATTAGCCAAGCTGAGTCATGTGAAATGTGGCTGTGAGAGCCTGGACCATGACTGGCTCAGCTGTGACAACACTACCCTGGTCACTTCATGGCATAGTTCATCCTATACAAGTTTGGCACACGTGCTGTGTGGTTGGGAAGCCACTGTATACAATGTGAATCTGCCAAGGGGTGTCCAGTAACAAAATCAAGAAGTCTTGATTTTGATGAATCACTGGAAGCAGGCTGGTCAAGTCCAATGTAGTCACTTTCATCATCTGTTTCTTATTGAGCCTCCTTGTCATTAGCAGCCATTGAGCTTTTTGCTTTGGGTTTTTTTACCCTTTTGCTACAGGAAATCCAGTCATATAAACAAATTGACTCTAATTCCACAGGGCGATAAATGTAGTCATCAACTGGAGATATGCCAATAATTTGTTTACCTTGTTTCAGTATTGTTACATGCTCTGCAGCATTATCATCATCTGGTGTGGTTTGGGGGGCTGTCCATGGTGACCGAGCATTGGTAACAAAGGGCTGCCAGTAAAACACCACAAACACATGGCTAGTGTAATGATCTGGATTGCCCAGAAGGTACAAGCATATAATTGGAGAACTCAATTCCATTTTGGCACTCAAAGAATTCACAATTTTTGTCATAAGTTTCTGGGCTTGTTGATGCTGAGACTCTGTGCCTGATAACATCTCAGTGTTTTTTAAAAATGTTGATTTTACAACTTCAAATACAACATGTGTTTTGAGTGTGGGTTTGGTTACATAATTTGTTACATACAGCAATACTCCTTTGATTGCAGTGCCAGACCATAAACTTGCAATATCTATATTGCAATGAAACAGGTAGCTTACAACATAACTAAATGTATTGAGCCAAGATTCTTGCTTTTTCATATTTATATGGCCTGTTTCATTATCCACTTCTGTCTTTTTGAACAATGGTCTTGGGAAGCAAGCTGTACACTTCCCCCAAATGTTGTCCAAGCACCCCTTGAAGGGTCGGGCTTTGTTTTGGGAGCCATCTTTGTTTTTATTTGCTGTACATTTGTGAATATTTGATCTGAACAGAATGTCATCTACAGTTGCCTTGAACCATGACCATGAAGCCAAGGTGGAACAATCATTACATTTATTACAGTTTTTTGTGGGGCACAAGCCAGGTGGTTCTTCAGGCATAGTTTCTGTAGGATCATGGTACCCAGCTTGTGTTGAGGTTACATCCACAATCCTTTCTGCAGCTTCTCTTGATCCTGCAATGAAGTCACCAGAATGAGTAGTTTCTAAATACTCAACTAAGCTTTGTCGGAACTCTGAGTTAGGGTCCATAATCCTTTGTTGCATGTTGTCAGGTGACATAGTCCCCTTGATCCACAATAACATGTGTAAATGTAAACTTAAGCAGCCTTGTTGCTCAACAGTGCCATAGTACCCACTTGTGTCACCATAAAGGCCACTATGGTCAGTTCCAACCCCAAGAACATGTTTAACAAACATGGTTATCATAAAGTGAAAAAATTGTGCATCTGCAACAGGATTTTCAGCAATTAGCCGATACCTGTCATCTGCAGAAAGAGGTGAAGGGTGGAATGATTGGTGATGGCCTGCAAAATACAAGCATATTGGATGTTTGTTGTCAGCAGGTGACAAAGTAATATACCACAGAGGTGCTCCTAAAGCCACAATGAGAGACCAAACTTCATTATGCATATACTTCTTGTTACGATTTGTTATCTGGACCCACAAGACCGGGCACTTCATTTTTCCTTTCTGACATGACACAACTCACTTCCGATGGGGATGCTTTGACGCATGGTGACTCCATGCACCTGAACCCACTCCCACGCATGCTGTGATATGACAGCCCATTGACATGAGGTCCATGACGTTGGACACTCACGATCGACATGCTGCACCGCAGCACTCCGTAACATCGGACGCCTCATGCAAGGCATGAGGCCCATCTTTTCTATTGTTCTTTCTATTTATACTTGATAACAATCTTGCATTCCAATTGGACAATAGGTATCTTCAAACCATATATAAGCTGTAGTAATACTGCCTGTATTCCTCAGCTTGACCTAATTCAAATAACGGTCTTAGACTCAACCAGAACACTCAAGCCCCTAGCTGTGATAACTCGAACTTGACAGTTGGAAAGCCTCCAACTGTGATACACAAACTGACAGTCTACTCAGAAAGCCTCTGAGTACGGATAGCCATAACGACTTGAGGAAGTACCCAAGTGAAGGCCAGAAGCCTGATACACTAGGAAAACCTCCTAGTGCGATACTGATATAGTTGGAAAGCCTCCAACTGTGACATATGAAGCCAAGGCTGAGTTAAAGACCTATAGTCTTAACAAAAGGTCAAGCTGATCTACGAAGTCCACCTACCTAGGTGCAGACACAACATCTTTCAGACAAAGCCCAGATAGACCTCCAACCGGAGCATCATCATCAGGAAGAACCCCGTGGTATAGATACCAGGGTCGACTAGTACGATACTCGGAACCAGCACAAAAGTGGTTCTCAAGGAGAACCAGTGACAAAGAACCCCGATACCTCAATGAAGAGGATTTTAGATCCTTCGATAAAGAAGAAACCCCAGAACGAGATCCATTCTCCCTATCCAACGACAATGCCAACATGTCTACCGAACCCACCACATTGACCAAAGAGATCAGAATACGAACCCCCTCCGACTTCACAGGGGACCAAACTAGAACTGCGAAGTTCTTACAAGAAGTGAAACTCTATTTGAGAGTGAACCATGGAATCTACGACACCGACAAGAAGAAGATCATCTTCACGTTGTCCTTCATGAATGGAGGAACCGCTGCACCCTGGGCACAGACTTGGGCAGAGAAGGAAGACCTAGGAACATGGTCGACCTTCGAAGTGGTGCTCAAAACAGCGTTCACACCGATTGACAAAGCTGGCAGAGCCAGGACAGACATGAAAACATTGAAGCAGGGACAGGACCTGGAGGACTACATAGTGCAGTTCCAAATCCTGCGAGAGAAGGCAGGAATCAACGACGACACCGCCCTCATTGAGCTCTTCATGGATGGGCTGAACCCAAGACTCCTTGAGAGAGTCTTTAACATGGAAACAATCCCCACCATGTTAGAAGGGATGATCAATGCCGCCTCCAAGTATGACGGACAATGGAGAAGAGCAAGGGCCATAGCTGGGAAGGCACAAGAGGCCTTAGCAAGGAAGCTGCCCAACTCCAAATTGAAGGAAGGTCCACTCGAGATTAACCGACTCTCCAATCAAGAGAGGATCGAGCATATGAAGAAGGGATTATGCTTTGTGTGCCACCAATCAGGACAGAGCAACCGAACATAAGAAAGGGGAGACAAGGGCCAAAAATCGGTCATTCCCGAAGAAGAAAGGCAAAGAAGCCTACTCGAAGATCCAGGCGATCATGAAAGAACTCGATGAAGAAGGAAAGGAGAAAGCTCTCACCTTAATAGGGGACGAGGGTTTTTAAAGAGGTGGCCTGCCTCGATGCCAGGTACCACCAAACTCTCTGTCTGCTCTGTACTACTAGCTACTTTGAAGAATCAATCTATGCATTTAGATGTCAAAGTGCTAGGAGCAGGCAAAGGGAAAGCCATCGAAACCGAAGCCCTACTCGACTCAGGAGCAGGAGGAATATTCATGAGCCACGAATTCACAAAAAGCGGTGGATTCGAGTTACACCCCCTGGAGAGGACAATCAGGGTCAATAACGTGGATGGAACCCTGAACAAGAAAGGAGAGATTTCCCACTATGCCAAAGGATTCCTGATGATCAATGGGAGATCGTTCCCGACAACATTCCTCATTGCAGGATGAGGGAAAGAATCAATCATCCTGGGTCTGCCATGGCTCAGAAGAATCAATCCAGTAATCGACTGGAGAATTGGAACCTTCCAATTCCAAACAACCAACAGAACCCACTCAGAATTCTCATTTGGGAAAGGGAAAACCCTCATCGGGAGGGTACGAACAGAGAAACCTGATGACGAACATCTGGCTTGGCACCAGAGAACGGTCAAAGAAGAAGGGAGGCCCTTCAAAGAAATGACAAGAGAGGAGAAACGGGCATGGGCCCAAAGGATGGTCGCCCAAGCAAAAGAAGAAGAGCAACTTACATGGTGCCGTGCAGCCACTAAAGAACTAGAGAAGCTCACCCTCAAAAAGAAATTGGCAAGTGAGGAACAACTAGCACAATGCCAAAGAATTGCCACTAAAGCAAAAGAGATGGGAGAGGCACTCCAAACTAAATGGGAAAGGGGCAAGACACCCACCAAAACAAGGAGAGCGACAATCGAAGAAGTGGAGGATGAAGAGATTGCAGTCACGACTCTTCAAGATGCAGAGCCCATTGGGCCACAAGACAAAGAAGACACTGGGAAGGAAAACCCAGGAACTGGCTAAAACACCATTGACAGAGGAGTACGATGAACCAAGATATGGGTACTCCCAATCGACGAAGACAATCTCTCAGATCATAAAGGCAAAGGGATCACCACGATATGCTTACGGACAAAATATCTGGATCAGGGCAAAAACATCGGTCTCACAACACCTGACACACAAGAAGGAAGGAGACCCCGAACAAAAAGACCCTCGACGAACTACTCCCCGAACAGTACAGGGAATACCGATGGATATTTGAAAAGGAAGCATCAGAGATATTCCCAGAATCAAGACCCTGGGATCATGTGATCGAACTGAAAATGGACTTTATGGTGAAAGATTGCAGGGTTTACCTGTTGTCACTGGCAGAACAAAAGAAACTCAACAAGTTTCTCGATGAAAGCCTACAGAAAGGATACATTTGACCATCGAAATCGCCCATGGCATCGCCATTCTTCTTTGTTGCAAAGAAGGACTCAGATGCGCTACGGCCCTGCCAAGATTACAGGTACTTGAATAATGGAACAATCAAGAACACCTACCCGCTGCCGCTGGTAGGAGACCTGTCGGACAAACTAAGAGGGGCGAAATGGTTTACGAAATTGGACATCCGATGGGGATATCACAACATCAGAATCAAGGACGGAGATCAATGGAAAGCAGCCTTCAAGATGAACCGAGGGCTGTTTGAACCAACAGTGATGTTCTTCGGATTATGCAACTCACCGGCAACCTTCCAGGCAATGATGAACGAGATATTCCATGACATGATCGGAGAAGGATGGCTCGTGATTTATATGGACAACATCCTGATATTCTCCAAGGATCAGAATGAACACCAGGAAATGACAAAGAGAGTACTGCAAAGACTGGCAGAAAACAACTTATACAAGAAATGCAAGTTTGACGTCCACGAAGTGGAATTCTTGGGTCTAATCATCTGACCCAATGAAATTGCCATGGACAACATGAAACTGGCAGGTATACAGGATTGGCCCACCCCAACGAACGTAAAGGCAGTCAGATCCTTCCTGGGATTTGGGAATTTCTCCAGGAAATTCATTGGACATTTCGTGGAGACAAGCAGACCGCTTAATGAACTGACAAAGAAGGACAAGACGTTCAACTGGACAACGGAATGCAAACAAGCCTTTCAAATGCTGAAAAGGAAATTCGCAGAAGCACCGGTACTGCTGATGCCAGACCTAACAAAGCCATTCACAATTGAGTCAGACACCTCAAAACACGCTACAGGAGGAGTGCTGAGACAAAGGGACACAAATGGGGACTGGCACCCATGCGGATACATATCGCATGCGCTAACACCAACAGAACAGAACTATGAGATTTATGACAGGGAGCTACTAGCAATAATACAATTGCTAGAGACCTGGAGACACTACCTAGTGGGTTCAGGACACCCGGTGGTAATCCTGTCAGACCACAAGAACTTGACGTACTTCCGAACGGCACAGAAATTGAACAGACGACAGGCAAGATGGAGCCTATTCCTATCAGAATTCGACTTGCAAATCGTCCATGTGCCTGGATCACAGATGGTGCAGAGCGATGCATTATCATGGAGAGCGGATCACATACCAGAAGAAGACAATGACAATGAAGACATCACAATGCTGCCAGAAACAGTATTCGTGAAATTTGTTGACACCGAAATGCATGACTTGCTCGCAGGGAGCATCATGAAAGATGACCTGGTGAAAAGTGCAATCGAGGCGCTAAAGACCAAAGGAACACCGCCGATAAAGTCAGCATTGGAAGACTGGAAGATAGAAGACGGCCTTCTATTCTTCCGAGACAGGTGCTATGTCCCAGACAATGGAGATCTACAAAAGAAGCTGGTGCAAAAGTACCACGAAGGAGTGACCAGTGGACACCCAGGACAATGGCAAACAACCGAAATGATCAGGAGAGACTACTGGTGGCCAGGGATGATGACATACATCAAGAACTATGTTGCTTGATGTGCAATATGCCAGCAGATGAAGGTCAACACCCACCCGACGACACCCCCACTGCAACCAATCAAATCTGAAGCAACGAGACCATTTGCAATGGTGATGACAGATTTTATAACCAACTTGCCGGAGTCCGACAGTTATGATGCACTCATGGTCATGGTAGACCATGGGCTTACAAAGGGGGTAATTTTTATCCCTTGCAGGAAAACTGTAGATGCATTGGGAGCAGCCACCCTCTACCTAGACAATGTCTACAAATGATTCGGCCTCCCAGACAAGATCATCTCCAACAGAGATCCCAGATTTGCCTCACAGCTTTTCCAGGAGCTAGGAAGACTGCTCGGAATCAAGCTGGCAATGAGCACGGCGTACCACCCCCAGACCAACGGGGAGACAGAACGGGTGAACCAAGAAGTGGAAGTATACTTACGAATCTTCTGCTTGAACAACCAGGAGAATTGGAAACACCTCCTCCCGACCGCGGAGTTCACGCACAACCAGAGAACCCACTCCGTACAGAAGAACTCTCTGTTCTACCTCATGATGGGCTACGAGCCCAAGGCGATCCCCCTCCCATACTTGAAAACGAACATACCGGCTATCAAGAAGTGAATTGTCGCACTGCAACGAGCCTGAGACGAAGTGAAGGCAACTCACAAGTTAGCCAGACAGATGATGGCAGAAAGGACGACAAGACACTTCACCCTGTTCAAAGAAGGAGACAGAGTGTGGCTAGAAGCAAAGAACCTCAAGATGATGCATGCAACGAGGAAGCTCGCACCAAAGAGAGAAGGACCATTCACCATTGACAAGGTCCTGAGCCCACTCTCCTACTGACTGAAGTTACCAGAACAGTGGAAAATACACCCGGTATTCCACGCGGCACTCCTTTCCCCATATAAAGAAACCAAGACACATGGACCGAACTTCCCAGAACCACCGCCCAATCTGATAGAAGGCAAATCGTAGTATGAAGTGGAAGCGATCATCAGACATAAGAAGAAAGGAAGGACCATGCACTTCTTAGTGAAGTGGGTTGGATACCTGACCTCGGAGAACTCATGGGAACCCAAGGGAAACCTGACTAATGCCAAGAAAATCCTAGGGGCATATAAACAGTGATGACAGCTGTAGAACCCCCAAAAAACCAGAAAATCCCCACCTAACCATGGCAGAACAGACACCTATAATACCCCCCAAACAACGATTCACCAAACAATTCTTATGAAACCCAGCCAATGCTGAAACCCTCCGCACCCACCTTGCCCATGACCCCTCGAAATACCACCTTGCAAGAATGTGTTTCTACTACCGAAGCACGATTGATTGAATGAAACGCAACCTGGAAGAAGCGATGAACAATGCTGACACCCTCAGAATTGAACAAGTGATCCAAGACATGGCTATGCCACAGTCAGACAGACAGAAGGCAGTTGAAAGAAACCCTCACACCCCCATAGATCAAAACTGACAACAACTGACCTCACCCTCGCCTTACAATGGGCGGAAAAACAAAAACAAACCACGAACCGCCTCTGGAAATGCCTCCCCCTCTACAAGCAACCAGATGACCCAACCTTTAGAAATCATCGACCTCACAACACCCGAACCCGAACCACGGTCGACCCAGCCACCTTGGTCCCCTCCCCACATGAGGAACGCCAGATGCTTCATTTGCCACCAGATCCACTTCAGCCTGATCTGCCAAAGACATATCTGCAAGCACTGCAAGCAACGAGGCCCTGGACATTACAGCCCTGACTGCCCAATGAGGCAGCAGAAGGAACGAGAGGAAGAGCAGAGGCGATGGGATTTCCTTGAATCGGGGTACAATAATTTTGACAACAATGTGATGGGGAATATGACTGGAGAACCATGTGGGAGAACCTAGGGGAAAGCAGATAGTAATTCAAAGTCAGTGACTTCGAAGATAGAAGGGAGGTGATGTTACGATTTGTTATCTGGACCCGCAAGACTGGGCACTTCATTTTTCCTTTCTGACACGACATGACTCACTTCCGATGGGGACGCTTTGACGCATGGTGACTCCATGCACCTGAACCCACTCCCACACATGCTGTGATACAACAGCCCATTGACATGAGGTCCATGACATTGGACACTCACAATCGACATGCTGCGCCGCAGCACTCCGTAACATCGGACGCCTCATGCAAGGCATGAGGCCTGTCTTTTCTATTGTTCTTTCTATTTATACTTGATAACAATCTTGCATTCCAATTGGACAATAGGTATCTTCGAACTGTATATAAGCTGTAGTAATACTGCCTGTATTCCTCAGCTTGACCTAATTCAAATAACGGTCTTAGACTCAACCAGAACACTCGACAGCTTAGGAAGCCCCTAGCTGTGATAACTCGAACTTGACAATTGGAAAGCCTCCAACTGTGATACACGAACCAACGGTCTACTCAGAAAGCCTCTGAGTACGGATAGCTGTAACGACTTGAGGAAGTACCCAAGTGAAGGCCAGAAGCCCGATACACTAGGAAAACCTCCTAGTGCAATACCGATATAGTTGGAAAGCCTCCAACTGTGACATACGAAGCCAAGGCTGAGTTAAAGACCTATAGTCTTAACACTTCTTGCTAGTGATAGACCCTTTTACTTTTCCACTAACATGGTCTAGGTCCCTTATTATTTGAAAGCACATTTTCTCATCATCTGTGGAGGCCTTGACTGTTTCACCTTCAGACATATGTTTTGCGATATATGCCAGTACTTCTTGATTAACATTTAACAGCCTTTCAGCAATACCCTTAAATTTTGCTCTCTCTGCAAGCAAAAATGCACCTGTTGTTGAGGCTTTTATCTGTTCATGACTGAAAGAAACAAAAGGAAAGGTGATATCTCATTGGAACCATTTATCATAATACATAAGTAAAAACTCTTTGCGGGCCTTTTCAGACAATGTGCCATTGCCAATACCACCAAGTCCATAAGGGAATAACCAAGGAAAAATTTGGGGGTATAGGTTTGGATTGTTGTATATTGATTGAGTTTCAGCAGCATGAGACACAGACAATGCTGCACCCTTGTTGTTCCAATGTTTTAGTGCAATACCCTTTAATGCAGCCACAGTCTTTGTTGCCAACTGTTCACCTGTCACTCCATGCACTACAAAAGGGCATGGTCCATCTTCCACTCCATCATCAGTTGTTGAATCAAAAAGGCTTGTTCCCTCTTCAACTTTGTTGGTGAGAGAAAATTGGTATTCTACAGTTACTGGATGGACATCCTCAGGATACCTTTCAAGCTCCTCATATAAAATGTTCAGATCAGCATAGTCTTGGTGGTTGAGTTTCAGCCATTCAAGGGCATGGGCTACTGCTTTCTGGTGCACCAATAAAGGGGTACATTTGAACTTATCTGCTGTAGGTTTGCAAGGTCCTGTGAATAAAATTGCAAGGGTTTCATACAAGTCCTCTATAGGGGGAGGGAGTGAGTGATACAATTTTGCAATTGGAGACTCGAATGCAATAGCATGGGCAACCATTTTCCTCATGCCTGATGAGGCTACACAAATAAAACAGCCATTTACATGTATGCATTGGATGAGGACTTTCTCTATATATCTGAGGCTAGACAACTCTTCAGGCACCTCACCCAACCATAATCCTTTTGCAAGTGCATTCCGTGGTATTCTACCTGTCCATAAATGCTTGTGACAAGTGTCACAAATTTGGTCGCAGTTGTATGCAAGAACAGGTCCTTTTAAATCTTGAACTGGTTGCTTTCTATTTTGCTGTTCCATTCTGGTTATGCCTTCTGCTTCAAGAGCATGCAGTTGGTTTTTCATTGCTTTTAAGCTTGACAGTTTTTTGCTAGGTGTCAAACAGCCACACATCGCACACCCTGCTTCTTGCAAAGCAGCAGGTGATGCTTCAGTGCAGAAATCATTAATCACTGTATGACTAAGTAAGTCATTCAATGGAGGAGGAGGGAAGTTACAATGATCTTCTTCATCAGAATCTGTGCCTAACAACCCCATTGTCGGTTTGGAAAGCAGAGTCAAATTTCTTTTTGTCTGACGACATTTCCAATCTTTGGCTTTGGCAGTTAGAACTGGTGTGAACACTGAGGTGTACAGGTTGCAGGCCACACAGTCATGGTATTCAAAGTAAGAAGGTAGTTGGGCTTTTTTTACATGGCCACCAATACAAATGTTATGTGCTTTTGCAATCTGTCAGACCATTAAGCCTGCTAGATCAGGGACCAGATGGACCAAAGGCATTTTGACATGAATAAAACCTTTATGCACAGGGTACAAGCTTAAACCAGTACTGTCTACATGGTTGACAAACTTGAAAGCTGTGTCAGTGCAGTTATCATCTACACCTTCAGCTGACAGGTAGTGTGTAATAAGCTCAGCAGGAAAAATGTGGGTGTGTCCCCCTTCTATTTGGTTCATGTTAAAATTTAAGGGACTCTGCTGTGGTGTGGTGTTCTGTGAAGATGGTGTAGCGAGGTTGCATGGCTTCTGACCACTGATAAGCAAAAGTAAGATTATTTTCTTCCCTGCAACCAAGCTCATAGCTTTCCGACAAAGTAGACTATGTTTAAGACCCTGTGGCAACACCCACAGCAGCTTTTGAATCAGGGAAGTCATATCAGATACAATGAACAGCCAGGGAAGTAAATTATCACCTGCCTGACCATCACAGTACAAAGCATGCACTTGTTAGAAGCATCACACAGAAACCTGGAAACATTTTGACTTTGAATACTGTGGATATGGTTAATTTGCACAACAAAGTCATGTCTTAGTAACATGAACCTTTGCAAGTGCACAGCTGTGAGTTGGATTCATCTGTGTGTTCTGTTTCAACAAACACAGTTTACATATAAGAGCCAGGTGTATAGTCCCCAGTGGGCTTTAATCAGCCTGTCAAATAAGGGGCTGTGTGCAGACGTGCGCAACAAAAAGCAGGTGTGGAAATACATTGAACAGACAATGGAAACAGTATAAGTCCACAAGGTTGTGGACCATAGATTGACAGGGTTGTTATGGACTAAGTCCACAGAACATATGTTATGGATAAATTCCACAAGTGAACCATCATTGGTGAAACAATGGTGTTTTGGGTGTTGCTTTGTGGTACATGGTGATAGAACATAGGGGTCCCAATCCACTGGACAAAAATCATTCAAGCCAAGGCAGGTAATACTCTAAAACATGTCAGTTAGATAAGAAGTATGGAGTGACTGTGATGAGCTGCATACCAGTGAAGGTTCACCATCAACAGTAAAGCAGCCCATGGAGGAAATGTTTCCAGAGTGAGTAGGCTCCACCTTCCAACTTTCTTGCTTGGATAAGAGAGAACTGCAGAGCCTGGAGTGCCAGTCAGTAAGTTGAAGGGGCCCAAGTGCACCAGGTACAAATTGGACATACTCTGCAGGTTCACAGTATGTTCCAAAAGCTGTGTTCCAAGTGAACAATAATAAAAACCAAAACAGGGTTGGAAAGAGCAGATTGTAAAACCAGAAAGCCATAGTCAACAATTGTTTGGTGAATTGTGTACATTGTTGTTTGAGCATGACAATGTTTGGCCCCTTTACTTTTTTTTTCTTTGAGACAAGGCCCAAACTTAGCCCCACCAGACTTAATTGAGATTTAGAATGAGATCAGTTCTTTTTTAATATTCAGTGGTAAATGGTTGTACTTCAAAACAACCATTATATATGCTACAGACAGGCATAGGTAGATCAGATTTTGACAGACTCAGTGTAAGAGGCAGAGGCATAGGAGTTCAAAGCCGTTGATAGGTCCACCTTGTTGTTCAAGCTCGGAAAACACATCTACAATTGTTGTCAAAGCTCTACAAACCCATATGAACCCCTCCAAAGCTCTACAAACCCCTCCAAAGCTCTACAAACCCCTCCAAAGCTCTACAAACCCCTCCAAAGCTCTACAAACCCCTCCAAAGCTCTACAAACCCCTCCAAAGCTCTACAAACCCCTCCAAAGCTCTACAAACCTCTATGAACCTCTACAAAGTCATGAGAATGCTTTGAAATTCTTCACAACACCTCAAAATTCTTTGTATGCCTTTGGCCGCCATAATACAATTCCCCTGACCTTCATACAGCTCAGGATATACACTTGGAACATTGTCGATGGGTTCCGAACCAGTTTCGAGCAATATCGCAGCAATATCAGCCTTCAAACAAGTTCGATATTTCCTCGACCGACTTTGAAAATCATCGAACATCAAAAATCGACATCGGACACTATATCGCTATCCGAATGGTCATCACACACATGCCAGATGTATCCCCTACCATTGTCAAACAATATCGCACCAATTTCAGGCCACAAACAAAGTCCGAAGAAACCTCGAAAATCTTTGAAAAACATCAAACCTCGAAAAACATCTTTGGACACTATAATGGCAACCTCAGCCTCTAGCAAAGGGAAATCCGAAGTTAAAATTATACTACATAGTACAGGGATTGGGGACACACATAGCAAAGGGAAATCCAAAGAGAAAACTCTAAGGATCCCTTTGCCGATGCCCAGTATATGTGAAGATGACAAAAATCAAATAATAACCTAAAAATAGAAAAGGTGGAGATAGGCAGATCAAGGCTGCCAAATGACATCATACCAAGGGGTAGATGTTGGAAGGGGTGCTCTGCCTCTAAATATAAAACTGTCAACATGCACAAACATGATAGAAAGGGAAAATTAGTAATAAAATCCGGAAAAATCATAGAAAATGAAGAATAGAAGGAAATGAAGTGAGGAAAAATATAGAATGAATGTAAAAAATAGGAGAAACACACAGGGCACCCCCCTAGTCCCCTTACAGACACAGTATTTCCTATTCAAACAATCTTCGGATGCATGCTGGACACATGGGACACTATCTCAAGTATATCGAACACATTTCGACCATATGTGCACGCATACAATCCGCTCAAAGCAGTTTCCGATGTTTTATTCAATTTATAACAAGGACAGTCCGCTTTTAGCTATTCTTTCTTATTATTTCTTCATCATGTGTTATATTCACCCTTTCTAGGCTCGCTTTATTGTTCTGATATACTTATATTGTCTTTTGCCTCGAGTTTTCCACATGTTTGCCTCATGTTCTCTAGCCTTTTTAGGTACTTTCTTTATTTTATATAAAAAGATGTACTAGATACAAAGAAAAACAAGAAAGTCATCGTCTTCCTCCCAGATCACAGTGATTTGAGAGTTCAGTTTAGTCTTATTCAGTCTGAAGTTTGGTGTTTTATGCTAAACTTTCTCAAAATTCCTCAAAATTCCTTGAGATTCCTTGCATTATGCTATTTTTGCTCTCGTTTCCCTTGATTTGCCTTTGTTTTGCTTCTACTACTCATCTAGTCCCCTGATCTTGTGTCTGAACATATTTGTGCACTCGAAATTCCTTGAGACATCTTTAAAAAAACCTCAAAAAATATTGCAACACCTTGAAAATCATCGCAATGTCTCGAAAATCATTGCAACTCCTCGAAAATCCTCGAAAGTCCTTGAGACACATTCTTTTAGCTTTGAACTGCTTCGACAAGCAGTTGTTTTATGACTATTTGATGGTCGGTCTGACAGGTGACATCTAGAGGGCCTCGCATCCTTCCTCTGACTTGGGTTATACCATCTGAAGCCATTTAGTAGGTTTTGTTTGGGTTTCCAGGTTGAGTATCATCACCATCACCACACTTTTGCTCATGGTCACTCCACAGTCAAGCAAGTGATTCAAACAAACTGCTTACCCATTTCCTGGGATTCAACTCAAGAATGTGTAACATTCCTCTTTACATCTGCCAAATGACCCAAAGCTGAGTTACCAGAGCCTGGACAAGTCTGACAATGGCAGCAGTCATAGGCACCATAGAGAAGTATGCACTGGGCTACCCAAAGCCCCAGCCCAGCATTGAGGCAGAAGGGGGCATGCCGACAGTGGATAATGCTGCAAAGCAATGAGTATTGTTGCTTTCAGATGAGCTGCTTACCTGTTTCCTAACCCCCTACGTGCTCAGAAAGACAAAGGAATTTATTTCACCCTTCCCAACTTGTTGTGACCCCAGTTCAACTGCTGCCCCATCAATTGAAACAGGTCCTTGTAATGTGGTCACCCATCAACATTCAAGCACAGACATCCCCACTATCAGTAAACCATGAACCCCAATTCTACAGAAGGCAGACACACCTGGTTTCCAACACCCAGTGCGATCAAAAATGTGCTACAAATCTTTTTACAGCCCTCAAGTGGCTGCACCCATCTGGCCCATTGGGCAGCTGCACCCCCATTCCCCACCAATCTGAAAGGTCGAGTGCCCAGTTGGTGCAGTTAGGCCACAACATTTGAACGTGGACTTTACAGCTGAAACAAAGTTCAGAACTTCATCAGTGAAAACCCAGGTAGTTCAGATGAACTACTTACCTAAAACAACAAAGTATGTTGTTTTGTAAAGATGAAGTCAGTGCACAAAGTCCAGAGCTCAAGGCATTCAGACTGATTGGAAATGCTAGCAGAAGAGGGAAAGGAGAACATTGATGCCAGTGAACAGTAGTGAAATTTGCTGTCCATGGAAGGTACAATGGTGGGAGCATTTGGAGCCTGTGTGGTCTGGTTAAACAGGGGAGCAAAATTGAGGTATAGCAAAGTAATGATATGGAGGGTGCAATGTAAAAGAGGCTGTCCAATGTTCCCAATCACAACCAGGTGCGAAATAGGAGTGGCCACCAGCTGAAACTGGTGTTTCAGTTTCACAGTGTTCTGGGGTCCATTACAACTTTATTTGATGCCTATGTATGAAATCTACAACATTACAAAAGTCTTCCATTAATTTCACTCTGGAACAGCAAGGACCACCACAAACTGCACATTTGATGAAAGGCTGCGGCTTCCACTTCTGCCCATGTAAGTGCCAATGGTGTATCTGATGGAAACTACAGCATCAGATGGGATTTCCTCCTGACCTCCATACAAGGGCCAAGACAGGAGGTGTTTGAAGTCATTGTCTGAAAAAGAAAAAGCTTGGCGGTCCTCAGTCGCCTGGCCATCATAATCAGGCACTGAATAGGTGTTAAAAACTTGGACTCTGAAAATATTTTACACATGCAGCTTACCAATGTCGTTGAAGCTCCTGTACATATTGTAGCCCTTGAATGCATTTTTTGCAATGAGGGTCGAAGATATGTTTTTAAGTATGCTCAGTTTCAATTTCAACATTACCAAAGAAGAAGCTGGAAGGCTGTCAGGGGCTCAAACTTAGAATTAGGAGTTGTGACTTTACAACCGGGAGTGTTTTCTCTATGGCCTTCACTTTGAGTGGTAAAGCTGAAACCACCCAGGCCTGTGAGTCCCTTATGGTATGGAAACCCAAAATAAGCCCCCAGAGTGAAGTTTCATGCCTCATATCTTGGGTGAAGGGCACGATCATGATTCTGTGCACAATCCAGGGGTCGTTATCAAATCCACCTTCAACTGGAGTGAAAAGAAAGCTTTCTGTGACACAGCATAAAGGCAGGTTGACTCATGTGAGGTTTGCATGTTGCCCAGACTTATGGAATTTCAAGGCCTTCAACAGTGTCCTGCATTTTTTGAGTTTTATTTATAAAGCTACAGTTCAACATTGCACTTACTTTACTTCATCTTCCTTGAGCTTCTTGCACATTTCTACAAAAGACATGCATACAGTTTGGGCTGTCATCTTGCTGAAAGGTTCAATTTCACACAAGTGACTAATGTTATTATAAGCTGTAGAAAGTTAACACACTTGTGACAAAGGTAACCACGTATGGCAGTTCAGGAAGCTCCTGGTAGATAGGGATCAACATCGGATCTTGCAAAGCTTGGATCATCACAGTACAGCTGTCATTGTTGTTGATTTCTTCTGGCATTTCTACATCAAGAGCAGGAACGTCAGATCTGGCAAGAGTTATAAGTAGCCACACAAACAAAAGCTAAGAGGGGCTTACACATCATCTTGCAGGAGAGAAGCATCACCTATTCCTTGCCAAACCATTTCTGAACCTGCTTCATCATTGTCAGTATCAGTAGCAGCCAAAACTGTAGGCGATCATGCATGTGGAGCTGTGCCATTGGAAGTTTCTGACCTAAAAGATTCTCAGCATATTAAGTTATAAAAAAATGTGGTCCAATGTGCTTTTGAGGAGAGTCACATAATGTTCCGGTTTTGGCAGCAAGGGACTGTTTGCAGAATGCAAGCAATCTGTGGAAGAGGTTAACAGCATGGAATAAGCAGGAAAAGGAGATGGACTCAGCTACTGAAGGTATCTCACCATCAACATCTTCAGATAAGTTGCATACACTGTTGTCAGGTAAAACTCTGGATTGATCAGTGAGCCGCAGCTGATTTGGAGAATGAAAGGAAAAATAATCACTCAAGAGCTTGAGTTTCAACAAATGACAGGCGCTTGTTCTTCTTTTCAGCAGCCAGATTTTGATGGGTATGCCTGCGTGAAAAAAGTAAAAGGAAGCAGAGGTAGCAGCATTGGCATGAGCTTACTTTTTGGGAGCAACCTCAACAGCGTTTTCTGCTGCCTTCACCATTTTAGTTATGACTCTCCTATAATTGATCAGTCAGATTTAGGATACTCTAAGAGCTGCACTATACTTGGGTCTAGATCCTTTGGGTTTGCTGTCAAATGGTTTCATGAATAATAATCAAAACACGGAAGTAAATGGAGCAGACTCTATTGTTCCAAACGTGATGTTTTTTGGATTGTGTTCTTCAACAATCTGGTCTAACGCTGTGCTGTATGCAACATGATTGAGTCACCATTAGCTTATGCCCAGCAGAGAAGTCATCAGTGTCGCTCACATCATGGAAACTGCTAACAACACTTTGAAAGCTTCAGACCTGGGTTCAGGCTTATCCAATGCCTGGCTTTTCTTTGTGGCCGGTAAAGAAACAAACTCTCTATCTGAACTTCAGCCATACTGCTTGCATAGCTAAACAAACCACCAACATTTCTGGTGAGCTGGACTCCACAATCCTGGTCTTGCATTTTTTTGAAAGTTTTGGACTAAACAGGGCTGTTAAAGCACTGTGGTGAAAAGTGAAAGGTGATTACTCATGATGAATCACTGCCAAGTTCACTGGCAACCATCCTATTCAGGTCTATAGCACTTCCTTTGAAATTGGGACAGAGTGGGCATGTACGCAGCAAAATCAAAATTGAGCCTGTTGCACCATGATGTAAGCATTTTTCTGTTCAGCAAAGCAAACATGCTTACTTTGAGGCAAGTGGTTTCTCTGTATCCTTTAGGGGCCTTGGTATGGTAAGGAGTAAGTGTGTGGGTAGGGTGGAGGGGGGAAAAAGATGGACCCTGCTCTTTTATTGGTGATTCTCGGCATGTTTACAGGCAATTTAGATCTTAGAGTGTACATGGTGAAATAGATTGGAAGCGATAGCAGATCTAACATTCCTTCCAGCTTTATCATAACAAAATATAGGAGGAATTAAAAAAAAACCTCAACATGGATATGCACCAAGACGGTGATAGGAGTGGCGGGCAGCCCCTTGCAAAAGGATGAAGTTATAAGGCTTCAAATCATGCTTGCAGCCATCAAAACACCCATTCCACTTTCTGAGATGGATCTCCAGTATGACCAAGAAGAAGCAGGCAAGTGACTGATGTTCACCATTGGAATTTCAATTATTCACTAAAGTGAACACAGTGAGGATTCTGGAGCACTTAGTTACAGAATCAGACTCAACACCAGGGCAAAACCAATTGGCCAGCTTGTTAAACATGAGTTCTGTCATATAGCCTTGCTTGTGTGTGAAGTAATGATCTGACAGATTCAACCAAGTTGGGAGCAAACTTTCAAGATAAAGGAATACAGCAACCCAATGTCATGGAGATTGGTCAAAGAGGACAGCGCTGGGGGAGATGTAGAAGACGCAGTTTTCACCTTGCAAGGGGTGTTGGTTGAAAAAGAGTTGCCACCCTTGAAAGAAAAACCCAGGCACCCTCCATTTCACAAAATCTACTCGAAAGAAGCGAAAAAATCCCCCTGACTCCTGATGCCCCATCATCGTGTCCCCATCAGCCCATCATGTCACTGTCATCGTCTGTCTGTCCCATTGTCCCATTGTTTGGCATCCTGTCCCTGTTTGTCCACATTTGGCATCCATGTCCCTTTGTCCTGTTGTGTCCCTCGTCTGGTGTGGCAGTCGAGGTTGTCGTGGTGTGGTGTGGTGCCCTGTCCCATCATTGTGCTGGTCCTCATTGTCCCACTCCCTCCTCACCCCATGAGCAGGGGCTTGTGGCAGTAGGGGTGGGTGGGTCATCATAAATAGTACCTAAAAAAGTTGGTTAGTATGAAGTAAAAGAAACAAAACTTACCTATGGCCCAAGAGATGTCAACATCTCTTGGGCCATATTTCTATTTCCTCATCTCCCCATCATCCCTCATGTCCCCATCCCCTGTTTGTCATTGTCCCCATTCCGTCGTACCTCATCATCAGCTGCTAGCACTTGCGATCCACCCCGCGAGCAGTGGCTCGCAGGGCTGGGGGCGGTTGCTGGGTTATTCCTGTTGTTGGCCTCATTGTTCCCCATCCCACCCTGCAAGTGCTCACAGCAGCAGTTGAGGGTACTGGTGTGGTGTCTTGGTTGCTGTCTCATGCTGGCCATTTGTGGTGGTGTATCTTGCAGGTGGGGGGTTAAAGCAGGTGGGTGTGGGTGTGCCATCTTGGTGCGGTCTCATTATTATAGCAGTTAGAACCTAAAAATAAAAATAAAAAAAACATTAATTAATCAAACAAAAAGAGAAAGAACATGAAAAAAAATTACCTGGGGCCCACACAACATCATCATCATGTGGGCCCGATGTAGTCCCTTGCTTGTAGGCATACAGGGGGTGCCATTGTGGGTGCTGCCTCTCATTGTGGCCAGTAGTTAGTTATAACCTAAAAGAGTTTGTTAGTAACAAAAAAATGAAATGAGAAAAGAAAAGAAAAAACTTACCTGGGGCCCAAGAGACGTCAACAACATCTCTTGGGCCTTTTTTCATCATTCCTGTCTCGTTGTCCCCCCCTCTTCCTGGTTGTTGTGGGCACCCTCATCCTCACATCCCCCATCCACCACACAAGCAGTTGCTCGTGGCAGTTGTGGGAGGTGCTGGTTGTCATTGGTGTTGCACTCCCCTAATCGCCGTTGTTGTCATTGTTCCACCCACGATCCACAGTCGTAGGGCTGGGGCGGGTGCCATCTCATTCCCCATCATCCCCTCATCACTGTTGTTGGTACTGTCATGGTGGCTGCCCCTCCCTGCCAGGTTGTCATGTTCATTCCTCCCCCTCCCTTGTCCCCTCATTCTTGCCATCCCTGGCATCCCATCTTGTTGTTGTTGTTCCACCCACCATCCACCCCACAAGCAGTTGCTCACGAGGCTGGAGGCAGGTGGTGTGGGCATGGCTGTTCCTTGCCATCTCCTACTCACCCCAGTACATCTGCACCCATGATCCACTCTGCGAGCAGTGGCTCACAGATGAGGGGCAGGTGCTGGTTGTACTGGTCCTGTTGGCTTGTCGTCATGGGTGTATCACATCAGCATGCATCGCTGGCAGTAGTATACTCCTAAAAAATTAACAAAATACATTAGTTAGACGATAAAAACAAGGAATGCAGAAAATAAAAACTTACCTCAGGTATAAGGGCAACCTAAGCCTCTAGCAAAGGGAAATCCGAAGTTAAAATTATGCTACATAATACAGGGATTGGGGGCGCACCTAGCAAAGGGAAATCCGAAGAGAAAACTCTAAGGATCCCCTTGCTGATGCCCAGTATATGTGAAGACGACAAAAATCAAATATAACCTAAAAATAGAAAAAGGCGGAGATAGGCGGATCAAGGCCGCCGAATGACATCATACCAAGGGGTATGTGTTGGAAGGGGTACTCCACCTCTAAATATAAAAGTGTCAACATATACAAACATGATAGCAAGGGAAAATTAGTAATAAAATCCGGAAAAATCATAGAAAATGAAGAATAGAAGGAAATGAGGTGGGGAAAAATATGGGACGAACATAAAAAATAGGAAAAACACACAGGGCACCCCCCTAGTCCCCTTACATCACCCCCTCTCTAAGATGCATCGCCCCGATGCATTCGAAATTGTATACAACCAAAGTCCGTGACTTGAATGCGACGCGATGCAGCAGTGTGCCGTCGATGGAATTCCTTGATTAACCGAGGGGCATTTACGTCAGACTCTTCAACCCATGAGTTCTCCTCATACCCATAACCCTTCCAATGTACCAAATACTGGAGTTTTCCTCGACGCAAACGGCTGTCCAAGATTGACTCGACTTCATATTGGGGTTCTCCCTCGATCACTGTAGGTGGTGGTGGTGGGTGTGAATGGCGTCCTGGGAACAGATCTGGGGGAGCTGGAAGCAATTTGACGACATGGAAGACGGGATGGAGTCTGGACATGGAGGCTGGGAGGCGTAGACAATAGGCATGTGTTCCAACGCACTTGACAATGGGGAAAGGTCCCAAGAAGCGATGAGCGAGTTTCTTGGATGGACGTGTAGTGGAGATGTCACTGGAGTCAAGATAAACTCGATCACCAACCTTGTACTGAGGGGTTGGGGAGTGGCGCTGGTTGTAAAATCGCGCCATGTCGTCCTTCGCCTTTGCTAAGGCTGCCCTTGCCTCCTCCAAGCTATCCCTCATGCGTTCTGTGAACTCATTCACTGTCTCGATGTGTGAGGGAGTTTGGTGAGGTTCAAATCCCATGCGTGGATGTCGTCCAGTGTCTAAGAGGAAAGGGGTCTGTTGAGTGGAAGCATGGACATGGTTGTTGTACCCAAACTCGGCCAAAGGAAGGAGATCATCCCAATCGTCCTGGCGTTCATTGACAAAGAGGCGGATGTACTGCTCCAGTTCCTGGTTGACTCGCTCCGTCTGGCCATCAGTTTGTGGGTGATA
This sequence comes from Tricholoma matsutake, assembly GCA_026075535.2. Taxonomy (NCBI): domain Eukaryota; kingdom Fungi; phylum Basidiomycota; class Agaricomycetes; order Agaricales; family Tricholomataceae; genus Tricholoma; species Tricholoma matsutake. Next base: position 4,731,563 of record AP026544.2, read on the forward strand.
AGCGGTTGAAGCGAGGAGTTTGATCCCCAGGAGTCAGTACAGCTCACGAGTGAACTCTGCCATGAACTGAGGGCCACGATCCGAGAGGAAGGCACCAGGAAGTCCATGTAATTTCCACACGTGGTGGAGGTAGAGTCGAGCGGCACCTAGGGCACTGACAGTGGTGTGAGTGGGAATGAAGTGAGCGCGTTTTCCCACTGAGTCAACTGTGCACATCACCGCATCAAACCCGTTTGACTCTGGCAATTCCACCACAAAGTCGATGCTGACGACGTCCCAACGACTCTCTGGAACAGGAAGAGGGTGTAGCTCACCAATAGGCTTGCGACGAGGGACCTTGGTGCATAAGCAAAGGTCACAAGTGCGACAATACTGACCAATGAGCCGTGACATTTGTGGCCACCAATAGTTCCGTGAGGTGAGCTCCAAGGTCTTCCAGTGTCCGGGGTGGCCAGCAATCTGTGAGTCATGGTGTTGGGATATGATGCGCTGGCGAAGGTCTGGGTCATTGGGAACATAGATGCGATCCCTGAAATACAACAAGTCCTCCTTTTCAGCCCACTCTGCCGCATGTAAGGAAAGGGTCGATCCCTTCCTCAGTTCTTTAACAGCTCGGGCGACAACATCCTCATGTAAACCACTACGGTTTGCGCGACGAATGTCACGTAGAATGTCCCGCTCCTCGCCCTGGGGTACAATGCCTTCCAGTGCCCGAATGGTGAACGGGTCTGGCTGCAACAGCACAATGTTTTGGTTGTCACTGCTGCCACCCCCATGGTCTGCACGTCGGGATAGGGCATCGGTCTTCCCCATACTGCGACCCGGACGGTGGTGCAAGGAGAAGTCGAATCTAGATAGATACAGGGACCAACGAGCTTGACGACGGTTCAATTTCTTGGCCGTCATGAAGTACTCAAGGTTCTTGGGATCCGTCCAAATTTCCACCTTGTGTTGGGCACCCTCGAGGAAGTGTCGCCACTCCTCAAGCACACGCATTATCGCCAACATCTCCTTGTCATGGATCTCGTAGTTTCTCTCTACAGCACTAAGGCTTTTGGAGTAGAACGCAACAGGATGCCACTTCTGGTCCTCCGGAGACTGCTGAGACAACACAGTGCCCGTCGCAAAGTCAGAACTGTCAGCTTCTACACGAAAAGGACGCGAATCGTCAGCAAAGGTAAGGATCGGAGCGGAAGTGACCATCTCCTTAAGCTTTTCGAATGCCTCCTGTTGTGCATTATCCCACCTCCATGCCTCCTTTCCTGTCAAGTTGAACAGCGGTCGTGCATGATGTGAGAAATCCTTGATAAAACGCCGATAAAAATTGATGAAGCCCAGGAAAGACTGCACCTCCTTCTTGTTCGTGGGTGTCGGCCAAGCTGTGACCCCGTTTACCTTGATAGGATCCATCTCCACTTGACCCTCCGAGATAATCAGGCCGAGGTACTCGATCTTGGTCCTTTCGAACTCGCATTTGTCCTGACAAAGGTAGAGTTTGTACCGTCAAAGTCGCTCTAGGACGAGGCGCGTGATGCGACGGTGCTCTTCAACCGTGCGAGTGAAGATGAGGATGTCGTCGAGATAGATGCAGACAACGCCTTCGAGGATGAGGTCATGGAAGATGTCGTTCATCATGGTCTGAAAGGTGGCAGGGCTATTAGTAAGGCCAAAGAACATGACAAGCGGTTCAAAAAGACCACGGTTGGTACGAAAGGCTGCCTTCCACTCATCTCCCTCCTTTATCCTCACATTATTATAGCCCCAACGGACATCGAGCTTGGTGAAGTATTGGGCTCCACGGAGCTGGTTTACAAGTTCGGAGATGAGGGGTAGTGGGTAGCGATTTTTGACCGTGATGTTGTTGAGTCTTCTGTAGTCTTGAACCGGTCGAAGTGAGCCATCCTTCTTCTTGACAAAGAAAAAGGGAGAGGCCATGGGTGACTTCGATGGTCGAATATGTCCAGAGGCCAGGTGCTTGTCGATGAACTGGTCAAGCTGCCGTTGTTCCTCCAGAGAGAGAGGATAGACCTTGCAGGATGAAGGGGTTGCACCGGGGGTGAGTTCGATCACATGATCCCATGGCTTACGCGCAGGAAGAGAGTCGAATGACTCCTTGGAGAACACGTCTTCAAACTCATGGAGATGAGGGAGTAAGGAGTTAGTAGAGGATTTAGCAGCGTTGTTTTTGTGGAAGGCCTCGGCGAGGCGTTGGGATATGTTCGATGTGGCACACACCTCATGCGATGAGCGAATCGCAGTGTAGAAGATCCGATCACCCTCCTCCACTTCCTCTGGGTCCTCATCATCATCATCCAAGTCCGGCATTAGATCAGGAACCCCTTCCAATTCCACTTCAGGTATAGGCAGGGGTCCAGCACAACACTTCTGAGTTCGTCATATTGCCACCTTCTGTCCACGACGTTCTTGCCTGGCTTCTGTGAAACACGTCTGACAGCGGGATGGACATCGGCTCATGGTAACCTCCCCAGTGTGCCAGTCGACCTCTGGGTTATGGTCTTGAAGCCATGGATATCCCAAAATCACCTTTTGCTTTCCTAATTGAGTGACAGCAAAAAGGGCACGCTCACTATGATCTTTGTAACGGAGAACCAGGTCTGCAACCTCTCGGATGGCACCAGCTTCATTTGGGGATCCATCCACGTTATATACAGGTATCGGACGTGAGAGTGAGCAAGTATTTAGACGATGTTGTTGTACCAGATGGGAATCGATGAAGAGACCAGTCGCACCAGAGTCCAGGAGCACAGAGACACCGAGTATCTGTCCAGTGTTGGTCGTCTGCAGTTCGATGGCTAGGTTTAAGGAATGTGCAGAGGGAGTGGATGCCACAATATACTTGCGTGGTAGTTTACACTCCCATGATTTAATTTTGGGACGTGGAGTAGAAGGAGAGATGGGGAGAGCAGGTACGTCTTTAGCCAACTTCGAAGGGTCAGAGAGGGGAGCAGTCACAGAAATGGATTCATTCTCCAGGGATTCAACTGACAAGACTTCAAAGCGGTTATGGACAGGCAGTGAGGGCGTATGATTCACTCGCTGCGAATAGGAAAATCCTGCTCCTCTACAACTTCCAGCTTAACCTCCTCTGCAACTTGATCCTTCGCTTCCTCAACATCTACAAGTGCCAACAAATCTTGCAGGAGTTCGTCTCGTCCCTCGGGGGTGAGCATGCGGATATCCTGACGATGGGGACACGCTCCAGCCCTGTGTCCAGGTTCCCCACAACGGTAGCAGAGATCCAACTTATGTGCACAGCTGCGGGCTGCATCAACATCCATTGGTACTGGGATATTGACGGCTGGTGTGGGAGTTTGACGAGCAGGAATGGGGTTAGGGTGGGGGAGGCTTCGATTGAAGGTGTAGGGTGTATGAGTGGTAGTTGGAGCACAGAATGCAGCATTAAACGCCGCATTTGTGAGTCGGTTCTCGTCACAGAGTGAAGCAGCTTCATACCAAGCAAGGATATCATCGTCCGCTGGGTGCCCTTCCAACATCTGTGCAATCTGGTCCTGAATTTCTCGGTTGAGCCCCCGTCGGAACTTCACCACCACTGGTAACCCACTCCCATACCCTGCCATGTCCACCAAATCCTTGAACTCATCGATATAGTCATCCACGGATCGACGTCCCTGGTGGTAAGTGGATGACTCAAGTCGTGTCACTGCTCGGTGGCGTTCATTGAGGGGGCAGAAGTGGCGTACGAACTCAGCTCGAAAGTCACCCCAAGTGGAGAAAGGTAGAGAACCGAGTTCTTTAGTTTGACGTAGGATATGGTCCACATAGAGATAGGCGCGTTCAGATTTCATGTATGTGAAGGCCCAATAAATTTTTGCAGCCTCATCGACAAATTGATGCGACTGGAGACTAATGTATAACTCACAGGAATTAAGGAATGCACGTCCCTGCGCACGTGCACCATTAAATTCGGCGGGGGGGGACGGTTTGATCTGGGCACGTTCCTTAGTGGACGCGTTTGGCAAAACGTCGTTGTTGGGTGCGCTTGGAGTCGTGAAGGGGGAACTATTAGTCGTAGGGTTAGCCTGGAGGGTCCTAACGAAGTTTTCAATCGTAGATTTAAGCGAGTCGATTTGCGCGCGCATTCCGGAAACGTCGCTTTCAAGCATGTCGAAGCGTTCTGATGCGTCCATGTCGCTAGGGAGCGCGTTTGGCGAAAATGGCGGCGCGATAAAGGCGAGAGTATCTGGAACGGTGTGTAGGGACTCTGTGGAGCTTTGGGAAGCGTCATCCAGTCCGTACCTGCCTATTTTGGGCAGCGCGTTCGCGATTTTCGGGCCTTAGGGGAGAGTTTTCTACTATAAGGGCAACCTAAGCCTCTAGCAAAGGGAAATCTGAAGTTAAAATTATGCTACATAATACAGGGATTGGGGGCGCACCTAGCAAAGGGAAATCCGAAGAGAAAACTCTAAGGATCCCCTTGCTGATGCCCAGTATATGTGAAGACGACAAAAATCAAATATAACCTAAAAATAGAAAAAGGTGGAGATAGGCAGATCAAGGCCGCCGAATGACATCATACCAAGGGGTATGTGTTGGAAGGGGTACTCCGCCTCTAAATATAAAAGTGTCAACATATACAAACATGATAGCAAGGGAAAATTAGTAATAAAATCTGGAAAAATCATAGAAAATGAAGAATAGAAGGAAATGAGGTGGGGAAAAATATGGGACGAACATAAAAAATAGGAAAAACACACAGGGCACCCCCCTAGTCCCCTTACATCAGGCCCAAATGACGCAATTGTCATTTGGGCCTGCATTGTATCCAAGAGGGTTTGTTGGCAGCCATTGGTGGCTCTTGCTGGCATGAGAATGGGTGTGGGAGTGGTGGTGGATGTTGACAGAGTGGGTAGTGGTGAGGAAGGGAGGGCGGCGGCATCATCGAAGTGGTTATGGTTGATGGATGTTCAACATTCATCATGTGATGTGTTGAGGGTGGGCTGCGAATGACTTGTCAGTAAAACAATTACAACACAAATAAAAAATCCCCTTTTTTGAGATGAAAAAAATTCTCTTAACACTTGTAATCCTGAAGTGTGAAAAGTATCCTCTCATTCTGACTGAAAACCATAACAATAATACCTGAGCAAGGAACAGTCAATTCAATATTTAATGAAAGAAATTTCCCTACTAAAATCATCTCATAATAGTATGAAATTTGTATGTTATTTCAGGCTGAAAATACACCCTGTTATTCACACCTTTGTGGCAGGAAACACTATCCCATAAATTGTTGAAAAGTTTGATGAAAATTCATACATTAAGATGGTTGCAAATCCATACCCTCATCTTGGATTAAAATCATCCCCTTGTAAAATGAAAATTCATCCCATTAGGTTAAGAATATTTTGTAAGGTAACACATATGAACTCCATCCCTTGGATGGCTGAAATATTTGGGATGAAATTTCATCCCAAATTCATCCACCCTGAATTCAGCCATTTATGTTAGGAAATTCACATTTCTGAATTTAAATGGCTGAAAATCATATTGTGCTAGGTCCACAGTGTACGTGCACACCAACGACAACCAAGTTCAATACTTTACAACTTTCATTGGCAAAGGAGGGGAAAGAAAGTAAGTGAAGTAGCTTCCTTTGTACGTTCTGATTTGACACACGGCCCCTTATGCAGATTCAAGAGTTGTGGGCTGCAAACCTTTTGAGTTGGTGACATTGTTCAGGTACAGGTATCGTTCATCGGTATCCCAGTGCGGGGGAACAATCACAAAATGCTGGTTGTCTTGCACTCCATTGCTCTGCTGGATAACAGTCTCACCAAGGTACACCTGCCACTCATTCCTATAATCAAAGCAAACAAACACCTGCAGGCTACACCAAATTCTAACATGACTCTTGCTGACACAAAAGTAAAACAGTTACATGCATTGAAATGATGGGTTGGGTACGGTAGTACAGAGGATGATAATGAGCCAAACCACACGGCGAGAGCGTCGAAGCAAATGGCTGTAGACTTGTAATATTTTCCACATGGTTTTCTTTTTCTGCACCAATTACAATTACAAAGTATGTTTCTAAGTCTACAATGCAGATACCATCCGAAGGAGAGATTTCGTGCGAAATTAATAAGACCTTCGGCTCGAAAAGAGAAAGGAGAGGTGTTGAGATGTACACCGGGAACAGGTATCATCGTATCTGATGATACAGTCATTGATCCCATCACTGACATCCCATTATGGCATGTCGGCTATTAGTAACAAGTCTTTTGGAATGTTCCCTTTATACTCACTCTTTCCTGGTTACCTTTATGACTTCTAGTATATATACCCTATGATATTAGTTAGACACCTCAGTCAATTATACATCGACTGAGGTGAGTAACACTCCATAGAACCTTACATACTAGATTACTAATAGTACCATAGTCTATTCTTATCTAGGTACTATTTGCTTGTATATAGTCAATTATACATCGACTGAGTCTATTCTTATCTAGGATCGATTCTCTACAAGCGGCTTCAAAAAAAAGGAGCTTCGCACGAAAATGAGTTTTGCGGGAAAAGGAGCCTCAAAAAAGAAGAAAAAAAAAGCTGTGTGCCTGTCTATCCCCCGGAATGTTTGCGTGGTTGATCAAAGCGAGACACCGTGTAGAAACAGAAGTCTTGCAGGAAAAGGAGCTTCAAAGAAGGAAAGAAAGCCAGCTGTGGGCACCACGTAGACGAACGATCCTATTGATCCACAAAGGTTTTGGGCGCCTTCAACAGGCTGAAAGGGAAAAAAAAGAGTAAGACCAAAAACCCAAAGAAAATGGGAAGGGGTTCGGCGTACGCCGCGAGAATAGGTCGGATGAAACATCCAACCAGCCAGCATCAACCAGACTGAAAAGGGGCTCGGCAAACGCCGCGAGAATAGATCGGATGAGACATCCAGCGACAAAGCCTCGTTCTCAATAAATTGAGAACTCGGAACAGGGGCGGCGGAAGATAGTTTTCACTGTAAAGCCATGTATTTATCTGATAATACTAGGTGTTTCCGAAATCAGACCCTCTAGGTATTCTCATTTTACTATTATTGGTTTGGCTGCTGGAACTATTTCTCGGAAGTACCGATCACTCCATCCCATAATGTCTGACCTGATAAGTGTATCGGAAATCGTGGCGCATTGCAGGAAGTCGACCGCGCACTTATCGAGATCATTCGAATTCTAGAGAGTGAGGAAAGCTCTGAAGGTAGTTCACGTCCTGTGAAGAAATACAAGAGCTGTCGTAACGAGCTTGGTGTATTACCTGGTGGTGTCTGGTCTCCGATGAGAAATTTTGGAATGTTTCCCCGATCGATTAGGCCTCAGGGCGGACGGCTTCCATGTCATTTGGAGAGCCCTAAAATCTTGTGTGTAGCAGAGGATCATGATCATTATTAAAACATGTTCAGTGCTTAAAACCATGGACAGCTATTGTTTCCTCTTTTTATTGTACCAGTATTGAGATGTTACATTATGTAAAATAAACAAGACGTGCCCAACCCGACAGCAATTGACTGGATGAAGTTATGTTATTTGAAGTCTGCATATCTAACAGAGGAAGAGGAGGTTGACAGTGTGAAAGCAGCCGAATACTGCAAAGTGGATGTTGTGCCACGCGAGTAGATTGAATCACCCCTGTGCTGCAATGTGAGTGCAGCTTCGCAGAATTTCACCTGATGTGTTGCTAGACTTCTAGGCTGAAGAATAACTTGATCAATCCTTGGCGAGGGATCGGGGAGCCCGAGGGCGGCCCACTCGTTCCTGCGGTGGCATCGAACCTTTCCCCGTGCAAAAAATACCAAAGCGTCGAGGGATGGGACGAGCCTGAGCGAAACGCGACAGTGGAAATTCGTTCTCCTGCTCTCTGTCTGGGCTTCTAACATGCCTACGAGGACTTGGAGATATAAAGATCTCGGGATCCCAGAGCCGCCGATGAAGGGATGATAATGCCTTTTTAATTGGTTTGTGTGTCAGTACGACAGGGAATGCATCTGGTGCTGGAGTTTTGCGTGAATATTAAGACGATCCAACAGAAAGAACTATGCTCACGAGGCATTAGAGAAGTATAACTTGCGGCCATTCGAGCCACTGTTGCAGGTCGGGAAGTCAGGTTGTGTGATCGGTCGTGACTTCCTCTCGTTGAAGAAGGTGTGGGCATTTGAAGGAGAGGGGGCAGAGTAGGATCACCCCGCCGCTGTATAAAGAAACCCGAAGAGAGCGGCTGAAGCAAATGCTTGACTCGCTCTGACAATTGTTTAGTCAATTCTGTGGGAATCAAACTGAAGAGAGACATTTTATTACCTTGGAGTATTTCTTCGACATCGTAACGACGTTCTTTCAAGATTTTGAGGAGTTCTACATAAGCTGTTCTAAAGGGAGCTGATGTTGGAGAACAAGAGCGAAACATGTGGAGGGAAATTCCCGCTGCTGTTAGAGTTCTGCGGGCAACCTTGTAGTAGAAAAATCGTAGTTGAGAAAGAATATTGGTATATACCAGAGAGATGGCTGTTACCTCGATCAAAGAAATGATCTGTGAGTGAGATGGTTAGGGTGGCAGGATAAATGAACAATGGTGTCTACCTTTCTGCTATGACGACGAAATTCAGATGAAACCAAACCGCTGCAAGTCTTCAGCTCCTCCACTGCCTCAAGGAAGCATACCAGCGAACCCAGACGACAAGCGATGTCGACTGCGTTGGCATTTAAATCTACTACTATGATCGTGGAGGGGGCGGAACAACCCATTGGATGAAGAAATGCGATCACGGCGTACGCTTAAAGTAATATTTACGATGATTTAAATGGTAGGACCGTGCGTCGCTCGCACAGCATTCCAAGATGAGGTGTGTCAGGAAAACCAGTGTTGGTATACGGGTTTGCGCGGTATCTTCCGGATTGTTGTTTTAAGGCAACAGGCCCTCTCGCAACGTTGCACAACAAAAGTAAACTTTGATGCAAACGATATATGGGGGCGATCGGTTAATGACATAGAATTCGACCATCATATTCGTATGTTTCTACATAAATACTTGACGAGTTTCCCCGTCATCCCTTCATTTACTTGTTAGCTTACGTATCTGAGTTTGAAATCGTCAAATGACGGTTCGTGAGAAATGATCAGTCAGCTCAATCAAACAAACTCGTCGCGTTTATTTAATTTTAGAACATGCCTTAACCATGGAATCTTCCAGCAGCAGACTTGAACAGGAGCAACGAAGACAGGACGCTTTGCGAAAGCAAATTGCAAGGTTACAATCCCAGCTCAAGGAGATACCCGGGGATCCTTTGGTCATTACCGAGTCGCGGTTACCTCTAGCATCACCTAAGCGGAAACCATCAGAGTCATCATTACTGGTACCACCAACTCCTTCACCGAGTAAGTGCTGGCCATCTATAAAAAACACGTGTATACTCATGAATGGTGTAGAAAAGCGGAAACTCGACCATCATGCAAGGGGAGAGTCGTCTCAGTCTGCGCAACCAGCAGCTTCTGGCACCTTGAGTTCATCAAAACACGGAACTAGTCTGATTAAAAGCAGGGCGCAGCCTGAAAAACAGTATACGAAACTTGCCCCATCTAAAGTTTTGAATCAACTAGCAACCCTCAATCACCGGCCAGTGGATGACGAACCAAGGGATCGTGTAATACGGTCATCGGGTTTTGCTGAGCCACCATCAAACCCGATACCAAAGAACGACGACGTCGCTGGAATACCGGCTCCCAACCGGGACGAGCGCCTTGTTATTATTGAGGACCTGGAACCTGGACCCGCGGAACATACTCCCCCATCCGATGATCCTGAGTTCCAACAGCTGGAGCCAAATTCGGGAATTCGTCTCAGGTAGGCCACTTGCTTCGATTCATCTCGGGCCACTATTCCTCTATTTCCAATAGTTCTCGATCTGTCCCACACGACGACCTTCAAGACCATTTGCGTGGTCGCTACTACCTTTCTCCTTCACGGTTATATTCAGCTGTTAGGCTATTACCTGACAAACAGGGGTATGATGTTCCTGTCCCAGGAGACTGGATAACGATCGCCGTCGTTGCTGAGCGTGGTCCTCTCAAATTCAGCAAGGCGCCTGTCACGATTGGCCCAGATGATGGGATCGAGGAGCGAGGGGATGGGAAGGTAAAGAGGAATAACAAAGAGAGGGAGCAAGGGGAGATGTCAAAGTCCTCGGGGAAGAAATACGTGAACCTCAAGCTCATTGACTTTGGTGCGCGTTCGCGGTCTTCATCGTCGGCCACGGGGGGCAAAGCTATTATTAGAGGTGACGCGTTTCTGTCCTTGCTGCTCTTCGAGTCAGATGGATTCGATGTGATATCAAATGATGGTGATGCAAAGCCGAAAAAAGTCTATAGAGGTGGAAGCAGAGGGGCATTCGAATCACTGTCGAAGGTGAAAGAAGGGGATGTGATTGCGTTTCTCAATCCAAGAATTCTCAAGCCGTACAAGGTGAGTTGCTTGCTCTAGGTGATTTTTCCGTTAAGCCATTCCTGTTTCAAGCGGTCTAATGACAACCCACATCCTACGGACAACATCTTGGCATTGACGCCAGAGTCAGCTGCGTCGATTATGGTGGTTGGACGAGCCCTTGATTTAGGAATGTGTACGGTCATGAAGAAGGACGGTAAAGTCTGTGGTAGCTGGTGTGATAAACGAGTGAGCGATGTGTGCGAATGGCATTTACAAAATGCGGTTCAACGACGCAGAGCTGGTCGTGCTGAATTTTCCATTGGGTGCGTGGTATCTTTTTGTGAACCATTCAGAAGTTAGTCCCGACCCTTTTTACTCTTCTATTAGAACAATGGGAATGTCTACCTCCTCTACCCCAAAGAAGCAGCCTGTATACGATCCTGCACGTCAATGGGGGCTCAAACCGGAGCCTGATGCCGGAAGTTCTACCTACGTCGTTTCGGGTCACATAGTCAATGGTTCCGGGACGGATTCGCGATCTATATATGCAACAGAAAATCTAGGACGCGAAGGACAAGCAAGGGCAAAGCGGAAACTTTCCGGTAAGGATGGCGATATAGCGTTGAAGAGGCTTCTGAAGCGAGATAAGGAGGGGATGAAGGCGGTTATTACAGCAAGGGAGGCGGGCAAGGCGAAAGTCGTGGATCATGAGAGGTCCGGGAAGAAGGATAAGACGATGAAGGGGATGGCGGGGCGAGAGGGCAAGAAGGGAGGGAGGGACGATATCGTGGGAGACGAGCCTTCAGACCATTTGGCGCTACCGTCAAAAAATGCGTATTCTGCAGAAGTGATCAAGAATCTTGGGTTCGACCCCGTTGCACGAACTGGCCAACGAAAGGGTGATGACTCAGACATGAAGAAAAAAGTAAGATTCTATTTCTTTCTTGGCGCTCCCGAACTCTCTTTAACTAAAGCCATGTAGCTGGAGGCACTGGCGGCCGTCCAGTCTTCTCGTAAGGAAATCGCGCTTGGACCGCGGCCTGGTCAGAAAATACGCTCTGGTGTCGTTCCGCCTCTCCAACCTACAAAGGTGGCCTCCAGTGATCCTGATACCAAAGAGATGCATGATGATATTGAAGTGCGCAACGACATACTCGCTCAGCCTTCTGACCTAGATTCAGGAGATACTTCGATGATTGACCTAGATGATTGACATATGATACCCTATAACTGCATGTATACACCTCTAAGCATTTAAAAATCTACTGTGACTGCAATAGTGGCTCTGCTGTCTGGGTTATCCAAGATTCTACGTTGCAAGATTTGTCAGTCGCCAAGGGGAATCACTGATAGGATCTAGCTCAGAATGATCGGGGGTGATGATTGTGTGAGGATGGCATGGACCAACTCAAAACAGCATGTTTCCGTGGCGGCTTGTTATGAATGCAAGCCGATCGGTGTAAGGTGTTATACAGTTCCGTTCAGTTTTGTACTGGGATCAGAGTCCATTTCCATGGTATCATCTAGATCATTTGCGGAAGGTACAGCAGCGGACGTGGCTGCGCCAGCTGCTGCCCGTTCTTGCTGCGGAGGCACAACATCCCTTGAGAATAGGCGCCAGACCGTATCGGTCATCAACATTCTTTACGCCAACGACGTTGGCGCACGTACCATTTGATCTGAAACCGCGTTACACGCGGCTTGGTACTGATATCTCTCACGAGGCGCTCAAACATAATCTTCTGTGGGGGAGTCTCCTTCATCTCCTCGTTGTCATACTCCGTGTTCTGATAGTAACCTACTCGCACGAACTCCTGTTCGTTATATGAGCCGGTCAGGATGAGTGCAGCAACGCCCAGGACATCTTCAGGAGGTATTTTTGATGGATCCGGAGGTGACCCCTCGAATTCGAATGAGTTCACACCTACAGGCACTGGGCCGACGAGGCAGTCGTCTAACTCTTGGTCAAGATCCTCGTTTCCTGGTGACGAGACGTATATGAGCTTCCATTCTAAATCTGTCAGCAGCTGACTTTAGCCGTTGCATTTTCCCATGGATGAATGTGATTACCATCTTTCAGAGGTGCTATGCATTCAAATGTTACGCGGAACCGGTAAACGTCCGAGAATCGAGCGGGGTTGTTGATGAATTCGACATTCTGAAGGACCTTGTATTGAGAATAGTTTGAGCAGATGATGGGGCATATACATACTCTAATGGTCACAATAGACATTTTAACTGAGAGCTAGATAGAAAAAGACGGAAGACGAGAGTAAGATCGGAAGCGCGACGCGACTGTGACAGTGACAATGACACAGGAAAGTCAAGGTCACTCGTGATTAAGACCCCGGTCTCCTACTTACAAGTACTTAGATGGCCTCGTGCCATGCTAAAAAATGCTTTGGAATCAGGCAATCGCCTTGCCGGCAGGACGCATGTATAATGCAGAGGATGGATAGCATAAAGCACAGCTGTTTTGCAAGGGATAAGTATCCGGGGTACTTGCTAACAGTAACGTGACCATTATGTTATTGTGCTGCTTTCCTTTGGCCTCTTGCTCAGCAGACTGGCGACAACCACGACTTGCTCTCCTCCGTCGCCACGAAACTTCTTCCTTCTCTTCTCATTTTTGGGCTCATCCTCTCTTTCTACATAGCTCTTGTTGTGCCCTTGTCACCAGTCGCATATTGCACGTCTGCTCATTGCCTAGCCGTCAGGCCGGAAACTGGCTGTTAATTCTTGTTCATTCTTCTACTGTATCCATCCACGACCACTCCTCGGAACGACATAGCATGTTTCATTAGTCCTCTCGCTCGCCTCATCGTGTTCTATATCGTATTTCATATATTGCACTGCCACAATGTCGACAACCCCAACCCACCTCCAAGCCGGAGTTAACGACCCTTCTCGATCAGACAACATTTTGACTTCGAATTCAATACCTGTTATAGCTCCTGCCTCCGACCCTTTGACAGAATTTTCCAATCCTATTTCGAACCCAGAATTAATACCCCCTCCAGCAACAAATGATCAGCCAACTCCTCAGCTTCTATCCATCCCTGCGCCAGTAGTAAATAATTCTAGGTCATCATTCGCGTTGTCAGATGCCGCAGATAGTTTTAGTGCACTGGATCCATTGTCACCAGAAATCGCTTCTGCAGATATCACTGTGGCGCGTGAGTACCTGGTACGCGGGTTCAGCACCCTTTACTGACCGATAACACACTAGCCGATGGCAGTTTCGTTGAAACCTCCTCGGGGCTCGCTGCTCGCGAACTCAAGAAGAATTGGGATTTGCAAATCGGAGTTGGGAAGGACGTTCGTTCACCATATGCCATCACTGCGTTCGTAAACCAACATGGAAAGTCAATGTTTCGCGTGGGGTGCGGCTTGCTTCAACACTGGTATAAAAATGATACTTATTGAGTTTGTAGCCCTCGTGATCTCGGCGCGCCCGCAGCTTCTGCCGTGGAGGTTGAAGAACGTAGCGTTAGTACTAGGTCCAGCGAGCCCTCAACTTCTCCTAAGGCAAAGCGTCGCTCACGAATGAGCATGCACACATTTCTCCCCCAATCCATGTTCAAGAACGGACTAACGTCACCCGGAAAACAGGCTATGTTAATCTCCCAATCCATCGGACCGAGGAAACTGAGGAAGACACGTTCCATTCCTGACTTAGTTAGCTCTCCTTCTTCTAATGATGCATTTTCTTCGGTAACTTCGCCGCGGCACCATGGCACTATCTCTAGCCTCACGGGTCGAGGGCATTCTCACAGTGTCACCGGTGCTGATGTGGCTCCATTCAGTACTATCACCCCCGCACAAACAAAGAGGAAAGGAGACTTATTTGCCCAAGTTATGAATTGGCCGGCGCCAGTGTCGATTCCTTCACCGATACAGTCCGCCCCCTCCAATGAGCGTGAGGATCAGTTTTCATGGCGAGCTACGATTGCCCATCCTTTCGGCCCTGGTGTTACGTATGACTCACCCTCACGGAAGCCTGTGCTGGAATTCCTTCCCCCGCCACATCTTCTGCGAGAAACGCAGTCGTTCGAGTCCGGACTGACAGCGCGGCAACTTGACTCTCCTAAACGACCAGAACAAATTCCCTCGCTAGCTTCGGATACCAACTTGGATGAATCTGCTCTAAAACGTCCACCATCTACTCTTCAGCTACGTCCCTCATCCCCCTTAACTGTGGGCGATTTCACTTCAGAAATACCGGAGACTTTAGAACCGCCGGAGCCGCTAGCGTCTACGGAGCCTCCTGAACCACCATTTGCACCATCGTCAGAAACAGCGGCGATTTCACACTTTTCTACCGACGTATACAACGTTCTGCAAACATACAGAGGGTTGCCGCTTCTTGACAAGTTGTCTCTCGAGTCAGAAGAGACGACCGTCATCAGGATGTCCCTCTCTGCTGACGAATCTGCTGCCCCTCGCAATGATCCCCGGTTCGTGATATGGGGCGAATCCCAGACAGAGCGGGACTATGGTGACCAAAGCATCTCTCGTGATAGTGTCAATGATTCATCTGTGCATTCCTCATTGAGGAGACGTAGCACCAAGATTAAGGCTCCCGACCCTGCCGTTATACCCCAGTTAAGGGAAGGCTCACAAAAAGTTATGCTTGCCGCCACCATTGAACGCTGGATTGCCCAGCTAACAAGTGACTTGAACTATGAGGAACTTTTGGATTTTTTCTTGACGTACCGCAGCTATGTTGATTCTGTTGACCTTTGCCATCTGTTCATCTCTCGCTTCCATTGGGCACTTCAACAACATGCTTCCCCACAAGACGAGAGGGTGCGGCGGATTGTTCGTGTCAGGACATTTGTGGCTATTCGTTACTGGCTCTTGACCTTTTTCACTGTTGACTTTTTACCGAATCGGGAACTGAGGCTTCTGCTTGCGAACTGGTTAAACACTTTGATCCGTGATCCCGTACTGAAGAAACTCAAGGATGGCTTGGTGAGTCTAGTGTGGATGTTTATCATCTGTCAAGCGCTCAATGCATTTCTCAGGGCATTGTACGAAGACTAATCAAGGTTGTGAAGCAGTGCAAACAGGCACACACCCGTACACGGTCTATACCCAAGATTCGCCCGCGATCGAAGCGAGTGGAGCCAGCAGACGAAAAGCGGATGCATCTACTAGGCGAAAAGTTTGCTGCGGCCACCCGGAAATCAGTCGTAGAAGACGAGGATTCAGACGTTGACCTGGACTTCTTACCTGATCAAGCGGCTTTTACTGATTCTTCTTCGATATTCCACCCAGACGCCGCTAATGCTCATCTGAGTACCGCCCATGTAGGAGCAGGGCTGTCCCCGACTGGACCAGCCAGCATCCCGTTCTCGCTTTCTATCCTGCAGCGCACAGACCATGCCCCTGGTCCTATTCAGGATCCCGACGTTCCGTTTGTCCAGAATGCTGCGATGCCGATACATCACAGTGCACTCTCACGAGCGTTCGTGAAGACGATTGGGCGGCTGGGCCGGTGGAAACGTGTGCTCAATTCGCGGGCTATCGCACGCACTGCGTGTGCGGATGTCTCTGCATTTGACGTGGAGATGGCCGTATCCCGTGATTTGCTTACAGTCAATGACGGCGTCGAGGATTATCTTGCAAGCCTTGGGCCACGAACTACCACATCGGCCGCAATTCAACATAAACCTGCTTCCACTGTTGTACCAGGTCTATCGGACGCACCTGTGCCACCTTCATTATTTCTGCCCACTTCAGCTACTGATGACCATCCTCCTAAGCTCGTTCCAGATATGCCCATTGCCATACACCGTCCTGATTTGCACAATGCTGTTGTGGAGAATGTCGATGATTCAAAACCAGAAGTAACAGACCATGAGATGTCGGAACCTGTAGACAACGCTGCTTCGTTTCGGTCTTCCTCCACCGACTCATTTGGTTCGCCTCTCGCCTCTGGAAAGCTTCCACTCTTCCCTCCATTAGAGCAAGCACCATGGCAATTTGACGTAGCCTCCATCGACGACCTGGATTTCTCTGACACATCTTCAGATTTCCGTGTTGTCACCAACCCTACATCTCCACCCGGTCTACGAAAGCCCCCACGGAAGCTGCCCCTTCGACGCGACTTCGAATTCGTCCGAAGAGAAACTGTATCATCCATGGGTATTGTCACCCGTGAATCGAGGTCTAACGCAAGCTCGGTCGTTTCTTCACCATCAGCAACTGGTTTCGGCGGGAATATCGCTCAATGGCAAATCAATTCTCTCATTGACTCCTTGAGTGCTGATGAGGAAGCAGGAGACGTGGAGGATGCTTTACGTCGACTTGAAGGCCAAATCAATCCAGAAAAACAGCAGGAAAAGGCGTCGAAAGTAGACGGCTGGGTGCGCACGATGCTAGAACGTATGGTGACTGGCGATTATGTCGACGAAAAGCCACGATTTCTCGAAGATGACCCTGAATATGAAAACGTCCACAACCAAAGTTTTGATAGTCTTGATGAGCGGGATTCTGCTAGTCAGGCTGACGAAGCTATAGTCCCGGTCCCGTCCGCACCTGAGTCCTCGCAGCCATCAGGTGGTGACGGGGAAGTTGCATCGGCCAAGACACCAATAGCCACTCAGATAACCCATTTCGCTCCGACCACCACCACCAGCTCTCCTACCCGTCCCGATGCAAAGCCTGCTCCTGAGGATGCTGTTCCTTTGGAAATTCTGCAAAGCAGAGTTCCCTCCCGACCTTCAACTGCTTCTTCACAAAAGGCACCGATCTCACGATTTGGCAATCCTGAGGCCACTCGAATCCATCGATCTTGGCTCCTGGGTATCCGAACTGCAGTCCTTGCTAATCATTTTGCGATGATTGATCGGGACCTTTTCATGGGAGTGAAATTCGAGGAACTTGTTTTGGACGATTGGATGCGATGTGAAGAGGTCAATGTTCTCGACTGGACGGAGTACCTCAACGATAGGGCACGCTGGAGGGCGGAGTCTCGCTTTGCTGATAAGACTACCGCTCTAGCGGCTGTCCGTGGCCGATTCACCCTCATGGCAAACTTCACAATCTCTGAAATTGTCCTTACGCCGCCTAACGAACGCCCTCTTTTGGTAGCCAAATTCATACGGATAGCTTGGGTAAATCCGGATCTTCATATCTTATATCGATTTTTTTGCTTAACCTTCACACCAGAAATCATACCTCATGTGTAACTTCGCTAGCTTGGTCGCCATTATTACTGGTCTCCAAAGCGATTGGGTAACCAGAGCCATGCGACGTTCATCCTGGAGCCGAGTTGGGATTTTCGAAACTCGAATGTTCAAGGACCTGAAAGTGTTCACAGCGAATGTCGATGATTTCCTGTACATCCGTCAGGTCGTAGAATCAATTGTCGAGCCAAAGAACGTGGAAGCCAGCTCCCATTCGGCGTCGGTTGTCAGCACAGACACTCACTCTGGAAGAAGTAAAACGACGTCAGAACGACCAGCGTCCACGTGTATTCCGTTCATCGGTGGGTCCGCCCTCTGCCAAAATATATATTTTTGCTGACCCAGAGTTTATCATAGGCATCTATCTATCTCAGTTACAGCGATACAAAAAACTTCCGGACCTGATTGATCCCACTGCACCCAATAAGGCCGTCGGCGTGGATCCAGTCACGTCTAACCTGGACGCCCCCGCACATCCTGAGGTATTCTCCACACTCACTCCTCTTCTTCCGTCTATGTCTCTGGAACCGCTTATCAATGTCCACAAACAACGTCGAATTGCGGGTGTCATCAAGACTTTGGTGGCTGGCCAACACCTCGCTAGTCGAATGCAATTCGAGATCGACAAGAAGTTGTACCAAAGATGTCAACGTCTTCGCGGACTGGACTCGGATACACTCCAACGAGCGCTTGCTATACACTCGGAATGATATGATCATGAATGGTGATATTTCTTCTTCGTTGCACATATATAGTCTTTGTAATGTTTTATGACAATTTATTCTTCAAATTGAGGAGCCCCTCCTCCGGAGGAATAATCATAACACTGGGTGCAAGGCATGATACTGCCTGAGCTAATATTGTCAACATACTTTGCTAGGAATATTTTGAGACAGTACTGAAGTTACTGAAGTAGCATCATAAATACTATCCCTCAGTACTGAGTATGATGACTGTATTAAGAGTATTTCCATGTTACTTCCACAATACTTCCTCGGAAGTATCTTGTCCTGCAGCCAGTGTAAGTGCATGCTAGCACTGCACATTCGTCGGAGTACTACCTACAACATATTTTCACAGTAATAGAGGGTTGACTAGCTACGTGAAGTGTATTTCAAGATGAAGACAGAATTTGATTCGAGTTTGATGCTCCAAAACTGAGGAACATCACATTTCCACAGTACTGCCAACTGCAATACAAATGGCTTTTCGGCAATCTGCAACAAGATTAGGTACTGGTCATCCATAGCCTACAAGATATGCAGTGGCCTGTGGCCCAGTCAATGCATTGATAACTCCCACATCTACAAGAGGGGGCAGGTTGTGCTGATGACACAGAATTATTAGATGAACATGCAAAGTGAGATAGGACACACCTGAGGGTCTGTTGGCAATGTTCCATTGAGAAATGGAATGACCTCAAAAGGGTGGGAACGCCCATCACCAGCAAGAAGGTTGTGTGTCTAGTTCTAACATTATAGACATAGAGTGCAGCAGGTAACATTCAACTTACAATGTGAGCAACACGTGTCAATGGGGCCAAGCCTGCAGCTAGGGCTGGTCCAAACCACAGCGGTGCTACAGCTGACGGCAGATGGTCAACTAAGGGGCTAGTGGAGTTACAGAGACACTATACCGCCACCAGCATTCTGTGCAATAAGGGCAGCTTCATACACAGCTCCCACTCCAACATGATCCTTAGTGCCCACACCTGCCTCTGGACGCAATGAGAAGTGAGTCATGAAAGAGAACATGCCTATTATACCATAACTGACAAGTACTTGCTTGTTGTATGCGATCGCATTTGAAATATCCACAAGAGTTGCAGGGTCTTGCGGCTGGGGAGGGAGCGGGGTGTTGACTGCAGGTGGGTTTGGGGGCGGCACGGGCATGGTTGAGGTTCAAAAATGATTGACACGTTGAACGACCATGTGATTTCTAAGTTTAGCCTCCGCTGGGCTGATGACATGTGATCGATGTGATCGAGTCCAGGTATAGAACCCGATCAAATTGTCCAACGTATGAGTTTATTTTTCGAGGAATATTCCAGGTCCAGGATTAGCGTGCGATTAGGTCCTAGATCGAGCACTTTCCCAGGTCCTGCTATATGGATCACATGGTCTATTGCCTGAAACCTAATCCAACAACTTGGTCACAACTTTGGTTTCCTTGTCGCAACCTTTGGTTTCGGAAACGCAGCTACTTAGTTCGGTTACGGTTATATTTAGGCTCTGGACTCGGCTCTGGTTTATCAGTCCATACCGCTTTATTGGCAATTACAGCTATGACACTCGGTGGGTACACTACTCATGTCTGATTCTGGAATAACACGGGTACAGGAATGCTGACATCATCCACTCACTCACCACCAACGATGCCACCTTCTTCATCCACCGACCACCACCTCTGCTCCTTCAAGCCCCGCTGCCACCGCTGCCACACCTTCCATGGCGCCCAACAACGACGACGAAAGAGTGGAAATGGGCCCAAACGACGGTTGAACGTTGTTTGGGCCCCGGCTAAGTTTTTTTCTCATTTCTTCATGTTTCTTTTTACTAATCAATTTTGTTTTACTTTTAACTTATATCAACAGTATCCACCCCGAGAGACCCTGCGCCCAAACCCCAAACCCCACGTCATGCCACCGCTGCGAGCCCCTGCTCGCAGGGTTTGTATGACCACGGGAATGACAAGACGACAAGCAACGCCGAACAAAGACGGCAACGGCGGGGTACGCGAATGCTGGGAGAATGACGGCTTTTGTGGACGAGGGAAGGAGCCGTGTAGTGGGGTACATACCTCCACCCTCGTATGCTCGTCATGTCATGCTAATGGCACCCCAAACCCAACCCAAATGGCTGTGACATGGCCCAAACGACGACTGCGTCGTTTGGGCCCACAGTAAGTTTTTTCTCTTTCGTTCTTGTTCTCATTAATTAACTAACTACTTTTCTTTACTTTTTAGGTTCTACACTACTGGTAACAGCGGGTGCCGACGCTGGACGACCCACACCCACCCATGACTGCAAACCCCGGGTAGCAGGGTGACGACAGGCAACGAACGACAGGAACAACGACGACGCTGGTTTGACTTTATGTCACGCACTGTGAGGGGGCTTCTTTGATGGAGAAAGGGTAGGTCTGGAGGTGCCGAGTATGACGGAACAGCGGGGAAACCCCGTGGTATTGGATGATGGTAGATGGTATCACTTTACATATAAGTACTGCACCTCCGATTCAACTGGCAGTGCAGTTCCAGTTACCCGCTCTTCGATTCAGTGTTGGACTACTTACCGATGTTGTTCATTCTGACTTACTGAAGTACAGTTGCGGACAAACAAAGCCAACAAAATTATAGACCAGATTTATTGACCCCAAGAGGCACATAAATAGTCCAGAAACCATCGGAATGGTTAGGAATTGACTTGATCCAACGATTGGTACGAGCTGATTCCCCAAAAGTGAAGATTCTTCCGAAAAAAGGTCCAAAATTTTGGCGGGGGCCGAAAAAAATCGATAAAATAGCGAAAAATTCATTTTTGAACAGATCTCGATGAGTACTGTCCGATTCCACCGAAAAAAAGTAAGATAATCTTTCCTCACCCCGCAAAATAATTCATAGTATGCCACCCAAACCCAGAGGCCGCCCTCCAAAAGCATCGCAATCTCACAGGACTCCAAAATAGCTCTTCGAGCAATGCTCCCTTGGCGACATCAAATTCTCAAGCCTGTCACAACATCACCAAGGGCGGATTGGGTGACACACTGATCACAAGATCAGTGTGCCACATGAAGGATCAGGCAAGCAGTGAAGCTGAGGATTCTGATTCTGAGGGGGAAGAGACGGATGCTGAGGATTATGCAGAGAGTGATTGGGATGAGCTCGAGGATCAGGAATTTGCTGAGAGATTGGCTGCAATGGCACTTGAAGATGATCCAAATGATTTGGACTGGGTTCCAGCCAAAGTGCACAGTAAGCAAACTACAATGAAAAAAGGTAATGAGATACTAAATTAAAAAGTCCTATTTACTTATATTTTCAATGCAGCACATCTGACAACATATGCTAAAGGCCCGGATGTTATGAGCAAGTCCTTGTGATCACAACAACGATATGCGGCATCTTGGAAGGGACAGACAAGTCTCGATGGATTTTTTTCACTAAAGGTCTCGCAGCCTGTAATAGATGTCGACACTGGGCCTGCCATCACCATATCTGACAATTGTAAGGGGACTAGGAGGGTGCCCTGTGTGTTTCTCCTATTTTTTATGTTCGTTCTATATTTTTCCTCACTTCATTTTCTTCTATTCTTCATTTTCTATGATTTTTCTGGATTTTATTACTAATTTCCCTTTCTATCATGTTTGTGCATGTTGACAGTTTTATATTTAGAGGTGGAGTACCCCTTCCGACATCTACCCCTTGGTATGATGTCATTCAGCAGCCTTGATCTGCCTATCTCCACCTTTTCTATTTTTAGGTTATTATTTGATTTTTGTTGTCTTCACATATACTGGGCATCGGCAAAAGGATCCTTAGAGTTTTCTCTTTGGATTTCCCTTTGCTAGGTGCATCCCCAATTCCTGTAATATGTAGTATAATTTTAACTTCGGATTTCCCTTTGCTAGAGGCTGAGGTTGCCCTTATAGTAGAAAACTCTCTCCTAAGGCCCGAAATCGCGAGCGCACTGCCCAAGGTAGGCAGGTACAGAGTGGACGACACTTCCCAAAGCTCCACAGACTCCCTACACACTGTTCCCAACAGTCCTGCCTTTACTGCGCTGCCATTTTCACCAAACGTGCCCCCTAGCGACATGGACACATCTGAGCGCCTTGACGCGCTTGAAAGCGACGTTTCTGGAATATGCATGCAAATCAGTTCGCTTAAATCTACAATCAAAAACTTTGTCAGGACCCTTCAGACTAATCCTACGACCAATATTCCCCCCATTGCGACTCCAAGCGCACCCAACAACAACATACTGCCAAATGCGCCCACTAAAGAACGCGCCCAGATCAAACCGTCTCCTCCTGCTGAATTTAATGGTGCACACGTGCAGGGACGTGCATTCCTTAATTCCTGTAAGTTATACATCAGTCTCCAGTCACATCAATTCGTTGATGAGGCTGCAAAAATTTATTGGGCCTTCACATACATGAAGTCTGAATGTGCCTATCTCTATGTGGACCATATTCTGCGTCAAACTAAAGAACTTGCTTGGTTCTCTAACCTTTCTCCACTTGGGGTGACTTTCAAACCAAGTTTGTACGCCACTTTTGTCCCCTCAACGAGTGCCACCAAGCAGTGACACGACTCGAGTCATCCTCTTACCACCAGGCGCGTCGATCTGTGGATGATTATATCAATGAGTTTAAGGATTTGGTGGACATGGCAGGATATGGGAGTGGGCTACCAGTGGTGGTGAAGTTCCGACGGGGCCTCAATCGAGAAATTCAGGACCAGATTGCACAGATGTTGGAAGGGCGCCCAGTGGACAATGATATCTATGCTTGGTATGAAGCTGCTTCACTCTGTGACGAGAACCGACTCACAAATGCGGCATTTAATGCTGCATTCTGTGCTCCAACTACCACTCATGCACCCTACACCTTCAATTGAACCCTTCCCCCTTAACCCCATTCCTGTTCATCAGACTCCCACACCAGTCGTCAATGTCCCAGTACCAATGGATGTTGATGCAGCCCGCAGCCATGCGCATAGGTTGGATCTCTGCTACCACTGTGGGGAAACTGGGCACAGGGCTGGAGCGTGTCCCCATCGTCAGGATATTTTTGCATGCTCACTCCCAAGGGGCGAGATGAGCTCCTCCAAGACTTGTTGACGCTTGTAGATGTCGAGGAAGCAAAGGAGCAGGTTGCAGAGGAGATCAAGTCAGAAGTTGTAGAGGAGCAGGATTTTTCTATTCGCAGCAAGTGAATCATATGCCCTCACTGCCTGTCCATAACCACTTTGAAGTCTTGTCAGTTGAATCCCTGGAGAATGAATCCATTTCTGTGACTGTTCCCCTCTCTGACCCTTCAAAGTTGGCTGAAGACGTACCTGCTCTTCCCATCTCTCCCTCTGCTCCACACCCCAAAATTAAATCATGGGAGTGTAAACTACCATGCAAATATATTGTTGCATCCACTCCCTCTACACATTCCTTGAACCTACCAATAGAACTGCAGACAACCGACACTGGACAGATACTCGGTGTCTCTGTGCTCCTGGACTCTGGTGCGACTGGTCTTTTCATTGATGCCCATCTCGCACAACAACATCGCCTAAATACTCGCTCACTCTCGCGTCAAATACCTGTGTATAATGTGGATGGGTCCCCAAACGAAGCTGGTGCCATCCGAGAGGTTGTAGACCTGGTCCTCTGTTACAAAGATCATAGTGAGTGTGCCCTTCTTGCTGTCACTCAATTAGGAAAGCAAAAGGTGATTTTGGGCTATCCGTGGCTTCAAGACCATAACCCAGAGGTCGACTGGTGTACCGGGGAGGTTACCATGAGCCGATGTCCATCCCGCTGTCATACTTGTTTCACAGAAGCCAGGCAGGAACATCGTGGACAGAAGGCCGCAATATGACGTACTCAGAAGTGTCGTGCAGGACCCCTGCCTATACCTGAAGTGGAGTTGGAAGGGGTTCCTGATCTGCTGCCAGACTCGGATGATGATGAGGAAGTAGAGGAAGGTGATTGGATCTTCTACACTGCAATTCATCCATCGCATGAGGTGTGTGCTACATCGAACATATCCCAATGCCTCGCCGAGGCCTTCCACAAAAACAATGCTGCTAAATCCTCTACTAATTCCTTGCTCCCTCATCTCCATGAGTTTGGAGACATGTTCTCCAAGGAATCATTTGACTCTCTCCCTGCACACAAGCCATGGGATCACGCGATCGAGCCCACCCCTGGTGCAACCCCTTCATCCTGCAAGATCTATCCTCTCTCCCCTGAAGAACAACAACAGCTTGACCAGTTCATCGACGAGCACCTGGCCTCTGGACATATTCGACCATCGAAGTCACCCATGGCCTCTCCCTTTTTCTTTGTCAAGACGAAGGATGGGTCACTTCGACCGGTTCAAGACTACAGAAGGCTCAATGACATCATGGTCAAAAATCACTATCCATTACCTCTCATCTCTGAACTCGTGAACCAGCTCCATGGAGCCCAATACTTCACCAAGCTTGATGTCCATTGGGGCTACAATAATGTGAGGATAAAGGAGGAAGATGAGTGGAAGGCGGCCTTTCGTACCAACTGTAGTCTTTTCGAACCACTTGTCATGTTCTTTGGCCTTACTAATAGCCCTGCCACCTTTCAGACCATGATGAATGACATTTTCCACAACCTCATCCTAGAAGGCATTGTCTGCATCTATCTCGATGACATCCTCATCTTCACTCGCATGGTTGAAGAGCACCGTCGCATCACGCGCCTCGTCCTAGAATGGCTTCAACGGTACAAACTCTACCTTTGTCAGGACAAGTGCGAGTTTGAGAAGACCAAGATCAAGTACCTCGGCCTGATTATCTCGGAGGGTCAGGTGGAGATGGATCCTATCAAGGTGAATGGGGTCACAGCTTGGCCAACGCCCACAAACAAGAAAGAGGTGCAGTCCTTCCTGGGCTTCATCAATTTCTATCGGTGTTTTATCAAGGATTTCTCACATCATGCACAACCACTGTTCGACTTGGCAGGAAAGGAGGCATGGAGGTGGGATAATACACAACAGGAGGCGTTCGAAAAGCTTAAGGAGATGGTCACTTTTGCTCCCATTCTTACCTTTGCTGACGATTTGCATCCTTTTCGTGTAGAAGCTGACAGTTCTGACTTTGCGACGGGTGCCATGTTGTCTCAGCAGTCTCCAGAGGACCAGAAGTGGCATCCTGTTGTGTTCTACTCCAAAAGCCTTAGTGCTGTAGAGCGAAATTATGAGATCCATGACAAGGAGATGTTGGCGATAATGCATGCACTTGAGGAGTGGCGACACTTCCTCGAGGGTGCCCAACACAAGGTGGAAATTTGGACAGATCACAAGAATCTCGA
Organism: Tricholoma matsutake; assembly: GCA_026075535.2. NCBI lineage: Eukaryota > Fungi > Basidiomycota > Agaricomycetes > Agaricales > Tricholomataceae > Tricholoma > Tricholoma matsutake. The sequence goes on from AP026544.2 coordinate 4,757,260, forward strand.
GTACTTTATGACGGCTAAGAAATTGAACCGTCGTCAAGCTCGTTGGTCCCTGTATCTATCCAGATTCAACTTCTCCTTGCACCACTGTCTGGGTCGCAGCATGAGGCCTTTACACTCCCCCCCCCAATCCGAGCGGACTCCGCTCGGACTCAACTAGAAATTTGTTGGCTGAGACACCTGCCAAATTAGTAGGTCCAGTCTGAGCAGACTCCTAGTAGAGTCCTAGCATCTGATCGGACATTCCTAGTTGTGACAATCCTAGGACGGTCCTAGCATTTGCAGTTATTTATTTATTATCTAGTGATGTTATACATCATTCTGATCGGTTTTTCAAGCTGAGTATGAAAATGGTATTCACATAGTCATGTGACCTATCTTATATGGAACATATTGATGTTATATATCATTCTGACTGGTTTTTCAAGCTGAGTATGAAAATGGCATTCATGTAGTCATGTGACCGACCTTATATGGAACATATTGATGTTATATATCATTCTGACCAGTTTTTCAAGCTGAGCATGAAAATGGCATTCATGTAGTCATGTGACCTATCTTATATGGAACATATTGATGTTATATATCATTCTGACCGGTTTTTCAAGCTGAGTATGAAAATGGCATTCACGTAGCCATGTGACCTACCTTATATGGAACATATTGATGTTATATATCATTCTGACTGGTTTTTCAAGCTGAGTATGAAAATGGCATTCATGTAGTCATGTGACTGACCTTATATGGAACATATTGATGTTATATATCATTCTGACCAGTTTTTCAAGCTGAGCATGAAAATGGCATTCATGTAGTCATGTGACCTATCTTATATGGAACATATTGATGTTATATATCATTCTGACCGGTTTTTCAAGCTGAGTATGAAAATGGCATTCACGTAGCCATGTGACCTACCTTATATGGAACATATTGATGTTATATATCATTCTGACTGGTTTTTCAAGCTGAGTATGAAAATGGCATTCATGTAGTCATGTGACCTACCTTATATGGAACATATTGATGTTATATATCATTCTGACCAGTTTCTCAAGCTGAGCATGAAAATGGCATTCACATAGTCATGTGACCTATCTTATATAGAACATATTGATGTTATATATCATTCTGACATCAATATGGTCCATATACAGTAGGTCACATGACTATGTGAATGCCATTTTCATGCTCAGCTTGAAAAACCAGTCAGAATGATATATAACATCAATATGTTCCATATAAGGTCAGTCACATGACTACATGAATGCCATTTTCATACTCAGCTTGAAAAACCAGTCAGAATGATATATAACATCAATATGTTCCATATAAGATAGGTCACATGGCTACATGAATGCCATTTTCATGCTCAGCTTGAAAAACCGGTCAGAATGATATATAACATCAATATGTTCCATATAAGATAGGTCACATGACTATGTGAATACCATTTTCATACTCAGCTTGAAAAACCGATCAGAATGATGCATAACATCACTATATTCCATGACATCATTCCAGGAATCCCTGTAGTCCCGGTAAAACTACAGGGATTCCTCCAGGAATATGTGGCTAAGTGTAAAGAGCTCGAATTTTCCTTAATGATAGGTTTTATCTATGTTATAACGATGCTGCAGCCTCAAAACCATGACAAGGGCCAATACAGCCACCACCCTAGGACCCAGAACCACCGCTGCAAGCAACTGCTCGCGGGGTGGGAATGGGCACCAGGATGACAGGACGAGACGACTGGACAATGAGACAGGATGATAATGACAAACAAGAAGCAGCAGCAAACAATGAGAAAAGGCCCAAGAGATGTCGATGGACATCTCTTGGGCTGCAAGTAAGTTTTTTCTTTCTTTTCTTATTCCTTTCTTTCTTTACTAACAAAGTTTTTTAGGTACTAATTTAAACTATTGATAACAACGACAACAAGACAGTAGGGGCCAGTGAAAACAGATGATGGGGATGACAGGAAGGGACAGCAGGAGGAATGAGAAGGCCAACGACCAGCACCAGCCACCACCGTTGCGAGCCCCTGCTCGCAAGGTGGATCGCTGGTGCTCGACGATGAACCAACAACAATGGGAGGGGAGGGACAACAACAACAACAGGGGACAACAACAACAACAGGGGACAACAACAACAACAGGGGACAACAACAACAACAGGGGACAACAACAACAACAGGGGACAACAACAACAACAGGGGACAACAACAACAACAGGGGACAACAACAACAACAGGGGACAACAACAACAGGGGACAACAACAACAACAGGGGACAGCGATGGCGACAGGGATGATGACAGGGGATGATGACAATGAGGGGGGAGGAGACATGAGGGGAGAATGACCATGACAATGGGACAACAATAGAGACAAGAGGGGGGGACAACAACAACAGAATACACCACCCGCCCCCAGCCTCATGAGCAACTGCTCATGGGGTGGACCATGGGTGGAATGATGATGAGGCCCACCACAGCACCCTGGAGACAGAAAGGGGGGAACAACAACAGGAGGGGGAACAACAATGAAAAGGGGAGGGGGGAATGATGAAGGGAAATGATGAAGAGGAGAGGGGAATGACAACAGATGAATGATGATGAGGGGGGGGGGACTTTTTGTATTTTTTGTCCTTTGATATCTATAGTTATATTCAATTAAACTATTCATAAAATATACCCCAAAGAAATTAGTAGTTTGGATATCTGTGAAGGTCTGTAATGAGGTCAGGAGAAGTTTGCCAATTATAAGGACATCAGTAGAAGTTTGTAATGAGGTCAGTAAGGTTTTGTAATGAGGTCAGTAAAGTTTTGTAATGAGGTCAATAAAGCTTTGTGATGAGGTCAGTAAAGTTTTGTAATGAGGTCAATAATGAGATCAACAACATTTTGTAGTGAGGTCAGCAAAAGTTTGTAATGAGTTTAGTGAAATTTTGTAATGAGGTCAGTAAAAGTTGGTAATGAAGTCAACAAATTTTTGTAATGAGGTCCACAAAAGTTTGTAATGAGATCAGTGAAATTTTGTAATGAGGTCAGTAAAAGTTGGTAATGAAGTCAACAAATTTTTGTAATGAGGTCCGCAAAAGGTTGTAATGAGATCAGTGAAATTTTGTAATGAGGTCAGTAAAAGTTGGTAATGAAGTCAACAAATTTTTGTAATGAGGTCTGCAAAAGTTTGTAATGAGATCAGTGAAATTTTGTAATGAGGTCAGTAAAAGTTGGTAATGAAGTCAACAAATTTTTGTAATGAGGTCTGCAAAAGTTTGTAATGAGATCAGTGAAATTTTGTAATGAGGTCAGTAAAAGTTGGTAATGAAGTCAACAAATTTTTGCAATGAGGTCCGCAAAAGTTTGTAATGAGATCAGTGAAATTTTGTAATGAGGTCAATAAAAGTTTGTAATGGTATGATGTTAGTAACAGTTTGTAATCAAGTCAGTAAAAGTATGTAAATAAGGTCAGTCAATGTGTGCAATGAGGTCAGTAAAAGTTTATAATCAAGTTGGCAAAAGTTTGTAAACCAGTCAGTACAAGTTTGCGGTGACTTTGTGCACAAAAATTAAGGACACGATATAGTGGACACCTACTTTCACGCCTCGCGGTATCTGCACACAACACAACCAAACAACTCACACTGCCAACTGTATGAGACATACTAATGGCTCATTCATTCACACACGTCATTTTTGTAAGTCTTGCATCATTAAATGTGTAAACGACAAGTTAATGTTTATATTCACAGGTTAATACTTTGTGGCATTTGGTAAGCATATTGAGCTTAAATGTGAAATCAACCTGACGACCTATTGCAAGTTAAGTAATGACTTTTGTAAGTCGTTTTTTAGTCAATATATTTATAGTACTAACTAAGTCAATCATTAGCACGTTACTGACTTCACTACAAACTTGTTCACTGCTTTGTTACAAACCTTTATTGACCTTGGCATAAACTATTACAAAAATGTTATTGACTTTAATACAAGCCATTGCAAATTTGTTTACTGACTTTGTTACAAACCTTTACTGAGCTTGGTGTAAACTATTAACATGTTATTGACTTCAATACAAACAAACCATTACAGACTCAGACTTGTTTACTGACTTTGTTGCAAACCTTTACCGACCTTGGTATAAACTATTACAAACATAGTATTGACTTCAATACAAACCATTACAAACTTGTTTACTGACTTTGTTACAAACCTTTACTGACCTTGGTATAAACTATTACAAAAATGTTGTTGACTTCAATAAAAACCATTACAAATATGTTTACTGACTTTGTTACAAACCTTTACCGACCTTGGTATAAACTATTACAAACATGTTATTGACTTCAATACAAACCATTACAAACTTGTTTACTGACTTTGTTACAAACTATTACAAAAATGTTGTTGACTTCAATACAAACCATTACAAAAGTGTTGTTGACTTCAATACAAACCATTACAGACTTGTTTACTGACTTTGGTATAAACTATTACAAATTGTTGTTGACTTCAATACAAACCATTACTGATCTTTGTATAAACCATTACAAATATGTTATTGACCTCAATACAAACAAACCATTACAAACTTGTTTACTGACTTTGTTACAAACTTTTACTGACCTTGGTATAAACTATTACAAACATATTATTGACTTCAATACAAACCATTACAAACTTGTTTACTGACTTTGTTACAAACCTTTACTGACCTTATAAACTATTACAAAAATGTTGTTGACTTCAATGCAAACTATTACAAATATGCTAATGCGAACCATTACAGACTTGTTTACTGACTTTGGTATAAACTATTACAAAATGTTGTTGACTTCAATACAAACCATTACTGATCTTGGTATAAACCATTACAGATATGTTATTGACTTCAATATAAACAAACCATTACAAACTTGTTTACTGACTTTGTTACAAACCTTTACTGATCTTGGTATAAACAATTACAAACATGTTTACTGACTTTGTTGCAAAGCTTTACTGACCTTGCTTTAGTGCTTATTATGGTGTTAGTCTAGCTTGTATGAGTAATAATCAGCCTTGCAACTTGGACTACATCTGGACAATCATTCAGAAGTGTAAATTTTCATTATGAAGTTGATTTGAATGTAGTTTGCTTGAAGTCTTAGCAGAGTCCGAGCAGAGTCCTAGGACTGTCCAAGCAGTCCTAGTCCGAGTGGAGTCCAAGCGGAGTCTAGGGGGGGGAGTGTAAAGCACTGTCGCAGCATGGGGAAGACCAATGCCCTCTCCCGACGTGCAGACCATGGGGATGGCAGCGATGACAACCAAAACATTGTGTTGTTGCAGCCAGACCTGTTCACCATTTGGGCACTGGAAGGCATCGCACCCCAGGGCGAAGAGTGGGACATCCTATGTGACATTTGTCACACAAACCGTAGCAGTTTACATGAGGATGTTGTTGCCTGAGCTGTTAAAGAACTGAGGAAGGGATCCACCCTTTCCTTGCGTGCGGCAGAGTGGGCTGAAAAAGAGGACTTGTTGTATTTCAGGGATCGCATCTATGTCCCCAATGACCCAGACCTTTGCCGGCGCATCATATCCCAACACCATGACTCACAGATTGCTAGTCATCCTGGATGCTGGAAGACCTTGGAGCTCACCTCATGGAATTATTGGTGGCCACAAATGTCATGGCTCATTGGTCAGTATTGTTGCACTTGTGACCTTTGCTTATGCACCAAGATTCCTCGTCGCAAACCCATTGGCGAGCTACACCCTCTTCCTGTTCCAGAGAGTCATTGGGATGTTGTCAGTGTCGACTTTGTGGTGGAGTTGCCAGAGTCAAATGGGTTTGATGTGGTGATGTGCACAGTTGATTCAGTGGGAAAATGTGCTCACTTTATTCCCACTCACACCACTGTCAGTGCCCTGGGTGCTGCCCAACTCTACCTCCACCATGTGTGGAAACTACATGGACTTTCTGGTGCTTTCCTCTATGATTGTGGCCCTCAGTTCATGGCAGAGTTCACTCGCGAGCTATACTGACTCCTGGGAATCAAACTCCTTGCTTTGACCACTTATCACCCACAAACCGACGGCCAGACTGAACAAGTCAACCAGGAACTGGAGCATACATCCACATCTTTGTCAATGAACACCAGGACAATTGGGACGACCTTCTCCCCTTGGCTGAGTTCGGATACAACAATCATGTCCATGCTTCCACTCAGCAGACCCCTTTCCTCTTAGACACTGGACGACATCCACACATGGGATTTGAACCTCGCCAAACTCCTTCACACATCGAGACAGTGAATGAGTTCACAGAACGCATGCAGGATAGCTTGGAGGAGGCAAAGGCGAAGGACGACATGGCACACTTTTACAACCAACACCATTCTCTGACCCCTCTGTACAAGGTTGGTGATCAAGTTTATCTTGATTCCAGTGACATCTCCACTACGTGTCCATCCAAGAAACTTGCTCATTGCTTCCTGGGACCTTTCCCCATCGTCAAGTGTGTTGGAATGCATGCCTATCGTCTACGCCTCCCAGCCTCCATGTCCAGACTCCACCCAGTCTTCCATGTCATCAAACTCCTTCCAGCTCCCCCAGATCCATTCCCAGGATGCCATTCATGTCCACCACCACCACCTACAGTGATTGAGGGAGAACCCCAATATGAAGTCGAGTCAATCTTGGGCAGCTGGTTGCGTTGAGGAAAACTCCAGTATTTGGTGCATTGGAAGGGTTATGGGTATGAGGAGAACTCATGGGTCAAAGAGTCTGACATGAATGCCCCTCGGTTAGTCAAGGAATTCCACCAACGGCACACTGCTGCACTGTGTCGCATTCAAGTCACAGACTTTGTTCATATGTGATTTCAAATGCATCGGGGCAATGCATCTTAGAGAGGGGGTGATGTAAAGGGACTAGGAGGGTGCCCTGTGTGTTTCTCCTATTTTTTACATTTGTTCTATATTTTTCCTCACTTCATTTTCTTCTATTCTTCATTTTCTATGATTTTTCCGGATTTTATTACTAATTTCCCTTTCTATCATGTTTGTGCATGTTGACAGTTTTATATTTAGAGGCAGAGTACCCCTTCCAACATCTACCCCTTGGTATGATGTCATTTGGCAGCCTTGATCTGCCTATCTCTGCCTTTTCTATTTTTAGGTTATTATTTGATTTTTGTCATCTTCACATATAGTGGGCATCGGCAAAGGGATCCTTAGAGTTTTCTCTTTGGATTTCCCTTTGCTAGGTGCATCCCCAATCCCTGTAATATGTAGTATAATTTTAACTTCGGATTTCCCTTTGCTAGAGGCTGAGGTTGCCCTTATAACAATGACACAAGTGTCGAGATTCTTGCCTTGACTGCTGAGTCTGATCTGGAGCCATCTGATTCACCAGATGTGATAACCCCTGTAATTCCATGAACAAGACACATCTCTGAGCGAGAAACAGATTCAGATGACAGATTGGGATCATCAGAGATTGCAACTCACCCACCATTGAGTGCTGCCTCTGGTATTGAGGACATCGAGGAAGACTTGGATAAGGATATTGAAGAATTGGAGTCAGACTTTGACATCCATAGCTTAGGTGAAGAGGATGCAGCAGAGGCATTGGAGCATGAACTTGATGAGAGCATTCAGACCTCTCCCACTGAAATCAAGGACTGGGGCACTCTTCAAACACAAATCAAGAAAGATCTGAAAAAGCATAGCAAACTGTTAATGCTTGCCACAATCAACCAATACATGATTTTATCAAATTTTGTGACTCTTAGATTGAAGGGGGCATCATGGATTGGAGCAAGTGAGGAGATTGCTCGACAATGGCATGATGGAGCTGGCAAACATTTTGCATGAAGGGTGCGTGCACTGGCCCGACATTACCAGATATTTGAGCAGTTGCCAGTTGAGCAGCGAGGTGGATACAAGAATGCACGGTCACTTTTGAAGGATGAGAACGTGAAGAAGCGAGCACTCTCATATTTGCAGAGTTTACCTACAGGAAAGGTCACACCAAAAAAACTACAGGTTGCCCTCAACACAATTATTCTGCCTGACCTTGGGATCACAACTCGGAAACCCCTTTGTGTGCAGACAGCACGTCAATGGCTGATCAAACTGGGATGGCGCAACACACTTGTGAAGAAGGGTATATACATGGATGGACATGAGCATGTGGATGTTGTGGAATATTGGCAGCAAGTTTTTCTTCCAGCCATGGCAGAGTTTGAGAGATGGATGGCTCATTATGAAGGACCAGAACTAAAGTGCATCGCACCAAACCTTGCCCCTGGTGAACGTGAAATCATCCCCAACTTCCATGATGAAAGTACATTTCATGCTAATGAGGAATCGCACAGTGCCTGGCTTCGAAAGGATGAACAACCATTGCAGAAAAAAGGTCGTGGCTGACTCATTCATGTCTCTGCATTCATCAACCCTGAGAATGGTCATCTCATCCACCTTGACCAATCTGGCCACATCCTCCATGATTCAATGAAGATAATTTATCCTGGATCCCAAGGGGATGCATGGTGGGACACTGATCAACTTCTGGTCCAAATGGGAGATGCCATTGAAGTCTTTGAGCTTGCACATCTGGGTAAACAGGCACTTTTCATTTTTGATCAATCCTCTGCCCATGCTTCTCTACCACCTGATGCTCTCAAAGCTTTTGAGATGAATAAATCAATTGGTGGGAAGCAACGCAAACAGCGCAACACTGTCATTCCTGAGTCAAATCGAGTTGCAGAGCACCGTGGCAAGACCCAAAAGATGATGCTCGAGAATGGTCAGCCCAAGGGAATGCAACGCATACTACAAGAACACGGATTCAATGTCTCAAAATTATGTGCAAAATGTTCACCAGTATGCCCCATCGAAAACACAAATTGTTGCATGGCCTGTCTCCTTAGTCAACAAGATGATTTCAAGAACCAGCCTTCCATGCTCAAAACTTACATTCACTCCAAAGGGCATGAGTGCATCTTTCTTCCCAAGTTCCACTGCAAGCTTAATCCTATTGAGATGGTAGGGAATTGTTATTGCAACTACCATCATATGTACTAATTTGTCTCCTAGTACTGGGGATGGTGTAAGTACCATTATTGTGAGGTCGAGAAGAAAACTTTTAAGGATGTGAAGGAAACAGCCCAGCGCTTCCTCGAAGAATGCCTGAAAGAGGTTATTCAGCATTTCATAAACCAATCATGGCAGTTCATGAGTGCTTACCATAAGGGTTTGACAGGCACTGCCACTGCATGGGCAGTGCGCAAGCAAAAGCAGCATCGTGCCATCAACCAGATGGTCATGATGGCCATAGATGTCTTGATGAACCCAGCAAACCCAGTTGCTGGGGTTGCCAAGTCCTAGGTACTGAGATTTAGCCATTTGTCGACCCTAACTTTTGAAAAAATTTGCTCAAAATTTTGGTGTGGCCAAAAACCCGTGGGAATAAGACAAAAACACCATTTTTGAGCTCCTTTTGCCCATCCAATTTCAGATCCGTTGTCAGATTTCTGCCAAAAAATCTGGTTCCCAAGATAAATAATTTGTTGGCTTTAGTTGTCTGCAACTGTACTCCAGCGTACTTTAAAAGATATCACCCCTGACATTTCAAGCAGTAGCTAAACCATGAATCCAGCTAAGAATAACACTGTTCTCATCACCTATGTGTCTCCAAGCCAAGGTGGCTTCATCAATCTGCTGTATCTCCTCCAAATGTAAAGGTGCATTGGGAGTGTTTACCTGTACTTCATTGAGGTTATCAGGTGGTCCAACTCTTCCTAACCAACTGGTGGAACCTTCCCTAATATCATTATTGTGCTGCTGTGAAGTGAGGAGTCTTTCATCTCTCAGGGCCTCCCAATCAATCCCAAGCACCTCGAGATCATCCTCAGTCATCTCATCATCATGTGGTAGCTGATCTCCTCTTACACCATGAACCAACTGGTCAAAACTGAACATGTCTGCAGGTGAGCGGTTTGGCCCCCCTCTGATCTGGATGTGGTGTTCATTCCAGGATTCAGCAAAGAATGTGAGAATTTCATTTAGCGCCCCAAGGAATAAATGGTGGAGAAGCCAAATATGGTTGGGGTTGTTGATGTCGAGACCATATCTCAGCTCAAGGGTAGTGAAGTAGTCTGACCACATAGCTCCTACTTGAGCAGTAACATCAACCCAGAGACGTTCGATTCTCATGTTGTGAACACTTCTGTGGATACTGAGTGTCACAACATTACCCAGAGATAAATAAGTCAATTTACCTTCCCCAGATATATGAACTGTGTAATGTCCCTCGGAAATCTTCTATCCATGCAGCAACCAGCAGATTTTCTGTTCCATGGTCACCTCTCAACCTGGAGAGTATACCATACACTGCAGCACCAGCCAAGAATAGGTCCAGCACAGTTGATGCCCTATTATTATCACTGGCCCAGAGACCAGTAATTAGCCTTGAATATCCATCAATAAAGCCGTGAATGACTATGCCCCATCTAATAAGACCTAAATTGACATTACAAGGCTGTGGACTCAGCTGGATTATTTGATGGCTTACCATGTTGACCATCATGATGCCATAAGGCATTAGGGCCTGGAACATTATAAGTTCATCTCCAAATACAAATCCTTTCAAATACCCGGTGAACAGGGTCTATGCGCAGTAATGAAGAACAGATTCTCTCCTGCTGAACTCTGTGGCCAAGTGGACACAGCATTCCATCTATCATTGAAATGCCTGCTCTGCAGAAATGGGAATGAAGATGAAGAATCAAGTCATCAAGATCTCCATTGGTGATAGTTGATATTGCACTAGTGGATGGGACCTCTTCAACCATCAAACTACTGGGTAAAATAGTTGGAATTGGAATATCTGGCTCCAGTATGTCATCGCCTTCATTCAAGTTGACAAGGTTAGAATTTGCATCAGATGTGGAGGTGGCAAAATTTTCTTCATCACAGTTAGAGAAGGGATTCTGACCAGGTGTAGCAAGACCATACTCCAGAAGAGCATTCTGTAGAGTGGAGCGGTCAACACCAAGGAAATTTGCAATACCAGATGTAGTACGCTGGGTGACAGCCCAAGCAAGAAATTGGGGGTCAAACACAATCCTCGGTTGACCTCTACAGCCAGTGTGTAACATGCCCATCACTGAGGGCGATCCATAGTGGGAATTATTCAAGCTTCACTTGTACATCTATTGGATATCGCTCAACATTAACACTATATTCTTGGACAAGGTTAGGTATTCCTGAGTCTCAAAAACCCCTGCATGCTGACAGCATAAATTACTCAATATAATTTTGAATCCTCTCTGAATTTGCATGGACCTGAGTCACCATCACTCTGTACTCTTCCACATCATTGCCCCATCTCTCAAGGACAGTAGGGTCCATTTCAGACTCATTGACCAGTGCAGATTGGATTGCATTTGAAAAGTGGTGATATTGAGCTCTGAAGGCAGCCAATAAATCAAATTCCACAGGGTGTTGTTGTGACTCAGAATTGTCTTGAAGCATGGTTGCAAGGATTAGTCATCACACAGCTTTTGTTGTCCCACTGGCATGTATCAATATGACTTCACATCAGGAAGCTCCCAATCTTTTAACTCTGATGGTTGGTTGGTCTGACTTTAATTGTAGGGCCCTATCTGATATTCTTTAGTACTAGATGACCGATGTACATTCTCCTGTACTGCTGTTGCAAAGCAAGACAACAGGACCCTTCTTTCACATTTATTCCTAAATCTATTGGCTCATTCCAACTTTCTTGCAAACAGGTCTGGCATGATGTCAATCATGTTACAGACCCTGCTAGCCACCCTCAAATCCACTGAGGAATACCTCACTTCCTCCATAGCGAAGATTCTCAATGCAGATGCCAAGGTCATCATCGCGACAACTTGTGTCCCTGAGTTTGGGGATGGATTGCAGAACCTGACACACTGCTATAGGACCCTGTGTGTGTTAAGTGAGGTGGGACATGAATGCTTAATTCCAGCCCCTTGCATGGCCTGTTTTGAGCTACTAGCTGCTGATGTGGATCATGCAAGCATCATCAGCTTTGCCCATTCTCATTCACCTTTTGGGGTAGAGATGAGCAAACATTTTTTTATTGTCTTTCATGTCCCCAACACAATCCATTCTACAACAAACCGCTGCAGTTCCAGGGCATCTTCAGAGTTGAGTTTAAGCCCTTCCAACTCTGTCAGTCATCTGCTTTCTCAGTGTTCCTCTCTCCACTCCCTCACACCATCATCCCAGCACTCCTCTCCCCACCTACCAGCACCCTCCTCACCCGCATCTGGGAACCTGCTGCAAAATCGCCTCTCTCCCTCATCTGATCGCCCATAAAGTGAAGACCTTTGCTCTCATGGGAATCAGGGTTTTATGTTCAATTCTGTGAGAACGATGAAGCCAAACACTTTCTTCATTGCACCAGCAGATACGCCCCCAGCTGCAAACCCCAAATGGGGAGAACACGGCCCACCACCCACCCTGACACTATGTCCGCAAGTTTCTCCAACAAGCTCTGAGAGGGCAGCCACATATATGAACAGTGTGGGATTGTTGCTCCAACTCAAGGGCATAGACACGAATGATCCACAAGTTGTCAATGCTCGGTGTCAGCAGGGACGGACCCTAATGCACTTGGTTAGGAACCATCACGCTATGGTTTCACTACTAAAGCAATTAGGTTTCACTGTGCCTCTTCCCAAAAAAGGTGGTAAGATTGATGTCCATGGTCTCACCTTCCAGGCTTCAGAGGTTTTGGATCACTTTAGTTGGGCAGCGACTTCATTTGACCACAAATGCAGCTGGTATGACTGGGCTGAGGTGGCGGCAAGAAGCCAATGGAAAGGACGCATTCCAGGTTAGCCCCTTCTAGCTAGGCTTTTCATGTGAAGTGCATATTTTGACATCCGCCACAGGGAAGGATGAGGCTAGCTACAAATTGTATTCCCTCTGGAGAGGCATATGCTACCTTTGGAGTTCTAATGGTCCCATATCCACTGGCCAGATCCCTAATGCAAGGTCAACTGACCCCGATGAAGCCTTTGGTGCTGGAGTGACCCAAAATCAACTCTCTACTTCCAAGGCCACTTTGTCACTCTGTCTCAAATAGTATAGTTGTCATAACCATGCCCTCTGTTGACTCAACCAATATTATTCTCACCACTTGAATTTGTGAACTAAGTGTACTCGAATTTGTGAACTAAATGTACTCGAATTTGTGAACTAAGTGAAAAGCTGCGTGTTTGTTGTACAAAGGATTGGGACTACTCCAATCATGATTTCTTCCTCTTCTGGGTCTCTTCCTGTTTGTGTTCCAGCGCTCGTCTCGCTGTCTCAAGCATATCCTGCAGCTGTCACTTCATAGTGCGCTTGCCTGCCAAATCAGTGTCTGTCTGCAAATCGACATTGCTTTGGATTGTGTCAAGAAGGAGGTGATATGGAATTGAGATAGCATAGTCATTGCCATGCCTGCCTTGAGGGATTGTCTGAAAGATGTGCTTTTGCAGAATTCAGATATAGTGATTCTCACTTATACCTGGGATTAACTGTTTTTACGAATAGTTACAAGGTTGTAAACCATTGTAGAGGGTCCCTTACCTGATATCTCTCTGTTCACAACACAACATACTTCCAGTACACTTTGACATCCTTTTGGAAGAAAATGTATTGATACTTGTCAGCAAGTGATGCCAAGACCACCCTCGCTGAATCGTCAAGACTATTAACATGCATCAAGCAATTGAGGTCAGAGTCTTTCCCAGCCCAAGACTCAAGTTGTTCAGATTCTGTAAGCTCCCAAAAATTGATGGTAACTGCCTTCAACTGTCTTCCAATGCCTTTGACAATCTTATCCTCTATATTAACCATAATCACAAGCTGTATACCACCAAAAGTACCTGCCACCAGCCTAGCAGCATCTCGGCCAAGTTTTTTTGCTGTTTCACTGTAACCCACTTCCCAAGCAATCATTGGATAATGGGTCCAGGCATTGGGTATGTCAGGCTGCTCATAGATTGCAAAATTGGGGGTCTTCTCTCCATCATCAGATAACTGGATGTTAGATCCACCACCAAAGCTGGCATTGGGTGTATCTCCATGAAAAATGACCCCATGGATGTGTTCATCAGACATCCTTGGGAACATGTGGCTGATAGACTCATGAATCATGGTAGGAAAATGCATGATAAGGTCAGTGCCAGAAAAGTCGATGCTTAAAAGATTATTAGATAACCCATCAAAGTTTTGAAGGGTCAGGTGTTAAACTCACTGAGCCTGTGCCCATCCTTCTAGTTCACCCTTTTCCGCCATCAGCTGCAGAGTTTGAAAGGTTTCAGATGTAACACCTTTCACTAATATACGGTTTGGAGCACCAGCCATTCATGTCAAGAACAGATTCAGCTCAGAAAGGATACCCTCTATAGAACATACAGTAGGGGTTTCAGGAGTATTGGAAATGCAAGGGGGGACAGAGTCACTCCGCATCTCCAAAGGATGATCAGGGCACATGAGGTCACTAGAGGGGGGAGTGGAGATTGATGGTGAATGTGATGGGTTCAAAGTAGGTGCAGCATGGGGCTGAGGAGTGCTAGCAGGCATATTAAGCTTGGCAATAGGTTTAGATGACTTGGATGGGCAAAGATTTGGGCCATTTGGTGGTGGTGAGGATTGAGCATGGACCTGGTTGAGACTCCAAGAGGGCACAAAGGTGCTATGTATATTTCCATAAGGTCCAGGTGAGAGGCATGGCTGAAACATTTGATAACAATGGCAAAAGATGAGGACAAAAGGCAAAGAGATTGGTTTGAGGCACTAAGTGGGGTCGCAGTGGGAATAAAAGAGCCATGCAACTGTCTCCACTATCATAGCTTTTATATCACATGTCTGCTCATGTGAAAAACATTATATTGCATAGTGTATTGTAACTAGAGAAGGGGTAGACATCACTAATGAAGAATGCAATGGTAGCAAGCAAAGGCAGGTGTTGGTAGAATTTGGAGGACTATCAAAAGAGAAAGAGGGTAGTAGTAAAGATAAAAACAATTAAAGGGGTGATGAGCAACGTCAATGATAGCAAGCAAAGACGGTCATCAGGAGGTAGAATTTGGAGGATGACCAAAAGAAGGCACTAAAGATAAGTAATTAAAGCAATCAGACACATCAATGTGAAATCAGAGAATTGAATGAGAACCAACAGCACCCAGGCATTCACACAAAAGCCAGTGATCAACAGCTTCCTGAAAGGTGCAAGCTTCTCAATTGGGGGAAGAGTCCAGATTGTGTAAACACATCAAGTAAGAAATGGGAACCCTTGCTTCCCACAAGCAGGTCTTGAAGCTGATCGTTCCTTCTGCTATCATCACTGACCAGACTTCAGAGTCTAACCCATAGGTAAGTCCATCATCATCTACAAGAACAACCTGTACAATATTCATTATCTGTGAAAGGTAAGATCATGGCATTTGCACATATCATAATTTGCCCGACTTCATTCACATTGACAGATGAACTTCCAGTGGATGCCCAGGCGAGTAATTTTAGTCGAAAACAGGGTTTGCTGATTGTTGACAGGTCTACCGATGTTGAAAACTGGCCCCGGACCTCTTCGAATGAGTTAGGACAAGGAATACCAGAACCACTGAGAAATGATGTGATAATGGAGTCAAATGTCATAGAAGGACAAATTGAAGAAAAATGTTCAGCTACTTCTGTGTCGGCTGTCTTCACAGCCAGGTAAGGTTCCAAATCCTTGTAGCATGTGATGTTTGACATCCAAAGAGCACTGAAGAGGAACTCTGAACCTCCTTCAAGAGAATTCACCAGCTAAGAAAGTTGCATAAGTATCCATGCTGATGACAACGATAAAGCTGAACCTTAGGGAAGCTGAAGCCATTCCAGCAGGGTAGGTTGAAGCCCAAGAGAAAGGCTAAGATGTCAGGATGATCTGGTTGGGAGGGCCCAACAATAGCTCGATAAAGGATTTCACATGCTGTCCACTGATGAGTTTCTTTGTCTTGGCCAAGAAGTGCCACCTATTGGAAGTGCTGATGAGTACATTGTATACAGACTAGTAATTGATAACAAAGCACCTGCATATCATGATACATTATAAAATGGGACTCAAAAGGTGTCAGATCCCCAGTGTGGCCAATGGTGAGCCAGTTTTGAATTAATTGACAAAGATCAGGATACCAGTTACCCAAGAACAAAGGGTGGATAGCATTGAGATTAGATTGGTGAATGAAATAGTGAAGAAGAACTGGAGAGAGAGGGACTGGAGCAACACCATTGATGATTAAGAGGCTGGTAAGTGCACCCAATGTAGCAAGACTTTGGCCGCAAGCAGAACTTGAAGGACCTCTAGCTAAGGACCTAGAGGTGGGGACAGTCGAAGGAGTCGAGGCAATAGTGACATGCCCATCCTGGCATGGTAAGAACCATTTGGTGGATTCATGGCAGAATTCTTGAGATGACAAGTGTAAAACCTCCCTCTCAATTCCTTTGCCAATGGAGAGTGTTTGTTCATATCCATCCTGATTTATCTGAATTCTAGAACCAATTGGTTAGTATTCCACTTTGAGCTAATGTGATATACTCATAAAACTTACATCACAAAGTCTCACCCTGGAGCCAGAATATCAGTGAAGTCATTTGTTTGCGCCACTAGTGCAAGAGCCCTATTGAAACTTTGGACCAGCTCTTTAACATCTGTGCCCTGTATCTTCAAACAGTCAATGTCCACACCTCTTGTGGCCAAGATGTAGGCACGTTCTTTGAGGCGGTTGGGTGTAATGGCCTCTGGAAAACAGGAATCTGTTGGGGTCCATGGTTGTGACCACAATACAGCGGGAAGTGACAGTAACCTTCTCAGTGGGGCAGGGTGTGCAGTGGCTGGAGTAGGTGGCACTGTAGAAGAATTGCTTGTAGAAGACACAGTGCGGGATGGAGGGGAGTGGCGGTGGAGGGCCTTGCTCTCCTACCATGTCTAGTAGTGTTTCGATTGGAAGGAAGCTGGTGCACGATGAGTAATATATCAAGAAGAACACTCAAATGCACTCACTTGAACTATAGCAGCACCAGATGGTACAATCCCACCCATCTCCACATCACTCATCTCCAAGTCATCCCCTGCTTCACTGCAATCTGTGTCAAGATAGCATCATTAGCCATTTGATCATCTCAAAACCTGCCATAGACCCTTGAAGAAATACAGATGTGGCTCTTAGGCATAGGATTGGTAGCATCAAAGGAGAGTTTTGCTGTCAAAGGAAATTGGCTGACAACTATGCCAATCAAATAATTAATACAGTAGTCAGGGAATACGACATCATATTGAACGACATATTTACATGCACAATAAAGCGACCATTTTCAATACAAAAATCCAAATTCTTCAGGGAATAAAGGGTGTGGTTGGCTGCCATCATCCCTAATGTCAAATTCTCAGTGACTGGAGATCATTGCATCTGGACTTGACCATCATTTGTGTGTACCCTTCCATGGTTAACAAAAGACAGGAGCTGAAGAGGTAAAGACTCGTGATCAAGAATTGCATGTGTGTCCTGAACCACAAATGAGTATGTGAGGGAGCAGTCCTTCATGTCATCCACAACTCGAGGGAGTAAGTTGGAAACCAAAGTCGCAGATGGGACTTCATAATCATATACCAGGCAGAGCATCCTCAAATATGTGTTGAATGAATCCCTATGAAACCTATAAAAGAAGACAGTGTTGTTACCGTCCACCTGGCAATGAAAATAAGTTTGACTGAAATCCTTGATTTGTCCAATCACATACTGGGGGTGGATAAACTTTAACCCTTAATTGGATGTTGATGTCGCCATTTCCACCATCAACATAGCATTGATTCTGTGGCAAACATAATGAAGGGGGAGGCACTGCTGGGCCTCTTGTGCACCTATTTCTAGTGCAAATTGGTAGGGCTGCTTGTCGAGGCAGATTAACGGAAGCCGACGTGAGTCTTTGCTGGTTGACTTGGCGGTGTTAGGAAACCACCCCATTACCTAATAAACTTTCATTTTTATTTTATTATGTTGAATTACGCTACATGATGCCAAATGATGCTACATTTTGATAGCATGAGAATTTTATTTTGCACGCATCAAAATGTACGCGCATGTACGAGTGCATCGGTAACAACAATGTACAATATATGTAACATAGTATATAAACCCTAAATATATGCCTAGGGGACCCCAGTTGTGTTCTCTTAGGTATTCCACCTACGTTTTCGGTGTGAAAGGCCTATCTCAACAAACTTACCTATTAATAACCCCTCCCATCAAAAACATCAATTTCCCCATCACGTGCGCAGATCCCACCCCCTTCTTGTAGAGAGAACCCGCATGGTCTTAGCTAGCAGATAGTGGGTGTCGCCCTAACAGAAGAACACAACTTCCCATATCAGTGCGCCTTCTCTTACTTGCACATACGTCATTATTTCACCGCGCCACATCCAATTACTCATCCTTTCAGCACGAGCCAGAAGTACTTGTATATACGTAATCTACCTTTTCTTTCATAAGCCGACACCAGGCCTCGCCTTACATTGCGACTGCCAGTGATCGAGAGGCAGCGCTCATCATTAGGACAGCTGCAACCAGACAACCAATCGGATCTGGTTTAGTTATGATTTACATCACTCTATTCGGATGACTATTTTAGTTACAAGCTGAATTCAGTGATATCTCCGAGATCAGGCACTGTTGGAAGGGTTGTTGATCCGAAGTGTCAAAATAGGCGCCCGACAAACGACAAACCATTGATGAACCTCGACGAACCTTATCATGTGACCCATAGACATTTGGAGAGGTCTCGAAGTAAAATTTTGAATTTGTCGAAGAAGTGATTCATCACAGATTTTACAATTATGTCCAAACCTTCAACTTCTAATCCCGGTCCTAATCCTGTTCCCATACCAGCACTAGAGGCGAAAATTGATGCGCTCACAGCGCAAATGTCGCAATTAGTGTCAGTATTGGCAGCATCACAGCCCAGACAAGTGGAAGTACAGCCAGAGATGACAGGAGAAAGAGATGATGAGATGGAGGAGATGGTGGAGTGGATATCGCAGGAGGATGAGACGGTGGAGAAATCCGGAAATGGAAAAGCATGCTTACCTAAGTATGCACCCCCACAAATCTTTGATGGTACCATGGAGAATACAAAATCCTTCATCAGCTCTATAGTATTGTACATCCATGGGAGGAAGCCCGAGTTTCGTACAGCCGAGTCTAGGATTATGTTTGCTCTCTCATACATTCAGGGGGGGAAAGCACAGTTCTGGAGAAACAAGGCTATTAATCAAATTGCTGTGGGAAATAAACCATTTGCAACCTTCAAGGAATTTCTGGAGAGATTGGAGGCACAGTTTGGAGACCCTAATCCAAAGGCGATAGCCAATGCTAAATTAAAGACCATGCGCCAAGGTTCCTTAACAGCGGATGAATTTATTTTGCAGTTCAAAGCAGAAGCTTCGCAAACAGACATGGGAGAAGCCGCGTTGGTAGAGTTTTTGAAAGCAGGATTAAATCCCTCTTTATTCAAGTCTATCTACTGACTACCTTCTATGCCAGAGAAGTTGGACGAGTGGTATAATTGGGCAATGCGCCTTGACCGGCAATATCGGCAGGAACAGGCAGAGTCAAAGTTGATGTATGGAAGTAGTAAATTTGGAAAGTCATCAGGAGGAAAGTCCAAGAAAGGAAAGGCGCCTCAGGCGCAAGCTCCGAGGGCACAGCCACCAGCCATGGCAGTGACACCTATAGTTACGGAGTCAGCAGCACCAGCAGAGGCAATGGAGGTTGATCAAGTGGGGAGACGAGCCCCACTTAAATGTTTTAACTGTGGGCAGTTAGGACACATTTCTAAGTATTGCAAGCAGAAGAGAAAGATCAGGGGAGCTACAATCGAGGAAGTGAAGCAGGAGGAAGGCAAGCAGGAGAATTTTGTGGAAGAGTCCCAGTGAAGGTTTCCCCATTGGTGACCCAGAATCGTTACAATGTATTAGTATCCGAGGAAACCCAGAGTAAATCAGAAAAGGAAATCGAGGAGGAGTACAACTGTTGCGAATCACGCAACAAAGAAAATTGTCACATGTCATTTCCGAAAACCCCTAAATTCTTTATTTGCTCTGTGCGAATAGAACCTGAAATCACCTTGACTGTGGGACTGAAGACAGTGGACACGCATGCAGCTATTGATGTGGAAGTGTTGCTTGACAGTGGTGCTACAGGATTATTTATTAATCGATCCTTAATTACCGGAAACGGTATTAACACACGCAAGCTGGTGCAACCTATAATGGTGTACAATATTGATGGAACAGTCAATCGTGGAGGAACTATCAAGGAGGAGGTGACTATGGTACTAAAGTATCAGGAGCATCAGGAGCGAGCCATATTCAAAGTGTGCGATCTTGGGAAAACCAATCTAATAATAGGATGTCCATGGTTACGGAAGCATAATCCTGAAATTGATTGGAAAACTGGGAAGTACAAATGACTCGTTGTCCTAAGGAATGTAATGTGTATGGGAGGAAGATGAAGAAAGAAAAAAGGAAAAAGAAAGAGAAAGAACATCCGAGGAAGTATTCTGTTACGATGGAGGAAGTGGAGGATGAGGAAATGCCAAATGGGGAAGTTCCGATCATGATCGAGAAAGAAGAGCAGAAGCAAACCTTTAGAGCAGTTCGTGGAGGACAGTCGTGGGACAAGAATATTGTGAAGGTGGAGAAGCCAGTGGAGGAATGGGTGCCAAAAGTGTATCATGAACATTTGTCAGTGTTCCAAAAGAAGGAGTCTGAGTGAATGCCGGTGTGGAAGCCATGGGATCATGCGATTGAGATGAAGCCAGGGTTTGTGCCGAAGAAGTCAAAGGTATATCCGTTATCTCCGATGGAACAAGAAGAAGTGGATGCATTCCTGAAGGAGCAATTGTGCAAAGGATACATACGACCTTCAAAATCACTGCAGACGTCACCAATATTCTTCGTGCCCAAAAAAGACCAAAGGAAGAGGATGTGTACCAATTATAGGTATCTGAATGAGTGGACAGTGAAGAACGCGTATCCCCTGCTGTTGATCTCAGAAATAATTGATAAGGTGGGAAAAGCCAAGGTCTTTACAAAATTGGATTTACAATGGGGATACAACAATGTACGAATAAAGAAAGGAGATGAGTGGAAGGCTGCATTTGCCACGCATCGAGGATCCTTTGAGCTGCTTGTCATGTTTTTTGGGATGACTAATAGTCCCCCGACCTTTCAAAATATGATGAACGACATTTTCAAGGACATAATAGACAAAGGCGTGGTAATAATATTTATTGACGACATTCTGATATTCACGGAGGATGAAGAGAATCATGAGGTGATAGTGCAGGAGGTGTTACAGAGGTTGGCGGAGAATGATCTATTTTTGAAACCAGAGAAGTGTGTGTTTGGGGCAAGCAAGATCAAGTTCCTAGGATTATTGATCGGCCCTGACGGGATCAAAATGGATCCGATCAAGGTACAGGCGATCACAGATTGGCCTGCGCCCACCCGTGTCAAGGAGGTTCAAGCCTTCTTGGGACTCACAAATTATTATCGTCGCTTTGTGCACAATTTTTCTAAAATTGCCGCACCCTTACATAACCTTACACGAAAGGGAGTAGTGTGGAGGTGGGGAGAGCAGAAGAGGAAGTTTGTGGAGGGACCAATATTAGCCCCAGTAGATTTCACATGCCCTTTGCGAGTGGAATCCGATGCATCCAATTTTGCTACTGGAGCGGTATTATCAATGCTGTGCAAAGATGACAAATGGCATCCTTGTGCATACTTGTCAAAAGGGTTGAATGATGTGGAGAGGAATTATGATGTGCATGACAAAGAGATGTTGGGGATAATATGAGCATTGGAGGCATGGAGGCATTATTTGGAGGGATGTACGCATCAAATTGAGATCTGGACGGATCATCAAAATCTGCAATACTTCATGTCCGCTAAAAAGCTTAATCGCCAGCAAGCGCGTTGGGCACTATTCCTATCGCGTTTCAACTTTCACTTGGTCCATAAAGTGGGAAGCTTAATGAGGAAAGCAGATGCCTTATCCAGACGTATTGATCATAAAAGGGGGGTGGAGGAGGACAATAAAAATGTTACCTTACTCAAACCCGAATACTTTCGCATTTGTGCTATGCATCAAGGGCATCTATTAATAGATAGCTCGGAAATGGAAATGTTGTCTAAAATTAGACAATGCTCAGAAATGGACGATGAAGTAGTGGAAGCCATGAAAGCTCTGAAGGGAGAGAAGAAAAGTAATATCAAAGGAGACGAATGGGCTGAGGAACAAGGGTTGGTGTTGTTTCAAGGAAAAGTGTATGTACCAAAGGATCAGGATTTGCAAAGGGAGATTGTCTGGTTACATCACAATATGCCGATTGCTGGACACCCAGGAAGATGGAAGACGTTGGAATTAGTAATGAGAAATTATTGGTGGCCCGGAATTTTGAAGTATGTGTTGGGGTATGTGGATGGATGTGATATGTGCATGAGGGGGAAGAAATTTCCAGAGAAACCTGCAGGAAAATTAATGCCAAACCCTATACCTAAAGCGCCGTGGCAAGATATATCTGTGGATTTTATTACTGGATTACCTGAGGCTCAAGGGTACGATGCAATATTCATAGTATGCGACCGCTTTACAAAGGAGGTCCATATTATTCCTACTACTACAGAAACCTCATCATTAGGCTTGGCGCGCCTCTATCTAAATCAGGTATGGCGGTTACATGGGTTACCTGATACCGTTATCTCCGATCGCAGACCACAATTTGCTTCCACGTTTATGCGAGAACTAAACAACATATTGGGAATTCAAACTAAATTATCTACGGCATATCACCCGCAGACTGATGGGCAGACAGAGAGAATGAATCAGGAGTTGGAGCAGTACCTACGTATGTTTGTCAACTACCGACAAACCGACTGGCCTGAATGGTTGGCAATTGCCGAATTTTCCCACAATAACAAATTCCATTCGGCTACTCATATGTCACCCTTTTTTGTGAATTATGGATATCATCCTCGCATGGGAGTAGAACCCAGAAGGGAAGTCAAAGTACAGTCGGTAGAAGATTTTGTATCTAAGATGCAAAGGGTACAAGAGGAAGCAGAGGCGGCATTGAAGAAAGCACGTGATGACATGATGCAACACACGGATCGTACTCGAGCATGCACTCCAGAGTACAAAGTTGGTGGCTTGGTATGGCTAAGTACCAAGGACCTGAATATTCCACGACCTTCGAAGAAACTTATGGAGAAACAAGTTGGCCCATATGCAATCTCTAAAGTGATCTCACCTAATGCGGTAGTGCTAAAATTACCCCGATCATTTAAGATTGATCCCGAGATTAACATATCCCGCCTATGCCCTTACCGTCCGCCCACTATTCCTGGCCAACAAACTACTCCGCAACCTCCGATAATAGTAGAAGGTGCTCCAGAATACATAGTTGAAGAAATTCTAGACTCACGTCTTCGATGGAACAAATTGAAGTTCTTAATAAAGTGGAAAAACTATACCGATGAAAATAATTCATGGGAACCCAAAGAGAATTGTAAGCGAGCGCATAACACGATCGCCCAATTCTTTAAACGTAATCCGAATGCTCCGCATCGCATTGCGAGAATGGTGTATGAGGGGATGAAATTCCAGCCTTACCAAAATCTCACAGAGGAGACAAACATAATATTTTCTCGCCTGGAAGTCGAGGCATAAAAGGGGGGTAATGTTAGGAAACCACCCCATTACCTAATAAACTTTCATTTTTATTTTATTATGTCGAATTACGCTACATGACGCCAAATGACACTACATTTTGATAGCGTGAGAATTTTATTTTGCACGCATCAAAATGTACGTGCATGTATGAGTGCATCGGTAACAACAATGTACAATATATGTAACATAGTATATAAACCCTAAATATATGCCTAGGGGACCCCAGTTGTGTTCTCTTAGGTATTCCACCTACGTTTTCAGTGTGAAAGGCCTATCTCAACAAACTTACCTATTAATAACCCCTCGCATCAAAACCATCAATTTCCCCATCACGCGCGCGGATCCCGCCCCCTTCTTGTAGAGAGAACCCACACGGTCTTAGCTAGCAGATAGTGGGTGTCGCCCTAACAGGCGGGTTATTCTCTGTCCTAAGCTCTGGATTCCAAGGAATGGTTGGGGGAATGTCGGTGGATGTCCAGTGTGCATAGAAGCATGTGCTGGCTGATAGGGCATAATTGGTGGTGGTAGAGACAGGTGGCTAGGGTGTGGGGGTAAAGGTGATGGTCAAAAAATTCCAGCATTCCAGGAGACACATTTGCAACTTGAATTGCTGCTGGAGGGCTTCCATTTACAATTGCTTGGGGATTCTCAAAGCGGTCGAGAAGGGAGTGAAGTCGATGGAGGTCCTGTTGGGATAAGGAGTCATCTCTATCCATACTGAGTGAGACGAGAGGAAAGGAAATCAAATGAATGTGACAGTCAATGAGGGAAAATAAAAAATGAATGGGCAATGTGGATGCGAGGAAAAACCCACACATCTTAGACCTTATATACAGCATAGTTGGCGCCAACTAAACCATGTAACCAACGAGGAACCAAAGTCGTGAGGCCGACAAAACCATGGTGTTGATAGTGTGGTGACCGCGGTGAGGTTTTCTGGACCAAGGAGCAACCAACGGAGGACCCAAACACCCACCAAACAGTACCATGGTCTTTGTATAGTAAGCGGCTGGTTTGTCAGATGTTGGGTTCTAAATTCTCGTTTTGCGGTAAATCTAAGAACTATGGTGCCGATCACTTACACACCGCTACTTTTGTACAAACTTTTCTGGTCCTCCAAAAAACAACCATTTTCTTATTCCTCTTGTAGAAACACTCCTTTTAGTGATAAGAAGATATTGTATTGAGGGTTTCTTATTAGCTTCAAAACTGAGTGAGAAAATTTCTCGAGCAGACTTCAGTTTGGCGGGTGGTTACATTTTTACCTCTACAACTCGCGAAAAAAAGGGGTAGTTCTTATCCCTCTTGTATAAACACTCTTATATGTGTTTTGAAGAGGTTGTATTGACATAATACTGACATCACAAAAACTGGAAGAGAAATTTCATGATGAACTATGGTGTGAATAACAAAATCCAATTATTGTTTTAAGTTCATTATACCTGTTTCTGGCGTTTGCAAGGTTATTTGGCCATAGATGGGCACTGCAGTACTCAATCCACGTCAAAAATTTCACACTATTTACTCAACCTCAAATGTGCTTAAAAATAGTTCCTGACTGTGTTTTTTAGGGCTAAGGTTTTTTTTTTTTTGGGCAGCCAGATTGGCGGTTGCACAAAAGTAGCGGTATGTAAGTGATCGGCACCATACAACGCAGGACCAAATTGTCCGAATTTTCCCTGACATATTGAACGACCATGTGATTTCTAAGTTTAGCCTCCGCTGGGCTGATGACATGTGATCGAGTCCAGGTAAGAACCCGATCAAATTGTCCAACGCCAACCCAAACTAGGTGAACAACTTTCACTTCCTTCAACGTTGAACGTTGGATATCGGAACTTCGTTCAAGAGCCTGGCGGCCACGTTCAATACTACAGCGTATCTTTCGTGTCTTTGCCTGCAGCGGCCTCTATGCATATGTCTGGACTCCGGCCATCCTGCTCATTCGGTTAATGCCACCAACTTTCGCTACTAATTTAGTGGATTCTGGAAGGATCGCCAAAGACTTGCTCTTAGGCTATTGGACAGACTACGCTCATGGCGTAGGCGCCGTCAAAGAAACAGGCTTGACGGAGTTGTCTGCATTCGTCTTGCCCTTCCATAATCTAGCTGACGCTTCACTGCCATCTTTCTATTCCAATCTTCAAACTGCGCTCGAGCCGAAATCTCGGATGAAGAAACAACCTTCGGAGTCTTGGCGGTTCTCAGGTTTTATGATCAAACTGTCACCTAGATCTACCTAATCGTCCACCAACTCACCACCTGACACTTTGCTGTTTAACAGGCGTGGAGCGTTTGGTGCTCAGGTGGAAAGATCAACAAAATACCAATAATCTTGTGCGCAGGACATCAAGGCCAAATGTCGTTCAATGCCAAACTTTAAAATTTGGAACCAGCACCAGTCCATTCAAACCATCTGCTTTCAGCCTGCAAAAGATGCCCCGTTGTCTATTCGAATGTAAGAGGAGAACATGTCTTAGTACGAATCCAAGGTAAATAATAGATCTATCGCATCCCTCAAGACAGGCATTATGACTTATTGGAGTATGAGATTAGATAATGTCGATAAGTTGTAAGCCATCTCATGCACTGATGAATTATCAAAATTCCAGACTACCGAGATACCCGAACACAGCTCCCTAACAAGGAGGTACCACAATGCTAGAAAGATGACGGTGAAGAAGCACCAACGGATACCACATAACGGCTGCTGTTCGCTGCTACATACGTGACAACGCGCGTGGACTTCTATTATGTGGCACTGCTTCCGAATCTCCAAAACCAGAATCTGTGTATACTATACTCAGTATACTGCACATGTCTGACTCAGGCCTTGAAGCCTATCGACGTCAGTATGCATTAGCACTGATGGAGATGGCATATATAAAGCGGTTCAGTTTTGTTACGTCTACATAGATATCATGATCATTAACGATCTATAAGGGCTGCTCTTACTGCCATACCTGTTTGGCACATGCGGTATTTTCAAGCTGCTTCGGACTCGAACTTCGGACTCAATCTCATAGCCATTACAAACCTTACAATTGAAGTAGATCGACTGTCATCTACATCATTGTTGTCTGACTACAGGAGACTATACAAACGTCGGGTGTTAATTTTATCTTATGTCTCACTGGCACATGTCCTTTTGACTTAAGCTTGCTTTGGACCGTACGATTTGTAAGCTTAAGAGTTAAAACGCAAACGTTTAATATTCAGTGCTCAGCGCTCAGCGCTCAACTGTGTTCTCTGACTTGTCCAGTAGAATGTTTGCAATACATTATTACCCATTTGCAGAAACGATAAGGCTTTTCCACCTCTGTTGAAGATCAATCAGTGATGCAAACTTGTGAAGAGAATCGACTCGGAGCTGATCACGGAAAATAGGAACTTATAAGAAGGCCAGATGCGCATATGCTCAGCCCCCAAAAAACAGCATAAACAGCTAGAATATCGTTCTGCAATGTCCAAACAGCTGTAGTGCCCGGGCCGTTGTCGGGTGGTCATGGTCAGGTTGACCATTGGTACACTCACGATTCTTGATGCAACACATCCTTGGACTTTCAAGCTCGCCTATTTCTAGCTCACGATGCCTCACATGCTACATTGTCCATGCAACATAAGGTTTCTGTGTCACCTGCAGATGCCTTTGAAGTTTGTTCACAGGTAAAATCTCCGCTTTGCACTAACAAATCTATGTACCTTTGATCACTGAAGGCGTGGAATCGCAGCACCGTAACCTTTACGTGACCTTTTGTACGGAGGGTCTGATAATGGTTGAGTTCCACAGAATCTCTTTCCTAACTCGCCTTCTCATTCTGTCATATCCAACTTGAAGACGATTATTCTTGTCTCATGTCGGAAAAAGACCTTGAAGATTCGGAGCAGCAAAACTTAGAGTCAAATCCACCGATCGACCACGAATATCCGGAAGGGGGGTGGAGGGCTTGGGGGACAGTCCTCGGAGCGTACGTACTAATACCTACTCCAATATGATACGGTCGTCACACCTTATTCTCCACAGCTGGCTAATCCAGTTCTGCACATTTGGGTATGTGTAGACTGCTAGTGCCCCTTGTTCCTTAAAGATTTATATATGTCAGGTATGCCAATGCGTTTGGTGTCTATCAAGGTATTCTGCTACCTGCAATCTCTCATAGCTATCTAATCTTAACGCTACAGATTACTATGTACGACAATATCTGTCGGACTACACATCGTCGCAAATTAGGTGAGCTATCCTTTTATCATAGTTATATGTACACGAGATTAAATGACTGTTCTAGTTGGATAGGCGGTTTGCAAACAATGCTTCTCTTCACAGTTGGTTTATTTGCAGGCAGAGCTTTCGATCTCGGATACTTGTGCGTTCTGCTGCAGAGTCCAGAAAGCTATGCTCAATGCCCTACCTAATGATCAGCTATTCCTTGACAATTTGTGGGACCATATTATTTCCATTTTGCCTTTTTATGGTGTCGCTCTCTCAGCAACAGAGTTACTATCAGGTGATTTCTTGGACCGTCTAAATCGATTGTCTACTTATCTGGTTGTATCTCTTTACAGATTTTCTTAAGCCAGGGATTGGGCACCGGGATCGCATTCGGAGTGACATTTGTACCCCCGCTGAGTATCATTGGTCATTACTTTAGACGACGACGAGCATTAGCTATGGGAATTGCTTCCTCTGGCTCCTCCATCGGAGGCGTCGTCCACCCTGTTATGCTCAATCATCTATTCTATGGATCCGCTGGGTTTCATGGGGGAGTCCGTATCAGTGCCGGACTCAACCTGGGCCTCATGGCCATTGCTCTGTTGCTTATGCGGCCCCGTCTCCCTCCCCAGCGGGAGGGCAAGTTTTTTTCCCAAATCCCGACTTTCTTCAAGGATCCCCCTTATGTAGTCGTGGTTTTTGGGTAAGAATCTACTTTGAGAAGTAAGCTCGATGGCACTGGCTTAGATATATCACAGGGCATCCGCAGCGCTTGCTGGACTTGTTTTCCCGTTTTTTTTCGTCCAGCTGGATGCCATATCGCAAGGTGTCAATTCGAATCTTGCATTTTACACAGTAATGCCTTCTCTCTTTCTACCCACTGTTCCAAATTGATTTATTTTCATGCATAGCTTGTGATCTTGAATGGCGTAGGTGCCGTGGGCCGAGTACTCGCGGGTTATCTGGCGGATTCTGTGGGCGTATTAAATTTAGTCGTTGCAACCGCATCAGCTTCCTCCATACTTGTCTTTTGCATGCTTGCAGTTCACGACGTCGCAGGATTCATTTCCTTTTCTGCTCTGTTCGGCTTGACATCTTCGGCATGTGAGCACTCATCTCTTTCTATCTTTGTTCCCAAGTCTTATCCTTTCACTGCAAGATATATCCTTGCTTGCACCCATGCTATCGGTATTAGCTCGTGACGTAAGTGAGATTGGAGCACGCATGGGCTTTTGCTTCACTGTTATTGGTCCGTCATCTCAATGATTATCTTCTGATCTATGATTCACTAATCACGTCTGTTAGGGTTTGCTGCTCTTATCAGTAAGATACTCCATCATGTTGTGTAACAACCTCAACCCATTTTATTTTATGTTAAAGGCTCGCCTATTTATGGCGCCTTGCTATCCAAGAGTTTTATTTGGTGGCGTCCGACCGTGTATTCAGCTGTAAGGCTCCTTTGTTTATTTATTTATTTTGCTCATATCTTCCCATACGTGTCAGATTTGTCTGGGAGTTGCAGCCGTTTCTTATTCCATTGCGCGATATTTGCACTGGAGAAGGAGAAACCAAAGCGACTCTCGAAAAATTAGCCAAATAATATAAACAAGACATCACACCCTCGTTCAGAACGGATTCTTCCCGAAATAATAGGCTACGCCCAACAGCTCATTGGTACTGCGGTGATTCTACTGCCACGGTATGCTCCATCAATGCTGCGTTATACGTCTACTATGTACAGTGTAAGAATAGCGTTGTATGTATGTGGAGAGCGTCAACAAACCCCTGAATATCTGAGTGGTAGAAAACTTGAAGGTTGAACGATGTGCGCACGACAAGGAAAGCAAATGGTTCAGCCAGAGCTTTTGATCAGACCCGCCACAAATTCTGGTGATGTGCACCGCTGCCGATATATAAAGTTTAATTCAACTTGGTTACACGTGCCCAAGTCGATGAATCACGTGCCTGGTAAGCAGACGCGTCTGACGTGTTTCCTTCCGAATATCAGATATACTGGTCACATAACACCCAACCCCGTCTTCAACTCATTAGCTAGATCTTCCATCTCCAACTCATGTCCATTCGTCCTTCCCCCTTCTTTCGTAACACCCCCCTTTTCCTTCAACACCCTCGCCTCCTCCACACACCGATTACAAACACACTCCCCGAAGCCCCATGCTTCCAACTCGCGCCTGCGGGCGCGCACCCCTATCTCAGGATTCACATATGTCACGAAGAGTTCCTCGCCTGGCTTGATTGCACGCTTGGCGAGGAGCGTGATGCGTGCGAGCGCGGTGCGCTGCTCGAGGTGCCGCACGGAGACATTTGGCATACAAGAATGGTTGAGATGCGAGTGCAGGGTGTATAGGCCGCCGTGAGCTTCGAGATCTGTTTGGGGTTGTGAGAGGAACCGTGAATTCCAACAAGGAGAAACACGTACTGAGGCTCATCCTCCCAAGCCCTCTCAAAAACCCACGTTCGTAGTCAAACAGTTGCTTCTCGATTATGGGATTCAGAGGTTTCTTGAGAATCCTTGCGAGTTTCTTCTGATCGGCTGGATTTTTTGGCTCTCGAAAAGCCTCGACGAACAGCGCGTGTGCCTTCTTCCACCCAGCTCTATCCGGTTCTGACCGCACGCCCCTTGAATAGACAGAGGCTGAGTCTACAAGAAACGACACACGCGAGATAAAGAGTACGAAACCCACGAACGAAAACTATGCTTCCACCTATCCTCCATCCCCATCTCCGCCAACCCCATAACAACCGCCCAATCGGCAGCCTCCTCCTCCTCTCCCCGCTGGCCGGCTAATAGCACGCGTGATGTACATTGCGCTAACGCGTGTAATGCCATCCACTTGGTTTCTCTCGTCCATTTCAGAAGGGGTGTAGATGCGGGATTGGCGCTGGGACAGAGAAGTGAATGGTGCTTTGCCGAACGAGAAAAACACAAACGATTGCAGAAGCGGAAGGGACAGGTAGTAGAAGACGGGGAGAGGCTGGATGTACTGGGGCATGGGAGGGTTAGGGGGGAACTTGGGTCGAGAGGGGTACTGCAGAAGCCACACGCAGCAGAGGACGTTTGGAGGTCATAGATTTCCCTAGTGGTATTGATTGGAACCCCAAGACGTATGTATGAGATGAAAAGACAGAAAGACGATGAGATGCGCACCATTCAGAAGCCAGGATGAAAGGATCCTCCTTCCATATGACTTCACCCTCTTTAATCTCCTGGGTGGCCACGAGGCCCTTGCCCTTCTTCTTGTCGAAATACTTGACCTTCACCTTTGGCGTCCATCTATGTACATCGAGGTTGTGTATAATATGTGAGGAAGGGTATACAATGACTTCTGGTGTTCCAGGTGGGGTTGCGCCGTTAAGCACAAGACCTTCATGCTGAAGGAGTTTGCGTGTACGTTTCTCTGAAACGACCCATGTAGGATTAGTTGCGAGGAGGAGAGCATGAGTTTTTGTAATTCCAAGGGAAGGATTTGCGGATTTGAGATCGACGAGGGCGGCTTTGAGTTCGTCTTCAGAGGGACTTGTCGACATTTCTTATAATTACTTTTCAGCAAATTTCTGATAATCTTATGGACCACGCGGAGGCTGTTGCAAAACATGTACAATCTACTACAAATAAACGCGTAGTTTATACGCGTAATTACACTTCAACGAAGTCTACATCGATACCACCACCATGCCACCCATCTCTGTTCAGATCAAACATGCCGGGAAAGTATACGATGTTCAGTTGGATCAAGATCTTCCTCCAAATGCCTTCAAAGAAGCGATCTATCAGGTCACTGGGGTTCCTGTTGACAGGATGAAAGTAATGGTCAAGGGTGGTGTTCTCAAGGCATGCTAATTTATCGTCATATCCGCTGTAATATTGACTCAGTCTTTCCCCTGTAGGACGACACACCATGGAAGAAGATAGCCCCAAAGCCAGGTCAGACTTTTATGGTCATTGGTGCTGCTGGGGAGCTGCCCAAACCACCATCAAAGCCAATCGTTTTCCTCGAAGGTTTGCTTGTCTGCCTCTCATCTCAAAACTGAACATAAACAATTTTCTCAAGATATGGATGACGCTGAGCTGGCAGAAGCTGTAATCCGATAGTTTTTGTCTCAAAAACCCCCTAACTGATACATCTATCCACAGCTCGCAAAACCTGTCGGCCTTCGCAAGTACACTTTATTTCATCTATATTATACTGCGCGACTCTGACCTTTACATTGTAGCTTGGGCAACACCTGCTACATGAACGCATCCGTTCAAGCCCTCCGCGCCATTCCTGAACTTCAGGTCGCGCTTACCGCGTACGTACACATTATGCGATTTCCCCAAATTTCTGAACTTACACGTAAACATGCTCCAGTCCTGCCCTTCAATCAGAAACACCACTTCCTGCCGCTCTCCGTGATCTGTACGCATCAATGTCTCGAACAACAGACAGCATCACCCCCATGACATTCTTGCAAGTTCTTCGACAGGTATGTGCATGCGGTCCCTATATTCTTTTGCTTCTTAGTGACTGATATCACCCTTACGCAGGTCAACCCTCAATTTGCAGAGTTAGACCGCCGAGAACACGCTCATGGCATGATGGCAGGGTATGCACAACAAGGCATGTGTCCGTTATCTCTTTTTGCCGATCCCCTTGTGACTCCGTCTTCCCCTTTCCCCCCTCCCCACTCATCCAAATTTATACATACAGACGCAGAAGAGTGCTTTGGGCAAATCATCCACACCCTGCGGAATGTACCTGGTCTTCCAGGTCCCTCCACTTCTATCTCTTCCGCCACAGTTGGATCGGAGGGGGCGACGAATACCAAGAAGTTCGTGGAGCAGTACCTGATGGGTCAGATGCGCAGAGAGTTGAGTCCTTTTATCTCGAGCAATCCTTTCCTTCCCCGAATAATCACGACTTACCGACTTGATATTCAAAGACTAAAATGTGACGAAGCTACCGACGAGCCATCGACAGTTACGCATGAGAACGTGCTGAAGATCGAGTGCAATATTAATATATCAACAGCTTTCATGTTGACGGGGATCATGAATGTTTGTTTCGCCCTCTTTACTTCATAAAAGAGCGCATTGACTAGTACAACACAGTCCCTGGACCAAAAAGTGGAGAAGAGATCCCCAACACTAGGCAGACAAGCCATCTACTCGCAAAATTCACGTATAACGCGACTGCCAGGATACCTTGTAGTGCACATGGTCCGGTTTGCATGGAGGCAAGATATCCAAAAGAAGGCCAAAATCATGGTATGCCTGATGCTTCCTTCTAACACTCCGCCGCACGTCTCATCGTACGCCACACAGCGCAAAGTAAAATTCCCCACCGAATTCGACGCACTCGACCTAGCAACAGACGAGCTCAAAGCGAAACTCCTCCCCGTCAGTCGGCGCCTCAAAGAAATCGAGAAGGAGCGCGCAGAGCGGCGTAAGGTGCGGAAGCGCACTAAGATCGCACCCTCCAACTCCGCCATCGCTAGCACTACGACAGCCACCACGGCCACAGTGGACGTCGAGATGGGGGATGTGAGCGGGGTAATGCCCGCCGACGCTCCTGTATCAGCACGTGGTGTGGGGGAGAAGGGGAAGGCGGTAGCTGGAGGCGAGCTGGAAGATGAGAGCGTGTACAGAGTGCAGGAGTTGAGTGAGCTGGAGGCGCTGGTGGCTGAGGACGTAAGGCAGGACGTTGGGTGTAGCGTTAGTGGGTTGTATGATCTCGTTGGTCAGTTCTCGTTTCCGTGTATATAAGCACTCCTCTCTTTGTTGCTGATCTGATAAACGGGACAGCGATCGTGACGCACAAAGGCGCGGCGGCAGACGCGGGGCATTATATCGGGTTTGTGAAGAAGAGTGTTTTCCATGCGACGAAGTCTTCGTCGACGGACGCTGCGGCCAGTGGCGCTGCCATGCCGGGAAGTATGAACATCAGTCCATCGTCGGGGGCTACGGGTGTTGGAATAGACGAGGATGATGAAGATTGGTACAAGTTTGATGATGACAAGGTATCGGTGTTCCCCAAGGAGAAGCTGGGTACTCTCGATGGAGGAGGTGGGTGGTCCTCCCGTGATTGTTTCATGTTTTTCTGACTTTTTTATCAATCTGTCACTCCAGGCGAAGACTCCTCGGCGTATGTGTTGGTGTACAAGAGCAAACCCTTAGTGTGAGCCATTAGAGAAGGCTCCAAATTTGTTGTGCTTCATTGAATGCAAGCGAGTAAGGACAGGTTTGCTGTGAAATATGCATTTTTTTGGAATGTGAAGTTCAAGGCAACATGACGTTGACATATTCTTATATTACATAATATATAGATATTATTCATTTGCAGGCGCAGACACGGTGCGCACTGCTAGCATGCGCTTACACTGGCTGCAGGACAAGATACTTCCGAGGAAGTATTGTGGAAGTAACGTGGAAGTACTCTTAATACGGTCATCATACTCAGTACTGAGGGATAGTATTTATGATGCTACTTCAGTAACTTCAGTACTGTCTCGCAAAGTATGTTGACAATATTACGGTGCCTGAAATCCTCAACCTGTGTGACCCGTACCTGTACTAAACACCGCAGGTTTACCCGCACCCGTGCTACACCCTATCTAGGACCTAATCGCACGCTAATCCTGGACCTGGAATATTCCTCGAAAAATAAACTCATACGTTGGACAATTTGATCGGGTTCTATACCTGGACTCGATCACATCGATCACATGTCATCAGCCCAGCGGAGGCTAAACTTAGAAATCACATGGTCGTTCAACGTGTCAATCATTTTTGAACCTCAACCATGCCCGTGCCGCCCCCAAACCCACCTGCAGTCAACACCCCGCTCCCTCCCCAGCCGCAAGACCCTGCAACTCTTGTGGATATTTCAAATGCGATCGCATACAACAAGCAAGTACTTGTCAGTTATGGTATAATAGGCACATTCTCTTTCATGACTTGCTTCTCATTGTGTCCAGAGGCAGGTGTGGGCACTAAGGATCATGTTGGAGCGGGAGCTGTGTATGAAGCTGCCCTTATTGCACAGAATGCTGGTGGTGGTATAGTGTCTCTGTAACTCCACTAGCCCCTTAGTTGACCATCTGCTGTCAGCTGTAGCACCGCCGTGGTTTGGACCAGCCCTAGCTGCAGGCTTAGCTGCAGGCTTGGCCCCATTGACACGTGTTGCTCACATTGTAAGTTGAATGTTACCTGCTGCACTGTATGTCTATAATGTTAGAACTAGACACACAACCTTCTTGCTGGTGATGGGCGTTCCCGCCCTTTCGAGGTTGTTCCATTTCTCAATGGAACATTGCCGACAGACCCTCAGGTGTGTCCTATCTCACTTTGCATGTTCATCTAATAATTCTGTGTCATCAGCACAACCTGCCCCCCCTTGTAGATGTGGGAGTTATCAATGCATTGACTGGGCCACAGGCCACTGCATATCTTGTAGGCTATGGACGACCAGTACCTAATCTTGTTGCAGATCGCCGAAAAGCCATTCGTATTGCAGTTGGCAGTACTGCAGAAATGTGATGTTCCTCAGTTTTGGAGCATCAAACTCGAATCAAATTCTGTCTTCATCTCGAAATACACTTCATGTAGCTAGTCAACCCTCTATTACTGTGAAAATATGTTGTAGGTAGTACTCCGACGAATGTGAACAGTGACATGAGATCATTGAGAACATAAGGTTAGGGGTATGAAAATGGATCCCAAAGATAATTATTTTTAGAACATACTGCGCAAGACCTTACGTGTCGACACCACAAAGGCGTGACTGCATCGACTCTCCCTCAACATTCGCAACAATGACAGTCTAGTATATCCCAGTCCATTCTCCTCATAGCCAGCATACTAACAGATTTATATTAGCTATTCTCTTACATTCATGCTCCTCGCGGCAGAGGTGGAGTTAACCTCCTCTTCTCATGTTTCTGAACTCATGTCGTTCTCCAGATGGTTACCTTTTGTCTCCTCGTCGTACCACTCCCTTATACCGTTAAGAGGAAGATCTTTCGTTTCTTGTCCGAGTCCTACATTGTAGCCAAGATCGCTTATGCGCTGAAAATCTCTTTCATGTCTGTTCTTTGTGCCACTCTCATTGTCAAACACTAACACCGCCATCAGATTTGTAGCAATACTTTTCATCGATGCGCTACAGCGCATGTGGCGCGTAACTGCAGAGTCGGATCTTGCAAAAGCAGGACAGCAGGACGTCAGGACTGAAACAGGACTAGCTGCCAGGAAGTTTTAGTATGTTTCTCCAGCACTTGGAGTCGTGACATTTTGACCGGGACTCGTCATTATCAGCTCTCAGCGAAACACATATCTGACAGGTTTCACACTATTCCTCTCTCTGGTCCTCACACGCACATTCTACATCATTCTTGACCTCATCTCCGTCCAGGAGCGATACGCATCACTGAAGAAAGAAGTCAGCATCGCTTGTTTTGTCTTTTGTTCGTATTGATTTTGACCTACCTGATTTCAGACAGCGTCTCAGTCTCGGGGTTCGGGTGCACAGGCCGAGGATGCCAAAAAAGAGATGGCGGATCTGAAGAAGAAAATTGCAACATTAGAAGCAGAGGAAAGGGATTTCGGTGAGTAGCATGTTCGAGTCTGTCGGTTCTCTGTACCTCCTCCCTTCTCGTTGATCTCCTATCGTTCGCTTCCTATTTTCCCCTCTACTTTGCCCTATCTGTGACACACATTGATCCTCATCATACATCTCGCGTCCGCGTTCTGACCCATTTTATCCCCACAGTGACTCTGAAAAAGCAAGCCTCGCAGCAGGCTGCTGAATTCGACCGTCTCGCGACCAAGTACAATGAGGCAACAGGGAGTGTCAGCAATAAGCGTGCTGATTAGTCCAGCCATTGCACAGTGACGACGATGCGTAAGGCCAGGCACTAAGTAGTAAGTATGGCTACAGTAATCTTGATAGACAATCATGTCTGGGATGTTCTATGTACTACTGCACGTAATCTCAGGTTGAACGGGGCTCGAACGTCTAGCAAAACCCAAAGGTCGCTATGTGGAAAATGTCCTATTGTAAGTGTTCTGTACAACAACAAACTTTATGCATCCGGATGCATTGTCATTCTCTGGAGCAGCTGCGATAGGCTTCAAGAAGTACGAAAGCGTTATATTAAATACATTTCAAAGTCAACCAAGAACGAAAAGAATAGGGAAACCGACAAACCACATATCCACGAAATTTACATATACAGGTAAGACTTATAACGAAGACGACGAGCAAAGGGGCAGGAAAAGAAAACCTTAGCCATCAGTCCGTCCTCTGTCTCTTCCCATCTCGATCCCCGTCCCCTTCCACCGCATCCCGCTTCAAGCTCTCGCCCTCCTTTCCACTCATCCCCTGGCCCTGAACCTGATTCTGCCCCACAGACATCGGGACGTGATGCATGCCGCTCCTCAGCGCTTGAAGTTCGTTTTCAAGCCGCTGCCGTATATTCCGTTCTTCTTCATAAAAGCGCTTAATCTCCTCTAGCTGCGTCTGCAGGTCGCCCATTGCCTGGTCCATCAGCAGTTTTTCGAGCGTCCATTTCTCGATATTCCGTGCCTCGTTTTCCTTGAGATGGTGGATGTACTGCACGGCACGTGAAAGAATGGCACCCTTGGCTTTTTCGCCTGAACCATTGGGTACTATCCGCCCGAGCTCGTTAATTCCCTCGTTGATGTTGCCCCGGCGTCGGCGCTCGACTTCTTTCTGTTGGGTTGAGGGAATTGAACATCAGCACAAGTAAGAATATCAATAGTCTATGTGAGAATGTACTTACATGGTTATCTTTTCTTTGCCGAGTCCACTCGTCGCTCCCCATCGTGGCGCTCCTACCTCCCCTTCTTGTACTTGTACCTGTTGTCAAACCAGGTGATGAGTCCTTGCCTGCAGATATACTCTGTCCTGTGCCACTATCCTCTTCGACTTCTTGTGCTTGAGCTGGAATTTGTCTGGGCGCTTGCGCAGGAGGAGCAGACACAGCTACGCTCGAAAGTTGTCCGAGGTTCGGCGGGCCTCGAGGATGGGATGATGGGCCGGGGTCGTTGATGCCGGGAACCCCTCCTGGCTGCTGGAGACCGGGATACGGATGTTGCTGAACTGGGAGATGAGTTTGTGCCGGAAAAGGGGCTTGAGCAAGGTTGGATAGAGTTTGTGCAGCATCTTCCTTGCCTTTTTCTGAGGCCTGTTGTAGTGTCAGTGATGTCCCTGTCGTAGATGATGAAGCAAAGAAACCCCCCGTGACTGTAATCGAAACGCTCGTGCTCTACGTCGCGACACCGTCACGTGTAGGTAATTAAGTATCAAAGTGCTTTCGTCGGGAGGAAGTAACATCGCGAAAAAAAAGCAAGACATAAAACGAGACGAAAGTAGAGAAAAGTCGAGAAGGGGACACAATGTTTACCTTGTTATATAAATGAGCAGGGATGTTTCTGAGCAACTCTATGAGCTGCTGTGCGTTGAGCCCAGCATTTGCAAGTATGTCTCCAGTATTTTGTGGTACACCTTGTTGAACTTGTGTTGATTGTTGGGAAGCTACATTGGCAGCGTTGTGAGACAATGCTGGATTCTGCGTAGTAGGATTGGAAGGCGCCATCGCTGGAATTGGACAGAAAGGTTAGGATTATTTATGCGAATGCATAACGAAGAAGTCAGAAAAAGACAGGAATGTAGTCGAGCGAATTCTACTGACTGAGTGTGCGGAGAGCGATAAAGAGATTTTAAAAATGTGACAAGATATCTGACGGATGAGAAAGGAGAATTGGAAGTGATTTTACTATGATTTGAGAATTGAATAAGTTGAAGTAGGATGAGCAGCGGGTGAGGAGGAAGGGTAGGAGGAGGCGAGATGAGGAACGTGAGGGTCACGACAGTCGTGACCCTCAGCCTTGTGACCCAGGAAGTCATCACAATTCTTCTTTCCCACGCCACACGGCAATCATGTGTTGCACCTCGTGATGCATGGCCGCGATCGCCGATAACACTTTATTCCCATTTGTTCAGATTAAAACTGTCTTTGGAGAGTGTTATTTCTACTTTACACTTTACACTTCTACTTAGCACACAGACGCGGTGGAATTAATATCAGAGCTTCGATGGACCCTCGTCCTCCTCCTTGTACTTGTCAAGAACGTATTTGGAACCCTGCAATTTGTTATATCAATCTGGGTTCCTAACAAATTGAAAGTATACGTACAGTCTGGATGTTGATAGCGAGCTCTGGAATGGCAGCGTTTACTAGATTCTTCTCATCGTTAGTGATGTTGCCCAATGGATGGATTTTCACGACGCCCTCAGTCTGCACATGTAATTTTAACTCAGCAATCACAATAAGAAGGTGGTTACATACGCCAAGCTCGACATTTGATGAGAAGAATTCAAGGTCTTGACCGAGATACTTTTTCAGAGCATCACCTCCAGCGGGATCTGCCTCCAAGCTGACGAAACTAGGCGCAACGATGCCCTTTTCGCCCTTGAACGCGCGGATCACTTTGCCTGCGAATTCAGCACCAGCGTAAGCCATAGAGAGGGTGGCAGAGCCACCACCGTTCTTCGCCTTAACAACTTCGTCACCGCCAAACTGGATGCGCTTCACTAGGGCTTCATACTCTGTCGTTGAGAGTTTGGGTAGGGGGTGGGAGGATTGGGAAAGAAGGGGAACGATCTATGAAGGACAAGCATAAGGTTGTTGATTCAAAGTGTTGATGGGCATATCAAGGCTAACCGTGACTCCACTATGCCCTCCAACGACGGGGACTACGACGTCTTTAGCGAGTGAGAGGTCTCCGAGGATCTCAGACACAAATGTAGATGCCCGTACAACATCCAGCGTAGTAACACCGAAGATTCTATGCTTAAAGATCAAAAATGCGACAAAATCTCCGAACCCGATAATTCTCGCACCGCTTGGGATTATACGTGCCGTGTTTCTTGAACACCTCGGCAACGATGGGGACAGTAGAGTTGACAGGATTGGAAATGACAAGGACAAAGGCCTTGGGAGCAAACGTTGCGATCCCGGTCGCTAAGTCCTTCACGATCCCGCCATTGATCTGGAACACGGAGAATCAGACTTCGACGATCCAATGAAGAAGTTGCGAAATTTTACTTTAAACAGGTCATCTCTTCCAGCGGGTTCATATCATTAACCTCCTACAGCACGGAAACTCTGTTAAAGATAGACCTCACCTTGTCATCTGACGCAGTTGTTAGAACACATGTCCAAGACAAAATCAGACACGTACTCCAGGCTTTCGAGGAACGCCGGCAGGAATCACGACAACGTTAGCCCCTGTCAATGTTTTCTTCAGGCCATCATCAGGAGGAAGGTAGCCCTCCACTTTGGCGGCGGTGGAGATATGGGCGAGATCGGCCGCAACTCCGGGTGTGTTGACGATATCGT
Source organism: Tricholoma matsutake (assembly GCA_026075535.2). Taxonomy (NCBI): domain Eukaryota; kingdom Fungi; phylum Basidiomycota; class Agaricomycetes; order Agaricales; family Tricholomataceae; genus Tricholoma; species Tricholoma matsutake. The sequence goes on from AP026544.2 coordinate 4,797,699, forward strand.
AAAGCCCGAGCTTCATCGCATTTCAGCTCCACATAAGTTTATTCACAAAGAGCAGAACACGCCTCGGTCACGAGCGGGTTGGCCTTCAGAAGAAGTGCCAGAGGTTGGCCGATACCGCCTGGAGATCATTGTTCATCGCTAAAGAGATCAAGCCAGATCGCGAAGGAAATGTCGCTTACCAGCAGCTCCAAGGACGACAGCTTTTACCATTTCGTTGATTGAATGTGGAGAGGAAGAAGGATGAGACGATGCGGCGATTGCTACAATTCCGAGTAGCACAACAATTCCGAACCGTTATTATTAAACCCCATAATACTGCTACACGTGATTCCGTGTCTACCCGTCGCTGCTGCCTCCGTTGTCCAACCCGGGACACCCGGGACACCCGACAAACCACTTAGACTCGTAACCACTCCTTATACATGGGCAAAACACCTATACATCTTTGCCCATGTATTAGGGATCGGTCACCGGTCTACAAACCATTCTCAAGCTATCGCTCGAACCTCGCGGTTTCCTGCCACGTACTATGGGCTGCAGGGTCAAACCGGGGTATTGGTGTGGAAGATATATTTTGCGGTCGACTTCTCGAATTCCAGGAAGACACGCTCCAAACACATTCGCACCAGAAATTTTTGGAAAGGCTTGGATTCGTACCAGACAACGTCAATCGTAACAGCAGACGCAAGCGACCCCACATGATTTTCCTGCGCCAATCATTCAAAAAATTATCGCGCGGGAGACGCATGTATTTATTATATATATTCACGCGAAGCACGTTCGACTTCATTCCTCATTCAATAAGTCAGCACAGTTGTTGTAACGTTGATTGATTGAACACTCACAAGTCTACGCCAAACAGTGAGATTTATACCAACGGAGACTCCCCGCAGAAGGCGAAATCGCCGGCGAAAGATACTACATAACAATCGCCGTGTCACAAGTGAGGTGCAAGGAGATGCACCTTTCCTAATCCGCAGATATCAGCCTCTGACTCCGCTAATGGTAACGCTACTCCTGTCGTGAGCCCGTTCACAGCCGTTCACTGATAACTGGTCTATGCATAGAATTTGTATCAGCTTCCGCGTGCATTCGGAAGAATTTCGTTCCGATATCTAAATCCCGTCGATGGATGATATCACAGGGATCGGTAATAATACCTCTTCAAACTCGACATAAGGGGACCGACGATATACGACCAATAAATTAACAATAAATGATACCCTGAAGAGGACCCCCGACAACGCCTGATCCTACTCAGGATAAGGATTGGGGAAATTTTTTTGAATCTGAGGCCTTATGGATAGGAATTGGGCAAAAATTAGGTCAGTCCCTGAGGCCTGAAGTATAGTCCGGATAAGGATCCATTGAAATATTGACTAGCCGCCGTAGGGCTGATCTGGTCTGGATAAAAACTGCAGGGTTAAGCTACAACGCAGCAGATATTAACAGGCATTAGTCTACTGTAGCTATTTTGTCCCGAACAAGCTGAAAAAAAAGTGGGTTTGTTTTCATCTACTACGTCTTTCTCGCAGTCACTGCACATGCCAAAATGGACACGACTAAGTACGTGATTATACACGAAAACCCACCGCCTTTTGATGAGAAGCAGTGGAATCTGGATTAGGAAAGGGAAAATATTTCCTTTGAATGCTTCCACCTTTCCAGACTTCAAAGACTTCCTTGCCCTCGAACTACGTACCAAAAGAAAGCTATGCATTGGTACAGCAATGCGTTCACAAAAAAAACAACTGCCTTTTGGAGCTACACAATGCACGCGTCACGGTCCTACGGACTTAGCGCCAGTTAGCATCGCCGATGACGTGGACCCCTCAAATGCTAGTAGCTACGGTTTCATACTGTTAGATGGACAGATCATGCTTGGAAAAGGTGCTTTGTTATAAAACTGAAGCGAACCATTTCTATGAATGATCCTATAGTTCTTGCTATCTACTCGAAAACTGGAGGGAAGAATGGTAAACACAGTAGCATCACGAAATCATCAAACATATCCGCTGTGTCCTATTTTCGAACAGATGGTCAGCCAGCAATTTCGAGGAGTAACCAGGAAAGTTGCAGTACCTGCTATCCAAGAAATTCACATTGCTGCCTTCTACAGTGTTTCTCTGCACACTTGATACTGCTCCACGCAGTGCGATAGAAACTGGGCTCAGGATCAGTGTAATAGACTACACTCGGTTCAATGTTCTAATGAAGCAAATTTCAAAAATCTCGGTCGTTATCAAGGAGCTGGCCTCTAGACGTAAAAATGGAGATCTGGGCGACCCGGAGCGAAATTTGGAGAAAAAGGACTCCGATCTTTGCTTTCGAAGGTTGTTCGAAGGTGCAGAATTTTTGGATGCGATGAAGATATCAAGAAAGAGATGAAAACAGGCGGGGGCAATTGACGACCTGCAGGAACTTTGATAAGTTTTTGTTTTCTTGTATCCTACCATGAAATTTTGGCGATCTGGACAAGTTTCTGAATCCGCACAAAAAGTTGAAATTTTCAAAAACAGCGAGTTCCAATCCTGTCAAAAGTCGTCCGTACAAAAATCGCGAAATTTCGACATTTTTGGGAACGGCCTTGGGTGGTATAATCCGGGGTCCTATGAGTGCACAGCCGGAGATTTCAACTTTCAAGGGTTCAATAAAAAACCCTGAGAAATGTCCAAGGGACGCTAGAGGTCAGAAAAATCCAGACAGTTAGAATCTCCATGAGCATGCATATGAAATAATGGCATTAGACGGCTCATCTAGGTGACCAGGTCAGCAGCTAGGCAACGAGTGTCATCCGACCATGGGGCTCTAACCAAGAGCTACCGAGTTCATCTTTCCGGTATACACTCGGCCAGTAGACAAACCAAATGCTATGATAGCATCTTCCACATATAGAAGTTCGAATGCCTACCGCTTGGGTTGTTCTTGCCTACTTGAGTCCACATAATGTTGATCAAATCACATCTAGGGCTCAGATGTCGACACATATATCTAGCGGTTCATTGAAGCTGTGCTTGTTCATCTACAAACATGCAATGTTTGTTCCGGCTGATGGCTATCGGTATGACGATGACGTCATTCCACAGAATCTTGCTGATCTTGGCAGGATATCGGTTTTAGCATTCAGAGTTGGACGTTAAGAAGTTGAGAAGCTTATTATATGGCTTGATGAAGAACGTTAACGATCGGGATGATCGGTGCTGTCCATCCACTTGACAACGGCTTCGAAGAACTGACTGAAATTGTCTATTGCGTGGTAGTGATACACGATGCGAAAAGATAATAAAAAGCTAGTAAGACGGAGGGTATCGGAGAAATAATAAATGTAAGGTATGAAGAGAAGGGTAACTGACGCTGTTTCGATTCCATGCATCGGCGTGATCAGAAACCTCCCAAGCAACCATCGTCTTCAACGCGAAAATTCGATGTGGCATGGCAGGCAGGCAAAGACTTGCTCAATTCGGAGACCCTGTTTTTCTTGCTCTTCTTCGGCATTGTACACTGCTGCGCATTAGCAGCCTGGCCACTTGGTATCCGGCCGAGATCATAAGAACCCTCGTTTTTTCGTTCTCGGTGATGTCTGGGCTTCTGGTCTTGGGTATCCTCGGGAACGGAGAATCTATAAGGATATGGGGAGCGCGAAGGGTGCGATGGAGAGAAGGAGATTGCGGGGGACGAGGTGGCGTATGAACCATGGAGAGAACGAGCGACATATTTATCGCGAGGGATGGCGAGGCTATGTAAATGGGATGGGATGGTAACATGAGAAGAATCAAGAGGGGGGCTAGCGACTTCGTCGCTCTCTTCAGAATCGGAAGAAGAAAGGTCTGGAATTAGAGGTGGAGGCAGACCACATGTACCAGCAGTGGAATTAGAGTGAGGGGCGCCATAGAATGCGCGGGGGTGCATCTCATCCGAACCATAACAGCGACCACGTTGTCTCGATGTCTGCGAGGTTGCAGGGTCGTCGTCAAGACTATATGTACGTCCCGGGCATCCGCGTTCTGGCAAAGCACAGGTGTTTGGGGCAACGATGATTGGAGAACGGTCATAAGCTGAGGCAGAATAGACAGAAAAAGTGTGGGTAGTGAGGCGGGGTGAAGGGGGGAAATGGACTACGGGATGTGGGGAGTGGTCGTGAGGGGCACCGATGGTTGCTGGACGCTTTAGAATGGGACGGGGAGACATGATTGAAATGGGCAAGCCCACTAGCAAGGAAACTAGTGCAAGTGTTAGCAGACCATTATATACATATCAAGACACAGGGCAAGTGGGCGTTGAAAGTATTCCAGCCACCAAGACAAATAAAACCGAAACCCTTATTGATCCTTATTTGGCTGTTCTTCTACCGGATTTTCCGTCCACACGTTGCTGACATTGCTGACAACCGCTGATAATCATGTCATTACACAAATGTCTTGATTAGCCACTCACAACCCTAGCAAGCATGTTCATCACTAGCCGTCTTATGCTCGGTGTGTATGCACTGTCACTCATACTTCGCCCTTTAACTGTAGGTGTCTAATTCTGTGACCCCAATCTCCCCATTCCCGATTTATTCTTATCTCTCTTCCTTTTCACAGTTTGTTGCCGGCGTAAATCCCTCACCCTATCAGCAGATGAATATTTCAGTGGCGCGCGCTTGACTATACACCTGTATACTCCAATTTTGTAAAGCTTCCGTTTCCTGATGTTAACTCATCGAGGCATGGCCTCGGTTGTCGCTCTTCTCCTACCGGCTCTCACTGACGAATAGGTACATGTTCTTGAGAACAATGGTCCAGCCCCTTCGAACGTTCAGGTGCCTGTCTAGATCTGTCTTGCAATTGAACTGTCTAAGAAGCACAGCCTCCTTTTGCTCTGGTCACAAAATCATGTGGATGTGCCCATAGATTATGATTGGAGGACGCTTGTGCTGCAGAGCAGAACAGAGCAGAACGCGTCCCCTTAGTATCACCGCGAGGCCGTTGGGTTCGGTACCGTAACGTCACTAGGGACTCTTTCATGGCAAACATGCCCTGTATTGTATACAATCTATTCCTTCAGGGATGATGGAGATCTGAGGGCTGGATAGCGTTCAATCTCCCGTTGGCGTCGTGCATCCGGTCAACAACACGGCTGAAGCGCTTCTAATGTTCCGGTGAAACAGATTTCATCTAAGTTCTGACAATTGTCCGAACCCCTCGTGTCTACAAATCAATTTCTTCAATCAGGCTTCTGAGACTTCTCCCGTTGCATGGAGGATGATCTTCCTCCAATTTACTGGCTGCATGGTAAAATACTTCTGAAGCAGTGTTCTATCAGTATTTTGGAAGTATTCCTAATTAATGTTGTCGACATACTTACCCATCCAGAATTTTGATAGTATAATATGTTGATACTACCACCATCTTTCTTGAACACAGCTAACATCCTTCTATCCTTCTATCGGAGTGAATTGACCGTATAAGAGATACTTATACAATACTTCTCATATTGTGCTGTGCACCTGGGAATTTGGTCTGACCAGTAAGCTTTTCCTAAGCATCTGACAACTATATTCCTAGCAAACTTAATCATGCTTCAATGAACCACATACACTCATTTTGGTAGCTTCTTGTGGCATCCACCGCATGGACGACATTGGGCCTTGGCAAGTACAGTCGGGTTTTTTTACAGTTTGGAGGCTTTAGAAGGCTTGTAGAAATTCTGAAAGTGAAATCGATGCCAAGAGCATTCTTGGAAACTTCTGTCTCGTTAGTAATCAAGCCTTAAAAGTAGTGCCCAGGACGCCAAGAGACCAAAGCCGTCTTGTCAGTCTCGAAGTCTGACTTGGGAGTTCAATCTCCACGAGTCCTACGCGGATGTGCACCATGCGAGCGAGTTCTGATTTATTTTAAGTACCGTGAAAGGAGATCGGATTAAACACGAGTATACTTGATGTAAAGCTAGCATCCACCTAGGAGAAGTACATCAAGGCTTGGCATTCGCCTCGGGCTAAATGGTGTCGTATAGGTCGATAGTACATGTGTGATCCGAGGGGGATTACGGGCGATGGGAAGCTTAGAGGACAGAGTCGACGAGGAGTTATGTCAGGAGATATCGGTGTCGGATGGCAGAGTAAGTAGATCAGGGTCGGCAGTCAAAACTCCATGTCAACGGCACCAAGTACATACATAGCAGACCCTTGCGATGTACGCGGAAGGTTCCATATGCCAAACGGGGTAGATTTTTGGTTCGATCACTCGTACTAATGATTTTATGCGACTGTGGCCCCTCACTGGAAAACGAACAGGTGGTCAGTTTGATAAGAACTGCCCTTTGCAGAATCTGTGAAATCACAAATTATTCTTGGAACTTCACGGGATCTTGTACCTAATGACGTATCATCCCCATTGGAGGCATCGGCATTGGATGTGTAAATTTGCTCTGGTCCAAGAGAATGTAAGTTAGGGCTTGGTTGAACTTTGCGCTAGCTGAGAAAAAGTTATGTCCCCTTCGGCCGTTGCCGGCCATTGTTTGGCACAAATTGTAGTATGAATGGCTACTGCCTACATACATGACGAACTCCGGATACAGTTTCGACTATACAGGCGGTCATCTCACCCGGCGTCGTAGAACTATCCAACTCGTCCTATACGCTAGACATTTCATGTTCACCATTTTCTTGACCATCGTGTAGATGTAGATCGCCTGAAGAGTCCGATTGGAGAAAGCATAACTTTGGACAACTCCATTCAAAATCGCATGTTCCCGTCTTTTACCTCCATCAACGATACATTATTGTGTCAGACGAGCTTCAGGTTAAGACATTGACGGAAGGCGCCGAATTAACGGTGGGTGATCAGATGCATCATAACCGTCTCTTTGTTTTCACACTGGTCATTGTTATTACTGATGTGTTGGCGGCGAAAAGGGTTGTAGAAGTGGGACATGGTGTTCTTGTTGGAGCAGACTATATACGCTGCACAGGGGAAGAGACAACACATTCCTTACAACCTACCTGGGGTTTAGTTAGACTTACAGCTAGGGTTAGCAGAGGTAAGAACACTGTATTCCTACTACGGTACAGGTTCTCCTTATATACATAATATTAAGGATGTCACATGACTCGGGAATGTGTTTACCGCATGTATGCGCAGTAAGCGCAGTAACATGCATATGCTGCATGTATCGCCTCATGTATACAGCATGCATCAGGGATTAATTTCAACACCCCCCCTCAAACTGTACAGCGCTCTAAGCAGCTAAGTTTGAATCTCGAAAGTAATTCCGAGAGAGTCTCTAAATTTCCTGAATAGGACGGCGCCAAGGTTCTTTGTGAACATGTCAGCCGGATTATCACTTCCAGGAATGAAAACGACTGTGACTTTGTCATTTTCTATGCATTCGCGGGTGTAGTGGTAGCGAATGTCTATATGTTTGGTCCTTCTTTCCTGAACTGGATTTGATCCAATAAAGATAGATCCTTGATTATCAGCGCAGATTGGTACGCGCTTCAGTGTATATCCAAGTTCCTGGAATAAGGACTCTATCCACACTATCTGCCGACAAGTGTCAGAGAGAGCCATGTATTCGGCTTCTGTGGATGACAGTGCTACAGTTTTTTGTAAACGGGACTGCCAGCACACAATGCCACTCGCCAGAGTAGCAAAGTAACCCGTTGTAGATCGGCACTTGACTGTGTCAGCTGCCCAATCAGAATCTGTGAAGGCCTGTAGCCCCTCGGATTTCTCTCCATCATAGACCATACTGTACTTCTGGGTTCCCACCAGATAGCGCATTATGTACATCGCTTTGTCTAGATGTTCTTGGCTAGGATTAGCCGAGAATTGCGACATCTTGATTACCGCGTAAGCGATATCAGGTCGCGTTCCGAGCATCAGATACAATAAAGATCCGATCACAGACTGATATTTTGATCTAAGCGCCGCGTTTGGCGTCGCTGTGTTCTCCGACGGTTTGTAGCCAGTCGGGAGCGGAGTGGGGGCAATCTTGGCATTTGTCATCTCGAACCTCTCAAGCACTTTGGCGAGATATTCTGTTTGATCGAGTTTGACTTTTGCAGCAGTCTGGGTGACGCGCATGCCTAAGAATTCCGTGACTTTTTCAGTACTACGGCACTCCCAATGCTTCAGGCAAGCATTCTTCTTTTCATCCACAAGTTTCTTGTTCTTGCCCATGAACAAGCCATCATCAACATAGACTAGCGCAATAACGATGCTGCCTGTCTTAGGATCCTTGTGTATGAAGATGCCGGCATCGGAGCTGGCGCGCACGAACCCAATGGTGCGCATAAATGCCTCTAGCTCTCTCCACCATGCTAGTGAAGCCTGTTTAAGGCCATACAATGCTCGGCATAAGCGCATTACTTTGCGCTCTTTACCCTCGAGTTTGAAACCCTCGGGTTGATCCATATAGATCTCCTCATCAAGTTTGCCGTATAAAAATGCGGTTTTTACATCTAGACCGGTCATATACATGCCTTCTAGAGACGCAAGGGCAAACATGAGGCGTACGGTCTCGTAGCGGACTACTGGTGAGAAAATCTCATCAAAGTCAACGCCTTCGACTTGTGAAAAGCCTTTGGCCACGAGTCTGGCTCGTTTTCTTCCGTCCGATTTCACAGAGAAAACCCATCTATTTTTGATCGTTTTTCGATCATGTGGAAGATCGACGATGTCATAGACTTGTCGCTTGCGAAGAGCCTCTAACTCTTCACGACAAGCCTGTTTCCACTCAAGTTGCTGCTGCCGGGGTAGGCGCGCAATATCGCGAAATTGGTTTGGAACTAGGCTTTTTCTGCTTGATGGTGTGACTGCTTTTGACAACAGCCAGCGGATAAGCTCATCTCCACCTTCCTTGGTTATCTTTTTAATATAACCTGCTTCGTCCGGTTCCCCCATTGGGTGATCATGTTCTTGATTATTGGAATCGGGCACACTCTCGTGGGGTGCTGAACTCGGTCCAGCAACTGGTTCTTGCTGTTGAGGTCGTGGTCGTGTTCGGTTATGATCCGAATCTTGACCCACAGACTTCTTCCAATATCGATCACGCGCAATGTCTCTCTCTATGTCAGAGGGGAGTCGCTGTTCTCCATAGGTATTGCCGGGACGGTTTGGGATTTTCCTCTGCCTGCCTGATCGACGGGGCAATTGCTGCCATTCCTGTTGATCTTCACGTCTTGGACGAAAGTCCTCAGTGCTAACTGGAGGCGGCAGAGGAGGAGCGTTAGTCGCATCGTCATGCGCCTTTTGCTCGCTTGGTAAATCATCATCATCATCTTCTGATGATGGAGGAAGGGGCGGATTTTGTGGTGGTATAGGGTCATCGCCATCCATTCCAGATGAGTGGTCGTCATCTTCTGGTTCTGGTGGAAAATCACCAAGGTCTGTCTTGGCAGGAGTTTTAGCTCCGGGACAGCATGGGAACATTGTTTCATCAAATAGTGCCGTAGCACCAATGAATATTGCGCCGTTTCGTCGCATGAAACGATATGCTTTAATGCCATCTTCTACTCCAAGGTACGTCATTAACTCCGATCGAGGAGACAATGTTGTTGGACGTTTTTCCTTTGGTAGATAGACATAAGCACCGCAACCGAAGACCTTCAGATTGTTTAGATCTGGGCGGACCTTTGTCAGGTCCTCAAAAGGTGTCAGCCATTTCAGGCGCCTTATTGGGGTTCGGTTGTATAAATGTGTTGCATGTTCTATGCAAAATTCCCACCATGATTGTGGTAGACAAGCGGTGAATCGCAGGGTTTGCGACTTTTCCATTATTGTCCTTATAGCGCGCTCTGCGCGCCCGTTCTGTTGATGAACGTGGGGTGCAGACATCTCTATTTTGATGCCTAAATCCTTGAGCTGTTTTTGTAGCTCACGATCCTTGAACTCCCCCCCTGGATCGACACGCCAGCGCTTGATTGTAGCGCCATATTGGGTCTTAGCCATCGCTTGAAATTGTCTAATCGCTGCAGCAGCGTCAGATTTCTTTCTAAGGCATTGGACCCAAATATGTGACGTTTTGTCATCCAGAAATACAATGAAGTATTTATGTTTGTGGTACGATAGTACCGGGAGTTCCTTTAGGTCGGAATGTATTAATTCAAAGGATTTGTCAGCTCGTGAGTCTGACTCGGGAAAAGATTTTGAGGTCATTTTCCCTTCTGCACACCCTGGACATATAATTTTGTCTTTAGGAATAATTAAATTCCTTGGGAATTTTATGGTGCTTTTAGGCATTTTCCCTAGCGCCTCTTTGGATGGGTGTCCAAGTCGCCTATGCCAAGTCAAGTAGTCAGCGACATGAATGGTCGTGACATTAACCTTTTTGGTGCTCAATATATGAGTCCGAGCCCAATAGATCGTGTCATTCCTCCTTAGAGGGACACAATGCATGATTGGGTTTCCATGCTCGATGAATGAAATGTATGCGGAGGAACCACGCACATCACTTCCGTCTTGTAAAAAGACCCCCATTGACATCAATCGAGTATTAATGTCGGGTATGTAGTAGACGGGGTATAGTCGCGTTTTACGCGTCTCTGACTTCCCATTACATACTACCTGGTGTCTAATGAAGACTGCTCCTTTTCCTACTATATGAGTAGTACCAGTGGCCGTTTGGACCAAGGTAGAGTCCTTTCTCGGTAAAGGCTCGTAAGAAGCAAAATCTTTCATTTCACCAGTGAAGTGTTTTGATGCGCCTGAATCCATGATCCAGTCGGCACCTTTCTTACAATCTCCCTTTGCACACATAGCACATATATTAAGATCTACATAATTCCATGATACATTTAATAGCGGTAAAATTTCACATGAAAAGTTCGCTGTATTCATAGGAATTTTAATCTTAGTGCTTGTGGCAGGGAAAAGGACTGACCTGTCATCATACGCCCCTGTGTCAAGGGGTTCATCGATGAGCATTTCGTCGACGGCTTTCCACACTTCCTCGTCAGTTACTGGAGGTTCGGATCCGAGGGAGACGGTATCGTCTTCTACCTCCTCGATCGTTGCCTCGGTTTCTGGCTCTATCCTCCTTCTCTTACCTTCTCGCACCGTAAGGTGCTCTTCCAGCGGTCGCAGGTTTTTCGCACTGCGCGGAAGTTGCATGCGCTCGAGGGTGTCTCGAGCTTGCTGGTATTTGGTGTAAACCGAGCGAGAAGAGGAGGCCGTGCCCGTGTATGCCTGTGCAGGTGGTCGGCGGCGAGGATCCCTTGTGGGAGTGTGTTCACGTCGCTCGATGCGCTGTATGAGCGGCATCGGCGGTATGATGGTGCCATTACCATTTATGGTGGTAAAGGCGTTGGAGGCGAGGTGGGTATGTTTCTCCTTTGGCTTCTCCTCCTTAGTCTTTCTGTCCCCACGTCGTCCACGTTTTCGGGACGAGTCTCCATTGCTGTTTTGCCCTTCTTTGGGCTGCCATTTGGGGTTTCCCCCCTTGCGCTTAACAGCGGAAAGTTTGTTGGCCTGAGGCTGGCCAGCGGGCTTTCCAACTGCTGTGCGCCTTGAGGCTTCAGCAACAATGGAGTCCTTGACATGTTTAAATGTCAAGGCGCTAGTGGCGGTCGTGTTAAGGACCGTTGCAGACAATGAGTCGTACTCGCGCGGCATCGCAGCAAGTAGAATCATCGCCTGTACTAGCTCGGGGATGGCGACGTTAGCAGCCGTGAGGCGCTCGAATTTGTCTGCCATTCTCGCAATCTCCGGTGCGGGGTTCGCAGCCGGGATTTTGATTGTTATTGCGGACCTAAAGTCCGAAAAGACTTGGGAGGGGCCGTCCACACCATAATCGGTGCGGATGAGGTCCCACACCTCCTCAGCAGTGTCCTTTGTGTTGGCACGCTGCCGAATGGAGGGGGCCAGGCGGAGCACTAGGCTACCAATAGCCTGGTCATTTTTGTTGCTCCAGGTCTGGAGCTTGGCATTAGCGTCCGCTACCAAGGTAGCGTTCGTCGCCGTCAAGGGAGGCGCCGGGGGTGGTTTTTGCTCCGCCCCGCTAGTTATTTGCCAGAGGCCCTGAGACCTGAGCCACGCCTTCATTGAGTTGGCCCATAGAATGTAATTTGATCCGTCGAAAGTTTGAACGAGTTTTTCAAGAGTTGAAGACATGATTCTGTGGTGGCAGCTGTTAAAAGCGCTCAATCAGTCTTTTTACTCAATAAAACACGTTTAACGTTCTCAGGAGAAAACACTCCTTCAGAGTGGTTAACCCTAGTCAACCTAGGTTTTATGTGCAGCTCGCAGGGAGTGCAATGCAGCTCACGAAGAGCGCAAGGTTATAATTTGGAGACGGTGAAGTCAACGTCGTTTGCAGCTAATTAAAGCGCGTTCACGACGTGCCCAGCAGGGCCCATAACCTGTTGGAGCAGACTATATATGCTGCACAGGGGAAGAGACAACACGTTCCTTACAACCTACCTGGGGTTTAGTTAGACTTACAGCTAGGGTTAGCAGAGGTAAGAACACTGTATTCCTACTACGGTACAGGTTCTCCTTATATACATAATATTAAGGATGTCACATGACTCGGGAATGTGTTTACCGCATGTATGCGCAGTAAGCGCAGTAACATGCATATGCTGCATGTATCGCCTCATGTATACAGCATGCATCAGGGATTAATTTCAACAGTTCTAATCCTTCTGTAACTTCAACACTGCAGCACAGTTCTGCTCTTTTTCAAGTCTCCCATAGGCAAAACCAAAGGAAGCCTAACTTGCTGTATCGGCACAACTTTCAGCAGTCCACCGCGACATGAATCATAAATGCAGCACAGTTTATAGTGATTCATTGGCAACCTGAACTAGTGCTGTGCCTGGCCCGGCCTGAGGCCGTGAGCCGAGCCAAGCCGGGCCAAGTTGACGGCTTCATGATGGCTTTGGCCTGGCCTGGGGTTCTGAAAAGCCAAAGCCAAGCCGTCAAGCCGCGGCTTTTTGGTGAGTGTAATTTATCTGGCTGCGATGTATTATTGCACGCAAATTGTACAATATGTTGAAAATCTTTGGTGGTGGGAAAGTAATCTTAATATGGTAAAATGTCACGCATGCGTCGCCACCGCCAAAATTCAAACCTTGAAACCAACCCATGCCACCATCCACTTCAATCACGGTCCACCACCGTTCCCTATCAACCTGATCCAATGGTGGTCAGGCGGCATGATTTTAGATGATAGTAAGTACTTTTTTGGTCCTTCTTTGCGTATTCTTTACTACCCCAGTACAATGTTTTCTCTTGTTCCTCACCACAACGGCCTACCAGGGCCCTTGCTGTCTAAACAGGATGCGAGGTTGTCATAAAAGGCTCAAACAACCACCACAGGGAGCAAAGACTGCTGAGAGGTCATGCTACCACCACTGCTGACCATCCTGCAGACTCCAAACGACGTCTATTGTCATTTGGGCCCCAGGTTTTTCCATGTTCATTTCATGTTTTCTTTTGTTTAATTAACATATGTTTTCATGAATCTAGGAGATCCAACTGTGTTACAATGACACAATGACGCTGAAGTGACAAACCCACACCAAATGATGCCACCACCACCACCACAGCAACCCCAACTGCCACCGCGAGCCACTGCTTGTGGGGTAGAAATGGGGAGCAGTGATAAAAGGGCGAGGGAACAACAACAATGCCACCACGCGATAGTAGCGCCCCCCAACCACCACCAGGGGCCCAATGAGGAAGCAGACAACAATGACGGGGACCAGGTCGAGGGAGAGGACAATGAGGGGGAGACAACAACAACAGGATGACTAGAACATGAAAATGGGGATAACAGGGAGCGAATGAAAGGACGCCAAGGACAAGGACATCAGTGAGTAGCAGAGGACGATGGTGTGAGCAACGACAATGATGGGACGACCGGAATCAGGACCAGACCATCATGACGATGATGGTGAGGACCAGACGACGGGGAAGAGGACAACAACAGGGACAACAATGATGACGACAACAACCCCAATGTCAATGATGGACGGCCCAGCACCCACCCCTACCGCTGCGAGCAACTGCTCGCAGGGTGGACCGTGGGTGCTATGGATGATGACGACACAAGGATTGGGGGGGAGACATTACTGGTGAGTGGGAAACTGCTTAGGTGGAAATGGTCATGTTGTGTGCATAGGACGACAATGATAGGGACCAGGATATGGGGATGTGTTGGGCATGGAACAGGACAACGAGTGGTGGGAGATATGAAGCTCTTTTTTCTTCTTTCTTTTTCATTAGTTTGTCATCCCCCGCTTGCTCACAACGTGACGCAATGTGGCCACAATTTTTTAGTAGACATGTATTTAATTCCACCTCCCTCGTGTTTAGGCAAGTCAAGTTTAATACATATTGTTTCTTTGTACATGATGGCTGGTAGTTATCCTGAGTGAACACGGTGTGAGGCTGTTTATTGAATGAGAAAACTATGTATGTATTGTTCTAATTAGCTTCCTGTACAACCAACGCACCTGTGGGCAAAATTTGAACATTTTACATACAAAAGCTGCAGCCTGGGCCAAGCCAAGCCAAGGCCAAGCCCTGGTTGATGGCTTTGGCCTGGCCTGTGTGTTGAGAAAGCCAAAGCCGCCTCAAGCCAAGCCAAAGCCACGGCTTTCAGGCCAAGCCAGGCTGGAACAGCACTAACCTGAACTGCGCTGTTAAGGGAACAGTTGGCACCTTCCCCTGCTGCAACATCATCTTTCTCCCAATCATCTTCTGCACTGTGTCACAAAGAGCCCAAGCCCCAATCATCTTTCAACACTTTGATACAACCACCAAGCCACATGAACATCAATTTCCAATAATATTGCAACTACTTAAGTAGTATGACAAAGAAAAGACTCAGAGTAGCCCACATGTAGAGAACAGAGAACAACACAGAGAACAGACACAGAGAACAAAGCACAGAGAATAGATAAACATAATCACATGAACTACAATTATCTCGATTCTCTGTGTGGGTTCAACGTAACCTTTGCATAACCTAGGAATAATAGTTCGAGTGCTCATCATTTTAGGTGATTATGTAATTTTTACCTAAGATTATCCATCATCGAAGTCTGCACTGCTATGTGGTGGAGACCTGTAGAAAATCAACCTAGCGTAATCAGAGTATAGCTCAGTCTCTGTACAAGCGACTATATAAATACAATAACTGTACCTAGCATAATCAGAGTATAGCTATAAGTACAGTAAGTATTGGTCCGTAATATCATAATGTCTAGAATACTCACCTCAGTCTCTGTACAAGCAACTGAGGTGATTGGATAACTACCTACCCTATATATAAGTGAGTTCAGCTACATAAAGAGTCAAAGGGATAAGAGACACAAAGGTGTCTATGAGATGGTGCATCAAAGGGATGTGTTAAAAATAGTACATGCATCAAAGATGTGATCATGTATGCTTATGGTGTGATAAATGGCACCTCAACACTCCTCCTC
The DNA here is from genome assembly GCA_026075535.2 of Tricholoma matsutake. Taxonomy (NCBI): domain Eukaryota; kingdom Fungi; phylum Basidiomycota; class Agaricomycetes; order Agaricales; family Tricholomataceae; genus Tricholoma; species Tricholoma matsutake. Next base: position 4,813,114 of record AP026544.2, read on the forward strand.
ACCATGAGTACTCCTCCTTGCATGGATTTGCATCAACAAAGGCCAAGATGTTCCCGGAGATACAAGAACTGTTTTACCTCAAGGGCCTTAGTGAACATGTTGGCAACATTTTTGTGAGTATGAACATAAGTGAGCCATAGGTCATTGGACTGTACATGGTCTCTGAGGAAATGGTATTTGATATCAATATGTTTAACATGTGAGTGAAGGAGTGGGTCTTCAGAGAGGCTCTTTGTCGCAGAGTTATCACAAGATATTATGGTAGGCGAAGTCTGAGAGTAGCCTATAGTGTTGAGTAAAGTTTGGATCCAAATGCATTCCTTTGCCATTTCAAATGCAGCCATATATTCAGCTTTGCATGAGGATGTTGCAATGACCTTCTGTTTGCATGCTGTCCAGGAGATAGTGCTGGAACCTAGAGAGCATATAAAACCCCCAACACTATGGTGGGTGTTGAGGCAGTTCACCCAGTCGGAGTCACTAAAGGCATGAAGGTTAACAGAAGGGTCGCCTCCGAGATATAGTTGAAGTCTTATGGCTACCTTCCAGTGTTCAACAAGTAGCAATCAAGAAATTGGGAGAGTTGTTGGATGGCATAGGAGATGTCGGGGTGGGTTCTGATTGCCAAATATAGTAGACAACTGAATAGGGAATGATATGGGAGTTTGTTAAGTTGGCTCTGCTCATCAGAGGATAGGGTGTTGTGGTTGAATCGGCACAGTTTGGAGCCAGGTTCCAGTGGGGCAGATACTGGGTGCGCATCTCTCTGGTGGAATTGATTGACAACTTTGTTGATAAGAGCAGTCTGTGATAGCGCCACCATATGCGCCGTTCTATCTCAAGTGACTGCAATCCCAATAAGGAAGCATGTGGTGCCCAATTCAGAAATAGTTCAGACTTCTTGCATCTGACTCTTGAACCTCTCATTCTCATCTTTGGAGTCAGCTATGGACAAATAATTGTCGACATGGACAGCAGTAATTATGGTCCCAGAATCAGTCTTGCGGTAATATATACAAGACTCACAGGACAGTCAAGTGAATACCCAGGATAGCATTTGGGAATTGAGCGTTTGATTCCAGATACACCCACTTTGCTTCATGCCATATAGTCCACACTGAAGTTGCCACACCCAGTCCTCTTTTCTGGGTTCCTCAAAATTGACCGGTTGTTGCATATATTGTACTTCATCATCTGGTAGCAGGCCATAGAGGAAAACAGTTTTGATGTCGATTTGTTGGGTGTCCCATCCCAATGACGCTGCAATGTGTAATAGAATTCTCCAAGATTCCATGCATGCAGTCAGTGAGGTGGTCTTAGTGTAGTCCTTGCCATAAATCTGCTCGTAACCCTTGAAAACAACATGTACTTTCCACCTGACAGCCTTCCCAATGTCATCCCGCTTGATATGGAAAACAGGTTTCCCTTTTTGGATATGCTTCCCCTGAGGAACTTCAGAATGTGGTATCAATTTATAGACACCCATGTCCTTTAGTGATTTCAACTCATCCTGATATCCTTCTGCCCATTGTACAGCATCCACAGGGTTCTTGGTTTCATCCCATGTTTTTGGCTCGTCTTCGAATTGAAGTGACTCTGGATCAAAATTGTCCATCTCCAAAATCATAGCTGGACGTTCATGTGCCTGATTGCCAAGATCGAGATTTTTGAAGGCCTGTTGTAGATCAGTAATGACATCATGATTGGGGAGGGGCTCATCTAAGGTGTTAATGGTCTGTCTACCCACCCTCTACTCTTGATGTGCCTCTTTTATGTGGGTTGCACCATCCCGGGATTCTTGTACTGCCTTCATTGTACGTGTGAAGAATGGTCCCCCATTAGGATTCCTTTCAGTTGGGACTGGTATACGAGATGATTGGTGAGGGGGATCTGGTTGGAGGGCAGGCAGTGCAGTATGGTCGGTAATGGGAGGGTTGGGTGGTGGGATAAAATCATCATCATCATTGGCATCAAGCATGGGGTTGAATGTGGGGTTGGCAGTTTCATCAGGGGTGGGGTTGGGTTCTATGGTGGGCGTATGTGTCCATCATGGCTCTCAAGGAAGTGGACATGGAAAGAGCTATGTATTTTCCATGTAGCGCTCTCATAGCATCTGTACATTTTTGAGTTTGGGTCATAGCCAATCAGTGTACACTCAATTGACTGTTCAAAAATCTTTGGGTTATCTTTCTTTGGTATCAAGGCAAAAGCCCGACATTGAATTTCCTGCATGTAGGAATAGTCTGGCTTTTGACCGAACCATAATTCCCAAGGCGTGATTCCTTGCAGTGAGCGGGTTGTAGTTTTTGAATGCAGGTGTGTAGTCATTAAATAAAATTTGTCCCAAAGGAAAGGGGGCAGTCCTGCATACAGCCACATTGTTTGTGCCTTTGCCATGAGCATTTGATGCATCCGTTTGACACGTCCAATGTGGGCAGATGTGTGTGGAGCAGTGAAGCATTGGTCTGATCCCTGAGATTTAAGCCATGCCTGCATTTCACTGGACTTCAGCTCTCCATTGTTGGTAATGTATGTCCCAACTTTCAAGCCGGTTTCATTTTCTTGTGCCAACTCCCATGCCTTGAGCTCAGGAAAAGAATCATCTTTATGTTTGAGGGGTATAGACCATGGAAATGAGGTAAAATCATCAACAATGTCCATTACATATTTGTGACCAGTATGGGACTTGACCGCATGTGGGCCTGATAAATCAACCCACACCTTCTCTAGATGCCTTGTTGCCCTATGTCACTCTCTCTCTTCATGTTTCTTCAGGACTGGTGTTCTCATCTGTTTTCCAACAAGACAGGCATCACATTTAGGTGGCCGTGTAGTGGCTGACAATGGTGTATCTGTGAGTGTGCCTTTCTTGGCCATATCATACAGGGATTGATAATTGGCATGGCTGAGGCAATGGTGCCAGGTCTCCAGATTTGGTGATCCATGAATTGTTAATGCGTGCTCAACAGACGCAGAGTGTAGGGTGAGTGAGTAAAGTTTCTTGGAGGTCATGGAACCATGAGCTATCAATGCACCTGTGGATTTATTAGTTATCCAGCAAGATGAGTCATCAAAATGTGTGATGGCATTCAAGTCTCCAGCAAGGGAACTGACAGATACCAGCCAAACTGTTGACTCAGGGATGTAGAGTGTGTTATGTAAGGTGATTGATGCGCCCTGAGCTACCCATAGTTTGACATCACCCATGCCGATCACAGTGATTGAAGATCCTCCCATGCCCTTAATTGATTGGGAAGTGATCGTGCAGAGAGAAAAGAAATCAGAACGGTCTGGGGATATGTGAACTGTGGTGCCACTGTCAACAAGGAAGGGTAAATCAGTTGATGAGATATGGGTGTGCTTGGTCTGACTTAAGGGTGTAGCAGTGAAGGCGCTGTTGTCCACTGGAGCAGTGTGCTTTGTCCAATCAATGGTGGTCCTTGGCTCCTCCTTGACCACAAGCCAGCCCTTGTATTCAATTTCATCAATTGTAGAGATGGGGGCAGGGTCACATGCTATACCTGCAAAGTCAGGGGATGAGGTCGCTGGTGAGGAAGGGTTATGATCAACCATGACCGTGAAGGTGCAGCCATTTATGTCTTTCATGGTTACAGGGATCTTTGAAGTAACAGGACTAGGCTTTTTCTTTTGATCAGAAGCTGCCCTCCATGCTGCAATCGACTCAGTAAGTGTCTTCCCTGCCATCCCTCCACCAGGTTTGATGCAGTACTCAATGGTGTGTCCTGACTTCCCAGAAGTAGAATGAGTCCATTGGATGGTCTGGTTGGTTTGGTATGAGCAGTTAGTGCGACAGAGGGACAGAAATCATTGCAGATGTTGTTCTCAAGAAGGGATTGCTCATTCTCCAGGAACTGATGAATTTTCATGGAAGTGTATGGTGATGCATCAGTGGAGGCCGTGATATCGCAAGAAATAATGGAACATGCATGAGGAAAGTGTTTTCTGAGAGAGTTGAGGAGTGCAATGCAACAAAGAAGATCAGTGATGATACTCAACCCGGGAAAACCACCAAAACTGCCGATGAGGCAACCAATGATATTTGCACAAGTCAGAGGAAGGGTGCAAGACATTCCAAATGTTTGTGGTCTGACCAATTGGAAGATAACTAGTTGGTACTAGTTGTAAAGGATGTTCTATCAGAGAGGAAGGTGTTTAGCATGGTCCAATGGAGTATCGATCAATATCAAGGATGATCAATGATATTGACAGCGAATGATGTTTATCGTCGATGGTTGATGTGTGAATTCTGAGGACCTTTTGATAGGTCAATAGTATACGAAGGCTATAGCTGATGGCTAGGAAGTGTCGGGATGGTTACTAGTGCTAACAATAAGAGGGTTGAAAGAGGATCGAGGACGAGGATGATCACAGAGGTTTCTTGTTGATTGAGAAAACTCGTAGAAGCTTAGATTGTTTAGAGGATAGATCAGATTCTTAGAACTCTATACAAGGTGATATGTGAAGACAATTTCTTGTATTTCCAAGTAGATACTACAGAGTTTTATATGTTTTTAACAGAAACTTCCTAAAATGGTATAAGAAATATGTGTAGAACATGAGGCAAAAGATATGAGTTAAAACACAAGGCTAAAATGAGACTGAAATCTGAACAAGAAAGAGATATATCATGTGATGAAGGAGAATAAAGGGAAAGAACTAAAAGAGACTGTCCTTTGTGTATAAACCATGCTAAGTCTCACAATAATCCGTCCAGTGGGTTCTGTATGTGATAGGGACTTGACCTACTATCAGCAGGTTTGAGCACAAGTTGGAATACTCCCTGGCGCATGGTATTCCACCATTTAGATAACAAATGTGGCGCCCAATGTTGCTCATAGTCTCTCAATGTCACTTGTAGTCTCTCAATGTTGCTTGTAGTCTCTCGATGTTGCTTGTAGTCTCTCGATGTTGCTTGTAGTCTCTCGATGTTGCTTGTAGTCTCTCAATGTTGCTTGTAGTCTCTCGATGTTGCTTGTAGTCTCTCGATGTTGCTTGTAGTCTCTCAATGTTGCTTGTAGTCTCTCTGTCAAGAACTGTTCCTCGCCCGATTGGAACCCACATCTATCTGACCCTTTCCCGCACATCGAACATGACTTTTGTCTATGCCTCCCAATTTTGTTCCCAGCCACCTTGCACTGCCCACACTGCTGTGCATCAGGCTGCCCTGTACAGCATCCACAGCTGCCTTTCCAAGGCTGCCGTCTCTATTGCAAATTCGACTATGGATTCCTGTGCGGCTCCCGCTAGATAATTTATCCATGCAGTTGAGACACTGCTGCAGTCTTCGTTCCTGTTCCGCATTATTCCAGACTACAGTATTTAAGCTTAGTTAGTTTTGCCTTGTATTCCTCAGTTCGTATATCGACGTAGACTCGACTTTAATCTGCCAATCCAAACCTCCTTCTACTCCAACCTCAGTACTCTAAGAGTCTGAACTCCATTCGACTCAACCTCCAGTCTCCCTCTGAAGTTCTAACCTCATCTGAACTTAACCTAAGTCCCTCCATACTCCTTCCCGTGGTTACCCGCACTTTCCCGTTCCTACCTCCAAACCTCCAACTTGAAATTAGGACACCAGACGAGGTGAAGGGCGCAGCTTCTTACAAGCTGAAGCCAAGTCCTTTCCATTTCCCCTCCCGCCGAATCTGCAACGACCTGACAACCTTCTGTAAATAACACCCGCAGTGTCCAATCAGATTCCGATGAACCTTCCAGGATCAGTTCTTAACACTCTCGATGTTGCTTGTAGTCTCTTGATGTTGCTCATAGTCTCTCGATGTTGCTCGTAGTCTCTTGATGTTGCTCGTAGTCTCTCGATGTTGCTCATAGTCTCTCGATGATGGTCAACAATGTTTGATCGTGTTCACAGTTGTTTGAGGTTGATCGGGGATATTCGGTGTTCATTCAGAGGGATCTTAGGGGGTTTCAAGGTAGTCCTAAAGTTGTGCGATGTGGTTTCTCAGTATGTTCAATGTCGCTGGTGATGTTTTGATGTGGTCAATATGATATCATGATCGATAGACCTGGTTGGAAGTGGTCGTGCTGCTTCTGGGACCTCGTGGGAGTTAGCCGATCTGATTAGAATGTGGTGAATTGGCCTTTGAGCTGAGGAGACAACCTATCATCGGGTTTGATGTTCCCCATGGCAAAAGCACATTCAATGAGGGTGCAAATCTTATCAGCAGTCTCAGGAAGGGGGGTGTCCTTTGTGCATTGGATGGAAAGGGCCTGTTGTAGAAGCTGGACCTGGTGGACCAGTCCCTCTTTCTGGTGGCATGCTTGCAGTGTCTCCCAGTTGATGCTAGGTCCTTTTACCATGTCAAGGAATGGCTGTTCAGAGGGAGCAACACTAGATGCTATAAATGCATAAGCAAGCCTTGAGTTGGCCTTGTAATTCGCAAGGGCATGGGGTTCATTTGAGGATGGTTCAATGATGTTGTTGACAACGTACTTGTAGAGCCCATTTAAAGAAAGAGCAATTGTAATTTCTTTGCACCATTCTTTGTAATTGGACTTCAGTTTATCGAGCTTCTCCCCTGAGTACTGAACAGACAGTTTAATGAGGGAGATAGATGGGATTGTGGATTCAGACATGGCTGTAGTCAATTCAATCATCATATTTGATTAGTGCTTTGAGGTCCAGTCCGGTCCAGTTTTTTCACCCTTTTGGGAGTGAACCGGGACTAGACCAGTTCTATATATTTCACGAAGGTACAAAAAACTGGACCAGACCCTACAGGACCAGTCCACTATGGTTACGAGCAGTTACTGGACCAGTTTTAACCAGTCCAGAACTGACTTCAATCCTGACTAGTCCTTTGACTGGTCAGGACCAGTTATCTACTTGTTATCTACTTACTACTTACACAATGAATTATATACATACTGAATTAACAAGAAACAAGAAAAGAAAAGAAAAAAGACAAGAAAAGAAAAAAAAAATGAAAAGAAAAGAGAAAAGAAAGAAAGAAAAGAAAAGAAACAAATTGAAAAACAAAACAAAAAGAAAAGAAAAAAGAAAAGAAAAGAAAAGAAAAACACCTCACAATCCCCCTGTAAGGGGACTAGGGGGGTGCCCTGTGTGTTTTTCCTATTTTTTATGTTCGTCCTATATTTTTCCCCACCTCATTTCCTTCCATTCTTCATTTTCTATGATTTTTCCGGATTTTATTACTAATTTTCCCTTGCTATCATGTTTGTACATGTTGACACTTTTATATTTAGAGGCGGAGTACCCCTTCCGACACATACCCCTTGGTATGATGTCATTCGGCGGCCTTGATCCACCTATCTCCGCCTTTTTCTATTTTTAGGTTATATTTGATTTTTGTCGTCTTCACATATACTGGGCATCAGCAAGGGGATCCTTAGAGTTTTCTCTTCGGATTTCCCTTTGCTAGGTGTGTCCCCAATGCCTGTATTATGTAGTATAATTTTAACTTCGGATTTCCCTTTGCTAGAGGCTTAGGTTGCCCTTATAGTAGAAAACTCTCTCCTAAGGCCCGAAAATCGCGAACGCGCTGACCAAGATAGGCCGGTACGGACTGGACGATGCTTCCCAAAGCTCCACAGAGTCCCTACACACTGTTCCAGATAATCTCGCCTTTATTACGCCGCCATTTTCGCCAAACGCACTCCCTAGTGACATGGACACATCAGAACGCTTCGACACGCTTGAAAGCGACGTTTCCGGAATGCACGTGCAAATTGACTTGCTTAAATCTATGATTGAAAACTTCGTTAGGACCCTCCAGGCTAACCCTACGACCAATAGTTCCCCCTTTACGACTCCAAGCACACCCAACAATGACGTTTTGCCAAACGCGTCCACTAAGGAACGTGCCCAGATCAAACCGTCCCCCCCCGCCGAATTTAATGGTGCACGTGCGCAGGGACATGCATTCCTTAATTCCTGTGAGTTATACATTAGTCTCCAGTCGCATCAATTCGTCGATGAGGCTGCAAAAATTTATTGGGCCTTCACATACATGAAATCTGAACGCGCCTATCTCTATGTGGACCGTATCCTACGTCAAACTGAAGAACTTGGTTCTCTACCTTTCTCCACTTGGGGTGACTTTTGAGCTGAGTTCGTACGCCACTTCTGCCCCCTCAATGAACGCCACCGAGCAGTGACACGACTTGAGTCATCCGCTTACCACCAGGGACATCGATCCATGGACGACTATATCGATGAGTTCAAGGATTTGGTGGACATGGCAGGATATGGGAGTGGGTTACCAGTGGTGGTGAAGTTCCGACGGGGGCTCAACCGAGAAATTCAGGACCAGATTGCACAGATGTTGGAAGGGCGCCCAGCGGATGATGATATCCTTGCTTGGTATGAAGCTGCTTCACTCTGTGATGAGAACTGACTCACAAATGCGGCGTTTAATGCTGCATTCTGTGCTCCAACTACCACTCATACACCCTACACCTTCAATCAAAGCCTCCCGCGCCCTAACCCCATTCCTGTTCGTCAAACTCCCACACCAGCCATCAATGTCCCAGTACCAATAGATGTTGATGCAGCCCGCAGCCGTGCACATAAGTTGGATCTCTGCTACCGTTGTGGGGAACCTGGACACAGGGCTGGAGCATGTCCCCATCGTCAGGATATCCACATGCTCACCCCCGAGGGATGAGATGAACTCCTGCAAGATTTGTTGGCACTTGTAGATGTTGAGGAAGCGAAGGATCAAGTTGCAGAGGAGATTAAGTTGGAAGTTGTAGAGGAGCAGGATTTTCCTATTCGCAGCGAGTGAATCGTATGCCCTCACTGCCTGTCCATAACCGCTTTGAAGTCTTGTCAGTTGAATCCCCAGAGAATGAATCCATTTCTGTGACTGCTCCCCTCTCTGACCCTTCGAAGTTGGCTAAAGACATACCTGCTCTCCCCATCTCTCCTTCTACTCCACGTCCCAAAATTAAATCATGGGAACGTAAACTACCATGCAAGTATATTGTGGCATCCACTCCCTCTGCACATTCCTTAAACCTAGCCATCGAACTGCAGACGACCGACACTGGACAGATACTCGGTGTCTCTGCGCTCCTGGACTCTGGTGCGACTGGTCTCTTCATCGATTTCCATCTGGTACAACAACATCGCCTAAATACTCGCTCACTCTCATGTCCGATACCTGTATATAATGTGGATGGATCCCCAAATGAAGCTGGTGCCATCCGAGAGGTTGCAGACCTGGTTCTCCGTTACAAAGATCATAGTGAGCGTGCCCTTTTTGCTGTCACTCAATTAGGAAAGCAAAAGGTGATTTTGGGATATCCATGGCTTCGAGACCATAACCCAGAGGTCGACTGGCGTACCAGGGAGGTTACCATGAGCCGATGTCCATCCTGCTGTTGGACGTGTTTCACAGAAGCCAGGCAAGAACGTCGTGGACAGAAGGCGGCAATACGACGTACTCAGAAGTGTTGTGCTGGACCCCTGCCTATACCTGAAGTGGAATTGGAAGAGGTTCCTGATCTAATGCCGGACTCAGATGATGATGATGAGGACCCAGAGGAAGTGGAGGAGGGTGATCGGATCTTCTACACTGCGATTCGCTCATCGCATGAGGTGTGTGCCACATCGAACATATCCCAACGCCTCGCCGAGGCCTTCCACAAAAACAATGCTGCTAAATCCTCTACTAACTCCTTACTCCCTCATCTCCATGAGTTTGAAGACGTGTTCTCCAAGGAGTCATTCGACTCTCTTCCTGCGTGCAAGCCATGGGATCACGCGATCGAACTCACCCCCGGCGCAACCCCTTCATCCTGCAAGGTCTATCCTCTCTCTCCAGAAGAACAATGGCAGCTTGACCAGTTCATCGACGAGCACCTGGCCTCTGGACGTATTTGACCATTGAAGTCACCCATGGCCTCTCCCTTTTTCTTTGTCAAGAAGAAGGATGGCTCACTTCGACCGGTTCAAGACTACAGAAGGCTCAACAACATCACGGTCAAAAATTGCTACCCACTACCCCTCATCTCCGAACTTGTAAACCAGCTCCATGGAGCCCGATACTTCACCAAGCTCGATGTCCATTGGGGCTATAATAATGTGAGGATAAAGGAGGGAGATGAGTGGAAGGCAGCCTTTCGTACCAACCATGGTCTTTTTGAACCGCTTGTCATGTTCTTTGGCCTTACTAATAGCCCTGCCACTTTTCAGACCATGATGAACGACATCTTCCATGACCTCATCTTCAAAGGCATTGTCTGCATCTATCTTGACGACATCCTCATCTTCACTCGCAGGGTTGAAGAGCACCATTGCATCACGCGCCTCGTCCTAGAGTGACTTCGACAGTACAAACTCTACCTTTGTCAGGACAAATGCGAGTTCGAAAGGACCAAGATCGAGTACCTTGGCCTGATTATCTCGGAGGGTCAAGTGGAGATGGATCCTATCAAGGTAAACGGGGTCACAGCTTGGCCGACGCCCACAAACAAGAAGGAGGTGCAGTCTTTCCTGGGCTTCATCAATTTCTATCGGCATTTTATCAAGGATTTCTCACATCATGCACGACCACTGTTCGACTTGACAGGAAAGGAGGCATGGAGGTGGGATAATGCACAACAGGAGGCATTCGAAAAGCTTAAGGAGATGGTCACTTCCGCTCTGATCCTTACCTTTGCTGATGATTCGCATCCTTTTCATGTAGAAGCCGACAGTTCTGACTTTGTGATGGGTGCCGTGTTGTCTCAGCAGTCTCTGGAGGACCAGAAGTGGCATCCTGTTGTGTTCTACTCCAAAAGCCTTAGTGCTGTAGAGCGAAACTACGAGATCCATGACAAGGAGATGTTGGCGATAATGCGTGCGCTTGAGGAGTGGTGACACTTCCTCGAGGGTGCCCAACACAAGGTGGAAATTTGGATGGATCACAAGAATCTCGAGTACTTCATGACAGCCAAGAAATTGAACCATCGTCAAGCTCGTTGGTCCCTGTATCTATCTAGATTCGACTTCTCCTTGCACCACCATCCGGGTCGCAGCATGGGGAAGACCGATGCCCTATCCCGACGTGCAGACCATGGGGATGGCAGCAGTGACAACCAAAACATTGTGCTGTTGCAGCCAGACCTGTTCACCATTTGGGCACTGGAAGGTATCGCACCCCAGGGCGAGGAGCGGGACATCCTACGTGACATTCGTCACGCAAACCATAGCAGTTTACATGAGGATGTTGTCGCCCGAGCTGTTAAAGAACTGAGGAAGGGATCGACCCTTTCCTTACGTGCGGCAGAGTGGGCTGAAAAGGAGGACTTGTTGTATTTCAGGGATTGCATCTATGTTCCCAATGACCCAGACCTTCGCCGGCGCATCATATCCCAACACCATGACTCACAGATTGCTGGCCACCCCGGACGCTGGAAGACCTTGGAGCTCACCTCACGGAACTATTGGTGGCCACAAATGTCACGGCTCATTGGTCAGTATTGTCGCACTTGTGACCTTTGCTTATGCACCAAGGTTCCTCGTCGCAAGCCTATTGGTGAGCTACACCCTCTTCCTGTTCCAGAGAGTTGCTGGGATGTTGTCAGCATCAACTTTGTGGTGGAATTGCCAGAGTCAAACGGGTTTGATGCGGTGATGTGCACAGTTGACTCAGTGGGAAATCGCGCTCACTTCATTCCCACTCACACCACTGTCAGTGCCCTAGGTGCCGCTCGACTCTACCTCCACCACATGTGGAAATTACATGGACTTCCTGGTGCCTTCCTCTCGGATCGTGGCCCTCAGTTCATGGCAGAGTTCACTCGTGAGCTGTACCGACTCCTGGGGATCAAACTCCTCGTTTCAACCGCTTATCACCCACAAACTGATGGCCAGACGGAGCGAGTCAACCAGGAACTGGAGCAGTATATCTGCCTCTTTGTCAATGAACGCCAGGACAATTGGGATGATCTCCTTCCTTTGGCCGAGTTCGGATACAACAACCATGTCCAGGCTTCCACTCAACAGACCCCTTTCCTCTTAGACACTGGACGACATCCACGCATGGGATTTGAACCTCGCCAAACTCCCTCACACATCAAGACGGTGAATGAGTTCACAGAACGCATGAGGGATAGCTTGGAGGAGGCAAGGGCAGCCTTAGCAAAGGCGAAGGACGACATGGCACAATTTTACAACCAACGCCACTCCCCAACCCCTCAGTACAAGGTTGGTGATCGAGTTTATCTTGACTCCAGTGACGTCTCCACTACACATCCATCCAAGAAACTCACTCATCGCTTCTTGGGACCTTTCCCCATTGTCAAGTGCGTTGGAACACATGCCTATCGTCTACGCCTCCAAGCCTCCATGTCCAGACTCCATCCCATCTTCCATGTCGTCAAATTGCTTCCAGCTCCCCCAGATCCGTTCCTGGGATGCCATTCACACCCACCACCACCACCTACAGTGATCGAGGGAGAACCCCAATACGAAGTCAAGTCAATCTTGGACAGCCGTTTGCATTGAGGAAAACTCCAGTATTTGGTGCATTGGAAGGGTTATGGGTATGAGGAGAACTCATGGGTCGAAGAGTCTGATGTAAATGCCCCTTGGTTAATCAAGGAATTCCACCGACGGCACACTGCTGCACCACGTCGCATTCAAGTCACAGACTTTGGTCGTATACGATTTCGAATGCATTGGGGCGATGCATCTTAGAGAGGGGGTGATGTAAGGGGACTATGGGGGTGCCCTGTGTGTTTTTCCTATTTTTTATGTTCGTCCTATATTTTTCCCCACCTCATTTCCTTCTATTCTTCATTTTCTATGATTTTTCCGGATTTTATTACTAATTTTCCCTTGCTATCATGTTTGTACATGTTGACACTTTTATATTTAGAGGCGGAGTACCCCTTCCGACACATACCCCTTGGTATGATGTCATTTGGCGGCCTTGATCTGCCTATCTCCGCCTTTTTCTATTTTTAGGTTATATTTGATTTTTGTTGTCTTCACATATACTGGGCATCAGCAAGGGGATCCTTAGAGTTTTCTCTTTGGATTTCCCTTTGCTAGAGGCTTAGGTTGCCCTTATACCCCTCCGCGAGCAGTGGCTCACTAGGCTGGATGTGGGTGCTAGGTGTTGGCATTGGCCCGTGGCATTGTTGGCATAGGCATTGATGTTGGTGTCGTTGGTGCTGGTGTTGTTGACATTGATGTTGGCATTGGCATCGTTGGCATTGGTGTTGATGTTGGCATCATTGGCATTGGTGTTGACATTGGCGTCATTGGTGTTGGTGTTGGCATCATTGGTGTTGGTGTTGGTGTTGGCATTGTTGGTGTTGGTGTTGGCATCATTGGTGTTGGTGTTGGTGTTGTTGGTGTTGGTGTTGTTGTTGGTGTTGTTGGTGTTGGTGTTGTCATTGGTGTTGTTGGTGTTGGCATTGGCATCATGGGTGTTGTCATTGGTGTTGTTGGTGGTGGCCTTGGCACTGGACCCATCATTGTTGGCATGGGCCCTGGTATCATTGTCATCTGTTATCATTGTCATTGTCCATTAGCATAGGCAGCAGTGATGTGGCATGCACCCCACACCACCCCACAAGCACAAGAGGGCTCATGGTGGCAGTGGGTGCAGTGATGGTAGTGGTGGTGGTGGTGGTCCCTTGTGGGTGTCGTTACCAGATATTTACGACCTATAAATCAATGAAAAACATTTAGTTAGTATACTATACAAACCAAGAAAGAAAGAAGAAACTTACCTGGGGCCAAACGACAATTGCTGTCATTTGGGCCCACGGTGCATCTGAAATCCTTGTCTGTGGCCATTGGTGGATCTTACGGATGTCTGGATGGACATGGGAGCGGTGGCCGTAGGTGTTGATGGAGGGGTGGTGGTGGTGGTAGTCAAAGAGTGAGCTGGCAATGAGTGATGGTGACTAGTGACTCATCAGTATGATTGATCACACACCTTAGCAACAAGAACCGTGGGTTCGGTTCTGGACTGGTCCTTACCAGTTTTGGATGGTCTGGGCACAGACACATGATCTCGAAGAACTGAGACTGTAACTGCTATGTAACTGATTAGAACCAGAACCACGGTTCTATAGGACCGGTTCAAATTTGCGGTCCAGTCCAGTCTGGTCCTCGGTCCTATGGACTGGACCTCAAAGCACTATATTTGATGGTAAAGTGTTGCCAGATAGGGTGGCGACAAAGTATGTAGTAACAAAGGGGTATGCTTGCTGGAAGACTGGATGTGCTCAAAGTGAAGTCCGTGATCCGGGATGGAACAGATGATCAAAATGATTGGACAGTATGATGTATAGCATTGAGTGGCTAGGAAGTTTCTACCGTTGTTTCTAACAATGGGAGTGGCCCATAACCTGTAGAAAATCAATCTAGCATAATCAGAGTATAGCTCAGTCTCTGTACAAGCGACTATATGAATACAATAACTGTACCTAGCATAATCAGAGTATAGCTATAAGTACAGTAAGTATTGGTCTGTAATATCATAATGTCTAGAATACTCACCTCAGTCTCTGTACAAGCGACTGAGGTGATTGGATAACTACCTACCCTATATATAAGTGAGTTCAGCTACATAAAGAGTCAAAGGGATAAGAGACACAAAGGTGTCTATGAGATGGTGCATCAAAGGGATGTGTTAAAAATAGTACATGCATCAAAGATGTGATCATGTATGCTTATGGTGTGATAAATGGCACCTCAACAAGACCTGCAGACCCTCCCTTCCACTGCATGGGCATGGAGCCTTTGCCTGCATGCTAAAATTTAAAACCAGGGCTTACTAATCAAAAAAATGTGACACAACCATTTCTCATTGACAATTGTTATCTATATAGGAGTGATACAAGCTATAAAGAATATAACTATAGGTAATGTTAAGTATAATGGCTATTGGTACATATAATGAGGATACTCACTTCAGCTCTACACTTGGAGAGTAGTAGAAAGTCTGAGGTAGGATCTGTAATTGACCCTAGTATAAGTGAAGCAGATACACAGTGATGATGGGCAGTGGAAGTGATTGATCATAAGTACTAAAAATAGATAAACAGATAACAAACTTGATAACCATAGATTGTCTGCTCCAACACTCCCTCAATCTTTGTATAAACCAAGTGAGGCAGAAAAGTACTTGACTTTCAGGCTTGGAAGTGCCTTTGTAAGAGTGTCAGCAATCATATCTAGGGATCTGCATGGGTTTGACAACCAGTGTGGGTTATGGGTATGGGTATGGGTCACACTCAGGGTACCCATGCCCAACCCACCACCATACATGTGGGATATTCAACAGTTGCAGTACTACATATTACATAAAGTAATCTTACTTATTATGTATTATCTATGGTAACTACTAACTAAGGGGGCAGAGTACCTGGGGAGGGGTGACAAAACAATGAGACTTATATATGTTCACTATGTTGTGACATATTTGTATAAGTAAACAATGCTTATACTTAATATGACATATTCGACATGTGACTTCATTCACTCCTGCTCCATGGCCACTACACCAACCAACAACAGAAGCAAAGACAAAGGTAGAGAGGACGTGGGTGGAGAGGACAATGATGATGACATGTGTTGTGGTTGTCATCAAGTATGTTTCTCCTCTTCTTTTCTTGTTTTTATCAAGTAACTAAATCTTTTTCTTTCTTATCTTGTATCTAGGTATGTTTTTTTGTGTGTCGACACCTCAGTATGCCTGCCATACACCCACCATGTCACAGCAACCAGCAACCCCTACCACCACTGTGAGCCATTGCTCATGGGCCATATGTAAGTTTCTTTTCTTTCTCTTTTTATTTTATTGTTACTAATTAATTACTAGTTTTAGCCATTGCTGATGATGGTGATGAACCCCACCACCTTACCACTGCCACAACCCCTTGCTCATGGGGTGGGCTGGGTGGTATGAAGCCTCCCAGGAATGATGACAGGAGAATGGGGACAATACAGCAACAATGACAGGATGAGGACAACAACAACAACAGCCAGGACCAGGAAAGACTGGCTGACAATGAGGACCAGACCAAAGAAATGAGGATGAGGATGAGGGCCACCTCCATGATGACAGACAATGATGACAGGGGGAGGACAGCAACAGCAGGATGGCAGGATGGCAGGACTATGACAACAACAGGGGGAGGATGATAACACAGTGGAGAGGACTGATGACAATGACAAAGGAATGACACACCACCCACCCCAAGCCTCATGAACTACCACTCATGGGGTGGATCATGGGTGGAATGATGATGAGGGCAGCCACCCACAAGCAACAAGGCACTGACAATGATGAAAATGAGCACCAGGGCCCCACAACAATCCCAGTGCCCCATGACCCAGTGCCTAACCCTGCTGTTGTGAGCCTCTTCTTGCATGGGGGATTGCAGGTGGTAACAGTGACAATGAGTACACTGATGATGGGAGGGGGTGCAACTATGGCTGACAACAATGACAACAGTTCAAACAACAAGTGACGAGAGGACAGGCCCAGGAGACATGTAACAGATACTGCTTACATATGACTTGGCCCCTGGGCCTATCTTAGTTATTTGTTGATAGTTGTTTACAGGTAACTACTTTTTACTTACAATGTATACAACATAGCAACCAAATAGACTGGATTCTGCCCTGTTAGGTGCAATGTAAGTCTCAAGTATTCTAAGCTAGTAACTAACTGTTACACTTTTTTGAGCTAACCAGCTATTGGAAGCTACAAGCTTACCAAATAGAAGTACAAAGTTATTTCTTATATTAGATATACTCAACCAGCAAACAAACATAGTGATGTGACACCTTCAACAACAAGATGGATGATGACTGTGACCGCTACACAACAAGCCCCAACCCAAGCAGAAGGTATGCAACCACCTTCCACCCCTCAAAAATCATCTTGACAACCCAAATGAACCATAGTAGGAGGGTCAAGAGTAGACAAGAGTCCCAGAGTGGACTCTCTAAAGGCAAAGGCACATGAAACCAGACTGAGAATGATGACATAAGCTCCATCGTCACTGATACCAGTGCTGACTGGACTCACTATGCAAGTACCTAAGCCACAGGGATCTGGTCATTGAGTAGGTGACAGGCATGCATCCAGCACACCGAACCCCTTCATCTCAGAACCTCGAGGGGATATGCCACTGCCCTTCCCACTGGCCCCGGCATTCGCATCTTTGCACCAACTACCCAAAACTCCAGAAGCTCAGACTGGATGCCAATGCCTAACTTCAAATTCCCATTTGCCTCATATTCCAGAACACTTACAGTCTACCATTGAGACTGCCCATATCAATGCGGATGGGAATGAAGTGTCAGATGGTGAAATCAAGGTTGAAGACCCCATGGAAATGCTCAACTGATCTGAAGGTCTAATATGGGATGAAGGCCCATTCATGAACCAATATCTACACATGAAGATCAGGAACATAGTGCACAACCAGACAAGAGAGGTCTTAACCCTCGCCAAGAAAAAGGTAGACCTATCTTTGATGGTCTACAAGAACATATATCTTGATATATTCAAGGTGCTCATAGTGAAATGGGTTGCCTCAAAGAAAAGGGTTGCCTCAAAGAAAAGGGATACAATAACATCAACTCCATCCATAACAAACTTAGAAGACTACATGGAACAACGAGCTGAGACCCCTTGATGTCAGCTTAAACATGAAACTGAAGATATTCGAGTACCCCAGGATATACAACCAGAATACTCCTATGTGGACCCTGCTGTCAAGATTGCAATTGCCAGTATCAATGCACCTCAGCAAGCAGGGGAATTGAATGACAACAATTGCCACCATTGCAATGCGGCTAATCAACATCACCATCTTATGTTCGACAAGACACTATCCCCAATGACCTTTTACCAGCCAGAACCAACTGAAGATATGGACTCTACTCGACCTGCCACACAGGGAACATCCGAAATGTCTGGACCAATGATTCAAGTACCCCATAGAGCATGAACCCCTATGGTGAGCACCATTGAGGACCGAATCACTTACCAATGTCTTAGAAACAAGGACCTTGAGATAGCTGGGAACTCATTGTATGATGATCAAGGAATAATGTTCAATGGACATCATCATATCAATATGTTAGACCATCGCTACACACAGATAGCAAGACCAACCTGACCATCCAGCAATCCTAATGGTGACAATGATGGGACAGATGACTGAACTAATGGAAATTGAAGACAACCCCCAGACCCACCATTTGTCCTGTGTAACTCCTCCCAACACTGTAATCCCTATGGTACAACCAGCAATGGTGGAGGTGGCAGAGGTGATGATGGTGAACCTCCTGATGGCAGAGGAGGTTTTGACTCTGGAGGAGATGACCCTGATTGACTGAATAATTGGTGCCCTTTACATAGGGGTTATTCTATGCCACCCACAGATCAAGCCAGGTTACACACACCTGGTGTACATGCTACATCTGAACACCATCACACTCAGATGGATTGCTTGCTATGGCTCTGTTGAGAACACCTCACTGTTCAACTCAGAATACCTGAAGGAACGAAAGTCCATAGAGCTGACACCAGCTCTGTAGGACATTACAGTGGATCACCTAAGTTTTCAGACTTAGAAAATTGGCTCATCAATGTGGTTGTAATGCTTCAAGCCATCCAGTATGGAGGAGACGATAGGGACCAGGAACACATGCTATGTGTTCCCAAATTCTTGGATGGCAAAGCAAAGAAATGGTACTCTTGCCATGTCATCCATGTGAACCAATCCCAGCTACACTGGACTTTTGAGGACATAATTATTGGATTATATGATTGCTTCATGCACCCGACTACCATGCAAGATGCTTGGAAAGTATATGCTGCCACATGTTACTTGGACAAGCTTGGTATTCAAGGATATTATGATACTCTCATCGATCATGCCCAGAACATGTCAGTATACCTGGATGCATACAACATCATGAACACCTTCCTATGTGGCTTTCCTAAGGAAATGCATACAAAAATGCTTGAGAATGGTCTCATGCTGGAAGCAAATACTGTTGAGGATTTTGTATCTGAAGGCAAAGCATTGGAAGTGGCTATGAAAACCATGGAACATTACAATCAGCATTCAACAAGTACTACTCATACTATGGAAACACCAAAGACCCAAGGCTGACATGAGGATAAGGAAAGAAGGGTTGGCGTAACCTTTGTGAAGAGATTGGACTTGAACCAGGACAACAGCAGATCAAAGCCTAGAATCTTTGTAAATAACTGTGTGAACAACTATAAATCAAATTTCAAGCCCAGGAATAACAATGATTAAAAAATGCCCAAGGCACACCACAATAACGACAAACTTGCAGCTATACCTGCGGGAGTGGACATGAATTGTTTCAATTGTGATGAGCCAGGGCACTACACTAGGGACTGCAAGAAACCAAAATGGAATAAGTCACATGTCCGAGCAGCCTACACTGCTATAGCTGAAGGAGAAAATATGGATGATGATGAACAGGATGATCAAATATCAGAACATAGCACCCAACAACTGGATCCCAAGGCTACCAGAGTGACGAGGTAGAAATGGTCGAGGTCGAGGTATATGACAATAATGACTGGTATGACCGTGTATCTGACACTGAACATATGTTTGTGATTGGAGAAACAGACCGAACTCTGGTCATGAAGTCTCGTGAGGATGGACTGGCACAGGATATAGACAAGGCCCACTTTTGAAAGGTATGCTTATGGACAGATAAAACAACAAGACCCCAACCAGACTACAAACCTGAAGAAAAGGAGTGTTTAGCCATACTGGTATCTATTGGTGGATGTGAAGCATGGACACTCTGGGATTCAGGCAGCATGATGTTTGCTCAAGTTGCCAACATTCAAGTCTTCCCATTAATGAACCCTCATGTACTACAATTGGGAACTGTAGGAAGTCAGGCAACAGTGAATTATGGCATGGAGGTTAAACTGGAAGCCCCGGGCATAAGTGATGAGACTTATGTAGATATCGCAAACTTCGATCATTATGATATGATCATCAGAACACTATTCATGCACAAGAATAAAGTAATACTGGACTTTGAGAATAAACAAGTCATTGTCAATGGCAAACCAACACCAGCTGTGAAGATACTGTTGGACAACAGTGATGGATGTTTGTGCTGATATAGTAGTGACGACAAATGTAAGAATTGACTACATGGTAGTAAGCCAACCATAGAAGAAATACCAGACAATGACAATAAGAAAAATGGATGCACACTACCTGAAGGAGTTCCTGCACTCCTCATGGATGATGAAGAGTTTAAAGCTCTTCAACAGGGGGAAAAACTGGCACCAAAACTGTCAAAACCTAAGAAAACTTGTCAAAAAACTAATGTTATGGAATGTCAACCTACATCTTCTAAAGTAAAAGCAGAAGATATGACTATGGACAAAGAGGAGAAGATCTTTGAGGAACAAAATAACACAATGATGAGTCAAAGCACTCGTTCATTTTGGGATAGATCAATACCTTGACCTCAACATGACTGGCTACATGACCCCAGAATGCCAGACAAATGGAACACTGTAGTAGCATCCATGAGAGCCTATGAAGGAAACCATACATCACTGAAGGGAGAACAGTACCAAAATGCTCTCAAGGATGAGACATCTGATCCTTCAGAGTTCATGGAATGACAACCCAGCCCACTGGACTATGTCAGGAAGCAATCGTCCATACAATTGAAACCTCAGAAGACTGACTTGGAACAGGATTTCAAGACTCTTCATTCTAGGTTCCACAAACCTAAGAAACCACCAGAACCACATGAGAAACAATGTGAAGAATGCTGGGAGAGAGAAAGGCAAGTCCAGAGAGTTGGGACTTACCGAAGAAGACTACCCGTGATTATGACAACAATGGTATGATGAGTTCTCAGATATCCTAGGGGGAACTTGGGACCAACTACCACCTTGGAGAGAGGTGAATCATGAGATTCACCTTATTGATGATAATAAACAGCACTACCACCTACCTAAGGTACTGAATTCCTTGCATGAACAGTTCCATGAGAAGGTCAACTGATATGCAAACACTGGATGGTGGGAACCACAATCTGTGAACCAAGCAGCTCCAATGCTTTGCTTGAGCAAGAAGGACAGGAAGATATGGACCATGGTAGATGCCTGTCAAAGAAATAAAAATATGATTAAGGACATTACACCCTTACCAGACCAAGATATTATTTGCAAAGATGTGGCCCAAGCCAAGATTCATTTGAAAGTCAACTTATCTGACACATATGAACAGGTCTGAGTACAGGAAGAAGATGTATGGAAGACTGCATTTGCCACAATTGCAGGAACCTACATTAGCAATATCATGCAACAAGGAGACTGTAATGCACTGGCAACCTTCCAACGACTTATGACATCCATATTCAGAGATGTCATTGGTAAATTTATGCATGTATACTTAGATGATATTTTCATCTACTCGGACACTCCTGAGGAGCATGAAGCCCACCTTCATACTGTTCTTGAATGCCTTAGAAGCAACCAGCTATTCCTCAAATGGTAAAAATGTGAACTGTATGCAGAACAGATTGACTGCCTTGGTCATGTTATTGACAAGAATGGCATACATGCAGATACTGACAAACTCTCTCATATCAGGGAATGGTGAACACCATGGAACTACAATGACATAAGTTTTGTAGGCTTGGTAAACTACTTAGCCAACTTCCTACTGGATATCACACATTATATGGGACCCTTATTGGCTATGACACAAAATGGAACCCCCTTCCATTGGCAACCAATTCACCAACATTGCTTTGACATGATCAAACAAATATGCTGCAATACACCAATTATCACACCTATCAACCCCAAACACCAGGATGAACCGATCTGGATGATATGTGACATGTCTAAATCAGGCATAGGAGCAATGTATGGTCAAGGACCTATGTGGCAAGGATGCCACCCCGCAGGATTTATGTCAAAGAAATTTA
Organism: Tricholoma matsutake; assembly: GCA_026075535.2. Classification (NCBI taxonomy): domain Eukaryota; kingdom Fungi; phylum Basidiomycota; class Agaricomycetes; order Agaricales; family Tricholomataceae; genus Tricholoma; species Tricholoma matsutake. The sequence goes on from AP026544.2 coordinate 4,835,096, forward strand.
CCATTGCCCAACACAACTATGCCATGCATGAGTTGGAAACTCTTGTGATCCTTGAGGCATTATTGAAATGGGAGGATAAACTAATTGGATATTGGGTGAGGTCTTTACACTCCCCCCCCAATCTGAGTGGACTCCGCTCAGACACTTGGACAGTCCTAGGACTTTGCTCGGACTTTGCTCAGACTTTGTTGGCTGAAAGTCCTGCCAAACTAGATGTCCAGTCTGAGCTGAGTTCTTGGACTGTCCAAGTTGCTTATATAATTGACTGAAAAATCACTTGCTACTGCAGGGATTGAACCCTCATAGTCACATGATAAAGTACAATTAAGGCAACAATATAACCGTTAGACTAAAGTATCATTACAGGTAGATAGTTTTATCTCTCTATGTACTGCCCTGGCTGTGATGACAAATCAACACAGCCACATCATTAGGCTGGTGGCATTGACTAGTAATCAGGGGGCTGCAGCAACATTGAAAATTTGAACATGACAAATCTATGGCCAACCAAAGAAACGGCATAAAGCCAGCAGAACGAGCTCATGCTGGGAAAATCTTGCATGACAATTTGATGCTTAGTAATTTAGTAATACACAGGTACCAGTTGCAGTTTGTATTTGAAAGCATGTTAGGGTTAAGGTTAACCATGGGCAAATATTACACAGCCACTGAAATTTGATGGCACGGTCCCGAAATTCAAGTTCAATGTCCTAGGCCAAGCTGACATATTGAAAGAAGACAAATACATCGAAAAACTGGTATATAGAAAGATGCTACCTGTGCACAGAGATTGAAATAGAAGAAATGTTGCCTACGGGAGTATCACTGAACTGGGTCTTCAAGTTCACCATCACACTGGCCACAGTGATCATGATACAACAGCCTTAGACTTGTGACCCTCATACCAGTATGAGCAAGTGTCGATACCTCGTAGAGGGACTGGACAATGCTAAAGTGACTGTAACAATGGTAGGGTACCACATCTCCTGCGTTTGCATGGATGTGAGCATGTGAAGATGGTCTGAACGTTGGATATACCATCATCATCTGAGTTGCTCAGATCACCACCATCATCACTACTGGACTGGTCTTCATCATCACTGTCTGAATCGCTTTCTTCACTGTTGCAGTCAGAGTCATCTGAGGAATTCATGTCATAATCTGATTCCATAACCAGATCATTGTACTGCTGTACGAAGTCCAGGTCCACAGGAGTTGCCCCGAGGCTCAGGATATCATGGCCTGCGATGTCTTTGTAAGTAGATTGTGTTTAAAGAAAGTGTAATACCTATGTACATCTCATGTATGAGGATAACACTCCTGCCCTAGCCTTAACAACGTATCTTGGTCTCACCCACTTGAAGCCCTCGCTAACCCCAAAATGCAGATCATAAGGGAAATACTTCTTCAGTAAATCCATCAGAACATCTGCTGTGCACTCCAACACTTCACCTTGAGCATCATTCTCTTCTGCCATAGTCTTAGTATATGAGATCAGTGCTACAATATGCTGGGAGAGTAGGTCCTTGAATATGAGGCCACCATTGATGAATGATTCCTTCTCGGGGTCGAGAAACAGATAGTGTGCACACCACCAATGATGAAGGTCCCTAGATAGCCCATGGGCATGGATAGTGCACAGCCGATCATGGTTATGTTTAGGTCCATGTCGATATTTCTTCCTGTATGCCAGAGGGTTGATGAGATCCCCAAGTTCCATGACGATGCATAACATGAACAGGTCAAGCACCCCTTCAAAAATATAGACATCAGGAATATGACAAGTGGACGGTGGCATCGACAAATCTAGTTTAGACCAGCGCTTGATGAGGACATAGTGAAGATAAGTAACCATCCTTCAAAGTAGAAGATGCACATCATGACTGTGTTCCATGTTCGTCACCCTCTTGCTAGCAACAAACATATGATAAAGCCTGAAAACTGTGTCTTGGATCGTGGACATCGCATAAAAATGACCTCCATGACAAATTGCAGATTCTGGTGTCACAACAAAATGTGGTGTGTTTGGCCACATTAACCTATAGGACAATGGTTATGAATATGGGGGTGCCAAGCAGACACAACTTCCATTCGGGATCTGGGACAAAGAAGGACTGCCTCAAGGTCCCACTTCTCCAGGTTGGCAGCAGAAATATCGTATTCTTCAGTGAATAGCGTAGCATCAGAGAAATGCATCGACCCAGGTTTGGGCTTTGCAACGATCCACCATTTCATGCCAGTTTGGGTGTCGATGTAAGTGCAGAAGCCGTTGCAATCAATATGCCAGAGATGGTGGGCACCTGATGTTGCCGCAAGGCCCCATCTAGTACTTGCCATTGGAAATGAAATAGTTTGGCTACACATCAGTAAATCGATGGTGGCACTGAACACTGCAAGATCAGAAGCAAACGATGTGGGAGGATGAGGGGCAGACAGCATTGGGAAGTCCAGTGCATTGAGGATTTTACTTTTCTCCCTATGACACCTCAGCATATCTTCTAAAGTACCCTTCAGGTGGCGAGATGATTCAGCTTCGAAGGAGTTTTCAATTGAGTAATCTGGTACATAATCAGGATGTCCAAGCACAAAAAGAATATGCTTCAAACACACCATGAATCATCACAGACCTGCACAGGTCCCCTAATGTTTTCAAACCCTTTTCATCAAAAGCAAGTGTAGGCTCAAATTGGTCATGTATTACAACATGTTTTTGGCAGAATATTGCTTGTATCTCTTGGTCACTCTTGCTCCCGAGTTCCTGCTTTGAGAGTATACAAAATGCACTCTCCTCCAGACAAGCCATCCACAGAGGTTGGCCATCTTTATAGCCTGCTATGACAGCACTGTGAATAATTTTGAACATGGAGCACTCATCATTAAACTAAGGGAGTGCCAAAAGTCACTATATTGTGGTGAATGAGTCTAGGTAGAGCTTACATGGAATGACGGGGTGTATGTAACTGGGTCATCCTTCCCAGGAGCCCATAGTGATACTGATTTGCCTACGAATTGTTTCTATAGATGGAATATGAGTTATTAGGTATGAATTATCACACATATAACCATGCATGCCTTTTGAGTTCTTGAAAGGTTTGGTTTTTCAGGTTTAATCTGCAAAGAATGATAAATTGTGTTCTTTTAAGATGGCAAATGACTGACCACATCCTGTGTTAAGTCGATGATATCAACAAGTCTACTAACACCTCTGAATTTGATCTCCTCAAAATAGTTGCGCTCCATGGCATCTACAGACTGCAGTCCAGATTGAATTTTTGATTCAGGCTTTGGTTTTGGTTTTGGCCTTGGCTTTGACCTTGACTTTAACTTTGTTTTTGGCAGTGGAAGGGGCAATTTGTCTGTTTTCTTTGTTTTTGCCTCTCACGTCGGGTTCTTTCACTTTTCGCCAGTGATTGGACTGTCCTTTTCAGTGGAGAGTGAATTGTCGGAGGGTGAAGGCATCTTGCGGGGGCTTGATTCTTCATTTGGAGCCTTGTTGTGCTCATTCATACTGCCCTCTCTCATGTCCACATCCACCGCACCAGATTGTTCTCCTCAGTTTGCAACATCTCCTGTATCTGCATCAACATCCATTGCACTAGGATTCTCGTCCTCCCCTCCAGCTCTTCCTGATCGTTCTACTTTCTGTGTGATGCCTGCTCTATCCACATCACTTGCTCTATCCATGGCAATATCCATACCAGAGTTGCCAGTGAGCCTTTCTGGTCGAGCACTTCCTTGGTCATTTTGGTGTCGATAAGCCCCTTTCGCAGCGCCACTATTTCCTTGTCCACAGCTATCATCTTCCTCAGAATTCCTACCTCCAAGATGGTGCAATCCTTCATGAACACATTTTTCATCCTCATCACCATCCTCCTCCTCCTCCTCCTCCTCCTCCTCCTCCTCCTCCTCCTCCTCCTCCTCCTCTTCCATGTCCACTGCAGCCCCAGGCCCACCACATACAGAGGTTGCACCACATGCAAAGGAATTAGGAGACTCCACATGATGGTTCACACAATATTCAGAGGTAACAACAGGGACCTTTAGTATTCGGATATCTGAGAAATTGAATTAAAGTCGGTCCATAGATAATATAAGAAGGTCTCACCAGCTGTGAACCAACTGGCATCATCATTACATATATCATGTACACCCATCGCAGAGATATCTGTGAATGCTTCCACCAATAACCCTGGAATTGTTATGGTTGTTTTATTGGTGGCAATATCAAATATAACTCTTAATAGTTGTTTTTCAACCTTTCTAATTATGGTGGGTTGTTTGTTACCAAATGATTTCCAGAGCTATAATAACATTTAGGAATCAGTGGCATCCTTCCAGTTTCAAGTGCTCTCATACCTCAAACATTTTTGTCTTCCCAAAAGACACATTTATTAACAAATGATTGACAAGGAGGAATAGCGGTGAAAGGGCAAGAGCAATAAATAAAGGGTTTTGTAACATTTCCAGCTCTATGTCAAAATTCTCATGGTCTACTGAAACACCATATCTGACACATTGTGAACATTAGGAAAGGTCTGTCATGAAATTATGCCCTTACTTTCCAAGTGCCTCCTTGAGATCATTCTTGTCATTGGGCAAGTACAAACTACCCTGATGACTAAAGTGTTGGGGAAAAAAAATATGGAGAGTGTGGCACACGTACTCAGAGAAGATAGGACAGATGAAATGCAGCAGCCACAAAGTTTTGGATAATCTTCGCCCTGTGAACATTCCCTATGGCATGACAAACCGCATGATAACAGGCAGAGAGCTGATCATCAACAGTCATTGCATTAAGAAACATATATGTGCTATCAGATTCCATGCTTCCGATTGCAGTTTTGACAACTTTGGGCCAGTCACCCATAGTTGCATGGCCCTGAGAGGTATATTTTTAAACAGGCAAGTAGTGTTACAGAGAAAAAGAGATGCACAATCTTATCAATAAATGGCACTTCCCCCCTTTCTTTGGAATTGCTCTCTGATGCCATATCAAAAACGAATGTGACTACATCCAGGAGGCTATACTTCAGAAGTTCCTTCACAAGTATGTCAGCCTTTTTCTCAGGAAAGTCACCGGTTAGACAAAATCTTCGCAGGACCATCAATTTCTCCATTCCTGTAAAGTATGTTGACTAGTGTTTGAAGGTTCAGTCTATAGGACTGAAGACTGAACTGGACTGAACTGTGGTCCATGCTGCAGTTCGGTCCATTTGTCTGAAAAATTGAGTAACCAAAACTGCAGTTCAGTTGCCAGTTCACTCATTTTGAAAACATTTGAAGACCATTATAAGACCAGTTGTAACCGGTTTACAACTGGTCTTTTACACTTAGATTACGTACCCTACAAGCTCCTATAAGAGTACCAAATAAATATATTTATATACTAATTACATATGTCGTAGATAAAAAACAGGGGCACACCCGAATGAATAGAGGGAAAAGTAAGATGTTTAAATAGCACTGACCATTTGCACCTGTTTGCATGGTCACATGTACTCTCGTTTACGCATTTTTGACATGTTTACATCTTTTGTTTATATGTTTACATTTATTTGTACTGTATTGCCACCAGCCACAATGCATTTCGCAACTTGGTTTCTCTCCCTACAACAAGGGCCTTGTCCACAACTGGGGCACAAACAACATCTGTTGTTGTTTGTACCCCAGGTAAGTATCTTTTACTCTTTGCCTTTCATTTGTAACTAATTTTTATCTTGTTTGTTTCTTAGAATCTATGTATATTATAACACATTATAACACTGATGACATGGCACCCACTTCCAGCCTTGTGAGCCACTGCTTGTGGGGTGGACTGTGGGTGCAGGAGATGAGGACAATGAAGACGAGGACAATGAGGGATGACAACAACAACAAATGACAAATGATAAGCAGGAGACGACAACGATGACAAAAAATGAGTGGAGGACGATGATGATGAACAATGAGTAGGGGACGACAATGACAACGAACGCCAAGCAGAGGATGACAACAATGACAAACAATGAGTAGGGGACAACAACAACAACAATGAATGACAAGCAGAGGACAACAACGATGATGAATGAGTAGGGGACAACAACAACAACAAATGAGTAGGGGACAACAACAACAACAAATGAGTAGGGGACAACAACAACAACAAATGAGTAGGGGACAACAACAACAACAAATGAGTAGGGGACAACAACAACAACAAATGAGTAGGGGACAACAACAACAACAAACAACAAGCAGAGGATGACAACAATTGGGGATGACGATGAGGATGAACGGGGACCACGAGATAGCAACAACGCAACACCCGCCCCTCCCTTGCTCGAAACGCGAGATGAAGGGGTGGTTTTCTACTGACGTGTCTTCCCCAGCACCGCCGTCCAGCCTCACGAGCCCCTGCTCATGGGTGGACTTGTTTTCTTGTTTTTTAATTTGTTTTTTTCTATTTCTATTTCTATTTCTTTTTTCTATTTCTTTTTCATTCTCTTACACCACGGCTGCGAGCAACTGCTCACAGCATGTAAATGTAATTAGTTTTATTTAGTATATAATAGAATTAAGTTAATACTCGAAAAAATGGGACGAAAACTGGTTTAAACCGGTTTTCTGGACTGTAACTGAACCAATTAGGACTGGTCCTATTGGTCTGGTTATGGTCTATGTCACTTGGGCTTGCAGTCTGGACCAGTTAACCCACTTTGGGGTCAAAAAACCGGACCGAACCAGACCTTAAAACACTAATGTTGACCCAGATTGGCACAAGTTCTCCTGCTCACGAATCACACCCAAGTACGCCTTAGCAGAATAAGCATTAACAGAAAATAATTGAAAAGTGAGTCAACTCACACACACATTAGATACCGCCATTTCTAGTTTATCAAGACCACTGGGGGCAGAGACAACATCCATTTTCCAAGGAATGTCTTTGAAAAAGGTGCTTGTGGTACAAAATTTCTCCTGGTTGGCCATTTCATCCTAGCACTGCAACCTTGAACTTCAAGTTATACATGAATGTCAGGTACTAGAGGTTTCAAGTGGCACTTGAGTGACAAAAAGTCAGACTCAACACCAGTGCAGGTGATGAAAAGTCAAACCAGCACTCTTAACTGCTGCCAGGAATATGGTAAGATACGACGAGAATGAGACTCGGACTTTAAGCTTCAAGAACAAGGGCTGCCGCCACTTTGAACTTGAATTTTGGTGGCTGTGTAAGATTTGCCCATGGTTAACCTTAACCCTACATTAGTGTGAGAACTTGAGACAGCTGAGTTAGATGTTTCAAGCTCAAGAGTCTGAGCCTGAACTTGAACTTGAAAGCTTGAAGTTCAAGTTCATCCAATTACTGCTTCCAACTTGAAGTTTGCTGCTTCTTTCCATGCTCCATTTTCTCCTACTCGTTTTTCGTCACCTGCAGATCTGACTTTTTGTCACCTGCCTTGAGTCTGACTTTTTGTCACTCAATCCTACATTTAGATTCCGTCAAGTTGTCTGTGGATGCCTTTGGCACCTTGAAGGCTCAACACTATATTTACATCATTTGTAAGCCCTTGCCTGTACCTCTCTTACTAGTACTAAGTAGTATTCTCATAGCTAGCAGGAACTCATCAAAATGACTGCCATGCTTGTGGATGATGATTTGCTGAGGTTTTGAGTTGATTATAGTGTGTTGAATCTTGAGTTTGTGATGGCTTGCCCACTGAATGTGTTCTTACAGGGCCCATTGGTGCGACAGATGGCAAAGTCAGGGCTCTCCTCTTCGACGGAGAATATTTTGTCACCACTCCTAATCAAACCTTCATCCCCGAACCGCCAGCTGGAGACCATAAAGTAATGATGCATGCTGACAGCCTCGATGCAGATGACAATCCTATTCTCTGGCCACAGCCTTATAATGTGTTTAACTGTCACCACGGTGCAATCCCTAGGGCTAAATTGCTTTCCGCCCATTTAATTATATGGTGGGAACCTATGCATGAGGACTTTATACCCTTGAGGGACCCAGCATCCCCCATTCAGGGCCTTGGCAAGCTATCAGATTCGAAGCTGGGTGAGCTGAAGTGTTCAGTGTCGATTTTGTTATCTCGGGTCCAAGCATTCATGTTGAATTCATCCAAATCTCAGGCGCCACCTACCCTTGGTCCAATGGTTAAAATGGTCGAGCATGGCCTTGTCCATCTTGGGTTGGTATGGATGAACTTCCATCAGATGGCATTTGGTGTGAGGGATGTCCAAAGGTGTTGGCTTGATGTAATGGTGATGTTGGATTACATGGAGGTGTACAAACCCCGGATGGACTCGACTAGGTTGGCAGTGGGCTCCCCATCAGTCAAAGTTGCCGACACTGTTGGTGTTTTCACGAATGATATTTGCATTGCATAGGACTTTTTCCATGTAGGCCTTCCATTCTGGTTGACATGGCCAGCCTCAGACCTTGGCCAAACAAATATACTCGCAGTTGTCCTGCTTATGGTACCGCACCACTATGGGATCTGCTTTGAGCCACACTGCTTCAATTACCCTATTATATACCAGGGCCTGGCTAGTTCTCATCACAAGCATGAGGCAATCTTACTGTATGCTCACAACTTCCTGCGCTATCCAGATCTGTTCATCCTCCATGCCAGCAAAATGAATACATCTGCATCAGGACACATAGAAGCCTTAGTAAGATCAAAAGATGGACCAGGTGCCAGGGCCATTGGGGGAGTTAGCCAACAATATGGTGCCAACAAGGGTAAGGGAAAAGGAGTTCTTTGTAAGTAACCAGAGTTGTTTTGTCATCTGTCAACTCACCCTCCCATGACAGATAATAAGTGGAAATCTTCAAATCTGCCAATGGGCCATGAAAAGTTTGATGTGTACAAGAGCCCCCTCATGCCACTCCCAATTCCTGCCTGGCATAATGCGTTGAAGGTGGTTAAAAGGGACAAACCCCCGGCATCTTATCACACACATTATCTATTTCCTGAGGTAGCAATTTTTGCTTCCACCAATGAGGCTCTCCATGCAAAATTCTTTGCCACATGGAAAGTATTTCAATCTGCCTGCATCTTATGAGTATTTTCAGTGGAAAGCTCAGCATCTCCCTTGTCCAGTCAACAGTGGCATGATTCTCTTCTTGATGGGCTTGTGGCATGCAGCCACGAGCCAAGTTTAATTTGTCAATGTGAACAAGTCAAGGCCATCTTTGCAGATGCTTTGGATGAACTCCAGATTGACCTTTGTCCTCCACCATCTGACAGTTGTCCCACAGTGCCAGTTGATGAGGCACAGAAAATTCTATGGGAATTGACTGAGCTTAATTTCCGCTTTGAGCTTTTGGCCCTTGACAAGCATGCCTCAGGCTTGTCACCCCACCGGGGTGAATATGAGTGGCAGGCTATGGTGCTAAAGTGTTTTGATGTACCCTTGCTAGTCATCACCAATGTACAGCGGGCAAATTTTGGTTTGCAAGCTCATGACTGGCAAGAAAGGTTACCATTTTTGCTGGCGGTGAGGGCATTAATGAGGGATTGGGATGGACTGAAGCCGACGCCTCTTTTACTACCTGATCTGGCCTCACATAATATGTATACTGAAGCAGATGTCCAGCAACTCGAGGACCACATAGCTCATTTTTATATGCAAACTTTCTATCATTTATTTGGCCATGCCACAGTTGTTCCTACCCAGCTTCCATAACTACCTATGTATAGTATATCTTGTAAAATCTTATTATCTGTGAACATCCTTCTGTTTTATTATTCCCCACATTGTCCCAACTTCCAGTTTGAGTCATTTTAGTATAACCCATCATACATGGTCAAAGCAAAGGTATGGTGCTACAACTATTGATGATATCCACTGATGATTTGGGATAATTTGAAATAGGAAACTTTGAAGTGCAAGTTTGATGGGAATGACAACAGTAAGCTCACTCATCCCTTAGCATTAACTTGAACATTTCCTCATTCTAATACAATGCCTCCATAGTGCGCCCAACATTTATGGCCTTTTACTAATCCAGAAATATTGGACTCGGACTGTCAATTCATAAATTGACTCATACATGCTAGTGATTGTTTTCTCACATTGAGCCCTCCAGTCAGGCTGAGGTTTCTGGACGTCGCACTGTTAGCAGAGTTCTGCCCACCACCATTCTCATTATCTCGCCATGGACCTGCCACCAGCCTGGTGTCAAGTCTGTGTTTGCGGGCACACATTCTCTGTACTACAAGCCTATACTTTTCACCAGCGTAGTTGCCAGAAGATGAAGAAACAGCTTTCCAGTGGTCTGGAGAAAGCTAAAGAGGTCTGGCAGTCCAAGAAGTGTCAAAAAATGGAAGTAATGCAAAGCACAACTGCAGAAAGCCCTACGGACCAAAATGTAGCTGTTGAACAAGAATTAAACAATGTTGCACTCGCCATGCAAAATGAAGTAAGACTTATGATGTTGGGGCAGCTCATTGCTCATTGAATTGCTATTATACTGGTTAGAGTGCCTCCATGAATGACACCAAGAAGCATCAAAAAATGGAAGTAATGCAAAGCACAACTGCAGAAAGCCCTGTGGACCAAAATGTAGCTGTTGAACAAGAATTAAACAATGTTGCACTCGCCATGCAAAATGAAGTAAGACTTATGATGTTGGTGCAGCTCATTGCTCATTGAATTGTTATTATACCAGTTAGAGTGCCTCCATGAATGATGAAGACTTGGATCAACCACTGGCAGAGTGCAGGGGTTGCCAGGAAAACTGCCAACTACCCAAGCACTACCGGGATATACTACCTGAACCTCCAGCAGCACTTCCTCCAGCTCCTCAACCAGAAGTGTCGGAATGTGCACCGACCACGTCTCCAGCTACCATACCAGCATCACCCTCATCTGAGCAACCCCCAAATGTTCATTCCCGTGTCAGGAGACTGCTGAAATTCATACGGAATAAATTTGGCCTTTTCTGGCAGTATCATGCAACTCATTTCCCAGGCCACAATCCCAATGAGAATATAATGCGCGACGACCTGATGGATACATCCCCGGATACTTTCCCTGACCATCCAGCTGACTCTTACCACCCATATCCGACTCAGTCGTCATTTTTACTAGGAGAATGGTATTGGAACAGCGGGTTAAAGAAAATGCAATCTGGCTTTCAGGATCTCATCAAGATAGTCGGGCATCCAAACTTTCAACCTGACCTTTCAGGGACAAACTGGCAGCTTATTAATGCGCAGCTGAGTGGAGATCAGCTGTGCAACCCCTTGAATGATGAAGGCTGGGAGGACAAAGAGGATAACAGCGGGTGGGTTAAAACCCCAATCAAGATCAAGGTCCCATTCCCCAGAAGGTTGCTGCATCCAGGGCAAAAGGAGTTCAACGTGGGAACACTTCATCACCACAAGCTGGTGTCGGTGATTAGGGAGAAAATTATGCATCCCTCTAACCATCCACACCTCCATTTCGAGCCATATGAGTTATTTTGGCAACCAACTGAAGCTTCTAAACCAGTCAAAGCTCATGGAGAACTCTACACTTCAGAGGCATTCATTGAGGCTCACCGTGACCTTCAGGATTCTCCCGGAGAGCCGGGATGCGACCTTCAGAGAGTTGTAGTGGATCTTATGTTCGCCTCAGATGGTACTCAGCTCTCAGCGTCCAGCACCGCTAAACTATGGCCAATTTATCTTGTGATGGGGAACGAGTCAAAGGACAGAAGGTCAAAGCCCTCCTGTCAAGCATTTGAGCACATCGCCTACCTAGAGATGGTGAGTAGGACCTCAATTAACTTTGCACTAGTATATCCTCATTCCTTTTTGAATGACAGCTCCCAGATGCATTTAAAGCCTTTGCCACAGAGCACCTGGGTGGAAAGGGCCCAAATGGAGCATTCATGGCCCATTGTCATCGAGAAATCTATAATGCTCAGTGTGAGATCATCCTTGATGATGAATTCCTGGAAGCTTATGAGCATGGAATTGTGATTATGTGTTGCAATGGCATTCAGTGTTGCTTTTACCCTCGTATATTTACATATTCTGTGGACTACAAGGAGAAGTAAGCCAAGATTCTTTTGAATGCTGGTGTCTTTAACTCAAAGTTTTGAAAGAATGCTTATAGCTAGCATTCGTAATCTTGGTTGGTGCCCTTGTCCTTGTTGTCTCATACCATTAGATCATGTTGCCAATATGGGGATGCGTCGAGATATGACACAGCGCAGGACTCTCACCTGGATTGATGATGTGAAATGGCATAATCATGTTGAGACGGCATGCGAGAAGATATATGAGCAGGGTTATGTGGTTGATAGTACAGCAGTGGAAGATCTCCTACAAGAAGATTCTCTTGTTCCAACAGCAGTATGACCTTCTTACCTCTCTGATGGTTGACTTTAATGCTCATGCTTTGTCAGAATGCATTTTCAAGCAAGCTGGCACCATTTGGTTTCAACATGTTTGGCATGCTCACTGTGGATCTCATGCATGAGGTTGAGCTTGATGTCTGGAAGGCAGTTTTCATACATCTACTACACTTTCTAGATTGCCAAAATGAAAGCCTCAAGCATGAGTTAGAGAGACGGCAAGCATTGTTTGAAGCCTCAGAAGGCTTGGTACTGATATTTCCATTAGATTTCAAGAGATTCCTCCTTTCGGGGTTGATGGCATAAGAAAAATAAGGTCAAACCAGTTGAAATTGAAGAAGATGACTGCTCATGATTACGAGGATATGTTACAAGTGGGTGTTATCGCTAGTATTCTTGACTTGACTGATATCATTCACATAGTGTGCTATATCCATTTTTGATGGTCTTCTGCCTGAACCCCACAATACATATGTTCTCAAGCTCTTATTTGAATTAGCCCACTGGCATGGTCTTGCCAAGCTCGGCATGCACATGGATGCGACTCTGGACATTTTATCCCATGTCACTACATCTCTGGGAAACAGCCTACGCACATTTGAGGAAAAGACATGTGAAGCATTCGAGACTCGAGAGTTGGAATGCAAGTGTGCTGCTTGGCAACAATGTCAGGAGAAATCTGCAATTAATGTGGTGTCCGGATCAAGAGGACCTACAGCATCCAACAGTAATGCACAGAACCAGAAGAAGCTCAATCTGAGGACTTATAAGTACCATGCACTCAGCGACTATGTTGACACCATCTGGCGCTTCGGTACAACTGACTCATATTCCACTCAATCAGTAAGATTTTACATGATATTTTGTGTAACATTGCTTACTGTGGCAGTGGGCATCAGAGCGAGCTCGAGTACCAAACATCCAAAACTTGGTCACTTCAGTTTAGCAGCCAATCAATACCACAGCAAATATTGAGGATTGAGCGACGAGAGCGCTGTATCAGCATGATCCACAAGAGGCTGGATCATCAACGCCTTAGCCCATCCTCAGAAATAGAGCCAGAGGATGTTACACATGACCCTGGGGTACAGTACAACATAGGAAAGTCACAGAAATGTTCTATACACATACCGACCTTCCTACAAAAGAACGAGGGTGATCCTGCAATCAAGGTGAACAATCTTTGTATTCTTCTGCTGATTTGTACTAACCCCTCATGCAGAATTTCTTACCAAAGTTAAGAGAGCATCTACTTCCCCAAATCCAAACAGCATTGCTCTGGGAAGCTGAATCGCTTTCAGAGCCTTCCAGCTTCAGAACAGGCTCAGATACTGGACTATTTCATAGCCCCAACAGAAATGCATGCAATTTTGTGTTCTTGAAGAACGACTGCATATACCACCACAAGCTTATTCAATTCCACTTTACCACTTATGATGTTCAGCGTGGGACTGACATTGTTAACCCAGGGACATCTTGTTGTAACATCATGCTTCTTGCCGATGATGTGGAGAGTTTGAATCCACATCATTTCTTGTATGCATGGGTCCTTGGCAGATATCACATAAATGTGATCTATACTGGGCCTGGCATGCATGATTTTGAAGCTTGCTGCTTCAATTTTTTGTGGGTGCAATGGTTTGAGGTCGTTAATCCAGGGTCTTCAGGGTGGAGTAATTCCAAGCTAGACTCTGTCCGCTTCCCACCTATGAACAAAAATTGTTCTTTTGGTTTTGTGGATCCAAAAGATGTCCTGCGTGGGTGTCACATCTTACCAGCCTTTGCAAAAGGAAAACGATGAGCAGATGGGATTGGCATCTCATGCTGTGCCAAAGATAGTAAAGATTACAATCAATACTATATTAACCGGTGTGTTTATTGCTTACTTGCTACTTCTGATTTCATTCTATTCCCCTAGGTTCTCTGACAGGGATCTTCTCATGCACTACCACTGGGGGCTGGGTGTTGGCCACTTTCATGCACATCAGTCAGCACTTACTTCAGGCTGCATTTCCAATCTGACTGAGGATGCCCAAGAAACTCAGGCTCCAGATCTGGGGCTGCAGGAAGCATTGGGAGAGTCTCTTGCACAGGACAATGACAGAGGTAGTGACATGGGTTATGAGTCGGACAAACCAGAGCTGTGTTTGGAAGACCTTGACTTGGAATGGTGGGACGACATTGAAATGGATGATGTAGAGGATGGGGCAGGGGAAGAAGATGACGGAGAGCCTGTAGATTTTACTGGGATGTACTAGGCATACATTTCTTAACATGTGTCAGCTCAGATTGGACATCTATGTATGTAGCATTCATTTGCACTTTCTTTATCTGGTTGTCATGGAAGTCTACCTGGTCTAATTCATATTTTTGCTCTTATAGGTTTTACTGCTGCTATGGAATAATATCAGGGTCTCAACGCACCATATATAGCCTTGTACTAGTACCTATCATGGCACTGTGCTCGACATCAAGTCACACCAGAAATAGCCTGAGAATTCCCCTTCACATTTGTTACTAGTAGTAGGCCACTCATTGGCAAGAATTTTCACTCACCAACCCTTTGAGAGGACGAAGTCGAGTGGTTATGCTGCAGAGATTTATGTAGACGCTTATTGTGTCAAACCTGACTTTGGGGGAGACCCGTCCCTTGCAATAAACACATCCCTCTTCAAATCATCACAATTTGACTATACTGAATGTCCTACATTTCCCCATTCTGGTGCATATAGTACTTTGGGAATGCATCCTGTTATCAGATCCATGGCTCTACAATGAATGGTGCAACGACTCAGTGTGGTGGCTGACTTCGGTGAGTTTGTGACTGCGTTCAAGAACTAGTGAATCATTTCTTTCAAGTAGCCACTACATTTACGAACCTAGCAGAAAGTTTTCGGATTCAACATCATGGTGCAGTGCCCACCTTGTCCTATGGGAGCTTGGCATTGTTATCGAGTTTCCTCTGGGGTGTCAATCATCATTCCCTCAGCCTCATCAGCAGCCACTCAAACCTCCCCATCCAACCACTGGCACATGATATGGCTGGCCGGGGTCTCCGAGTCAGGCTATTCAGATGGGTTGAGCCTGAGCATGGGTTTCAAAAGGAGGAAGGGATTTGTTGACATGCAATCTGGATAAGTTATACCCTGGCTGTACACAATTCCTCCAGTGCTTCAAGTTGTCCTCGTCGTCCGACATCGGTGGCAGTGTGGACAGATGTTGGTCTTAATTGAGAAAGATGATTTTAATTTGATAGGGGATCACCTGTGTCCACTCATGGTAAGCTTGACATCTGAGAGGACCCCCGATAGTAGGTGGGAAGGCCTGATCCTGAAAAACAAAATCAGGCTATAAAAGTTCAGACAAAAGTTTCAAAAATTAGGTGTTTTGGTTCAGATAAAATCAGGCCTCCACCAGAATTTCAAAAATTCATAATCAGGCCTCAAAACTCCAAAACTTCATTCAGATTCATTGATCAGGCCAGGCTGTTGCTATGCGATTGAATTTCAAATTTGCTGGCTTAACCATCTAGCATGTATAATGCTTCTCAGAATGTTAAACCATGCACCAAAACATATTATATTTGTGAATTATGAGACAGTGGTAGAAAACCATGGGTCCTTGATCAAACTAGCTATGTACATAAAAAAAAAATACACAGCTACGGTTTGATCACACAACCATACAACTACTCCAATTGCGTTCTCATCACATGTGCCATTACACCATCCGGTAATTTGTATGGACATCGTATGAGGCCTGCATGTACTAGTAGCACCCAAAATTTTGTTCGGACGGAAAATCAGGCCTATCCCTAGATTTTGAAGATTTTGTTCAGATAAAATCAGGCATGGGCACTTTTTTTGGCCAAAATTCATTTGGATGGGGACCAGGCCCTCCCACCTATTATCAGGGGTCCTCATCCGAGTCGCTTGGCAGGCTGGTCCAACATCAGTGAACCTGATTAATGAGTCAGTGGCTGTGTACTACTTAACCCTAATAGGATTTCAAACATTAGCATGAGAAACTCCTAACTTCAAGTTCAAGTTGACTTGGAATTTCTTCTGTTCCCTCACTGTCTTTCTTCATTTCTGGCAGCGCTGCTCTCTAGTTCTTGGCTCTGCAGGTCTGACTTTCGTCACCTGCCCAGTTGTGTCTGACTTTTTGTCATGCAACCCTATGCTTTGCCTTTGGCCCCTTGAACCTATCAGCACTGGCAGCTAGTGTTCAAGGGTCCAGTCCATAAGACCGGAAAAAGACTGGACCCTTAACCAAACTTAACCGCAAAAGACCGAACCGTCGGTCTCGGTTCACCCCATATTTTGGGGTTGGTTCAGTTGTCGGTTGATCACTTTTGTAAACTCACAAAAACCAATGTAAGACCAGTTGAAACTGGTCTTAACTGGTCTTTTAGACATGTTTATGCTACTAGATATATAGCATAAGTTGAGTACAAAATACAGAAATAAGTATCCAAAAGTATATAAAAGAACAAAATATAAATACTACTATTACTATTTATGGCATATATACATAAAGTGGAACAAGCCTGGGGGAAAAAACAGTCATTTGGTGAGTGCTTATATACCCTGTGGCCATGCACAGACCATGTGTTCACGTTTGTTCACCCAAAAACAAATGTGGCACCACTTCCCAGATGACTTCCCATGACCACGACAACAACACCAATGATGCTGTTTCCATGAAAATGACCACAACAACTGAGCAAACACAGAGTAGATGGCCCAAACAATGAACAAGGGTCGTTTGGGACCCTAGGGTACGTTGTTTTATAGTTGATTCTTTTCTTTTACTAACTAACTAACTAACTAAAAGTTTTTTCTTCTTTTTTAGGTACTTTTCATTTTGATAACAAAATCGCCCACCCACCAAATGACACCTTTGCTGCTGCTGTGAGCCACTGCTCGCAGGCCAGCATTGGGTTGCTTCTGGACCACAACAACCACACCCAATGCCGCTGCTGCAAGCCTCTGCTCGCAGGGTGGCAATGGGCCCTTTCCTGGACGACAAGGAATCAGGGGGACGAGGACGAATCAGGGGGCCCTGCTGCAGACAGCCCAAATGATGCTAGTCATTGTTTGGGCTGTCGAGTATGTTTTTTTTGTTTAATCTTATTTCTTTTACTCACGATTATTTTCTTAGTTTCTTATCTTTTGCTAGCGACGTCGCCTAGCCACCACACAATGCACCTGGGCCCTTGCCATACACCACCCATGCCCTATGTCACTGCTGCGAGCCTCTGCTCGCAGGGTGGCAACAGGTACTGCCACTTCCAGACAGCAACAGCAATGGCAGCCAGGGACAATGGCCGACACCACGTCACAGCACCACCAACCTGCCTACGAGCCACTGCTTGTAGGGGGTAATAGAGGTGGCGATGATGAACAACAACGCACACAGGGAGGGGCTGACGAATGACAGGGAGTGGAAAATGGACAACAATGAGAACAGGGGAGGGGGCAACACGCAATGGGGAGGAGACAACAAATGACAACCACTCTCAACCCCCCACCCTCGCTACAAACGTGAGACGGTGGGGCTATTTTATTATTATCTTGTTCTTCTTTGTCTTCTTTCAGTTTTTTAGCAACACCGCTGTAAATATAATTAGTTTTATCTACGATATATTATAATTTAGTTAGACTCATAAAAACAGCCCAAAGACCAGTCAAAACTGGTCTTTTGGGGTTGCAGTCCATCTAATCTGGGCATCGATTTGGACTGGTTTCGGTCTCCAGTTGACCCCCTTGGGGGTCAAAAAACTGGACCGAACCAGACCCTTAAACACTACTGGCAGCCCAACCTGAAGCTCTTGACAGTGCTAAGGGCAATATCCTCTTGGATGTCCCACTAACAGAGATTGCCATTTGAGTCTCTTGTGGCACCCTGAAGGCTCAACATTTTATCTACATCATCAGTACATCCTTGCCTCAGGCTGGCCTTGCCACTTAGTATTCCCTTGGCTATTAGACTGTCATGCTCATGCCATTGAACCCTGCAAAAAACCCTTGGTCAAGCAGCGAAAATCATCGAGCATGCTCTAGTCCACCTCTAGCCAGTGTGCACTAGCTTCCGTTGGATGGCGTCTGGCATGAGGGGTATGCAGAGGTGTTGGCTTGATGTAGTGGTGATGATACACTTCTCAATGCATCAGATGGCCCCACATGGTGAGAGCCTCTTTGCTTACCCTGCCCTATGGGCTATGCAACACCTGCCCTTTACTCGTGCCCAGGAATTTGACCCAAGCAACACGTGGCTGTAGGGTGTTGGGCAATCAAAGATCGAAAGCTGACACATTTTCTAGTCTAGTTAATTGAAGTTCATTCCGAAGGGCATCCATATTTCCCACATCAGACGCGACTGGCTAAAAGCCCAGGTGCAGTTGTGCTCAGGCCTTCAAACTATTTGTCACCCCATTAGCTGAGTTTGACTGCATTCAAGTTTGCGATACGGTGACTGCCAGGGAGCAGGAACAAACTTGGTTGCTGGTATGATACTACCCTCCCCACCGTTTATCTAGAAAATGACTCGGTTGCTCATCTGGACTGTATTGTTTACTAAACTTCTTTCTGCAGAGCTGGAGTGAATCAGCCTCTTCTTCAGCCCCTTCACAATGCAGCTACCATTGGCTTGATCACACTTGAGGTTCCAGTGTTCCCCTTACCTGAAGTGTACACATATCACACATGCAGTAGCTAAACGATGTAATACAGTTGTTTATGGCACTAGAAAAAGTCCGGCAGGTCAAAAAAGCTTCCACATGTACCATCTGAATGATCTTTTATATTATTTGCCATCATTAGTTCTTCATAATGAGCTGGACGATCATGATGTTGATGGTCGGTTGGCTGCACATAAATTCTGAAAGAGCCACATCTGACTACTCATAGGTGTACTTGGAGATGCAGCACGGAGCATCAATATTCAATTGATGGCTGGCTAGTTGACCCTATGAATACATATATGTCCTATATCACTCTATATTCACATATCAGACACCGGATGGCCTCATCACCGAAGTTTTTGAGAGTCCCTTGCAAGCACAATGTGGCATCTTCTGATGGTGCTTGAAAAGGCTGCTATCCCTCTTGGTTTTTCTTCATGGCCAACAGCAGCACTGGGTGGTCACATTTGATTGCCTCCTCTCCCCTCTGCCTCGCCCCACAGGCAAGGTATTCAAACTGAGGATATCTGATCAGTTGACACTTTTTATATATCACCATATTGCTAGCAGCTATCCGCCACACCTGTCAAGAACCGTTCCTCACCCAATCGGAACCCGCATCTATCCGACCCTTTCCCACACATCCATGACTTTTGTCTACGCCTCCCGATTTCGTTCCCAGCTGCCTTGCACTGCCCACACTGCTGTGCATCAGGCCACCCTGTACAGCATCCATAGCTGCCATCTCTATTGCAAATTCGACTATGGATTCCTGTGCGGCTCCCGCTAGATAATTTATCTATGCAGTCGAGACACTGCTGCAGTCTTCATTCCTGTTCCGCATTATTCCGGACTACAGTATTTAAGCTTAGTTAGTTTCGCCTTGTATTCCTCAGTTCGTATATCGACATAGACTCGACTTTTGTTACGATTTTGTTATCTGGACCCGCAAGACCAGGCACCTCATTTTTCCTTTCTGACACGACACGACTCACTTCCGATGGAGACACCCCCTGATCTGACTCCTGTCGATCAACATGCTGCACCGCAGTATTCCATGACATCGGACTCCTTGACATCGGACCCTTGATATCGGATCCATGACATCGGATGCTCATGCTTGGCATGAGGGTTATTTGCTATTGTTCTTCGACATGCTGCGCCACAGCACTCCATGACATCGGATGCCTCGTGCTAGGCATGAGGCTTACTGTTCTATTGTTCCTTCTATATTTACTTGACAAGGATCTCGTATTCTGATTGGATGATAGACATTCTCTGAACTGTATATAAGCTACAGTAATACTGCCCATATTCCTTAGCTTGACCTAATTCAATCAATGGTCTTAGACTCAACCAGAACACTCAACAGCTTAGGAAGCCCCTAGCTGTGATAACTCAAACTCGACAGTTGGAAAGCCTCCAACTGTGATATACGAACTGACGGTCTACTCAGAAACCCTCTGAGTACAGATAGCCATAACAACTTGAGGAAGTACCCAAGCGAAGGCCAGAAGGCCCGATATACTAGGAAAGCCTCCTAGTGTGATACCAAGACTGTTGGAAAGCCTCCAACTGTGACAGACAAAGCCAAGGCTGAGTTAAAGACCTATAGTCTTAACAACTTTAATCTGCCAATCCAAACCTCCTTCTACTCCAACCTCAGTACTCTAAGAGTCTGAACTCCATTCGACTCAACCTCCAGTCTCCCTCTGAAGTTCTAACCTCGTCTGAACTTAACCTAAGTACCTCCGTACTCCTTCCTGCGGTTACCCGCACTTTCCCGTTCCTACCTCCAAAACCTCCAACTTGAAATTAGGACACCAGATGAGGTGAAGGGCGCAGCTTCTTACAAGCTGAAGCCAAGTCCTTTCTGTTTCCCCTCCCGCCGAATCCGCAATGACCCGACAACCTTCCATAAATAACACCCGCAGTGTCCGATCGGATTCCAATGAACCTTCCAGGATCAGTTCTTAACAACACCCAAGAGTCCATAAAGGAGTGTGGTAATTCAACAAGTGACAATGTAAGGAGGTATGGGTATATGTATATCCAGTCCATACCTCAGCACATCAGTACATAGGTATGAAAACAGATGGAGCTGGATGAGGTGCCCATCATCTAGGCGCCCCCTTCCATTAGACCAACCAGTTTTCTTTAACTTTCTAGTTCAATCCGAATACAACATCAAACAAAACTAGGAATACCACCACGACCAACAAGAGTCTGCACTCTCCGACTTACCCTGTACTACCTTGCCACTTGTGAGTTGTTTTTATTCTACCTTAACCCCTACCATTTCTCCACTGCTCTAACTAACCACCCTCCATACTTCCAACCTCTTAAGCACAGCTTCAATCTTCCCTCCCCATCTCTAACCACAACCATCACCTATGGCACATCAGATTTCTGGAATGCCAATTGTTGAACACCCTCAGCCCTTCAGAGTAAGCATTTTATTCCATTTTTACTTTATCTAATTGTTGGCTCTTCACAGCATGGCCATCGGGTCGAGGTGTATAGAAACTGTCAATGGTGCAAAGCCACATTTCATAGATATGATTACCAGATTCTACCAAGGTTTAAGAAATGAGGTGAGTGGAAGGAATGAGTGGTAAGCCTCTATAATATTTCATTGGCTTTTTCTGACCGTTCTTTTGAAGCAAATCTGCATTGGAGGCCTCGTCGTATTTGACGATGATGGGGAGGATGTGGTGTATGCATTGTCAGATATAGTGAGGTTTGGCTGGTGAGCATCACATTTCATTTGGTACCCTTGGCATTGATTGTCTAATGCTGGGCCCCACAGATAGATAGAAATTTGTATTTTTGATTGTGAACCGGAAGCTAAAAAGCCTGACTGTAGTTAATTGGAATCCATTGAATTGGCATAAGACAGTGCTATCGAGTGCTCAGTGAGTCATATAGCCTGGTGTTCTTCATCAGTGCGCCCTCTAAGTAATGCACATCAGGATGGATATTACTGCTGCATTTGATGTGACGCAGGATGTTAGGGACTGGACTATTAGGTGTGTTTACAAATTTTGCATTTCAATGCATTTCCTTATCATTTTATACCTATTCTGTGTTGATGCTTTGATGCGACGCAGGATGTTAGGTGGCATCAGTCCAACACCGGTATGCTTGTGATTCTGCCTTGCCAAAGTTTTCTTCATCGAACTTGACTTTCATAGCAAAGTTCCTCGTACCTGGCCCAGTTCTGTCACTCCTTCGCCTCATTACGAGTTTCCAGACTGTAGTGTGTTGCCAGGGA
Source organism: Tricholoma matsutake (assembly GCA_026075535.2). Classification (NCBI taxonomy): domain Eukaryota; kingdom Fungi; phylum Basidiomycota; class Agaricomycetes; order Agaricales; family Tricholomataceae; genus Tricholoma; species Tricholoma matsutake. The sequence goes on from AP026544.2 coordinate 4,857,392, forward strand.
ATGTGGGGTGGTGTGATGGCCCGGGTTGTCTCACATTTGAGTCATCCTGGACATCACACATACCATCATGATCTGCTTTACACTACAATACCCTGCAAGCTTGTTGTCCTTCATTTGGATCCCGACAACCAATGCAGGAGTGGTGCAGGAATGTGGCAGTTGTTATGCTGAATGACTTTGAGATGGGATGAGAAGGCTGGCCAGTGTATGTATCGGTGATGGCCACCCCAAGAGGATGTCAGCACAGGTGAGAACCCCTGCAATGATATCAAAGAAATCGAGTAGTTTGGGCTCGAGGTGATTGTTTTGCCCTAAAGGTATGTTGTGTTAAATATCATCTCTTTTTTCTTTCTTTCGCGAAACAGGACAGGAATGAATTCACGATGTTGGCCCATATTCAGGAAGAATGAGATGTAGCAGATAAAACTATTTCTTCTGTCGCATTCAATTATCTCCTCCCCCCCTCTATCTCCAAGTCCTCCAATGGGCGGGGTATTTGAACTGAGGAGCTCAACACAGCATCTGTCATCTAGGTGCCCCTTTCCATTACACCAACGACATGTATTATCATTCCTCAAGACATACCAGAGATCATCACAAAATGACAGATAATATCATTTCTTCCACCTGAACAACTCTCTGTTAGGATATACAAAAATCATATGTTGCAATTCTGTTAGCACAAGCGTCAGTTCCTGTATATCTCCTGCAAGTATCTGAGTATCTTATCAGCAAGTGGTAGCCACCAGGAAGAATGGGATATAGGGGAAATGCCAGATAAAATCATTTCTTCCACTCAAATAATTGCATATTGGGATATACAAAAATCATACATTCCAATTCTGTTAGTCCAAATGTTGGTTCCTGAACATCTCCTGCAAGTATCTGAGTATCTTACCAGCAAGTGGTAGGATCCAGGAAGAATGAGATATAGAGGAAATGGCAGATATAATCATTTCTTCCACTTGAACAATTGCATGTTGGGATATACAAAAATCATTCATTCCAATTCTGGGAGTACAAGCATCAGTTCCTGAACATTTCCTGAAAGTATCTGAGTATCTGGTCAGCAAACTACAAACTCTAGGAAGGATGATAGCACATTTTAAGGTCTGGATAATCTCTAGAAAGGATGTTGTTCTGAGGAAATGATAGCTAAAATCATTTCTTGTGCTTGAACAATTGTATGCTATGATATAACAATATTGCACAGCACAATCCTGTTAAAGTGTCTGACCCCTCTTCATATTTGTTTGACCGTCTTTTAAGGCCTGCCTAAATTTTATCTATTGATTGCGGAGTGTTAATTGTTGATCAAATCTGTCTAGTCATACCAGATCCCTGTCATTCACTGCAATTCTGTCAGAAAAAGTGTCAGCAGCTGACCCATTGTCATCTGTGTTGGATGATGTTTTAAGGCTAGATAAAATCTTATCTACTGATGGCGGAGTGTTAATCATTGATCAAATCTGTCTAGTCATACCGGACCCCTGCCGATTTCCAGATGTCTTTCACCACCATGTCACGCAAAAGTAACATCTTGGATGGCAGAATTCTGTGATCCGACGTTGGCTTCTGACAAGCCGAAGTACATTTTCGTAAAAACATTTGTTGATTGAGTTTGCCCAAAATAGCACACTTGTCGGCATTTAAATTCTGTCTGTGAAATGTCACAGTGAGCCAGAAAACCAAAAACTGCTCTATGATCATGGTGCAACTACTCTCAGTCTATGGGAAATAGATATTATTGCTTTGAGAAAAAAAATGGGAAGGATTGATTCACTCCTCATATCTCAATGTCAGAAATATGTGATTCACCCCTCATAATGTAGCTTTTACCAACCTCGACCTCAACCGAAAATCAGGGGAAAATCAGAGGAATGTTTTTAATACTTATAACCTCTCAGATCGTCAATTTGAAGATGGTTGGAGATGTTTTGGGGCTTAGAAAGTGTTATCAGTGTGGTGGTGGTGAAACACTAGTACCCGTGGTAAAACACTCGGTAAGTGATAGTAAGTTGTGGACGCGACTCAGACGCGACGCGTACTTCAAACTCCGCTCACTAGGATTGTCACGCCAGTTTCAAATTCTCCGTCGAACAGGATAGAGCCTGTCCCTACCTATAAAATTTGGTACAGAGCTTTTATTCTATATAAGGATCATGGATATCAAAGAATTTCATGGATCGTGGTCCATAGAAATATTTCCGACGCTGTTTCCTCACAATCAGTAGAGTTTTCGCTTACCATTCCTGTAGTTTCACCAAAACTCGGCCGATTTCCTCAAAAGAAAATTTACAGCCATACTGATAGGTGCTGTGAGCTCCTATTCCGAGAATTCCGAGGTCCCAAGTGCAAGGGAACAAGGACTAATATCGAGTTTTCAAACACCTACCCACTTTCAAACCCAGCGCCAGGCTTTCTGCTATCTAAGTATCGAAGGGCTTCGCGCGGGTGTGAGAAAATTATCACGCACTTGCTCCCATTCCAAAGACGCGGCAAACCCCCTACTCATGGGAATGGCAGAGAGAACAGAGAGAACGAGAGCGGACTCTCGTGGGTAACGTTGGCAGTCTTCGTTGCATGAACTGATATTTTATATAGTTGATGCTACACAACCTTCAACTGCATATGTACTTATGGGGTTCATATCATGTTGCCGTTAGATAGGGTATCTTACGCCACAAGGCTCAGGTGAAGATTTTTATAAGCCAACGGTATCATGAAAGGCCTTCTCACCGAAGGCTTATCTCCCTTCTCATACGTTTCCATCCATTTCCTTGAAGTCCGTGGGATGATCTATGTTCTTCACGGCAACACTCGCATGAAGGTTCGATTGTGGGCCTTGGTAGTGTTTATGCGCACCCAGGATATACCACACACTAACAAGCTGTCAACGGAGCAATTAGCGGTTAACAAAACTGGCAACGCACAACGATAGTATCAAAACTCCGGCGGTAATAACCTAGGTAGAAAGTGTGATGTCAAAGCAAGGACAGGGACTCATATGACGATACACACGGAAGCGTAGTTCATGTTTTGAGGTGTTACCGGACGGATAGTGGGCAGCGACAATATGACGCAGACGAATAGCGTCCAGGAAATGCATGTGCAATTGCACACCCATCCGAGGAGTCCGTCTCCCATGTAGAAAGGACCAGGCTTGAACATCACTTCAGGGTGATTTCGGAAAACGCGGCGTAGGAAGATGGGAATGATGTAACTGAGGTCCAGCGCGATTGCAGTGAGGGAGAAAATGGCATTAGCGGCGATTGGGCTTGCGAGGTCAAGTAGCCCAGGAAGAATACTGATGATCGTGGTTGCCCAGATTGCGCGCAGGGGTGTGACGGTAAGTTTGGAGTTAACTCCAAAGAAACCTCTATCCGGAAGTCCTGTACATCAAACTTCACTGATTGACCACTAGTAAGGCATGCATGTACTTACCGTGATCACGACTAAAGGCGTATATAGTACGTGAACACGCCTGCAGCGCTGTTTGCACTACGAAAAACGCCGTTATACAGACAGGGACCTATAGATTGAGCGTCAGATTTGGATAGTCTTCCTGTTGGCAAGACTCACCCAGAGTATGAGAGCTCCAGTTTTGCCCATCCGGAGAACCATGATCTATAATGTTGTCTGTAACAATATTCGTGTGGGGTTTAAATGTCGTGAACTGTACCGTAAGGAACGCTGATCCGGACGGGCCAGGTAGGTTTCCCCTGAAGAATGCCAATGTTATTAGCGTAGGCAGACCTTATATTATAAAAGCTCATACAAAGGTCCCGAACACAAAACCAGAACAACATTCAGCAGCCAACCGACGATACCTGTTCCAATAACTAAGAGAGAAGTTAGAGGAAACATGTTACGGTGACAAGTAAACATCACACACCCGCAATAAAAATTGCAGAGGGGGCTAGGGACGATTTTGGTCAGACGTTAAAGGTGGGAAGCGAATGTCATAGTAGACCTGCGTATGCTGCACGCCGTACTTCTTCGCTGTTTCAAGGAATCAAGGGATAATCAGGGAACGATGAGGAGGTGAACGTACGAAATATGAGCTGTGGCGTCATAGTCCTATGACAAAGATGAGTGTGGAGTTCCCAGCAAACGAATGCTTCTGACCGTCATCTGCAACACATGAGATCAAATGATTTGCATTAATATTGCACCACAAACATACCGTCCACTGAACACTCAGAACCCCGAATAGAAAGGCAATCCCTGTATTCCACCCGCCAGTCTGGTTGAACAGACCGGCGGTTCCAAATACATAGTTGGCAGGATGCATTTCAGAACGAGGAGTGGTTGCGAGAAGTACAATAATAATAACTAGATCACCCGCATTAATTTATTGGTGTAGCGCACAGAATGGCAAATAAATATACGAAACGTCGCTCCTAGATTAACGAACACGAATCCCGACGTCATCCGCGCGAGATGTCGTGTAGCTAGCGAGTTCTGTAAGACACGAGAAGGAGCCATTAGTACGAAGCTGCGGCCTGGCGTAGGAAGGTTACCAGGATGCCATGGAAGAGCAGAAGCCCGGCGAACAAGCCCACTACTTTGCCCTGCCACGAGACTTAAGAAAAAATGAAGTGCTATGATAGAAGGGGAGATACCTGCGTAATCTGGAATTGGCCGTCCTATGCCAGGACATGGGATGGAAGATGGTCAATGAGGTTGTGATCATTCATGGATGAACACACTTTGCCGATAGCTGCTGCTGCCCATATCATATTAGATAGGCCAAATTCTGTAGACGCGATCCCGGCAATTTGGCCTATCCGTCGTCAGTGAATATCATTCATGAAGGAAACAAAACATAGATAAACGTACCTAGCATGTTAAGCCAGCCAACCAACCATCCGACCTGCAAGCGCGAGGTCAACTAAACCTAGTAGTAGCTGAGGAGCAGCAAAGGAGTACTGTTGCACGATGTTTCTTCGGGGTGAGTTGAGCGGACGCTGTATACCTGTGGAGAACGTCTAATGAATATCAAGGGTGGAGAAAATAACGGCACTCACATCCCGCCACATGTAGGGTATGCACTAACAACTTCCGCAATACTTGCACCAAGAGTCAGACACATTATTGACCCTAGGATCCAACACCAGGTAACCTAGAAATAACAACTTCAAAAAAGGAGTATCCACTGTATGATATGGGCGCACTGAAGCCGGACCGCCTAGAGTTAATGGGGTGTTGAATGTGGTAGCAATACTGGAACATACTCCCTGTTATTCTCATTAACCACTTTCCGAAGGAACTATACCACAGTTCTTACCATGATACTAAACGCAAAGCTGATCTGATTCAAGATCATAATTAGAGTGAGAGTTAAATCACAGAAGACCATGATAAGCACCGTAGCAAGGTTCGTAAACTCCCGTTTGAACGAAGGCTGATATCCGAGCGCCACCAGCTCGTCGTCGTCATCATAGTAATTGTGAAGGGAGTGGTCGAATTCGTTGATTGAAGCCATTGCTGTAGTTGTAGTGAGGAAGGGGTAGATATATACATGTGAGAAGACGCCGCCTAAAGAGCACGAGACGTCCGACAAAGAGCGCTGGTATTATAATCATGATCATTGTCAACCCTGAAATGAAATTTTGATGAAATTCATGAAAATTTGCGCGTCGCGTTGTTTGAACGTGTTTCAAATCAAGGCTCTGCAGATAAATCATAACAGTACATACTGATCTTTTGTCACTCTCACTCTATGAACTCATACCCTGTCAAGGAAGGAAGCCTTACATAGGAAGGCCCTCTCAACTCGTTGACATTCTTGTGATATTCATGGTCCGTTATCAAATCCCCATGTGGACTCCACTATGAAACTCCCACGTTTTGATTGGCTGTCAAATATGCGTGTGCCTAGACATATGTACTATCGCATAGCTACCTCCTGCTACCTCTCCATGCCAGTGATGCGCTGTGTCGGCCTAGGTACTCGTGTCACATGTCCTACATACTTACTTACTTAGGAGGTGCGATTCAGGCTTATCATAGCCTTCGTGCACGAGTCACCGTCGACCGACAGTGACGTTGACGGTGGCGGTAGCACCATCACTGGCCGTGGCAGCGTTCCGTGTATTTATTCTCCGCATCGACGTCTACATCAGCTTGCGGACGGAGTTAAGTATCCCACATACCACGTCCATGGTCCGTGTGCAGCGTTTTCCTCGATAAGCCAAGTAGGCCGTTGGTTCCCGAGGACCCGATCAAGCAACTTGTGACCTTGGCCTTCCCGATAACGAAGTAGTCCTACTGCCTTCTAGTGCTCTACGGGAACTATATCGTTGGTTTGTCGGATCCTCCTACCACCAATTGTGCATGCTCTGCTATGTTGTTTTCTCTTGTCGCCAAGCTCCTGACAGCCACTATTTGCATTCACGGTCTCAGAATCCCCCAGACAGCATTTCAGTACAAGTCCAATTCCACAATTCTAATCTTGGGTGGTGGTGTCGCCGGCATAATGGCTGCTCGGACCTTGCACGACCATGGCATCAAGGATTTTATTATCATCGAGGGACGTGATGAGCTAGGGGGACGACTGAGGAGCACGTCTTTTGCTGGGAAATTAGTTGAACTCGGTGCAAATTGGGTACAGGGTACTTACTCGAGCAAACATCCAAGTCGACCTGCAAATCCGATATTCAAGCTTGTGAAGAAGCACAAGGTTAAGACACACTTTAGTAACTATTTCACTAACATCAGTAAGCCGTTATAGCAATCTTATCTTAGGCACTTATTTACATGTACATCCATCTCAGCAACGTATGACCAAACAGGCGCAGTGGATTATAGCGATGGTATCTATACCGCTAGGGCGGATTATAAGAAGCTTATTCGTTGGGCTGGTAGTATCATACTTCTCAATTCTTCCTGCATATCGGTCAAGCACTAAAGTGTGATTAATTAGGTGCCAGGGTCTCAAAAAATCTTGTTGATGCAACTGCAAGAACGGGTTATATTCTCACTGGGGTCAAACCGCAGGATGCACACGCTAATGTTGCGGAATATTTCGTGGTTTGTCGCCTTCACCATACTCATGCACATACGGATGGTCCTGAAGTTCTGCTCTCGGTTAGTTTGACTGGGAATACGCTCAGAAGCCAGACCAGACGTCTTGGATTGCCTCCTCCTGGGTAGGTGGGGTGGTTTGGTGATTAGTATCTTCCTGTGCGATTGTTCATTTTGCAGGCCAATAACTTCACCTTTGATGGCCAGTATGGTTTCTCTCCGGATAGTCTCCTTTCTATAGATTCACGGGGCTTCAAGACTTTCATACAAGGAGAAGCAAATGAGTTCATTGGCCCAAGTCAACTTCGTCTCAGCTCCGTCGTTAAAACTATCTCGTGGTCGAAGACGGGTGTCACCGTTGTGCTAGAGGACGGAACAACTTTTTTTGGAGACTATGCCATCTGCACTTTTAGTTTGGGAGTACTTCAGAACAAGGACGTTAAGTTCGTGCCAAGCCTTCCTCGTATGTATATCTTGATTGCAGCACGACCCTACTTGATTTATAAACAGAATTCAAGCTGGAGGCCATCGCAAGTATGACCATGGCCACCTTTACTAAGATCTTTCTGCACTTCCCCAAGAAGTTCTGGTTTGATACTGAGGTTAGTGGTCTTTGATTATGCAGCTACTTGTAATTTGATTTTGTTTGCAGATGGGACTTTACGCCGATCCGGAGCGTGGGCGATATCCCGTCTGGCAGAGTTTGGACCACGATAGCTTTTTGCCTGGCTCTGGGATCCTCTTTGTGACAGTTACTGTAGGTCTCATGATTGCATGGCGTCTCTCTTCTCATTTCATATGTGCGCGCAGGGCGATTTCTCGAAGAGAATTGAAGCCCTACCTGACGAGCAGGTACAAGAAGAAGTCATGAGTGTTCTTCGTTCCATGTATCCCAATATTACCCTTCCAGACCCCCTCGACTTTACATTCCCGCGATGGCATGCTGACCCGTTATATCGTGGATCATACTCAAACTGGCCTTCGTCATTCATCACCCAACATCATGACAATTTGAGAGCCAACGTTGACAGGCTGTTCTTCGCTGGTGAAGCCACCAGTCAGAAATACTTTGGTCAGTTTTTGCTTCTCCTCTCATTGTCGAATTGTCATATCAACATCGTCCATTTCCTTGGTTTCGACCGGAAGGTTTTTTGCACGGAGCGTATTTCGAAGGTGTACATGTGGCACTTGAAGTGGTCAGATGTATAACAGTCAGTCAGTGTACGGGGCTAAGACATGTAGACGATGTTGTGAATGCATCCCCGTACGACGTCTGAGACGGTACGTCACTGGAGCTCGTGCACAATATTCGTATCATGTTATTACCCGTGCATATACTATTCCGCAGTCAAGTCTTCTCGTTTGCCTAGCACTAAGGTGCCTAAATGTTTTATGGCGGTGATAGTAGACTGCCAGAAAGCAGTAATAGCGACTTGGGCTAGTAGTGAATCCAACGGCCCTGCCATGTAATTCATATTTGATCGAGTTCGATTTTGAATATTGAGCGGGGTACTACTATACAGATTAAACTCAAATTGCAACCTGAGGGCGTCCCCTCTACAATGTAATATCAAACCTGCTCCTTTATAATATCAGCAGCCTAGATTAGGAAATTTGAATCGTCAGACAGCCTGTCTGTCACCAGCTTCTGCACCATACCTTCTCTCCAATTGCATAGATAGTTGCTTGAATGTGGCATGATAATTCCTGGAGGGAAACAAACGAGACTAATCAGCTTGTATTCGCGAGGTTTGTCAAGCGGATCATACCATTGGAATGACAGAGGCATCGACCTATACAGCTCAGTCACCTTACACTCAGCTTAGATTAAAAGAACGCATACCACTCTTATATTCTTGGTACCATAGACTAGTAAAGAAGGACTGACAACTCCGCCATCTTCCATAGGCAACATTGAAGCTGTTCCGACAGGATGGAAGACGGACTGCATCTTCTCTTTGCAATAGTCTGCGAATTGGTCATCGGTCTGGATGTCCGGCCCTGGCTCTAGAGGTGCAATGATGGTAGAAGCAAACGGCTCCACACTAGCTATTTTTCTCGCAAATTTCACAGCACAAACCATAATTTGAAGGTCCAAAGGATTGGAAAAGTACGCTGGGTCAATTGCCGGTGGTACCAGGGGATCAGACGATTGAATGTGCACGGTTCCGCGTGAAAAGGTATTCATGCTGCATGCCATAATTGTCTGGTATTTTTTCCCTTGTTCGACTGAGCCAGAGCCAGGACGCATCTGGGAACGATATAACAGCCTACGTCAAAGGGGATGTGAAATTTCCACAAAAGTCAGATAACGAAGTACGCACTCGGCCTGTGCCTGATCTGGATGATTGAGCCACCTCTTCAGGAAGTCAAACTGTTTGGAAAGACTTGGAGATGCTGTATGACTTTTGTCTTCATGGAGCGCCGTTTCGAACGCTCGTAAATCTTCGGGAGTGGCAAACGTTCGTAGCGGAATGAACGAGAAGCACGACGAATGGACGGACGAAAAGACTCCAGCTTTGTGTGTTTCACTGCAAGCAATCCAATTAATTACTGTGATCATGAAGGCAAGTCCCGGTCTGACTATAACTTCATCTCACGTTCCCTTTGAAGGGATTCGTTCAGAAAGTCAGTGGTGTGACATTCTGGACGAGTTTCAAATACACTTGTGACAAAGGTATGATCTTCTGTCATATAATGGGTATCCAAATCTGGAAAGCGAACATACGGTCACTCACGAAGATTTTCTCCGACTGGAAGCTCAAGAATAGTTGAAATACCATGTTTCGAAAGAACATCCTTCTTGCCAATACCTGTCCTTGGTCATAGAAATGGGACAAGATGGTCCCAGAGGAAAACCTACCAGATAACTCGAGTAGGTGTGGAGTTTGAAATGTACCTGAAGTGGACTTCAAAAACAGTCATGGGGAGATGTGGCCTTCCCTCACCAGCTGACAAAATGACTTCGCGCGTGACGTTGACCACGTACTCGCTCCCTCCGCAGACAAATTTGACACCTGTAGCTATGATGCCATCAACACTGGACTTCAAGATGATTTTTGTTGCTTGTGCTTTGGTCAAAACAACAAGGTTGCTTCGTTGATTGTTTGGTTCATAGTACGCCTATGAAAGGATCATCAGAGCGAGTTGGAAGTGAGTTAGAACAGAACAGAACAGTTGTTGAATAGCTTCGTATAACTTGTTCCGGGTGGACAGTGGTCGTGGGGACGTTAGATCCGATATTGGAGCCGGATGCCTACATATTGCGACTTTGACTGACTGGAACACGATGTTAGAGAAGGTCATACGCACTGGATCAGGGTTATTTGGGATGCCAAGAACCCTCAGAGTCTCGACGTATCGATCACGAAGCTCCGGGAGGTATCGAGGGTAAGTATTTTGCAAGGGACCATCAGAGCCATGATATTCTGGATCCGGAGCAAGCTCATATCTAGCAGCGACGTCAGGTTTTGGGAATGTAAGGGTCTCTGACTGGAGAGTCGATGCCGGATTCAGGAGCACAGTTTTGGGGAGAATATAGAGATACTACCAACCTTCTTGAAATACTTGAGGAACTCAAGCCAATTCCAACCCTGGTTGCCTAATTGTTCATATGCTGGAAGGAGAGATGAGTTTATGTCTGGCATAGCATTACCATATAATTCACCATCATACTCTTGGCGGGAAGCTCTGGGTATTCAGCCTCAAAACTTCCACTCTGGTATCAGTACTAGCACTAAAATGGTCTACGGACCTGCCTGTAACTAGAAGATTCAACTGGATGAGATATCCCTGTCAGTAAATAACAACCTAGATGGCAATCGGAAAACTTCCTGACAGCTGATGAACCACCCAAGACTTTTCCTCTGCAAGAAGGTCAGAAAACAGTGAGTGAAAAGGTAAATCATACCTCGGTTGAATTATGACACGATCTTTGACATATTTCTGTGGCACCGTTGAGAATCGCCAGTCGATACGTTCGTTCATGATAGCTGTGCCACCAAGTCCTGATGCCTAATGTTCAGAATCGGGACTGACATGTGCATACGTCTCGTACCTGGAATACTGATGTTGTCCATATCTTGAACGTACTCTCCGGCCTCAATGACGCCTACAGAAACATCTGGGTCTTCGGAGAGTCTGTATTGAGATAACTTCAACAAGGTGAAAAATATTTGATACGTCGCTACCTAGCAGCCACAATCAGCCCAGCCGTCCCGCCTCCAACAACAAGAAAATCAAAAGGACGAGATGATAGAAAATCATGGACAGTTATAGACATCGTGGGGTCTGGCCTGTCGAAATGTCAGTCGCAACCAACGTTTCAACCGTTAAGACTGATCAGGGAGTAACTCTCGAACCTTTTGAAATTCAGGTATGTGTGCGTTGGCTATAAGGTAATCAGTTGAAGCTTTATGACCATTTTGATATAAATAGTCTACTGGGTGACTGGCTTTCTGTAATGATCTGGTCTAGAGAAGAAGCAAGGGCAAACTGTGTGACTGTTCCGAGTCCTCAATTTATTGAGAACGATAGTCTCGTCCCCATCCATTGTGGTGGACGGCCCGGTTCCCGGGCGGAGCTCTGTCGGGGATTCAAAATACGCTGCAGAAAGTCCACCACAAACGTCTGGTGCACTTACCTGCGTGACGCACCCATCGAGTCACAAAGTCACGAAACATCACGATATCAACAAGATCACGATCAACGCGACGCGTATTTCACAAGCGCCTGGCGTATCTATGGGCCCGTACTTCCTCATTGTGGCCTCCACCAGCGGCGTAGTATTTGTGGTAGCTCGTCACTTTTCATGAGACCTGATCGTTCATAGCGTATCTTTGAATTGGCCGTACATTCTCCATCTCCCCAGCTGACCGCATCCAAGAAAATAGTCAAGTTGATACCGAGTCTATCCATCACTTCAAATATATATTGAATTTTATCAACCAGCCTTCCGGTCATACATTTACGTAGATGTTGCGTGCGCTGATGCTGAATTGCAGGACCAGCTTCATCCTCTTCCTCTGACTCGTCTACAGCATCAAGGTGTTCTGTTCTGGGAGTGCAATCAGAATCATCAGAATCAGCATCCGAATATTCTGCAGTGCGAGCCTCGGCCTCTGTAAAGATATCGGCCCAGCTGTCGTCCATTCAGATGTCGCCAAGGAGTTAATAAGATCAGATAAGCATGTCACGGTGACATTGTGACTCGATGGGTGCATCACGGGGGTAAATGCACCGGATGTTGAGGTGGGAGTTCTGCACACATTTTTCACTCTCCGACAGAACTCCGATACACCTCAACGGATGGGGACGAGACTAGAGAACGAGGCTTTGTCAATCTGGCTGGCTGGATGTCTCATCCGATCTATTCTTGCGGCATTTGCCGAGCCCCTTTAACGAGTCCTCAGTCTGGTTGATGCTGGCTGGTTGGATGTTTCATCCGACCTATTCTCGCGGCATATGCCGAACCCCTTTCCATTTTCTTTGGGTTTTTGGTCTTACTCTTTTTTTTCCCTTTCAACCTGTTGAAGGCGCCCCAAAACCTTTGTGGATCAATAGGATCATTCGCCTACGTGGTGCCCACAGCACAGCTGGCTTTCTTTCCTTCTTTGAAGCTCCTTTTCCTGCAAGACTTCTGCTTCTACACAATGTCTCACTTTGATCAACCACACAAACATTCCAGCACACAGCTTTTTTTTTCTTCTTTTTTGAAGCTCCTTTTCCTGCAAGCGGCAAAACTCGTTTTTGTGCAAAGCTCCTTTTTTTCGAAGCCTCTCCTTTCTCTTTTCGAGCCAAAGGTCTTATTAATTTCACATGAAATCTCTCCTTCGGATGGTATCTGCATTGTAGACTTAGAAACATACTTTGTAATTGTAATTGGTGCAGAAAAAGAAAACCATGTGGAAAATATTACAAGTCTATGGCCATTCACTTTGACGCTCTCGCCATGTGGTTTGGCTCATTATCATCCTCCGTACTACTGTACCCGACCCATCATTTCAACATGTGCGACTGTTTCACTTTTGTGTCGGCAAGAGTCATGTTAGAATTTGGTGTAGCCTGCAGGTGTTCATTTGCTTTGTTTATAGGAATGAGCAGCAGGCATACCTTGGTGAGACTGTTATCCAGCAGAGCAATGGAGTGCAAGACAACCAGCATTTTGTGATTGTTCCCCCGCACTGGGATACCAACGAATGATACCTGTACCTGAACAATGTCACCAACTCAAAAGGTTTGCAGCCTGCAACTTTCGAATCTGCGTAAGGGACCATGTGTCAAATCAGAATGTACAAAGGAAGCTACTTCACTTACTTTCTTTCCCCTCCTTCACCAATGAAAGTTGTAAAGTTTGAACTTGGTTGTCGTTAGAGATTATCAGGGGTAACCCTGGGGTATTTTTTTGCTACCCTTACCCCAGGGTATGAAGGGTATGAATACCCCCAGGGGTATTGTGCAAGGATATGGTTGGTAGAAGTGTTTACAGCACATAGACACCAGATTTTGATAGGAAGAGTACTCTTGTAGACAACAACATGTAGTAATACTACTTAATCTATTTGTATCTGCAATTTGTTAGGGCAACACTGACTTTGCCCAATGTGGACAGATCATGTCAGGTCTACTACAAGAAGATTGAGTGCATGGGAACAGAGTTGGAAACAATCATGTAAGATGCATGCACAAGAACATGTTCAATCCAGATTCCAAAAATAGCAAGCATATCAGAATCATGTTACTCATGATCAGAATGTGCATCTGCATACAAGCTGACATGTCTTAGTATTTACCAGTAAATAAAATAGCAAAAAATAATAAAATAATATAGGTACACTCAGGAATGATTTCCTAACAGCCATGTATTCCAAGAGTAAAAGTATGTGGAGGGCAAAAAATGATATCTTATCTTTAACCTCATAGAGTCATACCCCGATACCCTCCATGAGGGTAAGGGTATGTGGAGGGTAAAAAATTCATACTGAACCCTACCCTCACATATCCTTGGCCCATACCCCTGGGGGCATGAATACCCTTGACAATCACTAGTTGTCATCGGTGTGCACATAAGAACACATTGAGTCACCTGCAGCCATACTAGCTAGGACCCCATTTGGATTGACTTCTTTCTGGAAAACAGTGGCGAGTACTCCTCATGCACTTTTCTTAGGAGTGAAATATTGGTTGGCCATATCTAGTGTTTGCCCATTGTCCAGGTCCAGAACTGTCCATGTTAACATTTTGCCATTGGTAAATTGCCAGTCAAACTTTCCATAAATTTCTTGACATGCAGCGACCGCATGAGAAAAAATAGGCGTGCAGAGCCCGGTTATTGTCACTGCAATTAAGTGGCAAAGGTGAAATGGAGGGTGCCTGGGTTTTTCTTTCAAGGGTGGCAACTCTTTTTCAACCAACACCCCTTGCAAGGTGAAAACCGCTTCTTCTACATCTCCCCCAGTACTGTCCTCTTTGACCAATCTCCATGACATCAGGTTGCTGTATTCCTTTAGTTTGCTCCCAACTTGGTTGAATCTGTCAGATTGTTACTTCACCACACAAGCAAGGCTATATGACAGAACTCATGTTTAACAAGCTGGCCAATTGGTTTTGCCCTGGTGTTGAGTCTGATTCTGTAACTAAGCACTCCAGAATCCTCACTGTGTTTGCTTTAGTGAATAATTGAAATTCCAATGGTGAATGTCAGTCACTTGCCTGCTTCTTCTTGGTCATACTGGGGATCCATCTCAGAAAGTGGAATGGGTGTTTTGATGGCCACAAGCATGATTTGAAGCCTTATAACTTCATCCTTTTGCAAGGGGCTGCCTGCCACTCCTATTGCCATCTCGGCACATATCCATGTTGAGGTTTTTTTTAATTTCTCCTATATTTTGTTATAATAAAGCTGGAAGGAATGTTAGATTTGCTATTGCTTCCAACCTATTTCACCATGTACACTCTAAGATCTAAATCGCCTGTAAACATGCCAAGAATCACCAATAAAAGAGTGGGGTCCATCTTTTTTTCCCCTCCACCCTTACTCCTTACTGTACCAAGGCCCCTAAAGGACACAGAGAAACCACTCGCCTCAAAGTAAGCATGTTTACTTTGCTGAACAGAAAAATGCTTACATTGTGGTGCAACAGGCTCAATTTTGATTTTGCTGCGTACGTGCCCACTCTGTCCCGATTTTAAAGGAAGCACTATAGACCTGAATAGGATGGTTGCCAGCAAACTTGGTGGTGATTCATCATGAGTAATCACCTTTCACATTTTACCACAGTGCTTTAACAGCCCCGTTTAGTCCAAAACTTTCAAAAAAACACAAGACCAGGATTGTGGAGTCCAGCTCACCAGAAATGTTGGTGGTTTGTTTAGCTATGCAAGTGGTATGGCTGAAGCTCAGATAGAGAGTTTGTTTCTTTACTGGCCACGAAAAAAAGCCAGGCATTGGATAAGCCTGAATCTGGGTTGAAAGCTTTCAAAGCGTTGTCAGCAGTTTCCATGATGTGAGCGACACTGACAACTTCTCTGCTGGGCATAAGCTAATGGTGACTCAATCGTGTTGCATACAGCACAGTGTTAGACCAGATTGTTGAAGAACACAATCCAAAAAACATCACGTTTGGAACAATAGAGTCCGCTCTGTTTACTTCCATGTTTTGCTTATTATTCATGAAACCATTTGACAGCAAACCCAAAGGATCTAGACCCAAGTATAGTGCAGTTCTTAGAGTATCCTAAATCTGACTGATCCAACTATAGGAGAGTCATAACTAAAATGGCGAAGGCAGCAGAAAATGCTGTTGAGGTTGCTCCCAAAAAGTAAGCTCATGCCAATGCTGCTACCTCTGCTTCCTTTTCCTTTTTTCATGCAGGCGTACCTGTCAAAATCTGGCTGCTGAAAAGAAGAACAAGCACCCGTTGTTTGTCAAAACTCAAGCTCTTGAGTCATTACTTCTCCTTTTGTTCTCCGAATTGGCTGCGGCTCACTGATCAGTCCGGAGTTTTACCTGACAACAGTGTATGCAACTTATCTGAAGATGTTGATGGTGAGATGCCTTCAGTAGCTGAGTCTGTCTCCTTTTCCTGCTTATTCTGTGCTGTTAACCTCTTCCACAGATTGCTTGCATTCTACAAACAGTCCCTTGCTGCCAAAACTGGAACATTACATGACTCTCCTCAAAAGCACATTGGACCACATTTTTTTATAACTTAATATGCTGAGACTCTTTTAGGTCAGAAACTTCCGATGGCGCAACTCCACATGCATGATCACCTACAGTTTTGGCTGCTACTGATACCAACAATGATGAAGCAGGTTCAGAAATGGTTTGGCAAGGAATAGGTGATGCTTCTCTCCTGCAAGATGATGTGTAAGCCCCTCTTAGCTTCTGTTCATGTGGCTACTTATAACCCTTGCCAGATCTGATGTTCCTGCTCTTGATGTAGAAATGCCAGAAGAAATCAACAATGATGATGGCCATACTGTGATGATCCAAGCTTTGCAAGATCTGATGTTGATCCCTATCTACCAGGAGCTTCCTGAACTGCCATACATGGTTACCTTTGTCACAAGCATGTTAACTTTCTACAGCTTATAATAACATTAGTCGCTTGTGTGAAATTGAACCTTTTGGCAAGATGACAGCCCAAACTGTATGCATGCCCTTTGTAGAAATGTGCAAGAAGCTCAAGGAAGATGAAGTATGGTAAGTGTGATGTTGAACAGTATCTTTATAAATAAAACTCAAAAAATGCAGGACACTGTTGAAGGCCTTGAAATTCAATAAGTGTGGGCAATATGCAAACCTTGCATGAGTCAACCCGAAACTCCTTTACGCCGATGACCACCATATCAAAAACATCGAAGGCAAGCAGGTAACCATTGGCATGATGACAGGCACTGTCACAGAAAGCTTTCTTTTCACTCCAGTTGAAGGTGGACCTGATAATGACCCCTGGATTATGGACAGAATCACAATTGTGCCCTTCACCCAAGATATGAGGCATGAAACTTCACTCTAGGGGCTTATTTTTCAGACTGCAGATGGTTTTCATACCATAAGGGGACTCACAGGCCCGGGTGGTTTCAGCTTTACCACTCAAAGTGAAGGCCACAGAGAAAACATTCCCGGTTGTAAGTTTGCGACTCCTAATTCTAAGTTTGAGCCCCTGACAGCCTTCCAGTTTTTTCTTTGGTAACATTGAAATTGAAACTGAGTGTGTTTAAAAACATATCTTTGACCCTCATTGCATTCAAGGGCTACAATATGTACAGGTGTTACAATTTTCCTTGTAACTCATGGAACCCAACTGACCCAATGCACCCGATTATCCCCTCCAGACAGGAGGCACTCCCTGATTCATGCTTAGAGCATGCCATTGACACCAGACATACCCATGATGCATGCTGACAACATGCATTTGATCCCCTTCCCATGGAAGGCACCCTTGACACATGGTGACTCCATGCACCCAAACCCGCTCCCACACCTGCTGGGATACAGCGACCCCTTGACATTGGGTCCATGACATTGGACTCTCATGATTGACATGCTACACTGCAGCACTCCTTGACATCAGATCCTTGACATCGGATCCATGACATCGGATCTGTGACATCAGACACCTCATGCTAGGCATGAGGCTTATTGTTTCTATTCTTACTTGATATGCATCTACCTTTCTGATTGAACGATAAGGACCTCCCTCTTAGTATAAGTACTGTGACTCATAGTAGGGATGTCCTTAGTTTAGATCTAGGCAATCTACAGTCTTAACTCATAACTTGCAAACTTACTCGAAACTACTAAGGAAGCCCCTTAGTACGTGAACTTACTTGAAACCACTAAGGAAGCCCCTTAGTGTGTGAACCCAAATGACTCTATGCAGAAGGCCTGCTAGAGTGCACTATCCATCTTACATCAGATGCTCTGAGTAAGACTAGTGCCAAATGACTCATCGAGGAAGCACCTCATTGAACGACATCAACTAGATCGAGTGGTTGAAGCTTCGCCCTTAACAACAGGAGCTTCAACAACATTGGTAAGCTGCATGTGTAAAATATTTTCAGAGTCCAAGTTTTTAACACCTATTCAGTGCCTGTTTATGATGGCTGGGTGACTGAGGACCGCCAAGCTTTTTCTTTTTCAGACAATGACTTCAAACACCTCCTGTCTTGGCCCTTGTATGGAGGTCAGGAGCTGAACTTTACACTGCCCCACATAGTCCTGGAGGAATCCAGTAGGACTCACCAGGACTCACCAGGACTCACCAGGAATCCAGTGGGACTTACCAGGATTCCTGGTCTGTTACCAAACATCCAACCATAATGGAAAGTCAATTTGATATCTTATGAGTTCAAGTGCCTCAACTTCAGAAATTTCACAACATGCCCACAAAACAGATTTGTGCAAAGCAGGAATTGAACTCAAGACCTCATGATGAGGAATCACATGACAAACCAGACAAGTGTGCTCAACCAGTTGAGCCACTTGTTATCCATATAAAGTTTATTTATGACTCAAACTCAAACTCAAGCATATAATCTCTCTCAAAGTCACTATTAAGATCAAATAATTTTAATCAACTACATCCCTTGCATTAGACGTGAGGGATACAATACAATTAACTACATAAAAAAAGCCCTCCCATGCACCTCATGCAAGGGAGAGCCCTAAAAATATTTACAGATAAAACTAAATCCCCTTGCATCAAATGCGAGGGGAGGGTGACAATTATTAATAAATAAAGAAAAGCCCCTCGCCATTGTAAAATGTGGGCGAGGGGGAGGGCATTAATATGAAAGAAAAAAAATGAAAATAAAACCCTCCCCATGCAAAATGCAGGGGAGGGGGCGGCCTGGTGGTGTCTCATCGTGGTGTGGGTGCATGGGTCCTGCTCTCCATCCTTGTCCCCATCCCTGTCCCTGTCCCCATCTCCCCGTTGTCCCCATCCCAATGGTTCCCCGTTTCTGCCCCACGAGCAGTGGCTCATGGGGCTGGAGGCGGGTGGTGTGTCATTGGCCCCATCGTGGTTGGTGGCCGTGCTTCGCGTTCTGGGGGTTCTGGTGCTGGTAGGTGGTGGCATTGTCATTGTTGTCGACTGCACACTCACAATCCACCCTACAAGCAGAGGCTCACAGGTGTGGGGTGGGTGTGTTGGGTTGTCTCATGTCCGGCCATCGTTACCAGTAGAGTAGAACCTATAAAACAAAAGAAACAAGTTAGTTAGTTTATAAAAACAAAAAGCAAACAAAAAAAACTTACGTAGGGCCCAAGCAACGCAATCTGCATCGTTTGGGCCCACGTTCCATGCAGTCAGCTCATTTGCGGGTGGTGGCGTCATTACCAGTAGATTATAACCTAGAAAACTAAAAAAACAGATTAGTTAGTTTATAAAAACAAAAAGCAAATGAAAAAAAAACTTATGTAGGGCCCAAATGACACAGGAGGTTGCATTGTTTGGGCCCACATTCTGTCCAGTCAGCTCGTTTGAAGGTGGTGGTGATGGTGGAGTGGGTGTGGGAATGGTGGCAGCGGGTGTCCACGCAGTGGTGGTGGTGGTAGAATGGAGAGGAGGGAGGTGGCGTTGTCGAGAGTGGTGGTGATGGTTGACGAGCTGGCAGTGTTGATGATGCGGCTGTGTGCTTTGTCATGCACAGCTGCCCCAATAGTACCTAGAGCAGTTAGTGGACACACTTTCCAAGTCCATGTGGTGTAGTGGTTATATTGGCTGTGCTGAACTGTTGTTGTCTAATCCCTAGGGTTCAATTCTGTCTTGTGTCATTTATTTTATTACTTAGTAGTAGTAAGGACTCCTGGTTCAATCCTACTGGATTCCTGGTCCATCCTCCTGGATTCCTCATAGTCCAAGTCCTGGGGAATTCCTGGAATGGTACCAGGAAGAGCCCAATTTACCAGGATTACACCAGGAATCCACCAGGAATCCTACTGGAAGAGAAACTGCCAGGAATAAACCATTTGGTGGACAATGGCTGAAGCAGGGACTACCAGGAATATGTGGGGCAGTGTAAAGAGCTCCCTTGACCCTCCATTTTTTGGCATTAAATAATGATTCAAAATATCAATGCAGTACATATTGGGGATGTCAGCATTAGATCCTGTCCAGAGCACAAGCACTTTCTCAGGAAATTCCACCCCCACTACTGTGAGCAACTGCTTGCAGGGTGGACCATGGGTGTTAATGACCACTCAATGACACCTACATCATTGTGTGGGGTGGTGGTTTCTTTTAGTTTAGTTTTTTATATTTTTTGTGAATTACATTATATATATAGAACTGGCATCTTGTGCAAGATGCAAGAAAAAAAGTATTGAAATAAGTAATAAGTAGTATTAATAACATAAAATGATACTGCCAGGTTGGCACAGTGGTAGATTGCAAATTTGTCATGCTACCATAATCCTGAGGTCTTCAGTTCAAACACTTCTTTGACATTCAAATTTTAATCACACTTTATTCCATAAAAATTACTAAGTCATTCACTACTCAGAATCTGTGCAGATTCCTTTGGACTATACTCAGACTATCCTTGGACTGGAATTTACTGAAATACTCTCCCAAGTCAAGATATCATCATCCTGGAGTGACAGTCCAGATAACAGTCTGATCGGACTCCGGTCAGAAAAGTCAGACTCCACTTGGACTCCATGGACAACTTGGAGTCCTATAGGATTAGGTGGGTGAGTGCAAAGTACTGATATTTGGGGTGAGATAGTATTATTCAATATAATACATGGAAAGAAAATAAAAGAAAATTCATGTTAGGTAATGGGGGCATTTCCGAACATCATGTGGGTCAATTTAATTTTGCTCTTGATCATATTCCCTGAGTCATTGTTTCTAATGCATAATCCCACATCATCATCCTTAAGTGATACTAGCCCTTAGTGTTAGAATGAGTTTCAGCTTTACATATTATAAACCTTTAACCATTAGGGCCAACACTGTTTAGATTGCAATCTCAAGAGGAGGTGTGTAATGGACAGTATTTACTGTCATTTTGTAAGAGTGCCTCTTACATCAGCATTGCATTATCACATGCATGTCTATTATCACATGTTATTCTGTTGATATATAGTCTACACTTTGAGTACTTGCACTGTATTCTAGAATCCCCCCTCAAATTATACTAAGTTCCTTATAGTTTTGTGTCCTTGAGTGTTGGAAGCTCCAGCTTCCTTCCACTTTTTTTTTAATAATGAACTTACTATCCACACTCTAGTACTCTCTCACAATGTGCATCTTTTCTTTACCCCACCGACCCTGAAATTTCCAAAACAGTCATTTTTTTTTCACACTGAACACTTGCTTGCCCACACTCCCTTGTTCATCCCGCCATGTGTAAAATCAAGTTTCAATCTATGACAATTTATTCACATCGACGATTTATTTGCATTGTGTTTCCTGGTCTGCAGAGACACAGTTGAACTGCCACAACACCTAACACATCAAGAAATTGCTCACATCATGGACACTGCCCAGTTCACAAACACATTGGCCTTCCCTATCAAGCAACCAGTTCAAGTTCTTGTCAAATCATATACACAATGTGTTCTACCAACTCCTTTTCCCCATCTTGGTTCTCCCACAACATTGTTTTCATCACTGCCTCACTCCTTTTTCTTATGTCGTCTTCCATGCATTCTATACCCTTTTCTGGTCTCCTCTTAGCTACTTATTCCAAGTACTTACTGGTACTTATTCAAGTACTTACCCGTACTTATTCAAGTACTTACCGGTACTTATTCAAGTACTTACCGGTACTTATTCAAGTACTTACTGTTGAAATTAATCCCTGATGCATGCTGTATACATGAGGCAATACATGCAGCATACACATGTATACATGAGGCGATACATGCAGCATATGCATGTTACTGCACTTACTGCGCATACATGCAGTAAACACATTCCCGAGTCATGTGACATCCTTAATATTATGTATATAAGGAGAACCTGTACCATAGTAGGAATACAGTGTTCTTACCTCTGCTAACCCTAGCTGTAAGTCTAACTAAACCCTAGGTAGGTTGTAAGGAACATGTTGTCTCTTCCCCTGTGCAGCGTATATAGTCTGCTCCAACAGGTTATGGGCCCTGCTGGGCACGTCGCGAACGCGCTTTAATTAGCTGCGAACAACGTAGACTTCATCGTCTCCAAATTTATAACCTTGTGCTCTTCGTGAGCTGCATTGCGCTCCCTGCGAGCTGCATTGCGCTCCCTGCGAGCTGCATTGCGCTCCCTGCGAGCTGCATTGCGCTCCCTGCGAGCTGCATATAAAACCTAGGTTGACTAGGGTTAACCACTCTGAAGGAGTGTTTTCTCCTGAGAACGTTAAATGTGTTTTATTGAGTAAAAAGACTGATTGAGCGCTTTTAACAGCTGCCACCACAGAATCATGTCTTCAACTCTTGAAAAACTCGTTCAAACTTTCGACGGATCAAATTACATTCTATGGGCCGACTCAATGAAGGCATGGCTCAGGTCTCAGGGCCTCTGGCAAATAACTAGCGGGGCGGAGCAAAAACCGCCCCCGGCGCCTCCTTTGATGGCGACGAACGCTACCTTGGTAGCGGACGCTAATGTCAAGCTCCAGACCTGGAGCAACAAAAATGACCAGGCTATTGGTAGCCTAGTGCTCCGCCTGGCCCCCTCCATTCGGCAGCATGCCAACACAAAGGACACTGCTGAGGAGGTGTGGGCTCTCATCCGCACCGATTATGGTGTGGACGGCCCCTCCCAAGTCTTTTCGGACTTTAGGTCCGCAATAGCAATCAAAATCCCGGCTGTGAACCCTGCACCGGAGATTGCAAGAATGGCTGACAAATTTGAGCGCCTCACGGCTGCTAACGTCGCCATCCCCGAGCTAGTACAGGCGATGATTCTACTTGCTGCAATGCCGCGCGAGTACGACTCATTGTCTGCAACGGTCCTTAACACGACCGCCACTAGCGCCTTGACATTTAAACATGTCAAGGACTCCATTGTTGCTGAAGCCTCAAGGCGCACAGCAGTTGGAAAGCCCGCTGGCCAGCCTCAGGCCAACAAACTTTCCACTGTTAAGCGCAAGGGGGGAAACCCCAAATGGCAGCCCAAAGAAGGGCAAAACAGCAATGGAGACTCGTCCCGAAAACGTGGACGACGTGGGGACAGAAAGACTAAGGAGGAGAAGCCAAAAGAGAAACATACCCACCTCGCCTCCAACGCCTTTACCACCATAAATGGTAATGGCACCATCATACCGCCGATGCCACTCATACAGCGCATCGAGCGACGCGAACACACTCCCACAAGGGATCCTCGCCGCCGACCGCCTGCACAGGCATACACGGGCGCGGCCTCCTCTTCTCGCTTGGTTTACACCGAATACCAGCAAGCTCGAGACACCCTCGAGCGCATGCAACTTCCACGCAGCGCGAAAAACCTGCGACCGCTGGAAGAGCACCTTATGGTGCGAGAAGGTAAGAGAAGGAGGATAGAGCCAGAAACCGAGGCAACGATCGAGGAGGTAGAAGACGATACCGTCTCCCTCGGATCCGAACCTCCAGTAACTGACGAGGAAGTGTGGAAAGCCGTCGACAAAATGCTCGTCGATGAACCCCTTGATACAGGGGCGTATGATGACAGGTCAGTCCTTTTCCCTGCCACAAGCACTAAGATTCAAATTCCTATGAATACAGCGAACTTTTCATGTGAAATTTTACCGCTATTAAATGTATCATGGAATTATGTAGATCTTAATATATGTGCTATGTGTGCAAAGGGAGATTGTAAGAAAGGTGCCGACTGGATCATTGATTCAGGCGCATCAAAACACTTCACTGGTGAAATGAAAGATTTCGCTTCTTACGAGCCTTTACCGAGAAAGGACTCTACCTTGGTCCAAACGGCCACTGGTACTACTCATATAGTAGGAAAAGGAGCAGTCTTCATTAGGCACCAGGTAGTATGTAATGGGAAGTCAGAGACGCGTGAAACGCGACTATACCCCATCTACTACATACCCGACATTAATACTCGATTGATGTCAATGGGGGTCTTTTTACAAGACGGAAGTGATGTGCGTGGTTCCTCCGCATACATTTCATTCATCGAGCATGGAAACCCAATCATGCATTGTGTCCCTCTAAGGAGGAATGACACGATCTATTGGGCTCGGACTCATATATTGAGCACCAAAAAGGTTAATGTCGCGACCATTTATGTCGCTGACTACTTGACTTGGCATAGGCGACTTGGACACCCATCCAAAGAGGCGCTAGGGAAAATGCCTAAAAGCACCATAAAATTCCCAAGGAATTTAATTATTCCTAAAGACAAAATTATATGTCCAGGGTGTGCAGAAGGGAAAATGACCTCAAAATCTTTTCCTGAGTCAGACTCACGAGCTGACAAATCCTTTGAATTAATACATTCCGACCTAAAGGAACTCCCGGTACTATCGTACCACAAACATAAATACTTCATT
Source organism: Tricholoma matsutake (assembly GCA_026075535.2). Taxonomy (NCBI): domain Eukaryota; kingdom Fungi; phylum Basidiomycota; class Agaricomycetes; order Agaricales; family Tricholomataceae; genus Tricholoma; species Tricholoma matsutake. The sequence goes on from AP026544.2 coordinate 4,881,912, forward strand.
GTATTTCTGGATGACAAAACGTCACATATTTGGGTCCAATGCCTGAGAAAGAAATCTGATGCTGCTGCAGCGATTAGACAATTTCAAGCGATGGCTAAGACCCAATATGGTGCTACAATCAAGCGCTGGCGTGTCGATCCAGGGGGCGAGTTCAAGGATCGTGAGCTACAAAAACAGCTCAAGGATTTAGGCATCAAAATAGAGATGTCTGCACCCCACGTTCATCAACAGAACGGGCGCGCAGAGCGCGCCATAAGGACAATAATGGAAAAGTCGCAAACCCTGCGATTCACCGCTTGTCTACCACAATCATGGTGGGAATTTTGCATAGAACATGCAACACATTTATACAACCGAACCCCAATAAGGCGCCTGAAATGGCTGACACCTTTTGAGGACCTGACAAAGGTCCGCCCAGATCTAAACAATCTGAAGGTCTTCGGTTGCGGTGCTTATGTCTATCTACCAAAGGAAAAACGTCCAACAACATTGTCTCCTCGATTGGAGTTAATGACGTACCTTGGAGTAGAAGATGGCATTAAAGCATATCGTTTCATGCGACGAAACGGCGCAATATTCATTGGTGCTACGGCACTATTTGATGAAACGATGTTCCCATGCTGTCCCGGAGCTAAAACTCCTGCCAAGACAGACCTTGGTGATTTTCCACCAGAACCAGAAGATGACGACCACTCATCTGGAATGGATGGCGATGACCCTATACCGCCACAAAATCCGCCCCTTCCTCCATCATCAGAAGATGATGATGATGATTTACCAAGTGAGCAAAAGGCGCATGACGATGCGACTAACGCTCCTCCTCCGCCGCCTCCAGTTAGCACTGAGGACTTTCATCCAAGACGTGAAGATCAACAGGAATGGCAGCAATTGCCCTGTCGATCAGGCAGGCAGAGGAAAATCCCAAACCGTCCCGGCAATACCTATGGAGAACAGCGACTCCCCTCTGACATAGAAAGAGACATTGCGCGTGATTGATATTGGAAGAAGTCTGTGGGTCAAGATTCGGATCATAACCGAACACGACCACGACCTCAACAGCAAGAACCGGTTACTGGACCGAGTTCGGCACCCCATGAGAGTGTGCCCGATTCCAATAATCAAGAACATGATTACCCAATGGGGGAACCGGACGAAGCAGGTTATATTAAAAAGATAACCAAGGAAGGTGGAGATGAGCTTATCCGCTGGCTGTTGTCAAAAGCAGTCACACCATCAAGCGGAAAAAGCCTAGTTCCAAACCAATTTCGCGATATTGCGCGCCTACCCCGGCAGCAGCAACTTGAGTGGAAACAGGCTTGTCATGAAGAGTTAGAGGCTCTTTGCAAGCGACAAGTCTATGACATTGTCGATCTTCCACATGATCAAAAAACGATCAAAAATAGATGGGTTTTCTCTGTGAAATCGGACGGAAGAAACGAGCCAGACTCATGGCCAAAGGCTTTTCACAAGTTGAAGGCGTTGACTTTGATGAGATTTTCTCACCAGTAGTCCGCTACGAGACCGTACGCCTCATGTTTGCCCTTGCGTCTCTAGAAGGCATGTATATGACCGGTCTAGATGTAAAAACCGCATTTTTATACGGCAAACTTGATGAGGAGATCTATATGGATCAACCCGAGGGTTTCAAACTCGAGGGTAAAGAGCGCAAAGTAATGCGCTTACGCCGAGCATTGTATGGCCTTAAACAGGCTTCACTAGCATGGTGGAGAGAGCTAGAGGCATTTATGCACACCATTGGGTTCGTGCGCGCCAGCTCCGATGCCGGCATCTTCATACACAAGGATCCTAAGACAGGCAGCATCGTTATTGCGCTAGTCTATGTTGATGATGGCTTGTTCATGGGCAAGAACAAGAAACTTGTGGATGAAAAGAAGAATGCTTGCCTGAAGCATTGGGAGTGCCGTAGTACTGAAAAAGTCACGGAATTCTTAGGCATGCGCGTCACCCAGACCGCTGCAAAAGTCAAACTCGATCAAACAGAATATCTCGCCAAAGTGCTTGAGAGGTTCGAGATGACAAATGCCAAGATTGCCCCCACTCCGCTCCCGACTGGCTACAAACCATCGGAGAACACAGCGACGCCAAACGCGGCGCTTAGATCAAAATATCAGTCTGTGATCGGATCTTTATTGTATCTGATGCTCGGAACGCAACCTGATATCGCTTACGCAGTAATCAAGATGTCGCAATTCTCAGCTAATCCTAGCCAAGAACATCTAGACAAAGCAATGTACATAATGCGCTATCTGGTGGGAACCCAGAAGTACAGTATGGTCTATGATGGAGAGAAATCTGAGGGGCTACAGGCCTTCACAGATTCTGATTGGGCAGCTGACACAGTCAAGCGCCGATCTACAATGGGTTACTTTGCTACTCTGGCGAGTGACATTGTGTGCTGGCAGTCCCGTTTACAAAAAACTGTAGCACTGTCATCCACAGAAGCCGAATACATGGCTCTCTCCGACACTTGTCGGCAGATAGTGTGGATAGAGTCCTTATTCCAGGAACTTGGATATACACTGAAGCGCGTACCAATCTGCGCTGATAATCAAGGATCCATCTTTATTGGATCAAATCCAGTTCAGGAAAGAAGGACCAAACATATAGACATTCGCTACCACTACACCCACGAATGCATAGAAAATGACAAAGTCACAGTCGTTTTCATTCCTGGAAGTGATAATCCGGCTGACATGTTCACAAAGAACCTTGGCGCTGTCCTATTCAGGAAATTTAGAGACTCTCTCGGAATTACTTTCGAGATTCAAACTTAGCTGCTTAGAGCGCTGTACAGTTTGAGGGGGGGTGTTGAAATTAATCCCTGATGCATGCTGTATACATGAGGCAATACATGCAGCATACACATGTATACATGAGGCGATACATGCAGCATATGCATGTTACTGCGCTTACTGCGCATACATGCGGTAAACACATTCCTGAGTCATGTGACATCCTTAATATTATGTATATAAGGAGAACCTGTACCGTAGTAGGAATACAGTGTTCTTACCTCTGCTAACCCTAGCTGTAAGTCTAACTAAACCCCTAGGTAGGTTGTAAGGAACGTGTTGTCTCTCCCCCTGTGCAGCGTATATAGTCTGCTCCAACACTTACCAGTACTTATTCAAGTACGTACCAGTACTCATCAGTAAACTGGCAAATTAATTTCCCGGTTTCTGCTAGTTTTTGTTGATTTTCAGGTTTCCGAGAACTTGGAAACCCAGAAACCAGGAAACTCGCACCACCCTACACAAAGTACCAAAGTATTACCTACAAACATGTTGCTACGAGCTACCAATAAATTCATGAGTGTGATGATCTATGAAATGGTTTACAAAGAAGGAATTGAAGCTGTCCAATGCGTCATGATGGGAAAAATCATCGGGAACCCTAGTACTACCATAGACAGGCAAAAGGTGAGCTCCACGAGCAATGGTATCAAGAGAAATGACCTGAACAGTAGGCTCCCCCCTCTGATCACATTCCAACTGTACAGTCCACATTCCAGTATCGGGATCATGCTCATTATCATGCATGAACCAATTGATCAATGTGCAAGAATGAGACTTTTGGCGGTAATGAAACAAAAAGAAGAGAAGAACTCGCCCAACCTCCATTCCTTCCATAGCTGGCTTCGAATCATCCAAGACAACAAAAGCTGTATCACACCGCGGATGACCGTGGAAGGATGGAGTCGACTGTATTCGCTCACGGCGCATTCCACCCACTCCACACAAGTCGCTGGGTGCATAGAACATGGCAACGGCCAAATGGTGGACCATGATCTTGCCATCAAATTGAGGGCACTCATTGATTGCAGTGGGCAGGAGGTCATCTGGGTGATTGAGAGTGTGGAGATACTGTCAAAAGGCAAGGGGGAACTTTGGTTGTGAGATGAATCCAGCAAGTGTCTTGAGGTCCCGCGGATAGTGATATTCTAGATGAATTAGACATCAGACTATTTTCCTGCAGCAACAGTTAACTTATACACACGAAATTTGGCTGCCAGTTTGACATCAAATAATGCAGGCGTCGGATCATCTTGTATCGGCCCACCATCATCTTCATCCTTGTCATCATCATCATCGACAGCATCTGTAAAGCATAAATTCTCCTCCTGATCTTTCGGAATCTTGATACCAGCCATATAAGATGATGTTGTTCCAGCCAACATCCCACGATCTAGAAATACGCGACGTAGTGCAGCCATTTGATCCATCTGTACAAGAGTCCGAAGCATTTGGATAAGCGCTTGATAACGACTTGATCGACGCCAAGGTTCTTTCACTGCTTTAATGTGTTTCGACTCTGTGATGGAAGAGCAAAGGCCATTGGGTGAACTGAAAAGATGAATGGATCTGTAGAAATGTTTGAGAGCATGTTGGCAAGGCAAAGATATTGAGTCGCGGACACTGGCTTCAATGAAAATATTCCGAAGTTCATGAAAATTTTCAATGCTCTCACGAAAGTGCTCCAGTGCAGGTGCCGTAATGGCATTATGGCGGGCAATGTAGCACACATCCATGAATGTTGCTATGCTCTGAACCATAGTGGAAGGTAAGTATCCAGCTATAGCAGAGAGGAACACCCGTAAATTCCGTGAGTCTACTGTAAGCACTGGAAAACTTGAGAAATACCTTCATCAACGCCTTTGAATCATCACCAGTCCACTGGTTGTAGTCTCGACCATCGGGGAATTGTCGAAGCCCAGGAAATGGAGGCACGGCGGAAATCCTACATAGTCATATATCAGAGAAGGGGGCAAGAAGCCTCGAGGCAATATATGTACCGATGGTCAATGTCCTCTATGATATCCAAGGCTGCCGCTTCACCGTCGGTAATATGCAAGTAGTCGGCCACCCAAGTTACCAAATGACCTTTGAAGACTCCTTTGATGAGTTGGTGCAGAAGGTCAGGTGCAAGGAGTTCATGGATATCCGCTCATGGAAACCCATGTGTGTATGGCTGGTGAGTTGAACAGTGTTAGCAAATGATTTGCAGCCAAGAAAGGGAAATACCAACAACGACATCATGCTGGACTCCAAACTCATCCCATAGAATTCCTGGATCGAACGTCCGGATAAGAAAGTCTGTCTTCTCATGTGAGCGGCGGTGACTCCCATCACCATCAAGGTTTGTCGGCAAGGCATCACACCTAGAAACGTGTCAGATAGTACAAAAATAGGAGGTTGATACCCACTTAGGACACCAATTCGAGACAATCCCAGACAGCCAGACTTGTTCAGGATAGTCTGCGATATATGGACCAAGGCTAAAGATTGCGCGACGGAAATGGCCATCAGGGCACTTGACGACCTTCGGCTTCTCCATATATGGCTTCAGTGGAGTGAACACCACTTCGAGACACTTGTGATACAATTGGCGACAGAACTTCTGGAACTCCAGCTTCTTGCATTGACGTTTACTTGCTGCAGAAACAAATCATTAGCCTGCGCAACATTAAATAAACATTACATACTCTTAGGGATAGGGAGAAATGCGACCGGCATCACTGCATTTCCGTGCCCACGACGCGCTGTATTTGTTATGATACCAGGCGAGACATAAACAGGGTGGTACTCTTGATGACCCATGGCAACAGAGACCATTGTTTTGTCACTACCTGATACTACCGGTACGAGCATGGCACCATGTGTAGATATGTCTGTGGCAACCTTGTCCTACATTTATTAAATAAGTAGAGACTGTCATATCCAAAAAAATTTCTTACCGCTTCACGATTTGCCCAAGCAGCTGACATGAGATTTGACAGAACACGATCTCCAAGATAATTGAACTCTTCATATGGAACATAATCACATTGGCCATGAAACTCAGTTGTCGCTAACTGTTGTTCAAGGACGACCAGAACATCTCATGTGTTGAGTTCATATGTAGTGTTCATCCACTGAGGCGGCGTTGAAGGTTTTGGTCCAGTGTAGCGGAACTTGTACATTTTCCAAGCAACACCACCAGCCTGAATTGAATCGAGCATCTGGTAAAGATCCTGCACATCCCTCCAAGAAACGTGGTCATCTACACGATGTTCAGACTCATGCTTGATAACAGTTGCGCGCCAAAGATCAAGACCAACTGCGATGTCACTCTCTGATGACTGAAGGTGCACAAAATGATAGTGAGCCCAGTCAAACGCAAGCCTATCAGGGAATGGAGCCCAATCATTACTAGGTGTGGCATCCAGTGGTCGAACTGGTTCGGGGTTAGGTACAACAGGTCCCTCAAAATAGGTACCATCAGCTGTACATGGTTGCGCTAATTTGACAGTCAGAAAAATGTCAATAAGCACGTGTTGGAGCACTACCTGTGAGGTATGGGTGACGAATGCGCTTGTGTTGAGTCACTTCCTTTGGTGCAGTAAATTTTGGATGCTTTAATTTCTGATGTTGAGTAAGGCCTCCATTCGAGCGACACTCGAGTCCACATAGGCTACAGCCATAAGAGACAGCCTCTGGAATTGGCGGAAACAGCATCCAAATCATAATGATAGCTGATGTTTGCGTGGAAGTTGAACTTCAGACATTCGAGGATATTCCAGGATATTCTACAATCAAATCGAGGAGCACGTGAAGTTGAACTTCTCATTTTGTTGTACAACAACCATAAACCCTACCCAAACACCACATTCCATCCTCATGCCTCCGAAACGCGCTGTGAAGGACTGTAGCAGTCGCCCTGATCAACCAGATCCTCCTAGGCAGAGACGAGGTCGGAAGGAAACCCAAGCAGCACAGCACGACACTGAAATAGCTTCCAACAATCCTCCAAAGCAACGATGAGGTCAGAAAGGGACCCAACCAGCTGAGCAGGATACTGGGACTGACAAATTGGTCAGCGATCCAATGGAACCAGAAGAACAAAAGCAAAAAAAGCCCCAGGCAAAAGGCCGTCCACGCACAAAAAACTCCATCCCAACTGATACCCCCATCGAGAATGATCAGCAGTCCTCGAATACTGGTCCCAGCACGCGCAAGCGGGCTCGGAAAGACGAAGAAATTACCATGGAAGGACCAGAAAACGACTCAACGACACGGAAGCGACCCAAGAATACTGACATGTCTGGAGAGGTAAAGAAGCCAAATGAGGTGGCTGCCATCAGGGATCCTCTACCAAATCGTCCAGGCCGGAATGTCCATCCTGCCACACCAAAACGGACTCGTCGCACAGCACAAGAAGTCGCCGCTGAGCGCGAAGCACAGAAGCAAGCTATAGAAGAGAAGATACGAGAGGGAGAGAGGGCAAAGGAGCTGTTGGCACAGATGAACGTAAACGAGGGACTTGAAGACGAACAAATGCTTACCGAGAATCCACAACGACTGTCTGCAGCAATACGCAAGCGAGGAAGAAAATGCCTTGATGAGAGCGAAGATGGAGAGGATTTCGACTTCACTGCAGTCAACCAGGAGTCCTACTCTGATGATCTGAGTGATGAACCTCAGGCTGAAACAGGGAAGGGGGTAAGTGATCAAGTGCGGTAGGATGTCATTTCAAATTTGCTGACCAACCAATTTTATTCCCAGAGGAAAAAAAATAAACCAGCTAAAGGCGCATTGCGCAAAGAGATCCAGAAGAAGGAGAAGACACTACGCAGTGAGCACAATGATGGTGGAACAAACTCAAGCAAGAGGGTCAAACTTACAGCCGACACAACGTGAGTTGAATCACATGCCGTTTATCATATCCCAATCTTAGTATCCCGATTTCCGATCACCGCACAGATTCACCCCCTTTGAATCAGCCCCGAGGAAATACCAGAATGCGGGTCTTCGTAGCGATCTGAAGCTGAAGAACTCCAAGAAGGCACCTGAAGTTATCGATCTACTTCAAAGTGGCGGCCTTGATGATGAAGACGCAATTTCCGTCAGGCCTTCTTTTCCTCACACTCAAGCGCGCAACACTTTGAATCCAGAGCGCAATCGGTTGCGCAAGAATGAGGTTCGTTCAATGCTTTAATGTTTCCATAAAAGTGCTTATCAATGGTGTAGCTCGTCGAGGTAGTCGAAAGCGATGATGAAACCCCCATCAAGGTGAGTAACAATATGTGTTATTGATCTCCAACTTGAATGATGGAATTTCGTTGAATCCCTCTGGACTTAAACAGCTGGAAAAGAAGAAGTCGAAGGTCAAGAACTTGAAAAATCCACCGAAGGCTAAGTCCACGCGTGCAGAATCTGCAACCGGTGCAGAATTCCTTCGTGATGCTCGCTGGCCGAATGTCCTCATTCCGACACTCACGCACGCCCTCTATAACTCACGGGAACCTTTTGTTCACTTTACCTCTGAATCTTCGACATTCCTTGCAACAGTGCAAAATGCTTTCGATCTCTCTTTCACAAACATTGATTTTGCATTGACATCTGATGACCCCCTTGTTACCACGGTGTGTATTCTCATGTTTCATTTTAATCACTCGCTGAAGGAACCGATGACTCTCAGGCATATAAACGACTTAATAGCCGAAAGTCCAAACTCGCCGGAGACATCCTCCAGGCCATCAAGAAATTCTTTGACAAGCCCGAGTTCCTCAAACAACCGGCAAAAATCCGAGAATATGTCCACTGGGCGCTTCGAGGAGATGGCCCTGCCTATTATCAAATCCCTACTCCACAATCTTGCAGTGTCCCACGTGATGACCCTGGTTACATCGTGAGTTGTCATTTTCATACAGTATGCTTGGTCTTACCATGTCCGTTGTGGCACGTCAGGCTCCTGATGGTTTCCTGCAGTCTGAATTCATTGCCCCAATCGCCATGCAATATCTCAGGTACATTGAAGGCTCTGTCCTTCCGGCACTCGACGCAAAATGCCCACCAAAAGGTTTATATACCCTACTTCTTACTGCGGTATGAGTACTTTATTCTTTCTACGATGCGTATTCCTGATCATTGTCGTCAGGTGGAACGTGGTTTCACAGCATTCGCAACCGGTACTTATGCCGAACCGCCGTTATTTGCACACAAGAATTGCTGGCGGCCGTTGCAGGTCTTCCTTGGGCACGTAGATCGTGTGAGCGAGAGGCGCTGGGGACTCATCCTGGAGCTCGAAAAGAACACCGCTACTGAGGAGGAGGATGTCTACGGAGATCAGTCAGCAATTTCGGCATACCGCAAAGATTTGTACATTCCTTCAAGCCCTCAGAAAGCATAGATCCCTCACAGTCGTTCATACGTGTTCATTTACTCATCCTGTGCCCTCGCCATAGTATTTTCCATGTTCCTATACCCTTGTAGATAGTGTATACCAAAGATTATGACATGCGACCGAAGATTCCGAGGTTTCGGTAAGTTTCTGAGGTTTCTGCTCTGGCGCATCCAGATAGATTTCCAAGAAAATAGACCTAGGTTGCCAAGTTCCCAAGTTTCCGGGTTCTTGCTGGTTTCCGCTGGTTGCTCAACTTGAGCAACTTCCAGAAACTAAAACGCCCGATTGCTGATGTTCGAAGCCTGATCCACACAACCTGCTTGTAATGACACCGCAATTTCGACGCTAGCCCTCATGTTTGCCCAAGCTCGACCATACCGTTACATGGTAATTCAGCCAGATACAGAATCTACCTGTCCTAGATAGTGATGACAAATAGCGGACGACAAAATCAAAGAAACCCTGATTCCCTGATGCTTGCTCTAACCCTCATGAGAGGCGGCTTGGTGAACCTATGCATACCGCTGCTCATGACGTCCTGTCTGGCGGCATGGTAGCTACATGTTCAAGGAACTTTAAACCCACCTCTCACGTTGGATCGAGTGGCAGTTTCATATCATCCCGCTGCTCATCATCCACCAGGTAGCGGCACTGTTGCAGTACAGCCACTAATGGCATCTTACCGAGCATTGTTAATCCACATACACACCGTCTAGTGAATCTTCACCTGCTTATCCTAGTATTGTTCAGGTATCGATTACTGGAAATGTGAATATCGCTCGACAGGCGGCATGTATTCAGGAAAGTCCTAGCCTTTTTCAAGCCCTAGCCCTCATGTAATACTCAAAAAACCTATATGATGGGTAGAATTGTTGTCTAAGCGCTTGACGGTGCTCGAGTCTGGGTAAAAGCTCTGTAACCTCAACCTGTACCCTTCACTCCAAAAGCGGATATCATGCGTGAGCACAAACCCGTCCCCAAAGTACAAAACCTCGAGAGAGAAGGGAGTCTATTGCATGAGTACCTATCACTGTTTAATCATACGGCAGAGTCAGACGGAAACCTGAGCCACCCCACCCCTCCACTGCTCCAAACGCCGAGTGTTCTCGCCGACTTTCTTGAGATGGCGTTCTTTCGCAGCCTCTGAGTTTCCCCAAAAAAATAGCATCACTTCATCCTCATCCCAGATCGCCCGGCCCTCTGATTCCACAAATCCCCCTGTTCCAGCCCCAGCCGTAGAACTCCCAGCGCCAGTTTCACCAGTGCTCTGGCCTTGGGAACGCATTCGAATGGTAGCAGCCCTATCATGTATAGTTCTCTGTGGTCCTGCTGGTGCTGGAACGGGCACCTGTGGACGAGGAGGGTTGGCGAGTTTCGTAAGGATCTCCGTACCACGCCCCCAGCATTTGACGGTTGCAGCGCCATAAGTATAGTGTAGTAGAAGGTCCGACGGTTTCGCCTTCTTGGTAGCTTTCTTGAAAGTGGCATCGCTATTGTTTGGAACCATGTCCGTGTCGGCCAGGCCCGGGTCCTTCAGCCATTGCAGGATATAGCGTCTATGAGGCGGATAACCGACATCTGAGGCAAGATTAGTTCGGTTGTAGCGTGGGGGAATGTCTGTGGTTTTAAGAATATGGTTGGGGGTCTGATGATTGGTGGCGGCAAAGGGATCAGAAAAAGTACAAATGGGCGGACAAAAATGACAAACCTTGAGGATGGCTAAGAGGCGACGATCGAATGTGCGATGTATCGTCGTGTTTGCAAGGACGCCATTTCGGATGTCATTAATATCCACGAGTGTTGCCACATCCTCGTCGTAGGATGTACGATTCTCCACGATCAGCCGAAACCACTGAATTAGCCGAAGGGAGACGATCAGACCCTTCCCTGCAAAGAGTCGCGGGACGTACTTCGGAACCCCGTTTAAAGGGGATGATGTGTAAACCGTCCCCGAACACACTTCCTGTCCACACACATCGAACATCACGCTCCTCCAGAACGGTGCGGAAATCATCACGCGTCGCGGAAGATTCAGAGGGAGTGTCCGTCCTGGCCTTGATGACATCGAGGTCGACAACTTGGGCGAGATCTTCGGTTGACAGATTAGATAACATGCCGTAAGTGTCCTGCGTGCACGCATGACAGCGAAAGAAACGTACCTAGGGGCGCAGCCGGAACGTAGTAGTATATCTCACCACCAACCGCGTCTTCATCGGTATCAATCCCATCATGATCATCACGTTCAAGAGACAGTACGCCTTCGGCGCTGAGAATGCACCACCCAAGGTAGAGGAGATACTTGAGTGCCTTCAAACATAAAGCACGGATTGTGTTTAAAGGGACTTGTAAATAGAATGAAGACCCCTTGTCTTCAAGAAGAACTAACGCAACATGATCGTCGGGAACGATGTATTCAGAATCGGAGTCGGACGAGGAGAACATGCAAGGGTACTCGGGTAATGGGAAAAAACATACGGGGTCGATTTTTTCGCTTAGGCCAGTTTAGCTGGACTAACTAACTACGTAATCAGGCACAAATCCTAATATAGTAATATGACATCACTTCCGCGGGCGCTTTGTCCAGACGCCTCACAAGCCTCGCAAATCCACTTTGTTGGGACCTGTTCCAGAGCTATATGCTCAAGATTGTTGATGGTACCAAGGTTGGCTTTGGCTGGTTGAAAAAGCTAAGTATGCTTCTGTTGGAGCAGACTCTATGTACTGCACAGTAGAAGAGACTACACATTCCTTACAACCTCTAGTAAGACTTACAGCTAGGGTTAGCAGAGGTAAGAACACTGTATTCCTACTACGGTACAGGTTCTCCTTATATACATAATAATAAGGATGTCACATGACTCCAGAGGAATATGCATATGAAACATGTAACAATATTGGTAATTAATGTGGGAGAATATGCATATGCAACATGTAACAATATTGGTAATTAATTTCAACACCCCCCCTCAAACTGTACAGTGCTCTAAGCAGCTAAGTTTGAACCTTGAAAGTAATTCCGAGAGAGTCTCTAAATTTCCTGAATAGAACGGTGCCAAGGTTCTTTGGGAACATGTCAGCTGGATTATCACTTCCAGGAATGAAAATGACTGTGACTTTGTCATTTTCTATGCATTCATGGGTGTAGTGGTAGTGAATGTCTATGTGTTTAGTCCTTCTTTCCTGAACTGGATTTGATCTGATAAAGATGGATCCCTGATTATCAGCGCAGATTGGTATGCGCTTCAAAGTTCAGTATATATCCAAGTTCCTGGAATAGGGACTCTATCCACACTATCTGCCGACAGGTGTCAGAGAGAGCCATGTATTCAGCTTCTGTGGATGACAGTGCTACAGTTTTTTGTAAATGGGACTGCCAGCACACAATGCCACTTGCTAAAGTAGCAAAGTAACCCATTGTAGATCGGCGCTTGACAGTGTCAGCTGCCCAATCAGAATCTGTGAAGGCCTGTAGCCCTTCAGATTTCTCTCCATCATAGACAATGTTATATTTCTGGGTTCCCACCAGATAGTGCATGATGTACATCACTTTGTCTAGATGTTCTTGGCTAGGATTAGCCAAGAATTGTGACATTTTGATTACTGCATAAGCGATATCAGGTTGCATTCCAAGCATCAGATACAATAAAGATCCAATCACAGACTGATATTTTGATCTAAGCGCTGTGTTTGGTGTCACTGTGTTTTCCAACAGTTGGTAACCAGTCGGGAGCGGAGTGGGGGAAACTTTGGCATTTGTCATCTCGAACCTCTCGAGCACTTTGGCGAGATATTCAGTTTGGTCAAGTTTGATTTTATTTGCGGTCTGGGTGATGTGCATGCCTAAGAATTCCGTGACGTTTTCCATACTACGGCACTCCCATTGCTTTAAACAAGCAGTTTTCTTCTCATCCACAAGTTTCTTGTTCTTCCCCATGAACAAGCCATCATCAACATAGACTAGCACAATAACAATGCTGCCTGTCTTAGGATCCTTGTGTATGAAGATGCCAGCATCAGAGCTGGCATGCATGAACCCAATGGTGCACATAAATGCCTCTAGCTCTTTCCACCATGCAAGTGAAGCCTGTTTTAGGCCATACAATGCCCAGCATAAGCACATTACTTTGCACTCTTTCCCCTCGAGTCTGAAACCCTTGGGTTGATCCATGTAGATCTCCTCATTTAGTTTGCCATATACTGTGCATGACCGGGTAACAGGTCACAAACCACTGTTCAATCTGCAACTCCCGATTTAGTCACTTATTATTGATTCTGAGTAGAAAGATATCTGCTCCAGCATGTATTTAAGTGTTCTGTAAAGTATTACTATTTTTCTAAAGCATGTTGCCAGTGGTATAGAATATTTTTTGAGAATGACTCAAAATCAAGTGTTTTGATGTAATGGGTCAGGTTTCGGCAACTTCCGACAGTGCGACAACGCTGATCGTGATCATCGATACTTACTCCCTCTTCATTCCCTTTCACCTATTCATACTGCCCCATCACAAGTTTGACAAGCGGTGCTCGTGTTGCTTTGCAGTAGTCCCCATTTTGGGATTCCAAGGCACTTCTTCCCATCGGATCTTCAAGTGGACCAAGAACAGGACACAATATGGGACGGGGCTGAGGTCGTGGATGCTTAGGGATGTCAGGAGGATCGATGACCATATCTTCGTGAGTGTTCTTGTCGTTTGCATGTTTATGCTTCTTGCTATTTGACTTATTCGCCTTTTGAAGCTCAGCTTCCACCTTTTTCGCTGCCTTCTCAGCTGCTGCCTGCTCTCGTACCCACCGCTTCTCTTCATCAGCTGCCATTTTCCTTTGAGCCTTCTCAGCTGCAGCTTCAGCCCTCTTTCGAGCTTTCCCCTCCTCTACCTCTGCCTTCTTTCGAGCCTTCTCCACTTCGGCTGCTACTGCTTTCCTCGCCTTCTCCACATCAGCCTCTGCCTTCTTCTGAGCTTTCTCCTCCTCTGCTGCAGCCTGCTTCCGTTCTCTCTCAATCTCTGCCTCTGCCTTCCACTGTTCATGCTCTGCCTCAATCTCTGCCTTTTTTGCAGCATCTTCTACAGCTTTCAGGTGAGCCTTAATGTCTGCAAATACCTTGGCCACCTCCTTATGAACCGCTTCGACTCTTTCTTCCCAGTCTGCCTTTGCTAATGCCATCAACATTTGCTCATCTGTCATGTGGCGAGCCCCAGATCCCCCGACTCACTTCTTGGCTGGTTTGTTTTTCTTTGCGAACAGCTGTTGTTGCAACCGCTCATTCTCATCATCCATCAGCTTCTTCACAGCATAGTCAGCTTCCATCTGCTTCTTCGCAGATAGTGCAAACTTTTCCAGGGCATCAGCACGTTCTGCAATGGCCTTACATGAGGCTCTCGGTGGAAGTGGGCCTGGGAAGGCAACTAGTTCATAGGAAGGAATAGATGGTGAGTCTGATGAACCAGTTGCTTCATGGTCTGGAGCTGATGATGAAGCAGCCAGTGATGCTGATGAAGACCCCTGCTCGAGAGAAGCCCCACTCAGGTCAGCGAATGATGGAGTTGCTGACACTGTCGCTTCACAGAGAATTGATGGAAGTGCTGCTGGAACTGGCTGGGCTGCATGTGTGGTGGTATTCAATGCTGGTGCAAATGCATCATCTTCGATGATATCAGGGTTAAATGGATGGATTCCTGTAGTCCGGAATGCAGACTTGATGGTTCTCTTGGTGAATGCCTTCTCTCAGGCCATGTGGTAGTATCATAGCAGATTACTTTTGGTTATGTGGATGTATTGTCTTGAAATAGCATTGACTTGAGCTTTCCAGCATGAATTAAGTGGGCCAAAGACCCCAACATCACAAGGCTGGAGGCGGTGGGTAGTGTGTGGGATCAAACAGACAATGATGATAGCGTGTAGCATTGTAAAGGCACAGAATGAATAGGTGCAGTGAGAGTTGTGTCCATCTAAAATCAAAAGTCGAGGACATCCTGAAATGTTCCGTGCAGCTGTCGCAGGCTTGAAATCCTTTTCAAGCCACTTGGATCTGAGTTCCATGTCTGTCCAACCATTTGGTGAGAATGATAAGCTGTCATCAACAACTTGGTCAGTAAGTACAATGTCAAGCTTCTTTGTCCTCACCTTGCTTTGCACGGATTGTCTCGTCCCCACTCAAGATCCCGCCGCTTTCCTTTGTAGATGATGGAAGGGTGCAGCGCTGAGCCATCAGCACTCACGCATTCAATCACGGTTACAAGCTCGGGGTTACCATCTTCAACCTGGTTCACTGTCTTCTGATCTCGGTCCACCAGCACAAGTGTTCTCTTGCCGATACCCATCTGGATGCCTTTCTCATCCATGTTATAGATGTTCTCCAGGGGAATGTTGTTTTCCCTGATGTATCTCCCAACATCTCAAAGTACTCTGTAACAAGGGGACGGTTCAAGCAGGCAGCACGACACGCTTCAAGAGCTGTCATCCAGTTTGCTTTCAAGTCAGGATGGCGCTTCCAGAATCTGTGAGCCCAATTGACTCCGACTTCCCCTCCCGCAATAATAGATGCGCGATTACCTACTGCTGACAGATCTAAGGGGACACCACGCTTTCTGAGAACCTTGATCCACTCCTTGAGAATTTCTTCCTGAGGGGGAGTTAGCTTTTGTTGAGCAGCATGAGCTTCTGAGCGAGTATGACGGCCATTGAATCGAGCTGTCAGTGTCGTCTTCTGTACATCATACATTCGTGCAGCTGACCGAAGCGACAGTATGGGATGTCCTTTTGAGTCCAGACCAGATGTGATGACAGCTGCAAGAGCATCCTGGAGTGCTTTCTCTTCTACTGCTTTCTCCTTACTTCGCACCATAGAGTGATGGCCAGGATGAAGGATGACTTGGAATTGATCTAATTCAAGAAAACCAGTCAACAAATGCACATGTACTCGATGCAATGCGTTGTTTTAAGTAATGATATGAGATCCGATGCATTGCAATACGTCATATTCACACGTCATGTTGCATGGGGTATATTCTACAGAGATCACAGTGGCTAGCTAGGGACTGTACTGTCACACTGTTGAAAGCTTAGCTTTCTTAGTAGTGTGTTCATCACTTTTTGAGTCTGGTGCAGCCATTTCATCATCCAAGGCCTCTTTCCCATCTTCTTCTTCACGGCATCGCTTTGTCCCACTCATATGCAACCTCGAGTGCTTCCCCATAATTATCCCTGATTCATCCATATTGTAACACTCACGCCAAGACTTCCACAATGGCAGGAAGCTTTCATCATCTGAATTCAAGTCGTTGTACTCTTCACCCACAGAAACAAGTCCTGGCAGTCAGTTCTGCCTCAGAATACCAGGGTTGGCTTGACATAGTTTTAGAGCAGGATTACAAAGTTAAAGTAATCTAACGCACCCTGGAATGGTACCCGGGGAATGTTTAGAGATAAAAGACTTTGGTGATTGGGTACTGGCATATTTTAGCATCCATCCAGCATAGTCAAATTCATCTACTAAGCAGTCATAGTCAACACATGTTATATGAGATAAGGGATGAGTTAGTACTAACTCTGCTCAGGTGTGGCTGGACGCATTGATGTGTTGTGAGAACCTTTGACTTGGATGTGCTCTGTGTTACTACTCTCTTCTGTTGTGCATTTTTCTGAGCTTCTCAGACCACAAAGAGTATAGGAAAATATATTACTCACTGTCCTGAGCCATTGGTATGTGATAGCAAGTGCAAAAGATGTGGAAAGGAAGCAAGTTCACTCCAATTTACGCACCGCAACAACTCATAAAATTGCATCAGAAAAAAATAGAAAAAAATGTGCAAATCATTGGTAATGGTCTTCTGTACATGAGTGCAAATAGTCAGCAGCATGTGCTACATGTTGCGCATGCAGTACCAAAGCCCCAACAGGGGTGAGGAGGAGAATCAACCAAAATAAATTTCACTCCAGTAAAAATTCAGACCCCCACAAAAGTTAGTTATAAAGCTTATTTATCATGTAAATATATCCTTAGATATACTGCAATGTGTCCCTGATGGTCAGAACTGCTACTGTCAATATAGAGGAGGTGAATGGTGTCTGAAATAGGAAATAAAACTTGATTTTGATCGACACACACTGATACTTTCAGCCTTCCTTATCTTAGATCTGGCAGGATCTCCCTCAAAATTTGCACAGAATAGGGTGAGATATATACAACAAAAATGTATGTTTCAGATTTCCCCAAAATGTAATGGTAGTGGACAGAAAAATCAGTGACCCGTTACTATGTCTGACCCGTGACCCAGTCATGCACAGTAAGAATGCAGTTTTTACATCTAGACCGGTCATATACATGCCTTCTAGAGATGCAAGTGCAAACATGAGGCGTATGGTCTCATAGCAGACTACTGGTGAGAAAATCTCATCAAAGTCAATGCCTTCAACTTGTGAAAAGCCTTTGGCCACAAGTCTGGCTCATTTTCTTCTGTCTGATTTCACGGAGAAAACCCATCTGTTTTTGATCATTTTTTGACCATGTGGAAGATCGACAATTTCATAGACTTGTCGAGCTCTTTACACTGCCCTACGTATTCCTGGTAGTCCCTGCTTCAGCCATTGTCCACCAAATGGTTTATTCCTGGCAGTTTCTCTTCCAGTAGGATTCCTGGTGGATTCCTGGTATAATCCTGGTAAATTGGGCTCTTCCTGGTACCATTCCAGGAATTCCCCAGGACTTGGACTATGAGGAATCCAGGAGGATGGACCAGGAATCCAGTAGGATTGAACCAGGAGTCCTTAATACTAAGTAATAAAATAAATGACACGAGGCAGAATTGAACCCTAGGCATTAGACAACAACATTTCAGCACAGCCAATATAACCACTACACCACATAGACTTACAAAGTTTGTCCACTAACTGCTCTAGGTACCATTGGGGCAGCTGTGCATGACAAAGCACACAGCCACATCATCAACACTGCCAGCTCATCAACCATCACCACCACTCTCGACAACGCCGCTGCCTCCTTCCTCTCCATTCTACCACCACCACCACTGTGTGGACACCCACTGCCACCATTCACACGCCCACTCCACCATCACCACCACCTTCAAATGAGCCGACTGGATGGAACGCGGGCCCAAACGACGCAACCTGCTGCATCGTTTGGGCTCTACATAAGTTTTTTTTTCATTTGCTTTTTGTTTTTATAAACTAACTAATCTGTTTCTTTAGTTTTCTAGGTTATAATCTACTGGTAATGATGCCACCACCCGCAAAAGAGCCAACTGGATGGGCCCTACGTAATTTTTTTTTGTTTGCTTTTTGTTTTTATAAACTAACTAACTCATTTCTTTTGTTTTATAGGTTCTACTCCACTGGTAACAATGGCCAGACATGAGACAACCCAACACACCCACCCCATATCTGCAAGCCTCTGCTCATAGGGTGGATCGTGAGTGTGTGCAGTTGACGACAATGATGACGCCACCACCTACCAGCACCAGGACCCCCTACCAGCACCAGAACCCCGAGAACGCAAAGCACAGTTGCCAACCACAACAGACGATGACAAACGAGCCAACTGGATGGGCCCTACATAAGTTTTTTTTTTGTTTGCTTTTTGTTTTTATAAACTAACTAACCTGTTTCTTTAGCTTTATAGGTTATAATCTACTGGTAATGATGCCACCACCCGCAAACAAGCTGACTGGATGGAACACGGGCCCAAACAATGCAGATCACATTGTTTGGGCCCTATGTAATTTTTTTTTGTTTGCTTTTTGTTTTTATAAACTAACTAACTCATTTCTTTTGTTTTATAGGTTCTACTCCACTGGTAATGACGGCTGGACATGAGACAACCCAACACACCCACCCCATGCCTGTGAGCCTCTGCTCGTAGGGTGGATTGTGAGTGTGCAGTCGACGACAATGATGATGCCACCACCTACCAGCACCAGAACCCCCAGAACACGAAGCACGACTGCCAACCATGATGGATGATGATGACAGGGCCAATGACACACCACCCGCCTCCAGCCCCATGAGCCACTGCTTGTGGGGTGGATTGCAGGTGGAATGGCGATGATGGCCACCACCACAGCAGCACCCCAATCTGCCGCCGCAAGCAACTGCTTGTGGGGCAGAAACAGGGAACCATTGGGATGGGGACAACGGGGAGACAGGGACAGGGACAGGGATGGGGACGAGGATGGGGAGCAGGACCCATGCACCCACACCATGATGAGACACCACCAGGCTGCCCCCTCCCCTGCATTTTGCATGGGGAGGGTTTTTTTTTTATTTTTTTTCATTCATATTAATGCCCTCCCCCTCGCCCACATTTTACAATGGCGAGGGGATTTTCTTTATTTATTAATAATTGTTGCCCTCCCCTCACATCAAACGCGAGGGGATTTAGTTTTATAAATATTTTTAGGGCTCTCCCTTGCATGAGGTGCATGGGAGGGCTTTTTTTATGTAGTTAATTGTATTGTATCCCTCGTGTTAGATGCGAGGGATGTAGTTGATTAAAATTATTTGATCTTAATAGTGACTTTGAGAGAGATTATATGCTTGAGTTTGAGTTTGAGTCATAAATAAACTTTATATGGATAACAAATAGTTCTCCTGTGGCTCAACTGGTTGAGCACACTGGTCTGGTTTGTCATGTGATTCCTCATCATGAGGTCTTGAGTTCAATTCCTGCTTTGCACAAATCTGTTTTGTGGGCACATTGTGAAATTTCTGAAGTTGAGGCACTTGAACTCGTAAGATATCAAATTGACTTTCCATTATGGTTGGATGTTTGGTAACAGACCAGGAATCCTGGTAAGTCCCACTGGATTCCTGGTGAGTCCTACTGGATTCCTGGAGGATTCCTGGTGAGTCCTGGTGAGTCCTGGTGAGTCCTACTGGATTCCTGGAGGATTCCTGGTCTTCCTGGTAGGACTACCAGGATTCCTCCAGGACTATGTGGGGCAGTGTAAAGTTCAGGATTTGTCGCTTGTGAAGAGCCTCTAATTCCTTGTTTCCACTCAATTTGCTGCTGCTGTGGTAGGCGTGCAATATCGCAAAATTGGTTTGGAACTTGGCTTATTCTGCTCAATGGTGTGACTGCTTTTGACAATAGCCAGCGAATATGCTTATCTCCTCCTTCCTTGGTTATCTTTTTAATATAACCTGCTTCATCTGGGTCCCCCATTGGGTGATCATGTTCTTGATTATTGGAATCGGGCACACTCTCGTGGGGTGCCAAACTCGGTCCAGTTACCAGTTCTTGCTGTTGAGGTCATGGTCATGTTTGGTTATGATCCAAATCTTGACCCACAGATCTCTTCCAATATTGATCACATGCAATGTCTCTCTCTATGTCAGAGGGGAGTCACTTTTCTCCATAGGTATTGCCGGGACAGTTTGGGATGTTCCTCTGCCTGTGTGAACAATGGGGCAATTGCTGCCATTCCTGTTGATCTTCACATCTTGGATGAAAGTCCTCAGTGGTTGCTGGAGGTGGCAGAGGAGGAGCATCAGTTGCGTTGTCATGCGCCTTTTGCTCTCTTGGTACATCATCATCATCATTTTCTGATGACAGAGGAAGGGGTGGATTTTGTGGCGGTATAGGGTCATCGCCATCCGTTCCAGATAAGTGGTCGTCATCTTCTGGTTCTGGAGGTGGAAAATCACCAAGCTCTGTCTTGGCAGGAGTTTTAGCTCTGGGACAGCATGGGAACATCGTTTCATTAATTAGTGCTGTAGCACCAATGAATATTGCGCCACTAAGTTGCATGAAATGATATGCTTTAATGCCATCTTCTAATCCAAGGTACATCATTAACTCCAATCAGGGAGCTAATGTAGTTGGACATTTTTCCTTGGGTAGATAGGTGTAAGCACCACAACCAAATACCTTCAGATCGTTCAGATCTGGGTGGACCTTATTCAGATCCTCAAAAGGTGTCAGCCATTTCAGGTGCCTTATTGGGGTTCAGTTGTATAGGTGTGTTGCATGTTCAATGCAAAATTCCCACCATGATTGTGGTAGACAAGCAGTAAATCGCAGGGTTTGCGACTTTTCCATTATTGTCCTTATTGTGTGCTCTGTGTGCCCGTTCTGTTGGTGAACATGGGGTGCAGACATCTCTATTTTGATGCCGAAATTCTTGAGTGTATTTTGTAGCTCACGATCTTTGAATTCCCCCCCTGGATCAACATGCCAGTGCTTGATTGTAGGGCCATACTGAGTCAAAGCCATTGCCTGAAATTGTTTAATCGCTGCAGTAGCGTCAGATTTCTTTCTAAGGCATTGGACCCAGATATGTGACATTTTGTCATCCAGAAATACAATGAAGTATTTATGTTTGTGATATGATAGTACTGGGAGTTCCTTTAGATTGGAATGTATTAATTCAAAGGATTTCTCAGCACATGAAGCTGATTCGGGAAAAGATTTTGATGTCATTTTCCCTTCAGCGCACCCTGGACATATAATTTAGTCTTTAGGAATAATTAAATTCCTTGGGAATTTTATGGTGCTTTTAGGCATTTTCCCTAGTGCTTCCTTGGATGGGTGTCCAAGTTGCCTATGCCAAGTCAGATAGTCAGCAACATACATAGTCACGACATTGATTTTCTTGGTGCTCAATATATGAGTCTGAGCCCAATAGATCGTGTCATGTTTCATAAGAGGGACACAATCCATAATTGGGTTTCCTTTCTCGAAAAATGAAATGTGTGCAGAGGAACCACGTACATCACTTCCATCTTGTAAAAAGACACCCATTGACAGTAGTCAAGTACTATAGTCGGGTATGTAGTAGACAGGGTATAATCGTATTTCGCACATTGATGATACTCAACCAGGAAACCCAAACAAAACCCACTATAAGGGCTCAAATGGTATAATGCTAGTTAGAGGAAGGTTGCAAGGTGGTACTAAATATCACCACTGTAAACCAAGGGTATGAAAACGACTCTAGAGGGTGTGTGATGAAGTTCGATGAGGTTCAAAAGTATTTGAAGCATTGCGATAACTTTTGAGGGAAATTTAATGAAGTTTGAAGAGTATTCAAAGAGGTCCGATGATGTTCAAAGAGGTTCAAAGAGGTGCAATGAAGTTCAAAGAAGTTTGAAGAGGTGCAATGATGTTTGAAGGCCTTTATAGAAGATGAAGATGCCTTTGACAGTGGCTGAGGATAGACTGTAAGGATATAGAAAGGTGTCAAGAGAGGATAGACAATATGCGATAGTTTTGAGAAGCTAGTACGAGGAGTTTGAGGAAATTTGGCGTAAAACACTGAACTTTGAGACTAAGTCGAGACGCTTGGACTCAAGAGAATGGCTCTTAAATCAGATGATTGGTGTGAGAGGACAATGTATTCTGTTCTTCTAAGTAGCTAGTACAAGGCTATATATGTTTGGGAGAAGTGATACTAAAAAGGAAATAAAACATGAGGAATACATGAGGCAAGTGTCACGATCCGTTCCTTGCCCGCTCGGAACCCGCAACCTTCTGATCTTTTCTGCTGTTCCTAACTCAACTCCTACCACCTTCGTTCTGGCCCCCTTGCACTGCCCACACTGCTGTGCACCAGGCCACCATGTACAGCAACCACGGCTGCATTCCAAGGCTGCCGTCTAGTTTTGCAAATTCGACTACGGATTCCTGTGCGGCCTCCGCTAGGCAATTTATCTATGCAGTTGAGACACTGCCGCAGTTTCCGTTTCCGTTCCACTCTTGTTCCGGACTCTAGTATTTAAGCTTAGTTAGTTTCGCTTTGTATTCCTCAGTTCGTATATTGACATAGACTCGACTTTACCCTGTCAATCTAAAACCTCCTTCTACTCCAACTCCTGACCTCTAAGAGTCTGAACTCCATTCGACTCAACCTCTAGTTCCCCTCTGAAGTTCTAGTCTCATCTGAACTTAACCTAAGTCCCTCCGTACTCCTTCCCGCATTTACCCGCACTCTCCCGCTCCTATCTCTAAAACCTCTACCCGAAATTAGGACACCAGACGAGGTGAAGGGCACAGCTTCTTACAAGCTGAAGCCAAGTCCTTTTTGTTACCCATCCGCATAATCCACTACAACCCGACAATCTTCCGCTCTCAAACACCCGCCGGGTCCGACTGGATTCTGACGAGCCCTTTCGGATCAGTTCTTAACAGTATATACGAACTCACACTTCACTCATCTCTTCTCCTATGACCCCAACTGAAACTCGCCAGCGCACAGCCAGAAACTCTCAGTGCGCCGGTACCATTCCAGGGATCTCTGCAATTCAGCGATCCACACTTCCTAGCCCATGACCCGCCTCAACATTCGGAGTAACTTCCAGACCTTCCAACATTTTCCGACAAATCGGTTTCGGAGCCCCATCAATCAGTGCAAACCTCATGTCTACTCAAGCTCAACAATCTCCCGCGAATCCGGAAGAACCCCAACCCACAACTCCCCTTGAGTATGTAGGGGGCATCGAACCCTATGGGTTGGAAGATCGTGGTCTAGAGGACGGACCTCCCGGCGGACCCGATGACCCTAGTGGTCTGGACGGCCCTGGGGGTGACCCCGATCCCAATGATCCTGACGATCAACCTCCCATGGGGGAAAACCCTGATCCAGGGGATAGGTTCATAGATGTTCTTTACAACCTCTCGGAGAGTATCTGCACCCTCCGACAAAATAACGCACCCAAGACCGAGAAAATCAAAGTTCGCGACCCTGACACCTTCAATGGCTCCAACCCAAAGAAACTTGAAGACTTCTTAGTATTGTGTAACCTTCATTTCCGCGACCGTCCGCACGTATTTTCTTCTGATGAGAAAAAGATCATATTTATCCTTTCTTATCTCAAGGGATCAGCTCTCAGCTGGTTTGAGCCCGGTCTTAACGACCCGACCGATTCCGCACACTGGATGTGGGATTATGAGGCTTTTCTCGCCAAACTAGAGAGTAACTTTGGCCTGCACGACCCGTTCAGGGATGCAGAAAAAGCTCTTTCTGATTTAGCAATGAAGAAAGTGGTCGCATCACAAAGTATAACATTGACTTTTGGGAATTAGCTTCTAGGGTCAACTGGAATGAGGCAGCCCTCTGTGACCGCTATTTCTGCGGTCTTCCGCTCCGACTTCATATAGAAGTCCTTCGGGGTGGTAAACCCGACACCCTTGCAGGACTGTGCTTGAAAGCGCAGGACTGTGACAATATCTACTGGATGCAGGAAGATGAAACCCAGTTTGAAACTAAGAATTCCAGGAACTCTTCTAACCCTGTCAAGAAGGACAACCCCAAAGGTTCCTCCCAGTCCACCAATCAATCCTCGTCGAGCTCCCCTCGGGGAAACTCCTCCAACCAGCAGCCCTCCATGAGAAAGAACACTTCCAAGTCATCCATCTCCGACAAGTTGGGGAAGAATGGCAAACTTACTGCGGATGAATGAGAACATTGCATGCGGGAAAGACTTTGCCTCTACTGCAGTGAAGAAGGGCACGTAGCAGGAAACTGCCTGAAGTCTAAAGCCACAAAGGCCCACACATCCACTGTAATTCCCGATTCTGTGGACTCAGAAAAATAGTCCGCAACCCTCAGGATACAGCCATTGGGGCTGGGGGTTGCATTGACCTTACCCACTTGGCTGCCTACGTCCATCTCAACGTGTCCGCTCTTTCCGACCCTGACTCCCTAATCATCCTCTTAACTATTCCTGACCTTTCCACCCCTGTCCAAACCCTCATTGATTCCGGTTCATCCCACTGCTTTCTTGACTCCTCTTTTGTGTTGAATAACCAACTCAGCACGGAATCCATTAACCCAATCGGTTTATGACTCTTTGATGGATCTTGCAACTCCACCATAACTCAAGTCGCCCAACTTCCGGTCACCTTTCCTACCGGTGAAATGTTCAATCTGTCATTTTATGTAACCTCACTAGACTCTTCCTGTTCCACAGTACTTGGTCATAACTGGCTGAAGCAATACAATCCGTTGATTGACTGGTCTTCAAGCCAAATCACTTTCTGCTCTGCTGATCATAGAGGTTCAGCACCCCAGACGTCTCCTTTGTCCCTGAACCTTCCAGTAGAAATCCTTGAATCCTCTGCATTTTCCGAACCCCCCATTCCTCCTAAGTTTACACCTCCCGACATCTCTTTCATCAACGCTGCTGCTTATGCGCGTGCTAGCAAACTCCCTGGGGCCATAGCCTTCCAGATGACCTTCGCTCCAGAAGGGTTATCCACCCGCTCAACCCAATCCTCAATCCCGCCGGATTTATCCGACATTCCCGCCGAGTATCATGAATTCGCCGATGTCTCTAATAAGAATAAGGCAGACACCCTTCCTCCACATCGTCCTTATGACCTCAAGATAGAGACGGAGGATAATGCTCCCCCTCCTCCGGGTCGCATGTACTCCCTCTCTCCCTCCAAATTAGAAGCCCTATGAGTCTTCATTGATGAAAACGTCTGCTCAGGCTTCATCTGTCCTTCTAAGTCTCTGCATGGAGCTCCTATACTTTTCGTCAAGAAGAAGGACGGTAGCCTCCGACTTTGTGTCAACTACCGAGGACTCAATCGTCTTACAAAGAAAGACCGCTATCCCCTTCCTCTCATTTCCGACCTCCTTGACTCTCCCCGAAAAGCCCGCTTGTTCACCAAGATAGACTTGTGGCATGCTTATCACCTAGTCCGCATCGCAGATGGTGACGAATGGAAAACTACTTTCCGCACCCACTATGGATCCTTCGAGTGGTTGGTGGTTCCCTTTGGACTCACTAATGCACCCGCAGTGTTCCAGCGTTTTATGAACGACATCTTCAGCGACATGCTGGATGTTTGTGTCATCGTGTACCTCGACAACATCCTGATCTATTCAGATGACAAGTCCCAGCATGGGACTCACATTAAAGAAGTCCTCCACTGTCTCCGGAAAAATGGACTTTATGCCTCCCCACAGAAATGTGAGTTCCACAAAGACACCGTTGAATATTTAGGTTTCATCCTTTCACCGGATGGACTTCAGATGTCTGAGGATAAAGTCAAAACCATGCTCAACTGGCCCAAGCCTAGGAAAGTTAAGGACATCCAATCCTTCTTAGGCTTCTGCAATTTTTACCACCGTTTCATTAACGGTTATTCAGACATTGTCATTCCACTTACCCACTTGATGCGGAAATCCGCACCTTGGGACTTCAACAAGAAGTGCCGCGATGCCTTTGAGAGGCTCAAACAAGAATTCACTCACGCACCCGTCTTAACCCAATGGGTACCCGACTCACAAATGGTACTCAAAATGGACGCTTCCGACTATGCCCTAGCTGCTATCCTTTCGGTTTACACTGTGGATGGGGAAATCCATCCAGTTGCTTTTCATTCCCGCTCCTTCAATCCCGCTGAACTAAATTACGACACACATGACAAGGAACTCTTGGCCATTTTCGAAGCCTTCAAACACTGGAGGCAGTAATTCGAGGGTTCCGCAAACCCAGTTGATGTGGTCACGGACCACAAAAATCTTGAGTACTTTAGCACTACCAAGTTGCTCACCCGCTGCCAGGCCCGTTGGTCTGAGTATCTTTCCCAGTTCAATCTCGTCATCTGCTTCCGCCCCGGGAAACTAGGGGCCAAGCCAGATGCACTCACTAGATGTTGGGACGTCTACCGCATAGCGACTTTGCCTCTGTAAACCTGACCAACTTCCGACCTGTATTCACACAGGAACAACTCTCCTCTTCCCTCCACTCCACTTATCTTGCCACACCCATCCTTTGACAAGCAGTAATCATGGACGTTGAGAAACTCCACAACGACATCCACACCTCTCTTCCCCTTGACCCTATATCTTCCGTTCATCTCCTGACACCTGTTGACCCCAACTGGACCATAGATGAGGCAGGACTTCTCCGCCACTTCGACCGGATTTATGTTCTGGACGTTGCGGATCTCCGCCTCAAAGTCCTCCAATACAAACATGATCATATCCTCTCCGGCCACTTCGGACAAAACAAAACCCAGCAGCTTGTCCACTGGGAATACGTCTGGCCAAACCTCTGCACCTTCGTCCAGGAATTCTGCAAATCCTGTACGACTTGCAAATGATCCAAATTGCCTCGACACAGGCCCTATGGGTTCCTAAAGCAACTTCCGGTTCCGGAATGACCCTGGAATTCCATCTCCATGGATTTCATTGAACAACTACCCGACTCCACTGGTCACACTGCTATCCTAGTCATCGTTGACTGCCTCACCAAACAGGGCATCTTCATTCCAACTGTCAATGAAATCACAGCCCAAGAACTAGCCAACCTGTTTGTCCTCCATGTCTTCTCCAAGCATGGTGTTCCGTCGCACGTCACTTGCGACCAGGGATCCAAGTTCGTCTCTCATTTTTTCTGCTCTCTCGGAAAAGCACTCAACATGCGGATCCACTTCACTTCTGGTTATCATCCACAAGGTGATGGTCAGACAGAACGACTTAACCAGACCTTGGAACAGTACCTCCAGATCTTCTGCAACTATCAGCAGGATGACTGGTCTCACCTCTTGCCCTTGGGTGAATTTGCCTACAACAATGCTCCTTCCACCTCTACAGGCATATCACCTTTCTTTGCCAATAAAGGTTACCACCCAAACATTTCCGTCTTTCCAGAGTGCGACTTAGCTTCACAGCATGCCCGTGAATTCATCATCGATTTAGACGACCTTCACCAGGAACTTTGGAAACAACTTGTGGCCACTCAAGAACGTTATCAAGGTCCTGCGGATAAACATCGGGCACCTGCACCTGACTTCAACATTGGTGATTTCGCTTATGTCACTGCGAAAATATCCGCACCACCCGTCCCTCCAAAAAACTCTCCGAAAAGAACCATGGTCCTTTTGAAATCATCGCCCGCCTGGGAACTCACTCAGTCACCCTGCGGCTCCCGGATCACATGCGGGCTATTCACCCTGTTTTCCATGTCTCTCAACTAGAGATACACTCCCCAAACACAATTCCAAATCGAGTACAACCTCCACCTCCTCCGATCACCATCAATGACGAGCTCGAATATGAGATCGCCAAAGTCCTCAACTCCAAAGTCGACAACTGACGTCACTGCAAGATTCTCTACCTCGTCCGATGGGAAGGTTACCAGGGAACCGACGAAGAGACTTTCTGGCTACCTGTTATGGAACTTGACCACACCCAAGAACTCCTTGCGGATTTTCACACCCACTACCCACAGAAAATCGGACCGTTACCTGCTTAAAGACGATTCACGTTACTTATTCACTCAGTCCGAACTCAGAACAAACTTTATTGAAAAAAAGAATTTTTTGGATCTGACTGGATCCCTACACTACCTCCGCTTCTCCCTCTCCATCTTCGTCATCCTCTCCTCCGACTTCACCACCTTCCTCCACTTCTCCACCTTCCCCGCCTTCATCCTCCTCTTCCTCACCCTCGCCCTCCTCCATGTTGTCTGCCTGCCTTTTTTCCAAATATCTTTGGAATCCCGCCCAGTCATCTCCAGACTGGCGGATCACGTGCCTCTCCCGTCGGGACTCTCATACTGCCCGCTCCACTTCCTCCTCGTCCTCGTCACTCTCCCCCTTGATACTTTCGTCCGCCTCCCACTCTGGGTCCATTGCATCCCGGATCTCCTCCATCAACTCCCTCACCGCTGTCGCCACCTCCCCAAACCCTTTCCTCACCACCTTCACCAGCTGCCATAGCAGCTCTGCCACTTCTCCACTGTTTTCCGGCAGGCCCGCTTTCCCACTCCGGACCTCGCTTTTCTTACTGTTGGGGCCTCCTGCCCCTCCCACATGACCTCTTCGCACTTGTGCTTAACGCGCATGCAGTTATCGCACACGCGTCCCTTCACACCCATCTTGAAGCACGAAAGTTTTTGATATTGGCACCTAAGCCACTTGTCAGTCCGAAAACATTGAAAGAAAACCAACTATGCACCTTTTGCAGGGCAAGGCGGCCTGCACCCACACCGGACTCGCCGATTCTTCTGACCCCACCCGCGCCCTTGACATGGCAATCTTCTTCTTCTTTGGGGACTTGCTCCCCTCGGCCTTGTCCTCCAAACCCGCAGCCGCAGCCGCCCGCTTCTTCTCCACGCATTTTGCGGCCAAAGCCTCTTTTTTCCGTGCTGCTGCCTGGCGCGCCTCCTCTGCCTTCGCAGCCTCCTCTGCCTTCACAGCCTCCTCTGCCTTTGCAGCCTCCTCTGCCTTCACAGCCTCCTCTGCCTTTGCA
The DNA here is from genome assembly GCA_026075535.2 of Tricholoma matsutake. Taxonomy (NCBI): domain Eukaryota; kingdom Fungi; phylum Basidiomycota; class Agaricomycetes; order Agaricales; family Tricholomataceae; genus Tricholoma; species Tricholoma matsutake. The sequence goes on from AP026544.2 coordinate 4,911,317, forward strand.
GCCTCCTCTGCCTTTGCAGCCTCCTCTGCCTTTGCAGCCTCCTCTGCCTTTGCAGCCTCCTCTGCCTTTGCAGCCTCCTCTGCCTTTGCAGCCTCCTCTGATGCCTTCTGCGCCTCCTGTGCCCAACATTCCTCCTCCCTTGCCGCCTCCTCCAATTCTCTCACCTCCTGCTCCATCTGTTCTTTCATCTCCCGCTCCCTCTGTTCGTACTGAGCCTTCATTGCGGCCAATTTCAGTTGAGCAGAGCCTGCTGGGGGGGACATTTTGTGTACGTGATGGAAGAAGGAAAACAACAAAATTTTTCAACCAATTGCTGCATTCGGGAGTCAACCAACTTCCTCATTTGGACTCGAACCTTCACATGCCTCGTAGGCTTGGCACTAAGGGGGAAATACTGTCACGATCCGTTCCTCGCCCGCTCGGAACCCACAACCTTCCGATCTTTTCCGCTTTTCCTAACTCAACTCCTACCACCTTTGTTCTGGCCCCCTTGCACTGCCCACACTGCTGTGCACCAGGCCGCCGTGTACAGCAACCATGGCTGCCTTCCAAGGCTGCTGTCTAGTTTTGCAAATTCGACTACGGATTCCTGTGCGGCCTCCACTAGGCAATTTATCTACGCAGTTGAGACACTGCCGCAGTTTCCGTTTCCATTCTGCTCTTGTTCCGGACTCTAGTATTTAAGCTTAGTTAGTTTCGCTTTGTATTCCTCAGTTCGTATATTGACATAGACTCAACTTTACCCTGTCAATCTAAAACCTCCTTCTACTCCAACTCCTGACCTCTAAGAGTCTGAACTCCATTCGACTCAACCTCTAGTTCCCCTCTGAAGTTCTAGTCTCATCTGAACTTAACCTAAGTCCCTCCGTACTCCTTCCTGCATTTACCCACACTCTCCTGCTCCTATCTCTAAAACCTCTACCCGAAATTAGGACACCAGACGAGGTGAAGGGCACAGCTTCTTACAAGCTGAAGCCAAGTCCTTTTCATTACCCATCTGCATAATCCGCTACGACCCAACAATCTTCTGCTCTCAAACACCCGCCGGGTCCGACTGGATTCCGACGAGCCCTTTCGGATCAGTTCTTAACAGCAAGATATAAAACAATAGAGAATCTTTGCAAATCATAGAATAAATGAAAGAAGATAAGAAGGGAAACGTCTAGAGGCATGATTTATCACTGGTACCTGTCCCCATTGATCCAATATATCATCAAGATGTCAAAATGCCACAATCACATCCTAAAATCCCGTCGTTGTGTCTCCTCATGTCCGGTGGTGCTCAATATGCGATGCACTAACTCTTACAAGGTGTACTGCGTGTATCCGAAGGGTGGTGCGATAGGTGTGCAGCAGCCAAAGGCATTTGAAGTCATTTGAGATCATTCAAAATCGATCAAAGTCGGTCGAAGTCAGTCGAAGTAGTTTCAGAGTGGTCTCGCAGGGTTCGTAGGGGTTGGGAGTGTGCGTGTTGATGTGTTGATGCCTCTGGAGACATTCCCAGAGCTTAGAGTGCACAGTGGACCTATCAGCATCTCTGACTTCCCATGACATACTACCTGGTGTCTAATAAAGACTGCCCCCTTTCCTACTATATGAGTAATACCCATGGCTGTTTTAACCAGTGTAGAGTCCTTTCTCGGTAAAGGCTCATAGGAAGCAAAGTCTTTTATTTCACCAGTGAAGTGTTTTGATGTGCCTTAATCTATGATCCAGTCAGCACCTTTCTTACAATTTCTGTTTGCACACATAACACACATATATTAAGATTTAAATATTTCCAAGATACATTAATAGCGGTAAAATCTCACATGAAAAGTTCACTGTTATCATTGGAATATTAATCTTTGTGCTTGTTTCAGGGAAAAGGACTGACCTATCATCATATCCACCCATTTCAAGGGGTTCATCGACAAGCATCTCGTCGACAGCCTTCCACACTTCTTCATCAGAAACCGGAGGCTCTGATCCGAGGGAGACGGTATTGTCTTCTACCTCCACAATCCTAGGTTCTTCCGGTTCTTCTGGTTCAATCCTCCTTCTCTTACCTTCTTGCACTGTTAGGTGCTCTTCCAGTGGTCGCAAATTTTTTGCAGTGTGCAGAAGTTGCATTTGCTTGAGGGTTTCTTGAGCTTGCTGATATTTGGCATAAACAGAACAAGAGGTAGAGGCCATGCCATATATGCCTGTGTAGGCGGTCGGCGGCGAGGGTCCCTTGTGGGAGTGTGGTCATGTTCGATGCACTGAATGAGTGGCATTGGCAGTATGATGGTGCCATTACCATTTATAGTGGTGTAGGCACTGGAGGCGAGGTGGGTATGCTTCTCTTTGGGCTTATCCTCCTTGGTCTTTTTGTTCCCGCATCATCCTCATTTTCAGGGCGACTCTCCATTGTTGTCTTGCCCTTCTTTGGGCAGCCATTTGGGGTTTCCCCCTTTGCGTTTGACAGTGGAAAGTTTGTTGGCCTGAGGCTGGCTGGCGGGCTTTCCTACTGCCATGTGCCTTGAGGCTTCAGCGACCATGGAGTCCTTGACATGTTTAAACATCAAGGCACTAGTAGCAGTCGTGTTAAGGACCATGGCTGACAATGAGTCGTACTCGCATGGCATCACAGCAAGTAGAATCATGGCCTGTACTAGTTTGGGGATGGCGATGTTGGCAGCTGTGAGGTGCTCAAATTTGTCAGCCATCTTAGCGATCTCTGGTGCTGGATTCACAGCTGGGATTTTGATTGCTATTGCAGACCTAAAGTCCGCAAAGACTTGGGAGGGGCCATCAACACCATAGTCAGTGTGAATAAGGTCCCATACCTCCTCAGCAGTGTCCTTGGTGTTGGCATGCTGCTGAATGGAGGGGGCCAGGCAGAGTACTAGACTACCAATAGCCTGGTCATTTTTGTTGCTCCAGGTCTGGAGCTTGGCAATAGCTTCTGCTACGACAGCAGCATTTGTCGCCATCAAAGGAGGCGCCGGAGGCGGTTTAGTTTCCACCCCACTAGTAATTTGCCAGAGGCCCTGAGACCTGAGCCACGCCTTCATGGAGTCAGCCCATTAAATGTAATTAGATCCATCGAAAGTCTGAATGAGTTTTTCAAGAGTTGAAGACATGATTGTTGTGTAACGGCTGGGGAAAGCGCTCAATTAGTCTTTTACTCAATAAAACACGTTTGACAATCTCAGAAGAAAAACACTCCTTCAGAGTGGGTAACCCTAGTAAACTTAGGTTTTAAATGCAGCTCGCAGGGAGCACAATGCAGCTCATGAAGAGTGCAAGGTTATAATTTGGAGACAATGAAGTCAATGTCATTCGCAGCCAATTAAGGTGCATTTGCGATGTGCCCAGCAGGGCTCATAACCTGTTGGAGCAGACTCTATGTACTGCACAGTAGAAGAGACTACATGTTCCTTACAACCTACCTGGGGTCTAGTAAGACTTACAGCTAGGGTTAGCAGAGGTAAGAACACTGTATTCCTACTACGGTACAGGTTCTCCTTATATACATAATAATAAGGATGTCACATGACTCTAGAGGAATATGCATATGAAACATGTAACAATATTGGTAATTAATGTGGGAGAATATGCATATGCAACATGTAACAATATTGGTAATTAATTTCAACAGCTTCCATTCTTCTTCATTTTTGCATTCTTATCTCATTTTGCTTTAGATTTGATGCAAATCTTTGTGCCCCGATGTTGCTTTTCAAGATTTGGAAGCCCAACCATGCTGCAATGTATGTGAGCTCTGCAATCTGGACACTCTGCATATCCCTGTGCATTGAGGACTGCCCAATTTATCCCAAAAAGGCTATAATTAGTAGCAGAACATCCCCATGAATTAGTAAATTACATACCTGCTTTATGGATGACATCAGAGCAGTGGGCTGTGTTACATAGGTCCAATATTGAATGTTTTTTTTTTCATTACCTAACCCTAAATATTTCAAATTTGTCTGGATTTAAGTACTTCTAGTCCTAAAATTCCTTGATATACTCAAACTATCCTTGCTAATGCATCATACAGATGTTGCAACCTCAGATTTTGTTCCAAATAAGGGGGTTCCATTTTTTTTTGTGGCCTAGAGGCCAGACTAACTAACCAGGTTCACATCCAGCATTCCATTACCCTTGAGAACATGATGACTGGCGGAGTCATCATGTGATAATTGAAGCACAGCCACTCAATCAATTCTGACAAACAACACTGTGACATCACACAACGGGCAAGTTCCGAGGCAGTTGACTTGCAGTTGACTCATGGTTGACTGGAGTTTGCACCTTATTACATAATCCTACCAAATTGAGCACTTGGATTGATGCTTCCTTGTACAAACAAATATCTGTTTAAATCAATAGGTTCATGATGGTGACTATGGTGACAGGCATCAGACTGTTGCATGGGACAGTTAGAGGATGTATATCAGTTACAATAGCAACCAATTTTGATGTTTCTATTAAAATGGTCCAAAACAGCTGTCATTCTTTCCCCCTCTTTTCCTTCACTGAGGCTTAACCAAGTTCACCATGCCTCCAGTCATATGTAACTGCACAATTTGTAGCACAAAAATCATCTTCATCAATGGTGTTGAACAGCCAGGACAGTATGTTGATGGTTCTACCCATTTGGAGCATGAGAAACAGGATAAACAACCTGTTTCACAACTGGCAAAGGGGAAGTGGCAATTAGGGTGTAGCATGGGTCACACCGTGGGTAAAATTTAACACACCACACCTGCACCTGTCAACACTGCACCCATTCTAACACTGCAACCATGGTGACAGGTTTAACCCATGGTCTGTTATAAAACACCACAGGTGTGACACCATGTATATACACCATAGTTTTGACTACATTTTTGCCTCGTATTTAGACATTCTACACTGTTGAACATCCTGCATTTGTATCTTTACTAGCTCAACTACACATTGTATACAATACTTGAGCCATAGACAATAAATCTTTGTACAGAGGGACTTATATTTAATTATTTTTGAAAAAAAAGACACCTCCACCACTCAAGAAGAGTGAAGGAGGGATTTGTGTATTTCATCATTCTATACAATACTAAATAATTAAAAAAAACACCGTCTCGCTTGCAGTGAGATGGGGGGCAAGGAGAGGTCCTTCCCCTTCTTCACAGTAGTGCCCCTGCTCCTCATGGTCCTGGATCATCCTCCCTGTCCTCATCCCATCCTTTCTCCCCATTTCCACCCTGCAAGCAGTTGCTTGTGGCAGTAGTTGGGGGTGCTGCTGTTGTGAGCATATGGTCTTGCTACCACCTAACCACCCCATGAGCAGGGGCTTGTGGCAGTGGTGGGGGTGAGACAGGGGGCACCCATCATCGTCAATAGTAAAATCATTGCCTAAAATGTTTGGGTTAGTAACAATGAAATGAAATGAGAAAAGGAACAAAACTCACCTGTGGCCCAAGAGACACCGACATCTTGGGCCTTTTTTTGTTTCACCTCATCATCATCCCCTTCCTCGTTGCCATCCTCATCACCATTGCTGCCCATGTAGTTGTCGTTCATCCCCCTCTCTGTCCCTGTCCCCTGGTGTTGTCATCCCATCTCATTGCTCCCCATTTTGACCCTGCGAGCAGTCACTCATGGTGGCAGTGGTTCATTGTTGATGTCGTTCTTGTCCCTCGCATCCCCGACCCATTGTCTGGCGTTAGATGATGTGGTGGTGGGTACAGGAGCAGTGGTGGTGGGAGGGAGGTCATCCATTTTGGTTTTCAGTCATGTGGCATTGTGGCATTGCTGTGGGTGGGCATAGGTGGGTGTGGAGGCATCGTCTCATTGTTATAACATAGTTAGAACCTAAAAAACAAGATGAACATATTAGTTAGTTGAAAAAACAAAAAGAAAACAAAAAAAAACTTTTCCTAGAGCCCAAACGATGTCCGTCGTCATTTGGGCACAATATGGTGAGATAAGACTTGTAGATAACATAAGAGAAACTTGCCTGTAGATAACATAAGAGAAACTCGCCTGTGCCTCATCCTGTCCTTGTCCCATCGTTGCTCCCTGTTTCCACCCCGAGGGCAGTTGCTTGTGGCAGAAGTTGGGGGTGCTGTGGTGGTGATGGTGATGATGGCATGGTGGCTGTGGTGGCTGTTGTTGGCATTGTTGTTGGTAGTCACATCATTTTAAGTTAAAACCTGTAAACAATGCAAATGAAGTTAGTTGAATAAAGAAAAATAAGATATGAACAAAGAAAAGCTTACCTGGGGCCCAAACAATGATCAAAGTCATTTGGGCCCATTTTGTACACTTCGGGTCACTAGAGTAGGACCTAACAAAACTGTTAGTTGTGAAATAAGAAAGTTGAAATACTTACAAACGATGATTTTGCCATCATTTCTCCTGATGATTGATGTCAGGCATCTTCTGCGGCCGATGACCTAAATAACCGTTGATACCCATGACACCACCAAAATGAGGTATGGTATGTCATAGGTCCAGCATTTTGGCAACCGTACCCATACCCATCAAACCTGTGGGCTGTTTACCGCGGGTTTACCCATACCCGTGCTACACCCTAGCAGCAATCATCATCCCCAAGCCCATCACCAAAATGTTCTAGAGCTTCTAATTCTCCCACAGGTAAGTGCTACATTGTTATTGTTAGATCAAGACTAATAGTAATTATGCAGATATCAACTTTTCTACAGTACTTATCACAAAGATGATCTGCCTCCTTGTCATCTGGCTCCACAATAGAGCTGGTGTGAGTTGTTCTATCACCAACAAAATTCTACAAGGACTTCAACTTATTATTTCTGTGACTCTCTCTATTGTCGAGGTTGCTCTTTCATCATCTGGACTCAATGTCAAGCTTCCAAACATCAAACTTCCTCATGATGTCCATACAGCATATCAGCTTCACTCCTCAGAGCCAGAAATCATTTGGACAGCATGCTGCCCCAAGTGCTTTTCCCTCTTTTCTCATCCTATTCCTTGGCAATGTCAGTGGAAGGCATCCGCAAGATCACAATCCTGTAACACAAAACTCTGGACTACTCAGAATACTCCAAATGGGCCTAAATGGGTCCCATGTCGTCTATACACTACACAATCCTTTGATTCTTGGCTTCAGTTCTTTTTATCTTCCAAGGTCATTGAAGACAGCCTTCATGAGGCTTTCAACCACCACAGAAACCATATACCAGCTGCCTTTGGTGCCACTATGAATGATATCCAGGATAGTCCTGCTTGGGATGAATTGCAGGGTTTTCTATAGTCTCCTTATCATCTAATATTTGGAATCTATATTGATTGGTTCAATCCTTATACCAATAGAATTGCTGGTAAGTTATTAACAAATTCTGCATAGACTATGACACAGCTTATTTTATATATAGGCAAAAAAGTGTCTTGTGGAGCAATCCTGCTTTATTGCTTGAACTTACTTTTTCATCTTCGGTATCGATTTGAGAATACATTTATTGTTGGTCTCACACCTCCTCCCCATCTTCCTGACCCCACAACCATCTCTCATCTTCTTGAACCTGTTATTAAATCTGTTGCCAAGTATGGTGCTGCACCAGGCCAAAATTTGCCAACATCTAGACATCCTGATGGCATCTCTGTGAAAGCAAAAATTGCACCTGTGATTGCTGATCTCGAGGCAAGTTGCAAGGCTACTGGCTTTTTGGGACATGGTGCTACAATGTTCTGTTCTTTCTCTGCACCAGTGATCAGCTAGAGGATCTCAATATTCAATCTTGGGAACTCCGTAATGGTGCACAGGTGCAAGCACAGGCAGAGGCATGGTTGCATCAGACAACCAAAGCTGGTCGAAATGCTCTGAAAAAGACAACTGGTGTGCGATGGACTCCACTGCATAATCTTCCATATTGGGATTCAGTCAAACATGTTGTACTAGGTTTTATGCATAACTGGCTTGAGGGTGTTTTACAGCATCATCTTTGTGCACTCTGGGGAATTGGATGGGATAAGGATGAAAGCCAAAAAGTTAAAGAGGTGGAAAAGGATGAGCAGTGGAGTGAGGCAGATGTATCAGATTCTGCTGAAGAATTGGATGACCTTTTTCAAGAAGCAGCTAAACATAATCTTGAGGCTGCAATGGCAATGCACCATACACCACCACCTATGTCTCCCTCACCATCTTCTTCTGACTTATCAGACTCATCCTCATCATCAAAACCTACAGCCACACAGAGCCACACAAATCCCTATGCATATGACTTCAATTATGATGATGACAATGATGATGATGATAACTATATTCCTGTTGACCCTTTGCCTTTTAACTTCACAGAAACTGAGCTACAAGCAATAAGAAATTGCATTCATGATATCACTCTTCCAACATGGATACAAAGACCACCAACCAATCTTAGTGAACCAAGCCATGGCAAGCTCAAAGCTCAGGAATATCTCACCCTCTTCACATGTATCTTTCCCCTCATTATTCCTGAATTCTGGTACATGACTACTGCCACAAATTTCCACCACCAGCACTTCTACTGCTTCTATCATGTTGTTGCAGCAACAAATATTGTAGCTGCATATCAAACCTCCAATGCTGATGCTGATGCCTATACTCAGCATTATGTTCAATATTGAACTGCTATTTAACAACTTTTTCCACATCATCCATCCAAGCCAAACCATCATTATGCAATGCATAATGGTGCTCTTCTCAAATATTGGGGTCCTTTGGCTTCTTTTAGTGAGTTTCCAGGTGAACAAATAAATGGAAAGTTGCAAAAAATGAACACCAATTATCATCTCCGTATGTGCTTCAATTATTTTGCTCAAAAATTGATAGCTAATACCAAGATCAGGGGATTTAGATCTTACAATGCTTTGTCAGATGAGTTGTCAAGCACGTGTAGATGCTTTACTGCTCAGTGAAGATCATTTAAAAGAATTATGTGATATTCTTGAGCCAGGAGACATGGCCATGGATGACCATCCAGTACCTCTCCAGCCTACAGAAGTGGCAGATATTCTAGCAAAGGCACCTTGCCTTCTTGAAGTAGATTATAACAATCTGCTTAATTATCTTCACCAGACAGGAAGACCATACCAAGCTTACTCTGATCTTCCCCATCTGCCAAATACCATTATTCTCCCTCCACAAGCCCAGCATCTTTTGCAGGTGCACCATGATGAGTGCACATTCAGTTGTGAAAAGTCACATAAAGGAAACAGTGCTATAAAGCTCTACAATCCATTGACACAGGCTCATGATACAGGATTCATTCAAAACATTTGGAGACTTCTGCTGGAGGGAATAATGCACACCTTTATAAGAGTCCACTCACATCAATCACTATCTACACAAGAGGAGAGGCAGGCACCATTCATACACCACCCTGGATTTATGGTACAAATTGTTGATGCACTCCCCTCTAACAACCTTAGTATTATTGAGCCTGTCCATATTATCACTTATGTCACAACTGTCCAGCGTGTCACGATCCATTCCTCACCCGCTTGGAACCTGCAACCTTCTGATCTTTTCTGCTTTTCCTAACTCAACTCCTACCGCCTTCATTCCGGCCCCTTGCACTGCCCACACTGCTGTGCACCAGGCCGCCGTGTACAGCAACCATGGCTGCCTTCCAAGGCTGCTGTCTAGTTTTGCAAATTCGACTACGGATTCCTGTGCGGCCTCCGCTAGGCAATTTATCTACGCAGTTGAGACACTGCTGCAGTTTCCATTTCCGTTCCACTCTTGTTCCGGACTCTAGTATTTAAGCTTAGTTAGTTTCGCTTTGTATTCCTCAGTTTGTATATCGACATAGACTCGACTTTACCCTGTCAATCTAAAACCTCCTTCTACTCCAACTCCTGACCTCTAAGAGTCTGAACTCCATTCGACTCAACCTCTAGTTCCCCTCTGAAGTTCTAGTCTCATCTGAACTTAACCTAAGTCCCTCCGTACTCCTTCCTGCATTTACCCGCACTCTCCCACTCCTATCTCTAAAACCTCTACTCAAAATTAGGACACCAGACGAGGTGAAGGGCGCAGCTTCTTACAAGCTGAAGCCAAGTCCTTTTTGTTACCCATCTGCATAATCTGCTATGACCCGACAATCTTCCACTCTCAAACACCCGCCGGGTCTGACCGGATTCCGATGAGCCCTTTTCGGATCAGTTCTTAACACAGCGGCAAGAAGGCACTTATGGTATTGGCAGGAAGGTCCTGGTTGTATGCTCCCAACAGAGGGTGCTGATAATTTTGCATCCCTGGCAATGTGTAAATAGCTGTTATAACCACAATTATGCCTTCATTTTCCTGTTCTGACTTCTTTCCAACTTGAAATCTTGTTCCACTTCTACTTCCTTATTCTGTTCTGCACTATCTTTAGCATACTACCTATGTTCTGTTTCTGCATATTTAAGTCTATAGTATTGTTTGTAATACCTTAGTCTGATAATTGCACTTGATTAACACCAACTTGCAACTCATAACCCCATGCATTAGTTGTTAGCTTGCTCATCTTGTGCACAACACCCCTTGAAGTTATGAACATGCATAAGTGCAGGGAGGCACAGCTCACTGAAGCCAAGTCCATTCTACCCTTGTATGTTGCTGCATGGCTTACTCGCTCTGTGTGCATATTGCGCTCTACTCATGCGGTTGTCTTTTGTTAGGTCATAGATTTTCCCTTTATCTGCCTTACCCTACATCCATATCTCTCACATGTCTCAGATCACAACAGTTGTCTTTCATCAGGTCATAGATTTTCCCCACATCCATTTTGCCCTACATCTGTCTCTCATGTGTCTCAGATTGTAACAATAGCTTTAGATAAATAGAAAAGATGGTATTAAAATACATTAAGTGACTTGGCAAGCATGAATATGAAGAGGTAAGTAAATCAATTACCACCATTGACCAGAATATGTATTAAAGAACACCCATATCTCACTCATCACCTGACCCCTCATCTCCTGACCCCTCACCTGATACATCTGGCTCATCTTCATCATCCTCATCATCCTGCTGCTCAAGTTGTTCCAATTCATCTGGCATAGGTAGCTTGTATTCTGCCTGCACTTCATCACCATATTTGGCCATAAACTCCTTCTCTGGCATACTCTTCCATTTCTCACACTCATCCCAGCTGGCACAGAGCTCTGCAGGTGGCAGAGCAACATAAGTACCATTCTTGACATATTGGGCATGCTCACAGATAGAAAGATTGTTCCAATAGATAGGATCAAACCAATCAATTGGGACTTTCTTTGGGAGAGCAGTGAGCTCAGATAACTTTGGCATGGGAGGGTCTTCATGGCATCCAGTCTACAGATAAATAGGATCAGTCAAATGTAAACAGAAAAACAAAGATTGGCCAACTTAAGGTGTCTTCTTTTGCTTCTATTCATCCACTTGTGCTCTTGATCAGCCATTCTAAAGAATCCAGTAACCTTTGTTGAATGTCCCCCCTTCTCCTTGATGTGGTACACTGCATCAACTGACTCAGCATTCCCTTCAGCCAACTCATCATCCAAATGGGCCTCATTCTCTCTAGCCAAGGTCACAATGTGTTTATTGAAACCATGTGCCCTGAACACATCCATCCCGCCATCAGCAAGCTATCAAGGTTTATTAGTAAATACAATCTGCAAATGGCATATACAGAATTGCAGGAATTACATACCACACTACATCGTTTCCATACTCTGGTCATCTGCTTTGCCTCTGACTTGGCAATACCATGCATATACGAGAAAACAAAGTTTCAATAAAGTTTACACATAAGTGCAAAATCATTGACACACGACAGGTTCGTTCCCATGTGAGAGTATCCAAATGCACCTGAGACCTGCTCAAATGTCTTGAGGGCAATGTGCTCATGAAGGAGATTATACATAGACTCTGGATTGTTACCTAAGACACCAGGTGCCCACTGTGGAAGCCCAAGGCATGTCACCAACCTGAAAATGAGCAACAGATGGGATTCTGGAATGCACTTGATATTGTTGGCAATAATCCCAACTGAGTCTGAGATAGAGTTAAGGAGCTTGCGCACTTTCATTTGGGTGCCCTGAATGCTAGCCGAGTTGTCATCAAGACTGGCTGTGACAGAGTTCTGCAACTGTGCTTCAGAGGTAAAGCAGTGGGTGAAGGGTACTTTGTCATCTTCTGTGACCTTGGGGGGGACAGTAGTCTGGTGTGGTAAGCCCCAAAGGACATGGAGATGAAGCTCAAGTGCAGCCTGAAAGTGATTTAGACTTTAAAGTGCTTGAATACAATGAATGTGCACCTTTGTCTTCTCAGCCTCCTTTGGTACCTCTCCTTTTCTCATGTGCCAATCACTAGGCTTCTTGGGCTTCTTGGGTTGCTTTGCGAAGGCCTTGCAGGCTTTCTTTGCTTGTGTTAAGAACTGATCCTAGAGGCCGCTTCGGAATCCATCTGGACACTGTGGGTGATGATAGTGGGAGATTGTTGGGTCGATGCGGATTCTGTGGGAGGGGGAATGGAAAGGACTTGGCTTCAGCTTGTAAGAAGCTGTGCCCTTCACCTCATCTGGTGTCCTAATTTCAAGTCGAGGGTTTAGAGGTAGGAGCGGGAAAGTGCGGGTAAATGTGGGGAGGAGTATGGAGGGACTTAGGTTGAGTTCAGGTGAGACTAGAACTTCGGAGGGAGACTAGAGGTTGAGTCAAATGGAGTTCAGACTCTTAGAGGACAGGGGTTGGAGTAGAAGGAGGTTTTAGATTGGCAGGGTAAAGTCGAGTCTATGTCGATATACGAACTGAGGAATACAAGGCAAAACTAACTAAGCTTAAATACTGTAGTCCGGAATAATGCGGAACAGGAACAAAGACTGCAGCAGTGTCTCGACTGCATAGATAAATTACCTACGGGAGCTGCACAGGAATCCATAGTCAAATTTGCAATAGAGACAGCAGCCTTGGAAAGGCAGCCGTGGATGCTGTACAAGGCGGCCTGATGCACAGCAGCATGGGCAGTGCAAGGCGGCCAGGAATGAAATCGGGAGGCATAGACAAAAGTCATGTTCGACGTGCGGGAAAGAGTCGGATGGATGCGGGTTCCGATTGGGCGAGGAATGGTTCTTGACAGTATTTCCCCCTTAGTGCTGAGCCTACGAGGCACATGAGGGTTTGAGTCCAAATGAGGAAGTTGGTTGAATTTTCCGAATGCGGTAATTGGTTGAAAAATTTTCACGTTCTTTCCTTCCCCCATCAACTATCAATTATGTCCCCTCCAGCAGTATCTGCACAGATCAAATTGGCTGTGATGAGGGCTCAACACGAACAGAGGGAGTGGGCAATGAAGGAGCAGATGGAATGGGAGATGAAGGAGCTGGAGGAAGCAGCAAGGGAGGAGGAATGCCGGGCGCAGGAGGCACAGAAGGCAGCAGAGGAGGCTGCAAAGGCTGAGGAGGCGCATCAGGCAGAGGCGTGGAAAAAGGAGGCATCGGCCACAAAACGAGCAGAGAAGAAGTGGGTGGCTGCGGCCACAGGTTTGGAGGATGAGGCTGAGGGGAGCAAGTCCCCCAAGAAAAAGAAAGTCGCCAAGTCAAAGGCGCGAGTGGGGTCGGAGGAGTCGGAGGGTCTGGTGCAGGTGCAGGCTGCATTGCCTTGCAAAAGGTATGTACTTGTTTCCCTTTCCAGTCTCTTTTTACTGACAAGTGGCCTAGGTGCAAATATCAAAAGATTGCTTGTTTCAAGATGGGTGCGAAGGGATGCATGTGCGACAACTGCACATGCGTCAAACATAAGTGCAAGGAGGTAGTGTGGGAGGGGCAGGAAGCCCCTGCAGCAAAACCGGCGGGAATGATGGGGGCGACCAGGGATAACCCGGAAATAATGCAACAAATGATGAAGTTGATAAGGAAGGGGTTCGCTGAGGTGGCCACTGCGGTGCGGGAGTCGATGGGGGAGATTCGGGATGCTATGGACCCAGAGTGGGTGGAGGAAGAAAGTGCTGGGGAGGAGAGCGACGAGGGTGACAAAGAGGTGGAGCGGGCAGTGCGAGAGTCCCGGTGGGAAAGACGCAGGATCTGAAAGTCTGGAGATGACTGGGAGGCCTTCCAGAGATATCTGGAGAAAAGGTGAGCGGATGATGAGGAGGAGAGCAAGAGTGGAGATGAGGAGGGTGGAGGGCGAGGTTGAGGGAGAGGGTGACGAAGACAGAGAGGGAGAAGCGGAGGTAGTGTAGGGATCCGGTCGGATCCAAAAAAAAATCTTTTTTCAATGAATCTTGTTTCTGAGTACAAACCGAGTGAATAAGCAATGTGAATAGCCTTTAAGTGGGTAATGGACCGGGTTTTTGCGGGTAGCGGGTGTGAAAATCCGCAAGGAGTTCTTGGGCGTGCTCAAGTTTTGTAACAGATAGCCAGGAGGTCTCTTCATCGGTTCCCTGGTAACCTTCCCATCGGACGAGGTAGAGAATCTTGCAGCGATGTTGGTTGTCAACTTTGGAGTCGAGGACTTCAGCGATCTCATATTTGAGCTCGTCGTCGATGGTGATCGGAGGAGGTGGAGGTTGCACTCGATTTGGAATTGTGTTTGGGGAGTGTTTCTCTAGTTGAGAGACATGGAAAACAGGGTGAATGGCCTGCATGTGATCCGGGAGCCGCAGGGTGACTGAGTGAGTGCCCAGGCAGGCGATGATTTCGAAGGGCCCATGGTGCTTTTTGGAAAGTTTCTTGGAGGGACGAGTGGTGCAGATATTTTCCGCAGTGACGTAGGCAGAGTCACCAATGTTGAAGTCGGGTGCGGGTGCCCAATGTTTGTCTGCAGGACCTTGATAATGCTCTTGAGTGGCTGCAAGCTGTTTCCGAAGCTCCTGATGAAGGTCGTTTAAGTCGACGACAAACTCACAGGCACACTGTGAAGCTAAGTTGCATTCTGGAAAAACGGAAATGTTCGGGTGATAGCCTTTGTTGGCAAAGAAAGGGGATACACCTGTAGAGGCGGAAGGAGCATTGTTGTAGGCAAATTCACCCAAGGGTAAGAGGTGAGACCAGTCGTCCTGCTGATAGTTGCAGAAGATCCAGAGGTACTGCTCCAGGGTCTGATTAAGTCGTTCTGTCTGACCATCACCTTGCGGGTGATAACCAGAAGTGAAATGGATCCGCATGTCAAGTGCTTTTCCGAGGGAGTGGAAGAAATGGGAGACAAACTCGGATCCCCGGTCACAAGTGACATGCGACGGAACGCCAGGCTTGGAGAAGACGTGGAGGATGAACAGGTTGGCTAGTTCTTGGGCTGTGATTTCATTGACAGTTGGGATGAAGATGCCTTGCTTGGTGAGGTGGTCAACGATGACCAGGATAGCGGTGTGACCATTGGAGTCAGGTAGTTGTTCAATGAAGTCCATGGAGATGGAGTTCCAAGGTCGTTCAAGAACTGGAAGTTGCTTTAGGAACCCATAGGGCTTGTGTCGGGGTGATTTGGATCATTTGCAAGTGGTACAGGATTTGCAGAATTCTTGCACAAAGGTGCAGAGGTTTGGCCAGACATATTCCTGGTGGACAAGCTGCTGGGTTTTGTTTTGTCCAAAGTGACCAGAGAGGATGTGATCGTGTTTGAACTGAAGGACTTTGAGGCAAAGATCTGCGATGTCCAGAACATAAATCTGGTCAAAGTGGCAGAGAAGACCTGCCTAGTCTATGGTCCAGTTGGGGTCGGTAGGTGTCAGAAGATGTGCGGATGAAAAGGGGTCAAGGGGTAGGGAGGTGTGGATGTTGTGGTGAAGTTTCTCAACATCCATGATTACTGCCTGTCGAAGGATGGGTGTGGCGAAATAGGTGGCGCAGAGGGAAGAGGTGAGCTGTTCCTGTGTGAATACAGGTCAGAAGTTGGTTGGGTTTACGGAGGCAAAGTCGCTATTTCCCCCTTTGTGGTAGACGTCCCAACGTCTAGTGAGTGCGTCTGGCTTGGCCCCTAGTTTTCCGGGGCGGAAGCGGATGACAAGATTGAACTGGGAAAGGTACTCAGACCAACAGGCCTGGCGGCGGGTGAGCAACTTGGTAGTGCTGAAGTACTCAAGATTTTTGTGGTCGGTGACCACATCAATTGGGTTTGCGGAACCCTTGAAATACTGCCACCAGTGTTTGAAGGCTTCAAAAATGGCCAAGAGTTCCTTATCATGGGTGTCATAATTTAGTTCAGTGGGATTGAAGGAGCGGGAATGAAAAGTGACCGGATGGATTTCTCCATCCGCAGTGTAAACTGAAAGGATAGCCACTAGGGCGTAGTTGGAAGCATCGGTTTCAAGTACCATCTGTGAGTCAGGTACCCATTGTGTTAAGATGGGGGCATGGGTGAATTCTTGTTTGAGCTTTTCAAAAGTGTCGCGGCACTTCTTGTTGAAGTCCCATGGTGCGGATTTCTGTGTCAAGCAGGTGAGTGGGATGACAATGTCTGAATAGCCGTTAATAAAGCAGTGGTAAAAGTTGCAAAAGCCTAAGAAGGATTGAATGTCCTTAACTTTCCTAGGCTCGGGCCAGTCAAGCACAGTTTTGACTTTATCCTCGGACATCCACAGTCCATCCAGTGAAAGGATGAAACCCAAATATTCGACAGTGTCTTTGTGGAACTCACATTTCTGTAGAGAGGCGTAAAGTCCATTTTTCCGGAGACGGCGGAGGACTTCTTTGACGTGAGCCCCATGCTGGGACTTGTCATCGGAATAGATTAGGATGTCGTCGAGGTATACGATGACACAAACATCCAGCATGTTGCTGAAGATGTCATTCATAAACCACTGGAAAGCTGCGGGTGCATTAGTGAGCCCAAAGGGGACCACCAACCACTCGAAGGATCCGTAGTGGGTGCGGAAAGTAGTTTTCCACTCATCACCATCAGCGATGCAGACTAGGTGATGAACAAGCGGGCTTTGTGGGGAGAGTCAAGTAGGTTGGAAATGAGAGAAAGTGGGTAGCAGTCTTTCTTTGTAAGATGGTTAAGTCCTCGGTAGTCGACACAAAGTCGGAGACTACCGTCCTTCTTCTTGACAAAGAGAATAGGGGCACCATGCAGTGACTTGGATGGGTAGATGAAACCTGAGCAGACGTTTTCATCAATAAAGACTTGTAAGGCTTCTAATTCAGAGGGGGAGAGAGAATACATTTGGCCCAGAGGTGGAGGAGTATTGTCTTCTGTCTCTATCTTGAGGTCATAAGACTGATGCAGAGGAAGGGTATCCGCTTTAGTCTTATTAAAGACATCAGCGAATTCATGATACTCAGGTGGAATCTCGGAAAGGTCAGAAGAGTTAGCGGAATGGGCAGAGCAGGCAGATAACCCTTCTGGAGCGAAGGTCATCTGAAAAGCTACTGTCCCAGGAAGTTTGCTAGCACATGCATAAGCGGCAGCGTTGATGAAGGAGATGTCGGGAGGTGTAAACTTAGGAGGAATGGGGGGTTCGGAAAGTGCAGAAGAGTCAAGGATTTCTACTGGAAGATTCGGGGACAAAGGTGATGTCAGGGGTGCTGGACCTCTATGATCTGCAGAGCGGAAAGCGAGTTGGCTTGAAGACCAGTCAATCAACAGATTGTATTGCTTCAGCCAGTTATGACCGAGTACGGTGGAACAGGAAGAGTCGAGTGAGGTTACATAAAATGACAAATTGAATACTTCACTGGCAGGGAAGGTGACTGGAAGTTTGATGATCTGCGTTATGGTGGAGTTGCAAGTTCCATCAAAGAGTCATAAACCGATCGGGTTAATGGATTCCGTGCTGAGTTGGTTATTCAACATGAAAGAGAAGTCAAGGAAGCAGTGGGAGGAGCCAGAGTTGATAAGGGTTTGGAAAGGGGCAGAAGATTCGGAGAAGGTTAAAAGAATGGTTAAGGAGTCAGGGTCGGAAAGAGCAGACACATTGAGATGAACATAGGCAGCCAAGTGGGTAAGGTCAATGCAACCCCCAGCCCCAATGGCTGTATCCTGAGGGTTGCGGACTATTTTTCCGAGTCTGTAGTCTTGGGAACGACAGTGGATGCACGGGCTTTTGCGGCTTTGGATTTCAGGCAGTTTCCTGCTATGTGCCCTTCCTCACTGCAGTAGAGACAAAGCCATTCTCTCATGCAACGTTCTTGTTCCTCCCCAGTAAGCTTGCCATTCTTCCCCAACTTATCGGAGATGGACGACTTGGGCTTGTCCCGGGAAGTGTTCTTTGTCATGGAAGACTGCTGATTGGAGGTGTTACCGCAGGCAGAGTTTGAAGATGCTTGGTTTGTCAATGGGGAAGGGCTTTTTGAAGAGTCCTTCCGACTAGAGTTAGTGATGTTACTGGAATTCTTTGTTTCGAAACGGGATTCATCTTCTTGCATCCAGTAGATGTCATCACTGTCCTGCGCTTTCAAGCGCAGTTCTGTGAGAGTATTGGGTTTACCACCCTGGAGAACTTCTATGCGAAGCCGGAGCGGAAGACTGCAGAAATAGCAGTCGTGAAGGGCTGCTTCATTCCAGTTGACCCTAGAAGCTAATTCCCAGAAGTCAACGTTATATTTTGTGATATGACCACCTTTCTTCATTGCTAAATCAGAGAGAGCTTTTTCCGCATCTCTGACCGGGTCGTGCAGACCAAAGTTGCTTTCCAGCTCGGCGAGGAAAGCTTCATAGTCCCTCATCCAGTGTGTGGAATCTGTCGGGTCATTCAGACCAGGCTCAAACCAACTGAGAGCTGATCCCTTAAGATAAGAAAGGATGAATATGATCTTTTTCTCATCAGAGGAAAATACGTGCGGATGGTCACGGAAATGAAGATTGCAGGAGACTAAGAAGTCTCTAAGTTTCTTCGGATTGGCACCATCGAAAGTGTCAGGGTTGCGAACTTTGATTTTTTCAGTCTTGGGTGTGTTATTCTGATGAAGGGTGCAGATACTCTCCGAGAGGTTGTAAAGGACATCTATGAACCTATCCCCTGAGTCAGGGTTTTCCCCCGTGGGAGTTTGATCCTCAGGATCATTGGGATCGGGGTCACCCCCAGGGCTGTCAGGACCACTAGGGTCGTCGGGTCCGCTGGGGGGTCCGTCCTCTAGACCAGGATCTTCCAACCCAAAGGGTTCAGGCTGGTTGATGCCTCCTATGTACTCAAGGGGAGTTCTTGATCGAAAACCTTCTGGGTTGCCGGAAGGTCGCGGGGCATGGGCGGACATGAGGTTGGCACTGATTGAGGGAGCTCCTGAGCCAATTTGTCAAAAGATGTTTGAGGGTCTGGAAGACACTCCAAAAGTAGTGGCAGGTCGAGGGTCGGAAAGGGTGGATTGCTGGATTGCAGAGATCCCTGGAATAGTACTGGCACATTGGGAGTTTCTTGTTGTGTGCTGGCGGGTCTTGGTAGGGGTCATAGAGAGGAAATGGATGAGTGAAGTGTGAGTTCGTATATACTGTTAAGAACTGATCCTAGAGGCCGCTTCGGAATCCGTCCGGACACTGCGGGTGATGATAGCGGGAGATTGTCGGGTCAATGCGGATTCTGTGGGAGGGGGAATGGAAAGGACTTGGCTTCAGCTTGTAAGAAGCTGCGCCCTTCACCTCATCTGGTGTCCTAATTTCAAGTCGAGGGTTTAGAGGTAGGAGCGGGAAAGTGCGGGTAAATGTGGGGAGGAGTATGGAGGGACTTAGGTTGAGTTCAGGTGAGACTAGAACTTCGGAGGGAGACTAGAGGTTGAGTCAAATGGAGTTCAGACTCTTAGAGGACAGGGGTTGGAGTAGAAGGAGGTTTTAGATTGGCAGGGTAAAGTCGAGTCTATGTCGATATACGAACTGAGGAATACAAGGCAAAACTAACTAAGCTTAAATACTGTAGTCCGGAATAATGCGGAACAGGAACAAAGAGTGTGGCAGTGTCTCGACTGCATAGATAAATTACCTATGGGAGCCGCACAGGAATCTGTAGTCAAATTTGCAATAGAGACGGCAGCCTTGGAAAGGCAGCCATGGATGCTGTACAAGGCAACCTGATGCACAGCAGCATGGGCAGTGCAAGGCAGCCAGGAACGAAATCGGGAGGCATAGACAAAAGTCATGTTCGATGTGCGGGAAAGAGTCGGATGGATGCGGGTTCCGATCGGGTGAGGAACGGTTCTTGACAGCTTGCAAAGCTCTTGAACCAGGGTTCATGAATGCTTGCACTTGCCAAGTCAAGCCTGAGATGGGCCAGCCTTGTCACGACCCATTCCTCGCCTGCTCAGAACCCGCAACCTTCTGATCTTTTCCGCTTTTCCTAACTCAACTCCTACCGCCTTCATTCCGGCCCCTTGCACTGCCCACACTGCTGTGCACCAGGCCGCCATGTACAGCAACCACGGCTGCCTTCCAAGGCTGCCATCTAGTTTTGCAAATTCGACTACGGATTCCTGTGCGGCCTCCACTAGGCAATTTATCTACGCAGTTGAGACACTGCCGCAGTTTCTGTTTCTGTTCCACTCTTGTTCCGGACTCTAGTATTTAAGCTTAGTTAGTTTCGCTTTGTATTCCTCAGTTCGTATATCGACATAGACTCGACTTTACCCTGTCAATCTAAAACCTCCTTCTACTCCAACTCCTGACCTCTAAGAGTCTGAACTCCATTTGACTCAACCTCTAGTTCCCCTCTGAAGTTCTAGTCTCATCTGAACTTAACCTAAGTCCCTCCATACTCCTTCCCGCATTTACCCGCACTCTCCCACTCCTATCTCTAAAACCTCGACTTGAAATTAGGACACCAGACAAGGTGAAGGGCGCAGCTTCTTACAAGCTGAAGCCAAGTCCTTTTCATTACCCATCCGCATAATCCGCTATGACCTGACAATCTTCTGCTCTCAAACACCCGCTGGGTCTGACCGGATTCCGACAAGCCCTTTTCAGATCAGTTCTTAACAAGCCTCCCCTGAACTAGAACTCACATGAGGATCCATTGTAGTTTCAGAGTCAATAGAAGATGATGGAATACAGAGTCCAGGTATCCAGTAAAGCCAGAAGATGAGTATGCACAAATGCATCAAGAACAAAGGAACTCGAAATTGCCACAAGCATGATCATGTGATGCGTCGGAACCTGCCAAACTCACTGTGTCGAGTTGTCAACACCCTCAACACCTCTGGCAGCGATGTATTGTAGTTCTGATCAGAAATAATAAAATTGTTTATTGAAGTACAGAATAAAGTTTTCAGCTAAAACTATAGCATGAACTTGGCATGAACTGGATGATAAACATTCAGTGTCAATGTCACTCATGAAATGAATTGTTATTACTAAAGTATATTACATCACTACAAATGACAACTACTAGTCAAACACGAGTCAAACATGAGTTAACTACGAATCAACTATGAATCAACTGCCTCAAGGCTTGCCCATTGTGTCATTGCACTCATCTATGTGATATGTGAACATCAAGCACCAAATGGCCCGAATCCTATGTGGAGTCCGCACCCATAGTTTTCCTTGACCCTTCAAGCCTTGCATGGAGTTTGCACCCACAAGATTCATTCAGCTATTCCCTGATCTGCTTGACTCAATTAGCAAATGATTCACAAAGGGAGAACAGCGAATGACTGAGGACTGGCAAACAGAACTGGAAAAGTACCTGCAGACAACTGGCAAATGAAGAACTGGCAAAAAACTGGTGGACCAAGGACTGGTGTACAACTCACAAATGGTCCACTGGCAAACAACTGGCAAACAACTGAGGACTTGCAAAAAGCTTGCGAATGGAGAACTGGTGAGCTGATAACTAGTGAACCACTTGCAAATGGAGAACTGGAAAACCACTCACGAACAACTGCCACACAACTGAGGGTTGGTGAACGACTGGCAAAAGACTGAGGATTCATGAACAGAGCACCTGTGACCATACTGGAAGGATGCCGAGTTTGGCAGCCTACACTAGACTTAGGTTTACTAAAAGACAGGATCAAATTATCTTCATTGCATGGAAGTAGGAACCATAAGTTACTACAAATAAAAGAATAGGAAGTTACCATACCTTTGTTGCATGGAAGTAGGAATGAAGGTTAAGGAATAAAAAAAAGTAATATATAAGAAAAAAAGATCGACCGTGTAAGTAAAAGGCCACATCAAGCATAGTGTGTGATTTGGGAAGGCCACATTGGGCATAGTGTTAAGTACTGAACTTGAAGGGGAAGTCATCAGAATTCCAGTCGTACCCGGATGATAGAAATTGTAGAGGATGGATTGAGTAAGACAGGGAATCCTATGGAAATCCGGGGCAGGGTTTTACTTGATGTGTCGCACCAAGTGGGGGAGCAGAAAGGACTTGGCTTCAACTTATAAGAAGTTGTGCCCTTCTCCTCATCAAGTGTCCTAATTTCAAGGTGAGGGTAAGGAAGATGACCAGAGGTCTGGAGAATTTCCAGAGAGAATGAGTAAGAGTTTGAGAATGACTTAAGAACGTAATTGGAGTTTTAAGAGGATAGGATTAAGTGGGAGACTTGGTTGATTTACAAACTGGCAATACAAAATGAAAGTAGCTAGCTTAAATAGTAAGGTCGGAGTTTCCGAGGCTGTGGTTAATATGAAATCCAGCTTCCGAGGCAATTCCTGAAACTGTTTCACCTAATTGGAAATGAGGGAATTTTGCCTCTAGGCAGTGCTGCTGATAGGAGGTGGGCTGTGATGTAAGGCAGCTGGGAAGGGGGCAGAAAACGATCGGAAGTCTGGTCGGAAGAATCAGTCTTGACAGTATTTCCCCCTTAGTGCTGAGCCTACGAGGCACGTGAAGGTTCAAATCCAAATTGGGTAGTTGATTTGATGTTGATGGGCTCCCAGGCTTTTTCTCCAACCACCACCACCTCTAACATGTCCTCGCATGCGGAGAAGATCACGGCCCTCAGGGCCCAGCAAGAAAAGTTGATGGAGGAGCTCTGGCTCGAGGAAGAGGCGAGGGAGGCTGAGGAGTGCAGGGTTGCTGAGGAGGCTGCAACCGTGGAGGTGGCTAGGTTGGAGGCCAAGAAAAAGGCTGCAGAGGAGGAATGGAAGAAGACTGCTGCTGCTAAGAAGGCAGAAAAGAAGAGGAAAGCTGGAGAAGTGGAGCCTGAAGAGGCTGAAGGGAGCTCCCCCCCCAAGAAGAAGGCAAAAGGAAAGGCGAGGGCGGAGGTGCCTGAGAATGAAGTCCCCTTGCGGCTACAAGCCGCTATTTCATGCAAAAGGTGAGTTGCTTTTTACTCTTGTTGCCCTTGTATGCTGACTCCTAGTAGATGTTCAAATCAAGAGTTGTTGTGTTTCTGGATGGGATCCCAGGGTTGGGCCTGCGAGCCCTGCACAAAAGTGAAGCACAAGTGTGAAGAGGTGGTGTGGGAGGGCCAGGTGTTGCAGGTGGGACCTGGGCTAGGGGAGAACAAGGGAGTGCTGGAGTTGCTTAAGGAGTTGGTGGGGGCAGTAAAGGGGGTGAAGAAAGAAATGCAGGAGCTCCGGGAGCTCCAGGTGATAAGCGAGGGTGTGATCGGCATCCAAGAAACAATGTCGGACATCCTAGTGGCATTGGATCTGGAGTGGAACCAGGAGTCTGAGGAGGAAGAGGATGAAGAAGAAGAGGGTGAAGAGGAGGAGGAGTTGGAGGTACAAGGGGAGCTTCCGGGACTCACTGATGAAGCAGGGGGTGAGGGAGTAGGGGAGGAGTAGGAAATGGGCAGGGAATCCGGAGTTTTCTTTTACATTTTCTAATAATAACTTTTGAGGATCTTGTTTGAAAATGAAGGGTGTTAAGTGGAAAGATGTCCGGGTTTCCCTGGGTAATGAGTGTGGAAGTCTGTAACAAGTTCCTGGGCATGATCAAGTTCCATAGCTGGAAGCCAGGAGGTTTCTTTGTCAGTTCCTTGGTAACCTTCCCACTGTATGAAATAGAGTAACTTGCATCGACGGCGGTTGTCAATCTTTGAATCAAGGATTTCCACAATCTTGTACTCCAGTTCATTGTCTATAATGACCAGAGGAGGTGGAGGTTGAATATGATTAGGAATTGTGTTGGGAGTGTCTTCTTCTAGTTGGGAGAGATGGAATATCGGGTGGACACCCCGGAGGTGATCCGGAAGTCGAAGGGTAACCGAGTGAGTGCCCAGACGGGCAATGATCTCAAAAGGGCCATAGAACCTTTCTGAGAGCTTCTTGGAGGGTCTTGTAGTGTGTAGGTGCTCACCTTTGATGAAAGCGTAATCACCAATTTTGAAGTCAGGAGTGGGTACCCGACATTTGTCTGCAGGACCTTGATAGTGCTTCTGTGCTTCTGAGAGTTGCTTCCGGAGTTCCTGGTGGAGATCATCAAGGTCAACCACAAAATGGTGCGTGCATTGTGAGGCTAGTTCATGCTCCGGGAAAACTGTGATGTTTGGGTGGTAACCCTTGTTGGCGAAGAAGGGTGAAACTCCAGTGGAAGCTGAGGGAGCATTGTTGTATGCAAATTCCCCTAAGGGTAAAAGCTGGGACCAGTTGTTCTGTTGGTAGTTGCAGAAGATCCGCAAGTACTGTTCAAGGGTCTGGTTGAGGCATTCAGTTTGTCTGTCGCCTTCTGGATGGTAACCTGAAGTGAAATGGATTTTCATGTCCAGGGCTTGCCCGAGAGAGCGGAATAAATGGGAAATGAACTCGGAACCCCAGTCGCAGGTGACATGGGACAGAACAATGTGTTTGGAGAAGATGTGCATGATGAAGAGATTAGCGAGTTCTTGTGCCGTGATTTTGTTTACTGTGGGGATGAAGATACCCTGTTTGGAGAGTCAGTCTACAATGACTAGGATGGTAGTGTGACCATTGGAGTCCGGTAACTGTTCAATGAAATCCATGGAAATTGAGTTCCAAGGTCTTTCCAGGACCGGAAGTTGCTTCAGAAATCCGTAGGGTTTGTGTTGTGGAGATTTGGAGTGTTTGCAGGTAGTACAAGACCTGCAAAAGTCCTGCACAAAGGTGTGGAGATTGGGCCAAATGTATTCCCATCAGATAAGCTGAAGAGTCTTGTTTTGCCCATAGTGACCTGAGAGGATGTGGTCATGCTTGTATTGTAAGACTTTAAGATGGAGGTCCACAATATCTGGAACATAAATCTGGTCAAAGTGGCGGAGAAGTCTGCTGTCATCTAGAGACCAATTTGGGGTGGATGGTGAAGGAAGGTGTGAGGAGGAGATGGGATCAAGAGGGAGTGAAGATCGAATATCGTTGTGGAGTTTTTCAATGTCCATGAGGATGGCTTGACGGAGGATAGGAGTAGCAAGGAACATGGCTTGGAGGGAGGATGTGAGTTGTTCTTGAGTAAAGACTGGATGGAGGTTGCTCGGATTTACTGAGGCCAAGTCGCTATTTCCCCCTTTGTGGTAGATGTCCCAGCGTCTAGTGAGCGCATCAGGTTTAGCCCCTAGTTTACCAGGGTGGAAGTGGATGGCAAGGTTGAACTGTGAAAGGTATTCTGACCATCAAGCTTGATGACAAGTAAGGAGCTTCATGGTACTGAAGTATTCCAAGTTTTTGTGATCCATGACCACATTTACTGGATTTCTGGAACCTTCAAGGTACTTTCACCAGTGTTTGAAAGCTTTGAAGATAGCAAGAAGTTCCTTATCATGGGTGTCATAGTTCAATTCAGCCGGGTTGAAGGAACGAGAGTGGAATGCAACCAGGTGGATTTCTCCATCTGAGGTATAGATGGAAAGGATTGCCACTAAGGCATAATCTGAGGCATCTGTCTCCAAGATAATGTGGGAATCTGGTAGCCATCGAGTGAGTATTGGGGCATGAGTGAATTCTTCTTTTAGTTTGTTGAAGGCTTCTTGACATTTCTTGCCAAAGTCCCAAGGCATATGTTTCCGGGTGAGTCTGGTGAGTGGAATTACAATGTCAGAATATCCATGGATGAACCATCAGTAAAAGTTGCAGAATCCCAGGAAGGATTGGATATCCTTAACTTTTGGAGGTTCGGGCCAGTCGAGGATGGTTTTGACTTTATCTTCAGACATCTGGAGTCCATCCAGAGAGAGGATGAACCCCAAGTATTCCACACTGTCTTTATGGAACTTGCATTTCTGTGGAGCAGCGTAGAGGCCATTCTTCCGGAGTCTCTGGAGGACTTCCTTGATGTGAGCCTTGTGTTGACTCATGTCGTTGGAGTAGATTAGGATATCATCGAGATAGACAATGACACTGATATCTAATAGGTCACTGAAGATGTTGTTCATGAGGCGCTGGAAGGCAGCAGGTGTGTTGGTGAGTCTGAAAGGAACTACCAGCCACTTGAAAGAACCATAGCACGTGCAGAAAGTGGTCTTCCATTCATCTCCCTCAGCAATGTGGACTAAGTGATAAGCATGCCAGAGGTCAATTTTGGTGAACACACGTGCCTTTCCCAGAGAGTCCAGGAGGTCTGATATTAGAGGAAGTGGGTAGTGGTCCTTTTTTGAGATGCGATTGAGTCCCCGGTAGTCGACGCAAAGTCGGAGACTCCCATCCTTTTTCTTGACAAAGAGTATAGGAGCACTGTGAGGGGATTTGGAGGGGTGGATGAAGCCTGAACAAACATTTTCCTCAATGAATATTCAGAGGGCCTTGAGCTCAGAGGGAGAGAGGGAGTACATGCAACCTGGAGGTGGGGGAGCATTATCCTCTGTCTCTATCTTGAGGTTGTAGGGATGGTGTGGAGGAAGGGTGTTGGCTTTTTGTTTATTGAAAACATCTGCAAACTCATGATATTCTTCTGGAACATCAGAAAGGTCCAGTGGATTTCTGGACACTGCCAAGGATTTAGCTGCCAGTCCTTCTGGGGAGAATGTCATCTGAAAGGCAACAGCCCCAGGAAGTTTGCTTGTGTGCATGTAGGCAGCAGCATTGATGAAAGAGATCTCAGGAGGTACAAGTTTTGAGGGTTTAGTGATTATGGGGTTTTTGCGGGTTCCCGCTAAAAGGTTCAGTGGTGAAGGTGACTCACACAAGATAGGAGAGTCAGAGGACATTGAGGGGGCAGGACCTCTTTGAACTGCGGAACAGAAATTTATTTGGCCTGAAGACCAGTCAATCAACAGATTGTATTGCTTCAGCCAGTTATGACCAAGTACTGCAGAACAGGAAGAGTCCAGCGAGGTTACATAAAATGTCAGATTGAACACTTCACCAGATGGAAAAGTGACCGGGAGTTCCATGACTTGAGTTATGGTGGAGTTACAAGTTCCATTAAATAGTCAGAGTCCAATCGGAGGAATGGTTTTGGTACTAAGTTGGTTGTCCTGCACAAATGATGAATCAAGGAAACGATGTGAGGAACCAGAGTCAATAAGAGTTTGGATTTTTAGGGATTGTTTGGAGAGGGATAACAGGATGGTAAGGGATTCAGGATCAGAAAGAGCAGACGTGTTGAGATGGACATAAGCAGCCAGTTGGGAAAGGTCAATGCAACCCTCAGCCCCAATGGCCTGTTCCCAAGGGTTGTGGACTATTTTTTTGGGTCTGCAGAGTCCGGCTTGGACTCAGTGACTGCTGCAGCACAGGCTTTGGCTGCTTTGGACTTCGGACAATTCCCAGCTCCATATCCTTTCTCGCTGCAGTAGAGGCAAAGCCCTTCCTTCATGCAGTGTTCACGCTCATCTCCGGTTAGTTTACCATCTTTCCCCAACTTGTCAGAAATAGAGTTTTTTGGCTTGTCCTTCTGGAAGTTGTTCTTTGACCCAGAGGAGCTGCCGGATGAGGATGGGTTGGTGCAGTTGGTGCTGGACGAGGGCTGGGGTTTGGACTGAGTGTTGGAATTGGAGTTAGAAGAACCTTTAGATTCCTTCTTTCCAGTGTGTGCAGAATTTCTGGGGGTCTTTGTTTCTAAGCGAGTTTCTTCTTCCTGCATTCAATAGATGTTGTCAGCATCCTGGGCTTTAAGATGTAGGGATGCTAGAGTTTTGGGTTGTCCCCCCTGTAAGACTTCTATGTGGAGATGGAGCAGAAGACTGTGGAAATACTGGTCACAAAGAGCGCCCTCATTCCAGTTGACCCGGGAAGCCAGTTCCCAGAAGTCCACATTATACTTCACTATTCTTCCACCTTTCTTCATCGTGAGTTCTGAGAGAGCCTTTTCCGCATCCCCGACAGGGTTGTGAGGACCAAAATTACTTTCCAACTCACTAAGGAATACCTCATAGTTCCACATCCAATGGGCAGAATTTGTTGGGTCGTTGAGTCCAGGTTCAAACCAGCTAAGAGCTGACCCTTTGAGGTAGGAAAGGATGAATAGAATTCTCTTTTTGTTGGAGGCAAATACCTGAGGACAATCATGGAAGTGAAGGTTGCACGAGACTAGGAAGTCCTGAAGTTTCCAGGGATTAGCCCCATCGAAAGTATCAGGATCACGAACTTTGATCTTCTCAGTCTTGGGTGCTTGGTTCTGCCAGAGGGTTTGGAGACTATCCGAGAGCTCGAAGAGAGCATCGAGACACCTATCTCCTGGATCAGGATTTCTGCCAACGGGAGGTAGAGGGTCATCAGGGTCATCAGGATCGGGGTCATCCCCGGGGCCATCAGGACCGCTAGGGTCGTCAGGTCCACCAGGAAGTCTGTCCTCTTCACCTGGACCTTCCTCGTCGAAGGGGTCAGGTTGCCCAACATTCTCTACGTACTCAAGTGGAGTTGTATTCCAAGGGGTCTCTGGAGGTTGAGACATGACATTAGCACTGATGGAGGGTGCTCCAGAACCGATTTGCCTGAAGATGTTGGATGGTCTGGTGGATGCACCAAAAGTTGAAGCGTGTCTAGGGGAAGGAAGTATGGATTGGTGTATTGCTGATAATCCTGGTACTGCGCCAGCACGGCGTGAGTTTCTTGTAGTTTGTTGGGATTGTGACTCCGTAGGAGTCATAAGGAAAGATGGGATGGGTTTGACGAGAGAAGTGAGAGTTTGTAAATACTGTTAAGTACTGTACTTGAAGGGGAAGTCATCAGAATTCTGGTCGTACCCAGACAATAGAAATTGTAGAGGATGGATTGAGTAAGACAGGGAATCCTATGGAAATCTGGGGCAGGGTTTTACTTGATGTGTCGCACCAAGTGGGGGAGCAGAAAGGACTTGGCTTCAACTTATAAGAAGTTGCGCCCTTCTCCTCATCAAGTGTCCTAATTTCAAGGTGAGGGTAAGGAAGATGACCAGAGGTCTGGAGAATTTCCGGAGAGAATGAGTAAGAGTTTGAGAATGACTTAAGAACGTAATTGGAGTTTTAAGAGGATAGGATTAAGTGGGAGACTTGGTTGATTTACAAACTGGCAATACAAAATGAAAGTAGCTAGCTTAAATAGTAAGGTCAGAGTTTCCAAGGCTGTGGTTAATATGAAATCCAGCTTCTGAGGCAATTCCTGAAACTGTTTCACCTAATTAGAAATGAGGGAATTTTGCCTCTAGGCAGTGCTGCTGATAGGAGGTGGGCTGTGATGTAAGGCAGCCGGGAAGGGGGCAGAAAATGATCAGAAGTCTGGTCAGAAGAATCGGTCTTGACACATAGTCACATAATAGGAAGCTACCACATCAATAGGATAATGGGATGCTCCTTGATTTTGTACTGCCACCTCCTCAACTTTTCCCATGGTCCAAGGACCTGTCAAGACCGATTCTTCCAACCGGACTTCTGATTGTTTTCTGCCCCCTTCCCGGCCACCTTACATCACAGCCCACCTCCTATCAGCAGCACTGCCTAGAGGCAAAATTCCCTCATTTCCAATTAGGTGAAATGGTTTCATGAATTGCCTTGGAAGCTGGATTTCATATTAACCACAGCCTTGGAAACTCTGACCTTAGTATTTAAGCTAGCTACTTTCATTTTGTATCACCAGTTTGTAAATCAACCAAGTCTCCCACTTAATCCTATCCTCTTTAAACTCCAATTACGTTCTTAAGTCATTCTTGTACTCTTACTCATCCTCTCCAAAACTTCTCCAGACCTCTGGTCATCTTCCTTACCCTCACCTTGAAATTAGGACACTTAACAAGGAGAAGGGCACAACTTCTTATAAGTTGAAGCCAAGTCCTTTCTGCTCCCCCACTTGGTGTGACACATCAAGTAAACCCTGCCCCAGATTTCTGTAGGATTCCCTGTCTTACTCAATCCATCCTCTACAATTTCTATTGTCTGGGTATGACCGGAATTCTGACAACTTCCCCTTCAAGTTCAGTACTTAACAGGACCACAGAAAGGCAGAACAGTAGACATATGGTAGGATAGAATAGTGTCAAAAGCAACACATACCCATCCATACTGATTGGGAGACATCATGTCCTTGTCACCAGCACCAAATGCCCCCAAAACTAGACTAAAAACAACCACAAACACAGCACAAAAGACCAGAAAAGAACTTGAGGATGTGGACAACACAGCCACCTCGATAAGGTCGAGAGAGCAAGCCATCACGTACCTCACAGTGGGAGACTACATCATCCCAGGTAAGCAAATAGACATGTGCATCTTATCTCACATTCTGTTACAGTTCAGTGTCAATAACAACAGAACCCTGAAGCCCATGATAGATGGCATCAGGGCAGTAGCATTCCTGATGGAAGAGTCTTATGTACTGCATATCACTGACAGCATCACCAACATGATCAAAGAGAAGATAGAAGAACGGGTTGAGTCATTTGACGCAAGCATAGCAGACATGAGAGATGTGGTGGAGCATGTCAGGGATGCGGCGAAGACAATCACAGGTAAGATGGACGACTTTGCTGATGGGTTCCAGGTATTGGCTGACCAGCTTGTGCAAGCCACGCAAGAACTATCAGAAAGAACAGAGGAAACTGCAAACAACACACCACCAGCAATGAGATGAACTCAAGCAACCTATGCCACAATTGTACAACAACAGACAAACCCAGAACACAATGACATAGTCACAAGAGGAGAATACTCAGACTGACAAATAGAACAACACTAATAACCCACTCGCTGACCTATCCAAGAAGGACCTAGTAGCAAAGGCTAACACTGCACTGGATCTGATGGGACTAGCTGCAACAGATAAACCACTTTTGTTGCAGCAAAGAAGCTGCATAGTGGAGGAGTACTATACACCATGAACTCTCAAGTGGCAGTAGAATGGCTACGAAACACCGACGTACGAAAGGCATTCACAAGTCACTTTGGTGGCACAGCCAACATCTGCAACATACTATACTACACTATCGCAGAATTTGTGCCCACCACGTTTGACACAGGAACCAGCTATGCCCATGGGCCATGCAAAATTAGAAGAGGACACATGATAGCAGAAGGAGGGATCACTTACTTGAAATACATCAAACCACTGCACCTATGCGCACCAAACCAAAAGGTAGCACACATTACCTTTGGCTTCACCCACCAAGAAGATGCCAATGGGGCAATCCAAAATGGCCTCATAATCGAAGGCAAACACATTGTAGCTGTGGCAGTAGTGCCCATAGCAGAGTCCGTAGCAGAGCCGTGCCAGAGTCCAGCATTCCCCTTAGTGGTCACGTGACCTCATAGATAGACACACAGATGTGGTAGACAGAAAATCATCTTTGCTTGTCCGCGTCCTTTCTGACTCGCGTCTAGTAGTAGACGTGAGCCCTGTCCGAACTGTCTCATCTAGTAGTAGACGAAACCCTGAGAGACCACGCGGCTCCAATGTAACAGTACACAAAACTCTAATGGAACCCAGAAGATGCCTCAAATGTCAGAGATATGGTCACTATGCCCCAGACTGAAAAGTGGATCACGATATGTGCGCACCACCACATGGCACAATGCAGCAACATGGACACCTACCCACTAACATGTGCAAACTGCAAAGGCAAAGAAGCAAAGGGACATGGCACCACAGACAGGAACTGCCTGAGCTTCAAAGTGGAAAGTGAAAAGATCCAAAATCACACACCAGAGAACAAATATAAATATTTCCCTGCTATTGACCCCACTATATGGAGACTGCTAAATGAACAGAACCCACACAGAGACCATCAACAACAAACATTTCATCAAGACATGAGATGGCACCAACAACAGGCAGACACATGATACCAGCAACAATTCATGCAAGAGTGGCAAGAGGTATGGAGGCACTGAGGGAGACAGCCTGTCCCACAAGAACGAGTATATGGTATGCCCACAAATATCAAAACTGGAGCAAATGCAGGTGCTCTTGACAATGGATGGCCAACAAGACCAGTGCAGACCACACTAGAGGAGTTCAGATACAACATGGCCACACAAGCACCCAATGCCCCACACAAACATCAAATTAAAGGCTATACAAGAGAATGACATATCTCATGGGCCACTCACAACCCCCATGAGCAAGAGCCCAGCCCAGAGGAAGCACCACCAACAAGAAGGAGCCCCACACCCCTGGACTATGTCTGAACACCCACAAACAGAGGAAATGCAAAGACCCCTACAAATATGACAACAAAACACCAACAAGTCACTAATAAGCCAACTTGATCTCTTGGTAAGTCTCAAGCATGACAAATATGACATCTGCACAATACAAGAACCATACGTGGACTTCAATGGTAAGACACAAGCAAATAGGCAATGGATCACTATATACCCCAACACACACAAGGAACACCTGCAAAACACAAGATCAATAATCCTTGTCAACGCTAACATACTCACAGATACCTGGAAACAAATCCCATTTGAACACCTGGACATCACCACAATAGAAATAACAGGAACTTTTGGCACGCTATGCATCATAAACATATACAGCGACTGTAACAACAACATCACATTAACCCATCTATCAGCATTCATGCATGACAGGGAGAAGCAAAGGTATACTAATGGCCCCCTATACACCATATG
Organism: Tricholoma matsutake; assembly: GCA_026075535.2. Taxonomy (NCBI): domain Eukaryota; kingdom Fungi; phylum Basidiomycota; class Agaricomycetes; order Agaricales; family Tricholomataceae; genus Tricholoma; species Tricholoma matsutake. Next base: position 4,944,058 of record AP026544.2, read on the forward strand.
GCTAGGAGGCTTCAACTGTCACCACCCACTCTGGGATGAAGAACTTAACACACATCTCTTTACCCACGCAAACCTAGAACTAGCACAACCACTTCTGAACATGTTGGGATGACATAACATGAAGATGGCATTACCAGCTGCCATCCCAACACTACAAGCACACAGTACAGGGAACTACACGAGAGTCAATAACATTTTTTGTATGGCACCACTCATGGACAAAGTCATCAAATGCACCATGGAGGATGAGACATGACCAATAAAAACAGATCACCTCCCCATTGTGACACAAGTTGACATTCACACATGGAAGACAACCCCATGACCCAGATACAACTTCAGGCTAACAGACTGGCCCAAGCTAGTAAAAACACTGAAAACGAACCTGGCTAATATACCTCCCCCCACAGAAATAAGGGACACACAAGAATTTGATGCCAAACTCAAACTACTCAATGATGCAATACAAGACACCATTAGCAAACACGTCAAAATGACCAAACTGAGCCCATATGCAAAGCGATGGTGGTCAAAAGAGCTGGCAAATGAGAAGAAGTTAATGCAACAACTCGGAGGGAGAGCAAGGTACCACCACCAAAATACCCAACACCCAACCCACGAAGAATACCGGCGACAATGCAATTGATACTCAGAAAAGATACAAAAGGTGAAGGTGGAACACTGGGAGGAATGGTTGGAAGGTATAGATGAAACCAATGTATGGCAGGCAAGCAAACTTGTCACCTCACCACCCACTGATGTAGGCAGAGTATGAATCCCGACGCTACAAATCAAGGACCAGGTGACAAAATGGGTAGTACAAGAAGCGACGGACAATGACAGCAAGGGAAAACTATTCTAGGAGGCCTTCTTCCCACCAATGAACCCCATGCTAACACCACCCCCAGAAGATTTTGCCTACCCACCACCAAGATGGCTGTTCCAGAACATAACAAACAAACAAATCCACCAAGCCATCCTCAAACTGAAGCCATTCAAAGCAAGCCAAAGTGGAGCAGTACCTAACTTGATACTAGTCCACACAAGAGAAGAAATTGTTCCCTTCCTCAGCCCACTTTTTTGAGCCATGAACACCTGAAATACTCCTGAAATACTACCCAAGAGCTTGGGCAATCACAGAAACCCTGATCCTTAAGAAACCTGGTAAACCAGACTATACAGCCCCGAACATGTGGAGACCCATTGTCCTCTCAGATGGCATAGCACACCTCCTCAACAGTTGCCAAACCGCCGACATAGTTACCATGTGCAAATGATACAACATCCTACCAGCAAACCACTTTGGTGCAAGACCTGGAAGAACCACTACAGACTCCATACACCTACTCACAAAGACAGTGAAGGATGCATGGTGGAAAGGAAAGGTCGCATCCATGCTTTTCCTGGATGTGAAAGGCACATTCCCCAGCATAGACATTAACAGACTAATCCACAACATGAGAAAACATGGAATACTGAAAGAATACATGGAGTGGATGAAGAGATGCCTGGAGCACAGACAAACAACACTATTTTTCAATGATCACCAGACAGAACCCTTCATGGTGCTGAATGGCCTAGACCAAGGAGACCCGTTTTCAGCAATATGCTACCTCCTCTACAATGCTGACATATTAAAAATTCCAGACATCAAAAACGGAGAACAGGCGCTACTATTCATGGATGATGTGGCCTTAATTACCATGGGTGAAGACTTCTCAGAGACCCATGAGAAGATACGCAACATCATGAACCATACAGGCAGCATCTTCAAATGGGCAACTTTATACAACTGCGAATTTGGCATAGGGAAGTTCCAGCTACTGGACATCACAAGGAAACTAGTGCCCCACCCCATCAATCCAGAAAAAAAATCCCAATACCATGGAAGGCACTAATCCTAGGCACCCAGTGCATCCCATCTAAAGATACCACAAAATTCCTGGGAGTAACCATCGACAACAAGCTGAACTGGAAGGCACAATGCAGAGTGGCACTCACCAAAGGACAGGACTGGCTCATTCTCATTTGGCAATCTAGCTTGTGCTGCTCCCTATTGTGGGCCTTGCATTTGAAAAGGAAATGTACAATGGTCTCTTTAGCTGGTGGTCCTTGCCCTTGGCATGCTACTCAGTCGCTCGACTCTATCTTCTTGATGTGGTGCAGGTAAAAGTTCAGCGGTATGTGTCCTGTGCATATCTGCATCAGTAAACTGGCCTGTTGTCTCTTAAGACTTGTCTGTATTTTAGTGTAGGAGCTGTACAAGAATTTTGGGTCTAATCAACTTAGCTTTGGTTGATGTGGGGATGCTAGCCACATTTCTTTCCATCTGTCTTTCAGTTTGCAGTGGTATCTTTGCTTTACTGCCACTACACCTCTTGGCAGCTCTTCTCATAAAATGGGTGGGAGCATGTGTTGGGGGCTGGAGTCACCTTGGGCTGCTCTTTTCGCTTCCTCATCCACTTTTTTGTTGCCTTGCACCCCGCTATGCCCTGATATCCAGGCCAGGTGAAAGTGGTTTGTATTAGGGTTTATGTTCGCCACATTGACATTATCTGCAGTTCTCAATCAGATATTGGGCAGTGGCAGCTTTGCATGTCTTCATCCTTTTGATGAGGGCTTGGCTGTCTGTTAGCATGGATATCAGGAGTCAGCCTGCTTGTGCTCTGATCTGATCATACAGACCCCTAGTAGCACCCCTACTACCTCTGGTTTGAAGGATGTGTACTCATTTGCACTTCCTAGGTGATATCTCAGCACCTTGGATGGTGTATGCCTTCCCCTCCTATACATTACTGCCACTGCTCCTATACAGCCATCTATACCTGATCCATCCGTGAAGACTTTGATTTCTGGTGAGCTGTTGGCTTCATTGCAAATAGAGGTGTCTCGATCCTCATCTATCTCTGTGGTGAAAGATGAGTTGATATATGTGGGAGAGCATGGATTGGGCATTATGTTCTCTATTCTGTCTGGGTGCATCTCTGGAAAGTTGTCCATCAGTTTGTGTAGAGGCATGTGATGTTTCCTTGTGTGGATGGTGTGGTATTCGCATACTATGTGGTATAGTGGGTGTGGCTCTGGTAGTGTGCATATTCGCACTAAAGATCTGTGACAAGCCTTCAGCATGGTGAGCTCTAGTGGAAGGATACCTGCATGTAGGTCTAGCGTGTCCATCGGGGTGGTACAATGTGCCCCATTTATTTCCAGGGTGGCCATTTGCTGTACTTTGGTTAGTTGATGTAGGACCCTTGTTAATCCTGTCCTTTGCTTTGCCCCTGGGATTATCCTTGGGTTATACCATATCTTAGCTCCGTATGTCATCTTTGGTATGGCCACTGACATGTAGAGCTGGTGCATTAGTTTAGGTGAGAGTCCTACCTCTGTCTTTGCGAGGTGTCAACATTGCATTACCCACTTCATAGCATTGTCTATGGCCCTATCTTCATGTTTTCTCCATGTTAGTTTGTCATCGATGATTATGCCAAGATACCTGTAACTGTCAACCATATTAACTTCCCTACCCTGGAGTGTTAACCTCAGTTTGTGTAGCAGGTGCATACTTCTGGTTGGTGACTTGGCCTTCCTGTGTTCTAGATGCATTACCGCTAGTTTGCTGATTTCGAACCTGGAGTTGTGGTCAGCTGACCACTTGAGTGCTCCATCTTCCTTTTCTATATGTTCTTGGATGCTCTGAGTGGTTTCTTCAAAATCTTTTCCAACCGCCATGACCATTGTGTCATCGACATACCCTAGTGCCTGCAAAGTGTCGCTTAGTTCCAGTAGATCTGCTTATAGAAGTTAAAAGATGGTACTGATGCTGGGTCTCCTTGTCCTACTCCAGTGTTGATTGAGATCTGGTCCGAAACATAATTGTTGAATTTCAGTCACATTGACCGACCCCTCAGCAGTCGCTCAATAAATTTTACTATTGTTTCTGGGACTTGTCTCCTCTTCATGTTGTCTGTTTTCCAGGTAGTCATTCCAGTGGTCAGTCTTGGCTTTAACTATGTCCTCTGCATATCTTTGGTGGGCCTGTCAAAGGTCTTGGTGACTTGGGTGTTCGTCCACTGCTCGATTCCTATATGATTCAGTGCATAACCTATTGACTGCCTTTTTCATTTTCCTCAGGTCTTTTGTCCACCACCTCTTAGATAAGGGGCATGGGAAGTTTAAAGGGACCTTGTTTTCAATCATATTCTGAATTTCCACTGTGAGCTGTTCTATTTCCCTGCCCAAATCTTTGTCAGTTCAGATCTCAGACGGTATTGGGATTACCGCCAGCTCGTTTCCCAGGTGAGCATTAAATTCCTCCCAGTCTGTTTCCCTAAAGTTTAAAGATGACTTTGCTGGCACCCTTTCCTGTGTTATTGTTGCTATTGGGTAGTGGTCAGTTTTGCCCAGTTGCCTAGCTGGCATGGTGTCACATTTCACCACATGGTTTATGAGACTGCTATTACAGAACACGTTGTCATGCCTGGAGTAGCATTTCAATACCATGTGCTTGAGTGTGGGAATGCCCTTTGGTAATGTCATGTGCATGTCATGGTCCACTACTAAGTCTATCAGTTCTCCTGTGTCTTCAAGGGCTTTGGAAGTGAACAGGTGTGTGTCTTTGTCCCTATCCCACATTGGGTGATGTCAGTTGAAGTCCCCTCCCCATAGCATGTGGAAGTTCTGGGGCCCTTGGTGGCCATTCCGGTTGTTGTGCACATATCTCTTTAGTGCTGTGTATGAGTTTGAGTTCTCCCATGTGTTGTAGATGCTGAATACTTGTAGTCTGCCATATGCACCAGTTAGTTCAATTGCTGCTATGTCATACATGTCTGGTATGTCTAATATTTTCCAATTGTTCATGGATAGAGCTGCATTTACCCAAATCATGGATCGCACTGGTGTGTCCAAAGTCCCCCACAAGGTGGGAGTTACTGATGTGAAGTGGTTTGGTGTTCTGATGCTGCTGAGAAAGGTAATGTATGGTTCCTGTATTAGTATGATGTCCCAGTGTGCTGCCAGTGAGTCATTTATGAGCTCCAGGTGTGCGGTGAGTGATTTATTCATATTTATTTGCAGGACTCTTAACTTTGTTTCCTTGTTTGTCTTGTTATTCATAGTTTGTGTCAGGTTCTTGCCTGTCCCAGGATTGGTGCTCAAGTCCCTGTCCATTTGGGGCTGCATGTCTTGGTTGGAAATTGAGTTGAGTTTGCTGTGTCATTCCCCTCCAGTCTGGTCGCACAAAGTCTGTCAGTCCTGCAGTGATTGCTGACCTTTGGCTGCTTGGCAGGGCTGCTTCCCATGTCCAGGTCTCTGTAGAAGGGTAGAATGGGAGCAGATTCTCTGGGTTCTTCTCATCATGTTCAGTGCATTTCCTGAGGAAGGTGGGGCACATCCGATGGCTACTTGCATGTCCACGTATTCCACATGGGGTACATAGTAGTGTCGTCACACTGCAGTCGCTGGTCCTGTGATTTTCTCCACACCTAGCACAGATGTCTCTGCTGATAATGCACTCGTGCACTACATGGTTATATCCCTGGCACTTGAGGCATCTGATTAGTTCTCTTTTGCATTTGGTTACTGATACCTTTTTGTTGCAAATGACTAGCCCATTGAGTATGGCTTTATTTGCACTGTCTGGGTCTGTGAATGTAATGATCATATGACCTACCAACTGGTTTGGGTTTTGCCAGGCAGGGGCTTTAGCCCACCTGCATTTGCTAATTGAGTCCTTGGATCAGCCATTTGACTCAGTTACCTCCTCTATGTGCAATTTCTCTGTTATGTCAAAGGTCAGTGGGATAAAATATGCCATGATGTTGTAATTGTGGGCTTCTGGTAAGATGGAGGTGCCTAGCTTGCATTCCATGTGTAGGATGTTTGCCTCACTGCGAAGCCATGCAGCAGATTTGTTGTCTCCAGCTTCTACAAGCAGCCCTCCATTCTTGAGCCATATTGCTGAGTGGAGTTTGCACTCTTCATTTTCATGGCTTTGGTCAGTTGTTCATTTAGCTGTTTTAGTAGCTGTGGGGCTGGCAGTGATTTTAGTTCTGGTATGTCTACTGAGAGGGTCCATAGGAACTGCCTTGCCCTTATACTTTCCTTTTCTCTGACCCTTGGGTCCACTCGGACTGGTGGTCCAACTGTACCCTGGTTAAGGGTATCCCAATAGGGTGTGGCTGTCACCTTCTCCTTTTCTGCGATACTTATCATTTTTTCTGTTGCTTTACCCAGTTCTTCAATTGAGTCTTTGGCCTGTGTTATTACCTCTTCTGTGGATTTGAGTAAGCTGGCCATGAGTTCCTCCACTTTTTCTATAAACATGTTCTGTAGCATGTCGATGAGAGGGGTTAGTTCTTTCAACACTGTAGTAGTGACTTCCCTTGTTGTATTCGACAATTCTAGTTCTTGTAGTAAGAAAGCCACTGCCCAAATTCCATTTAAGGTCTGCAGTGGAGTGTTTGGTAGGGCTCCAGCTTGAAAAAGTGTCTTGGCCAACGATGCCAGCAATGGGGTTGAGCCTGACAGAGCCAGTAGACCCTTTGCAGCTAGCCAGGAGAGCCCTGCTTCAGTAAGGCAAGGCAGGGGTAGGGGTATACCCTTGTGTTTTTTGGCTAAGGGTATGAGGGGTAAGGGTAGGGGGTTTGGAAGTTCATACCCTTGCACACCCCTGTACCCTTACTAAGGGTACAGGGGTATGCCAGGGTTATGCTTATGTAAGAATATCATTTGATTTTTTCAGCTACAAAGACTCATATTAGGGTTGTTCATGGTTGGCATTTTTGGGCCATTTTCAGCTCATTTTCAATCTCATTTTTAAACCCATTTTCAATAATTTGGCAGTAAATAAACAATAATGAAGTCAAAAATGAAGTCAAAAATGAAGTCAAAAATGTGAATGCTCTGAAATGGAAATGTCTTGAAAATGAGAACAAAATGCATTTTACATGCAGTTCAGCAGGCAGACCAGTGCTCGGCATGTTCAAACCCCACCCTACTGAATGTTTACTCATGGTCATGAGGCTATCATGATGTCAATGGTTGTTGAGCAAGATGCCTACACCAACGATACATACCATTATGCTCCAGGAACTTGCAGAACACCACAACAGAAGCCAGCAACAATGATTATGGCAACACATTGCCTCCGCACTATCAGATGTCTGAAGTCTCAGACCTTGCATCCTTGATGTCCATTGATACACCCGATGTCAATGTTTCATCTGATGCATCCATGCACTCCAATGATCCTCCTACATCTGGTTCTGACACTGATAGACTGTATTCAGTATCTGATTTTGAGGTGGAATACTACACAAACTGGAAGTGACACTATCATGAGTTTGTGCATACAATTGAAACAACTCGCGTTCTCCACCCTGCTCCACCTATACCAAAGAATTCCCAGCTCCAACTTCTAGATCACTGGAGACTTCACAGCCCTGAACGCTTTTGCCACAAACTTCACGTTGAGCCACAGACCTTTGACAGTCTTCTCAGCCTCATCAAAGACCATCCCATCTTTCACAACAACTCTAACAATGACCAGCTAGCCATACATATTCAACTCAGTGTCTTTCTGTTTCGTGCTGGGCACTATGGAAATGCTTCTTCTCCCAAGGACACTGCTCAGTGGGCTGGAATTTCTGTTGGTGGTGTTGAGAAATGTACAGATCGTGTTATAGTTGCCCTTCTTTCATTTCATGATGAAGCAATCCATCTCCCTGATGCCATTGAAAAGGAGAGCTCGAAATCATATGTTGATGAAGCTGTGTGCCCAGAATGGCAAGGTGGATTTTTGTTGGCTGATGGGTCAAAATTCCCACTCTATCAATGTCCAGGGTTGCATGGTGATGCTTGGTTTGATAAGGATGGAGCATATGATATCGATTGTCAGGTACGATCCTTCTCAGTCACTATAATTTCATGCTCATGACAACTATAGTTTATCACTACTCCTCATGATTTGATGATTGCAGATTACTCTGTCGGACACACTGGTAGTGTACATGATTCATGGGCATTCCAAAGCACATGAACCTTCAAGGAGCACGCATGCATCTTTGGGACAGATGAATGGATGTGGGCAGACTCAGCCTATCCATCAGAAACATGGTCTGTATCACCATTCAAAAAGCCAGCTAACAGTGAGCTGAGTCCAGATCAAAAGACTTTCAACTATTATCTTTCGAAGGTATGTTGATCTTGCTGCTCAATTAGATTGTTCTCTCATGTATATAGATCCGCATCCGTGTTGAGCATGCCATATGACTGCTTAAAGGCAGATTTCAGTCTTTGTTCGAGCTCTGGATCCAAATTTACACACATGAGAAGCATCTTTGGGCCATTATGTGGATCCGATGCTGTATCATCCTTCATAACCTTATATTGCAAATTGAGGTGGGAGGAGACCATAGAGAGTGGCGAGAGGAACTCTACAATCTCTGGGATCAAAGGGAGGGGGCAGAGCACAGACGCTGGGAGGAGGAAGCTGAGACAGAAGGTGAGAATCATGAACTGACAGAGGTAGAACATGCTCGCCATTGCCTTATGACTGATGGACAGAAATTTCGAAACAGGCTCATGAAAAAATTGTTTGACAGTGAGGCAAGTGGAGCCCTACACCATGCCTGATGATTCTCTACATAGCACGATTACGAGTAGTAAATGATGATAGCGAAAGTATAAGTAGTGCGGGCAAGAAAAATTACATGGTAGTATAATGAGCGAGACAGTCAGCCATTGTAGGGTGGAAGAAATAATCCCTCCCCGACATTTCCTGTACCACTCCCTGCTGCCTTTCCAAACATATTGGAATCTCCGAGCTGTTGCATACCAAATTGTTGTCCACCAAACTGTCCTACACCCACAGCGCCAGCTCCCTGATACTGAAGGTGGAGGCGCAACATTTGCAAATGGTGGGCTTCCTTTTCACGCTCTCATTGGTGCTGGGCTGCAAGTCGGCAGTCTTCAGCCTGCAGTCATTTGTCGTTTGCTTCTAGATTGATCCACTGCTTCTTGATATCTAACTCGACCATCCGTTGCGCATGCTCAGCCATCTTCTGAGCATGTTTCTCACCTGCAAGTGTCATGAGAATCTCCGCCTCAGCTCTGTTTTCATCAGTGAATGCCTCTTGCTGAGAACACTTTCCCTGCACTTTCTGCAATGCAGAGGTTGAATGCATGGAAGGAGTGGAGGCTCTAGAATGAGGGGCTGAAGTTGAAGATGACCTGGAGATGGCTGCCAAGCCCAAGTTCCGCATTTCTTGGAGTACGAGAGATGATGGAAGGTGGCCATCAGGAGTCAGGGCATTGATTGGGCTGGCAGAGAGTGAACTGGTATCATAAAGAGTTTCAAGCTGGCCATCATTGTTATTGCAATGAGCGCAAGGGATAAGAGTAGTAATGTACCTGCTTATTGCTCTGCCTAGCACTATTCTCTCCCTCATTGTTGTCGGCATCAATCAGACCCTCATCAGCACCAAAAGTGTCCTCTTCATTGTTGTGCCCTCTGCCCTGGATCAGGGCAAGTGCATTAGCAGCAAGATCCTGTCCAAGCTCTGATGAAGCGGTATGCGGATTAAAGTTGGGGAGCATTTGCCAAAAACCATGGAGACACTTCCAAAATGGGAAATCTTGTTCTAATTGTTCTGGGAGAAAAGGTTTGTATGGGGTACAGTGAAGAGAAGGCAAACTTACCAATAAGATTCCACATGTTACTCCCCTCCTCAACATCTTTGAATTGCAGACCGGCGCCTGTCTGCCCCATGTTCTCGTTGCAATTGACTTGTGAAATTTGGATTTGGTTCCTTTTGCAACATGCTCTTGTCGTCCCTCATCCTTGGCATCCTTTGTAGAGTCAGAAAAAAGCTTGTGCCAGTCTACAGGATTCTCCTCCAACCAGTCAAGAAGCCTTTCAGTTCAACCTGTCGTACAAGAAATGCGGCAGACTTTAGCAGGTTGGGTGGTGGTGTCCTCATCTGAGGAGTCTAAGAAAGCAGACTCTACAACTTTTGATGAAGGCTTTCAAGCTCATTTTGGGGCCGATCCAGGCTGGGGTTTGGTGGCAGCAGCACTCTTCTTTGCCTTTGGTGCCATAGTTGAATGTGGAATGTAGAACGTTGACAGTGGGAATGTCACCTTGAGTCTTAGTGGAGCTTGAAAAAGTGTTCAAAAATGGAAAGTGAAAATGAGCAAGAAAATGAGCATTTTTGCAGAAGCGATCGTATGGTTCAATTTTTTTTAAATGATCATTTTTGGACTCATTCTCAATCTCATTCTCAAGTTCATTTCCAAAGAATGGGATTTAAAATGGCATCAAAATGTGCTGAAAATGGGCCAAGAATGGCTACCGTGAACAACCCTATTCAAGATTTTCATCCATTAAATTCAGATTTTGCGATTGTCCAACATGATAATGGCTTTCATATGTTAATAAGAGGTATTAATATGTGATATTAATAGTAAATACAATAGTCATCAACACTTTTCAAACAAATTTTGCTCTAATTATGTTGATTTTGTGCCAAACCCTTGTACCCTTGACAAACCCTCCCATACCCTTGGCAACCCTTATATGTTTCCATTCCCTTACCCCTAAGGGTAGGGTGTTCAGGGGTAGGGGTAAGGGTATGAGATCTGACACCCAGGGGTAACCCCTGCCTTGCCCTATGCTTCGGCATCTGATATGTCTCCCAGATTGGCTCTGCTTTGTGGTATTGCACCCATTTGTCTGGTGCTCCTACCTTTCTCTGCTTGTATGGGGGCTGGGTGCTTCTCCTTGGTGGATAGTTCCAGCATTGTCACCACGAGGTTTGTCCTTTTTTGAATTGTTGTGGTGTTCTCTGATAGTGTCATCTGCTGTAATCCTGGTGTACCTGCCAGTGTCTGATTGTCCGGCATGTCAATTGCTGGGTGCTGGGGCATCGTTTGATTTTCCCCTTGCTTCAGTAGTGTATTTACACTATTCTATGACCCAGAGGTGTAGTTTCCCTTTGTTCTACCCACTTTGAACCATGGGAATTTTTGAATGAGGTGGCGGTACTGGATCAAGAAGTGTTTTCACAAGTAGATTACATTAGCTAACATGACAGCAATTATATTAAATAGTTATTGGTCCAGTGTCATCAAACTCCTCATCTTCGAGCCTCAGCAGGGTGCAGCCTACCATTGGGGTGCTCTATTGATGTACATGTTGCCAAGTTTTGGTGTAAAAAGGGTGTCAGTTGCATAGTTGAGAGAGAAATTTTCCCAATATGATTTTGGCAGATGCCAAATGTAGGGTGTAGCACAGGTCACACTGCAGGTAACTTTTCAAACACCACACCTGCACCCACAAACACCCCCGTTCTAACACTGCAACCACAGTGACAGGTTTTTACCACGGTCTGCCATGAAACACCACAGGTGCAACACCATGTATAGGCACCGTGGTCTTTTTGAGAAAGCTAATCAATGTTGACAATGACATGGCAACAGTCTTTTGACAAGCAGTGCTGAATGTACAGTGTCAATGGTGATGTTGACGACACAGGATAGAGGCAGAACTGAGACAAATTGCTGATGTATGCAGGAGGAACTGTCATGGTGGTGGGGACATTTTCTCATAATTTGAGGCAGCACTCGCAATCATGGGGCTTGTAGCTGTAAGTTCTCATAGAAATGGCTTTTGAGGGCCTGAATTTGAGCTTGCAGTTGATTTGCAGAGGCATCAAGGGTTGGCAGAACTTGAGGATTGGTCTTTTCTCCAGGGACATGTCTCATATCAATTTTACCTTCTTCTTATGTGTGTAGGGATATTTGATATCAATGATGAGGTTATCTTCTTCATCTGAGCAGTTGTTGATATCTTGATCCCAGGCTAAATCTGGGTCGTCAGAGTCATTGTCAATGTTGTCCACATCAAATTTGTTCCTAAGGTTACCTAGTATGCTGGTGATTGATGGGGCCTTGGTGACCATTTAAAGTAATTAGTCATTAAACAGAACAAGAATGATGAAAAAGAAAAAACTTACCTCAAGTCAAAATGACACAACTCATTCAACTGTGCAAGAGAATTCCTCTTTGGACAGATCCATAATAATCAAAGGGGATGAAACAATTTGTTCCCTGAGGTTTCTCTTGTCCAGTGTTAGTTGGTACTGGGCTTTCATCATAATGATTTCTGTTTGCGTATCTGGATCTGATGACACAGGAGATATAGTGGGAGATAGTGCAGATGTTCCATGGGCGGCAAGTGATGCAAGTGTTGAAATACTAGGCAGTCTGGGATATACTTAATCACTTCTGGACATGTTTCCTGGAGGAATGGCATGAGGCCCAGCACACCCTTGCGAAAGGTTTAAATAAATAGCAAGCGCGATGATCCTGCCCAAGCCAAAAAGAAAACCATGACAGCGGCACCAACAAGTGAGAGATGCAAAGTCGAACCCATGATGACACAAAGTCAGACCCATTGAGAAGTAAGTTACCCAGGCTCAAATTCAAGTTGTAAATATATGTCAATGCACCCCATGGGGCACAATGTTCATGTGACCAATCATTGATTTCAAGTCACACTGAAGTTGAACTTGACAAGTTGAACATGGGCCAACTGCTACCACCACCTCTCCTTCCTTCAACCCCGACCACCTCCCACCTCCATCAGCAGCTGCCAATGCTGCTCCCATGCTGCTCCATCAACAGTAAATGGCGACCTGCATGGCTTCAAAATTGCTGCATCACACAGACATCAACAGTATCAACAGCCATTGATTTATCTTGAGGAGCCTGAGGCCCCTCAACACAAAGTAAATTAAGTGTTTTCAATGTTCTTTTCTTTATTTTTCAAGTTCTAATGGTCTTGTTCAGTTATTTTTAGGTTATCTACTACCACAACAATGCACGATGCAGACACACACCCCCTCCTTTCCATCCAAATGGGATGTGGGGGGGTTGTTTGGGGTTAAGAGACCCCATTGAGGCTGGGTAGCAGGGTGCCTGTGAGGTAAGCACACAAAATGCCCTTAACCCCACCACCTCATCACTAACCACCTCACACCTCAAAAAAAATATGAAACACTGCCACGACAATGGCAGGACAGGGTGACAGGACCCATAACCAAAGAGGCATCCCCCAACAACCACCACTATGAGCCTCTGCTCATAGGGTGGGATCAGGGGTGCTAATGACAATCACAACATGAATGGACTGATGACAATGGAGCGGGAGATGATAGAATGATGAGATGACTGGAGTCGAAGGCCCATGAGACATTGTTTGATGTCTCTTGGGCCATTGGTAAGTTTTTTTATTACTCTTCTTTCATTATTTTGCTGCTAACATTCTTTTTAGCAACAAAGCTGACCAGCACCCACCACCACTGTTGTGAGCCCCTGCTCACAAGGTGGATTGTGGGTGCTCAACGATGAACCAACAATGACAGGGGACAACAATGACATGGGAGAGGACCTATGATGAAGCACACTACCTGCCCCCAGCCTCATGAGGGGTGGATCATGTGTGGACCAACAATGACAATGACTGAGGGGGACAGGAGTGAAGGTAGGTGAGAGGGAGGGGAGACAACAACAAGAGAGAGGGGGGATGATGATGAGAGGGAGGGGAAACAATGATGAGAGGGAGGAGAAACAATGATGAGATGGAGGGGGGACAACAATGAGATGGAGGGGGGACAACAATGAACAATGAGAGGGAGGGGGGGGGGGACAATGACACCACCATCATGGACACCAACAGACAAATGGGAACTGTATATGTAGTGTAGTTACATATCAAATACATGTATTATGTAGGAAATGCAATAATTTTTTTGATATCATATGCAGTGTGAATGACATTTAGAGGACCAAAAAATCTTCTCAAGCATCAGAGGATATCCAGGAAGCATATGAATCATACATTCCTGAGGTGCCCTGGAGCACTTTGGACCAAAATTCACTACCCTGAAGACTGGCAAATAATGGCACTTTACCTACAGAGTGCCCAGGGTAGACAATTGCTTCGGATGCCTTGGCATGCCCCAAGACATCCTAGGGTAACCCAGGACACCCTGGGGACAAAAGCAATTTTCCTGATGAATCTTCAGAGGTGGTGGATGCTGGGTATGTGTCTCGAGCATGGACAGGCATATCATGGTTGCCTGGAGGATCCATTTCAGGCCAGAGGTGCGAAGTGATTCACCACATTCATGCAACACTTATTTAACTAGTAGTGAATGCAGCCATCACAACACAAGATTGGCACCATGACCCAAAACACATGTGTATTCATGTCATATGTACATATCTACAAGACAATCAGAAGTGGAGACTGACATGGGTGTGAGAAGCAGTGAGGACTATCATGGGAAAACTACTGCTTGTATAGTAATTGGCACCTGGGGCAGCTCTTTCATCATTGAGAATTGTGGTGAGAAAATGAGAGGATTATGCACATGACAATATTGCATGAGGTGATGGACAAGCACGTTAGGGGTGTGCAAGGCGATATGCCAGTGGACACACATTATTGACTATGATGGGTGCTTACCTAACATCATTCATTAATGCGGCATGTTTGGCAATGAAATGAGAAATTCATGGGACTTGTTGGAAGTTTGGTTGAAAACCATTGTTGAACAAGCTCTAAATCTGCATCATGAAACCTCCCAAATAGTGTACAACATCAGTTGATCTGACACCTCCAAATTACAATCCAGCATGCTACTGTGGTGGGATGAGCCAAAATGTTGAAAGTTGCTCATAATAAGTAACACAAGTCACATTGCATGACAAGATAGTATGCAATGCAAAAATCTTTCAGTGACTCGGTCTCATCCATGTTTGAGTTCCCTTTGTGTAAATCCCTCAAATGCCTCAGCGCTCAGCACTATATTAATACTGAACACCTCAGAGCCTCTTTCTTATGCTTGTACCCACATGCAATCAGCTTCCTCTTCCTTATGACATGTGGAGGGACATGGTGTTGACAACTTTGGAGCATACGAGGGCAGGGATACCTCCAGCAAAGATGCATCCCATGTTTACAGCCTACATGCCAGCTCCAAAATACTCACCCATGACAAGAATGAAATGGAGCAACTCAACAGCGCATGTAAATTTGAGTAAGAGGCAGAAGATGTGGCATAGTTGAGATGGAACTGCACAGAGGGAAGGACGTCAGACAATGTTTCACCAAATAACCTCAATTTGAGCATTTCATACTGTATGATTACAAGCATGGTGTGATTACACATAGCAATATCCATTCATGAGTTCCTGAAAGAAATACAAGCTGTATCATGCAGTGCAAAAAGTAAATAGAAGCAGGAGCGACAACATGGTTCGACAACATGGTTTGGACTTGAAGTGTTGTACATTGAGGGGCAAAGGATCAGGCACCAAATTATTGTGAAAGATGTGTATATTGTACTGTTGAGAATTCTGAGGCTGTGGTTATGATACATGCCATGGTTGTTGGCCGTGTGAGTGGGAGAAGAGTAATATGGTCAATGGATGTGGGTTGTATTCATCATGCATAGATGCATGTCAAACATGTCTTGACAACAATCTTGATCTTCTACATGGATTTCTGGTCCACGGTTGTAGTGCCCTGGCTCACTGTGTGTATTAATGGAACTCTGTGCTGGCTCACTCCATGTGCAACCTGACACTGCTGAGAATGGTAGCTTTATCATTTTGAACATTGTCATGTGACTGACTTCCCTTGTGACAATGTAATGATGTCCTGCTGTCAAAAGGTATCGACAAGAGTTGATGAAAATATAAAAGAATTCGATTATGTAACTAAGATCAGATATCTGTTCAAAAACATGTGATCATGATCTTGAGTTTTTCACCTTGTAAATTTACCATCATCGGATCCAGGTTACACAAGAGGCAGAGCAATATGTTACCCTGGAGAATATGTTGGGAATAATAGGGAAAAAAGACACTTTTTCCCTGGGGAAAAATAAAAGGAACCATCAGTAAAAAAATGTTGTTTTCCCACACTTTTCTCTTTGCTCTTGCTCAGCAAAAATAACTCATCCATTCCCAGGAGAAAATCAGGTGAAAATGGAGGGGAAATATATCTTTTTTTCCACATTTTCTCTATATCTGGTGAAAATAACATTTTTCTCCTGACTTCCACAATTTTTTCACCTAGAAACAGATTAGTTATTTTTCCACAGAGAAAAAACTGGGAATATATGGGAAAATGACCTTTTCCCCCCTAATGTTCACAAGTTTTTCTCCTGGAAACAGATTAGTTGTTTTCCTGCAGCAACCAAAAGGACAAAGTGTGGGAAAATAACATATTTTTATTGATGGTTCCTTTTATTTTTCCCCAGTGAAAAAGTATCTTTTTCTCCCATTATTCCCAACATTTTCTCCAGGGTAATATATTGCTCTGCCTCTTGTGTTAGAACAGACTGACCTGACATGCTCATCAAGCCAATACCCAACATATCACCCATCTTAATCATTATAGGGAAGACTTGTGTGCTTTGTTCAACAACATTTCAGGCATTGGCTGTATTTGAATGACAATATTCTTTTTGTTAAGTTGAGAGACTTTGATTACACAATGTATGCAAACTATTGCAACTATTTTGAGGAAACAGTGGGGAGTGACATGAATGAGAGTCATGTGACTGACTTCTGTTGAGGGTGACACTATCATAGTACTGTCACAAACCCAGGTACTTGCTGTTCAAAGAGTTCCTGATTTCCAAGGGAGAAATATAACTATTATTTCTGGTCCTCAAAATAAATGTTGTTTGTTAAAAATTCCACTGTTGCCAGCCATGTAGAATTAGACTTCAAGGAACTCACCATATTTCCATCCCATGTATGACCCACATACCATCCACTATTTCAAAAGTCAAATATTACACTGAATCCATTCCTACTGGTGTTGGGGTTTCTTCTCACAAATATCTAACACTATAAATTTCTCTATAACTGTCTTCCCAGATGGTATTGCCCCTTACTGTACATGGCCAGTATAGCCAAATATGTGAGTTGCGATTATGACCTTACAAGAACAATTTCCCACAATATAATTTGGTGTACTGTAGGGAAAAATCCACTGCCTCATTGGCAAACTCATTGGTTCCAACTCCATGACTGGGCTGGTTGTTAGTCCTTCCTCGAACAAATATGATACTTCAGAGCACTTCAGTTCTCCTTGGTACTTCCTTGGCTCCAGGCTACCTCATGATATCTCCAGTGTCCTCACTGAGTTTGCAGTCTGCTCCACTGTGGGAGACAACCTACCTGCCAACATGTGCCACCAAATATTGGGATTGTACTGTAAAAGGAAAAGGAAGGGACACCATACTTGAGTTCAAAACCTTAGACTTCTCAGATGATCAGCCAGTGTATGAAGGAAATTCTGAGAAAATTTATGACCAGGTCAACCTTGTCATGTGACTGACTTCTGTTGTGGGTAACAATGTCACAACAATGTCACAACCCCCGATACATCCTGATCAAAGAGATCCTGACCTCCAGGAGAGAAATATAGCTATTGTCTTGTGAAAATAAACTGTTGTTTGGTAAAAATTCCAATGTTGCCAGCCATGTATAATTACACTTCAAAGAACTCACTATATTTCTTTCAAATGTATGACAAACATACAATCCACCAGTACAAAAATCAAATATGATGCTGAATCTATTCCTACTGGTGAAGGGATTCTTCCTAGATGCTATTGGCCAATAACAGTACTTGGCAGGTATAGCCATACATCTGAGTTTGGATTTTGACTGTACAAGAACAATTTCCAATAATATAATTTGGAGTAGTCACTATAGTGTCATGATTGGAACTAAACTGTATTAACTTGTGTATGACAAGCATGTGAATTAGCAGCCAAAGCTCTGTTTGAAAATCAACCCCTTCCACCATTGCCCCTGCCATTCCTGCAGGGAGAGATGTTCAAAGCAACATCAATGGTGGACTGACACTCACCTTCAGCTCTAACATAAAGTAGTCCTTGGTCCAGGATACCATTTTTTAAGGCTTTCACCTTTTTTTGGCTGTGTCGCCTGTCCAGTGCATTGACATTTGTAGCAATAGATGGATACATGGTTATCTGAGAGATTGGGGCCATGTTTTCCCTGGCATTGAATCCACATTGATGTTTGCAAATGGGGCAATGTGGAAGAGGCAGTGCCCAGGGCCAAAACAATGTTGAAAGTGCAAGCTCCTTCTTGATGATAGACCCACCTACATTGATTACGGTGATAATTGATGTATGGTCTAGCACACCTCAGTTACCAAAACACTTGACTGTTGTGTCAAATAGAGTGTTCTCTTCACAAGGATGAAGGAAGACCTTGTCTACAAACCAAGGTATTGCGTCAATCACATGGTTGCCGTAGTGCTTGGTCCTGAGACAAATACACCAAGAGAAAAGTTTCCTGAAAGGATAATCAATTAGATGTTAGTGTGATGTAAGAATTAATGCACCTTGAAACAGTGTCTTCACCATTATTATGCAGTTCACTTAATGCAAGGAGCCCACACATCCCTGGCACAGACATTATCAAATCATAGGTATTGTGCAGGGGAGGTTTTTACACTGCCCCATATGTTCTGCGCAGATCCATGCAGAATTGCATGGACTCTGCACGGATCTGCATGGACTCTGTACAGATTTACATCCCATCTAATAAACAGTTTTAGTTATGCAACAGGGGCAGACAGTCCACACGGACTAGCTCGGATTCCACACTTTTTACTCGGATTCCATGGATTTTGGCCATCCGCATCCGAGATCAGACAGCAAGTACCAGCAAGGACCAGCAAGGACAGTCCACATACATCCAAACAGACCATTTGAGCTTAGCAAAATAATGCAACAAACAGGACTCAAACCAGTGATATTATAAGCATGTGAGAAGGTTTCAACGCACAATACCATTACACCAAGCAGCCGTTGTTAAGGTACTGCAACCAATGCTACATGTCATGTCAGCCAGGCCGATTAGATAAGGTCTATTATTAGGTATGTTCTATTATTGAAACAATAGTAATACTGAGGTGACATGGCATTAATTTTTCCCACTGTCCCACTACATCCCCCACCACATCCTCAATCTGCCTAAAGAGATGGGTGATCCCAACAATGACTTGGATTTGGAATCAACCCAGTTCTTAAACATGGAGGCTGCAGAACATGGTGAAATGCAGGATGTTGTAGATGGTGAGCTGACAACATTTGAGAACTTTATCCAGGAGGAATGGAACTTCGATTGCAAACCATCAGGACAAAATGTACTTGTCATAGTACATGACAATGGAGTGCATCATCTGCCTGCCTGTTCAGTGGTGTCAATGCCCAGGCCATTTACCTGAAGACATTCAGGCTCTGGATCTACAATTCTTTCCCACTTCCTTCAAGAGAGTGAGGACCTTGTTCACTTTCCAGGGACTTGATGCCTTTTTAGCTGAAAACCAGGAATGCAAGTCCTCAGCTTGGCATTACTACCAAAAGCTCAGGAGATTTATGTCAGGATCATTTCCTCACATTGTCCCAGATAGATATAGGGAACTGTTGTGATGTACAAGGCAATACCACAACATCAAGCACCTGAAGTGGCATGGCTTTGGTCATGATGTTAGACCACCAGGCCTTGGAGAACTTGGTGTTCAGTGTCCAGCATGCCCACAACCAGGTGTGAATATTCCTGAAAATTGGGAGCAGGACAATGATAGGTCCTGTCACAATCCATTCCTTGCCTGCTCGGAACCCGCAACCTTCCGATCTTTTCCGCTGTTCCTAACTCAACTCCTACCGCCTTTGTTCCGGCCCCCTTGCACTGCCCACACTGCTGTGCACCAGGCCACCATGTACAGCAACCACGGCTGCCTTCCAAGGCTGCCGTCTAGTTTTGCAAATTTGACTACGGATTCCTGTGCGGCCTCCACTAGGCAATTTATCTACGCAGTTGAGACACTGCTGCAGTTTCCGTTTCCGTTCCGCTCTTGTTCTGGACTCTAGTATTTAAGCTTAGTTAATTTCGCTTTGTATTCCTCAGTTCATATATCGACATAGACTCGACTTTACCCTGTCAATCTAAAACCTCCTTCTACTCCAACTCCTGACCTCTAAGAGTCTGAACTCCATTTGACTCAACCTCTAGTTCCCCTCTGAAGTTCTAGTCTCATCTGAACTTAACCTAAGTCCCTCCGTACTCCTTCCCGCATTTACCTGCACTCTCCCGCTCCTATCTCTAAAACCTCTACCCGAAATTAGGACACCAGACAAGGTGAAGGGTGCAGCTTCTTACAAGCTGAAGCTAAGTCCTTTTCATTACCCATCTGCATAATCCGCTATGACCCAACAATCTTCCGCTCTCAAACACCCGCTGGGTCCGACCAGATTCCGACGAGCCCTTTCGGATCAGTTCTTAACAGGTCCACCTTGTCGTTCAAGCTCGGAAAACACATCTACGATTATTGTCAAAGCTCTACAAACCATACGAACCCCTCCAAAGCCCTATGAACCTCTACAAACCTCTACAAAGTCATGAGAATGCTTCAAAATTCTTTGCAATGCTTCGAAACTCTTCACAACACCTTGAAATTCTTTGTATGCCTTCGGCCCCCATAATACAATTCCCCCGACCTTTGTACAGCTCAGGATATACACTTGGAACATTGTCGATGAGTTCCAAACCAGTCTTGAGCAAAATCACAGCAATATCGGCCTTTGAACAAGTCCAATATTTCCTTGAAAGACTTCGAAAATCATTGAACATTGAAAATCAACATCGGACACTATATCACTATCCGAATGGTCATCGCACACATGCCAGATGTATCCCCTACCATTGTCAAATAATATTGCACTGATGTCGGGCCACAATGTCAAGTTCTGAGTCAGAAAAGGGACATTGGATTTCTGGTCATACCCAGACAGTAGGAGTTGAAAGGGAAAAGTCAGATAGGAGCAGAATTCCAATGGAAATCTGAGGCAGAGTTGGAACAGAAAAGACTTGGCTTCAGCTTGTAAGAAGCTGCACCCTTCTCCTTGTCAAGTGTCCTAATTTCAGAGAAGGTGAGAGGGGAGGATCGGAGGATTGGAGGGTGTCTGGAGAGGATGAGTAAAAGTCTTGAGGAAGACTTAGGAGAGAGACAAATGAGAGTGAAGATAGAGTTGGATTAAGTGGGTGACTTTGTTGATTTACAAACTGGCAATACAAAACAAAAGTAGCTAGCTTAAATACTAAGGTCGGAGTTTCCAAGGCTGTGGTTAATATGAAAACCGTCTTCCAAGGCAAATCCTGAAACCGTTTCACCTAATTGGAAATGAGGGAATTTTGCCTCTAGGCAGTGTTGCTGATAGGAGGTGGGCTGTTATGTAAGGTGGCCGGGAAGGGGGGCGGAAAACAATCGGAAGTCCGGTTGGAAGAATCAGTCTTGACACACGAACGAAGTCCAAAGAAACTTTGAAATTCTTTGAAAAACCTCGAGCCTCAAAAAACATCTTCAGACACAGTATTTCCTATTCAAACAATCTTCGGATGCATGCTGGACACATGGGACACTATCTCGAGTATATCAAACACATTTCGACCGCATGTGCATGCATACAATCTGCTCGAAGCAGTTTCCGATGTTTTATTCAATTTATAACAAGGACAGTCTGCTTTTAGCTATTCTTTTTTATTATTTCTTCATCCATGTGTTATATTCACCCTTTCTAGTCTCACTTTATTGTTTGATATACTTCTATTGTCTTTTGCCTCGAGTTTTCCACATGTTTGCCTCATGTTCTCTAGCCTTTTTAGTAAACTTTGCACTCCCCCCCGTATTCCTATCAGAGTCCTAGGAGTCCTACTAGTCCGCCACTAGTCCTAGGAGTCCGATTGGAATGTATCTTGATGACCATGTACTTTTATTTCCAAGAAATTCCTAGTAAATTCCGAGTAAAGTCCTATGCAATTCCAACAGGTAGTAGTCGGACTACCACACCATTTCGGAAGACTTAACTTGATGAAAGTGCTTACAAAATAAATGGGCAGAGCAGGAATTGAACTCTAGACCTTGGGATATAAGTGACATGACTACCAAACAAGTGCTCAACCAGTTGAGCCACAGGAGCATTAATAAATATGTAATCCATTTAAAGCACTTAGGATTAGTTCACTTATTTTTAACCTCTCTCACAAGAGCTCGAAAAAAAATTGTTGAGCCCTCGCATCTTCGCGAGGGAGTAGATAACTAATATAGATTTAAAAAAAACCCCCCACACAAATGCGAGGGGGAGAATTAATTATACTATTTAATTATACTATTTTAAATTCTACAAAAAAAACCCACCCCCCCACAAAACGGGGGGGAGGGGGTGGTGGTGCATCGTGTTGGCTGTCTCGTCAGCCCTGTCCCGTCGTTTCCCCTCCCTCTTGTCTCCGTTGTGTCTCACCTCCCTCACCTTGCCTCCCCCATGGCTTGCCTCCCCTCCCTTGTCTCCCCTCCCTCGTCATTCCACCCACCGTCCACCCCACGAGCAGTTGCTCGCGAGGCTGGTGGTGGGTGGTGTGTCATATGTTGGTGGCAGTGTTTGTCCATTGTCTCCCCTTCTGGTCGTTGTTTCCCTTTCCCCTTGTCATTTCGTCACCCTTGTCATTCATCCCCCTTGTCGTCTGCACCCATGAACCACCCTATGGGCAGCTCCTCGTAGGCGTGTTGTTTGGTGCTGTCGTCGTCCCTCCACGCCATTCCCATGTTCTCGCACCCCATATACACCCTGCGAGCAGTCGCTCACGGCGGTGATGGGGGGTGCTGGATGTCATTGGTGTTGTGGGGGGTCCATGCACTCACGATCCCCCCTACGAGCAGCAGCTCGTAGGCATGGGGTGGGTGCGTTGTCGGTTCGTCAGTGATGTGGCTTGAGGGGAGGGGTCGAGTGGTGCTTACCAGGCAGGTATTCCCCTTCTGGGGTCTCCTGGTGTTGCTCCCCATGCTCCTGACCATGATTGATACCCTCACATCCTGTTTTGACGGGGAGGAGGGGGGTTGCCAGGGGCATCGTTGGGTGTGGGTTTGGCTTGCGTCAGTCTGTTGTTACTCATGTAGATTAGAACCTAGAAACAAAAAAAATGAATTAGTTAGTTTACAAAAGTGAAAAACAAATGAAAAAAAAAACTTACTATGGCCCAAACGATGATTGCATTGTTTGGGTGTTGTTCGGCATCGAAACCAGTTGTTTCCGGTCTTGGGGGCTTGTCTAGAGATGGGGGTGAAGTGGGAGTGGTGGGAGTTGCTGGGTTGAGGTGGTTGAGGTGGGGGGGATGGAGGTGGCGTGCTTGTCGTCGTTGGTGGTGGTGGTGGGAGTTGATGAGCTGGCAGGTGTGATGACGCAGCTATGTGCTTTGTCATCACACCCGCGGGAATGGTATGTAGTGTAGTATGATCACTTACCTGTAATGATTGTTTAGCCTAATGGTATTGTTGTCAGTTTATGCTTACATAATCTTCTGTAGTCAAGTGTTCAATTCTTGTCTGTGCGTTTAATTTTTCATACTATATTACTAAGCAAGGCTGCTTTCATTTCTATTGGGATCCTATGTTGTCTGATGTCTTAGCATAACTTCGGACTAGTCCTATGTGATTTCTATGATTGGAAATTCCTAGGAAATTCCGATAGTCCAATCGGACTCTGATCGGACTACATCGGACTGGACTAGGACTAAATGTGCCATTTCATGTCAATTTGGCTGGTGAAAATGACATCAGAATATGGTTGGATTCCAATTGGAGTCCAATTGGAATCATTGGAATCATCGGATTCCTATAGGAATACGGGGGGGAGTGTAAAGACCTCCCTTTTTAGGTACTTTCTTTATTTTATATAAAAAGATGTACTAGATACAAAGAAAAAGAAGAAAGTCATTGTCTTCCTCCTAGATCACAGTGATTTGAGAGTTCAATTTAGTCTTGTTCAGTCTGAAGTTTGGTGTTTTATGCTAAACTTCCTTGAAATTCCTTGAAATTCCTCAAGATTCCTTGCACTATGCTATTTTCACTCTCGTTTCCCTCAATTCACCTTTCCTTTGCTTCTACTACTCATCTAGTCCCCCAATCTTGCATCCGAACATATTTGTGCACTCGAAATTCCTCAAAACTTCTTTGAAAAAACCTCGAAAAATATTGCAACACCTCGAAAAATATCACAACATCTCAAAAATCATCACAATGTCTCGAAAATCATTGCAACTCCTCGAAAATCCTCAAAAGTCCTCAAAACACATTCTTTTAGCTTCAAACTGCTTCAACAAGCAGTTGTTTTAGGACTATTTGATGGTTGGTCTGACAGGTGACATCTAGAGGGCCTCGCATCCTTCCTCTGACTTGTGTTATACCATCCAAAGCCATTTAGTAGGTTTTGTTTGGGTTTCTGGGTTGAGTATCATCAATGAGGAGCAGTAAGTCTCATCTGTGTTTGAGAATGTGGACACCATCAAGCCCTTTTTGCAGATGGGTATATACTCATTCATTCGCAATCAAAGGAAATTTCACTGCTTCACACCAATGTCAAAAGTGTCCCAAAGATGATGTTCCATTAACAAATGGAGAGTCATTTATGACCGAGAGCTCTGCATATAAGAAGCACTTAAAGGTTGCAATGGAATCCAAGTGACTGCCTTGTACATGTAACGAGTTCAAGGCTGAATGCAGTCAGAATATTGATGTTGGTGCATGTGATGCCACTGGGATATGCTCTGTAGTTTGCCTTTGGAATGGGTTTTTCATTCCAGAGTCTACAGTTGACTTCCAGAAAGGAGAACAGTAAGCCCTTTTACATGATTCCTGCCAACATCAGCCTGATATAGTTCTTTCAAATCAGACAAAAGAACATTGACTATGCCGTCTGTAAGGCATTGAATGGAAAGAGTATGGCTGGAATTAAGCAAAGTCTATTGGTTTATGACATATTCTGTCAGTGGTGGAACAACTTCTTCTTATGGGTCAAACATTTGCCCTACCTGTCCATTCCTGAAGGCATGAAATTGATAGGGATAGGAGACATTCATGTGAAGGGGCATATCATTGACTGCTTTGCTAGGTGGAACTTGTTATTTATTATAGGGTCTGGTGTTATTGATGGAGAGATTCCAGAAACACTGTGGTCAGTGCTGAACAAGACCTCCCAGAGTGCTAAAGGGTCTATGCTGGCCCATCGGAGCAAGATTCTCAATGATCACATGAATCATTCCAACTGGAAAAAACTGATCAGGATGGGTATGGAACTTCTGACTTTTCATACTGTTACAATCTTGTTGACTGCAGATTCTACTAGTTTCTACATTGATCCGAAAGCTAAATAGGGCCAAAGAGCTACTGAAGTCATCCAAGGAGGCATATCAGAAACTAACCACTTCATCATCAAAGGAAGACATCGAAACATGGATGAAGGGGGAGCAGAAGGCCCAAAAGACTCAAGAATGGGATGCCCAGAGTATGGATTATTTTGCATTGAAAATGAATACAGGTGAGCAGCATTAAAGAATATCTAACAATGGCACTCTTGTAATAATATCACCATAGCACCTGGAAATGCAGAAGTACAGCTACAGCTAACCAATGAAGAAATGTTTTTGGGGAAGGCCGGGATGATCGATTTTCTAACTCAAGGCATCTGAATACAAAAGGCCCAGTATGGAGATGTTGTTTACAATGAGATAGGCTGATAGCTAACAGACAATCCTTCTCGGTTACAGATTAGCCTTGCAAAGTTACTTAAGGCAGGTTGGTGCTAAACCCACTGTCAAGGAGCAAATTGAGATTATGAAATGGTGGAGCAAACTACTTGGCAGGATTACTGACCACCAAAGATGCACCAATCGACTTTTGAGCACCAATTGTCTGCAAGAGGCTGATTATGGATACGAACCTTCCAAGTAGGAAATAATGGCAAAATTGAACTGGTGGAGTCACACTCCCCATTGGATCCATTTGTCAATCAGAATAAATTGCCCTGGCCAGAGACATATCATATCACAATGCCCTCAACAATGGAACAACGTACAGAAAATAGCTCTTGGATGCTGTGCATTTGGAGGTAAGACTAAGGGCAGGCCAGTGCAATGATAGTTTGCAAGGCATGCAGCTAGCTTTAGGCAAGAAAGCTTTTCTATTCTGGGCTCAAATCAGACCCAAGGGTCCAAAGACAGGGAAAACAAAGTCATGGGATGGCATTCATGCTGCAGATCAGTCACCTTGGGTGCATGCACAAATGTACCGCTCAGCGCATGAGGCAATCGTAGCATTGCATGGCTCAGCAGAGCTTCTCTCCCATTACCAGGTCCTCAAGAGTGAACATCTGAAGACTAGCACCACCTTGTTGGATCTGGCCATATCTGGTTGGAAGCATGCCAAACTACTCTCTTCAGATCACATGAAGGAATGTAAGTAATGGGTTTTTCATCACATGGATTTGTCATTGTGGTACTGATTGGGCTATAAACTCAAGTTCATAGAGTGAATTGGCTGTGGGCAAAGGCTGCCTTTGGTCATGCATCAGAGGAGAATATCTTGGTAAAACATGAAATGAAGTGGACAGCCTCACACTGAGGTGTATGGCAAACCTATGTTGCAGTATGTATTGTCAAAATATCTCATTTTTTATATGCATTTGCATCGAAACAGAATCACAAATCTGCATGGCCATATGAGAATGGCTATTCACTTTTCAACAGCTTACAAATCCTTGTTCCTTCCAATGCTAAGGGACAGAAGGCATATCATGGCCACCTTGGCCCACAGAGTGCTGCAATAGAAACCAATGATGCAAATGCTTTGGATGAAGGAGAGGATGATGGAGATCTCGAGAATCTGGATGACAAGCAGGGAGTCAATGAAGCATCTGGCAAAGGAGCCAATACTTCAGGCAGATCAGGAACTGTTGTCAGAGCAGTCAGTAGTGGGGATGGCAGGTCTCACTCTCTCATAGTGGGACCTCAGGCTACTGCTGGTGCTGAAGGTGTAGTGGCCCTAGCGCATGATGGATAGGTGGTGATAGTGGTAATAGAGGGTTGTCAGATGGTGATGGACATCCGACGCCTCCCCCATCATCTCTGTCAGTCACATCAAAGCACTCATTCTCTGCAGTAGATAGTACTGTCGATTCATCCATTCTTCCTCCTGAGGTCTTTACACTCCCCCCCCCAATCCGAGTGGACTCTGCTTGGACACTCAGACAGTCCTAGGACTTTGCTCAGACTTTGCTTGGACTTTTTTGGCTGAAAGTCCTGCCAAACTAGATGTCCAGTCCAAGCTGAGTCCTTGGACTGTCCTAGGACTGTCCAAGTTGCTTATATAATTGACTGAAAAATCAGTGGCTACCACAGGGATTGAACCCTCATAGTCACATGATAAAGTACAATTAAGGCAGTGATATAACTGTTAGACTAAAGTATCATTACAGGTGAATAGTTTTATCTCTCTATGTACCGCTGTAGCCGTGGCAGTAGTGCCCATAGCAGAGTCCAGTAGCAGAGCATGCCAGAGTCCGGCATTCCCCTTAGTGGTCATGTGACCTCGTAGATAGACACGCGCATGTGGTAGACAGGGGATCATCTTTATCTTTGCTTGTCTGCATCCGTTCCGACTCGCGTCTAGTAGTAGACGCGAGCCCTGTCTGAACTGTCTCGTCTAGTAGTAGATGAGACCCTAAGAGACCGCACGACTCCATCTGGTGACAACTGGGAATTTGAACTCGACACACACAGCCGACCACTTTCATTTCCACAAGTCGCTCCTTCTCGTCTCATTTATCTCAGGCACCATCCTTTTCAGCTCAACGTTGCCCTCTGATTGCTCGCCCACATTTGTTATTGTCTACATCCGTGACACCCAATCGCGTCCCTGCAACATGCACCCATCTATGCACCTCGTGTTGTGCATCCTGCTCCACCTCGTGGTGAGCCTCACATCCACAACACTGGCTAAACCTGTACGATGCGACCCTAGAGGCAGATTTCTGCCTGCCACTTCAATGACTGCGCTGAGTGAAGCACCATCCCTAACTACCTTGTACATATTCCCATCGTTACCCAACCTCGCAACCAGCCCAACTCCCACCTTCGAGTATATACTACCACCTGTACCCCCGTCTACACCTCAGCTCTCTACAACCCCACCCAATGATGACGACTTCATGCCCAAGAATGTCAAACCATTCTGGGGCAATGATGAACATCCAGAGGAGAGCCCTCAGGACTTCCTAAAAGTGATGCAACGCTGGGGCCTCAACAAAACCAACGCCACGGACACACAGAAGCTGGAGAACTTCAGGCTCAACCTGAAATTGAACACCGCAGCAGAACAATGGTTCAACAACCTACCTACCACCGACATCAACACCTGGGACCACCTCATCAGTGCATTCAAGAGGAAGTGGCTGAGCAAAGCGCCCACCATGAAGACCGTCGAGGAGAAGCAGGCGGCGCTAGAGCAAACCATGATTAGCGAAGAAGAGGTGGGGAAATGAGTGGTGACGAACGGAGTAGAAGAACTCGTGCACGTCGTATGGGCTGACAAGATAGAGCGTCTTGCAGCCACAATCCCAGATGCCAATGGTTTGTTGGTCAACTCCATTCACAGATCAATGCCAAAGGTCCTACAGAAGGTAACGGGATCAGGGCACACCACCTGGGCATCATTCTGCAATGCTGTATGCACAGCTACAGTCACCCAGATCACCGAGGCAAAAGAGGAAGAGAAGGAAGCAAGGGAGTTACGAGAGCAGGTAAGGAAGTTACAGGAACTACGCGAGACATCTGCACGAGACATCACAAACACACTCCAACAGCTCACCCTCAACGCACCACCCCCCGTTCCCCAATTCCCAATGCTCCGAACACAACCACCCAGCACCCCAAACTATTCCCCCGCACCAACGCTCAATGCGAACAACCAGGCCCCACGCACCACCTACCAAACACCGAACCAACCAACATACCAGCAGAACAGAACCCCTGCTGAGCGCATGAACGATGTCATAAGGCTCGCACTCCCCATCCACCCAAACACCCCAGCCGGCTGGCCTTTGTACAAGGCCCAGATCACGAAGTGGCACACTGAATACGCCGGACAGCAAGTGAGCGAGACACGTCCATACCCACTCTCACCTGGAACCACGCCTGTCACGTCAGGAGAGTGCTGGAGGTGTGGCTTGCCAGGACACGTGGGCCCCAGCTGCAACAGCTCCACGCCGGTCCCAAGATCTGAAAGTCGCTGGAGATCCATCGCTGCATCTATCAAACGCAGCTGCCCACCAAATGTAACAAGAAACATCAACCTCATCAACGAGATCAGTCCATGGACATCAAGGGAAGAGTATGACCAGCAAGTGATTGCCAACTACTTAGCAAGTCAGGGAAAAGGACCGGGGTCATCAGCATAGAACAAGAGGTCCCGCTGACAACCCAAGGAAACAAGCATGATAGCGGAGGAATGGTCCTTGGGTGTGAGAAGGCATCATCCAAGGACAATGAAATGCCATTGAGCACAAGGTGTACTGTAGAGAAGGAAGACAAACTCTTACTTACAGATGCGAATAGTAAACCAGACACCACCATGTACACCGCCCAAGCAGAATCTCATATCGTTGATCTGTATTGCATGGAGAGCAACGACAATGAAACAAGAACCACACCATTCCAATACATGGTCAAATTACATGGACCACAAGGAGAAATCATGAGGCTAAATAGCACATTCGACGATGGAGCAATGGTGAACGCCGTTGATCTCTGGACATTCCGAACTGTCAAGCACCGCCTCGAAACACTGGGGAAGTCAAATCGTATCATGCATATGGCAGATGGCAGGCTGGTACCATCTGCTGGAACATGGACAGGAAGTGTCACAGCAGCAGACATCTCGCATCGAGGTACCTTTGAAGTCTTCGATAGCAATGGGGCTTGGTCAGTGCTGTTTGGGAAACCCCTCCTGAAGAAGTTCAAAGCGGTGCACAATTATGACCTGGACATCATAAGGATCCCCAAGGATGGCAACTGGGTCATGCTACAGAACCAGCACAAGTCGGAAGGAAGAACCCAGTCACTGTTTCCAGCGAACAGTAATTCCGGTAATAACCAGGGCATAACTCCAAGGGGGATCTCTGCGCATCCCCCCTGAGAACATGAGAGTCATCAAGAAACCAGAACTGAGCATCCAGAGGCACAGGACAGGCACATGCACCAGAATCTCGCAACACCACAAACTCAACACCCACTCATGCAGGATGGAAACAAGAGACGTACAAAAGTGGAACGTGCCCAGTGGCAAGTAGCCAATGGCTTGCATGAAAGGAGGTCTCGGGCAGAATGCACATCAGCAAAGTGCAAGAGATTAGGGAAATCACTACAGAAAGATAAACAACTAACTGCCCAGCTTTCATCCTCCACCAAAATACCTCTTACTAATAATATACCCAACAGCCCAGACCCCAAACCAAGCGAAGGCAACATATGGAACATCGGCTCAGAAGAACATGACATCAATACCGGCACAGAGCAAAAAATACTTTCTGGGGACTGAGACAAAGCAGTGTTCACCCGGTCATCAGATCCATTTAAAGTTGAGTGTGTGAACACGGTGCTCTCAGAACTAACTATAGGTGACGATTTAACTGAAAAACAACATGTAAGCATTGATAACCTACTCCACGAGTTCGCTGACTGCTTTGCACTATCCATGAGCGAGGTAACGGTAGTAGCAGGAGCCACACAAACTACACATACCCAACAGCACAACATTTAAAAAGAAGGTAAATCAACGTCCTCTCAGTGGCCCTCAAAAGGAATACTTCAATGGTGTGCTCAACAAAATGCTAGAGGCAGGTATAATTGCCCCAATCAGCCACAGTGCGGTCAAGTGTTGTGGTGCAACTACCTTGGCAAAGAAAGCACATGAAGGCATAGGTCTAAACTTAGAAGAACTGCAACACCGGGTCAATGATGAATGCATCACCGCCGGAATACCTTCAGCATTCAAAAACCTCCCACCGAGAAATTCTGAATGGCCAGACACGGTACCAGAAGAAACACAAACTAAGTGGCGAGTGTGCCAGGACTTTGCCAAACTGAACAAAGTAACACAGGTACCACCTATGCCCCAAGGAGACATACGGGCCAAGCAACAGCGCCTGAGTGGCACCAATGGGTAAATACATTCGACTTTGCAGCAGGATTCTATGCTTGCGAAATCAGCCCAGAGGACCAACCATATGTATGCTTCTATGTGGAAGGAAGGGGGTACTTCTGTTACAAGCGCATGCCCTTTGGATTAACAGGTGCGCCCTCTACCTTTGCAGAAATGACAGCTCAAGCACTTGGCGACCTCATAGGTATACTTTTTGAACTGTTCGTAGACAATGGTGGAATGGCCAGAGATGATTTTGAAGAAACATTGGCCAACATTTGAACATTGCTAACCAGGGTAAGAGAAAAAGGGCTCTCCCTATCAGCAGCCAAATCAAAATTCTTCATGACTGAAGCCACCTTTGCGGGAGCAAGAGTGGGACCAATGGGTATAAAACCAGACTTGACAAAACTAACAGCCATCGTGGACTGGAAATGGCCCATGGATCTACAGAATCTAGCAGCATTTACAGGACTTACAGGTTATTTTAGATCGCTAATCAAAGGCTATGCAGCCTTGGCCCAACCCCTCACCGACCTAGCCAGAGGCCTCAACCTTCCAAAGGGAAAGGGTAAAGCAGCATATCGACGCACCATGAAAGGGCACTTGCTGGCAGGCCTATGGAAGGAAGAACATGAAAAAGCCTTCCTGGGACTGAAAATTGCCTTAACCAATGAACCAGTTTTGAAAGGACCAAAATTTGATGGAACACCCTTCATTGTTACCATGGATGGTTGCAAATATGGTTTTGCAGGCATGCTGTCACAAAGACATACTACGGTCTCGCCAAATGGAAAGGACACCACACATATACATCCAGTCGCATTTGGCAGTAAACGAACATCTGAGACAGAAGAGAAGTACAAACCATACTTACTAGAATTTGCTGCACTGAAGTTCTCTTTAGACAAATTCTCCGACCTTATATGGGGCTACCCAGTGGAACTAGAAACAGACTGTCAGGCACTCAGAGACCACCTGCTAAATGACAAACTCAACTCCACCCATGCTCGTTGGAGGGACGGCATGTTAGCCCACCAAATCATGGACATACAACACCGACCTGGCCACCTAAACCCCATAGCAGATGGTATCAGCAGGAAATATGTGAACCTACCCAAGGAAGAAAATGATGGTCACACATGGACAGTAAGTGAAGATTGGGAAGCATGAACGGGCATTCAGAACGACATATTCCAAATTGAGTCACCACTCATTTATGATGCTCTCAAAACCCGGTTCGCTAATGAAAAAGTATTCCTAAATGTTATAGAGGCACTGGCTGAACTAGATCATGGGAGGAGTATTAAGGAACGGAAGAAAGCTAGGCACCAGGCAGAAGGGTACGTAATCCAAGATGGTAAGCTTTGGAGGATTGGTGACACCAAATCTACACAGGTGAAACCACGAGTAGAATGTGTACCACAATCGGAGGCAGTCACACTAGCATGGGAGGTACACCGGAGCCAAGGACATTTCCACCAAGATAATGTGAAGATCGCACTAATGGACAAGATAGCCAGCCCACATCTAGACCAATCCATCACCAAGGCAATCATGGATTGTGGTAAGTGCAAAGGACATGGCCCAAAACACTTACATTCACTACTAGAGCCCATAACGCGGCAGCACCCATTTGAACTGCTTGTGGGAGACACACTGTCAATGCCGAAAGGAAAAGGGGGTTTCATGAAAATTGCATTATATGCAGATGTCTACTTGCAACATGTTTGGGCAGATAAACTCAAGACGGCTGCAACAGCTGCAACCACATGCAGAACATTCAACAACATTTGTACCACATTCACAGCACCTGAAGCCCTCATGGTTGATGGAGGACCGGAGTTTGACAACAATGCTGTTCGTGAAGCATGCGCCACACATAAGGTTGAGTTGCAGATTGTCCCAGGATATTCCCTCTGGATCAATGGCCTCATAGAAGGGATGAACGCAAAATTGTTGGGGAGATTGAAGAGGCTATGCTCACCTGATCTAGGGGAAGACAAATGCAATGCAAAGGACCTACCAGCTTCATGGCCTGACCACCTTGAGGAAGCCATTGAATCCCTTAATAATTGCATACTGCCAAATCTCAAATTCTCACCAAATGAACTTCTTCTAGGCATTGTGATCAACACAAAGCACACTCCAGTGGACCGAGCAGAACAGGAAGTGTCAACTGGTGAAGTGGGGGTCCAGATGGCATACATGGAACAGCAGCGATTAGATGGGTACGAGCACATACTATCTCATGCCCATAAATGGAAGCTGGCGTTCGACAGGAGACTATTAGCCCAAGCTCCAAGAGAGGTCATATTCAGAGCAGGACAACTCGTACAGGTATACAGGAGTGACCTGGACTTCACATTTAAGGTAGAAAGGAAGATGGAGCCTAGGTGGTCAGCACCACGCCGAGTAACAAGTAGGAACCACAATTCTTACAAGTTGGAGACTCTTGAAGGATTACCTATTAGCAACAGGTTCTCCTCCAGGTGACTACGAAGGTTCATTCCACGTAGCAGCACAGCGCTACACAAAGCACAAGCAGAGATTGAAGAGCTGCAGAGTAAGCAGGAAGCCAAAGAAGACATTGTGCAAGGGGTAGAAGGAAGACAGGTGATCGACGATGATAGCAATACAGATTGAGAGGATATAGAGCATGGAGTGGAGCAGGAACCATCAACCCTGAGCTGAGTTCAGTAATGGCCCTGGCTGCTGACTAACACTGATCACTTTAAGCCTATATATTAGAGGCCCTAGATCGCTTCAACCACCTCGCCCAACCCACACTCAGTCTAATGAACGCAAGAGCCTTGAATAACGGATGGTTTTCCAGATATACCCTATTCTTCATTGTCATGGTGTTCCTCAGCCCTTTCATCCTAACATCAAAACAACTACAACTGGACCCTGAATACGACGATATCAAACTGGGGGAGTTACCCAGTTTTGTCAACCCAGAGCTAGTTCAAGAACGACTTGCTATCCCAATACCACCTGACATCGACTTCCCACTGGCTGCTCATTTACGGCCTTCACAAGATGCACACCCAGTAACCCTGACCAATCCAAGAGCTGACTACAATGATGGACAAGGTCCCAGAAGGTACCTGTGGCCCTAAACACCATTTCTACGTTGGGCCTTTAGGGGGAGCGATTGTCATGGACATGCCTCCTGGGGTACATGGGCCAAGGTGAGGGTAAGGCATTGGTGCCTTGTACATACATAATTCTCTCTTCCTTCCCTGAGTGAGATCGCAATGAGGGTGTTGCTATTGTGTAGGGGGGTACATGTAGCCGTGGCAGTAGTGCCCATAGCAGAGTCCAGTAGCAGAGCGTGCCAGAGTCCAGCATTCCCCTTAGTGGTCATGTGACCTCGTAGATAGACACACGCATGTGGTAGACAGGGGATCATCTTTATCTTTGCTTGTCCGCATCCGTTCTGACTCACGTCTAGTAGTAGACGTGAGCCCTGTCCAAACCATCTCGTCTAGTAGTAGACGAGACCCTAAGAGACCGCACGACTCCACCGCCCTGGCTGTGATGACAAATCAACACAGCCACATCACCGACAATGATGCCAGCTCATCATTGATCATCACCAACCCACTACTGGGGCTGATGTGTCTTTCCCACAGAAACACAGCCTTAGAAACTTGTTTTAAGACTTCTGATGTGTATATCCTTTGGATATTCTTAATATGTATGTAAAAGAAATGTCAGGGAAATATTTTAGATGTATCCAAGCTGTATCTGCAAGGAACATAAAAGGTGTATTCTACAATGTTTCTTTCAGATCCCTTCTGGAAAGATTTTTTATGTTCCCTTTGTGTAAGTTAAAGAAATACTTTTTATGTAATTATGGCTGTATCTGCAGAAAACATTTAACATGTAATTTTATTATGTGTTTCCTAGGGATACATGTGTAACCATGGTAACTCCTTTGTTCTTTGCATGTATCCATAGAAAACACATAATAAAATATATGTCAAGTGTTTTCTGCAGATACAGCCATAATTACATAAAAAGTGTTTCCTTAACTTACACAAAGGGAACATGAAAAATGTTTCCAGAAGGGATCTGAAAGAAACATTGTAGAATACACCTTTTATGTTCCTTGCAGATACAGCTTGGATACATCTAAAATATTTCCCTGACATTTCTTTTACATACATATTAAGAATATCCAAAGGATATACACACATCAGAAGTCTTAAAACAAGTTTCTAAGGCTGTGTTTCTGTGGGAAACACAGGTCAGCCCCAGTAGTGACCCCCACCACCATCAATCACCACTCGATGACGCCGCCTCCCTCCCGTGTCCTGCTGCTGCCACTGCCCCCTGAACACCCCACAGCCATGGGTCCCATGCCAGCACACAATGAAAGGGGCCCAAACAATTCTATCATCATTTGGGCCCCAGGTGAGTTTTTTCTTTTTTCTTTTCTCATGTTTTCTTTAAGCTAACACATATTTCCATTAATTACAGGTTATATCTATACTGTAGCAGCACAATGACCCCCAAACCACCAGATGAGGAACAACAACGAGACCACAACCCAGCACTCACCCCTGCCAGTGCGAGCAACTGCTTGCATGGGGGAGAGTGGCTGCTAATGGCAATGATGATGGCAGGAAATGATGAACCACCTGCCCCAGCCCTACAAGCTGCTGCTCGTAGGGTGGACAACGGGTGGAACAACAACAATTAGGGGAGATGCCAATGACACCCAGCACCCCCCATAACTGCCACAGGCAACTGCTCGTGGGGTGGATGGGGGGTGTGAGAGTGCAGGTACTGACAGGGAGACAAAAAAGGCCCAAGAGATGTCAATGTCTCTTGGGTCCTAGGTAAGTTTTTTTTTCTTTTCTCATTTCATTTTTTCAATGCTAACTAACTTTTTTAGGTACAAACTACTACTGGCAATGATGACAACGGGGGGACACCACCACCACTGCTGCGAGCCCCTGCTTGCAGGGTGGAAGGTGAGGGTGAAGAGATGCAGGGGAAGGGAGATGACTACGAGAGTGGGGACATGTAAGGGGACTAGAGGGGTGCCCTGTATGTTTTTCCTATTTTTTATGTTTGTCCGAAATATTTTTCCCCACCTCATTTCCTTCTATTCTTCATTTTCTATGATTTTTCCGGATTTTATTACTAATTTTCCCTTGCTATCATGTTTGTGTATGTTGACACTTTTATATTTAGAGGCGGAGTACCCCTTCCGACACATACCCCTTGGTATGATGTCATTTGGCGGCCTTGATCCACCTATCTCCGCCTTTTTCTATTTTTAGGTTATATTTGATTTTTGTCGTCTTCACATATACTGGGCATCAGCAAGGGGATCCTTAGAGTTTTCTCTTCGGATTTCCCTTTGCTAGGTGCGCCCCCAATCCCTGTATTATGTAGCATAATTTTAACTTCAGATTTCCCTTTGCTAGAGGCTTAGGTTGCCCTTATAGGACACCCACAATGACACCTGCCCCACACCTATGAGCATCTTGCTCATGGGGTGGTTCGGGGGGGAGAAGAATGGGGACAGGAGAGTGAGACGGCCAGGGGACAACCTGGGGAGAGATTGAACGCTGCCATGAGCAACTGCTTGTGGTGGGTGTTTTTAATTTATTTTTATAATTGATAGTTACAGCCCCCTCCCCTCGAGCTTGCAAGGGGAGGGCCTTGTATTCTACTTGTTGTACCCCTCGCACAGATACAAGGGCAATTTAATAATCTATTCATGATATATATAAAATTAGATTTCAGTAATAAATAGATATAATGTATGTAAATTTAAATGACTATTTGGCTTAAGTAGTAGAGTGTGCACATTTGGTCATCATGTGATGCTAGTCCAGAAGTCTGTTGGTTCAATTCTTGCTGTGCACACATCATTTTGTGAGACTTATAGGAATTTCTCTAAGTCTGGAACTCAGACTTTACTTGGACAGTACTTTAAAGGTGTAAATAAATGCACAATTGATGTTGTCCAAGCAAAGTCCAAGCAAAGTCTGAGTGCAGTCCTCAGACTTTACTCAGACAACTTGGACAGTCCGAGTGTCTGAGTGTCCGAGCAGAGTCCGAGTGAAGTCTGAGGACAGTCCGAGTGTCTGAGTGTGTCTGAGCAGAGTCCGCTCGGATTGGGGGGGGGGGGAGTGTAAAGTACTGCTTCCTCCCTCAGCATCACAGGTCCCATCATCATCGACAGTATCACATGACACATCATCAAGCTCTTCTAAACGAGGACACATGACTGGTGCAATTGCTTTAACTCATATTGGAAACAACTTTGCAGATCTCAATGCTGCATTTCAATATGGTATCGACAAGGAGCAGGAGTGACATCAAGCGCAAATGGCAGAATGACAGACATGTGGGCAGGAGTAGGCTGTGTCGCAGGCCCAGGAGATGGAAAAATACCTCAATGACAATGAGCTCACTGCGCTTATTGAAGTTTTTGAGGAGCATAATGCTGCAAAAACTTATCTTGTGATTAAGACATCTGAGCTTCGCAAAGCCTGTATAAAGCGTAAGTTGAATGTGTTAGGTATGACACCATCTTTTGCCTAGAATATTCCATTGTATGTAAACTTGAATGTATGAACAATATGACATTTGTACTCTCAAAAAGTAACACTACCGTCAAACTCTCAAACACAGTACAGCTTTTTTTTTTTTGTGTTATTTTCACAACCTCTCAGGGCTCACCCTATAATGGTCTTTACATGTTAGAGTATCTACTAAAGGCCCCCATTGCCTTGACCTCCCCTCAACTCATGCACCTCAGATGGCATGCCCTAGGCAATTGCTCCCCCTGAGGCCCATTTCATCAAAATGTTTAGAGTTACAGGGCCTCCTTTCATCTCTTTGTCCCTTCAATCTGTTTGGTTTGCCATTTGTGGGTGTTAAGTGCCTGGCCAAGTAGTGGCAGGAACAGGGCAGACGGTTTAGACTTGGACATTGACTGTTGCTGTTTCTTCTTTGTGGTGAGTGCATCGGGTGACTTTCTGTAGTCCTCTGTGATGCAGGCTGTGAAGTTTTTGGGGGTTTTTTGGGAGTTTGAGTTTGTAGTTTTGGTGTCAAGGTTGTAGATTCTGTGGGTTTCATGCGAGACAGTTGTTTCTTAAGTAACTGAGTATTCACCTTTGGTTGGGTTTAGACATCCTGTTCTGTTTATGAAACTAATAAGAGCTTTTATGCCTTTTTCTGAGCCCATGAGCACTGTTAGGTCCCTTGAGTCCCTTCTCATCTGTCAGTCTAGCTCATGTCGAGCTCTTTACATTGCCCCACGTATTCCTCCAGGATTCCTCTAGGATTCCTGGTAGTCCCTGCTTCAGCCATTGTCCACCAAATGGTTTATTCCTGGCAGTTTCTCTTCCAGTAGGATTCCTGGTGGATTCCTGGTATAATCCTGGTAAATTGGGCTCTTTCTGGTACCATTCCAGGAATTCCCCAGGACTTGGACTATGAGGAATCCAGGAGGATGGACCAGGAATCCAGTAGGATTGAACCAGGAGTCCTTAATACTAAGTAATAAAATAAATGACACAAGGCAGAATTGAACCCTAGGGATTTAGACAACATCATTTCAGCACAGCCAATATAACCACTACACCACATAGACTTACAAAGTGTGTCCACTAACTGCTCTAGGTACCATTGGGGCAGCTGTGCATGACAAAGCACACAGCCGCATCATCAACACTGCCAGCTCATCAACCATCACCACCACTCTCGACAACGCCGCCGCCTCCCTCCTCTCCATTCTACCACCACCACCACTGCGTGGACACCCACTGCCACCATTCCCACACCCAGTCCACCATCACCACCACCTTCAAACAAGCCAACTGGACGGAACATGGGCCCAAATGATGCAACCTGCTGCGTCGTTTGGGCCCTGCATAAGTTTTTTTTTCATTTGCTTTTTGTTTTTATAAACTAACTAATCTGTTTCTTTAGTTTTCTAGGTTATAATCTACTGGTAACGATGCCACCACCCGCAAACGAGCCAACACAGGCCCAAATGATGCGGTCTGCATCGTTTGGGCCACATGTAAGTTTTTTTCATTTGCTTTTTGTTTTTATAAACTAATTAACTCGTTTCTTTAGTTTTATAGGTTATGATCTACTGGTAATGATGCCACCACCCGCAAATGAGCCAACACAGGCCCAAATGATGCAATCTGCATCGTTTGGGCCCTATGTAAGTTTTTTTGTTTGCTTTTTGTTTTTATAAACTAATTAACTTGTTTCTTTAGTTTTATAGGTTATAATCTATTGGTAATGATGCCACCACCCACAAACGAGCCAACTGCATGGAACGCAGGCCCAAACAATGCAGATTGCGTCGCTTGGGCCCTACGTAAGTTTTTTGTTTGCTTTTTGTTTTTATAAACTAACTAACTTGTTTCTTTTGTTTTATAGGTTCTACTCTACTGGTAACGATGGCCGGACACGAGACAACCCAACACACCCACCCCACGCCTGCGAGCCTCTGCTCATAGGGTGGATTGTGAGTGTGCAGTCGACGACAACAATGATGCCACCACCTACCAGCACCAGAACCCCCAGAACGTGAAGCACAGCTGCCAACCACGACGGACGACGATGATGGGGCCAACGACACACCACCTGCCTCCAGCCCCATGAGCCACTGCTTGTGGGGTGGATTGTGGGTGGAATGGCGATGACGACCACCACCACAGCAGCACCCCAATCTGCCACCGTGAGCAACTGCTCATGGGGCAGAAACAGGGAACCATTGGGATGGGGACGACGGGGAGACGGGGACAGGGACAGGGATGGGGATGAGGACGGGGAGCAGGAACCATACACCCACACCATGATGAGACACCACCAGGCTGCCCCCTCCCCCGCATTTTGCATGGGGAGGGTTTTTTTTCATTTTTTTTCTTTCATATTAATGCCCTCCCCCTCGCCCGCATTTTACAACAGCGAGGGGATTTTCTTTATTTATTAATAATTGTCGCCCTCCGCAAGGGGATTTAGTTTTATCTGTAAATATTTTTAGGGCTCTCCCTTGCACGAGGTGCATGGGAGGGCTTTTTTTATGTAATTGTATTGTATCCCTCGTGTCTAATGCAAGGGATGTAGTTGATTAAAATTATTTGATCTTAATAGTGACTTTGAGAGAGATTATATGCTTGAGTTTGAGTTTGAGTCATAAATAAACTTTATATGGATAACAAATAATTCTCCTGTGGCTCAGCTGGTTGAGCACACTTGTCTGGTTTGTCATGTGATTCCTCATCATGAGGTCTTGAGTTCAATTCCTGCTTTGCACAAATCTGTTTTGTGGGCACATTGTGAAATTTCTGAAGTTGAGGCACTTGTACTGGATTCCTCCAGGACTATGTGGTGCAGTGTAAAGTTCAGCTCATGTTGCTCCTTGTTATATGCCCTGCATTCAAAAAGAAGTGGGTTAGAGTTTCTTTGATTGACAGTCCCTGCTCCTGATATGCGACACAATCACTCAATTCTGCTTTCTTTATCTGGTGTAGGTAAAAGTTGAGTGGGATGTGTCCTGTGCATATTTGTGTTAGTAGGCTGGTTTCAAATCTTTTAAGTTCATCTTGAGTTTTAGCATATTGGCTGTATGAGTAGTTTGGGTCAATTCGACTCAGCTTTGGTTGACGTGGGGATGCCATCCACATGTCTTTCCACCTGTTTTTTAGATCGCTATTGAGCTTTTGCTTTATTGCTGCTGAACTCTTCAGTAGTTTGGTTTGGAGTAGGGGTGGTAGTCTGTGCAGTGGGCTTGATTCGCCTTGGGCTCCCTTTTTTGCTTCTTCATCGACTTTTTCATTACCATATACACCACTGTGTCCTGAGATCCAGGCTAGATGGAACCATTTCGAGTTTGGCTCTGAGTTTGCAGCATTAACATTATCTGCTGCTGTTAAAAATTCCTCCATCAAGTACTGGGCTGTGGTGGTTTTGTGCCTCTTGGTTTTCCTTATGAAGGCTTGGCTATCTGTTACAGTACAGCTACTTGTACATATGAAAAATACCAAGGCAGCATAGTAATAAACCAGAATCCATTATCCATTGTCAGATAGATCTTCCAGTTGCTCACCTCCCTCCTGAACAATACATTGATAATTATTCCACATAGCTTGTGCAATTTGCTCTCATGCTTCATCAGTGCAAACATGATCTGCAGCTGTCAGCACATGCATCGGAAGATCTCCAATCCCTGGATCATCCACCCAAATATGTGTAGGGAAAGGCAGGGGTTACCCCTGGGTGTCAAATCTCATACCATTACCCCCACCCCTGAACACCCTACCCTTAGGGGTAAGGGTATGGAAACATATAAGGGTTGCCAAGGGTATGGGAGGGTTTGTCAAGGGTACAATAGTTTGGCACAAAATCAACATATTTAGAGCAAAATTCATTTGAAAAGTGTTGATAACTATTGTATTTACTATTAATATCACATATTAATACCTCTTATTAACATATGAAAGCCATTATCATATTGGACAACCCCAAAATCTGAATTTAATTGATGAAAATCTTGAATATGAGTCTTTGTAGCTGAAAAAATAAATGATATTCTTACATAAGCATACCCCTGGCATACCCCTGTACCCTTAGTAAGGGTACAGGGGTATGCAAGGGTATGAACTTCCAAACCCCTACCCTTACCCCTCATACCCTTAGCCCAAAAACACAAGGGTATACCCCTACCCTGCCTTGCCTTAAATATGTGAGTAGTCAAGTTCAGTCATATTAGTATAATCTTCAATATCAGAAGGATGATGTCAATGAATGAAATTGTGTAGAGCACAAAGTGCTGGAGGAACCCTGGCCTGGATGTCCATGTTATACTCTGGAGCAAGGAGAAGAATGCAAAACCGCCGCTTGAGAACGCCAAAAATGTGTTCAATTACATTTTGAGCTGATGCATGATGTAAATTGAAGAGCTCCTGTGCATTTAATGGCCTAGTAATTATTGATCCAAAATAAATTTGAAAAAGTTCTGACTGAAGGTATTGATACTGGACTCGTGCTCAACCCCACTCAGCCAGATGGTATCTGACACCTTGGTAAGGAACCAAAAGTTCAGGACAAAGGGGAAAGCCAGCATCAGCAAGGTAGTACTTTCCATTTGGAATAGGAAAGTCCATCTGATGAGCATTGTGAAAAATGAGTGCATCTGCTGCAGACCCCTCCCATCCACTGAGCACATATGTAAACATTAAATCAAAGCTACACACAATCAAGCAATTTTGCATGAGAAGGCCTTTTCTGTTGCATGTGGCTGTGTGTTCCCTTTCTGATGGTGCACATGCAATGTGTGTCCCATCAATGGCTCCAATTGTGGCACAAAAAAAAGGATAGCACTTTGGAGTGTTACAGATTTCAGGGGGAACAGGATCTGTTTGTTGAGGAAGCCAAACTTCAAATGGCTCATTATGCCACAAGGGCTGCGAAATGTGCCTCCCATACATCAACATAGAGTGACTGAAGTGTTGTGTCCTTTCATAGGGCTTATTTGCCACATATACCTAGATGACATTGTAATCTGGTCAGACTCATTGGACGAGCACATGAGACACATCAAGTTGATCATGGATGCACTACAAAAGTTTTGCTTGTATTGCAACCCAAAGAAATCACAATTCTTTTTGACAGAATTGGAATTTCTGGGCCACTGCATTTCCTGAGAAGGGATTGAGGCATGCTCATCAAAGGTCAATAAAGTTTTAGACTGGCCAGTACCAAAATCTGCATCAGATGTATGAAGTTTCTTGGGACTTCTGCGATATATTGTGTCGTTCCTGCACAATTTGGCAGAACACTCTGTGATCTTGACCCCACTAACTGCAAAGGAGTTTGAGAAATGTTTCCTGCCGTGGACTGCAGAACACCAACAAGCCTTTGAAGCAATCAAAGCACTGGTCGTGAGTCATGAATGCCTCATGCTGATTGACCACATGAACCCTGGGGAGAACAAAATGTTTGTGACTTGCGATGTGAGCGATATTTGCACTGGGGCTGTGCTGAGTTGGGGAAAGACCTGGGAAACAGCATGACCAGTGGCTTCTGACTCCATGCAACTCAAAGACATACAAAAGAATTATCCTGTTCATGAAAAGGAAATATTAGCAATTGTTCATGCTTTGAAGAAGTGGGGTTCTGACCTGCTTGGCTCACTGATTTTGGTCTACACTGACCATCAGATGCTGGAAAATTTCAAGACACAAAAAGACTTGTCACAATGACAAGCACACTTGATGGAGCACTTGTTGCAATTTGACATGACACTTGTGTACATCTGGGGTGAAGACAACACAGTTGCAGATGCCTTATCTTGCTTACCAGATCCTGGTAGTGAGGTTAGCAAGATGGAGGACATTGATGTTTTGGACCCACCGAGTCATTGGGACCCTTGGTTAAAACAGACCTCCATTACCACTGTGATGACTATTGCTGCTGATGAATCTTTCTTGCATGATGTTCATGCTGGGTATTTGACCAACAATTTTTGCAAAACATTGTCAACTGCAGATTGTTACAATTTTCCTTGTACCCGACTGACCCAACCGACCCGACGATCCCCTCCAGACAGGAGGCACTACCTGATTCATGCCTAGGGCATGTCCTTGACATCAGACACATGCACGATGCATGCCAACTGCATGCATTCAATCCCCTTCCCGTGGAAGGCACCCTTGATGCATGGTGACTCCATGCACCCGAACCCATTCCCACACATGCTGTGATACGACAGCCCCTTGACATGAGGTCCATGACGTTGGACTCTCACAATCGACATGCTGCGCTGCAGCATGTCCTTGACATCAGATCCTTGACATCGGATCCGTGACATCAGACGCCTCATGCTAGGCATGAGGCTTATTGTTTCTATTCATACCTGATACACATCTACCTTTCCGATTGGACGATAAGGACCTTCCTACTAGTATAAGTACTGCAACTTGTAGTAGGGATGTCCTTAGTTTAGATCTAGGCAATTAACAGCCTTAACTTGCAACTCGCAAACTTACTCGAAGCCACTAAGGAAGCCCCTTAGTGCGTGAACCTGAACGACTCTACGCAGAAGCCCTGCTAGAGTGCACTACCTATCTTATGTCAGACACTCCAAGTAAGACTATTGCCAAATGACTCATCGAGGAAGCACCTCGTCAAACGACATCGACTAGATCGAGTGGTTGAGGCTTTGCCCTTAACATAAGATCTAAACTATCTGCTAGCCCACCTACCTAGGTGTAGGCAATACATCTCAAAACACACCACAGTGACCTGGGTCTAGACAAACCCCAGACCGACCACCAAGAGAAGCAGAACCACAGCCAGGTTCATCTTGGCACTGATACAATGGAAGACTAGTCCGTTACTTGACCCCAGCACAGCATTGGTTCTATGGATCAATCGACAGACAAAGAGGAGATTTCCTCACCGACAAAGACTTTGAACAAACTGCACACACCCCCACCCGAAACATCCACCCACTTCTTAACAGACAAAACTGATGACCTCTATAATGAGATGTCCAAATCCGCAACCACA
Organism: Tricholoma matsutake; assembly: GCA_026075535.2. NCBI lineage: Eukaryota > Fungi > Basidiomycota > Agaricomycetes > Agaricales > Tricholomataceae > Tricholoma > Tricholoma matsutake. Next base: position 4,988,762 of record AP026544.2, read on the forward strand.
CCAATGACGTCCATGAAGGACATTCGAATCCGATCACCAACAGACTTCTCAGGAGAGTGGACCAAGACCGCCAAGTTCCTGCAGGAGATAGACCTATACCTGCGAATCAATGACCAGGTCTATGACACGAATGACAAGAAGATTATCTTCACGCTGTCCTTCATGAATGGAGGGACAGCAGCTGCCTGGGCGCAGGCATTTGTCAACCAACACCAATCCGAGGGACTCGGAGAATACACAGATTTCAGACAGAAGGTCCTAGAAGCCTTCTCACTGATTGACAATGCCGGAACGGCAAAGACTGAGATTAAGAATCTCAAACAAGGTTCAGGGAACCTCGAAGAATATGTGGCAAACTTCCACATCCTGAAAGACAGGACGGGAATCACTGAAGATGCAGCCATGATTGAGTACTTCATGGATGGACTGCACCCTGAATTACTGAAGAGGGGACACACAATGGAGACAGTGCCCAACACTCTCAAAGGCTGGATAAAGGCAGCTTCGAAATATGAAGGCCAATGGAAATGGGCCATGGCAATCCTGGGGAAGACCAGGCAAAACCAGATGACAAAAGAAACAACGAAGAAAGGACAGCCCTCTCTCGACATCAACCAACTGACAAACCAAGAACATGTGGAACACCTCTGAAAGGGATTGTGTTTCATCTGCCACCAACCAGGACACCGATCATCCGACCACAGGGATGGAAAGAACCCCACTCAGATGGGGTCAGTGCCCCCTCCCTACCAAAACCACTTCACCCAGAAGAAGACTGGGGTGGACACCTACCAAAAGATCCACATGATGCTGGATGAACTAGATGAAGAAGAAAAGGAACGAGCCCTCAAACTCATGGAGGAATCGGGTTTTTAGAACAGCGGCCTGATACAACGCCAGTCACCGCTGTAGTCTCCCTAGGGTCTGTACTCTTGGCTACCATGAATAGACAATCTATGTGCCTGTCTATTCAGGTAGCTGAGTCAGACAACGGGAAAGACGTTGCAATGAATGCACTCCTTGACTCTGGAGCAGGAGGAGTCTTTATTGACTCAAAATTTGTTGAACGAGAAGGGATCAGGACATATCCCTTAGGCCACACCATCCGGGCCATGAACATAGATGGAACCCTGAACAGACAGGGAACAATCACAAGATATGTGAAAGGGAGACTCCACATCAATGGACGAAGCTACCCAATGGAATACCTAGTCGCTGGACTAGGCAAGGAATCGGTGATCCTGGGCCTGTTGTGGCTATGGGAGGTGAACCCAATTATCGATTGAAAGAAAGGAACTCTTGAGTTCCAAGACGAAGAACGATGGGCTCAAATCCAACGGATCTTGGAGAAGACAAGAAGAGCCGAATGAGCCCTCCCGAACACCCTAAAGCTCCCCAGGGTCGACACTGAAAGGGAAGCACCCAACGACAAACTGGCACGAATTTGATGCATCGTGGCCAAAACAAGACAAAGGCTCTCTGAAGAAAAAGAGAGGAGCCTCGCCCGAGCCAAAGTGGCTGTGGCAAAAACAAGAAAAAGACTCTCCGAAGAGAAGGAGAGAAACCTTGCCTGAGCACGACTAGCCATGGCAAAAACGAAGGAAAGGCTTTCTGAAAAGAAAGCCAAAGAACTAAATTCTGCCCAGATAGCTGTTGCAAAGACCAGGAGCAGCAACACTCCTAAAAAAACCAGAAACCTTGAAGCAGCACGACGTGCTGTCACCAAAACCTGAGAGAACCAGAAGAAGAAACAACTGGAAAAGAATAAAAACAATGAATGCGACAGGGCACAACGAATTGTGCAAAAGATGAAGGAACTGCTGACCTCCACAGGGGAGGAAAGCACCGGCAAACGACACTCGAAAACGGCATTACAAAATAGGACAAAAGACCCTCATCAGGAGGCTACCCCGATACACAATCATGGAACCCCAGGTTATGGTACTAACAACACCAGAATACCTATGCCCAGGGAGACTCCACCTCAAGTAAAGATCGAAGAGGTACCCGATGAAGAACTACTGGCAGACACAGGTATGGACATACGAATGATGAACCAGACCCCCGAACAAGACACAATCGAGGATGACTCAGTGTTGATCGCATACGTGCGAGGCGAACCGGTCATTGGCCTATTCGGACCAGACATAGAACTGCCCCTGACAGAGGAACATCAAGAGCTGACACACAGATACATCCGAAAAACAAACACAATCAGCAGGCTCACGAAAGGCAAGGGCTCCCCATGGTACCTACTCAACTTGGACATATGGATCAGAGCAAAGACATCCATATCCCAACAACTAGCGCATGAGCAAGAGGAGGGAAAGGAGACTAGCCAATGGACCCTGGATGATTTACTGCCACCAGAATACCAGAAGTACAGACAGGTATTCGAGAAAGCTGCATCTGAACAATTCCCAGAATCAAGACCATGGGATCATGTGATCAACCTGAAGGAAGGCTTTGTACTGAAGGATTGCAAAGTCTACCCATTGACACTGAAAGAACAAGAGAAACTCAATGAGTTTCTAGATGAAAACCTGGAGAAAGGATACATCTGACTATTGAAATCACCCATGGCATCCCCATTCTTCTTCATGTCAAAGAAGGACTCCGACGCTCTACGACCTTGCCAAGACTATCGCTATCTGAACGAAGGAACAATCTGGAACAACTACCCCCTGCCACTGATTGGAGACCTCTTGGACAAGCTGAAGGGAGCAAGATTTTTCATGAAACTTGATATTCGATGGGGATATCATAACGTATGGATAAAGAAAGGAGACGAGTGGAAGGCAGCATTCAAGACTAACCGAGGGCTATTCGAGCCAATGGTGATGTTCTTTGGGCTGTGCAACTCACCGGCAACATTCCAGGCAATGATGAACGATCTCTTCTGAGATATGCTAGATGAAGGATGGCTCGTCATCTATATGGACGACATCCTGATCTTCTTGAAAATGGAAGAAGAACACTGGATAAGGACCAAAAGGGTCCTCGAATGACTATGACAATGCGATCTCTACCTGAAAATAGAGAAGTGCAAATTCAACATGCAAGAAGTCGAGTTCTTGGGCATGATCGTCAGACCCAATGAACTTGCAATGGACAACACAAAACTGGCTGGGATCAAAGACTGGCCCATGCCAAGGACAGTGAAGGATGTAAGATCCTTCCTAGGATTCAGAAACTTTTATCGATGATTCATCGGACACTTCGCGGATCTGGCCAGACCGCTAAATGATTTGACGAAGAAAAACCAGAAATTCGAATGGATGAACAACCACCAGCAGTCATTTGATGTGCTAAAAAGGAAGTTCAATGAAACCCCAGTACTGCTGATGCCAGATGCAATGAAACCATTTGTGGTGGAATCTGATGCCTCAAAATTTGCGACAGGTGCAGTACTCAGACAACAGGACACCAACGGAGACTGGCACCCATGTGGATACATTTCGCATTCTTTCAATGAAGCAGAAAGAAATTACGAGATATATGACTGGGAACTATTGGGAGTAATCCGAGCGCTGGAAACATGGAGACACTACCTACAGGGGACACCATTCCCTGTGATGGTACTGTCCGATCACAAGAACCTGACGTACTTCCGTCAGCCACAGAAACTAAACCGACGACAGGCTAGATGGAGCATCTACCTGTCACAATTCGACCTGAAGCTACAACACATACCTGGATCACAGATGGTACAATCTGATGCCCTATCGAGGAGAGCAGATCATATAGCTGAAGAAGACACCAATAACGAGGACAAGACCATCCTCACCGATGAACTATTTGTGAAAACAATTGATGCTGAACTCCAGGGAGCCCTGGTCTCAGCAATAATGAAGGATGACCTCGTAAATGAAGCTTTACAAGCCCTGAAGAACAACGGAACTCCCCCAATCAAGTCTGCATTGGAGGACTGGAAATTTGAAGATGGCCTGCTCTTTTTCAAAGACAGGTGCTATGTGCCACAGGACGAAACCCTCCACCGAGCAATCATACGGAAATACCATGATAGCATCACGACAGGACACCCTGGACAATGGCAAACAATTGAACTGATCCGACGAGACTACTGGTGGCCAGGAATGGCCAACTTCATAAAGAAATACATTGAAGGCTGCGCAAAATGCCAGCAAATGAAGATCAACACCCACCCGATGACCCCACCCCCAACACCGATATCATCCGATGCCAGCAGACCATTTGAGCTGATAACGACAGATTTTATGACAGACCTGCCTGTAATAAACAGATTTGACTCAATCATGGTCGTGGTAGACCATGGTCTTACAAAGGGGGTAATTTTTATCCCTTGCGCAAAGACGATCGACACACTTGGCGCCGCAGACCTCTACCTGCGCCATGTGTACACAAGATTTGGATTCCCCGGAAGAATCATCTCAGACAGAGACCCTCAATTCACGTCCAAACTCTTCCAAGAACTTGGACGACTGCTCGGAATCAAGCTATCCATGAGCACCGCCTATCACCCCGAGACCGACGGAGAAATGGAGCGAGTAAACCAAGAACTAGAGGTTTACCTCTGCATGTTCTGTTTGAACAAACCAGAAGATTGGGAGTGTTATCTCCCAACAGCAGAATTCACGCACAACCAGAAAACACACTCCGCAGTAAAACACTCGCTGTTTTACTTGATGATGGGATATCAACCATGCGCTATCCCCACCCCATACGAAAAGATGAATGTGCTGGCCGCCGAACAGAGAATCCAAGAACTCCTCTCTGCGAGAAGGGAAGCTCTTGTCGCACACAAACTAGCCAGACAGGCTATGGCTGCCTGAACGAAAGGGCAATATGAACTGTTCAAGGTTGGAGAACAAGTATGGCTTGACTCCAAGAACCTGAAGATTGGCTACCCAACGAGAAAATTGGCGCCAAAATGAGAAGGGCCCTTCGTGATTGAAGATGCCCTGTCGAGAACGACATACCGATTGAAATTGCTGCCAAGATGGAAGATCCACCCAGTATTCCATGCAGCTTTACTCACGCGATACCATGAGAATGACACTCATGGGCAAAACTTCCTGACTCCACCACCCGACCTCATGGAAGGAGAAAATGAATACGAGGTGGAAGCAATCATTGCACACAAGAAGCATGGCAAGACACGCCATTACCTCATGAAATGGGTTGACTACCCAACATCCAAAAACACATGGGAACCTGAATCGAACCTAAAGAATGCCCCCGAGATCCTGATGGCATATAAGAAGAGGTACCACCTCTGATGGAAACCCAAAAACCCCCTCTCTTCCCACAACGACACTCCCCAATATGCCTGCCGAACAATGATTCACCCAAGAATACCTATGAAACTGATTGAACGCTGATGCCCTTTGCGTTCACCTCGCCCACGATCCACCAAAATACCATCTAGCCAGGATATGCTTCTACTATGCGAGCACTATCAAACAGATGGAACAAAATCTAGAAGAAGCAATGAACAATGCAGATGCCCTGGGGATTGAGCAAACAATCCAGGAAATGATTGCACCACGGGCAGACAGACCGAGAACAGCTGAGGAGAGACCTCACACCCCTTTAGGTCGACACAGACGACCACCGACCTTGCTCTCGCCATTCAGTGAGCAGAACGACAGAGACGAATGATGAGCTCCCTCTGGAGGCTCCTCCTGTTCTACGAAGAACCCAAAGATCGTGCCTAGGGCACCCGAAGTAATTGACCTGACCACTCCTGAACCCAAGCCATGAACCACCCAACCACCTTGGTCCCCTCCACACATGAGACATGCCAGATGTTTCATCTGCCAACAGATAGGCCACTTCGGCCTGATTTGCCAGTGATATGTTTGCAAGTACTGCAAACAACGAGGCCCTGGACACTATAGGATGAATTGTTCAGAGAAACCTCAGAAAGATTGAGAAACCGATCAAAGAGAAGCCGAGCGCAGACAGCAGCTCTTCTTTGACTCAGGATACGATGATTTTGATGATGATGCGATGGGAAACATGACAGGAGAACCATATGGAAGGATTTAAAAGACAGAACTCAAGATGATGGCATGATGAGACAGACCCATGCTCGCAGGAATTACGATCCTCACCATTGTTGTTGGCATGACCCTGGCTGCAGCAGCAGCCCTGACCTTCGCATTTTGCCTCTATGCCATCTTCCGACCAAGTCCTGAACCCCCGATTACAGACGTTGAATTTGCCATCCTGCAATGCCCCCTTTCAACGATACTACCGACTCCTTGACACTGCTACCTAGGGCAGCACGAACCAGAAGAACCTGATCATGGTCCAAGTTCGGACATGAATTATTCCTCCATTGTACCCCTCAACCCTGACCTACCCACATAACCAGACCATGCCCGATCAGACCATGAAGGAGAGACGAAGATTTAGGTCGAAGTGTGGAACTTTCGACCATAGTGGGGGGGTAATGTTACAATTTTCCTTGTAACTCATGGAACCTGACTGACCCAACCGACCCGACGATCCCCTCCAGACAGGAGGCACTACCTGATTCATGCCTAGGGCATGTCCTTGACATCAGACACACGCACGACGCATGCCAACTGCATGCATTCAATCCCCTTCCCATGGAAGGCACCCTTGATGCATGGTGACTTCATGCACCCGAACCCATTCCCACACATGCTGTGATACAACAGCCCCTTGACATGAGGTCCATGATGTCGAACTCTCACGATCGACATGCTGCAGTGCAGCATGTCCTTGACATCAGATCCTTGACATCGGATCTGTGACATCGGACACCTCATGCTAGGCATGAGGCTTATCTCTTATTGTTCCCTGACATGCTGCGCCGCAGCACTCCATGACATCGGACGCCTCATGCAAGGCATGAGGCTTATTGTTTCTATTCATACCTGATACACATCTACCTTTCCGATTGGACGATAAGGACCTTCCTACTAGTATAAGTACTGCGACTTGTAGTAGGGATGTCCTTAGTTTAGATCTAGGCAATTAACAGCCTTAACTTGCAACTCACAAACTTACTCAAAACCACTAAGGAAGCCCCTTAGTGCATGAACCTGAATGACTCTATGCAGAAGCCCTGCTAGAGTGCACTACCTATCTTATGTTGGACGCTCCGAGTAAGACTAGTGCCAAACGACTCGTTGAGGAAGCACCTTGTCAAACGACATTGACTAGATCAAGTGGTTGAGGCTTTGCCCTTAACACAGATGATAGCATTCCTGGCATACATTACCTGAATGAACTATGGTACATTGGAGAGCGCCTGATCATCCCGCAGTATGGAACACTGCGGGAGGACCTATTTCATGTTGCCCATGATTCAATGGGACATTTCAGGAGCAACAATTGCTATGCTGCATTGTGAGATTCTTACTACTGGCCTAATATGCTTCAGGATCTTGAAAACGCTTACATCCCTGTGTGCACAGAGTGCCAACAAAATAACAGAAACCAAAAGGTCTTCTGCACCTGCTAGGAATACTGGACATGTGTGGCAACTCTGTATGCTTGGACTTTGTGGGCCCACTACCTGAGGATGAGGGATTCAACTGCATGCTCACAATGACTGATCGCTTAGGCTCGGATATACAAATCATTCCAATGAAGACAGACCTCACTGCTCAAAAATTAGCAAGCACGTTTTTCAATGAGTGGTATTGTGAGAATGGCTTACCGCTAGAACTAATCTCTGATTGTGACAAACTCTTCATGTCAAAAATTTGGAAAGCATTGCATGTGTTGACAGGCATACATCTGAAAGTGTCAACAGTGTACCACCCACAGATGGTGGTAGTGAGCATACTAACAAGATGCTAAATCAATGTGTGCAGTTCCATGTGGAGCGAAACCAGAAGGGATGGGTACACACCTTACCCTTGATCTGCTTCAACATGATGAATGCAGTGAACGCTGATAGGTCCACCTTGTCATTCAAGCTCGGAAAATCACATCTATGATTGTCGTCGAAGCTCTACGGACCCATATGAACCCCTCCGAACCTCTACAAACCCCTCTGAAGCTCTACGAACCTCTATGAACCTCTACAAAGTCACGAAAATGCTTTGAAATTCTTCACAATGCTTTGAAACTCTTTGCGGCACCTCGAAATTCTTTGTATGCCTTCGGCCACCATAGTACAACTCCCCCGACCTTTGGACAGCTCAGGATATACACTTGGAACATTGTCGATGAGTTCCGAACCAGTATCGAGCAATATCGCAGCGACATCGGCCTTTGAACAAGTCCGATATTTCCTCAACTGACTTCGAAAATCATCGAACATCGAAAATCGACATCGGACACTATATCGCTATCTGAATTGTCATCGCACACATGCCAGATGTATCCCCTACCAGTTTCGAACAATATTGCACCAATATCAGGCCACAAACGAAGTCCGAAGAATCTTCGAAAATCTTCGAAAAACATCGAACCTCGAAAAACATCATCGGAAACAGTATTTCCTGTTCGAATGATCTTCGGATGCATGCTGGACACATGGGACACTATATCGAGTATATCTAACATGTGCACACCTACAATCCGGTCGAAGCAGTTTCCGATCTTTTATTCAATTTATAACAAGGACAGTCCAGTTTTAGCTATTCCTTCTTATTATTTCTTCATCATGTGTTATATTCACCCCTTCTATGCTCGCTTTATTGTTCTGATATACTTATATTGTCTTTTGCCTCATGTTCTCTAGCCTTTTTAGGTACTTTCTTTATTTTATATAAAAAGATGTACTAGATACAAAGAAAAACAAGAAAGTCGTCGTCTTCCTCCCAGATCACAGTGATTTGAGAGTACATTTTAGTCATATTCAGTCCGAAGTTTGGTGTTTTATGCTAAACTTCCTCAAAATTCCTCAAAATTCCTCACATTACGCTATTTTTGCTCTCGCTTCCCTTGATTAGCCTTTTCTTCACTTCTACTACTCGTCTAGTCCCCCGATCTTGCGTCTGAACATATCTGCACACTCGAAATTCCTCAAAACTTCTTCAAAAAATATCGCAACATCTCAAAAAGCATCGCAACATCTCAAAAATCATTGCAACCCCTCGAAAATCATTGCAAGTCCTCGAAACACATTCTTTTAGCCTCAAACTGCTTTGACAAGCAGTTGTTTCATGACTATTTGACGGTCAGTCTGACAGGTAACATCTAGAGGGCCTTGCATCCTTCCTCTGACTCGTGTTATACCATCTGAAGCCATTTTGTGGGTTTTGTTTGGGTTTCCAGGTTGAGCATCATCAATGCTTCCACTGGGTACTCAGGTTTCCAAATGCAAATGGGACGAGCACCATGCATACTGCCTCCCTTGATCCCAGCAATGCTGGCTAACCCACCAGATGATGAAATTGATGCTTGAACCATGTGCAGCCAAATTATACTCAACGAGGCTGCTGCCAAAGACGTATTGCTGATGTCAAAAATTTCCCAAGCATTCTGGGCTAACAAAGACCGAGGAAAAGAAGATATTTTCAAAGTGGGAGACAAGGTGATGCTGTCAACCCTACACTGGATGTGAGAATACAAGGCAGGCAACAAGAACCAGGTAGCCAAGCTTTTCCCAAGGTGTGATGGCCTGCACTTGGTAGTCTCTGCATTCCTGGAATGTTCAGCTTACACTTTGGACCTACTGAAACTCACCAGATATTTTTCCAACCTTTCACTCTTCAATTCTAAAGTGCTATCAGAAGAATGATCCTGTATTGTTCCCATCATCTGAACATGCACAACCTGGCCCCATGGTGACAGCAGATGGAATAGAAGAATATGCAGTGGAGAAGATCATGGACGAATGGAAACATGGACACAGATTCCAATACCTCATATGATGGACAGGATTTGGACCTGAAGACAACCTGAAGACAACCTGTGGCTGGTGCAACAAGAACTTGAAGATTGTGAAGCACTGGACAACTGAGTACTTTACACTCCCCCACTTATTCCGGTTTGTCCGGCTGGAATTTCTGGAATTTCTGGAATCCAGTGGAATTTTTTTGTATGTAGCTTTCCCTATGCAGCACAATTCCAGTCAGACTAAGGATCCAATTTACAGCCGGAATCCCTGGAATCTGACTGGACTCATCACAACCAGACTAACTGGAATGCATGGACTAACCAACTGGACTAACCCAAATGCACGTGCTTTCCCAAATAAAAGTTTCACATACAGTAAGAATTGAACACTCAACCTTGGGTCTACACGGGTTTACACACAGAACAACATGCTTAACCACTGATCTACCAAGTCTTTATTCCTACATACATTTAATACCATTATTACCCTTTAATACCTTTATTACCCAATTAAGGGTGTAGTAACCATACATGCATTGCATGACATGTGACATGTGACTGCCAGCTTACAACCACCACCACCACCATTGTCAATGCCGCCTCCTCCTCCTTTCCACTCTACCACCACCACTGCATGCGCACCCACCACCAGCACTCCCATGCCCACTCCCACCATCACCACCACCCTCAAATGAGCTGACTGGATGGAATGCGGGCCCAAATGACGGCAACTGTCATTTGGGCCATGGATAAGTTTTTCTTTTTTTTTTCTTTTTTTGCTTTTTGTTTTATCAATCAGCTAATTGTATTTTATTGCTTTTTAGGTTATATACTAAGGTAGAAGACATCCATAACCCACCAACATCATGTGGACAGTGTGACAACTGCCAAATTGGTAAATTTTGCACCAAAACAAGAAAAATGCTCCTCAGAACTTCACATATGCAGTTTATACAAAATATAGTCAATAGGAATTGGTCTAAATATGTACTAGAAGGTTCCCAGAAGGTCAATTTTATGTAAAATGATGTACCCAAATTGGAATTCAAAAGTTTATAGATAACATGTCATATTTGGCAATTCCACCTGCGCGACACCTCCTGCATGCACCAGCCACATGGGGACAAAGCACAAAGGCAGCTTAGCACAGCTATCAAATTTCACACATTATAGTACATAGTTTAGACGATCGTCATAGGTGTATTGACAGTTGATCAATCAGTACATAGTTATAATCATTTATTGTTGAATTCCTCACTCAATACTTATTCCTACATGATGCGGTTTGGAATACAAGGCCTCTACATGTATCCAAAGGGTTCGTATTGAACAAAACTGGAAGAATCTTGTCTCAACATGTTCTAGAGCTGTTTCGAAGAATTTTCGCCTTTTTTGGCGTGTTACCATCACAAAAGTAATGACACGTGAT